>OX451735.1:1171412684-1177125184 GCA_948472305.1 Vicia faba
AAGTGAAACTACTTGAAAGGCACTAGCTTAGGAGGAGAATTTGTCTGATCAATTCTTGGTCAACCTTGAGCAATTAAGAACCTTAATGAGCATGCCTTGAAAAAAATGAGAGGGGAAATTTTGGGGTGCAACAGCTGCCCCTGTTCAATCTTCTTAACCCTGAAGATGTAGATTGGCTTGTCTGCCTTTCGTGATCTAAATGTGGAAGATGATTGAACACTAGAGTGCCCAGAAATTTGCACTCGCTGATGTGTTAGTTGATTGTGTCAGAAATGGGATTATAGATGCCATTTGGAGAAGATGACTGAGAGTTGTCGGAGATGGGCTTAAATATGCCATCCTAAGTAGATGCTGGTAAGTATAAAGCTTGACTGTGATGTATAATGAAGGAATATTTGGCGACTGCTACTTCGACGGGTAATGAAGGAATCTTATGACTACTACTTCAACAGGCAATGAAGGAATCTGACGACTACTACTTCAACAGGTAATGAAGGAATCTGACGACTACTACTTCAATAGGCAATGAAGGTACATTGAACGACTACTACTTCAATAGGTAATGAAGGATTCTTTGAAAACTACTACTTCAATAGGAAAAAAAGGAATCTTGGACGACTACTACTTCAACAGGTAATAAAGGAATCTTTGACGACTACTACTTCAATAGGTAATAAATGAATCTTTGATGACTACTACTTCAACAGCTAATGAAGGAATCTTTGACGACTACTACTTCAACAGGTAATGAAGGAATCTGAAGACTACTACTTCAATAGGAAATGAAGGAATCTTTTACGACTACTACTTCAACAGATAATGAAGGAATCTGGAGACTACTACTTCAACAGGCAATGAAGAAACCTTGGACGACTACTACTTCAACAGGTAATGAAGGAATCTTTGACGACTACTACTTCAACAGAAAATGAAGGAATCTTGGATGACTACTACTTCAACAAGTAATGAAGTAATCTTTGACGACTACTACTTCAATAGGTAATGAAGGAATATTTGAAGACTACTACTTCAAAAGGTAATGAAGGAATCTTTGGCAACTTCTACTTTGACAGGTAATGAAGGAATCTTACGACTAATAATTCAACAGATAATGAAGGAATCTGACGACTACTACTTCAACAGGTAATGAAGGAATCTAACAACTACTACTTCAACAGACAATGAAGGAACCTTGGATGACTACTACTTCAACAGGTAATGAAGGAATCTTTGACGACTACTACTTCAATATGAAATGAAGGAATCTTAGACGACAACTACTTCAACAGGTAACGAAGGAATCTTTGACGACTACTACTTCAACAGGTAATGAAGGAATCTTTGACGACTACTACTTCAACAGGTAATGAAGGAATCTTTGACGACTACTACTTCAACTGGTAATGAAGGAATCTGACAACTACTACTTCAACAGGAAATGAAGAAATCTTGGATGACTACTACTTCAATAGGTAATGAAGGAATCTTTGACGACTACTACTTCAACGTGTAATGAAGGAATCTGAAGACTACTACTTCAACAGGCAATAAAGGAACCTTGGACAACTACTACTTCAATAGGTAATGAAGTAATATTTGAGGACCACTACTTCAACAGGCAATAAAGGAATCTTGGAAGACTACTACTTCAACATGTAATGAAGGAATCTTTGATGACTACTACTTCAACAGGTAATGAAGGAATCTTTGACGACTACTACTTCAACAGGTAATGAAGAAATCTTTGACGGCTACTACTTCAACAGGTAAGAAAGGAATCTGATGACTACTACTTCAACAAGTAATGAAGGAATCTTTGACGACTACTACTTTAATAACTAATGAAGGAATATGACGGCTACTACTTCAACAGGAAATGAAGGAACCTTGGATGACTACTACTTCAACAGGAAATGAAAGAATCTTTGACGACTACTACTTCAACAGGCAATGAAGGAATCTTGGACGACTACTACTTCAACAGGTAATGAAAGAATCTTACAACTACTACTTCAACAGGTAATGAAGGAATCTTACGACTACTACTTCAACAGGTAATGAAGGAATATTTGACGACTACTACTTCAACAGGTAATAAAGGAATCTGATGACTACTACTTCAACAGGCAATGAAGGAACATTGGACGAATACTACTTCAACAGGTAATGAAGGAATATTTGATGTCTACTACTTGAACAGGCAATGAAGGAATCTTTGATGACTACTACTTCAACAAGTAATGAAGGAATCTTTGATGACTACTACTTCAACAAGTAATGAAGGAATCTTTGACAACTACTACTTCAATAGGTAATGAAGGAATCTTTGATGACTACTACTTCAACAGGTAATGAAGGAATCTGATGACTACTACTTCAATAGGAAATGAAGGAATCTTGGACGACTACTAATTCAACAGGTAATGAAGGAATCTTTGACGACTACTACTTCAATAGGTAATGAAGGAATCTTAGACGAATACTACTTCAACAGGTAATGAAAGAATCTTATGACTACTACTTCAACAGGTAATGAAGGAATCTTACGACTACTACTTCAACAGGTAATGAAGAAATCTTTAACAACTACTACTTCAACAGGGTACCAGAAGGAATCTGCGTTGGATTTCGTCTGAATTATGCACTAGAAGATGTCTACACCATACTTTATCTAGAAGATATATTTTTCAGAATAACTTTCTGGGGAAAGTCTTTGAGGGAAGTAACATATTAGAATTTAGTTTCTGAAGAAATTTGTCTGGTCATGTAGATAGTTGATGATATTCGTCTGCTTATAGACTTTACCTGAAAAGATAAAGGGTTAGGTGTGTGCAATGTCATGATGTGTGGAGTGCATTGTTTAAGGACGTTCTCAAAATAAATGAGATTGTGCTATATGCGTTTTGTATGCATATGCTATGATATTGGTAAATGATGGTGAATGTGAAATGTTATTGAAGTGCATTTTCAAATTTGAGCAGCATCTTAGTCCGGGGAAAATAAATCCAAGATTGTAGATGGGGGAGTATGTATATCTTCAATCTTCTATGGATTGATTCTACTGGGGAACCCTGCTTTCTTGTTTGAGGAAACTCCATTGGGGGAACATTGATTTCTTGCTTTTTGCTTGAGGAAGCTCTATTGGAGAGTGTTAATTCTTGCTTGGGGAGAAGAATTTAAGAATGTTTGTTGTTTATTGCTCCACTGGGGAGTTTATACCCTGATTGGGGATGAAAGAGATGAATATTCCTTCTGACTCGCCTGGGGAGGATAAAGTTGACTGACATATGGTCTGGTTTCAGGTTCTGTAGCAACTCCCTGGGGATAGTGATGACTTCATTTGGGATAGGAATTTAGCTGGTGATTTGTGGTAGAAGCACACTCAAGATGGGGAGAGGAATTCCCATGGACTGTAATTTTTGGGATCCTCGTGGCAGTGGCTCTGCGGGGATTTGTGGAGACTTGAACATATCTCAACTTCTAAAGCCTTTGGTGAATGTTGATCAGGGTGATAAGTCTTTTACTGATAGAAAAGCGACGAGATGAAGGGACATAGTCGTACGCTTTAATCCCTAACTTTTGCCTGGACTGACCTTTCATATTTTCAGTCCACCGGGATACCCTTTTTTTCCCAAGCCACTTTTTTAGGTTTTCAACTTGCCGAGTGTACAATTTTATTTATATATCCCTAATTTTTGCCCGAACTCCTTTGGTTCATCGGGATGCCCTTACTTTTGCTTAGGCCTGTCAACCTAGTGGGTCTCTTTCATGCGTAGTTTTTTCCGACTATGTCCACATTCATAGGGTGCGGAAAATTGTCACTGTCCATAGTAGTAAGTGTTGCAGCACTGCCATAAAATGTTTTCTTTATCGCATGTGACCCTTCCTGCTCAATTCCCCAAGTGATTCAGATGGAGGTCTGTCCCTGGCTATTCAGCGCTTTTGAGAGATTCCTCGAATCTTGACTTGACTGTCCCCAGATCAGTAAGACACCATGTCATGTCCCTTGTGATTCAGATAGAGGTCTTCCCCTGGCTATTTGGCCCTTTTGAGAGATTCCTCGAATCTTGACTCAACTGCCCCCAGATCAGTTAGATACCATGTCATGCCTCTTGATTATGAAAATGCCTGTTACTGGAAATCTCTTTCTAGATGAGGTGGTTATGTCATTGAGAGGATTTCCATTCATTGAATTTCCCTCGTGCGAATTTCTCTGTTGTTAAACAATTGGTTGTATGCAAATAGTGGTATTAAAAATGCATAGCTTATGTTTATCTTGAAGTTTTTGAAAATTCATTTTTTAGTAAAACAAAATTTGCAAGACTGTGATATCAACTCGGGATTTATAGCAAACCTTATAGGAGTCAGGATACCTTTTTGTAACAATATGCTTTCGAACTAACCCATGCTTCAGCTAGGACTTTTAGGGTTTGTAACGTGGCCTAGTTCATGGTTTAAGAAACAAAGGATAAAGACTCGAAATTTATTTGTACCCAACCCGTTCTTCGTGATGTTCTTCAGACCTATGCTCAGTTAATTATGTGTTTAGATCCCAATTGAGTCTGGAATATTTTCCATGATATTCCGTTGATGGTTCGGATACTAAAAGTTTATTCAAGAAGACAGTCATTATTGTAAACTTTTCTTTTTGTTGAGGATTTTTAGCAACCTTTTTTTTATTATCCCTACCTTTTTCCTGAACTGTTTCTGTTGTGATTACAGTCAGCGGGATGCCCCAGTTTTTTTCTTAAGTCTCCCTTCATAGATTTTGACTTAGCGGGCTTTTCTTTTGAGAGATAATGACTGCTTATTTTAATGATTATGTGGAACCATCACCATCATTTGTTTTGTAAGGATACCTCTGGCACTACTCATCATGTACGAAGGGAAAGCTTGTGATTGAATGCACCATTGAATTAACTGAGAAACTACCCTGCTCCAGGTTATGATTAAGGGTTTCAATTTGCGTGAAAAAGAAAACTCCTACTTATTAGGCTCAAAGGGGTTGACTAGGGATTATATTCCTTATAAATCCACTGTTTAGGATTTGAAACAACGTCTATACATCGTCATCCATGTCTGTACAAGAGCATATTGTAGAGATTATGGCATCTTTTTTGTCATCCTCCCTCTAAAGGCTTACAGCTTTTAATCGAGAGTCGAATATCATAAAAAGGAAGTAAAAGCATAGTTTTGGTATAGTGAAAACGAATGGATTAATTCGAGACAAACATATGCAATGCATTAATAGAATAACAAAATTTTACACAAAGTGTTCAAACAATCAAAAGAAATTACAACTTGAAAATTCAAATGAAATAAATGCTCTCAATCTTGGCCATGATTTGGCATGAGAGGAATGATCACATTGGGAGCCTTAGGAGGGTCAAATTCAATATCCTTGTTGTCAATCAAATCTTGAATCTTGTTTTTCAAAGACCAACAATTGTCGGTGTCATGCCCATGACTATTATAATATTAGGCGCATTTCGCATTCGGATTGTACTTAGGAGAGGAGGTATCGGGGTTTTTAGGAGGATCCCTTAGTGTAATCAGTTACTCTTTTAGAAAATGTTATAACGCTTGAGACAATGGATTATTAATCTTAGTGTACTTCCTTTCTTGAAACTTTATCCTACGCCTATTGCCCTGTTGTTGTTGAACATGTGTAGGACTAGAAATTAACACGGCTCCTACTGTTGGACGGTGTTCAGTCTTACCCTGGTTTCTCTGGCCATAAGCAGCATTGACCCCTTTCTTTCCAGTGAAGGGTTTCTTCATTGTACTTGAAGATACATCCCTTTGAATCTTATCGCTCTTGATATCGGCTTCTACTCTTTCACCAGTCAATATCAGCTCAGTGAACCCAGTTGAAGAACTTCCTATCAAGTGGTTGAAAAATGGACTAGACAAAGTGCCTAAGAACATATCTACCAGCTCTCTGTCAGACAGAGGAGGTTGGACTCTTCCTACAATATCTCTCCATTTCTAGGAATAATATTTGAATCCCTTACCAGAACCCATAAACATGCTTTGAAGTTGTGTACGGGTTGGAGCGAGGTCGACATTATATTGGTACTGCCTGTAGAAAGAAGCATCCAGATCCTCCCAGTTATGGATGTTGGTTCCCTCCAATGATAGAACCATTCCAGTTGAGTCCCTGATAAACTTTTCTTGAAGAAATGTACCCACAAATTCCTATCAGCGATGTGAGGTTGGATCTTTCTAACATAAGACCTCAGATGTAGTTTAGGACATGAAACCCCGTCATACTTAGCAAATGCGGGAACCTTGAACTTTGGTGGAATGACCACTCCAGAAACCAGCCCTAACTCTTCAAAATCCAGACCAGGCACCCTCTGAATTTCCATGGCATTGAGACGATCCTCCAGCTGCTTGTATTTGTCATCAACAGGAGGATACTACTCCTCAGAGTAGTCACCTTCATCTTCCTCAGACCCCTGACTGTTATCTTCTTCCTTGGTCTTCTTGTTATCTTCATCTTGAGTGTCTCCCTCTTTATATGGAGTAACGAATTCTAGAGCTCGCTTAGTAAGTCTTCTGAATCTTCTCCCCAGGTTCAAGACACCAGCCTGCTTCTTAGTCTTATTCTTCTTGTATTTCAAGATGAGAGCCTTCAGATCCTCTTGTCCTTTAGCTAGAGCCAAGAACATCTGCAGGAACTGAGCATTATGTGCCTGAAGATCCTTGACGTTTTGTTTGAGTGCCATTTCTTCTTGTTGAAATAAATAGTGGAAAGATAAGAAACCTGTATTTAAAATACCTGTAATGATATGCATGCCATGTTTATGCGATGTTTTTAAGGATCTTATAGGGTAAACACAAGAGAATGTTAGAATCTAACTACAGATTTGATTGAAGAACTTTCGTATCGTTGATCGTCCTTCTACGAGAATCGGGCTCACCATGTCGAGTGGGTCATAGCCTCTGACTCAATTTGTCGTGTTTTGGTCTTTTGATGGTATTGGCTATAGGAAAATAAATTCCCTTGCCCCTTGCTAGACGTCCTGCATCACATACCCTTGAGATCCTTGAAATGGTTAAGGAAATGCTATGGCATGATGTCATGATGTGTATGTTATGCACCAAGCAAAAGTGTAAGGTGATTTAGACAAGTGAGTCTTGCAAGAAATCTAGGTTATTGGATAATGGATACAAATAGGTCCTTCAAGGAACTAATGTCGTTTAGTAATGAAAACAAACAAGCCCTGCAAGGAGTTCAATTTGTTAGATAATGAAAGCAAACAAGTCACATAAGTAGCCTTAGGTCAAAGGCTTGCACGAGGTTAAAGGTAAGTACCCTCTTAAAGTTTCAGTTGGCTCAACCTGTCCTAGTAATAGTAACCAGGTTCTAAGGTGTCTTAATATCACTGATCTTTCTTCATCGGACATTGTTTCAGCGCAAGCCTATTTATTGGGAATTGAAATATCCTGAAAGTACGATCTCAATGAGCATAGTGTCGAGTATCAACCAACTTCAGAATGCACCAAAGCCGGCTATCTCACTACTTCCTAATGGACAAGTTATTCAATTAAAGGTTCTAAGGTCAGTTAGTGCTTTATGACACCACACAGCAGATCCGTATTCTCCTTGACTAAAATCAAGGGCCACCGGTACTAATAAACGTGTCACACTAACGTAGCTATCGCTTCAACCATGTCGGTATACCCTACACAATCCCCATGATCTATTGCTACTTACCAAAAAGGTGCCCCAGATTCGGGTGTAGGATCTTTTAGTAACCTCCCAAATAAGCCCTCAAAGATAAAGCATACAAAACACACAATGTAAAGCAAATAAATAATGAACTAAACTCTAAGGCAATCCCACTTTTTATTATTGTCCCCAGCAGAGTCGCCAGTTCTGTGATACGGTGGCAGAACCGACTGTTATACTGGTTTTGAATTTGTATTTACAAATGTTACGGTAAGCAAGATTCGTCCCCGACTTTTCTTTTATCCAACAAAGGAAAGGGTGAAAAGAATAGAAAAATACCTTTCGAGAGTTTTCTGAGTAAGGGGGATAGATTATGGAATGGGAAGGTTTTATCACCCTTTCCATCCGTAGTTATCTACGCTCTTAGAAGCTTAGCTCATTTTGAAATGCTTTGTGTGTGTTTTGAAAAGTATTTTTGAAATGCCAATAGTAAGGCAACTTGATTTATGATAACTCTTATATCAGTCCTCAAGAGTGTTGATAAAGCGTTTTGAAAATGTTTTTGAAAGAATTTTTGTGTAAGTGTAAAGATTGTTTGAGCATAGCATCTAAGAACTATCTACTTTTACTCGAAAGATTGTTCTTTTTCTCTTTTCCTTTAGACAGTGCTATCCTAATATGAGTGAGTATGTAGCCCTAGTCGTTGGATATTTGAGGGACATTCGAAGGGTGTTTATATAGTCACAAAGTCAACTGAGCAAGAAATCTTAGTAACTACCCCAGGATTTTAAGATCATTTTTACCGAGGCAACATCAAGAGGGTCATTAAGGGACTTAAGATCTTTTAAACCGGAGGGTAGCCACTAAAATCTCTCACATTTTGAGAGATGTGACTGTTTTTCCGAAGGCAACCAAAGCGGGATACCCTAGAGGTGTACATGTGCGATTGTATTGTATTCAGTTATTTTTGTCTTTGCATTAGGTTTTCTAGCATTTTGTTTTATTCTTGCCATACAATCCTAGTTAGCATGCATCTAAACAGTTAATAATTTACAGTAATAAAAGGTGCGGAAATGTAAGTCTAGCTATTACAAGGCTTCGGGAAGGGGGGTTAATTATATGTCCAAAACTAGGAGGGAAATAAAGAAGTAAATGTAAAAGCCTACTTTAAACTATTACAACCAGGAAGCAGGTACAATAATATGAAAAAGTGTCAAAGGAAGTAACGTGCGCGAAATGAAAATAACGTCTAAAACTTAAAAAGGAAAAATCTTTTTGTTTATTTTTTATCATCGAAAGAAATTTAATTTAAAATCCTAAGTCTATTTAGTTTTAAATTAAAAAAAAGGTTAAAATAATTAATCAATTAATTTACAAAATTAATTTATTTGAGAAAATGCTAACCTAATATTTTTGTAATTTTTATCTGATTTTTATAATGTTAAAAAAATAAAACAATTAAAAGCAAATAAATAAAACAAAATAAAAAAGGTAAATGGGCCAGGATAGTAAAAGTAACAGGGGGTATGACTTTGAAAAAAAACATAGGCCCAAATCAAAGGGATCCCAGAGGTTACGCTAGATCCAGTAAGGGGACCCTTGGAGAGTGCATGATGAGCTGCACGTCTGGGTGTATTGGATCTAGATGCATTGGGATATCATGGTGAGGATAAGAGGGTGTATGGTGCACGCGTGGGACATGCCAACATTGGATCTGCAAATGAAACATTAGAAAAATAAAATGCAGACCTAGGTATCGAACTCAGGTCCTTCTCCCTTGCACACGTTCCCTTTACCACTGAGCCATTTTATTTATAACACAATAATGAATATGTAAATGAAAATTAAACAGGAATATATTTGAAATTCTAAACGCGCACGTTGGATTATTTGGCCCAATTGGAGAGAGACAAATGAAAGACCGGAGTCAGCCCACCGGAGTCAACTCTCTGGTTGTCTTCTCCGGTGGGCTCCAAAATCAAACCTGCAAAATAACGAACCACAAAGCTCAAAAATTAACCTAACCCCCTAATTCGAACCCCCTAAGTCCAAATCTGAAGCTATTTTATCCTGAAACCATGAATCCTGAGATTCAAAGGAACCAATTTCAAATGCCCTAGCAATGGCATTTTGTGTTTTGGGCACTGAAACTTGTTGTATCCCAAATTTTGACCTAAGATACCATCTCCCATCTGCATCATTACATTGCAAGTGTTTTGACCTATTTTATCAATTTTCAAAGCAGATTTTAAATTCATAACTTTTTCAAATCGAGAGCTGGTTATTTTTGAAATGCCCAGTTCATTAATTGATCAATGTTAAAACAATGTTTATTTAATTATTTATTATTCTGAGTTTAAATAATTGGAATTTATTTTCAGTTATTATATAATTTAAATAATTATAAATAATAAAGTAAATATTTGAAAAGAAGTTTATTAATTGATCAATGATGTTTATTTAATTATTTATTATTCTGAGTTTAAATAATTGGAATTTATTTTCAGTTATTATATAATTTAAAGAATTATAAATAATAAAGTAAATATTTGAAAAGAAGTTTATTAATTGATCAATGATGTTTATTTAATTATTTATTATTCTGAGTTTAAATAATTGGAATTTATTTTTAGTTATTATATAATTTAAAGAATTATAAATAATAAAGTAAATATTTGAAAAGAAGTTTATTAATTGATCAATGATGTTTATTTAATTATTTATTATTCTGAGTTTAAATAATTGGAATTTATTTTCATTTATTATATAATTTAAAGAATTATAAATAATAAAGTAAATATTTGAAAAGAAATTTATTAATTGATCAATGATGCTTATTTAATTATTTATTATTCTGAATTTAAATAGTTGGAATTCATTTTCAGTTGTTATAATTTAAAGAATTATAAATGATAAAGTAAATAATTGGAAAGAAGAAAAGAATTAACTGGTAAAATAATAGAGTTTTATTCATCTTTATTCTAATTGTTACAATTGTTGTTTAAATACTGTATTATTTACAAAGTATTTACAATGACAATTATATAAAATGTTTAAAGTGAAATAAAAACTATTTTAATTTTTCTAAGATTCTAAATCTTCATCTTCTATCCAATACTTCTTTGATGCTCATTTGATTTTACCTGCAAAGAATTAAAGAAAAAGTCAGAAATAGATATATAATTAAAAGCAGACAATTAATTTAGAGTTCATCATTAAAAGCAAACGGCTGGAATCAGTTTTTACCCTCTTTGCAAATCACGGGATTTCTCCTGGTTCACAAAAAGGGATGAATATTTATTGATAAATATGAATGCACAAGTTAAAATATGCACAAATTCTATTTTGCCAAAACCAACTGCATATTTCAAAACCAATTGCACATTTCAATTGTCAAAACTGCATATTTCAAAACCAACAGTATATGCAAGTCAAAGTCACATTTTCAAAAAAAACAAAGTCCAACGTAAACTATCCAACATATGGGAGGAGGTCAAAATACAAGGCTCCTCTATACTGTAACAATGCAGGAAAGCTAAAGAAGGAAATGTGCAGATCAAAACCATATATGCAAGCCAAATATTTCTAATTTCATCATTTTCCAGCTTTGCTTTTTCAGAACACAAAGTACACATAACATTTTAATGTTTCAAACTGTACTAAGGAGAGAGAAGAGAGAAAAGAGTTTGGGTTTACAGGTTTTGGCCTTAGGAAGAAAAGAGATAGAAAACAAAACTGCAGTAACACGGTAAAAAAGGGGAAGCATAGAAAAAGGATACAAAGCAAACTGAATGGAACAGTAGAAGTGCAGAAGTATCAAAGGCAAAAGATAGTTAAAATATACAAGAACCTGAACCATCAAATAGAGGCCAGCAACAGATATTATAACAACACAAAACTTCTCAAGCAAAAAGTTCAGAGTTCAAAACCTGTTGGAAGCCTTAAACAAAAACTGAGTTCAAATACCACAAGCCTATTCTCAAAGTAAAGAAAAAAAGCTTGAAGAACCTGCATTCAAAAACATACATACAACCTGCTGTCTCAAGCCAAAAACCAGAACCTGTAACACAAAAGCCCAAATCCTTAACCATGTCAAGCCTTCCACCTGCCTGAAGCACAAACCATAAAACCATGGCCGAGAACCAGTAAAACATAACCTACTGTCAAGCCATAGTTCCAAATCTCCCATAAACCAACAAATCATGCCAAGTTACAAACCAGTAAACACAACCTGCTGAAAAGCCATATCCCAAACAACAACCAAGCCTTACCAAAAAGCCTCAAGGCCATAAACCTTTAACTTGCCAAGTTCCAAAAAAAAAACAGAAACATCCACCATCTTAAACATACTCAGCGAGCCAAAATAGGAAAGCTAGTCAAAACAAAATGTTTCAACAATAGCACATTCAGAAGCATACAGGGGCAAGCATCAATATCAACTCAAGCATACTCAGAGTATATCAGAACTCAGCATTTCAAGGCAATAAACCCTCAGAGTTCCTCATCATCGGGTTACCAACATAAACATAACATTCAAGATATCGAACACTGAATCATTCAATCTCAGCATACAACAAGCATTCAAAGGCAACAAAAATTCTCAGAACCCAAAGGGTTCATCATTGAAAGCATATCATCAACAAATATCTCAAGGCAACTCAGAAGCATACTCAACAAGCCAAAGAGGAAGAAGGGACAAAGAAGCGTGCATAAGCAAAGCAAGGCAAAGGCAGCAAGAAGAAATAAAATAAAGTGGTTCAGTTCATCATTATCAAGGCAACGAAAAATAAAAGAAACACAAACCAAGAATCCAAGCAAGCCCAGCATCACGCGCTTCACTCCTCCACTGGCAAGCCTCCGGAACGCCTCCTCCCTCCTCCTTCGTAAAGGTAGCTATTCCTTTTCTCTTTCCTTTCCACCATCTCAACAGAAACCACATGTAAAACTAGAGTCAGAATCAAAATGGATGTAAAATCATAAACATGCAAAAATCATAAAAAACCCCAAAGAGATAAAAACGAAAGTTAACCTTTGAACTATCGCGTGCTTAATCGTGGGAAGGAGAACACAGAAGTGGCGTTGGTGGCTCAGGCAAAGGATGTTCAGAAGCGGGCTTTGAGGAGGACGAAGAGGAACGCGTGAAGTGAAGAGTAGCAACGGCGCTGTAAACCCTGAAGAGTTCCAAATGAACAAAACCTGATAACCCTAAAACTTTGTTTCATTATTTGGGCTTAACCCGTTTCCTAGGCCTGAAACCCAACGAATTCTATTAGAACCCCCCATCCTGCTTCTGATTATTCTTGATTTGGCCCCCTTAAAACTCTTTGGCCCATACAATTGTTTATTATCTACCCCCTTTATTTTTTTGATACCTCTCTTTCTATTTACTTTATTTTAGCCCTTTTTTAGAATTTTATTAATTTAGTTAATTAGTAAATTTAATCAAATAGAGGTGTAATTTAATTAGACAAAATTTTAATAATTTGACCAATTTTATTAGTTTAAGTTTAGGATTAATTTAGTAATTTTAGTATTAGATTTAAGTTAATAACTTCTAAGTTTTAATTTAGTTTAGAATTAGTTAATAATTCTTAAAATAATACTTTATATTAATACCAAAAAAAAATACATATAAAAAAATAAAATTTAAAAAACATTTTATTTTCTTTAATTAATTCTCTTGTTTTGTACATATTAAATAAAAACATAAAAATGCATGTTCACACCATTTAGTCTGTTATTTAGTCATTTCCGTAGTCATATATCAGTTAGCTACTTAATCATTATCTGTCTAATTTTCTGTTTGATTATTTCATCTTTATTTGGTTATTCTGTTTACGTCTAAATCCAAGAGAAAAATGATTAAATTTGTTGACTTCATGTCCTCAAATCCAATCACGCGAATATCTTCATTTCATTAAAACTTAAGATAATTTTTCCCCAAATATTCAATTTTTTTCAAAACTTATACCTTTTAAGTCAAAACTTCGACATTAGGTCGTCGTACCTTCAAAAACCCGCCTGTACCCTTTTTTCGGCCAAAACAATTTATTTTTAATCAAACGAACATTTTAATAAACAGATATTTCAAAAGGTTCCTATAGAATACTATAGATACATTGGGTGCTAATACCTTCCCATTGTATAACCAACCCCCGAACTCTAGACCTCTTTTCAAAAACGCCTTGTATTTTCATTACTTTTAAAGTATTATTTTACATTGCATATTTAGGGTTTTATTTCGCTCTTTCCCCTTTTCCCTTGGAAATAATAAAGCGCGGTGGCGACTCTTGCTTTTGTGAGACGAATTAATTAATAATTCGATCTCCGATTTACCCCGCTACATTTTTTATCGCTACAGAATTGGCGACTCTGCTGGGGACAGATTGACCTCTTGCTGGTCCATCCCTAAGTGGGTTAAGCCTAGTTTGTTTTATCTGTTTTATTATTATTTGTTTTGTTTGATTATGTGTTTATATTGGGGTTGTTTGGGTTTTTTGCAAAGGACGAATCCTATACCCGGATTAAGTTACACTTAATAATAGGACGGGCGGTATAGTCATGTTAACTTTGAGGGAGTAATCCCGAAGAAGGAGGCATGAAATCACCCACTCAGTGGAAGGCCCTTTTGAATGTAATATTTGTTTACCGAGTAATCAGGAAGACATTATTATTTTCGACCTGGGAGCCAGAGAAGCTGAGAACCGTAGAACCCTAACCCATCTTGGCCTTTTAGGTGTAGCGCGGAGACTATAACGGAGTAATCCAGAAGTAGTTATCACGCGATGCTACGCTCGGATGAGTTTCTCTTGAGAATATTGCTAATTATTGAGTAATCAAGACGTTGGTAATATCCGAAGGAGGAATGTAGACTATGGGAACTCTTAGAACCTTGTCTTACAGGTGTGATTAAACCGTAGTACATACCTTGGGGTGGGCTTTACCTTTGACTCCGTGCTCGAAACGTTGAACCTTTGAACCCCTATGTTTGTGAACTTGTGTGTAATTGTTGCATTATCATTCATCCATGCATCCATCAACATTTTTTGAAAAAAAAGCTATCAAAATGAACGATCATTTGCATCGCATATCACGCATCATCCAACATTCCACTTCACATGTTTTCTAAAACTGGATTTTGTAACGCATGGAATGGTTTTCCAGAACTGGATTGCTGTTGATGTTCCTGTTGTGATGCACATTTCTGAGTAATGTTTTGTTTTATTTTTGAAAAAAATTCGCTCTGCCCAAGGCGAAAAGAATTTGTGTCGGGTTATGTTGAAAATAAATCCTTTTGCTCTGCCCAAGGCAAAAGAGAAAATGTCTGGGCTCTTTGTGTCAAGTATTTCCCTTCATGAATAAAAATGTTATTTTGTCCACTACTGTCTTATTTTTCACTTTTTTCTGGGAAATAGTAATGAAAATTAATTGGTAGTAATAGGAAAATATAATAATGTTTTGTTTCATTTGTACAACATTCATATTAATCGATTTCTAAAATAAAGCATAATTATATGTGCAGATTAATCCATGACTTAACCATTGAAAACAATGATCCTATGCCCTCTCCCAACTTTGAATTCCCTGTGTTCAGAGCCGAAGAAGAGGATAGTGAAGAGATTCCTGATGAAATTTCCCGTTTACTTGAGCGCGATGAAAAGACTATTCAGCCGTTCGAAGAACCTATAGAGATGATCAATTTGGGTGGCGAAGAAGATAAAAAGGAAGTCAAGGTCGGAGCATTGCTCATCCCAGAGGTCAAAGAGAAAATGTTGGAGGTTCTCAAAGAGTATGTTGATGTGTTTGCTTGGTCCTACCAAGATATGCCAGGTTTGGACAACAATATTGTGGAGCATCGTTTACCGTTGAGACCTGAATGTCCGCCGATTAAGCAGAAGTTGAGAAGGACTCGTCCCGATATGGCTGACAAGATCAAAGAAGAAGTTCAAAAACAAATTAATGCAGGTTTCCTTGTTACATCGGTCTATCCTCAATGGTTAGCCAATATAGTGCCTGTTGCTAAGAAAGATGGCAAAGTTCGAATGTGTGTAGACTATAGAGATCTGAATAGAGCTAGCCCAAAGGATGACTTCCCATTACCGCACATTGACGTATTGGTCGACAGTACCGCAAAGTTCAAAGTCTTTTCTTTCATGGATGGTTTCTCTGGTTACAATCAAATCAAGATGGCACCAGAAGATATGGAGAAGACAACTTTCTTTACACCTTGGGGAACATTTTGTTATCAGGTTATGCCGTTTGGTTTGAGGAATGCTGGTGCAACATACCAAAGGGCCATCACTGCTTTGTTCCATGATATGATGCATAATGAGATAGAAGTGTATGTAGATGACATGATTGCCAAATCACAAACTGAAGAAGATCATTTGGAACATTTATTGAAGTTATTCCAGCGTTTGAGAAAGTATAAACTTCGTCTGAATCCCAACAAGTTCACTTTTGGTGTTCGTTCTGGAAGACTTCTGGGTTTCATTGTCAGTCAGAAAGGTATTGAGGTAGATCCTGATAAATTCAAAGCTATTCGGGAAATGCCCGCACCCAAAACGGAAAAACAAGTAAGGGGATTCCTTGGGAGACTGAATTATATTTCTAGATTTATATCTCATATGACTGCTACCTGTGGGCTGATTTTCAAGCTTCTCCGAAAGAACCAAGGATGTGTGTGGACAGAAGATTGTCAGAGAGCTTTTGATAGCATCAAAGAATATTTACTTGAACCTCCCATTTTGATTCCTCCGGTGGAAGGAAGACCTTTGATTATGTACCTGACTATATTGGAAGATTCCATGGGATGTGTGCTTGGTCAACAAGATGAGACTGGAAGAAAGGAACATGCCGTATATTATCTGAGTAAGAAATTCACAGACTGTGAGTCTCGATACTCATTACTTGAGAAAACCTGTTGTGCTTTAGCTTGGGCTGCTCGCCGTCTGCGCCAGTATATGATTAACCACACCACTTGGTTGATCTCCAAAATGGATCCGATCAAGTATATCTTTGAGAAGCCCGCCTTATCTGGAAGAATAGCCCGTTGGCAGATGTTGTTATCCGAATATGACATTGAGTATCACACTCAGAAAGCAATCAAAGGGAGTATTTTAGCCGATCATTTGGATCACCAGCCAATTGAAGATTATCAATCCATCAAGTTTGATTTCCCAGATGAAGATGTTATGTACTTGAAAGCTAAAGATTGTGAAGAGCCGTTACCCGAAGAAGGACCTGATCCCGAATCCCATTGGGGTTTAATATTCGACGGAGCTGTGAAATCTTATGGAAATGGAATTGGGGCAACCATCGTCACTCCCCGAGGTACTCATATCCCGTTCACAGCAAGATTGAAGTTTGACTGCACGAACAACATGGCTGAATATGAGGCATGTATTATGGGTCTCGAAGAAGCAGTGGATCTAAGGATTAAGATTCTTGATATTTATGGAGATTCGGCATTGGTAATTAATCAAATCAAAGGAGAATGGGAGACTCGTCATCCTGGTTTGATCCCTTACAGAGATTATGCTAGAAGATTGTTAACTTTCTTCAACAAAGTGGAATTACATCATATCCCTAGATATGAAAACCAAATGGCTGATGCTTTAGCTACTTTGTCTTTAATGTTTCAAGTGAATGGCTGGAACGATATGCCTACAATCCGGGTTATGTGCCTCGATAGACCTGCTCATGTGTTCTCAGTAGAAGAGGTCACCGACGACAAACCGTGGTTCTATGACATTAAACGTATTCTTCAAACTCAAGAGTACCCGCCTGGGGCATCCAATAAAGATAGGAAGACGTTGATAAGATTAGAAAGCAGTTTCTTCCTCAATGAAGAAGTATTGTATAAGAGGAATTACGACATGGTCTTGCTCAGATGTGTAGACAGACATGAAGCAGACATGCTGATGCAAGAGGTGCATGAAGGATCCTTTGGCACTCATGCCAACGGACATGCGATGGCTAAAAAGATGTTGAGAGCTGGTTACTATTGGATGACAATGGAATCTGATTGCTGCAAATATATGAAGAAATGTCATAAATGCCAGATTTATGCGGACAAGATACATGTGCCACCGACCCTCCTTAACGTTATCTCTTCACCTTGGCCTTTCTCTATGTGGGGCATTGATATGATTGGAATGATTGAACCCAAAGCTTCAAATGGTCATCGTTTCATCTTGGTAGCGATCGATTATTTTACTAAATGGGTGGAAGCAGCATCTTATGCTAATGTAACCAGACAGGTGGTAGTCAGATTTATCAAGAATCAGATCATTTGTCGATACGGCATCCTGAGCAAGATCATCACTGATAATGGTTCGAATTTGAGTAACAAGATGATGAAAGAGCTTTGTGAGGAGTTCAAGATCGAACATCATAATTCTTCTCCTTACAGACCAAAGATGAATGGGGTTGTTGAAGCTGCTAACAAGAACATCAAAAAGATTGTCCAGAAGATGGTGGTAACTTATAAAGATTGGCATGAAATGCTTCCGTTTGCTTTACATGGATACCGTACTTCAGTTCGAACTTCGACAGGTGCAACCCCATTTTCCCTGGTTTATGGTACGGAAGCAGTAATCCCCGTGGAGGTTGAGATTCCGTCTATGAGAGTGTTGATGGAAGCTAAACTTTCTGAGGCTGAATGGTGTCAAAGTAGATATGATCAGTTGAATTTAATTGAAGAAAAGAGATTGACAGCTTTGTGTCACGGTCAATTATATCAGCAGAGAATGAAGAAGGCTTTTGATAAGAAGGTTCGACCACGCGAGTTCAGAGAAGGTGACCTCGTGCTCAAAAAGATATTATCTTTCCAACCTGATTCTAGGGGCAAGTGGGCTCCGAATTATGAAGGACCATATGTCGTTAAGAAGGTTTTCTCTGGAGGTGCCTTGATTCTCACAAATATGGACGGTGAAGAGCTCCCGCGCTCCGTGAACGGCGATGCAGTCAAGAAATATTTCGCTTAGGTTTGAGTTGACAGTTTGCTAAGTTGAAAACCCGAAGGGGCGGCTTAGGCAGGCTTTTGGTCATCCCGGCTGTGGTATTTGAGCACATTTCGGAATTCGAAGTTGTTAGGGAGAATAATGATCATGGTTTTTGTGTAACCCTTTCTTTCATGTACTATTTCCCAAACTTTTGTAAACCGTTGGAGTCGTGTTGTTAGCGAACTACCATCTTATTAATGAAATTTGAGCATTTACCTTTTGTGGGCAAAATTTTAATTTTACGGAAATATTTGAAACAAAGTTATTTAAAGTATTCTTATTTTAAAAATGTGTCGTGAATAATGAAGGGAATATTAACAGTTGTTCCGAGGATGGTCGAGCCAAAAAATGCAAAACAATACAGTAATTTATCCTTGCATGATGAACATGTTTTATTTCAAAATCGTCATGAGGTGTTGGTTGTGTAAACTTGCGTTTCTCGTGGTACTAAGTTTGGTGACCCCCCAGTTTTTCCAGTTAAGCATTGTTTTGGTTATCTTTATTTGAGCGATTTCTGAAGTGTGGTACGCTTTGTCTCATGCCAGTAGTCTATTGGTATTAGAAGATTGGATTTGAATGCTTTTACCCTCAGAAGACTTGAGCCTTGTAGCGTGATACGCTCTGACGTTGCTTTGTGGTTCCAGTTCCAGTTATTTTCCGTCTTTTTTAAGATTGGCCGAGTATCTATTATGTCGTGACATCTTATTGTCTTCAAATTATTCCACCTGTTTGTTGTCAGCATAACATTCATTTACTCATTTACTCATTTACACTTATATCAGCATGCATATTCACATTTGTCGTTGATTTTGGGTTGTATACTTTGTTTATTAAGACAATGTACATGTTTCTTTCCAAGTAGAATGTTAACTTAGGTAGAAAATGTGCTTCCTTTCTAAATTCCCCAACTGAGCTAATCCTCGTAGATGATTTTTTGATTTAGCCTACCTTGTCCCTTTCTGGATAGGATGAATCCCCCAATCGAGTTACTTTCTCATTGGGTGGAGCCTTGTTTGACTGTTTTCTTTCTGGTTTATTCTTGGAGGGAGTTGTTGTCTCTTGCATAGGCTATCTCATGATTTTCCCCAGTGAAGTCGCCACCTAGACGAATGATGCATTTATTTTGCACATTTAAATATGTGATCTCCTCGGGAAGGATTGATTCATGTTTCTCTTTGACGAAGATCTTATTCTCTGCCAGTGTCATCGCATTTTCCTTCTGAGTTTCTTCGGAAAACGACAAGCGGCAGCTCTTCATGAGCAACTTGTACGTTATTATTTTGGAAAACGACAAGCGGCAGCTCTTCATGAGCAACTTGTGCGTTATTATTATTTTGGAAAACGACAAGCGGCGGTCTCTTCATGAGCAACTTGTACGTTATAGACATTGTTGGAAAACGGCAAGCGGCGGTCTCTTCATGAGCAACTTGTGCGTTATTATTATTTTTGGAAAACGACAAGCGGCGGTCTCTTCATGAGCAACTTGTGCGTTATTATTATTTTTTGAAAACGACAAGCGGCGGTCTCTTCATGAGCAACTTGTGCGTTATTATTATTTTTGGAAAACGACAAGCGGCAGTCTCTTCATGAGCAACTTGTGCGTTATTTTTGGAAAACGACAAGCGGCGGTCTCTTCATGAGCAACTTGTACGTTATTATTTTTTGGAAAACGACAAGCGGCGGTCTCTTCATGAGCAACTTGTATGTTATAGACATCGTTAGAAAATGGCAAGCGACAGTCTCTTTATTTGAGCAACTTGTATGTTATTATTTTTCTGGGATACAGCAAGTGGCGGCTTCTTTATTTGAGCAGCTTGTATGCTATTAACATCTTTGAATGACAGCAAGTGGCAGCTTCTTTATTTGAGCAGCTTGTATGTTATTGGTATTTTTTTGGAAAACAGCAAGTGGCGGCTTCTTTATTTGAGCAGCTTGTATGTTATTGACATCCCTGGACGACAGCAAGTGGCAGCCTCTTTATTTGAGCAGCTTGTATGTCATAATATTTTTTGGAAGACAGCAAGTGGCAGCTTCTTTATTTGAGCAGCTTGTGCATCTACAACCTTATTATTATCTCAGCATTAATTAGTATATCTCCGGAAATCTCGCAGAGAAGTTTGTTATGAATCTTTACCTTCAGAAGTCGGTAATCCGTCGCCAGCAAAATTGATACTTTATGTCTATCTTTGACCTTGAGTTGTGAACTCACGAATATTTTGGGTCAATAATCTGTTTTTATGTCCTATGCAAGATACCTTCTTTGTTAGGGTCAGAGTCCGTATTCTCTCAAATTTTTATTCGCCGTCAAGAGTCTATTATTTGAAGTCGATGGCTCATTTCCCCAGTAGTGTATAATATATGTCCCTGCGTTTTGTTGGTGTTTGATTTCTCCAGCATTGTCTTGTTTCATACAAAATCTTTCTCTGTGAATTCAATTACTACATTCATATCACAAACATAATGGCGGTATCTTAGGGCAAAAATTTGCGTATTACGTATTTAAGTACCTTCAATCTCGTCGAGACGAAGATTTTAATCTTCATATCTCCGGATAGAAGAAACTTAAATAGGGGCAACTGTTGTATCCCAAATTTTGACCTAAGATACCATCTCCCATCTGCATCATTACATTGCAAGTGTTTTGACCTATTTTATCAATTTTCAAAGCAGATTTTAAATTCATAACTTTTTCAAATGGAGAGCTGGTTATTTTTGAAACGCCCAGTTCATTAATTGATCAATGTTAAAACAATGTTTATTTAATTATTTATTATTCTGAGTTTAAATAATTGGAATTTATTTTCAGTTATTATATAATTTAAAGAATTATAAATAATAAAGTAAATATTTGAAAAGAAGTTTATTAATTGATCAATGATGTTTATTTAATTATTTATTATTCTGAGTTTAAATAATTGGAATTTATTTTCAGTTATTATATAATTTAAAGAATTATAAATAATAAAGTAAATATTTGAAAAGAAGTTTATTAATTGATCAATGATGTTTATTTAATTATTTATTATTCTGAGTTTAAATAATTGGAATTTATTTTCAGTTATTATATAATTTAAAGAATTATAAATAATAAAGTAAATATTTGAAAAGAAGTTTATTAATTGATCAATGATGTTTATTTAATTATTTATTATTCTGAGTTTAAATAATTGGAATTTATTTTCAGTTATTATATAATTTAAAGAATTATAAATAATAAAGTAAATATTTGAAAAGAAATTTATTAATTGATCAATGATGTTTATTTAATTATTTATTATTCTGAATTTAAATAGTTGGAATTCATTTTCAGTTGTTATAATTTAAAGAATTATAAATGATAAAGTAAATAATTGGAAAGAAGAAAAGAATTAACTGGTAAAATAATAGAGTTTTATTCATCTTTATTCTAATTGTTACAATTGTTGTTTAAATATTGTATTATTTACAAAGTATTTACAATGACAATTATATAAAATGTTTAAAGTGAAATAAAAACTATTTTAATTTTTCTAAGATTCTAAATCTTCATCTTCTATCCAATACTTCTTTGATGCTCATTTGATTTTACCTGCAAAGAATTAAAGAAAAAGTCAGAAATAGATATATAATTAAAAGCAGACAATTAATTTAGAGTTCATCATTAAAAGCAAACGGCTGGAATCAGTTTTTACCCTCTTTGCAAATCACGGGATTTCTCCCGGTTCACAAAAAGGGATGAATATTTATTGATAAATATGAATGCACAAGTTAAAATATGCACAAATTCTATTTTGCCAAAACCAACTGCATATTTCAAAACCAATTGCACATTTCAATTGTCAAAACTGCATATTTCAAAACCAACAGTATATGCAAGTCAAAGTCACATTTTCAAAAAAAACAAAGTCCAACCTAAACTATCCAACATATGGGAGGAGGTCAAAATACAAGGCTCCTCTATACTGTAACAATGCAGGAAAGCTAAAGAAGGAAATGTGCAGATCAAAACCATATATGCAAGCCAAATATTTCTAATTTCATCATTTTCCAGCTTTGCTTTTTCAGAACACAAAGTACACATAACATTTTAATGTTTCAAACTGTACTAAGGAGAGAGAAGAGAGAAAAGAGTTTGGGTTTACAGGTTTTGGCCTTAGGCAGAAAAGAGATAGAAAACAAAACTGCAGTAACACAGTAAAAAAGGGGAAGCATAGAAAAAGGATACAAAGCAAACTGAATGGAACAGTAGAAGTGCAGAAGTATCAAAGGCAAAAGATAGTTAAAATATACAAGAACCTGAACCATCAAATAGAGGCCAGCAACAGATATTATAACAACACAAAACTTCTCAAGCAAAAAGTTCAGAGTTCAAAACCTGTTGGAAGCCTTAAACAAAAATTGAGTTCAAATACCACAAGCCTATTCTCAAAGTAATGAAAAAAAGCTTGAAGAACCTGCATTCAAAAACATACATACAACCTGCTGTCTCAAGCCAAAAACCAGAACCTGTAACACAAAAGCCCAAATCCTTAACCATGTCAAGCCTTCCACCTGCCTGAAGCACAAACCATAAAACCATGGCCGAGAACCAGTAAAACATAACCTACTGTCAAGCCATAGTTCCAAATCTCCCATAAACCAACAAATCATGCCAAGTTAAAAACCAGTAAACACAACCTGCTGAAAAGCCATATCCCAAACAATAACCAAGCCTTACCAAAAAGCCTCAAGGCCATAAACCTTTAACTTGCCAAGTTCCAAAAAAAAACAGAAACATCCACCATCTTAAACATACTCAGCGAGCCAAAAGAGGAAAGCTAGTCAAAACAAAATGTTTCAACAATAGCACATTCAGAAGCATACATGGGCAAGCATCAATATCAACTCAAGCATACTCAGAGTATATCAGAACTCAGCATTTCAAGGCAATAAACCCTCAGAGTTCCTCATCATCGGGTTACCAACATAAACATAACATTCAAGATATCGAACACTGAATCATTCAATCTCAGCATACAACAAGCATTCAAAGGCAACAAAAATTCTCAGAACCCAAAGGGTTCATCATTGAAAGCATATCATCAACAAATATCTCAAGGCAACTCAGAAGCATACTCAATAAGCCAAAGAGGAAGAAGGGACAAAGAAGCGTGCATAAGCAAAGCAAGGCAAAGGCAGCAAGAAGAAAGAAAATAAAGTGGTTCAGTTCATCATTATCAAGGCAACGAAAAAACAAAGAAACACAAACCAAGAATCCAAGCAAGCCCAGCATCACGCGCTTAACTCCTCCGCCGGCAAGCCTCCGGAACGCCTCCTCCCTCCTCCTTCGTAAAGGTAGCTATTCCTTTTCTCTTTCCTTTCCACCATCTCAACAGAAACCACATGTAAAACTAGAGTCAGAATCAAAATGGATGTAAAATCATAAACATGCAAAAATCATAAAAAACCCCAAAGAGATAAAAATGAAAGTTAACCTTTGAACTATCGCGTGCTTAATCGTGGGAAGGAGAACACAGAAGTGGCGTTGGTGGCTCGGGCAAGGGAAGTTCAGAAGCGGGCTTTGAGGAGGACGAAGAGGAACGCGTGAAGTGAAGAGTAGCAACGGCGCTGTAAACCCTGAAGAGTTCCAAATGAACAAAACCTGATAACCCTAAAACTTTGTTTCATTATTTGGGCTTAACCCGTTTCCTAGGCCTGAAACCCAACGAATTCTATTAGAACCCCCCATCCTGCTTCTGATTATTCTTGATTTGGCCCCCTTAAAACTCTTTGGCCCATACAATTGTTTATTATCTACCCCCTTTATTTTTTTGATACCTCTCTTTCTATTTACTTTCTTTTAGCCCTTTTTTAGAATTTTATTAATTTAGTTAATTAGTAAATTTAATCAAATAGAGGTGTAATTTAATTACACAAAATTTTAATAATTTGACCAATTTTATTAGTTTAAGTTTAGGATTAATTTAGTAATTTTAGTATTAGATTTAAGTTAATAACTTCTAAGTTTTAATTTAGTTTAGAATTAGTTAATAATTCTTAAAATAATACTTTATATTAATACCAAAAAAAAATACATATAAAAAAATAAAATTTAAAAAACATTTTATTTTCTTTAATTAATTCTCTTGTTTTGTACATATTAAATAAAAACATAAAAATGCATGTTCACACCATTTAGTCTGTTATTTAGTCATTGTCGTAGTCATATATCACTTAGCTACTTAATCATTATCTGTCTAATTTTTTGTTTGATTATTTCATCTTTATTTGGTTATTCTGTTTACGTCTAAATCCAAGAGAAAAATGATTAAATTTGTTGACTTCATGTCCTCAAATCCAATCACGCGAATATCTTCATTTCATTAAAACTTAAGATAATTTTTCCCCAAATATTCAATTTTTTTCAAAACTTATACCTTTTAAGTCAAAACTTCGACATTAGGTCGTCGTACCTTCAAAAACCCGTCCGTACCCTTTTTTCGGCCAAAACAATTTATTTTTAATCAAACGAACATTTTAATAAACAGATATTTCAAAAGGTTCCTATAGAATACTATAGATACATTGGGTGCTAATACCTTCCCATTGTATAACCAACCCCCGAACTCTAGACCTCTTTTCAAAAACGCCTTGTATTTTCATTACTTTTAAAGTATTATTTTACATTGCATATTTAGGGTTTTATTTCGCTCTTTCCCCTTTTCCCTTGGAAATAATAAAGCGCGGTGGCGACTCTTGCTTTTGTGAGACGAATTAATTAATAATTCGATCTCCGATTTACCCCGCTACATTTTTTATCGCTACAAAACTCACATGAACTATGTCAAAACATTCATAAACAATGATAATAACATGAATATGCAATCAAATGAGATTTAAATTAAATATTAAACAAGTTTGAGATCCAAAATTTCTTTACCAAATGGAAGGATCAAATTAGTTTGTTTCTGCGTGCGTTTGAATTGCTTAAGGCCTGGGAATCACTTCTGGGACCTTCAGGGAGTGAATAGTGGACTTGGTTTAGACTGAGCAAGCTTACACAATGCGTTTTGAATTTGAAAACTTTGATGTATTTTTTATTTTATTTTCGTGTGGCTCTTTGAGGTGGTTTCCTCGTCCCTTTTACTTTTGATTTAGTCTTGTACTTATAGGGGTGTGGTTATGAACACATATGGCATGAATCAGCCATTAACTATGGCTTTGAAAGCAAAAATCATCAGATTTGAAAATTTTCCATTCTGAGATATTTCATGCCATTTTGAACTTTGAGTGAACCTGGACAGGTTATGGTTGGTGTTTTTTGAATGAATTTGGGCTTTGTGATACGGTGGGATAACTGACTTGGGTGTTTTGCGTTTGATCGCAAATGTTGCAGTTAGCAAGAGTCGCCACTGACTTTTATTTTATCCAAAAGGAAAGGTGAAAAAGCACAGGAAAGACCTTTGAGGTTATTTCTTGAAATCGGGGGGGTAGATTATGAAAAGGGAAGGTATTAGAACCCTTTTCATCCATGGTTTTCCATGGGCTCTTAGTTACTTGCTAGATCACTTGCTTTTGTTTGAAATTGTTCTTTGTGTGGTTTTTGGAAGTATTTTTGAAAAGAGGCCATTGTTTAGGCAAACTTTGTAATGATTCTCGTTCGTAAGAATGTATACAAAGTTTTTGATCTTTTGAAAATGTTTTTAAGTTTGGAAAGATGTTTTGAAAGTGTTGGTATTTGTTTTTGAAAATAGCAAGGATGTTTTTATTTTGAAATGGAGCAAGTAACCGAGAACATTCTACCTACTCAAAAAGTCTTTCATGTTCATTTCCTTTTTCCTTTGACATTGTCATCTTACCATTGATTTGGTAAGTAACCCTATCTTTGGATGTAAACGGGATGGGCGTGGGTCATTGTGTAACCATGATTAGAAATGTTGCAAGGTATCTTAGCACTTTTCTTTAGGGACTAAGATCACTTTCAAAGGCAACTTTTGATAGCGTCATCGAGGGACTATGGTCTTGTATTTTGCTTGACTTTGCTAAGATACCTCACATGCGTAATATGGTTATTTTTGTAAGGCAACCAAGTGGATTTACCCTAGGGGTGCTTGTGTGCAAGTGTGCTGATTTTAATGCTTGATTTGTCTTTGATTAGGGTTTGCCATTTTGTTGGTTTTATCTTTCCATACACACCCTAATTACTAGCATTTATATAAAGCGATAAATTTCGGAATTTAAAATTGCTACGCTATTACATCATTAGGGGAGGGGGTGTACAAATTTACAAATGGGGAATATTGCAAGAAAATTAAACCTAATTATCTATTACAACCATATTGAATATTATACAAAATTGAAAATAAAATGCAAGAAATATAAATGGAAAAAGAAATGATTTTTGTTTGATTTTTATGAAAAGGGTTTTAACTTAATAAAAAATAATATGAAAATTAATTAATTAAAATAAATCTAAGTTCTAAATTAATTTTGAATAAAAAAAGAAAAAAAAAATAATAATTAAGCCTAAGTCTAAATATTAATTATTTAAGAAAAAAGAAATTAATTTTTCTAAGAAAATGTTTTTAGTCTTCTTGTTTAATAGAGAAAATAAAATATATAAGTGTAAATAATAAAAAAAAATTGGACTTTTTATTAATAAAAATAATAATAATAATAATAATAATAATAATAATAATATTAATAATAATAATAATAAATAAAAGATAAAAAAAGTAAAAAAATAAAATAAAATAGAAATAAGTCAGGGAGGTGGATTAGCAATGCAGGGGGTGTTGTGAGAAAAAAAGATCAGGCCCAAATGGAAGCCTAGGCGCTGCAAAAAGGAACAAAAATATCAAAAAATAGTGAAGAAATGCAAAAGGTCACGTTGGGGCTTGAACCCAGAACCTAAGGGTGACAGGTGCGCGCTTTAACCACTGGGGTGTTGATACATCCGTTAACTTGTATGAAAGGATAAATACATAACATAAAATGCGCCCTAATTACACTTCATCTTCAACCTCCAGCCAAAGGATCTGTAACTTTCTCATTTCTCAATCATTTGCAAAAATCTAAACATGAAAATTGCTCCAATTTGTCACACGAATCCAACCATATAAATATCATAAACTATAAATCAAAGATGAATGAGAATTTCTAAAAGTACCAAATTCTGACCTAAATATTTCAGAAAGTTCAAACTCAAAATTCTCCTAGCTCAATCAAAATAAATGAAATTTATGGACATGTATAGTTTCAGGGCAATGATGTCTACATTTTATCTTCACAAATACAAGCCTAATAATGCCTAAATATGAAGATAGAAGTTCAAGAAAAATACATCAAAACTGGAAATCGTGAAATGGATTTGAGCTTGTTTCAGACAGTGGTGATGATCAGGTTAGCTTCCTTGGACCTCTAAGAAGCTAATGCAATGGCTGGCTTGAGCTGAGGGTGGCTGGAATGGTCTGGAGAAGTCCAACTGTGATGCTCTATTTTTGAACTTGGAAATGGATGAAGATGGTGTTACAGTCGTGTAACAGGGATAGGGATGGCTTATGTATGATGTTTGGAAGCTTTTGGAAGCAAAAGGCCAAGAAATGCACGAGTGAAATGAAGGTTTGAAGTTCTTGGTCAGAATATGCAACAGTGGTGGTTTTTGATGCAATTTTGAGTTTTGGAAGTTTTTAGAGCTTGTGTATTCGTGTGTTCTGTTGCAATAGACTTGTGTTTATGTATGGAAAAGGTTGGATAGCTATTTCACAAAATATTTCTGAGTTATAGGGTTATGGCTCAATTGCTTAATTTTGAAGAAAAGTGAAAATTTTGGTTTCAAGGCAGCAAGTACAAGCATGTAGAGTGGTTGCAACCTTTAAACAAGCTTATCTGACTTTGTAGAGGAAGCTTGTGCAAAGGGAACAAGTGCAAAGCTCAATGCAAGTTGACTTTGCATAAAGCTTGCTTTATGTAAATGGCAATGGTGCCTTTGTGCCATTAATGGAAAATTTACTTGGATAAAGCTTGAATCAAGTGGATAATAGCTCAAAAGCAAGTGTAATCTTCTGAGTGTAGGGAGATCTTGAGTTTTATAGGCCTTCAAAGCAAGATTGTGCAGCATAGGTTTTAAATTTGAATTTTGTTCATCACAAAATGACTTGTAATTCAAGTTTGAAAACCCTAACTTCCTCTCTTCGATTCTCCCTGCTCAAGAATGATCTCAAGGAGTTCTATGACATTTTGGAAATCTTGTAATGTTCTCTACAACCCCTTTTTGAATCATATTTGAAAATTCCCCTTGGAACTATATGAAAAAGTGTCATGAAGTTAGGTCAAAATCCTGCCTAAACTAGGGGAAAATTTCACTAAGTGTTTAGTTTCAAGACTATGACTTCATGAATTAATAACTTGATATCCAAGAATTTTTAGGAGAAGTTGTATAAAGAAATGTTGTAGATATCATGGATATCTACAACTTTCATGTTGAAAGTTTCTTTTGAATCCTCTTGCATCATGGTGAAAAATTTGCTCAAAGTTGTGAAAAAACATGAAGTTTTAAACACTTCGAAAAATTTCTAATTTAGAAAAGTTTGACTTTTTAAAATGAAATCTTGACTTTTTTATTTATTGATGAATAAGTTTCATATTTTGACATGTTTTGATGAATTGTGATCTTTGACATTGGATTTGACCGAATAGTCAAAGTTTGACTTTTCAATGTACAATTGACTTTTGATCAGTTGACTGAAAATTCACTGTCAATCCAATTGATCTTGAGCAATGTTTTGGGTAATTCCATTAGGTCAAAATGATGCAATTTAACTCTTGAAATCATGCTTCAAACCAATTGACCATTGGCTAGGTCAAAAATCAGAAATTGCCTTTCCTCAGTCAAAACCCTAATTTTAACCATTTTGCCCTTTTGATGATTTGATCAAATTTCTTGGGGAATTGTGGTCCAAACTTGATCAAATGATACATATGAGTTTATAATGTTGATTTGGATAAAAAATTATGAAGTTTGACTGTAAATTGGCCACAGTTGACTTTTTCCCCACTACAACTGATTTTTAGGTCAACTGCTCAATTGACTGAGCGAAAGTGTGATTCAAGGCTTGAAACTTGACATGAGTAATCTTGGGGGTCCAAAATGATCCATGAAATTCATATTAAGAATTGAAAGTTCATTTATCCTTGTGCAATCTCAAACCCTAATTTTGGTCATCAGTGCTTAAGGAGGTGTCTTGAGCTGATCAACCCTTATACAGTTTTGAACCAAATGGGATCTTGTGAGAAAATATTTGATAAATGAGAGGGAAAATTTTGGGGTACAACAGGCTTAGAGATAATCAGTCCAAGCCTAACAAGCTTCATCCCATTAGGTTTTCATTTCGACTTGCATTTCCATTTCACGTCAATTGATTCTTTCGACAAGCTCCAAAGCTTTGTTCTTTTCGATGGCTCTGAATTCCAATTCGAATTGTTCAAGGCTTCATCATCGTGGCGTCTTCTACTTAGTCACCATCTGCCTCGATTGCATAATCTAGAAACCCCTCATATCCAATCAGCCTATTCGAACTCAGTTCTTGTTCCTTTCGATCTCCTTTCCTTCAATTCGACCAATCGAAGTATCGTTTCTTCCTTTTGTCTTGTTGAAGCTTCATTCTTTTCTTTTCGATATCCTTTCCTTCAATTAGACCAATCGAAGTATCACCTCTTCATCTTGACTTGTCGAAGCTTCATTATGTTCATCTTCTTGTCAAACTGAACTTCGACTCCAATCCCACCCTTTGTTTTCGTCTACAAGACCATCTTTACTGATCACTAGTTTACCTTTGATTGGTGAATACAACTTGTATGCACCAATCGAATGATAACCTATGAGCACCAAGACTTCACTTCGATCATCCAACTTTTTCCTTGCATGTTCAGGTACATGCCTGAAACACATTGATCCAAAAAACTCTAAGATGATTTATATTTGGCTTTGGTGTCCTTCTGTGAAATCACGCCATGTTTAAAGATTGTATGTCCTTCGAACCATTAGACTTCCACGTTCTTCTTTAGATAAGATCAAAGCTTTTGAATTCAAAATCTTCTTCTTTTTGAAGCGCCACTTCTATCAACATAACAGTCAAAATGTCTTTTCTTGTAATGCTTCGAATAGCTTATATTTCAATAGTTCTAAAATGAACCCTTCGATAACGGTTCAATGTAGTGAAGCTCTTTAATAGCTCTTCATCAATAGAAGACTTCATAAAAGCCTCCTCACACTTTCTTTCGAACTATTCTTTCTTCAATCATAGTGTCAATTATTCAAAACTTGTGCAATCGAAATTCCCAACTAACACTGCTTCGTTGGGCATCTATTCAGAATGTATATTGCTGTCGAAGCTTCTTCGAACCACAATATTTTAGGCATATTTTTAGATTTCAACTTACATCTCGTCAGGTTCGGTACACTTCTATTCTTTCTTTCAGTTATGCCATTATGTTGAGGCGTATAGGGTGCAATAACCTCTTGTAATGTATGAGCTTGTACCTTCCAAATGATTCATTTCTTGAGCTTGAGGATAAAAGAAAAGTTGTAGGGCATGAAACTTGGCATGGAAAAACTTGAAGACATATTAGGACCATGGAAAACATTAGAGACCTTTGGAGCTCGCACATCTTGGTGAAAAGTGAAACTAGTTGAAAGGCTATTGCTTAGGAGGAGAATTTATCTGATCAATTCTTGGTCAACCTTGAGTAATTGAAAACATTAATGAGCATGCCTTGAACAAAATGGGAGGTCAAATTTTTGGGTGCAACACACCCTGCCAGCTAAATCCCTCCATTTTTGTGCATATTCCTTGAACCCTTCTCTTAAGCTCATCGACATATTCTGCAATTGCATCCGAATTGGTTCCAGGTCAGTGTTGTATTGATACTGTTTATAAAAAGAAGCAACCAGGTCTTCCCATGTGTGGATATTGGTTCCCTCCAACTGATAGAATAATTCCAATTGAGTGCCAGCCAAACTTTCTTGGAAGAAATGGACCCATAACTTCCGGTCAGCAGTGTGGGATTAGATTTTTCGAACATACGATCTTAAATGGAGCTTTGGACAAGAGACCCCATCATATTTGGAAAAGATGGGGACTTTTAACTTATAAGGGATGACCACCCCCGGGACCAGGCCTAGCTCTCCAAAATACAATCCAGGTACTTTATGGATTTCCACTGCTTTGAGACGGTCTTCTAATTGCTTTTATTTGTTATCTGTGGGAGGATATTGTTTGTCAGAGTAGTCTTCATCTTCAGAAACCTGATTTTTCCTACTTATGAAATAAACAGTAATTAGATAAGGATACCCTTATCAAAAAACCTACTTATGAAATGATGCATGATATATGGATGCAATGTTTTCAAGTACCTTATAAGATTTAAATTTTCTAAACAAAAGGGAAGAGAAACAAAGATTTCATTAGTAAGTTCAAAATTACAATTGCCTCTTAGGCTTACAAAAGAGATAGTAATAATATAAACTCCTAAGATTTAAGTCTCCCACAGACGCTTCCTCTTCGTGTTGATGTATGCATTAAGTATTCGCTCTTCATGAAGTTGCTTGGTGAGCTCCAACACTTTCTTCTCGCTTGCATAGAACCGAGTCTCAAAGGTGTTACGTTCTTCCTTGAGTTGGATCCAAGATTTATGCAATTCTTCAAAATCAGTAGGCATATCTAGATGAAGGATGGTATAAAGAATACCCCCCTTGGTAATAGGCTCTATGATCATTGGTAAGATAGCGGGATATGACATCATAAGCTTTTGACCACGAGATCGCACCCATTTGAGATATGGCTCCAACGGGATGGAATTATTTTTCCCTAAAGTCTTGCTATCAATATTTTTTATCATTCCCCAAGTACGTGTAAACTTTGGACGATAACCTTGAAGACCGTTCTTGTAATCGAATACAATATCCTGGATAAGCATGTCAGGAGGACCATCTCTTCGAGCATAACTAAATTGGTGTGAAGCTAGAGAAAGGTTGTAATTAATACCTTCCTTAATGCCAAGAAGTGGTACATTAGGGAATTCCTCGTAGTGGTTAATGATAGTAACATCTTCTAGAGATCGAGAGCACTAGTAGATATCCGAATGAGAGAGCGACATCATCCTTTGAGACCACCTCAAACCTCGTTCATTCTTCATTAGTAATCGGGGAAGGTGCGAAATAAACCACCTAGATAGCAAAGGTATACAACACATAAGAGCCCCTCGCTTCCATATAGTACGAGTGTAAAGAGAATGTAGAATGTCTCCGAGAAAAGTAGACATAGGATTACGAGAAAGAAATATTTTGATGGTATTCATATCTATAAGTTGGTCTGGATTAGGGAACAACACCAAACCATAAATCAACAAAGCCAAGATTTCTTCAAAAGCTTGAAAACTCATAGCATCCAAAAACAATTGAGCCTTCTCTAATAGAAATTTAGCAAGAAAACCATTGACTCCACTTCTTGTTTCCCAATTAGACACAATCTCGGACCGCTTCAGATGTAAGATTGTGGCAATTTATTCAGGTTGTGGATCAAAGATTGGTGAAAGGTATTTGATCAAGAACAAGTATTCCCAGTAACCTAGAGAACTCTTCCATTGTGGGTACCAATTGATAATCCAGAAAGGTAAAACAGTGATGTTTGGGATCAAAGAATTGGAACAAAACACTCATCATGTCTTCTTTAAAACCCGAGGTAACCAAACCGAGTATATGTCCATGCTTCTTGGTGAAGTGAGAGCTTTCAGGAATCTTTGAGACTAAATGCTTGAGAAGGCACCCTTACAAAGTTGATTCGGACAATATTTATGTGAGCGGAAGCCATAGCCTACAAAACAGAACAAAGATAAATCTCTAGGTCCTTGAAATGGTTAGTGAAAATGATATGTGTCATGATGTCATGATGTCATGTTTGAACAGTTTAATCAAACACAAACAAAGAACACAAGTCCTTAGGTTTAGGCTTGCATGGAGTTTATAGGTAAGTACCCTCTTGAAGCTTTTAGTTGGATCAACCTGTCCTAAAATAAGTAACCAGGTTCTAGGAATCTCATATCACCGATCTTTCTCGCAGGCATTGTTTCAGCACAAGCATCTAAACTGCGACCGAAATATCCTGACAGTCCAATCTCAATAAGTGTAGCATCGAGTATCAACCAAATTCGGTCTCCACCAAAACCAACTATCTCACTACCTTCTAATGGATAAGTTGTGTCAACTAAGGTTCTAAGGTCAGTTAGTGTTTATGACACCACACGAAAGCCCAGTATTCTCCTTGACTTACTCAAGGGATAACAGTACCAACCAATGTGTCGCACTAATGTAGTCATCACTTCAACCATATCGGTCTATGCCGTACAGTTTCAACGATCTATTGGTACTTATCTAAAATGCCCCCAGATCCGGGTATATGATCTATACAAGAAATAAACCCAAGCAACCCTTTAAAAGTAAACCATATAAGTCAAACCAATTTAAATCACTTAAATGTGAACTATCTCTAAGGTAAACCCCACTTTTAAGTTTCTCCCCAGCAGAGTCGCCAGTTCTGTAATACGGTGGGAGAACTGACTTTTGGGTTTGCATTTTATCGAAAATGTTGTAGATAACAAGAGTCGCCACCAAATTTTCTTTTATCCAATAAAGGAAAGGTGAAAAAAAGGAAAGACCTTTGATAGATTTTGAGTTCGGGGGGCAGGTTATGAAAAGGGAAGGTGTTAGCACCATTTTCATCCGTAGTTATCTACAGGCTCTTAATTTCTAGCTCACATTTGAAATGCCTTGTGTTTGTGTTTTGTTTGAAAATATTTTGAAAAATGCCTAAGTTCGACAAACTTTGTAATGATTCTCGTATCATTGAGAACGCATGCAAAGTGTTTGTTTTTGAAGATATTTCAGAAAGTGGTGTGGTTTTGTGAAAGTGTTTTGAAGATGCCAATGTAAGGCAATTTTCTTTATAATAACCCTTGTATCAGTCCTCAAGAGTGTTTATAAAGTATTTTGAAAATGGTTGTTTTGAAAGTGTGAAGTGTGAAATTGTTTTTAGTTTGTGAGCAAGCGATTACGATCTATCTACATACTCAAAAGTCTTTGTTCCTTTCCACCTCCTTTATATAGTGATATCCTACCATTAGTTAGTAGGACGCCGTATCGTTGGATATTGAGGGACATGCGTGTGTCATTGTACATTCATAGAAGGAAACTTTTAGGATGCTTTAGCAATTATCGTAAGGGACTAAGATCGTTTACCGAAGGCAACATTGAAGGGTCATCGAGGGACTATGATCTATTAACCGAGGGTCTTTGCTAAAGTATCTCACATTTGAGGAGATGATTGTTTTCATCTGAGGTAACAAGTGAGGTTACCCTAGAGGTGCATGTGTGCAAAGTGTGTTTGATTCAGTTAATTTGTCTTGGATTTATGGTTGTCTAATGTTTGATTTTAATCTTGCCATGCAATCCTATTATACTAACAATAATAAGGAAAGCGATAAATTGTAGAATTTAAATGTCCTACGGTATTACAACGCTTTGGGAATGGGGTGTACAAAATTGTGAATGGGAAGGAAAGCAATAAACCCTAATCATCTATTACAGACCATCTAATAGTTACAATAATGTGATATTAATAAAATGCGCAAAAATGTAAAGTAGAGGAAAGAAAGAGGAAGTGTTTTTGGTGATTTTTTATGGGAAAAGGTTTGATCATTTAACTTTAAAAAATTAGTTCTAATTAAAAAGAGGAGTTTAACTAATTATTTTAAACAACCTAAAAAATCTAAGTTTAATTGAAATTAAGGAAAATAAAATAAAACCTAAGGCTATTAATTTTTAATTGTAAAAAGGAAACTAATTGTTAGAAAATATTTTTTAGATTTTATTTATTTCGAAAAATAAATGAAGTAGAAATAAAATAAAATCAAAGTGATTAAATTAAAATATTTTTAATCTAATTGTTTAAGAAAATATATTTTTTGTATTTTGATTAAATAAAATAATCAAGTAAAAGTAAAGAAAATATAAAGAGATAAAAAAGTTTGGCCTGAGTGTAAAAGCAATCGGGGGGTGGTGTTGGCAAATGTCCAGGTCCAAGAGGTTTTTGTTTGAATCAGGAAAATAAAATAAAAGTGGAATCGGCATGCGCTGGTGAAAGCAAATGGGGGGTGAAAATAAGCAAAACTGAAATAAATCAAAAAAATGCAAAAGAGGGTTCACTATGGTTCAAACCCGCGCCCTTGAGGCAAGAAGTGACTTTGTACGTGCGCGCTTGCCATGGAGGTGACTGTTTTATCCGGTCATTATACAACTTGCAACAAATATAAAATGAACTCATTTTTGAAAATGAATTCATCTACTTCCTCGCGCCAGTGACCAGAACAACATTTTTGAATTTTGTAAAATGTTCATTTCTCAACCAAATCAGAAAATGTAAACATCAAATCTACTCAGAATTTCCTCATGAATTCAACCATATAACTTTCAAAAGCTATAAATCAAATATGAATGAGAATTTTACTTAGTACCAAACTGAACCCTAAAATCTCAGAATTTTCAGTTCTAAAATTCTCATCACATTGTCAATGAAAATGAAAACTAAGGACATGGTTAGCTTCAGGGCAATGATATCTATATTTTATCTTTTGAAATCGAAGGCAAATGATGCTTGAATAAGGATTTAAAAGTTTAGAAAACTTACCTCTGAAGTGAGAATCGTGTTTGGAGTTAGAGAACTCTTAGACATGTTGTGATGATCTGGATAGCTTCACTGAACTCCTAGGAAGCTATTGCAATGCTTACTTTGGATTGAGAGTGGCTAGATTCTTCTAGACAAGTCAAGTTGCACAACTCTGTTTTTGAAAATGGAGGATAATGGAGATGATGTTACAGTGGTGAAACAGGTCTTTGGAAAGGTTATATATGAGTTATAGGTGCTTTGTGGATGATTTAAAATGAAAACGCACGAGTGGATTAGGTGTTTGGAGTTCAAGGTCAGAAATTGTAACAAATGGAGTTTGTTTGGCCAATTCTAACTTTGTGAAAGATTGAGGGTGTTTTAGGGCTTATGAGCTCGTCTCTAGCTTGAAAATAGACCTCTATATTTATAGAAAAAGGTTGGAGGGAAGGAGCTGTCAGATTTGCAAGATCACATGTTGTGGTTTGGTTGGATTTTAAATGAAGCCAACTTGAAGAGCATGGACCCAATGTTAAGTACAAGGCAATATTAGAGTGTTTAGAGGCTTTAAACATGTTGCTTTTGGCTTTTTTATAGAGTGTGGGTAGAGGGAACATGTTAGAGGCTCAAGGAGATTAGACTTTGTGATAAAGCATGCTTTACAAGAATGGAAATGGCAACTTTGTGCGAAAAATGGAAACTAGTCTTGGACAAAGCTTGAATCAAGTGGATAATTGCTCAAAAGTTTGTGCAATCATCTGATTATGGATAGATTTAAAGGTTAAGAGGCCTGCAAAGCAATATTATGTAGCATGGCATGAGGATTTGATTATGTGTTCTTCATGAAAATGACTTATAATTCAAGAATGGATACCCAACTTCATCTCTTCAAATCTCCTAGCTTAAGCATGATAAATTTATGCTCTTTGATGTTTTTGAAAGATTTAAACATTGTTTACAACTTTTATTTTGACAACTTTGGCTAAATCAACAAGGAAATTGGTTAAAATTGGCCAAGAAGTTGAGATGAAAAGACTAACCAAAATTTGTTGAAAATTTCTCTAAGTGTTAGATAAAAACATCATGACTTCATGAGCCTATATCTCCTAATCCAAGAATTTTTTGGATATCAATCCTAAAATACAAAGTTGTATAGTTCATCATGCTCTACAACTTTCATGTTAAAAGTTTTCCTTGAATCATCTTGCATCTGGGTGAAAATTGGTCATGAAGTGTTAGAAAATTTTCTATCTTTGACTTTTGTTGACTTTGTTGATTTTGTTGATTGTTGATGATCAAGCTTTATAAATTTGAATGTTTTGATTACTCTTGATCTTTGAAGTTCAAAGTTGACCAAAAAGTCAAAGTTTGACTTTTATGTGATGGTTGACTTTTCATTAGTTGATCTTAATTCTTCAACTATCAATCACTTGTATCTTTGGAAATTTTTTGAGCCATATAACTAGGTCAAGATGTTTTATTTGAGACCTTGAGATCATGCCTTGAGCCATTAGGTCATGCACTAGGTCAAAAGTCAATGATCAGTCATTTTCAGTCAAAAAACCCCAATTTGGTCAATTTTGCCCCTTTGATGATTTGAGTACTTTCCTTGAGGAATTATGATAAACCCTTGATCAGATTATGAATATCACTTCAAAATGTTGATGTTGACAAAAAATATTGAAGTTTGACTGTATATTGACCATAGTTGACTTTTTATCCAATATAGTTGATTTCCAGTCATCTGAGCAATTGACTGAGAAAATTTGTGATGCAAGGCTTGAAATTTGACATGAGTATTATTGGAGACCTATGAGAACCCATGAAGTCCACTTGAGGCATTATAAGTTCAATTTTATTTTGTGAAAAGTGAAATCCTAATTTGTAGGCCATTTGCTTAAGAGGAGGTTTAACCAATCAACACTTGATCAAGCTTGAGCCATTGAAAGTCTTAGAAGTATGAGGAGATATCTTGAATAAAATTGAGGGGAAAATTTTAGGGTACAACAACAGCCCCTGTTCAATCTTCTTAAACCTCGGGAGTTAGATTGGCATGTCTGCCATTCATGACTTGGAGGTATAAAATGATTGAACACTTAGGTGCCCAGAAATTTGCACTCGTCGGTGCATAGAGTAATGCTATTGGTTAATTATATCGGGAATGGGCTTAAATATGCCATTTGGAGAGGTAATGATGGAAAGTTTATTGGAGATGGGCTTATAGATGCCATCCGAAGTAATTGTTGATAAAAATTAGACTAAGTCTAAGCTTGACTTCAATTGGAAGAAGTATCAGAATAAATCTTTGATTGATTTAAACTGAACCAGAGGATATCTATGCATGTCTTTAACTGGAGAAGTATCAGAATAAATCTTGGGTTGACTTAAACTGAACCAGAAAAAGTGTCTATAGAAGAAGTATTAGGATAAATCTTTGGTTGATTTAAACTGAACTAGCAGATGTCTGTATATGTCTTTAACTGGAGAAGTATCAGAATAAATCTTTGGTCAATTTAAACTGAACCAGAAAAAGTGTCTACTGGAAGAAGTATCTGCATAAATCTTTGGTTTATTTAAACTGAACCAGCAGATGTATGTGTTTGTCTTTAATTGGAAAAGTATCAAAATAAATCCTTGGTCGATTTAAACTAAACCAGAAAAAGCGTATACTGGAAAAAGTATCAGAATAAATATTTGATCGATTTAAATTGAACCAGCAGATGTCTGTGTCTGTCTTTAATTGGAAAAGTATCAAAATAAATCTTTGGTCGATTTAAACTGAACCAAAAAAACTTCTACTGGAAAATGTATAAGAATAAATCTTTGGTTAATTTAAACTGAACCAGCAGATGTTTCTGTCTGTCTTTAACTGGAAAAGTATCATGATAATTTCTTGATCGATTTAAACTGAACCAGAAAAAGCGTCTACTGGAAAAGTATCAGAATAAATCTTTGGTCGATTTAAACTGAACTACCAAATGTCTGTGTTTGTCTTTAACTGGAAAAGTATCAAAATAAATCTTTGGTCGATTTAAATTGGACCAGAAAAAGTGTCTACTGGAAGAAGTATCAGAATAAATCTTTGGTCGATTTAAACTGAACTAGAAGATGTCTGTGTTGGAATGACCCTCTGAGGAAATTGCTAAAATAGCCCTTTGTCAGATGTAGCCTTTGAGAAGACTGTCGGGTCACATAAGTAGTCGATGACATTTGTATGTTGATTGATCATTTCCTGAAAAGGTAAAGGGTAAGCTGTATGCAATGTCATGATGTATGAAATGCATTGTGCAATGATGTTCTCAAAATGAGATTGTGCTATATGTGTTTCGTATGAAAGTTCCATGACATTTTTAAATGGTGTGAAATGTTGTTGAAGTGTGTTTGTAAAACACGTGCAGTATCTTTGTTTGGGAAAATAAATTCCTGACTGTTGTTGGGTGTTGTACCCCAAAATTTTCCCTCTCACTTTTCAAGGCATTTCTCATAAGGATTCTCAAGGTTTAAGCTTGCACAAGTACATTGGGATTTTCAGTACCAAGATTAAAAGGAAACGGTCAAAAGGGGGAAAACAGATAAAAATAATATTTTGTCAAATCTGAAGAAAAACAAGTGTTTTTCGATTCAGCTCCTTCGATTGGCCTTTTGACCTCTTTCGATGCAAGCTTGCCTTGCATCCTTCGACTGGGCGTGAGCCTCTGGAATGCTGGCTTGGATTCACAAGACACAAAGCCTCATGTAGCCTCCTTTTATTCTAAGGCCAAAAGGCGCCCTTTTGGCATCCTTAGATTTTCACTTTTTGCCTCCTATATGCCTCTTTCGAATCTGGAAATTTTGGCCTCCTGCATGCACCTTTCGTTTGGGCATTTGGTTCCTTTGTTGCAAGCTTCATTTAGGAATTTGACTCCCTTCATGCTTTCTTTGTTTGGACACATGAATCCTTCAGTACAAGCTTTTGGTCACATCTTTCGTTTAGGCATATGTTTCCCTTCATGCAAACTTAAGTTTGAACAAATATCTTTTGCATGTTTGCATGTTTGCATGTTTGCATGAAGTCACAAAGTAGAGACCCCCTATGTACACTCATTCGTTTGGCCACTTGGACCTTTGGCAGGCAAGCCTTCGACTGGACAGAACCACCTTCATAAGGTTTCGTTTATAACTGTGTCCCCTTCAAATCAGCATCTTTCGAATCCAACTCTAGACATCCCATTCGAAGGACATGCTTGTTGACCCATTCAAAAGATTTACAAACCCACTTTAAGGCATGTTTTTTTTTGGTGACCCATCCAAGGGTCACACTTTTGGCTCCTTTGAAGGATGCACAAAAGTGACTCAATCGAAAGGCACTTGTTGGAGGAAAATCAAATAATTTTGTTTGGTGAAGAGTCTGGTCGAAGAAGGGTCAAAATGAAAGGATGATATTCAAAGATGCTTGCTGCCAAGTTCAGGTTTGGCACACTGCCCCATTCTTACACCAAAATAGCATACAAGACACTGTCTCTCGAAAGCTACAAGGAGTAGGTTACTCAATTTGTTCAAACCTTTTGTTTTCCCTCCAAAAGCTTCAGGCAGCCTTGCCTATAAATAAAAGGCTCCAACACATGTTTATGAGAGGACCTTTTGGCCAGAGGAACGAATCTTCAAATTTCTAAAACACCATAAAGTTCTCAAAAACTTAAACACTTGTGAAAACACAAACCCATAATCCAAACACTTGTCCCCTTCGAATCTGAAACATCCTTGCATCTTGTTACCCTTCAAATCCAGCAAGAAAGACATTTCACTTGTTTTTCTCTTTCGAATCCAGCAGTAGAGATGCTACCCTTGCTCCTTATCTTCAATTCTAGGGACACGCAAGGCAACCACCTAAAGGCCCAACACACGTCCCATCCTCAAGCAAGGTAAGTCATCCTTAACCAAGGATCATTCGTTTCCAGCACAACATGTAAATAAAATTCCTTTTTGTTTCAAACATATACATAGCATTTGTTCCTCTTTCATTTACACCCTTTTAGTTTGTTGTTATTGCCTTTCTTTTTGGTGTTGTTCTTTGGTTTCTTAAAAATGTTTTAAGAACTAACATGGCCATAAGGTAATGCTAGCATGGACTTAGGCCATGTTTCTATTTAATATCTCAAACTAAAGAAATAGGAGACAAAAGTATGAAACGAAGCCTTAGGCTTCCTCACTGACTCAAGGTACAAATGAAAGAGGGAGCCAGAAGGCACACCATGCTGACTTTCAGGCCCAGAAGAAAGGAATTCCATCACTGCTTTCAACCCCCATTCGAAGGAGGCAAAAAGGTAGATTGCAAATTGCACTAACTTCTAGGCCCAGATGAAAGGAATTCCCACACTGCTTTCAACCCCCAGTCGAAGGAGGCAGAAAGGCAGATTGCATCTTGCACTGATTCCAGGTCCAGTCGAAAGGCATAACATGCTGACCCCCAGGCCTCAGTCGAAAGTCACGCTTTCACTCCTTTCAGGCCAAATTGAAGAGAGCCAGAAAGTGTAGAATCAAAGGGTTTTCTACCCTAAATCGAAAGACCCATTTTTATTGTCTTTATTTTATTTTTGCCTTTATATTGTCATGCACTTAAATATGGTTGTAATAGTGTAGGATTTTATCTTTATGAATTTTATTACTTTTGTATGCTTGCTAGTAAAATACGGTATGCATGGCAAGATAAAAACAACTAGTAGAAAACCCATAATCAGAGACTAAATGCATGCAAATCAAACACACTATTCACACATGCACCCTTGAGGTAATCTCACTTGTTGCCTCGGAGAAATAGTCATGTCCCTCGAATATGGGCGTTTTAGCAAAGACCCTCGATAAAAGATCGTAGTCCCTCGATGACCCTTAATGTTGCCTTCGGTAAACAATCTAGTCCCTAAAAAACATTGCTAAAACGTCCCATAGGTTGCCTTCTATGACTATACAAACGTCCCACTCCCGTCCCTTGACATTCAACGATGGGGCTTCTTACCAAATCAATGGTAAGATAACAACATCTAAAGGAGGAGGAAAAGAACATTTAAGACCTTGTGAGTAGGTAGGGTGCTCCTAGTTGCTCGCTTGCTCACAACAAAAACATTTTATACACCAACACTTTCATTTTGAAACATTTTCAAAAGAAAAACACTTTGTACGTGTTCTTATAGAAAACGAGAACCATTACAAAGACACCTTTTCAAAATCATTTTCAAAAACACATTCCACAAAAACTTCTTTGAACTATTTTCCAAACAACACTTTGTACACGTTCTTATAGAAACGAGAACCATTACAAAGACGTTTTCAAAATACTTTCAAAACACACACCACAAGCACATTTTCAAACAAAAAGAAAGTGATCTAGCAAGCAGTTAAGAGTCCGTAGATAACTACGGATGAAAAGGGTGCTAACACCCTCCCTTTTCATAACATACCCCCCGAACTCAAGAAATAATCTCAAAAGGTCTTTCCCGTTCTTTTCAACCTTACCTTATGGATAAAAGAAAAGTCAGTGGCGACTCTTGTTATCCGCAACAGTTATCCTACCGTATTACAGAACTGGCGACTCTGTTGGGGAATAAAAACTTAAAAGTGGGGTTACCTTAGGGCTAAATCACCTTCATAATACTTTATTTTTTTGACTTGTTTGATTTACATTTTTGGTTCCTTGTTTGTGATTTGTTTTGATCCTCTACCCGGATCTGGGGCACCTTTTTAAGTAAGTAGCAATAGATTGTGGAAATTGTACGGTGTAGATCGATATGGTTGAAGTGATGGCTACGTTAGTGTGACGCATTTGTTGGTACCGATATCCCTTATGTTGAATTGAGGAGAATACGGGGAGGCTGAGCAGCGTCATGAAGCACTAACTGAATTTAGAACCTTAATTGAACAACTTGGCCATTAGTAAGTAGTGAGATAGCCGGTTTTAGTGGAAAGCTGAAAATTGGTTGATACTTGATACTACACTCATTGAGACGGGACTTTTGGGATATCTCGGCCGCAAGAAAAGATTGATTATGCTGAGACAACGCCTAAAAGAAAGGTCAGTGATAATGAGATCCCCTAGAACTTGGTTACTTTCTAGGACAGGTTGAGCCGACTAAACTTCAAGAGGGTACTTACCTACAAACTCCATGCAAGCCTAAATCTAAGGACTTGTCTGCTTTGTGTGTACATAACAACTTGCTTGCTTTGCATACTTGTACATAACATCATAAACATCATAATATCATAAGCATTCTCACTAACCATTTCAAGGATTTAGGAATTCATCTTTTCTTTGTTTTGTAGGCCATGAATCACGTTCGAAGGAATGCCATTCGATTCAACTTCGTGAAAGCGCACCCTCAACTCCAAGAGTTAGCATCAAGGGTGCCTAGAGATTCTTCTTTTTCCAAGAAATATGGTTGACTCCTCAGTTTGGCTACCTCCAATTTCAAAGAAGAAATGATGTACGTGCTCTTCTAATTCTTTGATCCCATACATCATTGCTTCACCTTTCCTGACTATTAGTTGGTGCCCACACTAGAAGAATTCTCTCTACTATTAAGAGTGCTCGTGCTTGATCAAATATCATTCACCGGTTTAGAAGGGATTCCAAAACCTGAAGTCATTGTCGAAGCCCTGCATCTGAAGAGAGCCGACATCATAGCAAATTGAGAGACAAGAAGCGGAGTTAAGGGTTTCCTAGCCAAATTCTTGTTGGATAAGGCTCGATCATTCTGGGAAGATATAGATTTCCAAATATTTGAAGATGTCTTGGCTCTTCTAATCTATGGTTTGGTTCTATTTCCTAATCCGGACCAATTCGTAGATGTGAATGCTGTCAAGATTTTCCTCTCCTGTAATCCTATACCTACTTTGCTTGGAGACATTTTACATTGTTTCCTCACTCGCACAATGAGGTCCAAATACCTTTTCTAAGAATCATAAAGGACACATGGTTGAATGAAGAGGATTGGATCCAGACTCGACTTGACCAGTGGAACCTAATTGATGAGAAAAGGCTCACGGTTGTCTGTCATGGCCAGATGTACCAAAAACGCATGATCAAATCCTTTAACAAAAAGGTCAGACGTTAGGTATATCAGGTTGGTGACTTGGTAATCAAGCATATAATATTACCACAAGGTGATCCCAGGAGAAAATGGACTCCTACATATGAAGGACCATTTGTGATCAAAAGAATATTCTCTGGTGGAGCAATGATCTTAACCACTATGGATGGCGACGACCTTCTGCATCCTGTGAACACGGACATAGTCAAAATATATTACGCATGAGAGACCTGCTAGGTTGACACACCTAGGCAAAACAATGGCATCCGGCGAACCACAAAGGTTTGGGCAAAAATTAGGGATAAAACAAAAAAAAATGTACACCCGGCAAACTGAAAACCTGAAAGGGCGGCTTGGGCAAAAAAGGGTATCCCGGTGGACTGAAAACCCGAAAGGGAGGTCCAGGCCAAAGTTAGGGAATTAAAGCTTATGACTATGTCTTGTTAGATCACCTTATAGACAACCTTTAGCTTTGACTAACAAACTCAGCAGTTCTGATCAATCCAATCAACTTCAGACAAGGCAGCAAGTGGACAGGACGCTCAGGGACACAAAGGCTATAGCAGAATGGGAACCCCATGGGATTATTTCACATAGCTATCTTTTCTTTGTATCAAATTTTCATTTTTTTTCTACGATGACATTCTCTTACTAGAATGTTCTTTTCATTGTACAAAAATAATTATTCAAAGTTAATACAAAAATATTCCTTTGAAAGTTCAAAACTATCTGTTTTTCTTTATTTCTGTGTTTTGTTTACAAAAACGTCCAATGATTTATTTTTGAACATATGCATTTAAACGTAATTACTATTTACAAATGAGCAAAAAGGAGAACGGAAAATAGAAAGACAATCACTAATGGCTTTAAAAAATAGGATAATGTCTTTAGACAATTCCATAAAATCCCCCATAACGTGCAGCTTAATGATATCAAGCTCTCTCACATTCCCGACGGAACAAAACTTCCAGTTATCGCTCCCCAGTAAAAGTCTCCCAATTTCTTAGGATTCTCCAACAGGATTTCACAAGCAATACACGGTGTTTCCCTTACAGCAGAGTTTATTTCTCTAACAAATAGAAGCTCATCAACTCATCAGCACTTCAAAACATGAAGACTTACACCCTTTGTACCCAGCGATACTCAAGGATTTATACACCATGCATTTCATACATCATGACATTTCATACAACTAACATTTCACATAACTAAATTTTCAACAAGTCAATTACAGATCAATTCCCAAGAAAGGATTGGTCAACTATCTATACATCAGATGTTTCTTTCAAACTCTTATTTGTTCAGTTTAAATATCTCAATAATTTATTTTGATTCCTTTATTGCAGTTGTCTTCTCTGGTTCATATAAATATCTCAATGATTTGTTCTGATTCTTCTCCAGATCCCTTCCGGTTTAGATAAATCTCTCAATGATTTATTTTGATTCTTTCCCGCAAACACTTTCTTTAGTTCAGATAAATCGCACAAATATTTACTCTGATTCTTTCCAGTTAAAGAATACTCAAGACCTCTTTTGGTTCAGTTTAAACCCCTCAATAGTTTATCCTGATACTTTCCAAAGGGACCTTTCGGGTTCAGATAAGTCTCTCAATGATTTATTTTGATTCTTTCCCGCAGGCACTTTCTCTGGTTCAGATAAATCACTCAAAGATTTACTCTGATTCTTTCCAGTTAAATAATATTCAAGACCTCTTTTGGTTCAGTTTAAACCCCTCAATGGTTTATCCTGATACTTTCCAAAGGAACCTTTCGGGTTCAGATAAGTCTCTCAATGATTTGTTCTAATTCTTTCCCGCAGGCACTTTCTCTGGTTCAGATAAATCACTCAAAGATTTACTCTGACTCTTTCCAGTTAAAGAATGTTCAAGATTTCTTTTGGTTCAGTTTAAGCCCCTCAACGGTTCATCCTGATATTTCCCAAAAAGAACACTTCAGGTTCAGATGAATATCTCAACAATTTATTCTGATTCTTCCCAGTCAAACAACATACAAGACTTCTCCTGGTTCAGATGAATCGCTCCAAAGATTTATTCTGATTCTTTTCCGGTTGAAATCAAGTTTAGACTTAGTACATTCTCTGTCAACAGTCACCTTTGGATGGAATCTACAAGCCCATCTCCGGAAAATCTCCATCATTCCTCCAAATGGAATCTATAAGCCCATTCCCATTTCATCTTCGAGTGCAAATTTCTGGGCACTCTAGTGTCCAATCCTCTTCCACCTTCAAGTCACGAATGGCAAATCCGCCAATCTAACTCTTCAGGTTTAAGAAGATTGAACGGGGGCGGCTGTTGTACCCCAAAATTTTCCCTCTTATTTATCAAATATTTTCTCACAAGATCTCCTTTGGTTCAAGACTGCACAAGGTTTAATCAGCTCAAGACACCTCCTTAAGCATTGATGACTGAAATTAGGGTTTGAGATTGAACAAAGATAATTGAACTTTTTATGCCTCATATGACTTTCATGGATCATTATGGACCCCCAAGATTACTCATGTCAAGTTTCAAGCCTTGGATCACATTTTTGTTCAGTCAATTGAGCAGTTGACCTAAAAATCAGTTGTATTGGGGAAAAAGTTAACTGTGGCCAATTTACAGTCAAACTTCATAATTTTTATCCATATCATCATTATAAACTCATATTTATCATTTGATCAAGTTTGGATCACAATTGCTCAAGAAATTTGATCAAATCATCAAAAGGGCAAAATGGTCAAAATTAGGGTTTTCACTGAGAAAGAGCAATTTTTAATTTTTGACCTAGCAAATGTTTAGTTGGTTTGAGGTATGATCTCAAGATTTCAATTGCATCATTTTGACCCAATGGCATGACTCAAAACATTGCTCAAGATCAATTGGATTGATAGTTGAATTTCAGTCAACTGATTAAAAGTCAATTGTATACTAAAAAGTCAAACTTTGACTTTTTGGTTAAAATCAAGTGTCAAAGATCACAATTCATCAAAACATGTCAAAATATGAAACTTGTTCATCAAGAAATCAAAAAGTCAAGATTTCATTTTGAAAAGTCGAAATTTTCAAAATTAGAAATTTTTCTAAGTGTTTAACTTCATATATTTTCACAACTTTGAGCCAATTTTTCACCATGATGCAAGATGATTCAAAAATAACTTTCAACATGAAAGTTGTAGATCTCCATGAGATATACAACATTTCTTTACACAAATTCTCCTATAAATTCTTGTATCTCAAGTTATTAATCCATGAAGTCATGGTCTTGAAACTAAACACTTAGTGATATTTTGAGCATTTTAGGTCAGGATTTTGACCTAACTTATGACACAAGTTTCACATAGTTCCATTTGGATTTTGCAAAAGATATTCAAATAGGGCTTGTAGATAATATTACAAGCTTTCTAAAAAGTCCAAGAACTCCTTCAGATCATTTGCGAGCAAAGATAATCGAAGGCCAGAAGTTTGGGTTTCAAGTTGTTTTACAAGGCAAATTTTGTGATGAACAAAATTCAAATCTCAAACCTATGCTGCATAATATTTGCTTTGCAGGCCTCAAAATTGTTAGGCACTCCATAATTAAATGCTTGCACAGCTGTTAAAGGCTTCAACTCAAGCATTCAATGCAATGCCCATGCTTTATGTCCATTTTAGGAAGAAAGTGCACAATGCCATTTTGAAAAAGTAGCTTTATGCACAAAACTTGTTCTTGAGCTTTGAAATTGTTTTCTTCTTATCATACACGACCTATAACTCAACAGAAGTTTGTCTGAAGCCTCACAATCACTCAGCCCATGCTTGTACTTTATCTTGGAACCATACTCCCACTTTTCTTCAAAATCAAGTAACATAGCAGTCAGCCTAGATCTTGTACTTCTGACCCTCTCAAGCACTCAAAGCCCTCTCCTTACTTATGCACAAGTGATTTGCATCAAAAAGATACGCATACACAAGCCCAAAAGCTCTCAAGAAGTCAGAGTTGTAACACATACTTCCATTCTTGCATAACCTGACCAAAAACTTGAAACTCACATCTCCCTCGTGCGTTTTCAAGACTTTTGGTTCCTAAAGCTTCTAAACATCATTTAGAACTTATCCCACACCCTGTTACAAGACTGTAACACCATTAACACCATCTTCCATTTTCAAAAACAGAGCTTTGCACTTGGACTTCTCCAGCACGATTCAACCATCTCCAGTACAAACTAAACATTGCATTAGCATCCTGGGACCTTAGTGGAGTTATTCTAATCATCACAACACCTTGAGGAGTGCTCAAACTCAGAATACGATTTCCAGTTTTGAGGTAAGTTTCCTTAACTTCGAACTCTTCATACAAGCATATTTAATGGTTTATTTGTGAATAAGAAATGTAGGTACCATTATCCTGAAGCTAACCATGTCCTTAGATTTCATTATATTGCTTGAATAGTTAGAATTTTGAATTTGAACATCCTGGAAAAGTTAGGTCAGAATTTGGTACCATTCAAAATTCATGCTCATCTTTGATTTATAGTTTTAATAATTTATATTTCTGGAATTGTTGTGAAATTTGGAAAAAGTTTGATGTTTACATTTTTGCAAATGGATGAGAAATGAGCAAGTTGTAGATATTCAGGCTGGAGGTTGAAGATGAAGTTATAACATGGAGTTGTTTTGTCTTAAGTTTATTGATTGTTGTATAATGAACAGATGAAACAGGCCACCCCAGTGGTACAACAAGCGCGCATATTAGGAAGGGCTTGGGTTCGAGCCCCAGCGTGACCTTTTGCTCTTTTTTTTCCTTTTTTTTTCTTCATTTTTTGGCTGAATCAGGCGCTTGGGCCTCAACCCCCTGGGCCTAACTTTTTTGCTTCTTTCATACTCCCTGTTTACTTTCTAACCCCCTGACTTTAATTTTTTCTATTTATTTTTCTTTACTATTATTATTTTTATTTTATTATTATTTTATTATTATTATTATTATTACTATTAATATTATTTTTATTATTACTAATAAAAATCCAAAAAAAAAATATTTATATTTTATTATTTATATTTATTTAGTTCATTTTTCTTCATAAAACAAAAGAATAAAAAACATTTTTCTTTAATAAATTAATTTCTTTTTGTTTAAATATTTAGATGATTAGTTTTAATTATTATTGTATTACTTTCTTGTGAATAAAATTAATTTAGAATTAGGGTTTCTTTTAATTGATTAATATACATTTTATTTTTACTAATTTAAAACCTTTTCATAAATAAAAACCCTAAAAAAATCTTCTTTTTAGTTATTTTCTTTTCTTATTTAGGTTAGGGTAACTTTGCTTAATTTTCCTTAATCATCTTTAATTAGGTCAAGACTTAAAACCCTTTCATATAAAAACAAAAAAACAATCTTCCTTTCTTTTGCATTATCTTTATATTCTTGTATATTTATTCAATTTCAATATGGTTGTAATAGATAATTAGGGTTTTAATTTCTTGCAACTTCCCCATTTTGTAATTTGTATATCCCCTCCCCTAAATGATTTAATAGCTTAGTATTTTTATTTTCCGCAATTTAAATGCTTTATATACAAATGCTAGTAATTAGGGTTTGTATGGAAAGATTAAAATCAATGCTTAGAAAATCCTAATTCAAAGAAAAATCAAGCATGTAAACCAATACACTTACACATAAACACCCCTAGGGTAAATCCACTTTGTTGCCTTACAAAAATGGCCATATTATGCATGTGAGGTATCTTAGCAAAAACAAGCAAAATACAAGATCATAGTCCCTCGATGACGCTATCCATGTTGCCTTTCAAAATGATCTTAGTCCCTAAAGAGAAATGCTAAGATATCTTGCAGCATGGCTCATCATGGTTATACGATGACCCACGCCCGTCCCTTTTATATCCAAAGATAGGGTTACTTACCAAGTCAATGGTAAGATAACAATGTCAAAGGAAAAAGGAAATGAATATGAAAGACTTTTGAGTAGGAAGAATGTTTCTAGTTACTTGCTCAATTTCAAAACCAAAACATCCTTGCTATTTTCAAAACAAGCACCAACACTTTCAAAACATCTTACAAACTTGAAAACATTTTCAAAAGATCAAACACTTTGTATACATTCTTACGAACGATAATCATTACATAGTTGGCCTAAACGATGGCATCTTTACAAAATACTTTCAAAAAAACCACACAAAGCACATTTTCAAACAAAAGCAAGTGATCTAGCAAGTAACTAAGAGTCCATGGAAAACCATGGATGAAAAGGGTGCTAATACCTTCCCTTTTCATAATCTACCCCCCGAACTCAAGAAAAAATCTCAAAGGTCTTTCCTATTCTTTTCATCCTTCCCTTTTGGATAAAAGAAGTCAGTGGCGACTCTTGCTAACCGCAACATTTGCGATCAAACACAAAACAACCAAGTTAGTTCTCCCACCGCTTTACACTTACAAGGAGCTTGGATCCAGCTGAAGGAAGAACGAGACACTTTTGAGGCCCAGTTCTATACGAGTGAAAAGAAGGTCCTGGAGCTTACGAGACAGCTTCATGAGGAGCAAAATCTGAACGCCTACATCGCACCAATGAGGATGCGTTCGACCTTTTTGTCTTAGGAGTTTATCTTGCTTTATTTCCTCCATTGTAATCACAAGGGGCACAGTTATAATCAATTTAAACTTATTAATAAAATTGATGTTTTCTCCTTTCTTTGTCTATAACAAATTTAAATTTTCTAAGTCCTTGAAAATATTGCATCCACATACCATGCATCATATCATGACAGGCTTTTCCACACAGGTCTCTCATCTGCTTACTGTTTATTTCAGTAGAGATGGCTCTAGAACAGACTATCAAGGGCATTCATACTCAAAATTCTCAACTTCAAGAGATGATTTTGAACCTATCCAAGGGACAAGAAGAGGTGAACGTGCTCCTCAATAGGGGCATGATCATGGGAAATCCTGAGGATAAAAAGGATGACCAGTTGGAACAGCTACAAACTGAAATGGAAAAAATGAAAGTCCAGATGATGGGATAACTTGTGGGCCAGATGGCTCTTATCCAAAACTTAGCTCGGGGGCAAGAAGAGCTAAGGACCCTCATCAACAAACTTCATCAAGACAGTTGCAACTGTATGAAACAAACCGTCGAGATTGGGGATCAAGTCATCATTCAGCCTCTCATTAGGTAAGGGTCTGGTTTGGTGGAGAGTAAACTGTTCCAAATTGCTTCCACGTCTCGAGTCCAACAACAACAAGGGAATCAATGCAAGGAGGTCGCACCTAAGAGACATTTTACCAGGATTGGCATGTCGCTAGCTCAGGTGCTACAACATATGTTGAAGGCAGAGCTAATTACATTAAAGGCTCCTCCCTAGAATCCTAACACCGCTGCTCCTAGTTACCATCCCAATGAGAGGTGTGCATACCATTCTGATGGTCCTGGGCATGATATGAACAATTGTTGGGCTCTGAAGAACATGATTCAAGACCAAATCGACGAAGTAGTATTAGAATTTACACAAGACGATCAACTGGAACTCTTCTATCACCCCTCAAGGGAGTCCATATGAAGTGACGATCTGGGCGAGGAAATTTTCTGTTTATTCGAATTTTTAGTTGTAATTTCTTTGTTTAAACACTTATCTTTATGCCAGACTTTGATTACTCTCATTAATGCACCTCATATGTTTGTCTTGAATTAATCCATTCATTTTAACTTTATGCTTTTTACTCCCTTTATGATATTCAACTCTTGTTTTTAAAAGTTGCAAGCCTTTAGAGGGAGGATTACGAAAACAATACCATAATCTCATATAGTATGCTTTTGGACAGACATTGCTGACGATGTACAAGCGTTTCTTTCAATCCCTAAACACTGGAGTTATAAGGAAGATAATCCCTAGTCAACACCTTCAAGCCAAAGAAGTAGAAGTTTTCTCTTTACACAAATTGAAACATTTAATCAAAACCTAGGGCAGGGTAGTCTCTCAGTTAAATCAAACGCACATTCAGTCACAAACTTTCACTTCGTACACAACGAATGACATCAAAAACATCCTTCTGAATCAAAAGACGATGATGGTTCCCTGTGAAGTAGGTAGTCATTATCTCTCAAAAGAAAATCCCATTGAGTCAAAACATATGAAGGAAACTTAAAAACTGGGGCATCCCGCTGGTTGTACTCTCAAAACAAGAACAGTCAGGCAAAAATTAGGGACAATAAATAAAAAAAAGAGGATGTTATAAATCCTCAACAAACACGAAAAGTGTTTCAAAAATGACTGCCTTCTAACAAACTTAACTTGTCTGAACCATCACCAAAACGTCATTCCAGACTCAATTGGAGTTCAAATGCACAATTAACTGAGTTTAGGGTTGAAGAACATTACGAAGAACGGGCGGGTACAAATACACTTTGAGCCTTATCCTTTGTTTCTTAAAACGTGAACCAAGCCATGTTACAACCCTTCAAAAGTCCTAATTGAAGCATGAGTTAGTTCGAAAGAATAATTGTTACAAAAGTTATCCTGACTCCTGTAAGGCTTACTCTAAATCCCAATTTTAATTCACATACTTATCTGCTAAAATGCATTTTCAAAACTTCAAGATAAGCATAAACTTTGCATTATTTAAATACCATTGTTTGCATATAGCTATTTGTTTGACAACAGAGAAATTCACACAACGAATATCCAGCGAATGAAAGATCTCTCAGTGAACAAAATCATTTCAAATGGGGTAACACTTCCAATGAAATATCTCCTATAAGCAAGGGGGCATGGCGCGCCATTGTCCAAACTCGCCTGGGGCAGTCCAGTCAAGATTCCAATAAATCTCTCAAGAAATGTTGAATAACCAGAGACAGGTTTGTATCTGAATCACTTGAGGCATTGAACGTGAATTCCATCAAAGGGTTACGTGCGGTTAGGCAAACATTTCCTGGCAATACTACAAACACTTGCTACTAGGGGCAGTGACGAATTCCCCACAAAGTTCTTTTCACAGGGTGATCCCCAACCAAAATTTCAATTTCTGAAAACTTCCCCAATGTTAGTGTGACACATTTGTTGGTACCGGTATCCCTTGTGTTTAATCGAGGAGAATACGGAGCCGCTGAGCGGCGTCATGAAGCACTAACTGAATTTAGAACCTTAATTGAACAACTTGTCCATTAGTAAGTAGTGAGATAGCCGGTTTTAGTGGAAAGCTAAAAATTGGTTGATACTCAATACTACACTCATTGAGACCGGACTTTTGGGATATCTCGGCTGCAAGAAAAGATTTATTGTGCTAATACAATGCCTAAAAGAAAGGCCAGTGATATTGAGATCCCCTAGAACTCGGTTACTTTCTAGGATAGGTTGAGCCGACTAAACTTTAAGAGGGTACTTACCTACAAACTCTATACAAGCCTAAACCTAAGGACTTGTCTGCTTTGTGTGTACATAACAACTTGCTTGCTTTACATACTTGTACATAACATCATAAACATCATAACATCATAAGCATTCTCACTAACCATTTCAAGGATTTAGGAATTCATCTTTTCTTTGTTTTGTATGCCATGAATCACGTTCGAAGGAAAACCATTCGATTCAACTTCGTGAAAGCGCACCCTCAACTCCAAGAGTTAGCATCAAGGGTGCCTAGAGATTCTTCTTTTTCCAAGAAATATGGTTGACTCCTTAGTGTGGCTACCTCCAATTTCCAAGAAGAAATGATGTACGTGCTCTTCTAATTCTTTGATCCCATACATCATTGCTTCACCTTTCCTGACTATTAGTTGGTGCCCACACTAGAAGATTTCTCTCTACTATTAGGAGTGCTCGTGCTTGATCAAATATCATTCACCGGTTTAGAAGGGATTCCAAAACCTGAAGTCATTGTCGAAGCCCTGCATCTGAAGAAAGCCGACATCATACCAAATTGAGAGACAAGAAGCAGAGTTAAGGGTTTCCTAGAAAAATTCTCATTGGGTAAGGCTCGATCATTCTGGGAAGATATGGATTTCCAAGCCTTTGAAGATGTCTTGGATCTTCTAATATATCGTTTGTTTCTATTTCCCAATCCTGACTAATTCGCAGATGTGAATGCTGTCAAGATTTTTCTCTCCCGTAATCTTATACCTACTTTTCTTGGAGACATTTTACATTGTTTCCACACTCGCACAATGAGGTACAAATACCTTTTCTAAGAATCATAAAGGACACATGTTTGAATGTAAAGGATTGGATCCAGACTCAACTTGACCAGTTGAACCTAATTTATGAGAAAAGGCTCACGGTTGTCTGTCATGGTCAGATGTAACAAAAACGCATGATCAAATCCTTTAACAAAAAGGTCAGACGTTAGGTATATCAGGTTGGTGACTTGGTAATCAAGCATATAATATTACCACAAGGTGGTCCCAGGGGAAAATGGACTGCTACATATGAAGGACCATTTGTGATCAAAAGCATATTCTCTGGTGGAGCAATGATCTTAACCACTATGGATGGCGACGACCTTCCGCACCCTGTGAACGCGGACATAGTCAAAAGATACTACGCATAAGAGACCTGCTAGGTTGACACACCTAGGAAAAACAAGGGCATCCGGCGAACCAAAAAGGTTTGCGCAAAAATTATGGATAAAACAAAAAAAAATTGTACACCCGGAAAACTGAAAACCTGAAAGGGCGGCTTGGGCAAAAAAGGGTATCTCGGTGAACTGAAAACCCGAAAGGGCGGTCCAGGAAAAAGTTAGGGAATTAAGGCTTATGACTATGTCCCATTATATCACCTTATAGACAACCTTTAGCTTCGACTGACAAACTCATTAGTTCTGATCAATCCAATCAACTTCAGACAAGGCAACAAGTGGACAGGACGCCCAGGGACACGAAGGCTATAGCAGAATGGGAATCCCATGGGATTATTTCACATAGCTATCTTTTCTTTGTATCAAATTTTCATTTTTTTTCTATGATGACATTCTCTTACTAGAATGTTCTTCTCATTATACAAAAATACTTATTCAAAGTTAATACAAAAATATTCCTTTGAAAGTGCAAAACTATCTATTTTTCTTTATTTCTGTGTTTTGTTTACAAAAACGTCCAATGATTTATTTTTGAACATATGCATTTGAACGTAACTACTGTTTACAAATGAGCAAAAAGGAGAACAGAAAATAGAAAGACAATCACTTATGGCTTTAAAAAATAGGATAATGTCTTTAGAGAATTCCATAAAATCCCCTATAACGTGCAGCTTAATGATATCAAGCTTTCTCACATCCCCGATGGAACAAACCTTCCAGTTATCACTCCCCAGTAAAAGTCTCCCAATTTCTTAGGATTCTCCAACAGGATTTCACAAGCAATGCACAGCGTTTCCCTTACAACAAAGTTTATTTCTCTAGCAAATAGAAGCTCATCAACTCATCAGCACTTCAAAACATGAAGACTTACACCCTTTGTACCCAGCGGTACTCAAGGATTTATACACCATGCATTTTATACATCATGACATTGCATACAACTAACATTTCATATTTTTTAGGAAAGATCAATCAACAGAAAATTATCATCAAGTTTTCAACAAGTCAATTACAGATCAATTCCCAAGAAAGCATTGGTCAACCATCTATACAATAGATGTTTCTTTCAGACTCTTGTCGGTTCAGTTTAAATATCTCAACAATTTATTCTGATTCCTTTCCCGCAGTTGTCTTCTCTGGTTCAGATAAATCTCTCAACGATTTATTCTAATTCTTCTCCAGATCCCTTCTGGCTCAGATAAATCTCTCAATGATTTATTTTGATTCTTTCCCGCAGACACTTTCTTTAGTTTAGATAAATCGCACAAAGATTTACTCTGATTCTATCCAGTTAAAGAATACTCAAGACCTCTTTTGGTTCAGTTTAAACCCCTCAATGGTTTATCCTAATACTTTCCAAAGGAACCTTTCGGGTTCAGATAAGTCTCTCAATGATTTATTTTGATTCTTTCCCGTATGCACTTTCTCTGGTTCAGATAAATGACTCAAATATTTACTCTGATTCTTTCCAGTTAAATAATATTCAAGACCTCTTTTGGTTCAGTTTAAACCCCTCAACAGTTTATCCTGATACTTTCCAAAGAAACCTTTTGGGTTCAGATAAGTCTCTCAATGATTTATTCTGATTCTTTCTTGCAAGCACTTTCTCTGGTTCAGATAAATCACTCAAAGATTTACTCTGATTCTTTCCAGTTAAAGAATGTTCAACATTTCTTTTGGTTCAGCTTAAACCCCTCAACGGTTCATCCTGATACTTCCCAAAAATAATAATTCGGGTTCAGATAAATCTCTCAACCATTTATTCTGATTCTTCCCAGTCAAACAACATACAAGACTTCTCCTGGTTCAGATGAATCGCTCTAAAGATTTATTCTGATTCTTTTCCGGCTGAAATCAAGTTTAGATTTAGTACATTCTCTGTCAACAGTCACCTTTGGATTGAATCTACAAGCCCATCTTTGTAAAATCTCCATCATTCCTCCAAATGGCATCTATAAGCCCATTCTCATTTCATCTTCGAGTGCAAATTTCTGGGCACTCTAGTGTCCAATCATCTTCCACCTTCAAGTCACAAATGGCAAATCCGCCAATCTAACTCTTCAGGTTTAAGAAGATTGAACAGGGGCGGATGTTGTACCCCAAAATTTTCCCTCTAATTTATCAAATATTTTCTCACAAGATCTCCTTTGGTTCAAGACTGCACAAGGTTTGATCAGCTCAAACACCTCCTTAAGCACTGATGACTGAAATTAGGGTTTGAGATTTCACAAAGATAATTGAAAGTTTTATGCCTCATATGACTTTCATGGATCATTATGGACCCCCAATACTACTCATGTCAAGTTTCAAGCCTTGGATCACATTTTTGTTCACTCAATTGAGCAGTTGACCTAAAAATCAGTTGTATTGGGGGAAAAGTCAACTGTGGCCAATTTACAGTAAAAATTCTTAATTTTTATCCATATCAACATTATATACTCATATGTATCATTTGATCAAGTTTGGATCATAATTCCTCAAGAAATTTGATCAAATCATCAAAAGGGCAAAATGGTCAAAATTAGGGTTTTCACTAAGAAAGAGCAATTTTTAATTTTTAACCTAGTAAATATTTAGTTGGTTTGAGGCATGATCTCAAGAGTTTAATTGCATAATTTTGACGCAATTTCATGACTCAAAATATTGCTCAAGATCAATTGGATTGATAGTTGAATTTCAGTCAACTGATTAAAAGTCAACTGTATACTGAAAAGTCAAACTTTGACTTTATGGTCAAAATCAAGTGTCAAAGATCATAATTCATCAAAACATGTCAAAAATATGAAACTTGTTCATCAAGAAATCAAAAAGTCAAGATTTCATTTTGAAAAGTCAAAGTTTTCAAAATTAGAAATTTTTCTAAGTGTTTAACTTCATATTTTTTCACAACTTTGAGCCAATTTTTCACCATGATGCAAGAAGATTCAAAAGAAACTTTCAACATGAAAGTTGTAGATCTCCATGAGATATACAACATTTATTTACAAAAATTATCCTAGAAAGTCTTGGATCTCAAGTTATTAATCCATGAAGTCATGGTCTTGAAACTAAACACTTAGTGAAATTTTGAGTATTTTAGGTCAGGATTTTAACCTAACTTATGACCCAAGTTTCACATAGTTCCATTTGGATTTTGCAAAAAAGATTAAAATAGTGGTTGTAAAGCACATTACAAGCTTTCTAAAAAGTCCAAGAACTCCTTGAGATCATTTATGAGCAAGGAGAATCGAAGGCCAGAAGTTGGGGTTTCAAGTAGTTTTACAAGGCAAATTTTGTGATGAACAAAATTCAAATCTCAAACCTATGCTGCATAATATTTGCTTTGCAGGCCTTAAACTTGTTAGGCACTCCATAATTAAATGCTTTCACAGCTCTTAGAGGCTTCAACTCAAGCATTCAATGCAATGCCCATGCTTTATGTCCATTTTAGGAAGAAAGTGCATAATGCCATTTTGAAAAAGTAGCTTTATGCACAAAACTTGTTCTTGAGCTTTGCAATTGTTTTCTTCTAATCATACACGACCTTTAACTCAAAAGAAGTTTGTCTCAAGCCTCATAATCACTCAGCCCATGCTTTTACTTTATCTTGGAACCATACTCCCACTTTTCTTCAAAATTAAGTAACATAGCAGTCAGCCTAGATCTTGTACTTCTGACCCTCTCAAGCACTCAAAGCCCTCTCCTTACTTATTCACAAGTTATTTGCATCAAAAAGATACACATACACAAGCCCAAAAACTCTCAAGAACTCAGAGTTGTAACACATACTTCCATTCTTGCATAACTTGACCAAAAACTTGAAACTCACATCTCCCTCGTGCGTTTTCAAGCCTTTTGGTTCCTAAAGCTTCTAAACATCATTTAGAACTCATCCCACACCCTGTTACAAGACTGTAACACCATTAACACCATCTTCCATTTTCAAAAATAGAGCTTTGTACTTGGACTTCTCCAGCACGATTCAGCCATCTCCAGTACAAACTAAACATTGCATTAGCTTCCTGGGACCTTAGTGGAGTTATTCTAATCATCACAACACCTTAAGGAGTGATCAAACTCAGAATACGATTTCCAGTTTAGAGGTACGTTTCCTTAATTTTGAACACTTCATACAAGCATATTTAATGGTTTATTTGTGAATAAGAAATGTAGATACCATTGTCCTGAAGCTAACCATGTCCTTAGATTTCATTATATTGCTTGAATAGTAAGAATTTTGAATTTGAACATCCTGGAAAGTTAGCTCAGAATTTGGTACCATTCAAAATTCATGCTCATCTTTGATTTATAGTTTTAATAATTTATATTTCTGGAATCATTGTGAAATTTGGAACAAGTTTGATGTTTACATTTTTGCAAATGGATGAGAAATGAGCAAGTTGCAGATATTCAGGCTGGAGGTTGAAGATGATGTTATAATATGGAGTTGTTTTGTCTTAAGTTTATTGATTGTTGTATAATGAACGAATGAAACAGGCCACCCCAGTGGTACAACAAGCACGTGTATTAGGAAGGTCCTGGGTTCGAGCCCCAGCGTGACCTTTTGCTCTCTTTTTTCCACATTTTTTTTCATTTTTTGGCTGAATCAGGCGCTTGGGCCTCAACCCCCTGGGCCTAACTTTTTTGCTTCTTTCATACTCCCTGTTTACTTTCTAATCCCCTGACTTTAATTTTTTTATTTATTTTTCTTTACTATTATTTTTTTTATTTTATTATTATTTTTATTATTATTATTATTACTATTAATATTATTTTTTTATTACTAATAAAAATCCAAAAAAAATATTTATATTTTATTATTTATATTTATTTAGTTCATTTTTCTTCATAAAACAAAAGAATAAAAAACATTTTTCTTTAATAAATTAATTTCTTTTTGTTTAAATATTTAGATGATTAGTTTTAATTATTATTGTATTACTTTCTTGTGAATAAAATTAATTTAGAATTAGGGTTTCTTTTAATTAATTAATATACATTTTATTTTTACTAATTTAAAACCTTTTCATAAATAAAAACCCTAAAAAATCTTTTTTTTAGTTATTTTCTTTTCTTATTTAGGTTAGGGTAATTTTGCTTAATTTTCCTTAATCATTTTTAATTAGGTCAAGACTTAAAACCCTTTCATATAAAAACAAAAAAACAATCTTCCTTTCTTTTGCATTATCTTTATATTCTTGTATATTTATTTAATTTCAATATGGTTGTAATAGATAGTTAGAGTTTTAATTTCTTGCAACTTCCCAATTTTGTAATTTGTATATCCCCTCCCATAAATGATGTAATAGCTTAGTATTTTTATTTTCCGCAATTTAAATGCTTTATATACAAATGCTAGTAATTAGGGTTTGTATGGAAAGATTAAAATCAATGCTTATAAAATCCTAATTCAAAGACAAATCAAGCATGTAAACCAATACACTTGCACACAAACAGCCCTAGGGTAAATCCACTTTGTTTCCTTAAAAAAATGGCCATATTATGCATGTGAGGTATCTTAGCAAAAACAAGCAAAATACAAGATCATAGTCCCTCGATGACGCTATCCATGTTGCCTTTCAAAATGATCTTAGTCCCTAAAGAGAAATTCTAAGATATCTTGCAGCATTTCTAATCATGGTTATACGATGACCCACGCCCGTCCCTTTTATATCCAAAGATAGGGTTACTTACCAAGTCAATGGTAAGATAACAATGTCAAAGGAAAAAGGAAATGAACATGAAAGACTTTTGAGTGGGAATAATGTTCCTAGTTACTTGCTCAATTTCAAAACCAAAACATCCTTGTTATTTTCAAAAAAAACACCAACACTTTCAAAACATCTTACAAACTTGAAAACATTTTCAAAAGATCAAACACTTTGTATACATTCTTACGAACGAGAATCATTACAAAGTTGTCCTAAATGATGGCATCTTTACAAAATACTTGCAAAAAAACCACACAAAGCACATTTTCAAACAAAAGCAAGTGATCTAGCAAGTAACTAAGAGCCCATGGAAAACCATGGATGAAAATGGTGCTAATACCTTCCCTTTTCATAATCTACCCCCGAACTTAAGAAAAAAATCTCAAAGGTCTTTCCTGTTCTTTTCATCCTTCCCTTTTGGATAAAAGAAAAGTCGGCGGCGACTCTTGCTAACCGCAACATTTGCGATCAAACGCAAAACAACCAAGTTAGTTCTCCCACCGCGTTACACTTACAAAGAGCTTGGATCCAACTGAAGGAAGAACGAGACGCTTTTGAGGCCCAGTTCTATGCGAGTGAAAAGAAGGTCCTGGAGCTTACGAGACAGCTTCATGAGGAGCGAAATCTGAATGCCTACATCACACTAAAGAGGATGCGTTCGACCTTTTTGTCTTAGGAGTTTATCTTGTTTTATTTCCTCCATTGTAATCCCAATGGGCACAGTTATAATCAATTTAAACTTATTAATACAATTGATGTTTGCTCCTTTCTTTGTCTATAACAAATTTAAATTTTCTAAGTCCTTTAAAATATTGCATCCACATACCATGCATCATATCATGACAGGCTTTTCCACACAGGTCTCTCATCTGCTTACTGTTTATTTCAGTAGAGATGTCTCTAGAACAGACTATCAAGGGCATTCATACTCAAAATTCTCAACTTCAAGAGATGCTTTTGAACTTATCCAAGGGACAAGAAGAGGTGAAAGTGCTCCTCACTAGGGGTATGATCATGGGAAATCCTGAGGATAACAAGGATGACCAGTTGGAACGACTACAAACTAAAATGGAAAAAATGAAAGTCTAGATGATGGGATAACTTGTGGGCCAGATGGCTCTTATCCAAAACATAGCTCGGAGGCAAGAAGAGCTAAGGACCCTCATCAACAAACTTCATCAAGACAGTTGCAACCGTATGAAACAAACCATCGAGGTTGGGGATCAAGTCATTGCTCAGCCTCTCATGAGGCAAGGGTCTAGTTTGGTGGAGAGTAAACCGTTCTAAATTGCTGCCATGTCTCGAGTCCAACAACAACCTCGCCAACAACAACAAGGGAATCAGCGCAAGGAGGTCACACCTAAGAGACATTTTACCAGGATTGGCATGTCGCTAGCTCAGGTGCTACAACACATGTTGAAGGCAGAGATAATTACATTAAAAGCTCCTCCCTAGAATCCTAACACTTCTTCTCCTAGTTACCATCCCAATGAGAGGCGTGTATACAATTCTGATGGTCCTGGGCATGATATTAACAATTGTTGGGCTCTGAAGAACAGGATTCAAGACCTAATCGACGAAGTAGTATTAGATATTACACAAGACGATCAACTGGAACTCTTCTATCACCACTCAAGGGCATCCATATGAAGTGATGATCTGGGCGAGGAAATTTTCTGTTTATTCGAATTTTCAGTTGTAATTTCTTTGTTTAAACACTTATCTTTATGCCAGACTTTGATTACTCTCATTAATGCACCGCATATGTTTGTCTTGAATTAATCCATTCATTTTCACTCTATGGTTTTTAATCCCTTTATGATATTCAACTCTTGTTTTTAAAAGTTGCAAGCCTTTAGAGGGAAGATGATGAAAACAATACCATAATCTCATACAATATGCCTTTGGATAGACCTTGCTGACGATGTACATGTGTTTCTTTCAATCCCTAAACACTGGAGTTATAAGGAAGATAATCCCTATTCAACCCCTTCAAGCCAAAGAAGTAGAAGTTTTCTCTTTACAAAAATTGAAACTTTTAATCAAAACCTAGGGCAGGGTAATCTCTCAGTTAATTCAAACGCGCGTTCAGTCAAAAACTTTCACTTCGTACACAAAGAATGACATAAAAAACATCCTTCTGAATCAAAAGACGATGATGGTTCCCTGTGAAGTAGGAATTCATTATCTCTCAAAAGAAAATCCCATTGAGTCAAAACATATGAAGGAAACTTAAAAACTGGGGCATCCCGCTGGTTGTACTCTCAAAATAAGAACAGTCAGGCAAAAATTAGGGATAATAAATTAGAAAAAAAAAGAGGACGTTACAAATCCTCAACAAACACAAAAAGTGTTTCAAAAATGACTGCCTTCCAACAAACTTAACTTGTATGAACTATCACCAAAACCTCATTCCAGACTCAATTGGAGTTCAAATTCATAATTAACTGAGTTTAGGGTTGAAGAATATTACGAAGAACGGGAGGGTATGAATACACTTTAAGCCTTATCCTTTGTTTCTTAAACCGTGAACCAAGCCACGTTACAACCCTTCAAAAGTCCTAATTGAAGCATGAGTTAGTTCGAAAGCATAATTGTTACAAAAGTTATACTGACTCCTGTAAGGCTTACTCTAAATCCCAATTTTAATTCACATACTTATCTGCTAAAATGCATTTTCAAAACTTCAAGATAAGCATAAACTTTGCATTATTTGAATACCACTGTTTGCATATAGCTATTTGTTTGACAACAGAGAAATTCACACAACGAATATCCAGCGGACGAAAGCTCTCTCAGTGAACAAAATCATTTCAAATGGGGTGACACTTCCAATGAAAGATCTCCTATAAGCAAGGGGGCATGGCGCGCCATTTTCCAAACTCGCCTGGGGCAGTCCAGTCAAGATTCCAATAAATCTCTCAAGAAATGTTGAATAACCAGGGACAGGTTTGTATCTGAATCACTTGAGGCATTGAACGTGAATTCCATCAAAGGGTTATGTGCGGTTAGGAAAACATTTCCTGGAAATACTACAAACACTTGCTACTAGGGGCAGTGACGAATTCCCCACAAAGTCCTTTTCACAGGGTGATCCCCTACCAAAATTTCAATTTCTGAAAACTTCTCCTCAACTGAGTTGATTTCAAGAACCCTCGAGGAGTTCTGCCAAGATAAAGCACCTCTCCAACAGATTGGCAACATGGTTTATTTCCCCAACAAATGGAAAGATTCCCCAGCTTGAATTTTCCTCTCAGACTATCACAAATCAAGGGACCACAACTCCTCTTCCCTAGTAGACTGCTCTACAATCCCCAATGAGTTGCTGCAGAACCTGGGAAACAACCAGATAACAATTAATTTATTTGTCCCCAACAACTTGTCAACTCCCTTTCTCTTCCATCAAGAGATAGCTCCCCAGTAGAGCAACAGACAACTAAAACTCCTGAACTTTTTTCCCCAAGCAGAAATCAACATTCTCCACAGAATTTTCTTATCAAGCGAAATCAACATCCCCCAGTGAGTTCTCATCAAACAACAAAACAGGAATCCCCAACTAAAACATTCTAAAGATCGGGTTTGGAAAGGTGTGCATACTCTTCATCCCCAATGGTTGTCTGGGATTCAGCTTCCGATAACTCCCCATCACTTGTCAAGGATTTATTTTCTAAGACAAAATTATATTCCAACAACATTTCATGCATCATATTACATACATGATAAGCGCATACAGCACAAATGCATACGACATAATCTCATTTATTTTGAGAACATCATTACGCCATGCATTCCATACATCATGGAATTGCATACAACTAACTCTTTACCTTTTCAGGAAAGATCAATCAACAGAAAATTATCATCAACAAATTTCCAACAAGACAAGATAACTATCTGTGAGCGAATCAATTGTAGATCAATTCCCGAAACAGGAATGGGTGATTATCTACATGAAAAACACTTCTTATTCAAGACCTCTACTGGTTTAGTTTAAATCTCTCAATGGTTTATCCTAATTCTTTCCCGTAGACATTTTCTCTGGTTCATACAAATCGCCCTAAGATTTGTTCTGATTCTTTCCATACCTCTCCTGGTTCAGTTTAAATCTCTCAATGGTTTATCTTGATTCTTTCCCGTAGACATTTTCTCTGGTTCATATAAATCGCCCCAAGATTTGTTCTGATTCTTTCTAGACTTCTGCTGGTTCAGTTTAAATCTCTCAATGGTTTATCCTGATTCTTTCCCGTAGACATTTTCTCTGGTTCAGATAAATCGCCCCAAGATTTGTTATGATTCTTTCGATACCTCTGTTGGTTCAGTTTAAATCTCTCAATGGTTTATCCTGATTCTTTCACGTAGACATTTTCTCTGGTTCAGATAAATTTCCCCAAGATTTGTTCTGATTCTTTCCAGACCTCTGTTGGTTCAGTTTAAATCTCTCAATGGTTTATCCTGATTCTTTCCCGTAGACATTTTTTCTGGTTTAGATAAATCTCCCCAAGATTTGTTCTGATTCTTTCCAGACCTCCGCTGGTTCAGTTTAAAGCTCTCAATGGTTTATCATGATTCTTTCTCGTAGACATTTTCTCTGGTTTAGATAAATCACCCCAATATTTGTTCTAATTCTTTCTAGACCTCTGCTGGTTCAGTTTAAATCTCTCAATGATTTATCATGATTCTTTCTCGTAGACATTTTCTCTGGTTCAGATAAATCACCCCAAGATTTGTTCTGATTCTTTCCAGACCTCTACTGGTTCAGTTTAAATCTCTCGATGGTTTATCCTGATTCTTTCCCATAGACATTTTCTCTGGTTCAGATAAATCGCCCCAAGATTTATTCTGATTCTTTCCAGTTAAAGAATATTCAAGACCTCTACTGGTTGAGTTTAAATATCTCAACGGTTTATCCTGATTCTTTCCCGTAGACATTTTCTCTGGTTCAGATAAATTGCTCCAAGATTTATTCTGATTCTTTCCAGTTAAAGAATATTCAAAACCTCTGTTGGCTCAGTTTAAATCTCTCAACAGTTTATTCTGGTCCTTTCCAGTAGACATTTTCTCTGGTTCAGATAAATCGCTCCAATATTTATTCTGATTCGTTTCCGTTAAAGAATGTTCAATAATTCTGCTGGTTCATTTTGATTCTGTTTCGGTATACATTTTCGCTGGTTCACATAGATCGCTCCAAGATTTATTCTGATTCTTTTCCAGCTAAAGTCAAATTTAGACTTAGTCTAATTTCTGTCAACAGTCACCCTTGGATGGCATCTATAAGCCCATCTCCGATAACTCTTCATCATCCCTCCAAATGGAATTTGTAAGCCCATTCCATATACAATCAACCATCACATCATCGAGTGCAAATTTCTGGGCACTCTAGTGTTCAATCATCTTCCACCTTCAAGTCACGAATGGCAGACTCGCCAATCTAACTCTTTAGGTTTAAGAAGATTGAACAGGGGCAGCTGTTGTACCCCAAAATTTGCCCTCTCACTTTTCAAGGCATTTCTCACAAGGATTCTCATGGTTCACGTTTGCACAAGAACATTGGGATTTTCAGTACCAAGATTAAAAGGAAACTGTCAAAAAGGGGGAAAACAGATAAAAATAATATTTTGACAAATCGGGAGAAAAACAAGTGTTTTTCAATTCATAAGGCACAAAGCATCATGTAGCCTCCTTCGATTCCAAGGCCAAAAGGCTCCCTTTTGGCATCCTTCGATTTGCACTTTTTGCCTCCTATATGCCTCTTTCGAATCTGGACATTTTGACCTCCTGCATGCACCTTTCGTTTGGGCATGTGGTTCCTCTGTTGCAAGCTTTGTTTGGGAGTTTGAAACCCTTCATAATTTCTTCATTTGGGCACATGCATCCTTTAGTACAAGCTTTTGGTCACACCTTTCGTTTGGGCATATGTTTCCCTTCATGCAAGATTTAGTTTGAACAAATATCTTTTGCATGTTTGCATGAAGTCAAAAGCATGGACCCCCTATGTACACTCCTTCATTTGGCCACTTGGACCTTTGGCAGGCAAGCCTTCGACTGGATAGAACCACCTTCACAAGGTTTTGTTTATAACTGTGTCCCCTTCGAATCAGCGTCTTTCGAATCCAACTTTGGGCATCCCATTCGAAGGACATGCTTGTTGGCCCATTTGAAGGATTTATAAACCCACTTTAAGGCATGTTTTTTTGGTGACCCATCCAAGGGTCACACTTTTGGATCCTTCGAAGGATGCACAAAAGTGACTCAATCGAAAGGAATTTGTTGGAGGAAAATCAAATAGTTTTGTTTGGATAAGAGTCTGGTCGAAGAAGGGTCAAAACGAAAGGATGATATTCAAAGATGCTTGCTACCAAGTTCAGGCCTGGCACACTGGCCAAAACTACTGCACAGCAGTCCTGAAACACTGACCCATTCTTACATTAAAATAGCATACAAGGTACTGTCTCTCGAAAGCTACAAGGAGCAGGTTACTCAATTTGTTCAAACCTTTTGTTTTCCCTCCAAAATCTTCAGGCATCCTTGCCTATAAATAAGAGGCTCCAACACATGTTTATGAGAGGACCTTTTGGCCAGAGGAACAAATCTTCAAATTTCTCAAACACCATAAAGTTCTCAAACACTTAAACATTTGTGACAACACAAACCCAGAATCCAAACACTTGTCACCTTCGAATCTGAAACATCGTTACATCTTGTTACCTTTCGAATCCAGCAAGAAAGACATTTCACTTGTTTTTCTCTTTCGAATCCAGCAGTAGTGACGCTACCCTTGCTCCTTCTCTTCGATTCCAGGGACACTAAAGGCAACCACCTAAAGGCCCAGCACACGTCCCATCCTCAAGCAAGGCAAGTCATCCTTAACCTTGGATCCTTCGTTTCCAGCACAACATATAAATAAAATTCCTTTTTGTTTCAAACATATACATAGCCTTTGTTCCTCTTTCGTTTACACCCTTTTAGTTTCTTGTTATTGCATTTCTTTTTGGTTTTGTTCTTTGGTTTCTTAGCAATGTTTTAAGAACTAACCTGGACCTAAGGTAATTCTAGCATGGCCTTAGGCCATGTTGCTATTTAATATATCAAACTAAAGAAACAGGAGACAGGAGTATGAAACGAAGCCTTAGACTTCCTCGCTGGCTCCAGGTCCAAATGAAAGAGGCATCCATAAGGAACGCCATACTAACTTCTAAGCCCAGATGAAAGGCATTCCCTCACTGCTTTCAACCCCTAGTCGAAGGAGGCAGAAAGGCAGATTGCATCTTGCACTGACTTCCAGGCCCAGACAAAAGGCATTCCCTCACTACTTTCAACCCCCAGTCAAAGGAGGCAGAAAGGTAGATTGCATCTTGCACTGATTCCAGGCTCAATCGAAAGGCACAACATGCTAACCCCTAGGCCTCAGTCAAAATTCACACTTTCACTCCTTTCAGGCCAAATCGAAGAAAGCCAGAAAGTGCAGAATCGAAGGGTTTTCTACCCTAAATCGAAAGACCCATTTTTCTTGCCTTTATTTTATTTTTGCCTTTATATTTTCATGCATTCCAATATGGTTGTAATAGTGTGGGACTTTATCTTTTTGCATTTTATTACTTTGGTATGCTTACTAGTAAAATAGGGTATGTATGGCAAGATAAAAATAACAAGTAGACAACCCCTAATCAAAGACTAAATGCATGCAAATTAAACACACTATTCACACATGCACCCTTAGGGTAATCTAACTTGTTGCCTCGGAAAAATAATCATGTCCCTCGAATATGGGTGTTTTAGCAAAGATCCTAGATAAAAGACCGTAGTCCCTCGATGACCCTTAATGTTTCCTACAGTAAATGATTTAGTCCCTAAACGACATTGTTAAAACGTCCCATAGGCTGTCTTCTGTGACTATACAAACGTCCAACGCTCGTACCTTCACATCCAACGATGGGGCTTCTTACCAAATCAATGGTAAGATAGCAACATCTAAAGGAGGAGGAAAAGAATATTTAAGACCTTTTGAGTAGGTAGGTTGCTCCTAGTTGCTCGCTTGCTCACAACAAAAACATTTTATACACCAACACTTTCATTTTGAAACATTTTCAAAAGAAAAACACTTTTTACATGTTCTTATAGAAAACGAGAACCATTACAAAGACACCTTTTCAAAATCACTTTCAAAAACACATTCCACAAATACTTCTTTCAACTATTTTCCAAATAACACTTTGTACGCGTTCTTATAGAAATGAGAACCATTACAAAGATGTTTTCAAAATACTTTCAAAACCCACACCACAAGCACATTTTTAAACAAAAAGCAAGTGATATAGAAAGAAACTAAGATCCCATAGATAACTATAGATGAAAAGGGTGCTAACACCTCCCCTTTTCATAACCTACCCCCCGAACTCAAGAAATAATCTCGAAAGGTCTTTCCTGTTCTTTTCAACCTTTCCTTTTGGATAAAAGAAAAGTCGGTGCCGACTCTTGCTATCCGCAACAATTGCGATCAAACCCAAAACACCCTAGTCAGTTCTCCCACCGTATTACACTGGGGATGAATAATATTTGTATCTTCGATTTTGTCTAGAATGCTTCCGCTAGGGATTTCTGCTTGCTGAGTAATCCACTGAGGAATGTTGATAAAGTTCAGGAACATTAGTCATTCATTGCTCTACTTGGGATTTTAATTTCTTATATACCCTGACTAGGGATAAAAGAGATGGATAACCTTCCAACTCCTCTGGGGAAGATACAATTGACTGATATCTGGTCCGGTTCCAGGTTCTGTAGCAATCTCTGGGGATAGTGGTGATTTCACTGGATAGAGGAATTTTCTGGTAATTTGTAGTTATCAGAGGAATAGACTCAAGCTGGGGAGATTATGATATGTTTAGGTAAATAAACCCTGTTTGTGGAAATAAACCCTATTGTCGGAGAAATATTTCGCTGAGGAAACAAGCTCTCTTGGGGAAATTGAACTTTGCTACAGAGAAAAAAATTGCAGGGATGTTTTACAGTTTTGGAGGAATAAACTCAACTGAGGAAGAGTATAAAATTATAATGATCATTTTCTTTTATCTGCTAGAGCGATCTGCTGGGGAAATTTGGGAATGTATCTTTTGTGAAGGTTATTCTGTGGGGATAACCTCATGGAAGTGGCTCAGTGGGGATTTGTGGGCAGCTTGAATGTCATCCCAAACTCCTAGAGTCTTTGAGTAAATGTTTATTTATGTTCTTCTACATATATTTGTTAATTGGTAATCATGTTCATATGCATATGTTCATTCAATTTTAGTCATTGGACGTTTTTGCAAACAAAACAGAAAAAACAAAAAGTTTAAATTTGAAATGTGTATTGATAGTTTGCCTATAAACAGGAGATTTTGTACAAAGAGACGAGAATCGTCATCGTGAAATGAAAAGAGTATAAAGTGAAAATGAAGTATATAGCTATGTGTGAATGATCTCATTGGGTTCCAACTCTGCTATTGCCCTTATGTCTTCGAACGTCTCATCCTTTGCTGTTGGAATAAGTTGATTGAACTAATCTGTACCATTTGAACTTTAGACTTTGGTAATAAAGATTTCCTTAAGTGATCCAATGGGACATAGTTGTATGCTTTTAATCTCTAATTTTTGCTTGGACCTCCCTTTCGGGTTTTCAGTCCACCAGGATACCCTTTTTGCCCAAGCTTCCTTTTTAGGTTTTCAACTTGTCGGGTGTACAATCTTTTGTATATATCCCTATTTTTTGCCTGAATCCTTTTGATTCGCCGGGATGCCCTTATTTTTGGATAGATTAGTCAACCTAGCAGGTCATTTTCATGCGTAGTATCTTTTGACTATGTTCGCATTAACAAGGTGCAGGAAATCTTCACCGTCTATGGTGGTCAATATCATAACACCGCCCGAAAATACTTTCTTTACAACAAATGGCCCTTCATAGGTGGGAGTCCATTTGCCCCTGGGATCACCTTGCGGTAGAATGATGCACTTTATTACCAAGTCACAAGCCTGGTATACCTGATGCTTGATTTTCTTGTTGAATTCCTTGATCATACATTTCTGATACATTTGACCATGACAGACAACCACAAGTCTCTTTTCGTCAATCAGATTCAACTGGTTTATCCTAGTCTGAATCCACTCGTCTTTGTCTAAGTCTGCATCTTCCATAATCCTTAGAGAAGGAATTTGAACATCGACAGGCAAGACAACTTTCATGCCATAAACTAAAGAGAATTGGGTTGCCTCAGTTGATGTTCGCGGTAAAGTACAGTAGCCATGAAGAGCAAATGGTAACATCTCATTCCAGTCTTTGTAAGTTAAAATTGTAATATGGTGGGAGAACTGACTTGATTGTTTTGGGTTTGATCACAATTATTGCAGATTGCAAGAGTCGCCAACGACTTTTCTTTTATCCAATAAAGGAAAGGGTGAAAAGAACAGGAAAGACCTTTGAGATTATTTATTGAGTTTGGGGGGTAGGTTATGAAAAGGGAAGGTATTAGCACCCTTTTCATCCGTAGTTATCTATGGGCTCTTAGTTGCTTACTAGATCACTTTCTTTTGTTTGAAAATTTGCTTGTGGTGTGGTTTTCGAAAGTATTTTGAAAAGTGTCTTTGTAATGATTCTCGTCTCTATAAGAATGCGTACAAAGTGTTTTAACTTTTGAAAATGTTTCAATTGAAAGTGTTGGTGTAAAAATGGTTTTTTAGTTATGAGCAAGCAAGAAACTACGAGCGTCCTACCTACTCAAAAGGTCTAATGTTATTTTCCTCCTCCTTTAGATGTTGCTATCTTACCATTAATTTGGTAAGAATCCCCTATCATTGGATGTGAAGGGACGGGTGTGGGTCGTTTGTTTAGTCATAGAAGGCAACCTATGAGACGTTTTAGCAATTTTCATTTAGGGTCTAGATCATTTACTGAAGGTAACATCGAGGGATATCCAGGGACTACGATGTTTTATCAAGGGTCTTTGCTAAAACGCCCATATTCAAGGGACATAACTATTTTCCTAGGCAACAAGTGAGATTACCCTAAAGGTGCATGTGTGTGAATAGTGTGTTTGATTTCATGCATTTAGTCTTGAATTTATAGTGGTCTAAGTATTGTTTTTATCTTTCCATATACACCCTAATTACTAGCATTTTATATAAAGTGGTAAAAATGCGAAAGATAAGGTTCTATGCTATTACAACCATATTGAACAACAAGAAAAAGTGTAAAAAAATAAAATAAAACAAAAAGAAGGGGAAACAAGTTCTTTGATCCAGGCAGTATGCACCCCTCGATTCTGCCCTTTCTTTCCTCTTTCGATTTGGGCCTGGAAGTTAATGTGAGATGAATCCTTCGTTTCACCCTTTTTTGCTTCCTTCGATTGCAGGAATGTAAGACTCCTATGTTGAGATTCGAAAGGCTTCAATCTTCAGCCAACCGAAGGATACAGAAAACCTGTCTAAAATTTAAAAATGAACCTAACAAGTGCAACTATTGAAAGCTACAGACCAGGGGTTAGCACAAGTTTATTTGGCACCAAAATCCAAAGGCTAACTAGTCAGAGTTGAGATCCCTAACATATAGGCAATGAGAATCGAAAGTTAAAGCATGGTTAACTTCCTAGATGGGATATCTACATTTTCCTTTTATTTATATGTACAAATGATATTTAAATGAAAAGTTCCAAGTTTAAAGGAAACTTACCTCTTGAAGTGCTAATAGAACGAGTTATATGTGACTTCCTTAGTGGTGGGTGGAGCTTCGCTGGAACCTTCCTGAAGTTAGTTCAGTTGCTGCTTTGTTTGGGCAGTCACTGAATCGAAGGAGGGTGTGTGATAGTGGTGAGTGAATTGAAGGTTATTATATAACAGTATAGGGAGTGAATCAAAAGACTATTATGTTGCATTTATGGAATGAATCGAAGGTTGGTTATCTGGCAGTTAGGAAGTGAATCGAAGGATTCACTAATGTATGAAGGGATTTGGGAGTTTTAGAGTTTGAATATTTGAGAATGATTGAGAATGCTTGAGAGTATTTGAGAGTGTTTGAGAGTTTTGAGAATGTTTGAGAATTTGATAATCTTCACAACAAGAGTTTCTTTCGCTACCAAAAAGGCCCCCTGAGATGTGTTGTGGAACATCTTATTTATAGATGAAGTTGGTTGAGATTTGGGAGGGAAAACAAAAGAGATTTGAACAAATTGGGTATGTTGTTTTTATAGCCTATGAGGTGCATTTTTAGTATGCCAAATTGGTGCAAATATAGGAGCAGTGTAGCAGGACTACTGTGCAGTAGTTTTGGAGTGTTGTGACCAGTGCAGTAGGCTTGGACTTGCAACACATAGGACTTTGGCCGGCAAGCATCTTTAAATTTTTCTCTTTCGTTTTGAACCAATTTGTATGTTCCCTTGAAGGGACCACATGCATACCTTGTATGCATCAATTGCAATTTCTTTGAATGGGCCAACAAGGTATAACCTTTGAATGGAACACCCATGTATGCTCCTTTAAATCCATCAATACATGTCCTTCGAATGGGGAAAATGTAAGTCCCTTGAATGAACCATGTGCCTGTTCTTCGAATGCGCCAGTTGTGTATCTTTTGAATGGGGCACCCAGGTATGTCAATGCATGTCCTTCGAATGGGACACCCAAGTATGCCATAGTGTAGAGACTATGTGTGTTGAAGGTTTTTAAGAGGGAATCGAAGCTTATATGCATGAGGTCCCTTGCTTTGTGGGTACTAGCATGAAGGGAAATTTCTGCCTTGTGAATTTTGCAAACATGTAAGACCATTGGCTTCTGAGTTGAAGGAGAGCTGCAGGAGGCCATTGCCTTGTGCCTGCTGGCCTGAAGGAAGTCCCTGCCTTATGAATTGAAGGCAATTATAGAGAAGGAACTTATCTTCTGAATTGAAGGGCGTCAGTAGGAAGCTAACGTCTTCTGAATCGAAGGAAAGCTGCAGAAGGCCATTGCCATGTGCACCAAAAGCCAGCTTGTAAGGGGCATTGGTGTAATCGAAGCTTGCATGCAGGAGGTCTAGATGCCCAAACGAGGCTTGTATAAAGATAGGTGTTGCCCTTATGAATCGAAAGCAAGTTGTTTCAAAGGGAGACTTTTCCCAGTCAGAGCTAGCATGAAGATAGCCAATGCCCTGTGGGTGCTAATATGAATACTAGCCATAGGGAATCTTTTGCCTTGTGTACGCTAGCATGGTGAGATCCTCTTGCTTTGTGAATCGAAGCATGCAGGAAGGAGGTAATTGCTCAATCCAAGGTTGCATGTAGATAGCCATTACTTTGAGAATCAAAGTAAGCAAGTCAGGGGCCAATGCTCAATTGAAGGATGTAAGCCAAGCTTGCATCGAAAGAGAACAAAAAACCCAATCGAAGGATGTGAGATCGAAGCAGGCATGCTCTTCTTCAATTTGATGCTTGAAAGCCCAATTATATTTGTGCAGATTTGAACTTTTGTAAATCCTTGTAAGGAAATGTCTTGAGAAATAAGAGGGTTAATTTTGGGGAAAAACATATGCCCCTATTCAATCCTCTTAAACCTGAAGAGTTAGATTGGTGAATCTGTGATTCATGACTTGAAGGTGGAAGATAAATGAACACTAGAGTGCCCAGAAATTTGCACTCAATGATGTGGTGGTTGATTGTGTAGGGAATAGGCTAAAAGATGCCATTTGGAGAGGTGATGGAGAGTTATCGGAGATGGGCTTATAGATGTCATCCAAAAGTGATTGTTGACAAAAATTAGACTAAGTCTAACTTTGACTTCAACTGGAAAAGAAGCAGAATAAATCTTTGGTTGATTTAAATTTGAAGGATATGTTGGAACAAACCCGTGTTAAGCCGTGTCCGGAAATGTATTAGAAGGAATCTGTGTAAGATTACTTTATGATGAGCCTCTGTAGGGCTGCTTTAGGAGATATATGAGAGGGAATCCTGGGTAGGGATGCTTCAGGATGAATCCATGTGAAACTTCATTTGGAATTTTAAGAAAGCTGTGTAGGGTGCTTCATGATGAGTCTGTGTGAAACTTCATCTGGAAATGTATGAGAAGGAACCTGGGTAGGGTTTCTTCATGATGAGTCTGTGTGAAACTTCATCTGAAAAAGAATCATAATAAATCTTTAGAGAAATTTAATTGAATCAGAGAAAGTGTTTACCAAAAAGGAATCAGGATAAACCATTGGTCAATTTAAACTGAACCAATAGAGGTCTTGAATAATCTTTAACTGGAAAAGAATCAGAATAAACCTTTAGAGAGATTTAACTGAACCAGAGAAAGTGTCTACCAGAACAGAATCGGGATAAACCATTGATCGATTTAAATTGAACCAGAAGAGGTCTTGAATAATCTTTAACTGGAAAAGAATCAGAATAAACCTTTGGAGAGATTTAACTGAACTAGAGAAAGTGTCTACCAGAACGGAATCAGGATAAACCGTTGATCGATTTAAACTGAACCAGCAGAGGTCTTGAATAATATTTAACTGGAAAAGAATCAGAATAAACCTTTGGAGATACTTAACTGAACCAGAGAAAGTTTCTATCGGAATGGAATCAGGATAAACCATTGATCGATTTAAACTGAACTAGCAGAGGTCTCGAATAATCTTTAACTGGAAAAGAATCAGAATAAACCTTTGGAGCGATTTAATTGAACCAGAGAAAGTTTCTACCGGAAAGGAATTAGGATAAACCATTGATCGATCTAAACTGAACCAGCAGAGCTCTCGAATAATCTTTAACTAGAAAAGAATCAGAATAAACCTTTGGAGCAATTTAACTGAACCAGAGAAAGTGTCTACCGGAACGGAATTGGGATAAACCATTGATCAATTTAAACTGAACTAGCAGAGGTCTTGAATAATCTTTAACTGGAAAAGAAATCAGAATAAATCTTTGGATCGATTTAAATGAACCAGAAAAAGCGTCTATTGGAACAGTATCAGAGTAAATCTTTGGTCGATTTAAACTGAACTGGCAGATGTCTGAAGGAAGTGTTCATCATGTAGATAGTCACCCCGTCCTATTTCGGGAATTGATCTATAATAAATATTATTCACAGATAGTTGTCATGTCTTGTTTTGGGTATTAATCTGGAATTAATGAAAACTGGTAATGATATTTGTTTGCTGGCTAACTTTTCCTGAAAAGGGTAATGAGTCGGCTATGTGCAGTGTCATGATGCATGAGATATATCGAGTAATGATATTCTCAAAATAAATGAGATTGCGATATATGCACTTTTGTTGTCAATATATGATGTTTTGCAAAATGATGTATGAATGTAATCTATGAACGTATCAGTTGTTCTGCTGCGGTGTTGCTGAACTGGGGAAAATAAATCCCTGACTGCTGTTGGGGATGAAAATTTTAAGTCTTCATATTTTGTTGAAGTTGAAGTGATGATAGATGAATTTCAATTATTTAGAGAAATGAAATTTGTTGAGGGAGGGAAACTTCGTGAATTTGCTTGGGGATTTTTATGAAGTCCTGTCGGGGAATCCTGACATCATTAGGTTGTATGCCGAGGATATGACAATGATTTTATAGTAGGATGCCCCTTTCTTTGTACCTGCTGGAGAAAGTACATGTAGGGATTTTATGGATGGCCTTTAGACAATGTCCTATTTCTTAAAGCCACTGGTAACTGTCTTTCTATTTTTTATGCACGTTTTTGCAAACGGTAATCACATTCAAATGCATATGCTCTAAAATAATCACTGGACGTTTTTGCAAACAAAACATAAAAATAAAAAACAAATAGTTTTGTACTTTCAAAGAAACAACTTTGTATTAATTTGAAGAGGTTTTGCCTATAATATGCGTTTTTGTACAAGGAGACAAACACCCTAGTAAGAGAATGTCGTCGTAAGAATGAAAACTATACAAAATAGTGTACAAAGAAAAAACAGCTATATGAGATAATCCTATTGGTTTTCCATTCTGCTATTTCCTTTATGTCTTCGAGCGTCTCCTTTATTTGCTGCTTGTCTGAAGCTGACTGGGTTGGTTAGTACCATTTGAGCTTGATAGTTGTTATCAAAGATTGGTTGTAAGGTGATCCAACAGGACATAGTTATACGCTTTCAATCCCTAACTTTTTCCTGAACTGTCCTTTCGGGTTTTCAATCCACCGGGATTCCCTTTTTTGCCCAAGCCGCCTTTTCAGGTTTTCGACTTGTCGGGTGTACATATTTTTCATATGTATATCCCTAATATTTTCTTGAACCCTTTTTGGTTCACCGGGATGCCCTTATTTTTGCCTAGGCCAGTCAACCTAGTGGGTCATTATTCATGCGTAGTATCTTTTAACTATGTCCACGTTTACAGGATGCAGAAGGTCGTCACTGTCTGTTGTACCCCAAAATTTTCCCTCCCGTTTTTTATGTAAGATACTATCCTAGAGTTTCTCGAATACTCAATTTGGCTCAAAATTGATCAGAAAAATTATCTTCCTAGGCAGTAAGTCAACAATTAGGGTTTGTTATTTCCCAAAGAAAATTGAGTCTCCAAGGTTTCAAATGGTCTTTAGAGATCTTCATGTCTCCTCAAGGATGTTCGTGCCAGTTTTCAAACTTTGCATTGCAAGTTTGCTCAGTCGATGGTTCAGATGACTGAAAACGACTCCATTGACCCAAAATTCGACCTTTGCAAGATCAAGTTCAAACGATTGTAACTTCTTCATTATTCGATACTTTCGAGCGTTTCTTTTTGCGTATGACTCTCCTTGACATCATCTCCAATTTATCTTCACAAATCAAGAGCTGATTACATGCGAAAGATCACCAAAATTTGAATACTTTAGAGGTCGCTTCATGGATTTGACCTAATCTTAAGTAACTGCCGTTTGACTTCTAAGAATTGTTATTTCCTTAAATTCCAAGATCTTGAGACGATTATTTCTGCATATTGTCATAAGTGATGTCGCTTACGATTTTATCTTCAAAGATCAAAGGAAAATTGTGTTTGGAAGACTTTGAAATTTATCGAATCATCACAAGTTATTTGCTTGATTTTGAATTTTCTTAACTCCTAATTTCAATTCATACCACAATTCTTTTCTCAGGACTATGATTCTCATGTTGAAGTTGTTAATTTTACAAGATTGATGAATACTCTTAAAGCATATGTTTTGTCATCAAGAGATTGAATTCACGTTTGGAAATGAAGTTCCATTTGAATCGAGCATGACATGCGAGTTTCATTTTGAGTGCAAGTTTCATGAAATAAAGAGGGTATACAATTTTCAAAAACATATCCAATATTATCAAACAAACTTCACAAAATACATGTTCGAAATCGCGTTGATTCACTTATGTGTCAATCTCCTTCAAGCTTTTGAGACCAATGAGTTTACACAAGGAAATTTTGAGTTTCTATCTTGCAAATCATTCAAAATTGTTACATTACTACAAGAGATTTACAAACTCCAAGTTCCATCAATTTATGTTACAAAGGAATAATTTCAAGATACATTTCAAAGTGGGGTTACAATTTAAGATACAAACTACAAGTGTTTTGTTTACAAAAAAAAAATTGCTTCTTCAATTTTCTCTTGCTTCATCTTCAAGAAAATCATCCATTCCTCGCCATGGCTTCTTCGCCTTTCAACCTCGCTTGCCATCCAATTGCTCGTACATGTAACAAAAGATAGAAAAATTAGCAAACAATCAACATGTGAAAATTCAAGCAAGAATGATTTGTTAAACAAGAAAACTCATCATTAGGATTTGCATTTGGAATCAGAACTAAAAGGTTTTGTTTTTAATCATTGACTATCTCCTACTTTTGCAAATCACAAAAAGTTTGATCTTTTTGGTTCACAAAAGGGAATAGAAATTCACAAATGTTTTTCTACTGCAAAAGCAACAAGCCAAAACTTCCAAGTGCAAAAATAGAAGCCTAAACAAAAGCAAATATAGCAAGCTACTAAAGCAGCCCAAGACAGTACAATAGCAAGACTGGGAAATAGCAGTAAGGCCAAAACCAAAACAATAGCAATAATTCACAAAACAATGCAAGCTAGCATTGATTCATAGCCCTTATGTCATCATGTTCCTAAATGGCAAATCCTTCAGAGATTATGTAAGAAAGTACATTTGTTTTACATCATAGAAAGATGAATAGGGAAAGAGAAAGAAACAGAAGGATATCGCCTAGAATAAAGCAACCCAAAACATGTAAAGAAAAAAAAACATCCTGCAATGATGCACTACAAAACAACCCTATATCAGTCCAAAGTTCTGCTCCACATACTGTCAAAACCTGCTATTGCCCTGTCCAAACAGCCCAAGGTTTGCATACAAGTAGCAATATGAAAACTGCACTCAAGAGGCCACAAAACAGTTAACTAAAATTGTTCAAACCTCTCATATTTCCCCCCTATTTTTTCATTTTGTTACAATATAAAGGAAAGAGAGATCATAACAGTGGGAGAGTTTTTTTTCGTCCATCAGAATCAACAAGAACAAAAAAAAACACAGCAATAAAAACACAAAAAACACTCCAAGAACCTAAAAACCTGTCTCCTCATCATCTCAGTTCAAAAAAAAACTCATAAAACAATCACTGAAAACCATAAAAAAAAAACCCTCTTTAACATCCCTGCCAAGATCCAGAAAAAACCATAATGTACAGAAACAACATATAAATTGTGCCTCTTCTTCAACCTTCCCACCCAAAAAACTCTCAAGGTAGCATCATAATCATACAATTTCAGCACAAGCGTTTAACAAAGAATTGCAGGTTTTTACAAAAAGAGCAGACCAAAAAAGGGAAGATTAATTCAAGTACCTGAACCTTTCGCCGACATCAGAACTGTCACACTAGCTTTGACCTCGTAAGTATTTCTTCTTGAATTTCTCATTACCGTCATAATCCCCTTATTACGCTTGCTCATGTTCCAATTGCTCAATGTTGTGCATAGTTCTCATTGACTTAGGATTTAAGCTTCAAACTGAAACCATTTATTGAATTTCAAAATCAGATTTGAGATAGTAAAAATATAAGAGACGAACTCTGAGAATCGTGAGAGAGATTACCGTTAGTTCTGAAACCATAAGAGGAACAAAGCCAAATCGAGTCTGAGCTAAAGAGATTGTGTCATTGTTAGTTCCAGAGAGAGGCACGTGGAGAGGTCGCCGTCGTCGTTTGGCCGGCAAACCTTTGTTAGGTTGTTAACAAAGGATTTTCGCTAGGGACTGTGGCTAATAGAACACGATTTTCGCAAGGGTCTGTGATTGAGAGAACAGATTTCTCGTGAGGATCTGTGACTGGGAGAAAGGAAAACAGATTTTTGTCTAAGAGATCATTTCTTCAGATATGTGATTTGAGGATAAATTTGATGAAGACGATATAATTTCTTGCGTTCTTCCTGATTCACTTTGGTTTTTCTTAATTAAATAACAAAAATCTAATTAATGTTGTACAAACTAGCGGCTCCCCCTTTTGTGTTTAGGGTTTCTCAACCATCCTTCTACTTTCTCCAATGGATCCGAGTTATGGGCTTGGCCTTAAAGCCCAACCCAATCATCCTTATACCTTTTTTATTTCATTTTGAACATGAACAAAACAGAAAGATTAGTGTAGTGTAGTGGTAATGCAGTCTCGTTGCAACCTTGGGGTCCTGAGTTCAACCCGTGGTTTTGTTCTTCTTTTTAGTTTATTTTAAGTTGTTTAGATTTATTTATAACAAATGCCAAAAAATACTAAAAAATTTAGAATAGGTTAATTATTTCTCTTCTTCATAAAAAATACAAAAATAGAAACAAAATATATGTATATACAAACAATTTAATTTCTTTTAATCAATTATTTTATTTTCTTTAATAGAATAAAATTTTATTTTTCTTTCCAAACTTTTAAAGCAAAAAAACAAGAATTTTATTTTCATACTTGGTTAATTAATTTTTACTTCATAGATTAGTTGTAGTTTCAATTAATTGCTTGATTCGATTTGGTTGTATTGATTGCCTATTTGGACTTTTAATCGCATTGATTCGTCCCCATTTGTGAATTTTTACCCTCATTACCGAAAACTCTGTAATAGCGTAGAATTTTAATTTTTGCAGTTTACTGTTTTCCTTATACTGTATAGTAATTAGGAGTGTATGGCAAGATTTAAAATCAATCTCTAGATAACCCTAATCAAAGAACAACTTAACTTGAATCAAACAAACTTTCACACGCGCACCTCTAGGGTAATATCGCTTGTTGCCTCGGAAACACAGTCTTATCCCTCGAATATGGGACGCTTTAGAAAAGACCCTTCGATAAAAAAGATTGTAGTCCCTCGATGTCCCTCAATGTTTCCTTCGATAAAACGATCTAGTCCCTTACGAGAAATTGCTAAAGTGTCTCACAAGTTACCTTCTATGACTGTACGATTGACCCGCGCCTGTCCCTTCACATCCAACGATGGGGCTTCTTACCAAATTAATGGTAAGATAGCCACATCTAAAGGAGGAGGAAAATAAAACTTAAGACCTTTTGAGTAGGTAGGATGCTCCTTGTTACTTGCTTGCTCACAACAAAACATTTTTTACACCAACACTTTCATCTTGAAACATTTTCAAAAGACAAAGCTTTTTGTACGCGTTCTTATAGAGACAAGAACCATTACAAAGACGTTTTCAAAATAATTTCAAAACCCACACCACAAGCACATTTTCAAACAAAAGCAAGTGATCTAGCAAGCAACTAAGAGCCCGTAGATAACTACGGATGAAAATGGTGCTAATACCTTCCCTTTTCATAACCTACCCCCCCCCCCCCCCCCCCCCGAACTCAAGAAAACATCTCTAAAGGTATTTCCTGTTCTTTTCAGCCTTTCCTTTTGGATAAAAGAAAATTAGTGACGACTCTTTCTATACGCACAATTGCGATCAAGCGCAAAACAACCAAGTCAGTTCTCCCACCGTGTTACACCGTCCATAGTGGTTAAGATCATGACTCCACCAGAAAATATGTTCTTAATCACAAATGGTCCTTCGTATGTAGGAGTCCATTTTACACTGGGATCACCTCACTGCAGTATGATGCACTTGATTACTAGGTCACCAACCTAATATACCTAACATCTGACCTTCTTGTCAAAAGCTTTAATCATACGTTTTTGGCACATCTGACCATGGCAGATAGTCGCGAGCCTCTTATCATCAATCAGGTTCAGTTGGTCAAGTTGAGTCTGAATCCATTCATCTTCATTCAAACAATGAAGGTATCTGAACTTCAATAGGTAGGACAACTTCCATACTGTATACCAAAGAGAAAGAAGTTGCCCCTGTTGATGTGCGCATCATGGTACGGTAAGCGTGAAGAGAAAATGGTAACATCTCATGCTAGTCTTTGTAGGTCACTATCATCTTCTGTATGATCTTTTTGATGTTTTTATTAGCGGCCTCCATAGTGCCATTCATCTTCGGCCGGTAAGGAGAAGAGTTATGATGTTGGATTTCGAATTGCGTGCATAGTCCGGTGATCATAGTATTATTGAGATTGGTACCATTATCTGTAATGATTCTTTGTGGAATACTATACCAACGGATAATGTTATGTCTCATGAATCTGGCCACAACGTTCTTGGTAACAGAAGAAAATGAAGCCGCCTCGACCCATTTTGTGAAGTAATTGATGAAGACGAGGGTGAAACAGTGTCCATTAAAAGCTGTAGGCCTGATCTCCCCAATCATATTGATGCCCTACATTGCGAATCGTCAGGGAGCAGTCAAGACGTTTAGAGGAATCGTAGGCACGTGTACTTTATCAGCATAGATCTGGCGTTTGTGACAAGTTCGTGAATGCTGATAACAGTCTGCTTCCATAGTGGACCAATAGTATCCTGCCTGTAGGATCTTTTTAGCCATCGTGTGCCCACTAGAATGGGTGCCAAAGGTACCTTCTTGCAAATCATCCATAATCTTTTCTTCCTCCCTCTTGTCTACACACCAAAGTAAGGTAAAGTCGTGGTTGCGCTTGTAGAGGATTCTGTTATTGAGGAAGAACTTAGCAGTGAACCTTCTTAGGAACTTCTTACATTGACTGAAGCTCCATCAGGATATTCTTTGGATTTGAGATATATTTTAACTTCATGGAATCAAGGTTTGTCCACTACTTCTTCAGTATCAATATCATGACAGTATACCGGTTCGTCCATCCTATCAATAGTGATCTGAGGAGCCTCTTTATCCCACCTGATTTTGAACATGGATGACATAGTAGCTAGCGCGTCCGCTAGTTGATTTTCCTCTCGTGGAAAATGCTCAAAGGTAATTTATTGGAAATCTGGAATCAGTGTCATCACATGCTCTTTGTAAGGGATGATATTAGGATGCTTCGTGTCCCATTCTCCTTTGATTTGACTGATTACTAAGACCGAGTCTCCAAATACACTTAAGGATTTGATCTTTAAGTCTATAGCAACTTTAAGACCCATAATGCATGCTTCATATTCAGCCATATTTTTGGTACAATTGAATCACATCCTGACAGTGAAAGGAGTATGACAGCCTTCGGGATATATGATAATAGCACTGATGCCATTGCCGAGTGCGTTGGAAGCTCCGTCAAAAACCATAGTCCATCGGGATCCTTGTTCAAGTCCGTCACACGGTCTAAGTTCTTCACAATCATTCACTAACATGATGTCCTAGTCCAGAAACTCGAAATTCATGGATTGATAATCGTCCACAGCCTAATGATCCAAATGATCAGCTAGTATACTTCCTTTTATTTCTTTTTGGGTAGTGTACTGAATGTTGTATTCGGTCAGGACCATTTGCCATCTTGCTATTCTTCCAGAGAGAGTGGGTTTCTCAAATATGTATTTGATAGGATCCATCTTAGATATTAATAAGGTAGTGGGAGTCAGCATATATTGTCTTAGCCGGGGAGCAGCCCATGCCAGAGCATAGCAAGTTCTCTCGAGCAGTGAATATCTGGCTTCACAATCGGTAAACTTTTTTCTCAGGTAGTAAATTGCATGCTCTTTTCGGCCAGACTCGTCATGCTGCCCCGGCACACACCCCATTAAACTTTCCAATACTGTTAAGTTCATGACCAGAGGTCTCCCTTCGACCAGTGGCATCAAAATTGGAGGCTCTTGAAGATACTCCTTGATTCTGTCAAAGGCAGCCTGGAAATCGTCATTCTAATTCACCACTTGATCTTTCTTCAGTAATTTGAAGATTGGCTCACAAGTAGCGGTTAGATGGTAAATGAATCTGGAGATGTAGTTTAGACGTCCCAAGAATCCCCTAACCTCCTTCTCAGTGCAAGGAGTTGGCATTTCTTGTATGGCTTTTACCTTTGCAGGTTCTACTTCAATACTTTTTCCGCTAACAACAAAGCCTAAGAGCTTACCGGATCTTACTCCAAAGGTGCACTTATTCGGGTTCAGCCTCAGTTTGTATTTCTGCAGTCTTTCAAACAGCTTCTGTAGGTGGTCAAGGTGTTCCTCTTCAGTTTGAGATCTGGCTGTCATATTATCCACGTAGACCTCTATCTCGTGATGGATCATATCGTGAAACAAAACTACCATTGCACGCTGATAGGCTGGCCTGGAATTCTTTAACCCAAATGGCATAACTTTGTAGCAGAAAGTGCCCCACTGCGTGACGAAGGTCATTTTCTCCATGTCCTCAGGTGAAATTTTGATCTGATTGTACCCGGAGAAACCATACATGAAGGAGAATACCTTGTGTTGTGCGTTGTTTTCAACCAAAACATCAATATGGGGAAGTAGAAAGTCATCCTTGGGGCTCACCCTATTCAGGTCTCTTTAATCCACACACATACGTACCTTACCGTGCTTCTTAGGTACCAGAACTACATTAGCAACCCATTATGGATATGAAGTAACATCTAAGAATCCAGCGATGAACTGCTTCATGAATTCAGCCTTGATCTTTTCTGACATCTCTGGCTGCATACGACGAACCTTCTATTTCATTGGAAGGCAATATTCTTTTGTCAGCAGATGATGAACCACAATATCAGTGTCGAGTCCTGCCATGTCTTCGTATGACCAAGCAAAGACCTTAACATAGTCATGTAGCATTTGAATTAAACGCTCCTTAACATTATGCTCCAGATTGGAACCTATCTTGACTTCCTTCTTGTCCTTTTCAATACCCAAGTTTACTGTCTCAACTGGTTCTTCATGGGGTTGTATTGCCCTTTCTTCCTGTTGTAACAGTCTGGCAAGTTCCCCTAGTACTTCACAATCTTCCTCACCTTCATCCTCGGCTTGGTAGATCAGATTTTCAAAGTCATAATGGGTAATAGCAGAATCGTTATCAATGGGATCCAGAGTGGGTGTGGATCTGCAGTTTGATATGTGAGTGTGTGTAAGAGCATAGCTATTAAAAAGTAGAAAAGAAAAAACAAAGAGCATAAAATTTGCATGCAAAACATCCAATGATTTATTAATGACATATGAAGATGAAGTAATAACCCTCACAGATAGACTGTTGTGCCTTGGGTAAGACATAAGGTTTTAGAGTTTCAATTGTTTAAATATTACATATTCAAAAATTAAAGGACAATTACTCTTGAATAAAAGTAATAGGAATAAAATCTTTGGCCTCTCAATTGTTGAGTCCACCGCTGATAGTTGGGAAGATCCACTTTTCCATGTCACATTCGCTATCATTGTCCTCCAATGCATTGACTCCATGGTTGCTGATGCATAGTGGCGGTCCCCCAGCGCGAGCACGACGAACAACTTTTTGGGCCTCTGAAGTAAAACCCAAACCAAAATTGTCAGATTTGTAAGGAATATCCGGAAGTTGGCCCCAAATGGTACGCCCACCTTCTTCAACTATTGCTTTAGCATCCTTCAAAGAAGTCATCTTCAACGGAGGTCTGGTAATCTTCGAAACCTTAGTAGCAACCCTGGTTATAACAACTATCTGTGGAACCTCCTCAAAGTTTTGACAGGGGGTCTCAATGAACTCGCCGTCCATTTCAACATACCTGAAAGAGTTCAGATGGCTCACCATGTACTCCTCCTCACCATGGATTGTGGTAATCTTTCCATTGACTAGATATTTCAACATCTGATGTAGGGTAGAAGTAACAACACCAACCCCATGGATCCAGGGTCGACCCAATAAACAAGAATAAGACGGGCGGATGTCCATCACGTAGAAAGTTGAGTCAAAAGTCTGAGTAGCAACTTTAATAGGGATGTCCACCTCCCCGTGCACCATTCTTTTGGAACCATCGAAGGCCCTCACCACAATGTTACTGGACTTTAACGTGAGTCCTTCGTAATCTAACATGTCCAGAGCATTCTTGGGTAAGACATTCAGCGACAAACCTATATCCACCAGAACATGAGCTAGGGTAGTGCCCATGCACTCAATGGAGACATGCAAGGCATCATTGTGTTTCCTTCCCTTGGGAGTTAGATCAGCGTCGGAAAAACCCAGTTCATATCAGTAGTCAGGCTGGCCATACAACTCTCGAATTGATCAGTGGAGGTCTCTTGAGGCACATAGCCAGACTTCAGGAATTTTACCAAAGTCGTAGCATGGGCTTCAGAACATAAGAGTAAGGCCAACATTGAGATTTTTAAAAGGGTCTGCCCCAACTGCTCCATAATGTTGTAGTGACTTTTCCTTATGATCTTTAGTATTTCTTCCATTTCCTTTTTAGAAGCCTTAGGAATGACTTCTTTGTGCGCCTTCGTCTGGATAGGCTCAAACAGTACCTCTTTTCCCCGAGCCTTGGTTGACTCAATAGCAGGGATAACAGTAGGAGTGGCAATGGGAGTACTAACAGGAGTAGCAGCGGGAATAATCAAAGGAGTAGAAATATTCCTCATAGATATTTCGGGAGAGAAAACTCTTTTGCTTCTCGTAATTTTACTGGTCCCGACGATGTTGTCGACGTTAGGATCAGTATCTTTGACAACTTTATCTTCAATAGCCAACAAGTCTATCTTGACGCTATGGTAGTAGATGTCAACCCCATAATTCCAGGGAACAGCTTTTTCAAAGGAATGTGGTATCGGCCCAGGAAGAGTGATGATCAGAGGAGCAAACTTGGGAACGGGTGTAATCCTTACATGTCTTTTGGTGGAGACCCTGGGAGGATTGTCGGAAATGGTAATTATTGATACATCTTCACACAAATTTCTTGCAAGGGGAACTTTATAAAACAAAATTTATTTATTAATCATCAGGCGTTGGACACCCATATTTAATGACAAACAACCATCTGGTAGAGACATACATAAGTGGCAACCTTCACTATAACCGAGAAATAAACCGGCTCGTAACAGATTTTCTTTAAAGGAAGAACAAGATACTTTCGAAGCTCAATTCTATGATAGTTAGAATAGGGTCTTGGAGCTTACAAAGCAGCTACAAGAAGAGCAAAGTGTGAATGTCTACCTTGCGCCGAAGAGGATGCTTTTACTCTTTTTATCTTAAAGAGTTATTTTGTAAGCCCAAGAGGCATGTTGTAATCTTTTCAAACTAATTAATGAAAATTGACGTTTGTTCATTATTTTGTCTATACAAATTTAAATTTCATAAATCCTTGAAAACATTTGCATACACATCTTCCATGCATGATAACATGACAGGTTTTCGCATAACAGGTTTCCTTATCTTTCTGTTGTTTATTTCAGCAAGATGGATCTAGAGAAAACTGTGAAGGATCTTCAGGCACAAAACTCTCAATTCCAAGAGACTCTACTGGCCCTAGACAAGGGGCGGAAAGATATGATGGCACTGCTGGAAGTTAAGAAGAAACCCAAGAAGAGAGCCCTGGTCAACATGGGCAGAAGGTTCAAAGAGTCGGTTCGTCAGATCCCGGTAGTGGAAGACTCATCTGAAGAAGACGAGAATCAGATTGGTGAGATTAAGAGTACCCAGGCTAACTGTGTTAATGATCAAGTGTCTAATGATGATTATTTTGACGAGCAGTATCCACCCGCTGATGTCAAATACAAGTAGTTAGAAGACAGATTGAATGCTGTTGAAATCCAAGCCGTCCCCGGTTCAGATTTTGATGATTTGGGTTTGATCTTTGGGGTTGTTATTCCTCACAAATTCAAAATACCAGTCTTTGCAAAGTACGATGGAGTTTCTTGTCCAAAAATTCGCCTAAAATCTTATGTGTGCAAGATACAGCCGCACACTGCTGATAAGAAACTTTGGGTTCACTTTTTCCAAGAGGTCTTGACCGAAACACAACTAGAATGGTTCTACCAGTTGGATGGTTCCCGCATCAATACCTGGGAAGATTTAGTTACCGCATTCTACCATCAATATCAGTATAATACCTACTTGGCGCCAACGAGAGTTTAGTTGCAAGATATGACAATGGGGAAGAATGAAGGATTTAAAGAATACGAACAAAAGTAGAGAGACCTCTCTAGAAGGGTTCAACCACCTTTAACTGATAGGGAGCACATCGACATGTTTATAGGCACTTTATCTGGTCCTTTCTCCAATATATTGGTTGGTTGCTCTTCTTCCGGTTTCACCGAGCTAATCTTAATCGGTGAAAGAGTTGAAAACGGCATCAAAAGTGGGAAGATTTTTGTGGCATCTGCCTCCACTTCCAATCATGTCAAGAAACCTTTTGCTGCAAAGAAGGAAATCAATGTTGTGTACGGGGAAAGGGCCCGTACCAAGAAGAATGATCATTCGTCTGTTAATGTTGTCCAAATCTCCAATCCAACTCCTACTCCATGATCATCTGCTAATCATCAATGTTTTGAAACTCCGAGAAGACAATTTACGAGGATAGGAATGTCACTATCTCAAGCCTTACAACATTTGTTCAAGGATAATTTGGTGACATTACGCTATCCTCCTGCCAATCCAGATACCTCTTCACCAAATTATAATCTGAACGCCAAATATGCTTACCACTCAAGCAGCCCCGGGCATGAGACTGACCAATGTTGGTCCTTAAAGAATAAAATTTAGGATTTGATTGATAACAAGACTATTGAGTTCGATCCTCCTCCAACTCCGAATGTAATCACCGCGCCTATGCCAAATCATGGAAAGGGTGTTAATGCAATTGAAGATACCATTTTTGTTGCCTCTGTTGAAGACTTGACTACTCTGCTGAATATCATCAAAAAGAATCTGTTGAAAGCTGGGATTTTCCCAGGCTGTGTGAAATATTATGTTTGTTGTGTCACACAACTCAATAGATGCGAAGGGCTGAAGGAAGGCATTCAATGCCTGATGGATAGCCATGAAATTCTATTTAAGAAGACTCTGCTTGCCAAAATTTTGACTAATAAATGTGAAGATCTCTCCATTATCACCATCTCAAACAAGCCTCTTAGGATCTCCTCCAAAGGTCCTATCAGGATTTCAAATGAACCAATTGTTTCTCCCTTAATAATTACCAATCTCGGACCAATTCCCTACTGTTGTACCCCAAAATTTGCCCTCCCATATTCTTCAAGATTTGCCAAGTCAAAGCTTCAAAATTCCCAAGGATTGCACAGTGTAAGGGCCTCCTAACAGTCAAAATTAGGGTTTTGGTTCTGATCAAGAAAATGAAGTTTCCAAGGGTCCAATCAAGTCCCACATGCCTATAAATATGGTCAAGCATCCTCATACTAAGTTTCAAGACTTTCAGCACAAAATTGCACAGTCAAAAACCCTGATTGCACTACAGTCAACTGTAGGGGCAAAATGGTCATTTGACAGTCAAAAGTTCAAATTTTTGGTCAACATCTCATTTTGAAGCCACAAACATCATTTGATTAATGCTTGATCATGATTCTCAAAGCTTGGCTCAAAAATCATCAAGATGCAAAAGTTTCCTTATTTGGACAGTTGAAAAAGTCAACTGTAACTTGACCAGGGCATAACTTTCACATGGATTATCAGAAAAATTCCATCCAAAGCTCATTTTTAAGAGAAAGACATTTCCAACAACTCCTCTTCACACTTCAAGTCCAAGAAATGCTCTCACAAAAAGTTATCAATTTCAACATTATGGGTCATTTTCAAAAGTCAACAAAAAGGGACTTTAAGTCAAAGGCCATAACTTGAGATTGGTAAATCAAAATGACATGGGACCAAAGCAATTGGTTAGAGGACTCAAAGACCTTTCCAAAATGTCCAAGAACATGAGCAAAGCTTAAACATTGAGCAAGTTATGCCTTGTGGAAGTTGGGAAATATTTGGATATTTTGAAAAGTCAACATTGCTTCAAATGACCTAAGATTGCTAATGGGCCTCTTTTTCTTCCACAATTCATTATCCAAGGCATGTGCACGACCATTTGGCCCAAAGGGAAGTTTTTCTTCATTTTTTATTTATTTATTTGGATTTTTATTATTAATAATTCATTTAATTAATCAAAATACATGAAAAATACTAAACCTAGGTTTTTCAATCTTTTTATGCATATAATATCTCCAAGATTTCGTGCCTAACCAAATATAGAAAGAATCAATGGAATTAGACATGATTTGTATCAAAAATGTTTGAAAAAGATTGGAAAATTATGGCCATGAAAATCAAAGATCTATTCCATAATTGCAAAGGTTTTTGGACCTCTTTTCCAACCCTAATCACTCACATACAAATACAAAACGCAACCCTAATGCCAATGGACTAGAAGCTGCGCCATAGACAAGAAACAATACTTGAGTTTTTGCTTAAAAATTCCAAAACTGAAAACCATATCCCAGTGCTTTTCAAGGTGAAACAACGATTCTATCACATTCCTGGGACATCAAAGAAACTTCCTGGATCAAAAGCACCAATTCTAACGCCTTGAATCAGTGTATAGAAATCAAATTTTTTCACATAATATGCATAATCGTATTTTGATTTTCAAGCACATTCATTGCATTTTTCTTATGGATTCTGACTAATTGATGGATTCTGATGCTAACTGTGTAATTTAATTGTATTTTTAGCACCCATACACGAATCTACCATTGTTGTTTTTTAGGGTTCTTCAGCTTTCGAATTAGGGCTTTTTGGATATGGTAAAATTAGCACACCATAATGCCATGAATGAAACCAGCAGGCTTGGACGATTTGGAAACTACTCTCGCGCCTAATTTATATGGTCGGACGGCCTGTTCGCTATTTTCAGATATGGCATACTTTGGGGGGGGTTAAAAACCCCCGCTAACCTCTTTTCTATTTTCAGGAAAAACACGACGATGAAGAAGATGACTCGGTGGCAAGCTATGACTGGTTGATTCAAATTTTCGCGCGCGGAGGCCCCACTAACCATTGTTTATTTTATATTCATTGTTTGTTGTTTAATATACAAAAAGCGTTGAGTGCTTCAGTGGCAAGGCTTGTTAGTGGTAATCTCTAGGACTTGGGTTCGAACCCCAGGTCCCTCACCCTTTCCATATTATTTTTCCACTAATATTCCTATGCAGTATTTCTCTTGAAGACCATCATGCATCCACGTTATCAAGCCATCCACGCGTCCCACTAGACTCAATCAAAGGCCAGGATCTGAAGACTATGGTGGACCTGAGTCAACACCCCACACGCATCCTGAAAAGGTCAAAAGGGCCTGATATGAATGGGCCTGAAATATTGGACTTCACCTCTCAATTGGGGACAGAACCCCCTAGGTTTGCAAACTTTTTTTACATTCTTTGTTTTTCATTATTTTTACTTTCTTTCAATTATTGTTTTTTTAATTAATTTAATGTGTTCACAAATAATATAAAAAACACAAAAAAAATCAGAAAAGAGGCAAAAATTAATATTTTTATGTTATATTTTTTGTAAATAAAACCTTTATTAATTAATTAGTTTTAATTTAGGAGTAAATCTTAATATTTTCTTAATTAATTTAAAATTGGTAGAACTAGGGTTTGTAATAATTTTTTTATCCTTTTTTCTTTTCTTTCATAATAATTAAATATTTCCTATTATTATTTTTATAATTAAATTGCATGTAAATAATTAGATTAAGTTTAGGTTAAAATTTAATACTTTCTTAATAAATTAAAACAATTAGAATTAGGGTAAATCTTTTAATTTCATTTAATTCTTTTTTCATTAAAATCATAAAATACAAAAATACCAAAAAACAATTTCTTTTCATTTTAATTTCATTAATTTAATAATTTAATTTAGTCTCATAAAAAAGGGTCCAACGCCCTCGTTTCAACTTTAATTCAAATCGCGCATTTATTTTCTTTTCGTATAATTTTTATGTACCTCTCCCAAAGCCGTGTAATTAATTTCTCGCATTTTACCTTTATCTTAATTCTTTATTTTTCTGTCAAATCGGGTCCTGGAAATTTTGGCGATGTGGACCCGCACCTTTTGTAATAGTTTAGAATTTTATCTTTCTCGCAATTTTTAACTGTTAACAAATGCATGCAAGAATGAATGACAATAAATAAAAACAAAAGTGTAGATCACCAATACATGACAAGACAAAAATATCTGAAAACGACACACAAGTCACACACCACCCCTAGGGTACGCCTCACTGTTGCCTTGCCTCGAAAGGTGATCGTCGAGTAGAGGATGTCTTAGTAAGTCCTCATGATCCGGGAACCTGGCATGAGGGTAGCTTCTAAGGTGTCTTCCCATTGCTCTGGTGATCACCATGTCCCGAACCTCGAATTGACCCGAACACCTCCAACGGTGGTGCTACCTACCTCTCAATGGTGGGATGGCACTACTTTAAAGGACATCTACACAGACGAATTCCTTAGGGTAGGTAGACGACTCTAGATACTTGCTCTAATTTCAAAAACAAATCAAAAATACTTTTCACACCAACACCTTTTCAAAAAGCTTTCGAAAGCAATTTTTCAAACAACTCTTGAGGACCGATACAAGAGTCGAACTGGAATTTTCAAAGAAACTTTTTCAAACCCACCCACAGTTGAAAAGCAAGCAAACCATTTTTGAAAACACAAGTGAGCAAGTATCTAAGAGCCCATGGATAACCATGGATAGAAAGGGTGCTAACACCTTCCCTTTCTATAATCTACCTCCCGAACCGAGGGCAATCTCTATAAGGAATTTTTCTGTGCTTTTGTCCTTTCCATTTGGAGAAAATAAAAGACGGTGGCGACTCTTGCTTCCGCGACATTTCGCGAACCAGCGTTAAACAGTCAGTTCCAGATCCACCGATCACAGAACTGGTGACTCTGCTGGGGATTCTTTATAAAGTGAGGTGTACCTTAGGGATAGTTCATAACTGTGTTTTCAATTATATTGCTTTGCTTGCTTTAAATGGTGGGACTGTCTTGGGAGTTCTATAGATCCTAACCCGGATCTGGGGATACCTTCTTAGAAAGTAGCAACAAGGCTGTGAGGGAACTGTGTGGGGTATACCGACATGGTTGAAGCAGTCTGCTACGTTGATGTGGCACTTTGGTGTGTACCGGTAACCCTTGAGTCCAGTCAAGGAGAGTACGGGGCCTCCACGTGGTGTCGTGAAGCATCAACAGACCTTAGGAACCTTAATTGAACTATCTTGGCCTCTTTAGGGTAGTGAGATAACTGACTTTGGTGCAGTCCGAGGTTGGTTGATACTCGATACTACACTCAATTGAGGGTTGCTTTCCTGGAATATTTCGGTCTCCAGTTCAGTGGCTAAATCGAAACGATGAACAATGAAAGCAATCCAGTGATATTGGGACCCTTAGAACCCGGTTACTTCTAATAGGACAGGTTGAGCCCACCAACTTCAAGAGGGTAGTACCCCAAACTTCATGCCGACCTAAACTCTAAGGGCTTCTCTTGCGTGACTTGTGTGCCTTCAAACTTGGATTACTTGCATGCTTGTTATCTGACATCTGAATTTCCTGCAGGTTTTGTTTTTAGTCCTTAATTAGGACTTATAACAGGGTTTATTGAGTTCCTTGCAGGTTTTGTTTTTAGTCCTTAACTAGGACTCATAACAGGGTTGACTAAGTTTCTTGCAGGTTTTGTTTATAGTCCTTAATTAGGACTTATAACATGGTTATTGAGTTTATTTGCAGGTTTTGTTTATAGTCCTTAGTAGGGACTTATAACAAAGTTACCCATATCACTCCATGCATACCATAACATCATACCATTGCATACATCCTAACCTATTTCAAGGATCTCAAGGGCTTGTGATGCAGGTCGTGGTGAATCAACTGTCCAGCAAGGGGTAAAGAGGATTTATTTTCCTCTAGCCAAGGTTGTCAGGGGCTATGACCCACTTGATATGGTGAGCTCTGACTCTTGAAGAAGGTTCCCCTAACCAAGGTTGTTTGGAAACCAAAACCAGACATGATGACTAAAGTCAGGGGCTATGACCCACTGGATATGGTGAGCCTTTGACCCTTTGAAGAAGGACTCTCAATAATAGATAGTTCCCTCAATCAAGCTACTGGACCCAAATTCTAACAAATTTTCTTGTTTATCCCGCGAGGTCCTCGAAAACATTACATGCATGTCATACTCATCATTGCATAACAGGTATCCTTGTTGCAGGTCACTTACCTTTCTCACTGTTTATTTCAGCAATGGCTTCACAACAAGATAACCAGGACCTTCTGGCTCAAGAGACTCGGTTCGGGGAAATCCTCCTGAATTTATCCAAGGGGCAGGAGGAGCTAAGGACACTTCTCATGGAGACTTTGGTCAAGAACAGTGCTGAGGATGAACGGCTGAAACACCTGCAAGCTGAAATGGATACAATGAAAGCCCAGATGCTGGGGCAGATGACTATCATTCAAGGCTTAGCTCAAAGACAAGAAGAGCTCGGGGTTCTCATCAACCAACTGCTTCAGGGTAACCAACTGGGGCAAACGTCTAAGGGTAAAAAGCCATTCATCATTCAATCATCCTTGAGACAAGGAAATAAGGGGAGAGCTCCTCAAATGGCTTCAGCGCCACAAATTCAGCATCAACCTCACCAGCCTCAGCCAGACAAGCCCAGGAGGCAATTCACCCAGCTCAACATGTCGTTGTTCCAAGCTTTACAACGCCTGTTAAGATTGAACCTGATCACATTAAGGGCTCATCCCTGGAACCAGAACACAGCATCTCCTGTCTATGATCCCAATAAAAGGTGTGCCTACCACTCTGCCTGTCCAGGACATGATACAAATGAGTGTTGGGCTCTGAAGAACAAGATCCAGGACCTGATTGATGAAGGGGCATTGGAATTCACACAAGATGGTCAGGCTGAGTTTTTCTACCATCCCTCCAAGACTCACCATTTGAAGTGACAAATCCTGAGACTAGAAAACTTTTGTTCATTCGAATGTTCAAGTTGCAGTTTTCTTTTGTTCAAATATTTACTCATGTTAAACATTGTTATTTCATTAATGCATCGCATATGTCTGTTTTGAAGCAATATATTCGTGTTCACTATATGAAAATTATTTTCATATTTTCTGATGATCAACTCTGGATTGAAAATTCTAAGCCTCTTGAGGGAGGATGACGAAAACAATACCACAATCTACAGTATGCTTTTGAACAGACCCCGCTGATGAGGTACAGGCGTTGTTTCAATCCCTAAACACTGGAGTTATAAGGATGATAATCCCTCGTCAACCCCTCTGAGCCAAAGAAGTAGGAGTTTTTCTTTTCGAAATTCAAAACCCTTCATCATAACCTGGGGCAGGGTAGTTCTCTCAGTTGATCCAAGTGCATAACGAATGGCACCAAAAGGTCCTTACAAAAAAAAAGAATACAGTGATGGTTCCGAATAATCAATAAAGAAAGGCAGTCATTATCTCAAAAAAAAAAACTAAAGCCCAATAAGTCAAAACCCATGAAGGAGACTTACAAAACTGGGGCATCCCGCTGACTGTAATCACAAAAGAAACAGTTCAGGCAAAAAAAAAATAGGGATAACAAAGTCAAAAAAAAAAAAAAAAAAAAGAGGTCTTATAAACCCTCGACAAAAAATGACTGCCTATTCACAAGAAATCATCAATATCCGAATCATCACCGGAAAATCCGAGCAAAGACTCAAACAAGGTCTAACGTATGATCAACTGAGTTTAGGTTTGGAGAACATCACGAAGAGCGGGCGGGTACAAATAATTTGAGCCTTTATCCTTTGTTTCTTAAACCGTGAACCAAGCCACGTTATAACCCTTAAAAGTCCTAGCTGAAGCATGGGTTAGTTCGAAAGCGTACTGTACGAAAGGTATCCTGACTCCTGAAGGCTTACGGTAAATACGGAGTTGACATCACGTTTTACAAACATTCACTTGTTTTATGGAAAAAAGAATGCATTTTCAAAATCTTCAAGACAGATATAGGCTTTGCACTTTTAACATAACTTTGTTTGCATATGACTTTTTGTTTGAACAACATAGAAATTCACACGACGAATGCCTAATGAACAGAAGTACTTCCAATCAAGGGGCAGACATGACCATGGTCCATTATCTTGGGCAATCCAATCAAGATTCGGAGAATCTCTCAAAGGCCAAATAGTCTGGGGCAAATCTCCGCCTGAGTAACTTGGGGCATTCCAACAACGAATCTTGCCTGATCAAATACCTTCTGGTGGCATGACAAAACACTTCTAACTGGGGCAACTCCCTACTTTCTGAGAACGGACATAGTCGAAAAGATACTACGCATAATCAAAGACCCGCTAGGTTGACACACCTAGGCAAAAATAAGGGCCTCCCGGCGAACCAAAAGGGTTCGGGCAAAATAAGGGATGAAATTAAAAAATATGTACACCTGGCAAGTCGAAAACCTGAAAAGGCGGCTTGGGCAAAAATGGGTATCCCGATGGACTGAAAACCCGAAAGGGCGGTCCAGGCAAAAGTTAGGGATTAAAGCGTACGACTATGATCCTGTCACCTGCCTACCAGAAGAAGGTTTGTCCATCAACAACTATCAGCACCTCACAGGTCTTCCTCCCCCACCTCAGAAACAGGGGCAATGATGATTTGTCCAAGCAATCTAATTGTTCTATCCTCCAAGGTACCAAGGTAGGTTCAGCGGAACAACACAACCAGGTATCTCAATTCCCCAAAGAGAGAGCCAGCAAATCAATACACTCTCTCCAAGCTATTGTCAAATCTTAAAGGAAGTTGGGTATCCTCCAGTAGATATCAACATTCGCCAGCAGCATATATTCTTAACAAGCATCCCCGGCAATCTTGGCCTAAAGATTGTTCCCCGGCGGTATATCAAATATTCAAAGGAGTCACTTCCCCGATGCAGTTCAAACTTCCCCAAGAAAGTCCAATCCAGTTTCCCCAGGAAAGTTGGAATCTATCTCCCCAAGCAGTAAGCTTATCCCCAGTAGATTCTGGAAGCTTATCCTCGCAGAACACGAACACGTCTCCCGGCTTTATTCAAAGAGTTATTTCCTTACCAGGATATAACTGGGTTATCCTCAGCCAAAAGCCACGGAAAGGTCGTCGTCAACACAGTTCTTCTTATCCCCAGCGAAGTCCATTAACACTTCCAATACAACAAGGGTACCCCCAGCAAGTTATTATCAACAACTCAGCAAAGTATCTCTCTCCCCCACAGAGTATTGCTCCCCAGCAAGATTACTAGAGTACTTTCCTCCTCGCAGAGTTATTCCATTCGCCAAGCTTATTCCCCAACGGAGTCATCTTCTCCTACCGGTATTCTTGCAATTATCATCCCCAGCGGAAGCAAAATTTATTTTCCAACATCATCCCAGGAGTGACTTCCTGGCACCCGTCAAGGATTTATTTTCCTAAGACGAAAACACACATTCATAAACATCGCATTTCCATACACCATTATAGCATGCATAGACGCATCATATCTTACAAATCTCATTTATGTTGAGAACATCATTGCTTGGTCCATATCATGCATTGCATATGACTGACCTTTACCTTTCAGGAAAGATTCAGTTAAATTCTCAATCATATTTCAAGACCTAGACCGGTTCAGTTAAATCGACTCAAAAGATTTCTTATCCAGTCCAAGTTCTTCTCTGGTCCAGTTAAATCGACCCCAAACAGATTTTTCTGATAAAGACCCAGTTGAAGACATTCCAAGACCTAGACCGGTTCAGTTAATCGACCCTAAGATTCTCTGTTTCTTATCCAGTCCAAGGCCTTCTCTAGTCCAGTTAAATCGACCCCAAACAAATTTTTCTGATGAAGACTCAGTAGAAGTTATTCAAGGTTTTTCTCAATGATTGCTATTAAGATTGTAATCGCCTATGGTTCTCTCCCGATACTGCGGAGATGATAATTCCATCCAAGGTTTTCTCAATGATTGCTATTGAGATTGTAATCGCCTATGGTTCTCTCCCCGATACTGCGGAGATGATAATTCCATCCAAGGTTTTTCTCAATGATTGCTATTGAGATTGTAATCGCCTATGGTTCTCTCCCCGATACTGCGGAGATGATAATTCCACCCAAGGTTTTCTCAATAATTGCTATTGAGATTGTAATCGCCTATGGTTCTCTCCCCGATACTGCGGAGATGATAATTCCACCCAAGGTTTTCTCAATGATTGCTATTGAGATTGTAATCGCCTATGGTTCTCTCCCCGATACTGCGGAGATGATAATTCCATCCAAGGTTTTTCTCAATGATTGCTATTGAGATTGTAATCGCTTATGGTTCTCTCCCCGATACTGCGGAGATGATAATTCCACCCAAGGTTTTCTCAATGATTGCTATCGAGATTGTAATCGCCTATGGTTCTCTCCCCGATACTGCGGAGATGATAATTCCATCCAAGGTTTTTCTCAATGATTGCTATTGAGATTGTAATCGCCTATGGTTCTCTCCCCGATACTACGGAGATGATAATTCCACCCAAGGTTTTCTCAATGATTGCTATTGAGATTGTAATCGCCTATGGTTCTCTCCCCGATACCGCGGAGATGATAATTCCATCCAAGGTTTTTCTCAATGATTGCTATTGAGATTGTAATCGCCTATGGTTCTCTCCCCGATACTGCGGAGATGATAATTCCACCCAAGGTTTTCTCAATGATTGCTATTGAGATTGTAATCGCCTATGGTTCTCTCCCCGATACTGCGGAGATGATAATTCCATCCAAGGTTTTCTCAATGTTTGCTGTTGAGGTTGTAGTCGCCTATGGTTCTCTCCCCGATACTGCGGAGATGATAATTCCATCCAAGGTTTTCTCAATGTTTGCTGTTGAGGTTGTAGTCGCCTATGGTTCTCTCCCCGATACTGCGGAGATGATAATTCCCACCAAGATTCTCTCAATGATTGCTGTTGAGGTTGTAGTCACCTATTGGTTCTCTCCCCGATCCTGCGGAGGTGGTAATCCCAAGATTTTCTCAACGATTGCTGTTGAGGTTAAAGTCACCCAAGGTTCTCTCACCGTTCCTGTTGAGGTAGTAACCATCCCTGGTTCATTCATCATCGTTTGAGGCTCCAGATCTAGCTCCTGTAACCAGTCAGGACATATCTACACAAAGCATCTGAAGACCAGCTCCTGCAACATGTCAGGTACTCATTTTTCTTTTGCAGGTACGCAAGTTCTCGCTAAGGAATCTCTTATGCGATTGACATCCAGATGGCATCTATAAGCCCATCCACCTTCCATTATCTCTTATCATGGCATCTATAAGCTCATCATCCTATCCATCAACCTCCAAATGGCATCTGTAAGCCCATTCCCCATCAAACTGCTATTATGTGAGCGCAAATTTCTGGGCACTCTAGTGTTCAATCATCTTCCACCTTTGGATTACGAAAGGCACGTCAGCCAATCTGCATCCTCAGGTCTAAGAAGATTGAACAGGGGCAACTGTTGTACCCCAAAATTTGCCCTCCCATATTCTTCAAGATTTGCCAAGTCAAAGCTTCAAAATTCCCAAGGATTGCACAGTGTAAGGGCCTCCTAACAGTCAAAATTAGGGTTTTGGTTCTGATCAAGAAAATGAAGTTTCCAAGGGTCCAATCAAGTCCCACATGCCTATAAATATGGTCAAGCATCCTCATACTAAGTTTCAAGACTTTCAGCACAAAATTGCACAGTCAAAAACCCTAATTGCACTACAGTCAACTGTAGGGGCAAAATGGTCATTTGACAGTCAAAAGTTCAAATTTTTTGTCAACATCTCATTTTGAAGCCACAAACATCATTTGATCAATGCTTGATCATGATTCTCAAAGCTTGGCTCAAAAATCATCAAGATGCAAAAGTTTCCTTATTTGGACAGTTGAAAAAGTCAATTGTAACTTGACCAGGGCATAACTTTCACATGGATTATCAGAAAAATTCCATCCAAAGCTCATTTTGAAGAGAAAGACATTTCCAACAACTACTCTTCACACTTCAAGTCCAAGAAATGCTCTCACAAAAAGTTATCAATTTCAACATTATGGGTCATTTTCAAAAGTCAACAAAAAGGGACTTTAAGTCAAAGGCCATAACTTGAGATTGGTAAATCAAAATGACATGGGACCAAAGACATTGGTTAGAGGACTCAAAGAACTTTCCAAAATGTCCAAGAACATGAGCAAAGCTTAAAAATTGGGCAAGTTATGCCTTGTGGAAGTTGGGAAATTTTTGGATATTTTGAAAAGTCAACATTGCTTCAAATGACCTAAGATTGCTAATGGGCCTCTTTTTCTTCCACAATTCATTATCCAAGGCATGTGCACGACCATTTGGCCCAAAGGGAAGTTTTTCTTCATTTTTTATTTATTTATTTGGATTTTTATTATTAATAATTCATTTAATTAATTAAAATACATGAAAAATACTAAACCTAGATTTTTCAATCTTTTTATGCATATAATATCTCCAAGATTTCGTGCCTAACCAAATATAGAAAGAATCAATGGAATTAGACATGATTTGTATCAAAAATGTTTGAAAAAGATTGGAAAATTATGGCCATGAAAATCAAAGATCTATTCCATAATTGCAAAGGTTTTTGGACCTCTTTTCCAACCCTAATCACTCACATACAAATACAAAACGCAACCCTAATGCCAATGGACTAGAAGCTGCGCCATAGACAAGAAACAATACTTGAGTTTTTGCTTAAAAATTCCAAAACTGAAAACCATATCCCAGTGCTTTTCAAGGTGAAACAACGATTCTATCACATTCCTGGGACATCAAAGAAACTTCCTGGATCAAAAGCACCAATTCTAACGCCTTGAATCAGTGTATAGAAATCAAATTTTTTCACATAATATGCATAATCGTATTTTGATTTTCAAGCACATTCATTGCATTTTTCTTATGGATTCTGACTAATTGATGGATTCTGATGCTAACTGTGTAATTTAATTGTATTTTTAGCACCCATACACGAATCTACCATTGTTGTTTTTTAGGGTTCTTCAGCTTTTGAATTAGGGATTTTTGGATATGGTAAAATTAGCACACCATAATGCCATGAATGAAACCAGCAGGCTTGGACGATTTGGAAACTACTCTCGCGCCTAATTTATTGGTCGGACGGCCTGTTCGCTATTTTCAGATATGGCATACTTTGGGGGGGTTAAAAAACCCCGCTAACCTCTTTTCTATTTTCAGGAAAAACACAACGATGAAGAAGATGACTCGGTGGCAAGCTATGACTGGTTGATTCAAATTTTCGCGCGCGGAGGCCCCACTAACCATTGTTTATTTTATATTCATTGTTTGTTGTTTAATATACAAAAAGCGTTGAGTGCTTCAGTGGCAAGGCTTGTTAGTGGTAATCTCTAGGACCTGGGTTCGAACCCCAGGTCCCTCACCCTTTCCATATTATTTTTCCACTAATATTCCTATGCAGTATTTCTCTTGAAGACCATCATGCATCCACGTTATCAAGCCATCCACGCGTCCCACTAGACTCAATCAAAGGCCAGGATCTGAAGACTATGGTGGACCTGAGTCAACACCCCACACGCATCCTGAAAAGGTCAAAAGGGCCTGATATGAATGGGCCTGAAATATTGGACTTCACCTCTCAATTGGGGACAGAACCCCCTAGGTTTGCAAACTTTTTTTACATTCTTTGTTTTTCATTATTTTTACTTTCTTTCAATTATTGTTTTTTTAATTAATTTAATGTGTTCACAAATAATATAAAAAACACAAAAAAATCAGAAAAGAGGCAAAAATTAATATTTTTATGTTATATTTTTTGTAAATAAAACCTTTATTAATTAATTAGTTTTAATTTAGGAGTAAATCTTAATATTTTCTTAATTAATTTAAAATTGGTAGAACTAGGGTTTGTAATAATTTTTTTATCCTTTTTTCTTTTCTTTCATAATAATTAAATATTTCCTATTATTATTTTTATAATTAAATTGCATGTAAATAATTAGATTAAGTTTAGGTTAAAATTTAATACTTTCTTAATAAATTAAAACAATTAGAATTAGGGTAAATCTTTTAATTTCATTTAATTCTTTTTTCATTAAAATCATAAAATACAAAAATACCAAAAAACAATTTCTTTTCATTTTAATTTCATTAATTTAATAATTTAATTTAGTCTCATAAAAAAGGGTCCAACGCCCTCGTTTCAACTTTAATTCAAATCGCGCATTTATTTTCTTTTCGTATAATTTTTATGTACCTCTCCCAAAGCCGTGTAATTAATTTCTCGCATTTTACCTTTATCTTAATTCTTTATTTTTCTGTCAAATCGGGTCCTGGAAATTTTGGCGATGTGGACCCGCGCCTTTTGTAATAGTTTAGAATTTTATCTTTCTCGCAATTTTTAACTGTTAACAAATGCATGCAAGAATGAATGACAATAAATAAAAACAAAAGCGTAGATCACCAATACATGACAAGACAAAAATATCTGAAAACGACACACAAGTCACACACCACCCCTATGGTACGCCTCACTGTTGCCTTGCCTCGAAAGGTGATCGTCGAGTAGAGGATGTCTTAGTAAGTCCTCATGATCCGGGAACCTGTCATGAGGGTAGCTTCTAAAGTGTCTTCCCATTGCTCTGGTGATCACCATGTCCCGAACCTCGAATTGACCCGAACACCTCCAACGGTGGTGCTACCTACCTCTCAATGGTGGGATGGCACTACTTTAAAGGACATCTACACAGACGAATTCCTTAGGGTAGGTAGACGACTCTAGATACTTGCTCTAATTTCAAAAACAAATCAAAAATACTTTTCACACCAACACCTTTTCAAAAAGCTTTCGAAAGCAATTTTTCAAACAACTCTTGAGGACCGATACAAGAGTCGAACTGGAATTTTCAAAGAAACTTTTTCAAACCCACCCACAGTTGAAAAGCAAGCAAACCATTTTTGAAAACACAAGTGAGCAAGTATCTAAGAGCCCATGGATAACCATGGATAGAAAGGGTGCTAACACCTTCCCTTTCTATAATCTACCTCCCGAACCGAGGGCAATCTCTATAAGGAATTTTTCTGTGCTTTTGTCCTTTCCATTTGGAGAAAATAAAAGACGGTGGCGACTCTTGCTTCCGCGACATTTCGCGAACCAGCGTTAAACAGTCAGTTCCAGATCCACCGATCACACCTACTCTTCAAATAAGGCAGTGCCATGGAACTATTATGCTGAGGTGTTCTACCACGGGATTAAACAAGACGCTTGGATTGAGGAAGACAAAGTTATAGATGTTGGTAACATAGCTGGCTCAAGTAAGGTAACCCGAATTGGGAGAATCTTTTCACCCAATATCTCACTACCAGTTGTTGCAAAGGCACTCATCCGCATTACTCATGCTAAGCCAAGTAGTGATACCATAGGGAAAGATAAGGTTGTTGAGCATGTCATGATAGAAATACCCGTAAGGGACGTTGCTGATGGAGAACCTTCCGCTCGTGAGATGGACGAGATCTTGAAGATAATAAAAAGAAGCGATTTCAAGATTGTGGAACAGTTGGGGAAAACCCATTATAAGATTTCTATGTTTTCATTGCTACTCTGTTCCGATGCCCATGCTCGGACATTAATCAAATTCTTGAAAAAGGCTCATGTCCCTCATGAGACCACAACAGACCAATTTGAGAAATGTGTGGCCAGCATGACGACTGATAATGGCTTGGGATTCTCAGATGCTGACCTAACACCGCTTGGGAAGAACCGCAATAAAGCTCTACATGTTTCTGTCGAGTGCAAGGGGACCACCCTAGCACATGTTCTAGTCGACACTGGTTCTTCTCTAAAATTTCTACCCAAGGGGGCGTTAGACCGTCTAGACTGTGAAGGTTTAGTCTTGAAGCCAAGTGATATCATTGTAAGGGCCTTCGATGGATCAAAAAGGATAGTTCATGGGGAGGTAGATCTTCCAATCAAGGTGGGCTCACAAATTTTCAATTCCACCTTCTACATCATGGATATCCGTCCTACCTATTCTTGTTTGTTGGGTAGCCCTTGGATACATAAAGCTAGGGTAGTAACATAAACTCTTCATCAGAAACTCAAATATCTGATCAAGGGAAGAATTGTCACCGCCTGCAGAGAGGAAGAGTTTATGGTAAGTCACCTTAACTCTTTCAAGTACGTGGAGATGGATAGAGAATTCATTGAGACCCCATGTCAAGCCTTTGACGCTATTCCACCAATGGTTGCTGCTACCAAATGTTCCTCTGATGAGTCCAAAGCTGTTAAAGTTGTGCCGAAGATGGTTTCAGTCAAAGATGCTTGTGCTACAATTGAAGAAGGAAACTGTGATATTTGGGGCCAACTCCTCGATATCCCATTCAAAGCAGACAAGTTTAGTTTGGGTTTCACCGTCAAGGCCCAGAAGGAAGTGAGGCGTGCTCGTGCAGGAAAGACACCTCTCTGCATTGGAAGCCATGAAGTCAACACTGTGGGTGATTCTGATGAAGAAGTTGCATTTGAAGATTTGGTGTATCCTATTACAACGGGGCTGAAGAATTGGCATACAAAGGACTTCGTGCCCATATCCTTCGTTAAGGAGTAATCTACTTGATTACTGCTTTTTCAATTCAATAATATTTTGTCTGTAATATTTAACAATGACTTTTAAGCCATGTGCTTGGCCTGGGGCACTTTGGTCCATCTGTCAAGGGTTTTTATTTATGTTCATCTAATCATATGATCATTCAATACAAATCATTGGACTCTTTTGCATTCAAATCTTTGTGTTCATTGTCTTTCTTCAAATACATTTTTCAAAATAGCCATGTATCTTACATGCACACACACACTCTTGCAGGTCCTCATCCACTCTGGATCTTATTGCTAATAACTCTACTTTTTCCGACTATGACTTTGAATGTCCAATTAACAAAGTCGAAGACAAAGGCAAGGAATATTGTGAGATATCAGGAGAACTAGCCAGACTTCTATTATAAGAGAAAAAAGTTATTCAGTCGCATGAAGAGTCAGTTGAAGTCATCAATCTGGGTACCGAGACAGACAAGAAAGAAGTCAAGATCGGCGCTAACCTAGAAAGCAGTGTCAAGAGAAAATTGGTTCATATGTTGTATGAATATGTGGAAGTATTTGCTTGGTCGTATGAAGATATGTTGGGTTTGGATACCGATATTGTGGTTCATCATCTGCCGACAAAGGAAGATTGTCCTCCTGTCAAACAAAAGATTTGTCACATGAGGCCTGACATGTCTGAAAAGATAAAAGTTGAAGTGATGAAACAATTTGACGCATGATTCCTAGTTGTGACGTCTTATCCCCAATGGGTTGCCAATGTGGTTCTAGTGCCAAAGAAAGACGGAAAAGTTCGCATGTGTGTAGACTATAGGGATCTGAATAGGGAAAGCTCCAAGGATAACTTCCCTCTACCATACATTAACGTATTGGTCGATAATACTGCTCAATATAAAGTCTTCTTTTTCATGGATGGTTTCTTTGGCTATAATTGGATGGCTCCCGAAGACATGGAGAAGACAACTTTTGTTACGCAATGGGGCAACTTTTGCTACAAGGTCATGCCGTTCGGATTAAAAAATGCAGTGGCAACATATCAAAGGGCTATGGTAGCTTTTTTTCATGAAATGATACATCATGAAATAGAGGTATATGTGGATGATATGATTTCCAGATAAAAAATTGAAGAGGAACATCTTGATCACCTGTATAAACTATTTGAGAGGTTGAAAAAGTACAAGTTGAGGTTAAACCCTAACAAGTGCACATTTGGAGTATGATTTGGAAAGCTTATAGGTTTTGTTGTTAGCAATAAAGGTATTGAAGTTGATCCTGCCAAGGTAAAGGCCATCCAAGAAATGTCAGTCCCTCATTCTGAAAAGGAAGTTAGAGAATTCTTAGGTCGTCTCAATTACATCGCTCGCTTCATATCTCACTTGACTGCTACTTGTGAGCCAATCTTTAAACTCTTGAAGAAAGATCAAGTAGTCAGATGGAATGATGAATGTCGAGCTTCCTTCGACAAAATCAAAGAATATTTGCAAGAGCCTCCTATTCTCATGCCTCCAGTTGAAGGAAGACCCTTGATCATGTACTTGACAGTGCTAGAGAACTCTATGGGGTGTGTTTTGGGCCAACATGACGAGTGTGGCCGAAAAGAGCATGCTATTTATTACCTGAGCAAAAAGTTTACCGACTGTGAAAATAGATATTCGATGCTCAAGAAAACTTGTTACGCTCTGGCATGGGCTGCTCGCCGACTAAGACAGTATATGTTAACTCATACCACTCTGTTGATTTCTAAGATGGACCCAATCAAGTACATCTTCGAGAAACCCTCTCTTTCCGGACGGATAGCCAAATGGAAAATAATCTTGACTAAGTACGACATTCAATACACAATGCAAAAAGCCATCAAAGGAAGTGTGCTACCAGATCATTTGGCCCATCAAGATGTTGATGATTATCAGTCCATGAACTTCAACTTCCCATATGAGAACATCATGCTAGTAACCGACTGCACGAAACCTGGACTGTATGACGGGCCTGAACAAGGATCCCGATGGACTATGGTATTCGATGGGGCTTCCAACGCATTGGGTAACGAAATTTGTGATGTGATCATCTCCCCTGAAGGTTGCCACACTCCTTTCACTACTAGATTATGCTTCGATTGCACAAACAATATGGTCGAATATGAACTGTGCATTTTGGGTCTAAAAGCTGCCATTGACTTAAGGATCAAGCATTTAGATGTGTTTGGCGATTCCGCCCTGGTGATTAGCCAAGTAAAAGGACATTAGGACACTAAGCACCCTAATATTATCCCTTACAAATAATTTGTGCTATCCTTGATTCCTTACTTCGAAGAGATCACCTTTGAACACTTCCCCGGGGAAGAAAATCAGTTGGCTGACGCCTTGGCAACCATGTCTTCAATGTTCAATGTCAGATGGGACAACGAAGCCCCTATGATTACAATTGAGATTCGATGAACCTGCACACTGCTGTGAGCTTGACACTGAAATAGAAAAGCCATGGTACCATGAGGTGAAGAGATACCTTGAAGCACAAGAGTACCCTGAGGGGGCATCCATCAATGACAGAAAGTTCTTACGAAGATTTTCAGCCAAATTCTTCCTAAGTAACGAAATATTGTACAAGCACAACCATGATTCTACTCTACTCCGATGCATGGACAAGAAGGAGGCAGAGGAAATTATGGAAGACATGCATGATGGTCTCTTTGGGACTCATTCAAGCGGACATACGATGGACAAGAAAATATTGAGATCTGGTTACTATTGGTCAGCGATGGAGACTGATTGTCATCAACATTCAAGAACTTGTCACAAATGCCAAATCTATGCTGACAAGGTCCATGTGCCTCTTATCCCTCTAAACATCATGACTGCTCCGTGGCCATTTGCAATGTGGGGAATTGACATGATTGGAGAGATCAAGCTTACTGCTTCTAATGGACATCGCTTCATTCTTGTCGCTATCGACTATTTCACCAAATGGGTCGAAGTTGCCTTATTTGCCTCAGACACCAAGAATGTGGTAGCCATACTCATCAAACATAACCTTATTTTCCACTATGGTATCCCCGAAAGGATCATCACCAGCAATGGGACTAACCTCAACAATGCTATGATTACCGAACTTTGCACTCAGTTCAAGATCAAGCATCACAATTCTTCTCCATATAGACCTAAAATGAATGGCACAGTCGAAGTGGCCAACAAAAACATCAAGAAGATTGCGCAGAAGATGGTAGTAACCTATAAGGACTGGCATGAGATGTTACCGTTTTTTCTTCATGGCTACCGTACTTCAGCTAGAACATTAACTGGGGAAACTCCCTTTTCTCTAGTCTATGGCATGGAAGTTGCTCTACCAGTGGAAGTTCAGATTCCCTCACTAAGGATTATAAATGAAGCAGGCCTAGGAAAAGACAAGTGGATTCAAACAAGATTGGATCAGTTGAACTTAATCCATGAGAAGCGACTGGCTGATGTTTGTCATGGTCAGACGTACCAAAAACGTATGATCAAGGCTTTCAACAAAAAGATCAAGACTCGAGTATCTCAAGCTGGTACTTGGTGATAAAGCGCATCATTCTTCCACAAGGCGACCCCAGGGGCAAATGGACTCCCACCTATGAAGGGCCGTTTGTCGTCAAGAGAGTGTTCTCTGGCGGTGCCATGATGCTCATTACCATGGATGGCGAAGATTTCCCACATCCCATAAATGAGGATATAGATAAAAAATACTACGCATAAGAGACCCACTAGGTTGATACACCTAGGGGAAATAAGGGCATCCCGACAAACCAAAAGTTTTGGGCAAAAATTAGGGATATATGCAAAATATCTGTACACCCGACAAGTTGAAAACCCAAAAGGGCGACTTGGGCAAAAATGGGTACCCTGGTGGGCTGAAAACCCAAAAGGGCGGTCCAGACAAAAATTAAGGATTGAAAGTGTATGATTATGTCCCATGGAATCACCACAGTCAACTTTATCACTAAAGTCCGAGTTCAAACGGTACTAGATAAATCCAATCAACTTTTGCTAATGACAAGGGGAATTCGAAGACATTGGGACAATAGTAGAGTTGGAATGCAATGAGATCATTTTCACATGGCTATTTGTTTTTGTTTTCAATTTTTGTTTTCCTTTCGACGAGTTCCTCTTACTAGGATCTCCGTCTCCTTGTACAAAAACGCCTATTCATGGGCAAAATATCAATACAAATATACTTTGAAGTGCAAACTTTCTGTTTTTGTTTTGAATGCAAAATTGTCCAATGACTAAAATTGAATGAACATATGCATATGAACATAATTAAAATTATTTGGCACATGTGTCTTGCTAAGCAGTAACAAGCATCTCTTTAATGTATATGGAATATCCCCACAGAGTTATTTCATTAGCATTATCCCCACAAGACGGTTGCAATAAACGAATCCTCAACAAAGTTACCCGCAAAGTCTCTTTGCACAGGTTGGTCACCAGCCAGAGTCTCAATCTCTTGGCAACTCTTTCCCCAGATAAGTTGATCCTACAAAAAGAAAACTTGTGGATCTCTTCCTCAAAGAACTCGCCTCATCAGCAGTTCATCAAATATTCATCAACAGGGTTTATTTCCCCAACCGTGTTTATTTCCCCAACAAACAAAGAGTAGCATAACTCCCCATCCAAGTTTGTATTCCCCCCGGCATAGTCTATCTTCCCCGGCATAGTTTATCCTCCCCATCTGAGCCTCTCTTCCCCAGCCGAGTTTATCCTCTCCAGCTTGAGTTTTCCTTTTAGAATGTTGCAAATCATAGGGCCACAACCCCTAATCCCCAGTAAAGTCGTCAACAAAACCTTTACTATCTCCAAAAGATGCTATGAAACCTGGACCCAACCAGATATTAGTCAACTCCTCAAGTCACTATAGAGCCTGGCCCCGACCAGATAATAGTACAACTTTCAAATACTATGAAACCTGGACCCGGCCAGATAATAGTTTAACTCTTCAAAGATATAGAAGCACCTGAATTCTACCAGGCCAAGGTTTAACTTATTTTCCTCAGTAGAGTTTGCCTCTACCCCCAACAAGTTACTGAGAAGCCTGAATCTGACCAGATATCAGTTTTCAACTTCAAATAAGTTATTGTGAGGCTTGAATCCGACCAGATAGCAATTCCCCTCAGAAATTCATTGTGAACCCTGGAATCCAACCAGATAACAACTAAATCCCCAAGAAGTTTATTATGAAGCCTGGACCCGACCAGATAACAATTAACCTCATCCACCTCAGAAATCTGCAAAGCCTGGATCCGACCAGGTATCAGTTCAACTTCGTCTATTCAAGCAAGTTATTGTGAAGCCTGGAATCCGACCAGATAAAAACTACCTACAATGCCAGCAAAACACTATGAAGCATGTACTCGACCAAATAATAGTATAACTTTTCAAGACACTATGAAGCCTGGACCCGACCAGATAGTAGTTACCACTGTAAGTTACTATGAAGCCTGGACCAGACCAGATACCAGTTCAAGTTCATCCTTTCTAGCAAGTTAATACAAAGCATGGAATTCGACCAGATAACAATTAGCTTCCTTATCCCCAGCAAGTTTTTGTGAAGCCTAGATCCGACCAGATAACAATTCAATTTCAAGAAATCTTCTGCGAAGCCTGGAATCCCACCAGATAACAGTTAATTCATTCTTCCCTAGTAAGTTACCGTGAAGCCTGGAGCTGACCAGATAGCAGTTGACTTCCTCATCCTCAGCAAGCTGTAAAGCCTGGACCCGACCAGATAGCAGCTAACATTTAAAAGACAATCCCCAGCAGAGGAATTATTTTAAAAAATTTGAAGATGTGCATATTCTTAATCCCCAACAGCAATCCAGGATTCAGAACTCCTCAGCAGTAGTCAGGGATTTATTTTCCCGGATAAATATGCATCCCACATTCATACATCATAGCATATACATACAAAACGCATTTAACATAATTCACCTTGTGAACATCATGCATACATTTGCATTTCACTAACCCTTTTTCCACAGGTAAAATATCAAGTTTTAGTATAAATCAACCAAATATTTGTGCTGATACTTCTTCTAGCATTTACCATCATTCCTCCAAATGGAATCTATAATCCCATTCCCAATCCATCTTCGAGTGCAAATTTATGGGCACTTTAGCGTTCAATCATCTTCCACCTTCAAGTCACGAATGGTAGATCCACCAATATAACTCTTTAGGTTTAAGAAGATTGAACAGGGGCAGCTGTTGTACCCCAAAATTTTCCCTCTCATTTCTTAAGTAATCTCTCAGAAGATCTCCTTTAGTTCAAGACTACACAAGGGTTGATCAGGTCAAGACACCTCCTTAAGCACTAATGATTAAAAACTAGGGTTTGAGATTGCACAAGGACAAATGGACTTTTAATGCCCCATATGACTTTCATGGACATTTTGGACCCTCAAGATTTATCATGTCAAGTTTCAAGTCTTGGATTACAATTTTTTCAAGAAAGTCATTCATAAGGGCAAAATGGTCAAAAGCATATTGAAAAGTCAAGCTCTGACTTTTGATCAAAATCAAGCTTCAAGAATCATATTTCATCAAGGCATGTTAAAGTATGAAGTTTGTTTCATCAAGGAAATTAAAAGTCAAGATTATGTTGAAAAAGTCAAAATTCTAAATACTTAGAAATTTTTCTAAGTGTTTAAGAAATATGATAAATTCAGAACTTCTGGCCAGATTTACACCATGATGCAAGTTGATTCTGGAAGAACTTCTAACACAAGAGTTATAGATCTCAAAGAGATCTAAAACATTGCAGAACATAACTTCTTCTAAAAATACTGGGATTTCAAGTTATACAGCTTCAAAGGCACGTAATTAAAACTGAAACGTTAAGTAAATTCTGGACCTTTCCAAAACAGGGTTTGGCCAGAACTTTTGGGCCAATTTTCACATAGGTTCAGTCAAAATTTGCAAGAGTAGTTCAAAGAGGGCTTACAAAGCATGTTATAAGCTTTCTGGGAAGTCTAAGAACTCACTCAAAACATGCTAGAGCAAAGTGATTCAAAGATCAGAAGTTGGATGTTTATTCTAAGTCACGCTAATGCTGATCTTCTGATCCAGAATTAAGCTATGATGCATATTCTCATATTGCGGGATTTCTAGTTTGATAAATCTCATCATCATTTAATGCTCACAACCACTTTTGAGTTTTTATCCAAAGTATTTCCCCACGTGTGGCATAGAAGTAAATTGATGTCCTTGAAAAAGCAAACTTTTGTACAAGAGTATGTTGGGCCCATGCTTTGCTTTTACTTCTGAGGGTACTTTTCCTTAATTCATGCTTACAAATCCAGCTTAGGCACGGCTAAAAGCTGCTAACCACCACACTTGTTTAACTTGCTTCAAGAACAAGTCAGCGCCCTAGTATGATGGTTGTACTCTTGACTTCTCCAAGCTACAAATTTCTTGCCTATAAATTGAACTTCATTTTCAACGGTGAAGAGGTCAAATTTTTGAAAAGAAAAAGCTTTGAAACCTTGCTAAAAATTCCAGGAATCTGAAACTGCAAACACAAATACAAAACCTGCTAAGTTTTTGATTCTTGCATCCAAACTCCAATTTCCCTCAAGTGTTTCTTGACCAAATCATCCATACAACTTCTGATATACATTTAGGAGTTGTCTTAACTTCTGTTTTCAAACTGTAACATGTTCCCCATCAGTCTCCACCTCAAAAAGTTAGAACTCTGCCTCTTGGTTGTTCCAGAATTTTCCATCCATTTGTAGCCCAAGTTAAAGGTTGTTCCAACCTACTGAGTGCATGAGGAAGCTGGTCAGAACATCACAGCAGTCAGAATCAGGTTCCAGATCCCAGAACATCTTTCAGTTGCAAGGTAAGTTTCTGCTGACCCTTATCATATTACTTAGGCATTGTTAAAATTGCATGTCCAAAATACAATGGAGACATCCCGATTCTGATGATGTACACATTCTGAGGTTTCACATGCTTTCTGCCTAATTAGGGAGAATATCAGTTCAAAACTTCTTAAGGAAATTAGGATTACCAGATACATGCTTGTTTCTAATTTACAGTCTTGATATTTTATGTCTCTGAAGCCATGATGGAAACCTGCCATAATTGCTATATTTGTGTATTCTGTTCTGTTGACAAATGGCTAAGTTGTAGATGTTCCGATTAGCATGGAGAAAGAGATGAAGTTCATCATCAGAACTTACTTTGTGTTATATGTTTATGCTTTTGCTTTTAATACCGGATGTACAGCCACCCCAATGGTAGAAAGCGCGCACATAAGACATTAGTGCTAAGGGTCCTGGGTTCTAACCCCGGAAGCATCTTTATTTTTTAGGTTCATTTATTTACATTTTTACCCATTTATCTGTCAGACAATATTCCTAGATCAGAACTTCTAGATAGCCTCACCCAACAACATTATCATCTCACTCTCTCAAACAACCAGAACTTCTGATTTGTAAGTGGTATTAGAACTTCTAGATTCCCAGCAACCTCAGAACTTTGGTGTACTCAGACCCAGAACTTCTGACCTTCCCCATTTCTGCTAACCTGTTATTTTTAATTTTTGCAACGCATCAGAGTCGAAATTTCTGCCTTTTATTTATGTCCCTTTCAGCCATGCGCTGATTTTGAGCCCTTTTCCTCTTATTATTTTATTTTATCTTTAATAGTCAAAACACCAAAAATATTTTTATAATCACATACGTCATTTTATCTTTTTTTAAAACCAAAAGATCAAAAATATTTTCTTAAGCAAACTTCTTTTCTTAAAAAAAACAAAACAAGTCTATTTTACATTTCTTGTACATTATTTAAATATGGTTGTAATAGATAATTAGGACTTTAATTTCTTGCAATCCCTATTTGTAAACTTGTATTACTCCCCCCTAATGATGTAATAGCTTAGTAACTTTACTTTCCGCAATTTATTGCCTTATATAAATGTTAGTAATTAGGATTTGTATAGAAAGATAAAATCAACAAATAGCAAACCTTAATTCAAGATAAATAATGCATGTAAATCAAACACATTTGCACACTTGCACCCTTAGGGTAATTTCACTTTGTTGCCTTATAAAAATGGCCATGTATGCATGTGGGATATCTTAGCAAAAGCAATCAAAAACACAAGATCATAATCCCTCGATGACGCTATAAATGTTTCCTTTCAAAATGATCTTAGTCCCTCCAAACTAAATGCTAAGATATCCCCCACAACATTGCTATCATGACTATACAATGACCCACGCCCGTCCCTTTACATCCAAAGATAAGGTTTCTTACCAATCAATGGTAAGATAGCAATATCAAAGGAAAAGAAGAAATGAACTAAGACTTTTGAGTAGGTAGATTGTTCCTAGTTGCTTGCTCATTTTTCAAATCAAACATCCTTGCTTATTTTCAAAACAAACACAAAACACTATCAAAAACACTTTCAAAACATTTTCCAAACATGAAACATTTTCAAAAAGTCCAACACTTTGTATGCGTTCTTACAAACGAGAACTATTATAAAGTTTGCCTAAATGAAGGCACCTTTTCAAAATACTTTCAAAAAACCACCACAAAGCATATTTTCAAACAAAAGCAAGTGATCTAGAAAAGCAACTAAGAGCCCATAGATAACTATGGATGAAAAGGGTGCTAACACTCTCCCTTTTCATAAACTACCCCCTGAACTCAAGAAATAATCTCAAAGGTCTTTCCTGTTCTTTTCAGCCTTTCCTTTTGGATAAAAGAAAAGCCGGTGGAGACTCTTGCTAACTGCAACATTTGCAATAAAATGCAAAACACACAAGTCAGTTCTCCCACCGTATCACAGAACTGGTGACTCTGCTGGGGATTTGACTTAAAAGTGGGGTTACCTTAGGGCTATATCACCTTTATTTGCTTTCATTGGTTGACTTGTATGCTTTACATTTTGGTTCTTTGTTTGGGCTTAAATCCTCTACCGGGATTTGGGATACCTTATAGGTAAATAGCAATACATTATGGAAACTGTGCGGGGTATACCGACATGGTCTAAGCAATAGCTACATTAGTGTGACACATTTGTGGGTACCGGTAGCCCTTGAATAGTCAAGGAGAATACGGGGTCGTTGTGTGGTGTCATGAAGCACTAACTGACTTTAGAACCTTTACTTGACAAACTTGGCCATTAGGACATAATGAGATGACTGGCTTTGGTGCAGTCCGAAGTTGGTAGATATTCGATACTACAATCATTGAGGTTTGGCTTTTCGAGATATTTTGGTCTCCGTGAAAGAGGCTTGGCTGAAACAATGCCCGAGAAGATAGATCAGTGATATTGAGATCCTTTAGAACCCAGTTACTATTTCTAGGACAGGTTTGAGCCAACTAAACTTCAAGAGGGTACTTACCTATGTGACTCCATGCAAGCCTAAACCTAAGGACTTGTTTTCCTTGTTTGTATATACTTACTTGTACATGACATCATAACATCATACGCATTCACACTAACCATTTCAAGGATTTTTGGGATTTATCTTTGTTCTGTTTTGTAGGACATGGCTTTTATTCGCAGGAACACTATCCAAGTCAATATCGTAAGGATTCCTCCTCAACTCAAAGAGTTAGCATCAAGGGTCCCTGAAAACTCTTCATTCACCGAAAGACATGGTCGCCTCCTAAACTTGGTTACCTCTAACACTGATGAAGATATGATGAAGGTGCTTTTCCAATTCTTTGATCCTCTACACCATTGCTTCACTTTTCCCGATTATCAACTTATGCCTACTCTAGAAGAATTCTCACAACTATTGAGGATTCCCATTCTCAATCAACTACCCTTCAACGGTACGGAAAGATATCTAAAGCCTGAGGAGATAGCCCAAGCACTACACTTGCAACAATCTGATATCACAACTAATTGGGAAACAAGGAGTGGTGTCAAAGGTTTCTTAGCCAAGTTCTTGTTTGAGAAAGCTCAAGATTATTGGAACTCCTTGGACTTACAAGCTTTTTAAGAAATTGCGGCCCTTCTCATCTATGGGATGGTTTTGTTTCTAAAACCTGACCAACTCATAGATGTAAATGCTATCAAAATCTTCATATCTCGCAATCCAGTGCCTACTTTGTTAGGAGATATCCTACATTCTTTTCACTCTCTCACTATGAGAAAGAGAGGAATCCTCATGTGTTGTACTCCTTTCTTGGCAATATGGTTTACTTCGCATCTTCCCCGATCTATGTTTAAGAACAAACAAGGTTTGAGGTGGTCCCATAGGTTGATGATGCTCAGACATTCAGATGTTCATTGGTGTTCTCGATCCTTGGAGAATGTTACTATCATCGACTGTTGTGGAGAATTCCCTAATGTCCCATTGTTTGGCATTAGAGGAGGTATCACTTACAATCCTTGCTTAGCCTTACGACAGTTTGGTTACGCCCGAAGGGATGGTCCACATGACATGCTTATCCAAGGAAAGGTATTCGACTACAAAGGCGACGATCAAAGCTACCATCAAAGGTTTATACGAGCTTGGAGGATGGTAAGAAAAGTGGATAGCAAGACGCTAGGACATAAGAATTCCATTCCCCCTGAGCCTTACCTTAAGTGGGTCCGAGCTCGTGCTCAGAAACTTGTGATGCCGTATCCCTCCATCTTACCAGTTATCATGGAACCTGTAGTTGAAGGAGATGTCCCGTACACTGTCCTCCATCCTGACATGCCTACTTCTCTCGAAGACTTCCAAAAAGGTTGGATTTAGCTAAAGGAAGAATGAGATACTTTCGAAGCTCAATTCTATGCTAGTGAGAAGAGGGTCTTGGAGCTTACAAAGCATCTACAAGAAGAGCAAAGTGTGAACGTATACCTTGTGCCGAAGAGGATGTGTTCAGTCTTTTTATCTTAAAGAGTTATTTTGTAAGCCCAAGAGGCATGTTGTAATCTTTTCAAACTAATTAATGAAAATTGACGTTTGTTCATTCTTTTGTCTATACAAATTTAAATTTCATAAATCCTCGAAAACATTTGCATACACATCTTCCATGCATCATAACATGACAGGTTTTTGCATAACAGGTTTTCTTATCTTTCTGCTGTTTATTTCAGCAAGATGTATCTAGAGAAAACTGTGAAGGATCTTTAGGCACAAAACTCTCAATTCCAAGAGACTCTAATGGCCCTAGCCAAGAGGCAGTAAGATATGATGGCACTTCTAGAAGTTAAGAAGAAACCCAAGAAGAGATCCCTGGTCAACATGGGCAGAAGGTTCAAAGAGTCGATTCGTCAAATCCTGGTAGTGGAAGACTCATCTGAAGAAGACGGGAATCAGACTGGTGAGGTTAAGAGTACCCAGGCTGACTGTGTTAATGATCAAGCATCTGATGATGATTATTTTGACGAACAGTATCCACCCGCCAATGTCAAATACAAGCAGTTAGAAGACAGATTGAATGCTGTTGAAATCTAAGCCACCCCCGATTTAGATTTTCATGATTTGGGTTTGATCTCTGGGGTTGTTATTCCTCAAATATTCAAAATACCAGTCTTTGCGAAGTACGATGGAGTTTCTTGTCCAAAACATCACCTGAAATCTTATGTGCACAAGATACAGCCGCACACTGTTGATAAGAAACTCTGGGTTCACTTTTTCCAAGAGAGCTTGACCGAAACACAACTAGAATGGTTCTACCAGTTGGATGGTTCCCGCATTAATACCTAGGAAGATTTAGCTACCGCATTCTACCATAAGTATCAGTATAACACCAACTTGGTGCCAATAAGAGTTCAGTTGTAAGATATGATAATGGGGAAGAATGAAGGATTTAAAGAATACGCACAAAAGTGGAGAGACCTCTCAATTAGGGTTCAACCACCTTTGACTGATAGGGAGCACATCAACATGTTTATGGGCACTTTATTTGATCCTTTCTTTAATCTATTGGTTGGCTTCTCTTCTTCCAGTTTCACCGAGCTAATCTTAACCGGTGAAAGAGTTGAAAGCGGCATCAAAAGTGGGAAGATTTATGTGGCATCTACCTCCACTTCCAATCCTATCAAGAAACCTTTTGCTCCAAAGAAGGAAATCAATGTTGTGTACGGGGAAAGGGCCCGTACCAAGAAGTATGATCATCCGTCTGTTAATGTTGTCTGAATCTCCAATCCAACTCCTACTCCAAGACCATCTGCTAACCATCAAGGTTTTGAAACTCCAAGAAGAAAATTTACGAGGATAGCAATGTTACTATATCAAGCCTTACAACACTTGCTCAAGGATAATTTGGTGACATTACGCGATCCTCCTGCCAATCCAGATGCCTCTTTACTAAAGTATAATCCGAACGCCAAATGTGCTTACCACTCAAGTAGCACCGGGCATGAGACTGACCAATGCCGGGCCTTGAAAAATAAAATTCAGGATTTGATTGATAACAAGACTATTGAGTTCGATCCTCCTCCAACTCCGAATGTAATCACCGCGCCTATGATAAATCATGGAAAGGGTGTTAATGTTGTTAAAGATACAATTTTTGTTACCTCTGTTGAAGACTTGACTACTCCGCTGGATATCATCAAAAAGAATATGTTGAAAGTTGGGATTTTCCCTGGCTGTGTGAAAGATTGTATTTGCTGTGCCAAACAACTCAATGGATGTGAAGGGCTGAAGGAAGGCATTCAACGCCTGATGGATAGCTACGAAATTCTATTTGAGAAGACTCCGCTTGCCAAAATTTTGACTAATAAATGTAAAGATCTCTCCATTATCACCATCTCAAATAAGCCTCTTAGGATCTCCTCCAAAGTTCATATCAGGATTTTAAATGAACCAACTGTTTCTCCCTTAATAATTACCAATCCTTGACCAATTCACTACACTTCAAACAAGGCAGTGCCATGGAACTATGGTGCTGAGGTGTTCTACCACGGGATTAAACAAGACGCTTGGATTGAGGAAGACAAAGTTATAGATGTTGGTAACATAGCTGGCTCAAGTAAGGTAACCCGAACTGGGAGAATCTTTTCACCCAATATCTCACCACCAGTTGTTGCAAAGGCACCCATCTGCATTACTGCTGCTAAGCCAAGTACTGATACCAGAGGGAAAGAGAAGGTTGTTGAGCCAATCATGACAAAAATACCCGCAAGGGATGTTGTTGATGGAGAACCTTCTGCTCGTGAGATGGACGAGATCTTGAAGATAATAAAAAGAAGTGATTTCAAGATTGTGGAACAGTTGGGGCAAACCCCTTCTAAGATTTCTATGTTGTCATTGCTACTTTGTTCCGATGCCCATGCTCGAACATTAATCAAATTCTTGAAAAAGGCTCATGTCCCTCATGAGACCACAACGGACCAATTTGAGAAATTCTTGGCTAGCTTGACAGCTGATAATGACTTGGGATTCTCAGATGCTGACCTAACATCGCTTGGGAAGAATCACAATAAAGCTCTACATGTTTCTGTCGAGTGCAAGGGGACCACCCTAACACATGTTCTAGTCGACACTGGTTCTTCTCTAAACGTGCTACCCAAGGGGGCGTTAGACCGTCTAGACTGTGAAGGTTTAGTCTTGAAGCCAAGTGATATCATTGTAAGGGCCTTCGATGGTTCAAAAAGGATAGTTCATGGAGAGGTAGATCTTCCAATCAAGGTGGGCTCACAAATTTTCAATTCCACCTTCTACATCATGGATATATGTCCTGCCTATTCTTGTTTGTTGGGTCGCCCTTGGATCCATAAAGCTGGGGCAGTAACCTCAACTCTTCATCAGAAACTCAAACATCTGATCAAGGGAAGAATTGTCACCGTCTGTAGAGAGGAGGAGTTTATGGTAAGTCACCTCAACTCTTTCAAGTACGTGGAGATGGATGGAGAATTCATTGAGACCCCATTTTAAGCCTTTGAAGTTGTGCCATCAATGGTTGATGCTACCAAATGTTCCTCTGATGAGCCCAAAGCTGTTAAAGTCGTGCCGAAGATGGTTTCAGTCAAAGATGCTCGTGCTGCAATTGAAGAAGGAAATTGTGATACTTGGGGGAAACTCCTTGATATCCCATTCAAAGCGGACAAGTTTGGTTTGGGTTTCACCGTCAAGGCCCAGAAGGAAGTGAGGCGCGCTCGTGCAGGAAAGCCACCATTTCGCATTGGAAGCCCTGAAGTCAATGTTATGGGTGATTATGATGAAGAAGAAGCATTTGAAGATTGGGTGTATCCTACTACAACGGAGCTGAAGAATTGGCATGCAAAGGACTTCATGCCCATCTCCTTCATTGAGGAGTAATCTACTTGTTTACTGCTTTTTCAATTCAAGAACATTTTGTCTGTAATATTTAATAATGACTTTTAAGCCATGTGCCTGGCCCGAGGCACTTTGGTCCATCCGTCAAGGGTTTTTATTTATGTTCATCTAATCATATGATCATTAAATATAAATCATTGGACTCTTTTGCATTCAAATCTTTGTGTTCATTATCTTTCTTCAAATACATTTTTCAAAATAGCCATGTATCTTACATGCACACACACACACACTCTTGCAAGTCCTCATCCACTCTGGATCTTATTGTTAATGACTCTACTATTGCCGACTATGACTTCGAATGTCCAATTAACCAAGCCAAAGACGAAGGCGAGGAAGATTGGGAAATACCGGGAGAACTAGCCAGACTTCTATTACAAAAGGAAAAAGCTATTCAGCCGCATGAAGAGTCAGTTGAAGTCATCGTTCTAGGCACCGAGATAGAGAAGAAAGAAGTCAAGATCGGCGCTAACCTAGAAAGTAGTCTCAAGAGAAGATTGGTTCAGATGTTGCATGACTATGTGGAAGTATTTGCTTTGTCGTACGAAGATATGCCAGGGTTAGATATCGATATTGTGGTTCATCATCTGCCGACAAAGGAAGACTGTCCTCCTGTCAAACAAAAGGTTCGTCACATGAGGCCTGACATGTCTGAAAAGATAAAAGCTAAAGTGATGAAACAATTTGGCGTAGGATACCTAGTTGTGACATCTTATCCCTAATGGGTTTCCAATGTGGTGCCAGTGCCAAAGAAAGACGGAAAAGTTTGCATGTGCGTAGACTATAGAGATCTGAATAGGGCAAGCCCCAAGGATAACTTCCCTCTACACACATTGATGTCTTGGTCGATAATACTGCTTAGCATAAAGTCTTCTCTTTCATGGACGGTTTATCTGGCTATAATCAGATAAGGATGGCTCCCGAAGACATGGAGAAGATAACTTTCATTACGCAATGGGGCACCTTTTGCTACAAAGTTATGTCGTTCAGATTAAAAAATGCAGGGGCAACATATCAAAGGGCTATGGTAGCTTTGTTTCATGATATGATACATCATGAAATAGAGGTATATGTGGATGATATGATTGACAGATCACAAACTGAAGAGGAACATCTCGATCACCTATACAAACTATTCGAGAGGTTGAAAAGGTACAAGTTGAGGTTAAACCCTAACAAGTGCACATTTGGAGTACGATCTAGAAAGCTTCTAGGTTTTGTTGTCAGCAATAAAGGTATTGAAGTTAATCCTGCCAAGGTAAAGGCCATACAAGAAATGTCAGTCTGTCATTCTAAAAAGTAAGTTAGAGGATTCTTGGGTCGTCTCAATTACATCGCCCGCTTCATATGTCACGTGACTGCTAGTTGTGAGCCAATCTTCAAACTCTTGAAGAAAGATCAAGTAGTCAGATGGAATGATGAATGTGAAGATGCCTTCGACAAAATCAAAGAATATCTGCAAGAGCCTCCAATTCTCATGCCTCCAGTTGAAGGAAGGCCCTTGATCATGTACTTGGCAGTGCTAGAAAACTCTATGGGGTGTGTTTTGGGCCAACATGACAAGTATGGCCGAAAAGAGCATTATATTTATTACCTAAGGAAAAAGTTTACCGACTGTGAAACCAGATATTCACTGCTCGAGAAAACTTGTTGCGCTCTAGCATGGGCTGCTCACCGTCTAAGATAGTATATGTTAACTCATACCACTCTGTTGATTTCTAAGATGGACCCAATCAAGTACATCTTCGAGAAACCCGCTCTTTTCGGAAGGATAGCCAGATGGCAAATGATCTTGAATGAGTACGACATTCAATACACAATGCAAAAAGCCATCAAAGGAAGTGTGCTAGCAGATCATTTGGCCCATCAAGCTGTTGATGATTATCAGTCCATGAACTTTGACTTCCCAGATGAGAATATCATGCTAGTAACTGACTACACGAAACCTGGACCATATGACGGACCTGAACAAGGATCCCAATGGACTATGGTCTTTGATGGGGCTTCCAACGCCTTAGGTAATGGAATTGGTGCTATGATCATCTCCCCTGAAGATTGCCACACTCCTTTCACTGCCAGATTATGCTTCGATTGCACAAACAATATGGCCGAATACGAAGCGTGCATTTTGGGTCTGAAAGCTGCCATTGACTTGAGGATCAAGCATTCGGATGTGTTTCGAGATTCCGCTCTGGTGGTTAGCCAAGTAAAATGAGTTTGAGACACTAAGCACCCTAATCTCATCCCTTACAAAGAACTTGTTATATCCATGATTCCCTACTTTGAAGAGATCACCTTTGAACACTTCCCTAGGGAAGAAAATCAGTTGGCTGACGCCTTGGCAACCATGTCTTCAATTTTCAAGGTCAGATGGGACAACGAAGCCCCTATGATTATAATTAAGAGATTCGACAAACCTGCACACTGCTGTGAGCTTGACACTGATATAGAAAAGCCATGGTACCATGAGGTGAAGAGATACCTTGAAGCATAAGAGTACCCTGAGGGGGCATCCATCAATGATAGAAAGTTCTTACGAATATTTTCAACCAAATTCTTCCTAAGTAAAGGAATATTGTACAAGCGGAACCATGATTCTACTCTACTCCGATGTATGGACAAGAAGTAGGCAGAGAAAATTATGGAAGACATGCACGATGGTCTCTTTGAGACTCATTCAAGCGGACATACGATGGCCAAGAAAATCTTGAGAGCTGGTTACTATTGGTCAACAATGGAGACTGATTGCCATTAACATTCAAGAACTTGTCACAAATGCCAAATCTATGCTGACAAGGTCCGTGTGCCTCCTATACCTCTAAATGTCATGACTGCTCCATGGCCATTTGCAATGTGGGGCGTTAACATGATTGGAGAGATCAAGCCCACTGCTTCCAATGGACATCGCTTCATTCTTGTCGCTATTGACTATTTCACCAAATGGGTCGAAGCCGTCTCGTTTGCCTCAGTCACCAAGAATGTGGTAGCCAGATTCATCAAACATAACCTCATTTACAACTATGGTATCCCCGAAAGGATCATCACCAATAATGGGACTAACCTTAACAATGCTATGACTACCAAACTTTACACTCAGTTCAAGATCAAGCATCATAATTCTTCTCCATATAGACCTAAAATGAATGGCACAATCGAAGCGGCCAACAAAAACATCAAGAAGATTGTGCAGAAGATGGTAGTAACCTATAAGGACTGGCATGAGATGTTACCGTTTGCTCTTCATGGCTACCGTACTTTAGCTAGAACATCAACTAGGGCAACTCCCTTTTCTCTAGTCTATGGCATGGAAGTTGTTCTACCAGTGGAAGTTCAGATTCCCACACTAAGGATTATGAATGAAGAAGTCCTAGGAGAAGATGAGTGGATTCAAACAATATTGGATCAGTTGAACTTAATCAATGAGAAGCGACTGGCTGCTGTTTTTCATGGTCAAACGTACCAAAAACGTATGATCAAGGCTTTCAACAAAAAGATCAAGCCTCGAGTATATCAAGCTGCTGACTTGGTGATAAAGCACAACATTCTACCACAAGGCAACCCAAGGGGCAAATGGACTCCCACCTACGAAGGGCCATTTATCATCAAGAGAGTGATCTCTGGAGGTGCCATGATGCTGATTACCATGGATGGCGAAGACTTCCCACATCCCATAATCGCGGATATAGTTAAAAAATACTACGCATAAGAGACCCACTAGGTTGACACGCCTTGGAAAAATAAAGGCATCCCGGAAAACCAAAAGGTTTGGGCAAAAATTAGGGATATATGCAAAAGATCTGTACACCCGATAAGTTGAAAACCCGAAAGGGCAACTTAGGCAAAAATGGGTATCCTGGTGGGCTGAAAACCCGAAAGTGCGGTCCAGGAAAAAATTAAGGATTGAAAGCGTATGACTATGTCCCATGCAATCACCACAGTCAACTTTACAACTAAGGTCCGAGTTCAAATGGTCCTAGATCAATCCAATCAACTTCTATCAACTGCAAGGGGCATTCGAAGACATTGGGGCAATAGTAGAGTTGGAATGCAATGAGATCATTTTCACATGGCTATTTGTTTTTGTTTTCAATTTGTGTTTTCCTTTCGACAAGTTCCTCTTACTAGGATCTCCGTCTCCTTGTACAAAAACTCCTATTCATGGGCAAAATATCAATACAAATATACTTTGAAGTGCAAACTTTCTGTTTTTGTTTTGAATGCAAAATTGTCCAATGACTAAAATTGAACGAACATATGCATATGAACATAATTAAAATTATTTGGAACATGTGTCTTTCTAAGCAGTAACAAGCATCTCTTTAATGTATATGAAATATCCCCACAGATTTATTTCATTAGCATTATCCCCATAAGACGGTTGTAATAAACCAATCTTCAACAAAGTTACCCGCAAAGTCTCTTTGCACAGGTTGATTACCAACCAGAGTCTCAATATCTTGGCAACTCTTTCCCAAGCTAAGTTGATCCTACAAAAAGAAACCTTGTGGATCTCTTCCTCAAAGAACTCGCCTCGTCATTAGTTCATCAAATATTCATCAACATGGTTTATTTCCCCAGCCGAGTTTATTTCCCCAATAGAGTTTTTTTCCCCAACAAACAACAAGTAGCATAACTCCCCAGCCGAGTTTGTATTCCCTGGGCATATTCTATCTTCCCCAGCTTAGTCTATCCTCTCCAGCTGAGCCTGTCTTCCCCAGTCGAGTTTATCCTCTCCAACTTGAGTTTGCCTTTTAGACTATTGCAAATCATAGGGCCAAAACCCCTAATCCCCAGTAAAGTTGTCAACAAAACCTTTACAATCTCCAAAAGATGCTATGAAACCTGTACCCGACCAGATATTAGTCAACTCCTCAAGTCACTATAGAGCCTGGCCCCGACCAGATAATAGTACAACTTTCAAATACTATTAAACCTGGACCCGACCAGATAATAATTTAACTCTTAAAATATATAGAAGCACGTGGACTCAACCAGACCAAGGTTTAACTTATTTTCCCCAGTAGAGTATGCCTATACCCCAATAAGTTACTGAGAAGCTTGGATCCGACCAGATATCAGTTTTCAACTTCAAATAAGTTATTGTGAGGCCTGAATCTGACCATATAGCAATTCCCCTCAGAAACTCACTGTGAAACCTGGAATCCAACCAGATAACAACTAAATCCCCAAGCAGTTTATTATAAAGCCTAGACCAAACCAGATAATAATCAACCTCATCCACCTCAGAAATCTGCAAAGCCTAGATTCAACCAGATATCAGTTTAACTTCTTCTATTCAAGAAAGTTATTCTGAAGCCTGGAATCCGACCAGATAACAACTAGCTACAATGCCAGCAAAACACTATGAAGTCTGGACCCGACCAGATAATAGTACAACTTTTCAAGACATTATGAAGCCTGGACCCAACCAGATAGTATTTACCACTGTAAGTTACTATGAAGCCTGTACCCGACCAGATACCAGTTCAACCTCATCCTTTATAGAAAGTTACTACTAATCCTGGAATCCGACCATATAACAGTTAACGTCCTTATCCCTAGCAAGTTGTTGTGAAGCCTGGATCCGACCAGATAACAATTCAATTTCAAGAAATCTTCTGCGAAGCCTGGAATTCGACCAGATAACAGTTAATTCATTCTTCCCCAATAAGTTACCGTGAAGCCTGGATTAGACCAGATAGCAGTTGACTTCCTCATCCTCAGCAAGCTGTAAAGCCTGGACCCGGCCAGATAACAACTAACATTTAAAAGACAATCCCCAACAGAGGCATTCTTTTAAAAAATTTGAAGATGTGCATATTCTTAATCCCCAACAGCAATCCAGGATTCAGAACTCCTCAGTAGTAGTCAGGGATTTATTTTCCCGGAAAAATATACGTCCCACATTCATACATCATAACATATACATACAAAACGCATTTAACATAATTCACCTTGTGAACATCATGAATACACCTGCATTTCCCTAACCCTTTTTCCACAGGTAAAACGTCAAGTTTTAGTATAAATCAACCAAATATTTGTGTTGATACTTCTTCCAGCATTTACCATAATTCCTCCAAATGGCATCTACAAGCCCATTCCTAATCCATCTTCGAGTGCAAATTTCTAGGCACTCTAGTGTTCAATCATCTTCCACCTTCAAGTCACGTATGACGGATCCACCAATCTAACTCTTCAGGTTTAAGAAAATTGAACAGGGGTAGTTGTTGTACCCCAAAATTTTCCCTCTCATTTCTCAAGTAATCTCTCACAAGATCTCCTTTAGTTCAAGACTGCACAAGGGTTGATCAGCTCAAGACACCTCCTGACGCACTGATGACTGAAAATTAGGGTTTGAGATTGCACAAGGACAAATGGACTTTTAATACCCCATATGACTTTCATGGATCATTTTGGACCCTCGAGATTTCTCATGTCAAGTTTCAAGTCTTGGATTACAATTTTTTCAAAAAAGTCATTCATAAGAGCAAAATGGTCAAAAGCACATTGAAAAGTCAAGCTCTGACTTTTGATCAAAATTAAGCTTCAAGAATCATATTTCATCAAGGCATGTTAAAGTATGAAGTTTGTTTCATCAAGGAAATCAAAAGTCAAGATTATGTTGAAAAAGTCAAAATTCTAAATACTTAGAAATTTTTCTAAGTGTTTAAGAAATATGATAAATTCAGAACTTCTGGCTAGATTTCCACCATGATGCAAGTTGATTCTGGAAGAACTTCTAACACAAGAGTTGTAGATCTCAAAGAGATCTAAAACATTGCAGAACAGAACTTCTTCTAGAAATGTTGTGATTTCAAGTTATACAGCTTCAAAGGCACGTCATTAAATTTAAAACGTTCAGTAAATTCTGGACCTTTCCAAAACCGGGTTTGGCCAGAACTTCTGGGCCAATTTTCACATAGGTTCAGTCAAAATTTGCAAGAGTAATTCAAGGAGGGCTTACAAAGCATGTTATAAGCTTTCTGGGAAGTCTACAAACTCACTCAGAACATGCTAGAGCAAAGAGATTCAAAGATCAGAAGTTGGATGTTTATTCTAAGTCACGCTGATGCTGATCTTCTGACCCGGAATTAAGCTATAATGCATATTCTCATATTGCACGATTTCTAGTTTGATAAATCTCATCATCATTTAATGCTCACAACCACTTTTGAGTTTTTATCCAAAGGATTTCCCCATGTGTGGCATAGAAGTACATTGTTGTTCTTGAAAAAGCAAACTTTTGTACAAGAGTATGTTGGGCCCATGCTTTGCTTTTGCTTCTGAGGGTACTTTTCCTTAATTCATGCTTACGAATCTAGCTTAGGCATGGCTAAAAGCTGCTAACCACCACACTTGTTTAACTTGCTTCAAGAACAATTCAGCGCCCTAGCATGATGGTTGTACTCTTGACTTCTCCAAGCTTCAAATTTCTTGCCTATAAATTGAACTTCATTTGCAACGGTGAAGAGGTCAAATTTTTGAAAAGAAAAAGCTTTGAAACCTTGCTAAAAGTTCCAAAAATCTGAAACTGCAAACACAAATATAAAACCTGCTAAGTTTTTTATTCTTGCATCCAAACTCCAATTTCCCTCAAGTGTTTCTTGACCAAATCATCCATACAGCTTCTGATATACATTTAGAAGTTGTCTTAACTTCTGTTTTCAGACTGTAACACGTTCTCCATCAGTCTCCACCTTAAAAAGTCAAAACTCTGCCTCTTGGTTGTTCCAGAATTTTCCAACCATTCATAGCCCAAGTTAAAGGTTGTTCCAGCCTGCTAAGCACATGAGAAAGCTAGTCATAACATCATAGTAGTCAGAATCAGGTTCCAGCTCACAGAACATCTTTCAGTTGCAAGGTATGTTTCTGCTGACACTCATCATATTACTTAGGCATTTTTAAACTTGCATATCCAAAATACAATGGAGACATCCTAATTCTGATGTTGTACACATTCTAAGGATTCACATACTTTCTGCCTAATTAGGGAGAATATCAGTTCATAACTTCTTAAGGAAATTAGGATTAGCAGATACATGCCTGTTTCTGATTTACAGTCTTGATATTTTTTATGTCACTGAAGACATGAAGGAAACCTGCCATAATTGCTATATTTGTGTTTTCTGTTCTGTTGAGAAATGGCTAAGTTGCAGATGTTCCGATTAGCATGGAGAAAGAGATGAAGCTCATCATCAGAAATTACTTTATGTTATATGGTTATGCTTTTACTTCTAATATCTGACGTACAGCCACCCCAGTGGTAGAAAGCGCGCGCATAAGACATTAGTGCTAAGGGTCTTGGGTTCTAACCCCATAAGCATCTTTTTTTTAGGTTCAATTATTGACATTTTTACCCATTTATCAGTCAAAAAATATTCCTAGATCAGAACTTCTAGGTAGCCTCATCCAACAGCATTATCATCACACTTTCTCAAACAACCAGAACTTCTGATTCTCCAGTGGTATTAGAACTTCTAGATTCCCAACAACCTCAGAACTTTGGTGTACTCAGACCCAGAACTTATGACCTTCCCCATTTCTGCTAACCTGTTATTTTTTATTTTTGCAGTGCATCAGAGTCAGAATTTTTGCCTTTTATTTATGTCCCTTTCAGCCATGCGCTGACTCTGAGCCCTTTTCCTCTTATTATTTTATTTTATCTTTAATAATCAAAACACCAAAAATATTTTTATAATCACATACGTGATTTTATCTTGTTTTAAAACCAAAAGATCAAAAATATTTTCTTAAGCAAACTTACTTCTTTTTTTAACAAAAACAAAATAAGTCCATTTTACATTTCTTATACATTATTTCAATATGGTTGTAATAGATAATTAGGACTTTAATTTCTTGCAATCCCCATTTGTAAACTTGTATACCCCCTCCCCTAATGATATAATAGCTTAGTAACTTTACTTTCCGCAATTTATTGCCTTATATAAATGTTAGTAATTAGGATTTGTATGGAAAGATAAAATCAACAAATATCAAACCTTAATTCAAGATAAATAATGCACGTAAATCAAACACATTTTCACACTTGCACCCTTAGGGTAATTCCACTTTGTTGCCTTATAAAAATGGCCATGTATTCATGTGGGATATCTTAGCAAAAGCAATCAAAAGCACAAGATCATAGTCCCTCGATGACGCTATAAATGTTGCCTTTCAAAATGATCTAAGTCCCTCCAAAAGAAATGCTAAGATATCTCCACGACATTGCTATCATAACTATACGATGACCCACGCCCGTCCCTTTACATCCAAAGATAAGGTTTCTTACCAATCAATGGTAAGATAGAAATATCAAAGGAAAAGAAGAAATGAACTCAGACTTTTGAGTAGGTAGATTGTTCCTAGTTGCTTGCTCATTTTTCAAATCAAACATCCTTGCTTATTTTCAAAATAAACACCAAACACTTTCAAAAACAATTTCAAAACATTTTCCAAACATGAAACATTTTCAAAAAGTCCAACACTTTGTATACGTTCTTACAAAACAGAACTATTACAAAGTTTGCCTAAACGAAGGCGCCTTTTCAAAATACTTTCAAAAAACCACCACAAAGCACATTTTCAAACAAAAGTAAGTGATCTAGCAAAGCTACTAAGATCCCATAGATAAATATATGAAAAGGGTGATAACACCTTCCCTTTTCATAATCTACCCCCCGAACTCAAGAAATAATCTCAAAGGTCTTTCCTGTTCTTTTCAGCCGTTCCTTTTGGATAAAAGAAAAATCGGTGGCGACTCTTGCTAACTGCAACATTTGCGATAAAACGCAAAACACCCAAGTAAGTTCTCCCACCGTATTACACAAAGGCTGAGTCTCCAAATACACTTAAGGATTTGATCTTAAGTCTATAGCAACTTTGAGACCTATAATGCATGCTTCATATTCAGCCATACTATTGGTACAATTGAAACACAGCCTGGCAATGAAAGGAGTATGACAGCCTTCGGGAGATATGATCACGACACTTATGCGATTGTCGAGTGCGTTGGAAGCTCCATCGAAAAACATAGTCCATCGGGATCCTTGTTCAGGTCTGTCACACGGTCTAAGTTTTTCACAATCATTCATTAACATGATGTCCTCGTCCAGAAACTCGAAACTCATGGATTGATAATCGTCCACAGCCTAATGAGCCAAATGATCAGCTAGTATACTTACTTTTTTTTCTTTTTGGGTAGTGTACTGAATGTCGTATTCGGTCAGGACCATTTGCCATCTTGCTATTCTTCTAGAAAGAGTGGGTTTCTCGAAGATGTATTTGATAGGATCCATCTTAGATATCAATAAGGTAGTCTGAGTCAGCATATACTGTCTTAGCCAGCGAGCAGCCCATGCCAGAGCACAGCAAGTTCTCTCGAGCAGTGAATATCTGGTTTCACAGTCGGTAAACTTTTTGCTCAGGTAGTAAATTACGTGCTCTTTTCGGCCAGACTCATCATGCTGCCCCAGCGCACACCCCATTGAACTTTCCAATACTGTTAAGTACATGATAAGAGGTCTCCCTTTGATCGGTGGCATCAAAATTGGAGGCTCTTGAAGATACTCCTTGATTCTGTCAAAGGCAGCCTAGAAATCGTCATTCCACTTCACCACTTGATCTTTCTTCAGTAATTTGAAGATTGGCTCACAAGTAGCAGTTAGATGGGAAATGAATCTGGCGATGTAGTTTAGACGTCCCAAGAATCCCCTAACCTCCTTCTCAGTGCGAGGAGTTGGAATTTCTTGTATGGATTTTACCTTTGCATGGTCTACTTCAATACCTTTGCCGCTGACAACGAAGCCTAAGAGCTTACCGGATCTTACTCCAAACGTGCACTTATTCGGGTTCAGCCTCAGTTTGTATTTCTTCAGTATTTCAAACAGCTTCTGCAGGTGGTCAAGGTGTTCCTCTTTAGTTTGAGATCTGGCTATCATATTATCCACGTAGAACTCTATCTCGTGATGGATCATATCGTGAAACAAAGCTACCATGGCACGCTGATAGGTGGGCCCGACATTCTTTAACCCAAATGGCATAACTTTGTAGCAGAAAGTGCCTCACTGCATGACGAAGGTCTATTTCTCCATGTTCTCACATGTCACTTTGATCTGATTGTACCCGGAGAAACCATCCATGAAGGAGAATACCTTGTGTTCTGCAGTGTTGTCAACCAAAACATCAATATGGGGAAGCGGAAAGTCATCCTTGGGGCTCGCCCTATTCAGGTCTCTATAAACCACACACATACGTACCTTACCTTCCTTCTTAGGTAGCGGAACAACATTGGCAACCCATTATGGATATGAAGTAACAGCTAAGAATCTGGTGTTGAACTGCTTCATGACTTCAACCTTGATCTTTTCTAGTATCTCTAGCCGCATACGACGAACCTTCTGTTTCACTAGAAGGCAGTCTTCTTTTGTCGGCAGACGATGAACCATAATGTCAGTGTCGAGTCCTGACATGTCTTCGTATGACTAAGCAAAGACCTTAACATAGTCATGTAGCATCTGAATTAAATGCTCCTTGACATTATGCTCAGATTGACACCTATCTTGACTTCCTTATTTTCCTCTTCAATACCCAAGTTTACTGTCTCAACTGGCTCTTCATGGGGTTGTATTGCCATTTCTTCCTGTTGTAACAGTCTGGCAAGTTCCCCTAGTACTTCACAATATTCCTCACCTTCTTCCTCGGCTTGGTAGATCGTATTTTCAAAGTCATAATGGGCAATAGCAGAACCATTGTCAATGGGATCCAGAGTGAGTGTGGATATGCAGTTTGATATGTGAGTGTGTGTAAGAGCATAGCTATTAAAAAGTAGAAAATAAAAAACAAAGAGCATAAAATTTGCATGCAAAACATCCAATGATTTATTAATGACATATGAAGATGAAGTAATAACCCTCACAGATAGACCATTGTGCCTTGGGTAAAACACAAGGTTTTAGAGTTTCAATTGTTTAAATATTACATATTCAAAAATTAAAGGACAATTACTCTTGAATAAAAGTAATAGGAACAAAATCTTTGGCCTCCCAATTGTTGAGTCCACCGCTGATAGTTGGGAAGATCCACTTGTCCATGTCACAGTCGTTGTCACTGTCCTCCAACGCATTGACTCCATGGTTGCTGATGCATAGTGGCGGTCCCCCAGCGCGAGCACGACGAACAACTCTTTGGGCCTCTGAAGTAAAACCCAAACCAAACTTGTCAGATTTGTAGGGAATATCTGTAAGTTGGCCCTAAATGATACACCCACCTTCTTCAACTACTGCTTTAGCATCCTTCAAAGAAGTCATCTTCAACGGAGGTCTGGTAATCTTCGGAACCTTAGTAGTAACCCTGGTTATAACAACTGTATGTGGAACCTCCTCAAAGTTCTGACAGGGGGTCTCAATGAACTCACCGTCCATTTCAACATACCTGATAGAGTTCAGATGCCTCACCATGTACTCCTCCTCACCATGGATTATGATAATCTTTCCATTAACTGGATATTTCAACATCTGATGTAGGGTAGAAGTAACAAACCCAACCCCATGGATCCAGGGTCGATCCAATAAACAGGAATAAGATGGGTGGATGTCCATCACATAGAAAGTTGAGTCAAAAGTCTGAGTACCAACTTTAATAGGGATGTTCACCTCCCCGTGCACCATTCTTTTGGAACCATCGAAGGCCCTCACCACAATGTTACTGGAATTTAACGTGAGTCCTTCGTAATCTAACCTGCCCAAAGCATTCTTGGGTAAGACATTCAGCAACGAACCTATATCCACCAAAACATGAGCTAGGGTAGTTCCCCTGCACTCAATGGAGACATGCAGGGCATCATTGTGTTTCCTTCCCTTGGGAGTTAGATCAGCATCGAAAAAACCAAATCCATTATCAGCAGTCGGGATGGTCATGCAACTCTCAAATTGATCAGCGGAGATCTCTTGAGGCACATGGGCAGACTTCAGGAATTTTACCAAAGCCTTAGCATGGGCTTCGGAGCATAAGAGTAAGGCCAGCATTGAGATTTTTGAAGGGGTCTGCCCCAACTGCTCCACAATGTTGTAGTGACTTTTCCTTATGATCTTTAGTATTTCTTCCATTTCCTTTTTAGAAGCCTCGGGAATGACTTCTTTGTGCTCCTTCATTTGGACAGGCTCAAACAGTACCTCTTTGCCCCGATCCTTGGTTGACTCAGTAGCAGGGATAACAGTAGGAGTGGCAATGGGAGTACTAACAGGAGTAGTAGAAGGAATAATCAAAGGAGTAGAAATAGTCTTCATAGAGATTTTGGGAGAGAAAATCCTTTCGATTCTCATAATTTTACTGGTCCCGACGATGTTGTCGACATTAGGATCAGCATCTTTGGCAACTTTATCTTCAATAGCCAATAGGTCTTGCTTGACGTTGTGGTAGTAGACGTTGGCCCCATAATTACAGGGAATAACTTTATTAGTGGAATATGGTATCAGCCCAGGAAGAGTGGTGATCAGAGGAGCAAACTTGGGAACGGGTCTAATCCTTATGGGTTTTTTGGTGAAGACCTTGAGAGGATTGTCGGAAATGGTAATTATTAAGACATCTTCACATAAGCTTCTTGCAAGGGGAACTTTCTCAAACAGAAATTCTTTATTAATCATAAGGTGTTGGACACCCGTTTTTAATGATAAACAACCATCTGGTAGAGACATACATAAGTGGCAACCTTCACCACAACCCGGAAATAAACCGGCTCGTAATAGATTTTATTTAACGATCAGAAGAGGAGTAGCTAATTCATCCGTAGAGGAAACAAATAGGTTATCTTCAATGACATTGACACCCTGGTCATTTTTGAGCATTGGCGCAGTTATTACATTATGTGTATCTGGAAGGTCAAACTTAATCTTCTTCTCCTCGATAAGATACTGCACTTTATTTTTTAGAGCCCAACAATCGTTTGTATCATGCCCCAGATTCTTGGAATGATAGGCATATCGAGCGTTTGGGTTGTAGCAGGGAGAAGCAGTATTGGGATTCTTAGGAGCTTCCTTTAGAGTCACCAGATTGGACTTCAACAGGTGTGGAAAAACCTGGGATGGGGTCATGTTGATCCGGGTGAACCGTCTTATGGGTGCATCCGACCTGCGCTGGTTGTTTTGTTGTTGATTTGATACAGGATTGAAGATCATAACAGACCCTACCGTCGGGCGATGTTCAGTTTTGTTTTGATTTCTCTGGCCATAAGCAGCACTGACCTCCTTCTTTCCAACGAAGGGTTTCTTCATCGTACTTGAGGATTCATCCCTCTGAATCTTATCACTCTTAATACCAGCTTCTACCCGCTCACTAGTTAAGATCAACTCAATAAATCCAGCTAAAGAGCTTCCAATCAGATGGTTGAAGAACGGACCAGACAACATGCCCAAGAACATATCCACCAACTCTATATCAGATAGAGCAGGCTGGACTCTTCCCGTAAGATCCCTCCATTTCAGGGCATAATCTTTGAAACCTTCGTCAGAACCCATAGACATACTTTGCAGTTGTGTACGAGTTGGAGCAAGGTCGGCATTATATTGATACTGCTTGTAAAAAGCAGCTGCCAGATCTTCCCAATTGTGAATGTTGGTTCCTTCCAACTGATAGAACCAATCCAACTGCGTCCCTGACAAACTTTCCTAGAAGAAATGTACCCATAGGTTCCTATCATCAGTATGGTGTTGGATCTTCCTAACATACGACCTTAAGTGCAGCTTAGGACAGGAGGCACCGTCATATTTATCAAATGTGGGAACTTTGAATTTTGGTGGAATAACGACCCCAGGAACCAAACCTAGTTCTTCAAAATCTAGACCAGGTACTCTCTGAATTTCCATGGCACTGAGACGACCCTCCAGCTATTTAAATTTGTCATCAGCAGGAGGATATTGTTCTTCAGCATAGTCAGTCTCCTTTTCGTCAGACCCCAGAATATGGTCTCCTTCCTTTGCCTTTTCTTCTTAATTGTCTCCCTCATTTGAATGGGTTGTGAATTCTAGAGCTCGCTTTGCTGGTTCTCTGAACCTCCTTCCCATATTCAGGACACCCATTGTTTTCTTCGTCTTCTTCTTCTTGTCTTTGATCATGAGAGCCTTCAAGTCCTCTTATCCTTTAGCCAGAGCCAGGAACATATGTTGGAATTGGGCATTTTGTGCTTGAAGATCCTTCATTGTTTGTTCAATATCCATCTTAATGAAATATACAGTAGAAAGATAAGGAAACTTGTTATGAAAAACTTATTTGTGTTATGATGCATGATCATTCATATGCAAATGATTTCAAGGACCAAGGAGATTTAAATTTGTTTAGACAAAAAGAAATAAACATTATATTAATAAGTCCAAATCGATTACAACATGCCTCTTAGGCTTACAATTGGGTAAATAAACACAAAATAAACTCCTAAGACAAAAAAGGTCGAGCGCATCCTTTTTGGCGCAATGTAGGCGTTCAAACTCTGTTCCTCATGGAGTTGTCTCGTGAGCTCCAGAATCCTCTTCTCGCTTACGTAGCACTGGGCTTCAAAGGTGTCTCTCTCTACTTTCAGCTGAACGCAAGCTCTTTGCAAGTCTCCAAGAGAAGTAGGCATATCAGGATAAAAGACAATATATGGAACATCTCCTTCAGCAACAGGCTCCATGATGATTGGTAAGATGGAGGGGTAAGGCATTACGAGACTCTGAGCAAAAGTTTGTACCCACTTATGGTAAGGCTCAAGGGCAATAGAATTATTGTGTCCCAATGTTTAACTATCCACTTTGTTTACCATTCTCCAAGCTCGTATGAACCTTTGACGATGGCGTTAGTCATCGCTCTTGTAGTCGAATACCACACCTTGGATGAGCGCATTATGGGGACCATCTCTTCGTGCATACCTAAACTGTCGCAAATCTAAGCAAGGGTTGTAAGTAATACCTCACCTAATGCCAAGCAGAGGGACATTAGGGAATTACCTATGACGGTCGATGATAGTAATGTCCTCCAAGGATCGAGAACACCAATGAATATCTGAATGTCTGAGTGATATCAACCTATTGGACCATCTCAAGCCTTGCTCGTTCTTCATAACAGATCGGGGTAGGTGAGAAACAAACCACCTAGCCAACAGAGGAGTGCAACACATTAGGGTCCCCCTTCTCTTCATGGTGTAAGAGTGAAGATAATGCAAGAATCTCCCAGCAAAGTAGGCACCGGATTGCGAGACATAAAATTTTTGACTGCGTTCACATCTATAAGTTGGTCAGGATTAGGAAATAGTACCATCCCGTAGATGAGAAGAGCCAAAACTTCTTAAAAGGCTTGTAAATCCAAAGTATCTCAACAGTCTTGAGCCTTTTCCAACAAGAACTTGGCTAGAAACCCTTTGACACCACTTCTTGTTTCCCAGTTAGCCATAACATCGGATTGTTGCAAATGTAAAGCTCGAGCGATCTCCTCAGGGATCGGGTATCTTTCCATACCATTGAAAGGTAATTGATTGAGAACAGGAATTCCTAATAGTTGAGAGAATTCTTCTATAGTAGGAACAAGTTGGTAATCGGGGAAGGTAAAGCAATGGTGTAAAGGATCGAAGAACTGGAAAATCACTTTCATCATGTCTTCATCAAAGCTTGAGGTAACCAGATTGAGAAGTCGTTCATGTCTTTTATTGAACAGAGAATTCTCAGGAATCCTTGATGCTAATTCTTTGAGTTGAAAAGGTACTCGTGCGAGGTTGACTTGGATCGTATTCCTGCGAGTGAGAGTCATGTCCTACAAAACAGAAACAAAGATGAATCTTGAAATCCTTGAAATGATTAGTGTAAAATGCTATGGTATGATGTCATGATGTTATGTACAAGTAAGAAAACAAGTCCTTAGGTTTAGGCTTTCATGAAGTTCATAGGTAAGTACCCTCTTGAAGTTTAGTTGGTTCAACATGTCCTAGAAAGTAATCAGGTTCTAGGGGATCTCAATATCACTGATCTTTCTTCATCGGGCATTGTTTCAGCGCAAGCCTCTTTATTGGAAACCAAAATATTCCGAAAGTCTGATATCAATGAGCGTAGTATCGAGTATCAACAAACTTCGGACTGTAGTAAATCTGTCTATCTCACTACTTCCTAATGGCCAAGTTGTTCAATTAAGGTTCTAAGGTCAGCTACTACTTCATGACATCACACAGCGGCCCCGTATTCTCCTTGACTACTCAAGGGCTACCGGTACCAACAAATGTGTCACACTAACGTAGTTATCGCTTCAACCATGTCGGTATACCCCGCACAGTTTCCATAATCTATTTCTACTTACCTAAAAGGTGCCCCAGATTCGGGTAGAGGATCAAAACAAACCCAAACAAGGAACCATAATATAAAGCAAACAATTCAAACAAAGAAATCAAGTAAAGATGATCTAGCCCTAAGGTAACCCCACTTTTAAGTAATTCCCCAGCAGAGTCACCAGTTCTATGATACAGTGGGAGAACTGACTTAATTGTTTTGTGTTTGATCACAATTATTGCGGATAGCAAGAGTCACCATCGACTTTTCTTTTATCCAATAAAGAAAAGGGTGAAAAGAAAAAGAAATACCTTTGAGATTATTTCTTGAGTTCGGGTGGTAGGTTATGAAAAGGGAAGGTATTAGCACTCTTTTCATTTGTAGTTATCTACGGGCTCTTATTTGATTGCTAGATCACTTGCTTTTGTTTAAAAATGTGCTTGTGGTGTGGTTTTCGAAAGTATTTTGAAAAGTTTCTTTGTAATGATTCTCGTCTCTATAAGAATGCGTACAAAGTATTTTAACTTTTGAAAATGTTTCAATTGAAAGTGTTGGTGTAAAAATGGTTTTTTAGTTATGAGAAAGCAAGTAACTACGAGTGTCCTACCTACTAAAAAGGTCTAATGTTCTTTTCCTCCTCCATTAGATATTTCTATCTTACCATTGATTTAGTAAAAAGCCCCCATCATTGGATGTGAAGGGACGGACGTGGGTCGTTTTTATAGTCATAGAAGGCAACCTATGAGACGTTTTAGCAATTTTCATTTAGGAACTAGATCGTTTACCGAAGTCAACATCGAGGGACATCGAGGGACTACGATATTTTATCAAGGGTCTTTGCTAAAATGCCCATATTCGAGGGACATGACTATTTTCTGAGGCAACAACTGAGATTACCCTAGAGTGCATGTGTGTGAATAGTGTGTTTGATTGCATGCATTTAATCTTGAATTTAGAGTGGTCTATGTATTGTTTTTATATTTCCATACACACCCTAATTACTAGCATTTTATATAAAGTGGTAAAAATGCGAAAGATAAGGTCTTGTGCTATTACAACCATATTGAACAGCAAGAAAAAATGTAAAAAAATAAAATAAAATAAAAAGAAGGGGAAATAGGTTCTTCGATCAAGGCAGTATGCACCCTTCGATTCTACCCTTTCTTGCCTCTTTCAATTTGGGCCTGGAAGTTAGTGTGAGACTCATCCTTAGTTTCACCCTTTTTTGCTTCCTTCAATTGCAGGAATGTAAGACTCCTATGTTGAGATTCGAAAGGCTTCAATCTTCAGCCAATTGAAGGATATAATTGTCTAAAATTTGAAAATGAACCTAAAAAGTGCAACTTTCGGAAGATACAAGCTAGGGGTTAGCACAAGTTTATTTGGAACCAAAATCCAAAGGCTAACTAGTCAGAGTTCAGGTCTTCAACATATAGGCAATGAGAATTGAAATTTAAGGCATGGTCAACTTCCTAGATGGGATATCTACATTTTCCTTTTATTTATATGTACAAATGATAGTTAAATGAATAGTTCCAAGTTTAGAGGAAACTTACCTCTTGAAGTGATAATCAAAGGAGTTGTATGTGACTTCCTTGGTGGTGGATGGAGCTTTACCGGAACCTTCCTGAAGCTAGTTCAGTTGCTGCTTTGTTTGGGTAGTCACTGAACCTAAGGAGGGTGTGCGATAATGGTGAGTGAATCGAAGGTTATTATATAATAGTCTAGGGAGTGAATCAAAAGACTATTATGTTGCAATTAAGGAATGAATCGAAGGTTTGTTATCTGGCAGTTGGGAAGTGAATAGAAGGATTCACTAATGCATGAAGGGATCTGGGAGTTTTAGAGTTTGAATATTTGAGAATGTTTGAGAATGCTTGAGAGTATTTGAGAGTGTTTGAGAGTGCTTGAGAGTTTTGAGAATGTTTGAGAATTTGATAATATTCACAATAAGAGTTTCTTCCGCTACCAAAAATCCCCCCTGAGATGTGTTGTGGAACATCTTATTTATAGATGAAGTTGGCTGAGATTTGGGAGGGAAAACAAAAGAGATTTAAACAAATTGGGTATGCTATTTTTGTAGCCTTTGAGGTGCAGTTTTTGTATGCCAAATTGGTGAAAATATAGGAGCAGTGTAGCAAGACTACTGTGTAGTAGTTTTGGAGTGTTGTGGCCAGTGCAGTAGGCTTAGACATGCAGCACATAGGACTTTGGCCGGCAAGCATCTTTGAATTTTTCTCTTTTGTTTTGAACCGGTGTGTGTTCTCTTGAAGGGACCACATGCATCCCTTGTATGAATCACTTGCAATTTCTTCAAATGGGCCAACAAGGTATAACCTTCAAATGGAACACCTGTGTATGCCCCTTTAAATCCATCAATACATGTCCTTAGAATGAGGCAAATGTAAGTCCTTCGAATGGACCATGTTCATGTTCTTCAAATGCGCCAGTTGTGTATCTTTTGAAAGGGGCACCCAGGTATGTCAATGCATGTACTTCGAATGGGACACCCATGTATGCCATAGTGCAGAGACTATACGTGTTGAAGGTTTTTAAGAGGGAATCAAAGCTTAAATGCTGGAGGTCCCTTGCTTTATGGGCGTTAGCATGAAGGAAAATTTTTGCCTTGTTAATTTGGAAAACATGTAAGGCCATTGGCTTCTAAGTTGAAGGAGAGCTGCAGGAGGCCATTGCCTTGTGCCTGTTGGCCTGAAGGAAGTCCCTGCCTTGTGAATTGAAGGCAATTATAGAGAAGTCACTTATCTTCTGAATCGAAGGGCGTCAGTAGGAAGCTAATGTCTTCTGAATCGAAGGAAAGCTGCAAGAGGCCATTACCATGTGCACCAAAAGCCAGCTTGTAAGGGGTCATTGGTGTAATCGAAGCTTGCATGCAGGAGGTCTAGATGCCCAAACGAGGCTTATGTAAAGATAGGCGTTGCCCTTATGAATCAAAAGCAAGTTGTTTTAAAGGGAGACTTTGCCCAGTCAGAGCTAGCATGAAGATAGCCAATGCCCTGTGGGTGCTAATATGAATGCTAGCCATAGGGAAGCTTTTGCCTTGTGTACGGTAGCATGGTGGGAGCCTCTTGCTTTGTGAATTGAAGCATGCATGAAGGAGGTAATTGCTCAATCGAAGGTTGTATGTAGATATCCATTACTTTGTGAATCAAAGCAAGCAAGTTAGGGGTCAATGCTCAATCGAAGGATGTAAGCCAAGGTTGCGTCGAAAGAGACCAAAAAATCCAATCAAAGGATGTGAAATCGAAGCAGGCATGCTCTTCTTTGATTTGATGCTTGAAAGCCCAATTCTACTTGTGCAGATTTTAAATTTTGAAAATCCTTGTAAGGAAATGTCTTGAGAAATAAGAGGGAAAATTTTGGAGTACAACAACAACCATTTTTTGCACAATCTTCTTTATATTCTTACTGGAGGCTTCCACTGCGCCATTCATCTTTGTTCTATATAGAGAAGAGTTCTGGTGCTTGATCTTGAACTACATGCAGATTTCAGTGATCATAGTGTTGTTGAGGTTAGTACCATTGTCCGTAGTTATTCTCTCGGGGATGACATACTGGCATATAAGGTTATGTTTGATGAATCGGGCAACCTCACTCTTGGTAACAATAGCGAATGAGGCTGCTTCAACCCATTTTGTAAAGTAGTCAATGGTGACGAGAATGAAGTGATGTCCATTTGAATCAGTAGGCTTGATTTCTCCGATCATATCAATGCCCCATATTGCTAATGGCCAAGGAGCAATCATAATGTTCAAAGGTATTGGAGGCACATGATCTTTGTCAGCATAGATCTAGCATTTGTGACAAGTTGGGAGTGGTGGTGACAGTCAGTTTCCATAGTCGACCAATAGTAACCCGCTCTTAGAATCTTTTAGTCATAGTATGCCCACTAGAGTGAGTACCAAAGATGCCTTCGTGCATATCCTCCATAATTTTCTCTGCTTCATTTTTGTCTACACAGCGAAGCAGAGTTGAATCATGGTTACTCTTGTATAAAATTCTATTGCTCAAGAAGAACTTAGTCGAGAACTTCCATAGGAATTTATTATCATTGATTGATGCCCCTTCAGGGTATTCTTGAGCTTCAATGTGCCTTTTTACTTCATGAAACCAAGGTTTTTCTTCTACTCTGTTTGTATCAATTTCATAGCAATGTGTCGGTTGGTCGAATCTTTCAATGGTAATTTTGGGAGTCTCGTTGTTCCATCTGACCTTGAACATGGATGACATGGTAGCTAACGTGTCTGCCAACTAATTCTCTTCTCTTGGGATATGCTCAAAGGTAATCTCTTTGAAGTACGGAATCAAGGTTAGCACATGTTCTCAGTAAGGGATAAGATTCGGATGCTTCGTATCCCAATCTCCCTTGACCTAACTGATTACCAAGGCTGAATCCCCATATACGCTCAAGAATTTTATTCTTAGGTCAGTAGCAGCTTTAATACCCATGATGCATGCTTCATACTCAGCCATGTTATTCGTGCAGTCAAAGCAGAGTCTGGAAGTGAAGGGTGTATGACATCCATGAGGAGAGATAATTATAGCACCAATCCCGTTTCCAAGTGCGTTAGAAGCTCCATCGAAGACCATAGTCCATCGGGATCCTAGGTCAGGTCCTTCATACGGTCCAGGTTCTTCATAATCTGTTACTAGCATAATGTCCTCATTCGGGATTCGAAGTTCAGAGACTGATAGTCGTCTACAGCTTGATGTGCCAAATTATATGACAGTACACTTCATTTGATTGCTTTTTGAGTGGTGTACTGGATGTCGTATTCTATTAAGACCATTTTCCATCGGGCTATTCTTCTGGAGAGAACTGGCTTCTCGAATATGTACTTGATGGGGTCCATTTTAGAGATTAATAGAGTAGTATAAGTAAACATATATTGTCTTAGTCGGCAAGCAGCCCATGCCAAAGCGCAACAAGTTTTCTCGAGCAGTGAATATCTTGTTTCATAGTCGGTAAACTTTTTGCTAAGGTAGTATATTGCATGCTCTTTTCGACCAGACTCGTCGTGTTGTCCCAGTACACACCCTATTGAGCTCTCTAGCACTATTAGGTACATGATTAGAGGTCTTCCTTCAACTGGTAGCATCGGAATCAAAGGTTCTTGTAAGTACTCCTTGATTTTATCAAAGGTTATTTAACAGTCATCATTCCATTTTACTACCTGATCTTTCTTCAGCAACTTGAAGAGTGGCACACAGGTAGCAGTCAAATGGGGAATTAATCGGGCAATGTAATTTATTCGTCCTAAGAAACCTCTGACCACCTTCTCAGTACGGGGAGATGGCATTTCTTGAATATCTTTGACCTTGGCGGGATCAACTTCAATGCCCATACCGCTGACAATGAAACCCATGAGTTTACTGAATCTCACCCCAAAAGTGAATTGCTTGGATTCAACCTTAACTTGTATTTCTTCAGCCTTTCAAACAGTTTATGCAGATGATCAAGATGCTCTTCCTCAGTTTGGGATCTTGCTATCATGTCGCCTACGTAGACTTCTATTTCATGATGAATCATGTCGTGAAATAGAGATAGCATGGCACGTTGATAAGTTCCCCCGATATTCTTCAACCCAAAAGGCATGACCTTGTAGCAAAAAGTTCCCCACAACGTGACGAAGGTAGTTTTTTTCCATATCTTTAGGCGCCATCTTAATTTGATTATAACCTATGAATTCGTCCATGAAGGAGACCACCTTATGCTGAGCAGTGTTGTCAACCAAAACATCAATATATGGAAGCGAGAAGTCATCCATGGGGCTTGCCCTATTCAGATCCATGTAATCTATGCACATACATACCCGTCTGTCTTTATTTGATACAGGGACAACGTTAGCAACCCATTAAGGATATGATGTAACAGTTAAGAAGCCTGTGTTAAATTTCTTCATGACCTCGGCTTTAATCTTCTCTGACATCTCGGGACGAATTCGATGAACCTTCTACTTGATCGGAGAGCAACCCTCTTTCATTGGCAGACGGTGAACCACAATTTCAGTATCCATCCCTGGTATATCTTTATATGACCAAGGAAATACCTCAACATAGTCATGAAACATCTGAATCAATTTTCTCTTGATACTGTCTTCTAGGTTGGCGCCTATCTTGGCTTCTTTCTTGTCTTCCTCAGTACCCAAGTTCACAACCTCGACTGGCTCTTCATGCAGTTGTATGGCTCTTTCTTCCTGCATTAACAACCTAGCAAGTTCTCTAGGTACTTCATAGTCTTCCTCACCTTCTTCCATGGCTTGGTAGATTGGATTTTCAAAGTCATAAGCGGCAATAGAAGAATTGTTAACAACGAGATCTAGAGTGGATGGGAATCTGTAATGTAGTGTATGTGTAAGAACATATAGTTATTTGAAAATGTAATAAAGTAAAAAAGAAAGATAGAGAGCACAAAATTTGAATTCAAAGACGTATGATGTTTTCATTGAATAAATATATGACAGATGAAATGACAACCCTTAACAAATGCACCATTGTGCCCCGGGCAAGACACAAGGTTTAAAGTCATTGTTTTAAAAATATTACATAACTAAATTTGAAAGTAATAAAAACAGAAAGTAGCAATTACTGCTGACTGAAGGAGATTGGCACAATGTCTTCGGTCTTCTAGTTGTTGAGTCTGTTGTTGGTAACGGGAAAAATCCAGTTGCCAAAGCTTCCATCAGCATCTTCTTCGTCAGAAACAACCTCAATAGCATTCACACCTTTGTCATGTTTAGGCATGGGAGCAGTGGTCAAATTGGGAGTCTCCGAACAATCGAACTCGATCTCCTTGTTGTCAATCAAATCTTGAATTTTTTTTTCAAGGCCCAACAATTATTAGTGTTGTGTCTCGGACTGTTCAAATGGTAAGCACATTTTGCATTGGGATTACAATTAAGAGAGGTTGTATTGGGATTAGGAGGAGGATCCTGCAGTGAAATGAGTTTAGCCTTTAACAAATGTTACAAAGCTTAAGATAAAGGCAGGCTAATTTTGGTGAACTGTCTTAACGGAGAATCTGGCCTTCGTCGGTTACCCTGTTGTTATTGTTGTTGAACAGGTGTTGGGTTAAAAATCAATAATTCCCCTACAGACTGATGATAGTCGTTTTAACTATGTCTCTTCTAGCCATAGACAACATTGACTTCCTTTTTTCCTCTAAATGGATTCTTCACAGCATTAGAAGATGTAGCCATCAGGATCTTTCCACTCTTGATACCGCTTTCAATTCTTTTCCCAGTCTGAATTATCTCCGTAAAACCAGACGCCGAACTTCCAATCAACAAATTAAAGAACGGGACTATCAGAGTACCCATGAAAATGTCTACCATTTCTCGGTCAGTCAAAGGAGGTTGTACCCTGCCAGTTAAATCCATCCATTTCTGTATATATTCCTTGAACCCTTCTCTTAAGCCCATGGACATATTTTGCAGTTGCACTCGAGTTGGTGCCATGTCAGCATTGTATTGATACTGTTTATAATAAGCAACAGCCAGGTCTTCCCATGTGTGGATATTGTTTCCCTCCAGTTGATACAACCATTCCAATTGAGTTCCATCCAAACTTCCTTGGAAGAAATGGACCCATAACTTCCGGTCAGCAGTGTGTGGTTGGATTTTTCGAACACACGATCTCAAATGGAGCTTTGGACAAGAGACCCCATCATATTTGGCAAAGATGGGGACTTTGAACTTATGAGGGATGACCACCCCCGGGACCAGGCCTAGCTCTTCAAAATCCAATCCAAGTACTTTATGGATTTCCAGTGCTTTGAGACGGTCTTCTAACTGCTTGTATTTGTCATCTGTGGGAGGATATTGTTCGTCGGAGTAGTCTTCATCTTCAGAAACCTAATTGTTCCTACCTTCAGCCCTAACACTTCTTCCATCTTCTTCTTGGTTATCGTCTTCCTCAGAGGAAGCTTTATCTACTCCTGTTGGTTGAGTAGGACCTTTGAATGTTCTCCCCATATTGAGGATGACATCCGGCTTCTTGGTCTTCTTTTCTTTGGTGAGGCGCAACGTCATCTCTTGTTTCCCTTTGGCCAGATTGAGAAGAGTCTCTTGGAATTTTGCATGTTGATTCTGCAGGTATTTGACAGTTTGTTTGAGATCCATCTTATACTGAAATAAACAGTAAGTAGATAAGGAAATCCATATCGGAAAACCTGCTTATGAAATGATGCATGATATGTGGATGCAATATTTTCAAGAACCTTAGAAGATTTAAATTTTCTAAACAAAAGGGAAGAGAAACAAAGATTTTATTAGTAAGTTCAAAATTACAATTGCCTCTCAGGCTTACAAAAGAGACAGTAATAATATAAACTCTTAAGATTTAAGTCTGCCACTGATGCTTCCTCTTTGTGTTGATGTATGCATTAATTCTTCGCTCTTCATGAAGTTTCTTGGTGAACTCCAACACTTTCTTCTCGCTTGCATAGAACCGAGTCTCAAAGGTGTCCCGTTATTCCTTGAGTTGGATCCTAGATTTCTGCAATTCTTCAAAATCAGTAGGCATATCTGGATGAAGGATGGTATAAAGAATATCCCCCTCGGCAATAGGATCCATGATCATTGGTAAGATAGAGGGATATGGCATCATAATATTTTAAGCACGAGATTGCACCCATTTGAGATATGGCTCCAAAGGGATGGAATTATTTTGCCCTAAGTATTGCTATCAATCATTTTTACCATGCCTCAAGCACGTATAAACCTTGGAAGATAACCTTGAAGATCGTTCTCGTAATCTAATACAATACCCTAGATAAGCATGTCAGGAGGACCATCTCTTCGAGCATAACCAAATTGGCGTGAAGCTAGAGAAGGGTTGTAAGTAATACCTCCCTTAATACCAAGGAGTGGTTCATTAAGGAACTCCCCACAACAGTTAATGATAGTAACATCTTTTAGAGATCGGGAGCACTAGTAGATATCTGAATGAGAGAGTGACATCATCCTTTGAGACCACCTCAAACCCCGTTCATTCTTCATTACTGATCGGGGAAGGTGAGAAATAAACCACCTAAATAGAAAAGGTATGCAACACATAAGAGCCCATCGCTTTCTCATAGTACGAGTGTGAAGAGAATGTAGAATGTCTACGAGCAAAGTAGGCACAGGGTTACGAGAAAGAAATATTTTGATGGTGTTCACATCTATGAGTTAGTCTGGATTAGGGAACAACACCAAACCATAGATCAAAAAATCCAAGATTTCCTCAAAAGCTTGAAAACTCATAGCATCCAAAAACAATCGAGCCTTCTCTAACAGAAATTTAGCAAGAAAACCCTTGACTCCACTTCTTGTTTACCAATTAGACACAATCTCGGACCGCTTAAGATGTAAGGTTGTGTCAATTTCTTCAGGTTGTGGATCTTTCTCTAAACCAATGAAAGGTATTTGATTAAGAACAGGTATTTCCAGTAACCTAGAGAACTCTTCCATTGTGGGTACCAACTGATAATCCAGAAAGATAAAAAAGTGATGTGTGAGATCAAAGAATTAGAACATAACACTCATCATGTCTTCTTCAAAACCCGAGGTAACCAAACTGAGTAGATGTCCATCCTTCTTGGTGAAGTGAGAGCTTTCAGGAAACTTTGATACTAAATCCTTAAGTTGAGAAGGCACCCTTACGAAGTTGATTCAGATAGTATTTCTACGAGTGGAAGCCATAGCCTACAAAACAGAACAAAGATAAATCTCTAGGTCCTTGAAATGGTTAGTGAAAATGATATGTGTCATGATGTCATAATGTCATGTTTGAACATTTTAATCAAACATAAACAAAGCACACAAGTCCTTAGGTTTAGGATTGCATGGAGTTTATAGGTAAGTACTCTCTTGAAGTTTTTAGTTGGCTTAACCTGTCTTAAAAGAAGTAACTGGGTTTTAGGAATCTCATATCACCGATCTTTCTCGCAGGCATTGTTTCAGCACAAGTATCTAAACTGCGACTGAAATATCCTGAAAGTACAATCTCAATGAGTGTAGAATCGAGTATCAATCAACTTCGGTTTGCTCCAAAGCCAACTATCTCACTACCTTCTAATGGCTAAGTTGTGTCAACTAAGGTTCTACGGTCGGTTAGTGCTTATGACACCATGCAGCATCCCGGTATTCTCCTTGACTTACTCAAGGGACAGCGATACCAACCAATGTGTCGCACTAACGTAGCCATCGCTTCAACCATATCGGTCTACACCGTATAATTTCAATGATCTAATGCTACTTACCTAAAATGCCCCCAGATCCGAGTATAGGATCTATACAAGAAATAAACCCAAGCAACCCTTTAAAAGTAAAGCAGACAAGTCAAATAAAATAAAAGCATTTAAATGTGAACTATCTCTAAGGTAAACCCCACTTTTAAGTTTCTCCCCAGCAGAGCCTTCAGTTCTGTAATACGGTGGAAGAACTGACTTTTGGGTTTGCATTTTATTGTAATGTTGCGGATAACAAGAGTAGCCACTGACTTTTCTTTTATCCAATAAAGAAAAAAGTGAAAAGAACAAGAAAGACCTTTGATATATTTTTAGTTCGGGGGGTAGGTTATAAAAAGGGAAGGTGTTAGCACCCTTTTCATCCGTAGTTATCTACAGGCTCTTAATTGCTAGCTCATATTTGAGATGCCTTGTGTTTGTGTTTTGTTTGAAAATATTTTGAAAAATGCTTAAGTTCGACAAACTTTGTAATGATTCTCGTATCATTGAGAATGCATGCAAAGTGTTTATTTTTGAAGATATTTCAGAAAGTGGTGTGGTTTTGTGAAAGTGTTTTGAAGATGCCAATGTAAGGCAATTTTATTTATAATAACCCTTGTATCAGTCCTCAAGAGTGTTTATAAAGTGTTTTGAAAATGGTTATTTTGAAAGTGTTAAGTGTAAAATTGGTTTTAGTTTGTGAGCAAGCGACTACGAGCTATCTACCTACTTAAAAGTATTTTTTTCTTTTCCTCCTCCTTTAGATAGCGCTATCCTACCATTAGTTAGTAGGATGCCCTATCATTGGATGTTAAGGGACAGGCGTGGGTCATGGTACAATCATAGAAGGAAACTTGTATAACGCTTTAGCAATTGTCGTAAGGGACTAAGATCGTTTACCAAAGGCAACACTGAAGGGTCATCGAGGGACTACGATCTCTTAACCGAGGGTTTTTGCTAAATTATCCCCCGTTCAAGGGACATGACTATTTTTATTCGAGGAAACACGCGAGGTTACCCTAAAGGTGCATGTGTGCAAAGTGTGTTTGATTCAGTTAATTTTTCTTGGATTTATGGTTATCTAATGTTTGATTTTGATCTTGCCATACAATCCTATTATACTAACAATAATAAAGAAAGAGATAAATTGCGAAATTTAAATGTCCTACGCTATTACAACGCTTTGGAAATGAGGTGTACAAATTTGTGAATGGGAAGGAAAGCAATAAACTTTAATTATCTATTACAGACTATTGAATAGTTACAATAATGTGAAATAATAAAATGCGCAAAAATGTAAAGTAGAGGAAAGAAAGAGGAAGTGTTTTTGGTGATTTTTGATGGGAAAAAGTTTGATTATTTAACCTAAGAAAATTAGTTCTAATTAAAAAGAGGAGTTTAACTAATTATTTTAAACAACCTAAAAAATCTAAGTTTAATTGAAATTACGGAAAATAAAATAAAATCTAAGTCTATTAATTTTTAATTTTTAATTGTAAAAAGGAAACTAATTGTTAGAAAATATTTTTGAGAATTTATTTATTTGGATAAATAAATGAAGTAGAAATAAAATAAAATCAAAGTGATTGAATTAATATATTCTTAATCTAATTATTTAAGAAAATATATTTTTTATATTTTGATTAAATAAAATAAGTAAGTAAAAGTAAAGAAAATATAAAGAGATAAAAAAAGTTGGGCTTGAGTGTAAAAGCAATCACGGGGTGGTGTTGGCAAATGTCCAGGCCCAAGAGGTTTTTGTTAGAATCAGGAAAATAAAATAAAAGTGGAATGGGCTTGTGTAACGCCCGATAATTTAATAATTATTTAATTAAATTATTTTCGAATTATTTGTTGAAATGTGTGAGATGTTTCTACATGTTGCTAAGTTGTTACTTAGTTGACTATTTTAGTTGATTAATAATATTAGTAATAATATTAGAATTTGTAGAATATTAATAATATTAAGATGATATAAGAATAATTTTGGTTTGTCCTATTCCAAGGGTTAGAAGTAGTAATATGGGGGTGTGTTGTTAAGCCCAATGGAATAATAATATTATTATTAGGTTTATTTAAATAAGAATTAGGTTAATTATAAAAATAAGGAAGTCTTGGTGTGCTGATCGTGAGAATTTACAGGGAAGAGGAATAGGAAAAGAGGCAAAGCTAGGTTTTCAATCGGAGAGTTATAAAGCGACCTTCAATCCAAGGTAAGGGTGGATTTCTGACTCTATAATGGGAATTATGATGAATATTATATAGGGATTGGTTGCGGGTATAAGTGTTGTGCATATGATTCTTTTTTGGATCTGTTTCTGAAATTGCTTGTTTTCATGTTATAATTGTTTATGAATTTTCTACATAACTGTCATGTACAAATTGATGAATCTGTTAGTGGAGATTATCACATGTTGATATAGTTGTCACGTTTCTATGTTATTCCATGTTGTTGGTTTGAAATTAGTGATCGAGGAGAATACTAGAAGGCTGGGTTAACGTTCGTCACAGACTGGATGAAGTATGTGCAAAAGTGTTAAAGACACGTCGTATCGAGGGGCACAGATGCTTGTGTCGAGCGACACAAAGTTGCAAGGTGTTCTGTGGGGCACACGAGCATTACGATCGGCATGGTATGGAGATGATTGTGCCGAGGAGAACCCTTAGTATGACGAGGGGCATACACCCTTAAATCAGAGTTTCTTTTGTTTGTTCCGTCTGTTTCCTGTGTCTGCCACTTATTCAATTGGTTACTAATTATCATCACAGAGTTAATGAATTATGGATAGCAGAGATTAAGTAATCAATAATTATGATGGTCTTAGCATACTAATCCAGAGAATAATAATCAAATAACTATGGAGTATGTATATATATAGCGAATGTTAAATTTAGTTGCAAAATTCTTATGTAACGGAGTTAGTATAGATAAACCATAACAGAGATAATTCATGGTAGTAGGAGGTGATTCATAGTAGTAGGATATAATTGCAGGAACCTTATCAAAAAACTATTAACAGTATAATATCATAGTTCATGTAGCAGGAATAAGTTGACAGTAGGAGTTAATTGTGAAATAGTAACAGAAAGCTATTAGCAATAAAACAATAGTAGAGAATTAATTAGTAGCAATAGCAGTAGTAGAAATTGTTCATAGCAGTACTAGCTTATATAATAGTTGCAGCAGGTTAATATTTGAGGAAACATCCCAGAACGTCTAATAGCCGAATATAGACGTATAGCTGAATAATTATTTAGTGTTATTGCAATGGGTTTCGATTGTATTTGTGAATTTTATAATGTTGTTGTAATGTCAATATTATTGACGATACGAGTTGCAGGATATACCAAGGTTGTTGAAATGCCTCTAATTCTTGGCAGATATTATGTTGTAGGCTTACGGCCAAAGTTGAATTATGTTGAGTTGATATTGAATTGTTGTTGATGTTGTAGGCTTACGGCCAAATTTGAATTATGTTGAGTTGATATTGAATTGTTGTTGATGTTATAGGCTTATGACCAATGTTGATTTATGTTAAGTTATTGTTTGTAGTTGTTGTTGCTACATTCATGTTGTGTCGCATACACCGCATATCAAGTTGGAGCTGGTGCTCGTCAAGTTGGCCTAGATTGGAAAAATATTAAGTTGAAGGCTTATGCCTTGTCGATACCTCTATTTATTGGCAGATTATTAAGCTGGGATTTTTGCTCCATTGGTACCACATGTATGTGCATAAAAAATCAAGTCGCATTTCATGTTGCATCTTAAGTTATCGTGATGATGAATTGGATGTGATATTATGGTGATGAATTAGTTGTGTTGAATATTGTTAAAAAGCTGTGAAGTGGTTATTGTTATATGAACTGATTCTAATATATTATTTATCATACATTCTATTATATTGTTTGATATCTCACCTCTTCTGTTTGAATGTTACCCTTATGTTGGTAACGTGCAAGTAATCCAGAATGAAGGTTGTTTACCTTAAGTAGTTCGAGTTAGCGTCATCGCTCTGATACGTAACACTCGGGGGGATGAACGCTTGTTACTTTATTGTTGATTTTACTTCCATTACTGAATTTTAAGTTGATTTTGTTAAATACTTTGTTGTTTCTAAAGTTGTTTTCAGTCGGACAAAGATGTTATGTCATTTAAGTTGAAATTATGATTTTGCTGCTTAAGTAATAAAGTTGTTTCATTTTAAAGACTAAAATTATTGTTATCTGTTCATCTGATGATTTAAGTGTTATGTATCTATTTTATATGTGATTAAATGTCGTTGTTATAAGTTGAAAGTGTAGCATTCCATTCGTTTGTTGGAAATTTTGTAACTCTGATTTTAATATTATTCGCCGGGAAGAAATAGGGTGTTACATAAGTGGTACCGGAGCAGGTTGGTCTGTCCGACCAAGTTGTTGAGTCAGTAGAGTAGTGTGACAGTTGAATACTGTCAATGTGTTGTTTCTTAGTACGTGACTGTGATACGGTGGGAGAACTGACTTGAGGTTTTGCATTTGTGTTCGCAATTGTACGGTTTAGCAAGAGTCACCACCGACTTTTTATTTTATCCAAAGGAAAGGTCAAAAAGCACAAGAAAGACCTTTGAGATGTTTTCTTGGGTTCGGGGGGTAGATTATGAAAAGGGAAGGTGCAAGCACCCTTTTCATCCATGGTTATCCATGGGCTCTTAGTTACTTGATTTCGATCACTTGCTTTCGCTTTTCAATTGTTTGAAATGGTGCTTTGTGTATGTTGTTTTGAAAATGCTTTGAAAAAGAGGACTTGTCTAGGAAACCTTTGTAACAATTTTTGTTTGAATGTTTTACAAAATTGTTTGTCTTTTTGAAAAGATATTTCAATGTTTTGAAAGTTTATTTTGAAATTGTGCTGTAAGGTGTGTTTGAAAATAGCAAGGATGTTTGGCAAGCTTTTGATCAAGTAACTAAGAGTTGTCTACCCTATTTTACTCAAAGATATTTCTTATGTTTTTAACCCTTTTGACAGTGTTATTTCACCATTGCATTTGGTGAACAACCTTGTGTTAGGATGTTAAACAGGACAGGCGCGGGTCATCGCATACAATCATTGAAATCAAATTGTGAGACGCTCTAGCAATTTTGTAAGGGACGAGATCATTTTTATTGAAGGCAACATCGAGGGTCATCGAGGGACTATGATCTTTGTTTATTGAAGGGGCATTTTCTAGAATGTCTCATATTCGAGGGACATGATTGCATTTTCCGAGGCAACAAGCGAGGTTACCCTAGAGGTGCACGTGTGAATTGTGTTTGTCATTTTCATGCATTCAAATCTTGTATTAGGTTATCTAGAGATTGATTTTAGATTTTCGCATACAAACCCTAATCTCTAGTCATGGCATATTGAAAGCGTAAAGTGCGAGAATTAAAATTCTAAGCTATTACAAAAGTATCCGGGGATGGGGGTACAATTATTTACAAATGGGGATGAATCTCTCAAGGATAATAAAGTTCAAATATCAAGTGTTACAACCAAATCGAATTGTCGCAGTTCAATTATAACAAATTATAAAATAAGGAAAATCAATAAATTATGAGATGCATGTATAAATAAAAATCTATTCTAAGGAAGATTAAATATTTTATTCTTTTGTTTTTTTTTCGTTTTATTAATTATGAAAAGAAAAAGTTTTAAAGAAAGAAAATTTACTTTAAACTAAATCTATATTATTTACGTGTTTTTATTAATCAATAAAAAGGGTTAAAGAAAACCAAAATTATTTAAATCAAACTAAATGTTCTTTTTGGTATTTTCATTATGTTAACCAAGATTAATTAATAAAGAAAAAATAAAATTAACTTAAAAGGAAATAAAACAAAGTTTATTTACTATTTTTATTAACTAAAAGAAAGAAACAAATTAGTTAAAATTAAAATAGTAAAAGAGAGTGTTTGTTAATTCTAAAGAAAAGGAAATAAGAAGAATGGGCTTAGGATGGTGTTGGGCCCAAAAAACGCAAAGGAAAGGGTGAGTCAGTATAGACAAAATGGGGGGGTTCGCTGGTAAAATGTTATGGGCTTAAGGCAATTGTGTGGGACAGGCCCAATTGTAAACTTGTACAATTTTAGGGTTGAATCAGTTAGGGTTTGCGCGAATCTCTTCCAGCGGCGTCACTCTCTTGTTCTCTTCTTCGTCTCCTTCAAACAGACGCACTGATTCTCCTCCTATCGCAGCCGCTGGAGTGCCCTCACTCTCCTCCTCTTTCTATCATTCAAAGGTCTGGGTTGTGTTATGGTATGGTTCGTTTCTTGATTCGAGTTTTACAGTTTTAGTTCGTTTATGTGATTTTACAGTTTTGAGCTTATTTTTTGTTCATGGCTTATTTGAAGGGAAGAAATGTACCTTGGGTTTTCTTTGGATAAGAGAGACGGAGGGTGAGATGGCGATCCTGGTGGCTTAGCAGCGGAGAAGAAGATGATGACGAACGCGCTTCTGGTATCTTTGTCTTTGTCCCTTTCTGAATGTTAATTAAACCTGGCTTTTGAAACTTTGATTGTTGTTTTTCGTTGATGATGATAGGTCTCTAAAACTTGTTGCCTTTTTTTTCTTCTGAATCTCTCTTCCTTTCTCTGAATGTTGATATTTGATAATGAAAAACTTCTGAAAACTAGTTGTCTCTTTTGCTTCTGAACCTCTCTTCCTTTCTCTTCTTGAATGCTGAAGGTTGATGATGAGAATGTCTCTGAAACTTCTGTTGATTTGTTCTGAAGCTTTGTTTGTATGCTTCTGAAATGCTCTTCCTCTTTCTTGGCTTTGATGTTTGATGATGAACAATTCTGAAAACTGTGTTGGTTTGATAGCAGGCCTGGCTTAGTTTGTAATTTGTTTGACTGTTTGTTCTGTTTGCAAGTCTGTTACAGTTTTTGTTATAACTGATTTGGAGATGACAGGCTTGCAGTTTGGAAACTTGCAGTTTTTACTAGGCTTTGCAGGTTTGAGCAAGCTTCGCTTGTTGAGTTTGGCCAAACAGTTTGGCAAGTTATGTTTTACTATGGTTTTGTAGTTTGGCCTGTTTGCAGGTTGTTTAGGCAGCTTGGCAAGTTCTTTTGCTGTGGTTTGTAGTTTGGCCTGTTTGCAAGTTTTCTGATGTTGGCCAAGCAGTTTGGCCTGATAGCAGGTTATGCAGTTTTTTGAAACTTACAGGTTTTTATGGTTGTTTGGCTATTTGGCAAGTTATGAAGGTTTGTTGGCTTTGTGGTTTGAGCAGTTTGGTTTGACAGGTTTGGAGCTTTGAGTTTCAGACTTGGCTTTTGTTTGAAACTGTTTGGGAATTGGCTTGTTTGCAGTTTGGTACAGGTTTGACAACAGATTGCTAGGCTTGATGATTTTGTTTTGCAGTTTGGAACTGCAGGTTTATGGTGTTGTAGTTTTGGCTGGTTGTTTTGCAGCTAGCTTGGTTGAGCTTGTTTTGAAGTTTGGAACTGCAGGTTTGTGGTGTTTGATTTTTCGTTTGGAAACTTGGACAGGTTTTGGCTATGCAGGTTTGCTGGCTTGGTTCCAATTGGTTTTCTGAGTTTTTGTAAGCTCTAATGTCATCTCTCCTTAGACTGTTATGCAGTCTTTAGTTTTATATCTTTTTATCTTTTTTGTTTGCCCTTTCTGATAGCCTGCTCTTGCCAAACTGTACCTTCAAAAGGTGATCCTTTTCTCTCTTCCTCTCCCCATGAAATAAGCACTTTTTGCTTATTATATTATATTCTGAAAAGTTTGCCCCTGGAAAATGATGATGGCTTCTGACAAGTCTTTTGCTTGTTAATAGGTTTTCCTCCTGCTGTATTTGCCTGCTTTTGCTGTACTTTCTGCATTATGTACTTTTGCCTTGACAGTTTGCATCTGGTTTGGGTTTGCCATGCTTAGTTTGCTTAGTTTGACATGCTTATGTTTGCCTTGCAACTTGTTGCAATGTTTGCAATGTTTAGTTGCTAACTCTGTACAGTTTTTGCGTTCAGTTTGGTTACTGCAGTTTAGTATGCTTGGTTACTGGACAGTTTGAATTTTGGCGCCTTGGTTTGCCTTTGCTACTGTAGTATTTGCCTTTGCAATGCCTATGTTTGCAAGCTTTGTACAGCATGTCCATGTTTTGCATTTGAGCCAATTGCTTTTGTATGCTTGCATTTTATTATTTTTTTACTTTTCTCTTTGTGAACCAAGAAGAGCAATCTTCTTGTGATTTGCAAAGAGAAAAATAAAACATGATGAACAATAGCACGCTGATTCCGGACGGCAAACTTTAATGATGAATTTCTCCTTTCTTTTTTCATTTGAAAATTCTTTTCAATTATCTGTACTAATTTTCTTTTCCTTTGTCTTTTTCAGGTGAGTGCCAATTGGATGATAGAGGAGGCAGTAGAAGCCGGAGACCTTGAGCATGGGAGCACCGGAGCATAGGAGACTTAGGCTTAAATTAGATAGACTTTTTTTTCCATTTATTGTAAACATTTATTTCTTTTTAAAATACTATAAGTTGTAAAAACTTACAATATTCAAAAATAATAAATTATTTTTTTGTAACAATATTTGAAAATGAATAAAAAGAGTCTTTATCCAAAAGAAACATTTCTACTGTCAAATATCTTGCCCTTCTTCCTTGCATGTTCACTTAATTATTTAAGACTCTCAAATCAAAATAATTGAAACTGCATTTCAACAATTCTAATCCAGATAACTTAAATTCCAAATAATCAAAAACTTTGCAGTCTCGTAACCTTGCATCAGTATTCCAATCACAATACGCATTGTATAATAAACAAGCAAGCATTCTATTAACCGGCAAACCTTTCACTCCATTAACAAGCAGATGTCTTGATATTCCAAATAACAGTCTCAGCTCCTATTTCTTATCCCAAATAATCAGGCCTTGAGAACAATCAGTTGACCTTTCAGCAAACTTGAAAAAGTGAGAAACCAATGTAACGGTAAACTGAATTTCTGTGGATTCAATTTCTTCTGAGAAATGCGAGAGAAAACCCTAATTCTGGATTTACTGCTAAAGAAAAGTCTGTTTGATCGATTCTTGAGCCAATCTTAAAAATCAGAGAAAACCCAAGGGTTGTGATTTCTTGTGAAAAAGGGAGGGCAAATTTTGGGGTACAACAGCGACATGTGTGCGATACACTGTCGGTACTTGCTTGTTTTTCTAATCGATTGTATGCAGGATTCAGTTTGAAGATAAGTGGGGGAGAAGCTTTTCTTCTCGGATATGTTTTGGTTGTAAGATGTTAGTTCAATATGTTGTTGATGGCAACAATACAATTATTGTTGATGTTTTGTTGTTTCCCGAATCCGAATGTGACATGGATTCAAGATTTTGTTTGTTAATCAAGTTGGAGCATCTTAAGGGAGGATGATCAGATATTGTTGATGTTTACTTCTTGAAGGATAAGGAGCAATGTAACGGTTGTTGATATACGAGTAGAGTGTAAATCCATGATGTTTCTAAAGGTGGTTGTTAAGTAACAAGGATAATTTTTAGAAGATGGAATTCAGAAATTTTCGATGTTTCAGCGCTGCTGGTGGACTGTGAAGTTGTCAGTTTGAGTAGCCCTTGCGTAAGATGTAGATGTTTGAACAGTGATAGAGTGATAGATTTTTGTATACCTTATAGTGGGATCCTTGTGAGTGATTGAAAAAGTTATTGAAGTTGTTGGAATGTTTTGAATCGCGATTCAGAGTCATAAATGCGAGGAGATGAGTACGATTTCAAGAATGGTAAGTGTTGGTACTGGTACAAATAAATTACGTTATGATGTTATCATAAGGTGTGTAATAGTATGTTGCTGCATGACGTCGGTGTTTGCATTTTCGGATAACTTTAGAAATTCATATTTTATGTTCTGAGTATCGGAATGATGTCTCGTTTGAACCTATGAGGAGATAGAAATATATTCTATCCTATGGAAGTGTTTTCAAATATGGTAGATTAATTCCTATGTGGAGGGACTCTGAAGTCGGGTACGGAACTAGAGTCTTTTTGGGCATAAATGGTTATTATCGCAGTTGTTCGAGACGAGGTCAAGCGTAATATATTGTTGGCGAATAAGTTGAGAAGTGAGATGTTCAGTATTAAAAAGGATGTGAAAGTATTGGAGAAGCGCATAGAGATGCAGATTATGATGATTAATAATGATTATAATGAAGATGTCCTTTTAAAGGAAGATGTTTTTAAGAGGAATTATAGTCGTGTTTATGATGTCAAGGTAGTGGCGTGTGTAAAAGAAGAATTGGAGAGGTTCTATCACCAAAACGGTGTGGAACGACATTGCTGAGATTTCAATTGGAATGAGATGACGTGTAATGTACTGGTATAGTAGTAATTCTTGAGTTGGATAATACTTAACTTTCGTGTAAGGTTAAACGAGTGTAATATGGACCGTGTAATATGTTGGGCATTGGTGGCTCATCGACCAGATCGAATGAAAAGGAAATTATGGGAGTATTTGTAAACCTCATTGGAGATTATTGGATTATGGTGCTTTAGGTGACTCGAGTACAAGTTCTAAAAGAACACTATTATAGTTTGGTAACGATGGTTTATACTCCATTATGGTTGTCGGCTATCTATTGAAAAATTGAGGAATTGATCACCCTTAATCTCTTGTTGATAGTAGACGAGATCGTGTTGGATGGTATATACTTGTCTTACTATCTTAATGGTGTGTAAGGTGAATTGATGGTATATCGTGAGGATAGTCGCTCACCAGTTTGTGTGAAGTAATAAAGGAGTGGCTGAGAAAGAGTTGAGACGGATTGAACAATTCGAATTAGCGGGTTTATATGCGAGCTAACGTTGCAAAGTGAAAGATTGGGAATATCAAGTGAACAATGATTTTATGGTGGATGTTAAAGAAAGTCTGAAACTAAGTTGAAACTTGTAAACCATATATTTGAAGGAAATTTTAATTAGGACGGTGACATAAGATGGATGATCAGAGTTGCGCAGCTAAAGCATGACGGGCGCAGTTGTATGCTTGTATAACTCGTTAGAAGTGAAGGACTAAATATCAGAAGCCTAAGGAAATGATATATCTTGACCTACATGTTTGATTTAGTGGATTGTTGATGTATGAATGATGTGTCAGGGTACTGCGTTTTCTTGTAAATATTTGCTGATTTTATAAGGCCATTATTGGTTGTTAGTTAATGGTGAGTTGTGTGTATATTTGTTGAGTTATATTGTTAAGTTGATGTTATAATGATTTTGTTCTCGTTGTTGTAATGTTGTTTTTGGTTACCATAAATGATGGATAGTACTCCATAATATGACGAAGTTGATTATATTAGCTATCTTGATGTCACTATAAGGGTGATACGACGGTATGAATAGAGTTGTTGATATTTTGTTGATAATTGACACACACACACACACACACACACACACACACACACACACACACACACACACACACACACACACACACACACACACATACACACACACACACACACACACACACACATATATATATATATATATATATATATATATATATATATATATATATATATATATATATATATATATATATATATATATATATATATATATATATGGGAGTGAAATTGTGTATGTGATTTGGTGTTGAAAATGTTGTTAACTTGATAATGAGATGTTGTATATCCAAGTATAAGTGCGTTATAGTTGTTACTACTTTAGATGTTGATATGTCAAAATACTGTTGAAGTGGTTGATAAGTTATTAACGATTATGTTGCGAAGGCGTTGAATGATTAGCATGTGTGTATTTGATTTAAATTGTGATGAGTTATTGTTATGTCGAGAAAGTAGTGGTCAAAGTGTTGCCAGACGCGACTTAGGGATCAGAGAGTGTGATGCGAAATTCGCGTTAAGAGTGGTAGTATCGAGTAGATTTTCGAGGACGAAAATATTCTAAGTGGGAGAGAGTTGTAATGCCCGATAATTTAATTAATTATTTAATTAAATTATTTAATTAAATTATTTTCTAATTATTTGTTGAAATGTGTGAGATGTTTCTACATGATGCTAAGTTGTTATTTAGTTGACTATTTTAGTTGATTAATAATATTAGTAATAATATTAGAATTTGTAGAATATTAATAATATTAAGATGATATAAGAATAATTGTGGTTGGTCCTATTCTAAGGGTTAGAAGTAGTAATATGAGGGTGTGTTGTTAAGCCCAATAGAATAATAATATTATTATTAGGTTTAGTTAAATAAGAATTAGGTTAATTAGAAAAACAAGGAAGTCTTGGTGTGCTGATCGTGAGAAGTTACATGGAAGAGGAATAGGAAAAGAGGCAAAGCTAAGTTTTTAATCGGAGAGTTAGAGAGAGACTTTCAATCCAAGATAAGGGTGGGGTTCTGACTCTATAATGAGAATTATGATGAATATCATGTAGGGATTGGTTGTGGGTATAATTGTTGTGTGTGTGATTCTTTTCTATAGGTGTTTCTGAAATTGCTTGTTTTCATGTTATAGTTGTTTATGAATTTTCTGCATAACTGTCCTGTACAAATTGATGAATATGTTAGTGGAGATTATCACATGTTGATATAGTTGTCATGTTGCGATGTTATTCCATATTGTTGGTCTGAAATTAGTGATCGAGGAGAATACTTGAAGGCTAAGTTAACGTTCGTCACAGTTTGGATGAAGTCTGTGCAAAAGTGTTAAAGACACGTTGTGTCGAGGGGCACAGGTGCTTGTGCCGAGCGGCACAAGGTTGCAAGGTGTGTCGAGGGGCACACGAGCATGTCGGTCGACATGGTATGAAGATGATTGTGCCGAGGGGCACACGACCATGCCGATCGACATGGTATGAAGATGATTGTGCCGAGGGGCACCCTAAGTGTTACGAGGGGCATACACCCTTAAATAACAATTTCTTTTGTTTGTTTTGTCTGTTTCCCGTGTCTTCCACTTATTCAATTGGTTACTAATTATCATCATAGAGTTAATGAATTATGGATAGCAGATATTAAGTAATCAATAATTATGATGGTCTTAGCATACCAATCCACGGTAGAAAAATTAAATAACTATGGAGTATATATGTGTGTGTGTATATATATATATATATATATATATATATATATATATATATATATATATATATATATATATATATATATATATATATAGTTACAAAATTGTTATGTAACAGAGTTAGTATAGATAAACCATAAAAAAGATAATTCATGGTAGTAGGAGGTGATTTATAGTAGGAGGATATAATTGCAGGAACCTTATCGGAAAACTATTAACAATATAATAGCATAGTTCATGAAGCAGAAATAAGTTGGCAATAGGAGTTAATTGTGAAATAGTAACAGAAAGCTATTAGCAATAAAACAACAATATAGAAATAATTAGTAGCACTAGCATTAGTAGAAATTGCTGATAGCAGTACTAGCTTATATAATAGTTGCAACAGGTTAATATTAGAGGAATCATTGCAGAACGTCTAATAGTCGAATATAGATGTATAGATGAATAATTATGTAGTGTTATTGCAATGTGTTTCGATTGTATTTGTGAATTTTACAATGTTGTTGTAGTGTCAATATTGTTGACGATGCAAGTTGCAGGATATACCGAGGTTATTGAAATACCTCTAATTCTTGGCAGATATTATGTTGTAACCTTACGGCCAAATTTGAATTATATTGAGTTGATATTGAATTGTTGTTGATGTTGTAGGCTTATGGCCAAAGTTGAATTATGTTGAGTTAATATTGAATTATTGTTGATGTTATAGGCTTATGGCCAATGTTGATTTATGTTGAGTTGTTGTTTCTATATTCATGTTGTGTCGCATACACCGCATGTCAAGTTGCAGCTGATGCTCGTCAAGTTGGCTTGGATTGGAAAAATATTAAGTCGAAGGCTTATGCCTTGTTGATGCCTATATTTATTGGAAGATTATTAAGTTGGTAGTTGTGCTCCGTTGGTACCACATGCATGTGCATAAAAAATCAAGTCGCATTTCATGTTGCATCTTGAGTTGTCGTGATGATGAATTGGATGTGGTATTATGGTGATGACTTAGTTGTATTGAATGTTGTTAAAAAGTTGCAAAGTGGTGATTGTTATATGAACTGATTATAATATATTATTTATCATACATTCTATTATATTGTTTGATATCTCACTCATTCTGTTTGAATGTTACCCCTATGTTGGTAACGTGCAGGTAATCTAGAATGAAGGTTGTTTACCTTAAGTAGTTCGAGACGGTGTCGTCGCTCTGATATGTAACACTCGGGGGAATGAGCGCTTGTTGCTTTATTGTTGATTTTACTTCCATTGTTGAATTTTAAGTTGATTTTGTTAAATGCTTTGATGTTTCTAAAGTTGTTTTCAGTTGGACAAAGATGTTATGTCATTTGAGTTGAAAATTTTGATTTTGCTGCTTAAGTAATAAAGTTGTTTCATTTTAAAGACTAAAATTGTTGTTATATGTTCATTCGATGATTTAAGTGTTATGTATCTGTTTTATATGCGATTAAATTTCATTGTTATAAGTTGAAAGTGTAGCGTTCCATTCGTTTGTTGGAAAATTTGTAACTCTATTTTAATATTATTCGCCGGGTAGAAATGGGGTGTTACAGTCTGCGCTGGTGAAAGCAAATTGGGGGTGAAAATAAGAAAAACTGAAATAAATAAAAAAATGCAAAAGGGTTCACTATGGTTCGAACCCGCGCCCTTGAGGCAAGAAGTGATTTTGTACGCGCGTGCTTGCCACTTGGGTGGATGTTTCATCCGGTCATTATACAACTTGCACTAAATATAAAATGAACTCATTTCTGAAAATGACTTCATCTTCTTCCTCGCGCCAGTGACCAGAACAACATTTTTGAATTTTGTAAAATGTTCATTGCTCAACCAAATAAGAAAATGTAAACTTCAAACCTGCTCAGAATTTCCTCACAAATTCAACCATATAATTTTCAAAAGCTATAAATCAAAGATGAGTGAGAATTTTACTTAGTATCAAACTGAACCGTAAAATCTCAGAATTTTCTGTTCTAAAATTCTCATCACACAGTCAATGAAAATTAAAACTAAGGACATGGTTAGCTTTAGAGCAGTGATATCTACATTTTATCTTTTGAAATCGAAGGCAAATGATGCTTGAATAAGGATTTCAAAGTTTAAAAAACTTACCTTTAAAGTGAGAATCGTGTTTGGAGTTAGAGCACTCCTGAAGATGTTGTGATGATTTGGATAGCTTCACTGAACTCCTAGGAAGCTATTGCAATGCTTACTTTGGATTGAGAGTGGCTGGATTCTTCTGGACAAGTCAAGTTGCACAGCTCTGTTTTTGAAAATGGAGGATGATGAAGATGATGTTACAGTGGTGAAATAGGGCTTTGTATAGGTTCTATATGAGTTATAGATGCTTTGTGAATGATTTAAAATGAAAATGCACGAGTGTATTAGGTGTTTGGAGTTCAAGATCAGAAATTGCAACAAATGGAGTTTGTTTGGCCAATTCTGACTTTGTGAAAGATTGAGGGTGTTTTAGGGCTTGTGAACTACTCTCTCGCTAGCAAATAGACCTCTCTATTTATAGAGAAAGGTTGGAGGGAAGGAGCTGATCAGATTTGCAATATCACGTGTTATGGTTTGGTTGTATTATAAATGAATCCAACCTGAAGAACATGGTCCCAATGTTAAGTACAAGGCAATATTAGAGTGTTTAGAGACTTTAAACATGTTTCTTCTGGATTTTTTGTAGAGTGTTGGCAGAGGGAACATGTTAGAAGCTCAAGGAGAGTGGACTTTGTGATAAAGCATGCTTTACAAGAATGGAAATGGTAAATTTGTGCCAAAAATGGAAAATAGTCTTAGACAAAGCTTGAATCAAGTGGATAATGGCTCAAAAGTTTGTGCAATCATCTGATTATGGATAGCTTTAGAGGTTAAGAGGCCTGCAAAGCAAGATTATGTAGCATGGCATAAGGATTTGATTATGTGTTCTTCATGAAAATGACTTATAAATCAAGAATGGATACCCAACTTCATCTCTTTGAATCTCCTAGCTCAAGCATGTTAAATTTATGCTCTTGGATGTTTTAGAAATCTTGAAACATTTGCTACAACTTTCATGTTGACCACTGTGGCTAAATCAATAAGGAGATTGGTGAAAATTGGCCAAGAAATAAGATTTCAACTTTTAAATCCCTTGAAATAAGATTTATTCAAAAGATGCTTATGAGTGCATGGATGCATGATGCAACAATCACACACAAGATCACACATATAGGGTTCATAGGTTCAGCGTCACGAGCATGAGGTCGAAGGTACTACCCATAAGGTATGGTCTAAAAGTTATCACCTGCCGAACAAGGTTCTAGAGGTTCCTAGAGTCTACATCCTTCCTTCTGATATTACCAAATTCCCGATTAACTCGATAATTAGTAATATTCTCAAAAAAAACTCGTCTGAGCGTAGCATCGTATGATAACTATTTCTGGATTACTCCGTCATAGCTTCCGCACTACACCTAAAAGGCCAAGATGGGTTTGGTATTCTACGGTCCTCAGCTTCAGCAGGCTCCCAAGTCGAAAGCAGTATGTCTTCCCGATTACTCGGTAAATGACACTACAGTCAAAGGGGCCTCCACTGATTGGGGGATCTCATGCCTCCTTTTTGGGGATTACTCCCTCAAAGTTAACATGACTATACCGCTCGTCCTATCTTAGAGTTTTCCCAAGTCCGGGTATAGGACTTATGAGTAATCACCAAGCACCCTGAAAACCAGGAAAATCCAGATAAACATATAACACATAAACAACAATAGCATATACACAGATATAAACAAAGATAGGCTCAACCCACTTAGGGATGGACCAGAAAGAGGTCAATCTTTCCCCAGTGAAGTCGCCAATTTTCTATTGCGGTAGAAATGTTTAAGACTAAGCCATTGGATTGACTAGACTTATACATATCAAAAATAAAAATCGCCACCATGCTTTATTGTTTCTAAAGGAATGGGAAAAGAGCGAATGACCCAAAAAAGAGGGGGAAAGATTCAAGGTAAGGGGGTAGGTTATGTAAAGGGAAGGTATTAGCACCCTAAACATCTACGGTACTCCACATGAGTCTCTTTGTAAAATCTGTATATTTTGGCTATATAAAAAATGTTGTATAAAAATAGATGGTGGAGGTGATAAAAGAAGTATTTTTTTATGATTTTTGCACCCGCCGCGGTTGTGAACCTTTCGTGCCTACATATCACCTTCCGTGCAATAGGGGATCAGGGTACACATAGTTCCTCTTTAAAAAATTTAAAACATAAGTGTGTTGGTTAATTTTTATGAGATAAGACATCATTGTCTCTGTCTGTGTGGAAAACATACTTACTACCCACAATTAAGAGGAAGGAGAATTTGCATCATCTAAAAGTGGAGGATATGGCTTGGATTTTAAAATCAACAATGCCTCACTCAACACCCAAGTGGAAAATATCTCAATTCACTACATATTGTATAAATATAGTTGTTTGCATCACTACAAGGATTGACAAGAGTCTAATATTTTGAGAAAAGCTTAAAGTAAAAGCCAAAGTGGCAAAAATGGTTTTAAATGAGATTGATTGACTTTTAGTCTTCCCACAAAAAAATGTCAAGGTATTATTAAGTTGATTGAAGTTTATTTATGAAAAGGTTTTTCAAAATGCATGGACCTAAGTCCAAGTTTATTATGAAAGTGGTTCAAGTTTAAAAACAAGAATAATTTTCAAAAGGAGAGAGAAGATTTTTGAAATTAAAGAAGATAGGAGGAGAAGAAGAGACTATCCTAAAGCATAAGATAAAAGCTAGGGACAGGAATCATCTAACCAACAAGAAGCCCATACTTAACATTATGAGTCAAGATAGAATTCCCATTATTTGGATTGAAACCAAGCAAGCAAAGATACTAGACCTCTTGAGAGAACTAAACTTCAAGTGTATTAACTCTTCATAAAAAAATTGGGCAGAGTAACGGCTGTATACGGGTGAATTCCAGACTATAAACAAAGTATGTAATCACAATAACCTGCACATAAAACAAACAATCAATCCAATGTTTTGAGGTAAAACTCAAGAACTCCATACAAAATATCAATTAAGGTCATAAGGTCTCCAACATAAGCCAAGGTCTCTAATCCTAAGTCCAAGAAGTTCAATACTCCATAATACCAAGGATAGTAACCAAATAGTCCAAATATCATTAAAGTTTTTATGGTTCATATTGATTATTAGGTATCTTAGAAGAGAAAATAAAGGGCTCAAGTGAGTAAAAAAATGACATGAAATTAAATGTAACACTTAAAGTAAATGGTACATAAAGCATAAAAAATAAAAAATAAAGGGCATAAAGTAAAAACAATTTAATAATTAGTGGTTAGTTGGATTTCCATCTTGAAACTTGCATTTGGAACTCATTAGAGGATTGGTAGAACCAAAGCCTCAACACAACAAGTTTCATTTGCTTTTTGTCAAGTATATCATCTATTTGGAATCCTCAAAAGTACCATTTAGTGATCAACGATGTTTAAGTGATCCGTGTTGACCAAAAGTGTTGTAGATCCATTAGAGAATTGGTAGAACCAAATCCTCCACACAATGAATCTCAAGTTTATTGGATCAAAGAGATCAAATTAACATACTTTGGCTTGCAAACATAGGTTTGGGCCACGAATGATCATTTATTCGAATCGGGATAAAATTTAGCGCTATGTTAAGCAATCGTAAGTGGACTTATGTAGAAATCGCACCTATTTTGAGGTCAGTCAATAGTAATTTATGCAACATTTGTTTTGAGACATGATATAGAGATCATGCTCCAATAACACTTAGTGCAATGAGAAAGGGACAAGATGAAGAGGGGTGGGAGAGACCATACAAACCACATTTGAATTGAATTTAAATCAAACTATTAATAAAATTATTCATCCATTTTTGTGGAGTTAGACTCAACACCATAGATCCAATGATGTTAATAAAGTTCATGATCAAAAATTCAACCCAAGATCAGCCAGAAAATAATCATAAAATAATATTGCATATAATATATACATTAAAAAAAGGTTTTAGAAATATTTAAATTAGAAATAAGGGATAAAAATATCAACTATGTTCAAATTAATAAAGAAATAAATAGTAGGACCACAGAAAAATCAGAAATGGACTCAAATATTTTTATAAATTTTTTGGTAATTTTTTTAAGTCGGAAACTATTTTTTAAAATTAAAAGAAATTTGTAAAATAAACCAAAAATGATTTAAAAAATACCAAAGTCAGAAATAAAAAATAAGTGAAGTCACCAATATTTGTCACAATATTATTGGATCATTCCATATTTTTTTTCAGAATTTAAAAATGTTTAAAAGTATTTTTAAACATTCAAAACAAATCAAATAAAGTGAAAATTTATTAAAAAAATACCAAAACACAAAATAAATTTGTGAAAAAATAAGAATCAGAAAGAGAAAAATCAAAAATATTTTTCATAATTTTTCCAGATTATTTGGACTAAAAATGAATTTTCTATGATTTTTTGAAATTTATAACAATGAAATACAAAAAATCAGAAAAGAAAATAAAAACCAAAAAAATATGGCCCATCTGATCAATGTCAAAACGCGTTAGTAAATAGATCAAGTGGACCTGGCGCGTTGTGCATGTTATAGACTTTAGTGGATAATGCATTGAATCATTAATTAAATCAGATTTTCAAAAAAAACAAGTGGTGTGCCATCATTGGTTGGAAGATGACACGTTGGTCATCTTCAACCTCCAGCCAATGTGAATTGCAGGTCTCTCAAACTGTAAAATCAGAAGCTCGGACCTATGCCATTCGCTTCGTCTCTTCAAGACGAAGACAACCACGCCTTTGCGACAAATTTATATAAATTGTAGCTCAAGCAATTTGGAAGGAATGTTTTGAAAAGGGATTTGAAATTTCGAGGTCAAAACAAGTTTTCAGATGAAAATAAGTGTTGCAACTAGAACCAGGGTAATTAGAGCATCACAATGATATCAAAGTTTTGAAGAATTGATAAAGGAATCACCCTATTGAAGTTGAGTTGCAGAGCCCTGAAACTGGAGTTCTATGAAGCAATCTAGGACACGATTCTTGAATGTAATTATATGGTTAGCTTCAGGGAAGATCAAGGAAGGTGAATTGATGGAAAATTGGATTGAAAAAGGCTTGAAAGCAAATCTCGAAGTAGCAGAATTTTGAGTTATGGAACAAGTTTGGCAAGGTGATTCTGGCTATACAAGCTTGAGGAAATGAATGGGGAATGACCCTCTATTTATAGGGAATCAAATGGAATGTTCAAGCGTGTAAAATGATGAAGTTTGGAGGGAAATCGTGTGAAGTTGCAAACAAGAAAAGTGTGACCTCTACTTTGATCAAAACTCATCCAAAATGCGTGTTTTGCTATGCTAATCACTTCTGGAGGTTCACTAAACATGTTTAGAAGCAAAAATGTGCATAAACAAAGTGTTTAGAAGCTAAACCAATGATTTAAAATTCTGACTTTTGAAGAAATTTCAATTCCAAGGAACCAAGTTCAAATCAATGGCATTCTCAGCTCAAGGGGTCTTAGGGCATGATTCTTGATGCTTTAGAAAGATGAGGTTACAAACTTGTCAATGGAAAAAGAATGGAATCAAATGGATGCTTGAGTTGAAAGTTACATGGAGTCAAAGTTGGAAAAATAAAAGTTAACTTTCCATACATAGAAATATTTCAAAGTTTTCTTCAAAAGTGATCTATAATGTTTTGCATCCAAACATGGCCTTCCACTTGAAATTTGATCTTGACCAAAAAAGATGGCATGAAATAGACTTCTTGAATGACATTTTTAAACTTGAAACAATCAAAATCTCCAAAAATTGAGAGAGTTATGAATTGTTGAAGTTGGAAAAAAATCATGAAATGACCTATAATCTTTTGTATCCTTGGGGCATCTTCCATCAATTTTCTCACTTTGCACATAAAAGAAGGCATAAAGTTCACATCATTAAGATAATTTTGCAAAAAGAAATGGGATCAAGGTGATAAAAATTGGCCAAGTTATGATCATTTGAAGTCACATATGAGGAATTGGGGGTTCATCTGGAGGGCTTGTAATCTTTCTTCATCATCAAGTTTCTTCCACATGAAAAATCCTTGAAACTTTTGAAGTGATTTGTTGATAACCCTTTGAAGAGAAGGATGTCTTTGTAATCACTCAAAAATACCAAAATATGAGCAAGATATACTTCTTTGAAGTTCAAAACCCTAGCTCCTAGATCAAGAAAATGCTTTGAGGAACCTTGACAATTTTGAACAAACTTCTTGTACCAACACAAATGATTTGTAAATAGAATTTGTTGAGGATGAAAATGAGAATTCATAGCCACCAAAACCAATTAAATATCTTGAGAATTTAGAGAAATATGCACTTGTGATCAATGGGAACAAGGCCTTGTTCAAGCATGACAACTTCTTCAATCAACCCCTTGTACTTTTAGATCAATCTTGATATCTTAGAATATAGTGAACCAAAATAACCTTGCCATGCCATTTCCTCTAAAACAAATCCAATGGTGAGGTTTGAACTTCTCAAGATTTATTGACTAGGGCATGGAAATAAACTCATGAACCCATGGAGCAACTTGCTAAATCTCATTGCCTTTACCTACATAAGTAACAAGCAAGACAAACCAACATTAAATTTTATTATTTAAAAGAAGAAATCAAGACAAAAATATTCATGATCACAAAAGAACACAAGTCATGGTGCTTAGTGATTCCTCAAAGAGAAAAGCTAAAGATAGGGAGGGGAACCAAGAATCCTAATGTGATTTTGTTATGATGGAATTAACATGGTATGATGAGGGGATCTTAGGAGAAAAAATTAGGGTACAACAGCTGCCCTTATTTAAGTTTCTTATATCTGGAGATACAAAGGTTGGAAATCTTCCTGTCGACGCGATCGAAGATACTTAAATATAAAACAAATATTTTTGGCCCTAAGATGCCATGCAGTGCTTATGAGCATGAATGCATATGAACAAAACCAAAGAGACGTAAAACACCATTGGGGATGTAGAAAAGAAAATACAGAAACAAAAGAGAAACCCGACCAGGAAAATAAATCACTGGTGGATCAAAAGACCTAACTCGGAGAGGATGGTAAAATGGTCAAAGGAGACACCAAATCCTACTGAAGGCGAAACTACCAACGTTCACTGAAGGTAGAAAGAGGAAAGAAATAACAACACCGACGTTCACTGTCAGTGAGCTACCAATGTTCACTGAAGGTAGAAGGAAAAGGAATATCGTAGCATCGTTGTTCACTGACGATGAACTACCAACGTTCACTGAGGGTAGCAAAAAGATAACAATCACCGACTTTCACTGAATGTGACCTACCAATTTTCACTGAAAGTAGAGAGAAAAATATATCATAGCACCGTCGTTCACTGATGATGAACTACCAACGTTCACTGACAATGAACTACCAACATTCACTGAGGGTAGAAAAAAGATAACAATCACCAACTTTCACTGAAGGTGACCTACCAACTTTCACTGAAGGTAGAGAGAAAATATATCATAGCACCGTCGTTCACTGATGATGAACTACCAACATTCATTGAGGGTAGCAAAAATATAACAATCACCAACTTTCATTGATGGTGACCTACCAACTTCCACTGAAGGTAGAGAGAAAAATATATCATACTACTGTCGTTCAGTAACGATGAACTACCAATTTTCACTCAGGGTAGCAAAAAGATAACAATCACCAACTTTCACTGAAGGTGATCTACCAACTTTCACTAAAGGTAGAGAGAAAAATATATCATAGCACTGCCGTTCACTGAAGATGAACTACCAACGTTCACTGAGGGTAGCAAAAAGATAACAATCACCAACTTTCACTGATGGTGACCTACCAACTTTCACTGAAGGTAGATAGAAAAAATATCATAGCATCGTCGTTCACTGACGATGAACTGCTAATGTTCACTGAGGGTAGCAAAAAGATAACAATCACCAACTTTCACTGAAGCTGATTTACCAACTTTCACTGAAGGTAGAGAGAAAAATATATCATGACATTGTCATTCACTGACGATGAACTACCAACATTCTTTGAAGGTAGTAAAAAGATAACAAGTTTCCCGGAAATTCTGGCATTTCACCTAGAACGGGTCTCAACTTCTTCTTTAACCAAAGCATTCTGCCTGGAAAGGGTAATATATAAGTTGTCTCAAATAAAGAGACTACCGCTTGTAACGATTTCACAATGAACTATCTCTGTGATATTGAAAGTATTTCCATCCACTGGAGTAATTTGGGAAACGGGCTGCAAACTATCCACTCATAGAGAAGATAGTAAAAAACAGTTACGTCGACTTTTACAGGGAAGTACAGGTTGCTCAAATAAAGAGACATGTCACTTGTTGTTATGGAGGATTGTAAAAACAAAGTCTTTCTGGGGAAAGAAATATGACTTCCTGGGGAAATAAATATGACTTTCTGGGGAAATGCCAATATATTCTTGCTTGAGGAGATAAAGGTCTTCTCGTGCAAAATAAATGCACATTCTCAAACCAATGCTCGAAGCTTGCGGAAATCCAAAGTAATAATATTGTCGAGGATCAAAAATTCAAACCATAAATAAACTGGACTGAGACAGTTATCCAAAACACTTCCTTTGAGAAATAAACTCAAGAGGTAGACCCAAATCAACCAGTAAAAGTGCTATAAAAGAAGGCTGAAGCAAAAATCTTCCACGAGGGATAACTCAGTGGGGAAATTAAAAGAATATACGCTTTCTGCTTAAGGCCAACACTCTATTGAAGAGAGGACAACATAACATCTACAAAACAGGGTAATATGTCAACAAAATATTAACGAATGTGAATGTGCAATGATTTGCCAATTTTAGTTATGCATGATGTGTGTGTGAATGTATGAGTGTTTATCACGCATATGCTGACAAAACAGATATATAACACTGGGAATAAACAGGAAAAACCAACTCGAGCATAATCAACACTCGGCCAAATTACATCCAAGATGAACAATCTAAGAAAAAGTAATGGTCAATTGAGGAAACAAAACCTACTTTGTGGTTTAACTTTATTGGGGAGAAACGTAATTCGGTAGTAAACAAAACATAGGGACCAAACAGTACAGATACAAAGATACAATATCATCTCCCAGGTCTTTACCAGGGAATAACACTCAGACTTCAACGGGAATTCAAATATTTTCAAAAGTAACGCTTCTACTGGGGATTTTGAAAAATCAATTTCAAGTGGAGCATACGGACATCAAATCATCAAAACATTCACTGGGGAATTCAGACCCATTTTGAAAGAGGAAACACACAAAATTTGTTAAGGTGTATAATGTCCTATCATCAAGCCATTAACTGGGGATTTCATGTTGACTTCACTGGGGAGGTTAACACCACATCCTCAAAGGGAAAAGCAATACGTTCTTCACTAGAGAAACCGGAGACTTGTGTTCTTCAAGAGTGATTATTGTACCAACTTCTCTGGGAAGAAAGAACCTCTATTAAACAAACGAAAACTTTTACTGGAGGAATCCGGGATTGAATCTCCATATCATGCAAACTTGAAAGAGAGGAGAAATGAACCAAAACTTGACCAGGGAAACTGGAGTCACAAACCCAATACAGTGAGAACATCCTGAGAAAAAACTTCCCCGGGAAACAAAAATTCTCAAAACAACTGGAGTCTGTCCATTCTTGGGATCACCACTTTTGTTTTTCTCATGCGTCACAAATTTTAAAGTAAAAGAAAATTGTAAATTCTTTTTGAAAATCAATTTTGTTATTTAATCTTTTCGCTTTGAAAGTTATTATCAATAATAAATGGAGTCTTTGCAAGCTATATAAAATAAGAAATACAAAGAATTGGGTAAAAGCTCAAATTTCATTAATAGAATGGTAGTCTGCGAATGGAGAGACTCCATGGATGATTACAAAGTTCGGAAGATGGTAATATATAATGGAAAAGATACACTGAGATACAATGACCATTATTCCCTCTAACAACTTTTGAAATCCCGAGCAGCAGCTTCTGTTTGAAGTATGATGAGGATCCGAGAAGATTGTTGCTTCAATGATCAAGTCTTGTCTGATGTAGTTACTTGCCAAGAAATTCCCTAACTTTTACCTAAGCTGCCCTTGCGGGTTTTCAACTTAGCGGGAAATTTATTCTATTTATGTCTCTAATTTTTTCCTAGACCTCCCTTTCGGGTTTTCGGTCTACCGAGATGCTCTTTTTTGCCTAAGCCTCCCTTTCGGGTTTTCAACTTAGTGATCTGTTCTTTTATTTCTTTAGGAGAAGTATTTCTTGACTGCATCAGCATTCATGAGACGTGGGAACTCCTCTCCATCCATAGTTTCAAGAATTAATGCACCGCCAGAGAAGGCTTTCTTGACAACATATGGGCCTTAAAATTGGGAGTCCACTTGCCCCTAGAATCAGCATTGAAAGACATGATCTTCCTGAGCATGAGGTCGCCTTCTATGAATTCACGAGGTTTGACCTTCTTATCAAAAGCTTTCTTCATTCTCTTATGATATAACTGTCCATGACACAAAGCTGTCACTCTCTTTTCTTAGATCAAATTCAATTGGTCAAACCTGTTCTGGACCCATTCAGCCTCTAGCAACTTGGTTTCCATTATCACTCGCAAAGATGGAATCTCAACCTCGATTGGGAGCACAACTTCCATTCCATACATAAGGGAGAACGGGGTTGATCATGTTGAAGTGCGGACAGATGTTCGATATCCTTGCAAAGAAAAATGGATAATTTCATGCCAATCCTTATAAGTAACAACCATTTTCTGGATAATCTTCTTGATATTCTTATTAGCAGCTTCAACAACCTCATTCATCTTTGGCATGTACGGAGAGGAATTGTGATGGACAGTCTTGAACTCTTCACACAGTTCTGTCATCATTTTGTTATTCAGGTTCGAGCCATTGTTAGTGATATTTCTGTCTGGCACACCACACTGACATATAAGATTATTCTTAATGAAGCGCACAACCACCTTCTTAGTGACATTAGCATATGAAGCAGCCTTCACCCACTTGGTGAAGTAATCAATTGCTACCAAGATAAAACGGTGTCCGTTTGAAGCTTTGGGTTCTATCATCCCAATCATGTCAATACCCCACATAGAGAAAGGCCACGGGGAGGAAATCACATTGAGAAGTGTCTGAGGCACATGAACCTTGTCTGCATAAATCTGGCATTTATGACACTTCTTTGCAAATTTGTAACAATCAGATTCCATTTTCAACCAATAGTAACTTTCCCTTAGCATTTTTTTAGCCATCGAATGTCCATTGACATGACTGCCAAATGAACCTTCATGAATCTCATGCATCAACATGTTTGCTTCGTGTCTATCCACGCATCTAAGCAAGACCATGTCATAATTTCTTTTATATAACACATTTTCATTGAGGAAGAAATTGCCAGCAAATCTTCTCAATGTCTTTTTATCTTTCTTTGAAGCACCAATCGGGTATTCCTAAGTCTGGAGAAAATGCTTGATATCATAATACCAAGGTTTCTCATCTACCACTTCTTTTGTTATAAACACATGAGCGGGCCTATCCATTCACCAGACTATAATTCGAGGTATATCATTCCAAGTATTCACTTGATACATAGAAGCCTGAGTTGCCAAAGCATCTGCCATCTGATTTTCATCTCTTGGAATATGACAGAATTTAACTTTGTTAAAGAAGGGTAACAATCTCCTAGCATAATCTTTGTAAGGGATCAAGTCGGGGTGACGAGTATCCCATTCTCCTTTAATCTGATTTATTACCAAAGCTGAATCGTCGTACACATCAAGAATTTTAATTCTGAGATAAATAGCTTCCTCGAAACCCATGATGTAAGCCTCATATTTTGCCATATTATTAGTATAATCAAATGCCAACCTTGCAGTAAAAAGAATATGCGATCCATGTGGAGTGACAATCACAACACCAATTCCTTTACCATAAGAATTCACAGCTCCATCAAATATCATACTCCATCGGGATTCAGGATCAGGACCTTCCTCAGGCAATGGTTCATCACAATCTTTCACTTTCAGGAACATCACATCCTCATCGGGGAATTCATACTCCACAGACTGATGATCCTCAATTGGTTGGTGAGAAAAATAATCTGCCAACATGCTACTTTTAATGGATTTTTGAGTGCGGTATTCAATGTCATATTCAGATAGCAACATCTTTCAGCGGGCAATTCTCCCAGTAAGAGCAGGATTTTCAAAAATGTACTTGATTGGATCCATTTTGGAGATCAACCAAGTAGTGTGATTCAACATATACTGCCGCAAACGTTTTGTTGCCCAAGCTAGAGCACAACATGTCTTTTCCAATGTGGAATATCGCGACTCACAATCAGTAAACTTTTTACTGAGATAATAAATGACATACTTTTTCTTCCCTGTTTCATCTTGTTGTCCCAAAATGTAGCCCATGGAATTATCTAACATTGTCAGATACATAATCAACGATCTTCCTTCGATATGGGGGAGCAAGATAGGATATTCAAGAAGATATTCTTTAATACTTTCAAATCTCCTTTGGCAGTCAACCATCCATACACAACCTTGATCTTTCTTTAATAACTTAAAGATCGGTTCACATGTTGCAGTCATGTGGGAAATGAATCTGGAAATATAATTCAAACGCCCGAGGAACCCTCTAACTTGTTTTTCAATTATCGGTGCTGGAATCTCTTGAATTGCTTTAACTTTATCAGGGTCAACTTCAATTCCTTTCTGGCTAACAATGAAACCCGATAATTTCCCTGATCGAACATCGAAGGTACATTTATTTGGATTCAAGCAGAGACGGTACTTCCTCAAACACTGAAACAACTTCAACAAATCTTCTACATGCCCTTCTTCAGTCTGGGATTTAGCAATCATATCATCAACATATACCTCGATTTCCTTGTGCATCAGATCATGGAATAGGGTTGTCATAGCCCTCTGGTGCGTTGCACTAGCGTTCTTCAACCCGAAGGGCATCACTCGGTAACAGAATGTTCCCTAGGGTGTGATAAACGTTGTTTTTTCCATGTCCTCTGGAGCCATTCTTATTTGATTATACCCTGAAAATTCTTCCATGAATGAGAATACTTTGAATTTTTTTGTGCTATCTACTAACATTTCAATGTGTGGCAATGGAAAATCATCTTTTGGACTAGCTTTATTTAGATCTCTGTAATCTACACACATGCGGACTTTTCCGTCTTTTTTCGGTATTGGGACAATATTGGCAATCCATTGAGGATACACTGACGTCACAAGAAAACTAGCATTAATTTGCTTTAGAACCTCCTCTTTGATCTTCATTGTCAAATCTGGGCGAGTTCTTCTCAACTTCTATTTGATTGGCGGACACTCTGGCTTCAACGATAAATGGTGCTCTACAATATTTGTATCTAGACCAGGCATATCTTGATAAGACCAAGCAAAAATATCCACATACTCTTTCAACAAATCAATCAACCTTCTCTTCACATCAAGATGCAACAATGCTCCAATCTTGACTTCTTTCGGATCTTCTTCTGAACCCAAATTAATCACTTCCAATGGCTCTTTATATGGATGAATGGTATTTTCCTCGTGCTCAAGCAGTCGTGAGACCTCTTCTGAAATCTCATCATAGTCTTCTTCTTCGGCCCCATACACGGGACATTCAAAGTTGGGAGAGGGTGCAGGGTCATTGTATTCAATGGTTTTTTAATTAATCTGCACATATGATTTATGATTGCTTTTAGAAACTGACACATATAAAGAGTGATCATGTAGATTGTATTTCAGTTATTATTTATTTTGAAAGGTTTTTTTTATTGCCATTTTCCAAGAAAGAGCAGAAAATAAAGACACAATTTGGGAAACAAAGATAACTTTTATTATTGATTTTAAAAGTCATAGAAAACAGATAAGCCCTACAATATTAATACTTCCATCTTTGGCAGAGTGAAAGCTTTTCAAAAAGATTAAAAAATCAAATTACTTTGAAACATCTATGCAAGAGGGAACATCTATGGTGATCCAATTCTGAACCCTAACTCCGTACGTCACGTAATTTGGCACTTATGGCTCTGCTTCATCTTCCACAATGGCATTAATCTCAGAAATAGTTGGATGAAGATAACCCCCGCTATGGAAGACGTCTTGATACTTACATGCAGTAGACTTCGGCTTCACGCTCTCACTTTTGTCATTCTTCAAAGAGAACCCTAATCCAGCTTTGTTCTTGTTTACAGGTGGATCCACAATCTGTCCCCATACTTCACTATGACCCTTACGCACAACTTGTTGCGCATCCTTAAGCAAAACCATGGAATTCTCATTTCCTCTTATGTTGTCAATAGATAAAGCTTAGAACTGAGTTCCAACAACATCTTCATCTGCCTCCACAATGCTGAAAGAGGACAAATGAGATATCAATAATGTTTGTTCCCCATTTATGATCACTACTTTCCCTTCACGTACAAACTTTAGTTTCTGGTGTAAAGTTGAAGTGACAGCCGCTACCTTATGAATCCACTGTCGTCCCAACAACTAGCTATAAGTGGGTACAATGTCCATGACCTGGAAAGTAATCTGAAACATATGTGGTCCTATATGAATAGGCAAGTCCACTTCACCAATAACAGATTTCCTTGATCCATCAAACACTTTTACAATGATGCCACTCGGGCGCATTGGTGTTCCTTGATAATTCAACTTCATAAGAGTGCTCCTCTGTATAACGTTTAAATCAGATCCATTGTCAATCAGCATATTGGATAATGAATCATTCTTGCAATTCATAGAGATGTGGAGGGTCAGGTTGTGATTCCTTCCTTCATCTGGCAATTCATCATCGCAGAAACTCAAGTTATTACGTGACGTAATATTCCCTACTACACTGCTGAATTGGTCTACTGGCATATCACTCTCCACAAAAGCTTGGTCCAATACCCTCATCAAGGATTCTCTATGAGCAGATGAGTTCATCAATAAAGCCAAGATAGATATTTTTGAAGGAGTCTGCAGTAGCTGGTCTACAATTCTTTAGTCGCTCATCTTGATTATCTTCAAAATATAATCCACTTCTTTCTCTAACGTAGCTCAACTAGATTCACTCGTAGCCTTCTTGGGTTCAACGTTCTCAACAATTTTCTTTCCAACACTAACATCTCCTCGAACAACTGGTGCAAATACACAACCGCTGCGGGTCACTCTACTATTCTCAACAATATTTCCAACATTAGGAATTGGCTGGATGGGAACTTCAACTCCATCCTCTAAGATTGTAGCATTGTATTTGTAGGGTACAGCCTTATCTGACTTGTAGAGAACAGGCCCTGGCAAACTAATCACCAATGGGGTAACAGTCGGCTTGCTATAATATTCAACTTCAAAATGGGCGGATGCACCTGTGATACGGTGGCAGAACCGAATGTTATACTGGTGTGCATTTTTTGTTCGCAAATATCGCGGTAAGCAAGAGTCGCCACCGACTTTTATTTTGTCCAACAAAGGAAAAGGGAAAAAAGAACAAAAAAAACCTTTTTCAAGATGTTTCTGAGTACGGGGGGTAGATTATAGAAAGGGAAGGTGTTATCACCCTTTCTATCTGTGGTTTTCCATGGGCTCTTAGGTACTTGCTCATTTTGAAATTGCTTGTGTGTGCTTGCTTTGAAAAGTTTTGTTTTACTTCATTTTAACCTTGTTTTTGTCCTCAAGAGTGTTACGAAGTTGTTTTTGAAAACTTTGTTTGAAAAGTGTTTGTGTGAAAAAAAAATTGTTTGTTTGAGCAAGTACTTAGGAACTAATCTACCTACTCGAAAAAGGTATGTTCGTTTTCCTTTTAGACAATGCTATCCCATTATTGAGAAATAGGTAGCATCGTCGTTGGATTTTTTTAGGGACATGTACGATCACAAAAGCAATGTTAGGAAGCGTTTGTAATCATCCTAAAGCCTTAAAGATCTTTTTCCGAGGCAACATCCGAATGGCTCATTTTAGATCTTTCGGGCTAGAGGACGACCACTAACAAACCCTATACTTCATGACCATTTACCGAAGGCAACCGGAGTGGAGTAAACCCTAGGAGTAAGCATGTGCATGTGTTTGATTTCAGTTATTTAATCTTTTCACAATTAAGGTGATCTACTGTTTTAATTTTCAGTTAGTCTTCTCATACAATCCTATTAACATACATCTAAGCAATTTATAGTTTGCGGAAATTAAAATGCTGGAAAGTTTAAAGATCCTAGCTATTACAGGGCTTTTGAAGATACATAATTATCTTGGACTGAAAATAAAGATGCGGAATTTAAAACCCTAATTACTATTACAAACTCGGAGCAGTTACAATAATAATAAAAAAGAATTAAAATGCGTTCGGCGAATTAAATGCGAGAATTAAAGAACCCTAAAAATCTAATTGAAAAATATTTAGGTTACTATTATTTTTTTGAGAAAAAATTAATTAGGTTATTTTTGAGAAAAATATTGAATTATGTTATGTACAAACTATAACCCTAATTTCTAATTGATTTAAATTATATAAAAAAAAGAAATTAAATTGTCCTAGATTAAATTAATCTAATTAATTAAGGAAATAAAATATTTCATGAAAAAATAATTTTTGATGTTTTGTAATTTTTTTATTTAATAAAAAAAACTGATTTTTTGTGTTATTTTGTAAAAAAAGAAAATAATTAACAAAATTAAAAAATAATTAAAATAGAAGGTTTAGAGATTGGGCCTGTTAGAAGCTGGAAAAGAGGGGGTGTATGCCTGAATTTTGTAAGCCTATTAGCTGCTGAGCCCAGCCTTACGTGGACCTTGTGTAGCCCCTCTTGGAGGGTGAGCCATGGACTTTACTGCCTGGGACGTTGGATTGGATTGGTGATGAATCAAATGGCTGGATTAATGGATGTATGGTAGGCGCTTTGGATGATAATGCATAGAATCTGTAGAAACAAAGTGAGAAAATAAAACTTGTTGGGACCTGGGATCGAACCCATGTCCTCCCACTCAATACCAACGTGCCTTACCATCTGAGCCATGTGTCTTGTTTGTTAGTATAATGATAACAATTAATATTATATAAAAAACAAGTGGATTAATAAATTAAAAAAATGCACGCCAGCATTCAAATGGACCAATGGTCATCAGCCACGTTATCTTCTTCTTCCTTGCCAGTCGTCTTAGATCCCATACTTTTACCTACGGCCAGGACTCCATAGCTAAAACCCTGTAAACTTCAAAAATCTTAAACAAACAAGATAAATTACCGGTGAATACATAGATCAACTCATTTTGATCTCACGAGCATCATGGTGCTCTTTTCTTGGCCCAATTTAACCTATAGAATAAAGCCCTAAAACGCAAGCATGAACCCTAATAATGGAAATTCATCATTTATGCATCAAAACACAAAATTACATAAACTAAAACATTCCAAATGATGATACAAATATCATGTTATGCTTAAAAGTTGTTAACCATGCGTAAATTGTAAAATCAAATTCAATATTATATGAGCAAACCGTGGGTCTGTAGCTTGCGATTCTGAGGGTGAGGATGCTTGCAATGGATTGAAACACGTTCTGGAGATGTCTAGGAATCTATTGGTAGCCTTAGAATTCTTTTAATTGGCCTCTAAGCTTGAAATCGATCCACCACTTTTTGACAATTTTTTCCAGTTTTGCTTTGTGCCCTCACGACATGTAATCCTCGTTTTCTTGGCTTGGTTATGTCCTATATATGTATTGGAATTGATTAGGTCAACAAAAATGTATGGTATCTTGGTGAATTAAGGAGATTTGATTTGGTTTTGTTTTTGTATGATATCTTTCCAAAACAACCAAAATCATGCTATTTCTGATTCAATCAACCCTTGCATGACTTGGATATGATATCCTAGCTTGATTGGATTGGATTCCTACAAAAAATCAAATCAAAAATCAATCTTTTGTATTTTTTTGCAATTATTTGATTTAATTTAAATTTTAAATAATAAAAAACCAAAATAAAATAAATAATTGAGAAAATAAAGTGTAGATGCTTATTTGGGTTGTGGACCATGTCACAAGCAAGATTCAATCATGAAAAACTAGGCCCATTTGACAAAAATTGCATTTTTGAGCACATTTGACTTTTGGCAATTTTGCAAAAATGGTCAACTTTGACAAGGCATATCTCCTCCAATTTTAACCCTAGATATGTGTTCTTGTACTTTTAGAAATATTAGGATGTCCCCTAAACAACCCTTTTCATCTCATCTCAATTGGATCTTCCATGTTCATGTAAGAAGCTTTGACCCAAAAGGTGTTTTTGTTGACTTTTCAAAAGGACCTATAATGTAGAAATTCATATCTTTTTATGAGTGCATATTTTGAACTTTTGGGATGAAGATGAGTTGTAGGGAATTGCATCCTCTTCAAAATTAGCCTTGGATGGAAAATTTCTTATAAAGTATGAGGAAGTTATGCTTGGTCAAAGTTTGGTTGACTTTTCCTAAGAATCCCTAATTTAGTAACTTTTGGGTTTTGATGAATTTGGGGGCAGTCCTTGAGGAATCATGATCAACCATTGATAAAATGATGTATATAACTTCAAAATGTTGATGTTGACCAAAAATCTTGAAGTTTGATTGTATGTGGGCCACAATTGACTTTTGACCTAGTATAGTTGATTTTCAGGCATCTGAGCAATTGACTGAGCAAACTTCTTGTGCAAGGCATGAAACTTGAAATGGATGATCTTGAGAACATATTGGGACCATGGAAGGCATTTGGGACCTTTGGAGTTCCCACACCCTGATGAAAATGGAAACTCTAGTTTGAGGTACATTGTCTTAGGAGAGAGTTTGTCTGGTCAACTCTTGGGCATCCTTGAGCAAGTTGAGCACCTCAATGGGCATGTGTTGAGTAAAATGAGAGGGAAAATTTTGGGTTACAACAGCACCAAAACAAGGTACAATGACGTTTACCCCTTCTTCAACATAATCAGTCGTTATTGAGTAATTTCTAGAAAACAAATCTTCATCCAAGGAGAAGAACTCATCTGCATAGGCATACTCTTCATCTGACTCTTCCTCCACCATATCAACTTCATGGTAATCATCCCTTTAACATATAATCTTGATGTTTCCATTGTCCAACAACAACTGAACACCTTTCTTCACGATTGAACATCCCCGGGAGTCTCGACAGCAAATTCGGCAAGATCCATACTGATGTTCCACCTGACCAGCCATGTGGCAGAAAGTAGCATGCAATTGCACAAGATCCTCATTCATATACTCTGCATCAAAAATTCTGAACTCTCCAGGATATCCAGAAACCATATTCACCTCCCCTTCATACTCTGCCCTAGGCCTGATTATGTGGATGAGGCCCCCATCTATCATCTACTGCAAATCAGCCTTTATCTTGTCGCAACCATGTATGTTTGTACTACAAATAGCACAATCGGAATGGTCATGCGCATAGTAGCTAAATTCATATAGGTCTCCATGAATTTTCACCAAATCTCCTTTAACTAGATGAATGTCAAAAATTCGGAAGCCGCCTGGATATCCGACAACCATATTCACAGCATTTACTCCTCAATTCTTGGGTATAGGATTGTCTTTCACATTAGGGCCCATATCCTTGAAAAATAGAATACCAGACTTCACCAATTTCTGCACCTCAGTCTTCAAAGGATAGCAATTCTCAACATTATGCCCTGGTGCTCCCTGATGAAAAGCACATGTTTGGTATGCTTTGTATTACCAAGGCAATGGTGATGGTACAGCTGGAGGTGGTCGGGTCTGAACTAACTTCTTCTGAATCAATGTCGGCAGTAACTCCGTATAACTCATAAGAATAAGGTCATAACTTTCCCATCTCTGATTATGCCCTTTATTCTCCTACTGGGATGGTCTTTGATAAGCAACAGTGGTTGGAGCTACACCAACAACTGGACTAACTGAGGCGACTTGCTGATGATGCTAATAATTTCTTCTAGGAGGATTAACCCTCCTCTCTTGCATAACAAAATTTGTATCCCCTTCCTTCTTCTTGGTAAACCCATAAGATGGCTTCTTTGCACCTTCAGATCCTTCATTCTTTGTTAAACGACCCTCTCTTACAGCCTCTTCTAAACAGATACCCATGCCTATCATCTCAGTAAAGTCACTTGGCGCACTTGCTACCATCCTTTCATAGTAGAAAGAACCTAGAGTTTTCAAGAAAATCTTAGTCATCTCCTTTTCTTCAATGGGAGGAATCACTTGGGTGGCTACCTCACGCCATCTCTATGCATATTCTTTGAATGATTCCCTGTCCTTCTGAACCATGGCCCTGAGTTGATCACAGTCAGGCGCCATGTCCATGTTGTATTTGTATTTTCTGATAAATGCTTCTCCCAAGTCATTGTAAGTATGGATATTGACGTTGTCCAAGCTCATATACCACTTCAGCACAACACCAGTCAAACTATCCTGAAAAAAGTGAATCAGCAGATGCTGATCATCAGTATGGGTAGACATTCTCCTTACATACATTACCAGATGAGCACGAGGGCAAGTCTTGCCCTTGTACTTATAAAACTCTAGGACCTTAAACTTTGCAGGTATGTTAACATTCGGGACCAAGCATAACTCATTCACATTCTTCCCGAATAACTCTTTTCCCCTGAGGGCCTTCATCTCCCTCTGCATTTTGTCAAACTGCTCTTGAAAATCATCCATTCTATCATAGAGACCCAAGTCTTCCCTTGGTGGAAGAAAAAGACGACACATATCATCATTAACAATTGGAACCATATTCACCGAAGGAGGTGCAGCAGGAGCAACAGGCACCACAGGAGGTACAGGAGTAACAATAGCCTGAGCAACTGGAGTATCTTGAGGACCAAGATTAAAACCTCCAAGCGCAAAGTTCTCTAGAATTCCCCATGGATAACCTTGAGGCATGCGATTTTGAACAACAACTGGAGTAGCAGATACAGGAACAACTGGAGCTTCAGTAGTAGCCCTTGTTGGTTGAGGTTGAAAACTCGGTGGGTGATTCTGAGAAGCCACCAGAGATTCCATCAGAGAAGTAATATTGGCCATGCCGGCCTTCAAAGCAGAAACCTCCTCACGTAGCTCGTGATTCTCTTGTTCTAAATTGTCCATCTTCCTTCTGAAATTAGCCTGAGTGTTGTAGTGGTGAGTCAGCTTGCTGAACAAAGTAAAGAAGCTTGGTAAGACACCTGGATATTCATAACAAATTCAAGAAATATGCATAATATGATGCATGATATTCAATACACATGATTTATTTTATTATTTAATATTTCAAGGTATTTAAAGACTTATAGACACATTGCAAATATCAAAGTAATAACGCATTTGAAATACTAATTTTTTTATTATAATAACTTCAAAATAGGTTACAAGTCTCAACAATCCCAAGTAGAAGATGAAAATAAAGTCTAAAACCCTGAGAAGTAAAGCTATCGGAGATCACCCTATATGCTGGCGTTTCCCTGTAAGCCTGGTAATCTGAGCCTTCAACCTCTGGTTTTCTTCCGCATACCTGGTGGCAACCTCCTTCCAATCACCTGAATTAGGAAGTGAGTAATCAGCATCTGACTGAGGCTTAGGAGAAAATAAATCCCCTTGCCTCTCCATAGTCTCTATCGCTCTACTCTCAAGGATCTCAATCAAGTCGTCTTTCTCCTTCAAGTCTGCTCTATAGGAAATCTCTAAAGTCTGGCACTTATTCTTCCAAGCATCCTTTTCCTGCTGCATCCTTACCAAAGAAAGTTGCAGCTCTTATAGATCATCCAATAAGGGAGGAGTGGTTTTCACAAACAAATCAAGCATATGTGTTTCCCAGGAATACGACATCTTCAACTGAATAGCTCTCGCTTGAACCCATTGAAGATATGGCTCTAAAGAAACATCCCCCCTAGGTCCCAAGTCTTTCCTACTCTTCTTATGAATGTGACGCTAGGCCTTCACAATATGTTCCCTAGCTTCCTTATGGTATTCTCCCTCCTTCAGAAAGAAACTACTCAAATGAATACTATTTGGTTTATCCCTCATCGGATAACCGAGTTGTCATCGTGCAAGAACAGGGTTATAGTTAATTCCTCCCTTTGTACCAAGAAGAGGTACATTGGGGAAACTACCACAATTTTCAACAATCTCTATATCCTGGTAAGCTCGATGATACCAATCAATATCCGAGTGAGTAAGTTCCATGATCTTAGAAGCCCAACGGGGTTCCTTCCCGACATACCAGAAAGCATCGGACTGAGGCATATGAGAGATAAATCACTGGTACAACAAAGGCGTGCAACAGATAATCATCCCTCTATGATAAGAATTTCGTAGATGAATAGAGTAATGAGCATCACCCAACAATGTAGGAACTAGGTTTCCAATCATGAAGATCCTGATAGCATTAATGTCAACAAACTTATCCATATTAGGAAATAAAAACAACCCATAGGCAAGTAGAGCAAAGATGGCCTCAAAAGCGACTGTACTCTTCATCCTGGCAAATTAACGAGCTTTCTCCAATAAGAACTGGGTTGGTAATCCTCTAATCCCCCCTTTAGTAGTCATATGGGCTTCCACCTAAGACTTCCCCAGATGGATCAAAGCAGCAATCTCATGTGGTTTTAGCTCATCCTCCAAACCAGTAAAAGGAACACGATCGATAACAAGTAAATCCAACAAATAAGAATACTCCTCCAGTGTAGGCATCAACTGATAGTCGGGAAAAGTAAAGAAATAATACATCGAATCATAGAACTGGACCAAGGTCGAGAGAATACCCTCATTCATCCTAAGCTTCATAAGAGGAATGGTGGATTCATACTTCTTCCGAAAATCTCTAGAACACTCGATCTCGGGAATTAGACTTATCAACTCATCTATCTTGGGATCCTTGAAATTGTACTTCCCGATCTTTCTTTTTCCAGAGTCCATGGTTAAAAAGTACTTGAGATATTCACAAATGGTAAACTTTCAAGTCCCTTGAAGTAAAATTTCTTCTAAAGATGCTTATGAGTGCATGGATGCATGATGCAACAATCACACACAAGATCACACATATAGGGTTCATAGGTTCAACGTCACAAGCATGAGGTCGAAGATACTACCCATAAGGTGTTGGTCTAAAAGTTATCACCTGCCGAACAAGGTTCTAGAGGTTCCCAGAGTCTACATCCTTCCTTCGAATATTACCAACTTCCCTATTAACTCGGTAATTAGTAATATTCTCAAGAAAAACTTGTCCAAGCGTAGTATCGCGTGACAACTATTTCCGGATTACTCCATCATAGCTTCCACGCTACACCTAAAAGGACAAGATGGGTTTGGTATTCTACGATCCTCAGCTTCAGCAGGCTCTCAGGTCGAAAGCAGTACGTCTTCTCGATTACTCGATAAATGACACTATAGTCAAAGGGGCCTCCACTGAGTGGGGGATCTCATGCCTCCTTTTTTGGGATTACTCCCTCAAAGTTAACATGATTATACCGCCCGTCCTATCTTAAAGTTTGCCCGAGTCCGGGTATAGGACTTACAAGTAATCACCAAGCACCTTGAAAACCAGGAAAATCCAGACAAACATATATATAACATATACCATATAAACAACGATAACACATATACAGATAAAAACAAAGATAGGCTCAACCCACTTAAGGATGGACCAGCAAAAGGTCAATCTTTCCCTAGTGAAGTCGCCATTTTTTCTATAGCGGTAGAAATTTTTAAGACTAAGCCATTGGATTTACTAGACTTATACAGATCAAAAATAAAAATCGCCACCGTGTTTTATTGTTTCCAAAGAGTGAGTAACCCAAAAAAGAGGGGGAAGTATTCAAGGTAAGGAGGTTGGTTATACAAAGGGAATGTATTAGCACCCTAAACATCTATGGTACTCCGCAGGAACCTCTTTGTAAAAATCTATATATTTTGGCTATAAAATGTTGTATAAAAATGGATGGTGGAGGTGAGAAAAGAAATATATTTTTATGGTTTTTGAACCCACCGCGGTTGCGAACCTTTAGTGCCTACGTACCACCCTTTCATGCAATAGGGGATCAGGGTACACGTAGTTCCTCTTTTAAATATTTTTAAAACACAAATGTGTTGGTTAATTTTATGAGATAAGACATTATCGTCATTGTCCGTGTGGAAAACATACTTACTATCCACAATCATGAAAAAGGAGAATTTGCATCATCTCAAAGTGAAGGATATGACTTGGATCTTAAAATCAATAATGCCTCACTCAACACCCAAGTGGAAAATATCCCAATTCCCTACATATTATGGAAGTATAGTTGTTTGCATCACTACAAGGATTGACAAGAGTCCAATCTTTTGTGAAAATGTTTTGAAAATGCATGGACCTAAGTCCAAGTTTATTATGAAAGTGGTTCAGGTTTAAAAAAAAGAATAAGAAGAATTTTTCAAAAGGAGGGAGAAGATTTTTGAAATTAAAGAAGATGGGAGGAGAAGAAAGGATTATCCTAAAGCATAAGGTAAAAGCTAGGGATAAGAACCATCTAACCAATATGAAGCCAATACTTGACATTATGAGTCAATATAAAATTCCCATTCTTTGGATTGAAACCAAGCAAGCAAAAATACTAAACCTCTTGAGAGAACTAAACTTCAGTTGTATTAAGTATTCACAAAAATTGAGCAGAGTAACGACTATATACGGGTGAATTCCAGATTACAAACAAAGAATGTAATCACAATAACCTGCACACAAAATAAACAACCCAATGTCTTGAGGTAAACCTCAAGAACTCCAGACAAAATATCAATTAAGGTCACAAGGTCTCCAATATAGGCCAATGTTTCTAATCCTACGCCCAAGAAGTCCAATACTCCATAATGCCAAGGATAGTAACCAAATAGTCTAAGTATTTTAAAGGTTTTTATGGTTCATGTTGATTATTAGGTGTCTTAGGAGAGAAAAGAAAAGGCTCAAGTGAGCAAAATAAAAATGACATGAAATGTAATGCTTAAAGTAAATGGTACATAAAGCATAAAAAATAAAAGGGCATAAAGTAAAAATAATTTAATAATTAGTGGTTAATTGGATGACCATCTTGAAACTTGCATTTGGAACTCATTAGAGGATTGGTAGAACCAAAGCCTCCACACAACAAGTTACATTTGCTTTTTGTTAAGTATATCATCTATTTGGAATCCTCAAAAGTACCATTTAATGATCAATGATGTTTAAGTGATTCGCGTTGACCGAAAGTGTTATAGATCCATTAGAGGATTGGTAGAACCAAAGCCTCCACACAATGAATCTCAAGGTTATTAGATCAAAGGGATCAAATTAACATACTTGGGCTTGCAAACATAGGTTTGGGCCATAAATGATCATTTATTCAAATCAGGACAAAATTTAGCGCTATGTTAAGCAATCGTAAGTGGACTTATATAGAAGTTGCACCTATTTTGAGGTCGGTCAATAGCAATCTATGCACCATTTGTTTTGAGACATGATATAGAGATCATGCTCCAATAACACTTAGTGTAATAAGAAAGGTACAAGATGAAGATGGGTGGTAAAGAATATACAAACCATATTTGAATTAAATTTAAATTAAACTATTATTAAAATCATTCATCCTTTTTGTGGAGTTAGACTCAACACCACGGATCCAGTGATGTTAATAAAGTTTATGATCAAAATTCAACCCAAGCTCAGCCAAAAAATAATTATAAAATAATATTGCATTTAATATATACATTAAAAAAGGTTTTAAAACAGAAATAAGAAAGAAAAATATCAACTATATTCAAATTAATCAAGAAAAATTAAGTAAAACCATAGAAAAATCAGAAAACGACTCAAATATTTTTATAAAATTTTTGGCAATTTTTAAAATTCAGAAACCATTTTAAAACTAATTAAAATTGTTCAAACAAATAGAAAATAGATCAAAAATAGTAAACATCAATGTAAAATTCCATAAAATTTTCAAAAAGTCAAAAATATGCAAAATGATATTTATGAAATTTTTTTAGAATTAAGAAATGTCAGAAAGTATTTTTAAGGTAATTAAAACAAAGCAAACAATGCCAAAAATATAAAAAATATCAATTTTCAAAACAAAAATATGAAAAAATATTCATGAGATCAGAAATAATTCAAATTATTTTTGTGATTTTTTTCATAATTTTTGGGTAAAAAATAAAAGAGTTATGAACTTTTGAAAATTAAATCAATTAAAATATAAAAATCAGAAAAAACAATAAAACCAAAAAGATATGGGCCATTAGATCATAGTCAAAATGCGTTAGTAAGCTAATCCAATGGAAGAGACGCGATGTGCTTGATATGGACCTTAGTAAGATGCGCAGGGAATCATAAAAAAGGCAACAAATGAAATTAAAACATTTGGCACGCTATCATTGGCTGAGACGAGACGTGTCATCATCTTCAACATCCATCCACCATGCAATGGAGATTTTGTGAGATCTTTCAAACGGAAAAAATTAGGATCCCAAACCAGTATCACTGGATTCGTCTCTTCAAGACGATCCTAACACCACCATCGCGCCAAATTTATATAAAGTATACAAAGAGATATGAATCAAAAACCCAGAAAATAGAGAGCACCTTCAATTTGAGATTTCTCTCTCAATTCTCAATGGATTTAAAAATTGTAAGAAGCACTAGAATTAGGAGAAGGAGTATAACATGTTAGTGCTTTATTTGGATCCAAATGGTGGAGAATTCTACCTTTTCAAAGTTCAAGAAAGAAGCTTTGAAACTGGACTTCTGGAGCTTGGATTATAGCTCGTTTTGCTTGGTTTAAGTGCTGGAGAGTTTGTATGATGCTTATGGAAGATGAATGTGCAAAGAATTTTGGAAGAAAAGGATGGAATCTCATAAACTGATTTCAAAAATTTGAAGTTCGTGTGAGGTTTTAACAGAGTGTTTTTGGCTCTCAAAGCTTGAGGAAATGAATGGGGGATGACCCTCTATTTATAGGGAATCAAATGGAATGTTCAAGCGTGTGAAATAATGAATTTTGGAGGGATATCGTGTGAACCTGATGCACGAGTAAAGTGTGATCTAATTTCCATTAAAACTTATTCAATCCTTGTGTTTTAAGGATCTAATCCACTTTGGCAACTTGGTTAAACATGTTTATATCATAAACGTGTGCTAATTTGATGTTTAGAGGCCAAAACATGAATTTCAAATTCTGACTTATGAAGAAACTTCAGTTCTAAGTTACCAAGTTCAATCCAATGGATTTCTCAACTTATGGGTCTTAAGGCATGATTCTTGATGCTTTAGAAAGTTGAGGTTACAAGCTTTGCAATGGAAAAAAATGGAATCAAATAGATGCTTGAGATGAAAGTTGCATTGAGTCAAAGTTGGGGAAAAAAGGTTGACTTTCCATACTTAGAAATATTTCAAATTTCTCTTCAAAAATGACTTATAATGCTTTGCATCCAAACATGGCCTTCCACTTGGAATTTTATCTTGACCAAAAAAGATGGCATCAAATATACCTCTTGAATGACATTTTGAAACTTGAACCATTCAAAATATACAAGAAATGAGTGAGTTATGAATTGTTGAAGTTGGCAAAAAATCATGAAATAACCTATAAGCTTTTGTATCCTTAGGACATCTTCCATCCATTTTATAACTTTGCACATAAAATAAGGTATAAAGTTCACATCCTCAAGATCATTGTGGAAAAATAGTAGGCTCAAGGTGATAAAAATTGACCAAGTTATGATCATTTGAAGTCACACATGAGAAATTTGGGGTTCATCTGGAGGACTTGTAATCTTTCTTCATCATCAAGTTTCTTCCACATGAGAACTCTTTGAAATTTTTGAAGTGATTTGTTGATAACCCTTTGAATATAAGGATGTCTTTGTAATAACTCAAAAATACCAAAATATGAGCAAGACATTCTTCTTTTAAGTTCAAAACCCTAGTTCCTAGATCAAGAAATGCTTTGAGGAACTTTGACAATTTTGAACAAACTTCTTGTACCAACATAATTGCTTTGTAAATAGAAGTTGTTAAGGATGAAAATGAGAAATCATAGCCACCAAAATAACTTTAATATTCTTTAGAATTGAGATAAATATTCACTTGTGATCATTGGGAACAAGACCTTGTCCAACCATGACAACTTCTTCAATCAATCCCTTGCACTTTTGAATCAATCTTGATAACTTTGAAATATGGTGAACCAAAGTAAAACTTGCCATGCCATCCATTATAAAACAACTTAAATGGTGAGGTTTGAACCTCCCAAGCTTTATTTCCTAGTGTTGTACCCCAATTTTTGCCCCCTAAGATCCCCTCATCATACCATGTTGATTCCATCACAACAAGATCACATTAGGATTCTTGGTTCCCCTCCCTATATTTAGCTTTGCTCTTTGAGGAATCACCAAGCACCTTGACTTCTGTTCTTTTGTGATCATGAATATTTTGTCTTGATTTCATATTTTAATTAATAAAATGCAATGTTTGTTTGTCTTGCTTATTACTTATGTAGGTAAAGGCAATGAGATTTAGCAAGTTGCTCCATGGGTTCATGAGTTTATTTCCTTGCCCTAGTCAATAAAGCTTGATAAGTTCAAACCTCACCATTGGATTTTTTTTGGAGGAAATGGCATGGCAAGGTTATTTTGGTTCACTACATTCTAAGATATCAATATTGATCCAAAAGTACAAGGGGTTGTTTGAAGAAGTTGTCATGCTTGGACAAGGCCTTGTTCCCATTGATCACAAGTGCATATTTCTCTAAATTCTCAAGATATGGAAGTGGTTTTTGTGGCTATGAATTATAATTTTAATACTCAACAACTTCTATTTACAAAGCATTTGTGTTGGTACAAGAAGTTTGTTCAAAATTGTCAAGGTTCCTCAAAGCATTTTCTTGATCTAGGAGCTAGGGTTTTGAACTTCAAAGAAGTATATATTGTTCATATTTTGGTATTTTTGAGTGATTCCAAATACATAATTCTATTTAAAGGGTTACCAACAAATAACTTCAAAAGTTTCAAGGAGTTTTCATGTGGAAGAAACTTGACGATGAAGAAAAATTACAAGTCCTCCAGATGAACCCCAAATTTCTCATATGTGACTTCAAATGATCATAACTTGGCCAATTTTTATCACCTTGAACCAATTTATTTTTCCACAATGATATTGAGGAGGTGAAATTTATACCTTTTTTATGTGCAAAGTGAGAAAATGGATGGAAGATGCCCTAAGGATACAAAAGATTATAGGTCATTTCATGATTTTTTGCCAACTTCAACAATTCATAACTCTCTCAATTTTTGGATATTTTGAATGGTTCAAGTTTCAAAATGTAATTAAAGAGGTCTATTTCATGCCATATTTTTTTGGTCAAGACCAAATTTCAAGTTGAAGGCCATGTTTGGATACAAAACATTATAGGTCACTTTTGAAGAAAACTTTGAAATATTTATAAGTATGGAAAGTCAACTTTTCTTTTTCCAACATTGACTCCATGTAACTTTCAGCTCAAGCATCTATTTAATTCCATTCTTTTTCCATTGCTAAGTTTGTAACCTCATCTTTTTAAAACATCAAGAATCATGCCCTAAGACCCCTTGAGCTAAGAATGCCATTGATTTGAACTTGGTAACTTGGAATTAAAGTTTCTTCAAAAGACATAATTTGAAATCATTGGTTTAGCTTCTAAACACTTTGTTTCTGCGTGTTTTTGCTTTTAAACATGTTTAGTGAACCTCCAGAAGTGAATATCATAGCAAAATGCGTGTTTTGGATGAGTTTTGATCAAAGTAGAGGTCACACTTTTCTTGTTTGCAACTTCACACGATTTCCCTCCAAACTTCATCATTTCACGCGCTTGAACATTCCATTTGATTCCCTATAAATAGAGGGTCATTCCCCATTCATTTCCTCAAGCTTGGATAGCCAGAATCACCCTGCCAAACTTGTTCCATAACTCAAAATTCTGCTACTTCGAAATCTAATTTCAAGCCTTTTTCAATCCAATTTTTCCATCAATTCACCTTCCTTGATCTTCCCTAAATCTAACCATATAATTACATTAATGAATCGTGTCCTAGATTGCTCCTTAGAAGTCCAGTTTCATAGCTCTGCAACTCAACTTCAATAGGTAGATTCCTTCATCAATTATTTAAAACTTTGATATCATTGTGATGCTCTCATTGCCCTGGTTCTAGTCGCAACACTTATTTTCATTTGGAAACTTGTTTTAACCATGAAATTTCAAATCTCTTTTCAAGACTTTCCTTCCAAATTGCTTGAGCTACAGTTTATATAAATTTGTCGGAAGGTATGGTTGTCTTCGTCTTGAAGAGACAAAGCGAATGACATAGGTCTGAGCTTCTGATTTTACAGTTTGAGAGACCTGCAATTCATGTTGGCTAGAGGTTGAAGATGACCAACGTGTCATCTTCCAACCAATGATGGCACACCACTTGTTTTTTTTTAAATCTGATTTAATTAATGATTCAATGCATTATCCACTAAAGTCCCTAACATGCACAATGCACCAGGTCCACTTGATCTGTTTACTAACGCGTTTTGACATTGATCACATGGCCCATATTTTTTTGGGTTTTATTTTCTTTTCTGATTTTATAAATTTAATTGTTTTAAATTTCAAAAATTCATAGAAAATTCATTTTTAGTCCAAAAAATCTAAAAAAATTATGAAAAATATTTTTGATTTTTCTCTTTTTTATTTTAAGTTTTTCACAATTTTATTTTGTGTTTTGGTATTTTTTATAAATTTTCACTTTATTTGATTTGTTTTAAATATTTAAAAATACTTTTATGCATTTTTAAATTCTGAAAAAAATATGGAATGATCCAATGATATTGTGACAAATATTGGTGACCTCACTTATTTTTTATTTCTGACTTTGGTATTTTTTTATCATTTTTGGTTTATTTTACTCATTTCTTTTAATTTTAAAAAATAGTTTATGACTTTAAAAAATTACCAATAAATAAATAAAAATATTTGAGTCCATTTCTAATTTTTTTATGGTCTTACTTTTTATTTCTTGATTAATTTGAACATAGTTGATATTTTTATCCCTTATTTCTATTTTAAATATTTCTAAAACCTTTTTTTAATGTATATATTAAATGCAATATTATTTTGTGATTATTTTCTGACTGATATTGGGTTGAATTTTTGATCATGAACTTTATTAACATCATTGGATCCATGGTGTTAAGTCTAACTCTACAAAAATGGATGAATGATTTTAATAATAGTTTGATTTAAATTTAATTCAAATGTGGTTTGTATGGTCTCTCCCACCCCTCTTCATCTTGTCCCTTTCTAATTGCACTAAGTGTTATTGGAGCATGATCTCTATATCATGTCTCAAAATAAATGGTGCATAAATTGCTATTGACCGACCTCAAAATAGGTGTGACTTCTACATAAGTCCACTTACGATTGCTTAACATAGCGCTGAATTTTGTCCCGATTCGAATAAGTGATCATTCGTGGCCCAAACCTATGTTTGCAAGCCCAAGTATGTTAATTTGATCTCTTTGATCCAATAACCTTTAGATTCATTGTGTGGAGGCTTTGGTTCTACCAATCCTCTAATGGGTCTACAACACTTTTGGTCAACGCGGATCACTTAAATATCGTTGATCATTAAATGGTACTTTTGAGGATTCAAAATGAATGAAATACTTGACAAAAAGCAAATGCAACTTGCTGTGTGGAGGCTTTGGTTCTATCAATCCTCTAATGAGTTCCAAATGTAAGTTTCAAGATGGTCATCCAACTAACCACTAATTATTAAATTGTTTTTACTTTATGCCCTTTTTATTTTTATTTTTTATGCTTTATGTACCATTTACTTTAAGCATTACATTTCATGTCATTTTTTTTGCTCACTTGAGCCTTTTATTTTCTCTTCTAAGATACCTAATAATCAATATGAAACATAAAAAACTTTAATGATATTTGGACTGTTTGGTTACTATCCTTGGCATTATGGAGTATTGGACTTCTTGGACTTAGGATTAGAGACCTTGGCCTATGTTGGAGACCTTATGAACTTAATTGATATTTTTTTCGAAGTTCTTGAGTTTTACCTCAAGACATTGGGTTGTTTGTTTGTTTTGTGTGCAGGTTATTGTGATTACATACTTTGTTTGTAGTCTGGAATTCACCCGTATACAACTGTTACTCTGCCCAATTTTTTTATGAAGACTTAATACACTTGAAGTTTGGTTCTCTCAAGAGGTCTAGTATCTATGCTTGCTTGGTTTCAATCCAAAGAATGGGAATTCTATCTTGACTCATAATGTCAAGTATTGTCTTCTTGTTGGTTAGATGGTTCCTATCCATAGCTTTTATCTTATGCTTTAGGATAGTCTCTTCTTCTCCTCCCATCTTCTTTAATTTCAAAAATCTTCTCTCTCCTTTTGAAAATTATTCTTGTTTTTAAACTTGAACCACTTTCATAATAAACTTGGACTTAGATCCATGCATTTTCAAAACCTTTTCATAAATAAACTTCAATCAACTTAATAATACCTTGACATTTTTTTTGGGAAGATTAAAAGTCAATCAATCTCATTTAAAACCATTTTTCCACTTTGGCTTTTACTTTAAACTTTTCTCAAAAGATTAGACTCTTGTCAATCCTTGTAGTGATGTAAACAACTATAATTCTATAATATGTAGTGAAGTGAGATATTTTCCACTTGGGTGTTGAGTGAGGCATTGTTGATTTTAAAATCCAATCCATATCCTCCACTTTGAGATGATGCAAATTCTCCTTCCTCATAATTATGGGTAATAAGTATGTTTTTCACATGGACAAAGACAATGATGTCTTATCTCATAAAAATTAACCAACACACTTATATTTTAAATTTTTTAAAGAGGAACTACATGTACCCTGATCCCCTATTGCACTGAAGGTGGTACGTAGGCACTAAAGGTTCGCAACCGTGGTGGGTGCAAAAATCATAAAAAAATACTTCTTTTCTCACCTCCACCATATATTTTTATACAACTTTTTTTTATATAGCCAAAATATACAGATTTTACGAAGAGGTTCCTGCGGAGTACCGTAGATGTTTAGGGTGCTAATACCTTCCCTTTACATAACCAACCCCCTTACCTTGAATCTTTCCCCCTCTTTGTTGGGTTATTCTCTCTTTTCCCATTCCTGTGGAAAAAATAAAGCGCGGTGGCAATTTTTATTTTTGATCTGTATAAGTCTAGTCAATCTAATGGCTTAGTCTTAAACATTTCTACCGCTACATAAAATTGGAGACTTCACTGGGGAAATATTGACCTCTTGTTGGTCCATCCCTAAGTGGGTTGAGCCTATCTTTGTTTATATCTGTGTATATGCTATTGTTGTTTATGTGTTATATGTTGTATATATGTTTATCTAGATTTTCCTGGTTTTCAGGGTGCTTGGTGATTACTCATAAGTCCTATACCCGGACTTGGGAAAACTTTAATATAGGATGGGCGATATAGTCATGTTAACTTTAAGGGAGTAATCCCAAAAAAGGAGGCACGAGATCCCCCACTCAGTGGAGGCCCCTTTGATTGTAGTGTCGTTTACCGAGTAATCAAGAAGACGTACTTCTTTTGACTTGGGAGCCTGCTGAAGCTGAGGACCGTAGAATATCAAACTCATCTTGGCCTTTTAGGTGTAGTGAGAAAGCTATGACGGAGTAATCCGGAAATAGTTGTCACGCAATGCTACGCTCGGGCGAGTTTTTCTTGAGAATATTACTAATTACTGAGTTAATCGGGAAGTTGGTAATATCTGAAGGAAGGATGTAGACTCTGGGAACCTCTAGAACCTAGTTCGGCAGGTGATAACTTTTAGACCATACCTTATGGGTAGTACCTTCGACCTCATGCTCGTGACGTTGAACTTATGAACCCTATATGTGTGATCTTGTCTGTGATTGTTGCATCATGCGTCCATGTACTCATAAGCATCTTTTGAAGAAATCTTATTTCAAGGGATTTAAAAGTTGACCATTTGTGAATGACTCAGGTAACCATGGATTACGGGAAAAGAAAGACCAGGAAATACAATTTCAAGGATCCCAAGATAGATGAGTTGATCAGTCTAATTCCCGAGATCGAGTGTTCTACAGATTTTCAAAAGAAGTATGGATCCATCATTCCTCTCATGAAGCTTAGGATAAAGGAGGGTTTCCTCTCGACCTTGGTCCAGTTCTATGATTCGATGTATCATTGCTTTTCTTTTCCCAACTGTCAGTTGATGCCTACACTTGAGGAGTATTCTTATCTGTTGGATTTACCTGTTACCGATCGTGTTCCTTTTAATGGCTTAGAGGATGAGCCAAAATCACATGAGATTGCTGCTTTGATCCATCTGGGGAAGTCTGAGGTTGAATCCCATATGACTACTAAAGGAGGGATTAGGGGATTACCAGCTCAGTTCTTATTGGAGAAAGCTCGTTACCTTTCCAAGATGAAGAGTATAGTCACTTTTGAGGCCATTTTTGCTCTACTTGCTTACGGGTTGTTCTTATTTCCTAATGTGGACAGGTTTGTTGACATTAATGCTATCAGGGTCTTCATGATTGGAAACCCAGTTCCTACGTTGTTGGGTGATACTTATTACTCCATTCATCTTCGGAATTCTTATCATGGGGGGACGACTATCTGTTGCACACCTTTGTTGTATCGGTGGTTTATCTCTCACATGCCTCAGCCTGATGCTTTCTGGGATGTCAAGAAGGAACCCCGTTGGGCTCCTAAGATCATGGCACTTACTCACTCAGATATTGATTAGTATCATCGAGCTTACCAGGATATAGAGATTGTTGACAGTTGTGGTAGTTTCCCCCATGTACCTCTTCTTGGTACAAAGGGAGGAATTAACTATAACCCTGTTCTTGCACGATGACAGCTCGATTATTCGATGAGGGATAAACCAAATAGTATCCATTTGAGTACTTTCTTTAGGAAGGAGGGAGAAGACCATTGGGAATCTAGGGAGCAGATTGCAAAGGCCTGGCGTCACATTCATAAGAAGAGTAGGAAAGACTTGGGACCTAGGGGTGCTGTTTCTTTGGAGCCATATCTTCAGTGGGTCCAAACGAGAGCCGTTCAGTTGAAGATGCCGTATTCCCGGGAAACACCTATGCCTGATTTATTTGTGAAGACCACTTCTCCCCTATTAGATGATCTAGAAGAGATGCAACTTGCTTTGGTCAGGATGCAACAGGAAAAGGATGCTTGTAAGAATAAGTGCCAAACTCTAGAGATTTCCTATAAAGCATATTTGAAGGAGAAAGACGACTTGATTGAGATCCTTGAAAGTCGGGATGTAGAGACCATGGAGAGGCAAGCGGATTTATTTTCTCCTAAGCCTCAATCATATGCTATTTTCTCACTCCCTGATTCAGGTGATTGGAAGGAGGTTTCCACCAGATATGCGAAAGAAAACCAGAGGTTGAAGGCTCAAATTGACAGGCTCACAGGGAAGCGCCAATGCATAGAGTAATCTCCATCAGCTTTGCTTTTCAGGGTTTTAGATTTTATTTTCATCTTGTACTTGGGATCGTTAAAACTTTTAATCCGTTTGAAGTTGTTATAATAAAATTTTCAGTATTTTCAAATGCGTTATTACTTTGATATTTGCAATATGTCTCTAAATTTTAAATCCCTTGAAATATTAAAGAACAAAATAAAATCATGCACATTGCACATCATGCATCATATTGCACATATTTCTTGCATTTGTTATGCATATCCAGGTGTCTTACCAAGCTTTTTTACTTTGTTCAACAAGCTGATTCATCACTACAACACTCGGGCTAATCTCATAAAGAAGATGGACAACTTAGAACAAGAGAATTGCGAGCTGCGCGAAGAGGTTTCTGCTTTGAAGGCCAACATGGCCAATCTTACTGCTCTGATGGAATCTCTGGTGGCTGCTCAGAATCAGCCACCGAGTGTTCAACCTCAACCAACAAGGGTTACTACTGAAGCTCCGACTGTTCCTATGCCTGCTACTCTAGCTGTTGTTCAGAATCGCATGCCTCAAGGTTACCCATGGGGAATTCCAGAGAATTTTGTGCCTGAATGTTTCAACCTTGGTCCTCAAGATACTCCAGTTGTTAAAACTATTGTTACTTCTGCACCTCCCGTGGTACATGTTCCTACTGCATCGCCTTTGGTGAATATGGTTCCATTTGTTAATGATGATGTGTGTCGTCCTTTCCCTCCACCAAGTGAAGACTTGGGTCTTTACGACAGAATGGATGATTTTCAAGAACAGTTTGACAAGATGCAGAGGGAGATGAAGGCCCTCAGGGGAAAAGAGTTATTTGGGCAGAATGTGAATGAATTATGCTTGGTCCCGAATGTTAAGATACTTGCGAAGTTCAAGGTCCCAGAATTCAAAAAGTACAAGGGCAACACTTGCCATCGCGCTCATTTGGTGATGTATGTAAAGAGAATGACTACCCATACTGATGATCAACGTTTTTTGATTCACTTTTTTCAGGATAGTTTGATCGGTGTTGCGCTGAAGTGGTATATGAGTTTGGACAGTGTCAATATCCATACTTTCAATGATTTGGGAGAAGCGTTCATCAAAAAATACAAGTACAACATAGACATGTTGCCTGACCGTGATCAACTCAGGGCTATAGTTTAGAAAGACCGGGAATCATTCAAAGAATATGCACAGAGATGGCGTGAGGTAGCCACCCAAGCGATTCATCCCATGGAAGAGAAGGAGATGACTAATATTTTCTTGAAGATTTTGGGTGCTTTCTACTACGAGAGGATGGTAGCGAGTGTGCCAAGTGACTTTACTGAAATGGTAGGCATGGGTATCCGCTTTGAAGAGGCTGTAGAGAGGTTCGTTTAATGAAGAGTGAAGGATCTGGAGGTGTGAAGAAGCCATATTATGGGTTTAATAAGAAGAAGGAAGGGGATGAAAATGCTGTCATGCAAGAGAGGAAGGTTAACACTCCTAGAAGGAATTCTCAGCGTCATCAGCAAGTCGCCTCAGTTACTCCAGTTGTGGGTATAGCTCCAACCACCGTTGCTTATCAGAGACCGTCCAACCAATTAGATTTTTTGGACTAAAAATGAATTTTTGAAATTTAAAACAATTAAATTTAAAAAATCAGAAAAGAAAATAAAAACCAAAAAAATATGGGCCATGTGATCAATGTCAAAACGCGTTAGTAAACAGATCAAGTGGACCTGGTGCATTGTGCATGTTATCGACTTTAGTGGATAATGCATTGAATCATTAATTAAATCAGATTTAAAAAAAACAAGTGGTGTGCCATCATTGGTTGGAAGATGACACGTTGGTCATCTTCAACCTCCAGCCAACATGAATTGCAGGTCTCTCAAACTGTAAAATCAGAAGCTCATACCTATGTCATTCGCTTTGTCTCTTCAAGACGAAGACAACCACACCTTCGCGACAAATTTATATAAACTGTAGCTCAAGAAATTTGGAAGGAAAGTCTTGAAAAGAGATTTGAAATTTCATGGTCAAAACAAGTTTCCAAATGAAAATAAGTGTTACGACTAGAACCAGGGCAATGAGAGCATCACAATGATATCAAAGTTTTAAATAATTGATGAAGGAATCTACCTATTGAAGTTGAGTTGCAGAGCTCTGAAACTGGACTTCTATGGAGCAATCTAGGACACGATTCATTAATGTAATTATATGGTTAGCTTTATGGAAGATCAAGGAAGGTGAATTGATGGAAAAATTGGATTGAAAAAGGCTTGAAATCAGATTTCAAAGTAGCAGAATTTTGAGTTATGGAACAAGTTTGGCAGGGTGATTCTGGCTATCCAAGCTTGAGGAAATGAATGGGGAATGACCCTCTATTTATAGGGAATCAAATGGAATGTTCAAGCGTGTGAAATGATGAAGTTTGGAGGGAAATCGTGTGAAGTTGCAAACAAGAAAAGTGTGACCTCTACTTTGATCAAAACTCATCCAAAACACGCATTTTGCTATGATAATCACTTCTGGAGGTTCACTAAACATGTTTAAAAGCAAAAACACGCAGAAACAAAGTGTTTAGAAGCTAAACCAATGATTTCAAATTCTGTCTTTCGAAGAAACTTTAATTCCAAGTTACCATGTTCAAATCAATGGCATTCTCGGCTCAAGGGGTCTTAGGGAATGATTCTTGATGTTTTAGAAAGATGAGGTTACAAACTTAGCAATGGAAAAAGAATGGAATTAAATAGATTCTTGAGCTGAAAGTTACATGCAGTCAATGTTGGAAAAAGAAAAGTTGACTTTCCATACTTATAAATATTTCAAAGTTTTCTTCAAAAGTGACCTATAATGTTTTGTATCCAAACGTGGCCTTCAACTTGAAATTTGGTCTTGACCAAAAAAATATGGCATGAAATAGACCTCTTTAATTACATTTTGAAACTTGAACCATTCAAAATATCCAAAAATTGAGAGAGTTATGAATTGTTGAAGTTGGCAAAAAATCATGAAATGACCTATAATCTTTTGTATCCTTAGGGCATCTTCCATCCATTTTCTCACTTTGCACATAAAAAAAGGTATAAATTTCACCTCCTCAATATCATTGTGGAAAAATAAATTGGTTCAAGGTGATAAAAATTGGCCAAGTTATGATCATTTGAAGTCACATATGAGAAATTTGGGGTTCATCTGAAGGACTTGTAATTTGTCTTCATCGTCAAGTTTCTTCCACATGAAAACTCCTTGAAACTTTTGAAGTTATTTGTTGGTAACCCTTTAAAGAGAATTATGTATTTGGAATCACTCAAAAATACCAAAAGATGAACAATATATACTTCTTTGAAGTTCAAAACCCTAGCTCCTAGATCAAGAAAATGCTTTGAGGAACCTTGACAATTTTGAACAAACTTCTTGTACCAACACAAATGCTTTGTAAATAGAAGTTGTTGAGTATTAAAATTAGAATTCATAGCCATAAAAACCACTTCCATATCTTGAGAATTTAGAGAAATATGCACTTGTGATCAATGGGAACAAGGCCTTGTCCAAGCATGACAACTTCTTCAAACAACCCCTTGTACTTTTGGATCAATATTGATATCTTAGAATGTAGTGGAACCAAAATAACCTTGCCATGCCATTTCCTCCAAAAAAAATCCAATGGTGAGGTTTGAACTTATAAAGCTTTATTGACTAGGGCAAGGAAATAAACTCATGAACCCATGGAGCAACTTGCTAAATCTCATTGCCTTTACCTACATAAGTAACAAGCAAGACAAACAAACATTGCATTTTATTAATTAAAATATGAAATCAAGACAAAAATATTCATGATCATAAAAGAACACAAGTCAAGGTGCTTGGTGATTCCTCAAAGAGCAAAGCTAAATATAGGGAGGGGAACCAAGAATCTTAATGTGATCTTGTTGTGATGGAATCAACATGGTATGATGAGGGGATCTTAGGGGGCAAAAATTGGGGTACAACACTAGGCAATAAAGCTTGGGAGGTTCAAACCTCACCATTTAAGTTTTTTTATAATGGATGGCATGGTAAGGTTTACTTTGGTTCACCATATTTCAAAGTTATCAAGATTGATTCAAAAGTGCAAGGGATTGATTGAAGAAGTTGTCATGGTTGGACAAGGTCTTGTTCCCAATTATCACAAGTGAATATTTATCTCAATTCTAAAGAATATGGAAGTTATTTTGGTGGCTATGAGTTCTCATTTTCATCCTTAACAACTTCTATTTACAAAGCAATTATGTTGGTACAAGAAGTTTGTTCAAAATTGTCAAAGTTCCTCAAAGCATTTCTTGATCTAGGAACTAGGGTTTTGAACTTAAAAGAAGAATGTCTTGCTCATATTTTGGTATTTTTGAGTGATTACAAAGACATACTTATATTCAAAGGGTTATTAACAAATAACTTCAAAAATTTCAAAGAGTTCTCATGTGGAAGAAACTTGATGATGAAGAAAGATTACAAGTCCTCCAGATGAACCCCAAATTTCACATGTGTGACTTCAAATGATCATAACTTGGTCAATTTTTATCACCTTGAGCCTACTCTTTTTCCACAATGATCTTGAGGATGTGAAATTTATACCTTATTTTAGGTGCAAAGTTAGAAAATGGATGGAAGATGTCCTAAGGATACAAAAGCTTATAGGTTATTTCATGATTTTTTGCCAACTTCAACAATTCATAACTCACTCATTTTTTGGATATTTTGAATAGTTCAAGTTTCAAAATTTCATTCAAGAGGTCTATTTGATGCCATCTTTTTTGTTCAAGATAAAATTCCAAGTGGAAGTCCATGTTTGGATGCAAAACATTATAAGTCATTTTTGAAGAGAAATTTGAAATATTTCTAAGTATGGAAAGTCAACCTTTTTTTCCCCAACTTTGACTCAATGCAACTTTCATCTCAAGCATCTATTTGTTTCCATTTTTTTCAATTGCAAAGCTTGTAACCTCATCTTTCTAAAGCATCAAGAATCATGCCTTAAGACCCATAAGTTGAGAAATCCATTGGATTGAACTTGGTAACTTAGAACTGAAGTTTCTTCATAAGTCGGAATTTGAAATTCATGTTTTGGCCTCTAAACATCAAATTAGCACACGTTTATGATATAAACATGTTTAACCAAGTTTCCAAAGTGGATTAGAGCCTTAAAACGCAAGGATTGGATGAGTTTTGATGGAAATCAGATCACACTTTGCTCGTGCATCAGGTTCACACGATTTCCCTCCAAAATTCATCATTTCACACGCTTGAACATTCCATTTGATTCCCTATAAATAGAGGGTCATCCCCCATTCATTTCCTCAAGCTTTGAGAGCCAAAAACACTATGTTAAAACCTCACACGAACTTCAAAATTTTGAAATCAGTTTATGAGATTCCAGCCTTTTCTTCCAAAATTCTTTGCACATTCATCTTCCATAAGCATCATACAAACTCTCCAGCACTTAAACCAAGCAAAACGAGCTATAATCCAAGCTCTAGAAGTCCAGTTTCAAAGCTTCTTTCTTGAACTTTGAAAAGGTAGAATTCTCCACCATTTGGATCCAAATAAAGCACTAACATGTTATACTCCTTCTCCTAATTCTAGTGCTTCTTGCAATTTTTAAATCCATTGAGAATTGAGAGAGAAATCTCAAATTGAAGGTGCTCTCTACTTTCTGGGTTTTGATTCATATCTCTTTGTATACTTTATATAAATTTGGCGCGATGGTGGTGTTAGGATCGTCTTGAAGAGACGAATCCAATGATACTGGTTTGGGATCCTAATTTTTTCCGTTTGAAAGATCTCACAAAATCTCCATTGCATGGTGGCTGGATGTTGAAGATGATGACATGTCTCGTCTCAGCCAATGATAGCGTGCCAAATGTTTTAATTTCATTGGTTGCCTTTTTTCTGATTCCCTGCGCATCTTACTAAGGTCCATATCAAGCACATCATGTCTCGTCCATTGGATTAGCTTACTAACGCATTTTGACTATGATCTAATGGCCCATATCTTTTTGGTTTTATTGTTTTTTCTGATTTTTATATTTTAATTGATTTAATTTTCAAAAGTTCATAACTCTTTTATTTTTTACCCAAAAATTATGAAAAAATTCACAAAAATAATTTGAATTATTTCTGATCTCATGAATATTTTTTCATATTTTTGTTTTGAAAATTGATATTTTTTATATTTTTGGCATTGTTTGCTTTGTTTTAATTACCTTAAAAATACTTTCTGACATTTCTTAATTCTAAAAAAATTTCATAAATATCATTTTGCATATTTTTGACTTTTTGAAAATTTTATGGAATTTTATATTGATGTTTACTATTTTTGATCTATTTTCTATTTGTTTGAACAATTTTAATTAGTTTTAAAATGGTTTCTGACTTTTAAAAATTGCCAAAAAATTTATAAAAACATTTGAGTCGTTTTCTGATTTTTCTATGGTCTTACTTAATTTTTCTTGATTAATTTGAATATAGTTGATATTTTTCTTTCTTATTTCCGTTTTAAAACCTTTTTTAATGTAGATATTAAATGCAATATGAGTCTAACTCCACAAAAAGGATGAATGATTTTAATAATAGTTTGATTTAAATTTTATTCAAATATGGTTTGTATATTCTTTCCAACCCGTCTTCATCTTGTCCCTTTCTTATTACACTAAGTGTTATTGGAGCATGATCTCTATATCATGTCTCAAAACAAATGGTGCATAGATTGCTATTGACCGGCCTCAAAATAGGTGCGACTTCTATATAAGTCCATTTACGATTGCTTAACATAGCGCTAAATTTTGTCCTGATTCGAATAAATGATCATTTGTGGCCCAAACCTATGTTTGCAAGCCCAAGTATGTTAATTTGATCCCTTTGATCTAATAACCTTGAGATTCATTATGTGGAGGCTTTGGTTCTACCAATCCTCTAATGGATCTATAACACTTTTGGTCAACGCGAATCACTTAAACATCATTGATCATTAAATGGTACTTTTGAGGATTCCAAATGGATGATATACTTAACAAAAAGCAAATGTAACTTGTTGTGTGGAGGCTTTGGTTCTACCAATCCTCTAATGAGTTCCAAATGCAAGTTTCAAGATGGTCATCCAATTAACCACTAATTATTAAATTAGTTTTACTTTATGCCCTTTTATTTTTTATGCTTTATGTACCATTTACTTTAAGCATTACATTTCATCTCATTTTTATTTTGCTCACTTGAGCCTTTTCTTTTCTCTCCTAAGACACCTAATAATCAACATGAACCATAAAAACCTTTAAAATACTTGGACTATTTGGTTACTATCCTTGGCATTATAGAGTATTGGACTTCTAGGGCGTAGGATTAGAAACCTTGGCCTATATTGGAGACCTTGTGACCTTAATTGATATTTTGTCTGGAGTTCTTGAGGTTTACCTCAAGACATTGGGTTGTTTGTTTTGTGTGCAGGTTATTGTGATTACATTCTTTGTTTGTAATCTGGAATTCACCTGTATATAGTCGTTACTCTGCTCAATTTTTGTGAAGACTTAATACACCTGAAGTTTAGTTCTCTCAAGAGGTTTAGTATTTTTGCTTTCTTAGTTTCAATCCAAAGAATGGGAATTTTATATTGACTCATAATGTCAAGTATTGGCTTCATGTTGGTTAGATGGTTCTTATCCCTAGCTTTTACCTTATGCTTTAGGATAATCCTTTCTTCTCCTCCCATCTTCTTTAATTTCAAAAATCTTCTCCCTCCTTTTGAAAAACTCTTCTTGTTCTTTTTTTTAAACTTGAACCACTTTCATAATAAACTTGGACTTAGGTCCATGCATTTTCAAAACATTTTCATAAAAGATTGGACTCTTGTCAATCCTTGTAGTGATGCAAACAACTATACTTCCATAATATGTAGTGAACTGAGATATTTTTCACTTGGGTGTTGAGTGAGGCATTATTGATTTTAATATCCAAGTCATATCCTTCACTTTGAGATAATGCAAATTCTCCTTTTTCATGATTGTGGATAGTAAGTATGTTTTCCACACGGACAATGACGATGATGTCTTATCTCATAAAATTAACCAACACATTTGTGTTTTAAAAATATTTAAAAGAGGAACTACGTGTACCCTGATCCCCTATTGCACGAAAGGGTGGTACGTAGGCACTAAAGGTTCGCAACCGCGGTGGGTGCAAAAACCATAAAAATATATTTCTTTTCTCACCTCCACCATCCATTTTTATACAACATTTTATAGCCAAAATATACAGATTTTTACAAAGAGGTTCCTGCGGAGTACCATAGATGTTTAGGGTGCTAATACATTCCCTTTGCATAACCAACCCCCTTACCTTGAATACTTCCCCCTCTTTTTTGGGTTACTCACTTTTTTCCCATTCCTTTGGAAACAATAAAGCACGGTGGCGATTTTTATTTTTGATCTGTATAAGTCTAGTAAATCCAATGGCTTAGTCTTAAAATTTTCTACAGCTATAGAAAAAATGGCGACTTCACTAGGGAAAGATTGACCTTTTGCTGGTTCATCCTTAAGTGGGTTGAGCCTATCTTTGTTTTTATCTGTATATGTGTTATCGTTGTTTATGTGGTATGTGTTATATATATGTTTGTCTGGATTTTCCTGGTTTTCAAGGTGCTTGGTGATTACTTATAAGTCCTATACCTGGACTCGGGCAAACTTTAAGATAGGACGGGCGGTATAATCATGTTCACTTTGAGGGAGTAATCCTAAAAAAGGAGGCATGAGATCCCCCACTCAGTGGAGGCCCCTTTGACTATAGTGTCGTTTATTGAGTAATCGAGAAGACGTACTGCTTTCGACCTGGGAGCCTGCTGAAGCTGAGGATCATAGAATACCAAACCCATCTTGTCCTTTTAGGTGTAGCGTGGAAGCTATGATGGAGTAATCCGGAAATAGTTGTCACACGATACTACGCTCGGACATGTTTTTCTTGAGAATATTACTAATTACCGAGTTAATTGGGAAGTTGGTAATATTCGAAGGAAGGATGTAGACTCTGGGAACCTCTAGAACCTTGTTCGGCGGGTGATAACTTTTAGACCAACACCTTATGGGTAGTATCTTCGACCTCATCCTTGTGACGTTGAACCTATGAACCCTATATGTGTGTGATTGTGTGTGATTGTTGCATCATGCATCCATGCACTCATAAGCATCTTTTGAAGAAATTTTACTTCAAGGGACTTAAAAGTTTAGCATTTGTGAATATCTCAAGTACTTTTTGACCATGGACTCTGGAAAAATAAAGATCGGGAAGTACAATTTCAAGGATCCCAAGATAGATGAGTTGATAAGTCTAATTCCCGAGATCGAGTGTTCTAGAGATTTTCGGAAGAAGTATGAATCCACCATTCCTCTTATGAAGCTTAGGATGAAGGAGGGTATTCTCTCGACCTTGGTCCAGTTCTATGATTCGATGTATTATTGCTTTAGTTTTCTCGACTATCAGTTGATGCCTACATTGGAGGAGTATTCTTATTTGTTGGATTTACTTGTTGTCGATCGTGTTCCTTTTACTGGTTTGGAGGATGAGCTAAAACCACATGAGATTGCTGCTTTGATCCATCTGGGGAAGTCTGAGGTGGAAGCCCATATGACTACTAAAGGTGGGATTAGAGGATTACCAACCCAGTTCTTATTGGAGAAAGCTCGTTAATTTGCTAGGATGAAGAGTACAGTCGCTTTTGAGGCCATTTTTGCTCTACTTGCCTACGGGTTGTTTTTATTTCCTAATGTGGATAAGTTTGTTGACGTTAATGCTATCAGGATCTTCATGATTGGAAACCCAGTTCCTACATTGTTGGGTGATGCTCATTACTCTATTCATCTACGGAATTCTTATCATGGAGGGATGGTTATCTGTTGCACGCCTTTGTTGTACCAGTGATTTATCTCTCATATGCCTCAGTCCGATGCTTTCTGGTATGTCGGGAACGAACCCCGTTGGGCTCCTAAGATCATGGAACTTACTCACTCGGATATTGATTGGTATCATCGAGCTTACCAGGATATAGAGATTGTTGAAAATTGTGGTAGTTTCCCCAATGTACCTCTTCTTGGTACAAAGGAAGGAATTAACTATAACCCTGTTCTTGCACGATGACAACTCGGTTATCCGATGAGGGATAAACCAAACAGTATTCATTTGAGTAGTTTCTTTCTGAAGGAGGGAGAAGATCATAAGGAAGCTAGGGAACATATTGTGAAGGCCTGGCGTCACATTCATAAGAAGAGTGGGAAAGACTTGGGACCTAGGGGGGATGTTTCTTTAGAGCCATATCTTCAGTGGGTTCAAGCGAGAGCTATTCAGTTGAAGATGTCGTATTCCTGGGAAACACATATGCCTGATTTGTTTGTGAAAACCACTCCTCCCTTATTGGATGATCTAGAAGAGCTGCAGCTTTCTTTGGTAAGGATGCAGTAGGAAAATGATGCTTGGAAGAATAAGTGCCAGACTTTAGAGATTTCCTATAGAGCATACTTGAAGGAGAAAGACGACTTGATTGAGATCCTTGAGAGTCGAGCGATAGAGACTATAGAGAGGCAAGGGGATGTATTTTCTCCTAAGCCTCGGTCGGATGCTGATTACTCACTTCCTAATTCAGGTGATTGGAAGGAGGTTGCCACCAGTTATGTGGAAGAAAACCAGAGGTTGAAGGCTCAGATTGCCAGGCTTACAGGGAAACGCCAGCGTATAGGGTGATCTCCGATAGCTTTACTTCTCAGGGTTTTAGACTTTATTTTCATCTTGTACTTGGGATTGTTGAGACTTGTAACCTATTTTGAAGTTATTATAATAAAAAAATTAGTATTTCAAATGCGTTATTACTTTGATATTTGCAATGTGTCTATAAGTCTTTAAATACCTTGAAATATTAAATAATAAAATAAATCATGTGCATTGCATATCATGCATCATATTATGCATATTTCTTGAATTTGTTATGAATATCTAGGTGTCTTACCAAGCTTCTTTACTTTGTTCAGCAAGCTGACTCACCACTATAACACTCAGGCTAATTTCAGAAGGAAGATGGACAATTTAGAACAAGAGAATCACGAGCTACGTGAGGAGGTTTCTGCTTTGAAGGCCGGCATGGCCAATATTACTTCTCTGATGGAATCTCTGGTGGCTGCTCAGAATCAGCCACCGAGTGTTCAACCTCAACCAACAAGGGCTACTACTGAAGCTCCGGTTGTTCATGTATCTGCTACTCCAGTTGTTGTTCAAAATCGCATGCCTCAAGGTTATCCATGGGGAATTCTAGAGAACTTTGCGCTTGGAGGTTTTAATCTTGGTCCTCAAGATACTCCAGTTGTTCAAACTATTGTTACTCATGTACCTCCTGTGGTGCCTGTTGCTCCTGCTGCACCTCCTTCGGTGAATATGGTTCCAATTGTTAATGATGATATTGTCGTCTTTTTCTTCCACCAAGTGAAGAATTGGGTCTCTATGATAGAATGGATGATTTTCAAGAGCAGTTTGACAAAATGCAGAGGGAGATGAAGGCCCTCAGGGGAAAAGAGTTATTTGGGCAGAATGTGAATGAGTTATGCTTGGTCCCGAATGTTAACATACCTGCAAAGTTTAAGGTCCTAGAGTTTTATAAGTAAAAGGGAAACACTTGCCCTCGTTCTCATCTGGTAATGTATGTAAGGAGAATGTCTACCCATACTGATGACCAGCATCTGCTGATTCACTTTTTTCAGGTTAGTTTGACTGGTGTTGTGCTGAAGTGGTATATGAGCTTGGACAGCGTCAATATCCATACTTACAATGACTTGGGAGAAGCATTTATCAGACAATACAAATACAACATGGACATGGCGCCTGACTGTGATTAACTCAGGGCCATGGTTCAGAAGGACATGGAATCATTCAAAGAATATGCATAGAGATGGCGTGAGGTAGCCGCCCAAGTGATTCCTCCCATTGAAGAAAAGGAGATGACTAAGATTTTCTTGAAAACTCTGGGTTCTTTCTACTATGAAAGGATGGTAGCAAGTGAGCCAAGTGACTTTACTTAGATGATAGGCATGGGTATCTGTTTAGAAGAGGCTGTAAGAGAGGGTCGTTTAACGAAGAGTGAAGGATCTGGAGGTGCAAAGAAGCCATCTTATGGGTTTACCAAGAAGAAGGAAGGGGATACAAATGTTGTTATGCAAGAGAGGAGGGTTAATCCTCCTAGAAGAAATTATCAGCATCATCAGCAAGTCGCCTCAGTTACTCCAGTTGTTGGTGTAGCTCCAACCACCGTTGCTTATCAAAGACCATCCCAGTAGGAGAATAAAGGGCATAATCAGAGATGGGAAAGTTATGACCTTATTCCTATGAGTTATATGGAGTTACTGCCGGCATTGATTCAGAAGAAGTTAGTTCAGACCCGACCACATCCCGATGTACCATCACCATTGCCTTGGTATTACAAAGCATACCAAACATGTGCTTTTCATCAGGGAGCACCAGGGCATAATGTTGAGAATTGCTATCCTTTGAAGACTGAGGTGCAGAAATTGGTGAAGTCTGGTATTCTATCTTTCAAGGATATGGGCCCTAATGTGAAATACAATCCTCTACCTAAGCATGGAGGAGCGAATGATGTGAACATGGTGGTCGGTTGTCCAGGAGACTTCTGGATTTTTGATATTCATCTAGTTAGAGGAGATTTGGTTAAATTGCATGCAGACCTCTGAATTTAGATACTATGTGCATGACCATTACGGTTGTGCTATTTGCAGTACAGACGTACATGGTTGCGACAAGATAAAGGTTAATTTGTAGGAGATGATGGGTGAGGGCCTCATCCATATAATCAGGCCTATGGCAGAGTATGAAGACGAGGTGGATATAGTTTCTGGATGTCCTGGAGAGTTCATAATTTTTGATGTGGAGTATATGAATGAATACCTTATGCAATTTCACGCTACTTTCTGCCACTTGGCTGGTTAGGTGGAACATCAGTATGGATCTTGCCGAATTTGCTGTCGAGACTCCCGAGGATGTTCTATTGTGAGGAAAGGTGTTCAGTCGTTATTGGACAATGGAACTATCAAGGTTACATATCAAATGGATGATTACCACGAAGTTGATATGATTGAGGTTTGGTTGGCTGAAGAAGAGTCAGATGATGAGTATGCCTCTACAGATGAGTATTTCTCCTCAGATGAGGATTTATTTTCTAGAGATGACTCAATAATGACTGATTATGTTGAAGAGGGAGTAAACATTATTGTGCCTTATTTTGGTGCACCTTCCCATTTTGAAGTCGAGTATCATAACAAGCCGGCTATTACTCCATTTGTGATTAGTTTGTCGGGTCCTGTCCCCTATAAGTTAGATAAGGCCATACCCTAAAAATATAACGCTACAATCTTAGAGGATGGTATGGAAGTTCCCATCCAGGCAATGCCCAATGTTGGAAATATTGTTTAAACTAGCAGAGTGACCCACAGTCGTCGTGTATTTGCACCAGTTATTCGTAAAGATGTTAGCATTAGAAAGAAAATTGTTGAGAATGTTGAACCCAAGAAGATTACGAGTGAATCTAGTGGAGCTACGTTAGAGAAATAAGTGGATGATATTTTGAAGATAATCAAGATGAGCGACTACAGAATTATAGATCGCCTACTACGGACTCCTTCAAAAATATCTATCTTGGCTTTATTGATGAACTCCTCTGCTCACAGAGAATATCTGATGAGGATATTGGACCAAGCTTTTATGGAAAGTGATATGCTTGTAGACCAATTCAGCAGTGTAGTATGGAACATTACGTCATGTAATAACCTGAGTTTCTGCGATGACGGATTTCCAGATGAAGAAAGGAATCACAACCTGGCCCTCCACATCTCTATGAATTGCAAGAATGATTCACTATCCAATGTGCTAATTAATGTGATATGGTGGGAGAACTGACTTGAGGTGTTTTGCGTTTGTGTTTGCAAATGTTGCGGTTTAGAAAGAGTCGCCACCGACTTTTCTTTTATCCAAAATGAAAGGTGAAAAAGCGCAGGAAAGACCTTTAGAGATGTTTTCTTGAGTTTCGGGGGTAGATTATGAAAAGGGAAGGTATTAGCACCCTTTTCATCCATGGTTTTCCACGGGCTCTTAGTTACTCGCTAGATCACTTGCTTTTGTTTGAATGCGTGCTTGTGATGTGGTTTTTTGAAAGTGTTTTGAAAATATCTTTGTAATGGTTCTCGTTTCTATAAGAACGCATACAAATTTTTGTTTCAAAAGATAGTTCAAAGACGTGTTTGTGGAATGTGTTTTGGAAAGTGATTTTCGAAAAGATATTTTGCAATGGTTCTCGTCTCTATAAGAACGCATACAAAATGTTTTATCTTTTTGAAAATGTTTTTGAAATGAAAGTGTTGGTGTGTAAAATGTTTTTTTGTTATGAGCAAGCGAGTAACTGAGAGCGAACCTACCAACTCAAAAGGTCTTAGATGTGTTTTTCCTCCTCTTTTAGATGTTGCTATCTTACCATTGTTTTGGTAAGAAGCCCCATCATTGGATGTGAAGGGACACGCGTTGGGACGTTTGTATAGTCATAGAAGACAACCCATGGAACGCTTTAGCAATGTCGTTTTAGGGACTAGACCGTTTATCGAAGGCAACATCGAGGGTCATCGAGGGACTACGATCTTTTATCGAGGGTCTTTTGCTAAAACGCCCATGTTCGAGGGACATGACTATTTTTCGAAAGGTAACAAAAATGAGATTACCCTAGAGATGCTAGTGTGCAAGTTTGTTGGTTTGCATGCATTTTGTATTGTATTTGAAAGTCATCTATTTATTGATTTTATCTTGCCATACATCCTATTTACTAATAATATATGAAAAGCAAGTAAAATACGGAAAATAAAATCTAAGTTATTACATCGCTTTAGGGGGATGGGGGTACAATTTAACAATGGGGATGAAGTGGAGACTGAAATATTACAGCCATATCGAATGATAATGAAAACAATGTAAAAACAGTGTAAAATAAAAGGAAAACTGCATTTTGAACTGCTATGTGTCGACCCATGCTGCTATGCATCGACACATAGCCTTTCCTTGCTCCTGTAAAACAAAATCTGCTCAGTATGAGTCGATACATAATGGGATGTGTCAACTCATGCACCTTCTTGCATCAACGAGAAACGCATATGTGTCGAATCATAGTCTTTCCCACTTCTATTTTGTAACCTGAAATCAGCATGAGTCGATGCATGGGGGTTATGTGTCGACTCATACCCTGTTTTTTCACTAGGATGAGTTGACACATGAGGATATGTGTCGATACATGCTGTATTCTCCTGTCTAAAACATTGTTTTGCTATCCATACATGTCAGTTTACAGGATATGATTGATAAACATGAACAACAAATGATTGAATAAGCCTAAACAATAAGCAAGTAAGCAGTTCAAAAGGATCATAAAATGCTACATCTCATCTTCAAAACAAATTATTAATGGTGTATGAAAAGATATAAAGTCAAGAAGTCTTACCTTGAGGCTGCACTGGTTGTTTTAAATCAGAATGCTTTTCCAGATGTTGTGATGACTTTGTGAATCTTCAGAAAGCTGCTCCGGACTGTTGAAACTGAGTTAGACTGTACTGTAATGTTTTGATGTTTTGAGGGTGAAGATGATAGCACTACAAGGACTATCCTTATGTTTGGACTATCTTTATGTGTGATGAGCTGTTTGGCTTATGGGAGAGTTTGTCTGGTGGAATAATGGATTGGGTTTCTGTTTTGAACAAGAACAGATTTGATTTTGAAAAAATCAGTCAAGGTTAACAAGAATACTGTTTTTCTGCTCAACAAAACTCTCTATTCTCTCCCTTAATCCTCTCTCTTTAAAATCCCCATATGTCTTATGAGACAGTCCCCTTTTGTAGACCTTTAACTGTGGTTTAGGGGGGAAATCAAATAAGTTATTTTGAATTGTTTTTGCTTACTGTTTTGACACTTTCTTCACACAATTTTCCTTTGCTATTTTGGTGCAATTTGGGCCTGTTATGATGTAAGCTTGGGCAGACTGCATAGAGCAGTTTTGGACTGTATTGGGCAACATGCATACTTGGGGTGCAGCATAGCACAAGCTTTCTTGCAGGGAAGCATAGGGTGTTGTGGAAATGTGGCACATCACATTTTGTTCAACTTGGACAGTATGATTTGTAGCATGTCACAAATTTGGTCTTGTGGAATATTTCATGTACATTATGTCAAGGGCCAAAATGTTGTGGCAAGGTTTTCTTTGAGAGAACTCAATCAAGACATAGCTTTAGAATTTGTAATTTTGCAAAAATGTCACTTTGTAATAACTTGAATTACTTGCATCATTTTGAATTATTTGGAATTGTAGTAAAATGCCATGAAGCAAATGAAATTAACCAAGTATAGAAAACACTTAGAAAAATTTCAAAGTCTTGCAAAGTTGGATTTTTTATTCTCTTGATTTTTTATGATCAAATTTCATTTTTTTTGGATGTCTTGACATAATGTGATTTTTGGGACTCAAATTTGGTCAAAAAAAGTCAAAGTTTGACTTTTTAATGTCCAGTTGACTTTTTCCAGCTGAAACTCCAATTTTGCTCATTTTGCCGCCTTTTGATAATTTGAATGATTCTTCTCAGAAAATGTGGTCTAAGGCTTGAAACTTGACTGAAGTAATTCTAAAAGTCCTTGAGACATGAGAGGGCAAATTTTGGGGTACAACAACTGCCCATGTTCAATCTTCTTAAGCCTGAGGATGTAGATTGGCTGGTCTACCATTCGTGACTTGAAGGTGAAAGATGATTGAACACTAGAATGCCCAGAAATTTGCACTCGAAGATGGATGGTGAATGGGCTTATAAATTCCATTTGGAGGAATGTTGGGAAATGCTAAAAGAAGTATCAGCACAAATCTCTTGTTGATTTATACTAAGACTTGATGTTTTACCTATGCGAAAAAGGGTTAGTAAAATGCATATGCTTGCATGATGTTCACCAGATGTGGTATCATGCTAAATGCATGTGGTATGTACATGTTATGATGTATGAATGTGAAATGTATGTTTTTGTCCGGGAAAATAAATCCCTGACTACTGCTGAGGAAATTCTGGGAGGTTGAATCCCTGATTGACGTTGGAGATGAAGAATATGCATATCTTCAAATTTTGTTGAAAGGATGCTTTTGCTGGGGAACATCGCTCACGTGTCAGCTGTTATCTAGTCAGATCCATGCTTCACAGTTGCTGAGGATGAAGTAGTCGGCTACTATCTGGTCGGATCCAGGTTTCACGGCAACTTACCAGAGGAAGAGGTGAATTAACTGTTATTTGGTCGGATCCAGGCTTTTGCAGAAAAATTCCTTGAAGTTGAATAGTTATCTAGTCGGATCCAGGCTTCACAATAACTTGTTGGGGATACATAAGTTAACTATTATCTGGCCGGATCCAGGCTTCGCAGTAACTTGAAATGGTAACTCCTATCTGGTCGGATCTAGGCTTCGCAGTGACTTGAAATGGTAACTCCTATCTGGTCGAATCCAGGCTTCGCAGTTTTTGGAAAGTTGTACTATTATCTGGTCGAGTCCATGCTTTATAAAATCTTTCTGGGGATCATAGTTAATTATTATCTGGTCGGGCTCCAGGTTTCACAATATACTGTTTGAAAACTGTTATCTGGTCGGGTCCAGGTTTTGCAGATTTCTTGATGAGGCCAATTGTTATCTGGTCGGGTCCAGGTTTCACAATAAACTGGTTGAAAACTGTTATCTGGTCGAGTCCAGGCTTTGCAGGTTTCTTTAAGGATGATTGTTGTCTGGTCGGGTCCAGGTTTCGAAAAAAACTGTTTGAGAAGATGCAAATGAAAACTGATATCCGATCGGATCCAGGTTTCTCAGCAATTTGTTGGGGATATGGAGGAAACTCTGTTGGGGGAAAGAAGTTAAACCTTGGTCGGATTGAGTTCAGGTTCTTCTATATATTTGAAAAGTTGGGATATCATCTGGTTGGGTCCAGGTTTCGTAGCATTTTGAAATTGAGATTCTGTTATCTGGTCGGATCCAGGTTTCAGATACTCAAATTGTTATCTGGTCGGGTCCAGGCTTCAGTAACTCAAATTGTTATCTGGTCGGGTCCAGGTTTCAGTAATTGAATAAGTCAAATTGTTATCTGGTCGGGTCCAGGCTTCAGTAATAACTTGAAAATTGTGCTAATATCTGGTCGGATCCAGGTTTCATAGCATCTCTTGGAAATAATAAAGGCTTTGCTGACGGCTTTACTGGGATTAGGGGTTGTGGCCCTGTGATTTGCTGTAATTTGAAAGGGAAATTCAAACTGGAGAGTACAGACTCAATTGGGTAAGCCAGACTCAGCTTGGAGAGGATAGATTCTGTTTGGAGATAATAGCCTCGGTTGGAGAAGATATACTCAGCTGGGGAAGATAGGCTCAGTTGGGGATGATGGCCTTGGTCGGGGAAGATATACTCAGCTGGGGAAGATAGGCTCAGATGGGCAATTTAATTGCTGTATGTTGAGAAATTTGAACTCGGATGGAAAAAAAACTCTGTTGGGGAATAAACCCTGTTGAGGAAGTGAAATTCCTTTAGGAAGAGATCCCCGAGGCTTCAACTTGTAAAAATTGACTTAGCTGGGGAGAAAGCGGCCAAGAGATTGAGACCCTGGTCAGGGATTTTCCTATGCAAAGAGATTTTGTGGGCAACTCTGTTGGGGAAAGGTTTATTGTCGCCATCCTTGTAGGAATAATGATGATGAGATAACTCTATGGGGCTATTTCATATACATAAAAGAGATACTTACTGATGCTTAGCAGGACACATGTTCCAAACAGTTTTAATTATGTTCATATGCATATATTCATTTAATTTTAGTCATTGGACAAATTTGCATTCAAAACAAAGACAGAAAATTTTGCACTTCAAAGCGTATTCGTATTGATATTTTGCCCATGAATAGGCATTTTTGTACATAGAGACGGAGATCCTAGTAAGAAGAAATCACCAAAAAGGAAAACAAAATTGAGAATGAAAACAAATAGCCATGTGAAATGATCTCATTTCCCTCCAGCTCTACTATTGCCCCAATGTCTTCGAATGTCTCTTGCCATTGATCGAAATTGATTGGATTGATCTGGGACCATTTGAATTTGGATCTTGGTGATAGAATTGACTGTGTTGGTTTCATGGGACATAGTCGTACGCTTTTAATCCTTAATTTTTTTCCTGAACCGCCCTTTCGGGTTTTCGGTCCACCAGGATACCCTTTTTTGCCCAAGTCTCCCTTTCGGGTTTTCAACTTGTCGGGTGTACCATCTTTTGCATATATCCCTAATTTTTTCCCAAACCTTTTGGTTTGCCGGGATGCCCTTATTTTGCTTAGGTGTGTCAACATAACGGGTCTCTTATGCATAGTATTTTTTAACTATGTCCGTGTTTATAGGATGTGGGAAATCTTCACCGTCTATGGTGGCCAGCATCATGGCACCGCCAGAAAAAACCCTCTTGACAGCAAACGATCCTTCATAGGCGGGAGTCCATTTTCCTCTGGGGTAACCTTATGGTAAAATGATGCGTTTTATCACCAGGTCACCAACTTGATATACTCGAGGCTTGACCTTTTTGTTGAAAGCCTTGATCATCTGTTTTTTATATGTCTGACCATGGAAAATAGCATCTAATCATTTTCCATCAATCAAGTTCAGCTGATCCAATCTCGTTTGAATCCATTCGTCTTCGCCTAGGCCTTCCTCGATCATAATCCTCAGCGAGGGAATTTGAACTTCCACTGGCAAAACAGCTTCCATGTCATAGACTAGAGAGAAGGGAGTTTCCCTAGTTGATGTTCTAGCTGAAGTAAGGTAGCCATGTAGAGCAAATGGTAACATCTCATTCCAATCCTTATAGGTTACCACCATTTTCTGCATGATCTTCTTGATATTTTTGTTGGCCGCTTCGACTGCGTCGTTCATTTTCGGTCTGTATAGAGAAGAATTGTGATGCTTGATCTTAAACTGAGTGCACAGCTCCCTTATCATAGCATTGTTGAGGTTAGTCCCGTTATCAGTGATAATCCTTTCGGGGATACCATAACGGTAGATGAGATTGTGTATGATGAATTTGGCTACCACGTGCTTGGTGACTGAGGCCAACGAGGCGGCTTCGACCCGTTTGGTAAAGTATTCAATAGAAACAAGAATGAAGCGATGTCTGTTGGAAGTTGTGGGCTTGATCTGTCCGATCATGTCAATGCCCCACATTGCGAATGGCCACGGAGCGGTCATAACATTCAGAGGAATTGGAGGCACATGGACCTTGTCAGCATAGATTTGGCATTTGTGACAAGTCCTTGAATGTTGATGGCAATCAGTCTCCATCATTGACCAGTAGTAACCTGCTCTTAAGATTTTCTTAGCCATCGTATGTCCACTTGAGTGAGTACCAAAAAGACCATCGTGCATGTCTTCCATAATTTCCTCTGCCTCTTTCTTGTCCACACATCGGAGTAGAGTTGAATCATGGTTGCGCTTGTACAATATCCCATTACTTAGGAAGAATTTGGCTGCAAATCTTCGTAAGAATTTTTTGTCATTGATAGAAGCCCCCTCAGGATATTCTTGTACCTCAAGATACCTCCTCACCTCATGATACCATGGTTTTTCTTCATCGACGTCGAGCTCATTGCAATGTGCGGGTTCGTCAAATCTCTCAATCATAATCATGGGAGCTTCATTGTCCCACCTGACTTTGAACATGGAAGACATAGTGGCCAAAGCATCAGCCAATTGATTCTCTTCTCTAGGAAAATGCTCAAAAGTGATCTCTTCGAAGTATGGTATTAGAGTCAACACAAGCTCCTTGTAAGGAATGAGGTTAGGATGCTTAGTGTCTCATTCCCCATTTACTTGGCTAATCACTAAAGTAGAGTCTCCAAAAACACTCAAGTGCTTAATTCTCAAACCAATGGCAGCTTTCAATCCCAGGATGCATGCTTCGTATTCCGCCACGTTATTCGTACAATCAAAGCGTAATCTGGATGTGAAGGGAGTATGGCAACCCTCAGGAGAGATAATTACAGTACATATTCCATTGCCCAGAGCGTTGGAAGCCCCATAAAAAACCATGGTCCATCGAGATCCTGGTTAGGTCCGTCATACGGTCCAGGTTTTGCACAGTCGGTCACCAATATAATGTCTTCATCCGGGAAGTCAAAATTCATAGATTGATAATCATCAACAGCTTGGTGAGCCAAATGATCTTCCAATATGCTTCCTTTGATGGCCTTTTGTGTTGTATATTGAATATCGTATTCGGTCAAAATCATTTGCCACTTAGCTATTCTTCTGGATAGGGTTGGTTTCTCAAAGATGTATTTGATAGGGTCCATCTTAGAAATCAACAGAGTAGTGTGAGTCAGCATATACTGCCTTAGCCGGCGAGCAGCCCACGCTAAAGCACAACAAGTTTTCTCGAGCAGTGAATATCTGGTTTCACAGTCAGTAAACTTTTTGCTTAGGTAGTAAATTGCGTGCTCTTTTTGGCCAGGCTCGTCATGCTGACCCAACACACACCCCATAGAGTTCTCTAGTACCGTCAAATACATGATCAATAGTCTTCCTTCCACTGGAGGCATCAGAATAGGAGGATCTTGCAAATACTCTTTGATTTTATCGAAGGCAACTTGACAATCGTCATTCCACTTGATTACTTGGTCTTTCTTCAAGAGTTTAAAGATCGGTTCACAAGTAGCGGTCAGATGAGATATGAAACGGGCGATGTAGTTAAGGCGACCCAGGAATCCTCTAACCTCCTTTTCAGAATGAGGAACGGGAATTTCTTGAATGGATTTTACTTTGGAGGGATCAACTTCGATGCCTTTATCACTGACGATAAAACCTAGGAGCTTCCCAGATCTTACTCCGAATGTACACTTATAAGGGTTCAATCTCAACTTGTATTTCTTCAACCTCTCAAATAGCTTTTGCAAGTGATTGAGATGTTTTTCTTCAGTTTAAGACCTTGCAATCATATCGTCTACATAGACCTCTATTTCATGATGGATCATATCATGAAACAAAGCTACCATAGCTCTTTGATATGTTGCCCCTGCATTCTTCAATCCAAACGGCATGACTTTGTAGCAAAAGGTTCCCCATTGCGTAACGAAAGTTGTCTTCTCCATGTCTTCGGGAGCCATCTTAATTTGGTTATAGCCAGAAAATCCATCCATAAAGGAAAAGACCTTGTGTTGAGCGGTATTATCAATCAAGATGTCAATATGAGGTAAAGGGAAGTCATCCTTGGGGCTTGCCCTATTCAGATCCCTATAATCTACACACATGTGGACCTTTCCATCTTTCTTTGGCATAGGAACCATATTTGCAACCCATTGAGGATAAGATGTGGCAGCCAGAAAACCTGCATCGAACTGCTTCATTACCTCAACCTTTATCTTCTCAGACATATCCGGCCGCATCCGACGAACCTTTTGTTTAACAGGAGGGCAGTCTTCCTTCATAGGCAGACGATGAACCATAATATCGGTATCCAACCCTGGCATATCTGCATATGACCAAGCAAATACTTCCACGTAGTCATGTAGCATTTGAACCAATTTGCTTTTGACACTGTCTTCTAGGTTGGCGCCTAACTTGATCTCTCTCTTGTCTATCTCAGTACCTAAGTTGATGACTTCAACTGGCTTTTCATGAGGTTGGATAGCTTTCTCTTCTTGTATTAAAAGTATGGCTAGTTCCCCTGGTATTTCAAAATATTCCTCGCCCTTGTCTTCGGGTTGGTGAATTGGATGTTCGAAATCATACTTGGAAATAGTAGAGTTTTTAACAATAAGATCCAGAGTGGATGATGATCTGCAAATGTGTGTGTGTGTGTGCGTGCGCATGTAAGATACATGGCTATTGAAAAATGTAATAAAGGAAATGAAAGACAATGAACATAAAATTTGAATTCAAAGAGGTCCAATGGTTTATATTAAATGATCGTATGATAGATGAAACATGAGCAAAAACCTTAACAAATGGACCAAAATTCCCCGGGCAAGGCACATGGCTTAAAAGTCGTTGTTTGAAAATAATATTATAGACATAGAGTTCTTGAATTGATAGAAAAAGTAAACAGTAATTACTCCTCAATGAAAGAAACAGGAGTGAAATCCTTTGCATGCCAATTGTTGAGCTTCCCTTCAGTTGTTGGGTAGATCCAGTCTTCAAAAGCACACTCATCATCAGAGTCTTCTACAGCGTTCACTTCATGATTTTTGAGGTGGAGATGCGGCTTTCCAGCACAAGCACTTCTAACTTCTTTCTGAGCTTTGGAGGTGAAACCTAACCCAAACTTGTCTACCTTGAACGGGATATCGAGGAGTTGACCCCACATCACATTGTTTCCTTCTTCTACCACAGCACGGGCATCCTTAAGAGAAACCATCTTGGGGATAACTTTATCAGCTCTTGGAGCGTCGGAGGAGATTTTGGTGGTGGCCACAACTTCAAACGTCTGGCAAGGAGTTTCTATGAATTTACCATCCATTTCTACGTACTTGAAAGAATTGAGATGGCTTACCATAAATTCTTCCTCACTGCAAACAGTGACAACCTTCCCTTGAACTGGATATATTAACTTCTGGTGGAGAGTAGAAGTGACCGCACCTGCCCCATGGATCCATGGGCGCCCAAGCAAGCAAGAATACGCAGGTCGTATGTCCATTATATAGAATGTGGAGTTGAGAATCTGTGAACCAACCTTAATTGGGAGATCCACCTCTCCATGAACCATCCTTTTCGACCCATTAAATGCCCTCACAACAATATCACTTGGCTTCAAAACCAAACCTTCACAGTCTAGCCGATCTAAAGCGCCTTTAGGTAACACATTTAAAGATGATCTTGTGTTAACCAAAACATGTGCTAAAGTGGTCCCCTTACATTCAACAGAAACATGCAAGGCTTTGTTGTGATTCTTTCCCATGGGAGTTAAATCTGCGTCGGAGAACCCCAAACCATTGTCAGCTGTCAGACTTGCTACGCAGTTCTCAAATTGGTCGGTTGTGGTTTCTTGAGGCACATGAGCCTTTTTCAAGAACTTAATCAAAGCTTGGGCATGGGCGTCGGAACATAGCAATAAGGACAACATTGATATTTTAGAAGGGGTTTGCCCCAACTGCTCTACTATCTTGAAGTCGCTTTTCTTGATGATCTTCAGAATCTCCTCCATCTCTTGAGTGGATGGTTCTTCCATAACAAACTTTTTAGCAAGTGCCTCTTCCCTATCAGGCTCACCTTCTTTCCCTTTCCCTTTAGTACTGGCACCAGAATTGCCATTGGTTATGCAGACTGGAACTGTGGTAGTGGTTGGTGGTGAGATAACAGGGGAAAAGACCCTTCTTGTTCTTGTGAATTTACTAGAACCAGTAATATTAGTAATACCATCTTCATTATCATCAATCCAAGAATATTTTTTTACTCCATGGTAATAAACCTCGACACCGTAATTCCATGGTACTGCTTTATCAGAGGTGTATGGAACAGGTCCAACAGCAGTGATTATGAGAGGAGCAGTGATTGGTTCGTTCAAAATCCTGATAGGACCTTTAGATGAGATCATAAGAGGTTTGTTTGAAATTGTTATGATGGCCAAATCTTCAGCTTTGTCGATTGAATTTTGATGGTGGGAATCTTTTCGAATAAAATCTCACGGCTATTTATCAGGCGTTGCACACCTTTCTTCAGTAGCTCGCATCCATTTTCTCGTTGATCATAACAGGCACAATTTTTGGAACATCCAGGAAACACACCGAATTTTAGCAAATTAGCTTTCACAATGGTCAAGGGAGTTGTTAAATCTTTTACATAAGCGATAAAAGTAACATCATCAATGGAATTAACAACTTCGCCACATTTTGGCATTGACGTGGTTATCACGTTCGGATTAGCGGGTGGGTCAAACTCAATTGTCTTATTATCTATCAAATCTTGAATTTTGTTCTTCAAGGCTCAGCACTGATTCGTCTCATGGTCGGGGCTGTTGGAATGGTATGCGCATTTCGCATTCACGTTGTATTTAGGTGAGGAAACATCAGGGTTGGATGGTGGATTACGCAGAGTCACCAAATTGGCCTTTAGCAGATGTTGTAAGGCTTGTGATAATGACATGCTTATTCTTATAAATTGTCGTCTAGGAACTTCAGGTCTCTGATTGTTGGAGGGTTGCCTTTGAGTAGGTAGATGGTTGGAAATTAATACAGCATTTACAGATGAATGATGGTCCTTCTTGGTATGGGCTCTCGCCCCATACACAACATTTGTTTCCTTTTTTCCAGTGAAGGGCCTTTTGACGGAGTTGGATGTTAAACCAGATGCCATAGGAATTTTGCCGCTTCTAATACCGCTTTCAATCCATTCACCAGTTAAATCAACTTGGTGAATTTGGAATAAGAACTTCCAATTAACAGGTTAAAGAATGGACCAGTTAACATACCCATAAACATATCAACTAGCTCTCTTTCGGTCAAAGGTGGTTGGACCCTACTGGCAAGGTCCCTCCACTTTTGGGCATATTCTTTAAATCCTTCGTTACTTCCCATGGTCATATTCTGAAGCTGAACTCTCGTTGGTGACAAGTCGGTGTTGTATTGATACTGGTGATAAAAGGCAGTGGCCAAATCCTCCCACGTATGGATGCGGGAACCCTCTAATTGATAAAACCACTCTAGCTGAGTTCCAACTAGACTCTCTTGGAAAAAGTGAATCCACGGTTTTCTGTCAGCAGTGTGTGGTTGTATTTTGCGCACATAAGATCTTAGATGTATTTTGGGACAGGAGACCCTCATCATACTTGGCGAAGACTGGTGTCTTGAACTTATAAGGAATGACGACCCCGGGAACTAGGCCCAAATCACTAAAATCCAAGCCAGGCACAACTTGAATTTCAACTGCCTTTAGCCTATCCTCCAATTCTTTGTACTTTTTCTCACCAGCAGGTGGGTACTGTTCATCAAAGTGATCCTCATCTTCAGAAGCTTGATCATTCACACCCTTAGCATGGGTGCTTCTTGCCTCTTCTGCTTGGTTCTCATCCTCCTCAGATGAGTCTTCGACTACTTGCACTTGGCGAATCGGTCCTTCGAATCTCTTCCCCATGTTAATGAAGGCCTTCTTTTTCTTATTTTTGGTTGTCAATGTTGTCATTAGCTCTTGCTTCCCTTTGGAAAAGGTCATCAAGGTGACTTGGAACTGAATGTTCTGAGCTTGCAAGTCCTTCACTGTTTGTTCGGGATCCATCCTTACTGAAATAAATAGTAGAAAGATGAGGAAACCTGTTGTGAAAAGCTTGCTTATGATATGATGCATGAATATGTATATGCAAATGATTTCAAGGATTTAAAGAATTTAAATTTGTATAAACAAAGAGTGAACAAATGTTAACTTGCATTAAAAAGTTTTGATTTGAATACAAACATGCCTCTTGGGCTTACAACAACAGAAATAAACATAAAGTAAACTCATAACACAGAAAAGTTTTTCGCATCCTCTTTGTCTCAATGTAGGTGTTTAAACTCCTTTCTTCGTGAAGCTCCCTTGTAAGATCTAATATCTTCTTCTTTCCCTCATAGAACTTAGTTTCAAAGGTGTCTCGCTCTCCTCTTAACTGAATCCAAGCGTTTTGAAAATCTTCAAGAGAAGTAGGCATATCACAATAGAGGGTAGTATGTGGAACGTCTCCCTCAACTACTGGCTCCATGATAACAGGTAAGACGGCTTCATAAGGCATCTTAAGACTTTGAGCACGAGCCCTCACCCATTTAAGATAAGGTTCCAAAGGAATGGAATTCTTACGCCCCAACGTCTTGCTATCAACTTTGTTAACCATACCCCAAGCTTGTATAAATCTTTGACGGTAACCTTGGGTATCGCTTTCGTAGTCAAACGCAATTCCTTGGATGAGTACCTCATGAGGGCCACCTCTCCTAGCGTATCCAAATCGTCGCAAAGCTAAACAAGGGTTGTAAGTAATTCCTCCCCTAATGCCAAGTAGAGGGACATTAGGTAATTCCCCACAACAATCAATGATGGTAATGTCTTCCAAAGAGTTATAATACCAATGGATATCAGCATGTGAAAGTGACATCAATATTTTAGACCACCTCGTACTTTGTTCATTATTCACCATGGATCGAGGTAGGTGTGAAATAAGCCACCTATCCAAAAGAGGATTGAAACACATCAAAGTCCCTCTTTTCTTCAAAGTGAGAGAGTGAAGAGAATGCAAGATGTCTCCAAGCAATGTAGGCACCGGATTACGAGATATGAAAACTTTGATCACATTTATGTCTATAAGTTGGTCAGGATTGGGAAATAGTACCAACCCATAGACGAGAAGAGCCAAAATCTCCTCAAAGGCTTGTAGATTCAAATTATTCCAACACTCTTGAGCCTTCTTCAACAAAAACTTTGCAAGGAACCCTTTGACACCACTCCTTGTTAACCAATTTTCTACTATGTCAGATGGTTGCAAATGTAGAGCTTGAGAAATTTCCTCAGGTTTAGGGTCTCTTTCAATACCGTTGAAAGGTAATTGATCAAGAATAGGGGTCCCCATGAGTTGAGAAAATTCTTCCAAAGTGTGCACAAGTTGGTAATCGAGAAAAGTGAAGCAATGATGCAAAGGGTCGAAGAATTGGACAAGCACCTTTACCATATATTCTTCAATACTTGAGGTAACCAAACTAAGGAGTCGACCATGTATTTTGGTGAATGGAGAATCTCCAGGGACCCTTGATACTAAATCCTTGAGTTGTGGAGGCATCCTCACGAGACTGACTTGGATAGTGTTCCTACGAGCGGAAGCCATGTCCTACAAAACAGAACAAAGATAAATTCCGAAAATCCTTGAAATGGTTAGTGAGAATGCTATGGTATGATGTTATGATGTTATGATGTTATGTAAAAATATGTGAGGTAAGAAAATTTATATACAAGTAATCATATTCACACAAAGTAGACAAGTCCTTAGGTTTAGGCTTGCATGGAGTTTATAGGCCATACCCTCTTGAAGTTGGATTGGTTCAACCTGTCCTATAAATAGTAACCGGGTTCTAAGGAGCTCAATATCACTGATTTGTTTTCTAGGGCATTGTTTCAGCGCAAGCCTCTTTAATAGCGACCGAAATATCCTAAAAAACCAAATCTCAATGAGTGTAGTATCGAGTATCTACCAACTTCGGACTGCACCAAAGCTGGTTATCTCACTACGTCATAAAGGCCAAGTTGGTCAAGTAAAGGTTCTAAAAGTTCATTAGTGCTTCATGACATCACTCAGCGGCCCTGTATTCTCCTTGACTACTCAAGGGCTACTGGTACCCACAAATATGTCGCACTAACATAGCTATCGCTTAGACCATGTCGGTATACCCCGCACAATTTCCACAATGTATTGCTACTTACCTATAAGGTATCCCAAATCCGGGTAGAGGATTCAAACCCAAACAAAGAACCAAAATGTAAAGCACACAAGTCAAACAAAGAGAGCAAGTAAATATGATCTAACCCTAAGGTAACCCCACTTTTAAAATAGTCCCCAGCAGAGTCGCCAGTTCTGTGATACGGTGGGAGAACTGACTTGAGGTGTTTTGCGTTTGTGTTTGCAAATGTTGCGGTTTAGCAAGAGCCGCCACTTACTTTTCTTTTATCCAAAAGGAAAGGTGAAAAAGCACAAGAAATACCTTTAGAGATGTTTTCTTGAGTTCGGGGGGTAGATTATGAAAAGGGAAGGTATTAGCACCCTTTTTATCCATGGTTTTCCATGGGCTCTTAGTTAATCGCTAGATCACTTGCTTTTGTTTGAATATGTGCTTGTGATGTGGGTTTTTGAAAGTTTTTTTAAAATATCTTTGTAATGGTTCTCGTTTCTATAAGAACGCATACAAAGTTTTGTTTTGAAAGATAGTTCAAAGACATGTTTGTGGAATGTGTTTTGGAAAGTGATTTTCGAAAATATATTTTGCAATGGTTCTCGTCTCTATAAGAACGCATACAAAATGTTTTATCTTTTTGAAAATGTTTTTGAAATGAAATTGTTGGTGTGTAAAATGTTTTTTTGTTATGAGCAAGCGAGTAACTAAGAGTGAACCTACCTACTCAAAAGGTCTTAGATGTGCTTTTCCTCCTCCTTTAGATGTTGCTATCTTACCATTGTTTTGGTAAGAAGCCCCATCGTTGGATGTGAAGGGATGGGCGTTGGGACATTTGTATAGTCATAGAAGACAACCCATGGAACGTTTTAGCAATGTCGTTTTAGGGACTAGATCGTTTACCGAAGGCAACATCGAGGGACTATGATCTTTTATCGAGGGTCTTTTGCTAAAACGCCCATGTTCGAGGGACATGACTATTTTACGAAAGGAAACAAAAATGAGATTACCCTAGAGATGCTAGTATGCAAGTGTGTTGGTTTGCATGCATTTTGTCTTGTATTTGAAAGTCATCTATTTATTGATTTTATCTTGCCATACATCCTATTTACTAACAATATATGAAAAGCAAGTAAAATGCGGGGGGGGGGGGGGGGGGGGGGGGGGAATCTAAGCTATTACATCGCTTTAGGGGGAGGGGGTACAATTTAACAATGGGGATGAATTAGAGACTGGAATATTACAAACATATCGAATGATAATGAAAACAATGTAAAAACAGTGTAAAATAAAAGGAAAACTGCATTTTGAACTGCTATGTGTTGACCCATGTTGTTATGCATCGACACATAGCCTTTCCTTGCTCCTGTAAAACAAAATCTACTCAGTATGAGTCGACACATAATGGGATGTGTCGACTCATGCACCTTCTTGCATCGACGTGAAATGCGTACGTGTCGACTCATAGTCTTTTCCCACTTCTGTTTTGTAACATGAAATCAGTATGAGTCGATGCATGGGGGTTATGTGTCGACTCATACCTTATTTTTTCACAAGGATGAGTCGACACATGAGGATATGTGTCGATACATGCTCTATTCTCCTGTCTAAAACATTGTTTTACTATCCATACATGTCAGTTTACAGGATATGATTGATAAACATGAACAACAAATGATTGAATAAGCCTAAACAATAAGCAAGTAAACAGTTCAAAAGGATCATAAAATTCTACATCTCATCTTCAAAACAAATTATTAATGGTGTATGAAAATATATAAATTCAAGAAGACTTACCTTGAGGCTGCACTGGATGTTTTAAATCAGAATGCTTTTCTAGATGCTGTGATGACTTTGTGAATCTTCAGAAAGTTGCTCCGGACTGTTGGAACTGGGTTAGACTGTATTGTAATGTTTTGATGTTTTGAGGGTGAAGATGATAGCACTACAAGGACTATCTTTATGTTTGGACAATCTTTATGTGTGATGAGTTGTTTGGCTTAAGGGACAGTTTGTCTGGTGGAATAATGGATTGGGTTTCTGTTTTGAACAAGAACAGATTTGATTTTGAAAAAATCAGTCAAGGTTAACAAGAATATTGTTTTTCTGCTCAACAAAACTCTCTATTCTCTCCCTTAATCCTCTCTCTTCAAAATCCCGCCTATCTCTTATGAGACAGTCCCCTTTTGTAGACCTTTGACTGTGGTTTAAGGGGGAAATCAAATAAGTTATTTTGAATTGTTTTTGCTTACTGTTTTGACACTTTCTTCACACAAATTTCCTTTGCCATTTTGGTGCAATTTTGGGGCTGTTATGATGCAGGCTTGGGCAGACTGCATAGAGCAGTTTTGGACTGTATTGGGCAGCATGCATACTTGGGGTGCATCATAGCACAAGATTTCTTGCAGGGCAGCATGGGGTGTTGTGGCAATGTGGCACATCACATTTTGTTCAACTTGGACAGTATGATTTGTAGCATGTCACAAATTTGGTCTTGTGGAATATTTCATGCACATTATGTCAAGGGCCAAAATGTTGTGGCAAGGTTTTTTTTTAGAGAACTCAGTCAAGACATAGCTTTAGAATTTGTAATTGTTCAAAAATGACACTTTGTAATAACTTGAATTACTTGCATCATTTTGAATTATTTGGAATTGTAGTAAAATGCCATGAAGCAAATGAAATTAACCAAGTATAGAAAACACTTAGAAAAATTTCAAAGTCTTGCAAAGTTGGATTTTTGATTCTCTTGATTTTTGATGATCAAATTTCATTTTTTTGGATGTCTTGACATAATGTGATTTTTGGACTCAAATTTGGTCAAAAAAAGTCAAAGTTTGACTTTTTAATGTCCGGTTGACTTTTTCCAGCTGAAACTCCAACTTTGCTCATTTTGCCCCCTTTTGATAATTTGAATGATTCTTCTTAGAAAATATGGTCTAAGGCTTGAAAGTTGACTGAAGTAATTTTAAAAGTCCTTGAGACATGAGAGAGCAAATTTTGGGGTACAACAATTGATAATGGATCTGCTTTGAACGTTATACCGATGAACACGCTTATGAAATTGAAATATCAAGGAACGCCCATGCGCCCAAGTGGCATTATTATGAAAGCATTTGATGGATCAAGGAAATCTGTTATTGGTGAAGTGGACTTGTCTATTCATATAAGCCCACATTTGTTTCCGATTACTTTCTAAGTCATGGATATTGTACCCGCTTATAGCTGAATTCTAGGACGATCGTGGATACATGAGGCAGGGGCTGTCACTTCAACTTTACACCAGAAACTGAAGTTTGTACGTGAAGGAAAAGTGGTAATCATAAATGGAGAACAGGAATTATTGATATCTCATTTATCGTCTTTCAACATTGTGGAGGCGGATGAAGTTGTTGTTGGAACCCAGTTCTAATCCTTATACATTGATAATATAAGAGGAAATGAGAATTCCATGGTTTTGCTTAAGGATGCGCGGAAAGTTGTGCATAAAGGTCATAGTGAGGTATGGGGACAGATTATGGATCCACCTGTAAACAAGAACAAAGTCGGCTTGGGGTTCTCTCTGAAGAATGACAAAAGTAAGAGCACGAAGCTGAAGTCTGCTGCAGGCAGGTATCAAGATATATTCTGTAGCGGGGGTTATCTTCATCCAAATTTCTCTGGGATTAATGCCATCGTGGAAGATGAAGCAGAGCCGGAAATGCCAAATTACGTGACGCACGGAGTTAGGGTTCAGAACTGGATCACCATTGATGTTCCCTTAATTTGTTTTATTAATCTTTTTGAAAAGCTTTCACTTTGCCCAAGGTGGAAGTATTAATATTGTATGGGCTTATCTGTTTGCTGTGACTTTTAAAATCAATAATAAAAGTTGTCTTTGTTTCCCAAATTGTGTCTTTATTTTCTGCTTTTTCTTGGAAAATGGTAATCAGAAAAAACCTTTCAAAATAAATAATAACAGAAATTCAATCTGCATGATCACTTGTTATATGTTTCAGTTTCTAAAAGCAGTCATAAATCATAGGTGCAGATTAATTAAAAAACCCGTTGAATACAATGACCCTGCACCCTCTCCCAACTTCTAATGTCCTGTGTATGTGGCCGAAGAAGAAGACTATGATGAGATCCCAAAAGAGGTCTCACGGTTGCTTGAGCACGAGGAAAATTCCATTAAGCTATATAAAAAGCCACTGGAAGTAATCAATTTGGGTTAAGAAGAAGATCCGAAAGAAGTCAAGATCGGAGCGTTGCTGCATCTTGATGTGAAGAGCAGGTTGATTAAGTTGTTGAAAGAGTATGTGGATATTTTTGCTTGGTATTATCAAGATATGCCTGGTCTAGATATAGATATTGTAGAGCACCATTTTCTGTTGAAGCCAGAGTGTCCACCAATCAAACAGAAGTTGAGAAGAACTCACCCAGATATGGCAGTAAAGATCAAAGAGGAGGTTCTAAAGTATATTAATGCCGGTTTTCTTATGACGTCAGTGTACCCTCAATGGATTGCCAATATTGTCCCAATACCAAAAAAAGACGGAAAAGTTTGCATGTGCGTAGATTACAGAGATCTAAATAAAGCTAGTCCAAAAGATTATTTTCCATTGCCACACATTGATATGTTAGTGGATAGCATAGCAAAATTCAAATTATTCTCATTCATGGACGGATTTTCTGGGTATAATCAAATAAGAGTGGCTCCAGAGGACATGTAAAAAATAATGTTTATCACACCCTGGGGAACATTCTGTTACATAGTGATGCCCTTCGGGTTGAAGAACGCTGGTGCAACATACCAGAGGGCTATGACAACCCTGTTTCATGATCTGATGCACAAGGAAATCAAGGTATGTGTTGATGATATGATTGCTAAATCCCAGACTAAAGAAGGGCATGTAGAAGATTTGTTGAAGTTGTTTCAGCGTTTGAGGAAGTATCATCTCCGCTTGAATCCAAATAAATGTACCTTCGGTGTTCGATCAGGGAAATTGTTGGGCTTCATTGTTATCTAGAAAGGAATCAAAGTTGACCCTGATAAAGTCAAAGCAATTCAAGAAATGCCAGCGCTGAGAACTGAAAAACAAGTCAGAGGGTTCCTCGGGCGTTTGAAATATATTTCCAGATTCATTTCTCACATGACTGCAACATGTGAATCGATCTTTAAGTTGTTAAAGAAAGATCAAGGTTGTGTGTGGACAGATGACTGCCAAAGGGCATTTGAAAGTATTAAATAATATATGTTTAAACCTCCTATCTTGCTCCCTCCTGTTGAAGGAAGATCGTTGATTATGTATCTGACAGTGTTAGATAATTCCATGGGTTGTATTCTGGGACAACAAGATGAAACGGGGAAGAAAGAGTATGCCATTTATTATCTCAGTAAAAAGTTTACTGATTGTGAGTCACGATATTCCATGCTGGAAAAGACATGTTATGCTCTAGCCTGGGCGGAAAAATGTTTGCGGTAGTATATGTTGAATCACACTACTTGGTTGATCTCTAAAATGGATCTGATCAAGTACATTTTTTAAAAGCCTGCTCTTACTGGGAGAATTGCCCACTGGAAGATGTTGTTATCTGAATATAACATCAAATACCGCACTCAAAAATCTATTAAAATCATCATGTTGGCAGATTATCTGGCTCACCAGCCAATTGATGATCATCAGCCTGTGAAGTATGACTTTCCCAATGAGGATGTGATGTTTCTGAAAGTGAAAGATTATGATGAACCGTTACCTGAGGAAGGTCCTAATCTTGAATCTTGTTAGAGTATGATATTCAATGGAGCTGTGAATGCTTATGGTAAAGGAATTGGTGTTGTGATTGTCAATCCACATGGATTGCACATTCCTTTTACTGCAAAGTTGACATTAGATTGTACTAATAATATGGCAGAATATGAGGCTTGCATCATGGGTCTCGAGGAAGATATTAATCTCATAATTAAAATTCTAGATGTGTATGGTGATTCAGCTTTGGTAATAAATCAGATTAAAGGAGAATGGGATACTCGTCACCCCTGCTTGATCCCTTATAAATATTATGCTAGAAGGTTGTTACCCTTCTTTAATAAAGTTGAATTCCATCACATTCCTAGAGATGAAAATCAAATGGCGGATGCTCTGGAAACTCTGGATTTTATGTATCATGTGAATACTTGGAATGATATACCTTGAATTATGGTTCGGCGACTGGATAGCCCTGCTCATGTGTTTACAACAGAATAGGTAGCAGATGAGAAACCTTGGTATTATGATATCAAGCATTTTCTCCAAACTCAGGAATACCTGATTGGTGCATCGAATAAAGATAGGAAAACATTGAGAAGATTGGCTGGCATTTTCTTCCTCAGTGAAAATGTGTTGTACAAGAGAAATTATGACATGGTCCTGCTCAGATGCGTGGATAGACACAAAGCAGACATGTTGATGCATGAGGTTCATGAAGGCTCATTTGGCACTCACACCAATGGATATTCGATGGCTAAAAAGATGCTAAGGGCGGGTTACTATTGGCTGACAATGGAATCTGACTGTTACAAATTTGCAAAGAAGTGTCATAAATGCCAGATTTATGCGGACAAGGTTCATGTGCCTCCGACACTTCTTAATGTGATCTCTTCCCCATGGCCTTTCTCTATGTGGGGTATTGACATGATTGTAATGATAGAACCCAAAGCTTTGAATGGGCACCATTTTATCTTGGTAGCAATTGATTACTTCACCAAGTGGGTGGAAGCTGCTTCATATGCTAACGTCACCAAGCAGGTGGTTGTACGCTTCATTAAGAATAATCTCATATGTCATTATAGTATGTTGAGTAGAATTATCACTAACAATGGCTCAAATCTGAACAACAAGATGATGATAGAACTGTGCAAAGAATTCAAGATTGTGCATCACAATTCATCTACGTACAGGCCAAAGATGAATGGGTCTGTTGAAGTTGCTAATAAGAATATCAAGAAGATTATCCAGAAAATGGTTGTTACTTATAAGGATTGGCATGAAATGCTCCCTTTTGCTTTGCATGGATATCGAACATTTGTCCGCACTTCAACAGGATCAACCCCATTCTCCCTTGTGTATGGAATGGAAGCGGTGCTCCCAATTGAGGTTGAGATTCCCTCTTTGCGTGTGATAATGGAAACCAAGTTGTCAGAGGCTGAATGGGTCCAAAACCGGTTTGACCAATTGAATTTAATCGAAGATAAGAGAATGAAAGCTTTGTGTCATGGACAATTATATCAGAAGAGGATGAAGAAAGCTTTTGATAAGAAGGTTAAACTTCGTGAATTCAGAGAAGGCGACCTCCTGCTCAGGAAGATCATGTCTTTTAACGCTGATTATAGGGGCAAGTGGATTCCCAATTTCGAAGGCCCATATGTTGTCAAGAAAGCCTTTCCTGGAGGTGCATTAATTCTTGAAACTATGGATGGTAAGGATTTCCCACGTCCCGTGAATGCTGATGCAGTCAAGAAATACTTCGCCTAAAGAAATAAAAGAGCAACTCGCTAAGTTGAAAACCCGAAAGGGCGTCTTAGGCAAAAAAGAGCGTCTCGGTAGGCCGAAAACCCGAAAGAGAGGTCTAGGAAAAAATTAGAGACATAAACAGAATAAAATTTCCCGCTAAGTTGAAAACCCGCAAGGGCAGCTTAGGCAAAAGTTAGGGACTTTCTTGGCAAGTAACTACATCAGACAAGACTTGATCGTTGGAGAAACAATCTTCTCGGATCCTCATCATACTTCAACAGAAGTTGCTGCTCAGGATTTCAAGAGTTGTTAGAGGGGATAGTGGTCATTGTATCTCAATGTATCTTTTCCATTATATATTACCATTTTCCGAACTTTGTAATCATCCATGGAGTCTCGCCATTCGCGGACTACCATTCTATTAATAAAATTTGAGCTTTTACCCAATTATTTGTATTTCTTATTTTATTTAGCTTGCAAAGACTCCATTTATTATTGATAATAACTTTCAAAGCAAAAAGATTAAATAACAAAATTGATTTTCAAAAAGAATTTACAATTTTCTTTTACTTTAAAATTTGTGACGCAAGAGAAAAAAACAAAAGTGGTGATCCCAGGAATGGACGAACTCCAGTTGTTTTAAGAAGTTTTATTTCCCGGGGAAGTTTTTCTTAAGATGTTTTCGTTGTATTGGGTTTGTGACTCCAGTGTCCCCAGTCAAGTTTTGGTTCATTTCTCTTCTTTTCTGAGTTTGCATGATATGAAGATTCAATCCAAGATTTCTCTAGTGAAGGTTTTTGTTTAATATAAGTTGTTTTTTCCCAGAGAAGTTGGTACAATAATTACTATCGAAGAACACATGCCTTTAGTTTCTCTAGTGAAGAACGTATACTGGTTTTCCCATTTTGAATATGGTGTTGACCTCCCCAATGAAGTTGGCACGAATTCCCTAGTGAATGTTTTGATGATTTGATGTCTGTCTGCTCTACTTGAAATTGATTTTTCAAATCCCTAGTAGAAGCGTTACTTTTGAAAACATTTGATTCCCTGGTGAAGTCTGAGTGTTATTCCCTGGTAAAGACAGGGAGAGGATGTTGTATCTCTGTATCTGTACTATTTGGTCGCTATGATTTGTTTACTTCCGAATTACGTTTCTCCCTAGTAAAGTTAAGCCAGGCAGTATGTTTTGTTTCCTCAGTTGGTGCCTAATTTTTTTTTCTTATGGAATGTTCATCTTGGATGTGATTTAGCCGAGTGTTGATTGTGCCCGAGTTGGTTTTTCCTGGTTACTCCCAGTGTTATATATATTTGTTTTGTCAGCATATGCACGATAACACTCGTACATTCATACATACATCATGCATAGCTAAAATTGGCAAATCATTGCTCATTCACACTCGTTAATATTTTGTTGACATATTACCCTGTTTTTTAGAGTTGCATTATCCTCTCTCCAATAGAGTGCCGGCCTTAATCAGAAAGTGTATATTCTTTCAATTTCCCCACTGAGTTATCCCTCATGGAAGATCTTTGCTTTAGCCTTCCTGTACAACTCTTTGTCTGGATAGATTGGGTTTCCCTCTTGAGTTTATTTCTCAAAGAATGTATTTTGGTAGACTATTTTACTCCAGTTTATTTTTGGATTGAATCTTTGTTGCCCAGCAATATTATTACTTTGGATTTCCACAAGCTTTGAGTTTTGATTTAAGAATGTTCATTTATCTTGTACGAGAAAACCTTTATCTCCTCAATAGGAATATATTGGCATTTCCCCAGAAAGTCATGATTCATTCCCCAGGAAGTAATATTGCTTTCCCCAAAAATCATTTTTTTACAATCCTTCCTATAAGAACAAGTAACGGGTCTCTTTATTGGAGCAACTTGTACTCCCCTATAAAAGTCGATGTAACTTTTTTGCTATCTTCTCTATGAGTGGATAGTTTGCAGTTCGTTGTCAAATTACTCCAGTGGATGGAAAGACTTTCAATATTGCAGAGAGAGTTCATTGTGAAATCTTTACAAGCGGTAGTCTCTTTATTTGAGATAGCTTATATATTACCCTTTCTAGGCATAGTGCCTTGGTTAAAGAAGAAGTTGAGACCCGTTCTAGGTGAAACGCCAGAATTTTGGGAAAACTTATATTTTCTCTCTACCTTCAGTGAAAGTTGGTAGGTCACAATTAGTGAAAGTTGGTGATTGTTATCTTTTTGCTACCTTCCGTGAACGTTGGTAGTTCATCGTCAGTGAATGGCGGTTCCATGATATATTTTCTCTCTACATTTAGTGAAATTTGGTAGGTTATCATCACTGAAAGTTGGTGATTGTTATCTTTTTGCTACCTTCAGTGAACGTTGGTAGTTCATCGCTAGTGAATGGTGGTGCTGTGATATATTTTCTCTCTACCTTTAATGAAAGTTGGTAGGTCACCATCAACGAAAGTTGGTGATTGTTATCTTTTTTCTACCCTCAGTAAACATTGGTAGTTCACCATCAGTGAACGTCGGTGTTGTTATTTTCTTTCCTCTTTCTACCTTCAGTGAACGTTGGTAGTTTCGCCTTCAGTAAAAGTTGGTGTATCCTTTGGCCATTTACCATCCTCTCCGAGTCAGGTCTTTTGATCCACCAGTGATTTATTTTCCTGGTTGGGTTTCTCTTTTCTTTCTTTATTTCCTTTGCTACATCCCAAGTGGTGTTTTATGTCTCTTTGGTTTTGTTCATATGCATTCACGCTCATAAGCATTGCATGGCATCTTAGGACCAAAAATAGGGTTTGTTTTATATTTAAGTATCTTTGATCGCGTCGACACGAAGATTTTTAACCTTTGTATCTCCGAATAGAAGAAACTTAAATAAGGGAAGTTGTTGTATCCCAATTTTTGCTCCTAAGATCCCTTCATCATACAATATTGATTCAATCACAACAAGATCACATTAGGGTTCTTGGCTCTCCTCACTACCTTTAGCTTTTCTCTTTGAGGAATCACCAAGCACATTGACTTGTTTTATTTTGTGTTAATAAATATTTTGTCTTGATTTTTCCTTTTAATTAACAAAATGCAATGTTGGTTTGTCTTGCTTGTTATTAATGTAGGCAAAGGCAGTGAGATTTAGCAAGTTGCTCCATGGGTTCATGAGTTTATTTCCATGCCCTAGGGATAAAGCTTTAGAGGTCCAAACCTCACCATTGAAGTTGTTTTGGAAGGGATGGCATGGCAAGGTTTACTTTGGTTCACCATATTTCAAAGTTATCAAGATTGATTCAAAAGTGCAAGGGATTTATTGAAGAAGTTGTAATGGTTGGACAAGGTCTTGTTCCCAATGATCACAAGTGCATATTTCTCTCAATTCTAAAGAATATGGAAGTGGTTTTGGTGTCTATTAGTTCTCATTTTCATCCTCAACAACTTCTATTTACAAAGCAATTGTGTTGGTACAAGAAGTTTGTTCAAAATTGTCAAAGTTCCTCAAAGCATTTCTTGATCTAGGAACTAGGGTTTTGAACATCAAAGAAGCATATCTTGCTCATATTTTGGTATTTTTGAGTGATTACAAAGACATCCTTATCTTCAAATGGTTATCAACAAATCACTTCAAAAGTTTCAAAGAGTTTTAATGTGGAAGAAACTTGATGGTGAAGAAAAATTACAAGTCCTCCAGATGAACCCCAAATTCTCATGTGTGACTTAAAATGATCATAACTTGGTCAATTTTTATCACCTTGAGCCCACTCTTTTTCCATAATGATCTTGAGGATGTAAAATTTATGCCTTCTTTCATGTGAAAAGTGATAAAATGGATGAAAGATTCCCTAAGGATACAAAATATTATAGGTCATTTCATGATTTTTTTTCCAACTTCAACAATTCATAACTCTCTCAATTTTTGGAGATTTTGAATGGTTCAAGTTTACAAATGTCATTCAAGAGGTATATTCCATACCATATTTTTTGGTCAAGAGAAAATTCCAAGTGGAAGGCCATGTTTGGATGCAAAACACCATAGGTCATTTTTGAAGAGAAATTTGAAATATTTCTAAGTATGGAAAGTCAACCTTTTTTCCCCAACTTTAACTCAATGCAACTTTCAGCTCAAGCATCCATTTGATTCCATTTTTTTCCATTGCAAAGCTTGTAACCTCATCTTTATAAAGCATTAAGAATCATGCCTTAAGACCCCTTGAGCTGAGAATGCTATTGGATTGAACTTGGTAACTTGGAACTGAAGTTTCTTCATAAATCAGAATTTGAAATTCAGGTTTTGGCCTCTAAATAACAAATTAGCACGCGTTTATGATCTAAACATGTTTAACCAAGTTGCCAAAGTGGATTAGAGCCTTAAAACGCAAGGATTAGATGAGTTTTAATGGAAATCATATCACACTTTGCTCATGCATCAGGTTTACACGATTTCCCTCTAAACTTCATCATTTCACACGCTTGAACATTCCATTTGATTCCCTATAAATAGAGGGTCATCCCCCATTTATTTCCTCAACCTTTGAGAGCCAAAAACACTCTGTCAAAACCTCACGCGAACTTCAAATTTTTGAAATCAGTTTCTAAGATTCCAACCTTTTCTTCCAAAACTCTTTGCACATTCATCTCCCTTAAGCATCATACCAACTCTCCTTCATTTAAACCAAGAAAAATGAGCTATAATCCAAGCTACAGAAGTCCAGTTTCAGAGCTTCTTTCTTGAACTTCGAAAAGGTAGAATTCTCCACCATTTGGATCCAAATAAAGCACTACCATGTTATACTCCTTCTCCTAATTCTAGTGCTTCTTACAATTTTTAAATCTATTGAGAATTGAGAGAGAAATCTCAAATTGAAGGTGCTCGCTATTTTCTGGGTTTTTGATTCATATCTCTTTGTATACTTTATATAAGTTTGGCGCGATGGTGGTGTTAGGATCGTCTTGAAGAGACGAATCAAATGATACTGGTTTGAGATCCTAATTTTTCCGTTTGAAAGATCTCACAAAGTCTCCATTGCAGGGTGGATGGAGGTTGAAGATAATGACATGTCTCTTCTCAGCCAATGATAGTGTGCCAAATGTTTTAGTTTCATTGGTTGCCTTTTTTCTGATTCCCTGCGCATCTTACTAAGGTCCATATCAAGCACAGCACGTATGGTCCATTGGATTATCTTACTAACGTGTTTTGACTATGATATGATGGCCCATATCTTTTAGGTTTTATTTTATTTTCTGATTTTTATATTTTAATTGATTTAATTTTCAAAAATTCATAACTCTTTTATTTTTAATCCAAAAATCATGAAAAAATTCACAAAAATACTTTGAATTGTTTTTTATCTCGTGAATATTTTTTTCATATTTTTTTTTGACAATTGATATTTTTTATATTTTTTCATTGTTTGCTTTGTTTTAATTACCTTAAAAATACTTTCTGACATTTCTTAACTCTAAATTTTTTTCATAAATATCATTTTGCATATTTCTGACTCTTTGAAAATTTTATGGAATTTTATATTGATGTTTACTATTTTTGATCTATTTTCTATTTGTTTGAACAATTTTAATTAGTTTTAAAATAGTTTCCGACTTTTAAAAATTGCCAAAATTTTTATAAAAATATTTGAGTCCTTTTGTGATTTTTCTATGGTCTTACTTAATTTTTCTTAATTAATTTGAATATAGTTCATATTTTTCTTTCTTATTTCCATTTTAAAACCTTTTTTAATGTATATATTAAATGCAATATTATTTTGTGATTATTTTTTGGTTGAGCTTGGGTTGAATTTTGATCATAAAGTTTATTAACATCATTGGATCTATAATGTTGAGTCTAACTCCATAAAAATGGATGAATAATTTTAATAATAGTTTGATTTAAATTTAATTCAAATATGGTTTGTATGTTCTTTCATACCCTTCTTAATCTTGTCCCTTTCTAATTGCACTAAGTGTTATTAAAGCATGATCTCTATATCATTTCTCAAAACAAATGGTGCATAGATTGCTATTGACCAGCCTCAAAATAGGTGCGACTTCTATATAAGTCCACTTACGATTGCTTAACATAGCGCTAAATTTTGTCCTGATTCGAATATATGATCATTAGTGGCCCATACCTATGTTTGTAAGCCCAAGTATGTTAATTTTATCCCTTTGATCCAATAACCTTGAGATTCATCGTGTGGAGGCTTTGGTTCTACCAATCCTCTAATGGATCTACAACACTTTTGGTCAACACGGATCACTTAAATTTTGTTGATCATTAAATGGTACTTTTGAGGATTCCAAATGGATGATATACTTGACAAAAATCAAATGCAACTTGTTGTGTGGAGGCTTTGGTTATATCAATCCTTTAATGAGTTTCAAATGCAAGTTTGAAGATGGTCATCCAACTAACTACTAATTATTAAATTATTCTTGTGACACCCCAAATAATCCGATTATTAAATAATTAGAATTTTTAATTATTAATTTAATTGGAAATTTAATTATTGGTATTTTTGGATTATTGGAATTAATTTAATTAATTAAAGGAAAGAAGTATTGGTGGTGTGAAGAGTGATTAGAGGGTGTGAGGGGTAAAATACTCTACTCTTACTAATTACTAATTTAATTATTTTATTGGAATAATAAAAGGAGTATTAAAAGGAAAAAGAAGAGAAAGAGAGTTATTTTGGAATATTCATCATACGTGCATTTGAGAAGAGGGAAAAGAAGGAGAAAACCGGAAGCGTCAGAATTCGAAGAACCCACAAGGTAAGGGGTGATTTCGATTAGTTAATTCGTATTTTTGGTTTAAATATTCAATAGTATGGATCATAGTATGTTAGGGAATCCCGGTTTTGAATTCTAGGGTTCCGTAGAATTGTCCCTATTGCGTCGAATTGTAGGTTGAAAACCATTAGGGTGTCAGATGATAAAAAAGAATGATGAAATAATGTTGTTTGATGTTATAATGGTGCAAAATGGATGTGTTTTGGTGTTTCTCATGTTGCAATTCGTATGGGCATGTTTGGAATTGGTTTAGAATGAATAAATGATGTCAAAAGTGCAGAATTTGACTCTGCAGGTCATGGGAACCGGTTCCCAGTGGGGAGGAACCGGGTTCCACTGTGTGAATTTATAAAAACTGGCAAAAATGCACGTAGGAACCGGTTCCTGTATAGGTAGGAACCGGGTTCCCATACATTTTCCAGAAGCGTGATTTTTGAACTTCGCAGGAACCGGTTCCTGCATATGTAGGAACCGGGTTCTGCTGTAACTTTTGAAAAATATTAAACTTTGAAAATTCATAACTTTCAAACCGTAAGTCCGTTTTGAGTGCCGTTTTGGACGTTATTTCTTAAATTTAATGCTCTATTTTATAAAATGAAAAGATTTCCTAAAACCTGAAATTATTTTGAAAATGAGTCAAATCCCGGAATAAGTGATTATTGGCTAACGCACATGGGTGTGTATGTAGCAGTGAACCTGTGATGGATGGATGTATTAGTATTGTGTGAATGAAAGGCATGTTTATGTTGCTAATGATGGTGTGCATGATCGTTGAGATATCATGTTTTTGGTTTTGGTTCAGTTATGATAAATTGATGTATTTCATAGACTGATTTGATGTTGCATGCTAGTGATGTGCGTGCATATGTATTGTTTTGGTGAAGTTATTTCCCATTGTGTGGAATTTGACTTGTATTGCCGTTAACCGATACCCGGGTGATGATGGGTGGTTAGGATGGATTCGTGTCCGGGTGTTTATGGACGAATCGATGGTTGCTGTATCCGGTTGATGATGGATCAGTGTTTGGTGACTTGGTCACGTGTTGGTACCACATACTTTGTGTCTGCATTTGTGTTTGCATGGAATTGTAACATGTTAGGATGTCTTCCAGTGTTACAATTCTTTGGTTGATTATTGATTTGTGCATAATGACTTGTATGATTGGAACTGCGTGTTGAACCTGAATTTATGCTAAAATGGTTGAATTAATATGCTTGTGATATAATGTTGATTGAGAAGCTTATAATGCATGTTAATTATGAGAAATCTCACCCTTACTTTAACAATTTCAGATTAAAGTTAGCAGCTCAGGAGTTGGTGAGGATGGCTCTAGAGCTATGTTACTTTAAGTCCGCGTGTCAGTGTCGTGCTCTGATAGGTTGTAACACTGGGGAACGTTTAGTTAAGGAATTAGTTATTATTCAATTGTTTCTTTGAATTTCATTGGGAATAATTATGTTTTGGTTTATTCCGTTTTGGTTATGGTATTTTTCTGCTGTGTAAGACATGGTCTTAATTTGATTGAACTATTTGAATAATGACCCTCAGTGTAGCATGACTACTGTTTTATTGGAAGTTTTATTTATTTCATAATTGTGACATCCCTTGTTCCGTGTTAACTCTGATGGAATATGTCTTTAATCATTGATATAATTAATATTATTCGGGGTATTTTAGAAGGGGTGTTACAATAGTGGTATCAGAGCATAGTCGGTCTTGTCTTGTGTTGTTATCCCTTTTGTATGCGACTAGTGTAAGATGACAATGTCGATACTTGTGTGCTGATGAGGTTGTTTTGTAATGTTATAGAACAATGGCCGGAAGAGGTAACGGAAGAAACGACGATGCTATTGCTGAAGCATTGGGAATGTTGGCTGGAGTACTCGGAGGGAACCAGCATGGAGCTGTGATTGGTGCTAACTGACAATTGGGGAATTTTCAGACGAATAATCCTCTGTTGTTCAAGGGTGCACATGATCCCGAAGGTGCTCAGAAGTGGTTGAAGGAGATCGAGAGGATCTTCAGAGTAATTTACTGTGCTGAAGGGCTGAAGGTGAGATACGGAACTAACATGTTAGTAGAGGAAGCTGATGACTGGTGGGTTGCTACCAGAACTGAAATGGAAGAAGTTTGGTGGAGGATATTCTAGTTCTTCCATTAAGTGCTACAAGTGTGGTGAGACAGGACATCGTATGGTGGATTGCAAAAGTAATGATAAGAAGTGTTTCAAGTGTGGGAAACTCGGCCATGTGGCCAATGATTGCAGAGTAAGAGTGGTGACTTGTTACAACTATGGTGAAGAAGGTCATACTCGTCCTCAGTGTACAAAACCCAAGAAGGAGCAAGCTGGTGGTAAAGTGTTTGCATTGTCTGGGTCAGAGACTAAGCCAGATGATCGGCTGATTAAAGGTACATGTTTTATTAATGACATACCTTTGATTACGATTATTGATACTGGAGCTACGCATTCTTTTATTTCTTTGGATTATGCTAAAATATTGAATTTGGAAATTTCTAATATGGATGGAAGTATGGTTATTGATACTCCTGCGCCGGGTTCAGTGACTACTTCGTATGTTTGTAGGAATTGTCCTATTGTGATTTTTGGTAGGGGTTTCGGTATGGATTTAGTGTGCCTACCGTTAGAACAACTTGATATCATCCTTGGAATGAACTGGTTGGAATTCAACCAGGTTCATATCAACTGTTTTGCGAAGACGGTTATTTTTCCTGAAGAGGTTGGTATCGAAGATGTGACTATGTCGGTTAAACAGATGAACCTAGCTGTGAAAGATGGTGTTGTGGTATTTATGTTGTATTCTGCAATAGAAGCGGAGGGAAAAGCAAAGAGTGATGGATTACTAGTGGTGAATGAATTTCCAGAGGTGTTTCCGGAAGACGTTAGTGAATTGCCACCTGAGAGGGGGGTAGAATTTACTATAGATTTGATTCCTGGAACTAGTCCGGTGTCGATGGCGCCTTACCGTATGTCGGCATCTGAATTAGCGGAGTTAAAGAAACAGTTGGAGGAGTTACTTGAGAAGAAGTTTATTCGTCCGAGTGTTTCGCCGTGGGGTGCTCCGGTGTTGTTGGTTAAGAAGAAAGAAGGTTCAATGAGATTATGTGTTGATTACAGACAGCTGAATAAAGTTACAATCAAGAATCGGTATCCTTTGTCGAGGATCGATGATTTGATGGATCAACTAGTTGGAGCTTGTGTATTTAGTAAGATTGATCTGAGATCTGGATATCATCAGATTCGTGTGAAGTCGGAAGATATTCAGAAAACTGCATTTAGAACGAGGTATGGACATTACGAGTATTATGTTATGTCGTTTGGAGTTACTAATGCACCTGGTGTTTTCATGGAGTATATGAACAGGATATTTCATCCGCATCTTGATAAGTTTGTGGTGGTGTTCATTGATGATATTCTAATTTATTCGAAGAGCGATGAAGAGCATGCAGAACATCTCAGAGTTGTGTTGGAATTGTTGAAAGAGAAGAAGCTTTATGCGAAGTTGTCCAAGTGTGAATTCTGGTTAAGTGAAGTAAGTTTTCTTGGCCATGTAATTTCCAAGAATGGAATTGTTGTGGATCCTACGAAGGTAGAAGCAGTATCTCAGTGGGAAGCGCCGAAGAATGCTTCTGAGATCCGTAGTTTTCTGGGTCTTGCAGGTTATTATAGGAAGTTTATAGAAGGATTTTCCAAATTAGCGTTACCGTTGACTAAGTTGACCAGGAAGGGTCATATGTTCGTTTGGGATGTTGAATGTGAGAAAGGATTTCAAGAGCTAAAGAGGAGGTTGGCAAGTGCTCCGATCTTGATTTTTCCAAATCCGACTAAGTCTTTTGTTGTGTATTGTGATGCATCATAAATGGGATTAGGTGGTGTGTTTATGCAAGATAAGCAGGTGGTGGCTTATGCTTCGAGACAATTGAAAGTACATGAAAGGAATTATCCGACTCATGATTTGGAGTTGGCAGCTGTTGTGTTTGTTTTGAAGTTGTGGAGGCATTATTTATATGGTTCTCGGTTTGAGGTGTTCAGTGATCACAAAAGTCTGAGGTATCTCTTTGATCAGAAAGAGTTGAATATGAGGCAGAGGAGATGGTTAGAATTTCTAAAGGATTATGATTTCGGTTTGAATTACCATCTTGGTAAGGCAAACGTTGTTGCGGATGCCTTGAGTAGGAAGTCCTTGCATATGTCGATGTTAATGGTCCGTGAGTTAGATTTGGTTGAGCAGTTCAGAGATTTAAGTTTGGTATGTGAAACTACTCCGAATAGTGTGAAATTGGGTATTTTGAAACTGACTAGTGGTATTCTGGAAGAAATTCGGAATGGACAGAAGTCCGATGTTGGGTTAGTTGATAAATTGACATTGATCAACCAAGGTCAAGGAGGCGAGTTCCGGATTGATGAGAATGGTGTTATGAGATTTGGTAATAGGGTGTGTGTTCCGGATGTTGCAGAGATTAGGAAGAGTATTTTGGAAGAAGGACATCATAGTGGATTGAGTATTCATCCTGGTGCTACTAAAATGTACCATGATTTGAAGAAGTTGTTTTGGTGGCCGGGAATGAAAAAGGAAATTGCTGAGTTTGTGTATGTTTGTTTGGTTTGTCAGAAGTCGAAGATTGAGCATCAGAAACCGTCAGGATTGATGGAACCGTTGTTTGTTCCGGAATGGAAATGGGATGGAATCTCTATGGATTTTATGTCTGGTTTGCCAAGGACATCAAAGAATTGTGATTCTATCTGGGTTATTGTTGATCGGTTGACGAAATCCGCTCACTTTATTCCGATAAGAATGGATTATCCGATGGAAAGGTTGGCAGAATTGTATGTTGAGAAGATTGTGAGTTGCACGGTATTCCTTCTAGTATTGTGTCGGATCGAGATCCTAGGTTTACATCTAAATTCTGGATGGGATTGCAAGAAGCTTTGGGTACTAAGTTGCGTTTGAGTTCCGCTTATCATCCACAGATAGATGGTCAGATGGAGAGAACGATTCAGTCGTTGGAAGATTTGTTAAGAGCTTGTGTGTTAGAGAAAGGTGGAGCTTGGGATAGTTATCTACCATTGATTGAGTTTACCTACAACAATAGTTTTTATTCGAGCATTGGTATGGCTCCGTTTGAGGCATTGTATGGTAGGAGGTGTCGGACACCGTTTTGTTGGTATCAATCTGGAGAGAGTGTTGTGATTGGACCGGAAATTGTCCAACAGACTTCGGAAAAGATTAAGATGATTCAGGAGAAGATGAGGACTTCTCAGAGTCGTCAGAAAAGTTATCACGATAAGAGGAGGAAAGATCTTGAGTTTAGCGAAGGAGAACATGTTTTTATGCGAGTTACTCCGATGACTGGTATTGGTCGAGCTTTGAAGTCAAAGAAGTTGACTCCATGTTTTATTGGTCCGTTTCAGATTACCAAGAGAGTTAGGAAAGTTGCTTATCAGATTGCTTTGCCGCCGTCACTTGCAAATTTGCATGATGTTTTTCATGTATCTCAGCTAAGGAAGTACATTGCTGATCCGTCTCATGAGATTCGGGTAGACGATATACAGGTACGAGAGAATTTGACTGTGGAAGCGGTACCTGCGAGAATTGAGGATCAGAAGTTGAAACAGTTGCGAGGCAAGGAGATTGCGTTGGTAAGAGTGGCTTGGGGAGGACCAGCAAATGGAAATGTCACTTGGGAGTTGGAGAGTCAGATGAAGGACTCGTATCCCGAACTGTTCGTCTAAGGTATGTTTTCGAGGACGAAAACTCTTTTAGTTGGGGAGAGTTGTGACACCCCAAATAATCCGATTATTAAATAATTAGAATTTTTAATTATTAATTTAATTGGAAATTTAATTATTGTTATTTTTGGATTATTGGAATTAATTTAATTAATTAAAAGAAAGAAGTATTGGTGGTGTGAAGAGTGATTAGAGGGTGTGAGGGGTAAAATACTCTACTCTTACTAATTACTAATTTAATTATTTTATTGGAATAATAAAAGGAGTATTAAAAGGAAAAAGAAGAGAAAGAGAGTTATTTTGGAATATTCATCATACGTGCATTTGAGAAGAGGAAAAAGAAGGAGAAAACCGGAAGCGTCAGAATTCGAAGAACCCACAAGGTAAGGGGTGATTTCGATTAGTTAATTTGTATTATCGGTTTAGATATTCAATAGTATGGATCATAGTATGTTAAGGAATCCCGGTTTGGAATTCTAGGGTTCCGTAGAATTGTCCCTATTGCGTCGAATTGTAGGTTGAAAACCATTAGGGTGTCAGATGATAAAAAGGAATGATGAAATAATGTTGTTTGATGTTATTATGGTGCAAAATGGATGTGTTTTGGTGTTTCTCATGTTGCAATTTGTATGGGTATGTTTGGAATTGGTTTAGAATGAATAAATGCTGTCAAAAGTGCAGAATTTGACTCTGCAGGTCGTGGGAACCGGTTCCCAGTGGGGAGGAACCGGGTTCCACTGTGTGAATTTATAAAAACTGGAAAAAATGCACGTAGGAACCGGTTCCTGTATAGGTAGGAACCGGGTTCCCATACATTTTCCAGAAGCGTGATTTTTGAACTTCGCAGGAACCGGTTCCTGCATATGTAGGAACCGGGTTCTGCTGTAACTTTTGAAAAATATTAAACTTTGAAAATTCATAACTTTCAAACCGTAAGTCCGTTTTGAGTGCCGTTTTGGACTTTATTTCTTAAATTTAGTGCTCTATTTTATAAAATGAAAAGATTTCCTAAAACCTGAAATTATTTTGAAAATGAGTCAAATCTCGGAATAAGTGATTATTGGCTAACGCACATGGGTGTGTATGTAGCAGTGAACCTGTGATGGATGGATGTATTAGTATTGTGTGAATGAAAGGCATGTTTATGTTGCTAATGATGGTGTGCATGATCGTTGAGATATCATGTTTTTGGTTTTGGTTCAGTTATGATAAATTGATGTATTTTATAGACTGATTTGATGTTGCATGCTAGTGATATGCGTGCATATGCATTGTTTTGGTGAAGTTAATTCCCATTGTGTGGAATTTGACTTGTATTGCCGTTAACCGATACCTGGGTGATGATGGGTGGTTAGGCTGGATTCGTGTCCGGGTGTTTATGGACGAATCGATGGTTGTTGTATCCGGTTGATGATGGATCAGTGTTGGGTGACTTGGTCACGTGTTGGTACCACATACATTGTGTCTGCATTTGTGTTTGCATGGAATTGTAACATGTTAGGATGTCTTCCAGTGTTATAATTCTTTGGTTGATTATTGATTTGTGCATAATGACTTGTATGATTGGAACTGCGTGTTGAACCTGAATTTATGCTAAAATGGGTGAATTAATATGCTTGTGATATAATGTGGATTGAGAAGCTTATAATGCATGTTAATTATGAGAAATCTCACCCTTACTTTAACAATTTCAGATTAAAGTTAGCAGCTCAGGAGTTGGTGAGGATGGCTCTAGAGCTATGTTACTTTAAGTCCGCGTGTCAGTGTCGTGCTCTGATAGGTTGTAACACTGGGGAACGTTTAGTTGAGGAATTAGTTATTATTCAATTGTTTCTTTGAATTTCATTGGGAATAATTATGTTTTGGTTTATTCTTTTTTGGTTATGGTATTTTTCCGTTGTGTAAGACATGGTCTTAATTTGATTGAATTATTTGAATAATGACCCTCAGTGTAGCATGACTACTATTTTATTGGAAGTTTTATTTATTTCATAATTGTGACATCCCTTGTTCCGTGTTAACTCTGATGGAATATGTCTTTAATCATTGATATAATTAATTATTCGGGGTATTTTAGAAGGGGTGTTACAGTTCTTACTTTATGCCCTTTTATTTTTTATGCTTTATGTATCATTTACTTTAAGCATTACATTTCATGTCATTTTTATTTTGCTCAGTTGAGCCTTTTCTTTTCTCTCCTAAGACACCTAATAATCAACATGGACCATAAAAACCTTTAAAATACTTGGACTATTTGGTTACTATCCTTGGCATTATGGAGTATTGGACTTCTTGGACTTAGGATTAGAAACCTTGGCCTATGTTGGAGACCTTGTGACCTTAATTGATATTTTGTCTGGAGTTCTTGAGGTTTACCTCAAGACATTGGTTTGTTTCTTTGTTTTGTGTGCATGTTATTTTGATTACATTCTTTGTTTGTAATCTGGAATTCACCCATATACAACTGTTACTCTGCTCAATTTTCGTGAAGACTTAATACACCTGAAGTTTAGTTCTCTCAAGAGGTCTAGTATTTTTGCTTGCTTGGTTTCAATCCAAAGAATAGGAATTTTATCTTGACTCATAATTTCAAGTATTGGCTTCTTGTTGGTTAGATGGTTCTTATCCCTAGCTTTTACCTTATGCTTTAAGATAGTCCTTTCTTCTCCTCCCATCTTCTTTAATTTCAAAAATCTTCTCCCTCCTTTTGAAAAACTCTTCTTGTTCTTTTTTTAAACTTGAACCACTTTCATAATAAACTTGTACTTAGGTCCATGCAATTTTAAAATATTTTCACAAATAAACTTCAATCAACTTAATAATACCTTGACATTTTTTTGTGAAGAAGACTAAAAGTCAATCAATCTCATTTCAAACCATTTTGACTTTTTACTTTAAAACTTTTCTCAAAATATTGGACTATTGTCAATCCTTGTAGTGATGCAAAAAACTATACTCTCACAGTATGTAGTGAAGTAAGATATTTTCCACTTGGGTGTTGAGTGAGACATTGTTGATTTTAAGATCCAAGCAAAACGAGCTATAATCCAAGCTAAAGAAATCCAGTTTCAGAGCTTCTTTCTTGAACTTCGAATAGGTAAAATTCTCCACCATTTAGATCCAAATAAAGCACTAACATGTTATACTCCTTCTCCTGATTCTAGTGCTTCTTACAATTTTTAAATCCATTGAGAATTGAGAGAGAAATCTCAAATTGAAGGTGCTCGCTATTTTCTGGGTTTTTGATTCATATCTCTTTGTATACTTTATATAAATTTGGCGCGATGGTGGTGTTAGGATCATCTTGAAGAGACGAATCCAATGATACTGGTTTGAGATCCTAATTTTTCCGTTTGTAAGATCTCACAAAATCTCCATTATAGGGTGGACGGAGGTTGAAGACAATGACATGTCTCATCTCAGCCAATAATAGTGTGCCAAACGTTTTAATTTCATTGGTTGCCTTTTTTCTAATTCCATGCGCATCTTACTAAGGTCCATATCAAGCACAGCACGTCTGGTCCATTGGATTAGCTTACTAACGCGTTTTGACTATGATCTGATGGGCCATATCTTTTTGGTTTTATTTTATTTTCTGATTTTTATATTTTAATTGATTTAATTTTCAAAAATTCATAACTCTTTTATTTTTTATCCAAAAATTATGAAAAATTCACAAAAATACTTTGAATTATTTCTGATCTCGTGAATATTTTTTTCATATTTTTGTTTTGACAATTGATATTTTTTATATTTTTTTGCATTATTTGCTTTGTTTTAATTACCTTAAAAATACTTTCTGGCATTTCTTAACTCTAATTTTTTTTCATAAATATCATTTTGCATATTTCTGACTCTTTGAAAATTTTATGGAATTTTATATTGATGTTTACTATTCTTAATCTATTTTCTATTTGTTTGAACAATTTTAATTAGTTTTAAAATAGTTTCTGACTTTTAAAAATTGCCAAAAATTTTATAAAAATATTTGAGTCCTTTTCCTGATTTTTCTGTGGTCTTACTTAATTTTTCTTGATTAATTTGAATATAGTTCATATTTTTCTTTCTTATTTCCATTTTAAAACATTTTTAAAACCTTTTTTAATGTATATATTAAATGAAATATTATTTTGTGATTATTTTTTGGCTGAGCTTGGGTTGAATTTTGATCATAAAGTTTATTAACATCAATTGATCTATAGTGTTGAGTCTAACTCTATAAAAATGGATGAATGATTTTAATAATAGTTTGATTTAAATTTAATTCAAATATGGTTTATATATTCTTTCTCACCCTTCTTCATCTTGTCCCTTTCTTATTGCACTAAGTGTTATTGGAGCATGATCTCTATATCATGTCTCAAAACAAATGGTGCATAGATTGCTATTGACCGGCCTCAAAATAGGTGCGACTTCTATATAAGTCCATTTACGATTGCTTAACATAGCGCTAAATTTTGTCCAGATTCGAATAAATGATCATTCGTGGCCCATACCTATGTTTGCAAGCCCAAGCATGTTAATTTTATCCCTTTGATCCAATAACCTTGAGATTCGGCGTGTGGAGGTTTTGGTTCTACCAATCCTCTAATGGATCTACAACACTTTTGGTCAACATGGATCACTTAAATTTTATTGATCATTAAATGGTACTTTTGAGGATTCCAAATGGATGATATACTTGACAAAAATCAAATGCAACTTGTTGTGTGGAGGCTTTGGTTCTACCAATCCTTTAATGAGTTCCAAATGCAAGTTTCAAGATGGTCATCCAACTAACCACTAATTATTAAATTGTTCTTACTTTATGCCCTTTTATTTTTTATGCTTTATGTACAATTTACTTTAAGCATTACATTTCATGTCATTTTTATTTTGCTCACTTTAGCCTTTTCTTTTCTCTCCTAAGACACCTAATAATCAATATGAACCATAAAATCCTTTAAAATACTTGGACTATTTGGTTACTATCCTTGGCATTATGGAGTATTGGACTTCTTGGACTTAGGATTAGAAACCTTGGCCTATGTTGGAGACCTTGTGACCTTAATTGATATTTTGTCTCGAGTTCTTGAGGTTTACCTCAAGACATTGGATTGTTTATTTGTTTTGTGTGCAGGATATTGTGATTACATTCTTTGTTTGTAATCTAGAATTCATCCGTATACAGCCGTTACTCTGCTCAATTTTTGTGAAGACTTAATACACCTGAAGTTTAGTTCTCTCAAGAGGTCTAGTATTTTTGCTTTCTTGGTTTCAATCCAAAGAATGGGAATTTTATCTTGACTCATAATGTCAAGTATTGGCTTCTTGTTGGTTAGATGGTTCTTATCCCTAGCTTTTATCTTATGCTTTAGGATAGTCCTTTCTTCTCCTCTCATCTTCTTTAATTTCAAAAATCTTCTCCCTCCTTTTGAAAAACTCTTCTTGTTCTTTTTTTTAAACTTGAACCACTTTCATAATAAACTTGGACTTAGGTCCATGCATTTTTAAAATATTTTCACAAATAAACTTCAATCAACTTAATAATACCTTGACATTTTTTTGTGAAGAAGACTAAAAGTCAATCAATCTCATTTCAAAACATTTTGACTTTTTACTTTAAAACTTTTCTCAAAATATTGGACTATTGTCAATCCTTGTAGTAATGCAAACAACTATACTCTCACAGTATGTAGTGAAGTTAGATATTTTCCACTTGGGTGTTGAGTGAGACATTGTTGATTTTAAGATCCAAGCAAAACGAGGTATAATCCAAGCTACAGAAGTCCAGTTTCAGAGCTTCTTTCTTGAACTTCGAATAGGTAAAATTCTCCACCATTTAGATCCAAATAAAGCACTAACATGTTATACTCCTTCTCCTGATTCTAGTGCTTCTTACAATTTTTAAATCCATTGAGAGTTGAGAGAGAAATCTCAAATCGAAGGTGCTCGCTATGTTCTGGGTTTTTGATTCATATCTCTTTGTATACTTTATATAAATTTGGCGCGATGGTGGTTTTAGGATCGTCTTGAAGAGACGAATCCAATGATACTGGTTTGAGATCCTAATTTTTCCGTTTGTAAGATCTCACAAAATCTCCATTATAGGGTGGATGGAGGTTGAAGACAATGACATGTCTCGTCTCAGCCAATGATAGTGTGCCAAACGTTTTAATTTCATTGGTTGCCTTTTTTCTGATTCCCTGCGCATCTTACTAAGGTCCATATCAAGCACAGTACGTCTGGTCCATTGGATTAGCTTACTAACGCGTTTTGACTATGATCTGATGGCCAATATCTTTTTGGTTTTATTTTATTTTCTGATTTTTATATTTTAATTGATTTAATTTTCAAAAATTCATAACTCTTTTATTTTTTATCCAAAAATTATGAAAAATTCACAAAAATACTTTGAATTATTTCTGATCTCGTGAATATTTTTTTCATACTTTTGTTTTGACAATTGATATTTTTTATATTTTTTTGCATTATTTGCTTTGTTTTAATTACCTTAAAAATACTTTCTGACATTTCTTAACTCTAATTTTTTTTCATAAATATCATTTTGCATATTTCTGACTCTTTGAAAATTTTATGGAATTTTATATTGATGTTTACTATTCTTAATCTATTTTCTATTTGTTTGAACAATTATAATTAGTTTTAAAATAGTTTCTGAATTTTAAAAATTGCCAAAAAATTTATAAAAATATTTGAGTCCTTTGCTGATTTTTCTGTGGTCTTACTTAATTTTTCTTGATTAATTTGAATATAGTTCATATTTTTCTTTCTTATTTCCATTTTAAAACATTTTTAAAACCTTTTTTAATGTATATATTAAATGCAATATTATTTTGTGATTATTTTTTGGCTGAGCTTGGGTTGAATTTTGATCATAAAGTTTATTAACATCATTAGATCTATAGTGTTGAGTCTAACTCCATAAAAATGGATGAATGATTTTAATAATAGTTTGATTTAAATTTAATTCAAATATGGTTTATATATTCTTTCCCACCCTTCTTCATCTTGTCCCTTTCTTATTGCACTAAGTGTTATTGGATCATGATCTCTATATCATGTCTCAAAACAAATGGTGCATAGATTGCTATTGACCGGCCTCAAAATAGGTGCGACTTCTATATAAGTCCACTTACGATTGCTTAACATAGCGCTAAATTTTGTCCAGATTCGAATAAATGATCATCCGTGGCCCATACCTATGTTTGCAAGCCCAAGCATGTTAATTTTATCCCTTTGATCCAATAACCTTGAGATTCAGTGTGTGGAGGCTTTGGTTCTACCAATCCTCTAATGGATCTACAACACTTTTGGTCAACACGGATCACTTAAATTTTGTTGATCATTAAATGGTACTTTTGAGGATTCCAAATGGATGATATACTTGACAAAAATCAAATGCAACTTGTTGTGTGGAGGCTTTGGTTCAACCAGTCCTTTAATGAGTTCCAAATGCAAGTTTCAAGATGGTCATCCAACTAACCACTAATTATTAAATTGTTCTTACTTTATGCCCTTTTATTTTTTATGCTTTATGTACAATTTACTTTAAGCATTACATTTCATGTCATTTTTATTTTGCTCACTTGAGCCTTTTCTCTTCTCTCCTAAGACACCTAATAATCAACATGAACCATAAAAACCTTTAAAATACTTGGACTATTTGGTTACTATCCTTGGCATTATGGAGTATTGGACTTCTTGGACTTAGGATTAGAAACCTTGGCCTATGTTGGAGACCTTGTGACCTTAATTGATATTTTGTCTCGAGTTCTTGAGGTTTACCTCAAGACATTGGATTGTTTCTTTGTTTTGTGTGCAGGTTATTGTGATTACATTCTTTGTTTGTAATCTGGAATTCATCTGTATACAGCCGTTACTCTGCTCAATTTTTGTGAAGACTTAATACACCTGAAGTTTAGTTCTCTCAAGAGGTCTAGTATTTTTGCTTTCTTGGTTTCAATCCAAAGAATGGGAATTTTATCTTGACTCATAATGTCAAGTATTGGCTTCTTGTTGGTTAGATGGTTCTTATCCCTAGCTTTTATCTTATGCTTTAGGATAGTCCTTTCTTCTCCTCTCATCTTCTTTAATTTCAAAAATCTTCTCCCTCCTTTTGAAAAACTATTCTTGTTCTTTTTTTTAAACTTGAACCACTTTCATAATAAACTTGGACTTAGGTCCATGCATTTTTAATATATTTTCACAAATAAACTTCAATCAACTTAATAATACCTTGACTTTTTTTTGTGAAGAAGACTAAAAGTCAATCAATCTCATGTCAAACCATTTTGACTTTTTACTTTAAAACTTTTCTCAAAATATTGGACTATTGTCAATCCTTGTAGTGATGCAAACAACTATACTCTCACAGTATGTAGTGAAGTGATATATTTTCCACTTGGGTGTTGAGTGAGGCATTGTTGATTTTAAGATCCAAGCAAAACGAGCTATAATCCAAGCTACAGAAGTCCTGTTTCAGAGCTTCTTTCTTGAACTTCGAATAGGTAAAATTCTCCACTATTTAGATCCAAATAAAGCACTAACATGTTATACTCCTTCTCCTGATTCTAGTGCTTCTTACAATTTTTAAATCTATTGAGAATTGAGAGAGAAATCTCAAATTGAAGGTGCTCGCTATTTTCTGGGTTTTTGATTCATATCTCATTGTATACTTTATATAAATTTGGCGCGATGGTGGTGTTAGAATCGTCTTGAAGAGACGAATCCAATGATACTGGTTTGAGATCCTAATTTTTCCGTTTGAAAGATCTCACAAAATCTCCGTTATAGGGTGGATGGAGGTTGAAGACAATGACATGTCTCGTCTCAGCCAATGATAGTGTGCCAAACGTTTTAATTTCATTGGTTGCCTTTTTTCTGATTCCCTGTGCATCTTACTAAGGTCCATATCAAGCACAGCACGTCTGGTCCATTGGATTAGCTTACTAACGCGTTTTGACTATGATTTGATGGCCCATATCTTTTTGGTTTTATTTTATTTCCCGATTTTTATATTTTAATTGATTTAATTTTCAAAAATTCATAACTCTTTTATTTTTTATCCAAAAATTATGAAAAATTCACAAAAATACTTTGAATTATTTCTGATCTCGTGAATATTTTTTTCATATTTTTGTTTTGACAATTGATATTTTTTATATTTTTTGCATTATTTTCTTTGTTTTAATTACCTTAAAAATACTTTCTGACATTTCCTAACTCTAAATTTTTTTCATAAATATCATTTTGCATATTTCTGACTCTTATGGAATTTTATATTGATGTTTACTATTTTTGATCTATTTTCTATTTGTTTGAACAATTTTAATTAGTTTTAAAATAGTTTCTGACTTTTAAAAATTGCCAAAAATTTTATAAAAATATTTGAGTCCTTTTGTGATTTTTTTGTGGTCTTACTTAATTTTTCTTGATTAATTTGAATATAGTTCATATTTTTCTTTCATATTTCCATTTTAAAACATTTTTAAAACCTTTTTTATTGTATATATTAAATGCAATATTATTTTGTGATTATTTTTTGGCTGAGCTTGGGTTTAATTTTGATCATAAAGTTTATTAACATCATTGGATCTATAGTGTTGAGTCTAACTCCATAAAAATGGATGAATGATTTTAATAATAGTTTGATTTAAATTTAATTCAAATATGGTTTATATATTCTTTCCCACCCTTCTTCATCTTGTCCCTTTATTATTGCACTAAGTGTTATTGGATCATGATCTCTATATCATGTCTCAAAACAAATGGTGCATAGATTGCTATTGACCGGCCTCAAAATAGGTGCAACTTCTATATAAGTCCACTTATGATTGCTTAACATAGCGCTAAATTTTGTCCAGATTCGAATAAATGATCATTCGTGGCCCATACCTATGTTTGCAAGCCCAAGTATGTTAATTTTATCCCTTTGATCCAATAACCTTGAGATTCAGCGTGTGGAGGTTTTGGTTCTACCAATCCTCTAATGGATCTACAACACTTTTGGTCAACACGGATCACTTAAATTTTGTTGATCATTAAATGGTACTTTTGAGGATTCCAAATGGATGATATACTTGACAAAAATCAAATGCAACTTGTTGTGTGAAGGCTTTGGTTCTACCAATCCTTTAATGAGTTCCAAATGTAAGTTTCAAGATGGTCATCCAACTAACCACTGATTATTAAATTGTTTTTACTTTATGCCCTTTTATTTTTTATGCTTTATGTACCATTTACTTTAAGCATTACATTTCATGTCATTTTTATTTTGCTCACTTGAGCCTTTTCTTTTCTCTCCTAAGACACCTAATAATCAACATGAACCATAAAAACCTTTAAAATACTTGGACTATTTGGTTAGTATCCTTGGCATTATGGAGTATTGGACTTCTTGGACTTAGGATTAGAAACCTTGGCCTATGTTGGAGACCTTGTGACCTTAATTGATATTTTGTCTGGAGTTCTTGAGGTTTACCTCAAGATATTGGGTTGTTTCTTTGTTTTGTGTGCAGGTTATTGTGATTACATTCTTTGTTTGTAATCTGGAATTTATCCATATACAGTTGTTACTCTGCTCAATTTTTGTGAAGACTTAATACACCTGAAGTTTAGTTCTCTCAAGAGGTCTAGTATTTTTGCTTGCTTGGTTTCAATCCAAAGAATGGGAATTTTATCTTGACTCATAATGTTGAGTATTGGCTTATTGTTGGTTAGATGGTTCTTATCCCTAGCTTTTACCTTATTCTTTAGGATAGTCCTTTCTTCTCCTCCCATCTTCTTTAATTTCAAAAATCTTCTCCCTCCTTTTGAAAAACTCTTCTTGTTCTTTTTTTTAAACTTGAACCACTTTCATAATAAACTTGGACTTAGGTCCATGCATTTTTAAAACATTTTCATAAATAAACTTCAATCAACTTAATAATACCTTGACATTTTTTTGTGAAGAAGACTAAAAATCAATCAATCTCATTTCAAACCATTTTGACTTTTTACTTTAAAACTTTTCTCAAAAGATTGGACTCTTGTCAATCCTTGTAGTAATGCAAACAATTATACTTCCATAATATGTAGTGAAGTGAGATATTTTCCACTTGGGTGTTAAGTGAGGAATTGTTGATTTTAAGATTCAAGCCATATCCTCCACTTTAAGATGATGCAAATTCTTCTTTTTCATGATTGTGGGTAGTAAGTATGTTTTCCACACGGACAATGACGATGATGTCTTATCTCATAAAATTAACCAACACATTTGTGTTTTAAAAATCTTTAAAAGAGGAACTATGTGTACCCTGATCCTCTATTTCACGAAAAGGTGGTACACAGACACTAAAGGTTCGCAACCGCGGCGGGTGCAAAAACCATAAAAATATATTTCTTTTCTCACCTCCACCATCCATTTTTATACAACATTTTATAGCCAAAATATACAGATTTTTACAAATAGGTTCCTACGGAGTTTCGTAGATGTTTTGGGTGCTAATACCTTCCCTTTGTATAACCAACCCCCTTGCCTTGAATCTTCCCCCTCTTTTTTGGGTTACTCACTCTTTTCCCATTCCTTTGGAAATAATAAAGCGCAGTGGCGATTTTTATTTTTGATTTGTATAATTCTAGTCAATCCAATGGCTTAGTCTTAAACATTTCTACCGCTACACCATATAACTAGGTCAAGATGTTGTATTTGAGACCTTTAGATCATGCCTTTATCCATTAGGTCATGCACTAGGTTAAAAGCCAATGATCAGTCATTTTCAGTCAAAAAACCCTAATTTGGTCAATTTTGCCCCTTTGATGGTTTGAGTGCTTTCCTTGAGAAATTATGATCAACCCTTGATAAAATGATGAATATCACTTCAAAATGTTGATGTTGACAAAAAATCTTGAAGTTTGACTGTATATTGGTCATAGTTGACTTTTTGTCCAATACAGTTGATTTTCAGTCATCTGAGCAATTGACTGGGCAAATTTGTGATGCAAGGCTTGAAATTTGATATGAGAATTATTTGAGACCTATGAGAAAATTGAAACCCTAATTTGTAGGCCATTTTCTTAGGAGGAGGTTTGACCAATCAACACTTGAGCCATTGAAAGTCTTAGAAGTATGAGGAGATATCTTGAATAAAAATGAGAGGGCAAATTTTGGGGTAAAACAATAACATTGTTTCTAATTATAATTGTTTGTGTTGAGCACTTCAAAACAAAAAAAAGTTTTTAAAAATCAATCCAACCCCCTTCTTATATTTTTCTGAACCTTTAAGAACTTGATACATCATTCAAGTTACTGCACACCAAGTGGAAAAAATCATGTTCAATAATAGCAAAACAGAAGAAGACCATAAGTGTTCTTCAGACGGAAACAAAAGAGCTTGCCTCAAACACCAAAAGTGTAGAAAAATAAGTCTTCACTAAACTCTAAAATAGATAATTTGATTCAGTTGGAAAGTAATTTGAAAACTAGCTCAAATTCACTTGATGTAACAATGGAGTTTAGAGAGATATCTAGTGAATTAAAAGAATAGATCTTGGGCCGAGCATGAAAGAGATGAAGATTTCCCCAAAGAAAGTTGTTATACCTGAAAAGAAGACTAAGGTTTTGATGTCATACCACATGTCCCAACATCGTGCTTGACACGTGTCATCTAATCACCATAGTAACAAGAAACAACCTTTGATATGTCATCATTATGGTAAATATGGATATACATTGCCTTATTGTTATTAACTATTGAATATTAAGGAAGCCCGTGCCAACAAGAAGTGGAAACACAATGCTTCTTAAACTGACTCAATATCTCTTACCGCACACAAAAGATCCTCAAGAAAAGAATCATATTATAATAATGAGGGTACCTATCACTGGTCTAAAGAAAATATTGCTCATGTCACTCTTGAAAATAGAGCAAAGCGAAGAATCAAGACCTTAAGGAAGTTGGTTAAGTATGATCGTAAGGAGATGCTACTAAGGAAAATATTAATAACAAATGTGGATGACATAGACCTTTGAGGTGATCAAAGGAGGAATACGAGTATCCATAAATCCATAGGTGTTATCATCAACCAGGGTAAAGAAGCTACTATGAAGAATAACACACCTAAGGAATACACAAGGGGTTTGCAAGATCTCATGATTGATAAAGATAATATGTATAAAGAGGAAATGCCAAATAAGATGTCAGAACAGATGGTTCAACATTTGTCTCATGAGTCTAAATATTCATTTGAGAATGGTTTTAGACTTAATCAAGAAGGTGTCATCATAGGGAAGGCTGATGGTCATGATGGAGATCCTCCTAATTTTGAATAACCTATTTTGGTTCAGAAGAAGAATCTAAATAAGAATGGTAGTTATAAGTCTGGAGGTATGATTAACCAAAAACATAATAGGTTGTTTGGTGAAGCTGAAACTAGTGTACTGAAGTCTAGCTGCAAAATGTATGTATCACATATTTCTTCCCATAACATTCATTTGATGATAAGCCTGATCTAGTTGTTGGTGGAGATATGAGAAATCTTCATGACACTCTAATATCTTTTGGTGAAGATTCCTAGAATTTTTTTTGCCAAAACATGATGTTAATAAAGATGCACCAGACATTATAAAAGACATGTTGAAAGAGCCTCAAGGGCATAAGAATAATGAATATTATGTACATGAAGATGTTGAGGTTGATATGGCTATAGCTGGTGATCATGCATTAGAAGATGTGAAGACTCTAGGAGAATGTGTGGATGAAAACATGTGTAATATTGATAGCAAGGAGCATAAAGTGATTTCAAAGAACACACTTTATATAAATAAGATGATTATTCATAATACTAAAAATGCTAAATCAAGAGCCTTTATGATGCATGCTAAATATTTTTCCGTGTCAGCATAATGAAAAGAATCACAGAGAAATTAACCAAAGATACTCATAAGAAAGATCATGTGGTGAAGGTGAATAACAACATTGATAATGTTGTTTATGGCTTCATCGATATGAATAATGGAGTTCACGATGAGTTTGTACAAGTAATTGAAGATGCTACTGAAGATGTTGATCCCTAAAAACAAATGCTGAAGAGAAAGGATTTAAAATGGATAACCATTGAAAGGAATACTCCAAGAAAAGGTCTGACAATTGAAGAAAATGATCAGATACTGGAAGATATCATTTGTATCCGTATGAACATCAATAACTTAAAGGGTGATCATGTGGAAGACAATAGGAATGTGATAATTCCCATTCATGTACAAGACATCGAGTTATGTAGAATGTCAGTTAAGATGCTAGAGAGTTTTGTTTAAATGCAATTAAAGGATGAAGTGAGCATAATTATAGTTGCTACTATATTTCTAATTGTCAAGAGAAATAAACAAAGGATTACTTTCTTAGTTTCCAAGGTAAATGTGTTAAAAGTATTTGCTCTCGGCTGTTAAGTAGTAACCAAATGGTCAAAGAGGGAAATTAAGATGTCTTTCTAGATATTTCAGACATAATAGAAAACATGGCAGTGATCATAAATCAGAGGAAGATTGTACAAGCTAACCTGGGGAACTATGAAGAAACTATAATGCTTATATCAGAGACATATGTTGTATAAAATGTCTTGGACATTGCATTCATCATCCAGAAAAGGATGCATGACCAAGCTAGTGTTTTCTTTAAGTATGATAAAAGTATTCTAAAGTGGAAAGGCTTGTGTTGGGAGAAAATAAGTTTTGAAAGGAATCTGTCAAATGCATAATTGGAAGAGGTTATAATCGAGAAGAATCATGTGGTTAAAGATTTGGGATGTGCAGTAGGATTATGCATACGTTAGATTATATAACAATAAATTCTAGGGAAACATGCAAGGAGACCAAGACAAAGCATCTCTCTTACTCTCTGTGGTGCACATTTATTCAGGCAATTTATCACTTTCCAATCACTCCTTTTATATGAAATTTTTTATATAGGAAAGGAAAAGGTCATTCTAGCCTTATTTTACTCTGTGAAAGTTGCTTTGTAAAGGTGTTTTCTGTTCAACATGAGTTCGAATTAGGAGAAAGCTAACTCTGGGATGTAAATTAATCCTTGAAAGTCTGGTGAGAGTCTTCTGGAGTCCAAAGAGAATAATAACAATGAATTTGTTTCCTCTTCTCATACAAGTATTGAAGGACCACATGATGAACCATTGATTTGAACAACTGTGTCTGGGAAGACTTCAGTTACGAGTATGAAGATTGAGAAGAAGGATCCTATGGAAGATAGTAACTCAGATACATATGAGAATTGGGTCACCTTCATGAACTCGAGAGGTTAGATTGAAGACCAAATCTGAAGGGAGCCTCTAATGTTGAAGATTGAAGGTTTATTGTCTTCGGTTTAGTTCCTTTTTGGCCATTGTATTTTGGGCATGTTTCTCTGGTTATTTTGTAAGGGCTCTATAGCCTCTTGAGAATGGGTTGAGTAATAATGGATGTGCATCTTTTTATGCTTATTCAAGTGTTTTTTTTCATGTTCTAGTTGTGTATGTATTAACATACTAACCTTGCATGACTAACCTTTTGCATTTTATCTTCTATGCATAATGACTTCGTTTAAGAACTAACCTTTTGCCAAATTATGTCAAACAGGGGGAGTAATGGTAAAAAAATGGTGTATCTGTTGTGTGCAGGTAAGCCTGGTAATTGTTTAGTACTGACTGATTAGGAAGTACTAATGTTATGCTCCGTGTTGGAGCATCGGGTAAGACATATGGCCCTTCTATATGTGTAAATAGGTATGAGTGTTAGTGTACATGTGTTAGTAGATTTTTCATATCCTAATTATTAACTATTAACAGTTTGTGTTGTGCGTGACTAAGTTTGTGAATGATTACATGCTAATAATTGTTAGTTAGTAGGATTGTATGCTACTAACTATGCGCTAACAAAGGTCATGCATGACTAAGTTTGTGAATGATTGCATGATGGATTGTACTGTCTATTTGGTTTGGAGCAACATAATGTATTATGTGCAAGCATCTGAATATTTATACTTGATGCTACTGATTTATGCTGATGCTACTGGTGCATAACTCTTATATATGGAAGATAGTTACTGATGTTGATTTAATGCTCTGATAAAGTCTAGGTATTTCTTATGGATGTCACTTATCCTGACTTCTGATATGAAAAAAAGTGTTATATCTTGAAGAGTTGAACAAAGTTCTATATCTTGAAGAGTTATTTGTCCATAATTTGCCAAAGGGGGAGATTGAAGTTCTTTGTGTATTGGTCCTTTGGATTGGTTGCACTTTGCAAAACAACAACACAGAGAAGTGTTCAATTTGATCTAGATTACTTAATATGTATAGAACTACAGAAGGGACACATGTCAGGCACAATGTCTCAGTATGTGGTACGACATTTGGGCCTTTGCTCAACATGCCAAACTGCAGCGTTTTGACGTACTTTCGGCAAAATGTTTGTTAAAGATTTTATTGTTATTAATTTAACAATATGATTAGCTGATTTTTTTGGCATTTGGATAAAGATTAATTCATATTTAAGTGGAGATTTAAATTTGAATTTAAATTGAAACAAATAATATATTGTTGGATAGATTTAAACAACAATAATATTCAACAGATTATGCATCTATTATGGACGAAATCAAATCAAATATTTATGAATAAAAACACAGAATCATTATGCTATATAAGGAGATTTTTCCTAGATTTTAAGACACATATCATACATTAAATATCAATAAAGTTTAGGGTTCAAAAGAATCCTTGTTTTATGTACACCACATTATGTTTCAGTAACTTGACATAGTTGTAGGTTTGTCTAGTTGAGTTGTAAGATTTAACATCACTCATGGTTGTGATTGAGGTTGATCACTAGGGTTTAGTGATTGAAAGTCCAAAAACTTGGATTAGTGTTTAAGATAAAGTGAGAGGGGTTCTCATATTTAGGAGGAGACCTAAATAGAAATTCATTGGGTAGTGTTAGAAAAAGGCATATGACAGTATAAAGTATGTTGTTGCTTGTAAGACTAATTGTACTAAGCTACTAATATTGAATTTCTATTCTTGGGTTGGAAGCCAACCCTCCAGAGGCAGGTGCAGGTTGTATCAAACTGGGTTACCAATTGATTATGTTATTTATTACTTTTTTGCTCCATTATCTTCTAGAAGTTAATTATGGTGGTTTTGGTGTAACTTTTTGAACCAGTTGCTAGGACATTGCGTATAATATTTGTCTCCTGAGAAACTGAATTTTAACCCAACCCTTTCGAAACTTCATATGATTTCAAAATTATTATGAAAATCTCTTTGTAAATTATCCAAAACTATTTTAATATAGTATAATTGATAATGAAGACCACATAATAAATTTTGAAGTGAAATTCACTTAATAATTGATTACAAAGCCTTAGTAACCGATTATGATTATGACCCAAAATTTTCCCTTTATTTTTTATGTCAAAATCAATTGGGGCCATAACATAATCGATTATGGTCTAAATTTGGGCTTTTCCAAAGTTTCCATTTTCGTTTAAATCCTCTACTATTAAAAGGAAGTCTTGTGCTCATTTGAAAGCACACAAATACTATGGAAAAAAATACCTTGTACTCTAAACTCTCCATGCTTAAAATTTTCATAATCACTTTAAATATGATTTTAGTATTGAGAGATTAAGAACTTAGTAAAGTTTTTCTTGTGTAACTGTTGCTTTACTATTTTGATTTATAGCTGTAAACGAAGATAAGATTGTTCTCTTGAACTCTAGTATTGCTATAAATGTTGAAAACTGAACCTAAGATAAAAACTCGGTGTAATGATTTTGTGAGTTGATCTTATGGTAAAATCCATGTGTTTGTGGAAATCTCAAGGTGCAATCATTTAGGACTAGAATATGGCTCGTGGTTTTGAGTTTAACTAGTATAAATCAGGTGTGTTCCTTTCATTTCCCTTTCCTTTTATATATTCATCCTTTTATATATTCATCCTTTTATATTTATGCTATCACTATCTTGTTCTACTCCATTCTAAAATCAATCTAAAGTCTATTTTAATATATTTAATTATTCGAAAGGTTTTCAAATACTAATTCACCTCTTTCATGTGTTTGAGACTGTTTTGGTAACAATTGACCACATCATCATGGGAAAACAACTTAGCCTTGATCAGACTCATATTGGTTAAAAGGGTTCCTAATGGATTAGGTGTCTAGTTCACTCCTTAATGGACTAGCTCTAATCATTTAAGAGTGATACTTGCTTTACTATTTGGTTAGGATGACTCCTAATTGATTAGCTAGAGGCTAAAAGTAATTTTTAGAAAAGTTTTGAAATAGACAAAGTTTTGTAAAACATTTTATTACGTGTGTGCATTTACTTAGTACCTCGAGAGTTATTCTTGTTTAATTTCACACTATTGATCAAAAAAAGATAAAATAAAATCTAAAGTAGAGGATAATACGAGCTTTCACAACTTTAATTTCTTTGATGTTGATCATTGTATTTGACTATCTTTTCCCATCAACACCAAGAGTTCTTTAACTTTGCTTTTTGGTAGCTTAAATCTTTGATTGCGTTCGTGATTAATTCATCTTTTTTTCTTCTTTTGTAATCATTAAAACCACAACCAATAATATTGTAATTGACACAACACATAGAACCACACGCAATAGGTTTTGCTTCCACAAAGACACAAATTTCATAGTCGAGTTATCATTTTGCATAACAAGGTCAAGAAGGAATAAAGTCAACACTTTCCAAACAATTGAAAATCAACAATGAAAATGAGAGGAAGAAAGAAAACATGATAACCACAATAATCAATTAGGGACAACACGAGGAAGAGACGTTACATTATGAGTAAAACACCAAGGAAAAAAGGGATTTATGGACTATTGTTGGACCAAGACACTTGAAAATGATGCAACTGGTAACACGAAGACAAAACAAAAAATGGTATATATAAGTTCAAAGGTAGTTCAAGACATTTTTTCATTGGTGGGTTCGAGGAAAGTTCAAGAGACTGATAAATTTCAAACCGAGTTATGGAGGAGAATCTGATCACCAAACTTATTTTGTGTTTGAAAAAAAAATTCACAAATTTTTTATGGCCGATGCCAATGTGGTTGAATGTTGGTTGACAGATGCATCACTTACACTTATTTGCAAAGTTGAGAAATTCCTCTTATCTACTTAGAGCTTCCTATAAGAAGTAATCCTTGATGACTTTTTTCCATGCATTATATGGTAGAGCGAATCAAATTAAAGGTTTATGAGTGAAAAAGTAATAACCCACTAGTGAAAAGTCGTCTTATGTTACTTAAATTTGTCATGTCTATATTACCAGTTTATTTTCTTTTCTTTTTCAAAGATTATTGAATTTACTTGTGTAAATTTCTGTTTAGTTTGTTAAAAGAAGTTAGGAATCAATTAGTTAGTTATTGATTCAGTTAGTTAGTTGAGCTGTATATAACTACCTAATGTATCACTCTTCCATTCATGAAATAAGAATGAGAGCTTATTTACCTATGAGTTTCTACAAAATCTACACGGTATCAGGAGAAAAATCACAGTTCCGCACATTTCTTCATTGCTTTCTTCCTCATTCAACAATGGCAACAATGAATCATTCTTGATTGTTCATTGTTGATTGTAGTCTCAGCTTTTCTGCTCTAAATTATGTGATCTTCTTTGATCTTACTTGCTAGTTTCTGTTTGCGTTTTCTTCTTGATTGAGTTCAGAATCGGTTTTCTGGTGATTTGAAGCTTTCTCTTCTGCACCAATGGCAGCTCGAATTCAAATCACAACCGCGAACCTTCAAGATTCAATGCATGATTACTACATTCACCCTAATGAGAATCCTTCTCTGGTTCTTATTTCTCCGATCCTTGATGGTAGCAATTACCATGGCTGGGCTCGAGCCATGGAAATGTCATTGCAGATGAAAAATAAATTTGGTTTTGTGGATGGTTCGATTCCAAGGCTTGCAGACAATGATCCAATGCTTTCAGCTTGGAAGAGATGCAATAATCTGGTGCTTTCATGGATCAATCATTCAGTGTCATCAGAAATTGCAACTAGTGTTATATGGCTTGATTCTGCAACTGTTGTGTGGAAGGATCTTAAAGCACGTTTTTCTCAAGGTGATTCTGTTAGAATTTCTCATCTTCATCATGAATTGTATTCTTTGAGTCAAGGTGATTTGTCTATTACTGCATATTACACTAAGATGAAGATTATATGGGATGAGATGTGTAATTACAGAACTATTCCTGCTTGTTCTTCTCCAACTGCTTGTTGTTGTGAAGCTGTGAAAACCTTCAAGTAGTATAGAGATAATGATTGTGTTCTTTTTTCTTGAGAGGATTGAATGATAATTATGTTGCAGCTCGATCTCAAATTCTGCTTATGGATCCCTTACCAGATCTGCCTAAGATCTTCTCCATGGTGATTCAACAGGAAAGACATCTAAGCATTAGTGTGCTTCCTGATTCTGCAGCTATGATGGTTCAGGCTAATTCTTCTCAGGCTTTACCTTCTCAGCATACTACTTCTGGTAAAGGCAAATCTTCATATCAGAAACCTTATGGCAAATCTAACAGGCAGTGCACACATTGTGGAAGACAGAATCACATAGTTGATACTTGTTTTCAAAAGCATGGTTATCCACCTGGATTTCCAAATGGACACAAGCCAAAGAAGGCTTATATTGCTGCCACAGGGGCTGATGCATCAGTTGATGAAGAGCAGTCTATTTCTTCAGGCTTGGAACTCACAAGGGAGCAACTTCAAGGTTTACTAGCTTTGCTTCCTTCCTCTAAACCAACAACTACCTCACATTCTTCCAATCTTGTGAGCACTCTTAATGTCATTACCAATGGCATAGGTAAGTCCATTATTACATCGCACTGGATCATGGATTCAGGTGCTACAGATCATATAGCATGTTCCTTACATTTCTTTGTTTCCTATCATGCTATAAATACTGTTCAAGTTTCTTTACCAAATGAAGCCAGTGCAGTTGCACATTACATAGGGACAGTTATTCTTTCTCCTACCCTGATTCTATATAATGTCCTTTATGTTCCTAGTTTTTCTGTCAACTTGATCTCTATCTATAAATTGACCAAAACCATGCCCAACAGGCTTGTTTTTAGTGACAATTATTGTTATGTACAGGACAAGATCACCTTGAAGATGATTGGGAGAGATGAGATCAAGAATGGCCTTTACATCATGCAATTACCTCCTTTTCCTCAAGTGCAACCTTTAGCTTCTTTTCATATTGTTTGTATGGCCAAATCATTACCAACTTCTATGCCTCATGTTTGGCATCATAGATTAGGCCATCTTTCTTCTAGTTGTTTTGAAAAACTTCACAAATTGTATCCAAATATACCTTTTACTCATTGTGATCCTTGTGATTCATGTCACTATGCAAATCAAAAAAGATTGTCTTTTCCATTAAGTACTTCTGTTTCAGAAACCATATTGTCTTTGTTACATGTTGATATTTGGGGTCCATATTGCCATGCTTCTATAACTGGTGCCAAGTATTTTTTAACAATTGTAGATGACAAATCTAGGTTCACTTGGATCAAGTTATTGAAGAATAAATCAGAAGCTAGATTAGCATTACAGAACTTTATTGTTTATGCATAAAACCACTTTCAGAAACCAGTTAAGACAGTAAGAATAGATAATGGTCTAGAGTTTCATATTCCTGATTTTTATACCTCTCATGGCATTAACTGTAACACCCCTTCTAAAATACCCCGAATAATATTAATTATATCAATGATTAAAGACATATTCCATCAGAGTTAACACGGAACAAGGGATGTCATAATTATGAAATAAATAAAACTTCCAATAAAACAGTAGTCATGCTACACTGAGGGCCATTATTCAAATAATTCAATCAACTTAAGACCATGTCTTACACAACGGAAAAATACCATAACCAAAACGGAATAAACCAAAACATAATTATTCCCAATGAAATTCAAAGAAACAATTGAATGATAACTAATTCCTCAACTAAACGTTCTACAGTGTTATAACCTATCAGAGCACGACACTGACACGCGGACTTAAAGTAACATAGCTCTAGAGCCATCCTCACCAACTCCTGAGCTGCTAACTTTAATCTGAAATTGTTAAAGTAAGGGTGAGATTTCTCATAATTAACATGCATTATAAGCTTCTCAATCAACATTATATCACAAGCATATTATTTCACCCATTTTAGCATAAATTCAGGTTCAACACGCAGTTCCAATCATACAAGTCATTATGCACAAATCAATAATCAACCAAAGAATTGTAACACTGGAAGACATCCTAACATGTTACAATTCCATGCAAACACAAATGCAGACACAATGCATGTGGTACCAACACGTGACCAAGTCACCCAACACTGATCCATCATCAACCAGATACAGCAACCATCGATTCGTCCATAAACACCCGGACACGAATCCAGCCTAACCACCCATCATCACCCGGGTATCAGTTAACGGCAATACAAGTCAAATTCCACACGATGGGAATTAACTTCACCAAAACAATGCATATGCACGCACATCACTAGCATGCAACATCAAATCAGTCTATGAAATACATCAATTTATCATAACTGAACCAAAACCAAAAACATGATATCTCAATGATCATGCACACCATCATTAGCAACATAAACATGCCTTTCATTCACACAATACTAATACATCCATCCATCACAGGTTCACTGCTACATACACACCCATGTGCGTTAGCCAAAAGTCACTTATTCCGGGATTTGACTCATTTTCAAAATAGTTTCAGGTTTTAGGAAATCTTTTCATTTTATAAAATAGAGTATTAAATTTAAGAAATAACGTCCAAAACGGCACTCAAAACGGACTTACGGTTTGAAAGTTATGAATTTTCAAAGTTTAATATTTTTCAAAAGTTACAGCAGAACCCGGTTCCTACATATGCAGGAACCGGTTCCTGCGAAGTTCAAAAATCACACTTCTGGAAAAATGTATGGGAACCCGGTTCCTACCTATACAGGAACCGGTTCCTACGTGCATTTTTGCCAGTTTTTATAAATTCACACAGTGGAACCCGGTTCCTCCCCACTGGGAACCGGTTCCCACGACCTGCAGAGTCAAATTCTGCACTTTTGACATCATTTATTCATTCTAAACCAATTCCAAACATACCCATATGAATTGCAACATGAGAAACACCAAAACACATCCATTTTGAACCATTATAACATCAAACAACATTATTTCATCATTCCTTTTTATCATCTGACACCCTAATGGTTTTCAACCTACAATTCGACGCAATAGGGACAATTCTACGGAACCCTAGAATTCCAAACCGGGATTCCCTAACATACTATGATCCATACTATTGAATATCTACACCGATAATACGAATTAACTAATCGAAATCACCCCTTACCTTGTGGGTTCTTCGAATTCTGACGCTTCCGGTTTTCTCCTTCTTTTTCCTCTTCTCAAATGCACGTATGATGAATATTCCAAAATAACTCTCTTTCTCTTCTTTTTCCTTTTAATACTCCTTTTATTATTCCAATAAAATAATTAAATTAGTAATTAGTAAGAGTAGAGTATTTTACCCCTCACACCCTCTAATCACTCTTCACACCACCAATACTTCTTTCCTTTAATTAATTAAATTAATTCCAATAATCCAAAAATACCAATAATTAAATTTCCAATTAAATTAATAATTAAAAATTCTAATTATTTAATAACCGGATTATTTGGGGTGTCACAACTCTCCCCAACTAAAAGAGTTTTCGTCCTCGAAAATATACCTTAGACGAACAGTTCGGGATACGAGTCCTTCATCTGACTCTCCATCTCCCAAGTGACATTTCCATCTGTTGGTCCTCCCCAAGCCACTCTTACCAATGCGATCTCCTTGCCTCACAACTGTTTCAACTTCCGATCCTCAATTCTCGCAGGTACCGCTTCCACAGTCAAATTCTCTCGTACATGTATATCGTCTACCCGAATCTCATGAGACGGATCAACAATGTACTTCCTTAGCTGAGATACATGAAAAACATCATGCAAATTTGCAAGTGACGGCGGCAAAGCAATCTGATAAGCAATTTTCCCAACTCTCTTGGTAATCTGAAAAGGACCAATAAAATGTGGAGTCAACTTCTTTGACTTTAAAGCTCGACCAATACCAGTCATCGGAGTAACTCGCATAAAAACATGTTCTCCTTCGCTAAACTCAAGATCTTTCCTCCTCTTATCATGATAACTTTTCTGACGACTCTGAGAAGTCCTCATCTTCTCCTGAATCATCTTAATCTTTTCTGAAGTCTGTTGGACAATTTCCGGTCCAATCACAGCACTCTCTCCAGATTCATACCAACACAACAGTGTCTGACACCTCCTACCATACAATGCCTCAAATGGAGCCATACCAATGCTCGAATGAAAACTATTGTTATAGGTAAACTCAATCAATGGTAGATAACTATCCCAAGCTCCACCTTTCTCCAACACACAAGCTCTTAACAAATCTTCCAACGACTGAATCGTTCTTTCCGTCTGACCATCTGTCTGTGGATGATAAGCGGAACTCAAACGCAACTTAGTACCCAAAGCTTCTTGCAATCCCGTCCAAAATTTAGATGTAAACCTCGGATCTCAATCCGACACAATACTAGAAGGAATACCGTGCAAACTCACAATCTTCTCAACATACAATTATGCCAACCTTTCCATCGGATAATCCATTCTTATCGGAATAAAGTGAGAAGATTTCGTCAACCGATCAACAATAACCCAGATAGAATCACAATTCTTCGATGTCCTTGGCAAACGAGACACAAAATCCATAGAGATTCCATCCCATTTCCATTCCGGAACAAACAACGGTTCCATCAATCCTGACGGTTTCTGATGCTCAATCTTCGACTTCTGACAAACCAAACAAGCATACACAAACTCAGCAATTTCCTTTTTCATTCCCGGCCACCAAAACAACTTCTTCAAATCATGGTACATTTTAGTAGCACCAGGATGAATACTCAATCCACTACGATGTCCTTCTTCCAAAATACTCTTCCTAATCTCTCCAACATCCAGAACACACACCCTATTACCAAATCTCATAACACCATTCTCATTAATCCGGAACTCGCCTCCTTGACCTTGGTTAATCAATGTCAATTTATCAACTAACCCAGCATCGGACTTCTGTCCATTCCGAATTTCTTCCAGAATACCACTAGTCAGTTTCAACATACTCAGTTTCACACTATTCGGAGTAGTTTCACATACCAAACTTAAATCTCTGAACTGCTCAACCAAATCTAACTCACGGACCATTAACATTGACATATGCAAGGACTTCCTACTCAAGGCATCCGCAACAACGTTTGCCTTACCAGGATGGTAATTCAAACCGAAATCATAATCCTTTAGAAATTCTAACCATCTCCTCTGCCTCATATTCAACTCTTTCTGATCAAAGAGATACCTCAGGCTTTTGTGATCACTGAACACCTCAAACCGAGAACCATATAAATAATGCCTCCACAACTTCAAAACAAACACAACAGCTGCCAACTCCAAATCATGAGTCGGATAATTCCTTTCATGTACTTTCAATTGTCTCGAAGCATAAGCCACCGCCTGCTTATCTTGCATCAACACACCACCTAATCCCATTAATGATGCGTCACAATACACAACAAAAGACTTAGTCAGACTTGGCAAAATCAAGATCGGAGCACTTGTCAACCTCCTCTTCAGCTCTTGAAATCCTTTCTCACATTCAACATCCCAAACAAACATCTGACCCTTCCTGGTCAACTTAGTCAACGGTAACGCTAATTTGGAAAATCCTTCTATAAACTTCCTGTAATAACCTGCAAAACCCAGAAAACTACGGATCTCAGAAGCATTCTTCGGCGCTTCCCACTGAGATACTGCTTCTACCTTCGTAGGATCCACAACAATTCCATTCTTGGAAATTACATGGCCAAGAAAACTTACTTCACTTAACCAGAATTCACACTTGGACAACTTCGCATAAAGCTTCTTCTCTTTCAACAATTCCAACACAACTCTGAGATGTTCTGCATGCTCTTCATCGCTCTTCGAATAAATTAGAATATCATCAATGAACACCACCACAAACTTATCAAGATACGGATGAAATATCCTGTTCATATACTCCATGAAAACACCAGGTGCATTAGTAACTCCAAACGGCATAACAGAATACTCGTAATGTCCATACCTCGTTCTAAATGCAGTTTTCTGAATATCTTCCGACTTCACACGAATCTGATGATATCCAGATCTCAGATCAATCTTACTAAATACACAAGCTCCAACTAGTTGATCCATCAAATCATCGATCCTCGGCAAAGGATATCGATTCTTGATTGTAACTTTATTCAGCTGTCTGTAATCAACACATAATCTCATTGAACCTTCTTTCTTCTTAACCAACAACACCGGAGCACCCCACGGCGAAACACTCGGATGAATAAACTTCTTCTCAAGTAACTCCTCCAACTGTTTCTTTAACTCCACTAATTCAGATGCCGACATACGGTAAGGCGCCATCGACACTGGACTAGTTCCAGGAATCAAATCTATAGTAAATTCTACCTCCCTCTCAGGTGGCAATTCACTAACGTCTTCCGGAAACACCTCTGGAAATTCATTCACCACTGGCAATCCATCACTCTTTGCTTTTCCCTCCGCTTTTATTGCAGAATACAACATAAATACCACAACACCATCTTTCACAGCTAGGTTCATCTGTTTAACCGACATAGTCACATCTTCGACACCAACCTCTCCAGGAAAAATAACCGTCTTCACAAAACAGTTGATATGAACCTGGTTGAATTCCAACCAGTTCATTCCAAGGATGATATCAAGTTGTTCTAATGGTAGGCACACTAAATCCATACCGAAACCCCTACCAAAAATCACAATAGGATAATTCCTACAAACATACGGAGTAGTCACTGAACTCGACGCAGGAGTATCAATAACCATACTTTCATCCATATTAGAAATTTCTAAATTCAATCTTTTAGCACAATCAAAAGCAATAAAAGAATGCGTAGCTCCAGTATCAATAATCGCAATCAAAGGTATGTCATTAATAAAACATGTACCTTTAATCAGCCGATCATCTGGCTTAGTCTCTGACCCAGACAATGCAAACACTTTACCACCAGCTTGCTCCTTCTTGGGTTTTGTACACTGAGGACGAGTATGACCTTCTTCACCACAGTTGTAACAAGTCACCACTCTTACTCTGCAATCATTGGCCACATGGCCGAGTTTCCCACACTTGAAACACTTCTTATCATTACTTTTGCAATCCACCATATGATGTCCTGTCTCACCACACTTGTAGCACTTAATGGAAGAACTAGAATCTCCTCCACCAAACTTCTTCCAACCACCGGGTCTCTGATTACTTCTATCATAAGGCTTACCACGATCCATCTGTTGCTTACCCTTCCTATCAACATACCCTCGAGCATTCGACTTAGTGCTAGCAAGATCCTCCTCTAAAATCCTACTACAGTCAATCAGATCAAGAAATCTTCGGATACGCTGATACCGAATACCCTGCTTAATCTCATCACGAAGACCATTCTCAAACTTGATACATTTGGAAAATTCTCCATCTGCATCGTTAGTATAATGAGCATAATACTTCGCTAACTCAGTAAACTTCGAAGCATACTCACTGACAGTCTTGTTACCCTGCTTGAGTTCCAGAAACTCAATCTCCTTCTTGCCTCTGATGTCCTCGGGAAAGTACCTCCTCAAAAAAGCACTCCTGAACACAACCCAAGTCAACGCAATACCATCTTCTTCCATTTCAGTTCTGGTAGCAACCCACCAGTCATCAACTTCCTCTGCTAACATGTGAGTTCCGTATCTCACCTTCAGCCCTTCAGCACAGTCAATTACTCTGAAGATCCTCTCGATCTCCTTCAACCACTTCTGAGCACCTTCGGGATCATGTGCACCCTTGAACAACGGAGGATTATTCCTCTGAAAATTCCCCAATTGTCGGTCAGCACCAATCACAGCTCCCTGCTGGTTCCCTCCGAGTACTCCAGCCAACATTCCCAATGCTTCAGCAATAGCATCGTTGTTTCTTCCGTTACCTCTTCCGGCCATTGTTCTGTAACATTACAAAACAACCTCATCAGCACACAAGTATCGACAGTGTCATCTTACACTAGTCGCATACAAAAGGGATAACGACACAAGACAAGACCGACTATGCTCTGATACCACTATTATAACACCCCTTCTAAAATACCCCAAATAATATTAATTATATCAATGATTAAAGACATATTCCATCAGAGTTAACACGGAACAAGGGATGTCACAATTATGAAATAAATAAAACTTCCAATAAAACAGTAGTCATGCTACACTGAGGGTCATTATTCAAATAATTTAATCAACTTAAGACCATGTCTTACACAGCGGAAAAATACCATAACTAAAACGGAATAAACCAAAACATAATTATTCCCAATGAAATTCAAAGAAACAATTGAATAATAACTAATTCCTCAACTAAACGTTCTCCAGTGTTACAACCTATCAGAGCACGACACTGACACGCGGACTTAAAGTAACATAGCTCTAGAGCCATCCTCACCAACTCCTGAGCTGCTAACTTTAATCTGAAATTGTTAAAGTAAGGGTGAGATTTCTCATAATTAACATGCATTATAAGCTTCTCAATCAACATTATATCACAAGCATATTATTTCACCCATTTTAGCATAAATTCAGGTTCAACACGCAGTTCCAATCATACAAGTCATTATGCACAAATCAATAATCAACCAAAGAATTGTAACACTGGAAGACATCCTAACATGTTACAATTCCATGCAAACACAAATGCAGACACAATGCATGTGGTACCAACACGTGACCAAGTCACCCAACACTGATCCATCATCAACCAGATACAGCAACCATCGATTCGTCCATAAACACCCAGAAACGAATCCAGCCTAACCACCCATCATCACCCAGGTATCGGTTAATGGCAATACAAGTCAAATTCCACACAATGGGAATTAAATTCACCAAAACAATGCATATGCACGCACATCACTAGCATGCAACATCAAATCAGTCTATGAAATACATCAATTTATCATAACTGAACCAAAACTAAAAACATGATATCTCAACGATCATGCACACCATCATTAGCAACATAAACATGCCTTTCATTCACACAATACTAATACATCCATCCATCACAGGTTCACTGCTACATACACACCCATGTGCGTTAGCCAAAAATCACTTATTCCGGGATTTGACTCATTTTCAAAATAATTTCAGGTTTTAGGAAATCTTTTCATTTTATAAAATAGAGCATTAAATTTAAGAAATAACGTCCAAAACGGCACTCAAAATGGACTTACGGTTTGAAAGTTATGAATTTTCAAAGTTTAATATTTTTCAAAAGTTACAGCAGAACCCGGTTCCTACATATGCAGGAACCGGTTCCTGCGAAGTTCAAAAATCACACTTCTGGAAAAATGTATGGGAACCCGGTTCCTACCTATACAGGAACCGGTTCCTACGTGCATTTTTGCCAGTTTTTATAAATTCACACAGTGGAACCCGGTTCCTCCCCACTGGGAACCGGTTCCCACGACCTGCAAGTCAAATTCTGCACTTTTGACAGCATTTATTCATTCTAAACCAATTCCAAACATACCCATGCGAATTGCAACATGAGAAACACCAAAACACATCCATTTTGCACCATTATAACATCAAACAACATTATTTCATCATTCTTTTTTATCATCTGACACCCTAATGGTTTTCAACCTACAATTCGACGCAATAGGGACAATTCTACGGAACCCTAGAATTCCAAACCGGGATTCCCTAACATACTATGATCCATACTATTGAATATCTAAACCGATAGTACGAATTAACTAATCGAAATCACCCCTTACCTTGTGGGTTCTTCGAATTCTGACGCTTCCGGTTTTCTCCTTCTTTTTCCTCTTCTCAAATGCACGTATGATGAATATTCCAAAATAACTCTCTTTCTCTTCTTTTTCCTTTTAATACTCCTTTTATTATTCCAATAAAATAATTAAATTAGTAATTAGTAAGAGTAGAGTATTTACCCCTCACACCCTCTAATCACTCTTCACACCACCAATACTTCTTTCCTTTAATTAATTAAATTAATTCCAATAATCCAAAAATACCAATAATTAAATTTCCAATTAAATTAATAATTAAAAATTCTAATTATTTAATAATCGAATTATTTGGGGTGTCACATTAACCACCGATTAACATGTGTAGAAACCCCTCAACAAAATGGGGTTGTTGAGAGGAAACATCAACATATTTTGAATGTGGCTAGGGCTTTGATGTTTCAGTCCAAATTAACAATTCATTTTTGGTCCTTTGATGTCCTTCATGCAGTATACTTGATTAATGTCTTGCCCTCAAAAGTTATTTCTTTTCAATCACCACACATGGTTCTACATAACATCAAACCTGATTTAGATAGCTTAAGAATTTTTGGTTCATTGTGTTATGCAACTACCATTACAGCTCATAGAACTAAATTTCAGGCAAGGGCTAGGAAATGTGTCTTACTAGGATATAAGGAAGGGGTAAAAGGATATCTTTTGTTTGATTTACATACAAGAGAAATTTTTCTATCTAGAAATGTAATATTTAATGAAAATATCTTTCCTTTTCTTGATCATAATACTGCATCACAAGAATCACAAGATGCTTTGTTCACTGTTTCTTCTTTACCTACTAAAATCAATGCATCTTTGCTTGAACCTTCATCTTCTCATATTCCTGTTGTTCCTCCAACTTTGCCTGTAAGACAATCCACCAGAACCAAAACAAAGCCATCTTACTTACAGGATTATCATTGCACTTTGGTCCATTCTTCATATCAAGATTCTCAACCATCTTCAACATCTTCTACTGGTATACTTTATCCTCTTTCTGATTTCATGTCTTATTCTTCCCTTTCACCATCCTGTCAGTCCTATGTCTTCTCTTGTTCCACTTTGGTTGAACCAAAAACATATAGTCAGGCTGTTAAAGAGGAATGTTGGAGGGAAGCTATGACCCTTGAAATTGCAGCCCTTGAGAATACTGAGACTTGGAAATTGACTTCTCTACCACCTGGAAAACATCCAATTGGATGTAAATGGGTGTTTAGGATCAAGAGAAAAGTTGATGGCACTATAGAGAGGTTCAAGGCTAGGCTGGTTGCCAAGGGCTACACTCAACAAGAAGGTTTAGATTACTTTGAAAATTTTTCTCCAGTGGTTAAAATGACTACTGTTAGATTGGTCCTTGCATTGGCAGCATCTAAGGGTTGGTTCCTAAAACAATTAGATGTTAACAATGCTTTCCTCCATGGTACTTTGGATGAAGAGGTGTATATGACACCTCCTCCAGGTTATAAAACTGTTCATCCTAATCAAGTTTGCAAACTCATCAAGTCCTTATATGGCTTAAAACAGGCCAGCAGGCAATGGAATCATACACTCACTGCCTCCCTTCTTTCCTTGGGTTACAAACAATCACAGAGTGATTACTCTTTGTTTGTAAAATCACATGCTGGTCATTTAACAGTTTTGCTCATCTATGTAGATGATATTGTCCTCACAGGTGATGATCTGGAAGAAATCACAAGTGTTAAACAATTTTTGGATGCTAAATTCAAGATCAAGGACTTAGGGGATCTCAGATATTTTCTTGGTTTTGAAGTAGCAAGGTCCAAACAAGGCTTGGTGATTTCACAGAGGAAGGATGCCTTGGAACTCATTGAAGATGCAGGTTTACTTGCTAGTCAGCCTGCCTGTACTCCAATGCTTCCTGGTTCTAAGTTTCCAGCCATCACAGATAATCCATTTCCTGATATTGAGGCTTATAGAAGACTCATTGGCAGGCTTTTGTACCTCACTAACACAAGGCCTGATCTGTCATTTGCAGTGAGCACTTTAAGCCAATTTTTGTCTAAACCAATGAGAGAACATCATGATGCAGCTTTGAGAATTCTTAGGTACCTCAAACTGCAGCCAGCACAGGGTTTGTTCTTTCCCTCAGAATCTTCACATAAAATCACTGGTTTTTGTGATTCATATTGGGCCTCATGTATTGATACTAGGAGGTCCATCACAGGTTACAATGTGTTCTATGAAGCTTCTTTGATTAGTTGGAAGTCTAAGAAGCAAAGCACAATCTCCAGATCATCTTCTGAAGCTGAGTATCGGGCCATAGCAACCACAGCTTGTGAAATTCAGTGGTTATTGTACCTTCTCAAAGATCTTTATCAACCAATCCAGCAGCCTGTAGCTTTGTTCTGTGATAATTTGTCTGCCATTCACATTGCTCAAAATCCAACATTTCATGAAAGGACAAAGCATATTGAGATTGATTGTCATTTGGTTCGAGATAAGATACAACAAGGCATTCTTAAACTTACGCCTATTCCGACACATGCTCAGTTAGCATATCTGCACACAAAGGCTCTTCATGGTCCTCAGTTTCAGCTTCTATTATCCAAGCTTAGTCTCAAAATTTTGTACATACATGCCTAAGCTTGAGGGAGGGTATTGAATTTACTTGTGTAAATTTCTGTTTAGTTTGTTAAAAGCAGTTAGAAATCAGTTAGTTAGTTATTGATTCAGTTAGTTAGTTGAGCTGTATATAACTACCTAATGTATCCCTCTTCCATTCATGAAATAAGAATGAGAGCTTATTTACCTCTGAGTTTCTACAAAATCTACAAAGATCATTCAAAATTTATTTTTGTATTGAATCATTATTTAATCTTTTACATGGGACGAGAAAGGATGATTGAAAAATTCGTTAGATTAAATGACAAACGGTTTGTCTTAATCGGGCTAATGGAGGCGTGGTGGTTTGAATGGTAAAATAATTTACTTGTTCTTTGTTAGAGAAATGGTAGTGGATGGTGACCCTAAATAGAAAAGGTCGATGATCTAAAGTTTTAGGTGTGGATGGTATAATATTTTATTCTTTTTGTAAAGGATAAACCATGTGAAATGAATAAATTAAGTTTAAATTAAATTTTTTTTTTGAACGTAATTTAATTAATTATCAAATATTTAATAATAATATTTTTGTTAATATAGTATGACAACAATCAAGAATTAGATTTAAAACGATAACATTCAATATTAATAATAGATTATTTATAAAATTTACTTTTAAATATTTACATTATGTTTTGGATTGGGTCTGCCATTAGTCCAATTTTCAGTGAGGCTCAATCCAAGTGTGTCAACCTGCATCATTGACCGGTTCTATCCTCGAATACAGCGGGTAACTACCACCTTTTTCCCACGAGGAGACAATCTCACCACATGGGAACAACACCCCGAGTAGACTAAGGAAGATCACCTCCGACCATGAAGGCTTCGAGGACACCCTGACTAGCTCGTCGAACAAGGATGGTCCCCTTAGTCGACCTCACGTATGGTGGGAATCACCCACGACAGGAAGATGCTCCTCCCGAGCATCCTCCTCGTAGGGATGACTATCAACGTCTCCGGATATCACAGAGTCTTTGTGGCCCCAGAAAGATCGCATCCATGTCCTCCTGACCTTGCGGAGGACGTCATACAGGTAAGAAACCACTTGCGAGTCCCCACTACTCATATAGAACCTGACAGTCTCTACGTTGAGTCTGCTTGACCAACCCAATGAAGAGACTTTGGCCCAGCCCTGAGGGCTATAAATACCCTCTCTTTCGAGAGGAGCGGGTATTCAACATTTTCTTACTCTCACGCTAGCTTGATCATTTCGCAACTTACTTTGGCATCAGAGTGTCTCGCAGGTACCCCCCCCCCCCCCCCCCCCCCCACCTCACTCAACTTCTGCTCGAGCCAGTTGTGGCGGTACATTCTGATCAGGTACGATCAGTGGCGCTGTCTGTGGGAAACTTGCTTCCCCGTCTTCTGTTTACTTAAGACTAAAGCTAAATCACTCTTTCGACTGTCATGGATGATCAAACATCAGAAAACAACATGAACATACGCATCATCAACATCAATAACGTCGCCGATAATAATGCCGACATCAACAATGTTGGTACTGTTGGCCACAACACGGCCCCCATAGTTAATATGCTCGGTCCTTCACAACATAGAGATGGAGCAACTTCCTCGTCATCATCACTATCTCGACGAATTGAAGACGATTGACCACCTCCTCAAAACTACCATCCCAACCAGTTCCTGGAGGTCCCCGTTCCCGCCGGAGCAGATGCCACAACCATGGCACTGTTTGCGGTGATAAACCAAACAAATTATCTTATCTTCTCCCAAGGAGAAAGATTAAGGGCGCTCGAAGATGCTCGGAGAGCCCCCAGAAGACATAGGAGGCCCCATTCTCCTCCTCTTCTCCAAGTAGAGGAACGTCCCCAATCTCCCCTACGGAGACGCAGGCGGGACGCCTCTCGAAGTCCCTCTCCCTGACCAATCAGGCGACACCCTGCATTGGAGAGGGACCAGCCCATAGACACAGGAAGAAGCAGCCACATTCCCTCGCGTCAAGAGCAAAGACCTATTGGAGACATGAATAAGGGAGATAACGAGTGACGGTACCGCCTGAGGAACACTCTGTGCGACTAGGGCACCCATAACCACCACCACAACAGATCTCCTTCTCGCTCTCCAGCCATGAGTGATGAAGACGACCCCCGCGGTCCCTCGTCATAATCCATCATGGAGGAACCCACCCCCCGGGGCATGGAGAAGCCTCCCCATCTGAAGGAGTACGACGGCATTTCCGACCCGGTCGATCATATAGACGGGTTCGAGGCAATGCTGCATTATCATAATGTCGGGGGACCAATCAAATTTTGGTTATTCCTCATGACTTTAAGGCAAGTTGCGATGGACTGGTACAAGAGTCTCGCCCCGGGGTCAATCACCTCTGGGCTAAATTTAAAGAACCAGTTCATCAGTTTGTTTATCGCTTCACGTCGACACCCAAAGACTAAAGCAGCCCTCGAGGCTATCGTCCAGAGACACGATGAGACCCTCAGGGAATTCATTGATCGGTTCAACTGGGAAGCCATCCAGGTCCCCTGCATCGATCACATAAAGAGATACCTGCTCGAGAGGGGACTCCTCCCAGGCACGAAATTGAGAAAGGTCGTTGGCATCGAACCACCCCGAACATTCGATACCCTCCTCGAGAAAGCCATAGCATACATGGACTACGAGGAGAGGGAAGCGGCCAATAAAGCCCGGGACATGAGACCCTCATAAAAGGGGGGAAGACTCGAGCAATATTGGTGCGGTAACGCCCCCCATCGAGATGCCCGCGAAACAAGGAAGGTAGAGGAGGATGCCCGACCACCTAACGAGTCGGTCCCCATCCAGACTGTATTCTCCGTTACGAGACCGGAGGACTTCTACGTCCCCGGACATATGGAAGAGCCTCTGTTCATGCACAACAGGTGGGAAAGCTTCCCCTCCACCATGGTCATAACTGGTGGAGGGTTTCTCGACACTAGGGCATGGCCAAGAGAGCTGCAACAATGCAACCAGAGCCACAACAATCATAGCCACAACCCATCAAGGAAGAAGTACATAGTGCTCCTCTAAAGGTCGACTCAATCTCGTTGGATACCCACTTCGACCAAGACAAAGCGCCCAACGGCGAGTAGGGGCTCCTCCAACTAATTCTAGATGGGGACTTCGAGCTCGTCCCTCTCGGCGAAGACCCGAACAAAGGGGTGAAGATCGACACTGAACTCTCTGACCTGGTGAGGAAGTAGACTAAGGCTTGCTTGAGGGAGAATGCAAATTTGTTCGCGTGGAGCGCTGCAGAGATGCCCGGTCTTGACCCCGAGGTCACCTGTCATCAACTCGCCATTGATCCAGCCGCTAGGGAAGTAGTACAACATAGGCATAAGCAGTCCCCCGAGAAAACGGAGGCTACTGAAAAAGCTGTAAAAGACCTCCTAAAGGCAAATTTTATTTCTGAAGCCCGATTTTCAACCTGGATGTCAAATGTTGTACTCGTTAAAAAGAATAATGGAAAATGACGTATGTGTGTTAATGATACCGATCTTAACCGGGCATGCCCCAAAGATGCATTCCCTTTGCCTAATATTGACATGTTGGTCGACAACTCGGTCGGCTATAAAATTTTATCTTTCATGGACGCCTATTCGGGCTATAACCAAATCCCAATGGCAATGAGCGACAAACATCGCACTGCCTTGATGACCAGCTCGGCAAATTACTACTACAACATAATGCCCTTCGGTCTGAAAAATGCAAGAGCAACATACCAGCAAATGATGAACAAAGTCTTCCGCAATGAGATCGGAGATATGCTCGAGGTATACATGGACGACATGATTGTCAAATCTCGAGTAGACACCGACCATGCTGCTCATCTCAGAAAAGTCTTTGCCCAAACAAGGCAATCTAGAATGAGGTTCAACCCCGAGAAATGCACCTTCGGGGTTAAGGAAGACAAGTTCCTCGGTTTTTACCTAATAAAACAAGGAATCAAAGCCAACCCCGACAAGTGTCGGGCGCTCTCCGACCTCCATACACCTAATCTAAAAAAAATCCATACAAGTCTTGAATGGTATGCTCGCCTCGCTCTCCTATTTCGTCGCAAAATCTGCTTAACACACCCTTCCATTTTTCAAACTCCAGCGTAAGGAGGCAGCTTTCGAGTGGACCGAGGAATGCGAACGAGCCCCCCTCCATCTCAAGCAGAGCCTTTCACAGCCACCCATACTATCACGATCACTAGACGGGGAAACGTTATTCCTATATCTGGTTGTCTCCGTTGAAGCCGCCACTGTGGCCCTCATTTGCGAGACTCCTGACGGTCAAAAACTCGTGTATTTCACGAGCAAAGCGCTTCAGGGACCCGAGGTCAGATACCAACGGATCAAAAAGGTGGATTTGGCACCCGTCAATGCGGAGAGAAGGCTCACACACTATTTCCTCGCACACACGATCATCGTATGAACAGACCAGCCCGTGAGACAGCTCTTAGGCTGACCAGACATGGCAGGTCGAATGCTAAAGTGGTCCTTGGAGCTTTCTGAATTCGACATCCAGTATGAAAGCAAGAATTCTCTAGAGGACCAAGCTCTGGCCGACTTCGTCGCGGAGATGACCGCTCACAACCCCCCCTCCCCCCGCAAGGAAGGAGCACAAGTGGACCATCTTGGTGGACGAAGCGTCCAACTCGACTGGGAGTGAAGCAGGAATCCTCCTCGAAAACGAGGAAGGTGTCGTGATCGAACACTCTCTCCTTTCCGACCTCAAACAATCAGGAAGAATACGAGTCTATACTCGCAGGTCTAAGACTGGCCGAGGATTTGGGTGCTCGTGAGATACAAATTTTCACTGATTCCTAACTTGTCGCATCTCAAGTTAAAGGGGGATACCAGGCTAAGAACAACAGCCTCATTGAATATTTAAACTTGGTCAAAGAACATATGAAAAAGTTCGATTGAGCATAAATCACACACGTACCACGCGAACAGAACACACTGGCCGATATACTTTCAAAGCTCACGAGCACGAAAAAGAAGGGCGGAAACAAGTCAGTCATACAGGAATCCCTGTCTCACCCGAGCATTGAAAGGTCCACGAATCTACTTGAAGTGAATGCCACTGGGGATAAGTCATGCTGGATGACCCCGATGTTCAACTTTCTGATGAAAGGGGAACTTCCCTTAGACCAAAGGGAGGCAGCCATTACCAAACGACGGGCATGCTCGTGCGTGGTTCTCGAACACAAACTTTACCGTCAGGGATTATCCATCCCACTCCTTAAATGTGTCGAAGAGTCTGCAATACCTGAGATACTACGGGAAATCCACGAGGGAATCAACACCCAGCACATGGGCCGAAGATCCTAGCACAAAAGGAACTTCGAGCAGGGTACTATTGGCCGACCATGCAACAGGATACCGAGGAGCATGTCAAGAAATACGACAAGTGCCAAAGGCACGCAGACATGCACCTCGCGTCCACACACGAGCTCACAACATTATCCTCCCCGTGGCCATTCGCGTGGTGAGAAATGGATATCCTCAGACCTTTTTTGCAAGGAACCTATCAAAACAAGTTCCTTATCATAGTCGTCGACTACTTCACGAAATGGGTAGAAGCCGAACCTCTGGCTAAAATCACTTCGCACAACATCCTCTATTTCTATAAGAGAAACATGCTTGCCCATTGATTAGTGCATTTTGATGGACATTCTTCCATAATTATACTTATGCATTTCCATGGTTTGTTTAGCTTATTTTTGTATTTTATAGTGTTTTTCTATTTTAGTTTATTTCTACTCCTATTTGATTTTCGCACTTTATTTTCAGCATTAACAGTCTGTACAAATAAATTCATAACTTGAGCTACGAGAGTCAGAATGAGGCGTGCTATCAGTCATTGGAAAGCTAAGAGAAAGAGATACGATTTTCATTCAGAAGTCGAGAGATGAATCATACTGTAGCAGGGCCATAAAATTCGTTGAAGTTGCAGCATTTTATATTTGAGTTTTGGGTCATTTGTTTTGGGTCTGGGTTATGTTTTCGACCCAGTTGGGTTATGAATCGAATCCTTGTTATTTCTATACCTAGAAGCCGCTACAGTAATTTTGTTTTTTACCTTTTAATTATTCAGAAAAAAAACATTGACGTGTACGCTTGAATGAAGAACTAATCATCCAGAGTTGATATATTGTAATCGCGTTCCGATGCTTTGAGGTTTTTAATTTATAAATTCAATTCGTTTCTCTTTCAATTATATTTTATAAAATTGTATTTACTTAATCTATTATTTCATGTAATGTCTTGATTAAATTTGTATGATTGTATTCCTAATCTTTAATTGTTGTTTACATCGCTTAGTCGTTAAATTGCGTTCTATATCGTGTTTGCACTTGTCAATTGGTATTGAAATCGAATAGAGGTCGAAGCCGCTTAGGAATTGATAAGGTAAAAACTAATGATTAGCAGGAACCTGAAAACAGTATATCGACTTTTTTTTATAATAATTTATTTTAATCACTTATTTCGTGTTATGAATCGATCCTAAAACCAACCCCCCATTCTAATTCTATTAGTTAATAATAAAATCAAGAATCCTTGTGATACGACTCGAGCCAATGTCGCTATACTGCATTTTACAAAATACTCGAATTTGATTTGTGTGCGACAACATATCAAATTGGCGCCGTTGTCGGGGATTCTTGTTTTTATTAACTGATATTATAGTCATAGGTTTAGTGTTCTTGCTATTTTTTTCTTTTTTTTTTTGTTTTTGTTTTGTTGTGTTTGTTGATTTTCAGGGTTGCAATTCTGGTTGCAATACAGTTTTTCAGTCTACCAAGTAAGTTTGAAACCTACTGTTTCGATTTGCTCCGAATTTTTTCCAGAAGTTCAAAAAAAATCGACGAACAGTACTCCTTTAGAATAATATTCTAAAATATTTTGGCCCTCAAAATTGCAAATTCCTCTTTTTTCTATTTTTAAATAATTTTTTACTGTTTTGATAGTGTTGAAAAAATCCAAAAAAATTATCAAACTTTTTATTTTGATTCATTAGATTAAATTTGGTGTTTTTGTATTTTTTTGAATATTTTAATCATTTTCCTTCTTTCTATTTGTTTCTTCCTGTTTGGGACATAGTTGGTATTTATGTGTTTATTGATAACATGGTTGAACAAAGAACTTTGAGGCAGTTGGTTGCCCCTGATATGAACTATAATAATTTATGTATTGACTATCCTACCACTGATGTACCTTCTGAATTGAAATCTGATTTAATACACTTGTTGCCAAAGTTTAATGGTCTTACAAGTGAGGATCCACATAAGCATCTGAAGGAATTTCAGGTTGTGTGCTCTACACTCTCCGAACCTTCACTAGAGGACATTGTCAAACAATTGGCTATAAATAATCTTCAATTTCAACAACAAGTAGATTCTACTCTCCAGTCTTTGCAAACATAGATTGAACAACTTGCTTCTTTGATGAATGCCATGCAACAAGCTCAAGGATCTAACCAACAACCATTGGAAGAGAATTCTGTTTTTCCAATAGATTTTCTTTCTGAAACTATTGACGATACTTGTATTGATTTGTTTTCAGCTGATTTTCCATCATTGTCTAGTTTTGATGATGTTTACTCTTGTGATGTTTGTACTGACACTAAAGTTTGCTTTGTTTATGCTGAAATTAAGGTTGCCTTGCAAGTTGATATTCTTACTGCAGATGAGGTTACAAATGAAGTTGTTCATATAGATGAAGCTCTCAACACCCTGACTGTCTGGAGCAAATCATCCATCAAATAACCATATTCCCAAGAGCTAAAACCATTCATTACAATCTAAAATATGCTTATTTAGAGATGAATGAAAAGATACAAGTTATAATTTCTTATAACCTTAACTTTGATCAAGAAAATAAGCTTTTGCAGGTTTTAAAGAAGCATAAGAAGACGATTGGGTGGACTTTGGCCGACATTCCTGATATTAGCCCATCCATGATTTTGCATCGGGTCTCAATTGAAGTGGAAGATGAGACAAAATTAGTGAGGCAGCCCCTTAATCTTTTGATCTTTGGTGTTGTGGAAAAGAAGATCACGTGACCATTCGACACTTTTACTTATCAAAGATTATTCTTTGATCCTGAAATAAAAGGCGAAGGCACTAATAAAAATTTCAAGTTCAATGGACATTACCCAAAGCTACTACATGGGAGCCCCACTTTGGAAGAAGAGAATATATAAGATCTTTCTTTGGAAAAGGCTACTTATGTGATCACTTATCCTCCTTGACTATTTGGGTGTGTTCTTTCCTTTCTCTCACTCTTATTTAATAGGTATGTCCTTTCATTGAGGACAATGCAAGTTTAAAGTGTGAGGGAATTTATTTTCTTTGTTTTCTTTGCTTTTGTTTGTTGTTTTGTTTTGTTTTTAGTTATTATTAAAAAATGCATCTTTTTGAAAGTTTTGAGTTATAGATTAATCTAAGGTTAGTTGTGGAGACTTGGGAAAAGTTCACAAGATCAGTATCATCTTAAAACTGTAAGTCTCATGCATATGGAAGTTAATTTGAATTTTTATTATGACGTAGCCTTGAATTCTCATCTTTTAATAGCTCTTGAGTAGTTTATTTCAGCAGTCAGCACCATCTCACACACACTCTACGCAGGGAAGCCGATGAAAATAAGTGAGTGATCCAAGTTTTATTTGAAAACAAAAAAGAAAGAAAGAGGAATGCTCCTTCTAAGTTTGGTGACCCTCACCCGGTCACTTAACCCAACTGTCGTAGAACCTATAAAAAAAATTGATAATAAGACTTGTTGTCAGTTGGTCCAGCGGTTTCTAGTGTTGGACTTGGTATGGCGGATTACAGTCCGATCCCCCGCAACTACAACTGAGTAAGCAAAGGGTTATGCCACCTAAGTACCAGAACCCCATGCAAAAAGGACCAGAGTCACTAACCGGTCACCTTGCTATGAGTGTGTGGAGATAACGGGCTTAATGTGATTGCGCCTGAATGAAAAAGAGCAAAAATGAGGATGAATAAGTTAGGCTTTGATATAACAATATGATTTGAATTGGTTTTTATATTCAAGAGACAAGATTAGTGTTTCTACGATATCCTTAGTGTGCAAGTGAAGGAAAATTGCGAACAAAAGCGCAGCAGAATTTAAAATTTTCCTTTAGCGATCCTTACGAATGAGCATGGTCAGTGATAGAAATATTTACCTCTTGTGGCGATTCGGACCTTTGACGTCGTGATCACGAGTGTTGATGAAGAACAACGCCTCTACTCAGTCCACACGAACAAATCGCTTCCGGTCACAGTGCTAGCTGATCACGAACGGAAACCTTGAGTGAGAGAGAGAATCAAAAACAAAATTGCATCAAGTGAAATTGCTTCATCACAAGGGATCTATTTATAGAATCACTCGTGTGGGCTACAAGCTAAAAGCCCAATTAAGGCTATAAGCTAAAAGCCCAATTAAGCTTATGGACATCATACCTTATGATGTACCATATATCACTTATCCACGTGGTACCTTACCACTTTTCGTATTACACTTATGTGCACCGTACCTTACGGTGTTCCTTATTTATTCTATCTCTCATCAACCTGTCCTTATATGTGTGACCCTGTAGGTTTTCGCGACGTTGGCAATTATATTAAATCACACATTTAATATAATAAACAGTGAGCGATATCTAGCAACACACCATTGTTACCCAAGTCATGAAAATGTCATGTGATCTGACCAAACCTTTTCCGTGATAATATTTGTGTTGTACAATTACCCTTTTGCCCTCATGTCTATATTGAACACAAGGCATACACTGTGTCACCCTTGTCCAGTTCAATATTGGGCCCTTAGATATTTATCCTGTTATGCAGGATGAGCAAATTCCATCTAGGTCACTCATGTCCCTTAGCATGCTTTGTGAAGTACCCATCAACCGTCTTTATAGTCATCCAGTTACGGATGACGTTTGATCAGCAATAAAGTACTTGACTCTACATCTAGGGTCCATAGTGGTTTCAGGTCGAAGGGTGGTATACACCATTATCATCATGAGAATAACTTATGACACTTTGCATAATATTCCATGTAGTATTCTCCTAGCGGGTCAATCCAGTATAAATATTACTCCTAATATTCATACCTATGTCAAGACTTGATAACTCCTTATCTATGATCCATGAGATGTAATCATCAATCTATCTTCATAATAATCTTAATGCTTTAATGTTATCCCACTTCACATTAAAGCTTGACTACGGATACTTTAAGAATAATGTCTTATGTTTAATGGGATCTCATGATTAAGTCACACTTAACATTTCATTAAACCAATAAACCATTCTAGGGACTTTATTATTTTGGAAAGCAAACATAATAAAGAAATGCCTTTTATTATTAATAAATAATTCGATACAAGTACCAAAAGTATTGGCCTCTAGGGCTTACACCAACAGCAAGATTAGTACATATTGATGCAATCTTAACCGAAGAAAAGTTTGTAGCCTAGAATGAGTAGCTGAAGATGTTGTTGTGTTTCTTTTGATTTTATTTTGCTCGAAGTGCAAAAGTTCAAGTGTGGAGAAATTTGATCAGGGCATTTTGATGCACGTTCTTCCATGATTATACTTATGCATTTTCATGGTTTGTTTAGCTTATTTTTGTATTTTATAGTGTTTTTCTATTTTAATTTATTTCTACTCCTATTTGATTTTCGCACTTTATTTTCAGCATTAGCAGTCTGCACAAATAAATTCATAACTTGAGCTACGAGAGTCAGAATGAGGCGTGCTACCAGTCGTTAAAAAGCTAAGAGAAAGAGCTACGATTAACATTCAGAAGTCGAGAGATGAATCGTAATGTAGCAGGGCCATAAAATTCGTTGAAGTTGCAACATTTTATATTTAAGTTTTGGGTCATTTGTTTTAGGCCCAGGTTATGTTTTCGACCCAGTTGTGTTATGAACCGAATCCTTGTCCTCTCTATACCTAGAAGTCGCTACAGTAATTTTGTTTTTTTACCTTTTCATTATTCAGAAAAAAACATTGACGTGTACGCTTGAATGAAGAACTAATCATCCAAAGTTGATCTACTGTAATCGCGTTCCGATGCTTTGAGGTTTTTAATTTATCAATTCAATTTTGTTTCTCTTTCAATTCCATTTTATGAAATTGTATTTGTTTAATCTATTATTTTATGGAATGTCTTTATTAAATTCGTATGATTGTATTCCTAATCTTTAATCGTTGTTTACGTCGCTTAGTCGTTAAATCACGTTCTATATCGTGTTTGCTTAATTCACGATTATATTAATCTGTTTACTTAATTCAAAATGGAAATTCAATCTATTTTATATCTATTGCACTTGTCAATTGATATTGAAATCGAATAGAGGTCGAAGCCGCTTAGGGAATTGATAAGGTAAAAACCAATGATTAGCAGGAACCTGAAAACAATAGATCGACTTATTTTTATAATCATTTATTTTAATCACTTATTTCGTGTTATGAATCGATCCTAAAACCAACCCTCCATTCGAATTCTATTAGTTAATAATAAAATCAAGAATCCTTGCGATACGACTCAAGCCATTGTCGCTATACTGCATTTTACAAAATACTCCTTTTTGATCCGTGTGCGACAATGAATCAAATTTGGAAATATTCAAACTACTCAGGCATGCATCAAAAGAAGAACCATAAACAGTGAAGTCATCCATAAAAACTTCCATGCAATTTTCAATGAAATCAGAAAAAATGCTAATCATGCATCGCTGGAAGGTGCCAAGAGCGTCGCAAAGACCAAAAGGCATCTTCCTGTAAGCAAAAGTACCAAAGGGACAAGTAAAAGTGGTCTTCTCTTGATCTTCTGGTGCAATATGATCAGACGCGATAATGCAAAAGCTACACTAATCACGAATTTGATTCATGATCATCAATCAACGATCGAATCTAAGAATTTTGTCCTATAACAACAATCAAATTAAACAAAATAAATTATAAGAAAGATTCAAAGGAAACAAAATAAATTTGGATTTATCCTCGGACCTTTCGTGCAAGGAACCTATCAAAACAAGTTCCTTATCGTAGTCGTCGACTACTTCACGAAATGGGTAGAAGCCGAACCTATGGCTAAAACCACTTCGCACAACATCCTTTGTTTCTACAAGCGAAACATGCTTGCCTAATTCAGAATACCACGAGCACTCATCACCGACAACGGGACACAATTCCCCGATCAAAATTTCCAAAACTTCGTCGCCAGGCTCGGTACCAAGCATCATTTCACCTCGGTCGAACACCCCCAAATTAATGGGCAAGTCGAGGCTGCAAATAGAGTCATCCTGCGAGGACTCAAACGCATGCTGGGTGAAGCTAAGAGGGGATGGGTCGAAGAGCTACACAACGTCCTATGGGCTTATCGAACAACGCCTCATTCGATAACTGGCGAGACGCCATTCCAACTGACCTACGACACTGAGGCCGCCATCCCGGTAGAAATCATGGAGCCATCTAGGCGAATTGAAATGCCCCTCGACGAGGAGATGGACGACGAGGCCCTCAGAGATGAGCTCGACCTGGTCGAAGAAATCCGATCAGGAGCAGCTCTTTATGAGGCCAATGGTAAAACAACAGGTAGCCTTATGCCATGATAACAAAGTCACAAAGTGAGAATTTCAGGTCGACAACCTAGTCTTGCAAAGAAATCATAAGGATTCTCGCGAAGGGAAGTTGATCGCAAACTGGGAGGGGCCTTACCGCGTCCAAGGAGCTACGGGCACCGAAGCATATTACCTCGAGAAATTAAACAGAGAACCACTACCTCGACCCTAGAATGCTGCGAAGCTAAAATAGTATTATAGATAAGTCCCTCACCGGCTGAGGACTTTTGCTGTCGAATATTCCTCTTCAGCCGACGAAGGGATAAGCTCGACCACATAGGCGCGCCGAGGTACGGGCGCGGCCTCCAAACATTGACAAAAGACGAGATTTTCCTCATATGGCAAGCAAACTCTAAGCCCAACAGAGACACCTCGATCGAGCTCTACTGTCGAAGTATCTAACCTGGAAGAACACCCAGCTCGTGATGAGAAGTTCATGCCATGAGCGTAAGATCCCGACCGCAATCATGCGATTGTTCCGCAGATCCCTACTCCGCGCCCTCGACACATTTCAACATGTGCAGAACAAATATTAGGGTTGAGCACACATCTCCACGTGGAAAACACGAAATTCGTGGAAAATTATAGCGACCACAACAATGGTCGAGCATATATTTCCACACAGGATATACAAGTATTTATGAGATAACCAAGTCAAAAATAATGACAGACATAAATAACAATAAGCATCAAATAAAGCAAAATAATTATCAAAGGTGACCACTTAGGTCGAAGATGTTTGAATATTACAAATATTATGGGAACGCAGGCCCAAATACAAATAAGATGAAAAAAAAGTGTCAATCGCTCCCCGAAGTGCTAACTTCGACATCGGGAGAGTCAGGAGGAGGAACCACCCGACCATCAACAACCTGGGACAGAACCCTAGTTCCTTCAGTGTTTAACCCCGGGTTCACCACGGACAACTGATTCACAGCAGATTCAAAGCCGTTGGTCAAGGCGTCAACATAGTCTAACTCTAGGAGTTGAATCTGAGCAATGAAGTCGGCACGCGTGCACAAATAGGCTACCCCCTCAGGTTCATCCTCCGCGGGCATCATAACAACCTTCAAATCTGTAACCCCCTTCGCCAGCCGTTGGTTATCACTCTCCAGCTGTTCCTTATCGAGCTGGAGGAAGTCTTTATCCTCGATGGCTTTCTCATATCTTTCCTTCTCCCCCGTCAGCATGTCGGCCTGCTCGCGAAACATTTCCTTGCTTTCGCTCAAGAGCGGTCTTCAGCTTACGGGTTTTCGTCACAAGAGTCACCTTATCCGACTTCAGTTCCTTGACCCAATCGGAGGAGTCTGACCCTTCACCCGCCAGAACAACGACCATCTCTGCCATCTTCACCACCTCGACCATGATGGTAGCGAAGTGCTTCCTTCAACCTTCCTTGTCGAGCCGCCTGATGATGTCAGACTCGTTATCAGACACGGTCAAGGGGAAACCCTCGAAGAAGTATTTTTTCACGAAGCAGGGTGGTAGGCTGAAGGCCCGGGCACCCGTCCCTCCGTCAGTTACATTAGCATGTCCACCTTCTGGACGACTCCACTTCCTTATCAATAACTCAGCTTGGCGCTCAGCGTCATGAGAACCCGAGGATCCACTAGACCCCTCCTTGGACGACTCGTGGGCTGCACCCATGCACGTAGCTTGCTGCGGTTTCACCAATCTCTTGTTGCTCTTCTTCTCCTTCGCCAGCTTCAACAATCTCTCGCGGCGCTCTGCCATGTGACTTGCAAAAACAAAGAAAAGGTGCTCGTTTCAGCTTCACCGAAGAAACAAAAGAAGGAAAACAATATAGTAAAGCAAGCAAGAAAAACCTAAGAGATCCACGACCTGCCCATAAGATTGACACTCGACGAGCGCCTTTGTATTGATCAGACGTACCTCAAACGTCAACTCGCCGTCTTCGTCGAGGATGTCATGCCCTTCCCGCATGACCCATCTAGCGGGGAAGAAACCATTGACGAAACGATTGAGGACACCATATGCCTCTTCTCTTCGACACTCATACCACCGACGAAAGTGTGGTAATGCCCAGGGCCGTGATCGTAGTGGCCTGAACACCAATGGATAAGAAATTTTGAGATTCTCCCAATCCCAGGATTACCCTCGGCGTCTAAGCACGACTCCCCATCCTCGTCCATAATGGTATTCGAGTCGAATAGAGAATCCAAGGCTATTTGGGTAGATGGTAGCAAGATGTACCACTTGTCCTTAAAGTCGACATAATCCATATACATCATAAACAACCTCTTCGACTGTTTAAGGGATACCTAGATATGTTTTCCTCCTTGGGACTGCTATTGCAAGTGAAAAACCATGAAGAACAGGGGAATGGTCTCCCCGATCCTGAGGAATCGACACGTAAGTTTGAATGCCCGGATAAAGGCGATCATGTTGGGATGAAGCTAGGAGGGTGCCAAGTTCAAATGGCTGAACACCCCCATCTGGAAGTCGTTAAAAGGAATTCGAAGCCCAAGGTATTTGAACACGACCTCATACATGGGAAATGCGTCCTCGGTGTACTCCGAGCATATGCGAGCATCTTGCGCCGGTCTCAGGATTTTGAAGTTTCTCTGAAAACCTTCTTGTCCGGCTCCGTACTCGACAACTGTGAAGGCTTGACTCTGGATGTGATTGTAGATCGATGCTATCCCTCGGGGCTCGGTACCGACCCAATCCAATTCAGGGTCGTCGATTACGTTGACCAAATTAATGTTCTCCTCGGCGGAGCTGGTCCCTTCAGTCTCTATATTCTCTGACAATTCAGGAGTGTCGACCATTTACCTACAAAGCAGAGAAAACTGGTGAATTCGACAACAAATCTAAATCCCCCTTTCTGACGACGCAGATGAAAAGGCTAAGCAACGCCCAAACCAAGTCGACAGTCACCCGCACAAAAGGGGGAAATACAGGGACCTCGACCGACCCATGAAAATCATGTCAATCCTCTAGGATCACACGACGATCCTAACAACGAACGCCTATTTTTCATAAATGTACCGGGCACGGGAAGAATATTGTGAGCAAATTATGAATATCGCGACCAAGTTCATAAATTTGTTAGCCAAACACATGGAGATCATGGGGAAGACTAACCTAAGTATCGACAAAAGGATGAATATCACGGGCATAATCACAAATCATATGCCTAAACGCATGAATTCCACGGGAAGAACCCACCAGATACGAAATCCTACTACTAAACATCATCAAAATCCATCAAATCCTACTACTAAACATCATCAAAATCTATCTACACACAAGATATCAAGGAAAAAGAACACTTAATTGAATGAAGAACGACGGTAGTTGAGGAAGAGTACGCGGCAAATTCAAGGATTCTAGAAAACGACACAGTGTTGACAGCGGAGAAAGTGGAGAGCGTGAAAATATGAAAGTAAATTATGAGCCCTGGAGCCCTATTTATGGAGCTGACATGGAATGTGAAACATCACGTCGGGCAGCTCACAAGCCGCCTTTCTCCTTGACACCTACATGTACAGGTAATGATGGTCCATACTCCCTAGGTCATCGTTACTATTCCCAAGAGCCACGCCACGTGTTTGACAAATGCATCGTCTACTCCCCACGAGTCCTCCTCGAACCCACTCCGATCTCTTCCCGGGGTAAAATCTTGAACCGGCGACGCCCCCCTTTTATTGTACAAAAGCTCCATATCGAGCAGCGCACCTCGTAAAAGGACGAACTAGAACTAAGTCATGACTATTTCACTAGGAGCAACGACTTATGGGGATCCTGTTCTGGACTGGGCCTGCCCTTGGTCCAACTCCCAGTGAGGCCCAATCCAAGTGTGTCGACCTGCATCACTGACCGGTTCTATCCTCGAATACGGCGGACAACTACCACCTTTTCCTCACGAGGAAACAACCTCACCACACGGGAACAACACCTCGAGTAGACTAAGGACAGTCACCTCCGACCATGAAGGCTTCGAGGACACTCCGACTAGCTCGTCAACCAAGGCTGATCCCTTCAGTCGACCTCACATATGGCGGGGATCACCCACGACGGACAGATGCTCCTCCCGAGCATCCTCATCGTAGGACTGACTACCAACGTCTTTGTGGCCCCAGAAAGATCGCATTCATATCCTCTTGACCTTGTGGAGGACGTCATCCAGGTAGGGGACCACGTGTGGGTCCCTACTACCCATGTAGGACCTGACAGTCTTTACGTTGGGCCTGCTTGACCAGCCTAATGAAGAGACCTTGATCCAACGATGGGGGCTATAAATACCCTCTCTTTTGAGAGGGTCATTGTTGGCTCCTAAATTCGACACCTTTGTTTTGTTGATGTCAGCCATTAAAGCTGAAGGATATCTTCGACTGGCTAGGTCTGTCGAAATGCCCGTCGAAAGATGGCAAAGTGCTTAGAAGATTTCTTCCAAGGAAGAAGGCTGGTTGCCTTCGACGTCGAAGGAGTTTCTCGTCGAAGATGTCTCTTGACAAAAGTGTTCGATGGTTCAGAGTGGAGCAGTTTGAAATTCAAACGTTTGGAGGGAAAACGGTTTCCAGCAGTTACCACGTGCAAACGTGCAAGGATCTGGAGCGTCGAGCATGGAGAACGTGCCAAGTGGATTGATCTCGAAGCAGGGTAACTGCCCGACGGTTACTTGGGATGTTTTAGTATAAATAGGAGTAGACATGTAGTTTCTCGCGTGTGTTCACAATTCTATACAAAGTCACTCATATAGATTCGAGTACCCGGCGTGTGAGAAAGAATTGTTGAGAAATGTATGTGTGAAACACCAATTTTATTAATCAAAGTCATTTACTTTTCCAGAAATTTACTTGCTTTCCTCTTTACATTCCTGTCGAAGCCTTTTACTTTAAGCCTTGTTTATTTTACCAAGTCCTTTCTTCATGCAATTTACTTGAAACCTCTTTATGTTATTTAAAGCCTCTTTATTTAAAGCCTTATCCAATTTAATCAAACTTCAAAATCAACCTATGTCCTAGGATCAATCTGATCGATCCTGCGAGTAACCAAGTAAGTAACCATTTGGAGGATCAGCGGTTGTTTACCAAAACCCAAGGTAAACAAATTGGCACACCTGATGGGACTGTGTGTTGATTGTTGAAAATAATCTCATCTTTTCGAGTTGTATGTTATTGAGAAGTGGTAGAATATACACTAACGATAACAATACTGCCAGAAGAAGGGAAGAGATGGCGAATCCGCCAAACAATAACGAAATCCCACAAACGAGTGTGGGAGCAACGGTTAGTATGACCGTAAGTGAAGCGATAAATGTTGGTTCGACACCAGCAGTATCGGTCACAACCACGGGGCCAATACCTCCGTTAACAGGCCCCAGGATGCCTTTGGGAACCCCCCCACCAAGGGGAAATTTAGGCACAAGGCCTTTGGTTCCCCCAGGATTTATTCCATTCTATGGTATGCCAACTTCTGAAGTGGCAAGCCTGACGAATGTTGCGTCCACTTTTTCAGACCCTTTTGTGAGTGCCTCTTCGCCACTCCAAGGCTCTGGAGTAGGCATGGCGAATAGAAATAGGACCCAACTCTTAGGAGGAACGTCCCAAGTAGCCCATGGCCTTACAAATGCCTCGACAGCAGTCTTGAGGCAACAAATGGACGAAAGCAACCATGATATGGTGCAAATGTTGGCACAAACTTTGAGTACAGTGCTAAACCCTCTAATACAAAACACTACTCAATCGAATCAACAAGTGACAGCGCAAATGACGCGTTTGGCTGATTTCTTTGGAGTACCCCAACCTGTTCGACAGCCCCAAAGAGCGCAAATAAGGGGAAATCAGGGGATATTTTTAGAGGAAGAAACCACCATTAACCAGGCTCAACAGCCTGTCGAAGAAAACCTTAGGGCACGATTGGAACAACCTGTCGAGGAACCTAGGGTAATAACCCCAGAGGTAAGGTTAGTTAACAGAAACCAAAATGCTGACGAAGTGGTTCAGCATATCCAATACCAAAACATGGGTTTGGAAAACAATCTGGCAACCATGATCGAAAGGATCATGACTCAGAATGGGATGAACATGGGCTTTCGAAGGCCTAACTTTACATCTCCATTGTCAGAATACGTGTTACAAACGGACTTACCTCCTAGATGCAAAGTCCCCAAACTTACTAAGTTCTCTGGGGACACGACAGAATCTACTGTCGAGCATGTGGCGAGGTATTTGATCGAAGCGGGTGACATTTCGAATAACGAAAACCTAAGGATCAAATACTTCCCAAGTTCTTTAACAAAGAACGCTTTTACTTGGTTTACAACTCTTCCCCCCAATTCGATCCATCATTGGACCCAGTTGGAGAGATTGTTCCATGAACAATTCTACATGGGGCAAACCAAGATAAGCCTGAAAGAACTGGCCAGTGTGAAGAGACGTTTCACTGAACCTATAGACGAATATCTGAATAGGTTTAGGTTGCTCAAGGCGAGATGTTTTACACAAGTGCCAGAACATGAGTTGGTCGAAATAGCCGCAGGCGGTTTAGATTATTCCATTAGGAAGAAGCTAGACACCCAATACCTAAGAGACATGGCCCAACTGGCCGATAGAGTTCGACAGGTAGAACGCCTCAAAGCTGAAAAAGCTAAGGCAACGAAAACTCACAAGAGAGAGAGGATAGCGTACGTTGAGATGGATGACGAAGATCTAGAATCCTTCGACGATACTTTAACTGTCGAAGAAGGAGAAGTCGATTTAGCAGAACTGAAACAAGGGCCACCATACTCTTGTAAACAGTTAATCCCCTCAAGTGGGAAAAATCCCATTGGTCCAGAAAGGACCAACGATAGGTTCCCAAAAAAGACCTATAGTTTTGACATCACAAAATGTGATGAAATATTCGATTTGCTAGTTAAAGATGGCCAAATGATAGTACCCCCAGGGGTGAAACTGCCTCCTCTTGATCAAAGAAAGAAGAGAGGTTTTTGCAAATATCATAATTTTCTGGGCCATAAAACTTCTCAATGTTTTCTTTTCAGGAATCTTGTGCAAGACGCTATCGAAGAAGGAAGATTGAAGTTTGCTGACAAATCCCCAATGGCTGTCGACTCAAATCCATTGTAGGCTGAAGCCCACTATGCTGAACCCTCTGAGGTGAACATGATAGAGGCAACCAGGATCCAGTCGAAGAAGCCAGGAATTACCATGGTCGAAGTCTCAAAGGACCACATCAACATGCCAATCTTTGGCAGTTTTTCTGGAAATTTATCCAGGAAGACAATTGAAGCTGTCCAGAAAGCGGTCGAAAACCCGAAGTCGGAGACCGCTGAAGCACAAAAAACTGGATCAAAAGCCAGTTCCCACTTGGCCACCGTTCAAGGCCAGACGGAGAATCTGGAGGTACAAATGAAGCAGTTAACTCTTGCTAACAAAGATACAATGAATATCAACATGGTCGAGCTTTCTGACCCTAAAGCATCAGAAGAGGCCATGAGGCAAGAACAGGCTAATAAGACTGCTTTCCCTCGGGAAAATGAAAACTTGGCAGATTTTCTACAAAGATGCCAGAAAAAGAAATCAGAGGTGATGCTGTGTCAAAGATGCAGTTCGATCTTTGATAAAAAAGCTGCTGAGCACATTCAAGGCGTAAGAGCAGCGAATAAGAGAAGGGAGAATACTGACCTTCGACATGATCCCAGAAGGGGTTCTAACCAAGAAAAGAGGCCATTAACTTTTAGGCCTCCAACAAATGTGCCAGTAGACACTTGGTACAAAACCTCTGGCCGAAAAAGGCCAAGTGAGGAGAAATGGCATTCTTTCGATGTGCCAAGAGGTTCCTCTTTGACTCAAAAGAAAGAGCCTCAAGTTGCTGCACCTAAGGTTGCACAAGTGTCCAGCAACTACAAGGGTAAAAATCCTATGTCTCGATCTCAATGGAGGAGATATCAAAGGAGACGAAAAGCTGAAAGGGAGGCTGCCAACGAACCTAAGGCAGAAACTAGTTCGAATGTTCCTCAAAGGAAACAAAGGAAGCCTCTAGAGAGAGAGCCAGTAACCAACAGGCTAGTTTGGCCTAACCAAAGTGAAGTCGAAGACGATGCTGAGTCTGATGATACTTTGGACATAATGGTGAATATCGTTTCAGTACTGCCCAGAGAATTCAATCGACAGGTAGAAGTCGAAGCAAGCGACTGGGAAGTGGAGCAAGAGATGGCCAAACATAGGCCAGTGTGCTATTTTGTCATGGACAATGGCACTACTGAGGAACAAAATGGCTTCTTCGAGCCACCTACAGAGGCGATGAAAAATCACCTCAAGCCTTTATTCATAAGGGCTAAACTCGAAGAGACTACTGTGAATAAAATATTGGTCGATTGTGGGGCAACTATCAATATTATCCCTCACTCTATGCTAAGGAAGATTGGCAAAAGAGATGAGGACATTAAGCCTCACAACATGGTCCTGTCGAACTATGAGGGCGGCATAGGGACCACTATGGGAGTGATCCAGCTAGATATCAAAGTAGGGTCGATCCTTCGACCAACGATGTTTATGGTCATATCGGCCAAACCTAACTACAATCTCTTGTTAGGCCGTGAATGGATTCATGGTGTTGGCGCTGTGCCTTCATCGATGCACCAAAGGCTGCTGCTATGGCGTCTAGATGAGATGGTCGAAAACATAGAGGCAGATCAAAGCTACTACCTTGGCGAAGTGAATCACCTAGGTTTGGCAGATTTCGACAAGAACTTGGCTCACATAGGGCCATGTCCAACACCTGACTTCGACATGGCGCCAGCGCCAAACACCTTTTGTTCCCTATACCTGCATCCTGAGCATGGTTTCCAATGGGACAGAGAAGACTTGTCCCGCATAGACTTCAGTGGGTTAACTGATATCCAACCAACTGGTTGGGGAAGTGAATTCAGTGATAATGACTGAGTCACAATCTTTGAAGCGAATTTCGGCTTATGTAGCCGAAACCAAGATGATAACGGCTCTCGAAGCCGAAGTAAAGTACATGGCCACACAGGCCAATGGTCAACAATTATCTGCTGTAGGCCCAGGAAAGGATTTCGATCCAAAACCCCCTGATATCATGCCAGAAGAAATGTAGGAACAGAGGCTCGACGCCATCTATGACGATGAGCCTTTGGGCTTCGAAAAGGATCCCTTGGCGAACAACATTAAAATGTTAGCACAAGACCCTTTAGAAGAAATCAACTTAGGCGAAGGATCAGAGAAAAGGCCAACTTACATCAGCGCCAAAATCGACCCAGAACTTAGGTTGGAAGTAATCCAATTGCTGAAAGAGTTTAAAGACTGTTTTGCATGGGATTATGACGAAATGCCTGGTCTCGACAGAGGATTGGTAGAACTTCAGTTGCCAATCAAACCTGGGAAGAAGCCAATCAAGCAAAATCCAAGGCGCTTCGCTCCTGAAATACTGTCGAAGATCAAAACGGAGGTCGAAAGACTTCTGAAATGCAAATTCATCCGTGTTACAAGGTATGTCGAATGGATTGCAAATATTGTGCCAGTAATTAAGAAAAATGGCACGTTAAGGGTGTGCATAGATTTCAGAGATTTGAATGCTGCCACCCCCAAAGATGAATATCCTATGCCTGTGGCGGAAATGCTAGTCGATTCTGCCGCTGGCTATGAATACCTGAGTATGCTCGATGGTTATTCAGGATATAATCAAATATTCATTGCTGAAGAGGATGTGTCGAAAACAGCTTTTCGATGCCCTGGGGCCTTAGGCACTTACGAATGGGTAGTGATGCCTTTTGGCCTAAAAAACGCTGGGGCAACGTACCAGCGAACAATGAATACTATCTTCCATGATTTTATTAACACTTTTATGCAAGTATATATTGATGATATTGTTATAAAATCTGTGTCCAGGAAGAATCATATTGACCACCTTCGACAATCATTCGAAAGAATGAGAGAACATGGTCTGAAGATGAACCCTTTGAAGTGTGCGTTTTGTGTGAAAGCTGGAGATTTCTTGGGCTTCGTTGTCCACAAGAAAGGAATCGAAATCAACCAGAACAAGACGAAGGCAATTCTGGAAGCGAAAGCGCCATCGAATAAGAAGGAATTGCAATCTCTCTTAGGCAAGATAAATTTCTTAAGGAGGTTTATATCTAATCTAAGTGGGAAAGCTCAGGCCTTTTCACCCTTACTTCGACTGAATAAAGAGGGGTTCGAATGGGGGCAAGAGCAACAAGAAGCCTTCGACAAAATCAAAGGGTACCTCACTAAGCCACCTATTCTGGTGCCTCCTTGTGGCAATAGGAGTATGAGATTGTACATAGCTGCATCCGACAAAACTCTGGGAAGCATGTTAGCCCAAGAGGATGAGAATGGAGTCGAAAGACCCATTTATTATCTCAGTAGAGTTTTGAATGATGCAGAAACTAGATATAGCGAAGTTGAAAAATTGTGTCTATGTCTGTATTTTTCTTGTACAAAACTCAAGCAATATATAAAACCAGTTGATGTTTATGTTTCGTCTCATTTTGATGTTTTCAAATATATGTTGTCGAAACCTATCTTGCATAGTCGAATTGGCAAGTGGGCATTAGCATTAACTGAATACTCCTTGACCTTTATGCCTCTTAAGGCAGTAAAAGGACAAGTGGTTGCAGACTTCATAGTCAACCACTCAATTCAAGTAGAGGATATTAACTATGTGGAGATAGAGCCTTGGAAGTTCTACTTCGATGGTTCCAGCCATAAAGATGGAACAGGGGTAGGAGTCTTGCTTATTTCTCCAGATAAAATTCCAACAACATTCAAGAACAAAATATCAGGTTCTTGTTCGAACAATGAGGCTGAGTATGAAGCTCTAATTACTGGCCTTGAGATATTGTTGGAATTGGGGGCAACTCGAGTCGAAATAATGGGAGACTCAGAGTTAGTCATTAAGCAAGTCACAAAGGAATATAAATGCATAAGAGAAAATCTCATTATGTACTTTGTGATAACAAATCGTTTATTGAAAAAATTTGAAGCGGTCAATATTCGACACATACCCAGAGTCGAAAATCAAATAGCCAACGACTTGGCACAGATTGCATCTGGGTATAAGATTTCAAAAACGAGATTACAAAGAGCAATCGAAGTTCGAGAAAAGATAAAAGCAACTTGTCTATCACCATCAGACTTGGAATCGACGAGACTAGGATATGCTGATCACAGTAACTTCGAGATTTCGTTCATTGATAATTTGTCAGAGCAAGATTGGAGAAAACCTATTGTGGACTATCTTCAAAATCCAGGAGCTTCGACAGAACGAAAAACAAAATACAGGGCGTTGAGTTTTGTACTCATGGGTAATGAGTTATTCAAGAAGACGCCTGAAGGGGTGTTGCTGAAGTGTTTAAGTGAAACTGAAGCATACATAGCCCTTTCGACGACGCATGCTGGGGCATGTGGGGCTCACCAAGCAGGCCATAAGATGAAATGGTTGTTGTTTCGACAAGGACTATATTGGCCCACTATGCTGAAAGATTGTGTTGAGTTCGCCAAAGGTTGCCAAGAGTGTCAAGTTCATACAGGCATCCAACATGTACCAGCAAGCGAACTTCACTCGATAGTGAAGCCTTGGCCCTTTAGAGGATGGGCGTTGGATCTCATTGGAGAGATTCGACCAGCATCATCAAAGAGTCAGAAATACATATTGGTAGGCATTGATTATTTTACTAAGTGGATCGAAGCTGTCCCTTTAGTCAATGTAGACCAAGAAAATGTCATTGAATTTATTCAAAAGAACATTATCTTTAGGTATGGAATCCCTGAGACGATAACAACTGATCAAGGGTCAGTTTTCACTGGTCGAAAGATGCAGGAATTTGCTCAGGAAACAGGTTTCAAACTCCTAACATCAACGCCTTATTATGCACAGGCGAATGGTCAAGTCGAAGCAGCTAACAAAGTGGTGATTGGTTTGATAAAGAAACATGTTGGGAAGAAACCAAAGAATTGGCATAAGACGCTAGACCAGATTCTGTGGGCTTGTCGAACGTCCCCAAAAGAAGCCACTGGTACAACACCGTATAGGCTAACTTTTGGCCATGATGCAGTGTTACCAGCAGAAATTTGTCTTCAATCTGCAAGGGTTCAGAGGCATTATGATATTCCTTCTGAAGTTTATTGGAACATGATGTTAGACGAACTGGTGGATTTAGACGAAGAGAGATTACGCGCTCTCGACTTACTCAGGCTTCAGAAGAAAAGAGTAGAAGACTCTTATAATAAAAAGGTAAAACCTAAGGTATTTTTGCCTGAAGAACTAGTTTAGAAGGTAATTCTTCCCATGGATCGAAGAGATCGAAGCATGGGGAAATGGTCACCCAAGTGGGAAGGACCCTTCAGAGTTATCCAAACTTTTTCTGGTGGAGCCTATGAAGTCGAAGAGTTAGGTGGAGATAAAAGGCTCTTGAGAGTAAATGGTAAATATTTGAAAAAATATAAACCTATAGTTCAAGAGATAAAAATAAAATAATAAAAGAACAAGACTAAATTAACCATAAAAATGCCAAAATGGAAATTTTATAAATTTCAGCCAATATGGCAATTGTTGTCGAACATGGATTACAAAATATGGTTACAAAAGAGAATCAATCAAAAGGGAAGAGAGTCCTTGAGTCGAAGATACTTGGCTTGCTGCAGCTCCAACCTTTTCTTGCACCAGGCGTTCTCCTGCACCAGTTTGGCAATCTGAGCGTCGAGGCTTTGGGCCCTCTCAGCGAATTCCAGGCCTTGTTTGATCTCAGTTTGGCTCTCGGTGTCTGAGATGGTCGAAAGAAGTTCCTCCTTGCGTATAGTATTGGCGTTTATCTTCGCCTATATCTCTGCGATTTGTGCCCGGAAGGAAGCGTTCTCTCGATCAATGGCATCGACTTCTTCCTGCGTAGATGCTCTTTGCTTCGACAACTCCGCAATTCGAGAAGTCGAATCTGAGACAGCAGTCCACGTAGAGGAGCTTTTGCCATACAACACCTCAAGCTGACTGTTAAACCCCCTTTGGCGCCTGTAATCTGCTGAGACTTGATCAATCATAGAGTGTAACTCCATGATCAAGCCTGAAACGTCTGGAGCTACAGCTTCAAAGTCGACAGCATTCAAGACCTCTTTCAAGCATGATGGAGCAGTGGGGTCCCCCTCTAAAGTCTTCATCAAGTCCCTCTTGAAGAACTGGGCCTTAACCTTCGCCAAAGCATCATCAAGGGGAGAAGTTTCAGAAGACTTCCCCGACAGGGTAGGAACTTCCTGACTAGCGTCAGACGAACTCTTGCTCTCGATGATTGCGTTGAGGTAGCTAACAGGGTCAGTTTGTTTCAAGAGTTCCAAGTCCTCTTTAGACCTGTGCTTCGTTGAGGTAACCCTTGCAGCAACATTATCTTGGGTTTGAGGTTGTTGAGTGTTAGGTGCCTCGACTGGTTGCTCTTCGACTCGGACTGGTTGCTCTTCGACTCGGACTGGGGCAGTACCAGCGTCGACTTGTGGCTCTTCGCTAGCGTCACCTTGGCGTTCTTCGCTAGCATCACCCTGGGGCCCTTCGCCAGCGTCATCTTGGTGCTCTTCGCTAGCGTCACCCTGATGTCCTTCGCCAGTGCCACCTTGGTTCTCTTCGTCAGCAGCATCTTGATTTTCTTCGCCAGCATTGCCTTGGTCCCTTTCTTCATGATTCTCTTCTGACAGATCCACCACCTGAACCGTTTCAGGCTGTTGTTCCTCCACCAGAGGTTCCTCTGTTGGTTTTTCTACCGTTTCAGCATTGGCCTCATTCTCAGTATGGGCTTCGTCATTTCCCAAGCCTTTTTCCTGAGGCCTGCTAAGTTCAGCAGATTCCAGCGTTTCTGAGGTCCTTGGCGGAGAACTTTCAGTAGTGTCCTGAAAAGGGAAAGAAGACAAATCTTCAGAGATCGAAAGAGACACAATCGAATATGGGTATCTATACCTAAATTATAAAAAGGTCTAAGGGATTACCTGTGGATTAGCTTCAGCCCCAGGGCTGGAATTGTCGCTTTCGACAGGCTTGTTAAGGAGGATGTTTAGTTCCTCCTCAGTTGGCTCCTCAATGATCATTGGAGGTGGCCTAGGCTTTCTCACAGCAACCTTTATTCTGACGGTTCGACCTTCAGGAGCAGGAGCAGGAACAGGAGCATCCTTCGTCAACTTTCGCCTTTTTAAGGGGGCAGGAGGAGAATCGCTTTCTTCATCGCTCCCAGATTCGACCACCAGTGCTGGCCGTTTCTTGGGCGAAGGTGCCTAGAAAACCAATGGGAATTCGATTTAATAATTACATCGAAAATCAAAAATCGAAAGCCAGAGGAAAAATGAAGAAAGTCTGGTTACCGATATAGAAGGCTTCTTCGAAGAGCCTTCCCCCTGTTGGTTGCTTGTGGTCTTCGCCGGCGCTGTAGTTTTCGCCGGCGGTGGAGGTTTTGTTGAAGGGCCTCCTCCTTGTTGGCCTTCTGTATCCTTCTTGGCTACAGGCTTTCGAACAACTGAAAGCAAATAAAAGTTAACAGGCTAGCAGTCGAAGAGAAAGACGAAAAGTAATGTGAGAGCATGAACTTACATTTCTTTATTTTGTCCAACACAAGGACAAAAGACTTCTGCAGCTCATCCATGAAGTCCTTCTCATCGAAGAAGTACTCAGCATAATAGCTTTTCCACCACTCCTCGAAGGATGGTGAATAAAGAAAATTGAGCTGGTAGTCAAACAACGAGAGAACTGTTCGACCAGCATATCTTCCGATATGCTTGATGGCAGCTTCTTCTGTGTAATCATTGCAGAAGTACAACATTGACTTCTCTCTTTGAAAAATCGGAGAAGGTAGGGTTTGGATAATACCAAACTGGCGAGATACCAGGTTTGGTTGGTATGCAATCAGACTCAGATGAGTCTTAGAACTCTTGAATCGAAGAGGCATGATCCTTGGTGTAAGGAACGCCTCCCACAGTATTGTGTGTTCGTCAACATTGGGGCCACTCGACGTCCTTGGATGTGGCCTTGTGAACCATGCTGGGCCTACCTGCCGTCGAGCAAATGGAGCCATAGTTGAAACAAACTCCTTCCTTCGAGCAAACATTAGAACGAAGTTGGTGAAGGTTTGCTGAAACTCCAGTCCATCTTCCATAGGTGTCAACAGAGCCAGCCTGGTTCCTTCGACGCGTCTGTTCGCTATCGCTGGAGCCTGCTCATTTATCTGAACCTTCTTAGGTAAGAAAGATTCGAAAGTGGCGTTGAGCCACAGTTGGAGCAGCCAAAAAGGCCCAGCAAGTAGCAAACTGGCCCTGTCCTCGATATGTTTCAGAAGAGTTGCCCCATTGCTGATCGAATCATAGAGGCTAGCCAGAATCAGTTCTGCCAAACAGATGTTTTGGCGATGATGCAGTTGAGTAGCAAGAGTGACCATCTTTTTGGTCACCTATAGAGACTTCGAGCAAAATACAAAGCGAGTCAGCCATAAGGCTAGAAACGCTATGTGTTCGACATCCGACACAGCATCTGTCGACCTGTCATGATAATGGTTGATGAAAGTGGTGTATGTTGGTTTGGTCTCAGAGAAGCCAATTTGGTCCTCCGACATCTCCTCCGGATCGAAGTAATCCCCGGTGGGTCGAAGGCCAGTAATAGCGGCCACATCGAAGAGTGTGGGGGTTAGCATCCCACAAGGAAGATGGAAAGTAAAGTGGGAGTAGTCCCAGAACAACAGTGAAGCTATCAACATCTCCGGGGAGTAGTTCAAACCTGTCTTCGACAACATCACTAGGTCGAAGATTCCCATATCCTTCCAGATCGAAGTTTGGTGCTTCTCCATCTTTACTAGCCAAGCAACGTAATCTGGGGTAAGGTTAGGGCAAGACCTGAAGGCCCTAACACCTCTGTTGAAGAAGCGGAGGTCGATTTTTTCATGTGCAGGGTCTTCATTGTCTTCTGCGTCTTTCTTGGCGCATGCGACTGGTTTGAGTTTCTCGACTATCGGGAAATAGCTCTTGATCTTCAAAGCCTCAGAGATACTTGGATTCATGGGGCCAGACATTGCAAAGATCTGGTTGGAGTATCCAACCGGGATCATCAAGTGGCGCGAGTAAGCATCGCGAACGGCGATGTCAGAGGGTTCAGGAACCCTTCGTTTTCCTGTAGAATTTACTACCGGAGCAGTGACGAAAACCTTGGGTTTTGCATGTTCAGTTGGTGCGTTAGCACTAGGAGCAGTAGAGCCAGATGCCATGGTTTAGTGTTGAGTTTGGAATGAGGTTGAAGACGAAGTGAAAGAGGAAGAGTTTCTGCAAAGATAACAAGCTTGTATGAAAACAGAGAAGTTTGAAAGGCTAGATGGCGTAAAAAGTCCCACAGTGGGGTACTTGCTGCTATTTATAGTAGTGGGGAAAAATCCCCAATAACGAGGACATTAAATGCCATTTAATGCTGCAGGAGTTAGTGGGACGCGTGGCAGCCCCCTGTTGTTTTAGCCGTTCTGCAGAAATAGAGGGACGCAGCGTGCGTCCTCGTTTTTGGGAATTGTCATAATGACAAATCCTGAAATGACGTTTGGTACTGCACGCCGTACTGAAAGTGACGTCCTAGGTACGGAACAATGATGGTTTTCTTGGGATTGCCAATAGTTGGTAAAAAACAACAAAAAGTGCACGAGTTAATTTGTAACTAAGCGTGGAAAGACAGGTGTCGAATGGCGTTTCAAAGAATGCCTTTTTCTTTCAGAGTCGAAATAAGGCATTCTTGGGGGGCAATTTGTTGGCTCCTAAATTCGACACCTTTGTTTTGTTGATGTCAGCCATTAAAGCTGAAGGATATCTTCGACTGGCTAGGTCTGTCGAAATGCCCGTCGAAAGATGGCAAAGTGCTTAGAAGATTTCTTCCAAGGAAGAAGGCTGGTTGCCTTCGACGTCGAAGGAGTTTCTCGTCGAAGATGTCTCTTGACGAAAGTGTTCGATGGTTCAGAGTGGAGCAGTTTGAAATTCAAACGTTTGGAGGGAAAACGGTTTCCAGCAGTTACCACGTGCAAACGTGCAAGGATCTGGAGCGTCGAGCATGGAGAACGTGCCAAGTGGATTGATCTCGAAGCAGGGTAACTGCCCGACGGTTACTTGGGATGTTTTAGTATAAATAGGAGTAGACATGTAGTTTCTCGCGTGTGTTCACAATTCTATACAAAGTCACTCATATAGATTCGAGTACCCAGCGTGTGAGAAAGAATTGTTGAGAAATGTATGTGTGAAACACCAATTTTATTAATCAAAGTCATTTACTTTTCCAGAAATTTACTTGCTTTCCTCTTTACATTCCTGTCGAAGCCTTTTACTTTAAGCCTTGTTTATTTTACCAAGTCCTTTCTTCATGCAATTTACTTGAAACCTCTTTATGTTATTTAAAGCCTCTTTATTTAAAGCCTTATCCAATTTAATCAAACTTCAAAATCAACCTATGTCCTAGGATCAATCTGATCGATCCTGCGAGTAACCAAGTAAGTAACCATTTGGAGGATCAGCGGTTGTTTACCAAAACCCAAGGTAAACAGTCATGTATTCAACACTTTCTTACTCTCACACTTGCTTGCTCATTCCGCAACTTACTTTGACATCAGAGTGTCTTGCAGGTACTCCCACCTCACTCAACTTCTGCTCGAATCAACTGTGACGGTCCATTCTGATCAGGTACGATCACATTATAAATTTTTATTCCATAAATTTTAGAACTTACAAAAATAACAATCAAGATATTGAATGGGAAATTTTTATCCAAACAATTTATCTTTTTATAATTGAGATGAATTCAATTGAAATATTTAAATGGGTGTAAAATTATAGTTTTCCTAAACATTCTAATCAAGTGTACACTCCAAAATCCATTGACTTTGGTTAAGTACCTATATTCCTAGAATATCCTATCAATTTTTTATTATAATATATTTTAAATTAAATTAAAAATTTAAATACATTTTACCAAAAAATTTACCTTCTAATTATCTTAGATCTAAACACTAATAAAATTTCAAAATTTTCAACTATAATGAAATTACCCAAATTGCCCACACACTATAAAGTATTTTACCAGAAACATAGTTTTCATCATTACCTCGTTTTATTTCGCCATTACCGCTTTTCCCGCCATTTTTCTGTCTCTATAACATCATAAGAAAAATTCAAAATGAAAATAATAATAAAAAAAAAAACCTTAAAAAACTCGAAAAAAAACCCAAAACCCAGAAACCAAAACCTACGAACATAGAAAATGGGTATCAAAGATCTTCTCAGATTCATGAAACCTTACGTTGAACCCATTCACATCAAGAACTACGCTGGCAAACGCGTAAGAATCATCTCCATTCCATTCAAAGTTTCCATTTTTCCTCAAAATTTCATCTGGGTTGTGTTCAATTTTTCATTCTCATTCACATTGCATAATCTGCAGGTGGGTATTGATGCATATTCATGGCTTCATAAAGGGGGTGAGTAAAAATCCGATTTTTATGCAGTATTGAAATTCACTCATTATATTGATTTTTTGATTTGTTTTTGGTTTGTTTTTAGCTTATTCATGTAGTATGGAACTTTGTCTTGATTCTGATAGTGAAAAGAAATTGCGATACATTGAATACTTTATGCATAGAGTGAATCTGCTTCGGTATTATAAAGTAACACCCGTTGTTGTTTTTGATGGTGGCAATGTTCCTTGCAAAGCTGCGACTGAGAAAGAGAGGAAAAAGTATTTATTTTTTATTTCTATTTTTCATTTTTCATTTCAAGTTTTAGGATTTGAATCAAATTTTGTTGATGTTTGTGTGATTTGGTTTGTTTTAGAAAAAGGAATGCTTATCATGATTTGGCAATGGCTAAGCTCAAAGAAGGGAATGTTAATGCTGCTTCAGAGCTATTTCAGGTTGGGAGCATTTTCAAATTTAAAATTACCTATGAAGCACAGACACAGGAACACGACACCAAGTGTTAGTGTCTGTTTTAGACACCGATACAGACTCAAACACACATGTCTTAAGCTCTCACTAACAGTCACGCAAGTGTTTATATCGGTAGATAAGATAAGCCGACAAAAGTTTATTCATTGTATCTTTTATTTCACGTGATAATGATTATGAAGCAAAACAATTGAAGTATTTTTCATACTTTTGTGTGTAGAGAGCTGTGAATATTACTCCCCTTATGGCACATAAGCTAATTCAGGTATGCTGTAAACATGTACTAATTATTTTGATGAATACTAATGCTACTTTCGAATAACAATCTTTTAGTAATGTTCATTCTAGAGTAATTTCTTGTAATTCTGTTGTAGACTTTGAAATCAGAGAACATTGAGTTTGTTGTAGCTCCATATGAAGCTGATGCTCAGTTAGCATACTTGTCCAACCTCGAGACAGAAAAGGGCGGTATTGCGGCGGTGATTACGGAAGATAGTGATCTGATAGCTTTCGGCTGTCCAGCTGTAAGAACTTCTCTGAAACTATGATCACGTGCGTCGAGGTTTAGTACTTTATCTTTCAATTTTATTGAAGTTGGGTTTAAGATTTTAATCTGCAGTTGTTTTGAACAGGTTATTTTTAAGATGGACCGTGAAGGGAATGGTGAAAGAATAGAGTTAGAGAAGGTTTTTTCTGCCGAATCTTGTAAACCTTCATTTCGGAGTTTTGATATGAAACTTTTCACAGGTGATTTTCTCGATGTTTGTGGAATGTATCTATTGTGCAGAACTTTTCTGCATAAAACTAGTTCGCAATATACTGGTGAAACTGTTTTTTTTTCTCTTCTTCCAGGTATGTGTGTTTTAGCTGGCTGTGATTTTCTTCCATCTGTTCCTGGCATTGGTGTTGCTCGAGCCCATGCCTTAGTTTCGAAGTATCAGAAGATCGATCGTGTAAGTATGTTCTTATCCACTAATAACCACTATTGTTGATTACTTGTGAAAGTGAATTCAACTAGAATAGAAGATTCATCAATGACTCTAAAATTTATATAAGTTCTTTCACATCCCAAAGAAGTACTTGCTTTTGTAACACGCGCGCACACACACTACACGATCGTCATGCCTACCATGTAAACTCAAAGTTCCAACTGATTTAAGTTGTTGATGTTGCCTCGGAGTCATTCTGACGAATACATCATTTTCTTACAGGTCTTGTCTGTTCTTAAGTTTGAGAAAGGCGATCAAATGCCCGAAGATTACGCCAAATCCTTCAAAGCCGCACTGGCTGTATTTCAGCATGCTCGAGTGTACAAAACTAAAACTTTTTCTGATTTATAACATCTGAGTATTTATTATTCTCTCCAATGATTGCGTTTCCTTCTGAACTATTTGTGTAGATATGATATCAATACTAAAGAGCTCAAGCACATGAAGCCTCTTCCAGAAAATTTTCTCGAGTCACTTGATGAAAACCTCGATTTCTTGGGACCGTATCCTTGATTTGTTGTATTTTATCACCATTATAAGCTTACGGAAATAAGCTGAAAACAACTTTTGGACATGTTACAACCTGTTTCCGTAAGCTCTCTTAAACAGTCTTATAGATGTTTGCTAGTAGATAAGTTCAAATAACACAATCCAACTAGGGCTTATTTGTGATCGATTTTAATCTGCATAATTGTTGAACATGTAATTACTTTTTTTTCCTTGACCAAGTCGAAATGTAACTAGAGAAATTCCCTCAACTATAGTCAAAGCAATAGCCGAAGGAAACTTGAATCCATCAACTAAAGAAGCTTTTGATAAGTCTGAAATTTCTAGACTTCCTTTACACCGGATTGATCCCCAAACCAGCAATCAACTCAGAAAACGCGAAGTTTCTACATCGATTAAGCAGGAGAACTGTTTTTCAGTCTTTGGCTCTCAAAACATCAATCATCCGATTACAAAGCTTTCAGATAAAGAAAAATATTCAAATGAAGCATTGGCACTTCAGAAACTAATCATGCCATTAGGAACAAATGAAACAATGAAAAAGACCATTACAGGTGATAAAACTCCATTGAAGGTTCCGAACAACAATCCTTTTAGGATAAGAAAACACAAGGAGGAAACAGTTGAAGAAATTTCTATTGTAAGCAGTGTTGAAAATATCGATCTTGACGGCTACATGTCACCGAGTAACTCTCTAGAAAAAGGGTCTAAGAATGAAGAAATTTCTGTTGTAAGCAGTGTGGAATATATCGATCTTGATAACTACATGTCACCACAAGAAAAAGGGTCTGCGAATTCTTCAAGGAAAAGGAAATTTGAGAGTATTTGCTTAGATAAAGTAGAAGCGAAAGACGAACAGGTTTCGGGAGTAACCGAAGTGGAATGCTTGAATGCGGAGTCTCAAGAAAGTGTTAAGTCCAAGATTAGGAAGAGTGATGATTTGAAAGGAAGTGAAAAGAAGTCCAAGATAAGTAACTCCAAGAAAAAGGGGAGTAACATTAGAACTATTCTGAATTTCTTTTCAAGAGTGTAATCATTCATTCAATATGCACATGAATTTTGTTGTAGTTGTAGCCTCTTTAGAACGCTCTTATGAATATTTATTCTTCACTGAAAATCAATTTTGAATCTAAACTCATGATGCTTTATTCAAAAGATCATTTTGACTTGCATTAATCATGTCACATGATTGTTACAATTGATGAAAAACAAGTAAAACATTACTCACTACCACAACTAGAAACTTAGTAAACAGAATTAAAACTCAGCTTAGTGTATGAGTAGAAACACGATGAGTTTGACAAAATCTAAAGTGTAGCTTTTGCAGAATCACGATAATTCATCGTGATTTTGGCAAACTCATTGCGAAACATACACTTACTTCTTTTTCATGAGTAGTTTCTTGAACCAATATGCTGACAACTTAGGGGTTCTCTTGAGAGTTTTGAAGTCAACATAGACGATACCGAACCTTGATGTGTACCCTAATCTCCATTCGAAGTTATCAAGTAATGACCATGCATGGTATCCAACCACATTTGCTCCATCATCAACAGCTTTCTTTAGTTGACTCAAATAGCCTTTGTAATACCCTATCCTTGTTGTGTCATGCAAACCTCTGGCAAATGTCACATTACCCGGATCATCCATGCCTACAATCGATAGTATCCAAATTCAAACTCTTGATCAGGTTTTATTTACCTTTTTGACCGAACTCCGAAATATCAAGATCATTTTTTTTGAGAATGAAAGCGTTAAGAAAAAAGGAGAAGAAATCATTCAAACAAAGTCGAAAACTAGTCCTAGGGGAGTTACCATTTTCAGATAAGATCATAGTCGGGTTTCCGTAACGTTCCTTGATGTAAATTAATGACTTGTACAAGCCCCATGGTACATTGTACAACCAATATGAATATGCCTGCAATTCAAGTTTCACTTATAAAAAGTAATTTCATGACAAATTCATTGTTAACTTTCACTTGTTTCAAACTTACCCTTGGCCCAACAGGTACTCCATTCTTTGCATCTTCAATGTTAAGCAAGAAAATCAATGTAAGTAATAGCAATTAACAACGAAAAATATTTGAATAAACCATCAAATTTAGTCGTAAAAATATATAAATATAATAAATAGTTCTTAAAGTAGATAAAACCCGTCAATTTAGTCATCACTATTAAGATGTTAAGAACTAACATTTTCATATACTCTTAAGGAATAAATCGACATTCTTAAGAGACTATTCGTTAATTTATATATTTTAAGAACTGAGTGAGTGAGAGTTTGTTATTAAAGAAAGTTAGAAGGAAGGATTATCTTACAAGCAAATCCTACATTCCAATCATTTTGATAGCCAGGAACTTTTGGTTTTGATTTATGAGGATCATACATGTAGAAAGTAGTGTATTGATTGATACCAACAAAATCAATGGAACCCTTCACAATTTTCACTTCTTCTATAGAGAACTTTGGGAGCCTCTTCCCAACAATATTTTGCATAGTTTTTGGATACTCACCATAAACAATGGGATGAATGAACCTGGGAAAATTAAATTGTATCAAATCGAGCCGAACTGAACCAATTCTTGACTCAAACAAAAGTTTTTTACCATCCAATATGAAAGTCTCTAGCTCTTTGAGCAGCATAGTTATCAGCTTTTGATCTTGTAAGAGGCTCATACCAGACAAAATCCAACAAAATTCCAATCCTGCCCTTTTGCTTTTCCTAAAACAACCACAATCACCACCACCACATAAGAATATCAAATGAAACACTTAATGCACAGTGAGTTCGGCGAAATCACGATGATACTTGTGATAACACAATACCATTGTGATTCTCCCAAACTCATTGTCAATACAAACACACGGTTAATATAAAAATACGCAAAAATATTGATATTACTTGGTAGTTTTGTCTGTATCTTTGAACAGCAGCAGCATGCGACAAAATCAAATTATGAGCAACAATGTAAGGCTCAGTTCCTGAATTTCCAGCAGTACAATTTCCATATTCTTTAGAACATCTTCCAGGGGCAAAAAAGCCATTGTCATAACCAAGAGCCGCAACGACTCTCGGTTCATTGAAAGTCATCCAATTCTTAACTCTATCTCCAAATGTCTTGAAACAGAATTCTGCATAATCCGCAAAATCTTTCCTGTACAGTTTTTAAAACATCGATCATTCATCAACTCAATCCTTGTACATCATAATTAGAGTCTTAACATGTTAACACAATATTCAATTCTTCATAGCCACAAGGGTATTTTAGTACTTACACAACATTATGGCTCAATAAGCCATTATATCTCAACTCAAGAGCTAAAGGAAGATCATAATGGTACAAATTTGCATAAGGAGTAATGCCTGAAAAAATAATTAATTAACTTTAACATTAAATTTCTAAAACTATATATATATATATATATATATATATATATATATATATATATATATATATATATATATATATATATATATATATATATATATATATATATATATATATATATATATATATATTATTGTTTAAATATAAATATATATGTTAAATAAAAAAATTACCTTTTTCTAGTAAGTAATCAATTAATCTGTTGTAGTATGCAACACCTTTCCAATTTACTTTACCAGTTCCATCTGCATCAGAAGTTTAATAGATTATTAGTAGAGTTAATTATGAATTTGCTTCATATTTTTTTGATTAAATAAATGTAAATTTGGATTACTTGGAAAAATTCTGGACCATGAGATTGAAAACCGGTAAGCATCAAAATTCAGGTTTGCCATGAGATCTATATCTTCCTGTCAAATCAGACATGTTTGTCAGATTTTTTTATTAAATATTTGAATGGTGTTGTAATTTTTTTTTATAGAAGGTTAATTAACTTAATTAAATTTGTACTAATATTTAAGTTTAAAATTAAAAAGGCACTTACTTTGTAGCGATGATACTGATCAACAGAAACATCTCCTGTGCCATTATTTGCCACAATTCCTGAAATTAATTGAAACAATAAATTATTTCACAATTTTTTCGTGTGAAAAAAAATGCTTAATCAATTGGATAGAACACGTTTGAATAAACAATTTATTTAATAAATACTTGGTGTTTATAAAATAAGTTTACATTAACTATTTTTATAGCAAAATATAAGATAAATTTAAATTATTTTTATAAATTATTTTAGAGAAATCATAAAATTAAGTTTAAATTTCTTTATAAAAAATAACATGAATTTATTTGATAAAATATTTTAAATAATATTCTAAAATTTATAACTACATAATTTAAATAAGTTGATTCAAATGTGGTGAAAATAGTATAAAAAGTAATAATTAAAGGATATAATTAAAAAATAACAACAAATGAAAATAATATTTATTTGTAACGGAGAAATTAGTTAAAAATATTTTATCCGACTAACAGACAGTCACACCAAAATCAAATCCGACCAACTTTTTAACATTAATTTTTTCGGAAAAAAGACAAAAAATATAAAGTTATTAATTTTTTTGTTTGGTTGTCGGCAATTATTACTATATCACTAACACTCTTTTATTGTATAACTTTAGTAACATATTACAGAGTACTCTCTCCATTCTTATTTATAAAAAAAATTTAAATTTTTAAATTCATTGAATAAATGATATATTTAATTTATATATAGGTCAGATACATTAATTAAAAAATTTCTTATAAATAAGAATGAAAAGATTCAATACTTATAAACTTAAAAGCTAAAACCAAATGCAATATAAAAAAATATAGAAAACATAACACAATTTTTGGATGAATTAAGAATAATATGAATGGAGATTAGGTAAGAAACACAAACCTGGTTTCTTGATGAACTCGTCCCAAATACTAGGGCCACGACCATCTTTGTTGGCCATACCCTCAACCTGATAAGCTGAAGTCGCAACCCCAAACACAAACCCTTTTGGAAACACATCTCTACTCAACCCTCCATTATCAGGTACTGCAATTCCATTAACTGAACTAGCAACAACTAAGAAAGAGAAGAAAAACATGAAATGGAACCAACCATGATGTTGTGAATCCAACATCATTATCTTCTTCAAACAACAACACTAGTGAAGTGAAGTGAAGATAATGTTATCACATGAGTGAGGTTGGTTTTATAGGACTTGTCTGTTGGCAATTCCAGTTTTGCCCATAATAATACTAATTTGGAAATAAATTTAAAATGTCGTTTTGACTGTATTATGATTATGGGTCCCAGGCGTGTAAGTGAGCTGTAGCCATAATTGATTGAAATTAATAATTTTATATTTATTTCGACATGAAACAAGTAGTATTGGTGAAATCATGAACAAGGCCAAAGGGCTAATTGACGAAGGCCTATCAATCTCACCCCAATTCTACTTGATCAAATATAGAAAAATAATCCATATACTATGAGAATGCACACAATTTTTAATCTTCAATTTTGTTGTATTTAATTTTGAATTTTGAATTGATTTAGAGTGTTAATCATTTAAGTCTACTCTACAAAGATCAAAATTATCATTCGATAATTATTCAATTCTTTTTATTTTTGGTTCCTTTAAGGAGATAGAGCATTTGTTTCTGGTTTCCGAATGGAACAATGACATCATATATGAGAATCAAATTTTGATTCTTACGATTTTCACTAAAATCGTGTTTGCTTCACGAATAATCTCGAGCAAACTCAAAAGTTCCAGATCTAGATTCTTGCGGTTCATATTCAGATCTCCGATTTAATAGCTTGTAACTTCCTCAGGTTACTAAATCAAGAGGAAATCAACTTTCGATTCCTACATTTTTCGTGAAATCGCGTATGTTCTCCATCTTCACCGGTCGCGACTTCTTTAGATCTCAGAATCGAAAAGCATTTGATAACAAAGATAGGGATTTGTCGACCACCGTTCACGCCTTACTTCTTCGAAATCCAAATCTTTGATTTCCTCGAGAACTCCGCAAGAGAGCGAAGGAATATTCTTAGACCGAGATCTAGAGTTGCGTCGGAGTTTAAAGGTGATTTACATGAAGAACGAGTAGGAAATTTACAATTCATCTTCCGACCTAGCGCCGTCCTCACATTCCCATCATGTCAGAGCTCTTACCGAGGCAACACCTCCAAGATACCACAATTTCGAAATTAATGAGGTGGCGCCAATCCGTTACCGTGGTGCAACTTATGGAAACCACAAGATTTCCACTTGATGCACCAAGGTTTCTTCAGGTCAAATCGGAGAATGAAGGTTTGCTAACCGCCACTCTACGTCATTATTCCAAAGGAAGTCCGGACAATCCAATTAAGGGAGACCATCATTTCGATTCTAAGAGAAGTAGATCGGCAGAAAGGGAGTTGGGGAATCTCAACCCCAATGATCAGAAAGCATATTGTCAAAGCATCGAACAAATATTATGAGAGTCTTAAGATACTCTATGACGAAGCCAATCCTCTATCACACATCAACATGTAAATGCGAGACAGAGAACCGCATACACCTTCTAACCAAAGGAGGCGTCTCAGAGCGTTAAGGACATACAACCCGAAACTCTAGAAAAAGACAACGACCGAAAACTATGAATACAGTCCAACCACTCCAAAGTCATCGCCGAAGGTTATTTATTTCGCCGATTCTTTATTTATTTATGTGTAAATAATTTAATTTATTATATATATATATATATATATATATATATATATATATATATATATATATATATATATATATATATATATATATATATATATATATATATATATATATATATATATATATATATATATATATATATATATATATATTATTTCTTCCTCTATGATATGCTTCTCTGTCTCTCATTCTTCTAGAATGTTTGAGTCAAGGAAACGAAGACAAATTTTTCGGTGTGTATCTGATGCGGACTTAACACACTTATGTGATTTTGATATGGCTTAAAGCACACTCTTTGTTCCGTTGTGTATCCGATACGCACTTAACTCATTTATGCGATTTTGATATGGCTTAAAGCACACTTTACGCTCAATTGTGTATCCGATACACACTTAAGCATTTATGAGATTTCGTTACGGGTTAAGCACATTATGTGCCCTATTACGCATCCGACACAGATTTAATGCACTTATGTGATTTTTATATGTATCAAACACACAACTCACTTCTGAGGCTTATTAAATGCATTCATGCGTAGCTGGTGCACCCCCTCGGATCTAGCTAGTCCAAGGGCGTAGGTGATGGATCCTGGAGACATTCACCTCAATTCGAGCTAAGCCTTGGGGGCAGGAAAAAGGATCTCATCCTTGGCTCGAAAACTGTCCTCTGTGACATCGAGTACAATATAAATTACGACTACATGACGTCGACCCCGCCAATATCGGACCTCGTCTAAGGAAACACAGAGTAATTCTTCAAACAAGGCATACAAATCAACACACTACTACAACAAACGCTAAATACAATGGGCGAGTATAGCGACAAAAAATGGTAGCTAACATTATTTGAATTACTAAGTTGCAAAAGTTGAAAAATTCCAGGGGCATATCAACCACTTCATTATAATCGAATGTGATGTATCTTCCATAAAACAAATAATAGAAGCTCTTACGCCCAAAATAGACGTCCCTCTAACGTGATTGAAAAATTCACAGATAATGTTAAAACAAAGACTGATACAAAGCTCTAATGCTAATAACACTTCAAACATCAAGGTAAAATATTTCATTAAATATAAAATCATTACAACCTCGATACAAAAGCTTAGGAACCATTGAAGGAAACAAATAATACAAAGCAAAGGAAAAGTCAAGTCGATGAATTCAAAGCCGAGGTACCGAGACCAACTCATTGGGTCACCCCGAGAATTTTTTTAAAAAAAATCCACATTTCAATAGAAATTATAGCACCGGGACAAAAATTCCTCGCCTACTCCATAACTCGTTCATGAACTCCAAGAACATCCACATAGTCATCTGAATAGAATTATGGGGTGTTCTCCTTAGACCCTATACTTCATCCTAGAGAGCTTTAAAAGCCTCTATCGCTTGAATAAAGGTTTTTCGGTGCTCCTCCACTTGGCAAGCTTTCTCCTTAACAGAGTTAGAAGCAGACTTGTACCACCTTTCTGCATCTTGAAGAGAACCTTACAGTTCAGTCACAGAATAACAGCCCGGACCCCTCGCAAGGCGCTCATGAAACTGTTACTTCACGATCTTCTCTACCCACTCTCTAGTATAGTTTTTTCCTTTCATGAGAATCGAACCCTATACCCTGGGGTTCAAGTACATGTTCAATCCATTCCTGCTACTAATTGAGCTACATAGCTCAATTGGTAGTGGGAATGGATTGAACATGTACTTAAGAGTAAATATCCTTAAGAACCAGTAATTGATTGTTTAAAATATGATATTTGCAATGTTAATTTAGAGTTGTAATATAGTGGGAGAACTGACTTGGGTGTTTTGCATTTGATCGCAATTGTTGCGGATAGCAAGAGTCGCCATCGAATTTTCTTTTATCCAATAAAGGAAAGGGTGAAAAGAACATGAAAGACCTTTTGAGATATTTTCTTGAGTTCAGGGGGTAGATTATGAAAAGGGAATGTGTTAGCACCCTTTTCATCTGTAGTTATCTACAGACTCTTAGTTTCTAGAGCACTTTAAAATGCTTTGTTTGAAATGTGTTTGCGATGGTTTTTGAAAGTATTTTTGAAAAGTGTCTTCGTTTAGGCAAACTTTATAATGATTCTCGTCTCTATAAGAATGTATACAAAGCGTTGACTTTTGAAAATATTTCATGGAAAGTGTTGGTGTATTTGAAAGATGTTTGGTTTGAAATGTTTATGATCAAGCAACTAAGAACGTTCTACCTACTCAAAAAGTCTTTGTTCATTTCCTTCTCCTTTAGATATTTCTATTTTACCATCGATTGGTAAGAAGCTCTATCATTGGATGTGAAGGGACGGACGCGGGTCGTCGTGTAGTTATAAAAGGCAATGTTGTAAGATACTTTAGAAATGTTTGTAAGGGTCTAAGATCCTTTATGAGGCAACATTTGAAGGGTCGTCGAGGGACTATGATCTTGTATTTGATTGTTTTTTGCTAAAGTATTCCACCTACGAGACATGACTATTTTCTCAAGGCAACAAGTGAGGTTAACCCTAGAGGCGCAAGTGTGTGAAGTGTTTATTTTCATGCATTTATCTTGAATTAGGGTTATCTATTTGTTGATGTTATCTTGCCATACAAACCCTAATTACTAGCATTTATCCGAAAGAGATAAATTACAGAAATTTAAAGTCCTATGCAATTACATCGTTTAGGGGATGGGGATACAAGTTATAAATGGGGATGAAAGCAATTAAAAACCTTATTACTATTACAACCAAATTGAATAAAAAAGTCTCAAAATCAATATTTTTGGTGTTGAGGCTGACACGGGCCGTGTCCTGTGACACGGGCACCCATGTCAGGACCCTTTAATAATCCATGCATGTCTTTTTTTGTCCCAGCTGAGCTGACACGGGCCGTGTCCTGTGACACGAGCACCCGTGTCAGAACCCTGTCCTGCCACTTTGCTAAGCTTTTAATCCCAATAAGAGGGACACGGGCCGTATCCTGTGACACGTGAACCTGTGTCAGAACCATGCCTTGCTATTTTGTTTTGTTTTCTTCCTGACACGGCCCGTGTCAGGTGACACGATCAGTCGTGTCAGACTTCCAGAAGCATTTTTCCTGTAGTATTGAGTGTTTGCAACTCTTCTACTTTGATTTATCCTGTTTTATTCTTTTGAAAATGAAAGTAAAATTATGTATGAACAAGGATATCACAATTTGAGAAAACTTACCTCTTGAAGTGAAAACTCGAAATGTGTATGGATGTTTCCAGGTGCAATGTGATGATTGATTGAGCTTCCTTAGACCTCCCTGAAGTTTTTCCAATCTTTCTTGGTGTTGAAAGTGTTTGGATCTCTCCAACCAAGTCAACTTGCAAGACAATGTTTTTGAGTTTGGAAGGTGGTGATAATGATGTTACAGAAGTTGTTCTTGTGTTTGAAAAACTTATATATGATGTATGTGAAGTATTTGGATGATTTGTTTGAGGAAAACTTGCAAGGTATGAGATTCAAAGATTTAGACTTCAAAGCTCAAAGATGGAGGTTTTTATGAATAGTTCTGGTTTTTTGTGAGTGAAGGGATTTTGAGTGCTAGTTTCTCTTTCTCTTTTTTTATGGCCTCTCTCTCTCTCTTGCAAATGCTCCCTCCATTTATAGGCAAGAGGTTTGGGAACAAGAGCTGATTAGATTTGCAAGACAACATGTTATGGTTTGGTTGAGATGCAAATATCAAACTATGTCAATTCTGCATAGTCCCAAGATGAAGTACTAAAGTTGCTGGTATAAAGGGTCTGCTTTCCGTGATTTACGGTGTAGTAAAATCAGAAGTAAACAAGGTATGAGATCAAGACAAGTTTTGTACCAACAAGCATGCTTTTCAAGAATAGCAATGATAACTTTTTACCTTAAATGGCAAGTTATTTGGATAATGGCTTGTATCTCTTGGGTAATGGTTCAAGATTTTGTGTAAACATTAAATTATGGTGAGATTTACAAGTAAAAGGGCCTTCAACATAAGATTATGCAGCATAACATGTAGATTGGGTCATGTGATTTTCACCAAAAAGACTTGTAATTCAAGAATGGATGCCCAACTTCATGTCTTTGAATCTCCTAGCTCAAGTATGATAAATTTATGCTCTTGGATATTTTGGAAAACTTGAAACATCCTCTATAAATTTAATGTTGGCCATTTTGACAAAATCATCTTGGAACTATGTGAAAAAATTCCAAGAAGTTGAGATAAAAACTGATCAAAATCTGTTGAAAATTTCTCTAAGTGTTGGACAACAATGTCATGACTTCATGGGCTCATATCTTTAAATATAAGAGTTTTTTGGACATCAAACCTCTAATACAAATTTGTTGAATTAATAAAGATATAAAACTTTCATTTTGAAAGTTTCCTTTGAATCATTTTGCATCATGGTGAAAAATTGGTATGAAGTTATGAAATTATCATGTTTAAAACACTTGGAAAAATTTCTAAGTATAGAAAATGTTAACTTTTCCAAAGAATTTTTGACTTTCTTGATTTCTTGATCAAATTTCATATTTTTGAATGTCTTGATGAATTTTGATCTTTGAAACTAAATGTTGACCAAAAAGTCAAAGTTTGACTTTTGCTGTATTAATTGACTTTTTCATCAGTTGACCAAATTTCATCTATCAATCCAATGATCTTGAGAAATTTTTTGAGCCATGAAATTAGGTAAAAATGATGTCCTTGAATCCTTGATATCATGTTTCAAACCAATAAGTCATTCTCAATCAAAACCCTAATTTTGACCATTTTGCCCTTTTGATGATTTGAACATTTTTCTTGAGGAATTGTGATTCAAACTTGATAAATTGATGCATATGACTTAGAAATGTTGATATTGATCAAAAATCTTGAAGTTTGGCTGTAAGTTGACCACAATTGGCTTTTTATCCAATATAGCTGATTTTAGGTCATCTGATCAATTGATTGAGCAACTTTGTGATGCAAGACTTGAAACTTGTCATGAGTATTCTTGAAGGTCTAAAATTATCCATGAAAGTCATTTGAAGCATTATAATTCCAATTGTCCTCGTGAAAATTCAAACCCTAATTTGAGGCATCAATATTGAGGACATGGCTTGACCTAGTCCACACTTGTACAAGTTTGAGCTATTGAAGATCTTGTGAAAAATGTTTTGAGAAATGAGAGGGAAAATTTTGGGGTACAACAGTTGCCCCTGTTCAATCTTCTTAAACCTGAAGAGTTAGATTGGCGGGTTCGCCATTCGTGAGTTAAAGGTGGAAGATGATTGAACACTAGAGTGCCCAAAAATTTGCACTCGCTGATGCACAAAGTAATGTGCTAGTTGATTGCATTGGAAATGGGCTTAACATATGCCATTTTGAGAGGTGATGAAGAGTTGTCAGAGATGGGCTTATAGATGCCATCCAAGGAGACTGTTGATAGAGATTGGAAAAAGCATCAGAATAAATCTTTAGTCGATTTATACTGAGACAACAAGTGTCAGAGAAGTATCAGAATAAATTTTTTGGTCGATTGAATCTGAATGATATGCTGGAATAAACCCGTGTTAGGCCGTGTCTGGAAATGTATTAGAAGGAACCCGTGCTGGATTGCTTCAGGATGAGCCCGTGTGAAGTTGCATTTGGAAATACATTAGAAAGAACCTGTGTAAGATTGCTTTAGGATGAGCCTGTGTGAAGCTGCATTTGGAAATAAATTAGAAGAAACCCATGTAAGATTGCTTCAGGATGAGCCCGTGTGAAGCTGCATTTGGAAATACATGAGAAGGAGCCTGGATAGGGCTGCTTCAGGATGAGTCTGTGTGAAACTGCATATGGAAATATATGAGAAGAAGTCTGGATAGGGCTGCTTCAAGATGAGTTAGTGTGAAACTGCATTTGGAAATACATGAGAAGGAGCCTTGGTAGGGCTGCTTCAGGATGAGTCCATGTGAAACTGCATCTAGAAATATATGAGAAGGAGCATGGGTAGGGCTGCTTCAGGATGAGTCAGTGTGAAACTACATCTGGAAATTCATGAGAACGAGCCTGTGTAGGGCTGTTTCGGAATAAGTCCGTGTGAAACTGCATTTGGAAATATATAAGAAAGAGCCTGTGTAGGGCTGTTTCGGGATGAGTCAGTGTGAAACTGCATCTGGAAATATATGAGAAAGAGCCCGTGTAGGGCTGTTTCAGGATGAGTCAGTGTGAAACTGCATTTGGAAATGTATGAGAAGGAGCTTGTGTAGGACTGTTTCGGGATGAGTCAGTGTGAAGCTGCATCTGGAAATGTATATGAGAAGGAACCCGTGTAAGATTTCTTCAGGATGAGCCCGTGTGAAGCTGCATATGAAAGTATATGAGAAGGAATCCGTGTAATATTTCTTCAGGATGAGCCCGTGTGAAGCTGCATCTGGAAACGTAAATGAGAAGGAACCCGTGTAAGATTTCTTTGTCTGGTCGTGTAGATAGTTGCTCTGTCTTGTTTCAGGAACTAATCTTGGACCTATTGAAAATTTTTGATGATAATTATTTGTTGATTGATCTTTCTTGAAAATGTAAAGAGATAGCTGTATGCAATGTCATGATGTATGAAATGCATTGCGTAATGGCGTTATAAAAAATGAGGTTGTGCTATATGTGTTTCGTATGCATATGCTATGATGTATGAAATGTGAAATGTTGTTGAAGTGTATCTTTGTCTAGGAAAATAAATTCCTGAATACTGTTGTGGACGAAGAGTATGTGTATCTTCAATTTTGTCTTGAATACTTCTGCTGGGGATTCCTGTTTGCTGTTTGAGGAAACTCTACAGGGGATGTTGGTTTCAGATTGAGGAGTAGAATTCAGGAACCTTTGCTGACCATTACTCTACTGCGGAATTTAACTCTTATATGCCTTGACTGGGATAATAAAGATGATTAAACCTTTGATTTTTTTGGGGAGGAATAATTGACTGGTATCTGGTCGAAATCCAGGCTTTGTAGCAACTTTCTGAGGATGATGAAGTTAACTATTATCTGGTCGGATTCCAGGCTTTGCAGAAACTTTCTGGGGAGGATGAAGTTAACTGTTATCTGGTCGGATTCCAGACTTCGCAGCAACCTACAGGGGATAATGAAGTTAATTGTTATCTGGTCAGATTCCAGTCTTCGCAGAAACTTTCTAAGGAGAATGAAGTTAAACTGTTATCTGGTCGGATTCCAGGCTCCGCAACAACTTTCTGAGGAGAATGAAGTTAAACTGTTATTTGGTCGGTTTCCAGGCTTCACAATAACTTACTGGTAGGATGAAGTTAACTGTTATCTGGTCGGATTTCAGGCTTCGCAACAACTTACTGGTAAGATGAAGTTAACTGTTATCTAGTCGGATTCCAGGTTTCGCAGCAACTTTCTAGGGATAATATCAACTCGTCTGGGGACAAGGGGAGTTCTACCAGTGATGTGTAGTAGTCTGAGGAAAAGACTAAAGTTGGGGAGATTGTAATCAGTTTGGAAAATAAACCCTGTTGAGGAAAGTATTCTGACGATCTTACTGGGGAAATGAATTCGTCTAGGAAGAATTTTTATAAGGTTTCTTTTCCAGTTTTGGAAGACCAAACTCGGCTGGGGAATGTCAACATAAATCCAAACCTTGATTGTATCTGAGGATGTATTGAATGAGTATTAGAATGACATCCATATCTGGATCGTATCTGAACTGTATCTACAAGAGATTCTGGAATGAATGTCAGAATAAATTTGTATTTAGATTGTATCTGCATTGTATCTAGAAGATGATAAACTATCGCCAATTTCCATCCGTTTGGGAACTGGCATGATGTGTGCGTTTGTTGGGATAAGATTAAACTCCTCTATCCACTGGTGAGTTTGACTATGTCATCAGCTGGAAGATGCCCCACTTTTATTTGAAGATGTTTATGCGCTTGTCGGAGATAGCCTTGTGGGGGATTGTACCCTTATCCATGAAGATTATTCTATGGGGATAACCTTATAGAGGTGGCTCTGGAGAATTCACTGGGGATCACCTTATGAAAGGGACTTTGTAGGGATTTGTCACTGTCCATAGTAGTAAGTAGTACTGCCAGAAAATGTTTGCTTGGTCATACGTGACCCTTTACTGGAATTCATGTTCAATGCCCTAACCGATTCCGGTGGAGACCTGCCCCTGGCCATTCAGGACTTTATGAAAGATTTCTTGGAATCTTGACTTGACTTCCACTGATGAGTTGGACAATAACCTGTCATGTCCCCTTGATTATGGGGGATTTATCATTGGAAGTGTCTTCCCATTTAAAGTGATTCTGTTTCTTGAGAAAAAATTTGTTCATTAGATATTCACCGTGCGAATTTCTCTGTTGTCGACCAATTGGCCATATGAAAACAGTGGTATTTAAACAATGCAAAGTTTATGTTTTCTTGAAGTTTTTTGAAAATTAATTTTTAGAAAATCAAAATTTTTTGTAAGAATATGAATTCAACTCAGGATTTATAGTAAGCCTTACAGGAGTCAGGATACCTTTTGTAACAATATGCTTTCGAACTAACCTATGCTTTAATTAGGACTTTTAAAGGGTTGCAACATGGCCTGGTTCACGGTTTAAGAAACAAAGGATAAGGCTTAAAGTTTATTTGTACCCACCCATTCTTCATGATGTTCTATGGTCCTAAACTCAGTTAATTATGCGTTTGAATTCCTATTGAATTTGGAATGATATTTTGGTGATGGTTCCGATAAGTTAAGTTTATTGGAGAAGGCAATCATTTTTTGTAACATTTTTCTGTTGTCGAGGATTTGTAGCGACCTCTTTTTAATTTATTATCCATAATTTTTGCCTGACTGTTTTTTGTTTTGAGACTACAGTCAGCGGGATGCCCCAGTTTTTCTTAAGTCTCCTTCATAGGTTTTGACTCAATGAGATTTTTTCTTTTGAGAGATAACGACTACCTATTTTACAGGGAACCATCGCCGTATTTTGATTCAGAAGGATGTTTTTGATGTCATTCGTTATATATAAAGTGAAAGCTTGTGACTGAACGCGCATTTGAATTAACTGAGAAACTACCCTGCCCCAGGTTATGATTAAAGGTTTTAATTTGTGCGAAAAAGAAAATTCCTACTTCTTTGGCTCAAAGGGGTTGACTCAAGATTATCTTCCTTATAACTCCACTATTTAGGAATTGAAATAACGTCTGTACATCATCAGCAAGGTATGTCCAAAAGCATACTGTATGAGATTATGATATTATTTTCTTCATCCTCCCTCTAAAGGCTTACAACTTTTAACGAGAGTTGAGTATCACAAAAAGGGAGTAAAAATCACAGTTTAAATATAGTGAAAACGAATGGATTAATTCAAGAAAAACATATGCAATGCATTAATGAAACAAAGTTTGAAATAATAGATAAGTATTCGAACAAATAAAAGAAATTACAACTGAAAATTCAAAACTGAACTGGGCGCTCTCAATGATTTGGCATGGGAGCTGTGATCACGTTGGGAGTCTCAAGAGGGCCGAATTCAATCTCCTTGGTGTCAATCATATTTTGAATCTTATATTTCAGCTCCCAACAATCATTAGTATCATGCCCAGGACTCTCGGAATGATAGGCACATATTGCATCATGATTGTAGTTAGGAGAAGAAGTTTTGGGATTTGGATGAGGTCCTATCAACATAATCAAGTTCATCCTCAACATGTGTTGCAATGCCTGAGACAGTGGTATATTGATTTTGGTAAACTGTCTCTTGGGCTCATCTTGCCTTCGGTGATTTCCCCATTGTTTTTATCGCACTGATGCAAGATTAGAGATCAGGACTACCCCCACAGATTGATCGTGGTTACTCTTGTTACGACCCTTCTGGGCGTACACAACACTGGACTCTTTCTTCCCATTGTATGGCTTCTTATGAGTATTGGAAAATGCAGCAACTTAGATCTTTCTGCTTCTAATTCCATTTTCAACTCGTTCCCCAGTTAGAATCAGCTCGGTGAACCTGGCTGAAGAGCTTCCAGTTAGGTGATTGAAGAAAGGTCCTGTCAAATTCCCATAAAGATATCAACTAGCTCCCTGTCAGACAAAGGGGGTTGAACCCTTCTGGCTAGGTCCCTACATTTTTGAGCGTATTCTTTGAAGCCTTCATTGGAACCCATGGTCATTGTAACACCCCAAATCTACCCCACAGTTATATTAAATCAGAGTGCCAAAATTTCCACAAACATGGGGCATTACATTCTCATTCCAAAAACCAACAACATAAAAACCTATCATAATAGATACATAGCACATATTGATCCAAAGAACTTATAACAATTTATTAGTCTTCAAAAGTATTTCAACTTGATTCCATAAATATGCAGCGAATTCATAACTTTAAAACTTCAAAGGAAACATAGCATCTTTTAAACAACTTAATTCAAAGAAAACAACAAATTGAATTAAACCTAAAACATCATAAAATCAAATAAGCGTTCATCCCCCCCCCCCCCCCCCCCGAGTGCTACGTATCAGAGCGACGACACCAACAAGTTACTAAGCCTCTACTCCTTGTTACCTGCACGTTACCAGTATAAAGGCAACAACGAAACAAATAAAGGGGTGAGACATCGAATAATATAAATAAGATTATGATAATTAATATATTAGACAATAGCATTATAAACTTCACCGCTTCTCAACAACACACAACAATCAATAAACATTCACAATTATCATTAGCGATTCAAAATGCAATTCGAATGCGACACGACTGTGCATATGCATGTGGTACCAACAGGGCTTCAGCCCTCTTCACTAATTGCCAATTAATAGAGGCACAAGGCATAAGCCTACTTCATAAATCCTCCAATACAGGCCTTCACAAAATGCAAATGTATGAGACTCATGTAACATACAATATCACATATATATCATTCACCACAAACTTCATTACGAGGCATTCGCCTACATCCCTGCACCACTGGAAATAAGCCTAAGACTTCACATATTCGATCACATCTCAATTATCTCAAAACAACAACATCTCATAAACATCTCTGTGATCGGTGGAAATAGAACTGACTGTTTTTAATGCTGGTTCGCGAAATGTCGCGGTAAGCAAGAGTCGCCACCGTCTTTTATTTTCTCTAACAAGGAAAGGACAAAAGCATAGCAAAATTCCTTTTCGAGATGTTTCTCGGGTTCGGGAGGTAGATTATAGAAAGGGAAGGTGTTAGCACCCTTTCTATCCGTGGTTATCCACGGACTCTTAGGTACTTGCTCACTATGTTTTCAAAAGATTTTTGCTTTTTTTGTGTTTGTGGGTTTTGAAAAAAAGTCCGTTTGAAAACTTCGTTTTAACTCTTGTATCAGTCCTCAAGAGTGTATGAAGTGTTTGTTTGAAAACTTTTGTTTGAAAAGTGTAAGTGCGACAAGTATTTTTGTTTTTTGAACGAGAAAGTACCTGAGAACCTCTACCTACTCAAAAGAAATTAAGCTGTGTAAATGTCCTTTAGACAGTGCTATCCCACTATTGAGAAGTAGGAAGCACCGTCGTTTGAGTTATTCGGGTCAATTCGATTATAGGGACATGTGGTCACCAAAGCAATAGTATGACGCCTTAGCGGTAACCCTAATGTCTTAGATCGTCTTTATATCGAGGCAAACGTTTCGAGGCAACTTGATCTTTAGACAGGAGGGAGACCTCTAAAACACCCTATACTTAATGACCACGTCGAGGCAACCAAGTGAGGCGTACCCTAGGAGTGGCATGTGCGAGTGTGTCAGGTTTCATGTTAAATTATCTTTGTACAAGTTATGGTGAGCTACGAGTTGATTTTAATTTTCAGGCAAGTCTTGTCATGCATAGTTAACATACATCTAACAGTTAATAGTTGCGGGAAATAAAGTGCGGAAAGTAAAGCTACGCTATTACAAGGCGTCGGGTATTTACATCGCCAAAAACAAACCCTTGGAAAAAGTAAATTGCGGGAATTTAAAGAAAAGCAGTAAAAAGTCCTAATTACGCTATTACATCCTCGGAGCAAGTACATAAATATGATCAAAAATAATATGCGCGAAGTAAAATTGCATCGGAGAAGTCCTTAGGGTTTTGACCCTTTTTGAGAAAAGAATGAGTTTTTGGTCCCTTTTGCATTTAATTAAACCTAATTCTAATTAATTAAATAAAAGAAATATTTTTTTTAAGTTTTTTATGTTTTAATGAAATAAAAGAAAAGAAATTAAAATTGTCAAGAAAACCCTAATTCTAATTTATTTTATTTGTTATGAAAATAATTAAAGTTAACCTAATTAAAACAACTAAATTAATTAATTACATTTATTTACAAAAATAATAAATTAAGGTGAAATTAATAATAATAATAATAAAAATATTATTTTTCAGAATTTATTATAAAAAATTAATTTGTGAGTTAATTAATAAAAATAATTATAGTTAATAAAAGAAAATAAAAAAAGGGAAAATAAAATAAAAGAGAAATAATAAACCAGGGGGGGGGGGTGATGGCCCAATATGGAGGTTAATCTGGAAATTTGAAGCCCACTAAGCTCAAGCCCTTTTGACTTTCTTTGATTATCCAGGTGTGCTTTGACTAGGGAGTACCATGGTCTTTCAATCATGACCATTGGATTGATGCTTAAGGCCACTTGGCGCTTGGATGTCTGGAGATACATGGTGTCTATCCTTTGGAAGCCTGCACATGATCATGTTAAACAAAATAATATAAGCGTTTTGGGGGACCTGGGAATCGAACCCATGTCCCAATGATTCCATGCCAGCACACTATCCACTACGCCAATTGCCTGCTTTTGATAATATAATAACAATCAATTATAATATATAATAATTAATTCACAGGCTACCAAAACGAAAACACGCGCGTATGTTTCAAATGATCCAATGATATGCCAACAGCTCATCATCTTCCTCGCTGAACCTGTAAAATAAAGGTATAGCAGGGGTTTTTAACCCCCACAAACTGCAATGACCAAAAATAGCGAATAGAGCTACAAGCAACATAAATATTTCGCGAATAGTCCAGTGTGTTCGTCTGGTTCTCACGAGTTCAGTCATGGGTCTCCCAAGGCTTAATTTTTCCTATATTACAAAGCCCCAATTTGAGAGCTTATGAACCCTAGAATTCATCAATGGCATCTTTTGATTCTGTGCGTTTTAATCCAATTGAACTATGCCAATAGCTTCCTGTGGTCTCTAACAACACAAAACAAACAAGAAATCATATCAATGATGCATGAATCATGAATTACGATTATGAAAAAAAGTGTCAAACCGTGCGACTGTTCTTGAGGATTTCTTGAGCTTTAGGGCCTGGTTTTGATTGCTACACGTTCCTCACACTCCCAGCAACGTGTTTGAATCCACAAAAGTCCTTGAATTGGCCTGGAATATAGAAAACAGTTTTGAGTTTTCTTGGATTTTTTGAATGTCGTTATGGCTTTTCTGCAGAGATTTCACGTATGCATAATTAGGATTAGCTTGTGTACTTATAGGAGAATGAAACTAGGTCAAATCTTTGCAAAGAAATCCATGGAATTGATGATTGTATATTTGATTGAAAATCAAATATTTTTGAATCTTTTTGATTGAAGAAAGTTGCTAAATTGGGAGATTTTGATATCCTTGATTGGTACACGAAATTTCCAGCATGATTAGGTCATTCTTGCTTCACAAAAAGATTGAAAAATCAAATCTTTGTATTTCCTACAATTTAAATTAATTAAATGAATTAATATAGATTAAAAATCCAATTAATTAATAAAAAATAAAATAATAAGTTCAAATAATCTTAATGGGTCGTGCATAAGTCATGGATAAATTTTCAAGAAGAAATTTGAGGCCCATTAGCAAAAACAAGGTGTTTTGAGCAAAGTTGACTTTTGCAAATTCACAAAAATTTCCCAACTTCACCAATGCTCATCTTTCTCAATTTTGATCATATGAACATGTTCTTGGACATTTTGGAAAGGCCTTTAAGTCCTCTAACCAATTCCTTTGGTCCCATGTCATTTGGATTTACCAATCTCAAGTTATGGTCTTTGACTTAAAGTGCATTTTTGTTGACTTTTGAAATTGACCTATAATGTAGAAATTGATAACTTTTTGTGAGAGCATTTCTTGGACTTGGAATGTGAAGATGGATTGTAGGAAATGTCATCCCCCTAAAAATGAGCATTGGATGGGATTTTTATGATAAACCATGAAAAAGTTATGCCCTGGTCAAGATACAGTTGACTTTTCTACTGTCTAAAAATATTAACTTTTTGCATCTTGATGATTTTTGAGCCATGCTTGTGGAATCATGATCAAGACTGGATCAAATGATGATTGTGGACTCAAAATAAGATGTTGACCAAACATTCTGACTTTTGACTGTAAAATGACCATTTTGCCCTTGTAGTTGACTGTTGATCAAATAGGGCTTTTGACTGTGCAACTTGGCACTGTGAGTCTTGAGACTTGGTATGTAGGTGCTTGAGGATGTATATAGGAATATGAGACTTGATTGAACCATTGAAAAACCTCAAACTTATTGAAAGAACCAAAACCCTAATTTTGACTGGCTTAGGAGATATTTGGACTGTGCAATCCTTGAGTAGACTTGAGCAATTTGAGACGATTCTTGACAAACCTTGAGGAATATGGGAGGGTAAATTTTGGGGTACAACAGTTTCCCCTGTTCAATCTTCTTAAACCTGAGGATGTAGATTGGCTTGCGTGCCTTTCGTGATCCGAAGGTGGAAGATGATTGAACACTAAAGTGCCCAGAAATTTGCACTCGCATGGTGTAGTATCAGCAATGTGATGTCGGGAATGGGCTTACAGATGCCATTTGGAGATATGATGGATAGGAGGATGGGCTTATAGATGCCATCTGGAGATGTGACAGAATCTTGTCGGGGATGGGCTTGTAGATGCCATCTGGAAATGTAATGGATAGTTGTGGAGATGGGCTTAAAGATGCCATCCAGGGGTGTCGATCGCGTAAGAGATTCCTTAGTGAGAACTTGCCTACCTGTAGTTTGTAGAATTGCAACTTGGTAGGTTGAAATAAGGAACCTGTGTAGATTTGCTTGATGATGGTCAAGTGGATAGTTGTCCTGTCTGGTTTCAGGTATTAATCTACAATCCATCGTCCACAGATATTTCCTGGCTAGATACAGGTGTTGATCTGGAACTTGAAAGGTTTTCTTGATAATGATGTGATGAAGGAATCTGATACGATTGCTACTCCAAATAGATGATGAAGGAATCTTGGACGATTACTACCTCAGCAGGATGACGAAGGAATCTAGGACGATTACTACCTCAGCAGGATGACGAAGGAATCTAGGACGATTACTACCTCAGCAGGATGACGAAGGAATCAAGGACGATTACTACCTCAGCAGGATGATGAAGGAATCAAGGATGATTACTACCTCAGCAGGATGATGAAGGAATCAGGGATGATTACTACCTCAGCAGGATGATGAAGGAATCAGGGACGATTACTACCTCAGCAGGATGATGAAGGAATCATGGACGATTACTACCTCAGCAGGATGATGAAGGAATCAGGGACGATTACTACCTCAGCAGGATGATGAAGGAATCAGGGACAATTACTACCTCAGCAGGATGATGAAGGAATCAGGGATGATTACTACCTCAGCAGGATGATGAAGGAATAAGGGAAGATTACTACCTCAGTAGGATGATGAAGGAATCAGGGACGATTACTACCTCAGCAGGATGATGAAGGAATCAAGGACGATTACTACCTCAGCAGGATGATGAAGGAATCAGGGACGATTACTACCTCAGCAGGATGATGAAGGAATCAGGGACGATTACTACCTCAGCAGGATGATGAAGGAATCAGGGACGATTACTACCTCAGTAGGATGATGAAGGAATCAGGGACGATTACTACCTCAGCAGGATGATGAAGGAATCAGGGACGACTTCTACCTCAATAGGATGATGAAGGAATCATGGACGACTTCTACCTCAACAGGATGATGAAGGAATCTTGGATGATTACTACCTCAACAAGATGATGAAGGAATCTTGGACGATTACTACCTCAACGGGATTATGAAGGAATCTTGGATGATTACTACCTCAACAGGATTATGAAGGAATCTAGGATGACTGCTACTCCAAAAGGTAATGACTTTTATCTGTTGATCTTTCTTTCTTGAAAAGGTAAAGAGTTAGTTGTATGCAATGTCATGATGTATGAGATGCATGATGTCATGATGTTCTCAAGGTAAATGAGATTTATGATATGATGCGTATGTGCATGTATCATGATGTATGAAAATGTGATGTTTTAGCTGGGAAAATAAATCCCGAATAGCTGCTGGAGAATGATGTTGAATTCTTCGTTTCCGCTGGGGATGATGAACGAAGATGATTATACGAATAAACCTGTAGGAGAAGACGACTCCGTTGGGGAATAAACTTGATGAAGAGATTACTCTGTGGGGAAATACTCTGTGGGAAGAGATGCTTTGCTGAGATTTTAACGATAACTCTGCTGGGGATTCCGTTGTTATGCTCTGCTGGGGATTTTGATGAACTCCGCTGGGGATAGGAAAACTTCGCTGAGGACGATCTTTCCGTTGCAATTTGCTGAGGATAACCCAGTTTGACTCTGGTGGGGAATAACCTTCTGAATAAGGCTGGGGAGACGCATTTGCACTCTGCAGGGGATAAGCTTCCAGAATCTACTGGGGAGGATGATTCAACTCTCCTGGGGAAACTCTTGAGGAAATGACTCCACTGGAGTGTCTGTATTCCGTCGGGGAACAATATTATATTTTGTTGAGGGATATTAAGACTGCCGGGGATGCTTGCTAGGGAACATCTGTATACTCTGCTAGGGAATATTAAGATCTTCTGGGGTACCCAACTTTTCCGGACTGATGGTAGACCAACTCTGCTCGGGGGAGAGTATTGCTGACTTGCTGGAGATACTGTGCCTTTTTAGGGCTGATGGGAGACCAACTCTGCATGGGGAGTGAAGGTATCTTGGTCATATTCTTCAGCTGAATCTACCTTCATACCTGGTGGACAGAGCAATTTGTACAATTCTTATTGCCCCAGTTTCTGCGGGAGGAGAAGGTCCATGAGGTGCTTGATAACCGCCGATTGACAAATCTTCTTCTGGTAGGCAAGTGACGAGATGACGGGACATAGTCGTACGCTTTAATCCCTAATTTTTGCCTGGACCGCTCTTTCGGGTTTTCAGTCCACCGGGATACCCATTTTTGCCCAAGCTGCCTTTTCAGGTTTTCGACTTGCCGGGTGTACAGATTTTTTTCATTTTTATCCCTCATTCTGCCCGAACCCTTTTGGTTCGCCAGGAAGCCCTTATTTTTGCCTAGGCCAGTCGACCTAGCGGGTCTTTGATTATGCGTAGTATTATTTTTTTTAACCATGCCCATGCTCTCAGGATGTAGGGAGGTTGTCACTGTCAGTAGCGTTGTGTCGCCATACTACTAGAAGATCTTCGTTTGATCATGCAAGATTCGTTGCTGGAATTCATGTCCAATGCCCCAAGTGACTCAGGCGGAGATTTGCCCCTGGCTATTTGGCATTTTGAGAGATTCCTTGAATCTTGACTTGACTGCCCCAGATGATGGACAATGATCATGCCGTGCCCCTTGATTGGAAGTGTTTTTGTTCACTAGATATTCTTCGTGCGAACTTCTATGCTGTTTGAACAAATAGCCATATGCAAACAATGTTATTTTAAGAATGCAAAGCTTATGTCTGTCTTGAAATTTTTGAAAATGCAGATTTCAATAAAACAAGTGAATTTTTTGTAAAATGTGATGTCAACTCAGGATTTTACAGCAAGCCTTAAGGAGTCAGGATACCTTTTGTAACAATATGCTTTCGAACTAACCCATGCTTCAACTAGGACTTTTAAGGGTTATAACGTGGCCTGGTTCACGGTTTAAGAAACAAAGGATAAAGGCTCAAATTTTATTTGTACCCACCCGCTCTTCGTGATGTTCTTCAATCCTAAACTCAGCTAATCGTGCATTAGATCTTGTTTGAGTCTTTGCTTTGATATTCCGGTGACGGTCCGGATACTGATAGTTTATTTTGAATAGGCAATCATTTCTTTTTTGTTGAGGGTTTGTAGGACCTCTTTCTTTTTGATTTTATTATCCCTGTCCTTTTGCATGAACTGTTTCTTTTTGTATTTACAGTCAGCGGGATGCCCCAGTTTTGTAAGTCTCCTTCATAGGTTTTGGCTTGTTGGGCTTTTGTTTTTTGAAAGATAACGACTGCCTGTCTTGACGATTATAGGGAACCATCACTGTCTTTTTGTCTCGGAAGGACTTCTTCGATGCCATTTATTGTGCACTTGGATCAACTGAGAGAACTACCCTGCCCCAGGTTATAATTAAGGGTTTTAATTTTTTTGTGAAAAGAAAAACTCCAACTTCTTTTTCTCAAATGGGTTGACTAGGGATTATCTTCCTTATAACTTCACTGTTTAGGATTTGAAACAATGCCTGTACCTCATCAGCGGGGTCTGTTCAAAAGCATACTGTAAAGATCGTGGTATCGTTTTCGTCATCCTCCCTTAAAAGGTTTAGAATTTTTTAATCGAGAGTTGAACATCACAAAAAAAAAATGAAAGCAATTTGAATATAGTGAATACGAATGGATTGATTCAAAACAGACATATGCAATGCATTGATAAATTAACAAAGTTTGACATGAATAAATGTTTGAATAAGCAAAGAAAAATACAACTTGAAAATTCAGATGAACAAAAGACATTCTCAATGATTTGGTGTAGGATCAGTGATCAAACTTAATCTCCTTGGCATCAATCAAGTCTTGGATCTTGTTCTTCAAACTCCAACAGTCGTCGGTGTCATGTCCAGGACTGTCAGAATGGTAGGCACATCTCACGCTCGGGTTATACTTGGAAGAGTAAGTATCAGGATTTTGAGGAGGATCCTTTAGTGTGATCAGTTTCACCTTCAGCAATTGTTGTAACGCTTGAGACAAAGGCATGTTGATGTCAGTATACTTCCTATCTTGATACCTTACCCTACGCCTATTGCTCTGTCTTTGTTGAACAGGCGTGGGATCGGAGATCTGGGTTTCCCCGACCTGTTGATCACGACGACTCTTTTTACCAGACACATCATTGGACTCTTTTTTTTCCATTGTGGAGATTTTTCTGAGTATCAGAAGCTGTAGCCTCTTGGATCTTCCCTCTTTTGATGCCAGCTTCAATTCTTTCACCAGTCAAGATAAGGTCTGTAAACCCGGCTGAAGAATTTCCAATCAAATGGTTGAAGAACGGACCAGACAGGGTCCCCAAGAACATATCCACAAGTTCACAATCAGTTAAGGGTGGCTGCACCCGTCCAGCAAGGTCTCTCCATTTTTGAGCGTACTCCTTGAATCCTTCACCCGTCCCTAGTGACATACCCTGGAGTTGGGTACGAGTAGGAGCGAGGTCGGAATTATACTGATACTGCTTATAAAACGCAATAGCCAAATCCTCCCAGTTACGAATGCTGGCTCCATCCAGCTGATAGAACCATTCGAGTTGAGTCCCTGAAAGACTATCCTGGAAGAAATGGATCCACAAATTCGTGTCAGCTGTATAAGGTTGGATCTTCCTTACATACGATCGGAGGTGCAGCTTTGGGCAGGAGGCTCCGTCTTATTTGGCAAAAGCAGGCGCCTTGAACTTATGGGGAATCACCACCCCAGAGGATAAGCCTAGGTCTCCAAAGTCCAACCCGAGCACATTCTGAATCTCCATAGCGCTCAAGCGGTCCTCTAGATGTTTATACCTATCCTCAGTAGGAGGATACTGTTCTGCATCATAATCCGTCTCGTTGTTGGAGACTATGGGGCTAGGAACCCCTTCCTCTTGTGGATTGTCTTTGCCCACAGATGGGGTAGTCAGCTCAACCTCATTCTGTAGTGCATTCCCAAATCTGCGTCCAGTGTTGAACAAGACGGTCCTCTTCTTCTTCTTCTTCCTCTCTTTCAAAATCAGAGTCTTCAAATCCTGTTGACCCTGGGCTAGGCTCATAACCAACTCCTGGAACTGGGCATTCTGGGCCTGGAGGGCCTTGATAGCTTGTTTAGTGGTAGGTTCGGTAGACATGATGATTGCTGAAATAAACAGCGAAGAAGATAAGAGACCTGTACTGGTACCTGTAATGCATATGATGGCATGAAATGCATATGATTTATGTTTGCAATGTTTTCAAGGATCTCGCGGGGTAAACAAGAAAATTGTTAGAATTTGAATTTTGTAGCTTGATTGAAGGAACTTCATGTTGTTGAGAGTCCTTCTTCAAGAGTCAAGGCTCACCATATCGAGTGGGTCATAGCCCCTGACTCAAGTTACCCTGTTTTGACCTCCAAAAAACCTTGTCTAGAGGAAAATAAATCCCCTTTGCCCCTTGCTAGACATTTGGTTCATCATGACCTGCATCACAAACCCTTGAGATCCTTGAAATGGGTTAGTCCTTATGCAAGATGCATGCAATGGTATGATGTTATGATGTGCATGCTATGTATGAAGTGATGTAAGTAAGCCCTATTATAAGTCTAGATTAAGGACTGTAAACAAAACCTGCAAGGAACCCATGTTGTCAGATAACAAGAATATGCAAGTAGTTCAAGTTTGAAGGCACACAAGTCACACAAAAGAGCCCTTAGTTTTCAGGCCGGCATGAAGTTTAGGTACTACCCTCTTTCAGTTTCAGTTGGTTAAGACCTGTCCTAGAAAATAGTAACCGGGTTCTAGAGGATCTCAATATCACTGACTACCCTCAATCGGTCATAACTCCAGCTTCGCAACCTTTTCTTGCGGCCAGAACCATCGCGAGAGTTTAGCCTCAATGAGTGTAGCATACTGCTACTTTTCTATGGCCAAGTTGGGTCAATTTAAGGGTTCTAAGGTCAGTTGGTGCTTAATGACTCCTCAGAAGACCCATATTCTCCTCGTTCCAACACAAGGGATATCGGTACAGACCAAGGTGTCACACCAATGTAGCTACTGCTTCACCCGTGCCGGTCTATGCCAGAAAGGTCCCTCACAGTTTATTGCTACCTAAAGGGTATTCCCCAGATCCGGGTTAGGATCTATGAAACTCCAATGCAAGCCCACAATATTAAAGCAAACAAAGCATACAATTGAAAACAAGAGTGGTCTAATCCTAAGGTACACCTCACCTATTATTTATTCCCCAACAGAGTCGCCAGTTCTGTGATCGGTGGAAATAGAACTGACTGTTTTTAATGCTGGTTCACGAAATGTCGCGGTAAGCAAGAGTCGCCACCGTCTTTTATTTTCTCCAACAAGGAAAGGACAAAAGCACAACAAAATTCCTTTTCGAGATGTTTCTCGGGTTCGGGAGGTAGATTATAGAAAGGGAAGGTGTTAGCACCCTTTCTATCCGTGGTTATCCACGGGCTCTTAGGTACTTGCTCACTATGTTTTCAAAAGATTTTTGCTTTTCTTGTGTTTGTGGGTTTTGAAAAAAAGTTCGTTTGAAAACTTCGTTTTAACTCTTGTATCAGTCCTCAAGAGTGTATGAAGTGTTTGTTTGAAAACTTTTGTTTGAAAAGTGTAAGTGCGACAAGTATTTTTGTTTTTTGAACGAGCAAGTACCTGAGAACCTCTACCTACTCAAAAGAAATTAAGCTATGTAAATGTCCTTTAGACAGTGCTATCACACTATTGAGAAGTAGGAAGCACCGTCGTTGGAGTTATTCAGGTCAATTCGATTATAGGGACATGTGGTCACCAAAGCAATAGTATGACGCCTTAGCGGTAACCCTAATGTCTTAGATCGTCTTTATATCGAGGCAAACGTTTCGAGGCAACTTGATCTTTAGACAGGAGGGCGACCTCTAAATCACCCTATACTTAATGACCATGTCGAGGCAACCAAGTGAGGCGTACCCTAGGAGTGGCATGTGCGAGTGTGTCAGGTTTCATGTTAAATTATCTTTGTACAAGTTATGGTGAGCTACGAGTTGATTTTAATTTTCAGGCAAGTCTTGTCATGCATAGTTAACATACATCTAACAGTTAATAGTTGCGGGAAATAAAGTGCGGAAAGTAAAGCTACGCTATTACAAGGCGTCGGGTATTTACATCGCCAAAAACAAACCCTTGGAAAAAGTAAATTGCGGGAATTTAAAGAAAAGCGGTAAAATGTCCTAATTACGCTATTACATCCTCGGAGCAAGTACATAAATATGATCAAAAATAATATGCGCGAAGTAAAATTGCATCGGAGAAGTCCTTAGGGTTTTGACCCTTTTTGAGAAAAGAATGAGTTTTTGGTCCCTTTTGCATTTAATTAAACCTAATTCTAATTAATTAAATAAAAGAAATATTTTTTTTAAGTTTTTTATGTTTTAATGAAATAAAAGAAAAGAAATTAAAATTGTCAAGAAAACCCTAATTCTAATTTATTTTATTTGTTATGAAAATAATTAAAGTTAACCTAATTAAAACAACTAAATTAATTAATTACATTTATTTACAAAAATAATAAATTAAGGTGAAATTAATAATAATAATAATAAAAATATTAGTTTTTAGAATTTATTATAAAAAATTAATTTGTGAGTTAATTAATAAAAATAATTATAGTTAATAAAAGAAAATAAAAAAAGGGAAAAGAAAATAAAAGAGAAATAATAAACCAGGGGGGGGGGTGATGGCCCAATATGGAGGTTAATCTGGAAATTTGAAGCCCACTAAGCTCAAGCCCTTTTGACTTTCTTTGATTGTCCAGGCGTGTTTTGACTAGGGAGTACCATGGTCTTTCAATCATGACCATTAGATTGATGCTTAAGGCCACTTGGCGCTTGGATGTCTGGAGATACATGGTGTCTATCCTTTGGAAGCCTGCACATGATCATGTTAAACAAAATAATATAAGCGTTTTGGGGGACCTGGGAATCGAACCCAGGTCCCAATGATTCCATGCCAGCATACTATCCACTACGCCAATTGCCTGCTTTTGATAATATAATAACAATCAATTATAATATATAATAATTAATTCACAGGCTGCCAAAACGAAAACACGCGCGTATGTTTCAAATGATCCAATGATATGCCAACAGCTCATAATCTTCCTCGCTGAACCTGTAAAATAAAGGTTAGATAGCGGGGGTTTTTAACCCCCACAAACTGCAATGACCAAAAATAGCGAATAGAGCTACAAGCAACATAAATATTTCGCGAATAGTCCAGTGTGTTCGTCTGGTTCTCACGAGTTCAGTCATGGGTCTCTCAAGGCTTAATTTTTCCTATATTACAAAGCCCCAATTTGAGAGCTTATGAACCCTAGAATTCATCAATGGCATCTTTTGATTCTGTGCGTTTTAATCCAATTGAACTATGCCAATAGCTTCCTGTGGTCTCTAACAACACAAAACAAACAAGAAATCATATCAATGATGCATGAATCATGAATTAAGATTATGAAAAAAAGTGTCAAACCGTGCGACTGTTCTTGAGGATTTCTTGAGCTTTAGGGCCTGGTTTTGATTGCTACACGTTCCTCACACTCCCAGCAACGTGTTTGAATCCACAAAAGTCCTTGAATTGGCCTGGAATATAGAAAACAATTTTGAGTTTTCTTGGATTTTTTTGAATGTGGTTATGGCTTTTCTGCAGAGATTTCACGTATGCATAATTAGGATTAGCTTGTGTACTTATAGGAGAATGAAACTAAGTCAAATCTTTGCAAAGAAATCCATGGAATTGATGATTGTATATTTGATTGAAAATCAAATATTTTTGAATCTTTTTGATTGAAGAAAGTTGCTAAATTGGGAGATTTTGATATCCTTGATTGGTACACGAAATTGCCAGCATGATTAGGTCATTCTTGCTTCACAAAGAGATTGCAAAATCAAATCTTTATATTTCCTACAATTTAAATTAATTAAATGAATTAATATTGATTAAAAATCCAATTAATTAATAAAAAATAAGAAAATAAGTTCAAATAATCTTTATTGGTCGTGCATAAGTCATGGATAAAGTTTCAAGAAGAAATTTGAGGTCCATTAGCAAAAACAAGGTGTTTTGAGCAAAGTTGACTTTTGCAAATTCACAAAAATTTCCCAAGTTCTCCAATGCATATCTTGCTCAATTTTGATCATATGAACATGTTCTTGGACATTTTGGAAAGGTATTGAAGTCCTCTAACCAATGCCTTTGGTCCCATGTCATTTGGAGTTACCAATCTCAAGTTATGGTCTTTGACTTAAAGTGCATTTTTGTTGATTTTTTAAATTGACCTATAATGTAGAAATTAATAACTTTTTGTGAGAGCATTTGTTCGACTTGGAATGTGAAGATGGATTGTAGGAAATGTCATCTCCTTCAAAATGAGCATTGGATGGGATTTTTTTGATAAACCATGAAAAAGTTATGCCCTGGTCAAGATACAATTGACTTTTCTACTGTCCAAAAATAGTAACTTTTTGCATCTTGATGATTTTTGAGCCATGCTTGTGGAATCATGATCAAGACTTGATAAAATGATGATTGTGGACTCAAAATAAGATGTTGACCAAAAATTCTGACTTTTGACTATAAAATGACCATTTTGCCCTTGCAGTTGACTGTTGATCAAATAGGGCTTTTGACTGTGCAACTTGGCACTGTGAGTCTTGAGACTTGGCATGTAGGTGCTTGAGGATGTATATAGGCATATGAGACTTGATTGAACCATTGAAAAACCTCAAACTTCTTGAAAGAACCAAAACCCTAATTTTGACTGGCTTAGGAGATATTTGGACTGTGCAATCCTTGAGTAGACTTGAGCAATTTGAGATGATTCTTGACAAACCTTGAGGAATATGGGAGGGCAAATTTTGGGGTACAACAATCTCAGAACAACAACATCTCATAAACATCTCAGAACAATAATATCTCATAAACATCAAAATAATTTATTAAACATCATTTAATATCACAAAAATCATCGAACACAACTTCATCAATAAAATCTCACTAATACTCAACTGTATAATAATAGTACAGTAACCCATCCTGTTATTCTGCTAATTTATATCGTTGCTGTCACTAATCCTACTATCATAATTCTAACAGCAGCCTCTAAACATCTACTATTCATCATTCTGTCCAAAAATCAACACAACGACCAACAACGGAATTAATTTCTAAATCCTAAATTGTTTACTAGGATTACACTTCTTAATCATAATCTAAATCATCTATATTAGAGTTGGTCGCGTTAGTAAATCAACGCTTTGAACGACATCTCAAACAGCATCCTAAAACTCAAGTTACAGCAATTAGAAGTCAATTCTGTCAAAAATCCAGCATTATGTATCGACACAAAACTCCTTCGATCGACACATCCTGCTTCTCCTGCATACTATGAGTCGACACAAAACTCCTTCGATCGACACATCCTGCTTCTCCTGCATACTATGAGTCGACACATCCTCCTTATGGATCGACTCATTATGGTTTTCAATACAGCATGTATCGACACATGCACTCTTCGTGTCGACTCATCCCGAGTCTTGTACTTATCATGCATCGACACATCCTCTCTTCGCTTCGACTCATCCTGAGTCTTATACTTAACATGAATCGACGCAAGCCCTCCATGCATCGACTCATCCTGAGTCTAACCTCACCCATGTATCGATTCATCCAGCTTGAGGTCGACACATACTGATACCTCCTGCATAAATTCTGCGAGTTTTCTCTATATTTTACTACATGAACCTAATTACAGTCCTACAAACCCCATTATAAACATAATAGATCATCACCTAACATTAACCTATAATACTACATCGATCAAACGATATCATAACGTCATTATTCATTCAAATGCATCAAATCTTCATCATACATCATCCAATTCCAGAACAAAAACAACAATCCTCTAACCCACATATCAAACATCATGAACCCAATTATAAAGTCAGAACCCCACCCTCACATACTAACCATCATATTCCCGGTTATAAAATACGAACCCCACCCTTACCTTTTGGTTTTTCGGTCGGTTGAATTCTCCGGTTGAAACTGCAATTAGTTTGACGACGAGTTCTCTAAATTTGCTTGCCTCCCACTTGGTGCCTCTCAAACCCTTGCTTCTTCTACTGCTACGCGATAATTGTTTTGCTTTTGGTTGCTAACCTCTATATATTATAACCTAATATAATAATAGGTATACTAGTAACTTTAATGGGCCTATTAATTCTATTCCCAATCTTACTATTTCACACACCCCACTTGACCCAACTAATAAAATAACATTCTACTAAAATTAACATTAAATCCAATATTAATCTATCTTGACTAAATTGACTAATTATTCGATTATCAATTCTAACAATCCAATAATTCTCCTAATAATTATTCCGATAATTCCTTCTTCGACTAAATTCCAACAATTTAAATCCTCAATAATTCATTTAAATAATTTAATGAATTTCCGGGCGTTACAATTCTCCCCCACTTAGAATATTTTTGTCCTCGAAAATTCATCCGACACCACTTCCCTTAACTTCGCCTCCACCTCTAGCCTTCCGATATAATCACAACTTACTAAAATTTAAAATCTAACGCACACGTGCAATTCTATTTCAACTCATCCAACAATAATAATAACAACTAACAAAGTTTTATCGATGAAACACGTACCTCTGGTACCTCTGTCCTCGTTTACCATTGGAGTTTCCACCAACGCGAACATAAACAATGGTAAAAAAAAATTAACAATACTCGATTGTTAAAGACTCAACAACTTTGGCCGGACGGACTGACCTGCTCTGATACCACTAGTGTAACACCCCAAATCTACCCCACAGTTATATTAAAATCAGAGTGCCAAAATTTCCGCAAACATGGGGCATTACATTCTCATTCCAAAAACCAACAACATAAAAACCTATCATAATAGATACATAGCACATATTGATCCAAAGAACTTATAACAATTTATTAGTCTTCAAAAGTATTTCAACTTGATTCCATAAATATGCAGCGGATTCATAACTTTAAAACTCCGAAGGAAACATAGCATCTTTTAAACAACTTAATTCAAAGAAAACAACTTCTTAAAACAACAACTTGAATTAAACTTAAAACATCATAAAATCAAATAAGCATTCATCCCCCCCCCCCCCCCCCCCCCCCCCGAGTGCTACGTATCAGAGCGACGACACCAACAAGCTACTAAGTCTCTACTCCTTGTTACCTGCACGTTACCAGTATAAAGGCAACAGCGAAACAAATAAAGGGGTGAGACATCGAATAATATAAATAAGATTATGATAATTAATATATTAGACAAGAGCATTATAAACTTCACCGCTTCTCAACAACACACAATAATCAATAAACATTCACAATTATCATTAGCGATTCAAAATGCAATTCGAATGCGACACAACTATGCATATGCATGTGGTACCAACAGGGCTTCAGCCCTCTTCACTAATTTACAATTAATAGAGGCATAAGGCATAAGCCTACTTCACAAATCCGCCAATACAGGCCTTCACAAAATGCAAATGTATGAGACTCATGTAACATACAACATCACATATATATCATTCACCACAAACTTCATTACGAGGCATTCACCTACATCCCTGCATCACTGGCAATAAGCCTAACACTTCACATATTCAATCACATCCCAATTATCTCAAAACAACAACATCTCATAACAACAACATCTCATAAACATCTCAGAATAACAACATCTTATAAACATCAAAATAATTTATTAAACATCATTTATTATCACAAAAATCATCGAACACAACTTCATCAATAAAATCTCACTAATACTCAACTGTATAATAATAGTACAGTAACCCATCCTGTTATTCTGCTAATTTATATCGTTACTGTCACTAATCCTACTGTCATAATTCTAACAGCAGCCTCTAAACATCTATTATTCATCATTCTGTCCAAAAATTAGCACAATGACCAACAACAGAATTAATTTCTAAATCCTAAATTGGTTACTAGGATTACATTTCTTAATCATCATCTAAATCATCTAGATTAGATTTGGTTGCGTTAGTAAATCAACGCTTCGAACGACATCTCAAACAACATCCTAAAACTCAAGTTACAGCAATTAGAAGTCAATTCTGTCAAAAATCCAGCATTATGTATCGACACAAAACTCCTTCGATCGACACATCCTGCTTCTCCTGCATACTATGAGTCGACACATCCTCCTTATGGATTAACTCATTCTGGTTTTCAATACAGCATGTATCAATACATGCACTCTTCGTGTCAACTCATCTTGAGTCTTGTACTCATCATGCATCGACACATCCTCTCTTCGCGTCGACTCATCATGAGTCTTATACTTAACATGCATCGACGCAAGGCCTCCATGCATCGACTCATCCTAAGTCTAACCTCGCCCATATATCGATGCATCTAGCTTGAGGTCGACACATACTGACACCTCCTGCATAAATTCTGCGAGTTTTTTCTATATTTTACTACGGGAACCTAATTACAGTCCTACAAACCTCATTATAAACATAATAAATCATCACCTAACATTAACCTATAATACTACATCGATCAAACGATATCATAACGTCATTATTCACTCAAATGTATCAAATCTTCATCATACATCATCCAATTCCAGAACAAAAACAACAATCCTCTAACCCACATATCAAACATCATGAACCCAATTATAAAGTCAGAACCCTACCCTTACATACTAACCATCATATTCCCGGTTATAAAATACGAACCCCACCCTTAACTTTTGGTTTTTCGGTCGGTTGAATTCTCCGGTTGAAACTGCAACTAGTTTGACGACGAGTTCTCTAAATTTGCTTGCCTCCCACTTGGTGCCTCTCAAACCCTTGCTTCTTCTACTGCTACGTGATAATTGTTTTGCTTTTGGTTGCTAACCTCTATATATTATAACCTAATATAATAATAGGTCTACTAGTAACTTTAATGGGCCTATTATTTCTTGTTGTACCCCAAAATTTTCCTTCCCATATTTCTCAAGACATGTCAAGAATCATCTCTAAGTTGTTCAAGATGGCTCAAGAGTTGGACAGTCAAATCACCTCCTAAGGCAGTCAATTCAAAATTAGGGTTTTGTGTTGCATCAAGGTCCTTACATCCAAATGACCTCAAGTGCTCCCCAATTTCCTAATATATTCTTAAGTTCATCCATGTCAAATTTCAAGACTTGCAGAGAAAGTTTGGTCAGTCAATTGCTCAAAGGGTCCAAAAATCGACTGTGCTAGGGCAAAAGTCAACTGTGATCTACAAATAGTCAAACCTCAAGATGTTTTGTCAACATTATCATTTTGAAGGATAATTCATCATTTGATCAAGGGTTGATCATGATTCATCAAGGATTGCTCAAGATTCATCAAGATTCAAAAGTTGCTAAATTAGGGTTTTGCAAGAAACGTCAACTCAACTTTGACTAAGCATAACTTTCTCATACTTTAAGAGAAATGACCCATCCAAAGCTCATTTTGAAGAGGATGAAATTTACTGCAATACATCTTCACACCCCAAGATCAAGAAATGATCTCACAAGAAGTTACAAATTTGGACATTATAAGTCATTTTTGAAAGTCAACAAAAACACCTTTTTTGTTAAAGCTTATAACTTGAGCATGGAATATTAAAATGTTATGAGACAAAAAAGGTTGATTATAGGACATCTAAAGGTTTCTAAAAAGTCCAAGAAAACTTCTAAAAGTTCAAAATTGAAGAAGTTATGCATTGTTGAAGTTGGGCATTTTTCCAAAACTGCCAAAAGACAACTATCCTCAAAACTCCAATTTTTGACAAAAGGGCCCACTTTTTCCCACTTGATTTGGTCTTATCACACCACACACGTGTCCCATCTTTAATTTCATGACCAATCATTTATTTTTCTATTTTATTTAATTTTTATTGATTTAATTCATTTTAAATCAATATTAATTCAAATAAAATCCAAAAATTAATGGAATGAGATTCTTGTGATCATTACAGCTTGCCAATATCATGAGACACTCAATCAAACTCGTGCCAAGTCAAAACATGCATAAAATCTTGGATTTGAGGCAAATATGGAAACTTGATAATGGTGATCAAATCAAATCTCCATTCATCAATTCTTATGGATTCAAGCCCAAATTTTAACCTAAACCCATTCCCTTATACACACACAAGTGAGGCAGATCAAGAACACGTCTGGAAACTGCAAGAAACAGCCAGACAAAGTTTGAAAAAAGCTTGGAAAACTTGGAATCTGAAATCAACCTTATAGCACGATTCAAGGCCAAATCTCCACATAACTCCCTTGCTTGCAATCCCCTGAAGCTATATCAATCAAAACCAAGCCCTGAGACAGCCTAAAACTCACTGTAAGTTGTCCTAAACTCGACCCTGAACATGAAATCCAACCCTCTGATTCTTGCATCTTTTTGCCCAAATAATTGCATATTCATGCTTTGCGTTGCATTCTGAAACTTTTGGCATAATTGAATTGCACTTTTGTAGCCTGTACAGCCATGCCCGAAGCTAGGGTTTTGGTTCTTTGTTTTTAGGCGTTTTGTTTTCAGGTAAAATTAAGACTAATCATGGGCATAAATGGACTTAGTGGGAGAAGGCGAGCACCTTGATGCTCTTAGATTTCGTTTCCATGGCTTAGGGTGAATTTTGGATGCAAGCTACGAATCTTCCTGCGGATAAAAATCCGCAGGTAAATAACCAGGGATATTTGGAGAAGATGATAACGTGGCTTGGCTTCATTGGCCAGTTCAAATATGTTTAGCGCGTTTTTTAATTCCCAGGCATATTAGTTGTTTGCAATATATTATTTATTTTGTATTCTATTAATCAAAAGAACACGCAACTCAGTTGGTGGAGGCGCTATGGGAAAACCCCTTGGGACCTGGGTTCGAATCCCAGGTCCCCCAAAACTTTGTTGAATTTTGTTTTCAGGAAATCTCATGCAACGTTCAAAGATGCAGTCCACCATATGCCTCAAAGATAAACGTGCCAGATGGCCTTCAGGCCAAATCTGGTGGCCAAGAATGAAGGACTACCATGGTCTCAAGTCAACAAGCACGTGGGCAATCTGAAAAGTCAAGGCAGGCTTGGACGTATTGGGCTTGGAAGTTGCTGAACAAACACACAGTTTGGGCCCAAACCCCCATATTTGGTTATTTCTTTTCATAATTTCATTTTTTTATTATTGTTTAATTGTTTTTATTATTATTATACTAACCAATTATTTTTCTTAATAAAATCAGAAAACAAAAAATATAATATTTGTATTTATTAAAACTAATTTCATTATTTTATTTTGTAAATAAATAATTTAATCAATTTAGTTCTTTTTAATTAGGTATAATTTTAACATTCTTTGCAATAAATTAAAATCAATATAGAATTAGGTTTTTAGCAATTCTAACCATTTTTATTTTATTTTCTCAAATATTAAAAAATCCAAAAAATATATTTTCTATTTAATTAATTAATTAACTTAGATTTAATTTCCATTTAATTCAAAATAACAAAAAATATGCTTTCCTTGATAAAAAAGGGTCAAAACCCTAAAAATACGCCGATTTAATTTTCTCGTATGCGTTTCATCTTTTATCCAATAATGTAATTGCTTCGAGTATGTAATAGTTTTAATTAGGACTTTTAATCGCTTTATTTTTACATTCCGCAATTTAAATTAAAGGGTTTGTTTTTGGCGATGTAAATACTTGACGCCCTGTAATAGCTTAGATTTAATTTCCCACAATTTAATTTCCGCACAATATTAACTGTTAGATGTTTGATAACTAGGAAATGCATGACAAGATCAATCTTTAACTTAAAATCAACAATAGCTCACCCATGACATGTACAGATAAAATTAACCGAAATAACACACTCGCACATGCGCACTCTTAGAGTACACCTCGCTTGGTTGCCTCGAACGTGGTCATTGAGTATAGGAAGTTTTAGAGGTCGCCCTCTTGTACAAAGATCATAAGTTGCCTCGAAACGGTTGCCTCAGATAAAATGATCTAAGATAGTAGGGTTACCGCTAAGGCGTCCTAACATTGCTTTAGTGACCACACGTCCCTTAATCGAATTGACCCGAAAACTCCAACGACGGTGCTACCTGCTCCTCAATAGTGGGATAGAATTGTCTAAAGGACACTTGTACAGATTAATTCCCTTTTGAGTAGGTAGATGGTTCTTAAGTACTTGCTCCTTTTAAAAACAAAACAAAACTTTTCGCACTTACACCCCTTTCAAAACAAAAACTCTTTCAAACCCACAAACACAAAGAAAAGCAAAATTTTGAAAACACAATGAGCAAGTACCTAAGAGCCCGTGGATAACCATGGATAGAAAGGGTGCTAATACCTTCCCTTTCTATAATCTACCTCCCGAACCCGAGAATCATCTCAAAAAGGAATTTTTCTGTGCTTTTGTCCTTTCCTTGTTGGATAAAATAAAAGACGGTGGCGACTCTTGCTTACCGCGACATTTTGCGAAAACAAACGCAAAAAACGCGAATCAGCATTCCAAAAACAGTCAGTTCTCATTCCCACCGATCACAGAACTGGCGACTCTGCTGGGGAAGATTAAGAGTGAGGTGTACCTTAGGATTAGATCATTGTGTTTTCAATTGTATGCTTTGTATGCTTTAATTTTGTGGGCTTGTATCGGAGTTCTATAGATCCTAACCCGGATCTGGGGATACCCTTTAGGTAAGTAGCAATAAACTGTGAGGGATCTGTACAGCGTAGACCGATACGGATGAAGCAGTAGCTACGTTGGTGTGGCACTTTAGTCTGTACCGATATCCCTTGTGTTGGAACGAGGAGAATATGGGTCTTCTAAGGGGTCATTAAGCACCAATTGACCTTAGAACCTTAAATTGACCAACTTGGCCATAGAACAATAGCGGTATGCTACACTCATTGAGACTAAACTCTCGCGATGATTCCGGCCGCAAGAAAAGGTTGCTAAACTAGAATTATGACCGATTGAGGGTAGTTAGTGATATTGAGATCCTCTAGAACCCGATTACTATTTTTAGGACAGGTTTAAACCAACTGAACTGAAAGAGGGTAGTACCTAAGCTCCATGCCGGCGTGAAATCTAAGGTCTCTTAGTGTGACTTATGTGCCTTTACCATGTTTGCTTTTTGTGGATACTTGTGGTGTGCTTGCTATCATGACATCATGACATCATAACATTGCATGCATCTTACATAAGGACTAACCTATTTCAAAGACAGGAGGGTTTCATCTTTGCTCTGTTTTGTAGGTCATCATGATGCCCATGCGTAAGAATACTATCCGGATCAACTTTGTCCAAGTCCCTACCTTGCTTAAAGAGTTGGTTACCAAGATGCCTGTCACTACTTCCTTCATCAGGAGGCATGGTTCTCTTCTCAGTTTGGCCACCTCCAAATTGGAAGAGCAAATGATGAGTGTCCTGGTCCAGTTTTATGATCCGCTGTACCATTGTTTTACTTTCCAAGACTTCCAGTTGGTTCCTACCCTAGAAGAGTTCTCTGAGCTGCTTAGTATCTCTGTTCTGGAGCAGACTCCATTTACTGGTTGGGAGAAGACCCTTAGGCCTGAAGAAATTGCTGCAGTCCTTCATTTGACCAAAGAAGAGGTAATGGCTAATTGGGAGACTAGAAGTGGGGCTAAAGGTTTTCTGACTAAGTTCTTGGTTGGCAAGGCTAACTACTTCTGGGATAGCCTAGACTTTAAGGCGTTTGAGGATATTCTGGCTCTTCTGATTTATGGCTTGGTACTGGTTCCGAATCCTGACACTTTTGTTGATGTGAATGCCATAAAGATCTTCATCTCTCAGAACCCTGTACCCACTCTCTCGGGTGACATTCTTCATCAGCTCTATGCTCGTACTGCCCGAAAGCGGGGGACCTTAATGTGCTGTGCTCCTTTATTGTCGAGGTGGTTTATTTCACACCTCCCTAAATCAGTAATGAAGAACAAAGAAGGAATGGGCTGGGCTTATAGGATGATGTCTCTTTCTCATAATGACATTATCTGGACTCTCAAAGGTATGGATAAGGCGACTGTCATTGATCGTTGTGGGGAGTATCCAAATGTTCCATTGGTAGGAACCCATGGAGGAATTTCTTACAACCCATGCTTAGCTCTCCATCAGTTTGGAAGAGCCAGAAGAGAAGGGCCTCATGAGATGTTGATGCCTCATATCATCTTTGATTTTCAGGAAGATAGCGACGAGCTACGTCGTAGATTCATAAGGGCTTGGGACAGAGTTCACCAATCAGATCCATATGAGCTGGGCCCAAAAACTCCTCTGCCAATAGCCATATCTTAGATGGGTCCGCATCCATGCCCAGAAGCTAGGTATGCCATATGAAGCCGTCCGGCCTGTCACTCTTGAAGCTGCTAATGAAGAAGGGGTTCTTCCAACCATTCTCCATCCTTATATGCCCACTGACATTGGGGCACTGAAGAGATCTTGGATGCAACTGCGGGAAGAACATGATTCTTATTGGGAGAAGTTCAATGAACAAGAGCAGAAGATCCAGAAGCTGACTAGGCAACTGGAGAACGAGCGGATCCTGAATGATTATGTCCGCACTGAGAAGAAGAGACCATGGGAGCATTGATGGACCTTTGTTGATTTCCTTTCCAGTTTTTGTTACTTTTCAGTATTTCCATTCTTGTAATGCCTCAAGGGCAGTTTGTTGAACAATTGAAATTTTGAAGTTTAAATCTAATAAAGTGTGTTTCTTTTCTTATTTACAAATTTGAATCTCGATTGTCTTTGAAATCATAAATCATACGCATTTCATCCCATGCACTTCATAAACAGGTACCCTTTTACAGGTCTCTTATCTTCTTCGCTGTTTATTTCAGCAATCATCATGTCTACTGAACCTTCAACTGAGCAAGCTATCAAGGTCCTCCAGGCCCAGAATGCCCAATTTCAAGAGCTGTTCATGAGCCTAGCTAAGGGTCAGCAGGACCTGAAGACCTTGATTCTGAAGGAGAAAAAGAAGAAGAAGAAGAGGACAGTCCTATTCAACACAGGACACAGGTTTGGGAACAGGCTACAGAATGAAGTTGATCTGACCACCTCATCCGGAGGGAAAGACAGTCCACAAGAAAGGAGGGCTCCTAGCCCTGTGGTCTCCGACAACGATACGGACTACGATGAAGAACAATATCCTCCTGCTGAGGATAAATACAAACAGATGGAAGACCCTTTGAGCGCTATGGAAATTCAGAAGGTGCCCGGTCTGAACTTCGGAGATCTAGGTCTATCATATGGGGTGGTGATTCCCCATAAATTCAAGGCACCAGCCTTTTCCAAGTATGACAAAGTTTCCTGTCCGAAGCTGCACCTCCGGTCATATGTGAGGAAGATCCAGCCTTACATTGCTGATAGGAACTTATGGATCCATTTCTTTCAAGACAGTCTCTCAGGGACTCAGCTTGAGTGGTTCTATCAGTTGGACGGAGCCAGTATCCGCAGTTGGGAAGATTTGGCTACTGCACTCTACAGGCAGTATCAGTACAACTCCGACCTTGCTCCTACGCGTACCCAACTCTAGGGTATGTCAATGGGAACGGGTGAAGGATTTAAAGATTATGCCCGAAAGTGGAGAGACCTTGCTGGAAGGATGCAACCACCTTTGGCTGATCGTGAGCTTGTTGACATGTTTCTGGGGACCCTGTCTGGTCCATTCTTTAACCATCTGATTGGAATCTCTTCAACTGGGTTTACAGATCTTATTTTGACTGGTGAGAGGATTGAAGCTGATATTAAGGATGGGAAGATACATAAGGGTGCCTCATCGAGCACCGAGAAGAAGCCGTTTAAGAAAGAGTCCAGTGCTGTCTACAGTTCGAGAAGACAAAGTAGACCTGAACACCGCCAAGCTGTCAATGCGGTTGTTATTTCAAAACCTGCTGGTGCGCCTCAGTATAACAATCAACAAAAGGACGAGAGACCTAAGAGGAAATTCACTTGTCTCAGCATGACCTTATCTCAGATTCTCCCACAGTTGCTGAAGACTAATCTGGTGACTCTAAGGGAACCCCCAAAGAATTCAAATACAACGTCACAAAGGTATAACCCTAACGCCCGTTGCGCTTATCACTCCGATAGCCCGAGGCATAATACAGATGACTGTTGGGCTTTGAAGAACAAGATACAAGACTTAATTGATGCAAAGGAGATTGAGTTCGAGGCGCCCGAGAGGCCTAATGTTGTGACTGATCCCATGCCCAAACATGGAGTAAATGCTGTAGAAGAAGACTTGTTTGTAGTTTCGGTGGATGACATTGTTACCCCTCTGATGACTGTCAAGAAGAACCCGTTGCTAGCCGGTTTATTTCCGGGCTGTGACGAAGGTTGCCATATGTGTTCTGTTTTACCTACCGGTTGCCCATTCCTGAAGTCAGGTATCCAAAACCTAATGGATAGTAAGGAGATCCTGTTTGAGAAGGCTGTTGTTCCTTCCATTCCTACTGAAGAAGTCGCCACCATTACCATTTTCGACAATTCTTCCAAGGCTCCCTCGAGGAAGCCTGTTAGAATTACATCTGTTCTGAAAATCGCACCTGTGATTATCACTGTTCCGGGGCCCATCCCCTACACCTTTGACAAAGATGTCCCTTGGCACTATGGGGCAGATGTTTATGTTCATAGAGTTAAGCAAGAGTTGGATGCTGATACTGACATCAGCAACATTACTGGACCTGCTAAAGTCACTCGCAACATTAGACTTTTCTCACCTGATATTGTTCCACCAACTATCCGAAGACCTGTTGTCATTACGCCTGCAAGTGTACCTATTGCCATTCCTGATCAAGTTCCTAGTCCTACCCCTGTTGCTGAGTCATCTGACGCTTGGGGCAAAGGGATCACCAATGATGTGCCTGCCTAGACAGAGGCACCAAAGACAATTACTGTTGAAGCTTCCAAACAGGAGATGGAAGAGATTCTGAAGATTATTAAGAAGAGTGATTACAACGTAGTTGAGCAACTGGGGCAAACCCCATCCAAGATTTCTATGTTGTCACTGTTGTTGTGTTCAGAGGCCTATGCTAAGGCTCTGATTACCTTCCTGAAGACTGCCTACGTGCCACAAGAGACATCAGCTGATCAGTTTACAGATTGTGTGGCCAATTTAACTGCTGACAATGGATTAGGTTTCTCAGACGCCGATTTGACCGTTAAGGGGAAGAACCATAACGATGCCCTGCATGTCTCCATTGAATGCATGGGCACTACTCTTGCACATGTGTTGGTTGAAACTGGTTCCTCATTGAATGTCTTGCCCAAAAAAGCCCTATACCGGTTGGATTGCAAAGGGTTGGAGCTAAAGCCAAGTAACATCGTTGTCATGGCCTTTGATGGGTCTAAAAGGATGGTGCACGGTGAAGTTGATATTCCTATTAAAGTTGGTTCTCAGGTCTTCAATTCTACGTTCTATGTGATGGACATCCGACCATCCTACTCTTGTTTGCTGGGTCGTCCATGGATCCATAAAGCCGGGGCCGTAACCTCAACGCTTCACCAGAAGTTGAAGTACCCGGTCAGAGGGAAGATTGTGATAGTACAAGGGGAGGAAGAGTACATGGTCAGCCACCTCAACTCGTTCAGATACGTAGAGATGGATGGGGAGTTCATTGAGACCCCATTCCAGCACTTTGAAGAGGTTCCCCAGACACTGGCATCAGCTGAGACTGTGGTCGAGGATTCTCCTATGAAGATGACTTCCTCAAAAGATGCCCGGGTTGTTATTGAGAAGGGTGACTGTGCAAATTGGGGACGACTCCCTGATTTTACACAGAAGACTAACAAGTTTGGTTTGGGTTTCACTGCAGAAGCTCAAAGGGCTGTCCAAAGTGCGAGGATCGGAAGACCTCCTATGTTCATCAGCAACTCGGAAGTGAATGCCATTGAAGATGATGTGGAAGAGTCTGAATTCGACAGCTGGATCTATCCTACGAACAACGGTGGACCAAGCAACTGGACATCAAAGGACTTCATCCCTATTACTTTTGTTACCCAGTAATGAAACTTTTGTTTTGAATTTGTAACAGACAATGTTTGAAACTTTACGGCCCGATGTCTTACCCGGGGTATCGTGGCTTCATTTGTGAGGGCTTTTGTGTGTCATTTTCATATATCATTAATAAAAGCATTAGACGTTTCTTGCATTTCAAATTTTGCGCTCCTTGTTTTTCTTTATTATATATTGCAAAACAGCTATTTTACACACACTCACATATACAGGTCCACATCCACTCTGGATCCTACTGGTAACGACTCTGCTACTGCCGGTTATGACTTCGAAAATACGATCAACTTAGCAGAAGACGAGGGTGAAGATGATTGCGAAGTGCCTGGTGAACTTGCAAGACTGTTGCTCCAAGAGGAGAGGGCCATTCAGACACATGAAGAGCCGGTGGAATCAGTGAACCTGGGTACTGAGGCAGACAAGAAGGAAGTCAAGATTGGTGCCAATCTGGAGCCCAATTTGAAACAATGGTTAATTCAGATGCTACATGACTACGTTGAGATCTTTGCTTGGTCTTACTAAGATATGCCTGGTTTGGATACCGACATTGTGGTTCATCGCCTGCCTACCAAGGAAGACTGTCCTCTAGTGAAATAGAAGGTTTGCCGTATGCGCCCAGAAATGTCTGAGAAAATCAAGGCTGAAGTTATGAAACAATTTGATGCCGGTTTTCTAGCAGTGACTTCTTACCCTCAGTGGGTTGCCAATGTGGTTCCTGTACCGAAGAAAGATGGTAAGGTCCGAATGTGTGTTAACTACAAGGATTTGAACAGGGCAAGCCCCAAGGATGACTTCCCTCTACCTCATATCGACGTTCTGGTTGACAATACTGCTCAGCACAAGGTCTTCTCCTTTATGGACGGTTTCTCCAGTTATAATCAGATAAAAATGGCTCCCGAAGACATGGAAAAGACCACCTTTGTTACTCAGTGGGGCACCTTTTGCCACAAGGTCATGCCTTTTGGACTGAAGAATGCTGGGGCAACATATCAGCGTGCCATGGTTGCTTTGTTTCATGACATGATCCATCATGAGATTGAAGTATACGTCGACGATATTATTGCAAGGTCCCATACCAAGGAAGAACACATTGACCATCTCCAGAAGCTGTTTGACAGGTTGAAGTTGTACAAGCTGAGGTTGAACCCGAACAAGTGCACCTTCGGGGTGAGATCTGGTAAGCTACTGGGTTTCGTCGTGAGCGACAAAGGTATTCAAGTGGACCCTGCCAAAGTGAAAGCCATACAAGAGATTCCAGCTCCCAAGATAGAGAAAGAAGTCAGAGGCTTTCTGGGACGACTAAACTACATTGCCCGATTCATCTCACACCTAACTGCTACTTGTGAGCCAATCTTCAAGCTACTGAAGAAAGATCAAGTGGTACGTTGGAATGATGAATGCCAAGCCGCTTTCGAAATAATCAAAGAGTATCTCCAAGAGCCACTCATCCTGATGCAACCAGTTGAAGGGATACCTCTGATATTATACTTGACTGTGCTCGATAACTCAATGGGGTGTGTGCTGGGTCAACATGACGAGTCTAGCCGAAAAGAGCATGCAATTTACTACCTTAGCAAAAAGTTTACCGATTGTGAGACTCGATACTCACTGCTCGAGAAAACTTGTTGCGCTTTGGCATGGGCTGCTCGCCGGCTGAGACAGTATATGCTGACTCACACTACCCTGTTGATTTTAAAGATGGATCCAATCAAGTATATCTTCGAGAAACCTGCCTTGTCCGGAAGAATAGCAAGATGGCAGATGATCTTGACTGAGTATGACATCCAATATACGACCCAAAAAGCTATCAAGGGAAGCGTATTGGCAGACCATTTGCACATCAGGCAGTGGATGATTACCAGTCCATGAACTTTGAATTCTCGGATGAGAATATCATGTAGATAACTGATTGTGAGACACCTGGACCGGATGAAGGACCTGAGGAAGGATCCCGATGGTCTATGTACTTTGATGGAGCTTAAAATGCTTTGGGTAATGGCATTGGCATTGTGATCATATCTCCTAAAGGCTCTCATACTCCGTTTACTGCCCGACTATGTTTCAACTGCACCAACAACATGGCAGAGTATGAAGCGTGCATCATGGGTCTTCGAGCTGCAATTGACTTAAGGATTAAGTTTCTAAGTGTCTTCAGAGATTCCGCTCTCGTGATCAGTCAGATCAAAGGAGAGTGGGATACGAAACACCCAAATCTTATCCCTTACAAAGAGTATGTGTTGACATTGCTTCCCCATTTCAAGGAGGTAACCTTTGAACACTTCCCAAGAGAGGAGAATCAGTTGGCGGACGCGCTGGCTACAATGTCTTCTATGTTCAAAATCAATTGGGACAACGAAGCTCCCCGGATCATCATTGGAAGATTGGACGAACCTGCACATTGCTGTGATCTTGAGACTGAAGAAGTAACAGGAACGCCCTGGTATCATGAGGTGAAGAGGTACCTTAAAGCTCAAGAATACCCCGAGGGTGCATCTGTAAATGATAAGAAGTTTCTGAGGAGGTTCGTGGCGAAGTTCTTCATCAATAATGACATTCTTTACAAGCGTAACCATGATTCAACCTTGCTGCGTTGTGTGGATAAGATTGAGGCGGAAAGGATCATGGTAGAGTTGCATGAAGGTACCTTCGAAACTCATTCTAGTGGACATACCATGGCAAAGAAAATCCTCCGGGCAGGATATTACTGGTCCACAATGGAAGCCGACTGTCATCAGCATTCTCGGACATGTCACAAGTGCCAGGTCTATGCTGATAAGGTGCACATACCTCTAGTTCCTCTGAATGTTTTGATGGCACCTTGGCCTTTCGCAATGTGGGGCATTGATATGATCGGCGAGATCAGACCTACAACATCCAACGAGCATTGTTTCATCCTGGTAGCGATTGATTACTTTACAAAATGGGTTGAAGCAGCTTCCTTTGCTACCGTAACCAAGAACATCGTGGCACGGTTCATTCGGCACAATCTGATTTGTCGATACGGGGTACCAGAGAGGATCATTACAGACTACGGTACCAATCTTAACAACAAGATGATCATTGAGCTCTGCGAGTAATTCAAAATACAGCATCATAACTCTTCTCCCTACCGGCCGAAGATGAATGGGGCTATCGAAGCGGCTAATAAGAACATTAAAAAGATTGTGCAGAAGATGACAGTGACATATAAAGATTGGCACGAGATGTTACCATTTGCTCTTCATGGGTACCGTACCTCAGCACAGACGTCAACAGGGGCAACACCTTATTCCTTGGTTTATGGCATGGAGGCAGTCTTGCCTATTGAAGTTCAGGTACCCACTCTTCGAATCATGAAGGATGCAGGTTTAAGCGAAGATGACTGGATTCAGGCCCGACTTGATCAACTGAACCTAATCGACGAAAAGAGACTTACTGCTATTTGTCATGGTCAGACGTACCAAAAACGGATGATCAAGGAATTTAACAAGAAAGTTAGACAACAAGAGTATAAAGTTGGGGATCTGGTAATCAAGCGCATTATTCTACCTCAAGGTGATCCCAGGGGTAAATGGACCCCTACTTACAAAGGGCCGTTTGTGGTTAAGAACATCTTCTCAGGAGGAGCTATGATTCTAACCACCATGGATGGTGACGACCTTCCTCACCCCGTCAATCCAGACATAGTAAAAAGATACTACGCATAATCAAAGACCCGCTAGGTTGACAGGCCTAGGCAAAAATAAGGGCTTCCCAGCGAACCAAAAGGGTTCGGGCAAAAATAAGGGATGAAAATGAAAAAAAACTGTACACCCGGCAAGTCGAAAACCTGAAAAGGCCGCTTGGGCAAAAATGGGTATCCCGGTGGACTGAAAACCCGAAAGGGCGGTCCAGGAAAAAGTTAGGGATTAAAGTGTAATACTATGTCTCATTGGATCACCTCGCATCCAGACTTCGGTATCGACTATCAAGCTCGGACGACACTAATCAATCAGATTCATCTTCAACTAAGCAACAAAGTGATGAGATGCTTGAAGATATAAAGGCAATAGCAGAGTTGGAACCCAGTGGGATTATTCACATAGCTGTTTTGTTTCCTTTTCACAAATTGTATAAATTCCATTTGTTCGGCGGCGTTCCCTTACTAGGACGTCAGCTTCTTGTACAAAAAACGCCCATTTTCAGGCCAAACTTCAAAATTAATACAAATTCATTCTCAGAAAGTTCAAGCTGTTTTTCCTTTATCTGTTTTGTTTTGCAAAGAACGTCCAATGTTCATTTTTGATATATGCATTTGACATTAATTGCTGATCATAAATATTTACATGCGAAACGAAAGATGAATTACTGGTAATATCAGAAACAGGGGCATAAGAAATGTCCAAGCTGTGTCGTTGCTTTGTCCACCAGGTACCAAGGTAGATTCAACTGAAGAATATAGCTAAGATACCGTCACTCCCCGCAGAGTAAAACAACAATGGTAGCTCTCCCAGCTGAGACTTACAACTACGGACGAATCAACAATGCTCTCCCCAAGCAGAGTTAGTCTACCATCAACCCTAAAAAGGTTTGGTATCCCTAGAAGGTCTTAATATTCCTCAGCGGAGTATAAAGATATTCCCCCAGCAAGCATAAGAGCATCCCCGACAGTCTTAATATTCCTCAACAGAGTATAAGAATGTTCCCCGGCAGAATACAAGATACCCCTAGTAGATCCATTTCCCCAGCGCAGTCTAAAAAAAGGGCTTTCCCAACAGAGTTGAATCATCTTCCCCAGTAGATTCTGGAAGCTTATCCCCTGCAGAGGGCAAATAAATCTCCCCAGCAAAATTCAGAGGGTTATCCTCACAGGAGTCTAACTGGGTTATCCTCAGCAAGTTGCAATTGAAAGATCACCCCCCAGCAAAGTTCTTTCCTTTCCCCAAACAGGAGTTCAATCCTCAACCGATTCTGTATCACCAGCAACGGTAATCCATCCCCAGCGGAGTTCATCATTAAAATCCCCAACAGAGTTTATCAACGGAACCGCTAGCGGAGCTTATCATTAAAATCTTCAGCAGAATATCCCTCCCCCACAGAATAATTCCCCTCATAGTAATCTCTTCATCAGTTTATTCCTCAAAGGAGTTCTTTTCTCCTGCAGGTTTATCCTCACAATCATCTTTGTTCACCATCCCTGGCGGAAGCGAAGCATTCAACTTTATTCTCCAGCAGCTCCGAGATTTATTTTCCCCAGCTAAAACATTACATGTCCATACATCATGCTACATGCATATACACATCTTTATTCTCCAGCAGCTCCGAGATTTATTTTCCCCAGCTAAAACATTACATGTCCATACATCATGCTACATGCATATACGCATCATACCATACAATCTCATTTATTTTGAGAGCATCATTGCCTGATACATATCATGCATTACATATAGCTAACCTTTACCTTTTAGGAAAGATACAATCAAAATTCAAGTTATGAAGCCCGGGTACGACCAGGATAGTATCTCGATTTCCACGGCATATTGTGAAGCCCAGATTACAACCGGATAACAATATCAGACTACCGCGAAGCCTGGATTACGACCAGATAGTGATATATCTCAAAAGTAAGCTATGAAGCCCGGAGAACGACCGGATAATAGTTTATTCCCCAGTGAGCCGCGAAGTCCGAATTACGACCGAATAGCAGCTCAGTAAGCACCATGAAGCCTGGATTCGACCAGATAGTGGTATGTCATAAACACAAGCCGTGAAGCCCGGATCACGACTGGATAACAGCTCAGCAAGTTATTGTGAAGCCTGGATTACGACCAGATAGCAACCAAGAGTACTACGAAGCCTGGATTTCGACCAGATAGTGGTATGATACATTCTGAAGCCTGGATTATGACAAGATAGCAACCAAGAGTACTACGAAGCCTGGATTTCGACCAGATAGTGGTATGATACATCGTGAAGCCTGGATTACGACCAGATAACGTTAAGGGCCACTGTGAAGCTTGGATTACGACCAAATAAGAGTTTACCCAGCCAGTTACTATAAAGCTTGGATTACGACCAAATAGCAGTCTACCCAGCCAGTTACTATGAAGCCCGTATTCGACCGGATATTAGTAAACCCAACCGTCAAAGAGAAGCCCGAATGCGACCGGATAACCACCTGATTTATTCTGAAGCCTGGATTCCGACCAGATAAGAAGTAAGGTATCATGAAGCATGGATTCGACCAGATAATGGTATGACACATTGTGAAGCCTGGATTACGACCAGATAGTGATACAAGACACTATGAAGCTTGGATTCTGACCAAATAGCAGTTTACATGGACAGTTACTAAGAAGCCCGAAGTCGGCCGGATATTAGTGTACCCTAAACACAAGTTGAAGCCCGGAGGCGACCGGATAACCACTTTATTTATTATGAAGCCTGGATTTCGACCAGATAAGAAGTGAGGTATTGCAAAGCCTGGATTACGACCGGATAACAAGTTTAATCTCACCCCCAGTAAGTCACTGTAAAGCCTGGACTACGACCAGATAGCAGTCGGTCTTATCACTATGAAGCCTGGGTTGCGACCAGATAATAGTTCACTCTCACATCCTCAACAGAGATGATTCCTCAGTAGAATAAAGGACGATCTAAGCTCCTAAAGTTCTATTTCTCCTAAGACAAAGGACAACATTCCCCAGTGGAATCTCCCTCAACAACAGGTATACAAGCTCTCGCTAAGGAATCTCTTACGCGATCGACACTCCTTTGGATGGCATCTTTAAGCCCACATCCCATCATCAATCTCCAAATGGCATCTGTAAGCCCATTCCCGACATCACAAGACAAATACTACTTCATGCGAGTGCAAATTTCTGGACACTCTAGTGTTCAATCATCTTTCACCTTCGGATCACAAAAGGCCCGAACGCCAATCTATATCCTCAGGTTTAAGAAGATTGAACAGGGGAAACTGTTGTACCCCAAAATTTTCCCTCCCATATTTCTCAAGACATGTCAAGAATCATCTCCAAGTTGTTCAAGATGGCTCAAGAGTTGGACAGTCAAATCACCTCCTAAGGCAGTCAATTCAAAATTAGGGTTTTGTGTTGCATCAAGGTCCTTACATCCAAATGACCTCAAGTGCTACCCAATGTCCTAATATGTTCTTAAGTTCATCCATGTCAAATTTCAAGCCTTGCAGAGAAAGTTTGGTCAGTCAATTGCTCAAAGGGTCCAAAAATCGACTGTGCTAGGGCAAAAGTCAACTGTGACCTACAAATAGTCAAACCTCAAGAATTTTTGTCAAAATTCTCATTTTGAAGGATAATTCACCATTTGATCAAGGGTTGATCATGATTCATCAAGGATTGCTCAAGATTCATCAAGATTCAAAAGTTGCTAAATTAGGGTTTTGTAGGAAAAGTCAACTCAATTTTGACCAAACATAACTTTCTCATACTTTATGAGAAATGACCCAAGATCAAGAATCCATATTCACACCCCAAGATCAAGAAATGCTCTCACAAGAAGTTACAAATTTGGACATTATAGGTCATTTTTGAAAGTCAACAAAAACACATTTTTTGTCAAAGCTTATAACTTGAGCATGGAATATCAAAATGTGATGAGACCAAAAATGTTGATTAGAGGACATATCAAGGTTTCTAAAAAGTCCAAGAACACTTCCAAAAGTTCAAAATTGAAGAAGTTATGCATTGTTGAAGTTGTGCATTTTTCCAAAATTGCCAAAAGACAACTATCCTCAAAACTCCAATTTTTGACAAAAGGGCCCACTTTTTCCCACTTGATTTGGTCTTATCACACCACACACGTGTCCCATCTTTAATTTCATGACCAATCATTTATTTTTCTATTTTATTTAATTTTTATTGATTTAATTCATTTTAAATCAATATTAATTCAAATAAAATCCAAAAATTAATGGAATGAGATTCTTGTGATCATTACAACTTGAAAATATCATGAGACACTCAATCAAACTCGTGCCAAGTCAAAACATGCATAAAATCTTGGATTTGAGGCAAATATGGAAACTTGATAATGGTGATCAAATCAAATCTCCATTCATCAATTCTTATGGATTCAAGCCCAAATTTTAACCTAAACCCATTCCCTTATACACACACAAGTGAGGCAGATCAAGAACACGCCTGGAAACTGCAAGAAACATCCAGACAAAGTTTGAAAAAAGCTTGGAAAACTTGGAATCTGAAATCAACCTTAGAGCACGATTCAAGGCCAAATCTCCACATAGCTCTCTTGCTTGCAATCCCCTGAAACTATATCAATCAAAACCAAGCCCTGAGACAGCCTAAAACTCACTGTAAGTCGTCCTAAACTCGACCTTGAACATGAAATCCAACCCTCTGATTCTTGCATCTTTTTGCCCAAATAATTGCATATTCATGCTTTGCGTTGCATTCTGAAACTTTTAGCATAATTGAATTGCACTTTTGTAGCCTGTACAGCCATGCCCGAAGCTAGGGTTTTGGTTCTTTGTTTTTAGGCGTTTTGTTTTTAGGTAAAATTAAGACTAATCATGGGCATAAATGGACTCAGTGGGAGAAGGCGAGCACGTTGATGCTCTTAGATTTTGTTTCCATGGCTTAGGGTGAATTTTGGATGCAAGCTACGAATCTTCCTGCGGATAAAAATACGCAGGTAAATAACCAGGGATATTTGGAGAAGATGATAACGTGGCTTGGCTTCATTGGCCAGTTCAAATATGTTTAGCGCGTTTTTTTAATTCCCAGGCATATTAGTTGTTTGTAATATATTATTTATTTTGTATTCTATTAATCAAAAGAACACGCAACTCAGTTGGTGGAGGCGCTATGGGAAAACCCCTTGGGACCTGGGTTCGAATCCCAAGTCCCCCAAAACTTTGTTGAATTTTGTTTTCAGGCAATCTCATGCAACGTTCAAAGATGCAGTCCACCATATGCCTCAAAGATCAACGTGCCAGATGGCCTTCAGGCCAAATCTGGTGGCCAGGAATGAAGGACTACCATGGTCTCAAGTCAACAAGCACATGGGCAATCTGAAAAGTCAAGGCAGACTTGGACGTATTGGGCTTGGAAGTTGCTGAACAAACACCCAGTTTGGGCCCAAACCCCCATATTTGGTTTCTTTTCATAATTTCATTTTTTTTATTATTGTTTAATTGTTTTTATTATTATTATACTAACCAATTATTTTTCTTAATAAAATCAGAAAACAAAAAATATAATATTTTTATTTATTAAAACTAATTTCATTATTTTATTTTGTAAATAAATAATTTAATCAATTTAGTTCTTTTTAATTAGGTATAATTTTAACATTTTTTGCAATAAATTAAAATCAATATAGAATTAGGTTTTTAGCAATTCTAACCATTTTTATTTTATTTTCTCAAATATTAAAAAATCCAAAAAATATATTTTCTATTTAATTAATTAATTAACTTAGATTTAATTTCCATTTAATTCAAAATAACAAAAAATATGCTTTCCTTGATAAAAAAGGGTCAAAACCCTAAAAATACGCCGATGTAACTTTCTCGCATGCGTTTCATCTTTTATCCAATAATGTAATTGCTTCGAGTATGTAATAGTTTTAATTAGGACTTTTAATCGCTTTATTTTTACTTTCCACAATTTAAATTAAAGGGTTTATTTTTGGCGATGTAAATACCCGACGCCTTGTAATAGCTTAGATTTAATTTCCCGCAATTTAATTTCCGCACAATATTAACTGTTAGATGTTTGATAACTAGGAAATGCAAGACAAGATCAATCTTTAACTTAAAATCAACAATAGCTCACCCATGACATGTACAGATAAAATTAACCGAAATAACACACTCACACATGCGCACTCTTAGGGTACACCTCGCTTGGTTGCCTCGAACGTGGTCATTGAGTATAGGAAGTTTTAGAGGTCGCCCTCTTGTACAAAGATCATAAGTTGCCTCGAAACGGTTGCCTCGGATAAAATGATCTAAGACAGAAGGGTTACCGCTAAGGCGTCCTAACATTGCTTTAGTGACCACACGTCACTTAATCGAATTGACCCGAAAACTCCAACGACGATGCTACTTGCTCCTTAATAGTGGGATAGCATTGTCTAAAGGACACTTGTACAGATTAATTCCCTTTTGAGTAGGTAGATGGTTCTTAAGTACTTGCTCCTTTTAAAAACAAAACAAAACTTTTCACACTTACACCCCTTTCAAAACAAAAACTCTTTCAAACCCACAAACACAAAGAAAAGCAAAATTTTGAAAACACAATGAGCAAGTACCTAAGAGCCAGTGGATAACCATGGATAGAAAGGGTGCTAATACCTTCCCTTTCTATAATCTACCTCCCGAAACCGAGAAACATCTCAAAAAGGAATTTTTCCCGTGCTTTTGTCCTTTCCTTGTTGGATAAAATAAAAGACGGTGGCGACTCTTGCTTACAGCGACATTTTGCGAAAACAAACGCAAAAAACGCGAACCAGCATTCCAAAAACAGTCAGTTCTCATTCCCACCGATCACAATTCTATTCCTATACTTACTATTTCACACACCCCACTTGACCCAACTAATAAAATAACATTCTACTAAAATCAACATTAAATCCAATATTAATTTCTCTTGACTAAATTGACTAATTATTCGATTATCAATTCTAACAATCCAATAATTCTCCTAATAATTATTCCGATAATTCCTTCTTCGACTAAATTCCAACAATTTAAATCCTCAATAATTCATTTAAATAATTTAATGAATTTTCGGGCGTCACAACTCTCCCCCACTTAGAATATTTTCATCCTCGAAAATTCATCCGACACCACTTCCCTTAACTTCTACTCCACCTCTAGCCTTCCTATATAATCACAACTTACTAAAATTAAAATCTAACGCACACGTGCAGTTCTATTTCAACTCATCCAAAAATAATAATAACAATACGAAGTTCTATCGACGAAACACGTACCTCTGTCCTCGTTTCCCATTGGAGTTTCCACCAACGTGAACACAAACAATGGTAAAAAAAAATTAACAATACTCGATTGTTAAAGACTCAACAACTTTGGCCGGATGGACCGACCTGCTCTGATACCACTAGTGTAACACCCCAAATCTACCCCACAGTTATATTAAAATCAGAGTGTCAAAATTTCCGCAAACATGGGGCATTACATTCTCATTCCAAAAACCAACAACATAAAAACCTATCATAATACATACATAGCACATATTGATCCAAAGAACTTATAACAATTTATTAGTCTTCAAAAGTATTTCAACTTGATTCCATAAATATGCAGCGGATTCATAACTTTAAAATTTCAAAGGAAACATAACATCTTTTAAACAACTTAATTCAAAGAAAACAACTTCTTAAAACAACAACTTGAATTAAACTTAAAACATCATAAAATCAAATAAGCTTTCATCCCCCCCCCCCCCCCCCCCCCCCCCGAGTGCTACGTATCAGAGCAACGGCACCAATAAGCTACTAAGTCTCTACTCCTCATTACCTGCACGTTACCAGTATAAAGGCAACGACGAAACAAATAAAGGGGTGAGACATCGAATAATATAAATAAGATTATGATAATTAATATATTAGACAAGAGCATTATAAACTTCACCGCTTCTCAACAACATACAATAATCAATAAACATTCACAATTATCATTAGCGATTCAAAATGCAATTCAAATGCGACACAACTATGCATATGCATGTGGTACCAACAGGGCTTCAACCCTATTCACTAATTGCCAATTAATAGAGGCACAAGGTATAAGCCTACTTCACAAATCTTCCAATACAGGCCTTCACAAAATGCAAATGTATGAGACTCATGTAACATACAACATCACATATATATCATTCACCACAAACTTCATTACGAGGCATTCGCCTACATCCCTGCATCACTGGCAATAAGCCTAACACTTCACATATTCAATCACATCTCAATTATCTCAAAACAACATCTCATAAACATCTCAGAACAACAACATCTCATAAACATCTGAGAACAACAACATCTCATAAACATCAAAATAATTTATTAAACATCATTTATTATCACAAAAATTATCGAACACAACTTCATCAATAAAATATCACTAATACTCAACTGTATAATAATAGTACAGTAACCCATCCTATTATTCTGCTAATTTATATCGTTACTGTCACTAATCCTACTGTCATAATTCTAACATCAGCCTCTAAACATCTACTATTCATCATTCTGTCCAAAAATCAACACAACGACCAACAACGAAATTAATTTCTAAATTATAAATTGGTTACTAGGATTACACTTCTTAATCATCATATAAATCATTTAGATAAGAGTTCTTCGCGTTAGTAAATTAATGCTTCGAACGGCATCTCAAACAACATCCTAAAACTCAAGTTACAGCAATTAGAAGTCAATTCTATCAAAAATCCAGCATTATGTATCGACACAAAACTCCTTCGATCAACACATCCTGCTTCTCTTGCATACTATGAGTCGAAACATCCTCCTTATGGATCGACTCATTCTGGTTTTCAATACAGCATGTATCGACACATGCACTCTTCGTGTCGACTCATCCTGAGTCTTGTACTCATCATGCATCGACACATCCTCTCTTCGCATCGACTCATCCTGAGTCTTATACTTAAAATGCATCGATGCAAGCCCTCTATGCATCGACTCATCCTGAGTCTAACCTCGCCCATGTATCGACTCATCCAGCTTGAGGTCGACACATACTGATACCTCCTGCATAAATTCTGCGAGTTTTCTCTATATTTTTCTACGGGAACCTAATTACAGTCCTACAAACCCCATTATAAACATAATAAATCATCACCTAACATTAACCTATAATACTACATCGATCAAACGATATCATAACGTCATTATTCATTCAAATACATTAAATCTTCATCATACATCATCCAATTCAAGAACAAAAACAACAATCCTCTAACCCACATATCAAACATCATGAACCCAATTATAAAGTCAGAACCCCACCCTTACATACTAACCATCATATTCCCGGTTATAAAATCCGAACCCCACCCTTAACTTTTGGTTTTTCGGTCGATTGAATTCTCCGGTTGAAACTGCAACTGGTTTGACGGCGAGTTCTCTAAATTTGCTTGCCTCCCACTTGGTGCCTCTCAAACCCTTGCTTCTTCTACCGTTACGTGATAATTGTTTTGCTTTTGGTTGCTAACCTCTATATATTATAACCTAATATAATAATAGGTATACTAGTAACTTTAATGGCCTATTAATTCTATTCCTAATCTTGCTAAATTGACATTAAATCCTTCTTCGACATTAAATCCTAAATTGACATTAATCCTAATAAAATAACATTCTACTAAAATCAACATTAAATCCAATATTAATTTCTCTTGACTAAATTGACTAATTATTCGATTATCAATTCTAACAATACAATAATGCTCCTAATAATTATTCCAATAATTCCTTCTTCGACTAAATTCTAACAATTTAAATCCTCAATAATTCATTTAAATAATTTAATGAATTTCCGGGCGTTACAGTCATTCCTTGCAACTACACCCTAATTGGCGCCAGATTGGCATTCTATTGATATTGACGGTAGAAGGCGGGGGCAAAGTCCTCCCAAGTATGGATGTTGGAACCTTCTAACTGGTAAAACCACTCCAATTGAGTCCCAGACAGTCCCTCTTGAAAGAAGTGCACCCACAACTTCTTATCAGTGGTATGCGGTTGAATTTTGCGGACGTAAGATCTCAAGTGAAGCTTAGGACACGAGACACCATCGTACTTGGCAAAGATTGGAATCTTGAACTTGTGGGGAATAACTACCCCAGGCACCAAACGCAAATCACCAAAATCCAAGCCAGACACAACTTGAATTTCCACAGCCTTCAATCTATCTTCTAGTTGCTTATACTTGTCTTCAGCCGGTGGATATTGTTCGTCAACATAGTCCTCATCCTCATAGATTGGATTGTTACCACCCCCAGCACGGGTGCTCCTTGCATATTCATCCTTATTCTCATCCTTGGAGGAGGAGTCTTCTACCACTTAAACTTGTCGAATGGGGCCCTTGAATATCTTCCCCATGTTGATTAAAGCCTTCTTCTTGGTCTTTTTCTTTGCCACCAGATATGACATCAGTTCTTGCTTCCCTTTGGCCAAGTTGAGAAATGTTTCTTGAAATTGAGAATTTTGTGTCTGCAAGTCCTTCACAGTTTGCTCGAGATCCATCTTATACTGAAATAAACAGTAAAAGATATGGAGAACTGTGTCGTCAGAGCTAGTAGTCATCGTATCTAAAAAGAAGAGGATGGAAGTGAGTTCAACGTCAACGTCAAATTCACCCTTCCACCACTAATCAAGTGAAAGGGCAGCAAGGAACGAGAACCCTGTACCCGACCAGAGCCCTCACATAAACGACTACTAGACGATCTCCCTTCCCCGACCAAGCCAGCTGGATTCATATAAAAATTTCCTATGTTTTCCTGATACCACTGAGGTTCCAAAACTTCCTTGGGGAGGACACTTGGTATCCTCGACGGCCTCACCCGCTAGAACCACCATCTCCAGCCAACATTTCACTGGAATTTATAATAAAATTATTCATAATAGGTGTGATACGGTGGGAGAACTGACTTGAGGTTTTGCGTTTGTGTTCGCAAATGTTTCGGTTTAGCAAGAGTCACCACCGACCTTTTATTTTATCCTAAGGAAAGGTCAAAAAACACAGGAAAGACCTTTGAGATGTTTTCTTGGGTTCATGGAGTAGATTATGAAAAGGGAAGGTACAAGCACCCTTTTCATCCATGGTTATCCATGGGCTCTTAGTTACTTGTTTAGATCACTTGCTTTGCTTTTCAATTGTTTGAAATGGTGCTCTTCAATTGTTTGAAATGGTGCTTTGTGTGTGATTTTAAAAGATGTTTTGAAAAGAGGCCATCGTTGTGGCAACCTTTGTAATGATTCTTGTTTGAATGTATACAAAGGGGTTTTTGTCTTTTTGAAAAGTTTTTAATGTTTGAAAGTTGGATTTTGAAATTGTGTTGTGAAGTGTGTTTGAAAATAGCAAGGATGTTTTTGCAAGCTTTTGATCAAGTAACTAAGAGCTATCTACCCTATTTTACTCAAAGATCTTTCTTATGTTTTAACCCTTTTAACAGTGTTGTTTCACCATTGTATTTGGTGAACAACCTTGTGTTAGGATGTTAAACGGGACAGGCGCGGGTCATCGTATAGACCATGATAGAAATTGTGTCAAGTATCTTTGGCAATTTTCTTGAGGGACTTGATCATTTTGTTTAGGCAACTCAGATAGCGTCATCGAGGGACTATGATCTTTGTTTTGTTTTTGTTTTGCCAAAGTACTTGGCATGCATACCATGGCCCTTTTTTTTGAAGGCAACAAGTGGATTGTAACCCTAAGGGTGCAAGTGTGCATTGTGTTTGCTTTTCATGCATTTTCATCTTTGATTAGGTCAAACTATTTGTTGATTGATTTTGCATACAAACCCTAATTCTCTAATCATGGCATAATTGAAAGCGTTTAAGTGCGAGAATTTAAATCCTAAGCTATTACAACATGATTATAGGGATAGGGGTACAACTTTAGATAGGGGATTATTTTGCAAGAAATTTAAACCCTAAGTTATTACAACCAAATTGAATTTACAATGCATAATATTTAAATGTACAATATTCAAATAAACAAAACAAATAAATATTAAATAAAATGTATTATGCAAAAAAAAGAAGTTTCTTCACTTGTTTATGGATGTAAAGTATTTTTAATGTGAAAAGGTAAAAAATAAAAAAAAGATTAATTTTATTTATTAAAGGGATAAACCCTAAAAATGACCATTTTGCCCTTTTGGTGATCTGGTCAAATTTCTTGTGGAATTGTGGTCCAAACTTGATCAAATGGTTCATATGAGTTCATAATGTTGATGCGGGTCAAAATTCATGAGGTTTGACTGTAGATTGGTCACAGTTGACTTTTTCCCTAATATAGCTGATTTCTAGGTCAACTGTCCAATTGACTGGGCAAAAATTTGATTCAAGGCTTGAAACTTGGTATGGGCAAACTTATGAGTCCAACATGAAGTATGAAAAGTCACTTTGGGCATTGAAGGTCCAAAAATCCCTGTGCAAACTCAAACCTTAATTTAGGTCAACAGTGCAAGGAGGTGTCTTGAGAAGAGCAAACCCTAACTTGATCTTGAATGCCAAGAGTCTTGTGATGAGAAATGTTGATAAAATGAGAGGGAAAATTTTGGGGTACAACAGTTGCCCCTGTTCAATCTTCTTGAACCTGAAGAGTTAGATTGACAAGGTTTGCCTTTCACGACTTGAAGGTAAAAGAGGATTGGACACTAGAGTGCCCGTAAATTTGCACTCGTCAAAATATTGCTGAGGGAATGGGCTTAAAGATGCCATTTGGAGATGGTAAAATCTTGGTGGAGATGGGCTTAAAGATGCCATCTAATAATGTTTGTTGAACTACAATGTTGTGGGTCAGAAGAATGAGCATAAAAATGGTATCCATATCTGGAATGCATTTGAACTGTATCTGGAGACTGAGCCTGTATGAGCAAAGGAATGGCGTCTGTGTCTAGAGCGTATCCGAGCTGTAACTATATTTGATCTTTGAATGAATATCAGAATGACTGCAGTGTCTGGAGTGTATCTGTATTCTGAATGAGTAACAGAGAAACATCTGTGTATGGAGCTACTGTGTGCTGGGGATAAATTCCGAATGAGTGACAGAATGGCAACCATGTCTGGAGCGTATCTAGACTGTATCCGAAGTTGAGATCTGTATGAGTAGAAGAATGACTTCCGTGTCTGGAGTGTATCTGAAACTGTAACGGGGACCTGAATAAATGACAGAATGACTTCCGTGGCAACTGCACTAGGGAGATTCAATCTTCTGGTGTAAGGGCCAGAATGGCATCCGTGTTTGGAACGTATCTGAACTTGAAGTTGTTAGTTGAATCTGAATGAGAAATATAAAGTCCTCCGTGTCTGGAGCGTATCTAGCTTGTATCGGATTGCTGAAGTTTGAATGAGTAGTAGAATGACCGTCGTGTCTGGGGTGTATCCATACTGTATTTTGACTTGAAATTTTGAATGAGTAATAGAATAACCGCCGTGCCTGGGGTGTATCCATATGGTATTTGAATAATTGTTAACGATAGCCTTTTAATCTTATCCTGAAAAGGGTAAAATGTTAGCTAAAACATAAAGTTATGTTGCATGATATGTATGATGCAATGAAATATGTTTCATCAATGTTTATGATATATGAATGTAATGGACGTGCATGTAAGCTGAGTAGCTGTCTTTCTGAGGAAAATAAATCCTTGATAGCTGGATACAATGAAATCCTTTACTGCTGCCGGGGAAGTAAATTCCTGACCGATGCTGAGGATTCAAAAATCTTTGATCGTTGAAGATGAGAAATCCTTGCTGACTGCTTGGGGATTAAAGATCTTTGATTGCTGAGAACGAGAAATCCTGGGACAACTGCTGGGGAATGAAAATCCTTGGTGACTTGTGGGGATTAACAAGAGCTTCGACAACTTCTGCGGGGAATGACCTTCCTGGGAAATAAGGAAAACTCTGAGGATTTCTACTGGGGAATTAAAACCTGGGAGGTTTTTGCTGGAGAAATGAGACCGAGAATCTTCATTCTGTTGGGAAATAAATCTGTGGGGAGAATCTTTACTTGGCCGGTGAAATCAGGAGTTTGGGTTGTACGCCAATCTACTGGGGAAGTTGGGGAACACTGAATGGTTCCTACTGGGGATTGATAGTTTGGAAAATTGACTTTGTTGGGGAAGAAGGTTTAGAACATTCTAGATCCGCTAAGGATATGTATTTCAGGGTTTTCAGGCTCCACTGGGGATTGGGAGTTTGAACTCTGATGGGAACTTTGAAATTTAACTCCGTTGGGGAATAAAGTTTAGAATACACTGGCTCCGCTGGGGATCTTGAAATTTTAACTCCGCTAGGGATGTATACTTCAAGGTTTTAGATTTGTTGAGGATCTGAATGATGTACTGTAGGGGATTTCTTCTGGGATAGCACAAATATATCTTCCTACACCTTCAACCTATCAGTAATTATCCTTTCTCAATTTCGTTTTATTTGTAAGCAGTGATTATATTCAAATGCATATGCCTATTTAACAAAACTTTGGACGTTTTCAAATAAAACACAAGTGTAAAAAGAAAAGTAAGGCAAGCAAATTTCTGCACTTTGAAGTATCTTTGTATTAACTTTTGTAAGTATCGTTGTATTAACTTTTGTAAGTATCTTTGTACAAAGGAAACAAACATCCTAGTAAGAGAATGTTGTCATAAAATTTGAGAAAAATTTATACAAAAAGAAAAATGGCTATGTGTAACAATTCCATGGGGTTCCCATTCTGCTATAGCCTTCACAACTCTGAGTATCTTGTCCATTCGCTGCTTCGTCCGCTGATGATTAGATTGATCAAAAGCTTAGAGCTTGTTGGTGAAGAGATGGTTCTTAAAGTGATCCGACGAGACATAGTCATACGCTTTAATTCCCTAACTTTTGCCTGGACCGCCCTTTCGAGTTTTTGATCCACCGGGAAACCCTTTTTTGCCCAAGTCGCCCTTTCTGGTTTTCGACTTGCCGAGTGTACATATTTTTTTGGTTATCCCTAATTTTTGCCTGAACTGCCCTTTCGGGTTTTCGATTCACCGGGATGCCCATTTTTTCCCAAGTCGCCCTTTCGGGTTTTCAACTTGTCGGGTCGTCTTATGCATAGTATCTCTTGACTATGTCTGCATTCGCAGGGTGCGGAAAGTCGTCGCTGTCCACGGTGGTCAGAATCATTTCCCCACCAGAAAAGATGCTCTTGATCACAAATGGTCCTTCGTAAGTAGGAGTCCACTTGCCCCTGGGATCACTTTACGGTAAGATGATCCGCTTGATTACAAGATCTCCAACTTGATATACTTGACGCCTGACTTTCTTGTTGAAAGCCTTGATCATCCGTTTTTGATACGTCTGACCATGACAAACAACAGTAAGTCGCTTCTCGTCGATCAAATTAAGTTGATCAAGCCGGGTCTGAATCCAATCATCTTCACTCAAACCGGCATCTTTCATAATCCTTAAGGAGGGAATCTGAACTTCCATAGGTAAAACAGCTTCCATACCATATACCAAAGAAAATGGGGTTGCCCCTTTTGAAGTACGCGCCGTGGTACGATATCCGTGCAGGGAAAACGGTAACATCTCATGCCAGTCCTTGTAGGTGACTGTCATCTTTTGAATGATCTTCTTGATATTTTTGTTCGCGGCTTCAACAACACCGTTCATCTTCGGCCGATAGGGAGATGAATTGTGATGATAAATATTGAACTGCTCGCACAGAGCGGTGATCATAGTGTTGTTCAAATTTGTACCGTTGTCCGTGATAATCCTGTCGGGGATACCATACCGACATATGAGGTTCTGCTTAATGAAGCGGGCAACCACATTCTTTGTAACAGAGGCGTAGGAAGCTGCTTCAACCCACTTGGTGAAGTAATCAATAGAGACCAAGATGAAACGATGTCCGTTGGATGCCGTTGGCTTGATCTCTCCAATCATGTCGATTCCCCACATTGCGAATGGCCAAGGAGCTGTCAGAACGTTGAGAGGAACATGAGGAATGTGTACCTTGTCAGCATAGACTTGGCATTTGTGACAAGTACGGGAATGTTGATGACAATCAGCTTCTATGGTAGACTAGTAGTAGCATGCCCTTAGAATCTTCTTAGCCATCGTATGTCCGCTTAAGTGGGTGCCAAATGTGCCACTATGTATCTCGGTCATGATCAACTCAGCTTCAACCTTGTCCATACAACAAAGTAGAACACAATCATGGTTGCGCTTATAAAGGATGCCATTGCTTAGGAAGAACTTGGCAGCAAATCTCCTTAAGAACTTTTTGTCATTGACGGAAGCTCCTTCAGGGTATTCTCGAGTATGGAGATACCTTTTGATTTCATGAAACCAGGGTTGTTCCACTACCTCTTTGGTATTAATCTCATGACAGTGCGCAGGTTTGTCCATTCGCTCGATGGTGATTTGGGGAGCCTCTTTATCCCAGTTGAGTTTAAACATGGAAGACATTGTAGCCAGAGCACCTGCTAGCTGATTTTCTTCTCGTGGGAAGTGCTCGAAAGTAATCTGCTCGAAATGAGGCAACAATGTCAGGACATGTTCTTTGTATGGGATAAGTTTAGGATGTTGAGTGTCCCACTCTCCTTTGACTTGACTGATAACCAAAGCCGAGTTCCCAAATACGACCAAAAATTTGATTCCCAAGTCTATAGCAGCCTTGAGACCAAAGATGCAAGCTTCATATTCAGCCATGTTGTTGGTACAGCTGAAGCAAAGTCGGGCAATGAAGGGGGGTATGGCAACCTTCCGGAGAAATAAGTACCGCACCGATACCGTTGCCAAGTGCATTTGAAGCACCATCAAAGTACAGGGTCCATCGGGATCCTTGTTCAGGTCCGTCATACGGTCTGTTACCTTCAATGTTGTCTAATGTCATGATGTCCTCGTCAGGGAAGTCAAATCTCATAGATTGGTAATCTTCGACGGCTTACTGAGCTAGATGGTTAGCTAGTATACTCCCCTTTATAGATTTTTGGGTAGTATACTGGATATCGTACTCTGTCAGGATCATTTGCCATCTAGAAATTCTTCCAGATAAAGCAGGCTTCTCGAAGATGTACTTAATCGGATCCATTTTAGAAATCAACAAAGTGGTATGAGTCAACATATACTGCCTTAGCTGGCGAGCAGCCCATACCAAAGCGCAACAAGTTTTCTCGAGCAGTGAGTAGTGAGTCTCACAGTCAGTAAACTTTTTGCTAAGGTAATAAATGACATGCTCTTTTCGGCCAGACTCGTCATGTTGGCCCAATACGCACCCCATTGAATTATCCAAAACAGTCAGATACATGATTAACGGCCTTCCTTTGACGGGTGGCATCAAAATAGGAGGTTCCAGCAAATACTCCTTGATTTTATCAAAAGCAACTTGACAATCATTGTTCCATTCAACTACCTGATCTTTCTTCAACAGCTTGAAGATTGGCTCACAGGTAGATGTTAGGTGAGATATGAACCTCGCAATATAGTTTAAGCGTCCCAAAAAACCTCTAACCTCCTTTTTAGTGCGGGGGGCAGGCATTTCTTGTATAGCCTTGACTTTAGCAGGATCAACCTCAATGCCTTTGTTGCTGACAATAAATCCCAAAAGTTTACCAGACCTGACTCCAAAAGTGCACTTGCTCGGGTTCAGTCTGAGCTTATACTCCTTCAATCTGAAAAACAACTTTTGCAGATGATCAAGGTGTTCTTCTTCTGTCTGTGACCGGGCTATCATGTCGTCTACGTATACTTAAATCTCATGATGTATCATGTCATGAAATAAAGCTACCATGGCACGTTGATAGGTTGCCCCGACATTCTTCAGTCCGAATGACATCACTTTGTAGCAGAAGGTACCCCATTGCGTGACAAAAGTAGTTTTCTCCATGTCTTCGGGGGCCATTTTGATCTGGTTGTATCCCGAGAATCCATCCATGAAGGAAAATACCTTGTGTTGAGTTGTGTTGTCAACCAAGATGTCGATGTATGGCAGTGGAAAATCATCTTTAGGGCTAGCCCTATTTAAATCCCGATAGTCCATACACATTCTGACTTTGCCGTCCTTCTTAGGTACGGGCACGATGTTAGCAACCCATTGTGGATAAGAAGTAACAGCCAGAAAGCCAACGTCGAATTGCTTCATTACCTCAACTTTGATCTTCTCAGACATGTCGGGCCTCATTCGGCGGACCTTTTGCTTGATCGGTGGACAATCTTCTCTTGTAGGGAGATGGTGAACCACAATATCTGTGTCTAATCTCGGCATGTCTTCATAGGACCAGGCAAAGATCTCAACATATTCGTTTAACAACTGCACTAAGCGCTCTTTAACACTGGGTTCCAGGCTGGCACCCACCTTAACCTCTTTCTTGTCTTCCTCTGTTCCCAAGTTGATGGTGTCTAGCAACTCTTCATGGGGCAGAATAGCCCTCTCTTCTTATTGTAAAAGTCTGGCTAGCTCACCAAGCACTTCACAGTCTTCCTCACCTTCATACTCAGCATGATTGACCAAATCTTCAGAGTCACTGAAGGCTAAAGCAGAATAGTCACCCATGGAATCCGGAGTGGATGGGTACCTGCATTTTGTGAGTGTGGGTGTGTGTAAGGGATAGCCATCCTTAAACAAAACAAGATGTAAAAAGGAAAGAAAATGAACACAACAGTTTATAGATGAAAACGTCCAATGATTCATTAAACATGGCATATGATAATGAAGAAAATCAAGCCCTTACAAATGGACCTATATGCCCCGGGTAAGGCATAAGGTGAAAATAGCGTACAAATTGTTTAGTTATTACAGACCAAAATAGGAAATTGTTCAAAGATAAATTACTGGTTGATGAAAGTGATGGGAATAAAGTGCTTCGCTTCCCAGTTGCTTAATCCTCCTTCGATGGTTGGAAAGATCCAATCTTCAAAGTTGTCTTCTTCATCATCATCTTCTACATCATTAATCCCATGGTGAGTGATTTTAAAGGGTGGTCCTCCAGCCCTGGAGCGACGCACAGCTTTCTGGCCAGCAGCAGTAAAACCTAGTCCGAAGTTGTCCATCTTGTGAGGAAAATCAGGAAGTTGCCCCCACACTGTACTCCTTCCTTCTTTGATTACGGCCTCTGCATCCTTGAGAGATACCATCCTAGACACAGGCTTGGAAACTATAGGCACATCAACCATTGTCTTCGCAACTGCGACTTCAGGAGAAACTTCCTCAAAATGTTGGAAAGGCGTTTCTATGAATTCTCCATCCAACTCCACATAGAGGAAGGAGTTGAGGTGACTTATCATGTACTCTTCCTCGCCGTGCACCGTTATAATCTTACCTTTAACATGATACTTTAGCATTTGTTGTAAAGAGGAGGTAACTGCCCCAACATAGTGGATCCACGGCCTTCCCAATAAGCACGAATATGAAGGACGAATGTCCATAACATAAAAGGTAGAGTTAAAGGTCTCGGTGCCCACTTTGATAGGAATGTCCACTTCTCCATGAACCATTATCTTAGAACCGTCGAAGGCTTTAACAACGATGTTACTGGGTTTGAGGGTCAATCCTTCACAGTCTAATCTATCCAACTCCTTTTTCGGTAGCACATTCAAAGATGAACCGGTATCAACTAGGACATGGGAAAGTGTGGTTCCCCTGCACTCTACTGAGACATGTAGCGCGTCGTTATGCTTCCTTCCCTCGGGGGTCAAATCAGCATCGGAAAAACCAAGACCATTATCAGCAGCAAGGTTGGCCACGCACTCTTGAAACTGGTCAGTCGAAGTTTCTTGAGGCACGTGTGCCATCTTTAAAAATTTGATCAAGGCCTTAGCATGGGCCTCAGAGCAGAGTAGAAGAGCCAACATGGAGATTTTGGAAGGGGTCTACTCTAGCTGTTCCACGACATCATAGTTGCTCTTTTTGATTATCTTTAAGATTTCTTCCATCTCTTTCTGGGTGGTTTCGGGGATTACCACAGTCTGAGCCTTCATCCTGACAGGCGCTTCTAGTATCCCCTTACCCTTATCGATAGTAGCATCAGAGGGTCTAACTTCAGGTACATCAATTTCTTCAATTATCGGGCTTTGCACAAATGGCTTAACAGGCACGAAATCTTTCGAGGGTCCGAAGACTGCTCGTGGAGGAGCAATCTCCAAAGAGAAGATCCGTCCGCTGCGAGTTATCTTTCTTGTTCCCACAATGTTCCCTATATCAGGGGTTTCATCATCAGAATTCTCTTGGACTGATTCAATCTGTTTGTTACCATGATAGAAGATTTCTCCTCCGTAGTTCCATGGTATCGTCTTGTTAGATTTATACGGGACATGCCCCGTCATGGTGATTTTTAACGGCACAAACTTAGGATCAGGCGTAATCTTTACAGGCCTTTTGCAAGCCTTGGGAAGATTGTCGGAGATGGTTATTATTGCAATGTCATTGGTTGAAGTAGCAAAAGTAGCAGGAGTAACGAGAGTGAAGGTATCAACAAGAGTCTTTTGGAAGAGTATCTCTTGGGTATCCATCAGGCGTTGGATGCCTGATTTCAATAATGGGCAGTCAGCTCGTATGTTTAAACAAAAGTAACACTCTTTTCCACAGCCTGGGAATATCCTGGCTCTCATCAAATTCACTTTAATCACTGGTAACGGAGTCAAAAGGTCAGCAACATTGGTAACATGAAGGTCTTCCATAACGGAACGAACATTATGACCGTGCTTGGGCATTGGGGTAGAAATCACATTCGGATTTTCGGGAGCATCGAATTCTACCTCCTTGGTGTCGATCAGGTCTTGGATTTTGTTCTTAAGAGCCCAACAATTGTTGGTATCATTCCCTACACTGTCAGAGTGGTATGCACACTTTGCATTAGAGTGGTAATATGGAGAAGAGGTATTAGTGTTCTTTGGCGCTTCCTTTAAATTGGTAAGATTCAACTTTAGCAAATGAGGGAGTACTTGAGCCGGTGCCATGTTGATTCGGGTGAACTGCTGTTGTGGCCTTTCTACCCGTTACTGATTAGATTTTGGCTGATTGCTGCGAGGTTGATCATTTGAAGAGTTTTGAATCATCACTGCTCCTACTGTTGGTCGGTTCTCGGTTCTTCCTTGACTTTTCTGAGAATAAACAGCAGAAGCTTCCTTCTTGGCTGGGAAGGTCTTCTTAATTGCAGTGGACGCGGAGGCATCTTTCTGAATCTTACCACTTTTAATGCCGGTCTCGACCCTTTCACCGGTCAGAATTAATTCGGTGAATCCCGCAGAGGAACTCCCAATTAAATGATTAAAGAAAGGGCCAGACAGGGTCCCTAAAAACATGTCAACCAGCTCTCTATCCGACAATGGTGGCTGCACCCTTCCAGCCAGATCACGCCACTCCTGGGCATATTCTTTAAATCTTTCATTAGAAGCCATACCCATACTCTGTAGTTAAGTACGAGTGGGCGCTAAATAAGCGTTGTATTGGTATTGTCGGTAGAAAGAAGCAGCTAAATCTTCCCAGTTATGAACCTCATACCTCTCAAATTGATAGAACCAGTCCAATTGTGTGCCTGACAAACTATCTTGAAAAAAATGGACCCAAAGATCCTTATCAGATGAGTGGGGTTGGATCTTTCTGACGTAGGATCTTAGATGCATTTTTGGACAGGACAAACCATCATACTTAGAAAAAGTAGGTACTTTGAACTTTGGAGGAATGACGATCCCAGCGACCAACCCTAGTTCTTCGAAATCTAAACCAGGTGCCCTTTGCAACTCCATGGCTGCCAACCGATCCTCAAGATTTTTAAACTTTTCATCCGCCGGGGGATATTGTTGTTTGGAGTAATCTTTGTCTTCTTCCTCTTCCTCCTCTTCAACCTCAGATTCGGAAGGCATTGTTGTTCCTTTTCCTTTGCCAGCCCCTTCATCAGACGTTGAGGGGAACTCGAGAACTTTTCTAGCATTGCTTTCAAACCTTCTTCCCATGATGACTACACCAGGTCTTTTCTTCCTTTTCTCTTTATCTTTCTCCAACAGTACTTTAAGGTCCTCTTGACCCTTTGCTAAGGTCACGAGGAGTTACTGGAATTGAGAGTTCTGTGCTTGCAGATCCTTAATCGTCTGCTCCAAATCCATCTTGCTGAAATAAACAGTAGAAAGATAAGGAAACCTGGTGTGTAGACCTGTTTATGCATATGATGAATGATATGTTATTCATGTAATGCATTCAAGGATTCAGAAATTCAAATTTGTTGCAAACAAAAAGAACACACGTCATATTAAGAAGAAATTTGTCAGTACATAAGTTCCCCATGGGAAAAATATTACAAAATTCTTAATGTAAAAAGACATTGCGCATCCTCTTTGGTGCGATGTAAGTGTTGAGAGTTTCCTCCTCATGAAGCCGGCGGGTAAGCTCCAAAACCTTCTTCTCAATGGCACATAAGCTGGCTTCAAAAGTATTCCGTTCTTCTTTGAGTTGGATCCAACTCTTTTGTAATTCTTTCAATGATGTTGGCATGTCTGGATGTAGGAGGGTGTATGGAACCTCTCCTTCCATAACAGGCTCTTTGATCACGGGGAGAATGTGAGGATATGGCATCATAAGATTCTGGGCGCGAGTTCGTACCCACTTGAGATAAGGCTCAAGGGGGATGGAATTCTTGTGCCCCAATGTCTTACTATCCACTTTGTTGGGCATCCTCCAAGCTCTGATGAACCTTTGTCTAAGTCCTTGCACATCGTTGTCGAAGTAAAAAACTAGGTCAGGAATCAGCATATCATGAGGGCCATCCCTCAGAGCATATCCAAACTGTCTTAGAGCTAAACATGGGTTGTTGGTAATGCCTCCCCTAATGCCAAGTAGTGGGACATTAGGGAATTCCCCACAACGATCAATGATGATGATATTTTCTCTGGACCGAGAACACCAATGAACATCAGAATGTGTTAAGGTCATCAATCGTTGTGACCACCTTAAACCCTGCTCATTCTTCTAAACTGACTGGGGAAGGTGAGAAATAAACCACCTTGCTAGAAGAGGAGTACAACACATGAGAACACATCTTTTCCTCATTGTTCGTGTGTAAAATGAGTGTAGGATATCCCCAAGCAATGTAGGCACATGATTCCGAGATATGAAAATCTTGACAGCATTCACATCTATAAGCTGATCAGGGTTTGGGAACAAGACCAACCCATAGATGAGTAGTGCTACAATCTCCTCAAAAGCTTGTAGATCTAGAGAATTCCAGCAGTCTTGTGCCTTCTCAAACAGAAAATTTGCCAAGAAACCTTTGACACCACTTCTGGTTTCCCAATGTCCCTTGATGTTAGATGGTTGTAAGTGTAATGCTTGAGCAACATCTCCAGGCTTTGGTTCTTTTTCCGTACCATTGTAGGGTAGTTGATGAAGAATAGGAATTCTCAGGAGTTGAGAAAATTCCTCCAAAGTAGGTACTAGTTGGTAATCAGGGAATGTGAAACAATGGTGTAGGGGGTCAAAGAACTGAAAGAGAACTTTCACCATGTCTTCTTCAATGTTGGAGTTGACCAAGTTGAGAAGTCTACCATGTCTCTCACTGAAGAGAGAATTCTCTGGAATCTTAGAAGTAAGCTCCTTGAGTTGAGGAGGGATTCTCATAAGGTTGACTTGTATTGTTTTCCTGCGAAGAGATTCCATGACCTACAAAACAAGAACAAAGATGAAGATCCAAACCCTTGAAATGGTTAGTGGATGCATATGATGCTTTATGATGTTCATGATGTATGCACAAGCACATGTACAAACAAGTCACACAAGGTCCTAGTTTCAGGCTTGCATGAGGTTTCATAGGTAAGTACCCTCTTGAAGTTAGTTGGCTCAAACCTGTCCTAGAAATAGTAACCGGGTTCTAAGGAGCTCAATATCACTGGATTATTTTCTATGTTCATTGTTTTGGTTTATCCACTTAACTGGCGACCAAAATATTCCAAGAAAATAACCCTCAATGAGTGTAGTATCGAGTATCTACTAACTTCGGACTGCACCAAAGCCGGTCATCTCACTACCCCTAAAAAAAGGCCAAGATGGTCAAGTAAGGTTCTAAGAGTTCATTAGTGCTTCATGACATCACTCAGCGGCCTCGTATTCTCTTTGATTGACTCAAAGGCTACCGGTATACCCCGCACAGTTTCCACAATGTATTGCTATTTACCTATGAATGTTTCCCAAATACGGGTAGAGGATTTCAAACCCAAACAAGAGAACCAAATGTAAAGCAATCAAAGCAATCAAGATAAGCATGCAAAGATGATCTAGGCCCTAAGGTTACTCCTCTTTTAATGTTTTTCCCCAGCAGAGTCGCCAGTTCTGTGATACAGTGGGATAACTGACTTGAGGTTTTACGTTTATGTTCGCAAATGTTTCGGTTTAGCAAGAGTCGCCACCGACCTTTTATTTTATCCTAAGGAAAGGTCAAAAAGCACAGGAAAGACCTTTGAGATGTTTTCTTGGGTTCGGGGAGTAGATTATGAAAAGGGAAGGTACAAACACCCTTTTCATCCATGGTTATCCATGGGCTTTTAGTTACTTGTTTAGATCACTTGCTTTGCTTTTCAATTGTTTGAAATGGTGCTCTTCAATTGTTTGAAATGGTGCTTTGTGTGTGGTTTTGAAAGATGTTTTGAAAAGAGGCCATCGCTGTGGCAACCTTTGTAATGATTCTTGTTTGAATGTATACAAAGGGGTTTTTATCTTTTTGAAAAGTTTTTAATGTTTGAAAGTTGGATTTTGAAATTGTGTTGTGAAGTGTGTTTGAAAATAGCAAGTATGTTTTTGCAAGCTTTTGATCAAGTAACTGAGAGCTATCTACCCTATTTTACTCAAAGATCTTTCTTATGTTTTTAACCCTTTTAATAGTGTTGTTTCACCATTGTATTTGGTGAACAGCCTTGTGTTAGGATGTTAAACGGGAAAAGCGCGGGTCATCGTATAGACCATGATAGCAATTGTGTCAAGTATCTTTGGCAATTTTCTTGAGGGACTTGATCATTTTGTTTAGGCAACTCAGATAGCGTCATCGAGGGACTATGATCTTTGTTTTGTTTTTGTTTTGCCAAAGTACTTGGAATGCATACCATGGCCCTTTTTTTTAAGGCAACAATTAGATTGTAACCCTAGGGGTGCAAGTGTGCATTGTGTTTGTTTTTCATGCATTTTTATCTTTGATTAGGTCCAACTATTTGTTGATTGATTTTGCATACAAACCCTAATTCTCTAATCATGGCATAATTGAAAGCGTTTAAGTGCGAGAATTTAAATCCTAAGCTATTACAACATTATTATGGGGATCGGGGTACAATTTTGGATAGGGGATTATTTTGCAAGAAAGTTAAACCCTAAGTTATTACAACCAAATTGAATTTACAATGCATAATATTTAAATGTACAATATTCAAATAAACAAAATAAATAAATATTAAATAAAATGTATTATGCAAAAAAAAGAAGTTTCTTCATTTGTTTATGGATGTAAAGTATTTTTAATGTGAAAAGGTAAAAAATAAAAAAAGATTAATTTTATTTATTAAAGGGATAAACCCTAAAAATGACCATTTTGCCCTTTTGGTGATCTGATCAAATTTCTTGTGGAATTATGGTCCAAACTTGATCAAATGGTTCATATGAGTTCATAATGTTGATGTGGGTCAAAATTCATGAGGTTTGACTGTAGATTGGTCACAGTTCACTTTTTCCCCAATACAGCTGATTTCTAGGTCAACTGTCCAATTGACTGGGCAAAAATTTGATTCAAGGCTTGAAACTTGGTATGGGCAAACTTATGAGTCCAACATGAAGTATGAAAGTCACTTTGGGCATTGAAGGTCCAAAAATCCCTGTGCAAACTCAAACCCTAATTTAGGTCAACAGTGCAAGGAGGTGTCTTGAGCAGAGCAAACCCTAGTTTGATCTTGAATTCCAAGAGTCTTGTGATGAGAAATGTTGATAAAATGAGAGGGAAAATTTTGGGGTACAGCAATAGGGCATGCCGATCGCGTTCTTGTTGGATTCCGTTCGCCAAGGTGGGGATGAAGAGTGACGATCGGCAAGGTGTGTGGGTAGAGGTTGCCGGTCGGCAGCCTTTAGAGAGAGAGAGAAGGGTGTCGTTCGGCACTAGGCATTGAGAAGGAAGAAGAGTGTCATTCGACACCGTCTGTTAGGTGCATAGGCGCTTTTTTCTTTCTGTTGCAATATGTTATATAAATTTTTTTGGTATCAGTATAGAATTCATTAATACAAAAGCAAACCGGTTAGGGAACAAATTGAGCCATTCTTATCAGTAGTATGTTATAGCAGAAAAATATTAATAGAAGTAGCCCTCATGTCAGTAATCTTAAGCTAGTAGTTATAATATAATTTTAACAATCTGTAGTAATAAGACAAAGTTGGAAATAATTAGTAAAGTTGTAGTAACTATTTTAGAGGATTAATTAAATAGCAGAAGAAAAGATATATTGCCAGTTAGTTATTTAGAAGTGAATATTAAGAGAATAATTAAATAATGAAGAATTAATACATAGAGACTTATGGAAGTGTTTTGGAAATGACTATCATGTTTGTGTTTTCCTTTGTGATGTACGTTGATGTTATGATGTTGCGAATATTTTTGTGAAGTTGCAGGAATGGTTATGATGAAGATTTACCTCTATTAATTGGAAATATTAGTGATATAGGCGTATTCCTCATGAAGTGTTTAATGATATTGTTGTATGTGTTGTACATTCATACATTTGCATTTGTGAAGGCCTGTATTGGCGGAAATTGAGAAGGCATGTATTGGCGGATTTGTGAAGAAGGATTATGTCTTGTGCCTATATTAATTGGAAATTAGTGAAGAGGGCTGAAGCCCTGTTGGTACCACATGCATATGCACAGTTGTGTCGCATTCGAATTACATTTTTAATCGCTAATGATAATTGTGAATGTTTATTGATTGTTGTGTGTTGTTGAGAAGCGGTGAAATTCATAAATTTCTTGTCTAATATATTAATTATCATATTCTTATTTATATTATTCTATATCTCACCCCTTTATTTGTTTCGCCGTTGCCTTTATACTTGTAACGTGCAGGTAACGAGGAGTAGAGACTTAGTAGCTTGTTGGTTTCGTCGCTCTGATACGTAGCACTCGGGGGGGGGGGGGGATGAACGCTTATTTGATTTTATGATGTTTTCAGTTTAATACAAGTTGTTGCTTAAAGAAGTTGTTTTATTTGAATTAAGTTGTTTAAAAGATGCTATGTTTCTTTTAAAGTTTTAAAGTTGTGAATCCGCTACGTATTTATGGAATCAAGTTGAAACATTTTGGAAGACTAATTAATTGTTATAAGTTCTTTGGATTAATATGTGCTATGTATCTATTATGATATGTTTTGATGTTGTTGGTTTTTGAAATGAGAATGTAATGCCTCATGTTTGCGGAAATTTTTGCACTCTGATTTTAATATAACTGTGGGGTAGATTGGGGTGTTATAATGCTAATACCTTCCCTTTTCATAATCTACCCGCCGAAGTCAAGAAATAATCTCAGAGGTCTTTCCTGTGCTTTTTCACCTTTCCTTTTGGATAAAAGAAAAGTCGGTGGTGACTCTAGCTAACCGCAACATTTACGATCAAACGCAAAACACCCAAGTCAGTTCTCCCACCGTATCACAGTAGGGAAGTTGCTGAAATTCATTTTCTTTGAAGTATGTGTCAATTTGTGTATTCCATGCTCGTGGTGCCTGCTTCAGCCCATAAAGTGAATTCTTTAGTTTCAACACATTTCCTTCATTTTTGACTTTCATGTATCCAGGTGGTTGTTCGACATAAACTTCTTCTTCAAGCATGCCATTCAAAAAAGCTGACTTGACATCCATCTGATATATTTGCCATTTGTATTGAACAACTTGAGATATGAGCAGTCAATTGTCTCCATTCTTGCAACAGGTGCAAACACTTCATCATAGTCTATTCCTGCTTTCTGCTTGTATCCTTTCGCCACAAGTCACGCCTTGTATCTTTCAATTTCACCTTGTGCATTTATCTTTTTCTTGAACACCCACTTCACACCAATTGTTTGACTTCCTTTTGGTAGCTTTTCTAGTTCCCAAGTGTTGTACCCCAAAATTTCCCTCCCATATTTCTCAAAACATTTCAAGAATGATCTCCAATTTGCTCAAGGTAGTCCAAGGGTTGGCCAGACAAGCTCTCTCCTAAGGCAGTCTACCCCAAATTAGGGTTTCATGTTACATCAAGATCCTTGAGTCCAAGTGACCCCAAGTGCTCACCAATGTCCTAATATGTTCTCAAGATCATCCATGTCAAGTTTCAAGCCTTGCAGAGGAAGTTTGCTCAATCAACTGCTCAAAAGTCCAAAAATCGACTGTGCTAGGGCAAAAGTCAACTGTGACCTACATACAGTCAAACTTCAAGATTTTTGGTCAACATACTCATTTTGAAGTATATTTCATCATTTTATCAAGGGTTTATCATGATTCACCAAGGATTGCTCATAATTCATCAAGATTCAAAAGTTGCTAAATTAGGGTTTTGTAGGAAAAGTTAACTCAACTTTGACCAAGCATAACTTTCTCATAATTTATGAGAAATGACCCATCCAAAGCTTATTTTGAAGAGGATGAAATTTCCTACAATCCATCTTCATCTCCCAAGATCAAAAAATGCACTCACAAGAAGTTATGAATTTGGACATTATAGGTCATTTTGAAAAGTCAACAAAAACACCTTTTTGGTCAAAGCTTCATACATGAGCATGGAATATCAAAATAAGATGATACCAAAATGGTTTCTTAGAGGACACCTCAAGCTTTCTAAAAAGTCAAAGAACACCTCCAAAGAGTCAAAATTGAGGAAGTTATGCATTGGTGAAGTTGACCTTTTTTGCAAAATTGCCAAAAGTCAACTATCCCTAAAACTTCAAATTTTGCCAAATGGACCCAATATATTTCACTTGTTCTGAGTTGGCAACATAGCCCACGTGCTCTAACCTTTTCCACTTGTCCATGTCTTATTTTTATTAATTATTTTGATTTTGATTTGAATTAATTTGATTTAAATCAAAATAAATCAAATAAAAATCCAAAACATTGATAACCAAGGATTTTGTGATTATTTCAGGCTTCATTATACAGCTAGCATCATTCAAATTCGTGCCAAGCCTTAGAGTGCACAAAAAGATTAAAAAGAAGCCAAATTTGGAAGGTTGTTAAAGGGAATCAAATCAAATATCAAAAGCATTGAAGAAAAAAGATTTGGACACAACTATTAACCCTAATGCATTGCTTGATACATAAGGAGTGCGTGCAGATCAAAAGCAAAGTTAGAAATCAGGCTCAGAGCAAGAAAATAATTTGAAAAAATAAGCAAAAAGTGTGAGATCGAATTGGTGGTTAGAGGCATCCTCAAGGCTTGGTATCTGTCCCAATCGTTTCCTGGCACTCTCTGGAACCTAAAGCAATCGAAACCAAGCGTTTTCAAGCCCTCCCATGCATTGTAAGTCCGTAACGGTATCATCATCTTCTTGAATTCGAATAGCCTTATTCTTGCATCCATAGTGTAAATTAATGGCATATTCTTAACCTATGAAGCATTTGTAAACTTTTGGCATTATTCAATTTCATTTTAATGGTCTGTAACGAAATACACCATTGTTAGGGTTTCGAATTTGGTTTTAGGGTTTTTATTTTCAGGAACAATTGGCCTTGGCAATGGGTATGGTTGTGATCAGAAGGAAGAGACGAATCTAACCATGGTGTTAGATTCCATTTATGTGGCATGTAGTAGATTTTGGAATGGGCATGGCTTGTAGTGACGAACAACGTCCGTGGGTATAAGTCTCAAAGTTTTTAGCCACAGAGGGAGGAAGAAGACGATTAGCTGTCGTCCCACCATTGGCTTGTTTAAACGAACGCGCATTTTCTGTTTTTGTTTCCACTATATTTAATTTTTCTTATATTATTATTATTATTTGGCAATATGATAACAATAAGAACAACATAGCCCAGTGGTTGCCACGTGAGTGTTAAGGCATTCAGAGGCTGGAGGTCAGGGGTTCGATCCCTGCCTCCAGCATTTGTTATTTTTCATTGTTATTTCAGGAAATCCAGTATGCATGCAAGCGAGGACGTCCACCATACTCCTTCCTCATCAACGTGCCAGATGGCCAGATCTGGTGGCCACCATTGCAAACGCACCATAGGCCAAGTCAAACATGCCACACTGGATGGCAAAAGTCAGCGTGGATCTTCTCATATTGGGCCCAGGAATATGCTTTCCACGCCTCCCAAAAATTCTACATTCAGGCCCATTTTCTCTCTTCACATCTTTTTATTTATTTTATTTAAATTGTCTATTTAATTACTAACCAATAATTAATTTTCCTTTTATCAAAAAATCACCAAAAAATATTTTTTATCCAATTAAAATCAGAATTATTATTTTTCATCAATAAATCAATTAATTTAATTAGGTTATTAATTTTTTAGATAACTTTAATTTATTTTGCAAATAATTAAAATTAATTAGAATCAATAGGTTTTCATTACTAACTTATTTATTTTATTTCTTTCCTAAAATAACAAAATCCAAAAATATGTCATGTAATTATTTTTAATTAATTAATTTAATAACTAATTAATTTAGCATTTAATTTTAGGACTTAATTTCTTTCCTTAAAAAAATATTAAAAAAACAACAAAACATTTTCTTTTAATTAAGAGGGTCAAAACCCTAGTTTCGTGTTCGATTCAATTTTCTCACGCGCTTTATTTTTTATACAATTATTGTATCTGCTCCCGGTTTGTAATAATTAAATTAGGACATTTATTTATTTTTATCGCTTTTAAATTTCAAAGGGGTTTGTTTTTGGCGATGTAAATACCCGACGCCTTGTAATAGCGTAGTTTAAATTCCGCACTTTAATTTCTCCAAATATTTAACTGCTAGATGTTGATAATAGGGCTTGCATGTCAAGAATGAATGTTTAATCTTAAAACAGTTAGATCACCCTTAATTGTGCAAAGATAAAAATAACTAAAATTAACACATTCGCACATGCGCACTTCTAGGATACACCCCACTTGGTTGCCTTCATAAACAGTCATTGAGTATAGTTTGTTTTAGAGGTCGCCCTCTTGTCTGAAAGATCATAAGTTGCTTCAAAATGGTTGTTATACCCCAAAATTTTCCCTCCCTTTTTCACAAGAAATCACAACTTCAGAGTTTTCCACCTTTTATTGAGATTGGCTCAAAAATTGATCAAACAGACTTTTCTTTATCAGTCAATCCAAAATTAGGGTTTTCACTGATTTTTGTTGAGATTGGCTCAAGAATTGATCAAGCAGACTTTTCTTTGACGACAAGTCTGGAATTAGGGTTTTTCACTCGTATTTCTCAGAAGAAATTGAATCCACAATATTTCAATTGACTGTTACATTGTTTTTACGCTTGTTCAAGATTGCTGTTTGTTTCTCGAAACCTAAACATCTGGGCTAGGAGCTGAGGCTTTTTGATTGAAACTTTGAAGCATTGGTTTGATCAGTGAAGTGAAAGGTGTATGGATGTTTGTTTGTTTAACTGTACAAAGCATATGATTAATTGGAATGTCGGGCGTATTGTGGTTAATGCAAGGTTGCGAGACTGCAAAGTTTGTTGATTATTTATTTTATCTGAGTTAAAATTATTGGGATGCATTTCCAATTGTTTTAATTTAAGAGATTTTAAATAATTAAATAGGCAGTGCAAAAGAAAGAATGAAATATTTGACAGTAAAGAATTCTTAGTTGACAAAAACTTTTTATTTATTTCAAATATTGTTACAAATGTTATTCGAATATTGTAAATTTATTTACAGTGTTTACAATAATATTTATTACAATAAATGAAAAGAAAATCTAAAGCCTAAGTCTCTTGAAATCTTCTATCTTCTACTGCTTCTTCCATTATCCAACTGGTATTTACCTGCAAAGACAGAAAAAAGAAATCAGTACAGTTAAATTGAAAAGCATTTTCAATCAGATAAATATAAAGTCATCATTAAAGCTTGTTGACCGGAATTAGATTGTTTTTTTGGTTTCATCATGTTTTACTCGTCCTCTTTGCAAATCACAAGAAGATTTCTCTTCTTGGTTCACAAAGAGGAAAGTAAAATAATTTGCAAAGCATACAATCAAATTAAATGCAAAGATACGAGGCACAAGGCTGCACACAAAGAAGGCACAAAGCTGCACACAATGTCAAACTGAACTGCCAAACTAAGTTTCAAAAAAGCAAACTAAGTTGCAAAACTGTCAAACAAGTACACAAGCTATCAAAAAGCATACAATATGGAAAGTACAATGCAGAGGTAAACCAAGATACAAGCAAGAAGGCTTGTCATTATTCATCATCACATTCTGGCCAAAAACAAGCTTTTCAGATTAAAAAAATATATTAAGCAAAAGATGCTTTTATGGAGAGAGAGAAAGAGAGTGAAGTAAAAGGTTTGCAATTTTGGCAGGCTTAAAGGATAAGAATAAATAGAACAGGGCAAACAGTTCAAGGGGGGGGGGGGGGGGAGATAGCACAAGAAGACCAGAAGCATAAGCCTGCTGCCAGAACCACAAACTGCAAGTTATCATAACCTGCAAAACTGCTTGTAACAGAAGCACAACTAGGCACAACAAACCTTCAAGCGAACCTGCCTTCCCAATACAAAATCATACAAGCTTGCATAACCTGCGAAACTGCTTGTAAAAACAAGCAAGCTTAATACAAGCCTTCAAACCTGTTATAACCTGCATAACCAATTCAAACTTGCCCATATACTGCAAGTAGCAAACCTGCCTAAAAAAACGATTCAAACAGGCCTTCAACAAGCAAACTAACAGAAGCAAGCTTGTTTCAAAACTTGTAAAAACTCAGAAACCATCCAAGCCTACTAAAACTCAGAAAGCAAGCTAATAATAAAACCTGCCTTACCAAACAAACCTATTCAAACCTGTGCAAACACAAACCTTCAAGCAAGCCAAACTCAGTAACCTGCCATAACTACAAACACAGCCTAACCTCATCAACCATCGAAAACAGTTCAAAACAGAAGCTTTCAGAATAAAGTTTCATCATCACACAGTCAAGCTAACAACAAGCCCTTGTTCAGAAAACACATGTTCATCATTAAATAAATAGGGTACCCAAAAAAAGAAGAGAGAACTCAGAAGCAAGGGTTTTCAGAAATAACATTCATCATCAAACAAACAATTCAAGAGAAGTCAAAAGATACGAAGTACCAGATAAGCGTCATCACGCTCCTCCCTCCTCCAGCCACCTGAGAGCGCCGCCGTTCCAACCCTCCATCGCCTCTCCAGAAACAAAACCCCAAAGGTATTGTTTTCTTTTCCTACACCTCATGCATGAATATCAAAGATCAAAGCTTCGCAAACAACAAAACGTACCAGATTTAACATGCAAACTGTAAAAGGGAGCGCGTTTAGAACAAAGAAACGTACCTTTTCAAACCACTGTCTTGTACTGTCGTGGAGAGGAGATGGATGGAGGTAGCATTCTGGTGGCGAGAGGTTGAAGGATTAGTCAGCCCCATGGTTTGAGAAAGACGAAGAGGATGAAGACGAGAGGAGAAGAGCGCCGTTGTGCAAACTGCAAACCCTAAACTGATTAACCCTAAAAATTTATTAAACAATGCAATTGGGCCTTCGCCCCATGAACCAAACTAAAGCCCAAATTGCTTTCAGCGCTGAACCCCCCTTTAGTCTAATTATGTTTCTTTTATTTGGACCAAATACATTCCTTAAGCCCATTTAACTTTTTTTAATGTTTTGAAAACAAATACTTTTTTATTATCACCTTATTTTCATAACCTAATTCTTTTTTCTTCTCTTTTGTTAAATAAAGATAAGATATTAAATTTTGTATAAAATGTTCTTAATAGTTTCTTAAAACAATTATTACACTTAAAGTACATATACAATAAACTTTAACTAAAAATGATTTTTATTTTCTTTAAAACTCTTGTTTATAACATTAACCAAAATGCAAAAAAAAAAAAATCATACTTAAGTCTTTAATTAGGTTAATACTTTATTTGATCATTTGTAAATAAATACATACATCTCATATTTCTCTGATTTTCTTTATCTTATAATCTGTTAATTTTTGAATTGCGTCGATTCAATTTGGTTGTAACCCATAACATTTGGGACATTATTCTGATAAGACTCATCCCCATTTGTAAATAATTTGTACCCCCGTCCCCGGATACTCTTTTGTAATAGCTTAGAATTTAATTCTCGCACTTTATGCTTTTTAAATATGCCATGATTAGAGATTAGAGTTTGTATGCGAAAATCTAAAATCGATCGCTAGTTGACCTAATACAAAGACACATGCATGAAAATCAATACACAATTCACACTTGCACCTCTAGGGTAACCTCGCTTGTTGCCTCGGAAAATGAAATCATGTCCCTCGAGTATGAGACACTCTAGCAAATGTCCCTTCGATAAACAAAGATCGTAGTCCCTCGATGACCCTCGACGTTGCCTTAGTTAAAACGATCTCGTCCCTTACAAAATTGCTAGAGCGTCTCACAAGTTGCCTTCAATGATTGTATACGATGACCCGCGCCTGTCCCGTTAAACATCCCAACGCAAGGTTGTTCATCAAACACAATGGTGAAACAACACTGTTAAAAGAGTTAAAGACATAAGAAAGATCTTTGAGTAAAAATAGGGTAGACAACTCTTAGTTACTTGATAAAAAATCTTGCAAAACATCCTTGCCATTTTTCAAAAAACACTCCACAACACAACTTCAAAAACAACTTTCAAAACAACTTTCAAAACATTGAAATATCTTTTCAAAAAGACATACACCTTTGTATATACTCAAACAAGAATCATTACAAAGGTTGCCTAGACAAGGCATCTTTTTCAAAACATTTTCAAAAAAACACACACACAAAGCACCATTTCAAACAATTGAAAAGCAAAGGCAAGTGATCTAAAACAAGTAACTAAGAGCCCATGGATAACCATGGATGAAAAGGGTGCTAGCACCTTCCCTTTTCATAATCTACCCCCCGAACCCAAGAAAACATCTCAAAGGTCTTTCCTGTGCTTTTTGACATTTCCTTAGGATAAAATAAAAAGTCGGTGGCGACTCTTGCTAAACCGAACAAGTGCGAAAACAAACGCAAAATCTCAAGTCAGTTCTACCACCATATCACAATGGTTGTCTCAGATATTGTTGCCTCGAATAAATGATCTAAGACATTAGGGTTACCGCTAAGACAATCTAACGTTGCTTTAGTGACAGTATGTCCCTCTTTCGAATTGACCCTCAAACTCCAACGATGATGCTACCTACTCACTAATAGTGGGATATCATTGTCTAAAGGAAACATATATAGAACGATTCCTTTTTCGAGTAGGTAGATTAGTTCTTAGATACTTGCTCAATCAAAATAAAACTTTTTCACACTTACACTCTTTTACAAACAAAGTTTTCAAAAAACACTTCATTACACTCTTGAAGACAAAAGCAAGAGTTAAATCGAAGTTAAAACAAAAACTTTTCAAAACCCACAAACACAAAGAAAACAATTTTGAAAATGATGAGCAAGTAACTAAAAGCCCGTAGATAACTACGGATAGAAAGGGTGCTAATACCTTCCCTTTCTATAATCTACCCCCCGTACTTAGAAATATCTCGAAAAAGGAATTTTTCTGTGCTTTTTTCCTTTCCTTGTTGGATAAAATAAAAGTAGATGGCGACTCTTGCTTACCGCAACATTTTGCAAACACAAACGCAAAATGCAAACTAGCCTTCCAAAAACAGTAAGTTCTTCGACTGTATCACAAAATTGGCGACTCTGTTGGGGATTTAATAAGTGAGGTGTACCTTAGGATTAGTTCATATTGTTTTCAATTGTTTGATCTGTTTGCTTTATTTTTGTGGGCTTTTATCGGAGTTACTATAGATCCTAACCCGGATCTGGGGGTACCTTTTAGGTAAGTAGCAATAGACTGTGAGGGAACTGTACAGCGTAGACCGATACGGTTGAAGCAGTAGCTACGTTGGTGTGATACTTTAGTTTGTACCGATATCCCTTGTGGCGGAACAAGGAGAATATGGGGCTGCTAAGGGGTCATTAAGCACCACCTGACCTTAGAACCTATAATTGACCAACTTGGCCATAGAAAAGTAGCAGTATGCTACACTCATTGAGACCAAACTCTCGCGATGATTCCGTCCGCAAGAAAAGGTTGCTAAACTGGAATTATGACCGATCGAGGGTGTTCAGTGATATTGAGATCTTCTAGAACCCGATTACTATTACTAGGACAGGTTGGACCAACTAAACTGGAAGAGGGTAGTACCTAAACTCCATGCCAGCCTGAAATCTAAGGGCTACTGTGTGACTTGTTTGCCCTTACCATGTTTTCTATATGTGAATACTTGTGGTGTGTTTCTATCATGACATCATGCATCATGACATTGCACGAATATTACATTGGACTAACCATTTCAAAGACCAATGGGATTCATCTTTGTTCTGTTTTGCAGATCATGGCATCTATGCGTAGAAACACTATTCAGATCAGCTTTGTACAGATTCCTACTCAGCTAAGAGATTTGGTTTCCAAGGTTCCTGACACTTCCTCTTTTGACAGAAGACATGGTCACCTCCTCAGTCTAGTCACTTCCAAGCTGGATGAACAAATGATGAGCGTCTTATTCCAGTTCTTTGATCCATTATACCACTGCTTCACCTTCCCGGACTATCAGTTGGTCCCTACTTTGGAGGAGTTCTCTGATCTACTCGGCATCTCTATTCTAGAGCAGACCCCATTTACAGGTTTGGAGATGGCTCCTAGGCCTGAGGATATTGCTTCAGCCCTCCATCTTACAAGGGTTGATGTAGTGTCTAATCGGGAGACTCGGAGTGGGACAAAAGGCTTCTTGGCTAAGTTCTTGGTTGATCAGGCTCATCAGTTCTGGGACAATTTAGACTTTCAAGCGTTTGAAGACATCCTGGATCTTCTCATTTATGGCCTGGTTCTGTTCCCAAATTAAGATTCCTTTGTCGATATGAATGCAGTGAAGATCTTCATGTCCTGTAATCCGGTTCCCACTCTCTTAGGTGACATTCTGCATGCTCTTTATGCCCGTACTACTCGGAAACGGGGAACCCTTATGTGTTGAGCACCGTTGCTGGCGAGGTGGTTTATTTCTCACCTCCCCAAATTTGTTTTGAAAAATGAGGAAGGCATGGGTTGGGCCTACAGGATCATGTCTCTTGCTCACACGAACATCATATGGAGCACTAAAGACATGGAAGAAGTAGCTGTTATTGATCGCTGTGGGGAATACCCCAATGTTCCATTACTTGGAATTAGAGGAGGGATCACCTATAATCCTTGTTTGGCCTTACGACAATTTGGGAGAGCTAGGAGGGATGAACCTCATGAGTTGCTGCTTCCGGACATTGTCTTTGACTTCATGGGGGATGTTGAGGGACATCTCCGCAGATTCATACGAGCTTGGAACAGGGTGCACAGGTCTGATCCACATGAGCTAGGGATGGAGACCTCTCTTCCGATGGAACCGTATCTCCGGTGGGTTCGAACACGTGCTCAAAAGCTGGGAATTCCGTACGAAGCTGTCTTACCGGTAATTGTTGAGAGTGCTGATGAAGAATGGGTTCCTCCTACCATCATCCATCCATACATGCCTACCGACATTGGGGCATTAAAGAGGTCTTGGATCCAGCTCAGGGAAGAACGAGATACTTACAGAGAGAAGTATCATGAGCAGGAACGGAAGATCCTGAAGCTTACAAGGCAGCTGGAGAATGAGAGGGTCCTCAACGACTATGTCAGCACCAAAGGAAAACGACCGTGGGAGCGCTGATGTCTTTTGTTGTTTCTAGTTTTGATTTACTTTTCAGTTTTTCTTTTTGTAACGCCTCAAAGGCATTTGTTAAACATTTATTTCAAGTTTTTATCTAATAAAGTGTGTTTCATTTTGGTCTACAAATTTGAATTTCCCTAAAGTCTTTGAAATAATATCGTACGCATTCCATTCCCATGCACCTCATTACAGGTACCCTTACAGGTTTCTCATCTTCTTCGCTGTTTATTTCAGCAAACATGTCTTCTGAAACATCAACTGATCAAGCCATCAAGGCTCTGCAAGCTCAGAACGCCCAGTTCCAAGAAATGTTCATGAACTTGGCCAAGGGTCAGCAAGATCTGAAGACTCTTATCTTGAAGGATAAGAAGAAGAAGAAGAAGACGGTCCTCCTGAATATGGGTCACAGGTTTGGGAACAGGTGGCGAGAGGAAGCTGATCTGTCTCATTCATCTAGTAAATACGAAGAAGATGATTTATTTGTGACCTTTGTGAAAGATTTTTCTACTCCATTGATGATTGTGAAGAAGAACCTTCTATTAGCCGGTTTATTTCTGGGCTGTGGCGAAGTTTGCCATCCGTGTTCCGTCCTAGCTACTGGTTGCCAGCTATTGAAGTCAGGTGTCCAACGCCTGATGGATAACAAAGAAATTATATTTGAGAAGACTTTGGTTCCATTGATTCCTTTTGAAGATGTTTCTATAATTACCATTTCCGCCAATTGTTCCAAGGCTTCCTCGAGAAAGCCTGTTAGAATTACATCTGTTTCGAGAATTGCTCCGTTGATCATTACCATTCATGGACCTATCCCTTATACGTCAGAAAAAGCCGTCATGTGGCACTATGGGGCTGACGTATATTATCATGGGATTAAACAAGATTTGAAGGGTGAAGAGGCTGATACTGATGTCAGCAATATTGTTGGATCTAGTAAAGTCACCCGAAGCGGAAGACTTTTCTCCCCTGAGATTTCTCCACCAATTGTTCAGAAGCCTGTTGTTATTACACCTGCCAATACACCTGCTACTGTCCCTGTTCATGTTCCAATCCTTACCCATATCGCCGAGTCATCTGACACTCGGGGCAAAGGAATCACCGGTGAGCCTGCCCGGATGGAGGCACCGAAGAATATTACTGTTGAAGCCTCTAGTTAGGAGATAGAGGAAATTTTAAAGATCATCAAGAAAAGCGACTACAACATAGTCGAACAGCTGGGGAAAACCCCGTCGAAGATCTCTATGTTGTCTTTATTGCTGTGCTCAGAGGCCCATGCTAAGGCTCTGATTTCTTTCCTGAAAACTGCACACGTGCCCCAGGAAACATCTGCTGACCAGTTCAAAGACTGTGTGGCTAGTTTGACTGCTGATACCGGGTTGGGTTTCTCCGACGCAGACTTGACTGCCAAGGGAAATAATCACAATGATGCTCTACATGTTTTAATCGAGTGCATGGGCACTACTCTAGCTCATGTGCTGGTGGACACTGGGTCCTCGTTGAATGTTTTACCTAAGAAACCGTTAGACCGGTTGGACTGTGAAGGGTTGGTGCTGAAACTAAGCAATATTGTGGTTAGGGCCTTTGATGGGTCCAAGAGGATGGTACATGGAGAAGTGGATATTCCTGTTAAGGTGGGTTCCCAAGCTTTCACGTCTACATTCTATGTGATGGACATTCGACCGTCTTATTCTTGTTTGCTAGGTCGCCCGTGGATCCACAAAGTTGGGGCAGTAACTTCTACGCTCCATCAGATGCTGAAATACCCAGTAAAGGGGAAGATTTTTACAGTACGAGGGGAAGAGGAGTACATGGTGAGCCCCCTCAACTCTTTCCGGTATATGGAGATGGAGGGGGAGTTCATCGAAACCCCGTGTCAACATTTTGAAGAAGTCCCCCAGACGCTGGCGTCAACTGAAATAGTTGCTGAAGATCCTCCAATGAAGACGGCTTCCCTCAAGGATGCCTGGGCTGTTGTTGAAAAAGGTGGGTGTGCAAATTGGGGCCAACTCCCTGAATTTGCACATAAGACTGACAAGTATGGTTTGGGTTCCACTGCAGAAGCTCAAAGGGCTGTTCGGTGTGCGCAGATTGGAAGACTTCCCCTGTTTATCACTAATTCGGGAGTGAATGCGATTGAAGACGACGATGAAGAGTCTGAGTTTGACAGCTGGATTTACCCGACTACCGACGGTGGATTAAGCAATTGGACAGCAAAGGACTTCGTGCCAATTACTTTTATTACACAGTAATTAGACTTTTGTTTTGAGTTTGTAACAAACAATTTTAAACTTTACGGCCCGGTGTCTTACCCGAGGCACAATGGCTTCGTTTGTGAGGGCTTTATATTTGTCATCTCCATATATCATCAATAAAAGCATTGGACGTTTTCTTACATTACAAATTTTGCGCTCCTTGTTTTTCTTTTTTGCACCTTATCAAACAACTATTTTACACACACTCACATATCATGATCTACATCCACTCTGGATCCCACTGATAATGACTCTGCTACTGCCAGTTATGACTTTGAAAGTCCGATCAACCAAGCCGAAGACGAAGGTGAGGATGATTGTGAAGTGCCTGGGGAACTTGCTAGACTGTTACTTTAGGAAGAGAGGGCCATACAGCCGCATGAAGAGCCAGTGGAATCAGTGAATCTGGGTACAAAAGTAGACAAGAAATATGTCAAGATTGGTGCAAATCTGATACCTAGTGTCAAGCAACGATTGATTCAAATGCTGCGTGACTATGTTGAGATCTTTGCCTGGTCTTATGAAGATATGCCTGGGTTGGATGCTGATATCGTGGTTCACCGCCTGTCTACCAAGGAAGACTGTCCTCCAGTGAAACAGAAAGTTCGCCGAATGCGCCCAGAGATGTATGAGAAAATCAAGGCTGAGGTTATGAAATAGTTTGATGCAGGTTTTCTAGCAGTTACTTCTTACCCGCAGTGGGTTGCCAACGTGGTTCCGGTACCGAAGAAAGATGGTAAGGTTCAAACGTGTGTTAACTATAGGGATCTGAATAGGGCGAGCCTCAATGATGATTTCCCTCTGCCTCATATCGATGTTCTGGTTAACAATACCGCACAACATAAGGTCTTCTCCTTTATGGATGGTTTCTCCGGTTACAATCAGATTAAAATGGCTCCCGAAGACATGGAAGAGACAACCTTTGTCACGCAGTGGGGCACCTTTTGCTACAAAGTCATGCCTTTCAAATTGAAGAATGCTGGGGCAACGTATCAACGCGCCATGGTCGCTTTGTTTCGTGACATGATCCATCATGAGATTGAGGTATACGTTGACGACATGATTTCCAGATCCCAGACTGAAGAAGAACATCTGGACCACCTTCAGAAGCTATTTGATAGGTTGAAGTTGTACAAGATGAGGTTAAACCCGAACAAGTGCACCTTCGGGGTGAGATCTGGTAAGCTGTTGGGTTTCGTCATAAGTGATAAAGGTATTCAGGTGGATCCTACAAAGATGAAGGCTATACAGGAAATGCCAGCTCCCCAAACAGAATAAAAGAAGTCAGAGGCTTTCTAGGACGTCTGAATTATATTTCCCGATTCATCTTACACCTGACTGCTACTTGTGAGCCAATCTTCAAGCTACTGAAGAAAGATCAAGTGGTAAGATGGAACAATGAATGTCAGGCTGCTTTCGAAAGGATCAAAGAATATCTCCAAGAGCCACCTATCCTGATGCCTCAAGTTGAAGGAAGACCGTTGATCTTATACTTGACAGTACTCGACAATTCAATGGGGTGTGTGTTGGGGCAGCATGACGAGTCTGGCCAAAAAGAGCATTCTATTTACTGATTTAGCAAAAAGTTTACCAACTGTGACACCCAATACTCACTGCTCGAGAAAACTTGCTGCGCTTTGGCATGGGCTGCTCGCCGGCTGAGACATTTCATGCTGGCTCATACTACCCTATTGATATCAAAAGATGTGAACATCTTGAGAACACCTTGGCCTTTTGCAATATGGGGCATCGGCATGATCGGTGAGATCAGACCTACAGCATCTAACAGGCATCGTTTCATACTGGTAATAATTGATTACTTTACAAAGTGGGTCGAGGCGGCTTCCTTTGCTACTGTAACCAAGAACTTCGTGGCACGGTTCATTCGGCATAACCTGATATGTCGATATGGTGTACCAGAGAGGATCATTACGGACAATGGTACAAATCTCAACAACAAGATGATCACCGAGCTCTACAAGCAGTTCAGGATACAACATAATAACTCTTCTCCCTACCGGCCTAAGATGAATGGGGTTGTTGAAGCGACTAATAAGAACATTAAGAAGATTGTGCAGAAGATGACGGTGACATACAAAGACTGGCACGAGATGTTACCATTTGCTCTTCATGGGTACCGTACCTCAGTGCGGACGTCAACAGGGGCAACACCCTATCCCTTGGTATATGGTATGGAGGCAGTCTTGCCCATTGAAGTTCAGATACCCTCTCTTCGTATTATGAAGGATGCAGGTTTGAGTGAAGACGATTGGATTTAGACCCGACTTGATCAGCTGAACTTAATCAACAAAAAGAGACTTACTACTATTTATCATGGTCAAACGTACCAAAAACGGATGATTAAGGCATTTAACAAGAAAGTCAGACGACAAGATTATCAAGTTGGGGATCTGGTGATCAAGCGCATCATCCTACCACAAGGTGATCCCAAGGTCAAATGGACCCCTACGTACGAAGGGCCATTTGTGGTTAAGAACATTTTCTCGGGAGGAGCTATGATTCTAACCACCATGGATGGTGACGACCTTCCTCACCCCGTCAATGCAGACATAGTGAAGAAATACTACACATAATCAAAGACCCGCTAGGTCGACTGGCCTAGGCAAAAATAAGGGCTTCCCGGCGAACCAAAAGGGTTCGGTCAAAAATAAGGGATGAAAATGAAAAGTTCTGTACACCCGGCAAGTCGAAAACCTGAAAAGGAGGCTTGGGCAAAAAAGGGTATCCCGGTGGACTGAAAACCCGAAAGGGCGGTCCAGGAAAAAATTAGGGATCAAAGCGTAACACTATGTCTCATTGAATCACCTTGCAACCAGACTTCGGTATCGACTACCAAGCCCGGACGACACTAATCAATCTGATCTACCTTCAACCAAGTAGCAAAGTGATGAGATGCTCGAGGACATAAAAGCAATAGCAGAGTTGGAACCCAGTGGGATTGTTCACATAGCTGTTTTTCTTTGTTTTTCACAAATTGTATAAATTCTATTTGTTCGGCGGCGTTCTCTTACTAGGACGTCAGCCTCTTGTACAAAAGACGCCTATTTACATGACACACTTCAAAATCAATACAATTCATTTTCAAAGAGATTTCAAACTGTTTTTCCTTTTTCTGTTTTGTTTTGCAAAGAACGTCCAACGTTCATTTTTTATATATGCATTTGACATTAATTGTCGTTCATGAATATTTACATGCGAAACAAAAGATGATTACTCGTAATATCAGAAACAGGGGCAAATAAGAATTGTCCAGCCTTTACAGTTGCTTTATCCACCAGGTACAGAGGTAGATTTAGCTGAAGAATATGGCTGAGGTACATTCACTCCCCGCAGAGTAAGAAAGAGACAGTAATGTTAGCTCTCCTCAGCTGAGACTCACAACTGTGAATGAATCGGTAACATTCTCCCCAAGCAGAGTTTATCTACCATTAGCACTAAAAAGTCTTATCATCCCCGGTGGAGTATAAAAAATATCCCCAGTGGAGTTTGAAGAATTATCCCCAGCAGACTCTGGAAGATTATCCCCAGTAGAGTCTAAAAAATTATTCTCCATTGTTGTACCCCAAAATTTGCCCTCTCTTTTTATCAACATTTCTCACCACTAGCCTCTTGGAACTCAAGATCAAGCTAGGGTTTGCTCTGCTCAAGACATCTCCTTGCATTGATGACCTAAACTAGGGTTTGAGTTTGCACAAGGATTTTTGGACCTTCAATGCTCAAATTGACTTTCATACTTCATATTGGACTCATAAGTTTGTCCATGCCAAGTTTCAAGCCTTGAATCAAATTTTTGCCCAGTCAATTGGACAGTTGACCTAGAAATCAACTGTATTGGGGAAAAAGTCAACTGTGGCCAATTTACAGTAAAACCTCATGAATTTTGATCCACATCAACATTATGAACTCATATGAACCATTTGATCAAGTTTGGACCACATTTCCATAAGAAATTTGATCAGATCACCAGAAGGGCAAAATGGTCATTTTTAGGGTTTTGATTGTACAAAGGCAATTTCTGATTTTTGACCTAGCCAATGGCAAATCAAGTTAAACAAAGGACTCAGGGACTCAATGGCATCATCTTGACCTATTCAACAAGTTCAAAAGATCTCAAATGCATGGGATTGACAAATGAATTTTTCAGTCAACTGATCAAAATTTGACTGTACACTGAAAAGTCAAACTTTGACTTTTTGGTCAAAATCAAGTGCCAAGGGTCATTTCTCATAAAGATGTGTCAAATTATGAAACTTGTTCATCAAGAAACCCAAAATTGCAAATTAGGGTTTGAAATTGAAAATTTTCATAACTTTGAAATTTTCTAAGTTATGAAATTTTCTTAATTTTTCCTAACTTTGCCCCACATTTTCACCATGATGAAAATGGATTCAAACAAAACTTACAACATGAAATTTTTATTCCTCCACAAAGTCTACAACTTTGGTTCACAAAGTTTTCTCAAAAGAATCTTGGATCTCAAGTTATGATTTTTGGAACAAGGGTCCCTAAAACTTTTAACTTAGTGAAATTTTGCCCTAGTTTAGGCAGGGTTTTGACCTATCTTCTTGGCCATTTTTCACATAGTTCCACTTGGAGTCTCAAGTTGCATTTAAAATTGTCCAAGAAATCCTCAAACACATTTGTGGTTAGGGAGAATTAAATTCTTGAAGTTGGCAAAAACTCACTTTGTATCCATGGCAAAATCATGTTCACTCAAGTTGCATTTTCAAACCAGCATGCCTTGCACTAGTTTGCAGGCCTCTAAACCATTTCACATTGCTTAATTTAATGCAAATCAATTGAGCTAATGCATTGTATTGGTCATTAGGGTATTGTACACAAGTTTAATCCCTAAATGGTAAAAGGCACATTTCCATTTTTGCAAAAGTGTGCTTTATGTCAAACCACCAATCCTTGAGCATAGAGCCAAATCTCTTGCAGCTAAACAAATCCACTAATTAGAGGGGCCAAGAGGATTGTATGCAGGGTGATAAGATGGCCTGTACAAGCCCGTAACCTCACTTCCACTTTCTTGCTTCAAAAACAAGAAACTTGTCCAAATGCTTAGGACTTGAAAACCAGCAAAGATCAACTTACACAAACACTTCAAACATCTTTCTCACAACCCTTTGAGCTAGAAACATGAGTGCTTGAGCCCCAAAACACCCCATAGCCAGAAATCACACTTCTTTGGCAAAACAGGGCAGGTGCTGCAACTTGAGTTCCCCAGCTCATTTGGCTCGTGCGTTTTGCCCCATTTTGCTTCAAACACTTTCCATTCAACTCACTTAAGCTATCCCAAACCTCCATTACCAACTGTAACTCCATTTACAGTGTTCACCATTTTCATTTCAAGCTTGTGCAGGTTGAGTTCTATAGGCTGATTCAAGAACATTCAAGGCAAGCTAGCTATTGGAAAAGGTCAAGTGGAGTTCAAGCAAGCTACCAGACATCTCAAAACTTGTTGAGAAGCACTGCATTGCCCTGCACGAATCCAACTGAAACAGGTTTTTCTTGACTTTCTATCTCTCTATTTAGGAATATTTAGCCTTAGGTTTGTGAATAAAAAATGTAGTTTTCATTGCTAGGAAGCCATACTTATGCTTAGCTTTCATTTATATTAAGTATGCTAGGAGAATTTCATCCATGAACATGCTGAAAAAACTAGGTCAGATTTTAGGGCCAGGGAAATTCTCTCTGGTCTTTGAGAGTTAGGATTATTTGTTTATATGGTTGGAATCGTCTTGAAATTCTCTATAAGTTTGATGTTGTATGTTTTTGCAATAGATCACGTATACAGGATATCCAAGTTTGTACAGGCGCGCGCGTATTTTCAAAATGCTGGAGGAAGAAGATGAAGTGGTGGGCTGGGCTTGGCCTGGCTCACTCTTGGCACCTCCCATTTTCATTTTTGCACCCCCTGGCCCAATTTCTTGTATTTTCACATTTTTGCATTTTTGTTTTCATTTCTGATTTTGTTTATTTATTTCCAAATATAAAAAATGCTTAAAAATATTTTCATAAATGTTTTACATTTATTTGGCATTTTATTTTAATTTTTCTAACTTGAAAAGTATTTAAATACTTTTATATTGTTTATTAAGACTTGAAAATAATATGTAGTTTATACTTTTATTTTTGTTCTTTATTTTTATTCATGCTAGAAATATTTTCTTGAATATATTTTATTTTTGTACATATTTTATTATATTTTGTACATATTTAATTTGATTAATATACACATAATAAATATATACTTTTTATTTTGTAAATACTCTAGAATAAAAAAATATAAAACTTAACATTTTTTTTATATACTAAAAAATACTTTTTTTAAAAGTATATTTCATTTTGTACATATTAATATATTTTATTGTATATAAATAATATAATATGTTTATCTCTTAAAGAAATTAGGGTTTTTCCCTTAGACATTTAAAATAAATATTTTATTTATTTCTTTATACTTTTTTACATTAAATACTTTTGCATACATAAACAAACAAAAACTCTTTTTGGCATAATTCATATTATTTGATATATTTATTTGTTTTGTTTATTTAAATATTGTCCATTTAATATTCATGCAATTAAATTCAATTTGGATGTAATAGTAAATTAGGGTTTATATTTCTTGTCAAAATACCCCCCATTCAAAGTTGTATCCCCATCCCTATAATCATGTTGTAATAGCTTAGAATTTTAAATTCTCGCACTTTACGCTTTCAATTATGCCATGATTAGAGAATTAGGGTTTGTATGCAAAAATCCAAATCAACAAATATTTTGACCTAATCAAAGACAAATGCATGAAAATCAAACACAATGCACACTTGCACCCCTAGGGTTACAACCCACTTGTTGCCTTCAAAAATGGGCCATGGTATGCATGTTGGGAACTTTGGCAAAACAAAAACAAAACAAAAGATCATAGTCCCTCGATGACGCTATCTTGGTTGCATAAACAAAAATGATCAAGTCCCTCAAGAAAATTGCCAAAGATACTTAACACAATTGCTATCATGGTCTATACGATGACCCACGCCTATCCCGTTTAACATCCTAACACAAGGTTGTTCACCAAATGCAATGGTGAAACAACACTGTCAAAAGGGTTAAAAACATATAGGAAAGATCTTTGAGTAAAATAGGGTAGATAGCTCTTAGTTACTTGATCAAAAAGCTTGCAAAAATATCCTTGCTATTTTCAAACACACTTCACAACACAATTTCAAATAAAATTTTCAAACATTGAAATCTTCTCAAAAGACAAAAACACCTTTGTATACATTCAAACAAGAATCATTACAAAGGTAGCCACAACGATGACCTCTTATCAAAACATCTTTCAAAACCACACACAAAGCACCATTTTAAACAATTGGAAAAGCAAAGCAAGTGATCTAAACAAGTAACTAAGAGCCCATGGATAACCATGGATGAAAAGGGTGCTTGCACCTTCCTTTTTCATAATCTACTCCCCGAACCCAAGAAAACATCTCAAAGGTCTTTCCTGTGCTTTTTGACCTTTCCTTAGGATAAAATAAAAAGTAGATGGCGACTCTTGCTAAACCGAAACATTTGCGAACACAAAATGCAAAACCTCAAGTCAGTTCTCCCACCGCATCACAGAACTGGCGAATCTGCTGCGGAAAACTTTAAAAGTGGAGTAACCTTAGGGTTTAGATCACCTTTGTATGATTATCTTGTTTTCTTTGATTGCTTTACATTTGGTTCTCTTGTTTGGGTTTTGAATCCTCCACCCGGATTTTTGGGAAACATTCATAGGTAAATAGCAATACGTTATGGAAATTGTGCGGGGTATACCGACATGGTTGAAGCAATAGCTATATTAGTGCGACATATTTGTGAGTATCGGTAGCCTTTGAGTCAATCAAAGAGAATACGGGGCCGCTGAGTGATGTCATGAAGCACTAATGAACTCTTAGAACCTTATTTGACCATCTTGCCCTTTTTTTAGGGGTGGTGAGATGACCGGCTTTAGTGTAGTCCGAAGTTGGTAGATACTCGATACTACACTCATTGAGGATTGTTTTCTTGGAATATTTTGGTCGCCAGTTAAGTGGCTAAACCAAAACAATGAACACAAAATAATCTAGTGATATTGAGCTCCTTAAAACCCGGTTACTATTTATAGGACAGGTTGAGCCAACTAACTTCAAGAGGGTACTTACCTATGAAACCTCATGCAAGCCTGAAACTAGGATCTTGTGTGACTTGTTTGTACATATGCTTGTGCATACATCATGAACATCATAAAGCATCATATGCATCCACTAACCATTTCAAGGGTTTGGATCTTCATCTTTGTTCCTGTTTTGTAGGTCATGGAATCTCTTCGCAGGAAAACAATTCAAGTCAACCTTGTGAGAATCCCTCCTCAACTCAAGGAGCTTACTTCCAAGATTCCAGAGAATTCTCTTTTCAGTGAAAGACATGGTAGACTTCTCAACTTGGTCAACTCCAACATTGAAGAAGACATGGTGAAAGTTCTCTTCCAGTTCTTTGACCCCCTACACCACTGTTTCACATTCCCTGATTACCAGCTAGTACCTACTTTGGAGGAATTTTCTCAACTCCTGAGAATTCCTATTCTCCATCAACTACCCTACAACGGTACGGAAAGAGAACCAAAGCCTGAAGATGTTGCTCAAGCATTACACTTGCAACCATCTGATATCAAAGGACATTGGTGTGATCGGTGGAAATAGAACTGACTGTTTTGGAATGCTGGTTCGCGAAATGTCACGGTAAGCAAGAGTCGCCACCGTCTTTTATTTTCTCCAACAAGGAAAGGACAAAAGCACAGCAAAATTCCTTTTCGAGATGTTTCTCGGTTCGGGAGGTAGATTATAGAAAGGGAAGGTGTTAGCACCCTTTCTATCCGTGGTTATCCACGGGCTCTTAGGTACTTGCTCACTATGTTTTCAAAAATGTTTGCTTTTCTTGTGTTTGTGGGTTTGAAAAAGTTTGTTTTGAAAACTTTTAGGTAACTCTTGTATCAGTCCTCAAGAGTGTATGAAGTGTTTGTTTGAAAACTTTTGTTTGAAAGTGTAAGTGCGAAAAGTTGTTTTTGTTTTTTGAAAGAGCAAGTACCTAGGAGAAATCTACCTACTCAAAAGAAATCAAGCTGTGTAAATGTCCTTTAGACAACACTATCCCACTATTGAGAAGTAGGTAGTACCGTCGTTGGAGTTATTCGGGTCAATTCGATTATAGGGTCATGTGTGGTCACCAAAGCAATAGTAGGACGCCTTAGCGGTAACCCTAATGTCCTAGATCCTTTTTTTATCCGAGGCAACCGTTTCGAGGCAACTTGGATCTTTAGACAAGAGGGCGACCTCTAAAACACCCTATACTCAATGACCACCTCGAGGCAACCAAGTGAGGCGTACCCTAAGAGTGGCATGTGCGAGTGTGTCAGGATTCAATTAAGTTATCTTTGCACAAGTATTATGGTGAGCTACGAGTTGATTTTAATTTCAGGCAAGTCTTGCATGCATAACTAACAGTTAATAATTTTCGGAAAGTAAATTGCGGAAAGTAAATCTACGCTATTACAAGGCGTCACGTATTTACATCGCCAAAAACATAACCCTTGAAAAGATAAATTGCGAGGAAATAAAGAAAGCAATAAAAAGGGTCCTAATTACGCTATTACATTCTCGGAGCAAATACATAAATATAATCAAAAATAATATGCGCGAATAAAAATTGAATCGGAAAAAGTCTTAGGGTTTTGACCCTTTTTTGAGAAAAGAATGATGTTTTTTGGTTATTTTGCATTTAATTAAATCTAATTCTAATTAATTAATTAAAAGAAATGTTTTTTAAGTTTTTTATGTTTTAATGATGAAAATAAAATAAAAAGGAAAACATGGTTAAAAGTTGTCAAAACCTAATTCTACATGGATTTTATTTATTGTGAAAATAATTACAATTAACCTAATTAAAACAACTAAATTAATTAATTACATTTATTTACAAAAATAATAAATAAAAGGTGAAATTAATAATAATAAAAATATTTTAGCTTTTTGAATTTTATTAGGAAAATAATTAATTATGTTAATTAAATAGTAATAATAATAATTAGTAAAGAAAATAATTAAAAGAAAATATAAAATATAAAAGAGAAAGACAAAGGAAAAGAAAAGAAGAACCCAGGGGGTGTACTGGCCCATTAAGGAGGTATGCTAGCAATTTATGGCCCACTAAGCTGCCAGTCCGTTTGACCTTTGTGATTGTCCAGGGTGTTGGTTGACTGGGAGCATGGTAGTCATCCCCTCATGACCCTTGGATTTGTGACTGTGGCCACTTGGCATGTGGGATGTGAAAGTGTATGGTGGAACGCTCTTGGACTGCCTGCATGTGAACATGTTAAACAAAATAATATAGGAGTTTTAGGGGACCTGGGAATCGAACCCAGGTCCCAATGATCACCAGCCAGCGCATCAACCACCAAGCCATTTGCATGTGTTTGTTATTATGATAATGAACAAATATTATATTGGATAATTAATACATATGCTGTAAACAACATAAAAACGCACGCTCATTTGAATGGCCCAACCATACGCTTACACGTCCTTCGTCTTCCTCGTTTGTACCTGCAAAAGGAAATCAGATAGAGGGGGTTTTTAACCCCCACAATATGCAATGACGAATAATAGCGATTAGGCCTGTGAGCAACATAAATATTTCGCGAGGGTGGCTTTGGATTCGTCTTGTCTCAACGAATTCAACCATGGGTCTTATGAGGCTTAATTTTTCCTGTACTGTAAAGCCCCAATTTTAGAGCTCAAGAACCCTAGAATTCATCAATGGCGTTTTGTGATTCTGGGCATTATAATGCAATTAAACTACACCATTAGCTTTGTACAGTCCCTATTAACACAAAACAATCAACAAAATAAGTCAAATGCGCATGAATAATGAGTTGCAATTATGAAAAAAAAGCATCAAACTGTGTGACTGCAAATGATGATTTCTTGAGCCTTAGCGTGTGGTTTTGATTGCAAAATGTTCCTCACACTCCCAACAACATGTTTGAATCCACAAATTGCTTTGAATCGTGCTAGAATGCAGAAAACAGTTTTGAGTTTTCTTTGAATTTTCTTGAATTGGTTATGGCTTTTTCTGCAGCAAATTCACGTATGCATGAATAGGATTCACTTGTGTATTTATAGAGGACTGAATTTAGGTCAAATCTTGCACAAAAAATCCATGGAATGATGATACATATTTTTTGAATCTTTTTGATTGAAGAAAGTTGCCAAATTGGGAGATATTTGCATCCTTGATCGGTACACGAATTTGCCAGCTTTTTAGGTCATTCTTGCTTCACAAAAAGATTGAAAAATCAAATCTTTGTATTTCCTACAATTTAAATTAATTAAATGAATTAAAATTGATTAAAAATCCAATTAATTAATAAAATATAAGAAAATAAGTTCAAATAATCTTAATGGGTCGTGCATAAGCCTTGGATAAAGTTTCAAGAATAAATTTGAGGCCCATTAGCAAAAACAAGGTGTTTTGAGCAAAGTTGACTTTTGCAAATTCACAAATATTTCCCAACTTCTCCAATGCATATCTTGCTCAATTTTGATCATATGAACATGTTCTTTGACATTTTGGAAAGGTCTTGAAGTCCTCTAACCAATGCCTTTTGTCCAATGTCATTTGGATTTACCAATCTCAAGTTATGGTCTTTGACTTAAAGTGCAATTTTTTTTTACTTTTGAAATTGACCTATAATGTAGAAATTGATAACTTTTTATGAGAGCATTTCTTGGACTTGGAGTGTGAAGATGAGTTGTAGGAAATGTCATCCCCTTCAAAATGAGCATTGGATGGGATTTTTCGAATGAACCATAAAAAAGTTATGCCCTGGTCAAGATACAATTGACTTTTCTGCTGTCCAAAAATAGTAACTTTTTGCATCTTGATGATTTTTGAGCCATCCTTGTGGAATCATAATCAAGACTTGATCAAATGATGATTGTGTACTCAAAATGAGATGTTGACCAAAATTTCTGACTTTTGACTGTGAAATGACCATTTTGCCCCTGCAGTTGACTGTTGATCAAATAGGGCTTTTGACTGTGGAATTAGGCACTATGAGTCTTGAAACTTGGCATGTAGATACTTGAGAATGTATATAGGCCTATGAGACTTGATTGAACCATTGAAAACCTCAAATTCCTTGAAAGAACCAAAACCCTAATTTTAGCTAGCTTAGGAGGTGGTTTGACTGTGCAATCTCTGAGCAATCTTGAACCATTTGAGGATGATTCTTGACAAACCTTGAAGAATATGGGAGGGCAAATTTTGGGGTACAACAGTTTCCCCTGTTCAATCTTCTTAGACCTGAGGATGTAGATTGGCTTGCGTGCCTTTCGTGATCCGAAGGTGGAAGATGATTGAACACTAGCGTGCCCAGAAATTTGCACTCACATGGTGTAGTATCAGCAATGTGGGTGTAGTATTAGCAATGTGATGTCGGGAATGGGCTTACAGATGCCATTTGGAGAGATGATGGATAGGAGGATGGGCTTATAGATGCCATCTGGAGGTATGACAGAATCTTGTCGGGGATGGGCTTATAGATGCCATCTGGAAATGTTTGTTGAATAGTTGTGGAGATGGGCTTAAAGATGCCATCCAAGAGTGTCGATCGCGTAAGAGATTCCTTAGAGAGAACTTGAATACCTGTAGTTAGTAGAATTGTAACTTTGTAGGTTGAAAGAAGGAACCTGTGTAGAGTTGCCTGATGATGGTCAAGTAGATAGTTGTCCTGTCTGGTTTCAGGTATTAATCTACAATCCGTCGTCCACAGATATTTCCTGGCTAGATACAGGTGTTGATCCGGAATTTCAGAAGGTTGGTCGAGATAGCTTTCATGTCTGGTTTCAGGTATAGATCTCTGACCTGAGAAAGAATGATGGTTTCCTGGCTAGATACAGGTATTGATCTTCAATCTCTTCATGTAGATAACTTTCCTGGCTGGCTTCAGGTATAGATCCACAATCAATCGCTCACAGATATGCCCTGGCTAGATACAGGTATCGAATCTGGAACTTTAAAAGGTTGGTCGAGATAGCTTTCCTGGATGGATACAGGTATAGATCTCTGACCTGAGAATGAAAGATAATTTCCTGGCCTGTTACAGGTAATGATCTTCAATATCATCATGCAGATACTTTCCTGGCTGGCTTCAGGTATAGATCTACAATCAATCGCTCACAGATATGCCCTGGCTAGATACAGGTATCGAATTTGGAACTTCAAAAGGTTGGTTGAGATAGCTTTCCTGGATGGATACAGGTATAGATCTCTGACCTAAGAATGAAAGATAATTTCCTGTCCTGTTACAGGTGTTGATCTTCAATCTCTTCATGCGGATACTTTCCTGGCTGGCTTCAGGTATAGATCTACAATCAATTGCTCACAGATATGCCCTGGCTAGATACAGGTATCGAATCTGGAACTTCAAAAGGTTGGTCGAGATAGCTTTCCTGGCTGGATACAGGTATAGATCTCTAACCTGAGAATGAAAGATAATTTCCTGGCCTGTTACAGGTGTTGATCTCCAATCTCTTCATGCAGATACTTTCCTGGCTGGCTTCAGGTATAAATCTACAATCAATCGCTCACAAATATGCCCTGGCTAGATACAGGTATCGAATCTGGAACTTAAAAAGGTTGATGGTAATCATCTTTGGATTGACCTTTTCCTAAAAAGGCAAAACATTAGTTATATGCAATGTCATGATGTATGGAATGCATGATGTCATGATGTTCTCAAAATAAATGAGATTGTGCCATATGCACTTTATCATGTATGTAAGCAAGAGATATGAAATGTGAAATGTTTATGAATGTATTTTCATTTAGGAAAATAAATCCTTGACAGATGCCGGGAAGTTTATTGAATCCTGGGCTGATGTTGAAGAGTAGATTTCTTCGTTTCCGCTGGGGATGATGAACGAAGATGATTGTGTGAATAAACCTGTAGGAGAAGATGACTCCGTTGGGGAAATAAACCTGGTGAAGAGATTACTCTGCAGGGAATTACTCTGTGGGGAAGGGATGCTTCGCTGAAGATTTGAACGATAAACTCCGCTGGGGATTCCGTTGATAAGCTCTGTTGGGGATTTTGATGAACTCCGCTGGGGGATAGAAAGAACTTCGCCGGGGACGATCTTTCAGTTGCAATTTGTTGAGGATAACCCAGTTAGACTCTGGTGGGGAATAACCTTATGAATAAGACTGGGGAGACGCATTTACACTCTGGAGGGGACAAGCTTCCAGAATCTACTGGGTAAGATGATTCAACTCTCCTGGGGAAACTCTCGAGGAAATGGCTCCACTGGGGGTATCTCGTATTCGCCGGGGAACAATCTTATATTCTGTCGAGGAATATTAAGACCGCCGGGGATGCTTGCTGAGGAATATCTATATACTCCGCTGGGGAATATTAAGATCTTCTAGGGGTACCCAACTTTTCCAGGACTGGTGGTAGACCAACTCTGCTCGGGAGAGAGTATTGCTGACTTGCTGGTGATACTGTGCCTTTTTAGGGCTGATGGGAGACCAACTCTGCATGGGGAGTGAAGGTATCTTGGTCATGTTCTTCAGCCGAACCTACCTTGGTACCTTGGTGAACAGAGAAACTAGATCGCTTAGACAATTCTTATTTCCCCTGTTTTTGATGTCACCCGTAATTAGTCCTTTGTTTCGCATGTAAATATTTATGGTCAGCAATTAATGTCAAATGCATATATCAAAAATGAACATTGGACGTTCTTTACAAAACAAAACGGATAAAGGAAAAACAATTGGCAATTTGTCTGAAAAATGAGCTTGTATTGATTTTGAAATTTGCTTGTAAATAGGCGCTTTGTATACAAGAGGCTGACGTCCTAGTAAGAGAACGCCGCCGAACAAAATAGAGTTTACACAATTTGTGAAAAGAAAACAAAACAGCTATATGAAAAATCCCACTGGGTTCCAATTCTGCTAACGCCTTTATGTCTTCAAGCGTCTCATCACTTTGCTGCTTAGTTGAAGATGAATCTGATTGATTGGTGCTGTCTGAGACTGATGGTCAATACCGAAGTCTGGATGCAGGGTGATCAAATGAGACATAGTATTATGCTTTAATCCCTAACTTTTGCCTGGACCGCCCTTTCGGGTTTTCAGTTCACCGGGATACCCATTTTTGCCCAAGCCGCCTTTTCAGGTTTTCGACTTGCCGGGTGTACATATTTTTTTATTTATTTTCATCCCTTATTTTTGCCCGAACCCTTTTGGTTCGCTGGGAAGCCCTTATTTTTGCCTAGCCAGCAACAATAGGGTAATCAGCGTAAGCGAAATACGCCTGGAATACATTTCTCGGAGACAGATATACCATCATCTCTCATACTGAAACGCTTGTTGGAGGTCAATCTGATTACGTTAAAGGATCCTCCCCGGAATCCCAACACAGCCTCCCCAAGGTATAACCCTGATGAAAGATGTGCCTACCATTTTGACAGTCCTGGACATGACACCGACAACTGTTGGAGTCTGAAGAACAAGATCCAAGACTTGATCGACGGAAGGGTGCCGGAGTTCATGCCAGATGGCGAGATGAAAATCTTCCGCTGAGAATTCTCCATCTGAGATGACTAGTTCAAACTAAGAGACTTTTGTTCATTTGAATTCTGAAGTTGTATTTTTCTTTCCTTATTCAAACAATTATTGTCATGGCAAACTCTTTTATTATCATTAATGCATTGCATATGTCTGTTTTGAATCAATCCATTCGTATTCACTATATTCAAATTGCTTTCACTTTTTTTGCGATGTTCAACTCTTGATCTAAAATTCTAAGCCTTTTGAGGGAGGATGACGAAAACGATACCACGATCTTTACAGTATGCTTTTGAACAGACCCCGCTGATGAAGTACATGCATTGTTTCAAATCCTAAATAGTGGAGTTATAAGGAAGATAATCCCTAGTCAACCCCTTTGAGCCAAAGAAGTTGGAGTTTTTCTTTTCACAAATTAAAACCAACAATTATAACCTGGGGCAGGGTAGTTTTCTCAGTTGATCCAGGTGCCCAATGAATGGCATCAAAGGAGTCCTTTCAAAGAAAAAGACAGTGATGGTTCCGAATAATCATAAGGACAGGCAGTCGTTGTCTTTCAAAAACAAAAGCCCAATAAGTCAAAACCTATGAAGGAGACTTACAAAAACTGGGGCATCCCGCTGACTGTAATCACAAAAGAAACAGTTCAGGCAAAAAGACAGGGATAATAAAATCGAAAAGAAAGAGGTCCTGCAAACTCTTATAAAAATGACTGCCTGTTCAAAATAAATTGTCAGTATCCGAACCATCACCAGAATATCAGAGCAAAGACTCAAGCAAGATATAATGCATGATTAGCTAAGTTTAGGATCGAAGAACATCACGAAGAACGGGTGGGTACAAATAGAATTTGAGCCTTTATCCTTTGTTTCTTAAACCGTGAACCAGGCCACATTATAACCCTTAAAAAGTCCTAGCTGAAGCATGGGTTAGTTCGAAAGCATACTGTTACAAAAGGTATCCTGACTCCTTAAGGCTTGCTGTAAAATCCTGAGTTGACATCACAGTTTACAAAAATTCACTTGTTTTATTGAAAACTGCATTTTCAAAAATTTCAAGACAGACATAAGCTTTGCATTCTTAAAATAACTTTGTTTTCATATGACTATTTGTTCGAACAGCAGAGAAATTCGCACGAAGAATATCTAGTGAACAAAAGCACTTCCAATCAAGGGGCACGGCATGATCATTATCCATCATCTGGGGCAGTCAAGTCAAGATTCAAGGAATATCTCAAAATGCCAAATAGCCAGGGGCAAATCTCCGCCTGAGTCACTTGGGGCATTGGACATGAATTCCCGCAACGAATCTTGCACGATCAAATGAAGATCTTCTGGCAGTATGGCAACACAACGCTACTGACAATGACAACCTCCCTGCATTCTGAGAACGTGGACATAGTCAAAAAATACTGCTCATAATCAAAGACCCGCTAGGTCAACTGGCCTAGGCAAAAATAAGGGCTTCCCGGCGAACCAAAAGGGTTCGGGAAAAAATAAGGGATGAAAATGAAAAATCTGTACACCCGGCAAGTCGAAAACCTGAAAAGGCGGCTTGGGCAAAAAAGGGTATCCCGATGGACTGAAAACCCGAAAGGGCGGTCCAGGCAAAAATTAGGGATCAAAGCGTACGACTATGTCCCGTCATCTCGTCACTTTCCTACCAGAAGAAGATTTATCAATCGAAGGTTATCAAGCACCTCATAGGCCTTCTTCTCCCGCAGAAACTGGGGCAATAAGAATTGTCCGAACTGTACAAACTGCTCTGTCCTCCAGGTACAAGGTAAGTTCAGCTGAAGAACATGACCAAGATACCTTCACTCCCCAAGAGTAAGACAAGAACTGGCAATACTCTCCCCAAGCAGAGTTGGTCTCCCATCAGCCCTAAAAGGCACAGTATCCCCAACAAGATTCAGCAGTACTCCCCCCAAGCAGAGTTGGTCTCCCATCAGCCCTAAGGAAGCTGGGTATCCCTAGAAGATCTTAATATTCTCTAGTAGAGTATCAAGATATTCCTCAGCAAGCATCCCCGAAAGTCTTAATATTCCTCAACAGAAATATAAGACTGTTCCCCGACGAAATACGAGATACCCCCAGTAGAGCCATTTCCTCAAGAGTCTCCCCAGGAGAGTTGAATCATCCTCCCCAGTAGATTCTGGAAGCTTATCCCATGCAGAGTGCAAATGCGTCTCCCCAACCATATTCAGAAGGTTATTCCCCACCAGAGTCTAACTAGGTTATCCTCAGCAAATTGCAACGAAAAGATCGTCCTCAGCGAAGTTCTTTCTATCCCCGACGGAGTTCATCAAATTCCCCAACAAAGCATAACAACGGAATCCCCAGCGGAGTTTATCATTCAAATCTTCAGCGAAGCATCTCTTCCCCACAGAGTAATCCCCCGCAGAGTAATATCTTCACCAAGTTTATCCCCAACGGAGTCATCCTCTCCTACAAGTTTATTCTTGCAATCATCTTCGTTCATCATCCCCAGCGGAAACGAAGAACTCTACGCTCCAACATCAGCCCAGGATTCAACGAACTTCCCGGCATTCGTCAAGGATTTATTTTCCCAGACGAAAATACATTCATAAACATTTCACATTTCATATCTCCTATTTACATACATGATAAAGTGCATACGACACGATCTCGTTTTGAGAACATCATGGCATCATGCATTTCATACATCATGACATTGCATACAACTAATGTTTTGCCTTTTCAGGAAAAAGTCAATCAAAGGATGATTACCATCAACCTTTTGAAGTTCCAGATTCGATACCTGTATCTAGCCAGGGCATATCTGTGAGCGATTGATTGTAGATCAACACCTGTATCTAGCCAGGAAAGTATCTGCATGAAGAGATTGAAGATCAACACCTGCAACAGGCCGGGAAATTATCTTTCATTCTCAGGTCAGAGGTCTACACCTGTATCCAGCCAGGAAAGCTATCTTGACCAACCTTTTTTAAGTTCCAGATTCGATACCTGTATCTAGCCAGGGCATATCTGTGAGCGATTGATTGTAGATCTATACCTGAAGCCAGCCAGGAAAGTTATCTACATGAAGAGATTGAAGATCAACACCTGTAACAGGCCAGGAAATTATCTTTCATTCTCAGGTCAGAGATCTACACTTGTATCCAGCCAGGAAAGCTATCTCGACCAACCTTTTGAAGTTCCAGATTCGATACATGTATCTAGCCAGGGCATATCTGTGAGCGATTGATTGTGGATCTATACCTGAAGCCAGCCAGGAAAGTTATCTACATGAAGAGATTGAAGATCAATACCTGTAGCAAGCCAGGAAGACTATCTTTATTTCTCAGGTCAGAGATCTATACCTGAAACCAGACAGGAAAGCTATCTCGACCAACCTTTTTTTGAAGTTCCAGATTTGATACCTGTATCTAGCCAGGGCATATCTGTGAGTGACTAATTGTAGATCTATACCTGAAACCAGACAGGAAAGTTATCTACATGAAGAGATTGAAGATCAATACCTGTAGCAAGCCAGGAAGACTATCTTTATTTCTCAGGTCAGAGACCTACACCTGTATCCATCCAGAAAAGCTATCTCGACCAACCTTTTGGAGTTCCAGATTCGATACCTGTATCTAGCCAAGGCATATCTGTGAGCGATTGATTGTAGGTCTACACCTGTATCTAGCCAGGAAAGTTATCTACATTAAAGAGACTGAAGATTGACACCTGTAACAGGCCAGGAAACCATCTTTATTTCTCAAGTCAGAGATTAATACCTGAAACCAGACATGAAAACTATCTCATCGACCAACCTTCCTTAAGTTCCAGATCAACACCTGTAACTAGCCAGGAAATATCTGTGAACGATGGATTCTAGATTAATACCTGAAACCAGACAGGACAACTATCTACTCGACCAGCTCAAACAATTCAACAATCACTCCTGGATGGCATCTTTAAGCTCATCTCCACAACTATCCATTACATTTCCAAATGGCATCTATAAGCCCATTCCCGACAAGATTCTGTCACATCTCCAGATGACATCTATAAGCCCATCCTCCTATCCATCATCTCTCCAAATGGCATCTGTAAGCCCATTCCCGACATCACATTGCTGATATTACACTATGCGAGTGCAAATTTCTGGGCACTTTAGTGTTCAATCATCTTCCACCTTCGGATCACGAAAGGCACGCAAGCCAATCTACATCCTCAGGTTTAAGAAGATTGAACAGGGGCAACTGTTGTACCCCAAAATTTCCCCTCCCATATTCTTCAAGGTTTGTCAAGAATCATCTTCAAATGGTTCAAGATTGCTCAGAGATTGCACAACCAACCACCTCCTAAGCCAGCTGAAATTATGGTTTTGGTTCTCTCAAAGAATTTGGAGTTTTCAATGGCTCAATCAAGTCTCATATGCCTACATACATCCTCAAGCATCTACATGTCAAGTTTCAAGACTCACAGTGCCAAAGTCCACAGTCAAAAGCCCCATTTGATCTAAAGTCAACTGCAGGGGCAAAATGGTCATTTTGCAGTCAAAAGTCAGAATTTTTGGTCAACATCTTATTGTGAGTCCACAATCATCATTTGATCAAGTCTTGATCATGATTCCACAAGAATGACTCAAAAATCATCAAGATGCAAAAAGTTACTATTTTTGGACAGTAGAAAAGTCAACTGTATTTTGACCAAGGCATAACTTTTTCATGGTTCATCATAAAAATCCCATCCAATTCTCATTTTGAAGGGGATGACATTTTCTACAATCCATATTCACATTCCAAGTCCAAGAAATGCTCTCACAAAAAGTTATCAATTTCTACATTATAGGTCAATTTCAAAAGTCAACAAAAATGCACTTTAAGTCAAAGACCATAACTTGAGATTGGTAAATCCAAATGACATGGTACCAAAGGCATTGGTTAGAGGACTTCAAGACCTTTCCAAAATGTCCAAGAACATGTTCATATGATCAAAATTGAGCAAGATATGCATTGGAGAAGTTGGGAAATTTTCATGAATTTGCAAAAGTCAACTTTGCTCAAAACACCTTGTTTTTGATAATGGGCCTCAAATTTCTTCTTGAAACTTTATCCATGGCCTATGCACGACCCATTAAGATTAATTGAATTTATTTTCTTATTTTTTATTAATTAATTGGATTTTTTTATCAATATTAATTCATTTAATTAATTTAAATTGTAGGAAATACAAAGATTTGATTTTTCAATCTTTTTGTGAAGCAAGAATGACCTAAAAGAGCTGGAAAATTCGTGTGCAAATCAAAGAGACAAGAATCTCCAAATTTAGCAAGTTTTTCCAATAAAAAAGATTCAAAAAGATGGGATTTCCAATCAAATATTCCATCATCATTCCATGGATTTTTTGTTCAAGATTTGACCTAAATTCAATCCTCTATATATACATGAGCTAACCCTATTCATGGATACGTGAAATTGCTGCAAACAAAGCCATAAGCATATTAAAAAAATTGAAGAAAACTTGAAAAATGATTTCCATATTCCAGGCTAATTCAAAGCTTTTTATTGATTTTAACACATTGCAGGGGTCCCCAGGAACGTGTAGGAATCAAAACCAAGCGTTGAAGCTCAAGGAATCATCAAGAACAGTTTAACGGTTTGCACATTTTTTTTCCAATCGCAATTCATTATTCATGCACATTTGACATGTTTTGTTGATTGTTTTGTGTTCATAGGGACTGTACAAAGTTGATGGTATAGTTTAATTGCATTGAAACACACAGAATCACAAATTACCATTGATGAATTCTAGGGTTCTTGAACTCTAAAATTGGGGCTTTATTATCCAGGAAAAATTGGAACCCTTAAGACCCATGGTTAGATTCGTAAGAACCAGACGAATCAAAAGCCACCCTCGCGAAATATTTATGTGTACCAGGGTTTTATTCGCTATTATTCCTCATGTCAAATTGTGGGGGTTAAAAACCCCCGCTATCTAATTTGTTTTTACAGGCATCAGCGAAGAAGATGAGTACGTGGTGATATGCTATTGGACAGTTCAAAAAGCGCGCGCTTGGTTTTTATGTTTACAGCATAGTCATTATTTTCCCAATATAATATTTGCCTTTTATTTTACTAATGATTAGAACGCGTTAGTGGAGTGGTTAAGGCAAGCAGCATATGAGCTCTGGGACCTGGGTTCGAATCCCAGGTCCCCCAAAATAATTGTTTGTTATTTTTCTTACCATATTCACATGCAGGCTTTCAAAAGCATTCCACCATGAACTCCAATCATCCAAGCGCCATGTGGCTATGGGCACAGATCTAATGGCCAACGAGGGAGGGACCATCATACTCCTGGTCAATGCACGTGCAGATAATCTCCAAAGTCAAAAGGGCTTGAGCTTAGTGGGCTTCAGAATTTCCAAGAACACCTCCATCTGGGCCCAGCACCCCCTGGGTTTTGTTTCTTATTTTTTCTCTTTTTATATTTTATCTTTAATTATTTTACTTTTAATAATTATAATAATTATTATTTAATTAACTCACAAATTAATTTTTTATAATAAATTCTGAAAACTAATATTATTATTATTATTATTAATTTCACATTTAATATATTATTTTTGTAAATAAATGTAATTAATTAATTTAGTTGTTTTAATTAGGTTAACTTTAATTATTTTCGTAACAAGTAAAATAAATTAGAATTAGGGTTTTCTTGACAATTTTAATTTATTTTCTTTTATTTCATTAAAAACATAAAAAACTAAAAAACATTTCTTTTATTTGATTAATTAGAATTAGGTTTAATTAAATGCAAAATAACCAAAAATTCTTTCTTTTTCAAAAAAGGGTCAAAACCCTAAGGACTTCTCCGATTCAATTTCTTGCTTGCGTGCATATTATTTTTGATCATATTTATGTAATTTTTCCGAGGATGTAATAGATAATTAGGATCTTTTTATCGCTTTCTTTAATTTCTTGCAATTTACTTTTCAAGGGTTATGTTTTTGGCGATGTAAATACCCGACGCCTTGTAATAGCGTAGGTTTACTTTCCGCAATTTATTTTCCGCATAATTATTAACTATTAACTATGCATGACAAGACTTGCCTGACAAATAAAATCAAAACGTAGCTCACCAATAACATGTACAAGATAATCTTAAATTGAATCCTGACACACTCGCACATGCCACTCCTAGGGTACGCCTCACTTGGTTGCCTCGACGTGGTCATTGAGTATAGGGTGTTTTAGAGGTCGCCCTCCTGTCTAAAGATCCAAGTTGCCTCGAAACGGTTGCCTCGGATAAAAAAGGATCTAGGACATTAGGGTTACCGCTAAGGCGTCCTACTATTGCTTTGGTGACCACACATGTCCCTATAATCGAATTGACCCAAATAACTCCAACGAGGGTGCTACTTATTTCTCAATAGTGGGATGGTACTGTCTAAAGGACATTTACACAGCTTAATTTCTTTTGAGTAGGTAGATTTCTCCTGGGTACTTGCTCTTTCAAAAAACAAAAACAGCTTTTCGCACCTACACTTTCAAACAAAAGTTTTCAAACAAACACTTCATACACTCTTGAGGACTGATACAAGAGTTACCTAGAAGTTTTCAAAACAAACTTTTTTTCAAAACCCACAAACACAAAAAAGGCAAACATTTTTGAAAACATAGTGAGCAAGTACCTAAGAGCCCGTGGATAACCACAGATAGAAAGGGTGCTAACACCTTCCTTTTCTATAATCTACCTCTCGAACTGAGAAACATCTCGAAAAGGAATTTTGCTGTGCTTTTGTCCTTTCCTTGTTGGAGAAAATAAAAGACGATGGCGACTCTTGCTTACCGCGACATTTCGCGAACCAGCATTCCAAAACAGTCAGTTTTATTTCCACCGATCACAGAACTGGCGACTCTGTTGGGGAAACTTTTATAAGTGAGGTGTACCTTAGGATTAGATCATTTTATGTTTTCAATTGTATGCCTTGTTTGCTTTAATATTTGTGGGCTTGCATTGGAGTTTCATAGATCCTAACCCGGATCTGGGGAATACCCTTTAGGTAACAATAAACTGTGAGGGACCTGTCCGGCGTAGACCAACACGGGTGAAGCAGTAGCTACATTGGTGTGACACCTTGGTCCGTACCGATATCCCTTGTGTTAGAACAAGGAGAATATGGGTCTTCTGAGGAGTCATTAAGCACCAACCGACCTTAGAACCCTAAATTGACCCAACTTGGCCATAGAACAGTAGCAGTATGCTACACTCATTAAGGCTAAACTCTCGCGATGGTTCCGACCGCAAGAAAAGGTTGCAAAGCTGGAGTTATGACCGATTGAGGGTAGTCAGTAATATTGAGATCCTCTAGAACCCGGTTACTATTTTCTAGGACAGGTCTTAACCAACTGAAACTGAAAGAGGGTAGTACCTAAACTTCATGCTGGCCTGAACTCTAAGGGCTGTCTTGTGTGACTTGTGTGCCTTACCATGTTTGCCTTTTGTGAATACTTGTGGTGTGCCTTTATCATGACATCATACCATTGCATGCATCCTGCATAAAGACTAACCCATTTCAAGGATCTCAAGGGCTTGTGATGCAGGTCATGATGAACCAAGTGTCTAGCAAGGGGCAAAAGGGATTTATTTTCCTCTAGCCAAGGTTGTCTGGAGATCAAGGCACGATAACTTGAGTCAGGGGCTATGACCCACTCGATATGGTGAGCCTTGACCCTTGAAGAAGGACTCTTAACAACATGAAGTTCCTTCAATCAAGTTACAAAATTCAAATTCTAACAAGTTTCTTTGTTTACCTCGCGAGATCCTTGAAAACATTACATACATATATCATACATATTGTGATCGGTGGAAATAGAACTGACTGTTTGAAGCTGGTTTCGCAAAATGTCGCGGTAAGCAAGAGTCGCCACCGTCTTTTATGTTCTCCAATATGGAAAGGACAAAAGCACAACAAAATTCCTTATTCGAGATGTCTCTCGGTTCGGGAGGTAGATTATAGAAAGGGAAGGTGTTAGCACCCTTTCTATCCGTGGTTATCCACGGGCTCTTAGGTACTTGCTCTTATGTTTTCAAAATTTGTTTGCTTTTCAAGTGTGTGTGGGTTTTGAAAAAGTTTCGTTTGAAAAATTTCTAAGTAACTCTTGTATCTGTCCTCAAGAGTGTATGAAAAATTTGTTTGAAAACTTTTAGAAAGTGGGAGTGCGAAAAGTTGTTTTGTTTGTTTGAAACGAGCAAGTACTTAAGAGAAATCTACCTACTCTAAGGAATTAAGCTGTGTAAGAGTCCTTTAGATAGTGTTATCCCACCATTGAGAGGTAGGTAGCACCATCGTTGGAGGTGTTCGGGTCAATTCGATTGTAGGGACAGTGTAGTCACCAAAGCAATGGTAGGATACCTTAGAAGTAACCCTAACATCCTAGATCCTTTTATCTGAGGCAACCGTTTCGAGGCAACTGGATCTTTAGACGAAGGGCGACCTCTAAGACATCCTATACTTGATGACCACGTTTCGAGGCAACGAGTGAAGCGTACCCTAGGAGTGGCATGTGCTTTGTGTATTGTTTTTCAGTTAATGTTTTTGTACATGTTATTTGTGAGCTACAGGTTAATTTTATTTACATACATTCTTTCATGCATTTAACAGTTAGGGGTGCGGAAAGTAAATTGCGGAAATATAAATTCTACGCTATTACAAGGCGCGGGTCTATACATCGCCAAAAATACAAAGACCCGTTTTGGTAAATAAGTACGAGAAATTAAAATAAAGCGGTAAACCTAATTACTATTATATTCTTGAAAGCAATTACATAATAATCAGAATAAAGTAAATGCGCGCGAATAAAAAATTAATCGGGAGCGTTCTAAGGGTTTTGACCCTCTTAAGAAAAGAAATTGAATTTTTTGTCTTTTTTTGTAATTAAATGAAATTAAAATTAATAACTAATCTAATTAATTAATTAATTAAAAAATAAAAGTTTTTTTTTTTGTATTTTTATGTTTTTTATGAAAATAAAATAAAAGGAAATAAAATTAAAAGTTAATAAAAACCTAATTCTAAATTTATTTTAGTTGTTAAAAAAAAGATTAAAGTTGCCTATTTAAACTAATTAATTAATTATAGTTTATTTACAAGATAAGTTAATAAATAATAAAATGTTTTCTTTTTTTGATTTTTTTATGAAAAATATTAATTATGTTAGGTTAATTAACAATAATGATAGTAATTAAAAAATTAGTTAAAAGAAAATAAAAAAGGAAAAGAAAACAAAAGAAAATAAAATAGAACCATAGGGGTGTTGGGCCAAAATTGAGGATTTGTTTAGCATTGCTGTGGCCCATTTGCACAAAGTCACGTTGACTCCTGGAATCATGTGCGTATGGTTGACTGAAAAGCATGGTGCTCATCATTTCTTGGCCACTGGATTGTTGTTTGTAGACACTTGGCATACTGAAGCGTCAGGGCACATGGTGTACCACTTTTAGAAACCTGCACATGAATACATTGAGAAAAAATGGAAACAAGGAAATTGGGGGACCTGGGAATACTTACAATGCTTGATAATGGACCTTAGGACGTGGCAAGGGTTGCTTTAGCTTCAGGGCATGGCAAAGAAGAGAGTCACGTTCTCCTCTTGGCCTTAAAATGCTTGCAAAAACTCCTTTTGATCTCACACTTTTTTTGACAAATTTTGAACTTTGCTCTGGCCGTTTGTGCACTTTTTCTAGGTTGTGAATGAGGCTTGCAAGGCTTGTATATATAGTAATGAGTGAGAATAAGTCACATTTAGGAGCCTTTAACCATTGCAATTAAACTTTGGATTTCTCCATAACCACCATTAAAGCAAATTGCCAATTTTGTTCAAATTTGAATTTTTATGCTTAAAATGGACTTGGCATGGTTTTGGTATGTGTATTATGCTTCATCAAGGTCATTCAAACCACAAGATATCAATTAATTAATTTTTTTGATTTTTATTTGAATTTTAAGGATTTAAAATGAATTAAATCAATAAAATTAAATAAAAATAGAAACATTAATGTTTAATCTTGAAATTAATCATGGGACACGTGGGTGGCATGACAAGGCTGAACCAAGTGGAAAAAAGTGGGCCCTTTTGTCAAAAAATGAAGTTTCAAGGATAGTTGACTTTTTCCATTTCACAAAAATTTCCCAACTTCTCCAATGCATATCTTGCTCAATTTTGATCATATGAACATGTTCTTGGACATTTTGGAAAGGTCTTGAAGTCCTCTAACCAATGCCTTTGGTCCCATGTCATTTGAATTTACCAATATCAAGTTATGGTCTTTGACTTAAAGTGCCTTTTTGTTGACTTTTGAAAATGACCTATAATGTTGAAATTGATAACTTTTTGTGAGAGCATTTCTTGGATTTGGAATGTGAAGATGAGTTGTAGGAAATGTCCTCCCCTTCAAAATGAGCATTGGATGGGATTTTTCTGATGAACCATGAAAAAGTTATGCCTTGGTCAAGTTACAGTTGACTTTTCAGCTGTCCAAAAATAAAAACTTTTGCATCTCGATGATTTTTGAGCCATTCTTGTGGAATCATGATCAAGACTTGATCAAATGATGATTGTGGCTTCAAAATAAGATGTTGACCAAAATTTTTGACTTTTGACTGCCAAATGACCATTTTACCCCTACAGTTGATTGTGAAGCAATTAGGGTTTTTGACTGTGCAACTTGACCTTGTGAGCCTTGAAACTTGACATGTAGGTGCTTGACAATGTATATGAGTATATGGGACTTGATTGAGCCCTTGAAAACCTCAACTTCCTTACAAGAACCAAAACCCTAATTTGACTGGCTTAAGAGGGTGTTTGACTGTGCAAACCCTTGAGTAGACTTGAGCAAATGGAGTTGATGCTTGTCAAAACTTTGAAGAATATGGGAGGGAAAATTTTGGGGTACAACAGTTGCCCCTGTTCAATCTTCTTAGACCTGAGGATGTAGATTGGCTCGCGTGCCTTTCGTGATCCGAAGGTGGAAGATGATTGAACACTAAAGTGCCCAGAAATTTGCACTCACATAGTAGAGTATCAGCAGTGTGATAGAGGGAATGGGCTTACAGATGCCATTTGGAGAGATGATGGGCAGATGGATGGGCTTATAGATGCCATCTGGAAGTGTGACAGAACCTTGTCGGGAATGGGCTTATAGATGCCATTTGGAGATTGTTGATAGGTGGATGGGCTTATAGATGCCATCTATGTGTCGATCGCGTAAGAGATTCCTTAGCGAGAACTTGCGTACCTGAGAAAGAAAGATAATTACCTGGCCTGTTACAGGGGTTGATCTTCACTCAGTCGCTCACAGACATGCCCTGGCTAGATACAGGTATCGAATCTGGAACTTCAAAAGGTTGATGGGTTGTCTCTACTGACAGGTTATCTCAGAAAAATCTTTAGGATTTAACTGAACCAGAGGAGGTTTTGTCTTTCTTGACGAGTTGTCTCTTTGGACGGGTTGTCTTCATGGACAGGTTGTCTTCAATGACGAGTTGTCTAAAATGACGGGTTGTCTTCAATGACGAGTTGTCTTCAATGACAGGTTGTCTTAAATGACGAGTTGTCTTCAATGACGAGTTGTCTTCAATGACGAGTTGTCTTCAATGACGAGGTGTCTTCAATGACGGGTTGTCTTCAATGACGAGTTGTCTTCAATGACAGGTTGTCTTAAATGACGAGTTGTCTTCAATGACGAGTTGTCTTCAATGACGAGGTGTCTTCAATGACGGGTGTCTATACTGACGGGTTGTCTTCAATGACGAGTTGTCTTCAATGACAGGTTGTCTTAAATGACGAGTTGTCTTCAATGACGGGTGTTTATACTGACGGGTTGTCTTAAATGACGAGTTGTCTTCAATGACAGGTTGTCTTAAATGACGAGTTGTCTTCAATGACGAGTTGTCTTAAATGACGAGTTGTGTATATTGACGGGTGTCTACAACGACGGATTGTCTTCAATGACGAGTTGTCTATAATGACGGGTTGTCTTCAATGACGGGTGTCTTCAATGACGGGGTGTCTTCAATGACGGGTGTCTATACTGACGGGTTGTCTTCAATGACGGGTGTCTATACTGATGGGTTGTCTTCAATGACGGGTTTCTATATTGACGGGTGTCTACAACGACAGATTGTCTTCTTTGACTTTAGGAAGTAATTTAACTGGACCTGTCTTCTTTGACTGGATGAGTATCAGAAAAACCTTTGGGATTTAATTGGACTTGTCTTCTTTGACTGGATTTTTCTTTTTTGACTGGATTGGTCTCTTTTGACTGTATTTGTCTACTTTGACGTAGCTGATTATTTAACTGTATCCTTCCTGAAAGGTAAGGTCAGTCACATGCAATGCATGACATGGATCAAGCGATGATGTTCTCAACATAAAATGAGATTGTATGATGTGTATATGCATGTATCATGACAATGCGATGTTTATGAATGTATTCTCGTCTAGGAAAATAAATCCTTGACGGATGCCGGGAGCTTATTGAATCCTGGGCTTGATGTTTGAGTAGAATTCTTCGTTTCCGCTGGGGCGGATGATTGCAAGAATACCGGTAGGAGAAGATGACTCCATTGGGGAATAAACTTGTTAGAGAGATTACTCTGCGGGGAATTACTCTGTGGGAAGAGATACTTCGCTGAGGATTTGATGATAACTCCGCTGGGGACACTATTGATGAGTTATGTTGAGGATTCTGATGAACTCCGCTGGGGGATAGGAAGGACTTCGCCGAGGACGGTCTTTCCGTGGTAATTAGCTGAGGATAACCCAGTTATAAGCTCTGGTGGGGAATAACTTTTGAATAAAGCCGGGGAGACGCGTTCGTGCTCTGCAGGGGATAAGCTTCCAGAATCTACTAGGGAGGATGATTCAACTCTCCTGGGAGACTTGAGACTGCATTGGGAAATGGGTCCACTAGGATGTCTGTATTCCACCGGGGAATAATCTTATATTAAGACGGCCGAGGATGCTTGCTTAGGAACATCTGTATACTCTACTGGGGAATATTGAGATTTTATGGGGATACCCAATCTCCTTATGGCTGACAGTAGATTAACTCTGCTTGGGGAGAGTGTTGCTGACTTGCTGGAGAATGCTGTGCCTTTTCAGGGCTGATTGGGAGACCAAACTCTGCTCGGGGAAGAGTATTGCTGACTCCTGTCTTACTCTACGGGGAGTGGAGGTAACTTGGTCATGTTCTTCAGCTGAACTTGCCTTGGTACCTCGGTTGACAGAGCAACCAGATCGCTTAGACAATTCTTATTGCCCCAGTTTCTGCGGGAGAAGATACCCGTGGAGGTGCTTGATGACTACCGACTGGCAAATCTTCTTCTTGTAGGCAAGTGACGAGATGACGAGACATAGCCGTACGTTTTTGATCCCTAACTTTTTCCTGGACCGCCCTTTCGGGTTTTCAGTCCACCGGGATACCCATTTTTGCCCAAGCCGCCTTTGCAGGTTTTCGACTTCCCGGGTGTACAGATTTTTTCATTTCATCCCTTGTTTTTGCCCGACCCCTTTTGGTTCGCCGGAAAGCCCTTATTTTTGCCTAGGTGTGTCAACCTAGCGGGTCTTTGATTATGCGTAGTATTTTTTTTTACTATGTCCATACTCTCAGGATGTAGGGAGGTGCCCCTGTCAGTAGCGTTGTGTTGCCCTACTACCAGAAGATCTTCGTTTGATCGTCCAATGCCCCAAGTGATCTAGATGGAGATTTGCCCCAGGCTATTTGGCATTTGAGAGATTCTCTGAATCTTGACTGGACTGCCCCAGATGACGGACAATGATCATGTCATGCCCTTGGTTGGAAGTGCTTTTGTTCATTAGGCATTCGTCGTGCAAACTTCTATGCTGTTCAAACAAATAGTCATATGCAAGCAATGTTATATTAAAAAATGCAAAGCTTATGTCTGTCTTGAAGATTTTGAAAATGCATTTTTCCGTAAAACAAGTGAATTTTGTAAACTGTGACGTCAACTCGTTATTTTACCGCAAACCTTAAGGAGTCAGGATACCTTTCGTAACAGTATGCTTTCGAACTAACCCATGCTTCAGATAGGACTTTTTAGGGTTGTAACGTGGCCTGGTTCACGGTTTAAGAAACAAATGATAAAGGCTCAAAATTATATTTGTACCCACCCGCTCTTCGTGATGTTCTTCAAACCTAAACTCAGTTGATCGTGCGTTAGAGCTTGTTTGAGTATTTGTCCTGATATTCTGGTGATGGTTCGAATATTGACAGTTTATTTTGAATAAGCAGTCATTCCTTTTTGGTTGCTTGCAGGTCCTCTTTTCTTTTTGATTTCGTTATCCCTGTTTTTTGCCTGAACTGTTTCTTTTGTGATTATAGTCAGCGGGATGCCCCAGTTTTCGTAAGTCTCCTTCATAGGTTTTGACTTATTTTGAGAAATGATGACTGCCTATCTTTATGATTATTCGGAACCATCACTGTCTTTTGTTTTGTAAGGACTTTTTTGGTGCCATTCGTTGTGCACTTGGATCAACTGAGAGAACTACCCTGCCCCAGGTTATGATTAAGGGTTTTAATTTTCGAAAAGAAAAACTCCTACTTCTTTGGCTCAGAGGGGTTGGCGAGGGATTATCTTCCTTATAACTCCAGTGTTTAGGAATTGAAACAATGCCTGTACCTCATCAGCGGGGTTTGTTCAAAAGCATACTGTAGATTATGGTATCATTTTCGTCATCCTCCCTCAAGAGGCTTAGAATTATTAATTGAGAGTTGACATCAAAAAATGAAAGCAGTTTGAATATAGCGAATGAGAATATATTGATTCAAAACAGACATATGCAATGCATTGATAAAGAAAAGAGTTTGACATGAACAAATGTTTGAACAATCAGAGAAAAATACAACTTGAACATTCGAATGAACAAAAGCTTCTTAGTTTGCACAATCATTTCAGATGGAAGATTCTCAGCAGAAGATTTTCATTTCCCCTTCCGGCATGAACTCCAGCACCCTTCCGTCGATCAAGTCTTGGATCTTGTTCCTTAGGCTCCAACAGTCGTCAGTGTCATGTCCAGGACTGTCAGAATGGTAGGCACACCTTTCATCAGGATTGTACTTTAGGGAGGTTATGTTGAGCTTCTTAGGAGGATCCTTTAAAGCAATCAGCTTGACCTCCAACAAGCGTTTCAGCATTAGTGAGGATGGCACACCAGTCTCCGAGAAATGTCTTCCAGACGTATTTTGCTTGCGCCAATTACCCTGTTGACGCTGGTGAGGTTGATGCTGGGCTTGTGACCCCGAAGCAAACTAAGGAGCTTTTCCCTTGTCTTCTTGCCCCACAGGTGGTTGAATGATGGCTTTCTCTTCAACCTTAGATGTTTGCCCCAGTTGGTTATCCCGAAGCAGTTGGTTGACAAGAACCCTGAGCTCTCCTTGTCTTTGAGATAATTCTTGGATAAGAGCCATTTGCCCCAGCATATGGGTTCTCATTACATCCACCTCAGCTTGCAGATGTTTCAGCCGTTCGTCCTTGTCGTCTTCGGGACTCTTCCTGACCAAATTCCCCATGAGGAGTGTTCTCAGCTCTTCCCACCCCTTGGATAGATTTAGGAGGATCTCCCCGAACCGAGTCTCTTGAGCATGAAGATCCTGGTTGTTTTGTTGGGAAGCCATTGCTGAAATAAACAACGAAGATGGTAAGTGACCTGTCAAAGGAGTACCTGTAATGCCATGATATGTATGTATGCATGCAATATTTTCAAGGATCTCGCGGGGTAAACAATAAAATTGTTAGAATTTGGATTTTGTAGCTTGATTGAAGGAATTTCGTGTTGTTGATAGTCCTTCTTCAAGAGTCAAGGCTCACCATATCGAGTGGGTCATAGCCCCCGACTCAAGTTATCAACCTTGGCTGGAGGAAAATAAATCCCCTTTGCCCCTTTCTACACAGTTGGTACATCATGACCTGCATCACAAACCCTTGAGATCCTTGAAACGGGTTAGTCCTTATGTAGGATGTATGCAATGGTATGATGTTATGCTATGCGTGGAGTAATGTAGGTAAACCCTGTTATGAGTCCAGATTAAGGACTGTAAATAAAACCTACAAGAAACTCAAGTGTCAGATAACAAGTATGCAAGTAGTCAAGTTTGAAGGCACACAAGTCACACAAAGAGCCCTTAGAGTTTAGGCCAGCATGAAGTTTGGGTACTACCCTCTTGAAGTTGGTGGGCTCAAAACCTGTCCTACCAAAAGTAACCGGGTTCTAAGGAGCTCAATATCATTGGGTTATTTTCTATGTTCATTGTTTTGATTTAGCCACTGAACTGGCGATCAAAATATTCCAAGAAAACAACCCTCAACGAGTGCAGTATCGAGTATCAACCAACTTCGGACTGCACCAAAGTCGGTCATCTCACTACCCCTAAAGAGGCCAGGATGGTTCAATTAAGGTTCCTAAGGTCAGTTGATGCTTCGCGACACCACGCGGCGGCCCCGTACTCTCCTTGACTTGACTCAAGGGTTACTGGTACTCACCAAAGTGCCACATCAACGTAGCAAACTGCTTCAACCGTGTCGGTATACCCCGCACAGTTCCCTCACAGTTTGTTGCTACTTTCTAAGAAGGTATCCCCCAGATCCGAGTTAGGATCTATGAAACTCCCAAAACAGGCCCACAATATTAAAGAAAACAGATCAAGCAATTGAAAACATGATGATGAACTATTCCTAAGATACACCCCACTTATTAAGATGATCCCCAGCAGAGTCGCCAGTTCTGTGATCGGTGGAAATAGAACTGACTGTTTGAAGCTGGTTTCGCGAAATGTCGCGGTAAGCAAGAGTCGCTACCGTCTTTTATGTTCTCCAATATGGAAAGGATAAAAGCACAGCAAAATTCCTTATTCGAGATGTCTCTCGGTTCGGGAGGTAGATTATAGAAAGGGAAGGTGTTAGCACCCTTTCTATCCGTGGTTATCCACGGGCTCTTAGGTACTTGCTCTTATGTTTTCAAAATTTGTTTGCTTTTCAAGTGTGTGTGGGTTTTGAAAAAGTTTCGTTTGAAAAATTTCTAAGGAACTCTTGTATCTGTCCTCAAGAGTGTATGAAAAATTTGTTTGAAAACTTTTAGAAAGTGGGAGTGCGAAAAGTTATTTTGTTTGTTTGAAAAGAGCAAGTACTTAAGAGAAATCTACCTACTCTAAGGAATTAAGCTGTGTAAGAGTCCTTTAGATAGTGCTATCCCACCATTGAGAGGTAGGTAGCACCATCGTTGGAGGTGTTTGGGTCAATTCGATTGTAGGGACAGTGTGGTCACCAAAGAAATGGTAGGATACCTTAGAAGTAACCCTAACATCCTAGATCCTTTTATCCGAGGCAACCGTTTCGAGGCAACTGGATCTTTAGACGAAGGGCGACCTCTAAGACATCCTATACTTGATGGCCACGTTTCGAGGCAACGAGTGAAGCGTACCCTAGGAGTGGCATGTGCTTTGTGTATTGTTTTTCAGTTAATGTTTTTGTACATGTTATTTGTGAGCTACGGGTTAATTTTATTTACATACATTCTTTCATGCATTTAACAGTTAGGGGTGCGGAAAGTAAATTGTGGAAATATAAATTCTACGCTATTACAAGGCGCGGGTCTATACATCGCCAAAAATACAAAGACCCGTTTTGGTAAATAAGTACGAGAAATTAAAATAAAGCGATAAACCTAATTACTATTACATTCTTGAAAGCAATTACATAATAATCATAATAAAGTAAATGCGCGCGAATAAAAAATTAATCGGGAACGTTCTAAGGGTTTTGACCCTCTTAAGAAAAGAAATTGAATTTTTTGTCTTTTTTTGTAATTAAATGAAATTAAAATTAATAACTAATCTAATTAATTAATTAATTAAAAAATAAAAGTTTTTTTTGTATTTTTATGTTTTTTATGAAAATAAAATAAAAGGAAATAAAATTAAAAGTTAATAAAAACCTAATTCTAAATTTATTTTAGTTGTTAAAAAAAAGATTAAAGTTGCCTATTTAAACTAATTAATTAATTATAGTTTATTTACAAGATAAGTTAATAAATAATAAAATGTTTTCTTTTTTTGATTTTTTTATGAAAAATATTAATTATGTTAGGTTAATTAACAATAATGATAGTAATTAAAAAATTAGTTAAAAGAAAATAAAAAAGGAAAAGAAAACAAAAGAAAATAAAATAGAACCATAGGGGTGTTGGGCCAAAATTGAGGGTTTGTTTAGCATTGTTGTGGCCCATTTGCACAAAGTCACGTTGACTCCTGGAATCATGTGCGTATGGTTGACTGAAAAGCATGGTGCTCATCATTTCCTGGCCACTGGATTGTTGTTTGTAGACACTTGGCATACTGAAGCGTCATGGCACATGGTGTACCACTTTTAGAAACCTGCACAGGAATACATTGAGAAAAAATGGAAAAAAGGAAATTGGGGGACCTGGGAATACTTACAGTGCTTGATAATAGACCTTAGGACGTGGCAAGGGTTGCTTTAGCTTCAGGGCATGGCAAAGAAGAGAGTCACGTTCTCCTCTTGGCCTGAAAATGCTTGCAAAAACTCCTTTTGATCTCACACTTTTTTTGACAAATTTTGAACTTTGCTCTGGCCGTTTGTGCACTTTTTCTAGGTTGTGAATGAGGCTTGCAAGGCTTGTATATATAGTAATGAGTGAGAATAAGTCACATTTAGGAGCCTTTAACCATTGCAATTAAACTTTGGATTTCTCCATAACCACCATTAAAACAAATTGCCAATTTTGTTCAAATTTGAATTTTTATGCTTAAAATGGACTTGGCATGGTTTTGGTATGTGTATTATGCTTCATCAAGGTCATTCAAACCACAAGATATCAATTAATTAATTTTTTTGATTTTTATTTGAATTTTAAGGATTTAAAATGAGTTAAATCAATAAAATTAAATAAAAATAGAAAAATTAATGTTTAATCTTGAAATTAATCATGGGACACGTGGGTGGCATGACAAGGCTGAACCAAGTGGAAAAAAGTGGGCCCTTTTGTCAAAAAATGAAGTTTCAAGGATAGTTGACTTTTGCCATTTCACAAAAATTTCCCAACTTCTCCAATGCATATCTTGCTCAATTTTGATCATATGAACATGTTCTTGGACATTTTGGAAAGGTCTTGAAGTCCTCTAACCAATGCCTTTGGTCCCATGTCATTTGAATTTACCAATCTCAAGTTATGGTCTTTGACTTAAAGTGCCTTTTTGTTGACTTTTGAAAATGACCTATAATGTTGAAATTGATAACTTTTTGTGAGAGAATTTCTTGGATTTGGAATGTGAAGATGAGTTGTAGGAAATGTCCTCCCCTTCAAAATGAGCATTGGATGGGATTTTTCTGATGAACCATGAAAATGTTATGCCTTGGTCAAGTTATAGTTGACTTTTCAGATGTCCAAAAATAGAAACTTTTGCATCTTGATGATTTTTGAGCCATTCTTGTGGAATCATGATCAAGACTTGATCAAATGATGATTGTGGCTTCAAAATAAGATGTTGACCAAAATTTTTGACTTTTGACTGCCAAATGACCATTTTACCCCTATAGTTGATTGTGAAGCAATTAGGGTTTTTGACTGTGCAACTTGACCTTGTGAGCCTTGAAACTTGACATGTAGGTGCTTGACAATGTATATGAGCATATGGGACTTGATTGAGCCATTGAAAACCTCAACTTCCTTGCAAGAACCAAAACCCTAATTTGACTGGCTTAGGAGGGTGTTTGACTGTGCAAACCCTTGAGTAGACTTGAGCAAATTGAGATGATGCTTGTCAAAACTTTGAAGAATATGGGAGGGAAAATTTTGGGGTACAAAACATATCATTGCATAACAGGTCATCCTTTACAGGTCTCTCACGTTCTCGCTGTTTATTTCAGCATTGGCTTCCCAACAAGACAACCAGGATCTTCACACTCAAGAGACTCAGTTCAGGGAGATCTTCCTAAGCTTATCCAAGGGGCAGGAAGAGTTGAGAACACTCCTCATGGGTAATTTGATCAAGAAGAGTCTTGAAGACAGCAAGGACGAACGGATGAAACATCTGCAAGCTGAGGTAGATGCAATGAGAGCCCAGATGCTGGGGCAGATGACTCTCATTAAAAACTTAGCCCAAAGACAAGAAGAGCTCAGGGTCCTCTTCAACAAGCTGCTTCAAAATAACCAAGTGGGGCTAACAACTAGAGTTGAAGATCAAATCATCGTCCAACCACCTTTGGGGAAAGAAGGCAAGGGAAAAGCTCCTCAGTTTGCTTCAGGGTCACTAGCCCAGCATCAACCTCGCCAGCAACAACAGGGTAATCGGCGTAAGCGAAATACGCCTGGAAGACATTTCTCGGAGACTGATATACCATCATCTCTCATACTGAAACGCTTGTTGGAGGTCAATCTGATTACGTTAAAGGATCCTCCCCGGAATCCCAACACAGCCTCCCTAAGGTATAACCCTGATGAAAGATGTGCCTACCATTTTGACAGTCCTGGACATGACACCGACGACTGTTGGAGTCTGAAGAACAAGATCCAAGACTTGATCGACGGAAGGGTGCTGGAGTTCATGCCGGATGGCGAGATGAAAATCTTCCACTGAGAATTCTCCATCTGAGATGACTAGTTCAAACTAAGAGACTTTTGTTCATTTGAATTCTGAAGTTGTATTTTTCTTTGCTTATTCAAACAATTATTGTCATGGTAAACTCTTTTATTATCATTAATGCATTGCATATGTCTGTTTTGAATCAATCCATTCGTATTCACTATATTCAAATTGCTTTCACTTTTTTTGCGATGTTCAACTCTTGATCTAAAATTCTAAGCCTTTTGAGGAAGGATGACGAAAATGATACCACGATCTTTACAGTATGCTTTTGAACAGACCCCGCTGATGAAGTACAGGCATTGTTTCAAATCCTAAACAGTGGAGTTATAAGGAAGATAATCCCTAGTCAACCCCTTTGAGCCAAAGAAGTTGGAGTTTTTCTTTTCACAAATTAAAACCCTTAATTATAACCTGGGGCAGGGTAGTTTTCTCAGTTGATCCAGGTGCCCAATGAATGGCATCAAAGGAGTCCTTTCAAAGCAAAAGACAGTGATGAGTCCGAATAATCATAAGGACAAGCAGTCGTTGTCTTTCAAAAACAAAAGCCCAATAAGTCAAAACCTATGAAGGAGACTTATAAAAACTGGGGCATCCCGCTGACTGTAATCATAAAAGAAACAGTTCAGGCAAAAAGACAGGGATAATAAAATCGAAAAGAAAGAGGTCCTGCAAACTCTTATAAAAATGACTGCCTGTTCAAAATAAATTGTCAGTATCCGAACCATCACCAGAATATCAGATCAAAGACTCAAGCAAGATCTAATGCATGATTAGCTAAGTTTAGGATCGAAGAACATCACGAAGAACGGGTGGGTACAAATAGAATTTGAGCCTTTATCCTTTGTTTCTTAAACCGTGAACCATGCCACATTATAACCCTTAAAAAGTCCTAGCTGAAGCATGGGTTAGTTCGAAAGCATACTGTTACAAAAGGTATCCTGACTCCTTAAGGCTTGCTGTAAAATCCTGAGTTGACATCACAGTTTACAAAAATTCACTTGTTTTATTGAAAACTGCATTTTCAAAAATTTCAAGACAGACATAAGCTTTGCATTCTTAAAATAACTTTGTTTGCATATGACTATTTGTTCGAACAGCAGAGAAATTCGCACGAAGAATATCTAGTGAACAAAAGCACTTCCAATCAAGGGGCACGGCATGATCATTATCCATCATCTGGGGCAGTCAAGTCAAGATTCAAGGAATCTTTCAAAATGCCAAATAGCCAGGGGCAAATCTCCGCCTGAGTCACTTGGGGCATTGGACATGAATTCCCGCAACGAATCTTGCACGATCAAACGAAGATCTTCTGGCAGTATGGCAACACAACGCTACTGACAGTGACAACCTCCCTGCATTCTGAGAACGTGGACATAGTCAAAAAATACTGCGCATAATCAAAGACCCGCTAGGTCAACTGGCCTAGGCAAAAATAAGGGCTTCCCAGCGAACCAAAAGGGTTCGGGCAAAAATAAGGGATGAAAATGAAAAATCTGTACACCCGACAAGTCGAAAACCTGAAAAGGCGGCTTGGGCAAAAAAGGGTATCCCGATGGACTGAAAACCCGAAAGGGCGGTCCAGGAAAAAATTAGGGATCAAAGCGTACGACTATGTCCCGTCATCTCGTCACTTGCCTACCAGAAGAAGATTTATCAATCGGCGGTTATCAAGCACCTCATAGGCCTTCTTCTCCCACAGAAACTGGGGCAATAAGAATTGTCCGAACTATACAAACTGCTCTGTCCTCCAGGTACAAGGTAAGTTCAGCTGAAGAACATGACCAAGATACCTTCACTCCCCAAGAGTAAGACAAGAACCGGCAATACTCTCCCCAAGAAGAGTTGGTCTCCCATCAGCCCTAAAAAGGCACAGTATCCCCAACAAGATTCAGCAGTACTCCCCCCAAGCAGAGTTGGTCTCCCATCAGCCCTAAGGAAGTTGGGTATCCCCAGAAGATCTTAATATTCTCCAACAGAGTATACAGATATTCCTCAGCAAGCATCCCCGACAGTCTTAATATTCCTCAACAGAAATATAAGACTGTTCCCCGACGGAATACGAGATACCCCCAGTAGAGCCATTTCCTCAAGAGTCTCCCTAGGAGAGTTGAATCATCCTCCCCAGTAGATTCTGGAAGCTTATCCCCTGCAGAGTGCAAATGCGTCTCCCCATCCATATTCAGAAGGTTATTCCCCACCAGAGTCTAACTGGGTTATCCTCAGCAAATTGCAACGGAAAGATCGTCCTCAGCGAAGTTCTTTCTATCCCCGACGGAGTTCATCAAATTCCCCAACAAAGCATAACAACGGAATCCCCAGCGGAGTTTATCATTCAAATCTTCAACGAAGCATCTCTTCCCCACAGAGTAATCCCCTGCAGAGTAATCTCTTCACCAAGTTTATCCCCAACGGAGTCATCCTCTCCTACAAGTTTATTCTTGCAATCATCTTCGTTCATCATCCCCAGCGGAAACGAAGAACGCTACGCTCCAACATCAGCCCAGGATTCAATGAACTTCCTGGCATTCGTCAAGGATTTATTTTCCCAGACGAAAATACATTCATAAACATTTCACATTTCATATCTCCTATTTACATACATGATAAAGTGCATACGACACGATCTCGTTTTGAGAACATCATGGCATCATGCATTTCATACATCATGACATTGCATACAACTAATGTTTTGCCTTTTCATGAAAAAGTCAATCAAAGGATGATTACCATCAACCTTTTGAAGTTCCAGATTCGATACCTGTATCTAGCCAGGGCATATCTGTGAGAGATTGATTGTAGATCAACACCTGTATCTAGCCAGGAAAGTATCTGCATGAAGAGATTGAAGATCAACACCTGCAACAGGCCAGGAAATTATCTTTCATTCTCAGGTCAGAGGTCTACACCTGTATCCAGCCAGGAAAGCTATCTTGACCAACCTTTTTTAAGTTCCAGATTCGATACCTGTATCTAGCCAGGGCATATCTGTGAGCGATTGATTGTAGATCTATACCTGAAGCCAGCCAGGAAAATTATCTACATGAAGAGATTGAAGATCAACACCTGTAACAGGCCAGGAAATTATCTTTCATTCTCAAGTCAGAGATCTACACCTGTATCCAGCCAGGAATGCTATCTCGACCAACCTTTTGAAGTTCCAGATTCGATACCTGTATCTAGCCAGGGCATATCTGTGAGCGATTGATTGTGGATCTATACCTGAAGCCAGCCAGGAAAGTTATCTACATGAAGAGATTGAAGATAAATACCTATAGCAAGCCAGGAAGACTATCTTTATTTCTCAGGTCAGAGATCTATACCTGAAACCAGACAGGAAAGCTATCTCGACCAACCTTTTTTTGAAGTTCCAGATTTGATACCTGTATCTAGCCAGGGCATATCTGTGAGCGACTAATTGTAGATCTATACCTGAAACCAGACAGGAAAGTTATCTACATGAATAGATTGAAGATCAATACCTGTAGCAAGCCAGGAAGACTATCTTTATTTCTCAGGTCAGAGACCTACACCTGTATCCATCCAGAAAAGCTATCTCGACCAACCTTTTGGAGTTCCAGATTCGATACCTGTATCTAGCCAGGGCATATTTGTGAGCGATTGATTGTAGGTCTACACCTGTATCTAGCCAGGAAAGTTATCTACATTAAAGAGACTGAAGATTAACACCTGTAACAGGCCAGGAAACCATCTTTCTTTCTCAAGTCAGAGATTAATACCTGAAACCAGACAGGAAAACTATCTCATCGACCAACCTTCCTTAAGTTCCAGATCAACACCTGTAACTAGCCAGGAAATATCTGTGAACGACGGATTGTAGATTAATACCTGAAACCAGACAGGACAACTATCTACTCGACCAGCTCAAACAATTCAACAATCACTCCTGGATGGCATCTTTAAGCTCATCTCCACAACTATCCATTAAATTTCCAAATGGCATCTATAAGCCCATTCCCGACAAGATTCTGTCACATCTCTAGATGGCATCTATAAGCCCATCCTGATATCCATCATCTCTCCAAATGTCATCTGTTAGCCCATTCCCGACATCACACTGCTGATATTACACTATGCGGGTGCAAATTTCTGGGCACTTTAGTGTTCAATCATCTTCCACCTTTGGATCACGAAAGGCACGCAAGCCAATCTACATCCTCAGGTTTAAGAAGATTGAACAGGGGCAACTGTTGTACCCCAAAATTTGCCCTCCCATATTCTTCAAGGTTTGTCAAGAATCGTCTTCAAATGGTTCAAGATTGCTCAGAGATTGCACAACCAACCACCTCCTAAGCCAGCTGAAATTATGGTTTTGGTTCTCTCAAAGAATTTGGAGTTTTCAATGGCTCAATCAAGTCTCATAGGCCTACATACATCCTCAAGCATCTACATGTCAAGTTTCAAGACTCACAGTGCCAAAGTCCACAGTCAAAAGCCCCATTTGATCTACAGTCAACTGCAGGGGCAAAATGGTCATTTTGCAGTCAAAAGTCAGAATTTTTGGTCAACATCTTATTGTGAGTCCACAATCATCATTTGATCAAGTCTTGATCATGATTCCACAAGAATGGCTCAAAAATCATCAAGATGCAAAAAGTTACTATTTTTGGACAGTAGAAAAGTCAATTGTATTTTGACCAAGGCATAACTTTTTCATGATTCATCAGAAAAATCCCATCCAATGCTCATTTTGAAGGGGATGAGATTTCCTACAATACATCCTCACATTCCAAGTCCAAGAAATGCTCTCACAAAAAGTTATCAATTTCTACATTATAGGTCAATTTCAAAAGTCAACAAAAATGCACTTTAAGTCAAAGACCATAACTTGAGATTGGTAAATCCAAATGACATGGGACCAAAGGCATTGGTTAGAGGACTTCAAGAAATTTCAACAATTTCTTTCCCTTTTGTGAGGACTGGTAATTTACAGGAATAAGGGGGAGCCTGTTTCAATTCAGCGAGATCAATTTCGACCTCTTCGAATTCAGGGTAATCTTCTGCTTCCTCAGTTTCGACATATGAAATTATCTCTTTCTTGTTACTTTTGAAAGCCCTGGCCTTTTCGGCCTTTAGCCTTTCGACTTGTCGAACCCTATCTGCTAATTGAGCCATGTCCCTCAAGTATTGTGTGTCTAATTTCTTTCGAATAGAGTAATCCAGGCCGCCAGCGGCCATTTCGACTAACTCATGTTCAGGAACTACTGTGAAGCATCTAGATTTCAAGAGTCTGAACCTATTCAGATAATCATCTATGGGTTCAGTAAATTTCCTCTTAATACTGGCTAGTTCCTTCAGACTTATTTTAGATTGTCCCATGTAGAACTGTTCATGGAATAATCTCTCTAAGAGGGTCCAAGTATCTATGGATCTAGGAGGCAATGTGGTGAACCATGTAAAAGCATTCTTAGTGAGGGAACTTGGGAAATATTTAATCCTAAGGTTCTCATTATTTGCTATGTCTCCTGCTTCAGTCAGATACCTGGCTATGTGTTCGACTATTAATTCATTGGTATCTCCAGCAAACTTTGTAAACTTAGGGACCTTATATCCCCTTGGCAAATCAGTATGTATTATGTAATCTACTATAGGAGAGGCATAATTTGGCCTTCTAATTCCTGTATTGAGGCCATTTTGGGCCATAATCCTCTCTATCATGGTGGTTAAATTATTTTCTGCCAAGATGTTATCGTTTCGAATTCTGTGAACGACTGCATCAGCATCTTGATTTCGACCCACCATGACAACTCCTCTAGGTTGTTCTTCTCGAAACGCTAGGACTTATAGCCTTTCGACCCTTGCCCCTGGTTCTATAATTCCCCTTTGTGGTTCCTCTCAAATCACTGGGGCATCTAACCTTTCGATCCTTGCCGCTGGTTCTATAAATCCCCTTTGTGGTTCTTCTCGAATCACTGGGGCATCTAACCTTTGTGCTCTTGCCCCCAAATTAACCCCCTCTCTGACTGGTCTATAGGGTGGGTCATCAGCAATTTTTTCTATGATAGGTATGTTTGCTCGAACCAATGCCTGGTTCTGTCTACGCCTTTCTGGTGGAGCGAAGAAATCTGCTATTCGACTCATGTTATCCGCGTTTTCTCTGTTTGTCACAGTTACATTTTGTACTATTGGGGCAAAGATCTCTTGCATAGTTTGTGCTAACACTCCTATCATATTACGGTTACTATCATCCATTAATTGACTAAAAGCCATCTGATTTTCTGTGGTTAAGATATGCAATGCACTATAACCTACTGACCCTTGGTTATTTGTCATAAATTGATTAGCCCCAGATCCAGACCCTAATTGTGGTGACGTATTCGATGTCGAAGTGTGCAGACCCGCCATAAAAGATATTGGCATCCCATAAGAGGGATTTCTGGGTCTATTACCATCGAAACTGGGTGGTCTAGTTGGTGGTGGGGTGGCGAAATGGGTTTGTGTCCCTGATGGTGGGACGAATCCCCCAGGATAACCAGTGGTTCCTGTATTTCCTAGGATCGAACTGTTAGTCGACATGCCACTTGTTCCATTCGTGGCTACACTACTGGTAGAGGATGCAACAGACTGTGCGCTCGAAGGGATCGCATTAGACGTTCCCGTCGAAGCAGACGTATTAGTGCCTGTTCCATGTGGGGCATTTTATTCCCCTTGTTGATTGTTTGGATTAGACATCTTGTTATTACGTTTTCTTCTGGGTAAGGGTTGGTTGCTATTGGTTATTCTACCACTTCTAAGGTTCATATAACAACGAACTTATCACTCAGAAAGAACTTTTACAATGATTATATCCTAACAATCTTTACTTTGTTTTAAATTTAGTAACGACCAATGATCGTCCCACTGGGCGTGCCAATTTGTTTACAGTGATTTCTGGTAAACAACCGCTAGTCCTCCAAACTATCAAATAATCTTAATGACTGTTATTTAATCTCTCTGGTAACTTGCAGGATCGACTAGATTGATCCTATGGGGTATTGGTCGTTTGGATAAATCTAATTGCAAAACTGATATTCATAGTTAGGATTTGTATTTAGAATGTTTTATAGACGTTCAATTCACTTCGATTACCATGTTAAAAGAATCTAATGACGTGATCAAGTAAAGAAATACGAAACTGAATTGAATGAATAAAGATTCGATTGCAAAGAAATGTTTAAATGCAGAGATAAGTAAATGACTTTGAATGTAAAGACTTTAATGTAAAAAGCATGAATATAAAAGCATGAAATGTAAAAGAGTTTCTGACATGTAAAGGATTCGAATAGAAGAAAAGCGTTTAAATGCAAGAAATAAGTAAATGACTTTGAATGTAAAGGTATTTGAATGACATTGACATGAAAATGGAAGATAAACTGGAAAAGATAAAGAGTTTTACTGAATTATAAATGTTTGGTGTTATCATACGTACATTGTTCGAGCATTCGTTTCCCTATCCATGTGGTATTTTGAATGTTTACTGAATTTTGTACAATAGATATGACACACGAAATCCTAACGCTAAGACTTCTATTTATACTACTTCGACCATAACGGTCTTGCCTATAAGACTCTGCCACGTCCAGAACATGCAGAGCACTGCTCCTCTCTAGCTTCCACGCGTCTTCGAGCGCTCCAGTGCATATATATTTGAATTCCAACATCCCGCTCGCATTTGAATTTCAAATGCCTTGGCAATCTTCGCTTCGAACTCATTTCACAGGCACAGTCTCGTTACCACTTCGAGGCTTCTTTTAAATATATCTTCACAACTGTCACTCGAAGCTCCAAGCTTTGACATGTCCATTCGAAGAACCGCTTCTACCATTCCGAACTGTAACATTTTGCTTTATTCCAACGAAACATCCATATTGCTTCATTTCAAACTGTATCATCAAAATCTTCAGCCAACAAAATGCCCCTTTAAAATATGTATTTCGATCCTTTGAGAAACACTTATTTTAAATATATTTGCAAGATTTTGATGTGACTTTTGAGTAATCATAACTTTTACTGTGTATGACTTCAACCACGTCAATCACGACGCCTCTTGGATTTCTTAACCGTCTTGAATCAGTATTCACAGCATGGTGCGGTTATAAAACAATGATTATTATTAATCACGCTTATTACCAATATCAACCTTTACGCCACCTCCTCCTCAATCCAACCCACGACTCCCACGTGTCCTAGTCTCACTTAGTGGATGTTTAAGCTTCCACACTATAAAAACTAATCAACTTAGTCTTTTATTCTTTTTTCACATTCTGAAACTTTTTCTTCCTCTCCTCTTACTAAAACCCTAAAAATTCCAACAATCTTCAACAATGTCTTCAACAACATCATCCCAACTGAAGAAAACTTCCAAGAAGAAAAGCAAGAACACAGGAACAATTATGGAAAGCAAGGTCGGTACTTATCAAGGTCAATCTGTGCTTATCCCTCAAATGATCTCCAAGGAAAAGGAAATGCTCTACGCCTCTCAGGTATTGATTCCAACTAATGCTGCTGGAAAGAGGTTTGCTCTAATGGGTCCTCTTACAGTTTTTGAAATCTTGAAAGATACTAGAAAAATCTTCCCTGTCTGTTACAACTTTAAACCCTTGTTTAATAAGATGGATATCCCTAAGATAGGCGAGTCTTCTGATTCGAAAACCATAGAAACTCCAACCGTTCCCCCAAAAGATCCCTTTGTGTTAGACTACGTGAAGAGCAACTTTAAACCATTCTGATCCTGCCCTACCTCTGACATAGCTTACCAAAACTGGCTCACCAAAGTAGAAGCCAAGAAATCCCAGCAATGGGAGGAATTAGGAATCTATAATCTGATTAAGTTATCGAAACCAGGCTTCACCTATAGTCATCCACTGTTATTTGCATCCTTATATTTCTGGGACAACACCTACAACACCTTTCATCTCCCTGGGGGAATGATAACACCCACGTTTTTCGATATAGCAGCCATCACTGGTTTGTCACCAGTAGGAGAAACCTACATCCCTGATAATGAAGAACACTCCAGCATTATTGACTTCGATGTCAAATTAGCCAGTTTTCCAAATTCATTAGCCATTACTACACTGAAGGAGATAGTGTGTCAGATGTGGAACATATTGCTTTTCTCACTTTATGGTTATCAAGATACATATTCTGTAGCAGGTCCTTATAGGTAGCAAGCAGGTTCATCCCTTTAGCTAGAGACTTACATGAGAATAGGAGGGTATGTTTGAGCGAACTGTTACTTGTTGATCTTTACGAAAGCTTAAGATCAGCCGTTTCGAGTTTGAAGTCCCATACTCCCAAAAACATCCTTCTAGCTGGCCCCTTCTGGTTACTCCAATTATGGCTTAATGCCATGTTTGAATCCTCATTATCAGCTGCTGACACCGTTGTTGAACAAGATCCGGAGATAGCGGATAGAATTATTGAAGGTACAAGGCTGCGAAAACTCACCCCGAATGATGATAAATATGACTTCAAGGTCCTTTTCTCAAACTACATCATGATTTTTTCTAAAAGACACAAATTTGAAGAGACCATGGCACCCTTTGCTTCAAGGACTCATGGACCATCATGGTTCACCATGTCTCTTTCATAAGCAGTTAAAAGTAAAGAAATTCAAGATATTTGGAAAGCCTTTCTGCTTCCTAGATTAATTTCCTCACGAATCACTCCTTCCAAGAATCAAATCTTCCTCTTTGCCTATCAACCTAACTTTGTTTCCAGACAATTTGGCCTGTGTTAGTTAATCCCTGAACCTCTGTTCCAAACACAGAGTGCCATCACTTCTGGTCGAACCTTTAAAGCAAGAGAAGCCAAACTGCAACAAGAACAATATCAAGACTTCGCTCAATTCGAACTACTACTGTTGTACCCCAAAATTTGCCTTCCCATATTCTTCAAGAAATTGCCAAGCCAAGTCACAAAATTCCCCAAGGGTTGTGCAGTGCAACTGTCTCCTATACAGTCAAAATTAGGGTTTGTGTTCTGATCAAAGAAATGAAGTTTTCAAAGGCTCAATCAAGTCTCATGTGCTTACAAAGATGGTCAAGCATCCTCACATCAAGTTTCAAGGCATTCAACTCAAAATTGCACAGTCAAAACCCTAAATTGCACTACAGTCAACTGTAGGGGCAAAATGGTCATTTGACAATCAAAAGTTCAAATTTCTGGTCAACATATCATTTTGAAGCCACAAACATCATTTGATCAATGCTTGATCATGATTCTCAAGATTTGGCTCAGAAATCATCAAAGATGCAAAAGTTACTATATTGGGACAGCTGAAAAAGTCAACTGAAATTGACCAGGGCATAACTTTCACATGGATTATCAGAAAAATTCCATCCAAAGCTCATTTTGAAGAGAAAGACATTTCCTACAACTCATATTCATACTTCAAGTCCAAGAAATGCTCTCACAAAAAGTTATCAATTTCAACATTATAGGTCATTTTCAAAAGTCAACAAAAAGGGACTTTAAGTCAAAGGCCATAACTTGAGATTGGTAAATCAAAATGACATGGGACCAAAGGCATTGGTTAGAGGACTCAAAGACCTTTCCAAAATGTCCAAGAACATGTGAAAAGCTTAAAAATTGAGCAAGTTATGCCTTGTGGAAGTTGGGAAATTTTTGGATGTTTTGAAAAGTCAACTTTGATTCAAATGGTCTAAAATTGCTAATGGGCCTATTTTCTTCCATGATTCATCATTCCAAGCCTATGCACGACCACTTGGCCCACAGGGAAGCATTTTCTCATTTTTTATTTATTTATTTGGATTATTATTTATATTAATTCAATTAAATTAATTAAATGTGTGAAAAATATCTAAATGAACCAAACAAATCTTTTTGTACACATTTCAAGGTCAATATTTCGTGCACATCCTAATTAGGCAAGTTTTGGTTTGATTTGAGCTAATTGACACCAAATTGCACATGAAAAAGATATGTAAAGATTCTTAGAAAATCAAATATGCAAAACAATGAATGCCTTGGATTTTATGCAGTTTTGTTAACCTAATTGCTTCTATACATATTCAGAATCACAAACCTAATGGCATTAGACTAAATACTGCGCAGCAATTCCCATTACACACTTGAAAAAATTGCTTGAAAACTCAAAACTGAAAAGCACTCTAGAGGTCGATTCAAGCCTCCATTCTTGTCTCAATAGTTTCCTTGTGGTCTCCTGAATACATTCCAATCCCCAATATCAACTAAAGCTTCAAGAATTGGTAAGACAATCTCAAACTGTACAGAAGAAAATTGCCATTCGAATATCATGATTTAAGCGTTATTTGTGAAATTTCTTTATTGATTCATGCTCATAATGATGTTCTGATGCTAACCAACACATTCAATTGCATTTTTGTGCCATATATACGAATCTGCCATGTTTGAATATTAGGGTTACAGGTTTTCAAAATTGGGTTTTTCTACCCAAGGCAAAATTAAGGTTCCAGACTCACACCATTACACTCAGCTCATCTAGACGAAGAAGACTAGACCATCGCGCCAAATTTATTGGCCCTATAGCGCTAGTCGCTATTTTCTAGAAACTAGCCTAAGACAACGCTATAAAACCGTGGCCTATGAGTCTTTGTTTCAGAAAAATAAAAAGTTGGGCGAAGAAGATAATGTGCTGGCGAAGCATGATTCGCTAGTTTGAAATTTCGCGCGTTTAACCACTACGCGTTGTTTTTTCTTTTTGTTATTTATTCACTATAATATATTAATTGAAGCGTTGTAGCTCAGCTGGCAGGTGTACGTGCTTGTGACCTCCATGACCTGGGTTCGAATCCCAGGTCTGTACAATTGTCATATTATTTTTCCATAACGTTTCCCATGCAGCGCTTAGTACAGGACGCACCATATTCCCTCCATCATCAACATGCCACGTCCGCTTGGAGATCAATCTAACGGTTGAGAGCTGAAGAACACGTACAAACCATAGTCAATGCATCACACATGATTGAGAAAGTCAATAAATTTCAAAGGCTTATTGGGCCAGATTCCACTAATTTGACCTCCAATTTGGGGCTACCCCCCCCCCCCCCCCCCGGTTTGCCTTCACTAATCTTTTTATTTATTTTTTATTCTTGTTTTAATAATTACTTTTATTCAATTGTGTTTATTTAATTAATTAGTTTTTTAACAAAAATACATTAAAAGCTTAATTAAAAATCAGAAAAAACCAAAAAATAATAAATATTTTTATTGTAATTATTTTTCTAAATAAATTGACATGTAAATATTTAGTTTTAATTAGGTTACAATTTTAATTCCTTTTAATAACCAAAAATCCAAAAAAACATAGAATTTAGGTTTAATAACAATTTTTATTCCTTTTTTTAATTTTTTTCCCTTTTTTCATCATGTCAATAATATTATTTTATAATTAAATTATACAAAAAAATTTAGGTTTAACTTAGGCTATATTTTAATATTTTCACAATAAACTTAAAAAAAAAACATTAGAATTAGGTTTAGCTCGTTATTTTAATTTTAATTAATTAATTCTTTTTCTTTCAAATCCTAAAAAACACAAAAATACTAAAAATCATTTTCTTTTTAATTTTAATTTTAACTCCTCATTAATTTAAATATTCAGCAAAAGGGTCCAACGCCCTCGTTCCGATAATTCTTTAATTTCGCATATTTTATTTCCTATTATAATTATGTAATTCTCCCAAAGCATTGTAACTTAACTTTTCGCACTTTTATTCGCTTTATTTATTTTTCCGTCAAATCGGGTCCGGTTTAATTTTAGCGATGTGGACCCGCGCCATTTGTAATAGTTGTAGATTTATCTTCCCGCAAATATTAACTGTTAAATAAGCATGCAAGAATGAATGGTCCTAATTAAAATCAAGCGTAGCTCACAACAAACATGACAAGACAAATAACTGAAACATGACACACGAATCGCACACACCACCCCTAGGGTACGCCTCACTGTTGCCTTTCGAAAGGTGATCGTCGAGTAGAGGACGTCTTAGTAAGTCCTCATGATCCGGGAACCTGGCATGAGGGTAGCTTCTAAGGTGTCTTCCCATTGCTCTGGTGATCACCATGTCCCTATAAACTCGAATTGACCCGAACACCTCCAACGGTGGTGCTACCTACCTCTCAATGGTGGGATGGCACTACTTTAAAGGACATTTACACAGACGAATTCCTTAGGGTAGGTAGGTTCTCAAGGATACTTGCTCTCTTCAAAACAAATAATACTTTTCACCAACACTTTTTTTTCAAAAGCTTTCAAAGCAAATTTTTCAAACACTCTGACGTACGAGTCGAACTGAAATTTTTCAAAGAAACTTTTTTTAAACCCACATTGAAAAGCAAACAAACAATTTTGAAAACACATTGAGCAAGTATCTAAGAGCCCATGGATAACCATGGATAGAAAGGGTGCTAATACCTTCCCTTTCTATAACCTACCTCCCGAACCGAGAGCAATCTCTTTAAGGAATTTTTCTGTGCTTTTGTCCTTTCCATTTGGAGAAAATAAAAGACGGTGGCGACTCTTGCTTCCGCGACATTTCGCGAACCAGCGTTAAACAGTCAGTTCCAGATCCACCGATCACAGAACTGGCGACTCTGCTGGGGAAATACTTAAAGTGAGGTGTACCTTAGGGTTAGTTCATAACTGTGTTTTCAATTGTATTTCTTTGCTTGCTTTAAATAGTGGGACTGTCTTGGGAGTTCTATAGATCCTAACCCGGGTCTGGGGATACCTTCTTAGAAAGTAGCAACAAGGCTGTGAGGGAACTGTGCGGGGTATACCGACATGGTTGAAACAGTCTGCTACGTTGATGTGGCACTTTGGTGTGTACCGGTAACCCTTGAGTTCAGTCAAGGAGAGTACGGGGCCTCCGCGTGGTGTCGTGAAGCATCAACAAACCTTAGGAACCTTAATTGAACTATCTTGGCCTCTTTAGGGTAGTGAGATAACTGACTTTGGTGCAGTCCGAGGTTGGTTGATACTCGATACTACGCTCAATTGAGGGTTGCTTTCCTGGAATATTTCGGTTGCCAGTTCAGTGGCTAAATCGAAACGATGAACAATGAAAGCAATCCCGTGATATTGGGAACCTTAGAACCCGGTTACTTTGATTAGGACAGGTTGAACCCACCAACTTCAAGAGGGTACTACCCAGACCCCATGCTGGCCTTAAACCTTAAGGGCTTGTCTTGTGTGCCTTGTGTGCCTTACATGTTTGTCTTTGTAAATATCTGTGGTGTGTTTAATCATAGCATCATGACATCATCCAGCATCATATGCATTGACTAACCATTTCAGGGGCTCGAATTTTCATCTTTGTTCTTGTTTTGTAGGATATGGAAACTGTTCGTAGAAAGACAATTCAGGTCAATCTTGTAAGGATCCCTCCTCAGCTTAAGGAGCTTATATCCAGGATTCCCGAGAACTCTTCATTCAGTGAAAGGCATGGAAGCCTCATCAGCTTGGTCAACACCAACATTGAGGAAGATATGATAAAGGTCCTGTTCCAGTTCTTTGACCCTCTGCATCACTGCTTTACCTTCTTGGATTATCAGTTGGTACCTACATTGGAGGAGTTCTTCCGGCTCCTAAAGATCCCTATCCTTGATCAACTACCTTTCAACGGTACAGAAAAGGAACCTAAGCTTGAAGAGATTGCTAAAGCCTTGCACCTACAGTCATCTGACCTCAAGGGACATTGGGAAGTTAGAAGTGGTATCAAAGGGTTCTTAGCCAGGTTTCTGTTTGAAAAGGCTCTCGAATGTTGGAACTCCCTTGACTTGCAAGCTTTTGAAGAAGTGGTAGCTCTCCTTGTTTATGGTTTGGTGTTGTTCCCTAACCCAGATCAGCTCATTGATATCAGTGCCGTTCAGATCTTTATGTCCAGGAATCCTATACCTACATTGCTGGGGGACATCCTTCACTCATGTTACACTCGAACCATGAGAAAAAGAGGTGTCCTTATGTGTTGCACTCCTCTCCTGGGAAGGTGGTTTATTTCGCACCTTCCCCAATCAGTCCTGAAGAATGAGCGGGGTTTGAGATGGTCACAACGGTTGATGACTCTTACACATGCAGATATACATTGGTGTCCTAGGTCCAGAGGGGATGTCACTATCATTGATCGTTGCGGAGAGTACCCTAATGTTCCTTTACTTGGAATCAGAGGAGGTATTACTTACAGCCCATGCCTGGCGTGGAGACAGTTTGGTTATGCTCGGAGGGATGGTCCTCATGACATGCTAATTCCCGACATAGTTTTTGACTTCGACAACGATACTCAAGGACTTCGTCAGAGATTTATCAGAGCTTGGAGGATGCCTAGTAGGATAGACAGCAAAACACTGGGGCACAGGAACTCCATCCCATTGGAACCTTATCTCAAGTGGGTACGAGCTCGCTCCCAGAAGCTAGTGATGCCTTATCCCCATATGCTCCCGGTGATCAAAGAACCAGTCTCGGAAGGGGAAGTGTCCTACACTATTCAGCACCCTGATATGCCCACATCCTGGGAAGAGATGCAGAAGAGCTGGATCCAGCTTAAGGAAGAAAGGAGTTCTCTTGAGACTAGTCTGCATGCCAGTGAAAAGAAGGTCTTGGAGCTCACCCGTCTGTTGCATGAGGAGAGGAACCTCAACACCTACATAGCTCCGAAGAGGATGCGCAGTGTATTTTGGGATTGATCCGACTTTTGTACTTTTGCCCACGAGGCTTTGATGTATTAAACAATGATTTCTTTAATGATAACGTGTGTTCCTTTTGTCTACAACAAATTTGAACTTTCGAACCCTTGAATGCATTGCATACGCATTTCATACATCATGTGCATAACAGGTTTTTCCCCTTTTCAGGTTGCTTACAGTTCTTCGCTGTTTATTTCAGCATCATGAATCCCGGATCTGAATCAACCGAGACATCAATCAAGGCTCTCCAGGCGCAGAATGCGCAGTTCCAAGAACTAATCAAGGGTCTGGCTAAAGGCCAAGAAGAACTAAAGGCTATGCTCCTGAAGAAGGAGAAGAAGAAGAAGAGAAAAACTGTTCTGTTCAACTCGGGCCGAAGGTTCGGCAATACTCTACAGCATGAAGAGGCTGGTTCTTCTGTTGGCAAGAGTCCTTCTCAGGCAGAAGTAAAGATCCCTAGTCCGGTAGTCTCCGACAACGAGACAGATTTTGATGAAGAGCAGTACCCTCCTTCAGACGACAGATACAAGCAACTGGAGGACAGGTTGAAGGCTATGGAGGTGCAGCAGGCACCTGGGCTGGATTTCGGAGATCTGGGTTTGTCGACCGGTGTGATTATCCCGCATAAGTTCAAAGCACCAACTTTCTCCAAATATGACGGGGCGTCTTGTCCCAAGCTGCACTTAAGGTCCTATGTTCGGAAAATTCAGCCGTACTCTGCGGACAAGAATCTATGGATCCACTTCTTCCAGGAGAGTCTTTCAGGGACTCATCTCGAATGGTTCTATCAGCTGGATGGGACCAAAGTTCGTAACTGGGAGGAGTTGGCTACTGCTTTCTACAAGCAGTATCAATATAATGCCGACCTTGCCCCCACACGTACCCAACTCCAGGGTATGGCGTTAGGTGCAAGCGAAGGTTTTAAGGAGTACGCTCAGAAGTGAAGAGACCTGGCTGGCAGGGTGCAGCCACCATTGACTGACCGGGAGCTGGTAGACATGTTCTTGGGGACCCTATCTGGGCCATTTTTCAACCATCTCATTGGGAATTCTTCTGCTGGGTTCACCGATTTGATCTTGACTGGAGAGAGGATTGAAGTTGGGCTGAAGTCTGGAAAGATTGCAAAGGGGGCCTCATCTAGTTCGGAAAAGAAACCGTTCAAGAAGGAGTCTAGTGCCGTGTATGGTTCCAGGAAATCAGAGAGACCTGAGCACCGCCAATCTGTCAGCGCAGTGATGATTGCTAAGCCTGCTGCCGCTCCTCGGCCAAACAATGCTCAAAGGGCTGAAAGACCCCGGAGGGAGTTTACCCGGTTAAACATGAACTTATCGCAGATCCTGCCACAGTTGCTCGCAACCAATCTGGTGACTGTCAGGGAAGCCCCGAAGTTCCCCAATACAACATCTCCCAAGTACAATCCGAATGCTCGTTGTGCTTACCATTCAGAAAGCCCGGGGCACTCCACTGATGACTGTTGGGCACTAAAGAACAAGCTACAGGACCTCATTGACGCTAAGGAGGTACAGTTTGAGGCATCTGACAAACCTAACGTGGTGACAGCTCCCCTGCCTGCTCATGGGGTTAATGCTATTGGGGATGAAGAGGAAGTTGATGAAGCTGAGTTCGATAGCTGGATCTACCCAGCAACTGACGGTGGACTTAACAATTGGAGCGCAAAGGACAATCTCCCTGTTTCTTTTGTTACTAAGTAATGAATTCCTATGTTTTGTTATTTTGTAATAAACAATGATAAACTCTATGGCCCGGTGTCTTACCCGAGGCACTGTGGTTCTATTTGTGAGGGCATACAAACTGTCATTTCATATATCATGAATGAAAATCTTGGACGTATTTTTCGCATTGCAAATATTGTGTTCCTTTTCTGTCTTTCTTTTCCTTTACATAATTTTCAAAACAGCTGTATTTACACACACACTCACTCATACAGGTTTCAATCCACTCTGGATCTTACTGATAACAACTCTGCTACTGCCAATTATGACTTCGAAAATCCGATCAACTTAGCCGAAGACGAAGGTGAAGATGATTGCGAAGTGCCTGGTGAGCTTGCAAGACTGTTACTTCAGGAAGAGAGGGCAATTCAACCCCATGAAGAGCCAGTAGAAACCATAAACTTGGGTACCGAGGCAGACAGGAAAGAGGTAAAGATTGGTGCCAACCTAGAGCTCAGCGTGAAGCAACGGTTAACCAAGATGCTGCATGATTATATGGAGATCTTTGCCTGGTCCTACGAAGACATGCCAGGGTTGGATACCGACATTGTGGTCCACCACTTGCCGACTAAGGAAGACTGCCCTCCAGTTAAACAAAAGGTCCGTCGGATGCGTCCAGAGATGTCTGAGAAGATTAAGGCCGAGGTCATGAAACAGTTTGATGCCGGGTTCCTTGCAGTGACTTCTTACCCTCAGTGGGTTGCTAATGTGGTTCCGGTACCGAAGAAGGATGGTAAGGTCAGAATGTGTGTCGATTACAGGGATCTGAACAGGGCCAGCCCCAAGGATGACTTCCCCTTACCTCACATTGATGTCCTTGTTGATAACACAGCTCAACACAAGGTATTCTCTTTCATGGATGGCTTTTCAGGTTACAATCAGATCAAGATGGCACCTGAAGACATGGAAAAGACTACATTTGTTACTCAGTGGGGCACCTTCTGTTACAAGGTCATGCCGTTCGGATTAAAGAATGCTGGGGCAACCTACCAACGTGCCATGGTTGCCTTATTTCATGATATGATCCATCATGAGATAGAAGTGTATGTGGACGACATGATCGCTAGGTCCCAGACTGAGGAAGAGCACCTAGATCATCTGCAAAAATTGTTTGACCGGTTGAAACTGTACAAGCTGAGATTGAACCCAAACAAGTGCACCTTCGGGGTAAGATCTGGGAAGTTGCTAGGCTTCGTGGTCAGTGATAAAGGTATTCAAGTGGACCCTGCTAAGGTCAAAGCTATTCAAGAGATTCCAGTTCCTAGAACAGATAAGGAAGTCAGAGGCTTTTTAGGACGCCTGAATTACATTGCTCGATTCATATCTCATTTGACTGCTACCTGTGAGCCAATCTTCAAGCTGCTGAAGAAAGATCAGGCAGTACGTTGGAACGATGAATGTCAGGCTGCCTTTGACAGAATCAAAGAGTATCTCCAAGAACCACCTATCCTCATGCCACCGGTTGAAGGGAGACCTCTGATACTATACCTGACAGTACTTGACAATTCAATGGGGTGTGTGCTGGGGCAGCATGACGAGTCTGGCCGAAAAGAGCATGCCATTTATTACCTTAGCAAAAAGTTTACCGACTGTGAGACCCGATACTCACTGCTTGAGAAAACTTGCTGCGCTTTGGTATGGGCTGCTCGCCGGCTGAGACAGTATATGCTGACTCACACTACTTTGTTGATCTCAAAAATGGATCCGATAAAATACATATTTGAAAAGCCTGCTCTGTCTGGGAGAATTGCAAGATGGCAAATGATCTTGACGGAATACGACATTCAGTACACGACCCAGAAAGCCATCAAGGGAAGTGTATTGGCAGACCACTTAGCTCATCAGGCTGTAGATGACTACCAATCAATGAACTTCGAGTTTCCGGATGAAAGCATTATGATAGTAACAGATTGTGAAGTACCTGGACCGGATGAAGGACCTGAACCAGGATCCCGATGGTCTATGCACTTTGACGGAGCCTCCAATGCTTTGGGAAATGGTATCGGCGCCATAATCATATCCCCACAAGGTACTCATACTCCACTCACTGCCCGGCTATGTTTCAACTGTACCAACAACATGGCGGAGTATGAGGCGTGTATCATGGGTCTTCAAGCTGCGATTGACCTAAGGATCAAATTTCTAAGTGTCTTCGGAGATTCCGCTCTTGTGATCAATCAGATCAAGGGAGAGTGGGATACGAAACATCCAAACTTGATTCCTTACAGAGAATGTGTGTTGACCATGATTCCCCACTTCACAGAGATAACCTTTGAACACTTTCCAAGAGAAGAGAATCAGTTAGCAGACGCGTTAGCTACAATGTCTTCAATGTTCAAGGTTAAATGGGATAATGAGGCTCCCCGGATCATCATCTGGAAACTGGACGAACCGGCATACTGTTGTGATCTCGAAACTGAATTGGTAACTGAGAAACCTTGGTACCACGAAGTGAAGAGATATCTGGAAGCTCAGGAATACCCGGAAGGTGCATCCATCAACGATAAGAAATTCCTGAGGAGGTTCGCAGCCAAGTTCTTCCTAAGCAACGACATCTTGTACAAGCGAAACCATGATTCAACCTTACTGCGTTGTGTGGACAAGACTGAAGCAGAAAGAATCATGGAAGAGCTACATGAAGGGACCTTTGGTACGCATTCCAGTGGGCACACTATGGCTAAGAAAATCCTACGGGCAGGATATTATTGGTCCACAATGGAAGCTGACTGCTACCAACATTCCAGGACATGCCACAAGTGCCAGATTTATGCGGATAAGGTGCATGTTCCTCCGGTTCCCCTAAATGTTCTGACTGCGCCTTGGCCGTTTGCAATGTGGGGCATAGACATGATCGGCGAGATAAAACCTACGGCATCCAATGGACATCGCTTCATCCTAGTGGCGATTGATTATTTTACGAAGTGGGTTGAGGCAGCATCCTATGCTACGGTAACCAAGACTGTGGTGGCACGGTTCATTCGGCACAATCTGATCTGTCGGTACGGCGTCCCTGAGCGGATTATTACAGACAACGGCACCAATCTGAACAACAAGATGATCGCTGAGCTCTGCGAACAGTTCAAGATACAGCACCACAATTCTTCTCCTTACAGACCGAAGATGAATGGGGCTGTAGAAGCAGCGAATAAGAACATCAAGAAGATCGTGCAGAAAATGACAGTAACTTATAAAGACTGGCACGAGATGTTACCGTTCGCTCTACATGGGTACCGTACCTCAGCTAGGACGTCAACCGGGGCAACTCCGTTCTCTCTGGTTTATGGCATGGAGGCAGTCTTGCCGATCGAAGTACAAATTCCCTCTCTCCGGATAATGAAGGATGCAAATCTGAACGAAGATGATTGGATCCAGACACGACTTGACCAACTCAACCTCATTGACGAAAAGAGACTTGCTGCTATCTGTCATGGTCAAACGTATCAGAAACGAATGATCAGGGCATTTAACAAAAAGGTCAGACCACAGGAATATCAAGTGGGGGATCTGGTAATCAAGCGAATCATCCTTCCTCAGAGTGATCCAAGGGGCAAATGGACCCCTACATATGAAGGGCCATTTGTGGTTAAGCATGTGTTCTCGGGAGGAGCAATGATATTAACCAACATGGATGGTGATGACCTTCCTCACCCCGCCAATGCAGACATAGTTAAAAAATACTACGCATGAAAAAAGACCCGTTAGGCTGACATGCCTAGGCAAAAATTAGGGCTTCCCGTCGAACCAAAAGGGTTCGGGCAAAATGAAGGGATGAAAATGAAAAATCTGTACACCCGGCAAGTCGAAAACCTGAAAAGGCGGCTTGGGCAAAAATGGGTATCCCGGTGGACCGAAAACCCGAAAGGGCGGTCCAGGCAAAAATTAGGGATAAAGCGTAATACTATGTCTCATTGATCACTTTGCATCCAGAATCCGGTATCTACATCAAGTTCAGACGGCATCGATCAGTCAGCTTCACCTTCAACCAAGGTCATCAAGTGATGAGACGCTCAAAGTTATAAAGGCAATAGCAGAGTTGAAACCCAGTGGGATCATTCATATTCACACAGCTGTTTATTTTCTTTTGTACAAAACTTGTATAAACTCTTTTGATCGGCGACGTACCTCTTACTAGGACGTCAGCCTCTTGTACACAAAACGCCTATTTTTAGGCCATTCAAAATCAATACAAATATACTTTCAGTTAAACGTGCCAAGTATTTTTCTTTTTTCTGTTTTGTTTTGCGAAGAACGTCCAAGGTTCAATTTGTGATATATGCATTGACAATAATTTGCTAACTCATAAATATTTGCATACGAAACAAAGGAATTAATTGCAGGTGACACTAGAAACAGGGGCAATAAAGAGTTGTCTAAACAATCCAATTGTTCTATCCTCCAAGGTACCAAGGTAGGTCCAGCTAAAGAACATAACCATATACCTGAATTCCCCAGAGAGTGGTTCAGTAAAACAGTACATTTCTCTCCAAGCAAAATTATCAAATATCAAGGAAATTGAGTAATCTCCCGTAGATCTCAATACTTCCCCAGCAGCAAGGCATATATCCTTAAACAAGCATCCCCGGCAGTCTTGGTCTAAAGATTGTTCCCCGGCGGTATACCAACGTTCAAAGGAATCACTTTCCCCAGCATATCAAAACTCCCCAGGAGAGTCCAACCCAGTTCCCCAAGAGGATTGGAGTCCATATCCCCAAGCAGTAAGCTTATCCCCAGTAGATTCTGGAAGCTTATCCTCGCAAAGCACGAACGCGTCGCCCGGCTTTATTTAAAGAGTTATTTCCTCAATAGGATATAACTGGGTTATCCTCAGCCAAAAGCCATGGAAAGAGCATCGTCAACGAAGTCCTCCTACCCCAGCGAAGTCTGTCAACACTTCCAATAACAAGGGCATCCCCAGCAAGCTATCAACAATTCAGCAAAGCATCTCTATCCCCACAGAGTATTGCTTCCCAGCATGGTCGCTAGAGTATCTTTTCTCCCCGCAGAATTATTCATTCGCCAAGTTCATTCCACAACGGAGTCATCTTCTCCTACCGGTATTCTTGCAACTATCATCCCCAGCGGAAGCAAAATCAATACTTCAACATCAGCCCAGGATACGACTTCCCGACACTCGTCAAGGATCTACTTTCCTAAGACGAAAACATACATTCATAAAACATCACATATATCACTATAGCATGCATAACGCATCATATCATACAAATCTCATTTATGTTGAGAACATCATTGCTTGATCCATATCATGCATCGCATAGGACTGACCTTTACCTTTCAGGAAAGATGCAGTTAAAATGCTCAAACATAGTTCAAAGCCTTCTCTAGTCCAGCTAAATCGACTCCCAACAGATTTTTCTGATAAAGACTCAGTAGAAGTCATGATCCCCTCTCCAACGGCGAGTGAGGTGGTAATTCCTTCTTCAGATGTTTCCCTCTCCGACGATGAGTGTGAGGTGATAATCTCTTATGGTCCCCTCTCCGACAAGTGCGTGAGGTGGTAATTCCTTTTTTAGATGTTTCCCTCTCCGACGATGAGTGTGAGGTGATAGTCTCCTACGGTCCCCTCTCCCACAAGTGCGTGAGGTGGTAATTCCTTTTTTAGATGTTTCCCTCTCCGACGATGAGTGTGAGGTGATAGTCTCCTACGGTCCCCTCTCCGGCAAGTGCGTGAGGTGGTAATTCCTTTTTCAGATGTTTCCCTCTCTGACGATGAGTGTGAGGTGATAGTCTCTTATGGTCCCCTCTCCGGCAAGTGCGTGAGGTGGTAATTCCTTTTTTAGATGTTTCCCTCTCCGACGATGAGTGTGAGGTGATAGTCTCCTATGGTCCCCTCTCCGGCAAGTGCGTGAGGTGGTAAGCCCTTTTCAGATGTTTCCCTCTCCGACGATGAGTGTGAGGTGATAGTCTCCCATGGTTCCCTCTCCGACGGTGTGTGAGGTAGTAAGCCCTTTTCAGATGATTCCCTCTCCGACGATGAGTGTGAGGTAATAGTCTCTTATGTTTCTCTCTCCGACGGTGTGTGAGGTGACAATTCCTTTTCCTATGATTCCCTCTCCGACGGCGAGTGAGGTGATTCCCTTTCAGATTATAATAGCTATGGTTCTCTTCCTGATACTGCAAAAATGGTAATTCCCACCAAGATTTTTCTCAACGAGCGTTGTTGAAGTTAAAGTCATCCAAGGTTCTCTTACCATTCATGCTAAGACAGTAACCATCTCTGGTTCATTCATCAGCGTTTGAAGCTCCAGACTCAGCTCCTGTAACCAGTCAGGACACAGCTATACCAAGCATCCAAAATCAGCTCCTGCAACGTGTCAGGTACTCATTTTTTCTTTTGCAGGTATGCAGGTTCTAGCTGAAGAATCTCCTATGCGATCAACGTCCAGATGGCATCTATAAGCCCATCACCCTATCCAGCAATCTCCAAATGGCATCTATAAGCCCATTCCCCCATCACTGCTACTATGTAAGCGCAAATTTCTGGGCACTCTAGTGTCCAATCATCTTCTACCCTCGGATTACGAAAGGCACGTCAGCCAATCTGCATCCTCAGGTCTAAGAAGATTGAACAGGGGCAACTGTTGTACCCCAAAATTTGCCTTCCCATATTCTTCAAGAAATTGCCAAGCCAAGTCACAAAATTCCCCAAGGGTTGTGCAGTGCAACTGTCTCCTATACAGTCAAAATTAGGGTTTGTGTTCTGATCAAAGAAATGAAGTTTTCAAAGGCTCAATCAAGTCTCATGTGCTTACAAAGATGGTCAAGCATCCTCACATCAAGTTTCAAGGCATTCAACTCAAAATTGCACAGTCAAAACCCTAAATTGCACTACAGTCAACTGTAGGGGCAAAATGGTCATTTGACAATCAAAAGTTCAAATTTCTGGTCAACATATCATTTTGAAGCCACAAACATCATTTGATCAATGCTTGATCATGATTCTCAAGATTTGGCTCAGAAATCATCAAAGATGCAAAAGTTACTATATTGGGACAGCTGAAAAAGTCAACTGAAATTGACCAGGGCATAACTTTCACATGGATTATCAGAAAAATTCCATCCAAAGCTCATTTTGAAGAGAAAGACATTTCCTACAACTCATATTCATACTTCAAGTCCAAGAAATGCTCTCACAAAAAGTTATCAATTTCAACATTATAGGTCATTTTCAAAAGTCAACAAAAAGGGACTTTAAGTCAAAGGCCATAACTTGAGATTGGTAAATCAAAATGACATGGGACCAAAGGCATTGGTTAGAGGACTCAAAGACCTTTCCAAAATGTCCAAGAACATGTGAAAAGCTTAAAAATTGAGCAAGTTATGCCTTGTGGAAGTTGGGAAATTTTTGGATGTTTTGAAAAGTCAACTTTGATTCAAATGGTCTAAAATTGCTAATGGGCCTATTTTCTTCCATGATTCATCATTCCAAGCCTATGCACGACCACTTGGCCCACAGGGAAGCATTTTCTCATTTTTTATTTATTTATTTGGATTATTATTTATATTAATTCAATTAAATTAATTAAATGTGTGAAAAATATCTAAATGAACCAAACAAATCTTTTTGTACACATTTCAAGGTCAATATTTCGTGCACATCCTAATTAGGCAAGTTTTGGTTTGATTTGAGCTAATTGACACCAAATTGCACATGAAAAAGATATGTAAAGATTCTTAGAAAATCAAATATGCAAAACAATGAATGCCTTGGATTTTATGCAGTTTTGTTAACCTAATTGCTTCTATACATATTCAGAATCACAAACCTAATGGCATTAGACTAAATACTGCGCAGCAATTCCCATTACACACTTGAAAAAATTGCTTGAAAACTCAAAACTGAAAAGCACTCTAGAGGTCGATTCAAGCCTCCATTCTTGTCTCAATAGTTTCCTTGTGGTCTCCTGAATACATTCCAATCCCCAATATCAACTAAAGCTTCAAGAATTGGTAAGACAATCTCAAACTGTACAGAAGAAAATTGCCATTCGAATATCATGATTTAAGCGTTATTTGTGAAATTTCTTTATTGATTCATGCTCATAATGATGTTTTGATGCTAACCAACACATTCAATTGCATTTTTGTGCCATATATACGAATCTGCCATGTTTGAATATTAGGGTTACAGGTTTTCAAAATTGGGGTTTTCTACCCAAGGCAAAATTAAGGTTCCAGACTCACACCATTACACTCAGCTCATCTAGACGAAGAAGACTAGACCATCGCGCCAAATTTATTGGCCCTATAGCGCTAGTCGCTATTTTCTGGAAACTAGCCTAAGACAACGCTATAAAACCGTGGCCTATGAGTCTTTGTTTCAGAAAAATAAAAAGCTGGGCGAAGAAGATAATGTGCTGGCGAAGCATGATTCGCTAGTTTGAAATTTCGCGCGTTTAACCACTACGCGTTGTTTTTTCTTTTTGTTATTTATTCACTATAATATATTAATTGAAGCGTTGTAGCTCAGCTGGCAGGTGTACGTGCTTGTGACCTCCATGACCTGGGTTCGAATCCCAGGTCTGTACAATTGTCATATTATTTTTCCATAACGTTTCCCATGCAGCGCTTAGTACAGGACGCACCATATTCCCTCCATCATCAACATGCCACGTCCGCTTGGAGATCAATCTAACGGTTGAGAGCTGAAGAACACGTACAAACCATAGTCAATGCATCACACATGATTGAGAAAGTCAATAAATTTCAAAGGCTTATTGGGCCAGATTCCACTAATTTGACCTCCAATTTGGGGCTACCCCCCCCCCCCCCCCCCCGGTTTGCCTTCACTAATCTTTTTATTTATTTTTTATTCTTGTTTTAATAATTACTTTTATTCAATTGTGTTTATTTAATTAATTAGTTTTTTAACAAAAATACATTAAAAGCTTAATTAAAAATCAGAAAAAACCAAAAAATAATAAATATTTTTATTGTAATTATTTTTCTAAATAAATTGACATGTAAATATTTAGTTTTAATTAGGTTACAATTTTAATTCCTTTTAATAACCAAAAATCCAAAAAAACATAGAATTTAGGTTTAATAACAATTTTTATTCCTTTTTTTAATTTTTTTCCCTTTTTTCATCATGTCAATAATATTATTTTATAATTAAATTATACAAAAAAATTTAGGTTTAACTTAGGCTATATTTTAATATTTTCACAATAAACTTAAAAAAAAAACATTAGAATTAGGTTTAGCTCGTTATTTTAATTTTAATTAATTAATTCTTTTTCTTTCAAATCCTAAAAAACACAAAAATACTAAAAATCATTTTCTTTTTAATTTTAATTTTAACTCCTCATTAATTTAAATATTCAGCAAAAGGGTCCAACGCCCTCGTTCCGATAATTCTTTAATTTCGCATATTTTATTTCCTATTATAATTATGTAATTCTCCCAAAGCATTGTAACTTAACTTTTCGCACTTTTATTCGCTTTATTTATTTTTCCGTCAAATCGGGTCCGGTTTAATTTTAGCGATGTGGACCCGCGCCATTTGTAATAGTTGTAGATTTATCTTCCCGCAAATATTAACTGTTAAATAAGCATGCAAGAATGAATGGTCCTAATTAAAATCAAGCGTAGCTCACAACAAACATGACAAGACAAATAACTGAAACATGACACACGAATCGCACACACCACCCCTAGGGTACGCCTCACTGTTGCCTTTCGAAAGGTGATCGTCGAGTAGAGGACGTCTTAGTAAGTCCTCATGATCCGGGAACCTGGCATGAGGGTAGCTTCTAAGGTGTCTTCCCATTGCTCTGGTGATCACCATGTCCCTATAAACTCGAATTGACCCGAACACCTCCAACGGTGGTGCTACCTACCTCTCAATGGTGGGATGGCACTACTTTAAAGGACATTTACACAGACGAATTCCTTAGGGTAGGTAGGTTCTCAAGGATACTTGCTCTCTTCAAAACAAATAATACTTTTCACCAACACTTTTTTTTCAAAAGCTTTCAAAGCAAATTTTTCAAACACTCTGACGTACGAGTCGAACTGAAATTTTTCAAAGAAACTTTTTTTAAACCCACATTGAAAAGCAAACAAACAATTTTGAAAACACATTGAGCAAGTATCTAAGAGCCCATGGATAACCATGGATAGAAAGGGTGCTAATACCTTCCCTTTCTATAACCTACCTCCCGAACCGAGAGCAATCTCTTTAAGGAATTTTTCTGTGCTTTTGTCCTTTCCATTTGGAGAAAATAAAAGACGGTGGCGACTCTTGCTTCCGCGACATTTCGCGAACCAGCGTTAAACAGTCAGTTCCAGATCCACCGATCACAACTACCTTTTGAACCCACACACTTCACAACGAAGGGTTTTCTGGAATGGTGGACTAAGTTCTACCAATCTTATATGTTAGATACCCTCTCCATTCAACAGAAACTAACTGATGCGTTCGATGTGCAGGTACACTCCAAGAAAGGTATGTTCACTCACGCCAAAGAGATTAGGGCTTTTCAAAATTATTTCGAAACCATTTCTGATCCCACACACTTGGAAACCATTGTGCATCAAGCGGCTGAGACCTTGAAGGAAAAATTTAAAGAAAAAATTTCTAAGCTCAAACTTCCTTCAGGGTTGTCACCTGAGGATATGTATAGGTTGGCACTCGAAATGCATCCACCTAAATTTCCTAGGTTGCCTACCTCAGAACTGGCTCTGGCTTGGTTTCCTCCATACCCTTGGTGGTTCACTTGCAAAGAAATGTTCAAATACCTTCAAAAGAAACCAAAGCCATCTGAGACTGTGACATGGGCTCGTCATTGGCTTCATGATTTCCCAGGACATCTTCGCTATGACCTTTCTGCCATGTCGATTATATCTAATCAAGGCGCGGGTGCGAATGCTTGGGAAAATCCCAAATGTTTCTTACTTTCTTCATTTTTAACATTTACCTTAATTGTTTCGATTTTCAGCCATCAGGATAAAATCTGTTGCTTCGAAGTCTAAAGAAGGAAGTACCTCCCAACAATCTGTCGAAACCACTGATGATGTGCCCTTAGCCATACCAACAACAACTACTACAACAACAACAACACCAGCAATAACAACTGTTCCAACTCTAAAGGTAATCAATTAGCCCTGATGTTTCGAATAAACTGAAATTCATGATTTAGATCTAACTCATGTTTAAATCTTTTCAGACTAACAAACTCCCACCAACCACTCCAAAGAAAAGGAAACCAGGCACTACTGGGAAGAATCCAAATGCTGGAGGGAATTCACCAACCGCTTCGAAGAAGAAGCGGAAGAAAGAAGTTTCCAAAGGCGCTGAACCAACTGGCATTTCTGGACTCGATTCCAGAGATGTTGCTCCCTCAACAAAATCCAAAAATCCACCTTCGACCTCCAACGTAATGTTGGAACATATAGATAGTAACCTTTCCTCTGAGAATCCACAGGTAAATTGAACTCGAATCTTTAACAAAAATAGTTAATCATTACCTTGGTGCATGCTCTTAATATTCTTTGTCTCTGTAGGAAATTTCGAACCCAACTCTTACTACTTCGACTTCTCCATCAAAGACTGCTGCTCCCATCAACTCTTCTCCTCATGGGGACTCCAGTAACCTGGTGCAAAACAAAGGATCCTCCAACATGGCGGTTCCGACTAGGGCTTCAGAGCAACAAGATGACCAAGGCACTTCTCCTCCTTTGAAAGAAACGAACGAAGCAACGCCTCATGAATCTGCAGAGATTTTACCAGAAACTTCTCTTTCAAAGTCTCCTCTCGAAACCCTTCTAGAGAGCCCAAAGGACATTCATGCTGAAGAGGAGAAGGCTGATTCTGATCAAGAGAACAAAGAATCTGCAGAGGAAGGATCTGAGGAAGAAGATGCCCAGAATGGCTCGACTGATGGAACAGAGTCAGATGCCAATAGTAGTGAGAACAATGATATCGAAGTGGTGGATCTGGTTGATGATGAAGAAGGCAATGAGCAAGAAAAAAGTGAAGGTGATGGTGACCAGACCAATGAGCCTATGGAAGTCGAGATGGATGTGACTCCCTTGCGTATGGAACTTCCTCAATAGTCTCAATCTCAAATGACTGAAGAGGAGTTAGCTCTCCTAAGAAGAAATGACCCAATTGGGTATATGAAGGCTAAACTAGCTCAAATGGACACTCCTCTTGCTAGGGCTGGTACTAGTTCGACTAACGATCCATTTCCCTCAGATGATAGAGTTGTACTCCTTAACAAAATTAGGAGAACAATCCTTGATGTGGACTTGTTCGAAGTGCTCAAGCAGGATAGTACAGCTTGCTATACCATGAAGGAGCTACTTACGCAAGTTAACCTCGCCACCTGCTCTTTGCCAGTCAGCACCATATTATTCGATCTTCAAGCTTTGTTAGATAACGTGACTGGGTGTCTTCTTCAAGACGAATTTGCTACTAATAAGGTTCAGGAGAAACGAACTGCCATGGACGCTGCTTATGAGCATGCTTCGAAGCTTTCCAAAGAAGATGAAGACCAAGCCATGCATATAAAGCAAACCCAAACTGACTATGAAGCTCGAGCTCAGTCTATTCTTCTCTGGGAAAAGCAAATTCAAGAGCTCCAACAAAAGGTTAAGGAGGCTCAACAACAACAATTGGCATATGAAACCAATACTGCTGGCAATCAGTTCGAAGAGCTCCTCAACAAAGGACTTGCAGAAATGGAAGTAGCAGAGCAGCTTAAGGGAGAAGTAGCTACCCTGGAAGGAGAAAGGCGCTTCACTCAACAAAGGCTTGAGTCCTTTCGGAGTACTTTTGATAGATTGAGGAATAATTCCTTTTTTTAAATCTCTGTTTATTTAATTAGTTTTGAATCTTGGTTGAATTTTGGTCTGTAATATCCAAACAATGCCATTTTGGCAATCTATATTACCATTTTGGCATTCCTTTATGATGTTTTAATTATGTTGTTATTATTCGAACCTCCTGCAGGCGTGGCTTATATTTCTTTAAATATTTCCCATTAACCTTTAGGATTCGCTTATCATCAGCCAACTCTTTGATTTCATATGCATTGTTTGAAAATATCTTTACTATTCGAAAAGGTCCTTCCCAATGAGGTGACCATTTACCTAATGTTTTATTTTTCTTGTCCATGGGCAATATGACTTTCCAGACTAAGTCATTAATAGTGAATGCTTTTCCTTTCACCCTTTTGTTATATGCCCTGGCTACCCTTTCCTTTTGTCTCATTAGGATTTCCAATGCATGCAATCTAACTTCATCTAACTCAACTAACTCATTCATCATCATCTCCCAATATAATGCATATGGGATCTCACTTTGTCTTTGAATTCGAACTGATTGTAGATGAATTTCTACTGGTAGAACTGCATCATGACCAAATGTTAGTTGGAAAGGCGTGGTGTTAGTAGCTTCTTTAGGAGATGTTCTACAGGCCCATAGTATTTGGTCCAAAGTCTTGTACCAGTTCCTTGGCTTTTTACCAACGTGTTTCTTAATTAACCCTATTATCACTTTATTGGCTGCTTCGACCTGACCATTTGCTTGAGCATAATATGGTGTTGATGTTAGTAATCTTAACCCCATCTCTTGAGCAAATTCTTGCATCTTCCTACCAGTAAACACAGAACCTTGGTCTGTGGTTATGCTCTCTGGCAATCCGAACCTATAGATAATTTGTTTCTGTATGAACTCAATAATAGCCTCTTGATCAGCAACTATTAATGGTATTGCTTCGATCCACTTGGTAAAATAATCTATTCCTACCAAGATATATTTCTGTCCTTTAGACAAAGCAGGATTAATTTCTCCTATTAAATCTAATGCCCATCCTCTAAAGGGCCATGGTTTAATGATCGAATGTAACTCACTTGCAGGAGCATGTTGAATCCCTGCATGTTTCTGGCATTCTTCACACCCTTTAGCAAAGTCTATACAATCTTTGAGCATGTTGGGCCAATACATGCCATATCGAAATAACAACCATTTCATTTTATGACCTACTTGATGTGCCCCACATGCCCCATTGTGGACTTTTGACAATGCTAAGTATGCCTCACTTTCTCCTAGGCATTTCAGTAATACGCCTTCCTGGGTCTTTTTGAACAATTCATTTCCCATGAGGACATATGATAATGCTCTATATTTTATCTTCCTATCAACATTCAATGTTGGATTTGTTAAATAACTCACAAGTGGACTTCGCCAATATGCATCTGATAAGGTGTCTATGGCTAGTACTTCGAATCCCTGTTTATCAGCACAACCTAATTTTATATTCTCTAGATCTGATGGTATGAATCTAGTAGCCATAACCCTACCTCTTAATTCGACCAAATCCTCAAAGTTTTTGGTAGAAACTTTATAACCTGAAGCCAACTGTGCTAAGTCATTTGCTTCTTGGTTTTCTATTCTTGGTATATGTTGAATATCCATGTATTCGAATTTTCTAAGTAGCCTGTTAACTATGACGAAGTATGTCATCAGATTTTCCTTTATGCATTTGTACTCCTTTGTTATTTGCTTGACCATTAACTCTGAGTCTCCTTTAATTTCAACTCTAGTTGCCCCCAATTCCAACAAAGCTTCAAGTCCAACAATAAGCGCTTCGTACTCAGCTTCGTTGTTCGAGCAACAAGGACCATCTAACTTATACTTGAATTTTGTTGGAATTCCTTCAGGAGAAATTATAAGAACTCCAACACCACTACCATCCCTATGGGTCGAACCATCAAAGTATAATTTCCAAGGTTGCATTTCAACGTAACCCATGACAGTCTTTTCGACCAGTGAATGGTCCACAATGAAATCAGAAATTACTTGACCTTTCACAGCTCTTAAAGGCATGAAAGTCAAAGAATATTCTGTTAAGGCTAAATCCCATTTACCAACTCTGCTATGCATTATTGGTTTCGAAAGCATGTGTTTGATAACATCGAAATGAGATGAAACATAAACATCAACAGGCTTTATATAATACTTAAGTTTCATACAAGAAAAGTACAAACAGAGACATAGCTTTTCTATATTGCTATATCTAGTCTCTGCATCATTCAATACCCTACTTAAATAGTATATGGCTCTTTCGATGCCATTGCTATCTTCTTGTGCTAACATACTACCTATACTAACTTCAGAGGCGGATATGTACAATCTCATGGGCTTTCCCCATGAAGGTGGAGACAAGATAGGAGGCTGAGAGAGATATCTTTTTATCTTGTCAAATGCCTCCTGACGGGCTTCGTTCCACTCGAAGGCTTAGCTTTGCTTCAAACGAAGCAACGAAGAGAAAGCTTGGGTTCTTCCACTTAGATTCAAAATGAACCTTCTGAGAAAGTTAATCTTCCCTAGCAAAGATTGCAGCTCCCTTTTTGATGTAGGTGCTTTCGTCTCCATTATGGCTTTGGTCTTATTTTGGTTGATCTCGATTCCTTTTTTATGAACCACAAAGCCAAGGAAATCTCCAGCCTGCACAAAAAATGCACACTTAAGGGGGTTCATTTTTAAGCCATGTTTTCTCATTCGTTCGAATGATTGGCTCAAATGATGCAAATGGGTTTTTGCAGATATAGATTTTATGACTATATCATCAATATACACCTGCATAAAGGTTTCAATGAAATCATGGAAAATCGAATTCATTGCCCTTTGATAAGTTGCCCCAGCATTTTTTAAACCAAAAGGCATCACTACCCATTCGTAGGTGCCTAAGGCTCCTGGGCAACGAAATGCTGTTTTGGCAACATCTTCTTCAGCAATAAAAATCTAATTCTACCCAGAGTATCCATCTAACATACTTAAATATTCGAATCCTGCAGCAGAGTCTATTAACATTTCTGCCACAGGCATGGAGTACTCATCTTTAGGGGTTGCAGTATTTAAATCCCTAAAATCTATGCAAATTCTCAGAGAGCCATTTTTCTTAATAACAGGTACTATATTTGCTAACCATTCGACATACCTTGTGGTTCTGATGAATCTGCAGCGCAACAACCTTTCAATCTCAGCTTTGATCTTTGTGAGAACCGCTGGTGCGAATCTTCTAGGAGTTTTCTTGATGGGCTTCTTTCCATCCTTGATTGGAAGTTTGTGCTCCACTAACTCCCTCTTTAAACCAGGTATTTCATCATAGTCCCACGCGAAGCAATCTTTGTTTCTCTTGAGGACTTCGATCACTTCCTGCTTGAGGCTTGGATTAAGTTTTGCGCTTATGTAGGTTATTCTTTTCGTGTTCTCATCCCCCAAATTCACTTCTTCGAGCGGATCCTGCGCCAACATTTTTGCACCTGAGTCTGCGGGGTCCTTCTCGAAGCCTAAGGGTTCTTTATCATAGATGGAATCTAGCCTTTGATCTATTTCGTGTTCTTCAAAGGGTGAGCCTTTCGAACCATCCCCATTTATTTCGTTCACTTCTACAGCCAATTTATCTATTTCAGCCTCTGAGGCCGCTTTCCATTCGTTCTCAGCCATATAGGCCGAAATCCTTTCGAAGAAGGAGGACTCAATCATGAGCAAGGTTGTCGAACTCCCAGCCTGCTGGATGTCTTTGCGTAATACCTTTGACTCCTTCATCTTCACTGACTATTCTTCTATCCCAATACATGCCATCATGGCGAAGGGTCATATAATAGTGTGCGTTCCTGGTTTCATTGATTTCGTCGTTAGGGGCACAAGGAGCAATCTTGGCCAAGTGTTTGTCATAATTTCTCTTATCAACTAAGTTGACTGCTGTCATGAAGTAACTCTGGTCCGCTTCGATGTTCTCCACAATCCCATCTTCTCTCCATAAAACCAACCTCTGATGCATTGACGAAGGAACTGCTCCTACGCCATGGATCCACTCTCTTCCCAACAACAAGTTATAGTTGGCTTTGGCTTCGATCACCATGAACATGGTGGGCCTGCAGCTCGATCCTACCGTCAAGTCCAGTTGAACTACCCCCAATGTTTGACTTACTTTCCCTTCATAGTTGGATAGGACCATGTTGTGTGGTTTGATGTCACCCTCGTGTATTCCTAACTTTTTCAGCATGAAATGGGGTATTAAGTTAACTGCAGCGCCTCCATCCACTAAGACCTTATTTACGCCACGGGTACCAACCTTTGCTCGAATGAATAATGGCTTCAGATGATTTTTCATAGCTGGATCTGGGTGCTCGAAGAAAGCATTCTGCTCTTCGACAACTCCGTTATCCATTACGTAGTAACACACTGGCCTATGCTTCATCAGATCTATTGTATCATCCTCCTCATGCTCTTCAATTTCAGTTTCCTGTCCAAACTCACAAGGTAGTACATATACCATGTTGCAATTGATATTGAGTGAAGACTCCCCCTCTGATTCGAAGTTGTCCGTTAGCATATCCTCGTCTTCTTCTGGACTTGGTGTGTACTCCTTCGATTCATTTGGTTGTGTTTCAGAGAAGAGTCTCCTACTAACTGGGGGTTTGTCCTCAGGTTGATTATTTAGTGTAGGTTTGTTGGTGCTTGATTCTCCTTGGTTTTTGATCGAAGTTGCTCCTTTATCTGCCATAGCTTCCCTTTCAGCCTTTCGAATTCTCTGTTGCCTTCGCCATTGTGATCTTGACATAGGGTTTCTTCCTTTGTAGTTTTCTAACCTCACTTCTTCCCTCTTCGCCATATTGAACTGCCTTCTATATGTCATGGCGTGGCGTGCGTTTCGTTCATTGTTTCTCCATTTGTCTTTGCCCTTGTCAGTTCTGACTTGCAGCCATTTGTCTGTTGGTATTTCAGCAGGAATTTTGAACGTTACCCTTCGAGCGCCTTTGGGATGAGGACTATCAGGCCTTCGTTGAGTGTAGTTTCTCTCGAAACGTTGGCTCATCTGACCAGTCTCTTTGTGGTTCCAGCATGGGGCGAAAGGGATTGTTTCGAAGGCTCCGTCCATATTTTGATCGTACACTGCAGAACACCTTGGGCATACTAGGCATTTGGTTGCCCCTTTGTGACAGCGAACCAAAAACTCCAACAAACTTTTTCCAGCTTTAGGGTAACATCTGAATAACTGGTTATCCTGGCGCCAATTGATGCCAGTTCATGCCCTTTGTTTCCTCTCGAAGTTTGCAGCAATTCTCTGGTTGCAGATGATGCTGCATCTAGGGGATAGTATCATTTCGGCATCTCCTTTGTGACACAACATGAGGTAGTCTTTAAGACTGGCATCCCTAGCATAACTATCCTCCCTTTTGTATTTTTCTTTTTCTAAGTATCTTTCCATCTCCTCCATTTCAGAACGAGGTCTCTCCATATCCACCATGTTGACATCTACATCCTCCCCCTTTATGTCATCATCTCCCCATCCTGTAGGTTTGACATCTTCGATTTGGATTTTTGAACTTTCTGGGGCAGAATACTTCACCAAGTAGTCAAACTTTCCACTGGGCTCTCCCAAAGTATCCCATATTTCTTTCTGAGGGGATGCTGGCTTTGTGATCTGGACTTTCTCCAATTTTAGCCTCAGGCCTTCAGTAACCTGTGTCAACTCTTGCTTTTGGTTCTCCTGGCCTTCAGTAGCCTGGATCTCTTTCGAAACATCCAAAGGTACTGCTTCGATCTAAGCCTCTAGTTGCTTGTGGACGTCCTCAGTGACCCCCTTGTTGACTTCGACTAACACACAATTTTTATTCTCAGTGCTTTTTTCTCCTAATGGAGTGTCATCTTGATCTGCTTCCACCATATTGATTTCTCCAATGCATGCAGGCTCGGAGTAATTGGTGTCTGCATCATCCAAAGGGTCTTCATCTACTTTCATTTTTGGTTTGTCAGCGAATTTCAATCTGCCATCCTTAATTGCATTTTGAATCAGATCCCTGAAAAGAAAACACTGTGAGGTTTTGTGGCCTAGGAAACTATGATACTTACAAAATCCTCTTTTCTTTCTTTGATCTAAAGGAGGTATTTTGACATTTGATGGCACAATTAGTTGGCCATCTTTGACAAGCAAATCGAAAATCTCGTCACACTTTGTTACATCGAAAGTATACACCTTCTTCGGGAATTTGTCACTTTTCTCATTTTCAACAATTTCTTTCCCTTTTGTGGGGACTAGTAATTTACAGGAATAAGGGGGAGCCTGTTTCAATTCAGCGAGATCAATTTCGACCTCTTCGAATTCAGGGTAATCTTCTTCTTCCTCAGTTTCGACATATGAAATTCTCTCTTTCTTGTTACTTTTAAAAGCCCTGGCCTTTTCGGCCTTTAGCCTTTCGACTTGTCGAACCCTATCTGCTAATTGAGCCATGTCCCTCAAGTATTGTGTGTCTAATTTCTTTCAAATAGAGTAATCCAGGCCGCCAGCAGCCATTTCGACTAACTCATGTTCAGGAACTACTGTGAAGCATCTAGATTTCAAGAGTCTGAACCTATTCAGATAATCATCTATGGGTTCAGTAAATTTCCTCTTAATACTGGCTAGTTCCTTCAGACTTATTTTAGATTGTCCCATGTAGAACTGTTCATGGAATAATCTCTCTAAGAGGGTCCAAGTATCTATGGATCCAGGAGGCAATGTGGTGAACCATGTAAAAGCGTTCTTAGTGAGGGAACTTGGGAAATATTTAATCCTAAGGTTCTCATTATTTGCTATGTCTCATGCTTCGGTCAGATACCTGGCTATGTGTTCGACTGTTGATTCATTGGTATCTCCAGAAAACTTTGTAAACTTAGGGACCTTATATCCCCTTGGCAAATCAGTATGTATTATGTAATCTACTATAGGAGAGGCATAATTTGGCCTTCTAATTCCTGTATTGAGGCCATTTTGGGCCATAATCCTCTCTATCATGGTGGTTAAATTATTTTCTGCCAAGATGTTATCGTTTCGAATTCTGTGAACGACTGCATCAGCATCTTGATTTCGACCCACCATGACAACTCCTCTAGGTTGTTCTTCTCGAAATGCTGGGACTTATAGCCTTTCGACCCTTGCCCCTGGTTCTATAATTCCCCTTTGTGGTTCCTCTCGAATCACTGGGGCATCTAACCTTTCGATCCTTGCCGCTGGTTCTATAAATCCCCTTTGTGGTTCTTCTCGAATCACTGGGGCATCTAACCTTTGTGCTCTTGCCCCCAAATTAAACCCCTCTCTGACTGGTCTATAGGGTGGGTCATCAGCAATTTTTTCTATGATAGGTATGTTTGCTCGAACCAATGCCTGGTTCTGTCTACGCCTTTCTGGTGGAGCGAAGAAATCTGCTATTCGACTCATGTTATCCGCGTTTTCTCTATTTGTCACAGTTATATTTTGTACTATTGGGGCAAAGATCTCTTGCATAGTTTGTGCTAACACTCCTATCATATTACGGTTACTATCATCCATTAATTGCCTAAAAGCCATCTGATTTTCTGTGGTTAAGATAGGCAATGCACTATAACCTATTGACCCTTGGTTATTTGTCATAAATTGATTAGCCCCAGATCCAGACCCTAATTGTGGTGACGTATTCGATGTCGAAGTGTGCAGACCCGCCATAAAAGATATTGGCATCCCATAAGAGGGATTTCTGGGTCTATTACCATCGAAACTGGGTGGTCTAGTTGGTGGTGGGGTGGCAAAATGGGTTTGTGTCCCTGATGGTGGGACGAATCCCCCAGGATAACCAGTGGTTCCTGTATTTCCTAGGATCGAACTGTTAGTCGACATGCCACTTGTTCCATTCGTGGCTACACTACTGGTAGAGGATGCAACAGACTGTGCGCTCGAAGGGATCGCATTAGACGTTCCCGTCGAAGCAGACATATTAGTACCTGTTCCATGTGGGGCATTTTATTCCCCTTGTTGATTGTTTGGATTAGACATCTTGTTATTACGTTTTCTTCTGGGTAAGGGTTGGTTGCTATTGGTTATTCTACCACTTCTAAGGTTCATATAACAACGAACTTATCACTCAGAAAGAACTTTTACAATGATTATATCCTAACAATCATTACTTTGTTTTAAATTTCGTAACGACCAATGATCATCCCACTGGGCGTGCCAATTTGTTTACAGTGATTTCTTGTAAACAACCGCTAGTCCTCCAAACTATCAAATAATCTTAATGACTGTTATTTAATCTCTCTGGTAACTTGCAGGATCGACTAGATTGATCCTATGGGGTATTGGTCGTTTGGATAAATCTAATTGCAAAACTGATATTCATAGTTAGGATTTGTATTTAGAATGTTTTATAGACGTTCAATTCACTTCGATTACCATGTTAAAAGAATCTAATGACGTGATCAAGTAAAGAAATACGAAACTAAATTGAATGAATAAATATTCGATTGCAAAGAAATGTTTAAATGCAGAGATAAGTAAATGACTTTGAATGTAAAGACTTTAATGTAAAAAGCATGAATATAAAAGCATGAAATGTAAAAGAGTTTCTGACATGTAAAGGATTTGAATAGAAGAAAAGCGTTTAAATGCAAGAAATAAGTAAATGACTTTGAATGTAAAGGTATTTGAATGACATTGACATGAAAATGGAAGATAAACTGGAAAAGATAAAGAGTTTTACTGAATTATAAATGTTTGGTGTTATCATACGTACATTGTTCGAGCATTCGTTTCCCTATCCATGTGGTATTTTAAATGTTTACTGAATTTTGTACAATAGATATGACACACGAAATCCTAACGCTAAGACTTCTATTTATACTACTTCGACCATAACGGTCTTGCCTATAAGATTCTGCCACGTTCAGAACATGCAGAGCACTGCTCCTCTCTAGCTTCCACGCGTCTTCGAACGCTCCAGCGCATATATATTTGAATTCCAACATCCCGCTCGCGTTCGAATTTCAAATGCCTTGGCAATCTTCGCTTCGAACTCATTTCACAGACACAGTCTCGTTACCACTTCGAGGCTTCTTTTAAATATATCTTCACAACTGTCACTCGAAGCTCCAAGCTTTGACATGTCCGTTCGAAGAACCGCTTCTACCATTCCGAACTGTAACATTTTGCTTTATTCCAACGAAACATCCATATTGCTTCATTTCGAACTGTATCATCAAAATCTTCAGCCAACAGTACCCAGGAGAAATCTATCTACTCAAAAGAAATTAAGCTGTGTAAATGTCCTTTAGACAACACTATCCCACTATTGAGAAGTAGGTAATACCGTCATTGGAGTTATTCGGGTCAATTCGATTATAGGGACATGTGTGGTCACCAAAGCAATAGTAGGACGCCTTAGCGGTAACCCTAATGTCCTAGATCCTTTTTTATCCAAGGCAACCGTTTCGAGGTAACTTGGATCTTTAGACAAGAGGGCGACCTCTAAAACACCCTATACTCAATGACCACCTCGAGGCAACCAAGTGAGGCGTACCCTAAGAGTGGCATGTGCGAGTGTGTCAGGATTCAATTAATTTATCTTTGCACAAGTATTATGGTGAGCTACGAGTTGATTTTAATTTCAGGCAAGTCTTGCATGCATAACTAACAGTTAATAATTTGTGGAAAGTAAATTGCGGAAAGTAAATCTACGCTATTACAAGGCATCGGGTATTTACATCGCTAAAAACATAACCCTTGAAAAGATAAATTGAGAGAAAATAAAGAAAGCGATAAAAAGGGTCCTAATTACGCTATTACATTCTCGGAGCAAATACATAAATATAATCAAAAATAATATGCGCGAATAAAAATTGAATCGGAAAAAGTCTTAGGGTTTTGACCCTTTTTTTGAGAAAAGAATGAAGTTTTTTGGTTATTTTGCATTTAATTAAATCTAATTCTAATTAATTAATTAAAAGAAATGTTTTTTAAGTTTTTTATGTTTTAATGATGAAAATAAAATAAAAAGGAAAACATGGTTAAAAGTTGTCAAAACCTAATTCTACATGGATTTCATTTATTGTGAAAATAATTACAATTAACCTAATTAAAACAACTAAATTAATTAATTACATTTATTTACAAAAATAATAAATAAAAGGTGAAATTAATAATAATAAAAATATTTTAGCTTTCTGAATTTTATTAGGAAAATAATTAATTATGTTAATTAAATAGTAATAATAATAATTAGTAAAGAAAATAATTAAAAGAAAATATAAAATATAAAAGAGAAAGACAAAGGAAAAGAAAAGAAGAACCCAGGGGGTGTATTGGCCCATTAAGGAGGTATGCTAGCAATTTATGGCCCACTAAGCTGCCAGTTCGTTTGACCTTTGTGATTGTCCAGGGCGTTGGTTGACTGGGAGCATGGTAGTCATCCCCTCATGACCCTTGGATTTGTGATTGTGGCCACTTGGCATGTGGGATGTGAAAGTGTATGGTGGAACGCTCTTGGACTGCCTGCATGTGAACATGTTAAACAAAATAATATAGGAGTTTTAGGGGACCTGGGAATCGAACCCAGGTCCCAATGATCACCAGCCAGCGCATCAACCACCAAGCCATTTGCATGCGTTTGTTATTATGATAATGAACAAATATTATATTGGACAATTAATACATATGCTGTAAACAACATAAAAACGCGCGCTCATTTGAATGGCCCAACCATACGCTTACACGTCCTTCATCTTCCTCGTTTGTACCTGCAAAAGGAAATCAGATAGCGGGGGTTTTTAACCCCCACAATATGCAATGACGAATAATAGCGATTAGGCCTGTGAGCAACATAAATATTTCGCGAGGGTGGATTTGGATTCGTCTTGTCTCAACGAATTCAACCATGGGTCTTATGAGGCTTAATTTTTCCTGTACTGTAAAGCCCCAATTTTAGAGCTCAAGAACCCTAGAATTCATCAATAGCGTTTTGTGATTCTGGGCATTATAATGCAATTAAACTACACCATTAGCTTTGTACAGTCCCTATTAACACAAAACAATCAACAAAATATGTCAAATGCGCATGAATAATGAGTTGCAATTATGAAAAAAAAGCATCAAACCGTGTGACTGCAAATGATGATTTCTTGAGCCTTAGCGTGTGGTTTTGATTGCAAAACGTTCCTCACACTCCCAACAACATGTTTGAATCCACAAATTGCTTTGAATCGTGCTAGAATGCAGAAAACAATTTTGAGTTTTCTTTGAATTTTCTTGAATTGGTTATGGCTTTTTCTGCAGCAAATTCACGTATGCATGAATATGATTCACTTGTGTATTTATAGAGGACTGAATTTAGGTCAAATCTTGCACAAAAATCCATGGAATGATGATGGAATATTTGATTAGAAATCACATCTTTTTTGAATCTTTTTTATTGAAGAAAGTTGCCAAATTGGGAGATATTTGCATCCTTGATCGGTACACGAATTTGCCAGCTTTTTAGGTCATTCTTGCTTCACAAAAAGATTGAAAAATCAAATCTTTGTATTTCCTACAATTTAAATTAATTAAATGAATTAAAATTGATTAAAAATCCAATTAATTAATAAAATATAATAAAATAAGTTCAAATAATCTTAATGGGTCGTGCATAAGCCTTGGATAAAGTTTCAAGAAGAAATTTGAGGCCCATTAGCAAAAACAAGGTGTTTTGAGCAAAGTTGACTTTTGCAAATTCACAAAAATTTCCCAACTTCTCCAATGCACATCTTTCTCAATTTTGATCATATGAACATGTTCTTGGACATTTTGGAAAGGTCTTGAAGTCCTCTAACCAATGCCTTTGGTCCCATGTCATTTGGATTTAACAATCTCAAGTTATGGTCTTTGACTTAAAGTGCATTTTTGTTGACTTTTGAAATTGACCTATAATGTAGAAATTGATAACTTTTTATGAGAGCATTTCTTGGACTTGGAGTGTGAAGATGAGTTATAGGAAATGTCATCCCCTTCAAAATTAGCATTGGATGGAATTTTTCTGATGAACCATGAAAAAGTTATGCCTTGGTCAAGATACAGTTGACTTTTCTACTGTCCAAAAATAGTAACTTTTTGCATCTTGATGATTTTTGAGCCATCCTTGTGGAATCATGATCAAGACTTGATCAAATGATGATTGTGTACTCAAAATGAGATGTTGACCAAAATTTCTGACTTTTGACTGTGAAATGACCATTTTGCCCCTGTAGTTGACTGTTGATCAAATAGGGCTTTTGACTGTGGAATTAGGCACTATGAGTCTTGAAACTTGGCATGTAGATACTTGAGAATGTATATAGGCCTATGAGACTTGATTGAACCATTTAAAACCTCAAATTCCTTGAAAGAACCAAAACCCTAATTTCAGCTGGCTTAGGAGGTGGTTTGACTGTGCAATCTCTGAGCAATCTTGAACCATTTGAGGATGATTCTTGACAAACCTTGAAGAATATGGGAGGGAAAATTTTGGGGTACAACAATTGGGAAACCAGAAGTGGTGTCAATGGTTTCTTGGCAAAGTTTCTGTTTGAGAAGGCACAAGACTGCTGGAATTCTCTAAATCTACAAGCTTTTGAAGAGATTGTGGCACTCCTCATCTATGGGTTGGTCTTGTTCCTAAACCCTGATCAGCTTATAGATGTGAACGCTGTCAAGATTTTCATATCTCAGAATCCTGTGCCTACATTGCTTGGGGATATCCTACACTCATTTTACACACGAACAATGAGGAAAAGAGGTGTTCTCATGTGTTGTACTCCTCTTCTAGCAAGGTGGTTTATTTCTCACCTTCCCCAATCAGTTTTGAAGAATGAGCAGGGTTTAAGATGGTCACAACGGTTGATGACCCTAACACATTCTGATGTTCATTGGTGTTCTCGGTCCAGAGAAAATGTCATCATCATTGATCGTTGTGGGGAATTCCCTAATGTCCCTCTACTTGGCATTAGGGGAGGCATTACCTACAACCCATGTTTATCCTTAAGACAGTTTGGATATGCTCAGAGGGATGGCCCTCATGACATGTTGATTCATGACTTGGTGTTTGACTTCGACAACGACGCTCAAGGACTTCGAAAAAGTTTTATCAGAGCTTGGAAGATGCCCAACAAAGTGGATAGTAAGACACTGGGACACAAGAATTCCATCCCCCTTGAGCCTTATCTCAAGTGGGTACGAACCCGCGCCCAGAATCTTATGATGCCATACCCTCGCATTCTCCCCATGATCAAAGAGCCTGTTATGGAAGGAGAGGTTCCATACACCCTCCTACACCCAGACATGCCAACATCATTGGAAGAATTACAAAAGAGTTGAATACAACTCAAAGAAGAACAAAATACTTTTGAAGCCAGCTTCTATGCCAGTGAGAAGAAGGTTTTGGAACTTACCCGTCGACTTCATGAGGAGGAAACTCTTAATACCTACATCGCGCCAAAGAGGATGCGCAATGTCTTTTTACATTAAGAATTTTGTAATATTTTGCCCATGGGGCATCTATGTACTAACAAAAATTCTTCTTAATATGACGTGTGTTCTTTTTGGTTGCAACAAATTTGAATTTCTGAATCCTTGAATGCATTACATGAATAACATATCATTCATCATATGTATAAACAGGTCTTCACACCAGGTTTCCTTATCTTTCTGCTGTTTATTTTAACAAGATGGATTTGGAGCAGACGGTTAAGGATCTGCAAGCACAAAATTCGCAATTCCAGCAACTCCTCATGACCTTGGCAAAGGGTCAAGAGGACCTTAAAGTACTGTTGGAGAAAGATAAAGATAAAGAGAAAAAGAAGAAAAGGACCGGTATGGCCACTATGGGAAGAAGGTTTGAAAACCAGGCTAGAAAGGTTCTCGAGTTCCCCTCGATGTCTGATGAAGGGATTGGTAAAGGAAAAGGAGTTGCGATGCCTTCTGAATCTGAAGTTGAAGAAGAAGAAGAGGAAGAGGATGAAGATTACTCCGAACAGCAATATCCCCATGCGGATGATAAGTATAAAAATCTTGAGGATCGGTTGGCAGTCATGGAGTTGCAAAGGGTACCTGGGTTAGATTTCGAAGAACTAGGGTTGGTCGTTGGGATCGTCATTTCTCCCAAGTTCAAAGTTCCTACATTTGCTAAGTATAACGGTTTGTCCTGTCCAAAGATGCATCTGAGGTCCTATGTCAGAAAAATCCAACCTCACTCCTCTGATAAGGATCTTTGGGTCCACTTTTTTTAAGATAGCTTGTCAGGTACACAATTGGACTGGTTCTATCAACTTGAGAGATCTGATGTTCACAACTGGGAAGATTTAGCTGCTGCTTTCTACCGACAATACAAATACAATGCAGATTTAGCGCCTACTCGTACTCAACTACAGAGTATGGGTATGGCCTCTAATGAGGGATTTAAGGATTATGCCCAGAAGTGGCGGGATTTGGCTGGAAAGGTGCAGCCACCATTGTCGGATAGAGAGCTGGTTGACATGTTTTTAGGGACTCTGTCAGGTCCATTCTTCAATCATTTAATCGGGAGTTCATCTGTAGGATTCACCGAATTAATTCTGACCGATGAAAGGGTCGAAGCTGGCATTAAAAGTGGTAAAATTCAGAAGGATGCCTCCGCTTCCACTGCTGTTAAGAAGACCTTCCCACCTAAGAAAGAAACTTCTGCTGTTTATTCCCAGAAAAATCAAGGAAGAATGGAGCATCGGCCAATGGTGGGGGCTGTGATGATCCAAAACTCTTCAACCGATCAACCTCGAAACAATCAACCAAGAGCTAATCAGCAAAGGGTAGAAGGGCCACAACGACAATTCACCCGATTCAATATGACACCGACTCAAGTCCTCCCTCATCTGTTAAAGCTGAACCTTACCAACTTGAAAGAAGCGCCGAAAAACCCTAATACCTCTTCTCCTTATTATCATTCCAATGCAAAATGTGCATACCACTCGGACAGTCTAGGGCATGATACCAACAACTGTTGGGCTCTTAAAAACAAGATCCAAGACTTGATAGACGCCAATGAGGTAGAATTTGATGCGCCTGAAAAGCCGAATGTGATTTCTGCCCCAATGCCGAAGCACGGTCATAATGTCCATGCCGTTATGGAAGATCTTCATGTTCCACTGTTGATGACCTTTTGACTCCGTTACCAGTAATTAAAGTGAATTTGATGAAAGTCGGGATATTCCCAGGCTGTGGAAAAGACTGTTACTTTTGTTCAAACTTGCAAGCTCACTGCCCACTGTTGAAATCAGGCATCCAACGCATGATGGATACCCAAGAGATCTTCTTTCAAAAGACTCCTATTGCTACTATCACTCATGTTACTCCTGCTACTTTTGATACTACAACCAATGACATTGCTATAATAACCATCTCCGACGATCTTTCCAAGACCTGTAAAAGGCCTGTTAAGATTACGCCTGATCCTAAGTTTGTACCGTTGAAAATCACCATGTCGGAGCCTGTCCCGTATAAATCTAACAAGACGATACCATGGAATTACGGAGGAGAAATCTTCTACCATGGTGTCAAACAGATTGAATCATTCCAAGAGAATTCTGATGATGAAACCCCTGATATAGGGAATATTGCGGGAACGAGCAAGATAACTCGCAGCAGAAGGATCTTCTCTCTGGAGATTGCTCCTCCACGGGCAGTCTTCGGACCCTCGAGAGTTTTTGTACCTGTCAGGCCATCTGTGCAAAGCCCGGTAATTGAAGAGCTTGATGCTCATGAAGTTAGACCCTCTGATGTTACTACCAAAGGTAAGGGGATACTAGAAGCGTCTGTCAGGACGAAGGCTCGGACCGTGGTTATCCCCGAGACCACCCAAAAAGAGATGGAAGAAATCTTAAAGATAATCAAGAAGAGCGACTACGTTGTCGTGGAGCAGCTAGGGAAAACCCCTTCCAAAATCTCCATGCTGGCTCTCCTACTCTGCTCTGAGGCTCATGCTAAAGCCTTGATCAAATTTCTAAAGACGGCACACGTGCCTCAAGAAACTTCTGCTGACCAGTTTCAAGAGTACGTGGCTAGCCTTACAACTGATAATGGTCTTGGTTTTTCTGATGCTGATTTGACCCCTAAGGGAAGGAAGCACAATGACACGCTGCATGTCTCGGTAGAATGCAGAGGGACCACACTTGCCCATGTTCTGGTTGACACCGGTTCATCTTTAAATGTGCTACCGAAGAAGGCGTTGGACAGATTGGACTGTGAAGGTTTGACCCTAAAGCCCAGTAACATCATTGTTAGAGCCTTCGACGGTTCTAAAAGGATGGTTCACGGAGAAGTGGACATTCCAATCAAAGTGGGCATAGAAATTTTCAACTCTACCTTTTATGTGATGGACATCCGTCCTTCATATTCATGCTTGTTGGGAAGGTCGTGGATCCACAATGCTGGGGCAGTCACTTCCTCTCTGCACCAAATGCTAAAGTATCCAGTTCAGGGTAAGATTATAACGGTTTATGGGGAGGAAGAGTATATGATAAGTCATCTTAACTCCTTCCGCTATGTGGAGTTGGATGGCGAGTTCATAGAAACGCCTTTCCAACATTTTGAAGAGGTTTCTCCTGAAGTCGCAGTTGCAAAGAGAATGATTGATGTGCCTATCATTTCTAAGCCTGTGTCTAAGATGGCATGCCTCAAAGATACGGAGGCCGTAATTAAATAAGGAAGGAGTACAGTGTGGGGGCAACTGCCAGATTTTCCTCACAAGACGGACAAGTTCGGACTAGGTTTTACTGTTGTTGGCCAGAAAGCTGTGCGTCGCTCCCGGGCTGGAGGACCACCCTTAAAAATCACTCACCATTGAATTAATGCCTTAGAAGATGATGATGAAGAAGACAACTTTGAAGATTGGATCTTTCCAACCGTCGAAGGAGGATTAAGCAACTAGGAAGCGAAAGACTTTGTTCCCATCACTTTCATCAACCAATAATTTATCTTTGAACAATTTCCTATTTTGGTCTGTAATAATTAAACAATTCGTACACTTTCTTCGCCTTATGCCTTACCCGGGGCATATAGGTCCATTTGTAAGGGCTTGATTTCTTCATTATCATATGCCATTTTTTAATGAATCATTGGACGTTTTCATCTATAAATTGTTGTGTTCATTTTCTTTCCTTTTACATTTTGTTTTGTTTAAGGATGGCTATCACTTACACACACACACACACACTCACAAAATGCAGGTACCCATCCACTCCGGATTCCATGGGTGACTATTCTGCTTTGGCCTTCAGTGACTCTGAAGATTTGGTCAATCATGTCGAGTACGAAGGTGATGAAGACTGTGAAGTGCCTGGGGAGTTAGCTAGACTTTTGCAACAAGAGGAAAGGGCTATTCTGCCCCATGAAGAGTTACTAGAGACTGTCAATTTGGGAACAGAGGAAGACAAGAAAGAGGTTAAGGTGGGTGCCAACCTGGAGCCAAGTGTCAAAGAGCGTCTAGTTCAGTTGTTGAACGAATATGTTGAGATCTTTGCCTGGTCCTATGAAGACATGTCGGGACTAGATATAGATATCGTGGTTCACCGTCTCCCTACAAGAGAAGATTGTCCACCGATCAAACAAAAAGTCTGCCGGATGAGGCCCGACATGTCTGAAAAGATCAAAGCTAAGGTGATAAAGCAATTCAATGTTGGCTTTTTGTCTGTTACTTCCTATCCACAATGGGTTGCTAACATTGTGCCCATGTCTAAGAAGGACAGCAAAGTCAGAATGTGTGTGGACTATCGGGACTTAAACAAGGCTAGCCCTAAATACGATTTCCCACTACCACACAATTACATCTTGGTTGACAACACAGCTCAACACAAGATATTTTCCTTCATGGATGGATTCTCGGGATACAACCAGATCAAAATGGCCTCCGAAGACATGGAGAAGACTACTTTTGTTACGCAGTGGGGTACCTTCTGCTACAAAGTGATGCCATTCGGACTGAAGAATTCTGGGGCAACCTATCAGTGAGCCATGGTAGCTTTGTTTCATGACATGATACATCATGAGACCGAAGTCTACGTAGACGACATGATAGCCCGTTCATAGACAAAAGAAGAACACCTTGATCATCTGCAAAAGCTGTTTGTCAGATTGAAGGAATATAAGCTCAGACTGAACCCTAGCAAGTGCACTTTTGGAGTCAGGTCTGGTAAACTTTTGGGATTTATCGTCAACAACAAAGGCATTGAGGTTGATCTTGCTAAAGTTAAAGCTATACAAGAAATGCCTGCCCCCCGCACTGAGAAGGAGGTCAGAGGTTTCTTAGGACGCTTAAACTATATTGCGAGGTTCATCTCTCACCTAACATCTACCTGTGAGCCAATCTTCAAGCTGTTGAAGAAAGATCAGGTGGTTGAATGGAACAATGACTGTCAAGTTGCTTTTGATAAGATCAAGGAGTATTTGCTGGAACCTCCTATCTTGATGCCACCCATCTAAGGAAGGCCGTTAATTATGTATTTGACTGTTTCGGATAACTCAATGGGGTGCGTACTGGGCTAACATGACGAGTCTGGCCGAAAAGAGCATTCCATTTATTACCTTAGCAAAAAGTTTACCGACTGTGAGACTAGATACTCACTGCTCGAGAAAACTTGCTGTGCTTTGGTATGGGCTGCTCGCCGGATAAGATAGTATATGTTGACACATACCACTTTGCTGATTTCTAAAATGGATTTGATCAAGTATATCTTCGAGAAGCCTGCTTTATCTGGAAGAATCGCTAGATGGAAAATGATCCTGACAGAGTATGATATCCAGCACACAACTCAAAAAGCTATAAAGGGGAGTGTACTAGCTGACCATCTAGCTCATCAAGCCGTCAAAGATTACCAATCTATGAGATTCGACTTCCCTGACGAGGACATCATGACATTGGACAACATTGAAGGTAACAGACCGTATGACGGACCTGAACAAGGATCCCGATGGACCCTATACTTTGATGGTGCTTCAAATGCACTTGGCAACAGTACCGGTGCGGTACTTATTTCTTCGGAAGGTTGCCATACACCTTCCACTGCAAGACTTTGCTTCAGTTGTACCAATAACATAGCCGAATATGAAGCTTTCCTCTTTGGTCTCAAGGCTGCTATTGACTTGGGAATCAAATTTTTGGTTGTATTTGGGGACTCAGCTTTGGTTATCAGTCAAATCAAAGGAGAGTGGGACACTAAACATCCTAATCTTATCCCATACAAAGAAAATGTCTTGACATTGTTGCCTCATTTCGAGCAGATTACCTTCGAGCACTTCCCGCGAGAAGAAAATCAGCTAGCAGATGCTCTAGCTAAAATGTCCTATATGTTTAAACTCAATTGGGATAATGAGGCTCCCCAAATCACCATCGAACGAAAGGACGAACATGTGCACTGTCATGAGATTAATACCGAAGAAGTAGTGGAATAACCCTGGTTTCATGAAATCAAAAGGTATCTCCAGACTCGAGAATACCCTGAAGGAGATTCAGTCAACGACAAAAAGTTCTTAAGGAGATTTGCTGCCAAGTTCTTCCTGAGCAATGGTATCCTATATAAGCGCAACCATGATTGTGTTCTACTTCATTGTGTGGACAAGGTTGAAGCAGAGTTGATCATGACCGAAATTCATAGTGGCACATTTGGCACCCACCTAAGCGGACATACGATGGCTAAGAAGATTCTAAGGGTAGGCTACTACTGGTCTACCATGGAGGCTGACTATCATCAACATTCCCGTACTTGTCACAAATGCCAAATCTATGCTGACAAGGTACATATTCCTCCTGTTCCTCTCAACGTTCTAACAGCTCCTTGGCCATTCGCGATGTGGGGTATTGACATGATTGGAGAGATCAAGCCTACGGCATCCAATGGACATCACTTCATCCTGGTGGCGATTGATTACTTTACCAAGTGGGTCGAAGTAGCTTCCTTTGCCTCAGTTACAAAGAATGTGGTTGCCCGCTTCATTAAGCAGAATCTCATATGCCGGTATGGTATCCCCGACAGGATTATCACAGACAACGGTACAAACCTGAATAACACTGATCACCGCTCTGTGCGAACAGTTCAAGATTCAACATCACAATTCATCTCCCTATCGGCCAAAGATGAACGGTGATGTTGAAGCCGCGAACAAAAATATCAAAAAGATCATTAAAAAGATGACAGTCACCTACAAGGACTGGCATGAGATGTTACCGTTTGCTCTGCACGGATATCGTACCACGGTGCGTACTTCAACTGGGGCAACCCCCTTTTCTTTGGTATATGGAATGGAGGCTGTTTTACCAATGGAGGTTCAGATTCCTTCCTTAAGGATTATGAAGGATGTTGGTTTAAGTGAAGACGATTGGATTCAAACCTGGCTTGATCAACTTAATTTGATCGACGAGAAGCAACTTACTGCTGTTTGTCATGGTCGGACGTATCAAAAACGGATGATTAAGGCTTTCAATAAGAAAGTCAGACGTCAGGTATATCAAGTCGGAGACCTTGTAATCAAGCGGATCATCTTGCCGCAAAGTGATCCCAGGGGGCAAGTGGATTCCTACTTACGAAGGAACATTTGTGATCAAGAACATCTTTTCTGGTGGGGCAATGATTTTGACCACTATGGACGGCGACGACCTGCCGCACCCTGCGAACACAGACATAGTCAAAAGATACTACGCATAAATTGACCCGACAAGTTGAAAACCCGAAAGGGAGACTTGGGCAAAAATGGGAATCCCGGTGAATCGAAAACCCGAAATGGCGGTTCAGGAAAAAATTAGGGATAAATAAAAAAAACTGTACACCCGGAAAGTTGAAAACTCGAAAGGGCAACTTGGGAAAAAAAGGGGTTTCCCGGTGGATCGAAAACCCGAAAGGGAGGTCCAGGAAAAAGTTAGGGAATTAAAGCGTATGACTATGTCTCGTCGGATCACTTTAAGGACAATATCTTCACCGAAAAGCTCCAAGCTTCTGATCTATCCAATCATCTGCAGACGAAGCAACGAATGGACAAGATACTCAGAGTTGTGAAGGCTATAGCAGAATGGGAACCCCATGGAATTGTTACACATAGCCATCTTTCTTTTTGTATATTTTTACGACAACATCCTCTTACTAGGATGACTGTCTCCTTTGTACAAGAATACTTAGGAAAGTTAATACAAAAATACTTCAAAGTGCATAAATTTGCTTGCCTTTCTTTTCTTTCTTACACTTATGTTTTATTTGAAAACGTCCAATGGTTTGTTAAATAGGCATATGCATTTGAATATAATCACTGCTTACAAATAAAACGAAATGAGAAAGGATAATTACTGATAGGTTGAAAGTATAGGAAAACGTCTTTAGGCTATTCCAGAAGAAATCCCTTGCAGTATGTCATTCAGATCCTCAACAAAGCTAAAACCTTGAAGTATATTTCCCCAACGGAGTTAAATTTCAAAATTCCCATCAGAGTTAAGTCTCCAAACTCCCGATCCCAAGTGGAGCCCGAAAACTTTGAACTACAGACCCTCAGCAAAGATGAAACCTTCTTCCCCAGCGGAGTCAAATTTCCAACTATCAATCCCCAGCGGGAACCATTCAATTTTCCCCAATTTCCCCAACAGGTTATCTTAAAAGTCTGAGAATCAACCAGATAACAATTAACTTTTTGTCTTATCCCCGACTAGGATAATTCCCCAGTAGATTGGCATACAACCCAAGCTCTTGATTTCCCCGGCAGAATAAACACTCTCCCCATAAAGTTATTTCTTGGCAGAACGAAGATTCTAGTTCCTGTTTCTCCATTTGAAGCCTCCCAGGTTTTAATTCCCCAGTAGAGGTCGTCGGATTTTTCCTTATTTCCCCAGGAAAGTCATAAAGGATTCTCACATCCCCACAAAAGTTGTCAAAGTTTTGATAACCCCCACAGGTTGCCCAGGATTTTCTATCCCCAACAGTAATCAGCAAGGTTCTCTCATCTTCAACAACCAAAGATTTTTGGAATCCCCAACATCGGTCAAGGATTTACTTTCCCCGGCCACAGTCAAAGATTTCATTATCTCTAGTTATCTAGGATTTATTTTCCTCAGCAAGGAAGCTAATCAGCTTACATGCACATCCATTACATTCATATATCATGAACATTGATGGAACACATTTCATTGCATCATACATATCATGCAACATAACTTTGTACTTTAGCTAACATTCTACCCTTTTCAGGATAAGATTAAAAAGCTATCATTAACAACTAATCAGAGATTTCAGATACGGTATGGATACACCCCCAGACACGGAGGTCATTCTATTACTCATTCAGAATTTCAAGTCAAGATACAGTATGGATACACCCCAGACGTGACGTTCATTTTATTACTCATTCAGACTTCAGCAATCAGATACAGACTAGATACGCTCCAGACACAGAAGCCATTCTACTTCTCATTCAGATTCAACCATCAACTTCAAGCTCAGATACATTCCAGACACGGAAGTCATTCTGTCACTTGTCCGGATCCCAGTTACAGTACGAATACACTCCAAACACGGAAGTCGTTCTGCTACTCATATAGATCTCAACTTCAGATACAGTCCAGATATGCTCCAGACACGGTTGCCATTCTGTCACTCATTCAGAATTTATCCCCAGCACATAGATGCTCCTTACACAGATGTTTCTCTGTTACCCATTCGGAATACAGATACACACCAGACATGGCAGTCATTCTGATATTCATTCAAGAATCAAATACAGCTACAACTCGGATACGCTCTAGACACGGACGTCATTCCCTTGCTCATACGAACCCAGTCTCCAGATACAACTCAGATACGTTCCAAATACGGATACCATTCTGATGTTCATTCTACTGATTTTCAACAAACAAGTTTTGGATGGCATCTCTAAGCCCATCTCCAGCAAGATTCTACCATTTCCAAATGGCATCTTTAAGCCCATTCCCTCAGCTACATTTTGACGAGTGCAAGTTTACGGGCACTCTAGTGTCCAATCCTCTTTTACCTTCGAGTCACGAAAGGCAAACTCGCCAATCTAACTCTTTAGGTTCAAGAAGATTCAACAGGGGAAATTGTTGTACCCAAAAATTTGCCCTCTCTTTTTATCAACATTTCTCACCACAAGGCTCTTGGAACTCAAGATCAAGCTAGGGTTTGCTCTGCTTAAGACATCTCCTTGCATTGATGACCTAAACTAGGGTTTGAGTTTGCACAAGGATTTTTGGACCTTCAATGCTCAAATTGACTTTCATACTTCATATTGGACTCATAAGTTTGTCCATGCCAAGTTTCAAGCCTTGAATCAAATTTTTTGCCCAGTCAATTGGACAGTTGACCTAGAAATCAACTGTATTGGGGAAAAAGTCACTTGTGGCCAATTTACAGTAAAACCTCATGAATTTTGATCCACATCAACATTATGAACTCATATGAACCATTTTATCAAGTTTGGACCATATTTCCACAAGAAATTTGATCAGATCACCAGAAGGGCAAAATGGTCATTTTTACGGTTTTGACTGTATAGAGGCAATTTCTGATTTTTGAACTAGCCAATGGACAATCAGTTTTAACCAAGGACTCAAGGACTCAATGGCATCATCTTAACCTATTCAACAAGTTCAAAAGATCTCAAATGCATGAGATTGACAGATGAATTTTTCAGTCAACTGATCAAAATTTGACTGTACACTGAAAAGTCAAACTTTGACTTTTTGGTCAAAATCAAGTGCCAAGGGTCATTTTTCATCAAGATGTGTCAAATTTGCCCCACATTTTCACCATGATGCAAATGGATTCAAACAAAACTTACAACATGAAAGTTGTATTCCTCCACAAATTATACAACTATGATTCATAAAGTTTTCTCAAAACAAGCTTGGATCTCAAGTTATGATTTTTGGAACAAGGGTCCCTAAAACTTTTAACTTAGTGAAATTTTGCCCTAGTTTAGGCAGGATTTTGACCTATCTTCTTGGCCATTTTTCACATAGTTCCACTTGGAGTCTCAAGTTGCATTTAAAATTGTCCAAGAACTCCTCAAACACATTTGTGGTTAGGGAGAATCAAATTCTTGAAGTTGGCAAAAACTCACTTTGTATCCATGGCAAAATCATGTTCACTCAAGTTGCATTTTCAAACCAGCATGCCTTGCACTAGTTTGCAGGCCTCTAAACCATTTCACACTGCATTAATTTAATGCAAATCCATTGAGCTAATGCATTGTCTTGGTCATTAGGGTATTGTACACAAGTTTAATCCCTAAATGGTAAAAGGCACATTTCCATTTTTGCAAAAGTGTGCTTTATGTCAAACCACCAATCCTTGAGCATAGAGCCAAATCTCTTGCAGCTAAACAAATCCACTAATTAGAGGGGCCAAGAGGATTGTATGCAAGGTGATAAGATGGCTTGTACAAGCCTGTAACCTCACTTCCACTTTCTTGCTTCAAAAACAAGAAACTTGTCCAAATGCTTAGGACTTGAAAACCAACAAAGATCAACTTACACAAACACTTCAAACATCTTTCTCACAACCCTTTGAGCTAGAAACACGAGTGCTTGAGCCCCAAAACACCCCATAGCCAAAAATCACACTTCTTTGGAAAAACAGGGCAGGTGCTGCAACTTGAGTTCCCCAACTCATTTGGCTCGTGCATTTTGCCCCATTTTGCTTCAAACACTTTCCATTCAACTCACTCAAGCTATCCCTAACCTCCATTACCAACTGTAACTCCATTTACAGTGTTCACCATTTTCATTTCAAGCTTGTGTAGGTTGAGTTCTATAGGCTGATTCAAGAACATTCAAGGCAAGCTAGCTATTGGAAAAGGTCAAGTGGAGTTCAAGCAAGCTACCAGATATCTCAAAACTTGTTGAGAAGCACTGCATTGCCCTACATGAATCCAACTGAAACAGGTTTTTCTTCACTTTCTATCTCTCTATTTAGGAACATTTAGCCTTAGGTTTGTGAATAAAAAATGTAGTGTTCATTGCTAGGAAGCCATACTTATGCTCAGCTTTCATTTATATTAAGTGTGCTAGGAGAATTTCATCCATGAACATGCTGAAAAAACTAGGTCAGATTTTAGGGCCAGAGAAATTCTTTCTGGTCTTTGAGAGTTAGGATTAGTTGTTTATATGGTTGGAATCGTCTTGAAATTCTCTACAAGTTTGATGTTGTATGTTTTTGCAATAGATCGCGTATACAGGATATCCAAGTTTGTACATGCGCGCGCGTATTTTCAAAATGCTGGAGGAAGAAGATGAAGTGGTGGGCTGGGCTTGGGCTAGCTCACTCTTGGCACCTCCCATTTTCATTTTTGCACCCCCTGGCCCAATTTCTTGTATTTTCACATTTTTGCATTTTTGTTTTCATTTCTGATTTTGTTTATTTATTTCCAAATATAAAAAATGCTTAAAAATATTTTCATAAATTTTTTACATTTATTTGGCATTTTATTTTAATTTTTCTAACTTGAAAAGTATTTAAATACTTTTATATTTTTTATTAAGACTTGAAAATAATATGTAGTTTATACTTTTATTTTTGTTCTTTATTTTTATTCATGCTAAAAATATTTTCTTGAATATATTTTATTTTTGTACATATTTTATTTTATTTTGTACATATTTAATTTGATTAATATACACATAATAAATATATACTTTTTATTTTGTAAATACTCTAGAATAAAAAATATAAAACATTACATTTTTTTTATATACTAAAAAAACACTTTTTTTAAAGTATATTTCATTTTGTACATATTAATATATTTTATTGTATATAAATAATATAATATGTTTATCTCTTAAAGAAATTAGGGTTTTTCCCTTAGACGTTTAAAATAAATATTTTATTTATTTCTTTATACTTTTTTACATTAAATACTTTTGCATACATAAACAAACAAAAACTCTTTTTGGCATAATTCATATTATTTGATATATTTATTTGTTTTGTTTATTCAAATATTGTCCATTTAATATTCATGCAATTAAATTCAATTTGGATGTAATAGTAAATTAGGGTTTATATTTCTTGTCAAAATACCCCCCATTCAAAGTTGTACCCCCATCCCTATAATCATGTTGTAATAGCTTAGAAGTTTAAATTCTCGCACTTTACGCTTTCAATTATGCCATGATTAGAGAATTAGGGTTTGTATGCAAAAATCCAAATCAACAAATAGTTTGACCTAATCAAAGACAAATGCATGAAAATCAAACACAATGCACACTTGCACCCCTAGGGTTACAATCCACTTGTTGCCTTCAAAAATGGGCCATGGTATGTGTTGTACCCCAAAATTTGCCCTCCTCTTTTTCACAAGAAATCACAGCTTCAGTAAATCCAAAATTAGGGTTTGCACGCGCATTTTCAAAAGGAATTGAGTCCACAGTATTTCAATTGACTGTCACACTGCTTTGACGCTTGTTTGTTTCTCAAAGCCTAAAACATCTGGGATATAAGGTGAGGCTTCTGATTGAAAGTTTGAAGCGTTGGTTTAATCAATGAAGTGAAAGGCGTATGGAGATTTGTTTGTTTGACTGTGCAATATATATGGTTAATTGGAACGCCGGGCTTATTGTTGGTTAATGCAAGGCTGTGAGACTGAGACGTTTGTTGATTATTTATAATTTCTAAGTTAAAATTATTGGGATGCATTTCCAATTATTATAATTCAAGAAATTTAAATGATTAAATAAACAAGTGCAGAAGAATTAAAGAACTATCTGACAAAAGATTTTATTTATTCTAATTATTGTTACAAGTGTTATCTGAATACAGTAATTTTATTTACAGTGTTTATAATGATGTTTATTACAATGATTAAAAGTAAATTAAATCTAAATCCTAAGTTTCTTGAAGTCTTCATCTTCTACCGTTGCTTCCCTTGCCCCAATTGATATTTACCTGCAAAGCCAGAAAAGGAGAAATCAATACAGATGAATTGGAAAAGCATTTTCAGACAGTTAATCAAAAACTCATCATTAAAGGTGGTTGGCCGGAATCAGATTGTTTTGATTTTCATCATATTTTTCTCATCCTCTTTGCAAATCACAAGAAGATTCTCTTCTTGGTTCACAAAGAGGAAAGAAAAATTATTTTGCAAACATACAAATCATTTAAACAAAATGCACAAGGCTGCATAAAAAATTCACCAAGCTGTACAGTGGCAAACTGAAAATGCCAAACCAAATTGCAATGTCAAATAAAGAAAACTAAGTTGCACAATGGCAAACTAAGTCACAAGTTCAAAACTGTCAAAGAAAGGCAAACTAAGTTGTCAACAAATTGTCAACTAAGCTATCAAACAGAAAAGCTGCATACAAGTACACAAAAGCCAAGGCAGAAAATCTGGAAGGTAAGAAGATATGCAGAGGAAAACCAAATTGCAAGCACGCTTGTAAAAGTACATTTTCATCATTTTCCATCCAACACCTTTTCCGAAAAAGCTATTCTAAAGCAATAAAATATGCTTTCTGGAGAGAGAGAAAGAGAAAACGTGAAGCAGGCTTACAGTTTATGGGCAGGCTTAGAGGACAAATAAATATAACAAGAATTAACTGTTCAAAGGGGGCAGAACACATAAAGAAAAATATACCACAAAACTGTAAACACATAACAACAGCAAGCCTGTAACAAAACGAGCAAGCCTTGCAGCCTGCTTCAAGCCTGCCTCAAACCTGTTACAGAAACCTGCCTCAAGCTTGTAACCAAAACAAGCATGTAACCTCCAAACCTGTTCAAACACAAAACTTGCAGAAGCAAGCCTTCAAGCTTGCCTGCTAAAAAACCTTCAACAAAACCTGTCAAACTGCATAGCATCACAAGCCTGCTTCAAACTGCCTCAAACCTGCATATCAACCAACACAAACCTTCAACAAAACCTGTTTCAAACCTGAGCCTGCTACAAACTGCTCAAGCCTGCTTCAAACTGCTCCAAACTACTTCAAACTGCTTCAAACTGCCTCAAGCCTGCCTTCAAACAAGTAAACAACAGCTTGCTAAAAACCAGTTAAAAAACCTTCAACAAAACTTGTCAAGCTGCTCAAGCCTGCTTCAAGCCAAACTCCAGCAAGCCTGTCAAAACAATAAAACTCCAAACAAGCCTGTCAAAGCCTTACACATACAGAAACCAAAGCAACTCAGAAGCAGAAACAATCTCAGATTTAATATCATCATTGATAAAGACCAAGAGAGGAAGATAGTGAAACAAACAACAACAGCATTTTCAGAAACAGTTTCATCACTAAACAAAGGAGAAAGATACAAGTACTAGAAAGCCAGTAAGCTTCGTCACGATCCCTCTGCCTTGGCCACCTGAGAAGCGCCACCGTCCACTCCTCCGTCTCCTCTCCAAAACTAAGCCCAATGTATTAATTCCTCCTCCCTTTTTTACACCTCACATAAACAAATAACACAGAAGATCAATAACATGTAAGAGATAAAACATGCAAGACTAAAATCTGAAGAACCCTAAAAAATGTTTAGAAAGAAAATCGTTACCTTTTTTTTCATCGCCCTGAGCAACTGTGGAGAGAGGAGATGGAGGCATCGCGTCTGGTGGCCTAAGGCGATTGGATGAAGCGTCAATGGCTAGGTGTTTGAGATGGATGAAGGCGAAGAAGAAAGGAGAGGAGCGGCGCCGTTCCAAACAACTGAAACCTTGTTCTGAGTAGCAAACAAACAAACCCTAAAAAACATTGTGAAGCATTTGGGCCTGCCCCACACACGAACCCTAAGCCCAATTGAAACTGGCGCATGCACCCCCCTCTTGTCCCCTTTTTTAATTTTATTTTGGGCCCAACATGTTCTTAAGAGCCCATTTAACTTTTTTCTTACATACAAACTAATACTTTTTTTATAATTTTATTATCACCTTATTTCCCTTTATGACTTAATTCCTACTTTATTTTTGTTAAATAGAAATAATATATTAATTTTTCATATTACATTTTTATTAACAATACTTTTTTATTTCTATTACACTTGAAATACATAAAAATAGATTTTATTAAGTTAATTGATTTTCTCTTTAAAACCTTTTTTGTTTATATAACACTAACAAAAACACAAAAATAATATACTTAATTTTGATCATTTGTAAAAAACCATATGCATGGCACAATACTTTTGATTCTCTTTTATCCTTATACTTTGCTATATTTTTACATTGAGAATGCGACGATTCGATTTGGTTGTAAATAATATTGGACACTACTATTCTGATAAGAATCATCCCCATTTGTAAACATTTGTACCCCCATCCCCGGATACTTATTTGTAATAGCTTAGACTTTAAATTCCCGCAATTTATCGCTTTCTATATACTGTATAGTAATTAGGGTTTGTATGCGAAGATTCAAAATCAACCGCTAGATAACCTAACACAAGATAAATGCATGAAAATCAATACACAATTCACACTTGCACCTCTAGGGTAACCTCGCTTGTCGCCTCGGAAAAATGCTATCATGTCCCTCGAGTATGAGACACTCTAGCAAACGTCCCTTCGATAAACAAAGATCGTTAGTCCCTCGATGACCCTCGATGTTGCCTTAGATAAAACGATCTCGTCCCTTACAAAATTGCTAGAGCGTCTCACAAGTTGCCTTCAATGATTGTATACGATGACCCGCGCCTGTCCCGTTTAAACATCCTAACGCAAGGTTGTTCATCAAACACAATGGTGAAACAACACTGTTAAAAGGGTTAAAACATAAGAAAAATATTTGAGTAAAATAGGGTAGACCAAATCTTAGTTACTTGATCAAAAAACTTGCAAAACATCCTTGCCATTTTTTTCAAAACACACATCACAACACAACTTCAAAAACAATTTCAAAACAACTTTCAAAACATTGAAATATCTTTTCAAAAAGACATACACCTTTGTATATACTCAAACACGAGTCATTACAATGGTTGCCTAGACAAGGCATCTTTTTCAAAACATTTTCAAAACCACACACACAAAGCACCATTTCAAACAATTGAAAAGCAAAGGCAAGTGATCTAAAAACAAGTAACTAAGAGCCCATGGATAACCATGGATGAAAAGGGTGCTAGCACCTTCCCTTTTCATAATTTACCCCCCGAACCCACGAAAACATCTCAAAGGTCTTTCCTGTGCTTTTTGACCTTTCCATTAGGATAAATAAAAAGTCGGTGGCGACTCTTGCTAAACCGAAACATTTGCGAACACAAACGCAAAACCTCAAGTCATTTCTCCCACCGTATCACAGAACTGGCGACTCTGGTGGGGATATTTCTAAAGTGGGGTTACCTTAGGGTTTTAGATCACTTATACATTCTTGCTTTCATTGCTTTACTTTTTGGGTTCCTTGTTTGGGTTTGTTGTAAATCCTACACCCGGATTTGGGGGCACCTTTTTAGGTAAATAGCAATAAACTGTGAGGGAACTGTGCGGGGTATACCGACATGGTTGAAGCAGTAGCTATGTTAGTGTGACATATTTGTGAGTACCGATAGCCCTTGAGTAGTCAAGGAGAATACGGGGCTGCTGAGCGATGTCATGAAGCACTAACGAACTCTTAGAACCTTACTTGACCATCTTGGCCTTTTTAGGGGTAGTGAGATGACCAACTTTGGTGCAGTCCGAAGTTGGTAGATACTCAATACTACACTCATTGAGGATTGTTTTCTTGGAATATTTTGGTCGCCAGTCAAGTGGCTAAACCAAAACAATGAACACAGAAAATAATCCAATGATATTGAGCTCCTTAGAACCTAGTTTCTATTTTAGGACAGGATGAGCCAACTAACTTCAAGAGGGTACTTACCTATGAACCCCATGCAAGCCTAAACCTAAGGACTTGTTTGCTTTGTGTGAATATGACTACCTGTATATACAATTACTTGCTTTTGCATACATGTACATAACATCATTACATCATACCATAGTGTTGTACCCCAAAATTTGCCCTCCCATTTCTCTTAATAATTTCTCATCACAAAGCCCTTGGAACTCAAGATCCAGTTAAGGTTTCATCTGCTCAAGACTTCTCCTTGCACTGTTGACCCAAATTAGGGTTTGTGTTTGCACAAAGATGTTTTGACCAAAATTGCCTAAGATGACTTTCATGCTTCATATTGGACTCCCAAGTTTATCCATACCAAGTTTCAAGTCTTGATTCCAAGTTTTGCCCAGTCAATTGGACAGTTGACCTAGAAATCAGCTGTATTGGGGAAAAAGTCAACTGTGGCCAATTGACAGTCAAATCTCATGAAAATTGACCCACATCAACATTATGAACTCACATGGACCATTTGATCAAGTTTGGATCACAATTCCACAAGAAATTTGATCAGATCACCAAAAGGGCAAAATGGTCATTTTTAGGGTTTTGACTGCACAAAGGCAATTTTTGACTGTTTGACCTAGCTAATGGCAAATCAAGCTCACATATGGACTCAAGGGCACCATGGAATTATCTTGACATGCTCAACAAGCTCAAAAGATCCCAAGTGCACAAGATTGACAGTTGAATTTCCCAGTCAATTGATCAATTTTGACTGTATACTGAAAAGTCAAACTTTGACTTTTTGGTCAAAATCAAGTGTCAAGATTCATTTTTCATCAAAACATGCCAAGTCAACAAACTTGTTCATCAAGAAATCAAGAATTGCAAATTAGGGTTTGAAATGAAGATTTTTCATAACTTAGAATTTTTCTAAGTTATGAAAAACCCTAATTTTTTCCTAACTTTGCCCCACTTTCTCACCAAGATTCATTTGGATTCAAGCAAAAGTCAAAACATGAAAGTTGTAGCCTATTGCAAAATCTACAACTTTGATTCACAAAGTTTTCCCAAAAGAGGCTTGTATCTCAAGTTACAAGTTTTGGAACAAGGGTACCAAACCATTCTTAACTTAGAGAAAATTTGACCTATTTTAGACAAGGTTTTTACCTAACTTCAAGACCATTTTACATATACTTCCACTTGGAATTTAAATTTGCACTTCAAATATGGATTGTAGTACACATTCCAAGATTTCCAAAATGTCCAAGAACTCATCAAACAACCTCATGGTTTGAGAGAATCGAATTTTGCAATATGGGAAAAACTCACTTTTGTTATGGCCAATTTCCATGTTCATACACTTAGGCAATTTTCAAATCAGCATGCTTTCCTTGATTACAGGCCTCTAAACCATCCAACACTCATAAATTTAATGCAAACTCTTTGTGCCAAGACCATATTCTATGTGTTCAAGCATTGCATAATGGTTTAATCCCAAAATAGATAAAGCACTTTAACCATTTTTGCAAAAGTGAACTTTATGTCAAAATGCAAATCCAAGAAGTACAGTTCAAATCCCCTTGGCACAAGTTTAGGAACTAATTACACTGATCAATGCCAAGGTTTGCAGCACATTAGGGGGGCCTCTACCTGTCTGAAAACCAACTTGGACATTTGTTGCTTAAAGTGTAAGAAACATAGCATATCACACACCAACTTTCATCTCAGCTGAAAAACCCTTAAGCAAACTTGTCAAACATATCCTAAACATCCTAACTGAGCCAGAACACGAGTCAACCACCTCCATTGCCTTCCCATTCACAGAATCACCATTGAACTGCTCAAAACAGGGCATCCCTGCAGTTTGAGTTCCATAGCTCAAACCTTCCATGCATTCTTGCTAAAAACTTGTCAAACACATCGCATAACATCCCTTGAAGTTAATCAAAACCTCAAACACGACCTGTAACACTCCCAGGCAAGATCACCATTTTCATTTTCTTGTTTTGCAGCTGAAGTTCCATAGCACGATTCAAAAGGTTTCAAGACAAAGTAAAGCTTGGAATAGCATCCCTGGACATCAAGGAAGTTGTACCAATCATCACCTTGCATTAAAGACACCTCCATCACCAGATACAACTTCAACTGAACAGGTAAGTTCATGAACACATATCTCTCTATCCAGGCATTGTTAGCTTTAGGTTTGTGAAGAAAACATGTCACATTCATAGCCCTGAACATGCCCATATGATTAGATTTCATTTATATTATGTATGCTTAGAGAATTTTAAGTCTGAACATGGAACAAAAACTAGGTCAGGAATTGGGGGAGAAGAAATTCTCTCTCATTTCTGAGAGTTAGATTGACTTCTTTATATGTCTAGAATCGTGGCTTCAAGCTCTACAGGTTTCATGTTGGAAGATTTGGCAAAAGATCAAAGAATCAGGAGTTAGAGATTTGAGAAGAAAGGCGCGTGTTTTTGAACTTTGTTGGTCTGAAGGTTGAAGACAACAATCTTCTGGGCTGGGCCTGATTTGTTATTTCTTTTCACACCATGTTTTTACTTCTGCACCCCCTGAGCCCATTTTGTTTATTTTAATGATTTTTTGACTTTTCTTTTTTTATTCTGACTTATTTATTTTTTCTCATAATATTAAAAATATAAAAATAATTTTTTAAACCATTTTTTAATTTATTAGGCATTTATTTGTTTGAATGAGTATTTGTGCATAAATAAATAAATAGATATACCTTTTTTACTAAAAATACTAAAAATAGTGCAAACACATTTTTATTCCATTTTTTATTTTATTTTATCTTCTGAAAATATTTTATATAAAATATATTTTTTTTATAAATATTAAATATTACTATTTTGTATATATAATACATATTTAGAAAATAATACAAATATATACATATTAATTAGCATATTTAGGGAAAAATACAAAATATACACACTTTTATTTTTTTATTAATATTTAATATTAAAAATATCCTTTTACAAATATACTTCATTTTTATTTTATTTTTTATATAATTGATAAATATTTGTACATATTAAATAATTAATATATTTACTTAATAAATTAGGGTTTTGCCCTAAACATAAAAAAGCTCCAAAAAAATAATACTTTTTTTATTTTGTTTATTTGACATAAAAAATATTTTTTTCATACATATAAAAACCCTTTTGCATCTTGCATATTTATTTTATTTCCATTTAATTTGTGCAATTAAATATCTTGTAAATAATTCAAAATTGATGTAATAGCTAGGTTTAAATTCCTTGTCAAATACCCCCCATTTGAACATTTGTACCCCCCTTCCCATATTGTGTTGTAATAGCTTAGGAGCTTTAATTTTCGCACTTTAATGCTTTCTAAATATACCATGTTAGAATTAGGATTTGTATGCAAATAAAAACAACAAAATAGTTTGACCTAATCTCAAGATAATCAAAGCATGAAAATAGACAACACTAATCACACTTGCACCCCTGGGGTATTCCACTTGTTGCCTTCAATAAATGGGCCATATTGCATGTTAGGTCTCTTTGGGCAAAACAAAAACAATTCAAATGATCATAGTCCCTCAACGACGCTTTCGAAAGTTGCCTAAAAATGATCAAGTCCCTTAAAGGAAAAATTGCCCAAAGATACTTGGCACCATTGCAATTATGGTCTAAACGATGACCCGCGCCCGTCCCTTTCACATCCTAACACAAGATTGTCCATCAAATGCAATGGTGGAACAAAATTGTTAAAAGGGTTAAAACATAGCAAAAATCTTTGAGAACTTTAGGGTAGATAGCTCTTAAGTACTTGTCAACTTGCAAAACAAAAACACTTGCCTATTTTTCAAACCACACTTCACAAACACTTTCAAAACAAACTTTCAAAAACCTTGAAACATCTTTTCAAAAAGACAAAAACCTTTTGTAAAACATTCGAGTAAAGAATTGTTACAAGGGTAGCCTAGACAAGGCATCTTTTTCAAAACATTTTCAAAACCATACATAAAGCACCATTTCAAACAATTGAAAACCAAGGCAAGTTGATCTAAAGCAAGTACCTAAGAGCCCATGGATAAACATGGATAGAAAGGGTGCTAATACCTTCCCTTTTTATAATCTACTCCCCGAACCCAAGAAAATATCTCAAAGGTTTTTGTTGTGCTTTTTAAACCTTTCCTTAGGATAAAATAAAAAGTCGGTGGCGACTCTTGCTCAACCGAAACATTTGCGAATACAAACGCAAACCTCTAGTCAGTTCTCCCACCGTATCACACATAGCATTTTTTTCAATAACCATTTCAAGGATCTCGAGGGTCTTTTGATACAGGGGCACGTTGAACTAGACGTCTACCAAAGGGCAAGAGGGTTCCCCTCTAAACAAACGCCATCAAAGATCAAGTGCAACAACTTGAATAAGGGGCTATGACCCACTCGACATGGTGAGCTTGATTCTCATGGAAAAACATCCACCGATACAAGGTTCTCCAATTAAAGATGTTGATCGAAGTTCAACCTCTAACATTTTCTTGTGTTTACCCCACGAGATCCTTGAAAAACATGCATCCATATGTCATGCATTGCATCGTAACAGGTTTTCATTTTCAGGTTTCCTTATTTCTCCTACTGTTTATTTCAGTAGAGATGGCTCTAGAGCAGACCATCAAGGACGTTCAGGCTCAAAATGCTCAACTCCGAGAAATGTTCTTGAACCTGTCCCAGGGGCAAGATGAGATAAAAGCTCTCCTTACAAGGGGTTTGGTCCTAGGGAATCCAGGAGGCATCAGGAATGATCAGTTGGAAGGGCTACAAATTGAGCTGGCAACAATGAGGATCCAGATGATGGGACAGATGGTGGGCCAGATGGCTCTCATTTAAGACTTAGCTCAGAGACAAGAAGAGCTCAGGGTCCTCGTCAACAAGCTGCTTCGGGACAACCAAGTGGGGAAAACACCTAAGGTTGAAGATCAAGTCATCATTCAACCCCCTTTGAGACAATAAGGAAAGGGAAAAGCTCCTCAACTTGCTTCAGGGTCACAAGCCCAACAACAACCTCATCAGCATCAACAGGGTAATCAGCGTAAGAAAAACACGTTTGGAAGACATTTCTCTGAGACTGACATACCATCATCTCTGATACTAAAACGCTTGTTAGAGGTCAACCTGCTTGCTTTAAAGGATCCTCCCCGGAATCCTAACACATCTGCTCCTACCTATCACCCCAATGAAAGGTGTGCATACCACTCCCATGGTCCTGGACATGACACTGACGACTGTTGGACTCTGAAGAACAAGATCCAAGACTTAATTGACGAAGGAGTGCTGGAATTCATGCCGGATGGTGAGATGAAAATCTTCCGCCAAGGGTTCTCCATTTGAAATGACAAAGCTCGAACTGAGAGACTTTTGTTCCATTTGAATTTTCAAGTTGTAATTTATTTTGTTATTTGAACAATTATCTGTTGATGTCAAACTTTGTTTCATTAATGCATTGCATATGTTTGTCTTGAATTCATCCATTCGTTTTCACTATTCTTGTGCTTTCTTTATGACATTTAACTCTTGCAAAAGCTACAAGCCTTTAGAGGAAGGATGACGAAACAATACCGTAATCCCATACAGTATACTTTTGAACAGACCTTGCTGACGATGTACAGGCATTTCTTTCAAATCCTAAACACTGGAGTTATAAGGAAGATAATCCCTAGTCAACCCCTTCGAGCCAAAGAAGTAGGAGTTTTCTGTTCTAAACAAATTGAAACCTTTGATTTAAACCTGGGGCAGGGTAGTCTCTCAGTTAATTCAAAAAAAAAAAGAGATGCGCAATTGAAGTCGCAAACTCTCAGTTCATAATACAATGAACGACATCAAAAGCATTCCTTTGGAACCAAAAGATAGTGATGGTTCTTTATCTCATAGGCAGTCAATCTCTCAAAAGAGAAAAGCCCACTAAGCCAAAACCTACAAAGGAGGCTTAAGAAAGCTGGGGCATCCCGCTGACTGTAATCTCGAAAACAGGAACAGTCAGGCAAAAGTTAGGGATAATAAATCAAAAGAACGAGGTCATTACAAATACTCAATAACATGAAAAATGTTGCAAAAAAAAAGGAGATGATGACTGCCTTCCAAAATCCAACTTGTGTGAACCATCACCAAAAAAAAATCGTTCCAAACTCGAATAGAGTTCGACGCGCGATTAACTGAGTTTAGGATTGAAGAACATCACGAAGAGCGGGTGGGTACAAATATACTTTGAGCCTTTATCCTTTGTTTCTTAAACCGTGAACCAAGCCACGTTACAACCCTTCAAAAGTCCTAATTGAAGCATGGGTTAGTTCGAAAGCATACTGTTACAAAAGGTATCCTGACTCCTGTAAGGCTTTGCCCTAAATCTTGTGTTGAATTTGTCTTATAAAAGTTTACTTGCTAAAAATGCATTTTTTTCAAAACTTCAAGACAAGCATAAACTTTGCATTACTTGAATATCACTGTTTGCATTTGGCTATTTGTTTGACAGTGGAGAAATTCACACAACGAATATCCGATGAACGAAAGCCCTCTCAGTGAGCAAAATCACTTCAAAAAGGATGACACTTCCATTGACAAATCTCCTATCAACAAGGGGGCATGACATGTCACTATCTAGCAAACCTGGGGCAGTCCAGTCAAGATTTCAAGAAATCTCTCAATTGCAGAGTAACCTGGGGAAAGTCTCCATCTCCATCACTCGGGGCGTTGAACATCAATCTCAGTGAAGGGTTACATACAATGCCACCAACATTCGCTACTAGGGGCAATGACGAGTTTCCCCAAAGTCCTTCTCATGGGATGACTCCTCAGCAAGGGTTTAATCTTTGAAAACCTTTCCCCAGCTGAATCAACCTCAAGAATCCTCGAGGACTACCCCCAACTAAGATGTCACCTCTATAGCGGACCGACGACAGGGTTTATTTCCCCAACAACACCAGGATTCCCCAGCTTTAGTTTGCCTCTCCGACTACTACAAATCAAAGGACCACAACTCCTCTTCTCCAGTATACTACTCTACAATCCCCAGCAAGTTACTGCGAAACCTGGACCCGACCAGATATCAGTTCAACTTCGACTCCCCAGTAGAACAACGGACGACTAAGACTCCTAAACTCTTTCTCCCAAGCAGGAATAAACATTCTCCCCACAGAGTTTTTCAACTTCCCCCAGCGGACTTCTCCTAAAACAACAAAACAGGAATCCATTGGAAATATTCTAGGCAAAGTTTGAAGACACACATACTCTTCAACAGCAGTCTAGGGTTTAACGACTCCCCAGCACTTGTCAAGGATTTATTTTCCCAAACAAGAGTACATTCATTAAACATTTCACATTTCATACATCCTATTCTCATACATAATAAATGCATATAACACAAATCTCATTTATTTTGAGAACATCATTATGCATTTCATACATCATGACTTTGCATACAACTAACATTCTACCTTTTTTAGGAAAGATTGATCAACAGATGATTACCATCAACCTTTTCAAGTTCCAGATTAATACCTGTAGCAAGCCAGGAAAATATCTGTGGACGACTGATTGTGGATTGATACCTGTAACAAGCCAGGAAAATTATCTACATGAAGAGATTGAAGAGTAATACCTGTAACAAGCCAGGAAGACCTTTCTTTCTCAGGTCAGAGATCAATACTTGAAACCAGCCAGGACAGTATCTCCTTGACCAACCTTTTCAGGCCCCAGTTTAATACCTGTAGCAAGCCAGAAAAATATCTGTGGACGACTGATCATAGATTAATACCTGAAACAAGCCAGGAAAATTATCTACATGAAGAGATTGAAGAGTAATACCTGTAACAAGCCAGGAAGACCTTTCTTTCTCAGGTCAGAGATCAATACCTGAAACCAGCCAGGACAGTATCTCCTTGACCAACCTTTTCAAGTTCCAGATTAATACCTGTAGCAAGCCAGGAAAATATCTGTGGACGACTGATTATGGATTGATACCTGTAACAAGCCAGGAAAATTATCTACATGAAGAGATTGAAGAGTAATACCTGTAACAAGCCAGGAAGACCTTTCTTTCTCAGGTCAGAGATCAATACCTGAAACCAGCCAGGACAGTATCTCCTTGACTAACCTTTTCAGGCCCCAGTTTAATACCTGTAGCAAGCCAGGAAAATATCTGTGGACGACTGATCATAGATTAATACCTGAAACAAGCCAGGAAAATTATCTACATGAAGAGATTGAAGAGTAATACCTGTAACAAGCCAGGAAGACCTTTCTTTCTCAGGTCAGAGATCAATACCTGAAACCAGCCAGGACAGTATCTCCTTGACGAACCTTTTCAAGTTCCAGATTAATACCTGTAGCAAGCCAGGAAAATATTTATGGACGACTGATTATAGATTAATACCTGAAACAAGCCAGGAAAATTATCTACATGAAGAGATTGAAGAGTAATACCTGTAACAAGCCAGGAAGACCTTTCTTTCTCAGGTCAGAGATCAATAACTGAAACCATCCAGGACAGTATCTCCTTGACCAACCTTTTCAAGTTTCAGATTAATACCTGTAGCAAGCCAGGAAAATATCTGTGGACGACTGATCGTAGATTAATACCTAAAACAAGCCAGGAAAATTATCTACATGAAGAGATTGAAGAGTAATACCTGTAACAAGCCAGGAAGACCTTTCTTTCTCAGGTCAGAGATCAATACCTGAAACCAGCCAGGACAGTATCTCCTTGACCAACCTTTTCAGGTCCCAGTTTAATACCTGTAGCAAGCCAGGAAAATATCTGTGGATGACTGATCATAGATTAATACCTGAAACAAGCCAGGAAAATTATCTACATGAAGAGATTGAAGAGTAATACATGTAACAAGCCAGGAAGACCTTTCTTTCTCAGGTCAAAGATCAATACCTGAAACCAGCCGGGACAGTATCTCCTTGACCAACCTTTTCAGATCCCAGTTTAATACCTGTAGCAAGCCAGGAAAATATCTGTGGACGACTGATCGTAGATTAATACCTGAAACAAGCCAGGAAAATTATCTACATGAAGAGATTGAAGAGTAATACCTGTAACAAGCCAGGAAAACTATCTTTCTTTCTCGGGTCAGAGATTAATACCTGAAACCAGCCAGGACAACTATCTACTCGACCAGCTCAAACAATTCAACAATCATTCTTGGATGGCATCTTTAAGCCCATCTCCAACAACTATCCATCATATCTCCAAATGGCATCTGTAAGCCCATTCCCGACATCACAATACCTGAAACAAGCCAGGAAAATTATCTACATGAAGAGATTGAAGATTAACACCTGTAACAAGCCAGGAAACTATCTTTCTTTCTCAGGTCAGAGATTAAATACCTGAAACCAACCAGGACAAATATCTACTCGACCAACTCATGCTTATTCAACTACAAGACCTCTGAAAACAGTTTACGGGTTCTCCAGATATGGATGTTAATCTATCGCTTGTTCAGATTCAAGACTTCTGAAAATAGTTTACGGGTTCTCCAGATATGGATGTTAATCTATCGCTTGTTCAGATTCAAGACTTCTGAAAACAGTTTGCGGGTTCTCCAGATATGGATGTTAATCTATCGCTTGTTCAGATTCAAGACTTCTGAAAACAGTTTACGGGTTCTCCAGATATGGATGTTAATCTATCGCTTGTTCAGATTCAAGACCTCTGAAACAATTTATGGGTTCTCCAGATATGGATGTTAATCTATCGCTTGTTCAGATTCAAGACCTCTGAAAACAGTTTACGGGTTCTCCAGATATGGATGTTAATCTATCGCTTGTTCAGATTCCAAACTTCTGAAAACAGTTTACGGGTTTTCCAGATATGGATGTTAATATATCCCTTGTTCAGATTCAAGACTTCTGAAAACAGTTTACGGCTGCTTCCAAATACAGATGTCAATCTATTGTTTATTCAGACCCCCAGCTCAGAGATGTTCCAAACATGGATAACTTTCTGATACTCGTCCACTCACCAACAACATAACAGTTCAACATACAATCCAGATGGCATCTTTAAGCCCATCCCCCGACAAGATTCTGTCACATTCCAGATGGAATCTTTAAGCCCATCTCCAAATGGCATCTTTAAGCCCATTCCCTCTACCATCACATCACCGAGTGCAAATTTATGGGCACTCTAGTGTTCAATCATCTTTCACCCTCAAGTCACAAATGGCAGATTCGCCAATCTTACTCTTCAGGTGTAAGAAGATTGAACAGGGGCAACTGTTGTACCCCAAAATTTGCCCTCCTCTTTTTCACAAGAAATCACAGCTTCAGTAAATCCAAAATTAGGGTTTGCACGCGCATTTTCAAAAGGAATTGAGTCCACAGTATTTTAATTGACTGTCACACTGCTTTGACGCTTGTTTGTTTCTCAAAGCCTAAAACATCTGGGATATAAGGTGAGGCTTCTGATTGAAAGTTTGAAGCGTTGGTTTAATCAATGAAGTGAAAGGCGTATGGACGTTTGTTTGTTTGATTGTGCAATACATACGGTTAATTGGAACGCCGGGCTTATTGTTGGTTAATGCAAGGCTGTGAGACTGAGACGTTTGTTGATTATTTATAATTTCTAAGTTAAAATTATTGGGATGCATTTCCAATTATTATAATTCAAGAAATTTAAATGATTAAATAAACAAGTGCAGAAGAATTAAAGAACTATCTGACAAAAGATTTTATTTATTCTAATTATTGTTACAAGTGTTATCTGAATACGGTAAATTTATTTACAGTGTTTATAATGACGTTTATTACAATGATTAAAAGTAAATTAAATCTACATCCTAAGTTTCTTGAAGTCTTCATCTTCTACCGCTGCTTCCCTTGCCCCAATTGATATTTACCTGCAAAGCCAGAAAAGGAGAAATCAATACAGATGAATTGGAAAAGCATTTTCAGACAGTTAATCAAAAACTCATCATTAAAGGTGGTTGGCCGGAATCAGATTGTTTTGATTTTCATCATATTTTTCTCATCCTCTTTGCAAATCACAAGAAGATTCTCTTCTTGGTTCACAAAGAGGAAAGAAAAATTATTTTGCAAACATACAAATCATTTAAACAAAATGCACAAGGCTGCATAAAAAATTCACCAAGCTGTACAGTGGCAAACTGAAAATGCCAAACCAAATTGCAATGTCAAATAAAGCAAACTAAGTTGCACAATGGCAAACTAAGTCACAAGTTCAAAACTGTCAAAGAAAGGCAAACTAAGCTGTCAACAAATTGTCAACTAAGCTATCAAACAGAAAAGATGCATACAAGTACACAAAAGCCAAGGCAGAAAATCTGGAAGGTAAGAAGATATGCAGAGGAAAACCAAATTGCAAGCAAGCTTGTAAAAGTACATTTTCATCATTTTCCAGCCAACACCTTTTCAGAAAAAGCTATTCTAAAGAAATAAAATATGCTTTCTGGAGAGAGAGAAAGAGAAAAAGTGAAGCAGGCTTACAGTTTGTGGGCAGGCTTAGAGGACAAATAAATATAACAAGAATTAACAGTTCAAAGGGGGCAGCACACATAAAGAAAAATATACCACAAAACTGTAAACACATAACAACAGCAAGCCTATAACAAAACGAGCAAGCCTTGCAGCCTGCTTCAAGCCTGCCTCAAACCTGTTACAGAAACCTGCCTCAAGCCTGTAACCAAAACAAGCCTGTAACCTCCAAACTTGTTCAAACACAAAACTTTCAGAAGCAAGCCTTCAAGCTTGCCTGCAAAAAAACCTTCAACAAAACCTGTCAAACTGCATAACATCACAAGCCTGCTTCAAACTGCCTCAAACCTGCATATCAACCAACACAAACCTTCAACAAAACCTGTTTTAAACCTGAGCCTGCTACAAACTGCTCAAGGCTGATTCGAACTGCTCCAATATACTTCAAACTGTTTCAAATTGCCTCAAGCCTGCCTTCAAGCAAGTAAACAACAGCCTGCTAAAAACCAGTTAAAAAACCTTCAACAAAACCTGTCAAGCTGCTCAAGCCTGCTTCAAGCCAAACTCCAGCAAGCCTGTCAAAACAATAAAACTCCAAACAAGCCTGTCAAAGCCTTACACATACAGAAACCAAAGCAACTCAGAAGTAGAAACAATCTCAGATTTAATATCATCATTGATAAAGACCAAGAGAGGAAGATAGTGAAACAAACAACAACAGCGTTTTCAGAAACAATTTCATCACTAAACGAAGGAGAAAGATACAAGTACCAGAAAGCCAGCAAGCTTCGTCACGATCCCTCCGCCTTGGCCACCTGAGAAGCGCCGCCGTCCACTCCTCCGTCTCCTCTCCAAAACTAAACCCAAGGTATTAATTCCTCCTCCCTTTTTTACACCTCACATAAACAAATAACACAGAAGATCAATAACATGTAAGAGATAAAACATGCAAGACTAAAATCTGAAGAACCCTAAAAAATGTTCAGAAAGAAAATCGTTACCTTTTTTTTTCATCGCCATGAGCAAATGTGGAGAGAGGAGATGGAGGCATCACGTCTGGTGGCCTAAGGCGATTGGATGAAGCGTCAATGGCTAGGTGTTTGAGATGGATGAAGGCGAAGAAGAAAGGAGAGGAGCGGCGCCGTTCCAAACAACTGAAACCTTGTTCTGAGTAGCAAACAAACAAACCCTAAAAAACATTGTGAAGCATTTGGGCCTGCCCCACACACGAACCCTAAGCCCAATTGAAACTGGCGCATGCACCCCCCTCTTGTCCCCTTTTTTAATTTTATTTTGGGCCCAATATGTTCTTAAGAGCCCATTTAACTTTTTTCTTACATACAAACTAATACTTTTTTTATAATTTTATTATCACCTTATTTCCCTTTATGACTTAATTCCTACTTTATTTTTGTTAAATAAAAATAATATATTAATTTTTCATATTACATTTTTATTAACAATACTTTTTTATTTATATTACACTTGAAATACATAAAAATAGATTTTATTAAGTTAATTGATTTTCTCTTTAAAACCTTTTTTGTTTATATAACACTAACAAAAACACAAAAATAATAATACTTAATTTTGATCATTTGTAAAAAACCATATGCATGGCACAATACTTTTGATTCTCTTTTATCCTTATACTTTGCAATATTTTTACATTGAGAATGCGACGATTCGATTTGGTTGTAAATAATATTGGACACTACTATTCTGATAAGACTCATCCCCATTTGTAAACATTTGTACCCCCATCCCCGTATACTTATTTGTAATAGCTTAGACTTTAAATTCCCGCAATTTATCGCTTTCTATATACTGTATAGTAATTAGGGTTTGTATGTGAAGATTCAAAATCAACCGCTAGATAACCTAACACAAGATAAATGCATGAAAATCAATACACAATTCACACTTGCACCTCTAGGGTAACCTCGCTTGTCGCCTCGGAAAAATGCAATCATGTCCCTCGAGTATGAGACACTCTACAAAATTGCTAGAGCGTCTCACAAGTTGCCTTCAATGATTATATACGATGACCCGCGCCTGTCCCGTTTAAACATCCTAACGCAAGGTTGTTCATCAAACACAATGGTGAAACAACACTGTTAAAAGGGTTAAAACATAAGAAAAATCTTTGAGTAAAATAGGGTAGACCAACTCTTAGTTACTTGATCAAAAAACTTGCAAAACATCCTTGCCATTTTTTTCAAAACACACATCACAACACAACTTCAAAAACAATTTCAAAACAACTTTCAAAACATTGAAATATCTTTTCAAAAAGACATACACCTTTGTATATACTGAAACACGAGTCATTACAAGGGTTGCCTAGACAAGGCATCTTTTTCAAAACATTTTCAAAACCACACACACAAAGCACCATTTCAAACAATTGAAAAGAAAAGGCAAGTGATCTAAAAACAAGTAACTAAGAGCCCATGGATAACCATGGATGAAAAGGGTGCTAGCACCTTCCCTTTTCATAATCTACCCCACGAACCCACGAAAACATCTCAAAGGTCTTTCCTGTGCTTTTTGACCTTTCCATTAGGATAAATAAAAAGTCGGTGGCGACTCTTGCTAAACCGAAACATTTGCGAACACAAACGCAAAACCTCAAGTCAGTTCTCCCACCGTATCACAATATGCATGTTGGGAACTTTGGCAAAACAAAAATAAAACAAAAGATCATAGTCCCTCGATGACGCTATCTTGGCTGCATAAACAAAAATGATCAAGTCCCTCAAGAAAATTGCCAAAGATACTTAACACAATTGCTATCATGGTTTATACGATGACCCGCACCTGTCCCGTTTAACATCCTAACACAAGGTTGTTCACCAAATGCAATGGTGAAACAACACTGTCAAAAGGGTTAAAAACATATAGGAAAGATCTTTGAGTAAAATAGGGTAGATAGCTCTTAGTTACTTGATCAAAAAGCTTGCAAAAACATCCTTGCTATTTTCAAACACACTTCACAACACAATTTCAAATCAAATTTTCAAACATTGAAATCTTCTCAAAAGACAAAAACACCTTTGTATACATTCAAACAAGAATCATTACAAAGGTAGCCACAACGATGGCCTCTTCTCAAAACAACTTTCAAAACCACACACAAAGCACCATTTTAAACAATTAGAAAAGCAAAGCAAGTGATCTAAACAAGTAACTAAGAGCCCATGGATAACCATGGATGAAAAGGGTGCTTGCACCTTCCCTTTTCATAATCTACTCCCCGAACCCAAGAAAACATCTCAAAGGTCTTTCCTGTGTTTTTTGACCTTTCCTTAGGATAAAATAAAAAGTCGGTGGTGACTCTTGCTAAACCGAAACATTTGCAAACACAAAACGTAAAACCTCAAGTCAGTTCTCCCACCGCATCACACCCGTGAAGTCGCAACTGGAAAATCATCCCCAGCGGAGTTCTTTCCTTTCATAAGACAAGAATTCAATCCCCAACAAGGTTCATTATCACCAGCAACGGTAATGCATCCCCAGCTGAATTTATCAGCGGAATCCTCAGCAGAGCATTTCTTCTCCACAGAGTCATTCTCTCGTTAGTTTATTCCCCAGCGGAGTTATCCTCTCCTGCAGGTTTATTCTTGCAAGCATCTTCATTCACTATCCCCAGCGGAAACGAAGAATTCAACTCTTTTCTCCAGCAGCGATCCAGGATTTATTTTCCCCAGCTAAAAACATCACATTTCCATACATCATGACACATGCATATACGCATCATACATCACAATCTCATTTATTTTGAGAACATCATTGCCTGATACATATCATGTATCACATACAAATAACCTTTACCTTTCAGGAAAGATGCAATCAAATTCTCACAAAAGCAAGCTATGAAGCCCAGATCCGACTGGACAATAGTTTAAATCCTCAGCAAGCCGTGGATCCCGGATTACGATCGGATAACAGCTCAACAAGTTATTGTGAAGCCTAGATTACGAACAGACAACAATACAAGTTCCTGTGAAACCTGGATTACGACCAGATAGCAGTTAAAGTATTGTGAAGACTGGATTTTGACCAGATAACAGTAAGGGATACTATGCAGCTTGGATCACGACCAAACAACAGTTCACCTGACCAGATACTATGAAGCTCGGATTACGACCAGATGTTAGTTGGCCCAAGGTCAAAGGGAATCCCGGATTACAACCGGATAGCCATTTGATCTCTTCCAAAGACTAGATTACGACCAGATAAGAAGTGAAGTATTATGAAGACTGGATTTCAACCAGATAGCAGATAAGGGATACTGTGCAGCTTGAATTACGACCAAACAATAGTTCACCCGGCCAGATACTATGAAGCTCGGATTACGACCGGATGTTAGTTGGCCCAAAGTCAAAGGGAATCCTGAATTACGACCGGATAGCCATTTGATCTCTTCCAAATACTGGATTACAACCAGACAAGAAGTGAAGTATTGTGAAGACTGGATTTCGACCAGATAACAGATAAGTGATAATGTGCTTCTTGGATTACGACCAAACAACATTTCACCTGGCCAGATACTATGAAGCTTGGATTACGACCAGATGTTAGTTGGCCCACAGCCAAAGGGAATCCCGGATTTCCACCGGATAGCCTTTTGATCTCTTCTAAAGACTGGATTACGACCAGACAAGAAGTAAAGTATTATGAACGACTGTATTTCGACCAGATAGCAGATAAGGGATACTGTGCAGCTTGGATTACGACCAAATAGCAGTTCACCCGACCATATACTATAAAGCTTGGATTACGGCCGGATGTTAGTTGGCTCACAGCCAAAGGGAATCCCAGATTACGACCGGATAGCCATTTGATCTCTTCTAAAGACTAGATTACGACCAGATAAGGAGTAAAGTGTTCTGAAGACTGGATTACAGCCAGATAAGGAGTAAAGTATTGTGAAACCCGAGTTACAACCAGACAGCAATACGGAATACCATAAAGCCTGGATTACGACCGGATAACGATAAAAGGACTAAAACCTGGATTGCAACCAGATAGCAGTACAAGACCTCACGAAGTTTGGATTTTGACCAAATAGCAGTTTACCTGGATAGTTACTAAGAAGCCCGGTGTCGACCGAATATTATTGTGCCATGAATTCAAGTTAAAGCCCGGAGGCGATCGAATAACATTTGAATTCCTTCTGAAACCTGGATTACGACCAGATAAGAATTGAGAAGTTGCAAAACCTAGATTAAGACCAGATAGCAAGTTTAATCTCATCCCCCCAGTAAGTCACTGTAAGGCATGGATTACGACCAGGTAGCGGTTAGTCTTATTACTATGAAGCCTGGACCACGACCAGATCACAATTCATTTTCACCTCCTCGACTAAGAAATGATTCCTCAGTTGAATACGGATGACCAGAGTTCCTAAATATCAACAAAGACGACTCACCAGCAGAATAACAGACGGCGAAGCTCCTAAATTTCTACTTCTCTCAACAAAGATCAGCCTTCCCCAGCGGCATTTTCCTCAAACGACAGGTATATAAGCTCTCGCTAAGGAATCTCTTATGCGATCGACATTTCTTCAGATGGAATCTTTAAGCCCATCCCCTTGTCAACAATTTCCAAATGGCATCTGTAAGCCCATTCCCGAAATCACAAGGCGGATACCATGTCATGCGAGTGCAAATTTCTGGGCACCCTAGTGTTCAATCATCTTCCACCTTCGGATCACGAAAGGCACGAAAGCCAATCTACATCCTCAGGTTTAAGAAGATTGAACAGGGGAAGTTGTTGTACCCCAAAATTTTCCCTCCCATATTTCTCAAAACATTTCAAGAATGATCTCCAATTTGCTCAAGGTAGTCCAAGGGTTGGCCAAACAAGCTCTCTCCTAAGGCAGTCTACCCCAAATTAGGGTTTCATGTTGCATCAAGATCCTTGAGTCCAAGTGACCCCAAGTGCTCACCAATGTCCTAATATGTTCTCAATATCATCCATGTCAAGTTTCAAGCCTTGCAGAGGAAGTTTGCTCAGTCAACTGCTTAAAAGTCCAAAAATCGACTATGCTATGGCAAAAGTCAACTGTGACCTACATATAGTCAAACTTCAAGATTTTTGGTCAACATCCTCATTTTGAAGTATATTTCATCATTTTATCAAGGGTTGATCATGATTCACCAAGGATTGCTCATAATTCATCAAGATTCAAAAGTTGCTAAATTAGGGTTTTGTAGGAAAAGTCAACTCAAATTTGACCAAGCATATCTTTCTCATACTTTATGAGAAATGACCCATCCAAATCTCATTTTGAATAGGATTCAATTTCCTACAATCCATCTTCATCTCCCAAGATCAAAAAATTCACTCACAAGAAGTTATGAATTTGGACATTATAGGTCATTTTGAAAAGTCAACAAAAACACCTTTTTTGTCAAAGCTTCATACATGAGCATGGAATATCAAAATAATATGATACCAAAAAGTTTGCTTAGAGGACATCTCAAGATTTCTAAAAAGTCTAATAACACCTCCAAAGAGTCAAAATTGAGGAAGTTGTGCATTGGTGAAGTTGACCTTTTTTGCAAAATTGCCAAAAGTCAACTATCCCCAAAACTTCAAATTTTGCCAAATGGACCCAATCTTTTTCACTTGTTATGAGTTGGAAACATATCCCACGTGCTCTAACCTTTGCCACTTGTCCGTGTATTATTCTTATTAATTATTTTGATTTTTATTTGAATTAATTTGATTTAAATCAAAATAAATCAAATAAAAATCCAAAACATTGATAACCAAGGATTTTGTGATTATTTCAGGCTTCATTATACAGCTAGCATCATTCAAATTCGTGCCAAGCCTTATAGTTCACAAAAAGATTAAAAAGAAACCAAATTTGGAAGGTTGTTAAAGGGAATCAAAATCAAATATCAAAAGCATTGAAGAAAGAAGATTTGGACACAACTATTAACCCGAATGCATTGCTTGATACATAAGGACTGCATGCAGATCAAAAGAAAAGTTAGAAATCAGGCTTAGAGCAAGAAGAGAATTTGAAAAAAGAAGCAAAAAGTGTGAGATCGAATTGGTGGTTAGAGGCATTCTCAAGGTTTGGTATCTGTCCCAATCGTTTCCTGGCACTCTCAGGAACTTAAAGCAATCGAAACCAAGCGTTTTCAAGCCCTCCCACGCGCTGTAAGTCCGTAACAGTATCATCATCTTCTTGAATTCGAATAGCCTTATTCTTGCATCCATAGTGTAAATTAATGGCATATTCTTAACCTATGAAGCATTTGCAAACTTTTGGCATTATTCAATTTCATTTTAATGGTCTGTAACGAAATCCACCATTGTTAGGGTTTCGAATTTGGTTTTAGGGTTTTTATTTTCAGGAACAATTGGCCTTGGCAATGGGTATGATTGTGATCAGAAGGACGAGACGAATCTAACCATGGTGTTAGATTCCATTTATATGGCCTGTAACAGATTTTGGAACGGGCATGGCTTGTAGTGACGGACATCGTCCGTGGGTATAGGTCTCAAAGTTTTTAGCCACGGAGGGAGGAAGAAGACGATTAGCTGTCGTCCCACGATTGGCTTGTTTAAACGAGCGCGCGTTTTCTGTTTTTGTTTCCACTATATTTCATTTTTCTTATATTATTATTATTTGGCAATATGATAACAATAAGAACAACATAGCCCAGTGGTTTCCACGTGAGTGTTAAGGCATTCATAGGCTGGAGGTCAGGGGTTCGATCCCTGCCTCCAATATTTGTTATTTTTCATTGTTATTTCAGGAAATCCAGTATGCATGCAAGCCAGGACGTCCACCATACTCCTTCCTCATCAACGTGCCAGATGGCCAGATCTGGTGGCCACCATTGCAAGCGCACCATAGGCCAAGTCAAACATGCCACACTGGATGGAAAAAGTCAGCGTGGACCTTCTCATATTGGGCCCAGGAATCTGCTTTCCACACCTCCCAAAAATGCTACATTCAGGCCCATTTTCTATCTTCATATCTTTTTATTTATTTTATTTAAATTGTCTATTTAATTACTAACCAATAATTAATTTTCCTTTTATCAAAAAATCACCAAAAATTATTTTTTATCCAATTAAAATCAAAATTATTATTTTTCATCAATAAATCAATTAATTTAATTAGGTTATTAATTTTTTAGATAACTTTAATTTATTTTGAAAATAATTAAAATTAATTAGAATAAATAGGTTTTCATTACTAACTTATTTATTTTATTTCTTTCCTAAAATAACAAAATCCAAAAATATGTCATGTAATTATTTTTCATTAATTAATTTAATAACTAATTAATTTAGCATTTAATTTTAGGACTTAATTTCTTTCCTTAAAAAATATTTAAAAAGCAACAAAAACATTTTCTTCTAATTAAGAGGGTCAAAACCTTAGTTTCGCGTTCGATTCAATTTTCTCACGCACTTTATTTTTTATCCAATTATTGTATCTGCTCTAGGTTTGTAATAATTAAATTAGGACATTTATTTATTTTTACCGCTTTTAAATTTCAAAGGGGTTTGTTTTTGGCGATATAAATACTCGACGCCTTGTAATAGCGTAGTTTAAATTCCGCACTTTAATTTCTGCAAATATTTAACTGCTAGATGTTGATAATAGGGCTTGCATGACAAGAATGAATGTTTAATCTTAAAACAGTTAGATCACCCTTAATTGTGCAAAGATAAAAATAACTGAAATCAACACATTCGCACATGCGCACTCCTATGGTACACCCCACTTGGTTGTCTTCGTAAACGGTCATTGAGTATAGTTTGTTTTAGAGGTCACCCTCTTGTCTGAAAGATCATAACTTGTCTCGAAATGGTTGCCTCGGATATTGTTGCCTCGAATAAATGATCTAAGACATTAGGGTTACCGCTAAGACAATCTAACATTGCTTTAGTGACTGTATGTCCCTCTTTCGAATTGACCCTCAAACTCCAACGATGATGCTACCTACTCACTAATAGTGGGATAGAATTGTCTAAAGGAAACAAATATAGAACGATTCCTTTTTCGAGTAGGTAGATTAGTTCTTAGATACTTGCTCAATCAAAACAAAACTTTTTCACACTTACACTCTTTTACAAACAAAGTTTTCAAAAAACACTTCATTACACTCTTAAAGACAGAAGCAAGAGTTAAATCAAAGTTAAAACAAAAACTTTTCAAAGCCCACAAACACAAAGAAAACAATTTTGAAAATGATGAGCAAGTACCTAAGAGCCCGTAGATAACTACAGATAGAAAGGGTGCTAATACCTTCCCTTTCTATAATCTACCCCCCGTACTCATAAATATCTCGAAAAAGGAATTTTTCTGTGCTTTTTTCCTTTTCTTGTTGGATAAAATAAAAGTAGGTGGCGACTCTTGCTTACCGCGACATTTTGCAAACACAAACACAAAATTTAAACCAGCATTCCAAAAACAGTCAGTTCTTCCACCGTATCACACCAAGTATCATTGCGTTCGATGGCCTTAATTTCTTCATTCATAGAATTCTTCCAATTTTTGTTTCTTACTGCTTCGTCGAAACTGACATCTTCAGTGTCTGTCAACAAACATACGAGATGCACTTCTTCTGTGTTTTCATACAAGTCTTGTAAACCTTATAGCCTGGGCTGTTAGATTCCATCTTCATCATCAGAGTCTTCTGGTTCTGTCGAAGTGTTTTTCGATATAGCACCTGGTAATTCGACCATAACTTCAGTCGAATTGATCCAATCCCACTTGCTTCCTTCGTTTACTCGAACATCTCTACTCACTATCACCTTTTTGTTTATTGGGTTGAAAAGTCTGTAACCTTTCGTTTTCTCATCATACCTAATGAGTATGTATTTCTGACTCTTATCTTCCAGCTTTATTCTTCTTTGACCAGGTACATGTGCATAAGCCACACTTCCAAACACTTTGAAGTGAGACACAATTGGCTTTCATCCGCTCCAAGCTTCTTGAGGTGTTAAATCTCCAAACTTTGAATGTGGACATCTATTCTGATCATAGACTGCACATTGTACAACTTCTGCCCAAAATTATGTTCCTTCTCTTAAGCATTGATCGAACCATGTCGAGGACTGTTTGATTCTTTCTTTCGGCCACACCATTTTGTTGAGGTGAGTATGTTGCAGTCAGAAATCTATGTATGCCTCGCTCTTCATAGTACTTCATAAAGGTTGTCGAAGTATACTCCCCACCTCTGTTTGATCGAAGAGCTTTAATGTGCTTTTCTGTTGCTTTCTCCACCATTATCTTAAACTTCTTGAATACTTCGAAGGCTTCTGACTTTTCTTTCAAAAAATACACTCAAGTTTTCCTTAAGAAATCATCAATAAAGGATATAAAGTACTTTTTGCCACTGAAGGATTCTGGGGTAATTGGTCCATATATGTCAGTGTGAATCAATTCCAGAATTTGTTTAGCCTGATATTCTGCCTTTCTTTGAAATGAGGTTCTCGTCTGTTTTCCAAACACACATTCTTCACATAACTTTCCTTCGAAATTCTACGTCTGGCAGTCCATGCACCATATTTTTCTTTGCTAACCTCCTTAGTCCAGCCTAATATAGATGACCAAAACATAGATGCCATAGAGATGCTTGGTCTTCAACATTGGCTTGCAAACACTTTTCTTGAATGCTTATTAAATTCAACTTGTACATTTGATTTCTCCCCATTTCAACTTGAGCAACCAGACGCCCTGTCTTGTCTTTTAAGTGCAAGCTTCGATCTTCCATGAGTATCGAATAGCCCTTTTCTGTGAGTTGCCCCAGACTCAAAATATTTGCTTTGAGGTTTGGTACATAGTACACATCTTGGATTAATCCTATCAAATCATCCTTCTGCAAGAAACTGATTGTTCCTTTTCCTTCGACCCTTACTTTCGACGCATCTCCAAAGGAAACATGACCATCCTCAATTTTCTTTATTTATTTGAACAAGTGCTTATGACCATACATATGGTTACTTGCTCTTGAGTTCAGGTACCACATAGTGTCATTTTCTGCATCTGCTTCCTTTTGAGTCATTAACAAAAATCCTTCATTCGATTCTGTTTCTAGGGAAAGATTTGTTGTTTCTTCTATCTTTCTTCTAAGTTGACAATCTTTTGCAAGATGTCCAATTTTACCACAGTTGTAGCAACTATAGGAGTTGCAATATTTCGCATAATGCCCTTATTTGTTACATTTGTAACATTCGATATTGTTGTAATTCGACCTACCACCTCTCTGGCCATGTCCTCTGCCACGCCAGTTTTGTTGGCTTGATTTTCCTCTGTCGAAGTTATTATTTTGGTAGCTTCGACCACCATTACATCCTCCACGGCCATGTCCTCTGTCACGCAAATTTTGAGAGAAAAGTTCCTTTTTGTCTCTGTTGGGTTCTGCATCCTCAAGTATCTTCTTCTTCTTCTTTATTTTACGTTGTTCATGTGCCTCAAGTGAACCAGTGACTTCTTCGACAGTGATTGTCGAAAGATCATTCGCCTCTTCTAGTGCGCATAATATATTTTCGAACTTGTCTGTCAAAGATCTCAGAATCTTTTCAACAATACGAGCATCAGTCATTGCTTCTCCATTTCGATTGAGTTGATTTTCTACTGTCTGCACACGAGTGGTGTAGTCCGACACGGACTCTGTCTCCTTCATCTTTATTCTCTCCATTTCTCCTTGAAGAGTCTACAAGCGAACTTGCTTGACTTTATCTGCTCCTTTGAAAGCCTTTTCTAGCATGTCCCACGCTTCCTTCGATGTAGTCGAACCAGCAATCTTTTCAAAAACTGATCCGTCGACTGCTCTGAACAGCATGTACAATGTCGTTTTATCATTTGCTCGCGTTTCTTTCAACGCCTTATTCTGAGCAGTTGTGATTGTCGTCGTATCTGATGGTTCTTCAAACCCATCGTTAATTACTTCCCATACACCTAACGATCCCAAAAGCGCCTTCATCTGAATACTCCAGTTCTCATAATTCGATTTTGATAGTCGTGGCAGTGGCATTTGACCCATCATATTTGCCATGCGCTCTGATACCAATTTGAAGAGAAAATGGGAGTGGACTTTAAACTTGTTTTCTTTATATAAAATTGTCCAACTGAATTTTGATATGAGTACAAAGTGATTTATATAGTAGATATTACAAGATAGAATATTAAATGTTACATCATTAACTATTTCTAGGTCCCAAAGGAATAAACTTCCCACTGTGCAAAGAGAATTTGTCTTTTGCATTATCCAATGCAAATTTGAATTTAACCAACAATTTTGATGAGTTTGATTGTAGGATCATATGGTGTTGAAACATGTTTAGAACTTACAAATCCAGAGTCTTCTAAGAGATCAAGACAATACTTCATTTGACATAAAGAAATTCCAGACTTTAAGTGTGCAACTTCAATGCTTAAGAAGTATTTAAGTTTGTCTAAATCCTTGATTTTGAATGTGGTGTGCAATGCTTCTTTGATAGATTTGAGTTCATTCAAATCATTTCCTGCAAAAATCACATTATCCCCATAAACTAATAAAATTGTGAAAGAAGAATTGTTAGTCTTGACAAACAATGAATAGTTTGATCCAACTTGTTTGTAGTGGTGTTCAATGAGAAAGTTGGTAAGTCTTTCATGCCATACCTTCTAGTTTGTTTAAGTCCATAAAAGATATTTAACAAGCTTACAATCTCGGTTGGGATTTGAGGTTTGAACACTAGGAGGTACCATAATGTATACATTCTCTTGGAGTTCACCATGTAAGAATGAATTATTTACATCCAATTGATGTAAATGCCAAAGATGGAGAGAAATTAAAATAATAACAATTCTTACAGTGGTGAACTTGGAAACAAGTGAGTAGGTATTAAAATATATTGCTTGCCTTCATTCATATCATAACTAATACATAAATAGTACTCTCTTTGGCTAGAATCCAAGAGACTTTCTAGCAAACTATTGGTGACTCACCACCTAGAATTATCACGTGAGTTATGGCAAAGCAAATACAATATCCTCTAGAATCCTTAAGCTTATTTTCTCCCACCTTTCCTCCACTTAGGGACCACATAATCATTGAGATGTTTGGGCCTACCACAGTTTCTTTTGGCCTTAAGTTTAGGAACTTTTTCTTATGCTATATCTAGAAAAAAACCCCAATCTTCTTGCTCTCCCTCTTTAGTTTGCTTCATAACAAGCATCTTTAGTGTATGCTATTTTAATGCAAATGTAGGCCTTATTTGTGCCCTTAGTATTGAACTTAGTGGGATAATGTTTGCTATCCTTTAAAGAATGACACGATCTCTGGCTAAAAAATGACTCTGAATTAGTTTCTTTAACCTTTAAAAACAATGCATCGATGTCTTAACCTTTAAGAAACATATGGTTTAGGTGTTCACATCTAATTGGTTCCATGAACTTCATTGTTTCTTATATATTAAGGGAAGATAACTATTATATAGATAAATTAATTAATATTAATTTAAGAAATATGTATAATACTTGGTGGTATGATATACCTCTTCTTTTAAATAAAAAAATTACTATTTAGGGTTTTGCATTCCTTTTCTTAAAGGGAAAAACATTAGAACTAGTAGGAATTCCTTTTCAAGAGTATAATCATTCAATATGCACATGAACTTTGTTGTAGGCTCTTTAGAATATTTTGTAATTAAAATACTTACAAATTGTTATTCTTCAATGAAATTCAATTTTGAATATAAACTCATAATATTTTATTTAAAAGATAATTTTATTCCAAGCTTTGCACTAATCAAGTCTCATGTTTATTACAATTGTAGCTCATCAAACACATTTTTAGTTCAACTAATTATAGAATCACATTGAATTTGACACCATGATTTTGTAAAAGTTTCAAAGTGTAGCTTGAATAAAACCACGATAGTTCCTTGCGATTATGCCAAACTCATTGCGAGTTTAAACATACACCTTTGCGAGTAGTTTCTTGAACCAATATGCTGACAACTTAGGGGTTCTCTTGAGAGATTTGAAGTTAACATAGACAATACCAAACCTTGATGTATACCCTAATCTCCATTCAAAGTTATCAAGTAATGACCATGCATGGTATCCAACCACATTTGCTCCATCATCAACAGCTTTCTTTAGTTGACTCAAATAGCCTTTGTAATATCCTATCCTTGTTGTGTCATGCAAACCTTTGGCAAATGTCACATTACCCGGATCATCCATACCTAAAAATCATTAACTTTAAGTTACATAACATCAAAGCCATAAAAGAAAACCAATGATTAAGACAAAAAAAAGCATTGAAAGAAAGCTTTAAAAAACTAGGTTCAAGTGTTACCATTTTCAGATAAGAGCACAGTTGGGTTTCCATAATGCTCCTTGATGTACATTAAGCATTTGTACATGCCACTTGGTACATTGTAAAGCCAAGATGAATATGCCTACAAAGTTCAATGTAGAAATATTTAATTAACTGCATGATTTTTGCACTAGTTTTTTTAATCATGGCTAACTTTCACTTGTTTCAAACTTACCCTTGGTCCAATAGGTACTCCATTCTTAGCATCTTCAATGTTAAGCAAGAAAATCAATGTAAGTAAAATAGCAATAAACAAGAAAAGTATTTCAATAAACCATTAATTTTACACATTTTAAAGTATAAATTAAAAAGAGTGTTATTTAGAGAAAATTTGAAGGAAGGGTTATCTTACAAGCAAATCCTACATTCCAATCACTTTGATAGCCAGGAACTTTTGGTTTTGATTGATGAGGATCATACATGTAGAAAGAAGTATATTGATTGATACCAACAAAATCAATGGAACCCTTCACAATTTTCACTTCTTCTATAGTGAACTTTGGGAGTCTCTTCCCAACAATATTTTGCATGGTTTTTGGATACTCACCATAAACTATGGGATGAATGAACCTGCGGAATTAAAGAGCTTAAGTATATGAGCATGCATTGAAGAGTTTAATGAAGCATAAGTTAAAGATTTTTTACCATCCAATATGAAAGTCTCTAGCTCTTTGAGCAGCATAGTTATCAGCCTTTGATCTCGTAAGAGGCTCATACCAAACAAGATCCAACAAAATTCCAATCCTGCCCTTTTGCTTTTCCTAAAACAACCACAATCACCACCACCACATAAGAATATCAAATGAAACACTTAATGCACAGTGAGTTCGGCGAAATCATGATGATACTTGTGATACCACAATACCATCGTGATTCTCCCAAACTCATTGTCAATACAAACACGCGGTTAATATAAAAATACGCAAAAATACTGATATTACTTGGTAGTTTTGTCTGTATCTTTGAACGGCAGCAGCATGCGACAAAATCAAATTATGAGCAACAATGTAAGGCTCAGTTCCTGAATTTCCAACGGTACAATTTCCATATTCTTTAGAACATCTTCCAGGGGCATGAAGGCCATTATCATAACCAAGAGCCGCAATAACTCTCGGTTCATTAAAAGTCATCCAATTCTTAACTCTATCTCCAAATGTCTTGAAACAAAAATCCGCATAATCTGCAAAATCTTTCCTGCACAATTTTGAAACATTATAGCTTAATTAGGGTTTAAAAAAAATTTTCATAGCCATAAGGGTATTTTAGTACTTACACAACATTATGGCTCAATAAGCCATTATATCTCAACTCAAGAGCTAAAGGAAGATCATAATGGTACAGATTCGCATAAGGAGTAATGCCTGCAAAATTGTTTTAGGAACAAAAAAAAAAAGAATTAACCTAAAATTAAATTTCTAAAACTATATATGTAATTTATATATGTACCTTTTTCTATCAAGTAATCAATTAATCTGTTGTAATATGCAACACCTTTCCAATTTACTTTACCAGTTCCATCTGCATCACCGATTTAATTTATTAATTGAGTTTAAAAAATTGTTCATCTTGTTTTTATGAAAAATGAGCAATACAAAGATTTGAATTACTTGGAAAAATTCTGGACCATGAGATTGAGAAACGGTATGCATCAAAATTTAGCCTTGCCATAAGATCTACATCTTCCTGTAAAATTAAAAAAAAAAACTAAAATATAGTGTATAATATTTTTAATAAATATGTCAAGAAACATTTTAAATGATTTTACTTACTTTGTAGCGATGATACTGATCAACAGAAACCTCTCCTGTACCATTATTTTCGACAATCCCTGTGATGAATGGAACAATTAATATTAGACCAAATTATATTAAAAAAAATATTTATTTTAATTATTTTATTCAAAATATATAAATATATTGTAAAACACAATTTTTGGATGAATTAAGAATAATGAATGGAGATTAGGTAAGAAACACAAACCTGGTTTCTTGATGAACTCGTCCCAAATACTAGGGCCACGACCATCTTTGCTGGCCATACCCTCAACTTGATAAGCAGAAGTTGCAACACCAAACACAAACCCTTTAGGAAACCCTTTTCTCAATCCTCCAATATCAAAACGCAACGGTTGAGGCACATCAACTCCATTAACTGAGCTAGCAACAATCAAAAAAGAGAAGAAAACCATGAAACAGAACCACTCATGATGTTTTGAATCCAACATCATCATTTTCTTCAAACAACAACAATAACACCAGTGAAGAAAAAGACTGAGCGAGGTTTGTTTTTATAGCGCATGTTTGTGGTCAATTCCAATTCTGTCAAAATACTAAATTTTAGAAATAAATTTAATACGTCGTTTTGGATATGAATTATAATTATGGCACCCATACGTGGACATGCGTGTAACCCTATCAAATATAATGGTGACAACTACACATTAAAAGTTAATAATGATTTTATAAAATATTTATTAAGATGGTTTTTATGAAAATTAATTTAAAAATAATAGAAGTTCTTTTAATTTTTTTTTTTATAAATTAAAAGAGTGATTTTATATAATATTTCAATTATTTATATAATATAAAAATGGTTAAGTTATTCCACTAAACCATTAACTCTCACTAATCATCACTAACCAATAGTGCAAGAATCGCATAAATAGAAAAGAACATTTTTGTTATTATTATTATTAAATCTCTGTATATAGAAGACTGATAAAAGTGTAATTAATAATACTTACTTATATGTTTGTATAAATTTTTAAAAAAGGAAATGTTTATTCTCATTAAATATTATTTCACTAATTTATTTTATTTTTATGGGGCAAAAAATAGAGACTAAACTAGACAATTTTTTACTCTATTTGATGCAGAAATTAATCACATGATTGGAACAAAGATATGGACAAAATATATTCCCATTAAATTATGAGACAATATTTTGTCTCATTATCAAAAAAATATTAAAATACAATTTTTAACCTCTCTAATAATATTTTAAAAATTAGATCGAACCGACTAATTCAATCGGTTGGATTGAGAATTGGAGAAGAATTCAGTTGAATTAACTTTTTAAAATCGCTAATAAGTCAAAATTGAAGTAAAATAAAATAAAAAATCAGATTAAACCGTCTAAAACCATTCGAACTAGAGTCCATTAAAAAAATGCATAAAATTGATCATTATTTTTTAATATTTTAAAAAAATTTAATATATCAATATCAAAATTTAACATACATTCCTCAATCACAAAAAAGAATTTTGTGTGTTTTTTATAACTATACAAAGTTTTAAGTTTTGTCATTCAGATACAGTTTTTCTTTCAACTATAATCCATCATCATCACCATGTCGTTTCTTTCAAACATAGTCACGCTATCCAACTCAATATTGGTTGTTGTTCTAGTCAATATTATTTGTTGTTGTCAGTTATGACTTATTTGTCGTAGTTTAATTCAAATTTGTTTTTGTTATTTAATTAAATATATTGTATTATTTATTTTTGATATTCTATCTTATATAATTTAGGTATTCTTTGTTGGAAATACACCAAATATCTATGATGAATTTCTATCAATCTTGATGAACAAGATTGATATTACCACACAATGACAATGAATTATGAGAAAAGAAAAGAAACGAAAGAAGACAATTATTTTTTGCAGAGTTTCTCTAAGCCCACAAATTGTAGAAAATATTGTTATTCACTTGCAACTACAAATTCTGTGAATACAACTTAATTGACTTAATTACAAAATTAAGGGTTACTCCCTCTATTTATAGATTTAGGTTAGCCAAAACCCGAAACTATAAAAGCCCAAAATATTTATTTTAGATCTAAATCAAATCTATCTAAATCTAAAACAAATCAAATCTGTGGGTAGCTTGCTTCGATCCACAAGCTATTCGACTGAGCAATGGCTTCCTTCGAGCAATCTACTTAGATCCACCTCTAAACCCTTCGATACACATAGTTTCAACACAACCGAATTACAATTTAACACACCATCTAATTCATTATGTCTAAACTATCTATATTTATTATGGTTCTTAGTTTTCTGAATACTTCGACTTGCACTCCCTTCGTCATGATGTCGGCAATCTGATTCTCAGTTCTGCAGTGTTCCAAATTCATCTTCCCATCTGCTACCTGCTCTCGAAGATAGTGGAACCTCATTTCGATGTGCTTGCTTCGACCATGTGCTATCGAGTTCTTCGCCAGATTGATAGCTGACATGCTCTCGATCTTCATGGTAATTGCTCCATGATCTTTCCCTGTTATCTCTTCGACCAAGTTCACCATCCAAGTTGCTTGAAATGCCCCAAGAGAAACAACTATGCATTATGCTTCACATGATGATAATGTCACTACTGGTTCCTTTCTTGAACTCTAAGAAACTGGTCCACCACCTAACATAAACACATATCCTGCTTTTGATTTTTGATCTTCAGCATCACTACAACAACTCGAATCAGTGTATCTTACTAACTTGCATTCTTTTCCTTTATCAGTTGCAGGAAACAAAATGCCATAGTCGAGAGTTCCTTTGATATACCTTAGTATCCTCTTCACCGCTGCTAGATGTGATACCTTTGGCTTCTGCATGAATCTACTTACCATACCTACACTATATGCTAAGCCATGTCTTGTATGACAAAGGTATCTCAATGACCTAATAAGTCTTCTATATTGGGTTGGATCGACATCATCTTCATCTGGATCTTTAGACAGTTGCAGTCTTGGTTCTGTAGGTGTCGAAGTTGAGTTGCATTCTTCCATCTCAAATCTCTTGAGAATTTCTCCTGCATATCTTCTTTGATACATCATCAAACCTCTACTACTATTGTAGAATTTGATGCCAAGGAAATATGAAATATCACTCAGATCAGACATTTCGAATTCCTCGCTAAGATCACCATTGAAGTCTTCGATCTCACTTTTGCAGTTACCTGTTATCAACAAATCTTCGACCTAAGGACATAATATAAACAATTCACTATTGCTTCTTCTTACATATACTCCATGTTCAGTTGTGCACTTCACAAATTCTTTCTCCATTAGGAAACCATCAATTTTCTTATTCCAAGCTCTTGGAGCTTGTTTCAATCCATACAGGGCTTTATGCAGCCTGTACACCTTTCTCTCTTCGTTATGTTTCACAAACCCAAATGGTTGTTTAACATAAACTTCCTCGTCTAAGGGTCCATTCAGGAATGCAGACTTCATGTCCATTTGTCATGTGTGCCATCTGTTTATTTCTGCAAGACCAACAACCAACCTGATTGTTTCGATCCTAGCAATAGGTGCAGAAACTTCATCGAAGTCTATTCCTTATTTCTGTAGAAATCCTTTCGCCACAAGCCTTGCTTTGTGTCGAGTTACTTCCCCTTTGGGATTCATCTTCAATCTGTATACCCACTTGACATCAATTTCCTTCTTGCCTTGAGGCAATTTGACAAGTGACCAAGTGTTGTTGTCTTTGATAGACTTCACTTCTTTGTTCATTGCTTTCACCCACTTTGAATCCTTCAATGCTTCAGCCGCATTGACAGGTTCGACATCTACATAGAAAGTATAATGTACCAACTCACCTTCATTATCTATCACATCATCTAATGTAATCACACAATATTGCAATCTTGCGGGCATGCGTCTTATTCTTTGAAGTCTGCTTGTACTTGGTTGATCTATAACTGCTGGTTTCTCTTGTCGAAATTCTCTTTCGACTTGAGTTTCTAGTTCTTCAAGTAGGATTCCCACTGAATATTTCTTGACATTTTCATTCAAATCCTATTATTTAAGCTCATCTATGATCACGTCCCTGCTGATCACAATCTGCTTGTTCACTGGATCGAACAACTTGTAACCTTCTGTCGAATGATATCCAACTAGAATCATTTGACTTGGCGTGTCATCAAGTTTTCTTCTCAACTGATCTGGCACATGTCTATGTGCAATATATCCAAATACCTTCATATGACTCAAGCTAGGCTTCACACCAGACCAACATTCTTCAGGAGTAATTCCTTCTAGCTTCTTCGTAGGACATCTGCTCATAATATATGTTGCAGTCGAAACAGCTTCACCCGAAAACTCTTTAGGTAAATTCTTGCCTTTCCACATACTTCTCATAGTATTCATGATGGTTCAATTCTTCCTTTCTGCAGCTCCATTATGTTATGGAGTATAGGGAGGCACCACCTCATGCACAATCCCTTCCTTTTTACATAACATGTCGAAGTCTTTTGACACATACTCTCCACCACCATCAGTTCTCAAAACTTTGAGTTTTCGACCACTTTGTCTTTTGACCATATACTTAAACTTGGAAAATACCTTGATCACTTCACTTTTCTTCTTGATCAGGCAAGTCCATAACTTTCGACTGAAATCATCTATGAGTGTAACAAAGTATTTGTTACCTCCCATCGAATCCACCTGAATTGGTCCACATACATTAGAGTATATGACTTCAAGAATAACCTTCGACCTGCTTCCTGCATCCTTGCTGAAGCTATTCTTGTGTTGCTTCGCCTTCACACATTCTTCACATACCTCATTTGGAATGTCGATTTCTAGCAATCCTGAAACCTTATTTCTTCTCCTCAAATTTTTGATGTATCTGAAGTTGAGATGACCTAGTCGATTATAATTCCATATCCATTCATGTCTGTTAGCTATAGTCGAAAGGCACTTGTGCTCCATCACATTTAGTTCGATCTTGAAGGTTCTATTCTGAGACATAGGAGCCTTCAAGATTAATCTTCCATTTGCATCGATGACTCTCATCATCTTATCTTTCATCGAAACTTTATAATTATTTTCGACCAACTTCCCTATACTGAGTAAATTGCTCTTCATGTCGGATATGTACAACACATTGGAAATTATTGACCTCTTGCCATCTTTTATCATAATCATAACATCCTCAATACCTTCAGTTGCTAGGATATTATCATTTATGAATTTTACCATATTTTTCATTGAGGGCTTTGTGTTGATAAATCAGTCTTTCCTTTCAGACATATGTGATGAGCATCCTGAATCCAAGTACCATTGGTCCTTGAATCTATCTTCATCTCTTGTTGTGACCATCAACATCATCTCTCCTTCTTCATGTTTTGCAAACTTTGCATCACTTTCTTGATTCTTTCGCTTTTCTGGACAATCACTCGAATAATGACCATACTTTTGACAATTGTAACATTGAATGTGACTCTTGTCAAGTTTTCGACCACCACCTCTTCCTCTATTTGCAACACCACCTCTTTGGTTGCCTTGGTATGGTCTTCTCTAATTCGACACATTTCCTTTATTCTAGTTTCCTCTACCATTCTATTTTTTGTAGCCGCCTCTACCTCATCGAACCACTTTCCTTTGCCTTTGGTTTATTTTGATGATTGTGCATGCAAAGCCACATCACTCTTCGATTTGACTTCGGCTCTTTCATTCATTATTTGTTAATGAGATTCAAGCATACCTTGAAGCTCTTCCTTTGTTAATTTCGACAAGTCTTTCCCCTCTTCTATAGCCACCACCTCGTGGTTGAACTTAGGAGCTAAAGATCTCAAGATCTTTGAAACAACAACTCTTGTTGTTAATATTTCTCCACATACTTTGATTTGATTCACTAGTTTTGTAACCGTAGTGAAGAAATCAGATATGCTCCCACTATCTTCCATCTGAAGCAATTCATACGCTCTCTTGTAAGTTTGTAACCTCACTTCTTTCACCTTTTCTTCACCACCAAAAGACTTCTCAAGAACATCCTAAGCTTCTTTTGCAGATTCTGAATCACTCAGTTTTCCAAAATTTTCTGGACTCACACGTTGATGAATTATAAATAGTGCTATATAACTCAGCTTCTCAATTTCTGTGTGTTTCTTCTTTTCTTCTTCCGAAGCGTTTTCTCCAATCGCTTCAAATCTATTTTTACAAGATCCCATAGACATTGACACCTGAAAAAAACTTTCATCTATTTGCACCAATTCTCATAGTTGTCTACTTTCAGAATTGGTAGAGTTGCTGGATAATTTGCATTTCCATAATTCGCCATCGTGAATTCTTTTTCTTCCTCAATCGTTCTTGATCGATACTTCCCTTGAATCGATTAACCGAGCTCTGATACCAGATGTTGGAAATCCACCAAATATCTATGAAGAATTTCTACCAATCTTGATGAACAAGATTGATATTATCACACAACGACAATGAATAATGAGAAAAGAAAAAAACAAAAGAAGACAATTATTTTCTGCAGAGTTTCTCTCTGCCCACAAACTGTGGAAAACTTTGTTATTCACTTGCAACTACAAATCCTATGAATACAACTTAATTGACTTAATTAAAAAATTAGGGGTTACTCACTCTATTTATATATTTAGGTTAGCCAAAGCCCAAAACTATAAAAGCCCAAAATATCTATTTTAGATTTAAATCAAATCTATCTAAAACAAATCAAATCTGTGTGTAGCTTGCTTCGATCCACAAGCTCTTCGATTGAGAAATGGCTTCCTTCGAGCAATCTACTTCGATCCATCTCTAAACCCTTCGACACACATAGTTTCGACACAACCAAATTACAATTTAACACACCACCTAATTCATTGTGTTTAAACTATCTATATTCATTATGGTTCTTAGTTTTCTGAATACTTCGACCTGCACTCCCTTCGTCATGATGTCTCCAATATAATTCTCAGTTCTGCAGTGTTCCAAATTCATCTTCCCATCTGCTACCTGCTCTCGAAGATAGTGGAACCTCATTTAGATGTGCTTGCTTCGACCATGTGCTATCGAGTTCTTCGCCAGATTGATAGCTGACATGCTCTCGATCTTCATGGTAATTGCTCCATGATCTTTCCCTGTTATCTCTTCGACCAAGTTCACCCTCCAAGTTGCTTGAAATGCCCCAAGAGAAACAACTATGCATTATGCTTCACATGATGATAATGTCACTACTGGTTCCTTTCTTGAACTCCAAGAAACTGGTCCACCACCTAACATAAACACATATCCTGCTTTTGATTTTCGATCTTCAGCATCACTATAACAACTCGAATCAGTGTATCTTACTAACTTGCATTCTTTTCCTTTATCAGCTGCAGGAAACAAAATCCCATAGTCGAGAGTTCCTTTGAGATACCTTAGTATCCTCTTCACCGCTGCTAGATGTAATACCTTTGGCTTCTGCATGAATCTACTTACCATACCTACACTATATGCTAAGTCAGGCCTTGTATGACAAAGGTATCTCAATGACCTAATAAGTCTTCTGTATTGGATTGGATCGACATCATCTTCATCTGGATATTTTGACAGTTGTAGTCTTGGTTCTGTAGGTGTCGAAGTTGAGTTGTATTCTGCCATCTCAAATCTCTTGAGAATTTCTCCTGCATGTCTTCTTTAATACATCATCAAACCTCTACTGCTATTGTAGATTTTGATGCCAAGGAAATATGAAATATCACCCAGATCAGACATTTCGAATTCCTTGCTAAGATCACCATTGAAGTCTTCGATCTCACTTTTGCAGTTACCTGTTATCAACAAATCTTCGACATAGAGATATAGTATAAACAATTCACTATTGCTTCTTCTTACATATACTCCATGTTCAGTTGTGCACTTCACAAATTCTTTCTCCCTTAGGAAACCATCAATTTTCTTATTCCAAGCTCTTGGAGCTTGTTTCAATCCATACAGGGCTTTATGCAGCCTATACACCTTTCTCTCTTCGTTATGTTTCACAAACCCAAATGGTTGTTTAACATAAACTTCCTCGTCTAAGGGTCCATTCAGGAATGCAGACTTCATGTCCATTTGTCATGTGTGCCATCTGTTTATTTCTGCAAGACCAACAACCAACCTGATTGTTTCGATCCTAGCAATAGGTGCAAAAACTTCATCGAAGTCTATTCCTTATTTATGTAGAAATCCTTTCGCCACAAGCCTTGCTTTGTGTCGAGTTACTTCCCCTTTGGGATTCATCTTCAATCTGTATACCCACTTGACATCAATTGCCTTCTTGCCTTGAGGAAATTTGACAAGTGACAAAGTGTTGTTGTCTTTGATAGACTTCACTTCTTCGTTCATTGCTTTCACCCACTTTGAATCCTTCAATGCTTCAGCCACATTGACAGGTTTGACATCTACATAGAAAGTATAATGTACCAACTCACCTTCATTATCTATCACATCATCTGATGTAATCACACAATATTGCAATCTTGCAGGCATCCGTCTTGTTCTTTGAAGTCTGCTTGTAATTGGTTGATCTATAACTGTTGGTTCCTCTTGTCGAAATTCTCTTTCGACTTGAGTTTCTAGTTCTTCAAGTAGGATTCCCACTGAATATTTCTTGACATTTTCATTCAAATCCTATTATTTAAGCTCATATATGATCATATCCCTGCTGATCACAATCTACTTGTTCACTGGATCGAACAACTTGTAACCTTCTGTCGAATGATATCCAACTAGAATCATTTGACTTGGCGTGTCATCAAGTTTACTTCTCAACTGATCTGGCACATGTATATGTGCAATAGATCCAAATACCTTCAGATGACTCAAGCTAGGCTTCACACCAGACCAACATTCTTCAGGAGTAACTCCTTCTAGCTTCTTCGTAGGACATCTGCGCATAATGTATGTTGCAGTCGAAACAGCTTCACCCCAAAACTCTTTAGGTAAATTCTTGCCTTTTAACATGCTTCTCACAGTATTCATGATGGTTCAATTCTTCCTTTCTGCAGCTCCATTATGTTGTGGAGTATAGGGTGGCACCACCTCATGCACAATCCTTTCCTTTTCACATAACATGTCGAAGTCTTTTGACACATACTCTCCACCACCATCAGTTCTCAAAACTTTGAGTTTTCAACCACTTTGTCTTTTGACCATATACTTAAACTTGGAAAATACCTTGATCACTTCACTTTTCTTCTTGATCAGGCAAGTCCACAACTTTCGACTGAAATCATCTATGAGTGTAACAAAGTATTTGTTACCTCCCATCGAATCCACCTGAATTGGTCCACATACATTAGAGTATATGACTTCAAGAATAACCTTCGACCTGCTTTCTGCATCCTTGCTGAAGCTATTCTTGTGCTGCTTCGCCTTCACACATTCTTCACATACCTCATTTGGAATGTCGATTTCTAGTAATCCTGAAACCTTATTTCTTCTCCTCAAATTTCTGATGTATCTGAAGTTGAGATGACCTAGTCGATGATAATTCCATATCCATTCATGTCTGATAGCTATAGTCGAAAGGCACTTGTTCTCCATCACATTTAGTTCGATCTTGAAGGTTCTTTTCTGAGACATAAGAGCCTTCAAGATTAATCTTCCATTTGCATCGATGACTCTCATCATCTTATCTTTGATCGAAACTTTATAATTATTTTCGACCAACTTCCCTATATTAAGTAAATTGCTCTTCATGTCGGATATGTACAACACATTGGAAATTATTGACCTCTTGCCATCTTTTATCATAATCATAACATCATCAATACCTTCAGCTGCTAGGATATTATCATTTACGAATTTTACCATATTTTTCATTGAGGGCTTTATGTTGATAAATCAGTCTTTCCTTCCAGACATATGTGATGAGCATCCTGAATCCAAGTACCATTGGTCCTTGAATCTATCTTCATCTCTTGTTGTGACCATCAACATCATCTCTTCTTCTTCATGTTTTGCAAACTTTGCATCACTTTCTTGATTCTTTCGCTTTTCTGGACAATCACTCGAATAATGACCATACTTTTGACAATTGTAACATTGAATGTGACTCTTGTCAGGTTTTCGACCACCACCTCTTCCTCTATTTGCAACACCACCTCTTTGGTTGCCTTGGTATGGTCTTCTCTAATTCGACACATTTGCTTTATTCTAGTTTCCTCTTCCATTCTATTTTTTGTAGCCGCCTCTACCTCATCGAACCACTTTCCTTTGCCTTTGGTTTATTTTGATGATTGTGCATGCAAAGCCACATCACTCTTCGATTTGACTTCGTCTCTTTCATTCATTATTTGTTCATGAGATTCAAGCATCCCTTGAAGCTCTTCCTTTGTTAATTTCGACAAGTCTTTCCCCTCTTCTATAGCCACCACCTCGTGGTTGAACTTAGGAGCTAAAGATATCAAGATCTTTGAAACAACAACTCTTGTTGTTAATATTTCTCCACATGCTTTGATTTGATTCACTAGTTTTGTAACCGTAGTGAAGAAATCAGATATGCTCCCACTATCTTCCATCTGAAGCAATTCATACGCTCTCTTGTAAGTTTGTAACCTCACTTCTTTCACCTTTTCTTCACCACCAAAAGACTTCTCAAGAACATCCCAAGCTTCTTTTGCATATTCTGAATCACTCACTTTTCAAAAAAATTTCTGGACTCACACGTTGATGAATTATAAATAGTGCTTTATAACTCAGCTTCTCAATTTCTGTGTGTTTCTTCTTTTCTTCTTCCGAAGCGTTTTCTCCAATCGCTTCAAATCTATTTTTACAAGATCCCAAAGACCTTGACACCTGAAAAAAACTTTAATCTGTTTGCACTAATTCTCATAGTTGTTTACTTTCAGAATTTGGTAGAGTTTTTGGATAATTTGCATTCCCATAATTCTCTATCGTGAATTCTTTATCTTCCTCAATCGTTCTTGATCTATACTTCCCTTGAATCGATTAACCGAGCTCTGATACCAGATGTTGGAAATCCACCAAATATCTATGATGAATTTCTACTAATCTTGATGAACAAGATTGATATTACCACACAATGACAATGAATTATGAGAAAAGAAAAGAAACGAAAGAAGACAATTATTTTCTACAAAGTTTCTCTCTGCCCACAAACTGTGGAAAACTTTGTTATTCACTTGCAACTGCAAATTCTGTGAATACAACTTAATTGACTTGATTACAAAATTAGGGGTTACTCACTCTATTTATAGATTTATGTTAGCCAAAGCCCAAAACTATAAAAGCCCAAAATATCTATTTTAGATTTAAATCAAATCTATCTAAAACAAATCAAAATTTGTGTGTAGCTTGCTTCGATCCACAAGCTCTTCGACTGAGAAATGGCTTCCTTCGAGCAATCTACTTCGATCCACCTCTAAACCCTTCGACACACATAGTTTCGACACAACCAAATTACAATTTAACATACCACCTAATTCATTGTGTCTAAACTATCTATATTCATTATGGTTCTTAGTTTTCTGAATACTTCGACCTGCACTCCCTTCGTCATGATGTCTGCAATCTGATTCTCAGTTTTGCAGTGTTCCAAATTCATCTTCCTATCTGCTACCTGCTCTCGAAGATAGTGGAACCTCATTTAGATGTGCTTTCTTCGACCATGTGCTATCGAGTTCTTCACCACATTGATAGCTGACATTCTCTCGATCTTCATGGTAATTGCTCCATGATCTTTCCCTGTTATCTCTTCGACCAAGATCACCATCCAAGTTGCTTGAAATGCCCCAAGAGAAACAACTACGCATTATGCTTCACATGATGATAATGTCACTACTGGTTCCTTTCTTGAACTCTAAGAAACTGGTCCACCACCTAACATAAACACATATCCTGCTTTTGATTTTTGATCTTCAACATCACTACAACAACTCGAATCAGTGTATCTTACTAACTTGCATTCTTTTCCTTTATCAGCTGCAGGAAACAAAATGCCATAGTCGAGAGTTCCTTTGAGATACCTTAGTATCCTCTTCACCGCTGCTAGATGTGATACCTTTGGCTTCTGCATGAATCTACTTACCATACCTACACTATATGCTAAGTCAGGCCTTGTATGACAAAGGTATCTCAATGACCTAATAAGTCTTCTATATTGGGTTGGATCGACATCATCTTCATCTGGATCTTTAGACAGTTGCAGTCTTGGTTCTGTAGGTGTCGAAGTTGAGTTGCATTCTTCCATCTCAAATCTCTTGAGAATTTCTCCTGCATATCTTCTTTGATACATCATCAAACCTATACTGCTATTGTAGAATTTGATGCCAAGGAAATATGAAATATCACCCAGATCATACATTTCAAATTCCTTGCTAAGATCACCATTGAAGTCTTCGATCTCACTTTTGCAGTTACCTGTTATCAAAAAATCTTCGACATAGAGACATAGTATAAACAATTCACTATTGCTTCTTCTTACATATACTCCATGTTCAGTTGTGCACTTCACAAATTCTTTCTCCCTTAGGAAACCATCAATTTTCTTATTCCAAGCTCTTGGAGCTTGTTTCAATCCATACAGGGCTTTATGCAGCTTGTACACCTTTCTCTCTTCGTTTTGTTTCACAAACCAAAATGTTTGTTTAACATAAACTTCCTCATCTAAGGGTCCATTCAGGAATGCAGACTTCATGTCCATTTGTCATGTGTGCCATCTGTTTATTTCTGCAAGACCAACAACCAACCTAATTGTTTCGATCCTAGCAATAGGTGCAAAAACTTCATCGAAGTCTATTCCTTATTTCTGTAGAAATCCTTTCGCCACAAGCCTTGCTTTGTGTCGAGTTACTTCCCCTTTGGGATTCATCTTCAATCTCTATACCCACTTGACATCAATTGCCTTCTTGCCTTGAGGAAATTTGACAAGTGACCAAGTGTTGTTGTCTTTGATAGACTTCACTTCTTCGTTCATTGCTTTCACCCACTTTGAATCCTTCAATGCTTCAGCCACATTGACAGGTTCGACATCTACATAGAAAGTATAATGTACCAACTCACCTTCATTATCTATCACATCATCTGATGTAATCACACAATATTGCAATCTTGCAGGCATGCGTCTTGTTCTTTGAAGTCTGCTTGTACTTGGTTGATCTATAACTGTTGGTTCCTCTTGTCGAAATTGTCTTTCAACTTGAGTTTCTAGTTCTTCAAGTAGGATTCCCACTGAATATTTCTTGACATTTTCATTCAAATCCTATTATTTAAGCTCATCTATGATCATGTCCCTGCTGATCACAATCTGCTTGTTCACTGGATCGAACAACTTGTAACCTTCTGTCGAATGATATCCAACTAGAATCATTTGACTTGGCTTGTCATCAAGTTTTCTTCTCAACTGATCTGGCACATGTCTATGTGCAATAGATCCAAATACCTTCAGATGACTCAAGCTAGGCTTCACACCAGACCAACATTCTTCAGGAGTAACTCCTTCTAGCTTCTTCGTAGGACATCTGCGCATAATGTATGTTGCAGTCGAAACAACTTCACCCCAAAACTCTTTAGGTAAATTCTTGCCTTTCAACATACTTCTCACAGTATTCATGATGGTTCAATTCTTCCTTTCTGCAGCTCCATTATGTTGTGGAGTATAGGGTGGCACCACCTCATGCACAATCCTTTCCTTTTCACATAACATGTCGAAGTCTTTTGACACATACTCTCCACCACCATCAGTTCTCAAAACTTTGAGTTTTCAACCACTTTGTCTTTTGACCATATACTTAAACTTGGAAAATACCTTGATCACTTCACTTTTCTTCTTGATCAGGCAAGTCCACAACTTTCGACTGAAATCATCTATGAGTGTAACAAAGTATTTGTTACCTCCCATCGAATCCACCTGAATTGGTCCACATACATTAGAGTATATGACTTCAAGAATAACCTTCGACCTGCTTTCTGCATCCTTGCTGAAGCTATTCTTGTGCTGCTTCGCCTTCACACATTCTTCACATACCTCATTTGGAATGTCGATTTCTAGTAATCCTGAAACCTTATTTCTTCTCCTCAAATTTCTGATGTATCTGAAGTTGAGATGACCTAGTCGATGATAATTCCATATCCATTCATGTCTGATAGCTATAGTCGAAAGGCACTTGTTCTCCATCACATTTAGTTCGATCTTGAAGGTTCTTTTCTGAGACATAAGAGCCTTCAAGATTAATCTTCCATTTGCATCGATGACTCTCATCATCTTATCTTTGATCGAAACTTTATAATTAGTTTCGACCAACTTCCCTATATTAAGTAAATTGCTCTTCATGTCGGATATGTACAACACATTGGAAATTATTGACCTCTTGCCATCTTTTATCATAATCATAACATCATCAATACCTTCAGCTGCTAGGATATTATCATTTACGAATTTTACCATATTTTTCATTGAGGGCTTTATGTTGATAAATCAGTCTTTCCTTCCAGACATATGTGATGAGCATCCTGAATCCAAGTACCATTGGTCCTTGAATCTATCTTCATCTCTTGTTGTGACCATCAACATCATCTCTTCTTCTTCATGTTTTGCAAACTTTGCATCACTTTCTTGATTCTTTCGCTTTTCTGGACAATCACTCGAATAATGACCATACTTTTGACAATTGTAACATTGAATGTGACTCTTGTCAGGTTTTCGACCACCACCTCTTCCTCTATTTGCAACACCACCTCTTTGGTTGCCTTGGTATGGTCTTCTCTAATTCGACACATTTGCTTTATTCTAGTTTCCTCTTCCATTCTATTTTTTGTAGCCGCCTCTACCTCATCGAACCACTTTCCTTTGCCTTTGGTTTATTTTGATGATTGTGCATGCAAAGCCACATCACTCTTCGATTTGACTTCGTCTCTTTCATTCATTATTTGTTCATGAGATTCAAGCATCCCTTGAAGCTCTTCCTTTGTTAATTTCGACAAGTCTTTCCCCTCTTCTATAGCCACCACCTCGTGGTTGAACTTAGGAGCTAAAGATATCAAGATCTTTGAAACAACAACTCTTGTTGTTAATATTTCTCCACATGCTTTGATTTGATTCACTAGTTTTGTAACCGTAGTGAAGAAATCAGATATGCTCCCACTATCTTCCATCTGAAGCAATTCATACGCTCTCTTGTAAGTTTGTAACCTCACTTCTTTCACCTTTTCTTCACCACCAAAAGACTTCTCAAGAACATCCCAAGCTTCTTTTGCATATTCTGAATCACTCACTTTTCAAAAAAATTTCTGGACTCACACGTTGATGAATTATAAATAGTGCTTTATAACTCAGCTTCTCAATTTCTGTGTGTTTCTTCTTTTCTTCTTCCGAAGCGTTTTCTCCAATCGCTTCAAATCTATTTTTACAAGATCCCAAAGACCTTGACACCTGAAAAAAACTTTAATCTGTTTGCACTAATTCTCATAGTTGTTTACTTTCAGAATTTGGTAGAGTTTCTGGATAATTTGCATTCCCATAATTCTCCATCGTGAATTCTTTATCTTCCTCAATCGTTCTTGATCTATACTTCCCTTGAATCGATTAACCGAGCTCTGATACCAGATGTTGGAAATCCACCAAATATCTATGATGAATTTCTACTAATCTTGATGAACAAGATTGATATTACCACACAATGACAATGAATTATGAGAAAAGAAAAGAAACGAAAGAAGACAATTATTTTCTACAAAGTTTCTCTCTGCCCACAAACTGTGGAAAACTTTGTTATTCACTTGCAACTGCAAATTCTGTGAATACAACTTAATTGACTTGATTACAAAATTAGGGGTTACTCACTCTATTTATAGATTTATGTTAGCCAAAGCCCAAAACTATAAAAGCCCAAAATATCTATTTTAGATTTAAATCAAATCTATCTAAAACAAATCAAAATTTGTGTGTAGCTTGCTTCGATCCACAAGCTCTTCGACTGAGAAATGGCTTCCTTCGAGCAATCTACTTCGATCCACCTCTAAACCCTTCGACACACATAGTTTCGACACAACCAAATTACAATTTAACATACCACCTAATTCATTGTGTCTAAACTATCTATATTCATTATGGTTCTTAGTTTTCTGAATACTTCGACCTGCACTCCCTTCGTCATGATGTCTGCAATCTGATTCTCAGTTTTGCAGTGTTCCAAATTCATCTTCCTATCTGCTACCTGCTCTCGAAGATAGTGGAACCTCATTTAGATGTGCTTTCTTCGACCATGTGCTATCGAGTTCTTCACCACATTGATAGCTGACATTCTCTCGATCTTCATGGTAATTGCTCCATGATCTTTCCCTGTTATCTCTTCGACCAAGATCACCATCCAAGTTGCTTGAAATGCCCCAAGAGAAACAACTACGCATTATGCTTCACATGATGATAATGTCACTACTGGTTCCTTTCTTGAACTCTAAGAAACTGGTCCACCACCTAACATAAACACATATCCTGCTTTTGATTTTTGATCTTCAACATCACTACAACAACTCGAATCAGTGTATCTTACTAACTTGCATTCTTTTCCTTTATCAGCTGCAGGAAACAAAATGCCATAGTCGAGAGTTCCTTTGAGATACCTTAGTATCCTCTTCACCGCTGCTAGATGTGATACCTTTGGCTTCTGCATGAATCTACTTACCATACCTACACTATATGCTAAGTCAGGCCTTGTATGACAAAGGTATCTCAATGACCTAATAAGTCTTCTATATTGGGTTGGATCGACATCATCTTCATCTGGATCTTTAGACAGTTGCAGTCTTGGTTCTGTAGGTGTCGAAGTTGAGTTGCATTCTTCCATCTCAAATCTCTTGAGAATTTCTCCTGCATATCTTCTTTGATACATCATCAAACCTATACTGCTATTGTAGAATTTGATGCCAAGGAAATATGAAATATCACCCAGATCATACATTTCAAATTCCTTGCTAAGATCACCATTGAAGTCTTCGATCTCACTTTTGCAGTTACCTGTTATCAAAAAATCTTCGACATAGAGACATAGTATAAACAATTCACTATTGCTTCTTCTTACATATACTCCATGTTCAGTTGTGCACTTCACAAATTCTTTCTCCCTTAGGAAACCATCAATTTTCTTATTCCAAGCTCTTGGAGCTTGTTTCAATCCATACAGGGCTTTATGCAGCTTGTACACCTTTCTCTCTTCGTTTTGTTTCACAAACCAAAATGTTTGTTTAACATAAACTTCCTCATCTAAGGGTCCATTCAGGAATGCAGACTTCATGTCCATTTGTCATGTGTGCCATCTGTTTATTTCTGCAAGACCAACAACCAACCTAATTGTTTCGATCCTAGCAATAGGTGCAAAAACTTCATCGAAGTCTATTCCTTATTTCTGTAGAAATCCTTTCGCCACAAGCCTTGCTTTGTGTCGAGTTACTTCCCCTTTGGGATTCATCTTCAATCTCTATACCCACTTGACATCAATTGCCTTCTTGCCTTGAGGAAATTTGACAAGTGACCAAGTGTTGTTGTCTTTGATAGACTTCACTTCTTCGTTCATTGCTTTCACCCACTTTGAATCCTTCAATGCTTCAGCCACATTGACAGGTTCGACATCTACATAGAAAGTATAATGTACCAACTCACCTTCATTATCTATCACATCATCTGATGTAATCACACAATATTGCAATCTTGCAGGCATGCGTCTTGTTCTTTGAAGTCTGCTTGTACTTGGTTGATCTATAACTGTTGGTTCCTCTTGTCGAAATTGTCTTTCAACTTGAGTTTCTAGTTCTTCAAGTAGGATTCCCACTGAATATTTCTTGACATTTTCATTCAAATCCTATTATTTAAGCTCATCTATGATCATGTCCCTGCTGATCACAATCTGCTTGTTCACTGGATCGAACAACTTGTAACCTTCTGTCGAATGATATCCAACTAGAATCATTTGACTTGGCTTGTCATCAAGTTTTCTTCTCAACTGATCTGGCACATGTCTATGTGCAATAGATCCAAATACCTTCAGATGACTCAAGCTAGGCTTCACACCAGACCAACATTCTTCAGGAGTAACTCCTTCTAGCTTCTTCGTAGGAAATCTACGCATAATGTATGTTGCAGTCGAAACAACTTCACCCCAAAACTCTTTAGGTAAATTCTTGCCTTTCAACATACTTCTCACAGTATTCATGATGGTTCAATTCTTCCTTTCTGCAGCTCCATTATGTTGTGGAGTATAGGGTGGCACCACCTCATGCACAATCCTTTCCTTTTCACATAACATATCAAAGTCTTTTGACACATACTCTCCACCACCATCAGTTCTCAAAACTTTGAGTTTTCGACCACTTTGTGTTTTGACCATATACTTAAACTTGGAAAATACCTCGATCACTTCACTTTTCTTCTTGATCAGGCAAGTCCACAACTTTCGACTGAAATCATCAATGAGTGTAACAAAGTATTTGTTACCTCCCATCGAATCCACCTGAATTGGTCCACATACATTAGAGTATATGACTTCAAGAATAACCTTCGACCTTCTTCTTGCATCCTTGCTGAAGCTATTCTTATGCTGCTTCGCCTTCACACATTCTTCACATACCTCATTTGGAATGTCGATTTCTAGCAATACTGAAACCTTATTTCTTCTCCTCAAATTTCTGATGTATCTGAAGTTGAGATGACCTAGTCGATGATAATTCCATATCCATTCATGTCTGTTAGCTATAGTCGAAAGGCACTTGTGCTCCATCACATTTAGTTCGATCTTGAAGGTTCTATTCTGAGACATAGGAGCCTTCAAGATTAATCTTCCATTTGCATCGATGACTCTCATCATCTTATCTTTGATCGAAAATTTATAATTATTTTCGACCAACTTCCCTATACTGAGTAAATTGCTCTTCATGTCTGATATGTACAACACATTGGAAATTATTGACCTCTTGCCATCTTTTATCATAATCATAACATCATCAATACCTTCAGCTGCTAGGATATTATCATTTACGAATTTTACCATATTTTTCATTGAGGGCTTTATGTTGATAAATCAGTCTTTCCTTCCAGACATATGTGATGAGCATCCTGAATCCAAGTACCATTGGTCCTTGAATCTATCTTCATATCTTGTTGTGACCATCAACATCATCTCTTCTTCTTCTTCATGTTTTGCAAACTTTGCATCACTTTCTTGATTCTTTCGCTTTTCTGGACAATCACTCGAATAATGACCATACTTTTGACAATTGTAACATTGAATGTGACTCTTGTCAGGTTTTCGACCACCACCTCTTCCTCTATTTGCAACACCACCTCTTTGATTGCCTTGGTATGGTCTTCTCTAATTCGACACATTTCCTTTATTCTAGTTTCCTTTACCATTCTATTTTTTGTAGCCGCCTCTACCTCATCGAACCACTTTCCTTTGCCTTTGGTTTATTTTGATGATTGTGCATGCAAAGCCACATCACTCTTCGATTTGACTTCGGCTCTTTCATTCATTATTTGTTCATGAGATTCAAGCATACCTTGAAGCTCTTCCTTTGTTAATTTCGACAAGTCTTTCCCCTCTTCTATAGCCACCACCTCGTGGTTGAACTTAGGAGCTAAAGATCTCAAGATCTTTGAAACAACAACTCTTGTTGTTAATATTTCTCCACATACTTTGATTTGATTCACTAGTTTTGTAACCCTAGTGAAGAAATCAGATATGCTCCCACTATCTTCCATCTGAAGCAATTCATACGCTCTCTTGTAAGTTTGTAACCTCACTTCTTTCACCTTTTCTTCACCACCAAAAGACTTCTCAAGAACATCCCAAGCTTCTTTTGCAGATTCTGAATCACTCACTTTTCCAAAATTTTCTGGACTCACACGTTGATGAATTATAAATAGTGCTTTATAACTCAGCTTCTCAATTTCTGTGTGTTTCTTCTTTTCTTCTTCCGAAGCGTTTTCTCCAATCGCTTCAAATCTATTTTTACAAGATCCCAAAGACCTTGACACCTGGAAAAAACTTTAATCTGTTTGCACCAATTCTCATAGTTGTCTACTTTCAGAATTGGTAGAGTTTCTGGATAATTTGCATTCCCATAATTCTCCATCATGAATTCTTTTTCTTCCTCAATCGTTCTTGATCGATACTTCCCTTGAATCGATTAACCGAGCTCTGATACCAGATGTTGGAAATCCACCAAATATCTATGATAAATTTCTACTAATCTTGATGAACAAGATTGATATTACCACACAATGACAATGAATTATGAGAAAAGAAAAGAAACGAAAGAAGACAATCATTTTCTGCAGAGTTTCTCTCTGCCCACAAACTGTGGAAAACTTTGTTATTCACTTGCAACTGCAAATTCTGTGAATACAACTTAATTGACTTAATTACAAAATTAAGGGTTACTCACTCTATTTATAGATTTATGTTAGCCAAAGCCCAAAACTATAAAATCCCAAAATATCTATTTTAGATTTAAATCAAATCTATCTAAAACAAATCAAAATTTGTGTGTAGCTTGCTTCGATCCACAAGCTCTTCGATTGAGAAATGGCTTCCTTCGAGCAATCTACTTCGATCCACCTCTAAACCCTTCGACACACATAGTTTCGACACAACCAAATTACAATTTAACACACCACCTAATTCATTGTGTCTAAACTATCTATATTCATTATGGTTCTTAGTTTTCTGAATACTTCGACCTGCACTCCCTTCGTCATGATGTCTGCAATCTGATTCTCAGTTCTACAGTGTTCCAAATTCATCTTCCTATCTGCTACCTGCTCTCAAAGATAGTGGAACCTCATTTCGATGTGCTTGCTTCGACCATGTGCTATCGAGTTCTTCGCCACATTGATAGCTGACATTCTCTCGATCTTCATGGTAATTGCTCCATGATCTTTCCCTGTTATCTCTTCGACCAAGATCACCATCCAAGTTGCTTGAAATGCCCCAAGAGAAACAACTATGCATTCTGCTTCACATGATGATAATGTCACTACTGGTTCCTTTCTTGAACTCCAAGCAACTGGTGCACCACCTAACATAAACACATATCCTGCTTTTCATTTTCGATCTTCAGCATCACTACAACAACTCGAATCAGTGTATCTTACTAACTTGCATTCTTTTCCTTTATCAGCTGCAGGAAACAAAATGCCATAGTCGAGAGTTCCTTTGAGATACCTTAGTATCCTTTTCACCGCTGCTAGATGTGATACCTTTGGCTTCTGCATGAATCTACTTACCATACCTACACTATATGCTAAGTCAGGCCTTGTATGACAAAGGTATCTCAATGACCTAATAGTCTTCTGTATTGGGTTGGATTGACATCATCTTCATCTGGATATTTCGACAGTTGCAGTCTTGGTTCTGTAGGTGTCGAAGTTGAGTTGCATTCTTCCATCTCAAATCTCTTGAGAACTTCTCCTGCATATTTTCTTTGATACATCATCAAACCTCTACTGCTATTGTAGAATTTGATGCCAAGGAAATATGAAATATCACCCAGATCATACATTTAGAATTCCTTGCTAAGATCACCATTGAAGTCTTCGATCTCACTTTTGCAGTTACCTGTTATCAAAAAATCTTCGACATAGAGACATAGTATAAACAGTTCACTATTGCTTCTTCTTACATATGCTCCATGTCCAGTTGTGCACTTCACAAATTCTTTCTCCTTTAGGAAACTATCAATTTCCTTATTCCAAGCTCTTGGAGCTTGTTTCAATCCATACAGGGCTTTATGCAGCCTGTACACCTTTCTCTCTTTGTTATGTTTCACAAACCCAAATGGTTGTTTAATATAAACTTCCTCGTCTAAGGATCCATTCAGGAATGCAGACTTCACGTCCATCTGACATGTGTGCCATCTGTTTATTTTTGCAAGACCAACAACCAACCTGATTGTTTCGATCCTAGCAATAGGTGCAAAAACTTCATTGAAGTCTATTCCTTCTTTCTGTAGAAATCCTTTCGCCACAAGCCTTGCTTTGTGTCGAGTTACTTCCCCTTTGGGATTCATCTTCAATCTGTATACCCACTTGACATCAATTTCCTTCTATCCTTGAGGCAATTTGACAAGTGACCAAGTGATGTTGTCTTTGATAGACTTCACTTCTTCGTTCATTGCTTTCACCCACTTTGAATCCTTCAATGCTTCAGCCGCATTGACAGGTTTTACATCTACATAGAAAGCATAATGTACCAACTCACCTTCATTATCTATCACATCATCTGATGTAATCACACAATATTGCAATCTTGCAGGCATGCGTCTTGTTCTTTGAAGTCTGCTTGTACTTGGTTGATCTATAACTGCTGGTTGATCTACTACTCATCCAGACATCAGCAATCAGATATAGACTAGATACGCCCCAGACACGGAAGCCATTCTATTTCTCATTCAGATTCAATTATCAACCTCAAGTTCAAATGCATTCCTAACACGGATACCATTCTGACCCTTACATCAGCAATTTGATCCCCTCAGTACAGTCACCACGGAAGTCATTCTGTCATTCACTCAGATCCCAGTTACAGTACAGATACACCCCCAGACACGGCGGTCATTCTACTACTCATACAGATCTCAACTTCTGATACAGTCCAGATACGCTCCAGATACGATTGCCATTCTGTCACTCATTCAAAATTTATCCTCAGCACATAGTTGCTCCGTACACAGATATTTCTCTGTTACCCAGATACAATACAGATACACTCCAGACACGACAGTCATTCTGATATTCATTCAAAGTTCAAATACAGTTACAGCTCAGATACGCGCCAGACACGGACGCCATTCTTTTGCTCATACAGACTCAGTCTCTAGATACAGTTGAATGGCATCCCAGACACGGATACCATTTTGATACTCATTCTTCTGACCTACAACATTGCAGCTCCACAAACATTCTTGGATGGCATCTTTAAGCCCATTTCTAGCAAGATTCTACTATCTCCAAATGGCATCTTTAAGCCCATTTCCTCTGCTATATTCTGGATGAGTGCAAATTTACGGGCACTCTAGTGTCCAAACCTCTTCTACCTTCGAGTCACGAAAGGAAAGCCTGTCAATCTAACTCTTCAGGTTCAAGAAGATTGAACAGGGGCAACTGTTGTACCCCAAAATTTTCCCTCTCATTTCATCAACATTTTCTCATCACAAGACTCTTGGAACTCAAGATCAAGCTAGGGTTTGCTCTGCTCAAGACTCCTCCTTGCACTGTTGACCCAAATTAGGGTTTAAGTTTGCACAAGGATATTTTGACCTACAATGCCCAAAGTGACTTTCATACTTCATTTTGGGTTCACAAGTTTGTCCATACCAAGTTTCAAGCCTTGATTCAAATCTTTGCCCAGTCAATTGGACAGTTGACCTAGAAATCAGCTGTATTGGGGAAAAAGTCAACTGTGACCAATTGACAGTCAAACCTCATGCAATTTGACCCACATCAACATTATGAACTCAAATGGACCATTTGATCAAGTTTGGATCATAATTCCACAAGAAATTTGACCAGAGCACCAAAAGGGAAAAATGGTCATTTTTAGGGTTTTGACTGCACAAAGGCAATTTTTGACCTAACCAATGGAAAACCAAGCTCACATATGGACTCAAGAACTCAATGAAATTGTCTTGACCCATTCAACAAGTTCAAAAGATCTCAAATGCATAGGGTTGACAGATGAATTTTTCAGTCAACTGATTAAAATTTGACTGTACACTGAAAAGTCAAGTGCCAAGATTTATTTTTCATCAAAACATGTCAAATTATGAAACTTGTTCATCAAGAAACCCAAAAATGAAAATTAGGGTTTAAAATGAAAAAATCTCATAACTTAGAATTTTTCTAAGTTATGAAATTTTCTTATTTTTTCCTAACTTTGTCCCATTTTTTCACCAAGATGCAAATGGATTCAAACAAAACTTGAAACATGAAAGTTGTAGTACATAACAAAGTCTACAACTTTGATTCACAAAGTTTTATCAAAGGAAGCTTGTATCTCAAGTTATAATTTTTGGAACAAGGGTACCTAAAACTTTTAACTTAGAGAAAATTTGCCCTAATCTAGGCAGGATTTTGACCCATCTTCTTGGCCATTTTTCACATAGTTACACTTGGAGTTTCAAGTTAAATTACAAAGATGGATTGTAGTATATGTTTCAATCTTTCCAAATTGTCCAAGAACTCCTCAAACACCCTTGTGGTTGGAGAGAATCAAATTCTCAAAGTTGGCAAAAACTCACTTTTGTTCATGGCCAAGGCATGTTCATACAAACTTGCATTTTCAAATCAGCTTGTTTGATGCTAGCTTGCATGCCTCAAAACCAACTTGCACTCCATAATTTAATTCCAATCCATCATTCCAAGCCTTTTTTTGTTCATTTGAGCATTACATGCAAGTTTAAGCCTTAAGTAGAAAAAGGCAAATTGCCATTTTTGCCTAATGTCACTTTATGTCAAAAACTGAATCCTTGAGACATGGGGCCAGATCTTTGAGGCAAGATTGAGTCCACTAATTCCAGTTACCAAGAACCAAAGTTGCAGCATGATAGGAAGGCTTGGACAAGGCTATAACATCATTTGCATTTTCTTGCTTCAAGTAGAAGAAATTTACAAAACAGAAGCGACTGGACATTTCTGTTAACACAAGCCAAAACAAACTTTGTGAACAAGTTCCAGACATCAAAACAAACCTAAGGAACGACCCTTCCATCCCTCATACCTCCTAATATTCAGAATCCCTGTTTTGCTGCAAAACAGGGCAAGTTCTGCAAACTTCAAGTCATAATCAATTCCTATCGTGCGTTTTGTCTAAAAGGGCTTCAAACACCTTCCATACCATCCACCTGAAACACCAGCTGTAACACCTCTAATACACTTTTCCATTTTCATTTCAAAGCTTTGCAGGTGGAGTTCTACAACACGACTCAGTTTGTTTCAAAGCAAGCCAAACATTGGAGAAGCTTCCTTGGACCTCAGGCAAGCTCAACAGAAGCTCAAACACCATTGAAGGTTGCTGCATTGCCCTACTCGATTCAAACTGAAACAGGTATTTCATGGACTTCTATCTCTCTATTTAGGAATGGTTAGCCTTAGGTTTGTGAATGAAATATGCTGTACTCATAGCCCTGAAGCCATACATATGCTTAGTTTTCATTTACATTAATCGTGCTGAGAGAATTTCATCCTTGAACATGTGAAAAAAGTTAGGTCAGGTTTTAGGGCCAGAGAAATTCTCTCTGGTCTTTGAGAGTTAACCCAAGTTTTTTATATGGTTGAATTTGTTATTTGATGCTCTACAAGTTTCATGTTTTAAGTTTTGTCAAAAGATCAAAGAATCAGGAGATGGTGTTTTGTACAAGAAGCGCGCGTATTTTCAAACAGTCTAGAGGTTAAAGATGATGGCTTGGGCTGGGCCTGAGTCATTCTTGCTTCTAACACCCCTTTGTTCAGTTTGCACCCCCTGGCCCATTTGATTGAATATTTGTCATTTTTATGTTTTTTTATTTTTTATTCTGACTTTATATTTTTTTGTTCAAATATAAAAAATGCCAAAAATGATTTTCCATATTTTTTCATATTTATTTGATATTTATTGCATGTTATTAAACATATATATGTAAATAATCTAGTTTCTTTTTATTCAAACCCTAAAAAATAATATAAAAAATATATTTATTTTTTTATTTATTATTTTTATTTACATTTTGAAAACATTTTCTTGAATATACATTTTTTTTGAAAATAATTAATTCTTTTATCTTTGTATATTTAAAGTGATAAATATATATATACTTGTATATTTTATTTTATTAGATAATTAGGACAAAAATATAGAAATAATACATTTTTATTTTTATTAATATTTGACACTAAAAATACTTTTTTTAACAATATACTTTTATTTTTGCATAAATTAATATATATTGTATATAATTAATAAATATTGCCATTTATTTGAAAATTAGGGTTTTGCCCTAAATAACCAAAATAATTAAAATTTGACTTTTTTTTATTTGTTTATGTTTCACATTAAAAAATACCTTTTTCATATATATAATAAATCTTTTTTGGCATAATACATTTTATTTATTTAATTGTATTTATTTAAATGTTAAATATTGCCTTGTACATTCGATATGGTTGTAATAACTTAGAATTTATTTTCTTGTCAAAATATCCCCAATTCAAAATTTGTACCCCCCTCCCTATATCATGTTGTAATAGTGTAGCGTTTAAATTCTCTCACATTTAAAAGCTTTCAATTATACCATGCCTAGATCTAGGGTTTGTATGCAAAATAAAACCAACAAGTAGTTTGACCTAATCTAAGATAAACATGCATGAAAAAACAATTACAATGAACACTTACACCCCCTAGGGTTTCATCCACTTGTTGCCTTCAAAATGGGCCATGGTTGCATGTCAAGTACTTTGGCAAAACAAAAACAATCAAAATGATCATAGTCCCTCGATGACGCTATCTTAGTCGCCTAAAAAATGATCAAGTCCCTCAAGAAAATTGCCAAAGATACTTGACACTATTGCTATCATGGTCTATACGATGACCCGCGCCTGTCCCGTTAACATTCTAACACAAGGTTGTTCACCAAATACAATGGTGAAACAACACTGTTAAAAGGGTTAAAAACATAAGAAAGATCTTTGAGTAAAAATAGGGTAGACAACTCTTAGTTACTTGATCAAGCTTGCAAAAACATCCTTGCTATTATTCAAAACACATTACACAACACAATTTCAAAACCCCACTTTCAAACATTGAAAACTTTTCAAAAGACAAAAACACCTTTGTATACATTTAAACAAGAATCATTACAAAGGTTGCCACAATGATGGCCTCTTTTCAAAATATCTTTCAAAACCATACACAAAGCACCATTTCAAACAATTGAAAAGCAAAAGCAAGTGATTTAAGCAAGTATCTAAGAGCCCATGGATAACCATGGATAAAAAGGGTGCTAATACCTTCCCTTTCTATAATCTACTCCCCGAACCCAAGAAAACATCTCAAAGGTCTTTCCTGTGCTTTTTGACCTTTCCTTAGGATAAAATAAAAAGTCGGTGGAGACTCTTGCTAAACCGAAACATTTGCGAACACAAAACGCAAAATCCCAAGTCAGTTCTCCCACCGTATCACAAAACTGGCGACTCTTCTGGGGAGATATTCTAAAAGTGGAGTAACCTTAGGGCTTAGATCACCCTTTTGCATGATTATTGTTTTCCTTGATTGCTTTACATTTTGGTTCTCTTGTTTGGGCTTGAAATCCTCCACCCGGATTTGGAAAACATTCATAGATAGCAATACGTTGTGGAAACTGTGCGGGGTATACCGACATGGCTGAAGCAATAGCTATATTAGTGCGACATATTTGTGAGTACCGGTAGCCTTTGAGTCAATCAAAGAGAATATGGGGCCGCTGAGTGATGTCATTAAGCACTAATGAACTAGAACCTTACTTGACCATCTTGGCCTTTTATTAGGGATAGTGAGATGACCGGCTTTGGTGCAGTCCGAAGTTGGTAGATACTCGATACTACACTCATTGAGGGTTGTTTTCTTGGAATATTTTGGTCGCTAGTTAAGTGGCTAAACCAAAACAATGAACATAGAAAACAATCCAATGATATTGAGCTCCTTAGAACCCGGTTACTATTTATAGGACAGGTTTTGAGCCAACTAAACTCAAGAGGTTACTTACCTTTGAAACCTCATGCAAGCCTGAAACTAGGGTTTTGTGTGACTTGCTTGTACATGTGTTTGTGCATACATCATGAACATCATAAAGCATCATATGCATCCACTAACCATTTCAAGGTTTTGGATCTTCATCTTTGTTCTTGTTTTGTAGGTCATGGAATCTCTTCACAGGAAAACAATTCAAGTCAACCTTGTGAGGATCCCTCCTCAACTCAAAGAACTTACTTCCAGAATTCCAGAGAATTCTCTCTTCAGTGAAAGACATGGTAGACTCCTCAACTTAGTCAACACCAACATTGAAGAAGACATGGTGAAAGTACTTTTCCAGTTCTTTGACCCCCTACACCACTGTTTCACATTCCCTGATTATCAATTGGTGCCTACTTTGGAGGAATTTTCTCAACTCCTGAGAATTCCTATTCTTAATCAACTACCCTACAATGGTACGAAAAAAGCAGGGTTTAAGGTGGTCACAGCGGTTGATGACCCTCACACATTCTGATATACATTGATGTTCTCGGTCCAGAGAAAATGTCATCCTCATTGATCGTTGTGGTGAATTCCCTAATGTCCCACTACTTGGAATTAGGGGAGGCATCACCTATAACCCCTGTCTAGCCTTGAGACAATTTGGATATGCTCAGAGGGATGGCCCTCATGACATGCTGATTTCGGACCTAGTTTTTGACTTCGACAAAGATGCGCAAGGACTTCGACAAAGGTTCATCAGAGCTTGGAGGATGCCTAACAAAGTGGATAGTAAGACACTGGGGCACAATAATTCCATCCCCCTTGATCCTTACCTCAAGTGGGTACGAACCCGCTCTCAGAATCTTATGATGCCACATTCTCACATTTTCCCCTTGATTAAAGAGCCTGTTATGGAAGGAGAGGTTCCATACACCATCCTACATCCTGACATGCCAACATCATGGGAGGAAATGCAAAAGAGTTGGATCCAACTCAAAGAAGAACGGGATACTTTTGAAGCCAGCTTCTATGCCAGTGAGAAGAAGGTTTTAGAGCTCACCCGCCGACTTCACGAGGAGGAAACTCTCAACACCTACATCGCACCAAAGAGGATGCGCAACGTCTTTTTACATTAAGAATTTTGTAATATTTCGCCCATGGGGCATTTATGTACTAACAAATTTCTTCTTAATATGATGTGCGTTCTTTTTGTTTGCAACAAATTTGAATTTTTGAACCCTTGAATGCATTACATGAATAACGTATCATTCATCATATGCATAAACAGGTCTTCAAGCCAGGTTTCCTTATCTTTCTGCTGTTTATTTCAGCAAGATAGATTTGGAGCAAACAGTGAAGGACCTACAAGCACAAAATTCACAATTTCAACAACTCCTCATGACCTTGGCAAAGGGTCAAGAGGATCTCAAAGTTCTGCTAGAGAAAAGTAAAGAGAAGAAAAATAAAAAGAGACTAGGGGTAGCTACTTTCGGAAGAAGATTTGAGGGTGATGCTAGAAGGACTCTTGAGTTTCCATCAACGTCCGACGAAGGGATTGGCAAGGGGAAAGGAGTTACTCTACCTTCTGAAACTGAGGTAGAAGAGGAGGAAGAGGAAGCAGACGAGGACTATTCAGAACAATAATATCCACCAGCGGATGACAAGTATAAGAACCTTGAAGACAGATTGGCAGCTATGGAGTTGTAGAGGGTTCCCGGATTGGATTTTGAGGAGCTAGGGCTTGTAGTTGGGATTGTTATCCCTCCTAAGTTCAAGGTGCCAACATTCGCCAAGTACGATGGTCTGTCTTGCCCTAAGATGCACTTGAGGTCGTATGTTAGAAAGATCCAGCCACATTCATCCGATAAAGACCTCTGGGTGCACTTTTTCCAAGAAAGCTTGTCTGGCACTCAGTTAGATTGGTTTTATCAGCTCGAGAGATCAGAGGTCCACAATTGGGAAGACTTGGCAGCCGCTTTCTATCGCCAGTATCAGTACAATGCTAATTTGGCGCCTACCCGTACTCAGCTACAGAGTATGGGGATGGCTTCAAATGAAGGGTTTAAGGAGTACACCAAGAAGTGGTGCGACCTGGCTGGGAGGGTACATCCACCACTATCAGATAGGGAATTAGTTGACATGTTTTTGGGGACCCTATTTGGCCCTTTCTTCAACCATCTAATCAGAAGCTCTTTTGCGGGATTTACTGAGTTAATTTTGACCGGCAAGAGGGTGGAAGCCGGTATCAAAAGTGGAAAGATTCAAAAGGATGCTTCCGCATCCACAACTGTTAGAAAACCTTTCCCAGCCAAGAAAGAAGCATCCGCTGTATACAACATAAAAATCGGGAAAAAGAGGAACGTCGGCCGACAGTGGGGGTCGTATTAATACAGAAGTCCGCATCAGACCAGCTTAGAAACAGCCAGCCAAGGAATGATCAGCCCTGAACTTATCAGCAAAGGCAACCACGATAGTTTACCCCAGTAAACATGACCCCTGCTCAAATCCTTCCACATCTCCTGAATTTGAATCTTGCTAATTTAAAAGAGGCGCCAAAGAACGTAAATACTACCTCTCCATCCTACAACTCAAAAGCCAAGTGTGCTTACCATTCCGACAGTATTGGGCACGATACCAATAATTGCTGGGCACTCAAGAACAAAATTCAGGACTTAATTGACGCCAAAGAGGTTGAATTTGACGCTCCTGAGAAGCCCAATGTTATATCCGCACCGATGCCCAAGCACGGCCACAATGTGCATGCTGTTTTGGAAAATCTTCATGTTATTGATGTTGCCGATCTGTTAACTCCATTGTTAGTGATTAAAGAAAATTTGTTGAAAGCCGAGATCTTTCCTGGTTGTGATGAAGACTGCTATTTTTGTTTGAACATTCAAGGTGATTGTCCAATGTTGAAGTCGGGTGTCCAACGCCTGATGGATACTCAAGAAATACTTTTCCAGAAAACCCCTATTAACACTTTCAATCCAATTACTCCTGATACTTGTGATACTTCAACCAACGATATTGCTATCATAACCATTTCCGACAATCCTCCCAAGGCTTGCAAAAGGCCTGTCAGGATTACACCCAACTCTGAATATGTACCTTTAAAGATCACTATGCCAGGACCTGTATCGTACCAATCAAGCAAAATGATACCGTGGAACTATGGGGGAGAAATCTTCTACCACGGCATCAAACAAATCAAAACAGTCCAAGAAATTTCTGAAGAAGACCCTGATGTAGGGAACATCGCGGGTACAAGCAAAATAACCCGCAGTGGCTGAATCTTTTCTCCGGAGATTGCTCCCCCCTGAGCAGTTTTCGGACCCTTAAAAGCTTCTACACATGTTGGACCGTCTGTGCAAGGCCCAGTGATTGAAGATTTAAACACTCCTGAAGAAAGACCATCCGCTAATAACACCGACAAAGGTAAGGGGATACTGGAAATGCCTGTCAGGACGAAGGCTCATGCTGTGGTTATCCCCGAAACCACTCAGAAGGAGATGGATGAGATCCTAAAAATAATCAGAAAAAGTGACTACGACGTTGTGGAACAATTAGGGCAAACCCCTTCTAAGATTTCAATGTTAGCTCTCCTGCTCTGTTCAAAGGCCCATGCTAAGGCTCTGATTAAATTCTTGAAGACGGCACATGTCCCCTAAGAGACCTCGGCTGACCAATTCCAAAATTGTGTGGCCAGTCTTACTGCTGACAATGGCCTGGGCTTTTCCGATGCTGACTTAACTCCCAAAAGAAGGAAACACAATGATGCGTTACATGTTTCAGTTGAGTGCCGAGGAACCACCCTCGCCCATGTCTTGGTTGATACTGGTTCTTCCCTGAATGTGCTACCAAAGAAGGCCTTAGACCGTTTGGATTGCGAAGGTTTGACCCTCAAACCTAACAACACCGTCGTCAGAGCTTTCGATGGTTCCAAAAGAATGGTTCATGGAGAGGTTGATATTCCCATCAAGGTAGGCACCTAAGTGTTCAACTCCACCTTCTACGTAATGGACATCCGTCCGTCATACTCTTGTTTGCTGGGAAGACCATGGATCCATTATGCCGGGGCAGTTACATCCTCTTTGCACCAGATGCTGAAGTATCCTGTTAAGGGTAAAATCATAACTGTGCATGGCGAGGAAGAGTACATGATTAGTCATCTCAATTCCTTTTGATATGTGGAGTTAGACGGCGAGTTCATCGAAACACCTTTTCAACATTTCGAGGAAGTTTCTCCCGAGGTAGCAGTTGCGAAGACAGCGGTTGAGGTACCTATCATTCCCAAGCATGTGGCTAAGATGGCATCTCTCAAGGACGAAGAGGTTGTGATTAAGGAGGGGAAGAGCGCAATATAGGGACAATTGCCTGACTTTCCCCGTAAGACGGACAAGTTTGGTTTAGGGTTTACTGCTGCAGGACAGAAGGCTATGCGTCGCTCTAAGATTGGAAGATCACCTGTCAAGATTTCTCACCACGGAATCAATGCTGTAGAAGAGGAGGATGAGGAGAGCCACTTTGAAGATTGGATTTTTCCGACTGTCGAAGGGGGTTTGAGCAATTGAGAAGCAAAGGATTTCGTTCCTATCACCTTTATCAACCAGGAATTTTATCTTTGAACAATTTCCCATTTTTATGGTCTGTAATAACTAAAACAATTTGCACACTATTTTCACCTCATGCCTTGCCCGGGGCATGTAGGTCCATTTGTAAGGGTTTGATTTCCTTCATAATCATATGCCATGTTTTAATGAATCATTGGACGTTTTTCATCTATAAACTGTTGTGTTCATTTTCCTTTCCTTTTGCATTTTGTTTGTTTAAGGGTGGGTATCCATTACACACACCCACACTCACAAATGCAGGTACCCATCCACTCCGGATTCCATGGGTGACTATTCTGTTTTAGCCTTCGATAACTCTGAAGATTTGGTCAAACACGCTAAGTACGAAGTTGACGAAGATTGTGAAGTGCCGGGAGAGTTAGCCAGACTTCTACAACAAGAAGAGAGGGCCATTCTGCCTCATGAAGAGTTGTTAGAAACCATCAACTTAGGGACAGAGGAGGACAGGAGAGAAGTAAAAGTGGGTGCCAACCTGGAACCGAGTGTCAAGGAGCGCTTAGTGCAGTTGTTAAATGAATACGTTGAAATCTTCGCTTGGTCTTATGAAGACATGCCAGGGTTAGACTCAGATAACGTGGTTCACCGTCTCCCTACAAGAGAAGACTGTCCACCGATCAAGCAAAAGGTTCACCGAATGAGGCCTGACATGTCTGAGAAGATTAAGGTTGAAGTAATGAAGCAATTCAACGCCGGCTTTCTGGCTGTTACAACCTATCCACAATGGGTTGCTAACATTGTGCCCATACCCAAAAAGGACGGCAAGGTCAGAATGTGCATGGACTATCGGGATTTGAACAGGGCTAGCCCTAAAGATGATTTTCCGCTGCCACATATCGACATTTTGGTTGACAACACAACTCAGCACAAAGTATTTTCTTTCATGGACGGATTCTCGGGCTACAACCAGATCAAAATGGCCCCCGAGGACATGGAGAAAACAACCTTTGTTACACAATGGGGTACCTTCTGCTACAAGGTGATGCCGTTCGGACTGAAGAACGCAGGGGCAACCTATCAACGCGCTATGGAAGCTTTGTTTCATGATATGATACATCGTGAGATCGAGGTTTACGTAGACGACATGATAGCTCGATCACAAACAGAATAAGAACACCTTGAACACTTGCAAAAGCTGTTTGCCAGGTTGAAGGAGTATAAACTCAGACTGAATCCAAGCAAGTGCACTTTTGGAGTTAGATCTGGTAAACTTCTGGGATTTATTGTCAGCAACAAGGGAATTGAGGTTGATCCAGCTAAAGTAAAAGCTATACAAGAAATGCCTGCTCCTCGTACTGAAAAGGAGGTTAGAGGATTCTTGGGACGCTTGAACTATATCGCCAGGTTCATCTCTCACCTGACGTCTACCTGTGAGCCAATTTTCAAACTGTTGAAGAAAGATCAGGTAGTAGAACGAAACAACGATTGTCAAGTTGCTTTTGATAAAATCAAGGAGTATTTGCTAGAACCTCCTATTCTGATGCCACCCGTCGAAGGAAGGCTGTTGATCATGTATCTAACTGTTTTGGACAACTCAATGGGGTGCGTACTGGGCCAACATGACGAGTCTGGTCAAAAAGAGCATGTCATTTATTACCTTAGCAAAAAGTTTACCGACTGTGAGACTCGCTACTCACTGCTCGAGAAAACTTGTTGCGCTTTGGTATGGGCTGCTCGCCGGCTAAGGCAGTATATGTTGACTCATACCACTTTGCTGATTTCCAAAATGGATCCAATCAAGTATATCTTCGAGAAGCCTGCTTTATCTGGAAGAATCGCTAGATGGCAGATGATCCTGACTGAGTATGACATCCAGTATACTACTCAAAAAGCTATAAAAGGGAGTGTACTAGCTGACCATCTAGCTCATCAAGCCGTCGAAGATTATCAATCTATGAGATTCGACTTCCCTGACGAAGACATCATGACTTTGGACAACATTGAAGGTAACGGACCGTATGACGAACCTGAACAAGGATCCCGATGGACCCTATACTTTGATGGTGCTTAAAATGCACTTGGCAACGGTATTGGCGCAGTAATCATTTCCCCAGAAGGTTACCATACACCTTTCACTGTCCGACTTTGTTTCAGCTGTACCAACAACATGGCCGAATATGAAGCTTGCATCTTTGGTCTCAAGGCTGCTATAGACTTAGGGATCAAATCTTTGGTCGTATTTGGCGACTCGGCTTTGGTTATCAGTCAAGTCAAAGGAGAGTGGGACACCAAACATCCTAATCTTATCCCATACAAAGAACATGTCCTGACTTTGTTGCCTCATTTCAAGCAGATTACTTTCGAGCATTTCCCGCGAGAAGAGAATCAGCTAGCAGATGCTCTGGCTACAATGTCTTCCATGTTTAAACTCAACTGGGATAGCGAGGCTCCCCAAATTACCATCGAGCGAATGGACGAACATGCGCACTGTCATGAGATTAATACCGAAGAAGTAGTGGAACAACCCTAGTTTCATGAAATCAAAAGGTATCTCCAGACTAGAGAATATCCCGAAGGAGCTTCCGTCAATGACAAAAAGTTCTTAAGGAGATTTGCTGCCAAGTTCTTCCTAAGCAATGGCATCCTTTATAAGCGCAGCCATGATTGTGTTCTACTTCAATGTATGGACAAAGCTGAAGCAGAGTTGATCATGACTGAGATACACAGCGACACATTTGGCACCCATTTGAGTGGACATACGATGGCAAAGAAGATTCTAAGGGAAGGCTACTACTGGTCTACCATAGAAGCTGATTGTCATCAACATTCCCGTACTTGCCATAAATGCCAAGTCTACGCCGACAAGGTACATATTCCTCTTGTTCCTCTCAACATTCTGACAGCTCCTTGGCCATTCGCAATGTGGGGCATTGACATGATTGGAGAGATCAAGCCCACAATGTCCAATGGACATCGCTTCATCTTGGTCGCTATTGATTACTTCACCAAATGGGTCGAGGCAGCTTCCTATGCCTCAGTTGCAAAGAATGTGGTTGCCCGCTTCATCAAGCAGAACCTCATATGCCGGTATGGTGTCCCTGACAGGATCATCACAGACAACGGTACAAATCTGAACAATACTATGATCACCGCTCTATGCGAACAGTTCAAGATTTATCATCACAATTCATCTCCCTATCGGCCGAAGATGAACGGTGTTGTTGAAGCCGCGAACAAAAATATCAAGAAGATCATTCAAAAAATGACAGTTACCTACAAAGACTGGCATGAGATGTTACCGTTTACTTTGCATGGATATCGTACCACGGCACGTACTTCAACAGGGGCAACCCCATTCTCTTTGGTGTATGGCATGGAAGCTGTCCTACCTATGGAAGTTCAGATTCCTTCTTTAAGGATTATGAAGGATGCTAGTTTGAGTGAAGACGATTGGATTCAGACCCGGCTTGATCAAATTAATTTGATCGAGGAGAAGCGCCTTACCGCTGTTTGTCATGGTCAGACATACCAAAAACGGATGATCAAGGCTTTCAACAAGAAAGTCAGGCGTCAGGTATATCAAGTCGGAGATCTTGTAATCAACCGGATCATCTTGCCGCAAAGTGATCCCAGGGGAAAATGGACTCCTACTTACGAAGGACCATTTGTGATCAAGAGCATCTTTTCTGGTGGGGAAATGATTCTGACCACCATGGACGGCGATGACTTGCCACACCCTGCGAACGCAGACATAGTCAAAAGATACTACGCATGAAATAACCCGACAAGTCGAAAACCCGAAAGGGTGGCTTGGGCAAAAATGGGTATCCCGGTGAACCGAAAACCCGAAAGGGCGGTTCAGGCAAAAATTAGGGATAAAACAAAAAAAAATCTGGACACCCGACAAGTTGAAAACCCGAAAGGGCGACTTGGGCAAAAAAGGGTTTCCCGGTGGATCAAAAACCCGAAAGGGCGATTCAGGCAAAAGTTAGGGAACTAAAGCGTATGACTGTGTCTCGTCGGATTACTTTAAAGAACAATCTCTTCATCAAAAAGCTCCGAGCTTCTGATCAATCCAGTCATCGGCGGGCGAAGCAGTGAAAGGACAAGATATTCAGAGTTGTGAAGGCTATAGCAGAATGGGAATCCCATGGAATTGTTACACATAGCCATCTTTCTTTTGTATAAAATTTTTTCAATTTTTACGACAACATTCTCTTACTAAGATGTCTGTCTCCTTTGTACAAAGATATTCATAAAAGTTAATACAAATACACTTCCAAGTGCAGAAATTTGCTTGCCTTCCTTTTCTTTTTACACTTATGTTTTATTTGAAAAATGTTCAATGTTTTGTTAAATAGGCATATGCATTTGAACAAAATCATTTCTTACAAGTAAAACAAATTGGAGAAAGGATAGTTACTGATAGGTTGAAGATATAGGAAGATATCTTTATGCCCTTTCAGAAGAAATCCCCTGTGTTACATCATTCAGACCCTCAACAAGGTGAAATTTGGAGTATATTTCCCCAGCGAAGTTAAGCTTCAAGATCTTTAGCAGGGCCAGTGCATTCCAAAACTTAATTCCCCTCAGAGTCAAGTTTCAAGATCCCCAGTGGAGCCCAAAAACCCTGAAAATCCTATCCCCAGCGGAACCAGAATAGTGAACATTCTCCCCACAGAGATACTTCCCAGTAGATTGAAGATTCTCAGTCTCACTTCTCCAGCATAAGTCTCCCAGGTTTTAACTTCCCAGTAGAGATTTTCAAAGTTTTCCTTATTCCCCAAGCAGTCAGCAGTCAGCAAGGATTTCTCATCTTCAGTAATCAAAGATTTTTGGAATCCCCAGCTTCGGTCATGGATTTATTTTCCCCGACAGCAGACAAAGATTTCCTTACTAGGATTTGTTTTCCTCAGCAAAAAAGCTACCCAGCTTACATGCACATCCATTACCTTCATATGTCATAAACATCGATGAAATACAGTTCATTGCATCATACGTATCATGCAATATAACTTCGTGTTTTAGCTAACGTTTTACCCTTTTCAGGATAAGATTAAAAGGCCATCATTAACAATTATTCAGATACAGTATGGATATACCCCAGACACGGCAGTCATTCTATCGCTCATTCAGAACTTCAAGTCAAATACAGTACGGATACACCCCCAGACACGGCGGTCATTCTACTACTCATCCAGACTTCAGCAATCAGATACTGACTAGATACGCCCCAGACACGAAAGCCATTTTATTTCTCATTCATATTCAATTATCAACCTCAAGTTCAAATGCATTCCTAACACGGATACCATTCTGACCCTTACATCAGCAATTTGATTCCCTCAGTACAGTCGCCATGGAAGTCATTCTGTCATTCACTCAGATCCCAGTTACAGTACAAATACACCCCCAGACACGACGGTCATTCTACTACTCATACAGATCTCAACTTCTGATACAGTCCAGATACGCTCCAGACACGGTTGCCATTTTGTCACTCATTCAAAATTTATCCTCAGCACATAGTTGCTCCCTACACAGATATTTCTCTATTACCCAGATACAATACAGATACACTCTAGACACGACAGTCATTCTGATATTCATTCAAAGTTCAAATACAGTTACAGCTCAGATATGCGCCATACACGGACGCCATTCTTTTGCTCATACAGACGCAGTCTCCAGATACAGTTCAATGGCATCCCAGACACGGATACCATTTTGATACTCATTCTTCTGACCTACAACATTGCAGCTCCACAAACATTCTTGGATGGAATCTTTAAGCCCATTTCCAGCAAGATTCTACTATCTCCAAATGGCATCTTTAAGCCCATTTCCTCTACTATATTCTGGATGAGTGCAAATTTACGGGCACTCTAGTGTCCAATCCTCTTCTACCTTCGAGTCGCGAAAGGCAAGCCTGCCAATCTAACTCTTCAGGTTAAAGAAGATTGAACAGGGGCAACTGTTGTACCCCAAAATTTTCCCTCTCATTTCATCAACATTTTCTCATCACAAGACTCTTGGAACTTAAGATCAAGCTAGGGTTTGCTCTGCTCAAGACTCCTCCTTGCACTGTTGACCCAAATTAGGGTTTGAGTTTGCACATGGATATTTTGACCTACAATGCCCAAAGTAACTTTCATACTTCATTTTGGGTTCACAAGTTTGTCCATACCAAGTTTCAAGCCTTGATTCAAATCTTTGCCCAGTCAATTGGACAGTTGACCTAGAAATCAGCTGTATTGAGGAAAAAGTCAATTGTGGCCAATTGACAGTCAAACCTCATGAAATTTGACCCACATCAACATTATGAACTCATATGAACCATTTGATCAAGTTTGGATCACAATTCCACAAGAAATTTGATCAGAGCACCAAAAGGGCAAAATGGTCATTTTTAGGGTTTTGACTGCACAAAGGCAATTTTTGACCTAACCAACGGCAAACCAAGCTCACATATGGACTCAAGAACTCAATGACATTGTCTTGACCCATTCAACAAGTTCAAAAGATCTCAAATGCATAGGGTTGACAGATGAATTTTTCAGTCAACTGATCAAAATTTGACTGTACACTGAAAAGTCAAACTTTGACTTTTTGGTCAAAATCAAGTGCCAAGATTTATTTTTCATCAAAACATGTCAAATTATGAAACTTGTTCATCAAGAAACCCAAAAATGCAAATTATGGTTTAAAATGAAAAAATCTCATAACTTAGAATTTTTCTAAGTTATGAAATTTTCTTATTTTTTCCTAACTTTGTCCCATTTTTTCACCAAGATGCAAATGGATTCAAACAAAACTTGAAACATGAAAGGTTTAGTCCATCACAAAGTATACAACTTTTATTCACAAAGTTTTCTCAAAGGAAGCTTGTATCTCAAGTTATGATTTTTGGAACAAGGGTACCTAAAACTTTTAACTTAGAGAAAATTTGCCCTAATCTAGGCAGGATTTTGACCCATCTTATTGGCCATTTTTCACATAGTTACACTTGGAGTTTCAAGTTGCATTACAAAGATGGATTGTAGTATATGTTGCATGCTTTCCAAGTTGTCCAAGAACTCCTCAAGCACCCTTGTGGTTGGAGAGAATCGAATTCTCAAAGTTGGCAAAAACTCACTTTTGTTCATGGCCAAGGCATGTTCATACAAACTTGCATTTTCAAATCAGCTTGTTTGATGCTAGCTTGCATGCCTCAAAACCAACTTTCACTCCATAATTTAATGCCAATCCATCAGTCCAAGCCTTTGTTTTGTTCATTTGAGCATTACATGCAAGTTTAAGCCTTAAGTAGAAAAAGGAAAATTGCCATTTTTGCCTAATGTCACTTTATGTCAAAAACTGAATCCTTGAGACATGGGGCCAGATCTTTGAGGCAAGATTGAGTCCACTAATTCCAGTTACCAAGAACCAAAGTTGCAGCATGATAGAAAGGCTTGGACAGGGCTATAACATCATTTGCATTTTCTTGCTTCAAGTAGAAGAAATTTGCAAAACAGAAGCAACTGGACATTTATGTTAACACAAGCCAAAACAAACTTTGTGAACAAGTTCCAGACATCAAAACAAACCTAAGGCACGACCCTTCCATCCCTCATACCTCCTAATACTCAGAATCCCTATTTTGTTGCAAAATAGGGCAAGTTCTGCAAACTTCAAGTCATAATCAATTCCTATAGTGCGTTTTGTCCAAAAGGGCTTCAAACACCTTCCATACCATCCACCTGAACTATCTCAAACCTGAAACACCAGTTGTAACACCTCTAATACACTTTGCCATTTTCATTTCAAAGCTTTGTAGGTGGAGTTCTACAGCACGACTCAGTTTGTTTCAAAGCAAGCCAAACATTGGAGAAGATTCCTTGGACCTCAGGCAAGCTCAACGGAAGCTCAAACACCATTGAAGGTTGCTGCATTGCCCTACTCGATTCAAACTGAAACAGGTATTTCATGGACTTCTATCTCTCTATTTAGGAATGGTTAGGCTTAGGTTTGTGAATGAAATATGTTGTACTCATAGCCCTGAAGCCATACATATGCTTAGTTTTCATTTACATTAATCGTGCTGAGAGAATTTCATCCTTGAACATGTGAAAAAAGTTAGGTCAGGTTTTAGGGCCAGAGAAATTCTCTCTGGTCTTTGAGAGTTAATCCAAGTTTTTTATATGGTTGAATTCATTATTTGATGCTCTACAAGTTTCATGTTTTAAGTTTTGTCAAAAGATCAAAGAATCAGGAGATGGCGTTTTGTACAAGAAGCGCGCGTATTTTCAAACAATCTAGAGGTTGAAGATGATGGCTTGGGCTGGGCCTGAGTCATTCTTGCTTCTAACACCCATTTGTTCAGTTTGCACCCCCTGGCCCATTTGATTGAATATTTGTCATTTTTATGTTTTTTTATTTTTTATTCTGACTTTATATTTTTTTGTTCAAATATAAAAAATGCCAAAAATGATTTTCCATATTTTTTCATATTTATTTGATATTCATTGCATTTTATTAAACATATATATGTAAATAATCTAGTTTCTTTTTATTCAAACCCTAAAAAACAATATAAAAAATATATTTATTTTTTTATTTATTATTTTTATTTACATTTTGAAAACATTTTCTTGAATATACATTTTGTTTTTGTAAATAATTAATTCTTTTATCTTTATATATATATATATATATATATATATATATATATATATATATATATATATATATATATATATATATATATATATAATATTTTATTTTATTAGATAATTAGGACAAAAATATAGAAATAATACATTTTTATTTTTATTAATATTTGACACTAAAAATACTTTTTTTTTTAGCAATATACTTTTATTTTTGCATAAATTAATATATATTGTATATAATTAATAAATATTTCCATTTATTTGAAAATTAGGGTTTTGCCCTAAATAACCAAAATAATTAAAATTTGACTTTTTTTTATTTGTTTATGTTTCACATTAAAAAATACCTTTTTCATATACATAATAAATCTTTTTTGGCATAATACATTTTATTTATTTAATTGTATTTATTTAAATGTTAAATATTGCCTTGTACATTAGATATGGTTGTAATAACTTAGAATTTATTTTCTTGTCAAAATATCCCCAATTCAAAATTTGTACCCCCCTCCCTATATCATGTTGTAATAGTGTAGCGTTTAAATTCTCGCATATTTAAAAGCTTTCAATTATACCATGCCTAGACCTAGGGTTTGTATGCAAAATAAAACCAACAAGTAGTTTGACCTAATCCAAGATAAACATGCATGAAAAAACAATCACAATGCACACTTACACCCCCTAGGGTTTCATCCACTTGTTGCCTTCAAAATGGGCCATGGTTGCATGTCAAGTGCTTTAGCAAAACAAAAACAATCAAAATGATCATAGTCCCTCGATGACGCTATCTTAGTCGCCTAAAAAATGATCAAGTCCCTCAAGAAAATTGCCAAAGATACTTGACATTATTGCTATCATGGTCTATACGATGACTCGCGCCTGTCCCGTTAACATCCTAAAACAAGGTTGTTCACCAAATACAATGGTGAAACAACACTGATAAAAGGGTTAAAAACATAAGAAGGATCTTTGAGTAAAAATAGGGTAGACAACTCTTAGTTACTTGATCAAGCTTGCAAAAACATCCTTGCTATTTTTCAAAACACATTACACAACACAATTTCAAAACCCCACTTTCAAACATTGAAAACTTTTCAAAAGACAAAAACACCTTTGTATATATTCAAACAAGAATCATTACAAAGGTTGCCACAATGATGGCCTCTTTTCAAAACATCTTTCAAAACCACACACAAAGCACCATTTCAAACAATTGAAAAGCAAAAGCAAGTGATCTAAGCAAGTAACTAAGAGCCCATGGATAACCATGGATAGAAAGGGTGCTAATACCTTCCCTTTCTATAATCTACTCCCCGAACCCAAGAAAACATCTCAAAGGTCTTTCCTGTGGTTTTTGACCTTTCTTAGGATAAAATAAAAAGTCGGTGGCGACTCTTGCTAAACCGAAACATTTGCGAACACAAAACGCAAAATCTCAAGTCAGTTCTCCCACCGTATCACACTAGGCTTCACATCAGACCAACATTCTTCAGGAGTAATTCCTTCTAGCTTCTTCGTAGGACATCTGCTCATAATGTATGTTGCAGTCGAAACAGCTTCACCCCAAAACTCTTTAGGTAAATTCTTGCCTTTCAACATACTTCTCACAGTATTCATGATGGTTCAATTCTTCCTTTCTGTAGCTCCATTATGTTGTGGAGTATAGGGTGGCACCACCTCATGCATAATCCCTTCCTTTTCATATAACATGTCGAAGTCTTTTGACACATACTCTCCACCGCCATCAGTTCTCAAAACTTTGAGTTTTTGACCACTTTGTCTTTTGACCATATACTTAAACTTGGAAAATACCTCGATCACTTCACTTTTCTTCTTGATCAGGCATGTCCACAGCTTTCGACTGAAATCATCTATGAGTGTAACAAAGTATTTGTTACCTCCCATCGAATCCACCTGAATTGGTCCACATACATTAGAATATATGACTTCAAGAATAACCTTCGACCTGCTTCCTGCATCCTTGCTAAAGCTATTCTTGTGCTGCTTCGCCTTCACACATTCTTCACATACCTCATTTGGAATGTCGATTTCTAGCAATCCTGAAACCTTATTTCTTCTCTTCAAATTTTTGATGTATCTGAAGTTGAGATGACCTAGTCGATGATAATGCCATATCCATTCATGTCTGTTAGTTGTAGTCGAAAGACACTTGTGCTCCATCACATTTAGTTCGATCTTGAAGGTTCTATTCTAAGACATAGGAGCCTTCAAGATTAATCTTCCATTTGCATCGATGAATCTCATCATCTTATCTTTGATCGACACTTTATAATTATTTTCGACCAACTTCCCTATACTGAGTAAATTACTCTTCATGTCTGATATGTACAACACATTGGAAATTAGTGACCTCTTGCCATCTTTCATCATAATCATAACATCATCAATACCTTCAGCTGCTAGGATATTATCATTTGTGAATTTTACCATATTTTTCATTGAGGGCTTTATGCTGACAAATCAATCTTTCCTTCGAGACATATGTGATGAGCATCCTGAATCTAAGTACCATTGGTCCTTGAATCTATCTTCATCTCTTGTTGTGACCATCAACGTCATCTCTTCTTCTTCATGTTTTGCAAACTTTGCATCACTTTCTTGATTCTTTCGCTTTTCTGGATAATCACTCGAATAATGACCATACTTTTGACAATTGTAACATTGAATGTGACTCTTGTTAGGTTTTCGACCACCACCTCTTCCTATATTTGCAACACCACCTCCTTTGGTTTCCTTGGTATGGTTTTCTCTAATTTGACACGTTTCCTTTATTCTGGTTTCCTCTACCATTCTATTTTTTGTAGCCGCCTCTACCTCGTCGAACCACTTTCCTTTGCCTTTGGTTTCTTTTGCTGATTGTGCATGCAAAGCCACATCACTCTTCAATTTGACTGCGGCTCTTTCATTCATTATTTGTTCATGAGATTCAAGCATCCCTTGAAGCTATTCCTTTGTTAATTTCGACAAGTATTTCCCCTATCCTATAGCCACCACCACGTGGTCGAACTTAGGAGATAAAGATCTCAAGATCTACGAAACAACAACTCTTGTTGTTAATATTTCTCCACATACTTTGATTTGATCCACTAGTTTTGTAACCCTAATGAAGAAATTAGATATGCTCCCACTATCTTCCATCTGAAGCAATTCATACGCTCTCTTGTAAGTTTGTAACCTCACTTCTTTCACCTTTTCTTCACCACCAAAAGACTTCTCAAGAACATCCCAAGCTTCTTTTGCAGATTCTGAATCACTCACTTTTCCAAAATTTTCTGGACTCACACGTTGATGAATTATAAATAGTGCTTTATAACTCAGCTTCTCAAGTTCTGTGTGTTTCTTCTTTTCTTCTTCCGAAGCATTTTCTCCAATCGCTTCAAATCTATTTTTACAAGATCCCAAAGACCTTGACACCTGAAAAAAACTTTCATCTGTTTTCACCAATTCTCATAGTTGTCTACTTTCAGAATTGGTAGAGTTGCTGGATAATTTGCATTCCCATAATTCGCCATCGTGAATTCTTTTTCTTCCTCAATCGTTCTTGATCGATACTTCCCTTGAATCGATTAACCGAGCTCTGATACCAGATGTTGGAAATCCACCAAATATCTATGATGAATTTCTACCAATCTTAATGAACAAGATTGATATTACGACACAATAACAAAGAATTATGAGAAAAGAAACGAAAGAAGACAATTATTTTCTGCAGAGTTTCTCTCTGCCCACAAACTGTGGAAAACTTTGTTATTCACTTGCAACTGCAAATTCTGTGAATACAACTTAATTGATTTAATTACAAAATTAGGGGTTACTCACTCTATTTATAGATTTAGGTTAGCCAAAGCCCAAAACTATAAAAGCCCAAAATATCTATTTTAGATTTAAATCAAATCTATCTAAAACAAATCAAATCTGTGTGTAGCTTACTTCGATCCACAAGCTCTTCGATTGAGCAATGGCTTCCTTCGAGCAATCTACTTCGATCCACCTCTAAACCCTTCGACACACATAGTTTCGACACAAATGAATTAAAATTTAACACACCACCTAATTCATTGTGTCTAAACTATCTATATTCATTATGGTTCTTAGTTTTCTGAATACTTCGACCTGCACTCCCTTCGTCATGATGTCTGCAATCTGATTCTCAGTTCTACAGTGTTCCAAATTCATCTTCCCATCTGCTACCTGCTCTCAAAGATAGTGGAACCTCATTTCTATGTGCTTGCTTCGACCATGTGCTATCGAGTTCTTCGCCAGATTGATAGCTGACATGCTATCAATCTTCATGGTAATTACTCCATGATCTTTCTCTGTTATCTCTTCGACCAAGTTCACCATCCAAGTTGCTTGAAATGCCCAAAGAGAAACAACTATGCACTCTTCTTCGCATGATGATAATGTCACTACTGGTTCCTTTCTTGAACTCCAAGAAACTGGTGCACCACCTAACATAAACACATATCCTGCTTTTGATTTTCGATCTTCAGTATCACTACACCAACTCGAATCAGTGTATCCTACTAACTTTCATTCTTTTACTTTATCAACTGCAGGAAACAAAATGCCATAGTAGAGAGTTCCTTTGAGATACCTTAGTATCCTCTTCACCGCTTCTAGATGTGATACCTTTGGCTTCTGCATGAATATACTTACCATACCTACACTATATGCTATGTCAGGCCTTGTATGACAAAGGTATCTCAATGACCTAATAAGTCTTCTGTATTGGGTTGGATCGACATCATCTTCATTTGCATCTTTCGAAAGTTGCAGTCTTGGTTCTGTAGGTGTCGAAGTTGAGTTGCATTCTTCCATCTCAAATCTCTTGAGAATTTCTCCTGCATATCTTCTTTGATACATCATCAAACCTCTACTACTATTGTAGAATTTGATGCCAAGGAAATGTGAAATATCACCCAGATCAGACATTTAAAATTCCTTGCTAAGATCACCTTTGAAGTCTTCGATCTCACTTTTGCAGCTACTTGTTATCAACAAATATTCGACATAGAGAAATAGTATAAGAAATTCACTATTGCTTCTTCTTACATATACTCCATGTTCTGTTGTGCACTTCATAAATTCTTTCTCCCTTAGGAAACTATTAATTTTCTTATTCCAAGCTCTTGGATCTTGTTTCAATCCATACAGGGCTTTATGCAGCTTGTACACCTTTCTCTCTTCGTTATGTTTAACATAAACTTCCTCGTCTAAGGGTCCATTCAGGAATACATACTTCACATCCATATGACATGTGTTCCATCTGTTTATTTCTACAAGACCAACAACCAACCTGATTGTTTCGATCCTAGCAACAGGTGCAAAAACTTCATCGAAGTCTATTCCTTCTTTCTGTAGAAATCCTTTCGCCACAAGACTTGCTTTGTGTCGAGTTACTTCCCCTTTGGGATTCATCTTCAATCTGTATACCCACTTGACATCAATTTCCTTCTTGCATTGAGGCAATTTGACAAGTGACCAAGTGTTGTTGTCTTTGATAGACTTCACTTCTTCGTTCATTACTTTCACCCACTTTGAATCCTTCAATACTTCAGTCGCATTGACAAGTTTTACATCTAATAGAAATCATAATGTACCAACTCACCTTCATTATTTATCACATCATCTGATGTAATCATACAATCTTGCAATCTTCTAGGCATGCGTCTTGTTCTTTAAAGTCTACTTGTACTTGGTTGATCTATAACTGCTGGTTCCTCTTGTTGAACTTCTCTTTTGACTTGAGTTTCTGGTTCTTCAAGTAGGATTCCCACTGAATCATTCTCGACATTTTCATTCAAATCTTATTCTTTAAGTTCATATATGATCACGTCCCTGCTGATCATAATATGCTTGTTCACTGGATCGAACAACTTGTAATCTTCTATCGAGTGATATCCAACTAGAATCATTTGACTTGACTTGTCATCAAGTTTTCTTCTCAACTGATCTGGCACATGTCTATGTGCAATAGATCCAAATACCTTCAGATGACTCAAGATAGACTTCACACCAGACCAACATTCTTTAGGAGTAATTCCTTCTAGCTTCTTCGTAGGACATCTGTTCATAATGTATGTTGCAGTCGAAACAACTTCAACCCAAAACTCTTTAGGTAAATTCTTGCCTTTCAACATACTTCTCACAGTATTCATGATGGTTCGATTCTTCCTTTTTACAGCTCCATTATGTTGTGGAGTATAGGGTGGCACCACCTCATGCACAATCCCTTCATTTTCACATAACATGTCGAAGTCTTTCGACACATACTCTCCACCACCACCAGTTCTCAAAACTTTGAATTTTTAACCACTTTGTATTTCGACCATATACTTAAACTTGGCAAATACCTATATCACTTCACTTTTCTTCTTGATCAGGCAAGTCCACAGATTTCGACTGAAATCATCTATGAATGTAACAAATATTTGTTACCTCCCATAAAATCCACCTGGATTGGTCCACATACATCAGAGTATATGACTTCAAGAATAACCTTCGACCTGTTTCCTGCATCCCTGCTGAAGCTATTCTTGTGCTGCTTCGCCTTCACACATTCTTCACATACCTCATTTGGAATGTCGATTTCTAGCAATCCTGAAACCATATTTCTTCTCTTCAAATATCTGATGTCTCTGAAGTTGAGATGGCCTAGTCGATAATTCCATATCCACTCATCTCTGCTAGCTGTAGCGAAAGGCACTTATGCTCCATCACATTTAGTTCGATCTTGAAGGTTCTATTCTGAGACATATGAGCCTTCAAGATTAATCTTCCATTTGCATCGATGACTCTCATCATCTTATCTACGATCGACACTTTATAATTCTTTTTGACCAACTGCCCTATACTGAGTAAATTGCTCTTCATGTCTGGTATGTACAACACATTGGAAATTATTGACCTCTTGCCATCTTTCATCATAATCATAACATAATCAATACCTTCAGCTGCTAGGGTATTGTCATTTGCGAAGTTTACCATATTTTTCATTGAGGGCTTTATGTTGACAAATTAGTCTTTCCTTCTAGACATATGTGATGAGCATCCTGAATCCAAGTACCATTGGTCCTTGAATCTATCTTCATCTCTTGTGTGACCATCAACATCATCTCTTCTTCTTCATGTTTTGCAAACTTTGCATCACTTTCTTGATTCTTTTTCTTTTCTGGACAATCACTCGAATAGTGACCATACTTTTGACAATTGTAACTTTGAATGTGTCTCTTGTCTGGTTTTCGACCACCACCTCTTCCTCTATTTGCAACACCACCTCTTTGGTTGCCTTGGTATGGTCTTCTCTGATTCGACACGTTTCCTTCATTCTGGTTTCCTCTACCATTCGATTTGTTGTAGCCGCCTCTACCTCTGTCGAACCACTTTCCTTTGCCTTTGGTTTCTTTTGCTGAATGTACATGCAAAGCCACATCACTCTTTGATTTGCCTGCAGCTCTTTCATTCATTCTCTGTTCATGAGATTCAAGCGTCCCTTGAAGCTCTTCCTTTGTTAATTTCGACAAGTCTTTCCCCTCTTCTATAGCCACCACCACGTAGTCGAACTTAGGAGCCAAAGATCTCAAGATCTTCGAAACAACAACTCTTGTTGTTAATATTTCTCCACATACTTTGATTTGATTCACTAGTTTTGTAACCCTAGTGAAGAAATCAGATATGCTCTCACTATCTTCCATCTGAAGCAATTCATACGCTCTCTTGTAAGTTTGTAACCTCACTTCTTTCACCTTTTCTTCACCACCAAAAGACTTCTCAAGAACATCTCAAGCTTCTTTTGCAGATTCTGAATCACTCACTTTTTCAAAATTTTCTGGACTCACACATTGATGAATTATAAATAGTGCTTTATAGCTCAGCTTCTCAATTTCCGTGTGTTTCTTCTTTTCTTCTTCCGAAGCGTTTTCTCCAATCGTTTCGAATCCATCTTTTACAAGATCCCAAAGACCTTGACGCATGAAAAAAACTTTCATCTGTTTGCAATAATTCTCATAGTTGTCTACTTTCAGAATTGGTAGAGTTGTTGGATAATTTGCATTCCCATAATTCACCATCGTGAATTCTTTTTCTTCCTCAATCGTTCTTGATTGATACTTTCCTTGAATCGATTAACCGAGCTCTGATACCAGATGTTGGAAATCTACCAAATATCTATGATGAATTTCTATCAATCTTGATGAACAAGATTGATATTACCACACAATAACAAAGAATTATGAGAAAAGAAAAGAAACGAAAGAAGACAATTTGTTTCTGTAGAGATTCTCTCTGTCCACAAACTGTGAAAAACTTTGTTATTCACTTGCAACTGCAAATTCTGTGAATACAACTTAATTGACTTAATTATAAAATTATGGGTTACTCACTCTATTTATAGATTTAGGTTAGCCAAAGCCCAAAATTATAAAAGTCCAAAACATTTATTTTAGATCTAAATCTAAAACAAATCAAATATGTGGGTAGCTTGCTTCGATCCACAAGCTCTTCGACTGAGCAATGGCTTCCTTCGAACAACCTACTTCGATCCACCTCTAAACCCTTCGACACACATAGTTACGACACAACCGAATTATAATTTAACATTCTTAATTATTTGAAATTTATTTTAGTTATTATTTTTTATTATTTTAATTTTCATTTAAATTAGTTTAACTTGTTTTATTGTAATTATTTAATTAATTTAATTATTTTTAAATGAAATGTATAACTATATTGCGTTATTATATGTATTATCGATATTGTTGTATTAATTTTATAAAAAAAATTTAAAATATTTATTTTATTAAGTTGTGAACATATAATTATGTGTGACATATCTATGAAATTTAATTTCAAATTATTAGTTATTTTCAAGGAGTAAATGGTTCAATCATATATTTAACTGAATGAACAAATTGAACCTTAAACCATAAGTTTCATCCGTTTGATCTACCGTTTGATTTTTAAAACAATAGTCTCTATTTAACATTTTAATTTATAACTATTAATATTTTATATATTAATAAAAAAATATTATAATAAAGGTTATAATATTTTATTTAAGCATAAATATATCAAACAAAGTAAAAAAATATATATTTTTCCTTTTTTTTCCTTCTTAGTATTTAATATTTAGATTCATAAATATTAATATCTTAAATATTAATAAATAATAATATAGTAAAATTTAATTATTTTATCAGGTTTTAGACATAAACATATTAAATAGAATTTATATTATTTTGTAAATGAAACGCGTATTTTATACATGGTCATTATCATTTTCAGTGGCTGGAATTTAAAATTTAAAAAAAGTATTTATAATTAAAAAACAATAAAAATCACATTTCTCTTTTCCTTTCTCAACAATATTGCGTCTCACTTTTTTCTCTTTTTCGAAAACATTGTGTATATCATTATCATCATTTTCGAAAACATTGTGTATATAATTATATACGCGCTGCATCTCACATCTTAAACACTGAAAGAAGAAGTGGATTTTGATGACAGCTTTTTCCATTTTCTATTTTTTCTAATTTTGTTTGGCAAATTAATTTCCAAATTTTTGAAAAGTGGGTAAACAAAGAATCCTAGAACTTTACAATTTTTCTACCAATAATATTCAATCTTAAATTTTAGAAAACTTCCAAATCCTTTTTTAACAAGTTTTCGAAGAAAATCTCAATTGTAACATTGCTCACAACAACTACAACTTCATATTTTTCTCATAACTTTTATTTTATTTTTTTATTTTAAATGAAGAATATTTTATTGAATCAAAAATATTCTAAGAACAACTGATCACTAGGATCTAATTAACAACAGTCACAAATAACAGTAAAAAAAAACAAGACCTAAGGCATAAGAAGTCTTCTAATATGCATCCTAAACTTAAGTTTATCTCAACACTTATAAACTATGACATAAATGATACTATTTATAGTAGTTTGTTGGCAACTTACACCCCCAAAACACATCTGATTCCATTACCTCCACACTTCATACACTGTTTTTGTCAAAGCACATTAAATGATTATAGCTTTTCAACTCTTCTTTTTGCAAAATCGCTATGAGCCAATCAAGCTTCTCAGACCAACTCTTCAGAATGTGATCAATTTCAATCCACTTAAGAATTGTCTCCCAAATAATTCTAGTAGCAGGGCAATCAAACAAAAGATGATCAACAGTTTCAACTTTCCTGCAAAGACAACAATCATTATTACTAATCATGCCAAATTTATGGAGCCTTTCTTTTGTGGGAAACTTTTTGTGGCAAGACATCCACAAAGTATGGATTGCCTTTCTCCTAGCTGCATTCCTATACACCGCACATTTCCAAGGAACATCCTTTTGCTGACTAAAGAAAGCTTTATATATCACTTTAGTCGTGTACTTCTCATTCAACAACATTTTTTTTTCAAATACTTTTTTTTTAAAACAAAAATAATTCTAAAATATATTGTTGTCAATCAATCATTGTGAAGATGAATGTTACTAACGGCATTCTAAATTCTCTTCCAACTCTTGACGGTAAGAATTGGATTTGATGGAGAAAGTAGATTCAATCTCTGTTTGCCTTTTATGAAACCCTAAAAATGATTTTTAATGGTGTTCCTGCACTTGCTGCAGATGCAATCGACACACATAAGACCGCCCACAACCAGTGGCGGATCTTGAGAAATTTTCTTGGGGGTGCTGAAAAATATATAAGATACATTAAAGTTGTTTCAAATAAATCACATAAACAAAATTGGTTTAATGGTTAACTGATAAGTGCAAATTGTAGTTATTTTTGTATATACTTTTTGTTGCACATATCGACTCTTTGTTGTTAATATCGGTTGAATAAACCCGACTTTTGTGTAAACACATTTAGTTTGTGTTTATTTGTGTTTTTGTGTACATAGTGTACCGTTTGATGTTTTTCCATTTATTTTGTAGGTATTTGTTGCATTTTGGAGCATCGAGGAATAAGGTGTCAAAGGCATGGCTCTGGATGCGCATTTTCATAATAAAAGACCAATTTTGGGAAGTTCTATCTTGGAGAGCCCGCTTAATGCGCAGAAGGCTACTAAGCGCGAGTGCACTCAGTGCATTTTGTAGCGCGCGACTTGTGTTTTGGACATTTTGGCAGAAGCATTATTTTGAAAGCCGCTTAGCGCAGATATCGCGCTTTGTGCAGTTTAGGTCGGTTTAGTGTTTAAATATCGCGCAACCCGCTTAGTGCGGTGAGCCTGCTAAGCGCGGTCTGTTGAGATTTGTTTTTTGACAAAAGATTTAGTTTATTTTTAGGTTATGGTTTTGGGGAAGTTTTTGCTCCCAACTCCATCAACCTTCAATTTTGTTAGGATTAACTTAGATAACAACTATGGAGCTTGCATAGGGATGATCCGGGGTGGATTGCTCTTCGATCGGTACTGACAAACTGGTAAATTTGCGATTCATTTCTCTTTTTCTTTGTGTATTCTCTTTTGGTTGGATTTTTATATGTATTTACTTTGAACTCATGTATATTTGTCGCCCTTGACGTTATATAAAACTTGCTTTACAAATCTTTATCGATTGTTATCCTTGTTTTTTGCTCTGTGTTAGGAATTTGAGCTGCTATAGACATATACTACTTAGATTCTTATCTAGGATGATTATCTAATAGTTTCTGAATTCTAGAGATAGATTTAGAATTGTTTCACTTTGGGTATCTGTGATTAATGCCTCTGTGTTGCTTGTATCACTCTGAGAGATCATCGACACAAGCGAGCATAATTGACTTCTGCGTTGTTGAGGTGGTTAAGAGATCGCTACTGAGGTGATGCAGTCAGCCTCTCAATTTGGGTTAGAAATAACTTAGGTTGTGAGTGACACGTGATGAAATTGATGAATATTGTAGGTTTAGTATAACAAGTCAATATGTTTAAGCCTGTGAGAAGTAGTATATATGCATGCTTGATAAGTTATTTCTTTTTCCTTTTTATAGATTTATTTTCTGTTGATACTTTTCCTTTCAACCCATTTATCCCTAAACTCGTTAACAAGAGATTTGTCGAACGATATTTCAATTCATCAATCTCTGTGGACACGATACGGTATAACCTATATCACCCGTTAAAAATAATACATTACTTTTTTCTTGCCTCTTTACTGCCACAACAAAATGGCGCCGTTGTCGGGGATTGGTGTTTATTATTTCGCATTGCAATAAGTTTCTTTATTTTTGAGTTTTGTAATTAATATATATGTTGTATAGAATGTGTACATAAACTTGTCTATTTTTACTTGTACATGTTTTGTGTTTACTTTCCATACTTGTGTATATATATATATATATATATATATATATATATATATATATATATATATATATATATATATATATATATATATATATATATATATATATATATATATATATATATATATATATATATATATATATATATATATATATGTTTTTCTTTGTTTTCACGTATTGTTTTGAATTTTTTCGTTTTTGTAACATTTCTTGTGTGGTTGTTAGGAAATTTTCTTTAGGTTTGCACGGTGTGACAATACCATGACACGAAGGGAAGAGGTTACTAGCTTGCACAATAAAGGCATCGAGCTTAGGACGCAAAACAAGCATGTTTTATTTGTACTCGTTTATGTATGTGTTGACTTGTATTTTAACAAGTTGAAATTGGACTTGTTTTAAATTCTCAAATTTTCACTTTTTAACTTATTTAATTCACTTTAACCCGTTAGTTTTTTTATGTCAATTTTTTTCTACAAGCTTGTCGTGTTTAGCTTGAGGAAGTTTGTATGTTGTAAATATTGTGTGTAGTTGAGATTGTGTAGGTGACTGTAGAGGGTGCTGCTGTACTGTTGTACTGCTGTTTCTGTCCTATTTTTCTGCAATTGGTGTAGCGCGCTTAACGCGCTCTATGCTGCTTAGTGTGCCTTGTTGTGCAGAGCGAGTGAATTCTTTTTAATTTTTCGCTTGGCTCTCCTTTTTCCCACTTCACCCAAGGCTTTTTAGTATAGTAATTAATAGTAATATTTTTAATTCTTTCTTTTGTTGTTTGGACTCAAGTTTTGGTTAGATATCTTGAGGCCCCTTTTGGTGATTTTTCGATTTTGAGTGTGTCAACTTGCAGATGCATGGTAATGATAGTTTTTGAAGTTGGTACTCGCCAGGTACTCGTTTATCGTTTTCTATAACATAACATGTTTAGGAAAATTTTCATTTGTACAATTTCATGTCATTTTTTGCATTCCTTGATCACGACTTGAATCACTTTAGTTCCTTTTTACCTATAAATATTAGGAAGCTTTCCATTGTTTGCATATGCTGGAGGCCATAAATCTTGTTTTAACTGGATTTTATTATGTTTAATCTGTTGTTTGTTTTGATTGTATGAAAGTATGAACATGATCAATGCATTTTTTGTATCATTTTGAGCACAACTACCTTGGCCAAATAGTCAATTCACATTGTGAGTGTGTGATCATTAGTATCCCCTTTTGACCCTTTTTGTCGACATCCGTGTTGTTTTTGCTAAATGCTTGTCAATGAGTGTTTGGTTCATCTTTTTGTATGGATATTGATTCTTTGTTTTCTTGAACCCTTAACTATGATTTGTAGTTTTAATTTTACCTTACCTTAGAAAGTAGGGAGTATTCACATTATGATATGGTTAAATTCAAGTAGGGGAGAGAAATATTTATGTGCTTGTGTTTATTACTATGAGGTTGAGAAAAAAAGAAAGAAAAAAAAGTGAAAAAGAAAGAAATAAAAATAAAGAAAAAAATTGAAAATGTTTTGAATAATAAAAACAAAAAGAGTTCGAATAATGTTGTGATAATAAGTGATGTGTGTTGGTTTAAGAAATTTGGAATCAAGAATAAGTTTGATTGAAATTATTTTGCTTGAGTCAATGTGAGTTGATCACTTCCTTAGGTTAAGGCAAGTTTTTGTTTCGATTAGCCTTAGGACTTATCCCTTGTTTGTTAACCAAGCCACATTACAACCTTAAAAAGTCCTTGTGATTCTTGCCTTTGTATCTTCAATATGATGAAAGCATAATTTAGTCTATTGTTTTCAAGATTGTGGATGAGTGTTTTTTGTCACTCATCTTTGTGTGTTCTTCATCTACCAATGAATTTTAACTAGGTGTGATTCATGATTGAGCTTGTTTTGTTTTAGAATGTTTAGTATGATTTTTGTACTTAGGATTCATTTCGTTTACATATTGTCATTGTAGGATTGTGGTAAGTACCTTGCGTGTACGTTGTTGTTTGAACCATACATTTGTTTTCGTTTTTCAAACTTGTTGAATTATGATTCTTTGGTTGATTACTTTTGGTTCTTTGAGTTGTTTGGCCTTGTTTGAGTACAAATAAATTCAAGTTTGGGAGAGTTTGATAAGTGCAAATTGTAGTTATTTTTGTATATGCTTTTTGTTGCACTTATCGACTCTTTGTTATTAATATCAATTGAATAAACCTGACTTTTGTGTAAATACATTTAGTTTGTGTTTATTTGTGTTTTTTGTACACAGTGTACCGTTTGATGTTTTTACATTCATTTTGTAGGCATTTGTTGCATTTTGGAGCATCGAGTATAAGGTGTTGAAGGCACGGCTCTAGATACGCGTTTTCAGAATAAAAGACCAGCTTTGGGAAGTTCTGTCCTGCGGAGCCCGCTTAGCACGGATAAGGCCGCTAAGCGCGAGTGCGCTCAGTGCATTTTGTAGCGCGCTTCTTGTGTTTTGGACATTTTTGTAGAAGCATTCTTTTGAAAGCCGCTTAGTGCGGATATCGTTCTTAGCACGATTTAGGTTGGTTTAGTGTGTAAATATCGCGCAGCCCGCTAAGCACAGTGAGCCCTCTAAGTGCGGTATGTTGAGATTTTTTTTATAACAAAAAATTTAGTTCATTTTTAGGTTATAGTTTTGGGGAAGTTTTTGCTCCCAACTCCATCAACCTTCAATTTTGTTAAGATTAGCTTAGATAATAACTATGGATCTTTCATACGGATGATCTGGGGTGGATTGCTCTTCGATCGATGCTGACAAACCGGTAGATTTGCGGTTCATTTCTATTTTTCTTTGTGTATTCTCTTTTGGTTGGGTTTGTATATATATTTACTTTAAACTCATGTATATTTGTCTCCCTTGGCGTTATATAAAACTTGATTTACAAATCTTTGTCGATTGTTATCCTTGATTTTTGCTATGTGCTAGGGATTTAAGCTGCTATAGACATATGCTGCTTAGATTCTTATCTAGGATGATTATCTAGTAGTGTCTGAATTCTAGAGATAGATTTAGCATTTTTATTCATTTTGGGTGTCTGTGATTAATGCCTCTATGTTGTTTGTGTTGCTCTAAGAGATCATTGATGCAAGCGAGCACAATTGACTTATGTGTTATTGGGGTGGTTGAGAGGTCGCTATTGAGGTGATGCAGCCGGCCTCTCAATTTGGATTAGAAATGACTTAGGTTGTGAGTGACACGTGATGATATTGATGAATATTGTAGGTTTAGTATAACAAGTCGATAGGTTTAAGTCTGTGAGAAGTAGTATATATGCATGCTTGATAAGTTATTCCTTTTTCCTTTTTATAGATTTATTTTCTGTTGGTACTTTTCCTTTCAACTCATTTATCCCCAAACTCATTAATAAGATATTTGTCGAACGAAATTTCAATTCATCAATCTCTATGGACACGATACGATATAACCTATATCACTCGGTAAAAATAATACTTTACTTTTTGCTTGCCGCTTTACCGCCGCAACATTAATTTATATTTAACCTCATCCTTATATATAAATAAAATAGGTTTAGTGGTTAATTTATATATAATCTAATCCTTTTATTAAGGTTCAAATTATAACATGGTGAATTATTTTGGAATGAAAATATGAAAAAGTTGCCACAAGGTGTTGAACTCAAGACCCGATTGCCAAATGTATAATACATACCACTGCACCAAATGAAAACTTATTAACATTAAGTGCATAAGTTAATATCTATATAAAAATATGAGGGGTGCCATAACACTCACTAGCTCCTTAATAGATCTGCCACTGCCTATAATGAAGCCAAGAAGAAGGATTACAAGGCTGCATATTGCATTCAAACGGCGGTCGATGCAAATTTTTTTGACAGGATCTCTCATGTTGAATCGGAAAAAGGAGGCATGGAATATTCTTGTCAAGTACTATGAAAGAGGTAAGAAAGTTAAGGTTGTCAAGTTGCAGACCTTGCATCGACAATATGACTTATTGTCGATGGGAGAAGACGAAAAGATTGCAGAGTATGCGTCGAAGGTATATAAACTCGTCCATATCATGAGGATTATGGTAAAACCCTAACTGATAAGATGATAGTTGAGAAGGTAATTCTCATATTGACCTCCCAATTTGATCATATTATCGTAGCTATTCAAGAATGCAATCAACTCGAAACCCTATAACTAGAAGATTGGGTTGGTTTGTTGGAAGCGCTTGAGATTAGGATTGTTGAAAGGAAATAAGTTCAAGATCGATACAAGATTTGAAGGCTCAGTCATGGAAAAAGAATGATGGTTCCAACAAATTTAAACGCAAAGTCGACAAGACTCGAGGAAAGAAGTCTTGGTCGAACCCTCATACGCATTAGGTCGATGATAGGGCTTTTGAATCCTCAAAAAGAGGAAGAGGAAACTATCAAAAGGACAAAAAAGATAAAAAGGTGTGAAATGCTACAAATTTGAAAAGTGGGGTCACTTGGCCAAGAATTATTGGTACAGAAAAGACAAGGAATTAACAAAAGGAAATGACCAAGGAGCGAACCTTGTATGCCAAGACTCAGATGATTCTGAAGGTATGGTGGTTATGGATGCAGTTGTAGATAAACATGTCAAATTCAAGATCTGGTTCCTCGACTCAGGTTGCTCGAATCACACGACTGATTAAAAGGTGTGGTTGGCAGCTTTTGATGAGTCGAAGATGAGCAAGGTAAAACTTGTTGATAATAGTTTGTTGCAAGCTGAAGGTACTAGCAACATAGTTTTTCAAATGAGTAATGGATGGAAAGCTTTGATCAAAGATGTACTTTATGTACCTGAAATAAAGTTCAACATGTTAAGTGTTGAACAACTGGTCGAAAAAGGTTTCTTGGTTGTCTTGAAAGATGAAGCTTTAAAATTGTTCGACACCCATAACAATTTGGTGTTAAAATCTCCGTTGTCGAAGAATAGGACATTTAAGACCTTGATCAGTTAGAATGAGGTATAATGTCTAAAAACAGTTGTCACCCATAAGGATAGCTGGTTATGGAATTTGTGGTTTGGACATTTGAGCTTTTGATCACTCAATAAACTGATTACTCAAGATATGGTATCTAGTATCCCAAGTCTTGAGATGCCTGGAAAACTTTGTGAAGGATGTTTAGTCGGAAAGCAATCCAAAAATTCTTTATTTTCTACTAGCCAATGAGATCATCCCGCATACTCAAATTTGTACATTCAGATGTATGTGGCAGATTCAAAGAACATACCATTGGAGGAAACTGATAGTTTGTTTCGTTCGTTGATGAGTTTAGTCGAAAGATGTGGATCTATGTGATCAAATAAAAGGACAAATTATTTGAAATCTTTAAGATATTTAAGATACTTGTTGAAAACCAAAGTGAGAAGAAGATCAAAGTTTCGCAGAAAGATGGAGGTGGTGAATATGCATTAAAGTTGTTTGAAGAATTATGTGCAGAACATGGTGTCAATATCATGAGGTAACTGCTTCTTATGCGCCTCAGCATAATGGAATAGCATAATGAAGAAACAAAACCATATTGGATATGGCGAGATGCATGTTGAAGTAGAAGAATTTTCCAAAATCATTACAGGGTGAAGTTGTTTCGATTGCAGTTTATATTCTGAACATGTACCCTAACAAGAAGTTGAAGAACAAGGTTCCTAAAGAAGTATGGAGTGGAAAACGAATATCAGTGAGTCATATCAAGGTGTTTGGCTCTATGTGTTACAAGCATGTTCCTGATGCGAGAAGAAGGAAGCTTGATGACAAGAGTGAAGCTATAATTCCGGTAGGATATCACAAGACTGGTGCATACAGGATATTCAATCCAATTAATGAGAAGATTATATTAAGTTGATATATTGTGATTGATGAAAGCTATGCTTGGGATTGGAATTCTGGTGTTGCAATTAACAATACATTTATGAGTTATGGTTTCGAAGAAGTAACTGATGAAGTTTAAGTAGAAGAAAATACCAATATTCCAGTCCAAGTCGAAGTTGAAGAAGTTACTGGAATTCCCAACACAGTTGAAGTCGAAGAGGGTGTGGATAGCACAAGCCAAAGACCGTAAAGAACTAGAGTTCTTCCAACAATACTTCATGATTATGAAGTGGTTGGTGATGATGAAGTCACACCAGATGGAGAATTAGTTCATTTTTATTTACTTGCAGGTGCTGAACCTATCAACTATAATGGGGCTTTGAAGATTAAACAATGGAAGTCTTATATTGTCAAAGAGTTATAGGCAATCAAAATAAATAACACATGGGAGTTAGTCAAATTGCCAGTACATATATAAGCCATCAAAGTAAAGTGGGTGTTCAAGTTGAAACACAATGCTGATGGATCTATAGCAAGACATAAAGCAAGATTAGTAGCTCGACATTTTCTTTAAAGAGCAGGACTCGACTACTCTGAAGTATTTGCTCCAACAGCAAGATTGGAGACTGTTTGACTGGTGGTATCATTGACATGCAACCAAGGCTAGTCGATATTTCATTGACGTGAAATCAACATTTCTAAACGGTCCTTTAGTCAAAGAGGTCAATGTCACAGAATCTCCAGGGTTTGTGATTCTAAATAAAGCGATTAAAGTATATAAGTTGCAAAAAGCGCTCTATGGCCTCAAGAAGACACCTAGGGCATGTAACAAGAAGATCGACTCATACTTAGTCAAATTGGGATTTGTAAAATGAAAGTCTGAGTATGGGGTCTATGTTCAGGTTGTGCCACAAGATATAAAAATTATATTCTTATATTGTTAGAACAAGATTTGATTATGCATATAATCTCTAGTTTTAATGATAACAATGTATATATTTTATATGTAACAATTTTGTACTCTATATTTTCTTTAAGTGTGAAGATATATTATTCTATTTGAGTCTGGATAAGATCATTAGAATAATTGCTAGAATCTTCAGAAGAAACATCAACAATTTTGATGAATGCTGAATATTCACTAAAAGAGGATATCCGTTTGCTTCTCAGAAAAATGTTTGCTTCCAATTCAGAAACCAAGACGTGTTTCTAAGAAAAGGATTTCCGTGTGCTTCTCAGATAAGCTTTTGCTTCCTACTCAGAAATCAAGATATGCTTCTCAGATAAGCTTTTGCTTCTATCTTAGAAATCAAGATTTGTTTGTCAGATAAGCTTTTGCTCCAATTCTGAAAACAACATTCTGATTCTGAAGACTCTAATACTTTTGAAGAACTCATCTAAATGTGATCTCTTATGAACTCTTTATTACTTCAGATCAAAAGTATTTCATTAGAAGATAAGATCAAGAAACTTGCACTAGAAGTGTTAGTTCTATGTTATTATGGTTGGATAAATTTGGGCTAAGCATGGTTCTAAACATGGTTCTATGTTCATGTTTAGTAAGATGTTGGAGCATCTTTATAAACTGCCATAACAATTTTGCTGTTATGAGTTTTCTGCCAGATGTTGCAGAAGATGTTATGACATCCTGAGTCTGATGCAGCAGGCACCACTTTTGGATATCCTTGAAGATTTAATTTAAAGATATGAGTACCTGGAATATTCGGTACTCATTATAGGTGCAAGCCAATCAAGGATTTTGTTAGAAACAAGTGCAAATTTTATTGGTTACTAAAAAGGATCGATTGAGACTTTTTAGGAAACTTTTTATGAAGATTGTTTCTATTTTTGTGGAGAATATTCTACAGATATTTTTCTGCTGAAGATTGGAATTGATTGAAGAATCCAAGCCAATCCAAGCCCAACTGCAGAAGCCTATATAAGGAGTCGTCCAAGACCTGGTTTTAAGCATAGTTTTTATTGTAAAACCTTGTGAAGAAATAAGGGTTTAGGGTTGGTAGTTCCTTAGGTTCTCCATGTTTTTTCTATATGTACTCATGTATCTTTGATATATTTGAGTTGATTGATTGTTGCTTGCTCATCAAGATATTGTTCTCCTCGAAGCTGTAAAGCAAGATTTGAGTATTGTTCTTAGAGGAAGCTTTTAAGAAACTCCTAGTATTTGTAATTTGGAAGTGTGTTCTTCCTTTTTGGTTTCTTGAGACATTCCCCGGGATTAGGAGTGGTTGGTTTATGACTGCGGTAATTGGAAGTGAGATGGAGATTTCTCATATCTAGGAGGTGTCTAGGTAGAAGTTGCATTGGGTAGGTGTAATACGACGGGAGAACTGACTCCGTGTGTTTTGCGTTTTATCACAAATGTTGCGGATAGCAAGAGTCACCACCGACTTTTCTTTTATCTAATAAAGGAAAGGGTAAAAAGAACAGGAAAGACCTTTCAAGATATTTTCTTGAGTTCGGGGGGTAGGTTATGAAAAGGGAAGGTGTTAGCACCCTTTTCATCCGTAGTTATATATGGGATCTTAGTTGCTTGCTAGATCACTTTGAAAAATTCTTTGTTTGAAATGTATTTGTGGTGGGTTTTTGAAAGCATTTTGAAAACACCTTAGTTTCGGAAAACTTTGTAATGATTCTCGTCTCTATAAGAATGCATGCAAAGTATTGGTTTTGAAAATAGTTCAAAGAGATTTTTATTTTTGAAGATGTTTCAAAAGTGTAAGTGTGGAAATGGTTTTAGTTTGTGAGCAAGCAACTACGAGCGCCCTACCTACTCAAAAGGTCTTTGTTCTTTTCCTCCTCCTTTATATGTTGCTATCTTACCATTGATTGGTAAGAAGCCCCATCATTGTATGTGAAGGGACAAGTACGGGTCAAACGTGTAGTTATAGAAGGCAACTTATGAGACATTTTAGCAATTTCCGTAAGGCAATATCGAGGGACATCGAGGGACTACGATCTTTTTTATCAAGTGTCTTTACTAAAATGCCCATATTCTAGGGACATAACTATTTTCCGAGGCAACAAAACGAGGTTACCCTAGAGGTGCACGTGTGAATAGTGTGTTTGATTTCATGCATTTTTGTCTTTGAAATTAGGGTTCTCTAATGGTTGATTTTATCTTGCCATACACACCCTAATTACTAACAATTTATATTAAAGCGGTAAATTGCAGAGATTAAAATCCTAAGCTATTACATCATTAGGGGAGTGGGGGTACAATTTACAAATGGGGATGAAGTAGAAACTTAAGTATTACAACCATATCGAATAATAATGAAGACAATGTAAAAATAGTGTAAAATAAAGGGAAAAAATGCATTTTGAACTGCTATGTGTCGACACATGCTGCTATGCATCGACACATATCTTTCCTTGCTCCTGCCAAACCAAACCAACTCTGTATGAGTCGATGTATAAAGGGATGTGTCAACTCATTTCCTATTTGTGTCGACACATACGCGTTTTGTGTCGACACATACGCATTTTGTGTCGACTCATACACCTTTTATCTTTCTATTTTGGGGTCTAGATAACAATATGAGTCAATGCATAAGGCTATGTGTCGACTCATACCCTATTTTTTCACTAGAATGAGTCAACGCATGTGGGTATGTGTCGACTCATGCTGTTGTTTTTTACCTTAAACATTGCTTTATTGTCTGTCTGGGTCAATTTACAACACATAATTGATAAACATAAATAGCAAGTAAATGGTTAGCTCAGAGGGGCAATGATTATTACATTTTTATCTTCGAAAATGAATCATGTATGAAAAATGAAAAGCTCAAAGTTAAGAAGGCTTACCTTGGGACTGCACTTGGTGTTTTAAGTCTGAATACTTTTCCAGCTACTGTGATGTTTCCAATGAATCTCCAGTTGTCCCAAACTGTTGAATCAACCTAACTCAGTCAAGTTGTACAATATTGTTTTTGTGTTTGGAGGGTGAAGATAATGGCACCAAAAACTGTTCTTGTGTTTGAACAACCTCTATGTGATAAGGTATTTGGTTTATGGGAGAGTTTGTGAGATGGAATAATAGATTGCGGTTCTCTTTTGAATGAAAGTTGAGCTGTTTTTTTTTTTAAATGAGCAAAGGTTGTAAGGAATGCTATTTTTTCTATTCAAAAACTCTGTATTCTCTCTTTAAAAGCCCCCCTTGTGTGTTATGAAAATAGTCTATTTATTAAGAGAGTTTTACTGGGATTTTGGGAGGGAAACAAATAACAATTTGTACAGTTTGGGTATGCTGTATAATTGCCTTTTAGATGCAGCTCTCATATGCAAATTTGATGCAAACATGGGGTTGAGATAATGCAGGCTTGGACTGGGTTTGTAGTAGCATAGCAGGGTTGTTTTTGCAGCAGTTTTGGAGTGTTGTGGCAGCTTGGTGCAGGGCTATTTTATAGCTGTATAACAGACTGTCTTTTGACATGGTTTTGGGCTGTTATGTGGGCAATACAACAGGCTTGGACAACATTGTTTGTAGCATGATATAAAATCTGGTTTGTGGACCAATTTATGAAGATTGTAACAAAGACAAAGCATGTTTGTGGGCAACATAGTGGCAAGGTTTGAGTCATAGGGGAAGAGTTCAAACAAGACCAAACCTAGGATTTGTACTCTTGCAAAAATACCACTTTGTAATAACTTGAATTATTTGTAACATCTTGAATCATTTGTGACATCTTGAATTATTTTGAATTGTAGTGAAAAGATGTAATGAAGCAATGAAATTAACAAGTATAGAAAATACTTAGAAAAATTTCCAAGTCTTGCAAAGTTGGATTTTTGACTCTCTTGATTTTTGCTGATCAAATTTCATATTTTGGATGTCTTGATGAAATCTGATTTTTGGGACTCAATTTTGGTCAAAAAGTCAAAGTTTGACTTTCTAGTGCACAATTGACTTTTTCCACCAGTTGACTGAATTTCACCTATCAATCCACTGATCTCAGGAGATGAATTGAAATATGCGATTAGGTCAAAATGAAGCGCTCGAATCCTTGAGATCATGCTTCCAACCAATAAGTCAGGTATTAGGTCAAAAATCAAAGTTCGGTCATTTTTAGTTAGAACCCTAAATTTTCCCATTTTTCCCTTTTGATAATTTGAATGACTTCCTTGGAAAATCGTGATCCAAGACTTGATACTTGACAGAAGTAATCCCGAGGGTCCATAATGATCCATGAAAGTCATTTGAAACATTATAAATCCAATTGCCTTTGTACAAACTCAAACCCTAATTTGAGGCATCAGTGTTGGGGAGATTGTTTGACCTAGTCGATACTTGTGCAAACTCGAGGCATTGAAGATCTTTGTAGGAAATATCTTGAGAAATGATAGGGCAAATTTTGGGGTACAACAGCTGCCCCTGTTCAATCTTCTTAAACCTGAAGAGTTAGATTGGCGAGTCCGTCATTCGTGACTTGAAGGTGGAAGATGATTGAACACTATAGTGCCTAGAAATATGCACTCAATGATGTGGTGGTTGATTATGTCCGGAAAGGGCTTAAAGATGCCATCCAGAGTGACTGTTGGTAGAAATCGGAAGAAGAATCAGAATAAATCTTTGGTCAATTTTTACTGAAACAATAGATGTCGCAAAGGAAGTGTTTGTCATGTAGATAGTCACACTGCCTTGTTTCGGGAATTGATCTACAATCAATTTGTTGGTAAACCCATCTTGTTTCGAGAGTTCATTCAATTGGTGATAAAGATAGTCGCCCCGTCCTGTTTCGGGAATTGATTTTTATCTAACGAAAAAGAAAGAAAGATAGTTTCCTCGTCCTGTTTTGGGAGTTAATCTTCAATCTTCTCATGTAGATAATTGTCCTGTCTTGTTTCAAGTATTAATCTATAATCAGTTGTTCACAGATAGTTGTCTTGTCTTGTTCCAGGTATTAATCTAGAACCTGCTTTTTGTTGGCCGTAGAGATAGTTGCCCTGACTTATTTCAGGAATTAGTCTTTGACCTTAGAGAAAGGAAGATAGTTTCCTCGTCTTTTTTAGAGAGTTAATCTTCAATCTGCTCATGTAGATAGTTGTCCTGTCTTGTTTCAGGTATTAATCTATAATCAGTTGTTCACAGATAGTTGTCCTGTCTTATTTCAGGTATTAATCTATAATCAGTTGTTCACAGATAGTTGTCCTGTCTTGTTTCAGGTATTAATCCGGAACTTGTTAAAACTTGATGATGATATTTGTTTGTTGATCTTTCCTAAAAAGGTAAAGAATTAGCCGTATGCAATGTCATGATGCATGACATACATTGTGTAATGATGTTCTCAAAATAAAGGAGATTGTGCTATATGGATTTTGTATGCATATGCTATGATGTTTGTAAAGTAATATATGAATGCAATATATGAACTGATCAATTGTTCGTTGTAGCATCGTTGAAATGAGGGGAAATAAATCCCTGACTGCTGTTGGGAATGAAGAATGTGATTCTTCATTATTTGTTTAGAATTTTTCCACTGGGGATTCTTGTTTTATTGTTTGAGGAGAAATCTGCTGCGGGGCGTTGATTTTTCTTGATGGAAACTCTGTGGAGAGTGTTGATTTCTGCTTGGAGAAAAGAGTTTTGGAGTTTTAGTTATCCGTTGCTCTACTGGGGAGTTATCTCTTGATTGGAGAGAATTGAAGTTAACAAATTGTTGGGGATAAAGAAAGTAACTGTTATCTGGTCAGATTCTAGGCTTTGCAGCAACTCACTGGGGATAGTGGCAAACTCTTCTGGGGAGGAGGAGTTTTTTTAGTGATTTGAAGAAGTTAAACTATTATTTGGTCAGGTTCAGGATTCGTAGTAACTTGCTTTAAAAGAGATGAAGTTGAACTAGTATCTAGTTGGGTCCAAGCTTCATAGTAACTTGCTTTGAAAGAATGGAGTCAACTGTTATCTGGTCGGGTTCCAGGATTTACAATAACCTCTGGTGACAGTAACGACTCTGTTGGAGATTGCAATGACTCTACCGAGGGTTAAGGGGTTTCGTCTGTTGATTTGTAATCGTCTAAGAAGCAAACTCAAAACTGGGGAATTTACAGTTTGTTGGGGAAATAAAACCTATTGAAGAGGACATTTTGACAACCTGCGGGGGAGGTGTTTTCTTTTAGGGAGAAATCCACACGACTCCTTTTTAAGACTAACTCAGCTGGGGGTGAAGAACGTGATTCTTCATTATTTGTTGAAATTGAATTGCTGGGAGATGGACTTCCGTGGCTAGAGAAATAAACTCTACCGGGGAAAGAAAACTCCGTAAACAACTTGGGGAATTTTATGAAGCCCTGTTGGGGGAACCTAAGAAGTTTATGAACTATGTTGTGGAATTCTTCAAGATGATGGGGAGATGATTTGAGACTCTTGCTCTGCGGGGGATATCGAAATTTCTTACATCAATAGGTTGTATGCTAAAGATATGGCAGTGACTTTGCAGGAGGATGTCTTTATCTCTGTATCTATTGTGGGATGTATATACGGGGATTTGTAGATGGCTTTTAGACATTGTCCCGTTTCTTAAAGTCGTTAGTAAATGTATTTCTATTTTTTATGCGTGTACTTGTAAACGGTGATTATATTCAAATGCATATGTTAAAAATAATCACTGGACGGTTTTGCAAAAACAAAACAGAAAAAATAAAAGCAAATAGTTTATGCACTTTCAAAGAGATAATTTTTTTGTATTAATCTGAAGAAGTCTGCCTATAACAGGAATTTTTGTACATGGAGACAAACATCATAACAAGAGAATCCCATCGTAAGAATGCCGCCTATCCCATTGGGTTCCCATTCTGCTTTTGAATTTATATCTTTGAGTGTCTCATCACTTTGCTGCTTGACCGAAGCTGGCTGGATTGATTAGTACATTTTGAGTTTGACACTTGATATTGAAGTCTGTTCGTGAGGTGATCCAACGGGACATAGTTGTACGCTTTTAACCCCAAACTTTTTCCTGGACCACCCTTTCGGGTTTTCAGTCCACCGAGATACCCTTTTTTGCCCAAGTCGCCTTTTCAGGTTTTCGACTTGCCGGGTGTACAGATTTTTCATATATATATATATATATATATATATATATATATATATATATATATATATATATATATATATATATATATATATATATATATATATATATATATATATATATATATATATATATATATATATATATATATATATATATATATATATATATATATATATATATATATATATATATATATATATATATCCCTAAATTTTTCCCGAACCCTTTTGGTTCGCCGGGATGCCCTTATTTTTACCTAGGCCAGTCAACCTAGCGAGTTTCTGTTTATGCATAGTATCTTTTAACTATGTCCGCGTTTATAGGATACAGAAAGTCGTCACCGTCCATAGTGGTTAATATCATGGCTCCACCAGAAAATATATTCTTGATCATAAATGATCCTTCGTATGTGGGAGTCCATTTTCCCCTGGGATTACTTTGTGGCAGGATGGTGCACTTAATTACTAGGTCGCCCACTCTATATTACTGACGTCTGACCTTCTTGTTAAAATCTTTGATCATACGTTTCTGGTACATTTGACCATGACAAATAGCCGCTAGCCTTTTCTCTCCAATCAGGTTCAATTGACCAAGTCGAGTCTGAACCCATTCGTCTTCATTCAAACCTGCATCCTTCATGATTCTCAAGGAAGGGATCTGGACCTCGACAGGTAGGACAACTTCCATACCGTATACCAGAGAGAAAGGAGTTGCTCCTGTTGACGTGCGTACTGAGGTACGGTAACCATGAAGAGCGAATGGTAACATCTCGTGCTAGTCTTTGTATGTCACCGTCATCTACTGCATGATCTTCTTGATATTTTTATTGGCGGCATCTACAGCGCCATTCATCTTCAGCCGGTAAGGAAAATAATTATGATGTTGAATCTTGAATTGTATGCAGAGCTTGGTGATCATAGTATTATTGAGATTGATACCATTATCTGTGATGATTCTTTCTGGAGTACCATACCAAAAGATAAGGTTATGTCTGATGAAATGGGCTACAACATTCTTGGTAACAGAAGCAAATGAGGCTGCCTCGACCCACTTTGTGAAGTAATCAATGGTAACCAGGATGAAGCAGTGCCCATTAGAAGCGGTGGGTCTAATATCCATGATCATATCAATGCCCCACATTATGAAAGGCCAGGGAGCAGCCAAGACGTTCAAGGGAACCGGAGGCACATGTAATCTATCAGCATAGATCTGGAACTTGTGACAAGTTCGGGAATGGTGATAATAGTCTGCTTCCATAGTGGACCAGTAGTACCCTACCCTCAAAATCTTCTTAGCCATTGTGTGCCCACTATAATGGGTGCCAAAGGTACCGTCGTGCATATCTGCCATAATCTTCTCTGCTTCATTCTTGTCTACACACCGAAGTAAAGTAGAATCGTGGTTACACTTGTAGAAGATTCTGTTACTGAGGAAAAACTTGGCATAAAACCTTCTTAGGAACTTCTTATCATTAACGGAAGCTCCCTCAAGATACTATTGGGCTTCGAGGTATCTTTTCACTTCGTGGAACCAAGGTTTGTCCAATACTTCTTCAGTATCAACCTCATAATGGTAAGCTGGTTCATCCAACCTCTCAATAGTGATATGAGGAGCTTCATTATCCCATCAGACTTTAAACATGGATGACATAGTAGCTAGCGCGTATGCTAATTGATTTTCTTCTCGTGGAAAATGCTCAAAGGTAACTTCTTCAAAGTGTGGAATGTGTCATCACATGCTCTCGGTAAGGGATGAGATTAGGATGCTTGGTGTCCCATTCTCATCTGATTTGGCTGATTACCAGGGTCGAGTCTCCAAATACACTTAAGAATTTGATTCTCAAGTCGATAACAGCTTTGATGCCCATCATGCATGCTTCATATTCAGCCATATTGTTGGTACAGTTGAAATATAGCCTGGCAGTGAAAGGAGTATGACAGCCTTCAGGAGATATGATCATAACACCGATGCTGTGCGTTGGAAGCTCCATTAGAAAACACAGTCCATCGGGAACCTTTTTCTGGTCCTTTATCTGGTCTAGGTTCTCCATAATCAGTCACTAACATGATGTTCTCGTCCAGGAACTCAAAATTCATGGATTGATAGTCATCCACAACCTGATGATCCAAATGATCAGCTAGTACACTTCCTTTTATTGCTTTTTGGGTAGTGTATTGAATGTCATATTCGGTCAGGACCATTTTCCATCTTGCTATTCTTCCAGAGAGAGCGGGCTTCTCGAATATGTACTTGATATTATCCATTTTAGATATCAATAAAATGGTTTGAGTCAACATATACTATCTTAGTTGGCGAGCAACCCATGCCAAAGTGAAACAAGTTTTCTAGAGCAGTGATTATCTTGTTTCACAGTCGGTAAACTTTTTTCTAAGGTAGTATATTGCATGCTCTTTTCGACCAGACTCGTCATGCTGCCCCATCACACATCCCATTGAATTTTCTAATACTATTAAGTACATGATCAGAGGTCTTCCTTCAACCGAAAGCATCAAAATTGGTGGTTCTTGAAGATACTCCTTGATTCTGTCAAAGGAAGTCTGGAAGTCGTTATTCCACTTCACTACTTGTTCTTTCTTTAGTAATTTGAAAATTGTTTCACAAGTAGCGGTTAGGTGGGAAATGAATCTGGCAATGTAGTTTAGGCGTCCCAAGAATCCCCTAACTTCCTTTTTGATGCGGGGAGTTGACATCTCTTGAATAGCTTTAACCTTCATAGGATCTACTTTGATACCTTTGCTGCTGACAAGGAAACCTAGGAGCTTACCAGATCTTACTCCAAATGAGCACTTGTTTGGGTTCAGTCTCAACTTATATTTCTTCAGTCTCTCAAACAACTTTTGCATGTGATCCAAGTGCTCTTCTCCAGTCTGAGACCTGGCTATCATATCGTCGATGTAGACCTCTATCTCGTGATGGATCATATCGTGAAACAAGTCTACCATAACACGCTGATAGGCTACCCCAGCGTTCTTCAACCCAAATGGCATAACTTTATAGCAGAAGGTGCCCCACTACGTGACGAAAGTTGTTTTCTCCATATCTTCAGTTGCCATTTTAATTTTATTATACATGGAGAAACCGTCCATGAAGGAGAATATATTATGTTGTGAAGTGTTGTCAACCAGAACATCAATATGGGGAAGCGGGAAGTCATCCTTAGGGCTCACCCTATTCAAATCTCTGTAATCCACACACATACACACCTCGCCGTCCTTTTTAGGTACCGGTACCACGTTTGCAACCCATTATGGATAAGAAGTAACAACTAATAACCCGATGTTAAACTGTTTCATAAATTCATCCTTGATCTTTTCTGACATCTCATGATGCATACGACGAACATTTTACTTCACTAGAGGACAATCTTATTTCATCGGTAGACGATAAACCACAATATTAGTGTCCAGCCCCGGCATGTCTTCGTATGACCAGGAAAAGATCTCAATATAGTCATGTAACATCTGGATTAACCACTTTTTGACACTATGCTCCAAGTTGGCACCTATCTTGACTTACTTTTTATCCTCTTCAGTACCCAAGTTTACCGTCTCGACTGGCTCTTCATGAGGTTGTATTGCTCTTTCCTCCTGTTGTAACAGTCTAGCAAGTTCTCCTGGTACTTCACAATCTTCCTCAACTTCGTCTTCATCTTGGTATATCAGATTTTCAAAGTCATATCTGGCAATAACAAAACTGTTATCAATGGGATCCAGAGTGGATGTGGATCTGCAGTTTGATATGTGGGTGTGTGTAAGAGAGCATAACTATTTTGATAAAGTAAAAACAGAAAAGAAAGACAAAGAGCACAAAATTTGTATGCAAAACGTCCAATGATTTATTTATGACATATGAAAGTGAAATGATAACCCTCACAAACAAACCATTGTGCCTCGGGTAAGACACAAGGCTTTAAAATTTAAATTGTTCAAATATTACATATCCCAAAAAACAAAAAGACAATTACTCCTGGATGAAAGTAATGGGAAAAAAGTCTCTAGCCGTCCAACTGTTGAGTCCACCATTGGTAGCAGGGAAGATCCAATTGTCTAGGTCATAGTCACTGTCAGTGTCTTCTACAATATTGACTCCATGGTTGCTGATGCATAGTGGTTGTCCTCCGGCGCGAGCATAATGAACGACTTTTTGAGCTCCTGAAGTGAAACCCAAACAAAATTTGTCAGACTTATAGGGGATGTCAGCTAGTTGGCCCCAAATAGTGCACCCACCTTCTTCAATTACAACCCTAGCATCTTTTAGAGAAGCCATCTTCAGTGGAGGTATGGTAATCTTTGGAACAACGGTAGCAACTTTGGTAACAACAATTGTCTGAGGAACCTCTTCAAAATTCTGGCAAGGGGTCTCGATGAACTCGCCATCCATTTCGACATATAGAAAAGAGTTTAGATAGATCACCATATACTCTTCTTCGCCATGGACTGTAACAATGTTTCCATTAACTGAATATTTTAACATTTGATGCAAGGTGGAGGTGAGAGCGCCGCCCCATGAATCCAAGGGCGTCCCAACAAACAAGAGTAAGACGGGCAAATGTCCATCACATAAAAAGTGGAGCCAAAAGTTTGGGAACCGACTTTAATAGGAATATCCACCTCACCGTGTACCATTCACTTAGAACCATCAAAAGCCCTCACCACAATGTTATTGGGCTTCAAAATCAATCCTTCATATTCCAATTTGTCTAAAGCACCCTTGGGTAGAACATTTAGCGACGAACCCGTATCAACTAGAACATGAGCCGGGGTAGTGCCCCTGCACTCAATAGAGACATGCATGGCATCATTATGTTTTCTTCGTTTAGACGTCAAATCAGCATCAGAGAAACTAAGTCCATTGTCAGTAGTCAGACTAGCAACATAATTCTCAAATTGGTCGGCAGAAGTCTGTTGTGGCAAATGAGCACACTTCAGGAACTTCACCAAACCCTTAGCATGGGCTTCAGAGCATAATAACAAGGCCAACATTGAAATTTTTGAGGGTGTCTTCCCCAATTGTTCCACAACATTATAGTCACTCTTCTGTATGATTTTCAAAGTTTCCTCCATTTCTCATTTAGAGGCTTCAGGAATGGCTTCTTTGGGTGCCTCCGTGCGGCCAGACTCAACCAATACTTCTTCTCCCTGAGTCTCAATTGACTCAGTAGCAACAGGTGTTTTAGCAGGAATAACCAAAGGAGTGGAAACAGTCTTTGGAGATATTTCAGGAGAGAAAACCCTTCCGCTTCTGGTGATTTTACTAGTCCCAACAATGTTGTTGATGTTAGGATCGACATCTTCAGTAACTTCATTCTTAATGGCCAGGAGGTCTTGCTTGACGCCATGATAATAAACGCCAGCTCCATAATTCCAAGGAACAACTTTGTCGGAGAAATATGGTATGGGCCCTGGAAAAGTGATAATTAAAGGAGAAACCTTAGGAGTGGATGTAATCCTGACAGGTCTTTTGGAGGAGACCTTGGGAGGATTGTCGGAAATGGTAATAATTGACACATCTTCACATCTTGCATCTTCACATAGACCTTTTATAGATGGAGTCTTCTCAAACAAAATTTCCTTGTTCTTCATCAGGCATTGGACACCTATCTTCAACAATAAACAACCATTGGGAAAAGACGCACACAAGTGGCAACCTTCACCACAACCCGGAAATAAACCGGCTTGTAAGAGATTCTTCTTAATAGTTGGCAGAGGGGTAGTCAAATCATCCACAGAAGAAACAAAAAGAACATAATCAACAAAATTAATACCCTGACCATGCTTAGGCATTGGTGCTGTTATCACATTAGAGGTCTCAGGAGGGTCAAATTCAATCTCCGTTGCCTCAATAAGATCTTGCACTTTATTCTTCAGAGCCCAACAATCATTTGTATCATGTCCTGGACTGTTGGAGTGGTAGGCACACCAAGCATTTGGATTATAACGGGGAGATGTAGTGTTTGGATTTTTAGGAGGCTCCTTCAGAGTGACCAAGTTAGCCTTTATTAGATGTTGCAATACTTGGGATAAGGGCATGTTGAGTCTGGTGAATTGTCTTCTTGGCGCATCCTGCATGCGCTGATTGTTTTGTTGTTGAGTTGATATAAGGTTAGAGATTATTACAGCTTCTACCGTTGGATAGAGTTTAGCTTTACCCTGATTTCTCTGGTCATAAATAACACTAACTTCCTTCTTCCCAATGAAAGGCTTCTTCACTGCACTTGAAGATGCATCCCTTTGAATCTTACCACTCTTGATACCAGCTTATACTATTTCTCCTATCAATACCAGCTCGATGAACCCAGCTGAAGAGCTTTCGATTAGATGATTGAAAAATGGGCATGAAAAAGTACCCAAGAACATATCTACCAGCTCTCTATTAAATAGAGGAGGCTGGACTCTTCCTGCAAGATCTCTCCACTTTTGGGCATAATCTTTGAAGCCCTCACTGGAACCCATAGACATGCTTTGAAGTTATTTACGGGTTGGAACGAGGTCAACATTATATTAGTACTGCCTGTAGAAAGCCGCATCCAGATCCTCCCAATTGCGAAAGTTGGTTCCCTCCAGCTGGTAGAACCATTCCAATTGAATTCCCGATAAACTTTCCTGGAAAAAATGCACCCACAAATTCCTATCAGTGGTGTGAGGTTGGATCTTCCTGACATAAGACCTCAGATGCAGCTTAGGACATGAAACTATGTCATACTTAGTAAATGTGGGAACCTTGATCTTCGGGGGAATGACCTCTCTAGAAACTAACCCTAATTCTTCAAAATCCAGACCAGGTACCCTCTGAATTTCCATGGTGTTGAGACGATCTTCCAGCCGTTTATATTTGTCATCAGTAGGAGGATATTGTTCTTCAGCATAATCAGCCTCTTCTTTATCATACCCTGGACTGTGGTCCTCTTCTTTTGTATTCTCTTCCTTATCGTCTTCCTCATTTGACGGAGTTGCGAATTCTAGAGCTCGCTTTGCTGGTCCTCTGAATCTCCTTCCCATATTCAGGGCACCCACTGGTTTCTTTGTATTATTCTTATTGTCCTTGAGGATGAGTGCCTTCAGGTCCTCTTGTCCCTTAGCCAGAGCCAGTAACATTTGCTGGAATTGAGCATTATGTGCTTGAAGATCCTTAATATTCTGTTCGAGAGCCATTTCTTTTTGCTGAAATAAACAGCGAAAAGATAAGAATCTGGTCCTGAAACCTGTTTATGTGATGATATGCATGATATGCTTATGCAATCTTTTCAAGTATTTTTAAGATTTAAATTTTCTTAGGCAAAGAGAGAACAAACATTAATTGCATTAATAGGTTTAAACGGTTACAACAATGCCTCTTGGGCTTACGCTGAAACAAAAGGAACAAAATTAACTACAATATAATAACAATGGCTCAAATTTCCTATGGATGCTTCCTCTTTGGAGCGATATAGGCATTCAGGCTCCTCTCCTCATGAAGTTGTCTTGTGAGCTCCAATGTCTTCTTCTCGCTTGCATAAAAATGGGTTTCGAAGGTATCTCGCTCCCCCTTTAGCTAAATCCTAGCTCTTTGAAAATCTCCGGGAGAAGTAGGCATATCAGGATAAAGGACAGTATATGGAACATCTCCTTCAACAACAGGCTCCATAATGGTAGGTAGGATGGATTCATAAGGCATCATGAGGTTTTGGGCGCGAGTTCGCACCCAATTGAGATAAGGCTCCAAAGGAATGGAGTTCTTATGCCCCAACGTCTTGATATAAACCTTGTTAACCATGACCCAAGCTCGTATGAATCTCTGACGATAACCTTGGACGTTGTTCTCGTAGTCGAATGCAATTCCTTGGACAAGTGCATCATGAGGGCCATCCCTCCTAGCATACCCAAACTGTCGCAAAGCCAAACAAGGGTTATAGGTGATTTCTCTCCTAATTCCTAGGAGAGGGACATTAGGGAATTCCCCACAACAATCGATGATGGTAACATCCTCCAAAGACTGAGGACACCAATGAATATCCGAATGTGTGAGTGACATCAACCTATTAGACCATCTTAATCCTTGTTCGTTCTTCACAACATATCGGGGTAGGTGTGAAATAAACCACCTAGCCAGCAGAGGAGTGCAACATATAAGAAGTCCTCTTCTCTTTATGATGCGAGTGTGAAGAGAGTGTAAAATGTCTCCAAGTAAGGTAGGCACCAGATTGCGAGATAGAAATTTTTTGACTGCATTCACATCTATGAGTTGGTCAGGATTGGGAAATAGGACCATGCCATAGATGAGAAGAGCCAACAATTCTTCAAAGGCTTGTAAATCCAGAGCATCCAAAAAATATTGAGCCTTCTCAAATAAAAACTTGGTTAGAAACCGTTTGACACCACATCTTGTTTCCCAATTTGCCACAATGTTGGACCATTGTAAATGTAGAGCTTGAGCAATATCCTCAGGTTTTGGGTCTCTTTCAATACCGTTGAAGGGTAGTTGATCAAGAATAGGAATTCCCAAGACTTGAGATAATTCTTCCATAGTATACACAAGTTGGTAATCAGGAAAGGTAAAGTAATGGTGTTTAGGGTTAACGAATTGGAATAACACTTTCACCATGCCCTCTTCAAAGCTTGTTGTAACCAAGTTGAGGAGGCGACCTTATTTCTTGGTGAAGGGAGAATCATTGGGGACCCCTAATGCTAATTCCTTAAGTTGATGAGGCATTTTGACGAGGTTGATTTGGACAGTACTCCTGCGAGTGGGAGCCATGTCCTACAAAACAAGACAAAGATAAATCTCTAGGTCCTTAAAATGGTTAGTGCAAAATGCCATGGTATAATGCCATGATGTTATGTACAAACAAACATATACACACAAAGAAAACAAGTCCTTAAGTTTAGGTTTGCAGGAGGTTCATAGGTAAGTACCCTCGTGAAGTTTATTTGGTTCAACCTGTCCTAGAAAATAATCGGGTTCTAGGGAATCTCAATATCAATGATCTTTCTTCACCGGGCATTGTTTTAGCTCAAGCCTCTTTATTAGCGACTGAAATATCCCGAAAGTTCGATCTCAATGAGTGTAGTATCGAGTATCAACCAACTTCGGACTGCACCAAATCCGGCTATCTCACTACTTCCTAATGGCAAAGTTGTTCAATTAAAAGTTCTAAGGTCAATTAGCGCTTCATGACACCACACAACGGCCCCGTATTCTCCTTGACTAAACTCAAGGGCTACCAGTACCAACAAATGTGTGACACTAACGTAGAGATCGCTTCAACCATGTCAGTATACCCCGCGCAGTCCCCATGATCTATTACTAACCTAATAATGTTCCCCGATCCATGTAGAGGATCAAAACAAAACCCAAACAAAGGACCCAAAAAATGTAAAGAAAGCAAGTCAAACAAGGAAACAATGTAAATATGATCTAGCTCTAAGGTAACCCCACTTTTAAGTTAAAAGTCCCCAGTAGAGTCATCTGTTCTGTAATACTGCGGGAGAACTGACTCAGTGTGTTTTGCGTTTTATCACAAATGTTGCAGATAGCAAGAGTCGCCACCGACTTTTCTTTTATCCAATAAATGAAAGGGTGAAAAGAACAGGAAATACCTTTCGAGATATGTTTTTGAGTTCGGGGGGTAGGTTATGAAAAGGGAAGGTGTTAGCACCCTTTTCATCCGTAGTTATCTACAGGATCTTAGTTGCTTGCTAGATCACTTTGAAAAATTCTTTGTTTGAAATGTGTTTGTGGTGGGTTTTTGAAAGTATTTTGAAAACGCCTTTGTTTCGGAAAACTTTGTAATGATTCTCGTCTCTATAAGAATGCATACAAAGTATTGGTTTTGAAAATAGTTCAAAGAGATGTTTGTTTTTGAAGATGTTTCAAAAGTGTAAGTATGGAAATGATTTTAGTTTGTGAGCAAGAAACTACGAGCGTCCTACCTACTCAAAAGGTCTTTGTTCTTTTCCTCCTCCTTTAGATGTTGCTATCTTACCATTGATTGGTAAGAAGCCCCATCATTGGATGTGAACAGACAAGCACGGGTCAATCGTATAGTCATAGAAGGCAACTTATGAGATGTTTTAGCAATTTCCGTAAGGGACTAGATCGTTTGCCGAAGGCAATATCGATGGACTAAGATCTTTTTTTATCGAGTGTCTTTGCTAAAATGCCCATATTCTAGGGACATGACTATTTTCTGAGGCAACAAAGCGAGGTTACCCTAGAGGTGCACGTGTGAATAGTGTGTTTGATTTCATGCATTTTTGTCTTTGAAATTAGGGTTCTCTAATGGTTGATTTTATCTTGCCATACACACCCTAATTACTAACAATTTATATTAAAGCGGTAAATTATGGAAATTAAAACCCTAAGCTATTACATCATTAGGGGAGTGGGGGTACAATTTACAAATGGAGATGAAGTAGAAACGGAAGTATTACAACCTTATCGAATAATAATGAAGACAATGTAAAAACAACGTAAAATAAAGGAAAAAATGCATTTTGAACTGCTATGTGTCGACACATGCTGCTATGCATTGACACATAACTTTCCTTGCTCCTGCCAAACTAAACCAACTCAGTATGAGTCTATGCATAAAGGGATGTGTCAACTCATTTCCTATTTGTGTTGACACATACGCGTTTTGTATTGACTCATGCACCTTTCATCCTTCTATTTTGGGGCCTGGATAACAATATGAGTCGATGCATAAGGCTATCTGTCGACTCATGCCCTATTTTTTCACTAGAATGAGTCAATGCATGTGGGTATGTGTTGACTCATGCTGCAATTTTTTTGCCTTAAACATTGTTTTATTGCCTGTCTGGGTCAGTTTACAACATATAATTGATAAACATAAACAACAAGTAAATGGTTAGCTTAAAGGGGAAATGATTATTACATTTTTATATTAGAAAATGAATCATGTATGAAAAATGAAAAGCTCAAAGTTAAGAAGGCTTACCATGGGAATGCACTTGGTGTTTTAAGTCTGAATACTTTTCCAACTGCTGTGATGGTTCCAATGAATCTCCAGGAAGCTGTCCCAAACTGTTGAATCACACTAACTCAGTCAAGTTGTACAATACTATTTTTGTGTTTGGAGGGTGAAGATAATGGAACTACAGAAATTGTTCTTGTGTTTGAACAACCTCTATGTGATAAGGTGTTTGGTTTATGGGAGAGTTTGTAAGATGGAATAATAGATTGAGGTTCTGTTTTGAATGAAAGTAGAGCTGCTTTTTTTTTAATGAGAAAAGGTTGCAAGGAATATTGTTTTTTATGTTAAAAAACTCTGTATTCTCTCTCTAAAAGCCCCCTTTGTGTGTTGTGAAAACAGTCTATTTATAGAGGACGTTTTGTTGGGATTTTGGGAGGGAAACAAATAACAATTTGAACTGTTTGGGAATGCTGCATCATTGCCTTTTAGATGCAGCTCTCATATTCAAATTTGATGCAAACATGGGGCTGGGATAATGCAGGCTTTGACTGGGTTTGTAGTATCATAGCAGGTCCGGTTTTGCAGTAGTTTTGGGGTGTTATGGCAGCTTGGTGTAGGGCTGTTTTATAGCAGTATAGAAGACTATCTTTTGACATGGTTTTGGACTGTTATGTGGGCAATACAGCAGGCTTGGACAATATCGTTTGTAGCATGATACAAAATCTGGGTTGTGGACCAATTTATGTAGATTGTAACAAAGACAAAGCATGTTTGTGGGCAACATAGTGGCAAGGTTTGAGTCAAAGGGGAAGAGTTCAAACAAGACCAAACCTAGGATTTGTACTCTTGCAAAAATGCCACTTTGTAATAAGTTGAATTATTTGTAACATCTTGAATTATTTGTGACATCTTGAATTTTTTTGAATTGTAGTGAAAAGATGTCATGAAGAAGTGAAATTAACAAGTATAGAAAATACTTTGAAAAATTTCTAAGTCTTGCAAAGTTGAATTTTTGACTCTCTTGATTTTTGATGATCAAATTTCATATTTTGGATGTCTTGATGAAATCTGATTTTTGGGACTCAATTTTGGTCAAAAAGTCAAAGTTTGACTTTTTAGTGCACAGTTGACTTTTTCCACCAATTGATCGAATTTCACCTATTAATCCACTGATCTCAGGAGATGAATTGAAATATGTGATTAGGTCAAAATGACGCACTCAGATCCTTGAGATCATGCTTCCAACCAATAAGTCAGGTATAGGTCAAAAATCAAAGTTCAGTCATTTTTAGTTAAAACCCTAATTTTACCCATTTTGCCCTTTTGATAATTTGAATGACTTTCTTGGAAAATTGTGATCCAAGACTTGAAACTTGACAGAAGTAACCCTGAGGGTCCATAATGATCCATGAAAGTCATTTGAAACATTAGAAATCTGGATGCCTTTGTACAGACTCAAACGCTAATTTGAGGCATCAATGTTAAGGAGATTGTTTGACCTAGTCGATACTTGCGCAAACTTGAGGCATTGAAGACCTTTGTAGGAAATATCTTGAGAAATGAGAGGGAAAAATTTGGGGTGCAACAGTAGGGATTAGGAGAGAAATTGTAAACGGGGGAGTTTAGCTTTGAACTAGTACTAATAATAGTGGATTTCATTCTCGGATTGGTAGCCCTCAGAGTAGGTGAGTTGCATTGAACTGGGTTAACATATTATTGTGTTATTTACTTTCTGCAAGTTATATTTCTGCATTGTTGTTATTATTGTTGTTCTGTCAACAAATGTTATAACATCTGTTGTAACATTGTGTGTTGTTAAGACATTAGTCTTGACTTTTGATATTGTGTGTGCCATAATTTCAAGAAGAATAATATAACAGTACATTACCAATTTCACTATGGTGAAGAACACACTGTATGAGCTAAGGAATTTGTCTCCCAAGATCTCATTCTTCCGTTAAGGCAACTGTCACTGAAAGTGGTGTTTTGTCCTTCTCAATGGTCTACTTTTTGGGTCTATATAAAGGATCACTCTTCATTACAAAATCAAGAAATCAATCAGTGAAGTTGAAACAAAAAAATTGGAAAGAAAAGTTAATGTTCAAGTGAGAAAATATTCATTCAAGAGAGAATAAAAAACACAAAGAGTTGTTGCTCATTTTTGTGTAATATTTGTTCTCAGTCTAAACACAAAGATCTGTTGCTCACTTTTGTGTTAACATTTGTTCACCATCATTGTTGTAAACACAAATAGTTGTTGCTCATTTTTATGTGAACACTTATTCTTCATTGTAGTGTTAAATCTGCTTTTTAGAAGCACTATTGTAAACACTATTTGATTGTAAATATTTTGAGATTTGTTTTTCTCAAGTGACTAGGTGATAGTCTGTATACTTGAGAGGGTAAGGTGTTTTTATAAACTCTTAGACGTTTCTTTGTAATCTTTCAAGATTAGTGGATTAAGTCATTTTTTACGGCAAAATCACCTTGGCGGATGGACAAGAGTAGCCTTGTTTAAGGTGAACTTGTATAAACTAATTGTGTCACTTTTAATTCTTAGATTGTCTATATTTGATTGTTTATGTGAAGCATTTCTAAATAAATGTTTTTAAAAACCCAATTAACCCCCCCTTTCTTGTGTTTTTATCAACTTTCAATTGGTATCAGAGCTCTGACTCTATTATTTATTTTTCAATTAAACACTTAACCGTGTAGAGAGATCCAGTGTGAGAAAAACTTGTATGGCTGCTGCTAACACAAACGAAAGAGATAGTTACAATGCTAAGCCTCCTGTTTTTGATGGAGAGAAATTTGACTACTAAAAAAGATATACTAGAAAGTTTCTTTCTAGGCTATGATGTAGATCTTTAGGATATTGTCACAAATGGTTATGAGGCACCTATTAGTGTGACTGGTATTCCTATTCCCAGAAACAGAATGAATGATGTTCAGAAGCGTGAATTGAAGAATCACCATAAAGCCAAAAATATCATTCTCAATGCCATTTCTTATAATGAATATGAAAAGATAACTAATATAATAACAATAAAGGATATTATTGACTCGTTAAGAATGACACATGAAGTAAATGCTAAATTCAAAGAAACTAAGGCTCTAGCCTTAATCTAGAAATATGAGGCTTTCACGATGGGAGAAGAAGAAACAGTTGAGACTATGTTCTCAAGGTTTCAATCCTTAGTAGCAGGACTTAAGGTTATGGAAAAATGTTACTCCACATCAGATCATGTAAAAAAGATCATCAGAAGCCTTCCCAAAAGATGGAGACCTATGGTTACTGCATTGAAGTTGTCTAAGGATCTGATCAACATAACTCTAGATGAGTTGGTCAGTTCTCTTAGAAGTCATGAAATAGAGTTAGAGGAACACGAGCCCCAAAAAAGAGGAAAATATGTTGCTCTAAGATTTATATAAGAAAGAACTAAGCCAAAAAATAACAAAGCCTTCCAAGCAGAAGAAATAAAATATTATGACGATGTAGTTTCTGATGATGAAGATGAATTGTCCCTTCTGTCTAGAAGAGTCAAACAACTCTAGAAAAAAAAATAAAAAACAACTTCTGAGGATCCAGAAATAGAGGAGATCATCCATAAACATCTGCAAGAGGAAGAGCAAGCAAAGAAGTAACGTGCTATGATTGTAAGGAGCATAAACACTACAGAAATGAATGTCCAATGCTCAAGAAAGAAAGCACCAGAAAAGAAAGCTTCAAGACAAATAATTTCAATGGAAAGAATAAAGGTCTCGTGGAAACATGGGATGACCCTGACTCTGAAGGATCAAAATCTGAATAAGAGCATGCCAACGTAGCATTCATGTCTATTACATCAGAAGGAAACACCATAGAAGCTGAGTCTGACTTAGAAGAGGTATTTTTTGAACTTTCTCGTGTTGAGTTAGAATTATGTCTTTCTGAATCTCTGGATATGTATAAGAAACTTCAATGAAAATTTAAGAACCTACAGAAGGTTCATGAATATGAAATTGAAGAGTATGGTAAGCTAGAAAAAGAAATTTCTGAATAAAAAGAAGACAATTTTATTCTAGAAAAAGAAAATTCTTTTTAAAACAAAAAATGTTTAAAACTTGAAGAAACTCTTTCTAAAGCTCCTTCGTCTTCTGAAACAATCTTATATAAATATGATAAGGCAATTTAAAAATTATTAAACAACTATATAGGGAGAAGAAAAATGGCTTCCATGATCTATGGTGTCATGCCAAATGGAAAAAGAGGAATTGGTTATGTTTCTGATGAAGACAATTAAGAAAACAAACATGAATCTCCTTTTTATTATCACTACACACCTTCACAGACAAAAATATTTAATGCTGCATGAAAACCCAAGTTTATCAGAAACTATGGGAAAACTAATTCTAAAGAACCCAGAAGATCCTGGGTACCAAAAGATAAAATAGTTTATTTTGTAGATATCCTATGTAGTAGAGTTAAAACACCAGTCATGATACCTAGACTCTAGATGCTCACGTCACATGATGGGAAAAAAATCATGTTTTAAAACCTGGAACTTAAATATGTTGGGCACGTTGTTCTATGAGAAAACCAGAAATAAAGACTAAAAGGATCTGGAACAATTGGTTCTCACTACGCCATATTAGGGAATATACAACACTTTTTTTTGCCATAGACAACGCTTTAAAGCGCTGGCTATTCCTGCGCTGCTGTAAGTAAAGACAACACTTTTTGTCAATGTAAAAGCGCTGCTTAATTTATCCTTTAGGTAACACTTTATTCAATAAGCGCTCTCTAAAGGCCCCTATAGGCATCACTTTTTACATCAGAAGTGCTTTCTAAAGTAAGCCTTTAGCAGCGCTTTCACTTTAGACAATGCTTTTAAAAGCGCTGTGTAATGTATATTTTTTTCACCTTTTTATCTGTTTTAGGGAGCGCTTTCTTTAAAAGCGCTCTCTAAAGACTCTTTTAGGTAGCACTTTTTACTTTATAAGCACTTTATAATTCACCTCTTTAGGCAGTGCTTTATTTAAAAGCGCTTTCTATTTCCCATTATAGGCAGCGTTTTTTCTTTAAAGCGCTGTCTAATATTCACATATTTTTTAATATATGAAACTTATATTTTAAGCGTTCTCTATAAATAATCACTTAAAATAAGCGTTGTCTTTCAAATTTGCACCAGATTTCCTAAATATGCAGCTTTAATCCAATAATTTATATATACATAAATTTGATACAACTTGAAGAATCCAATAATTTATATATACATAAATTTACATATTTATATATACAGCTTTAATCCAATAAGTATGCACCAAATGTACATATTACTATATCTTCTAGAGCTGCTATCTTCTCTACAAACAACAACAATGAAGAATCCTAAATGAACTTGTTATCTCTATATCTTCTATATATGCACGTACCTGAAACAAAACCAACAAAAACATATCAGAACCAAGCTATATAACACTTAAATCTTATAACTATTATAATTTAACACAAACCAATGTAACAAAAACAAATCAAGAATCCGTTATAACCCACCATTAAAATTTCCCAATTCATACCATGATACAAACAAAACTTTATTTGAATTTAAATCCAATATGATCCTAACTAACCTTCCACATAACAATTACAACATTGCAACATAATTTACCATACTAATGACGGCATAGTATCTCATCAAAACTCAAACTTATATATACTCAAAATTCTCATCAATGAAAGTGTCACAATACCTAATAAAATTCTCATCTCGATGATGTATTGACACCAATCCTCCTTAATTCCGTCTAATTGATCTTTCGAGTAAATAGAAGACTTGCATTCATCAAAGTACTACATAATATAACATAATACTATTTAGTTAAAACTAATTAATTAGATGAGATATGTTAAATATTAAAATAAATCATAAGTTAGAAATCCATACCATGGTTGGAATCTCTATTTGATTCAAAAGAATAATTTCTTTCATAAACCTCAACATGAAATAACCGCAATCTATACTATTAAATTGACGAGTACACTACACATGGAAAAAATACGAATATATATATCAGGGCATATAACTTAACTTGTTTTATCAAGTAGCATCACTAATATAATCAAAATTGTAAAAATATACCTCCATTCGGATCCATGTAATGTTGTTTGCTTTACTCTTTGGTACTTGAGTATCTCTTTGTGATAATTTTTTTTTGTATAACTCTAAAAAAATAGAAACGAATATTTAGAATAATCTCACATAAATAAATAAATAAATAAATATTTAGAACAATCTAACTTACGTATCAATCATATCCCTCATATTTGGGTATTTTGTTCAATCACCTTTAACAAATCCAGATAATATACAATTTCTCTTATAAAATTAATCACAACCAACAACTAGTGTCCACTGTAATATTAACAAATGTTAGATGGAAAATTTCTACACATCGTCAAAACACAAATAATTATAATAGATGAAGTTAGAATGAAAATCTAACCCATTGCTAGTTTTAAATGGTAAAAAAAAGCAAATTTTCTGTATCTTTGTTGGCCATAAATGCACAAACAATATACTCTTTGACTTCATCTGGTCTTTCATTGATAAATTGTGAGTTGACATTGTTGGGAGATACGAAACATAAGCTTTGGTCCAATTGATGCGGGCGCATCAAGTTGTCATACATGAACCTTAAATAAAAACATCATTAACATTAAGACTATTAATTGAAATGAGTAAATAAATTGTTCAATTAATTAAATAAAGTTGGTAGGAGTATACCTGATGTATGTATTGATAACACCGATGCCTAATTCCGAATGTCTACAAACTTGATCCATATCATCTTTAGTAATTGTTTCGTAATAGGAAAAATGTAAAATACCTTCCTCCATAGGTATATTACGAATACCTATGTCAGCCAAATATGATATTCCTATTAATGTATAAAGGCACGACCTATACGGAGAAGTAGGATTTTTTTAGCCGTAGCCTTTGCGACATCCTTTTTTTTGTGCGAACATGTTGCCAATTTCAGGCTTCTTACTCATACTGACTTGTTGCATCTCTTTAGCATGAATATAAAGATCAAATGCATATAAGTTAGGTGAAGTATAAGATCGTGAATTAAAATTTTCTATGTATATATATCAATGTACCTCTTTTTGGGATGTAACTGACTCGGTTTACCGCGTCATCCCCTTATCTTTTGATTTTGATTTTGTAGGAGTCTAACATTACCATGAAAAAATGTACGTTAAATGGTCGTAAAAAATTTGAATACTCGAAGGTTCATAATGGTTTTTGACATACCTCATCATCTATGAAAATGAGGTTTGATGGCAATGCAACATACGATTCTGTTGCCTCTCCCACCAATGTTGCATCTGAAATATCTCCAAGTAAAGGTAATGGCACATCCCTCTCTAAAGCAATATCAATTGATACTTTGAAAAATCCAGCAGGGAGTGGTTTATGGTGAATTGCTTCTCCCAAAGTGTTATGCACTTTCCCTTGCCAATCATGCGATAAGTCGGTGATGATAAATAGAGCTGACAAGGTGAAATGCCCTAAACCAATAACAAATATGAAATTGTTAATGTGTATATATGTCAATTAAAAAATTGTGCTAATTCATAATAATATATATTAACTATGGAATTTTCTGTTAGGAATCACAATTGATTCTATCTTTGTAACTATTATCCTTGAACCCTGAACCTTGCCTTTCTGATATGTATCTTTCTTTATCCTTTTCCAACTCACGAACTTTTGCTTTTAATTTTTCTAACTCTTCCATCACTTCTTTATTGTTATGACCTTTCCTCTTTTGATGGTTACCCGAATATGTTTGAGTCACCCCAAATCCCTTACCCCTCACACGACTGGTATACTCAAGAACATTTAATACTCGACTAAGTATGCTCCTGCAATCACGGTCTTTAGCTTGAGTTAAAGATTGAGATAGATTCTCCTAAAATTCATATGCATATCAAAATAAATTAGTATTGATTAAAACTCATAAATTCTTTATGTTAATAAACTTTTGATTTAATTAAAAGAATATTGATATACTTACACATTGCTTATAAATTTGAAGCACATCTTCCTTAATAACTCCATCCTTACCCACACGAGTAGCCTTCCACAGGACATGTTCCAGAAGAGATGTTTCTTGAATTTTCTTCTCTTCTAACTATACATTAAGAGAAATAATAAGATCAGTTGTAACATATGATGAACAAGTATATCATAGAATTATATATACTTACAATTTTTTGTTGTAAGCGTGTATATCCCATACGCCATTTTCTGTATGGATACGGGGGACTTGATGCTCGTTAGCGATTTACGACAATCACATCCTGAAAATCTAAGGTTCTTTGTTTGCCTTTAAAGGTTTCTCATTCTTCAGGTGAAATCAAGCCTGCATACGTCTTTGGAAGTTCTGCATCGATAAAATTGTTATCGACATCCCTAAGAAATTTGTTTGTTAAAAAAGATAGAAACTTTGAGTCTTTTTCTGGCCAATTGAAGACAATATGTTTTTCGATCATCATCAATCTTAAAAGAAATCTACGAAAAAGCATACATAGAATACATTAGTAATTTAAAGACATAATCGTAAAAAAAACAAATGACATTACGTATGGTACCTGTATATCACTCTATTTTTTCTTTAGCGGGTTTCAACTCTCTTTTTCTCCAATCATCACAAGTGATTGAAACTTCTCGCCTCACAAGGGAACCAATGTAACTTGTCAACATTGAACCGTTAGGCTCAATTAGTTGTTATTCTTCATTCCAATGTACGTCAAATTTGATACGTTTATCTCTTGAACAAATGATTGACTTCATAATAGGTATTCCTTGTCTAATATCATTCTTCACATCATGAACTGATTCATTTCCATCATTATTAGAAGCGGGATGTGATTTTTCCTCGTTACTAACCATTTGACCTGTAATATTAAATAAAAACATAAACACCATATAAAATTCTAGTAACATTTAATGAATAAACACAATATAAAAACATAAACACAATATAAAAACATAAACACAATATGACAATTTTATTAAATGACAGAACATATAACATTTTACTAGTACCTTTTTCACTAACATATCTTTCTTTTCTTGGTTGGAATATGAATTACTTGGCTCTTAACAACTCAGACGGATGGATTGATCCAAATTCCCTCATAATGATCATTTCTACTATATGATTCATCCACAATAATATTCTCATCTTGATCATTTTGTATATACAACTCATTCCCTCTAACATATGACTCATTCTCAACATCAATATCACTTTTATTTAAACTATTACCATCAATCACTTTGTTAGATAAAAGAACTATAGACCATTTTGTACTTGTCGGATCAGTGACATAGAACACTTATTTAGCTTGAGAGGCTAGAATAAAAGACTCATCTTTGTACCCCACCCTATTAACATCCACTTGTAAAAATCTCGACTTATCCATTCGTATGCCACTATGATGTACCCACTTGCAACCAAATAGAGGAATTTGAAACCTCTCATAATCAAACACCTAAATGTGCTCGATAACCCCAAAATATGATAGATTTGCATATTTGGGGTTTAAGTCCATACTTGAAATGTGCATTGCTTCAGCTACCAATGTGACACCACTATTTTGCATAGTACTTTTATCATCTTGTTCTTTGGTATAAAATATGTATCCATTAATTGTGTATGCGCTATAAGAAAACACGTGCAAACTTAGACCATATGCTAAACATCTCAACTTTTCTGTTATTGAAGCGGGATCTAAATCGAACTTTGAATAAATATTATCCTTGAACCATTGTATAAAACTTTGATTGTGCTCTCGTACTATCCTTGTGCATTTCAACATACGACTCAACCTCATTGTCATTGTGCAGAACATATAAATGCACTTGATCCCGTTCAACCCTTGATACTGTCACAATTTTATTTCCAATTAAATTTTTTCCTTCATTCCTTTCGAAAATATGAGATTTGGGTGGTCCAATGGATTGAACATTGGAAAAATATTCAGTATAAAACTCAACCGCTTCTTCAACAATGTATCGTTCAACCATACAACGCTCTGGCTTACTTCGGTTTTTCATGTACCCTTTTAATATTTTCATATAACTCTCAACAGAGTACATCTATCTCATATAAGCTGGTCCACACAGTTGTGTCTCTTTCACAAGATAAACAATAAGATGTACCATAATGTCAAAAAATGAGGGAGGAAAATATATTTCAAGCTCACATAAATTAATAACTATTTCTTTTTGCAATATTGGTAAGATCTTAGGATCGATCACCTTACTACAAATTGATCTAAAGAAAAAATACAATTTAGTTGCTTCTTACTTTTTCTGACAAAATAGAACATATACCCACTGGTAGAAAATGCTCCATTATAACATGGTAATCATGTGTCTTTAAACTCTTTAACTTGAGGTCTTTCATAGACACAAGTCTTCTAATATCTGAAGAGTAACCTTCTGGAACTTTAACTTCACTTAGAAATTTACACAATATTTTTTTCTCCTTTCTAGGTAAAGTATAAGTAGTAGGCGATAGATATGTTTGTGTTCCTTTCTTCATGGGTCTTAATTCAGTTCTTATTTCCATCTATATCAAGTCCTTTCATGCTTTAAGGCCATCCTGATACTTTCCTTGTATATTGAGTAACGTACCAATAACACTTTCTAATACATTTTTTTCAATACGCATAACATCAAGAAAATGTCTTACATACAACAACTTCTAATATGGCAATTAAAAAAAATGACCTCTTCTTCCACCCACCTTTGACAAGCGTATGTGCAAAAGGCTTGCCAAACTGAGTACTCATATCTTTTACCTTTTCGAAATTTTGGTCACCTATCAATGTAGGTGGAGCTCTATCATGCTCTAGATTTCCATTGAATGTCTTTCTCCACCCACGACAGTGATGATTAGAATTTAAGAATCTACAATGACCGAGAAATACATTATTTTGACAAAATTCCAATCGCTTCCAATTTGTGTTTTCTTCACAAGTAGAACACACTTTTGGACCTTTAATGCTATACCCTGATAGATTTCCGTAAGTCGGAAAATCATTAATTGTGCCAAATAACATCATCCTAAAATTGAAACTTTCTTTCCAATATCCATCATAAACCTCTACACCGTTCTCCCACAAAATCTTTAAATCTTCGATTAAAGGTGTCAAGTATATCTCTATGTCATTCCCTGGTTGTTTAGGCCCAAAAATTAACATAGATAACATCATGTATTTCTCTTCATACATAGCCATAGAGGTAGGTTCTAAATCATAATAATAATATAGGCCATGTGGTATGTGAGATACTTTGAAGACCATGTGGGTTATTTCCATCAAGAGATAATTCCAAGCGAAGGTTTCTTGCTTCTCCTCCAAAATTAGGATAATCATTATCAATTTTCCACCACTGTGGTGAGTCTGTCGGATATCAAAACTTTCCATCAATAATTCGTTCATCTACATGCCAAGTCAAGTTTCTTGCATCGGTTTCACTATGAAACATGCGTCTAAATCTCGGAATGATAGGAAAATACCATAAAACTTTTGCTGGAGACAATTTTTTCTTATATCGATATAAACCGCATTTAGGACACTCATTTAACGATGCATATTTGTTTCAAAACAAAATGAAATCATTTGGACAAGCATGTATCTTATCATAGCTCATGCCAATAGAGCACAACATTTTTTTGGCCTCATAGGTTTGATTAGGAAGAACATTATCCTCTGGAAGCATATCTTTCATAAGGACTAATAACTCTGTGAAACTTATATCCGACCTTCCATTGTCCGCCTTTAATTTGTACAACTTTAATACCACAGACAGTCTTGTGAATTTAGTGCAACCTTTATACAACGGTTTCTCTGCATCGCTTACCAACCTCTCATACATTTTGGGACAATCCTGAAGATATTTTTCAAGTGCTTCTACAATCTCTTCGACACGATTACTATCGTATGTATCTGTGCCATTGTTGTCTGAAGCATATGTCATACTATCCCCAGGTTCAACATTCCCGTTACTTTTCTCACCATGAAATATCCAACATGTATAACTTCGATCAATTCCATTCCTCGGTAAATGTGATTCCAACCCAACTGCGTTAACCCGACCCCCATAGTAACAACCCAAGCAAGGACATTTCATTCGATTGGCATTTTCGGTGTTCAATAGCAAACTTAACAAATTCTAATACCCCATTCCGGTACTCTTTTGACAATCAATTGGAAGACATCCATTTTTTATCCATGGTTTTACTACTAAGTAAGCTAAACAAAGGCACTATAATTAATCACGTAGCTATAACAAAAGAGAAACTAATTACCTGTAGAGAAGTCAACAACTTATGGAACCACACAGTGTAAGATTCTAAGAACGATCAGAATTTCACTCTTCCCAGTAGAAATCAGAGACGCAGATAAACAATTAGGTTCACTAATTCCATTTCAAACATGTTTAAAACAAAACGGGTTTTGAGTGTATCTTGTAATATATTCATGAACCTCACTTTGTAAACTCCTAACCTGAGATACTGATCTTTTAGAAAGCTAAGCTATTGAATATCATCACTCACAACTTTATCTGTGGCCTAATAACAAAAGAAAAACAAAACCAACATCATTTCTTAGGAAATATTTTTTCAACTTCAGAAAACAAAGGAATCTTTAACATAATGATAACTATTTATAAAAATAACTTGTATGAGAAAAGCTTAAGCACATTTAAGTTCCTGAAATTCAAACCAAAATGAAGAATTGAACCGAATGTACGAGAAGAAACACAAATTCAAACCTTAAAATCGAATCCTTTGATGAAGAGTATGTCAATCGAACCCTTGAATTTATTTCCTGAAGCGATCCATTGAAATTTCGTGAAACGAATCAATACGAATCGATATGGTGATTAACAAATCGAAATAGAGAGCCCAATAGCAAGCGATGGAGAACAAGAGCAGTAGTAAAAAGCTTAAGCCACAATACGATCTTTAAACTCTGAGCGATTCAAATAGAAATTCAATTTATAAATCCCTCTTATCTCAGTTCGGTTCACGAATTTCTCACTTGAATTTTCTTATCTCAGCATAAACAAACTCACAAGATAAACTAAAACAAAAATAAATTTGCAGAATAGTAACAAGCAACACACACATACTCATAGCAATTTAACAATGAGCAACCACAACATAGCTATAACGAAAATCGGAAATGAAAACTGAGTTACCTACAACGAGGAGATTCCTGCTGGATATTATTGAGGTATGTGTCTTCGATCTCCTCTCTCTTCTTCTAAAATAACAACGATGGAGTTAAGCTATATGGTACAAGGATTATCTTAAGAGAGATGTTTTGAGAAATAGAGATTCGAGAGTTATAGAGAAAGATGTTTTGAGAGAATATGGAAAAAAATATGAATTTTAAGGGTTTTCGTATTTTTAATTTAGAAATTAGAATTAATGACCTTAGGTAGCGCTTTTTGAAGCGCTTTCTGATGTATTTCCTTTAGCAGCGCTTTTTCATTAAAAAACGCTTTCTGATGTATGCCCTATAGCAGCGCTTATATGAAGCACTTTCTAAACATATCCTTTAGCACCGCTTTGTGGGTATGTATGTGCTTAAGAAGCGCTTCTTAGAAGCGCTTTCTAAAGTAGGCCTTTAGCAGCGCTTTTTCTCAAATTTATTTTAAAGCTATAGCAGCGCTTTTAGAAGAAAGTTGTCTATAGTGTGTTTCCTAAAACAAATTTTGTAGTAGAAAGTGCTGCCTAAAGTGTGGCTTTAGCAGTGCTTTGGGCCTATGGCAGCGCTTTCTACTCTTGGGCCTATAGCGACACTTTCTTTAGTGAATCTAAGGCAACACTTTTTCTTAACTTTAGGACGCCTTTTTAATAAAGCGTTGTCTAATGTATATAGTTTTAAAATTTAAAATTTTATCGGGACATTTAGCAGCGCTTTGGCATAGCGTCTGGAGAAAAGGCTATAACTTCTGAAGATTAAAATTCAAATAAAAAGGATGGTGCATAAGAAGTATCTGAATATCTATTCATCCATAAAAGACTAAGGCAAGGTCAAACTATATCTGAAGATTTGATTATGGAGATAAAGTTGAACCTGTCAGAACAAGATCCACATTTAAACAACTGTGGAAACACTTCTGAGACTGGTGTATTTGATATAACCATTTTTTTTTTGTTAAGAAGCACTTCTGGTCAACAAATGAATCATGGCAATTCAAGAAGAGCTAAATCAAATTCTCCAGAAATGATGCTTGGGATTTGGTGTCCAAGTCTAAAGGGACTAATGTTATTGGAACCTAATAACACGAAAACAAATAGCATATTCGGCTCGATTAGCATAAATGATGTTACCATTTTCTGTTAATTATGTTGCATTATGTTGATATTTTAAGTGTGTTTCAGGTATTTACATTCCACAAGACTTGCATGAGAAAAGAGGAAGAAATGACAAAGAAATAAGTTTAACATGACTCTGTAGCAGAAAACAGAAGGAAATTGCATCACAGAGGACTATGATGGTTATCACAGCCTCCAGCCGGTCGCCATGCCTTGGAATTATATGTGCCCCTCGACACACACGTGTTACGGTCGCCATAACTTTGACTTGTGTGACCTATGGCACACAAGTCATGCCCCTCTCCATAGTCTGTAACTTCATTGTGTGGTTCCCTCCACATCTGCAACGAATCTCCTATATTCTCTCAACCGCAATAACTGAGTCCGTATTATGCTCTACTCCATGATGACCACATCCCTGATTATTTGGAGAAGCTGAGACTTCTAATTGCCACACGACTCCTAAATATTCTCCAACAAAAGTTACAAGCAGGCTATAAAAAGGAAACAACCAGGCAGAAAAAAGGGCACACACTTTTGTTCAATTTTCCCATAGTTTAAAACCATTATTTTATAAATTTTAAGCAGATATTTCCCCACCAGAATTAGCAATTGTTTTCCATATCATGGAGCTATTGCACGAGTAGATTTTATTTGCATCCTTCAGACTTTGTTTTAGTTTATATTTTTCCTGCATTCAAGTTATCATTTTTCACAAACAAAATCCTACCGGCATATTATGAAGGATTGCACTTGGAACTAGAAGTTTAGCATTAATTTCATTTTCCTTTATTAATTCCAGGTTCTTATTTCATTTATCTATATACTATTTTATACTTAATATAATTATAATGTTTTTGTTTATTTAGTGTAATTTTGTGTTGGTACTCAATAACATGTCTGGCTAATTTCCCTGATACCAGTATGTAAGGTCATAGAACCGAAGGGGTTCGGTAATGAATTGGCATAAACATTTATAAAATACTTTTCTGGTTTGGTTTCCAACATTTAATATGAAATTTTTTTTGTTATGAGAGTAAAAGACAAACAAAGGTTAAAATCTATATAACAAGAGTTTGAGACTTTAACCGAATAGTGGTAATCGAACATTAGTTTTAAATACAACGAGAGCGCTTCAGGATTAATTAGATTCTATTTGTTTTCAAAAAGTATTTTTAGATTTTAAATGAGACAGCAAGAGCAAGCATTTCATTTTAATAATATAATTCTAATCAATAATCACGAGAGTGAGAGATAAAGGTTTTTAAATTGATAGTTTCAACTGAAATAGTTTTTTAATACTCAAAGTTATACCAATGACTTACTTAATCCCTAAAGTCTGAAATATTACAAACCGATGTCCTGTTACCAAATATTTCATTTAAATCTAAGTTTATTTTCGTCTTAGTTTCCCCTTAATAAATTAATCATTAGCCTTAGCTTTACAAAGCAACGATAGATTACAATAGGTTGACATTGGTCTCTATGGGTTCGACAATATTTTATATTACTTTGATATTTCCGTGCACTTGCGGATGCATTAAGTTTTTGGCGCCGTTGATGGGGACCAACAATCAATATTATTATTTCCATTGTTGCACTGTATAGACTAAGGAACTCTAAACTTAATTACTATGTATCACCCAAAATTTTTCTACAACTCCCGCTCTCATTATTTCGAGGAATCACAAGAATCTCATAAATCCAACCTCGAAATACTAATGGAGGTCTTCAATGTGTCACTAACTCACTCTTACCCAATTTTCCTCTACAATCACCACACCCACCATTTTTAGTAGTCGCAAGAATCCCATAAATATGATCGCGAAACATTAATGGAGGATTATAATGCAACTCTAACTTATCCTCAACCAAATTTCCTCTACAGTCACCACGCCCAATATTTTGAGGAGTCGCAACAATCCTGAAATTCCACTCTCAACGCATTAATGGAGGATCTCACTGCAACACTAAATCGATCTAGGCTAGAAACCGTGATGATAGAGCGCTTTGTAGAGACACAAAATGCAACACAAACACACTTTGAGGAACCGTAGGAATCCCATAGTTTTAACCTCAAAACATTAATGGAAGATTTCGATGCGATGCTGACTCACTCTAGGCTAGAATCTATGATATAACACTATATAGAGACACAAACTGTCCAAAATGAAGAGTTTAGAAAACAAAGTCTCCATAATAATGAAACCCTTAGGCAACTGAACAATGCAGTTGAGTCCCTCGCGACTTACAACATGGCATTAGAAACTCAAATCTCCCTGCTTGCAAAAAATCCTCTAGGACCCTTACCTGAGGAGCATGTAGATGTTGTAACAACCAGCAATGAAAAACAAATCGAAAAGCCTAAGGAGAGTGATAATGAGGTTGAAGAGAGTGATAAAAAGGTTGAGAAGAGTTCTGGTGAGAAAAGAGTAGAGATTGAGAAAAATACATAAACACCATCCGAAAGGGAGGTTGTCAAAGAGATAGAAAAGGAAACACTTATTGTTATTCCTCCTTCCTATACCCCACTGATTCATTTCCCGTAAAGGTTTATGGACACTAAGGTAGACTCCAATTCCAAAATATATGTAGAGGTATTGGAAAATATCTACACCTATGCGCCCTTGTTTGAAGCCTTGCATAAAAAGAGAAAGTTAGAGGACCAAGAAACTAGGGAAATCAATACTTTTAAGAGGGGAAGGTTAACCTTTGAGGTGGTCGATGAAATAACTAAGCCCAAACTTGAAAAGCTGATACTCAAGATAAATTCAGAACCACTACCATAAGTTCAAAATAATGAACCACCCCACAGAAGAAAGAAAAGAAAATGTGAGGGATATGTGATATGGATTGATAAGTGGACATGGAAACTAAAGACAATTAAAAATTCGGTCGAGGAGTCACTCTTGAGAGAATCACCATGAATGGTGACACTCTTGAGTCATCGAGCTACCGACATTAAAAGAAGCGTTGCATGGGAGGAAACCCACAAGTTTTTAATTTAATATTTTTGCTTTTATTTGAGTTTGCAAAAAATAAGGATATCGATCGCATGACACATATCATTTGCATGCAGGCAACTATCGAGGAGAGCATTGATCAAGTTCTTATTCCTTTTCCCACTTTTACTGAAACATTGAGGACAATGTTTGGTTTAAGTGTGGGGGAGGAACCTTAACGCTTTCTAAGTAGATTTACATGATCTTCTATTTCCCTTAAATAAACATTTATGTACTATAAAGTCTTTATATGCAGATTTTCATTTATTATTTGACTTCCTCACATTATCGCCTATTTCCCTTAAATAAACATTTATGTACTATCAAGTCTTTATATGCAGATTTTTGTTTAGTATTTGACTTCCTCACTTTCTTGAGCCATAACAAAAAATTTCGTTGGTTAAATGCATTATTTAACACATTCGAAAAGTATATAGTTTGCTCACTCTTAAGATATGTTAGAAATTTTGAGTAAAATTTAAACAAAATTGATACCGTCTTAAGACTCTAAAACCCCTGCTTACGTGAGACCGATTTAAGTACCTATTATACTGAAACCTTAAGCTTTAAAGTAACCCCGAGTAGTTTATATAAGAAGTCGACACCGTCTTAAAAAACTACGTAGAGAACCGATGAATATAAGTGAATGGTTTTAAAACATTTCCAAAAACATCATGCCGTGATGAATTAAAAACAGGGAATGTACTAATTAAGTTAGGTGAACCTCACCCGATTACTTAATCCAACAGTTGAGGAACCTACAAAGAATGTTATAACAACCCGATGTAAGTTAGTTCAGAGGTATCTGGTGCTGAAATTGGTAGGGCGGGCTACGGTTCGATCCCCCGCAACTTGCAATCGGGTAAATAAAGGGGTTACCAAATTTATGTACCAGAATCCCGTGCTTAAAATGACCATCACTAACCGGCTACTCGGCTATGTGCGTGCAAAAAGATAAAGGGCTTAATGTGTTGCACTCGAACAAAATAGGTGAAACAAAGCGAAAAGAACTAGGTTGAACTATAATAGCATGACTGGGACTGGTCTGCTTAAGGTGGGGTTGTTTAGTGTCATTATTGTATCTTTAGTGTTGATATTGAGCTTATATTATTCTAACGAAAATACCTCGCAACCACGTACGATTTGAGTTGTGTCATGTATTTGCATTTAACCCATGTTTAGTTGATTATCATACTTATTATTTGCTTGAGGACAAGCAAAGGTTAAAGCATGGGGGAGTTTGATAACACGAAAACACATTGCATATTCAGCTCGATTAGCATAAATGATGTTACCATTTTATGTTAATTACGTTGCATTATGTTGGTATTTTAAGTGTGTTTCAGGTATTTACATTCCATAAGACTTGCATGAGAAAAGAGGAAGAATGACAAAGAAATGAGTTTAAAATGACTATAGCAGAAAACATAAGGAAATTGCACGATAGAGGACTATGACGGTCGTCACAGCCTCCAGCTGGTCGCCATGTCTTGGAATTATGTATGTCCCTAGGAACACACGTGTTACTGTCTCCACAACTTTGACTTATGTGCCCCATGACACACAAGGCATGCCCCTCGCCACAGTCTGTAACTTCATTGTGTGGTTCTCTCCACGTCTGCAACGAAGCTCCTATATTATCTCAACCGCAACAACTGAGTCCGTATTATGCTCCACTCCATGATGACCACGTCCCTAATTATTTGGAGAATTCAAGTTTTCCAATTGCCACACGACTCCTAAATCTTCTCCAACAGAAGTTAGACGCATGCTATAAAAAGGAAGCAACCATGCATCAAAAAGGGCACACGCTTTTGTGCAATTTTCCCATAATTCAGAACCATTATTTTAGAAATTTTAAGGAGATATTTCCCCACCTGAATTAGCAATAGTTTTCCACATCGGGGAGCTATTGCATGAGTAGATTTTATTCGCATCCTTCAAACTTTGTTTTAGTTTATATTTTTCCTGCATTCAAGTTATCATTTTCCGCAAAGAAAATCATGCCGGCATATTATGGAGGATTGCACTTGGCACTAGATGTTTAGCATTTATTTCAGTTTTCTTTATTAATTCTAGGTTCTTATTTCACTTATATATATATATATATATATATATATATATATATATATATATATATATATATATATATATATATATATATATATATATATATATATATATATATATATATATATATATATATATATATATATATATATATATATATATATATATATATATATATATATATATATATATATATATATATACACATACTATTTTATACTTAATAATCATTATTATGTTATGAGTTAAATAAGTTTTTGGTCCCTCTAAATATATCAAATTTCATTTTTAGTCCCTCTAAATTTTTCCTTCAGAGAATGGTCCTCCTAAAAAATTAAATTTTAATTTTTGGTCCCTCCTGACAAAATCGTAGCTAAAATAGTTTCTAATTCCGTCTCTAAATAAAAACCATTGCTAAGTTGTAAAAACCCTCTCTAAATTGCAGGAGAGACTAAAAGTTAAAATTTAATTTTTTAGGAGGACCATTCTTTGAAGAAAAATTTTAGAGGGACTAAAAACGAAATTTGAGATATTTAGAGGGACCAAAAACTTATTTAACCCTTATGTTATTGTTTGTTTACTGTAATTTTGTGTTGATACTCAATAACATGTCTGGCTAATTTCCCTGATACTAGTATGTAAGGTCATAGAACCAAAGGGGTTCGATAATGAATTGACATAAATATTTATAAAATACTTTTCTTATTTGGTTTCCAACATTTAGTATTAAAATTGTTTTGTTACGAGAGTAAAAGACAAACAAAGGTTAGAATTGATATAACGAGAGTTTGAGATTTTAACCGAATAGTGGTAATCGAACATTAGTTTTAAACACAACGAGAGCGCTTTAGGGTTAATTAGATTCTATTTTCTTTCAAAAAGAATTTTTAGATTTTAAATGAGACAGCGAGAGCAAGCATTTAAGTTTAATAACATAGTTCAAATCAATAATCACGAGAGTGAGAGATAAAGGTTTTTAAATTGATAGTTTCTACTGATATAATGTTTTAATACTCAACTCTATACCAATGATTTACTGAATTCTCGAAGCCCGACATATTACATACCGGTGTACCGTTATCGAATATTTCATTTAAATCTAAGTTTATTTCCGTCTTAGTTTCCCCTTAATAAATTAATAATTAGCCTTAGCTTTATAAAGCAACAATAGATTACAATAGGTTGACATTGGTCTCTTTGGGTTCGACAATCTTTTATATTACTTTGATATTTCCGTGCACTTGCAGACGCATTAAGTTTTTGGCGCTGTTGTCGGGGACCAACCATCAATATTTTTATTTCCTTTGTTGCAATGTGTTGTACCCCAAAATTTTCCCTCTCAATTTCTCAAGAATTCTCTCACAAGATCTCCATTGATTTAAGACTACACCAAAATTGATCAGCTCAAGATACCTCCCAAACACTAATGACTCAAAATTAGGGTTTGAGTTTGTATAAGGACAATTGGACCTTTAAATGCTTCCTATGATTTTCATGGATCATTTTGGACTCCCAATATTTCTCATGTTAAGTTTCAGGCTTTAGATCACATTTTTTTCCAGTCAATTCGTTAGTTGACCTAAAATCAACTATATTGGGGAAAAAGTCAACTGTGGTCAATTTACAGTAAAAACTCATAATATTTTATCCATATCAACATATTAAAATCATATGAACCATTTGGTCAAGTTTGGATCACAACTTCTCAAGAAATTTGATCAGATCATTAAAAGGGCAAAATGGTCAAAATTAGGGTTTTTGACTGAGAAGGCTTTGATTTTTGACTTTTGACCAAATACATGACTTGTGGGTTTGAGACATGATATAAGGAATCCAAATGTATCATTTTGACCTAATGGCATGGTTCAATACATTTCGCAGGATCAATTGATTGATAGTTGAAAATTGGTCAACTGATGAAATGTCAACTGTTCACTGAAAAATCAAACTTTGACTTTTGGTTCAAAATCAAGTTTCAAAAATCATATTTCATCAAGACATGTCAAAGTATGAATATTGTTCATCAAGAAATTAAAAGTAAATATTACTGGAAAAAAAGTCAAAGTTCTAAACACTTAGAAATTTTGAAGTGTTAAGAAAAATATGATAATTTCATAACTTTATGCCAGATTTTCACCATGATGCAAGATGATTCAAGAAAAACTTCCAACATGGAAGTTGTAGATCTCAATGAGATAAGAAACATTGTGGGGCAGAACTTCTTCTAGAAATGCTTATATCTCAAGTTATAAATCCATGAAGACATGTCCATGAAACTAAAATACTTAGTAAAATTCTGGGCATTTTAAGTCAGAATTTTGATAGAAATTTCGGGGCCAATTTTCATACAGTTATAATGGGAGTTTGAAACAGTGATTCAAAGAGGGATTTCATAACATGTTACAAGCTTTCTAAAAAGTCAAAGAAATCTTTCAGATCATGCTGGAGAAGGGAGAACCGAAGATCAGAAGTTGGACATTCATTCTTAAATTATGAGTCATTTTCATGATGAACATCTGATTTAATTTCAGGAAATACTGCATAATCCCACTTTTCAGGCCCTCTAACGTGTGTATATATATATATCCTTAATCATAAGATTGCACAAGCTTTTGATCTATGAACCACTTGATTTAAGCTTTGTCCAATACACCTTGCCATTTAAGGAAGAAAGTTCACACTTCCATTATGGAAAAGTGACTTTAATCACAAAGTTCACTCTCCTTGAGCTTTGTGTTTGTTCTTTCTACACAAGCATCCCCTACAAACTTTGATCACGTTGATAGGACCTCATCCAAATCCTAAAACTTTTTCTCCTAACTACAATCCCGACGCAATATGTGCCTATCATTCCGGCAGTCCTGGGCATGATACTAACGATTGTTGGGCGCTGAAATACAAGATTCAAAATATGATTGATGCCAAGGAGATTGAATTCGGACCTCCTGAGACCCCTGTTGTACCCCAAAATTTTCCCTCCCATATTCTTCAAGAGTTGCCAAGATCATGGTTCAAAATCTCTCAAGGGTTGCACAGTCCAATGGCCTCCTAACACAGTCAAAATTAGGGTTTTGGTTCTGTCCAAGAAAATGAGGTTTCCAAGGGTCCGATCAAGTCCCACATGCCCATATACATTGTCAAGCATCCATATGTCAAGTTTCAAGACTCACAGCATCAAATTGCACTGTCAAAAACCCTAAATGCTTCATAGTCAACTGCAGGGGCAAAATAGTCATTTGACAGTCAAAAGTCAAAATTTTTGGTCAACATCTTATTTTGAAGCCAAAAACCTCATTTGATCAATCCTTGATCATAATTCTCAAAGCATGGCTCAAAAAGTCTCAAGATGCAAAAGTTTCTATTTTTGGACAATTGGAAAAGTCAACTGCAAATTGACCAAGGCATAACTTCCTCATGGTTTATCAGAAAAATCCCATCCAAATCTCATTTTGAAGAGGATGACATTTCCTACAACTCACCTTCACACTTCAAGTCCAAGAAATGCTCTCACAAAAAGTTATCAATTTCAACATTATAGGTCATTTTCAAAAGTCAACAAAAAGGCACTTTAAGTCAAAGACCATAACTTGAGATTGGTAAATCAAAATGACACGGGACCAAAGGCATTGGTTAGAGGACTTCAAGACCTTTCCAAAATGTCCAAGAACATGTTCATAGCTTCAAAATTGAGCAAGATATGCCTTGGAGAAGTTGGGAAATTTTTGGGAACTTTGAAAAGTCAACTTTGCTTCAAAAGCTTCAAAATTGCTAATGGGCCACAAATTCTTCCATGAATCATTACCCAAAGCATATGCACGACCCATTAAGCTCAAAGGGATTTATTTTCTTATTTTTAATTAGTTAGTTGAATTTTTATTCTTATTTATTCATTTAATTAGTTTTAAATATGAGAAAAATATCAAAACATGCCTTTTAAATCTTTTTTGTGCAGCAAATCAAACTAGGGCAAAGTGGCAAATCGTGCATCAATCAACACGACCAAATCTTCCATAATTGGCAGGGTTTTCATAGCAAAAAGATTGAAAAAAGATATGGAAAAATCAAATATTGAAAACATTAATACATGGACTTTGGGCTTGTTTTCTTGACCTAATTTGCTTCATGTACAAAGGCACAACTCAACCCTATTCAAGCACACACGAAAAACTACTCAGGAGGCCATAACCAAAGTGCAAAATTTCCACCAAAAGTTGAAATCTGAAATCATAGCTACAGCGCGATTCAAAACCTAAAACCTATTCCAAACGCTTGCTGAGACTTCCTTGAACGTGTTTCAATCACTTTCCAGTCTCCATACTCCAAGAATTGGTAGAACAGAATCACTCTTTTCGTGAACATATCCATAATCGTTTTTCAATTTCCATGCATTATTCATGTATTTTATTTGTTGATTTACACTAACAATGATGTTCTGAAGCGAATGGTACCATTTAATTGAACTAACAATGCTTGAACCAAGATCTGCCATTGATGGATATTAGGTTTTCAGAAGCTCAAAATTGGGGGTTCTCCCATATGGAAAAATTGGCCCTTAAAACCCATGCCATTGAATTCGTGGCAACAGGACGAATCCATTGATGACCTCACGCCTTTTTTATATTACAGCATGTGCTAATCGCTATTTTTTCAGGCTTCATTTAGTGGGGGTTTAAAACCCCCTCTATTAGTTTTCTATTTACAGGAAAGATGAGGAAGAAGATGGACGTGTCTTCATGTGATAGGGAGGTTCAAATAATTGGCGCGTTTTTCTTTTGTTTCAGAATAATTGCTTTTTTCACATATAATAATCACGCTCCATTATGTATACAAAGAAACTCGTTGGCTCGGTTGGTGGATGAGTTGTCCTGCAGGTATTGGGACCTGGGTTCGATTCCCAGGCCCCCCCACATATTTCATATTTTTTCTCCTAACATGTTTCCATGCAGTGCACGCCCCAAAGTCCATCATGCGTCCTCACATGTTAGCTTGCCACGCACTCACGTTGATTAATCCAATGGCCAGATAATGCAGTCCATGGTACACGCTAGTCAACCACACGCACTCAAACATGGAAAGTCAAAAAAGGCTTTGATTCAGTGGGCCAAATTACTTCAAAAAAACCTCCCAAATGGGCCAGACACCCCCAATGTTTGTATTATATTTTTTAACTTCCTTTTCTTTTCTTTTTTTGTTTTAATTTGTTTTAATTGTTTTATTTAATTCACCAATAATTAATTTTCATAATAAAAAAATCAGAAACTAAAATATGTTAATTAATTTACTTATTAAATATTTTTGTAAATAAATGTTAAATAATTAATTTAGATTAATTTAGGTTTCAATTTTAATGTTTTTTCTTAATAAATTAAAATAGGTAGAATTAGGGTTTTTAACCTTTTCATCTTTTTTCTAATAAATAATCTTCTCTCATTATTATTATTATTAATTATTAAATAATTTTGTAAATAAACATGTACATTAATTAATTTAGTAAAGTAGGTTAAACTTGAATATTTTCTTAAATAATTAAAAATAATCTAGAATTAGGGTTTCCTTGTAAATTCTTTATTTTCATAAATACAAAAAACCTAAAAAACATTTCTTTTCTTAAATTAAATAGTTAATTAGACTTTTAATTCAATCTAATTTCAAAAGGGTCAAAACCCTCGAACGTTCTATTTTTATTCTTTCGCGCATTATTTTCCTTTCGAATATTATGTAACTGCTCACGGCTTGTAATAGTAATTAGGTCTTTTACTTTCCGCATTTTTATTAAAACGGGTCTTTGTATTTTGGCGATGTATAGACCCGCACCTTGTAATAGCTTAGGATTTATCTTTCCGCATTTAAATTTCTGCACTCTTAAATTCTAAACTTTGCATGAAAGAATGAATGGCTAATTAAAAGCAAGCGTAGCTCACGAATGCATGATCAAAGACAAATATAAACATGAAAACAACACACAAATTCACACACCACTTCTAGGGTACGCCTCACCTGTTGCCTTATCTTCGAAACGTGGTCGTCGAGTATAGGACGTTTTAGTAAGTCCTTATGTCCATGATCTGGTTGCCTCAAAACAAGTTGCCTCGAAACGGTTGCCTCGGAATAGTTGCCTCGAAACGGTTGCCTCAGATTAAAAAAGGATCAATGGCATAAGGGTAGCTTCTAAGGTGTCCTAACTGTTGCTTCGGTGACCACACTGTTCCTACACTCGAATTGACCCGAACACCTCCAACGGTGGTGCTACCTACCTCTCAATGGTGGGATGGCACTACCTTAAGGACATTTACACAGCCTAATTCCTTAGGGTAGGTAGATGACTCATAGATACTTGCTCTCTTCAAAAACAAACAAAACATCTTTTCACACTGACACTTTCAAAAGTTTTCAAAACAAATTTTTCAAACACTCTTGAGGACTGATACAAGAGTCATTCAGAAATCTTTCAATGAAACTTTTTCAAACTCACTCACAATTGAAAAGCAAAAATTTTTGAAAACACAATGAGCAAGTATCTAAGAGCCCATGGATAACCATGGATAGAAAGGGTGCTAACACCTTCCCTTTCTATAAATCTACCTCCCAAACCGAGAAATTATCTCATAAGGAATTTTGCTGTGCTTTTGTCCTGTCAATGTTGGAGAAAATAAAAGACGGTGGCGACTCTTGCTTCCGCGACATTTCGCGAACCAGCGTTAAACAATCAGTTCTAAATCCACCGATCACAGAACTGGCGACTCTGCTGGGGAGTATTGTAAGTGAGGTGTACCTTAGGACTAAGATCACTTGTGTTTTCAATTGTCTGAATTGCTTGCTTTATTATTGTGGGCACTGTCTTGGGAGTTCTATAGATCCTAACCCGGATCTGGGGGATACCTTCTTAGAAAGTAGCAACAAGGTTGTGAGGGAACTGTGCGGGGTATACCGACATGGTTGAAGCAGTCTGCTACGTTGATGTGGCACTTTGGTGTGTACCGGTAACCCTTGAGTTCAGTCAAGGAGAGTACGGGGCCGCCGCGTGGTGTCGTGAAGCATCAACTGACCTTAGGAACCTTAATTGAACCATCTTGGCCTCTTTAGGGTAGTGAGATAACTGACTTTGGTGCAGTCCGAGGTTGGTTGATACTCGATACTACACTCAATTGAGGGTTGTTTTCTTGGAATATTTCGGTCGCCAGTTCAGTGGCTAAATCGAAACGATGAACAACGAAAGCAATCCAGTGATATTGGGACCCTTAGAACCCGGTTACTTCTGATAGGGCAGGTCTGAGCCCACCAACTTCAAGAGGGTAATACCCAGACCCCATGCTGGCCTAAACTCTAAGGGATGTGGTGTGACTTGTGTGCTTTACCATGTTTGCTTTTTGTGGATATTTGTGGTGTGTTTTATCATAGCATCATGACATCATACAACATCATATGCATTGACTAACCGTTTCAGGGGTTCGAATCTTCATCTTTGTTCTTGTTTTGTAGGACATAGAAACTATCCGCAGAAAGACAATTCAGATCAGCCTTGTAAGGATCCCTCCTCAGCTTAAGGAACTTATATCCAGGATTCTCGAGAGCTCTTCTTTCAGTGAGAGGCATGGAAGACTCATCAGCTTGGTCAACACCAACATTGAGGAGGATATGATAAAGGTCCTCTTCCAGTTCTTTGACCCTCTGCATCACTGTTTTACTTTCCTGGATTATCAACTGGTGCCTACATTAGAGGAGTTCTCCCGGCTTCTGAAGATCCCCATCCTTAGTCAACTACCCTACAACGGTACGGAAAGGGAACCCAAACTTGAAGAGATTGCTAAAGCATTACGCCTACAACCATCTGACATCAAGGGACATTGGGAAGTTAGAAGTGGTATCAAAGGGTTCTTAGCCAGGTTTCTGAAGGCCCAAGAATGTTGGAACTCCCTTGACCTACAAGCTTTTGAAGAAATTGTGGCCCTCCTTGTCTATGGATTAGTTTTGTTCCCGAATCCAGACCAGCTTATAGATATCAGTGCTGTCCAGATCTTCATGTCCAGGAATCCTATACCTACGTTGCTTGGGGACATCCTTCACTTATGTTACACTCGAACCATGAGAAAAAGAGGTGTTCTTATGTGCTGCATTCCTCTCCTGGGAAGGTGGTTTATTTCGCACCTTCCACAATCAGTTTTGAAGAACGAGCAGGGTCTGAGATGGTCACAACGATTAATGACTCTTACACATGCATATATACATTGGTGCTCTCGGTCCAGAGAGGATGTCACTATCATTGACCTTTGCGGGGAGTTTCCTAATGTTCCTTTACTTGGAATCAGAGGAGGTATTACTTACAACCCGTGTCTGGCTTGGAGATAGTTTGGTTATGCTCGGAGGGATGGCCCTCATGACATGTTAATTCCTGACATAGTTTTTGACTTCGACAATGATGAACAAGGACTCCGCCAGAGATTTATTAGAGCTTGGAGGATGCCCAACAAGATAGACAGCAAGACACTGGGGCACAGAAACTCCATCCCGTTGGAACCTTATCTCAAGTGGGTACGAGCCCGCTTCCAGATGTTAGTAATGCCATATCCTCATGTTCTCCCTGTGATCAAAGAGCCAGTTTTGGAAGGAGAGGTGTCCTACACCATTCAACATCCCGACATGCCTACATCTTGGGAAGAAATGCAGAAGAGTTGGATCCAGCTTAAGGAAGAACGGAATTCCCTTGAGTCTAGTCTACATGCCAGTGAGAAGAAGGTCTTGGAGCTCACCCGCCTACTGCACGAGGAAAAGACTCTCAACACCTACATTGCTCCAAAGAGGATGCGCAACGTCTTTTGGGATTGATTTACTTTGTAATATTTGCCCATGAGGCTTTGATGTACCAAACAATTATTTCTTAATGATAACGTGTGTTCTTTTTTGTCTACAACAAATTTGAATTTTCGAACCCTTGAATGCATCGCATAAACACATATCATGCATCATGTGCATAGCAGGTACTCTTCTTTTCAGGTTGCTTAATGTTCTTCGCTGTTTATTTCAGCATCATGAATCCTGAATCATCTACTGAGCAGTCCATCAAGGCCCTTCAGGCTCAGAACGCCCAATTCTAAGAGCTGATTATGAGTTTGGCCCAAGGTCAAGAGGAGTTGAAGGCCCTGCTGGTCAAGAAGAAGAAGAAGAGAACTGTACTATTCAACACGGGCCAGAGGTTTGGTAACACGCTGCAGAATGAGGTTGATCAAGCTGGTTCTTCTGTAGGGAAAGGCAGTCCCCAGGAGGGAAGGGTTCCTAGTCCGGTGGTCTCTGACAACGAGACTGATTTTAATGAGGAGCAGTATCCTCCAGCTGAAGACAAGTACAAGCAGTTGGAAGACCGTCTGAATGCCATGGAAATTCAACAAGTGCCTGGGTTGGATTTCGGAGACTTGGGTCTATCTTCTGGTGTGGTAATCCCACACAAGTTCAAAGCACCATCTTTTGCAAAGTATGATGGGGCGTCTTGCCCTAAGCTACATCTCAGATCTTATGTGCGGAAGATCCAACCATAAACTATGGACAAGAACTTGTGGATCCACTTCTTCCAGGAGAGTCTTTCAGGGACTCATCTCGAATGGTTCTATCAGCTGGATGGAACCAAGGTTCGTAACTGGGAGGAATTGGCTACTGATTTTTACAAGCAGTATCAATATAATGCCGACCTCGCTCCTACACGTACCCAACTCCAGGGTATGTCGCTAGGATCGGGAGAAGGTTTTAAAGAGTATGCGCAGAAGTGGAGGGACCTGGCTGGCAGGGTGCAGCCACCGTTAACCGACCGTGAGCTAGTAGACATGTTCTTGGGGACCCTATCTGGGCCGTTCTTCAATCATCTCATTGGTAATTCGTCTGCAGGGTTTACAGATCTCATTCTGACTGGGGAAAGGATAGAGGCTGGCATGAAATCGGGGAAGATTCAGAAAGGTGCGTCCTCAAGTTCTGAGAAGAAACCTTTTAAAAAGGAAGCCAGTGCTGTGTATGGGCCTAGGAGGCAAAATAAACCAGAGCGCCGCCAAGCTGTCAACGCGGTGGTAATTGCTAAGCCTGCTGCCGCTCCTCGGCAACCTAACCAACCAAGGGGTGAGAGACCCAGAAGAGAATATACTCGGCTTAGTATGACCTTGTCACAGATCTTGCCGCAACTGCTATCGACCAACTTGGTAACCGTCAGAGAGGCTCCAAAGGTGGTGAACACAACCTCTCCCAAGTATAATCGCAATGCCCGCTGTGCTTATCACTCTGATAGCCCGGGGCATTCTACTGATGATTGTTGGGCCCTAAGAAACAAGGTCCAGGACCTTATCGATGCGAAGGAGGTTCAGTTCGAAGCGCCCGAGAAGCCTAATGTGGTAACAGCTCCCCTACCTGACCATGGGGTGAATGCTATCAGGGATGGTGACGAAGTGGAAGAATCTGAGTTCAACAGCTGGATCTGCCCGACGACCGATGGTGGACTGAATAATTGGACTGCAAAAGACTACATACCTGTTACTTTTGTTACGAAGTAATGAATTCCTTTGTTTTTTAATTTGTAATAAACAATAAATTGAAACTTTATGGCCCGGTGTCTTACCCGGGGCACCGCTGGCTTCATTTGTGAGGGCTTATTACTTGTCATTTCCATATATCATGAATAAAGACATTGGACGTTTTTCGCATTTCAAATCTTATGCTCCCTTTCTTTCTTTCTTTCTTTATATTGCAAAACAGCTATATTTACACACACTCACTTATACAGGTTTCAATCCACTCTGGATCTCACTGGTAACGACTCTGCTACTGCCAGTTATGACTTCGAAAATCCGATTAACTTAGCCGAAGACGAAGGTGAAGATGATTGCGAAGTGCCTGGCGAGCTTGCAAGACTGTTACTCCAGGAAGAGAGGGCCATTCAGCCACATGAAGAGCCAGTGGAAACGGTAAATCTGGGTACTGAGACAGATAGAAAGGAAGCTAAGATTGGTGCCAATCTAGAGCTCAGCGTGAAACAACGGTTGATTCAGATGTTGCATGATTATGTGGAAATCTTCGCCTGGTCCTACGAAGACATGCCTAGGTTGGATACCGACATTGTGGTCCATCACTTGTCTACCAAGGAAGAATGCCCTCCAGTTAAACAAAAGGTCCGCCGTATGCGTCCAGAGATGTCCGAGAAGATCAAAGCTGAGGTTATGAAGCAATTCGATGCCGGGTTTCTAGCAGTGACTTCTTACCCTCAGTGGGTTGCCAACGTAGTTCCGGTACCGAAGAAGGATGGTAAGGTCAGAATGTGTGTCGATTACAGGGATTTAAACAGGGCCAGCCCCAAGGACGATTTCCCCTACCTCATATCGACGTTCTAGTTGACAATACTGCCCATCATAAAGTGTTCTCCTTCATGGATGGTTTTTCAGGTTATAATCAGATCAAGATGGCTCCTGAAGATATGGAAAAGACTACCTTTGTTACTCAGTGGGGCACCTTCTACTACAAGGTCATGCCATTTGGGTTGAAAAATGCTAGGGCAACCTACCAACGTGCCATGGTTGCTTTATTTCATGACATGATCCATCATGAGATTGAAGTGTATGTCGATGATATGATTGCAAGGTCCCAAACTAAGGAGGAACACCTTGACCATCTGCAAAAGCTGTTTGACCGTCTGAAGTTATACAAGCTGAGGTTGAACCCAAACAAGTGCACATTTGGGGTAAGATCTGGAAAGTTGCTAGGCTTCGTCGTGAGCGACAAAGGTATCCAAGTGGACCCTGCCAAGGTTAAAGCCATTCAAGAGATGCCAGTTCCCAAGACAGAGAAAGAGGTCAGAGGCTATCTGGGACGTCTGAATTACATTGCCCGATTCATCTCGCACCTAACTGCTACTTGTGAACCAATCTTCAAGCTGCTGAAGAAAGATCAGGTAGTACGTTGGAACGATGAATGTCAGGCCGCTTTTGACAGAATCAAAGAGTATCTCTAAGAACCACCCATTCTTATGCCACCGGTTGAAGGGAGACCTCTAATACTATACCTGACAATACTTGACAGCTCAATGGGGTATGTGCTGGGGCAGCATGACGAGTCTGGCCGAAAAGAGCACGCCATTTATTACCTTAGTAAAAAGTTTACCGACTGTGAGACCCGATACTCACTGCTCGAGAAAACTTGTTGCGCTTTGGTATGGGCTGCTCGCCGGCTGAGACAGTATATGCTGACTCATACTACTCTGTTGATTTCAAAAATGGATCCAATAAAGTACATATTCGAAAAGCCTGCTCTGTCTGGAAGAATAGCGAGATGGAAAATGATCTTGACAGAATACGACATCCAGTATACGACTCAGAAAGCTATCAAAGGAAGTGTATTGGCAGACCATTTGGCACACCAGGCAGTAGATGACTATCAGTCAATGAACTTTGAATTTCCTGACGAGAGCATCATGATAGTGACTGATTGTGAAGTACCTGGACCGGATGAAGAACCTGAGGAAGGATCCCGATGGTCTATGCACTTTGACGGAGCCTCCAACACTTTGGGTAACGGTATCGGCGCTATGATCATATCCCCTCAAGGCACTCATACTCCACTCACTGCCCGGCTATGTTTCAACTGCACCAACAATATGGCGGAGTATGAGGCGTGCATCATGGGTCTTCAAGCTGCGATCGACCTAAGGATCAAGTTTCTAAGTGTCTTCGGAGATTCCGCTCTCGTGATCAATCAGATCAAAGGCGAGTGGGATCCGAAACATCCGAATCTTATTCCTTACAGAGAATGTGTATTGACATTGATCCCCCATTTCACAGAGATAACTTTTGAACACTTCCCGAGAGAGGAGAATCAGTTGGCGGACGCGTTAGCTACGATGTCTTCTATGTTCAAGGTCAAATGGGACAATGAGGCTCCCCGGATCATCATCTGGAAACTGGACGAACCTGCATACTGTTGTGATCTTGAGGCTGAGATAGTAACTGAAAAGCCCTGGTATCACGAGGTAAAAAGGTACTTGGAAGCTCAAGAATACCCTGAAGATGCATCTGTCAATGACAAGAAGTTTCTGAGAAGGTTCGCAGCGAAGTTCTTCCTCAGCAACGACATTCTATACAAGCGAAACCATGATTCAACCTTACTGCGTTGTGTGGATAAAGCTGAAGCAGAAAGAATCATGGCAGAACTACATGAAGGTACCTTTGGAACACATTCCAGTGGACACACCATGGCAAAGAAAATCCTTCGGGCAGGATATTTCTGGTCCACAATGGAAGCTGACTGTTACCAACATTCTCGGACATGTCACAAGTGCCAGATTTATGCAGATAAGGTGCACGCCCCTCCTATTCCTCTGAATGTCTTGACAGCACCTTGGCCTTTCGCAATGTGGGGTATTGATATGATCGGCGAGATCAGACCTACGGAATCCAACGGGCATCGCTTCATCCTGGTAGCAATTGATTACTTTACAAAGTGGGTTGAAGCAGCTTCTTATGCTACTGTAACCAAGAATGTCGTGGCACGGTTCATTCGGCATAACCTGATCTGTCGATACGGCGTCCCAGAAAGAATCATTACGGACAATGGTACCAATCTTAATAACAAGATGATCACTGAGCTCTGCGAGCAATTCAAGATACAGCACCACAACTCTTCTCCTTACCGGCCGAAGATGAATGGGGCTGTCGAAGCAGCTAATAAGAATATCAAAAAGATTGTGCAGAAGATGAAAGTGACCTATAAAGATTGGCACAAGATGTTACCGTTTGCTCTTCATGGGTATCGTACCTCAGCAAGAACGTCAACCGGGGCAACTCGCTTTTCCTTGGTCTACGGCATGGAGGCAGTCTTACCGATTGAAGTTCAGATACCCTCTCTCCGGATAATGAAGGATGCAGATATGAGCGAAGATGACTAGATCCAGACTCGACTTGATCAATTAAACCTAATTGACGAAAAGAGACTCACCGCTATTTGTCATGGTCAAACGTATCAAAAACAGATGATCAGGGCGTTTAACAAGAAAGTCAGACCACAAGAGTATCAAGTTGGGGATCTGGTAATCAAACGCATCATTCTTCCTCAGAGTGATCCCAGGGGCAAATGGACCCCCACGTACGAAGGGCCATTTGTGGTTAAACATGTGTTCTCAGGAGGATCTATGATTCTAACCACCATGGATGGTGACGACCTTCCTCACCCCGCCAATGCAGACATAGTAAAAAGATACTACGCATGATAAAAGACCCGCTAGGTTGACATACCTAGGCAAAAATTAGGGCTTCCCGGCGAACCAAAAGGGTTCGGGCAAAATGAGGGATGAAATGAAAAAAATCTGTACACCCGGCAAGTCGAAAACCTGAAAAGGTGGCTTGGGCAAAAATGGGTATCCCGGTGGACTGAAAACCCGAAAGGGCGGTCCAGGAAAAAGTTAGGGATTAAAGCGTAATACTATGTCTCATTGGATCACCTTGCATCCAGAATCCGGTATCAACATCAAGTTCAGACGGCATCGATCAATCAGCTTCATCTTCAACCGAGCAGCCAAGTGATGAGATGATCGAAGATATAAAGGCGATAGCAGAGTTGGAACCCAGTGGGATTATTCTTTTCACATAGCTGTTTTGTTTCCTTTGTACAAATTGTATAAACTCTGTTATCCGGCGGCGTTCTCTTACTAGGACGTCAGCCTCTTGTACTTAAACGCCTATTTACAGGCGATTCAAAAATCAATACAAATTCACTTTTCAGACCAATTGCCAATTGTTTTTTCCTTTTTCTGTTTTGTTTTGTGAAGAACATCCAAAGTTCAATTTTGATATATGCATTTGACACTAATTGCTAACTCATAAATATTTGCATGTGAAACAAAGGATTAATTACAGGTAACATTAGAAACATGGGCAATAATGAGTTGTCTAAGCGATCTAATTGATCTGTCCACCAAGGTACCAAGGTAAGTTCAGCCGAGGAATATAACCAAGATATCTTAATTCCCCAGAGAGTGAGCCAGCAAGTCAGCAATACTCTCCCCGAGCAGAATTATCCTGTCAGCCTTAAGGAAATTGGGTATCCCCAGCAGATCTCAACATTCCTCAACGGAGTATACAAACATTCCTAACAAGCATCCCCGGCAGTCTTGATCTAAGATTGTTCCCCGGCGGTATACCAGACGTTCAATGGAGCCATTCCCCAGTACATCTCAAAGTTTCCCCAGGAAAGAGGAATCCATCTCCCCAGCTTGAAGCTTCCCCCTAGTAGATTCTGGAAGGCTTATCCCCTGCAGAGCACGAACGCGTCCCCCGGCTTTATTCAGAAGGTTATTTCCCCACCAGGATATAACTGGGTTATCCTCAGCCAATTGTCACGGAAAGATCGTCCTCGGCGAAGTCTTCCTATCCCCAGAGGAGTTCATCAATTCCTTCAACAGAACTTATTAATGGTATCCCCAGCGGAGTTATCATCAATATCAGCAAAGTACCTCTCTTTCCCCACAAAGTTCACTCCCCGCAGAGTAATTTATTCGCCAAGTTTATTCCTCAACGGAGTCATCTTCTCCTACCGGTATTCTTGCAACCATCATTCCCAGCGGAAACAAAAAGCTCTACTCTTCCACATCAGCCCAGGATTCAATCTCCCGGCAGTCGTCAAGGATCTATTTTCCTAGACAAAAATACGCTCATGAGCATCACATCTTCATACATTATAGCATGCACATACGCATCTGTTGGCTCCTAAATTCGACACCTTTGTTTCAATTGATGACAGCCATTAAAAGATGAAAGATGCTTTCGACTGGCTAAGCCTGTCGAAGTGCCCGTCGAAAGATGGCCGAATCCTTAGAAGATTTCTTCCAAGGAAGAAGGCTGATTGCCTTCGACGTCGAAGGAGTTTTCGTCGAAGACGTCTCTTGACGAACGTGTTCGATGGTCCAGAGTGGAGCAGTTTGAAATTCAAAGCTTTGGAGGGAAAACGGTTTCCAGCAGTTACTACGTGCGAACGTGCAAGGATCTGGAGCGTCGAGCATGGAGAACGTGACAAGTGGCTTGATCTCGAAGCAGTGTAACTGCCCGACGGTTACTTGGAATGTTTTTGTATAAATAGGAGTAGACGTGTAGTTTCTCGCGTGTGTTCACAATAGATACATAGTCACTCATTTAGATTCAAGTACCCAGTGTGAGCGAACGAATTGTTGAGAAATGTATGTGTGAAACACCAATTTACTAATTCAAGTCATTTACTTTTCCAGTATTTTACATGCTTTTTCCCTTTAAGATTCCTGTCGAACCTTTACATTCAAGCCTCGTTTATTTTACCAAGCCTTTTCCTTTATGCAATTTACTTTAAACAATTTACTTAAAGCCTTATCCACATTAATTAAACTTCAAAATCAACCTATGTCCATAGGATCAATCTGATCGATCCTGCGAGTAACCAAATAAGTAACCATTTGGAGGATCAGCGGTTGTTTACCAAATCCCCAGGTAAACAAATTGGCACACCTGGTGGGACTGTGTGTTGATTGTTGAAAAATCTCATCTTTTCGAGTTGTATGTTATTGAGGAGTGGTAGAATATACACCAACGATAATAATACTGCCAGAAGAAGGGAAGAAATGGCGAATCCGCCAAACAACAATGAAATCCCACAAACGAGTGTGGGAGCAACGGTTAATATGACCGTTAGTGAAGCGACGAATGTTGGTTCGATGCCAGCAGTGTCAGTCACAACCACGGGGCCAATAACTTCGTTAACAGGCCCCAGAATGACTTTGGGAACTCCCCCTCCAAGGGGAAATACTGGCCCAAGGCCAGTGGTTCCCCCAGGATTTATTCCATTCTATGGTATGCCAACTTCTGAATTGGCAAGCCTGACGAATGCTGCGTCCACTTATTCAGACCCTTTCGTGAGTGCCACTTCGCCACTCCAAGGCTCTGGAGTAGGCATGGCGAATAGAAATAGGACCCAACTCTTAGGAGGAACGTCCCAAATAGCCCATGGCCTTACAAATGCCTCGACAGCAGTCTTGAGGCAACAGATGGACGAAAGCAACCATGATATGGTGCAAATGTTGGCGCAAACTTTGAGTACAGTGCTAAATCCTCTAATACAAAATACTACTCAGTCGAATCAGCAAGTTACAGCGCAAATGACGCGTTTGGCTGACTTCTTTGGAGTACCCCCACCTATTCGACAGCCCCAAAGGGCGCAAATAAGAGGAAATCAGGGGATATTTGTAGAGGAAGAAACCACCATTAATCAGGCCCAACAGCCTGTAGAACAACCTGTCGAAGAACCTAGGGTAATAGCCCCAGAGGTTAGGTTAGTTAACAGAAACCAAAATGCTGACGAAGTGGTTCAGCATGTCCAATACCAAAACATGGGGTTGGAAAACAATCTGGCAACCATGATCGAAAGGATCATGACTCAGAATGGAATGAACATGGGCTTTCGAAGGCCCAACTTTACATCTCCATTGTCAGAATATGTGTTACAAACTGACTTACCCCCTAGAACCAAAGTCCCCAAATTTACTAAGTTCTCTGGGGACACGACAGAGTCTACTGTCGAGCATGTGGCTAGGTATTTGATCGAAGCAGGAGACATTTCGAATAATGAAAACCTAAGAATCAAATACTTCCCAAGTTCCTTAACCAAGAATGCTTTTACTTGGTTTACAACTCTCCCCCCCCAATTCGATCCACCATTGGACCCAATTGGAAAGATTGTTCCATGAACAATTCTATATGGGGCAAACCAAGATAAGCCTGAAAGAACTGGCGAGTGTGAAGAGACGTTTCACTGAACCTATAGACGAATATCTGAATAGGTTTAGGTTGCTTAAGGCGAGATGTTTTACACAAGTGCCAGAGCATGAGCTGGTCGAAATGGCCGCAGGCGGTTTAGACTATTCCATTAGGAAGAAGCTAGATACCCAGTACCTAAGAGACATGGCCCAACTGGCCGATAGAGTTCGACAAGTCGAACGCCTTAAAGCTGAAAAAGCTAAGGCAACAAAAACTCACAAGAGAGAGAGAATAGCTTACGTTGAGATGGATGACGAAGAGCTAGAATCCTTCGACGATACTTTAGCTGTCGAGGAAGGAGAAGTCGATTTAGCAGAACTGAAACAAGGGCCTCCATACTCTTGTAAACAGTTAGTCCCCTCAAATGGGAAAAATCCCATTGGTCCAGACAAGACCAATGATAGGTTCCCAAAAAAGACTTATAGTTTTGACATCACAAAATGTGATGAAATATTCGACTTGCTAGTTAAAGATGGCCAAATGATAGTACCCCCTGGGGTAAAAGTGCCTCCTCTTGATCAAAGAAAGAAGAGAGGTTTTTGCAAATATCATAATTTTCTGGGCCATAAAACTTCTCAATGTTTTCTTTTCAGGAATCTTGTACAAGACGCTATTGAGGAAGGGAGATTAAAGTTTGCTGACAAATCCCCCATGGCTGTCGACTCCAATCCAATGAAGGCTGAAGCCCACTATGCAGAACCCTCTGAGGTGAACATGATAGAGGCTACCAAGATCCAGTCGAAGAAGCCAGGCATTAACATGGTCGAATTCTCTAAGGACCACATCAACATGCCAATTTTTGGCAGTTTTTCTGGAAACTTATCCAGGAAGACAATTGAGGCTGTCCAGAAAGCGGTCGAAGATCCAAAGTCGAAGATTGCTGAAGTACAAACAACTGGACCAAGGCCCAGTTCCCACTTGGCCACTGTTCAAGGCCAGACGGAGAAACTGGAGACACAAATGAAACAACTAACTCTTGCTACTAAGGATACCATGAACATCAACATGGTTGAACTTTCTGACCCTAAAGCTTCAGAAGAAGCCATAAGGCAAGAGCAGGCAAATAAAACGGCTTTCCCTAAGGAAAACGAAAACTTGGCAGATTTTTTACAAAGATGCCAGAAGAAGAAATCAGAGGTCATGCTATGTCCAAGATGTAGTTCTATCTTTGATAAAAAAGCTGCTGAGCACATCCAAGGAGTGAGAGCAGCGAACAAGAGAAGGGAGAATTCTGACCTTCGACATGATCCCAGAAGGGGTTCTAATCAAGACAAGAGGCCCTCGACTTTTAGGCCTCCAACAAATGTACCAGTGGACACTTGGTACAAAACATATGGCCGGAAAAGGCCAAGTGAAGACAAATGGCATTCTTTCGAAGTGCCAAGAGGTTCCTCTTTAATCCAGAAGAAAGATCCTCAAGTTGCTGCACCCAAGGTTGCTCAAGTGTCCAGCAACTACAAGGGAAAAAATCCTATGTCGAGATCCCAATGGAGGAGGTATCAAAGAAGGCGAAAAGCTGAAAGAGAGGCCGCCAACGAACCTAAGGCTGAAACTAGTTCGAATGTGCCTCAAAGGAAACAAAGAAAGCCTCTTGAGAGAGAACCAGTTACCAACAGGCTAGTTTGGCCTAACCAGAGCGAAGTCGAAGACGAAGATGATGCTGAGTCCGATGATACCCTGGACATAATGGTGAACGTTGTTTCAATGCTGCCTAGGGAATTCAATCGACAAGTAGAAGTCGAAACCAGTGACTGGGAGATGGAACAAGAAATGGCCAGACACAGGCCAGTGTGCTATTTTGTCATGGACAATGGCACTACAGAAGAACAAAATGGCTTCTTCGAGCCACCCACAGAGGCGATGAAGAATCACCTCAAACCTTTGTTCATAAGGGCTAAGCTCGAAGAGACCACTGTGAACAAGATATTGGTCGACTGTGGGGCCACTATCAATATTATCCCTCATTCTGTGCTAATAAAGATTGGCAAAAGGGATGAAGAAATAAAACCTCACAATATGGTCCTGTCCAACTATGAGGGAGGCATTGGGACCACCATGGGAGTGATCCAGCTCGACATAAAAGTTGGGTCGATCCTTCGACCAACAATGTTCATGGTCATTTCAGCCAAACCTAACTACAACCTTTTGTTAGGTCGTGAGTGGATACATGGTGTAGGTGCTGTGCCTTCATCGATGCATCAAAGACTGCTTCTATGGCGCCCAGATGGGTTGGTCGAAAACATAGAGGCTGATCAGAGTTACTACCTTGGCGAAGTAAACCACTTGGGTGTAACAGATTTCGACAAAAACTTGGCTCACATAGGGCCATGTCCAGCTCCTGATTTCGACATGGCGCCAGCGCCAAACACCTTTTGTTCCCTATACCTGCATCCTGAGCATGGTTTCCAATGGGACAGAGAGGACGTGTCACACATAGAATTCAGCGGGCTAACTGGTATCCAACCAACTGGTTGGGGAAGTGAATTCAGTGATAATGACTGAGTCACAATCTCTGAAGCGAATTTCGGCCTATGTGGCTGAAACCAAGATGATAACGGCTCTCGAAGCCGAAGTAAAATACATGGCCACCAAGGCCGCCAATGACCAAGCACTACCTTCTGCAGGTCCTGGAAAAGATTTCGACCCAGAGCCACCAGATATAGGTCCTGGAAAAGATTTCGACCCAGAGCCACCAGATATAGGTCCTGGAAAAGATTTTGACCCAGAACCTCCTGATATCTCGACAGAAGGAATGCAGGAACAGAGGCTCGACGCGATCTATGACGATGAGCCTCTGGGCTTCGAAAAGGATCCCTTGGCGAACAACATTAAGATGTTAGCACAAGACCCTTTAGAAGAAATCAACTTAGGCGAAGGATCAGAGAATAGGCCAACCTACATCAGCGCCAAAATTGATCCAGAACTTAGGTTAGAAGTAATCCAATTGCTGAAAGAGTTTAAAGACTGTTTTGCATGGGATTATGACGAAATGCCTGGTCTCGACAGAGGATTGGTAGAACTTCAGTTGCCAATCAAACCTGGAAAGAAGCCAATCAAGCAAAATCCAAGACGCTTCGCTCCAGAAATCTTGTCGAAGATCAAAACGGAGGTCGAAAGACTTCTGAAATGCAAATTCATCCGTGTTACAAGGTATGTCGAATGGATTGCAAATATTGTGCCAGTAATTAAGAAAAATGGCACATTAAGGGTATGCATAGATTTCAGAGATCTGAATGCTGCCACCCCCAAAGATGAATATCCAATGCCTGTGGCGGAAATGCTAGTCGATTCTGCCGCTGGCTACGAATACCTGAGTATGCTCGATGGTTATTCAGGATATAATCAAATTTTCATTGCTGAAGAGGATGTGTCGAAAACAGCTTTTCGATGTCCTGGGGCCTTAGGCACTTACGAATGGGTAGTGATGCCTTTTGGCCTAAAGAACGCTGGGGCAACGTACCAGCGAGCAATGAATACTATCTTCCATGATTTTATTAACACGTTTATGCAAGTTTATATTGATGATATTGTTATAAAATCTGTTTCCAGGAAGAGTCACATTGACCACCTTCGACAATCATTCGAAAGAATGAGAGAACATGGTCTGAAGATGAACCCTTTGAAGTGTGCGTTCTGTGTAAAAGCTGGAGATTTCTTGGGCTTCGTTGTCCACAAGAAAGGGATCGAAATCAATCAGAACAAGACGAAGGCAATTTTGGAAGCGAAAGCGCCATCGAATAAGAAGGAATTGCAATCTCTCTTAGGCAAGATAAATTTCTTGAGAAGGTTTATATCTAACCTAAGTGGGAAAGCTCAGGCCTTTTCACCCTTGCTTCGACTGAATAAGGAGGGGTTCGAATGGGGGCAAGAGCAACAAGAAGCCTTCGACAAAATCAAAGGGTACCTCACTAAGCCACCTATTTTGGTGCCTCCTTGTAGCAATAGGAGTATGAGATTGTACATAGCTGCATCTGACAAAACTCTGGGAAGTATGTTAGCCCAAGAGGATGAGAATGGAGTCGAAAGACCCATTTATTATCTCAGTCGAGTTTTGAATGATGCAGAAACTAGATATAGCGAAGTTGAAAAATTGTGTCTATGTCTGTATTTTTCTTGTACAAAGCTCAAACAATATATAAAACCAGTTGATGTTTATGTTTCGTCTCATTTTGATGTTTTCAAATATATGTTGTCGAAACCTATCTTGCATAGTCGAATTGGCAAGTGGGCATTAGCATTGACTGAATACTCCTTGACCTTTATGCCTCTTAAGGCAGTAAAAGGACAAGTGGTTGCAGACTTCATAGTCGACCACTCTATTCAAGTCGAGAATATTAATTATGTGGAGATAGAACCTTGGAAATTCTACTTCGATGGTTCCAGCCATAAAAATGGAACAGGAGTAGGAGTCTTACTTATTTCTCCAGATAAAATTCCAACAACATTCAAGTACCAAATCGAAGGTTCTTGTTCGAACAATGAGGCTGAGTATGAAGCTCTAATTACTGGCCTTGAAATATTGTTGGAATTGGGGGCAACTCGAGTCGAAATAATGGGAGACTCAGAGTTAGTCATCAAGCAAGTCACAAAGGAGTATAAATGCATAAGAGAAAATCTCATTATGTACTTCGTGATTGCAAATCGTTTATTGAAACAATTTGAAAGTGTCAATATTCGACACATACCCAGAGTCGAAAATCAAATAGCCAATGACTTGGCACAGATTGCATCTGGGTATAAAATTTCAAAAATGAGATTACAAAGAGCAATCGAAGTTCGAGAGAAGATAAGAGCGACTTGTCTATCACCAACAGACTTGGAATCAACAAGGTTAGGATACGCTGATCACTCAAACTTCGAGATTTCGTTCATTGACAATTTGTCAGACCAGGATTGGAGGAAACCCATTGTGGACTATCTTCAAAATCCAGGAGCTCCGACAGAACGAAAAACAAAATACAGGGCGTTGAGTTTTGTACTCATGGGTAATGAGTTATTCAAGAAGACGCCTGAAGGGGTGTTGCTGAAATGTTTAAGTGAAACTGAAGCATACATAGCCCTTTCGACTACGCATGCTGGGGCATGTGGGGCTCACCAGGCAGGCCATAAGATGAAATGGTTGTTGTTTCGACAAGGACTATATTGGCCCACTATGCTGAAAGATTGTGTTGAGTTCGCCAAAGGTTGCCAAGAGTGTCAAGTTCATACAGGCATCCAGCACGTACCAGCAAGCGAACTTCACTCGATAGTGAAGCCTTGGCCCTTTCGAGGATGGGCGTTGGATCTTATTGGAGAGATTCGACCAGCATCATCAAAGAGTCAGAAATACATATTGGTAGGCATTGATTATTTTACTAAGTGGATCGAAGCTGTCCCTTTAGTCAATGTAGACCAAGAAAATGTCATTGAATTTATTCAAAAGAACATTATATTTAGGTATGGAATCCCTGAGACAATAACAACTGATCAAGGTTCAGTTTTCACTGGTCGAAAGATGCAGGAATTTGCTCAGGAAACAGGTTTCAAACTTTTAACATCCACGCCTTACTATGCACAGGCGAATGGTCAAGTCGAAGCAGCTAACAAAGTGGTAATTGGCTTGATAAAGAAGCATGTTGGGAAGAAACCAAAGAATTGGCATAAGACGTTAGACCAGATTTTATGGGCTTGTCGAACGTCCCCAAAAGAAGCCACTGGTACAACACCATATAGGCTAACTTTTGGCCATGATGCAGTATTGCCAGCAGAAATTTGTCTTCAATCTGCAAGAGTTCAGAGGCATTATGATATTCCTTCTGAGGTTTATTGGAACATGATGTTAGATGAATTGGTGGATTTAGACGAAGAGAGATTACACGCTCTCGACTTGCTCAGGCTTCAGAAGAAAAGAGTCGAAGACTCTTATAATAGAAAGGTAAAACCTAAGGCATTTTTGCCCGAAGATTTAGTTTGGAAGGTAATTCTTCCCATGGATCGACGGGATCGAAGCATGGGGAAATGGTCACCCAAATGGGAAGGACCCTTCAGAGTTATCCAAATTTTTTCTGGTGGAGCCTATGAAGTCGAAGAGATAAGTGGTGATAAAAGACTCTTGAGAGTAAATGGTAAATATTTGAAAAAATACAAGCCTATACTTCAAGAGATAAAAATAAAATAATAAACTGAATTAACCATAGAAATGCCAAAATGGAAATGTTTATTAATTTCTGCCAAAATGGCAATTGTTGTCGAAAGTGATTACAGAAGATGATTACAAAAGAGAATCAAAAAGAAAGAGAACTCTTAAGTCGAAGATACTTGGCATGCTGCAAATCCAACCTCTTCTTGCACCAAGATTTTTCTTGCTCCAGTTTGGCAATTTGAGCGTCGAGGCTTTGGGCCCTCTCAGCGAACTCCAGGCCTTGCTTGACCTCAGTCTGGCTCTCAGCGTCTGGGATGGTCGAAAGAATTTCCTCCTGGAGCACAGTGTTGGCGTTTATCTTCGCCTCTATCTCTGCAATTTGTGCTCGGAAGGAGACATTCTCTCGCTCAATAGCATCGAACCTTTCCTGTGCAGACGCTTTTTGTTTCGACAACTCGGCAATTCGAGAAGTCGAACTTGAGACAGCAGTCCACGCAGATAGGCTCTTGCCATGCAACGTTTCGAGCTGACTGTTGAAAGTTCGTTGGCGCCGGTAATCCGCTGAGACTTGGTCAATCATAGAATGTAATTCCATGATTAAGTCTGAGATTTCTGGGGCTACAGCATCGAAATCAACAGCATTCAAAACCTCTTTTAAGCAAGATGGAGCAGTGGGGTCCCCCTCTAAAGCCTTCATTAAATCTCTCTTGAAGAACTGGGCCTTGACCTTCGCCAACGCATCATCAAGAGGAGAAGTCTCAGTAGATTTCCCTGACAGAGTAGGAATTTCTTGACTAGTGTCAGAAGAACTCTTACTCTCGACGATTGCATTGAGGTAGCTGATAGGGTCAGTTCGTTTCAAGATTTCCAAGTCTTCTTTCGACCTATGCTTTGAGGAGGTGACCCTTGCCATAGCATTATCTTGGACTGGAGGCTGTTGAATGCTGAGTGCCTCGTTTGGTTGTTCTTCGACTTGAACTGAGGCGGTACTAGCGTCGACTCGTGGTTCTTCGTTAACTTCACCTTGGGGTCTTTCGCCAGCGTCATTCTGTGGTTCTTCGCTGGCGTCATCCTGGTGTTCTTCGCCAGTACCACCTTCATGTTCTTCGACAACAGCATCTTGATTCTCTTCGCCATTGCCTTGGTCTCTTCCTTCAGGATTCTCTTCTGACGACAAGACCACCACAGGAACCTTTTCTGGCTGTGTTTCCTCCGCCATAGGTTCTTCAGTTGTCTTCTCCACTGTTTCAGCATTGGCCTCATGCTCAGTGTGGGCTTCGTCATTGCCCAAATCTTGCACCTGAGGCCTGCTGAGGTCAGCAGATTCCAGAGTTTCTGAAGTCCTTGGTGGGGAACTTCCAGTAGTTTCCTGAAAAAGAGGAAGAGGACAAATCTTCAGATGTCGAAAGAGATATAATCAAATACTGGTATTTATGCCTAAGTTATAAGAAGGGTCCAATAGATTACCTGTGGATTGGCTTCAGCCCCAGGGCTGGAATTATCACTTTCGACAGGCTGGGTGACTAGAGCGTTCAGTTCCTCCTCAGTTGGTTCTTCGATGACCACTGCAGGTGGCCTAGGCTTCCTCACACCAACTTTTATTCTGACGGTTCGACCTTCAGGAGCTGGAGTAGGAACAGAAGCGTCCTTTGTTAACTTTCGCCTCTTTAAGGGGGAAGGAGGAGAATCACTTTCTTCATCACTCCCCGATTCGATCACAAATGCTGCCCTTTTCTTGGGCGAAGGGGCCTATAAAACCAATAGGAATTCGATTGAATAATTACGTCGAAAATAAAAAACCGAAAGCCAGAATGAAAATAAAGAAAATCTGGTTACCGATGCAGGAGGCCTCCTCGAAGAGCCTTCCCCCTGTTGGTTGCCTGTTGTCTTCGCCGGCGCTATAGTCTTCGCCGGCGGTGGAGGTTTTGTCGAAGGGACCCCTCCTTGTGGGCCTCCTGTAGCCTTCTTGACCAAGGGTTTTCGAACAACTGGAAGCGAAAAGGAAAGTTAACAAGCTAACAGTCGAAGAGAAAGATAAAAAGTAATGTGAGAGTATGAACTTACATTTCTTTACTTTGTCAAATACGAGGACAAAAGACTTCTGCAACTCTGCTGTGAAGTCCTTCTCGTCGAAGAAGTACTCAGCGTAATAGCTTCTCCACCATTCTTCAAAAGATGGCGAACAAAGGAAGTTAAGCTGGTAGTTGAACAGCGAGAGGATGGTTCGACCAGCATATCTCCCAATATGCCTGGTAGCAGCTTCTTCTGTATAATCGTTGCAGAAGTACAACATTGACTTCTCTCTTGGAAAAATGGGAGAAGACAAGGTTTGGATGATACCAAACTGGCGAGATACCAGGTTTGGTTGATAGGCCAGCAGACTCAGATGAGTCTTAGAACTTTTAAATCGAAGATGCATAATCCTTGGAGTAAGGAATGCCTCCCACAGTATGGTGTGCTCATCAACATTGGGACCACTCGACTCCTTGGGATGTGGCCTTGTGAACCAAGCTGGCCCCACCTTTCGCTGAGCGAATGGAGCCATAGTCGAAACAAATTCCTTCCTTCGAGCGAACATCAGCACGAAGTTAGTGAAGGTTTGTTGGAACTCTAGCCCATCTTCCACAGGTGTCAGTAGAGCCAGCCTAATCCCTTCGATACGTCTATTAGCTATCGCTGAGGCTTGTTCATTTATCTGAGTCTTCTTGGGTAAGAAAGACTCGAAAGTGGCGTTAAGCCACAGTTGAAGTAACCAGAAAGGCCCAGCGAGTAGCAGACTGTTCCTATCTTCGATATGCTTCAAAAGAGTAACCCCATTGCTGATGGAGTCATAAAGACTGGCCAGAATTAGTTCTGCCAGACAGATGTTCTGACGGTGATGCAGTTGGGTGGCCAGGGTGACCATCTTTTTGGTCACTTGCAGGGACTTCGAACAGAACACGAAGCGAGTTAGCCATAAGGCCAGAAACGCTATGTGTTCAACGTCGGACACTGTGTCTGTCGACTTGTCATGAAAGTGGTTGATAAAGGTGGTGAATGTTGGCTTCGTCTCAGAAAAGCCAATTTGGTCCTCCGACATCTCTTCCGGGTCGAAGTAATCTCCGGTTGGTCGAAGTCCAGTGATGGCTGCTACGTCGAAGAGTGTGGGAGTTAACATCCCACATGGAAGGTGAAAGGTGAAGTGAGAGTTATCCCAGAACAGCATCGAAGCTATAAGCATCTCTGGGGAGTAGTTTAAACCTGTCTTCGACAACATTATTAGGTCAAAGATGCCCATCTCCTTCCAGACTGGAGTTTGATGTTTTTCCAGCTTTGTTAGCCAAGCAACATAGTCCTGGGTGAGATTAGGGCAAGACCTAAAAACTCTAACACTTCTGTTGAAGAAACGAAGGTCGATCTTCTCGTGTGTGGGGTCTTCGTTGTCTTCCGGATCCTTCTTAGCACAAGCTACTGGCTTGAGTTTCTCGACAATGGGAAAGTAGCTCTTGATCTTCAGAGCTTCAGAGATGCTGGGGTTCATGGGTCCAGCCATTGCGAAGATTTGGTTGGAGTATCCAACCGGAATCATCAAGTGACGCGAGTAAGCGTCGCGAACGGAGATATCAGATGGTTCAGGGACCCTTCGTTTCCCTGTAGCGTTCACTACCGGAGCGGTTACAAAAACCTTGGGCTTAGCAAGTTGTTCAGTTGGTGCGTTAGTCTTGGGGGCAGTTGAAGCAGAAGCCATTGTTGAGGATGAAGATGAAGTTGGAAAAGGAAGAGTTTTTCTGCAAAGAGAAACAAGTTTGCAAGAAAGCAAGGGAGTTTGAGAGATTGTTTGCGTGAAAAGTCCCACAATGGGATGTTCACTACTATTTATAGTAGTGGGAGAAATTCCCAATAACGAGGGCATTAAATGTCATTTAATGCTGCAGGGAGTAGTGGGACGCGTGGCAGCATCCTGTTGTTTTGGCCGTTTCTGCAGAAACAGAGAGACGCAGCGTGCGTCCTCGTTTTTTGAATTTGTCATAATGACAAATTATGAAGTGATGTTTTGGTTCTGCACGCCGTACTGACAGTGACGTCCTAGGATCAAATCAATGATGGTTTCTTGGGATTGCCAATAGTTGGTAAAAAGCAACAAAAAGTGCACAAGTTAACTTGTGACTCAGCGTGGACAAACAGGTGTCGAATGGCGTTTTCAAAGAATGCCTTTTTCTTTCAAGAGTCGAAATAAGGCATTCTTGGGGGGCAATTTGTTGGCTCCTAAATTCGACACCTTTGTTTCAATTGATGACAGCCATTAAAAGATGAAAGATGCTTTCGACTGGCTAAGCCTGTCGAAGTGCCCGTCGAAAGATGGCCGAATCCTTAGAAGATTTCTTCCAAGGAAGAAGGCTGATTGCCTTCGACGTCGAAGGAGTTTTCGTCGAAGACGTCTCTTGACGAACGTGTTCGATGGTCCAGAGTGGAGCAGTTTGAAATTCAAAGCTTTGGAGGGAAAACGGTTTCCAGCAGTTACTACGTGCGAACGTGCAAGGATCTGGAGCGTCGAGCATGGAGAACGTGACAAGTGGCTTGATCTCGAAGCAGTGTAACTGCCCGACGGTTACTTGGAATGTTTTTGTATAAATAGGAGTAGACGTGTAGTTTCTCGCGTGTGTTCACAATAGATACATAGTCACTCATTTAGATTCAAGTACCCAGTGTGAGCGAACGAATTGTTGAGAAATGTATGTGTGAAACACCAATTTACTAATTCAAGTCATTTACTTTTCCAGTATTTTACATGCTTTTTCCCTTTAAGATTCCTGTCGAACCTTTACATTCAAGCCTCGTTTATTTTACCAAGCCTTTTCCTTTATGCAATTTACTTTAAACAATTTACTTAAAGCCTTATCCACATTAATTAAACTTCAAAATCAACCTATGTCCATAGGATCAATCTGATCGATCCTGCGAGTAACCAAATAAGTAACCATTTGGAGGATCAGCGGTTGTTTACCAAATCCCCAGGTAAACAGCATCATGAACATACAATCTCATTTATTCTGAGAACATCACGCATGTCATACATCATGACATCGCATATAACTAACGTTTTGTCTTTTCAGGACAAAGGTCAGTACAAAGATGATTACTATCAACTGTCGTGATTCCAGATCCGATTCCTGTATCTTGCCAGGGTGTATCTGTTGACGACTAATTCCAGACTCGATTCTTGTATCCTGCCAGGGCACGTCTGAAGAGTTTGAAGATCCGATTCCTGTATCTCGCCAGGGTGTATCTGTCGACGACTGCATTACCAGAATCGATTCCTGTATCTTGCCAGGGCACGTCTGAAGAGTTCGAAGATCCGATTCCTGTATCTTGCCAGGGTGTATCTGTTGACGACTAATTCCAGACTCGATTCCTGTATCTTGCCAGGGCACGTCTGAAGAGTTCGAAGATCCGATTCCTGTATCTTGCCAGGGTGTATCTGTTGACGACTAATTCCAGACTCGATTCCTATATCTTGCCAGGGCACGTCTGAAGAGTTCCAAGATCCGATTCCTGTATCTTGCCAGGGTGTATCTGTTGACGACTAATTCCAGACTCGATTCCTGTATCTTGCCAGGGCACGTCTGAAGAGTTCGAAGATCCGATTCCTGTATCTTGCCAGGGTGTATCTGTTGACAACTACATTACCAGACTCGATTCCTGTATCTTGCCAGGGCACGTCTGAAGAGTTTGAAGATCCGATTCCTGTATCTTGCCAGGGTGTATCTGTTGACGACTATATTCTAGACTCGATTCCTGTATCCTGCCAGGGCACGTCTGAAGAGTTCGAAGATCCGATTCCTGTATCTTGCCAGGGTGTATCTGTTGACGATTATATTCTCCGGACTCGATTCCTGTATCTTGCCAGGGCACGTCTGAAGAGTTTGAAGATTCGATTCCTGTATCCAGCCAGGGCACATCTACATAAATATTTTGAAGATCAACTCCTGTAACAGGCCAGGTAATTATTTTTCTTTCTCAGGTACGCAAGTTCTCGCTAAGGAATCTCTTACGCGATCGACACCTAGATGGCATCTATAAGCCCATCCACATACCAACAGCTCCAGATGGCATCTATAAGCCCATCCTCCTATCCATCAGTCTCCAAATGGCATCCATAAGCCCATTCCCGCCATCACACTGCTGACACTCAACTATGTGAGTGCAAATTTCTGGGCACTCTAGTGTTCAATCATCTTCCACCTTCGGATCACGAAAGGCACGCCAGCCAATCTACATCCTTAGGTTTAAGAAGATTGAACAGGGGCAACTGTTGTACCCCAAAATTTGCCCTCCCATATTCTTCAAGAGTTGCCAAGATCATGGTTCAAAATCTCTCAAGGGTTGCACAGTCCAATGGCCTCCTAACACAGTCAAAATTAGAGTTTTGGTTCTGGCCAAGAAAATGAGTTTTCCAAGGGTCCAATCAAGTCCCACATGCCCATATACATTGTCAAGCATCCATATGTCAAGTTTCAAGACTCACAACATCAAATTGCACAGTCAAAAACCCTAAATGCTTCACAGTCAACTGCAGGGGCAAAATGGTCATTTGACAGTCAAAAGTCAAAATTTTTGGTCAACATCTTATTTTGAAGACACAAACCTCATTTGATCAATTCTTGATCATAATTCTCAAAGCATGACTCAAAAAGTCTCAAGATGCAAAAGTTTCTATTTTTGATAGTTGGAAAAGTCAACTGCAAATTGACCAAGGCATAACTTCCTCATGGTTTATCAGAAAAATCCCATCCAAAGCTCATTTTGAAGAGGGTGACATTTCCTACAACTCACCTTCACACTTCAAGTCCAAGAAATGCTCTCACAAAAAGTTATCAATTTCAACATTATAGGTCATTTTCAAAAGTCAACAAAAAGGCACTTTAAGTCAAAGACCATAACATGATATTGGTAAATCAAAATGACATGGGACCAAAGGCATTGGTTAGAGGACTTCAAGACCTTTCCAAAATGTTCAAGAACATGTTCATAGCTTCAAAATTGAGCAAGATATGCCTTGGAGAAGTTGGGAAATTTTTGGGAACTTTGAAAAGTCAACTTTGCTTCAAAAGCTTCAAAATTGCTAATGGGCCACAAATTCTTCCATGAATCATTACCCAAAGCATATGCACGACCCATTAAGCTCAAAGGGATTTATTTTCTTATTTTTAATTAGTTAATTGAATTTTTATTCTTATTAATTCATTTAATTAGATTTAAATATGAGAAAAATATCAAATCATGCCTTTTAAAATTTTTTTGTGCAGCAAATCAAACTAGGGCAAAGTGGAAAATCGTGCATCAATCAACAAGACCAAATCTTCCATAATTGGCATGGTTTTCATGGCAAAAAGATTGAAAAAAGATATGGAAAAATCAAATATTGACAACATTAATACATGGACTTTGGGCTTGTTTTCTTGACCTAATTTGCTTCATGTACAAAGGCACAACTCAACCCTATTCAAGCACACACGAAAAACTGCTCAGGAGGCCATAACCAAAGTGCAAAATTTCCACCAAAAGTTGAAATCTGAAATCATAGCTACAACACGATTCAAAACCTAAAACCTATTCCAAACGCTTGCTGAGACTTCCTTGAACGTGTTTCAATCACTTTCCAGTCTCCATACTCCAAGAATTGGTAGAACAGAATCACTCTTTTCGTGAACATATCCATAATCGTTTTTCAATTTCCATGCATTATTCATGTATTTTATTTGTTGATTTACACTAACAATGATGTTCTGAAGCGAATGGTACCATTTAATTGAACTAACAATGCTTGAACCAAGATCTGCCATTGATGGATATTAGGTTTTCAGAAGCTCAAAATTGGGGGTTCTCCCATATGGAAAAATTGGCCCTTAAAACCTATGCCATTGAATTCGTGGCAACAGGACGAATCCATTGATGACCTCACGCCTTTTTTATATTACAGCATGTGCTAATCGCTATTTTTTCAGGCTTCATTTAGTGGGGGTTTAAAACCCCCACTATTTGTTTTCTATTTACAGGAAAGATGAGGAAGAAGATGGACGTGTCTTCATGTGATAGGGAGGTTCAAATAATTGGCGCGTTTTTCTTTTGTTTCAGAATAATTGCTTTTTTCACATATAATAATCACGCTCCATTATGTATACAAAGAAACGCGCTGGCTCGGTTGGTGGATGAGTTGTCCTGCAGGTATTGGGACCTGGGTTCGATTCCCAGGCCCCCCCACATATTTCATATTTTTTTCTCCTAACATGTTTCCATGCAGTGCACGCCCCAAAGTCCATCATACGTCCTCACATGTTAGCTTGCCACGCACTCACGTTGATTAATCCAATGGCCAGATAATGCAGTCCATGGTACACGCTAGTCAACCACACGCACTCAAACATGGAAAGTCAAAAAAGGCTTTGATTCAGTGGGCCAAATTACTTCACAAAAACCTCCCAAATGGGCCAGACACCCCCAATGTTTGTATTATATTTTTTAACTTCCTTTTCTTTTCTTTTTTTGTTTTAATTTGTTTTAATTGTTTTATTTAATTCACCAATAATTAATTTTCATAATAAAAAAATCAGAAACTAAAATATGTTAATTAATTTACTTATTAAATATTTTTGTAAATAAATGTTAAATAATTAATTTAGATTAATTTAGGTTTCAATTTTAATGTTTTTTCTTAATAAATTAAAATAGGTAGAATTAGGGTTTTTAACCTTTTCATCTTTTTTTCTAATAAATAATCTTCTCTCATTATTATTATTATTAATTATTAAATAATTTTGTAAATAAACATGTACATTAATTAATTTAGTAAAGTAGGTTAAACTTGAATATTTTCTTAAATAATTAAAAATAATCTAGAATTAGGGTTTCCTTGTAAATTCTTTATTTTCATAAATACAAAAAACCTAAAAAACATTTCTTTTCTTAAATTAAATAGTTAATTAGACTTTTAATTCAATCTAATTTCAAAAGGGTCAAAACCCTTGAACGTTCTATTTTTATTCTTTCGCGCATTATTTTCCTTTCGAATATTATGTAACTGCTCACGGCTTGTAATAGTAATTAGGTCTTTTACTTTCCGCATTTTTATTAAAACGGGTCTTTGTATTTTGGCGATGTATAGACCCGCGCCTTGTAATAGCTTAGGATTTATCTTTCTGCATTTAAATTTCCGCACTCTTAAATTCTAAACTTTGCATGAAAGAATGAATGGCTAATTAAAAGCAAGCGTAGCTCACGAATGCATGATCAAAGACAAATATAAACATGAAAACAACACACAAATTCACACACCACTTCTAGGGTACGCCTCACCTGTTGCCTTATCTTTGAAACGTGGTCGTCGAGTATAAGACGTTTTAGTAAGTCCTTATGTCCATGATCCGGTTGCCTCAAAACAAGTTGCCTCAAAACGGTTGCCTCAGAATAGTTGCCTTGAAACGGTTGCCTCAGATTAAAAAAGGATCAATGGCATAAGGGTAGCTTCTAAGGTGTCCTAACTGTTGCTTCGGTGACCACATTGTCCCTACACTCGAATTGACCCGAACACCTCCAACAGTGGTGCTACCTACCTCTCAATGGTCGGATGACACTACCTTAAGGACATTTACACAGCCTAATTCCTTAGGGTAGGTAGATGACTCATAGATACTTGCTCTCTTCAAAAACAAACAAAACATATTTTCACACTGACACTTTCAAAAGTTTTCAAAACAAATTTTTCAAACACTCTTGAGGACTGATACAAGAGTCATTCAGAAATCTTTCAATGAAACTTTTTCAAACTCACTCACAATTGAAAAGAAAAACATTTTGAAAACACAATGAGCAAGTATCTAAGAGCCCATGGATAACCATGGATAGAAAGGGTGCTAACACCTTCCCTTTCTTTAAATCTACCTCCCGAACCGAGAAATTATCTCATAAGGAATTTTGCTGTGCTTTTGTCCTGTCCATGTTGGAGAAAATAAAAGACGGTGGCGACTCTTGCTTCCGCGACATTTCGCGAACCAGCGTTAAACAGTCAGTTCTAAATCCACCGATCACAACCCCCAACACGATCACTACTCCCATGCCAAATAATGGTGAGTGTACATTTCATTTTTAATTTTCAATTGTAATCTCTTTTGTTTGTTCGAACACTTATCTATTATGTTAAACTTTGTTTCATTAATGCGTTGCATATATTTGCCTTGAATTAATCCATTCATTTTCACTATATTTAAAATGTGCTTTTTATTCCCTGTTCGTGATATTCAACTCTCGTTAAAAGTTGTAAGTCTTAGAGGGAGGATGACGAAAACAATACCATAATCTCATACAGTATGCTTGTAGACAAGACCTTGCTGACGATGTACAAGCGTTCTTTCAAATTCCTAAACAGTGGAGTTATAAGGAAGATAATCCCTAGTCTCCAAAGAAGTAGGAGTTTTCTTTTTCACACAAATTTAAACCTTTAATTAATACCTGGGGCAGGGTAGTTTATCAGTTAATTCAAATGTGCGTTCAGTACCAAGCTTTCACTTCGTACACAATGAATGACGTCAATAAAAAAAATCTTTCTAAATCAAAAGACGACGATGGTTCCCCGTAAAATAGGCAGTCATTATCTGTCAAAAGAAAAGCCCACTGAGTCAAAACCTACGAAGGAGACTTAAGAAAAATTGGGGCGTCTCGTTGGCTGTAATTTAAAAACAAGAATAGCCAGGCAAAAATTAGGGACAGTAGATCAAAAAAGAGGTCACTACAAATCCTCGACAATATGAAAAATGTTACAAAAATTGAATTTGTTCACAAATAAACCTCTAGTATTTGAACCATCACAAAACGCCATATCAGACTCAATTGGAATTCAAAATGCACAATTAACTGAGTATAGGGCTGAAGAACGTCATGTAGAACGGGTGGGTACAAATAAACTTTGAGCCTTATCCTTTGTTTCTTAAACCATGAACCAGGCCACGTTACAACCCCTTAAAAGTCCTAATTGAACCATGAGTTAGTTCGAAAGCATACTGTTAAAAAGGTATCCTGACTCCTGTGAGGCTTACTATAAATCCTGAGTTTGAGTTCATATTCTTACAAAATTATTTTATTTTTTAACAAATTAATTTTCAAAACTTCAAGACAGACATAAACTTTGTATTGTTTTAATACCGCTGTTTGCATATGGTTAATTGGTCGACAACGGAGAAAATCACATGAAGAATATCCAATGAACAGAAATCCTCTCAATGAACATAATCACTTCAAATTGAAGGACGCTTCCAATGATAAATCTCTCATGATCAAGGGGAATGACATGTTACTATCCAACTCATCAGTGGCGGTCAAGTCAAGATTCCAAGAAATCTCTCATAGCCGGGGCAGGTCTCCATCCGAATCACTTAGGGCATCAAACATGAATTCCAGTAAAAGGTCACGCACGGCCAAGCAAAAATATTCTGGAAATGCTATAACACTTACTACTATGGACAATGACAAATCCCCACAAATTTCCTTTCATAAGGTGATCCCCAGTGAAGTCGCCAGAGCCACCTCTATAAGGTTATACCCACAGAATAATCTTCACGGATAAGGGTACAAATCCCACAAGGCCAAATTCATGGATATCCCCACAAACTTGGATCCATGCAATCCCCAATCAGAGTTTCAATCTCCGGAAAGCCTCTCCCCAACTAAGTTGCTCTTGAGAAGAATACTCTAGGAGTTCTGCCAAAAGAAAAACTCCCCAACAGATTATCAAATATTCTCTTCAACAAGGTTTATTTCCCCAACAAACTACAAATTCCCCAGTATGAGTCTTTCTCTTAGACCAATACAAATCAATGAACAAAACCCCTTAATCCCCAGTAGAGTCATTGCATTCCCCAACCGAGTCATTACTATCCTAGTAAGTTACTGCGAAGTTTGGAATTCGATCAGATACCAGTTAACCTTAAATTAATGAAACCTGGACCCGACCAGATAACCATTTGAGTTACTACGAAACATGGACCTAACCAGATAATAGTTTAACTTCTTCAAGTCACTAACAAAACTCCTCTTCCCAAGTTAGAGTTTTCCATTATCCCCAATGAGTTGCTGCAAAGCCTGGAACCCGACCAGATAATAGTTAACTTCTTTATCCCCAGCAAGGTATTGTTGAGCTTGGAATCCGACCAGATAACATCTAAACTTTCTTTCTCTCCAATCAAGAGATAACTCCCCAATAAACAAAGGATGACTTAAACTCCTGAAATCTTTCCCTCAAGAAGAAATCAACACTCTCCACAGAGTTTCCTTCAAGCAAAGTCAATATTCCCCAGCGGAGTTCTCCTTAAACAACAAAATAGGAATCCCCAGCGGAAAGACTCTAAACAAGGTTTGAATATGCATGCACTCTTCATCCTCAACAGCGATCCAAGATTTAATTTCCCAAAACTCCCCAACATTTGTGAAGGATTTATTTTCCGAGACAAAGATGCACTTCAATAACATTTCACGTTCATACATCATAACATATGCATATGAAACGCGTATAGCACAATCTCATTTATTTTGAGAACACCATTACACAATGCATTTCATACATCGTGACATTGCATACAACTAACTCTTTACCTTTTCAGGAAAGATCTATCAACAAATAATTATCATCAATAATTTTTAATAAGTCCAAGATTAGTTCCTGAAACAAGACAAAGCAACTATTTATGTGAGCAGATGCAGCTTTACACGGGCTCATCATAAAGCAATCTTACACGGGTTCCTTCTAATTTCCAGATGAAGCTTCACACGGGCTCATCATGAAGCAATCTTACACGGGTTCCTTCTAATTTCCAGATGCAGCTTCACACGGGCTCATCATGAAGCAATCTTACATGGATTCCTTCTAACTTCCAAATGTAGCTTTATATGGGCTCATCATGAAGTAATCTTACATGGATTCCTTCTCAAAATTTCCAGACGCAACTTTACACGGGCTCATCTTGAAGCAATCTTACACGAATTTCTTTTAACTTCCAAATGTAGCTTTACACGGGCCCATCCTGAAACAATCTTACATGGATTCCTTCTCAAAATTTCCAGATGCATCTTTACACGGGCTCATCCTGAAGCAATCTTACACGGATTCCATCTGATTCCCAAATACAGTTTCACACAGACTCATCCCGAAGCAGCCCTACACAAGCTCATTCTCGTACATTTTCAAATGCAGTTTCACATGGACTCATCCCGAAGCAGCCATACACAGGCTCATCCTCGTACATTTACAGATGTGGTTTCACACGGACTCATCTCGAAGCAATCTTACAGGGATTCCTTCTCATATCTCCAGATATGGCTTCACACGGGCTCATCATGAAGAAATCTTACACGGATTCCTTCTAATACATCTCCAGACACGGCTTAACACGGGTCCTTTCCAGCATATTATTCAGAATTAAATCGACCAAAGATTTATTTTGGTACTTCTCCCAATTACAGTCAAGCTTAGACTTAGTCTAATTTCTATCAACCATCAACTTTGGATGGAATCTATAATCCCATCTCCGATAACTCTCCACCATCTTTCCAAATGACATGTGTAAGCCCATTCCCTACACAATCAAATAACACATAATCGAGTGCAAATTTCAAGACACTCTAGTGTTCAATCATCTTCTACCTTCAAGCTACGAATGACGACGTTCCATTCTCGCTTTACAGGTTTAAGAAAATTGAACAGGGGCAGCTGTTGTACCCCAAAATTTTCCCTCTCAATTTCTCAATAATTCTATCATAAGATCTCCATTGATTTAAGACTGCACCAAAATTGATCAGCTCAAGATACCTCCCCAAACACTGATGACTCAAAATTAGGGTTTGAGTTTGTATAAGGACAATTGTACCTTTAAATGCTTCCTATGATTTTCATGGATCATTTTGGACTCCCAAGATTGCTCATGTTATGTTTCAGGCTTTGGATCACATTTTTTTCCAGTCAATTCATTAGTTGACCTAAAAATAACTGTATTGGGGGAAAAGTCAATTGTGGTCAATTTATAGTCAAAACTCATAATTTTTTATCCATATCAACATATTAAACTCATATGAACCATTTGGTCAAGTTTGGCTCACAACTTCTCAAGAAATTTGATCAGATCATCAAAAGGGCAAAATGGTCAAAATTAGGGTTTTTGACCGAGAAGGCTTTGATTTTTGACTTTTGACCAAATACATGACTTATGGGTTTGAGACATGATATCAAGAATCCAAATGTATCATTTTTACCTAATGGCATGGTTCAAAACATTTCTCAGGATCAATTGATTGATAGTTGAAAATTAGTCAACTGATGAAAAGTCAACTGTACACTGAAAAATCAAACTTTGACTTTTGGATCAAAATCAAGTTTCAAAAATCATATTTCATCAAGACATGTTAAAGTATGAAGATTTTTCATCAAGAAATCAAAAGTCAAGATTACTGAAAAAAAAGTCAAAGTTCTAAACACTTAGAAATTTTTCTAAGTGTTAAGAAAAATATGATAATTTCATATTTTTGTGCCATATTTTCACCATGATACAAGATGATTCAAGAAAACCTTCGAACATGGAAGTTGTAGATCTCAATGAGATCAGAAACATTGCAGGGCTGAAATTCTTCTAGAAATGCTTGGATCTCAAGTTATAAATCCATGAAGACATGTCCATGAAACTAAAACACTTAGTAAAATTCTGGGCATTTTAAGTCAGAATTTTGATAGAAATTTCGGGCCAATTTTCATACATTTACAATGGGAGTTTGCGAAAGTGATTCAAAGAGGGATTGCATAGAATGCTACAAGATTTCTAAAAATTCCAAAAACTCTTTCAGATCGTGCCGGAGAAGGGAGAACCGAAGATCAGAAGTTGGACATCCATTCTTAAATTATGAGTCATTTTCATGATGAACATCTGATCTAATTCCAAGCAATACTGCATAATGCCACTTTTCAGGCCCTCTAACGTGTGTATCTATCCTTAATCATAATATTACACAAGCTTTTAAGCTATGAACCACTTGATTTAAGCTTTGTCCAATACACCTTGCCATTTAAGGAAGAAAGTTCACACTTCCATTATGGAAAAGTGACTTTAATCACAAAGTCCACTCTCCTTGAGCTTTGTGTTTGTTCTTTCTGCACAAGCATCCCCTACAAACTCAGAACAGGCGTGTTTAAAGTTGCTAGCCACCATATCTTTCCTTGAAACCATGTTTGTCTAAGCTTGCTTCAACAACAAGTCAAAATCCATAACATGTGATTTTGTACTTCTAACTTCTCCAAGCTTCCAAACCCTTCGCCTAAAAATTAAACCTTCATTTTCAAGCCAAAGAGAGGATTTGGACGAGCCCTGAAACTCACTAAAACTCCCTAGAACTAGAAATTGCAACACAAGCATAAAAACATGTCATTTTTAATTTTTGTATCCAATCTCCAAATCCCCTCATGCGTTTCTTGGCCAAACCATCCACAAAGTTTCTGATACACATATAGAAGCTATCCCAACCTCTGTTTTCAGACTGTAACATCATCTTCACTAACCTCTGTAACACCCCAATTCTACCCCAAGCAATTATGCAAAATAAATCAGAGTTATAAAATTTCAATCATATAAATGAATCGGGACGTCACAAATTCTTCTAACAAATTCATTGCATTCATCGTGGATATATAACACTTTTTCAAACATCGAATGAACCATCAACATAACATCTTTAATCAAATAAATCAACATCTTTGCAGCGAAATTCTTAATAACATCTCTAACAATTCAGCAACTTTGAAAACATCTCATAATTAATACTAATCAATTTAAAATTCAACAACTGAAAATAAACGATAAAAAATCAGCAAACGTTCATCCCTCCGAGTGTTACATATCAGAGCAATGACACCGACTCAAACTATTGACGGTATACATCCTTCACTCTCGATTACCTACACATTACCAACATAGGGGAAACATTCAAACAGAAGGGGTGAGATATCTAACAATATAATAAAGCGCATGATAATTAATATATTTAAATTAGATCAACAACATCACCACTTCTCATCTCATAATCAACGACAATCTCAACAATAATATTCATTCATAAACATCAAAATACACTTCTTTATGAAATCATATAATGCGACTCAAAACTATGCAAATGCATGTGGTACCATTGGAGCAGAACTCCCATCTCAAAAATTTGCCAATTAATAGAGGCATCAACAAGGAATAGCCTTCATCTCAAAATTTTCCAATCCAGGCCATCTCAACGAGCATAAGCTCCATCTCAAAAATGCAATATATGCGACACAACCATGAATATAATGATAACACCCAAGTTAACAACATCTCAAATCATCTCAAATCATCTCAAAACATCTCAAATTATCATCTAAAACATCTCAAATTATCATCTCAAAACATCTCAAAATACATCTCAAAGTAACATCTCAAAGACATCTCAAAATTACATCTCAAAATAACATCTCAAAATAACATCTCCAATAATCAAAATAATTTATCAAACGTCATTTATTTATAAATCATCAAACATCATTTATTTATTAATAACTTCTCATTTACAAATCAGCAGTATTTTAATTCCCTCAGTAAATACACACTGTCATTCTGTAACTCTAACGTCAAGACCGACACTATCCTACTATTATAGCTCAAACAACAGCTTCTAAGCATCTAACGTTCATCGTTCTGCACAAAACAATGCAAAGGCCATCCAACTTCTGACCAAGCAACCTCTAACCAACGCTATTTCTAAATACACAACTTCTAATGATGCAACCTCTGGGCAACAAAATCTTCTGACTAATGCAACCTCTGATCAGATGCAACTTCTGATCATCACAGCTTCTGGCTAACCCCTTCTTCTGACCAGGTACAACTTCTGATCATCACATCTTCTGACTAATGCCATCTTCTGACCAGATACAACTTCTGATCTTCTGAATAATGTCATCTTCTGACCAGATACAACTTCTGATCAACCACATCTTCTGACTAATGCCATCTTCTGACCAGATACAACTTCTGATCTTCTGACTAATGCCACTTCTACTACCAGAACCTCTATTCTTTAATAGTGCAACACAATTTCTAAATAACATATGTATAACATCAGAACTTCTAACTTTCACTAGGCCACGCAACTTCTAACATCAGAACTACTACTTTCCAATGATTCAACGCAACTTCTAACAACTTACGTCTGACTTCAGAACTATTATTTTCTGTTCATCCTATTGTTCTAATTCTTTGCCTGATATCAATCTAACTAAGAATAGTAAGCCTAACGCCATCCCTAATTGATTCATTATTCTAGACATCAACTTCTGGTATTCTTCACGCCTAATTCTGCGTTTTTCTTCCCTGCATAATTCTGCGTTTTCATTACTGCTACATTCAACGTTTTCCATTACTGCATCTCACCACGGTTCCATAACTAAGCCCTAAAACTTAATCTAATCAAGACAATTCATCACCCATAATTACCCTATGATTCTACATCATTTAAACAACATCATGACATTAATATCCATCTAAAATTTATCAAATCTTCATCATACCTCATCATATACATCCAATTCAAGAACAAGACAACAATCATCACTAATCCCACATACCAATCATCATAAACCCAATTATAGAGTTAGAACCCCACCCTTACCTTTGATTGAAGGTTGCTCTACAATTTCCGGTTGAATTCTCGTTCTTGCCATTTTCCACTTTCTCTAGCAGCTTGCACGTTCTCTTCCAAATCCTTATTTCTTTCCACTGCTTCTTTCTTTCTATTCCTTCTAACAAATAATAAAATAACCCTATTATTATATTATTCCTTATTGGGCTTAAAACCAACACACCCCCTTGTTACTTCTATTCTCCCAAAATAAGCCCACATTAAATAATATTACACTTCTAATATTATTTCACCACATGATATTATATCTCTAATATTATTTCTCCACTTAATAAAATAAATCCAATTAATTATAACACATCTTCATAAATATTCCAAAAATAATTTAATTAAATAATTAATTAAATTACGGGCGTTACAATTCTCCCCCACTTAGAATATTTTTGTCCTCGAAAATTTACCTCAATCAAAAAATTCAGGATAGGAGTCTCGCATCTTGCTCTCCAACTCCCAAGTCATGCTTTCAGCAGCAGCTCCTAGCCAAACCACTTTAACCAAGGAAATCTCTTTTCCCCTCAGAGTCTTCATTTCACGATCCGCGATCTGTACAGGCATCATCTCCACCGTAAGATTATCCCGTACTTGCACATCGTCCATATGAATCACATGAGATGGATCTGAAATATACTTCCGAAGTTGTGACACATAAAACATATCATGCAAATTTGAAAGATTAGGCGGTAAAGCCACTCTATAAGAAACATTCCCCACTCTCTCTGAAATCTGATACGGCCCAATAAAACGAGAAGTGAGCTTCTTAGACTTCAACGCTCGCCCAACACCAGTCACAGGTGTAACTCTCAAAAACACATGATCACCAGCTTGGAATTATAAATCTTTCCTTCGCTTGTCATGATAACTCTTCTGTCTACTTTGTGAAGCTTTCATCTTTTCTCGAATCAACTTCACCTTCTCAGTAGTCTCACGAACAAGTTCAGGTCCAAGTACTACACTTTCACCAGATTCATGCCAACATAACAGAGTTCTACATCTTCGACCATACAACGCCTCAAAAGGTGCCATCCCAATACTGGAATGATGACTGTTGTTATACGTGAACTCTATCAACGGAAGATAAGTATCCCACGAACCTCCCTGCTCAAGAACACATGCCCTCAGCAAATCTTCCAACGATTGAATCGTCCGTTCAGTCTGACCATCTGTCTGAGGATGATACGCTAAACTTAACCTAAACTTAGAACCCAACGCTTCTTACAAACTCTTCCAAAAATCAGAAGTAAATCTTGGATCTCTATCTGACACAATGCACAAAGGAACACCATGCAACTTCACAATCACACTAATATAAAATCTCAGCCAACTTCGACACTGGAAAACTGATGTTAATAGGAATAAAATGAGCCGACTTCGTAAGCCTATCAACAATCACCCAAATTGAATCATGTCCTCTTAAAGTATTAGGAAACCCCCTCACAAAGTCCATTAAAATGCTATCCCATTTCCATTCTGGAACTTCCAATGGTTGCATCAATCCTGTAGGCTTCTGATGTTCAACTTTTGACTTCTGACAATTCAAACATGCATACACAAACCGAGCCACATCACTCTTCATCCCAGGCCACCAAAGCAAACCTTTAAAATCCTCATACATCTTCATAGCTCCTAGATGAATACTCAACTTACTTCTATGACTCTCTTCAAGTATCACTTTCTTCTTCTCAGCATTATCAGGAATAAAAATTCAGTTACGAAATCTCAACACACCTTGCTTATTAAGCTTAAAATCATTATTCTCAGATTGATCAGTCCCAACCAGCAAATCTACCAGTTTCACATCCAACTTCCGAGCTTCTCTAATACTGTCTAAAAATTCATTATTAATCTTCAACATACCCAACTTAACACTCTGTGGAGTAACCTCGCAAACTAAGCTCATATCTCTAAACTGCTCAATCAGCTTCAACTCTTTAATCATCATTGCTGACATATGTAAAGTCTTTCGACTCAACGCATCAATTACCACATTCGCCTTTCCTGGATGATAATTCAAACTGAAATCATAATACTTTAACAATTCCAACCATCTTCGTTTCCTCATATTCAGCTCTTTCTGATCAAACAAATACTTCAAACTCTTATGGTCACTAAACACTTCAAATCTAGAACCATAAAGATAATGCCTCAAAATCTTCAATGCAAAAACAACTGCAGCAAGCTCTAAATCATGCGTAGGATAGTTCTTCTCATGAGCCATCAACTGCCTCGACGCATAAGCAACTACCTTACCATTCTGCATGAGCACACCTCCTAAACCCATCTTAGAAGCATCACAATACACCACAAAAGGCTCTCCTGGGTTAGGCAACGTCAAAATCGGAGCTGACGTCAACCTCTTCTTCAATTCTGTAAAACTTTCTTCGCACTGAACATCCCACACAAATGCTTTACCTTTACAAGTTAACTTATTCAACGGAAGTGACAACTTAGAAAACCTTTCGATAAACCTTCTATAGTAACCAACTAATTCGAAGAAGCTTCTAATCTCAGTAGCTGGCCTCAGAGTTTCCCATTGCAACACAGTATCAACCTTCGATGGATCTACAACAATGCCACTACCTAAAATCACATGACCAAGAAAACTAACCTCTTTCAGCCAAAATTCACACTTGGACAACTTTGCATATAACTTCTTCTCTTTCAAAATCTGCAATACTACTCTTAAATGTTCAACATGCTCTTCTTCTGTCTTAGAGTAAATCAAAATATCATCAATGAACACCACTATGAACAAATCCAAATAAGTATGAAAGATACGATTCATATATTCCATGAATACTCCCGGCGCATTAGTAACACCGAAAGGCATCACCGAATACTCGTAATGTCCATAACGCGTTCTGAAAGCCGTCTTCTGAATATCTTCATCCTTGACTTTAATCTGATGATAACCCGACCTCAAATCAATATTACTAAACACACGAGCATCCACTAATTGGTCCATTAAGTCATCTATTCTAGGAAGCGGATACTTGTTCTTAATCGTCACCTTGTTCAACTGTCTATAATCAACACAAAGCCTCATACTTCCATCTTTCTTCTTCACTAACAACATTGGAGCTCTCCACGGTGCTTGGTCTTACAAACCTTTTCTCAAGCAACTCTTCCAATTTCTTCTTCAACTCTGACAACTCAGATGCAAACATCCTATATGGTTCCATAGACACAGGTCTGGTACCAGGTACAAGATCGATTGCAAATTCAACTTTCCTCTCTAGCGGTACATCAGGAATTTCATCAGGGAAAACTTCAGGAAATTCACACACCACCTACAATTCCTCAATTACAGCTTGAGTCTCTACAGATAGCGACACCATCAATGAAAACATATGTGCTTCCTCTTGCATCAACTTTCTCAACTGTCTAGCAGACAACAAACCATCTTCCTCTTCTTCAGGAGTAGAAAACTTCACAGACTTGTCATAAGAGTTAATATGAACACAATTATGCTCTAACCAGTTCATACCCAAAATTACATCCAAACCTCTTAATGGCAAACAAACCAAATCAATAACAAAGTCTCTGTCGAAGATCGACAAGGGACACTTAGCACACACAAAAGAAGTAGTCACCGACCCCTTGGCTGGAGTATCGACGGCCATTTCTCCATCCAAAGAAGACAACACAAGACCCAATCTTTCAACACAATCAGCCGCAATAAAACAATGCGTAGCACCAGTACCAATAATAGTGATTAAAGGAGTACTATTAATGAAACATGTACCTCTAATAAGTCCATCCTCAGCAGCTGTGTGATCCTCCACCAAAGCAAACACTTTACCACTTGACTGAGACCTCTTCGGTTTCGGACACTGGCTACCAATGTGCCCTTCTTCTTTACAGGTGAAACAAACCACACTCTTGTGCTCACACTCAGATATAACATGTTCGTTCTTGCCACAACGGAAACACCTCTTCACTTCAGTAGTGCACACATTACTCTTGTGTCCAGGTTTCCCACACTTAAAGCAAATCACACCAGCATGAGCATCTCCCCTACTAGTCCTCTGACCATGAGCAACTCTCTGTTTACCCTTACCAGCTGGGGCATCATAAGGCTTACCACGATTCTGTGGGTGCTTACCCCTCTTCTCACTGATAATCTTGTAATGAGCATTATTATCTTCCTCATAAATCTTGCAACTATTAACCAAATCAGCAAAGACATGAATTTTCTGATATCCAACTGCTTTCTTAATCTCCAGGCGTAACCTGTTCTCAAATTTAATACACTTCGAAAACTCAGCATTTTCCTCAGCGTAATGCGGATAAAACTTGGCCAACTCAGCAAACTTGGCAGCATACTCAACAACAGACAAATTTCCTTGCTTCAGCTCAAGGAATTCAATTTCCTTCTTACCACGGACATCTTCAGGAAAATACTTTCTCAAAAACACACTACGGAACATTGCCCAAGTGACATTCTCACCTGCAGTTTCCAACCTCCGACAAGTCTCTAGCCACCAGTCATCAGCCTCGACTGCTAGCATATGAGTCCCATAACAAACCTTCTGCGCTGAAGTGTAATCCATCACGCGAAAGATTCTCTCAATCTCATTCAACCATTCCAATGCTCCGTCAGGATCATACTTTCCCTTGAACGTAGGTGGATTCTCTCTCTGGAAAGTCACCAAGCTACGAGATCCAGCATTCCCGTCAGCATTCGGCTGATTTTCCATCGCATGAGCCATTGCTTCTAAAGCAGCAGCAAGAGCAGCATCATTCCTTCCAGCCATCTTAACTTCTCACTATAACACAAACAATGATTAGAACTCAAATAACAATACTTGATCGTTAGACAACTATGACTTGACGACAAGGTCGGACCAACCTTTTGCTCTGATACCAACTTTGTAACACCCCAATTCTACCCCATGCAATTATGCAAAATAAATCAGAGTTATAAAATTTCAATCATACAAATGAATCGGGACGTCACAAATTCTTCTAACAAATTCATTGCATTCATCATGGATATATAACACTTTTTCAAACATCAGATGAACCATCAACATAACATCTTTAATCAAATAAATCAACATCTTCGCAGCGGAATTCTTAATAACATCTCTAGCAATTCAGTAACTTCGAAAACATCTCATAATTAATACTAATCAATTTAAAATTCAACAACTGAAAATAAACGATCAAAAATCAGTAAACATTCATCCCCCTGAGTGTTACATATCAGAGCAATGGCACCGACTCGAACTATTGAAGGTATACAACCTTCACTCTCGATTACCTGCACGTTACCAACATAGGGGCAACATTCAAACAGAAGGGGTGAGATATCTAACAATATAATAAAGCGCATGATAATTAATATATTTAAATTAGATCAACAACATCACCACTTCTCATCTCATAATCAACGACAATCTCTACAATAATATTCATTCATCAACATCAAAATACACTTCTTTATGAAATAATATAATGCGAATCAAAACTATGCAAATGAATGTGGTACCATTGGAGCAGAACTCCCATCTCAAAAATTTGCCAATTAATAGAGGCATCAACAAGGCATAGCCTTCATCTCAAAATTTACCAATCCAGGCCATCTCAACGAGCATAAGCTCCATCTTAAAAATGCAATGTATGCGATACAACCATGAATGTAATGATAACATCCAAGTTAACAACATCTCAAATCATCTTAAAAAATCTCAAATTATCATCTAAAACATCTAAAATTATCATATCAAAACATCTCAAAATACATCTTAAAATAACATCTCAAAGACATCTCAAAATAACATCTCAAAATAACATCTCAAAATAACATCTCAAATAATCAAAATAATTCATCAAACGTCATTTATTTATAAATCATAAAACATCATTTATTTATTAATAACTTCTCATTTACAACTCAACAATATTTTAATTCCCTCAGTAAATCAACATTGTCATTCTGTAACTCTAACGTCAAGATCGACACTATCCTACTATTATAGCTCAAACAGCAGCTTCTAAGCATCTAACGTTCATCGTTCTGCACAAAACAACGCAAAGGCCATCCAACTTCTGACCATGCAACCTCTAACCAACGCTATTTCTAAATACACAACTTCTAATGACGCAACCTCTGGGCGACACAATCTTCTGACTGCTATAACTTCTGACTAATGCAACCTCTGATCAGATGCAACTTCTGATCATCACAGCTTCTGGCTAACCCCTTCTTCCGACCAGGTACAACTTCTGATCATCACATCTTCTGACTAATGCCATCTTCTGACCAGATACAACTTCTGATCTTCTGACTAATGTCATCTTCTAACCAGATACAACTTCTGATCAACCACATCTTCTGACTAATGCCATCTTCTGACCAGATACAACTTCTGATCTTCTGACTAATGCCACTTCTACTACTAGAACCTCTATTCTTTAATAGTGCAACGCAATTTCTAACTAACATACGTATAACATGAGAACTTCTAACTTTCACTAGGCCACATAACTTCTAACATCAGAACTGCTACTTTCCAATGATTCAACGCAACTTCTAACAACTTACGTCTGACTTCAGAACTATTATTTTCTGTTCATCCTATTATTCTAATTCTTTGCCTGATATCAATCTAACTAAGAACAGTAAGCCTAATGCCATCCCTAATTGATTCATTGTTCTAGACAGCAACTTCTGGTATTCTTCACGCCTAATTTCGCGTTTTTCTTCCCTGCATAATTCTGCGTTTTCATTACTGCTACATTCAACGTTTTCCATCACTGCATCTCACCACGGTTCCATAACTAAGCCCTAAAACTTAATCTAATCAAGACAATTCATCATCCATAATTACCCTATGATTCTACATCATTTAAACAACATCATGACATCAATATCCATCTAAAATTCATCAAATCTTCATCACACCTCATCATATATATCCAATTCAAGAACAAGACAACAATCATCACTAATCCCACATACCAATCATCAGAAACCCAAATATAGAGTTAGAACCCCACCCTTACCTTGGATTGAAGGTCGCTCTACAATTTCTGGTTGGATTCTCGTTCTTGCCGTTTTCCACTTTCTCTAGCAGCTTGCACGTTCTCTTCCAAATCCTTATTTCTTTCTACTGCTTCATTCTTTCTATTCCTTCTAAAAAATAATAAAATAACCCTATTATTCTATTATTCCTTATTAGACTTAAAACCAACACACCCCCTTGTTACTTCTATTCTCCCAAAATAAGCCCACATTAAATAATATTACACTTCTAATATTATTTCACCAGATAATATTATATCTCTAATATTATTTCTCCACTTAATAAAATAAATCCATTTAATTATAACACATCTTCATAAATATTCCGAAAATAATTTAATTAAATAATTAATTAAATAATTAATTAAATTACCGGCGTTACAACCTCCATTTTCAAAAATAGAGCATCACATCTTGACTCATTCAAAACATTTTAGCCACCCATAGCTCAAGCTAAGGGTTGCATTAGCTTCTTGGGAGCTTGAGGAAGCTAACCAGATTATCACAACAACTTGAATCAAGCTTTAATTCAAAACAAGATCTCCAGCTACAAGGTAAGTTCTTCTGATTTTTATCTTATTATTTAGGCATTGTTAGGCTTGCATTTTCAAAGATAAAATGTAGATATCATTGCTCTGAAACTGTACATATCCATAGATTCCATTTATATGGCCTGAGTAGAGAGAATTTTAGATAAGAACTTCTTGAAAAATTAAGGTTCAAATTAGGGCTAGAAAAATTCATGTTTGTTTCGGATTTATAGTTTTATTTCTTTATAGTTCTGGAACCATGATGAAATTTTCCATAACTTTCATGTTTACATTTTCCATTTTGGTTGAAAAATGAATGAGTTATAAATGCTCTGGCTGACGCGAGGAAGAAGATGAAGTTCATCATCAGAACTGATTTTGTAATATATATTTATGGTTTTGTTTATAATATCTGATGTATAGCCACCCCGATGGTAGAGAGCGCGCGCGTAAAGCATTAGTGTTAAGGGTCCTGGGTTCTAGCCCCAGGAGCACCTTTTGTTTTTATTTCTTAACATTTTACCCCATGTATTTGTTAACAACACGCCTGGGCCAGAACTTATAGGCTGTCTCATTTTTGCTTCTAGCATCACCGCCCCATTTACCTGTTAACAACCCGCCTGGGCCAAGTCTTCTAGGCTGTCTCATTTTTGCTTCTAGCATCACTCCCCTCATTTAACTGTTAACAACATGCCTGGGGCCAGAACTTCTAAGCTGTCTCATTTTTGCTTTCAGCATCACCTCTCATGTACTTATTAGCAGCACACATGGACCAGAACTTCTGGGTTTTCTCATGTTGCTTGCAGAAACACCCCCATCCATTTTTTCATCACGCAGCCCAGCATAACCTTTTTATTTTCTTTCTGATTCTGATCACAAAAATACATTTGGGCCTAAAGCAAACTGAAATCAGTTTTACTTACAAACATCATTTCCACTTTCTAAACCCCCCCTGACTTTAAATTTATATTTATATTTTATTTTCTTTCTATTATTATTTTTAGTATTATTATTATTATTATTATTATTATTATTATTATTTTTTATTAATTAGAAACACCAAATATATTATATTAAATATTTAAATTATTTAGTTTATTTTTATTTAACTTCTCAAAATAAAAAGACGAAAAACATTTTCCTATTTAATTTCTTTTCCTTAACTTAATATTAATCTTGGATTTAGTTCATTTTCTTTGTTTAAATTAAAATTAACTTAGTTTGATTTTCTTGCTTCTAACTATTTATCTTCTTTTAGAAAATTAGGTTAAAATATTTTCTTAAACAAAATCAAAACAAATTCATTTTCTTTTCATTCATGTCTTGTACATTATACATTTCAATTCTTGTACATTATTCAAGTTCAATATGGTTGTAATAGATAATTAGGTTTAATTTCTTGCAATCCCCGTTTGTAAATTTGTACACCCCATCCCAAAATGATGTAATAGCGTAGAATTTACATTTTCGCAATTTATCGCTTTCATATAAATGCTAGTAATTAGGGTTTGTATGGAAAGATAAAATCAATGCTTAGAAAACCCTAATCCAAGATAAACCAAGCATGAAAAACAAACACTTGCACACTTTGCACCTCTAGGGTCTACTCCACTTGTTGCCTTGAGAAAATTGTCATGATATGCATGTGAGATATCTTACAAAAAAAATTGAAATACAAGATCATAGCCACTCGATGACGTTACAAATGTTTCCTTCAAAATGATCTTAGTCCCTTAAGAAAAAATGCTAAGGTATCTTACAACATTGCTATCTATGACTATACGATAATCCACGCCCGTCTCTTTACATCCAAAGATAAGGCTACTTACCAATCAATGCTGAGATAGCAATATCAAAGGAAGGAAGAAATGAACAAAAGACTTTTGAGTAGGTAGAACGTTCTTAGTTGCTTGCTCATAATCCATCTTCAAAAACAAACATCTTTTCAAACACACTAAACACTTTCAAAAACATGAAATATTTTCAAAAGTCTAACACTTTGTATGCATTCTTATAGAGACAAGAATCATTACATAGTTTGCCTAAACGAAGGAGCTTTTCAAAAATACTTTTAAAACCCACCATAAACACATTTCAAAAAAAGCAATTTCAAAAGTGATCTAGCAATTAATTAAGAGCCCGTAGATAACTATGGATAAAAAGGGTGCTAACACCTTCCCTTTTCATAACCTGCCCCCCGAACTCAAGAAAATATCTCAAAGGTTTTTCCTGTTATTTTCACCCTTTCCTTATTCGATAAAAGAAAAGTCGGTGGCGACTCTTGCTATCCACAACAATTGCAATCAAACGCAAAACATTCAAGTCAGTTCTCCCACTGTATTACACACTGTATAGACTAAGGCACTCTAAACTTAATTACTATGTATCACCCAAATTTTTTCTACAAATCCCACTCTCATTATTTCGAGAAATCACAAGAATCCCATTAATCCGACCTCGAAATACTAATGGAGGACTTCAATGCGTCACTAACTCAATCTTACCCAAATTTACTCTACAATCACCATGCCCAACATTTTGAGGAGTCACAAGAATCCCATAAATATGACGGCGAAACATTAATGGAGGATTATAATGCAACGCTAACTTATCCTCAACCAAATTTCCTCTATAATCACCACTTCCAATATTTTGAGGAGTCGCAAGAATCCCGAAATTCCACTCTTAACACATTAATGGAGGATCTCACTGCAACACTAACTCGATCTAGGCTAGAAACAATGATGATAGAGCGTTTTGTGGAGACACAAAATGTGACACAAACACACTTTGAGGAACCATATGAATCCCATAGTTTTAAACCTAAAACATCAATGGAGGATTTTGATGTGACGCTCACTCACTCTAGGCTAGAATCTATGATAGAACACTATATAGAGACACAAACTATCCAAAATGAAGAGTTTAGAAAAAAAGTCTCCATAATAATGAAACCATTAGCCAGCTGAACAATGCGGTTGAGTCCCTCGCGACTCACAACATGGCATTGGAAACTCAAATCTCCCTGCTTGCACAAAATCCTCTAGGACCCTTACCTAAGGAGCACGTAGATGTTGTAACAACCAGCAACAAAAAACAAATCGAAAAGCCTAAGGAGAGTGATAATGAGGTTGAAGAGAGTGATAATGAGGTTGAAGAGAGTGATAAAAAGGTTGAGAAGAGTTCTGGTGAGAAAAGAGTAGAGATTGAGAAAAATACACTGACTCCATCCGAAAGGGAGGTTCTCAAGGAGATAGAGAAGGAAACACTTATTATCATTACTCCTCCCTATACCCCACCGATTCATTTCCCGTAAAGGTTTGTAGACACTAAGGTAGACTCCAATTCCAAAACGTATGTAGAGGTATTGGAAAATATCCACACCAATGCGCCCTTGTTTGAAGACTTGCATAAAAAGATAAAGTTAGAGGACCAAGAAACTAGGGAAATCAATACTTTTAAGAGGGGAAGGTTAACCTTTAAGGTGGTGGATGAAATAACTAAGCCCAAACTTGAAAAACTGTTACTCAAGATAGATTCAGAACCACCACCACAAGTTCAAAAGAATAAACCATCCCACAGAAGAAAGGAAAGAAAATGTGAGGGATATGTGATATGGATTGATAAGTGGCCATGGAAACCAAAGAAGATTGAAAATTCGATCGAGAAGTCACTTTTGAGCGAATCACCATGAATGCTGACACTCTTGAGTCGTCGAGCTACCAAAGTTAAAAGAAGCGCAGCGTGGGAGGCAACCCACGAGTTTTTAATTTAATATTTTTGCATTGGTTGAGTTTGCAGAAAATAATGATATCGATCACTTGACACCTATTAGTTGCATGCAGACAACTATCAAGGATATCTTTGATCAGGTTCTTAATTCTTTTCCCACTTTTACTGAAATATTTAGAACAATGTTTGGTTTAAGTTTTGGGGGAGGTACCTTACCGCTTTCATTTACCGCTTTCTAAGTAGATTTACATTATCACCTATTTCCCTTAAATAAAAATTTATGTACTATCAAGTCTTTATATGCATATTTTCGTTTATTATTTGACTTCCTCACATTATCTCCTATTTCCCTTAAATAAACATTTATGTACTATCAAGTCTTTATATGCAAATTTTCGTTTATTATTTAACTTCCTCACTTTCTTGAGCCATAACAAAAAATTTCATTGGTTAGATGAATTACTTGACACATTCGAAAAGTATATAGGTTGCTCACTCTTAAGATATGTTAGAAATTTTGAGTAAAATTTAAACAAAATTGATACCGTCTTAACATTCTAAAACCCCCGCTTACGCGAAATCGATTTAAGTACCTATTATACTGAAACCTTAAGCTTTAAAGTAACCCAGAGTAGTTTATATAAGCAGTCAACACCGTTTTAAAATTAAACTACGTAGAGAGCCGATGAATATAAGTGAATAGTTTTAAAACATTTCAAAAAACATCATGCCATGATGAATTGAAAACAAGGAATGCACTAATTAAGTTAGGTAAACCTCACCCGGTTAGTTAATCCAACAGTTTAGGAATCTTCAAAGTATGTTATAACAACCCGATGTAAGTTGGTTCATAGGTATCAGATGCTAAACTTGGTAGGGCAGACTACGGTTTGATCCCCCGCAACTTGCAATCGGGTAAATAAAGGGGTTACCAAACTTATGTACCAAAACCCCGTGCTTAAAATGACCATCACTGTTGTACCCTAAAATTTGCCCTCTCACTTATCAAGAATTTGCTCACAAGATCTCCTTAGGCTCAAGACCGCACTAGGGTTTGATCAGCTCAAGACACCTCCACAAGCACTGATGACCAAAATTAGGGTTTGAGTTTGCACAAGGATATTTGAACTTTATATGCCCCATATGACTTTCATGGATCATTTTGGACCCCCACGATTACTCATGTCAAGTTTCAAGCTTTGAATCACATTTTTGATCAGTCAATTGAGCAGTTAACCTAAAAATCAGTTGTATTGGGAAAAAAGTCAACTGTGGCCAATTTACAGTCAAACTTCATAATTTTTTATCCACATCAACATTTTAAACTCATATGGATCATTTGATCAAATTTGGACCACAACTCCTCAAGAAATTTGATCAAATCTCCAAAAGGGCAAAATGGTCAAAAATAGGGTTTTGACTGGGAAAGGGAAATTTCTGACATGAAAGATGATTCAAGGGAAATTTCCAACATGAAAGTTGTAGGTCTCCATGAAATATACAACTTTTCTTTACACAACTCCTTCCAAAAATGCTTGGATCTCAAGTTATAATTTTATGAACATGTGGTCATGAAACTAAACACTTAGTGAAATTTTGTCCTAATTTGGTCAGGATTTTCACCTAACTTCATGGCACTTTTTCATATAGTTCAACGGGTAATATTCAAAATCAATTCAAAAATGGGTTGTATAGCATATTATAAGCATTCTAAAATGTCCAAGAATTCCTTGAGATCATTCTTTAGTAGGGAGAATCGAAGAGATGAAATTAGGGTTTTGTCACTTGAATTACAAGTCATTTTTGATGAACAAATGAACCAAATCCATGCTAGGCTGCATAATCCTTACTTTTCAGGCCTCAAACTTGTTTGTCACTCCATAATTAACTGTTTACACATATGTTAAGGCTTTGATCCAAGCAATTGAGCTATTATCCAAGTTGCATTTCCATTAATGGCACAAAGTTGACATTGCCATTCTTGTAAAGCAAGCTTTTTGCATAAAGTTCATTCTTGAGCCTCTAACTTGTTCCCTTTGATCACACTCCATCCACAAAGTCATAAGCAAGCTTGTTTAAAGCATAACCACTCAATATTTGCAAGTACACAAAGCTTTGAAACTTGAATTTCTCAAAAATCACAGGTTATGTATAAACTTGTGATTTTGATTTCTGATCAACAAGAGGTCTCCAAACTTGTTGCTTATAAACAGAGTCACTATTTGTGAGGTAGAGGACAAGCTTAAGCACCCTAAAATACACCAAAACTCTCTCAAATCAGAAATTTCCCAAAAACTCCATTGTTGCATAGTTTTTGACCCTGAACATCAAACTCACATTTCCCTCATGCGTTTCTTGGCCTTTTAGTTTCTAAAGCTTCCTTACATCAAGTGTAACCTATCCCTGTCCCTGTTTCATTACTGTAACACAATTTACCATATCCTCCATAACCAAAACAGAGCATTGCACATTGACTTCTCCAAGTCATTTCAGCCACTCTCAACTCAAGCAAACCATTGCATTAGCTTCCTAGGACATCAAGGAAGCTAACCTGATCATCACCATCACTTGAAACAAGCACAAACACAAAACACGATTTCCAATTTTGAGGTAAGTTTTCTCAACTTGGAACTCTTCATACATGCATCCTCAATATTTTATTTGTGAATAAAACATGTAGATATCATTGCCCTGAAGCTAACCATGTCCATAGTTTCCATTAATTTTGCTTGAGCTTAGAGAATTTTGAAACTGAAACTTCTGAATTTTTTAGGATTCAGATTAGGGCCATTAAAATTCATGCTTATCTTTGATCTATAGTTTTAATACTTTACATTTATGGAATTGTGAGAAAATATGCTACAAGTTTCATGTTTACAGTTTTCATTTTTTATGAGAAATGAGAAAGTTACAATTGGTCTGGCTGGAGGTTGAAGATGAAGTCATCAGAGCGCGTTTTGCCTTGTATATTTATTATTTTGCTTATGTTAACTGATGTATAACCACCCCAGTGGTAAAAGCGCGCGCCTGTAACCTATGGGACCTGGGTTCGAGCCCTAGTGGTATCCTTTTGCATTTTTACATGTTTTACAATTCTGACTTTTTTGTTTGCAGGGCGCTGGACCTCTTTGGGCCTGGTTTATTTTTTTTCTTATTTTTGCTAGCTAACCCCCTGTTTCCTATTGGCACCCCTGGCCCAATTTTTATTTATTTTATTTTCTATTTCATTTTTATTATTCTTAATTATATTTTCTAAATACTAAAAAAATCATAAAATATAAAAAAATGATAGATTTATATTTTGACTTATTTTATTTTATTTTTCTCACAAAAAAATATTTTTATTTATTATATTTTATTTATTTTTATTAACTAATCTTGTAAACTAAATTAAAATTTTATTTATTTATTTATTTATTTATTTTTCACACCATTTAAAATACATTATTTTTAATATTAAAAAAGGCCAAAATATTTTATAATGCTATAAATATTTTCAAGACAAAAATACCAAAAAATACATTTTTCTTAAACATATTTTCTTTTCATCAACTAAATAGAATTTTAGTTTCATTCAAAATCTTTTCTTAAACAAATTATTTTTATTAATTATTTTTCTTTAAATTAATTATATTAAGACAAAATCCTTTTTTTTCATGAAAATCAAACAAAGATATATTTTCTTTACATTTTTGCATTTTTTGTACATTTATTTATTTTGTACTTTGCATTTATTTATTTCCTTGTACATTGATATCAATTCAATATGGTTTTAATAGACTAATTAGGCTTTAGATTCTTGAAATCCCCATTCAATTTGTGCACCCCCTCCTCCCCACAAATGTTATAATAGCGTAGTAACTTTAAATTCCGCAATTTATCGCTTTTATATATAAATGCTAGTAATTAGGGTTTGTATGGAAAGACTAAAACCAATACTTAGAAAACCCTAATTCAAGACAAAAACAAGCATGAAAATGATACAGTTGCACACAAACACCCTTAGGGTAATTCCACTTGTTGCCTTACAAAAATGGCCAAATTATGCATGCGATGCATCTTAGCAAAAACAAGCAAAAAATACAAGATCATAGTCCCTCGATGACGCTATCCATGTTGCCTTTAAAAATGATCTTAGTCTTTAAAGAAAATGCTAAGATATCTTACAACATTGCTAATAATGGTTATACGATGACCCACGCCCGTCCCGTTTATATCCAAAGATAGGGTTGCTTACCAAATCAATTGTAAAACAACAATGTCAAAGGAAAAGAAAAATGAACAAGAAAGAATTTTTGAGTAGGTAGAATGTTCCTAATTACTTGCTCAATTTCAAAACAAACATCCTTGCTATTTTCAAAAACAAACACTACACTTTCAAAACATCTTACAAATTTGAAAACATTTTCAAAAGATCAACATCTTTGTATACATTCTTACAAATAAGAATCATTACAAAGATTGCCTAAACAATGGCCTCTTTACAAAATACTTTCAAAAACCACACAAAGCACCATTTCAAACAAAAGCAAGTGATCTAGACAGTAACTAAGAGCCCATGAAAAACTATGGATGAAAAGGGTGCTAACACCTTCCCTTTTCATAATCTACCCCCCGAACTCAAGAAATAATCTCAAAGGTCTTTCCTGTGCTTTTTCACCTTTCCTTTTGGATAAAAGAAAAGCCGGTGGTGACTCTTGCTAACCGCAACATTTGCGATCAAACACAAAACATTCAAGTCAGTTCTCCCACCGTACCACAAAACTGGCGACTCTGCTGAGGAACAATTCTAAAAGTGGGGTTACCTTAGGGTCAGATCACATTTACTTGCTTTCATTGTTTGAGTTGTATGCTTTACATTATGGTTCTTTGTTTGGGTTTGAATCCTCTACCCGGATTTGGGATACATTATAGGTAAGTAGCAATACGTTGTGGAAACTGTGAGGGGTATACTGACATGGTCTAAGCAATAGCTACGTTAGTGCGACATATTTGTGGGTACCGGTAGCCTTTGAGTTAATCAAAGAAAATACGGGGCCGCTGAGTGATGTCATGAAGCACTAATGACCTTTTAGAACCTTTACTTGACCAACTTGGCCTTTAGGATGTAGTGAGATGACCGAATTTGGTGCAGTTCGAAGTTGGTAGATACTCGACACTACACTCATTGAGGTTTGGTTTCTTGGGATATTTCGGTCGCCATTAAAGAGGCTTGTGCTGAAACAATGACCAAGGAAACAAACCAGTGATATTGAGCTCCTTAGAACTCGGTTACTATTACTAGGACAGTTTGAGCCAACTAAACTTCAAGAGGGTACTTACCTATAAAACTCCTTGCAAGCCTAAACCTAGCGACTTGTTTGTTTTGTTTGTATATACATACTTGTACATAACATCATGAACATCATAACATCATACACATTCACTAACCATTTCAAGGATTTTGGGACTCATCTTTGTTCTTGTTTTGTAGGATATGGATTCTCTTCGCAGGAAAACTATTCAAGTTAACCTTGTAAGGATCCCTCCACAACTTAAGGAGCTAGCCTCAAGGATTTCTGAAAACTCTCCATTCACCGAGAGACATGGTCGCCTACTCAACTTGGTCACCTCCAACACAGATGAGGATATGATGAAAGTTCTCTTTCAGTTCTTTTATCCTTTACATTATTGTTTCACATTTTCCGACTATCAACTTGTGCCTACTTTGGAAGAATTCTCCTGGCTCTTGAGAATTCCCATTCTCAATCAAATACCTTTCAATGGTACGGAAAGAGATCCAAATCCAGAAGAGATTGCTCAAGCTCTACACTTGCACTTATCTGATGTCACAACTCATTGGGAAACAAGGAGTGGTGTCAAAGGTTTCCTAGAAAAGTTCTTGTTTGAGAAAGCCCAAAACTGTTGGAAATCTTCGGATCTGCAAGATTTTTAGGAAATTGTGGCTCTTCTCATCCATGGGATGGTTTTGTTTCCAAATCATGATCAACTCATAGATGTAAACACCGTCAAAATCTTCATATCCCGCAACCCGGTGCCTACATTGCTAGGGGATGTCCTACACTCTTTTCACACTCGCACAATGAGTAAAAGAGGTGTCCTTATGTGTTGCACTCATCTCTTGGCATGATGGTTTATTTCGCATCTTCCCCAATCTGTGTTAAATAACGAGCAAGGTTCAAGGTGGTCACAAAGGTTAATGACCCTCAAACATTCAGACATTCATTGGTGCTCTCGATCCATAGAGAATGTTGCTATTGTCGACCGTTGTGGATAATTCCCTAATGTCCCTTTACTTGGCATTAGGGGAGGTATCACCTACAACCATTGCTTAGCCTTAAAACAGTTTGGTTAAGCCCGAAGGGATGGCCCGCACGAGATGCTGATTCAAGGTTTGGTATTTGACTACGAGAATGACGATCAAAGTCTTTGACAGAGATTTATCCGAGCTTGGAGGATGTTGAACAAGGTAGATAGCAAGACTTTGGGGCACAAGAATTCCATCCCTCTTGAGCGTTACCTCAAATGGGTATGAACTCGTGCTCAGAATCTTATGATGCCTTACCCCTCCATTCTCCCGGTAATCATTGAGCCTATCATGGAAGGGGATGTTCCATACACTAACCTACATCCTGACACGCCCACCTCTCTTGAAGACTTACAAAGAGATTTGATACAACTCAAGGGGGAGCGAGATACTTTTGAAGCCCAATTCTACGCAAGTGAGAAGAAGGTTTTGGAACTCACTAGGCTACTTCATGAGGAGCAGACTCTGAATGCCAACATTACACCAAAGAGGATGCGTACTACCTTTCTATCTTAGAGTTTATTGTATTTGTTTTTCCCAAGAAGGCATTGATGTACTCAAAGCTTTAATTTATTAATATAATGTGTGTTTACTTTTTGTCTAAAACAAATTTGAATCTTAAAATCCTTAAAATCATTGCATACGCATTTATCATTCATCATAACATAAGCAAGTTTCTTGCAACAAGTCTCCTCATCTCTCTACTGTTTATTTCAGTAAGATGGATCTCGAGCAAACGGTGAAGGACCTCCAAGCTCAGAATGCACAATTTCAACAGTTGTTCTTAACTCTGGCCAAAGGTCAAGAAGAGTTGAAGACCTTTTTGGTTAAGGAGAAGAAAAAGAAGACGAAGAAGATAACCGGAATTCTGAACATGGGAAGAAGATTCCAAGGGCAGACAAGAAGGGCCTTGGACTTTGCAACGACATCCAGCGAGAAAGAAAATCAAGACGGGAAGGGAAAGGAAAAAGTTGTTCAGTCTGATTCAGAAGAGGAAGAGGAAGAAGAAGACTATTCTGAAGAACAATATCCTCCAGCCGACGACAAGTATAAGCATCTAGAAGAACAATTAAGTGTAATGGAAATCCAAAAAGTGTCTGGATTGGACTTTGAGGAGTTGGGATTAGTATCGGGGATTGTCATCCCTCTAAAATTAAAAGCACCGATGTTTGCCAAATATGATGGAGTTTCATGTCCCAAAATGCATCTTTGGTACTATGTGAGGAAAATCCAATCTCATACCGCTGACAAGGATTTATGGGTACATTTCTTCCAAGACAGTCTGTCTGGAACTCAACTTGATTGGTTTTATCAGTTAGAAAGAGCCAATGTTCATAACTGGGAAGATCTTGCTGTAGCCTTTTACAAACAATATCAATACAACATTGATCTTGCGCTTACCCATGCTTAACTCCAGAGTATGGCCACGGTTTCAAGTGAAGGCTTCAAGGACTATGCACAAAAATGGAGAGACTTGGCCGAAAGAGTTCAACCACCCCTATCTGAAAGAGAATTGGTGGACATGTTTTTGGGCATCTTGTCCGGTCCCTTCTTCAATCATTTAATTGGGAGTTCATCGCCAGGTTTTACTGAATTGATATTGACCGTAGAAAGGGTAGAAGCCGGTATAAAGAATGGAAAGATTCAAAAAGATGCACCCTCCACTGCTGTAAGGAAGCCATTCATCGAAAAGAAAGAAGTGGTTGTTGTATATCCTCAGAGAAATCAAGATAGGGCCGAACACCGTCCAATGGTGGGGGCTGTTATGATTCCTAAACTTGCGCCTGAACAGAAAGAAACAACCAACCAAGAATGGAAAGACCAGTCAAACAGTTCACCCGAATTAATATGACCCTATCTCAGGTATTTCCACATCTGTTAAGATCCAATTTAGTGACCTTGAAAGAAGCTCCAAAGAACCCTAACACAACATCTCCTCACTATCATCCTAATGCCCGCTGCGCATACCATTATGAGAGTCCCGACCATGACACTAACAACTGTTGGGCTCTAAAGAACAAATCACAAGACCTCCTTGAAGCTAAAGAGATTGAATTCGATGCGCCAGAAAAGCCCAATGTCATTTCTGCACCTATGCCCAAGCATGGCCATAATGCCCATGATATTGAGGAAGATATGTTTGTTACTTCAGTTGATGAACTTATGACCCCACTCCTGACTATCAAAAAGAACTTACTGAATCCCGGTGTATTCCCAGGCTGTGATGAAGGCTGTTATTCCTGTTTGACCTCACAAACTAGCTGTCTTTTGTTGAAAGCGTGTGTGCAATGCCTAATAGATAACAAGGAGATTTTGTTCGAAAAGACTTTTGTTCCACCTGTTTCTTATAATGATGTTTCCATTGTGACCATTTCCAAAAATTCTTCCAGGGTCTCCACCAAAATACCCGTTAGAATTACATCAATTCCTAAAGTATCCCCTTTGATAATTACAATGCCTGGACCAGTCCCGTATTTGTCAGGCAAAACCGTACCATGGAATTATGGAGGGGATGTCTCCTACCACGATATTAAGAAAGATTAGCCAGCTGCCGAAGATTTAAGTTCTGAGAAGATTGACCCCGATATCAGTAATATTGTAGGGACTAGGAAGATCACCCGAAGTGGAAGGATATTCTCTCTAGAAATTGCTCCCCCCAAAGCAGTTTATGGACCCGTAATCATTCTTGTTGTTGTTGCTCCTCTGAAGGCTATTCCCAGTCCTACAATCATCTCTGCTAATACTCCAACTGAAAAAGCTGATACAACCCCTATTTTCACTCCTACTGACGTTCCTGCTACCGAGTCAACCGAGACTCGAGGTAAAAGTATTCTGATTGAGCCTGTCCGAACGAAGGCGCAATCATTGGCTATCCCTGAGACCTCTCGGAAAGAGATGGAGGAAATACTAAAGATCATAAAAAACAGCGACTACAATGTAGTCGAGCAACTGGGGAAAACTCCATCTAAAATATCCATGCTGGCTTTACTACTATGTTTCGAGGCGCATGCAAAAACCTTAGTAAAATTACTGAAAACTGCTCATGTACCCCAAGAAACATCTGCCGATCAGTTCCAAGACTACATAGCCAGCTTAACTGCAGATAATGGTCTAGGTTTTTCGGATGCTGATTTAACGCCAAGGGGAAGGAAGCATAATGAGGCATTACATGTCTCAGTGGAATGCAAGGGCACAACCTTGGCTCATGTTTTGGTGGACACTGGTTCGTCTCTGAATGTATTGCCTAAAAAGGCTCTTGATAGGCTTGACTGTGAGGGATTGACATTGAAACCAAGCAATATAGTAGTGAGAGATTTTGACGGCTCGAAAAGAATGGTGCATGGGGAAGTGGATATCCCCATAAAGGTTAGAACCCAAACATTTGATTCAACTTTTTATGTGATGGATATCCGCCCTTCATATTCCTACTTGCTAGGCTGACCATGGATCCACAATGCTGGCGCTGTTACTTCTACGTTGCACCAAATGCTGAAATATCCGATTCAAGGGAAAATTATCACCGTTCATGGAGAAGAAGAGTATATGATCAGCCATATCAATTCCTTCAGATATGTGGAATTAGATGGTGACTTTATTGAAACTCCATTCCAACATTTTGAAGAAGTCCCGCAAGATGTGGCAGTAACCAAGGTTGTGTCTCAAGTTCCCAAGATCACAAGGCCTCCACTCAGGATGTCATCTTTTAAGGATGTCAAGACAGTAATAGAAGAAGGTGGGTGCACTATTTGGGGACAACTCCCAGATATCCCATACAAATCTGACAGGTTTGGCCTGGGTTTCAGTTCAGGTGCTCAGAAGGTTGTACACCGCGCTCGTGTTGGAGGACCACCCTTGAAGATCAGCAACAGTGAAGTCAACGCGTTAGAGGATGATGAAGACCGCTACAACCTGGAGGATTGGATTTTCCCAACTGTCAGTGGAGGGCTCAGCAACTGGGAGGCTAGAGATTTTGTCCCGATCAGTTTTATCCCACAGTAATTTGTCTTTACATTTTATTGGATCTGTAATATTAAAACAATTCAGACTCTTAAAACCTTGTGTCTTACCCGAGGCACAATGGTCCACTTGTAAGGGTTATTTTCTCATTTCCATATGACATCAATGAATCATGGATGTTTTTGCATACAAACTTTGTGATCATTGTTTTTCTTTTTTACATTTTTATTTCTTTCAAAGATAGCTATACCCTTACACACACTCACACTCACAATGCAGGTCTACACCCATTCGGGATCCCATGGGTAACGATTCTGCTATGGCTTTCTGTGACTCTCAAAATCTAATCTACCAAGCCGAAGACGAAGGTGAGGAAGATTGTGAAGTACCAGGGGAACTTGCCAGATTATTACAACAAGAAGAGAGAACCATTCATCCCCACGAGGAACCGGTGGACACCATCAATCTAGGTATCGAAGAAGGAAAAAGAGAAGTAAAGGTGGGTGCCAATATGGAACCCAGTGTCAAGGAGCATCTAATTCAGTTGCTACACGAGAATGTTGAGGTATTCGCCTGGTCGTATGAAGACATGCCAGGACTTGATGCAGATATTGTGGTACATCGTCTAACTACAAAAGAGGATTGCCCACCAGTAAAACAAAAGGTTCTTTAAATGCGACCAGATATGTCAAAGAAGATTAAAGCTGAAGTCATGAAGCAATTCAACGCTAGATTCTTGGTTGTCACCTCTTACCCAAAATGGGTTGCCAATGTTTTTCCCATGCCCAAAAAGGATGGAAAGGTACGAATATGTGTGGACTACAGAGATTTGAATATGGCAAGCCCTAAGGATGATTTCCCACTTCCCCACATTGATATTCTAGTTGAAAATATGACACAACACAAAGTGTTCTCCTTCATGGACGATTTCTCAGGCTACAACCAAATCAAAATGGCGCCTGAAGACATGGAGAAGACAACTTTTGTCACACAGTGGGGCACATTCTGCTACAAGGTGATGCATTCGGACTGAAGAATGTTGGGGAAACCTATCAGTGTGCCATGGTCGCTCTATTTCACGACATGATACATCACGAAATAGAGGTCTATATGGACGACATGATAGCTAGATCTCAAACAGAAGAAGAGCATCTTGATCATTTACAGAAACTGTTTGAGAGATTAAAGAAGTACAAGCTGAGGTTGAACCCAAATAAATGTACGTTTGGAGTAAGGTTTGGTAAGCTCCTAGGCTTCATTGTCAGCAACAAGGGTATTGAAGTAGATCCTGCCAAGGTGAAAGCTATACAAGAGATGCCTGCTCCTCGTACTGAGAAGGAAGTCAGAAGATTCTTGGGACGCTTGAATTACATTGTCAGATTCATTTCTCACCTGACAGCTACCTGTGAACCAATCTTCAAACTACTGAAGAAAGATCAGGTAGTCAAATGGAATGATGAGTGCCAATTTGCTTTTGACAAAATCAAAGAATACCTGCAAGAGCCTCCTATTTTGATGCCACCAGTCGAGGGAAGACCATTGATCATGTATCTGACTATTTTGGAAAATTCAATGGGGTGTGTGCTAGGGCAGCATGACGAGTCTGGCCGAAAAGAGCATGCCATTTATTACCTGAGAAAAAAGTTTAGCGACTGTGAAACAAGATATTCACTGCTCGAGAAAAGTTACTGCACTCTGGCATGGGCTGCTCGCCGGCTAAGACAGTATATGCTAACCCACACTACCTTGTTGATATCTAAAATGGATCCAATAAAATACATCTTTGAGAAACCTTCTCTCTCTTGGAGAATAGCGAGATGGCAGATGATCCTGACCGAATATGACATACAGTATACTACCCAGAAAGCAATAAAGGGTAGTGTATTAGCTGATCACCTTTCTCACCAAGCTATAGAAGATTACCAGTCCATGAAGTTCGAATTCCCAGATGAAGATATCATGATGGTAAACAACTGTGAAGAACTCAGGCCATATGACGGGCCTGAACAAGGATCCCGATGGACCCTGGTTTTTGATGGGGAATCTAACGCACTCGACAATGGTATTGGTGCTATACTCATATCTCCTGAAGGGTGTTATACTCCCTTTATGGCAAGACTCTGCTTCAATTGTACAAATAACATGGCGGAATATGAAGCGTGCATCTTTGGTCTCGAAGCTACCATAGACTTCGGGATCAAATCCTTGAATGTATTCGAAGATTCAACTTTGGTTATCAGCCAGATCAAAGGGGAATGGGACACTAAACACCCCAACCTTATCCCTTACAAAGAACATTTTTTGACATTGATCCCACATTTTGAGAAGATTACTTCGACCACTTCCCGCGAGAATAAAATCAGCTAGCAGACGCACTAGCCACGATGTCATCTATGTTTAAACTTAAATGGGATACGAGACTCCCTAGATCACCATTGAATGAAGGGATGAACCAGCACACTGTCACGAGATTAATACCGAAGAAGTAGTGGACCAGCCTTGGTTTCACGAAGTCAAAAGGTATATTGAAACCCAAGAGTATCCAGAAGGAGCTTCAGTCAATGATAATAAGTTCTTAAGGAGATTCTCTGCTAAATTATTTCTTAGTAATGGTATTCTTTACAAACGCAACCATGACTCTGTGTTACTTCAGTGTGTAGACAAGGTTGAAGCTGAAAGGATCATGGCTGAATTATATGAAGGCACTTTTGGCACCCATTCTAGTGGGCATACGATGGCAAAGAAAATCCTACGGGTAGGCTATTACTGGTCTACCATGGAAGCAGATTTCTATCAACACTCTCAAACCTGCCACAAGTGTCAGATTTATGCTGACAAAGTGCATGTACCTCCAGTTCCTCTGAATGTCTTGACGGCTCCTTGGCCCTTCACTATGTGGGGGATTGATATGATTGGGGAAATCAAGCCAACAACATCCAATGGAAACCGCTTCATTTTAGTGGCCATTGACTATTTTACAAAGTGGGTAGAGGCAGCTTCCTTCACTTCCGTTACCAAGAATATTGTCGCCCGGTTCATCAAGTAGAATCTCATCTGTCAGTACGGTATCCTAGAGAGGATCATTACAGACAATGGTACAAACTTGAACAATACTATGATCACTGCCTTGTGCGAGCAATTCAAGATCCAGCATCACAATTCTTCCCCTTACTGGCCAATGATGAATGGTGCTATTGAAGCCGTGAATAAGAACATTAAAAAGATCATACAAAAAATGACAGTCACATACAAAGACTGGCATGAGATTCTACCGTTTTCTCTCCACGGTTACCGTACCACGCCATGCACATCGATCGGGGTAACACCCTATTCTCTGGTATACGGCATGGAGGATGTCTTGCCTATTGAGGTCCAGATCCCCTCTCTGAGAATTATGAAGGATGCAGGGCTGAATGAAGACGATTGGATCCAGACTCAACTTGATCAACTAAACTTGATTGATGAGAAAAGACTTACTACTGTCTGTCATGGTTAAATGTATCAAAAACGGATGATCAAGGCTTTCAAAAAAAAGGTCAGATGCCAAGTGTATCAAGTTGGGGATCTGGTGATCAAACGTATTATACTGCCGCAAGGTGATCCCAGGGGAAAATAGACTCCTACATATGAAGGACCATTTGTAATCAAAAACATATTCTATGGTGGAGCAATGATCTTGACCACCATGGATTGCGACAACCTGCCTCACCCTACGAACGCAGACATATTCAAAAGATACTACACATAAGAGACCCTCTAGGTTGACACACCTAGGAAAAACAAGGGCATCCTGGCAGACCAAAAAGGTTCGGGCAAAAATTAGGGATAAAACAAAAAAAATCTGTACACCCAGCAAGTTGAAAACCCGAAAGGGAGGCTTGGGCAAAAAAGGGTTTTCCGGTGGACTGAAAACCCAAAAGGGAGGTCCAGGAAAAAGTTAGGAAATTAAAGCGTATGACTATGTCCCATTGGATCACCTTACAAACAACCTTTGGCTTCAACTGACAAACTCAGAGGTTCTGATCAATTCAATCATCTTCGGACGAGGAAACAAATAGACAAGATGCTCAGAGATACAAAGGCTATAGTAGAATGGGAACCCCATGGGATTATTGCACATAGCTATCTTTTCTTTGTATCAAAATTTTCATTTTTTACGACGGCATTCTCTTACTAGAATGTTCGTCTGATTATACAAAAATACTTACTCAAAGTCAATACAAAGATACCCCTTTGAAAGTGCAAAACTATTTGTTTTTATTTACTCTTGTGTTTTGTTTACAAAAACGTGTAAACGTCCAATGATTGATTGTTGAACATATGCATTTGAACATAATTACTGTTTATAAATAAAAAAAACAGAAAGACAATCACTGATGGCTTTAAGAGGTATGGAAATCTCTCTATGCTATTTCCATAATCCCCTGCAGTGTGCAGTTCAATCCCCAGCGGAACAGAGCTTCCAGTTATCAATCCCCAGTAGAAGTCGTCAAATTTCTCCGAATTCCCCAAACAATATTCTTCAAGCAGTATACGACATTTCCCTTACAACAAAGTTTATTTCTCTAAGTAGAAATTCATCAACACTTAGACTTAACAACATGAAGACTTATATTCCATATCCTCAGCATCAGTCAGGGATTTATTTTCCCCAATCCAACAGCGGTGCAGCAAACTAGCTCACATACGCATACATCACATCCATATATCATAAACATTGATAACACGAATGCATTATACCATGCATTTGATACAACATAAAATTACATATTAGCTAACATTTTCTTTTTCAGGATAAGATTAATCAACAGCTACCATTAACAATGTTCAAAATCTTTAGATACGCTCCAGACACGGATGCCATTCTGATACTCATTCAGATTCAACTCTCAGATACAGTTCAGATGCTCTCCAGAAACGAATGCCATTCTGATACTCATTTAGACTCAACTTTTAGATACAATTCAGATACACTCCAGACACGGATGCCATTCTGATACTCATTCAGACTCAGTCTTCAGATACAGTTCAGATACGCTCTAGACACAGATGCCATTCTGATACTCATTCAGACTCAACTTTTAGATACCGTTCATATACGCTCCAGACACAGATGCCATTCTGATACTCATTCACACTCAGTCTTCAGATACAGTTCAGATATGCTCCAGACACGGATGCCATTCTGATACTCATTCAGACTCAATTTTCAGATACAGTTCAGATACGCTCTAGACACAGATTCCATTCGGATACTCATTCAGACTCAGCTTTCAGATATGCTCCAAACCTGGATGCCATTCTGATACTCATTCAGACTCATCTTTCAGATACAGTTCAGATACGCTCCAGACACGAATACCATTCTGATACTCATTCAAATTTAAGTTTCAGATACAATTCAGATACGCTTCAGACACGGACGCCATTCTAATACTTATTCAGTTTCAGCTTACGGTTCAGAAATAATTTTTGGATGGCATCTACAAGCCCATCTCCAACAAATTTCTATCATCTATCCGAATGTCATATTTAATCCCATTCCCTCGACCATCACATCGCCAAGTGCAAATTTCTGGGCACTCTAGTGTCAAATCATCTTCCACCTTCGAGTCATGAATGGAAAAACTAGCCAATCTAACTCTTCAGGATTAAGAAGATTTAACAGGGGCAACTGTTGTACCCTAAAATTTTCCCTCTCACTTATCAATAATTTTCTCACAAGATCTCCTTGGGCTCAAGACTGCACTAGGGTTTGATCAGCTCAAGACACCTCCTCAAGCACTGATGACCAAAATTAGGGTTTGAGTTTGCACAAGGATTTTTGAACTTTCTATGCCCCATATGACTTTCATGGATCATTATGGACCCCCAAGATTACTCATGTCAAGTTTCAATCTTTGAATCACATTTTTGATCAGTCAATTAAGCAGTTAACCTAAAAATCAATTGTATTGGGAAAAAAGTCAATTGTGGCCAATTTACAGTCAAACTTCATAATTTTTTATCCACATCAACATTTTAAACTCATATGTATCTTTTTATCAAATTTGGACCACAACTCCTCAAGAAATTTGATCAAATCTCCAAAAGGGCAAAATGGTCAAAATTAGGGTTTTGATTGGGAAAGGGCAATTTTTTATTTTTGACCTAGAAAATGGTCAATTGCTTTAAGGAATGATCTCAAGATTCCAATTTCATCATTTTGACCTAATGACATGGTTCAAAACATTTCAAGTCCATTGGATTGACATATGAATTTTTCAGTCAACTGATCAAAAGTCAATTATATACTGAAAAGTCAAACTTTGACTTTTTGGTCAAATTCAAGTGCCAAAGATCATAATTCATTAAAACATGTCAAAATATGTAACTTATTCATCAAGAAATAAAAAAGTCAAGATTTCATTTTGAAAAGTCAAATTTCTAAACTTAGAAATTTTTCTAAGTGTTGGAAATTTCATGTTTTTTCATAACTTTGAACAAAATTTTCACCATGATGCAAGATGATTCAAGGGAAATTTCCAACATGAAAGTTGTATATCTACATGAAATATAAAACTTTGCTTTACACAACTCCTTCCAAAAATGCTTGGATCTCAAGTTATAATTTTATGAACATGTGGTCTTGAAACTAAACACTTAGTGAAATTTTGCCCTAATTTGGTCAGGATTTTGACCTAACTTCATGGAACTTTTTCATACAGTTCCAAGGGTAATATTCAAAACCAATTCAAAGATGGGTTGTAGAGAAAATTGAAAGCTTTCCAAAATGTCAAAGAACTCCTTGAGATCATTCTTGAGTAGGGAGAATCGAAGAGATGAAATTAGGGTTTTGTCACTTGAATTACAAGTCATTTTTGATGAACACATGAACCAAATCCATGCTAGGCTGCATAATCCTTGCTTTACAGGCCTCAAAATTGTTTTTCACTCCATAATTAAATGTTTACACAACTATTAAGGCTTTGATCCAAGCAATTGAGCTATTGTCCAAGTTGCATTTCCATTAATGGCACAAAGTTGACATTGCCATTCTTGTAAAGTAAGCTTTTTGCATAAAGTTCATTCTTGAGGATCGAACTTGTTCCCTCTGATCACACTCCATCCACAAAGTCAGAAGCAAGCTTGTTTAAAGCATAAAAACTCTATCTTAGCAAGTACACAAAGCTTTGAAACTTGAATTTCTCAAAAATCACATGTTATGCATACACTTGTGACTTTGAATTCTGATCAACAAGAGGTCTCCAAACTTGTTGCTTATAAATAGAGTCACTATTTGTGAGTTATAGGACAAGTTTAAGCACCCTGAAATACACCAAAACTCTCTCAAATCAGAAATTTCCCAAAAACTACATAGTTGCACAATTTCTGACCTTGAACATCAAACTCACACTTCCCTCGTGCGTTTCTTGGCCTTTTAGTTTCTAAAGCTTCCTTACATCAAGTGTAACCTATTCCTGTCTCTGTTTCATTACTGTAACACCATTTACCATATCCTCCATAACCAAAAATAGAGCATTGCACATTGACTTCTCCAAGTCATTTCAGCCACTCTCAACTCAAGCAAACCATTGCATTAGCTTCCTAGGACCTCAAGGAAGCTAACCTGATCATCATCATCACTTGAAACAAGCTCAAACACAAAACACGATTTCCAGTTTTGAGGTAAGTTTTATCAACTTGGAACTCTTCATACAGGCATCCTCAATATTTTATTTATGAACAAAACATGTAGATATCATTTCCCTGAAGCTAACCATGTCCATAGTTTCCATTAATTTTGCTTGAGCTTAGAGAATTTTGAAACTGAAACTTCTGAATTTTTTAGGGTTCAGATTAGTGCCATTAAAATTCATGCTTATATTTGATCTATAGTTTTAATACTTTACATTTCTGAAATCGTGAGAAAATATGCTACAAGTTTCATGTTTACAGTTTTCATTTTTGATGAGAAATGAGCAAGTTACAGTTGGTCTGGCTGGAGGTTGAAGATGAAGTCATGAGGGCACATTTTGCCTTGTATATTTATTGTTTTGCTTATGTTAACGGATGTATAGCCACCCCAGTGGTAGAAGCGCACGCCTGTAACCTATGGGACCTGGGCTCGAGCCCCATGTAGCGGTAGAAATGTTCAAGACTAAGCCATCAGATTGACTAGACTTTATACAAATCAAAATAAAAATCGCCACCATGCTTTATTGTTTCCAAAGGAATGGGAAAATAGAGAATAACCCAAAAAGATGGGGAAAGATTCAAGGTAAGGGGGTTGGTTATGCAAAGGATAGGTATTAGCACCCTAAACATCTACGGTACCCCGCATGAACCTCTTTGAAAAATCTGTATATTTTGGCTATAAAAATGTGTTGTATAGAAAATGGATGGTGGAGGTGAGAAGAGAAATATTTTTTATGATTTTTGCACCCGCCGCGGTTGCGAACCTTTAGTTCCTACGTACCACCTTTTGTGCAATAGAGGATCAGGGTACACGTAGTTTCTTTTTTAAAAAAATTTGAAACACAAGTGTGTTGGTTGATTTTAATGAGGTCAGACATCATCGTCATTGTCCGTGTGGAAAACATACTTACTACCCACAATCATGAGAAAGGAGAATTTGCATCATCTCAAAGTGGAGGATATGGCTTAGATTTTAAAATCAACAATGCCTCACTCAACACCCAAGTGGAAAATATCTCACTTCACTATATATTATAGAAGTATAGTTGTTTGCATCACTACAAGGATTGACAAGAGTCTAATCTTTTGAGAAAAGTTTAAAGTAAAAAGCCAAAGTGGCAAAATGGTTTGAATGAGATTGATTGACTTTTAGTCTTCACACAAAATATGTCAAGGTATTATTAAATTTATTGAAGTTTATTTATGAAAGTATTTTGAAAATGCATGGACCTAGGTCCAAGTTTATTATGAAAGTAGTTTAAGTTTAGAAACAAGAAGAGTTTTCAAAAGGGGGGGAGCAAATATTTGAAATTAAAGAAGATGGGAGGAGAAGAAGAGACTATCCTAAAGCATAAGGTAAAAGCTAAGGAGAAGAATCATCTAACCAACAAGAAGCCAATACTTGACATTATGTGTCAAGATAGAATTCCCATTCTTTGGATTGAAACCAAGCAAGTAAAGATACTAGACCTCTTGAGAGAACCAAACTTCAAGTGTATTAAGTCTTCACAAAAATTTGGCAGAGTAACGACTGTATACGAGTGAATTCCAGATTACAATCAAAGAGTGTAATCACAAAAAAACCTGCACACAAAAACAAACAAGCAACCCAATGTCTTGAGGTAAACCTCAAGAACTCCAGACAAAATAATCAGATAAGATCACAAGGTCTCCAAGATAGGCCAAGGTTTCTAATCCTAAGTCCAAGAAAAATTCCCATGCTCCATAATGCCAAGGATAGTAACCAAATAGTCCAAGTACCATTAAGAGTTTTTTAGGGTTTATGTTGATTATTAAGTATCTTAAGAAAAGAAAAGAAAAGAAAAGCTCAAGTGAGCAAAGTAAAAATAGCAAGAAAATAAATGCTCAAATGAGCAAAGATAAAAATGACATGAAATGAAAATGCTAAAAATAAATAGTACATAAAGCATAAAAAAGAATAAAAGCATAAGATAAAACAAGTCAATAATTAGTGGTTAGTTGGATGACCATCTTGAAACTTGCATTTAGAACTCATTAGAGGATTGGTAGAACCAAAGCCTCTATGCAACAAGTTGCATTTGCTTTTTGTCAAGTATATCATCCATTTGGAATTCTCACAAGTACCATTTAATGATCAACGATGTTTAAGTTATCCGCGTTGACCAAAGGTGTTGTAGATCCATTAGAGGATTGGTAGAACCAAAGCCTCCACATAATGAATCTCAAGGTTATTGGATCAAATAGATCAAATTAACATACTTGGGCTTGCAATCATAAGTTTGGGCCACGAATGATCATTTATTCGAATCGGGACAAAATTTAGCGCTATGTTAAGCAATCGTAATTGGACTTATATAGAAGTCGCACCTATTTTGAGGTCGGTCAATAGCAATCTATGCACCATTTATTTTGAGACATGATATAGAGATCATGCTCCAACAACATTTAGTGCAATAAGAAGGGGACGAGATGAAGAGGATTAGGGCAAAAAAAAATACTCAAACCACATTTGAATTAAATTTTAATCAAACTATTATTAAAATCATTCATCCATTTTTATAGAGTTAAACTCAACACCGTGGATCTAATGATGTTAATAAAGTTCATGATCCAAAACCTAACCCAAGATCTGCTAGAAAATAATCACAAAATAATATCACATTTAATATACACAAAAAGGGTTTAAAAAATGTTTTTTTTAAAAAAAAGAAAATAATGAGAAAAATATCAATTATATTCAAATTAATCAAGAAGTGGAAAATAAGGCCATAGAAAAATCAGAAATGGATCCAAATATTTTTATAAAAATTTTGGTAATTTTTAAAAGTCAGAAACTATTTTTAAACTATTTAAAATTGCTAAAACAAACATAAAATAGATCAAAAATAGTAAAACTCAACATTAAATTCCATAAAAATTTTCAGAAAGTCAAAAATATGCAAAATAATATTTATGAATTTTTCCAGAATTAAAAAATGTCAGAAAATATTTTTTGAGTAATTAAAAGAAAGCAAATAATACAAAAATATAAAAAATACCAAATGTTAAAATAAAAATGTGAAAAAATAGTCATGAGATCAGAAATAATTCAAAGTATTTTTGTGAATTTTTTCATAATTTTTGGATAAAAAATAAAAGAGTTATAAATTTTTGAAAATTAAATCAATAAAAATATACAATCAGAAAATAAAATAAAACCAAAAAGATGTAGACCATCAGATCATAGTCAAAACGCGTTAGTAAGCTAATCCAATGGACCAGACGCACTGTGCTTGATATGGACCTTAGTGAAATGCACATGTGATCAGAAAAAGGACAACCAATGAAATTAAAACGTTTGGCACGCTATCATTGGTTGAGACGAGACATGTCATCATCTTCAACCTCCAGACACCCTGCAATGGGGATTTTGTGAGATCCTTCAAATGGAAAAATTAGGATCCCAGGCTTGCATCATTGAACTCGTCTCTTCAAGACGATTCTAACACAACCATCGTGCCAAATTTATATAAGGTATGGAGAGAGATATGAATCAAAAATCCAGAAAATAGCGAGCACCTTCAATTTGAGATTTCTCTCTCAATTCTCAATGGATTTAAAAATTGTAAGCAGCATTAGAATCAGAAGAAGGAGTAGAATAGATTAGTGCTTGATTTGGATCCAAATGGTGGAGAATTCTACCTTTTCGAAGTTCAAGTAAGAAGCTCTGAAACTGGACTTCTGTAGCTTGGATTATGGCTCGTTTTGATTGGTTTAAGTGCTGGAGAGTTAGTATGATGCTCAAGGATGATGAATGCGCAAAGAATTTTGGAAAAGGAAGCTTAAATCTCATTAACTGAATTCAAAAAAAGTGGGTTCGTGTGAGGTTTTGGCAGGGTATTCTTGGCTCTCTAAGCTTGGGAAAATGGATGGGGGTGACCCTCTATTTATAGGGAAGTGAATGAAAATGAAAAATTGAAGAAACAAGGAAGTTTGGAGGAAAATTGAGTGAAGGTTGAGAACGAGTGAAGTGTGACTTCATTTTCATCAAAACTCAGCCAAATCTTGTGTTTTGGGGTGCTAATCACTTCTGGAAAGTTTGCTAATCAATTTTAAATCAACAACACGCATAAATCTTGTATTTAGAAGTCACATTATGGATTTCAAAATTCTGACTTTGTAAAAAATTCAGTTTCAAGTTATCAAATTCAAATCCATGGCATTTCCAACTCAAGGGGTCTTAGGGCATAATTCTTGATGCTTTTAAAAGATGAGGTTACAAGCTTTGCAATGGAAAAAGAATGGAATCAAATGGATGCTTGAGCTGAAAGTTACATGGAGTCAAAGTTGAAGAAAAAGAGTTGACTTTCCATACTTAGAAATATTTCAAATTCTTCTTCAAAACTGACCTATAATATTTTGTATCCAAACATGGCCTTCCTCTTAGAATTTTATTTTGTCCAAAAAAGATGGAATGAAGTAGATCTCCTGAATGACGTTTTGAAATTTGAACCACTCAAAATCTCCAAAAAATGAGTAAGTTATGACTTTTTGAAGTTGGCCAAAAATCATGAAATGACCTATAATCTTTTGCATATTTAAGGCACCTTCCATCCATTTTATCACTTTCAATATAAAAGAAGGCATAAAGTACACATCTTTAAGATCATCATAGAAAAAGAATGGACTCAAGGTGATAAAAATTTACCAAGTTATGACCATTTGAAGTCACATATGGAAAATTATGGATTCATCTGGATGACTTGTAATCTTTCTTCTTCACCAAGTTCCTTTCACATGAAAAATCCTTGGAACTTTTAAAGTGTTTTGTTGGTAACTCTTTGAAGAGAAATATTCCTTTAGAATCACTCAAAAATACCAAAACCTGAGCAAGATACGCTCCTTTGAGGTTCAAAACCCTAGCCTATAGATCAAGAGAATGCTTTGAGGAACTTTGACAAGTTTGAATAAACTTCTTGTGCCAATATTCTTTCTTTGTGAATAGAAGTTGTTGAGGATGATGATGAGGACTCATAGCCACCAAAACCACTTCCATATCTTGAAATTTGAGAGAAATGTGATCTTGTGACAAATAGGAACAATTCCTTGTCCAATCATGACAACTTCTTCCCTCAACCCCTTGTACTTTTGAATCAATATTGATAACTTTGAAATGTGATGAGCCAAAGAAACTTTTCCATTCCAATTCTTCCAAAACCACTCTAATAGTGAAGTTTTAACTCCTCAAGCTATATTGACTAGGGCATGGAAATAAATTCATGAACCAATGGAGCAACTTGTTAAACCTCATTGCCTTTACCTACATTATTAACAAGTAAGACAAACCAACATTGTATTTTATTAATTAGAAAGAAAATCAAAGTAAAATATTCATGATCACAAAAGAAAATAAGTCAAGGTGCTTGGTAACTCCTCAAAAGAGCAAAGCTAAATGTAGGGAGAGGAACCAAGAATCCAAGTGTGATCTTGTTGTGAGTGAAACAACATGGTATGATGAAGGGATATTAGGGGCAAAAATTAGGGTACAACACCCCAGTGGTACCCTTTTGCATTTTTACATGTTTTACAATTCTGACTTTTTTGTTTGCAGGGCGCTGGGCCTCTTTGGGCCTGGCTTTTTTTTCTTCTTGTTTTTGCTAGCTAACCACCTGTTTCCTATTGGCACCCCTGGCCCAATTTTTATTTATTTTATTTTTTATTTCATTTTTATTATTCTTAAATATATTTTCTAAATACTAAAAAGTCATAAAATACAAAAAAATGATAGATTTATATTTTGACTTATTTTATTTTATATTTCTCACAAAAAATATTTTTATTTATTATATTTTATTTACTTTTATTAACTAATCTTGTAAACTTAATTAAAATTTTGTTTTTTATTTATTTATTTATTTTTCACACTATTTAAAATACATTATGTTTAATATTAAAAAAGGCCAAAATATTTTATAATGCTATAAATATTTTCAAGACAAAAATACCAAAAGATACATTTTTCTTAAACTTATTTTCTTTTAATCAACTAAATAGAATTAGGATTTCATTCAAAATCTTTTCTTAAACAAATTATTTTTATTAACTATTTTTCTTTAAATTAATTATATTAAGACAAAATCCTTTTTTTTCATGAAAATCAAACAAAGATATATTTTCTTTACATTTTGCATTTTTTGTACATTTATTTATTTCCTTGTACATTGATATCAATTCAATATGGTTGTAATAGACTAATTAGGCTTTAAATTCTTGCAATTCCCATTCAATTTGTACACCCCTCCCCACAAATGTTGTAATAGCGTAGTAACTTTAAATTCCGCAATTTATCGCTTTTATATATAAATGCTAGTAATTAGGGTTTGTAAGGAAAGACTAAAACCAATACTTAGAAAACCCTAATTCAAGACAAAAACAAGCATGAAAATGATACACTTGCACACAAACACCCTTAGGGCAATTCCACTTGTTGCCTTACAAAAATGGCCATATTATGCATGTGAGGTATCTTAGCAAAAACAAGCAAAAATTACAAGATCATAGTCCCTCGATAACGCTATCCATGTTGCCTTTAAAAATGATCTTAGTCCCTAAATAAAATGATAAGATATCTTACAACATTTCTAATCATGGTTATACGATGACCCACACTCGTCCTGTTTACATCCAAAGATAGGTTGCTTACCAAATCAATGGTAAAACAACAATGTCAAAGGAAAAGAAAAATGAACAAGAAAGACTTTTTGAGTAGGTAGAATGTTCATAATTACTTGCTCAATTTCAAAACAAATATCCTTGCTATTTTCAAAAACAAACACCTACACTTTCAAAACATCTTACAAATTTGAAAACATTTTCAAAAGATCAACATCTTTGTATACATTCTTACAAACAAGAATCATTACAAAGATTGCCTAAACAATGGCCTCTTTATAAAATACTTTCAAAAACCACACAAAGCATAATTTCAAACAAAAGCAAGTGATCTAGCAAGTAACTAAGAGCCCATGGAAAACCATGGATGAAAAGGGTGCTAACACCTTCCCTTTTCATAATCTACCCCCGAACTCAAGAAATAATCTCAAAGGTATTTCCTGTGCTTTTTCACCTTTCCTTTTAGATAAAAGAAAAGTCGGTGGCGACTCTTTCTAACTGCAACATTTGCGATCAAATGCAAAACCTTCAAGTCAGTTCTCCCACCATACCACAATCACTAACCAGCTACTCTACTATATGCGTGCAAAAAGATAAAGGGCTTAATGTGATTGAGCTCGAACAAAATGGGTGAAACAAAGCGAAAAGAACTAGGTTGAGCTATAATAGCATGACTGGGATTGGTCTGCATAAGGTGGGGTTATTTAGTGTCATTAATGTATCTTTAGTGTTGATATTGAGCTTATATTGTTCTAACAAAAATACCTCGCAACCATGTATGATTTGAGTTGTGTCATATATTTTCATTTAACCCGTGTTTAATTGATTATCATATTGATTATTTTCTTGAGGACAAGAAAAGGTTCAAGCCTGGGGGAGTTTGATAACACGAAAACACATCACATATTTGGCTCGATTAGCATAAATGATGTTACCATTTTCTGTTAATTATGTTGCATTATGTTGGTATTTTAAGTGTGTTTTAGGTATTTACATTCCACAAGACTTGCATGAGAAAAGAGGAAGAAATGACAAAGAAATGAGTTGAAAATGATTGTAGCAGAAAACAGAAGGAAATTGCACGACAGAGGACTGTGACGGTCATCACAGCCTCTAGCCGGTCGCCACGCATTGGAATTATGTATGCCCTTAGGAACACATATGTTACGGAGTCCACAACTGTGATTTGTGTGCCCCACGGCACACACGGCATGCCCCTCGCCACAGTCTATAACTTCATTGCATGGTTCTCTCGACGTCTGTAACGAAACTTCTATATTCTCTCAAACGCAACAACTGAGTCCGTATTATGATCCACTTCATGATGACCAAGTACCTAATTATTTGCAGAAGTAAAGTCTTCCAATTTCCACGTGACTCCTAAATATTCTCCAACATAAGTTATAAGCAGGCTATAAAAAGGAAGCAACCAGACATCAAAAAGGGCACATGCTTTTGTGCAATTTTCCCATAGTTCAGAACCATTGTTTTATAAATTTTAAGCAAATATTTCCCCACCTAAATTAGCAATAGTTTTCCACATCGGGGAGCTGTTGCACGAGTAGATTTTATTCGCATCCTTCAGACTTTGTTTTAGTTTATATTTTTCCTGCTTTCAAGTTATCATTTTCTGCAAAGAAAATCATGTCGACATATTGTGGAGGATTGCACTTGGCACTAGAAGTTTAGCATTAATTTCAATTTTCTTTTTTAATTCCAGGTTCTTATTTCATTTATATATACTATTTTATACTTAATAATCATTATTATGTTATGGGTTAAATAAGTTTTTGGTCCCTCTAAATATCTCGAATTTCATTTTTAGTCCCTCTAAATTTTTCCTTTATAGAATGGTCCTCCTAAAAAATTAAATTTTAATTTTTGGTCCCTCGTGACAAAATCGTAGCTAAAATGGTCTCTAATTCTGTCTCTAAATAAAAACCATCGCTAAGTTGTAAAAATCGTCGCTAAATTGCAGGAGGGACCAAAAGTTAAAATTTAATTTTTTAGGAGGACCATTCTTTGAAGAAAAAGTTTAGAAGGACTAAAAACGAAATTTGAGATACTTAGAGGGACCAAAAACTTATTTAACCTTTATGTTATTGTTTGTTTACTGTAGTTTTATGTTGGTACTCAATAACATGTCAAACTAATTTCTCTGATACCAGTATGTAAGGTCATAGAGCCGAAGAGGTTCGATAATGAATTGGCATAAACATTTAAAAAATACTTTTCTAGTTTAGTTTCCAACATTTAATATCAAAACTGTTTAGGTTAAATGCACTTTACCCCCTGCAATAGTAGCGGGTTTTGATTTATCCCCTTTTAAATTTTCTTCTTCTTTTTGCCCCTTAACAAATATAGATTCCAAAACAAAAAACCTTTTAGCCCAAGATTCCATTTGAGATGGAGATGTGGCTTGTGACTATTTGCTGGCTGGATAATTATATGCCACCTTGGCTTTTTTTAATATTTTTAATATTTTATTTAATTGTATAAAATCTTTGAATTGTTAAAAAAGATGCATCAGGTGGGTTTCAAACCCGGGACCCTCTACTACAAATCCTTGCACTTAACTACTACACTATGTGTTTCAATTTGAATATTTTTCGCTTTGAATGCTAGTTTAATTCAAACCATTCATACTCAGATCCATTCCACATCCATCTATTATCTCACTGTACTCTATCTTCCATATTTTTAGGTGCAACACTATTTGTATCCGGTGATGGTCGTTATTATTCAGAGCAAGCGATTCAGGTACTTTTAACATATATGTTGTTGTTTCCTTCTAATGTGAACTTCTTTTTGTTTAAAGAATTTGGTTTATCAATTATGTTATCAATTATGCTAGGTAACAATTTTTATCCTGAATTAAAGAAAAGCAGTGGATAGAACTATATGTTATTTACAGGGATCCAAGGCAACAAGAGCATTTATACTGACAGCAAGTCATAACCCTGGAGGTCCTAATGAGGTGAGTATTGTCGTGTTTTGCTCAATCATTTATGGAGGAATTCATTTTATCAGTGATTATGATAATATCTGGTATAGGGATTTTATGTGAGTCTCTCACACTATTTCTGAAGTTTGAACCAAGGTGTCTGAAACTTAGCTGATAGGTTACCCACCTAAATATTTGAGATTGACTTCCATTTCTTGGATGTAATTTCCTTGGATCATGGAATTAAATGATAAAACATTTGTATTCTTCTTTCATTTGTAGCTTTTGGATAAAGGATATTACCTGGTTACTCTTTTCAAATTCTCCTTAAACTTTCAAAATGTCGAGGTAGCTGTTGGGCCTTAGATGATAACTGTTTGTTTAGAATGGTCTGACTGGTTCTGAGTGAAATGTTAGGACCAAATAGTAAGAAACAGGTGGGAAAATTTACACTGAAATGATATTCTTTTTTAAGTGGTAAATGGAAGATTTGAGTGCTAAGCTTGATTTAGTCTGACGCTGAAATCTTGTGTTTATGTGCCCACAAAAGCATTACTCAGTCCCTCCCCCAAAACAAAAAACAAAAAGCCAAAGTGACATACAATTATCCAGTCAGCAAACAGTTACAAGCCACGTCTACATCTCAAATGAAATCTTGAACTAAAAGTTTTTTTGTTTTGGAGTCTATATCTGTTAAGGGGCAAAAAGTTTATTTTTAAAAGGGCGATAAATCAAAACTCGCTACTATTGCAGGGGAGTAAAGTGTATTTCACCTAAACTATTTTGTTACGAGAGTAAAAGACAAACAAAGGTTAAAATCGATATAACAAGAGTTTGAGATTGTGATACGGTGGCCAGAACCGGGACGTGTTTCCCCTTTTTTAATGAATTGCTGGTTTGCGTTTTGCGTTTGTGTTTGCAAAATGTCGCGGTAAGCAAGAGTCACCATCGACTTTTATTTTATCCAACAAGGAAAGGAAAAAAGCACTGAAAAACTCATTTTTCGAGATATTTCTGAGTACGGGGGGTAGATTATAGAAAGGGAAGGTATTAGCACCCTTTCTATCTGTAGTTATCTACGGGCTCTTAGGTACTTGCTCATCATTTTCAAAATTGTTTTCTTTGTGCTTGTGGGCTTTGAAATTTTTTTGTTTTGACTTCGATTTAACTCTTGCTTCTATCTTCAAGAGTGTAATGAAGTGTTTTTGAAAACTTTGTTTGTAAAGGAGTGTAAGTGTGGAAAAGTTTGTTTGGATTGAGCAAGTACTTAAGAACTAATCTACCTACTCGAAAAAGAATCGTTCTATGTTCGTTTCCTTTAGACAGCGCTAACCCACTATTAGTGAGTAGATAGCACCGTCGTTGGAGTTTTGAGGGTCAATTCGAAAGGGACGTACGGTCACTAAAGCAATGTTAGGACGTCTTAGTAGTAACCCTAATGTCTTAGATCAATTTATCCTGGGCAACAATATCCGAGGCAACCTTTCTGAGGAAACTATGATCTTTAGACAAAAGGACGACCACTAAAGCATCTTATACTCAATGACCGTTTACCGAAGGCAACCAAGTGGGAGTGTACCCTAGGAGTGCGCGTGTGCGAGTGATTCAATTTCAGATTATTTATCTTTGCACATGTTTAGGGTTATCTAACTGTTTTAAAATTACATACATTCTTATCATGCATCCTAATGTCATACATCTAACAGTTTAATATTTGTGGAATTTAAAATGCGGAAATTAAACTAAGCTATTACAAGGCTTCGGGTATTTACATAGCCAAAAACAAACCCTTTGGAATTAAAGCGATAAATGTAAATAAACGTCCTAATTAAATTATTACAAACTGTAAGCAGTTACATCAATATCATAAATAATAAAAATGAAGCGCGCGAGAAAAATTAAGATCGGGTAGAAATTAGGGTTTTGACCTTTCTATCCTAATGAAAAGAGAAAATGTTTTTGTTGTTTTTAATATTTTTTAAAGAAAAGAACTTAGGTTTTAAAATTAAATATACAATTAATTAGTGATTAAATTAATTAATAAAAATAATTACATGACCTATTTTTATGTTTTTATTATTTTTGAGAAAAAGAAAATAATTAAATTAGAAATAAAACCTATTTGTTCTAATTAATTTTAATTATGTACAAAAAAGAAATTAAAGTTATCTAAGTTAACAAACCTAATTAAATTAATTAATTTTTTAATAAAAATAAAATCTAGACCTAATTTATGAAAAGTAATATTTTTTGTGATTTTTTTGATAAAAATAAATAATTTAATTGGTTAGTAAATAAAATAAATAAATTAAAAGAAATAAATATAATAAAAAAGTAGAGAAAGAAATTGGGCCTGAGAAGCAATCTGAAGGGGAGTGCAAATAGTTAGCCTTGGCCCAAAACAAAAGAGGTCCGTTTTGACTTTCTGTGATCCCATGCAATGCATTGATTGAGCCTCATGGTGTTCTTCCCTTGATAGCCTTTGGATCTGGCCTTCAAGACACTTGGCATTCTGGATTATGATGGACCATGGTGGTCGCTGGTCTCATGTACACGCTGGATCCTGAAAAGGCAAAATATATGAAAGAAGGGGGAGGGGGCTGGGATTCGAACCCAGGTCCTGAGGAAATTTCTAATGCTTGGCTACCAGCTGGGCTATTTGTTTTGTTCGTACATAAGATAAACAATAATAATAATATACAAAAAGAAGAATTAGTGGAGGATAGCAAAAAAACGCGCGCCAGGGTTTGAATGTCCCAATAGGAATATGACACGCAGGCGTCTTCAACCTTGCACCGTTGGTAAAAGTGGAACACTTTTACCTACCGACATATGTCCGTAGCTATAGGCCTGCACATTCTCAAAACTCAACACAGGCATGTTAAATAACAACGAAGGCCATGGATAGCTTCGTCCAGTCTTGCTGAACACATTGGTGGCCTTTTCATGGCCTAATTTTGCCTGTAAAAGAAAATCCCAAATTGAAGCAAGCAACCCTAGCAATGGTGAAATCTAATATAGGCCATATAAATGCAATTAATCAATACAGGAAGCTTGCAAATGTTCCATGGATCAAGAATATGTGGTTAATTCGTGCTAACAATGTCCATATCATGAAATTCGAATTCAAAAAAGAAAAGAGGTCGTGATGGACTTACAGTGAGATGTAGAGCCTGGAAATGCTTGTTTTGGATTGTTTTAGCTTGCTGATGACCTCAAGAAACGATTGGAATGGTTCAAAGGTCCTGAAATTACCTCTAAATGGGAATTCGTGTTTGCACTTTTTCTTGATTTTTCAAGTTTTTGTTCTTGATGCTGCACCTATTTTTTTAACCTAGTTTTTGGTCTGCCTTCATTCTATATGTATCAAGGAATGGATTAGGGTTGATAACTGATCTCAATCTTCCTCCATCGATAAATTGGATCTTGAATTGATACACCTTAAAAATCTTTCCAAAATTGGCCTAAAATCAATCTTTTTGTCCACCCTAATGCCTTGCACGAGTTTGATTTGATGCTAGCTGTACATTAAGACCTGAAACAAGCACAAAATCTTTTGTTTTCAATATTTTGGATTTTCTCATGATTTATTTTGATTTAAATCAAATAAAAATCAAAATAAATAATAAAAACATGATAATGACAAGTGGCAAGGGATAGAGCTCGTGGACTATGTTGCCAACTCAAAACAAGTGAAAAAGATTGGGCCCATTTGGCAAAAATTGAAGTTTTAGGCATAGTTGACTTTTGGCAATTTTGCAAAAAGGGTCAACTTCACCAATGCATAACTTCCTCAATTTTGACTCTTTGGAGGTGTTCTTGGAGTTTTTAGAAAGCTTGAGATGTCCTATAATCAACCCTTTTAGTCTCATATCAATTTTATATTCCATGCTCATGTATGAATCTTTGACAAAAAATGTGTTTTTGTTGACTTTCCAAAATGACCTATAATGTCCAAATTCATAACTTCTTGTGAGTGCATATTTTGAAATTGGGAGATGAAAATGTATTGTATATAATTGCATCCTCTTCACAATGAGCTTTGGATGGGTTATTTCTCATAAAATATGAGAAAGTTATGCTTGGTCAAAGTTGAGTTGACTTTTCTTACAAAACCCTAATTTAGCAACTTTTGAATCTTGATGAATTATGAGAAGTACTTGATGAATCATGATCAACCATTGATCAAATGATGAAATATCCTTCAAAATGAGAATGTTGACTAAAAATATTGAAGTTTGACTGTATGTGGGCCACAATTGACTTTTGCCCTAGCACAGTCGATTTTCAGGCCTTTGAGCAATTGATTGAGCAAACTTCCTATGCAAGGCTTGAAACTTGACATGGATAATCTTGATAAAATATTAAGACATTGGTGAGAATTTGGGATCCCTTGGACTCAATTATCCTGATGCAACATGAAACCCTAATTTGAGGTTGACTGCCTTAGGAGAGAGCTTGTCTGGCAAACCCTTGGACTACCTTGAGCAACTTGGGGATTTTTCTTGAAATGTTTTGAGAAATATGGGAGGGAAAATTTTGGGATACAACAGCTGCCCCTGTTCAATTTTCTAAAACCTGAAGATTTAGATTGGCTTGTCTGCCTTTCGTGGTCTGAAGGTGGAAGATGATTGAACACTAGAGTGCCCAGAAATTTGCACTCACATGAAGTGGTAATTATCTTGTGATATCGGGAATGGGCTTACAGATGCCATTTGGAGACTGATGACGGGAGATGGGCTTAAAGATTCCATCTGAAGGAGTGTCGATCTCCTAAGAGATTCCTTAGCGAGAGCTTGTATACCTGTCGTTGAGGAAGATTCCGCTGGGGAAGGCTGATATTTGTTACAAGAAGTAGAATTTTAGGAGCTTCGGTCGTCTGTATTCTGCTGGTGAGTTGTCTCTGTTGAATTTTAGGAACTTCGGTCGTCCGTGTTAGAACAAAGTTTGAATCTACTACCCTATATTTAAGTTTTGATGATAACAAAGTGAAAAGATATATTATGTATATGATTCATGTATGAACTATCTGCTGCCTAAAATTATTATGTTCTGACTTGCAGATACTCTGATTGATATAAGCAAGATCACACCTATTCAGCATCAGAATTTGGTTCCTAACATCAGCATCAGAAGTTGCCATATCAGAATGTCAGAATCAGATGATCAACTCACGTATATGCTGAAGCCTGATGAACAAGACTACGCTCAACACTCTGATAAAGAAACACAACAGTTCATCAGCAGCTAAGCAGAGTCAGAATGAGCCAAGCCAGAACTTGCATTAAGTAAGCAACGGTACTGTGCATTGAAAGCAAATTAATACCAACGGCCTCATTCCAGACAAGATCTGCTCGATAAGGAAAGTTTGTTATTAGCATTGAATCAAGAATATTGCATCCAACGTTCAACATCTCAGTGCTATATAAACAAGCCTTTGAAGATTGAAATGGCTAATGCTCTCCAAATCTTTACACGCATAAAAGCTGATCAAAATCTTCTTTCTCTCAGTTTTGCTAAACACTACACATTCTGATATTCTATCATTGTTTAGCAATCTAGTTTCTAAGCTTTAATTTGTGTATACATCACAGTTGTGATACAGTTTTGTAGAAAACATTCACACGCTTAGTTTTGATATCTTTGTAAGAAAGTGTTTCCTTGACAAACCGGGTTGTGGTTTGGATCAAGAAGGCTTTAGCAGTTGTTAAAGCAGTCTGTAATATTCAGTTGAATATAGTGGATTAAGACCTCGTTGGAGAGAGGAGAAATCACCTTGACGGGTGGACTGGAGTAGTTTGAGATCAAACGAACCAGGATAAAAATATCTTGTTCATTGCATTAGATTTCAGTTTTACAATTCAACCCCCCCTTCTTGTGTTTTTCACTACTTCAATTGGCATCAGAGCGCCTGGTTCTGAGCTAAAACACTTAACCGTGTCAGTACAAGATCCAGCGTCAGAAAAACACAATGGAAGGAAACAACTCTCACATCAGCAATGACAACAATGAGGACAAAGACAGATTCAGCGGCAAACCTCCAGTCTTTGATGGAGAAAACTTTGATTACTAGAAATACAGAATTGAAAGCTTCTTTCTGGCACATGATGATGATCTGTGGGATATGGTGACAGACGGATACACGCACCCTGTGAATGCAACCGGTCAGAAGATTGATAGAAAATCAATGTCTGACCAACAAAAGCGTGACTTCAAGAATCACCACAAGGTCAGAACCATCCTCCTCAGCGCCATCTCCTAGACTGAATATGAAAAGATCTCCAACAGAGACACATCAAAGAATATTTTTGACTCACTCAGAATGACGCATGAGGGCAACGTTCAGGTCAAAGAAACTAAAGCTCTGGCGCTCATTCAGAAGTATGAGGCGTTCAAAATGGAAGAATCTGAATCCATTGAAACAATGTTCTCAAGATTCCAGATTCTGGTAGCTGGTCTCAAAGTTCTGGACAAAGGATACTCTACTGCTGACCATGTCAAGAAAATCATCAGAAGTTTACCCAAGCAGTGGAGACCTATGGTTACAGCTCTGAAGCTAGCTAAAGATCTCAACAAAATCACTCTGGAGGAACTTATCAGCTCCCTCAGAAGTCATGAGATAGAGCTAGAAGCTGACGAGCCTCAGAAGCAAGGTAAGCCTTTAGCATTAAAATCTAACAAAAAATTTGAGTCTAAAGTTTTGCAGGCAGTTGAAGAAACATCTGATGGATCCTCATCAGAAGAAGACGAACTCTCTCTCCTCTCCAGAAGAGTAAATCAACTGTGGAAGCAAAGACAAAGGAAGTTCAGGAATCCCAGAAGATCTGATCAGAACGAGTCTTCTTCCAGATACAGAAGGACAGATTCTTCCTCTGGATACAGAAGATCTGAAGGCTCCTCCAGTAGCAAAAAGCCAAACACCAAGGACATCATCTGCTATGAGTGCAATGAGCAAGGACACTATAAGAGTGACTGCCCAAAGCTTCAGAGGGAAAAGCCCAAAAAGAAGTTTGGAAGAGAGAAGAAGAAAAGTCCCATGGCTACATGGGATGACTCTGACTCGTCTGAAGCTGACTCAGAATCAGATGATGAGAGGGCAAACATAGCTCTCATGGCTAACATCTCAGAAGATAGTGAAGCTTCTGAATCAGACTCAGAATCAGATACTGAAGAGGTATTTCCTAACTTTGTTGTTAACTTTACAAAGGCTGAACTTGCTGAAAGCCTTAATGAGATTCTGGAACGGTATCAGCAAATTAGAGTTAAATTCAGAGACCTGAAAAGGAATCTTGAATCTGACTCTAATAAGACTGAGAGTCTCAAATTGGAGAATTTTGAGCTGAGAAATAAGATTTCAAAATTAGAAAACACTTTACAAAACTCTCAGAAGGAACCAATTTCTGAAACTCCCAGCAACGCTGATGAGATCATCAAGGAGTATGATCACAGTTTCCAGAAGTTCCTCGCTAAAAGCATAGATAGAAGCAAAATGGCTTCAATGATCTATGGAGTTAGCAGAAACGGCAGGAAAGGAATAGGATACCAAGGTAAGGATCCTACACCAAAGAATGTCATGGACTTAACCATTAAACACACTCCTCTGAATTCACACTTTGTGTATGGTCACACACATGATATTAAATACACTAGCAGTAAGCACTCTGTGAAACCAAAATTCAACCAGAGTTTTGGTAAAACTAACAAATCAGGACCCAAGAAAATCTGGGTACCTAAGGATAAAATAATACATGTTGCAGATATCTTTAGCAGCAAGTCAGAAACACCAGTCATGGTACCTGGACTCTGGCTGCTCACGACACATGACGGGAAGAAGGCATATGTTCCAAAGCCTGGAACTTAAGCCTGGAGGCCACGTTGGCTTTGGAGGCAATCAGAGGGGAAAGATAATTGGCTCTGGAACTGTAGGTAATGGAAATCTTCCCTCTATTAATAATGTTCTGCTAGTAGATGGATTGATGCATAATCTGTTATCCATAAGTCAATTAAGTGATAACGGTTATGATATAATCTTTAATCAAAAATCATGTAAAGCTGTTAGTCAGAAAGATGGGACTATCCTGTTTAATGGTAAGAGGAAAAACAACATTTACAAAATCAAACTTTCTGAACTAAAGAGTCAGAATGTAAAATGTCTTCTGTCTGTTAACAACGAGCAGTGGATCTGGCACAGAAGATTGGGGCATGTTAGTATGAGAAGAATATCTCAGATTAACAAACTCAATCTGGTCAGAGGACTTCCTAATTTGAAGTTCAATTCAGATGCTCTGTGTGAAGCATGTTAGAAAGGCAAGTTTGCAAAACCTTCTTTTAAATCCAAAAATGTTGTTTCTACCTCTAAGCCATTAGAACTTCTGCACATTGACTTATTTGGACCAGTTAAAACTGCTTCAGTCAGTGGCAAGAAGTATGGGTTAGTAATCGTAGATGACTATAGCAGATGGACATGGGTAAAGTTCTTAAGACACAAGGACGAGTCACACTCTGTGTTTGTTACCTTCTGTAACCAAGTTCAGAATGAAAAGGATCTTAGAATCGTTAAAGTCAGAAGTGATCATGGTGGAGAATTTGAAAACAAAGATTTTGAGTCATTCTTTAATGACAGAGGCATTCTGCATGATTTCTCTTGTCCTAGAACTCCCCAACAAAATGGAGTTGTAGAACGAAAGAACAGAACATTGCAAGAAATGTCCAGAACCATGATCAATGAGACAAACGTTGCTAAGACCTTCTGGGCAGAGGCAATAAACACAGCGTGCTACATTCAGAATAAAATCTCAATAAGACCTATTCTAGAAAAGACTCCATATGAACTGTGGAAGAACAGAATGCCCAACATTTCATATTTTCATCCATTTGGATGTACTTGCTTTATATTAAATACAAAGAATTATTTGAACAAGTTTGACTCTAAGGCACAAAAGTGTATTATGTTAGGATACTCTGAACGCTCAAGAGGGTACATAGTATACAATACAGAAACACAGATTGTGGAAGAATCAATCAGTGTTCGTTTTGATGATAAGCTTGACTCTAAAAAGTCAAAGCAGAATGATGTTTTTGCAGGTATGGAAATTGAATTTACAGGTTCTGAAGACAAGTCATCAGAAGCTCTCAACACAGACACTCCTTCAACATCTGAAAGGAGCACTGCTAGCAATCCTACAACAGCTGCTGATCAACCTCAGAAGAGATTACCCATAAGCAGCTTAGATCACCCAGAAGAGACTATCTTAGGAAGAAAGGAAGATCCAATCAGAACAAGAGCAAGCTTCAGAAACTCTGAAGAAACTCTTATGGGACTTGTGTCTCTGATTGAACCTTCTTCTATTGATGAAGCACTTCTGGATAATGACTGGATTCTGGAAATGCAAGAAGAGCTGAATCAATTCACCAGAAACGACGTATGGGATCTCGTTCCCAGACCAAAAGGATTCAACGTCATTGGAACAAGATGGGTGTTCAGAAACAAGCTAAATGAACAAGGTGAAGTCATCAGAAACAAGGCACGACTGGTTGCACAAGGTTATAGTCAGCAAGAGGGGATAGACTATACAGAAACCTTTGCCCCAGTCGCCAGGTTAGAATCTATCAGACTTTGAATTTCATTTGCTATTAATAGAGGCATCACTCTGTATCAGATGGATGTCAAAAGTGCATTCTTAAATGGTTATAGAGAAGAAGAAGTCTATGTACACCAACCCCCTGGTTTTGAAAATACAAAACATCCAGAACATGTTTTCAAACTAAAGAAGTCACTATATGGTCTGAAACAAGCTCCCAGAGCTTGGTATGAAAGGCTAAGTAACATTCTGTTAGAAAATGAATTCACCAGAGGGAAAGTGGACACTACTCTATTCTGTAAATCAGTTAAGAATGACATCTTAGTCTGTCAAATTTATGTTGATGATATTATTTTTGGTTCTACTAATCCTTCTCTTGGAAGAAAATTTGCTAAGTGTATGCAGGCAGAATTTGAGATGAGCCTCATGGGGGAACTGAAATTCTTTCTAGGAATTCAGATCAATCAAACTCTAGAGGGAACTTACATTCATCAGAGCAAATACATCAGAGATCTTCTGAAGAAATTTGACCTATCAGAATGTAAGCCATCAAAGATTCCAATGCATCCCACGTGCATTCTGGAAAGAGAAGAGGTAAGCAAAAATGTAGAACAGAAAGTCTACAGAGGTATGATTGGTTCTCTCCTCTATCTGACTGCTTCAAGACCTGACATATTATTCAGTGTTTGTATCTGTGCTAGATTCCAATCAGATCCTAGAGAATCTCACTTAACAGCTGTTAAGCGAATTTTCAAGTATCTGAAAGGTACTACTAATCTGGGTTTGTTTTATAGAAAATCTAGTGATTACAGCTTAGTAGGCTACTGCGATGCTGATTTTGCTGGAGACAGAGTGGAACGTAAAAGTACTTCTGGAAGCTGCCAGTTTCTGGGAGAAAATCTGATCTCTTGGTCCAGCAAAAGGCAATCAACAATTGCACTATCAACAACAGAAGCTGAGTACATAGCAGCAGCAGGATGTAGCACACAAATGCTCTGGATGAAAAGTCAGCTTGAAGACTTCCAGATTTTTGAGAGTAACATTCCTATACTCTGTGATAATACTTCTGCTATTTGCTTAAGTAAGAATCCCATTTTACATTCTAGAGCTAAGCATATAGAAATAAAACATCACTTCATTAGGGACTATATTCAGAAAGGAATTTTGAACTTAAAATTTATAGATACATACCATCAATGGGCTGATATCTTTACTAAACCCCTTTCAGAAGATAGGTTTAATTTCATTCTGAAACATCTCAGCATGAAAATCTGTCCAGAGTGAAAATGTTTTAATTCCATATATTTACCTTCAGAATGTAATTGTTTTACTGTGAACTTCTGATCAATCTTCTTTCAGAAAGATAGAACATGCAGATTGTATCAGATGCAAGTCTAAAGATCTGAGAGTCTAAGCTCAAAGACAGACGTGCTGATCACTACATCAAACAAGTGTCATCCAATCATCAGCAAATCTCTGAAGCAGAACGCGTGCATGCTTCTGAGAAGGCAAAGCGCTGATTGGGTGCATTGAGACACATGTCTGGTAACCGTTTTTTTTGTATCTTTCTCAAATCCCCCAAAATCAGCAAGCATTTAATAAAAAGTAATCATGCTTTTAAAATGCAATCATGATTTTTCTCTTTCTTAAAAACGTTTATCTTTTCAAAATATTTTGAAACTCTATTTAAACACATTAATCTCTCATTCTAATTCTTTACAGTTTCTCACTAATACTCAAGCATTCTCTGCATTTTTTTCCTGTGTTCATCTCTTGCAAAACCTTTTTCTCAGTTCTTCTAAAAATCTTTTAGTGTGAACATGGCAACCTCCAGCAGTGCTTCTGCAGGTCCTCAGAAGAAAGCATCATCTGAGCAGTATCAAGTGCCATTCAGAACACTCCTCACTCCTGTGAAGAATCTTGAAGTGTTATCTGAACTGATCATTGATTTTGGAAGCTTGAAGGAGAACGGTTTTGACCTAACTGAAGAAGTTAGGGCACAGAAGTGGGAAAGGTATTTTGACAGGTTGGTTGGACCAACATTCCCTATCTTAGTCAAGGAATTCTGGACTCATGCCAAGGCTTCCACACATCTAGTCACCTCCTTTGTTATGGGGAAGAAGATTGTGATCACTGAGGATCACATTGCAAGGTTAATCGGTTACAGTGGCGGTGGCGTCCGCTGTGTGGACATGGCTGAGAGATGTGCTGACGTGGGCGTGATAGCTGCAAAGATTTTCACCCATGGGGTGCCCAGCAGCAAGATCAAAGATCTGAAGGATCATTACAGAGTTTGGGCTAAGATAATTCTGGGGTGCTTCAACCATAGGAAGCCAACCAGTTCACCTGATTACATAAATGTGGATCAGCAGTTTCTGATCTACTTTATTGATCAGAAGGTAAAAATTAATTTAGCTCATTTTCTGTTCAACCACCTCAGAACAAGTGTGAAGGAAACCAGGGAAGAAGAAAGAACCAAGAGGGATTGGATACCCTTTGGAAGGTTGATATCAGATATTCTGACAGAGAATAGGCTGATAGAGCATCTGATAGAAGCTCAAGAGCTAAGCACCATTGAACCAACAGTTGGGAAACCTCTGAACGCGAAGAACTTGAAGAAAATGAAGCTGATAGAGAATATCCAAAAGGAACCCAGAGCTACTCCTATTGCTGATATCACCAGCAGAAGAGTTCCTCTGAGTGACTTTCCTTTATTTTCTGAGATAGAATCTAAACCAGAGGTGGTTCTCAGGTACTTGGATGCATGCAAGGCAGATGGTACAGATCCAAATCTGATTATCAAAGCTCTGCATCAACCTCAGCAAGAAGTGACTCTGAAGAAGACGAAGAAGAGGAAGGCACCTTCAGAAGGATCATCCCAGCAGACACCCAAGAAAAGAGGTAATTTATCTGCTGCTTCTGTTTTAAATTCTTCTACTATTCCAGCATCTATTCCTCCTCAAACCTCTCATAGAATCTCAATCCCCATCCCTACCATAGATGAAACTGTACCAGAAGATGACCCTTCCGAGGCATTAAAACTCAGAAGACCCAGAACCAAACATCCCAAACCAACAATCTCAACAACATCAGCAATTGACAAAGTGCTGTCTGACATTGATCAACACACTTCTGATCAACCAAACTCTGAACCACAAATTGTCCCTCCTCCACAACCAGAACAACAGCAATCTGCTGAAGAACCAGAACAACAACAACCACTCTCATCAATTCCCGAAGAACCCATTATCCCTGAACAACCAGAAATTCTAACAACTTCTCCTCAACCAGAAATTCCGTCTCCCTCTCCTCAACCAGAAATTAATCCACCATCACCTCAACCAGAGTTTCATCACTCTGAAACTCCTTCTCCTCAACCATCTGAACCTCATTCACCTCAACCATCACCTTTGGCAATCCAGCTGCCAGGTGGAACAACAATCACCTTGGCACAATTGCCATCCTCACCAGAATCTACACCACCAAATACTCCCAAAACACCACCCAGTCCAATCATAATTTCTGATTCTGAAACTCCATCTCCAAAACAAACTGCTGCCAAGAAAACCTCTGAAAACCCCAGCAGGACCTTCATAGACTTAACCAGTCTTGACCGTCTTGCTGATATGAAACATAAAATTGCCATCCCAAAACCAAAACAACCAGATGTTGGCTCTGGTATTATGAATTTTGAAATAGGTGTGCAACAATTGATTGCTTCTTTGAAGCAAGTCTGTCCTGGAATGATTGACCCAGCTGCTTCTGATCAGCTCTGGTCACAATTCAGACTTTGGGTACGTGCTGAAGCCCTCAAGTTGCAGGATATCAACTATGAGCAGGCACAACAGAATTTCAGCAAGCTTCTGAATGAAGTTGGAAGTCAGCTTCTGAAAGAAGACGTGCTCCCTCTGGATAGTGAACCTTGGTCTGAGAAACAGCCAGCTTCAAAGGTGCAACCAGAAGAAGACAAGACAATTCAAGCTGAAGAAAGTCAAGCAGAAGATGTTGCAGAAAGCTCTCAGAAGCTTCCTGCTTCTGATGCTTCTCAAGCTGCCTTGGACAGGCAGACTCTGGAAGAACTAAAGCTGAATGACATGCGTCTACAGCAGAGGATGGATGAAAACAACCAGAAGATGAAAGAAAGAATGGATGTGCAGGATAGCAAGATTGACACTTTTGTAAGCATGGTGCACAAGCAGAATGAGACTGCTGATTAGATCAAAGCCATGCTGGAGAACCTGTTCACACGCTTGCCTCCTCCACCTTAGTCTTTTTTCATTCATGTCTTTTTCATGTTTTCTTTGATTCTCTGATGTACTATTTGAATATGTTTTGTACTATTTTCATGTTTTGATTCTGAACCTTTCAATATGACAAGTTTTTCTGATCTTAACTGTTTTAGCACTCACGTACACTTTTTGATTGCTGACAAAAAGGGGGAGAACAAGAATGATATTTTAAACAATAACGGTTAACTAAGACAGAAATTCTCAAACATTCTAACTCTATTACTTGAAAATGTTTTTTCTGTTTTGCTTAAAGTCTACAGGTAGAAGGAAGCTCCTGGACACTCTGAAGACTAAAAGCTATGAAGCTCTGATCACTATGAAGCTCTGATCCGCTCTGAGACTCTGATCCAAAGCAAAGCTCTGACAAGAAAAGCTCTGATACGCTGATCTGAAGCTCTGCTCTGATATGCTGATCCAAAGTTTCTGATAGTCAAAGACTCTGATACTCTGATGTTCAAAGAAAGGCAAAAAGATCTGATCCTGAAGAACACTTGTAATCAAAGGGAAGTAATAAACTCAGGGGGAGTATCTCTCAACTCTGATATCTCTTTACCCCTCATCTTTGATAAACTCTTACTCTGATGCATCTCTCTGATACCTTTTCACGTTATTTTCATTTAAAAATATCTAGTTTTTGTCATCATCAAAAAGGGGGATATTGTTAGAACAAAGTTTGAATCTACTACCCTATATTTAAGTTTTGATGATAACAAAGTGAAAAGATATATTATGTATATGATTCATGTATGAACTATCTGCTGCCTAAAATTATTATGTTCTGACTTGCAGATACTCTGATTGATATAAGCAAGATCACACCTATTCAGCATCAGAATTTGGTTCCTGACATCAGCATCAGAAGTTGCCATATCAGAATGTCAGAATCAGATGATCAACTCACATATATGCTGAAGCCTGATGAACAAGACTGCACTCAACACTCTGATAAAGAAACACAACAGTTCATCAGCAGCTAAGCAGAGTCAGAATGAGCCAAGCCAGAACTTACATTAAGTAAGCAACGGTACTGTGCATTGAAAGCAAATTAATACCAACAGCCTCATTCCAGACAAGATCTGCTCGATAAGGAAAGTTTGTTATTAGCATTGAATCAAGAATATTGCATCCAACGTTCAACATCTCAGTGCTATATAAACAAGCCTTTAAAGATTGAAATGGCTAATGCTCTCCAAATCTTTACACGCATAAAAGCTGATCAAAATCTTCTTTCTCTCAGTTTTGCTAAACACTACACATTCTGATATTCTATCATTGTTTAGCAATCTAGTTTCTAAGCTTTAATTTGTGTATACATCACAGTTGTGATACAGTTTTGTAGAAAACATTCACACACTTAGTTTTGATATCTTTGTAAGAAAGTGTTTCCTTGACAAACCGGGTTGTGATTTGGATCAAGAAGGCTTTAGCAGTTGTTAAAGCAGTCTGTAATATTCAGTTGAATATAGTGGATTAAGACCTCGTTGGAGAGAGGCGAAATCACCTTGACGGGTGGACTGGAGTAGTTTGAGATCAAACGAACCAGGATAAAAATATCTTGTTCATTGCATTAGATTTCAGTTTTACAATTCAACCCCCCCTTCTTGTGTTTTTCACTACTTCAGTCAGTATTCTACTGAGGAAACATCTTTGTTGAATTTTAGGAACTTTGGTCGTCCGTATTCTACCGAGGAATCATCTCTGTTGAATTTTAGGAACTTCGGTCGTCCGTATTCTACTGAGGAAACATCTCTGTTGAATTTTAGGAACTTCGGTCGTCCGTATTCGACTGAGGAATCATCTCTGTTGAATTTTAGGAACTTCGGTCGTCCGTATTCTACTGGGGAATCATCTCTATTGAAGAGGAAAGTTGAATTTTAGAAACTTCGGTCGTTCGTTATTCAATTGGGGAATAATTTCTGTTGACATTTAGGAACTTCGGTCGTCCGTTATTCAACTGAGGAATCATCTCTGTTGAAATTTAGGAGCTTCGGTCGTCCATTTTTCAACTGAGGAATCATATTTGTTGACATTTAGGAGCTTCGGTCGTCCGTATTCAACTAGGGATTAAACTATTATCCAGTCGTACCCGGGCTTCACGACTTGAATTTTGTGAGAATTTGATTGTATCTTTCCTGAAAGGTAAAGGTTAGCTGTATGTAATGCATGATATGTATCAGGAAATGATGTTCTCAAAATAAATGAGACTGTGTTGTATGATGCGTATGCATGTCATGATGTATGTAAATGTGATGTTTTTAGCTGGGGAAAATAAACCATGGATTGCTGCTGGAGAGTGCAAGAAGTTGAATTCTTTGTTTCCGCTGGGGATAGTGAATGAAGATGATTGTGAGAATAAACCTGCGGGAGAGGATAACTTCGTTGGGGAATAAACTGATGAGGAAATGACTCGGTGGGGAGGACATGCTCTGCCGGAGGATCTGTTGATTTTGAAGAATAACCTCAACCGGGGATGAATTATCGTTGCTGGTGATAACGAAACTCTGTTGGGAATTGAGTTTCTGTTTGTGAAAGGAATGAACTCCGCTGGGGATGATTTTCCAGTTGCGACTTCACTGAGGATAACCTTTTAGGCTCTATTGGGGACAATCCTCCAGCCTCTACTGGGGATAATTCTCCAAACTCCACTGTGGATAATTCTCCAAACTCCACTGGGGATAATTTTCCAGTGCTGATGATTGATAAACTCTGCTTGGGGAGAATTTTATCGACTCATTCGTGGTTGCGAGCCTCAGCTGAGGAGAGTTAACACTACTGTCTTTCTCTTACTCTGAGGGGAGTGAATGTGCCTTAGTCATATTCTTCGACTAAATCTATCCCTGTACCTGGTGGACAGAGAAACTGTAAGGTCTGGACAATTCTTGTTTGCCCCTGTTCCTGATATTACGAGTAATCGTATTTTGTTTCGTATGTAAATATTTATGAGCAACAATTATTGTCAAATGCATATATCAAGAATGAACATTGGATGTTCTTGCAAAACAAAACAGAAAAAAGAAAAACCATTTGAAATTTATTTGTGAAAATGAATTATATTGACTTTGAAGTTTGGCCTGTAAATAGGCGTTTTTTGTACAAGGGGCTGACGTCCTAGTAAGAGAACGCCGCTGAACAAATAGAATTTATACAATTTGTGGAAAAAAGCTATATGAACAATCCCACTGGGTTCCAACTCTGCTATTGCCTTTATATCCTCGAGCATCTAATCACTTTGCTACTTGGTTGAAGGTAGATCATATTGATTAGCACCATCCGAGCTCGATAATCGATACCGAAGTCTGATCGCAAGGTGATCCAATAAGACATAGTGTTACGCTTTGATCCCTAATTTTTTCCTGAACTGCCCTTTCGGGTTTTTAGTCCACCGGGATACCCTTTTTTGCCCAAGCCGCCTTTTCAGGTTTTCGACTTGCCGGGTGTACAAATTTTTCATTTTCATCCCTTACTTTTGCCCGAACCCTTTTGGTTTTCCGGGAAGCCTTTATTTTTGCCTAGGCCAGTCGACCTAGTGGGTCTTTGATTATGCGTAGTATTTTTCACTATGTCTGCATTGACGGGGTGAGGAAGGTCGTCACCATCCATGGTGGTTAGAATCATAGCTCCTCCTGAGAAAATGTTCTTAACCACAAATGGCCCTTCCTACGTAGGGGTCCATTTGCCCCTGGGATCACCTTGTGGTAGGATGATGCGCTTGATCACCAGATCCCCAACTTGATACTCTTGTCGTCTGACTTTTTTGTTAAATGCCTTGATCATCCGCTTTTGATACGCCTGACCATGACAAATAGCAGTAAGTCTCTTTTCATCGATTAAGTTCAGCTGATCAAGCCGGGTCTGAATCTAGTCATCTTCGCTCAAACCTGCATCCTTCATAATCCGAAGAGAGGGTATCTGAACTTCAATGGGCAATACGACCTCCATGCCATATACCAAGGAATAGGGTGTTACCCCTGTTGACGTCCGCGCTGAGGTGCGGTACCCATGAAGAGCAAACGGTAACATCTCGTGCCAGTCTTTGTATGTCACCGTCATCTTCTACACAATCTTCTTGATGTTCTTATTAGCCGCTTCAACAACCCCATTCATCTTCGGCAGGTAAGGAGAAGAGTTGTGATGCTGTATCTTGAACTGCTTGCAGAGCTCAGTGATCATTGTATTGTTGAGATTTATACCATTGTCTGTAATGATCCTCTCTGGTACACCATATCGATAGATCAGATTATGCCGAATAAACCGTGCCACGACGTTCTTGGTCACTGTAGCAAAAGAAGCTGCTTCAACCCACTTTGTAAAATAATCAATTGCTACCAGGATGAAAGGATGCCCGTTAGACGCAGTAGGTATGATCTCGCCGATCATGTTGATGCCCCACATTATGAAAGGCCAAGAAGCCGTCAAGACATTCAGAGGAACTGGAGGTATATGCACCTTATCAGCATAGACTTGGCACTTGTGATAAGTTCGAGAATGCTGATAACAATCGGCTTCCATGGTGGACCAATAATATCCTTCCCGTAGGATTTTCTTTGCCATGGTGTGTCCACTGGAATGAGTTCCAAAAATACCTTCATGCAACTCTGCCATGATCCTTTCTGCCTCAATCTTATCCACACATCGCAGTAAGGTTGAATCATGGTTACGCTTGTAAAGGATACCATTACTGATGAAGAACTTCGCTGCGAACCTCCTCAGAAACTTCTTATCACTAACAGATGCACCCTCAGGGTATTCTTGAGCCTCAAGATACCTCTTTACTTCATGAAACCAAGCTTTATCTGCTACCTCTTCAGTCTCAATGTCATAGCAATGTGCGGGTTCATCCAACCTTTCAATGGTAATCTGGGGAGCTTCATTGTCCCATCCGACCTTAAACATAGAATACATCGTAGCTAGCGCGTCCGCTAACTGATTCTCCTCTCTTGGGAAGTGTTCACAAGTTATCTCTTCGAAGTGTGGAATCAACGTTAGTACATACTCTTTGTAAGGAATAAGATTTGGGTGTTTCGTATCCCACTCGCCTTTGATCTGAATGATCACGAGAGCAGAATCTCTGAATACACTCAGAAACTTTATCCTTAGGTCAATGGCTGCTCGGAGACCCATGATGCACGCTTCATACTCCACCATATTGTTGGTGCAGTTGAAACATAGTCGGGTGGTGAATGGAGTATGAGAGCCTTCAAGAGATATAATCACAGCGCCAATTCCATTACCCAAAGCGTTTGAAGCTCCATCAAAGTACATAGACCATCGGGACCCTCCTCAGGTCCTTCATCCGGTCCAGGTGTCTCACAGTCAGTCACCAACATGATATTCTCATCCGGGAACTCGAAGTTAATAGACTAGTAATCATCCACTGCCTGATGTGCCAGATGATCTGCCAACACACTTCCCTTGATTGATTTTTGGGTCATGTATTGGATGTCATACTCAGTCAAGATCATTTTACATCTTGCTATTCTTCCGGACAAGGCAGGTTTTTCGAAGATATACTTGATTGGGTCCATCTTTGATATCAATAGGGTAGTGTGAGTCAGCATATACTGTCTCAGCCGGCGAGCAGCCCATGCCAAAGCGCAACAAGTTTTCTCAAGCAGTGAGTATCGGGTCTCACATTCGGTAAACTTTTTGCTAAGGTAGTAAATAGCATGCTCTTTTTGGCCAGACTCGTCATGCTGCCCTAGCACGCACCCCATTGAATTGTCGAGTACTGTCAAGTATAAAATCAAAGGTCTTCCTTCAATTGGAGGCATCAGAATAGTTGGCTCTTAGAGATATTCTTTGATCCTTTCGAAAGTGTCTTGACATTCATCATTCCATCTTACCACTTGATCTTTCTTTAACAGCTTGAAAATTGGCTCACAAGTAGCAGTCAAATGCGAAATGAATCGGGCAATGTAATTCAACCGTCCCAAAAAGCCTCTGACTTCTTTTTCCATTCAGGGAGTTGGCATTTCCTGTATAGCCTTCACCTTTGCAGGATCCACTTGAATACCTTTATCACTGACGATGAAACCCAACAGCTTACCAGACCTCACTCCGAAGGTGCACTTGTTCGGATTTAGCCTCGGTCTGTACAACTTCAACCTGTCAAATAGCTTCTGAAGATGGTCGAGGTGTTCCTCCTCAGTATGGGACCTTGAAATCATGTCATCAATGTATACCTCAATCTCATGATGGATCATGTCGTGGAACAAAGCGACCATGGCGCGCTGATATGTTGCCCCAACATTCTTCAATCCGAAAGGCATGACCTTGTAGCAAAAGGTACCCCACTGCGTGACAAAGGTTGTCTTTTCCATATCCTCGGGAGCCATCTTAATATGATTGTAACCAGAGAAACCATCCATAAAGGAGAAGACCTTATGTTGTGCGGTGTTGTCAACCAGAACGTCGATATGAGGCAGAGGGAAATCATCCTTGGGGATGGCCCTATTCAGATCCCTATAGTCTACACACATACGGACCTTACCATCTTTCTTCGACACTGGAACCACGTTGGCAACCCACTGCGGGTAAGAAGTAACTGCTAGAAAACCGGCATCAAACTGTTTCATAACCCCAACCTTGATTTTCTCAGACATCTTTGGGCGCATTCAGTGAACTTTCTGTTTCACTGGAGGATAGTCCTCTTTAGTAGGCAGGCGGTGAACCACAATATCGGAATCCAACCCAGGCATATCTTCATAAGACCAGGAAAAGATCTCAACATAGTCATGCAACATCTGTACCAACCGTTGCTTAACACTAGGCTTCAGATTTGCACTGATCTTGACCTCTTTCTTGTCTACCTCTGTACCCAGATTTACTGTTTCCATTGGCTCTTCATGCAGCTGAATGGCCCTCTCTTCCTGAAGTAACAGTCTAGCAAGTTCCCCAGGCACTTCACAATCATCCTCACCTTCGTCCTCAGCTTGGTTGATCGGACTTTCGAAGTCATAACTGGCAGTAGCAGAGTCGTTATCAGTGGGATCTAGAGTGGATGCAGACCTGTATTATGATATGTTAGTGTGTGTAAGACAAATAGTTGTGTTGATAAAGTGCAAAAAAGGAAAAACAAGGAGCGTAAAATTTTGTAATGCAAGAAAAACGTCCAATTCTTTTATTGATGATATATGGAAATGACACATAATAAGCCCTCAAACAAAGCCACGGTGTCTCGGGCAAGGCACCGGGCTGTAAAGTTTTAAATTATCTGTTACAAAACTCAAAACAAAAGTCTTATTACTGTGTAATTAAAGAAATGGGCACGAAGTCCTTTGCCGTCCAATTGCTTAATCCACCGTCAGCAGTCGGGTAAATCCAGCTGTCAAACTCAGACTCTTCATCATCATCTTCAATCGCATTAACTTCCGGAATACTGATACGCAGGGGAGGTCTTCTAATCCGCACACGCCGAACTGCCCTTTGAGCTTCTACAGTAAAACCCAAACCAAATTTTTCAGTCTTGTGTGCAAAGTCAGGGAGTTGACCCCAATTCGCACACCCACCTTTTTCAATAACAGCCCGGGCATCCTTGAGGGAAGCCATTTTCATTGGAGGATCTTCATCAACAGTTTCAGCCGACGCCAGAGTCTGGGGGACTTCTTCAAAGTTTTGACACGGGGTCTCAATGAACTCCCCGTCCATCTCCACATACCGAAAAGAGTTAAGGTGGCTCACCATGTACTCCTCTTCTCATCGTACTGTAACAATTTTCCCTTTCACTGGATATTTTAACATCTGATGGAGCGTAGAAGTTACTGCCCCAGCTTTATGAATCCACGGGCGACCCATCAAACAGGAATAAGATGGTCGGATTTTAATCACATAGAACGTAGACGCAAAAGTCTGGGAACCAACCTTAACAGGAACATCCACCTCTCCATGCACCATCCTTTTGGACCCTTCAAAGGCCCTAACCACAATATTACTTGGCTTCAGAACCAACCCTTTATAATCCAGCCGATCTAACGCTCTCTTGGGTAAAACATTTAACGAGGACCCAGTATCCACCAGCACGTGAGCCAGAGTAGTGCCCCTGCATTCGATCGAAACATGCAGAGCGTCATTGTGATTCTTTCCTTTGGCAGTCAAATCTGCGTCGGAGAAACCCAACCTGTTGTCAGCTGTCAAACTAGCCACACAGTCTTTGAACTGGTCAGCAGATGTCTCCTGCGGCACATGCGCAGTTTTCAGGAAAGTAATTAACACCTTTGCATGGGCTTCTGAGCATAACAATAAAGATAACATGGAGATCTTCGACGGGGTTTTCCCCAGCTGTTCGACTACGTTGTAGTCGCTCTTTTTGATGATCTTCAAAATTTCCTCTATCTCCTGCCTCGAGGTTTCAACAATAATTTTCTTTGGTGCCTCCATCCGGGCAGGCTCACCGGTGATCTCTTTGCCCCGAGCATCAGATGACTCGGTGACAGGGGTAATGATTGGAACATGAACAGGGACAATAGCAGATGTACTAGCGGACATAATGACAACAGGTTTTTGAACAATTGGTGGGGAGATTTCAGGATAGAAAAGTCTTCCGCTTCGGGTGATCTTGCTAGACCCAACAATATTGCTGACATCAGTATCAGCCTCTTCAACCTTCAAGTCTTGCTTAATCCCATGATAATACACATCGGCCCCATAGTGCCACGGGACAACCTTATCCGATGTGCAAGGGATAGGTCCAGGAATAGTAATGATCAATGGAGCAACTCTCGGAACAGATGTAATCCTAACGGGCTTTCTCGAGGAAGCCTTGGAAGAATTGGCGGAAATGGTGATTATGGAAACATCTTCAACAGGAATCAACGGAACCAAAGTTTTCTCGAACAAGATTTCTTTGTTATCCATCAGGCGTTGGACACCTGACTTCAATAGATGGCAACCAGTAGGTAGGATGGAACACAGGTGGCAACCTTCGTCACAGCCTGAAAATAAATAGGCCAACAATAAGTTCTTCTTCACTATCATCAACGGAGTAGAAACGTCTTCCACAGAAGTTACAAATGGGTCATCATCCACAATATTCACTCCATGCTTGGGCATAGGAGCAGTCATGACATTAGGCTTTTCCGGAGCTTCGAACTCAATTTCCTTAGCATCAATCAAATCCTGCACTTTATTCTTCAAAGCCCATCAATTATTGGTATCATGCCCTGGGCTATCGGAGTGATAAGCACATCGGGCGTTCAGATTATACAGCGGTGGTGTAGTACTGGGATTCTTTGGAGCCTCCTTCAGAATCACCAAGTTGGTCTTCAACAATTGCGGCAGAATTTGAGATAGGGTCATACTGAGCCGAGTATACTGCCTTCGCGATCTCTCTACTCTTTGCTGAGTGTTGCGTTGTGGGGCAACAATTGGTCTTGATATTACCACCACATTAACTGCTTGGCGGCGCTCAGGTCGATTTTGGCTCCTCGAGCTGTAAACTGCACTAGATTCCTTCTTGAAAGGCTTCTTCTTTGTACTTGACGAAGCACCCTTCTGTATCTTGCCACTTTTAATACCAGCTTCAACTCTCTCCCCAGTCAAAATTAATTCAGTGAACCCAGACGATGAACTTCTGATCAAATGATTGAAATATGGACCAGACAAAGTCCCAAGAAACATATCCACCAACTCCCTGTCAGCCAGAGGGGGTTGGACTCTTCCAGCAAGGTCTCTCCACTTCTGAGCGTAATCCTTAAAACCTTCACTCGCACCCATAGACATACCCTGAAGTTGAGTACACGTGGGAGCAAGGTCGGCGTTATACTGGTATTGCTTGTAAAAAGTAGCAACAAGGTCCTCCCAGTTGCGGACATTAGCTCCTTCCAGTTGATAGAACCATTCAAGTTGAGTCCCTGATAGACTATCTTGAAATACATGAACCTAGAGGTTCCTATCGGCAGTATATGGTTGAATCTTTCTAACATAGAAGCGGAGGTGTAACTTTGAATAGGATACCCCATTGTATTTAGCAAAGACAAGAGCTTTAAAATTGTGGGGGATCACCACCCCAGATGCCAGACCCAAATCTCTGAAATCTAGACCAGGGACTTTCTGGATCTCCATTGCGCTTAACCGATCTTCAAGTTGCTTATACCTATCCTCAGCCGGAGGATACTGGTCTTCATCAAAATCTGTGTCATTGTCAGAAACCACAGGGCTTGGACGCTTCCTTTCTTCTTGATTCTCTCCCCCTCCAGATGAATGAGATAAATCAACTTCTTGTCTCAACCTGTTCCCAAACCTGTGACCCATATTCAGGAGAACTACCTTCTTCTTCTTCTTCTTCTTCTTCTTCTTCTTGTCCTTCAAGATAAGAGTCTTCAAATCTTGTTGACTCTTGGCCAAGTTCAGGAACATCTCCTAGAATTGAGCATTCTGAGCTTGCAGAGCCTTGATGGCTTGATCAGTAGGTGTTTTAGAAGACATGTTGTGCTGAAATAAACAGCGAAGAAGATAAGAAACCTGTAAGGGTACCTGTAATGAGGTGCATGGGAATGGAATGCGTATGAAATGATTTCAAAGACTTTGGGAGATTCAAATTTGTAAACCAAAATAAAACACACTTTATTAGATTAAAACTTGAAACAATGTTTAACAAATGCCTTTAAGGCGTTACAAAAGAAATACTGAAAAGAAAATCTAAACTAGAAACAATAAAAGACATCAGAATTCCCATGGTAGTTTTCCTTTCGTGCTGACATAATCGTTGATCGTCCTCTCAGTCTCTAGCTGCCTTGTAAGCTTCATGATCTTCCGTTCCTGCTCATGATACTTCTCTTTGTAGGTATCCTATTCTTCCCTAAACTGGATCCAATACCTCTTCAATGCCCCCAGATCTGTAGGCATATAGGGATGGAGGATCGTATAAGGAACCCCTTCTTCATCAGTACGCTCCACAATCACTGGCAAGACAGCTTCGTATGGCATCCCCAGCTTTTGAGCATGGGCTCGAACCCACTGGAGATACAGTTGCATTGGGAGAGAAGTTTTCATTCCTAGCTCATGTGGATCAGACATGTTCACCCTGTCCCAGGCTCGTATAAATCCGCGGCGATGTCCCTCAACATCCCCCTTGAAGTTAAAGACAATGTCTGGAAGCAGCAGCTCATGAGGACCGTCCCTTCGAGCTCGTCCAAACTGTCGTAAGGCCAAACAAGGATTATAGGTTATTCCTCCTCTAATTCCAAGCAATTCCCCACAACGATCAATGACAGCTACCCTTTCCATATTTTAGTACTCCAAAGGATGCCCGTATGAGCAAGGGACATGATTCTGTAAGCCCAACCCATACCTTCCTCATTCTTCAATACATATTTGGGGAGGTGAGAAATAAACCACCTCGCCAGTAGCGGTGTACAGCACATGAGAGTTCCCCTTCTCCGAACAGTACAGGTATAAAGAGCATGCAGAATATCACCTAAGAGAGTAGGCACTGGGTTACGGGACATGAAGATCTTGACCGCATTCACATCGACAAAAGAATCTGAATTTGGGAACATAACCAAGCCATAGATGAGGAGAGCCAGGATGTCTTCAAATGCTTGAAAGTCCAAACTATCCCAGGACTGTTGAGCTTGATCAATCAAGAACTTAGCCAGGAAACCTTTAACCCCGCTCCGAATCTCCCAGTTAGATACTACATAAGCCATTGTTAGATGTAGGGATGAAGCAATATCCTCTGGCCTAGGAGCTATCTCCAAACCTGTAAAGGGTGTCTTCTCTAGAATAGATATGCCAAGTAAATCAGAGAACTCCTCCAAAGTAGGGACCAACGGATAGTCCGGGAAGGTGAAACAGTGATGCAACGGGTCAAAGAACTGGAACAAGACGCTCATCATTTGCTCATCCAACTTGGAAGTGACCAAGGTAATGAGATGACCATGTCTTCTAACAAAGGAAGAAGTATCAGGAACCTTTGAAACCAACTCTCTAAGCTGAGCAGGTATCTGCACGAAGCTGATCTGAATGGTATTTCTGCGCATAGAAGCCATGATCTGCAAAACAGAACAAATATGAATCCCCTCGGTCTTTGAAATGGTTAGTCTAATGAAATATGAATGTGATGTCATGATGCATGATGTCATTATAAAAACACACCACAGGTATCACAGATAGCAAACATGGTAAGGGCAAACAAGTCACACAATAGCCCTTAAATTTCAGGTTGGCATGGAGTTTAGGTACTACCCTCTTGCAGTTTAGTTGGTTCAACCTATCCTAGTAATAGTAACTGGGTTCTAGAGCTTCTCAATATCACTGACCATCCTCGATTGGTCATAGTTCCAGTTTAGTAATCTTTTCTTGCGGTCGGAACCATCGCGAGAGTATGGTCTCAATGAGTGTAGCATACTGCTACTTTTCTATGGACAAGTTGGTCAATTATAGGTTCTAAGGTCAGTTGATGCTTAATGACCCATTAGCAGCCCCATACTCTCCTTGTTCTCCATAAGGGATATCGGTACCAACTAATGTGTCACACCAACGTAGCTACTGCTTCAACCGTATCGGTCTACGCCGTACAGTTCCCTCACAGTCTATTGCTACTTACCTAAAAGGTATCCCCAGATCCGGGTTAGGATCTATAGTAACACCGATACAAAACCCACAAAGATAAAGCAAACAAATAAAACAATTGAAAACAATATGATGAACTATTCCTAAGGTACACCCCACTTATATGATCCCCAGCAGAGTCGCCAGTTCTGTGATACGGTGGCCAGAACCGGGACGTGTTTCCCCTTTTTTAAGGAATTGCTGGTTTGCATTTTGCATTTGTGTTTGCAAAATGTCGCGGTAAGCAAGATTCGCCACCAACTTTTATTTTATCCAACAAGGAAAGGAAAAAAGCACAGAAAAATTCATTTTTCGAGATATTTCTGAGTACGGGGGGTAGATTATAGAAAGGGAAGGTATTAGCACCCTTTCTATCCGTAGTTATCTACGGGCTCTTAGATATTTGCTCATCATTTTCAAAATTGTTTTCTTTGTGCTTGTGGGCTTTGAAAAGATTTTGTTTTGACTTCGATTTAACTCTTGCTTCTATCTTCAAGAGTGTAATGAAGTGTTTTTGAAAACTTTGTTTGTAAAGGAGTGTAAGTGTGAAAAAGTTTGTTTGGATTGAGCAAGTACTTAAAAACTAATCTACCTACTCGAAAAAATAATCGTTCTATGTTCGTTTCCTTTAGACAGCGCTATCCCACTATTAGTGAGTAGGTAGCACCGTCGTTGGAGTTTTGAGGGTCAATTCGAAAGGGACGTACGGTCACTAAAGCAACGTTAGGACGTCTTAGTAGTAACCCTAATATCTTAGATCAATATATCTGAGGCAAAAATATATGAGGCAACCTTTCTGAGGCAACTATGATCTTTAGACAAAAGGACGACCACTAAAGCATCCTATACTCAATGACCATTTACCGAAGGCAACCAAGTGGGAGTGTACCCTAGGAGTGCGCATGTGCGGGTGATTCAATTTCAGATTATTTATCTTTGCACATGTTTAGGGTTATCTAACTGTTTTAAAATTACATACATTCTTGTCATGCATCCTAATGTCATACATCTAACAGTTTAATATTTGCGGAATTTAAAATGCGGAAATTAAACTAAGCTATTACAAGGCTTCGGGTATTTACATAGCCAAAAACAAACCCTTTGGAATTAAAGCGATAAATGTAAATAAATGTCCTAATTAAACTATTACAAACTGTAAGCAGTTACATCAATATGATAAATAATAAAAATGAAGCGCGCGAGAAAAATTAAGATCGGGAAGAAATTAAGGTTTTGACCCTTCTATCCTAATGAAAAGAGAAAATGTTTTTGTTGTTTTTAATATTTTTTAAAGAAAATAACTTAGGTTTTAAAATTAAATATAAAATTAATTAGTGATTAAATTAATTAATAAAAATAATTACATCACAGAATCTGGGCTATGATGATTCTGGGATGCATCAACCATAGGAAGCCAACTAGCTCTCCTGATTACATAAACATTGATCAGCAGTTTTTGATCTACTTTATCTCAAAGAAGACTATGGTAAATCTCCCTCACTTGCTATTTAATCATCCGAGGACCAATGTAAAAGAGACAAGAGAGGATGAGCGTACCAAAAGGGACTGGATACCCCTAGGAAGACTCATATCAGATATTCTGACAAAGAATAGGCTGATAGAGCATCTGACTGAAGCACATGAAATTAGCTCACTAGAAGAAACTGATGGGAAGCCTCTGAATGCAAAGAATCTGAAAAAGATGAAAATTATTGAGAACATCAAGAAGGAACCCAACATTAATTCTTTTGCAACCATCACTTCCAGAAGAATTCCTTTGGATGATTTTCCTCTTTTCTCTGAGACTGACTCCAAGCCTGAGATAATTGTTAGATATATGGATGCGTGTAAGGCAGATGGCACTGCACCAGGGTTAAATATCCAGGACTTGCATCAGGCGGCTCCAGAAGTTGTTTTGAAGAAGACCAAGAAAAGAAAGGCAACAGCAGAAGGATCATCCCAAAGGACTCCAAAAGCTGCTAAAAAGAAAGGTAATCCTTCTTCTGTTACTGTTTTAGAATCAATAACTATATTAACATCTGAACCCATAGCTATCCAATCAGAACATCCAACCCCACAAACTTTTAATGACTTTGACATAGGGTTTGATCCATCAGAAACTCTAAGTCTAAGAGAAACTCACTCCCTTCCTATCAATCCAAATCCTGAACCAACTCAACCAGAACTTGCCAAAGTTCTGTCTAACATTGACTCTTTTGACCAAGATATTTCAGCTCCCACACCAAAAAATCCAAATCCTCTAATCCCTGATAATCTAAACTCCGAAACTACAACAGATGTTCCATAACCAGATATTCCACTACCTCTCTATCCACATCAAGATATTCCTCATCCACCATCTCATTAACCTGAACAATCACAACCAGAAGCTCAAACTTCTGAGAACCAACCATTTGAGACCTATGAACCAGAACCTGACAATATCTCAACCAACCAATATGAAGAACCTACTTCAAATTCAGATACAATCCCAATCCCAGGAATCACTGAACCACTTGCCATTCGCATGCCTACCACCATCCTAGACATTCCATAAATTCCTTCTTCTCTAGAATCCACACCACCAAATTCCCTAACTAGTCCAATCATCATACCGACTCTCCCACTCCCTCACCCAAGAGCAACCCAACTGACAACGTAAGACTTGTCATTAATCTAACTGCATTGGAACGATTAGCTGCTATATATCACAAAACTGTCATTCCCAAACCAAAACCAACTGAACCCACACCAGATGTTGGTACAAGTTTGTTGATGTTTGAAACAGGAATGCAGAAATGGATAACCTCCTTGAAGCAAGCTAGTCTAGAGATGACTAATCCTGCTACTTCTGATTATCTTTGGACAAGTTTCAGAAACTGGCTAAGTTCTGAAACATTGAAGCTAAAAGAACAGAGCTATGAACAGGTTCAACAGAACTTCAGTGATATGCTAAATGTTTTTGAAGACCAAGTTCTGAGCCATCTGCTCAAGAAGGAGATTCTCCCTCTAGATAATGCTCCCTGGTCAGAACATCGTCTCTCATATGAAGTTCAACAAGAATCATAAGGTCTCGCTCTGACTTCTGCTTAAGAAGAGATGATCTCAGCAGAGGAAATGTTTCAATGTGATCAAGATGCAGAATGCTCTAAGAAGCATCCAGATACTGAAGAATCTCCAGCTCCTTCCTATGACAGGCAAACTATGGAAGAATTGAAGAGAGCAAATGCTGCTATCCAAGAAAGGTTGGGTAAGCAGGAGGATACGAACAAAGAAATCAAGAGCATTTTGAGCAAACAAGAGGAAACTAACACCCAGATCAAAGGCTTGCTGGAAGCTTTGTTCACACGCCTTCCTCCTCCCTCTTAGATTCTCTTCTGTTTTAAATCTGTTTATCTGTAACGTTTGTTTTACATTACTTCTTTTCTGAACTACTTATCATTACTTCTTGTTTTCTTAATATAAATCAATTTTTTAGCTCTGATTATATTGTCTTTTTGATAACTGACAAAAAGGGGGAGAAAGTAAGATATTTTCAATAACGGTTTACTGAGACAAAAGTCTCAAACATTCTGAACTACTTAACCTCTATCTTCTGAAAAGCTTGAACAGGTACAAAACTCTGATAAAAGACGCAGTTAAACTCTAATGCTTAAAGACTCAAGGAACTTAAGGGAAGTAATCAACTCAGGGGGAGTTTTGCTTCTTCTGATAAAAGACATAGTTAAACTCTGATGCTCAAAGACTCAAGGAACTTAAGGGAAGTAATCAACTCAGGGGGAGTTTATCTTCTCTATTGTAAACTTTTTATTCTTTATTTTTAATTGAAAAATCTGGTTTTTGTCATCATCAAAAAGGGGGAGATTGTTAGAACATAGTTTGATTCTACAACCCTTGGTTAGAGTTTTGATGATAACAAATATAAAGAATAAATAAATACAAAGAATAAATACAAAGAACAAATATGCTCCTTAAAAAATATGTTTTATGTATGCAAAAGTTCTGATCAGATCAGTATCAGAAGATAAGCCATAAAGTATTACATGCTGAAGCAATCAGATTATACGCTGAAGATTGGTGACCAGAATCTGCACTCAATTACAATAAACTCTGATTCTGAACAAAGACATATCAAACCAAGTCATCAATATTCTGAAGCGTCATCAGCAGTTAAGGAAAAAGACTCTGAAGCGTTACTAAACATTCAAGACATAATTAATTCCAACGGCTTTCTTCAGACAGGATCTTCTCCAAAAGGAAAGTGTGTCAATGAAATTAAACATGCTTTATGGATAAAGTCATTACATTGCCTATATAAACAAGTCTGCTTGCAAAATGAAGCACATACGTACACACAATTTTCTAAGATCACCAACCACGCATATTCAAGCTCAAGAAAATTCAATCTTTATTCAAAGCTAAACTTGTGTAATTTATCACAGTTGTGATAAACCGTTTTCGTTAGAAAAACAACAACACATTTTTGTTTAATCATATTATAAAAGATATCCTTGAGATTAACCGGATTATGGTTGTACTCAAGAAGACTTTAACAGTTGTTAAAGTAGCTTTTGTAATCTTGTTGAGATTAGTGGATTAAGACCTCGTTGGAGAGAGGTGAAATCACCTTGACGGGTGGACTGGAGTAGTTTGAGATCAAATGAACCAGGATAAAAATACTGTGTCATTAAGGTGTTTTAGATCCAAGTTTTCAATTCAACCCCCCCTTCTTGTGTTTTTCACATCTTCATAAACCTCATATCTCTATCTGATACAATGCTAGACAGAATACCATGCAAACTGACAATACTCTCAATGTACAACTTTTCAAGCCTCTCCATCGAATAATCCATCCTCATTAGAATAAAGTGAGCAGATTTCGGCAACCTGTCCATAATAACCCAAATAGATTCAAAATTACTCGGTGTTCTAGGTAAACCAGAAACAAAATCCATAGAAATAATATCCCATTTCCATTCAGGAATAGATAATGATTGTAACAAACCAGATGACTTGTGATGTTCAATCTTCGACTTCTGACAAGTCAAATAAGAATAAACAAATTCCGCAATCTCTTTCTTCATACCTACCCACCAAAATAATTTCCTCAAATCCTGATACATCTTAAAAGCTCCAGGATGAATACTCAATCCACTACGATTCCCTTCCTCAAGAATCCTCTTCTTCAAATCATCTATATTCGAAACACAAAATCTCTCATGACATCTCATGATACCATTCTCATTAATCTGAAAATCGCCACCTTGACCTTGATTGATATATGCCAACTTATCCACCAAAATTAAATCATATTTCTGACCTTCTCGAATCTCATCAAGAATGCCACTAGTAAGCTTCAACCTACCAAGCTTAACACATGAAGATGTCTCTTCACAATTCAAACACATATCTCAAAATTGCTCAAGTAATTCCAACTCCCGCACCATTAACATCGACATATGCAAAGACTTCAACCTTAATGCATTTGCCATAAAATTCGCTTTACCAGGATGGTAATTCAAACCAAAATCATTATCCTTCAAGAATTTAAACCATCTTATTTGCCTTATATTCAACTCCTTCTGATCAAACAGATATTTCAAACTCTTGTGATCACTAAATACATCAAATCTAGATCCAAACAAATAATGCTTCCAAAGTTTCAATACAAACACAACAGAAACTAACTCCAAATCACGAGTCTAATAATTTCTTTCATGCACTTTAAGTGGACTTGAATAATAAGCTACAACTTGTCGATTCTGCATTAACACACCTCCTAGACCCATAAACGAAGCGTTAAAATACACAACAAACGGTTCCTCCAGATTAGGAAAAATAAAAATAGGAGCGATTGTCAACCTTCTCTTAAGCTCTTGAAAACCAGCTTCACACCGAGAAGTCCAAATAAAAGCTTGACCCTTCCTAGTCAATTTCATCAACGACAAATCTAACTTTGAAAATCTTTCAATAAACTTCCTATAATAACCTGCTAAACCAAGAAAACTTCTAATCTCAGAAACAAATTTCAGAGCTTCCCATTGAGATACAACCTCAATCTTCGACGGATCAACATCAATACCACCACTCGATATTACATGACCAAGGAAACTCACTTCCTTCAACAAAAACTCATACTTAGAAAGTTTAGCATACAACTGCTTCTCTTTTAACAAAGATAACACAATCCTCAGATGCTCGACATGATCTTCTTCACTCTTCAAATATATCAAAATATCATCAATGAACACAATAACAAACTGATCCAAATATTAATGAAAAATCTTATTCATGTATTCCATAAATACACCGTGTGCATTGGTCACACCGAATGACATCACTGAATACTCATAGTGACCATTCCTTGTTCTAAAAGCAGTCTTCCGAATATCTTTAGCCTTCACAGGAATCTGATGATACCCAGACCTTAAATCTATCTTGCTAAAAACACAAGCACCAACCAACTGATCCATCAAATCATCAATCCTCATAAGTGGATACTTATTCTTAATAGTCACCTTGTTCAGTTGTCTATAATCCATGCATAACCTCATAGAACCTTCTTTCTTCTTAACCAACAAAACAAGTGCACCCCACAGTGACACACTAGGACGAATAAATCTCTTTTTAAAAAAAATCCTCAAGTTGAGTCTTAAACTCTTTCAATTCAGATGCTGACATACGATATGGATCCATCGATACTGGACTAGTTCCAGGAACTAAATCAATCGTAAACTCCACTTCACGTTATGGTGGTAAATCATTTACATCTTCAAGAAATACCTCAGGAAAATCATGAACTATTGGTGATTCACCAATCATTCGTTTCTCACTGATTTCCAATGTTTCCATCAAAGCCAACAACACAACACCATCTTGCACAAATTCACTCACTTGCTTGGCAGACATAAACAAATATCTCTCAAAACCAGAATTAACAAAGATAACTGTCTTATCAAAATAGTTGATATAAACATGATTGTATTCTGATCAGGTCATCCCAAGAATACCATCAAGTTGATCTAATGGAAGACACACTAAGTCAACTTCAAAGTCTTTACCAAAAATACTCAACGGACAATTCAAACACACATATGAAGTAGTCCCTGAACCCATAGAAGGAGTGTCAATAACCATACTTCCATTCATAACATATAAATCAATATTCAATCTTTTAACACAATTCGAAGAAATGAAATAATGTGTCGCACCAATATCAATAATAGCAATTAAAGGTGTACCATTAATAAAGCACATACCTCAGATTAGTCTATCCTCAGCAGCAATCTTAGAACCAGATAATGCAAATGCATTCCCTTTTAGCTTGATACTTCTTAGGCTTGTCACACTTGGTACTAATGTGCCCTTGATCACAACAGTTGTAGTAAGTCACGCTTGGAACTACTCTGTAATCATGATACTTGTAACCTAACTTGCCACACTTAAAACACTTCACATCAGGACTTATGCACTCGGGAGCATGATGTCCTTCAACACCACACTTGTAGCATCTAACGGGAGTATAAGATCCTTCCCCACTTAGCTTCTTGTCATAACCACCTCTATGTTTCCCTTTATAAGCACATGGCTTCCCTCTAAAATGCCCTTTTCACTTCTTATCACTCAAAGCCTTATAGTGAGCATAACTATTTATACTATCCTCATCATAGATCCTAGTGTTGTTAACCAACTCAGCAAATCGTGGAATCTGTTGATAACTAATAGCCTTCTTAATCTTAGGTCTCAGACTATTCTCAAATTTAAGACACTTAGATTTCTCAGCATTCACAGTGTTGCAGTGAGGATAATACTTAATCAACTCGTGAAACCTTGAAGGATACTCTACAACAGTTCCATTACCCTGCTTCAGCTCAAGAAATTCAATCTCATTCTTCCCACGCACATACTCAGGAAAATACTTCTCCAGAAACGCATCTCTAAAAAGTTCTTAAGTAACCTTAATCCCATATTCATCAAATATCTGAAAAATGTTATTCCACCAATCCTCAACTTCCTTCTCAAGCATGTGAGTACAAAACTGCACTCTCTGAGCATATGTATAATTCATGAATCAAAAGATCTTCTCAATTGCTTTCATCCAAACTTATACTTTGTCAGGTTAATGCTCTCCTTCAAATATTAGAGGATTATTCCTCTGGAACTTCCCCAAAGCACAAAATTCATCATCTTCATTCCTATTACCAGCATTGATGTGCGACTGTTTCCCAATCGCATCGGCCAACATTGCCAATGCCTCAACAATAGCATCTTTATTCTTTCCCGCAACCATCGCCCTAATATTCCAAAACAACCAACATCAAACATCAGACAAACAGTACCGATTGTGTCTTATACACAAATCGAATACAAGAGGAAATAAACACATTACTATCTTGGACTACTAGCCGACCATTGCTCTAATACCACTAATGTAACACCCCCTAAACTCCGCACATAATATATGGAATAAATAAGATTAAAATCATGCATATCTCAAGAAGGCGTCACATGTACTTCACGAAACAACAAATAAAACATGCATACTGGTCATGATCATAACACACATTTGAATTCATGTTCTATACACTAACATAATTACATCTCGCAGTCGAAATATTATCTCTCCATAAATGATATTAGTGATTGAAATCCCACACTGACAATCATATCATAACATATTAGGAACTAAGGACAATCATTATATAATCTCATACATCATCAAATAAAAGAGAACAATACAAAACATGTCTCAAAACAATCAAACATGAGTTCTAAACACCCCCGTGTTACATAGACAATAACAATGACTCACTACTTAAGAAAGTGGATAAATATAACTACCTCCTTTGTCTAATCCTTGCTAGAAGTGCCACTAACTTAGGTACCTGAATGATATCGTATAAAACATCATTCCAACAGAAGGGTGAGAATTCATAACATTATAGAAATATATACTAATAAGTAACTGCATCACATACATACATACATACTGTTTACCATGGAAATTGGTAAACAACCGCTGATCTTCCAAAAGGTTACTTATTTGGTGACTCGCAGGATCGATCAGATTGATCCTAAGACATGGTTGATTTTTTGGGGTTTGACTAAATCTAACGATGATTAATGCCAGTAAAGTAAAGACACTTTATGTAAATTGCATGAAGAAAAGCTTGATAGAATAAATGAAAGCGTTAAATAAAAGGGCTTCGACGGAGATGAGTAAATGAAAGGCAATAAAGTGCTTGAATATAAAAGACTTTGATTAATTTAAATGGTGTTTCACACATACATTCTCAACAATTCTTTCGCTCACACTGGGTACTTGAATCTAGATGAGTGACTTGTATATAATGATGAACACACGCGAAAACTACGTGAACAACTAGTATTTATACTAAACACATCTTAAGTAACCGTTGGACAGTTACGTTGCTTCGAGATGAAACCACTTGGCACGCTCACAGCATTCGACGCTTCTGATCTTGGCACGTTGCGTTTGGTAACTGCTGGGAACTGTTTTCCCTTCAAACATTTGAATCTCAAACCGTTCCACCCTGGGCATCAGATATCTTTGTCGAGAAGCTCCTTCGACATCGAAGGTAACAAGATTCCCACTTAAAAGAAACTCTCTAAGTATGTTGCCATTTCCTGATGAGCATTCGACAGGATCAGCTGGTCGAAACCTGGAAACTCTTCAAACTCATAATTAATGGTCTATATTGATAACAAACAAGGGTGTCGAATTTAGGAGCCAACAAATTGCCCCCCAAGAATGCCTTATTTCGATGCTGAAAAGAAAAGGCATTCTTTGAGATTCCACCCGACACCTGTCCTTCATTCTTAGCCACAGATTAGCTCGTGCGCTTTTCGTCTCCTACCAACCAACTGACAATCCCAAAAAGCCATCATTCCAACTTTTCTTGAGACGTCACTTTAGTAAGGCGTTTGGCGTGCCCAATGTCTTTTCACAGGTTGTCATCATGACAATTCCCCGAAATCGAGGATGCACGCTGCACCGTTTCTGTTCTGCAGAACGACTACATCAGCAAATGAGCGCCATGTGCCCCACTATTGTCTGAAACATTAAATGACCTCGAGTTTTGTGATTTTCCAATCACTATAAATAGCGCTAAGTGCCCCTCGTGGGACTTTTCACGCTTTCTTCATCCAAGCCTTAATATTGAACAGAATTTTCTGCAAAAACTTTGTTCTTCATCCATCTTCATCTCAACCCAAAAAATGGCTTCAGGCTCTCGTTCTTCCAATGTTCCCAGTTCTAACGCTCCCTCTAAAACTGCCCAACCGAAAATCTTTTCAACTTCTCCAACAGTTAACTCCAAAGGAATGCGAAGGGTTCCCGAACCCTTGGGAACTACTGAGCGTGAGACTTACTCTTCTCAACTGCTGATTCCTGTTGGATACTCCAACCAGGTTTTCACCATGTCTGGCCCTTTATCTGCATGCATTGCTGACTCAACGAAGATCAAGAGCTTCTTTCCAGTGCTTGAGGCACTCAAGCCCGTTGGGTGCTCCAAAAAGGCTACAGATGACAACGAAGATCCTGCAAAAGAAAAGATAGATCTTTGTTTCTTCAACAGAGGGGTTAGGGGTTTTAGGTCTAGCCCTAGCCTTACACCAGACTACAACGCTTGGCTCGACAAGATGGAAAAAAGCCAGGCTTCGATTTGGAAGAACATGGGGATTTATGACCTAGTCATGCTGTCGAAGACTGGTCTCAACTACTCCCCTGAAATGCTGGTAGCTTCTTTGCTATTTTGGGACTATACTCACTTCACCTTCCACCTGCCTTGTGGAATGGTAACACCCACTCTCTTCGACATGGCTGCCATTACCGGTCTTCGACCAACTGGGGATTACTTTGACCCAGAGGAAATATCTGAAGACCAGATTGGGTTTTCAGCTACCAAACCCACTTACACCACCTACATCAACCACTATCATGACAAATTGACAGCTAATGTGACGGACGTGGAGCACATTGCGTTTCTAGCCCTTTGGCTATCACGCTTCGTGTTTTGCACGAAATCTCTACAGGTGACGAAGAAAATGGTCACCTTTGCTACTCAGCTTCACCACAGTCAAAACATCTGTTTGGCCGAATTAATACTGGCGAACCTATATGAGTCGATAAGCAGTGGAGCGACTCTATTATAGGTAATAGAAAATAGAGCCAGCTTGCTGCTTGCAGGACCCTTCTGGCTACTACAACTATGGTTAAACGCCACTTTTGAGTCTTTTTTGCCTCAGAAAACTCAGATAAACGAACAAGCTCCTGAGATAGCCAAAAGACGTATCGAAGGTACCAGGATGGCTTTACTGACTCCCACTGAGGATGGGCTGGAACTCCAACAGACCTTTGCAAACTTCGTTTTGATGTTTGCAGGGAGGAAAGAATTTACCTCGACCATGGCTCCTTTCGCCCGTCGAAAGTTTGGTCCAGGGTGGTTCACCAGGCCCCATCCCAAGTCATCAGAGGATCCTCATCTCGAAGAGCACACAACACTGTGGGAATAATTTCTCACTCCCAGGATAATGCCATTGCGCTTTAAGAGTTCCAAGAACCATCTGAGCCTGATTGCTTATCAGCCAAATTTGGTCTCTCGACAGTTTGGTATCATCCAATCACTTCCTTCTCCCATTTTCCCTAGGGAGAAATCAATGTTGTATTTTTGTAATGATTACACTGAGGATGCTGCTACCAAGAACATTGGTAGGTACGTTGGTCGGACAGTACTTTCATTGTTCGACTACCAACTCAACTTCCTTTGTTCACCATCTTTTGAAGACTGGTGGAAGAGTTATTATGCTGAAGAATTCTTTGATGAAAAAGATTTTGTGGACGAACTCCAGAAGTCCTTCGTTTTGGTCCTTGACAAAATAAAGAAATGTACGTTCACTCTTCAAATTATATTTGTCTTGCCATTTCGACTTACAACTTGTCAATTATAACTTGTGAACGCGTCTTCTTTCAGTTGTTCGAAAACCTGCAGCAAAGAAAACTACAGAAAGCCATCAGGTAGGAGGTCCCTCTACAAAACCTTCAGCACCGGTAACCAAACTTTTATTATTATTTCCTGCTGGTTTTAACATCCTGATTTTTGATGTGGCGCTCTAAATCAACTCCATTTGGGGTTTCAGGAACCTGCACCTAAGAAACGACCAGCGCTAACGGTCGAATCAGCGAGTGACGACGAGGATGAATCTCCCCCTGTTCCTCTCAAACGGAGAAAACTGAAGAAAGATGCCCCTGCTCCTGAGCCTCGACCTAAGATCAGAATCAAGGTTGCAGGGAGAAAACCCAGGCCACCTCCTGTGATCATCGAAGAGCCTACGGAGGAGGAGCTGAACGTCTTGCTCAGCAAACCCGTTGAAAGTGATAATTCTAGCCCTGGGGCTGAAATTCCTCTACAGGTAGTACCTCCGACCATTTTTTAACTTAGGTGTCGATGATCACGTTCGATTGTGCATCTCCCTAAACCAGAATATTCTTCTTCTTCTGTTTTCAGGAGACCACCGAAAGTTCAACACCAAAAACTTCAGAGACACAAGACTCTGCTGAACATAGTAGGCAACAAGAGGAGGAATTGGCGAACAATGAAACCCTTTCCAAAACAGAGGAACAGCAACCAAAGGAAACTCAAGTGGTCGATTTGACAGAGGAGCAACATGACGAAGAGGATCATGTTGATGCTGACGCTACTGAACAACCTCAACCTCAAGCCACCGCTGCTGTAGGAGCGACCACTTTGGCAAAGCCCAAGTCCAAAGAAGACTTGGCCCTTTTGAAGCAAACTGATCCCATTGGCTACCTGAATGCCATCATTGAGAGTAGGGGAAGTTCATCTGACCTTAGTCATGATGCTTCTACTGCATCGAGGAAGTCCACTTTGACTTCTCCTCTTGATGAGGCTTTGACGAAGGTCAAGGCTCAGTTCTTCAAAAAGGATCTAATAAAGGCTTTGGAGGGGGATCCTACTGCTCCGTCTTGTCTGGGAGCTGTTCTGAATGCAGTCGATTTGCTTGCTGTGTCTCCAGAGGTTTCCAGCTTTATTTTGGAGTTATACTCTATTGTTGACCAAGTCTCTGCGGACTATAGACGTCAAAGGGGGTTCAACAGCCAGCTCGAAGCACTACATGGCCAGAGTTCTTCTGCCTGGACCGAGGTAGCTGAAACAACCTCTCGAATTGCAGAGTTGTCGAAACAGAAGACATCCAAGCAGGAGGAAATCGACGCCATAGATCGAGATAACGCCTCTATAAAGGCGCAGATCGAGGAGTTGGAGGCCAAGCTAAATGCTAACACTAAGCGCAAAGAGGAGCTCCTTTCGACTGTTTCGGACGCAGAGAGCCAAGCTGAAGTTGCACGAGGCTTAGAGTTCGCTGAGAAGGCCCAAGCCTTTGATGACCAGATTGCCAAACTTTCTCAGGCGACTGCCTTGTGTAAAAAACGGCTGGAGTTGCAGCAGGCCAAGTATCTTCGACTTAAAGCTTCTATTCCTTTCTAATTTGTTCAGCAACTTATTAACCATATACTGTAATATTTGTAAGACAATGTAACCATTTTGGCTAATCATTATATAATTTTCCATTTTGGCTTTTTATGGTTAATTTGGTCATTAATTGCTATTTATTTTGATCTCTTGGAGCATAGGTTTATATTTTTTCAAATATTTTTCGTTTACTCTCAAGAGTCTTTTATCTTCGCCTAACTCTTCAACCTCATAAGCTCCACCAGAAAAAATTTGGATAATTCTGAACGGTCCTTCCCATTTGGGTGACCATTTTCCCATGCTTCGATCCCTTCGATCCATGGGGAGAATCACCTTCCAAACTAATTCTCCAGGCGAGAATGCCTTAGGTTTTACTTTTTTATTATAAGAGTCTTCCACTCTTTTCTTCTGAATTCTCAGTAGGTCGAGAGCGCGTAGTCTTTCCTCGTCTAAATCTACTAGTTCGTCTAACATCATATCCCAATAAACCTCTAAGGGAATATCTTGATGTCTCTGAACCCTTGCTGATTGAAGACAAATTTCCGCTGGCAGTACTGCGTCATAACCGAAGGTTAGCCGATATGGTGTTGTACCTATGGCTTCTTTTGGGGATGTTCGACAGGCCCACAAGATCTGGTCTAACGTCTTGTGCCAGTTTTTTGGCTTCTTTCTTACATGCTTTTTTATCAGGCCGATCACTATTTTATTCGCTGCTTCGACTTGACCATTTGCCTGTGCATAATAAGGTGTTTATGTTAGGAGTCTAAAGCCTGTTTCTTGAGCGAATTCCTGCATCTTTCGACTAGTAAACACTGATCCTTGATCAGTCGTTATAGTCTCAGGGATTCCAAATCTGAAGATAATGTTCTTTTGAATAAATTCAATGACATTTTCTTGGTCTGCATTGACTAAAGGAATAGCTTCGATCCATTTAGTGAAATAATCAATGCCTACCAGTATATACTTCTGGCTCTTTGATGATGCTGGTCGAATCTCTCCAATAAGATCCAACGCCCATCCTCTAAAAGGCCAAGGTTTCACTATTGAGTGAAGTTCGCTTGCTGGTACATGTTGGATGCCCGTATGGACTTGACATTCCTGGCAACCCTTCGCGAACTCAACACAATATTTCAAGATGGTGGGCCAGTATAGTCCTTGTCGAAACAACAACCATTTCATCTTATGGCCTACTTGGTGAGCCCCACATGCTCCAGCGTGCGTAGTCGAAAGGGCTGTGTATGCTTCAGTTTCGCTTAAGCACTTTAGCAATACCCCTTCAGGCGTCTTTTTAAATAACTCATTACCCATGAGTACGTAACTCAACGCCCTATATTTTATTTTTCGTTCTGTCAAAGCTGCTGGATTTTGTAGATAATCTATGATGGGTTTCCTCCTATCTTGCTCTGACAAATTGTCTATGAACGATATTTCAAAGTTCTTTTGATCAACATACCCTAGTCTTGTCGATTTCAAGTCTGTTGGGGACAGGCTAGTTGCTTTTATTTTTTCTCTAACTTTGATTGCTCTTTGTAATCTCATTTTTGAAATTTTGTACCCAGATGCAATTTGTGCCAAATCATTGGTTATTTGATTTTCCAATCTAGGTATGTGTCGAATGTTGACCATTTCGAATTTTTTTAATAAACAATTTGCTATCACAAAGTACATGATAAGATTTTCTCTTATGCACTTATATTCTTTTGTGACTTGCTTAATGACTAACTCTGAGTCTCCCATTATTTCGACTCGAGTTGCCCCTAATTCCAACAATATCTCAAGGCCAGTAATTAGAGCTTCGTACTCAGCCTCATTGTTCGAACAAGTACCTGATATCTTGTACTTGAATGTTGTTGGAATTTTTTCTGGAGAAATAATCAAGACCCCTACTCCTGTTCCATATTTATGGCTGGAACCATCGAAGTAGAATTTCCAAGGCTCTATCTCCACATAATTTATATTCTCAACCTGAATTGAGTGGCGACTATAAAGTCTGCTACCACTTGCCCTTTTACTGCCCTAAGAGGCATAAAGGTCAATGAGTACTCAGTTATTGCTAACGCCCACTTGCCAATTCGGCTGTGCAGGATGGGTTTCGACAACATGTATTTGAAGACATCAAAATGAGACGAAACGTACACATCAACTGGTTTTATATATTGTTTGAGCTTTGTACAAGATAAATAAAGACATAGACATAATTTTTCAACTTCACTATATCTAGTTTCTGCATCGTTCAAAACTCTACTAAGATAGTAAATGGGTCTTTCGACTCCATTTTCATCTTCTTGGGCTAACATGCTTCCCAAAGTTTTGTCGGATGCAGCTATGTACAATCTCATACTCCTGTTGCTGCAAGGAGGCACCAAAATAGGTGGCTTGGTGAGATATCCTTTGATTTTGTCGAAGGCTTCTTGTTGCTCTTGCCCCCACTCGAATCTTTCCTTATTCAATCGAAGTAAGGGTGAAAAGGCAAGAGCTTTTCCACTTAGGTTATATATGAATCTCCTAAAGAAATTTATCTTGCCCAGCAGAGATTGCAATTCCTTTTTGTTCGTTGGAGCTTTCGCTTCTAAGATTGCCTTCGTCTTGTTCTGGTTGATTTAGATTCCTTTCTTGTGGACGATGAAGCCCAAGAAATCTCCAGCTTTTACACATAACGCACACTTCAAAGGGTTCATTTTCAAACCATGTTCTCTCATTATTTCAAATGATTGTCGAAGGTGGTCTATATGGTTCTTCCTGGAAACAGATTTTACAACAATATCATCAATATACACTTGCATAAAAGTGTTAATAAAATCATGGAAGATAGAATTCATCGCTCGCTGATATGTTGCCCCAGCGTTCTTTAGGCCAAAAGGCATCACTACCCATTCGTAAGTGCCTAAAGCCCCGGGGCATCAAAAAGCTGTTTTCGACACATCTTCTTCGGCAATGAAAATTTGATTGTATCCTGAATAACCATCGAGCATGCTCAGGTACTCATGGCCAGCGGCATAATCGACTAGCATTTCCACCACAGGCATAGGATATTCATCTTTGGGTGTAGCAGCATTCAAATCTCTGAAATCTATGCATACCCTCAATGTGCCGTTTTTCTTAATCACTGGAATAATGTTTGCAATCCATTCGACATACCTCGTAGCTCGTATGAATTTGCAATTTAGCAGTCTTTCGACTTCTGTTTTGATCTTCGACAGTATTTCTGGAGCGAAGCGTCTTGGACTTTGCTTGACTGGCTTCTTCCCAGGTTTGATTGGCAACTGAAGTTCTACCAATCCTCTGTCGAGACCAGGCATCTCGTCATAATCCCATGCAAAGCAGTCCTTGAACTCCTTTAACAAATGGATCACTTCCAACCTGAGCTCTGGGTCTATTTTTGCGCTGATGTAAGTTGGCTTTTTCTCTAACCCTTCGCCCAAGTTGATTTCTTCTAAAGGATCCTGTGCTAACATTTTGATGTTGTTCGCCAGGGGGTCCTTTTCGAATCCCAAAGGCTCATCGTCATAGATGGCGTCGAGCCTTTGCTCCTGCATTCCTTCTGGCATGATATCAGAAGGTTCTGGGTCGAAATCTTTCCCAGGACCTGCAGAAGGTAGATCTTGATCGTTGGCCTGAGTGGCCATATATTTTACTTCGGCTTCGAGAGCCGTTATCATCCTTGTTTCGGCTACATAAGCCGAAATTCGCTGCAGTGATTATGACTCAGTCATTGTCACTGAATTCGCTTCCCCAACCAGTTGGCTGGATGTCAGTTAGCCCACTGAAATCAATGTGGGACAAGTCTTCTCTGTCCCATTGAAAACCATGCTCAGGGTGCAGGTACAAGGAACAAAAAGCATTTGGCGCTAGCGCCAAATCGAAGTCAGGTGCTGGGCATGGCCCAATGTGAGCCAAATTTTTGTCGAAGTCAGCTCTCCCTAGGTGATTTACTTCGCCCAAGTAATAGCTCTGATCCGCTTCTATATTTTTGACCATTCCATCAGGACGCTATAGTATCAACCTTTGGTGCATTGATGATGGTACTGCTCCAACACCATGTATCCATTCTCGGCCCAACAAAAGATTATAATTTGGTTTGGCCGATATGACCATAAACATAGTTGGTCGAAGGATGGATCCTACTTTGAGGTCCAGTTGGATCACACCCATAGTGGTCCCTATTCCGCCTTCATAATTCGACAGGACCATGTTGTGAGGCTTGATGTTTTCATCACTCTTGCCTATTTTTCTCAGCATAAAGTGAGGGATGATGTTGATGGTTGCCCCACAGTCCACCAAGATCTTATTTATGGTGGTTTCTTCGAGTTTTGCCCTTATGAATAAAGGCTTGAGGTGATTTTTCATCGCCTCAGTAGGTGGTTCGAAGAAACCATTTTGCTCTTCAGTACCGCCATTATCCATGATGAAGTAGCATACTGGCCTATGCTTGGCCATTTCTTGTTCGACTTCCCAATCGTTCGATTCGACCTCCATCTGGCGGTTGAACTCTCTTGGCAAAACTGAGACTATGTTCACCATGATATCTAGGGTGTCATCAGACTCAGAGCCATCTTCGTCATCAACTTCGCCCTGGTTAGGCCATACCAGTCTATTGGTTACTGGTTGTCTTTCCAGAGGCTTTCTCTACTTTCTCTGAGGGACATTTGAACTTGATTCTGGCTTTGGTTCATTGGTAGCTTCCCTCTCAGCCTTTCGCCGCCTCTGGTATCTTCTCCGTTGGGATCGAGACATGGGATTCTTTCCCTTGTAGTTACTTGACACCTGGGTCACTTTAGAGGCGATAACCTGAGGTTCTTTCTTGTGTGTCAAAGATGAACCTCTTGGCACTTCGAAGGAGTGCCACCTTTCTTCGCTCGGTCTCTTTCGACCTGATGTTTTATACCACGTATCAACTGGCACATTGGTTGGAGGCCTGAAAGTCAGTGGCCTCTTCTCTTGATTTGAACCCTTTTGGTAGGTTCTTCTAGGGTCATGTCGAATATCAACACCTTCCCTTCTTCTGTTTTCTGCTCTTACACCTTGGATGTGTTCAGCAACTTTTTTGTCGAAAATCGAGCTGCATCGAGGACACAGTATCACTTCTGACTTCTTCTTCTGGCATCTTTGCAGGAAATCTGCCAGATTTTCGTTTTCCCGAGGGAAAGCCATTTTGTTTGCCTGCTCTTGCCTAATGGCCTCCTCTGATGCTTTTGATTCAGAGATTTCGACCATGTTGACATTCATGGTGTCTTTAGTGGCAAGAGTCATCTACTTCATCTGGGCCTCCAGGTCCTCTGTCTGGCCTTGGACTGCTGCCAAGTAGGAACTGGGTTTTGCTCCAGATTTTGGGGCTCCCACTGTCTCCCGTTTTGGGCCTTCAACAGCCTTTTGGACTGATTCAATTGTTTTTCTAGAAAGATTCCCAGAAAAACTGCCAAAGATTGGCCTGTTGACATGATCCTTGGTGACTTCGACCATAGTTATTCCTGGCCTTTTCGCCTGACCTCTGGACGCCTCGATCACATTCACCTCTGAAGGTTCAGCATAATGGGCTTCAGCCTGCAAAGGGTTAGAGTCCACAGTCATGGGGGTCTTGTCGGCAAATTTTAACCTCCCTTCTTCGATAGCATCTTGCACGAGATTCCTGAAAAGAAAACATTGAGATGTTTTATGGCCCAGAAAGTTATGATATTTACAAAAGCCTCTTTTCTTTCTTTGATCAAGAGGAGGCACTTTTACCCCTGGGGGTACTATCATTTGGCCATCTTTTACAAGTAAGTCAAAAATTTCATCACATTTTGTAATATCAAAACTGTAAGTCTTTTTGGGGAACCTATCGTTGGCCTTTTCAGGGCCAGTGGGGTTTTTTCCACCTGAGGGGACTAGCAGTTTGCAAGAGTATGGCGGCCCTTGTTTTAGATCCGCTAGATCGACCTCGCTTTCTTCGACGGTTATAGTTTCGTCGAAGGTTTCTGGATCTTCATCGTCCATTTTGACATATGCTATCCTTTCTCTTTTATGAGTTTTTGTCGCCTTGGCTTTTTCAGCTTTAAGGCGTTCTACCTGTCGAACCCTATCGGCAAATTGGGCCATGTCTCTCAGGTATTGAGTGTCTAATTTCTTCCTAATGGAATAATCTAAGCCTCCTGCGGCTATTTCGACTAACTCATGTTCTGGCACTTGCGTAAAGCATCTTGCTTTGAGCAACCTAAACCTATTTAGATATTCGTCTATAGGTTCAGTGAATCGCCTCTTTACACTGGCCAATTCTTCCAGGCTTATCTTGGTTTGTCCCTTGTAGAATTGCTCATGGAACAATCTCTCCAACTGGGTCCAATGGTGGATCGAATTGGGGGGAAGAGTTGTGAACCAAGTAAACGCGTTCTTTGTTAGGGAACTTGGGAAATACTTAATCCTCAGGTTTTTGTTGTTTAAAATCTCTCCTGCTTCGATCAAGTATCTCGCCACATGTTCGACAGTGGATTCTGTCGTGTCCCCTGAAAATTTAGTGAACTCAGGGACTTTACATCTAGGAGGTAAGTCTGTTTGTAACACATATTCTGACAGTGAGGATGTAAAGTTGGGCCTACGGAAGCCTGTATTCATCCCATTTCGCGTCATGATTCTTTCGATCATGGCTGTCAGGTTATTTTCCAAGCACATATTCTGGTGTTGGATGTGCTGAACTACTTCGTCAGCATTTTGGTTTCTATTGACTATCCTTACTTCCGGGGCTATGACCCTAGGTTCTTCGACCCCGGGTTGTTCCAATCGCGTCCTAAGGTTTTCTTCGACAGGCTGCTGGACTTGGTTAATAGTGGTTTCTTCCTCTAAAAGTATACTTTGGTTTCCCCTCATCTGTGCCCTTTGGGGCTGTCGAATAGGTTAGGGTACCCCAAACAAATCAGCCAGACGCGCCATTTGTGCTGTCATCTGCTGATTCGACTGGGTGGTATTTTGTATTAGAGGGTTTAGCACTGTGCTTAAAGTTTGTGCCAACATTTGAACCATATCGTGGTTGCTTTCGTCCATTTGCTGCCTCAAGACTGTTGTCGAGGAATTCGTAAGGCCATGCGCTACTTGGGACGTTCCTCCTAAGAGTTGGGTCCTACCCCTGTTCGCCATACCATCTCCGGAACCTTGGAGTGGCGAAGAGGCGCTCACTAAAGGGTCTGAAAAAGTGGACGCAGCATTCGTCAGGCTAGCCAATTCAGAACTTGGCATGCCATAGAGTGGTTCTCGATTTAGACCGCCTGTCGAAAATCTTGGGGGAACATAAGGCCTAGTTCCTGGGTTTCCCCTTGGTGGGGGAGTTCCCAAAGGCATTCTGGGGCCAGTGAATGGAGGTAATGGCCCCGTTTGTGTGACCGTTACTGCTGGTGTTGAACCAGCGGTTACCGTTTCACTTACGGTTGGGATAACCGTTGTTCCCACATTTGTTTGTGGGATTTCGCTATGGTAAACAACCGCTGATCTTCCAAAAGGTTACTTATTTGGTGACTCGCAGGATCGATCAGATTGATCCTAAGACATGGTTGATTTTTTGGGGTTTGACTAAATTTAACGATGATTAATGCCAGTAAAGTAAAGACACTTTATGTAAATTGCATGAAGAAAAGCTTGATAGAATAAATGAAAGCGTTAAATAAAAGGGCTTCGACGGAGATGAGTAAATGAAAGGCAATAAAGTGCTTGAATATAAAAGACTTTGATTAATTTAAATGGTGTTTCACACATACATTCTCAACAATTCTTTCGCTCACACTGGGTACTTGAATCTAGATGAGTGACTTGTATATAATGATGAACACACGCGAAAACTACGTGAACAACTAGTATTTATACTAAACACATCTTAAGTAACCGTTGGGCAGTTACGTTGCTTCGAGATGACACCACTTGGCACGCTCACAACATTCGACGCTCCTGATCTTGGCACGTTGCGTTTGGTAACTGCTGGGAACTGTTTTCCCTCCAAACATTTGAATCTCAAACCGTTCCACCCTGGGCATCAGATATCTTTGTCGAGAAGCTCCTTCGACGTCGAAGGTAACAAGATTCCCACTTAAAAGAAACTCTCTAAGTACGTTGCCATTTCCTGATGAGCATTCGACAGGATCAGCTGGTCGAAACCTGGAAACTCTTCAAACTCATAATTAATGGTCTATATTGATAACAAACAAGGGTGTCGAATTTAGGAGCCAACATATACATACATACAATTGAATTCATCACACTTCACATATTCACATATACAACATTGCTCATTGATTCATGATTCAAAGATAATCAATTACAAATACCACGTAATGTAATGTTCACACAATTATGACAATTGCACACCAATTAAAAAATTCACATTGACACATGTGTTATACCCAAATTTTTGCCCCTAATATCTCTCATCATTTCAATGTCAACCCAATCATATCAGGATCACACACTAGGGTTTGGTTCTTCTTCATATCTTTAGGTTTGTTCATAGGAGATCACCAAGCACTTTGATTTGAATGGTTTTGTACATGTGTTTTATGATTGATTGACTTTTAACTAACAAATATAATGTATATTTTCTCTATGGATGTTAACATTATAGGTTATGGCACAACACATTTCATCAGGTTGATTCATAGGTTCATGAGTTTGTTTACATGCCTTATTCAACAAAGCTTCATTGAGATTTAAGCTTCATATTTGTGTGTGTTTCAAGATAACATTATTTCAAAGCCTACTATGTCTCATCATTCTCTACTTTGCTAAGGAAAGTCAAGAGATGCAAGATTGATTCAAGAAGTTTGACCTAATTTGACAAGTTCTTGATTCCTTGATTACAAGTGCATAATTTTATCAATTTTTAACATTTGGAAGTGATTATTGTTGTTGTGGGTTCTTATTATCATCCACAACAACTTATCTTCACATAGAAATAGCAATTGTGCAAGAAAGATTGTCAAAAGTTGAAAGGGGTTCCAAGTCATTTTGATGCTTTAAGAGCTAGGGTTTTGAACTTCTAAGGTATATATCTTGTTCATCTTTTGAGATTTTTAAGTGATTCCAAATATATGTTTCTCTTTAAATCGGTATTAATAAATTAATTCAAGATTTTTAAGCAAATTTTATATGGAAGATCACAAATGATTAAGAAAGATTATAAGTCCTCTAGATAGACCATCAAATTATTTTGAGTGACCTCAAAAGTTCATAACTTGGTGAATTTTTATCCTCTTGAGCTCATTCTTTTTTCACAATTATCTTAAGGATGTTAAATTTAACTTTTTTTGTTATAAGCTTTTAAATGATTGCAAGATGCTTTTTAAGGTCAAAATATTATAGGTCATCTCATGGATTCTCACAAATTTCACAAGATCATAACTTGTTCAATATTTGGAATTTTTGAGTGATATAAGTTTCACAATACTCTTTAGGGAGTCTACTTAAAGCTAGCATCAATGATCAAATCTCAAATTTGAAGGAATACCTTGTTTAGAATAAAAACATTATTGGTAATTTTTGAAGAAAAAACTTAGAATTTTTCTAAGTATAAAAGTCAGCGCATTTTTCCTGATTTTGACCAAGTATAAATTATAGTTCAAGAATCCGAATGAATTATTTCTGGGCACATTATGAATAGTGCTACACGATCTTTCCAATGCATCAAGAATCATCTCCTAAGGCTTCCTAAATCATACACACCATGAGTTCAAAGTCAGCTACTTGAAACTGCATTTTTCCTCCAAGTTTAATTTTGAAATCCATAATACAACTTCTAAACACCAAATCAGCACGCGTTTTTGATTAAAACATGTTTAACAAAGTTCCCAAAGTTGAATTAAGGATCAAAACGCAGGAATTGGCTGAGTTTTGATGCACATGGAGTCACACATTTTCCACTCTCGGGCTCCATCCAATTTCCCTCCAAACTTCAATTTTCCTCTCAATTCTTTGCACTATTCACTTTTCTATAAATAAAGGACCTCACTCCTCTCATTTTCTCAAGCTTGGACAACCAAAATCACCCTGCCAAACTCTCTCCATAACTCACTTTTATGAGTTTTCGAATTCATCTTTTCTCCATTTTCAATCCAATTTCTTTATTGATTCTTCATCCTTGAACTTCACTGAAGCTAACAGAAGAAGAACCAAGTCTTAAGGCTTCCTAAATCGTGCTAGCCAAGTCTAATTTCAGAGCAAATTCGTATGACTTCGTTCAGGTAGTTTTAGGCACCAAATCTTCTAACTCAAATTACTGGAATGGTTTATGATGTTCACTGATGCTTACTATTAACTCAATTTTGATGAATCAATGCATTTGATGCTTCTGTTTTCGATTTCAATTTCTTTAAAACATCTATGGTTTTTTTACAAATCGAGTAACTTGTGTTTTATATGAATTTGGCCCGAGGATATGGTTGTGATCGTCTTGAAGAGACGCATCTAATAATACCACTATAAGAGTCTAAATTTATAGATTTAAGAATGATGATCTCGCCCTAGTTGCAGGGTAGATGGTGGTGAATATGACATACGTGGCTTCTTCAACCAATGAGAGCAAGACAATTGAAATGTCGTGATTGGTCTAACTATCTTGACTTCAGTGCACCCTTGTTGACTGTGGATCACCATACATCACCACTCTTGAGCCATTAGATGTGCCAACGTGTTTTAACGAACCAGATCCAACGCCTCACATTATTTCTGATTTATTTTATTTTTACAAAATTTGTTTAAAATTTGTTTTAATTTCAAAAATTCATAACTCTCTTGTTTTTTATCCAAAAATCATGAAAAAAATATACAAAAATACTTTGAATTATTTCCGACTTTGTGAATATTTTTTCATATTTTTATATCGATGTTTGATATTTTTCATAATTTTTGTATTGTTTGCCTTATTTTAATTGTTTTAAAAATACTTTCTGGTCTTTTTAAATTCTGGAAAAATCATGGAAGGATCCAATGACCTCTTGAAAAATATTGGTGACCTCATCTCATTTTAATTTCTAATTTTGCTATTTTTCACAATTTTTGGTTAATTTTGCTTACTTCTTTAAATTTAAAAATTAGTTTCTTATTTTAAAAATTCCAAAAAAAATTGTCAACACTTATTGATTTTTGTTTGGCTTCTGACTATTTTTTTATAGTTTTATTTGATGATTTAATATACTTTGTGTATTTTGTAACACCCCAGTTTCAATTATTTGATTTATTTAAATTTGGGAAATTATTTTATTAGAATTAATAAAATAAAAAGGAATTATTTATTTTGAAATATGGAGGAAAATAAAAGAAATAAGAAATATGGATTTCTTTTAAGTTATTGGGCTTGGATGTTGTTAGTAAAGAGTGGGGGTGCAGGAGAAATAAAGATGTGTTTTGGAACTCAAGTTATTTTTTTTTCTCATTATTCACGATAACACAGAAGTTGGGATTTTGGGAAGCAGAGCTCTGAAGGTACGAAGAACGAAGAACGAAGAACATCGCTCAAAAAGTTCAAAGCTGCTAATTGATAAGGTAAGGGGGGGTATTACTCGATTTACCTTTGTTTATGGGTTTATGTACGGTTGATTTGGGTAATCGTAGGGAAAAACCCCAATTGTTAGATGTTAGTAGGGATCGATACCCTTAGGATTGAACTTTGTTAAAGAGGGTTTAGGTTCTCAATTTTATGAAATCAATTAACGATTTTAGGTTCCTAATGGTGGATTGGGAGTATATCTGCATGATCGTGAATTTACCTTAGAAGTTATAGGGATAACCCCAATGTTAGCAGATTTCCCCAAAATGAACGACTAATCACTTCTAAGGTTACTATGATGATTGTTGGTAATTAGGAAATTGAGGTGTTGTTTTGAATTATACAAAATCGATGTCGTTAGGTACCGAAATGCGCGTTTTGGCTGGCATTTTCCCGCGTTTGGCTGCTGTTCTGAGCTGCTACAGGTACAGGAAAATTCTGTACGCGCTCAGCAACACGGGCCGTGTTGCACAACACGGGCACCCGTGTTGCTCTTCTGTGTTGGTAAAGTAATGTGTTTTCTGGACACATTACAACACGGGCCGTGTTGCACAACACGGGTACCCGTGTTGGTCCCCTGTAATGAGAAAAAAAAAAGTGTTTTCTGGATATGTTACAACACGGGCCGTGTTGCACAACACGGGCACCCGTGTTGATGCTGCTGTGTTGATTTTCTGAATTTTGTTTTCTGTGCGTTATTGTGGATTTTATTGTCATGCTTTTGGATAATGTTATCGAGCATGAATTATGATATGACTTGATATGATTGATGTTTAAATAGTATGCTGAGTGATTACATGCTATCCATATCCTGTTATGATTGATGTTGTTGATGTGCATGATATGTTGATTGATGTTCATAGTATGCTGAGTGTTACATGCTTACATATCATGTTGCATTTGTTAATTCCCATTGTGTGGAATTAACATGGTGGCCAATATACGTGTCCGCGATTTAATGGAACGTTGAGGTGGTAGCCGTGTCCGCGATATAATGGAACGGTGAGTTATCCGTGACCCGAGATTTAATGGGGCGGTAAAGTGGTACCACATGCATGGGTGTGTTGCATTACCTTGAATATAACATGAATGGATGATTTTTCCAATGTTGTATTTGATTGTTTGTAGGCATGTATGGTTGCTAAATTGTTGACGATGTTTGATGTTAATTGCAAATATGAAAAATAATATATTATGGGTATATGAATTGTAAAGATTTTTGTAAACTATGAAATATGCTAATTGTTGGGTGATGCTTATGGTTTCCTGAATTGATTGTTATGAACGTATAATCAAATGTATAATTGAGATGCTCACCCTTACTGTTGAATATTTCAGATTGAGGAGCTTCGTTCAGGTGCTTGGCGAAGGCTTGTCGTTTCTAGTTTATTTTCGTTTTAGTAATGTCCGGGTCATGCTCTGATAGTTGTAACTCCGGGAACGTTTGTTTGTCGAGCTGTTTTAGTCAGACTCGTTTAATTCCTTATGTTTTGTTATAATATGATGTTGACATTTTCCAGGTGTTAATCCCTGATGATTTTGAAAATATTATAACATTGATTTTATTAATTAAATTATTCCGCTGTGTAAACATGTATGAGTTACTACTACGTTATGCATGACAGGAATTTGTTTTATTAAAAGAGAATTGTAGCATCCTCGATTATACATGTACTCTGATATTATGCTTTTAGTGTTTGCGAAAATTTATTCGGGGTTTAGAGGGTGTTACAATAGTGGTATCAGAGAATAGTCGGTCGTTGCGACCAGAGTCTTGAGTCAGTCATCCCTTTTGTATGCGATTAGTGTAAGGTAACACTGTCGATACTGTATTCTAATGTGGAGTATGTTTTAATTCTCAGGAATATGGCTGGAAGAGGTAACGGACGAAATGATGCTGCACTCGCTGAGGCTTTGGGGATGTTAGCTGGTGTACTTGCTGGAAACCCAACTGGAGGCATGATTGGTGCTGATAGGCAATTGGGAAATTTCCAAAGGAACAATCCTCCATTGTTCAAAGGTACACATGACCCTGAAGGTGCTCAGAAGTGGCTGAAGGAAATCGAAAGGATTTTCCGTGTGATTGATTGTGCTGAAGATCTGAAAGTCAGATATGGTACGCATATGTTGGCAGAAGAGGCCGACGACTGGTGGGTTGCCACAAGGACTGAAATGGTTCAGGATGGAGAGGCACTGACTTGGGCTAACTTCAGAAGGGCTTTTCTGAGGAGGTACTTTCCTGAAGATGTTCGGGGAAGAAAGGAAATTGAATTTTTGGAGCTTAAGCAGGGCAATCTGACGGTTAGTGAGTATGCTACTAAGTTCACTGAGCTGGCAAAGTATTATGCACACTACAACAATGATGAGGCTGGAGAATTCTCTAAGTGTATCAAATTTGAGAATGGTCTCCGAGATGAGATTAAGCAGGGAATCAGGTACCAGCGTATTCGTAGATTTTCTGACCTGGTGGATTGTAGCAGAATCTTGGAAGAAGATATTACCAGGAATAGGTCGTCGCACTCTCGTGGGGCTGTTGATAAAAGAGGAAAGCAACATATGGACCGTGGCAAGCCATATGGTAGAGATAACCAGAGATCAGGCGGTTGGAAAAGGCCTAGTGGGGGAGACTCTAAGGCTCCTATCAGATGCTACAGGTGTGGTGAGTCTGGCCATCACATTCGAGATTGCAAGAGTGATGAGAAGAAGTGCTATAAATGTGGAAAGGCTGGTCATTTGTCTATTGATTGCAAAGGGAAGTCTGTTACTTGTTACAATTGTGGCGAAGAAGGTCACATTCGTCCGCAGTGTCCTAAGCCTAGGAAGGATCAGTCAGGTGGAAAAGTGTTCGCTTTGTCTGGATCTGAGACTACTCCAGAGGATCGATTGATTAAAGGTACGTGTTTTATTCATGGCACACCTTTAGTTGCAATTATTGATACTGGTGCAACTCATTCTTTCATTTCTGTGGATTGTGCTGAGAGGTTGAAACTGGACATATCTGGTATGCGAGGTAGCATGGTGGTTGATACTCCTGCATCGGGTTCAGTGACAACTTCACTTATATGTAGGAATTGTCCTATTGAGATTTTTGGTAGAGGTTTCGGTATGGATTTAGTGTGCCTACCGCTCGAACAAATTGATATCATCCTTGGGATGAACTGGTTGGAATTCAATCGGGTTCATCTGAACTGCTTTGCTAAGACGGTGATTTTTCCAGAAGTAGTTGGTGTCGAGAACTTGACTATGACTACTAGGCAGGTACAAGAAGCAATGGAGGACGGTGCTAATGTGTTTATGTTACTTGCTTCGTTAGATGCAACAGGAAAGGTCAGGAGTGGTGAATTGCCAGTGGTGTGTGATTTTCCAGAAGTCTTTCCTGATGATGTGGGTGAGTTACCTCCTGAGAGAGATGTGGAATTCTCTATAGATTTGATTCCTGGTACGAGACCGGTGTCGATGGCGCCATATCGTATGTCTGCATCTGAGTTGGCTGAATTGAAGAGTCAGTTAGAAGATTTACTGGAGAAGAAGTTTATTCGTCCAAGTGTTTCGCCTTGGGGTGCTCCGGTATTGTTGGTTAAGAAGAAAGAAGGTTCTATGAGACTGTGTGTTGATTACAGGCAATTGAACAAAGTAACCATTAAGAATCGGTATCCGTTACCGAGGATTGATGATTTAATGGTTCAACTAATTGGAGCCAGTGTATTCAGTAAGATTGACTTGAGATCTGGATATCATCAGATTCGTGTGAAAGCGGAAGATGTTCAAAAGACTGCTTTTCGAACGAGGTATGGGCATTATGAATATTCTGTTATGCCGTTCGGGGTTACTAATGCACCTGGTGTTTTCATGGAATATATGAACAGGATTTTTCATCCGTATCTGGATAAGTTTGTTGTGGTTTTTATTGATGACATTCTGATTTATTCCAAGAATGACAAAGAGCATGCGGGACATCTCAGAATTGTGTTAGAGTTGTTGAAAGATAGGAAGCTGTATGCAAAGTTGTCCAAATGTGAGTTCTGGCTGAATGAAGTTAGTTTTCTTGGACATGTGATTTCTAAGAATGGTATTGCAGTGGATCCTACAAAAGTAGAAGCGGTATCTCAGTGGGAAGCGCCGAAGACTGTTTCTGAAATCAGAAGTTTCCTTGGTCTTGCAGGTTATTACAGAAAGTTTATCGAAGGATTCTCAAAGTTAGCATTGCCATTGACGAAATTGACTCGTAAAGGACAAGCGTTTATTTGGGATTCTGATTGTGAGAAAGGTTTCCAAGAATTGAAGCGGAGATTGACTAGTGCTCTTATTCTGATTTTGCCGAATCCGGTGGAATCTTTTGTGGTCTATTGTGATGCATCTCTGTTGGGTTTAGGTGGTGTTTTAATGCAGAATCAACAGGTAGTTGCGTATGCTTCGAGACAGTTGAAGGTTCATGAAAGGAACTATCCTACTCATGACTTAGAGTTGGCAGCAGTTGTGTTTGTCTTGAAATTGTGGAGACATTATCTGTATGGTTCGAGATTTGAAGTGTATAGTGATCATAAGAGTTTGAAGTATCTTTTCGATCAGAAAGAGCTCAATATGAGGCAAAGAAGGTGGTTGGAATTTCTCAAAGATTATGATTTTGGTTTGAATTACCATCCTGGTAAGGCAAATGTGGTTGCAGATGCTTTGAGCAGGAAATCCTTGCATATGTCTATGATGATGGTTCGTGAATTGGAGTTAATTGAACAATTCCGAGATTTGAGTTTAATTTGTGAAAGTACTCCGAAGTGTGTTCGTTTGGGTATGTTGAAACTTACTAGTGGTATTCTAGAAGAGATCAGGATCGGGCAAAAATCTGATGTTAATTTAGTTGATAAATTGACATTGATCAACCAAGGTCAAGGTGGTGAGTTTAGAATTGATGAAAATGATGTTATGAGATTTGGCGATAGAGTTTGTGTTCCTGATGTCGCAGAAATCAAGCAGAGTATATTAGAGGAAGGACATCGCAGTGGGATGAGTATTCATCCGGGTGCCACGAAAATGTATCATGATTTGAAGAAATTGTTTTGGTGGCCGGGAATGAAAAAGGAAATAGCTGAATTTGTGTATGCATGTTTAATCTGTCAGAAATCGAAGATTGAACATCAGAAGCCGTCTGGATTTATGCAACCAATGTTTATTCCAGAATGGAAGTGGGATAGTATTTCTATGGATTTCGTATCTGGGTTGCCGAGGACTCCTATGAATTGTGAAGCGATATGGGTCGTTGTGGATAGACTAACTAAGTCTGCTCATTTTATACCGGTGCGAATGGATTACTCAATGGAGAGATTGGCACAGTTATATATTGAGAAAATAGTGAGTTTGCATGGAGTTCCTTCTAGTATTGTGTCGGATAGAGATCCGAGATTCACTTCGAAATTTTGGGAAGGATTGCAGAAAGCTTTGGGTACTAAATTGAGGTTGAGTTCAGCTTACCATCCTCAGACTGATGGACAAACGGAGAGGACGATTCAATCGTTAGAAGATTTGTTGCGTGCTTGTGTTTTAGAGAAGGGTGGAGCTTGGGATAGCTATTTGCTATTGATTGAATTTACTTATAACAATAGTTACCATTCGAGTATTGGTATGGCTCCGTTCGAGGCATTGTATGGTAGACGGTGTAGAACACCTCTGTGTTGGTATGAATCTGGAGAGAGTTCGGTAATTGGGCCAGAGATTGTTCAGCAGACTACTGAAAAGATCAAATTGATTCAAGAGAAGATGAGAGCTTCTCAGAGTCGTCAGAAAAGTTATCATGATAAGAGGAGAAAGAATTTAGAATTCAGTGCTGGAGATCATGTGTTTATGAGAGTTACTCCGATGACGGGTATTGGTCGAGCGTTGAAATCTAAGAAGTTGACTCCGCGTTTTATTGGTCCGTTTCAGATTACGGAAAGAGTTGGAGAAGTTGCTTATCGTATTGCTTTACCTCCGAGACTTGCGAATTTGCACGATGTTTTTCATGTTTCTCAGCTGAGGAGATACATTCCAGACCCATCTCATGTAATCCAAATAGATGATGTACAGGTGAGAGATAACCTGACAGTAGAAACATTGCCTATGAGGATAGAAGATCGGGAAGTGAAACAATTAAGAGGTAAAGAGATAGCATTAGTGAAGGTTGCTTGGGGAGGTCCAGCAGATGGAAATATCACTTGGGAGCTGGAGAGCCAGATGAAAGAGGCTTATCCGGAACTGTTCGTCTAAGGTATGTTTTCGAGGACGAAAACTCTTTTAGTGGGGGAGAGTTGTAACACCCCAGTTTCAATTATTTGATTTATTTAAATTTGGGAAATTATTTTATTAGAATTAATAAAATAAAAAGGAATTATTTATTTTGAAATATGGAGGAAAATAAAAGAAATAAGAAATATGGATTTCTTTTAAGTTATTGGGCTTGGATGTTGTTAGTAAAGAGTGGGGGTGCAGGAGAAATAAAGATGTGTTTTGGAACTCAAGTTATTTTTTTTTCTCATTATTCACGATAACACAGAAGTTGGGATTTTGGGAAGCAGAGCTCTGAAGGTACGAAGAACGAAGAACGAAGAACATCGCTCAAAAAGTTCAAAGCTGCTAATTGATAAGGTAAGGGGGGCTATTACTCGATTTACCTTTGTTTATGGGTTTATGTACGGTTGATTTGGGTAATCGTAGGGAAAAACCCCAATTGTTAGATGTTAGTAGGGATCGATACCCTTAGGATTGAACTTTGTTAAAGAGGGTTTAGGTTCTCAATTTTATGAAATCAATTAACGATTTTAGGTTCCTAATGGTGGATTGGGAGTATATCTGCATGATCGTGAATTTACCTTAGAAGTTATAGGGATAACCCCAATGTTAGCAGATTTCCCCAAAATGAACGACTAATCACTTCTAAGGTTACTATGATGATTGTTGGTAATTAGGAAATTGAGGTGTTGTTTTGAATTATACAAAATCGATGTCGTTAGGTACCGAAATGCGCGTTTTGGCTGGCATTTTCCCGCGTTTGGCTGCTGTTCTGAGCTGCTACAGGTACAGGAAAATTCTGTACGCGCTCAGCAACACGGGCCGTGTTGCACAACACGGGCACCCGTGTTGCTCTTCTGTGTTGGTAAAGTAATGTGTTTTCTGGACACATTACAACACGGGCCGTGTTGCACAACACGGGTACCCGTGTTGGTCCCCTGTAATGAGAAAAAAAATGTGTTTTCTGGATATGTTACAACACGGGCACCCGTGTTGATGCTGCTGTGTTGATTTTCTGAATTTTGTTTTCTGTGCGTTATTGTGGATTTTATTGTCATGCTTTTGGATAATGTTATCGAGCATGAATTATGATATGACTTGATATGATTGATGTTTAAATAGTATGCTGAGTGATTACATGCTATCCATATCCTGTTATGATTGATGTTGTTGATGTGCATGATATGTTGATTGATGTTCATAGTATGCTGAGTGTTACATACTTACATATCATGTTGCATTTGTTAATTCCCATTGTGTGGAATTAACATGGTGGCCAATATACGTGTCTGCGATTTAATGGAACGTTGAGGTGGTAGCCGTGTCTGCGATATAATGGAACGGTGAGTTATCCGTGACCCGAGATTTAATGGGGCGGTAAAGTGGTACCACATGCATGGGTGTGTTGCATTACCTTGAATATAACATGAATGGATGATTTTTCCAATGTTGTATTTGATTGTTTGTAGGCACGTATGGTTGCTAAATTGTTGACGATGTTTGATGTTAATTGCAAATATGAAAAATAATATATTATGGGTATATGAATTGTAAAGATTTTTGTAAACTATGAAATATGCTAATTGTTGGGTGATGCTTATGGTTTCCTGAATTGATTGTTATGAACGTATAATCAAATGTATAATTGAGATGCTCACCCTTACTGTTGAATATTTCAGATTGAGGAGCTTCGTTCAGGTGCTTGGCGAAGGCTTGTCGTTTCTAGTTTATTTTCGTTTTAGTAATGTCCGGGTCATGCTCTGATAGTTGTAACTCCGGGAACGTTTGTTTGTCGAGCTGTTTTAGTCAGACTCGTTTAATTCCTTATGTTTTGTTATAATATGATGTTGACATTTTCCAGGTGTTAATCCCTGATGATTTTGAAAATATTATAACATTGATTTTATTAATTAAATTATTCCGCTGTGTAAACATGTATGAGTTACTACTACGTTATGCATGACAGGAATTTGTTTTATTAAAAGAGAATTGTAGCATCCTCGATTATACATGTACTCTGATATTATGCTTTTAGTGTTTGCGAAAATTTATTCGGGGTTTAGAGGGTGTTACATATTTTACCAATTATTTCCCTTTTATCATTTAAATATTGTTTTATGAAATATTATTTTATTATTTTTGTTTGGTCCTAATTTGGCTTTCATCTAATACATCCTCTCCCTCTTCATCTTATCCCTTTCTTACTTGTGCTACATGTTGTCGGAAAATGATCCACACATCATTTCTCTAAACATATGGTACATAGATTGCTATTGACCGGCCTCAAAATAGGTGCGACTTCTATATAAATCCACTTACGATTGCTTAACATAGCGCTAAATTTTGTCCTGGTTCGAAATATGACTATTCGTGGCCCAAACCTATGTTTGCAAGCCCAAGTATGTTTAATTTGAAACCTTTGATCCAATAAGCTTGAGGTTCATTGTTAGCAGGCTTTGGTCTTATCAATCCTCTAATGAATCGTCATAAACTTTTGTTTAAGTGGATCATTTAAACATCGTTGATCATATGTTGTCGCATTGAGAACTTGAAATGAATGATATACCTGACAAAAAGCAAATGAAACTTATTGTTGAGAAGCTTTGATTTTATCAATCTTCTAATGAGTTTTCAAATGCAAGTTTCAAGATGGTCATTCAACTAACCTCTAATTTCTAACTCACTAACAATTGACTTTTACTTTATGGTTTTACTTTATGCCTGTACTTTTATGTGCCATTTATTTTGGCATTTACATTTCATGTCATTTTTATTTTTGCTCACTTGAGCATTTATCTTTATGCCATTTTAATTTTTTCTTAGTTGAGCTTTTCATTTTCTTTTTTGAAGATACTTAATAACCAACTTGAACAATAAAAAACTTTAAGGTTACTTGCACTATTTGGTTACTATCCCTGGCATAATGGAGTTATGGACTTCTTGGACTTCGGATTAAAAGCCTTGATACCCTTGGGACCCTGCGACTTTGTTTGTTATTTTGTCTGGAGTTCTTGGGGTTTACCCTAAGACATTAGTTTGATTTTCTTTGTGTGCAGGTTATTTCAATTATCTGCTTTGTCTGTGATTGGGAATTCCTCTAAATACAGTCGTTACTCTGTCCAATTTTTGTGAAGACCTAATGCATCTAAAGCTCGGTTATCTTAAGAGGTTTAGTATCTTTTCTTGCTTGATTTCAATCCAAAGGATGAGAATTTTACATTGACTCTTTATGTCAAGTGTTGGCTTCTTGTTTGTTAGACGGTTCTTTTCCCTAGCTTTTACCTTATGATTTAGGATTAGTCCCTTCATCTCCTCACATCTTCTTTAATTTCAAAAATCATCTCCCTCCTTTTCAAAACACTTCTTGTTTTTAAACTTGTACCGCTTTCATAATAAACTTGGACTTAGGTTCATGCATTTCAAAAATATTTTCTTAATTAAACTTTAACAAACTTAATCATACTTTGACATTTTTTGTGAGAACACTAAAAGTCAATTAACCCCATTCAAACCATTTTTGCCACTTTGGCTTTTTACTTTAAAATTTTCTCAAAATATTAGACTCTTGGCAATCCTTGTAGTGATGAGAGCTACTATACTTCTATGATATATAGTGAAGTGAGATATTTTACACTTGGGTGTTAAGTGATGCTTTGTTGATTTTAAAACCCAAGCTATATCCTCTACTTTGAGATGATGCAAATTCTCCTTTTTCATGATCGTGGGTAGTAAGTATATATTCCACTTGGATATGAAGATGATGTCTTATCTCTTAAAATTGACCAACACATTTGTTTTAGAATTTTCAAAGGTGAACTACGAGTACCCTGATTCCTTATTGCATGGAAGATGGTACGTAGACACTAAAGGTTTGCAACCGCGGAAGGTGCAAAATTGTAAAAATACTTCTTTTGCCATATCCACCATATATTTTTGTATAAAAACATTATAGCCAAAATACACAAATTTTCAAAGAGGTTCCCGCGGAGTACCATAGATGTTTAGAGTGCTAATACCTTCCCTTTTCATAACCAACTCTCGTACATATATTCTCTCCCCCTCTTTTTTGGGTTATTCGCTCTTTTTCCATTCCTCTGGAAATAATAAAGCACTGTGGCGATTTTTATTTGATTTGTACGAGTTAAGTCAATCTGATGGCTTAGTCTCAATATTTCTACCGTTACAGAAAAATTGGCGACTTCATTGGGGAAAGATTGACCAAATGTTGGTCCATCTCAAAGTGGGTTGAGTCTATCTTTGTTTATTATGTATGTGTTATTATTTGTTATATATTATGTTTTTTATATATGTTTCTCTGGATTTTCTTAATTTTCAGGGGTGCTTGGTGATTTCTCATAAGTCCTCTACCCAGACTTGGAAAAACTTAAGATAGGACGGGCGGTATAGTCATGTTAACTTTCAGAGAGTAATCCCTAAAAAGGAAGCATGAGATCCCCCACTCACTGGAGGCCCCTTTGACTGCAGTGTTGTTTACCGGGTAATCGGGAAGATGTGCTGCTTTCAACCTGGGAGCCTGCTGAAGTTGAGAACCGTAGAACCCTTAACCCATCTTAGCCTTTTAGGTGTAGTGCGGAAACTATGACAGAGTAATTCGGAAATGGTTATCACACGATATTACACTCATACGAGTTTTTCTTGAGAATATTACTAATTATCGAGTTAATCGAGACGTTGGTAATATCCGAAGGAAGGATGTAGACTATGGGAACCTTTTAGAAACTTGTTCGGTAGGTGATGAACTATTAGTATTTACCATGTGGGTAGTACCTTTGACTTCATGCTCGTGATGTCGAACCTATGAACCCCCCATGTTTGTGATCTTGTGTGTCATTGTTGTATCATGCACTCATGCACCCATAAGCATTCTTTAAGACAATTGTTTCAAGGAACTTAAAGTTTACCTTTTTCAAATATCTTATGTACTTTTTTATAATGGATTATGGATAAAGAAATACTCAAAAGTACAGTTTCAAATATCCTAGATAGAGGAGCTGATGAGTTTGATTCCTGAGATTGGGAGCTCTACAGATTTCTGGAAGAAGTATGAATCCATTGTGCCTCTTATGAAACTCAAGATGAAGGAGGGTATTCTTTATACATTAGTACAATTCTATTATCCTTTGTGCTTGTGTTTTAATTTTCCTGATTATCATCTAATGCCCATATTGGAAGAGTATTCTTACCTACTTGGTTTACCGGTCATCGATCGTGTTTCTTTCACCGTTTTAGAGGGAGAGCCCAAGTATCATGAGATTGCTACCAAGGCACATTTAGGAAAGTCTGAGATTGAGGCTATTATGACTATTAAAGGAGGAATCTGAGGTTTACCCGCTCAGTTTTTATTGGAGAAAGCCTATTACTTTGCCAAGATGAAGAGTACAGTTGCTTTTGAGGCTATCTTTACTTTACTTTGGTATGGGTTGTTCTTATTTCCTAACGTCGACAAATTTATGGATGTCAACGCCATTATGATATTTTTGATTGAGAATCCAATTCGTACACTATTAGGAGATAATTATTACTCCATTCATCTTTGCTTTATCATGGAGGGATGATCATTTGTTGCACGACTTTGCTATATCAGTGGTTTATTTCTCACTTACCTCGGTCTGTTGGTTTCTGGGATATCAAGAAGGAACCTTGTTGGGAACCAAAGACTATGGCTCTCACTCATTCCGAAATTGTTTGGTATCATCAGGCTTATTATGACGTGGAGATTATTGATAGCTGTGGTAGTTTCCCCACTGTACCACTTCTTGGTACAAAGGAAGGAATTAACTACAATCTCGTTCTTGCGCGTCATCAAATTGTATATCTGATGAGAGGAAAACCAAATAGTATTCATCTGAGTGGTTTCTTTCTGATAGAAGGAGAATATCATAAGGAAGCTAAGAAAGAGATTTCAAAGGCTTGGCGCCATATTCATAAGAATAGTAGAAAAGATTTGGGACGAAGAGGAGCTGTTTTTTGGAACCTCGTCTCCATTGGGTACAAATAAGGGAAATTCAATTGAAGATGCCATATTCTCATGAAGATCCTAAACCTGATATGTTTATTAAGACTACTCCTCCCCTTTTAGATGATGTGGATGAACTTCATCTTTCCCTGGTTAGGATGCAGCAAGAGAAGGAAGCATGGAAAAACAGGTGTCAGACTTTAGAGACATCCAACCAAATAGAATTGAAAGAGAAGGATGACTTGATGGAGATTCTTGAAAGTCGAGCTGTGGAGGATTTATCTTCCTCTAAAGCTCAGCCAAGACCTAGTAACTCGCTTCCTAACTCTGGTGGTTGGAAAGAATTCACCGACGAGTATGCAGAAGAGAACAAGCAGTTGAAAGGCTTAGATTGCAAGAATTATGGGAAATCGTCAGTGTGTGGAGAGATCTTCATCAGTTTTGGCTCCTTAGGATTTTAGATTTCATCTTTATCCTCTTGTGCTTAGGATTATTGAAACTTGTACTAAAAGCTGTAATCCATTCCAAAGTTATTATAATAAATTTTTTAGTATCTCGAAATGTATTATTACTTTAATGTTTGCAATTGTTTATAATTCTTTAAGTTCCTTGAAATAATGATAATAATGATGAATAAATCATATGCACCGCAAATCATACACCGCATATCATGCATCGCATATCATGCATCGCATATCATGCACCGCATGTTCATACCCAGGTGTCTTACTGTGTTTCTCTACTTCGTTCATTCAAGCAAGTTGTCTCATCGATACAATACTCGGGCTAATTCCAGGAAGAAAGTGTGAAGAATCTTGAATAAGAGAATTGTGAGCTGCATGAAGAAGTTACTGTTTTAAATGCCAGTATGGCTAATCTGACTGCTTTGCTGGAATAGTTGGTGGCTTCTCAGAATCAGCCTCCACTTGCTCCTTCATCTCCTCATATTACTCAGCTACAACAAACAACAATTGTTTCTGAAGTACCGCTGGTTCCCGTTTCTGTTACTCCAGTTACCGCTGCTCAAAATTGTATGCCTCACGGTTACCCGTGGGGAATGCCTGAAAACTTAATGCCAGAAGGTTACAATCCTGATTCTCAAGTTGTTCCATTTTCTCAAGTAGTTGTTATTACTATGCCTCTTGTGGTGCATGTTGCTCCTGCTTCTAGAAATGAGATTCATTATGCTGCGCCTCCCTCGGTTAATGTTGTACCGTTTATTAATGATGAAGTTTATCGTATTATTCCTCTACCAAGTGAAAGTGTGGGTTTCTATGACCGACTAGATGAATTTCAGGACCAATTCAATAAGATGCAGAAGGAAATGAAGGCTCTTCGGGGGAAAGAACTATTCGGGTAGAATGTCATAAACTCTGTTTAGTTCCTAACATAAAAGTACCAACGAAGTTTAAGGTTCCAGAATTTGAGATATACAAGGGAAAATCTTATCCTCATGACCACATAATGATGTATATCATAAAGACGTCCACTCATACTGATGATCAGTGTTTTCTTATTCATTTCTTCTTAGATATCTTAACTGGTGATGCATTAAAATGGTATATGGGTTTGGACAGTAGCAGTATCCATACCTTCAATGATTTGGGAAAAGCTTTTATCAAGCAGTACAAATATAATATGTTTATGGCACCTGACCGTGACCAACTGAGGGCGATGGCTCAGAAGGATATAGAGTCATTTAAAGAATATTCACAGTGTTGGCGCGAGATTGCTGCCCAAGTGGTACCCCCAATGAGAGAGCAAGAAATGACCAAGGTCTTTCTCAAAACCCTTGGATCATTTTACTATGAAAGGATGGTTGCTAGTGCACCAAGTGATTTCACTAAGATGGTAAGCATAGTTGCTCGTCTAGAAGAAGCTGTTAGGGAAGGAAGCTTGACAAAAGATGAAGGAAAGAATAAATCGTCATTTGGCTTTTCTAGGAAGAAAGAGAGTGAAACAAATGTTGTCATTGAGGAAAGAAATTTTAGACTACCAATAAGACGTCATCAATACCAACAATAAGTTGCTTCTGTGACTCCAATCATAAATACATCTCTGACTATCGTTGCCTATCAAAGACGACCTTATTAGGGAAATTAAGGGCAAGGTTAGAAGAGAGAAGCTTTTGACTCTATTCTGATGAGTTATGTAGAGTTGTTTCCGACTTGTTGGCTGGAAATTTCGAATAAGGGAAAGTTGAGCTGAGTCAATGGTTTGAAAATACTTAGAGAAATTATTTGGCTATTTGATTTATTGAAAACCATGAAGTATCAAATTCGAAATTGATGAATAGTTTATGAAATTCGAATTGCGAAATAAGGTATTATTTGAACCATGGCTTAAAATGTTATACTTCGACGGTGGCAAGATTTCATTGGTTTTGGCGCTCAAGATGGATAGCGAAGAGTTTTTGAATTCGAATGTTCATTCTTATCCAAAAGGAAGCGTGGAATCTCCTGGATTGTCGAAGACATGCCAGTGGAAACGTGGCATTAGTTTGTTAGAAGACCGTTAGGGTCAAAATTCTATAAATAGTAGCTTTTCTGTTTCAATTGGAAGTGTTTACATCTTTGTACAAAATACTCAAAGTACCAGTGTTAGAGAAAAGAGTTAATGATAATGTACGTATGATGCACCATATTTTACAATTCAATGTCATTTACATTCAATGAGATTTCTTTACGTTATTTACATTTTTTACAATTCCCGGTCTAGGCTAGTTTATATTTCATTACTTTTATAAATAAGTTTCACTTTGACATAGAAAGTGATTCCTTTTGTTTGAAAAAGATTATCATCGAAACATACTTTCTAAATAATAGAACACAATAGTCCTGAGAACAATATGATCGATCTCGTGAGTAACTGAATCTGTTAAAGGATTTAGAGGATCAACAATTGTTTACCAAATTCCAGGGTAAACAAATTAGCACGCCTAGTGGGACGTTGTGTCTAATATTTAGTTCTTTTTCTTTTTGATAATCTGTGTTTCCTAACTTGTTTGTTCCATGAGATTAAGAAGTGGAAAATTAGCCAATACCACAGATCATGGACCAAAAAGGAAATACAATAGGAAAATGGCTAACCCACCCGTTAGTGATGCACAACAAGTTCCTCCTCCCACAGGAGGAAATACGAGCGCTTCGAATACAACCGAAGCCATGGCAACAAGTCAAGGGACTGTGATTATCCCTTCGACTACAAATGCTACAGTCATACCCCCAAACACAAATGCTTCAACCATATTATCAAACACATAAAATGAACCTTTTATAATGTCTGTGGCCAGTCAAATTCCACCCATAACCCCCAGACCTTCAGTAAACGGTGTTTCTAGAACATATGCACCAGGATTCACAATCCTAACATCAGATCCAATATATGGCATTCCAACTTCGTTCATGGCAGGACTGCAAAATAACACTTCGACATGTATACGTCCTTTAACATCTGCCTTTTCGCCACTGCAAGGATCAGATTTAGGGGTAAACCATATGGCATGAAATAATGCGCAGCTATGATATGTTGCTCAATTGCCTCCTATTACCACAAGTATGCAGGCAGTCTTGAGGAAACAAATGGATAATAGTAACCATGAAATGGTGGGAGTACTCGCCCAACAAATGAGTACAATTTTTAACCCTTTAATCCAAAGCACCACACAGACGAACTTGCAGAATGCCCAAGCAAACCAACAAATGGCTGCACAAATTGGGTGCCTTGCAGATTTCTTTGGTGCACCCAGAGAACCAATTCGACAACCACAACCTACATGGATAAGGGAGAACCAAAGAATCGTGTTTCAAGAAGAACCAACCATTGAACAGGCCCAACCAATGATACACTCAGAAGTCGAAATTCAACAACCAGTTCGAAGGGAAGAACCACCCAGATTTCCACAGGATATTCCCAGGGAGGAACCACGAAGGAGGGTAGTCATGGTGAATCGAAACCAAGATGCTAACGAAGTACTCCAAGGATATAGGCAAGATAATATGGTAGGAAATAATAATCTAGCAGCCATAGTTGAAAGAATCATGGCACAAAATGGAGTAAATATTGGCATGCGAAGGCCAAATTACACATCCCATTTGTCTGAATACATTCAGCAAACTGAGTTTCCTAGGGGATGGAAAGTGCCAAAAATTACAAAGTTTTCTGGCGACACCAGTCAGTCTACCACAGAACATGTTGCTAGATATCTTACAGAAGCAGGGGATATAACAAACAATGAGAATCTAAGGATTAAGTATTTCCCTAGTTCACTAACCAAAAATGCTTTCACTTGGTTTACTACTCTTGCAGCAAACTCCATCCATGATTGAACTCGCTTAGAGAGATTATTTCATGAATAATTTTGTGTGGGTCAATCCAAAATCATCCTGAGCGAATTGGAAAATGTTAAGTGCAAATTCACGAGCCTATAGACGACTATCTTAATAGGTTCTGTTTGTTGAAAGCAAGATGCTTCACACAAGTGCCTGAACATGATTTGGTCGAAATGGCAGCAAGAGGATTGGACTTCTCTATAAGGAAGAAGTTGGATCCCCAGTATCTGAGAGATATGGCACAACTGGCTGACAGGGTTTGACATGTGGAGTGTTTGAATATCGAAAAAGCAAGGGCTAACAAAAGCCACAGGAAAGAAAGAGTGGCTTATATCGAAGCCTGCTCAGATGAAAGAGATTTCGAAGATGACTTTTCAGAGGTTGAAGAACATGAGATAGATCTTGCAGTATTAAAGCAAGGACCACCATATCCTTGCAAAGTGCTAACGCCTGCGAACGGGAAAAATCCCGTCGAACCAGAAAGGAATGACAAATTCCCAAAGAAAACCTATACTTTCGACATCACCAAGTGTGATGAAATCTTTGATTTGTTAGTGAAAGATAGCTAGATGATAGTGCCCCCTACTGTTAAAATTCCTCCGTTAGAACACCGGAAGAAAAGGGGCTTTTGTAAGTATCATAATTTCTTGGGCCATAAAACCTCACAGTGCTATCTTTTCAGGGATTTGATATAGAATGTTATCAAAGAAGGAAGACTAATGGTTGGAGAGAAGCCCAATAACCCGATGAAGGTCGACACAGATCCTCTTCATATTGCTGAGACAAATTTTGCAGAGCTTATAGATATCAACATGGTTAATGTTGTCGAAATTGAAGGAGGTCAACTCGACGCAGACTAGGTGTCTGAAGATACTCAGGGGCTAAAGACTGTTTAGGGTATCATTGGCCAGGAAGAAGGAAATGCTGCTGATGGCAATGCCAAAGTTGCTAGTGAGGCTAAGATTGCTGAGGGTCTCATGGGCCAAGAAGAAGGCAATGTTGCTGATGGAAATTCCAAAGTTGTTGGGGAGGCTAAGACTACTGAGGGTCTTAGAGTCATATTCCAAGAGCTTGACATTGCTAAAGGTCTCAAGTTCGAAGTAAACATGGTGGAGCTAGACCAGTTGTCCCCAGAAATGGTCGAGATAGAAAGACGTTTGAAGATGGAGAATGATAGGATGAGAACTTGGCATCAAAAAGTAAGCCAGGTCGAATATCTTTTTCATTGCCATACGAAGAATCCTAAGGGACTAGTGTGCCCTAGGTGCAGCGTAATAAATGATAGAGGCGCTGCATCTACATACTAGAAAGTGTACCAAGAGAGGGATGGAAACGACTGGAGGAATGATAAGGAGTTGCTGCCATACCCAAAAATGGGAGAAAGCTTTATGGGTTTTCTGGTTCGCTGTCATAAGACAAGATTAGAAGTCTTAATGTGCCCATGGTGTAGCATTGTTTATGATAGAAAGGCAGCTGAAGCATTTCAGAAAATTCTGTATACTCAATGCTGGAACAATCAGAGGAGTATCAGGGGGAGGTATGTAACCAATACAAAAGGAATTCCAAAAAGGGCATATAGCCCACACCCCAAAGTAAATCGACAAGTCACCTTCAAGCCACCAGCCAATATTCCAATAGACAAGTGGTTGAATTTTAGTCAAAGAAATGGGGAAGGAAAAGGCAAAGGGAAATGGAAAAGTTTTAAGGAAGGTGGCAGATCAACATGGGCATATTGAAGGCAGTTCCAGTTAACGAAGAAACGAGCCTATGTGTCTGAGAACTATAAAGGAAAAAACCCAATGACAAGGTCCCAATGGTGAAGGTTCCAGAGGACCAAGAAGGCTCAAAGAGAACTCACAAGCAACAAAGTAGGGGAATCTAGTACGTATCAGACTTTGTTTGCTGCACCTGACGAAGAGAAGTCCCCAATACAAATGAGGCTTTTTTCCCCTAAGAAGACGGAGGTTTCCTTCGAAAGAAATACATGGCAACCAATTAAAAAAGAACCAACCAATGATGAGGACATGCTTACTGACAACTTTAACTCAGATGGGGAGTACTCTTTGAATATCAACTGCAATGTAGTTTCTATACTACCACATGAATATGACCAGTTGAAGGAGGTAGAAGATTCTGAAGAAGCGGATGAATTAGAGATGGCGAAGCACAAGCCTATGTGCTATTATGTGATGAATAACGGAGCAGTCGAAGAACAAAACACGTTTTTTGAAAGACCATACCAAGGTATGAAGAATCACCCGAAGCCTCTATTTATTAGAGGAAAGATCGAACAAGTAGGGTTCAACAAAGTGATGATAGATGGGGGCGCTGCTGTCAACCTAATGCCTCATTTTTTGCTGAAGAGGATAAGTATGTATGATACATATATAAAACCCCATAATATGGTATTATCTAACTACGAAGGGAATATTGGTCATACTCTCAGCGTAGTTCAAGTTGATCTCAATGTAGGAACCATTACAAGGCCAACTATGTTCATGGTCATAGCGGCCAAGACAAATTACAACTTACTTTGGGTCGTGAATGGATTCATGGAATATGTGCAGTTCCCTCCTCAATGCACCAGCGTGTGGCAATCTAGAGAAAAGATGGAATTGTAGAAAACATTGAAGCTGACCAAAGCTATTATATGGAGGAGGTGAATCAAGTTGATCGAAGGAATTTTGGTTGAAATCTAGCCAACATAGGGCCTTGCAGTGCTGCAGATGGCGCATATGCGCCAAACAACAATGCTATGTATTTTTTGACCATACATCCAAGGCATGGATTTTGCTGGGATAGGGAGATTATGGGGTAAGAAGATGATGCACTTGGACTCCCAGGAATACGGCCTACAGGCTGGGATGACGAAGACAGTGATCATGTCTGAGTCCTCTTTCTTCAAAAAAAGATTCCATCCTATTTGGCTGAAAACAAATTAAAATCGACTTTGGAAGCCGAAGTAAAAATTATGGCTATGGAGTCCAATGAAGAAGCAAATCATACAAAAGGACCTGGGGTGTTCTTCAAACCAAAACCCCCCGACAAAGAGAAGTCCTTCGAAGAAAAAGACCAAAGGTTGGACGCTATATACGATGATGGGCCTTTGAGATTCGCGAAGGATCTAGTGGCGTCGAACATGAAGATGCTAGCACAGGACCCTCTTTAAGAAGTGGATCTAGGAAGTGGGATTGTAAAAAGACCCGCGTATGTCAGTTTAAAGGTTAGTCCAGGGATAAAAGCAGAGGTGATCTAGTTGCTTAAGGAGTACAAAGATTGTTTCGCCTGGGACTACGACGAAATGCCTGGTTTGAGCAGGGACCTGGTCGAATTGAAGCTGACCATAAAGGATGGCAAGAAACCCATCAAGCAGACTCCAAGAAGATTATCACCAGATATTCTCTCGAAGATAAAGGAAGAAGTCGAAATAATTCTGCGCTGCAAGTTCATCCGGACCACAAGGTACGTCGAATGGATTGAAAATATAGTACTAGTAATTAAGAAAAATGGATCTCTTAGAGTATGCATAGACTTTCGTGGTTTAAATTCTGCAACTCCTAAAGATGAATACCCAATTCCTGTGTCTAAAATGTTAGTAGATTCTACTGCTGGTTTCGAATATCTTAGTATGCCTGATGGATATTCAGGATACAATCAGATTTTTATTGCAGAAGATGTTCCAAAGACAACATTTCGATGTCGTGGGGCAATAGGCACCTATGAATGGGTGGTTATGCCATTTGGTTTAAAAAATGTTGGGGCAACTTATCAAAGAGAAATGAACTCTATATTCTAGGATTTCATTGAGACTTTCATGCAGGTCTATATTTATGATATAGTAGTCAAATCTATATCAGGAACTAGTCATTTGGATCACCTTCGCCAGTCATTCAAAAGAATGAGAAAACATAGCCTGAAATTGAATCCCCTTAAATGTGCATTCTTTATGCGGGCTGGTGACTTTCTAGGCTTTGTGGTCCATAAGAAATGCATAGAAATCAACTAAAACAAAAACAATAATGGAAGCGAAAGCGTCATCGACGAAGAAATAGTTGCAATCGTTGTTAGGAAAGATAAACTTCTTGTGAAGATTTATATCAAACCTAAGTGGTCAAACTCAAGCCTTATGTATGTTAGAACATAGTTTGATTCTACAACCCTGATAAGATTTTTGATGATAACAAACACAAAGAACAAATATGCACTCTAAAATTATGTTCTATTTTGTATAGAAGTTCTGACGGAAGTGGATCAGAAGTTAAGCTACAAGGTTGTTCCTGATGTGAACGTTGATTGATCTCAGAATGTTCTGATGTATGAAGATCAGAACTTGCGCTAAGAGAAAGACATTATAACTCTAAACAGAAGTCTAACACTCCAAACAGGACCTTGTGATTCTGACCTTCCAAGTTTTGAAGCAAAGCAGTAAGCAGATTCCTTAATGTTCTGAAGCGTTACTATTTCATCAAAGTTGTATCAATTGCAACGGCTACAAACAGACAAGGATCTTCTAATTGAGGAAAGTGCATTAACTGCCATTTATCAAGTTTCCTATTACTCAAGATTGCTGCGCCTATTTAAACAAAGGACAAGGTTAAATCGTTCACGATTTACAACACTGCATTTCATAATCTTTCAATGCTGCAACTTCTTATTCATATTATTCTCTAAATTGTGTAATACATCACAAGTTTGTGATACTATTTTTGTAACGAAAAACACCCTGTACACAGATTTATTCAAACTTTTGTTACTAAAATTCCTTGAGATAAACCGGGTTGTGGTTGTACTCAAGAAGACTTTGGTAGTTGTCAAAGTAGATTTGGAATCAGTTTGATTAGTGAATTAAGACCTCGTTGGAGAGAGGCGAAGTCACCTTGGCGAGTGGACTGGAGTAGTTTGAGATCAAACGAACCAGGATAAAAATCATCGTGTCATTTGCATTTTTTTTAAGATTCCAATTCACCCCCCGCCCCCCCTCTTGTGTTTTTCACTTCTTCAATTGGCATCAGAGCGCCTGGTTCTGAGTTCAAGCACTTAACCGTGTCAGTAAAAGATCCAAGCTAAGAAAAAAACTATGGTGGGACCAAGTCAGAACATCAACAATGACTACCATGATGATAAATAAAGAATCAATGACAAACCTCCAATATTTGATGGAGAGAACTTTGACTACTGGAAAGACAATTGAAAGCTTCTTTATGGCTCATGATGCTGATCTCTGGGATATGGTAATTGATGGGTACATGCATCCTGTGGATGAATGTGGTCAGAAGATTGATAGAAAAAGAATGTCTGATCATCAAAAGCGTGACTTCAGAAATCATCACAAGGCTAGAACAATTCTCCTGAGTGCCATCTCATATTTAGAGTATGAGAAGATCAAAAACAGAGAGACAGCTAAAAACATGTTTGATTCTATGAGAATGACGCATGAAGGCAACATGAAAGTAAAAGAAACCAAAGCCCTTGTGCTCATTCAGAAATACGAAGCCTTCAAGATGGAAGAAAGTGAAACCATTGAAGCAATGTTTTCAAGATTCCAGATTCTAGTTGCTGGGCTGAGAGTTCTAGACAAAGGGTATTCAACCGCTGATCATGTAAAGAAGATCATCAGAATTTTACCGAAGCAATGGAGGCCCATGGTCACTACTCTCAAGCTGGCAAAAAATCTTAACAAGATATCTCTAAAAGAATTTGTAGCTCACTCAGAAGTCATGAGATAGAGTTAGAAGATAACGAGCCTCAGAAGCAAGGTAAGACTTTAGCTCTAAAATCTAACAAAAAATATTATTCTAAAGTTTTGCAGGTAATGGAAGAAACCTCTGATGGATCCTCATCATAAGAAGACGAATTTTCTCTTCTCTCCACAGGAGTCAATCAGCTGTGGAAGCAGAGGCAAAGAAAGTTCAGAAACTCCAGAAGAACAGGAAATCAGAATGAATCATCCTCTGGATATAGAAAGTCTGAATCTTCTTCTAGACACGGAAAGTCTGAACCTTCTTCTGGACACAAAAAGTCAAGCAACGGGGACATTGTCTGCTATGAGTGCAATTAACAAGGGCACTACAAAAGCGATTGTCCAAGGCTTCAGAAGGAGAAACTCAAAAAGAAGTTCTTCAAGGAGAAGAAGAAAAGTCTCATGGCAACATGGGATAACTCAGATACTTCTGACGCAGGTATAAAGTAGGAAGATGAAAGAGCCAACATTGCTCTTATGGCCAACGTGACAGAAGATAGTGAATCATTTGGGTCAAAATCAGAATCAGACACAAAAGAGGTATTTCCTGACTTTACTGTAAACTTTACTAAAGCTGAATTAGGTTAAAGTCTGAGTGAAACTCTAGAAAGATATCAGCAACTTCGAGTCAAATTCAAGAACCTGGAAAAGGATCTAGTTTCTGACTCTAAAGAAACTGAGAATCTGAGATTAGAAAATTCTGAGTTAAAAGAAAAAATTTCAAAACTTGAAAATTATTTACAAAACTCTCAGAAGGAAACAATCTCAAAGGTTCCCTGTAATTCTGTTAAGATCATAAAGGAATATGATCATAACTTTCAGAAGTTCCTTGCTAAAAACATAGATTGAAGTAAGATGGCTTCAATGATCTATGGAGTTAGCAGAAATGGCAGAAAAGGTATAGGATACAAAGGTAAAGTATCCCAACCTAATAAAGTCATGGACTTAGTTTTTAAACGCACACCTTTAAAATCTCACTTTACTTATGGGCACACACATGACTTGAAATACACCAGTAATGAGTTTTATGCTAAACCAAAATTCAAACAGAATTTTGGTAACACTAACAAACAAGGACCCAAAAAGATATGGGTACCTAAGGAAAAAATTATATATGTAGCAGATATCTTTGACAACAAGACTAAAACACCAGTCATGGTACCTGGACTCTGGAAGCTCTCGACATATGACGGGAAGAAAGCATATGTTCCAAAGTCTGGAACTTAAATTTGGAGGCTACGTGGATTTTGGAGGCAATCAGAAAGGGAAGATCGTTGGATCTGGAACTGTCGGTAACGGTAACCTCCCTTCTATTAATAATGTTCTGTTAGTAGATGGATTAATGCATAACTTGTTACCCATAAGTCAATTAAGTGATAACGGTTATGATATAATCTTAAATCAAAATTCATGTAAAGTTGTTAGTCAGAAAGATGGATCTATCCTATTTAATGGAAAGAGGGAGAACATCATTTACAAGATAAAACTTTCTGAACTAAAGAGTTAGAACGTAAAATGCCTTATGTTTGTTAACAACTAGCAATGGGTCTGACACAGAAGATTGGGGCATGTTAGTATGAGAAGAATATCTCAGATTAACAAACTCAATCTGGTTAGAGGACTTCCTAATCTGAAGTTCAGCTCAGATGCTCTATGTGAAGCATGTCAGAAAGGCAAGTTTGCAAAACCCCATTTTAAAGCTAAAAATGTTGTTTCTACCTCTAGACCATTAGAACTTCTGCACATAGATTTATTTGGACCAGTGAAAACTGGATCCATTAGTGGCAAGAAGTATGGGTTAGTGATCGTAGATGACTATAGCAGATGGACATGGGTAAAGTTCTTAAGACACAAGGACGAGTCACATTCTGTGTTTGTTGCTTTATGTAACCAAGTCCAGAATGAGAAAGATCTTAGAACTGTCAAAGTCAAAAGTGATCATGGTGGAGAATTTGAAAACATACTAAATGAATCTCACTCTCCCAATCCACATCTAGAACAAAATCAACCAGAACATGATAGAGTTATTTCTGATATTGATCTATTTGATCAAGATTTTCAAACTCCTAACCCAGAAAATACAAACTTTCAAACCCCTCAACTAGAAAATCCAAACCTTCACACTCCTCAAACAAAAAACCAAAACTTCCAAACCACTCACCCAGAAAATCAAAACGCTACCGCAAACCAACCAGAAGATTATTTCAGACTCTGATACCACCACACCTGTTCCTGGAATAACAGAACCTCTCATGGTTCAACAACCTCTCTCCATTCTAGATATTCCAGAAATTCCATCACCTTATCATTCCACTCCACCAAACACACCTCGATCACCAATTATCAATTCTGATTCACCTACTCACTCTCTTATTAATCGTACAGATGATCACCTCAGAACAATCATTGATTTAGAAGCGCTGGATCACCTAGCCTCAAGCTATTACAAAATAGCCATTCCCAAACCTAAGTCAACTATAACCAAAGCAGATGTTGGTAAGAACTTATTGATTTTTGAAACAGAATTAATGGAATGGGTTAACTCTTTGAAGCAAGCAAGTTTAGAAAATCCAAATCCTACTGCTTCTGATTCTCACTGGAATCAGTTCAGAAGATGGTTCAGCTCAGAATCCCAGAAGCTCAAAGAATTAAGTTATGAATTGGCTCAACAGAACTTCTGCGATCAGCTGAAAGCCTTCAAAGATCAAGTTTTGAGTCACTGGGAAAAGAAATTGATTCTTCTGTTGGACAATGCTCCCTAAAAAGAGCACTAACCTTCAAAAGTTATTGAACCATGCTCTGAAAACCTTCCTCTGGCTATTATTCAAGAAAAAGGAAAAAGCAACTGAAGAAGACACTGAATTAGAAAATGCTACAGAGTGTTTTGAGAAACTTGCAACTTCTGTGGATACACCAGCTTCATCTTTGGTTATGCAAACTCTGGAAGAGTTAAAGAAAGAGAATGTTGTAATCAAAGAAATATTGGACAAGCAAGAAGACACGAGCAAAGAAATCAAGGAAATGCTGGGAAAGCAAGAGGAATCGAGCACTCAGATTAAGAGCTTGCTGGAAGAGTTATTCACACGACTTCCCCCTCCTCAATCTTAGATTTTTTTTATAACTTGTTTTCTGCATTCATTGTCTTGTTTTATATGGCTCTGAAAATGTTATTGAAATCTGTTTTAATATAAATCATCTTTTTTACTCTGAATATTAGTGATTATATTACTTTTTGATTCCTGACAAAAGGGGGAGAACGTAAGATATTTTCAATAACAGTATATCGGGACAAGGTCTCAAACATTTTGAATATCTTAACTTCTCGTTTTTTTCTGAAAGTAAAACAGGTACAAGACTCTGAAGAAGACAGAAGGAGATGCATCAAAAGCTCTGATTAGAATGAACTTCAGGGAAGTAATTCATCTCTATCTGAGTACTCAACTAAGGGGGAGACTCTCTAAAGCTTTATGTTCTGTCTATTTTTATTGAAAAATCCTAGTTTTTGTCATTATAAACAAGGGGGAGATTGTTAGAACATATTTTGATTCTACAACCCCCGTAAGAGTTTTGATGATAACAAACACAAAGAACAAATATGTACTCTAAAATTATGTTCTATTTTGTACATAAGTTAGGACAGAAGTGGATCAGAAGTTAAGCTACAAGGTTGTTCCTGATGTGAACGTTGACTGATCTCAGAATGTTTTGATGTATGAAGATCAGAACTTGTGCTAAGAGAAAGACGTTTTAACTCTGAACGGAAGTCTAACACTGCAAACAGGACCTTATGATTCTGACCTTCCAAGTTCTGAAGCAATGAAGCAAGTCAATTCCTTAATGTTCTGAAGCGTTACTATTTCATCAAAGTTGTATCAATTGCAACGGCTACAAACAGATAAGGATCTTCTAATTGAGGAAAGTGCATTAACTACCATTTATCAAGTTTCCTATTACTCAAGATTGTTTTGCCTATTTAAACAAAGGACAAGGTTAAATCGTTCACGATTTACAACACTACATTTCACAATCTTTCAATGCTACAACTTCTTATTCATATTATTCTCTAAATTATGTAATACATCACAAGTTTGTGATATTGTTTTTGTAACGAAAAACACCATGTACACAGATTTTTTCATACTTTTGTTAGTGAAATTCCTTGAGATAAACCGGGTTGTGGTTGTACTCAAGAAGACTTTGGCAGTTGTCAAAGTAGATTTGTAATCAGTTTGATTAGTGAATTAAGACCTCATTGGAGAGAGGCGAAATCACCTTGGCGGGTGGACTAGAGTAGTTTGAGATCAAATGAACCAGGATAAAAATCATCGTGTCATTTGCATTTTTTTTTAAGATTCCAATTCAACCCCTCCCCCTTCTTGTGTTTTTCACTTCTTCACTCTCCACTCTTGCGGATGAAGCAAGGAGACTTCATTTGTAATGTAGAACATCAAAAGGCGTTCGAGAAAATTAAACATTACTTGGTGCACCCACCTAATTTTTCGCCTCCTCGAAGAGACAAGTGCATGAGGTTATACATATTTGCGTTAGATAAAACTATAGGAAGCATGTTGGCTCAAGAAGATGAAAATGGCGTCGAAAGGGCCATTTACTACTTAAGTAGAGTACTAAATGACACAGAGACTAGATATATTACAATAGAAAAACTATTTATTTGCTTGTACTTCTCATGTACCAAATTGAAATATCATATAAAGGCAATCAATGTTTTTGTTTCTTCATATTTTGATGTTATGAAGCATATGTTGTCGAAACCAATTTTACATAGTGGAATTGGTAAATGGGAATTGGCTCTAACAGAGTAATCTTTGACTTTCATGCCTTTAAAAGCAATAAAGGGGAAAGTAGTCTCTGATTTCATTGTCGACCATGCATTGGTCAAAGCATCCCAGAATCTTGTGGAGTTAGAACCATGGAAATTATTCTTTGATGGTTCTACACATAAGGAAGGAAGTGGAGTTGGAATTATGATTATTTCTCCAGATAAAATTCCAACAAAGCTTAAGTACAAAATAGAAGGCCCCCCTTGTTCTAACGATGAGGCAGAACATGAAGCGTTGATAGCAGGACTTGAAGCTTTATTGGAATTTTGGGCAACTAGAGTCAAAATAATGGGTGACTCTGAATTAGTAATCAAACAGATTTCTAAAGAATACAAGTGCATAAAAGAAAACTTGATATTTTACTTTGTAATAGCAAACAGGTTACTTCAAAAGTTTGAGTATGCAGATATCAAGCACATCCCCAGGTTGAAGAATCAAGAAGCAAATGAATTGGCTCATATCGCTTTAGGATATAAAGTATCAAAAGAAAGATTGGAAGATTTGATTGAAGTACGTGGCAAGGGGTTAACTACAGAAATTTCTCCAGCAGATTTAAAAAATTCAAGTCTAGGTTATGCAAACGAGGTACATTTTGAAATATTATCCATAGATAGCCTAAAAGATACAGATTATAGAAGTCCAATAATAAATTATTTTAAAGATCCAACAACAAATACTAAAAGAAAAGTAAAATATCATGTCTTAAGTTATGTGCTAATAGGCAATGAATTGTTTAAGAAAATTCCAGAAGGAGCTTTGTTGAAATTCTTAGGAGAAATTGAAGCTTATTTAGCACTAGCAAACGTGCATAATGGGGCATGTGGAGCACATCAAGCAGGACACAAGATGAAGTGGCTTTTGTATCGATATGGCATGTATTGGCCCACAATTTTAAAAGATTGTATAGATTTTGCCAAAGGATGCCAAGAGTCACGCTCCTGCAAGTGAACTACATTCAATTGTCAAGCCATGGCCTTTTAGAGGTTGGGCACTGGATTTGATTGGCGAAATTAGACCATCATCTTCAAAGAATCAGAAATACATTTTAGTGGGAATAAATTATTTCACAAAATAGATAGAAGCAATACCTTTGGTGAATGTTGATCAAGAAAGAATCATCGAATTCATCTAGAGGCATATTATTTATAGATTTGGAATCCCATAAACCATTACAACAGATCAAGGATCAATATTTACTGGTCTAAAGATGCAAGAGTTCTCTAAAGATATGGGTTTCAAATTACTAACATATACCCCTTATTATGCACAAGCAAATGGACAAGTCAAAGCAGCTAATAAGGTAATCATTGGGCTAATCGAGAGACATGTGGGAAGAAAGCCAAAGAATTGGCACAAAACCCTAGATCAAGCCTCGTGGGCTTGTCGAATATCCCCCAAAGAGGCAACGAACATAACTCAATTTCGTCTAATGTTTGGACATGATGCAGTTTTACTGGTGGGAATTTACTTACAGTCAGTCAAAATCCAAACGTAAAACGAAATACCCACAGATCTCTATTGGGAGATGATGATGAACGAATTGGTGGATTTGGATGAAGAAAGGTTACATGCTTTGGAAATTCTATGAAGACAAAAGGAAATAGTAGCCAGATCATATAATAAGAAAGTTAAGGGAAAATCCTTCTCAAACGATGATTTGGTTTGGAAGGTGATTTTGCCAATGGATCGAAAGAATAAGTTATTAGGAAAATGGTCCCCACATTGGGAAGGCCCCTTTCGAATCATTCAAACATTCACTAACAATGCCTATGAAATCGAAGAATTGGATGAAGATCGAAGAGACTTGAAAATTAATGGTAAGTATTTGAAATAATATAAACCTTTTCTTCAAGATTTAAAAATTACGGCAGAGTTGTGAGGTAGTAAAATAACGAAGCCAACATGGTATAAAATAAAAGGGTGCCAAAATGGCTCTGTCAAAATATTACAGAAAAGGCTTTGTGAAAAAGCTAAGGCATAATGGAGAAATAATTTTTCAAATACAAATTTCAGAAAGGCAAGTTATCCTTCATCTTGTCATACTTTTCCTTCAAGAACCCTAGCCTGCAGTCAATCGAAGCTTTGGTTGTGTGAAGAATAATGATCTCATCTTCTAAGCCTCTAGCTTCATCAATGAATTGAACTCTTTGAGTCATCTCTTCATTAGCTTTGTCGTTGTTCATGGCTTCGAGAACTTTCTGACGGTCCTCTGTTTGAGAAATTTGTTTCTGCAACTCTTCGATTTGTTGCTTCCAGAGCATGATAGATTTAGGATTCTTATCATGTTCTTCTTGGGCAAGCTTGAGAGTCTCTTCGTGTTTTTCATATTTCTCTGATAATTTGAAGGCCTTGGACCACTTAGTCTCTTGAAGGGTTTGTTTTTCTGTGATTTTGGAATCAACATTCTTATCCCTGAGAAAGTTTGCTTCCAGATTGTTGATGAGAGTAGTCATGTCGATCAAAAACTCAGCTGTTGTTGGAGGGAAATTAACCAGATCAACCCTGTTAATGAGCCTCCTCAAAGAGATTCCAGCAGCAGCATTCGCCTTCACAAGTGCGAATAAGTCGACCCCAAAGACTTTTTCCTTAATCTTTTGGAAAAGTGCTTCATTCGTTTCACCAAACGAAGTGCCACTTGAAGTAGTAGATGGACTGGGGAAAATACTGTGTAAGCGACTCTTTTCGAGCTTTGAAAAGTTTGATGTACTCTAGAGGTTTAGTCTTTTTTAGAAACTCCATGTCCTCGATTGAAGGAAGTGTATCTGTAATAACCATAGGGATGGACATTTGAGCTTGGGCCACTTTAGGATTGTCAATTTGATGTGGATTTTGTTGGGTTTGATCATAGTTGTCATCATTGCCTTGCCTTTTGTATCATCTTTTGGTGGATATTCCTTATCAGCAAAAGTTTCCTTGTCTTCACTCATCGAATCCTCATCTTCATCAGAAAACCATCTATTTACTTTTGGGGAAGAATCAACAGAATGATTTTCTTCTGAGCTTGCGTTATTAGATTCCTCTTGGTCAACAGTGTCTACCTAATCATCATCAAACTCCTTCGTCTTTGACTTTTTGGAGGAATGAGGTGAAGTTGGGACTCCTTGCTGAAGTTCTTGCATCTGAGTGTCAGTAGTGGAACCCTTATTGGAATCCTTCACTGAGGAAGGATGGATTCATGGAGTGATGCTACTACGAAGTACTTCATAACGGATTGGATATTCAGTAACTTGAATTGGTTTATCCTTCGAAGTGAAGTGTTAGTCACCAATGAGAAGATTTAAAGTAAATTTAAGGTTTCCTTTGGTGGAACGTTATCACCTTTGTTCCCTCCGCCCCAGAGCTCGAATTGTCACTTTCGATTTGCTCCAAGATATGGGCCACATTCAAGGCCAAACTTTCTTTCTTTTTCTTTGGTCTAGGAGAAAGGTTTTCGACTATACAAGTTCCCTGCGAAGGAGAATATGCACTAGAAGGCTTCGATTCCTTTTTCTTCTTAAGTTTCTTTGCAAAGCCTTTGGAAGATGCTGCATCAACCTTTTCTATAGCAGTGGTCGAATCATCATTGGCATGCTTTCTTTTCTTGGGAGTGAGAGGTGGCTTCCCGCTATCCTGCAACAAAGTAAAATGTAAACAAGTAGGTTACATAATTTGAAAGATAAAACAGGTAAAAGAGTAACAAATTTACCTGGTTTACTTTGAGTATTTCTTTAGCTTCCTCAGAGGCATTGGTTGTCGTAGGTTGAGGTTGTGGATTTACTTTCACAGACCCAGTAGACATGGTAGGCTTCACCGCATTGGTATGTTTTCTTTAGATGGCTATAAGATGAATGTTTGGTTAAGAATCATTTAGAGAGGAGAGAAATGTATTTGGAGTAGCTAAGGGGTCCTTGGTTTCCACACCTTCACTTTCTAGAGTGTCCATTCTGACATGTTTTAAATCTAAGTAAAGGAAGCCTTTGAAATTGAACAAAGTGTGCTTGGTCGCAACCACGCATTTTTCGAGTTTTAGAGCATCTTGTTTCATGACTTTAAAATCTCCCTTCTCGCTTAACCAGTTAGGATAAGGTGGATACCAAGCCAAAGTGAAGTCAATTGTAGGAAATCTGGGGAATTTTGGAGGCTCTAATTGAAAAGCCTAGTCATATCGATCCTCAGGTTTGACACACGAAGGTATTTTCAAACGTGGGAGTTTTGCTGTAAACTTTTTCTTTAAAATTAAAGATGCATCTCGAATGGTTCGACCAAGATCAGTGGGATTGTACACAGTTTCAATGTACTTTTGGAATGCCTGGATCTCTTTGATGTGTCGATGCATACCTTTTTTCTTCTTGTCCTGCACAGAGGCAAAAGCTTTGGTTATATGATTATTGAAGTCAGTAACACCAAACATATTGGATACATAATATTCTCGCCACTAGCTTTTGAAGTCTTGAGTACAGAAAGTCGAGGGTTTGAATGGGACAAGATTGAGGTGGAGGAAACCTGTGAACTTTCTTATAATTTTCTTCACCTCGATAGTTGTGAAATTCATTCCTCTATGACAGATGTCACTTTTGTGGTGGTACAATGGTTCAGGAAGGATTTGGCAAAGTCCAAATTGTCTTGCGACAAAATTGGGTTGGTAAGTAAGTAAAATATTCTGAGTTTTCTTAGGCATAATCATGGTAATAAGAAGTCTAGGGATCCGAAAGCTTCCCAAATCTGGAGGGATTCTGTATATTGTTCAGTCAAAAGGCCAGTAAGAGGACTTGTAAACCATTCTGGGTTATGTGTTCTTTGAGACAATGGTGCCATTGAAGGATTAAATTTGTGCCTCTTCGCAAACATCATCAGGTGTTTGGTGAAGCACTCTTGCAGGTTTTTCCCTCCATCATCTGGAGTTAAACAAACTAGTCTAGTCCCTTCGACAGTCCTATTCTAGATTTCAGGGTCAGATTCGTCAATTAGGTTTGTATTCAAAAGGGAAGGTTTACAGGTGGCATTGAGCCACAACTGAAGTAGCCAATACAGACCAGCCAGTAGAATATTGGTTTTTGGTTAAAAGTTCTTTAATCTTGTGGAAGCCACCCCAAGACTCTCATATAGTCCAGCAAGAATTAGTTTTCTCAAGCAAACATCTCGACCAACATGGAGTTGGTTGGCAAGGGTAAAAAATCTTCTGGCAACTTGTAGAGATTTACAGCAGAAGACACATCAAGAAAGCCATAAAGCAAGAAAATCTATGTGTTCCTGATCATTAACTTTGTCTGTTGACCCCAAGTAGTGATTAATGTAATTGTTATAAGTGGGAGAAGCATTGTTGAAGTTGATGGAGTCATCAGCGTCCAAGGTAGGACCGAAAGTCTCTCCTGTGGGTCGAAGACCCATGATTGCAGCAACATTGAAAAGTGTTGGAGTTATCATTCCACAGGGTAGGTGAAAGGTGTTATAAGTGTTGTCCTAGAAATTCAAGGAAGCTGTTAACATTAGCTGATAGTATTCAGGACCAAACTTTGACAGATGAATCAAACTTTGACAGATTCCCAGTTTCTTCCATGTTTTAGATTTCGCTTTCTCTATCCTAGCTAACCATCCAAGGTACTTCTTGTCCTCTTTCGATGGACCTGATCTAAAGGATCTCAAAACTTCTGTGATGAAGTCTAGCTTAAAGGATGGTTCATTTTATTCTTTACCCTCTTAAGGAGTATCTTTCTAGGGAATTGATTCATCTTCTACCCGAGCGTTTTCAACAAATTTTTTACTAACCCTAGGTTTACTAGATATGGGTCTAGTCAAGTGGTAAGTAGGAAAAAATCTCTTGAGCTTTGATATATCTGATAAATTGAGTATAGGACCCATATATCCTAAAGTATCAGAAGCAAGAGTGAAGGGAATCATTACCTGAGAAGCGTAGATGGCAATTTGTTCATTCCTTAGAGATGGTGTGGGAAAAAATTCTTGATTTCCACTCATAATGGGTGTTGTTATTTTGAGTAAAGGGTTGGAAGCAGCATCATTGTGATACGGTGGCAGAACCGACTGTTAATACTGGTTTTGCATTTGTATTCGCAAATGTCACGGTAAGCAAGAGTCGCCACTGACTTTTATTTCATCTGACAAAGGAAAAGGAAAAAGAACAGAAAAAACCTTTTTCAAGAATGTTTCTGAGTACGGGGGGTAGATTATAGAAAGGGAAGGTGTTAGCACCCTTTCTATCCGTGGTTTTCCACGGGCTCTCATGTACTTGCTCATTTTTAAATTGCTTGTGTGTGCTTGTTTTGAAAAAAAAAGTTTTATTTACTTCGTGATAACCCTTGTATCAGTCCTCAAGAGTGTGACAAAGTTGTTTTGAAAACTGTTTTAAAAAAGTGTTTGTGTGAAAAAGTTTTTATTTTGAGCAAGTATTTAAGATTTCTACCTACTCGAAAAAAGTCTGTTCGTTTTTGTTTCCTTTAGACAGTGCTTTCCTACTATTAAGGAGTAGGTAGCTCCATCGTGGGATTTATAAAGGGACATTCGAAGGGACGAAATGGTCTCTGAAGGCAACAAGTAAAGATACCTTAGCATTTCGAAGGGACTATCGTCATAAGATCAATTCGTAGGCAACTCGAGGGACAAGTAGAGACTATGATCTTTATGACGATTTTGAATCGCGGGTCATTGCTAAGGTATCCCTATATTCGAGGGACACGACCATTATTTCCGAGGCAACCAAGTGGGGACAAACCCTAGGAGTGAGCATGTGCAAGTGTGTTTTTTCAGTTAATTATCTTGCACAATTAGGGTTTTCTACTGTATTAATCATTCATCTTTTACATGCAAGCCTATTGTCCATACATCTAACAGTTAAATAGTTGCGGAAATTAAAAGCGAGAAATTAAAATCCTAACTATTACAAGGCCTTGGGGAGGGGATTACATAATCAAAAATCGGGGAATAAACAGTAAATAAAACCCTAATTTGAAACTATTACAAACCATCAACAGTTACATTAATTGAAAAATAATGGTACGGAAAGAAATAAATGCGTGAAGAATTAAGATGGGAATAAGTTAGGACCTAAGAAATCTAATTAATTAAAAATGTTTTCTATTTTTTTATTGAGAAAATAACATAAATTTTGAAATTTGCAAGTTAGTCCTAATTTCTATTAAATTTTAATTACAAAAAAAAAGTTTAAGTTAACCTAATTAAACTAATTAATTAAATGCAAATAAATATTTTATGAAAATAATTAACTAAATCTAATATTTTTGTGATTTTCAGATTTTTATGATTTAATAAAAAAAGATTTTTATTGTAAAATGAATAAAACAAATGATTTTTGTAAAACAATTAAAACAAATAAACAATTAAAAGTTAAAAGAGAATTGGAATTTGGGCCTGTTGCTGGAAGGAAAAAGGGGGGTGTGGTCTTGAAACTCGTACTGGGCCCATTTTTTTTTGCCCAATTAGTTTGTTTGGATTCAGTGAGGGCCACACTTGAGGGTGTACCATGGACCTTGCTTGTATGAGTGCCAGATCTGCTTTGATGATGGATGTATTGGATGAGCTCTAGGGTACGCAAGGTGGACGCTTGGCAAGGAGGTGTATGGGATCTGCAATGAAAAAAATGAGAAAATGAAAAACTCTAGACCTGGGTATCGAACCCAGGTCTTCCCCTTTGCAAGCGCTTCCCTTTACCACCTGGCCATATTGTCATTTGTGTATATAAATGAACAAAATGCATTATATTGAAAGAATAGTCAGTAATAATAAAAACGCGCGTGAATTCAAATTAGCCACTGGGGTCATGCCACCTATTCTTCTTCTTCCTGGAACCGTCGTTTTAGATAGCGCCCCTTTACCTACAGACGATGTTTGTAGCTACAACCCTGTAAATCTCAAAAGGAGTCAAACAAGCAAGATAAATTAAATCCAAACACACAGATCAACTAGGTTTGATCTCGTGAGTATGATAATACCCATCTCGTGCCCTGATTTTACCTGTATCAAAAAGCCCTAAAACGCAAACTTAAACCCTAATATTGGCAGTTGTCCATATATGCGTCAAAACTCTCAATTAACCATACAAATGCATTCTAAATAATGATACAAACATGAAGGTATGCTTAGAAGTTGTCAATCATGCGTGTATAATTAGAAACGAATTCAAAAATAAAGGCAAACAGTGATGCTTGTGTGGGTTGATTCCTGGAGCTTTGATACGTGCAAATGGTGCTGTTAGCTTCAGGAGGTTCCCAGGGATACATTGCTGGCCTTGAAACACCTTGAATCTCCTTCTAAATCAGAATTTAATCACCACTTTTTTGTTAAAATTTGGAGTTTTTCCTGGACGCGTGGAGGCAGCTTTTTTGTGTCCTCTAGGTCTGGCAATGTTGTGTATATGTATTAGAAGGCATTAGGTAAACAAAGTTGGAACAAATCTTGGAGATTGATGAGAAAGAGATTTGATTTTCAACTTGATTCTTTTCTTTCTAAACTTGGCCAAAACATGTTGTTTTTATTCCAATAAGCCCTTGCACGATTTGGTCTTTGTTTGACAACATATATCATCTTCATTCAATGCTAAAATCATCCCAAAAACAACTTATATGATTTGTTTTAATTTTATTTGATTTTATTTGAATTTTAAATGAATAAAATCACAATAAATTAAATAAATAAGTGAATGAGGCATGGAGTGGTTCATGGGTCGTGGACCATGTTAGGAACAAGCTCCAAACTTGAAAAGATAGGGCCATATGAAAAAATGCAATTTTGGGCATTGTTGACTTTGTGCAAATTTCCAAAAATGGCCAACTTTGACAATGCATATATCTCTCTCAATTTTGACCCTAGGAGTGTGTTCTTGGACTTTTAGAAATCTTAGGATGTCCCCTAAACAACCTCTTTTTTTTCATCTCAATTGTATCTTCCATGTTCATGTAAGGAGCTTTGACCCACGAGGTGTTTTTGTTGACTTTTTGGAATGACCTATAATGTCTGAATCCATATCTTTTGATGAGTGCATTTCTTGAACTTGATGGATGAATATGAGATGTAGTTAATTGGATTCTCTTCAAAATGAGCCTTGGATGAGAAATTTCTGATAAAGTATGAAAAAGTTATGCTTGGTCAAAGTTTGGTTGACTTTTCCTGAGAAACCCTAATTTAGCAACTTTTTAGTTTTGATGAATTAGGAGCATTCCTTGGGCAATCATGATCAACCCTTGATAAAATGAAGGATATCACTTAGAAATGTTAATTTTGACCTAAAATCTTGAAGTTTGACTGTATGTGGGCCACATTTGACTTTTGACCTAATATAGTTGATTTTCAAGCATCTGAGCAGTTGACTGAGCAAACTTCTTGTGCAAGGCTTGAAAATTGACATGGAGGGTCTTGAGAACATATTAGGACTATGAAGAGCATATGAGGCCTTTGGAGCTCACCCATCTTGATGAAAATGGAAACCCTAGTTAGAGGTTCATTGCTTTAGGGGAGAGTTTGTCTGGTCAGCTCTTGGGCATCCTTGAGCAAGTTGAGGATCTCAATGAGCATGTGTTGAGTAAAATGAGAGGGAAAATTTTGGGGTACAACAATCATCTTTTCTTTGTTTACTCTTTCTAGACTTTGAATTCTTCTGGGACGCCATTGATTGTGTTTTGATTTGAAAAAGTTGCAGAAAAGTTTGTTGAGGTTTGGAAGAAGAAGGGAGAACTTTTGATTTGAAAAACTGCAGAAAAGAAAAAAGGTGAGTGGTATTAATTTATATGAAGAGGGATTGAACCATTTTTGATGGAAAGTTGGAATTTGGATTCTGTATAGTGGGACACATGTAAGGTGGTCCTTTGCTTGATGAATGGTTTTTGTAAGTTCTAAGGTTAAGACTATTCATCATAGCTAATGATGAGATTTATAGATACCCATACTGTGATTAGACGTTTGGAAATCAAAAGTCATTATGATAATGACGTCATAGTAGTTGAAGCGGTTGATGAGATGTTTAGAATGTCGAAATTTGAGGAGATTACATAAAATATGTATTTCTAGTTTCGAAATGAATATTTCTTGGGGGCAATTTGTTGGCTAGAAATTTTGACTAAGGGAAAGTTGAGCTGAGTCAATGGTCTGAAAATACTTAGAGAAATTATTTGGCTATTTGATTTGATGAAAACCATGAAGATTCAAAGTCGAAATTGATGGATAGTTTATGAAATTTGAATTGCGAAATAAGGTATTCTTCGAACCATGGCTTAAAACCTTATACTTCGACCGTGGCTAGATTTCATTGGTTTTGGCGCTCAAGACAGATAGTGAAGAGTTTTTGAATTCGAATGTTCATTCTTATCCAGAAGGACGTGTGGAATCTCCTGGATTATCAAAGACATGCCAGCGGAAACGTGGCATTAGTTTGTTAGGAGACTGTTAGGGTCGAAATTCTATAAATAGTAGCTTTTGTGTTTCAATTAGAAGTGTTCACATCTTTGTACAAAATACTCAAAACACTGAAAGTACTAGTATTAGAGAAAATATTTAACGAGAATGTACGTATAATGCACCATATTTTATAATTCAATGTCATTTACATTCAATGAGATTTCTTTAAGTTATTTACATTTTTTACAATTCCCAGTCTAGGCTATTTTATATTTCATTACTTTTATAAAGAAGTTTCACTTCAACATACGAAGTGATTCCTTTTGTTTGAAAAATATTATCATCGAACCATACTTTCTAAGTAATAGGACACAATAGTCCTTAGATCAATCTGATCAATCTCGTGAGTAACTGAATCTGTTAAAGGATTTAAAGGATCAACGGTTGTTTACCAAATTCCATGGAAAACACGACCTTGATTAAAAAAAAATGGTATAGACTAGGCCTCCCCCTGTTATACCTTCACCTTTACCATGGTATTATAAGGCGGATCAGACTTGGGCTTTTCATCAAGGAGCTCCATGGCACAACATCGAAAACGGTTATCCTTTGAACTCTGAAGTACATAAGATGGTGAGGTTTGGTCTTTTATGTTTCAAAGATGTTGGACCTAATTTAAAAGATGATCCATTACCCAAGCATAGAGGTGGAAGCATCGTGAATATGGTTGCTGGTTGTCCTGGGGACTTCTGAATTTCTGATATTAACTTGGTGAGAGGAGATTTAGTGAAGACGCATGTTGATCTCTATGAATTCAGCTATTATACACATGACCATGCTGGTTATAGTATTTGCAGTGTAGATATACATGGATGTAATAAGGTGAGAGTCGCTCTTCAAGAGATAATAAATGAAGGTCTTATCCACATAATCAGGCCAAGGGTTGAGCATGAAGAGGAAGTAAATATGGTTTATGGATGTCCCGGTGAATTCCGTATTTTTGATGTGAATTATATGAATGACGATCTGGTACAACTGCACGCTACATTTTCTCACATGGATGGCCAAGAAGAACACCATTATGGGTCTTGTTAGATCTGTTGTAGGGATTCTCGGGGTTGTTCTATCATAAGAAGAGGTGTTCAGTTATTGTTAGATAATGTGTTGTACCCCAAATTTTGACCTAAGATATCATCTCCTGCCTGCATCATTACATTACAAGTGTTTTGATCCATCGATTTTAAAATTCATAACTTTTTTCAGGCCGAGAGCTATTTATGTTGAACACTAAATCATTTAATCGATTCGTGCTAAAATAATGTTTATTAATTATTTATTATCTTAAATTTAAATAATTGAAATTTGTTTTCGATTATTATGTAGTTTAAAGATGTATAGATAATAAAATAAACATTAGAGAAGAGGCGCATTAATTGTGCAGACCGTATTTATTTATTACTCACTATCTTAAATTTAAATAACTGGAATTCATTCTCAGTTATTATATAATTTAAAGGTTTATGAATAATATAATAAATATTCGGAAAAGTTTATTGGTCAATAATGATTATTTAATCATTTGTCATTCTAAGTTAAATAATTGAAATTCTATTTTAATTATTATAATTTAGAAAGTTATGGATGATGAATTAAATAATTGAGGCTATTAATTGATCAATGATAATTATTTATTTATCTGTTTATTATTCTGAATGTAGGTAGTTGAAATTCGTTTTCAATTATTATACGATTAAAGAATTGTAAACGATAAAATAAATAATTAGAGAGAAAGAAGAAATTAATTGGCGAATATTGGATTTTTATTCATTTTTTCTAATTGTACAATTATTATGTAAATATTGTATCTATTACAACAAAATTACAATAATAAGTTTACAAAGCTAAAATGAAATAAAAATTAATCTAATATTCCTAATTCTAAATCTTCGGATCCAATGCATTTTTGTCTGCTCACTTGATGCTACCTGCAAAATTAAAAGCAATTAGAGTTTGAACAAATAATTAAAAGCAAAATTATTTAATGTTCATCATTAAAAGCAATGGCTGGAATCAGTTTACTCTTTTTTGCAAATCACGGGATTTCTCCCGGTTCACAAAAAAGAGAGGAATTTTTAAATGAATGCACAAGTTCATTTTGTGTCAAAAATTGCATGTTTCAAATTAATTGCATTTTTCAAAATTCAATGCATTTTTTCAAAATATGCACAACATACAAAGTCCCTGCATGATCTCAACAGCATATGCAAGCAAGCAAATGCCAACGTAAACCTATGCCCACATAGTAGAAAACAAAACATAAGCTATACTATTGCATTGAAAGTCAAAAATATGCAGTTTAACCAATATGCAAGCAATGTAACATTCCTTTTTTTCATCATATTCTGGCCTTTTGCAATTTCAGAAATAGTACAGCATATCATTTTATTGTCAAAACTGTACTGAGAGAGAAAAAGAGAGGAGGAAGTGTGGTTTTACAGGTTTGGCTTAGGAAGGAAAGGGATACAAGACAAACTGCAGTAATATAGCCAGTAGAAGTAAAAACATAAAATAGGAATAGAAACAAATTAGAGGTAGCAGTATGGTGCAGAATGCCAGGGAAGAGGGTGAAAGTATTTCAAATCTCCAGCCTGTAACGGAAACAAGAAAGAGGAGAAGACTGTTATAACATAACAACCAAAAAATCACATAGGAGATCCATCAATCTCCAAGCCTTCAAGACTTAGAAAAATTGTTGTCAACAAAAAGATACCAAAACAATAAGAACCTGCCTAACAATCCTACTGTCAAAAACCATAAAAACATATATGGCCTAAACCTCACAAAAAACTGATTGAGCCCTCAAGCCAACATCACAATCCTACTGTCAAAAACCATAAAAACATATATGGCCTAAACCTCACAAAAAACTGATTGAGCCCTCAAGCCAACATCACCATCCTACTGTCAAAACCATATATCAAAAACAATTTCACAACACAAAACCAATTCAAACCATACAACCAATATGGCCTAGCAACAAAAAACCTATTCCCCTGTTACCATCAACCTGTCCAACCAACACAAAACCAGTATACTCATAAACCTGTCAAACTTATTACCCAAGCCATAAACATCATCAATCACAAATCTGCTGAAGCCAAGCTAGGCCAAACCTGAAACGATCCAGCCAAAACCAACTTCGAAGGCAACATGAGAAAGGCCTCAGAGTTACCATCATTGGCCATTTAAAACATACAACTCAAGGCCTCAAAAACATTATCATAGGCCAATGAATAAGCGACAGTAGCAAGAAGAAGGAAGAGCAGTTCAACATCATCACAGTGAAGGAGAAGATAAGAAAGCGTTCAAAGGCAACATAAAAATACAGTACCAAGGCAAACAAAGAAGGGAAAGATCAAAGCTAAGGTAACCAGCAAGAAGAAGAAGGAAACCATATAAAGTACCGGCCACCGAAGTAAGCTCGCGACACGCCTCCTCTCCTCGCCGCCTGGCCTCCTTCGCTCCCGACTGTCCCTCCTCCGTCTCCGCCTAGGTAACGATTCCTTTTCCTTTTTTTTTTTACTTACTTCCATAAGTACCTCCAACGAATAATAAGAATCAAAATCAAAACAGGATCAGAATCAATGTAATCAAAATCGATGCATGCAAGATATAACGAATAACGTATTTTACCGTAAATCCGTAGCCCTCCCTTTTTTCGTTTGGCTAGAGGGAAGAAGACAGCGTGAGCGGGTGGCCATGGCAAGGAGTTAGAAAGCGAACTCAAGGGCTCAGAAGCAAAAGCATGGAGAAGAAGACGCGAAGAAGATGACGAAGAAGAGAGATGAGCGTCGTTCTGCACCACAGAACCCTAATCCCCAATTATGCTAAAACAAATTAACCCTAAAATGAATTGTATAACCAATGGGCCTCACCCCATTTTCCTGCTTAAGCCCACGACCTGCTTCTGCACCCCCTCTTTTTTTCTTTCTGTTTGGGCCCTCTCAAACCATCTGGCCCATTTATATTTTACTTGCCCTTTTTTTTTATTTGATACACTTTCTCTTTTTTTATTTTACTTTCTCTAGTTTTTTTTAGAATTATTATAATGTTAGTTAATTAGTAAATATATTAAAAAAACAAGAGATATATCTAACTAGGTAATTTTTAATTAGTTTGACCTTTTTAGTTTAACCTTGGATTTAATTTAAGAGTTTTAATTTTGTTTCATTAGGGTAAATTAATAACTTTCCATTTAATTTAGAACCTCTTAATCTTTTAAATAAGTACTTTATTTTTATATACATAAAAAATATAGAATTTAAGAATGTAGATATTTTATTTTTTCTAATTAATTCTCCTCTTACATCGTTATTAAACAAAACTCTAAAACATATAAAAATAGAAAAACTTAAAAAATATTTTTATTAATTCATTTTCTTGCTTTATTAATATTAATATCAGAATATATAAAATAAAACTTAAAACTAAAAAACATTTTGTCTTCGTTAAATAATTCTCTTGCTTTTTATCCATATCAAAAAATGCGTAAAAATTAAAAATACTTTCTTTTCGTTAATATTAAACAAAAAATCATAAAAATGCATTATTCGCATCATTTAATCTATCATTTAAATTATCGTTATTTAATCATTATTCACATATTTTGTCTGTGTATTTATTCCATATTTATTTGTTTATTCTGTTTATGTTTGAATCCAAAGGAAAAACAGTAAATTTGTTGACTTCATGTCCTCAAGTCTAACTGCGCGAACTTTCGCATTTCATTAAAACTTAGGATAATTTTTCCTCAAATATTCAATCTTTTCAAAATTTATGCCCCTTTAAGCAAAAACTTCGACATTAGGTCGTCGCATTCAAAAAATCGTTCGTATCCCGTTTCGGCCAAAACGATTTATTTTCAATCAAGCAATCAATTTTAAATAAAACAGATATTTCAAAAGGTTCCTATAGAGTACTATAGATGCATTGGGTGCTAATACCTTCCCATTGTATAACCAACCCCCGAACCATAAGATCTCTTTTCAAAAACGCTTTGTATTTTTATTATTATTTACATTGCATATTTAGGGTTTTATTTCGCTCTTTTCCCTTTTCCTTTGGAAACAATAAAGCGCGGTGGCGACTCTTGCTTTTGTGAGACGAATTAATCAATAATTCGATCTCCGATTTACCCCGCTACATTTTTTATCGCTACAGAATTGGCGACTCTGCTGGGGAAAGATTGACCTCTTGCTGGTCCATCCCTAAGTGGGTTAAGCCTAATTTGTTTTATCTGTTTACTATTATTTGATTTGCTTGATTATATGTTTAAATTTGGGTGTTTGGGTTTTTTTGCAAAGGACGAATCCTATACCCAGATTAAGTAACACTTAAGGAATAGGACGGGCGGTATAGTCATGTTAACTTTGAGGGAGTAATCCCGAAGAAGGAGGCATGAGATCCCCCACTCAATGGAAGGCCCTCTTGAACTTAATATTTGTTTACCGAGTAATCGGGAAGACATTATTATTTTCGACCTAAGAGCCCGAGAAGTTGAGGACCGTAGAACCCCAACCCATCTTGGCCTTTTTAGGTGTAGCGCGGAGATTACAACGGAGTAATTCGGAAGTAGTTGTTACGCGATGCTACGCTTGGACGAGTTTCTCTTGAGAATATTGCTAATTACTGAGTAATCAAGACGTTGGTAATATCCGAAGGAGGAATGTAGACTCTGGGAAATCTTAGAACCATGTCTTACAGGTGTGATTGAAACGTTAGTACATACCTTTGGGTGGTCTTTACCCTTGACTCCATGCTGAACGTTGAACCTTTGAACCCCATGTTTGCAAACTTGTGTGTGACTGTTGCATTATCATTCATTCATGCATTCATCAACATCTTTGTAAAAAGCTTGTTTTTCAAGGAACTTTGGAATGATTTTTGCAGACGTCTTAGGGTATTATGGAACTTGGAAGGAGAAATACTCGAAGCTTCAGCTTCAAGGAGCCCGAGATTGAAGAACTGAAGAGTTTGATTCCGAAGATCGAGAGTCCGACAGATTTTCAGAAGAAGTATGGGTCCATCGTACCGCTCATGAAGCGCAAGATGAAGAAAGGCATCCTCAACACGCTGGTTCAGTTCTATGATCCCTTGTACCGATGTTTCACCTTTCCGGATTATCAGTTGATGCCCACTTTAGAGGAGTACTCCTATATTCTTGGTTTACCGATCGCCGACCGTGTTCCTTTTTCTGGATTAGAAGAGGAGCCCAAGTCTCACGAGATAGCAACCATCACCCACCTGAAGAAGTCAGAGATAGAGGAGAATGTGACTACGAAAGGGGGAATCCGGGGTTTGCCGGTGCAGTTTCTGTTGAAGAAAGCTCGCCACTTTGCTGATACAAAGGATACTGTTGCCTTCGAGGACGTGTTTGCTCTGCTCGCATATGGTCTTTTCTTATTCCCTAACGTTGATAAATTTGTGGATATCAACGCCATCAGAATTTTCCTGATTGGAAATCCGGTCCCTACGCTGCTAGGGGACACATACTACTCCATCCATCTTCGAAACTCTTATCAAGGAGGGATGATTATTTGTTGTGTACCGCTGCTGTATCAGTGGTACGTCTCGCATTTACCTGGGTCTGATGCTTTCTGGGATCTCGAGAAGGAACCGCGTTGGGCGCCAAAGATTATGGCTCTCACTCATTTCGACATTGACTGGTATAATCGAGTTTACCACGACGTGGAGATCATCGATAGCTGTGGTGCTTTTCCTAACGTACCTCTTCTCGGTACGAGGGGTGGAATCAACTACAACCCTGTTCTAGCGCGTCGTCAGTTCGGGTACCCGATGAGAGATAAACCAAACAACCTCCATGTGAGTGGTTTCTTTCTTCAGGAAGGACAAGACCATCAGGCTGCTAAGAGGGAGATTGAAGGAGCTTGGCGCCACATCCACAAGAAAGGGAGAGATATGCTGGGACATAGAGGTGCCGTTTCTTTGGAGCCTTACCTGCAGTGGGTCCGTGCTAGGGCTTGTGCTCTCAAGATACCATATAAACTTGAGAAACCTTTATTCCCTGCCATTGCACCATCATCTGTTGTTATCCCTATCGCGGATGTAGGAGAATACCAAGGAAATCTGGCTAGGATGAAGTCTGAGAGGGATGCTTGGAAGGAAAAGTACCATATGTCTGAATATGAGAATCGAGTCCTGACTCGACAGCTAAAAGAAAAGAAGGAGTTGCTGCTTATTCAAGACGGCCGGTTCGTTGACCACGATGAGAAACTTCGTCAGAAGGATGCCTTGCTGAAGAAGTATGCGAGTGAAAGGAAAAGAAAGAGGGAAGGTTCGGTAAGCGTGGCTCTCGTTCCTAATCCGCAGGAAGAAATCATCGATCGACTGATAGCTGAGAAGAAGGAGATGGAAGACTTTTACGAAGAAAAGATCAAGAAGCTCCGATTACAGCTGGTGTTTGGTCCGTCATCTGAGGATTCCGAGTGAGCTTTAGCTTTTAGTTTATTTTATTGATGTCATTTTGTAAAACTATGTAAAAGGGCTTCATGCTCCAAAGTTGTAATTTATTGTTTTATTAAGGGCTTCATGCTCCGAAGTTGTAATTTATTGTTTTATTTTGGGCTTCCTGCTCCAAAGTTGTAATTTACTGCTTTCATGTTTTAAAATTGTAATTTATCACTTTATTATGGTTTTCATGTTTCAAAGTTGTAATTTATTGCTTTCATGTTTTAAAATTGTTAATTTATCACTTTATTATAGTTTTCATGTTTCGAAGTTGTAATTTATTGCTTTCATTATTGGATTTGTTATCCCAAGGTTGTAATTTACTGTTCCAAATTGTAAGTTGTAATTTATCGCTTTCGATTAATGGATTGAGTTTTTGTCGTTCCAACTTCCTCTACCATTGATGTATGCAAAATTATTAAAGTTCCTTGAAAAACTTTTAAAATGAGTCATCATTTGCATCGCCATCATGCATCATTTCACATTCCACCTCACATGTTTTCTAGAGTCTTATCCTTGTTCTTTTTCCACCGAAGGTTGTCAAGCTGTCTCACCGATACGACACTCGGGCCAATCGTCAGAGGAAAATGGAAGATTTGGAACAGGAAAATCATGAGCTTCGTGGGGAAGTTGCTACACTTCGTGTCGAGATGGAAAAGTTAACTGCGTTAGTGGAAAGTTTGGTGGCTGTTCAGAATCAGCCATCGACTACGGCTGCCGAGATTCAGACTTTAACTCCCGTGGTTTCCGAGATTGTCACAGTTCCTGCCTCCGTAACTCAAATCAACTCTCCGCTTCAACATCAGATGCCGAAAGGTTTTCCGTGGGGAATGCCTTACAACTTTGTGCCAGAAGGGTATCAGCCTGCTGTACAACCTCTATTTCAACCTGCATTGTCTCTTCCTCAACCAGAGACAACTGCCATGCCGCCAGTAATTCCGTCTGTAACACCTTTTCCGCAACCAATTATGATGACCGTTGCTCTTGTGGTCCACTTCGTGCCTTACTTGAATGAACCTCCTTATCCTGCCGAGCCCGCCGAAAGTTTGGGTCTTTTTGATAGAATGGAAGAATTTCAGGATCAGTTCCAAGAAATGCAGAAGGAGCTTAGAGCATTGAAAGGGAAGGATTTGTTTGGGAAGAGTACGCATGACCTTTGTTTAGTTCCGAATGTCAAGATTCCAGCGAAATTCAAAGTGCCAGACTTTGAGAGATATAAGGGTGATTCGTGTCCTAGAAGTCATTTGACAATGTACGTGAGGAAGATGTCTACGTACTCCGATGATCATGATTTGTTGATTCATTATTTTCAAGACAGTTTGACGTGTGCTGCTCTAAAGTGGTATATGGGTTTAGACAGCATTCGAATCCGCAACTTTAACGATCTTAGTGAAGCCTTTGTCCATCAGTACAAGTACAACGTTGACATGGCGCCGGACAGGGATCAACTCCGGGCGATGTCGCAAAGAGACCGAGAATCTTTTCAGGAATACGCCCAGAGGTGGCGTGAAATTGCTGCTCAAATCTATCCACCTCTTGAGGAGAAAGAGATGACTAAGATATTTTTGAAGACTTTAGGATCCTTTTACTATGAAAGAATGATAGCCATCGCACCCAGTGACTTCACCGAAATGGTAAGCATGGGCATGCGATTAGAGGAAGGGATTCGCGAAGGGCGTTTGGTTAAAGAAGGGAGTCCGTCTAGCAGTGCGAAGAAGTTTGGAAGTGTTTTTCCGAAAAGAAAAGAGCAGGATGTCAGTGCTTTGTTTCCAGGTAGGCCTAGGAGAGGTTACTCTCACGTTGCGGCAGTCACTCCGGCTGTCCGCCCAACTTTGATGACCCCAACTCATCAAACTCCACCAACTCAACAACGGCCTTTTCAGCAGCAGCCTCGACAATAGGCTTATCCGTTCAACAATCAGAACCGTTCACCCAGAAAACCGCAGTTCGATGCCATTCCTATGACGTATACTGAATTGTTCCCTGCTCTCATCAGAAAGAATCTCATCACGACAAAGCCTCCTCCTGTCGCGCCAAACAGTGCTTCTCCGTGGTACAAGGCGGATCAATTTTGTGAATATCATCAAGGGTCGCCGGGGCACAACCTTGAGAATTGCTTTGCTCTGAAGGCGGACGTACAGAGATTAATTAAGAATGGCATCTTGTCTTTTAAGGATGTTAATCCAAATGTCAGAGATAATCCTTTGCCTCGGCATGGGGCAGCTTCGGTAAATATGGTGGAAGGTTGTCCGGGGAAGTTCCGAGTTTTTCAAGTAGAACATATAAGAGAATCATTGATCAGGTTACATCAGAGTTTGAGAAGACTTGCCTTTGTTAGGCACCAACACGATTATAATGTTTGTGAATTTTGCTCAAGAGAGGATGATTGTCCTATTGTGAAGGAGGATATTCAAAAGTTGCTAGATCAGAGAGTTATCACTATTACCTATGACCGAAATCCGGAGGATGAGGTGAATGTTATCACACCACAATTTAATCTGCCTGAATCAGTAGAGATTGCTTATGACAGTCAGGTTGCGCCTGTTGATCCTTTGATTATTTACCCACCTGGTCCTATGCCTTACAGCTCAGACCAAGCTGTGCCGTACAAGTATAACGCCACAATGATTGAGAATGGGGTAGAAGTCCTCATACCAACCAGACCGTCTTTTATTAACATTGCTGATGTGAGTAGAGTTACAAGAAGTGGGCGTGTTTTTGCAGCAGTACCGTCGAGGAGACCGGAAGTTCAAGTTAGGAGGCCCATGCCGGCGGATATTCCAGTGAGAAATGTTGAACCAAGGGTTGAGATAGGCCGATCCAGTGAACCTATCCCTCACCCTGAGGATGATGAGATCCTAAAGCTTATCAAAAGGAGTGAGTATAAGATTGTGGACCAGCTTTTGCAAACACCTTCCAAGATTTCCTTGCTTGCCTTATTGAGAGATTCTGGTGTGCATAGAGAAGCCTTGATGAAGGTTTTGGACCAGGCGTTCGTAGACCATGATGTGACGGTTGATCAGTTTGATGGGATTGTGGGAAATATAACTTTGTGTAACAATCTTGGTTTCAGTGATGAAGAACTCCCGGAGGAGGGGAGAAACCATAATATGGCTTTGCACATCTCAGTAAGTTGTGGAAACGATACCTTATCAAGTGTGTTGGTGGATACAGGCTCGTCGTTGAATGTGATGCCCAAGACTACATTGTCTCGGCTCTCATATCCAGGTGCTCCTATGAGGCCTAGTGGAGTAATTGTTAAAGCATTTGATGGTTCTAGGAAGACAGTTATTGGCGAAGTGGATCTTCCCATAGTGATTGGTCCCCATACTTTTCAAATCACTTTCCAAGTGATGGACATCCGTGCTGCCTACAGTTGTTTATTGGGTCGTCCCTGGATCCATGATGTCGGGGCAGTCACCTCAACGCTTCATCAGAGACTAAAGTTTGTAAGACATGGGAAGCTAGTGATGATTGGGGGAGAACAGGCTATGGTGGTAAGCCATTTATCATCATTCTCTTTTATTGATGTTGATGAGGATGTTGGAACCCAGTTCCAAGGTCTCTCTGTTGCTAAGAATACAGTGAAGAAGCAAGGGGCATCCATCTCTTCTTTTGAGGATGCGCGGCGAGTGGTGGAAAGTGGTTCGGCCGAAGGATGGGGCCAGGTGTTGACGTTACCCGAAAACAAGTCTGGGGAAGGTCTGGGTTTTCATCCAATATCTGCAAGGGTCGAGAAAGAGGTGGTTGTTCGTCCGATTCAAGAGGTTTTCCGAAGTGCAGGGTTTGTACATCCTGAGGTTGATGCTATCATAGATGATGATTCCGAGGAGGATTTGCCCGTGTTTGTGACGTCTGGATTGGCTTGCCAAAACTGGATAGCTGTTGATGTTCCTGTGGTTATGCACATTTCCGAGTAATGTTTTGTTTATTTTCCTTTGAAAATTCGCTCTGCCCAAGGCGAAACATTTTTTGTGTCGGGCTATGAAAAATAATTCCTTTTGCTCTGCCCAAGGCAAAAGAGAGATGTCTGGGCTTTTTGTTTCAAGTATTTCCCTTTAATGAATAAAAATGTTATTTTGTCCACTACTGTTTTATTTTTCACTTTTTCGGGGAAATAGTAATGAAAATTAATTAATAACATTTTGTTTTATTTGCACAAATCGATTTCTAAAATAAAGCATAATCATATGTGCAGATTAATCCATGACTTAACCATCAAAAACAGTGATCTTATGCCCTCTCCCAACTTTGAATTCCCTGTGTTCAGAGCCGAAGAAGAGGATGATGAAGAGGTTCCTGTTGAGATTTCCCGTTTGCTTGAGCATGATGAGAAGATTATTCAACCATTTGAAGAACCTGTAGAGTTGGTCAACTTGGGTGATGGAGAAGATAGAAAGGAAGTCAAAGTCGGAGCATTGCTTATTCCGGAAGTTAAGGAAAAGATGTTGGAGCTTCTCAAAGAGTATGTTGACGTGTTTGCTTGGTCTTACCAAGATATGCCAGGGTTGGACAATGACATTGTGGAACATCGTTTACCGTTGAGACCTGAGTGTCCACCGATCAAGCAGAAGTTGAGAAGGACTCGTCCCGACATGGCTGACAAGATCAAAGAGGAGGTTCAGAAGCAGATCAATGCAGGTTTCCTTGTTACGTCGGTCTATCCTCAGTGGTTAGCCAACATAGTGCCTGTTGCTAAGAAAGACGGCAAAGTTTGGATGTGTATAGACTACAGAGATCTGAATAGAGCTAGTCCGAAGGATGACTTCCCATTACCTCATATTGACGTATTGGTCGACAGTAACGCCAAGTTCAAAGTCTTTTCTTTCATGGATGGTTTCTCTGGTTACAATCAAATCAAGATGGCGCCGGAAGATATGGAGAAGACCGCTTTCATTACACCTTGGGGAACTTTCTGTTATCGGGTTATGCCGTTTGGTTTGAGAAACGCTGGCGCAACATACCAAAGGGCCATGACTGCTTTGTTCCATGACATGATGCATAAGGAGATCGAAGTGTATGTGGATGATATGATTGCCAAATCACAGACTGAGGAAGATCATTTGGAACATTTGTTGAAGTTATTCCAGCGTTTGAGAAAGTACAAACTCCGTCTGAATCCCAACAAGTGCACTTTTGGTGTTCGTTCTGGAAGACTTCTGGGCTTCATTGTCAGTCAGAAAGGTATTGAAGTAGATCCTGATAAAGTCAAAGCCATTTGGGAGATGCTCGCACCCAAGACGGAAAAACAAGTAAGAGGATTCCTTGGGAGACTGAATTATATTTCTAGGTTTATATCTCATATGACTGCTACCTGTGGGCCGATTTTTAAGCTTCTCCGAAAGAACCAAGGATGTGTGTGGACAGAAGATTGTCAGAGAGCTTTTAATAGCATCAAAGAATATTTACTTGAACCTCCCATATTGATTCCTCCAGTGGAAGGAAGGCCATTGATTATGTACCTGACTATATTGGAAGACTCCGTGGGATGTGTGCTTGGTCAACAAGATGAGACTGGAAGAAAAGAACATGCTGTATAATATTTGAGTAAGAAATTCACAGACTGTGAGTCTCGATACTCATTGCTTGAGAAAACTTGTTGTGCTTTAGCCTGGGCTGCTCGCCGTCTGCGCCAGTATATGATTAACCATACCACTTGGTTGATCTCCAAAATGGACCCGATCAAGTATATCTTTGAGAAGCCAGCCTTATCTGAAAGGATAGCCCGTTGGCAAATGTTGTTATCCGAATATGACATTGAGTATCACACTCAGAAAGCGATCAAAGGAAGTATTTTAGCCGATCATTTGGCTCACCAACCAATTGACGATTATCAGTCCATCAAATTTGATTTCCCGGATGAAGATGTTATGTACTTGAAAGCTAAAGATTGTGAAGAGCCGTTACCTGAAGAAGGACCTGATCCTGAATCCCGTTGGGGTTTAATTTTTGACGGAGCTGTGAATTCCTATGGAAATGGAATTGGGGCAATCATCGTTACTCCCCGAGGTACTCATATCCCGTTCACGGCAAGACTGAAGTTTGACTGTACGAACAACATGGCGGAATATGAGGCATGTATTATGGGTCTCGAAGAAGCAGTGGATCTAAGGATTAAGATTCTTGATATTTACGTAGATTCGGCATTGGTGATTAATCAAATCAAAGGAGAATGGGAGACTTGTCATCCTGGTTTGATCCCTTACAGAGACTATGCTAGGAGGTTGTTAACCTTCTTCAACAAGGTGGAATTACATCATATCCCTAGAGACGAGAATCAAATGGATGATGCTTTAGCTACTTTGTCTTCAATGTTTCAAGTGAATGGTTGGAATGATGTGCCTACAATCCGGGTTATGCGCCTCGACAGACCTGCTCATGTGTTCTCAGTAGAAGAGGTCACCAACGACAAACCGTGGTTCTATGACATTAAACGTGTTCTTCAAACTCAAGAGTACCCGCCTGGGGCATCCAATAAAGACAGGAAGACGTTGAGAAGATTAGCAAGCAGTTTCTTTCTCAATGAAGAAGTTTTGTATAAGAGGAATTACGACATGGTCTTGCTCAGATGTGTAGACAGATATGAAGCAAACATGCTGATGCAAGAAGTACATGAAGGGTCCTTTGGCACTCATGCCAACGGACATGCAATGGCTAGAAAGATGTTGAGAGCTGGTTACTATTGGATGACAATGGAATCTGATTGCTGCAAGTATGTGAAGAAGTGTCATAAATGCCAGATTTATGCGGATAGGATACACGTGCCGCCGACCCTCCTCAATGTTATATCTTCACCTTGGCCTTTCTCTATGTGGGGCATTGATATGATTGGAATGATTGAACCCAAAGCTTCAAATGTTCATCGTTTCATCTTGGTAGCGATTGATTATTTTACTAAATGGGTGGAAGCAGCATCTTATGCTAATGTAACCAGACAGGTGGTAGTCAGATTTATCAAGAATCAGATCATTTGTCGATACGGTATCCCGAGCAAGATCATCACTGATAATGGTTCGAATTTGAATAACAAGATGATGAGAGAGCTTTGTGAGGAGTTCAAGATCGAACATCATAATTCTTCTCCTTACAGACCGAAGATGAATGGGGCTGTTGAAGCTGCGAACAAGAATATCAAGAAGATTGTCCAGAAGATGGTGGTAACTTACAAAGATTGGCATGAAATGCTTCCGTTTGCCCTGCATGGGTACCGTACTTCAGTTCGAACTTCAACGGGAGCGACCCCTTTTTCCCTAGTTTATGGTATGGAAGCAGTACTCCCCGTGGAGGTTGAGATTCCGTCTCTGAGAGTGTTGATGGAAGCTAAACTTTCTGAGGCTGAATGGTGTCAAAGTAGATATGATCAGTTGAATCTAATCGAAGAGAAGAGATTGACAGCTTTGTGTCACGGTCAATTGTATCAGCAGAGGATGAAGAAGGCTTTTGATAAGAAGGTTCGACCGCGCGAGTTCAGAGAAGGTGACCTTGTACTCAAGAAAATATTATCTTTCCAACCTGATTCTAGGGGCAAGTGGGCTCCGAATTATGAAGGACCGTATGTTGTTAAGAAAGTCTTCTCTGGAGGTGCCATGATTCTCACCAATATGGACGGTGAAGATCTTCCGCGTCCCATGAATGCCGATGCATTCAAGAAGTATTTCGCTTAGGCGAACTTCTGGTCAAATCAGTCTTGGCATCTGAGCACATTCTGGAATTCAAAGTTGTTAGGGAGAATAGTGATCACTGTTTTTGTATAACCTTTTATTTCATGTACTATTTCCCACATTTTTGTAAATCGTTGGAGTCGCGTTGTTAGTGAACTACCATCTTATTAATGAATTTGAGCATTTACCTTCTGTGGGCAAAATTTTAATTTTTTCGGAAATATTTGAAACAAAGTTATTAAAGTATTCTCATTTTAAAAAAAAAAGTGTCGTGAATAACGAAAGGAATATTAACGGTTGTTCCAAAGATGGTCAAGCCATGAAATGCGAAGCAGTACAGTAGTTTATCCTTGCGTGATGAACTCGTTTTCTTTTAAAATCGTCATGAGGTGTTGGTTGTGTAAACTTGTGTTTTTTCGGGGTACTAAGTTTGGTGACTCCCCGGTGGTTCCAGTTAAGCATTGTTTTGGCTATCTATATTTGGGCGATTTCTGAAGTTTGGTACGCTTTGTCTCATACCGTGGTCTATTGGTTTTAGAAGATTGATTTGGATGCTTTTCTCCTCAGAAGACTTGAGCCTTGTAGCGTGATACTCTCCGACGTTGCTTTGTGTTTCCAGTTCCGTTTATCTTCCGTCTTTTCAAGATTGGCCAAGTATCTATTATGCTGTGACATCTTATTATCTTCAAGTTATTCCGTCTGGTTGTTTTGTCAGCATAACATTCATTTATTCATTTACACTTATATCACGCATGCATATTCACATTTTCCTTTGATTTTGGGTTGTACGTTGTTTATTCGAACAACGTACATATTTATTTCCAGGTAGAAGGTTAGCTTAGGCAGAAAATGTGTTTCCTTTCTAAATTCCCCAACTGAGCTAACCCTCGTGGATGATTTTTGATTCAGCTTACCTTGTCCATTTCTGGATAGGATGAATTCCCCAATCGAGTTCCTTTCTCATTGGGTGGAGTCTTGTTTGACTGTTTTCTCTCTAGGTTATTCCTGGATGAAGTTGCTGCCTCTTGCATAGGCTTTTTCTTTGATTCTCCCCAGTAAGTTCGCGACCTAGACGGCTGGTGCATTTATGTTGCACCTTTAAGTAGGTGATCTCCTCGGGAAGAATTGATTCATGGTTCTCTTTGGCGAGGATTTTATTCTCTGCCAATATCATCGCAATTTCCTTCTGTTTGGTTTTTGGAAGACGACAAGCGGCAGCTCTTCATGAGCAACTTGTACGTTATAGACACTGTTGGAAAACGACAAGCGGCAGCTCTTCATGAGCAACTTGTACGTTACGTTTTGAAAGCGCCGAGCAGCAGTTCTTCACGAGCTACTAGTGCGTCATTTACTTTTTGAAAGCGCCGAGCAGCAGTTCTTCACGAGCTACTAGTGCGTCATTTACTTTTTGAAAGCGCCGAGCAGCAGTTCTTCACGAGCTACTAGTGCGTCATTTACTTTTGAAAGCGCCGAGCAGCAGTTCTTCACGAGCTACTAGTGCGTCATTTACTTTTTGAAAGCGCCGAGCAGCAGTTCTTCATGAGCTACTAGTGCGTTATTACTTTTTGAAAGCGCCGAGCAGCAGTTCTTCACGAGCTACTAGTGCGTCATTTTATTTTTCTGAAAGCGACAAGCAGCAAACTCTTCATGAGTTACCAGTACGTTATTACTTTTCTGGAATACAACAAGCGGCAGCCTCTTTATTTGAGCAGCTTGTATGTTATCGGTATTTTCTTTGGACAACAACAAGCGGCAGCTTCTTTATTTGAGCAGCTTGTATGTTATTGGTATTTTCTTTGGACAACAACAAGCGGCAACCTCTTTATTTGAGCAGCTTGTATGTTATTGGTATTTTTCTTTGGACAACAACAAGCGGCAGCTTCTTTATTTGAGCAGCTTGTATGTTATTGGTATTTTCTTTGGACAACAACAAGCGGCAGCCTCTTTATTTGAGCAGCTTGTATGTTATTGGTATTTTTCTTTGGACAACGGCAAGCGGCAACCTCTTTATTTGAGCAGCTTGTATGTTATCGGTATTTTCTTTGGACGACAACAAGTGGCAGTTTTCTTTATTTGAACAACTTTCGTATCTACAATCTTATTACTTCATCATTAATTGGTATCTCTCCGAAAATCTAGCAGAGAAGTCTGTTACGAATCTGTACCTCCAGAAGTCGGTAATCAGTTATCAACAATTTGATACTCTCTGTCTATCATTGACCTTGAGCTGCGAACTCACTGTTTTGGATCAATGATCTGTTATGGCCTATGCAAGATGCTCTCTTTGTTAGGGTCAGAGGTTGTATCCCCTCAGTTTTTGTTCACTGTCAAGAGTCTGTCGTTTAAAGTCGATAACTCGTTTCCCCAGTAATGTATAATCCATGTCTCTGTGTTTTGTTGGTGTTCGATTCCCCCAACATTGTCTTGTTTCATACAATATCTTTCTCTGTGAGTTCGATCACTGCATTCATATCAAACATGACGACGGCATCTTAGGACAAAATTTGCGTAATTATGTATTTAAGTACCTTCAATCTCGTCGAAACGAAGATTTCAATCTTCATATCTCCGGATAGAAGAAACTTAAATAGGGGCAGCTGTTGTACCCCAAATTTTGACCTAAGATATCATCTCCTGCCTGCATCATTACATTACAAGTGTTTTGATCCATCGATTTTAAAATTCATAACTTTTTTCAGGCCGAGAGCTATTTATGTTGAACACTAAATCATTTAATCGATTCGTGCTAAAATAATGTTTATTAATTATTTATTATCTTAAATTTAAATAATTGAAATTTGTTTTCGATTATTATATAGTTTAAAGATGTATAGATAATAAAATAAACATTAGAGAAGATGCGCATTAATTGTGCAGACCGTATTTATTTATTACTCACTATCTTAAATTTAAATAACTGGAATTCATTCTCAGTTATTATATAATTTAAAGGTTTATGAATAATATAATAAATATTCGGAAAAGTTTATTGGTCAATAATGATTATTTAATCATTTGTCATTCTAAGTTAAATAATTGAAATTCTATTTTAATTATTATAATTTAGAAAGTTATGGATGATGAATTAAATAATTGAGGCTATTAATTGATCAATGATAATTATTTATTTATCTGTTTATTATTCTGAATGTAGGTAGTTGAAATTCGTTTTCAATTATTATACGATTAAAGAATTGTAAATGATAAAATAAATAATTAGAGAGAAAGAAGAAATTAATTGGCGAATATTGGATTTTTATTCATTTTTTCTAATTGTACAATTATTATGTAAATATTGTATCTATTACAACAAAATTACAATAATAAGTTTACAAAGCTAAAATGAAATAAAAATTAATCTAATATTCCTAATTCTAAATCTTCTGATCCAATGCATTTTTGTCTGCTCACTTGATGCTACCTGCAAAATTAAAAGAAATTAGAGTTTGAACAAATAATTAAAAGCAAAATTATTTAATGTTCATCATTAAAAGCAATGGCCGGAATCAGTTTACTCTTTTTTGCAAATCACGGGATTTCTCCCGGTTCACAAAAAAGAGAGGAATTTTTAAATGAATGCACAAGTTCATTTTGTGTCAAAAATTGCATGTTTCAAATTAATTGCATTTTTCAAAATTCAATGCATTTTTTCAAAATATGCACAGCATACAAAGTCCCTGCATGATCTCAACAGCATATGCAAGCAAGCAAATGCCAACGTAAACCTATGCCCACATAGTAGAAAACAAAACATAAGCTATACTATTGCATTGAAAGTAAAAAATATGCAGTTTAACCAATATGCAAGCAATGTAACATTCCTTTTTTTCATCATATTCTGGCCTTTTGCAATTTCAGAAATAGTACAGCATATCATTTTATTGTCAAAACTGTACTGAGAGAGAAAAAGAGAGGAGGAAGTGTGGTTTTACAGGTTTGGCTTAGGAAGGAAAGGGATACAAGACAAACTGCAGTAATATAGCCAGTAGAAGTAAAAACATAAAATAGGAATAGAAACAAATTAGAGGTAGCAGTATGGTGCAGAATGCCAGGGAAGAGGGTGAAAGTATTTCAAATCTCCAGCCTGTAACGGAAACAAGAAAGAGGAGAAGACTGTTATAACATAACAACCAAAAAATCACATAGGAGATCCATCAATCACCAAGCCTTCAAGACTTAGAAAAATTGTTGTCAACAAAAAGATACCAAAACAATAAGAACCTGCCTAACAATCCTACTGTCAAAAACCATAAAAACATATATGGCCTAAACCTCACAAAAAACTGATTGAGCCCTCAAGCCAACATCACAATCCTACTGTCAAAAACCATAAAAACATATATGGCCTAAACCTCACAAAAAACTGATTGAGCCCTCAAGCCAACATCACCATCCTACTGTCAAAACCATATATCAAAAACAATTTCACAACACAAAACCAATTCAAACCATACAACCAATATGGCCTAGCAACAAAAAACCTATTCCCCTGTTTCCATCAACCTGTCCAACCAACACAAAACCAGTATACTCATAAACCTGTCAAACTTATTACCCAAGCCATAAACATCATCAATCACAAATCTGCTGAAGCCAAGCTAGGCCAAACCTGAAACGATCCAGCCAAAACCAACTTCGAAGGCAACATGAGCAAGGCCTCAGAGTTACCATCATTGGCCATTTAAACCATACAACTCAAGGCCACAAAAACATTATCATAGGCCAATGAATAAGCGACAGTATCAAGAAGAAGGAAGAGCAGTTCAACATCATCACAGTGAAGGAGAAGATAAGAAAGCGTTCAAAGGCAACATAAAAATACAGTACCAAGGCAAACGAAGAAGGGAAAGATCAAAGCTAAGGTAACCAGCAAGAAGAAGAAGGAAACCATATAAAGTACCGGCCACCGAAGTAAGCTCGCGACGCGCCTCCTCTCCTTGCCGCCTGGCCTCCTTCGCTCCCGACTGTCCCTCCTCCGTCTCCGCCTAGGTAACGATTCCTTTTCCTTTTTTTTTTTTACTTACTTCCATAAGTACCTCCAACGAATAATAAGAATCAAAATCAAAACAGGATCAGAATCAATGTAATCAAAATCGATGCATGCAAGATATAACGAAACCTAACGAATAACGTATTTTACCGTAAATCCGTAGCCCTCCCTTTTTTCGTTTGGCTAGAGGGAAGAAGACAGCGTGAGCGGGTGGCCATGGCAAGGAGTTAGAAAGCGAACTCAGGGGCTCAGAAGCAAAAGCATGGAGAAGAAGACGCGAAGAAGATGACGAAGAAGAGAGATGAGCGCCGTTCTGCACCACAGAACCCTAATCCCCAATTATGCTAAAACAAATTAACCCTAAAATGAATTGTATAACCAATGGGCCTCACCCCATTTTCCTGCTTAAGCCCACGACCTGCTTCTGCACCCCCTCTTTTTTTTCTTTCTGTTTGGGCCCTCTCAAACCATCTGGCCCATTTATATTTTACTTGCCCTTTTTTTTTTATTTGATACACTTTCTCTTTTTTTATTTTACTTTCTCTAGTTTTTTTTAGAATTATTAGGATGTTAGTTAATTAGTAAATATATTAAAAAAACAAGAAATATATCTAACTAGGTAATTTTTAATTAGTTTGACCTTTTTAGTTTAACCTTGGATTTAATTTAAGAGTTTTAATTTTGTTTCATTAGAGTAAATTAATAACTTTCCATTTAATTTAGAACCTCTTAATCTTTTAAATAAGTACTTTATTTTTATATACATAAAAAATATAGAATTTAAGAATGTAGACATTTTATTTTTTCTAATTAATTCTCCTCTTACATCGTTATTAAACAAAACTCTAAAACATATAAAAATAGAAAAACTTAAAAAATATTTTTATTAATTCATTTTCTTGCTTTATTAATATTAATATCAGAATATATAAAATAAAACTTAAAACTAAAAAACATTTTGTCTTCGTTAAATAATTCTCTTGCTTTTTATCCATATCAAAAAATGCGTAAAAATTAAAAATACTTTCTTTTCGTTAATATTAAACAAAAAATCATAAAAATGCATTATTCGCATCATTTAATCTATCATTTAAATTATCGTTATTTAATCATTATTCGCATATTTTGTCTGTGTATTTATTCCATATTTATTTGTTTATTCTGTTTATGTTTGAATCCAAAGGAAAAACAGTAAATTTGTTGACTTCATGTCCTCAAGTCTAACTGCGCGAACTTTCGCATTTCATTAAAACTTAGGATAATTTTTCCTCAAATATTCAATCTTTTCAAAATTTATGCCCCTTTAAGCAAAAACATCGACATTAGGTCGTCGCATTCAAAAAACCGTCTGTATCCCGTTTCGGCCAAAACGATTTATTTTCAATCAAACAATCAATTTTAAATAAAACAGATATTTCAAAAGGTTCCTATAGAGTACTATAGATGCATTGGGTGCTAATACCTTCCCATTGTATAACCAACCCCCGAACCATAAGATCTCTTTTCAAAAACGCTTTGTATTTTTATTATTATTTACATTGCATATTTAGGGTTTTATTTCGCTCTTTTCCCTTTTCCTTTGGAAACAATAAAGCGCGGTGGCGACTCTTGCTTTTGTGAGACGAATTAATCAATAATTCGATCTCCGATTTACCCTGCTACATTTTTTATCGCTACATAATGGTACTATCAAACTCACGGGAAATAGAGATGATTACAATGGAGTTAATATGATTGAAGATTACTTTGTTGAAGCCATGTCCGGTGATGAATATGTTTCTGCTGATGAGTTCTTTCCTTCTGAAGAAGACATGTTCTTCGATAACGATTATGTGATGCCTAAATATTCTGAATAAGGGGTGAATGTCATTGTGCTGTATTTTGGTGTTCCCGCTCCTATAGAGATTGAGTATCATAGAAAGCCTGATGTTTCTCCAGTGGTTATTTGTCTTCCTGGTCATATCCCGTATAAATCAGATAAAGCTTTGTGTGATACGGTGGGAGAACTTACTTGAGGGTTTTGCGTTTGATCGCAAATGTTGCGGTTAGTAAGAGTCACCACCGAATTTTCTTTTATCCAAAAGGAAATGTGAAAAAGCACAGGAAATACCTTTGAGATTGTTTCTTGAGTTCGGTGGGTAGATTATGAAAAGGGAAGGTATTAGCACCCTTTTCATCCATGGTTTTCCAAGGGCTCTTAGTTACTTGCTCGATCACTTGCTTTTGTTTGAAATTGTGCTTTATGTGATTTTTGAAAGTATTTTGGAAAGGCGTCATCGTTTAGGCAAACTTTGTAATGATTCTCGTTCGTAAGAATGTATACAAAGTGTTAATCCTTTGAAAATGTTTTCAAGTTTGAAAGATGTTTTGAAAGTGTTGGTGTTTGTTTTGAAAATAGCAAGGATGTTTTTGTTTTGAAATGGGGAAATTAATTAGGAGTAATCTACCTACTCAAATGTCGTCCTTGTTCATTTTCTTTTCCTTTGACATTGTTGTCTTACCATTGATTTGGTAAGCAACCCTATCTTTGGATGTAAAAGGGACGGGCGTGGGTCATCGTACAGCCATGATTAGCAATGTTGTGAGGTATCTTAGAATTTCTTTTTGAGGGACTAAGATCATTTTGAAAGGCAACATTTATAGCATCATCGAGGGACTATGATCTTGTATTTCGATTGTTTTTGCTAAGATACCCCACATGCATAACATGACCATTTTTTAGGCAATAAGTGGAGTTAAACTTAAGGGTGCTAGTGTGCAAGTGTGTTTGATTGCATGAATTTTAGTATTGATTAGGGTGATCTATTTGTTGATTTCATGTCTTGCCATACACACCCTAATTACTAGCATTTACATTCAAAAGTGATAAATTGCAGAAATGTAATGTCCTACGCTATTACAATATTGTAGGGATGGGGGTACATATTTATGAATGGGGGTTGAAAATAAAATTAAATCCTAAGTTACTATTACAACCATATTGAATGAATAAGAATGTACAAGGAAATATGAAATGAACTTATTTTATTTTAGAAAAGAGATAAGTTTGGTTTAAGAAAATATTTTTGATCTTTTTGTTTTAAGAAATAAAATAAAGCATGTAAAAAATGAAAAAATGTTTTTGGTGTTTTTTTATTAATGAAATAGGAAGTGATAGAAAAAATAGTGAGAAAAAGTAAATAGAATCAGCGTATTGCTGACTAAAGGAGATCTAAAGTTCTGACTCTAGCGTGCTGCAAAACAGAGATCATATTAGTAAAAATAGGTAAAGTCAGAAGTTCTGGGTCCGCTAAGAACAAAGAAGATTTCAGAAGTTCTGATACCACTGGCAGTACTTAATCTCCCTCTCCATGCTAGTCAGAACATCTGCAACTTGGTCATTTCTCAACAAAACAGAAGATGCGCATATAACAATTATGGTAGGTTTCATAATGTTTCAGAAACAAAAGATATCAGAACTATAAGTCAGAAGCAAAACATGAATTTTCTAATCCTAATTCTGAGTTCTAATTTCTTCAAGAAGTTCTGAACTGATTTACTCCCTTCTTAGGCATACAAATACGTGAAACTTCAGAATACGTACAGCATCAGAAACATGATGTCTACATTGTATTGTTGAACATGCAAATCTTATAATGCTTAAGTAATGTGGTGAGAGTCAGTAGAAGCTTACCTTGCAGCTGGAAAAGATTATTTGAACTGGAGTTTGGTCCTGAACTCGGGTGATGTTCTGAGCAGCTTCTTCACGTACTCAGCAGGTTGGAAGTTTTCAACCTCTGGAATAACCAAGGGGTATGGTTCTGACTTCTTTGAGGTGGAGGTGGATGGAGAGTGTACTACAGTTTGACTAAAGAAGTTTGGATTTCTTTTGAATGTATATCAAAACTGTATTGGTGGTTCTGGTCGAGAAACACTTGAGGAAAAATGGAATTTGAGTGCAAGAATCAAAAGCTAACAGGTTTTGTACTTTGTGTTTGCAGTTTTTTGGACTCTTGGAATTTTAGCAGGGGTTCAGGGCTTTTCTTTCTCAAATTTCTGGCGCTTTTACAGTAGCCAATGGCTTTTAATTTATAGGCAAAGATCTTATAGCTTGGAGAGTGCAACCATCACATGATAGGGTGCTGCCTTGCTGTTGAAGCAAGTATGGTAGTTAGTAGCCTTAGCAGCGCCTAAGATGGAATTGTAAGCAGAAATTAAGGAAAGGTAACTTCCAAATCAAAAGTAACACATGGGCCCAGCACACTTTTGTACAAGAGTTTGCTTTTCCAAGACAATAAAGGTACTTTTATACCACACGTGGAGAAATCCTTTGAACAAAGACCCATAAGTGGTTGTGAGCATTAAATGATAATGAGATTGATCAAATCAGAAATCCTGCAACGTGATATTCTGCATCATTGCTTAGTTTTGGATCAGAAGTCCAGCTTCAGCGTGACTTAGAATAGACATCTAACTTCTGATCTTTGTATCTCTTTGCTCCAGCATGTTCTGAAGGAGCTCTCAGACTTTCTAGGACGCTTGCAGCACGCTTTGTAACCTTTTTTGTAATTACCCTTGCAAACTCTGTTTGAACCTTTGTAAAAACTGGCCCAGAAGTTTTGACCAAAATCTGTTTTGACAGTGCCCATAATTTGTTGAGTGCTTTAGTTTCATGGGCGTGTCTTTGAGGAATTATAACTTGAAATCCTAGCATTTCTAGGAGAAGTTCTGTTCTGCAATGTTTTAGATCTCATTGAAATCTATAACTATTGTATCAGAAGTTCTTCCAGAATCAGCTTGCATCATGGTGATAATTTGATCAGAAGTTTTGAGCTTGTCATATTTCTTAAACACTTAGAAAAATTCTAAGTATTTAGAAATTTGACTTTTCCAAAGTAACTTTTGATTTTTGAATTTCCAGATGAAACAAACTTCATATCTCAACATGTCTTGATGAAATATGACTCTTGAAACTTGATTTTGATCAAAAGTCAAAGTTTGACTTTTCAATGCGCAAATGACCATTTTATCCTTGTGAATGACTTTCTTGGAAAATTTGTAATTCAAGGCTTGAAATTGGATGGAAGAAAACCTGAGGGTCCAGGGTGATCCTTTGAGAAATGAGAGGGAAAATTTCGGGGTACAATAGCTGCCCCTATTCAATCTTCTTAAACCTGAAGAGTTAGATTGGTGAGTCTGCCATTCGTGACTTGAAGGTGAAAGATGATTGAACACTAGAGTGCCCAGAAATTTGCACTCGAAGATGGATGGTGAATGGGCTTATAAATGCCATTTGGAGGAAAGTTGATTAACATTAGAAGAAATATCAGCACAAATCTCTGGTTGATTTATACTAAAACTTGATGTTTTACCTGTGAGAAAAAGAGTTAGTAAAATGCAGATGCATGCATGATGTTCACCATATATGGTATTATGCTAAATGCACAGGGTATGTACATGCTATGATGTATGAATGTGAGATGTATGTTTCTGTCCGAGAAAATAAATCCCTGACTACTGCTATGGAATTTCTGGGAGGTTGAATCCCTGACTGTCGTTGGGGATGAAGAATATACATATCTTCAAACTTTGTTGAAAGGATGCTTCCACTGGGGAATATCTCTTGAACATCAGTTGTTATCTGGTCGGATTCAAGCTTCACAACTTACTGAGGATGAGACGAATTAACTGTTATCTGGTCGAATTCCAGAGTTTGCAGAAAATTTCTTGAAATTGAATAGTTATCTGGTCGGATCCAAGCTTCACAACAACTTGCTGGTGATACAGAGGTTAACTGTTATCTGGTCGGATCCAGGCTTCATAGTAACTTGAAAGGGTGACTACTATCTGGTCGGGTCCAGGTTTCATGGTTTTTGGAAAACTGTACTATTATCTGGTCGAGCCCAGGCTTCATAGTGTCTCTCTGGGGATCACAGTTAATTGTTATCTGGTCGGGCTCCAGGTTTCACAATAAAATATTTGAAAAACTACCATCTGGTCGGGTCCATGCTTTGCAGATTTATGAGGTTGATGAGGTCAATTGCTATCTGGTCGGGTCCAGGTTTTACAATAAACTGTTTGGGGATTTAGTTGTTATCTGGTCGGATCTAGGCTTCACAATAATTTACTTGAAAAGATGAAGTTGAGAACTGTTATCTGGTCGGATCCAGGTTTTCACAATAACTTGTTGGGGAAGAGGCAAACTCTACTGGGGAAAAGAAATTAAACCTTAGTTGGATTGGGTCCATGTTCTTTTATATCTTTGAAGAGTTAGACTATTATCTGGTCGGGTCCAGGTTTTAGAACATCTTGAAATCGAGATCAACTGTTATCTTGTCGGATCCAGGTTTCAGGTATTCAAATTTGTTATCTGGTCGGGTCCAGGTTTTAGTAACTTGAAGAAGTCAAACTATTATCTGGTCAGGTCCAGGCTTCAGTAATAATTTGAAAATTGTGCTAATATCTGGTCATATCCAAGCTTCCTAGTATGCTTTTGGAAATAGTAAAGGCTTTGCTGACGGCTTTATTGGGGATCAGGGGTTGTGGCCCTATGATTTGCAATAATTTGAAAGAGAATTCAAAATGGAGAGTGTAGACTCAGTCGGGTAGGACATACTCAACTTGGGGAGGATACACTCAACCGGGGAGGATAAACTTCGCTTGGGGATAATAGCCTTGTCCGGGGAAGATAGGCTCAGCTGGGGAAGATATGCTCAGTTGGGGAACTTTGCGGTGTCTTGATTGTTATATGTTAAGGAAATTTGAACTCGGCTGGGGAGTTTTATGGTTCCTCAATTATTGTTGGGGAAATAAAACCTATTGAGGAGGTGACTTTCCTTCACGAAGAGATTGACTTAGTTGGGGAGAAAGCGACCAAGAGGTTGAGACTCTGGTCGGGGATTATCCTATGCAAAGAGACTTTGTGGGAAACTCCGTTAGGGGAAAGGTTTATTGTAGCCTTCCTTGTGGGGATAATGATAATGAGATAACTTCGTGGGGATATTTCATACATTAAAGAGATTCTTACCGCTTCCTAGCAGGACACATGTGCCGAATAGTTTTAAATTATGTTTATATCCATATGTCCATTCAATTTTAGTCATTGGACGAATTTGCGTTCAAAACAAAGACAGAAATTTTGCACTTCAAAGTGTATTTATATTGATATTTTGCCCATGAATAGGCATTTTTGTACAGAGAGACGGAGATCCTAGTAAGAGGAAATCGTCGAAAGGAAAACAAACATTGAGAATGAAAACAAATAGCCATGTGAAGTGATCTCATTGCCTTCCAACTCTACTATTGCCCCAATGTCTTCTAATGTCTCTTGTCGTTGATAGAACTTGATTGGGTTGATCTTGGAATGTTTGAACTTGGACATTGATGATAAAATTGACTGTATTGATTCCACGGAACATAGTCATACGCTTTTAATCCTTAACTTTTGCCTGGACCGCCCTTTCGGGTTTTCAGCCCACAAGGATACCCCTTTTTTCCCAAGTCGCCCTTTCGGGTTTTCAACTTGCCGAGTGTACAATCTTTTGCATATATCCCTAATTTTTTCCCAAACCTTTTGGTTTACCGGGATGCCCTTATTTTTCTTAGGTGTGTCAACCTAACGGGTCTCTTATGCGTAGTATTTTTTAACTATGTCCGCATTGATAGGATGTGGGAAATCTTCACCATCCATGGTAGCCAACATCATGGCACCGCCAGAGAAAACTCTCTTGAAAACAAATGGCCCTTCATAGGTGGGATTCCATTTGCCACTGGGGTCGCCTTGTGGTAGAATGATGTGTTTTATCACCAAGTTACCAGCTTGATATACTCGAGGCTTGATCTTTTTGTTGAAAGCCTTAATCATCCATTTTTGATAAGTCTGACCATGGCAAATAGCAGCTAATTGTTTTTCGTCAATCAAGTTCAGCTGATCCAATCTTGTTTGAATCCACTCGTCTTTGCCTAGGCCTGCCTCATTCATAATTCTCAGCGAAGGAATCTGAACTTCCACTGGCAGAACAGCTTCCATGCCATAAACTAATGAAAAGGGAGTTTCCCCAGTTGAGGTTCTAGCTGAAGTACGGTAACCATGTAGAGAAAACGGCAACATCTCATGCCAATCCTTATAGGTTACTACCATTTTCTGCACAATCTTCTTGATATTTTTGTTGGCCGCTTCGACTGTGCCATTCATTTTCGGTCTATACGGAGAAGAATTGTGATGCTTGATCTTAAACTGAGTGCAAAGCTCCGTGATCATAGCATTATTGAGGTTAGTCCCGTTATCGGTCATAATCCTTTCGGGGATACCATAACGGCAGATGAGGTTGTGTCTGATGAATCTGGCCACCACATTCCTGGTGACTGAGGCAAATGAGGCGGCTTCGACTAATTTGGTAAAATAGTCGATAACAACAAGAATAAAGCGATGTTTGTTGGAAGCTATGGGCTTGATCTCTCCAATCATGTCAATTCCCCACATTGCAAATGGCCACGGAGCGGTCATGACATTCATAGGGATAGGAGGCACATGGACCTTGTCAGCGTAGATTTGCCATTCGTAACAAGTCCTTGAATGTTGATGGCAATCGGTCTCCATTGTTGACCAATAGTAACCTGCTCTTAATATTTTCTTAGCCATCATATGCCCACTTGAGTGAGTACCGAAGAGACCATCATGTATGTCTTCCATGATTTTCTCTGCCTCCCTCTTGTCCACACATCGGAGTATAGTCGAATCATGGTTGCGTTTGTACAATATCCCGTTACTTAGGAAGAATTTGGTTGTAATTCTTCGCAAGAACTTTCTGTCATTGATAGATGCCCCCTCTGGATACTCTTGTGCTTCAAGGTATTTCCTCACCTCATGGTACCATGGCTTTTCTGCATCGGTGTCGAGCTCATAGCAATGTGCAGGTTCATCGAATCTTTCAATTGTAATCATAGGGGCTTCATTGTCCCATCTGACCTTGAACATTGAAGACATGGTTGCCAAGGCGTCAGCCTGCTGGTTTTCTTCCACAGGGAAGTGCTCAAAAGTGATCTCCTCGAAGTAAGGAATTAAGGATAACACAAGTTCCTTGTAATGGATAAGATTAGGGTGTTTAGTGTCCCAATCTCCTTTTACTTGGATGATCACTAGGGAGGAATCCCCGAAAACATCCAAATGTTTGATCCTTAAGTCAATAGCAGCTTTCAGACCTAAGATGCATGCTTCATACTCAACCATATTGTTTTTGCAATCGAAGCATAGTCTGGCAGTGAAAGGAGTGTGGCAACCTTCAGGAGAGATGATCACAACACCAATTCTGTTACCTAAGGCATTGGAACCCCCATCGAATACCATAGTCCATCGGGATCCTGGTTCAGGCCCGTCATACGGTCCAGATTTCGCGCAGTTGGTTACCAGTATGATGTTCTCATCAGGGAAGTCGAAGTTCATTGACTGGTAATCATCCACAACTTGATAGGCCAAATGATCTGCTAGTATACTCCCTTTGATGGCTTTTTGAGTCGTGTATTGAATATCGTACTCAGTCAAGATCATTTTCCATCTGGCTATCCGTCCGGAAAGGGCAGGTTTCTCGAAGATGTACTTGATTGGGTCCACCTTAGAAATCAACAAAGTGGCATGAGTCAACATATACTATCTTATCCGGCGAGCAGCCCATGCCAGAGCGCAGCAAGTTTTCTCAAGCAGTGAATATCTGGTTTCACAGTCGGTAAACTTTTTTCTCAGGTAATAAATAGCATGCTCTCTTCGGCCAGACTCGTCATGTTGGCCCAATACACACCCCATAGAGTTCTCTAGTACAATTAAGTACATGATCAAAGGTCTTCCTTCAACTGGAGGCATGAGAATAGGAGGTTCTTATAAATATTCTTTGATTTTGTCAAACGAAATCCGGCATTCATTGTTCCATCTGACTACCTGATCTTTCTTCAAGAGTTTGAAGAGTGGTTCACAAGTAGCAGTCAAGTGGGATATGAAACGGGCAATGTAATTGAGATGACCCAAGAATCCTCTGACTTCTTTTTCAGAATGAGGGACTGGCATTTCTTAGATGGCCTTTATCTTGGAAGGATCAACTTCAATGCCTTTATTACTGACGACAAAACCTAGGAGCTTTCCAGATCGTACTCCAAACATGCACTTATTATTATTAGGGTTTAACCTCAGCTTGTACTTCTTCAGCCTCTCGAATAATTTGTGCAGATGATCGAGATGTTCTTCTTCGGTTTGTGATCTGGAAATCATATCATCCACATATACCTCTATCTCATGATGAATCATGTCATGAAATAAGGCTACCATAGCCCTTTGATATGTTGCCCCTGCATTCTTTAATCTGAACGTTATGACCTTGTAGCAGAAGGTGCCCCATTGTGTAACGAAAGTAGTCTTTTCCATATCTTTAGGAGCCATCCTTATTTGATTATAGCCTGAGAAGCCATCCATGAATGAGAAGACTTTATGTTGAGCAGTATTATCAATTAAGACGTCAATGTGTGGTAGAGGGAAGTCATCCTTGGGGCTTTCCTTATTCAGATCCCTATAGTCTACGCACATGCGAACTTTCCCGTCTTTCTTTGGAACTGGCTCCACATTGGCAACCCATTGAGGATAGGATGTCATAGCTAGGAACCCTGCATCAAATTGTTTCATCACCTCGGCTTTGATCTTTTCAGACACATCAGGCCTCATGCGACGAACCTTTTGCTTGACAGGAGGACAGTCTTCTTTTTTCGGCAGGCGATGAACTATGATGTCGGTATCCAACCCAGGAATATCTTCATAAGACCAAGCAAAAACTTCCACATAATCATGCAACATCTAAACCAACTTGCTCTTGACACTGCTTTCCAAGTTAGTGCCGATCTTGATTTCCTTCTTATCTGCCTTAGTACCCAGGTTGATAACTTCAACTGACTCCTCGTGCGGATGAATAGCTTTTTCCTCTTGTAATAGAAGCCTAGATAGTTCTCCCGGTATGTCACAATCTTCCTCACCTTCTTCTTCGGATTGGTTGATAGGACATTCAAAGTCATAGTCGACAATAGTAGAGTTATTGGCAATAGGATCCAGAATGGATGTGGACCTGCAAGAGTGTGTATGTGTGCATGTAAGATACATGGCTAAATGTATTTGTAAGAAAAGATAAACAATGAACACGAATATTTGAATGCAAAAGATTCCAATGTACTGAATGATCATATGATTAGATGAACATAAATAAAACCCTTGACAAATGGACCAAAGTGCCCCGAGCTTGACACATGGCTTAAAAGTCATTGTTAAAATACTACAGATAACATGTTCTTGAAAATAAAGGCAATAACAAGTAGATTACTCCTCAATGAAGGAGATGGGCACAAAGTCCTTTGTATGCCAATTCTTCAGCTCCGTAGTAGTCGGATACACCCACTCTTCAAATGTAGTCTCTTCTTCAGAATCACTCACGGCGTTGACTCCATGGCTTCCAATGCGGAGAGGTGGCTTTCCAGCACGAGCACGCCTCACTTCTTTCTGAGCTTTTCTAGTGAAGCCCAACCCAAACTTGTCCATTTTAACAGGGATATCAAGGAGTTGCCCCCAAGTATCACAGTTTCCTTTTACAATTGTCGTGCGGGCATCCTTGACTAAAACCATCTTTGGCGTGGCCTTGACGACTTTAGACTCATATGAAGAACATTTAGCAGCAGCAATCATCGGTGGTACAACCTCAAAGGCTTGACATGGGGTTTCAGTGAATTCTCCGTCCATCTATACATACTTGAAAGAGTTAAGGTGGATCACCATAAACTCTTCTTCCCCACAGACGGTGACTATCCTGCCTTTGACTGGGTATTTGAGTTTCTGATGGAGGGTTGAGGTTACTGCCCCAACTTTATGAATCCACGGGAGACCTAACAGACAAGAATAGGCAGGACGAATATCCATAATGTAGAAGTTGAAGTTGAATATTTGGGAGCCCACTTTGATTGGAAGATCTACTTCCCCATGAACACTCCTCTTTGATCCATCAAACGCCCTTACGATGATATTACTTGGCTTCAAGATTAAATCTTCACAGTCAAGACGGTCTAATGCCCCCTTGGGTAACCTTCAGATTTTGTGAAGTGCACTTTAAGACCTTGATCACATAGTTGTTTAATGCTAATTAGGTTAGTAGTCAGACCTTTTACAAACATGATTCTATCCAGTTTAGGAGATCCTTCACACACGTCTTCCAACACCTTTAATTTCTCCTTTAGAACCATCTCCAAAAGTAGCATAGCTGGTAGTATGGGGTTAAACATTTACCAACAAGTTCTCTACACCTGTCATATGTCTATATCATCCACTGTCAAAATACCAGTCTTCACTAGATGAGACCTTAAGAGAAGTATGAGCAATGAGATTCTTGACAGCATCTTTAACTTTCCACTCCTTCCTAGTTTTGATCAAATAAGGATTTATACTAAGTTGAGACGGATGTTTGTAATATCCACGAAGCTTATTACAGACCTGTTATGTATGATCATATCTGCCACAAAAATGACATGTCAATGGTTATATCAGGACTTTTGTCCGAGCTTCCTGTGGTCTAGAAGAATATTGTAACATTTGATCATATCTTGCTTTCATCCTTCATTTAAGCTGGGACAAATTTTGTCTCAGGAATTCTCCCTTTGTTTTTCAAGTATTTCTAGTTAACCCCTATGCTAGTACATCTTCTGGCTTCTTCTACCTCTTGAAGGATTTCATCCAACACATCAGATCAGTTGTTTAACATTCTAACACCTTTGATTAAATTATCAAGTTTTGATGTTATGAAGGTTACATCTTCTTGAAGTTCAGTAGTGTCACCTAGATATTCATCCTTTTCAGTCTGATGTTTGGCTATCATCATTCTTTGCTTTACTCTTGTTTGACAGACTTCCTCAACCATTTTGTACAGATATTTGTAGGATGCAAATAGTTTAACATAAGAACTTTCTTCTATCATAGAATTGCACCTTCCTATTAAAGCAGTTACAGATTTGGAAGACTCTTCCTCAGAGGATTCATCACCTTCATAAGTTGTCTTGATAATTTCCCAAGCATCTTTAGCAGTAGTGCAAATATCTATTTTTCTTAGAGTATCTTTTTATACTCCAATGAATAGAGCATTCAAGAATTTGGAGTTAGAAAAATATAATTCATTCTCCTATTTAGACCAATCCTCTTTTGGCTTCAAGTGCTCGTTCCCTTTTTTGTCCTTCTCACTAGGATGATTCCATCCTTTACACATAACCTTCCAAGATTTTATATCCATGGATTTAAAAAAAGCTATCATTCTAACCTTCCATTGGACATAGTTTGCATAATCCAACACATGTGGTTTGTAGGCACATCCTCCTTTGTTGTCCATAGTACCAGAAAATATTCTCCATGGAGCTCACCCAATAAATAAAATAGGGTTCCTGCTCTGATGCCAATTGAAATTATGGCACACACAATAAAGATGTCAAGATTGATTTCTCAACACATAAGCACAATGTCATGACAGATGTTACGACATCTGCAGACTAACAAAAATTTTACCAAAATAAAACTATGCAGAATTTAAACGCATAAGGTAAAAGAACACAAGGAATTGTTAACCCAGTTCAGTGCAATTCTCCTACTTTGGAGGCTACCAAGACATGAAGAAAATCCAGTATCAGTAGTATTAATTCTAAGCCTAAACAGTCCCAATTTACAACTTATCACTTAATCACTACCCAATGCAACTTCTACCTAGGAACCTCTTAGATATGAGAAATCGTCATCTCACTCCCAATCACCGCAGTGATAAAATTCCTGCCCCAATCCCAGTGACAGTCTATAATTTAGTCACAATTACAGTGACTTGAAACCAAACCAAAACTGAAGTTTACACTTCGACCACAATTCTCAAACTCTTGCTTAAAATCTTTAGAGTGAGAATAATAACTTGACAAAATGTCAAGTTACAATCAGTCAACTCAAGTGCATCAAAAGATGCATGAGGACGTATAAAGAAAACAGAAACTCCCTTGTAGAACCCTGAAACTCTAAGACTAAGAAAAGTAGGCTTCCCCTTATTTTTACAAAGTTATGGATTAGGTTTAGGTAGTTTCTTTAAATACTCCTCAGTGATCCATGGGCCTTGACTCTTCGCCCATATATTGCTTGTTGCATAAGCTTAGGGGTACACCAATTTGTGTAGAAAAATCTCCTTGAATCTTGGAACAAAATAAAAGGTTTCCTAAATTGTCTCAAATCCCATTTTTGGCAACATGTGTACATCTTGAGATAAATCATTTGTTCCATATTAAATATCCTCGACCTGTGAAAAATCAGTGAGATAAAAGCAAAAGGAATCTCACAAAATTAATTTAAGTCTTGTCAAGAATAAACAGCTTGTACTGATGTTCTGATACATGATGTTACAACATCTGTCAGAATATCTGCCTTCAAATGAACCTGGCTAGAATGTTAGAACATCTTCCATAACATCATGTTGTAAACGATCTTTTAGCAAAATTATGCCAATCCTAAAACCATGGTACTAACCCAGAGAGTGTGGGTGATGGTGGATTATTTGAAGTGGTGAAGGATTCTGAAATAATAACACCAGAAGGTTGATTATTAGAAGAGGGAATAGTTTCTGTAGTGACAACATCAGGAGATGGTAGGGGTGTGATGATGATTTGTTGAGTTTCTGTAGGGTGGTGGTTATTGGTTTAGATGTAAAAATGGAAGTTTATGGAATGGAAGTGGGGGTGGTTTTAGCAGTAGGTGAGAAGGAAAAGGAGAATGGTAATTCAGATATGGGAGGTGTGAAGGTTTGATGTGTAAATTTTGGAGGTTTGAAAAGGATTGTGGGAGTGAAGGTTTCTGAAGTGTTTATTATTTTAGATTTTGTTGGTTGGGAAGTGAAAGTTGTTCTAGACTAGGCCTATCACTAGACCAATCCATATCTATGTCAAGGATGACCCGTAAATGTTAGCCCATTATGTTAGGGCCAATAGGAAGCACATCTCCTACGTGCCCCGCTCTAATGGACATGTGGCCAACTGATCCCAGACATCTCGCATAGCTGCCCATACACATTTCTTCTCTTGGCGATGAGAAGTCTACTCATTACCTGTGAGGTTAGAGGCATCTCCCCAGGATGAAGATCATGAGCTTCTCGTCCCAGCTTTCATGCAGGAATCCTGGAAGTTACCTATTTTTGGGCCTGGATATTCGACCCAAAAATAAGAACCATTGGCCCAGCGCTGGGGGCACTATAAATAACCTCCTGCATAGGAAGGTTAGGTATTCAAATCTTATCCCTTTATTCTGTCACTTACCTCTACACTCTTACTTACTTGAGAATCAGAGTGCCTTGGAGGTACACCCATCCCCCTCCGTTGATTCTCAACACTATGGACGAAGTTACTGGCCCATTACAGGTTCTGATCACCGGTAAGATCAGAGGCGCCTTTTGTGGGAACATTTGTTTCACTACCTTTTCTTTCCTTGAGACCAAAAGATCAAATCAAACCTTCAATATTAGATCATGGTCGGTTAAGATGACAATAATAATAATCACAAAAATGTCATCTCACATGTCCGTAAAATTGACAACGACGAAGAAATGCCATTTCTCGAAGAAACCATTCCCTTGAGGAGAGACAGTCTCACCGTATCTCCTTCCTTTGATGAGGCAGAAGATGATGATGTCCAGTTAGTGCAAACCATTATACCCAAGAAGATCCAAGAAATGGTGTCGAAGAAAAGAAAGTTCGACCAACTTATTGATACAAGCTCGAATTAGAACTCCACCCTCGACAAGTTTCAAGGAAGTTAAACGCTGGTCATGTTCTAATGCGAAGAGCTCCCAATAGGATCACTCAATTTCCAGCATCCCCTTGCTCGTAAGAGCAAGAATGGCTAACTTTGTTGTTCGTCGCATACTAGTCAACTAAGGGAGTTCAGTCGACATCATATACTCTTGGCTATTCTCTATGTTGTAACTCGATGAAACACATTTAACACCCTACGTAGGCTCAGATCTGTAGAGCTTCAATGGCATGGTCACGAAGTCGTGGGACTATGTCGATCTCATCGTCACTTTTGGAACGTTCAAGATCGTCAGGTCCATCAAAATTAAATCCCTGGTAACAGACTGTTCATCTCTTTACCAATGTATCTTGGGAAGGCCAACTCTGGTCGAACTGATAGTCGTGCCCTCCACCGTCCACTTAAATATGAAGTACTACACATCAAAAGGACTCATTGCCACTCTTCACGGGGACATAGAATATGCGAGGAGATGTTTTGAAGAATCTTTAAAAGGACTAAATTCCATCATCATGTCGCCTATACCTAGCGACAAGCCAGCACGACTCAACAACTCAAAAAAGCCGAAGCCATTTCCTCATGTTGACTCATACGACCTCGATAGCCATATTAACAAGGATGACTTGAAAGAGTAGAAGAAGAAAGAAAGGGAAGCCATACTAGCAGCAGAGAGCTCCTCGACACCACCCGATAGTGAGGAACGTATCTACCTCAGACACCCCATTCCAGACGGCGAGTTCGAAGTCATTTCCTCGAAAACGGTAACACCTTGATTTTATTTATTACTTATTTTATTAATTAATTTCCATGATTAATTATTATTTGGTTTGATAATTATTTAATTATTTGATTTTGTGTGATTATGTGAATAATTAGTTAATTACATATATGTGTTATGTGTTTTAGGTTAGTAAGTGTGAGAATAGAATTATTAATTTAATGGTCCTTATGTATTTCATTAGAGTGAGTGAGTGAAGTTAAGCCCATTAGTGAAATATAGTTAATATGAATAGAAAATAGAATTAGAAAGAGAAATATCAAAACAAGAGAAGAGAAGAGGAAAAGAGGATAGAAGGCAGAAAAGAGAAGAGAAGAAAAAAGAGAATAGAAAGTGCCTACATATAAGGTAAGGGTGGAAATTCCTTGACTTATGGGTGTATGTACTGGTATGTGATGAGAAGTAACATGAACTTAAGGATTTGTTCTTCAAATTGCTAGTTTTAACATGTTAGGGTTAGATTTGAGGTTCATAAATTGGATGTTAGAAATCATATTTTAATGGTTCTAATTGATGATACATGTTAGATATAAGTTAATATACATGTAATTTATGAATTAGAGCAGTTTGGGATGGGTTTTTGGGGGAAAATCCGCATAGGGTAGAAGCAGTTTTGCAACAGATTTTTCTGCATAATCGCGAGGCCGCTTAGCATGGTGAAGGGCGCTTAGCGCGTCTTGGGAAAAAATGTTTTATATTTTGTGTAATTTTTTAGTGATCTTGGATTCTTATGATTTATCATTGATTTACATGAATTTTAATAATTTATTCGATGTGTTTTTGATTGGTTTCGAATGACTTTTGATGAGGAATATGATACTTGATTTTGTGTATGTAATTATTGAAAATTGATGTTGATTGAAGATGACATGGCTTGGACTTGTTGGATACATGTTATAATTATGTGTTGAGATGATTTATTCTATAAGAATGCATTGTATATGATTGATAACATAAAATGTGTATGTTGTGCAATTTGGTGAAGATAATTCAAATATGTTGAATTATGTGAGATATGCTTGCATAATTAAGATTGAGAGATGGCCTTAATTGCATATATTTGTTGAGATTGCACATGCATCATTTGTTGTCAAGAGGCAATGTTCGATAGTTTCATGGGGGCTATTGACTTGTCCCAAACCTAGATGATTGGTTTGAATCTTAGAGGACTGGCTTTTTGGTGGTTATTTGTCTGAGAGATGACCCGACAGGACCGTTAAAGATAATAAGTTGTACCACATGCATATTGCATTGATTCGTATTGGATTCACATGTTGTAGCGGTAGAAATATTGAGACTAAGCCATCGGATTGACTTAACTCGCATAGATCAAATAAAAATCGTCATTGCGCTTTATTGTTTCCAGAGGAATGGGAAAAGAGCGAATAACCCAAAAAAGAGGGGGAGAGAATCTAGGTACGGGGTTTAGTTATGCAAAGGGAAGGTATTAACACCCTAAACATCTACAGTACTCCGCAAGAACCTCGTTTAAAATTTGTGTATTTTGGCTATAATGGTTGTATACAAAAATAGATGGTGGAGATGGGAAAAGAAGTATTTTTTTACAATTTTGCACCCGCCGCAGTTGTGAACCTTTAGTGCCTACGTATCACCTTCTGTGTAATAGGGGATTAGGATACTCAAAGTTAACCTTTAAAATTTTTAAAACAAATGTGTTGGTTAATTTTAAGAGATAAGACATCACCATCATATCCGAATGGAAGATATACTTACTACCCACGATCATGAGAAAGGAGAATTTGCATCATCTTAAAGTGAAGGATATAACTTGGATTTTAAAATCAACAAAGCATCACTCAGCACCCAAGTGGAAAATATATCACTTCACTATATATCATAGAAGTATAATAGCTCGTATCACTACAAGGATTTACAAGAGTCTAATCTTTTGAGAAAATTTTAAAGTAAAAAGCCAAAGTTACAAAAATGGTTTGAATGAGGTTAGTTGACTTTTAGTCTTCTCATAAAAAATGTCAAAGTATGATTAAGTTGGTTAAAGTTTGATTAAGAAAATATTTTTGAAAATGTATGGACCTAAGTCCAAGTTTATTATGAAAGCGGTTCAAGTTTAAAAACAAGAAGAGTTTTGCAAAGGAGGGAGAATATTTTTGAAATTAAAGAAGATCGGAGGAGATGAAGGGACTAATCCTAAAGCATAAGGTAAAAGCTAGGAAAAAGAGTCGTCTAACCAACAAGAAGCCAAAACTTGACATAAAGAGTCAATGTAAAATTCCCATCCTTTGGATTGAAACCAAGCAAGAAAAGATATTAAACCTCGTAAGAATACCGAGCTTCAGATGCATTAGGTCTTCACAAAAATTGGGCAGAGTAATGGCTGTATACAGAGGAATTCCCAATCACAGACAAAGCAGATAATCAGAATAACCTGCACACCAAGAAAATCAACCCAATGTCTTGGGGTAAACCCCAAGAACTTCATACAAAATAAAAAACAAAGTCACAAGGTCCCAAGGGTATCAAGGCTTCTAATCCTAAGTCCAAGAAGTCCATAACTCCATTATTCCAAGGATAGTAACCAAATAGTCCAAGTAACCTTAAAGTTTTTTATTGTTCAAGTTGGTTATTAAGTATCTTCTAAAATAAAATGAAAAACTCAAGTGAGCAAAAATCAAAATGGCATAAAGATAAATGCTCAAGTGAGTAAAGATAAAAATGACATTAAATGTAAATGCCAAAATAAATGGTACATAAAAGTAAAGGCATAAAGTAAAAGAATAAAGTAAAAGTCAATTGTTAGCGAGTTAGAAATTAGAGGTTATTTGAATGACCATCTTGAAATTTGTATTTGAAAACTCATTAGAAGATTGATAAAATCAAAGCGTCTCAACAACAAGTTTCATTTGCTTTTTGTCAAGTATATCATTTATTTCAAGTTCTCAAGGCGATACCATATGATCAACGATGTTTAAATGATTCGCTTAAACCAAAGTTTTGATGGTTCATTAGAGGATTGATAAGACCAAAGCCTCCTAACAATGAGCCTCAAGGTTATTGGAAAAAAGGTTTCAAATTAAACATACTTGGGCTTGCAAACATAGATTTGGACCACGAATGATCATTTCTCGAATCGGGACAAAATTTAGTGCTATGTTAAGCAATCATAAGTACTTATATAGAATTCACACCTATTTTGAGGCCGGTCAATAGCAATCTAAATACCATATGTTTAGAGAAATGATATGTGGATTATTCTCTAATGACATGTAGTACAAGTAAGAAAGGGATAAGATGAAGAGGGAGGGGATGTATTAGATGAAATTAGGGTTTCAAATATCATCAACATCATTCATCCATTTTGGTGGATTTGGTTTTTTCAACCTATCAACACCAAAGATCCAATGAGGTTGAGGAATTTGTCCCAAAATAAAACTCAAATCAAGACCAAACAAAAATAATAAATTAATATTTCATAAAACAATATTTAAATGGTTAATAAAAGGGAAATAATTGGTAAAATATACTAAGTATATTAAATTATCAAATAAAACTAAAAAAATAGTCAAAAGTCAAACAAAAATCAATAAGTGTTGACAATTTTTTTTGGAATTTTTTAAAATCAAAAACTAATTTTTAAATTTAAAGAAATAAGAAAAATTAACCAAAAATTGTGGAAAATAGAAAAATCAGAAATAAAAATGAGATGAGGTCACCAATATTTTTCAAGAGGTCATTGGATCCTTCCATGATTTTTCCAGAATTTAAAAAGACCAGAAAGCATTTTTAAAATAATTAAGATAAGGCAAACAATACAAAAATATGAAAAATATCAAACATCAAGATAAAAATATGAAAAAATATTCATAAAGTCAGAAGTAATTCAAAGTATTTTTGTATATTTTTTTCATAATTTTTCGGTAAAAAATAAGAGAGTTGTAAAATTTTGAAATTAAAACAAATTTTAAACAAATTTTGTAAAAATAAAATAAATCATCAATAATGTGAGGTTTTGGATCTGGTTCATTAAAACATGTTGGCTCATCTAATGGCTCAAGAGTGATGATGTATGGTGATCCACGATCGACAAGCACGCATTGAAGTCACGATAGTCAGACCAATCACAACATTTCAATTATCCTGCTCTCATTGGTTGAATAAGCCATGTAGGTCATCTTCAACCTCAAGCTACCCAACAACTAGGGTGAGATCATGATTCTTAAATCTGTAAATTTAGACGCTCATAGTGGTATCATTAGATGCATCTCTTTAAGACGATCACAACCATATTCTCGCGCCAAATTTATATAAAACACAGCTTACTCGATTTGGAAAAAAAATCAGATTTGTCTTGAAATTTTTGAAATTGAAAACAGAAGCATTAAATGCATTGATTCATCAAAATTGAGTTAATAGCAAGTTTCAGTGAATATCATAAACCATTCCAGTAATTTGAGTTAGAAGATTTGGTGCCTTAAACTACCTGAACAAAGTCAGACGAATTTACTCTGAAATTAGACTTGGCTAGCATGATTTAGGAACCCTTAGGACTTGGTTCTTCTTCTGTTAGCTTTAGTGAAATTCAAGGATGAAGAATCAACAAAGAAATTGGATTAAAAAGTAGGGAAAAGATGAATTCGAAAACTCAGAAAAGTGAGTTATGGAGAGAGTTTAGCAGGGTGATTTTGGCTGTCCAAGCTTGAGAAAATGAGAGGAGTGAGGTCCTCTATTTATAGGGAAGTGATGGTGCAAAGAATTGAGAGGAAAATTGATGTTTGGAGGGAAATTGGAAGGAGCCCGAAAGTGGAAAATGTGTGACTCCATGTGCATCAAAACTAAGCCAATTCCTGTGTTTGATCCTTAATTCAACTTTGGGAACTTTGTTAAACATGTTTTAATCAAAAACGTGTGCTAATTTGGTGTTTAGAAGCTGGATTATGGATTTCAAAATCTGACTTGGTGGAAAAATGCAGTTTCAAGTAGCTGACTTTGAACTCATGGTGTACACTATTTGGGAAGCCTTAGGAGATGATTCTTGATGCATTAAAAATATCATGTAACACTCTTTATAATATGCTAAGAAAGAATTCATTCAGATGCTTGAGCTAGAAGTTATGCTTGGTCAAAATCAGGAAAAATGCGTTGCATTTTATACTTAGAAAAATTCTAAGTTTTTTCTTCAAAAATTACCTATAGTCTTTTGATTCCAAACATAGTCTTCTTTAAAATTTGAGCTTTGATCATTGATGGTAGCTTGAATCAGACTCCCTAAAGAGTATTGTGAAACTTATATCACTAAAAAATTCCAAATATTGAACAAGTTATGATCTTGTGAAATTGGTGAAAATCCATCTGATGACATATAATCTTTTGAGCTCAAAAGGCATCTTGCAATCTTTTGCAAGATTAGCACCAAAAAGAGAGTTAAATTTAACATTCTTAAGATCATTGTGAAAAAATAATGAGCTCAAGATGATAAAAATTGACCAAGTTATGATCTTTTGATGTCACTCAAAAGAATTTGATGGTCTATCTAGAGGACTTGTAATCTTTCTAAATCATTAGTGATCTTACATATAAAATTAGCTTGAAACTCTTGAAGTAATTTGTTAATAACCCTTTAAAGAGAAACATATCTTTGAAATCACTCAAAAATATCAAAAGATGAACAAGATATAGTCCTTATAAGTTCAAAACCCTAGCTCTTAAAGCATCAAAATGACTTGGAACCCCTTTCAACTTTTGACAACCTTTCTTGTACAATTGCTTTTGATATGTTAAGAAAAGTTGTTGTGGATGACAATAATCACTTCCAAATGTTTAAAATTGAGAAAATTATGCACTTGTAATCAAGGAATCAAGAACTTGTCAAATTAGGTCAAACTTCTTGAATCAATCTTGCATCTCTTGACTTTCCTTAGCAAAGTAGAGCATGATGAGACATAGTAGGCTTTGAAATCATGTTTTATTGAAACACACACAAAGATGAAGCTTAAATCTAAATGAAGCTTTGTTGAAGAAGGCATGGAAATAAACTCATGAACCTATGAATCAACCTGATGAAATGTGTTGTGCCATCACCTATAATGTCAACATCCATAGAGCAAATATACATTATATTTGTTAGTTAAAAGTCAATCAATCATAAAAACAAATGTACAAAACCATACAAATAAAAGTGCTTGGTGATCTCCTATGAACAAACCTAAAGATAGGAAGAAGAACCAAACCCTAGTGTGTGATCTTGATATGATTGGGTTGACATTGAAATGATGAGAGATCTTAGGGGCAAAAATTGGGGTATAACAGCTGCCCTTATTTAAGTGTCTTCTATCTGAAGATACGAAGGTTAAAATCTTTGTCTCGACGAGATTGAAGATACTTAAATATAAAATAAGCCCTATTTTCTGCCCTAAGATGCCATGAAATGCTTATGATCATGCATGCAGACAAACAAATCCAGAGCTGACACTGGACACCACTGGGGATGCGGGAGATAAAAATAAAGGATCAAAAGAAAATCCGACTAGGAAAATAAATCACTGGTAAACAGAAGACTCGACTCCACTAGGGAAAAGCCCAAGGAGGAGATAAAGCATCTTTAACTCAAACATTAAGTAAAAAGTAATAGATGACAAAGGTCGACATATAACTGCGAACTACCCACTCACTGAGATGATAGCAAAAAGGTAAAAACGACTCACGGGGAATAGACGTGGTAAGATAATATCGGTGAATACCAATATTAGGGTAAGTAATAAATGATTGGCATCAGTACTTATGAATGGAAGAAAATGAACTTCTTTAGAGCAAAGTGAATCTCAATAACAAACTATCTCTCATGATGACGAGACTACCATCCATTGGAAAAAGATCTCAACAACGAACTATCTCCCATAATGATGAGACTACCACTCATTGGAGTAACCAATCTCAACAACAAACTTTCTCCCATAATGACGAGACTACCATTCATTGGAGTAACAAATATCAATAATGAACTATTTCCCATAATGACGAGACTACCATTCATTGGAGTAACAAATCTCAACAACAAACTATCTCCTATAATGACGAGACTACCATCCATCGAAAAAAGATCTCAACAACGAACTATCTCCCATAATGACGAGACTACCATTCATTGGAGTAACAAATCTAAACAACAAACTTTCTCCCATAATGTCGAGACTACCATTCATTGGAGTAACAAATCTCAACAAAGAACTATCTCCCATAATAACAAGACTACCATTCATCAGAGTAAAGAAATCTCAACAACGAACAATCTACCATAATGACGAGACTATCATTCATTGGAGTAACAAATCTCAACAACAAACTATCTCCCATAATGATGAGACTACCATTCATTGGAGTAACAAATCTCAACAACAAACTATCTCCCATAATGATAAGACTACCATTCATTAGAGTAACAAATCTCAATAACGAACTATCTCTCATAATGATGAGACTACCATTCATTGGAGTAACAAATCTCAACAACAAACTATCTCCTATAATGATAAGACTACCATTCATTGGAGTAACAAATCTCAACAATGAACTATCTCCCATAATGACGAGACTACCATTCATTGGAGTAACAAATCTAAACAATGAACTATCTCACGAGACTACCATTCATTAGAGTAACAAATCTCAACAACAAATTATCTCCCATAATGACGAGACTACCATTCATTGGAGTAACAAATCTCAACAAAGAACTATATCCCATAATGACAAGACTACCATTCATCAGAGTAAAGAAATCTCAACAACGAACTATGTACCATAATAACGAGACTATCATTCATTGGAGTAATAAATCTCAACAACAAACTATCTCTCATAATGACGAGACTACCATTCATTGGAGTAACAAATCTCAATAATGAACTATGTCCCATAATGACAAGACCACCATTCATCGGAGTAAACAAATCTCTTCTGGAATTGGAAAACTTACTAGGGAAGAACATGTTGCTCAAATAAAGAGACCTCCACTTGTTGTTATGAAAAGGAATTGCAATGATGCTGCTGGGAAATGAATCTTTGCTTCTCTAGGGAACTGCCAATATATTCCTGCTGAGGAGATAAAGTCTTCTCGTGCAAAATAAATGCACATTCTTAACCAGGGCTCAAATCCTACAAAAATCAAAATAACAATGTTGTCGGGGGCCATAAATCCAATCCAGGAACAAACCAAAATGAAACAATCAACCAAGACAACACTTAATGAGGATTAAACTCAAAAGGGGACCATGTTCCATCCAGATAATGAGCTAAATAGGAAGGATAAAACAAAATTCTTCCACGAGGGATAACTCAGTGGGGAAATTGAAAGGATATACACTTTCTGCTTAGGGTTGACAATCTATTGAAGAGAGGGTAACATAACTCTACCAATAGGATAATTTGCCAACAAAAATATTAATGAATGTAAATGAGAAATGACTTTGAATTCTGATATGCATGATGTTTGTATGAATGTTATCATGTATATGCTGACAAAACAAACATACAACAATTGGAATAACCAGACAAAACCAACTTGGGTAAAGTCAACACTCGACTAAATCACATCCAGGATGAAGATTCCATGAGAGAGTAAGAACCAACTGAGGAAACAAATTTCCATTTCACGACTTAACTTTACTGAGAAGAAACATGGTTTGAAAAAAAATAAGAATCAAAGCACAATCTGATAGTACTAAACCAAGGAAGTTATAGGGACATGAAATCCTCCTCCATATTTCATCGGGGAATATAATACAGACTTCGATTGAGGAACACAGTGCCTTATCGTCTAGTCTTCAACTGGAGATTTCAATACCGACCTCACTAGGGAAGGTGAAAACTAAATCATTAAGACTTTAACTGGGGATCTCATGCTGACTTCATTGGGGAGGACAACATCACGTCATCAAGGAAAGCTCAAGTACATTATTCAAAATTAAGGATAATTGTCTGTGTAAACTTTTACATGGAGAAATTATGAAACTTCATGGGGATATTCATCTTAAAGGGAAACATCATCCTCGAACCATCTGGAGATCTAAAGAAGTTATCATCACACCAAGAGGTCAAAATTATGGGGATTTTAAATCAAACTCAACACTTGCCGAATGAAAATCCAAAAAGTTGACAGTTGTCTCAAAACTTTTTAGAAAAGAATACTGCCCTTTCCAGGCTGTATGGGAAACAAACAACAACAATAATGTTATTACTGCAAAGAGCGATGATTTGCAAATGATTCTACCTCAACACGCACAGAGGGAAAAAACTTCCGTCAAGTGAGCAATGAACTCACTAGGGAATTTTGGATAGACGTTTCAAACCATGCAAACCCGAAACTAAATAATTGACTTGAAGAATATTTGAACTAAGACTTAATTGGGGAAAGATGATATCATAAACCCAACACCCTCATATATCAATTGGTATGAAATCCAAATATCCATAACACAAATGGATCATGCGCATATCAGAAAGAGTAATCCCGGGATACATCTTAAGGAATCCTTTCAGAACTCTGGAGTTAGTCCATCCTTGGAATCACTACTTTTGTTCCACTTGAATCACAAAATCTGAAGTAAAAGGTGATTGGCAAATTCTATTCAAAAACATGTTTTTATTATTAAGTCTTTTTGTTTTGTAAATTACTATCAATAATAAATGAAATTTTTGTAAACAGAATAAAATAAGAATCACAAAGAATTAGATAAAGGCTCAAACTTTATTAATAGAATGGTAGTCCGCAAATGGCGTGACTCCACAAATGATTACAAAGTTTGGAAAATGGTAAGTATGTGGAAAAGGTACATCGAAATACAATGACCACTATTCTCCCTAACAAATTTGAACTCCTGAGCAGAGGCTTTAGTTAAAGTGTGATGAGAATTTGAGAAGATTATTGCTTCAATGATCAAGTCTTGTCTGACGCAGTTACTTGCCAAGAAATCCCTAACTTTTTCCTAAGTTTCCTTTATGGGTTTTCAACCTACCAGGAATATTTATTCTGTTTATTTCTCTAACTTTTGCCTAAACTTCCCTTTCGGGCTTTCAGCCTACCGAGACGCTCTTTTTTTCCTAAGCCGCCCTTTTGGGTTTTCAACTAAGCAATGTGTTCTTTTCTTTCTTTAGGAAAAGTATTTCTTGACTGCATCATCATTCATGGAACGTGGGTAATCCTACCCATCCATAGTTTCAAGAATCAATGCACCACCAGAGAAGGCTTTCTTGACAACTTATGGGCCTTCATAATTGGGAGTCCATTTGCCCCTAGAATAAGTGTTAAAAGACATGATCTTCCTGAGCACGAGGTTGCCTTCTCTGAATTCACGAGGCTTGACCTTCTTATCAAAATCTTTCTTCATTATTTTCTGATATGATTGGCCATGGCACAAGGTCGTCATTTTCTTCTCTTCAATTAAATTCAACTGGTCAAACTTGTTCTAGACCCATTCATCCTCTGAAAATTTGGTTTCCATTATTACACGTAAAGAGGGAATATCAACCTCGACGGGGAGTACTGCTTCTATACCATATGCAAGAGAAAACAGGGTCGCTCCTGTCGAAGTGCGGACGGATGTACGATACCTAGCAAAGTAAAAGGAAGCATCTCATGAAAATCCTTATAGGTAACAACCATCTTCTGGATGATCTTTTTAATATTTTTATTAGCAGCTTCAACAACCTCATTCTTCTTAGGTCTGTAACGAGATGAGTTGTGATGGACAATTTTGAATTCTTCACAAAATTCTGTCATCATCTTGTTATTTAGATTTGAGTTGTTGTCGGTGATAATCCTTCTTGGCAAACTGTATCGACATATAAGATTGTTCCTGATAAAGCGCACTGCCACCTACTTGGTGACGTTAACATAAGAAGCTGCTTCCACCCATTTGGTGAAGTAGTCAATTGCCACCAAGATGAAACAATGTCTATTTGATGTTTTGGGTTCAATAATTCCAATCATATCAATACCCCACATAGAAAATGACCACGGTGAATAAATAACATTGAGAATCGTTGAAGGAACATGAATCTTGTCAGCATAAATCTGACACTTATGGTACTTCTTTGTAAATTTATAACAGTCAAATTCCATTGTCAGCCAACAGTAACCTGCCTTAAGCATCTTTTTTGCCATTGAATATCATTGGCATGGTACCAAAGGAACCTTCATAGATCTCATGCATCAACGTGTGTACTTCATGTCTATCCACGCATTTGAGCAAGACCATGTCGTAATTTCTTTTGTATAGCTCATCTTCATTGAGGAAAAAGCTACCTGCCAGCCTTCTCAATGTCTTTCTATCTTTATTCGATGCACCTAGTGGGTATTCTTGAGTCCGGAGAAAGTGCTTGATATCATAATACCAAGGTTTTTCATTTGATGTAACCTCTGTAGAAAACACATGAGCAGGTCTATCAAGATGTCGAACAGTGATCCAAGGAACATCATTCCAAGTATTCACTTGATACATGGAAGCCAAGGTGGCTAAGGCATCTACCATCTGATTCTCATCTCTGGGAATATGATGGAATTCAACTTTATTAAAAAAAGGTAATAATCTTCTAGCATAATATTTGTAGGGAATCAAGCCAACGTGACGAGTATCACATTCTCCTTTAATTTGATTTATCACCAAATCTGAATCGCCATATACATCTAGAATTTTGATCCTAAGATCTATATCCTCTTCAAGAACCATGGTACAAGCTTCATATTCTGCCATGTTATTAGTGCAATCAAAGGTCAACCATGTAGTAAAAGGGATATGCGATCCATGGGGAGTGATAATCACTGCACCAATTCCATTTCCATAAGCATTTACAGCTCCATCAAACACCATACCCCATCGGGATTCAGGATCAGGATCTTCCTCAGGCAAAGGTTCATCACAATCTTTTACTTTTAAGTACATTACATCCTCATCTGGGAAATCATATTTAACAAACTGATAATCATCAACTGGTTGGTGAGCAAGATAATCCACCAACACACTACTTTTATAGCCTTTTGAGTATTGTCTTCAATATCATATTCAAACAATAGCATCTTCCAATGGGAAACTCTTCTAGTAAGAGTAGGCTTTTAAAAAATATACTTAGTTGGATCCATTTTGGAAATCAACCAGGTAGTATGATTCAACATATATTGTCGCAATAACTTTGCTTCCCAGGCCAAAGCACACCATGTTTTTTCCAACATAGAATATTGTGACTCACAGTCAGTAAACTTCTTAATAAGATAATAAATGGCATATTCTTTTCTTCCCCTTTCATATTGTTGTCCCTAAATAAAGCCCATAGAATTATCTAACACAGTTAGGTACATAATCAATGGTCTTCCTTCAACAGGAGGGTGCAAGATAGGCGGTTCAAGAAAATACTCTTTAATGCTTTCAATTGCCCTTTGGCAATCGTCCGTCCATACACAACCTTGATATTTCTTTAACAACTTGAAGATCAGTTCACATGTCGCAATCATATGGGAAATAAATCTGGAAATGTAATTAAAACATCCAAGGAAGACTCTAACTTGCTTTTCAGTTCTTGGTGTAGGCATTTCTTGAATTGCCTTAACTTTATTAGGATCCACTTCAATTCCTTTTTGGCTGACAATGAAGCCTATCCAATATCCTGAACAAACACCAAAAGTACACTTATTTGGATTCAAGCGGAGACAATACTTTCTCAAATGCTGAAACAATTTCAACAAATATTCTATATGCCCTTTCTCAGTCTGAGATTTGGAAATCATATCATCAACATATACCTCAATTTCCTTATGCATCAGATCATGGAATAGGGTTATCATAGCCCTCTAGTACATTGTACCAACGTTCTTAAACCCGACGGGCATCACTTTATAACAGAATATTCCCCAGGGCGTGATAAACGTTGTTTTTTCCATGTCCTCAGGAGCCATTCTAACTTGATTGTATCCGGAAAATTTGTCCATGAACGAAAACACTTTGAATTTCATTGTACTATCAACCAACATATCGATATGCAGCAATGGAAAGTCATCTTTTGGACTAGATTTGTTTAAATCTCTATAATCAACGCACATGCAGACTTTTTCGTCTTTTTTCAGTACTGGGACAATATTAGCAATCCACTAAGGGTACACTGATGTCACAAGAAAACCGACATCAATCTACTTTAAAACCTCTTATTTAATCTTCACTTCCATGTCAGGATGAGTTCTTCGCAACCACGCATATCTTAGTAAGACCAGGCAAAGATATCCACATATTCCTTCAACAATTCAATCAACATGTTCTTCACATCAGGATGAAGTAGTGCTCCAATCTTGACTTCCTTTGGATCTTCTTCTGAACCCAATTTCATTGTCTCCAACGACTCTTTATATGGCTGAATGGCATTTTCCCCGCGCTCAAGCAACCGTGAAACCTCTTCTGATATTTCTTTATATTCTTCTTCCTCAGCCACATACACAGGATATTCAAAGTTGGGAGAGGGTGCAGGGTCATTGCTTTCAATGGGTTTTTTAATTAATCTGCACATGTGATTTATGATTGATTTTAGAAATTGACACATGTAACAAGTGATTATGCATATATCATTTATTTTGAAATGGTTTTTTATTACCATTTTCCAAGAAAAATCAGTAAATAAAGACATGATTTTGGAATCAAAAACAACTTTTACTAATTGTTTTAAAAATAAAAAAAATAACAAATATGCCCATACAACATCATTACTTCTACCTTGGGCAGAGTGAAAGATTTTTTAAAGACTAAAAAAAATCACTTTGAAACGTGAATGAAAGAAGGAACATCAACAGTGATCCAATTTTGGACTTTGACTCCGTGTGTCACGAAGTTTGGCATCTCTTGCTCCGATTCATCTTCAAGAATAACATTGATATCTGGAGTAGTCGGATGAAGATACCCAACACTGTGAAAGATGTTTTGATACTTACTTAAAGCAGACTTCGGCTTCACAAATTCCTTCTTCATGGAGAAACCCAAGCCGCTCCTACTCCTGTTCACAGGAGGATTAATATCCTCCCTCTACACCTTGTTAGGGCCTTTCTAAACTACCTGTTATGCATCCTTAAACGAGCTGATAGAATCTTCATTCTTCCTTATATTGTCAATATATAAATCTTGGAACTGAGTTCTAACAATGACTTCATCAGCTTCCACAATGCTGAAGGGGGACAAATGAGATATTAACAGAGCTTGCTCACCATTCACAATGACCACCTTTCCTTCACGAACAAATTTCAGCTTCTAGTGCAAGGTTAAAGTAACAGCTCCTTCTTCATGGATCCATGGCCGTCCCAATAAACAACTATAGGAGGGGACAATATCCGTAACCTAAAAAGTAATCTGGAATAAGTGTGGTCCTATGTGAATAGGAAAATCTACCTCTCCGATGATAGACTTCCTTGAACCATCAAATGCTTTCACTATGATTCCACTTGGGCGCATGGGATCCCCCTGGTACTTAAGCTTCACGAGTGTAATTCTTGGTATGTCGTTCAAAGCAAACCCATTATCAATCAGCACATTGGACAAAGAGTGATTCTTACAATTCATGGAAATATGGAGAGTTGGGTTATGGTTTCTTCCTTCATCAGGAAACTCATCATCAGAAAAGCTCAGATTATTATAAAATGTAATATTCCCCATAACACTGCTGAACCAATCTAGAGATATGTCACTCTCAATAAAAAGCTTGATCCAACACTCTCATCAGAGATTCCCAATTAGCAGAAGAGTTCATAAGCAAGGATAGAATGGAAATCTTAGGTGGAGTTTGCAACAACTGGTCTACAATCTTGTAGTCACTCATCTTGATAATTTTTAACAAGTCATTCATATCCTTTTCCAAAGTAGTTCCACTAGATTCTCCCACCACTTTCTTAGGTTCGGTATTCTCAACAATCTCTTTATTAGAATTAACGTCCCCTTGAAAGGTAGGGGAAAAGACACGGCCACTGCGGGTTACCCGACTAACTTCAGCGATATTGTTGACATTAGACAAAGATTGGATAGGGATTTCCACACCATCTTCCAGGATAGTTGCGTTGTATTTATAAGGCACAGTGTTGTACCCCAAAATTTTCCCTCTCATTTCTCAAAGAATCTCCGTGGACCCTCAGGTTTTCTTCCATCCAATTTCAAGCCTTGAATTACAAATTTTCCAAGAAAGTCATTCACAAGGGTAAAATGGTCATTTGCGCATTGAAAAGTCAAACTTTGACTTTTGATAAAAATCAAGTTTCAAGAGTCATATTTCATCAAGACATGTTGAGATATGAAGTTTGTTTCATCTGGAAATTCAAAAATCAAAAGTTACTTTGGAAAAGTCAAATTTCTAAATACTTAGAATTTTTCTAAGTCTTTAAGAAATATGACAAGCTCAAAACTCCTGATCAAATTATCACCATGATGCAAGCTGATTCTGGAAGAACTTCTGATACAATAGTTATAGATTTCAACAAGATCTAAAACATTGCAGAACAGAAATTCTCCTAGAAATGCTGGGATTTCAAGTTATAATTCCTCAAAGACATGTCCATGAAACTAAAGCACTCAACAAATTTTGGGCACTGTCAAAACAGATTTTGGTCAGAACTTCTGGGCCAGTTTTCACAAAGTTTAAGTCATAGTTTTCAAGGGTAATTCAAAGAAGGTTACAAAGCATGCTGCAAGCGTCCTGGAAAGTCTGAGAGCTCCTTCAGAACATGCTGGAGCAAAGAGATACAAAGATCAGAAGTTGGATGTCTATTCTAAGTCACGCTGAAGCTGAATTTCTGATCCAGAACTAAGCAATGATGCAGAATATCATGTTGCAGGATTTCTGGTTTGATCAATCTCATCATTATTTAATGCTCACAACCACTTATGGGTCTTTGTTCAAAGGATTTCTCCACGTGTTGCATAGATGTACCTTTACTATCTTGGAAAAGCAAACTCTTATACAAAAGTGTGATGGGCCCATGCGTTACTTTTGCTTTGGAAGTTACCTTTCCTTAATTCCTGCTTACAATTCCAGCTTAGGCGCTGCTAAGGATACAAACCACCATAATTTCTTCAACAGCAAGGCAGCACCCTAGCATGTGATGGTTGCACTCTCCAAGCTACAAGATCTTTGCCTATAAATTAAAAGCCATTGGATACTGTAAAAGCGCCAGAAATTTGAGAAAGAAAAGCCCCGAACCCCTGCTAAAATTCCAAGAGTCCAAAAAATTGCAAACACAAAGTACAAAACATGTTAGCTTTTGATTCTTGCACTCAAATTCCATTTTTCCTCAAGTGTTTCTCGACCAGAACCACCCATACAGTTTTGATATACATTCAAAAGCAATCCAAAATTCTGTAGTCAAAGTGTAGTACACTCTCCATCCACCTCCACCTCAAAGAAGTCAGAACCATACCCCTTGGTTGTTCTAGAAGTTGAAAACTTCCAACCTGCTGAGTACATGAAGAAGCTGCTCAGAACGTCACCGGAGTTCAGGACCAAACTCCAGTTCACAGAATCTTTTCCAGCTGCAAGGTAAGCTTTTGCTGACTCTCACCATATTACTTAAGCATTATCAGATTTGCATGTTCAACAATACAATATAGACATCATGTTTCTGATGTTGTACGTATTCTGAGGTTTCACGTATTTGTATGCCTAAGAAGGGAGTAAATCAGTTCAGAACTTCTTGAAGAAATTAGAACTCAGAATTAGGATCAGTAAATTCATGTTTTGCTTCTGACTTATAGTTCTGATATCTCTTGTTTCTGAAACATTATGAAACCTGCCATAATTGTTATATGCGTATCTTCTATTTTGTTGAGAAATGACCAAGTTGCAGATGTTCTGACTAGCATGGAGAGGGAGACTAAGTACTTCCAGTGGTATCAGAACTTCTGAAATCTTCTTTGTTCTCAGCGGACCCAGAACTTCTGACTTTACCTATTTTTACTAATATGATCTCTGTTTTACAGTACGCCAGAGTCAGAACTTCTGATATCCTTTAGTCAGTAATACGCTAATTCTATTTTATTTTTCTCACTATTTTTGCTATTACTTCCTATTTCATTAATCAAAAAACACCAAAAACATTTTTTCATTTTTTACATACTTTATTTTATTTCTTAAAACAAAAAGATCAAAAATATTTTCTTAAACCAAACTTATCTCTTTTCTAAAATAAAATAAGTTCATTTCATATTTCCTTGTACATTCTTATTCATTCAATATGGTTGTAATATTAAATTAGGATTTAATTTTATTTGCAACCCCCATTCATAAATATGTACCCCCATCCCTAAAATATTGTAATAGTGTAGGGCTTTACATTTCTACAATTTATCGCTTTTGAATGTAAATGCTAGTAATTAGGGTGTGTATGGAAAAGACATGAAATCAACAAACATATCACCCTAATAAATATTAAAATTCATGCAATCAAACATACTTGCACACTAGAACCCTTAAGGTTAACTCCACTTGTTGCCTAAAAAATGGTCATGTTATGCATGTGGGGTATCTTAGCAAAAACAGTCGAAATACAAGATCATAGTCCCTCGATGACGCTATAAATGTTGCCTTTCAAAATGATCTTAGTCCCTCAAAAATAAATGCTAAGATACCTCACAACATTGCTAATCATGGCTATACGATGAACCACGCCCTTCCCTTTTACATCCAAAGATAGGGTTGCTTACCAAATCAATGGTAAGACAACAATGTCAAAGGAAAAGAAAATGAACAAGGAAGACATTTGAGTAGGTAGATTGCTCCTAATTACTTGCTCCATTTCAAAACAAAACCATCCTTGCTATTTTCAAAACAAACAACAACACTTTCAAAACATCTTTCAAACTTGAAAACACTTTTCAAAGGATCAACACTTTGTATACATTCTTACGAACGAGAATCATTACAAAGTTTGCCTAAACGATGGCGCCTTTCCAAAATACTTTCAAAAATCACATAAAGCACAATTTCAAACAAAAGCAAGTGATCTAGAAAGTAACTAAGAGCCCATGGAAAACCATGGATGAAAAGGGTGCTAATACCTTCCATTTTCATAATCTAACCCCCAAACTCAAGAAACAGTCTCAAAGGTCTTTCCTGTGCTTTTTCACCTGTCCTTTTGGATAAAAGAAAAGTCGGTGGTGACTCTTGCTAATCGCAACATTTGCGATTAAACGTAAAACCCTCAAGTCAGTTCCCCTACCGTATCACGGAATTGGCGACTCTGCTAGGGAGGAAGAAGTTTAAAAGTGGGGTTACCTTAGGGTTAGATCAAATTTACTTGCTTTCTTTATTTGACTTATGCGCTTTACATTTTGGTTCTTTGTTTGGATTTGAATCCTCTACCCGGATTTGGGATACCTTATAGGTAAGTAACAATATGTTGTGAAAATTTTATGGGGTATACCGACACGGTCTAAGCAATAGCTATGTTAGTGCGACATATTTGTGGGTACCGGTAGCCCTTGAGTAGTCAAGGAGAGTACAGGGCCACTGAGTGATGTCATGAAGCACTAACTAACTTTTAGAACCTTTACTTGACCAACTTGGCCATTAGGACGTAGTGAGATGACCGGCTTTGGTGCAATCCAAAGTTGGTAGATACTCGATACTACACTCATTGAGGTTTGGTTTTTTTTGGGATATTTCGGTCGCCATTTAAGAGGCTTGCGCTGAAATAATTCCTGAGAAAACAAACCAGTGATATTGAGCTCCTTAGAACCCGATTACTATTTTTAGGACAGGTTTGAGCCAACTAAACTTCAAGAGGGTACTTACTTATGAGACTCCATGTAAACCTAAACCTAAGGATTTGTTTGCTTTGTCTGTGTATATTTACTTGTACATGACATCATAAGCATCATAACATCATACTCATATTCACTAACCATTTCAAGGATCTTGGGATTTATCTTTGTTCTGTTTTGTAGGACATGGATTCTCTTCGCAGGAAAACCATTCAAGTCAATCTCGTAAGGATCCTTCCTCAACTCAAAGAACTAGCATCAAGGATTCCTGAAAATTCTCCATTTACCGAAAGGCATGGTCGCCTACTCAACTTGGTCACCTCCAACACAGATGAGGACATGATAAAGGTGCTTTTTCAGTTCTTTGATCCTTTACACCATTGCTTCACGTTTCCTGACTATCAACTTGTGCCTACTTTGGAAGAATTCTCCCAACTCTTGAGGATTCCCATTCACAATCAACTACCTTTCAACGATACAGAAAGAGACCCAAAGCCATAAGAGATTGCTCAAGCTCTACGCTTGTAACCATCTGATATCACAACTAATTGGGAAACAAGGAGTGGTGTCAAAGGCCTCCTAGCAAGGTTCTTGTTTGAGAAAGCCCAAAACTGTTGGAACTCTTTGGATTTGCAAGCCTTTGAGGAAATTCTGGCTCTCCTCATCTATGGGATGATTCTGTTTCCCAATCCTGACCAACTCATAGATGTGAACACCGTCAAAATCTTCATGTCTCGTAACCCGATGCCTACTTTGCTAGGGCACATCATATATTCCTTTCACAATCTCACCTTGAGGAAAAGAGGTATCCTTATGTGTTGTACTCCTCTCTTGGCAAGATGGTTTATTTCTCATCTTCCCCAATCTGTATTGAAGAATGAGTCGGGTTCAAGGTGGTCACATAGGTTGATGACGCTCAAACATTCAAATATTCATTGGGGTTCCCACTCTTTGGAGAATGTTACTATCATCGACCGTTGTGGAGAATTCCCTAATGTCCCTTTACTTGGCATTAGAGGAGGTATCACCTACAACCCTTGTTAGCCTTAAGACAGTTTGGTTACACTCGGAGGGATGGTCCACACGAGATGCTTATTCAAGGTTTGGTTTTTGACTATGAGAATGACAATCAAGGTTACCGTCAGAGGTTTATCTGAGCATGGAGGATGGTGAACAAGGTGGATGGTAAGACACTAGGACACAAGAATTCCATTCCCCTCGAGCTTTACCTTAAATGGGTACGAGCTCGTGCTCAGAAACTTTTGATGCCTTATCCCTCCATCTTACCGGTCATTGTGGAGCCTGTGGTCGAAGGAGATGTTCCATACACTCTCCTCCATCCCGATATGCCTACCTCTCTCGAAGACTTACAAAAGGGTTGGATCCAGCTGAAGGAAGAACGATATACTTTCGAGGCTCAATTATACGCTTGTGAAAAGAGGGTCTTGGAGCTTACGAAGCAGCTACAAGAAGAACAAAGCGTGAACGCTTATCTCGCGCCAAAGAGGATGCGTTCGGTCTTTTTATCTTAGAAAGTTATTTTGTAAGCCCAAGAGACATGATGTAATCTTTCTTGTTTTGTCTAATGAGAATTAAAGTTTGTCCATTCATTTGTCTATACAAATTTAAATTTCATTAATCCTTGAAATCATTTGCATATACATATTCCATGTGTGATACGGTGGCCAGAACCGGGACGTGTTTCCCTATTTGTTTAAGGAATTTGCTGGTTTGCGTTTTGCGCTTGTGTTTGCGAAACGTCGCGGTAAGCAAGAGTCTCCACCGTATTTTATTTTATCCAACAAGGAAAGGAAAAAAGCACAGAAAAATTCCTTTTTCGAGATATTTCTGAGTACGGGGGGTAGATTATAGAAAGGGAAGGTATTAGCACCCTTTATATCCGTAGTTATCTACGGGCTCTTAGGTACTTTCTCATCATTTTCAAAATTGTTTTCTTTGTGTTTGTGAGCTTTGAAAATTTTTTGTTTTGACTTCGATTTAACTCTTGATTCTGTCTTCAAGAGTGTAATGAAGTGTTTTTGAAAACTTTGTTTGTAAAGGAGTGTAAGTGTGAAAAATTGGTTTGGAATGAGCAAGTATCTAAGAACTAATCTACCTACTCGAAAAAAGAATTGTTATATGCTTGTTTCCTTTATACAACGCTATCCCACTATTAGTGAGTAGGTAGCATCATCGTTGGAGTTTTGAGGATCAATTCGAAAGGGACGCACGGTCACTAAGGAAATGTTAGGACGTCTTAGTAATAACCCTAATGTCTTAGATCAATTATTCGAGGCAACAATTCCGAGGCAACTTTTCCGAATCGGGACTTTGATCTCTGTTTAGACAAAAGGACGACCACTAAAGCATCCTATACTCAATGACTATTTACCGAAGGCAACCAAGTGGGAGTGTACCCTAGGAGTGCGCATGTGCGAATGATTCAATTTCAGTTTATTTATCTTTGCACATTTAGGGTGATCTAATTGTTTTAAAATTAATCATACATTCTTGTCATGCATCCCTATATCATACATCTAACAGTTAATAATTTGCGGAATTTAAACTACGCTATTACAAGGCTTCGGGTATTTACATAGCCAAAAATAAACCCTTTGAAAATAAAGCGATAAATGTAAATAAACGTCCTAATTAAACTATTACAAACTGTAGGCAGTTACATCAATATGGTAAATAATAAAAATAAAGCGCGCGAGAATAATTAAGATCGACGAGAATTTAAGGTTTTGACCCTTCTAACCTAATTAAAAGAAAAATTGTTTTTTTTTTGTTTTTAATAAAAGAAATAAGTTTTCTAAATTAAATATGCAATTAATTAGTTAATTAAATTAATTAATAAAAATAATTACATGACCTATTTTGGTTTCTTTGGTTATTTTAGGAAAAAATAAAATATAATTAAGTTAGTAATAAAACATATTTATTCTAATTATTTTTAAGTTATTTATCAAAAGAAATTAAAGTTTTATCTAAAATTAAAATTTAATTAAGAAAAAAAATCCTAAATCTATTTTTATGTGATTTTTATATTTGTTTATTGATAAAAAAAGGATTAAAAGAAATAAATAAAACGAATAAAATATGAAAATAAAGATGGGCCTAGTAGCAAAAGTAAACAGGGGGTGCAATCATCTGAAATCCCTAGGCCTGAATCTTCAAAAGCTTCATGCTCTAACTATGGTGTTTTTTTATTCTTGCGTGGAACCTATGATTCAACCATCCATAACTGTTCTATATAAACTCAAACAAACGTTAGCATACCATAAAATGTGATTAAAATTAGAGATTCAAAGTTTAAAATTTTACCAAACCGGTGTTGTCAAATGGGGGGCGTGCTAGGCGTGTGATGGATTGCTCTTGACAGTGGTGGAGTCAAAAAAATTATAAAGCCTGGGCAAAAAATTAAAGACCGCAAATTCACATTGTATATAATATATAAATAGTTATCAATTAAAATAAAAAAGACTCGTCATTTTGTCAACAAAAATATAGTTTAAAATAAAAGAGATAAACATAACCTTACAATAGCGGGTTAAATAAAATCACGAGGCAAGTGTTCTTTTCAAGACTTCTTTGTGATAAATGTTCGAATATTATCAATATCATCAAGTGACTTGAATATCTCCTGCTTGGTGTAACATACCATCAAGTCATTAAACCACACACCGTTGATCTTATTGCGCAATTTAGACTTGATAATATTCATTGCTGAAAAAGCTCTTTCAATGGATGCTATCGACACCGACAATATCAAAGCTAACTCAATAAGTTTATAAACCAATGGAAATACCAAATGTTTCTCAGTTTGAAACATCTTCATAGCCAAACTTTGAACATATTCACAAGTGGAAAATGAAGCATTTCTTATCACTTGAAGAACATAAGTGTCAAGTTGATCCCTTATTGTTCCTCGATCATCATCAGAAAAGTATGCATGATAAATATCAGCAAGACGTGCAAGCTTATCAACATTAAACTTGGAGAAAGAGTTCTTGGGGTCAAGACACGAGAAGTAATTCAGGATAATATTACTTCCTTCACTAAAGCGATGATCCATCTACACATATATTTTGTCAATAGCAACATAAAAAATCTCTGCACGATAGTGATAAAGATTAGTGATAGTCCTCACTTCTACCCTTGAATGGCCACGGAAAACCATGCCTTATGCTATGAGATATCTTGAACAATCTACAAAACAAGTCAAATGAATCTTATACAATTCTTCTGATTCCTTGGTTGCTTTAGCAAACTTATTTGTCACACTTTGTCTTTGATTATTATAATCATCGTAGTGCTTGACACATGAGTTGTGAAAACTATTATGGTACCAATGTGACCTTTCAAGCCTTGAGATGTATGCTTATATTATCTATATCTGCTTTTAGTGAAGACTTCAAAACTAAAGTGCTCGGCCCTCCCAATTTATTTAAAGAGAAAGCAATAAAAACAATAAGCTGCATCCTTTATCTCACTGTATTCTAACCAAGTATAATTCTTATACCATGATTTACTAAATGATCTTTTAACACTCCCAAATGGAGTACGACGAAAGCTTGACAAATCGAATTGCATTGGACCCTTCAATATATACGCCCTCCTCACTTGGTCTTGAATATCCGAAGCATACTCATTAATTTGTTTCCTACGACTTGGATCACGCACAATCTCATTTAAATTAAACTCAATAACCACATTAGACAATGGTTCTAATTCGGCTTCTGGTTGCCAAATACTCATATTCTCAATATTTTCTCTAGCAACCAAAAATCTCCTCATCTCTGAACAAAAGATAAAATAGTTACAAAATTGTAGTTTCAAAATTTAAAAGAATAATAATCAAATAAAAAAATAAGAATAAACAATGCTCTTCAAACAAATAAATAAAAATTTAAAACTCTAATAAATAAATTAGTATTTATAATTATACATGGTTAATCAAACAACGTAAACTCTAATTAATAAATAAATTAGTACATGGTTAATCAAAAAACCTATATTTTAATCAATACATTAGAATCAAACATGGAATTATACAAGTATAACATATAAACTTATTTCTACAAGTTTCATTTGAAAAATAGCAAGTAGCATAATCACTAATTGATTTGTAATTGTAGATATGTCAATTCAATTTTGTATTAGTTTGGTGGCTTAAATTAAACTTTTTGCATTAAATATTTGTCAACTTTCCAGTGAAATAAAAGTACAAAAAGATAAAAATTATATACGTGTCTATCTAATTCTTTACCAGCATATTAGTAATCTTTAGATCCTTATTTTTTGTTGTGACAAACATATCAAATAGATTAACAGACCAAGTCAAACACATGTAGTATATTTGTATTATATAAAAAGAGAAATACACACATCTTCTATTTAATAATCAAGTTAAAGTTTTACATTACCCGTTGTAAAAATGGTATGGAACTATAAAGGAAGTTGGCGACGATAGATTTAACATAGAAGGAAAGAGAACGACGACGACTGCTATTCAATAATCCTTTCCCTCTTTAGATTTTTCCAATTCTAGGTTCCACTATTTTTTTCTTTTAATTTTATTTATTAAAAAAAAACATGAATACTAAAAAAAAAATTGGGTCGGGCCGAGCCTGGGCATTTGCCTAAGTTGGCCTTATGGTAGAACCGCCCATGGCTCTTGGGCCTTGTAAGACTCTTTAGGAGTTCAAGAGGATGGTTTGAGGCTTGATGTCAATTGAGAGAGACCGGAACCTCGAGATATGACTTGCACCAATTCTTTGATTTTTGGAGAGCTTTTTGAAGAGCTTTTTGAAGAGCTTTTAGAGAGCCTTTTGAAGAGATTTTTGAGAGATTTTTAGAGAGGATTTTCGTCCCTTTCAAGATTGTATGGCTCTATATATATAGAGGAGAATGAGGAGACAAGAAAGCATGGAAAGAATCTCCCTCATAATGTTGTGTTTTAAGACCATGATCAAGATTTGAAAAAAATGCCATATTTGATGATTTTATGCCATTTTCACATGTGGATAAACCTGGACATATTTGAAAAGTTATTGCACGAAATCAATTGACATAAACCAGCATAAAACTTTCCCAAATGGATTCACATCAAAATTTACATTATTTCTATTATTTATTTATTTAATTCTGAATTTTAATGAATAAAATATCAAAATAAATAGCATAAATAGTAGAAAAATGTATAGGTTGGCTTAGAGGTCGTGGATCATATTAGGAATGAGTTTCAAACTTGAAAAGATAGGCCCATTTGAAAAAATCCAAGTTTGGTCAATATTTGCTTCATGCATTTTTTCAAAAATTGTCCAACTTTGACAATGCATATCTCTCTCAATTTTAACCTTATGAGGGTGTTCTTGGACTTTTTAGAAAGCTTAGGACGTCCCCTAAGAAACTTCTGTGGTTTCATATCAATTGGATATTCCATGTTCATGTAAGAAGCTTTGACCCAAAAGGTGTTTTTGTTGACTTTTCAAAATGACCTATAATGTCCAAATTTATATCTTCTTGTGAGTGCATATTTTGAACTTGGGAGCTGAAGATTAATTGTAGGGAATTACATCCTCTTCAAAATGAGCTTTTGATGGATCATTTCTGATAAAGTATGAGAAAGTTATGCTTGGTCAAAGTTGAGTTGACTTTACCTACAAAACCCTAATTTAGCAACTTTTGGGTTTTGATGAATTATGAGCAATCCTTGAGGAATCATGATCAACCCTTGATAAAATGATGAAATATACTTCAAAATGAGGATGTTGACCAAAAATCTTGAAGTTTGACTGTATGTGGGCCACAGTTGACTTTTGCCCTAGCACAGTCGATTTTCAGGCCTTTGAGCAATTGACTGAGCAAAATTCCTCTGCAAGGCTTGAAACTTGACATGGATGATCTTGAGAATATATTAGGACAATGTTGAGAATTTGGGGTCCCTTAGACTCAAGTATCTTGATGCAACATGAAACCCTAATTTGAGGTAGACTGCCTTAGGAGAGAGCTTGTCTGGCCAACCCTTGGACTACCTTGAGCAACTTGGGGATCTTTCTTGAAATGTTTTGAGAAATATGGGAGGGCAAATTTTGGGGTACAACAGTTGCCCATGTTCAATCTTTTTAAACCTGAAGATTTAGATTTGCTTTCGTGCCTTTCGTGATCCGAAGGTGGAAGAGGATTGAACACTAGAGTGCTCAGAAATTTGCACTCGCATGAAGTGGTAATTGTCTTGTGATGTCAGGAATGGGCTTACAGATGCCATTTGGAAATTGCTGACGAGGGGATGGGTTTAAAGATGCCATCTGAAGGAGTGTCGATTTCATAAGAGATTCCTTAGCGAGAGCTTGTATACCTGTCATTGAGGAAGATTCCACTGGGGAAGATTGATCATTGTTGAGAGAAATAGAATTTTAGGAGCTTCGTCGTCCGTTATTCTGCTGGTGAGTCGTCTCTGTTGATATTTAGGAACTTCGATCGTCCGTACTTAACTGAGGATTCATCTCTTGTTTATATTTAGGAACTTCGATCGTCCGTACTCAACTGAGGAAACATATTTGCTGATATTTAGGAACTTCGATCGTCCGTACTCAACTGAGGAAAACATTGGGAAAGAGAAGGAACCTAGGTAAGGTTGCTCCAGGATGAGTCTAGGTGAAACTACATCGGGAAAGAGAAGGAACCTAGGTAAGGTTGCTCCAGGATGAGTCTAGGTGAAACTTCATCGGGAAAGAGAAGGAACCTAGGTAAGGTTGCTCCAGGATGAGTCTAGGTGAAACTTCATCGGGAAAGGGAAGGAACCTAGGTAAGGTTGCTCCAGGATGAGTCTAGGTGAAACTTCATCGGGAAAGGGAAGGAACCTAGGTAAGGTTGCTCCAGGATGAGTCTAGGTGAAACTTCATCGGGAAAGAGAAGGAACCTAGGTAAGGTTGCTCCAGGATGAGTCTAGGTGAAACTTAATCGGGAAAGGGAAGGAACCTAGGTAAGGTTGCTCCAGGATGAGTCTAGGTGAAACTTCATCGGGAAAGGGAAGGAACCTAGGTAAGGTTTCTCCAGGATGAGTCTAGGTGAAACTACATCGGGAAAGGGAAGGAACCTAGGTAAGGTTGCTCCATGTGGAATTTAGGTAAAAATGTATCTGAACCGGGAAGAAACCTAGGTAAGGCTGCTTCATGAGGAGTTTAGGTAAAACTGTATCTGAACCGGGAAGAAACCTAGGTAAGGCTGCTTCATGAGGAGTTTAGGTAAAACTGTGTCTGAACCGGGAAGAAACCTAGGTAAGGCTGCTTCATGAGGAGTTAAGGTAAAACTGTATCTGAACTGGGAAGAAACCTTGGTAAGGCTGCTTCATGAGGAGTTTAGGTAAAACTGCATTTGAACCAGGAAGAAACCTAGGTAAGGCTGCTTCATGAGGAGTTTAGGTAAAACTGCATCTGAACCGGGAAGAAACCTAGGTAAGGCTGATTCATGAGGAGTTTAGGTACAACTACATCTGAACCGGGAAGAAACCTAGGTAAGGCTTCATAGCTTGAATTTTGTGAGAATTTGATTGTATCTTTCCTGAAAGGTAAAGGTTAGCTGTATGTAATGCATGATATGCATCAGGCAATGATGTTCTCAAAATAAATGAGATTTTTGTTGTATGATGCGTATGCATGTCATGATGTATGAAGATGTGATGTTTTTAGCTGGGGAAAATAAATCCCGGATAGCTGCTGGAGAAAAAGAGTTGAATTCTTCGTTTCCGCTGGGGATAGTGAACGAATATAATTGTGAGAATAAACCTGTAGGAGAGGATAACTCCGTTGGGGAATAAGCTTGCGAGGAAATGACTATGTAGGGAGGACATGCTCTGCTGAGGATTCCGCTGATAAATTCAGCTGGGGATGAATTACCGTTGTTAGTGATACTGAATCCTGTTGGGGATTGAATTTCTGTTGGTGAAAGGAATGAACTCCACTGGGGATAATCTTTCAGTTGCAACTTCATTGGGGAAAACCTTTTAGACTCTACTGGGGACAATCTTCCAGAGTCTACTGGGGATGATTCTCCAAACTCCACTGGGGATAATTGTCTAGTGCTGATGATGGATAAACTCTGCTTGGGGAGAATATTTCCTACTCATTCATGGTTGCAAGCCTCAGCTGGGGAGAATTAACAATGTTTTCTTTCTCTTATTCTGCAGGGAGTGAATGTTACTGGGACGCATGCGAAGGATATGACGATGACTCTGCATCGAGACTTTTCTGCCCTTGTATCTACGGGAGAAGGCGCATGCGGAGGCCTTGTGGATCGAGTATTATCCCAACCTATGAGGTGCTTGGTAATTGCCGATTGAAATGATAAATCTTCTTCTGGTAGGTAAGTGACGAGATGAAGGGACATAGTCGTACGCTTTAGTCCCTAACTTTTTCCTGGACTGTCCTTTCAGATTTTCAGTCCACCGGGATACCCTTTTTTGCCCAAGCTGCCTTTTCAGGTTTTCGACTTGCCGGGTGTACAGATTTTTTTTGTTTTTATCCCTAATTTTTGCCTGAACCTTTTTGGTTCACCGGGATGCCCTTATTTTTGCCTAGGTGTGTCAACCTAGCGGGTCTTTGTTCATGCGCAGTATTTTCTGACCATGTCCACGCTCTCAGAGTGTAGGGAGTTGCCACTGTCGGTAGTGTTATGTTGCCACGATACCAGAAGATGTTTGTCTGATCGTGCAAGATTCGTTGCTGGAATTCATATCTAATGCCCCAAGTGACTCAGATGGAGATTTACCCCTGGCTATTTCGCATCTTTGAGAGATTCTCTGAATCTTGACTTGACTGCCCCAGATGATGGACAATGATCATGTCGTGCCCCTTGGTTGGAAGTGCTTTTTTCCACTTGAGGTGACCCTTTTTATTGAAAAGGTTTTTGTTCACTAGACATTCGTCGTGCGAATTTCTCTGCTGTTGAGCAAATAGGCATATGTAAACAATGTTATTTTAAGAATGCAAAGCTTGTGTCTGTTTTGAAGTTCTTTGAAAATGCAGTTTTCAATAAAACAAGCGAATTTTGTAAAATGTGATGTCAACTCAGGATTTACAGCAAGTCCTACAGGAGTCAGGATACCTTTGTAACAGTATGCTTTCAAACTAACCCATGCTTCAGCTAGGACTTTTAAGGGTTATAACGTAGCCTGGTTCACGGTTTAAGAAACAAAGGATAAAGGCTCAAATTTTATTTGTACCCACCCGTTCTTCATGATGTTCTTCGACCCTAAATTCAGCTAATCGTGCATTAGATCCCGTTTGAGTCTTTGCTCTGATATTCCAGTGATGGTTCGGATATTGACAGTTCATTTTGAATAGGTATTCATTTTTGTTGAGAGTTTGTATGACCTCTTTCTTTTTTATTTCATTATCCCTGTCTTTTTCCTGAACTGTTTCTTTTTGTGATTACAGTCAGCGGGATGCCCCAATTTTTTTCTTAAGTCTCCTTCATAGGTTTTGACTTAATGGGCTTTGATTTTTGAGAGATAATGACTGCCTGTCTGGACGCTTATGGGGAACCATCACCGTCTTTTATTTTGGAAGGACCTCTTTGATGCCATTCATTGTGCACCCGAATTAATTGAGAAACTACCCTGCCCCAGGTTATAATTAAGGGTTTTAATTTGTGAAAAGAAAAAAACTCCAACTTCTTTGGCTCAAAGGGGTTGACTAGGGATTATCTTCCTTATAACTCCACTATTTAGGATTTGAAACAATTCATGTACCTCGTCAGCGGGGTTTGTTCAAAAGCATACTGTAGAGATTTTGATATCATTTTCGTCATCCTCCATCTAAAGGCTTAGAGTTTTTTAATCGAGAGTTGAACATCACAAAAATGAAAGCAATTTAAATATAGTGAATACGAATGGATTGATTCAGAACATACATATGCAATGCATTGATAAAGTAACAAAGTTTGACATGAATAAAGATTCGAACAATCAAAAGAAAATTACAACTTGAAAATTCTAATGAACAAAAGTCTCTTTTGTCAGAACATGACACTTCAAATGGTAAGCCTTGGAGGATTGGAAGAAACATTCCAGTTGACCATCTTGTGTGAATTCCAAAGCTCCTTCATCAATCAGGTCTTGAATTTTGTTTTTCAATGCCCAACAACCATCAGTATCATGCCCCGGGCTGTTGGAATGGTATGCACACCTTGCATCAGGATTGTACCTTGGGGAGGCTATGTGGGGATTTTGAGGAGGGTCCCTTAACGTCACCAGATTCAATCTCAACAGGTGTTGTAAAGCTTGCGACAGTGGCATGTTGAGCTTGGTAAACTGCCTCTGATTAACCCGTTGTTTATGGCAAGGTTGTTGTTGGACCCGTGATGTAGTAACAATTTGGAGAGGTCCATTCTTCACCATACCATACCCTTGTCTTCTTGGAGGCTGATTAATGACTTAGTCCTCGGCCTCGACTGTTTGCTTCACACTGTTGTATTTGTCTTGATGAAGCTGGATGATAATGGTTCTCAACTCTTCTTGTTCCCGGGCTAAGCTTTGGATAAGAGCCATTTGCCCCAGCATTTGGGTTCTTATTGCATCTACCTCAGCTTGCAATTGTTCCAGTCGTTCGTCCTTATTGTTTTCAGGACTTTTCTTGACCAAGTTCCCAACGAGGAGTGTTTTCAACTCTTCTTGCCCCTTGGATAGGTTTAGGAATACGTCCCTGAACTAAGCTTCTTGAGTTTGAAGATCTTGGTTGTCTGGTTGGAAAGCCGTTGCTGAAATAAACAACGAGAATATGAGAGACTTGTACTGGGAGACCTGTTATACAATGATATGTATGATATATGTATGCAATGTTTTCAAGGATCTCGCAGGATAAACAAGAAACTGTTAGAATTTGAATTTCGCAGCTTTGATTTAAGAAACTTCGTGTCGTCAAAAGTCCTTCTTCAAGAGTCAAGCTCACCATATCGAGTGGGTCATAGCCACCGACTCAAATTATCGTGTTTTGATCTCTAGATGACATTGGCTAGAGGAAAATAAATCCCCTTTTCCCCTTGCTAGACGTTTGATTTACCATAACCTGCATCACAAACCTTTGAGATCCTTGAAATGGTTAAGGAAATGTTAAGGCATGATGTTATGATGTGTATGTTATACGTTTATGAAAAAGTACGAGGTAATGTAAACAAGTAAATCCGGCAAGAAATCCAAGGTATTGGATAAGGACTGTAAACAAAACCTGCAAGTAACTCAAGTTGTTAGATAACAAACATGTGTAAGTAGTTCAAGTTGAAAGCACACAAGTCACACAATAGCCCTTAAATTTAAGGTTGGCATGGAGTTTAGGTATTACCCTCTTTTAGTTTAGTTGGTTCAACCTGTCCTAGTAATAGTAACCGGGTTCTAGAGGTTCTTAATATCACTGACCATCCTCGATCGGTCATAATTCTAGTTTGGCAACCTTTTCTTGCGGCCGGAATCATCGTGAGAGTATGGTCTCAATGAGTGTAGCATACTGCTACTTTTCTATGGTCAAGTTGGTCAATTATAGGTTCTAAGGTCAGTTGATGCTTAATGACCCATTAACAGCCTCATACTCTCCTTGTTCCTCCACAAGGGATATCGGTACCAACTAATGTGTCACACCAACGTAGCTACTGCTTCAACCGTATCGGTCTACACCGTACAGTTCCCTCATAGTCTATTGCTACTTACCTAAAAGGTATCCCCCAGATCCGGGTTAGGATCTATAGTAACTCCGATACAAAGCCCGCAAAATAAAGAAAACAAATCAAACAATTGAAAACAATATGATGAGCTATTCCTAAGGTACACCCTACTTATTAACTCCCCAGCAGAGTCTCCAGTTCTGTGATACAGTGGCCAGAACCGAGACGTGTTTCCCTATTTGTTTAAGGAATTTACTGGTTTTCATTTTGCGTTTGTGTTCACAAAATGTCGTGGTAAGCAAGAGTCGCCACCGTCTTTTATTTTATCCAACAAGGAAAGGAAAAAAGCACAGAAAAATTCCTTTTTCGAGATATTTCTGAGTACGGGGGGTAGATTATAGAAAGGGAAGGTATTAGCACCCTTTCTATCCGTAGTTATCTACGGGCTCTTAGGTACTTGCTCATCATTTTCAAAATTGTTTTCTTTTTGTTTGTGGGCTTTGAAAAGTTTTTGTTTTGACTTCGATTTAACTCTTGCTTCTGTCTTCAAGAGTGTAATGAAGTGTTTTTGAAAACTTTGTTTGTAAAGGAGTGCAAGTGTGAAAAATTTGTTTGGAATGAGCAAGTATCTAAGAACTAATCTACCTACTCGGAAAAAAAATTGTTCTATGCTTGTTTCCTTTAGACAACGCTATCCCACTATTAGTGAGTAGGTAGCATCATCGTTAGAGTTTTGAGGGTCAATTCGAAAGGGATGCACGGTCACTAAAGCAATGTTAGGACGTCTTAGTAATAACCCTAATGTCTTAGATCAATTATTCGAGGCAACAATTCCGAGGCAACTATTCCGAGGCAACTATTCCGAATCGGGACTTTGATCTTTGTTTAGACAAAAGGACGACCACTAAAGTATCCTATACTTAATGACCATTTACCAAAGGCAACCAAGTGGGAGTGTACCCTAGGAATACGCATGTGTGAATGATTCAATTTCAGTTTATTTATCTTTGCACATTTAGGGTGATCTAATTGTTTTAAAATTAATCATACATTCTTGTCATGGATCCCTATATCATACATCTAACAGTTAATAATTTACGGAATTTAAACTACGCTATTACAAGGCTTCGGGTATTTACATAGCCAAAAATAAACCCTTTGAAAATAAAGCGATAAATGTAAATAAATGTCCTAATTAAACTATTACAAACTGTAGGAAGTTACATCAATATGGTAAATAATAAAAATAAAGCGCGCGAGAAGAATTAAGATCGACGAGAATTTAAGGTTTTGACTCTTCTAACCTAATTAAAAGAAAAATTGTTTTTTTTGTTGTTTTTAATAAAAGAAATAAGTTTTCTAAATTAAATATGCAATTAATTAGTTAATTAAATTAATTAATAAAAATAATTACATGACCTATTTTGGTTTCTTTGGTTATTTTAGGAAAAAATAAAATATAATTCAGTTAGTAATAAAACATATTTATTCTAATTATTTTTAAGTTATTTACAAAAAGAAATTAAAGTTTTATCTAAAATTAAAATTTAATTAAGAAAAAAAATCCTAAATCTATTTTTATGTGATTTTTATATTTGTTTATTGATAAAAAAAGGATTAAAAGAAATAAATAAAACGAATAAAACATGAAAATAAAGATGGACCTAGTAGCAAAAGTAAACAGGGGGTGCAATCATCAGAAATCCCTAGGCCCGAATCTTCGAAAGCTTCATGCTCTACCTATGGTGTTTTTTGATTCTTGCGTGGAACTTATGATTCAACCATCCATAAATATTCTATATAAACTCAAACAAACGTTAGCATACCATAAAATGTGATTAAAATTAGAGATTCAAAGTTTAAAATTTTACCAAACCGATGTTGTCAAATGGGGGCGTGCTAGGCGTGTGATGGATTGCTCTTGGACCTTGTAAGACTCTTGAGGAGTTCAAGAGGATGGTTTGAGGCTTGATGTCAATTGAGATAGACCGGAACCTCGAGATATGACTTGCACCAATTCTTTGATTTCTGGAGAGCTTTTTGAAGAGCTTTTAGAGAGCCTTTTGAAGAGCTTTTTGAGAGATTTTAGAGAGAATTTTCGTCCCTTTCAATCTTGTATGGCTCTATATATATAGAGGAGAATGAGGAGACAAGAAATCATGGAAAGAATCTCCCTCATAATGTTGTGTTTTAAGACCATGATCAAGATTTGAAAAAAATGCCATATTTGATGATTTTATGCCATTTTCACATGTGGATGAACCTGGACATATTTGAAAAGTTATTTCACGAAATCAATTGACATAAACCAGCATAAAACTTTCCCAAAATGGATTCACATCAAAATTTACATTATTTCTATTATTTATTTATTTAATTCTGAATTTTAATGAATAAAATATCAAAATAAATAGCATAAATAGTAGAAAATTGTATGGGTGGGCTTAGAGGTCGTGGGCTATGTTAGGAATAAGTTTCAAACTTGAAAAGATAGGCCCATTTGAAAAAATCCAAGTTTGGTCAATATTTGCTTCATGCATTTTTTTCAAAAATTATCCAACCAATGCATATCTCTCTCAATTTTAACCTTATGGGGGTGTTCTTGGACTTTTTAGAAATCTTAGGACATCCCCTAAGAAACCTCTTTGGTTTCATCTCAATTGGATCTTCCATGTTCATGTAAGAAGCTTTGACCCAAAAGGTGTTTTTGTTGACTTTTCAAAATGACCTATAATGTCCAAATTTATATCTTCTTGTGAGTGCATATTTTGAACTTGGGATCTGAAGATTAATTGTAGGGAATTACATCCTATTCAAAATGAGCTTTGGATAGGTCATTTCTGATAAAGTATGAGAAAGTTATGCTTGGTCAAAGTTGAGTTGACTTTTCCTACAAAACCCTAATTTAGCAACTTTTGGGTTTTGATGAATTGTGAGCAATCCTTGAGGAATCATGATCAATCCTTGATCAAATGATGAAATATACTTCAAAATGAGGATGTTGACCAAAAATCTTGAAGTTTGACTGTATGTGGGCCACAGTTGACTTTTGCCCTAGCACAATCGATTTTCAGGCCTTTGAGCAATTGACTGGGCAAACTTCCTCTGCAAGGCTTGAAACTTGACATGGATGATCTTGAGAACATATTAGGACAATGTTGAGAATTTGGGGTCCCTTGGACTCAAGTATCTTGATGCAACATGAAACCCTAATTTTAGGTAGACTGCCTTAGGAGAGAGCTTGTCTGGCCAACCCTTGGACTACCTTGAGCAACTTGGGGATATTTCTTGAAATGTTTTGGGAAATATGGGAGGGAAAATTTTGGGGTACAACACCATGCATCATAACATGACAGGTTTTCGCATAACAGGTTTCCTTATCTTTCTGCTGTTTATTTCAGCAAGATGGATCTAGAGAAAACTGTGACGAAACTCCAAGCCCAGAATTCTCAGTTTCAAGAAGCTCTACTCGCCCTAGCCAAGGGGCAGCAAGATATGATGGCTTTGCTGGCCGTTAAGAAGAAGCCGAAGAAGAAAGCTCTACTCAACATGGGTAAAAGGTTCCAGGAAACAATCTGTCAAATCCCAGTAGGAGGAGACTCATCTGGAGAGGACGAGAACCAGGTCGGTGAGGTCAAGAGTACTCAGGATGAATGTGCTAATAATCAAGAATCTGATGATGATTATTTTAACAAGCAGTATCCACCCACTGACATCAAATACAAGCAGTTAGAAGACAGATTGAAAGCTGTTGAAATCCAAGCCGTCCCTGGTTTAGATTTTGATGATTTGGGTTTGATCTCTAGGGTAATTATTCCCCACAAATTCAAAGTACCAATATTTGCAAAGTACGATGGGGTTTCTTGTCCCAAACTCCATTTGAAATCTTATGTACGCAAGATACAGCCGCACACTACTGATAAGAAACTTTGGGTTCACTTTTTCCAAGAGAGCTAGGCTGGAACACAACTTGATTGGTTTTATTAGTTAGATGGTTCTCGTATCAACACTTGGGAGGATCTAGCTATTGCCTTCTACCATCAGTATCAATACAATTCCGACTTGGCTCCAACAAGGGTTCAGTTACAAGATATGACCATGGGAAATAATGAAGGATTTAAGGAATATGTGCAAAAGTGGAGAGACCTTGATAGTAGAGTCCAACATCCCTTGACTGATAGGGAGCACATCGACATGTTCATGGGCACTTTATCTGGTCCTTTCTTTAATCTGTTGGTTGGCTGCTCTTTTTCTGGTTTCACAGAATTAATCTTAACCGGTGAAAGAGTTGAAAGTGGCATCAAAAATGGGAAGATCTCTGTGGCATCTACCTCCACCATCAATCCTACCAAGAAACCTTTTGATGTAAAGAAGGAAGTTGATGTTGTGTATGGGGCAAGGTCCCATACCAAGAAGAATGATCGTTCGTCTGTCAATGTTGTCCGGATCTCCAATCCAACTCCTACTCCAAGACCACTTGCAAATCATCAACATTTTGAAACTCCAAGAAGACAATTTATGAGGTTAGGCATGTCACTGTATCAAGCCCTTCAACATTTGCTCAAGGTCAATTTAGTGACGTTGCGCGATCCTCCCGCCAACCCTGACACCTCGTCACCAAAGTATAATCCAAACTTTAGATGTACTTACCATTCAAACAGCCCCGGGCAAGAGACTGACCAATGTTGGGCCTTAAAGAACAAAATCCAAGATTTAATTGCTAACAAAACTATTGAATTTGATCCTTCTCCAATGCCAAATGTAATTACAACTCCAATGTTGAAGCATGACAAAGGTGTTAATGCTGTCGAAGATGCAATTTTTGTTACCTCTGTTGAAGATTTGACTACTCCACTGAATATAATCAAAAACAATCTGTTAAAAGTTGGGATCTTCCCTGGCTGTGAAAAAGACTATATGTGCTGTACAAGACGACTCGATGAATGTGAAGGGTTGAAGAAAGGCATACAACGCCTGATGGATAGCCACAAAATTCAGTTTGAAAAGACTCTGTCTGCCAAGAGTTTGGTTAATAAATGTGAAGACCTCTCCATTATTACCATCTCCCACAAGCCTCTTAGGATCACTTCCAAAGGTCCTATTAGGATTTCAAATGAACCCACTGTTGCTCCTTTAATCATTACCAATGCCGGACCGATTCCTTACTCTTCAAACAAAGTGGTACCATGGAATCACGGTGCTGAGGTGTTCTATCATGGGATTAAACAAGATGCCTGGATAAAAGAAGGAAAAGATGACGATGTTGGTATCATAGCTGGCTCAAGAAAAGTAACTAGAACTGGGAGAATATTTCCACCCAATATCTCACCTCTAGTGGTTACAAAGACGCCCATCCGCATTACCGCTGCCAAGACAAATACTGATACCAGAGGGAAGGGGAAGGTTGTTGAGCCTGATGTGATTGAAGTACCCTCCAAGGACGTAACTAATGAAGAACCCTCCGCTCGCGAGATGGACGAGATTTTAAAGATCATAAAAAGAAGCGACTTCAAAATTGTAGAACAGTTGGGGCAAACCCCCTCTAAGATTTCAATGTTGTATTGTTGCTTTGCTCTGATGCCCATGCTTGGACATTAATCAAGTTCCTGAAAAAAGCTCATGTCCCCCATGAGACAACAACAGATCAATTTGAGAATTGCGTCGCTAGCCTGACAGCTGATAATGGCTTAGGATTTTCAGATGTTGACTTAACACCTCTCGGGAAGAATCACAACAAAGCTTTACATGTTTCTATCGAGTGCAAAGGGACTACCTTAGCACATGTGCTAGTCGACACTGTTTCTTCTCTGAATGTGTGGTCACCAATAAGGATAATAAAGTGTTAATGAAAGGAGATAGGTCTAAGGATAATTTCTACTTGTGGACACCCCAAGGAGTCAGTTATACTTCTATGTGTATGTTGTTAGAAGATGATGAATTCAATTTGTGGCATCAAAAACTTGACCATTTACATCTGAGAGGTATGAAGAAAATCATGTCTAGAGAAGCAATCAGTGGCATTCCCAATCTCAAAATTGAAGAGGGGGAGATCTGTGGAGAATGTCAAATTGGGAAGCAAATCAAGATGTCACATCCAAAGCTTCAAGAACTTACTACTTTAAAACTCTTGGAAATTCTTCATATGGATTTGATGGGTCCTATGCAGGTTGAAAGTCTTGGTGGAAAAATATATACGAATGTTGTTGACAATTTTTCAAGATTCACCTGGATAAATTTTATCAAGGAAAAATCAGAAGTGTTTGATATCTTCAAGGAATTGTGTCAAAAACTTAAAAGAGAGAAGGATAGAAACATTGTTAGGATCAGAAGTGATCATGGTAGGGAATTTTAAAATAACGAGTTTGCTGAATTTTATGCCTCTAAAGATATTAGTCATGAATTCTCGTCACCTATTACTCCTCGGCGGAATGGGATTGTGGAAAGAAAGAATATGACCTTATAAGAATCAACAAGAGTTATGCTTCATGCAAAGAAGATGCAATACCATTTTTGGGAAGAAGCAATGAATACTGCCTATTATATTCATAATAGAGTCACCCTAAGGACTGAGGCCTCTTATATTCTATATGATTTATGGAAAAGGAAGAAGCCTATAGTCAAATACTTTCATGTGTTTGGCTGTAAGTGTTACATCATGGCTGACCATGAACTCGTAGAAAGATGGATCCCAAGAGTTATGAAGGGATATTTCTTGGATATTCTACAAACACCAGAGCCTATAGAGTTTTCAATAATAGAACTCAGGTCATGATGGAATCTATAAATGTTGTGGTTAATGATTCAAGCACAGAAAATGTACATGATACTGAAGACAATGTTGGGACGTCATTCCAATTGAATGGTGAGTCAGAAGATATGGTGAAGACAACAACAATCCCGAGGATGCTAATGCTGAGCCAGATAACAATCAAGTCAATAAGGGTCCATTAATCAGGATTCACAAAGTTCATCCCAAAAAACTCATTATAGGAAATCCTAATCAAGGGATCATACTAGATCAAGGGAAGTGGTTTCTAACTCCTAATTTGTGTCTAAGATTGAACCTAAGAATGTGAAGGAAGCATAACTGGTGAATCTTTGATCAATTCTATGAAAGAAAAACTGAATCAGTTCAAAAGGAATAAAGTTTAGGATTTAGTCCTTAGGCCTAGTGGAACAAATGTCATTGGAACAAGGTGCGTGTACAAGAATAAAATTGATGAAAGTGGAACTATCACAAGGAATAGGGCAAGACTTGTAGCACAAGGTTACACTCAGATTGAAGGAATATACTTGGATGAAACCTTTTCTCTAGTTGCAAGACTTGAGTCCATCAGGTTAATGATAAGAGTAACTTGCTTCTTGAATTTTAAGCTATTTCAGATGGATGTGAAAAGTGCCTTTTTGAATGGGTACTTACATGAAGAGGTTTATGTTGAAAACCCAAGGGGTTCGTTGATCCTACTTTTCTAGATCATGTGTTCAACCCAAAGAAAGCTCTCTATGGATTGAATCAAGCTCCTAAGGCTTGGTATGAGAGGCTGACAGAACTTTTGGTCAATAATGGATATAGGAAAGGAGGAATAGACATAACACCGTTTGTTAGGAAGAAGGATGGAAAAATCATGATTTTTCAAATATATGTTGATGACATTGTGTTTGGATGGATGTTAGACCAGATGGTTCAACATTTTGTCAAACAAATGTAGTCAGAATTTAAGATGAGTCTTGTTGGTGAATTGACTTATTTTCTTAGATTTCAAGTGAAACAGATTGATGACTTTATCTTTATATTTCAAAGTAAGTATGCCAAGAACATAGTCAAGAAGTTTGGATTAGACAAATGTAAGTCACAAAAAGTCACATGCTCCTACACATTTAAAACTATCAAAAGATGAAAAAGGTGTTGCTTTTGATCAAAGTTTATACAAAAGTATGATTGGTAGCTTGTTGTACCATACAACTAGCATACCTGATATCACATTTGTTGTTGGGGTTTGTGCTAGATATCAAGCTGAACCAAAAATAAGTCACATCAATCAGGTGAAGAGGATCTCCAAATACATCAATGGTACTAGTGACTATGGCATATTGTATTCTCATGGATGAGATTCCATGTTGGTAGGGTATTGTGATGCAGATTGGGAAGGTAGTGCTGATGATATAAAGAGAACTTATGGTGGTTATTTCTTTTTGGGAAATAATCTGATCTCATGGTTTAGTAAGAAACAAAGATGTGTCTCTTTGTCTACAGCTGAAGCAGAGTATATTACAGCTAAGAGTAGTTGTTCTCAACTGATGTGGATGAAGCAGATGTTGAAAGAATATAATGTCGACCAAGATGTCATGACATTATACTGTGACAACCTTAGTGCTATCAATATCTTAAAAAATCCTATTCAGCATAGCCGGACTAAGCATATTGACATCCGTCATAATTTTATCTGAGATCTTGTTGAAGATAAAGTTATTACGCTGGAGCATATAGCCACTAAGAAACAACTGGCTGATATCTTCACCAAAGCTTTGGATGCAAATCAGTTCGAAAAGCATAGGGGTAAACTTGGAGTTTTCATTTTTTAAGAACCTTATGATCAAATTCCTTGTGTGCTTCCACATGGTGCTTATTAATTTGTTTGTTTCTATTTGTGTTTAGTTTTATTTCCATTCGTGCTTCCATTTTTTATTTCCTATGAGCAATATCTTCTCTTGTTTTATGTATTCCCATTATGTACATTTACTCTATTTCTTTTTGTAAACATTTTAGCTAAAAAGGGGGAGTAAAATGTTGGTGTATTGGGTGTGTCCTGATGTTATATATTTAACATAATGATAGGACTATGTGCTACTGCTTTTGGGAGAGTAGCTATTTGTGGTTACTTATACAACTATTTAGGGGGGGCATGGTAGTCATGCTTGCTTGTGTGCTTCTGCTGCTACTGAAGTAGCCAGTTTGTACAAGATGAGGATGTCATAATAGATGTTCCAACATCCTGTCTGGTGTGTGTTAATAATCCTTTGGATATCTCTTATGGTGCGGGTTTTTCCTTGGAGGGGAGAACTATTGTGTATGACAGGGGGTGTAACACTCCATTTCTTTCCAACGAATTATATAAAATCAGAGTTACAAAATTTCCAATGAACAAATTAAATGCTACACTTTCAACTTGGAAACAACGATATTTGATCACTTATAGTTCAGATACGTAACACATAAAATTCGGATGAACCAATAACAACTTGTTTAGTCTTTAAAAATAAAACAGCTTTCGTTGCTACGAAGCAGATTCACAAATTCAAATGAAAACACCATAACATCTTGTCCAACACAAAACGGCTTTAAGACAACAAGTCTTTAATGAAAACAACTTAAAGATTTAGCATAATAATGAAAACTAACAATAAGGAAAACATGCGTTCATGCCCCCCCCCCCCCCCCCTCCCGAGTGCTACGTATCAGAGTGACAACACTGACTCAAACTAACGAAGGTAACATCTATCCTTCTTGATTACATGCACGTTACCAACAGAGGGCAACATTCAAACAGAAGGGGTGAGATATCGAACCATATAATTGATTGTATGATAAACAATTTATTAGATTAGATTATATAAAATCACTACGTCATAACTTTCAGCTAACATCAATCATCACAAGTTAACAACACAACATGTTAAATATAAAACACAGAATGTGACTCGTTACAATGCACATGCATGTGGTACCAATGGAGCAAAACTCCTAAATCAGAAATCTATCAATTAATAGAGACATCAACAATGCAAAAGCCTTCAACTTAATTTGTCAATCCAGGCCAACTTATCGAGCTTCATTTACAACTTGATATGCTATGTATGCGACCTAATATGAACGTCAGGATAACAACAACAAATTTCTATAACAACGCAACAACAAACCAACATTGGCCATAATCCCACAACTTAATATTTTACCCATAAATAGAGGCAATTCAACAAGACACAACATCACCTGCAAATTCTCATTGTTCAACAAGGAACATAATACCATGAATCAACCAAAATTTACTACAACTAAACCGCATAACTATTCGAGCTATTTCGACTATTTCCGATTAATTAATTATCTAAATGCTTATTTCTAATTACAAAACTCTTAAAATTATTTTATTAAAATATTAACTCATTGATACTATTATTATAATTATTATACTAATGAAATGTATATACACATATATTAGTAATTTGTAATACTGAAACTGGTTTTTCAACTGATCTATAATTTACGCTACATAATATACCACCAAAATATTATTCTCAATTTAACTCATATAAGTTATAGTACCATAATTTAATTGGCATATGAACATGATATATCATCTTAGTTTGGATTTAACGCTACATTTAACTATATATGCCAAGTTATTTTTCAAAGATAACATTACAATTTATATTTTCACAAAGTAATGCTAAAAGATGTAAGCTTTATTATTAATTAAATTGGTGTATACTAGTAAACTTGAAATGTTATCTCAATTTCACCTAATTCCACTCTTCTACAGTATCCAAGCATATATGCATTGTGTTCTTTCACTACAGTATCCAAACATATAGACACTTATAATGTTTTGCTACAGTATGCCTAACATATAGGTACTGATCATATACCACACTATCACTTTATTTATAAGCCTACCACCAATTCCTACTACTTATATTATTTTATTCTAGTGGCATACTATTACAATTGATTAAACAAATTTCCATACTGATAATAATTCATAATTTAGAAAAGATGTATTATTATTTGGAAACTCCAACTTACCCTACTGACAACATTAAACATGTCAGAATTACGCAAAACAAATAAAAGTGACTTTTAATGATAGAAAACAACTCTATTGATAACTTTAACAACACTATTGACATCTCTAACAACCCTATTGACAACTCAATTGACAATTCTATTGATACTTCTAACAACTCTATTAGAATAAAAATTAATCCAAGTTAACTATTTATCCAAATACTTATCTCTAATTCATAACTTCTACAAAATTATACTAACAATATTAAATCATTCTTATTAATAATATTATTATTATTATTAAACTAATGAAAATATTACCTATTAGTAAATATATATATATATATATATATATATATATATATATATATATATATATATATATATATATATATATATATATATATATATATATATATATATATATATATATATATATATATATATATATATATATATATATATACACACACACACTGCTATATAAATCATACTGAGAAGTGACGTTACAAATAATGCAACCTTATTATTCTAATTTGTAATCACTTATATGTATGCTCAAAAATACCACTATAGTTTCGGCCACTTTACTATTCTCCACTTAATTCCTACGTATACCGCCAAGCTACAATATAGGCTATATTAGAATATTTTATCAAATAGTGATTTACTCATAGAACACTGCAACAGTATCAATATATATTAAATTTGATTCTCAATATTCTCTTAATTTCAACAATATATCAATTTCAAACACAAACAGAAACAATTTTTTTACAACCTAATCCCACATACCATTCATCACATACCCTATTATAGAGTCAGAACCCTACCTTACCTTGAATTGAAGGTTGCTCTAACTCTCCGATTGCACCTAACTTTTCCTCCTCTTTGCACTTTTACGTATCTCTTCAAAAACCCTTATTTTCTTCTTCTACTAAAACCTATTCTTTCTCTTCTTACTGATACTTCTACTTCTTATTATTTCTCAAATAACTAGTATAATAATATTATCATTCTATTATTCTTATTTTTCCTTGTTGGGCTTAAACTTCTACACATCCCTTTCTACTACTTCTAACATTAAAATAGGCCCATATAAATAATAATAGTATTATTCAATATTAATCCTACAATTTAATCAACTAATCAATTTAACTAATAACGAAACAACTTAAATCAACATTTCACAACTTCGAAAATTTAATCGGAAAAATATTTAAAATATTTAATTAAATATTGGGCGTTATAACTCTTCCCCACTAGAATATTTTCATCCTCAAAAATTTACCTTGTTCGAACAACTCAGGATAGGAGTCCCGCATCTTGCTTTCCAACTCCCACGTCATACTTACTCCGGCAGCTCCTAATCAGACTATTTTCACGAAAGCAATCTCCTTGCCACTTAGAATCTTCATTTCACGATATCCATAGTAAGATTATCTCGTACTTGCACATCATCCATACCAATCTCATGAGAAGGATCTGAAATATACTTTCAGAGTTGTGACACATGGAACACATCGTACAAATTCGAAAGATTAGGCGGTAAAGTTACTCTATATGCAACCTTGCCAACTTTGTCTGAAATCTGATATGGACCAATAAAACAAGGAGTGAGCTTCTTAGACTCCAATGCACGCCCAACACCGGTCACAGGTGTAACCCTCAGAAACACATGATTACCTGCTTTAAATTCTAAATCTTTCCTTCGCTTGTCATGATAACTCTTCTATCTAGTTTGGGAAGATTTCATCTTTTCTCGAATTATCTTCACCTTCTCGGTAGTTTCTCGAACAAGTTCAAGTCAAAGTACCACACCTTCCCCAGATTCATGCCAGCATAAAGGAGTTCTACATCTTCGACCATACAACACTTTAAAAGGTGTCATTCCAATACTAGAATGGTAACTGTTATTATAAGTGAATTCTATTAAAGGAAGATAAATATCCCATGAACCTCCCTGCTCAAGAACACATGCTCTCAATAAATCTTCCAACAACTGAATAGTCCTCTCCGTCTGACCATCTGTCTGAGGGTGATACGCCAAACTCAACCTCAACTTAGAACCCAATGCCTCTTGAAAACTCTTCCAAATATCTGAAGTAAACCTCGAATCTCTATCTGAAACAATACACAAAGGAATACCATGCAGTTTCACAATTACACTAGTGTATATCTCTGCCAACTTTGATACTAGAAAAATGATGTTAATAGGAATAAAATAAGCCGACTTCGTAAGCCTATCAACAATGACCCAAATTGTATCATGCCCTCTTGAAGTATTAGGTAAACCTGTTACAAAGTCCATCAAAATGATATCCCATTTCCATTATGGAACTTCTAATGGTTGCATCAACCCTGCAGGCTTCTGATGTTCAACTTTCAACTGCTGACAATTTAAACATGCAAACACAAATTGAGCCACATCACTCTTTACTCCAGGCCATCAAAATAAATTCTTCAAATCTTGATACATTTTTGTAGCTCCCTGGTGAATGCTCAACTTGCTCCTATGACTTTCCTCAAGAATCACTTTCTTCATCTCTGCATCATCAGGAATACAAATTCGATTACATAATCTCAACACACCTTGCGCATCTAACTTAAAATCTTTATTCTCGGACTGATCGATCCCAACCATCGAGTCTACCAATTTCACATCTAACTTTTGATCTTCTTTGATACTGTCCAGAAATTCATTGTTAATTTTCAACATTCCCAACATAACTCTATGTGATGTCATTTGCAAACTAAGCTCATATCTCTGAACTGTTCAATTAATTCTAACTCTTTAACCATCATTTTAATCAGTTATCGGTAATCCACATACAATTTCATATTACTTCCTTTTTCCTTAAATAATGACATCAAAGCCCCTAAAATGATACATCCGGTTTTATAAATCTATTTCTTTGTCCATATTCTAATAAATTATCCAGTTCTTTCAACTTTGAACTGACATCATGTATGGTATCATAGGGACAAGTCTGGTACCAAGTACAAGATCAACATCAAATTTTGCCTCTCATCCAATATTATTACGTGACAAATAAATCACTTCCAGGTACCGGAAACATTTTTAAAACAAAGGTATTCATATTAGATTTCTAGCGCTTCAAACAGAACTTAAATCAGATATCCATAACTCAAGTTATGAATTTTTGAAGTTTTGTTGATTTTCATCGCAGGGTACTCGGGTACCCATATATATTAATCGGGTACCAGCGGAACATAAGTAGTTTTTTTGTCATTTTCTGTGTACAAAATCTATTACAACATATATTTGAAACCCCATTCCTCTCATAACTCGAGAGACACATTACTTTCTTCAAAATTCAGTTTCCAAAACATCAAAATTCCAGTTCTTTCCACAAAACTATCCTAAAACGTCATTTTTCTTATAACTCAAAAGACACAGTACGTTTCCAAAATCTCAATTTTCAAAACATCAAAACTTTGATTCTTCTCACAAGACTACTAGTATCTTTGAGCTCCGACTCTGACTCGCAATTCACAATCACCCAAAAGCATCAACAACACCGACAGTTACTTACCTAACTTCAACAATAACATTTATAGTACATTATCATTATATCACCATTCAAAACTTCAACATCATACACAATGATAACTTAATACTGACAACTTCACAACCAACCGACAGTGCTGAAACATTGCAACCTTCTGAGCTTCACCTTCTAAAAGTCATCCTACTTTGCTTAACAGATATCCTCTGGCATAAGAATATGCATCGACTCATCAAAGTAATTCGTAATCACTTGGTTTCACTTCAGACAGTCCATTCCAAGGATAACATTAAGTCAACCCAACATCTCGCTTTAACAACAAGTCACAATCATCCACGAAAAAACATTAGGACCAACGCACAACTGGTACATCATTAGTCATAACATCACCCTCCACTTTGAGAGATGCGAACAACACGAGTACCTGATCATTCCCCCTTAAGAACACTTCTACTGACCGTTAAACTTAAATCCTGAATTTGTGCTTCCTTTACAATTGTAAAAACACCACAACAACACTAACGTCTGCACCCATGCACTTCATGATATACTAAACCGACTGTTCACGCCTGAACCATCTCAAAGAAGCACAAGCTTCTCTCCCACTTTTTTCAATTACACTCCTGCAAACAAGCGATTAGAAAAGCAAGCAAGCACCGGCAGTGTTTCACACACTTATCACGTACTAAGGAACAAACAACATTAAACAACTTGGTCGGACGGACCGACCTGCTCTGATACCACTAATGTAACACCCCATTTCTTTCCAAAGAATTATATAAAATCAGAGTTCAAAATTTCCAATGAACAAATGCAATGCTACACTTTCAACTTAGAAACAACGACATTCGATCACCTGTAGTTCAGATACATAACACAAAAAAATTGGATGAACCGATAACAATATGTTTAGTCTTTGAAAATAAAACAACTTTCATTGCTACGCAGCGGATTCACAAATTCAACTGAAAATACCATAACATCTTGTCCAACTCAAAACAGCTTTAAGACAACAAGCCTTTAATGAAAACAATTTAAAATTCTAGCAACATAATGAAAACCAACAATAAATAAAACATGCTTTCATCCCCCCCATGAGTGCTACTTATCAGAGCGAAAACACTGACTCAAACTAACGAAGGTAACATTTATCCTTCTTGATTACATGCACGTTACCAACAGAGGGAAACATTCAAACAGAAGGGGTGAGATATCGAACCATATAATTAAGTGTATGATAAAAAATTTATTAGATCAGATTATATAAAATAACTACTTCATAACCTTCAGCCAATATCAATCATCACAAGTCAACAACACAACATGTTAAATATGAAATACGGAATGTGACTCGTTACAATGCACATGCATGTGGTACCAATGGAGTAAAACTCCTAACTTAGAAATCTGTCAATTAATAGAGGAATCAACAAGGCAAAAGCCTTCAACTTAATTTTCCAATCCAGGCTAACTTACCGAGCTTCAGCTCCAACTTGATATGTTATGTAAGCGACCTAATATGAATGTCAGGATAGGAACAACATAATTTCATAGCAACATAACAACAAATCAACGTTGGCCATAAGCCCACAACTTAATATTTTGCCCATAAATAGAGGCAATTCAACAAGGCAGAACATCACCTGCAAATTCGCATTGTTCAATAAGGAACACGATACCACGAACCAACCAAAATTTACTACAACTAAACCGCGTAACTATTTGGGCTATTTCGACTATTTCTGATTAATTAATTATCTAAATGCTTATTTCTAATTACAAAACTCTTAAAATTATTTTATTAATAATATTAACTCATTGTTACTATTATTATAATTATTATACTAATGAAATGGATATACACATATATTAGTAATTTGTAATACTAAAATTAATTTTTCAATTGATCTATAATTTACGCTACATGATATACCACCAAAATATTATTCTCAATTTAACTCATATAAGTTATAGTACCATAATTTAATGGGCATAAGAACATGATATATTGTCTTAGTTTGGATTTGACGCTACAGTTAACTATATATTGTTGGAGCACAAGGAAGATAAAAGGCAAAAAGGAATATTTACTGATAGCTTCAAAAATAAGGATTTACAATGAATTACAATAACCTACTCCACTAGGATATTTATACATACAAATTAAATCTAATATATATCTTCTACAAAGATATAAGAAGATCTAAGATATTTATCTTCTAACAAAGATATAAACAATCTAAAAGATATTTCTAAATATAAACTAATATCTAATTAAATATAAATTAATTCTAACACCATCCCTTAATTTATATTTACCCAAAACTGAAAACACTAATTTCATCCCTTAAACCAAGAAATTGATCAGTTTTGATAGCCTTTGTCAGAACATCTGCCAGCTGCTTCTGAGTGCTACATTGCACAACCTCTATTATTCCATTCTGAATTTGATTCCTCAGAAAATTATACTTGGTCTCAATATGCTTGCTTCTCCCATGCAACACTGGATTCTTGGCAAGATTGATTGCAGACTTATTATCAATCATCAGCTTCAGAGGTTTATTCACCTCAATCTTCAGATCTTTCAGCAAGTTCAGAATTCACACAGCTTGACATGCAGTTAGAGCACCTGCAATATATTCAGCTTCACAGGTTGACAGAGCAACAATAGGCTGCTTCTTGGAACACCAAGAAATAGGACCTCCCAAAAATTTGAATAAGTACCCAGAAGTACTTCTTCTGTCAACTCTATCTCCGCACCAATCAGAATTAGAATAACTCAGAAGTTCTGATTCGATCTTTCTTCCAGATGGAAATAACACTCCATATTTCAGAGTTCCCTTCACATACCTCAGAATCCTGACTGCAACTTGGTAATGGGACCACTTTGGTTTTCTCATAAATCTGCTAACCATTCCAACTGCATAGCAAATATCAGGTCTGATATTACACAAATACCTTAGAGAACCAACCATCTGTTTGAAGGTTGTAGCATACACATCCTCTCCATCAGAATCAAAATCCAACTTCTGATTCGTATCAGCAGGTGTGATAGAAACCTTGCAATTTTCTAGCTCAAATCTCTTCAGAAGCTCTAGTTCATACTTCATCTGATGTAAAATGATTCCTTTCTCAGAGTATATAAATTCCATCCCTAGAAAGAAACTCATTTTTCCAAGATCTGTCATCTCAAACGCTTTCATCAGAACTTTCTTGAACTCAGCTATCTGTTGTTCAGAACTTCCAGTGAGTAATATGTCATCAACATACAAACATACCAGAATCATATTACCGTCTGAAGTGTGCTGAACATAAACACCATACTCCATCTCACACTTCTGAAACCCTTGTTCCTTGAAAAATGAATCAATCTTCAAGTTCCAAGCTCTGGGCGCTTGCTTCAATCCATACAATGCTTTGTGTAATTTAAACAACATACCTTCCTGATTCTTTTTCTCAAATCTAGGAGGTTGTGAAACGTACACCTCTTCTTTCAATGGACCATTCAGAAATGCAGATTTTACATCTAAATGCATTAGAGGCCAATTCCTATTAGCAGCTATTGCAATCACTAGTCTGATTGTTTCATGTCTCGCTACAGGTGCAAACACTTCAAAGTAATCCAGCCCAGGCTTCTGTAGGAAGCCTCTTGCTACTAATCTCGTTTTGTGTTTGCCAATTGATCCATCTGGCTTTAGCTTCTGCTTGAAAACCCATCTGACACTGATGGCTTTCTTGCCTTTTGGAAGTTCTGTCAGCTTCCAAGTCTTGTTTCTCTCTATAGCATCAAGTTCTTCTTTCATGGCCTGTAACCAAACTTGCTGCTTAAGATCCTCTTCCGTACTCACGGGTTCAGAGTCTACTAACATTGCACACTGAATAACTTCTTCTTCAGAGTCTACTTCAGTGTCTTGCAACATGTCAAACTCTGCAAATCTTCTTGGGATTCTTCTGACTCTTTGTTGCCTCTGAACTGGACCTTCAGAACTTTCCCCTTCAGAAGATCTTGCTTCAGAGTTTTGACTTTCTCCAGAACCTTGACTGTCTCCAGAGTCTAGAAAATTCTCAGGGTATGAATCATCATCAGAGTCAAAGCCACTACCTTTAGAAATACCATCTTCAAAAGTTGGATCACCTCTGCCTTCAGAAGTTCCACTTTCAGAATCATGATCATCACCAAAGGCTGAATTTCCTTCAGAAGCTCCTCCTTCAGAAGTTCCACTTTCAGAATCATGATTTCTACCAGAAACATGATCATCTTTAGAAGCTTGTCCTCCAGAATCTACGTCCTTAGAGTTTTACCTTCTAGAAGCATGATCACCACCAAATTTTGGATCATCATCAAATTCTAGATCAAAATCAGATTCATCATCTGACTCACCTTTAGAGTTTCCAGAGTCATCATCTCCTGACTCTTCTTCAGAAGTAGAATCTCCTTCAGAATCACCTTCAGATTCTGACTTGTCTTCAGCTTCAGAGTCATCTTCTGACTCTAACTTGTCTTCAAAAACCTCAGATTCTGACTCATCTTCAAAATCTCCAGCGCCATCTTCTAATTTTGACTCAGTCATATTCTGATTCTGACTCATACAAAATCACTCCTTCAGAATATTTAGAGTCATATTCTTCTTCCCCTTCAGAATCAGTAAATGACAATTTCACTGGTTCCTCATCAGATTCATAAGCCATAAATAGCACATGTTCATCATTAGAGTCTCCTCTTGCTATATTTGCTTCTTCTGACTTCCTTTCTTTATTGGACCAGCAATCTCTGGCATAGTGACCAAAGTTCTTACAACAGTAACACTGAACATTATTCTTGTCAGACTTCTCCTTTCCCTTCTGGATATTCTTCTGCCTATCAGAGTTTGAAGCTTCTGACTTTGGACCACCATTAGTTTTCTTCCTGGCTTCTGACCAAGTTTGCTTCTGATTCTTCTTACCAGAAGTTACTTTCAGAGCCTGTTGCTCTACTTCCCTCTCAGAAGTTCTTGCAGTCATACGCAACTCATGCGCCTCTAGACTACTTTGCAGCTCTTCAACTCTCATGGTGCTTAGATCTTTGGAATGTTCAATTTCTACAACAATGTAATCAAACTGAGAAGTTAAAGATCTCAAGATCTTCTCAATAATTACTTATTCAGACAGAGTTTCTCCACAAGCTTTCATCTCATTAGTGATCAGAATCACTCTAGAGATGTATTCAGAAACCTTCTCGTTGTCCTTCATGTTGAGATTCTCATACTGCTTTCTGAGAGACTGAAGCTTCACCTTCTTCATTAATACGTCACCACCGTAACATATGACCAATGTGTCCCACGCAGCCTTTGTTGTTTCAGAATCAACAATATTCTCAAACACATTCACATCCACACATTAATGGATGTAGAATAACGCTTTCTGATCTTTCTTCCTCAACACCTTCTGTGTTATCTTCTGGTCCTCTGTTGCGTCTGCTTCTAACAGATTATAGCCATCAGTGACAAGATCTAACACATCTTGATAACCAAATAACACGCGCATCTGGATCTTCCAACGATTCTAGTTTTTGCCATCAAATACTGGAAGCTTGAAATGAATATCTTTGTTTCCGTTCATCTTCTACCTTGTGCAATTTACGCAAAAACTCAATGAAAAACAATGTTTCCCAAATTCCAGAGTTTCTAACCAGGATCTCTAGATACCACTTGTTGGAGCACGAGGAAGATAAAAGGCAAAAAGGAATATTTACTGATAGCTTCAAAAATAAGGATTTACAATGAACTACAATAACTTACTCCACTAGGCTATTTATACACACAAATTAAATCTAATATATATCTTCTACAAAGATATAAGAAGATCTAAGATATATATCTTCTAACAAAGATATAAACAATCTAAAAGATATTCCTAAATATAAACTAATATCTAATTAAATCTAAATTAATTTTAACATATATGTCAAGTTTTTTTCAAAGATAACATTACAATTTATACTTTCACAAAGTAATGCTAAAAGGTGTAAGCTCTATTATTAATTAAATAGGTATATACAAGTAAACTTGAAATGCTATCTCAATTTTACTTAATGCCACTCTACTACAGTATCCAAGCATATATGCATTGTGTTCTTTCGCTACAGTATCCAAACATATAGACACTTATAATGTTTCGCTACAGTATGCCCGACATATAGGTACTAATCATATACCACACTATCACTTTATTAATAAGCCTACCACCAATTCATGCTACTTATCTTATTCTATTCTAGTGACATACTATTACAATTGATTAAACAAATTTACATACTGATAATAAATCATAATTTAGCAAGGATGTATTATTATTTGGAAACTCCAACTTATCCTACTGACAATTCTAAACATGTCGGAATTACGTAAAACAAATAAAAGTGATTTTTAATGATATAAAATAACTTTATTGATAACTTTAACAACACTATTGACATCTCTAACAACCCTATTGACAACTCAATTGATAACTTTATTGATAATTCTAACAACTCTATTGATAATTCTAACAACTCTATTAGAATAGAAATTAACCCAAGTTAACTATTTATCCAAATACTTATCTCTAATTCATAACTTCTACAAAATTATACTAACAATATTAAATCATTCTTATTAATATTATTATTATTATTATTAAACTAATGAAAATATTACCTATTAGTAAATTAAAGAAATCAATGCAGCATACACATGGTAACCAAACTTTCTATATATCAATATATATTATATATATACTTCTATACCCATAATACTGAGAAGTGACGTTACAAATAATGCAACTTTATTATTCTAATTTTTAATCACTTATATGTATGCTCAAAAATACCACTACAGTGTCGGCCACTTTACTATTCTCCACCTAATTCCTACGTATACCGTCAAGCTACAGTATAGGCTATATTAAAATATTTTATCAAATAGTGATTTACTCATAGAACACCACAACAGTATCAATATATATTAATTGGATTCTCAATCATCTCTTAATTTCAACAATATATCAATTTCAAACATAAACAGATACAAAAATTTTTATAACCTAATCCCACATACCATTCATCACATACCCTATTATAGAGTCAGAACCCTACCTTTGTCTTGGATTGAAGGTTGCTCTAACTCTCTGATTGCACCTAGCTTTGCCTCCTCTTTGCACTTCTACATATCTCTTCCAAAACCCTTATTTTCTTCTTCTGCCAAAACCTATTATTTTTCCTCTTACTGATACTTCTACTTCTTATTATTTCTCAAATAACTAATATAATAATATTATCATTCTATTAATCTTATTTTTCCTTGTTGGGCTTAAATTTCTACACCTCCCTTTCTACTACTTCTAACATTAAAATAGGCCCACATAAATAATAATATTATTATTCAATATTAATCCTACAACTTAATCAACTAATTAATTTAACTAAGAACGACATAATTTAAATCAACATTTCACAACTTCGAAAACTTAATCGGAAAAATATTCGAAAATATTTAATTAAATAATTAATTAAATATTAGGCGTTACAGGGGAGTACTGGACCTGTCTGATTGCACAAGCTTTTTACTTGTGTTGTATTTTTACAAATTTTACATGGTTTCATGTAACTTATGTTTGTGGTTTTATTCCTCTCTCCAGGATTTTGTGCTAAGAGTGTTTTAGCAAAAATTTGTCAAAGGGGGAGATTTTTAGTACCATGGTTTTAATATTGGCATAATTTTTCTAAAATATGGTTTACAACATTATGTTATGGAAGATGTTCTAACATGCTGGACAAGTTCATTTGAAGGTTGATGTTCTGACAGATGTTGTAACATCCTGTATCAGAAGATCAATACATGCTACTTATTCTTGACAAGATTTAAATTGATTTTGCAAGATTCCTTTGGGTTTTATCTCACTGATTTTTCACATTTCAAGGATGTTAATTCTCTATTTTTAAGATTGACATTAATTTTGGTAAAACTAATTCTGCAACATGTTAAATAGGATGTTCTAACTTGTATAAAAAACATGTTGGACAAGATGTCATATCCAGATCACTCGAAATCGTGTCTGTTACAACTGTGCACTTGGGTATATTTGGTTATAACAAATTTTGAATATTCTGGGAATATTATGTTATCCTATGTGGCGTCCAAGACCGAGGAATCAAATATTCTATTTGATTTTAAAATATTATTTTGTTTTTCTAAATGTTAGGACATTTTAGGAAACATTACATTGAAGGCCTATTTTTATGCAAAAAATTATGCAGATATTTAGTAGCAGCGCTGCTGCATTTTTAAAGCCGAAAATACAGGACATACATTGCTTATAAAAGGAAGACTCTAAACCTAAAGAAAATATAAGCCGCATATGTAAAATTGTCAATTATTAGGGCTTCAGCTGTTCATTGTTAATTGTGAGCCACTATTATATTGTTTGATGCTTGAGTTGGACTGTTAGTTGAGTTGTAATTGTGAATCACTCATAAGCTTTTAAGTAATAACAAATTATGTTTATTGGAAGTCTGTCTTCGTTTATTTTCATTGTTGTTTCATCACCGTTGTCATTGAAAAGGATTGAGAAGGGTCTCATACCTAGGTGAGTCTTAGGTAGAAGTTAAGCACGAGTTGTAATTACGTGAGTAGATTGTAAATTGGACATTCTTTGCTGAGGATTTACAAACTGATACTATTTAGTGGACTTCTTCCCTGGCTTGGTAGCCCCCATAGTAGGTGTTGTTGTACACCGAACTGGGTTAACAACTCTGCGTGTTCTTTTAATTTCAGTAATCTTAACTAAATTTATCTTGTCATTGTGTTTTGCTCAAATATAAGTGTCTCGACATCTCTTAGGACATCTTATATATACATACCAGAATTTCAATTGATATCAGAGCAGACATCCTGCTCTGTATCTTGGTGAGATTAAGGGAAGATACTTTCTGGTACAATAGACAATGAAGAAATATTTGTTATCAAGCTACCTATTTGAGTACTTTATTTTTTTCCTGATATTGTGTTTAGGTGGGGGGGGGATTAACCACTAACTGATGGAACTAATGTTGGCTGCTATTGAGGGGAAGAATTCTAATTCACTAAATTGTTTCTTAGCAGGATAGAGTTATTGTGAAGAGATGTCAGACATGATGTCTTGACTTATCTGACTTATTGAGAATTTATTTTTCTCAATGTTGTTGTGTTTGCATATTCCACTGACTGATACTTTCATATTTTATTCTGCTACTGTTTATATCTCTGATATTTTGTTGTGTCTGTTTGATTTAGTTTCAAACCTATGTTATTTTGCTGGAATCTGAATTATGGTATTTGTGTGCAAGGATTGTAAATTTTTTTTAGCCAAAATTTGTCAAAGGGAGAGATTGTTAATTCTCTATTTTTAAGATTGACATTAATTCTGGTAAAACTAATTCAGCAGCAACATGTTAAATATGATGTTCTAACTTGTAGAAAAAACATGTTGGACAAGATTTCTTATCCAGATCATTTGACACCACGTCTGTTATAATTGTGCACTTGGGTATATTTGGTTATAATAGATTCTGAGTAATATGGGAATATTATGTTATCCTATGTGGCGCTCAAGGCTGAGGAATCAATGATTCTATTTGAATTAAAAAGATTATTTTGTTTTTCTAAATGTTGAGACATTGTAGTAAACATTACATTGAAGGTCTATTTTTAAGCAGAAGATTCTACAAATATTTAGTAGCAGCCCTGCTGTGTTTTTAAAGCCCAAAATCCAGGATAGACGTTACTTATAAAAGGAAGACTCTAAACCTAAATATATTTAAAATTGTCAATAATTAGGGCTTCTTCTGTTCATTGTTAATTGTGAGCCACTCTTTTATTGTTTGATGCTTGAGTTGAACTGTTGGTTGAGTTGTAATTATGAATCATTCATAAGCTTTTAAGAAGTAGTTGATTATGTTTATTAGAAGTGTGTCTTCATTTATTGTCATTTTCGTTTCATCACTGTTGTGATTGAAAGGGATTGAGAAGGGTCTCATACCTAGGTGAGTCTTAGGTAGAAGTTAAGCATGAGTAGTGATTAGGTGAGTATATTGTAAACTGGAGATAGTTTGTTGAGGATCTACAAACTAATACTATTTAGTGGACTTCCTCCCTGGCTTGGTAGCCCCTAGAGTAGGTGTTGTTGTACACCGAAATGGGTTAACAACTATGCGTGTTCTTTTAATTTCAGTACTCTTAATTATATTTATCTTGTCATTATGTTTTGATCAAATATTAGTGTCTCAACATCTCTTGGGACATCTGATATCTGCGTATCAGAATTTTAAAGGATATTTAATCTGGAACAACTGATTTATCTTCAAATGTACATATGTTGCCAAAATTAGGCTTTAAGATAATTTAGGAAATTTGTATTTTGTTCCAAGATTCAAGGAGATTTTTTGCACAAATTGGTGCAGCCCTCAACTTATGCAACAAGGAATATTTGGGTGAAGAGTCAAGGCTCATAGATTACTAAGGAGTATTTAAAGAAACTACCTAGACCTAATTTCATCAAGAACTTTGTAAAAATAAGGGGAAGTCTACTTTGCTTAGTCTTATGGTTTAAGGGTTCTTCCAGGGAAATTCTATTTTCTTTGTACGCCCACATGCATCTTCTGATGCATTTGAGTTGACTAATTGTTACTTAACATTTTGTCAAGTTATTATTATCACTCTACAATTTGTAAGCAAGAGTTTGAGTATTGTGGTTGAAGTGTAAACTTTAGTTTTAGTTTGGTTTCGAGTCACTATGATTGTAACTAGATTATAGACTGTCACTGGGATTAGGGCAGGTCTTTTATCACTGCAGTGATTGGGAGCGAGATGATGATTTCTCATATCTATGAGGTTCCTAGGTATAAGTTGCATTGGGTAGTGATTAAGTGATAAGTTGTAAAGTGAGACTGTTTAGGCTTAGAATTAATATTATTGATAGTGGATTTCCTTCATGGTTTGGTAGCCCCTAAATTAGGTGATTTGCACCGATCTGGGTTAACAATTCCTTGTGTTCTTTTACCTTTTGAGTTTAAATTTTACATAGTATTATTTTGGTAAAAGTTATGTCAGTCTGCATATGTCGTAACATCTGTCATGATATTGTACATGTATGTTAAGACATCAGTCTTCACATCTTTATTGTGTGTGCCATAATTTCACTCTATTTCCACAACCAACACCACTTCATCCCTTCAGGACCTCACCAACACTTCTGAACCATCTAAACCATCACCATCACCTATGGTTTCATAGACTCTAATGGAACCATTTTTGATGAAACTAGTTCTGATGAGGAAACAAACCCTGATCATTAAACCTCTAACCTTCAATCTCCTAGCCTTAACCTTGATGAAGTAATTTATAATTTCAAGGACAATGCGGTAAAGAGAGTGAAGAAGGTCTATGTAGAGTCTATCACCAACATTAACTCTTCTAGTGTAAATGCTAACTGGAATATGTTTAACAGATGGTTGGCTGTTGAGGTTCTCAGAATCAGAAATATGTCTGTTGAGATCAAAGATATGTGTGTCAAGGAAGCTAAAGAAAGGTATCAGGATTTAGAAGTTTAGAAGGCTGCTGAAATAGAGTTTGTTGAGAAAGTTTCTGCTGAGAAAGCAACTTCGAAAGCTCCTAAGATAGTTGCTGAGAAAGAAATTGAAGATACTTCTAGGGGTTCAGATAAAGATGAAAATTTTCCTCTTTTGTTGAAAAACTCTTGAAGACATGTAGAAAGAACAATAGTTGGTCAGAACACTGCTTGACAAGCAAGATACCATCAATGACAACATTTAAAATATGTTGACTCAACTTCTTGCTCAAAAGAGCCTTCCTTCTTCTAACCCTTAGACTGATGGAACAAGATTTGGTTCTGCAGATAATCTCTTGGTTTTGATGATAACAATACATATATTTTATATGTAACAATTTTGTGCTCTAATAGTTCTTTAAGTGTGCAGATAAAACATTCAAATTGATTCAGGATTTTTGTCTAAGTAATCATCAAAAATGTCTTTAGATCACCTCAGAAAGACTATTGCATCCGGTTCTGATGTAACATCAGTAGTTCTAATGAATGTTGAATGTTAGCCAGAAAGTGATCCACGTGTACTTCTCCAGATAAGATGTTGGTTCAGAAGTCAACTGTGTCCAGAAAAGAATCTACAATGAAGATCACATATCAAGCTTTTTCTTCAAAGATCAGAAATCAAGATAAAGTGCTTCTCAAATAAAGCTTTTGCTTCCAACTCAGATATCAAGAAACTATTTATTAGATAAGTTGTTGCTACATGTCTGAAGATAAGGTTCTGGTTCTGAAAGACTCTGATATTTTTGTGAACACTTCAATGAAATGTCTTCTGGAATATCTATCACTTCTTATCAGAAACATTCCATCAGAAGATTAAGAATAAAGTCATGATCTCTTATGCGCTCCCTCACTACTTCAAGATCAGAAGTATCTCAATAGAAGAAAAAATCAAAAACATACACAAGAAGAATATAGTACAACGTACACCACCTTTTTTGTTATTTTTAGAGAACACGGTGTACGGGTAAAGTTTTTATATGCCCTTTGTATCCCACGATCATACGCTACCATTGTAGCAGGCGACTTGGTGAAAGCGACATTTTCCAATAGTCTTCTTTTCTCAGCCTATATAAAGGGATTACTACTTCACTTAATACAAAATGATTGGAAAAATAATTTGTAAACTATTTAAAATATCAAGGTATCAAAGTTACTGTACAAAGAAAGAAAACAAAAAAGAGAAAACATTCAAAAGATATCAAAGAACACAGAGAGTTGTTGCTCAGATTTGTGTTAACTTATTTTCTCTAAAAACACAAGAGTTATTGCTCATTATTGTGTTATTTATCATTTTTGTATACACAAGAGTTGTTGCTCATATTTGTGTGTAAACATTTGTTCTTTGTTGAAGTGTTAAATCTTCTCTTTAGAAGCAATCTTGTAAATACTATTTGATTGTAAATATTTCTAGATTTGTTTCCTTAAGTGACTAAGTTGTAGTCAGAATTACTTGGGAGGGCTAAGGTGTTTTTCTAAACTCTTAGAGGTTGTTGTGATCTTTCTAGAATATTTGATTAAGTCCTTTTCTAAGGCAAAATCACCTTGACGGGTGGAAAAGAGTAGCCTTTTCTAAGGTGAACATGTATAAACCAAACGTGTCACTTTTCTTTCTTGCTTAGTTATCATTGTGTGTTTATGAGAAGCATTTTCAAAAGAATTAGTTTTGAAAACCCCAATTCAAACCCCTCTTTCTTGTGTTTTTCTCAACCTTCGTAAACACTTTAGGATGTCCTTTAAAATGGTTTGTTTTTTTTTTGTCAAATTTCTTTTTTTATGCTTATCTCTTGTACAATTTTTGCTTGATCTATGAAAGTTTCCTTACTTTGTTTATTTGTATGTTATTCTTTATTTTGCTTAGAGAAAGCGTGCTAATTATTTATATTCACAATTGATGGTTCTAACTTTTTTTTTTAAATCTTTTTGATTATGACAAAAAGGGGGAGAAAATATTTATTATTTTGATACATATTTAATTCTCTAAATCTCATTGATTACATTCTGACAAAATATATATGGAAGATTGTTGAGAATGTTGTTTCAGGAACATGCTGAAAATGGATCAAGCTCAGATAAAGAACTTATATTGGTTACAAGGTTTTGATAAATCAAGATTTGATTAATATACTTTCTGATCAAATCAGGCTCTGATAAGTTAACAATACTCAGATATCCCTTAATCTCTAAATTTCTATAAATATTAGACTCAGGGGGAGCTTATTTATCTTAGGGGGAGTTTTTCTAAAACTTACTTTGATATTTTTATGATATTACCTTGTAAAATTGTTCTATCAAAATACATGGTTTTGTTATCATCAAAAAGGGGGAGATTGTTAGAACACGATTTGGTTCTGCATATAATCTCTAGTTTTGATGATAACAATGTATATATTTTATATGTAACAATTTTATACTCTAATAATTTCTTTAAGTGTGGAGATATAATATTCTATTTGAGTCTGGATAAGATCATTAGAATCATTATTGGCACCTTCAAAAGAACTATTTTATCCACTTCTCAAGAAACATCAACAATTTTGATGAATGTTGAATGTTCACTAGAAGAGGATATTTGTGTGCTTCTCAGAAAAGTGTTTGCTTCCAGTTCAGAAACCAAGACGTGTTTATAAGAAAATGATTTCTATGTGCTTCTCAGATAAGCTTTTACTTCCAGCTCAGAAATCAAGATTTGTTTATCAGACAAGCTTTTGCTCCAAGTCTGAAGAAAAGGTTATGATTCTGAAGACTCTGATACTTTTGAATAACTCATCTAAACGTGATCTCTTCTGCACTCTTTATTACTTCAGATCAAAAGTATTTCATCAGAAGATAAGATCAAGAAACTTTCACCAAGAGAATAATACAACTGTACAATACCAATTCTACTATGGTGAAGAATGTACTGTACGACCTAAGGAGTTTGTCCTTATCAATGATTTACTTTTTGGGGCTATATAAAGGATCACTCTTCATTGCAAAATCAAGAAATCTATCAATGAAGTTGAAACAGAAAATTTGGAAATAAAAGTTACTATTCAAGTGAGAAAATATTCATTCAAGAGAGAATAAAAACACAAAGAGTTATTGCTCATTTTTATGTGATATTTGTTCTCAATATAAACACAAAGAGTTGTTGCTCATTTTTGTGTTAACATTTTTTCACCATCATTGTTGTAAACACAAAGAGTTGTTGCTCATTTTTGTGTAAACGCTTGTTCTTCATTGTAGTGTTAAATATGCTTTTTAGAAGCATTATTATAAACATTTTTTGATTGTAAATCTTTTGAGATTTGTTTTCCTCAAGTGACTAGGTGATAGTATGTATACTTGAGAGAGCTACAATGTTTTTCTAAACTCTTAGATGCTTATTTGTAATCTTTCAATATTAGTGGATTAAGTCCTTTTTTACAGCAAAATCACCTTGACGGGTGGACAAGAGTAGCCTTGTTTAACGTAAACTTGTATAAACCTATTGTGTCATTTTTCTTTCTTAGCTCGTATAACTTCGATTATTTGTGTGAAGTATTTCTAAAGAAAGAGTTTTTGAAAACCTAATTCAACCCCCTTCTTGTGTTTTTCTCAACCTTCATATATGTCGATGACTTGCTGGTAACTGGAAATAGCTTGGAGAACTTGTCAAAGTTCAAAGAGCTGATGATGAGAGAATTTGAAATATTGGAGCTGGGAAAATTGTCTTATTTCCTAGGCATAGAATTTCAAATTTCGAAGCAAGGTATGGTGCTACATCAAAGGAAGTGTGTCAAAGAGATACTCAAGAGATTAAGGATGGATGATTCGACTCTAGCATCTTCGCCTGTCGAACCAAATCTGAAGTTGGAAAAGCATGGAGAGGAAGACAAAGTCGATGTAAATTTGTTTAAACAAATAGTTGGATCTCTGAGATAAGTGTGCAATAATCAACCTGATATAGGTTTCGTAGTTGGATTAGTGAGAAGATACATGAGTGAACCAAGGGTGTCACACATGAAGGTTGTAAGAAGAATTCTGAGATACTTGAAAGGATCAATAAACTATGGAATTCTATTTCAACGATACTCTGAAAGTAAAGAAACAACAATTACTTATTTTTCAAATGCTGATTGGTATGGAGATAAGGAAGATCGAAGAAGCACAATTGGATATTTCTTTCAAGTATTTGATGTCTCAATCTCATGGTGCTAGAAAAAGCAACATGTGGTGGCATTATTATCGTGTGATGATGAATATATAGATGATCCTATATTGCATGTCAAGCAATTTGGATCAGATCGGTACGTGAAGAAGTGGAGGTCGAAGTGAAGAAACCTCTTGTGTTGCAAGTCGATAACAAGTCAGTCATAAATTTGGCAAAGAATCCAGTTCTGCATGGAAGAAGTAAACATATTAAAGCTAGATTACACTTCCTCATAGAAAAGGTAAATCGAGGTGAACTTGAAGTAAAGCATTGCTCAAGTGAAGCACAGTTGACCCATATTTTCACCAATGGATTGAAGATCGACAAATTTCTGAATTTGAAAAAGAAATCAGGAATAATTCAGATCTACTATGATTAGCGTAGGTTCGACAACTAGAATTATAGGGGTGTGTTGAAATATTAGATATAACATTAGATATAATCCAAGCCCAAGCCCAATTAGAGTTTGTTAGCCTATTTAATTTACAAGCTAGTTGTATATAAATAGACTAATTTGTAAATCAGCTGGTAACAATTCAATTAATAATAAAATCCTTTATTTTCTCTTTTTCTACTCACTAAAAGTGTCTCATAGTCTAACGGTATAAACTATAAAGTCAACCGTTAATAATCTATCAATTAACTATATAATTGATCAACTATATAACTAACACAAATTTTTTATAAGAAAAATATATTGAAAACCGGGGTACATGTGGTACTCCAACCCAATACAACAAAAGAGACTAGACAATCCAACAATGATTGTTCCTAAATATAACACTTATAAAACGTTACCTTAGATGCCACACATAAGCGTTTCCTATTCTCTCAAGTTGGGCAACGCTTAATAAAACTGTGCCCAAAGAGAGAAAAGAGTGTTGCCTTAGATAATAGGTAACCTCGCATAAAAGACACTTGAAAAATGTTTCCATTTCTCTTAGGCAACATTATTTTTTGCATTTTTTACAATAGTTTTTAAATGTTACAAAAGGAAATAAATGTTATAGTGTGTCAGGGTTATTTATTGGCCTAAAACATAAAATAATTAGAATCACGTAAGCATGTTTGAACAAATTATTTGCACAATCCAAACTAAACACGTTGAATGTAAAGAAAATACTTTAATTCATATATTGAATAGTCAACATAAATGTTACAAAGTATAGTAGGTTTCTTGTAGAAGAGTTGTTTAACTTTTTACAAAGAATTGTGAAAACATGTAGGCTATTTGAATTGTTTAGACAAATTAAGAATAAGCTTGTGTGATAGGATTATGTGCATATGATTTTTCCCACCTAACATCATCCTACTCAAATGTCAAGCCTAAAAACGTGGAATTTGGATCTTCTACATTTCTCAAAAGAGATGGAGATCATCATTACTAAAAAATTTAGAACATGATATATTTATATTACTGAAAAGTGTGACATGTAGTTTATATGCTTTAACTTTTATACAATAAAAAGATTAGTAATGATACTCTCCTTTTTTAAGAAATAAAGAGCATCTTAACTCGTTATCTTTCTCTATTCCACTTTAAATTTGAGTCTCCTGAACTTTCTCAAGGTCGTACGAGATGGTACGTTGGTGGATGGGTTACAAAAACAGGTCTAGTGTTGTGCATCTAAATAAATTGTCTATTAAAAGGTATCAATTAGGGATGATAAAACGGGTCGTGATTCGTCGGGTCGGCCCACGCACCCGTCTAAAAATAGTGGGTTAGGTTGGAATTTTGGACCCGACGCCTAGCAAAACCATTCCCACTGAAGACTGCCATCCGCCAAAGATCGCCCCGTCAAAACCCGTCGCTCGTCAAAGTCCTCCGCGACTATTTGTTCAGCTTGTCCCACCTTAAGTCTGTCTGTTTTTAGTTTATTCTAATAGGTCCAATTCTTGATGATTTTATTTTATACATTTATTTGTGAATATATGCAATATGTTTTTAAGTAAATTTTAAGAGAAATTTGATTTCTCTTGGTGAATTCGACAGGAAAGGATATGTGTTCCAAGGAGAGAAAAGTATCCTAAGAGTCATGAAGGGGTCGAAGGAAGTCTGGAGAGGCGTAAAGAAACAAGGCTTGTATACACTTGAGGGTGAAGTTGTAAGTGGTTCGAAAAATGTTGCATCCACGAAACCTTTGTCGAAGACAGGAATTTGGCACATGGGATTGGACCATGTTAGTTAAATGGGTATGGTTAAATTAGGGAAACAAAATTTTCTTGGTGGAGACAAAATCAAAAAGGTGAAATTTTATGAACCCTGTGTACTTGGAAAATCTTGTAGAGTGAAGTTCAACAAAGGCAAACAAAGAACACATGGATCTCTTGATTACATCCATGTTGATCTTTGGGGGCCTGCAAGGTGACCATCATATTCAAGAGAAAGATATTTTCTATCTATAATAGATGAATATTCCAGAAAGTTATGGGTATTCATCCTGAAGACTAAAGATGAAACTTTTGAGAATTTCAAAAGTTGGAAAACTCTGGTCGAAAATCAAACTAGCAGAAAGGTCAAGAGACTGAGAACCGACAATAGCCTGGAATTTTGCAATGAGGCTTTCGACAACTTTTATGCTGCCTCTGGTATTGAAAGGCATAAAACTACCGCAGGTACTCCACAACAAAATGGTTTAGCTGAAAGATTTAATCGAACTATTTTGGAGAGAGAGATGTATGTTGACTAGTTTGGGTTAAAGAAGGTGTTTTAGGCTGAGGCTGTTTCGACAACAACATATCTGATAAACATATGTCCTTCGGTTGTGTTAGATATGAATAAACCTGAATAAGTTTGGACGGGACATCCACCAGATCTCGACAAACTGAGGATATTTGGTTGCGTAGCCTATGTTCATATTAGGCAAGACAAGGTCGAACCTAGAGCTCTGAAATGAATGTTCATGGGATACCATGAAGGAGTTAAAGCTTATAGGCTATGGTGCCTATAGCCAAGTCACATAAGGATTATCACCAGTCGAGATATAGTTTTCAATGAAGATGAAATGGCTTTCAAGAAAACTAATGATGTTGGTCGAAGTACAAAAATATCTGACGAAGAGATGGAACAGTGAGAGATTCTTGTTGAGGCGGAGAATGTTGATGCTGAATTGTGTATCCCAGGTGAAGTCGAAGAAGAAGCAGAAGATGTTGGGGAAATTGAGGAAACTATCGATGACTACCTATTGGAAAGATATAGATTAAAAAGAGTCATCAATCCACCTCAGAGACTTGGATATTCATATCTTATAGCTTATGCCTTAATCTCTGCAAGTGAGGTTCTAGACGAAGAACCTAGAGACTATAAGGAAGTTATGAGGAGTCATAATAAGACTGAATGGCTGAAGGCTATGATTGATAAGATAAAATTTCTTCATGATAACAACACTTGGGAACTGATTAAGAAACCTGTTGGAGCCATGTTAGTCAGTTGTAAATGGATTTTCAAATTTAAAGAAGGAATCTAAGGAGTGGCGTCGAAAAGTACAAGGCAAGGTTGGTTGTAAGGGGTTTCACTAAAAAGAAGGTATCGACTTTAATGATGTATTTTCTCCTATTGTGAAGCACATGTTCATTCGAATGTTGCTTGCCATGGTGGCACTGTTTGACCTTGAACTGGAACAAATGAATGTGAAGATTGCATTCTTGTATACGGATTTAGATGAAACAATCCTGATGAGGCAACGTGAAGAGTATATCGAAAAGGGAAAGGAAGATTATGTGTGCAAGTTGAATAGATCTCTATATGGGCTGAAACAATATCATCGACAGTGGAATAGGATATTCGACATGTCATGTCACGCATAAGTTTCATTAAAAGTCAGTTCGACCACTGTGTTTACTTCAGATTTTGACCTGGTAATTCACTTGTTATTTTGTTGCTTTATGTTGATAATATTCTCATAGAAGGAAACAATGTCGAAGATGTAATGAGGATGAAGGTTGAACTCAATAAGGAGTTCGATATGAAGGATTTGGGAGTTGTATCCAGGATTCTTGGGATTGACATTCCAAGAGATAAAAAGCAGTCGAATTTATACTTATCTCAAGAGGCATACTTACAGAATATTCTTGACAAATTTGGTATGTCGAGTTCAAAGAATGTTGTGACTCCAACAAATCCTCATTCAAGCTAAGTATAGATCAGCGTCTCAGTACTGAGATCAAAAGAGCTTATATGAATAGCATCCCATATACTAACATAGTGGGCTCTTTGATGTATGTTATGGTATGTACTAGACCCGACATAGCATATACAGTAAATTTTTTAAGCAGGTACATGGCGAATCCTGGAAATGCTCACTAGCAAGCATTGAAGTGGATTCTAAGGTACATAAATGGGTCTCTGAATAAAGTCTTAATTTATGGTGGAGTCTTGGGTGAAGATATTAAAGCAGTAATCGAAGGGTATGTCGACTTTGATTATGAAGGTTGTATGGATTCCAAAAATCTATTTCTGGATATGTTTTCACTATGTTCGGTATAACAATTAGTTGGAAAGCGACACTTCAGAAGGTTGTTGATTTATCAACCATTGAAGAAAAATATATTTCCTTAACTGAAGCTATGAAAGAAGCATTGTGGCTGGAAGGTTTTTCTAAGGAGCTGAAACTTCAAGGTCGAGTTATCACTGTTAAATGTGATAGTCAAAGTGCAGTACACATGTCAAAAAATTCAGCCTATCATGAGCGAACCAAGCACATTGATGTGAGACTGCATTTTGTCCGAGGAGTAATCGAGCATGGAAAAGTCCAAGTGCTGAAGGTTTTGACAGATCATAGTGTTGCTGATGTGATCACCAAGACATATCCTAGTTGCAAGTTTTTCCACTGTATGCAGTTGATAAAACTGCATGAAGAAAGCTAGTTTGTTCTTTGATATTAGAGTTTGTTCCAAGATTGATATTTGTGAGATATTGGATCGAACTCTATTGGGTCGAAGAGTAGCTTCTGGTTCGACAAGATTTACGCATGTCGTCGAAGTATGTTCACATGTTGGTGTCGAAGACCTACATACTATAGTCGAAGTGTTATCTAGTATGTGGGTGTCGAAATGCTAGGGTTCATTAGTATTTCGAATTGAGTATGTTTGTTATGTCCAATTGTTTAAGTTAGATTGTTTCCAAATTAGCTTGTAATTGATATTTGTGAAAAAGCCTATTAGTTTAGTATGTTAAGTTTATTATAAATAGAATACTAGTCTCTCATCATTGCATACTGGAAATCCTAATTTAAGGTGAAAAAGTTATTTATTATTCTTGGATACTTGTAATTTTGTTTGAAGAGAAAATAAAGAATAACAGTTATAATCAATTCTTGTTGTTCTTATAACTCGACTATTTTTTATTACCTTTGAGTTTTCTAAACTTTCTCAAGGTCGTACGAGATGGTACGTTGGTGGATGGGTTACAAAAACAGGTATAGTGTTGTGCACCCAAATAAATTATCTATTAAAAGGGTATCAATTAGGGATGGTAAAATGGGTCGTGACTCGTCGGGTCGGCCCACGCACCCGTCTTAAAATGGTGGATTAGGTTGGAATTTTGGATCCACCGCCTAGCAAAACCATCCCCACTAAAGACCGCCATCCACCAAAGATCGCCCCGTCAAAACCCGTCGCCCGTCAAATTCCTCTGCGGCTATTCATTCAGCTTGTCCCACCTTAAGCCTGTTTGTTTTTAATTTATTCTAGTAGTTCCAATTCTTGATGATTTTATTTTATACATTTATTTGTGAATATATGCAATATGTTTTTAAATGAATTTTGTTTAAAAGATGTTTTATAAAAAATATTCTAAAGAATAAGTGAACAATATAATTAAAATGTAAAAAAAAAGTCTTTAAATATATTAAAAAATGAAGAAAATAAAAAAATAAGCGGACAAGCCCGCCTCCCGTCAATCCACCACCTTGACGGAGCGTGAGCTAGATTTTTATGCCCATTTTAACTTGGCGGGCTTGCCTGTCCCACTTTTTTTAGCAGACTTAAGCGGGGTGGGGCGTAGTATCAATAACGCCTCTGTGAGATATTGGATCGAACTCTATTGAGTCGAAGAGTAGCTTCTGGTTCGACAAAATTTATGCATGTCGTCGAAGTATGTTCACGTGCTGGTGTCGAAGACATACATACTGTAATCAAAGTGTGTTCTAGTATGTGGGTATCGAAATGCTAGGGTTTGTTAGTATTTCGAATTGGGCCTGTTTGTTATGTCCAATTGTTTAAGTTAACTTGTACCCAAAGTTATCTTGTAATGGTTATTTTTGAAAAATCTCATTAGTTTAGTATGTTAGGTTTATTATAAATATCATACTAGTCTCTCATCATTGCATACTGCAAATCTTAATTTAGGGTGAGAGGGTTATTTGTTATTCTCGTGTACTTGTAATTTTGTTTGAAGAGAAAGTAAAGAATAGCAGTTATAACCAATCCTTGTTATTCTTATTGCTCGCATACTTTTTCTTACCCTTATGGGTTTCTTGCTGAAAGAAACCTATTATACTTTGTGATTTCGGCATCGTTTTTCACAAAACAAATTGGTGCAATGAGCATGGATAAAATGTCTTCAGCAAAGTATGAGATTGAAAAGTTCATCGGAGTGAAAGATTTCAGTCTGTGGCGCTTAAAGATGAATGCCCTACTGGTTTAGCAGGGTTGTTATGAAGCATTGAAGGGAGTGGCGACCATGGATGTTGCATTAACGGAAAATGAAAAGACGGTCATGATAGAGAAATCCCAGAGCGCAATCTTGTTGAGCCTTGGTGATAATAAGGTTCTTTGACATGTATCAAAGGAGACGACAACATCAGGGTTATGGGTGAAACTTGAAAGTTTGTACGTGACTAAATCGTTGGTAAGTTGACTCTACCTGAAGCAAGCTTTGTTTTCATTCAAGATTATTGAAGATAAAGTGTTGGCTGAGCAGTTGGATATGTTTAAAAAGCTGATTCCTGGTCTTGAAAAATATTGATGTGAAGATCGATGATGAAGATCAAGCTCTGTTGTTGTTGTGCGTTTAGCCAAGAACACATTCTCACTTTAAAGAAACTTTATTGTATGGAAGGGAGTCCCTGACCTTTGAAGAAGTTCAACCAGCCTTGTAATCTAAGGACTTGAACAAACGAAAGAGCATAAATCTTTGATGGTTGGTGAAGGTTTGGCCGTTAAGGGAAAATTCTTGTGAAATTATGGTAAGTTCGACAAGAAGAAAGGTAAGAGTCTGCAGAAGTCTTATAATGGGGAAGCATCTGGTATTCAATGCTATTATTATAAGAAGGATGATCACACAAGAAAGGTCTGTCCTGAACGCCTGAAAGATCATGAAGGTAAGGATAATGGCAATGCAACCATTGTTCAAGATGATTTCGACTCATCTGATGTTCTTGTGCTTTCAAGGAGTAACTCAAGAAAAGAGTGGATTATAGATCCATGTTGCACTTGGCATATAACTCCAAAAAAAGACTTGTTCGAGGAATTATGTGATCAAGATGATGGATCTGTATTACTGGGAAACAACAAAGCTTACAATATTTTAGGTGTTAGATCTGCGAGATTCAAGCTCCATGATGAGTCAATAAAGTTGTTGACTGAAGTCAGGTATGTACCTGATTTGAAGAGAAATCTGGTTTCTCTTGGTGAATTCGACAAGAAAGGGCATGTGTTCCAAGGAGAGAAATGTATCCTAAGAGTCATGAAGGGGTCGAAGGAAGCCTGGAGAGGCGTAAAGAAACAAGGCTTACATGCTCTTGAGGGTGAAGTTTTAAGTGGTTCAAAAAATGTTGCATCCATGGAACCTTTGTCGAAGACAGAAATTTGGCACATAGGATTGGACCATGTTAGTGAAATGGATATGGTCGAATTAGGGAAACAAAATTTTCTTGGTGGAGACAAAATCAAAAAGCTGAAATTTTGTGAACCTTGTGTACTTGGAAAATCTTATAGAGTGAAGTTCAACAAAAGCAAACAAAGAACACATGGATCTCTTAATTACATCCATGTTGATCTTTAGGAGGATGCAAGGTGTCCATCACATTCAAGAGAACGATATTTTCTATCTATAGTAGATGAATATTCCATCCTGAAGACTAAGGATGAAACTTTTGAGAATTCCAAAAGTTGGAAAACTCTAGTCGAAAATCAAACTGGAAGAAAGGTCAAGAGGCTAAGAACCGACAATGGACTAGAATTTTGCAATGAGGCTCTTGACAACTTTTGTGCTGCCTCTGGTATTGCAAGGCACAAAACTATCGCAGGTACTCCACAAAAAAATGGTTTGGATGAAAGGTTTAATCGAACTATTTTGGAGAGAGTTAGATGTATGTTGACTAGTGCTGGGTTAAAGAAGGTGTTTTGGGCTGAGGCTATTTCGACAACAACATATCTAATAAACAGATGTCCTTCGGTTGTGTTAGATATGAAGACACCAGAATAAGTTTGGACGGGACATCCATCAGATCTTGACAAACTGAGAGTACTTAGTGACGTAGCCTATGTTCACATTAGGCAAGACAAGGTCGAACCTAGAGCTCTGAAATGCATGTTCATGGGATACCATGAAGGAGTCAAAGCTTATAGGCTATGGTGCCTAGAGCCAGGTTACTGAAGGATTATCACCAGTCGAGATGTAATTTTCAATGAAGCTGAAATGGCTTTCAAGAAAACTAATGATGTTGGTCGAAGTACAAAAATATCTGACGAAGAGATGGAACAGTGAGAGATTCTTGTTGAGGTGGAGCATGTTGATGCTGAATTGCGTATCCCAGGTGAAGTTGAAGAAGAAGCAGAAGATGTTGGGGAAATTGAGGAAACCATCAATGATTACCTATTGGAAAGAGATAGATCAAGAAGATTCATCAAGCCACCTCAGAGACTTGGATATGCAGATCTTATAGCTTATGCCTTAATCTCTGCAAGTGAGGTTCTAGACGAAGAACCTAAAGACTATAAGGAAGTTATGAGGAGTCTAAATAAGACTGAATGGCTGAAGGCTATGGATGATAAGATGAAATTTCTTCATGATAACAACACTTGGGAACTGATCAAGAAACATGTTGGAGCCATGTTAGTCAGTTGTAAATGGATTTTCAAAGTTAAGGAAGGAATCGAATGAGTGGCATCGAAAAGGTGCAAGGCAAGGTTGGTTGTAAGGGGTTTCACTAAAAAAGAAGGTGTCGAATTTAATGATGTGTTTTCTCCTATTGTGAAGCACATGTCCATTCAAATGTTGCTTTCCATGGTGGCACCGTTCGACCTTAAACTGAAACAAATAAATGTGAAGATTGCGTTCTTGTATAGGGATTTAGATGAAACAATCCCGATGAGGCAACCTAAAGAGTATATCGAAAAGGGAAAGGAAGATTATGTGTGCAAGTTGAATAGATATCTATATGGGCTGAAACAATCTCATTGATAGTGGAATAGGAGATTCGACAAGTTCATGGCACACATAAGTTTCATTAAAGTCAGTTCGACCACTGTGTTTACTTCAGATTTTGACCTGGTAATTCATTTGTTATTTTGTTGCTTTATGTTGATAATATTCTCATAGAAGGAAACAATATCTAAGATGTAATGTGGATGAAGGTTGAACTTAATAAGGAGTTCGATATGAAGGATCTAGGATCTGCATCTAGGATTCTTGGGATTGACATTCGAAGAGATAGAAAGCAGTCGAAATTATACTTATCTCAAGAGGCATACTTACGGAAGATTCTTGACAAATTTGGTATGTCGAGTTCAAAGAATGTTGTGACTCCAACAAATCCTCATTCAAGCTGAGCATAAATCAATGTCCCAGTACTAAGATCGAAAGAGCTTATATGAATAACATCTCATATACTAACATAGTGGGTTCTTTGATGTATGTTATGGTCTGTACTAGACCCGACATAGCATATACAATAAGTTTAGTAAGAAGGTAAATGGTGAATCCTGGAAATACTCACTGGAAAGTATTGAAGTGGATTATAAGGTACATAAATGGGTCTTTGAACAGAGTCTTAATTTATGGTGGAGTCTTAGGTGAAGATAGTAAAGCAGTAATCGAAGGGTAGGTCGACTCTGATTATGCAGGTTGTATGGATTTCAAAAATCTATTTTTGGATATGTTTTCACTATGTTTGGTACAACAATCAATTGGAAAGCGACACTTCAGAAGGTTGTCACTTTATCAACCACTGAAGCAGAATATATTTCCTTAACTGAAGCTGTGAAAGAAGTATTATGGCTGGAAGGTTTTTCTAAGGAGCTGAAACTTCAAGGTCGAGTTATCACTGTTAAATGTGATAGTTAAAGTGCAGTACACATGTCGAAAAATTCAGCCTATCATGAGCGAACCAAGCACATTGATGTGAGGCTGCATTTTGTCAGAGGGGTAATCGAACGTGGAAAAGTCTAAGTGCTGAAGGTTTTGACAGATCATAGTGTTGCTGATATGATCACCAAGATATTTCTCAGTTGCAAGTTTTTCCACTGTATGCAGTTGATAAAGCTGCATGAAGAAAGCTAGTTTGTTCTTTGATATTAGAGTTTGTTCCAAAGTGGAGATTTGTGAGATATTGGATCGAACTCTATTGGGTCGAAGAGTAGCTTCTGGTTCGACAAGATTTATGCATGTCCTCGAAGTATGTTCACATGTTGGTGTCGAAGACCTACATACTATAGTCAAAGTGTGTTCTAGTATATGGGTGTCGAAATGCTAGAGTTCGTTAGTATTTTAAATTGAGTCTGTTTATTATGTCCAATTGTTTAAGTTAGTTTGTACCCAAATTAGCTTGTAATTGATATTTGTGAAAAAACTCATTAATTTAATATTTTAAATTTATTATAAATAACATACTAGTCTCTCATCATTGCATACTGTAAATCCTAATTTAAGGTGAAAAGCTTATTTATTATTATTTTAAACTCTGTAAATCCATTACTATCATCCTAAAAATCAATTTCTGCATATCAATAGGTCTAATTTATTCTAATTATTCAATTAACTTGTTTTTATGGCTTAAATAATCACTTAGCATAAAGTAATTTATGCTAGACGAAAAATTGATTGTTCTAACTAATTTTCAAAATCCATCCTATAAATTGATTTATGCATTCTTGATTTCTCACATTCGTATTACCATATTTACCTAAATTCGTTATAAAATGATTTTTACAATCCTAAAAATTGATTTCATCGTTATAATTCAACAAAATCATACGACAATAATTCTAATTCACATCATTAGTAACACCAAACATCACATAACCTACACGAAATAAATACATAAACATACATTCACACATAAAGACCAGTCAACATGCAAAAATCAACAACCATATTTATCTATTAGTAAATTAAATGACAAAAGATAAGATATGGTATGGTTTCATCATTTCAAACAATTAGTCTATTCTAGTTGATAAATAAAAAGAACACGCGTATGGATGAGGTATGATTACAATGGACCATTATCATGTGTAACACAAATTTCGTTTCACATATCAGTTTTGGGAATGTGACCTCAGTTTTATCATCAATTAAAATGGTCCACATATCATTTGTCGGAAGAGATAGAAGAATGATTAGCCCATTGTTGTTCAAATTATGACTATGATTTGCTAATCAAGTTAAATATGGTTTGTCAATTTTTTTAGTCATCTTCTGGTTTTACAGATTAAGATTGTAAAATAGTGGTCATCCAAAATCTCTTGACTCACCTATTACAGGCCAAGAATAGGAATGGCCAAACAATTATCCAATTCATTATTGGGTGAAAAAACACTTACAATGACAAGGTGAGGTCCTTCTTTTATAAGAGAAGAATGGGCCTCAACGATACAAAGTCAAATAGACCCAATATCAAACTAGAGTCCAGCAAGAGAGAAATATCAAGGAAAAGAGCTAAATATGGAAACTAACGGTTAAGCTTTCAATATTATCATATCTATCATGATTTTAGAGTCACTTTCGACCGCTAGATTTGTAAATATCACTTGCCAAGCTAACTCTGTTTATGTTTGGTATATTTAAAAGTCAATGTTCAACCGCACACTATATAAAAGATGGGAATTATAGATTCATAAAAATTATGGTAGAAAACACCATAACGTGTAGTGGTGATGCTTTGTATTGTTCCAAAACACACACTCAAAACCATGTAACATCGCTCATATCTCGGCAATGAAAGCATCACACACACCCATTTTTTTAGCATAACCCATCACACAACTCTATGAAGAATCTCTTAATAAACCTTCATAATCAGCAATGTAACTAGATCTTTTACAAGTACTATTACAGTTGAGCTTAACACAATTCACTACAATAAATAACGTTTTTCATGACAAGTTTACACCTTGAGTAATGAAAAAACGAGGATATAGATCTTGGGAGTGTTATGTTGTATTAATTTTTTTTTAATAAAAAACATTAGATCTCGGATATTTAATATAACTTAGGTAAAGTAGCAATAAGGGAGCTCCCTTCGACACCCAGCTGCTGTATTTTATGTTTTTTTTTCAATTTTTTAGTAGGTATTTCTCACTTGGCGCCTTTCCAATTTCCATTTTTATTTTTTTTATTTGTTCCATTAATATTTACCTCGGCTACAGGATTCAACTGAGACATAATATATTTTGCATTAACAATTTCATAATACTAGTTTCAAAATCTTATTTTAATATTTTATTTGATATATTTTAACTCTTCGATTTTCCTAAATATCCGATATGATATATATTTTAAATGAATTCCCAAAATATGGTGCTATGAAGTTATTTTTGTATTTTATATTTTTAATAAAACAACCACGTCGTTTTTTTTTTGTAAAACCGAAACAAAATTTATTTTGCATGAAATACTTCATAGAACTAAGTACCTAGTTTTTAACTTACCATTTACCTATCAACACTCAAATGTCAGTTCGTCACTCTCATTTCGCAAAAAATCTTAGGCGATATCAAAACTCTTCCAAGTGATATTCATCAAACATCATTTTCGCAACAGGTTTGTTCTTCACTGCGTTAGTTTGTATATTCATCAACGTTAGTTTTTCACTTTTTCTATTGATCACTTTGTTTAGAGTTTCTTCGTTAATTTGTTTATTGATCATTTTGTTTCTATTATTTTCCATTTGTATATTTATCAATGTTAGTTTTCCACTTTGTTTATTCATCTTCATAGTCATGGTCGATTCGACAAGTACCTCCCATACAACATCTGCTGCAAACTCTGTTAATACACAAAGTCGTAAAATAAAAACTAGAGATGCCACAATATATACAAAGGTGAAAAAAGCTAATGAATCTGGTATTCGACACCATATTAGAGTTTATGCAGAAACCGACAAAGTTGAAGGTGAACATGCTGGTGATTTTTTGGGTTACATTTTGTTACAAGGTAGAAGTAAAGTGAGTATTTTGGTAAAATATCGGCATGAAATTGCAGATGAATTTAAAAACGACATTTGGGTCGATATTACAGTATTGATCTTTTATCCTATCATTTGTTTTATAAGTATATTTTTTGTGCAATATTAATAACATCTTTATTGTGTAAACATGGGATCACTTCATTGTTACTCCAAATGATAAGTACGTGAAAAAGAAAATGCTTACTTATTATGGTGAACGTTGAAGGGGGTTTAACACACAACTCACCCATGATTATATTAACATCATAAAGAACCACCTCCATACGAGGTATATTCATTTATTGATCGAGCTACTTCGGAGAAATTTGTAGAGTATTGCAAAACTCCTGACTTCTTAGAAAAGAGCCAAAAAGGAAAGGAAAATCGAGCTAGAAATATTTATCCACATAGGTTGTCTCGTGGAGGATATCAAAGAATTGAAAAAAATTTGATGGACGGAAAAAGAAAAAATGGTAGAAGAGCTGGGAGATTCTATAAGTCTTGATCAAAGTCCATCTCCACCATCACGCCACGAGAAATGGAAGAGGACACGCAAAAAAAAAACGGCGAATACACATCATATGCTACGCGCGAAGTGGCTCAAAGGATTATAAGTAGATACTTTTTTCAAGAATATTTATTTTAGTTAAATAAATTTGGTAAATATAAAATTTAATATGTTGTACGATGATCTTGTTGAACAAACCAAAGTCAGCCTCTTCACTTCACAAGGTCGTCATGACGTCTTGGTAGAAGCGATTGGAACCGAGGAGCATCATGGGCATGTCCATGGTCTTGGTAGAGGCGTTGGCTTCAGTGTATATTTCGGACGCTCTCAATCATCTAGAGAGAAAATGAGTAAGAGAGAGGTTGAAGAGATTGTTGTTGTTAAGTTAGGGGAGGAAAGGAAGTGGGATAAGTTTTTCGAGGAGGAGAGGGGAGGTTGTGGTAGACGATGCAAGAGAAGTTCTTGGAGGAGGAGAGAGAGAGGTTCTTGCAAATGGTGCAGGAGAATTTTTTAAAGGATAAGAGGGAGAAGTTTTTTCAAACAGTGCGAGAGATTGTCCAGAAGGAGCAAGAGGAGCGAGAGAAGATGAATGAGAAGAAAAGGACCGAGAAGTGTATCCACGATAATCTTGAGGTATAAGTTGTATTTTGTTGTTATTATTGTATGCATATTTCAGTTTTGGATTGTATTTATGTTGTTTTTATGATGCAGAAATTGAGTTCGTTGGGTATACTCAGTCACACAAATTCAAATCAGATGGAAATTCGAGAGAATGTGGTTGAGAAATTTATGGGTGGTACTAGCGCAATACATAGTTTTTCTACCAAACAGGCCAGTGTTGGACCCTCACCACCAAATCAAGATAGCTTTCCGAGACTGGAGATGATGATGCCGAGTATTTAACTCATTACAATGGGTATTAAATTAAGTCATGATCCACAACATTCGGTGTTTCTTAACAAGACTTCTTTACATGAATTTTTGAAGGGAGATGAGGAACTAGACGAGTCCATATTGCAAATTTGGTCATCATAAGTATAGTTTTATGTTGATTTCTATTTATATACATACATTCTTGTACTTTAAAATAAAGATTTGACCTTGCAGGAGCATCCATGAGTTATGTGCAGAAAAGAATCTTCTAAACAGGTATTGTATCTCAGATGCTGCGAAGATTTCTCTTACTTGCGATTCTCCAGGTAACGAAGTCAGGACTTACTTACAAGAAAAGTTGATGGAGAGAGGGAGCAACAAAGATTGTTATGTGGCCCCGTTTTACCGCGAGTAAGTATATATTAATTTGTGTTTTCATTTATAACTCAATTTTATCTATGTTATTAATTATTCTGAAAGTTTATGTAGCTGACATTGGTAACTACTTATCATATGTCCCAAGAAAAATAGTATTTTTGTGTTTTTCTCGGTGCACTCGACACTTCTCGATGTTGTGATCAACGCTTTGAATGGATAAGTTGTATTATTTTTTATACTAAAATTTAACTTTAAAGTTAAATAGTTTTTATTCATGTTTAATTTTAACCTACACATGTAGAGTGATTGAGGAATATAATGCGCGAAGAAGAAATCTTATGGGTAAAAAGCCAAACTTTTATTACCCAAGAGTAAGTATAGTAATTGTGCTATTTAACATTATATCAATTGTGTGTATTAGTGTGACATTAATAAATGTGTTATATTTGTAGTGGTGAAAAAAAAATCGACAACCATTCTTGTGGATATTATGTTATGAGATATATGCTCCATATTGTCTTTGATGGCATTACATAAGGATGAATGAAGAATAAGTTATTAGCTTAATCCATGTTATGTATAATTCTTAAACTAATTTTATTATTTTTAGCTAATCATAGTTTAAATTTTGTTCTAATTGTAGGAGCTTAGCAACCAAAAACCATATTCAACAGAGGAAATTGATGACGTCCGATCACGTTGGGACATTGTATTCTTATCTCATTATGATGCTCTAGAACAAGAACAATAGTTTATGTTAGTTGCTTATTATTTTGTATATGAACAAAGGTTTTCTTATTTTGCCTTGATGATAACAATGTTAATTTGCACACTTGGTTTGAAATGATATATGATATTTTGTACATATTTTGTATTTTATGTGTAAAAAATAATATTGGCAGGCTAATAGATTTATTATAAAGATATGTGTTGTACCCAAAAAATTTCCCTCCCATTATTCAAGAATATTCTCCTAGGGTTTTCATTTGCTCTAGGTTGCTCAAGAATTGATCAGATAAATTCTCCTCCTAAGCAATAGATACACAACCAGGGTTTCACTTTTCTTAAGAGAGATTGGGTTTCTAAGTCCTCAAGTGGATTTCATGGTTTCTTAAATGTCTTCAAGAATGCTTATACCAAATTTCATGCCTTGCATCACAAGTTTGCTCAGTCAATGACTCAGATGACCGAAGATTAATTGTATTGGATAAAAAGTCAATTATGGTCAACATGCAGTCAAACTTCAAGATTTTTGGTCAACATCAACATTTTAAAGTCATATTCATCATTTTATCAAGGGCTGATCATGATTCATAAAGAAAACTCTCAAATCATCAAAAGTCAAAAGTTGCCAAATTAGAGTTTTCTTAAGAAGTGAACTGAACTTTGACCAAGCATAACTTTCACATGCTTCATCTGATTTCCCTAAACCAAATCTCATTTTGAAGGAAATTCAATTCTCTACAACTTTGTCTCTTTAATCTCAAGTTCAAAAAATGCTTCATTTGAGAGATATGGGCCAATACATTATAGGTCATTTTAAAAGTCAACAAAAAGACACTTTTTGTCAAGGAAACTTACATTAAGATAAAGTCTTCAAATGCAAAAATGATCAACATAGAGGTTGTAGAGAACATTTTGAGCTTTCCAAAAAGTCTGAGATCACCTTTAAATGATAAAAATTGAGAGAGTTATGAGTGGTGTAAGTTGGGAAATTTTGAGCAAATGCATGAAGCCAAAGGTGACCAAACTTAGAATTTTGGGCTAATAGGCTATTGTTTCAAGGTCCATGCGCACTCTACACCTCATATGAGCCTCTGAATTACTTCATGCACCCCTTGAACCTTTTATTCTATTTACTTTGATTTTATTCATTATTAATTGAAAATAAATAAGATAAAAAAACAAGGCTTTTCATACAAAGTCCAAGCCCATGTTTGGTTGACCTAATTTCCCTTATATATTCTCAGAATTTCAGACAAAGGCTAACACGAAAACCCTTGTGCAAGAAACCTCTTCCAAAAAAATCTCAAAATCATTCAAACTAGGGAAACTCGAAACCCTAGCTTGCAGCCACTCTTGAGGCCTACTAACTCTTCCATTCACTTCCAAGAACACAATAGGGTAACGATGGATCAATTACCATGATCAAAAGGGCATAAAATCGCATATACGAGCCTCACCGATTTTGATATTGTATGAATTTCATACATTCGTTTTCCTTGTGTTTTAACATGTACTAACCGTATTAACATGTTCATAAGGTATCAATATGCAAAAAAAGTCAATTGCATGACCTTCATGCTACCAGAATCACCAATTTCCATACATGCTCTGATCCATGTTGTTTTGGTTGTACCTTACAAACTAGCATGATTTGGCCAAAAATACCACTTCCATTGAATTTGCAGGGTTGGATTTAGTGGAATAGGGTACCTTTGGATCCCTAACATTTGGTGTTTTTGTAGGTTTAAAAAATATACTCACCGGAGAAGATGACCGGAGCTAGGGCTCCGACGCCTCTCCGGTCATGCAATGTTATTTTATTTTATATTCAATTTGTTTCAGTGATAACAATATATGTATCACTACCCCAGTGGTTAAAACGCGCGCTCTAAGTCATTACTATGCCAAGGTGTGGGTTCGATCCCAACCTTTTGACATTTTGAGATTTTTTCACATTTTTTCTTATGTTTTGCAGGTTTGATATAAAGCGCGTTGATTCTCATTATACTCACACAAATACAGCGCTGGCGCAGTGGTGAATGTCATGGATGAAAGGGCTAAGGGCGTGGGTTCAACACCCACCCCTGGCAGTTTATTTTTAAAACTTGGTTTTTTCATCCTTTTTTCTTAAAAATCCCAAATTCATAAACCCTAAACCTTTTTTAACAAACCTAATTCTTTTCAAAATCTCTTTTTTATAAACCCTAATCAAATTAGGTTTTTAGAGTTTTAATTTAATTAAACAAATTATTTCTTAATTAAAATTAATTAGACTTTTTTTAGGTTTATTTAATCATTAAAAACCTTTTTCGTCAAGAAAACACTGAAAAAACATTGTTCATTTTTTTTTCTTACGTTCTTTTTCGTATAGTTTATTATTCTCGCATTTTTCTTATTGTAACTGTTTTCCAGAATGTAATAGTAATTAGGGTTTCCTTGCATTTTCCTACTTATGTACCTCTCCCAAAGCAATGTAATATTCTAAGGTTTATATTTTCACTTTTACTTTCTGCACTTGTACAGTTTTTTTGATATATTATTGTTGTTAGTAATTAGGTCTTGTATGGAAAGATAATAACGAATCGATAGCTAACCCTAACTGCAAAGATAAATATAACTGAAAAACAACACACCTCGCACACTCACACCTCTAAGGTAACCTCCCTTGTTGCCTTCGGGTTACGAAACAGTCATATCCCTCGAAAAAGGGGACGCTTTAGCAAAGTCCCTAGAAAACAATGATTATGGTCCCTCGATGACCCTTTTGACGTTGCCTTCGGTAAACGATCTAGTCCCTTAATGATAATTGCTAAAGCGTCCCTACCAGTTGCCTTCGATGATTGTACGATAACCCTCGCCTGTCCCTTCACATCCAAAGATAGGGCTTCCTACCAACTAATGGCATGGATAGCACTATCTAAAGGAGGAGGGAAGTGCAAGAAAGACCTTTGAGTAGGTACAATGCTTTGAATCGCTTGCTCACAAATTTTTCTCACAAATACTTTTCACACATCACTTTCAAAACAACGAATATTTTCAAAACACTTTGTACGCATTCTTGAGGACCGATACAAGAATCATTACAAAGTTCGCCTTACATTTTCTCTTCAAAAGTATTTTCAAATCACACACAAAGCAAATTTCAAAAGTGAGCTAGCGATTAAGAGCCTGTAGATAACTATGGATGAAAAGGGTGCTAACACCTTCCCTTTTCATAACCTACACCCCGAACTCAAAATCAAAAAAGGTATTTCCTGTTCTTTTCACCATTTCCTTATTGGATAAAAGAAAAGTCGGTGGCGACTCTTGTCATCCGAAACATTTGCGATAAAACGCAAAACCAAGTCAGTTTTCCCACCGTATTACAATATGATACAAGCTAGTGAAAACGATACATGGAAAAAATGATACAGGAGGCTAATGAAATTGATAAATATATCCAAAAAGCTTCATATTAAACTCCTCAGTTTTTATCTAAAACCAAGGTAAATTAATACCTTATTACCATGGGGTATAAACAAAACCGATAGTTATATGATGCGCGTAACAAAATGTAGAAAATAAAATATATGCAGTTCCTAGGGATCGAGCCCGTGACCTTTTCAATTTTAACCTCGGTTTTTAAAACACTAAGGTGTTAAGTGGAGACTTTTTATGAAGACCTTACTAACCTTGTCTAGGTTGCCGAGGTAAAACCTATTTCGCGTTCGACGTTATAACGAATTTTTGTAGTAGTGATTGTTCTATGGTTATTGTAAATGAACATGTATAATATCTGATCTCGGCACCAATTTTTATTTTCTGAATACAATTCTCATTCATGATCTCTCTTTCCATATTCATGATTATTTCTATTGACTTGTCAAGATGCTGAAAACCCTCTTCAAATATTTTTGTTGTTGTTCCATTTCCAGAGGTACCAGTAAGATGTCATATAGTTGTACTCTCAGTGTATTCCATGAAACTCCATAATATAATTTTTAAGATTACAAGAGATCAATCCCTACGAGAAAAGGAATAAAACTGATTCATTTTGTTTGAAGGAACAAGCCAAATTCATACCTATGTTGGGAAAGGGCAATCTCGCAGCTCATGGATCAAAGTATCCTCAGGGTTCATACACCAATTGCACTCAACAGGGATTGATGGGTTCCACTTGTGACGTTTAGAGTTTGTCAAAATCTCACATGTGCCATAATCTAAGCGAATGTATGGATTCAATTAGGGCTTTCCATTTCAGAATAATATTCCACTCGATATTAGTGTATGTCACAATTGGAGAAGCAAAAAAATAAGTATAAGCATTGTTGATAGAAAATTCATTGTTTCTTTTGTTCCCCCACCCCAACTTGTAAACATAAACTTCAGGAAGAGGTGGAGTAATGGTCATAATAAGATTAACCATCTTTACATTAAGCCAATTTTGAAGCAAGTCCAGATTTCACTTTCTCTCCTTATTAACAACATCTTTAATTATCAGGTAATGTCCAAAATCATATCAGTTTAGGCCAAATTAAATAAAAGAGTTTGCTTAGTTGGAATCCAATGGTTAAACCAAACATTGGCCCTCCTTCCGCCCCAAGCTTCTATACCATGTTCTTCTGTAATTTGTCAATGATTCGCTATAGATTTCCACAATGAGGAATCAATTTCCTTGTAAATAATATTCTTCATCAGGTTTTACTTTCTGTCATATTCTCTAATAAGAGCCTGAAACCATAAATCATTATGATTAGTAAATAAATTCCAAATCATTTTGAAAATAAAATCACCATTTATCAATTATGTTTGTTTGATTTCTAAGCATCCATGGTCCTTAGGCATATAATAAACCTCTCACTTATCAAATGTGTTTGTTTGATTTCTAAGCCTATGTGGTCCTTAGGCATATAACTAACCTCCTATTGATTGTTGGTGTAAGCCCTAGAGGCCAATAGTTTTGGTATGTGTATCGAATTATTTATTAATAATAAAAGGCATTTCTTTGTTATGTTTGTTTTTCAAAAATAATAGTCCCTAGAATGGTTCTTCTATTTAATGAAACATTAAGTGTAACTTAATCACGACATCTTATTAAACACAAGGACATTATTATTAAAGTCACCATAGTTAAGCTTTATTGTGAAGTGGGATAACAGTAAAGAATTGAGACTATCATATGGATAGACTGATGATCACATCTAATGGATCATATATAAAGAGTTATCAAGTCTTCACATAGGTATGAATGTTATGAGTAATATTTATAAAGGATTGGTCCACCATGAGAATACTTCATAGAATTTTATTCAAATGTCATAAGTTATTCTCAAGGTGATAGTGGTATATACCACCATTCGACCTAAACCCACTATGAACCCTATATCTGGCGTCGAGTATTTTATTGTTAATCAAACATTATCCATAAGAGAATCACCATAAATATGGTTTATGGATACTCCACAAACCATGTTGAGAGACATGAGTGATCTAAATGGAATTTGTCCAGCCTGCGTAACAAGATATATGTCTAAGGGCCCAATATGGAATTGGACAAGGGTAACACAATCTATGCCTTGTGTTCAATATAGACATTAGGGGAAAGGATAATTGTACACACAAATATTGTCATATAAAGGTTTTTTTTATATCACATGACATTTTCTTGACTTGGGTAGTAGTGACGTGTTGCTAGATACCGCTCACTGTTTATTATATTAAATATGTAATTTAGTATAATTATCAACATTGCAAGAACCTACAGGGTCATGTAAAAAAGGAAAAATTAATTAGAGATAAAATAAATAAGTGAAATAAGGAACACCATAAGGTTTAATGTACTTAATAAAATTACTGAACACTGTAAGGTACGATGCACTTAAGTGAGTTATAGAACATTTTAAGGTACAATGCACTTAAGTGGGATTTTTTAGCTTGTAGCCCACACAAGTAGTTATATAAATAGAACCCTTGTGCAAAAGCTTTTTCACTTGATAAAATACAGTGATGAAACTTAGTCGTACTCCCTCTCTCTCTATTTTCATTCGTAGCAACGAGCATTGAGATTGAAGGAACTTTATTCATGTGGATTGAGTAAAGGAATTGTTCTTTATTCATCATTTGTGATCGTTCACCCAATTCTGCATCAAAGGCTTTAATCTCCACAAGTGGTGATTGTTTTTATCACTGATCATGCTCATTCGTAAGGATTGACTTAAGGGAAATTTTTGTTTTCCGCTGCGTATTGTATCGCAATTTCCCTTTACTTATGAGATGAGCCTTGTGGTTTGTCTCAATGTCTCCCCCAAATAAATCTTGGCTATAATTTTTCCAGGCCAATACTAATAGTTATAGGTATTTTTGCATACTTCATAGGAAAATAAGGGATATAACTTAAGACGTATTTACTTAGCGTGATTCTCCCAACTATGCTCAAATGATGATGCTTCCAACCACTTAACTATCTTTGAACCTGATCAGTGATATGCCAAAAACAATTTCTAGAGCTTCTACTTTGCGAAACATTTGGCCCAATATACTTTTCCCGACTAGAGGCTTCTCTAAATTTTGTATGTTGTGTGATCTCTTGTGAATATGGGGCTCGATGTTAGCAGAGAAATAAATATGAGTCTTCTAAAAGTTAACATTTTGGCCAGAGGCTTGTAAAAATTGATCCAAACAATGATTGGTGTAGTATGTTTGTCCTATAGTGGCCTATGCAAAAAGAATAATGTCATTTGTAAACATGAGATGAAACACTTGAGGTTTTTCTTGCCCTACAGGCATAGGAACCATTGTCCGCTAATCGGGAAGCAGAATACTCGGCTAACCTGTATAGTGTGATCAATTACTGAAATTTAATTTGATTTATTTAATCAACATAATTTTATAATGATAATAAAAAAATGTTTACTCCGCCTTTTCTTGGCAGTAGGAGTCACAACTTTACTCCACCTCTTAGCAAATCTAACAACAAGACTTTCTTTGGAAGTTGTAGAAGGCACGACATCATTCCCTTTCATTTTCGTTATCCTTTTGACAATAACAGGAGCCAATATATTTTCTATAGGCTCGTCATTAAAATCTGGATTATCAACATTCACAGTATTATTAAACTGATATTTCTTCACATCAACACTTTCCTCTTTGTCTTCTTGGTCAGACAGATCTTTCTCACTTTCACCAGACATACTTTCATAATCAAAATCATCTTTCTCATCACCAGTATATTCCTCTTTAGATACAATCCCTTGGATGTTTTTATCAGACATAATCTTCTTCCTAACTTTGTGCTTCAGACATCCAAGCTTCTGGTGTCACATCTTGACTTCATCTTCCTTAGACATTAAACATGTGGAGGAATTATAAATTTCTTATGTTATCCACAAATAGAAATTGTCTTTAGTCCTAACTCATCTCATCAGCACATCGTTCTTTTCATTTGTAACCAAACATTCAGACTTGGGGAAATTCACATTTAGACCTTGATTAGATAACTAACTGATATTGATTAGATTGGCATTAATTTCTTTCACAAGAAGCATATCATCTAGACTAGGAAGTCTAGCATAATTTAACCTTTATATCCCTTTAATTTCACCTTTATCTCCATCACCAAAAGTGACAAAACTTGTGTAATAAGACTTAATATCCACTAAATACTTCTTCACCCCTGTCATATGTTTATAATATTCACTGTCAAAGTAGCAATCTTCTCTAGATGAAGCTCTAAAAGAAGTATGGGCTATAAGGCTAGTATCAAAAACCTTAGGTTTACACTCCTTTCTAGTTTAAACCATCACATGATTAGCCCTAGGTTGTTTTGGATGTTTAGGATAACCATACAATATGTAGCAGAATGGTTTTATGTGACCATATTTACAACAATAATGACATTTCCAAGGCTAAAACTTAGCTCTGGTCTGAGTTTTTTGAAGTCTAGAAGGATATTGTAACATTTAGTCAGACATTATGAGTCATTCTTCACTTCAGCAGGAATAAATTTTGTCATATGGGTTTTTCTTTGATCATTTAAAGACTGATAATTAAACCATATGCCATTAAGTGTTTTACCTCTTTCCCTAACTTGAATTATTTCATCCAACACATTAGACCCATTGTTTAGCATTCTTATGTATTTGGTCATGTTTTCAAGTTTGGAGGTCAATAAGGTTACCTCATTTTGAAGATCAGAGACAATAGATGACAATTTCTCTTTTTAGCCTACGGTAGAGCTATGATTCTCTTATGTTTTTATTCTATCTTACACACTTCTTCACTTATAACACAAAGCTCTTTGTAGGAAGCAACTAGTTCTTCATAAGAGAGATCCTCATCATAAAAATCTTTGCAGATTCATGCCTACCAGTGAAGGCTGTAACATGCTTAGCAATTTCGTTATCAGATTCACCCTCAGAATCATCACCAAACAAGCCCTTCTTTTGATTATTCAGGTATGTGGAACATTCTGATATAATGTAACCAAAACTCTCACATTCATGGCACTGCATGCCTCTATCTTGATTTGGCTTCTCCTCGATTATCCTTTTTCTCTGAAACTCATTGTTCTTGCTGATGTCATATGAGATGTTCTTTATATTTGGTCTTGACTTCCTATCCATACTCTTCGGCACCTTATTGAATTACCTCCTAATAAGCACAATAGCATTAGAAATTCCTTCATTAGTATCCAAGTTAAATTGATCCGCTTTATCTTAAGTGTTGGATACAAAAGCTATGCTTTTGTTCTTCTTTTCAGATATGTCACTAATAGCCAATTCAAACATTTTAAGTGACCCAACAAGTTCATCCACTCTCATGTTCCAGATATCTTGGGCTTCTTCAATGGTTGTTAGCTTCATGTCAAATCTCTTAGATAGAGACCTGAGAATTTTTCTAACCATATTTTCTTTTGAAATCTTCTCTCCCAATGCACTAGATGAATTGGAAATATCAAGAATATTAATGTGAAAATCATGAATAACCTCATCATCATTCATCCTGAGATTCTTAAATTTGGTGGTGAGAAGTTGAAGTCTTGATATTTTAACTTTTGGTGTCCCTTCATGAGTGGTTCAAAGAATTTCCTAAGCATCTTTGGCCATAATACAAGTGGTTATTAACCTGGATATGTTTTTGTCAATTCCATTGAATATGAGTTAAAGCTCTGGATTTTCCAAGAGAAATTTCATCTTCATATTTAGACCATTCCTCTTCTAACTTCAAAGTCTCCTTCCCATCTTTGTCCTTCACAACATGATGGTCCCAACCCTTTGTGGCAGCTTTCCAAGTTTTAATATCCATAGATTTTAGGAATGCTACCATATGAGCCTTCCAATAGTCATAGTTGGTGCCATCTAAAACAGGTGGTCTATTAGTATTTCCTCCTCCCTTTTCTGTAGTACCAGGAAATATCTTCCCTGAAGCACCCAAAAATAAAACAGGGTGGGTGCTCTGATGCCAATTAAATTTTTGGCACTTGTAATACAAATGTCAAGACTAATGTCCCAACATCAAAACACAATGTCAATACAGATGTTAAAACTTCATCTGCTGATAGAATAATTTTACCAAAATAGAAATTCTGGAGAAATAAATTGCACAAGGTAAAAGACACAATCAATTGTTAAGCAAGTTTAGTGCAACATCACCTACTCTGGGGGCTAACATGCCAGGAAGGAAATCCACTATAATAGTATTAGTTCAAAGCCTAAAAAATCCTAGTTTACAACTTATCACCTAATCATTATTGTTCTCGACTAGGCTTGCACTTGGTCCAAACTTCATACAAGGCCCAATCAGATTGGCTACATGGGATAACCTGTCGACGACGACTGGTCGACATGGCTTTTCCTTACAGGGACATCCACATGAATGGTGAGGAGGTAAGAGGATGATTAAGAGGACCTCGCAAGCATACCCCACTCTTCTTGGCGATCAAGACAACTCCTCTGGGGACAACCACACAACTCGCAGGGAGGGGCCATGACAGATATAAGTACCTCACGAGCATTCTCATCGTAGGGATGACTCTCATCACCTTCAAATATCATAGTCCTCTTTTCCCCGAGAAGATCGCATCCATATTCTCTTGATAGTTCGGAGGAATCCATCTAGGTTGGGGACCACGTGATAGCCCCTACTACGCATGTAGGACCTGGCAATGTCCACTTTGGGCCTGCTTGCCAAGCCCAACGATGCAGACAAAGCTGAGGGCTATAAATACCCTCTCACTTGAGAGGGTAAGGTATTCATTCTTTCATACTCACTCTCATACTTGCTTGCGTTACTCTAAACCTCACTTTGGCATCAGAGTGTCTTGCAGGTACCCCGCGCTTCATATCCAACCACTGCTCGGCTCGAAGCTTGTGGGATTTGACAATATCTTCTGGTCAGGTACGATCAGTGGCGCCGTCTGTGGGAAACCAGCTTCCCCGTATCTATCTCAAGAATAAAGAAACTCTCCATTAAACTTTGTGTTTGTCATGGTCGACCAAGCGCCCAATAACAACCAAAACGCTCATCTTTCCAACCTCAAGAACAACACAGGCAAAAACATTGGTAACAACAATGTTGGGAATGACATCGATATGGTCGGTCTCGAGTAGAACTATAAAGATGGGCTTACCGCCTCTTCATCATCCCAATCTCGACCACACGAGGATTTCCATACCCCTCAGACTATGAACCAAATGCTTTCCAGGAGGTCCTCGTCCATGCGGACGCTGATGCCACGACCCGAGCTCTGTTCGCGACTATCAACCAAATAAATTACTTGATATTCTCGCAGGGTGAGCGGCTAAGGGCGCTTGAACAGACTTGTCGGGCCCCTAGAAGACATAGGAGACCTGACAGTCCTCCTCCCCGTAAAAATGAAGACCATCGTCAATCTCATACACGGATATACATGAAGGACAGATCGCGAAGCATTTCTCCTCGACGGACTGGGAGAGGCCCCACGTTGGAGAGAACACTTCCCTAAGCCACCGGGAGACGCGACCTCACCACCTGCGCAGGGAATGACGATCCCCTGAAAACAGAAACAAGGGAAACAAAGAAACACAACCTCGGCCAAGGGATCCTCCCCGAGGCAAAGTATGTCACTACAACCGCCATTACAACCGATCCCTTTTCTGCTCCCCATATATAAGCGTCAAAGATGACCCCTACGGTCCCTTATCCCAGGCTATCATGGAGGCAACCATTCCTAGAGGAATGGAGAAACCTCCCCAACTGAAGGAATACGATGGAATTGCGGATCCTGTCGACCACATCGACGAGTTCGAGGCAATGCTCCATTACCATAACGTCGAAGGACCGATCAAATGTCGGTTACTCCCCAAGACCTTGAGAAAAACATCCATGGACTGGTACAAGAACCTCACCCCATGGTCGATCACCTCCTGGAGAAACCTCAAGAACCAGTTCATCAGCTCCTTCACTACGTCTCGTCGACACCCAAAGACTGAGGCTTCCCTTGAGGCTATTGTTTAAAGAAGCGACGAAACCTTTAGGGAATACATTGATCGGTTCAACCGCGAGGCCATTCAGGTCTCGTGTACTGATCATATGAAAAGGTACCTTCTTGAGATAGGAGTTCTCTCGGGAACTGAGTTCCGAAAGGCCATCGGCATTGAACCACCCCGGTCTTTCGATGCTCTCCTTGAAAAGGCCAGAGCCTACATAGACTACAAGGAGAAGGAAGTAGAAAATAAAGCCCGCGACACAAGGAATCACAGACAAGATAACGTTCCACAACACCAAGACGTGGGCCCTTCTCGATGGACGAGCGAGAAGAGAAGGGATGATAAACCACGGGATCCCCGCGAGCACAGGGGACCCGCATGACGATTCACGAAGTACATTCCATAGACCGCTTCTCGTGAGCGCATCCTGGCGGAATGCTCTAATACCGACTTCAAAGACAACAGCGTCAGACATCCTCGATCTTCTCCAGCAAATCCTGGGGCGGATAGGACAAAATATTGTCAGTACCATCGGAGTCACGGGTACTTGACAAAAGACTGCATCCACCTCAAGGATGCCATCGAGATCCTCATTAAGGGTGGAAGACTCGGGCAATACCAACACAATAATGCCCCTCACCGAGACACCCATGAGGTGAAAGAAGCCAGGGAAGAAACCCGACCATTAGATGAGTCAGCCCCCATCCAGATAGCTTTCTCCGTGACAAGTCCGGAGGACTTCTAGGTCCCCAACAAATACTGGGACGAACCTTTATCCATGCACAGCTGATGGGAGAAATTCCCCTCCGCCATGGTCATAACTAGTGGGAGATTTAACAACTTCTCTGTAAAATCCATGAAGAGTAAGTTTAACGAGTTGGTGGACGTAACCCCAACCCAAACGGTAACGCTCGAGAGGTTCAAAGGAAAATCTGAACCAATCACTTTCTATCTGGAGGAGTTGCCCAGCGGGTCCCCCAACTCGAGCATCCTTCTACAAGTGAGGGCAAGGATGGCTAACTTCGACGTGCACTATTGTTGTACCCCAAAATTTTCCCTCTCTTTTCTCAAGACTTTTCTCACAAAGATTTCCAATAGCCCAAGCTTGCACAAGTGTTCACTAGATCAAGCCATTTCCTTAACACTGATGCCTCAACTTAAGGTTGGGATTTTCACAAGTATAATTGGATTTTCAATGCATAAATTGACTTTCATGGATCATTATGGACCTTCAAGAATGCTCATGTCAAGTTTCAAGTCTTGCAACTCAAAATTGCTCAGTCAATTGGCCAGATGACTTAAAATCAGTTTTATTAGGTAAAAAGTCAATTGTGGTCAACTTATAGTCAAACTTCATAATTTTTGGCCAACATCAACATTTTAAAGTCCTATTCACCATTTTAACAAGTTTGGATCACTATTCCTCAAGAAGAATGTTCAAATCAACAGAAGTGTAAAATGGTCAAAATCAGGGTTTTGACTATATTTGACTGATTAGGGGCTTTTGATCTAATACATGATCTAATGGATTGAAGAACAATATAAAGGATTCAAATAAAACATGTTGACCTAATTTCATAGTTGAAATTCAGTCAACTGATGAAAAGTCAACTGTATACCAAAAAGTCAAACTTTGACTTTTTGATCAAATTTAAGTTTCAAAGATCATATTTCATCAAGACATTCAAAAATATGAAACTTGATCATCAAGAAATCAATAAAGTCAAAAGTCATCTTAAAAAGTCAAAATTTTCAAGACTTAGAATTTTTGTGTTTTTATACATGATTATTTCATAACTTCATGCCAATTTTTCATCAAGATGCAAGATGATTCAAAGAAAACTTCCAACATGAAAGTTGTATATCTCAATGAGGTCTAAAACTTTGCAGGGCAGAACAAGTTATATAAATTCTTGGATATTGAGTTATGAATTCACAAAATCATGCACTTTTTATAAAAACACGGTGAAAATTTGACCTAGTTTAGGCAGATTTTTGACCTAACTTCATGGAAATTTTTCACATAGTTTCAAATTGATTCTTAAAAAATGAAAAAATGAAGGTTGCAAAGTATGTTCCAAGCTTTCCAAAATGTCAAAGAACTCATTGATATCATTCTTGAGCTAGGAGAATCAAAGAGATGAAGTTTGGGTTTCAAACTTGAAGTACAAGGCATTTTTCATGAAGAACACTTGACCAAATCCATAGCCATTCTGCATAATATTGCTTTGAGGGCCTCAAAATTGTGTTTCACTCCATAATTAATGATTTACGCAATTGATTGAGTCATTGTCCAATTGATTCAAGCATTGTCCAAGTCAATTTGCCATTTTGGGAAGAAAGTAATCATTCCATTCTTGTAAAGCAAGCTTTATGCAAAGTCAACTTGTCTTGAGCTCCTAACTTGTTCCTTTTGCACACATTAAGTCTATAAATATCATAAGAGGTATTTTTAAAGTGCTAAACCACTCTACAAGCCTTGTACTTCACATTGGAACAAGATGATTCAAGCTTGCTTCAAAAACAAGCAAAAATCCATAACATGTGATCTTTGTGTTTTGATCATTTCAAACCTCCAAACCCTTTGCCTATAAATTGAACCTTCATTTGCAACACACCACACGAATTCATAAGCCCTCAAGCACCCTCACTCTCCCTCAAAACAGAAATTGCAACACAAGCACAAAAACTTGTCATTTCTGACATTGAAACCCAATCTTCAAATCCACTTGTGCGTTTTTACTTCTAATATATCACAAAGCTTCTAATACACATATAGAGGCTATCCCAATCCCTATTTTCCTACTTAACACCATATTTTTCATCTTCCATAACCAAAAATAGAGCATTGCAACTTGACTTCTCCAGACCATTTCAGCCACTCTCAGCTCAAGCTAAGCATTGCATTAGCTTCCTAGAGACTCAAGGAAGCTAACTTGATCATTGCAGCATCTTGAAAGCTGCTCAAACTCAAAACATGAATTCCATTTTTTGAGGTAAGTTTTCTGATTTTGGAACTCTTAATATAGGCATTGTTAGATTTCCATTTTCAAAGATAAAATGTAGACATCATAGCCCTGAAGATGACCATGTCCTTAGAGTTCATTTATATTGCTTGAGTAGTGAGAATTTTAAGTTTGAACTTTCTGAAAAAGTTAGGTCAGAATTTGGTACCATTAGAAATTATCATTCATCTTTGATTTATAGCTTTAGTTATTTACATTTCTGGAATCTTGATGAAATTTCAAGCAACTTTCATGTTTACATTTTCCATTTTGGTTGAGAAATGAAGAAGTTACATGTTTTGAAAATCTTGTGGAATTTTCTGGCGCGAGGTTGAAGATGACATTGGCCTAGGATTAGTTTTGTAATATATTGTGTTGTTTTTGTTTTAATAAACGGATGTATAGCCACCCCAGTAGTAGAGAGCACGCGCGTAAAGGCCTTATTTCTAAAGGGTCCTCGGTTCGAGCCCCAGGGACACCTTTTGTTATATTTTTCTAACATTTTGCTCGTTTCAGGCGCGATTGGGCTCCCCTTGTTGGGCCTTCTCTCATTTACTCTCTCTAACTCCCCTGTCTACTTGTAACCCTCATCCCACATAACCGTTGTCTTTTATTTTTATTTTTATTTTTATTCTAATTACAAAAATCTTTCTTGGGCCTAACTCCAACAAAAATCTGTTTTGCTTATTTACATCCAAAACCATTTTCAGACCCCCTGACTTAGTTTTATATTTTTATTTTATTTTATTTTATTTATTTATTTTTATTATTTATTTATTTATTATTATTATTATTAATCAAAAATACCAAAAATATTTTATATTTATTATTCATATATTTAGTATATTTTTATTTTATTTCTTTTAGACAAAAAGATCAAAAACCTTTTTTTTAACAAATTTCCTTTTCTAATTAAATTGATATTAGACTTAAGTTTATTTTAGTTTCCTTTTTCTAATTAAAATTAACTTAGAGATTAAGAGATCTGGTTAATAATTTCTTTCTTATTTTAGTTTATTAAATTAAAAAATCTTTTCATAAAAGCCTAAAAAACTTGTTTTTCTTAATTAATTTAATTTCTTTTCTTAAATCAATTTGGGTTAGTTTTATTTGAAATAATTATTTATTTCCTTTTTATTTAGCTTAATTAGAATTAAAACCTTTCAAAAACATAAGCGAAAACAACTTTCAATTTCCTTTTTCTATTCATTTTGTCTTCACATCCTTGTACATTATTTATTCATATTCAATATGGCTATAATAATAATTAGATTTAATTCCTTTTGCTTCCCCCATTTGTAAACTTGTACCCCCATCCCCAATTGATGTAATAGCATAGAATTTTACATTTCCGCAATTTATCACTTTCAAATATAAATGCTAGTAATTAGGGTTTGTATAGCAAGACATAAAATTGACAAGTAGAAAACCCTAATTCAAAGACAAAGAGCATGAAACCAAACACTTTGCATACTTGCATCTCTAGGGTTGACCTCATTTGTTTCCTAAGATAAAGATAGTCATGTTACCCAAACGTGAGATACTTTAGCAAAAACAATCAAAAACAAGATCATTGTCCCTCGATGACCCTTCAAATATTGCTTTCATAAATGATCTTTAACCCTTATGACAAATTGCTAAGGTATCCTACAATGTTGTTTTCTATGACTATACGATGACCCACGCCTGTTCCCTCACATCCAATGATAGAACTTCTTATCAATCAATTCTAAGATAGCAATATCAAAAGGAGGAGGAAAAGAACTAAGACTTTTTTAGTAGGTTGAACGTTCATAGTTGCTTGCTCACAACCATTTTCAAAACATCTTTCAAACACACCAACACTTTCAAATGAAATATTTTCAAAAGTCAACACTTTGTATGCATTCTTATAGAGACGAGAATCATTACAAAGTTCGCCTAAACGAAGATACTTTTCAAAAATGCTTTCAAATACAATCACAAACACATTTCAAACAAAGCATTTCAAAGTGAGTTAGCAACTAAGAGCCCGTAGATAACTATAGATGAAAATGGTGCTAACGCCTTTCCTTTTTATAACCTATCCCCCGAACTCAAGAAAATTTTCAAAAGGTCTTTCCTGTTCTTTTCACCATTTCCTTTATTATATAAAAGAAAAGTCAGTGGCGACTCTTGCTATCCGCAATAATTACGATCAAATGAAAAACACCTAAGTCAGTTCTCCCACTGTATTACAGAACTGGCGACTCTGCTGGGGATAAACTTAAAAGTGGGGTTACCTTAGACACTAGATCACCTTCAAATTTTTCCATTGTTTGATTTGTTTGTTTTACATTTTTGGGTCCTTATTTGGGTTTTGTATTGATCTTCTACCCGGATCTGGGAACATCATTAGGTAATTAGAAAAATTGTGGAGATTGTACGGCGTATACCGATATGGTTGAAACAATAGCTATGTTAGTGTGACACATTTGTGGGTACCGGTACCCCTTATAGAGAATTAAGGAGAATACAGGCTGCTGTGTGGTGTCATGAAGCACTAACCGACCTTAGAGCCTTTAGTTGAACAACTTGGCCATTAGGAAGTAGTGAAATAGTTGGCTTTGGTGCAGTCCAAAGTTGGTTAATACTCGATACTACACTCATTGAGGTCGGACTTTTGGGATATTTCAGTCACCAAAACAAAGGCTTGCGCTGAAACAATGCCCAATGAAGAAAGATCAATGATATTGAGATTCTATAGAACCCGATTACTTTCTAGGACAGGTTGAACCAACCAAATTTCAAGAGGGTACTTACCTATGAACCTCATGCAATCCTAAACCTAAGGACTTGTTTTATTTGTTTGTATATGTTTATTTGTAAATAACATCATGATATCATACCATATCATTTTCACTAACAATTTCAAGGACTTTGGAATTTATCTTTGTGTTGTTTTGTAGGACATGGCTTCCATGCGAAGAAATACTATCTGAATTAACCTTGTGAAAGTGAATCCTCAACTCAAGGAGTTAGCGTCAAGGATTCCAAATGATTCTCCATTCACCAAGAAGTATGGTTGTCTCATCAACTTGGTTACCTCAAACTTTGAAGAGGACATGGTACATGTGCTTTTTCAATTCTTTGATCCTAAACACCATTGTTTTACATTTCCCGATTACCAATTAGTGCCTACCGTGGAGGAGTTTTCTCAATTATTAGGAGTGCTTATTCTTGATCAATTACCCTTCACCAGTATTGAGAAAGACCCAAGACCTGAGGAGATTTCTCGAGCTTTACATTTGTAATGGTCCGACGTTGTGGCAAATTGGGAAACAAGAAGTGGCGTTAAGGGTTTTCTAGCCAAGTTTCTATTTGAGAAGGCTCAACTCTTTTTAGATCCTCTGGATTTGCAAGATTTTGAAGAGATTTTGGCTCTTCTAATCTATGGGATGGTACTGTTTCCTAACCCGGACCAACTCATAGATATGAATGCGGTCAAAGTTTTTCTATCTCGTAACCTGGTGCCTACCTTACTTGGAGACATTTTGCACTCTCTTCACACTCGCACCATGAAGATAAGGGGAATTCTTATGTGTTGCACTCCTTTGTTGGTTAGGTGGTTTATTTCACACCTTCCTCGATCTGTTTTGAAGAATGACCAAGGCATGAGATGGTCTAATAGGTTGATGTCACTCTCACATTCAGATATTCATTGGTGTTCTCGATCTTTGGAGGATGTTATCATTATTGACTGTTGCGAGAAATTCCCTAATGTACCTCTCCTTGGAATTAGGGGAGGTATCACTTATAATCCTTGCTTGGCTCCACAACAGTTTGGGTATGCTCGGAGGGATGGGCCTCATGACGCGTTTGTCCAAGAAATTGTATTTGACTATGAGAACGATGTCCACGGTTATCGTCAAAGATTTGTACGAGCATGGGGCATGGTCAACAAAGTTGATAGCAAGATGTTGGGGGAATAAGAACTCCATTCCTTTGGATCCTTATCTCAAGTGGGTGCGAGATCGCGCTCAAAACCTCATGATGCCATATGAGGCCATCCTACCTATCATCATGGTGCCTATTACCGAGGGAGACACCCCTTACACTCTTCCTCATCCTGAAATGCCTAGTGACTTCGAGGAATTGAAAAGATCGTGGATTCAACTCAAAGGGGAATGTGATACCTTTGAAGCACAGTTCTACACAAGTGAGAAGAAGGTTTTGGAGCTCACAAGGCAACTTCACGAAGAGCGAAGTTTGAATGCCTACATTTCACCAAAGAGGATGCGCCCATGGGAAGCTTGAGTCCTTTTGTTTTAAGAGTTTATTTTGTATTATTTTTGCTTCTTCCATTGTAATCCCAAGAGAGGCATTTGTAATTCATGAACTTATTAATGCAATTAATGTTTGTTGTCTTCTCTTTGTCTAGAAAATTTAAATTCCATAAAATCCTTGAAAACATTGCATTCACATTACATGCATCATAACATAAACAGGTTTTCCGACATAGGTTTCCTCATCTTTCTACTATTTATTTCAGTATAATATGGATCTCGAGCAGACTGTGAAAGACTTGCAGACATAAAATTCTCAATTTCAAGAAACCTTGCTCAACTTGGCCAAAGGGCAGCAAGAACTGATGTAACTTCTAGTTGCAAAGAAGAAGTCCAAGAAGAAGGCTTTGATCAACATGGGGAAGAGGTTCAAGGGCCGCGTTTGACAAGTTCAAGTGGTAGAAGACTCCTTCGAGGAGGATAAGAATGAGGATGAATATGAAATGACCACCCGTGCTAGGGGTGGTAACAATCCAATCTCCGAGGATGAAAATTATTTTGATGAGCAATATCCACCCGCCGAAGACAAGTATAAGCAACTGGAAGATAGATTGAAGGTTGTGGAAATTCAAGTTGTTCCTGGCTTTGGTTTTGGTGATTTAGGTTTGGTTCCTGGGGTAGTTATTCCCCATAAATTCAAGATTCCAATCTTTTCCAAGTATGACGGGGTCTTGTGCCCAAAGCTTCACTTGATATCTTACGTCCGAAAAATTTAACTACATACCACTGATAAGAAATTATGCGTGCACTTCTTTCAAGAGAGTCCATCTGGGACTCAATTAGAGTGGTTTTATCAGTTAGAAGGGTCCAACATCCATACCTGGGAGGAATTGGCCACCGCCTTCTACCGTCAGTATCAATATAATGCTGATCTGGCGCCAACAAGGGTGCAGTTACAAGGGATGACTATGGGTTCCAATGAAGGCTTCAAAGAATATGCACAAAAATGGAGAGACCTGGCAGGTAGGGTGCACCCACCATTGACTGACAGGGAATTGGTAGATATGTTCATGGGAACATTGACTGGACCATTTTTTAACTTGTTAATTGGGAGCTCATCATCTGGTTTCACTGAGTTAATCTTGACTAGTGAAAGGGTTGAAACCAGTATTAAAAGTGGAAAGATACCCATGGCCTCCGCCTCTACATCAAATACTCTGAAGAAATCTTTTACCGGCAAAAAGGAAACTAATGTCATATACGGGTCAAGGGGCCATGTCAAGAAGGGACCATCATCAATCTGTTAATGCAATTATGATCTCCTATCCGACCTCTACTCAAAGACCACAACAACAAGCTAACTACGAAAGACCTAATATTCCAAGAAGACAATTTACAAGGATCAACATGTCGCTATCTCAAGCCCTACAACACCTGTTAAAGGCTAATTTGGTAACATTGTGTGATCCCCCTTCAAATCCCAATGTTTCATCTCCAAAGTATAACCTGAACGCCAAATATGTTTGCCACTCAAATAGTCCTGGACATGACACTGATCATTGTTGGGAATTAAAATGCAAGATCTAAGACCTCATTGACAACAAGACCATTGAATTTGATCCTCCTCTAACTCCAAATGTAATCACCACACCTATGCCAAACCACGACAAAAGTGTCAACGCTATTGAAGATACTGCTTTTGTTTCCTCTATTAATGACTTGACCACACCTCTGACCACTATTAAAGAAAATTTGTTGAAAGGTGGGGTATTCCCTGGTTGCCTTAAAGACTGTCAATGTTGTGCTACACAAGTTAACGGTTGCGAATTGCTGAAAAAGGGTGTCCAACACCTAATGGATAGCCATGAGATTTTATTCGAAAGAAATCCATCCGTAAAAAGTTTGACTGAAGTTGTGCCTCAAGAAGTTGAAGACATATCCATCATCACTATCTCCAACAAACCTATTAGGATCACTTTAAAAGGTCCTATTAGGATTTCCAATGAACCGAAGATATCTTCATTGATAATTACCACACCGGGGCTAGTCCCTTATTCTTCTGATAAGGCGGTACCTTGGAATTATGGAGCTGAAGTATACTACCATGGTATTAGACTGGACTCCTAAATTAATGAAGATAAGACTGCTGATATTACCAACATTGTTTGGTTTAGCAAGGTGACTAGAACGGGGAGAATTTTCTCTCCTGATATTTCACCTCCAACCACCACAACTACGCCTGTTTGCATTACTATTGACAAACCTAGTACTGATGCTAGGGGCAAATAAAATATGATTGAGCTTTCCAGGATGGAGGTGCTTGCCAAAGACATTATTATTGAGGAACCTTCTACCCAAGAAATGGAGGAGATTTTAAAGATTATAAGGAAGAGTGATTATAAGATAGTAGAGCAGTTGGGGCAAACCCCCTCGAAGATTTGTATGCTATCTTTATTTCCATGCTCAGATGCACATGCTCAAGCATTGATAAATTTTTTTAAGAATGTGCATGTTCCTCAAGAGACTACGACCGATCAGTTTAAAAATTGTGTAGCGAGTTTGACAACCGATAATGGATTGGGATTCTCTGATACTAATTTAACTCCCGTCGTAAGAAATCATAATAAAGCTTTACATGTCTCCATTGAATGCAAAGGAACCACTCTAGCCCATGTATTGGTGAATATTGGGTCCTCTCTGAATGTCTTGCCCAAAGGTGCCCTAGATCGATTAGATTGTGATGGTTTGGTGCTGAAGCCAAGTGAAATTGTGGTAAGGGCTTTCGACGGATCAAAAAGGATGGTCCATGGGGAAGTTGATCTCCCCATAAAAGTTGGGTCTCAAATTTTCAATTCTTTCTATGTGATAGATATCTGTCCTATTTACTCTTGCCTACTTGGACGCCCTTGGATACATGGGGCAGGAGCAGTGACTTCTACACTTCATCAAAAGTTGAAATATTTAGTCAAAGGAAAGATCAATACCATCTGTGGTGAAGAAGAGTTTATGGTTAGCCATCTGAATTCGTTTAAGTATGTTGAGATGGATGGTGAGTTCATAGAAACTCCTTGTTAAGCCTTCAAAGTGGTCTCTCCAATGGTTGTTGCTGTCAAGGCTACTTCTGATGTTCCAAAAGTTGTTAAAGATGTGCCTAGGATGGCTTCCCTCAAAGACGCTCAAGCTGTGATTGAATATGGAGGTTGTACCATTTGGGGGAAACCCCCTGACATTCCGATCAAGTCAAATAAGTGTGGTTTGGGTTTCACTGCTAAAGCTCAAAAGTAGGTCAGACATCCTCACATAGGAAAACTACCTCTTTGCATCAGTAATCATGAAGTGAATTCTCTTGAAGACTCCGACAACGACTATGATTTTGATGACTGGATCTACCCGATTGCCGGTGAAGGACTCAGCAACTGGTGTGCCAAGGACTTCATTCTGATTTCCTTCAACAAGGAGTAATTACCATTTACTATTTTTATTAATAACTTTGTTTATAATTTTATTCAAACAATGACTTCAAGCTATGTGCCATGCCCGGGGCACCATGGTCCATTTTGTTAAGGGTTTGTTCATTTCCATATGCCATATGATCATTTAATGAAAAACATTAGACTCTTTTTGCATTCAAATTTTGCGCACATTGTCTTTCTTTCGTTTTGTTGCATTTCAAGATAGCCATGTGATCTTACATGCACATACACACATGCACATTTGTATATCCGCATGGACTCAGGATCTCATTGACTGCGACTCTGCTATTTCCACCTACTAATTTGAACATCAAATCTACCAAGCTGAAGATGAAGGTGAGGAAGATTGTGAAATACCTGGAGAACTAGCCATACTTCTGATGCAAGAGGAGAAGGCTATTCAACCACATGAAGAGCCATTCAAAGTGATCAACCTAGGTACTGAGGCAGATAAGAAGGAAGTCAAGATTGACGCCAACTTGGAAGACAATGTCAAAAGCAGATTGGTCCAGATGTTACACGACTATGTTGAGGTGTTTGCTTGGTCATATGAATATATGTCTAGGATTGATACTAACATTGTGGTCCATTGCCTACCAACAAAGGAAGATTATCCTCCAGTCAAGAAAAAAGCTCGTCGTATGCGGCCAGACATGTCTGAAAAGATAAAAGCTGAGGTAATGAAGCAATTCAATGCAGGTTTTATGGCAGTGACATCATATCCCCAATGGGTGGTAAATGTGGTCCCGGTGCCGAAGAAAGATGGGAAAGTCCGTCTGTGTGTAGACTATAGATATTTGAATAGGGAAAGCCCCAAAGATTATTTCTCACTACCGTATATTGACGTCTTGGTCGACAACACTACTTAACATAAAGTCTTTTCCTTCACGGATGGATTCTCTGGCTATAATAAAATCAAAATGGCTCCCGGGGACATGGAGAAGACCACTTTTGGTACACAGTGGGACACTTTTTGTTACAAGGTCATGCCTTTCGGTTTGAAGAATGCAGGGACAACCTATCAACGAGCTATGGTCCTATTTCATGACATGATCTGTCATGAGATAGAAGTCTATATGGATGATATGATTGCAAGATCACAAACTGAGGAAGAACACCTTGATCACTTACACAAGCTGTTTGAAAGAATGAAGAAGTATAAGCTAAGACTAAATCCCAACAAAGTGCACCTTCGGGGTGAGGTCTGGAAAACTCCTGGGTTTTGTCATCAGTGGCAAAGGAATTGAAGTCGACCCTGCAAAAGTCAAAGCCAAACAAGAAATGCCAGCTCCCTGTACTGAGAAGGAGGTCAGGGGTTTCTTAGGTCGACTCAACTACATTGCTTGATTCATATCCCACTTGATAGCTACTTGTGAGCCAATCTTCAAACTCTTAAAGAAAGACCAAGTAGTCAAATGGAACAACGACTACCAATCAGCCTTTGACAATATCAAGGAATATTTACAAGAACCTCCCATCCGGATGCCTCCAGTTGAAGGAAGACCTCTGATTATGTACCTAATTGTATTAGAGAATTCAATGGGGGTGTGTGTTGGGCCAACATAACAAGTCTGGCCGAAAAGAGCATGCAATATACTACCTGAGCAAATAGTTTACCAACTGTGAAACAAGATATTCACTGCTCAAGAAAACTTAATGTGCTTTGGCATGGGCTACTCGCCGACTAAGGAAGTATATGTTGACTCACACCACTTTGTTAATTTCTAAGATGACCCTATCAAGTACATCTTCGAGAAGCCAACTCTCTTCGGACGAATATCTAGATGACATATGATCTTGATTGAATATGATATCCAATACACTACACAAAAGGCCATCAAAGGAAGTGTGCTAGCAGATCATTTGGCCTATCAAGTTGTTGATGATTACCAATCCATGAACTTTGAATTCCCAGACGAGAATATCATGCTAGTAACTGACTATAAAAACCTGGACCGTATGAAGGACCTGAACAAGGATCTCAATGGACTATGGTTTTCGATGGAGCTTCTAACGCTTTGGGTAACAGAATCAGTGCTTTGATTATTTCTCCAAAAGGCTGCCGTACCCCTTTCACCGCTAGGCTTTGCTTTGATTGTACAAATAACATGAATGAGTATGAAGCATGCATCTTGGGTCTAAAAGTTTCTATCAATTTAAGGATCAAGTTCTTGGACGTATACGGGGACTCGGCCCTGGTAATCAGTCAAGTCAGAGGAGAGTGGGGCACCAAACATCTTAACCCGATTCCTTACAAAGAGCGTGTGCTAACTATGATCCCATACTTTGAGGAGGTCACCTTTGAAAACTTCCGGAGAGAAAAAAACCAGTTAGCATATGGCTTAGTAACAATGTCGTCTATGTTCAATGTCAATTGGGACAACAAGGCTCCTAGAATTACAATCGAAATATTTAATGAACCAGCGCACTGTTGTGAGATTGACACCGATGAAGAGAAGCCTTGGTATCACGAAGTGAGAAGTACCTTGAAGCACAAGAGTATCCTGGAGGAGCTTCCATCAATGATAAGAAATTCTTGCGGAGGTTCTCAACCAAGTTCTTCCTAAGTAATGGGATCCTGTACAAGCGCAACCATAATTCTACTCTGCTCCATTGTGTGGACAAGAGGGAAGCAATAAAATCATGGAAGACATGCATGAGGGCATCTTCAGAACCCACTCTAGTGGACACACTATGGCCAAAAAGATCACGAGGGCTGGTTACTATTGGTCGACTATGGAAACTAATTGTCACCATCACTCGAGGACTTGCCATAAATGTCAAATCTATGCCGACAAGGTTCATGTACCTATAATACCCTTGAATATCATGACTTCTTTGAGGTCATTTGCAATATGGGGCATTGACATGATTTAAGAGATCAAGCCCACTGCCTCCAATGGCCATCGCTTCATCCTTTTTGCCATTGACTACTTCACCAAATGGGTCGAAGCTGCCTCATTTTCCTCAGTTACCAAGAACATTATAGCTCGATTTATCAAGCATAACCCCATCTATCGGTACAATGTCCCTGAAAGGATCATCACCAACAAAGGAAACAATCTCAATAATGCCATGATTACTGAAATCTGCACACAGTTCAAGATCAAGCATCATAATTCTTCTCCATACTGACGTAAGATGAATGGCGCAGCAGAAGCTGCCAATAAGAACATAAAGAAGATTGTGCAAAAGATGGTGATGAACTACAAAGACTAGCATGAGATGCTACCATTTGCTCTTCATGGCTACCGTACTTTGGCTCGAACATCAACTAGGGAAACTCCTTTCTCTTTAGTCTATGGCATGGAAGTTGTCCTGCCTGTGGAAGTTCAGATTCCTTCCTTAAGGATTATGAAAAAAGTAGACTTAGGTGAAGATGAATGGATTTAGACTAGGTTGGATCAGTTGAACTTAATTGACGAGAAAATATTGGCTGCTGTTTGTCATAGTCAAAGGTATCAAAAGTGTATGATCAAGGCTTTCAACAAAAAGATCAAACCTCGAGTGTATCAGACTGGCGATTTGGTAATAAAGCACATCATTCTTCCTTAAGGCGATCCCAGGGGAAAATGGACTTCCACCTACGAAGGGCCATTTGTTGTTAAGTAAGTATTCTCTGGCGGTGCCATGATGCTAACTATTTTGGGCGGCAAAGATTTTCCGCATCCTGTGAATGCGAACATAGTTAAAAAATACTACGCATAAAAATGACCTGCTAGGTTAACATACCTAGGAAAAAATAAGGGCATCTCAGCGAATCAAAAAGGTTCGGGAAAAATTTAGGGATATATACAAAAGATTATGCACTCGGCAAGTCGAAAACCCGAAAGGGCGACTTGGGCAAAAAAGGGTATCCTGGTGGGCTGAAAACCTGAAAGGGCGGTCCAGGAAAAAGTTAAGGATCAAAGCGTATGACTATGTCCTGTGAAATCACTACAACCAGCTTTATTACCAAGGTCCAAGTTCAATGGTATAAGATCAATTTGATCAACTTCATTCAATGGCAAAGGATGATGTTCGGAGACATAGGGGCAATGGAGGAGTTGGAACCCAATGAGATTACTTCCACATGGATACTATTTTGTTTTCAATTTTTATTCCTTTCATTCTTTCGACGATTTCGTCTTACTAGGATTTCTGTGTCCTTGTACAAAAATGGTTATTTATAGGCAAAACATCAATACAAATATACTTCAAAATGCAAACTTTTTGTTTTTTCTTCTTTTAGTGCAAAAGCGTCCAATGATTAAAATTGAATGAACATATGCATATGAACATGATTAACTATTAACAAATGTATGTAATAAGAATTTCCTTAAGTATTTCGGGTATCCCCAAGAGTTGCTTCAATAAGATTATCCCCACCAAGTATAATCTCCTGAAAACCCTCTCCCCAACTGAGTTGGTCTTAATTGAAAAAAGAAACCTTGCGGAGTTCTCCCCAAAAGAATTCATCTCCTCAATAAGGTCTTCAAAATATTCTCCTCAACAAGGTTTATTTCCCCAACAAACTACAGATTCGCCAACACGAGCCTTTTCTCATATTGTTACATATCAACAGACAAAACCCCTTTGTCCCCAGTAGAGTCGTTACTATCCCCAGAAAGTTGCTGCAAAGCCTGGAATTCGACCAGATACCAGTTAACTTTTACTCTCCCCAGTCAAGTTATAATCCCCTAGTAAAGTAATGGACAATCAAGGTTCTTGAACTCTATCCCTCAAGCAGAAATCGATATTCCCCGTAGAGTTTCCTCAAACAACAAAACAGGAATCCCCATACACTTCATCTCCAGCGGTAATCCGGGATTTTTCTTCCCAACACTCCCCAACATTTGTCAAGGATTTATCTTCCTAGACAAAGATACATTTCAATAACATTCATACATCATAGCACATGCAAGACAAATGCATACAACATAATCTCATTTATTTTGAGAACATCATTATGCCATGCATACATCTGTGTACAACTAACCCTCTTCCTTTCAGAGAAAATCAATCGACCAAACAAAGACCTCTTCTGGTTAGATTTACTTCTTCAAGTTAAAGAAAGGCAGAGGAAGACCTCTTCTGGGTTAGATTTACTTCTTCCAGTTAATGACAGGTAAACGACAAACCTTTTCTGCTTAGATTTACTTCTTCCAGTTAAAGATAGGCAGAAGAGAACTCTTCTGGTTAGATTCACTTCTTCCAGTTAATGACAGGAAAACAACGAATACCTCTTCTGGTTAAATTCACTTCTTATAGTTAATGACATACAAATGACATACCTCTTTTGGTTAGATTTACTTCTTCAAGTTAAATACAGGCAGACGAAGACCTCTTCTAGTTAGATTCACTTCTTCCAGTTATTGAACAGCAAAAGACGAAGACCTCTTCTAGTTAGATTTACTTCTTCCAGTTAAAGACATGTAAATGACAAATCTCTTCTAGTTAGATTTACTTCTTCCAGTTAAAGATAGGAAGACAAATACCTCTTCTGGTTAGATTCACTTCTTCGAGTTAATGAAAGATAAACGACGAAGACCTTTTCTGGTTAGATTTACTTATTCCAGTTAAAGACAGGAAAATGACATACCTCTTATGGTTAGATTTATTTCTTCCAGTTAAAGACAGACAATCAACAAACCTCTTCTGGTTAGGATTATTTCCCCAGTGAAGTCGCTAAACAATAGACCTCTTCTGGTTAGATTTACCTCTTCCAGTTAAAAACAGGCAAAATGCATATGTAGTTTCAAAATAAATCGACCAAAGATTTATTCTGGTACTTCTTCCAATTTCTACCAACAGTCATTCTGGATGGCATCTATAAGCCCATCTCTGACAAATTCTTTATCACTTCTCCAAATGGAATCTTTAAGCCCATTCCCGACACAATCAACTAACACATCATCGAGTGCAAATTTTCGGGCACTCTAGTGTTCAATCATCTTCCACCTTTAAGTCACGAATGACAGACTCGTCAATCTAACTCTTCGGGTTTAAGAAGATTGAACAAGGGAAGCTATTGTACTCCAAAATTTTCCCTCTCTTTTGTCAAGACTTTTCTCACAAATATTTTTAATAGCCCAAGCTTGCACAAGGGTTGACTAGATCAAGCCATCTCCTCAACACTGATGCCTCAAATTAGGGTTTAGATTTGCACAAGTATAATTGGACTTTTAATTCCTCAATTGACTTTCATGGATCTCTATGGACCTTCAAGAATTCTCATGTCAAGTTTCAAGTCTTGCAGCTCAAAATTGCTCAGTGAATTGGCCAAATGACTTAAAATCAACTGTATTGGGTAAAAAGTCAATTGTGGTCAACTTACAGTCAAACTTCATAATTTTTGGAAAAAATCAACATTTTAAAGTCCTATTCACCATTTGATCAAGTTTGGATCACAATTCCTCAAGAAGAATGTTCAAATCATTAAAAGGGCAAAATGGTCAAAATTAAGGTTTTGACTGTATTTGATTGATCAAGGGCTTTTGACCTAATACATGATCTAATGGCTTGAAGCACAATATCAAGGATTCAAATACAACATTTTGACCTAATTTCATGGCTCAAAAAATTTCTCAAGATCAATTGATTGATAGTTGAAGTTTAGTCAACTGATGAAAAGTCAATTGTATACCAAAAAGTCAAACTTTGACTTTTTGATCAAATTTGAGTTTCAAAGATCACATTTCATCAAAATATTAAAAAATATGAAACTCTATCATTAAGAAATCAAGAAAGTCAAAAGTCATCTTAAAAATTCAAAATTTTCAAGACTTTCAATTTTTATAAGTGTTTTTATACATGATTATTTCATAACTTTATGCCAATTGTTCATCAAGATGCAAGATGATTCAAAGAAAACTTCCAACATGAAAGTTGTAGATATCAGTTAGATCTAAAAATTTGTAGGGCAGAAAAATTACTAGAAATTCTTGGATTTTGAGTTATGAATTCACAAAGTCATGCACTTTTTATAAAAACACTTGGTGAAAATTTGACCTAGTTTAGGCAGATTTTTTACCTAACTTCATGGAAAATTTTCACATAGTTCCAAATTTATTCTTAAAAAATGAAAACATGAAGGTTTTAGAGGATGTTACAAGCTTTCAAAAATGTACAAGAACTCATTGAGATCATTCTTGAGCTAGGAGAATCGAAGAGATAAAGTTAGGGTTTCAAACTTGAATTATAATGCATTTTTCATGAAGAACACTTGACCAAATCCATAGCCATGCTGCATAATATTGCTTTGCAGGACTCAAACTTGTGTTTAACTCCATAATTAATGATTTACACAATTGATTGATTCATTTTCCAATTGATTCAAGCATTTTCCAAGTCAATTTGCCATTTTGGGAAGAAAGTAACCATTCCATTCTTGTAAAGCAAGATTTATGCAAAGTCAACTTGTCTTGAGCTCCTAACGTGTTCCTTCTGCACACATTAAGTCTCTAAAGATCAGAAGAGGTATGTTTAAAGTTATCAAACACTCTACAAGCCTTGTACTTCAGATTGGAACAAGATGTTTCAAGCTTGCTTAAAAAACAAGCAAAAATCCATAACATGTGATCTTTGTGTTCTGATCATTTCAAACATCAAAACCCTTTGCCTATAAATTGAACCTTCATTTATAACATACCACACAAATTCACAAGCCCTCAAGCACCCTCACTCGCCCTCAAAACAGAAATTGCAACACAAGCACAAAAACTTGTCATTTCTGATTTTGAAACCAAATCTTCAAATCCACTCGTGCGTTTTTACTTTTAATCAATCACAAAGCTTCTAATACACATATAGAGGCTATCCCAATCCCTGTTTTCCAAATCTAACACCATCTTCTTCATCTTCCATAACCAAAAATAGAGCATTGCAACTTGACTTCTCCAGACCATTTCAGCCACTCTCAACTCAAGCTAAGCATTGCATTAGCTTCCTAGAGACTCGAGGAAGCTAAGCTAATCATTATAGCATCTTGAAAGCTGCTCAAACTCAAAACACGAATTCCATTTTTTGAGGTAAGTTTTCTTATTTTGGAACTCTTCATATAGGCATTATTAGATTTCCATTTTCAAAGATTAAATGTAGACATCATAGCTCTGAAGATAACTATGTCCTTAGAATTCATTTATATTGCTTGATTAGTGAGAATTTTAAGTTTGAACTTTCTGAAAAAGTTAGGTCAGAATTTGGTACCATTAGAAATTCTCATTCATATTTGATTTATAGCTTTAGTTATTTACATTTATGTAATCGTGATGAAATTTGAAGCAACTTTCATGTTTACATTTTCCATTTTGGTTGAGAAATGAAGAAGTTACAGGTTTTGAAAATCTTGTGGAATTTTCTGGCGCTAGGTTGAAGGTGACAGAGGCCTAGGATTGATTTTGTAATATATTGCGTTGGTTTTGTTTTAATAAACGGATGTATAGCCACCCTAGTTGTAGAAAGCACGAGCGTAAAGGCCTTATTGCTAAAGGGTCTTGGGTTCGAGCCCAAGGGACGCCTTTTGTTATATTTTTCTAACATTTTGCTTGTTTCGGGCGCGTTTGACCTCCCCTTGTTGGGCCTTGTCTCATTTACTCTCTCTACCCCCCTGTCTACTTGTAACCCGCAGCCCACATAACCATTGTAATTTTTTTATTCTGATTAAAAAAATCATTCTTGGGCCTAAGTCCAACAAAAATCTGTTTTGCTTATTTACACCCTAAACCATTTTCAGACCCCCTGACTTAGTTTTATATTTTTATTTTATTTTATTTTCTTTAATTATTTTTATTATTATTTATTATTATTATTATTATTGTTATTATTAATCAAAAATATCAAAAATATTTTATATTTATTATTTAAATATTTAGTATATTTTTATTTTATTTCTTTTAGACAAAAAGATCAAAAACCTTTTTTAACAAATTTCCTTTTCTAATTAAATTGATATTAGACTTAGGTTTATTTTAGTTTCCTTTTTCTAATTAAAATTAACTTAGAGATTAAGAGATGTGGTTAATCAATTTCTTTTTTATATTAGTTTAAATAAATTAAAAAACATTTTCATAAAACCCTAAAAAAATTATTTTTCTTAATTAATTTAATTTAATTTCTTAAACAAATTTAGGTTAGTTTTAGTTGACCTAATTATTTATTTCCTTTTTATTTAGCTTAATTAGAATTAAAACCTTTCAAAAACTTAAGCAAAAACAACTTTCAATTTTCTTTTTCCATTCATTTTGTCTTCACATCCTTGTACATTATTTATTCATATTCAATATGGTTGTAATAGTAATTAGGTTTAATTCCTTTTGCTTCCCCCATTTGTAAATTTTTACCCCCATCTCCAGTTGATGTAATAACATAGGATTTTACATTTCCGCAATTTATCGCTTTCAAATATAAATGCTAGTATTTAGAGTTTGTATGGCAAGACATAAAATCAACAAGTAGAAAACCCTAATTCAAATACAAAGAGCATGAAAACAAACACTTTGCACACTTACACCTCTAGGGTTAACCTCATTTGTTTCCTAAGATAAAAATAGTCATGTCACACAAACGTGGGATACTTTAGCAAAAACAATAAAAAACAAGATCATAATCTCTCGATGACTCTTCAAATGTTGCCTTCATAAATGATCTTAGAACCTTACGACAAATTGCTAAGGTATCCTACAATTTTGATTTCTATTACTATATGATGACCCATGCACGTCCCCTCACATCTAATGATAAGGCTTCTTATCAATCAATGCTAAGATAGCAATATCAAAAGGAGGAGGAAAATAACTAAGACTTTTTTAGTAGGTTAGACGTTCATAGTTGCTTGCTCACAACCATTTTCAAAAAATATTTCAAACACACCAACACTTTCAAATGAAATATTTTCAAAAGTCAACACTTTATATGCATTCTTATAGAGAGGATAATAATTACAGAGTTTTCCTAAACGAAGGAACTTTTCAAAAATACTTTAAAAAAAAAATCACAAACACATTTCAAATAAATCATTTCAAAGTGAGATATCAACTAAGAGCCCGTAGATAACTACAGATGAAAAAGGCGCTAACACCTTCCCTTTTCATAACCTATCCCCGAACTCAAGAAAATTCTCAAAAGGTCTTTCATGTTCTTTTCACCCTTTCCTTTATTGGATAAAAGAAAAGTAGGTGGCGACTCTTTCTATCCGCAACAATTGTGATCAAACGCAAAACACCAAAGTCAATTCTCCATATTACAACTCGGTATGTCCGAAATATGCTTTCCCTTTACCTAACATTGATATGTTGGCCGACAACTCGGTCGGCTATAAAATTTTATCGTTTATGGATGACTACTCAGGCTACAACCAAATTCTAATAACGATGAGCAACAAGTATTGAACCGCTTTCATACCAGCTTGGGCAACTACTACTACAATGTAATGCCCTTCGGCCTAAAGAACGTAGGGGCAACATACCAGTGGATGATGAACAAATCTCGAACAGAAACCGACCAAGATTCCCACCTCAAAAGAGTCTTCGCCCAAGCGAGACAATGCAAAATGAGATTCAACCCCGAGAAATGCACCTTCAGGGTTAAAGTGGGCAAATTCCTCAATTTCTATCTATAATACAGTGGGAGAAATGACTGGGTTTTGCATTTGTTCGTAAATGTTGCAGATAGTAAGATTTGCCACCGACTTTTCTTTTATCCAATAAGGAAAGGGTGAAAAGAACAGGAAAGACCTTGAAGGTTTTTAGTTCGGGGGGTAAGTTATGAAAAGGGAAGGTATTAGAACCCTTTTCATATGTAGTTATCTACAGGCTCTTAATCGCTAGCTCACTTCGTTTTGAAAATTTCTTTGTGAATGTGTGCTTGAGAAATATTTTGAAAATGCCAATTGTAAGCCAAGACTTTGTAATGATTCTTGTTTCAGTTCTTGAGAATGCGTACAAAGTGTTTTTTTTTAAATATTTTTGAAAGTGTCTTGTGTGAAATGTTTTGTTTTGTTTTGAAATGTTTGTGAGCAAGCGATTACGAGCGCTCTACCTACTCAAAGTTTTTATTGTAATTTTCCTTCTCCTTTAGATAGTGTTGTCCTACCATTAGTTAGTAGGAAGCCCTATCATTGGATGTGAAGGGACATGCGTGGGTCATCGTACAATCATAGAAGGCAACTTGTGAGGACGCTTTAGCAATTTACCATTAAGGGACTATATCGCTTACCGAAGGAAACATAGAAAGGGTCATCGAGGGACTATGATCTTTGATTTTGAGGGACAGTGTTAAAGCATCCCCACGTTTGAGGGACATGATTGTTTTTATCGAAAGGCATCAAGGGAGGTTACCCTAGAGGTGCGCGTGTGCGGAGTGATTTTTTCCAGTTATGCTAATATTTGAAATTAGGGTTTGCTAATGTTTTATTTTATCTTGCCGTACATGACTTAATTACTAACAGTAACAGTAAAAAATAGGAAAGCGGTAAATAAGCGAAAAGTAAAAGTAGAAAATAAAAACCTAGACTATTACATGGCTTTGAGAGAAGTACAAAAATAATAATAGTGCGAGAAAGTAAACCTAATTACTATTACAAACTGTGAGCAATTAAATATTGTAAAACACGCGAGAAAAGAAAACTACGCAAAAATGTAAGATAGGAAAGCGAAAGCGAAAGTGTTTTTTGGTGATTTTTTTAAAAGAAAGTTTTAATTATTATTAACCCTAAAACCTAATTTATTTTAATTAATTAAAAAAATAATTGATTGATTAAATTAAAAACCTAAAAAACCTAAATTGATTGATTAAATAAAAACCTAAAAAAAACTAATTAGGATTTATGGAAAAAAGAAGGTTTTGTCAAAGGTTTTGTGAAATTAAAGGAAAAGGGGTGAAAAAGAGTAAGAAACATAGAAAATAAAAGAGAAAAACCCAACATTTACAAGGGTGGGTGTTGAACCCACACCCTTAGCATTCTCATCCAGCATGTTCACCATTAAGACAGGCGCACGCCTGTGTCAAGAAATGCAAGCCAGTGTGTTTTATAATCTGCAAAACAAGGAAAATATGAAGAAAAAAAGTAAAATGCCAAAAGGCTGGGATCGAACCCACGCCTTGGCATACTAGTGTCTTATCGCGCGCACTTTAACCAATGTGGTGGTAATACACCCGTTGTTTTAAATCAAACAAAATATATATAATATGAAAACACTGCCTGAATCGGAGAGGCGCCGGAACCCGCTCAGGCCGTCTTCTCCGGTAGCATATTTGCAAAACATGAAAAACAAAGCATATTAGAAAGAGAGAGAGCCCACGCCCCCTAAATTGACCCCCCCTGAATCCAATGGTGAGGTCCTTTTGGCCTAAAAATGGTTGTATTAGGAGTTTCGAACTAAAACTCAGTTCACACCCTAATCATGGAAAGTCCTCGTCCCTGCGCCAAAGCTCACATAATATGCATTAAACCTGCTGTAATGATGCATATGAACACATGTAAACATATCAAATTAGTTAATAATGTATAAATAAAAGGTTTGAATTTAAAATAAACTACCAAAACCGGTGAGGATGAACGTGACGTTCTGGGCACGATCTTGGCTACTTGAGGATTGGGATTGATTTCTGGGCACTTCAAGATCATAATGCAATGTTTGGTTTCAATTGAGAAGGGCTGGAAACAAGGGTTTTATGATGCCTTAGTTTCTTGAATTTTTTGAGATTTTTAGGGTGTCTATTTGGAGGCAGCATACGTGGTCCTTCTTTGTCTGAATTGCTGAGTATATATACAAGAGAAACTAGGTCAACTAATCATTGGCTCGGACCTTGTCTAAAAGCTTTTATTTTATTTTACTGATTTTTAATTTTAAATAAATAAAAATCAAAAATAAAATAAAAACCCTAGGGGTGTATGAACAAGTCTTGAGGTGCATATGGAGTGTCAAACACGTTTGGATTTTGAAACAATAGCCCATTAGCCCAAAAAATCAAGTTTGCTCAATTTAAACTTCATGCATTTGCTCAAAATTTCCCAACTTGCACTAGTCATAACTCTCTCATTTTTTGTCATTTGAAGGTGATCTTAGACTTTCTGGAAAGCTTAAGGTATCCTGTACAATCTCTATGTTGACCATTTTTGCATTTGAAGACTTTATCTTGATGTAAGTTGCCTTAACAACAAGTGTCTTTTTGTTGAATTTTGAAATGACCTATAATGTATTGGCCCATATCTCTCAAATGAAGAATTTTCTGGACTTGAGCTTAGAGAGATAAAGTTTTAGAAAATTGAATTTCCTTCAAAATGAGCTTTGTTTGAGGAAAATCTGATGAAGCATGTGAAAGTTATGCTTGGTCAAAGTTCAGTTGACTTCTCCTTAGGAAACCCTAATTTGACAACTTTTGACTTTTGATGATTTGAGAGTTTTCCTTGATGAATCATGATAAAACCTTGATCAAATGATGAATATGACTTAAAAATGTTGATTTTGACTAAAAAATCTTGAAATTTGACTGTATGTTGACCATAATTGACTTTCTGTCCAATATAGTTGATTTTCAGTCATATGAGCCACTGACTGAGTAAACTTATGATGCAAAGCATGAAACTTAGTATGAGCATTCTTAGAGGCCATGTAAACCACTTGATACCTTAAAACCCAATCTTCCTTGAGAAAAGTGAAACCCTAGTTGTGAACCCATTGCTTAGGAGGAGAATTTGTCTTGAATAAAAGGGAGGGAAATTTTGGGGTACAAAAGCTGCCCCTGTTCAATCTTCTTAAACCTAAGGAGTTATATTGGAAGATCTACCATTCGTGATCTGTAGGTAAAAGAGGATTGAACACTTAAGTTCCTAAAATTTTTCACTCGCATGTGTAGGAGGTAACACTGTTGGTTGATAATATTTCTTGAATGAGCTTAAGGATGCCATTCGGAGAGATGGTGAGAATGTCATTGGAGATGGGCTTATAGATGCCATCCAAAGTAACTGTTGATAAGAGTATTAGAATGAGTATATGCTTGACTACACCTGAAGAATGCTTTCCAAAATGAACATCTGGAGAAGGTGCTTAAGCAGTTGCTTGTCATATTTAGTCTCTGAGGGAAACGCTTGTCAAATTTAGTCTCCAAGGGAAATGCTTGTCATGTAGATAATCACCATGTCCTATTTCGGGAATTGATCTACAGTCTATTTTTATTGATAAACCCATCCTATTTCGGGAATTGATCTACAGTCTATTTTTATTGATAAACCCATCCTATTTCGGGTATTCATACCACCTGGCCATGTCGATAGTTTTCTCGTCCTATTTCAGGAGTTAATCTTTGCCTGGTTATAAAGAGAGTTTCTGCGTCTGGTTTCAAGAGTTAATCTTTGCATAGTCATAAAGATAGTTTCCTCGTCCTGTTTCGGGAGTTAATCTAGGACCTGGTTTTTGTTGGCGAACCCATCTTATTTTGGGAATTCATACCGCCTGATCGTACAGATAGTTGTCCGATCCTATTTCAAGAATTAATCTTTGACCTGGTTATGTAGATTGTTGCCTCGTCTTGTTTCAGGAATTAATCTCTGATCTATTTAATGATATTCGTCTGTTTGTAAATTTTACCTGAAATGATAAAGTTAGTCTTTATGCAATGTCATGATGTATGTAATGCATTGCGCAATGATGTTCTCAAAGTAAATTGGAATGCTATATGCATTTTGTATGCATATGCTATGATACTTGTAAATGATGTATGAATGTGAGATGTCATTGAGGCATATCGGTAGCTTCGTATAACATCTTTGTTGGGGAAGATAAATCCCTGACTGCCGCTAGGGATGAAGGATATGAATCTTAAATCTTGTTTAGAATGTCCCTGCTGGGGATTCCTGCTTTTTGTTCGAGGATACTCTGATGAGGATGTTTAAATTCTGCTTGAGGATAGAAGAGTTTAGGAACCTCGATCGTTCATCGCTCTACTGGGAATTTAGTTCTTATATACCCTGACTGGGGATAAAAGAGATGAATAACCTTCAAAGGTGTTGTATGGCCGAGTTTTAGGTATGGACGTCACTCTTCTGGGGAGGACAAGATTGATATCCATCCCGGTTTCAGATTGCGTAGTATCCCTTTAGGGATAGTAGCCTTGACTACATTTTACTGGAGAAGAGAATTTGTCGGGGAATTGCAGTAATCGGAGAGATGAACTCTGCTTGGGAAATTAAATTTTGTTGGAGAAATAAACCATGCTAGAGAAATATACTTTACTGAGGAAATAAGCCCTGTTGAAGAAGATAACTCTACAGGGGATTATACAATGTTGGAGAAATAAAATCAGTCGGGGAATTAGATTCCTGTGAGCTATGCTGAGAAAGTTTTTGCTATATGTTGGAGAAATGATTAGACTCCTTTATCTGCTAGGGGATTTGCTGGGGAGTATGGTTATATTAATGGCTGGGAGATGCTCCAATTTCTTGTCTTGAAGGCACATTAGACTTGCAGGGGAACATATCTTTGTTTGGGATGAGCTTATAAAGGTAACTCTGTGGGGATAATCCCATAGAGGTTTGCTCTGCGGGGATTTATGAATGACTTGGACGCTATCCCAACTCCTAGAGTCTTTAGTAAATGCTTATTCCCGTTTGTATGCATATATTTGTCAATAGTAATCATATTCATATGCATATGTTCATTCAATTTAGTCATTGGACGTTTTTGCAAACAAAATAGAAAAGTGAAAAAAATTTGAATTTTAAATTTGATTTGTATTGACAATTTGCATATAAACATGCAATTTTGTACAAAGAGACAAAAATTCTAGTAAGAGGAAATCATCGTAAAAGTGAAAAGTAAGGCAAAACATATAGCTATGTGTAAATGATCCCATCTGGTTTCAACTTTGCTATTGCCTATATGTCTTCGAGCATCTCATCCCTCGCTGTCTGAAGAAGTTGACTGAATTTATCTGTACCATTTGAACTTGATGTTGGTAATAAAGCTTGTTATAAGTAGATGATCCAACGAGACATAGTCGTACGCTTTAATCCCGACTTTTTCCTGGACCTCCCTTTCGGGTTTTTTGTCCACCGAGATACCCTTTTTTGCCCAAGCCGCCTTTTTAGATTTTCGACTTGCCGTGTGTATATATATATATATATATATATATATATATATATATATATATATATATATATATATATATATATCCCCTAATTTTTTCCTGAACCCTTTTGGTTCGCCAGGATGCCATTATTTTTGCCTAGGCCAGTCTAACTAGCGGGTCATATTCATGCATAGTATTTTTTTTCTATGTCTGTGTCCACAGGGTGCGGAAGGTCTTCACCGTCCATGGAGGTAAGTATCATAGCGCCGCCAGAAAATATCTTCTTGAACACAAATGGCCCTTCGTAGGTGGGAGTCCATTTGCCCCTGGGATCATCTTGCGGTAGAATGATGCGCTTTATTACCAAGTCACCAGCCTGATATACCCTATGCTTGACTTTCTTGTTGAAGGCTTTGATCATACGCTTCTAATAATCTGACCATGACAAATAGCCGCAAGCCTCTTTTCGTAAATCAAATTCAATTGGTCCAACCTAGTCTGAATCCACTCGTCTTCGTCTAAACCTGTATCTTTCATAATCCTTAAAGAAGGAACCTGGACTTTGACAGGCAAGACAACTTCCATACCGTAGACTAGAGAGAATAGCGTTGCCCCAATCGATGTTCGTACTAAAGTGTGATAGCCATGAAGAGCAAATGGTAACATCTCATGCCAATCTTTATACGTCACTGTCATCTTCTATATAATTTTCTTGATGTTCTTATTAGCGACTTTCATTGCACCATTCATCTTTAGTCGATACGAAGAAGAATTGTGATGCTTGATCTTCAACTGCATGCATAGTTCCATGATCATAGTGTTGCTGAGATTGGTGCCATTGTCTGTGATAATCCTTTTGTTGATGGCATACCAACAAATAAGGTTATACTTCATAAACTTGGCGACAACATTCTTGGTGACAGAGGCAAATGAGGTGGCTTCAACCCACTTCACGAGGTAATCAATGGCGATAAGGATAAAATGATGCCCGTTAGAGGCTATAGGCTTAATCTCTCCAATCATATCAATGCCCCCACATTACAAATGGCCACGGAGAAGTCAAAACATTCAAAGGAACCAGAGGCACATGTACTTTATCAGCATAAGTCTGACATTTGTGTCAAGTTCTGGAATGATGATGGCAATCAGTTTCCATGGTCAACAAATAATTACCTTCTCTCAAAATCTTCTTAGCCATTGTGTGCCCACTGGAATGAGTAACAAAGATACATTCGTGTATATCTTCCATAATCTTCCCAGTTTCCTTCTTGTCTATACAATGAAGTAGAGTCGAATCATGATTACACTTGTACGAATTTCCATTGCTCAAAAAGCTTTGTAGAAATTTCTTATCATTGATAGATGCCCCCTCGGGGGTACTCTTGAGCCTCGAGATATCTTTTTACTTAGTGAAACCAAGGCTTCTCTTCAATTTTTCGGTGTCAACTTCATAACAATGTGCCGGTTTATCTAGTATCTCAATAGTAATTTGAGGAGCTTCATTGTCCAATCTGACTTAGAACATAGATGACATGGTAGCCAATGCATCTGCCAATTGATTCTCTTCTCGTGGGATATGCTCAAAAGTGATTTCCTCGAAGTATGGGATTAAGGTCAACACATGTTCCTGATAAGGGATGAGATTCAAATGCTTTGTATCACATTCTCTTCTAATCTGACTGATCACCAGGGCTGAATCTTCGTATACATCAAAGAACTTGATTCTCATATCAATAGCAGCCTTGATACCCATGTTGCATTCTTCATATTCGGCCATGTTGTTGGTACAGTCAAAGCCCAGTCTGACGGTGAAGGGTGTATAGAAACCCTTAGGAGAGATAATCACAACACCAATTCCATTACCAAGTGCGTTGGAAGCTCTATCAAAAAACATAGTCCATCGGGATCCTGGATCAGGTCTTTCATACAATCTAGGCTCTTCACAATATGTAACTAGCATAATATTCTTACCCGGGAACTCGAAATTAATAGATTGGTAGTCGTCTACGGCTTGATGTGCCAAATAATCTTCCAATACACTTCCTTTAATAGCCTCCTGAGTGGTGTATTGAATGTCGTATTCTATTAAGACCATTTGCCATCGGGCTATCCATCCGGAGAGAGCTAGTTTCTCGAATATATATTTGATGGGATCCATTTTAGAGATCAACAAAGTAGTATGGGTCAACAAATACTGTCTTAGTCGGTGAGCAACCCATGCCAAAGCGCATCAAGTTTTCTCGAGCAATGAGTATCTTATTTCACAGTTGGTAAACTTTTTACTATGGTAGTATATTTCATGCTCTTTTCGACCAAACTCGTCATGCTGGCCTAGTACATAACCCATTGAGTTCTCTAACATTGTTAGGTACATGATCAAAGGTCTTTCTTCGACTGGTGGCATTAGAATCGGAGGTTCTTGGATGTACTCCTTGATTTTGTCAAAGGCTATCTGGAAATCAAAGTTCCACTTCATTACCTGATCTTTCTTCATTAACTTGAAGATTGGCTCACAAGTAGCGGTCAGATGGGAAATGAATCTGGAAATATAATTCAGTCCTCTTAAGAAACCTATGACTTCCTTATCAATATGGAGAGCATGCATTTCTTGAATGGAATTGACCTTGGAGGGATCAACTTCAATACCTTTACCACTGACAACGAAACCCAGGAGTTTACCGAATCTCACCCCAAAAGTGCACTTGTTCGGATTTAACCTCAGCTTGTACTTCTTCATATCTCAAATAGCTTGTGTAGGTGGTCAAGATGTTCCTTTTCAGTCTGAGATCTGGCTATCATGTCGTCTACGTAAACTTCTATCTCGTGATGAATCATGTCATGTAACAAGGCTACCATAACATGATGATATGTTGCATTAGCATTCTTCAAACCGAAAGGCATAACCTTGTAACAGAAAGTGCCCCACTGTGTGACGAAAGTAGTCTTTTCCATGTCTTCAGGTGCCATCTTGATCTGATTATACCCTAAGAATCCATCCATGAAGGATAATACTTTGTGTTGAGAGGTGTTTGTCAACCAGAACATCAATGTGTGGAAATGGAAAGTCATCCTTGGGGCTTTCCCTATTCAAATCTCTATAATCTACACATATATGCACCTTGCCATCCTTTTTAGGTACTGGAACCACATTTGCAACCCACTTAGGATATGATGTAACGGCTAAGAACCCTACGTTGAATTGCTTCATAACCAAAACTTTGATCTTCGTCGACATCGCGGGACACATGCGACGAACTTTCTGCTTTATTGGAGAGTAACCCTCTTTCATTGCAGACAGTGAACCACAATTTCAGTATCGAGCCCTGGCATGTCTTCGTACGACCAAGAAAAGATCTCAACATAATCATGCAACATCTGGATTTACCTATTCTTGATACCATTTTTAAGGTTGGCACCTATCTTGACTTCTTTCCCGTATGCTTCTGTACCCAAGTTTACAACCTCGACTGACTCTTCATGCAGTTGAATAGTTTTTTCCTCTTGTACTAAAAGTCTAGAAAGTTTTCCAAGTATCTCACATTCTTTCTCACGTTTGTCCTCGACTTGGTAGATCATACTTTCAATGTCATAAGTGGCAAAAGCAGAATTGTCATCAACGGGATCCAAAGTGGATGTGGATCTGCAATTTATTATGTGGGTGTGTGTAAAAACACATAGCTATTTTGGAAGTGATAAAAATAAAATAAAGACAAAGAGAACAAAATTTGAATGCAAAACATCCAATGCTTTATTAAATGAAGATATGTTTATGAAATGATAACCTTTAACAAATGGACCATTGTGCCCGGGTAAGGCACAAGGCTTAAAGTCATTGTTTAAAAGTTACATAGCCAAAACTTGAAAATAATAAAAACAGAAAGTAGAAATTACTCCTGACTAAAGGAGATAGAGATAAGGTCTTCGGTCTTCCAGTTGCTGAGCCCATTGCCGATGGTAGGAAAGATCCGGCTGTTAAGGTCATAGTCAATGTCAGCATCTTCTATAGCATTGACTCCATTGTTGCTAACACGGAATGGTAGTCTTCAAGCACGAGCGTGACAAACAGCCCTCTGAGCCTCTGCAGTGAAACCCAAACAAAATTTTTCAGATTTATATGAAATGTCAGGAAGCTGGCCCCAAGTTGTGCAACCACCTTCTTCTATGACAGCTCTAGCATCCTTCAAAGAAGCCATTCTGGGCAGAACCCTGGTAACCTTGGGATTGGCGGAAACATCTTCAGTAGCGGTATGAGGGGTAGCTTCAAAAGGATGACAGGGAGTCTCAATGAATTTACCGTCCATTTCTATGTACCGAAATGAGTTCAAATGACTTACCATATACTTCTCTTCACCATAAACAGTAACAACCTTTCCTTTCACCAAATATTTCAGCTTCTGGTGTAGGTTTGAAGTAACAATGCTTACCCCATAGATCTAGGGGCATCCCAGTAAACAAGAATAAGTCGTTCGAATATCCATCACATATAAGGTAGATTCAAAGATTTTCAAACCTACTTTGATTGGAAGATCCACTTCTCCATGTACCATCCTCTTCGAACCATCAAAGGCTCTCACCACAATATCACTAGGTTTCTGTATAACCCCTTCACAATGAAGTCTGTCAAGAGAACCTTTTGGTAGAAAATTTAGCGAAGAACCAGTATCAACCAATACATGAGCTAGAGTAATGCCCCTGCATTCAATAGAGACATACAAGGCCTTGTTGTGGTTCCTTCCTTCTGGGGTCAAGTCGGCATCAGAGAATCCTAGCTCATTATCAGTGGTTAGGCTAGCACGGCGAAAATCTCTTATTGCACGTGAGAAAATTTTAAGAACTTTACTAAAGCCTGTGCATGGGCTTTAGAACACAGTAACAGGGATAACATGGAGATTTTAGAAGGGGTATGCCCCAACTGTTCAACAATCTTGTAATCACTTTTGCAGATAATCTTTAATACCTCCTCCAACTCTTGCCTGGAGGCATCTTCAGCTGTAGCTTCCTTAGGTGCCTCCGTATGGGCAGGCTCCGTCATTTGTTCTTTACCCCGGGTCTCAGTAACTCGAACTGGTATGGCAGCAATCTTTAGAGAGATTTCCGGAGAGAAAACCCTTCCACTTCTAGTAACATTACTGGTCCCAACAATATTGTCAATGTTGGGATCAATAACTTCAGTACCTTCTTATTTAGTAGTCGATAGTTCTTTTGACACCGTGGTAGTAGACATCGGCTCCATAGTTCTAAGCAATAGCTTTATCCGAAGAATATGGAATTGGTACAGGTGTGGTGATTATTAGAGGATAAATTTTGGGTTTGGAAATAATCCTTATAGGACCCTTGGAAGTGATCTTGATAGGAGGGCCAGATATTACAGATACCTCTTCCAGCTTCAAGTCTTGCAATAAATTATCAACATATGGAATCTTCTCAACTAGAATTAAGTGATTGTCCATTAGACGCTGAATACCTTCTTCCAGCAACTTGCAGCCATTGGATTGGGTTGCGCAATAATAACATCTTTCAATACAACCCAGAAATAAACTAGTCTGCAACAAATATTCTTGATAATTGGGAGGGGAGTAGCCAATTCACTTACAATAGAAACATAAAGAACATCATCAATAGCACTTATGCCTTTGTCATGCTTTAGTATAGGTGCAGTAATTACATTGGGATTTCAAGAGGATCGAACTCAATCTCTTTATTGTCAATCATGTCCTAAATTTTGTTTTTCAAGGCCCAACAACTATTTGTGTCATGCCCAGGGCTATTGGAATGGTAAGCACACTTCACATTTGGATTGTAACAGGGAGAGAAGGTGTCGGGATTCTGAGGAGGATCCCTTAAGGTTATCAGCTTTGCTTTTAGTAAGTGATGTAATGCCGGAGACAATGACATACTTATCTTGGTAAAATTCCTTCTTGGTGTATCTGACCTATGGTGACTGACCTATTATTATTGTTGTACAGGCGCAGGATTGGAAATTAACACAACTCCTACTGATGGATTGTGATTACCTATAGTACGATCCTTCTGGCCATAAACACATTTTTTCCTTCTTACCATTGAACGTCTTCTATATAGTACTTGAAGACACAGCCACTTGAATCTTTCCAATTCTAATACCACCTTCAACATGTTCCGCAGTTAGAATCAGCTCGGTAAAACCAAATGAGGAGCTTCCAATCAGATGGTTAAAGAAAGGACCCTTCAAAGTTCCCATGAACATATTAACCAGCTCCCTGTCAGATAAAGGAGGTTGCACTCTTCCATCCAGATCTCTCCACTTTTGGGCATACTCTTTAAACCCTTCATGAGAGTACATGCTCATACTTTGTAACTGCATATGGTTTGGTGCAAGATCAACATTGTATTGATACTGCTTGTAAAAAGCTGAAGCCAGGTCTTCCCGAGTACGAATGTTGGTTCCTTCCAGCTGATAGAACCATTCAAGTTGTGTCCCAGATAAACTCTCTTGAAAGAAGTGAACCCATAACTTTCTGTCAGCAGTATGGGGATGGATCTTCTGAACATAAGACCGCAGATGAAGCTTAGGGCAAGACACACCATCATATTTTGGAAAAGTAAGGACCTTGAACTTGTGAGGGATAACTACCCCCGAAATAAGACCCAACTCCTAAAAATCTATTCCAGGCAATTTCTAGATTTCCATGGCATTAAGAAGATCTTATAACTATTTGTATCGGTCATCAGCGGGAGGATATTGTTCATCAAAATAGTATTCATCATAATCTTGGGCCAGAACAAAGGTTGTTATTCTCTTCAGCTTTCAAACTCTTGTCATCTTCTTCTTGGTTATCGTCTTCATTTAATGGGACCTCAAAATCTAGAGCCCTTATGACCGGACCTTTGAATCTTCTGCCCATATTAAGAAAAATTGTTGGCTTCTTAGTCTTATTTTTATTCACTTTTGTAATGAGGGTCTCCATTTTGTCTTGTCCCTTAGATAAGTCTAGGAACATTTGCTGAAACTGAGTGTTCTAAGCTTGAAGTTCTTTCACAGTTTGTTCGAGTATCTTTGTGGGATATAAATTTGTTAAACAAAAGGAAACAAAGAAGATTTAGTAACAAGTTTAAATTATAATTGCCTTCTAGGCTTATAATGATAACAAAAAGAGTTACAAAGAAGAAAAATATGAATTCAAGTCTCCCATGGGCGTTGCCTCTTTGTGTTGACATGTGCATTAAGGCTTTGTTCTTCGTGGAGTCATTTTGTCAGCTCCAATACTTTCTTCTCACTAGTATAAAACTGAGTCTCAAAGGTATCCCTTTCTTCCATGAATTGAATCCAGAACTTCTATAGTTCTTCAAAGTCAGTAGGCATATCAGGATGAAGAATGGTATGAGGAACATCTCCTTCAACAATAGGTTCTACAATCACTAGTAGAATATCAGGATATGACATCATAAGATTTTGAGCACGAGATCACGCCGATCTGAGGTAAGGCTCCAAAGGAATGGAGTTCTTATGCCCCAAAGTTATTCTATCAATCTTATTGGTCATTCCCCAAGCACGTATAAACCTTTGACGGTAGTTCTGAAGATCATTCTCATAGTCGAATACTATACCCTGGATGAGCATATCATGAAAACCATCTGTGATCGGTGGATCTGGAACTGACTGTTTAACGCTGGTTCGCGAAATGTCGCGGAAGCAAGAGTCGCCACCGTCTTTTATTTTCTCCAAATGGAAAGGACAAAAGCACAGAAAAATTCCTTATAGAGATTGCTCTCGGTTCGGGAGGTAGATTATAGAAAGGGAAGGTGTTAGCACCCTTTCTATCCATGGTTATCCATGGGCTCTTAGATACTTGCTCATTGTGTTTTCAAAATGGTTTGTTTGCTTTTCAATTGTGGGTTTTTAAAAAAGTTTCTTTGAAAAATTTCAGTTCGACTCGTGCGTCAGAGTGTTTGAAAAATTTGCTTTGAAAGCTTTTGAAAATGTGTTGGTGTGAAAAGTATTTTTGAATTTGTTTTGAAATTAGAGCAAGTATCTAGAGTCGTCTACCTACCCTAAGGAATTCGTCTGTGTAAATGTCCTTTAAAGTAATGCCATCCCACCATTGAGAGGTAGGTAGCACCACCGTTGGAGGTGTTCGGGTCAATTCGAGGTTCGGGACGTGGTGATCACCAGAGCAATAGGAAGACACCTTAGAAGCTACCCTCATGCCAGGTTTCCGGATCATGAGGACTTACTAAGACGTCCTCTACTCGACGATCACCTTTCGAGGCAAGGCAACAGTGAGGCGTACCCTAGGGGTGGTGTGTGCGATTCGTGTGTCGTTTTCATTTATATTTGTCTTGTCATGTTAAAGTGATCTACGCTTGATTTTATTATGGCCATTCATTCTTGCATGCTTTGTTTAACAGTTAATATTTGCGGGAAAAGTAAATTCTAAACTATTACAAATGGCGCGGGTCCACATCGCCAAAATTAAACCGGACCCGATTTGACAGAAAAGTAAATAAAGCAAAGTAAATAACGAAATTGAAAAGTGCGAGAAGTTTAAGTTACAACTCTTTGGGAGAGATACATAATTATTTAAGCAATAAAATAAATACGCAAATTAAACAATTAAAAATATGGGTGTTGGACCCTTTTGCAAAATTAAAATTAATAAGGAATTAAAATTAAAATTAAAAGAAAATGTATTTTGGTATTTTTATGTTTTTATGATTCAAAAGAAAGAAGAATTAATTTAAAATTAACTAACCCTAACTCTAATGGTTGTTTTTAAATTTATTATGAAAGTATTAAAATTTAACCTAAATTAAACCTAAGTTTTTTATGTACAATTTAATTATAAAAATAAATAAATAAATAATATTAAAAAAGGAGAATTAAAAAGAAATAAAAATTAATTAAACCTATTTCTACATTTTTTAGATTTTTTCATGAAAAGAATTTAAGTTAAACCTAATTTAAAACTAAATTTATTATATACAATTTATTTACAAGAAAATGTGAAAATTAAATATTTTATTATGTTTTTTTGTCTTTTTCTGATTTTTATGAAGTTTTTATATTTTGTGAGAATAATTAATTAAATTAAAACAAACAAAGTAAATAAAATAACAAAAATAAAATATAAGAAAAAATAGAAAATTACAAACCAGGGAGGGGTTCAGTCCCAAAGTGGAGGTTTTGATCCAAAAGTTCTAGCCCAACAAGCTTTGATCCATTTGATTTTTTCTGAATAGTGTGTGGATGCGTTGACTGGAGTGTAGCGTGTTCATCCATCCTATGCCTTTGATCTGAATATGCTAGACGCGTGGACGCTTGGATGAGGGAGGCATATGGTACGTCTGCAGCCTTGAAGCACATAGGAATTGCTTTTGAAAAATAATATGGAAACTTGTAAGACCTGGGGCTCGAACCCAGGTCATGTACCGTTCCCAACAACGCTTTTGCCACTGAACCATCGCTTGTACATTTAACCTATAATAACATATAAATATAATAAACAAAAACATGATGTTAGTGGGTTAAAAACGCGCGAGATTCAAATTGGCGTATCATACACTGCCACGACTCCATCTTCTCCACGCGTCCCTGAAAACAAAAACATATGGCAACGGTTTCTTAAGCGTGGTTTTAAGGGCGCTTTGAGAAAATAGCGATTAGCTCATCTCTAAACATAAATTAGGCGCGAGTATGTGTTCATGATCGTCCAACAACGCTTGATTCAATGGTACAAGTCTTGGATGCCAATTTTTCTTTAAACGAAAGACCCTAAATTGAAGCTCTGCAAACCCTAAGAAGTATCAATGGCAAATTCTCCAATAGTGCATAAGAATTCAATTAAATCATGTGGTTAGTTCTAGGATGATCTAATAAGTATGAATCCATGGAAAAAATGCAGTAAAAATGCTTGAATATCAAAATACGATTACAAAAAAAATGAGAAGAAACTTGGTTTCTGTATACCAATTCCGAAGGCTATGCGTATGGAAACCTATCCAGTTGTGCTCAGTGATGTCCTAGGAAGCTATTGAAATAGTTTGTGTGCCTTGAATCGTCCTGAAAAGGGGTTTACAGTTTTGACTTTTTTCAACAATTTTTCAAGTTTGCTTATGGCCTTTGAGCGCAGCATTCAGTTCGTGGGCATTAGGGTTAAGCTCAAGCATATGTAGTGAAGCTATTAGGTTAAGAAAACTCAATAAAATCCAATGAATTAATGGTTTTGCATATTTGATTTCTTAAGGATCTTCCATATCTTTTTTCATGTGTATTTTGTGTCAATTATGCTCAAATCACACCAAATCTTTCCATGTTGGGATGTGCACGAAATATTAAGGCTGAAATGTGTATAAAAAGATTGGTTTGGTTAATTTAAACATTTTTCATATATTTAATTGATTTAATTGAATTAATATAAATAAAAACTCAAATAAATAAATAAAAAATGAGAAAATACTTCCCTTTGGGCCAAGTGGTCGTGCACATGCTTAGAATGATGAATCATGGAAGAAAAATAGGCCCATTAGCAATTTTAGGTCATTTGAACCATTGTTGACTTTTCAAAATATCCAAAAAATTTCCCAACTTCCACAAGGCATAACTTGCTCAATTTTTAAGCTTTGCTCATGTTCTTGGACATTTTGGAAAGTTCTTTGAGTCCTCTAACCAATGTCTTTGGTCCCATGTCATTTTGATTTACCAATCTCAAGTTATGGCCTTTGACTTAAAGTCCCTTTTTGTTGACTTTTGAAAATGACCTATAATGTTGAAATTGATAACTTTTTGTGAGAGCATTTCTTGGACTTGAAGTATGAAGATGAGTTGTAGGAAATGTCTTTCTCTTCAAAATGAGCTTTGGATGGAATTTTTCTGATAATCCATGTGAAAGTTATGCCCTGGTCAATTTCAGTTGACTTTTTCAACTGTCCAAATAAGGAAACTTTTGCATCTTTGATGATTTCTGAGCCAAATTTTGAGAATCATGATCAAACATTGATCAAATGATGTTTGTGGCTTCAAAATGATATGTTGACCAAAAATTTGAACTTTTGACTGTCAAATGACCATTTTGCCCCTACAGTTGACTGTAGTGCAATTTAGGGTTTTGACTGTGCAATTTTGTGCTGAATGCCTTGAAACTTGATATGAGGATGCTTGACCATCTTTATAGGAATGTGAGACTTGATTGGGCCTTTGAAAACTTCATTTTCTTGATCAGTACACAAACCCTAGTTTTGACTGTATAGGAGGCTCTTGACTGTGCAACCCTTGGGGAATTTTGTAGCTTGACTTGGCAATTTATTGGAGAATATGGGAGGGAAAATTTTGGGGTACAACAGTTGCCCCTGTTCAATCTTCTTAGACCTGAGGATGCAGATTGGCTGACGTGCCTTTCGTAATCCGAGGGTAGAAGATGATTGAACACTAGAGTGCCCAGAAATTTGCGCTCACAAAGTAGCAGTGTGGTGGAATGGGCTTATAGATGCCATTTAGAGGTCGCTTGGATAAGATGATGGGCTTATAGATGCCATCTGGATGTTGATCGCATAAGAGGTTCCTTGGCGAGAACCTGCATACCTGCAAAAGAAAAAAATGAGTACCTGACACGTTGCAGGAGCTGATTTTAGATGCTTGGTATAGATATGTCCTGACTGGTTACAGGAGCTGAGCCTGGAGCTTCAAAAGATGATGAATGAACCAGGTATGGTTACTGCTTTAGCATGAATGGTAAGAGAACCTTGGGTGATTTTAACTTCAACAACGCTCGTTGAGAAAATCTCGGTGGGGAATACCATCTTCGCAGTATCGGAACGAGAACCATAGGCCATTATAATCTGAAAGGGAATTACCTCACTCGCCGTCGGAGAGGGAATCATAGGAAAAGGAATTGTCACCTCACACTCACCGTCGGAGAGGGGACCATAGGAGACTATCACCTCACACTCATCGTCGGAGAGGGAAACATCTGAAAAGGACTTACCACCTCACACACCGTCGGAGAGGGAACCATAAGAGACTATCACCTCACACTCATCGTCGGAGAGGGAAACATCTGAAAAGGACTTACCACCTCACACACCGTCGGAGAGGGAACCATAGGAGACTATCACCTCACACTCATCGTCGGAGAGGTAAACATCTTGAAAAAGGAATTACCACCTCACGCACTTGTCGGAGAGGGGACCATAGGAGACTATCACCTCACACTCATCGTCGGAGAGGGAAACATCTGAAAAGGAATTACCACCTCACACACCGTCGGAGAGGGGACCACAGGAGACCATCACCTCACACTCATCGTCGGAGAGGGAAACATCTTGAAAAAGGAATTACCACCTCACGCACTTGTCGGAGAGGGGACCATAGGAGACTATCACCTCACACTCATCGTCGGAGAGGGAAACATCTTGAAAAAGGAATTACCACCTCACGCACTTGTCGGAGAGGGCACCATAGGAGACTATCACCTCACACTCATCGTCGGAGAGGGAAACATCTGAAAAGGAATTACCACCTCACACACCGTCGGAGAGGGGACCACAGGAGACCATCACCTCACACTCATCGTCGGAGAGGGAAACATCTTGAAAAAGGAATTACCACCTCACGCACTTGTCGGAGAGGGGACCATAGGAGACTATCACCTCACACTCATCGTCGGAGAGGGAAACATCTGAAAAGGAATTACCACCTCACGCACTTGTCGGAGAGGGGACCATAACTTCTGCTGAGTCTTTATCAGAAAAATCTGTTGAGAGTCGATTTAGCTGGACTAGAGAAGGCTTTGAAATATGTTTGAGTATTTTAACTGCATCTTTCCTGAAAGGTAAAGGTCAGTCATATGCAATGCATGATATGGATCAAGCAATGATGTTCTCAACATAAATGAGATTTTTATGATATGATGCGTCTATGCATGCTATAATTATGTATGTGATGTCTTATGAATGTTTTCGTCTAGGAAAGTAGATCCTTGACGGATGCCGGGAAGTCACTCCTGGGCTGCTGTTGAAAAATTGATTTTGCTTCCGCTGGGGATGATAACTGCGAGAATACCGGTAGGAGAAGATGACTCCGTTGCGGAATAAACTTGGCAAATGGAAGATTCTGCGGGGAGAAAAGATACTCTAGCGACCATGCTGGGAAGCAATACTCTGTGGGAAGAGGGATGCCTTGCTGAATTATTGAGAATGACTTGCTAAGGATATCTTTGTTGTATTGGAAGTGTTGATAGACTTCGCTGGTAGGAAAGAACTACGTTGACGACGACCTTTCCGTGGCTTTTGGCTGAGGATAACCCAGTTATATCCTATTGAGGAAATAACTCTTTGAATAAAGCCGGGCGACGCGTTCGTGTTCTGCGAAGGGGTAAGCTTCCAGAATCTACTGGGGATAAGCTTACTGCTTGGGGGAGATGAGTTCCAATTTTCCTGGGGGAATTGGATTGGACTCTCTCGGGGAAGTTTTGAATTATATCGGGGAAGTGATTCCTTTGAATGTTGTTATGCCGCCGGGGAAACAATCTTTAGACCAAGACTACCGGGGATGCTTGTTATGAGTGCATATATGCTGCTGGGGAATGTTGAGATCTGCTGGAGGATACTCAATTTCCTTGAGATTGATAGTAGCTTTGCTTGAGGAGAGTGTACTGACTTGCTGGCTCATTCTTTGGGGAATTGGGATGTACTGGTTATGTTCTTCCGCTGGACCCATCCTGGTACCCTGGAGGACAGAACAATTAGTTGCTTTTAGACAACTCCTTATTGCCCCTGTTTCAGAGGTGGGAGAGGAAGACCTGAGAGGTGCTGATAGTGGTTGATGGACAGACCTTCTTCTGGTAGGCAGGTGATAAGATGACAGGACATAGTCGTACGCTTTGATCCCTAACTTTTGCCTGGACCGCCCTTTCGGGTTTTCGGTCCACCGGGATACCCATTTTTGCCCAAGCCGCCTTTTCAGGTTTTCGACTTGCCGGGTGTACAGATTTTTTTTCATTTCATCCCTCATTTTGCTCGAACCCTTTTGGTTCGCCGGGAAGCCCTTACTTTTGCCTAGGTATGTCAACCTAGCGGGTCTTTGATTGTGCGCAGTATCTTTTCGACTATGTCCATGTTCTCAGAATGTAGGGAGATGCCCCTGTTATAAGTGTTTTGTCATGTTACCAGAAGATGTCTGCTCGAGCAAGATTCGTTGTTGGAATGCCCCAAGTGACTCAGGCGAAGATTTGCCCCAGGCTATTTGGCCTTTGAGAGATTCTCCGAATCTTGATTGGATTGCCCCAGATGATGGACCATGATCATGTCTGCCCCTTGATTGGAAGTGCTTCTGTTCATTAGATATTCGTCGTGCGAACTTCTATACTGTTCAAACAAAAAGTCATATGCAAACAAAGTTATGTTAAAAATGCAAAGCCTATGTCTGTCTTGAAGATTTTGAAAATGTATTCTTTTTTCATAAAACAAATGAATGTTTGTAAAACATGATGTCAACTCCGTATTTACCGTAGCCTTAAGGAGTCAGGATACCTTCGTAACAGTATGCTTTCGAACTAACCCATGCTTCAGCTAGGACTTTTGAGGGTTATAACGTGGCCTGGTTCACGGTTTAAGAAACAAAGGATAAAGGCTCAAATTATTTGTACCCACCCGCTCTTCGTGATGTTCTCCAAACCTAAACTCAATCGATCGTGCGTTAGACCTTGGTTGAGTCTTTGCTTTGATATACCAGCGATGGTTCGGATATTGACAGTATATTTTGATTAGGCAGTCATTTTCCTTTTTTGTTGAGGGTTTGTAGGACCTCTTTCTTTTTGATTTCGTTATCCCTATTTTTTTGCCTGAACTGTTTCCTTTTTGGAATTACAGTCAGCGGGATGCCCTAGTTTCATAAGTCCCTTTTTATAGGTTTTGACTTCTTGGGCTTTTCGTTTATGATTTTTTTTTGATCATGACTGCCTGTCCTTATGATTGTTCAGAACCATCATTGTCTTTCTTCGTTTTGTAAAGACTTTTTGGTGCCATTCGTTATGCACTTGGATCAACTGAGAGACTACCCTGCCCCTGGTTATGATTAAGGGTTTTGATTTTAGAAAATAAAACTCCTACTTCTTTGGCTCAGAGAGGTTGACGAGGGATTATCATCCTTATAACTCCAGTGTTTAGGAATTTGAAACAATGCCTGTACCTCATCAGCTGGGTCTGTTCAAAAGCAATACTGTAGCGATCATGGTATCGTTTTCGTCATCCTCCCTCAAGAGGCTTAGAATTAACGAGAGTTGACATCAGAAAAAATATGAAAACAATTTGCATATAGTGAATGCGAATATATTGATTCAAAATAGACATAAGCGATGCATTAATGGAATAACAATGTTTTAACATGAATAAATGTTTGAACGGTCAAAAGAAAAACACAACTTGAACATTCGAATGAACAAAAGTTTCCTAGTCTCGGAGCTTGTCACTTCAACTGGTGAGCCTTGGAGGAATGGTAGAAAAATTCAGCCTGTCCATCTTGTGTGAACTCCAATGCCCCTTCATCGATCAGGTCCTGGATTTTGTTCCTCAGATCCCAACATTCATTGGTATCATGTCCTGGGCTAGCAGAGTGGTAGGCACACCTCTTATTGGGATCATAGGCAGGAGATGCTGTGTTGGGGTTCCGGGGATGAGCCCTTAATGTGATCAGATTCAACCTCAATAGGCGTTGTAAAGCTTGATACAGCGACATGTTGAGCGGGGTGAATTGCCTTCTGGGCTTGTCTGGCTGAAGCTGGTGAGGTCGATGCTGAATTTGTGGCACTGGAGCCATTTGAGGAGCTTTCCCCTTATCCTCTTGTCTCGAGGATGATTGGATGATGAATGGCTTTTTACCCTTAGATGTTTGCCCCAGTTGGTTACCCTGAAGCAGTTGGTTGACGAGAAACCGGAGCTCATCTTGTCTTTGAGCTAAACCTTGAATGGCATTCCTCTGCCCCAGCATCTGGGCTTTCATTGTATCCATCTCCGCTTGTAGGTGTTTCAGCCCTTCATCCTCAGCACTGTTCCTGACTAGAGTCTCCACGAGAAGTGTCTTTAGCTCCTCCTGCCCCTTGGATAGATTCAGGAGGATTTCCCCGAACCGAGTCTCTTGAGCAAGAAAGTCCTGGTTATCTTGTTGGGAAGCCATTGCTGAAATAAACAGCGGGAAAGGTAAGTGACCTGCAAAAGGGATACCTGTAATGCAATGATGTGTATGACATGCATGCAATGCTTTCAAGGACCTCGCAGGGTAAACAGAGAGACTTGTTAGAGTTGGAAACCGGCAACTTGATTGAAGGAACTTCCTGTTGTAGAGAGCCCTTCTTCAAGGGTCAAAGGCTCACCATATCCAGTGGGTCATAGCCCCTGACAACCTTGGCTAGAGGAAAATAAATCCTCTTTGCCCCCGGCTAGATGTTTGATTTATCATAACCTGCATCACAAGCCCTTGAGATCCTTGAAACGGGTTAGGATGTATGCAATGGTATGCAATGGTATGATGTCATGCTATGCATGGGGTAATGTGAGTAACCCTGTTATGAGTCCCAATTAAGGACTATAAACAACCCTGCAAGAAATTTAATACCCTGTTATGAGTCCCAATTAAGGACTACAAACAAAACCTGCAAGAAATTCAGTAAACTTTGTTATGAGTCCCAATTAAGGACTATAAACAAAACCTGCAAGAGACCTAGTAAACCCTGTTATGAGTCCCAGTTAAGGACTATAAACAAAACCTGCAAGTAGCTTATGTGTTAGATAAAGCATGCAAGTAGGCAAGTACGAAGGCACGCAAGTCACACAAAAGAGCCCTTAGAGTTTAAGGCCAGCATGGGGTCTGGGTAGTACCCTCTTGAAGTTGGTGGGCTCAACCTGTCCTATTAGAAGTAATCGGGTTCTTAGAGGATCCCAATATCATTGACTACCCTCAATCGGTCATAACTCCAGCATCGCAATCTTTTCTTGCGGCCAGAACCATCACGAGAGTTTAGCCTCAATGGGCGTAGCATACTGCTACTGTTCTATTGGCCAAGTTGGGTCATTTAAGGTTCTAAGGTCTGTTGGTGCTTAATGACTCCTTGGAAGACCCATATTCTCCCCGTTTCAACACGAGGGATATCGGTACAGACCAAGGCGCCACACCAACGTAGCCACTGCTTCACCCATGTCGGTATACGCCGGACAGGTCCCTCACAGCTTATGCTACCTAAACAGGGTATCCCCAGATCCGGGTTAGGATCTATGTAACTCCCATGCAACCCACAATTTTAAAGCAGACAAGTCAATACAATTGAAAACACAGTTATGAACTAACCCTAAGGTACACCTCACTTTAAGTTTAAGTCCCCAGCAGAGTCGCCAGTTCTGTGATCGGTGGATCTGGAACTGACTGTTTAACGCTGGTTCGCGAAATGTCGCGGAAGCAAGAGTCGCCACCGTCTTTTATTTTCTCCAAATGGAAAGGACAAAAGCACAGAAAAATTCCTTATAGAGATTGCTCTCGGTTCGGGAGGTAGATTATAGAAAGGGAAGGTGTTAGCACCCTTTATATCCATGGTTATCCATGGGCTCTTAGATACTTGCTCATTGTGTTTTCAAAATGGTTTGTTTGCTTTTCAATTGTGGGTTTTTAAAAAAGTTTCTTTGAAAAATTTCAGTTCGACTCGTGCGTCAGAGTGTTTGAAAAATTTCCTTTGAAAGCTTTTGAAAATGTGTTGGTGTGAAAAGTATTTTTGAATTTGTTTTGAAATTAGAGCAAGTATCTAGAGTCGTCTACCTACCTTAAGGAATTCGTCTGTGTAAATGTCCTTTAAAGTAATGCCATCCCACCATTGAGAGGTAGGTAGCACCACCGTTGGAGGTGTTCGGGTCAATTCGAGGTTCGGGACGTGGTGATCACCAAAGCAATAGGAAGACACCTTAGAAGCTACCCTCATGCCAGGTTCCCGGATCATGAGGACTTACTAAGACGTCCTCTACTCGACGATCACCTTTCGAGGCAAGGCAACAGTGAGGCGTACCCTAGGGGTGGTGTGTGCGATTCGTGTGTCGTTTTCATTTATATTTGTCTTGTCATGTTAAAGTGATCTACGCTTGATTTTATTATGGCCATTCATTCTTGCATGCTTTGTTTAACAGTTAATATTTGCGGGAAAAGTAAATTCTAAACTATTACAAATGGCGCGGGTCCACATCGCCAAAATTAAACCGGACCCGATTTGACAGAAAAGTAAATAAAGCAAAGTAAATAACGAAATTGAAAAGTGCGAGAAGTTTAAGTTACAACGCTTTGGGAGAGATACATAATTATTTAAGCAATAAAATAAATACGCAAATTAAACAATTAAAAATATGGGCGTTGGACCCTTTTGCAAAATTAAAATTAATAAGGAATTAAAATTAAAATTAAAAGAAAATGTATTTTGGTATTTTTATGTTTTTATGATTCAAAAGAAAGAAGAATTAATTTAAAATTAACTAACCCTAACTCTAATGGTTGTTTTTAAATTTATTATGAAAGTATTAAAATTTAACCTAAATTAAACCTAAGTTTTTTATGTACAATTTAATTATAAAAATAAATAAATAAATAATATTATTAAAAAAGGAGAATTAAAAAGAAATAAAAATTAATTAAACCTATTTCTACATTTTTTAGATTTTTTCATGAAAAGAATTTAAGTTAAACCTAATTTAAAACTAAATTTATTATATACAATTTATTTACAAGAAAATGTGAAAATTAAATATTTTATTATGTTTTTTTGTCTTTTTCTGATTTTTATGAAGTTTTTATATTTTGTGAGAATAATTAATTAAATTAAAACAAACAAAGTAAATAAAATAACAAAAATAAAATATAAGAAAAAATAGAAAATTACAAACCAGGGAGGGGTTCAGTCCCAAAGTGGAGGTTTTGATCCAAAAGTTCTAGCCCAACAAGCTTTGATCCATTTGATTTTTTCTGAATAGTGTGTGGATGCGTTGACTGGAGTGTAGCGTGTTCATCCATCCTATGCCTTTGATCTGAATATGCTAGACGCGTGGACGCTTGGATGAGGGAGGCATATGGTACGTCTGCAGCCTTGAAGCACATAGGAATTGCTTTTGAAAAATAATATGGAAACTTGTAAGACCTGGGGCTCGAACCCAGGTCATGTACCGTTCCCAACAACGCTTTTGCCACTGAACCATCGCTTGTACATTTAACCTATAATAACATATAAATATAATAAACAAAAACATGATGTTAGTGGGTTAAAAACGCGCGAGATTCAAATTGGCGTATCATACACTGCCACAACTCCATCTTCTCCACGCGTCCCTGAAAACAAAAACATATGGCAACGGTTTCTTAAGCGTGGTTTTAAGGGCGCTTTGAGAAAATAGCGATTAGCTCATCTCTAAACATAAATTAGGCGTGAGTATGTGTTCATGATCGTCCAACAACGCTTGATTCAATGGTACAAGTCTTGGATGCCAATTTTTCTTTAAACGAAAGACCCTAAATTGAAGCTCTGCAAACCCTAAGAAGTATCAATGGCAAATTCTCCAATAGTGCATAAGAATTCAATTAAATCATGTGGTTAGTTCTAGGATGATCTAATAAGTATGAATCCATGGAAAAAATGCAGTAAAAATGCTTGAATATCAAAATACGATTACAAAAAAAATGAGAAGAAACTTGGTTTCTGTATACCAATTCCGAAGGCTATGCGTATGGAAACCTATCCAGTTGTGCTCAGTGATGTCCTAGGAAGCTATTGAAATAGTTTGTGTGCCTTGAATCGTCCTGAAAAGGGGTTTACAGTTTTGACTTTTTTCAACAATTTTTCAAGTTTGCTTATGGCCTTTGAGCGCAACATTCAGTTCGTGGGCATTAGGGTTAAGCTCAAGCATATGTAGTGAAGCTATTAGGTTAAGAAAACTCAATAAAATCCAATGAATTAATGGTTTTGCATATTTGATTTCTTAAGGATCTTCCATATCTTTTTTCATGTGTATTTTGTGTCAATTATGCTCAAATCACACCAAATCTTTCCATGTTGGGATGTGCACGAAATATTAAGGCTGAAATGTGTATAAAAAGATTGGTTTGGTTAATTTAAACATTTTTCATATATTTAATTGATTTAATTGAATTAATATAAATAAAAACTCAAATAAATAAATAAAAAATGAGAAAATACTTCCCTTTGGGCCAAGTGGTCGTGCACATGCTTAGAATGATGAATCATGGAAGAAAAATAGGCCCATTAGCAATTTTAGGTCATTTGAACCATTGTTGACTTTTCAAAATATCCAAAAAATTTCCCAACTTCCACAAGGCATAACTTGCTCAATTTTTAAGCTTTGCTCATGTTCTTGGACATTTTGGAAAGTTCTTTGAGTCCTCTAACCAATGTCTTTGGTCCCATGTCATTTTGATTTACCAATCTCAAGTTATGGCCTTTGACTTAAAGTCCCTTTTTGTTGACTTTTGAAAATGACCTATAATGTTGAAATTGATAACTTTTTGTGAGAGCATTTCTTGGACTTGAAGTATGAAGATGAGTTGTAGGAAATGTCTTTCTCTTCAAAATGAGCTTTGGATGGAATTTTTCTGATAATCCATGTGAAAGTTATGCCCTGGTCAATTTCAGTTGACTTTTTCAACTGTCCAAATAAGGAAACTTTTGCATCTTTGATGATTTCTGAGCCAAATTTTGAGAATCATGATCAAACATTGATCAAATGATGTTTGTGGCTTCAAAATGATATGTTGACCAAAAATTTGAACTTTTGACTGTCAAATGACCATTTTGCCCCTACAGTTGACTGTAGTGCAATTTAGGGTTTTGACTGTGCAATTTTGTGCTGAATGCCTTGAAACTTGATATGAGGATGCTTGACCATCTTTATAGGCATGTGAGACTTGATTGGGCCTTTGAAAACTTCATTTTCTTGATCAGTACACAAACCCTAGTTTTGACTGTATAGGAGGCTCTTGACTGTGCAACCCTTGGGGAATTTTGTAGCTTGACTTGGCAATTTATTGGAGAATATGGGAGGGAAAATTTTGGGGTACAACACCATCTCTTTGAGCATAACCAGGCTAACGTAGAGCTAGGGAAGGGTTGTAAGTGATACCTCACCTTATGCCAATGAGTGGAACATTAGGGAATTCCTCGTAGCGGTCAATAATAGTGATGTCCTCTTGAGATCGGGAACACCAATGGATATCTGAATGGGTGAGTGACATACCCTTTGAGACCACCTTCAGCCTTGTTCATTATTTATTACTGACCGGGGAGGTTGATGGGCTTTTACTGTATAGTCTAAATTATAACTGCAAGTGCACAGCCTATCAAAGTAATATATAAGATTATCGAACCACAAAGACCAATTGTCAATCTATCGACTCTATTGTTAAGGTGTTTATCTAAGGAAGATCAATAAGGGATTGAGTTCAGTACAGAGAAATAAAAGCGAATAAAATTAAAGAGATAAAATAAACGGGATCGAATGTAAATCACGAGATCAGACAATGTCCTAGCATGCATGTATAGTATTTACTTTTGGGCAATATTTTCCATTTATAGCAAAGAACTGTTTAACAGGAACTTGTAGCTTTCGCATACTAAGAACCAAATTTACTCTTTAAATTAAATTCCTTTATTGTCACTTATAAAGGGTGCCTAACACGTTAAAGAAGTAAACCTATTTTTAAGAAACAAGTTATTTTAACTTAGTTAAAAAGTGTTTTAATTTGGAAAACTTAACTTAAAGAGATCCTTGGCTTTTGACCAAGAATCATATTTTAATCCCACAAAAGCGTCCGCCAATAGTTTCAAAATCGTTTTCCAAAATTATATCAAGTAATCCTACTTAACCAAACGAACTGCTTTCGCTCTTTTCGTTTGGTCAAGAACTAATCTGGCTTAATCTCGAGTATGGACGACTTTCGATCTTACCCATAAACTTTTAAACACATTTAAACCAGTATTAAAAAGCTAAAACATCCCAAAGGTATTTCTATTAGCATGGCATACAGAACATAGTTATGATTCAATCCTTACATTCTAACCCTAATAAATTTAGCTAGACATGGTAAGCATTTAAAGTCTATAAAACATGTAGACTATGATAAGAGCATTTAAAGTCTATAAAACGTGTAGACTATGGTAAGAGCATTTAAAGTCTATAAAACGTGTAGACTATGGTAAGAGTATTTAAAGTCTATAAAACGTGTAGACTATGGTAATAGAATTTAAAGTCTATAAAACGTGTAGACTATGGTGAGAGCATTTAGAGTCTATAAAACGTGTAGGCTATGGTAAGTGCTTAAAATAAATGAAAGCAATTAAATTAGAACCTTGCTCCAATCGGAGGCTTGAATCTGATACAAGTCGTGGAAATGTAAAAGATAGTATGATAAACTTCAACCAAAGTGCTCCAAACTTGAATACAATCTCACACACTCAAGTGTGACAACTTCTCGATGTGAGAAGATTATCACTTTACAAAGTAGTAATATATGCCTAAGCAGTAACTTGTCTGGATCTAAGTTTGCACCTAAGTCTGGATGAAAACGAAAATGAAATGAACTTGCTATTTATATAAGATTTTGAAATTATGCAAAGACGAGCATGCCCCTCAACTCCTTCTGAGCGGGAAATGGTTTGTGAAGGCCGCGGGCACGGCCATCCTCCCCGCGGGCGCGGTGAGTGAAAATGGAGAGATCATGGGAACGTGGCAGTTGGCCCCTGGGTGAAAGTGCGCCATGTCAGCGCGTTCCCTGTAGCCGGCGCGGAGCTGGACGCCATGTATGTATTTTCTTGGAAAAACCCTATTTTTCTGGCGTTTTCGCTTGTTTCTTCTCTGAAGGCTCTGAAAGGACATGTGACCTGAAAACAAAGGAAACAAGGGCGTAATACTAGAAAAACAATAATAAAACTAAGGAAAACATGTGATATTCGAGTCAGAGACATAGTGAGATTCAGTGTTATCAAATTCTCCCACACTTAAACCTTTGCTTGTCCTCAAGCAAAACTATCAGAAGTAATCAAAGGGATACAAGTGTTTTTTCTAGTTATCGAGCTAAAGCAGTAAGGTTCAAGTGAGAGTGTGTTTGACAGGTACCAACTATTTGAACTAAGAACATCGAAGTGACAGTTTACCGCAAAAACGCAGACAAAAACCTTATTCCTACACAAGTTAACTCCTATTACTCCCACTTATGCTAAGACTTCTCTTTTAGGCAAGGTCCTTTTCATTCAGGTGTAATCACATTAAGCCCGTTATCCGTACATACTCATAGTGTAGTGACCGGTTAGTGATTCTGATCTTTGCAATGGGATTCTGGTACAAGAATTGGTGTAATCCCGTTATTACCCAATTATAGTTGTGGGGGATCAGATCGTAATTTTCCCTACCGAGTTCAGCACCAGATACCTCTGAACCAACCATAATGGGTAATGCCTTTTATTATTATTTTTTCACTTATTATTTTTTGTGGATGTTCGCGACCAGTGGAATTAAATGATCGTGTGAGGATCACCCAATTCATGGTTGTAACCATACATTTTTGCTTATATATATATATATATATATATATATATATATATATATATATATATATATATATATATATATATATATATACTTTTCAAGGAAAAAAGATCATTCACTTATTTTCATCGATCCTACACGTAGCGCATGCTTAGGCCGGGGCCGACTACGAGAATAAACTACTTAGGACCCGTTTTGTAAAATTAAAATCATAGCATGGGGGGAAGACGGAATTAACTCTAATATTTATAAGGTCTATGGTGTAAAAGACGATGTTGATTTTTCAAAAAAAAAGGGTACCTAAGACTAATCACACTCTATCCTAAACCTAAAAACTTTACTTATGGCTAAAAAAAAACATGTTGTATTCATTTTTAGCAAAACAAATTTTCTCAAGGCTAGGAAGTGGTGGAGAACTTAAGGATACACTGCGCAAAATGACTCGTCAATCACATGTATTTTATTTAACGGCTAAACTACTAAAACAGGAAATAACTAAAAGATACTGAAAAATAAAATACTGAAAAGGGAAATAACAGAAAGGAAATAAAAGCGATAAAATGCTCCTCCCACACTTGAATTGGATATTGTCCCCAATGTTAAAAAAACAAGTCTAGGTAGGAGGTACCTGGTAAAACTAGTGAGGCCTACTAGTACCCTCGCCATCCTGAGGTGAACGTCCGGAACGGCGGCTACGACTACAGCGACGACGATCTCTATCGAGGCTAAACTGTGCCATGCGTTCAGTGAGAGCAGCATTTGCAGCTTGTAGCTCCCTAGTCCGACCAATCAATGTGCCTTGTGTGGCCTCCATTAATTGGAAGTGAGTAACGAAGCTAGTCTGCTGACGGTATTGCTCGTTCTGGAAATCCAATTGACTTTCCATGATGGTAGTCAGAGAGCGGGCATTTTGAATTTGAGACGCCTACATGAAAGCCATGTTGTCGACAACCTGTTGCTGGATCGTAGAAAGGAGGGCATCACGCTTCTCTTCTCTATCCATATGCTCTCTCCACGTCCTCAGTGACATGGAAACTCGGGGCGGTACCTGCAGGAGGGTTAGAAGCAGATGGTGCAGTGTGTGATGGTGTAAATCGAGGAGGTGACTCTGTTTGAAAGTCATACTCGTCATCCGTGTTGTTCCCCTCCTCTAAAGGAACATTCGGGGGTAATGGACCAGTGAAAGCGGGAGCGCTTAAATCATAGGTCCAGTTACGCTCCAATCTAACGTCAGTGCGACGGGTAAAGGGGAGGACAACACTTGGTACAACAGCATTACCAATCATAAGGTAATAGCCACCTTCCTTTCTCGCTTTGCAGAGGCGCATATCTTTCAAAAATTTCAGGCCTGCAGTACGAGGAGGAAGTGGCTCTAAAGTAGCAAGCTCGGTGGCCAAGCCAAGGGCACGAGCGATAGTAGTAACCAGGCCACCAAAAGAAATCGGTGCCCCCTTTTTTCGGACATAGCTCATGTGAGAAATCATAAAGGGCACCGGGTTAATTTTGGTGTCGGTGAGGCATGCTTGCATAATAATTAACTCTTTAGCATTCACCTTGTTCGGGTTTTCCCGAGCAAAGATGGTGGATGCTAAAAGGTATCAGAAGACACGGATGGCCGGATTATGGACACTCGAGGCTAGCAGACCATCAAAAGAATTGGCTTCTTGGTTTGTAAGTTTTTTCCAAAAAGCATAGTCAGCGGTTGTCCATTCTGTATCCAAGGGTGCTTCACAAATAACACCTTCCCCAAAAGGCATCCCTAACAACTCAGCTAAACCGTCGGTGGAGTAACTATATTCACGGTTAAACATTCTAAATTGTACCCCACCTACGGTACTAGCAGTGTTAGGTGTGACATTATAAATAAGTGAACTTAAAAACTCATATGTCAACCTTGGGTAGGTAGGTTCTTTTGCAGAGAAAATATTATGCATGCCTATTTTATCTAATAAATGAAAAACACTATGATAAATACCTAAAGTGTAGAGACAGTCTTTGTTAATATACCTGGTTGAGTAAATTGCCGTAGGCTGTAGCTTTTCGAGCAGCTTCCTTTGTGTAGATCTCGGTTTGCCGTTTCGAAGAACATACCCATTGAAGTCCATTTTGATTGTTTTGAATGATTTGGAGAAAGGAAAATGGTTGAAGAAGTGAAAAACACAAGAAGGGGGGTTGAATTGTAAAAACTTGAAATCAATTGCAGACAACACGGTATTTTTATCCTGGTTCGTTTGATCTCAAACTACTCCAGTCCACCTGTCAAGGTGATTTCGCCTCTCTCCAACGAGGTCTTAATCCACTATATTCAACTGAATATTACAACCGCTTTAACAACTGCTAAAGCCTTCTTGAGTCAAACCACAAACCGGTTTCTCAAGGAAATACTTCTTTACAGAGAAATGAAATCTAAGTGTGTTGAATGTTTTCTACAAAACTGTTTATCACAACTATGATATTACACAAATTAAGCTCATGAGAACTAGAATGCTAAAACAATAGAATAGGTAATTTGAGAGCTTTTAGCAAACTGGGAATAAGGATGAATATGAATAGCTTTTGGCGTGTAGAGAGTTGTAGAGCATTAGCCAATTCAATCTTCACTGACTTGTTTATATAGCATTGGAAAATGGTACGTTGTAGCCAATTAATTCGTTTCAATGCCAATTACATTCTTTCTATATTAAGCAGATCTTTGTCTGGAATAATGCCGTTGATAATAAAGTATCTTAAATGCACAGTACCGTTGCCAATAAAGCGTGTTCTGACTTTGGCTTATTCTGACGCTGCTTAGGTGCTGATGAATTGTTGTTGTCTTGATCAGAGTTCAGATTGTTACGCGCAGATCTGTTCATCACGCTTCAGCGTAAGCACATGTTGATCTTTTGATTCTGGCATCTGATATAACATCTTCTGATGCTGATGATGATATTCTCTTGCTGATACTCATCAGAGTTTCTGTAAAACAAAACATAATTTTTAGGTAGCATATATGTCTTACATGAATCATACAATTTATATATCTTTGCATTTTGTTATCATCAAAACTTAAACTTAGGATAGTAGATTCAAACTTTGTTCTAACAATGGTATGGTGGAGGAAGAAAATAGTGATTTTTATAGATTTGGAAGGATTGTAGTGGGAAAATAAATATAATAGAGAATTAGTTGAAGTGGAGAAATTATGGAAGGTAAGGTATGAAAATGTGGGTAAAATGAGGAAGAAAATGGGGTTTAAATAGGAAAAAATGGAGTAAATGGTGAGTTTTATGAAAAGTAGCTGTTTTTTTACCGTTGGAGGTCCGCGGGCGCGGTCCCTCCCTCCGCGGGCGCGATCTGTGAAATTTCTAGTTGGGCCAGATTTTTGTTCTTTGGGCAATTGGGCTTCAAAAATGGCGGCTTGCTCTTGTCACTTGGGGTGTACCTAGCGTTTTAAGGTGAAAATATATTTTTTTTAAAAATATATGTGTATATCATACACATACATTTTATTTTCTACTTTTTGAAAAATAAAATAAAAACAAGATAAGAGAAAATAAAACACACAATATATATATATATATATATATATATATATAAATGTAAGTGAGTACTAAGTGCAACTGAACTGAAAAACAGAAAAAGTAAGTCTGAGAAAAAAAATAAAAATAGTATAATAATAATAACTATGGTGGACGTCTCATTATCAGATATCGGCAAAGTCACGTCCTCGCAGCTCAGCCACCTGGCGTCTGAGCTCAACAATCTCGTGTGTCAAATCGTCGATCTCGCCAGCATATGTGGAACCATCTAGCGCTACCTGTAGGATGAGATCAGCCACCTCCTGGCGAAGTGTAGCCATCTCAGCTCTCATGGCTGCCAGCTGTGCTCTCATGTCGGGCTCCTGTAAGGTCAAGTTATTAGTATAAACAATGGTATGCTCAACCTTAGGTGCAGGCGTGTACTCTGGGGTAGGATTCTCTGTAACCGGATCCTCAGTGATCGGGTCGTCTGACTCTGGCTCTGGTGAATACTCTGGTCCTGGCTCTAACTCTGGTGAATACTCTGGTTCTGGCTCTGACTCTGGTGAATACTCTGGCTCTAGCTGGTCAGTGATGTCTATAACTGCCTCGCCCCAACCCTCTAAAGTGTAGTTCCAGTTTGCCCGGTTGGAGACACAGGTCATCTGTGGATCAGGCAAGGTGAAATAGTAGACAATCTGGTCGTCAATAAGGAGCCTGTACTGATATGGATGAAAAGAAGCTCGGCGCATAAGGCCATGGTCTAAGCAGAAGTCAATGTCGATGCGTGTGCTACCACAGTATGGTGTCAGGCAGAGTAACTGGCTATCCAAGCCCAGAGCAGATGCAATCAGCGTCACACTCCCACCAGCGTGCAAGTATCCCTCATAGGATAACGCAGCCATATCTAGACTTTCTATCAAGAAAGCTCCACTCGCAATGGGACGTGACTGACTAGCGCAGTATAAAAATAGTATCTCCTCTATAGTCACTAAATGATCTCAATAGCTCCCCCGGAAGAAGGTATGACAAAGAATCATCTCAAAGTACCTGAGAGCTAGGTTATGAATCCTCTTAGACAGTTTCTCAGATGGGTCGAGGCTGCCCCCGTCGATAATAGCTCTCCAGAATCTGTCTATATCACTGCTCATGAAATACCCTAGAGGAAGCTCGGGGATGGCAATAAGTACAGTCTCGAATCCAAGCAGATCTCCAAACTGTCTCAAAGTAAAAACATACTCTGCTCTGAACATGCGAAAACTAATCTGCCCAAGGTCCTCTCTGGTCCCAACATAGGGCTCATACTCCAGTGAGCTGAGGAACTCCAAGGTGAGGTTCCTGTGGGTCACGTGGATCTCGTCATCATATGCATCCCAACTGACTTGATGGCATAGATAACAGACGCTGGCCTCAATGCCTAGTGTATCCATGCAAGCAGAATCAGGGTATCTAGTCGGAAGCATCGGTCGAGCAGACAATGTAGCAAATCGCTCCCGCTGAGCATCGTCTTTGAAGATTACACTGAGTCCATCAACGAAATCCATCTGAAAAAGGTGATATAAGAGCACTTGGTCCTGAAAAAGGTAGATGAGTCATTCCAAAATTACAATTTCAATTACGTAAAAGAAAAATTAAAATTAAAAAAAATAAAGAAAAAAAAGATCGTGGGTTTCCTCCCACGCAGCGCTTGTTTAACGTCGTTAGCTTGACGATAAGATCTCACTTTTCAAGTTGGGATTGGTGGGTCTATCAGAGTCTGATTAGAGTATTCAATAGGCAGGTCACCTCCTCTATACAACTTCAGTCTTTGTCCATTTACCACGAAAGGAGCGCTTGAGTTATTCTTGATTTCTACAGCTCCTGATACTAACACTTTTGATACCTCGAATGGACTTGTCCATCTTGAACGTAGCTTGCCAGGAAAAAGTCGTAATCTGGAATTAAACAGAAGAACAGGATCCCCTACATTGAATTATTTCTTAGTAATTTTCTTATCGTGCCATATCTTTGTTCTTTCTTTATAGATGATGGCATTCTCATAAGCATTTAGGCGGAGTTCTTCTAACTTATGAATGTCCAGAATCCGTTTCTCTCCAGCTTTTAGGTAGTCTAAATTCAAGTATTTTATAGCCCAATAGGCTTTGTGTTCTAACTCAAAAGGTATGTGGCGGGATTTTCCATAGACCAATTGGTATGAGGTAGTTCCAATAGGGGTTTTGTAAGCTGTTCTATAGGCCCAAAGTGCATCTTTCAGCTTTCCGGACCAATCCTTTATGGATATTGACACGGTTTTTTCTAGGATTTGCTTGATTTCCCTATTTGATACTGTGATTGGTGGAAATAGAACTGACTGTTTTGAAATGCTGGTTCGCAAAATGTCGCGGTAAGCAAGAGTCGCCACCGTCTTTTATTTTCTCCAACAAGGAAAGGACAAAAGCACAACAAAATTCCTTTTCGAGATGTTTCTCGGGTTCGGGAGGTAGATTTATAGAAAGGGAAGGTGTTAGCACCCTTTCTATCTGTGGTTATCCACGGGCTCTTAGGTACTTGCTCACTATGTTTTCAAAAATGTTTTCTTTTCTTGTGTATGTGGGTTTTGAAAAAGTTTGTTTTAAAAACTTCTAGGTAACTCTTGTATCTGTCCTCAAGAGTGTATGAAGTGTTTGTTTGAAAACTTTTTGAAAGTGTAGGTGCGAAAAGTTGTTTTTTGTTTTTGAAAAGAGCAAGTACCCAGGAGAAATCTATCTACTCTAAGGAATTAAGCTGTGTAAGAGTCCTTTAGACAATACTATCCCACTATTGAGAAGTAGGTAGCACCGTCGTTGGAGGTATTCGGGTCAATTCGATTATAGGGACATGTGTGGTCACCAAAGCAATGTTAGGACGCCTTAGCGGTAACCCTAATGTCCTAGATCCTTTTTATCCGAGGCAACCGTTTCGAGGCAACTGGATCTTTAGACAGGAGGGCGACCTCTAAAACACCCTATACTTAATGACCACCTCGAGGCAACCAAGTGAGGCGTACCCTAGGAGTGGCATGTGCATGTGTGTCAGGTTCATGTTAAATTATCTTGTACATGTTATTGGTGAGCTACGTTTTGATTTTATTTTTCATACAAGTCTTGTCATGCATAATTAACAGTTAATAAGTGCGGAAAATAAATTGCGGAAAGTGAATCTACGCTATTACAAGGCGTCGGGTATTTACATCGCCAAAAACATAACCCTTAAAAATAAATGCGAGAAAATTAAAGAAAGCGATAAAAGCCCTAATTATCTATTACATTCTCGGAGCAGATACATAAATATGATCAAAAATAAATATGTGCGAAAAGAAATTAAATCGGGAAAGTCCTTAGGGTTTTGACCCTTTTTGAGAAAAGAATGAAGTTTGGTCCTTTTTTGCAATTAATTAAATATTAAACCTAATTTACTACTTAATTAAATAATTAAAAGAAAAAGTATTTTTTATGTTTTTTATGTTTTAATGAAAAAATAAAAGGAATCAAGTCAAAAGTTAGTAAAACCCTAATTCTAAATTTATTTTATTTATTATAACAAAAAAATCAAAATTAAGCCTAATTTAAACTAAATTGGTTTGTTAGCATTTTATTTACAAAATAATTAAAATAAATAAATAATAATAATAATAATAATTAATAAAAATATTTACATTTTTTAATTGTCTGAATTTATTATGAAAATAATATTAATTATGTTAATTAAATAAATAATAATAATAGTTAGTAAAAGGAATTAAAAGAAAAAAGAAAATAAAAAGGAAAGAATCAAAGAAACCAGGGGGGGTGATGGCCCAAATATGGAGGTGTGTTTGTAACTTTCAAGCCCATTAAGCCACAATCCTGCTTTGACTTTCTGGTTGTCCAGCGCATGGTTGACTAGGGAACATCATGGTCAGCCCCTCATGGCCATTAGGTCTATGCTTAAGGACACATGGCACTTGGGATGATTGAGACATATGGTGGAACGCCTTGAGCAACCTGCATGTGATCCAGTTATGAAAAATAATATAGGAATTTTGGGGGACCTGGGAATCGAACCCAGGTCCCAATGCCTGCTGAACACCTGGCCAACCACTCCACCAATTTGCACGCTTTGATATTAGGATAAGCAATAAATATAATATATCAAAACAATCACATGTGCTGGAAACAAACAAAATCGCGCGTGTATTTTAAATCGTCCAACCAGGAACCAACACGTCCTTCGTCTTCCCCAGATTCCCTGTAAAACAAAGTTAAATAGCGGGGGTTTTTAACCCCCACAACCTGCATCCACGAATAATAGCGATTAGGCGTACGCTAAATATAAATATGGCGCGATGGTGTCGATGTGTTCGTCTGATTCTCACGAGTTCAGTCATGTGCATTAGGGGTCTCAATTTTACTAGATGTGGAAAGCCCCAAAATCAAAGCTTCGGAACCCTAATATTTGTCAATGGTAACTTTGGATTTAGGGCGTTTCAATGCAATTAAACCACACCATTAGCTTCGTATGATTCCTATGAACACAAACCAACCACAAGAATATGTTAAATATGGATGAATCAATATATACAATTATGGAAAAAAGCTTCAAACCGTGACACTGTAATGGGCGATTCCTGGAGTTCTAGTATTGGAATTTGAGTGTAACACGTCCTGGGAACCTCCTGCAGTGTATTAGAATCAAGAAAATGCCTTGAATTGGCCTGGAAGATTGAAAACAGTTTTCAAGTTTCTTTGATTTTTTTCAATATTGGTTATGGCTTTCTGCAGCAATTTTCACGTCCATGGCATTAGGTTTAGCTTGTGTATATATAGAGGATTGAATTTAGGTTAAATCTTGGCCAAGAAATCCATTGCGTCATGGTTTGAATATTTGATTTGCAATCATATCTTTTTGCATCTTTTTGATTGAGAAAACTTGCCAAACTTGGAGATTTTTGTCCCCTTGATGTGCACACGAATTTGACAGCATATATTGAGCTTGTTTGCTTCACAAAAGATTGAAAAAACCATATCTTTGAATTTCCTACAATTTAAATTAATTAAATGAATTAAAATCAATTAAAAATCCAATTAATTAATAAAAAATAAGAAAATAAATTAAAATAATCTAAATGGGTCGTGCATAAGCCTTGGACAAAGTTTAAAGAAGAAATTTGAGGCCCATTAGCAAAAACAAAGTGTTTTGAGCAAAGTTGACTTTTGTAAATTCACAAAAATTTCCCAACTTCTCCAATGCATATCTTGCTCAATTTTGATCATATGAACATGTTCTTGGACATTTTGGAAAGGTCTTGAATTCCTCTAACCAATTCCTTTGGTCCCATGTCATTTGGATTTACCAATATCAAGTTATGGTCTTTGACTTAAAGTGCCTTTTTATTGACTTTTGAAATTGACCTATAATGTAGGAATTGCTAACTTTTTATGAGAGCATTTCTTGGACTTGGAATGTGAAGATGAGTTGTAGGAAATGTCATCCCCTTAAAAATGAGCATTAGATTGGATTTTTCTGATGAACCATGAAAAAGTTGTGCCCTGGTCAAGATACAGTTGACTTTTCTACTGTCCAAAAATAGTAAGTTTTTGCATCTTGATGATTTTTTAGCCATCCTTGTGGAATCATGATCAAGACTTGATCAAATGATGATTGTGAGCTCAAAATAATATGTTGACCAAAAATTCCGACTTTTGATTGTAAAATGACCATTTTACCCCTGCAGTTGATTGTGGATCAAATAGGGCTTTTGACTGTGCAATTTGACATTGTGAGACTTGAGACTTGACATGTAGATGCTTGACAATATATATAGGCCTATGGGACTTGATTGGACCACTGAAAACCTTAAATTCCTTGAAAGAACCAAAACCCTAATTTTGACTGGCTTAGGAGGCATTTGGACTGTGCAACCCTTGAGAAATCTTGAACCATTTGAAGATGATTCTTGATAAACTTTGAAGAATATGGGAGGGCAAATTTTGGGGTACAACAGTTGCCCCTGTTCAATCTTCTTAGACCTGAGGATGTAGATTGGCTTGCGTGCCTTTCGTGATCTGAAGGTGGAAGATGATTGAACACTAGAGTGCCCAGAAATTTGCACTTACATAGTAGAATATCAGCAATGTGATGTCGGGAATGGGCTTGCAGATGCCATTTGGAGAGATGGTGGATAGGAGGATGGGCTTATAGATGCCATCTGGAGACGTGATAGAATCTTTTCGGGAATGGGCTTATAGATGCCATTTGGAAATGTAATGGATAGTTATGGAGATGGGCTTAAAGATGCCATCCAGGGGTGTCGATCGCGTAAGAGATTCCTTAGCGAGAATTTGTGTACCTGAGAAAGAAAGATAATTTCCTAGCCTGTTACAGGTATTGATCTTCAAACTCTTCATGCAGATACTTTCCCGGCTAGATACAGGTATAGACCTACAATCAATCGCTCACAGATGTGCCCTGGCTAGATACAGGTATCGAATCTGGAACTTCAAAAGGTTGATCGAGATAGATTTCCTGGATGGATACAGGCGTAGACCTCTAATCAGTCGCTCACAAACATGCCCTGGCTAGATACAGGTATCGAATTTGGAATTTTAAAAGGTTGGTCGAGATAGCTTTCCTGGCTGGATACAGGTGTAGACCTCTGACCTGAGAATGAAAGATAGCTTCCTGGCTAGATACAGGTATTGATCTTCAAACTCTTCATGCAGATATGCCCTGGCTAGATACAGGTATCGAATCTACAATCAATCGCTCACAGATATGCCCTGGCTAGATACATGTATCGAATCTGGAACTCAAAAGTTTGGTCGAGATAACTTTCCTGGCTGGATACAGGTGTAGACCTCTGACCTGAGAATGAAAGACGGTTTTCCTGGCCTGTTACAGGGGTTGATCTTCAAACTCTTCATGCAGATATTCCATGGCTAGATACAGGTATCGAATCTACAATCAATCGCTCACAAATATGCCCTGGCTAGATACAGGTATCGAATCTGGAACTCAAAAGGCTGGTCGAGATAGCTTTCCTGGATGGATACAGGTGTAGACCTCTGACCTGAGAATGAAAGATAATTTCCTGGCCTGTTACAGGGGTTGATCTTCAAACTCTTCATGCAGATATGCCCTGGCTAGATACAGGTATTGAATCTACAATCAATCGCTCACAGATATGCCCTGGCTAGATACAGGTATCGAATCTGGAACTTCCAAAAGGTTAATGGTAATCATCTTTTGATTGACTTTTTCCTGAAAAGGCAAAACATTAGTTGTATGCAATGTCATGATGTATGAAATGCATGATGTCATGATGTTTTCAGGAATAAATGAGATTGTGTGATATGATGCGTATATGCATATATCATGATGTATGACGATGTGATATTTATGAATGTATCTTCGTCTGGGAAAATAAATCCTTGACGAATGCCGGGAAATTTGTCGAATCATGGGCTGATGCTGGAGAGTAGAGTTCTTCATTTCCGCTGGGGATGATGGTTGCAAGAATAAACCGGTAGGAGAAGATGACTCCATTGGGGAATAAACTTGTTGGATGGATTACTCTGTGGGGAATTACTCTGTGGGAAGAGATATTTCGCTGAGATTTTAATGATAACTCCGCTGGGGATTCCGTTGATAAGCTCTGTTGGGGAATTTGATGAACTCCGTTGGGGATAGGAAGAACTTCACCGAGAACGATCTTTCCGTTGTAATTTGCTGAGGATAACCCAATTATAGGCTCTGGTGGGGGATAACCTCTGAACATGGTCGAGGAGAGATATTTGTACTCTGCAGGGGATAAGCTTCCAGGATCTACTGGGGATAAGCTTCCAGAATCTACTGGGGATAAGCTTCTAGAATCTACTAGGGAGATGGTTCAACTCTCCTGGGGAAACTTTTGAACTGTACTGGGGAAGTGGCTCCACTGGGGTGTCTGTATTCTGTCGGGGAACAATCTTATATTTCTGTCGGGGATGCTTGCTGAGGAATATCTGCATACTCCGCTGGGGAATGTTGAGATCTTCTGGGGATACCCAACTTCCTTAAGGCTGACAGTAGGCTAACTCTGCTTGGGGAGAGTATCGCTGACTTGCTGGGGGAATACTGTGCCTTCTTGGGGCTGATGGGAGACCAACTCTGCTTGGGAGTATTGCTGAATCTTGTCTTACTCTGCGGGGAGTGAAGGTATCTTGGTTACATTCTTCAGCCGAACTTACCTTGGTACCTTGGTGGACAGAGCAACTAGATCACTTAGACAACTCATTATTGCCCCTGTTTCTGATGTCACCTGTAATTAGTCCTTTGTTTCGCATGCAAATATTTATGATTAGAAATTAATATCAAATTCATATATCAAAAATGAACATTGGATGTTCTTTGCAAAACAAAACAGATAAAGGAAAAACAGTTGGCAATTTGTCTAGAAAAGTGAGCTTGTATTGATTTTGACATTTTCCTGTAAATAGGCGTTTTGTGTACAAGAGGCTGACGTCCTAGTAAGAAAACGCCGCCGAACAAGGTAGAGTTTTATACAAAAAGGAAAAAAAACATCTATGTGAAAGATCCCACTGGTTTCCAACTCTGCTATCGCCTTTGTGTATTCAAGCGTCTCATCACTTGGCTGCTTAGTTGAAGATGAAGCCGATTGCTTGGTGCCGTCTGAGCCTGATGGTCGATACCGAATTCTGGATGCAGGGTGATCCAATGAGACATAGTATTACGCTTATATCCCTAACTTTTGCCTGGACCGCCCTTTCGGGTTTTCAGTCCACCGGGATACCCATTTTTGCCCAAGCCGCCTTTTCAGGTTTTCGACTTGCCGGGTGTACAGATATTTTTTCATTTCATCCCTTATTTTTGCCCGAACCCTTTTGGTTCGCCGGGAAGCCCTTATTTTTTTGCCTAGGTGTGTCAACGTAGCGGGTCTTTAATCATGCGTAGTATCTTTTTACTATGTCTACATTAGCGGGGTGAGGAAGGTCGTCACCATCCATGGTAGTTAGAATCATCGCTCCTCCCGAGAAGATATTCTTAACCACAAATGGCCCTTCGTACGTAGGGGTCCATTTGCCCCTGGGATCACCTTGAGGTAGAATGATGTGCTTGATTACCAGGTCTCCGACTTGATACTCTTGTCGTCTGACTTTCTTGTTAAAAGCCTTGATCATCCGTTTTTGATACGTTTGACCATGGCAAATAGATGTGAGTCTCTTTTCGTCAATTAGGTTTAATTGATCAAGCCGGGTCTGGATCCAGTCATCTTCGTTCAAACCTGCATCCTTCATTATCCGGAGAGAGGGTATCTGGACTTCAATAGGCAAGACTGCCTCCATGCCATAGACCAAGGAAAAGGGTGTTGCCCCTGTTGACGTCCTTGCTGAGGTACGGTACCCATGAAGGGAAAAAGGTAACATCTTGTGCCAATCTTTGTAGGTCACTGTCATCTTCTGCACAATATTCTTGATATTCTTATTCGCCGCTTCTACAGCCCCATTCATCTTCGGCCGGTAAGGAGAAGAGTTGTGGTGCTGTATCTTGAATTGCTCGCAGAGCTCAGTGATCATCTTGTTGTTAAGATTGGTACCATTGTCTGTAATGATCCTCTCTGGTACGCCATATCGACAGATCAGGTTGTGCCGAATGAACCGTTCCACAACGTTCTTGGTTACCGTAGCATAGGAAGCTGCTTCAATCCACTTTGTAAAGTAATCAATCACTACCAGGATGAAACGATACCCGTTGGATGTCGTAGGTCTAATCTCGCCGATCATATCAATGCCCCACATTGCAAAAGGCCAAGGTGCTGTCAAGATGTTCAGAGGAACTGGAGGAATGTGCACCTTATCCGCATAGATCTAACATTTGTGACACGTCCGAGAATGTTGGTAACAATCAGCTTCCATTGTGGACCAGAAATATCCTGGCCGAAGGATTTTCTTTTCCATAGTATGCCCACTGGAATGCGTTCCGAAGGTACCTTCATGCAGCTCTGCCATGATCTTCTCTGCTTCAGTCTTATCCACACAACGCAGTAAGGTCGAATCATGGTTTCGCTTGTAGAGAATGTCATTGCTGAGGAAGAATTTTGCCGCGAACCTTCTTAGAAACTTTTTGTCATTAACAGATGCGCCCTCGGGGTATTCTTGAGCTTCCAAGTACCTCTTCACTTCATGATACCAAGGTTTTTTAGTTACCTCTTCAGCCTCAAGATCACAGCAATGTGCAGGTTCATCCAATTTCCAAATAATGATCCGGGGAGCCTCGTTGTCCCATTTTACTTTGAACATGGAAGACATCGTATCTAGCGCGTTCGCCAACTGATTCTCCTCTCTTGGGAAGTGTTCAAAAGTTATCTCCTCGAAATGGGGAAGCAATGTCAGTACATACTCCTTGTAAGGAATAAGGTTTGGGTGTTTCGTATCCCACTCGCCTTTGATCTGACTGATCACGAGAGCGGAATCTCCAAAGACACTCAGAAACTTGATCCTTAAGTCAATTGCAGCTTGAAGACCCATGATGCATGCCTCATACTCCTCCATGTTGTTGGTGCAGTTGAAACATAGCCGGGCAGTAAGTGGAGTATGAGAGCCTTTTGGAGATATGATCATGGTGCCAATATCGTTACCCAAAGCGTTTGAGGCTCCGTCAAAGTGCATAGACCATCGGGATCCTTCCTCAGGTCCTTCATCCGGTCCAGGTACTTCACAATCAGTCACTACCATGATATTCTCGTCTGGAAATTCAAAGTTCATGAATTGGTAGTCACCCACTGCCTGATGTGCCAAATGGTCTGCCAACACACTTCCCTTGATTGCTTTCTGAGTCGTGTACTAGATGTCGTATTCGGTCAAGATCATTTTCCATCTTGCTATTCTTCCGGTCAAGGCAGGATTTTCGAAGATGTACTTTATTGGATCCATTTTAGAAATCAACAGAGTAGTGTGAGTCAACATATACTGTCTCAGCCGGCGAGCAGCCCATACCAAAGTGCAACAAGTTTTCTCGAGCAGTGAGTATCGGGTCTCACAGTCGGTAAACTTTTTGCTAAGGTAATAAATAGCATGCTCTTTTCGGCCAGACTCGTCATGCTGCCCCATCACACACCCCATTGAGCTGTCAAGTACTGTCAAGTATAATATTAGAGGTCTGCCTTCAACCGGTGGCATAAGAATGGGTGGCTCTTGGAGATACTCTTTGATTCTTTCGAAAGCGGCCTGGCATTCATCGTTCCAACGTACTACCTGATCTTTCTTCAGTAGCTTGAAGATTGGTTCACAGGTAGCAGTTAGATGTGAGATGAATCGGGCAATGTAGTTCAACCGTCCCAGGAAGCCTCTGACTTCTTTCTCTGTCTTGGGAACTGGCATCTCTTGTATGGCTTTCACTTTGGCAGGGTCCACTTGAATACCTTTATCGCTCACGACGAAGCCTAGCAATTTTCCAGATCTTACCCCGAAGGTGCACTTGTTTGGGTTTAACCTCAGCTTGTACAACTTCAGACGGTCAAACAGCTTCTGTAGATGGTCAAGGTGTTCCTCCTCAGTTTGGGACCTTGCAATCATATCGTCGACATATACTTCAATCTCGTGATGGATCATGTCAAGAAATAAAGCAACTATGGCACGTTGGTAGGTTGCCCCAACATTTTTCAACCCAAAAGGCATGACCTTGTAGTAAAAGGTGCCCCACTGAGTAACAAAAGTGGTCTTCTCCATGTCTTCAGGAGCCATCTTGATTTGATTATAACCGGAGAACCCGTCCATGAAGGAGAATACCTTATGCTGAGCAGTGTTATCAACCAGAACGTCGATGTGAGGCAGAGGGAAATCATCCTTAGGGCTCGCCCTGTTCAAATCCCTGTAATCAACACACATTCTGACCTTACCATCTTTCTTCGGCACTAGAACCACGTTGGCAACCCACTGAGGGTAAGAAGTCACTGCTAGAAAACTGGCGTCAAATTGTTTCATAACCTCAGCTTTGATTTTCCCGGACATCTCTGGATGCATACGGCGGACCTTTTGCTTTACCGGAGGGCATTCTTCCTTGGTAGGCAGGTGATGAACCACAATGTCGGTGTCCAACCCAGTCATATCTTCGTAAGACCAGGCAAAGAATTCCACGTAATCATGCAGCATTTGAATCAGCCGTTGTTTCACACTAGACTCCAGATTGGCCCCAATCTTGACCTCCTTTCTGTCTGTCTCAGTACCCAGATTTACCGTTTCCACTGGCTCTTCATGTGGCTGAATGGCCCTCTCTTCCTGGAGTAGCAGTCTTGCAAGCTCACCAGGCACTTCGCAATCATCTTCACCTTCGTCTTCGGCTAAGTTGATTGGATTTTCGAAGTCATAACTGGCAGTAGTAGAGTCGTTACCAGTGAGATCCAGAGTGGATTGGAACCTGTATAGGTGAGTGTGTGTAAATATAGCTGTTTTGCAATATATATAATAAAGAAAGAAAAGGAGCGCAAGATTTGAAATGCAAAAAACGTCCAATGCTTTTATTTATGATATATGAAAATGACACACAAAAGCCCTCACAAATGAAGCCACAGTGCCTCGGGTAAGACACCGGGCCATAAAGTTTCAAATTATTGTCTGTTACAAATTCAAAACAAAGGAGTTCATTACTGAGTGACAAAAGTAATAGGTATGAAGTCTTTGGCAGTCCAGTTGTTTGGTCCACCGTCGGTCGTTGGGTAGATCCAACTGTCAAATTCAGATTCCTCCACGTCATCTTCAATGGCATTTACTCCCGGGTTGCTGATGAACACAGGAGGTCTTCCAATCCTTGCACGATGAACAGCCCTCTGAGCTTCTGCAGTGAAACCCAAACCAAACTTGTCAGTCTTCTGAGTAAAATCAGGAAGTCGGCCCCAGTTTTCGCACTCACCCTTCTCAATAACAGCCCGGGCATCCCTTAAGGAAGCCATCTTCAACGGAGAACCCTCTTCAGTCACAGTCTCTGCTGATGCCAGTGTCTGAGGCACTTCCTCAAAGTGTTGAAAGGGGGTTTCAATGAATTCCCCATCCATCTCTATGTACCGGAACGAGTTGAAGTGGATGACCATGTATTCTTCCTCCCCCTGAACTGTCACGATCTTCCCTCTGACTGGGTACTTCAGCTTCTGATGTAGAGTAAAGGTCACAGCTCCAGCCTTGTGGATCCAAGGACGACCCAGCAAACAAGAATAGGATGGTCGTATGTCCATCACATAGAATGTAGAGTCAAAGACCTGCGAACCAACCCGGATTGGAATATCAACCTCGCCATGTACCATCCTTTTGGACCCGTCAAAGGCCCGGACAACAATGTTACTTGGCTTCAGTTCCAAACCTTCACAATCCAGCCTGTCTAGAGCATTCTTGGGTAATACGTTCAACGAGGAACCAATGTCAACTAGCACATGGGCAAGAGTAGTGCCCTTGCATTCAATGGAGACATGCAAGGCATCGTTATGGTTCTTCCCCTTAGCAGTCAGATCGGCGTTAGAGAAACCCAAACCATTATCAGCAGTTAAGTTGGACACACACTCGGTAAATTGATCAGCTGACGTCTCTTATGGCACGTGGGCCGTCTTCAGGAAGGTAATCAGGGCCTTGGCATGGGCCTCTGAACACAACAACAGTGATAGCATATAAATCTTTGATGGGGTGTGCCCCAGCTGCTCAACTACGTTGAAATCACTCTTCTTGATAATCTTAAGGATCTCTTCCATCTCTTGCTTGGAAGCTTCAACATTGGTTATCTTCGGTGCCTCCGTCCGGGCAGACACATCAGTAGCAATCCCTTTGCCCCGAGCGTCAGATGACTCGGCAGCAGGGGTAGAAATAGGAACTTGATCAGGAAGGGAAGCAGGTATACTTGTAGGTGTAATGACAAGAGGTCTCTGAATAGCTGGTGGCGCAATATCTGGTGAGAATAGTCTACCACTACGAGTGACCTTGGCAGGCCCGGTGATGTTACTGACGCCGGTACTAGTATCAAACTCTTGTTTTATTCCAAGCACATAAACGTCTGCCCCATAGTGCCACAGGACAACTTTGTCAGAGGTATAAGGGAGGGGCCCCGGAACAGTGATAATGATGGGTGCAACCTTCTGAGTAGACATGATTTTGACAGGCTTCTTTGAGGGAGCCTTATGAGAGTTGTTGAAAATAGTAACAATGGACACTTCTTCAGCAGGGATAGCAGGAACAACAATCTTCTCGAACAAGATCTCTTTGTTATCCATCAGGTTTTGGACGCCTGACTTCAACAAAGGACAACCAGCAGGTGAAACAGAACATAGATGGCAACCTTTACTACATCCCGGAAATAAACCGGCTAGCAACAGGTTCCTCTTGACAGTCAACAACAGAGTAATAATGTCATCCACAGAGGCTACATACAGGTCCTCCTCAACAGCATTCACTCCATGCTTGGGCATGGGAGCAGTCACAACATTGGGCCTTTCTGGCGCCTCGAACTCTATCTCTTTAGCATCGATAAGGTCCTGAACCTTATTCCTCAGAGCCCAACAATCATCCGTAGTATGCCCCGGGCTGTCAGAGTGATAAGCGCAGCGGGCGTTGCGATTGTACTTTGGAGATGTTGTGTTTACTACCTTCAGAGCTTCTTTTATGGTTACCAGATTGGTTGACAGCAATTGCGGCAATATCTGAGACAAGGTCATACTGAGCCGAGTGAAACCCCTTCTAGGTCTCTCACCCCTTGGTTGGTTATATTGCCGAGGAGCAGCAACAGGCTTTGAAATTACCACGCGTTGACAGCTTGGCGGCATTCCGGTTTATTCTGTTTCCTTGAACCATAAACAACACTAGATTCCTTCTTGAAGGGCTTTTTTTCAGTGCTCGAGGAGGCACCTTTTTGTATCTTCCCAGACTTGATACCAGCTTCTATCCTCTCACCAGTTAAGATCAGATCTGTAAACCCAGCAGAAGAATTCCCAATCAGATGGTTGAAGAACGGACCAGACAGGGTCCCCAAGAACATGTCCACAAGTTCACGGTCAGTCAAAGGTGGTTGCACCCTTCCAGCGAGGTCTCTCCACTTTTGCGCATACTCCTTGAATCCTTCGCCCGTCCCTAGTGACATACCCTGGAGTTGGGTACGCATAGGAGCGAGGTCAGAATTATACTGATACTGCTTATAAAATGCAGTAGCTAAGTCCTCCCAGTTACGAATGCTGGCTCCATCTAGTTAATAGAACCATTCGAGTTGAGCCCCTGAAAGACTATCCTGGAAGAAATGGATCCATAAGTTCTTGTCAGCTGTATACGGTTGGATCTTCCTTACATATGACCTGAGATGCAGCTTAGGACAGGAAGCTCCGTCATATTTTGCAAAAGCAGGGGCCTTGAAATTGTGCGGGATCACCACCCCAGAAGATAAGCCTAGGTCTCTAAAATCCAACCCGGGCACATGTTGAATCTCCATAGCACTTAGACGGTCCTCTAGTTGTTTGTACCTGTCCTCAGCAGGGGGTACTGTTCATCATTGTAATCCGTCTCGTTGTCGAAGACCACGGGACTAGGAACCCTTCTCTCTTGGGGACTGTCTTTGCCTATAGAGGAAGTAGCCAGATCAGCCTCATTTTGCAGTGCATTCCCATATCTGCGTCCGGTATTGAACAAGACAGTCCTCTTCTTCTTCTTCTTCTTCAGAATCAGAGTCTTCAACTCCTGTTGACCCTGGGCTAATCTCATGACCAACTCTTGGAACTGGGCGTTCTGGGCCTGGAGGGCCTTGATAGCTTGTTCAGTAGTAGGCTCAGAAGACATGATAATTGCTGAAATAAACAGCGAAGAAGATGAGTGACCTGTAAAAAAGAGTACATGTTATGCACATGATGCATGATATGCTATTTATGCAATGCATTCAAGGGTTCGAGAATTCAAATTCGTTGTAGACAAAAAAGGAACACACGTTATATTAAGAAATAATCTGTTCAGTACATCAATGCCTCATGGGCGAAATATTACAAAATACTTAATCCCAAAAGATACTGCGCATCCTGTTTGGAGCGATGTAAGTGTTGAGAGTCTTTTCCTCGTGCAGTAGGCGGGTGAGCTCCAAGACCTTCTTCTCACTGGCATGTAGACTGGTTTCAAGAGAATTCCGCTCTTCGTTGAGTTGGATCCAGCTCTTTTGCATTTCTTCCCAAGATGTTGGCATGTCAGGATGTTGAATGGTGTAGGGCACCTCTCCTTCCAAAACAGGCTCTTTGATCACGGGGAGAATGTGAGGATATGGCATCATAAGCTTTTGGGAGCGGGCTCGTACCCACTTGAGATAAGGCTCAAGGGGGATGGAGTTCTTGTGCCCTAGTGTCTTACTATCCACCTTGTTAGGCATCCTCCAAGCTCTAATGAATCTCTGGCGAAGTCCTTGCGTATCGTTGTCGAAGTCAAAAACTATGTCAGGAATCAACATGTCATGAGGGTCATCCCTCCGAGCATATCCAAATTGTCTCAAAGCCAGACAGGGGTTATAAGTAATGCCTCCTCTAATTCCAAGTAAAGGAACATTAGGAAATTCTCCGCAACGATCAATGATAGTGACACTTTCTCTGGACCGAGAACACCAATGTATATCAGCATGTGTAAGAGTCATTAACCGTTGCAACCATCTCAAACCCCACTCGTTCTTCAAAACGGATTGTGGAAGGTGCGAAATAAACCACCTTGCCAGGAGAGGAGTGCAGCACATGAGAACACCTCTTTTTCTCATGGTTCGAGTGTAACATGAGTGGGGGATGTCCCCAAACAACGTAGGTATAGGATTCCTGGACATGAAAATCTTGACAGCATTGATATCTATAAGCTGATCCGGATTCGGGAACAACACCAACCCATAGACAAGGAGTGCCACAACTTCTTCAAAGGCTTGTAGGTCAAGGGAATTCCAACATTCTTTTGCTTTCTCAAACAGGAAGTTTGCCAAGAATCCTTTGATACCACTTCTGATTTCCCAATTCCCCTTGATGTCAGATGGTTGTAGGCGTAATGCTTTAGCAACCTCTTCAAGTTTGGGTTCCTTTTCCGTACCGTTGTAGGGTAGTTGACTAAGAATAGGAACCTTCAGAAGTTGAGAAAACTCTTCCAAAGTAGGCACCAATTGATAATCCGGGAAAGTAAAACAATGGTGCAAAGGGTCAAAGAACTGGAAGAGAACTTTTATCATATCTTCTTCAATGTTGGTGTTGACCAAGCTGATGAGTCTACCATGCCTTTAACTGAAGGAAGAGTTCTCGGGAATCCTGGATGTAAGCTCCTTAAGCTGAGGAGGGATCCTTACAAGGTTGACATGAATTGTCTTTCTACGGAGAGATTCCATGTCCTACAAAACAAGAACAAAGATGAAGATTCGAACCGTTGAAGTGGTTAGTAAATGCATATGATGCTTTATGATGTTATGATGTTATGATAAAAACACACCACAAGTATCCACAAAAAGCAAACATGATAAGGCACACAAGTCACACCAGACAACCATTAGAGTTTAGGCCAGCATGAAGTTCAAGTACTACCCTCTTGAAGTTGGTGGGTTCAAAACCTGTCCTATCGAAAGTAACCAGGTTCTAAGGAGCTCAATATCATTGGGTTGTTTTCTATGTTCACTGTTTTGATTTAGCCACTTAACTGGAGACCAAAATATTCCAAGAAAACAACCCTCAATGAGTGTAGTATCGAGTATCTACCAACTTCGGACTGCACCAAAGTCGGTCATCTCACTACCCCTAAAGAGGCCAGGATGGTCAAGTAAGGTTCCTAAGGTCAGTTGATGCTACACGACACCACGCGGCGGCCGTGTACTCTCCTTGACTTGACTCAAGGGTTACCGGTACTCACCAAAGTGCCACATCAATGTAGCAACTGCTTCAACCGTGTCGGTATACCCCGCACAGTTCCCTCACAGTTTGTTGCTACTTCTAAAGGGTATCCCCCAGATCCAGGTTAGGATCTATGAAACTCCAAGACAAGCCCATAATATTAAAGCAAACAAAGCAAGCAATTGAAAACATAAGAGTGGTCTAATCCTAAGGTACACCTCACTTATAAAATATCCCCAGCAGAGTCGCCAGTTCTATGATCGGTGGAAATAGAACTGACTGTTTTGAAATGCTGGTTCGCGAAATGTCGCGGTAAGCAAGAGTCGCCACCGTCTTTTATTTTCTCCAACAAGGAAAGGACAAAAGCACAGCAAAATTCCTTTTCGAGATGTTTCTCAGGTTCGGGAGGTAGATTTATAGAAAGGGAAGGTGTTAGCACCCTTTCTATCCGTGGTTATCCACGGGTTCTTAGGTACTTGCTCACTATGTTTTCAAAAATGTTTGCTTTTCTTGTGTATGTGGGTTTTGAAAAAGTTTGTTTTGAAAACTTCTAGGTAACTCTTGTATCTGTCCTCAAGAGTGTATGAAGTGTTTGTTTGAAAACTTTTTGAAAGTGTAGGTGCGAAAAGTTGTTTTTTGTTTTTGAAAAGAGCAAGTACCCAGGAGAAATCTACCTACTCTAAGGAATTAAGCTGTGTAAGAGTCCTTTAGACAGTACTATCCCACTATTGAGAAGTAGGTAGCACCGTCGTTGGAGGTATTCGGGTCAATTCGATTATAGGGACATGTGTGGTCACCAAAGCAATGTTAGGGCGCCTTAGCGGTAACCCTAATGTCCTAGATCCTTTTTATCCGAGGCAACCATTTCGCGGCAACTAGATCTTTAGACAGGAGGGCGACCTCTAAAACACCCTATACTTAATGACCACCTCGAGGCAACCAAGTGAGGCGTACCCTAGGAGTGGCATGTGCATGTGTGTCAGGTTCATGTTAAATTATCTTGTACATGTTATTGGTGAGCTACGTTTTGATTTTATTTTTCATACAAGTCTTGTCATGCATAATTAACAGTTAATAAGTGCGGAAAATAAATTGCGGAAAGTGAATCTACGCTATTACAAGGCGTCGGGTATTTACATCGCCAAAAACATAACCCTTAAAAATAAATGCGAGAAAATTAAAGAAAGCGATAAAAGCCCTAATTATCTATTACATTCTCGGAGCAGATACATAAATATGATCAAAAATAAATATGTGCGAAAAGAAATTAAATCGGGAAAGTCCTTAGGGTTTTGACCCTTTTTGAGAAAAGAATGAAGTTTGGTCCTTTTTTGCAATTAATTAAATATTAAACCTAATTTACTACTTAATTAAATAATTAAAAGAAAAAGTATTTTTTATGTTTTTTATGTTTTAATGAAAAAATAAAAGGAATCAAGTCAAAAGTTAGTAAAACCCTAATTCTAAATTTATTTTATTTATTATAACAAAAAAATCAAAATTAAACCTAATTTAAACTAAATTGGTTTGTTAGCATTTTATTTACAAAATAATTAAAATTAATAAATAATAATAATAATAATAAATAAAAATATTTACATTTTTTAATTGTCTGAATTTATTATGAAAATAATATTAATTATGTTAATTAAATAAATAATAATAATAATAGTTAGTAAAAGGAATTAAAAGAAAAAAGAAAATAAAAAGGAAAGAATCAAAGAAACCAGGGGGGGTGATGGCCCAAATATGGAGGTGTGTTTGTAACTTTCAAGCCCATTAAGCCACAAGCCTGCTTTGACTTTCTGGTTGTCCAGCGCATGGTTGACTAGGGAACATCATGGTCAGCCCCTCATGGCCATTAGATCTATGCTTAAGGACACATGGCACTTGGGATGATTGAGATATATGGTGGAACGCCTTGAGCAACCTGCATGTGATCCAGTTATGAAAAATAATATAGGAATTTTGGGGGACCTGGGAATCGAACCCAGGTCCCAACGCCTGCTGAACACCTAGCCAACCACTCCACCAATTTGCACGCTTTGATATTAGGATAAGCAATAAATATAATATATCAAAACAATCACATGTGCTGGAAACAAACAAAATCGCGCGTGTATTTTAAATCGTCCAACGAGGAACCAATACGTCCTTCGTCTTCCCCAGATTCCCTGTAAAACAAAGTTAAATAGCGGGGGTTTTTAACCCCCACAACCTGCATCCACGAATAATAGCGATTAGGCGTACACTAAATATAAATATGGCACGATGGTGTCAATGTGTTTGTCTGATTCTCACAAGTTTAGTCATGTGCATTAGGGGTCTCAATTTTACTGGATGTGGAAAGCCCCAAAATCAAAGCTTCGAAACCCTAATATTTGTCAATGGTAACTTTGGATTTAGGGCATTTCAATGCAATTAAACCACACCATTAGCTTCGTATGATTCCTATGAACACAAACCAACCACAAGAATATGTTAAATATGCATGAATCAATATATACAATTATGGAAAAAAGCTTCAAACTGTGACACTGTAATGGGCGATTCCTGGAGTTCTAGTATTGGAATTTGAGTGTAACACGTCCTGGGAACCTCCTGCAGTGTATTAGAATCAAGAAAATGCCTTGAATTGGCCCGAAAGATTGAAAACAGTTTTCAAGTTTCTTTGATTTTTTTCAATATTGGTTATGGCTTTCTGCAGCAATTTTCACGTCCATGGCATTAGGTTTAGCTTGTGTATATATAGAGGATTGAATTTAGGTTAAATCTTGGCCAAGAAATCCATTGCATCATGGTTTGAATATTTGATTTACAATCATATCTTTTTGCATCTTTTTGATTGAGAAAACTTGCCAAACTTGGAGATTTTTGTCCCCTTGATGTGCACACAAATTTGACAGCATATATTGAGCTTGTTTGCTTCACAAAAGATTGAAAAAATCATATCTTTGAATTTCCTACAATTTAAATGAATTAAAATCAATTAAAAATCCAATTAATTAATAAAAAATAAGAAAATAAATTCAAATAATCTCAATGGGTCGTGCATAAGCCTTGGACAAAGTTTCAAGAAGAAATTTGAGGCCCATTAGCAAAAACAAAGTGTTTTGAGCAAAGTTGACTTTTGCAAATTCACAAAAATTTCCCAACTTCTCCAATGCATATCTTGCTCAATTTTGATCATATGAACATGTTCTTGGACATTTTGGAAATGTCTTGAAGTCCTCTAACCAATGCCTTTGGTCCCATGTCATTTGGATTTACCAATCTCAAGTTATGGTCTTTGACTTAAAGTGCCTTTTTGTTGACTTTTGAAATTGACCTATAATGTAGGAATTGATAACTTTTTATGAGAGCATTTCTTGGACTTGGAATGTGAAGATGAGTTGTAGGAAATGTCATCCCAATTAAAATGAGCATTGGATGGGATTTTTATGATGAACCATGAAAAAGTTGTGCCCTGGTCAAGATACAGTTGACTTTTCTACTGTCCAAAAATAGTAAGTTTTTGCATCTTGATGATTTTTGAGCCATCCTTGTGGAATCATGATCAAGACTTGATCAAATGATGATTGTGAGCTCAAAATAAGATGTTGACCAAAAATTCTGACTTTTGACTGTAAAATGACCATTTTACCCCTGTAGTTGATTGTGGATCAAATAGGGCTTTTGACTGTGCAATTTGACATTGTGAGACTTGAGACTTGACATGTAGATGCTTGACAGTATATATAGGCCTATGGGACTTGATTGGACCACTGAAAACCTCAAATTCCTTGAAAGAACCAAAACCCTAATTTTGACTGGCTTAGGAGGCATTTGGACTGTGCAACCCTTGAGAAATCTTGAACCATTTGAAGATGATTCTTGATAAACTTTGAAGAATATGGGAGGGCAAATTTTGGGGTACAACAGATACCTCCACTTGGCAACTGGTTTGAGGGTGATATGGTGTTGCTACTCTATGTTTGACTCCGTATTTGTTTAAAAGTTTGTTGAATATCTTGGATATAAAGTGCGATCCTCCATCACTTATGACTAGACGGGGTGTTCCGAATCTAGGGAATATGATGTTCTTGAACAATTTGATCATTACTCTCGTGTCTTTTGTGGGTGCCTCTATTGCTTCTATCCACTTGGACACATAGTCAACTGCCACAAGAATATATTTATTTCCCATTGATGATGGAAAAGTCCCTATGCAATCTATACCCCATACGTCAAAGAGTTCTACCTCTTGAATATTTCTTAGTGGAATTTCGTCACGCCTTGAAATATTCCCAGTGCGTTGACACCGGTCACACTTGGTGATGTAAGTGTGGACATCTCGCCATAAAGTTGGCCAGTAAAGGCCTGCTTGAAAGATTTTGGCACATGTCTTTGATGTGCTTGCGTGTCCACCATAAGGCGCGGCATGACAATGTTTTATGACGCTTTCCACTTCCTCCTCTGGAACACATCGTCTAAAGATGTTGTCTATTCCTCTTTTGAACAAGAGTGGCTCGTCCCAATAAAAGCTTTTGATGTCATTGAAGAACTTTTTCTTTTGTTGAAAACTTAAGTCTGGGGGTATGATGTCAGCAGCTAGATAGTTCACAATGTCTGCGTACCAAGGCACGTTTCTTATCATTGAGACTTTTTCCGGTTTAAATTCTTTATAGGTTTCAGAGTCATCCTCGCTCATTATGTTTATCCTAGCTATCAATTCGTCGTAAGTGAAGTGATCGTCTATTGGTATTAGATCTTGTTTCAAATGTTCTAGCCTAGATAGATGATCGACAACTAAATTCTCAGTGCCTCTCTTATCCTTAATGTCTAAGTCAAATTCTTGGAGTAAGAGAATCCACCTGAGCAATCTCGGCTTAGCGTCTTTTTTGTTTAACAGATATTGTATTGCTGCGTGATCAGTATAAACTACAATCTTAGCTCCTACTAAATAAGATCGGAACTTATCGATTGCGAATACTACAACTAGCAATTCCTTCTCTGTAGTTGTGTAGTTAAGTTGGGCGGTATCTAGGGTTCTACTGGCATAGTAGATGACATGTAATTTCTTGTCTTTTCTTTGCCCTAAGACCGCCCCAACTGCATTGTCACTAGCATCGCACATGATTTCAAATGGTTGCTCCTAGTCAGGGGGTTGAATGACAGGAGCTGAAATCAGTGCTTGTTTTAGAATGTTGAAGGCTTTAAGACACTTCTCATTAAAGTCAAATTCAGCATCTTTCATAAGAAGGTTAGTCAAGGGTTTTGTTATTTTGGAGAAGTCTTTTATAAAGCGTCGGTAGAATCCAGCATGCCCTAGAAAACTTCGTACTTCCCTAACGGTTTTAGGTGGGTTGAGGTTCTCTATAACTTCTATTTTGGCTTTGTCAACTTCTATCCCTCTCTCGGAGATGATATGCCCTAAAACTATTCCTTCGTTGACCATAAAGTGATACTTCTCCCAATTCAACACAAGGTTCACTTCCACACATCTTTCTAAGATTTTCTCAAGGTTCGAGAGACAATTTTTGAAATCAAATCCACATACAGAAAAATCATCCATGAATACTTCCATAATTCCGTCGAGATAGTCCGCGAAAATGGACATCATACAACATTGGAAGGTGGAAGGTGCATTACAGAGTCTAAAGGGCATCCGCCTATAGGCAAACGTTCCATAAGGATAGGTGAATGTAGTTTTTTCTTGGTCCTCTGGGTGAATAGGGATTCGGAAAAATCCAGAATATCCATCTAGATAACAGAAATACGAATGCCTAGCTAGACGTTCGAGCATCTGATCTATAAATGGAAGCGGGAAATGATCTTTCCTAGTCTCCTTGTTTAGCTTTCTGTAATCGATGCACATACGCCATCCTCCTTCTGTTCGTTTAGCTACTTTATCTCCCTTATCATTTTCAACAATCGTGATGCCTCCTTTCTTCGGCACCACATGTACAGGACTTACCCACTCACTATCTGATATCTGATAAATTATACCAGCTTCTAGTAACTTAAGAACTTCTTTCTTAACTACATCACTCATTATAGGATTTATTCTTCTCTGATGCTCTCTAGAGGGTTTCAAATTTTCTTCTAGCATGATCCGATGCATGCATACGAACGGGCTTATCCCTTTCAAGTCAGAGATTTTATATTCTAATGTTGAAGGGTATTTTCGCAAGGTATCTAAGAGTTGATTTGTTTCGTTTTTGCCTAGAGTGGCGTTAATTATAATTGGGCGATTCATCTCTTCGTCCAAAAACTCATATCTTAGATTCTTGGGTAGTTCTTTGAGTTCTAGAGATGGCTTTTTAAGACACGGCATAGGATCAGGTGTAAGAGCTAAACATTCAAAGAGGTTGTCATCAATGTAAGGTTCTTTATATCCATCATCCTCTAGAATGGGTGTTGGTGGTAGTTTAATTAAGGATTCATCTTGCTCAAGTTCATTTACGCATTCATCAATGATGTCGATTGCATAACATGCATCTCCTATCACAGGTGCCATAAGGAATTTAGAGAGGATAAATTCTATCTTTTCATCTCCTACTTTGAAGGTAAGTTTTCCTTTCTTAGCGTTGATTATAGCTCCGGCGGTTGACAAGAATGGTCTTCCTAAGAGAATCGGGATTTCGTCATCTTCTTTAATATCCATTACCACAAAATCGGTTGGGATATACAACAGACCTATTCTAACTGGTATATCCTCTAATATCCCTATGGGGTACTTGACAGATCTATCAGCTAGTTGTAAAGACATTTTGGTTGGTTGTAGTTCTCCTAAGTTTAACCTCTTGCAGACTGCCAAAGGCATTAAGCTTACGCTTGCTCCTATGTCTAAGAAAGCTTTGTCGATCATATGATTTCCTAGGATGCAAGGAATAGAAAAACTTCCAGGATCTTTGTCCTTTTTTGCAAGTTTATTTTCAGAGATGGAATGACATTCTAGGGGTTTAGGATCGTCGAGTCTGCGTTTGTTTGACAAGATGTCTTTTAAGAATTTAGCATATGATGGTATTTGGGTAATTGCTTCAGTAAAGGGAATCTCTACATGGAGTTTCTCTATTACTTTGATGAATTTTTGGTATTGGCTTTCTATCTTGGTTTGTTTAAGTCTTTGTGGGTATGGTATTGGAGGCTTATAGGGTGGAGGTGGTGTATAAGTTTTATCTTTCGATTCTTCCACCTGGTTCTGTTGGGTTCTTGGTTCCTCTGGTTTCCCTACTTGGTCCTCAGGTATGCTATCTTTTATTGGTTTTTCGGGTACACACGTCGTTAGAAGTTTCGGTCTATCGTAAGAGGTTCCACTTCTTAGAGTGATAGCATTTGCTTGTCCTTTAGGTTTAGGTTGAGTTTGTCCAGGGAATTGTCCTCCAGGTGTGGTTTGCGTGGCTTGCGATTGAGCCACTTGCGATATCTGAGTCTCGAGCATCTTATGATGGGTTATCATTTGGTCAAACTTAGTTGCTAGTTGTGTTACTAGTTCATTTGTATGGGCGCTCTGGTTCATAAATTCTTTGTTTTGCTGAGTCTGGGTTGTGATAAAAGTATCTAGGGTTTCCCTAAGATTTGGTCTTGGTGGCACAACTTGCATAGGTTGGTTTGATTTTTAAGGTTGAAAACCTTGCGGTCCGGGTGTTCCAGGATGTTGGATTGGATTGTTGTTCTTATAAGAAAAATTCGGATGATTCCTCCATTCAGGGTTATAGGTGTTCGAGAACGGGTTTCCTTGGGTGTAATTGACTTGTTCTGAGCTAGATTCATTCAACAGGTAACAATCTGAAGTTGGATGTCCTTGGGTTCCACAGAGTTTGCATTCTGAGTGGAGTGCAACTACTATGGCAGGGTTTTGGGATATGTTATCTACTCTTATGGCTAGGGCGTCCATTTTAGCTTGCATCATGTCCATGCTACTTATCTCATGCACCCCTCCTTGGGTCTCCTTCTTCTCCACTGTCGCTCGTTCTGCCCCCCATTGGTAATGGTTTTGGGCCATATCTTCGATCAAGGCACAAGCTTCAGGGTAAGGTTTGTTCATCAGGGCACCACCTACGGCGGCATCGATAGACATTTTGGTATTATAATGGAGTCCATTATAGAAGGTGTGAATGATCAACCATTGCTCTAGGCCATGGTGTGGACAAGCTCTTAAAAGGTCTTTATATCTTTCCCAATCTTCAAATAGAGATTCTCCCTGGTTTTGGGTGAATCTAGTGATCAGGTTTCTAAGAATAGCGGTTTTGCTAGGGGGAAAATACCTGGCAAGGAACACTCTTCTAAGGTCCTCCGAAGTTGTTATCGAATTGGCAGGGAGGGAATCTAACCAATTGTGAGCTTTTCCTCTTAGAGAGAATGGAAACAATCTTAGGCGTATTGCTTCAGATGTGGCACCGTTTGCTTTGAGGGTGTCGGCTAATTGGATAAATGCCTTCAAGTGTTGATTTGGGTTCTCGGTAGCGAGACCAGCGAATTGGTTTTGTTGAACTAATTGTAATAGCGAGGGTTTTAGTTCGAAGTTGTTAGTTGTTATAGCTGGATTTACTATACTAGAACTAGGTTCCTCGTTAGATGGTTGGGAAAATTCCTTAAGCGGTCTTTGATTATGGTCCTCGGCCATAACTTTCTTTAACTTTTGTATAAAGAGACGGGCTCGAGTGAAACGTTCAGGTTCTACTAAAGGATCTATTAGGTTACCGGTGCTATGATTTCTACGCATCAACCGGCTAAATAAGTAGCCTTAGTCTAAACGGGATGACAAAAAGGGTACGAAATTTGGCAAAGTTGGTCCCCGGAAACAGCGCCAAAAATTTGATGGGATTTTACTGTATAGTCTAAATTATAACTGCAAGTGCACAACCTATCGAAGTAATATATAAGATTATCGAACCACAGAGACCAATTGTCAATCTATCGACTCTATTGTTAAGGTGTTTATCTAAGGCAGATCAATAAGGGATTAAGTTTAGTACAGGGAAACAAAAGCGAATAAAATTAAAGAGATAAAACAAACGGGATCGAATGTAAATCACGAGATCAGACAATGTCCTAGCATGCATGTATAGTATTTACTTTTGGGCAATATTTTCCATTTATAGCAAAGGACTGTTTAACAGGAACTTGTAGCTTTCGCATACTAAGAACCGAATTTACTCTTTAAATTAAATTCCTTTATTGTCACTTATAAAGGGTGCCTAACGCGTTAAAGAAGTAAACCTATTTTTAAGAAACAAGTTATTTTGACTTAGTGAAAAAGTGTTTTAATTTGGAAAACTTAACTTAAAGAGATCCTTGGCTTTTTACCTACTTAACAAAATGAACTGCTTTTGCTATTTTCGTTTGGTCAAGAACTAATCTGGCTTAATCTCGAGTATGGACGGCTTTCAATCTTACCCATAAACTTTTAAACACATTTAAACCAGTATTAAAAAGCTAAAACATCCCAAAGGTATTTCTATTAGCATGGCATACAGAACATAGTTATGATTCGATCCTTACATTCTAACCCTAATAAATTTAGCTAGACATGGTAAGCATTTAAAGTCTATAAAACATGTATACTATGATAAGAGCATTTAAAGTCTATAAAACGTGTAGACTATGGTAAGAGCATTTAGAGTCTATAAAACATGTAGACTATGGTAAGAGCATTTAAAGTCTATAAAACGTGTAGACTATGGTAAGAGCATTTAAAGTCTATAAAACGTGTAGACTATGGTAAGAGCATTTAGAGTCTATAAAACGTGTAGACTATGGTAAGAGCATAAAATAAATGAAAGCAATTAAATTAGAACCTTGCTCCAATAAGAGGCTTGAATCTGATACAAGTCGTGGAAATGTAAAAGATAGTATGATAAACTTCAACCAAAGTGCTCCAAACTTGAATACAATCTCGCACACTCAAGTGTGACAACTTCCCGATGTGAGAAGATTATCACTTTACAAAGTAGTAATATATGCATAAGCAGTAACTTGTCTGGATCTAAGTTTGCACCTAAGTTTGGATGAAAACGAAAATGAAATGAACTTGCTATTTATAGAAGATTCTGAAATTATGCAAAGACGAGCATGCCCCTCAACTCCTTCTGAGCGGGAAATGGTTTGTGAAGGCCGCGGGCGCGGCCATCCTCCCCGCGGGCGCGGCCATCCTCCCCGCGGGCGCGGTGAGTGAAAATGGAGAGATCATGGGAACATGGAAGTTAGCCCCTGGCTGAAAGTGCACCATGTCAGCGTGTTCCCTGTAGCCGGCGCGGAGCTGGACGCCATGTATGTATTTTCTTGGAAAACCCTATTTTTCTAGCGTTTTCGCTTGTTTCTTCTCTGAAGGCTCTGAAAGGACATATGAACTGAAAACAAAGGAAACAAGGGCGTAATACTAGAAAAACAACAATAAAACTAAGGAAAACATGTGATATTCTAGTCAGAGACATAGTGCGATTCGGTGTTATCAGAGGTGTAAAATAAACCACCTGGAAAGTAGAGGTATGCAACACATGAGAGTTCCTCACTTCCTCATAGTACGAGTGTGAAGAGAATGCATAATATCTCCAAGAAAAGTAGGCACCGGATTATGGGTAAGAAATATTTTGATGGTGTTTACATCTATTAGTTGGTATGGGTTAGGGAATATCACCAAACCATAGATCAACAAAGCCGAAATATCCTCAAAAGGACGAAGACTCATGGCATCTAGAAACCACCGAGCCTTCTCTATCAGAAATTTAGGAAGAAAACCCTTGACTCAATTCCTTGTTTCCCAATTAGATACAATGTCCGATTGTTTTAGATGTAAGGCTAATGCAATGTCTTCAGGTTTCAGAACTTGCTTTAGACTAGTGAAAGGCATCTGATCAAGAATAGGCACTCCTAGTAACTTAGAGAATTACTCCATTGTGGGTACAACTGATAATTTGGGAAGGTAAAACAATAATGTTTAGGATCAAAGAACTAGAATAGAAGACTTATCATGTCTTCTTTGAAACCAGTAGTAACCAAACTGAGTAGATGACCATGTCTCTTGGTGAATTGAGAATTTTCAGGAACCTTTAAGACTAATTCCTCAAGATTGGAAGGTACCTTTACAAAGTTAATTCGGATAGTATTTTTGCGATTCGAAGCCATGATCCTGCAACAAAGAACAAAGATAAATCCCCTAGATCCTTGAAATGATTAGTGAAAATGTCATGATATGATATTATGATGTTATGTTTAAACAGATAACAAACACAAACAAATCATACAAGAGCCTTAGGTTTAAGGCTTGCATGGAGTCCGTAGGTAAGTACCCTCTTGAAGTTTAGTTAGCTCAACCTGTCCTAAAATAGTAACTGGGTTCTAGGGATCTCAATATAATTGATTTTATCACAGGTTTGGTTTAGCATGGTAACTGACTTGCCACCAAAAAAAATGTGAGAGTCGAATCTCAATGAGTATATCATCGAGTATCAACCAACTTCAGACTACACCAAATCCGGCTATCTCACTACCTTCTAATGGTCATGTTGGGTCAATTAAAGTTCTAAAGGTCAGTTAGTGCTTATGATACCACACAACAGCCTAGTATTCTCCCCGACTGACTCGAGGGGCACCAACACCAACCCATGTGTCACACTAACGTAGCTATCACTTCAACCATATAAGTCTACGTCGTACAGTTTCCATGATCTATACCTACTTACCTATGGGTGCCCCCAGATTCGGGTGTAGGATCTTTGCAAGAAAAGTAAACCCAAGCAAACCCAATAAAGATAAAGCAAACAAATCAAACAAAGAAGATAAAGTGATCTAACTCTAAAGGTAACTTTTATATTTTAGTTGTCCCCAGTAGAGTCGCCACTTCTTTAATACGGTGGGAGCACTGACTGGGTTTTGCATTTATTCGCAAATGTTGTGGATAATAAGAGTCGCCACAGAATTTTCTTTTATCCAATAAGAAAAGGGTGAAAAGAACAGGAAAGACCTTGAAGATTTTGAGTTTGGGGGTTAAGTTATGAAAAGGGAAGGTGTTACCACCCTTTTCATCCGTAGTTATCTACGGGCTCTTAACCGCAAGCTCACTTTGTTTTGAAAATTACATTGTGAATGTGTGTTGGAAAAATATTTTGAAAATTCCTATTGTAAGGCAAGACTTTGTAATGATTCTGATTTATGTTCTTGAGAATGCATACAAAGTGTTTGTTTTTTTAAAATATTTTGAAAGTGTCTTGTGTGAAATGTTTTATTTTGTTTTGAAATGTTTGTGAGCAAGCGATTACGAGCGTTCTACCTACTAAAAGTCTTTCTTGTAATTTTCCTTCTCCTTTAGATAGTGTTGTCCTACCATTAGTTTGTAGAAATACCTATCATTGGATGTGAAGGGACATGTGTTGTACCCCAAAATTTTCCCTCTCATTTTAATCAACACATGCTCATTGAAGTCCTTAACTTGCTCAAGGATGCCCCATAATTAACCAGACAAATTCTCTCCTAACGCAATGAGCCTCAAACTAGGGGTTCATTTTTCATCAAGATGTTTGGGTTCCAAGGGTCCCAAATGATTTTCATTGCCCTAATATTTTCTCAAGATCATCCATGCCAAGTTTCATGCCTTGCACTACAAGTTTGCTCAGTCAACTGCTCAGATGCCTGGAAATCAACTATGTTAGGTCAAAAGTCAACTATGACCCACATACAGTCAAACTTCAAGATTTTTGGTCAACATCAGATTTTTGAAGTAACATCCATCATTTGATCAAGGGTTGATCATGATTCCACAAGAAATTCCCCAAATTCAACAAAACTCAAAAGTTGCTAAATTATGGGTTCTATAGGAAAAGACAACCAAACTTTGACCAGGCATAACTTTCTCATACTTTATCAGAAATTTCCCATCCGAGGATCATCTTAAAGAGGATTAAATTACCTACAACTCATATTCATCCCTAAAGTTCAAGAAATACACTCATTAAAAAAGATATAAATTCAGACATTGTAGGTCCTCTTCAAAAGTCAACAAAAACACCTTTTGGGTCAAAGCTTATTATATAAACATGAAATATCCAATTGAGATGAAACCAAAAGGGTTTTTTAGAGGACATACTAAGATTTCTAAAAAGTCCAAGAACACCCTCCTAGGGTCAAAATTGAGGAAGATATGCATTGTCAAAGTTGGCCATTTTTGGAAATTTGTACAAAGTCAACAATGCCCAAAATTGCATTCTCTCCACATGGGCTTATCTTTTCAAGTTTGGAGCTTGTTCCTAACATGTTCCACGACCCATGAACCACTCCATTCCTCATTCACTTATTTATTTAATTTATTGTGATTTTATTCATTTAAAATTCAAATAAAATCAAAATAAATCATATAAGTTGATTTTGGGATGATTTTGGCATTGAATGAAGATGATATATGTTGTCAAACAAAGATCAAATCGTGAAAAGGATGATTAGAATGGAATGGAATGATTTATCCAATTTTAGAAACAAAGAATATCACTTGTAAATCAAATCTTTTTCTCATTCAATCCTCAAGATTTAAGTCGGTTTTGTTAACCTAATTCGTGCTACTACATATACATAACAAAACCTGATGAAAACAACAAGGATTAGGTCGTGTAAACTAAAGAGATTTCCCGAGCACTACACTTGCAACAATCTGATGTCACGACTAATTGGGAAACAAGGAGTGGTGCCAAAGGGTTCTTAGCCAAGTTCTTGTTTGAGAAAGCTCAAGATTGTTGGAACTCTTTGGACTTACAAGCTTTTGAAGAAATCTTGGCCCTTCTAATCTATGGGGTGGTTTTGTTTCCAAACCATGACCAACTTATATATGTAAACACTGCCAAAATCTTCATGTCTCACAATCCGGTGCCTACTTCATTGGGAGATATCCTACATTCTTTTCACTCTCGCAGTATGAGGAAGAGAGGGATCCTCACGTGTTGCACTCCTCTCTTGGATATATGGTTTACTTTGCATCTTCCCCGGTATGTGTTGAAGAATGAGCAAGGTTTGAGGTGGTCCTATAGGTTGATGACACTCAGGCATTCAGATATTCATTGGTGTTCTCGATCCTTGGAGAATGTTACTATCATCGACCATTGTGGGGAATTCCCTAATGTCCCTCTGCTTGGAATTAGATGAGGTATCACTTACAACCCTTTCTTAGCCTTGCGACAGTTTGGTTACGCCTAAAGGGATGGTCCTCATGAGATGCTCATCCAAGGAGTGGTATTCAACTACGAGAGCGACGATCAGAGTTACCGTCAGAAGTTTATACGAGCTTGGAGGATGGTAAGAAAAGTGGATAGTAAGACGCTGGGACACAAAAATTCCATTCCCCTTGAGCCTTACCTTAGGTGGGTACGAGCTCGTGCTCAGAAACTTATGATGCCTTATCCCTCCATCTTACCTGTTATCATGGAACCTGTGGTTGAAGGAGATGTCCCGTACACTGTCCTCCATCCCGACATGCCTACTTCTCTTGAAGACTTGCAAAAAGGATGGATTCAGATAAAGGAAGAATGAGATACCTTCGAAGCTCAATTCTATGCTAGTCAGAAAAGGGTCTTGGAGCTTACAAAGCAACTACATGAAGAGCAAAGCGTGAATGCCTACCTTGCGTCGAAGAGGATGCATTCGGTCTTTTTATCTTAGAGATTTATTTTGTAAGCCCAAGAGGCATGTTGTAGTCATTTTGAGCTAATTAATGAAATTTTACGTTTGTTCATGCTTTGTCTATACAAATTTAAAATTCATAAATCCTTGAAATCATTCACATACACATCTTCCATGCATAATAACATAACATGTTTTCCGTGACAAGTTTCCTTTTCTTTCTGCTGTTTATTTCAGCAAGATGGATCTCGAGAAAACTATGAAGGATCTACAAGCACAAAACTCTCATTTTCAAGAGACTCTGCTGGCCATAGCCAAGGGGCAACAAGATCTGATGGCGTTGCTGGCAGCCAAAAAGAAACCCAAGAGGAAAGCTCTAGTCAACATGGGTAGAAGGTTCAAAGAGTCGGTCCGTCAGATCTCGATAGTGGAAGAATCATTTAAGGAAGACGAGAATCAAATTGGAGAAGCTAGGAGTACCCAGGCTGGGTGTATTAATGATTAAGCGTCTGATGATGATGATTATTTTAACGAGAAGTATCCTCCCGCCGATGTCAAGTACAGGCAGCTAGAAGACAAATTGAAGGCTGTTGAGTTCCAAGTCGTCCCAGGTTTAGATTTTGATGATTTGGGTTTAATATCTGGGGTTGTCATTCCCCAAAAATTCAAGATACCAGTCTTTGAAAAGTATGATGTCGTTTCCTGTCCAAAACTTCACCTGAAATCTTATGTGCGCAAGATACAACCGCACACCACTGACAAGAAACGCTGGGTTCACTTTTTTCAAGAAAGCTTGGCCGGAATGCAACTAGAGTGGTTTTACCAGTTGGATGGTTCCCGTATCAATACGTGGGAAGACTTAGCCATTGTTTTCCACCACCAATACCAGTATAATTCTGACTTGGCGCCGATAAGAGTTCAGTTGCAAGACATGACAACGGGGAAGAATGAAGGGTTTAAAGAGTACACCTAAAAGTGGAGAGACCTTTCCAGTAGGGTTCAACCACCTTTGACTTATAGGGACCCCATTGATATGTTTATGGGCACCTTATCTGGTCCATTCTTTAACTTATTGGTTGGCTGTTCTTCTTCCGGTTTCACCGAGCTAATCTTAACCGGTGAAAGAGTTGAAAACGACATCAAAAGCGGGAAGATTCCCATGGCATCTGCCTCCACCTCCAATCCTATAAAGAAATATTTTACCGCGAAGAAAGAAATCAATGTTGTATATGGGGAAAGGGCCCATACCAAGAAGGATGACCGCCAGTCCGTTAATGCTGTCCGAATTTCCAATCCAACTCCTGCTCAAAGACCATCTGTTAATCATCAAAGGTTTGAGACTCCGAGAAGACAATTCACGAGGATAAGCGTGTCACTATCCCAAGCCTTACAACACTTTCTAAAGGATAATTTTTGGATATTGTGTGATCCTCCGACCAATCCAGATACCTCTTCACCAAAGTATAATCTGAATGCAAAATGTGCATATCACTCAAGTAGTCCCGGGCATGAGACTGACCATTGCTGGGCACTGAAGAATAAAATTCAAGAATTGATATATAACAAGACCATTGAATTTGATCCTCCTCTAACTCTGAATGTAATCACCGCACCTATGCCAAACCATGGCAAGGTGTCAATGTTGTTGAAGATACAATTTTTGTTTCCTCCGTCGAAGGCTTGACTACTCCATTTAACATCATCAAAAAGAATCTGTTGAAAGTCGGGATTTTCCCTGGTTGTGTGAAGGACTGTGTTTGTTGTTCCAAACAACTCAATAGGTGCGAAGGGCTGAAGGAAGGCATTCAACGCCTGATGAATAGCCATGAGATCCTATTTGAGAAGACTCCGCCTGCCAAAATTTTGACCAATAAGTGTGAAGATATCTCCATCATAACCATCTCGAACAAGCCTATTAGGATCTCCTCCAAGGGTCCTATCAGGATTTCAAATGATCCAATTGTTGCTCCTCTGATAATTACAATCCTGGGCCAATTCCCTACTCTTCTAGCAAAGCAGTGCCATGGACTATGGTGCTGAGGTGTTTTACCATGGGATAAAACAAGACGCTTGGATTGAAGAAAACAAAGCCGATGACGTTGGTAACATAACTAGCTCAAGTAAGGTAATCAGAACGGGAGAATCTTTTCACCCAACATCTCACCACCAACTGTTACCAAGGCGTTTGTCTGCATTACCACTGCCAAGCCTAGTACTGATACAAGGGGAAAGGAGAAGGTAGTCGATCCTGTTGAGACAGAAATACCCGTAAAGGACGTTGCTGATGGAGAACCTTCCGCTCATGAAATGGATGAGATCTTAAAAATTATAAAAAGGAGCGATTTCAAGATTGTGGAGCAGTTGGGAAAACCCATTCAAAGATTTTCATGTTGTCTTTGCTACTCTATTCCGATGCTCATGCTCGAGCATTAATCAAATTCTTGAAGAAGGCTCATGTCCCTCATGAGACCACAACTGACCAGTTTGAAAACTATGTAGCAAGCTTGATAGCCGATAATGGTTTGTGGTCTCGAATGCGGATCTGACACCACTTGGGAAGAACCATAATAAAGCTTTGCACGTTTCTGTCGGGTGCAGGGGGACCACCCTAGCACATGTTTTGGTTGACACCGGCTCTTCTTTAAACGTGCTACCCAAGGGGGCGTTATACCGTTTAGACTGTGAAGGTTTAGTCTTGAAACCAAGGGATATTATTATGAAGGCTTCCGATGGGTCCAAAAGGAAATTCATGGAGAGGTGAACCTCTCTATCAAGGTGGGCTCACAGATTTTCAAATCTACCTTTTACATCATGGATATCCGTCCTGCCTACTCCTGTTTGTTGGGTCGCCCTTGGATCCATGGAGCTGGGGCAGTAACCTCAACTCTTTATCAAAAGCTCAAGTATCCGGTCAAAGGAAGAATTGTCACTATCTGTGGTGAGGAGGAGTTCATGGTAAGCCACCTCAACTCTTTCAAATATGTGGATATGGATGGAGAATTTATAGAGACCCCGTGTCAAGCTTTTGAAGTTGTGCCACCAATGATTGCTGCTACCAAATGTTCCTCTGATGTGTCCAAAGCTGTTAACGTCGTGCCGAAGATGGTTTCATTCAAAGATACTCGTGTTGTAGTTGAAGAAGGAAGTTGTGATACTTGGGGGTAACTCCTCGAGATCCCATTCAAAGCATAAAAATTTGGTTTGGGTTTCACCGTCAAGGCTCAGAAGGAAGTGAGGCGCGCTCGTGCAGGGAAGCCCCCTCTCCATATTGAAAGCCACAAAGTCAATGTTGTAGGTGATTCTGTTGATGAATGTGCATTTGAAGATTGGGTGTATCCTACTACAACGGAGCTCAATAATTGGCACGCAAAATACTTCATCCCCATCTCCTTTATTGAGGAGTAATCACTTGTTTATTGCTTTTTATTTCAAGAAAATTTTGACTGTAATATTAAACAATGACTTTTAAGCTATGTGCCTCGCCCGAGGCACTTTGGTCCATTTGCCAAGGGTTTTATTTATATTCATCTTATCATATGATCATTCAATACAAACCATTGGACTCTTTTGCATTAAAATCTTTGTGCTCATTGTTTTTCTTTTTCTTCAAATGCATATTTCAAAATAGCCATGTATCTTACATGAACACACACACACACACATACACACACACACACACACACACACACACACACACACACACACACACACACACACACACACACACACACACTCTTGAAGGTCCTCATCCACTATGGATCTCATTGCCAATGACTCTACTATTGCCAACTATGAATTCGAATGTCCAATTAACCAAGCCGAAGGCGAAGGCGAGGAAGATTATGAAATACCAGGAGAACTAGCCAGACTTCTATTACAAGAGGAAAAAGTTATTCAGCCGCATGAAGAGTCAGTTGAAGTCATCAATTTGGGTACCGAGATAGACAAGAAAGAGGTTAAGATGAGCGCTAACCTAGAAAGAAATGTCAAAAGAAGATTGGCTCAGATGTTGCATGACTATGTAGAAGTGTTTGCTTGGTCGTAAGAAGATATGTCAGGGTTGGATACCGACATTGTAGTTCATAGCCTGCCGACAAAGGAAGATTGTCCTCCTGTTAAACAAAAAGTTCGTCGCATGAGGCCTGACATGTCTGAAAAGATAAAAGCTGAAGTGATGAAACAATTTGATGCAGTTTTCTTAGCTGTGACATCTTATACCTAATGGGTTACCAGTGTGGTGCCAGTGCCGAAGAAAGAAGGAAAAGTTTGCATGTGTGTAAACTATAGGGATCTGAATAGGGCAATCCCCAAGGATGACTTCCCTCTACCTTATATTGATGTCTTCTTTGATAACACTGCTCAGTATAAAGTCTTCTCTTTCATGAATGGCTTCTCCGGCTATAATAAAATTAGGATGGCTTCCGAAGACATGGAGAAGACCACTTTTGTTACGCAATGGGGCACCTTTTGTTACAAGGTCATGTCGTTTGGATTAAAGAATGCATGGGCAACATATCAAAGGGCTATGGTAGCTTTGTTTCATGACATGATTCATCATGAAATAGAGGTATATGTGGATGGTATGATTGCTAGATCCCAAACTAAAGAGGAACATCTCGATCACATGTACAAGTTATTCGAGAGGTTGAAAAAGTACAAGTTGAGGTTGAACCCTAACAAGTGAACATTCGAAGTACGATCTGGAAAGCTTCTAGGTTTTGTTGTCAGTAGTAAAGGCATCAAAGTCGATCCTACCAAGGTAAAGGCCATCCAAGAAATGACAGTCCCTTACTCTGAAAAGGAAGTTAGAGGATTCTTGGGTCGTCTTAACTACATCGCCTGCTTCATATCTCACTTAACTGCTACTTGTGAGCCAATCTTCAAACTCTTGAAGAAAGATCAAGTAGTCAGATGGAATGATGAATGCCAAGCTTCTTTCGACAAAATAAAAGAATATATGCAAGAACCTGCTATTCTCATGCCTCCAGTTGAAGGAAGATCCTTGATCATGTATTTGACAATGCTAGAGAATTCTATAGGGTGTGTTTTGGGCCAACATGGCGAGTCTGGCCGAAAAAAGCATGCTATTTACTACTTGAGCAAAAAGTTTACCGACTGTGAAACTAGATATTCACTGCTCGAGAAAACTTGTTGCACTATGGAATGGGATGCTCGCCGGCTAAGACAGTATATATTGATTCATACCACTCTACTGATTTCTATGATGGACCCAATCAAGTACATCTTCGAGAAACCTGCTCTTTCTGGACGAATAGCTAGATGGAAAATGATCTTGATTTAGTATGATATTAAATACACCATGCAAAAGGCCATTAAAGGAAGCATACTAGCAGATCATTTGGCCCATCAAGCTGTTGATGATTATCAGTCTATGAACTTTGACTTCCCGGATGAGAACATCATACTAGTGACCGACTACGCGAAACCTGGACCGTATGACAGACCTAAACAAGGATCCCAATGGACTATGGTCTTCGATGGGGCTTCCAACGCCTTAGGTAACAGAATTGGTGATGTGATCATATCCCCTGAAGGTTGCCACACTCCTTTCACTGTCAGACTATGCTTCAATTGTACTAACAATATGGATGAGTACAAAGAATGCATTTTGGGTCTGAAGGCTGCCATTGATTTGAGGATCAAGCATTTTAATGTGTTTGGGGATTCCGCTCTAGTGATTAGCCAAGTAAAAGGAGATTGGGACACTAAGCACCCTAATATCATCCCCTACAAGGAACTTGTGCTATCTCTGATTCCTTACTTTGAAGAGATCACCTTTAAACATTTCCCTAGGGAATAAAATCAGTTGGTTGACGCTTTGGAAACCATGTCTTCTATGTTCAAGGTCAGATGGGACAACGAAGCTCCTATGATTAGAATTGAGAGATTCAACGAACCTGCGCACTACTATGAGATCGACGTTGACACAGAAAATCCTTGGTACCATGAGGTGAAGAGACACCTTGAAGCACAAGAGTATCTCGAAGGAGCTTCCATCAATGACAGAAAGTTCTTACGAATATTTTCATCCAAATTCTTCCTAAGTAACAAAATATTGTACAGGCGCAACCATGATTCTACTCTACTCTGATGTGTGGACAAGAAGGAGGCAGAGGAAATTATGGAATAAATGCATGATGGTCTCTTTGGGACACACTCAAGCGGACATACGATGGCCATGAAAATCCTGAGAGCTGGTTATTATTGGTCAACAATGGAGACAAATTGCCATCAACATTCAAGAACTTGCCACAAATACCAAATCTATCCTGACAAGGTCCATGTACCTCTTATCCCTTTGCCATTTGCAATGTGGGGAATTGACATGATTGGAGAGATCAAGCCCACTGCTTCCAGTGGACATCGCTTCATTCTGGTCACTATTGATTATTTAACCAAATGGGTCGAAGCCGCCTCATTTGCCTCAATCACCAAGAACGTGGTAGCCAGATTCATCAAACATAACCTCATCTACCGCTATGGTATCCCCGAAAGGATCATCACCGACATTGGGACTAACCTTAACAATTCTATAATTGCGGAACTTTGCACTCAGTTAAAAATCAAGCATCACAATTATTCTCCTTATACACCTAAAATGAATGGCGCAGTTGAAGTGGCCAACAAAAACATTAAGAAGATTGTGCAAAAAATGGTAGTGACCTACAAGGATTGGCATGAGATGTTACTATTTGCTCTTCATGGCTACCGCACTTCAGCTAGAACATCAACTGGGGCAACTCCCTTTTCTTTAGTCTATGGCATGGAAGCTTTTTTTCCAGTGGAAGTTCAGATTCCCTCACTAAGGATTATGAATGAGGCAGGCCTAGGCGAAGACGAGTGGATTCAGACAAGATTGGATCAGTTGAACTTGATCGATGAAAAACGACCGGCTTTCATTTTAGGCTCACCAAAAACGTATAATCATGGCTTTCAACAAGAAGATCAAGCCTTGAGTATATCAAGCTGGTGACTTAGTGATAAAGCGCATCATTCTTTCGCAAGGCGACCCCAGAGACAAATGGACTCCCACCTACGAAGGGCCGTTTGTTGTCAAGAGAGTGTTCTCTGGCGGTGCCATGATGCTGACTATCATGGATGGTGAAGACTTCCCACATCCTGTGAACGCAAACATAGTTAAAAAATACAATGAATAAGAGACCTGCTAGATTGACACACCTAGGAAAAAATAAGGGCATCCCAGCAAACCAAAAGGTTTGGGAAAAAATTAGGGATATATGCAAAAGATTGTACACTCGACAAGTTAAAAACCTAAAAGGGCGACTTAGGAAAAAATGGGTATCCTGGTGGGCTGAAAATCGGAAAGGGCGGTCCAGGCAAAAGTTAAGGATTAAAAGCGTATGACTATGTCCCGTGGAATCACCACAGTCGACTTTATTACCAAGGTCCGAGTTTAAATGGTCTAAGATCAATCTAATCAACTTCTGTCAACGGCAAGGGGAATTCAAAGATATTGGGGCAATTGTAGACTTGGAATGCAATGAGATCATTTCCACATGGATATTTGTTTTTGTTTTCAATTTTTGTTTCGACGATTTCCTCTTACTAGGATCTCCGTCTCTTTGTAAAAAAAAATTAAAAAATGCCTATTCATGGGCAAAATATCAATACAAACATACTTTGAAGTGAAAACTTTCTGTGTTGTTTTGAATGCAAAAATGTCCAATGACTAAAATTGAACGAACATATGCATGTGAACATAATTAAAACTATTTGGCACATGTGTCCTGCTAAGCAGCAGCAAACAACTCTTTAATGTATATGGAATATCCCCCACATAGTTATTTCATTAACATTATCCCCACAAGACCGGCTACAATAAACCTTTCCCCATAGAGTTACCCACAAAGTCTCTTTTCATAAGTTGATCTCTAACCAGAGTCTCAATATCTTGACAACTCTCTCCCCGGCTGAGTTGATCCTACAAGAAGAAGCCTTGTGGATCTCTTTCTGAAAGAACTCACCTCGTCAACAGTTCATTGAGTATTCATCAACATGGTTTATTTCCCCAACAAGGTTTATTTCCCCAACAAACAACAAACAGCGAAATTCCATGACATAGTCTATCCTCTCTAGTTTGAGTTTGATTTTAAGACTATTACAAATTAGAGGGCCACAACCCCTAATCCCCAGTAAAGTTGTCATCAAAACCTTTACTATCTCCAAAAGATATTATGAAGCCAGGATCCGACCAAATGATAGTACAATTTTCAAGCTACTATGAAGCCTGGACCCGACTAGATAATAGTCAACTTATCAAGTCAATATAAAGCCTAGACCCACCATATAATAGTGTAACCTTTCAAATACTATGAAGCCTGGACTCGACCAGATAATAGTTAACTTCTCAAGATACCATGAAACCTAGGCCCGACCAGATAATAGTTTAACTCTTCGAGATATTGAGGAACCGGGACTCAACCAGACCAGGGTTTGACTTCTTTCCCCCAGTAGAGTTTTTCTCTACCCCAACAAGTTACTGTGAAGCCTGGATCCGACCAGATATCAGTTTTTAACTTCATCTTTTTAAGTAAGTTACTGTGAAGCCTAGACCCGACAAGATATCAGTTCAACTCTATCTATTCAGATAAGTTTATTGTAAAGCCTGGACCCGACCAGATAGCAATTAATTTTATCCACCTCAGAAATCTGCAAAGCCTGGAATCTGACCAGATAGCGGTTTAATGTCATTAAGTTACTGTGAAGCCTGGACCCGGCTAGATATCAGTTAAACTTCGTCTATTCAGGCAGCTTATTATGAAGTCTAGAGTTCGACCAAATAACAACTAGCTACAATCCCCAGCAAGACACTATGAAGCTTGGACCTGACCAGATAATAGTATAACTTTTCAAAAACCATGAAGCCTGGACCCGACCAAATAATAGTTACCATTTCAAGAAATCTGCGAAGCCTGGATCCGACTAGATAACAGTTTAATTTCAATAAATTTTCTTTGAAGCCTGGAAGCCGACCAGATAACAATTTAATTTATCCTTCCCCAGTAAGTTATCGTTAAGCCTGGATCCGACCAGATAACAGTTCAATTTCAAGAAATTTTCTGCGAAGCCTGGAAGCCGACCAGATAGCAGTTTAATTTATCCTTCACCAGTAAGTTACCGTGAAGCCTGGATTCGACCAGATAGAAATTGACTTCCTCATCTCCAGTAAGTTGTAGTGAATCCTGGATTCGACCAGATAACAGCTAACATTCAAGAGATATTCCCTGGCGGAAGCATTCTTTTAACAAAGTTTAAAGATATGCATATTATTCATCCCCAACAGCAATTCGGGATTCAGCTTCCCAGAATTCCTCAGTAGTAGTCAGGGATTTATTTTCCCGGACAAATATGCATCCCATATTCATACATCATAGCATATACGTACGAAACATATTTAGCACAATCTCATTCATCTTGTGAACATCACGCATACATCTGCATTTAACTAACCCTTTCTTCCCACAGGTAAAACATCAAGTTTTAGTATAAATCGACCAAAGATTTATCCTGATACTTCTTCCAGTATTTACCATCATTCCTCTAAATGGCATCTATAAGCTCATTCCCAATACATCTTTGAGTGCAAATTTCTGGGCACTCTAGTGTTTAATCGTCTTCCACCTTCAAGTCACGAATGGCGGATCCTCCAATCTAACTCTTCAGGTTTAAGAAGATTGAACAGGGGCAGCTGTTGTACCACAAAATTTTCCCTCTCATTTCTTAAGAAATCTCTCATAAGATCTCCTTGGATTCAAGACTGCACAAAGTTTGATCAGCTCAAGACACCTCTTCAAGCACTGATGACTCAAATTAGGGTTTGAGTTTGCATAAGAACAATTGAACTTTCAAAGCCTAAAATGACTTTCATGGATCATTTTGGACCCTCAAGATTTCTCATGTCAAGTTTCAAGTCTTGGATCATATTTTTTCTCGGTCACTTGATCAGTTGACCTAAAATCAGCTGTATTAGGGGAAAAGTCAATTGTGGTCAATTTGCAGTCAAACTTCATAATTTTTTATCCACATCAACATTATGAACTCATATATGTTAATTGATCAAGTTTGGATCACAATTCCTTAAGGAATTTGATCAGATCATCAAAAGAGCAAAATGGTCAAAATTAGGGTTTTGACTGAGGAAGTTCAATTTTTGACTTTTGACCTAACAAATGACTTGTTGGTTTGAGACATGGTATCAAGGATTCAAATATATCATTTTGACCTAATGGCATGGCACAAAACATTTCTTAAGATCAATTGATTGGTAATTGAAATTTGGTCAACTGATGGAAAAGTCAACTATACACTAAAAAGTCAAACTTTGACTTTTTGATCAAAGTCAAATTCAAAAATTACATTTTCAACAAGACATGTCAGAATATGAAATTTGTTCATCAAAAAATTGAAAAGTCAAAATTATCTTTGAAAAGTCAAAATTCTAAGACTTAGAAATTTTTCTAAGTGTTAGAAAGTTAACTTTTTTTCATAACTTTGTGCCAAATTTCCACCATGATGCAAGATGATTCAAAGAAAACATCCAACATGAAAGTTGTAGATCTCAATGAGATCTAAAACAATGTAGATAAGGACTTTTCATCAGTTTTGGTCAGGTTTTTATCCCAACTTCTTGGCCCATTTTCATCAAGTTCCAATTTGATTTAACAAAAGTGGTCAACATGAAAGTTGTAGAGGGTGTTTGAAGCTTTCTAAAACATCCAAGAACATGAATTTATCACATTTGAGCTAGGAGATTCAAGGGTCTGAAGTTGGGCAATCATTCTTGAATTGCAAGCCATTTTTGTTGAAGAACACATAATCCAATTGGCATGATTTGCTGCATAATCTTATGTTGCAGGCCTCCTTTCTTGCAAATCTCATCATAATTTAATGCTTACACCCACTCTTGAGCTATTACCCAAGTGTTTAAGCCATTGTCCAAAAGATCTTTCCATTTATGGCATAAAGGCACCATTGCTATTCTTGAAAAGAAAACTTTTTGTACAAAACTTATCTTGAACCCATATCTTGTTTGTTTTTGATTTTACTCCACCATAAATCATGAAAGTCCGCCCCTCTAAACCAACAACTTTGGTACTTCATCTTGGGACCATGACATAACTTGATATTTGCAATCCAACCTAACCATAACTCCATAGTTTGTAAACCAAATCATTTTGTTCACAAACCTCTTGCCTATAAATAGAAGAAGCATTTGCAAGAGAAATAGGCTAGAAAAATAGAAGGAGAGACTAACACTCAAAATCATTTTTGCTGTCAAAAACCAGATTTGTCCATAAAACCTCCATTTTGAGATTTGAAGTCCAAATCTTTGAATCTCATACCTTGCAAGTTTTCTCCAAACGAACCATCCAAACACTTCACATACACCATATAGAAGTTGTTCAAACATAATAATAACTTCTGTAACATCAACATCACCATATTCTAAACTAAAAAAACATATATTGCAACTTGACTCGGTTGGAGTGGTTCAACCATTTTCAGCATAAAATGAAGGTTGGAGCTACTTCAAGAAGTTTCAAAAGAGCTCGATCAATCACCACTCTGTACCCGAAAACATTCGTACGTGTTCTAAATCTTCCTCTTCGAGAGGTAAACTTTCTCAAACTGTGATATCATTGTTCATACATCATTTTCTTTTACGCTCAAAAGATATAACAAGATAGATCAAAGAGGAAAACTAGCAAAAAAACCAGTCCAGAGGCTGACACGGGTGCTCATGTCCATTGAACGTGTCAAGCATAATAAAATGCAGGGACAGGGGATGACACGGGTGACCGTGTCAAGCGACACGACCCGTGTTAGTGTTATTGGTTCAGACACGAGCAGAAAAAAGATGGACAGGAGCTGACACGGGTGCCCGTGTCATACGACACGACCGTGTCAGATTGGATGGAATAAAAAAAGTGCAGAGAAGTCATGGACAGATCCTGACACGCGTGCCCATGTCCACTGACACGGCCCATGTCAGCTCATGCACAAAATTTCTTGCTTTTGAGATTTTTTTAGTTTATTTTAGACATATTGCATTGCTTGGAAATGACCTAACAATTAAAACCTTTTCTAAAAAAAACCTAAAAATGCTTTCTTGACTAATTTTATTTATTTTAAACTAGGGTTTAATTTTACTTATTTTAATTAATTATTTTCTTTTAGATAATTAGGTTAAAACCAAGGCTCTTTCTTAACAAAATCCAAACAAAAATGCATTTCTTTTCCATTTCTTATCCTTGTATATTATATCCCATTCAATTCTTGTACATTATTCAATATTCAATATGGTTGTAATAGATAATTATGTTTAATTTCTTGCAATCCCCATTTGTAAATTTGTATGCCCCCTCCCCTAATGATGTAATAGCGTAGTAATTTTACTTTCCGCAATTTATCGCTTTCATATAAATTCTAGTAATTAGGGTTTGTATGGAAAGATAAAATCAATACGTAGATAACCCTAATCCAAGATAAACAATGCATGCAAATCAAATACATTATTCACACATGCACCCTTAGGGTAATTCCACTTGTTGCCTTACAAAAATGTCCATGTTATGCATATGAGATATCTTAGCAAACACAATAAAAAATACAAGATCATAGTCCCTCGATGACGCTACAAATGTTGCCTTTTAAATGATCTTAGTCCCTAAAAAAGAAATGCTAAGATATCTCACAAATTTTTTATCATGACTATACGATGACCTACACCCGTCCCTTTACATCCAAAGATAAGGCTTCTTACCAAATCAATGGTAAGATAACAATATCAAAGGAAGGAAGAAATAAACAAAAGACTTTTGAGTAGGTAGAAATGTTCTTAGTTGCTTGCTCACTTTCAAAAAACAAACATCCTTGCTCACTTTCAAAACAAACACTTTAAAAACAAACAAACACTTTCTAAACATGAAATATTTTCAAAAGTCCAACACTTTGTATACGTTCTTACGAACGAGAACCATTATAAAGTTTGCCTAAACGAAGGAGCCTTTTCAAAAAACTTTCAAAACTCACCACAAAGCACATTTTCAAACAAAAGCAAGTGATCTAGCAAGAAACTAAGAGCCCATAGATGAATATGGATGAAAATGGTTCTAACACCTCCCCTTTTCATAATCTACCCCCCGAACTCAAGAAATAATCTCAAAGGTCTATCATGTTCTTTTCAGCCTTTCCTTTTGGATAAAATAAAAGTCGGTGGCGACTCTTGCTAACCGCAACAATTGCGATAAAACGCAAAATATCCCAAGTATGTTCTACCATCACATTACACGAGAAAAAAAATATGAAAAGAATAAACCACTCAAAAATGTAAAAATAGGAAAAAGGAAAGCGGATGTGTTTTGGTGATTTTTGATAAAAAAAAGGTTTTAATGATCAACCTAAAAAACCTGATTAATTTTAATTAAAAAATAAATTAATTAATTAAAATAATTAAAAAAAACCTAAAACCTAATTTGATTAGGGTTTATAAAAAGGTTTTGAAAAATAATTAGGTTGGTTAAATGTTTTTTTTTGTGAAATTAGGGTTTGTTTTAAGGGAGAAAAAGATTAAGAAGAATAAAAAACCTCAAAATTTCCAGCGGTGGGTGTTGAACTTACACCCTTAGCTTCCTCAGCCAACTAGTCCCACTGTGCCAAGCGCGCGCTTGTGTTTGGGAAGGAGAGTCAGCGCATTATATGATGTACCTGTAAAATATGAAAAGTTATGAAAAAAATCTCAAAATGCCAAAAGGCTGGGATCAAACCCATGCCTTGGCATAATATTGACTTAGCGCGTGCATTTTAACCACTAGGGCGGTGATACATCCAGTGTTATAATTGAAACAAATTAAATATAACATAAAATCAACGCCTAGACCAGAGAGGTGCCCCTAGCTCCGATCGTTTTCTCCAGTGAGTCCTTTTCTAAAACCTGAAAAATAGACACAATTAGGAATCCAAAGGTACCCTACCCCCCTAAATCTAACCCTACAAATTCAATGGAACGGTTATTTTGGGATGAATCATGCTAGTATTTAAGGTATAATTAAAACAACATGGATCAGTGCATGTACGTCAATTCATGATTCGATCATCATGGACTCCCCTGTTGGGTTTTTCCTGCGTATGGATACCTCATTAACATGTTAGAAGATTCATTATGCATAAAAACTCAAAGGAAATAGCAAAATAAAATTCATGCAATAAAGCAAAATCAGTGTGTAGCGACTGGGTTTTTTAATCAGAGCCGCTACTATTAGTTTTTATCCTAGGGAAGGGAATCTAACAGAAAACCCTAATTGGCAAACAGAGATTCTAGGTTTCAGACTTCTTTAGATGAAAGGGAGGTGTTAGGCACCTTTCATCTACCTTGTTCACAAGGATACTAGGTTTTAGGTTTGAGTTGGGGAAACATGATTTAAATTTTATTAGGGGAAGGGTTTAAATTTTTTATAGGGGAACTCACTACGATTTTTGATTGTATGCCTACGTATCCTCTTAAGAGGAATCAGAGTCCCAATTCATAGTTCGTATGAGTTTGTGTTTTTTAGGGGTTGCAAGCGTATTTTGAATCACCTCGTATTTTACCGGGAGTAGTGATTGCGAAGATTTTGGCTAAATGCGCAGTAAGTCAAAATCTGCTTGAAACCCTTTTGCAAAAATAGTTGTTTAGCTTAATTTGTTGTGAAAAATAGTTTGAGATTTGCTGAGTGTTTTTTTTATGGATATTGGTTGCAAAAAATCTTATTAATGCATGATATGAAAAATATTTAATGCAAATAATATAAGAAAATAATATGCAATTTTTTATGTAAAAATAATTTAAGTGATATAATAAATAATATTAATATTCACAATAAAAATTAATAATTATAATAATTGTAATAACTACAAAATAGAAAAATAAAGGAAAAAAAGTAATTTATGAATAGGGGGGTTGCATCTTCTGGTTGTTAAGCCCTAGCGTAAATTCTGGAAAAGGGATGTTCTGAAAGGCACAAAAGTTCTGCAGGGGATACAGGGAGATTGACTGGGTTTTGGCCCCAGTTGCAGAACTTCTGAAAAGGCACGCTGCAAGCTGGTTAGCAAAGTCAGAAAATAGGGGTGTTAACTTCTGGGCTAAGCCCACTACGCTGAATTTCTGGGAAGGCCAGACGGATTAGGTGCTGTGAAAATGTATAAGCCTGAGGCTGATTCTGGGCGGGGGAAAGCCTTGAAAGGGAAGTTCTAACAAAGGTGGAGGCTTATCAGAACATAACAAAACAACATGCGCATGTGAACTTGCATCAGAACATGAAATATGTATTTTTCCCTTACTAATTTTGTTTCTGTTGTGCTAGAGTAAGGTCAATGTTCTACCCCTATTCACCACAATCCCAGCATAAAAAACAGTAAATAAACAAACTAAAATTTGTTACCCCTTTGGCGCTTTTGCTTCTGATTCTGGTGCGTGTTTTACTGTCCTTTCCTTCTTCTTCTGCAGATTTTGGTGACGGCAGCGACGCAAGGTGGAGCGACAACGATTGAAACTAGGGTTCCAGATATTGGAACCTTAGTTACTCTTCTGCATGTTCTTCTTCTGGGTTTTCCATAAAGTCTAATCTCCTTGCTCTTTCTTCAAGCGTTGCTGTATTGCTTTTCTCTGCAGATTCCTCTCTCTCCTCGTATTCTTTTTTCCTCTCCTCCTTTTTTTTGTTTTCTACTTTTATCATCTATTTATAATGTTCAATTTTTGGGCTTGGACTATGGCTAGAGAAAATATTGAGGATAAAATTAAAAAGATTTGATTGTAATTGGTTCTCTGTGGAAGATTTGATTGAAATTGATTCTTTGTGGAAGATTTGATTGAAATTGATACAGTGCACATCCAACGGATGTGGGATTGGGTTTCTTAGCCTCTGAAACTCTGAGTTTAGGTTGTGGAAGATAATCTGATTATGCCCTTTCTTACAACTTGACTCTGCTAGAAGATCTGACATTGCAGTTCTGTACCAATACTAGCTTGTGCGTGATTCTGGCTCTGATCTGCACAACTTTTGTGTTTGTTTATGTAAAGAAGAACTTCTGGGATTTGTTCTGAAGTTCTGTTGGGTCAGCGCTTGATCCATACAGCCTAACACTTCTTCATTTGCAGTCAGAACTTCTCCTTTAATTTTAATTGGGCCTAGCGTTAATTCTTCCCCTTTCTTTTGCATACTTTCAGATTTAATTTTCACCCCTCCTTTTTTAATAACAAATAAATCTTCTTGATTAAAAATACACCCCTTTGATCTTGAATAAAGATAGTCCATCAGATATTGTTGTACCATCTTTAATTAAATAATTCTAAGAAAAGGATCGCTGAGGTAGGACAAATTTGGGGTATGACAGATGCCCCTATTCAATTATCTTCCAATCGAATTACGCGAGAAAATACAGATCTAGTGCATTTTAATTGGGATTTTATTGAATACTTGGAATATCCAAAATTTGTCTGATCCACTCATTAGGTTATGCTGATATAGTGCACCCTCACGAGCCTTGAGAAAATAAGCGAAGCCGATGATATATCGCTCACCAGGGTTTGAAGTAGTGGGTTGGATAAGGAAAGTACATTGAGGTTCAGAAACAATGTATCGAGTTTTTGCAAATACATTGAGGCTTAGAGGCAACATATTGAGTTGTGGAAAGTACGTTGAGGCTTAGAGGCAATGTACGGAGTTTTGTGAATATGTTGAGGCTTAGAGGCAACGTAGTGAGCTGTGAGAGTACATTGAGGCTTAGAGGCAATGTACAGAATTTTGCGGATACGTTGAGGCTTAGAGGAAATGTACGGAGTTTTGCGAATACATTGAGGATTAGAGGCAACATAGTGAGCTGTGAGAGTACATTGAGGCTTAGAGGCAATGTACCGAGTTTGGAGAATACATTGGGGCTTAGAGGCAACATAGTAAGCTGAGAGAGTACATTGAGGCTTAGAGGAAATGTACGGAGATTTGCAAATACGTTGAGGCTTAGAGGCAATGTGGAAAGCTGTGGAAAGTACATTGAGGCTTAGAGGCAATGTACGGAGTTTTGTGAATACGTTGAGGCTTAAAGGAAACATAGTGGGCTATGAGAGTACATTGAGGCTTAGAGGCAATGTACGTAATTTCGTGAATATGTTGAGGCTTAGAGGCAACATAGTGTGCTAGGGGAGTACATTGAGGCTTAGAGGCAATGTATGGAGATTTGTGAATACGCTGAAACTTAGAGGCAACGTAGTGAGTTTTGGAAAGTACATTGAGGCTTAGAGGCAATGTACGGAGTTTTGCAAAGACATTGAGTCTTAGAGGCAACATAGTGAGTTTTGGAAAGTACATTGAGGCTTAGAGGCATTGTACGAAGTTTCGTTCATTACTGCATGGAGACTTAGGTAATGGACTACTTTGTAAGGAACTCATCACTGCCTGGAGACTTAGGTGATGGGTTGGATCACAGGAGAAGTGTTTTGTTGGTTGACCCTTAGATAGATAAATCGAGGGTGAGATTGTTTGTTTGGTGTGTGATATAGGTGTATGCATACATATTTGAATGTTTAGATGGATGTATAGTGTATGTATGCTTTAGATATGCAAAATGTATGTGTGTCTTGAAATGCTATGCAGACTATTTATGGGATCCTCTCCTTTAAACCAATTACTTAGAGTTACCAATCCCCTGGAGGTGTATGTTGTGTCGTCGTAGCTTTGTTGAATTTGATTTGAATGTGGTGAAAAAGTGTTAGCAAAATTTTGAACGTTGATTTTGTATTGTGAGCGCGGGTGTAGACTCGGACGTAGACGTAGGTAATGTATGTTGTAAGCGCATGCATAGACATAGACATGTGTATAGACTTTGTATTATGAGTGCAAGCATAAACGTGGACGTGTGTATATAATTTGTATGGTAGACGCAGGAGTAGACATGTGCGTGGACGTAGACGTGGATTTTATTTCGATATTTTTTTCTACCCAAAATGTTTTTTCGATGTTTTATCAAAAGGTTTTATTTGTTAATTTCCCCGAAATGATTTTAAGACAATATTAACAAGTAATAATCGTAGTATTTTGTAAAAAAGTCAGAGAAAAAAATGAAATTTGAAAGACACAAAGAAAGCAAATGTTTTATTGATATGCCTTTGAATAGGCGAGGATACAAGATGCAATTCCAAGAAACAGGTAATTACAGAAAGTTTTAAAACTGTAAATGGCAATGAAAAATGATAATTGCTACTGCTGTTTACCAATATCTTTTTAATAGCCCTTAGCTCCTTTGCTTCTGAGTCGTGCAATTTAGACCCATCTCTCCCTTCGTGGTTTGTAGTCGTAGTTCATAGATCGCAGTTCTTTTTGTTCTTTATTTATTTTTGAATGATCCCTAATTTTTTCCTGGATTGCCCTTTCGGGTTTTCAATCCACTGGGACAATTTTTTGGTTTATATGCCCTTAATTTTTGCCTGGATCACCCTTTAGGGTTTTCTATCCACCGGGACGCTCCTTTTTTTCCTAAGTCGCCTGTTTAGGGTTTGAGCTTAGCAAGCTTCTTATACATAGTATTTTTTGACTGCTTCTAAATTTGTCGGATGTGGTAGTTATTTCCCATCCATTGTTGTGAGGATAAGACCACCTCTGGAGAATGTTATTTTGACTACGTATGGACCTTCGTAGTTGGATTTCCATCTACCATGTGAATCGAGGTGAGGTAGCAGAATCTTCTTGAGCACTAGATCCCCTTCTTTGAATATTTGAGGACAGACTTTCTTGTCGAAGGCTTTCTTCATTCGCTTCTGATGTAGCTGACTGTGGTACAAGCTATCAATTGTTTTTCTTTAATAAGTTTGAGCTGATTGAGTCGTGTCTACACCCATTCTGCTTTTTACAGCTTTGTTTCCATTAGAACCCAAAGTGATGGTATCTCAATTTCAGCTGGAAGTACTGCCTCCATGCCATATACCAGCGAGAAAGGAGTCGCGCCTGTTGATGTGCGTACCGAAGTGCGATAGCCATGTAGAGCAAAGGGAAGCATTTTGTGCCAATCTTTGTACGTCTTCACCATCTTCTGGATGATTTTCTTGATATTTTTGTTGGCTGCTTCGACGGCCCCGTTCATCTTTGGTCTGTATGGTGAGGAATTATGATGCTCGATTTTGAAGTCATCGCACAGTTCCTTCATCATTTTTTTGTTTAAGTTGGACCCATTATCTGTAATTATCCGGTTTGGGACACCGTATCTGCATATGATATTTTGCTTGATGAAGAGTGTAACCACTTGACTTGTCACGTTAGCATAGGACGCTGGTTCTACCCATTTGGTAAAGTAGTTGATGGTTACCAATATAAAACGGTGTCCGTTGGATGCTTTCGGCTCGATCATGCCAATCATATCAATTCCCCACATTGAGAATGGCCAAGGGGAGCTCATGAAGTTCAGAGGAGTTGGTGGCACATTTATCTTATCAGCATAGATCTGACACTTATGACACGTCTTCATGTAGTGATAACAGTCGGCTTCCATTGTTAACCAATAATACCGTGCTCGCAGAATCTTTCTAGCTATGGCATGTCCATTTGTATGAGTCCCGAAAGTACCCTTGTGGATTTCTCTCATAAGCGTATATGCTTCTGGCTTCTCCACGCACCTGAGTAGTACCATGTTGTAGTTTCTTTTGTATAGCACCCTGTTACTCAGAAAGAACTTTGAAGGTAACCTCCACAGGGTTCATTTGTTGATGATAGAGGCATTTTCTGGATATTCCTGCTTTTCCAAGTACTTCTTGATGTCGTAGAACCAAGGCTTGTTTTCCGGTCCTTCTTCAATAGCAAGACAGTGTGCGAGCTCTTGAAATGTCTAATTGTGATGTGTGGTTCATGATTCGGCCAGGTTACTTTGAACATAGTTGATAGAGTTGCCAGAGCGTCTTCCATTTGATTTTCTTCTCGCGGGATGTAGCTGAAAGTGATCTCGGTGAACTCCGCGGCCAACTTTAAAACATGATCCCGATATGGAATCAGTTTTGGGTGTTTTGTATCCCATTCGCCATTAACCTAATATATGACTAATGCAGAGTCCCCAAATACTTCGAGGTGCTTTATTCTCAGATCAATGGCAGCTTCCAGTCCTAATATGCAAGCTTCGTACTTGGAAATATTGTTGGTGCAGTCGAAACATAATCTTGCGGTATATGGCTTGTGATAGTTCTTTGGAGAAGTCAAAATTGCCCCTATGTCATGCCCTAGTGCATTTGAAGCCCCGTCGAATGTGAGTGTCCAACGTTCCCCTGGCTCGGGTCCTTCGTCGAGTCCTGGTATTTCATAGTCGGCTATAACCATGACGTCTTCGTCTGGAAAGTCGAAGTTCATAGGCTGGTATTATGGCACCGGTTGGTGAGCTAGATGATCAACTAGTATACTACCCTTGATGGCCTTCTGAGTGACATATTGGATGTCGTATTCTGATAGTAGCATCTGCCATCATGTGATTCTCCTGGTAAGAGATGGTTTTCCAAACACGTACTTTAGAGGATCCATTCTTGCTATTAACCACGTAGTGTGGGTTAACATATATTTCCTCAACCTCTTGGCAGCCCAAGCCAATGTGCAACAAGTTTTCTCGAGGAGTGAGTACCTGGTTTCGCAGTCAGTGAATTTCTTGCTGAGGTAATAAATCACATGCTCCTTTCTCCCTGTTTCATCCTTTTGTCCCAAAACACAACACATTGATCATTCGAGCACCGTCAGATACATGATGAGTGGTCTTTCGGGGACTGGCGGCATTAAGATTGGTGGCTCTTGCAGATACTGTTTTATCGTCTCGAAGGCTGTTTGACAATCATCATTCCATACTACCGTCTGATCTTTTCATAATAACTTGAATATTGGTTCGCATGTAGCTGTTAGATGCGATATGAACCATGAGATGTAATTCAATCGCCCTAAGAAACCATGAACTTACTTTTATGTCCTTAATGCTGGCATCCCTTGTATAGCTTTTACTTTTTCGGGGTCCACTTTGATACCCCGCTGGCTTACAATGAAACCCAACAATTTGCCTGATCTGACGCCAAATGTACATTTGTTCGGATTTAACCTCAGTCTGAACTTACACAGCGGTTCAAATAGCTTTTGTAAATGTATGATGTGTTCCTCCTCCGTATTGGATTTGGCGATCATATCATCTACGTACACTTCAACCTCTTTGTGGATCATATCATGGAATAAAGTGACCATTTCCCTCTGATAGGTTGCCCCTGCATTCTTGAGACCGAATGTCATTACTTTGTGGCAGAAAGTTCCCCAAGGTGTCATGAAGGTAGTGTTTTCCATGTCTTCGGGTGCCATTTTGATTTGATTATAGACCGAGAAGTCGTCCATGAATGAGAATACTGAGGCTTGAGCCGTGTTATCCACCAGAACATCTATGTGGGGTAATGGGAAATCGTCCTTGGGACTTGTTTGTTCAGATCTCGATAATCCACACACACGCGTACCTTGTCGTCTTTCTTGGGTACTGGCACAATGTTAACTATCCAGGGTGGATAATATACCACTACTAAGAACCCTGCTTCAAATTGTTTAAGAACCTCTTCTTTGATTTTGCTGGACATATCTAGACGAGTTCTCCTGAGTTTTTTGCTAACTGGAGAACACCCTTCTTGGAGAGGTAGTCTGTGCACCACGATGTCGGTATCTAACCCTGGTATGTCTCTGTAGGACCAAGCAAATATGTCCATGTACTCGTGCAATAGTTTGATCAACCCTTCCTTGATGCTCTGTTCGAACCTTTCCCCTAGCTTGATTTCTTTGGGATCTTCCTCTGTGCCCAGATTAATGGTTTCCACAACCTCTTGGTATGGTTGTATGCTGTCAGCCTTTCATTTTATTTCCCTCATCATTTCCTCAGAGAGTTCCAAGTCTTCATCATCTTCCTCTTTGGCTTGGTTGATAGGAGCCTCAAAATTGTATCGGGTCACAACAGTAACATTATCGGTGGTTTTGGGCATGGATCTACACATTTATCATGTTTTGGTGCAGATTTTAGTATGTGAGTTTTTGAAAATGCATATGCAGAGAAAGTATTTCCATTTTTTATTTTTAAAGAATAAATGCAAGAGAAAGACAAGGATCTTGATTGGAAACAAAATATAACTTTTATTGATTATAAATATTGTCTGAAACAAAATAGGGAACCCTTACAAGAAATCCCTATGCCTCAGGCTTGACATAGGTTTTTTAAAACAAGGAAAATTACTTAGGAAAGAAAAAAATCTCTGGAATCTCCACGGCAGTCCAACTTTTGAATTCTTCTCCTGGAGCGCACTCCCTGATAAAGTTCGTTGCCTTTCTAGTGTGAACTTTGTTGGATATCATCGCCACATGTCCGCCATGCTTTGTTCCCTTGTTGACGAAGGTCTCTTGAATCGGAGGGAAGCGTGCTTTGCCCTTTGGATTAGCTTTCAATGATTCATAGCCTAATCCAAAGGATTCTTCTTCTCAGGGATTTCTGGGAACTTTCCCCAGCCTTTTGAGGCATCACATCCCATGGTTGCTTGCAGATCTCTCCACGATGTCACCTTAGGCTTATTACCCTTTTCGACTGGTAAAGTCACCATTTAAGCAATTTCCAAGGCTTGGAAAGGGGTAGCTACACAATCTTCGTCGACACTAATATATCTGTATGATTCAATGTGGCTTACAAAGATATCTTCCTCTCCGTCGATTATGATTAATTTCCCTTCCACTAGGAACTTTAATTTCTGATGCAGGGTCGAGGTGACCGCCCCTGCTGCATGGATCCAAGGTCTCCCCATTAAGAAAGTGTATGATGGTTCTATATCCATGACCTGGAAAGTGATATTAAATATATGCGGCCCAATTTTAAATGGAAGATTCACCTCTCCTAACACTGAGCTTCAAGAACTGTCAAATGCTTTCACTATTGTAGAACTTGGCCTCATCACAACGCCATCTATTGTTAACTTTATCAGACTGGACTTTGGCAACACATTGAGGGCAGACCCGGTATCAGTGAGAACCCTGGATAAATGGGTAGTACCTATTTGCATGGTAATATGGAGTTCCTTGTTATGAGCTCGTTCTTGTGGCAACAATTCATTGTTGTTGAAACCTAGGTGTGATCCGGATGTTAGGTTTGCTACGACATTGTCAAATTGATTCACTGAAATTTCTTCCTCGATGTGAGCTGAACTTAGTACCTTCATCAAGGATTCTCGGTGTGCTTCAGAGTTGATGAGTAGCGAGAGTATGGATATTTTTGCTGGAGTTTGGTGAAGCTGATCCACCACTCTGTAATCACTTCTTTTGATTATTTTCAGAAACTCTTATGCCTCTTGATCAGTAAAGTTTTTACTTGGAGGTTATGTCTCTTGACTTGTATCAACCACTACTTTTCCCTTGTCCTTTGTTGGAGTCTCATATTTCTTCTTTGATGGTTCAACTCCAAAAATTCGACCACTTCGGATCATACCCCTTGTCCCTGCTATATTAGAAATTGCAGGTTCCTGACTTGGTGAGGGCTCACTTTCTTGTTTCACTCCATTGATGTATACGGAAGAGTCATAACTCCATGGCACTGCTTTGTTACTCTCATAAGGGATAGGTGAGGATCCCTTAATCACCATTGTGGCCTTTGGAATAGTTGGGATTAGGAGAGTCTTCTTGGGTGCCATCATTGTGGTTTCCCTTGATTCTTCCCACGGGATCACTAGATTTTTCTTGTTAAGATTTGGGCCTTGGCAAGGGATTACCAATGGCTTCTTTCCTTCAATCGCGACTACATATTTTTCTTCAGGGTATGGTCCGAATTGGACTATCCTCTGGTCTACTAGCTTTTTCAGAGTTCTTTCAAAGACTGCATTATGCTCTAAGAAGAATCCACATTTGAACAGATGTTCCTTCAACAAGTTGATTGGGGTTTTTGCCTGTCTGATTGTCCCAACATCAGTGACTGCTTCAATTGCATTTATTGTTGGCCCACCATACGGAGGCATAAGGTTCAATTTAATGTTAGGTTTCTCAAAAGTGATTTCCTGAGATTCCAACAAATCCTGCACCTTGTGTTTGAATGCCCAACATTGTTCTATGGTGTGCCCCAGAGAATTAGCATGGTATTCGCACCTAGCGTCGGCATTGTATTTTCGTGGGAGTGGCCTGACTGGAGTAGCTAGAGGTTTAATTTCCACCAATGATGCCTAAACCAAGTGTTGTAATAACTGGCTGGGTGGCAAAGGGAGTGGACCAAAGCTTCTTTGTGGCCTTTTAAATCTATCTTATGGCTGCCCTTGTGGGATCACTAATGGTTGTTGTGCCCTTGGTTATGAGGCTACCACATTGATTTCTCCCTCTTTTCTCTTTGGGAAGTTTGAAGCAGGTATTTTTGGATTATGGGAAGCGTTTGATGATCCCCCTGATATCTTCCCAGTTTTTATTCCAGTCTCGATTCTTTCTCCGATAGTCACTAGATCTGAGAATCCCGAAGAGATACTCCTAACCATTTTCTCAAAATACAACCCTTGCAAAGTTCCCGTGAACGTGTCTACTAATTCCTTCTCTAATTGCGGTGGTTGCACACGGGATGCCATCTCCCTCCACCTTTTAGCATATTCCTTGAAGGACTCTTCTTTCTTCTGGGACAGATTCTGGAGTTGCATGCGGGTAGGCGCCATGTCCAGGTTATATTTGTAATGCTTTAAGAAAGCATTAGCAAGATCGGCCCAAGTTTTAATGTGTGCTCGCTCCAATTGCATATACCATTCTAAAGATGCCCCACTTAGGCTATCCTGAAAATAGTGAATCATCAACTTCTGATTGTGGGAATGGGCATGCATCTTCCTACAATACATGCGTATATGATTTCTTGGACAGGTAAGCCCCTTGTAATTTCCAAAGTTAGGTACTTTAAACTTTGTGGAATTACCACATCAGGACCTAGGCCCATTTCGAGAGGGTCCACTTCAAAAGCGTCAAAACCTTCCACAACTTTTAATCTTTCCTCCAGAGCTTTGTATTGATTCATTATCAGTGGATTATCAATAACACGAGTACCTTTCGTCTTTAGTGGTGTTTGGTTGGCATCCTTTGGGCCGCGGTCTCTGTATTGTAGGTCCAAGTAGTTGTCCGTGTCGTTGACTGGGATTTGTAGGGTCCCTGCTTTTGATGGTGGTGCGACAAACCCTTCAGTCTCAGCTTCTTGTTGGGCCATGACGGAATTTTGGAGTCCTCCCTCTAGTTCTTTCCTTAGTTGGTGACCTCTTGATGCACCAATGGTTTGGGCTACTTCTTCAAAAGCTACCCTGGGAATCTAGTCCCGCCTGTCAATGATGTTCTTCAGAGCTAGAAGAACTTGGCTCATATCTCCCATCATTGAACTCACATCACCTTTTACATGATCGAGATCTTCTTTGAACGCAACCTGAGTCTCCTCAATTTATTCCATTGCTTTTTGCTGGTAGGCCCTTGTTTGATATGGAGGCCAAGGAGGTGGAGATCTTCTTCTACCAATGTTTTACTGGAGAGATTTTGCGAGAGATGAGTTTTGATATGATATGCAGGTGTTTTATGAATGCATGCAGGCAGATGAATGTGTATGAACATGAAATGTCTTATTCATTTGGGTACACAGTTATCTTTTGTTTATTATTATTTTAATTAGTGATTGTCTATGAAATGAATACACAAATGAGATACGAAAAAAATGCCTTTATTGAAAGTAACATAATCCAGATATTGAAAAATATTACAACTTTGAATCAAAACTTGTTTGCATAAACATAAATGAAGGGAAATAAATCTTCTAGGTGCGCATGCAAATGTGTGCTCTGAAACCATCAACCATTGCTCGACAAAGATGGAGAAAGTCTTCAACATCCTTTGGGAGAGGAACCATCATGCTTTCTGCGTCTCTCAGACTTCTAGGGATATCCTCAATAAGATTGTTGGCCAAGAAGACAAGCTTTTCATGTCTTTCTTTGTAATACTGGTACTCTTGATAAAGATGTGGGATTATCTTATGGTTGTCTCTCCCTGCTTGGGTGATCTTGACATACTGCTCTTCCCAATACATCTTTTCACACCTCATTTCCGTATAAAGTCTTCACTGAATAAGGAAATATTTTTCGAGACCGTGCAATTCTAGGCATACTTGCTCGTATTCTTCAATTTTCTGAACCAAGAGTCCTTGTGCCTCCATCCTCTTAAGGCGTTCCTTATTCTCTGCTTCTTGGCTGTCTTGCCATCCAGTGGTGAGGTACTTTATTTTCTCTTTTTGGTCTAAGGAAGCTTGTGTTAAACCTTGGATCTGGGCTCTTAGGTCCTCCTTTAGTACCTTCTTGTCATGTGTAGCCTTTTCATATCATCTGGTTAACTTTCCAATTTCAACAGCAGCATCTTCTAACCTTTGGTTGTGGGAATCCAAATTGAAGGTTGCACTTAGCAACCCTTCGGTTGTACGCTTTCGCTTGAGACTCTCCTTTTCCAATACCTTTTGATCTCTCTTTATTTGTAGGTCCTTAGACTCAAGTATGAGCTGCATCTGCTTCTTCTCTTTGGTCAGATTGCGAAGATTGAGCTCTAACTCTTTCTTCTCCCTTTGAGCTTGCTTTAGGGAACTTTTCAAATTGTCACCTTCTTCCAAGTATATAGGCGTGACCTCTGGGACCTATGTCATGTACCTTGGATCTATCTCAAAGGGAAGCTTGATAATTTGTACCCTATCTCTGACCCATCTGGTGTAAGGCTCTCTTGTTATGGCATTCTTTCTTTTAGCTCTCCTCTTATTGATCTTATTCCAAGCTCGGATAACCTTGTTGAGAAACTCTTGGTCTTTTGTACCCATGTCGTAGATGATCAATGGTTGGAGTTGTTCGTTCAGAGGTCTGTCTTCCAAAGGATACCCTAGATGTCGCAGGGCCAAAGTAGGGTTATAGTTAATAAAGCCTCGTGATCCAATCAACGGGACATTAGGAAATTCTCCGTAGCTAATAGTGATGTCACCAATATCTAGCTTCCTTGCATACCATAGTATCGTGTTTGCAGTGAGAGACTTTAATTTCTGTGGCCATTCGCATTTGGTCAACTTCGGAGTCATATAGTCTTCTTTGTAAAGATGGGTCATGAACCAAGTATATAGGAGTGGAATGCAACAATTCAAAGTGCCCTTTCTCTTTTCATATATCATATGCAAAGTGTAATAAACGTCAGCAAGTAGAGCAGGAGATGGATCAATATTAAAGACTTTCGCGCCCCAAAATATGCTAATGGCTGCAGGGTCAATATAGTTTGTGACCCGAGGAAATAAAATTACACCAAATACCAATAGCCCTAAACAATCAACACAAGACTCCCATTCTTTCTAGTTATAAAATTCAAGTGCCTTAGCTTCCAATTATATCCTTTTGATTCCTTGTATCGGACCTTCCCGTCGGTAATTTTGCACTAACTCAGGGTAAGGGATCCCTAAGCCCTTTGCCAAAACTTTGACTTCAACAGCTTGTCTGATACCTACATAGGCCTTCTCTTTGGAAAAGTTCATAATTCTATCAAATTCTTCTAGAGCCGGTGCTAGCTGGAAGTCTTGGAAAGTAAAATATCTCACCGGAGGGTCGTAGAAATGAATTAGGGCAGATACAACATCTATTTGAACATCTACTCTGGTCAAGTCGAGGGTATCCCCATAGCGGCGAGCGTACATATTCAGAGCTCTCTCAGATAATTTCCCCTTTATAGTTTTGATTTCAGAAAGGTCAGGCTGAAAGGCATTGACACAGACAAGTTGTTTCCCTTTGGTATCCATTTTTTTAGACAGTCCCCAAAAAACTTGATTTTATTATCTTTCGTTTTGGTACCCTGTGAATAAGACAGATAAAAGACGCAACTGATAAATATATGACAAATATGAATGCATGGATGTATGGATGTATGGTTTATTGGCGGGGTTTTGTGGTAAGTACCCTTAGAAGGTAGGTTCTTTAATTTTGACCTACGGTTAATCTACCCCCCAGAAGGTGGTTTCCTTAAGGGTATCATGAATAAAACCAAAGGGAAAAGGCACAAGGGCATCCCTTAGGTGGAGCCTTTTTACAGACTGAGACTTCCGTCTCAAAGTTGTGAAAGGTCTCGTCATGAATTTTTAGGTTAAGGTCGTTACAAAGAGTCATGGGTGACCTTCCAAACTCCTACTCGTCAAGAGGATATCTCTCAATAAATATTCCTTTTTTGGAAGTCCACCGACTCTAGGCGAAGTCGTCACATAAACTCGCAGGGATGATGTACATCCTAAGCTAATAGACGAACCTTCTTTCTAAGGGTTATATTGAAAATATTTTTGAAATAAGAATTCCCGCCACGCAGTAAATATATGATAAAAAGAATTGAAAATAAATAAATAAATGCAATAAATAAATAATGTAATAAATAAATAATTCAATAAATAAATAAATAAATAAATAAACCCTAAAACCTAAAGTTGAAGTCCCCAGCAGAGTCGCCAGCTGTAGCGACTGGTTTTTTTAATCAGAGCCGCCAATATTAGTTTTTATCCTAGGGAAGGGAATCTGACAGAAGACCCTAATTTGAAGACAGTGGTTATAGGTTTCAAACTTCTTTAGACGAAAGGAAGGTGTTAGGCACCTTTCATCTACCTTGTTCACAAGGATACTAGGTTTTAGGTTTGAGATGGGGAAACAAGACTTAAATTTTATTAGGGGAAGGGTTTAAATTTTTTATAGGGGAACTCACTACGATATTTTGATCGCATGCCTACATATCCTCTTAAGAGGAATCAGAGTCCCAATTTGTAGTTCGTATGGGTTTGTGTTTTTTAGGGGTTGCAAGCGTATTTTGAATCACCTCACATTTGACTGGGAGTAGTGATTGCAGAGATTTTGGCTAAATGCGCAGTAAGTCAAAATCTGCTTGAAACCCTTTTGCAAAAATAGTTGTTTAGCTTTATTTGTTGCAAAAAATAGTTGATATTTTTTTAGTGTTTTTTATGGATATTAATTGCAAAAAATCTTATTAACGCATGATATGAAAAATATTTAATGCAAATAATATAAGAAAATAATATGCAATTTTTGATGTAAAAATAATTTAAGTGATATAATAAATAATATTAATATTCACAATAAAAATTAATAATTATAATAATTATAATAACTACAAAATAGAAAAATAAAGGGAAAAAATAATTTATGAACAGGGGGATTGCATCTTCTGGTTGTTAAGCCCTGTTGCAAATTCTGGAAAAGGGATGTTCTGAAAGGCACAAAAGTTCTGCAGGGGATACAGAGAGATTGACTAGGTTTTGGCCCTAATTGCAGAACTTCTGAAAAGGTACGCTGCAAGATGGTTAGCAAAGTCAGAAAATAGGGGTGTTAACTTCTAGTATAAGCCCACTAAGCTGAATTTCTGGGAAGGCCAGACGGATTAGGTGCTGTGAAAATGTATAAGCCTAAGGCTGATTTTGGGCGGGGGAAAGCCCTGAAAGGGAAGTTCTAACAAAGGGGGAGGCTCATTAGAACATAATAAAACAACGTGCGCATGTGAACTTACATCAGAACATCAAATATACATTTTACCCTTACTAATTCTTTTTCTGTTGTGGTACAGTAAGGTCAATGTTCTACCCCTATTCACCACAACCCCAAGATAAAAAATAGTAAAGAAACAAACAAAAATTTGTTACCCCTTTGGTGCATTTTCTTCTGATTCGGTTGCGTGTTTTTCTATCCTTTCCTTCTTCTTATGCAGATTCTAGTGACGGCAGCGACAGAAGGTGGAGCGACGTCGATTGAAACTAGGGTTCCAGATATTGGAACCTCAGTTACTCTTCTGCGTGTTCTTCTTCTGGGTTTTCTAGAAATTCTACTCTTCTTTCTCTTTCTTCAAGGATTGCTATATTGCTTTTCTCTGCAGATTCCTCTCTCTTCTCGTATTCTTTTTTCCTCTCCTCATTTTTTTTTGTTTGCTACTTTGCTCCTCTATTTATAATGTTCAATTTTTGTCTTAGACTATGGCTAGAGAAAATATTGAGGATAAAATTAAAAATATTTGATTGGAATTGGTTCTCCGTGGAAGATTTGATTGAAATTGATTCTCTGTGGAAGATTTTATTGAAATTGATACAGTGCACATCCAACAGATGTGCGCTTCGGTTGCTTAGCCTCTGAAACTCTGAGCTTGGGTTGTGGATGATAATCTGATTCTGCCCTTGCTTACAACTTGACTCTGCTAGAAGATCTGATATTCCAGTTATGTACCAATACTAGCTTGTGCGTGATTCTGGCTCTGATCTGCACAACTTTTGCATTTGTTTCTGTAAAGAAGAACTTCTGGTATTTGTTTCAGAAGTTCCATTGGGTCAGTGCTTGATCCATATAGCCTAACACTTCTTCGTTTACAGTCAAAACTTCTCCTTTAATTTTAATTGGGCCTAGCGTTAATTCTTCCCCTTTCTTTTGCATACTTTCAGATTTAATTTTCACCCCTCCTTTTTTAATAACAACTAAATCTTCTTGATTTAAAATACACCCCTTGATATTGAATAAAAATAGTCCATCAGATATTGTTGTACCATATTTAATTAAATAATTCTAAGAAAAGGATCGCTGAGGTAGGACAAATTTGGGGTATGACACGGTGGTGCATGTATATGCAATTTGATGCCGTTTTGATCATGGAAATCGATCCAACCTTACCCTGTTGCATTCTTAGAAGTGATTTGAGAATGATTTGAGAATTTTTGGAAGTTTTTTCTTGCACATGGTTTCGTAGTGAGCCTTTGTATGAATTTCTAAGGATATATAAGTTTAAATTAGGTAAAATAACATGGTCTTGGACTTGTGTAAGAAGCTCTTGTTTTATACTTTTTTAATTTGACTTTTAAAATAATAAAAATAAAAAATAAATATAATAAACCAAAGGGGGTGTATGAAAAATTATTGAGGTTCACTATGAATTGTATAACACGTTTGCACCTTAAAACATCAGCCCAATAGTCCAAAGTTTCAAATTTGCTCAATTTGATTTTCATGCATTTGCTCAAAATTTTCCAACTTGCAGCAATCGTAACCCTCTCAATGTTTATCATTTGAAGGTGATATTGGACTTTTTGGAAATTTCAAGATGTCCTATACAATCTCTATGTTGATCATTTTTGCATTTGAAGATTTTATCTTGATGGAAGTTGCCTTGACAAAAACTGTCTTTTTATTTACTTTTGAAATGACCTATAATGTATTGGCCCGTATCTCTCAAATGAAGCATTTTTTGGACTTGATATTAGAGAGTCAAAGTTGTAGAGAATTGAATTAACTTAAAAATAAGCCTTGTTTGAGGAAAATTTGATGAAGCATGTGAAAGTTATGCTTGGTCAGAGTTCAGTTGACTTCTCCTTAAGAAAATCCTAATTTGGCAACTTTTGACTTTTGATGATTAGGGAGTTTTCTTGATGAATCATGATCAAACCTTGATAAAATGATGAATATAACTTCAAAACCTTGATGTTGACCAAAAATCTTGAACTTTGACTTTATGTTGACCACAGTTGAATTTTTGTCCAATATAGTTGATTTTCAATCATCTGAGCAACTGACTGAGCAAACTTGGGATGCAAGGCATGAAACTTGGTATGAGCATTCTTGGAGACATATAAGAAACTATGAAATCCACTTGAGGTATTAGAAACCCAATATTTCTTGATAAATACAAAACCCTAGTTGTAGGTCAATTGCTTAGGAGGAGAATTTGTCTGATCAATTCTTGAGCAAATGAAAACCCTAGGAGAATGAAGAATTAACTTGAAAAATGAGAGGGAAAATTTTGGGGTACAATATATCAACAGATTGAAAAAGTAGCCTTATCCCTCATCAACACGGCGAGGAGACTTAGACACTACTTTTTGGCCCACATAATCATCGTACGAACAAACCAACCCGTAAGGCAGCTCCTATGCTGACCAGTATGGCCAGTCGAATGCTGAAATGGTCCTTGGAGCTCTCGAATTTTGATGTCCAATATGAGAGCAGGAAGGCCCTCAAAGCCTAAGTGCTGGTCGACTTCGTCGCAGAGATGACCGTTCATAATTCCCCCGTAGGGAAGAAGCATAAGTGGACCATCTTTATAGATGAAGCTTCCAGCTCAACAGGAAGCGAGGTAGGAATCCTCCTCGTTCTTGAGGAGGGAATTGTGATCGATCACTCCCTTACCCTTTCTTTTTTGACGTCGAACAATCAGGCTGAATATGAGGCCCTGTTCGTAGGATTAAGGCTGGCAGAGGATTTAGATGCCCGAGAAACACAAATTTTCAGACTCCTAACTCGTCGCATCTCAAGTAAAAGGGGGATACCAGGCTAGAACAACATCCTCGACGAATATATAAACCAAGTTAGAGAACGAATGAAGAGGTTTGACCGGGAAGAAATCAAACACGTACCTCACGAACAGAACACACAAGTAGACATACTTTCAAAGCTCGCGAGCACAAAGAAGAAAGGTGGGAACAAATACGTCATCCAAGAATCCCTTTCTCGCCCGAGTATTAAAAACTCCACTGTACCACCCAAGGTGAATGCCATCGGGTACAGTTCATGTTGGATGACCCCGGTGTTCAACTTTCTTACAAAGGGGGAATTACCCGTTGACCAAAGGGAGGAAGCCATGACCAAGAGACGAGCACGTTCGTATGTGGTACTCAAGCACAAACTTTATCGATGGGGATTCTCTATAACACTCTTGAAAAGCGTCGAGGAATCCATAATCCCCGAGATACTACAGGAAATCCACAATGGAATCAACACCCAACACTTAGGCGGAAGATCCCTGACATGAAAGGCGCTGCGAGAAGGCTATTACTGGATGATAATGCAGCAACATCCAAAGGAGAACGTCAAGAAATGTGACAAGTGCCAGAGTCACGCGGACATCCACCTCGCGCCCATGCAAGAGCTCAAAACACTGTCATCCCCATGGCCTTTTTCCTGGTGGGGTATGGACATCCTCGGACCCTTCGTGCAAGGTTCATACCAAAATAAACTCCTGATCACGGTCGTCGACTATTTCACAAAGTGGATAGAAGCCGAAGCTCTAGCCAGAACCACTTCACACATTATCATCCATTTCTACAAGAGAAACATGCTCGCCCGATTTGGGATACCATAAGCAATCTTCACCGACAACGAGACGCATTTAACCTATCAAGGTTTATAAGACTTCGTCACCAATCTCGGCACCAAGCAGCACTTCACCTCGGTCGAACACCCTCACACCAACGGACAAGCTGAAGCCGCAAATAGAGTTATCTTGTAAGGACTCAAGCGCAGGCTAGGTGAAGCCAAAAGCGGATGGGTCGAAGAGCTGCACAACGTTCTATGGGCATACCGAACAAAACCACACTCGACGACTTGTGAGACCCCATTCCGACTGGCCTATGGCACCGAAGCTGTCTTCCCCATAGAAATCATGGATCTATCCAGGCGAATTGAAGTTCCCCTAGACGAGGAACTAAACAACGAGGCCCAAAGAGAAGAGCTCAACCTAGTCGAGGAGATCCGATCAGGAGAAGCTATTTGTGAGGCCACGCTGAAACAACAGATAGCCCTTTTCCACGATAACAAAGTTATAAAACACGAATTCCAGGTCGATAGCCTAGTCTTGCATAGAAATCAGAAAGATTCTCGGGAAGCGAAACTAGTCGCGAACTAGGAGGGACCCTACCGCGTCCATGGAGCTAAGGGAATTGAGGCATATTACCTCAAACAACTAAATAGAGAACTGCTACCTCGACCATGGAGCGCTACAAAGTTGAAACAATATTATAGCTAAGTCCTTGTCTAGCGACGAGCATTAGTAGTCGATTGATCCTCTCTAACAGATGATATGACACACTTAAGCACAGAGGCATGCCGAGGTATGGACATAGCCTTCAAACATTAATGAAAGGCGGGTTTTGTTGCTCATTTCTCGAGCCAAAACTTAGCCTGACAGGGACACCTCGATCGAGCTCTGCTGTCAAAGTATCCAACAGGAAGAACACCTAGCTGGTGATGGGCAGTTCACGCCACGAAGTCAAGATCTCGACCTTGATCTTAAGTTTGTCCCGCAGATTCCTACATCGCCTCCTTGACACATACCAATGTGTGTCGACCACAACCAAGGTCGAGCATAAATATCCATTCACGGAAGTACAAACTTTCACAAGATAAACAAGTAAAAAACAATGACAAGAAAATATTCAACAAACATCAATGAAAGCATAAAGGCATAAAAGCAAAGTAAAAACATTTACAAATTCCGACCACGAGGGCCGATGTTGTCTGAATATTACAAAAATTACAGGCACGCAGGCCTCGAATATTAACAACCAAGTTATCTGAGAAACACTAGTCACTCCGCAGAGTGCTCACTTCGACCTCTGCCTCGGGGGAATCAGGATGAGGAACCACCCGATCATTGATCAGTTGAGATAAAACCCCAGCACCCTCGGTGTTGATCCCTGGATTTAATACTAACAGTTGAACAAATGAGGTCTCGAAGCTTCCAATTAAATCATCGATGCAATCTGACTCAAGGACCTGAATCCAAGCAACAAGCTCTACACGGGTTTACAAATCAGCGATTCCCTGGGGCTCTCCATCCACGGGAAGCATGGAGGACTTTAAATCGGCGATCTCCTTCTCCATGTGTTGCCTCTAGAGCAGCAGGGAATCCCTTTCCTTGCAGGCATTGATCACATTTTCCTTCTCTATCACCAACTCGTCAGCCTGCCCCCGAAACATCTCCTCACTTCGCTCGAGGGCAGTTTTAAACTTCTGCGTCTTTGCCTGGAGAGACACCTTCTCTGAATCCAGTTCCTTCACTAGGCCCAAAGATCCGAATCCCTCACCTGCAAGGACGACAACCATCTCCACAACCTTTATCAGGCCGACCATGCCAGAAACCAGATGCTTCCTTCGACCCTTCTTGTCGAGGTGTCTGATGACATCAGCTTTGCCATCAGACACGGTCAAAGGAAAACCTTCAAAGAAATATTTTTCAATGAAGCAAGGGGGAAGGGTGAAGGCCCTAATAGCCTAAGAATTTACCCCCTCACCAATCACACCTGCAGGTCCACCTTCCGAACAACTTATCTTCTTACTTAACACAACTGCATGTTGTGCAACGTCGCGAGTACCTGAGGAACCGCTCGACCCATCCATGTCCATCTCTGAGACTAAACCAAGGCGTATGGGCTGATGCGACTTCACCAACCTTTTGTGATTCTTCTTCTCCCGTGTTAGCTTTAGAAGTCGTTCACAATGCTTAACCATATTACCTGCGAAAACAAAAACAAGACCCTCGAGTCAGCCTCGCCAGAAGGACATAACAAAAATAAATCAAGGAGTAAAAATACAACAGAAACACGGGGTCAGAAACCTATAAGATTCACTACTTTCCCGTAAGTATGACACCTGACGAGCGCCTTACTATTGATCGGACATGCTTCAAACATGTGCTCTCCGTCTTAATCAAGAATGTCATCTCCTTCCCACATGACCTACCTCGAGGGAAAGAACCCGTCGACGAAACGATTAAGAACACCAAAGGCCTCTTTGTCCTCGACATTCATGCAGTTGGCGGGGGTATGGTAATGGCCGATATTATGCTCGTAGTGGCCCGAGCACCAGTGGATAGAGAATTTCAAGAGTCTTCCAATCTCCAGTTTCCCGTCCTATGTTAGACGATATGACGTATATAGAAGGGGGGTTGAATAGATACCTTGATTTTTAAAATAAGTTTTTAATAAAAACTTGAAGCGCAGTGAAAGCTACCCGGATACACTCGTCTAAAATGATCCTTTATTGAAAACACCAGATATACAAAAAACCGAATGGAATGAGTCAATGAGAATCATTTACACTTAACTCAATTATAATTGATCACTTATACTCTTTAACTATTGTCAATTTACTTCCAATGAAATGTTGAGAAGAAAATACACAAATTTGCACTTTTGGACTTTTATCGAACAATTGGTGTGCTTAATTTCACCAAGTCCAATCTAACTTAATTTGTAGTGTTGAAATCAATTATAGAAATCAAAGTGATTACTATAGTTTTTAGTAACAGTTCTATTTCACTACAAATCAGGAAAATTGGAACCACAAGAGAAAATTTTTAGATTATTGCAAATAAACGGTAATGAGTGAGAAAGAAAAATGACACGCGATTTGTTAAAGCAATTCCCCCTGTCGTCCTCGCGTGGGGTACGTCTACCCCTAATTATAGAATTTAGAATTAGGATAGTTGCTATTATGATTGCAAATTTTATACAAGAGATAGAAAATAGTCACCACAATTCAAACCCAATATGTAGAATTGAAAACTAAGCTCCTCTCTTCCCTTGATTCAATTTGAATCAAGTATGTCACCAATCTTCAATAAACCTCCGGTTGTAGCTACCTTGTTTATAACCAAAACCGTTTCTCAAACCCTCTGCTCAGCTGATTTGATCGCAAGATGATGACCCCAATTCTTCCTTCAAAATCCTCTGATTGTAGCTACCTTGTTGAGCGAACCCACAGTTCTTCAATCCCTTAAGCACGACTGAATTTGATGAAGCAAAGAATTGTCAAAAACCCCGAAATCCCAATGATCTTGGAGGACAAAACCTTCATATTTTATTCAAGAAAAATCCACAATTACTCAACCCGAACAATATCATAATCTTCTACTTTGGATGTTGTCAACATACGCTCCGCACCTTGATTGACAAAAATTATTATGTGTAGTTGTCAATGGATGAGTGAGAGGTTGAAGATGATGAGTATCTTGTGTATCTATTTCACTTTTCTTGTTAAAAAAATGAGATAACCAAACAAGTATATATATATATATATATATATATATATATATATATATATATATATATATATATATATATATATATGTGTGTGTGTGTATGTGTGTGTGTGTGTGTGTGTGTGTTATCTAAGGTTAAGACCCAAACTAACAGACTGAAAAACAGTTTTTTACGAGCGAGCGGTCGACCTATGCAAGAGGGGAATTGACCTGAGCATTCCCGTAAGTTCCATATGATAGTGTATACAAGTCATGCATAGACCTATGCAAAAGAGGTGACTCGACCTGAGCATTCCCGAAGGTTCCATATGACAGTGTTCACGATCCATACGTCGACCTATGCAGAAGAATTACTCGACCTGAGCATTCCCGAAGATGACACATGACAGAGTGCAAGATCCATGCGTCGACCGCTCCAGGGTTATGCATCGATGCATAGTTCCTTAACATTGCTTCCAGGATGAGTCAACCATATAGTCGACATGAGAAAACCTGGGAATTCCCAAAGGAGAAACTTTTAATCATGCGTCGACCTGAGCTTTCTTTGAGCCGACTCATAGAATATAAATTTTCAAAAATACCAAATTTTGAATACTTTTCATGCTACTTTGTACACCATTTCATCTAGAAACATTTCTAACTTATTTTTGACATCATTGAAATCTTGCCCTCACATACACCCCCTTTTTGATGATGGCAAAACTTGTCCTTAGCACCATGTATCTTGGAATGTTAATCTTGGAGATTTCTCCCCCTATCTATGTGCACCCTTTCGTTTCATATTGGTTTTCATGTTATCTGTTCTTGACTTCCACATCCTTCTCCCCCTTTGATAACATAAAAAGAGTCAAAGCAACATGTTAAAGTAACAATAATCAATATAAGCAAGGTTAGATCATTATCTACTTTGGCAATCAATAACTCTAACAAACAATCACATAAAGAGATGTTAGAGAAGGGCATAGAAAATAAATAGACACCAATCATATAGTATGGTTACAAGCCGGTGTTCAAAGGAAGACAAACACAAAGTAAGTCATAATTTAAAAAAATAATTAAACAACGAATACTAGCTACATTTCATGAAATTTGCAAAGTACAAAAAAACATGAATTTTTATCATTCATTTCATTGTTGTGGTGGAGGATTTGATGGTTGGTTAAAAGGGAAGTGTTGCATGAAATTGTTGGTGAAATTGGTGAAGTTGTTTGCTTGAGACTCCATTATCCCATACAAAGTATTATATCTTTGATCCTGAATGGTATAATATGCGTAAAATTGTTCACCGTGTACTTTAACACGGTTTGATAGAGTGGCAAGGCACTCATCCACAAGTGAGGAGTTATCCTCCTGTTGAAGGTGTGTAGACTCAAGCAGGTTCAGAATGTTAGCATTGTTTCCACCTATCACTTCATCTTCATTCATGGCAGCAACATTTTCACTTTCCTCATTATCTTCATCCTATTCCTCCTCACTATCATCTTCTTGCTGCAAGCTCACGTTATTACTTCTTATCACATACCTATATCTTTGTTGACTCGCATCCCAATGGTGACCCATCATAGTCAAAGTTTTCTGAGTGAACTCTTGATCGGTTGATATTCTAATAAAGGGAATACCCAGAACACCAATGGCAGCCTTGTTGGGGACATGTTGAATAAAGGAAGTGTATCCCAATGTTGTTCTTCTACCCGAATCCTTCAGACTATACATTATACTTGCAATGTAGTGAGGCCAATTTATCCTCATTTGGTTCTTGATATCATAGATCAAGTGTACCTCTGGCTGATCAACTCTTGAATATCCATCCCTCTTAGGGCGAATGATGCGAGAAACAATCCATTGCAGAATACGATCAAGCAGCTTCAAAGCACCAGCTGTGACCGACTTTGGAAATAAGGTTTTATTTACAACATTTTTAGAGTATGGACGTTTCAGCATAGAGTTTAGAGCAAGCTTGAAGTCATATCCCTCAAAGTTATTGGTATCAGTAATTTTTATTGCAACCGGGCTTGGAGGAAACAATTCAAATTCCATCCAAATTTCAGAGTTAATAGTGTAAATTTTGTTGTTCACCTTGTATTTAAAAGTGCTTCCATAAAAACTACCTTGAAGACCATTATAGAACATCTTGATCAACTCTTCACTATAAGAAGTATCACACTCTAGAAAGACCCCTAGTTTCTGAAACCTTAACAACTCAACAACATGTGGTAGATTCAACTTACCTAGGGTTTGCTTGTGCACTACAAGTTGATTGACTATTTTTCTTTTACTAAAGTTCTTTGAATAAGAGTCAAGCAAATCATCAGAGAGTAAAGATAAAGTAGTTACCGGATCAGAATTTTGTTGAGATAAGGATTTACCTTTCACCAATCTTCTCTTTGTGGGTCTTGATGAAGCCATGGAAGAAAGCTTGAGGAGTTTGAGATTTTTGAGTAAAAGAGGCTTTTATGGTTTTTGAGAGGGATTTGGGCAAAAGGAGTAATGAGAGTGAATGAGTAAAGATGATAATATAAAGCATAAATGTCACATAGAAGTTCTAAGGTCATTGGTTAGAATAACGCACGATGCGTCGACCTATGCAAGTCATGCATCGACTCATAAAAGCAAAATTTTGAGAAATATAAGTTCCAGTATGCGTCGAAGCTTCTCAATCATAGGTTGACCTAAGCATCCTTATTTTTCAATTTTGCACATATTCATGAATTTTAAGACACAAAAAAACATAAATAACCACCTAAGCATAAATCAAACATCACAAAGATTTAAAAGCACTTATCACAAGGAATTAAGAACTTTCAAGTTTACCAAATTGAGTTATCAAGAATAGAGTTGGAGTTAGAATGATATTACATATATGATGCAGGATGATAATTTGCCCTTACAAGCAACTTGATACAAGAGTGTAGATAATTCGTGAGAGTACAAGATAAATAAGAGTAGTGCAAATAATCTAGTTGCAACCTATCCTAATATCGAGAACACCAAGTTCCCTACTGTTGTACCCCAAAATTTTCCCTCTTATTTTTACTCAAAACATGCTCCTAGAGGTCCTCAATTGCTCAAGGTTGACCAAGAACTGATCAGACAAATTCTCCTCATAAGTAATGAACCTCTAACTAGGGTTTCACTTTTCAACAAGATGTGTGAGCTCCAAAGGTCTCTAATATTTTCCATTGTCCTAATATGCCTTTAATATTGCCCATGCCAAATTTGATGCCTTGCACTACAAGTTTGCTCAGTCAATGACTCAAATGTTTGAAAATCAACTATACAAGGTCAAAAGTAAACTGTGGCCCAAAAACAGTCAAACTTCATGATTTTTGGTCATCATCAACTTTTTGAAGTGATATGCATCATTTTATCAAGGGTTGATCATAATTCCTCATGAAACGCTCCTAATCTATCAAAAGTAAAAAATTGCTAAATTAGGGTTTCTATATGAAAAGTCAACTGAACTTTGACTAGGCATAACTTTAAAATACTTCATCCATTTTTCCAAAACAAAGCTCATATTGAATATAATATCATTCCCTACAACTTCTCTTTTATCCTCAAGATCAAGAGATGCATCATTTGAAAGATACAAGCTCATACATTACAGGTCATTTTCAGAAAGTCAACAAAAGGAACTTTTTGTCAAGACCATTTACATTAAGATAAAATATTCAAATGAAAAATTGATCAAAAGAGGCATTTAAGTAGACATCTTGGGAATTCTAAAAATTACCATATCATCATTATGAGATCAAAATTGAGCAAGTTACGGCTTGCCCAAGTTGGGAATATTTTGGAAATTTCAAGATTTGTGCATTGAGCAAACTTAAACTTTTAAGTTAATGACTTAATTTATTGGACTTCAAACATCTTCCTAACCTTGTAGGGGACCTCTAATCTCAATTCCACATTGCTTAACCATTTCTATCTATTTTGTTCATAGTTATTTTAATTTATTTCAAATGAATATAAAATAAATTGCACAAAATGTATAGAGATGAGCCTTAACCTTTGGGCTAGTGTTTTTGGTCAGCCTTGGGCCCAAGATTTTGTGCAAGGATGTCCAAGTTTATACAAGTTTGAAAATGGCATGAAATCTCCATTTTTGGCATTTTTTTCAAATTATGATCATGGTTTAAAAACAATGTTTATGAGGGAGATTCTTTCCATACAAAATTTCTCCCTCATTCTCCTCTATATAAGGATTGTTTTTGCAAGCCAAAGGGACACAAAAATTGCTTGAGAAGAACCACACGAAATTGCCAAAAATTCAACAAAGTTGTGAAATCCAAACAACGAATTCCAACCATATTCAGCTCCTTCTAAGCCTTCCATCAACTCCCTGAAGTCTCTAGGAGTCCATTCCAATCATCACACAAGCCCGACACACGCAAGAACCACCATCGTCAATCATCACCATTTGGTTAAATTCTAAAAAATCAAATCTTTATTTTTTTCACGTTGTTGAATGTTTTAATGCTTTAATTTGTGCTTAGGACCTTCGTTAGGACAGGATGGACGCCTCGCATGGAAGTTTTAAGACCTAGAACACTGTATGCCATTATTAGGGAATCCATGGCTGTTAAGGATGGGTCTCTTAATGTAGGGACCTTTAGACTAATCTAAGCCTAAATTCGAGTTTAGGGCTTGATTTTGTGTAGGATAAGGCTTCTTGTTTTGTCTCAAATTGTGTGTTTTTACAGGTACAAGTTTTGGTTGCCCGGGGAAGATGACCAGAGGTCTCCTCCAGCACCTTTGACTCTTTGGCTCCGCTTGGGAGCATGCGTGGCACTTTCGTGTTACCTGACTGGTCCCGTTGAATTTCATCATCACGCGTTTTTTTGTTTAATAATATCTTACTTTGTTTCACATATAATGTTATGCATTTGTTATAATGCACGAATGAATCAACAACTCAGTTGGCAAGACAACGTGTGTGAAAGGGAAAGGGCCTGGGTTCGCGTCCCGGGTCCAGCTATTTTACATTTTCTCATTTTCTTGCAGGATCCAATGCGTTGAAACACCTAGCGCCTACCATGTGCCTTCACATCTGGGCCAACAAACAACAACAGACTAAAGATCCAACACCCCTGGGGTGCTAGTCTATCATACACCTTCATGGGTCAACAATGCAGGATCTAGCATGGCCTGGGCTCTTTTTATACATGGGCCTAGCAATTCCAAAAAAAACACACCCCCCATTTATTTTTTGATATCAGGCCCAGTTTTTATGTTTTTTTTTTCTATTTTTCTTTTTAGCTTTTTATTTGTTTTATATTTTACTTTTAAAACCTTTTTTTTGTCAAATCATAAAATCAAAAAAAGATAATATTAAATAGACTTAGGTTTTCTTATTAATTTTAATTTAATTAATTATTTTAATTTCATTTCATCAATTTAAAATCTAATAGACTTAGGTTTATTCAATTCAATTATTTTCTTAATAAAAACACAAAAATATTAGAATTAGGTTAATTTCATTTAATATTTATTTTCTTAATTAAATTTAGATTTAGTTTAATTATTTTTCTTAATAAAAAATAAACAAAACCACATAAAGATTTTCTTGTTTACTTAGAAATTCCTTAGGGTTTTAGACGTTCGTCTCTATTTCGCGCGCATTATTTTGTTCTCTCATTTTTCATAATAATGTACCTGCTGACAATATGTAGTAGATTAAACTAGGGTTTATACTGATTTTCTTTATTTTCTTTCCCCCATTTGGACATGTAAATACCCCATCCCCAAAGCATTGTAATAGCGCAGGATTTACGATTCCCGCACTTTAAATTTCTGCAAAATATTAACTGTTAGTAATTAGGCTTGTATGGAAAGACTAATAAAAAAACGCTAGTAAACCTAATAACAAGAGATAAATGAACTGAATTGAATCATTGCACACATGCACCTCTAAGGTACGCCCACTTTGGTTGCCTTCAGAAAAAGGGCCATGTCCTTCAAAACGGGGACGCTTTAGCAAAGACCCGTAAATCAAAAGATTATAGTCCCTCGATGACTCTACAGTTTCCTCTCAGTAAATGATCTAGTTCCTAAACAAAATTGCTAAAGCATCTCCACATGTTGCCTTTATGACTGTACGTCCCTTCAATTGTCCCTCAACATCCAACGATAGGGCTACCTACTCATTAATAGTAGGATAGTACTGCCTAAAGCATATAAGGAAAAGAACGAACTTTTTCGAGTATAAGTAGATAGTTCTTAGATGCTATGCTCAAAACAAACTTTTTACACTTACACATTTAAATAAAAAAATTAAAAACATTTGCTTTGTCAACACTCTTGAGGAATGATACAAGAGTTAACGCAAAGCGAATCACCTCACTAAGGCATTTCAAAACATTTTTTCAAAACACACAAAGCACAAGGTAATTTTAAAATGAGCTAAGCATCTAAGAGCCTGTAGAAAACTACAGATGGAGAGGGTGCTAATACCTTCCCTTTCCATAATCTACCCCCTTACTCAGAAAATTCTCGAAAAGGTCTTTTTCTATTCTTTTCACCCTTTCCTTAATTTGGATAAAAGAAAAGTCGATGGCGACTCTTGCTTACCGCAACATTTGCGAATACAAACACAAAACCAGTATAATAGTCGGTTATGCCACTGTATCACATAACTGGAGACTCTGTTGGGGAATACTTATAAAGTGGGGTTACCTTAGAGTTTAGTTTATCACTTTAAAATTACTTGTATGCTTTGCTTGCTTTATTTTTAAAGGGTTGCTTGGGTTATTGTTAAAGATCCTACACGCGAATCTGGGGCACCTTATTAGGTAAGTAGCAATAACTCATGGAGGTTGTATGGCGTAGACCGATATGGACGAAGTGATAGCTAAGTTAGCATGATACTCAGGTTTGTACTAATGTTCCTTGAGTCAGTCAAGGATAACATTAGGCTTCCTTAGTGTCATTAAGCGCTAACTGAACTTTAAAACCTTTTATTGACTCATCCTAAGCCATTAGAAACTAGTGATATGGACAACTTTGGTTCTGACTGAAGATTGGTTGATACTCGATGCTACACTCATTGAGATTAAACTTTTGGGATATTCTGGCCGCAATACTTCGGTGCTTGAGCTAGAACAATGCCTAAAAGAAAGGTCAGTAATATGAGACTCCTTAGAACCCGGTTACTATTAATAGGACATGTTGATCTAACTTAAACTTCAAGAGGGTACTTACCTTTATAACTCATGCAAGCCTTTAAGCCTAAGGTCTTTGTGTGACTTGTTTGTGTTTGACATATCTGTGATTTTAAAGCATAATCATAACATCATAAACATCATAACATGGCATGTGCACTAACCATTTCAAGGGCCTTTGGATTTATCTCTTCTCTCTTTTGTAGGTCATGGATTCAGCTCACAGAAAAACCATTTGAATCAATTTTGTAGAGATTCCTCCCAAACTCAAAGAAATGGTTTCAAAAGTTCCCGAGAGTTCATCATTCAACAAGAGGTATGGTCACTTTCTCAGTTTGGTAAATATCGATTTTGATGAGGGTTTGATGAGTGCCTTATTCGAGTTCTTAGACCCTAAGCACCATTGCTTCACATTTACAAACTATCAGTTGGTGCCTACGCTGGAAGAATTCTCCAAAATACTCAGTTTTCCTATACTGGAGCAAATACCCTTTATCGGTTTTGAAATTCTGGCTACAGATACTCAATGTCACGTCCAATTTTATGACACCGTATCTGACTTACTATATGACAGTAAATACAAAAGCAGTAAATAACACAGTCAATTGTTTACCCAGTTCAGTGTGCAACAACACCTACTCTGGGGGCTACCAAGCCAGGGAGAGAATCCACTATAAGAGATGTTAATTCAGGAATAAACCAACCAGTTTATCTCCTTCACTTAAGACCTACCCAATGCAATTCTAATCTAAGTACAACTTAAACCTGAGTTCCTACTTACTCCCCCTCAATCACAGCAGTGATACATAAACCAATTTGACTTAAGAATTGATGAAGACACTCTTCAAAACACACACTTGATTAAGCTTCACAGCTTTTTAATCAAGTAACACAATCACTCGTGCTTCACAGCTTTGAGTGATGTACACAACTAACTTGACTCTGCTTCACAGCTTTAGTCAAGTGACATTCAAACACTCTTGCTTCAAAGCTTTGAGTGCTACACAACCCTTACAATTGAAACCTATTCCAAGGCACTTATCACAATGATAATTGCTTGGAGTACAATAAACAAATCTATACAGATTACAAAATTGATCTTCTAATCAATCAGCAGGGATCACTTGAAAAACCGCAGCTCTGTTGAATATATAGCAGCTGCAACTTCAGTTAGGGTTTCCAAAAACCTAGGGTTGATTCCGTTTGACCTAAAGACCAGGTCACAGTACTTTATTGATCAGGTTGGGATTGAGCTAGGTTACTCCTCAGAAAACGCAGGATTCTGTTTAGAAAGGACTGAGTTATTTCCTGAAAAAACTCAGACTTATCCAATCCTGCAATCCTGTTAGTTCAGAACAGGATGTCATAACATCTGTTATGACATCTGAGAAAACCTGTCTACTGATTTAGCAAAATGTGATCATTTTGCAAACATGCTCAAATACACACTTATAAACATCAGTATTTGAATTACAATATTTTTCTGCACATGTACCTAATGAGTTAGTACAACCTGAACTAGAATGTTATGACATCAGTCATGACATTCACACATACACTTGGGATTTACCAAAAATGCAAGCCAATACCTAAACACCTACAAACTCCCCCTTTGGCAGATTTTTGGCTAAAGACCCTAAACAATCAGAGATAGATAGATAGCAGCAGAAATAAGTGACAGCAGAAAAATATAATGTCAAGCAAGTACCAAAATATTCTCCCCCTCTTTAGCCATAAATGGGCCAAAGATACATGTTCATAAAGTTATACAGTTATCCGAAACAAAAATAATGAGATCAGCATCTGACAACAGCAGAACACACTTCCAAACTCCACCAACAACACCACCAAGCATCAATCAACCTTCAAGCACTGTCATCAGACTCAGAGGAGCCAGTTTCTTCAATGTTGAGCTGTCCTTCAGCTTCTATACCTTCTTCCCTTCTGCTTTCTTCAGCTTCCTCCTTTTCTAGCCTGGCAATTAGAGCTTCTAGGGTCCTTTTTCTAGCATCCAGATCTTTGCAAGTTTCTTTTAAAACAGCTATGACATCTGATGTCTTGGACTGGGTCTTTGCAGATGATGTCTCAGCTGATGTTATGACAATGTCTGGAGCATGGGATCCCTGAAACAGTTTGTAGTGCAGGCCAAGGGCAGGAGCTCTTTTGCAGACTGTATCTCTTGCTACAAGGATGTCAGGGTATTGTGCAAGGATGATTCCACAAAGGAGGGAGGGAAAAGCAATTGGTCCTTTGACAGCATAACTGCCAGCATGCTTCAAAGTTTGTTCAAAGATGTACCTTCCATAGTCAAAGGCAGTCTTGGTTCCTACAGCATAGATAAATCTCCCCAATCCTGTGGAGATGGTTGATTTGTGGTTTGTAGGCACCCAGTTTGCTGCACCTATTTTATGCAAGATGGAAAATTTCATGCTGAGTTTACTAGCATTCAGCTTCCCTTTCAATGGCCAGCACTTTACTTGCCTGGCAGTGATGGTTAAACACACTTCATTGTCAGTTGCCTCTAGATCAGGACAGTCCTTATTTGTTCTTCCAAGAAACTTGTTGATTTCTGATGGAGAGAACTTGACCCTTCTTCCTCTAACAAACACACTCTCAAAGTCAGCTGACCTCCTATCAGCACAATCATTGGACAAGTTCACTACAAACTCTTTAACCAGATTTTCATAACATTTGTTAAACTTCATCACTGTCTTCATTAGCCCAGCATTCCTGATCAGATCCATGATGTCCTTGCACTCCAAGGCATCATTGTTGAGTTCTCTCTCCAAGGCTATTCTCTTCAAGCAGACATACTTCCATCTGTTTGCATTGTCAGGATGATGAAAGGAGATGTTGTCTGTTGGCACTTCAGGAACTCTAGCAATCTTGCTGGAGGGGAGCTTCCTTCTGATGGGAGTATCTTCAATATCAATCTCAAATTCTGATTCATCATCAGAATCAGAAGTTTCAGGTTCTTTACTTTTCTTAGAGATTGGTTGTCTAGCAGTCTGCACCTGTGCCTTCTTTCCTTTTGTCTGAATTTTCTCAGCCATCCCTTCAGCCTTGGATTTCTTAGCATCAGGTTTAACATTCTGACTACTCTTTCTTTTCATCAATCTCCTAGCAATGCTAGGGTTCACATTAGCAATCAGTTCATTATCTGAGTAATCTTCATCCACATCAATGATAGGTGGATCAGCAGCCTTTTCAGATGTGTTCTGAATGTTGTCTTTTGGTGTCACAACATCCTCAGTGACATCTACATTTTCAGCACCTTCCACATTTGGACTTTCTGATTGATTCAAAGGGATGGAAATCCCCGGTACAGATTGGTTGCCACTCAGAATGCTAGTAACCAGCCTAGCAATAGCTTGGTGTACTTGAACTGATCCTTCTCTATTAGGTATAGAAGACGAAGGATGAGAAGAATTACCAGAGACTGTAGCTTGAGCTCTTCCTGCATGTCTGGTTCTGAGCTTTTTGACTCTGGCTGGGTCAGTTGCCATCTCCCTGAGAGGAGTGACCTCAAGAACTTCAGATTCTATGCATGTAGTGATTGCCCTAGAATCTTGATCAGATGATGACGATGATGAGGGAGACGAAGCCGCCATGGTGGAAGACGATGTCTGAGACATTTTGTTTAACTTTGAGTAATAGTAGCAGTTTGAGAAAACTCTTTGATTGGGAGGAGGAAACAGGTTGCAAGAATGAGAGAGGTAGGGAGTAAAAGGGAGTCTCTTCAACTTCTTAAGGCTTTTGAAGGAATTGTGAATGAATATGATTAACCCACTAAATATAGACTTAATAGAATTAATCCCTTCAACCCTTGTTTTCAGCAAAACTAATTGCTATAATTTCTCATGTTGGTGAATACCCAATCTGCCCCTCAAATTTTCAAGTTTATTTCCAACAAGCGCCTTGGTAGAAGAATCAGTCAGCTGAAACTTAGAGAAACTATGTTCCAGTTCAAATGACTTCTTCTCTTCAAAGTCAGTAGGGTTCAAGGAAATGTTGAATGTTTTCAGATTATCACACCACAATGTCACAACATCTTGTGTAACATTGTACTCAGGTAGCATCTGTTTTGACCAGATGTTTTGAGAACAGAATTTATGAGACTTGTTCTTTCCAACATCCTTGTCAAGATGACTTAAGGTTCTGACAACACATTCTTCTTCAAGTTTATTTGCCACATCACATATATTATCAGCCTGTAGTTTTGGAGTTCTTCTAACAGCTTCCATAGGAATAGCTCGTTTCATTCTTCCAAGCTTATGCTGCCACTGTTTCATCTCTTTTTCTTCTTTGATGATTTGACTCATAGTGGAGATATCAGTGTTCTCAGGCTGCCACACATAACAGTTATCTTTGGATTTGATTCCTCTCATTACAATCTCTTGTTTGTCATTGATTACAAGGCATTCAGATTTTGAGAAATTGACCTTGAATCCTAGATCACACAATTGACTGATGCTAATGAGATTAGTAGTCAATCCTTTTACCAGCAGTACCTTATTCAGACTTGGAACTCCAGGGTAGTCCAAATTACCAACTCCTTTGACTTCTCCTTTAGCACCATCTCCAAAGGTCACAAAACTGGTGGTGTGAGGCATAACATTATTGAGGAGATTTTTGAATCCAGTCATGTGTCTGGAACATCCACTGTCAAGGTACCAATCTTCCTTTGCAGAGATCTTCAGGGAAGTGTGAGCTATCAGTGCAGTAGCCTTTTTCTTCCATTGAGGAGCGTGTGGTACCTTTTTAGACTTAGGTTTGACATCTGAGTTCTGATTAGGATATCCATGTAATCTGAAGCAGAAGGGCTTTATGTGACCATATTTCCCACAATGATGACATCTCCATCTTTGGTACCTCTTCTTCATATGTCTCTGTCCCTGATGTTGAGAGTAATGTTGAGACATCCGTTTTGACATTTGTTTCCCGGTACCAAATTTCTTTGTTTCCACAAATCCTAGGCCAGATTTATTTCCCATATTTTGTCCAGCCTGAAGGATCTCTTCCAATTTGTCTGTTCCATTGGTCAACATCTTGACAGATTTGGTCATTTGATTCAGTTGTGAGTTCAGCAGTTGAACTTCTCCTTCTAAATGACTTATAGTTTCAAGATTTGCCCTCTTTTCAGCCTCCAGTTTTACAATGAGTTTTGATTGTTTCTCATTTTGCACACAGACTTCACCACTTCTGATACACAATTTCTTGTAGGTATCAGCCAGTTCTTCAAATGTCACTTCTTCATCACTGGTGTCACTTTCAGAAGTACAAACACTAGTTAGGGCAGTAACTAGTTTGGCAGATTCTTCTTCAGAATTGCTTTCTGAATCATAGTCAGACCAAGTAACAGTCATTCCTTTCTTTTGCTTCTTAAGAAAGGTAGGACATTCAGCTCGAATATGTCCATATCCTTCACATCCATGGCATTGAATACCTCTGCCTTGGTTTCCCTTATCTTCTGACCTTGGTCTTCTGCTGGAACTGTCAATGTCAGAAGGAATGTTATGAACATTAGACCTTGACTTTGGGTCCATTCTTTTGATGAGCCTGTTGAACTGTCTTCCAAGCATGGCAATGGCTTCTGATATGTTTTCTTCTTCATCCTCCTTGTATTCAACATCAGTGTTGGATACAAGTGCTATGCTTTTGTTCTTCTTGTCACCATTATCAGTGATCCCCATCTCAAAAGTCTGAAGAGACCCAATAAGTTCATCCACTTTTAACTTGCTAATGTCCTGGGCTTCCTCTATGGCAGTTACCTTCATTGCAAATCTTTTAGGCAAGGATCTGAGAATCTTCCTCACCAGTTTTTCTTCTGACATTTTTTCTCCCAGTGCTCCTGAGGTGTTGGCAATCTCCAAGATGTTCATGTGAAACTCATGAATGGTTTCATCTTCCATCATTTTTAGATTCTCAAACTTAGTGGTCAACATCTGAAGCCTTGACATTTTTACTTTGGAAGTTCCCTCATGAGTAGTTTTGAGAGTGTCCCAAACTTCCTTGGCCAGTTCATATTGATGAACTAATCTGAAAATGTTTCTATCAATTCCATTGAACAAGGCATTTAGAGCTTTGGAATTTCCCAGGGCTAGCTCATCTTCTTCTTTACTCCAATCTTCCTCAGGCTTCAGACTGATTGTCCCATCTCTTTCAGTTATGGTGGGATGAATCCATCCTTTGTCAGCAGCTCTCCAAGCCTTTTTGTCCAGAGATTTTAGGAAGGCAATCATACGAGGTTTCCAGTAGTCATAATTGGTTCCATCCAGAATGGGTGGTCTATTTCCAAAAACTCCTTCTTTGTCCATAGTGCCAGAAAGTGATATCCCTAGATCTCACCCAGTAATACAGGCAGGGTGCCTGCTCTGATGCCAATTGAAATTCTGGCTACAGATACTCAATGTCACGTCCAATGTTATGACACCGTATCTGACTTAATATATGACAGTAAATACAAAAGCAGTAAATAACACAGTCAATTGTTTACCCAGTTCAGTGTGCAACAACACCTACTCTGGGGGCTACCAAGCCAGGGAGAGAATCCACTATAAGAGATGTTAATTCAGGAATAAACCAACCAGTTTATCTCCTTCACTTAAGACCTACCCAATGCAATTCTAATCTAAGTACAACTTAAACCTGAGTTCCTACTTACTCCCCCTCAATCACAGCAGTGATACATAAACCAATTTGACTTAAGAATTGATGAAGACACTCTTCAAAACACACACTTGATTAAGCTTCACAGCTTTTTAATCAAGTAACACAATCACTCGTGCTTCACAGCTTTGAGTGATGTACACAACTAACTTGACTCTGCTTCACAGCTTTAGTCAAGTGACATTCAAACACTCTTGCTTCAAAGCTTTGAGTGCTACACAACCCTTACAATTGAAACCTATTCCAAGGCACTTATCACAATGATAATTGCTTGGAGTACAATAAACAAATCTATACAGATTACAAAATTGATCTTCTAATCAATCAGCAGGGATCACTTGAAAAACCGCAGCTCTGTTGAATATATAGCAGCTGCAACTTCAGTTAGGGTTTCCAAAAACCTAGGGTTGATTCCATTTGACCTAAAGACCAGGTCACAGTACTTTATTGATCAGGTTGGGATTGAGCTAGGTTACTCCTCAGAAAACGCAGGATTCTGTTTAGAAAGGACTGAGTTATTTCCTGAAAAAACTCAGACTTATCCAATCCTGCAATCCTGTTAGTTCAGAACAGGATGTCATAACATCTGTTATGACATCTGAGAAAACCTGTCTACTGATTTAGCAAAATGTGATCATTTTGCAAACATGCTCAGATACACACTTATAAACATCAGTATTTGAATTACAATATTTTTCTGCACATGTACCTAATGAGTTAGTACAACCTGAACTAGAATGTTATGACATCAGTCATGACATTCACACATACACTTGGGATTTACCAAAAATGCAAGCCAATACCTAAACACCTACAAACTCCCCCTTTGGCAGATTTTTGGCTAAAGACCCTAAACAATCAGAGATAGATAGATAGCAGCAGAAATAAGTGACAGCAGAAAAATATAATGTCAAGCAAGTACCAAAATATTCTCCCCCTCTTTAGCCATAAATGGGCCAAAGATACATGTTCATAAAGTTATACAGTTATCCGAAACAAAAATAATGAGATCAGCATCTGACAACAGCAGAACACACTTCCAAACTCCACCAGCAACACCACCAAGCATCAATCAACCTTCAAGCACTGTCATCAGACTCAGAGGAGCCAGTTTCTTCAATGTTGAGTTGTCCTTCAGCTTCTATACCTTCTTCCCTTCTGCTTTCTTCAGCTTCCTCCTTTTCTAATGAAGAAAGCCCAGGTATACTTAGACTCTATGAGTTACCATGCCTTAGAAGATGTTTTAGCCCTTTTGATCTACGGGTTAGTTCTGTTCCCCAATTCAGACCAATTTGTAGATGTTAGTGCCATCAACATTTTCCTTGCTCACAATCCGATGCCTACATTGCTCGGGGATATTCTGCATTCACTCCATACCCGTACCATGAAGAAGCGAGGGACTCTTATATGTTGTATACGTCTACTCTATAGGTGGTTTATTTCGAACCTTCCTCGGTCAATAATGAAGAATGAGTTAGGTTTAAGATGGAATGAATCAATGAGAATCATTACCACTTAACTCAATTATAATTGATCACTTATACTCTTTAACTATTGTCAATTTACTTCCAATGAAATGTTGAGAAGAAAATACACAAATTTTCACTTTTGGAGTTTTATCGAACACTTAGTGTGCATAATTTCACTAAGTCCAATCTACCTTAATTTGTAATGTTGAAATCAATTATAGCAATCAAAGTGATTACTATAGTTTTTAGTAACAGTTCTATTGCACTACAAATCAGGACAATTGGAACCACAAGAGCAAATTTTCAGATTATTGCAAATAAACAGTAAAGAGCGAGAAAGAAAAATGACACGCAATTTGTTAAGGCATTTCCCCCTATCGTCCTCACGTGGGGTACGTCTGCCCCTAATTCTTGAATTTAGAATTAGGATAGTTGCTATTATGATTGCAAATTTTATTCAAGAGATAGAAAATAGTCACCACAATTCAAACCCAATATGTTGAATTGAAAATTAAGCTCCTCTCTTCCCATGATTCGATTTGAATCAAGTATGACACCAATATTTAATAAACCTCCGTTTGTAGCTACCTTGTTGAGAACCCAAACCGTTTGTCAAACCCTCTGCTCGGCTGATTTGATTGCAAGATGATGACACCAATTCTTCCTTCAAAATCCTCCGATTGTAGCTACCTTGTTGTGCAAACCCATATTCCTCAGTCCCTTAAGCACGACTAAATTTGATGAAGCAAAGAATTGTCAAAACCCCCAAATCCCAATGATCTTGGAGGAAAAAACCCTTAGATTTTATTCAAGAAAAACACACAATTACTCAACCCGAACAAGATCGCAATCTTCTACTTTGGACGTTGTCAACACACGCTCCGCACCTTGAACGACAAAAATTATTATGTATAGTTATCAATGGATGGGTGAGAGGTTGAAGATAATGAGTACCTTGTGTATCTATTTCACTTTTCTTTTTTAAAACCAAATGACATAACCAAAAAAGTATATATATGTTATCTAAGGTCAAGACTCAAACTAACAGACCAAAAAACAGTTTTTACGAGCGTGCGGTCGACCTATGCAAGAGGGGACTCAACATGAGCATTCCCGTAAGTTCCATATGACAGTGTATACAAGCCATGTGTCGACCTATGCAAAAGAGGTGACTCTACCTGAGCATTCCCAAAGGTTCCATATGACAGTGTTTACGATCCATGCGTCGACCTATGCAGAAGGATGACTCGACCTGAGAATTCCCAAAGATGCCACATGATAGAGTGCAAGATCCATGCGTCGACCGCTCCAGGGGTATGCATCGATGCATAGTTCCTAAAAATTTCTTCCAGGATGAGACGACCATGCAGTCGACGTGAGAAAATATGAGACATCCCAAAGGAGCAACTTTTGATCATGCGTCGACCTGATCTTTCTTTGAGTCGACTCATAGAGTATAAATTTTCAATCATACCAATTCTTGGATACTTTTCATGATACTTTGTCCACCATATCATCTAGTAACATTTCCAACATATTTTTGACATCATTGAAATCTTGCCCTCACATCCCCGTCGTAGCACACCTCCCCATCCTCATCCATGATGGAAGCTGGGTCGAACACATAATCCATAGTCACCTGAGACGAGGGCTGCACGACGTAACATTTATCCTTAAATTCACGAAAAGAATCCATATACATGAGAAACAGTCTCTTCGACTGTTTGAAGGAAACCCATATGTGTTTACTCTAACGCCTCGATATTTAATTATTTATTTAATTAAATATTTTTGAATATTTTATATTAATTCTAATTTTATCATCGAAGTCGGAATTATTTTATTTAGTGGCATGATAAATAATCGGATTTAATTTGGTGGAATTAATTTGAGAATTATCAGTATTATTCTAAGAAACATAATTGGAGAAATATGTTGAGTTGAGCGGTAAGTTGATAGTCGGATAAATTAGACGGTTTAGTCGGAGAACTATTATTAGAATATTATTTGCGAGTTAGTTTTATTAAGTGTGGATCGATCATAGTTGAAGAATATTGTTGGAAATAATATTAGATTATATTATGTGACTATTTATTTAATTGGGCTTATGTTGTGATAGTAGTAACAGTGGGGTGTGTATGTAGGCCCACTAAGAGAAACACTATTATTTGGATTAATAGAATGATATATATTATATTTAGAAAATAAGAAAAAAGAAGAGAGTTAGTGTTATTAGGAAGGAGAAGAGAAAGAGGAAAATATGGTTTTTGGAGAAGAAGAGAGCTATGTAAAATTGAACCAAGAGGTCAAGAGGAGATTCAAATTGGAGATACATAGAGTTGTCATCAAACTAAACCAGGTAAGGATGGGGTTTCTTATCCTATAAATGGGCATATGATATTTTGTATGTGGGAATTAGTTTGTGGGATTATTACTGTCTGTTGATTTGTGTTGGTTTATGTTGTTGTGATAAACATTATTAATAATTTATGTGATTAAAGAATTTTCAAGGATTTAGTGTATTACTGTGTTACATACTTGTTTGGACTGGATTTGGAATAGTAGACAGTAGCAGAAAATCCATTAAAACAGTACCGAGTGGACGAAGGAAGAAGAAAATAGAGAAGGGAAACTGTGCCTGGAATGTTGCCGAACGGCAGCTGGATTATGGTGGGAGGTGTCGATCGGCACTTTGAGGAAGTGGGAGGGTGTGCCGTGCAACACACCTTTGGGCAGGGACACTTGTGTTGTTTCTGTGGCACTATGTTGTACAATTTTTTATATATGGTATCAGCATAGAGTTTTATGAATAGAAAAAAAATAGTTTGAGAACAAATTAACTTTTCTTATCAGTAGCATGTTATAGAAGAAATAAAATTAATAGAAGTAACATATTTTTGTGGAGTTGTTTTATGTGATAGAGGATAATAATAGAAATAATAATAAGTGGTAAATTTAGAGGAACAATAGAACAAAGCAGCAGAGTTAATAATTAGTAGAATTATTATAGTAGTAGGTGTAGAAATTTAAAATAGAAGTGATGGTTTTAGTTACAGAGTTGGTAATAAATAATTTAACATAGTAGTATATTAGTGGCAGATATAATAATTTAGCAGAGGTAGCGTAATTTAGTAGAATAAATTGATTAGTAGCAGTATAAATAAAAAGTAGTAATAACGGTATATTAAGCAATATCGATTAGCCGAATTAGTAGATTTGGGTGGTAAAATTGGTTAACCGGAATTAGTTGAAATTGTTGGAATAAGTCATATACATGTGGGTATTTTTTTTAGTTGATTGGTTTTGTTAGAATTATGTAGAATCAAGTTGATTTGCAGGTGAAGTTGAATTAAGTTGAATGGTTTCGGTATATGGGATTGTGTTGTTGGTTATTGTTGTGAATACGTTATTATTGAATAAATTATGTTGTTGTCACATTACTAATTGTTGATATGATATTGTTGTGTGACATGCTAAATTGTAGGCTTATGCCAACGTTGTTGAATACATTGTTGTTGTTGAATAAGTTGTGCTTGATAAGTTGCTCAAGTTGTAGGCTTATGCCAATGTTGTTGAATACATTGTTGTTGTTGAATATGTTGGGATTGATAAGTTGATTAAGTTGTAGGCTTATGCCAACATTGTCGAATACATTATTGTGTTGTATGTGATTATTGCATTCATTAAGTCACATACATTTACATTATTAAGTTGGCCTGGATTGGCACCACGTTGGCCTGGATTGGCAAAATATTAAGTTGAAGGCTTATACCTTGTTGATGCCTCTATTTATTGGAAGATTTTCTAAGTTGGGAGTTCTGATCCAATGGTACCACATGCATTTGCATGACATTGAGTCGTAGTCTAAGTTGTGCAATTGAGTTGTTGTGTTGATGAATTAATTGCTGCATTTTGATGATATCTTATTGCGATTGTTGTTGTGAAGTGGTGATTTTTTCACGACCTGATTCTAATATATAATTTATCATGCGCTCACTTTTCCAATATATATTACCATGTTCCAAACTTTGTAATCATCTATGGAGTCTTTCCATTTCCAGACTACCATTCTATTAATAAAATTTGAGCCTTTTATCCAATTCGTTACAATTCTTATTTTATTAAGTTTATAAAGATTTCATTTATTATTGATAGTAATGATCAAAGCAAACAAATTAAATAGTGAAATTGTTTTTGAAAAGAATTTACAAATTGCTTTAAATTTTGTGATACAAGAAGAACAAAATTAGTAACTTCAAGGACGGATAAGCTCAAAGGTTTGAATTATATGAAGACTTAATCCAAGTATCCCCAGGGAAGGCTTCACTCATTTGGTAAAAGTTTTGTCTCTCGGTACATGGTGAGATTGGACTCATCTGCGAAACATCTCCTTTCGGTAGTGTTGGATCGTATTTAAAATCCCCAGAAGTTTTCTTGCTATAGTGTTTGAATTTCCCCGGGTGATGTTAAAGTGAGATATTTTTCTGAAATTGTTGCCCCGTGAGGTTTTCATACTTCCTCCCCAAAGAAATTGGTGCAATTATCACTCCCATTATTGAGAATGTATCTCGAAGTATTCTTCGCCAATATAGTATTATCCTTCCCAATGAAGTCATCATGTCATCCCCAACTGATGTCTCGATAAGGTGATATTGTTTTCCCCCGGTGAAGTCAACCCTGGCGGAAGTATGAATTTCAAATATTTTGTTCCCCCGAAGTTCGTATGGTTCCCCAGTAGAAGCTCAGAGGAATATGTAACATCACCATTTTGTTTGATCTTGTTCCTTCCCGGTAATGTTAAGCTATGAAATAGGAATTTATTTCTTTAGTTGGTGCTTACTTTCTTATGCAAATTTCGTCCTAATTATGATTTAGCCGAGTATTAACTGTACCCATTTGGTCTTTGTATGTTTATCCCAAGTTTTATATGTCTGTTTTGTCAGCATATACATGATGACATTCATATTTTCATACCAGCATCATGCATATTCATTTCTCATTTTCATTCTTTCATATCGTGTTGGTATATTATCCTTTTTTGCAGAGTTGTGTTATCCTTTCCCCAATAGAGTATCAACCTTAAGCAGAAAGTGTATATCCTTTCAATTTCCCCACAGAGTTGTTCCTCGTGGAAGAATTATGTTTTAGCCTTCTTTTTAGCTCGTTGTCTAGATGGAATGGGATTCCCTCTTGAGTTTATTTCTCAAGAGATGTGTTCTGGTTGACTGTTTCATTCCGGTTTATTTCTTGTTGGAATGGGTACCCTCAGCAATATTATCATTTGGATTTCGACAAGCTCTGAGCTTTAGTTTGAGAATATGCATTTATTTTGCACGAGAAGATTCTATCTCCTCAATAGGAATTAGATTGGCGTTTCCCCAAGAAGTTCTATTTCTTTCCCCAGGAAGCCATACGTCTTTCTTCAAGGAATCATTATTGTAACTCCTACTCATAGCAACAACAAACAGGTCTCTTTATTTGAGCAAACTGTACTCCCCCCAGCGAATATGATGGCTTCCAGAAAAGATTCAGATTTTGTTACTCCAATGAATGGTAGCCTTGTCATTATGGAAGGTAGTTTGTTGTTGAGATTTTTTTACTCCAATGAATGGTAGCCTTGTCATTATGGAAGGTAGTTTGTTGTTGAGATTTTTTTACTGCAATGAATGGTAGCCTTGTCATTATAGAAGGCAATTCGTTGTTGAGATTTTTTTACTCCAATGAATGGTAGCCTTGTCATTATAGAAGGTAGTTCCTTGTTAAGATTTTGTTACTCCAATGAATGGTAGCCTTGTCATTATAGAATGTAGTTTGTCGTTGAGATTTTGTTACTCCAATGAATGGTAGCCTTGTCATTATGGAAGGTAGTTTGTTGTTGAGATTTTGTTACTCCAATGAATGGTAGCCTTTTCATTATGGAAGGTAGTTTATTGTTGAGATTTTATTTTTCGATGAATGGTAGCCTTGTCATTATGGAAGGTAGTTCGTTGTTTGAAATGTCTTTATGATGGATGGTAGCCTTGTCATTATGGAAGGTAGTTCTTCGTTGAAGATTCTATTTTTCTGAAGAAATTCATTTGTTCGCAGTCATGAATACTGAATAAAAGTTGAAAATTACTGGTGTTATCTTACCATTCCTTTCCCCAGTGGGTCAACACTACCTTTTTTTTCTATCTCCTCAGTGAGTAGATAGTTCACAGTTATCTGTCGGTCACCGCTATCCTTAATTTTTTTGTTTGACAATTCTTTAGATTTTCTCTTGGGCATTACCCCAGCAGAGTCCTATCCTTTCTTCACCAGTGATATATTTTTCTAGTCAAGTTTTCTTTTGTTTCCTTTTTACCTTTTACATCCCTAATGGTGTCTTACATCCCTTTAGATTTGTTCATATGCGTTCATAATCATAAGCATTGTATGGTATCTTAGGGCCAAAAATATGGCTTGTTTTATATTTAAGCATCTTCAATCGTTTCGACACGAAGATTTTAACCTTCATATCTCTGGATAGAAGACACTTAAATAAGGGCAGCTGTTGTACCCAATTTTTCCCCCTAAGATCCCCTTTATCATATCATATCAATTCAATCACAACAAGATCACACACTAGGGTTTGTTTCTTCTCCCTATCTTTAGTCTTGCTCTATGGGGAATCACCAAGCACCTTGACTTGTATTTGGTAATCATATATGCTTGATTACTCTTTAACTAATCAATACAATGTATATGTATCCTAATTGTTGATGATGTAGGTGAAAGCACAATGCATCCCATCAAAGTTAGCCTTTAGATTCATAAGTTCATTCTTTGTGACTTCCTCAACAAAGATTTATTGAGATTCAAGACTCTATGGAAGATATTTTGAAGTAACATCATGACAAAGTCTACTATGATACATTATGCCTCAAGTTGTCAAAGTTAGGTCAAAAGTACAAGGGTTGATTGAATAAATTTGACTCAAGTAGACAAGTCTTTGTTTCCATTGATCACAAGTGCATATCTCCTTCATTTCTCAATATATGGAAGTGGTGTTGGTTGCTTTGACTTTTCATTATCATCCTCAACAACTTCTATTTGCATGATAAAGGTATTGGTCCAAAAAGGTTGATCAAAATTGCAAAGATTTCCCTAAAGCATTTTTCTTGCTCTAGGAGTTAGGATTTTGAACTTTAAAGGGGTATATCTTGCTCATATTTTGGTATTTTATATGATTCCAAAAGAATCCTTCTCTTCAAAGGTTTATTAACAAGTCACTTCAAAAAGTCTCAAGGAAATTTTGTGTGTAAGAAACTTGATGATGAAGAAAGATGACAAGTCCTCCAGATGAACCCTCAAATTCCTTTATGTGACTTCAAATGATCATAACTTGATCAATTTTTATCACCTTGAGCCAATTATTTTTCCATAATTATATTGAATATGTGAACTTCAACCTTTATTTTATGTGAAAAGTGTAAAAATGGAAAGGAGATGCTCTAAGGATGCAAAAGATTATAGGTTATTTCATGAATTTTTGCCAACTTCAACAAGTCATAACTCTCTCAATATTTTAAGATTTTGAATGGTTCAAGTCTCAAAATTACATTCAAGAGATCTACTTCATGCCATATTTTTTTGGTCAAGAACAAATTCCAAGTGGAAGACCATGTTTGGATACAAGACATTATAAGTCATTTTTGAAGAAAAACTTAGAAATTTTCTAAGTATGAAAAGTCAGCCCATTTCTTCCAACTTTGGCTCAACACAACTTCTTGCTCAAGCATCCAATTGATCTCACTCTTTGCACATTGTAAAGTTTGTGACATTATCTTTCAAGTGCTTCAAAAATCACATCATATGGTGCCCTACATTGTTGGAACCATAGTTATGAAGGTAGCATCATGAAATGGAAATTTCAAGTTCAGTCAGATTTGAAAATTAGTTTAAATCCAATTACAAGCTTGTTTAAGGATTAATTTCGCATCTAATCATGTTTAGGACCTTTCCATAACAAGAAACGACCTTTAAACCATTCATTTTGCTGCATTTTGAGCCATGTGAAGTCACACTTTTCACAATTAGCAGGTCCACATGATTTCACTAATTATTCCTCCAATTTACACGCTTGAGCCTTGCATCATGATCAACTATAAATAAGGATCACCCCTCACTCATTTTCTCAAGCTTTCGATAACCAATTGACCCCTGTTCAGATCCCACACGAACTCTGAATTTGAATTTCTGATTTCTTACATTCTCATCTTCAAACACCAAAAGCTCTATTCAGTTAGCTCTATTGAACTTCTATGAAGCTAATCATACGGTTACTTTCAAGAATTGTGACCTATATTGATCTGTAGAAGTCCAGTTTCAGAGCAACTTGTCACTACTTCATTCAGGTAGATTTCTTAGCCAAATTGATACAAATAAAAGACTAATCCGCTCCTTGTATCCTTCTGATCCTCGTGCTCTTTATAATTTGCAATTTCATTGAGAATTGAGTGAGATATCCCAGATTTTCGTGCTCGCTATTTTTTCTGGTTTTCTTCAAACACAACCTTGCATAATTTATATATATTTGGCACGATGGTACCATTAGAATCGTCTTGAAGAGACAAATCTAATGGTACCGGTCTAATTTGCTAATTTTACAGTTTGAAGGATTCAATTTGGGGATGGCTGGACGTTGAAGATGATGACACGAAACCACGTTATTTTTTTGAAACGGATATAATATGTTTTCCTTACCATACGCATGCCTCAGGAGCCCTTGAATCTGATTACTTTTGTGAGTCAGACTCTATCCAACGCGCCACATTTTAAGTTGTTTTATTTTAATAATATTTGATATGGTGTGATATTTCTTAAATACCATGATATGCACAACGCGTCTGATCCATTGGATTAGGTTACTAACGCGTTTTGACTCTCATCCATTGGTCCATATTTTTTTGACTTCATTTTTGTTTCTGATTTTTATATTTAAATTATTTTAAACTTCAAAAATTCATAGGAAATTCATTTTAACTACAAAAAATATGAAAAAATTATGGAAAATACTTTGATTTTTCTCCTTCTGGTTTTTATTTTTTCGCATTTTTATTTTGTGTTTTGACATTTTTTATAATTTTTTCACTTTTATTTGAATTGTTTTAAATGTTTAAAAATACTTTTATAAATTTTTAAATTCTGGAAAAAAAATAGAGCAGGATCCAATAACATTGTGACAAATATTGGTGACCTCATTTATTTTTTTATTTCTGACTTTATTATTTTTCACTATTTTTGTTTATTTTACCTATTTCTTTTGATTTTAAAAATAGTTTCTGACTTTAAAAAATTACCAAAAATTTTATAAAAATATTTAAGCTCATTTCTGATTTTTCTATGGTCTTACTTATGTTTTCTTGATTAATTTGAACATAGTTAAATTTTTCTCTCTTATTTTCATTTTTAATCATTTTTAAAACCTTTATTTTTATATGTTAAATACAATTTTATTTTTTTTGTATATTTTCTGGCTGATCTTGGATTGAATTTTTGATCATGAGCTTTGTTAACATCATTGGATCCATAGTGTTGAGTCTAACTCCATAAAAATGGATGAATGATTTTAATAATAGTTTGATTAAAATTTTGATTCAAATATGGTTTATTCATTTTTCCCCTCCCTCTTCATCTCATCCCCTTCTTATTGCACTAGGTGTTATTGGAGCATGATTTCTATATCATGTCTCAAAATAAATGGTGCATAGATTGCTATTGACCGACCTCAAAATAGGTGCGACTTCTATATAAGTCCACTTAAGATTGCTTAACATGGCGCTAAATTTCATCCTGATTTGAGAAAAATAATCATTCGTGGCTAAAACTTATGTTTGTAAGCCCAAGTATGTTAATTTGAACTCTATGATCCAATAACCTTGAGATTCATTGTTAGGAGGCTTTGGTTCTACCAATCCTCTAATGGAACTTCATCAATTTTGGTCAAAGTGGATCACTTAAACATCATTGATCATTAAGTTACTTTCAGATCCTTAAAATGGACGATATACTTGACAAAAAGCAAATGCAACTTATTGTTAAGGGGCTTTGGTTCTACCAATCCTCTAATGAGTTCTGTTGTACCCCAAAATCTGCCCTCCCATTTTACTCAAAACATACTCATTGAAATCTTCAAATTGCTCAAAGATGCCCAAGAACTAACCAGACGAATGCTCTCCCAAGACAATAAACCTCCAACTAGGGTTTTCATTTTCATCAAGAGGGGTGAACTCCAAAGGTCTCAAATCTTTTCCATGGTCTTAATATGTTCTCAAGACCATCCATGTCAAATTTCAAGCTTTACACAAGAAGTTTACTCAGTCAACTTCTCAGATGCTTGAGAATTGACTGTCCAGGTTCCTTCTCATAGCCCTACTATCCAGGCTTTCATTTCAAAGTAACCCTACTATCCAAGTTCCTTCTCACAACCCTACCATCCAGACTTTCATTTCAATGTAACCCTACGACCCAGGTTCCTTCTCATAGCCCTACTATCTAGGCTTTCATTTCGAAGTAACCTTACTATCCAGGTTCCTTCTCATAGCCCTACTATCCAAGCTTTCATTTCAAAGTAACCCTACTATCAAGGTTCCTTCTCATAGCCCTACTATCCAGGCTTTCATTTCGAAGTAACCCTACTATCTAGGTTCCTTCTCATAGCCCTACTATCCAGGCTTTCATTTCGAAGTAACCCTACTATCCAGGTTCCTTCTCACAACCCTACTATCCAGGCTTTCATTTTGAAGTAACCCTACTATCCAGGCTTTAACTGAAAAAATACACTTGCACATGTTCACTCCTAGGGTTTACTTCACTTGGTTGCCTCGGAAATAATGGCCATGTCCCTCGAATGTAGGGATACCTTAGCAATTACCCGCGATTCAAAGTTTTCATAAAGATCATAGTCCCTAATTGTCCCTCGATTTGCCTACGAATTGATCTTATGAAGATAGTCCCTTTGAAACGTTAAGGCATCTCTACTTGTTGCCTTCAGAGACCATTTCGTCCCTTCGAACGTCCCTTTAAAATTCCAACGACGGTGCTACCTATTCCTTAATAATAGGGTAGCGCTGTCTAAAGGAAAACGAACAAACTTTTTCGAGTAGGTAGATTAGTTCCTAGGTACTTGCTCAAACAAAACTTTTTCACAGAAACACTTTTCAAAACAGTTTTCGAAACAACTTCTTCACACCCTTGAGGACCGATACAAGGGTTATCACGAAGTAAACAAACCTTTTCAAAACAAGCACACACAAGAAATTTAAAAAAATGAGCAAGTACCTAAAAGCCCGTGGAAAACCACGGATAGAAAGGGTGCTAACACCTTCCCTTTCTATAATTTACCCCCCGTACTCAGAAACATTCTTGAAAAAGGTTTTTTCTGTTCTTTTTCCTTTCCTTAATTGGATGAAATAAAATTAGATGATGACTCTTGCCTACCGTAACATTTGCAAATACAAAACGCAAACCAATATAACAGTCGGTTCTGCCACCGTATCACAGAACTGGCGACTCTGCTGGGGAATTAAATAAGTGGGGTATACCTTAGGATCTAGGTCATTTTTAAATTTCTTTCTTGGTTGTTTTGTCTGCTTTATTCTTAAAGGGTTTTTTCTTGGGCATTGTTAAAGATCCTACACCCGGATCTAGGGTACTTTTTAGGTAAACAACAATAGATCGTGGAGAATGTACGGCGTAGATCGATATGGTTTAAGCGATGGCTATATTGGTGTGACACTTTGGTTGGTACTGGTATCCTTCGTGTGGAAACGAGGAGAATACGGGGCCGCCGGGTGGTGTCGTGAAGCACTAACTGACCTTAGAACCTTAGTTGAACAAACTTGGCCATTAGAAAGTAGTGAGATAGCCGACCTTGGTATAAAGCTGAGGATTGGTTGATAATCGATGCTACACTCATTGAGATCAGACTTTCGGGATATTCCGGCCGTAAGAAAAGATTGCTTGAGCTGAAACAATGCCCGATAAAGGATGATCAGTGATATTGAGAATCTTTAGAACCCGGTTACTTTTCTAAGATAGGTTTGAAACCAACTAAACTTCAAGAGGGTACTTAACTTTAACCTCATGCAAGCCTTTGAACCTAAGGTCTATTGTGTGTTTTGCTTATATGTGATTTATTCTGTTTGGACATGACATCATGCATCACAATATAACATCCATTCTTATTATACTAACCATTTCAAGGACCAAGGGAATTTATCTTTGTTCTGCTTTTCAGATCATGGCTTCTGCTCGTAGAAACACTATTCGAATCAGCTTTGTGAAAATACCTTCCCAACTCAAGGAGCTAGTATCAAAGGTCCCTGAAACTTCTGTGTTCACTAAGAGACATGGTCGACTTCTCAACCTGGTCACTTCAAACTTTGATGAAAAGATGATGAGTGTACTATTTCAGGTCGTTGATCCCAAGCACCATTGCTTCACCTTTACAGACTATCAGTTGGTTCCTACCATAGAAGAGTTCTCTCAGTTATTGGATATACCCATTCTTGAGCAGTTGCCGTTCACAGGTCTGGAAGAAGTTCCTAAGCCAGAAGTCATATCCTCAGCCTTGCATCTGAAATGGGCTGGCATGGTATCTAATTAGGAAACAAGAAGCGGAGTCAAGGGTTTTCTAGCCAAGTTCCTGATAGACAAGGCCCAGCTGCTTTGGGATGATATGGATTTTCAGGCTTTTGAGGAGGTCTTGGCCCTTATAATCTATGGTTTAGTACTATTCCCTAATCCAGACTTATTCATAGATGTGAATGCTATCAAGATCTTCCTTTCTCGCAACCCTGTGCCTACCTTGCTCGGAGATATCTTGCACACTCTCCATACTCGTACCATGAAGAGAAGAGGGGTTCTTATGTGTGAAGGGGTGAAAAACACAAGAAGGGGGGTTGAATTGTAAAACTGAAATCTAAAGCAATTGACAAGATATTTTTATCCTAGTTCGTTTGATCTCAAACTACTCCAGTCCACCCGTCAAGGTGATTTCGCCTCTCTCCAACGAGGTCTTAATTCACTATATTCAACTGAATATTACAGACTGCTTTAACAACTGCTAAAGCCTTCTTGATTCAAACCACAACCCGGTTTGTCAAGGCAACACTTTCTTACAAGGTATAAAACAATGTGTGGATGTTTTCTACAAAACTTTATCACAACTGTGATGTATACACAAATGAAGCTTAGAAACTAGATTGCTAAACAATAATGGAATATCAGAGTTTGTGGTTTAGCAAAACTGGTAGAACGAAGATTATGGTTCAGCTTTGTGCGTGTAGAGATTTGGAGAGCATTAGCCATTATAATCTTCAAAGCCTTGTTTATATAGCACTTGAGAAGATGAACGTTGAATGCAATATTCTTGATTCAATGCTAATAACAAGCTTTCCTTTTTGAGCAGATCTTGTCTGGAATGAGGCCGTTGGAATTAATTAGCGTTCAATGCACAGTACCGTTGCTTCTTCAATGCACGTTCTGGCTTGGCTCATTCTGATTCTGCTTCGCTGCTGATGAACTATTGTGTTTCTGTATCAGAGTGTTTGAGCGCAGTCTTGTTCATCATGCTTCAGCATGTATGTGAGTTGATCATCTGATCTTGACGTTCTGATGTAGCAACTTCTGATGCTGGTGTATGACATCAAATTCTGATGCTGAATAAACGTGATCTTGCTTATTTCAATCAGAGTATCTGCAAGTCAGAACATAATAATTTTAGGCAGCAGATAGTTCATTCATGAAACTTATAAATACTATATCTTTTCACTTTGTTATCATCAAAACTTAAATATAGGGTAGTAGATTCAAACATTGTTCTAACAATCTCCCCCTTTTTGATGATGACAAAAACTAGATATTTTAAATGAAAAATAACGTGAAAAGGTATCAGAGTTAAGAAGTACGGAGAAGTCAGAGTTAAGAGATACTCCCCCTGAGTTGATTACTTCCCTTTGATTATACGTGTTCTTCAGGATCAGATCTTTTTCTTTCTTTGAACATCAGATTATCAGAGTCTTTGATTTATCAGAGAGCAGAGCTTCAGAGCTTTTCTTTGTCAGAGCTTTGCTTTGGATCAGAGTATTAGGACGATCAGAACTTCATTTTGATCAGAGCAACATTGATCAGAGTTTCTAGTCTTCAGAGTGTCCAGGAGCTTCCTTGTGCCTGTAGACTTTAAACAAAACAGAAAAAAAACATTTCAAGTAATAAAGTTAGAATGTTTGAGAATTTCTGTCTAGTTAGCCGTTATTGATTTTAAATATCATTCTTGTTCTCCCCCTTTTTGTCAGCAATCAAAAAGTGTTGGTGATGTGCTAAAACAATTAAGATCAGAAAAACAAATTATATTAAGATAGTTCAGAATCAGAGCAAGAAAATATTACAAAAACTTAATCAAAACAGTACATCAGAAAATGAAGAAATCATGAAAAAGGTCATGCATGAAAAAGATTTAAGGTTGAGGAGGCAAGCGTGTGAACAGGCTCTCCAGCATCGCTTGAATCTTTTCAGAAGTTTCACTTTGCTTCTGCACCATGCTGACAACAGAGTCAATCTTGCTGTCCTGCACATCCATTCTTGCTTTCATCTTCTGATCATTTTCTTCCATCCGCTGCTGTAGACGCAAGTCATTCAGCCTTAATTCTTCCAGAGTCTGCCTGTCCAAGGCAGCTTGAGAAGCATCAGAAGGAGGAGGCTTCTCAGAACTTTCAGCAGCATCTTCTGCTTGACTTTCAGCCTGAATGGTCTTGTCTTCTTCTGATGGTTGCACCTTTGCAGCTTGCTGTTTCTCAGACCAAGATTCACTGTCCAGAGGGAGCACAACTTCTTGAGGCAGCTGACTTTCAACTTCCTTCAGCAGCTTGCTGAAGTTCTGTTGAGCCTGCTCATAGTTGATATCTTGCAACTTGAGGGCTTCAGCACGTACCCATAGTCTGAACTGTGACCAGAGCTGATCAGAAGCAGCTGGGTCAATCATCCCAGGACAGACTTGCTTCAAAGAAGCAATCCATTGCAGCACACCTGTTTCAAAATTCAAAATACCAGAGCCAACATCTGGTTGCTTTGGTTTTGGGATGGCAATTTTGTGTCTTAAATCAGCAAGACGTTCAAGACTGGTTAAGTCAATGAAAGTCCTGCTGGGGTTTTCAGCGGATTTCTGAGAGGCTGTTTATTTTGGAGGAGGGGTATCAGAGTCAGATATTTCGATTGGAGTGGGTGGTGTTTTGGGAGTTTTTGGTGGTGTTGATTCTAATGAGGATGGTAACTGGGGCCTGAAAACAGTGGTTCCACATGGCAACTGGATTGCCAACGGTGATGGTTGAGGTGAGTGAGGGTCAGAATGATGAGGAGAAGGGGTTTCATAGTGGTGAAACTCTGTTTGTGGTGAAGGTGGATTTATTTCTGGTTGGGGAGAGGGAGGTGGAATCTCTGATTGCTCAGGGATCAGAGGTTCTTCTGAGAGTGGTTGTTGTTGTAGTTCTGGTTGTGGAGGAGGAATGTTTTGTGGTTCAAAGGTTGGTTTAGCAGAGGCATGTTCACGCTCAATATCAGCCAGCACTTGGTCAAGTGTTGTTGTTGTTGAAATTGTTGGTTGTTTGGGGAGTTTGGTTCTAGGTCTTCTGAGTAGTAAGGCCTCAGAAGGGTCTTCTGGTATGGTTTCATCAATGGTAGGGATTGGGATTGATATTCTATGGGAGGTTTGAGGAGCAACAGATGCTGGAATAGTAAAAGATTTTGAAATAGGGGCAGCAGATGAAATACCTCTTTTCTTTGGAGTCTGCTGAGACGATCCTTCTGATGGCGCTTTCCTCTTCTTTGTCTTCTTCAGAGTCACTTCTGGTTGGGATTGACTCAGATCTTTGATCTTCAGCTTTGAACCTGTATCTTCTGCCTTGTACGCATCTGGGTACCTGAGAAACATCTCTGGTTTGGATTCCATTTCAGAAAATACCGGAAAATCACTCAGAGGCACTCTTCTGCTGGAGATATCAGCAGTTGAAGTAGCTCTGGGTTCCTTCTGAATATTTTCTATCAGCTTCATCTTTTTCAGATTCTTAGCGTTCAGAGGTTTCCCAATAGTTGGTTCAATAGTGCTCAGCTCCTGAGCTTCAATCAGATGTTCAATCAGTCTATTCTCTGTCAGAATATCTGATATAAGCCTTCCAAACGGTATCCAGTCCCTCTTGGTTCTTTCTTCTTCTCTTGTCTCTTTCACACTGGTTTTGAGATGGTTGAACAGGAAGTGAGCCAGATTTATCTTTATCTTCTGATCAATAAAGTAGATCAGAAACTGCTGATCCACATTTATATAATCAGGAGAACTTGTTGGTTTCCTGTGGTTGAAGCATCCCAGAACAATCTTGGCCCATACTCTGCAGTGATCCTTCAGATCCTTAATCTTGCTGCTGGGCATCCCAAGAGTGAAAATCCTGTTGGCTACCACACCTACATCAGCGCATCTTTCAGCCATGTCCACACAACGGACTCCACCGCCACTTTGACCGATTAGCCTTGCAATGAGATCTTCAGAAATCACAATCTTCTTTCCCATAATAGAAGAAATGACTAGATGTTTTGAAACCTTGGCGTGAATCCAAAATTCCTTGACTAGCGCTGGGAATGTTGGTCCAACCAACCTATCGAAGTACCTTTCCCACTTTTGAGCCCTAATTTCTTCAGTTAGGTCAAAACCATTTTCCTTCAAGCTTTCAAAGTCAATGATTAACTCAGAGAGCACTTCAAGGTTCTTTACCGGAGTGAGGAGAGTTCTGAGTGGCACCTGATATTGCTCAGAAGTTGCTTTCTTCTGATTGCCTGCAGAAATGCTGGAGGATGCCATTGTTCACACTAAAAAAGCTTTGAGAATGAATTGAGAAAAAGGTTTGCAAGGGATGAACTCAGAAATATGCAGAAAATGCTTGAGTGATTGTGAGAAAGCGTAAAGAATAAATGAGAGATTAATGTGCTTAAATAGAGTTTTCAAAATTGTTTTGAAAAGTTAAACATTTTTAAGAGAGAGAAAAATCATGATTGCCATTTAAAAGAATGATTACTTTTCATTAAATGCTTGCTGATTTTGGGGGATTTGAGAAAGATACTTAAAAACGGTTACCAGACATGTGTCTCAATGCACCCAATCAGCGTTTTGCCTTCTCAGAAGCGTGCACGCGTTCTGCTTCAGAGATATGCTGATGATTGAATGACACTTGTTTGATGTAGTGATCAGCACGTCTGTCTTTGAGATTAGACTCTCAGATCTTTAGACTTGCATCTGATACAATCTGCATGTTCTATCTTTCTGAAAGGAGATTGATCAGAAGTTCACAGTAAAATAATTATATTCTGAAGATAAATATATGGAATTAAAACATTTTCATTCTGGGCATACTTTCATGCTGAGATGTTTCAGAATGAAATTAAACCTATCTTCTGAAAGGGGTTTAGTAAAGATATCAGCCCATTGATGGTCTGTATCTATAAATTTTAAGTTCAAAATACCTTTCTGAATATAGTCCCTAATAAAATGATGTTTTATTTCTATATGCTTAGCTCTAGAATGTAAAATGGGATTCTTACTTAAGCAAATTGCAGAAGTATTATCACAAAGTATAGGAATGTTACTCTCAAAAATCTGGAAGTCTTCAAGCTGACTTTTCATCCAGAGCATTTGTGTGCTACATCCTGCTGCTGCTATGTACTCAGCTTCTGCTGTTGACAGAGCAATTGTTGATTGCCTTTTGCTGGACCAAGAGATCAGATTTTCTCCCAGAAACTGGCAGCTTCCAGAAGTACTTTTACGTTCCACTCTTTCAGATACTTGAAAATTCGCTTAACAGCTGTTAAGTGAGATTCTCTAGGATCTGATTGGAATCTAGCACAGATACAAACACTCTTCTCTTTCCAGAATGCACGTGGGATGCATTGGAATTTTTGATGGCTTACATTCTGAGAGGTCAAATTTCTTCAGAAGATTTCTGATGTATTTGCTCTGATGAATGTAAGTTCCTTCTGGAGTTTGATTGATCTGAATTCCTAGAAAGAATTTCAGTTCCCCCATGAGGCTCATCTCAAATTCTGCCTGCATACACTTAGCAAATTTTCTTCCAAGAGAAGGATTAGTAGAACCAAAAATGATATCATCAACATAAATTTGACAGACTAAGATGTCACTCTTAACTGTTTTACAGAATAGAGTAGTGCCCACTTTCCCTCTGGTGAATTCATTTTCAAGCAGAAATTTACTTAGCCTTTCATACCAAGCTCTGGGAGCTTGTTTCAGACCATACAGTGACTTCTTTAGTTTGAAAACATGTTCTGGATGTTTTGTATTTTCAAAACCTGGGGGTTGGTGAACATAAACTTCTTCTTCTATATAACCATTTAAGAATGCACTTTTGACATCCATCTGATACAGAGTGATGCCTCTATTAACAGCAAATGAAATTAAAAGTCTGATAGATTCTAACCTAGCGACTGGGGCAAAGGTTTCTGTATAGTCTATCCCCTCTTGCTGACTATAACCTTGTGCAACCAGTCGTGCCTTGTTTCTGATCACTTCACCTTGTTCATTTAGCTTGTTTCTGTACACCCATCTTGTTCCAATGACGTTGAATCCTTTTGGTCTGGGAACGAGATCCCATACGTCGTTTCTGGTGAATTGATTCAGCTCTTCTTGCATTGCCAGAATCCAGTCATTGTCCAGAAGTGCTTCATCAATAGAAGAAGGTTCAATCAGAGACACAAGTCCCATAAGGGTTTCTTCAGAGTTTCTGAAGCTTGCTCTTGTTCTGATTGGATCTTCCTTTCTTCCTAGAATAGTCTCTTCTGGGTGATCCAAGCTGCTTCTGGGTAATCTCTTCTGAGGTTGATCAGCAGCTGTTGAAGGATTTCTAGCAGTGCTCCTTTCAGACGTTGAAGGAATGTCTGTGTTGAGAGATTCTGATGACTTGTCTTCAGAACCTGCAAATTCAATTTCTATACCTGCAAAAATTTCATTCTGCTTTGACTTTTCAGAGTCAAGCTTATCATCAAAACGAACACTGATTGATTCTTCCACAATCTGTGTTTCTGTATTGTATACTCTGTACCCTCTTGAGCGTTCAGAGTATCCTAACATAATACACTTCTGTGCCTTAGAGTCAAACTTGTTCAAATAATTCTTTGTATTTAACATAAAGCAAGTACATCCGAATGGATGAAAATATGAAATGTTGGGCTTTCTGTTCTTCCACAATTCATATGGAGTCTTTTCCAGAATAGGTCTTATTGAGATTCTATTCTGAATCTAACACGCTGTGTTTATTGCCTCTGCCCAGAAAGTATTAGCAACGTTTGTCTCATTGATCATGGTTCTGGCCATTTCTTGCAATGTTCTGTTCTTTCGTTCTACAACTCCATTTTGTTGGGGAGTTCTAGGACAAGAGAAATCATGCAGAATGCCTCTGTCATTAAAGAATGACTCAAAATCTTTATTTTCAAATTCTCCACCATGATCACTTCTGACTTTAACGATTCTAAGATCTTTTTCATTCTGAACTTGGTTACAGAAGGTAACAAACACAGAGTGTGACTCGTCCTTGTGTCTTAAGAACTTTACCCATGTCCATCTGCTATAGTCATCTACGATTACTAACCCATACTTCTTCCCACTGACTGAAGCAGTTTTAACTGGTCCAAATAAGTCAATGTGCAGAAGTTCTAATGGTTTAGAGGTAGAAACAACATTTTTGGATTTAAAAGAGGGTTTTGCAAATTTGCCTTTCTGACATGCTTCACACAGAGCATCTGAATTGAACTTCAAATTTGGAAGTCCTCTGACCAGATTGAGTTTGTTAATCTGAGATATTCTTCTCATACTAACATGCCCCAATCTTCTGTGCCAGATCCACTGCTCGTTGTTAACAGACAGAAGACATTTTACATTCTGACTCTTTAGTTCAGAAAGTTTGATTTTGTAAATGTTGTTTTTCCTCTTACCATTAAACAGGATAGTCCCATCTTTCTGACTAACAGCTTTACATGATTTTTGATTAAAGATTATATCATAACCGTTATCACTTAATTGACTTATGGATAACAGATTATGCATCAATCCATCTACTAGCAGAACATTATTAATAGAGGGAAGATTTCCATTACCTACAGTTCCAGAGCCAATTATCTTTCCCCTCTGATTGCCTCCAAAGCCAACGTGGCCTCCAGGCTTAAGTTCCAGGCTTTGGAACATATGCCTTCTTCCCGTCATGTGTCGTGAGCAGCCAGAGTCCAGGTACCATGACTGGTGTTTCTGACTTACTGCTAAAGATATCTGCAACATGTATTATTTTATCCTTAGGTACCCAGATTTTCTTGGGTCCTGACTTGTTAGTTTTACCAAAACTCTGGTTGAATTTTGGTTTCACAGAGTGCTTACTGCTAGTATATTTGATGTCGTGTGTGTGACCATACACAAAGTGTGAATTTAGAGGAGTGTGTTTAATGGTTAAGTCCATGACATTCTTTGGTGTAGGAACCTTACCTTGGTATCCTATTCCTTTCCTGCCGTTTCTGCTAACTCCATAGATCATTGAAGCCATTCTGCTTCTATCTATGCTTTTAGCAAGGAACTTCTGGAAACTGTGATCATACTCCTTGATGATCTCATCAGCGTTGCTGGGAGTTTCAGAAATTGGTTCCTTCTGAGAGTTTTGTAAAGTGTTTTCTAATTTTGAAATTTTATCTCTCAGCTCAGAATTTTCCAATTTGAGACTCTCAGACTTATTAGAGTCAGATTCAAGATTCCTTTTCAGGTCTCTGAATTTAGCTCTAATCTGCTGATAACGTTCCAGAATTTCATTGAGGCTTTCAGCAAGTTCAGCCTTTGTAAAGTTAACAGCGAAGTTAGGAAATACCTCTTCTGTGTCTGATTCTGAGTCTGATTCAGAAGCTTCACTATCATCTGGAATGTTAGCCATGAGAGCTATGTTTGCCCTTTCATCATCTGATTCTGAGTCAGCTTCAGACGAGTCAGAGTCATCCCATGTAGCCATGAGACTTTTCTTCTTCTCTCTTCCAAACTTCTTTTTGGGCTTTTCCCTCTGAAGCTTTGGGCAGTCACTCTTGTAGTGTCCTTGCTCATTGCACTCATAGCAGATGATGTCTTTTGTGTTTGGCTTCTTGCTACTGGAGGAGCCTTCAGATCTTCTGTATCCAGAGGAAGAATCTGTCCTTCTATATCTGGAAGAAGACTCGTTCTGATCAGATCTTCTGGGATTCCTGAACTTCCTTTGTCTTTGCTTCCACAGTTGATTTACTCTTCTGGAGAGAAGGGAAAGTTCGTCTTCTTCTGATGAGGATCCATCAGATGTTTCTTCAACTGCCTGCAAAACTTTAGACTCAGATTTTCTGTTAGATTTTAATGCTAAAGGCTTACCTTGCTTCTGAGGCTTGTCAGCTTCTAGCTCTATCTCATGACTTCTGAGGGAGCTTATAAGTTCCTCCAGAGTGATTTTGTTGAGATCTTTAGCTAGCTTCAGAGCAGTAACCATAGGCCTCCACTGCTTGGGTAAACTTCTGATTATTTTCTTGACATGGTCAGCAGTAGAGTATCCTTTGTCCAGAACTTTGAGACCAGCTACCAGAATCTGGAATCTAGAGAACATAGCTTCAATGGATTCAGATTCTTCCATTTTGAACGCCTCATACTTCTGAATGAGCGCCAGAGCTTTTGTTTCTTTGACTTGAACGTTGCCCTCATGCGTCATTCTGAGAGAATCAAAGATGTTCTTTGCTGTGTCTCTGTTGGAGATCTTTTCATACTCAGTATAGGAGATGGAACTGAGGAGGATGGTTCTGGCCTTATGGTGATTCTTGAAGTCACTCTTTTGTTGATCAGTCATTGATTTTCTATCAATATTCTGACCACTTGCATTCACAGGGTGCGTGTATCCATCTGTCACCATATCCCACAGATCAGCATCATGTGCTAGAAAGAAGCTTTCAATTATGTCTTTCCAGTAATCAAAGTTTTCTCCATCAAAGACTGGAGGTTTGCCACTGAATCTGTCTCTGTCCTCATTATTGTCATTGCTGAAGTGAGAATTGTTTCCTGCCATTGTGTTTTTCTGACGCTGGATCTTGTACTGACACGGTTAAGTGTTTTAGCTCAGAACCAGGCGCTCTGATGCCAATTGAAGGGGTGAAAAACACAAGAAGGGGGGGTTGAATTGTAAAACTGAAATCTAAAGCAATTGACAAGATATTTTTATCCTGGTTCGTTTGATCTCAAACTACTCCAGTCCACCCGTCAAGGTGATTTCGCCTCTCTCCAACGAGGTCTTAATTCACTATATTCAACTGAATATTACAGACTGCTTTAACAACTGCTAAAGCCTTCTTGATTCAAACCACAACCCGGTTTGTCAAGGCAACACTTTCTTACAAGGTATAAAACAATGTGTGGATGTTTTCTACAAAACTTTATCACAACTGTGATGTATACACAAATGAAGCTTAGAAACTAGATTGTTAAACAATAATGGAATATCAGATTTTGTGGTTTAGCAAAACTGGTAGAACGAAGATTATGGTTCAGCTTTGTGCGTGTAGAGATTTGGAGAGCATTAGCCATTATAATCTTCAAAGCCTTGTTTATATAGCACTTGAGAAGATGAACGTTGAATGCAATATTATTGATTCAATGCTAATAACAAGCTTTCCTTTTTGAGCAGATCTTGTCTGGAATGAGGCCGTTGGAATTAATTAGCGTTCAATGCACAGTACCGTTGCTTCTTCAATGCACGTTCTGGCTTGGCTCATTCTGATTCTGCTTCGCTGCTGATGAACTATTGTGTTTCTGTATCAGAGTGTTTGAGCGCAGTCTTGTTCATCAAGCTTCAGCATGTACGTGAGTTGATCATCTGATCTTGACGTTCTGATGTAGCAACTTCTGATGCTGGTGTATGACATCAAATTCTGATGCTGAATAAACGTGATCTTGCTTATTTCAATCAGAGTATCTGCAAGTCAGAACATAATAATTTTAGGCAGCAGATAGTTCATTCATGAAACTTATAAATACTATATCTTTTCACTTTGTTATCATTAAAACTTAAATATAGGGTAGTAGATTCAAACATTGTTCTAACAATGTGCTGCATTCCATTGTTGTCGAGGTGGTTTATTTCTAACCTCCTTAAGTCTGTACTGAAGAATGAAGAAGGTTTGGGTTGGTCGCAAAGGATAATGTCACTCGCTCACACGGATATTCTCTAGTGTTCCCGAGCTATGGAAAACACTGCTATTATTGACTGCTGTGGGGAGTACCCTAATGTCCCATTACTAGGCATCAGAGGGGGCATAACATACAATACTTGTTTAGCCCTGCGACAACTTGGTTACGCTCGAAGAGATGGTCCCCATGAGTTACTTATCGAGGGAATTGTATTTAACTATGAGGATGATGTTCAAGGGTATCGCCAGAGGTTCATACGAGCTTGGAGCATGGTAAACAGATCTGGCACCAAGGCTTTGGAGCCAAAGACTTCCATTCCTATGGAACCTTATCTCCAATGGGTACGAGCTCGCTCCCAGAAACTTATGATGCATTATATGGACGTTCTTCCAGTGATTTTGAAACCCACTACTGAAGGGGGTATTCCTTACACGATTCTCCATCCTGATATGCCTACTGATCTTGAAGAATTACGGAGATCTTGGATTCAGTTGAAGAAGGAGCGGGATACATACAGGGACCAGTTATATGCCCATAGGGGAAGGTTTTAGAGCTCACAAAGCATCTCCATGAGGAAAGAGGACTTAATGTCTATCTCGGCACGAAGAGGAAGCATCCATGGGAATTTTGATTTTTTTCTAGTTTTTAAAATTGTTTTTAATTGTAACGCCTAAAAGGAACTTTGAACTTTGAATTTAACTAATGAAATCTTTGTTTCATTTTGGCTCGCAAATTTAAATTTCCCAAAGTCTTTGAAATCATGGCATACGCATCCCATTCATAGAATTACATGAACATGTACCATTACAGGTTTCTCATCTTCTTCGCTGTTTATTTCAGCAGAAATGTCTTCCGAACAAAGCATCAAGGATCTTCAGGCACAAAACGCCCAGTTCCAGCAGATGTTCATAAATCTGGCAAAAGGGCAGGAGGATCTGAAAGCCCTCATCCTGAAGGAGAAAAAGAAAAAGAAGAAGGCTGCCAGTATTTTGAATATGGGCAGAAGGTTTAGGGGGTTGTTGAAGCAGCAAGTCGATCTGACCTCTTCATCCAAAGAAGGGGGGAATAAAAAAGAAGAGACAAGGGAGAAGAACCCCAGTCCTGAAGTTTCTGACAATGATACCTACTATAATGATGAGCAGTATCCTACTACCGAGGATAGATACAAGCAGCTGGAAGATTGTCTGAGTGCTATGGAAATCCAGAGGATACTCGGGTTGGATTTCAGAGAATTGGGATTGGTGTCGGGAGTGGTCATCACGCAGAAGTTTAAGGCTCCAACTTTTGCAAAGTATGATGGGGTTTCTTGCCCAAAACTCTATCTCCGCTCTTACGTCAGAAAGATCCAGCCCCACACCGCCGATAGAAATTTGTGGGTTCACTTCTTTTAAGACATTCTGTCAGGGACTCAGCTTGAATGGTTCTACCAACTGGAGAGAGCCTATGTCCAAAATTGGGAAGATCTGGCTACTGCTTTTTATAAGCAGTATCAATACAACACCGACCTTGCTCATACTCATACTCAACTCCAGAGTATGTCCATGGGTGAAAGTGAAGGCTTTAAAGACTATGCCCAGAAGTGGAGAGACTTGGACGGAAGAGTTCAACCCCCATTGTCTGATATGGAGTTAGTCGATATGTTTCTAGGGACGCTATCTGGTCCATTATTTAATCATTTGATCGGCAGCTCATCATCCGGTTTCACCGAGCTGATCCTAATTGGAGAGAGAGTAGAAGTTGGGATTCGAAGCGGCAAGATACAAAAGGATTCCTCTTCGAGTTTGGTAAAGAAGCCTTTTTCCAGTAAGAAAGAAGCTAGTGCCATCTATGGCCTGAGAGGCCAAAACAGAGCTGAACATCGTCAGACAGTAAGTTCCGTAATGATACCTAGGCATGCGGATGCTCCATAACGCAACAATCAACAAAGGGTGGAAAGACCACAAGAACAGCTTACTCGGATCAATATGATGTTGGCTGAAGTTCTACCCCATCTGCTGAGATCCAACTTGGCGACCTTGAAAGAGGCTCCCAAGAATTCGAACACTACGTCTCCCTGATATAATCTAAATGCTCGATGTGCCTATCATTCTGAGAGTCCTGGCCACGATACCAACGACTGCTAGGCTCTAATAAATAAGGTATAAGATCTGATCAAAGCCAAGGAAATTGAGTTCGATGCTCCGGAAAATCCCAATGTTATAACTGCTCTCGTGCCTAAGCACGGTCGCAGAGTTGATGTTGTTGATACCGACTTGTTTGCAACCCTAGTGGATGAAGTTTTTACTCCTCTTATGACGGCTAAGAAGAATTTGTTGTCAGCCGGTTTATTTTCGGGTTGTGGTGAAGGTTTCCAGATGTGTTCGTTTCTGCCTTCTAGTTGCCATTTGCTGAAGTCAGGTGTTTAGCGCCTGATGGAAAACCAAGAAATTTTGTTCGAGAAAACCTTGATTCCTGTTGTTCCATCTGAAGATGTTGCTATTATAACCATTTCCTCCAATCCTTCCAAGGTCTCCTCGAGAAGACCTATTAGGATTACATCTATTCCAAGAGTCGCTCCGCTAATAATCACCGTTCCTGGTCCTGTCCCGTATGCCTCGGACAAAGTTGTCCCCTGGCATTATGGTGCCGATGTGTACTATCATGGCATCAAACAAGATCTGAAAAATGAAGAGGCTGATCCTGATATTAGTAACATTATCGGGACCAACAAGGATACCCGAAGTGGAAGGGTTTTCTCTCCCGAGATTTCCTCGAAGACTGTCAATAGGCCTATTGTCATTCCGTCTGCTGTTCCTGCTAGCACATCGACTACTGCCCCTGTTCTTACTCCAATTATTACCCCTTCCAGTGAGTCATCTGGTACCCACGACAAAGAAGTTATAGTCGAGCCTACCCGGACGGAGGCACCTAGAAAAATTATGGTGGAAGCCTCTAAGCAAGAGATAGAGGAAATACTGAAAATAATCAAAAAGACTGACTACAATATGGTCGAGCAGTTGGGGCAGACTCCTTCAAAGATATACATGTTGTCTCTGTTGTTGTGCTCTGAAGCCCATGCAAAGGCTTTGAACGCATTCCTCAAGACTGCACATGTGCCGCAGGAGACCTCGGCTGATCAATTCAAGGATTGTGTAGCCAGCCTGACTGTTGACAATGGGTTGGGTTTTTTAGATGCGAACCTGACACCGAAAGGGAGGAAGCATAATGATGCTCTGCATGTCTCGATTGAGTGCATGGGAACCACTATGGTTCATGTGCTGGTAGATATTGGGTCTTCGCTAAATGTTCTGCCTAAGAAGGCGTTGGATCGGTTGGACTATGAGGGCTTGACCTTAAAGCCTAGTAACATCGTGGTAAGGGCTTTTCATGGGTCAAAAAGAACGTTGCACGTGGAGGCGGACATCCCTGTCAAAGTAGGCTCTCACACCTTTGAGTCCACCTTCTGCGTAATGGACATCCGGCCGTCATACTCCTGTTTGTTGGGTCATCCTTGGATCCATGAAGTTGGGGCAGTCACTTCTACACTGCACCAAATGCTGAAGTATCCATTAAGAGGAAAGATTGTCACCGTGCATGGTGAGGAGGAGTATATGGTGAGCCACCTCAATTCCTTCAGGTATGTAGAGATGGACGGGGAATTAATAGAGACTCTTTGCTAGAACTTTGAAGAGGTCCCCATGATCTTGGCATCGGTTGAAACTACTACCAACAAACCTCCTCTGAAGATGGCTTCCCTCAAAGACGCCAGAGTAGTGGTTGAAGAAGGTGGGTGTACCAACTGGGGACAACTCCCTGATTTTATTCATAAAACTGACAAGTTTGGTTTGGGCTTTACTTCAGGAGCTCAAAGGGCTGTTCGACGTGCTCGGGCTGGAGGACCTCCCCTACGCATAAGTAATCGAGGAATTAATGCCATTAAAGACAACGAGCAAGACTCAGACATTGACAGCTGGATCTACCCAACTACCAACGGTGGACCGAGTAACTAGACGGATAGGGACTTTATACCAGTTTCTTTTATTCCGTAGTAATTGTCTCACTTGTTTTGAGATTTGTAATAAACAATTTAAAACTCTACAGCCTTGTGCCTTGCCCGAAGCACGTTAGTTTTGTTTGTGAGGGCTATTATTTGTCATCCTATATATCATCAATAAAACATTGGACGTTCCTTGCATACAAATTTTGCGCTCTTTTTTTTTCTTTTCTGTTTTCACTTTATCAAAACAGCTATGCTCTTACACACACTCACGTATCATACTGCAGATCCATATCCACTCTGGATCACATTGATAAAAACCCTGCTACTGTCCGTTATGACTTCGAAAATCTGATCAACCAAGTCGAGGACGAAGGTGAGGATGATTGTGAGGTACCTGGAGAACTTGCTAGACTATTACAATAGGAAGAAAGGGCCATACAACCTCATGAAGAGTCGATTGAGACGATAAACCTGTGCACAGAGATAGACAGAAAGGAGGTCAAGATTTGTGCAAATTTGGAAGTTAAGGTCAAACAGTGGTTGATACAAATGTTGCACGACTACGTTGAGATCTTTTCCTGGTCATATGTAGACATGCCAGGTTTAGACACTGATATTGTGGTACATCGTCTGCCGACCAAAGAAGACTGTCCACCGGTTAAACAGAAGGTCCATCGTATGTGCCCTGAAATGTAAGAAAAGATTAAGGCGGAAGTCATGAAACAGTTCGACGCATGGTTCTTAGTTGTCACCTCATATCCACAGTGGGTTGCTAACGTCGTTCGGGTACCTAAGAAAGATGGTAAGGTATGGATGTGCATGGATTATAAAGATCTAAACAGGGAAATCCCCAAGGATGACTTCCCACTTCCTCACATTGACGTTCTGGTTGACAACACCGCACAACACAAAATGTTCTCCTTCATGGATGATTTCTCTGGCTACAACTAGATCAAGATTGCTCCTAAAGACATGGAGAAGACAACCTTCGTCACACAGTGGGGCACCTTCTGTTACAAAGTGATTCCTTTTGGGTTAAAGAATGCTGGGGAAACTTATCAGCGCGCCATGGTCACTTTGTTCCATGATATGATTCATCACGAGATCGAAGTTTATGTTGATGACATGATAGCTAGGTCTCAAACTGAGGAAGAGCACCTTGATCATCTACAAAAGTTGTTTAACAGATTGAAGATATACAAGCTGAGGTTGAATTCGAACAAGTGCACCTTCGGGGTAAGATCTGGTAAGCTTTTGGGTTTCATTGTCAGCGACAAAGGCATCCAAGTAGATCCTGCAAAGGTAAAGGCCATACAAGAAATGCCAGCTCCCCGTACAGAGAAGGAAGTTAGAGGTTTCTTGGGACGCTTGAATTACATCTCCAGGTTTATTTCACATCTGACTGCTACTTGTGAGCCCATCTTCAAGCTTTTGAAGAAAGATCAAGTGGTAAAGTGGAATGATGAATGCCATACCGCTTTTGAAAGAATCAAAGAATATCTTCAAGAACCGCCAATTTTGATGCCTCCGGTTGAAGGAAGACCTTTGATAATGTACTTAACAGTGCTAGACAATTCAATGGGGTGTGTGATGGGGAAGCATGACGAGTCTGGTCGAAAAGAGAACGTGATATACTACCTTAGCAAAAAGTTTAACGACTGTGAGACAAGATAGTCACTGCTCGAGAAAAATTGTTGCGCTTTGGCATGGGTTGCTCGCTGACTAAGACAGTACATGCTGACCCACACTACTTTGTTGATATCTAAGATGGATCCGATCAAGTACATCTTTGAGAAACCTGCACTCTCCAGAAGAATAGCAAGATGGCAGATGATCTTAACTGAGTATGATATACAATATACAACCCAAAAATCAATCAATAGGAGTGTATTGGCTTATCATTTGGCTCATCAGGCCGTGGATGACTACCAGTCCATGAATTTTGAGTTCCCGGATGAGAATATTATGCTGGTGACTGACTATGAAGAACCTGGATCGAATGAAGGACCCGAAGAGGGATCCTGATGGACCATGGTTTTTGACGGAGATTCGAACGCACTCGGTAACAACATTGGCGCATTAATCATATCTCCTGAGGGCTTTCATACTCATTTCACTGCCCGGCTCTGTTTCAACTGCACTAACAACATAGCGGAGTATGAAGCTTGTATCATGGGTCTCAAGGCTGCTATTGACCTCAGGATCAAGTTCTTGGACGTTTTCGGAGATTCATCCTTGTTAATAAGTCAGATCAAAGGTGAATGGGATACGAAGCATCCGAATCTCATCCCATACAAAGAGTATGTGTTGACGTTTCTCCCACACTTTGAGGAGGTAACTTTTGAACATTTCTCACGAGAGGAGAACCAGTTAGCGGACGCGCTAGCTACCATGTCTTTTATGTTCAGAGTTAGGTGGGACAATGAAGCTCCCCAAATCACCATTGAGAGGTTGGATGAACCAGCACACTGTTGCGAGATTGATACTAATGAGGTGGCAGACAAACCTTGGTTTCACGAAGTCAAAAGGTATCTCGAGACTCAAGAGTATCCCGAAGAGGCATCTGTCAATGATAAAAAGTTTCTGAGAATATTCACTGTGAAATTATTCCTCAGTAATGGAATTCTCTACAAGCGCAATCACGACTCCACATTACTACGGTGTGTAGACAACAACGAAGCAGAGAGGATCATGACTGATCTACATGAAGGAACTTTTGGAACCCATTCTAGTGGACATACCATGGCTAAGAAGATCCTACGGGTAGGATATTACTGGTCCACTATGGAAGCCAATTGTTATCATCACTGTCAAACTTGTCATAAGTTCCAAATCTACGTTGATAAGGTGCATGTGCCTCCGGTCCCCTTAAACGTCTTGACAGATCCGTCGCCCTTTGTAATGTGGGGCATCGACATGATTGGAGAAATTAGGCCTACTGCATCCAATGGATATCGCTTAATCCTAGTAGCCATTGATTACTTCACGAAGTGGGTTGAGGAGGCCTCCTTTGCTACTGTGACCAAGAACATTGTGGAGCAGTTTATCCGACATAATCTGATATGTCGGTATGGTGTGGCAGAGATAATTGTTACTGACAATGGTACAAATCTCAACAACACGATGATCATCGAGCTCTGTAAATAATTCAAGATACAGCATCATAACTCTTCTCCTTATCGGCCGAAGATGAATGGCATTATCGAAGCGGCTAACAAGAACATCAAGAAAATTGTACAGAAGATGACGGTGACATATAAGGACTGGCATGAGATGTTACCATTTGCTCTTCATTGATACTGTACCTCAGCACGGACGTCGACATGGGCAACACCCTATTCTCTAGTATATGGCATGGAGGCAGTCCTACCCATCGAAGTCCATATACCTTATCTCAGGATTTTGAAGGATGCGGGCAAAAATAAGGGATGAAAATGAAAAATCTGTACACCCGGCAAGCCGAAAACCTGAAAAGGCGGCTTGGGAAAAAAGGGTATCCCGGTGGACTGAAAACCCGAAAGGGCAGTCCAGGAAAAAGTTAGGGATATAAAGCGTATCACTGTGTCTCATTGGATCATCTTGCGACCAGACTTCAGTATCGACTACCAAGCTCGGACGACACCAATCAACCTAATCAACTTTAGACAAACAGCAAAGTGATGAGACGCTCGAAGATATAGGGGCAATAACAGAGTTGGAACCCAATGGGGTTGTTTCATATAGCTGTTTTCTTTTACACAAATTTGTATAGCTTCTATTTTTTACGGAGGCATTCTCTCACTAGAACGTCATCCTCCTTGTACAAAAACGCCCATTACAGGCCAACTTCAAAAATCAATACAAAATCATTTTCCCAAGAAACTTTGAGTTTTTTCTTTTCCTATTTTGTTTTACAAGAACGTCCAATGATTTATTCTTGACATATGCATTTGAACATGATTGTTGCTCATAAATATTTACATAAGAAACAAAAAGACAATTACTCGTAATTCCAGAAACAGGGGCAAAAACAAGAAGTGCCAAACCCGACAGTTACTCTGCCCAGCAGGTACCGGGATAGAGTCAGCTTTGGAGCATAATCATCAGTACATACACTCCCTACAGAGTAAAAATATCCAAAAGCATTGATGTCGGCTTTCCCAAGACAGGAAGTAATCTTCCCAGTCAGGGTCATCCAAAATCCTTATAGCTATATCCCCTAGCCAAATTTCATAATCGCGGGCGGATCAGTAAAATTCATCCCCCAAGCAGAGTTTATTTCTCTGGATACAAAAGCTCAATCCTCGACAGAGCTCATTACTTCAGCTACAAAAATCCACTTTCCAAGCTATTCCCCGCAGAGTTATCCTCGAACAAAATCTCTCTCTGACAGAATATTCAAAGAGCAAATCTCTAACATAGTCATTTATGTTCCCTATCCCCGGAAGAAGTAGAATAATCATAATTCTCCATAACAGTCAGGAATGCTATATTCCCTAGAAGCATTCCGGGATTTATTTTCCCAGACGCGGGCATACCCCGATAGCATTTCATGTACATACATCATGAAATGTGAATACATATCATATACAACATAATCTCATTTATTTTGAGAACATCATCTCACCATGCAATTCATGCATCACACATAATTAACTCTGTTATCTTTTCAGGAAAGACGATTAGCTTTAACTAATTCAGCAGTTATGCAGGTCACGTCTGCAGACGACTAATGGAAACTCATTTCCCGAAACCAAACGGGTTAACTAATCTACACTATCGCCTTGAAGTAACCTTACTATCCAGGTTCCTTCCCCATAAGCCCTACCATCCAGACTTTCACCTTGAAGTAACCCTACTATCCAGGTTCATTCTCACAGCCCTACTATCCAGGCTCTCATCCCGAAGTAACCCTACTATCCATGTTCCTTCTCACAGCCCTACTATCCAGGCTTTCATCCCGAAGTAACCCTACTATCCAGGTTCCTTCTCATAGCCCTACTATCCAGGCTTTCATTTCGAAGTAACCCTACTATCCAGGTTCCTTCTCAAAACCCTACTATCCAAGCTTTCAATTCGAGGTAACCCTACGACCCAGGTTCCTTCTCACAGCCCTACTATCCAGGATTTCATTTCGAAGTAACCCTAATATCCAGGTTCCTTTCCATAAGCTCTACCATCCAGGATTTCACCTTGAAGTAACCCTACTATCCAGGTTCCTTCTCATAGCCCTACTATCCAGGCTTTTATTTTGAAGTAACCCTACTATCCAGGTTCCTTCTCATAGCCCTACTATCTAGGCTTTCATTTCAAATTAACCCAACTATCAAGGTTCCTTCTCATAGCCCTACTATCCAGGCTTTCATTTCGAAGTAACCCTACTATCCAGGTTCCTTCTCATAGCCCTACTATCCAGGCTTTCATTTCGAAGTAACCCTACTATCCAGGTTCCTTCTCACAACCCTACTATCCAGACTTTCATTTCGAAGTAACCCTACTATCCAGGTTCCTTCTCATAGACCTACTATCCAGGGTTTCATCCCGAAGTAACCCTACTATCCAGGTTCCTTCTCACAGCCCTACTATCCAGGCTTTCATTTTGAAGTAACCTTACTATCCAGGTTCCTTCTTATAGCCCTACTATCCAGGCTTTCATCCCAAAGTAACCTTTATATCCGGGTTCCTTCTCATAGCCCTACTATCCAGGCTTTCATTTCGAAGTAACCCTACTATCTAGGTTCCTTCTCACAGCCCTACTATCCAGGCTTTCATTTCGAAGTAACCCTACTATCCAGGTTCCTTTCCATAAGCTCTACCATCCAGGATTTCACCTTGAAGTAACCCTACTATCCAGGTTCCTTCTCATAGCCCTACTATCTAGGCTTTCATTTCGAAGTAACCCTACTATCCAGGTTCCTCCTCACAACCCTATTATCCAGGCTTTCATTTCAAAGTAACCCTACTATCCAGGTTCCTTCAATAAGCCCTACCATCCAGGCTTTCACTTTGAAGTAACCCTACTATCCAGGTTCCTTCTCATAGCCCTACTATCCAGACTTTCATCCCGAAGTAACCCTACTATCCAGGTTCCTTCTCATAGCCCTACTATCCAGGCTTTCATTTCGAAGTAACCCTACCATCCAGGTTCCTTCTCTGTCATCTCCATACGACAGTTTACAACATGTTAAGACTTGGACCCAACCAGTTACGGTCAATTTCACCTTTCCCTAGTAAGTCGTTGTGGAGCCTGGACCCGCACCAGATATGCAGTTTACTTCCACTTCCTCAATTAGGAGTTAATTCCCCAGTAGAGTAATGGATAATCGAAGCTCCTAGCCTCTATTTCCCAAGACGTGAATCAATATTCTCTAACAAAGTCCTCCTCAACGATAGGTACAGGAATTCTCGCAAAGGAATCTTCCATGCAACCGATACATTTTTTGGATGGCATCGTTAAACCCATTTCCGACGATTCTCTATCGACTTCCAAATGGCATATGTAATCCCATTCCCGATATCACCAATCTAGTATTACTTCATGCGAGTGCAAATTTTTAGGCACTTTAGTGTTCAATCGTCTTCTACCTTCGGATCAGGAAAGACATACCGACCAATCTACATCCTCAGGTTTAAGAAGATTGAACAGGGGCAGTGTAGGATCAAGCGCCTACCACTGTGCTAAAAGAAATTGCTTGTAGCCAAGGTGCTACTCTATTTCCTTATAGAGAATCCAACAAGGGGCCTACCTGGCCCACCTAACACACCTGTGTAGGCGCCCATGGGGGGATGTTAAGCCCTTCGAATCCCTAAGGTTGGCGGTGGATATTTTAATCCAACAATCTTCCCCCTAGTGTCAGTCGGGGGGATTCGAACCCATGACCTTGCTCTGATACCACTTGTAGGATCAAGTGCCTACCACTATGCTAAAAGCAATTGCTTGTAGCCAAGGTGCTACTCTATTTCCTTATAGTGAATCCAACAAGGGGCCTACCTGGCCCACCTAACACATATGTGTAGGCGCCCATGGGGGATGTTAAGCCCTTTGAATCCCTAAGGTTGACGCTGGATATTTTAATCCAACAGGAAGTTGTTGTACCCCAAAATTTGCCCTCCCATTTTACTCAAAACATACTCATTGAAATCTTCAACTTGCTCAAAGATGCCCAAGAACTAACCAGACAAATGTTGTCCCAAGACAATAAACCTCCAACTAGGGTTTCCATTTTCAACAAGAGGGGTGAACTCCAAAGTTCTAAAATATTTTCCATGGTCTTAATATGTTCTCAAGACCATCCATGTCAAATTTCAAGATTTGCACAAGAAGTTTGCTCAGTCAACTGCTCAGATGCTTGAGAATCGACAGTATTAGGTCAAAAGTCAACTGTGGCCCACATACAGTCAAACTTCAATATTTTTGGTTAACATAAACATTTTAAAGTGATATTCATCATTTGATCAAGGGTTGATCATGATTCCTCGAGGAATGCTCCTAATTCATCAAAACTCAAAAGTTGCTAAATTAGAGTTTCTTAGGAAAAGTCAACCAAACTTTGACCAAGCATAACTTTCTCATACTTCATCATAAATTTCTCATCCAAGTCTCGTTTTGAAGGTAATGCAATTTCCTATAACTCATCTTCATCCCTCATGTTTAAGAAATGCACCCATAAAAAGATATGAATGTCTACATTATAGGTCCTTTTGAAAAGTCAACAAAAACACTTTTTGGGTCAAAGCTTCTTACATGAACATGGAGGACCCAATTGAGATGAGACCAAAAAGGTTGCTTAGGGGACATCTTAAGATGAGACCCAATTGAGAGAGAGAGAGACATGCATTGTCAAAGTTGGCCATTTTTTGGAAATTTGCACAAAGTCAACAATGCCCAAAATTGCATTTTGTCCACATAGGCCCATCTTTTCAAGATTGAATCTCAATCCTAGATGGCCCATGACCTATGGGACCCTCCATGCTTTATTTATTTGTTTATTTAATTTATTTTGATTTTTATTCATTTAAAAATAAAATTAAATCAAATAAATCCAAATAAATAATATGAGTTGTTTTAGGAATGATTTTTGTATTGAATGGAGATCTTATATGATGTCAATAGCCAAGAAAAACGTGCAAGGTTGAAAAAAGAAGAAATCTCTACATTTGGAAAGATTGGATGCAAGAATTGAAATTCATTATTCTTTGGATTCATTCCAATTTTATGGACCTAATTTGATTCTCACATATATACAAGATCATTCTAACCCTAGAGGGGAAGGATTGCATGCGCAACCTACCTCCAAAGCAAGAAACAAAACTCAAAATTTTTGTTCAAAAGTGAGAGACCTATCTTCTTCCACAAGCCAATTCAAGACGTGCTGAAGGTCAAATCGTGTTCTTGGGCATCCTCTGAAGCGATTGCAATCATCACCAAGTCTCCACAAGCCCAGAAATATGTTGTACGATCATCACAGTTTATCTTTCTTTCCAAAATCGATTATCATGATTCTTGCATCATAAACATGTTTTAATTGTATGGTTGGGCTTATTATCGTATTTGTAATGTACTGGATGGGTTTGATTGAAGTTTAAGTGCACGAATAGATATTTTCCATGGCTAGGGTTCCGGAGCTCCAATTTGGGGAACCCTAGTTAGAAGAAAAGTTAGGCCAAATTAAGGACCTCTTCAAGAGCAGGGACTGGTTTGCAATCAATCCATGGTGTTGGATGGGATTTATATTGCTTGGGTTGTATTTTTGATGTTTGCAGGTTTGTAGCCACGCTTAAAAACCATCACTATAGCCTATAGTGACGAGTTTGGAAGTAGGTAAAAGTTCCCTCTAAGACAACACTCCCTGGGGAAGAGGATGAATGTGTGTCAGTGCATGAGTGGACGATTTGAAATTTGCACGTTTTTCTTAGGCCAAGTGCTCAGTTTGTATTATATTTATTTTGTTTAATTATGTACATAACTAACACACTAGCGCAAATGGCAAGGGAAGAAGGCATGTGAGAGGGAGGGCCTGGGTTCGATCCCAGGTCCAGACCTTTTGCATTTTCTGAAACTAAAATCCCAAATCCAGTGCATGTCATGTGCTGAGGACCACCACACACCCTTGGATCTCGCCCCTTGGATTCATTACCATGTAGATCCCACGCCCTAGCTTTGAACATCCACGATAGACCATCAGAAGACAAACACACTGGATCTGGCGCAGACATGGGCTCAGTATAATGGGTCTGGACAAGAATTCCAAAACAGACCCCCTGGGAGCTTAGACAGGCCCAATTTCTTACTCTTTTTTTATTGTTTTTCTTTTATTTATTAATTATATTTTTCTTTAATAACACCAAAAAAATTATTTTTTCATTTAATCAAAAATCACCAAAAAACATCAAAAAAAATCTTTTCTTCATAAAAAAATATTCTATTAGTTAATTACTTTAATTAAATTAGGGTAATTTAATGTCTTTTTATTATAATTCAAAATAATTAGATTTAGGGTTTAATTTTATATTTAACCTAATTTTTCCTTAAAAAATAACATAAATATTTTCTCAATATAGATTTTTAGGTCATCTAATTATTTCTCGCATTTAATTTGCCGCGCGTTTTTTATTTTCCTTTTTATTATTATTTGTAACTGCTCCGAGTTTGTAATAGATGTAAATAGGATTTCAATTTCGCATTTTTATTTTCAGTCAAAATAATTATGTATCTGCCTAAAGCCATGTAATAGTTAGGATTTTAATTTCTCGCTTTTAATTTCCCCAACTATTTAACTGTTAGATGTATGGAAAATAGGCTTGCATGCAAAAGATAAATGAAATTAAAACAGTAGAAAACCCTAGTTGTGCAAAGATAATTAACTAAAAAAATACACTTGCACATGTTCACTCCTAGGGTTTACTCCACTTGGTTGCCTCAGAAATAATGTTCGTGTCCCTCAAATGTAGGGATACCTTAGCAATGACCCGCGATTCAAAGTTGTCATAAAGATCATAGTCCCTAATTGTCCCTCGAGTTTCCTACGAATTGATCTTATGATGATAGTCCCTTAGAAACGCTAAGGCATCTCTACTTGTTGCCTTTAGAGACCATTTCGTCCCTTCGAACGTCCTTTTAAAATTCCAACGACGGTGCTACCTATTCCTTAATAATAGGGTAGCGTTGTCTAAAGGAAAACTAACAGACTTTTTCGAGTAGGTAGATTAGTTCCTAAGTACTTACTCAAACAAAACTTTTTCACACAAACTCTTTTCAAAACAATTTTCGAAACAACTTCGTCACACCCTTGAGGACCGATACAAGGGTTATCACGAAGTAAACAAAACTTTTCAAAACAAGCACACACAAGCAATTTAAAAAAATGATCAAGTACCTAAGAGCCTGTAGAAAACCACAAATAGAAAGGGTGCTAACACCTTCCCTTTCTATAATTTACCCCCGTACTCAGAAACATTATCGAAAAGGTTTTTTTTGTTCTTTTTCCTTTCCTTAATTGGATGAAATAAAAGTCGGTGGCGACTCTTGCTTACCGCAACATTTGCGAATACAAAATGCAAGCTAATATAACAGTCAGTTCTACCACCGTATCACAAGTTCCAAATGCAAGTTTCAAGATGGTCATCCAACTAACCACTAATTCTTAACAATTGACTTTATTTTGTGCTTCTATATTTATGCTTTTATTATATGCACCATTTACTTCAGCATTTACATTTCATGCTCTTTTTCATCTTTGCTCACTTGAGCCTTTATATCCATGTCATGTTATTTTGCTTACCTGAGCTTTTCATTTCTTTTTGAAGATACCTAATAATCAACTTAAACCCTAAAAAAATTTAATGTTAGTTGGACTACTTGGTTATTACCTTGGCATTATGGAGTGATGGACTTCTTGGACTTAGGAATAGAAACTTTGACCTATGTTAGAGACCTTCTGACCTTAATTGATATTTTGTTTGGAGTTCTTGGGATTTACCCCCAAGACATTGGGTTATTTGTTTGTTTTGTGTGCAGGCTATTATGATTACATATATTGTTAGTAATCTGGATTTCATCTGTATACAGTTGTTACTCTGCCCAATTTTTGTGAGGACTAAATGTAATTTAAGTTTGGTATTCTTAAGAGGTTTATTAATTGTTTGCTTGGTTTCAAATCCAAAGGATGAGATTCTACATTGACTCATTATGTCAAATGTTGGCTTCTTGTTTGGTTAGATGGTTCTTCTCCTTAGCTTTTAACTTATGCTTTAGGATAGTCTCTTCATCTCCTCCCATCTTCTTTAATTTCAAAAATCTTCTCCCTCCTTTTGAAAATTCTTCTTGTTTCTAAACTTGAACAACTTTCATAATAAACTTGGACTTAGGTCATGCATTTTCAAAATATTTTCTTAATCAAACTTTAATCAATTTAACAATATCTTGACATTTTATTGTTAGAAGATTAAAAGTCAATCAATCTCATTCAAACCATTTTTCCACCTTGGCTTTTTACTTTAAAATTTTCTCAAAAGACTAGACTCTTGTCAAATCCTTATAGTGATGCAAACAATTATACTTCTACAATATGTAGTGAAGTGAGATATTTTCCACTTGGGTGTCGAGTGAGGCTTTGTTGATTTTAAAATCCAATCCATATCCTCCACTTTGAGATGATACAAATTCTCCTTTCTTATGATTATGGGTAGTAAGTATGTTTTCCACTCGGACAATGACGATGACGTCTTTTCTCTTAAAATTAACCAACACACTTGTGTTTTAAAATTTTTAAATGTGAACTACGTGTACCCTGATCCCCTATTTCATGGAAGGTGGTACGTAGACACTAAAGTTTCGCAACCGCGGAGGGTGCAAAAATCATAAAAAAATATACTTCTTTTTTCTCAACCCCATAATCTATTTTACATACAAAATCTTATTAGCCAAAATATACAGATTTACAAAGAGGTTCCTGCGGAGTATCGTAGATGTTTAGGGTGCTAATACATTCCCTTTGCATAACCATCCCCCTTACTTATAATCTTTCCCCCCTCTTTTGGGTTATTCACTTTTTTCCCATTCCTTTGGAAACAATAAAGCACGGTGGCAATTTTTTATTTTGATTTGTACAAGTCAAGTCAACCCAATGGATTTGTCTTAACATTTCTACTGCTACACTAAGATTGAGAGTTATATAGATTTCCAGAAGAAGTATGGAGTTATTATGCCTCTTATGAAGCTCAAGATGAAGGAGGGTATTCTTTCTACATTGTTCTAGTTCTATGATTCGTTATACCAGTGTTTTTCTTTTCCTGATTAATAGTTGATGTCCATATTGGAAGAGTATCTTACTTACTTGGTTTACCTATTACTGATTGTGTTCCGTTCACCGGCTTAGAAAGAGAGCCCAAGTCACATGATATTTCTACCATAACTCTCTTGAATAAGTCTAAAATTGAGGATAACATGACTACCAAAGGAGGAATCAGAGATTTACCTGCTCCATTTCTATTGGAGAAAGCTCGTTACTTTGCCAAAATGAAGAGTATAATTGCTTTTGAGGCTATCTTTGCTTTGCTTTCTTATGGGTTGTTCTTATTTCCTAACGTCGACAAATTTATGGATGTTAATGCCATTAGGGTCTTTTTTATTAGGAATCAAGTCCCTATGCTGCAATATCAGTGGTTTATTTCTCACTTACCCCAGAGAGGGATGGTCATCTATTGCACACTATTGTTATTTCAGTAGTTTATTTCTCACTTACCTCAGACTATTTCCTTTTGGGATATCAAGAAGGAACCACGTTGAACCCCGAAGATTATGGCTCTCACTCATTCTAACATTGATCGGTATCATCAAGCTTATTATGATGTGGAGATTATTGATAGTTGTGGTAGTTTCTCCAATATGCCTCTTCTTGGTAGAAAGGGAGGAAGTAACTACAATTTCGTTCTTGCGCGTCGTCAAGTTTGATATCCGATGAGAGATGAGCCAAACAGCATTCATCTGAGTGGTTTCTTTCTCATAGAATGAGAAGATGACAAGGCAACTAAATAAATGATTGAAAAGGGTTGGCGCCATATTCATAGAAAGGGTAGAAAAGACTTGGGACCAAGATGAGCTATTTCCTTAGAGCCTCATCTCCGTTGGGTACAAGCAAGGGCAATTCAGTTGAAGATGTCTTATTCTCGTGAATAACCTATATCTGATATGTTTATGAGGACTACTTATCCTCTCTTAGATGATGTGGAAGAACTTCAGCTTGCCTTATTTAGGATGCAACAAGAGAAGGAAGCATGGAAGAACAAGTACCAGACTTTGGAGGTATCCTACTCAACAGAATTAAAAGAGAAAGATAACTTGATTGAGATTCTATAGAGTCATGCTATGGAGATGATGGAGAAGCAAGAGGATTTATTTTCCTCTAGAGTTCCGCCCGGTCCCAGTCACCCATTTTCTGATTCTAGTGGATGGAAAGAAGTCGCCAACAAGTATACAGAAGAGAACAAGCATTTGAAGACTGAGATTGCAAGACTCATTAGAAAGCGTCAGTGTGTGGAGAGATCTTCATCAGCTTTGGCTCCTTTGGATTTTTAGATTATATCTTTATTCTCTTGCGCTTAGGATTATTGAAACTTGTACTAAAAGTTGTAATCCATTCCAAAGTTATTAAAATGAGAATCTTCAGTATTTCCAAATGTGTTAGTACTTCAATATTTGCAATTGCTTATAATTCTTTGAGTTCCTTGAATAAAATTAATAAATCATATGCATTACATCATACATCATTTTGCACATATTTTTGCATTCATGTTCATTCCTAGGTGTCTTACTTGTTTCTCTGCTTCAACAGTCGGCAAGTTGTCTCATCGCTATAATACTCAGGCAAATTCTAGAAAAAAGATGGAATATCTTGAACAATAGAATTGTGAGCTAGGCAAAGAAGTTACTGCTTTAAGAGTCGGTATGGCTAATCTGACTACTTTGGTAGAGTCGTTGGTGGCTACTCAAAATCAGCCACCACCACCTCCTCATTCTTCTTTTCATGCTACTCAACCACATCAGACAACCATTATTTTAGAGGTTCTATTAGTTCACATCTTTGTTACTCTGATTACTGCTACTCAATATTGTATGCCTCGTGGTTACCCATGGGTAATGCCTAAGAATTCCATGCTAGAAGGTTACAATCCTCCTGCTCAAGTTGCTTCATTTGCTCAAATTACTTATATTTCTACACCTTTTGTGGTACATGCTACTCCTGTTGCTAATAATGAGATTCCTCATGTTGCACCTCCTACAATGAATGTTATGCTTGTTATTAATGATGAGGTTTATCATCCTGCTCCTCCACTAAGTGAAAGTTTGGGCTTTTATGACCGAATAGATGATTTCCATGATCAATTCAATGAAATGCAGAAAGAAGTTAAGGCTCTCCAAGGGAAAGAGTTATTCGGACAAAATGTCAATGACTTCTGTTTAGTTCCTAATGTGAAAGTTCCTGTGTAATACGGCGGGAGAACTTACTTTTTTAGTGTTATCGCAAATGTGCAGTTAGCAAGACTCGCCACCGACTTTTCTTTTATCCAATATTTAGGAAAGGTTAAAAGAACAGGAAAGACCTTTGAAATATTTTGAGTTTGAGGGGTAAATCATGTAAAGGATAGGTGTTAGCACCCTTTACATTCGTAGTTATCTATGTGCTCTTAATTGCTTAGCTCACTTTCTTTTTGTGTGTAAATTGTTTGAAAATATTTTGAAATGCCAATGTAAGAAAGAATTTGTAATAATTCTTACATCAGTCCTCAAGAATGTATACAAAGTGTTTCGTAAAATATTTATTATTTTGAAAGCATGATGTGAGAAAAAATTTTGTTTGTGAGCAAGCATTCAAGAGTCTTACCCACTAGGTTTTTGTCTTTCCTACTATTTTCCTTTTCCTTTGGAGATAGTATTATCCATACCATTAGTTGGTAGGTAATCTTATCTATTGGATGTGAAGGGACAGTCGTAGCTTCATCGTATGGTCATAGAAGGAAACATGTAAGGATACCTTAGCAATTGTATCGAAGGGACTATCATCATGTTTCTCGTAGGGTCATCAAGGGACTAGATCAAATTTTTGTACGAAACTCGAGGGACATCAAGGGACTGTGATCTTTTATATTGTAAGGACTATGATGATTGTATCGAGAGTCGTTTGCTAAAATATCCCTACTTTTGAGAGACATGACCAATATTCGTAAGGCAACAAGAGAGGTTACCCTATAGGTGTAAGTGTGAAGAGTGTTTGTTTTCAGTTTATTTTATCCTGAGATTAGGTTTATCTATATCAACTTTTAGTCTTTCCATACAATCCTAATTTCTAATCATAGCATAAAAATATAAGTGCGAGAATATACATGTCATATGTTATTACATCCTCGGAGCATATACATAATAAGGAAAAAGATGCAGAAAATAAATCTACGCTATTACATTAGAGAGTGCGTCCTATACACTTGACTAAGAAAATAACTGACAAAAGATGAATGAAAGTGTTAGAAAAAGATGTTTAAAACCTTAAGATTCTATGTGTTATAAAATATATTTTTGGTGTTTTTGTAGAAAATAATTTAAGTGTTAAAAGTAATAAAAAAAAATCCTAATTTCTAATTCATTTTAATTAATAAAAACCAAAAGTCTAATTAGTTAAAGAAAATTAATTGGTTAAGAAATAAACTTAAAACTAATTATGTTTTGAAAAGGTATTTTATGGTTTTTGGTTAATTGGTTAATTAGAAAAATAGATAATTAAATGGAATGAAAAACAAGGGTTAGAAAAACTGAGAAAATAAGATGCATGGGGTGGGGATCGAACCCACCCCTTTGGCTCAAAGGTGATAGCTCCGCCCATCAGGCCATATGCTTGTTTGTGATTGAGAATAAGTATCAATCAACATATAATGAACATGCATTAACCTGGAAAATAAAGAAAAGACTTTGACAAAAGAGGGAATCGAACCCACGCCCTCTCGTTTAACAAGCATCTCACTTACCACCTGGCCATAATTGTTTCGCATCAATTCAATAACACGTAATATCTATAAAAAAAGTTAAACTCTAAAAATAAGAAATCAACAAGAATTGAAAATGCGTGCTAGTGGTTGGGTCCGAAGTTTTTAAATGGACCAATTAGAGAGAGGCAGGAAGCCACGCATGCCCTTGACCCAGGTCAGCGCCACCACCAACGGTGTTTCCACCTTCTTCTCTGGTGAGACCAAATGCCAAACCTGCAAATGGAAGCAAAACAAAAAAGAAAAGCATCCAGATCCACTAACTGAGACCACGAGAATTCAATGGTGGTGTTAGTTTTGACTGAGAAGGCTTGTAGCTAGGGTTTCGAAGCTTTGAGAGCTTCGAGCCCTAGCAAAGGTGAATTGTGATACCTGCACTTAAACTCAGAAATAATGGTTCAAAATAGTTCCAATCATTAATATGAGCATGAATATATTCATATAATTCATTTATATTGCATGAATAAGTAGTATGAAATTGCAAAACATTAACAAATTGGAGATGTTGGTTGGAGAGTTTTGAGATGTTGTTATAGGCTTGAGTAGTAATTAGGAACGACTCTTGGAGGTCTCAGGAAATTGATGGAATGCTCAAAGTTGATTGAAACTTTCTGGAGAAAGAGTTTACCCGTGCCCTAGTTTCTTTGAAAATTTGAAGAATTAGGGTTGGATCTACAAGTTGTTATTCATCCTCTTTTTGGTCTGAATGTAATGAGTATATATAAAAGAGAAGATTAGGTCAAATGGTGGGCTTGGATACCTCATGAAATCATATCTTTGATTTTGTTTGAAAATAAGTTGAGATCTTCCAAAACCGACAAAGAATTGATTCAAAAATAAGTCTACACAGTTTGTAGCATGACCTTGGGCCTCCAAAAGATTCAGATCACAAGCCTTTTATGCCTTATACATTTATTTAACATCTATTTTATTTAATTTTGAATTTAAATGAATAAAAATCAAAATAAATGAAATAAAAATTAAAGTGATGCATGAATGGACTTAGAGGTCCTCTAAGGTGGCATGAACATGTTTAGACCTTAAAATAGAGGTCCATTAGTCCAAAAATTCAAGTATGCTCAAATTGAACTTCATGCACTTTCTCCAAAATTGCTCAACTTGCACAACACATAACTTTCTCAAATTTTGTCATGTGAAGGTGATCTGTGACTTTTTAGAAACCACGAGATGTCTCCTACTACTTTCATTTTGATTACTTTCTCATTTGAATTCTTTAACTTGATGTAAATTGCCTTCACAAAAAGTCACTTTTTGTTGACTTTCAAAATGATCTGTAAAGTTTTGGCTCATATCGAGGCATTTTTGGCCTTGAGCTTAGAGAGACATAGTTGTACATAATTGAATTTACTTCAAGATAGGATTTGTTTGAGGACTTTATGATGAAGTATGTGAAAGTTGTGCTTGGTCAAAGTTCAGTTGACTTCTCCTTAAAAAAACCCTAATTTAGTAACTTTTGAATTTCAATGAATCTTGAGTTTTCTTGATAATCATTATCAACCCCTTTGATAAATGATGAATGTGACTTCAAAATATGTATATTGACCAAAAATCTTGAATTTTGACTGTAGATTGATCAATGTTGACCTTTTACCCAACACAACTGATTTTCACTCATATGAGCAATTGACTGAGCAAACTTGTGAAGTAAGGCCTAAAACCTGACATGAGGATTCTTTGAAGCATATGAGGAACTATGAAATCCACTTTAGGAATTAGAAGATCAATTTATTTTGAGGAGAAAAAAACCCTAGTTGGAGGTGAATTTCTTAGGAGGAGGAATTGTATAATCAATCCTTGAGAAGTCTTGAGCATTTGAAACTTCTATAAGCCTGAGGGGGTGTCTTGAATTAATTTGTCTTGGAAATGGGAGGGAAAATTTTGGGGTAAAACAGCTTCCCCTTTTCAATATTCTTAAACCCAAAGAGTTAGATTGGCATGTATGTCATTCGTGATCTGAATGTGGTAGAGGGTTGAACACTTAAGTGCCTAGGAATTTGCACTCGTCGATGTACAAAGTAACACTGTTGGTTGATTTCATTACTTGAATGGGCTTAAAGATGCCATTCAGATAGTTGATGAAGTGCCGCCACAGACGGGCTTATAGATGCCATCTAAAGTGTTTATTTATAGGAGTATTAGAATGATTATATGTTCAACAGTATCTGAGAAGTATACTAGAATGAGTCTGTGTCTGACTGTATCTAGCAGATGTGTTAGGGAGCATCTGAATGAATCTTATGTCTCGATTGTATCTGAATAATGTTCTAGAATGATTTTATGTCTTGATTGTATCTATAAGAGGATCAGAATGAGTCTTTTCCTGATTGTATCTGAAATCCGTATTAGAATGAGTCTACGCCTGACTATATCTAAAATATGTACCAGAATGAGTATGAGAATGAATCTATATCTTGATCGTATCTTAAATGTATCTAGAAGATGTATTGGAATGAATATTAGAATGAATCTATATCTTGATTGTATCTAAATTGTATCTAGAAGATGTACTGGAATGAGTATCAGAATGAATCTATATCTCGATCGTATTTGAACTGTATCTAGAAGATGTACTTAAATGAGCATCAGAATGAATCTATATCTCGATCGTATCTGAATTGTATCTAGAAAATGTATTGGAATGAGTATCATAATGAATCTATATATCAATCGTATATGAACTGTGTCTAGAATATGTATGTGAATGAGTCTACTCTTGACTGTATCCAAAGGAGTATCAAAATGAATCATTGACTGATTGTATCTGAAGGATAATAAAATCTTGACAATATTTATCTCTTTATGAACTAACCTGAAAAATAAAGTTAGTTTTATGCAATGTTATGATGTATGTAATGCATTGCATAATGATGCTCTCAAAATACATGAGAATATTATATGTGTTTTGTATGCATATGCTATGATATTTTGTAAATGATGTACGAATGCAAGATGTCGCTGATAATAGTGTTAGCTTTGTATAGAAATGTTTGCTTGGGGAAAATAAATCTCTGACGGTTCTTGAGGATGAAGAATATGAATCTTCAATTTATGCTAGGAACGATTTTGCTGGGGATTCCCGCTTTCTGTTTGTGGATACTTTGCCGGGGATCTTTGGCTTCTGCTTGGGGATATAAGCATTCTAGGAAAGTCAGTAGTCTGTCATTCTTTTACTGGGGAGTTTTATTTTTATATACCTTGACTAGGGATAAAAGATATGGATAATTCTCCGATGCATTATCTGACTAGGTTTCAGATACGGGTGTCGACTCTTCTAGGGATAAACACCTTGAATAAACCTTGTTGGAGAAGATAATTCTATCGGGGATTTTATGGCGTTAGAGAAATAAACTCCACTGGAGAATTATATTCCTGTAAACTATGTTGAGGGAATAAAACTATGATGGGGAATAAAACTCCATAGACTGTGATGAGGAATTTTCTGCAGGATGCTGGGGAAATGATCACATTCCTGTCTGTCAGACAATCTAATGGGGAAAATGATTATATTAAGCTATTCGTTAGGGATATAGAGATGAACTGTTGGACAATGCCCCAATTTCTGCTCGAGGGTATATTAGACCTGCTGGGAAGTGTACCTTTGTTGGGGGTAACTTCGTGAGGATTTCTTTGTGGGGATTTGAGAATAGCTGGAACTTTATCCCAACTCCTAGTGTCTTTAGTAATTGATATTCCTGTTTTTATGCAAATATTTGTAACCAATAATCATGTTCAAATGCATATGTTCATTCAAAGTAATCATTGGACATATTTGCAAACAAAACAGAGGAAGTAAAACAGTTTTGAAATTTGAAAAGGACTTGTATTGATTTAGAAAGTTTTCCTATAAACAGGCAGTTTTATACAAAGAGACAGACATCCTAGTAAGAGGAAATCGTCGTAAAATCTGAAAATTACAAAGTGGTAAACAAAGAAAAACAGCTATGTGGAAATGATCCCATCGAGTATCAACTCTGTTATTTCCCCTATATTTTCAAGCATCTCATCACTTGCCGCCAGAAGAAGATGATCGGGTTGATATGTACCATCTGAACTTGACATTGGTAATAACGTTGGTTGTAAGTAGATGATCCAACAGGACATAGTCGTACGCTTTAATCCTTAACTTTTTCTTGGACCGCCCTTTCGGGTTTTCAGTCCATCGGGATACCCTTTTTTGCCCAAGCCTCCTGTGACACGGTTGGAGAACTGACTTGGAATGTTTTGCGTTTGATCGCAATTGTTGCGGATAGCAAGAGTCGCCACTGACTTTTCTTTTATCCAAATAAAGGAAAGGGTGAAAAGAACGGGAAAGACCTTTGATATTGTTTTCTTGAGTTCGGGGGGTAGATTATGAAAAGGGAAGGTGTTAGCACCCTTTTCATCCATAGTTATCTATGGGCTCTTAGTTGCTTGCTAGATCGTTGCTTTTGTTTGAAAGCGTAATTTGTGGTGGTTTTTGAAAGTATTTTTGAAAAGCGCCTTCGTTTAGGAAAACTTTTTAATGATTCTTGTCTCTATAAGAATGTATACAAAGTGTTGGACTTTTGAAAATATTTCAAGTTTTGAAAGTGTTTTGTGTGTGTGTTTGAAAAGATGTTTGTTTTGAAAATGAGCAAGCAACTAAGAGCGTTTCTACCTATTCAAAAGTCTTTATTCTTTTCCTCCTCCTTTAGGTGTTTCTATCTTACCATTGATTTGGTAAGAAGCCTCATCATTGGATGTAAAGGGATGGGCGCGGGTCATCGTATAGTCATGATAGCAATGTTGTGAGATATCTTAGCATTTCTCTTGAGGGACTAAAATCATTTGAAAGGCAACATTTGAAGCGTCATCAAGGTACTATGATCTTGTATTTTGATTGTTTTTGCTAAGACATCTCACGTGCATAACATGACCATTTTTTGGCAACAAGTGGAGTTAACCCTAGGGGTGCATGTGTGAAAAGTGTTTGTATTTCATGCTTGATTTATCTTTGAATTAGTGTTTTCTAAGCATTGATTTTATCTTTTCATATAAACTCTAATTACTAACATTTATATGAAAGCGATAAATTGCGGAAAGTAAATACTCTACGCTATTACAATCATTTGGGATGGGGTGTACAAATTTACAAATGGGGATTGCAAAAGAAATTAAAGTCCTAATTATCTATTACAGCCATATTGAAATAATGTACAAGAAATTTAAAATAGACTTGTTTTGTTTTTGTTAAGAGAAGAAATAAATTTTCTTAAGAAAATATTTTTTGTCTTTTTTAAATAAATAAAATAAAGCATGTGAACATAACGTATTTTTTGGGTATTTTTAATTAATGAAAATAAAGTGATGATAAAATTAATAAGAGTCAGAATCAGTGCGTTGCTGAAAGAGGAGAGAGCAGAAGTTCTGACTCAGGCACGCTGCAAATCAGAAAGCAAACATTAGCAGAAATGGGGAAGGTCAGAAGTTTTGGATTCAGACGCACTAAAGTTCTGGGGTTGCTGAGAACAAAGGAAGGCCTATAAATTCTGATTTCCTAGAAGTTTTGATTGCCTAGAAATTCTGATTGCCTAGAAATGTTGATGTTATTGGAGAGTTAGAAGTTTTGGATGTTGAGAGGGTCAAGAAGTTCTGATGCAACTGGAAACCTAAAAGTTCTAGTGTTACTAGAAGGCTAGAAGTTCTAGTAATGGGTAAGTGAGATGCCAATACTGTTGGGTGGGAATGTCTAGAAGTTCTGGAGCAGGATCACTATTTTGACAAACAAATGGGAGGGGGTTTATCTAGAAGTTCTGGTCCAGGGTTATTGTTTGACAAATAATGCGGAAAAATGTCAAGAAATAAACATAAAAAGGTGTTTCTGGGGCGAGAATTAAGGACCCTTAACACAAATGTCTTATGCGCGAGCTCTCTACCACTGGGGTGGCTATACATCCGGTATCATAAGAAAAAACATAAACATATATTAAAAAGTAAGTTCTGATGATGAGTTTCATCTCCTTCTCGATTCCAACCAGGGTATCTGCAACTTAGTCATTTCTCAACAAAAATGGAAAATGCAAACAAAGCAGTTATGGCAAATTTCATCATGGTTTCAGAAATATAAAGCATCAGAACTGTAAATCAGCAACAAGCATGAATTTTGCTAATCCTAATTCTGAACCCTAATTTCCTCAAGAAGTTCTGATCTGAAATTCTCTCTACGTAGGACATATACATGAAATTTATAAATATGTACTGAATCAGAGCCATGATATATACATTGTGTTTTTGGCAATGCAAGCCTAACAATGCCTAAGTAATGAGATAAAAGTCAGAAGAAACTTACCTTGCAGCTGGAAATTGTTCTGTGAATGAGAGCCTGGTTCAGGTTGTTGTGATGTTCTGATCAGCTTCTTCAACTTCTCAGAAAGCTGAAGCAACTCTTAGCTTGAGCTATGAATGGTGGGAAAGTTCTGGAGCAGTCAAGGTGCAAAGTTCTGGTATTTTGAAACAGAGAGTGGTGAATATTGTTTTACAGTTTGAAAACAGAAGTTGGGAAAGCTTATATGTGTATTCTGTAAACTGTATGGATAATTTTATCAAGAAACACACAAGAAAAATTAGAGTTTGGATGCAAAAATCAGAAACTATCAGGTTTTGTGTTTGTGTTTGCAGTTTCAGGTTCTTGGGAATTTTCACAAGGTTTCAAGGCTTTTTCCAATATTTTCCGACTTCCTTAACAGTTGTCAATGAAGTTTAATTTATTGGAAAATGATTTAAAAGCTTGGAGAAGTCAAGAGTACAGCCTTCGTGTGTTATGGATAGTTGACTTGTTTTTGAAGCAAGTTTAGACAAGTATGGTTCAAAGCAAAATAGAGTGGTTATCAGCTTTAGCCGCACCTAATTTGAGTTTGTAGGCATGATTTATGGAGAAGTACACTCAGAAGCAAAAGTAAAGCATGGGCCCAACATAAACTTTGAACAAAAGTTTTCTTTTCAAGGACGACAATGGTACTTCTATGCCATACGTGGGAAGATCCTTTGGATAAAGACTCAAAACTGGGTGTGAGCATTAAATTATGATGAGATTTATCAATCAAGAAGATCTGCAACCTGATATTATACAGCCTAGTTTGAATCTGGATCAGAAGTTCAACATGAACGTAACTTGGATTAAGAACAAATGTCCAAGTTCTGATCTTTGATTCTCTCTGCTCCAGCATGATCTGAAGGAGTTCCCAGACTTTTCAGAAAGCTTGTAACATGCTTTGTAAATCCTCTTTGAATTACTCTTGAAAACTCTGATCGCACCTACGTGAGAACTGGCCTAAAAGTTCTAACCAAATTCTGACTTGGAGATGCTCAGAATTTACTAAGTGCTTTAACTTCATGGACGTGTCTTCAAGGATTTATAACTTGAAATCCCAGCATTTCTAGAAGAAGTTCTGTTCTGCAATGTTCTAGGTCTCGTTGATATCTACAACTCTTGTGTCAGAAGTTCTTCCTGAATCATCTTGCATTATGATAAAAATCTGGCCAGAAGTTCTGAACTTACCATACTTTCTTAACACTTAGAAAAATTTCTAAGTGTTTAGAACTTTAACTTTTTCCAAGAAAATTTGACTTTTGATCTTCTTAATGAAACAAACTTCATATTCTAACATATATTGATGAAATGTGATTCTTGAAACTTGATTTTGATCCAAAAGTCAAAGTTTGACTTTTCAATGTGCATTTTGACCATTCTTTCCTTGTGCCAATTCCAAACCTAAATTGATGTATTAGTGCTGCAAACTTGGTTCATGGAAGATCTTGTGAGAAAATCCTTGAGGAATGAGAGGGAAAATTTTGGGGTACAACAGCTACCCCTGTTCAATCTTCTTAGACCTAAAGAGTTAGATTGGAGAGCCCGCCATTCGTGACTTGAAGGTGGAAGATGATTGAACACTAAAGTGCCCAGAAATTTTCACTCGGTGATGTTTTAGTTAACTATGTAGGAAATGGGCTTAAAGATGCCATTCAGAGTGAATGGGGTAGGTATCAGGGTAAATCTTTTGGTTGATTTATACTGAAATAGTGGATGCCTTTTGCTTGCTGATCTTTCCTGCAAGGAAGGGGGATTAGTTGCATGCAGATGTATGCATGGCGGAATGATGTTCTCAAAATAAATGAGATTATGATGTATGCATTTGTCATGTATACGTTATGGTTTATGAATGTGATGCATTTATTGTAACGTGTCTTTGTCTAGGAAAATAAATCCTTGACAACATACTGGGGAACCTTGGGAGACCAAATCCCGAGTAGGTGTGTCTTCAACTTGTTTAGAAAGTTTCCGCTGGGAATCTCTGTTCTATTGTTTAAAGAGAAATCCGCTGGGGAATAATTATTTTAGATCTTTGCATGAGGAAATTCTGTGGGGAGTGTTGATTTCTGCTTGGAGGAATAAAGTTCAGGAATTTTGGTTATTCAATGCTCTACTGGGGAACTATTCCTGACTAGAAAGCATTGAAAGTTAGCTATTATCTGGTCGAAATCCAGGCTTGGAAGCAATTTGTTGAGGATAATGAAGTTGACTGTTACTTGGTCGTATTCCAGGCTTCGCAGTGACTTGCAGGGGAAGATATGAATTAGACTGTTATCTGGTCGTATTCTAGGCTTCGCAGAAAATTACTTGAAGTTAAACTGTTATCTGGTCGGGTTCCAGGCTTCACGGTGACTTACTAGGGAAGATTAAATTAACTATCATCTGGTCGAATTCCAAGCTTTACAGAAAATTACTTGGGAGAGTGAAGTTAAACTGTCATCTAGTCGGGTTCCAGGCTTCGCAGCAACTTACTAACATTAAAACTTCTATCTGGTGGGATCCATGTTTCAAAGCAGATTTCTAAGGTGGATGAAGTTGATTGTTATCTGGTTGAATTCTAGGCTTCGTAATAACTTACTTGAACTGATATATGGTCGGGTCTAGGCTTTACAGTAACTTGCTGGAAAGAAAGACGTTAAACTGATATCTGGTCAGATTCCAGGCTTCACAGTAACTTGTTGGCAAGGAAGAAGTTAAACTGATATCTGGTCGGGTCCAGGCTTTACAATAACTCGATGGAAAGGAAGAAGTTGAACTGTTACTGGTCGGGTCCAGGCTTTACAGTAACTCGATTGATTTTAATTATTATCTGGTCGGATTCCAGGCTTCACAATAAATTTCTGAGGGAATTAAGTTAATTGTTATCTGGTCGAACTCCAGGTTTCACAATAAATCACTTGAAAAGATAAAGTTAAACTGATATCTGGTCGAGTTCAGGCTTCACAGTAACTTATTTGAAAGGATTGAAATTGAACTGATATCTGGTCAGACCCAGGCTTCATAGTAACTCGCTTGAAAGGATGAAGTTGAATTCATATTTGGTCGGATTCCATGCTTCACAGTAACTTGCTAGGGGTAAAGGCAAACTCTACTGGGAAAAGATGTTAAACCCTTGTCTGGTTGAGTCCAAGTTTTTCAATATCTCGAGGAGTTAAACTATTATCTGGTCGGATCCAGGCTTCATAGTGTCTTGAGAAGTTAAACTATTATCTGGTCGGGTCCAGGCTTCACAGTAACTTGAGAAGTTAAACTATTATCTGGTCAAGTCCAGGCTTCATAGCATTTTGAAAAGTTAAACTATTATTTGGTCGAGTCCAGGCTTCATAGTAACTGAAAGTTATTTGAATAGGAAATGATTTCGTTGAGGAGCGTATTATTTTGTTGGGGAATAAACCCTGTTGAAGAGAATATTTGATGACATGCTGGCAAGGTGAATTCTTTAGGATGAAATCCATAATGCTTCTCTTTTTAAGACCAACTCAGCAGAGGAGAGGGCTGCCGAGAGATTGAGACTCTGACTGAGGGTTGAATCCAGCTTTGTGGGTAACTTTGTTGGGGAAAAGGCTTATTGTAGCGGGCTCCGTGGAGATAATTCTAATGAGATAACTCTGTGGGGATATCTCAACTGCATTAAAGAGATACTCGTTGATGCTTGGTAGGACACATTTTCTAAATAGTTTAATCATGTTCATATGCATATGTTCATTCAATTTTAGTCATTGGACATCTTTGCACTCAAAACAAAAACAAAAAGTTTGCACTTCAAAGTATATTTGTATTGATGTTTTGCCCATGAATATGTGTTTTTGTACAAAGAGACGGAGTTCCTAGTAAGAGTAAATCTTCGAAAGGATAACAAAATTGAAAACAAAGATAACAGCCATGTGGAAATGATCTCATTGCGTTCCAACTCTACTATTGCCCTAATGTCTTCGAACGTCCCTTGCCGTTGACAGAAGTTGATTGGATCGACCTTGGACCGTTTGAACTTGGACCTTGGTAATAAAGTCGACGGTGGTGATGCCACGGGACATAGTCATATGCTTTCAATCCTTAATTTTTGCCAGGACCACTATTTCAGGTTTTCAGCCCACCAGGATACCCATTTTTTCCCAAGTCGCTCTTTCAAGTTTTCAACCTGCCTGGTGTACAACCTTTTGCATATATTCCTAATTTTTGCCCAAACCTTTAGTTTGTCGGGATGCCCTTATATTTTCTAGGTGTGTCAACCTAGCGGGTCTCTTATGCGTAGTATTTTTTAACTATGTCCGTGTTCACAGGATGTGGGAAATCTTCACCGTCTATAGTAGTAATCATCATGGCACCACCAGAGAAAAATTTCTTGACAATGAATGGCCCTTCGTAAGTAGGAGTCTATTTGCCCCTGGGGTCACCTTGTGGAAGAATGATGCGCTTTATTACCAAGTCACCAGCTTGATATACTCGAGGCCTGATCTTTTTGTTGAAAGCCTTGATCATACGTTTTTGGTACATCTGACCATGACAAACAACAGCCAGTCGCTTTTCATTGATCAAGTTCAACTAATCCAATCTTGTCTGGATCCATTCGTCTTCGCCTAAGACTGCTTCATTTATTATCCATAGTGAGGGAATCAGAACTTCCACTGGCAGGACAACTTCCATGCCATAGACCAAAGAAAGGGGAGTTTCCCCAGTTGACGTCTGAGCTGAAGTACGGTAGCCATGAAGAGAAAACAGTAACATCTCATGCCAGTATTTGTAGGTTGCTACCATCTTTTGTACAATCTTCTTAATGTTTTTGTTGGTTGCTTCCACTGCGCCATTCATTTTAGGTCTATAAGGAGAATAATTTTGATGCTTGATTTTGAACTGAGTGCAAAGTTCCTTAATCATAGCATTGTTAAGATTTGTCCTATTGTCAATGATGATCCTTTCGGGGATACCATGGCGGCAGATGAGATTATGTTTGATGAATCTGGCTATAACATTCTTGGTGACTGAGGAAAATGAAGTTGCTTCGACCCATTTGGTGAAATAATCGATAGCGACCAGAATGAAGCGATGTCCATTGGAAGCAGTAGGTTTAATCTCTCCAATCATGTTAATGCCCCACATTGCAAATGGCCATGGAGTGGTCATGACATTTAGAGGAATAGGAGGCATATGGACTTTGTCAGCATAGATTTGGCATTTGTGGCAAGTCCTTGAGTGGTGATGACAATCAGTCTCCATTGTTGACCAATAGTAACCAGCTCTCAGGATTCTCTTAGCTATAGTATGTCCGCTAGAGTGAGTCCCAAAGAGACCATCATGCATGTCTTCCATAATTTCTTCTGCCTCCTTCTTGTTCACACATCGGAGTAGAGTAGAATCATGGTTGCGTTTGTACAGGATTCCATTGCTTAGAAAGAATTTGGCTGAGAATCTCCGTAAGAACTTTTGATCATTGATGGATGCTCCTTCGGGGTACTCTTGTGCTTCAAGGTATCGTTTCACCTCATGGTACCATGGCTTCTCGGTGTTAGTGTCAAGCTCATAGCAGTGCGTAGGTTCGTCAAATCACTCAATTGTAAAATTGGAGCTCCGTTTTCCCATTTGATCTTGAACATAGAAGACATTGTGGCCAAAGCATCAGCTAACTGATTTTCTTCTCTAGGGAAGTGTTCAAAAGTGATCTCTTCAAAGTAAGGAATTAGAGATTGCACAAGTTCTTTGTAAGGGATAAGATTAGGGTGTTTAGTGTCCCAATCTCCTTTTACTTGGCAAATTACCCGAGCGGAATCTCCAAACACATTCAGATGTTTGATCCTTAAATCAATGGCAGCCTTCAGACCCAAAATGCATGTCTCATATTCAGCCATGTTATTTATACAATCGAAGCACAGTCTAGCAGTGAACGGGGTGTGGAAACCTTTAGGGGATATGATTACATCACCAATTCCGTTACCCAAAGCATTGGAAGCCCCATCAAAGACCATAGTCCAACGGGATCCTTGTTCAGGTCCGGCATACGGTCCAGGTTTTGCACAGTCGGTTACTAGCATGATATTCTCATCCGGGAAATCAAAGTTCATAGAATGATAATCATCAACAACTTGATGGGCCAAATGATCTGCCAATACGCTTCCTTTGATGGCTTTTTGTGTTGTATATTGAATATTGTATTCAGTCAAGTTCATTTTCCATCTAGCTATCCGTCCGGACAGAGCGGGTTTCTCAAAGATGTACTTGATAGGATCCATCTTAGAAATCAACAGAGTGGTATGAGTCAACATATATTGTATTAGCCGGAGAGAAGCCCACGCCAGAGCGCAACAAGTTTTCTTGAGCAGTGAATATCTGGTTTCACAGTCGATAAACTTTTTCCTCAGGTATATTGCGTGCTCTTTTCGGCCAGACTCGTCATGTTGGCCCAACAGACACCCCATAGAATTTTCTAGCACAGTCAAGTACATGATCAAGGGTCCTCCTTCGACTTTAGGCATAAGGATAGGAGGTTCTTGCTGATATTCCTTAATTTTATCGAAGGCAGCTTGGCATTCATCATTCCATCTGACTACTTGATCTTTCTTCAAGAGTTTGAAGATTGGCTCACAAGTAGCAGTTAAGTGAAATATGAAGAGGGAGATATAGTTAAGACGACCCAAGAATCCTCTAAACTCCTTATCATAATGAGGGACTGGCATTTCTTGAATGGCTTTTACCTTTGCAGGATCAACTTCGATGCCTTTACCACTGACAACAAAACCTAGAAGCTTTTCAGATCGTACTCCAAATGTGCACTTATTAGGGTTCAACCTCAACTTGTACTTTTTTAGTCTCTCGAATAGCTTGTATAGGTGATTGAGATGCTCTTATTCGGTTTGTGATCTTGCAATAATTTCATCCACATATACCTTTATTTCATGATGGATCATATCATGAAACAAAGCTACCATAGCCCTTTGATATGTTTCCCCTGCATTCTTCAGTTCGAATGGCATGACCTTGTAGCAAAAGGTGCCCCATTGCGTAACAAAGGTGGTCTTCTCCATGTCTTCGGGAGCCATTTTAATTTGATTATAGTTGGAGAAACCATCCATGAAAGAGAAGACTTTATGTTGAGCGGTGTTATCGACCAAGACATCAATATGTGGTAGAGGGAATCATCCTTAGGGCCTGCCCTATTCAGATCCCTGTAATCTACGCACATATGAACTTTTCCGTCTTTATTTGGCACTGGCACCACATTTGCAACCCATTGGGGATAAGATGTCACTACTAGGAATCCTGCATCAAATTTTTTCATCACTTCAGCTTTTATCTTTTTAGACATGTCGGGCCTCATGCGACGAACTTTTTGCTTGACAGGAGGACAATTTTCCTTTGTTGGCAGCCGATGAACTACAACATTGGTATCCAACCCTGGCATATCTTCATACGACCAAGTAAACACTTCCACATAATCATGTAACATCTTAACCAATCTACTTTTGACATTGTTTCCTAGGTTGGCGTCGATCTTTACCTCATTCTTGTCTGTCTCGGTACCTAGGTTGATGACTTCAACTGACACTTCATGCGGCTGAATATCTTTTTCCTGTTGCAATAGAAGTCTGGCTAGTTCTCCCGGTATTTCACAATCTTCCTCGCCTTCGTCTTTGGCTTGGTTAATTGGATGTTCGAAATCATAAGTGGCAATAGTAGAGTCGTTGGCAATAAGATCCGGAATGGACGAGGACCTGCAAGAGTGTGTGCATGTGTGCATGTAAGATACATGCTATTTGAAAAGTGTATTAAAGAGAAAGAAAGACAATGAGCTCAAATTTTTGAATGCAAAAATTCCAATGGTTTATATTGAATGATCATATGATAAAATGAACATAAATAAAACCCTTAAAAAATGGACCATAGTTCCCCGACCAAGGAATATGGCTTAAAAGTCATTGTTTAATATTACAGATAAAAGGTTCTTGAACTGATAGAAAGCAATAAACAAGTAATACTCCTCAATGAAGGAGATGGGAACAAAGTCCTTTGCATGACAATTGTTGAGCTCTGTTGTGGTAGGGTATACCCATTCATCAAATGCACAGTCATCATCAGAATCCTCCACAACGTTTATTTCATGATTTCCAATACGGAGAGGGGACTTTCCCGCATGAACGCACCTCACTTCTTTCTGAGCCTTGATAGTGAAACCCAAACCACATTTGTCAGCTTTGAATGGGATCTCAGGGAGTTTCCCCCAGGTATCACAACTTCCTTCTTCGACTGCGGCACGAGCATCTTTATATGAAACCATCTTTGGCATAACCTTATCAGCTTTAGGCACGTCAGAGGAAATTTTGGTAGTAGCAACCATATGTGGAACAACTTCAAAAGCCTGGCACGGGGTTTCTATAAATTCTCCATCCACATCCACATATTTGAAATAATTGAGATGGCTTACCATGAACTCCTCCTCACCAAAACAGTGATGATCCTCCCCTTGACTGGGTATTTTAGCTTTTGGTTAAGGGTAGATGTTACTGCCCCTACTCCATGGATCCAAGGGCGACCCAGTAAACAGGAGTAAGCAGGACGGATGTCCATGATGTAGAAAGTAGAGTTGAAAATATGCGAGTGCACTTTGATCAGGAGATCTACCTCTCCATGAATCGTCCTTTTGGACCCATCGAAAGCCCTCACAATAATGTCACTCGACTTCAAAACAAGTCCTTCACAATCTAAATGGTCCAAAGCGCCCTTGGGTAGCACGTTTAAAGAAGAGCCAGTGTCAACCAGAACATGTGCTAGGGTAGTCCCCTTACACTCAACAGAAACATGCAAGGCCTTGTTATGGTTCCTTCCAAGTGGTGTCAGATCAGCATCCAAGAATCCCAAACCGTTGTCGACCGTCAAGCTTGCCACACAATTTTGAAACTGGTCAATTGTTGTCTCATGAGGGACATGAGCCTTCTTTAATAATTTTATTAATGCTTGGGCATGAGCATGGGAACAAAGCAGCAAAGATAGCATGGAGATCTTGGAAGGGGTTTGCCCTAGCTGTTCCACTATCTTGAAATCACTCCTCTTTATAATTTTCAAGATCTCATCCATTTCTTGAGCAGAAGGTTCCTCAGCAACAACGTCTTTTGCAGGCGTCTCTGTCTCAGCAGGCTCAACTACTTTCTCCTTTCCCCTTGTGTCAGCACTAGGTTTAATAGCGGTGATGTGGACATGTGCCTTTGTAGCAGTTGGTGGTGAAATTTTGGGCGAAAAGGTTCTCCCAGTTCTGTTCACCTTACTAGAGCCAATAATATTACCAACGTCGTCAGCCTTTCTCTCTTTGATCCAAGCATCTTTCTTTATTACATGGTAAAACACTTCAACACCGTAGTTCCATGGCACTGCCTTGTTGGAAGAGTATGGAATTGGCCCAGGGGAAGTAGTTATCAGAGGAGCAACAGTCAATTCATTCGAAATCCTGATAGGACCCTTGGAGGAGATCCTAAGAGGTCAATTTGAAATTGTTATGATGGAGAGATCTTCAATCTTATTGGTCAAACTTTTGGTGGACAGAGTTTTCTCAAACAGGATCTCATGACTATTTATCAGGCGTTGAATGCCTTCGTTCAGCCATTTGCATCCATTAACTTGTTTGGCGCAGCAATCACAATTCTTCAAACAACCATGGAAAATTCTGGCTTTCAGCAAGTTCTTTTTGACAATGGTTAACGGAGTGGTTAAGTCTTCGATGGAGGAAACAAAAATAGTGTCTTCAATTGCATTGACACCTTTATCATGGTTTGGAATTGGTGCCATTATCACATTGGGAATTGTAGGCAGATAAAATTTGATGGTCTTGTTGTCTATTAAGTCTTAAATTTTATTCTTCAGTGCCCAGCATTGATCGGTCTCATGCCCGAGACTATTCGAGTGATATGCACACTTGGTATTCAGATTGTATTTAGGTGAGAAGGTATCTGGATTAGCCGAAGGATCACGCAGTGTCACCAAATTAGCCTTTAACAGTTGTTGTAAGGCTTGGGATAGTGACATGCCTATCCTTGTGAATTGTCTTCGTGGACCCTCAAATCGTTGATGATTGGAAGATTGTCTTTGAACAGGAGTTGGGTTGGAAATCCAAACAACATTAACGGACGGACGATTATCCTTCTTGGTATGGGCCATTTCCCCATACACATCATTAGTTTCTTTCTTCCCAATGAAGGGTTTCTTAAAGGGATTACAGGTGGAAGCTGATGCCATGGGGATTTTCCCGCTTTTGATACCACTTTCGACCCTTTCACCAGTTAGGATCAGTTCAGTGAAACAGGAAAAAGAGCACCCTACCGATAAGTTGAAAAATGGACCAGATAACGTGCTGATAAACATGTCAATATGTTCCCTATCAGTTAATGGTGGTTAGACCCTACTGGCAAGATCCCTCCACTTTTGGGTGTACTCTTTGAATCCCTCATTTTTACCCATCGTCGTGTCTTGTAGTTGAACTCTAGTCGGCACCAGGTCGGCATTATATTGGTATTAGTGATAGAAAGCAGTGGCCAAGTCTTTCCATGTATGGATACAGTAACCCTCCAATTGGTAAAACCACTCTAGCTGATTCCTAGCCAAGCTTTCTTGAAAGAAGTGGATCCAGAGTTTCTTGTCGGTGGTGTGCGGTTGTATCTTGCATATTTAACAAAGACTGGTATCTTGAATTTATGGGGAATGATAACCCCATATATTAAACCCAAATCACCAAAATCCAAACCAGGGATGGCTTGAATTTCAACGGCTTTCAATCTATCCTCTAGTTGCTTATACTTTTCATCGGTAAGAAGATACTGCTTGTCAAAATAGTCTTCATCATCGGACACTCAATCATTGATACACCCAACCTGGGTACTCCTTGCTTATCCAATTTGATTTTCGTCTTCCTCAGACGAATCTTCAACTATTGGCATCTGGCAGATCGGCTCTCTGAATCTTTTACCCATGTTGACCAGGGCTTTCCTTTTTGGTTTCTTTTTGGATGCCAGCAACGTCATCAACTCTTGTTGCCCCTTGGCCAGGGTCAGCAGAGTCTCTTGAAACTAGGAGTTTTGTCCTTGCATATCTTTCACTGTTTTTTCGATATCTATCTTACTGAAATAAACAGTAGAAAGATAAGGAAGCCTGTCGTGGAAAACCTGTTATGTTATGATGCATGAAAAATGTGCATGCAAATGATTTCAAGGATTTATGAAATTTAAATTTGTCTAGAAAAAGAATGAACAAACGTCAAATTGCATTAATCAGTTCAAAATGGTTACAACGTGCCTCTTGGGCTTACAAAATAAATTTCTAAAATAAAATGGTCGAACGCAACCTCTTTGGTTGAAGGTAGGCGTTCAAGCTCTGTTCTTCATGTAGTTGCTTGGTAAGCTCCAAAACTATTTTCTCACTTGCGTAGAACTGAGCTTCGAAGGTGTCTCACTCTTCCTTTAATTAAATCCAACCCTTTTGTAAGTCTTTAAGATAAGTAGGCATGTTGGGATGGAGGACAGTATATGGGACATCTCCTTCGGCAACAGGCTCCATGATAACTGGTAGGATGGAGGGGTAAGGCATCATGAGCTTCTGAGCACGAGCTCGTACCCATCTAAGGTAAGGTTCAAGGGGAATATAATTCTTGCATCCTAGCGTCTCACTATCTGATTTATTTACCATCATCCAATCTCGCACAAACCTCTGACGGTAGCCTTGATCGTTGCTCTCGTAATCGAACACCACTCCTTGGATGAACATATCATGAGGACCATCTCTTCGGGTATACCCAAACTGTCGTAAAGCTAAGCAAGGTTTATAAGTGATACCTCCACTAATTCCAAGAAAAGGGACATTAGGGAATTCCCCACAACAGTCGATGATAGTAATGTTCTCTAAGGACCGAAAACCCCAGTGAATATCCGAATGTCTGAGTGACATCAACCTAGCGGACCACCGAAAACCCCAGTATATCTCAAAAAATTTCCCTAAGAGAGTCCAATCCAATCTGAAAAGTTTCCCCCGGAAAATGGAATCCATCTCCCTAGCAGGAAGCTTATCCCCAGTAGATTCTGGAAGCTTGTCACCCGCAGAGCACGAACGCTCCCCCGGCTTTATTCAAAGGTTATTTCCCCACCAGGATATAACTGGGTTATCCTCAGCCAGTAACCATGGAAAGATCGTCCCCGACAGAGTCTTCCTATCCCCCAGCGGAGTTCATCATTTCCTTCAACATAATACAACAATGGTATCCCCAGCGGAGTTGTCATCAACATCTCAACAAAGAATCTCTCTTTCCCCACAGAGTTCACTCCCCGCAGAGTAATCTATTCGCCAAGCTTATTCCCCAACGAAGTCATCTTTTCCTACCGGTATTCTTGCAACTATCATCCCCAACGGAAACAAAGCACTACTCTTCCACATCAGCCCAGGATTTGACTTCTCGGCACCCGTCAAGGATTTATTTTCCTAAGACGAAAATATAATTCATAATCATATCTTCATACATTATAGCATGCACATACGCACCATGAACATACAATCTCATTTATTTTGAGAACATCACGCATGTCATACATCATGACATTGCATACAACTAACATTTTGTCTTTTCAGGACAAATATCAAATACAAAGATAATTGCTATCAACGGTCGTGATTCCAGATCCGATTCCTGTATCTTGCCAGGGTGTATCTGTTGACGACTATGTACCAGACTCGATTCCTGTATCTTGCCAGGGCACGTCTGAAGAGTTTGAGGATCTGATTCCTGTATCTTGCCAGGGTGCATCTATTGACGACTAACATTACCAGACTCGATTCCTGTATCTTGCCAGGGCACGTCTGAAGGGTTCGAAGATCCGATTCCTGTATCTCGCCAGGGTGTATCTGTTGACGACCAACATTACCAGACTCGATTCCTGTATCTTTCCAGGGCACGTCTGAAGAGTTTGAGGATCCGATTTCGGTATCTTGCCAGGGTGTATCTGTTGACGACTAACATTACCAGACTTGATTCCTGTATCTTTCCAGGGCACGTCTGAAGAGTTCGAAGATCCAATTCCTGTATCTCGCCAGGGTGTATCTGTTGACGACTAACATTACCAGACTCGATTCCTATATCTCGCCAGCGCACGTCTGAAGGGTTTGAAGATCCGATTCCTGTATCTTGCCAGGGTGTATCTGTTGACGACCAACATTACCAAACTCGATTCCTGTATCTCGCCAGGGCACGTCTGAAGAGTTCGAAGATCTGATTCCTCTATCTCGCCAGGGTGTATCTGTTGACGACCAACATTACCAGACTCGATTCCTGTATCTCGCCAGGGTACGTTTGAAGGGTTTGAAGATCTGATTCCTGTATCTTTCCAGTGTGTATCTGTTGACGACCAACATGTGCCAGACTCGATTCCTGTATCTTGCCAGGGCACGTCTGAAGAGTTTGAGGATTCGATTCCTGTATCTTACCAGGGTGTATCTGTTGACGACTAACATTACCAGACTCGATTCCTGTATCTTGCCAGGGCACGTCTGAAGGGTTCGAAGATCCGATTCCTGTATCTCACCAGGGTGTATCTGTTGACGACCAACATTACCAGACTCGATTCCTGTATCTTGCCAGGGAACGTCTGAAGGGTTCGAAGATCCGATTCTTGTATCTCGCCAGGGTGTATCTGTTGACGACCAACATTACCAGACTCGATTCCTGTATCTTGCCAGGGCACGTCTGAAGAGTTTGAGGATCTGATTCTTGTATCTTGCCAGGGTGTATCTGTTGACGACTAACATTACCAGACTCGATTCCTGTATCTTGCCAGGGCACGTCTGAAGAGTTCGAAGATCCGATTCCTGTATCTCGCCAGGGTGTATCTGTTGACAACTAACATTACCAGACTCGATTCCTGTATCTCGCCAGGGCACGTCTGAAGGGTTTGAAGATCCGATTCCTGTATCTTGCCAGGGTGTATCTGTTGACGACCAACATTACCAGACTCGATTCCTGTATCTCGCCAGGGCACGTCTGAAGAGTTCGAAGATCCGATTCCTGTATCTCGCCAGGGTGTATCTATTGACGACCAACATTACCAGACTCGATTCCTGTATCTCGCCAGGGCACGTCTGAAGGGTTTGAAGATCCAATTCCTGTATCTTGCCAGGGTGTATCTGTTGACGACCAACATTACCAGACTCGATTCTTGTATCTCGCCAGGGCACATCTGAAGAGTTCGAAGATCCGATTCTTGTATCCTGCCAGGGTGTATCTGTTGACGACTGTATTCTCCAGACTCAATTCCTGTATCTCGCCAGGGCACGTCTGAAGAGTTTAAAGATTCGATACCTGTATCCAGCCAGGGCACATCTACATAAAGGGTTTGAAGATCAACTCCTGTAACAGGCCAGGTAATTATTTTCTTTCTCAGGTACGCAAGTTCTCGCTAAGGAATCTCTTACGCGATCGACAACCTCCAGATGGCATCTATAAGCCCATCCACGCAACAACAGTCTCCAAATGGCATCTGTAAGCCCATTCCCACCATCACACTACTGACACTCTACTATGTGAGTGCAAATTTCTGGGCACTCTAGTGTTCAATCATCTTCCACCTTCGGATTACGAAAGGCACGCCAGCCAATCTACATCCTCAGGTCTAAGAAGATTGAACAGGGGCAACTGTTGTACCCCAAAATTTGCCCTCCCATATTCTTCAAGATTTGCTAAGATCATGCTTCAAAATCTCCCAAGGGTTGCACAGTCCAATTGCCTTCTAACACAGTCAAAATTAGGGTTTTGGTTATGGCAAGGAAATTGAAGTTTTCAAGGGTCCAATCAAGTCCCACATGCCTATAAACATTGTCAAGCATCCATATGTCAAGTTTCAAGACTCACAGCACCAAATTGCACAGTCAAAAATCCTAAATGCTTCAAAGTCAACTGCAGGGGCAAAATGGTCATTTGACAGTCAAAAGTCAAAAGTTTTGGTCAACATCTTATTTTGAAGCCACAAACATCATTTGATCAATTCTTGATCATGATTCTCAAAGCATGGCTCAAAAAGTCCCAAGATGCAAAAGTTTCTATTTCTGGACAGTTGAAAAAGTCAACTGCAAATTGACCAGGGCATAACTTCTTCATGGTTTATCAGAAAAATTCCATCCAAAGCTCATTTTGAAGAGAATGACATTTCCTACAACTCATCTTCACACTTCAAGTCCAAGAAATACTCTCACAAAAAGTTATCAATCTCAACATTATAGGTCATTTTCAAAAGTCAACAAAAAGGCACTTCAAGTCAAAGACCATAACTTGGGATTGGTAAATCAAAATGACATGGGACCAAAGACATTGGTTGGAGGACTTCAAGACCTTTCCAAAATGTCTAAGAACATGATCAAAGCTTAAAAATTGAGCAAGATATGCCTTGTGGAAGTTGGGAAAATTTTGGGAATTTTGAAAAGTCAACTTTGCACAAAAGGCTTCAAAATTGCTAATGGGCCTCAATTTCTTCCATGAATCATTACCCAAAGGCTATGCACGACCCATTAAGCTAAAAGGGAGTTATTTTATTATTTTTAATTAATTAATTGAATTTTTAATCTTATTAATTCATTTAATTAAATTTAATTATGAGAAAAATACTAAACAATGGTTTTAAATCCTTTTTGTGCAGCAAATCCTTCCATTATGAGATAAATATTTCGTGCACCTTCTCAAGGGAACAAAATCTTCCATAATTGACATAATTGGCATGGAAAAAGATTGAAAAAGATTGGATTGGAAATCAAATATTGAATCCTTAAATCAATGGACTTTGGGCTGGTTTTTTAACCTAATTCCATCCACATACATAGGCACAATTGAAACCTAAGGCATTAGATAAAAAAAAGTTGCGCTCAAAACCATAGAACAACATTGCATTTTTTGACAAAAATATTGAAAACTGAAAACCTAGTTAAAAGGCGTTTCAAAGCTTCAAAAGCGTTCCAAAGCATTGCTGAGACACCTAGAAAGCTTTTGCAATCGAAACCAAGTCTCCAGACTTCAAGGGTTGGTAGAACGACATCACACTTTTCTTGAAATTATCCATTATCGTTTTGCGATTCACATGCATTTTTCATATGTTTTTAATGTTGATTTACACTAACAATGACATTCTGAAGCTAATGGTACCGTTCAATTGAAGTATGGTTGCCTAAATAAGAATCCACCATTAACGCTTGTTAGGGTTTCTGAAGCTCCAAAAGAGGGTTTTCCACATATGGAAAAATTGGACAACCAAATTGATACCATTGAAATCGTGACAACAAGACGAACTGAACTCACACCTCGCGCCCAATTTATATTTGCCCATTGCCTAATCGCTATTTTTCCTGGTCTTGTTTAGTGGGGGTTTAAAACCCCCACTATTTGCTTTTATTTACAGGAAAAAGATGAAGACGATGCATGCGTGTCTGGACATGGTTGGAGGATTTGAACATTAGCGCGTTTTTTGAGTGCTTCAGCATAATGTTGATTTTTCATTTATATTATTTATGTTCCATTATACTAACAAAGAAACGCGTTAGTTCAACTGGTTGGTGAGTTGTCATGCAGGTACTGGGACCTGGGTTCGATTCCCAGGTCCCCCCATATTATTCATAATTTTGGTTATAGCGTGTTCCTATGCAATTCCTCTCCAGTGGTCCACCCTATGCGCATATGCTTGTGCCTGCCAAGTGTCCAGAGGCTTCAATCTGATGGCCAAAACGTGGAGACTACCATACACGCTAGTCAACTACTCCACATGCAAACTGGAAAGTCAACAAGGCCTTGGTTTCTAATGGGCCAGAATTACTCCAATAAAAACCTCCAAATTGTGTCAGACACCCCCATTGTTTGTATTCTTTTTAAATCTCCTTTTCTTTCCTTTTAATTATTTTAATTGTTTTCTTTTAATTCACAAAATATAATTTTCATAATAAAGATCAGACATCAAAATATATTAATTAATTTACTTATTAAATATTTTTTGTAAATAAATTTTTAATAATCAATTTAGTTTAATTTAGGTTTTTCAATTTTAATCTTTTCTTAAATAACTAAAATATATAGAAATTAGGTTTTCTTTAACATTTTTATCCTTTTTTTCTTAATAATTAATTTTCTCATTATTATTATTATTAATTACTAATTTATTTTGTAAATACCCATGTAATTAATTAATTAGGGTAGATTAGGTTAAACTTGAATATCTTTCATAAATAATTAAAAACAACTTAGAACTAGGGTTTTATTTAACTTCTAATTTTAATTAATTTTCTTTATTTTCATTAAATACAAAAAACATAAAAAACAATTTTTTTCTTAATTAAATAATTAATTAGCTTTTTAATTTCATTTAATTTCTCAAAAGGGTCCAACGCCCTCGAACGTTCCATTTTTTATTCTTTTCGCGCATTTATTCTTATTTTCCTTTTTTAATATTATGTAATTGCTCAAGCCTTGTAATAGTAATTAGGAATTTATTTACTTTCCGCATTTTTATTCAAAACGGGTCTTTGTTAATTTGGCGATGTATAGACCCGCGCCTTGTAATAGCGTAGGACTTTACTTTTCGCACTTTAATTTCCGTACTTTTAAACTGCTAATTGCATGAAAGAATGAATGTCTAAATTAAAAGCAAGCGTAGCTCACCACAAATACATGTACAAGACAAACATAACATGAAAACAATACAAAAATTCACACACCACTCTTAGGGTACGCCTCACTGTTGCCTTGCCCTCGAAACGTGGTCGTCAAGTATAGGGTGTCTTAGAGGTCGCCCTCCTGTCTAAAGATCCAGTCGCCTCGAAACGGTTGCCTCGGATACAAAGGATCTAGGACATTAGGGTTACTTCTAAGGTGCCCTACTATTGCTTCGGTGACCACATTATCCCTAATAATCGAATTGACCCGAATACCTCCAACGGTGGTGCTACCTACCTCTCAATGGTGGGATGGCACTACCTTAAGGACATTTACACAGCCTAATTCCTTAGGGTAGGTAGATGACTCATAGATACTTGCTCTAATTCAAGACAAATCAAAACTCTTTTTACACCGACACTTTCAAAAGGCTTTCAAAACAATTTTTCAAACACTCTTGAGGACTGATACAAGAGTCGATCTGAAATCTTTAAACGAAACTTTTTCAAACTCACTCACAATTGAAAAGCAAACACTTTTGAAAACACAATGAGCAAGTATCTAAGAGCCCATGGATAACCATGGATAGAAAGGGTGCTAACACCTTCCCTTTCTATAAATCTACCTCCCGAACCGAGAAACTATATCATAAGGAATTTTGCTGTGCTTTTGTCCTGTCCATGTTGGAGAAAATAAAAGACGGTGGCGACTCTTGCTTCCGCGACATTTCGCGAACCAGCGTTAAACAGTCAGTTCCAGATCCACCGATCACAGAACTGGCGACTCTGCTGGGGATACTTATAAGTGAGGTGTACCTTAGGATTAGACCACTCTTATGTTTTCAATTGTATGTCTTGATTGCTTTTATATTCGTGGGCTTGCATCGGAGTTTCATAGATCCTAACCCGGATCTGGGGAATACCCTTTTAGGTAGCATAAGCTGTGAGGGACCTGTCCGGCGTAGACCGACATGGGTGAAGCAGTGGCTACGTTGGTGTGGCACCTTGGTCTGTACCGATATCCCTTGTGTCACAACGAGGAGAATATGGGTCTTCTGAGGAGTCATTAAGCACCAACCGACCTTAGAACCTTAAATGACCCAACTTGGCCAATAGAACAATAGCAGTATGCTACGCCCATTGAGGCTAAACTCTCGTGATGGTTCTGGCCGCAAGAAAAGATTGCGATGCTGGAGTTATGACCGATTGAGGGTAGCCAGTGATATTGGGATCCTCTAGAACCCGTTTACTTCTGATAGGACAGGTCTTAACCAACCAACTTCAAGAGGGTAATACCCAGACCCCATGCTGGCCTAAACTCTAAGGGCTGTGGTGTGACTTGTGTGCTTTCGTACTTGACTACTTGCATGCTTGTTATCTGACACTTGAGTTTCTTGCAGGTTTTGTTTACAGTCCTTAATCTGGGCTCATAATAGGGTTTACTTACATCACTCCACGCATAGCATAACATCATACCATCATACCATTGCATGCATCCCGCATAAGGACTAACCCATTTCAAGGATCTCAAGGGCTTGTGATGCAGGTCATGATGAACCAACATGTCTGGCAAGGGGCAAAGGGGATTTATTTTCCTCTAGCCAAGGTTGTCAGGGGCTATGACCCACTCGATATGGTGAGCCTTGACTCTTAAAGAAGGACTCTCAACAACACGAAGTTCCTTCAATCAAGTTACCAATTTCCAACTCTAACAATTTTCTTGTTTACCCCGCGAGGTCCTTGAAAACATTACATGCATATCATACATATCATTGCATTACAGGTACCCTTGTTACAGGTCACTTACCATCTGCGCTGTTTATTTCAGCAATGGCTTCCCAACAATACAACCAGGACCTTCATGCTCAAGAGACTCGGTTCAGGGAAATCCTCCTAAACCTATCCAAGGGGCAGGAGGAGTTGAGAACACTCCTCATGGGGACTTTGGTCAGGAACAGTGGTGAGGATGATAAGGACGAACGGCTGAAACATCTGCAAGCTGAGGTGGATGCAATGAGAGCCCAGATGTTGGGGCAGGTGACTATCATTCAAGACTTAGCTCAAAGACAAGAAGAGCTCGGGGTTCTCGTCAACCAACTGCTTCGGGGTAACCAACTGGGGCAAACATCTAAGGTTGAAGAGCCAGTCATCATTCAACCACCTTTGAGACAAGAAGATAAGGGAAGAGCTCCTCAAATGGCTTCAGTGTCACAAATTCAGCATCAACCTCACCAGCTTCAGCCAGACAAGCCCAAAAGGCAATTCACCAAGCTCAACGTGTCGCTGCCTCAAGCTTTACAACAACTATTGAGATTGAATTTGATAACTCTAAGGGACCCTCCTAGGAATCCCAACAGGACACCTTCAAGGTATAATCCCAACGCCCGCTGCGCTTATCATTCTGACAGCCCGGGGCATGCTACAGATGATTGTTGGACCTTGAAGAATAAGATCCAGGACCTGGTTGATGAAGGAGTTGTGAAATTCACCCAAGATGGCCAGGCTGAGTTCTTCTACTATCCCTGCAAGATTCACCATTCGAAGTGACGAGCCCTGAGATTGAAAAAACTTTTGTTCATTCGAATGTTCAAGTTGTATTTTTCTTCGATTGTTCAAACATTTTATTTCATGTCAAACTTGGTTATTTCATTAATGCATTACACATGTCTGTTTTGAAGTAATTATTTCGTATTCACTATATGCAAACTGCTTTCATTTTTGATGTCAACTCTCAATTAACAATTCTAAGCCTCTTGAGGGAGGATGACGAAAACGATACCACGATCTTTACAATATGCTTTTGAATAGACCTTGCTGATGAGGTACAGGCATTGTTTCAATTCCTAAACACTGGAGTTATAAGGAAGATAATCCCTCGTCAACCCCTTTGAGCCAAAGAAGTAGGATTTTTTCTTTTCGAAAATTAAAACCCTTAATCATAACCCGGGGCAGGGTAGTTCTCTCAGTTGATCCAGGTGCACAACGAACGACATCAAAGGAGTCCTTACAAAACAAAAGACAGTGATGGTTCCAAATGATCATAAAGACAGACAGTCAACATTTCTCAAAATAAACGCCCATTAAGTCAAAACCTATGAAGGAGACTTACAAAACTGGGGCATCCCGCTGACTGTAATCACCAAAAGAAACAGTTCAGGCAAAAAACAGGGATAACGAAATCAAAGAAGAAAGAGGTCCTACAAACCCTCAACAAAAAGGAAATGACTGCCTATTCAAAATAAACTGTCAACATCCGAACCATCGCTGGTACATCAGAGAAAAGACCCAAACAAGGTCAAACGCACGATCAGCTGAGTTTAGGTTTGAAGAACATTACGAAGAGCGGGTGGGTACAAATAAAATTTGAGCCTTTACCCTTTGTTTCTTAAACCATGAACCTGGCCACATTATAACCCTTAAAAGTCCTAGCTAAAGCATGGGTTAGTTCGAAAGCATACTGTTACAAAGGTATCCTGACTCCTTAAGGCTTGCTGTAAAATACTGAGTTGACATCACAGTTTACAAAAAATTCACTTGTTTTTATGAAAAAAAAATGCATTTTCAAAAAAAAAAACTTCAAGACAGACATAAGCTTTGCATTCTTGATATAATACTGTTTGCGTATGACTATTTGTTCGAACAACAGAGAAATTCTCACGAAGAATATCTAGTGAACAAAAGCACTTCCAATCAAGGGGCGTGGCATGATCATTGTCCATCATCTGGGGCAGTTAAGTCAAGATTCGGAGAATCTCTCAAAAGGCCAACCAGCCTGGGGCAAATCTCCATCTGGATCACTTGGAGCATTAGACGATCAAACAAAGATCTTCTGGTAGTATGGCAACACTACACTACTGACAGGGGCACCTCCCTACATCCTCAGAGCATGGACATAGTTGAAAAAATACTACACAAAATCAAAGACCCGCTAGGTTGACACACCTAGGCAAAAATAAGGGCTTCCCGGCGAACCAAAAGGGTTCGGGCAAAAATAAGGGATGAAAATGGCAAAAATCTGTACACCCGGCAAGTCGAAAACCTGAAAAGGCGGCTTGGGCAAAAATGGGTATCCCAATGGACTAAAAACCCGAAAGGGCGGTCCAGGCAAAATTAGGGATCACAGCGTATGACTATGTCCCGGCATCTCGTCACTTGCCTACCAGAAGAAGATTTGTCAAACCGGCAGTCATCAAGCACCTCCACAGATACCTTCTCCCGCAAAAAACTGGGGAAATAAGAATCATCCGATTTGTACAAGCGGCTCTATCCTCCAGGTACCAAGGTAGGTTCGACTGAAGAACGTAATCAAGATACCTTAATTCCCCAGAGAGTGAGACAAGATCCAACAATTCTCCCCAAGCAGAGTGGGTCTCCAATCAGCCCTGAGAAGGCCAATACCTCCAGCAAGTCAGCAACACTCTCCCCAAGCAGAGTTAGTCTACTAGCAGCTCTAAGGAAGTTGGGTATCCCCAGCAGATCTCAACATTCCTCAGCGGAGTATACAAACATTCTTAACAAGCATCCCCGACAGTCTTGGTCTAAGATTGTTCCCCGGCGGTATACAGACATTCAGTGGAGCCACTTCCCCAGTATATCTCAAAAAATTTCCCTAGGAGAGTCCAATCCAATCTGAAAAGTTTCCCCCGGAAAATGGAATCCATCTCCCCAGCAGGAAGCTTATCCCCAGTAGATTCTGGAACCTGGTCACCCGCAGAGCACGAACGCTCCCCCGGCTTTATTTAAAGGTTATTTCCCCACCAGGATATAACTGGGTTATCCTCAGCCAGTAACCATGGAAAGATCGTCCCTGACAGAGTCCTCCTATCCCCCAACGGAGTTCATCAATTCCTTCAACATAATACAACAATGGTATCCCCAGCGGAGTTGTCATCAACATCTCAACAAAGAATCTCTCTTTCCCCACAGAGTTCACTCCCCGCAGAGTAATCTATTCGCCAAGCTTATTCCCCAACGGAGTCATCTTTTCCTATCGGTATTCTTGCAACTATCATCCCCAATGGAAACAAAGCACTACTCTTCCACATCAGCCCAAGATTTGACTTCCCGACACCTGTCAAGGATTTATTTTCCTAAGACAAAAATATAATTCATAATCATATCTTCATACATTATAGCATGCACATACGCACCATGAACATACAATCTCATTTATTTTGAGAACATCACGCATGTCATACATCATGACATTGCATACAACTAACATTTTGTCTTTTCAGGACAAATATCAAATACAAAGATAATTGCTATCAACGGTCGTGATTCCAGATCCGATTCCTGTATCTTGCCAGGGTGTATCTATTGACGACTATGTACCAGACTCGATTCCTGTATCTTGCCAAGGCACGTCTGAAGAGTTTGAGGATCCGATTCCTGTATCTTGCCAGGATGTATCTGTTGACGACTAACATTACCAGACTCGATTCCTGTATCTTGCCAGGGCACGTCTGAAGGGTTCGAAGATCTGATTCCTGTATCTCGCCAGGGTGTATCTGTTGGCGACCAACATTACCAGACTCGATTCCTGTATCTTGCCAGGGCACGTCTGAAGAGTTTGAGGATCCGATTTCGGTATCTTGCTAGGGTGTATTTGTTGACGATTAACATTACCAGACTCGATTCTTGTATCTTGCCAGGGCACGTCTGAAGAGTTCGAAGATCCGATTCTTGTATCTCGCCAGGGTGTATCTGTTGACGACTAACATTACCAGACTCGATTCCTGTATCTCGCCAGGGCACGTCTGAAGGGTTTGAAGATCTGATTCCTGTATCTTGCCAGGGTGTATCTGTTGACGACGACCATTACCAGACTCGATTCCTGTATCTCGCCAGGGCACGTCTGAAGAGTTCGAAGATCTGATTCCTGTATCTCGCCAGGGTGTATCTGTTGACGACCAACATTACCAGACTCGATTCCTGTATCTCGCCAGGGCACGTCTGAAGGGTTTGAAGATCTGATTCCTGTATCTTCCCAGGGTGTATCTGTTGACGACCAACATGTACCAGACTCGATTCCTGTATCTTGCCAGGGCACGTCTGAAGAGTTTGAGGATCCGATTCCTGTATCTTGCCAGGGTGTATCTGTTGACGACTAACATTACCAGACTCGATTCTTGTATCTTGCCAGGGCACGTCTGAAGGGTTCGAAGATCCGATTCCTGTATCTCGCCAGGGTGTATCTGTTGACGACCAACATTACCAGACTCGATTCTTGTATCTTGCCAGGGTACGTCTGAAGGGTTCGAAGATCTGATTCCTGTATCTCACCAGGGTGTATCTGTTGACGACCAACATTACCAGACTCGATTCTTGTATCTTGCCAGGGCACGTCTGAAGAGTTTGAGGATCCGATTCCTGTATCTTGCCAGGGTGTATCTGTTGACGACTAACTTTACCAGACTCGATTCCTGTATCTTGCCAGGGCACGTCTGAAGAGTTCGAAGATCCGATTCCTGTATCTCTCCAGGGTGTATCTGTTGACGACCAACATTACCAGACTCGATTCCTGTATCTCGCCAGGGCACGTCTGAAGGGTTTGAAGATCCGATTCCTGTATCTTGCCAGGGGGTATCTGTTGACGACCAACATTACCAGACTCAATTCCTGTATCTCGCCAGGGCACGTCTGAAGAGTTCAAAGATCTGATTCCTGTATCTCGCAAGGGTGTATCTGTTGACGACCAACATTACCAGACTCGATTCCTGTATCTCGCCAAGGCACGTCTGAAGGGTTTGAATATCCGATTCCTGTATGTTGCCAGGGTGTATCTGTTGACGACCAACATTACCAGACTCAATTCCTGTATCTCGCCAGGGCACGTCTGAAGAGTTCGAAGATCCGATTCCTGTATCCTGCCAGGGTGTATCTGTTGAAGACTGTATTCTCCAGACTCGATTCCTGTATCTCGCCAGGGCACATCTGAAGAGTTTAAAGATTCGATACCTGTATCTAGCCAGGGAACATCTACATAAAGGGTTTGAAGATCAACTCTTGTAACATGCCAGGTAATTATTTTCTTTCTTAAGTACGCAAGTTCTCGCTAAGGAATCTCTTACGCGATCGACAACCTCCGGATGGCATCTATAAGCCCATCCACGCAACAACAGTCTCCAAATGGCATCTGTAAGCCCATTCCCACCATCACACTGCTGACACTCTACTATGTGAGTGCAAATTTCTGGGCACTCTAGTGTTCAATCATCTTCCACCTTCGGATTACGAAAGGCACGCCAGCCAATCTACATCCTCAGGTCTAAGAAGATTGAACAGGGGCAACTGTTGTACCCCAAAATTCTCCCTCCCATATTCTTCAAGATTTGCTAAGATCATGCTTCAAAATCTCCCAAGGGTTGCACAGTCCAATTGCCTCCTAACACAGTCAAAATTAGGGTTTTGGTTCTGGCAAGGAAATTGAAATTTTCAAGGGTTCAATCAAGTCCCACATGCCTATAAACATTGTCAAGCATCCATATGTCAAGTTTCAAGACTCACAGCACCAAATTGCACAGTCAAAAATCCTAAATGCTTCACAGTCAACTGCAGGGGCAAAATGGTCATTTGACAGTCAAAAGTCAAAAATTTTGGTCAACATCTTATTTTGAATCCACAAACATCATTTGATCAATTCTTGATCATGATTCTCAAAGCATGGCTCAAAAAGTCTCAAGATGCAAAAGTTTCTATTTCTGGACAGTTGAAAAAGTCAACTGCAAATTGACCAGGGCATAACTTCTTCATGGTTTTTCAGAAAAATTCCATCCAAAGCTCATTTTGAAGAGAATGACATTTCCTACAACTCATCTTTGCACTTAAAGTCCAAGAAATGCTCTCACAAAAAGTTATCAATCTCAACATTATAGGTCATTTTCAAAAGTCAACAAAAAGGCACTTCAAGTCAAAGACCATAACTTGAGATTGGTAAATCAAAATGACATGGAACCAAAGACATTGGTTAGAGGACTTCAAGAACTTTCCAAAATGTCCAAGAACATGATCAAAGCTTAAAAATTGAGCAAGATATGCCTTGTGGAAGTTGGGAAATGTTTGGGAATTTTGAAAAGTCAACTTTGCACAAAAGGCTTCAAAATTGCTAATGGGCCTCAATTTCTTCCATGAATCATTACCCAAAGGCTATGCACGACCCATTAAGCTAAAAGGGAGTTATTTTATTATTTTTAATTAATTAATTGAATTTTTAATCTTATTAATTCATTTAATTAAATTTAATTATGAGAAAAATACTAAACAATGGTTTTAAATCCTTTTTGTGCAGCAAATCCTTCCATTATGAGATAAATATTTCGTGCACCTTCTCAAGGGAACAAAATATTCCATAATTGGCATAATTGGCATGGAAAAAGATTGAAAAAGATTGGATTGGAAATCAAATATTGAATCCTTAAATCAATGGACTTTGGGCTGGTTTTATAACCTAATTCCATCCACATACATAGGCACAATTGAAACCTAAGGCATTAGACAAAAAAAAGTTGCGCTCAAAACCATAGAACAACATTGCATTTTTTGACAAAAATATTGAAAACTGAAAACCTAGTTAGAAGGCGTTTCAAAGCTTCAAAAGCGTTCCAAAGCATTGCTGAGACACCTAGGAAGCTTTTGCAATCGAAACCAAGTCTCCAGACTTCAAGGGTTGGTAGAACGACATCACACTTTTCTTGAAATTGTCCATTATCATTTTGTGATTCACATGCATTTTTCATATGTTTTTAATGTTGATTTACACTAACAATGACATTCTGAAGCTAATGGTACCGTTCAATTGAAGTATGGCTGCCTAAATAAGAATCCACCATTAACGCTTGCTAGGGTTTCTGAAGCTCCAAAAGAGGGTTTTCCACATATGGAAAAATTGGACAACCAAATTGATACCATTGAAATCGTGACAACAAGACGAACTGAACTCACACCTCGCGCCCAATTTATATTTGCCCATTGCCTAATCGCTATTTTTCCTGGTCTTGTTTAGTGGGGGTTTAAAACCCCCGCTATTTGCTTTTATTTACAGGAAAAAGATGAAGACAATGCATGCGTGTCTGGACATGGTTGGAGGATTTGAACATTGGCGCGTTTTTTGAGTGCTTCAGCATAATGTTGATTTTTCATGTATATTATTTATGTTCCATTATACTAACAAAGAAACGCGTTAGTTCAACTGGTTGGTGAGTTGTCATGCAGGTACTGGGACCTGGGTTCGATTCCCAGGTCCCCCCATATTATTCATAATTTTGGTTATAGCGTGTTCCTATGCAATTCCTCTCCAGTGGTCCACCCTATGCGCATATGCTTGTGCCTGCCAAGTGTCCAGAGGCTTCAATCTGATGGCCAAAACGTGGAGACTACCATACACGCTAGTCAACTACTCCACATGCAAACTGGAAAGTCAACAAGGCCTTGGTTTCTAATGGGCCAGAATTACTCCAATAAAAACCTCCAAATTTGGTCAGACACCCCCATTGTTTGTATTCTTTTTTAAATCTCCTTTTCTTTCCTTTTAATTATTTTAATTGTTTTCTTTTAATTCACAAAATATAATTTTCATAATAAAGATCAGACATCAAAATATGTTAATTAATTTACTTATTAAATATTTTTTGTAAATAAATTTTTAATAATCAATTTAGTTTAATTTAGGGTTTTCAATTTTAATCTTTTCTTAAATAACTAAAATATGTAGAAATTAGGTTTTCTTTAACATTTTTATCCTTTTTTTCTTAATAATTAATTTTCTCATTATTATTATTATTATTAATTACTAATTTATTTTGTAAATACCCATGTAATTAATTAATTAGAGTATATTAGGTTAAACTTGAATATCTTTCATAAATAATTAAAAACAACTTAGAACTAGGGTTTTATTTAACTTCTAATTTTAATTAATTTTCTTTATTTTCATTAAATACAAAAAACATAAAAAACAATTTCTTTTCTTAATTAAATAATTAATTAGCTTTTTAATTTCATTTAATTTCTCAAAAGGGTCCAACGCCCTCGAACGTTCCATTTTTTATTCTTTTCGCGCATTTATTCTTATTTTCCTTTTTTAATATTATGTAATTGCTCAAGCCTTGTAATAGTAATTAGGAATTTATTTACTTTCCGCATTTTTATTCAAAACGGGTCTTTGTTAATTTGGCGATGTATAGACCCGCGCCTTGTAATAGCGTAGGACTTTACTTTCCGCACTTTAATTTCCGCACTTTTAAACTGCTAATTGCATGAAAGAATGAATGTCTAAATTAAAAGCAAGCGTAGCTCACCACAAATACATGTACAAGACAAACATAATATGAAAACAATACACAAATTCACACACCACTCTTAGGGTACGCCTCACTGTTACCTTGCCCTCGAAACGTGGTCGTCAAGTATAGGGTGTCTTAGAGGTCGCCCTCCTGTCTAAAGATCCAGTCGCCTCGAAACGGTTGCCTCGGATACAAAGGATCTAGGACATTAGGGTTACTTCTAAGGTGCCCTACTATTGCTTCGGTGACCACATTGTCCCTAATAATCGAATTGACCCGAATACCTCCAACGGTGGTGCTACCTACCTCTCAGTGGTGGGATGGCACTACCTTAAGGACATTTACACAGCCTAATTCCTTAGGGTAGGTAGATGACTCATAGATACTTGCTCTAATTCAAGACAAATCAAAACTCTTTTCACACTGAAACTTTCAAAAGGCTTTCAAAACAATTTTTCAAACACTCTTGAGGACTGATACAAGAGTCGATCTGAAATCTTTAAACGAAACTTTTTCAAACTCACTCACAATTGAAAAGCAAACACTTTTGAAAACACAATGAGCAAGTATCTAAGAGCCCATGGATAACCATGGATAGAAAGGGTGCTAACACCTTCCCTTTCTATAAATCTACCTCTCGAACCGAGAAACTATATCATAAGGAATTTTGCTGTGCTTTTGTCCTGTCCATGTTGAAGAAAATAAAAGACGGTGGCGACTCTTGCTTCCGCGACATTTCGCGAACCAGCGTTAAACAGTCAGTTCCAGATCCACCGATCACACAAGTCCTTAGGTTTAGGCTTGAATGGAGTTTTATAGGTAAGTACCCTCTCGAAGTTTAGTTGGTTCAACGTGTCCTAGAAAGTAATCGGGTTCTAGGGGGTCTTAATATCACTGATCTTTCTTCATCGGGCATTATTTCAGCATAAGCCTCTTTGTTTTGCGTTTGATCTTGTCGCCAATTCTGTAATACGGTGGGAGAACTGACTTGGAATGTTTTGCGTTTGATCGCAATTGTTGCGGATAGCAAGAGTCCCCACTGAATTTTCTTTTATCCAAATAAAGGAAAGGGTGAAAAGAACAGGAAAGACCTTTGAGATTATTTTCTTGAGTTCGGGGGGTAGATTATGAAAAGGGAAGGTGTTAGCATCCTTTTCATCCATAGTTATCTATGGGCTTTTAGTTGCTTGCTAGATCATTGCTTTTGTTTGAAAGTGTACTTTGTGGTGGTTTTTGAAAGTATTTCTGAAAAGCGCCTTCGTTTAGGAAAACTTTGTAATGATTCTTGTCTCTATAAGGATGTATACAAAGTGTTGGACTTTTGAAAATATTTCAAGTTTTGAAAGTGTTTTGTGTGTGTGTTTGAAAAGATGTTTGTTTTGAAAATGAGCAAGCAACTAAGAACGTTTCTACCTACTCAAAAGTCTTTTTTCTTTTCCTCCTCCTTTAGATGTTGTTATCTTACCATTGATTTGGTAAAAAGCCTCACCATTGGATGTAAAGGGACGAGAGTGGGTCATCGTATAGTCATGATAACAATGTTGTAAGATATCTTAACATTTCTCTTGAGGGACTAAGATCATTTGAAAGGAAACATTTGAAGCGTTGTCGAGGGACTATGATCTTGTATTTTGATTGTTTTTGCTAATACATCTCACGTGCATAACATGACCATTTTTAGGCAACAAGTGGAGTTAACCCCGGGGGTGCATGTGTGAATAGTGTTTGTATTTCATGCTTGATTTATCTTTGAATTAGTGTTTTCTCAGCAATGATTTTATCTTTTCATACGAACTCTAATTATTAAAATTTATATGAAAGTGATAAATTGCGGAAAGTAAATACTCTTCACTATTACAATCATTTGGGAATGGGGTGTACAAATTTACAAATGGGGATTGCAAAATAAATTAAAGTCCTAATTATCTATTACAACCATATTGAAATAATGTACAAGAAATGTAAAATAGACTTGTTTTGTTTTTGTTAAGAGAAGAAATAAATTTGCTTAAGAAAATATTTTTAGTCTTTTTTAAAGAAATAAAATAAAGCATGTGAACATAAAGTATTTTTTGGGTATTTTTGATTAACGAAAGTAAAGTGATAATAAAAATAATAAGAGTCAGAATCAGTGCATTGCTAAAAGAGGAGAGAGCAGAAGTTCTGACTCAGGCGCGCTGCAAATCAGAAAGCAAACATTAGCAAAAATGGGGGAGGTCAGAAGTTCTGGACCCGGGCGCACTAAAGTTCTGGAGTCGCTGAGAATAAAGGAAGGCCTACAAATTCTGATTTCCTAGAAGTTCTGATTGCCTAGAAATTCTGATTTCCTAGAAATTCTGATGTTACTGGAGAGTTAGAAGTTCTGGATGTAGAGAGGGTAAAGAAGTTCTGATGCAACTGGAAACCTAAAAGTTCTAGTGTTAGTGGAAGGCTAGAAGTTATGGTAATGGGTAAGTGAGGTGCCAATATTGTTGGGTGGGAATGTCTAGAAGTTCTGGTCCAGGATCACTATTTTGACAAACAAATGAGAGGGGGTTTATCTAGAAGTTCCGGTCCAGGGTTATTGTTTGACAAATAATGGGGAAAAATGTCAAGAAATAAACATAAAAAGGTGTTTCTGGGGCTAGAACTCAGGACCCTTAACACAAATGTCTTATGCACGAGCTCTCTACCACTGGGGTGGTTATACATCTGGTATCAAAAGCAAAAACATAAACATATATTACAAAGTAAGTTCTGATGATGAATTTCATCTCCTTCTCCATGCCAACCAGAGTATCTGCAACTTAGTCATTTCTCAACAAAAATGGAAAATTAAAACATAGCAGTTATGGCAAATTTCATCATGGTTTCAGAAATATAAAGCATCAGAACTGTAAATCAGCAGCAAGCATGAATTTTGCTAATCCTAATTCGGAACCCTAATTTCTTCAAGAAGTTCTAATCTGAAATTCTCTCTACCTAGGCCATATACATAAAATTTATAAATATGTACAGAATCAGAGCCATGATATCTACATTGTGTTTTTGACAATGTAAGCCTAACAATACCTAAGTAATGAGATAAAAGTCAGAAGAAACTTACCTTGCAGCTGGAAATTATTCTGTGAATGAGAGTCTGGTTCAGGTTGTTGTGATGTTATGATCAGCTTTCTCAAGTTCTCAGAAAACTGAAGCAACTCTTAGCTTGAGCTCTGAATGGTGGAAAAGTTTTGGAGCAGTCAAGGTGAAAAGTTTTGGTTTCTTGAAACAAAGAGTGGTGAATAGTGTTTTACAGTTTGAAAACAGAAGTTAGGAAAGCTTCTATATGTATTCTGTTAATTGTATGGATGATTTGATCAAGAAACAACAAGAAAAATTAGAGTTTGGATGCAAAAATTAGAAACTAGCAGGTTTCGTGTTTGTGTTTTCCGTTTCAGGTTCTTGGGAATTTTCAGCAAGGTTTCAAGGCTTTTTCCAATCTTTTCCGACTTCCTTAACAGTTGCAAATGAATTTTAATTTATAGGCAAAGGATTTAGAAGCTTGGAGAAGTCAAGAGTACATCAATCATGTGTTATGGATAGTTGACTTGTTTTTTAAGCAAGTTTAGACAAGTATGATTTAAAGAAAAATAGAGTGGTTAGCAGCTTTAGTCGTGCCTAATCTGAATTTGTAGGCATGATTTGTGGAAAAGTACACTCAGAAGCAAAAGTAAAGCATGGGCCCAGCATAAACTTTGTACAAAAGTTTTCTTTTCAAGGACAAAAATGGTACTTCTATGCCACATGTGGGAAGATCCTTCGAATAAAGATTCAAAAGTGGGTGTGAGCATTAAATGATGATGAGATTTATCAAGCAAGAAGACCTGCAACCTGAGATTATACAGCCTATCTTGAATCTGGATCAAAAGTTCAACATGAACGTAACTTGGATTAAGAACAAATGTCCAAGTTCTGATCTTCGATTCTCCCTGCTCCAGCATGATCTGAAGGAGTTCCCATACTTTTCAGAAAACTTGTAACATGCTTTGTAAATCCTCTTTGAATTACTCTTGCAAACTCTGATCGTACCTACGCAAGAACGGGCCCAGAAGTTCTAAACAAATTCTGACTTGGAGATGCTCAGAATTTACTAAGTGCTTTAACTTCATGAATGTGTCTTCAAGGATTTATAACTTGAAATCCCAGTATTTCTTGAAGAGGTTCTATTCTGCATTATTCTAGATCTCTTTGAGATCTATAACTCTTGTGTCAGAAGTTCTTCCTGAATCATCTTGCATTATGATGAAATTTTGGCCAGAAGTTATGAACTTACCATACTTTCTTAACACTTAGAAAAATTTATAAGTGTTTAGAACTTTGACTTTTTCTAAGAAAATTTGACTTTTGATCTTCTTAATGAAACAAACTTCATATTCTAACATATCTTGATGAAATGTGATTCTTCAAACTTGATTTTGATCCAAAAGTCAAAGTTTGACTTTTCAATGTGCATTATGACCATTTTGTCCTTGTGCCAATTCCAAACTTAAATTGATGTATCAGTGCTGCAAACTTGGTTCATGGAAGATCTTGTGAGAAAATACTTGAGGAATGAGAGGGAGAATTTTGGGGTACAACACCTCCTTTTCATATTTTCGACTTGCCGAGTGTACATTTTTTATTTATATGTCCCTAATTTTTGCCTGAATCCTTTTTGTTCTCCGAGATGCCCTTATTTTGGCCTAGGCATGTCAACCTAGCAGATCTCTTTTACGCGTAGTAATTTTTACTATGTTCGCGTTAACAGGGTGCGGAAAATCTTCACCATCCATGGTGTTAAGTATCATAGCACCTCCATAAAATATTTTCTTGATCACGAATGGCCCTTCGTATGTGGGAGTCCATTTTCCCCTGGGATCACCATGTGGTAGGATAATACGCTTTATTATCAAATCACCATCATGGTACATCTGATGTTTAACTTTCTTGTTAAAGGCTTTGATCATGCGTTTCTGATACATCTGACCATGACAAACAGCCGCAAGCCTTTTTTCATCAATCAAAGTTATCTGGTCAAGTCGAGTCTGAATCCATTCGTCTTCATCTAAATCTGCATCTCTCATAATCCTTAGGGAAGGAATTTGGACTTCAACAGGTAAGATAACCTTCATACCGACTTTTCTTTTATCCAATAAAGGAAAGGTTGAAAAAAGTAGAAAAGACCTTTTGAGAATTTTCTTGAGTTTGGGGGGTAGGTTATGAAAAGGGAAGTTGTTAGCACCCTTTTCATCTGTAGTTATCTATGAGCTCTTAATTGCTTGATCATTTCAAAAATGCTTTATGTTTTTTGTACGTTAAAAGATGTTTTTGAGATGTTTTGAAAGTGATGATTTTGTAATGTTTCTCATATCATTGAGAATGTATACAAAATGTTTATTTTGGAAATATTTTTAAAACGCCTTTGTACGGAAAACATTGTAATAATTCTCGTATCGTTGAGAACGCATGCAAAATGTTTATTTTGAAAATATTTGTTTGAAAAGAGAGTGTTTGAAAAGATGTTTGTTTTTTTTAAAGTGTGAGGTGTGAAAATGGTTTTAGTTTGTGAGCAAGTAATTATGAGCAATCTACCTACTCAAAAAGTCTATGTTCTTTTCCTCCTCCTTTAGATAGTGCTATTTTACCATTGGTTGGTAAGAAGCCATATCATTGGATGTGAGGAACAGGCGTGGGTCGTCGTACAGTCATAGAAGGAAACTTGTAGAATGTTTTAGCAATTTTCGTAAGGGACTAAGATCGTTTATCGAAGGCAACATTAAAGGGTCATCAAGGGACTACAATCTTTTAATCGAGGGTCTTTGCTAAAACATCCCACATTTGAGGGACATGACTGTTTATATCTGAGGTAACAAGTAAGGTTTAGCCTAGAGGTGCATGTGTGCAAGGTGTGTTTGATTCAATTATTTGTCTTGGATTAGGGTTTTGTTATGGTTGGTTTTAATCTTGTCATACAAACCCTAATTACTAACAATAATAAGGAAAGCAGTAAATTGCAGAGTTTAAATGTCTTACGCTATTACAACGCTTTGGGTATGGGGGTACAATTTTGTGAATGAAGGGAGGAAAGCAATAAAGCCCTAATTATGTATTACAAACCATTGGGCGTGAATAATAATAAAATGCACAAAATGTAAAGATGGAGAAGAAAAAATAAGAAGTTGTTTTTGTGTGATTTTTGATGGAAAAAGGTTTAATAGTAAACCTAATTAATTAATTAAAAAAACCTAAAATATATGTCAATGGAAATTAAGAAGAAAACAAAAATTAAGTCTAATAATTTGTTTATAAAATGATTTGGATATTAATATCAATTTGTAAAAGAAACAATAAATTTTAAATTAATTAAAAAATAAAATAAAGTGCTTGAAATATTTTTAATTTAATTATTTAGGAAAATAAATTTTTGTATTCTTTTGGTTAAATAAAAATAAATAAATAAATAAGTAAGTAAGAAGGAAAATATAAAGGAATAAAAAAAACTTAGGCCTAGGCGCTGCAAAAAAGGAAAATGGGGGGTGTAAAATGTTAAGCCCAAAAAAAGTCAGTTTTTATGTTTGAAATAAAAAATAAAATGAGCCTGTGTTAAAAAGTAGTCAGGGGGTAATAAAATAGCAAAAATAAAAAAGAAAGGGCCCAAACACAAGGGAGGCCTGGCGTTTTGTTTGATTCAATGTTGTTGATTTCTTGGAGTGCACCATAGACTTGCTCATGTGGAGCGCTAGATTTGATGGCTGGAAGATTTGATGGTGATGGTGGGAGGCGCATGGTGTGCATGTTGGGCTTACCTACATATGATCTAAGACAAGAAAATGTGAAATACACAAAAGGGTACCGTTGGGGCTCGAACCCAGGTCCCTATACATAAATGCCTTAGCACGCACTTCTCTGCCACTGGAGTGGATATTTCATTCATTCATAAAACAACTTCAACTAAATATAAAATAAAATCGTTTCTGAATTTTGAACTTCATCTTCTTCCTCCTTTGCGCACGCTGAACAAAAGCTCCATTGTTCAAAACTGTAACTTCTTCATTTCTCAACCATTTTAAAAAATGTAAACATGAAAGTTGCTCCAAATTTCATCACGAATTCAGACATATAAATAACTTAAACTATAAATCAAAGATGAGCATGATTTTTGTTTGGTACCAAATAAAAACCTAATTTTTTTGAAAGTTCAACTTAAAAATTCTCCATGTACAATTAGCATAAATGAAAACTAAAGGCATGGTTAGCTTCGGGGCAATGATATCTACATTTTTCATTCACAAAGTAACCATTAATGATGCTTGTATAAGGAGTTCAAAGTCGAGAAAACTTACCTTAAAGCTGGAAATTATGTTTGGAGTTTCAGCATTCTTGGAGGTGTTATGATGATCTGGATATCTTCACTAAACTCCTAGGAAGCTATTGCAATGCTTACTTTGGATTGAGAGTGGCTGGATTCTTCTAGAGAAGTCAAGTTGCAGAGCTGAGTTTTGAAAATGGTGGATGATGATGGAGGGATTTCAGAAGTGGTTCAAGCGTTTGGATCACTTCTATATGGTGTATAGATGATGTTTTGTTGATTAAAATGGAAAATGCATGAGCGAATTATGAGTTTGGTGTTCATAGTCAGAAATGACAAGTAATGGAGGTTTTGATGCAAAATATGGTTTTAGGGAGTTTGAGATGGTTTGAGGGCTACTAAACTTGTGCTAAGGCTTTAAAACAACCTCTTAATTTAGAGAAAAGGTTGTAGAGGCTCAAGTAATCAGAAATCAAAGATCATGTGTTGTGGTTATGTGACTTGATTTTAAAGCAAACTTGAAATACATAGTTTCAATGCATAATACAAGGGCTTATAGGGTGGTTGACAGACTTGTAGATGGTTTCTTCTTGCTTTGAAATGTTTTGGAATCAGAAGCAATAAAGTATGGGCTTAAGGAGAGTTGACATTGTGTATAAAGCAACTTTTCAAGAATGGCAATGATAACTTTGTGCCAAAAATGGAATAATCACTTGGACAATGGCTCAAGTACTTGGATCATAGCTCAATCTGTTGTGTAAACAATTAATTGTGGGGTGATTTGCAAGTTATAAGCCTGAAAAGCAAGCTTTATGCAGCATGCTTAAAGATTGGATCATAAGGTTTATCACAAAATGACCTAAAATTCAAGAATGGATGTCCAACTTCTTCTCTTCGATTCTCCTAGCTCAAAAATGATCTCTTCAAGTTCTTGGACATTTTGGAAATATTGAAGAATTGTATACAACCTTCGTGTTGACCACTTTGGCTAAACCAAATTGGAACTAGGTGAAAATTTCCAAGAAGTTGGGACAAAAATCTGACCAAACTTGCTAAAATTTTCACTAAGTGTTTTGTAAAAATGTCATGACTTCATAAGCCTATATCTTAAAACCTAAGCATTCTTTGGACTTCAACCCTCAATTACAAAGTTGTATAAATCATCAAGATCTACAAATTTCATATTCAAAGTTTTCCTTGAATCATTTTGCATCTTGGTGAAAAAATGTCATGAAGTAGTGAAATTATCAAGGTCAAAAAACACTTAGAATTTTTCTGAGTATTGGAAATCTTGACTTTTGTTGAATTTTATTTACTTTCCTGATTCTTGATGATCAATTTTGATATTTTTGAATGTCTTGATGAATTATAATCTTTGAAATTCAATGTTGAGCGAAAAATCAAAGTTTGACTTTTTGTGTGTCAATTGACTTTTCATCATTTGATCGAAATTCAACTATTAACCCCTTGATATTGAGAAGTGATTTGAGCCATGAAAATATGTCAAGACATTGTGTTTGAATCCTTAAGATCATGCTTCAATCCATTAGGTCATGTACTAGGTCAAAAGTCAATGATCAGTCATTCTCAGCCAAACCCCTAATTTTGACAATTTTGCCCCTTTGATGATTTGAATGCTTTCCTTGAGAAATTATGATCAACCCTTGATCAATTGATGAATATGACTTCAAAATGTTTATGTTGGTCAAAAATCTTGAATTTTGACTTTATGTTGACCACAGTTGACTTTTTACCCAATACAGCCGATTTTCAGTCATCTGAGCAATTGACTAAGTAAATGTGTGATGTAAGACTTGAACTTGGTATGAGAATTATTGGATACCTATAATGAAAAATGAAAGTAACTTGAGGCATTATAAGTCCAATTTCCTTTGATAAAACCAAAACCCTAATTTGTGGACTCAATGCTTAGGAGGTGAGCTTGTCAGATCAACTCTTTAGAATCCTTGAGAATTTGAGGACTTTTTGTGAGAAATGTCTTGAGAAAGGAGAGGGAAAATTTAGGGGTACAACAACTTCCCCTTTAAATCTTATTAAACCTGAAGAGTTAGATTGGCTTGTCTGCCATTCGTGACTTGAAGGTAAAAGAGGATTGAACACTTAAGTACCCATAAATTTTCACTCGCTTGTGCATGAAGTAAAAATGTTGGTTGATTATACCGGTAATGGGCTTAAAGATGACATTTGGAGAGGTGACAGAGATTCGTCAGAGATGGGCTTATAGATGTCATCCAAAGGTAATTGTTGATATAAATATCAGAATGATTCTACGCTCGACTACATCTGAAGAATGCTTTCCAGAATGAATCTCTGGGAAAGGTGTTTGAGTAACTTCTTGTCATATAGATAGTCTCCCCGTCCTGTTTCGGGAATTGATCTATAATTAAACTTGTTGGTAAAACCATTGGTGATAAATATAGTCACCCCGTCCTGTTTCGGGAATTGATCTTTATCAAATCAAAGAGAAAGAAAGATAGTTTCCATATCCTATTTCGGGAGTTAATCTTTAATTTGTTCGTGTAGATAGTCTCCATGTCCTATTTCAGGAATTGATCTATAATCAGTTTGTTAGTAAACCCGTCCTATTTTGGCAGTTCATACCATTGGTGATAAACATAGTTGCCACGTCCTGTTTCAAGAATTGATCTTTATCTGACCAAAGAGAAAGAAAGATAGTTTCCCATCCTATTTCAGGAGTTAATCTTTAATCAGTTCATGTAGATAGTCGCCCCGTCTGGTTTCGAGAATTAATATACAATTTGTTGTTCACCGATAGTTGCATTGTCTTATTTCAGGAATTAGTCTAGAACCTATTTTTTTTGTTGGCCGTTGAGATAGTTTCTCAGTCTTGTTTAAGGAATTAATCTCTAACTTGGTCTTGTAGATAGTCGCCCCGTCTTGTTTCGGGAATTGATCTACAATTTGTTCTTCACAGATAATTGCCTTGTCTTTTTCAGGAATTAATCTGTGGCTAGTCATCTAGATAGTTTCCCCGTCTTGTTTCGGGAATTAATCTGGAACCTGCTTTTGGTTGGCTATTGAGATAGTTTCCATGTCTTGTTTCAGGAATTAATCTATGACCTGGTCACACAGATAGTTTCCCCGTCTTGTTTCGGGAATTAATCTTGGACCTGTTTGAAATTTTTGATGATATCCTTCTATTGATTGATCTTTCCTGAAAAGGTAAAGAGTTAGTTGCATGCAATGTCATGATGTATGAAATGCATTGCGTAATGATGTTCTCAAAATAAATGAGATTGTGCTATATGTGTTTCGTATGCATATAATATGACGTATGAATGTGAAATGTTGTTGAAGGGTATTTATAGACCCGCACATTATCTTTGTCTGGGAAAATAAATCCTTGACTATTGTTGGGGATGAAGAGTATGTGTATCTTCAATCTTGTATAGAATTCTTCCATTGGGGATTCCTGCTTACTTGTTCGAGGAAACTCTGCAGGGGATGTATGACTTCTACATTAGGGAGAAGAGTTCAGGAATATTGGTCGTTCGTCACTCTACTGGGGAATTTAATTCTTATATACCCTGACTGGGGATAAATGAAATGGATAACCTTCCTACACGTCTGGGGAAGAGAATTATTAGATACCCTGATTGGGGATAAAAGAGATGGATAACCTTCTTATTCATCTAGGGAGGATAAAGTTAACTGATATTTGGTCTGGTTCTAGGTTTCGTAACAAATTCTCTAGGCATAGTGGTTACTTTTCTTGGGAAGAGGAATTTTGCTGGTGATTCATAGTAATATGAGGAATAGACTCGAATTGGGGAAATTGTAGTCTATTGGGGAAATAAACCCTGTTGATGGAGAAATATTCTACTGAGGATACAAACTCTCCTGGGGAAATTGAATTTTCTAAAGAGAAGAACTATGTAGGGGGTTTATAGTTTTCAAACTCAGCTGGGGAAGAGAGTTTTGATGAAGTATCCTGATTGGAAATCCATAAGGAAATTGTGGGGAATGTATCCTATGAAGATTATTTTGTAGGGATAATCTCATGGAAGTAACTCTGGGGATTTATGGACAATTTGAGTGTCATTCCAACTCCTAGAATCTTGAGTGAATGCTTATTCCTATTCTTATGCGTATATTTGTTAATAGTTAATCATGTTCATATGCATATGTTCATTCAATTTAGTCATTGGACGTTTTTGCAAGAAAAACAGAAAAAATCAAAAGTTTGAACTTTAAGATGTATTTGTATTGATAATTTGCCTATAAACAGGCGATTTTGTACAAAGAGACGGAAATCCTAGTAAGAGGAAGCCGTCATGAAATGAAAAGAGTACAAAGTGAAAACAAAGTGTATAGCCATATGGAAGTGATCTCATTGAGTTCCAAACTCTGTTATTGCCCTTATGTCTTCAAACATCTCGTCCCTTGCCATCAGAAGAATTTGAGTGAACCATTTGAACTTTCGACTTTGGTAATAAAGCTTGCATGTAAATGATCCAGCGGGACATAGTCATACACTTTTAATCCTTAATTTTTACCTGGACCGTCCTTTCAGGTTTTTAGTCCACCAGGATACCCTTTTTTTCCCAAGTCGCCCTTTCAAGTTTTCGACTTGTCGGGTGTACAATATTTTGTATATATCCCTAATTTTTCCCGAACCCTTTTGGTTTGCCAGTATGCCCTTATTGTTGCCTAGGTGTGTCAACCTAGTGGGTCATTCTTATGCATAGTATTTTTTTGACTATGTCCGTGTTCACGGCGTGCGGGAAATCTTCGCGGTCCATAGTGGTTAGCATCATAGCTCCGCCCGAGAATACTTTCTTGATAATAAATGGCACCTCGTAGGTGGAAGATCATTTTCCCCTAGGATCTACTTGTGGTAGAATGATGCGCTTTATCACCAAGTCACCAGCCTGGTATACCCTATGCTTGACCTTCTTGTTGAATGCCTTGACCATACGTTTTTGATACATCTGACCATGACAAACAGTCGCCAACCTCTTTTCGTTAATCAAATTAAATTGATCCAACCTAGTATGAATCCACTCGTCTTCGTCTAGGTCTGCTTCTTTCATAATCCTTAGAGAAGGGATTTAAACTTTGACAGGCAAGACAACTTCCATATCATAGACTAGAGAGAATGGGGTTTCCCTAGTTGATGTTTCCGCCGAAGTACGATAGTCATGAAGAGAAAATGGTAACATCTCATTCCAGTCTTTGTAGGTCACCACCATCTTTTGCACAATCTTCTTTATATTCTTGTTAGCAGCTTCTACTGCGCCATTCATCTTAGGTCTATATGGAGAAGAGTTGTGATGCTTGATCTTAAAATGCGTGCAGAGTTTAGTGATCATGGTGTTATTAAGGTTGATACCATTATTAGTGATGATCCTCTCAGGGATTCCATATCGACAGATGAGGTTATGATTGATGAACTGGGCTACGACGTTCTTGGTAACTGAGGCAAATGAAGTTGCTTCAACCCACTTGGTAAAGTAGTCAATGGCGACAAGAATGAAACAATATCCATTAGAGGTAGTAGGCTTAATTTCTCTGATCATATAAATACCCCCACATTACAAATGTCCAAGGGGCCGTCATGACATTCAAAGGAATTGGAGGCACGTGAACCTTATCAGCATAAATCTGGAACTTATGGCAAGTTCTTGAGTGGTGATGACAATCAGTTTCCATAGTCGACCAATAGTATCCAGCCCTCAGAATCTTCTTGGCCATAGTATGTACACTAGAGTGAGTACCAAAGATGCCTTCATGCATATCCTTTATAGTTTTATCTGCTTCCTTTTTGTCCACACAACGAAGCAGGGTTGAATCATGGTTGTGTCTGTACATTATTCCATTGCTCAGGAAGAACTTGGCAGAGAACCTCCGTATGAATTTCTTGTCGTTGATTGAGGCCCCTTCGGGATATTCTTGAGCTTCAAGATATCTTTTCACTTCTTGAAACTAAGGCTTCTCCTCTACTCCATCAGTGTCAATCTCATAGAAGTGCGCCAGTTCGTCAAATCTTTCGACAGTAATTCTGGGAGCTTCAATGTCCCATTTGACCTTGAACATGGATGACATGGTAGCTAAGGCATCTGCCAACTAATACTCTTCCCTTGGGATGTGTTCAAAGGTAACCTATTCAAAGTACAAGATCAAGGTTAGCACAAGTTCTTTGTAAGGGATGAGATTTGGATGTTTTGTATCTCACTCTCCTTTAACTTGACTGATTACAAAAGCTGAGTCTCCATATACACTTAAGAATATGATTCTAAGGTCAATAGCAGCCTTAAGACCCAAGATACACGCTTCTTATTCGGCCATATTATTGGTACAGTCAAAGAAGAGTCTGGTCGTGAAAGGCTTATGGCAACCTTTGGGGGAAATGATCACAACACCAATTTTGTTACCCAGTGCGTTGGAAGCTCCATCAAAAACCATAGTCCATCGGGATCCTTGCTCAGGTCCTTCATACAGTCTAGGCTTTTCACAATTTTTAATCAGCATGATATTCTCATCCATGAATTCAAAGTTCATAGATTGGTAGTCATATACAGCTTGATGCGCCAAATGATATGCCAGTACACTTACTTTGATTGCTTTTTATGTAGTGTACTGAATACTGTATTCGATTAAGAATATTTACCATCAGGCTATTCTTCTGGAGAGATTTGGCTTCTCAAAGATGTACTTGATGGGATCCATTTTAGAGATCAATAGAGTAGTATGAGTCAACATATATTGTCTTAGTCGGCGAGCAGCCCATTCCAAAGCGCAGCAAATTTTCTTGAGCAGTGAATATCTTGTTTCACAGTCTTTTTGCTAAGGTAGTATATTGCATGCTCTTTTTAACCAGACTCATCATGCTGCCCCAACACACACACCATTGAATTCTCTAACACGATTAAGTACATGATCAGAAGTCTTCCTTCAGCTGGAGGCATCAGAATTGGAGGTTTTTGAAGGTACTCTTTAATCTTGTCAAAAGCTATTTGACAGTCGTCATTCCATTTTACTACTTGATATTTCTTCAATGGCTTGAAGAGTGGCTCACACGTAGCAGTCAGGTGAGAAATGAATTGGGCAATGTAGTTGAGTCGTCCTAAGAAGCCTCTGACCTCCTTCTTAGTACGGGGAGCTGGAATTTCTTGGATAGTTTTGACTTTTGCGGGATCAACCTCAATTCCTTTGCCACTGACGAAGAAACCTAAGAGTTTTCCAAATCATACCCCAAAGGTGCATTTGTTAGGATTCAGCCTCAACTTGTATTTCTTCAGCCTTTCAAACAACTTGTGCAGATGATCAAGATGTTCTTCCTCAGTTTGTGACCTGGCTATCATATCATTAACATAGACTTCTATCTCATGATGAATCATGTCATGAAATCAAGCCACCATAGCCCGATGATAAGTTGCACTTGCATTCTTCAACCCAAAAGGCATGACCTTATAACAGAAGGTGCCCCACTGTGTGACAAAGGTAATTTTCTCCATATCTTCAGGTGCCATTTTGATTTGGTTGTACCTTTAGAAGTCATCCATACAGGAGAATACCTTATGTTGATTAGTGTTGTCAACCAAGACATCAATATGCGGTAGTGGGAAGTCGTCTTTGGGGATTTCCCTATTTAAATCCATGTAGTATACACACATACGAACCTTGCCGTCTTTCTTTGGCACTGGAACAACATTTTCAAACCATTAGGGATACGACGTCACTGCCAAGAAACCTGCATTGAATTGTTTCATTGCCTCAGCCTTGATTTTCTCTAACATATCAGGACGCATGCGTCAAACCTTTTGTTTGATTGGAGAACATCCCTTTTCATTGGCAGACGATGAACCATGATATCAGTATCGAGCCCTGGCATGTCTTCATATGACCAATCAAATACCTCAAGATATCCGTGCAACATTTGAACCAATCTTCCCTTGACACTTCCTCCCAGGTTGGCGCCAATCTTGACTTCTTTCTTATTTGCCACAATACCCAAGTTTATCACTTCGACCGGTTCTTCGTGCGACTGGATAGCCTTTTCCTCTTATATTAGGAGTCTAGTGAGTTCTCCAGGTATCTCACAATCTTCTTCACCTTCGTATTTGGCTTGATAGATTGGATTTTCGAAGTCATAAACAGCAATAGCATAATTGTTATCAATGAGATCGAAGTGGATGTGGATCTGCAAATTTGTGTGTGTGTGCATGTAAGGTCACATGGCTATTTTGAAAATGCAGTAAAGTAAAATAAAGACAAGGAGCACAAAATTTGAATGAAAAATCATCCAATGTTTTCATTAAATGAGCATATGATACATGAAATGACAACCCTTAACAAATGGACCACTATGCACCGAGCAAGGCACAAGGTTTAAAGTCATTGTTTTAAAAGAAAATATACAGAAAAACTTCTTAAAGCAATAAAAATATGAAATAACAATTACTCCTGGCTGAAGGAGATTGAGACAAAGTATTTAGCTATCCAGTTGTTGAGACCACCGTCAGTAGTTAGGAATATCCAGTCGTCCAAGTCACCATCACTGTCAGTGTCTTCTAGAGCATTGACTTCATTTTTGCTGATACAGAAAGGTGGTCCTCTGGCACGAACACAACAAACCTATTTCTGAGTCTTTGAAGTGAAACCCAACCCAAATTTGTTATATTTGTAGTGGATATCTGGAAATTATCCCCAGATAGTGCATCCCATATCTTCTACAATAGCCCTAGAATCCTTCAGAGAGGACATTCTTGGTGTGCCCTTAGATATTTCAGGAGTAGCAGGAGTAGCAACAACAATCATTGGAGGGATTACCTCAAATGTCTAGCAGGGGGTTTCAATGAATTTGCCATACATTTCAACATATTTTAAAGAATTCAAATGACTGACCATATATTCTTCCTCTCCACAGACTATGATAATCTTCCCCTTCATCGGGTACTTCATCTTTTGATGTAACATAGAGGTAACTACAGCTTCCCCATGAATCCATGGGCGTCCGAGAAATCATAAATAGGTCGGGCGGATATCCATTACATAGAAAGTTGAATTGAAGACTTGAGATCCCACCTTGATCGGAAGATAAACCTCTCTGTGGACCATTTTTTTTGAACCATCAAAGGCTCTTACCACAATATTGTTGGGTTTCAGTAACAGCCTTTCACGGCCCAATCTATCCAAATCATCCTTGGATAAAACATTCAAGGAGGGACCTGTATCAATTAACACATGCACCAAAGTAGTGCCTTTACATTTAATAGAGATGTGTAGAGCTTTGTTATGATTTTCCTTGCCAGAGTTAAATCTATATCAAAAAAGCCTAAACCATTGTGAGTGGTTAGGCTTGCTACACAATTCTCAAATTGATTAGCAGTGGTCTCTTGTGGTACATGGGAATTCTTCATAAATTTCAACGAAGCTTGGGCATGTGCTTCAGAGCATAATAACAAGGACAACATGGATATCTTTGAGGGTGTGTGCCTCAGTTTCTAAACTATTTTGTAGTCACTTTTACGAATGATCTTCATAATTTCTTCCATCTCTTGTCTAGATGGGTCTTCAATTGTAACATCCTTAGATGGCGCCTCCTTCCGGGAAGGCTCAGTCGCTTTCTCTTTACCTCGGGTATCAACAGTTGACCTAGCAGCAGTAATATGAACATGTGTTATAGTAGTTGTTGGAGGAGAGATCTTCGAAGAGAATACCCTTTCTGTCCTAGTGACCTTACTAGTTCCGGCAATGTTTGTAATTTTAGGATCTTCATTTTCAGTAATCCATGGAACTTTCTTGACACCATGATAATAAACTTTTGCCCCATAGTTCTAGGGCACAACTTTGTCAGAGGAATAAGGGATTGGCCCCGGTGTAGTGATGATCAAGGGATCCACTCTTAGCTCAGTAGGAATCCTTATAGGGCCTCCACAGGTGATCCTAATAGGAGTGTTGAAATTGTGATTATAGAAACATCTTCAATTCTTGGCTCTTGAGTTATACTTTCAGGTAAACTTTTCATGGGTGGAGTTTTCTCGAACAGAATTTCATGGCTATCAATCAGGCGTTGAATACCTTTCTTCAGCCACATACATCCATTAGTTTGGGAAGCACAAAGGTGACAATTTTCAAGGAAGCCCGGAAATAAACCGGCTCTCAACCGATTCTTCTTAACGGTTATCAAGGGAGTAGTCAAATCACTGATGGTGGAGACAAAGGATACATCGTCAATAGCTTTAACACCTTACCATGATTAGGAATGGGTGAAGTAATGACATTAGGGGTTTGTGGAGGGTAAAAATCAATCACTTTGTTATCAATCAAATCTTGGATCTTGTTCTTCAACGCCCAATAATTGTTGGTGTCATGGCCAGGACTATTTGAATGATAGGCTCATTTCACATTTGAATTATATTTGGGAGAGGAAGTATTGGGATTTGGATGAGGATCTCACGGTGTTACTAAATTTGCCTTCAATAGATGTTGTAAAGCTTGAGACAATGGCATGTTGATCCTAGTGAACTTCCCCTCGAGGCGTCTGGCCTTTGCTTATTATTTGATTGTTGTGGTCGTTGAACTGGGGTCAAGTTTGAAATCAATACTGCTCCTACCAATTGATGACAATCATTCTTGATACATCTCCTTTATCCATAAACAACATTAGTTTCCTTCTTACCAATAAACGGTTTCTTTACAGCATTAGAGGTTGAGGCCATTGAGATCTTCCCACTTTTGATTCCACTTTCAACTTGCTCGCCAGTCAAAATCAATTCAGTAAACCCTGATGAAGAACTCCCAATCAGCAAATTAAAGAATGGACCAGTCAGGGTGCCCATGAACATGTCCACTAATTCTCTGTCAGTCAATGGGGGTTGCACCCTTCCAGCCAGGTCCCTCCATTTCTGGGCATACTCCTTAAAGCCTTCGTTTGAGCCTATAGTCATACTTTGTAATTGCACACGGGTTGGCGCAAGGTCAACATTGTATTGGTATTGTTTGTAGAAGGCAACAACCAAATCTTCCCATGTGTGAATATTAGTCCCCTCTAGTTGATAGAACCATTACAACTGTGTTCCAGATAAGCTTTTTTGGAAGAAATGAACCCATAACTTCCTATCGGCGGTGTGTGGTTGAATCTTACGAACATATGACCTTAAATGGAGTTTTGGACAAGAGACTCCATCATATTTGGCGAAGACAGAGACCTTGAATTTGTGGGGAATGACCACCCCAGGGACCAAACCCAAGTCTCCAAAGTCCAAACCAGGAACTGTTTGGATCTCCATAGCCTTAAGTCAGTCTTCTAGATATTGGTATTTGTCATCGGCCGGTGGGTACTGCTCTTTGGAATAGTCTTCGTCCTTAGAAATCTGGTTATTTCCACCCCCGGCTATGGTGCTTCTAACATCCTCGTCTTGATTGTCGTCTTCTTCGGAGGAGACATCTTCAGCTTGAGCCTGTCGGGCAGGGCCTTTGAACCTCCTTCCCATGTTGATAACAACCTGTTTCTTAGTCTTCTTATTTGTGACGAAAAGTGTCATCATCTCTTGTTGACCTTTGGCTAGGTTCAGGAGAGTCTCTTGGAACTGTGTATTTTGAGTTTGCAGATCTTTGATGGTTTTCTCTATAGCCATCTTATACTAAAATAAACAGTAAAAAAGATGAGGAAACCTATATCGGAAAACCTGCTTATGTCATGATACATGCTATGTGGATGCAATGTTTTCAAGGACCTTAAGGAATTTAAATTTGCTAACCAAAAAGGAAACAAACACAACAATTGTATTAATAAGTTCAAAGATTATAATTGCCCCTTGGGCTTACAATAAGGAGACAACAAAATAGAAACTTCTAAAACCTAAGACTTAGGTTTCCCACAGACGCTTCCTCTTTGTGTCGGTGTAGGCATTCAGGATTTTCTCCTCGTGAAGTTGCTTGGTGAACTCTAACACTTTCTTCTCGCTTGCATATAATCGAGCTTAAAAGGTGTCTCGTTCTCCCTTGAGTTGAACCCAGGACTTCTGCAATTTCTCGAGGTCAGTAGGCATGTCAGGATGGAGAATGGTATAAGTAATACCCCCCTCAGCAACAGGCTCCACAACTATTGGTAGGATAGCTGGATATGGCATCATGAGATTTTGAGCGCAAGCTCGCACCCATTTGAGATAAGGCTCCAAATGAATAAAGTTCTTATGTCCCAAAGTCTTGCTATCAACCCTGTTTACCATGCCCTAAGCTCGTACAAACCTTTGACGATAACCTTGGACATTGTTCTCGTAGTCGAATACAATACCATGGATAAACGCATCATGAGGACTATCTCCTCGAGCATAACCAAATTGTCATAGACCCGGAGAAGGCTTATAATTAATACCTCCCCTAATGCCAAGGAGTGGAACATTAGGGAATTCCCCATAGCGGTTAATGATAGTAACATCCTCCAGAGACCGGGAACACCAATAAATATCTGAATAAGAGAGCAACATCATCCATTGAGACCACCTCATACCTTGTTCATTCTTCAATTCCGATCGGGGAAGGTGCAAAATAAACCACCTAGATAACAATGGTATGCAACACATAAGATCCCATTTCCTCCTCATGGTATGAGTGTGAAGAGTATACAAAATGTATCTGAGCAAAGTAGGCACAGGGTTACGAGAAAGGAAAATTTTGACAGCATTTACATCTATGAGTTGGTCTGGATTAGGGAATAGTACTAACCCATAGATTAGAAGATCCAAGACTTCTTTAAAATCTTGAAAATACATAGCCTCCCAAAAAAGTCAAGCCTTCTCTAACAGAAATTTAGCTAGCAAACCCTTGACTTTGCTCCTTGTTTCCCAATTAGCTACAATGTCGGACCGCTTCAAATGTAAGGTTGGTGCAATTTCTTCAGGTTGTGGATCTTCCTCTAGACCGGTGAAGGGTATTTGATCAAGAACAGGTACTCCCAATAGTTGAGAAAACTCTTCCAATATGGGCACCAATTGGTAATAGGAAAAGGTGAAACAATGATGCACAGGATCAAAAAACTGAAAGAGTACACACGGCATGTCTTCTTTAAAGCTTGAGGTAGCCAGATTAATAAGTTGACCATATCTTTTGGTGAATGGAGAATTCTCAGGAACCCTTGATGCTAACTCTTTGAGTTGAGGAGGCACCCTTACAAAGCTGATTTGGATGGTATTTCTGCAAGCTGAAGCCATAACCTACAAAACAGAACAAAGATAAATCCATAGGTCCTTGAAATGGTTAGTGAAAATGTTATGGCATGATGTTATGATGTCATGAACAAATAATCATACACAAACAAAACACACAAGGCCTTAGGTTTAGGCTTGCATGGGGTTTATAGGTAAGTACCCTCTTGAAGTCTTAGTTGGTTCAACCTGTCCTAAAAGAAGTAACCGGGTTCTAAGGAATCTCAATATCATTAATCTTTCTTCATCGGGAGTTTTTTCCAGCACAAGCTTCTATTTTAGCGACCGAAATATCCCGAAAGTATGATCCCAATGAGTGTAATATCGAGTATCAACCAACTTCATTCTGCACCAAAGCCAACTATCTCACTACTTTCTAATGGCCAAGTTGTTCAACTAAGGTTCTATGGTCAGTTAGTGCTTCAGGACACTACACAACGGCCCCGTATTCTCCTTGATTTAACTCAAGGGACACCGGTACCAACAAAGTGTCACCCGTCAAGGTGATTTTGCCTCTCTATAACAAGGTCTTAATCCACTAATCAATCTTGATTACAAGTCTACTTTGACAACTGCCAAAGTCTTCTTGGGTATAACCACAACCTGATTTTTCTCAAGGAAATGTACTAAATAATATAAGAATAAACAGTGTACAGTATTGTTTCTTACAAAACAGTATCACAATATAGTGATGTTTTACACAGTTGAAAATATTGAACGTTTGAGGATTAGAGATGATTGCAGCATTGTTGAGTATGTGTGAAAATCGTAAATGATTTATCCTCAAGGCTTGTTTAAATAGGAACAACATGGATGATCATTTGTAAACTTGATTAATGACAGTTAAGGTGCTTTCCAAAAATAAATATTCTTGTTCCCTTCCAGACGTTACTCTTGAAATGGAAATATTTGATTTGTAACGCTTCAGAACATTGAAGTATTTGTTGCTTCTTGCTTCAGAACTTTTAAATATCAGAGCCATAAGATCCTGTTTACAGCGTTAGACTTTCTTTCCCAGAGTTTTATAATCAGAGTTGAAACATCTTTTTAGCGCAACTTATGATCTCCTTTCATCAGAGCTTTTTGAGAGTTGTCTACAATCACAACAGGAACAGACTTGCATCTTATCTTCTGATCTTCTTCCATCAGAACTTCTCTATAAACAAAATATAATTTTAGAGTGCATAATTGTTCTTTGTGTTTGTTATCATCAAAACACTTACAAGGGTTGTAGAATCAAACTATGTTCTAACAATCTCCCCCTTTTTGATGATGACAAAAACTAGGATATTTTAATCAAAATAAACAGAACATAAAGCATTATAGTGTCTTCCCCAGAGCTGAGTAATTAGATATAGATGAATTACTTCCATTAAGTTCATTTTGATCAGAGCTTTTGATGCATCTACTTCTGTCTTCATCAGAGTTTTGTTCCTGTTTTGCTTTCATAAAATAAAACGAGAAGTTATGATATTCAAAATATTTGAGATTGTGTCTCGATATACTGTTATTAGAAATATCTTACGTTCTCCCCCCTTTTTGTCAAGAATCGAAAAGCAATATAAAAACTAATATTCAGATTCAAAAGTTGAGTTATATTAAAATTCATTGCAATAACACGTTCAGAGGCAAACAAAAAAAATTAATACAGTAAAGAAAACAAGTTTTAAAAACTAAGATTGAGGTGGAGGAAGTCGTGTGAACAATGCTTCCAACAAGCTCTTAATCTAAGTGTTTGATTCCTCTTATTTTCCCAGCATTTCTTTGATTTCTTTGCATGTGTCATCTTGCTTGTCTAATCTCCCCTTGATCACTTCATTTCCTTTCTTCAACTCCTCCAGAGTTTGCATAACCAGAGATGAAGAAGGTATATCCATAGAAGGTGAAAGCTTCTCAGAACAAGATGTAGCAGGTTCTGACTCAGTGGCTTCTTCAATCTCTCTGCCTTTGTCTTGAACAACAACCAGAGGAATATTATCAGAGCATGGTTCATCAACTTCTGAAGGCTAGAGCTCTTTCCAGGGAGCATTATCCAGCAGAAGAATAGGTTTCTTTTCCCGGTGACGCAAAACTTGATCCTTGAAAACATTCAGCTGATAACAGAAGTTCTGTTGGGCCATTTCATAGCTTAACTCCTTGAGTTTCTGGGATTCAGAGTTGAACCATTTTCGGAAATGGTTCCAGTGAGAATCAGAAGCAGCAGGATTCAGATTTTCTAAGCATGCTAGCTTCAAAGAGTTAACCCATTCAATTATCTTTGTTTCAAAAATCAGTAAATTTCTACCAGCATCTGCCTTGGTGATAGTTGGTTTTTGTTTTGGGATAACAATTTTGTGAGAGTTAGAAGCAAGGTGATCCAGCACTTATAAGTCTATTACAGTTCTTAGGTGATCTTCTGGAGGATTAATAGGATAGGGAGAAGGAGAATAAAAAATGATAATGGGTGATGGAGGTGTGTTTGGTGGAGTGGAATGGTACGGAGTTGGGATTTCTAGAATGTCGTGGATTGAGATTGGTTTTTGAACCATGAGAGGTTTTGTTATTCCAAGAATTAGTGTGGTGGTATCAGAGTCAATATTTGGATTTTCTAGTTGGGAAGCGTGAGCGTTTGGATTTTCAGAGTGGGTAGCTTGGAAGTTTGGATTTTCTATGTGGTGAGCTTGAAATTCTGGATTAAATTGATCAATATCATAAAGAACTTGAGCAAGTTCTGGCTGATTTTGTTCAAGATGTGCATTAGGAGAGTGTGGTTCGTTCAAAATGTTTTCTAGTGTGACTGAAGGGTCAAATTCTATATCAAAATCATCAAAGGTTTGTGGTGAGGGGTCTTCTATTGGTTTTGGAGAGGAGGGTGTTTCAGATGTTGATAAAATTACTGATTCTACAACAGAAATAAAAGAAGAATTACCTTTCTTCTTAGCAGCTTTTGGTGTCTTCTGAGAAGATCCTTCTTCTGCAGCTTTCCTTTTTATGGATTTCTTGAGGACAACTTCTGGAGCCTGTTGACGCAGATCACGAATGTTTGACTCTGGATTAGTCCCATCCATCTTGCATGTTTCCAGATATCTGACAATGATTTCTGGTGAAGCATCTATTTGAGAGAACAAAGGGAAATCTTTCAGAGGAACTCTTCCTGATGTGATGACTTCTTTGGTTGCAATAGTTAGATCCTTCTTAATGTTGTCAATGATTTTCATTTTCTTCTTATTCATAGCATTGAGAGGTTTTCCAGCACATGCTTCCAGAGTGCTAATCTGCTGAGCTTCGGTCAGATATTCTACTAATTTGTTTTCAGTCAGAATATCTTATATCAGCCTACCCAGAGGTATCCAATCCCTCTTAGTTCTTTCTTCTTCTCTGGTTTCCTTCACACTTGTCTTCACATGATTGAATAGCAGACGGGGAAGATTTATTTTTGCCTTTGTTGCAATGAAGTACAACATAAATTGTTGGTCAATGTTGACGTAATCAGGAGAGATTTAGGCTTCCTGTGGTTGATATAGCCAAAAGTAATTTTTGCCAAATTATAAAGTAGTCCTTCAGATATTTAATTTTGTTTGATGGTTGCCCATGGGTAAAAATATCTCTTGAGATTGTTGTTAGGTCAGAACATTTTTCAGCCATATTGCTGCAACGGATTCCTCCACTGTTATGACCAATCAACCTTGCAATCAGATCTTCAGAAATTGCAATCTTCTTCCCTATCACATACGAAGTTACTTGATGGTTTGATGTAGAGGCTTGAATCTAGAATTCCTTGACCAATTTTGGGAAAACTGGACCCAGAAGACGATCATAATATCTGGTTCATCCTTGAAATTCCATATCAGGTGTAAGATCATAGTCGCTTTCCTTCATGCTTTCAAAATCAATAATGAGTTCGCTGAGAACCTCTAATGAATCAATGGGGTCAGTAGAGTTCTTGATGGTTCTTCGTATCTTTCTGCAGTTGACGAAGATGAACCAGGAGCACATTGAGGGTTCTGAGCGCTTGAAGATAAAGCAATTGTTCACACAGACTATTGAAGGTTTTTTGAAAGAAAGTTTTGCACACGAAAACTAGAGAGAAAACAGTAGTGAGAAGAAGTGAGAGTGAAAGTGAATGGTGTATTTATAAGTAAATTTAAAACTTAATTAGCAAGAAAAGTAAAAAAAAATTAATGATTACATAACATTAATGATTCCTGAAAACAGGGAGATGGAGTGGAGATATATAACAGTTACCAATATAACATGAGTCTCAATGCATCCAATCAAAGCTTTAATCCCTTCAGAATTTAAACGCGTGTTCAGCCTTAGAAGGACGCTTGTGAGAGGATAACAGATGTTGATGATGTGAACTGCATCCTTCTATCTTTGAAATGAATGGTTTGGAAACTTTTCAGATCTTCTTGGATATATCCTAATGCAACTGTTCTTCTAACTTCTAAAGATTTGTTGATCAGATGTTCACAGGAAAAACATAAAATTCTGAGGGTTAAAGAATATATAAATAAAACTCTTATTATGGACATAATTTCATGCTGAGATGTTTCAGAATAAAATTAAACCTATCTTCAGAAAGTGGTTTAGTGAAGACACTAGCCCATTAATGGTCTGTGTCAATAAATTTTAAGGAAATAATTCCTTTCTGAATATAGTCCCTAATAAAGTGATGTTTTATTTCTATACGCTTAGCCCTAGAATGTAAAATAGGATTTCTAGATAAAAAAATTGCAGAAGTGTTATCACAAAATATAGGAATGTTACTCTCAAATATATTGAAGTCTTCAAGCTGACTTTTCATCTAGAGCATATGTGTGCTGCATCCAACTGCTGCTATGTATTCATCTTCAGCAATTGATAATGAAATTGTGGATTGCTTCTTGCTGGTCCATGAGATCAGATTTTCTCCCAGAAAGTGGCAGCTTCCGGAAGTTCTTTTTCTTTCTACTCTGTCTCCAGCGAAGTTAGCATCACAGTAGCCTACTAATTTGTATTCACTGGTTTTTCTATAAAATAGACCAAGATTAGTAGTACCTTTCAGATACTTGAAAATTCGCTTAACAGCTGTTAAGTGAGATTCTCTAGGATCTTATTGGAATCTGGCACATAAACATACACTATATATAATATCAGGTCTTCAAGCTGTAAGATATAAGTGAGAACCAATCATACCTCTATAGATCTTCTGTTTTACCATTTCACTCACCTCTTCCTTTTCAAGAATGCATGTAGGATGCATTGGAGTCTTGGATGGCTTATATTCTAATAAGTCGAATTTCTTCAAATGTTCTTTAACGTATTTGCTCTGGTGTATGTAAGTTCCTTATGGAGTTTGATTGATCTGAATGCTCAGAAAGAATTTGAGTTCTCCCATCAAGCTCATTTCAAACGCTGTCTGCATAGACTTAGCAAATTATCTTCCCAGAGAAGCTTTAGTAGATCCAAAAATAATATCATCTACATAAATTTGACAAACTAGAATGTCATTCTTAAATAGCTTACAGAATAAGGTTGTGTCCACTTTCGCTCTGGTGAAATCATTTTCTAACAGAAAGCTACTTAGTCTTTCATACCAAGCTCTGGGAGATTGTTTCAGACCATATAGTGATTTCTTTAGTTTGAAAACATATTCTGGATTATTGGAATTTTCAAAACCAGGGGGTTGGTACACATAAACTTCTTCATCAATGTATCCATTTAAGAATGCACTTTTGACATCCATTTGATAGAGAGTGATGCCATTATTCACTGCAAAGGAAATTAAAAGTCTGATAGATTCTAACCTGGCGACTGGAGCAAAGGTTTCTGTATAGTCTATCCCCTATTGCTGATTATAACCTTGTGCAATCAGCCGTGCTTTGTTTCTGATGACTTTTCCTTATTCATTCAGATTGTTTCTGAATACCCATTTTGTTCCAATAACGTTGAACTCTTTTGGTTTGGGAACCAGATCCCACACATCATTTCTGGTGTATTGGTTTAATTCCTCCTGCATAGCGAGTATCCAATCATTATCCAGAAGAGCTTCATCATTGGAAGTTTGCTCAATCAGAGACACTAATCCCATGAGAGATTCTTCAGAGTTTCTGAATGTGGATCTGTTCTGATTGGGTCTTCCTTCTTTCCCAGAATTTTGTCTTCAGGATGAGCTAGGCTGCTTCTAGATTGTCTTTTCTGGAGAGGTTCTTCAGATGTTGTTGTAATGTTTGTGACATCTCCTTCTGATGTTGTTTGTGATTCTTTGTGGGGAACTTCTGATGCAGTGTCTTCTGTACCTGTAAGTTGGACTTCTATATCTGCAAGAGATTCATTTTGCTTTGACTTTTGAGAGCCAAGCTTGTCATCAAATCTAACACTGATTGATTCTTCTACAATATGTGTTTCTGTGTTGTATACTCTGTAGCCTCTTGAGCATTCAGATTATCCTAACATAATACACTTCTGTGCTTTAAAGTCAAACTTGTTCAGATGTTCTTTGGTGTTAAGAATAAAATAAATACATCCAAATGGATGGAAATACGAGATTTTGGGATTTATGTTCTTCCACAGTTCATATGGAGTCTTATCCATAATAGGTCTTATGGAGATTCTATTCTGAATGTAACACGTTGTGTTAATTGCTTCTATCCAGAAGTTCTTAGCAATGTTAGTCTCGTTGATCATGGTTCTGGCCATTTCTTGTAAAGTTCTGTTCTTTGGTTCTACAACTCCATTTTGTTGGGGAGTTCTAGGACAAGAGAAATCACGAGAGATGCCATTCTCATTAAAAAATATTTCAAATTTTTATTTTCAAATTCTCCACCATGATCACTTCTGACTTTAACGATTCTAAGATATTTTTCGTTTTGGACTTGGTTATAGAAAGCAAAGAACACAGAGTATGACTCGTCCTTGTGTCTTAAGAACTTTACCCATGTCCATCTTCTATAGTCATCTACGATGACTAATCCATACTTCTTGCCACTAATGGATGTGGTTTTCACTGGTCCAAATAGATCTATGTGCAGAAGTTCTAATGGTCTAGAGGTAGAAATAACATTTTTTGCTTTAAAATGGGGTTTTGCAAACTTACCTTTTTGACATGCTTCACACAGAGCATCTGAGCTGAACTTCAGGTTAGGAAGTCCTCTGACCAGATTGAGTTTGTTAATCTGAGATATTCTTCTTATACTAACATGCCCCAATTTTCTGTGCCAGACCCAATTCTCATTGTTAACAAACAATAGGCATTTTACATTCTGACTTTTTAGATCAGAAAGTTTTATTTTGTAAATGTTATTCTTTCTCTTTCCATTAAAGAGGATAGATCCATCTTTCTAACTAACTGCTTTACAGGATTTTTGATTAAAGATTATATTATAACCGTTATCACTTAATTGACTTATGGATAACAAGTTATGCATTAATCAATCTACTAAAAGAACATTAGTAATAGAAGGAAGATTAATGTTACCAACTGTTCCAGAGCCAATGATCTTCCCTTTCTGATTGCCTCCAAAACCTACGTAGCCTCCAGATTTAAGCTCCAAGCTTTGGAACATACGCTTTCTTCCCGTTATGTGTTGAGAGCATCCGGAGTCTAGGTACCAGGATTGGTGTTTCAGTCTTGCTGTCAAAGATATCTGCTACATATACAATTTTATCCTTAGGTACCCATATCTTTTTGGGTCCTTGTTTGTTAGAGTTGCCAAAATTCTATTTGAATTTTGGTTTAGTAGAGAAATCATTATTGGTATATTTTAATTCATGTGTGTGCTCATAGGTAAAGTGAGATTTCAGAGGAGTGCATTTAATAACCAAATCCTTGAATTTATGAGGTTGGGATACTTTACCTTTGTATCCTATCCCTTTTCTGCCATTTCTACTTACTCCATGGATCATTGAAGCCATCTTTCTTCTATCTATGTTTTTAGCGAGGAACTTCTGAAAGTTGTGATCATATTCCTTTATGATTTTATCAGGGTTACTAGGAACTTCTGAGACAATTTCCTTCTGAGTATTTTGTAAATCATTTTCAAGTTTTAAAAAACTTTTCTTTCAGCTCAAATTTCTAGTCTCAGATTCTTAGTTTCTTCAGAGTCAGAAACTAGATCATTTTTTAGGTTCTTGTTTATGACTCGAAGCTTCTGATACCTTTCTAGAATTTCTGACAAACTCTCCTCTAATTGAGATCTAGAAAAGTTAGAAATACCTCTTATGCCTGAGTCTGATTCTGATCCAGATGATCCAGTATCTTCTGATATGTTGGCCATCAAGGCAATGTTAGCTCTTTCATCTTCTGATTCAGTGTCTGCTTCTGAGTCTGAGTCATCCCATGTTAGCATGAGACTTTTCTTCTTCTCCTTAACGAACTTCTTTTTAGGTTTCTCCTTTTGAAGCCTTGGACAGTCGCTTTTGTAATGCCTACAAAACAGAACAAAGATAAATCTCAAGATCCTTGAAATGGTTAGTGAATGAGTATGATGTTATGATGTTCATGATCTTATGTACAAGTATGTATATACAAACAAAGAAAACATGCCCTTAGATTTAGGCTTGCGTGGGGTCTCATAGGTAAGTACCCTCTTGAAGTTTAGTTGGTTCAAACCTGTCCTAGCAATAGTAACCGAGTTCTAAGGACCTCAATATCACTGGTTTTTCCTTGGTCATTGTTTCAGCACAAGCCTCTTTAAAGGAGACCGAAATATCCCAAGAAACCAAACCTCAATGAGTGTAGTATCGAGTATCTACCAACTTAGGATTGCACCAAAGTCGGTCATCTCACTATGTCATAAAGGCCAAATTGGTCAAGTAAAGGTTCTAAAAGTTCACTAGTGCTTCATGACATCACTCAGCGGCCCCGTATTCTCCTTGATTAACTCAAGGGCTACTGGTACCCATAAATATGTCTCACTAACGTAGCTATTGCTTAGACCATGTCGGTATACCCCACACAGTTTTCCACAACGTATTACTACTTACCTATAAGGTATCCCAAATCTGGGTAGAGGATTCAAACCCAAACAAAGAACCATAATGTAAAGCAAACAAGTCAAACAATTGAAAGCAAGTAAATGTGATCTAACCCTAAGGTAACCCCACTTTTAGAATTTTCCCCAACAGAGTCGCCAGTTCTGTGATACGGTGGGAGAACTGACTTGGAGGTTTTGCGTTTGATCGCAAATGTTGCGGTTAGCAAGAGTCACCATCGACTTTTCTTTTATCCAAACGGAAAGGTGAAAAAGAACAGGAAAGACCTTTGAGATTATTTCTTGAGTTCGGGGGGTAGATTATGAAAAGGAAAGGTATTAGCACCCTTTTCATCCATGGTTTTCCATGGGCTCTTAGTTATTTGCTAGATCACTTGCTTTTGTTTGAAATTATGTTTTGATTTTTGAAAGTATTTTGTAAAGAGGCCATTGTTTAGGCAAACTTTGTAATGATTCTCATTCGTAAGAATGTATACAAAGATGTTGATCTTTTGAAAATGTTTTCAAGTTTGTAAGATGTTTTGAAAGTGTAGGTGTTTGTTTTGAAAATATAAAGGATGTTTTGTTTTGAAATTGAGCAAGTAATTAGGAGCAATCTACCTACTCAAAAGTCTTTCTTGTTCATTTTCCCTTTCCTTTGACATTGTTATCTTACAATTGATTTGATAAGTAATCCTATCTTTGGATGTAAAGGGACGGGTGTGGGTCATCGTATAACCATGATTAACAATATTTCAAGGTATCTTAGCATTCTCTCTTAGGGACTAAGATCATTTGAAAGGCAACTTAGATAGCGTCATCGAGGGACTTATGATCTTATATTTTGCTTGTTTTTGCTAAGATGCATCACATGCGTAATATGGCCATTTGGTAAGGCAACCAAGTGGATTTACCCTAGGGGCGCTTGTGTGCAAGTGTATTGTTTTCATGCTAGATTTTTTTCTTTGATTAGGATTTTTCTAATTGATTGGTTTTAGTCTTTCCATACAAACCCTAATTACTAGCATTTTCATATAAAGCGATAAATTGCAAAATTTAAAGTTACTACGCTATTACAATACTTGTGGGAGGGGGTGCATAAATTATGAATGGGGATTGTAAGAAAATAAACTTAATTAATCTATTACAACCATATTGAATTTATACAAGAATTGAATAAATAAATGTACAAAATGAATAAATGTATAAGGAGGTAAGCGTAAAGAAAATGGATATTTTTGTTTGGATTTTTTAGGAAAACGGATTTTGTTTTAACCTAATTAATTAAAAATAAATAAATAATTAAAATAATAAAAATCAAACCCTAAATTTACTAGGAAAAGAAATCAAATAAAATCCTAATCTAAATATTAATTAAAAAGGAAATTAAGTTCATGAGAAGAATATTTTTGGTATTTTTTGTCTTAAAAAATAATTTATAGTATTATAAAATATTTTTGGTCTTTTATATTTTAAAATAAAATATTTAGAATGGTGTAAAAGGAAATAACTAAAACCCTATTTTTAATTAAATTTACAAGAATAATTAGTGAAATAAATAAAGTATGATTAAATAAAATATTTTTTTTGTGAGAAAAAATAAATAAACTAAGTCAAAATATAAACCTACTATTTTTATATTTTTTTTACGATTTTTTAATATAAGATAAAATATTTAAGATAATAAAAATAAAAATAAAAAATAAAAATAAATAAAAACGGGCCATGGGCTGTGTAAGTGAAACAGGGGGTTAGAGGTAAGAAAAAAAATCATAAGGCCCAAAGGGAGGCCCAACGTCTGTCCAAAAAAAAGTCAGAATGTGTGAAAAATGTGAAAAATCCAAAAGGGTACCATTGGGGCTCGAACCCAGGTCCCTCAAGTCACAGGCGCGCGCTTCTACCATTGGGGTGACTATACATCCGTTTATATAAATCAAACCATAAATATATATGGCAAACATGTTCCTGAGGCCAACTTCATCTTCAACCTCACGCCCAGCTAGAACCTCTGTAACTTATTCAAATCTCAACAAAAATGAAAACTGTAAACATGAAACTTGTAGCAAATTTCCTCACGATTTCAGAAATGCAAAGCAATAAAATTGAAGATAAAAGATGAGCATGAATTTTAATGGCCCTAATCTGAACCCTAAAAATATCAGAAACTTCAATCTTAAAATTCTCTAAGCTTAAGCAAAATTAATGAAAACTATGGACATGGTTAGCTTTAGGGCAATGGTATCTACATTTTTCATTCCCAAAAAAATCATTGATGATGCTTGTATGAAGAGTTCCAAAGTTAGAAAACATACCTTGCAAGAGGGTATCGGGTTTGGAGTTTGAGTAGCTTTCAGTGAGTTCCAATGATTGGGTTAGCTTCCTCAAGTTCCCAGGAAGCTAGTGAGATGCTTAGCTTGAGTTGAAAGTGCCTGAGGAGTTCTGGAGAAGTCCAAGTGCAAAGCTCTATTTTTGAAAATGGAGGACGATTTTAATGGTGTTACAGTCTTATAACAGGGTGTGGGATGAGTTCTAAATGACGTTTAGAAACTTTAGGAACCAAAAGGCTTGAAAACGCACGAGGGAGATGTGAGTTTCAAACTTTTGGTCAGGTTAGGTAACAATGGAGGTATGTGAAATAGTTCTGAGCTCTTGGTGTTTTTTAGGAGTCAAGAATGCGTGTGTTTTCTTGCCAATGACTTGTGTATGTATAAGCAAAGGGGTTGGAGTGGTTTTGAAATTCAGAAGTACAAGTTTCAAGCTAATTGCTAGGTTACTTATTTTGAAGAAAAGTGGGAAAACAAGTTTCAAGAGGAGGTACAAGCATGGGATGGGTGATTGTAAGTGTCTAAACCATTTCCCTTGTGTTATGAGACATGTATGATCAGAAAATAACAAGTGCAAGGCTCAAGAACAAGTTTTGTGCAAAAGGTCACTTTATCAAAATGGCATTGTGCACTTTCTTCCCAAAATGGATATAAAGCATGGCCTTGCATTGAATGCTTGAATTGAGACCTCTAACAGCTGTGCAAGCAATTAATTATGGAGTTCCTAAAATGTTTGAGGCTTGCAAAGTAGAGGTTATGTAGCATAAGTTTCAATTTTGAATTTGTTCATCTTAAAATGACTTGTAATTCAAGTGATAAAACCCTAACTTCATCTCTTCGATTCTCCCTACTAAAAAATAATCTCAAGGAATTCTTGGACATTTTGGAAAGCTTGCAATGTTCTCTACAACCCATATTTGAATCACTTTTGAAAATTCCCCTTGGAACTATATGAAAAAGTTCCATGAAGTTAGGTCAAAATCCTGACTAAATTAGGGCAAAATTTCACTAAGTGTTTTGTTTCATGACCATGTATTCTTAAAATTATAACTTGAAATCCAAGCACTTTTGGAAGAAGTTTTGTGAAGCAAAGTTGTATATTTCATGGAGATATACAACTTTCATGTTGGAAGTTTCTTTTGAATCAGCTTTCATCATGGCAAAAATTTTGCTCAAAGTTGTGAAAAAATAAGAAATTTCCAACACAGAAAAATTTCCAAGTTTAGAAATTTTAGCTTTTCAAAATGAAATCTTGAATTTTTGATTTCTTGATGAATAAGTTTCATATTTTGACATAATTTGATGAATTGTAATCTTTGACATTTGATTTTGACGAAAAAGTCAAAGTTTGACTTTTCAGTATATAGTTGACTTTTGATCAGTTGACTGAAAATTCATCTGTCAATCCAATGGACTTGAGCAATGTTTTGAGCCATGTCATTAGGTCAAAATAATGCAATTGGAATCTTGAGATCATTCCTTAACTCAATTGATCATTTTCTAGGTCAAAAATCAGAAATTGCCCTTTACCAGTCAAAACCTTAATTTTGACCATTTTGCCCTTTTGAAGATTTGATCAAATTTCTTGAGGAATTATGGTCCAAACTTGATCAAATGATACATATGAGTTTAAAATGTTGATATGGATCAAAAATCATGAAGTTTGATTGTAAATTGGCCACAGTTGACTTTTTCCTCAATACAGTTGATTTTTAGGTCAACTGCTCAATTGACTGAGCAAAAGTGTGATTCAAAGCTTGAAACTTGACATGAGTAATCTTGATGGTCCATAATGATCTATGAAAGTCACATGGGGAATTGTAAGTTCAAATATCCTTGTGCAATCTCAAACCCTAATTTTGTTCATCAATGCTTAAGGAGGTGTCTTTGAGTTGATCAAACCCTAGTGCAATCTTGAGCCCAAAGGAGATCTTGTGAGAAAATTCTTGATAAGTGAGAGGGAAAATTTTGGGGTACAACATCTGCCCCTGTTCAATCTTCTTAAGCCTGGAGAGTTAGATTGGCGAGTTTTGTCATTCGTGACTCGAAGGTGGAAGATGATTGGACATTAGAGTGCCCAAAAATTTGCACTCGGTGATGTGATGATTGATGGTATAGGGAATGGGCTTAAAGATGCCATTTGGAGGGATGATGGAAAGTTTTTGGAGATGGGCTTGTAGATGCCATCCAGGAATGATTGTTAAACCGTATCTGTAAGCTGAAACTGAATGAGTATCAGAATGGCGTCCGTGTTTGGAGCATATCTGAACTGTATCTGAAAGCTGAATCTGAATAAGTATTGGAATGGCATCCATCTCTGGAACGTATCTAAACTGTATCTGAGAGCTGAATCTGAATGAGTATCATAATGGAATCAGTGTCTAGAGCATATCTGAACTGTATCTAAATGAGTATCAGAATGGCATCCGTGTCTGGAGCGTATCTAAACTGTATCTGACAGTTGAATCTAAATGAGTATCAGGATGGCATCAGTGTCTGGAGTGTATCTGTACTGTATCTGAAAGTTGAATCTAAATGAGTATCAGAATGGCATTCGTATCTGGAGCGTATCTGAACCGTATCTGAAGACTGAATCTGAATGAGTATCAAAATGGCATTCGTGTCTGGATCATATCTGAACTGTATCTGAAAGTTGAATCTGAATGAGTATCATAATGGCGTCCGTGTCTGAAGCATATCTGAACTGTATCTAGAAACTTTGAATATTGTTAATGGTAGTTGTTGATCAACCTAATCTTGAAAAGGGTAAAATTTTAGCTAATATGTAATGTCATGTTGAAATGAATGGTATCATTAGATACATGCATTCATTTTATCGATGTTTATGATATATGGCTGCGATGTATGCATATGTGAGCTAATCTGCTGCACTGCTTGTTGGACTGGGGAAAATAAATCCCCAACTGTTTCTGAGGGTATGGAGTCTAGGTCTTCATGTTGTGAAGTTGAAGTGTTGATGAACTTCTTCTTAGAGAAATAAACTATGTTGTAAGGGAAACACCGTGTACTGCTTGTGAAATCCTGTTGGAGAATCCTAAGAAATTTGGCGACTTCTACAGGGGAGTGATAGCTGGAAGTTTTATTCCGTTGGGGATTAAACTGCACACTGCGGGGGACTTTGTGGAAATAGCTTAGTGAGATTTCCCTATCTATTAAAGCCATTAGTGACTTGTCTTTCTATTTTGTTCAATTGTAAATGGTAATTACGTTCAAATGCATATGTTCAAAAATTAATCATTGGACGTTTTTGTGAACAAAACACAAGAGTAAAGAAAAACAGATAGTTTTTCACTTTCAAAGGGATATCTTTGTATTGACTTTGAGTAAGTATTTTTGTACAATGAGACATAAATTCTAGTAAGAGAATGCCATCGTAAAAAATGAAAATTTGATACAAAGAAAAGATAGCTATGTGAAATAATCCCATGGGGTTCCCATTCTGCTATAACCTTCGTGTCTCTGAGCATCTCATCTATTTGTTGCCTTGTCCGAAGCTGATTGAATTGATCAGAACCTCTGAGTTTTTTAGTTGAAGCCACAGGTTGTCCATAAGGTGATCCAACAGGACATAGTCATACGCTTTAATTCCCTAACTTTTTCCTGGACCGCCCTTTTGGGTTTTCAGTCCATCGGGATACCCTTTTTTGCCCAAGTCTCCCTTTCGGGTTTTTGAATTGCCGGGTGTATAGATTTTTTTGTTTTCTCCCTAATTTTTGCCCAAACCTTTTTGGTTCTCCGGGATGCCCTTGTTTTTCCTAGGTGTTTCAACCTAGCGGGTCTCTTATGTGTAGTATCTTTTGACTATGTCCGCGTTCACAGGGTGCGGCAGGTCGTTGCCATCCATGGTGGTCAAGATCATCGTTCCACCAAAGAATATGATTTTGATCACAAATGGTCCTTCGTATGTAGGAGTCCATTTGCCCCTGGGATCACCTTGCGGAGGTATGATACGTTTGATCACCAAATCTCCTACTTGATACACTGGGAGTCTGACCTTTTTGTTGAAAGCCTTGATCATCCATTTTTGATATATTTGACCATGACAGACATCAATAAGTCTTTTCTCATCAATCAAGTTCAGTTGATCAAGTCGAGTCTGGATCCAATCTTCTTCATTCAGCCTTGCATGCCGTAAATAGGCAAGACAGCCTCCATGTCGTAAACCAGAGAGTAGGGTGTTTCCCTGGTTGATGTGCGTGTCGTGGTGCGATACCCGTGGAGAGTGAATGGTAGCATCTCATGCCAGTCTTTGTATGTGACTATCATTTTTTGTATGATCTTTTTGATGTTCTTATTTGCGGCTTCGACAACACCATTCATCTTTGGCCGGTAAGGGGAAGAATTGTGATGCTGGATCTTGAATTGCTCGCACAGGGCGGTTATCATAGTGTTATTTAGATTCGTACCATTGTCTGTGATGATCCTCTCCTGGATACCATACCGACAGATGAGGTTTTGCTTGATGAACCGGGCGACAACGTTCTTGGTGACGGTCGTGAAAGAGGTCGCCTCAACCCACTTTGTAAAATAGTCAATGGCCACTAAGATGAAGCGGTGTCCATTAGAGGTTGTTGGTTTTATTTCCCCAATCATATTGATGCCCCACATAGCAAAATGCCAAGGATCCGTCAAGACATTCAGAGGAACGGGAGGTACGTGCACCTTATCAGCATAAATCTGACACTTGTGGCAGGTTCGAGAGTGTTGATAGCAATCTGCCTCCATGGTAGACCAGTAATAACCTGCCCATAGGATTTTCTTTGTCGTCGTATGCCCACTGGAATGGGTGCCAAAAGTGCCCTCATGTAATTCCATAATGATTTTTTCCGCTTCAATTTTGTCTACGCACCGAAGTAACAGATTCATGGTTGCGTCTGTAGAGAATTCCATTACTAAGGAAGAACTTAGCAGAGAATCTCCTTAAAAACTTCTTATCATTGATTGAAGCTTCTTCCGGGTATTCTTGAGCCTCAAGATACCTCTTGAACTCGTGAAACCAAGGCTGGTCCACTACTTCTTCAGTATTAATCTCGTGACATTGAGCTGGTTCATTCATTCGTTCAATGGTGATATGGGGAGCCTCGTTATCCCATTTAAGTTTAAACATGGATGACATTGTGGCTAGTGCGTCTGCTAACTGATTTTCTTCTCGCGGGAAATGCTCGAAGGTAATCTTCTCAAAATATGGGATCAATGTCAACACGTGTTCTTTGTAGGGGATAAGGTTAGGGTGTTTGGTGTCCCATTCCGCTTTGATCTGGCTAATGACCAAAGCTGAATCTCCGAATACATTTAAGGATTTGATCCCCAAATCTATGGCAGCTTTGAGACCAAAAATGCACGCTTCGTATTCTTCCATGTTATTTGTACAGTTGAAGCAGAGTCTTGCCGTAAAGGGAGTATGACATCCTTCATGAGATATAAGTACAGCACCAATACCATTGCCGAGCGCGTTTGATGCCCCGTCAAAAACCAGGGTCCATCGGGATCCTTGTGCAGGTCCGTCATATAGTCTGAATTCTTCACATTTGTTTACTATCATGATGTCTTCATCTGGGAGTTCGAACTTCATGGACTGGTAGTCTTCTACAGCTTGGTGAGCAAGGTGATCAGCTAGTACACTGCCCTTTATTGCTTTCTAGGTAGTATATTGTATGTCATATTCTGTCAGGATCATCTGCCATCTTGTTATTCTCCCAGAGAGAGCAGGTTTCTCGAAGATGTATTTTATTAGATCCAGTTTAGATATCAACAAGGTAATATGGGTCAACATATACTGTCTTAGCCGGCGAGCAGCCCATGCCAGAGCGCAACAAGTTTTCTTGAGCAGTGAATATCTTGTTTCACAGTCGGTAAAATTTTTGCTCAGGTAATAAATAGCGTGCTCTTTTCGACCAGACTCGTCATGCTGCCCCAGCACACACCCCATTGAATTTTCCAAAACAGTTAGATACATGATCAATGGTCTTCCCTCGACTGGTGGCATCAAAACAGGAGGTTCTTGTAGGTACTCTTTGATCTTGTCGAAAGCAGTTTGGAACTCGTCATTCCATTTGACTACTTGATCTTTCTTCAGTAATTTGAAGATTGGTTCACAAGTAGTTGTCAGGTGAGAAATGAATCTGGCAATGTAGTTTAAACGTCCCAAGAATCCTCTAACTTCCTTCTCGGTACGAGGAGCATGCATCTCTTGTATCTCTTTCACCTTGGCAAGATCCACCTCGATACCTTTATTGCTAACGAAAAAGCCTAGGAGTTTACCAGACCTCACCCCGAACGTGCATTTATTTGGGTTCAACCTCATCTTGTACTTCTTTAACCTCTCAAACAGTTTCTGTAAATGATCAAGATGCTCTTCTTTTGTTTGAGATCTGGCTATCATGTCGTCCATATAGACCTATATTTCGTGATGTATCATGTCGTGAAATAGAGCTACCATGGCACGCTGATAGGTTGCCCCGGAATTCTTCAGTCTGAATGGCATAACCTTGTAGCAGAATGTGCCCCACTATGTGACAAAGGTTGTTTCCTCCATGCCCTCGGGCGCCATTTTCATTTGGTTGTAGCCTGAGAAACCGGCCATGAAGGAAAACACTTTGTGTTGTGCCGTATTGTAAACTAGAATATCAATGTGGGAAAGTGGGAAATCATCCTTAGGGCTTGCCCTATTCAAATCTCTGTAGTCTACGCACATTCGTACCTTGTCGTCCTTTTTGGGCACGGGAATAACATTGGCAACCCATTGCAGATAAGAGGTGACGACCAAGAATCCGGCTTTGAATTGTTTCATGACTTCTACTTTGATCTTCTCTGACATGTCTGGTCACATTTGACAGACCTTTTATTTTACCAGAGGAAAGTCCTCTATTGTAGGTAATCAATGTACCACGATATCTGCATCAAGTCCTGGCATGTCTTTGTACGACCAGTCAAAGACCTCAACATAATCGTGTAACAACTGAATCAGACGCTCTTTGACACTGGGTTCCATATTGGCACCCACCTTGACTTCTCTTTTGTCTTCTTCGGTACCTAGGTTGATTGTGTCCACTGGTTCTTCGTGGTGCTGAATGGTCCTCTCTTCTTGTTGTAGTAACCTGGCGAGTTCCCCTGGTGCTTCACAATATTCCTCACCTTTGTCTTCGGCTTGGTAGATTAGATTTTCAGAGTCACAAAAGGCCATAGCAGAACTGTTACTCATGGGATCCCGAATGGATGTAGACCTGCATTGTGAGTGTGAGTGTGTGTAAGGGTATAACTATCTTTGAAAGAAACGAAAATGTAAAAAGAAAAACAATGAGCATAAAGTTTGTATGCAAAAAACGTCCATGATTCGTTGATGTCATATGGAAATGAGATAATAACCCTTGCAAATGGACCATTGTGCCTCGGGTAAGATACAAGGTTTTAAGAGTCTGAATTTTTTTAATATTACAGATTCGACATAATTTAAAGACAAATTACTGTGGGATAAATGTGATCGGGACAAAATCTCTAGCCTCCCAGTTACTGAGCCCTCCACTGACAGTTGGGAAAATCCAATCCTCCAGGCCATAGCTGTCTTCATCATCCTCCACAGTGTTGACTTTGCGGTTGCTGATCTTCAGGTGTGGTCCTTCGGCACGAGCGTGGCGTACGGATTTCTGGGCTCCTAAAGTAAATCCCAAACCAAATTTATCAGATTTTTATGGGATATCTGGGAGTTGTCCCCAAATAATGCACCCACCTTCTTCTATCACTGTCTTGGCATCTTTTAAAGACGACATCTTGAGTGGAAGCCTTGTAATCTTGGGGACTTGAGACACAGCCTTGGTTACTGCCACAGTTTGCGGGACTTCTTCAAAGTGCTGGAATGGAGTTTCAATAAATTCACCATCTAGTTCCATATATCTGAAGAAATTTAGATGGCTGACCATATACTTTTCTTCTCCATGAACGGTGATGATTTTCCCCTGAATTTGGTATTTCAGCATTTGATGCAATGTAGAAGTAATAGCTCCAGCATTGTGAATCCACGGTCGGCCTAATAAGCAGGAATATCAAGGGCGAATATCCATTACATAAAAAGTTGAATTGAATGTTTGGGTTCCAACTTATGGGGATGTCCACTTCCCCATGCACCATCCTTTTTGAGTCGTCGAAGGCTCTCACTACTATGTTGCTCCGTTTCAATGTCAATCCCTCATAGTCAAGCCTATCAGTAGCCTTTTTAGGCAACACATTTAAAGACGAACTGGTGTCGACCAAGACATGAGCCAGAGTCGTGACCCTGCATTTGACTGAGACATGCAAGGCCTTGTTATGCTTCCTCCCCCTTGGCGTTAAATCAGCATCTAAAAAACCTAAACCATTATCTGGGGTCAAGCTGGCTACGCAGTCTTGGAACTGATCGGAAGATGTTTCTTGGGGTACATGGGCAGTTTTGAGGAATTTTACCAAGGCCTTTGCATGAGCCTTGGAGCATAGTAATAAAGCCAGCATGGAAATTTTTATGGATTTTGCCCCAGTTGCTCGACTATGTTGTAGTCGCTTCTTTTTATGATCTTTAGAATCTCTTCCATCTCTTTTTGGGAGGTCTCAGGGATAGCTACTGATTATGCCTTCGTCTGGACAGGCTCAACCAAAATACCTTTACCTCGAGTCTCGGTTGACTCAGCAGCGGGAATGTCAGTAGGGGTGATAACAGGGATTGTAACAGTTTTGTCAACAAGAGTATTAGAAGATATGATTGTAGGACTGGGAATAACCTTTGGAGGAGAAACAATAACAGGAATGATTAAGGGTCTAGAAATAGCTTTTGGAGGAGCAATTTCTAGAGAGAAAACCCTTCCGCTTCGGGTTATCGTACTAGTCCCTGCGATGTTACTGGTATCAGAGTCAACTTTCTCAGAACTTGAATCTTCAGCAGTTGGCCAATCTTGCTTGATACCATGGTAGTAGACATCACCTCCATAATTCCATGGGACAGTTTTGTCTGACGAATACGGGATTTGTCCAGGCATTGTAATTATCAACGGAGCTACTTTAGGAACTGATGTAATTCTAACGGGTCTTTTGGTGGAGACCCTGGAAGAATTAGCGGAAATGGTCACAATGGAAACATCATTATAAGAAACAGTTGGAATAGAAGTCTTCTCGAACAAAATTTCCATGTCATCTATTTGGCGTTGAACGCCTGCTTTTAACAAATGACAGCTGGTTGGTGAGGATAAACAGAATCGACAGCTTTCATCACAGCCTGGGAATACATTGGCATTCAACAAGTTCTTTTTGATAGTCAAGAGTGGGGTCACAAGTTCATCAACAAAAGTAGCAAACATATCTTCCTCAATGGCGTTGGCATTATGGTCGTGTTTGGGCATAGGGGGAGTAATAACATTAGGAATTTCTGGCGCATCGAATTCAATCTCTTTGGCTTCAAGAAGGTCTTGTACCTTGTTCTTCAGAGCCCAACTGTTGTTAGTGTCATGGCCAGGACTCTCAGAATGGTATGCACAGCGGGCATTAGGATGATAGTGAGGAGAAGTCGTGTTAGGATTCTTTGAAGCTTCTTTCAAAGTCACTAAATTGGATCTTAACAAATGTGGCAATACTTGAGATAGTGTCATATTAATTTGGGTGAACTGTCTGACTGGTCTTTCCATTCTTGGCTGGTTGCTTCTTTGCTGAGCAGGCACATGTTTAGGAATCATGACAGCCCCCACCATTGGACGGCGTTCAGCCCTATCTTGATTTCTCTGAGGATATACAGCAACAACTTCTTTTTTTCCAATGAATGGTTTTCTTACAGCAGCAGAGGATGCATCTTTTTGAATCTTTCCATTCTTTATCCTGGCTTCCACCCTTTCTCCGATCAATATCAATTCGGTAAAACCTGTCAATGAACTCCCAATCAAGTGATTGAAGAAAGGACTAGACAGGGTGCCCAAAAACATGTCTACCAACTCTCTTTCAGATAGGAGAGGCTGGACTCTTCCTGCTAAGTCCCTCCATTTTTGTGCGTAGTCCTTAAATCCTTCACTCGAAACCATAGCCATACTCTGGAGTTGAGTACGGGTGGGCGCAAGATCAGCATTGTATTGGTATTGTTTGTAAAAGGCGGCAGCCAGATCTTCCCAATTATGAACGTTGGCTCTTTCCAGCTGATAAAACCAATCAACTTGAGTTCCAGACAGGCTGTCTTGAAAGAAGTGTACCCATAAGTCCTTGTCAGCGGTATGAGGTTGTATTTTCCTCACATAGGACCGGATATGGATTTTGGGGCATGAAACTCCGTCATATTTGGAGAACACTGGTGCTTTGAATTTTGGAGGAATGATAATTCCAGACACTAAACCCAATTCCTCGAAGTCCAACCCAGGCACTTTTTGAATTTCCATTGCGCTCAACCGTTCTTCTAGATGCTTATACTTGTCATCGACTGGAGGATATTGTTCTTCTGAATAATCTTCTTCTTCCTCTTCCTCTTCTGACTCTGGCTGGACAACTGTTTCCTTGCCTTTCCCATATTGATTGTCTTTCTCACCAGATGACGTTTCAAAGTCTAAGTTCCTTCTTGCTTGTCCTTGGAATCTTCTTCCCATGTTTAGAACTCCGGTTATCTTCTTTGTCTTCTTCTTTTTCTCTTCAACCAGCAAGGTCTTCAACTCTTCTTGTCCTTTGGCTAGAGTTAAGAACATCTGTTGAAACTGAGCATTTTGTGCTTGGAGGTCCTTCACCGTTTGCTCAAGATCCATCTTACTGAAATAAACAGTAGAAAGATGAGGAGACTTGTTGCAAGAAACATGCTTATGTTATGATGAAAGGTAGATGCATGTGTAATGATTTCAAGGATTTCAAAGATTCAAATTTGTTTTAGACAAAAAGGAAACACACGTTATATTAATAAATTAAAGCTTGAGTACATCAATGCCTTTTTGGGCAAAAATAACAAAAACTCTAAGATAAAAAGGTAGTACGCATCCTCTTTGGTGCTATGTAAGCATTCAGGTTCCTCTCCTCATGAAGTTGCTTAGTGAGTTCCAAAACCTTCTTCTCGCTAGTGTATAATTGGGCTTCGAAAGTATCTCGCTCCCCCTTGAGTTTTATCCAATCTCTTTGTAAGTCTTCAAGAGAGGTGGGCATGTCAGGATGTAGGATAGTGTATGGAACATCTCTTTCCATAACAGGCTCCATGATTACAAGGAGAATGGAGGCATAAGGCATCATAAGACTCTGAGCACGAGTTCGTACCCATTTGAGGTAAGGCTCAAGAGGGATGGAATTATTATGCCCCAATGTCTTGCTATCTACCTTGTTCAACATTCTCCAAGCTCGGATAAATCTCTGGCGAAGACCTTAATCGTCGTTCTCGTAGTCAAATACCAAACCTTGAATGAACATCTCATGAGGGCCATCCCTCCGGGCATAACCAAACTGTCTTAAGGCTAAGAAGGAGTTGCAGGTGATACCTCTTATAATGCCAAGTAAAGGGACATTAGGGAATTCTCCACAACAGTCGACAATAGTAACATTCTCTATGGATCGAGAACACCAATGAATGTATGAATGTTTGAGCGTCATCAACCTTTGTGACCACCTTGAACCTTGCTCGTTCTTCAATACAGATTGGGGAAGATGTGAAATAAACCATCTTTCCAAGAGAGGAGTACAACACATAAGGACACCTCTTTTCCTCATAGTGCGAGTGTGAAAAGAATGTAGGATCTCCCCTAGCAAAGTAGGCACCGGGTTGCAGGATATGAAGATTTTGACGGTGTTCACATCTATGAGTTGGTCAGGATTTGGAAAAAAAGCCATCCCATAGATGAGGAGAGCCACAATTTCCTCAAAAGCTTGCAAATCCAAAGAGTTCCAACAGTTTTGGGCTTTCTCAAACAATAACTTTTCTTGGAAACCTTTGACACCACTTCTTGTTTCCCAATTGGTTGTGACATCAGAAGATTGTAAGTGTAGAGCTTGAGCAATCTCTTCTGGCTTTGGGTCTCTTTTCGTACCGTTGAAAGGTAGTTGATTGAGAATGGGAATCCTCAAGAGTTTGGAGAATTCTTCCAAAGTTGGCACAAGTTGATAATCGGGAAATGTGAAGCAATGGTGTAAAGGATCAAAGAACTGAAAGAGCACCTTCATCATGTCCTCATCAGCGTTAGAGGTGACCAAGTTTAGAAGGATACCATGTCTCTCGGTGGATGGAGAATTTTCTGGAATCCTTGAAGCTAGATCCTTAAGTTGAGGAGGGATCCTTACAAGATTGACTTGAATGGTTTTTCTGCGAATATAATCCATATCCTACAAAACAGAACAAAGATAAATCCCAAGATCCTTAAAATGGTTAGTGAATGAGTATGATGTTATGATGTTCATGATCTTATGTACAAGTATGTATATACAAACAAAGAAAACAAGTCCTTAGGTTTAGGCTTGCATGGGGTCTCATAGGTAAGTACCCTTTTGAAGTTTAGTTGGTTCAAACCTGTCCTAGCAATAGTAACCGGGTTCTAAGGAGCTCAATATCACTGGGTTTTTTTCCTGGGTCATTGTTTCAGCACAAGCCTCTTTAATGGCGACCAAAATATTCCAAGAAACCAAACCTTAATGAGTGTAGTATCGAGTATCTACCAACTTCGGACTGCACCAAAGTCGGTCATCTCACTACGTCCTAAAGGCCAAGTTGGTCAAGTAAAGGTTCTAAAAGTTCATTAGTGTTTCATGACATCACTCAGCGGCCCCATATTCTCCTTGGTTAACTCAAGGCTACCGGTACCCACAAATATGTCGCACTAACGTAGTTATTGCTTAGACCATGTCGGTATACCCCGCACAGTTTTCCACAATGTATTGCTACTTACCTATAAGGTATCCCAAATCCGTGTAGAGGATTCAAACCCAAACAAAGAACCATAATGTAAAGCAAACAAGTAAAACAATTGAAAGCAAGTAAATGTGATCTAACCCTAAGGTAACCCCAGTTTTAGAATTTTCCCCAGCAGAGTCGCCAGTTCTATGATACGGTGGGAGAACTGACTTGGAGGTTTTGCGTTTGATCGCAAATGTTGCAGTTAGCAAGAGTCGCCACCGACTTTTCTTTTATCCAAAAGGAAAGGTGAAAAAGCACAGGAAAGATCTTTGAGATTATTTCTTGAGTTCGGGGGGTAGATTATGAAAAGGGAAGGTATTAGCACCCTTTTCATCCATGGTTTTCCATGGGCTCTTAGTTACTTGCTAGATCACATGCTTTTGTTTGAAATTGTGCTTTGGTTTTTGAAATTATTTTGTAAAGAGGCCATTGTTTAGGCAAACTTTGTAATGATTCTCGTTCGTAAGAATGTATACAAAGATGTTGATCTTTTGAAAATGTTTTCAAGTTTGTAAGATGTTTTGAAGGTATAAGTGTTTGTTTTGAAAATAGCAAGGATGTTTTGTTTTGAAATTGAGCAAGTAATTAGGAGCAATCTACCTACTCAAAAGTCTTTCTTGTTCATTTTCCCTTTCCTTTGACATTGTTATCTTACCATTGATTTGGTAAGTATCCCTATCTTTGGATGTAAAGGGACGGGCGTGGGTCATCGTATAACCTTGATTAGCAATGTTGCAAGGTATCTTAGCATTCTCTTTTAGGGACTAAGATCATTTGAAAGGCAACTTAGATAGCGTCATCGATGGACTTATGATCTTATAAAATATTTTTGGTCTTTTATATTTTAAAATAAAATATTTAGAATGGTGTAAAAGGAAATAACTAAAACCCTATTTTTAATTAAATTTGCAAGAATAATTAGTAAAATAAATAAAGTATGATTAAATAAAATATTTTTTTTGTGCGAAAAAATAAATAAACTAAGTCAAAATATAAACCTACTATTTTTATATTTTTTTATGATTTTTTAACATAAGATAAAATATTTAATAAAATAAAAAAATAAAAAGAAATAAAAATGGGCCAGGGGCTCTGTAAGTGAAATAGGGGGTTAGAGGTAAGAAAAAAATCATAAGGCCCAAAGGGAGGCCCAGCGCCTGTCCAAAAAAAAAGTCAGAATGTGTGAAAAATGTGAAAAATCCAAAAGGGTACCACTGGGGCTCGAACCCAGGTTCCTCAAGTCACCGGCGCGCGCTTCTACCACTGGGGTGGCTATACATTTGTTTATATAAATCAAACCATAAATATATATGGCAAACATGTTCCTGAGGCCAACTTCATCTTCAACCTCACGCCCAGCCAGAACCTCTGTAACTTATTCAAATCTCAACAAAAATGAAAACTTTAAACATGAAACTTGTAGAAAATTTCCTCACGATTTCAGAAATGCAAAGCAATAAAATTGAAGATCAAAGATGAGCATGAATTTTAATGGCCCTAATCTGAACCCTAAAAATCTCAGAAACTTCAATCTTAAAATTCTCTAAGCTTAAGCAAAATTAATTAAAACTATGGACATGGTTAGCTTTAGGGCAATGATATATACATTTTTTCTTCACAAACAAATCATTGATGATGCCTGTATGAAGAGTTCAAAAGTTAGAAAAATTACCTTGCAAGAGGGTATCAGGTTTGGAGTTTGAGCAGCTTTCAGTGAGTTCCAATGATTGGGTTAGCTTCCTCAAGTTCCCAGGAAGCTAATGGGATGCTTAGCTTGAGCTGAAAGTGTCTGAGGAGTTCTGGAGAAGTCCAAGTGCAAAGCTCTGTTTTTGAAAATGGAGGATGGTGTTAATGGTGTTAGTCTTGTAACGGGGTGTGGGATAAGTTCTAAATGATGTTTAGAAACTTTAGGAACCAAAAGGCTTGAAAACGCACGAGGGAGATGTGAGTTTCAAACTTTTGGTCAGGTTAGGTAACAACGGAGGTATGTGAAACAGTTCTGAGCTCTTGGTGTTTTTTTGGGGTCAAGCATGCATGTGTTTTCTTTCCAATGGCTTCTGTATGTATAAGAAAAGGGGTTATAGTGGTTTTGAAAGTCAGAAGTACAAGTTTCAAGCTAATTGCTAGGTTACTTGATTTTGAAGAAAAGTGGGAAAATAAGTTTCAAGAGGAGGTACAAGCATGGGCTGGGTGATTGTAAGTGTCTATACCATTTCCCTTGTGTTATGAGATATGTATGATCAGAAAAGAACAATTGAAAGGCTCAAGAACAAGTTTTGTGCAAAAAGTCACTTTATCAAAATGGCATTGTGCACTTTCTTCCCAAAATGGATATAAAGCATGGCCTTGCATTGAATGCTTGAATTGAGACCTCTAACAGTTGTGAAAGCAATTAATTATGGAGTGCCTACCAATTTTAAGGCCTTCAAAGTAGAGGTTAAGCAGCATAAGTTTGAATTTTGAATTTGTTCATCTCAAAATGACTTGTAATTCAAGTGATAAAACCCTAACTTCATTTCATCGATTCTCCCTACACAAAAATGATCTCAAGGAGTTATTTGACATTTTGGAAAGCTTTAAATGTGCTCTACAACCAATATTTTAATAACTTATGAAAATTCCCCTTGGAACTATATGAAAAAGTTCCATGAAGCTAGGTCAAAATCCTGACCAAATTAGGGCAAAATTTCACTAAGTGTTTTGTTTCATGACCATGTATTCTTAAAATTATAACTTGAAATACAAGCACATTTGGAAGGAGTTGTGTGAACAAAAGTTGTATATTTCATGGAGATATACAACTTTCATGTTGGAATTTTCTTTTGAATCAACATGCATCATGGTGTAAATTTTGCTCAAAGTTGCGGAAAAAAAAGAAATTTCCAACACTTTGAAAAATTTCTAAGTTTAGAAATTTTAACTTTTCAAAATGAAATCTTGAATTTTTTATTTCTTGATGAATAAGTTTCATATTTTTACATACTTTGATGAATTGGAATCTTTGGAATTTGATTTTGACCAAAAAGTCAAAGTTTGACTTTTCAGTATTCAATTGACTTTTGATCAGTTGACTGAAAATTCATCTGTCAATCCAATGGACTTGAGCAATGTTTTGAGCCATGTCATTAGGTCAAAATGATGCAATTGGAATCTTGAGATCATGCCTTAACTCAATTGATCATTTTCTAGGTCAAAAATCAGAAATTGCCCTTTACCAGTCAAAACCTTAATTTTGACCATTTTGCCCTTTTAAAGATTTGATCAAATTTCTTGAGGAATTATGGTCCAAACTTGATAAAATGATAAATATGAGCTTAAAATGTTGATGTGGATCAAAAATCATGAAGTTTGACTGTAAATTAGCCACAGTTGACTTTTTCCCCAATACAGTTGATTTTTAGGTCAACTGCTCAATTGACTGAGCAAAATTGTGATCCAAAGCTTGAAACTTGACATGAGTAATATTGTGGGTCCATAATGATCCATGAAAGTCACATGGGTCATTGGAAGTTCAAATATCCTTGTGCAATATCAAACCCTAATTTTGGTCATAAGTGCTTAAGGAGGTGTCTTTGAGTTGATCAAACCCTAGTGCAGTCTTGAGCCCAAAGGAGATATTCCTAGCAAATTCTTGATATGTGAGACGGAAAATTTTGGGGTACAACATTGAGTATGTGTGGAAATTGTAAATGATTTATCCTCAAGGCTTGTTTAAATAGGCGCAGCATGGATGATCATTTGGAAACTTGATTAATGACAGTTAAGGTGCTTTCCAAAAATAAAGATCCTTGTTCCCTTCCAGCCGTTACTCTTGAAATGGAAATATTTGATTTGTAACGCTTTATAACATTGAAGTATCCATTGCTGCTTGCTTTAGAACTTTTTAAGATCAGAGACATATGATCTTGTTTGCAGAGTTAGACTTTCTTTCCCAGAGTTTTACAATTAGAGTTGAAACATCTTTTTAGTGCAACTTCTGATCTCCTTTCATCAGATCTTTTTGAGAGTTGTATACAATCACAGTAGGAACAACCTTGTAGCTTATCTTTTGATCTTCTTCCATCAGAACTTCTCTATAAAACAGAATATTATTTTAGAGTGCATAATTGTTCTTTGTGTTTGTTATCATCAAAACTCTTACAAAGGTTGTAGAATCTAACTATGTTCTAATAGAAGATGGGTGCTTAACACCTTCCCCTCATCTAGAACTGAGTCCAAATCTAGAATCTATGGCTTTTAGGGTTATTCCTTTATATCCCCTTCTTTTAGGATAAAAATTAAGGGCGGCGACTGTGATTAAAAAAACCAGTTGCAACAGCTGGCAACTCTGCTGGGGACTCAACCCTAGGTTTAGAGGCCTTGTACATTAGTTTTTAGGGTATAGAGTTTTCTTATTTTTGAGTTTTTGTATTTGTTTAATTATTTTTTATTTATTTTATTTATTTATTTTCTTGCTTTTTATTATTATTCATTATATGTCTGTGGCGGGATTTTAAATTTTGCAAAAATATTTTTAAATAAACCTTAGAAAGAAGGTTCGTCTATTAGCCAAGGGGATATATCATCCCTATGAGTTTATGTGATGAATTATCCTAGAGCCGATGAAATTCTGCAAAAGAAATACATCTCAAGAGACATCCTCTTGGGAAGTAGGACTTTGGAATGACGCTTATGGCTCTTTGTAAAACCCTAAACTAAAATCTCATGATGAGATCTTTCACGACCTAGAGACGAAAGTTTCGGTCTGCAAAGAGACTCCACTTAAGGGAGGACCTTGCGCCTTTCCCTCTAGTGTTATTCATGTCACCCTTAAGGAAATCTCCTTATGGGGAGGGTAGAATATCCATAAAACCAAACTAGAGCCCACTTTCTAAGGGTTATTGTTCACTAAATCTCTTCATTTAAACATTTCATTCATATGTTCATGCATCTCTACATTTCACATGTTCATCATACATTGTTTGTTTGTCTTATTCACAGGGTATAAAAAAAGAGTAAAGGTTTTTGTGTAAGTATCTGGAAATGAATGCCAAAGGAAAACAGCTCATCCATGTCAATGCTACCAAGCCAGATGTAACTCAAATCAAAGTTGTAAAGGAAATATTTACTGAAAGGGCCATGAAAACATTTCCTCGTAGTTATGGGGATATCTTAGACTTAATTAAAGTCGAAGTACAGTTGGACACCATTTCTGCTCTAGTACAGTTCTATGATTCTCCACTGAGATGCTTCACATTTCAAGATTTCCATAGCCCCGACCTTAGAGGAACTAGATAAAATTTTGAACTTCTCCAAGGAGAAGGCTTATACATGTATTGGACAAACCATTGATACCAAGATATTGGGCAAAGGATTGGGAATCCCTTATCCTGATTTTTCCCTTAACTATAAGAAAGAAGGATAAGTGTGAGGGATTAAAAGGTGTTATCTAGAGAGTAAAACCCTTGATTTGGAAAATAATAAGGAATGGGAATCCTGTGTCGACTGTCTTGGGTTGCTGATATTCGGTGTTGTCTTGTTTCCATGCACTATAGATTATATTGAACCCGCAGCCATCAGTGTGTTTTGGGGTAAGAAGACCATTATAACATACCCCACTCTGGCTCTACTTGTTGATATCTACTATGCTATTCATACATGGTATTAAAAGAAGAGAGGTACTCTGAATTGTTGTATTCCATTATTATACTCCTGGTTTATGAGTCACCTTTACAAAGAGGATTACTCAATCCCAAGTCTGAAAAGGTATGAATGGCCTCAAAAGTTAAGGTCTCTCACTGCTATCTCTGTGTTGTGGTATGCTAGGAAGTTAGATATTGGGGATATTTTCTATAGTTGTGGGGATTTTCCTAATGTCCCACTAATCAGGTCACAAGGTTGCATCAATTACAATCCAACCTTGGCCTTACGACAACTAGGGTTTCCTATGGAAGACAAACCTTTAGATGAGAAACTTCAGCAACTAATTGTTCTTGACATGGGCATAAATGACAGAGAACTACTCAACAAAATCATTCGGGATTGGATTAGGATTAACAAAATAAAAGCAGAGAAGAAGAATGCAGTGGCAAAAGAACCTTACGCTCAATGGGTTCTAAACAGGGTGCAGATTATCAAACTTCCTTTTGATATAGATCCTGAGTACAAGCAAGAGGCCCCAATTACTCCTCCTATGTATTTAGAAGAGGTGGATGATCTATAAAAAGCACTGAAGCAGGCTCAGAGAGAGAAGGAAGAATTATAGCTCAATTTACTTAATCTGACCAAGGAGAAGAGACAAATGCAACACATACTCGAATCAAAAGATCAACAAATCCAAAAGGAGCGTGAAGCATTTGAAAAGGAAAGTTTGAAAAATAAGCGGTCAACAGAAGGGCTCTTAAGTGCTACCTTTAATCTGGATTCCTATAACCATAGGTTGGAAGATGCTGCCGATGAAATTGGAAAGTTGAATAGATGGTACGATAAGGCTGTGTAGGAAAAGAAAATGCTAGAGGAAGAATTAAGGGCTCAAATCCAAAGCTTAGCCCAGGAATCCTTAGACCAAGAAGAACAGCTGAAGTACCTCACTACTAGACTTCAGTATAGCCAAGAGTCAGAAGTCAAAGAGCGCCTGATGAAAATGAGGGCAGAGAGGCATCTGACCCAGAAGACTGGTGAGTATGAGCAAGTATGCCTCGAACTGGAGAGGCTTCGGAAGAACTTCCTGATACAGCAAAGACTCTACACCGAGCTGAGAGCTGAAAAAATGTATTGGGAAGAACAATATGCAAAAATTGCCCAAGCAGGGAGGGATAACCACAAGATAATTCCCCACCTCTACCAAGAGTATCGATACTACAAAGATAAGCATGAGAAGCTCGCGTTCTTGGCCAACAACCTTATCGAAGACATTCCCAGAAGCTTAAAAGAGGTAGAAAGTGTAATGGTCCCTCTCCTAGAGGATGTTGACAACTTTCTCAAGCTGTGCAGGACAATGGTGGATCGTTTTAGAGAAGATATTCGCAAACGGGCTTAGAATTTTGTTTTCATTTGGTTTATTTCCCTTCCAAGCAAATTTACTGTTTTTAGAATTGTAATATTTTTCAGTATCTGAGGTGTATTATCTTTTAAAAACAGATGATGTTTCAATAAAACCTTTGTGTTTCCTATCTTGTTGTGTATTCATTTTTCAGATACTTACTAAATAAAAATGAAAAAATGAAAAAATGAAAAAACCTAAAATATATATATATATATATATATATATATATATATATATATATATATATATATATATATATATATATATATATATATATATATATATATATATATATATATATATATATATATATATATATATATATATATATATATATATATATATATATATATATATATATATATATATATATTCAGGTCAATAAGACACGCAAGGCATAAAACATCACGCATACTTAATCATGCATTCATAAAACATTACATCTCATGTATTTTCCATTCAAGAACTCATCGTTTTTCAAAAATCTTCTCCAGTTGAACCATTGGTAGAAGGAGACCACCACCTCCTTGGCCGCCATATCAAACAAGAGCTCACCGACTAATAGCCATGGAATAAATAGAAGAAAATCAGGTAGCCTTCAAGTTAGACCTGGAACAAGTTAAGAGCAACGTCGACTCAATGAGGGGAGATATGAGTCAGCTTCTTCTAGCCTTGAAGAACATCATTGATAGGCAAGAACAGATTCCCAGAGTAGCCTTCAAAGAAATAACCCAAGCTATTGGTGCATCAGGCAGTCACCAACCAAGAAAAGGACTAGAAGCACGGCCACAAAAATCTGTCATGGCTCAACACGAGACCAGATAAGAATCTGAAGGGTTTATCCCACCTCCACCAAAGGCAGGGGCATCTCATACCCTGAAAATTCAGGTTAATCATGCTGACGATTAATTAGATTTACAATACGGAGGTCATGATTTAGAGGATGTTAATCAGGCATCGCAGAAGGTGACCAACACCCCTGCTATTGAAAACTCATTGGCACTAGATCCATACAAAGCTCTAGAAGAAAGGTTGAAAGTTATGGAAGGATATGATTCTTTTGACGTCGATGCCCTAGAGACGGGTCTCATTCCGGATGTAATGATCCCACTAAAGTTTAAAGTACCTGACTTTGAAAGATATAAAGGGCTCACTTGTCCAAGAAACCAATTGCGCATGTATTGTAGAAAAATGCATGCCCATGCTTAGAACCAGAAGCTAATGATTCATTTCTTTCAGGACAGTCTAAGTGGGGCATCACTGGATTGGTATATGCAGTTAGAAAGGACGCATATAAAGACATGGGTAGATCTTGCCAATTCATTCCTGAAACAGTATAAGTACAACCTGGATATGGAACCTACCCACACCCAGCTCTAGAAACTATCCCAGACGAAGGAAGAGTCCTTCAAAGAATACGCTCAAAGGTGGAGAGAGATGGCATCTCAAGTACAACCACCACTTATGGAGAAGGAATTGGTTGACATATTCATGGGAACTCTACAAGGGGTATACTATGAAAAGATGGTAGGAAGTATTTCTTCAGGTTATTTTTACTTAGTAACCATTGGAGAAAGAATTGAGGCAGGGATACAGAATGAAAAGATTCAAGAGGGATCATTAAATGCTCCCTTCAACACAAAAAGACTGATGCCTAATTTTACAAATAGGAAAGAAGGTGAAGTTAATGTTGTGGCTTCACAACCAAGAACACAACAATCATTAATCATCCCGCGAGGACAGTAACAAAACAAATTTGAGAAGCCACTAAGGAAATTAGATCCACTCCCTATGCCACCCAGCCAATTATTACAACATCTGATCAAAGCATCTTTAATAGAGTTGAAACCTTTAGCTCCCCCATTTGGGCCATTGCCTCCCAAGTACAACGCCAATGCCAAATGTGAGTACCATGCCAAGTCTCTGGGGCATACCATATATCAATGATGGGCTTTTAAGCATAAAGTACAAGATCTAGTAGACTCCCAAGACATTACTTTTGAAAAACCAAACATCAAATCGAACCCCATGCCTTCGCATGGTGGCCCAACAATAAATGCAATTGAAGTGGTCACCAACTGTGGGGCTAGAAGACAAGAAAAGTCTCTGATAAGACTATTGAAGGAATACTTGTTAGAATGTGGGTTCCTGTTAAAACACAATGAAGCTTTTGAAAAGACCTTACAATAATTGGTGGATCAGGGGATAGTCCAATTCGGACCAGACTCTGAGGTGAAATATATAGCAGCAATCGAAGAAAGTACGAAGAAACCATCGGTGATTCCTTATCATGACAAGAAAACTCTCGTGATCCCATGGGGAGATTCGACAAAAATCTCAATAAAGTAGACTATAAGAATTCCAGTGGCACCAAAGACTATGATGGTAATTAAAAGACCATCTCCTACCCCTTACAAAACTGATAAGGTAGTACCATGGGATTATGATCCGACTGTGTATATTAATGGCTCAAAACAAGAATGTGAATCATCATCAAATCAAGAACCTGCTATTTTGAACATAGCAGGGATGGGGGGAATGACCCGTAGTGACCGGGTATTCAGATCTAAACCATCGGAGGAGAACGAAAATGTGTTGAAAAATAAAAATGACTTGTTAACAAAAGAAAAAGGAAAAGCAATAGAAGAGGTGAATCAAGAGCATGCAAATAAAAGTTTCACCAACCAAGAGGCCGAAGAATTCTTGAAGATAATTAAGAGAAGTGATTATAGGGTGGTAGACCAATTGCACCAAACGCCGACCAATATCTTTATACTCTCATTACTCATCAATTTGGAACACATCGGGATTCTTTAATGAAAGTCCTAAGTTCTGCTCATGTTGCAGAAGGAATCATTGTAAACCAATTTGATAATATGGTAGCCAATCTGACGTCTGAGTCCTATTTGGGTTTCAACGATAGTGAGTTACCACCACAGGGTCGAGCTCACAATCAAGAACTACACATTTCAATACAAATAGGTACTACGAGTCTATCCAGGGTTCTTACTGATACTGGTTCTTCTTTCAACATGTGTTGTACCCCAAAATTTGCCCTCTCATGTTTCCCAAGGTTTTTTCTCTTATATGGGTGGTTGGTGGTTACAAACACTTGCCTAAAGAAAATGAAATTTTTGAATGTTAGTAAAGTGTCTTTCGATTGGCAATTCAGCAATGTCCTTCGATTGGCATCTGAACAGGGTACTTCGATTGGCATCTGAGCAAGCTTCGATTGGGCGCTGAACTTCCTTTGACACAAGCCTGATTCACAAGCTTTGATTGAGTGTTGGGCCCCCTTTCGATCAAGTTCAAATCACAAGGCTTCGACTGTGCATTGGTTTCTTCAGGCTTGCCTTTAATTCACAAGTCAAAAACGTTCTCCATGCCTGCTTCGATTCATAAAATAGTAGTCCCCTGCAGACAAGCTACAATTGGACATCTAAAGACCCATTTGAGCAAGCTTTGGTCCACAAGTATCATTCCAGCAGGGCCTTCTCTGTGCTTTCCTTTAATGCATAAGGCCCAGAACCCTCTTCAACTTTCGTTCAGCACACTAGGCAAATACTGCCTATGTGCGTGCCTTCAGCGCACAAAGCAAGAATCCCCTATAAGTTTGTTTCGATTCACCAGCAGTGAACTCCCGCATACCAGCATCAATTAGGCGCTGAGTATCCTTCGATCAAGCCTAGTTCACAAAGCTTCCACTGGGAAAAAGGCCCCGTCAGCTTATCATCAACACATGTATGCCTCTTCATGCTTGTTTTTGGTCTATTAGGCAAAAAGCTTCTTCATGCTTGCCTTGGTTTCATAAGGTAAAGACCCATCAGCTTGCCTTCGATCTACAAGGAAAAAGGCCCCTCTCATTGGTCTTTGATTCACAAGGCAAAGGCCCCATCTTCAGCTTGCCTTCAGCACACAGGGCCAAGACTCCTTCAGATTTTCCTTTGATCCACCAGGAAAAAAGCTTCCTTTGACCCACAAGGCATTGGATACCTTTGTGCCAGCTTCGCCTAGGAAATGGCCTCTTTTACGCTTGCTTTTACCTGCCTAATGCTAGAATCCACAAGGAATGGGTTACCTTTGTTCCAGCTTCGACTGGGCAACGGTCCCCTTTGAAACAGTTGTACACACTTCAACACACATGATAGTCCCTTCGAAAACGCATCCATGTAGTCCCTTCGAAGAAGCATTCATTGGTCCATTCGAAGGAAACATGATTATTGAAAACAAGTTTGCTTTGTGATGGGTCTTGGTCCTACATGTGGCCAGGCCCATGCCTCTTGTGCAATGGCACTCGAAGGTGGTGACAAAGAAGGTTTTTGATTGGCCAGATTGAAGTTTTCATTTGAGTTGTTTGAATCAAGCAGTTAGGGTAAGTAGATAGACTCAATCGAAGAAGCTCTAGTAAGGAGGTTTCTGAACACTTCGAATCAAGACTCTAGGCCATTCGAAGGAGGCAATCAGAGTCATTCAAAGGAGAGCATTCGAAAGACATTTTAATTCAAATTCAAAAAGAGACAAGAATTCCATGTCTTTTACCAAAATTCAAATTCTCATTCATGGATTTGAAGAACATGTTTATGGCAGTTTGCTACCATATCCACTCCTTCTCCTCTATTTAAGTAACACACTAGCAAGCTTCAAGGGGACAAAAATACACAACCTGGGAAGAACCACATGAAATTGCCAAAAATTCTCAAAGTTGTGAAATTCAAAACTGAATTTCCAGCCACCATCCATCCAAACCAAGTGTGTCATCCTCTTCTTAAAGATCCCAGGATTCATCCCCAACTCTCATTCAAGCAAACACACGCCAGAACACCCTCATATTATCACTCTGATCGGTAACTTTTTCCTTGATCTCAAACTTTCAATATATGCAGTTTTAACAAGTTCAATGCACATATTCATGTTTATATTATTGTCTTGATTTGTTCTAACATAAAGCATGAGAGAATGGATGCAGATTTAGGGACTTTCCATTATTAGGGTTTTGAAACGGCCAAGACAAGAACAGGATAATATAGGCCGTCTCATACGAAATAAATGTCACCATTGAATTTGTAGACCCCAAATTATGGGGGTAGGGTCATTTTCGTTCTTGTTGTGTTTGATTTCCACAGGTTAGAGATTTTGAGCAACCGGATCCACCACTCCCAGTGGCTTGACCGGCATTGACTCCTGCGTGGATGGACAGAACAAAATGATTGGCCCATTCAAATATTTGGACTCCAATGAAACGTGCGTGTTTGACAACTCAGGACTCTGACTCATTTTACATTATATTATAATCATTGGATATATACTCCTGGATGTAAAGTCATCGCAACGGTTGGGTGTGTATGTGTCAAGGTGTTATGTGTGTGAAATGGAAGGGGTTTGATCCCTGCCTCTTGCATATTATTTTTCCAATTTTTCTTTGTAGATCCAATGCAGCCAGGCTATACATGCGCACCATGTAACATCAAATCTACACCATTAGAGGTCAACACATTCAGATCCAAATGCAACAAACATGCCCTCCAACATGGGCATTCAAAGGATCCTCTCACCAGATCCAATACAGCCTTTGGGCCAACTTAACATGGGCCTCACATTTTCCAGATTGCACCCTGTTGTACCCCAATTTTTGCCCCTAAGATCCCTTCATCATACCATATTGATTCAATCACAACAAGATCACATTAGGGTTCTTGGCTCTCCTCCCTACCTTTAGCTTTGCCCTTTAAGGAATCACCAAGCACCTTGACTTGTTTTCTTTTGTGATCATGAATATTTTTTCTTGATTTTTCCTTTTAATTAATAAAATGTAATGTTGGTTTGTATTACTTGTTACTAATGTAGGTAAAGGCAATGAGATTTAGCAAGTTGCTTCATGGGTCCATGAGTTTATTTCCATGCCCTAGGCAATAAATCTTGAGAAGTCCAAATCTCACCATTGAGGTTGGTTTGGAAGGGATGGTATGGCAAGGTTTATTTTGGTTCACCACATTTCAAAGTTATCAAGATTGATTCAAAGATACAAAATATTATAGGTCATTTCATGATTTTTTGCAAACTTCAACAATTCATAACTCTCTCAATTTTTTGAGATTTTGAATGGTTCAAGTTTCAAAATGTCATTCAAGAGGTCTATTTAATACCATATGTTTTGGTCAAGATAAAATTCCAAGTGGAAGGCCATGTTTTGATGCAAAATATTATAGGTCACTTTTGAAGAAAATTTTGAAATATTTCTAAGTATGGAAAGTCAACCTTTTCCCCCAACTTTGACTCAATGCAACTTTCAGCTCAAGCATCCATTTGACTCCATTCTTTTTCCATTGCAAAACTTGTAACCTCATCTTTATAAAGAATCAAGAATAATTCCTTAAAACCCCTGGAGCTGAGAATGCCATTGGATTGAACTTGGTAACTTGGAACTGAAGTTTCTTCATAAGTCGGAATTTGAAATTCATGTTTTGGCCTCTAAACATCAAATTAGCACGCGTTTGTGATCTAAACATGTTTAACCAAGTTTACAAAGTGGATTAGAGCCTTAAAACGCAAGGATTGGATGAGTTTTTATGCAAATCAGATCATACTTTGCTCGTACATCAGGTTCACACGATTTCCCTCCAAATTTCATCATTTCACACGCTTGAACATTCCATTTGATTCCCTATAAATAGAGGGTCATCCCCCATTCATTTCCTCAAGCTGTGAGAGCCAAAAACACTGTCAAAACCTCACACAAACTTCAAATTTTTAAATCAGTTTCTGATATTCCAGCCTTTTCTTCCAAAAAATTTTGCACATTCATCTTCTTTAAGCATCATACAAACTATCCAACACTTAAACCAAGCAAAACGAGTTATAATCCAAGCTACAGAAGTCCAGTTTCAGAGCTTCTTTCTTAAACTTCGAAAAGGTAGAATTCTCCACCATTTGGATCCAAATAAAGCACTAACATGTTCTACTCCTTCTCCTGATTCTAGTGCTTCTTACAATTTTTAAATCCATTAAGAATTGAGAGAGAAATCTCAAATTGAATGTGCTCGCTATTTTCTGGGTTTTTGATTCATATCTCTTTGTATACTTTATATAAATTTGGCGCGATGGTGGTGTTATGATCGTCTTGAAGAGACGAATCCAATGATACTGGTCTGGGATCCTAATTTTTCTGTTTGAAAGATCTCACAGAATCTCCATTGCAGGGTGGATGGAGGTTGAAGATGATGACATGTCTCGCCTCAGCCAATGATAGCGTGCCAAACGTTTTAATTTCATTATTTGCCTTTTTTTATTCCCTGCGCATCTTACTAAGGTCCATATCAAGCACAACGTGTCTGGTCCATTGGATTAGCTTACTAACGCGTTTTGACTATGATCTGATGACCCATATCTTTTTGGTTTTATTTTATTTTCTGATTTTTATATTTTAATTGATTTAATTTTCAAAAATTCATAACTCTTTTATTTTTTATCCAAAAATTATGAAAAAATTCACAAAAATACTTTGAATTATTTCTGATCTCATGAATATTTTTTAATAATTTTATTTTGAAAATTGATATTTTTTATATTTTTTGCATTGTTTGCTTTGTTTTAATTACCTAAAAAATACTTTCTGACATTTCTTAATTCTAAAAAATTTCATAAATATCATTTTGCATATTTCTGACTTTTTGAAAATTTTATGGAAATTTATATTGATGTTTACTATTTTTTATCTATTTTATATTTTTTTGAACAATTTTAATTAGTTTTAAAATAGTTTCTAACTTTTAAATATTGCCAAAAAATTTATAAAAATATTTGAGTCCTTTTCTGATTTTTCTATGGTATTACTAAATTTTTCTTGATTAATTTGAATATAATTGATATTTTTTCTTCTTATTTCCATTTTAAAACATTTTTAAATCTATATATTAAATGCAATATGATTTTGTAATTATTTTCTGGCTGAACTTGGGTTGAATTTTGATCATGAACTTTATTAACATCATTGGATCCATGGTGTTGAGTCTAACTCCATAAAAATGGATGAATGATTTTAATATAGTTTGATTTAAATTTAATTCAAATGTGGTTTGTATATTCTTTCTCACCCCTCTTTATCTTGTCCCTTTCTTATTGCACTAAGTGTTATTGGAATATGATCTATATATCATGTCTCAAAATAAATGGTGCATAGATTGCTATTGACCGGCCTCAAAATATGTGCGACTTCTATATAAGTACACTTACGATTGCTTAACATAACACTAAATTTTGTCCCAATTCGAATAAATGATCATTCGTGGCCCAAACCTATGTTTGCAAGCCCAAGTATGTTAATTTGATCCCTTTGATCCAATAACCTTGAGATTCATTGTGTAGAGGCTTTGGTTCTACCAATCCTCTAATGGATCTACAACACTTTTGGTCAACGCGAATCACTTAAACATCATTGATCATTAAATGGTACTTTTGAGGATTCCAAATGGATGATATACTTGACAAAAAGCAAATGCAACTTGTTGTGTGGAGGCTTTGGTTCTACCAATCCTCTAATGAGTTCCAAATGCAAGTTTCAAGATGGTCATCCAACTAACCACTAATTATTAAATTGTTTTTACTTTATGCCCTTTTATTTTTTTTATTTTTTTTATTTTTATGCTCTATGTACCATTTACCTTAAGCATTATATTTCATGTCATTCTTATTTTGCTCACTTGAGTCTTTTCTTTTCTCTTCTAAGACCCTTAATAATAAACATGAACCATAAAAACCTGTAATGATACTTGGACTATTTGGTTACTATCCTTGACATTATGGAGTATTGGACTTTGTGGACTTAGGGTTAGAAACCTTGGCCTATGTTGGAGACCTTGAGACCTAATTGATATTTTTTGGAGTTCTTGAGGTTTACCTCAAGACATTGGGTTGTTTGTTTGTTTGTGTGCAGGTTATTGTGATTACATTCTTTGTTTGTAATATGGAATTCACCCGTATACAGTCGTTACTCTGCCCAATTTTTGTGAAGACTTAATACACTTGAAGTTTAGTTCTCTCAAGAGGTTTAGTATATTTGCTTGCTTGGTTTCAATCCAAAGAATGGGAATTCTATCTTGACTCATAATATCAAGTATTGGCTTCTTGTTGGTTAGATGATTCTTATCCCTAGCTTTTACCTTATGCTTTAGGATAGTCCCTTTTTCTCCTCCCATCTTCTTTAATTTCAAAAATCTTCTCTCTCCTTTTGAAAAACTCTTCTTGTTCTTTTTTAAACTTAAACCACTTTCATAATAAACTTGGACTTAGGTCCACGCATTTTCAAAATATTTTCATAAATAAACTTCAATCAACTTAATAATACCTTGACATTTTTTTGTGAGAAGACTAAAAGTCAATCAATCTCATTTCATACCATTTTTGCCACTTTGGCTTTTTAGTCTAAAACTTCTTCTCAAAAGATTGAACTCTTGTCAATCCTTGTAGTGATGCAAACAACTATACTTCCACAATATGTAGTGAAGTGAGATATTTTCCAATTGGGTGTTGAGTGAGGCATTGTTGATTTTAAGATCCAAGCCATATCCTCCACTTTGAGATGATGCAAATTCTCCTTTCTCATGATTGTGGATGGTAAGTATGTTTTCCACACGGACAATGACGATGATGTCTTATCTCATAAAATTAACCAACACATTTGTGTTTTAAAAAATCTTTGAAAGAGGAACTACGTGTACCCTGATCCCCTATTGCATGAAAAGGTGGTATGTAGGCACTAAAGGTTCGCAACTGCGGCGGGTGCAAAAACCATAAAAATATATTTCTTTTCTCACCTCCACCATACATTTTTATACAACATTTTATAGCCAAAATATACAGATTTTACAAAGAAGTTCCAACGGAGTACCGTACATGTTTAGGGTGCTAATACCTTCCCTTTGCATAACCAACCCCCTTACCTTGAATATTTCCCCCTCTTTTTGGGTTACTCGCTCTTCTCCTATTCCTTTGGAAACAATAAAGCACAGTGGCGATTTTTATTTTTGATCTGTATAAGTCTAGTCAATCCAATGGCTTAGTCTTAAACATTTCTACCGCTACAGGAAAAAATGGCGACTTCACTGGGGAAAGATTGACCTCTTTCTGGTTCATCCCTAAGTGGGTTGAGCCTATCTTTTTTTTATCTGTATATGTGCTATTGTTGTTTATGTGTTGTATGTTGTATTTATGTTTGTCTGGATTTTCCTGGTTTTCAGGGTGCTTGGTGATTACTTATAAGTCCTATACCCGTACTTAGGAAAACTTTAAGATAGGACTGGTGGTATAGTCATGTTACCTTTGAGGGAGTAATAAAAAAAAGGAGGCATGAGATCCCCCACTCAGTGGAGGCCCCTTTGACTATAGTGTCATTTACCGAGTAATCGGTAAGACGTACTGCTTTCGACCTGGGAGCCTGCTGAAGCTGAGGACCATAGAATATCTAACCTATATTGGCCTTTTAGGTGTAGTGCGGAAGCTATGACGGAGTAATCTGGAAATAGTTGTCACTTGATACTATGCTCGGATGAGTTTTTCTTGAGAATATTACTAATTACCGAGTTAATTGGGAAGTTGGGAATATCAAAAGGAAGGATGTAGACTCTGGTAACCTCTAGAACCTTGTTCAGCAGGTGATAACTTTTAGACCAACACCTTATGGGTAGTACCTTCGACCTCATGTTCGTGACGTTGAACCTATGAACCATATATGTGTGATCTTGTGTGTGATTGTTGCGTCATACATCCATGCACTCATAAGCATCTTTTGAAGAAATTTTATTTCAAGGGACTTAAAAGTTGACCATTTGTGAATATCTCAGGTACTTTTTAACCATGGATTCTAGAAAAAGAAAGACCGAGAAGTACAGTTTCAAGGATCCCAAGATAGATGAGTCGGTCAGTCCAATTCCCGAGATCGAGTGTTCTACAGATTTTCGGAAGAAGTATGGATCCATCATTCCTCTTATGAATCTTAGAATGAAGCAGGGTATTCTCTCTACCTTGGTCCAGTTCTATGATCTGATGTATCATTACGTTAATTTTCCCGATTATCAGTTGATTCCTACACTAGAGGAGTATTCTTATCTGTTGGATTTATCTGTTACCGATCGTGTTCCTTTCACTGGTTTGGAGGGTGAGCCAAAATCACATGAGATTGCTGCTTTGATTCATCTGGGGAAGTCTGAGGTGGAAGCCCATATGACTACTAAAGGAGGGATTAGAGGATTATCAGCCCAGTTTTTATTGGAGAAAGCTCGTTATTTTGCCAGGATGAAGAGTACAGTCGCTTTCGAGGCCATCTTTGCTCTACTTGCTTACGGGTTGTTTTTATTTCCTAATGTGGATAAGTTTGTTGACGTTAATGCTATCAGGATATTCATGATTGGAAACCCAGTTCCTACATTGTTGGGTGACGCTTATTAATCTATTCATCTTCGGAATTCTTATCATGGGGGGATGATTATCTGTTGCACGCCAATGTTATACCGGTGGTTTATTTCTCATACGCCTCAGTCTGATACTTTTTAGAATGTCAGGAAGGAACCCTGTTGGGCTCCTAAGATCATGGCCCTTACTCACTCGGATATTGATTGGTATCATCGAGCTTACCAAGATATAGAGATTGTTGACAGTTGTGGTAGTTTTCCCAATGTACCTCTTCTTGGTACAAAGGGGGGAATTAACTATAACCTTGTTCTTGCACGACGACAGCTCGGTTATCCGATGAGGGATAAACCAAATAGTATTCATTTGAGTAGTTTATTTTTCAAGGAGGGAGTAGACCATAAGGAAGCTAGGGAGCATGCGAAGGCCTGGTGTCACATTCATAAGAAGAGTAGGAAAGATTTGCAACCAAGAGGGGCTGTTTCTTTGGAACCTTATCTTCAGTGGGTTCAAACGAGAGCTATTCAGTTGAAAATGTCGTATTCTCGAGAAACACATATGCCTGATTTGTTTGCGAAGACCACTCCTCCCTTATTGGATGATATAAAAGAGTTAAAACTTTCTTTGGTCAAGATGCAGCAGGAAAAGGATGCTTGGAAGAATAAGTGCCAAACTTTAGAGATTTCATATAGAGCAGACTTGAAGGAGAAAGATGACTTGATTGAGATCCTTGAGATTCGAGTGGTAGAGACTATGGAGAGGCAAGGGGATTTATTTTCTCCTAAGCCTCATTCAGATACTGATTACTCACTTCCTGATTCAGGTGATTGGAAGGAGGTTGCCACCAGGTATGCGGAAGAAAACCAGAGGTTGAAGGCTCAGATTGCCAGGCTTACAGGGAAGCGCCAGCGTATAGAGTGATCTCCGACAGCTTTACTTTTCAGGGTTTTTAGACTTTATTTTCATCTTGTACTTGGGATTGTTGAGACTTGTAACCTATTTTGAAATTATTATAGTAAAAAAATTTAGTATTTCAAATGCGTTATTACTTTGATATTTGCAATGTGTCTATAAATCTTTAAATCCCTTGAAATATTAAATAATAAAAATAAATCATGTGCACCATATATCATGCATCAAATTACACATATTTCTTGCATTTGTTATGCATATCCAAGTGTCATACCAAGCTTCTTTACTTTGAAAAGCAAGTTGACTCACCACTACAACACTGGGCTAATTTCATAAGGAAGATGGACAACTTAGAACAAGATAATCGTGAGCTGCACGAGGAAGTTTCTGCTTTGAAGATCGGCATGGCCAATCTTACTACTCTGATGGAATCTCTGGTGGCTGCTCAGAATCAGCCACCGAGTGTTCAACCTCAACCAACAAGGGCTACTGCTGAAGCTCCGAGTGTTCTTGTATCTACTACCCCAGCTGTTGTTCAGAATCGCATGCCTCAAGGTTATCCATGGGGAATGCCGGAGAATTTTGCACCCGAAGGTTTCAATCTTGGTCCTCAAGAACCTCCAGTTGTTCAGACTACTGTTACTCCTGCACCTCTTGTGGTTCATGTTCCTGCTGCACCTCCTTCGGTGAATATGGTTCCAATTATTAATGATGATATGAGTCGTTCTTTTCCTCCACCAAGTGAAAACTTGGGTCTCTATGACATAATGGATGATTTTCAAGAGCAGATTGACAAAATGCAGAGGGAAATGAAGGCCCTCAGGGGAAAAGAGTTATTCAGGCTGAATGTGAATGAATTATGCTTGGTCCTGAATGTTAAGATACCTGCAAAGTTTAAGGTCCCAGAGTTTGAGAAGTATAAGGGTAACACTTGCCCTTGTGCTCATCTGGTAATGTATATAAGAAGAATGTCTACCCATACTGATGATCAGCGTCTGCTGATTCACTTTTTCAGGATAGTTTGACCGGTGCAGTGATGAAGTGGTATATGAGTTTGGATAGTGTCAATATCCATACTTTCAATGACTTGGGAGAAGCATTTATCAGACAATACAAATACAATGTGGACATGGCGCCTGACTGTGATCAACTCAGGGCCATGGTTCAAAAATACAGGGAATCATTCAAAGAATATGCACAGAGATGGCGTGAGGTAGTCGCCCAAGTGATTCCTCCCATGGAAGAGAAGGAGATGACTAAGATATTCTTGAAGACTCTGGGTGCTTTATACTATGAAAGGATGGTAGCAAGTGCACCAAGTGACTTTACTGAAATGGTAGGCATGGGTATCAGTTTAGAGGAGGCTGTAAGAGAGGGCCGTTTAATGAAGAGTGAAGGATCTGGAGGTGCGAAGAAGCCATCTTATGGGTTTACCAAGAAAAAGGAAGGGGATACAAATGTTATTATGCAAGAGAGGAGGGTCAATCCTCCTAGAATAAATTATTAGCATCATCAGCAAGTCGCCTCAATTATTCCAGTTGTTGGTGTAGCTCCAACCACCGTCGCTTATCAGATACCATCCCAGCAGGGGAATCAAGGGCATAATTAGATAAGGGAGAGTTATGACCATATTCCTATGAGTTATATACAGTTACTACCGGAATTAATTCAAAATAATTTGGTTCAGACCCGACCGCCTCCCGTTGTACCATCACCATTGCCTTGGTATTACAAAGCATACCAAACATGTGCTTTTCATCAGGGAGCACCAGGGCACAATATTGAGAATTGCTTTCCTTTGAAGACTGAGGTGCATAAATTGGTAAAGTCTGGTATTCTATCTTTCAAATATTTGTGCCCTAATGTGAAAGACAATCCTCTACCCAAACATGAAGGAGCAAACGCTGTGAATATGGTGGTCGGTTGTCCAGGTGACTTCCGGATTTTTTATATTCATCTGGTTAGAGGAGATTTGGTGAAAATGCATACAAACCTCTATGAATTTAGCTATTATACGCATGACCATTCTAGTTGTGTTATTTGCAGTATGGATATACAGGGTTGTGACAAGATAAAGGCTCATTTGCAGGAGTTGATGTATGAGGGCCTCATCCACATAATCAGGCCTAGGGCAGAGTATGAAGAGGAGGTGAATATGGTTTCTAGATGTCCTGGAGAGTTTAGAATTTTTGATGTGGAGTATATGAATGAAGACCTTGTGCAATTGCATGCTACTTTCTGCCACATGGATGGTCAGGTAGAACATCAGTATGGATCTTGCCGAATTTGCTGCCTGGACTCCCGAGGATGTTCAATCATGAAGAAAGGTGTTCAGTTTTTGTTGGAAAATGGAACTATCAAGGTTACAGGTCAAAGGGATGATTACCATGAAATTGATATGATTGAGGTTTGTTTGGCTGAAGAAGAGTCGGATGATGAGTATGTCTCTGCAGATGAGTATTTCTCCTCAGATGAGGATTTGTTTTCCAGAGATGACTCAATAATGACTGATTATGTTGAAGAGGGAGTAAACGTTATTGTGCCTTGTTTTGGTGCACCTGCCCATTTTGAAGTCGAGCATCATACCAAGCCGACTATTATTCCATTGGTGATTAGTTTGCCGAGTCCTGTCCCCTACAAGTCAGATAAGGTTGTACCCTACAAATATAACGCTACAATCTTAGAAGATGGTGTGGAAATTCCCATCTAGCCAATTCCTGATGTTGGAAATATTGATGAAACTAGCATAGTGACCCGCAGCGGTCGTGTATTTGCACGAGTTTTTCGTGGAGATGTTAGAATTGGAAAGAAACTTGCTGAGAATGTTGAACCCAAGAAGATTACGGGTGAAACTAGTGGAGCCACGTTAGAGAAAGAAGTGGATGATATTTTGAAGATAATCATGATGAGCGACTACAGAATTGTAGATCAGTTTGATACGGTGGGAGAACTGACTTGATTGTTTTGCGTTTTATCACAAATGTTGTGGTTAGCAAGAGTCGCCACCGACTTTTCTTTTATCCAAAAGGAAAGGTGAAAAATCACAGGAAAGACCTTTGAGATTATTTCTTGAGTTCGGGGGGTAGATTATGAAAAGGGAAGGTATTAGCACCCTTTTCATCCATGGTTTTCCATGGGCTCTTAGTTACTTTCTAGATCACTTGCTTTTTGTTTGAAATTGTGCTTAGTGTGGTTTTTTGAAAGTATTTTGTAAAGAGGCCATTATTTAGGCAACCTTTGTAATGATCCTTGTTTGTAAGAATGTATACAAAGATGTTGATCTTTTGAAAATGTTTTCAAGTTTGTTAAGATGTTTTGAAAGTGTAGGTGGTTTTTTTTTTAAATAGAAAGGATGTATTGTTTGAAATTGAGCAAGTAATTAGGAGAATTCTACCTACTCAAAAGTCTTTCTTGTTTATTTTCCTTTCCTTTGACATTGTTATCTTACCATTGATTTGGTAAGTAACCCTATCTTAGGATGTAAACGGGACGGGCGTGGGTCATTGTATAACCATGATTAGAAATGTTGCAAGGTATCTTAGCATTCTTTTTTAGAGACTAAGATCATTTGAAAGGCAGCTTAGATAGCGTCATCGAGGGACTACGATCTTGTATTTGCTTGTTTTTGCTAAGATACCTTACATGCGTAATATGGAAATTTTGTATAAGGCAACCAAGTGGAATAACCCTAGGGGTGCTTGTGTGCAAATTTTTGTACCCCAAAATTTTCCCTCTCACTTATCAAGAATTTTCTCACAAGATCTCCTTAGCTCAAGACTGCACTAGGGTTTGATCAGCTCAAGACACCTCCTTATACACTGATGACCAAAATTAGGGTTTAAGTTTGCACAAGAATTTTTGAACTTTATATGCCCCATATTATTTTCATGAATCATTATGGACCCCCAAGATTACTCATGACAAGTTTCAAGCCTTGGATCACACTTTGGCTCAGTCAATTGAGCAGTTGACCTAAAAATCAGTTGTATTGGGGGAAAAGTCAACCATGGCCAATTTACAGTCAAACTTCATAATCTTTGATCCATGTCAACATTTTAAACTCATATGTATCATTTTATCAAGTTTTTACCATAACACCTCAAGAAATTTGATCAAATCTCCAAAAGGGCAGAATGGTCAAAATTAGGGTTTTGACTGGGAAAGGGCAATTTCTGATTTTTGACCTAGCAAATGGTCAATTGGTTTAATTCATGATATCAAGAGTCCAATTGCATCATTTTTAACTAATGACATGGTTCAAAACATTGCAAGTCCATTGGATTGACAGATGAATTTTGCAGTCAACTGATAAAAAGTCAACTGTATACTGAAAAGTCAAACTTTGACTTTTTGGTCAAATTCAAGTGCCAAAGATCATAATCCATCAAAAAATGTCAAAATATGAAACTTATTCATCAAGAAATAAAAAAGTCAAGATTTCATTTTGAAAAGTCAAAATTTCTAAACTTAGAAATTTTTCTAAGTGTTGGAAATTTCATGTTTTTTCATAACTTTGAACAAAATTTTCACCATGACGCAAGATGATTCAAGAGAAACTTCCAACATGAAAGTTTTATATCTCCATGAAATCTACAAATTTTCTTAACACAACTCCTTCCAAAAATGCTTGGTTCTCAAGTTATAATTTTATGAACATGTGGTCATGAAACTAAACACTTAGTGAAATTTTGCCCTAATTTGGCCAGGATTTTGACCTAACTTCATGATACTTTTTCATATAGTTCCAAGGGGAATATTCAAAATCAATTAAAAGATGGGTTGTATAGCACATTACAAGATTTCCAAAATGTCAAAGAACTCCTTGAGATCATTCTTGAGTAGGGAGAATCGAAGAGATGAAGTTAGGGTTTTATCACTTTAATTACAAGCCATTTTAGTGATGAACAAGATTCAAATTCAAACCATGATGCATAAACACTACTTTGCAGGCCTCAAACTTGTTAGGCACTCCATAATTAATGGTTTAAACAGTTGTTAGAGGCCTCACTTCAAGCATTCAATTCATGGACATGCTTTATATCCATTTTTGGAAGAAAGGTTACATTGCCATTTTGATAAAGTGACTTTTTGTACAAAACTTGTTCTTGAGCCTTGCACTTGTTCTCTTCTAATCAAAAAGGTCCTATAATTCATGAGAAATGTTTCAAACACTTACAATCACCCATCTCATGCTTGTACCTCTTCTTGAAACTTGTTTCCCTCTTTTCTTGAAAATCAAGTAACCTAGCCAAAAGCTAAGAACTTGTACTTCTGACTTGCCAATGCACTCAAACACTTTTGTTTATACATACACAAACTATTTGACACAAACACACAAATTCTCAAGCTTTGAAAGAACCTAAAACTCGGAATCAAACTTCACACTTCCATTTTCACACAAACTGGCCAAAAACTTGAAAATCATAATCTACTCGTGCATTTCTTGGCCTTTTGGTTTCTAAAGTTCTAAACATCATATAGAGTTGATCCCACACCCTGTTTTAGAACTATAACACCATTAACACCATCCTCCATTTCAAAAAATAGAGCACTGCACATTGACTTCTCCAGACCATTTCAGCCATCCATTGTTCAAGCTAATCATTGCATTAGCTTCCTAGGACCTCAAGAAAGCTAACCTAATCATCACCATCACTTGAAACAAGCTCAAACTCAAAACACGATTTCCAGTTTTGAGGTAAATTTTCTCAACTTGGAACTCTTCATACAGGCATCATTAATAGTTTATTTGTGAATAAAACATGTAGATATCATTGCCCTGAAGCTAACCATGTCCATAGTTTCCATTAATTTTGCTTGAGCTTAGAGAATTTTGAAACTGAAATTTCTGAGATTTTTAGGGTTCAGATTAGGGCCATTAAAATTCATGCTTATCTTTGGTATTTAGTTTTAATGCTTTACATTTCTGAAACTGTGAGAAAATTTGCTACAAGTTCCTTGTTTATAGTTTTCATTTTTGATGAGAAATGAGCAAGTTACAGTTGGTTTGGCTGGAGGTTGAAGATGAAGTCATCAGGGCGCGTTTTGCCTTGTATATTTATTGTTTTGCTTATGTTAACGGATGTATAGCCACCCCAGTGGTAGAAGCGCGCGCATGTAACCTTTGGGACCTGGGTTCGAGCCCTAGTGGTACCCTTTTTATTTTTTCATATTTTGCTTTCTGATTTTTGGCTTTTCGGCAGACGTTGGGCCTCTTATGGGTCTGGCTTTGTTTTGTTATTTTTGCTAGCTAACCCCCTTACTTCATTTATACGCCCCTGGCCCAAGTTTATTTATTTCCTTTTTTATTTCATTTTTATTTTCTTAAATATATTTCCTAAATACTAAAAAATCATAAAATACAAAAAAAAATGCTAGATTTATATTTTGACTTAGTTTATTTTATTTTTCTCACAAAAAAATATTTTTATTAATTATACTTTATTTACTTTTTACTTATTATCTTGTAAATATATTTAAAACTAGGTTATTAGTTATTTTCTCTCATACTAATTAAATATATTATTTTTTATATAAAAAAAGACTAAAAATATTTCATGATGCCATAAATATTTTCAAGACAAAAATACCAAAAATACTTTTTTCTAAACTTATTTTCTTTTATTCAACTAAATAGAATTAGGGTTTTATTTAAAACCTTTTCTTAATAAATTTAAATTTAATTAATTGTGTTCTTTAATTAATTAGGTTAAAACAAAAATCTCTTTTCTCTAAAAAATCCAAACAAAATATTCATTTTTATTTACCTTCACATTATTGCACACTTATTCATATTGTACATTACTTATTTTAATTCCTTGTACATTAATATCCATTCAATTTAGTTGTAATAGATTAACTAGGCTTACATTCTTGCAATCCCCATTCAATTTGTACACCCCCCCCCCCCCCCCCTCATCACAAATGTTGTAATAGCGTAGTAACTTTAAAATTCCGTAATTTATCGCTTTTATATACAAATGCTAGTAATTAGGGTTTGTATGGAAAGACTAAAATCAACACTTAGAAAACCCTAATTCAAGACAAAAACAAGCATGAAAATGATACACTTGTACACAAGCACCCCTAGGGTTATCCCACTTGATTTCCTTATACAAAATAACCATATTACGCATGTAAGGTATCTTAGCAAAAATAAGCAAATACAAGATCAAAGTCCCTCGATGATGTTATCTAAGTTGTCTTTCAAATGATCTTAGTCCCTAAATAAAAATGCTAAGATACCTTGCAACATTGGTAATCATGGTTATACGATGACCCACGCTCGTCCCGTTTACATCCAAAGATAGGGTTACTTACCAAATCAATGGTAATATAACAATTTCAAAGGAAAAGGAAAATGAACAAGAAAGACTTTTGAGTAGGTAGAATGCTCCTAATTACTTGCTCAATTTCAAACAAAACATCGTTGCTATTTTCAAAACAATCACCTACACTTTCAAACATCTTACAAAAAATTGAAAATATTTTCAAAAGATCAAACATCTTTGTATACATTCTTACAAACAAGAATCATTACAAAGATTGCCTAAATAATTGCCTCTTTACAAAATACTTTCAAAAACCACACCAAGCACAATTTCAAACAAAAAGCAAGTGATCTAGCAAGTAACTAAGAGCCCATGGAAAACCATGGATGAAAAGGGTGCTAATACCTTCTCTTTTCATAATCTACCCCCTGAACTCAAGAAACAATCTCAAAGGTCTTTCCTGTGCTTTTTCACCTTTCCTTTTGGATAAAAGAAAAGTCGGTGGCGACTCTTGCTAACCACAACATTTGCGATCAAATGCAAAACAATCAAGTCAGTTCTCCCACTGTATCACACAAATGTATTGTTTTCATGCTTGTTTTTGTCTTGAATTAGGGTTTTCTAAGTATTGGTTTTAGACTTTCCATACAAACCCTAATTACTAGCATTTGTATATAAAAGCGATAAATTGTGGAATTTAAAGTTACTATGCTATTACAACATTTATGGGAGGGGTGTACAAATTGAATGGGGATTGCAAGAATTTTAAACCTAATTAGTCTTTACAACCATATTGAATTGGTATCAATGTACAAGGAATTTAAATGGATACAATGTACAAAATGAATAACTGTACAAAAATGCAAAATGTAAAGAAAATGGATCTTTGTTTGATTTTTTAGAAAAAAGAGATTTTGTCTTAACCTAATTAATTAAAGAAAATAATTAATTAAACTTAAGTTTATTAAGAAAAGATTTTAAATAAAACCCTAGTTCTATTATTTGATTAAAGGAAAATAAGTTTAGAAAAAAGTATTTTTTGATATTTTTGTCTTGAAAATATTTATAGCATTATTAAAATATTTTTGGCCTTTTTATATTAAAAAATATATATTTTAATTGGTGTATAAGAAAATAAGTAAATAACTTAGTTTTAATTAAATTTACAAGATAATTAGTAAAAATAAATAAGGTGTAGTTAATAAAAATATTTTTTGTGAGGAAAAATAAAATAAACTAAGTTTATTGAAAATCTAATTTTTTTATATTTTTTATGATTTTTAATATTAGAAAATATATTTAAGAAAATAAAAATGAAATAAAAAAGAAAATAAATAAACTTGGGTCAGGGGTGCTAGTAGCCTGTAGGGGGTTAGCTAGCAAAAGTAAAACAAGTCAGGCCCAAAGAGGCCCAGCGCCTGCCAAAAAAGACAAAAAAACATAAAGTAAAATGTGAAAAAAATGAAAAGGGTACCACTGGGGCTCGAACCCAGGTCCCAAAGGTTACAGGCGCGTTCTTCTGCCACTAGGGTGGCTATACATCCGTTAACATAAGCAGAACAATAAATATGTAAGGCAAAACGCGCTCTGATGACTTCATCTTCAACCTCCAGCCAGACCAACTGTAACTTGCTCATTTCTCATCAAAAACGAAAACTGTAAACATGAAACTTGTAGCAAATTTTCTCACGGTTTCAGAAATGTAAAGAATTAAAACTATAGATCAAAGATAAGCATGAATTTTAATGGCCCTAATCTGAACCCTAAAAATCTTAGAAGTTTCAGTTTCAAAATTCTCTAAGCTCAAGCAAAATTAATGGAAACTATGGACATGGTTAGCTTTAGGGCAATGATATCTGCATGTTTTGTTCACAAGTAAACTATTGATGATGCCTGTATTAAGAGTTCAAAGTTGAGAAAACTTACCTCAAAACTTGAAATCGTGTTTTGAGTTTGAGCTTGTTTCAAGTGATGGTGATGATCAGGTTAGCTTCCTTAAAGTCCCAGGAAGCTAATACAATTATTAGCTTGAACAATGGATAGCTGAAATGGTCTGACTGGTCTTTCCATTCTTGGTTGGTTATTTCTTTGCTGATCAGGCGCATGTTTAGGAATCATAACAGCCCCCACCATTGGATGTCGTTCGGCCCTATCTTGATTTTTCTGAGGATATACAGCAACCACTTCTTTCTTTTCGATTAATAGCTTCCTTACAGTAGCATAGGATGCATCTTTTTGAATCTTTCCATTTTTTATCCAGGCTTCTACCCTTTCTCCGGTCAAAATCAGTTCGGTAAAACCCGTCGATGAACTCCCAATCAAATGATTAAAGAAGGGACCAGACAAGGTGCCCAAGAACATGTCTACTAGTTCTCTTTCAGATAGGGGAGGTTGAACTCTTCCGGCCAAGTCCCTCCATTTTTGCGCATAGTCCTTGAAGCCATCACTCAAAACCATGGTCATACTCTGGTGTTGAGTATGGGTAGGCACAAGATCAGTGTTGTGTTGGTATTGTTTGTAAAAGGCTGCAACAAGATCTTCCCAGTTATGAACATTGGCTCTTTCTAATTGATAAAACCAATCAAGTTGAGTTCCAGACAGACTGTCTTGGAAGAAGTGTACCCATAAATCTTTGTCAGCGGTATGGGGCTGGATTTTCCTCACATAGGACCGGAGATTCATTTTGGGGCATGAGACTCTGTCATATATGGCGAACATAGGTGCTTTGAATTTTGGAGGGATGACAATCCCCGATATTAGTCCCAACTCCTCAAAGTCTAATCCAAGAACTTTTTGGATTTCCATTGCACTCAACCGCTCTTCTAGATGCTTATACTTGTCGTCGGCTGGAGGGTATTATTCTTCAGAATAGTCTTCCTCTTCCTCTTCCTCTTCTGATTCTGACTGGACAACTGTTTCTTTGCGTTTCCTATCTTGATTGTCTTTCTCACCAGATGTCGTTGCAAAGTCTAAGGCCCTCCTTGTTTTTCCTTGGAATCTTCTTCCCATGTTTAGGACTCCGGTTATCTTCTTTGTCTTCTTTTTCTTCTCCACAACCAGCAAGGTCTTCAACTCTTCTTTTCCTTTGGCTAGAGTTAAGAACAATTGTTGAAATTGTGCATTCTGAGCTTGGAGGTCCTTCACCGTTTGCTCGAGATCCATCTTACTGAAATAAACAGTAGAGAGATGAGAAGACTTGTTGCAAGAAACCTGCTTATGTTATGATGAATGGTAAATGCATATGCAATGATTCCAAGGATTTTAATATTCAAATTTTTTTTAGACAAAAAGGAAACACACGTTATATTAATAGATTAAAGCTCGAGTACATCAATGCCTTCTTGGGCAAAATAATACAAAAACTCTAAGATAAAAAGGTAGTATGCATCCTCTTTGGTGCAATGTAGGAATTCAGAGTCTGCTCCTCATGAAGTAGTCTAGTGAGTTCTAAAACCTTCTTCTCGCTTGCGTAGAATTGGGCTTCAAAAGTATCTCGCTCCCCTTGAGTTGTATCCAATCTCTTTGTAGGTCTTCAACAGAGGTGGGAATGTTAGGATGTAGGATAGTGTATGGAACATCTCCTTCCATGATAATCTCAATGATTATCGGGAGAATGTAGGGATAAGGCATCATAAGACTTTGAGCACGAGTTCGTACCCATTTGAGGTAAGGCTCAAGAGGGATGGAATTTTTATGCCCCAAACTCTTGCTATCTACCTTGTTCAACATCCTCCAAGCTCGGATAAATATCTGGCGAAGACGTTGATCGTCGTTGTCGTAGTCAAATACCAAACCTTGAATTAGCATCTCGTACGGGCCATCCCTTTGGGCGTAACCAAACTGTCTTAAGGCTAAGCAGGGGTTATAGGTGATACCTCTCCTAATGCCAAGTAAAGGGACATTAGGAAATTATCCACAATGGTCGATAATAGTAACATTCTCTATGGATTGGGAGCACCAATGAATGTTTGAATGTTGAGTGTTATCAACCTTTGTGACCACCTTGAACCTTGCTAATTTTTTAATACAGATTGGGGAAGATGTGAAATAAACCATCTTGCCGAGAGAGGAGTGCAACACATAAGGACACCTATTTTCTTTATTGTGCGAGTGTGAAAAGAATGTAGGATGTCCCCTAGAAAGGTAGGCATCGGGTTGCGTGATATGAAGATTTTGACGGCGTTCACGTCTATGAGTTGGTTAGGATTTGGAAACAAAACCATCCCATAGATGAGGAGAGCCACAATTTCCTCAAAGGCTTGTAAATCACAAGAGTTCCAACAGTTTTGGACTTTCTCAAACAAGAACTTTTCTAGGAAACCTTTGACACCACTCCTTGTTTCCCAATGAGTTGTGACATCAGATGAGTGCAAGTGTAGAGCTTGAGTAATCTCTTCTGGCTTTGGGTCTCTTTCCGTACCATTGAAAGGTAGTTGGTTGAGAATGGGAATCCTCAAGACTCGGGAGAATTCTTCCAAAGTAGGCACAAGTTGATAGTCGGGAAATGTAAAGCAATGGTGTAAAGGATTAAAGAACTCAAAGAGCACATTTATCATGTCCTCATTTGTGTTAGAGGTGACCAAGTTGAGTAGGCGACCATGTCTCTCGGTGAATGGAGAGTTTTCAGGAATCCTTGAGGCTAGCTCCTTAAGTTGTGGAGGGATCCTTACAAGGTTGACTTGAATAGTTTTCCTGCGAAGAGAATCCATATCCTAAAAAACAAGAACAAAGATGAATCCCAAAATCCTTGAAATGGTTAGTGAATGTATATGATGTTATGATGTTCATGATGTTATGTACAAGTATGTATATATAAACAAAGCAAACAAGTATTTAGGTTTAGGCTTGCATGGAGTCTCATAGGTAAGTACCCTCTTGAAGTTTAGTTGGCTCAACCTGTCCTAGTAATAGTAACCGGGTTCTAAGGAGCTCAATATCACTGGTTTGTTTCCTTGGTCATTGTTTCACCACAAGCCTCTTTAATGGCGACCGAAATATCCCAAGAAACCAAACCTCAATGAGTGTAGTATCGAGTATCTACCAACTTTGGACTGCACCAAAGTCGATCATCTCACTACATCCTAAAGGCCAAGTTGGTCAAGTAAAGGTTCTATAAGTTCATTAGTGCTTCATGACATCACTCAGTGGCCCCGTATTCTCTTTGATTAACTCAAAGGCTACCGGTACCCACAAATATGTCGCACTAACATAGCTATTTCTTAGACCATGTCGGTATACCCCGTACAGTTTCCACAACGTATTACTACTTACCTATAATGTATCCCAAATCCGGGTAGAGGATTCAAACCCAAACAAAGAACCATAATGTAAAGCATACAAGTAAAACAATGCAAGCAAGTAAATGTGATCTAACCCTAAGGTAACCCCATTTTTAGAATTATCCCCAGCAGAGTCGCCAGTTCTGTGATACGGTGGGAGAACTGACTTGATTGTTTTGCGTTTTATCGCAAATGTTACGGTTAGCAAGAGTCGCCCCTGACTTTTCTTTTATCCATAAGGAAAGGTGAAAAAGCACAGGAAAGACCTTTGAGATTATTTCTTGAGTTTGGGGGGTAGATTATGAAAAGGGAATGTATTAGCACTCTTTTCATCCATGGTTTTCCATGGGCTCTTAGTTACATTCTAGATCACTTGCTTTTTATTTGAAATTATGCTTGGTGTGGTTTTTTGAAAGTATTTTTTAAAGAGGCCACTATTTAGGCAATCTTTGTAATGATCCTTGTTTGTAAGAATGTATACAAAGATGTTGATCTTTTGAAAATGTTTTCAAGTTTGTTAAGATGTTTTGAAATTGTAGGTGTTTGTTTTTGAAAATAGCAAGGATGTATTTTTTGAAATTGAGAAAGTAATTAGGAGCATTCTACCAACTCAAAAGTCTTTCTTGTTTATTTTCCTTTCCTTTGACATTGTTATCTTACCATTTATTTGGTAAGTAACCCTGTCTTTGGATGTAAACGGGTCAGGCGTGGGTCATCGTATAACCATGATTAGCAATGTTGCAAGGTATCTTAGCATTCTTTTTTAGGGACTAAGATCATTTAAAAGGCAACTTAGATAGCGTCATCGAGGGACTACGGTATTGTATTTGCTTGTTTTTGCTAAGATACCTTACATGCGTAATATGGCCATTTTGTATAAGGAAACCAAGTGGAATAAACCTAGGGGTGCTTGTGTGCAAATGTATTATTTTCATGCTTGTTTTGTTTTTTGAATTAGGGTTTTCTAAGTATTGGTTTTAGACTTTCCATACAAGCCCTAATTACTAGCATTTGTATATAAAAGCGATAAATTGCGGAATTTAAAGTTACTACACTATTACAACATTTGTGGGAGGGGGTGTACAAATTGAATAGGGATTGCAAGAATTTTAAACCTAATTAGTCTATTACAACCATATTGAATTGGTATCAATGTACAAGGAATGTAAATGGATACAATGTTCAAAATGAATAAATATACAAAAATGCAAAATGTAAAGAAAAAGGATCTTTGTTTGATTTTTTAGGAAAAAGGGATTTTGTCTTTACCTAATTAATTAAAGAAAATAATTAATTAAACTTAAGTTTATTAAGAAAATATTTTAAATAAAACCCTAGTTCTATTATTTGATTAAAGGAAAATAAGTTTAGAAAAAAGTATTTTTTGGTATCTTTGTCTTGAAAATATTTATAGCATTATAAAAATATTTTTGGCCTTTTTTATATTAAAAAAATATTTTAATTAGTGTAAAAGAAAATAAGTAAATAACTTAATTTTAATTAAATTTACAAGATAATAAGTAAAAATAAATAAGGTGTAGTTAATAAAAATATTTTTTGTGAGGAAAAATAAAATAAACTAAGTTAAAATGAAAATCTATTTTTTTATATTTTTTATGATTTTTAATATTAGAAAATATATTTAAGAAAATAAAAATGAAATAAAAAATAAAATGAATAAACTTGGGCCAGAGGTGCTAGTAGCCTGCAGAGGGTTAGCTAGCCAAAATAAAACAAGCCAGGCCCAAAGAGGCCCAGCGCATGCCAAAAAAGACAAAAAAACAGAAAGTAAAGTGTGAAAAAAAATGAAAAGGGTATCACTGGGGCTCGAACCTAGGTCCCAAAGGTTACAGGCGCGCGCTTCTGCCACTGGGGTGGATATACATCCATTAACATAAGCAAAACAATAAATATGTAAGGCAAAACGCGCCCTGATGACTTCATCTTCAACCTCCAGCCAGACCAACTGTAACTTGCAAATTTCTCATCAAAAATGAAAACTGTAAACATGAAACTTGTAGCAAATTTTCTCACGGTTTCAGAAATGTAAAGCATTAAAATTATAGATCAAAGATAAGCATGAATTTTAATGGCCCTAATCTGAACCCTAAAAATCTCAGAAGTTTCAGTTTCAAAATTCTCTAAGCTCAAGCAAAATTAATGGAAACTATGGACATGGTTAGCTTTAGGGCAATGATATCTACCTGTTTTATTCACAAATAAATTATTGATGATGCATGTATGAAGAGTTCAAAGTCAAGAAAACTTACCTCAAAACTGGAAATCGTGTTTTGAGTTTGAGCTTGTTTCAAGTGATGGTGATGATCAGGTTAGCTTCCTTGAAGTCCCAAGAAGCTAATATAATGATTAGCTTGAACAATGGATGGCTAAAATGGTCTGGAGAAGTCAATGTACAGAGATGAGTTTTTGAAAATGGAGGATGGTGTTAATGGTGTGACAGTTCTAAAACAGGGTGTGGGATCAACTCTATATGATGTTTAGAAACTTTAGAAACCAAAAGGCCAAGAAACGCACGGGTAGATTATGAGTTTCAAGTTTTTGGTCAGTTTGTGTGAAAATGGAAGTGTGAAGTGTGATTATGAGTTATAGGTTCTTTCAAGGCTTGAGCATTTATGTGTTTGTGTCAAATGGTTTGTGTATGTATAAACAAAACTGTTTGGGTACATTGGCAAGTCATAAGTACAAGTTCTTAGCTTTTGGCTAGGTTACTTGATTTTGAAGAAAAGAGGGAAACAAGTTTCAAGGAGAGGTACAAGCATGGGATGGGTGATTGTAAGTGTTTTAAACATTTCTCATGAGTTATAGGACATGTTTGATCAGAAGAGAACAAGTGCAAGGCTCAAGAACAAGTTTTGTACAAAAAGTCACTTTATCAAAATGGCAATGTGACCTTTCTTCTAAAAATGGATAAAAAGCATGTCCATGCATTGAATGCTTGAAGTGAGGCCTCTAGCAGCTGTGTAAACCATTAATTATGGAGTGCCTAACAAGTTTGAGGCCTGCAAAGTAGTGTTTATTTAGCATGGTTTGAATTTGAATTTTGTTCATCACTAAAATGACTTCTAATTAAAGTGATAAACCCCTAATTTCATCTCTTCGATTCTCCCTACTCAAGAATGATCTCAAGGAGTTCTTGGATATTTTGGAAAGCTTGCAATGTGCTATAAAACACATATTTGAATTGATTTTGAATATTCCCCTTGGAAATATATGAAAAAGTGCCATGAATTTGGGTCAAAATCCTGACCGAGTTAGGGCAAAATTTCACTAAGTGTTTAGCTTCATGATCACATGTTCATAAAATTATAACTTAAGATCCAAGCACTTTTGGAATGAGTTGTGTAAAGAAAAGTTGTATATTTCATGGATATATATAACTTTCATGTTGGAAGTTTCTCTTGAATCATCTTGCATCATGGTGAAAATTTTGCTCAAAGTTATGAAAAAACATGAAATTTCCAGCACTTAGAAAAATTTCTGAGTTTAGAAATTTTGACTTTTCAAAATGAAATCTTGACTTTTTGATTTCTTTTTATGAATTATGATCTTTGGCACTTGAATTTGACCAAAAAAGTCAAAGTTTGACTTTTCAGTATACAGTTGACTTTTGATCAGTTGACTGCAAAATTCATCTTTCAATCCAATGGACTTGCAATGTTTTTAACCATGTTATTAGGTTAAAATGATGCAATTGGACTCTTGAGATCATGCCTTAAACCAAATGATCATTTTCTAGGTCAAAAATCAGAAATTGCCCTTTTCTAGTAAAAACCCTAATTTTGACTATTTTGCCTTTTTGGAGATTTGATCAAATTTCTTGAGGAGTTGTGGTCCAAACTTCATCAAGTGATAAATATGAGTTTATAATGTTGATGTGGATCAAAAATTATGAAGTTTGACTGTAAATTGGCCATGGTTGACTTTTTCCCCAATACAACTAATTTTTAGGTCAATTGCTCAATTGACTGAGCAAAAGTGTGATCCAAGGCTTGAAACTCGACATGAGTAATATTTGGGGTCCATAATGATCCATGAAAATCATATGGGGCATATAAAGTTCAAAAATATTTGTGCAAACTCAAACCCTAATTTTGGTCATCAGTGCATAAGGAGGTGTCTTGAGCTGATCAAACCCTAGTTCAGTCTTGAGCCCAAGGAGATCTTGTGAGAAAATTCTTGATAAGTGAGATGGAAAATTTTGGGGTACAACAATCAGCTAGTGCAGACTCCTTCAAAAATATCTATCTTGGCTTTATTGATGAACTTCTCTACTCACATAGAATCTCTGATGAGGGTACTGGATCAAGCTTTTATGGAAAGTGACATGCATATAGACCAATTTAGCAGTGTAGTAGGGAACATTACGTCATGTAATAACCTAAGTTTCTTCGATGATGAACTGCCAGATGAAGGAAGGAATCACAACCTGGCCCTCCACATCTCTATGAATTGCAATAATGATTCATTATCCAATGTGTTGATTGATAATGGATCCGCTTTGAACATTATACCGAGGAGTGCACTTATGAAGTTGAAATATCAAGGAACGCCCATGTGCCTAAGTGGCATTATTGTGAAAGTTTCTGATGAATTAAGGAAATCTGGTATTGGTGAAGTGGACTTGCCTATTCATATAGGCCCACATTTGTTTCAGATTACTTTACAGGTCATGGATATTATACCTGCTTATAGTTGTTTGCTAGGAAGGTCGTGGATACATGAGGCAGGGGTTGTCACTTCAACTTTACACCAGAAATTGAGGTTTTTACGTGAAGGAAATGTGGTAATCATAAATGGAGAACAGGCATTACTGATATCTCATTTGTCCTCTTTCATCATTGTGGAGGCGGATGAAGCTGCTGTTGGAACCCAGTTCCAAGCCTTATCCATTGATAATATAAGCGGAAATGAGAATTATATGGTTTCTCTTAAGGATGCGCAGCAAGTTATGCATAAGGGTCATAGTGAAGAATGGGGACATATTGTTGATCCACCTGTGAACAAGAATAGAGTTGGCTTGGGGTTCTCTTTGAAGAATGACAAAAGTAAGAGCATGAAGCTGAAGTCTGTTGTAGGCAAGTATCAAGACATCTTTTGTAGCGGGGGTTATCTTTATCCAACTGTCTCCGAGATTAACGCCATTGTGGAAGATGAAGCACAGCAGGAAATGCCAAATTACGTGACGCACGGAGTTAGGGTTCAGAAATGGATCACCATTGATTTTCCCTCTTGCATACATGTTTCAAAGTAATTTGTTTTGTTAATCTTTTTGAAAAGCTTTCACTTTGCTCAAGGTGGAAGTATTAATATTGTATGGGCTTATTTGTTTACTGTGACTTTTAAAATCAATAATAAAAGTTGTCTTTATTTCCCAAATTGTATACAATGACCCTGCACCCTTTCAAAATAAATAATAACTGAAATTCAATCTGCATGATCACTTGTTATATGTGTCAGTTTCTAAAAGCAATCATAAATCATATGTGCAGATTAATTAAAAAATCTGTTGAATACAATGACCCTGCACCCTCTGCCAACTTTGAATGTCCTGTGTATGGGGCCGAAGAAGAAGACTATGATGAGATTGCAGAAGAGGTCTCACGGTTTCTTGAGCGTGAGGGAAATGTCATTCAACCATATAAAGAGACATTGGAAGTAATCAATTTGGGTTCAGAAGAAGATCCGAAAGAAGTCAAGATCGGAGCATTGCTGCATCCTGATGTGAAGAGCAGGTTGATTAAATTGTTGAAAGAGTATGTGGATATTTTTGTTTGGTCTTATCAAGATATGCCTGGTCTAGATACAGATATTGTAAAGCACCGTTTGCCATTGAAGCCAGAGTGTCCGCCAATCAAATAGAAGTTGAGAAGAACTCACCCAAATATGGCAGTAAAGATCATAGAGGAAGTTCTAAAGCAGATTAATGTCGGTTTTCTTGTGACGTCAGTGTACCCTCAGTGGATTTCCAATATTGTCCCAGTACCGAAAAAAGACGGAAAAGTTTGCATGTGCGTAGGTTACAGAGATCTAAATAAAGCTAGTTTAAAAGATGATTTTACATTGCCACACGTTGATATGTTAGTGGATAGCACAGCAAAATTCAAATTATTCTCGTTCATGGATGGATTTTCCACGTATAATCAAATAAGAATGGCTCTAGAGGACATGGAAAAAACAACGTTTATCACACCCTGGGGAACATTTTGTTACAGAGTGATGCCTTTCGGATTGAAGAACGCTGGTGCAACGTACCAGAGGGCTATGACAACCCTATTCCATGATCTGATGCACAAGGAAATTGAGGTATACGTTGATGATATGATTGCTAAATCCCAGACTGAAGAAGGGCATGTAGAAGATTTGTTGAAATTGTTTCAGTGATTGAGGAAGTATCGTCTCTGCTTGAATCTAAATAAATGTACCTTCAGTGTTTGATCAGGGAAATTTTTGGGTTTCATTATTAGCTAGAAAGGAATTTAAGTTGACCCTGATAAAGTCAATGAAATTCGAGAGATTCTAGCACCAAGAACTGAAAATCAAGTCAGAGGGTTCCTCGGGCGTTTGAATTATATTTCCAGATTCATTTCCCACATGACTGCAACATGTGAACTGATCTTTAAGTTGTTAAAGAAAGATCAAGGTTGTGTGTGGATGGATGACTGTCAAAGGGCATTTGAAAGTATTAAATAATATCTGCTTGAACCTTCTATCTTGATCCCTCCTGTCGAAGGAAGACCGTTGATTATGTATCTGACAGTGTTAGATAATTCCATAAGTTGTATTCTGGGACAACAAGATGAAACAGTGAAGAAAGAGTACGCCATTTATTATCTCAGTAAAAAGTTTACTGATTGTGAGTCGCGTTATTCCATGCTGGAAAGGACATGTTGTGCTCTGGCCTGGGCGAAAAAACATTTGTGGCAATATATGTTGAATCACACTACTCGGTTGATCTCCAAAATGGATCCAATCAAGTACATTTTTGAAAAGCCTGCTCTTACTGGGAGAATTTCCTACTGACAGATGTTGTTATCTGAATATGACATCGAATACCGCACTCAAAAGGCTATTAAGAGCTGCGTGTTGGCAGATTATCTTGCTCACTAACCAGTTGATGATCATCAGTATGTGAAGTATGATTTTCCCTATGAGGATGTGATGTTTCTGAAAGTGAAAGATTGTGATGAACCATTGCCTGAGGAAGGTCCTGATCTTGAATCTCGTTAGAGTATGATATTTGATGGAGCTGTGAATGCTTATGGTAAAGGAATTGGTGTTGTGATTGTCACTCCACATGGATCGCACATTCCTTTTACTATAATTTTGACATTTGATTGTACTAATAATATGGCAAAATATGAGGCTTGCATCATGGGTCTCGAGGAAGCTATTGATCTCAGAATTAAAATTCTAGATGTGTATGGTGATTCAGCTTTGGTAATAAATTAGATTAAAGAAGAGTGGGGTACTCGTCACCCCGGCTTGATCCCTTATAAATATTATTCTAGAAGTTTGTTACCCTTATTTAATAAAGTTGAATTCCATCACATTCCTAGAGATGAAAATCAAATGGCGGATGCTCTGGAAACTTTGGCTTCTATGTATCAAGTGAATACTTGGAATAATATACCTCGAATTATGGTTCGGCGACTGGATAGGCCCGCTCATGTGTTTACAACAGAGGAGGTAGCAGATGAAAAACCTTGGTATTATGATATCAAGCATTTTCTTAAGACTCGGGAATATCCGATTGGTGCGTCGAATAAAGATAGAAAGACATGGAGAAGATTGGCTGGCAGTTTCTTCCTCAGCGAAAATGTGTTGTACAAGAGAAATCATGACATGATCTTGCTCAGATGTGTGGATAGACACGAAGAAGACATGTTGATGCATGAGGTTCATGAAGGTTCATTTGGCACTCATGCCAATGGACATTCGATGGCTAAAAAGATGCTAAGGGCGGGTTACTATTGGCTGACAATGGAATCTGACTGTTACAAATTTGTAAAGAAGTGCCATAAATGCTAGATTTATACGGACAAGGTTCATGTGCCTCCGACATTTCTTAATGTGATCTCTTCCCAGTGGCCTTTCTCTATGTGGGGTATTGACATGATTGGGATGATAGAATCCAAAGCTTCGAATGGACACCGTTTTATCCTGGTAGCAATTGATTACTTCACCAAGTGGGTGGAATCTACTTCATATGCTAAAGTCACCAAGAAGGTGGTTGTGCGCTTCATTAAGAATAATCTCATATGTCAGTATGGTGTGCCGAGCAGAATTATCACTAACAATGGCTCGAATCTGAACAATAAGATGATGACATAACTGTGTGAAGAATTCAATATTTTCCATCACAATTCATCTCCGTACAGGCCAAAGATGAATGGGGTTGTTGAAGTTGCTAATAAGAATATCAAGAAGATTATCCAGAAAATGGTTGTTACTTATAAGGATTTGCATGAAATGCTCCCTTTTGCTTTGCATGGATATCGAACATATGTCCGCACTTCAACAGGAGCAACCTCGTTCTCCCTTATGTATGGAATGGAAGCGGTACTCCCAATTGAGGTTGAGATTCCCTCTTTGCATATGATAATAGAAACCAAGTTGTCAGAGGCTGAATGGGTCCAGAACCGATTTAACCAATTGAATTTGATCAAAGATAAGAGAATGACAGCTTTGTGTCATGGAAAGTTATATTAGAAGAGAATGAAGAAAAATTTTAATAAGAAGGTTAAACCTCGTGAATTCAGAGAAGGCGACCTCGTGCTCAGGAAGATCATGTCTTTTAACATTGATTCTAGGGGCAAGTGGATTCCCAATTTTGAAGGCCCATATGTTGTCAAGGAAGCCTTCTATGGCAGTGCATTAATTCTTGAAACTATGGATGGCGAGGAGTTCCCACGTCCCGTGAATGCTGATGCAGTCAAGAAATAATCCATCTTAAGAAATAAAAGAACAGTTGGCTAAGTTAAAAACCCAAAAGGGCGGCTTAGGAAAAAAAAGAGCGTCTTGGTAGGCCGAGAACCCGAAAGGGCAGTCTAGGCAAAAATTAGAGGCATAAACAGAATAAAATTTGCCGCTAAGTTGAAAACCCGCAAGGGAAGCTTAGGCAGAAGTTAGGGACTTTCTTGGCAAGTAACTACATCAGACAAGACTTGATCGTTGGAGCAACAATCTTCTCAGGTCCTCATCATACTTCAACAGAAGTTGCTGCTCAGGATTTCAAAAGTTGTTAAAGGGGATAGTGGTCATTGTATCTCAATGTATCTTTTCCATTATATATTACCATTTTCCAAACTTTGTAATCATCCATGGAGTCTCGCCATTTGCAGACTACCATTCTATTAATGAAATTTGAGCTTTTTCCCAATTCTTTGTATTTCTTATTTTATTCAGCTTGCAAAGACTCCATTTATTATTGATAATAAATTTCAAAGCGAAAAGATTAAATAACAAAATTGATTTTCAAAAAGAATTTGCAATTTGCTTTTACTTTAAAATTTGTGACGCAAGAGGAAAAAACAAAAGTGGTGATCCCAGGAATGGACGAACTCTAGTTGTTTTAAGAAGTTTTGTTTTTCGGGAAAGTTTTTCTCAATATATTTTCGCTGTATTGGGTTTGTGACTCCAGTGTCCCTGGTCAAGTTTTGGTTCATTTCTCCTCTTTTCTGCATTTGCATGATATGAAGACTCAATCTAAGATTTCTATGGTGAAGGTTTTTCTTGTTTGATAGAAGTCCTTTCTTCCCAGATAAGTTGGTACAATAATTACTCTCAAATAACACATGTCTCCGGTTCCTCTAGTAAGGAACGCATATTGGTTTTCCCTTTGAGAATGTGGTGTTGACCTCCCCAATGAAGTCAGCACAAATTCCCCAATGAATGCTTTGATGATTTGGTGTACGTCTGCTCTACTTGAAATTTATTTTTCAAACCCCCAGTAGAAGCGTTACTTTTGAAAATATTTAATTCCCCTTTAAAGCCTGGGAAAGGATGTTGTATCTCTGTATCTGTACTGTTTTGTCACTATGTTTTGTTTACTTTCGGATTACGTTTCTCCCCAGTAAAGTTAAGTTAGGCAGTAGGTTTTGTTTCCTCAATTGGCGCTTACTTTTTTTTAGAATGTTCATCTTGGATGTGATTTAGCCGAGTGTTGATTGTGCCCGAGTTGCTTTTGCCTGGTTACTCCCAGTGTTATATGTTTGTTTTGTCAGCATATGCACGATAACACTCATACATTCATACATACATCATGCATAGTTAAAATTTGGCAAATCTTTTCTCATTCACATTTGTTTTGTTTTGTGGACATATTGCCCGGTTTTGCAGAATTGTGTTGACCCCTCTCCAATAGAGTATTAGTCATAAGCAGAAAGCGTATATTCTTTCAATTTCCCCACTGAGTTATCCCTCGTGGAAGATTTTTTCTTTAGCCTTCCTATACAGCTCTTTGTCTAGATGATTTGAGTTTCCCACTTGGGTTTATTTCTCAAAAGGTGTATTTTGGCTGACTGTTTTACTCTAGTTTATTTCTGGTTTGAATATATGATCCTCGGCAATATTATTACTTTGGATTTCCGCAAGCTTCGAGTTTTGGTTTGAGAATGTGCATTTATTTTGCATGAGAAAACTTTATCCCCTCGGCAAGAATACATTGGCCTTTCCCCAGGAAATCATATTTCTTTCCCCAAGAAGTTATATTGCTTTCCCCAGGAAGTCATCTTTGTAATCCTTCATAACAGCAAGTAGATGGTCTCTTTATTTTAGATAGCTTATATATTACCCTTTCCGGGAAGAATGCCTCGGTTAAAGAAGAAGTTGAGACCCGTTTTAGGTGAAACGCCATGATTTTAGGAAAACTTGTTATCTTTTTGCTACCCTCAGTGAATGTTGGTAGTTCATCATCAGTGAACGACGATGCTATGAAATATTTTATCTCTACCTTTAGTGAAAGTTGGTAGGTCTTCGGAAGTGAACGTCGATGATTGTTATCTTTTTGCTACCTTCGGTGAACGTTGGTAGTTCATCGCCAGTGAACGACGGTGCTATGATATATTTTCTCTCTACCTTTAGTGAAAGTTGGTAGGTCACCATCAGTGAAAGTTAGTGATTATTATCTTTTTTCTACTCTCAGTGAACGTTGGTAGTTCATCGTTAGTGAATGGTGGTGCTATGATATATTTTCTATCTACCTTCAGTGAAAGTTGGTAGGTCACCATCAGTGAAAGTTGGTGATTATTATCTTTTTTCTACCCTCAGTGAACGTTGGTAATTCATCGTCAGGGAACGGAGGTGCCATGATATATTTTCTCTCTACCTTCAGTGAAAGTTGGTAGGTCACCATCAGTGAAAGTTGGTGATTGTTATCTTTTTGCTACCCTCAGTGAACGTTGGTAGTTCATCGTCAGTGAATGGCGGTGCTATGATTTATTTTCTCTCTACCTTCAGTGAAAGTTGGTAGGTCTCCATCAGTGAAAGTTGGTGATTGTTATCTTTTTGCTACCCTCAATGAACGTTGGTAGTTCACTGTCAGTGAACGGAAGTGCTATGATATTATTTCCTCTCTACCTTTAGTGAAAGTTGGTAGATCACCATCAGTGAAAGTTGGCGATTGTTTCTTTTCCTTCTACCTTAAGAGATAGTTGGTAGTTCATCATCAGTAAACATCGATGATTCTTTCTCTCTACCTTCAGTGAATGTTGGTAGTTTCGCCTTCAGTAATAGTTGGTGTATCCTATGACTTTTTATCATCCTCTATGAATCGGTTATTTTTTATCCACCAGTGATTTATTTTATTAGTGGGGTTTCTATTTTGTTTCTGTATTTCCTTTGCTACATCCCAAGTGGTGTTTTCCGTCTCTTTGGTTTTGTTCATATGCATTCATGCTCATAAGCATTGCATGGCATCTTAGGGCTAAAATTGGGTTTGTTTTATATTTAAGTATCTTAGATCGCGTTGACATGAAGATTTTTAACCTTCATATCTCCGATAGAAGAAACTTAAATAAGGGAAGCTGTTGTACCCCAATTTTTGCCCCTAAGATCCCTTCATCATACCATATTGATTTAATCACAACAAGATCACATTAGGGTTCTTGGCTCTCCTCCCTACCTTTAGCTTTGCCCTTTGAGTAATCACCAAGCACCTTGACTTGTTTTCTTTTGTTATCATGAATATTTTGTCTTGATTTTTCCTTTTAATTAATAAAATGCAATGTTAGTTTGTCTTACTTGTTACTAATGTAGATAAAGGCAATGAGATTTAGCACGTTGCTCCATGGGTTCATGAGTTTATTTCCATGCCCTAGGAAATAAAGCTTGAGAAGTCCAAATCTCAACATTGAATTTGTTTTGGAAGGGATGGCATGGCATGGTTTATTTTGGTTCACCATATTTCAAAGTTATCAAGATTGATTCAAAAGTACAAGGGATTGATTGAAGAAGTTGTCATGGTTGGACAAGGTCTTGTTCCAAATTATCACAAGTGCATATTTATCTCAATTCTCAAGAATGTGGAAGTTGTTTTGGTTGCTATGAGTTCTCATTTTCATCCTTAACAACTTCTATTTACAAAGCAATTGTTTTGGTACAAGAAGTTTGTTCAAAATTGTCAAAGTTCCTCAAATCATTTTCTTGATCTAGGAGCTAGGGTTGTGAACTTCAAAGAAGCATATCTTGCTCATCTTTTGGTATTTTTGATTGATTCCAAAGACATCCTTATCTTCAAATGGTTATCAACAAATAATTTCAAATGTTTCAATGAGTTTTAATGTGGAAGAAACTTGAAGATGAAGAAATATTACAAGTCCTCCAGATGAACCCCCATTTTCCCATGTGTGACTTCAAATGATCATAACTTGGTCAATTTTTATCACCTTGAACCTACTCTTTTTCCATAATGATATTTATAATGTTAACTTTATTCCTTCTTTTATGTGCAAAGTGAGAAAATGGATGGAAGATGCCCTAAGGATACAAAAGATTATAGGTCATTTCATGATTTTTTGCCAACTTCAACAATTCATAACTCTCTCAATTTTTGGATATTTTGAATGGTTCAAGTTTAAAAATGTCATTAAAGAGGTCTATTTCATACCATCTTTTTTGGTCAAGAGCAAATTCCAAGTGGAAGGCCATGTTTGGATGCAAAACATTATAGGTCGCTTTTGAAGAAAATTTTGAAATATTTCCAAGTATGGAAAGTCAACCTTTTTTCCCCAACTTTGACTCAATGCAACTTTCAGCTCAAGCATCCATTTGATTTCATTCTTTTTACATTGAAAATCTTGTAACCCCATCTTTCTAAAGCATCAAGAATCATGCCTTAAGACCCCTTGAGTTGAGAATGCCATTGGATTGAATTTGGTGACTTGGAACTGAAGTTTCTTCATAAGTCAGAATTTGAAATTCATGTTTTGGCCTCTAAACATCAAATTAGCATGCCTTTGTGATCTAAACATGTTTAACCAAGTTTCCAAAGTAGATTAGAGCCTTAAAATGCAAGGATTGGATGAGTTTTGATGCAAATCAGATCACACTTTGCTTGTGCATCAGGTTCACGCGATTTTCCTCCAAACTTCATCATTTCACACGTTTGAACATTCCATTTGATTCCCTATAAATAGAGGGTCATCCCCCATTCATTTCCTCAAGCTTTGAGAGCCAAAAACACTCTGTCAAAACCTCATGCGAACTTCAAATTTTTGAAATCAGTTTCTGAGATTCCAGCCTTTTCTTCCAAAATTCTTTGCACATTCATCTTCCTTAAGCATCATACAAACTATCAAGCACTTAAACCAAGCAAAACGAGCTATAATCCAAGCTACAGAAGTCTAGTTTCAGAGCTTCTTTCTTGAACTTCGAAAAGGTAGAATTGTCCATCATTTAGATCCAAATAAAGCACTAACCTGTTCTACTCCTTCTCCTGATTCTAGTGCTTCTTACAATTTTTAAATCCATAGAGAATTGAGAGAGAAATCTCAAATTGAAGGTGTTCGCTATTTTTTGGGTTTTTGAGTCATATCTCTTTGTATACTTTATATAAATTTGGCGCGATGGTGGTGTTAGGATCGTCTTGAAGAGACGAATCCAATGATACTGGTCTGAGATCCTAATTTTTCTGTTTGAAAGATCTCACAAAATCTTCGTTGCGGGGTGGCTGGAGGTTGAAGATGATGACATGTCTCGTCTTAGCCAATGATAGCGTGCCAAACGTTTTAATTTCATTGGTTGCCTTTTTTTCTGATTCCCTGCGCATCTTACTAAGGCCCATATCAAGCACAACGCGTCTGGTCCATTGGATTAGCTTACTAACGTGTTTTGACTATGATCTGATGGCCCATATCTTTTTGGTTTTATTTTATTTTCTTATTTTATATTTTAATTGATTTAATTTTCAAAAATTCATAACTCTTTTATTTTTTATCCAAAAATTATGAAAAAATTCACAAAAATACTTTGAATTATTTCTGATCTCATGAATATTTTTTCATATTTTTATTTTGACAATTGATATTTTTTATATTTTTTGCATTGTTTGCTTTGTTTTAATTACGTAAAAAATACTTTCTGACATTTCTTAATTCTAAAAAAATTCATAAATATCATTTTGCATATTTTTGACTTTTTGAACATTTTATGGAATTTTATTTTGATGTTTACTATTTTTGATATATTTTCTATTTGTTTGAACAATTTTAATTAGTTTTAAAATAGTTTCTGACTTTTAAAAATTGCCAAAAAATTTATAAAAATATTTGAGTCCTTTTCTGATTTTTCTATGGTAATACTTAATTTTTCTTGATTAATTTGAATATAGTTGATAATTTTTCTTCTTATTTCCATTTTAAAACATTTTTAAAACCTTTTTTAATGTATATATTAAATGCAATATTATTTTGTAATTATTTTCTGCCTGAACTTGGGTTGAATTTTGATCATGAACTTTATTAACATCATTGGATCCATGGTGTTGAGTCTAACTCCATAAAAATGGATGAATTATTTTAATAATAGTTTGATTTAAATTTAATTCAAATGTGGTTTGTATATTCTTTTTCACCCCTCTTCATCTTGTCTCTTTCTTATTGCACTATGTGTTATTGGAACATGATCTCTATATCATGTCTCAAAATAAATGGTGCATAGATTGCTATTGACCGGCCTCAAAATAGGTGTGACTTCTATATAAGTCCACTTACGATTGCTTAATATAGCACTAAATTTTGTCCCGTATCGGATAAATGATCATTCGTGGCCCAAACCTATGTTTGCAAGCCCAAGTATGTTAATTTGATCCCTTTGATCCAATAACCTTGAGATTCATTATGTGGAGGCTTTGGTTCTACCAATCCTCTAATGAATCTACAACACTTTTGGTCAACGCGGATCACTTAAACATCGTTGAACATTAAATGGTACTTTTGAGGATTCTAAATGGATGATATACTTGAAAAAAAGCAAATGCAACTTGTTGTGTGGAGGCTTTGGTTCTACCAATCCTCTAATGAGTTCCAAATGCAAGTTTCAAGATGGCCATCCAACTAACCACTAATTATTAAATTGTTTTTACTTTATGCCCTTTTATTTTTTTTATTTTTTTATTTTTATGCTTTATGTACCATTTACTTTAAGCATTACATTTCATGTCATTTTTGTTTTGCTCACTTGAGCCTTTTCTTTTCACTTCTAATACACCTAATAATCAACATGAACCATAAAAACCTGTAATGATACTTGGACTATTTGGTTACTATCCTTGGCATTATGGAGTGTTGGACTTCTGGGACTTAGGGTTAGAAACCTTGGCCTATGTTGGAGACCTTGAGACCTAATTGAAATTTTGTCTGGATTTCTTGAGGTTTACCTCAAGACATTGGGTTGTTTGTTTGTTTGTATACAGGTTATTGTGTTTACATTCTTTGTTTGTAATCTGGAATTCACCCGTATACATCTGTTACTTTGCCTAATTTTTGTGAAGACTTAATACACTTGAAGTTTAGTTCTCTCAAGAGGTCTAGTATCTTTGCTTGCTTGGTTTCAATCCAAAGAATGAGAATTCTATCTTGACTCGTAATGTCAAGTATTGGCTTCTTGTTGGTTAGATGATTCTTATCCCTAGCTTTTACATTATGCTTTAGGATAGTCCTTTGTTCTTTTTTAAACTTGAACCACTTTCATAATAAACTTGGACTTAGGTCCATGCATTTTCAAAACATTTTCATAAATAAACTTCAATCAACTTAATAATACCTTGACATTTTTTTGTGAGAAGACTAAAAGTCAATCAATCTCATTTCAAACCATTTTTGCCACTTTGGCTTTTTACTCTAAAACTATTTCTTAAAAGATTAGACTCTTGTCAATCCTTGTAGTGATGCAAACAACTATACTTCCATAATATGTAGGGAAGTGAGATATTTTCCACTTGGGTGTTGAGTGAGGCATTATTGATTTTAATATCCAAGCCATATCCTCCATTTTGAGATGATGCAAATTCTCCTTTCTCATGATTGTGGGTGGTAAGTATGTTTTCCACACAGACAATGACGATGATGTCTTATCTCATAAAATTAACCAACACATTTGTATTTTAAAAAATCTTTAAAAGAGGAACTACGTGTTCCCTGATCCCCTATTGCACGAAAAGGTGGTATGTAGGCACTAAAGGTTCGCAACCGCAGCAGGTGCAAAAACCATAAAAATATATTTCTTTTCTCACCTCCACCATCCATTTTTATACAACATTTTATAGCCAAAATATACATAATTTACAAAGAGGTTTCTGCGGAGTACCGTAGATGTTTAGGGTGCTAATATCTTCCCTTTGCATAACCAACCCCCTTACCTTGAATCTTTCCCCTTCTTTTTGGGTTACTCGCTCTTTTCTCATTCCTTTGGAAACAATAAAGCACGGTGGTAATTTTTATTTTTGATTTGTATAAGTCTAGTCAATTCAATGGCTTAGTCTTAAACATTTCTACCGTTACACACCCCCTTTTTGCCTTGTGTCAAGCCCATTTACTTTTTTTTCTTTATTTATTTGTTTAATTGTTTTTTTTATTTTAATTGTTTTTTTAGAATAATATAAAATCATGAAAATAATAGACTTAGAATTTTTTCAACTTAATTTAATTTTCATAATTTAATATAATTAATTATTTTGACTTTATTTTAATTAATTTAAAATCAACTAGATTTAGATTTACTTCATTCAAATATTTTTCTTAATAAAAACACAAAAAATATTAGAATTAGTTTTATTTTATTTATTTAATTAATTAGGATTAAATTTATTCTTTCTTATTTAATTTAAGTTAAGTATTTTCTTACAATAAACAAAAACCAAAAGATTTTCTTATTTCACTTAGAATTTTTTTTAGGTTTTAGATGTTTCTCTCTATTTCGCATGCGTTATTTATTTTTGCATCTTTTTTATACTAATGTATCTGCTGATGGAATGTAATAGTTATTAGGATTTTTACCGTTTTCCTTATTTTTCTTCCCCTAAGTTTTTGTACATTGTAAATATCCCCCTCCCAGAAGCCATGTAATAGCGTAGGGTTTATTTTCGCACTTTACATTTTTCTGTATCATATTAACTGTTAGTAATTAGGCATGTATGAAAAGACTGAAATCAAACGCTAACAAACTTAACACAATACCAAAATTACTGAACATAACACACCATGCACATATACACCTCTATGGTACCCCACTCCGGTTGCCTTCAGAAAACGGTCACAGTTCCCTAAACATGAGAAGTTTTAGTGGTTATTCTCTAGTTTGAAAGATCACAAGTCCCTCAATGACCCTCTCGATGTTGCCTCGGTTAAAAGTGATCTTAGAACTTTAGGATAGTTACTAAAATTCCTTGCCAAGTTGCCTTCGTGACCGTAACGTCCATTCGAATGTCCCTCAAACATCCAACGATAGGGCTACCTACTCACTAATAGTAGGATAGCATTGTCTAAAGGATAGGAGGAAAAGAACTACCTTTTCAAGTACAAGTAGATAGTTGTTAGATGCTTGCTCAAAACAAATTTTCACACTTACACATAAACATTTCAAAACACTTTCAAAAACATTTGCTTTGTCAACACTCTTGAGGACTGATACAAGAGTTATCACAAAGCGAATCTCTGCACTAAGGCATTTTTAAACTACTTTTCCAAAACACAAAGCACAAGCAATTTTCAAAACATGAGCTAGCATCTAAGATCCCATAGATAACTACGTATGGAAAGGGTGCTAACACCTTCCCTTTCTATAATCTACGCCCTTACTCAAAAAAACTCTCGAAAAGGTCTTTTTCTATTCTTTTCACCCTTTCCTTAATTTAGATTAAAAAATCGGTGGTGATTATTGCTTACCGCAACATCTGCAAACACAAACGCAAAACTAGTATTAACAGTCGGTTCTTCCACCATACCACAGAACGGGCGACTCTGTTGGGGATATTATAAAAAGTTGGGTTACCTTAGAGTCTAGTTCATTGTAAATTGCTTTACCTTGTATGCTTTGTTTGCTTTACTTTTGAGGGCTTTGTTTGGGTTACAATAGATCCTACACCCGAATCTGGGGCACCTTTTAGGTAAGTAGCAATAGATCGTGGAAATTGTGCGGGGTATACCGACACGGTTGAAGCGATAGCTATGTTGATGTGACACATTGTTTGGTACTGGTAGCCCTTGAGTAGTCAAGGAGAATTCGGGGTTGTTACATGGTGTCATGAAGCATCAACTGACCTTAGAACCTTTAATTGAACAACTTGGCCATTAGGAAGTAGTGAGATAGTCGTCTTTGGTGTAAACCGAAGTCGATTGATACTCGATACTACACTCATTGAGATTTGACTCCTGAGTTTTGTTTGGTGGAAAGTCATTTGTCGATCAGAATGAAACTTATGGGAAAGATCAGTGATACTGAGATTCCTTAGAACTCGATTACTTTCTAGGATAGGTTGAACCAACTAAACTTCAAGAGGGTACTTACCTTAAAACCCATGCAAGCCTTAAACCTAAGGTCTTTGTGTGATTTTCTTATGCTTTCTATATTTGTGTTTTCTTAGCATAATCATGATATCATAACATCATAACATGTCATATCATACTAACCATTTCAAGGATTTTTAGGACTTATCTTTGTGTTGTTTTGTAGGACATGGCATCCACTCGCAGGAATACTATCCAAGTCAGCCTCATAAGGGTACCTCCTCAACTCAAGGAATTAGCATCAATGATTCCTGAGAGCTCTCCATTCACTGAAAGACATGGTCTACTTCTCAATCTGGTCACCTCAAGCCCTAATGAAGAAATGTTGAAGGTGCTCTTTCAGTTCTTCGACCCTTTACATCATTGCTTCACCTTTCCTGATTACCAATTGATGCCTACCATGGAGGAGTTTTCTTAGTTATTAGGGGTGCCCATTCTTGATTAGTTACCCTTTAATGGTATGGAAAGATACCTAAAACCTGAAGAGATTGCTCATGCTCTGTCTTTACAACGAGTTTCTAGCTAAGTTTCTATTTGAGAAGGCTCACCATTTTTGGGATACCATGGATTTACAAGCTTTTGAAGAAGTGTTGGCCCTTCTCATCTATGGGATAGTACTATTTCCTAATCCGTACCAACTCATATATGTGAATTCGGTCAAGGTTTTTCTGTCTCACAATCTGGTGCCTACTTTACTTGGGGACATTCTACACTCTCTGCATACTCGCACTGTAAAGAGAAGAGGGACCCATCTGTGTTGCACTCCTCTGTTGGCTAGATGGTTTATTTCGCACCTACCTTGATCTGTGTTCAAGAATGAGCAAGGCTTGAGATGGTCTAATAGGTTGATGTCCCTCACACATTTGGACATTCATTGGTATCCTTGATCCTTAGAGAATGTTACCATCATTGACCATTATGCTGAATTCCCTAATGTCCCTCTCCTAGGAATTAGGGAAGGAATCACTTATAATCCTTGTTTTGCATTGTGACAGTTTGGTTATGCTAGAAGGGATGGTACTCATGATAAAATTGTCCAAGGAATTGTATTCGACTATGAGAGTTATGTTCAGGGTTATCGTCAGAGGTTCATAAGAGCTTGGGGCATGGTGATCAAAGTTGATAGAAAAACACTGGGGCATAAGAACTCCATTCCTTTGGAATCTTATCTTAAGTGGGTACGAGCCCATGCTCAAAGTATCAGGATGCCTTATGAGGCCATTCTACCCATCATCATGGAGCCACTTGCTGAGGGAGACACTCCTTACATTTTTCTTCATCCTGACATGCCGACTAATTTCTAGGAGTTACAAAAATCCTGGATTCAACTCAAAGAGGAACGGGATACCTTTGAAATATAATTCTACGCCAGTGAGAAGAAATTTTTAGAGCTCACCGGGCTACTCCATAAATAGAAGATTATAAATGCCTACATTGCACCAAAGAGGATGAACCCGTGGGAAGCTTGAGTCCTGTTTTGCTTTGAGAGTTCATTTTGCTTTGTTACTTCCTTTGTAAGCCCAAGAGGCATCATTGTAACCGCTTAAACTTCTTAATGCAATTAACTTTTGTTTTCCCTTTGGCTAAGCAAATTTAAGTCTTAGAAATCCTTGAAAACATTGCATACATATATCATACATATCATTACATGAACATGTTTCAGAACAGGCTTCTTATCTTCTTCGCTGTTAATTTCAAAAATCGCTCTTGAACAAACAGTTAGGGAGCTTCAGGAACATAATGCCCAATTCCAAGAAATGTTCCTGAATTTGGCTAAGGGACAAGAAGATTTGAAAGCTCTGATTCTCAAGGACAAGAAGAAGAAAAAGAGGCCAGTGGGTGTTCTGAATATGGGAAGAAGGTTTAAAGGACCAGTGAGGCAAGTTTCAGAGCTCGTAACTTGGTCAAAAGAGAGGGACAATCAGGAAGGAGAGCCAAGAGAAAAAGACCATAGTACAAGGGAGTCTGAAGAAGATGAGGCTAATTACACCGAGGAACAATACCTTACGGCTGATGATAAGTACAAACAGCTGGAAGACCGTCTCAACACCATGAAAGTTCAGAGGGTACCTGGCCTGGATTTCGAAGAGCTAGGGTTGGTTTCTGGAGTGGTTATCCTTCAAAAGTTCAAAGTGCCCACATTTGCTAAATATGTTGGGGTCTCGTGTCCTAAGTTGCATCTCAGATCTTATGTCAGGAAGATCCAGCCGCATACTTCTGACAGGAATTTGTGGGTGCATTTATTTCAAGAAAATCTATTGGGGACTCAATTAGAGTGGTTCTATCAGCTGGAGGGAACCAACATCCATAACTGGGAAGATATGGCTATTGCTTTCTACAAGCAGTACCAATATAATGCTGACCTCGCTCCAACTCGTACACAACTTCAGAGCATGTCTATAGGTTCTAGTGAGGGCTTTAAAGATTATGCCCAAAAATGGAGAGACCTTGCGGGAAGAGTCCAGCCTCCATTGTCTGATAGGGAGCTTGTGGGCATGTTCTTGGGAACTTTATCTGGTCCGTTTTTCAACCATCTGATTGGAAGCTCTTCAGCTGAGTTTACTGAGCTGATATTGACAGGAGAAAGAGTGGAAGCTGGTATTAAAAGTGGTAAGATTCAAAGAGATGCCTCTTCAAGTGCAGGAAAGAGGCCTCTCGTGGGAAAGAAAGAGGTCAGTGTTGCTTACAACCAGAGAAGTCAGGGCAGAACCGAACACCGTCCAATGGTGGGAGCTGTAATGATATCTAAACCAGCAGCTACTCAACAACAGAATAATCGGTCTAGAACAGATAAACCCAGAAGACAGTTTACCCGGATTAATATCACCTTGTCTGAAGTTTTTCCATATTTGCTGAAATCGAATCTGGTTACCCTGAGAGAGGCTCCCAAAAACCCCAACACTATATCTCCTCACTACAATTCAAATGCTCGGTGTGCTTACCATTCTGAAATTCTAGGCCATGATACAAACGACTGTTGGACTTTGAAGAACAAGGTACAGGATTTGATTGAGGCAAAGGAGATTGAATTTGACGCTCCTGAGACTCCTAATGTTATAACTTCCTCTATGCCTAAGCATGGTCGTGGTGTTAATTCTATTGATGATGACATGTTTGTTGTTTCTGTTGATGAACTAGATACACCACTCTTGACTGTTAAAGAGAATCTCTTACAAGCCGGTTTAATTCCAGGTTGTGGTGAAGGTTGCCACGTATGTTTGTCTCTACCTAATTGTTGCCATTTTTTGAAGGAAGGTGTTCAGCGCATGATGGATGATAAAGAAATTTTGTTTGAGAAAACTCCAGTTAAAAGTGCTCTGTGTGAAGATGTTTCTATCATTACCATTTCCACCAATTCTCCCAAGGTCTCCTCCAAAAGACCTGTCAGGATTACATATGTTCCAAAAGTTACGTTGTTGATAATTACTTTTCCTAGACCTATACCATATTCCTCGGATAAGGTTGTTCCCTGGAATTATGGGGTTGACGTCTATTACCATGGCGTCAAGCAAGACCTGTTGGCTATTAAAGACAAAGTTGCTGAAAGTACTGATCCTGACGTCGCCAATATTGCCAGGACCAATAAGATTACAAGAAGCTGAAGAGTTTTCTCTCCCGAGATCTCTCCAAAAAATATTTCTACTCATGTGATCATCCCTGTTGCTGCCCCTGTTAATACTCCCATTACTACTCCTGTGATTGTTCTTGTTGCTACTCTTGTCAATATTCCCATGGCTACTCCTACTGTTAGTCCCACTGTTATCCCTACTACCGGGTCAGCCGAGACTCAGTGCAAAGAGGTATTGGTTGAGCCTCTCTGGATGAAGGCATATCCAGAAGCCATTCCTGAGGCTTATAAAAAGGAGATGGAAGAGATATTGAAAATAATCATTAAAAGTGATTACAATGTCATAGAGAAATTTGGGCAGACCCCTTCAAAAATCTCAATGTTGGCCCTACTGTTGTGCTCTGAAGCCCATGCCAAGGCTTTAGTAAAATTCCTAAAGTCTGCCCACGTGCCTCAAGAGACCTCCGCTAATCAATTCGAGAATTGTGTGGCTAGTTTGACAGCTGACAATGGACAGGGGTTCTCTGATGCAGACCTAACTCCCAAGGGAAGGAAACACAATGATGCCCTGCATGTCTCCATTGAGTGCAGGGGCACTACATTAGCCCATGTTTTGGTAGATACAGGTTCATCACTGAATGTCTTACCCAGTAATGCTCTAGACAGGTTGGCTTTCGAAGGGCTCACAATAAAGCTCAGTAACATTATGGTGAGGGCCTTTGACTATTCTAAAAGAATGGTGCATGGGTAAGTGGACATCCCTATCAAAGTTGGTACTCAAACTTTTAATTCCACTTTCTATGTAATGGACATCTGCTCGTCTTACTCCTGTTTATTGATCGACCCTGGATCCACGGGGTTGGTGCTGTGACTTCCACCCTACATCAGATGTTGAAGTACCCAGTCAATGGGAAGATTATCACAGTTCATTGGGAGGAGGAGTACATGGTGAGCCACCTGAACTCTTTCAGGTACGTTGAAATGGACGGCGAGTTCATTGAGACCCCCTGTTAGAACTTTGAGGAGGTTCCATAGACCGTTGTTGCAACCAAGACCACTATCAGTGTTCCAAAGGCTACTAGGCCTCCGCTGAAGATGGCTTCTCAGAAAGATGCCAAGGCAGTCGTTGAAGAAGGTGGGTGTACAATTTGGAGCCAACTTTCGAATATTCCCTACAAATCTGACAAATTTGGTTTGGGTTTTACTTCAGGAGCCCAGAGAGTTGTTCGTCGTGCTCGCGTCGGGGGACCACCTTTACGGATCATTAACCGTGGAGTTAATTCTTTGGAGGACAGCGATAGTGATTATGACCTGGACAAGTGGATCTTCCCAACCATCAGTGGTGGACTCAGAAATTAAGAGGCTAAAGACTTTGTGCCCATTACTTTTATTCAAGAGTAATTTGTCTTTTTGTTTTGAGGAAATGTAATATTTGAATAATTGAAACATTAAAGCCTTGTGTCTTACCCGAGGCACAATGGTCTATTTGTGAGGGTCATTACTTCATTTTAATATGTCATCAATAAAACATCGGACGTTTCGCATACAAATTTTACGCTCTTTGTTTTTATTTTCTGCTTTTTTTAGTTTATCAAAAATGTACAGCTATGCTCTTACACACATCCACATATCAAACTGCATATCCACATCCACTATGGATCCCATTGATAACAGTTCTGCTATTTCTCATTATGACTTTGAAAATTCGATCAACCAAGTCGAGGACGAAGGTGAGGAAGATTGTCAGGTACCAGGAGAGCTTTCCAGACTATTACAACAGGAAGAAAGGGAAATGCAGCCTCATGAGGAGCCAGTTGAGACAGTGAACTTGGGTACTGAAGAGGACAAGAAAGAAGTCAAGATAGGTGTTGATCTGGAGCATAGTGTCAAAAAACGGTTAATACAGATTCTACTTGACTATGTTGAGGTTTTTTCCTGGTCATACGAAGACATGACGGGACTTGACACCGATATTGTGGTTTATCACCTACCTACAAAAGAGGAATTCCCTCTAGTGAAACAGAAGGTTCGTCGTATGCGGCCGGATATGTCAGAAAAGATCAAGGCTGAAGTCATGAAACAGTTCAATACCGATTTTTTAGCTGTCACGTCCTATCCATAATGGGTCGCTAATGTTGTTCCAGTATCTAAGAAGGACGGTAAGGTACGTATGTGTGTGGATTTCAGAGATCTGAACAGGGCAAGCCTCAAGGCTGACTTTCTGCTTTCCCATATTGATGTTCTAGTTGACAATACCGCACAACATAAAGTATTATCCTTCATGGATGGTTTCTCTGGATACAATCAGATCAAAATGGCACCCAAAGACATGGAGAAGACGACCTTTGTCACACAGTGGGGCACTTTCTGTTACAAAGTTATGCCATTTGAGCTAAAGAACGTCGGGGCAACCTATCAGTGCACCATGATAGCTTTGTTTCATGATATGATCCATCATGAGATAGAGGTCTATGTTGATGATATGATAGCCATGTCTCAGACTGAAGAGGAGCACCTTGATCATCTACAGAAACTATTTGACAGTCTGAAGAAATACAAACTGAGGCTAAACCCGAATAAGTGCACTTTCGGAGTAAGATTCAGTAAACTCTTAGGTTTCGTTGTCAGCAGCAAAGGCATTGAAGTGGATCCTGCAAAGGTCAAAGCTACACAAGAAATTCCAACTCCTCTCAGTAAGAAGGAGGTTAGAGGATTCTTGGGTCACCTAAACTACATAGCCAGATTCATTTCACATATGACGGCTACTTGCGAGCCGATCTTCAAGTTACTGAAGAAAGATCAAGCAGTGAGGTGGAAAGACGGTTGCCAATATGCCTTTGACAAAATCAAGTAATATCTCCAAGAGCCTCCAATTTTGATGCCACCAGTTGAAGGAAGATTTCTGATCATGTACTTAACAGTATTAGAGAACTCGATAGGGTGTGTGCCGGGGCAGCATGACGAGTCTGGTCGAAAAGAGCATGCAATATACTACCTTAGCAAAAAGTTTACCAACTGTGAAACAAGATACTCACTGCTCGAGAAAACTTGTTGTGCTTTAGCAAGGGCTGCTCGCTGACTAAGACAATATATCTTGACTCACACTGTCGTGTTGATATCTAAAATGGATCCTATCAAGTAAATCTTTGAGAAGCCCGCTCTCTTCGGAAGAATAGCAAGATGGCAAATGATCCTGACCAAATACGACATTTAATGTACAACCTAGAAAGAAATTAAGGGAAGTGTATTAGCTGATCATTTAGCTGATCAGGCCGTGGACGACTACCAATCCATGAATTTTGAGTTCCTGGATGAGAACATCATGTTAGTAACTGATTGTGAAGGACCTGGACCGGATGAAGGACCTGAAAAAGGATCCCGATGGACTATGGTTTTTGATGGAGCTTCCAATGCTCTTGGAAATGGCATCGGTGATGTGATCATATCTCCTGAAGGATGTCATACTCCTTTCACTGCTAGGCTATGTTTCAACTGTACCAACAATATGGCTGAGTATGAAGCATGTATCATGGGTCTCAAAGTTGCAATCGATTTAAGGATTAAGTTCTTGAGTGTGTTTGGAGACACGGCTTTGGTAATCATCCAGATCAAAGGAGAATAGGACATGAAGCATCCTAATCTTATCCCGTACAAGGAGCATGTGTTGATACTAATCCCATACTTTGAAGAAATTAGCTTTGAGCATTTTCCACGAGAGGAAAATCAACTAGAGGACGCGCTAGCTACGATGTTATCCATGTTCAGGTTCAGGTGGGATAATGAGGCTCCTCAGATCATCATTGAGAGGATGGACGAGCCTACATACTGTCAAAAGATTGGTACTGAAGAAGTAGTGGACAAGCCTTGGTTCCATGAAGTCAAAAGATATCTCAAACTCCAAGAGTATCTTGAGGGAGCTTCGGTCAATGATAAGAAGTTCCTAAGAAGGATCTCTTCCAAATTCTTTCTTAATAATGGGATCCTCTACAAGCACAACCATGACTCTACCTTGCTTCGGTGTGTAGACAAGAGTGAGGCAGAAAAGATTATGGTTGATTTACACGAAGGTACCTTTGGAACTCATTCCAATGGAAACTCAATGGCTAAAAAGATCCTACAGGCAGGATACTACTGGTCCACCATAGAGGAAGACTGTTATCAGTATTTTTGGACTTGTCACAAATGTCAGATCTATGCTGATAAGGTACATGTACCTTCGGTTCCTTTAAATGTCTTGACTGCTCCTTGGTCGTTTGCAATGTGGGGCATCGATATGATCGTGGAAATCAGACTTACAGCTTTCAATGGGAACCGCTTCATCCTGGTTGCCATTGATTACTTCACAAAGTGGGTCGAGGCAGCTTCATTTGCTTATGTTACCAAGAACGTTGTGGCCAGTTTATCAAACACAATCTTATCTATCGGTACGGTATTCCAGAAAGAATCAATACAGATAATGGTACCAATCTCAACAACACTATAATCACCGAGCTTTGCACACAACTCAAGATTCAGCATCATAACTCTTCTCCTTATCAGCCGAAGATGAATGGCGTTATTGAAGCTGCTAACAAAAATGTCAAGAGAATCATACAGAAGATGACGGTGACATATAAATATTGGCATGAGATGTTACCATTTGCTCTTCATGGTTACCGTACCACAATACACACATCAACAGGGGCAACTCCTTTCTCTTTGGTATACGGTATGGAAGTTGTCCTACCCATAGAAGTCCAGATCCCTTCCTTGAGAATCACGAAGGATGCAGGGCTGAATGAAGAAAAATAGGTTCAGACTTGAATGGACCAATTAAACTTGATTGACAAGAAGAGGCTCGTGGCTGTCTGCCATGGTCAGATGTACCAAAGACGTATGATCAAAGCTTTTAACAAAAAGATCAGACGTCAGATATATCAAGCTGGTGACCTGGTAATCAAACGCATCATACTGCCACAAGGTGATCCCAGGGGCAAATGGACCCCCACATACGAAGGGCCATTTATGATCAAGAACATATTTTCTGTTGGAGCCATGATCTTAACCACTATGGACAGTGACGACCTTCCACGCCCTATAAACGCGGACATAGTTAAAAGATATTACACATAAATAAAGACCTGCTAGGTCGACTGGCCTAGGAAAAATTAGGGCATCTCGATGAACCAAAAGGGTTCGGGAAAAAATTAGGGATATAAATAAAAAATCTGTACACTCGGCAAGTCAAAAACCTGAAAAGGAGGCTTGGGAAAAAAGGGTATCCTGGTGGACTGAAAACCCAAAAGGGCGGTCCAGGAAAAAGTTATGGATTTAAAGCGTATAACTATGTCCCGTTGGATCACTTTACAACCAATCTTCATTATCAACTATCAAGCTCAAGCGATACTAATCAATCCAATCAGCTTCGGACAAGCAGCGAAAGGGATGAGACGCTCAAAGACATAAAGGCAATAGCAGAATAGAAACCCAATGGGATTATTTCACATAGTTGTCTTTCTTTGTATACTATTTTTGTATAATTTCCATTCTTACGACGGAATTCTCTTACTAGGATGTATGTCTCCTTGTACAAAAACTCTTATTCAAGTTAATAAAAAATTATTCCTTTGAAAGTGCAAACTTCTGTTTTCATTTTTCTATTTTGTGTGCAAAAATGTCTAGTTATTATTTTTGAACATATGCATTTGAATGTGATTACTATTTACAAATAAACGCATAAAAACAGAAAGACATTTGCTAATGACTTTAACGGGACAATATCTAAGGGCCATCCAAAAAATCCCCGCAGATGTTTTCCCCGACAGATACCTTCTCCAATAGGTACAGAGACAGGGGCATTCTACTACAAGGTCACTGCCATATTCTCAGCATACAGCATAATGGTGTCAGGTGTTCTCATATCCCCGACGGAGCAAGAATCCCCAAATTATTTCTCTAACATCCCCCAGTGAAGTCGCCAAGCTTCTAAGGATTCCCCACCAGGATTTCAACAAAATCTTCAAGCGGTACACGGAGTTTCCCTTCCCCAACAGAGTTTAATTCTCTAACAATAGAAGTTCATCTCCCAGCATTTCAACTTCAACAAATCCGAATACCTACATTCTTCACCTCCGACAACTGTCAGGGATTTATTTTCCCTAATTCAACAATACAGCAATGAAACAACTGACACGTTCATACATCGCATTCATACATCATTTCTACAAACATCATAGCATATGCAGCACAAATGCATATATCACAATCTCATTTATTTTGAGAGCATCATGACATTGCATGAAACTGACTTTACCTTTCCAGGTTGAGTTCACAGAAAGACAAACACTATTAACTTATACAACAGGTCAAAGATTAATGCCTGAAACCAAACGGGAAAACCATATACATGACTGATAACGAGAAATCGTATCATATAATTACTACGCTTTTTACCGATTTTATAATACATTGAGTCGTCTAACTCCCGATTATCCCGAGCTTTTGTGTCTTTTCACAGGTATAACATTTGTCAACTCAAGCCAATGAAAAAGGACCACATGAAGAAAGCTAGACAAGAAACAAAGAGAAATGAACCAAATCTGCAAAAATACAGATTTTGAAACGGTGACGACCGTAACGCCTCCCCAACTTGAAAGATTGCTCGTCACACATCATTGACGAGTGTAATGCGCTATTTAAGTGCATTACGACCGTCACCCACCTGTGACGACCGTCACACGCGTGAAGATGAGCGTTATGAATTAGTGGAGACGTGGGCAACGTGAGGGCTGAATTGTTCTCCTATATTCCCTCCACTCAGTAACCATGCATCCTATATTTCTTCCACTCAAGCCTTTTCCAAGATTCTTTCAACTGCAATATTTTCTCCTATTTATATGTTGTAGTGCAAAGGGATGAGGGTCGAAGAAATTCTCCCAGAACAAAATTTCTACTTTCTGCAATTATTTCTATTTCCTTGTTTTAGAGTTTTTTTTCTACATTACTGTAATTTCTATTTCCAACATTAGTTTTAGGGTGTTAATTCTTCATTTAAGAATTAACACAATTTATTGATTTCGATCGAGCTGCAAGGAATATTGTAACATTCAAGATTACCATAGCAACGTTATTTCCAGGTTTTTTTTATGCAATTAATATTTATTCATTCTTGTACTATGCCAATTATTTTTATGGATTATATTTTGAATTGCATAGTTATTAAATATATTATGTCCGGCTAAATTATTTGTACCGGTATGTGACTCCTAAGTACCGAAGGAATTCAGTGATACCTTGGCTAAAAATATTTATAAAACAATTTTTGGTTTCCAATTTCCATGTTTAATTTAACTACCCTTGTCACGAGAGTGAGAGGATAATTAACACGATTTTGCCACGAGAGTGGGAAATTAATTAAGGCAAGAACCTGCATGCGAGAGCTGGGGTTCAACCCAGATAGTGGTAACGAAACATTAATTTTTAAATACACGAGAGTGTTTTAATAAATTAATTAAACTCAAATTGTTTTCAAAAAGTGTTATTAAATTTAAAGTGCATCCACTAGGTTTAGTAGCATGACTTATTTCATGAACACGAGAGTGTATGTCTCAGGTTTTTAAACAATTCGTTTTTACCGAAATACTCTATATGCCAAGCGATTCACCGAATTCCCGAGGTCCGACTATCACATACTGGTATAACTATTACTATTATTTTTAATTAAACTATTTCCCCCTTAAAATCAAATATTCATCGCTTAGTTAAACAACTGTAGCATTAGACCGTATGCGATTGATCCTCAGTCTCTGTGGGTTCGATAATCATTTAAAACTAGAACGACTAAACTGTATACTTGCAGTTAGTATCCCATTAGACTCATAAAGTCCCGATCAAGTTTTTGACGCCGTTGCCGGGGACTGATTAGTCAATTAAGTATGATTCTTATGTTGCGCGTTTAGACTAGGCAACAGAAACCCTCTTTCGGTTTGTATGCCAAATACTCACTCCCGAAGCGAGCCTTTGCATCTACAAATCTTGTCCCAATTACTATGTATCACCCAAAAAATTTCTACAACCCCGACTCTGAGTATTTCGAGGAATCACAAGAATCCCATAAATCCGACCTCGAAATACTATTGGAGAATTTTAATGCATCACAGACTCATTCTCACCCGAATTACCTTTCCAACCACCAATCCCAACGTTTTGAGGAATCGCGAGAATATTATAATTCCAACCAAACTTATCCTCAACCAAATTTCCCCTACAATCACTACACCCAATATTTCGAGGAGACGCAAGTATCCTATAAATCTGACCTCGAAATATTAATGGGAAATTTTAATGAAACATCAATCATGACAAAGCGCTTTATGGAAACACAAAATGCGACTCTAACTCAATTTGAAGAATCAGAAGAATCGCATGATTTCAAATTCGAAACATCAACGGAGGATTTCGACGCGACACTAATTCACTCTAGGTTAGAATCTCTGATGGAGCACTTTGTAGAGACACAAACTGTCCAGAACGAGGAGTTTAGAAAACAAAGTCTTCAAAATAGTGAAAACCTTAGGCAACTGACCACTGTGGTTGAGTCGCTCGCGACCCACAACATAGCCTTAGAGACTCAAATCTCCCATCTTGAACAAAACCCTCTAGGGCCCTTCCCATAGGGGAAATTGGATGTTGTAACAACCAGTAGTGAAAAAAAAGTTGAAAATCCTAAGGAGAGTGATAATGAGGTTGAGGAGAGTGATGATGTGATTGAGGAGAGTTCAGATGAGAAAAGAGTAAAGATTGAGAAAAATCCTCCAACACCGTCTAAAAGGGAGGTTGTATAAGATGGAGATAAGGAAACCCCTATTGTTGTTCCTCATCCATATTCCCCACTGATTCCCTTCTCGAAAAGTTTTATGGAAGCTCAGATAGACTCCAAATCTAAAACGTATATGGAGGTATTGGAAAATATCCACACCAATGCACCCTTGTTTGAAGTCTTGCATAAAAAGAGAAAATTAGAGGACCATAAAACTAGGGATACTATAAGCGTTAAGAGGGTAAGGTTAACCTTTGAGGTGGTGGATGAAATCACTAAGCCCAAACTTGAGAGGTTGATACTTAGGATAGATCCAGAACCACCACCACAAGTTCAGAAGAATGCACTACCCCACAAAAGAAAGAAGAGAAAAGGTGAGGGATATGTGAGATGGCTTGATAAGTGGCCATGGAAAATGACAACTACTAAAAGTTCAACTGAGGAGTCATCCTCGAGAGAACCACCATGAGTGCTTGCACTCCTGAGCCGTCGAGCTATCGATGTTAAACAAAGGCGCTTCGTGGGAGGCAACCCATGTTTTCTTTTAATTATTTTTATTGTTTTAATACGTTTTTAATTTTCTTTTCTTTTTTATTAATCTTTAAAACTTGCATGTTGCATCTCTTACTCCTTTTTTTTCTTCTATTTTTTTTTCCTTTCAACTTTCTTTTTCTTTTTGATTTAACTTCGGCATTCTTAACCTGAAAATACTAACTTAGTTTTTCAAACATTTATTAAATATTTTCAGGGGGTAATTCTTTAGCTTTCATATTTAGCTCCATGGCACGAGTAAACTACATGAATATCACCTTGAGAAGCAGGCACCAGAGAAGACGCTTTGAGGATCTGGCTGAGCGTGAAATGTGTCCTACAATTTACGTTGATGACCATGCTATGACTGCTCTTGGCATTCGTGAGAGTGTCGTGTATCTGCTACACCAGATAGGCTGGGACACTGCTCCTATTCGGAGACGGTATTGTACCTACAGGAAGCTGACCCTTGAGTTCCTGAGCACACTGAGCTACCTTACGAATCATGGGTTAGGGTTCAACCGTGGGTTGATCACCTTCAGGCTATTTGACATGGACTACCGGTATAACCTTAGGGAGTTTGCCAACCTGTTAGGATCCCCTTTTGGCCCTGATGTTATTACTATGACCCAGGAGGACCTCTTGCTTAATTCGGATCTTGATTTTTTTCTGGGGTAGCATTGCAGGCAATAACCATCTAGAGCCTTCTGACCTTTATTTTGAGTGCATCCACAACCCGGCTATCAGGTACTTTCATAAGATTATCGCCCATACCCTTTTTGGTAAACAGCAGAATGTTACATCTGTGTCCCGTGATGAGCTCTTCATTATGTATTGTGCCTCCCAGAGCCGTCCGGTAAACGGTGCCGCTTATATGCTAGCTAACATGGAGCGTATTATCCAGACTTTGAATGCACCAATCCTGTTGGGTGGTTTAGTCACTATGATATCAAATGCAATTGGACTCCGAAGGCCTATGCTAGGATCAGCCCCGTATTATGGAATAAAGCCGATGAACATTGAATTTTGCTTCAACACTAGCTTTATAGGGAATCTTGGGCCAGATGAATTTGAGCTGTTAATTAATCATGAGACTGTCCACCAGTTTATGCTCCTGAACCCTATCACTAGTGTGCATAATAGAGCAAATTGGCTTTTTGACCTCCACCATCCTGCTACACCGCCTTCGTCTTCTTCCACTATTGACATTTACGAAGTATCCAACACCTCTCACGATGCTGAAGACCCTGCCACACCACCGGGATACCATCAGTTTCCCGATCCATGGGAGCAGCAGGTAGTTTCTACTGAGACCGCCACCCAGGCTCCAGAGATCCCACCACCGCCTCCACCTACTGCTACCCTGCACTCTTTGCATGAAGAAATTACTGAAATGCGGGGCGAGCTTACATCTCTCCAAGTGGACTTCATCGCTTTCATGGATTTGGTAACCGACCAACTAGATTTCATGCACCAGCATATGTTCCCTACTCCCCGTGGCTAGAGTTGCCGTTGTTATCATTGATTTGTTCTTCTCTCCCATTTGTATATACAGTGAGGTCACTGTTTAGTTTTAGTGTGGGGAGGATTCTAGTTGTTCTAGCATTCTATCATTTTTTATTTTATTTCTATTTCGAAACAATTCTTATAGATTAATGCAATTTCGATTATTTATCAAGTACCAAGTTTTGCTGCCTTACTGCTATTATTTTATTTTTCATTCATTTTCATTTTTTTAGTATATTTTTTATTTTTCATTTACTGTTTATATTTTCTGCAAATATTATTTCATTAGTGTGTTTGTAAATATTATTTTAAATTATAATATTAGAATATTTCAAAATTATAATTATTAGAATATTTCAAACTTATAATATTAAGAAAATAATAAAATAAAAAATATATATAAACATTTGTAACGGTCTTGTAACGGTCTTCTCATTAATGACATTGAACGTGTTATGCTCGTAACACCCTCGTGACGAGCGTAACACACATTTTTACCGTATTACGACTGTCACACCTTTGTGACGACCGTCACGCGCACAATATATCAGAACGGCTATTACAGAACCGTTCCAACCATTGCCTTCAAAAACCACAATTCCTCCATTGCTGCAAAAATCACGAAACATACCCACTCCACTCCATTTTTCTTCAAATTTCCAAATCTCTAACACTAAAAATACCATCCACCAACTACCCCATTCTCATTCCAAACCTTTTTCAATCCATTTTACAAACACCATGGCCAACAATCAACAAGCTCCCGCTCTCACTTTCAGATCCGGCGAACAAGGCGAAACCCAACGGGTCAAATTTCAGAAGTTTCAACGCTGTGGTCTCCAACCTACACGGTATGTTGATCTTGACTGCTTGAGGAGTTTGGGACTACTTGACAGTGTCTGACAATTTTTGCAAAGTGTGGATTTATAGAACCTGTGCCGCGAACCGCGACCGATTTATGAAACTCTAACCCTTGAGTTTTTGAGTTCCTTTGTATACATCACTCCGCCAGGTGCCACAAACCAACTGTCAGGCCTGGCCAAATTTCGCATGTTTGGCATAGAGCACGAGCTGCCCCAAACTGACATCGCGCGGCTTTTAGGGTTCTGTTCTGACAAAGGTGTCCATCTCCGAGTGCTGGATAATTTTGGTGAGGAAGCCTTCAACTTATGGCACAGTATGACGAATATCCGTGCTGGATCCTACGACCACCTAAATGCCACCCACATTCATAATCTGGCCATCCGCTATTTCCACCGCATCCTCAGCAACACAATCTTCGCCCGTGACAGCAACCACAAGTTCAACTCCAAGGAGCTCTTCTTTATGCATTGCGCGTTCACAGGGAAAAAGATCAACATCGCCTCGTTCTTACTGGCTCACATCCACTCTATTTGTGCTAGAGGCTGAAAACCCTTTTATTTCATAGGGCTGGTCACTTCACTTGCCATAGCTCTGAATTATGGTCCTGCTCTCGCGAATATGCCTTCTATGGCACCGGATTTGCTAACTTTGGATCATTGCAAGGCCGCACATCTCATTTATGAGCGGGAGGATGGCAGATTCCACCCTGTGATCAGGAACACTATTTATCAGAACATCATTTTTCCTTGCAGGGACCGAATCGATCCTCGAAACCAAGCCAACTGATTGTTCGATCCTGCAGCTTCCGCGGGGCGTGCTCCCACTCACGAAGACCAGCCTAATGCCCCCACGGACGAAATGCAAGAAGAGCTGGACAGTGCTCCCCCCGTCCACGACATTCCTGGATCCTCATCTGCACCACCTCCTATTACTCTTGAAGAGGTCCTCCACGCCATTCATATGCAAAATCAAATGAGCGCAGCGCTTGAAAGAAGGCAACATGAGCAATATGAGTATATATGCGCTCAAAACGCTCAAATCTTGACTGGACAGCGGAACATGAACGAGAGGTTGGATGAGGCCCTGTCAGAGCTCAACGCCTTAAGGCTGGACGTCAACACCCTTAGTTTCCAGGATACTGACACAGAAGCCACTCCTACCAGACGCTCTCGCACCAGCAGTAGAGGACGTGGTCACCAGTAGTTTTTCTTTATTTTTTCTATGTAGTTTATTATTTTTTCTGTTTCATTTCCTTTCCGTTTGTTTTTGTAATTGTACTTCCCCGCCTATATACCGCAACATTGAGGACAATGTCGGATTTAGTGTGGGAGAGGTACCTTTCCATCTTTTATAAACTAGTAAATTTTTATGATATGTCTCGATTTAAAATCTTCACTTTATTTAGCCATACCAAAAATTTTTATCTTCGCATTAGCCCGACATACCTATTTTAACGAAATCCCAGTTGAGGAAGCCGAAAACGACATAACAAGATCGATACGGTTATGACACCGTAGACTTCCTACTTACGCGATCCGTTTCAATAACCATTATACCGATATCTGGAGTTTTTAGTTCTACAGTAACCCCTAGTAGTTTATACTAGCAGTCAGCACCGTCTTGACACAAACCACGTGGAGAATCGATGAATATAAGTGTTTGATGCCTGATCATTAAAATATCCTTCCTATCTCGCTGCTAAAAGAAAAGAAATTTTGTGCACCAAAATATACGGTCACATATAAGAGTTGAGAAAATAACGAAGGAATCCAGTGTTGGTTGGTTCAGAGGTATCTGATTCTGGACTTGGTAGGGCGTGCTACGGCTCGATCCCCCACAACCTCCAATGTGGATAAATATGTAGGGTTGCCACATTCGTGTACCAGACCCCGTGCTAAAAGGATCAAAGTCACTAACCGGTTACTCCACTACGTGCGTGCTAAGACAAAGGGCTTAATGTGATTGCGCCAGAACAAAACCGGGTGAAATAGATACGAGGAACTCTGGGCAGAATTATAACGGAACTGTTGGACAGCTCGTTTGAAATGGAAGCCTACGACTAAGCTTATTGCTTGTGTCATTAGCGTATCTTTAGTGTTTCAGTCAAGTATTGGCCGAACCGACGAGGATCTCCCGAAATTGCTTTAAAAATCCAAGGTATGTTTTGCATATGCGCTTGACAAAAACTTGTCCGACCTTCTGAATGACTATTTTCTTGAGGAAAAGCAAAGGTTTAAGTATGGGGGAATTTGATAACAAGAAATCGTATCATATAATTACTATGCTTTTTACCGATTATATAATACATTGAGTCGTCTAACTCCCGATTATCCCGAGCTTTTGTGTCTTTTCACAGGTATAACATTTGTCAACTCAAGCCAATGAAAAAGGACCACATGAAGAAAGCTAGACAAGAAACAAAGAGAAATGAACCAAATCTGCAAAAATACAGATTTTGAAACGGTGACGACCGTCACACCCTGTGACGACCATAACGCCTCCCCAACTTGAAAGAACGCTCGTCACATATCATTGACGAGCGTAATGCGCTATTTAAGCGCATTACGACCGTCACCCACCTGTGACGACCGTCACACGCGTGAAGAGGAGCGTTATGAATTAGTGGAGACGTGGGCAACGTGAGGGCTGAATTGTTCTCCTATATTCCCCCCACTCAGTAACCATGCATCCTATATTTCCTACACTCAAGCCTTTTCCAAGATTCTTTCAACTGCAATATTTTCTCCTATATATATATGTGGTAGTGCAAAGGGATGAGGGTCGAAGAAATTCTCCTAGAACAAAATTTATAGTTTCTCCAATTATTTCTATTTCCTTGTTTTAGAGTTTTTTTCTACATTACTGTAATTTCTATTTCCAACATTAGTTTTAGGGTGTTAATTCTTCATTTAAGAATTAACACAATTTATTGATTTCGATCGAGCTGCAAGGAATATTGTAACATTCAAGATTACCATAGCAACGTTATATCCAGGGTTTTTTTATGCAATTAATATTTATTCATTCTTGTACTATGCCAATTATTTTTATGGATTATATTTTGAATTGCATAGTTATTAAATATATTATGTCCGGCTAAATTATTTGTACCGGTATGTGACTCCTAAGTACCGAAGGAATTCAGTGATACCTTGGCTAAAAACATTTATAAAACAATTTCTGGTTTCCAATTTCCATGTTTAATTTAACTACCCTTGTAACGAGAGTGAGAGGATAATTAACACGATTTTGCCACGAGAGTGGGAAATTAATTAAGGCAAGAACCTGCATGCGAGAGCTGGGGTTCAACCCAGATAGTGGTAACGAAACATTAATTTTTAAATACACGAGAGTGTTTTAATAAATTAATTAAACTCAAATTGTTTTCAAAAAGTGTTATTAAATTTAAAGTGCATCCACTAGGTTTAGTAGCATGACTTATTTCATGAACACGAGAGTGTATGTCTCAGGTTTTTAAACAATTCGTTTTTACCGAAATACTCTATATGCCAAGCGATTCACCGAATTCCCGAGGTCCGACTATCACATACCGGTATAACTATTACTATTATTTTTAATTAAACTATTTCTCCCTTAAAATCAAATATTTATTGCTTAGTTAAACAATTGTAGCATTAGATCGTATGCGATTGATCCTCAGTCTTTGTTGGTTCGATAATCATTTAAAACTAGAACGACTAAACTGTATACTTACAATTAGTATCCCATTAGACTCATAAAGTCCCGATCAACGACCAAATGGTATGAACTCCTGAAGCAAGACGGGTTTACAAATAAATACAGAAGCCCACAAATTAATGCCCAAAACCGGACGGGTAAACTATCTATGTGACCAACAAAACAAATCCCAGATTAATACCTATAACAAGCCAGGAGAACTATCTGTGGAAAACCGACTGCGGATTAATACCTGTAACAAGCCAGGAGAACTATCCACATGAAGAGATTGAAGATTAATACCTGTAACAAGCCAGGAAAACTATCTTTCTTTCTCATGTCAGAGATTAATACCTGTAACAAGCCAGGACAACTATCTCAGCGACCGACAGTTTTCAAGTTCCAGATTAATATCTGAAACTAGATAGGACAACTATCTGTAAACAAATGATTTGTAGATTAACACCTGAAACTAGATAGGAAAACTATTTACACGACCGGACAAAGTAATCTTACACGTATTCCTTCTCAACTTTCCAGATGCAGTCTAACATGGACTCATCCTGAAGCAGCCCCACACAGGCTCATTCTCATATATCTCTGGATGCAGACTAACATGGAATCATCCTGAAATAGCCATACACAAGCTCTTCCTAATACATTTTCAGATAACGGTTAATTCTATTATCCCCTGTAAGTTACTGTGAAGCCCGGATTTTAACCAGAAAACAGCAAACTTTCATCTCTCCAGAGATAACTCTTCAGCAGAGCCTTGGACAACTGAAGTTCCTAGACTCTATTCCCCACAGAGTTGTCCTCAAACAGGAGAACAACAGAAACCCACATTCCCAGCGGACTCCTCCTCCGACAATAGGAATAGGAACCCCTAAAGGGACCATGTGTGAAATCAGCATCTATTTTGGATGGCATCTTTAAGCCCATCTCTAACGACTCTCTGTCATCTTCTCTAAATAGCATCTATAAGCCCATTCCCGTCATCATCAACTAACAATGTTACTTCATGCGAGTGCAAATTTATGGTCACTCTAGTATTCAATCATCTCCCACCTTCAGATTACGAAAGGCAGACAAGCCAATCTAAATCCTCGGGTTTAAGAAGATTCAAAAGGGGCAGTTGTTGTACCCCAAAATTTTCCCTCTCGTGTTTCCCAAGGTTTCTTCTCTTATATGGGTGGTCACAAACACTTTCCTAAAGAAAATGAAATTTTTGAATGTTAGTAAAGTGTCTTTCGATTGGAAATTCAACAATGTCCTTCGATTGGCATCTGAACATGGTACTTCGATTGGCATTTGAGCAAGCTTCGATTGGGCGCTAAACTTCCTTCGACGCAAGCCTGATTCACAAGCTTCGATTGAGTGTTGGTCCCCTCTATTGATCAAGTTCAAATTAAAAGGCTTCGACTACACATTGGTTACTTCAGGCTTTCCTTTGATTCACAAGACAAAAACTTCCTTCATGCCTGCTTTGATTCATAAAATAGTAGTCCCCTGCAGACAAGCTTCGATTGGACATCTAAAGACCCATTTGAGCAAGCTTTGGTCCACAAGTATCATTCCAACAGGGCCTTCTCTATGATTTCCTTCAACACATAAGGCACAGACCCCCTCTTCAACTTGCCTTCAGCGCACTAGGCAAATACTCCCTCCGTGCGTTCCTTCAGCGTACAAAGCAAGAATCCCCTACAAGTTTGTTTCAATTCACCAGCATTGAACTCCTGCATACCAACTTCGATTAGGCGCTGAGTATCCTTCAATCAAGCCTAGTTCACAAAGCTCCCACTGGGCAAAAGGACCCTTCAGCTTGTTATCAGCATATGTATTCCTCTTCATGCTTGTTTTTGGTCTATTAGGCAAAAAGCTTCTTCAAGCTTGCCTTGGTTTCACAAGGCAAAGACCCATCAGCTTGCCTTTGATCTACAAGGCAAAAGGCCCTTTCACTAGTCTTTGATTCACAAGGCAAAGGCCCCCTCTTCAGCTTGCCTTAAGCACACAAGGCTAAGACTCCTTCAGATTTGCCTTCGATCCACCAGGAAAAAAGCTTCCTTCGACCCACAAGGCATTGGCTACCTTTGTGTCAGCTTCGCCTAGGAAATGGCCTCTTTTACGCTTACTTTGACCTGCCTAATGCTAGCATCCACAAGGCATGGGCTGCCTTTGTGCCAACTTCGACTGGGTAATGGTCCCCTTTGAAACAGTTATACACATTTCAACATGCATGATAGTCCCTTCGAAGGCGCATCCATGTCGTCCCTTCGAAGAACCATTCATTGTTCCATTCGAAGGACACATGATTATTGAAAACAAGTTTTCTTTGTGATGGGTCTTGGTCCTACATGTGGCCAGGCCTAGGCCTCTTGTGCAATGGCACTCGAAGGTGGTGACAGAGAAGGTTTTTGATTGGCCAGATTGAAGTTTTCGTTTGAGTTGTTTGAATCAAGCAGCTAGGGCAAGTAGATAGACTCAATTGAATAAGATCTAGTAAGGAGGTTTCTGAACACTTCGAATCAAGACTCTAGGCCATTCGAAGGAGGCAATCAGTGTCATTCAAAGGAGAGCATTTGAAAGTCATTTTCATTCAAATTCAAAAAGAGAGAAGAATTCCATGTCTTTTGCCAAAATTCAAATTCTCATTCATGGATTTGAAGAACATGTTTATGGTTGGTTACTACCTTGCTACCTTGTCCCCTCCTTCTCCTCTATTTAAGTAACATACTAGCAAGCTTCAAGGGGACGAAAATACACAGCATGGGTGCAATCTGGAAAATGTGAGGCCCATGTTAAGCTGGCCCAGAGGCTATATTGGATCTGGTGAGAGGGTCCTTTGAATTCCCATGTTGGGGGCATGTTTTCTGCGCTTGGATCTAGATGTGTTGACCTCTGATGGTATAGATTTGATGCTACATGGTGCGCGTATATAGCCTGGCTGCACTGGATCTGCAAAGAAGAAATGGAAAAATAATATGCAAGAGGCATGGATTGAACCCCTGCCCTTGCACACACATAATGCCTTAACACATACACACCCAACCGTTGGGATGACTTTACATCCAGTAGTATATATCAAATGATTATAATATAATGTAAAACAAGTCATAGTGCTGAGTTGTCAAACATGCGCGTTTTAGTGGAGTCCAAATATTTGAACGGACCAATCATTTTGTTCTGTCTGTCTATGCAGGCGTCAATTCCAGTCAATCATTTTGAGCAACCAGAAGGGATGACCGGAGCCACCACTCCTAGTGGCTTGACTGGAATTGGCGCCTGCGTAGACGGACAGAACAAAATGATTGGTCCGTTCAAATATTTGGACTCCACTGAAACGCGCGTGTTTGATAACTCAGCACTATGACTCGTTTTACATTATATTATAATCATTTGATATATACTACCGGATGTAAAGTCGTCCCAATGGTTGGGTGTGTATGTGTTAAGGCATTATGTGTGTGCAAAGGCAGGGGTTCAATCCTTACCTCTTGCATATTATTTTTCCATTTCTTCTTTGCAGATCCAGTGCAGTCAGGCTATACACGCGCACCATGTAGCATCAAATCTATACCATCAGAGGTCAACACATCTAGATCCAAGCGCAGCAAACATGCCCCCAACATGGGCATTCAAAGGACCCTCTCACCAGATCCAATATAGCCTCTGGGCCAGCTTAACATGGGCCTCACATTTTCCAGATTGCACCCCCTTTCTGCCTTGTGTCAAGCCCATTTACTTTTTTTCTTTATTTATTTGTTTAATTGTTTTTTTTTATTTTAATCATTTTTTTAGAATAATATAAAATCAAAAAAATCATAAAAAATAATAGATTTAGAATTTTTTTTTCAAATTAATTTAATTTTCATAATTTAATTTAATTAATTGTTTTGACCTTATTTTAATTAATTTAAAATCAACTAGATTTATATTTATTTCATTCAAATATTTTTCTTAATAAAAACACAAAAAATATTAGAATTAGTTTTCTTTTATTTATTTAATTAATTAGGATTAAATTTATTCTTTCTTATTTAATTTAAGTTAAGTATTTTCTTACAATAAACAAAAACCAAAATATTTTCTTATTTCACTTTTTAAAAAAAAAGGTTTTAGACGTTTCTCTCCATTTCGCATGCGTTGTTTGTTTTCGCATCTTTTTTATACTAATGTATCTGCTGATGGAATGTAATAGTTATTAGGATTTTTACTGTTTTCCTTATTTTTCTTCCCCTAAGTTTTTGTATATTGTAAATATCCCCCTCTCTGAAGCCATGTAATAGCGTAGGGTTTATTTTCGCACTTTACATTTTTCTGTATCATATTAACTATTAGTAATTAGGCATGTATGAAAAGACTGAAATCAAACGCTAGCAAACTTAACACAAGACTAAAATAATTGAACATAACACACCATGCACATATAAACCTCTAGGGTACCCCACTTCGGTTGCCTTCAGAAAACGGTCACAATTACTGGAACGTGAGAAGTTTTAGTGGTTGTCCTCTAGTTTGAAAGATCACAAGTCCCTCGATGACCCTCTCGATGTTGCCTCGGTTACAAGTGATCTTAGAACTTTAGGAGAGTTACTAAAATTCCTTGCCAAGTTGCCTTCGTGAGCGTAACGTCCCTTCAAATGTCCCTCAAACATCCAACAATAGGGCTACCTACTCACTAATAGTAGGATAGCATTGTCTAAAGGACAAGAGGAAAAGAACTACATTTTCGAGTACAAGTAGATAGATGTTAGATGCTTGCTAAAAAAAAATTTCACGCTTACATATAAACGTTTCAAAAACATTCGCTTTGTCAACACTCTTGAGGACTGATACAAGAGTTATCCCAAAGCGAATCGCCGCTGTGATCGGTGGAAATATAACTGACTTTTTTTAGCTGGTTTCGCGAAATGTCGCGGTAAGCAAGAGTCGCCAGCGTCTTTTATTTTCTCCAACAAGGAAAGGACAAAAGCACAGCAAAATTCCTTTTCGAGATGTCTCTCGATTAGGGAGGTAGATTATAGAAAGGGAAGGTATTAGCACCCTTTCTATCAGTGGTTATCCACGGGCGCTTAGGTACTTGCTCACTATGTTTTCAAAAAGTTTGCTTTTCAAGTGTGTGTGGGTTTTGAAAAAAAAGTTTCGTTTGAAAGATTTCTAAGTGACTCTTGTATCTGTCCTCAAGAGTGTATGAAAATTTTGTTTTGAAAACTTTTTGAAAGTGTCAGTGTGAAAAGATTTTTGTTTTGTTTTTTAGAGAGCAAGTACCCATGAGTCATCTACCTACCCTAAGGAATTAGGCTGTGCAAAAGTCCTTAAAGTAGTGTCGTCCCACCATTGAGAGGTAGGTAGCACCACCGTTGGAGGTGTTCGGGTCAATTCGATTGTAGGGACAGTGTGGTCACCGAAGCAATAGTAGGACACCTTAGAAGTAACCCTAATGTCCTAGATCCTTTTTAATCCGAGGCAACCGTTTCGAGGCAATTGGATCTTGGACATAAGAGCGACCGCTAAAACATCCTATACTTGACGACCACTTTTCAAGGCAACGAGTGAGGCGTACCCTAGAAGTGGCAGGTGCATTGTGTGTTGTTTTCAGTTTATATTAATCTTGGATTAGGCAATTGTGAGCTACGAGTTGTTTTTTTAATTATCATACATTCTTTCATGCAATTTAGCAGTTAGGAGTGCGGAAAATTAAATACATAAATATAAAAGCTACGCTATTACAAGGCGCGGGTCTATACATCGCCAAAATACAAAGACCCATTTTTGATAAAGATGCGGAAAGTAAAAAAACAATAAACCTAATTACTATTACATCCTTGGAAGCAGTTACAAAATGATCAAATAAAATAACGTGCGAAAGAATTAAACTGGTACGTCCGAGGGTTTTGGACCCTTTTTGAGAATTTAAGAGCTTTTTTGTCCTTTGCTTGAAATTAAATTAAAATAAAATCTAATTATTAATTAATTATTTACAAGAAAGATATTTTTTATGTTTTTTTGTATTTAATGAAAATAAAGAAATTAAAATCAAAAGAAAACCCTAGTTCTAAGTTTATTTTAATTATTAAGAAAATGTTAAAGTTAACCTAATTTAAGCTAATTAATTAATTTATACTTTTATGTACAAAAAATAATAATTGTTAATAAGTAATGATAATAAGAAAATGATAAAAAAGAGTCAAAACCTAATTCTATAGAATTTTATTTATTAATAAAAAGGATTAAAATTAACCCTAAATTAAGCTAAGTTAGTTTTCAATATTTATTTACAAAAATAAGTTAATGGTGAATTTAATAAATAATTAAAATATTTACAATTTTGATTTTCTGATTTTTGTTATGAAAAATTAATTTGTGATGAATTAAAACAATTAAGAGAAATTAAGAGAAAAGAAAATAAAATAAAAAAACAAAGCAAACCAAAGGGGGTGTGATGGCCCATGTGGAGGTTTGTGTGGAATTCAGGCCCAAGAAGATCCTAAGCCTGGTTGACTTTCAGGATTGTGTGCACGTTGATTGACTAGAGCATACCATGGGCTCCCTCTCTTGGACTTCAGATTGTTCATCAGGGGCACTTGGCAGGCTTAGGCGCGAAGACGTAAGGTGGAACGTTGGATCACATGCTGCACTGGAACATGTTAGAACAAAAATCAACAATTATATGGGGGGACCTGGGAATCGAACTCAGGTCCCAGTGCTTACCATCCACGTCTACCACCACTCAGCCATTTGCGTTTGTTTGTAACAATAATAACTAATAAACATAATATGTGAAAAGTAACAATTATGCCTGGACACAAAAAAGCGCGCGTTGAGTTTGAATGATCCACTAGCGTTTGGACAGCTCACCCTTCTTCTTCGTTTTTCCTGCAAACATGAACAAGATAGCGGGGGCTTTAAACCCCCACAAAACAAAAGTCCCAATAATAGCGATTAGAGCTATGGGTCACATAAAAAGGGCGCGAGGGTCTGGTTGAATTCGTCTGGCCTTGAAGAATTCAACCATGCTTGTCTCAAGGTCCAATTTTCCCTTATGCCTAAAGCCCTAATTGAGAGCTTCAGAAACCCTAGATTTCGTTCATGGTGGATTTTGATTCAGGCAGTTATAACTCAATTGGATTATACTTATCACTTCAGAAGGCCCCTATTAACATAAATCAAACAAGAAAATAGATTAAAAACGCATGAATCATGTTATGCAATTTTGGAAATATGTTCAAACCGTGGGACTCGTGTTCTTTGATTCTTCGCGTGTTAGGACTGGTTTTTGATGGCAATGGCTTCCTGGAGACTTAGGCAATATGTTTGAATCAAAGAGAAGCTTTGAATTGTGCTGCAAATAGGAAATCCGTTTCACACTTTTTCTCAATTTCTTGCAACTTTGTTATGGAGTTCTATGGCAGCTTTTTTCGTCTTCTACACTAGGGTTGGCCTCAGCATATGTATGTGATGAGAATTAGGTTAAAACTTTGGCCCAAAAGTCCATGAAATTAAGTTTGCAATCCTTGGTTTTCAATCATATAATTTCCAATCTTTTTTCAATGAAAACCTTGCCAATTATGAATGATTTTCCTTTTTTGATTGAGAAACGAGTTTGCCAGCTTGTCCTGATCTGATTTGCTTCACAAAAGATCCAAAAAACATATCTTTTTGATTTTCCTATAATTAAAACTAATTAAATGAATTAATATTAATATAAATTCAATTAATTAATTAAAAATAAGAAAATAAATTATTTTGAGCTCAATGGGTCGTGCATAGGCTTTGGGTAAAGATTCAAGAAATAATTTGAGGCCCATTAGCAAAAATGAAATGTTTTAGGCAAAGTTGACTTTTGAAAGTTCCCAAAAATTTCCCAACTTCTCCAATTCATATCTTGCTCAATTTTGAAGATATGAACATGTTCTTGGACATTTTGGAAAGGTCCTGAAGTCCTCTAACCAATGCCTTTGGTCCCATGTCATTTTGATTTACCAATCTCAAGTTATGGTTTTTGACTTAAAGTGCCTTTTTGTTGACTTTTGAAAATGACCTATAATGTTGAAATTGATAACTTTTTGTGAGAGCATTTCTTGGACTTGGAATGTGAAGATGAGTTGTAGGAAATGTCATCCCCTTCAAAATGAGCATTGGATGGGATTTTTCTGATGAACCATGAAAAAGTTCTGCTCTGGTCAAATTGCAGTTGACTTTTCAGCTGTCCTAAAATAAAAACTTTTGCATCTTGAGACTTTTTGAGCCATGCTTGTGGAATCATGATCAAGAATTGATAAAATGATGATTGTGACTTCAAAATAAGATGTTGACCATAAATTTTGACTTTTGACTGTCAAATGACCATTTTGCCCCTGCAGTTGACTGTGGAGCAATTAGGGCTTTTGACTATGCAACTTGATGCTGTGAGTCTTGAAACTTGACATATATATGCTTGACAATGGATATAGGCATATGGGACTTGATTGGACCCTTGAAAACCTCATTTTCTTTGCAAGAACCAAAACCCTAATTTTGACTGTGTTAGGAGGCAATTGGACTGTGCAATCCTTGAGAGATTTTGAAGCTTGATCTTGCAAAATCTTGAAGAATATGGGAGGGCAATTTTTGGGGTACAACAATTGCCCCTGTTCAATCTTCTTAGACCTGAGGATGTAGATTGGCTGGCGTGTCTTTCGTAATCCGTAGGTGGAAGATGATTGAACACTAGAGTGCCCAAAAATTTGCACTCACATAGTAGAATGTTAGCAGTGTGATGGCAGGAATGGGCTTACAGATGCCATTTGGAGGAATGATGGATAGGAGGATGGGCTTATAGATGCCATCTGGAGCTGTGACAGAATCTTGTCGGGAATGGGCTTATGGATGCCATTTGGAGACTGTTGGTATGTGGATGGGCTTATAGATGCCATCTAGGTGTCGATCGCGTAAGAGATTCCTTAGCGAGAACTTGTGTACCTGAGAAAGAAAGATAATTACCTGGCCTGTTACAGGGGTTGATCTTCAAACTCTTTATGTAGATGTGCCCTGGCTGGATACAGGTATCGAATCTTCAATCAGTTACTCAAAGATGTGCCCTGGCTAGATACAGGAATCGAATCTGGAATTAGTCGTCAACAGATATGCCCTGGCTGGATACAGGAATCGAATCTTCAAACTCTTCAGACATGCCCTGGCTGGATACAGGAATCGAGTCCGGAAATAGTCGTCAACAGATATGCCCTGGCTGGTTACAGGAATCGAATCTTCAAACTCTTCAGACGTGCCCTGGCTGGATACAGGAATCGAGTCCGGAAATAGTCGTCAAGAGATATGCCCTGGCTGGATACAGGAATCGAATCTTCAAACTCTTCTGACGTGCCCTGGCTGGATACAGGAATCGAATCTGGAATTAGTCATCAACAGATATGCCCTGGCTGGATACAAGAATCGAATCTTCAAACTCTTCAGACGTGCCCTGGCTGGATACAGGAATCGAATCTGGAATTAGTCGTCAACAGATATGCCCTGGCTGGATACAGGAATCGAATCTTCAAACTCTTCAGACGTTCCTTGGCTGGATACAGGAATCGAATCTGGAATTAGTCATTAACAGATATGCCCTGGCTGGATACATGAATCGAATCTTCAAACTCTTCAGACGTGCCCTGGCTGGATACAGGAATCGAATCTAGAATTAGTCGTCAACAGATATGCCCTGGCTGGATAGAGGAATCGAATCTTCAAACTCTTCAGACATGCCCTAGCTGGATACAGGAATCGAATCTGGAATTAGTCGTCAACAGATATGCCCTTGCTGGATACAGGAATCGAATCTTCAAACTCTTCAGACGTGCCCTGGCTGGATACAGGAATCGAATCTGGAATTAGTCATCAACAGATATGCCCTGGCTGGATACAGAAATCGAATCTGGAATTGCGACAGTTGATAGTAATTATCTTTGGATTGACTTTTTTTTCTGAAAAGGCAAAACGTTAGTTATATGCAATGTCATGATGTATGATGTCATGATGTTCTCAAAAATAAATGAGATTGTATGTTCATGATGCGTATGCGTATGCTATAATGTATGAAGATGTGATGTTTATGAATGTATTTTTGTCTAGGAAAATAAATCCTTGACGAATGTCGGGAAGTCAAATCCTGGGCTGATGTTTGAGGAGGTGAGTTCTTCGTTTCCGCCGGGGATGATGGTTGCGAGAATAAACCTGTAGGAGAAGATGACTCCATTGAGGAATAAACTTGTTGGAGAGATTACTCTGTGGGAAGAGATACTTCGCTGAGAATTTGATGATAACTCCGCTGGGGATTCCGTTGATAAGTTACATAGGGGAATTTGATGAACTCCGCTGGGGGATAGGAAGAACTTCGTCGAGGACGATCTTTCCGTGGTAATTAGCTGAGGATAACCCAGTTATAGGCTCTGGTGGGGGAATATCCTTTGAATAAAGCTGGGGAGATGCTTTTGCACTCTGCGGGGGATAAGCTTCCAGAATCTACTGGGGATAAGCTTCCAGAATATACTGGGGAGATTGATTCAACTCTCCTGGGAAGACTTTTGGATTGTACTGGGGTGTCTGTATTCCGCCGGGGAACAATCTTAGATTAAGACTGCCGGGGATGCTTGTAGAGGAATATCTGTATACTCGGCTGGGGAGTGTTACGATTTTCTGGGGATATCCAACTTCCTTAGGGCTGACAGTAGCCTAACTCTGCTTGGGGAGAGTGTTACTGACTTGCTGGAGATACTGTGCCTTTTTAGGGCTTATGGGAGACCAACTCTGCTCGGAGAGAGTATTGCTGAGTCTTGCCTTACTCTACGGGGAGTGACGGTATCCTGGTTACATTCTTCACCCGAACATACCTTGTACCTGGAGGACAGAGCAGCTTGTATAATTTGGACCATTCTGATTGCCCCAGCTTCTGTGGGAGAAGGTACCTGTGGAGGTGCTTGACAACTGCCGATTGACAAATCTTCTTCTGGTAGGCAAGTGACGAGATGACGGGACATAGTCGTACGCTTTAATCCCTAATTTTTTCCTGGACCGCCCTTTTGGGTTTTCAGTCCATCGGGATACCCTTTTTTGCCCAAGCCGCCTTTTCAGGTTTTCGACTTGCCGGGTGTACAGATTTTTTTCATTTCATCCCTTATTTTTGCCCGAACCCTTTTGGTTCGCCGGGAAGCCCTTATTTTTACCTAGGTGTGTCGACCTAGCGGGTCTTTGATTGTGCGTAGTATTTTTTCTACTATGTCCACGCTCTCAGAATGCAGGGAGTTGCCCCTGTCATAAGTGTTTTGTCATGCCACCAGAAGATGTTTGATCAGGCAAGATTCGTTGCTGGAATTCATGCCCAATGCCCCAAGTGACTTAGATGGAGATTTGCCCCAAGCTGGTTGGCCTTTTGAGAGATTCTCTGAATCTTGACTTAACTGCCCCAGATGATGGACAATGATCATGTCGTGCCCCTGTATTGGAAGAGCTTTTGTTCACTAGATATTCGTCGTGCGGACTTCTATGTTGTTCAAACAAAAAGTCATATGCAAACAATATTATATTAAAAATGCAAAGCTTATGTCTGTCTTGAAGTTTTTGAAAATGCATTTTTTTCCTAAAAACAAGTGAATTTTTTGTAAACTGTGATGTCAACTCGTTATTTTACTGCAAGGCTTAAGGAGTCAGGATACCTTTCGTAACAGTATGCTTTCGAACTAACCCATGCTTCAGCTAGGACTTTTGAGGGTTATAACGTGGCATGGTTCACAGTTTAAGAAACAAAGGATAAGGCTCAAAATGTATTTGTACCCACCCGCTCTTCGTGATGTTCTTCAAACCTAAACTCAGTTGACCGTGCGTTAGACCTTGTTTGAGTCTTTGTCCTGATATTCTGGTGATGGTTCGGATATTGACAATTTTTTGTGGATAGGCAGTCATTTCTTTTTGGTTGAGGGTTTGTAAAACCTCTTCCTTTTTGATTTCGTTATCCCTGTTTTTTACCTGACCGGTTTACAGTCAGCGGGATGCCCCAGTTTTGGTAAGTCTCCTTCATAGGTTTTGACTTAATGGGTTTTTATTTTGAAAGATAATGACTGCCTGTCCTTTATGATTATTCGGAACCATCACTGTCTTTTGTTTCAGAAGGACTTCTTTTGATGCCATTCGTTGTGCACCTGGATCAACTGAGAAGACTACCCTGCCCCAGGTTATGATTAAGGGTTTTAATTTTCGAAAAGAAAAACTCCAACTTCCTTGGCTCAAAGGGGTTGACGAGGGATTATCTTCCTTATAACTCCAGTGTTTAGGAATTGAAATAATGCCTGTACCTCATCAGTGGGGTCTGTTCAAAAGCATATTATAAGGATCGTGGTATCGTTTTCGTCATCCTCCCTCAAGAGGCTTAGAATTTGCAATTGAGAATTGAACATCATAGAAACATGAAAGTAATTTTGAATATAATGAATACGAATAGATTAATTCAAACAGACATATGCGATGCATTAATGAAATAAAAGAGTTTGCTATGACATTAATTGTTTGTATAAGCAAAGAAGAATACAACTCGGAAATTCAAATAAAACAAAAGCCTTCAATGATTTGGTAAAGGGGAAGTGATTATGTTTGGAGCCTCTGGTGCTTCAAACTGGACTTCCTTGGCGTCAATCATGTCTTGGACCTTGTTCTTCAGAGCCCAACAGGTGTCCGTAGTATGCCCCGGGCTATCAGAGTGGTATGCGCACCTTTCGTTGGGATGATAGTTAGGAGCAGAAGTGTTTGGATTCCGGAGAGGAGCCCTTAAGGTAATCAGCCCTGCCCTCAACAATTGTTATAATGCTTGATCCAGTGGCATGTTGATCTTGGTGAACTGTCTTTTGGGTGTGACCTCCTTATGTTGATGCCCATGTCTTTGTTGAACAGGCATAGGATTAGAGATCTGGGTTTCCCCTACATGTTGATCATGGCGGCTCTTTTTACCATGCACAGCATTGGACTCCTTTCTTCCATGGTAAGGCTTTTTATGAGCATCAGAAGGTGCAGCTTCTTGAATCTTTCCAGCTTTGATACCCGCTTCAATCCTCTCCCCGGTCAAAATCAGGTCTGTAAACCCAGCAGAAGAATTACCAATCAGATGGTGGAAGAACGGACCAGACAGGGTCCCCCGGAACATATCAACGAGCTCACGGTCGGTCAGAGGTGGTTGCACCCTTCCAGCAAGGTCTCTCCACTTTTGCGCATATTCCTTGAATCGTTCACCCGTCCCTAGTGACATACCCTGGAGTTGGGTACGCGTAGGAGCGAGGTCGGAATTGTACTGATACTGCTTGTAGAATGCAGTAGCCAAGTCCTCCCAGTTACGAATACTGGCTCCATCTAGCTGATAGAACCATTCAAGTTGAGTCCCTGAAAGACTTTCCTGGAAGAAATGGATCCATAGATTCTTGTCAATGGTATACGGTTGGATCTTCCTCACATATGATCTGAGATGCAGCTTAGGACAGGATGCCCCGTCGTATTTTGCAAAAGCAGGTGCTTTGAATTTGTGAGGGATCACCACCCTAGAGGATAAACCTAGATCTTCGAAATCCAGGTCGGGCACTTTCTGTATCTCCATAGCACTTAGACGGTCTTCTAGCTGTTTGTACATGTCCTTAGCTGGAGGGTACTGTTCATCATTGAAATCCGTCTCGTTGTCGGAGACCACGGGACTAGGAACCCTTCTCTCTTGGGGATTGTCTTTGCCCACAGATGAGGTAGTCAGCTCAACCTCATTTTGTGATCCATTCCCAGATCTGCGTCTAGGGTTGAACAAAACAGTCCTCTTCTTCTTCTTCTTCTCTTTCAGAAGCAGAGTCTTCAAATCCTGTTGACCCTAGGCTAGGCTCATAACCATCTCTTGGAACTGGGCATTCTGGGCCTGGAGGGCCTTGATAGCTTGTTCATTGGATGATTCAGGATTCATGATGATTGCTGAAATAAACAGCGAAGAAAATAAGTGACCTGTCAAAAGGGTACCTGTAATGCAATGATATGTATGTATGCATGCAATGTTTTCAAGGATCTCGCGGGGTAAACAAGAAAATTGTTAGAATTCGCATCTGGTTGCTTGATTGAAGGAACTTCATGTTGTTGAGAGTCCTTCTTCAAGAGTCAAGGCTCACCATATCGAGTGGGTCATAGCCCCTGACTCAAGTCATCAACCTTGGCTAGAGGAAAATAAATCCCCTTTGCCCCTTGCTAGACAGTTGATTCATCATGACCTGCATCACAAGCCCTTGAGATCCTTGAAATGGATTAGTCCTTATGCAGGATGCATGCAATGATATGATGTTATGCTATGCATGGAGTGATATAAGTAGACCCTGTTACGAGCCCAGATTAAGGACTGTAAACAAAACCTGCAAGAAACTTGTGTGTCAGATAACAAGTATGCAAGTAGTCAAGTTTGAAGGCACACAAGTCACACAAGAGAGCCCTTAGAGTTTAGGCCAGCATGAAGTTTGGGGTACTACCCTCTTGAAGTTGGTGGGCTCAAAAACCTGTCCTATCAAAAGTAACCGGGTTCTAAGGAGCTCAGTATCATAGGGTTGTTTTCTGTGTTCATTGTTTTGACTTATCCACTGAACTAGCGATCAAAATATTCCAAGAAAACAACCGTCAATGAGTGTAGTATCGAGTATCTACCAACTTCGGACTGCACCAAAGTCGGTCATCTCACTACCCCTAAAGAGGCCAGGATGGTCAAGTAAGGTTCCTAAGGTCAGTTGATGCTTCACGACACCACGCGGCGGCCCCGTACTCTCCTTGACTTGACTCAAGGGTTACCGGTACTCACCAAAGTGCCACATCAACATAGCAACTTCTTCAACCGTGTCGGTATACCCCGCACAGTTCCCTCACAGTTTGTTGCTACCTAAAAGGTATCCCCCAGATCCAGGTTAGGATCTATGAAACTCCCAAAACAGGCCCACAATATTAAAGTAATCAAAACAGGCAATTGAAAACATAAGAGTGGTCTAATCCTAAGGTACACCTCACTTTTATAAGTTTCCCCAGCAGAGTCGCCAGTTCTGTGATCGGTGGAAATAGAACTGACTGTTTTTAGCTGGTTTCGCGAAATGTCGCGGTAAGCAAGAGTCGCCAGCGTCTTTTATTTTCTCCAACAAGGAAAGGACAAAAGCACAGCAAAATTCCTTTTCGAGATGTCTCTCGGTTTGGGAGGTAGATTATAGAAAGGGAAGGTATTAGCACCCTTTCTATCAGTGGTTATCCACGGGCGCTTAGGTACTTGCTCACTATGTTTTCAAAAAGTTTGCTTTTCAAGTGTGTGTGGGTTTTGAAAAAAAAGTTTCGTTTGAAATATTTCTAAGTGACTCTTGTATCTGTCCTCAAGAGTGTATGAAAAATTTGTTTTGAAAACTTTTTGAAAGTGTCAGTGTGAAAATATTTTTGTTTTGGTTTTTAGAGAGCAAGTACCCATGAGTCATCTACCTACCCTAAGGAATTAGGCTGTGTAAAAGTCCTTAAAATAGTGCCATCCCACCATTGAGAGGTAGGTAGCACCACCGTTGGAGGTGTTCGGGTCAATTCGATTGTAGGGACAGTGTGGTCACCGAAGCAATAGTAGGACACCTTAGAAGTAACCCTAATGTCCTAGATCTTTTTTAATCCGAGGCAACCGTTTCGAGGCAACTGGATCTTGGACATAAGAGCGACCGCTAAAACATCCTATACTTGACGACCACTTTTCAAGGCAACGAGTGAGGCGTACCCTAGAAGTGGCAGGTGCATTGTGTGTTGTTTTCAGTTTATATTAATCTTGGATTAGGCAATTGTGAGCTACGAGTTGTTTTTTTAATTATCATACATTCTTTCATGCAATTTAGCAGTTAGGAGTGCGGAAAATTAAATACATAAATATAAAAGCTACGCTATTACAAGGCGCGGGTCTATACATCGCCAAAATACAAAGACCCATTTTTGATAAAGATGTGGAAAGTAAAAAAACAATAAACCTAATTACTATTACATCCTTGGAAGCAGTTACAAAATGATCAAATAAAATAACGTGCGAAAGAATTAAACTGGTACGTCCGAGGGTTTTGGACCCTTTTTGAGAATTTAAGAGCTTTTTTGTCCTTTGCTTGAAATTAAATTAAAATAAAATCTAATTATTAATTAATTATTTACAAGAAAGATATTTTTTATGTTTTTTTGTATTTAATGAAAATAAAGAAATTAAAATCAAAAGAAAACCCTAGTTCTAAGTTTATTTTAATTATTAAGAAAATGTTAAAGTTAACCTAATTTAAGCTAATTAATTAATTTACATTTTTATGTACAAAAAATAATAATTGTTAATAAGTAATGATAATAAGAAAATGATAAAAAAGAGTCAAAACCTAATTCTATAGAATTTTATTTATTAAGAAAAAGGATTAAAATTAACCCTAAATTAAGCTAAGTTAGTTTTCAATATTTATTTACAAAAATAAGTTAATGGTGAATTTAATAAATAATTAAAATATTTACAATTTTGATTTTCTGATTTTTGTTATGAAAAATTAATTTGTGATGAATTAAAACAATTAAGAGAAATTAAGAGAAAAGAAAATAAAATAAAAAAACAAAGCAAACCAAAGGGGGTGTGATGGCCCATGTGGATGTTTGTGTGGAATTCAGGCCCAAGAAGATCCTAAGCCTGGTTGACTTTCAGGATTGTGTGCATGTTGATTGACTAGAGCATACCATGGGCTCCCTCTCTTGGCCTTCAGATTGTTCATCAGGGGCACTTTGCAGGCTTAGGCGCGAAGACATATGGTGGAACGTTGGATCACATGCTGCACTGGAACACGTTAGAACAAAAATCAACAATTATATGGGGGGGCCTGGGAATCGAACCCAGGTCCCAGTGCTTACCAGCCACGTCTACCACCACTCAGCCATTTGCGTTTGTTTGTAACAATAATAACTAATAAACATAATATGTGAAAAGTAACAATTATGCCTGGACACAAAAAAGTGCGCGCTGAGTTTGAATGATCCACTAGCGTTTGGACAGCTCACCCTTCTTCTTCGTTTTTCCTGCAAACATGAACAAGATAGCGGGGGTTTTAAACCCCCACAAAACAAAAGTCCCAATAATAGCGATTAGAGCTATGGGTCACATAAAAAGGGCGCGAGGGTCTGGTTGAATTCGTCTGGCCTTGACGAATTCAACCATGCTTGTCTCAAGGTCCAATTTTCCCTTATGCCTAAAGCCCTAATTGAGAGCTTCAGAAACCCTAGATTTCGTTCATGGTGGATTTTGATTCAGGCAGTTATAACAATTGGATTATACCAATCACTTCAGAAGGCCCCTATTAACATAAATCAAACAAGAAAATAGATTAAAAATGCATGAATCATGTTATGCAATTTTGGAAATATGTTTAAACCGTGGGACTCGTGTTCTTTGATTCTTCGCGTGTTAGGACTGGTTTTTTATAGCAATGGCTTCCTGGAGACTCAGGCAATATGTTTGAATCAAAGAGAAGCTTTGAATTATGCTGCAAATAGGAAATCCGTTTCACACTTTTTCTCAATTTCTTGCAACTTTGTTATGGAGTTCTATGGCAGCTTTTTTCGTCTTCTACACTAGGGTTGGCCTCAGCATATGTATGTGATGAGAATTAGGTTAAAACTTTGGCCCAAAAGTCCATGAAATTAAGTTTGCAATCTTTGGTTTTCAATCATATAATTTCCAATCTTTTTTCAATGAAAACCTTGCCAACTATGAATGATTTTCCTTTTTTGATTGAGAAACGAGTTTGCCAGCTTGCCCTGATCTGATTTGCTTCACAAAAGATCCAAAAAAACATATCTTTTTGATTTTCCTATAATTAAAACTAATTAAATGAATTAATATTAATATAAATTCAATTAATTAATTAAAAATAAGAAAATAAATTATTTTGAGCTCAATGGGTCGTGCATAGGCTTTGGGTAAAGATTCAAGAAATAATTTGAGGCCCATTAGCAAAAATGAAGTGTTTTAGGCAAAGTTGACTTTTGAAAGTTCCCAAAAATTTCCCAACTTCTCCAATGCATATCTTGCTCAATTTTGAAGATATGAACATGTTCTTGGACATTTTGGAAAGGTCCTGAAGTCCTCTAACCAATGTCTTTGGTCCCATGTCAGTTTTATTTACCAATCTCAAGTTATGGTCTTTGACTTAAAGTGCCTTTTTGTTGACTTTTGATAATGACCTATAATGTTGAAATTGATAACTTTTTGTGAGAGCATTTCTTGGACTTGGAATGTGAAGATGAGTTGTAGGAAATGTAATTCCCTTCAAAATGAGCATTGGATGGGATTTTTCTGATGAACCATGAAAAAGTTCTGCTCTGGTCAAATTGCAGTTGACTTTTCAACTGTCCTAAAATAGAAACTTTTGCATCTTGAGACTTTTTGAGCCATGCTTGTGGAATAATGATCAAGAATTGATCAAATGATGATTGTGACTTCAAAATAAGATGTTGACCAAAAAATTTGACTTTTGACTGTCAAATGACCATTTTACCCCTGCAGTTGACTGTGGAGCAATTAGGGCTTTTGACTGTGCAACTTGATGTTGTGAGTCTTGAAACTTGACATATAGATGCTTGACAATGGATATAGGCATATGGGACTTGATTGGACCCTTGAAAACCTCATTTTCTTTGCAAGAACCAAAACCCTAATTTTGACTGTGTTAGGAGGCAATTGGACTGTGCAATCCTTGAGAGATTTTGAAGCTTGATCTTGCCAAATCTTGAAGAATATGGGAGGGCAAATTTTGGGGTACAACAGCCGCACTAAGGCATTTTCAAACTACTTTTTTAAAACACAAAGCACAAGCAATTTTCAACACATGAGCTAGCATCTAAGAGCCTGTAGATAACTATGGATGGAAAGGGTGCTAACACCTTCCCTTTCCATAATCTCCCCCCCCCCCCCCCCCCCCCCCCTCTTACTCAGAAAACTCTCGAAAAGGTATTTTTTTGTTCTTTTCACCCTTTCCTTAATTTGGATAAAAGAAAAGTCGGTGACGAATCTTGCTTACAACAAAATTTGCAAACACAAACGCAAAACCACTATTAATAGTCAGTTCGGCCACCGTATCACAACGTGTTACCCAAATCTATCCTAACGAAGTTAACACTGGGTGGTATTGTGATAAGACCGAGTTCCACGATAGTCAAAGCCTTTGATGGTTCTTAGAGTACGGTATTCGGAGAAGTAGACCTCCCCATCAATATCGGTCCTCACATGTTCTATATCACTTTTCAGGTCATGGATATAGAACCGGTATATATTCGTTTACTCGGACGACCCTGGATTCATGCGATAGGGGCAGTTACGTCGACTTTACATCAAAAGTTGAAATTCTTTGTCAATGGGAGATTGGTCATAATTGGTGGGGAAGAGGACATATTTGTAAGTCACATTGAGTCCTACAGGTATATCAGTGCTGACAAAGATTGCATATCTACACCATTTCAAGTACTCGAGGTTGCTTCCACAATAACTTTACCGGTACAAAAAATCAAAAAGCCCAGTATGACATCATGGAGAGACTTACACATGGCAGTGGAGAATAGTGATTCGAAAGGTTGGGGAAAGCTCCCCGAGATACCTGAGAAGAAGAATCATTTTGGCTTGGGTTATGAATTGTCAAAGGCTACTCTCAAAGGGAAAGCAAGGTTTCCACCAATCCATGAAGTCTTCATCAGCAAAGGAGTGGAGCATGGCGAACAAGTGGTAATGGTGTCCCACAAAAATACCATCAAAAAGGCGACAAATTTGATTCGTGAATGCGCCCCGGACGAAGATTTAAAGAACTGGACAATTGTGGAAATTCTTGAAATTTTCTTCCCAAAGTAATTTTCTTTGTTTTTGAAAGAACCTATGTCAAGCCCAGGGCATAGGGGTTGTTTGTAAGGGTCCTCGTGTGTTTCAATCAATATTTATGATTAATAAAAATGTGTTTCGTATTTAATTAAGATCCTTGTTTTTCTTTTGGAATTTATCATATATGTTCTATAAAAAGGCAATACATTTTCTCATATGCATTTTCCAAATTCTCGTACTAAACAAAAACTGAACCAAAACATGATAAATGTGCAGATCCATACCTAAAATTATCGATGATGTTACTGCTACTATCCAATGTGATTTTGATAATCCTGTCAACAAAGATGAAGAGGAAGATGTTGAGGATCTTGAACTTTCTGAAGAACTGGAAAGAAGCATAGAACAAAAGGCCGACAACATACAACCATATCAAGAGCCTATCGAGACTGTGATAAGGTGGGAGAACTGACTTGAGGTTTTGTGTTTGTGTTCGCAAATGTTTCGGTTTAGCAAGAGTCGCCATCGACTTTTTATTTTATCCAAAGGAAAGGTCAAAAAGCACAGGAAAGACCTTTGAGATGTTTTCTTGGGTTCGGGAGGTAGATTATGAAAAGGAAAGGTGCAAACACCCTTTTCATCCATGGTTATCCATGGGCTCTTAGTTACTTGTTTAGATCACTTGCTTTTGCTTTTCAATTGTTTGAAATGGTGCTTTGTGTGTGGTTTTGAAAATGTTTTGAAAAGAGGCCATCGTTGTGGCAACCTTTGTAATGATTCTTGTTTGAATATATACAAAGGTGTTTGTCTTTTGAAAAGATGTTTCAATGTTTGAAAGTTTGATATTTGGGAAATGTTTTGAAATTGTGTTGTGAAGTGTGTTTGAAAATAGCAAGGACGTTTTTGCAAGTTTTGATCAAGTAACTAAGAGTTGTCTACCCTATTTTACTTAAAAGTCTTTCCTACACATTTTTAACCCTTTTGACAGTGTTGCTTTACCATTGCATTCGGTAAACAACCTTGTATTTAGATGTTAAACGGGACAGGCGCGGGTCATCGTATTGACCATGATAGCAATTGTGCTAAGTATCTTTAGCAAATTTTTGAGGGACTAGATCATTTTGTATAGGCAACCAAGATAGCGTCATCGAGGGACTATGATCTTTTGTCTTGTTTTTGTTTTGCTAAGATACTCAACATGCATAACATGGCCATTTTCAAGGCAACAAGTGGATGAAACCATAGGGGTGCATGTGTGCATTGTGTTGTTATTTTCATGCATTTTTGTCTTGCATTAGGTCAAACTATTTGTTTTGATTTTGGATTTTGCATACAAACCCTAATCTCTATCATGGCATATTTGAAAGTTATAAATGCGCAAAATAAATCTACGACTATTACAACATTGATATGGGAAGGGGGGTACAATTTTTGAATGGGGGTATTTGCAAGAAAATAAAACCTTAATATTTACTATTACATCCAAATTGAATAAATGGTACAAATAAATAAATAGGCAAGTATTTAAATGGTCAATTAAATAAACATGCAAAATATTATGAATATGCAAAAAAAAATGTTTTTGTTTATTTTTATGTATGTAAGAATAAAATATTTAATGTAATAAAAAAAAAGAAAATAAAAAGTTATTTTTGTTAAGGGAAAAACCCTAAATTTTGTTTTAAGAAAGTATATTTATTAATATTATTTATTTATGTAAAATAAAAAATAAAAATATATTCAAGTGTCAAAAAATAAAATATATTAGGAAAAAAATATTATTTTTAATAAGGGTGGAAACCCTAGTTTTTTGTCTTAAGATAATATATATTTTATTATTTATTTCATGTACAAGAATAAATATAAACATATATACAAGGATATTAAAAATAAAAGATATGAAAAAAATATTATTTTATATGTATGAATAATAAAAATTAAATATATAATATTTCTATAATGCTTATAAGTTTTTATTAAAGAAAATAAAGGTATATACCAATTAATAATTATTCTTATGTCTAAAAAATAATAAAATAAAATTTGAAAATTTATGAAAATATTTTAATATTTTTTATGTTTAGAAAAAAATATAATAAAATCAGAAATGAAAAATAAATAGAAAATGCAAAAATATAAAGAAATGGGCCAGGGGGTACAATCAGTAAAGAGGGGGTGTCAAAAACAATGCCAGAACCAAGCCCAGCCCACTGAACTTCATCTTCAACCTTTGTCAACCAAAAACACGCGCGCCTGACTCAAATATGGAAAACCCGCATACGTGCTCTAATGCAAAACCTCATAACACCAAAGTTGTAGCATTTGTCAAGACGATTTCAACCATATAAAGAACTTAATCTAACTCTCAAAGACCAGAGAGAATTTCTCTGGCCCTAATTTCTAACCTAACTTTTTTAAGAAGTTCATGAATCAAATTCTCTTAACACGTTTAACTTAAATGAAAACTGGGCATATGTACAGCTTCAGGGCTATGAGTACTACATTTTTTATTCACAAACCAAAGTCTAATGATTCCTAAATAGAGAGATAGGAAGTTGACAAAAACCTATTTCAGATGAACTCGTGTATGGCAATGTGGAGCTTTTCAGTGAGGCCTGAGATGCTTGGGAGCTTGCTTGAACTTCCTCTGACCTTTCCTAATGCCTAGTTTGCCTTAGATGTGCTTGAACAAGCTTGTAGAACTCAACCTGCACAAGCTGAAAATAGAAATGGTGAAGCTTGCAAATGGAGTTACAGTCAGTGGCCAATGATTGGGATAGCTTGGATAGGTTATATGGAATGTATTGGAACAAGTTTGGGGCAAAACGCACGAGTAACTTGTGAGATGGAAGTGAAACTGCAGGGAGTGCCCTGTTTTGCAAAAGGAATGTGATTTAGTGTTTTGGAAGGCTTGAGGGTTCAACAATTCGTGTTTCTGGCTCAAGACAATGTGCAAAACTTGTCTAAAATTCTTGCAAGGGTTGGTTATATCAGATATGCAAGTTGTTGCTCTTTGGTAAGTTTTCTTGTATTTTAAGCAAAAGTAACAAGTGATGCAAGACAGGCCTGTACAGGCTATCTACTAGCTTGAACTTTATGATCTTGTCCCCCTCAGTTTGTGGATATTGTTTGTTGTACAAGATTTTGTTCAAGGCTCAAGAATGCATTTTGACATAAAGCAAATTTGACAAAAATGGTAATGTTGCCTTTTTGCTATTTTTGGATTAATCTCTTGTGTAATCCTCCCATGATCAGAACAAAGCCTTAAACCAATGGATTTGCATTTAATTATTGAGTATGAAAGGGTTTAGGGACCTGTAATCAAGTACAAACAAATGCTGGATGGAAGTTGCAACTTGTATCAACATGAAAATGTTGTGAGTTTTTGCCAAATTCAAACCTTCGATTCTCCCTAACCATAAATGATTTTGGAGAGTTCTTGGACATTTTGGAAAGCTTGTAACATTCTATACAATCCATATATGAAATGCATTTTGAGATTCCAAGTGGAACTATGTGAAAAATGGCCATGAAGATAGGTCAAAGTGGAAATGCATTTTGAGATTCCAAGCTTCTTTTGAGAAAACTTTGTGAATCAAAGTTGTAGATTTTGTGGAGGACTACAATTTCATGTTGGAAGTTTTGTTTGAATCCAATTGCATCATGGTGAAAATGTTGGGCAAAGTTGGGAAAAAATAAGAAAATTTCATAACTTAGAAAAATTCTAAGTTATGAAATTTTTCAATCTTAAACCCTAATTTGCAAAATTAGGTTTCTTGATGAACAAGTTTCATGTTTTGACACATCTTGATGAAAAATGACCCTTGGAACTTGATTTTGACCAAAAAGTCAAAGTTTGACTTTTCAGTGTACTGTCAAATTTTGATCAGTTGACTGAAAAATTCATCTGTCAATCCAATGCATTTGAGATCTTTTGAACCTTGTGAATAGGTTAAGATGATGTCATTGAGTCCTTGAATCCATTATTGAACCCAATTTGTCATTGGCTAGGTGAAAAATCAGAAATTTCCCTTATACAATCAAACCCCTAAAAATGACCATTTTGCCCTTTTGATGATCTGATCAAATTTCTTGAGGAGTTGTGATCCAAACTTGATCAAATAGTCCATATGAGTCTATAATGTTAATGTGGATCAAAAATTATAAGTTTTGACTGTAAATTGGTCACAGTTGACTTTTTCCCCAATACAATTGATTTTTAGGTCAACTGTCCAATTGATTGGGCAAAAATTTGATTCAAGGTTTGAGACTTGGTAGAGGCAATCTTGTAAGTCCAACATGAAGTATGAAAGTCATTTTGAGCATTGAAAGTCCAAAAATCCTTGTGCAAACTCAAACCCTAATTTAGGTCATCAGTGCAAGGAAATGTCTTGAGCAGAGCAAAACCCTAGTTTGGTCTTGAGTCCAAAGAATCTTGTGAGTGGAAATCTTGATAAAATGAGAGGGCAAATTTTTGGGTACAACAGCTGCCCCTGTACAATCTTCTTGAACCTGAAGAGTTAGATTGGCGAGTTTTCCTTTCGTGACTCGAAGGTAAAAGAGGATTGGACACTAGAGTGCCCGTAAATTTGCACTCGTCAAAATGTAAATGAGGGAATGGGCTTACAGATGCCATTTGGAGATGGTATAATCTTGCTGGAGATGGGCTTAAAGATGCCATCCAAGAATATTTGTTGAAAATCAGGAGAATGAACACCAGAATGGTATTCGCATCTGGAACATATCTGAGTTGTATCTGGAGATTGGATTCGTATGAGCAAAGGAATGGCGTCCACGTTTGGAGCGTATCCTAGTTATAACCATATTTGATTTTTGAATGAATATCAGAATGACTGTCGTGTCTGGAGTGTATTTGTATTGTATCTGAATTCTAAATGGGCGATAAGGAAACATCTGTGTATGGAGCATCTCTGGGCTGGGGATAAATTCTGAATGAGTGACAGAATGGCAACCGTGTCTAGAGCGTATTTGGACTGTATTTGAAGTTGAGATTTTGTATGAGTAGCAGAATGACTTCCGTGTCTGGAGTGTATCCGTACTGTAACTGGGATCTGGACAAGTGACAGAATGACGTCCGTGTCTGGAGTGTATATGGACTTGAATTTGATAGTTGAATCTGAATGAGAAATAGAATGGCTTCCGTGTCTGAAGCGTATATAGTCTGTATCTGATTGATGAACTCTGAATGAGTAGTAGAATGACCTCCGTGTCTGGGGTGTATCCATATTTTATCTGAATAAGAGATTTGAATGAGTAATAGAATGACTTCCGTGTCTGGAATGTATTTGTATTGTATCTGAAATCTTGGCATAGTTGTTAAAGATATCTTTTAATCTCATCCTGAAAAGGGTAAAATGTTAGCTGAATCATAAAGTTATGTTGCATGACATGTATGATGCAATAAAATGTGTTCTACCAATGTTTATGATATATGAATGTAATGGATGCGCATGTAAGCTGATTAGAGGTCTTGCTGAGGAAAACAAATCCTTGATAACTGGAGATAATGAAATCTTTGACTTCTGCCGGGGAAAATAAATCCCTTGACCGCTGTTGGAGATTCAAAATTTTTGATTGTTGAGAATGAGAAATCCTTGGACCACTGTTGGGGATAGAAAGTCCTTGGCAACTTGTGGGGATTAATAAAAACCTTGACAACTTCTGTGGGGATGTGAGAATCCTTCATGACTTTCCTGGGGAATAAAGGGAAACTCTGACGATCTCTACTGGGGAATTGAAACCTTAGAGGCTTCACCGGAGAAATGAGACTGAGAATCTTCGATCTGCTGGGAAATAACTCTATGGGGAGAATTCTTGTTCTGTTGGAAAGTTTTCAAGAGTTTGGGTGGTATGCCAATCTATCGAGGAATTATCCGAAGCTGTTGTCTGGTTAGTAAGATAAATTGCAGGGGAATCTTCTGGTTTTAAGACAAATCTCTGTGGAATTGGAGGAAACTAGATGGTCTTCCCCGGGGGTTTAAGGGTTGAAGTTTTGGACTACATTGGGGAAGGAAGTTTTATCTTCATTGATGGTTTGCAGTTTAAAGTTTTGCTCTGCTGGGGATTGGGAGTTTTATCTTCATTGATGGTTTGCAGTTTAAAGTTTTGCTCCGCTAGGGATTGGGAGTTTTGGAAACTTAGTTCTGATGGGGATTTTGAAACTTAACTCCGTTGGGGATATGTATTTCAAGGCTATAGCTTGGCTGAGGATTTCTCCTTGAATAGCCCAAAGGAGTTTTCCCATACTTTCAATCTGTCAGTAATTATTCTTTCTCTTTTCGTTTTATTTGTAAGCAATGAGTATATTCAAATGCATATGCTCATTCAATAAATCATTGGACATTTTCAAATAAAACATAAGTGTAAAAAAGGAAAGAAAAGGCAAACAATTTTCTGCACTTTGAAGTATCTTTGTATTAACTTCGTGTAAGTATTTTGTACAAAGGGGACAAACATCCTAGTAAGAGAATGTTGTCATAAAATTGAGAAACATGTATACAAAGAAAGATGGCTATGTGTGATAATTCCATGGGGTTCCCATTCTGCTATAGCCTTGGTAACTCTGAGTATCTTGTCCATTCGTTGCTTCGTCCAACGATGATCGGATTGATTAGAAGCCCAGAGCTTGTCTGTTAAAGAGATTGTCCTTAAAGTGATCCGACGAGACATAATCATACGCTTTATTTCCTTAAATTTTGCCTGGACCGCCCTTTCGGGTTTTCAGTCCACCGGGAAACCCTTTTTACCCAAGTCGCCCTTTCGGGTTTTCAACTTGCCGGGTGTACAGATTTTTTTTATTTATCCCTAATTTTTGCCTGAACCGCCCTTTCGGGTTTTCGATTCACCGGGATGCCCATTTTTTTTCCAAGTCGCCCTTTCGGGTTTTCAACTTGTCAGGTCGGTTATACGTAGTATCTTTTGACTATGTCTGCATTCGCAGGGTGCGGTAGGTCATCGCCGTCCATGGTGGTCAGGATCATTGCCCCACCAGAAAAGATGTTTTTGATCACAAATGTTCCTTCATAAGTAGGAGTCCATTTTCCCCTGGGATCACTTTGTGGCAAGATGATCCGCTTGATTACAAGGTCCCCGACTTGATATACTTGTCTCTTGACTTTCTTGTTGAAGGCCTTGATCATACGTTTCTGATACGCCTGGCCATGGCAAACAGCAGTAAGTCGCTTTTCGTCAATTAAGTTAAGTTGATCAAGCCGGGTATGAATCCAATCGTCTTCACTTAAACCAGCATCCTTCATGATTCTCAAGGAAAGAATCTGAACTTCTATAGGTAAAACAGCTTCCATTCCATATACCAAAGAAAAGGGGGTTGCCCCAGTTGAAGTGCGTGACGTGGTACGGTACCCATGCAGAGCAAACGGTAACATCTCATGCCAGTCCTTGTAGGTGACTGTCATCTTTTGAATGATATTTTTGATATTTTTGTTCGCAGCTTCGACAGCACCGTTCATCTTAGGCTGATAGGGAGATGAATTGTGATGTTGAATCTTGAACTGCTCGTACAGAGCGGTGATCATAGTATTGTTCAAATTTGTACCGTTGTCGGTGATGATCCTGTCGGGGATACCATACCGGCATATGAGGTTCTGCTTGATGAAGCGGGCAACCACATTCTTTGTAACGGAGGCGAAGGAAGCTGCTTCGACCCACTTGGTGAAGTAATCAATGGCTACCAGGATGAAACGGTTTCCATTGGATGTTGTAGGCTTGATATCTCCAATCATGTCGATTCTCCACATCGCGAATGGCCAAGGAGCTGTTAAGACATTGAGAGGAACTGGAGGAATGTGTACCTTGTCAGCATAGATTTGGCATTTGTGACAAGTACGGGAATGTTGATGACAATCAGCTTCCATGGTAGACCAGTAGTAGCCTGCACGTAGAATCTTCTTAGCCATCGTATGACCGCTTGAGTGGGTGCCAAAGGTGCCATTATGTAGTTCAGCCATGATCTGCTCAGCTTCAACCTTGTCCACACAACGGAGTAGGACACAATCAAGATTGCGCTTGTATAGGATACCATTGCTTAGAAAGAACTTGGCTGCGAACCTCCTTAAGAACTTTTTGTCGTTGACTTAAACTCCTTCAGGGTATTCTTGTGCTTCGAGATACCTTTTGACGTCATGAAACCAAGGTCGGTCCACTATTTCTTCGGTATTAATCTCGTGACAATGTGCAGGTTCGTCCATTCGTTCAATGGTTATTTGAGGAGCCTCATTATCCCAATTAAGTTTAAACATGGATGACATTGTAGCTAGCGCATCTGCCAACTGATTCTCTTCTCGCGGGAAGTGCTCGAAGGTAATCTGCTCGAAATGTGGTAACAATGTCAAGACATGTTCTTTGTAAGGGATGAGGTTAGGGTGCTTAGTATCCCACTCTCCTTTGATTTGACTGATAACCAAAGCTGAGTCCCCAAATACAATCAAAGATTTGATTCCCAAGTCAATAGCAGCCTTGAGACCAAAGATACAAGCTTCATACTCGGCCATGTTGTTGGTGCAGCTGAAGCAGAGTCTAGAAGTGAAAGGTGTATGGCAACCTTCTAGAGAGATAAGTACCGCGCCGATACCATTTCCAAGTGCATTGGAGGCACCATCAAAGTACAGGGTCCATCGGGATCCTTGTTCAGGTCCGTCATACGGTCTATTTTCTTCAATGTTGCTCAATGTCATGATATCCTCGTCGGGAAAGTCGAACCTCATGGATTGGTAATCTTCGACAGCTTGATGGGCCAGATGATCGGCTAGCACACTCCCCTTTATGGATTTTTGGGTTGTTTACTGGATATCATACTCAGTCAGGATCATCTTCCATCTAGCGATTCTTCCGGATAGAGCAGGCTTCTCGAAGATGTACTTGATCGGATCCATCTTAGAAATCAGCAGAGTGGTATCTGTCAACATATACTGCCTTAGCCGGCGAGCAGCCCATACCAAAGCACGGCAAGTTTTCTCGAGAAGTGAGTAGCGAGTCTCACAGTCGATAAACTTTTTGCTAAGGTAATAAATGGCATGCTCTTTTCGGCCAGACTCGTCATGTTGGCCCAGTACGCACCCCATTGAATTCTCTAGAACGATCATATACATGATTAATGGCCTTCCTTCGATGGGTGGCATCAAGATAGGAGGTTCCAACAAATACTCCTTGATTTTATCAAAAGCAACTTGACAGTCATCATTCCATTTAACCACCTGATCTTTCTTCAACAGCTTGAAGATTGGTTCACAGGTAGATGTTAGATGAGAGATTAACCTTGCAATGTAGTTTAGGCATCCCAAGAAACCTCTGACCTCCTTCTCAGTGCGAGGGGCAGGCATTTCTTGTATAGCTTTGACTTTGGCAGGATCAATCTCGATGCCTTTATTACTGACAATTAATCCCAAGAGTTTACTGGACCTGACTCTGAAAGTGCACTTGTTAGGGTTCAGTCTGAGTTTGTACTCTTTCAATCTGACAAACAGCTTTTGCAGATGGTCGAGGTGTTCTTCTTCTGTTTGTGAACGGGATATCATGTCATCTACGTAGACTTCAATCTCATGATGTATCATGTCATGAAACAAAGCTACCATGGCTCGCTGATAGGTTGCCCCGGCATTCTTCAGTCCAAATGGCATCACTTTATAGCAGAAGGTACCCCACTGCGTAACAAAAGTAGTCTTCTCCATGTCTTCGGGGTCCATTATGATCTAGTTGTACCCTGAAAATCCATCCATGAAAGAAAATACCTTATGCTGAGCTGTGTTGTCAACCAAGATGTTAATGTGCGGTAGTGGAAAGTCATCTTTAGGGATAGCCCTATTTAAGTCTCGGTAATCCACGCACATTCTGACTTTTCCGTCCTTCTTGGGAACGAGCACGATGTTAGCAACCCATTGTGGATAGGAAGTAACAGCAAGAAAGACAGCATTGAACTGCTACATCACTTCAGCTTTGATCTTTTCGGACATGTCGGGCCTCATTCGACGGACTTTCTGTTTGATTGGTGGACAGTCTTCTCTTGTAGGGAGACGGTGAACCACAATATCTGTATCAAGTCCGGGCATGTCTTTATAGGACCAGGCGAAGATCTCAACATATTCATTCAACAGCTGAACTAAGCGCTCTTTGACATTTGGCTCTAGGTTGGCACCCACTTTAACCTCTTTTCTGTCTTCGGCAGTACCCAAGGTGATAGTCTCTAACAGCTCTTCATGGGGCAGAATAGCCCTCTCTTCCTGTTGCAAAAGACTAGCCAACTCTCCAGGAACTTCACAGTCTTCATCACCTTCGTATTCAGCATGATTGACCAAATCTTCAGAGTCACTGAAGGCCATAGCAGAATTGTTACCCATAGAATCCAGAGTGAATGGGTACCTACATTTTGTGAGTGTGGGTGTGTGTAAGGGATAGCCACCTTTAAACAAATAAAATGTAAAATTAAAAACAATGAACACAAAAGTTTATATATGAAAACATCCATGATTCATTAAAAATGGCATATGAAGATGAAAAATCAAGCCCTTACAAATGGACCTTTGTGCCCCGGGTAAGGCACAAGGCAAAAAGAGCGTATGATTTGTTTAATAATTATTACAGACCAACAGAAAATGTTCAAAAGATAAATTACTGATTGATGAAAGTGATGGGAATGAAGTCTTTCGCCTCCCAGTTGTTCAGTCCTCCTTCAATAGTTGGAAAGATCTAGTCTTCAAAATTGCTTCCTTCTTCATCATCTTATAAGGCATGAACTCCATGATGAGTGATCTTTAATGCTGGTTCTCCAGCCCGGGATTGATGCACAGCCTTCTGACTAGCAGCAGTGAAACCCATGCCAAACTTATCTGTCTTGTAGAGAAAATCTGGTAGTTGACCCCATACTGTACTTCCTCCTTCCTTGATCACAGCCTTCGCATCTTTAAGGGACGACATCTGGGACACAGGTTTGGTAATGATGGGCACAAAAGCCATTGTCTTGGCTACCGCAACTTCAGGGGAAACCTCTTCAAAGTGCTGAAAGGGGGTCTCAATGAATTCACCATCTAATTCAACATAGCGGAATGAATTCAGATGGCTTATCATATACTCCTCCTCGCCACGAACTGTCACAATTTTCCCCTAGACAGGGTACTTAAGCTTCTGATGCAGGGTAGATGTAACAGCTCCATCATAATGAATCCAGGGCCTTCCTAACAAGAAAGAGTAGGAGGGAAGGATGTCCATGACATAAAATGTGGAGTTGAAATTTTTCGTACCCACTTTAATTGGGATGTCCACCTCCCCGTGGACCATCCTCTTAGAACCATCAAAGGCTCTTACGATGATGTTGTTGGGCTTCAAAATTAGACCTTCACAATCTAATCTGTCCAATTCCTTATTTGGTAGGACATTTAAAGACGACTCGGTATCAACCAGAACATGAGCAAGAGTGGTCCCTCTGCACTCCACCGAGACATGCAGCGCATCATTATGCTTTCTTCCCTTAGATGTTAGACCGGCATCAGAGAAGCCAGGACCATTGTCGGCTGTAAGGCTAGCTACACACTCTTGAAAATGATCCGCAGAAGTTTCTTGAGGCACATGGGCCGTCTTTAGGAATTTGATCAAGGCTGTGGCATGAGCCTCGAAACAGAGTAATAGGGCCAACATAGAGATTTTTGAAGGGGATGACCAAAGGTTTTCTTAATTATTTTTAAAATCTCCTCCATTTCCTTTTGGGTGGTCTCGGGGATGACCAAAGGTTGAGCCCTCGTCCTGACGGGCGCTTCTTGGATCCCCTTACCTTTATCAGCAGTAACAGCAGAGGGTACAGCTTCGGGAGTTATGATTTCTTCAATCACTGGAGTTCGTACAGACGCATTGACGAGAACCAGAGTAACCTTAGGAGCACTTGAGGGTCCGAAGATTGCCCTTGGAGGAGCAATCTCCGGAGAGAAGATTCTTCCGCTGCGGGTGATCTTACTTGTCCCCTCAATATTTCCTATTTCAGGAGTCTCTTCATCGGAACTTTCTTCCACTGATTCTATCTGCTTAACACCGTGGTAGAAGATCTCTCCTCCATAATTCCACGGTATTATCTTGTTGGACTTGTATGGGATAGGCCCCGACATTGTTATCTTCAGAGGTACAAACTTTGGATCGGGTGTAATCTTAACAGGTCTTTTGGAGACCTTGGAAAGATTGTCGGAAATGGTGATTATATCAACATCATTGATTGGAGTAACAGGAGGAATAGGAGTTTTCTGGAAGAGGATTTCTTGATTATCCATCAGGCGTTGGATGCCTGACTTCAACAGCGGACAATCGGATTGCAAGGTCAAACACAGGTAACAATCTTTTTCACAGCCTGGGAAAATCCAGACTTTCAACAGATTCATCTTGATCATTGGTAATGGAGTCATTAAGTCATCAACAGCAGTAACATAAAGAACTTCTACAACAGCATGCACATTATGACCATGTTTTGGCATTGGAGCGAATATCACATTAGGTTTTTCAGGTGCGTCAAACTCCATCTCCTTGGCATCTATTAAATCCTGGATTTTATTTTTAAGGGCCCAACAGTTGTTAGTGTCTTTCCCCACACTGTCCGAATGATATGCACACTTTGCATTTGAATGATAGTAGGGAGAAGAGGTATTTGGTTTTTTCGGTGCCTCTTTCAAGTTTGTAAGGTTTAACTTCAACAGATGAGTGATAACCTGAGCAGGTGTCATATTGATCCGGGTGAATTTCCGTGCAGGCCTTTCCACCCTGGCTTGGTTGGTTCTGGGTTGACTGCTTCGAGGTTGATCAGCTGTGGAATTCTGAATCATCACAGCCCCTGCCGCTGGTCGGCGCTCGACTCTTCCTTGATTTCTCTGGGAGTAAACAGCTGAGACCTCTTTCTTGGCTAGAAAGGTCTTCTTGATAGTGGCGGAAGCGGATGTATCTTTCTGAATTTTACCGCTCTTAATACCAGCTTCGACCCTTTCACCGGTCAGAATTAACTCGGTGAACCCTGCAGATGAGCTCCCGATCAAGTGATTAAAGAATGGACCTGAGAGGGTCCCCAAAAACATATACACCAGCTCTCTCTCAGACAAAGGTGGCTGCACCCTTCCAGCCAAGTCCCGCCACTTTTGGGCATACTCCTTAAAGCCTTCATTAGAGACCATACCCATACTCTGTAATTGAGTACAAGTAGGTGCTAAATTTGCATTGTATTGATATTGTCGGTAGAAGGCAGTAGCCAAATCCTCCCATTTATGTACATCAGATCTCTCAAGCTGATAGAACCAATCCAATTGCGTACCCGACAAACTATCTTGAAAAAAGTGGACTCATAGATCCTTATCAGAAGAATGAGGTTGGATTTTTCTGACGTAAGGCCGCAGATGCATCTTTGGACAAGACAAACCATCATATTTAGAAAATGTAGGCACCTTGAATTTAGGGGGAATCACAATCCTAGCAACCAACCTTAGCTCCTCGAAATCCAGCCCAGGAACTCTTTGTACCTCCATGGCTGCCAAACGCTCTTCCAGATTCTTATACTTATCGTCTGTCGGAGGATACTGCTTCTCGGAGTAATCTTCATCCTCTTCTTCTTCTTCCTCTTCTTCAGACTCTGAGGGCACTGCAACTCCCTTTCCTTTGCCAACCCCTTCATCAGACGTCGAGGGGAAATCTAGGACCCTTCTAGCTTGGTTCTCAAACCTTCTCCCCAAAGTAGCTACACCCTCTCTTTTCTTTTTCTTCTTTTTTTTCCTTTTCTTTCTCTAACAATGCTTTAAGATCCTCTTGACCCTTTGCCAAGGTCATGAGGAGTTGTTGGAACTGTGAATTCTGCGCCTGTAGATCTTTGACCGTCTGCTCTATATCCATCTTGCTGAAATAAACAGCAGAAAGATAAGGAAACCTAGTGTGAAGACCTGCTTATGCATATGATGAATGATATGTTATTCATGTAATACATTCAAGGATTCATAAATTCAAATTTGTTGTAAACAAAAAAAGAACGCACATCATATTAATAAGAAGAATTTGTTAGTACATAAGTGCCCCATGGGCAAAATGAATACATAATTCTAATGTAAAAAGACGTTGTGCATCCTCTTTGGTGCAATGTAGGTGTTGAGAGTCTGCTCTTCATGGAGTCGACGAGTAAGTTCCAAAGCCTTCTTCTCGCTGGCGTAGAAGCTGGCTTCAAAAGTATTATGTTCTTCCTTGAGCTGTATCCAACTCTTTTGCAAATCTTCCAATGATGTTGGCATGTCAGGATGTGGGAGGGTGTATGGAACCTCTCCTTCCATAACAGGCTCTTTGATCATGGGAAGAATGTAGGGGTAAGGCATCATAAGACTCTAGGCACGGGTTCGTACCCACTAGAGGTAAGGCTCAAGGGGGATGAAATTCTTGTGTCCCAGTGTCTTACTGTCCACTTTGTTGGGCATCCTCCAAGCTCGGATAAACCTTTGTCGAAGTCCTTGAGCGTCATTGTCGAAGTCAAAAACCAAGTCTGGAATCAGCATGTCATGAGGGCCATCCCTTCGGGCATACCCAAATTGTCTCAGAGCTAAACAGGGGTTGTAGGTAATGCCTCCCTTAATGCCAATTAATGGGACATTAGGGAATTCCCTACAACGATCAATGATGATGACATTTTCTCTGGACCGAGAACACCAATGAACATCAGAATGTGTAAGAGTCATCAATCGTTGTGACCACCTCAAGCCTTTCTCATTCTTCAAGATCGATTGGGGAAGGTGAGAAATAAACCACCTTGCTAGGAGAGGAGTACAACACATTAGAACACCTCTCTTCCTCATTATTCGTGTGTGAAATGAGTGGAGGATATCCCCAAGCAATATAGGCACAGGATTCCGAGATATGTAAATTTTGACAGCATTCACATCTATAAGCTGATCAGGGTTTGGGAACAAGACCAACCCATAGATGAGAAGAGCTACAATCTCCTCAAAAGCTTGCAGGTCTAGAGAATTCCAGCATTCTTGTGCCTTCTCAAACAGAAATTTTGCCAAGAAACCCTTGACACCACTTCTGGTTTCCCAATGACCTTTGATATCAGATGGTTGCAAGTGTAAGGCTTGAGCAACATCTTCAGGCTTTGGTTCTCTTTCTGTACCGTTGTATGGTAGTTTATGGAGAATAGGAATCCTCGGGAGTTGAGAAAATTCCTCCAAAGTAGGCACTAGTTGGTAATCTAGAAATGTAAAGCAATGGTGTAGGGGGTCAAAGAACTGGAAGAGAACTTTCACCGTGTCTTCTTCAATGTTGGAGTTGACCAAGTTGAGAAGTCTACCATGTCTTTCACTGAAGGGAGAATTCTCTGGAATCTTGGAAGTAAGCTCCTTGAGTTGAGGAGGGATTCTCACAAGGTTGACCTGAATAGTTTTCCTGCGGAGTGATTCCATAACCTACAAAACAGGAACAAAGATGAAGATCCAAACCCTTGAAATGGTTAGTGGATGCATATGATGCTTTATGATGTTCATGATGTATGCACAAGTATATGTACAGATAAGTCACACAAGATCCTAGTTTCAGGCTTGCATTAGGTTTCATAGGTAAGTACCCTCTTGAAGTTTAGTTGGCTCAATCTGTCCTATAAATAGTAATCGGGTTCTAAGGAGCTCAATATCACTGGATTATTTTTTGTGTTCATTGTTTCAGTTTAGCCACTTAACTGGCGACCGAAATATTCAAAGAAAATAACCCTCAATGAGTGTAGTATCGAGTATCTACCAACTTCGGACTGCACCAAAGCCGGTCATCTCACTACCCCTAATAAGGCCAAGATGGTCAAGTAAAGGTTCTAAAAGTTCATTAGTGCTTCATGACATCACTCAGCAGCCCCGTATTCTCTTTGATTGACTCAAAGGCTACCGGTACCCACAAATATGTCGCACTAATATAGCTATTGCTTCAACCATGTCGGTATACCCCGCACAGTTTCCACAATGTATTGCTATTTACCTATGAATGTTTCCCAAATCCGGGTGGAGGATTTCAAGCCCAAACAATAGAACCAATTGTAAAGCAATCAAAGCAAACAAAGTAAGCATGCAAAGGTGATCTAAACCCTAAGGTAACCCCACTTTTAGATATTGTCCCCAGCAGAGTCGCCAGTTCTGTGATACGGTGGGAGAACTGACTTGAGGTTTTGTGTTTGTATTCGCAAATGTTTCGGTTTAGCAAGAGTCGCCACCGACTTTTTATTCTATCCAAAGGAAAGGTCAAAAAGCACAGGAAAGACCTTTGAGATGTTTTCTTGGGTTCGGGGGGTAGATTATGAAAAGGAAAGGTGCAAGCACCCTTTTTGTTGTACCCCAAAATTTGCCCTCCCATATTCTTCAAGATTTGCCAAGTCAAAGGTTCAAAAGCTCTCAAGGGTTGCACAGTTCAAGGGCCTCCTAACAGTCAAAAACTAGGGTTTTGATTCTGACAAATAAATTGAAGTTCCCAAGGGTCCAATCAAGTCCCACATGCCTACAAACATGGTCAAGCATCCTCATGCCAAGTTTCAAGACTTACAGCACAAAATTGCACAGTCAAAAACCCTAATTGCTCAATAGTCAACTGTAGGGGCAAAATGGTCATTTGACAGTCAAAAGTTCAATTTTTTGGTCAACATCTTATTTTGAAGCCACAAACATCATTTGATCAATGCTTGATCATGATTCTCAAAGTATGGTTCAAAAAGTCTCAAGATGCAAAAGTTTCCATATTTGGACAGTTGAAAAAGTCAACTGTAACTTGACCAAGGCATAACTTCCACATGGTTTCTCAGAAAAATTCCATCCAAAGCTCATTTTGAAGAGAAAGACATTTCCTACAACTCCTCTTCACACTTCAAGTCCAAGAAATGCTCTCACAAAAAGTTATCAATTTCAATATTATAGGTCATTTTCAAAAGTCAACAAAAAGGGACTTTAAGTCAAAGACCATAACTTGGGATTGGTAAATCAAAATGACATGGTACCAAAGGCATTGGTTATAGGACTTCAAGACCTTTCCAAAATGTCCAGGAACATGATCAAAGCTTAAAAATTGAGCAAGATATGCCTTGTGTAAGTTGGGAAATTTTTGGGAATTTTGAAAAGTCAACTTTACTTCAAATGCCTCAAAATTGCTAATGGGCCACAAATTCTTCCAAGAATCATCATCCAAAGGTTATGCACGACCATTTGACCCAAAGGGGAATTATTTCATCATTTTTTTATTATTTATTTGAATTTTTAATCACTATTAATTCATTTAATGAAATAAAATATGACAAAAATAGAAAACCATGTTTTTTAATCCTTTTTTGAAGCATATTCTCTCCATAAAACCTCAAGATTCGTGCACACCCAATTTGGGAAAGGTTTGGCCATGATTGGTATCAAAAACACATGGAAAAGATTTAAAAAGATACCATTAAAAATCCAATATTTGATTCATGATTACAAGGGTTTTTGGATTGGATTTGCAACCCTAATTCGTCCCATACATAAGTCAGAATGCAAACCTAATGCCTAGAACCTGGAAGCTGCGCCTAAACCTAAGAACAAACTTTGCAATTTTTGTCAAAAGTTCCAAAACTGATTTCACACATAGAGCGTGATTCAAAGCTTCTAACCAATTCCAAAAGCTTTCTAAGGCATCACTGAACCTAACTGAATCCTTTTCCACGCTTCTAACGCAAAGAATTGGTAACATGATGTCGTCCTGTTCTTAACATTTGTCAAATTTGTGTTTCAATTATACGCATCCTCATTGCATTTTTTCTGTTGATTTATACTAATTGAATCATTCTGAAGCTAACTATGCCATTTAATTGAGTTTTCGTGCTTTATACATGAATCTACCATGGAAGCTTGCTAGGTTTTCAAAGCTCTTAAATTGGGGACTTTTGCATATGGTAAAATCAGACCATGAGACTTATACCATTGAAATCGTGACGTTCCAAGGAATCTAAAACATCCATCGCGCCTTTTTTATATTTGTTTAATTCCTATTCGCTATTTTTTGTATTTCAGATTGTGGGGGTTTAAAACCCCCGCTATCTAGTTTGTTTTTCAGGCAAAAATGAAGAACAAGTGGGGAAGACGATGCGTGGAGGAAAGCCATTGGTGGATTCAAACATTGGCGCCTTTTGTTGATTATCCAGCATAACGTTTTTTCTCTCTCTTATCATTCATTGCCCATTAAGCATACAACCAAACGCGCTGGTTCAGTTGGTGGGCAACGTGGACAATAGGTATTGGGACCTGGGTTCGATTCCCAGGTCCCCTCCCTTTCTCATATTATTTTGTTTTCCATGTTCCTACGCAGCGTGCATTCTAGGGGTTCACCATACATCCACTATCCAAGCGTGCCACATGTCTCAGAACATCAATCCAATGGCCTTGATCTGAAGAACACCATATGCATTGGTCAATGGAGCCACACACAAGCCAGGAAAGTCCATGTGGGCTAGCGTTTCATGGGCCTGATTGCTACAATGATACCTCCAAAAGGGCCAGATAACCCCCCTGTTTGCATATTTCTTTCTAAATTTCTTCTTTCATTTTAATTTCTTTTTATTTTGTTTTAACTATTTTAATAAATTCACAAAATAATTTTACAACATAAAAAATAACAAAAAAATCAGAAAGACAAAAATATAAATATATTTTATTTAAATGTTTTGTTTGTAAATAAATTTTATCAATTAATTTAGTTTTAATTCTAGATTTAATTTCAATGTTTTTTTAATAAACTAAAAAATGTAGAATTAGGGTTTTAAATACTTTTATTCTTTTTCTTTTCTTTTATCATTATTAAATATTAATTATTTTTATAAATAAATTGCCAATGTAAATAAATAATTTAAACTAGGTCTAATTTAAACATTTTCTTAATAAGTTAAAAGACAATTTAGAATTAGGGTTAATTAACTTTTCTTTTTTTTAATTTTATTTAATTTTCTTACTAAAATCCATAAATACAAAAACTCAAAAACTAACTTCCTTTTCTCATTTAATTTAATTAATTTCGTAACTGTAATCTAATTTCCTTAAAAGGGTCCAACGCCCTCGCATTCTCGACTTTACTTCTTCGCGCATTTTATTTTTATTTCTTTTTTTGTGAATATAATGTAATTGCCCAAAGCCGTGTAATAGATTAATTAGACATTTATCTTTCCGCATTTTGTTTTATTTCAAATCGGGTCTTGGATTAATTTGGCGATGTAGACCCGCGTCTTTGTAATAGCGTAGGACTTTTAATTTCGCATCTTTTAACTATTAATAATTTGCATGAAAGAATGAATGCCAAAATAAAAGCAACGCGTAGATCACCAATGCATGAACAAGATAAACATGAATGAACATGACACACAAATCACACACCACCCCTAGGGTATGTCTCACTGTTGCCTTGCCCCTCGAAAGGTGGTCGTCGAGTAGAGGATGTTTTAGTAAGTCCTCATGTCCATGAACATGGCATGAGGGTAGCTTCTAAGGTGTCTTCCTATTGCTCCGGTGATCACCGTGTCCCGAACCCTCGAATTGACCCGAACACCTCCAACGGTGGTGCTACCTACCTCTCAATGGTGGGATGGCACTACTTTAAGGACATTTACACAGACGAATTCCTTAGGGTAGGTAGAGAACTCGTAGATACTTGCTCTAATTTCAAAACAAATCAAAAAATACTTTTCACACCGACACCTTTTCAAAAAGCTTTCGAAAGCAACTTTTCAAACACTCTTGAGGACTGATACAAGAGTCGAACTGAAATTTTCAAAGAAAATTTTTTTAAACCCACAGTTGAAAAGCAAACAAACCATTTTTGAAAACACAATGAGCAAGTATCTAAGAGCCCATGGATAACCATGGATAGAAAGGGTGCTAATACCTTCCCTTTCTATAAATCTACCTCCCGAACCGAGAGCTAATCTCAATAAGGAATTTTTCTGTGCTTTTGTCCTTTCCATATTGGAGAAAATAAAAGACGGTGGCGACTCTTGCTTCCGCGACATTTTGCGAACCAGCGTTAAACAGTCAGTTCCAGATCCACCGATCACAGAACTGGCGACTCTGCTGGGGATATTTATAAAGTGAGGTGTACCTTAGGACTAAGATCACTGTGTTTTCAATTGCTTTGACTTGTTTGCTTCAAATTATGGGTTGCATGGGAGTTACATAGATCCTAACCCGGATCTGGGGATACCCTGTTTAGGTAGCATAAGCTGTGAGAGACCCGTCCGGCGTAGACCGACATGGGTGAAGCAGTGGCTACGTTGGTGTGGCACCTTGGTCTGTACCGATATCCCTTGTGTCGCAACGAGGAGAATATGGGTCTTCTGAGGAGTCATTAAGCACCAACCGACCTTAGAACCTTAAATGACCCAACTTGGCCAATAGAACAGTAGCAGTATGCTACGCCCATTAAGGCTAAACTCTCGTGATGGTTCTGGCCGTAAGAAAAGATTGCGATGCCGGAGTTATGACTGATTGAGGGTAGTCAATGATATTGGGATCCTCTAAGAACCCGGTTACTTTTGATAGGACAGGTATGAACCGACAAACTGAAAGAGGGTAATACCTAGACCTCATGCTGGCCTAAACTCTAAGGGCTTCTCCTGTGTGACTTGTGTGCCTTCGTACTTGACTACTTGCATGCTTGTTATCTGACACTTGAATTTCTTGCAGGTTTTGTTTATAGTCCTTAATTAGGACTCATGACAGGGTTTACTGAATTCCTTGCAAGTTTTGTTTATAGTCCTTAATTGGGACTCATAACAGGGTTCACTGAGTTTCTTGCAGGTTTTGTTTATGTCCTTAATTGGGACTCATAACAAGGGTTTACCTACAGTGCCCCATGCATAGCATAACATCATACCATTGCATGCATCCTTCATAAGGACTGTTGTACCCCAAAATTTGCCCTCGCATTTTTCCACAAGAAATCTCAACTTCAAGCCTTTCCTGATTTTTTAAACTGGCTCAAGAATCGGACAAATGGTTTTTTCTTGTCAGTCAAGCGAAATTAGGGTTTTTACTGATTTTCAGGACTCTGGATTGTTTCACAGTTGGCTTAGGGTTTTGGTTGATTCTGGCGCATTTTGATCAGGCGAACGTTATTTGGCATTTAATCAGGAATTAAGGTTTTATGAGCATATCCTCAGCAAAATTAAAATTCCACAGCACGTTGCAAGATTTTCCAAGATTCGGGTTGGATTCGCATTGTTTTGACTTAATCAGTAAAAGAGGCAGTTGGGTTGAATTCACGTTGGTTTGTTTGAGTCAGTCAAAGAAGATGTGCAGTTTGGAATTACAGTGCGTGGCAAAGAATCAGTGAAAAAAAAGGAATGCGCTTGATCAGTTTATTTTGGTTAACTGCTGCTTTGATTTGGATATTGGAAAAGACAGGTTTAATTGATCGATATCACTAAGACATTGTTTTATTTAAGTTATTTATTATTCTAAATTGAGTGATTGAAATTTATTTTTCAATTGTTTCAATTCAAAGAGTTTTAAATAAATAAATGAACAATAAAGAGAAAATAGAATTAAATTGGATAATGGAAACTTTTATTTATCTTTAAATTAAATGTACAATTGATGTTTGGAATTTAAATTACAAACATTGTTTTTACATTGATTTAAATTTAAATAAAGGGGAAAACTATCCTATTTATTCCTAATTCTTCGTTCTTCACTTCGCTCCGGTGCTCCATTTTTCATCTGCAAAAGGAAAAAAAGAGAAAGTCAAAAGCAGTTGAATTAATTAAAGACAGATAAAATTTGCAATCATCATTAAGGGCCACTGACTGGGATCAGTTGACCCTCTCTGCAAATCACGGGATTTCTCCCGGTTCACAAAGAGGGAAGAATTTTATCGAATGCAAAATGTCAAATGCATAAATTCAAGATTTCAAACTGCATAGTTCAAGTTCAACCAAACTGGAAAAATCAAAGAAAAGTACAGTTTGCTGTCACAAATGCCAAAGTCTACTCAAAGATATCAAAGAAGATAAAAAAAGTTGCAATTTACTGTCAAAATACAAAGTCCACTCAAAAGTTGCCAAGAGAAGATTTTGAAAGATATCAAAAGAGCACAAAAGCTGGATAAAGTATGCAGAGGAAAGTTATGCAAGCAAGCTAACTCTAAATCATCATTTCCCATCAAGTGGCCACTTTCAGAAAATACAGTAAAAAACATTAAAAATTCTTTTAACTGCACAAAGAGAGAGAGAGAGAGATAAAGGCAGCTGATGCAGGTTTTCAGGATAGGCAGAAGATACAAGAAAAGATATACAAAAGAGAACACAGTTCAGCAAGAAAACCAGGGAGGAGGAAAATATACAAAAAAATCATTCAAAACCAACATAACCTCAAGAGCCTCATCCTGCATCAACATACCAACCAGCATATGCAAATATACCATACTGTCAAACTTCAAACCTGATAAACCAAACACATAACCTACTGCAAGCAAAAACCTACATTATCCAAGCCTTAAAACCTGATGAGCTCAAAGCCTGAACCATTACAAACGCATAACATAAAACCTGCTGAACCTAAACCAACAAGGCCAACCTGTCACAAACACAAAACCATTCCAACCATCAAACCAAACATACAACTTGCAGTCCAATAAACCTCAAGCATATAGCCAGTCAACCAGAACCATAAACCTGCATACAACTAAAATACCTTGGCCTAAACTCAGACCTGCTGAAACCTACTCAGAACCTGCATTAATCTAAAAGCCAGGATACCAGTTCAAAGGACCAAAAGCATTCAAAACCAACTCCTAAGCCCTTAGCAAAACATCATGGGGCAAGCAGAACAAGGCGATACAAGCAAGCATTCAAAAGTTTAAGGCAACATAAGCATACAGAAGAGGCATCTCAGAAGGCCATTCAAGGCAAAGTGTCAAGGCAGCAAATGTTCTAAAGCATACGAATACTCAAGGGCAACTCAACCCTAGGCCCTCAGTATAAACATCACTGGGCAATAAAACATCTCAGAAGGCATCCAACTCAACGAAAGTTCAGGGCAATAGGAGAAGAAAAGAGAAAATATTCAAAAGCAAGCGTCTCATTTCAACCAACACAGTAGGAAAGAAGAGATAAAGAAGTGAATCGTTTCAAGAGGGTTTTTCAGTTAAAATCATCATCAAAACCCAAGAAAAATGGCAAAAAGGTAAAAGTACCAAATTTTCCCAAGCTAGCTTCCAGCTTCATCACCGAACCTCCGCCACCGAGCCTCCTACGCGCCTCCTCCATCTTCTTCCTCCCCTCTATCAAGGTAAGACATCCCTCTTCTCATGCCTTTTCATCCTCATTAAAACAAACAAAAGTCAAACACTCAGTCAAAAGAAAAAGCAGTAAACAATTACATATAAGAAGGATTCGAACCCTAACGCGTTGAGAAGAAAGAAGAGTCGTACCTCTGTTTGTCACCATTTGAGTGGGCTTGAAGAGAGGAGAAGAGGTGGAGATCGCTGATGGCTGAGGCGAAAGGTTTCAGTTTGGGCAAAGAGCGAACGATCGGAGAAGACGAACAAGTGAACGAACGGCGCCGCGGCCATATTCCCAAACCCTAAATCCCTTTACTGAATGAAAAAACCTCTAACCCTAAAATGTTGCTTCAAAACCATGGGCCTGACCCGTTGTAAATTCCCCTGAAGCCCAAAAAACATTTAACACACCCCTTTTAATAAACATTTGATTAATACTAACCTTTTTTCTTTTTATAAACCATATATTCTTTTTAACTTATCATATTACAAATATCATATTAATACTAATACATAAAAAACATATTTTATCTAATTTAAACTTTCTTTTCTATACTTAATTCAATTAATTTTAAAACACTTTCGAATATATATTGAACACACATATATAAAAAATATATTTTTTGCACTATACCGTATAATTGAAAATATCTTTTTTTCTTTTAAATATACCTTTGTACATAACAATATAAAAATACACTTCCGTTTTTAGACATAATTCAATTCTTGACATTTAAATACTTTTTGTATATAATAATGAAAACCTAGAAATATTTTCTTTTCTCAAAACATCATTTCATAATTTAATTAAAACTTGAGCATTTAATTTAAAACACTTTTCTTTTATACATATTAAAAATACACAAATCAAAGATTCATTAAAACACATATCTAGGTCAAATACCCTAATACACTTCAATTTCACATTATTTCACCTGTAAATAATTACACACAATACATATACATCTCACACTTACACTTACACAATACATTCACATTGCCCTATATACATTTGTTTATCTTATATTTGTATATTCGATATTTACATTTGATCGCAAATTCGATTTGGTTGTACCTTATTGGATACTATAAGTCTCATCCCCATTCATACACATGTACCCCCACTCCCGGATACTTACTTTGTAATAGCGTAGATTTTACATTCCCGCAATTTACAGTTTTCCAATTATACCATGGTTAGACCTAGGGTTTGCATGTACATAAAATCAAACGCTAGATAACCTAATACAAGACAAATACATGTAATCAATACACAATCACACTTGCACCCCCTAGGGTAATCCCACATGTTGCCTTCCAACATGGGCCATGCTTGCACGTCGAGTTTCTTTGGCAAAACAAAATCAAATGATCATAAGTCTCAAAGTGTTGCCTAAACGGAATGATCATAGTCCCTTCAAAGCAAATGCCCAAAGACACTTGGCATCATTGCATTCATGGTCCATACGATGACCCGCGCCCGTCCCGAATAAACTTCCTAAACGCAAGATTGTCCATCAAATTCAATGGTGGAACAAAATTGTTAAAAAGGGGTTAAAACATAACAAAAACCTTTGAGTACAATAGGGTAGACAAAACTCTTAGTTACTTGAGATCAAACTTGCAAAAACACTTGCCTTCTTTTCAAAAAAAATCACAATCCACAACACTTTCAAACAAACTCTCAAAAACATTTGAAAACATCTTTTCAAAAATATCCACACTTTTGTAAAACACTCAATCACGAGTCAAATACATTAGTTGCCTAAGACAAGGCATCTTCTTCCAAAACATTTTCAAAAGCACCCACACACACACCATTTTCAAGCAATCGAAAATCAAGGCAAGTGATCTAAAAAACCAAGTAACTAAGAGCCCATGGATAACCATGGATGAAAAGGGTGCTAATACCTTCCCTTTTCATAATCTACCCCCCGAACCCACGAAATATCTCAAAAGGTTTTTGCTGTGCTTTTATCACCTTTCCTTTAGGATAAAATAAAAAGTCGGTGGCGACTCTTGCTCAACCGCACAAGTGCGAATACGAACGCAAAACACTAGTCAGTTCTCCCACCGTACCACAGAACTGGCGACTCTGCTGGGGATAACTTAAAAGTGGAGTAACCTTAGGGTTTAGATCACCTTTGTTTTCAATTGTTTGCTTTGTTTGCTTTTATATTTGTGGGCTTTGCATCGGAGTTTCATAGATCCTAACCCGGATCTGGGAAATACCCTTTTTAGGTAGCATAATCTGTGAGGGACCTGTCCGGCGTAGACCGACATGGGTGAAACAGTGGCTACGTTGGTGTGGCATCTTAGTCTGTACCTATATCCCTTGTGTTGCAACGGGGAGAATATAGGTCTTCTAAGGGGCCATTAAACACCAACCAACCTTAGAAACCTAAATTGACCAACTTGGCCATTAGAACAGTAGCAGTATGCTACGCTCATTGAGGCTAAACTCTCGAGATGGTTCCGGCCGCGAGAAAAGGTTGCGATGCTGGAGTTATGACCGATTGAGGGTAGCCAATGATATGAGATCCTCTAGAACCCGGTTACTTTTGATAAGACAGGTTTTAACCAACAAACTGAAAGAGGGTAGTACTTGAACCTCATGCAAGCCTAAACCTAAGGCCTTGTGTGCTTTGTGTGAATATGTTTGCCTGTATATACACTCACTTGCTCGTGCATACATGTACATAACATCATGACATCATACCATAGCATTTTCAATAACCATTTCAAGGATCTCGAGGGTTCCTTTGATGCAGGGTTACGTTGAACCAGACGTCTATCAAGGGGCAAGGGGTTTCTCCTCTAACCAATCCAGTCAAAGTTCAAGTACAACAACTTGAATCAGCGGCTATGACCCACTCGACATGGTGAGCTTGGTTCTCGTAGAAAGACATCCACCGACACAAAGCTCTCCAATCAAAAGTTCAGGAACAACAACTTGAATCAGTGGCTATGACCCACTCGACATGGTGAGCTTGATTCTCGTGGAAGGACGTCCACCGGCGCGGAGATCTCCAATCTAAGAGCAGAGTTCAACCTCTAACATTTTCTTGTGTTTACCCCAAGAGACCCTTGAAAGCATGCATCCACATATCATGCATTTCATTTTGACAATCTTTCCTTTTTCAAGTTTCCTTACTCTCCTGCTGTTTATTTCAGCAAGAGATGGCTCTAGAAAGGTCTGTCAAAGACATCCAAGACCAGACTGCTCAGCTGCAGGAGATGTTCCTGAACTTGTCTCTGGGGCAAGAAGAAATGAAAGCTCTCCTCACCAAGGGCTTGGAAAGTTCCAACAATGCCAGGAGTGACCAGCTTGCGGAGCTGCAGTTTGATCTGACAACACTGAGGACCCAAATGATGGGACAGTTGGTGGGCCAGATGGCTCTCGTCCAAGATCTATCCCAAAGACAAGAGGAACTCAGAGTTCTTGTCCGCCAACTGCTTCCAAACGACCAACTGGGGCAAACATCTGAGGTTGAAGAGCAAGTCACCGCTCAGCCTCCACCAACTCAAGAAGACAAGGGGAAAGCTCCTTTGCTAGCTTCAGGGTCACAATCCCATCAACAACCTCGCCAGTGTCAACGGGGCAATCGGCGTAAACAAGAAAAGTCGGGAAGACAGTTCACGGAGACTGAAATACCATCATTCTTCATACTGAAGCGCCTGTTGGAGGTCAATTTGCTTACCGTAAAGGACCCTCCTCAGAAGCTCAATACCTCCTCTCCTAACTATCATCCCGACGCATTCTGTGTTTACCACTCCTACAGCCCGGGACACGACACCAACGATTGTTGGGCCTTGAAGAACAAGATTCAAGATCTGATCGACATTGGGGTGCTGGAATTCATGCCAGACGGCGAGATGAAAATCTTCCGTTAAAGGGTTCTCCGCTTGAAGTGACGAAGCTCAAACTGAAAGACTTTTGCTTCTTTTTGAATTTTCAAAGTTGTAATTTCTTTTGCTGTCAAACAATTACCTGTTGATGTTAAACTTTGTTTTCATTAATGCATTGCATATGTTTGTCTTGAATTCATCCATTCGTTTCACTACTCTTATGCTTTTCTTTATGATATTTGACTCTTGATAAAAAGCTGTAAGCCTTTAGAGGGAGGATGACGAAACGATACCGTGATCTTATACAGTATGCTTTTGAACAGACCGTGCTGATGATGTACAGGCATTTCTTTCAATTCCCAAACACTGGAGTTATAAGGAAGTTAATCCCTAGTCAACCCCTTCGAGCCAAAGAAGTAGGAGTTTTCTGTTCTAAACAATCAAAACCTTGATATAAACCTGGGGCAGGGTAGTATCTCAGTTAATCCAAGAGAAAATGCGCATTGAAGTCACAAACTCTCAGTTCGTAATACAAAGAACGATGTCAAAAAAGAGAGCATTCCTTCGGAATCAAAAAACAAGGGTGGTTCCCTATCACGTAGACAGTCAATCTCTCAAAAGAGAAAAGCCCGCCGGGCCAAAACCTATAAAGGAGGCTTAAGAAAGCTGGGGCATCCCGCTGACAGTAATCCCGGAAAACGGTAACAGTCAGGCAAAAGTTAGGGATAACAAATCAAAATCAAAATAGTGAGGTCATTACAAAATCCTCAACAACATGAAAAGTGTTGAAAAATAAAAAGGAGATGATGACTGTCTCCCAAAAATTCAAACTGGTGAACCATCGCCCGAAAGTCGTCCAAAACTCAAAACAGAGTATGACGCAATTAACTGAGCTTAGGTCGGAGAACATCACGAAGAGCGGGTGGGTACAAATATACTTTGAGCCTTTATCCTTTGTTTCTTAAACCGTGAACCAGGCCACGTTACAACCCTTTAAAAGTCCTAATTGAAGCATGGGTTAGTTCGAAAGCATACTGTTACAAAAGGTATCCTGACTCCTGTAGGGCTTACTCTAAATCTTGTGTTGACTTGTCTTATGAAAAGTTTTCTACTAAAAATGCATTTTTCAAAATTTCGAGATAAACATAAACTCTGCATTATTCGAATATCACTGTCTGCATTTGACCCTTTTGTTTGACAACGAAGAAATTCATACAACGAATGTTCGGAGGAACGAAAACTCTCTCAGTAAGCAAAAATCACTTCAAGAGGATAACACTTCCATCAAATCTCCTATCAACAAGGGGCACGACATATCACAATTCAATTAACCTGGGGCAGTCCAGTCAAGGTCCAACAGATCTTTCAAAATCCAATTAACTTGGGGCAGTCCAGTCAAGATTTCAGGGAATCTCTCAATATGCAGAGTAATCTGATTCAAGACTCCTTCTTCACCACTTGGGGCATTCGAATGTCAAAAGTGTTCAACAAGTCAACTATTACATTTCTAGACTCGATTCCTGTATCTAGCCAGGGCACGTCTGAAGAGTTTGAAGATTCGATTCCTGTATCCAGCCAGGGCATGTCTATCAACTATCACAATTCCAGATTCGACTCCTGTATCCAGCCAGGGCATATTTGTTGACCACATTTCCAGACTCGATTCCTGTATCTAGCCAGGGCGCGTCTGAAGAGTTTGAAGATTCGATTCCTGTATCCAGCCAGGGCATGTCTATCAACTATCACAATTCCAGATTCGACTCATGTATCCAGCCATGGCATATCTGTTGACCACACTTCCAGACTCGATTCCTGTATCTAGCCAGGGCGCGTCTGAAGAGTTTGAAGATTCGATTCCTGTATCCAGCCAGGGCATATCTGTTGACGACTATTTCCAGACTCGATTCCTGTATCTAGCCAGGGCACGTCTGAAGAGTTTGAAGACTCGATTCCTGTATCTAGCCAGGGCACGTCTGAAGAGTTTGAAGATTCGATTCCTGTATCCATCCAGGGCATATCAACTACAACATTTCCAGACTCGATTCCTGTATCCAGCCAGGGCATGTCTGAAGAATTCCAGATCAACACTTGTAACAACCCAGGAAAACATCTGTGAACGACCGATTGTAGACCAACACCTGTAACAAGCCAGGAATTTATCTACATCACCACTTGGGGCATTCGAATGTCAAAAGTGTTCAAAAACCCGATGCAGTTTTACACGGACTCATCGTCAGGAAGTCCTACACAGATCTCCTCAAAACAGGAAGACCCCAGTTAGTTTGGCGTACAACCCAAGCTTCTGATTCTCCCAACAGTGGTCCCAAGACTTCTCATTTTCAACAACTGAAGACTCTTGCCCTCCACAGCAGCAGCCAGAGAGTTATTCTCCCAGGCAGCAGTCAAGATGCTTTTGTCTTCAGCCATCTCAGGATTCATTTATACTCAGCAAAATAGCTCATCGGCTTACATGCACATTCATCACATTCATGTCATAAACATTGATGTCACATACATTGCATCATGCATCATAACATTGCATACAACTAACTCTCTTCCTTTTCAGGTGAGATCAGTCGACAGACACAGATCATCTTCCGAGATTCATCCAGAAATAGTTCAGATGTGACCCAGACACGGCGACATTTTGATACTTATTCCAGATCCATTCAGACGCATTATCAAGAAACCCTACACCGGTTCCTCTTCAACTTCAAGACTTCTGAAAACAGTTTACGGATTCTTCCCTACAACGGATGTCAATCTACCGACTTGTTCAGACTCTTCTCAACTTTTGAAAACAAGTTTACGGATTCTTCCCTACAACGGATATCAATCTACCGACTGGTTCAGACTCTTCTCAACTTTTGAAAACAGTTTACGGATTCTTCCCTACAACGGATGTCAATCTACCAACTTGTTCAGACTCTTCTCGACTTCTCAAAACAGTTTACAGATTCTTCCCTACAACGGATGTCAATCTGTTCAGACTCTTCTCAACTCCTGAAATTAGCTTACAGATTCTCCAGACAGGGACGTCAATCTGTTGCTTGTTCGAACCCCTAATTCAGAGATGTTCCGAAACGTGGATGCCCTTCTGATACTTGTCCACTCACCTTTGACATACAGTTCAACATAACCAGATGGCATCTATAAGCCCATCCTCCTACCAGCAGTCACCAGATGGCATCTTTAAGCCCATTCTCAGATGGCATCTCTAAGCCCATTCCCCGACAAGATTCTATCGCACCAGATGGCATCTTTAAGCCCATCATCAAATGGAATCTTTAAGCCCATTCATCTCTACCATCACATCGACGAGTGCAAATTTTCTGGGTACTTTATTGTCCAATCTTCTTTTACCTTCAAGTCGCAAAAGGCAAACTTGCCAATCTAACTCTTCAGGTCCAAGAAGATTGAACAGGGGCAACTGTTGTACCCCAAAATTTGCCCTCGCATTTTTCCACAAGAAATCTCAACTTCAAGCCTTTCCTGATTTTTTAAACTGGCTCAAGAATCGGACAAATGGTTTTTTCTTGTCAGTCAAGCGAAATTAGGGTTTTTACTGATTTTCAGGACTCTGGATTGTTTCACAGTTGGCTTAGGGTTTTGGTTGATTCTGGCGCATTTTGATCAGGCGAACGTTATTTGGCATTTAATCAGGAATTAAGGTTTTATGAGCATATCCTCAGCAAAATTAAAATTCCACAGCACGTTGCAAGATTTTCCAAGATTCGGGTTGGATTCGCATTGTTTTGACTTAATCAGTAAAAGAGGCAGTTGGGTTGAATTCACGTTGGTTTGTTTGAGCCAGTCAAAGAAGATGTGCAGTTTGGAATTACAGTGCGTGGCAAAGAATCAGTGAAAAAAAAAGGAATGCGCTTGATCAGTTTATTTTGGTTAACTGCTGCTTTGATTTGGATATTGGAAAAGACAGGTTTAATTGATCGATATCACTAAGACATTGTTTTATTTAAGTTATTTATTATTCTAAATTGAGTGATTGAAATTTATTTTTCAATTGTTTCAATTCAAAGAGTTTTAAATAAATAAATGAACAATAAAGAGAAAATAGAATTAAATTGGATAATGGAAACTTTTATTTATCTTTAAATTAAATGTACAATTGATGTTTGGAATTTAAATTACAAACATTGTTTTTACATTGATTTAAATTTAAATAAAGGGGAAAATTATCCTATTTATTCCTAATTCTTCGTTCTTCACTTCGCTCCGGTGCTCCATTTTTCATCTGCAAAAGGAAAAAAAGAGAAAGTCAAAAGCAGTTGAATTAATTAAAGACAGATAAAATTTGCAATCATCATTAAGGGCCACTGACTGGGATCAGTTGACCCTCTCTGCAAATCACGGGATTTCTCCCGGTTCACAAAGAGGGAAGAATTTTATCGAATGCAAAATGTCAAATGCATAAATTCAAGATTTCAAACTGCATAGTTCAAGTTCAACCAAACTGGAAAAATCAAAGAAAAGTACAGTTTGCTGTCACAAATGCCAAAGTCTACTCAAAGATATCAAAGAAGATAAAAAAGTTGCAATTTACTGTCAAAATACAAAGTCCACTCAAAAGCTGCCAAGAGAAGATTTTGAAAGATATCAAAAGAGCACAAAAGCTGGATAAAGTATGCAGAGGAAAGTTATGCAAGCAAGTTAACTCTAAATCATCATTTCCCATCAAGTGGCCACTTTCAGAAAGTACAGTAAAAAACATTAAAAATTCTTTTAACTGCACAAAGAGAGAGAGAGAGATAAAGGCAGCTGATGCAGGTTTTCAGGATAGGCAGAAGATACAAGAAAAGATATATAAAAGAGAACACAGTTCAGCAAGAAAACCAGGGAGGAGGAAAATATACAAAAAAATCATTCAAAACCAACATAACCTCAAGAGCCTCATCCTGCCTCAACATACCAACCAGCATATGCAAATATACCATACTGTCAAACTTCAAACCTGATAAACCAAACACATAACCTACTGCAAGCAAAAACCTGCATTATCCAAGCCTTAAAACCTGATGAGCTCAAAGCCTGAACCATTACAAACGCATAACATAAAACCTGCTGAACCTAAACCAACAAGACCAACCTGTCACAAACACAAAACCATTCCAACCATCAAACCAAACATACAACCTGCAGTCCAATAAACCTCAAGCATATAGCCAGTCAACCAGAACCATAAACCTGCATACAACTAAAATACCTTGGCCTAAACTCAGACCTGCTGAAACCTACTCAGAACCTGCATTAATCTAAAAGCCAGGATACCAGTTCAAAGGACCAAAAGCATTCAAAACCAACTCCTAAGCCCTCAGCAAAACATCATGGGGCAAGCAGAACAAGGCGATACAAGCAAGCATTCAAAAGTTTAAGGCAACATAAGCATACAGAAGAGGCATCTCAGAAGGCCATTCAAGGCAAAGTGTCAAGGCAGCAAATGTTCTAAAGCATACGAATACTCAAGGGCAACTCAACCCTAGGCCCTCAGTATAAACATCACTGGGCAATAAAACATCTCAGAAGGCATCCAACTCAACGAAAGTTCAGGGCAATAGGAGAAGAAAAGAGAAAATATTCAAAAGCAAGCGTCTCATTTCAACCAACACAGTAGGAAAGAAGAGATAAAGAAGTGAATCGTTTCAAGAGGGTTTTTCAGTTAAAATCATCATCAAAACCCAAGAAAAATGGCAAAAAGGTAAAAGTACCAAATTTTCCCAAGCTAGCTTCCAGCTTCATCACCGAACCTCCGCCACCGAGCCTCCTACGCGCCTCCTCCATCTTCTTCCTCCCCTCTATCAAGGTAAGACATCCCTCTTCTCATGCCTTTTCATCCTCATTAAAACAAACAAAAGTCAAACACTCAGTCAAAAGAAAAAGCAGTAAACAATTACATATAAGAAGGATTCGAACCCTAACGCGTTGAGAAGAAAGAAGAGTCGTACCTCTGTTTGTCACCATTTGAGTGGGCTTGAAGAGAGGAGAAGAGGTGGAGATCGCTGATGGCTGAGGCGAAAGGTTTCAGTTTGGGCAAAGAGCGAACGATCGGAGAAGACGAACAAGTGAACGAACGGCGCCGCGGCCATATTCCCAAACCCTAAATCCCTTTACTGAATGAAAAAACCTCTAACCCTAAAATGTTGCTTCAAAACCATGGGCCTGACCCGTTGTAAATTTTCCTGAAGCCCAAAAAACGTTTAACACACCCCTTTTAATAAACATTTGATTAATACTAACCTTTTTTCTTTTTATAAACCATATATTCTTTTTAACTTATCATATTACAAATATCATATTAATACTAATACATAAAAAACATATTTTATCTAATTTAGACTTTCTTTTCTATACTTAATTCAATTAATTTTAAAACACTTTCGAATATATATTGAACACACATATATAAAAAATATATTTTTTGCACTATACCGTATAATTGAAAATATCTTTTTTTCTTTTAAATATACCTTTGTACATAACAATATAAAAATACACTTCCTTTTTTAGACATAATTCAATTCTTGACATTTAAATACTTTTTGTATATAATAATGAAAACCTAGAAATATTTTCTTTTCTCAAAACATCATTTCATAATTTAATTAAAACTTGAGCATTTAATTTAAAACACTTTTCTTTTATACATATTAAAAATACACAAATCAAAGATTCATTAAAACACATATCTAGGTCAAATACCCTAATACACTTCAATTTCACATTATCGCACCTGTAAATAATTACACACAATACATATACATCTCACACTTACACTTACACAATACATTCACATTGCCCTATATACATTTGTTTATCTTATATTTGTATATTCGATATTTACATTTGATCGCAAATTCGATTTGGTTGTAACTTATTGGATACTATAAGTCTCATCCCCATTCATACACATGTACCCCCACTCCCGGATACTTACTTTGTAATAGCGTAGATTTTACATTCCCGCAATTTACAGTTTTCCAATTATACCATGGTTAGACCTAGGGTTTGCATGTACATAAAATCAAACGCTAGATAACCTAATACAAGACAAATACATGTAATCAATACACAATCACACTTGCACCCCCTAGGGTAATCCCACATGTTGCCTTCCAACATGGGCCATGCTTGCACGTCGAGTTTCTTTGGCAAAACAAAATCAAATGATCATAAGTCTCAAAGTGTTGCCTAAACGGAATGATCATAGTCCCTTCAAAGCAAATGCCCAAAGACAATTGGCATCATTGCATTCATGGTCCATACGATGACCCGCACCCGTCCCGAATAAACTTCCTAAACGCAAGATTGTCCATCAAATTCAATGGTGGAACAAAATTGTTAAAAAGGGGTTAAAACATAACAAAAACCTTTGAGTACAATAGGGTAGACAAAACTCTTAGTTACTTGAGATCAAACTTGCAAAAACACTTGCCTTCTTTTCAAAAAAAAATCACAATCCACAACACTTTCAAACAAACTCTCAAAAACATTTGAAAACATCTTTTCGAAAAGATCCACACTTTTGTAAAACACTCAATCACGAGTCAAATACATTAGTTGCCTAAGACAAGGCATCTTCTTCCAAAACATTTTCAAAAGCACCCACACACACACCATTTTCAAGCAATCGAAAATCAAGACAAGTGATCTAAAAAACCAAGTAACTAAGAGCCCATGGATAACCATGGATGAAAAGGGTGCTAATACCTTCCCTTTTCATAATCTACCCCCCGAACCCACGAAATATCTCAAAAGGTTTTTGCTGTGCTTTTATCACCTTTCCTTTAGGATAAAATAAAAAGTCGGTGGCGACTCTTGCTCAACCGCACAAGTGCGAATACGAACGCAAAACACTAGTCAGTTCTCCCACCGTACCACAAGGACTAATCCATTTCAAGGATCTCAAGGGCTTGTGATGCAGTTCATGATGAGCCAGTTATCTAGCAAGGGGCAAAGGGGATTTATTTTCCTCTAGCCGAGGTTGTCAGGGGCTATGACCCACTCGATATGGTGAGCTTTGACTCCTGAAGAAGGTTCCCCTAACCAAGGTTGTTTGGAAATTAAAAACCAAACATGATGACCAAAGTTAGGGGCTATGACCCACTCGATATGGTGAGCCTTGACCCTTGAAGAAGGACTCTCAGCAACACGAAGTTCCTTCAATCAAGCTACAAAATTCAAATGCTAACAAATTTCTTGTTTACCCCGCGAGATCCTTGAAAACATTGCATGCATACATACACATCATTGCATAACAGGTACCCTTGGTACAAGTCACTTACCATCTGCGCTGTTTATTTCAGCAATGGCTTCCCAACAAGACAACCAGGATCTTCATGCTCAAGAGACTCGGTTCGGGGAGATCCTCCTAAATCTATCCAAGGGGCAGGAGGAGCTGAGAGCACTTCTCATGGGGACTTTGGTTAGGAACAGTGCTGAGGATGATAAGGACGAACGGCTGAAACATCTGCAAGCCGAGGTGGATGCAATGAGAGCCCAGATGCTGGGGCAGGCAACTATCATTCACAACTTAGTTCAAATACAAGATGAGCTCGGGGTTCTCGTCAACCAACTGCTTCGGGGTAACCAATTGGGGCAAACATCTAAGGTTGAAGGGCCAGTCATCATTCAACCATCTTTGATACAAGGAGATAAGGGGAGAGCTCCTCAAATGGCTCCAGGGGCACAAACTCAGCAACAACCCCACCAGCTTCAGCCAAACAAGCCCAGGAGGCAATTCACCCAGCTCAACATGTCGCTGTTTCAAGCTTTACAACGCCTGTTGAGGTTGAATCTGATCACATTAAGGGCTCATCCCCGGAACCCCAACACAGCATCTCCTATCTATGACCCCAATAAAAGGTGTGCCTACCACTCTGCCAGTCCAGGACATGATACAAATAAGTGTTGGGCTCTGAAGAACAAGATCCAGGACCTGATTGATGAAGGAGCATTGGAGTTCACACAAGATGGCCAGGCTGAGTTTTTCTACCATCCCCCCAAGGCTCACCATTTGAAGTAGCAAGCCCTGAGATGAAAAGACTTTTGTTCGTTAGGATTTTCAAGTTGTAATTTTCTTTTGTTCAAACATTTACTCATGTTAAACGTTGTTATGTCATTAATGCATCGCATATGTCTGTTTTGAAGCAATATATTCGCATTCACTATATGCAAATTATTTTCATATTTTTTCTGATGATCAACGTTCGATTAATAATGCTAAGCCTCTTGAGGGAGGATGACGAAAACGATACCACAATCTACAGTATGCTTTTGAACAGACCCCGCTGATGAGGTACAGGCATTGTTTCAATCCCTAAACACTGGAGTTATAAGGAAGATAATCCATCGTCAACCCCTCTGAGCCAAAGAAGTAGGAGTTTTTCTTTTCGAAATTTAAAGCCCTTAATCATAACCTGGGGCAGGGTAGTTCTCTCAGTTGATCCAAGTGCATAACGAATGGCACCAAAGAGTTCCTTACAAAAAAGAAGACAGTGATGATTCCGAATAATCATAAGGATAGGCAGTCATTATAAAAACCCAATAAGTCAAAACCTATGAAGGAGACTTACAAAACTGGGGCATCCCGCTGACTGTAATCACAAAAGAAACAGTTCAGGCAAAAAACAGGGATAAAGAAAATAAAAAAAAGAGGTCACACAAACCCTCAACAAAAAAAAATGACTGCCTATTTAAAATAAATCATCAATATCTGAACCATCATTGGAACATCAGGACGAAGATCAAATAAGGTCTAACGCACGATCAACTGAGCTTAGGTTTGAAGAACATCACGAAGAATGGGTGGGTACAAATAATTTGAGCCTTTATCCTTTGTTTCTTAAAACCGTGAACCAGGCCACGTTATAACCCTTAAAAGTCCTAGCTGAAGCATGGGTTAGTTCAAAAGCATACTGTTACGAAAGGTATCCTGACTCCTTAAGGCTTACGGTAAACACGGAGTTGACATCACGTTTTACAAACATTCACTTGTTTTATGAAAAAGAATGCATTTTCAAAATCTTCAAGACGGACATAAGCTTTGCATTTTTGGTATAACATTGTTTGCATATGACTATTTGTTTGAACAGTAGGGAAATTCGCACGATGAATACCTAGTGAACAAAAGCACTTCCAATCAAGGGGCAGACATGATCATGGTCTATTATCTGGGGCAGTCCAATCAAGATTCGGAGAATCTCTCAAAGGCCAAACATCCTGGGGCAAATCTCTGCCTGAGTCGCTCGGGGCATTCCAACAACGAATCTCGCCTGATCAAACACCTTCTGGTGGCATGACAAAACACTTCTAACAGGGGCAACTCCCTACATTCTGAGAGCATGGACATAGTCGAAAAAATACTACGCAAAATCAAAGACCCGCTAGGTTGACATACCTAGGAAAAAATAAGGGCTTCCCGGTGAACCAAAATGAAGGGATAAAATGAAAAATCTGTACACCCGGCAAGTCGAAAACCTGAAAAGGCGGCTTGGGCAAAAATGGGTATCCCGGTGGACTGAAAACCCGAAAGGGTGGTCCAGGCAAAAGTTAGGGATCAAAGCGTACGACTATGTTCTGTCATCTTGTCACCTGCCTACCAGAAGAAGGTTTGTCCATCAATAACTATCAGCACCTCACAGGTCTTCCTCTCCCACCTCAGAAACAGGGGCAATAATGAGTGGTCTAAACGATCTAATTGCGCTGTCCATCAAGGTACCAAGGTAAGTTCGGCTGAAGAACATAACCAGTATATCTTAATTCCCCAGAGAGTGCGTCAGTAAGTCGATACACTCTCCCCAAGCAAAGTTACAGTCAACCTTAGGGAAGTTGGGTATCCTCCAGCAGATCTCAACATTCCCCAGCAATATACATGCATTCTTAACAAGCATCCCCGGCAGTCTTGGTCTAAAGATTGTTCCCCGGTGGTATACCAGACATTCAATGGAGTCACCTCCCCGATACAGTTCAAAACTTCCCCAGGAGAGTCCAATCCAGTATCCCCAGGAAAGTTGGAATCCATCTCCCCAAGTAGTAAGCTTATCCCCAGTAGATTCTGGAAGCTTATCCCTCGCAGAACACGAACGCGTCTCCCGGCTTTATTCAAAGGTTATTTCCCTACCAGGATATAACTGGGTTATCCTCAGCCAAAAGCCACGGAAAGATCGTCCTCAGCGAAGTCTTCTTATCCCCAGCGAAGTCTATTAACACTTCCAACACAACAATGGTATCCCCAGCGAAGTTACCATCAACATTCCAACAAAGTATCTCACTCCCTATAGAGTATTGCTTCCCAGCAAAATCGCTAGAGTAATTTTCTCCCCGCAGAGTAACCTATCCGCCAAGTTTATTCCCCAACGGAGTTATCTTCTCCTACCGGTATTCCTGCAACTATCATCCCCAGCGGAGGCAAAGATCTATTCTTCAACATCAGCCCAGGAGTGACTTCCCGGCACCCGTCAAGGATTTATTTTCCTAAGACGAAAATATACGTTCATAAACATCGCATTTCCATACATTATAGCATGCATATATGCATCATATCTTACAAATCTCATTTATGTTGAGAACATCATTGCTTGATCCATATCATGCATTTCATATGACTGACCTTTATCTTTCAGGAAAGATCCAGTTAAGTTCTCAGCTATTCCAAGACCTTGTCCGGTTCAGTTAAATCGACCCTAAGATTTTCCTGTTTCTTATCCAGTCAAAGGCCTTCTCTGGTTCAGTCAGATCGACCCTAAGATCTCCCTGTTTCTTATCCAGTTGAAGATTTCAAGACCTTCTCTAGTCCAGTTAAGTCAATCCCTAAAGATTTCCCTGATGAAGACTCAGTAGAAGACACCCAAGATTCTCTCAGCGTTACTGTTGAGGTTGAAGTCGCCTAAGATTCTCTCAGCGTTACTGTTGAGGTTGAAGTCGCCTATGGTTCTCTCAGCGTTCCTGTTGAGGTAGTAATCGCCCAGGATTCTCTCAGCGTTCCTGTTGAGGTAGTAATCGTCCAAGGTTCTCTCACCGTCCCGTTGAGGTAGTAACCATCCCCGGTTCATTCATCACCTTTTTGAAGCTCCAGATTCAATTCCTGTAACCAGTCAGGGCACATCTACACAAAGAGTTTGAAGACCAGCTCCTGTAACAGGTCAGGTAATCATTTTCTTTTTCAGGTACGCAAGTTCTCGCTAAGGAATCTCTTACGCGATCGACACCCAGATGGCATCTATAAGCCCATCCACTCGTCCATCACCTCTTAGCATGGCATCTATAAGCCCATCATCCTATCCATCAATCTCCAAATGGCATCTATAAGCCCATTCCTACCATCACACTACTATGTGAGCACAAATTTCTGGGCACTCTAGTGTTCAATCATCTTCCACCTTCGGATTACGAAAGGCACGTCAGCCAATCTGCATCCTCAGGTTTAAGAAGATTGAACAGGGGCAACTGTTGTACCCCAAAATTTTCCCTCCCATATTCTTCAAGATTTGCCAAGTCAAAGGTTCAAAAGCTCTCAAGGGTTGCACAGTTCAAGGGCCTCCTAACAGTTAAAAACTAGGGTTTTGATTCTTACAAAGAAATTGAAGTTCCCAAGGGTCCAATCAAGTCCCACATGCCTACAAACATGGTCAAGCATCCTCATGCCAAGTTTCAAGACTTACAGCACAAAATTGCACAGTCAAAAACCCTAATTGCTCAACAGTCAACTGTAGAGGCAAAATGGTCATTTGACAGTCAAAAGTTCAAATTTTTGGTCAACATCTTATTTTGAAGCCACAAACATCATTTGATCAATGCTTGATCATGATTCTCAAAGTATGGTTCAAAAAGTCTCAAGATGCAAAAGTTTCCATATTTGGACAGTTGAAAAAGTCAATTGTAACTTGACCAAGGCATAACTTCCACATGGTTTCTCAGAAAAATTCCATCCAAAGCTCATTTTGAAGAGAAATACATTTCCTACAACTCCTCTTCACACTTCAAGTCCAAGAAATGCTCTCACAAAAAGTTATCAATTTCAATATTATAGGTCATTTTCAAAAGTCAACAAAAAGGGACTTTAAGTCAAAGACCATAACTTGAGATTGTTAAATCAAAATTACATGGGACCAAAGGCATTGGTTAGAGGACTTCAAGACATTTCCAAAATGTCCAGGAACATGATCAAAGCTTAAAAATTGAGCAAGATATGCCTTGTGGAAGTTGGGAAATTTTTGGGAATTTTGAAAAGTCAACTTTACTTCAAATGCCTCAAAATTGCTAATGGGCCACAAATTCTTCCAAGAATCATCATCCAAAGGTTATGCACGACCATTTGACCCAAAGGGGAATTATTTCATCATTTTTTTATTATTTATTTGAATTTTTAATCACTATTAATTCATTTAATGAAATAAAATATGACAAAAATAGAAAACCATGTTTTTTAATCCTTTTTTGAAGCATATTCTCTCCATAAAACCTCAAGATTCGTGCACACCCAATTTGGGAAAGGTTTGGCCATGATTGGTATCAAAAACACATGGAAAAGATTTGAAAAGATACCATTAAAAATCCAATATTTGATTCATGATTACAAGGGTTTTTGGATTGGATTTGCAACCCTAATTCGTCCCATACATAAGTCAGAATGCAAACCTAATGCCTAGAACCTGGAAGCTGCGCCTAAACCTAAGAACAAACTTTGCAATTTTTGTCAAAAGTTCCAAAACTGATTTCACACATAGAGCGTGATTCAAAGCTTCTAACCAATTCCAAAAGCTTTCTGAGGCATCACTGAACCTAACTGAATCCTTTTCCACGCTTCTAACGCAAATAATTGGTAACATGATGCCGTCCTGTTCTTAACATTTGTCAAATTCGTGTTTCAATTTATACGCATCCTCATTGCATTTTTTCTGTTGATTTATACTAATTGAATCATTCTGAAGCTAACTATGCCATTTAATTGAGTTTTCGTGCTTTATACATGAATCTACCATGGAAGCTTGCTAGGTTTTCAAAGCTCTTAAATTGGGGACTTTTGCATATGGTAAAATCAGACCATGAGACTTATACCATTGAAATCGTGACGTTCCAAGGAATCTAAAACATCCATCGCGCCTTTTTTATATTTGTTTAATTCCTATTCGCTATTTTTTGTATTTCAGATTGTGGGGGTTTAAAACCCCCGCTATCTAGTTTGTTTTTCAGGAAAAAATGAAGAACAAGTGGGGAAGACGATGCGTGGAGGAAATCCATTGGTGGATTCAAACATTGGCGCCTTTTGTTGATTATCCAGCATAACATTTTTTCTCTCTCTTATCATTCATTGCCCATTAAGCATACAACCAAACGCGCTGGTTCAGTTGGTGGGCAACGTGGACAATAGGTATTGGGACCTGGGTTCGATTCCCAGGTCCCCTCCCTTTCTCATATTATTTTGTTTTCCATGTTCCTACGCAGCGTGCATTCTAGGGGTTCACCATACATCCACTATCCAAGCGTGCCACATGTCTCAGAACATCAATCCAATGGCCTTGATCTGAAGAACACCATATGCATTGGTCAATGGAGACACACACAAGCCAGGAAAGTCCATGTGGGCTAGCGTTTCATGGGCCTGATTGCTACAATGATACCTCCAAAAGGGCCAGATAACCCCCCTGTTTGCATATTTCTTTCTAAATTTCTTCTTTCATTTTAATTTCTTTTTATTTTGTTTTAACTATTTTAATAAATTCACAAAATAATTTTACAACATAAAAAATAACAAAAAAATCAGAAAGACAAAAATATAAATATATTTTATTTAAATGTTTTGTTTGTAAATAAATTTTATCAATTAATTTAGTTTTAATTCTAGATTTAATTTCAATGTTTTTTTAATAAACTAAAAAATGTAGAATTAGGGTTTTAAATACTTTTATTCTTTTTCTTTTCTTTTATCATTATTAAATATTAATTATTTTTATAAATAAATTGCCAATGTAAATAAATAATTTAAACTAGGTCTAATTTAAACATTTTCTTAATAAGTTAAAAGACAATTTAGAATTAGGGTTAATTAACTTTTCTTTTTTTTAATTTCATTTAATTTTCTTACTAAAATCCATAAATACAAAAACTCAAAAACTAACTTCCTTTTCTCATTTAATTTAATTAATTTCGTAACTGTAATCTAATTTCCTTAAAAGGGTCCAACGCCCTCGCATTCTCGACTTTACTTCTTCGCGCATTTTATTTTTATTTCTTTTTTTGTGAATATAATGTAATTGCCCCAAAGCCGTGTAATAGATTAATTAGACATTTATCTTTCCGCATTTTGTTTTATTTCAAATCGGGTCTTGGATTAATTTGGCGATGTAGACCCGTGCCTTTGTAATAGCGTAGGACTTTTAATTCCGCATCTTTTAACTATTAATAATTTGCATGAAAGAATGAATGTCAAAATAAAAGCAACGCGTAGATCACCAATGCATGAACAAGATAAACATAAATGAACATGACACACAAATCACACACCACCCCTAGGGTATGTCTCACTGTTGCCTTGCCCCTCGAAAGGTGGTCGTCGAGTAGAGGATGTTTTAGTAAGTCCTCATGTCCATGAACATGGCATGAGGGTAGCTTCTAAGGTGTCTTCCTATTGCTCCGGTGATCACCATGTCCCGAACCCTCGAATTGACCCGAACACCTCCAACGGTGGTGCTACCTACCTCTCAATGGTGGGATGGCACTACTTTAAGGACATTTACACAGACGAATTCCTTAGGGTAGGTAGAGAACTCGTAGATACTTGCTCTAATTTCAAAACAAATCAAAAAATACTTTTCACACCGACACCTTTTCAAAAAGCTTTCGAAAGCAACTTTTCAAACACTCTTGAGGACTGATACAAGAGTCGAACTGAAATTTTCAAAGAAACTTTTTTTAAACCCACAGTTGAAAAGCAAACAAACCATTTTTGAAAACACAATGAGCAAGTATCTAAGAGCCCATGGATAACCATGGATAGAAAGGGTGCTAATACCTTCCCTTTCTATAAATCTACCTCCCGAACCGAGAGCTAATCTCAATAAGGAATTTTTCTGTGCTTTTGTCCTTTCCATATTGGAGAAAATAAAAGACGGTGGCGACTCTTGCTTCCGCGACATTTTGCGAACCAGCGTTAAACAGTCAGTTCCAGATCCACCGATCACACTTTTCATCCATGGTTATCCATGGGCTCTTAGTTACTTGTTTAGATCACTTGCTTTTGCTTTTCAATTGTTTGAAATGGTGCTTTGTGTGTGGTTTTGAAAATGTTTTGAAAAGAGGCCATCATTGTGGCAACCTTTGTAATGATTCTTGTTTGAATATATACAAAGGTGTTTGTCTTTTGAAAAGATGTTTCAATGTTTGAAAGTTTGATATTTGGGAAATGTTTTGAAATTGTGTTGTGAAGTGTGTTTGAAAATAGCAAGGATGTTTTTTCAAGTTTTGATCAAGTAACTAAGAGTTGTCTACCCTATTTTACTCAAAAGTATTTCCTACACATTTTTAACCCTTTTGACAGTGTTGCTTTACCATTGCATTCGGTAAACAACCTTGTATTTGGATGTCAAACGGGACAGGCGCGGGTCATCGTATTGACCATGATAGCAATTGTGCTAAGTATCTTTAGCAAATTTTTGAGGGACTAGATCATTTTGTATAGGCAACCAAGATAGCATCATCGAGGGACTATGATCTTTTGTTTTGTTTTTGTTTTGCTAAGATACTCAACATGCATAACATGGCCATTTTCAAGGCAACAAGTGGATGAAACCATAGGGGTGCATGTGTGCATTGTGTTGTCATTTTCATGCATTTTTGTCTTGCATTAGGTCAAACTATTTGTTTTGATTTTGGATTTTGCATACAAACCCTAATCTCTATCATGGCATATTTGAAAGTTATAAATGCGCAAAATAAATCTACGACTATTACAACATTGATATGGGAAGGGGGATACAATTTTTGAATGGGGGTATTTGCAAGAAAATAAAACCCTAATATTTACTATTACATCCAAATTGAATAAATGGTACAAATAAATAAATAGGCAAGTATTTAAATGGTCAATTAAATAAACATGCAAAATATTATGAATATGCAAAAAAAAATGTTTTTGTTTATTTTTATGTATGTAAGAATAAAATATTTAATGTATTAAAAAGAAAGAAAATAAAAAGTTGTTTTTGTTAAGGGAAAAACCCTAAATTTTGTTTTAAGAAAGTATATTTATTAATATTATTTATTTATGTACAATAAAAAATAAAAATATATTCAAGTGTCAAAAAATAAAATATATTAGGAAAAAAATATTATTTTTAATAAGGGTGGAAACCCTAGTTTTTTGTCTTAAGATAATATATATTTTATTATTTATTTCATGTACAAGAATAAATATAAGCATATATAAAAGGATATTAAAAATAAAACATATGAAAAAATATTATTTTATATGTATGAATAATAAAAATAAAATATATAATATTTCTATAATGCTTATAAGTTTTTATTAAAGAAAATAAAGGTATATGCCAATTAATAATTATTCTTATGTCTAAAAAATAATAATAAAATAATAAAATAAAATGTGAAAATTTATGAAAATATTTTTAGTATTTTTTATGTTTAGAAAAAAATATAATAAAATCAGAAATAAAAAATAAATAGAAAAATGCAAAAATATAAAGAACAAGATTGTAAGAACAAGATTTGTTTATGCATCTGGCCTTGAGTTTTAATGATAACATTACATGAGTGATTAGATAAAAATTTAGTACCCTAATGGTTTGTTTAGTGTGTAGCTTTTGCTAATAGATTCTAACTCTGAAGAATTTACGTGGGACGCCATCGGATTCTGGACTAAACACACTAAGAGATACAAGTGTGTGTGTCATTGCTTAGAATTCTTCTTAAAACAACGGTTTTGATGAACGTTAATTTTATTGCTTCGAAGTGTAACTTTGATAGTAGAGCTTCTAAAGAATTCTCAAGCTTTGAAGATTTCAAGCTCTCTTGCTTCAAGGTTCTGAATATTCTAAAGACAAGGTTTCGTTAAATGAGTTTTGAAGACTCTAAAGATTAAGGTTCTGAAGATTCTAAAGACAATGTCATGTTGAACGAGTTATGAAGATTCTGAAGATACGACTCTGAAGACCAACGTGCTAAAAATTATCTGAAGACAAGGTTCTGTTGAACAAGTTTTAAAGATTATGAAGACCAAGGTTATAAATACTAGTTTTGATCCTTCTAAGCATGCTTGAACTCTTACATACTTTGAAGCCTCTGAAGATTAGAAGAGAATATCAAAGGTCTCACGAGAAGTACTAGTACAATGTCACATCCATCCATTATCCTTTTTTGCGGCGCAAGGATTATACTATTGGCACTATATTGTCTACCACTCACACTGACCTTTGCAAGAAGACATCTAGAATTTTGGTATTCCTATTCTACCCTCCAACAAATTTCTTTTTGCCTATAAAAGGAAGACTTGGAAGAATTGGAATCGGGAACAACGTTGAACAACTTTGAAGAAACTCAAGCTAATTCAAATTGTTAAATGCTGCCAAAATAACTTTGTAATTTTTGTAAAGCAAGGAAATTTTGTTCGTTAACTTGCTAGAAAGGAACTATTGTTCGCTAACTTGCTTAACATTGTTGTGTTATTATTTATTCTTCATTTCTATGTAATATGCTTTTGAGAAGCAATATTGAAAATATAAAAGCTTGTATTCAATAATGAGTTGATTTTTCCTTGAGTGACTAAGTGTTAGTATGATTACTCAAGAAATCATTGACAGTTTGTCTCTAAGGTGTTATTCCTTGAGAGACTACGGATTTAGTCAAGATTCTCAAGAAGACATTAATAGTTTGTCTTTGTGGATTATAATCAGTTTGGTTATAGTGGATTAAGTCCTTGAATGAGAAAGTAAAATCACCTTGGTGGAAAGACATGATTAACTTCGTTAACAGTGAATCATGATAAAAATAATTGTGTTCATTTATTTTTGTTCTTGTGTTAACTTCTTGTGGTTGGTTTCGAAAAGATTTTATTTCTAGAAACTCAATTGAAACTCTATTTCCTTGTGTTTCTTGCACCTTCATTAACTTCATCTTTTAAAATAATTATTAAAAAGATAGTCTATCAAAATTTTCAAAAATTCAGTGCACCTATAGTTTATAGCAGTAATTTCAAAATCCGGTAAAATTTGTCAAGCAGTGAATTTTTTTAAAATAGTAGTAAAAATACATATCGGATTTTTTGTTTTGCCAACCAGATTTTTTCGCACGAGAGAAAATTTTCCAATAATTTATTAATGAAAAAAGTGAAAGGGATATTTTTGAAAATTACAGCCTCAAAAAAAGTGAAGGTCCAATAGAACTACAATCCAGTCAAAACAAGAATTTCAAAACACACCTAAAAAGTTTATGGGGTTACTTTTTTCACCCTTAGGGGTGCTCCCTCACCAACGTGAAAAGTCTCAATTGTCCCTAGCGTTTGGAGATGTATCTTCGGATAAACTTTTTTTACACACTCCTTAGTGCAAATTGATGTGAAGCTCATTGTTTGCCAAAATTTAGTCTGGAAATACATCTATGTATGTGTTTATGGTCAATCTGGATATGAATCTCCACAAACATCATTAATTCAAAATTTAGTAAGTGGTACAGAGATGCATCTCTGCATACATTAACCCACACCATAACCTTCCCTCTTTCTCTTTAATTTTTTGAAAACTTACTCAACTTGAAAAAACCTAACTGGTGCTCTTCCTCAGTCATTCAAGCTTGTCACTCCATTCTACTTCATTTGTTGCAAAGCTTCTCACTCCATTCAAGCTTCTCGTCCACAACTTAGATTTAGTAAGTTTTTTAAAAATCATTCAGTTTTTGTGTTTTGAATAATATTTTAGGAAACATAAGTTGTTTAAGCAACATTAGATAACATGCAATCGAAATAGATAGCCTAAATGGACATGCATTGAAATTTGTTAGGAGTTTACGGCAGTAATAGTGTTTCTATCATGGTTGAAGATCACAGATTTGTCCGGAGATGCATCTCTGTATTCTGTCTGAACTATTTTTGGAGACATATCTCTAGATTTGAACCTAGCAGGATTTTGGTTGAATTTTTTATTTGACTACCTGGTTTTAACGCATGTGCGATGGCTAAAATAATCCTGGCAGAATTAGGCTCGATCGTGTGTTCTAAATCTCGTATGTACGACGTGAGAGGGTAGTTGGCAGGACCACGAGGCCACAAGTTGATGATACATCATTTGATGGTTCACAATACCGAGGTTGCCAACCATTTGATTTTGTTTCTCATAGTCGTCAGTCCCAGGCCTCTACTTAACGGGGCCACGAGAGGTCTTCATGAAATACCTTACAATACATATGAAGGAGAAACTGCAGAGTTAGACAGGCCCAACAGTTTATGTTTATTTGTATTTTTTGTATTTTCTGAACAAGTTATATATTTATTTTACATTCTGATTTTACTTTAATTAATGTCTGGCTCTTTTAATGCATGCTTGAATTAATTAGTATATCAGTTTTTTAATTTATGGTCTAAAATCACCTAAAATATGAGTTGGTCTAAAAAAATTTTAATCTTGCCACAATGTTGCTTGCCTTGAAATATACCATTGAAATTTCAATCTAGGGGATTTCTAGATATGTATCTTCGAAATATCTCTTGTCATATATCTTTAAATGACTTCAAATAATATGTCATATATGCATCTCCGAATACATCCAAATAATATACAGAGACGTATCTCTAAATCATATTTTATTTAAAATGGAATGGATACCAAAAAGACAAAACTAAATTTGACCTTAAGTGCATCCGAAGATGTATCTCTAAATACATTAAAAAAAAAAATTTAAATTTCGAGAAATATGGGACGCACCCTTAAAAGTGGAAAGAACATTTCCCAATATACTAATTGTGAAATTATTTTCTTCACACTCCTCAAAATTCCAAAAATATGTTTATTTAAATTCAAACACTTGTCTGTTTTTTATATATACAAAATTATTCTGTTTGAACTTTAAAATCAATATAAATTTTTAGAAATAATTAAGATTCTATAATCTATAAAAAAAGTGTTTTTTTGGTAGAAAACATGGTGTTTTATTTTTAAGTGCCAATTTTTAACATTTTTATCTTCCAATTAAATTCCAATTGCCATAATTTAATCCAACTTTAACATATGACATAAAGTTAACTATCGTTCTCAATTATTTATGCTTGGATCCACTGTTCCTTTTCGTAATCTTCCATAACTAAAATATGAACAAAATGTCATTAACTTCTTAATTCCTTTAATTTTTTTTCTTTATTTTATCAAATTTTCTAAATTCTATTCTCTTCATGCTGAACTTGTGACAAATCTTTGTCCTTGGAACAAAAATATCAAACATTACAAAAGTGGCATATAAATTTGAGGGATGATAATCAAAGGTTTATGTGTGCTGACACTAAGCAATTATTTATATTTAACCGGAAATTTTCTATGAAATTAATTTGCAACCAAAGTTATCAAAAGAGAAAGAGTTAACAAAAGTGATTGGTGAGTTCATTTAACTCTCAACTGTCCTCTCCATATGTAGACACCAAAAACTCAATTTATTCTTTTGTACTTAGACAGTGACAAATATTGTAGTGAGGTTATGAAAATAATTTAAAAACAACTTGAGTTAAGAACATATCACAAGATAATACAAATATTTGTGCTATTAGATAAACTCAAATAAAGTTCATAAAGCATACTACTTATGTTTTAAGCGGCTAATTAAGTTGCTCATCCAAACATGACCAAAACCAGCAAAGAACACAGAATATACCCATTAGAATATAAACATATATTTTTCTAAACTTTGTAAAAACTCACCAAATAGAGACTATTCAAGCACTTAGAACACCCTTCAAGACCTTGAAAGCCATTGACGTTTTTTTCACTACTCAAACAACTCTTTTCCAACTTTCTAACACTTTGATCTCCAACAAGCTCCCCTCTTTTGGTTACAGAAAATGAATCAGGACAGTTAAAAGGATGCAGCCTAATTCCACAATAACAATACACCAAATCACAACTCTCATTTGGATTTACAATCTCAATTCCTCTAACTTTCAAAGCCTTTTCCAAACCATCCACACATGTTTCTGAATCATCTGGCACCAAAGGCATGTCAAATGATGATGACGACGGTGATGGGTGGTTTCTAAGAGCGGTGGCAGAGTAGGAAGAATACAACCATGCTGCAAGAACGGGACAACATCGGCTATGGTCGAGTTTACTGTGTTTTGACGAACTACATGCATTTTTTATGCCATTGAAAAGTTCATTTGAGAGAGATAAAGGACAGCCTTTAACATAAGATTGTTCTTGGAATGAAGGGATAGTTAATGTTGTTGGATGAGATGATGGTGTTGGGAGAATGGGATTAGGGAGAGTCGTGTAGGAAGGGAAGAAGAGAATGTAGAGGAAAAGGAGTGATATTGACATGGTGGTGTTGAAAGTATAACATGAGGGAAAAGCAATGAATTGAAGAGTCTAAGTTATATATTAGGTAGGAAGAAATGTAAAAGATGTGGATAGGGAGTGTCATGCTGAGATGAGTAGGTGAATTGTATTTAATGTGCAGAAGAGTATTCACATGAATGAGAGGGTTTATGTTTAATGAGAGTGCAGGAGAGGGAGTGCACATGTCTTACTTGTTGCAACCTTAATTCTTCTCGGTTCTTACACATCCTAGTCATGTATATAACTTGTGATCTCTAAATACATTCTACAGGGTAATAGTAAAAAAATTAATACTTGAAGAGTTAGTTATTTACTTACTTTCTTTATCAGAAATTTTCTCTTCAATATTTGGTAGGCTTAGCACTGGTTGAAGAATTTTGATACTAACGGTCCTACCATAATACTTAATCCATGTACAAAGCATCATTAGGGGCTTTACAAAAGCTAAATAAAACATGCAACACAACTTCTGTACAAAATCATATAGCTGTTTTGGCAACCAAACATAATGATAGACTCTGGATTTCAGAAATTGGCAAGGCTGCAAATGAAAATGAAGTTTGTAAAAATAATATTTTACCTGATTTTAACTAACAAATACAGAAGACAAAAAAAAAAAATGATCAACTTTGAAGCTATAAAACTAGAACTCAGCCAGCTTTGCAATTTATAATAACCAGAATCAAGAGAATGTAAACAGCATTGTGGCGATCTCCAGACACCTGAATAGCAAAATCTGCAATGAAAGAGAAATCAAGATGGATGGTTGTATTCAAATTCAAAACAAATTGTAACTAGAAAGCAACTCACCTAATTTAACTCTTACATTAGACCTTTATCAATCATTTCACGGAGAAGTTTCACAGCCATATGATTCTTTCCACTTTTGAACAAAGCACGAATAATAATTTCATAAGTTACAACATTCGGAATGCAACCGTTGTCTTCCATTTTTGACAGTAAGGTCAATGCTTCATCAATCAAGCCCTCTTTACAAAATCCATTAATCATTGCAGTGTACGACATAACAATTAAATGATAGCCATTCGACAGAAGTATCCTAAAAACCTCTTGTGCGTCCTTAAGTCTTCCACATTTGCACAAACCGTCAATTAATATTGTGTATGTGTACACATCTGGCTTAATTCCCGGGTGTTTGAACTTTGTAAATAATGCTATTGCCTTGTCAAGATTATGGCTTTTGCACAAAGCATCTAATAAGATATTGTAGGTGAACACGTCAAATGGTTGACCTCTATCATGCATCTCATCTATCAGATCCCAAACATCACAAATTCTCCCCGATTTGCAAAGTCCATCAATAAGCGAATTGTATGTTATAGTATTAGGAGTCATGTTTTTCAAATGCATTTCTTTGAAGAGACTGACAGCTTCATCCACCATTCTACTCTTACATAATCCATCAATCATGACATTGTAGCTGCGAATATCAGGTTCAACTCCTCTTCGAACAAAAGAGTTGAATACGTGTTTAGCCTTGTTCACTTCTTTAACCAAGAAATATCCATCCATCAAAGAATTATAAGTAATAACATTAGGTTTCACGCCTTGTTTTATCATAACAGCCAACACATCTCTACCTTTTTCCACCTCTCCTTCCTTACCAAAACCATCAATGAGTGTGTTAAAAGTACAAACATTCGGCATGATACTTTTCAACAACATTTCATTTAACAAAGCAATTGCTTCTTTCAAGTGACCGACAATGCAAAGGCTGTTTACTAAAGTAGTATAAATAATAACATCAGGAGAAATTCCTTTGACAATCATTTCAGAATATAAATTAAAGGCATCATTCACAAGTTTATCCTTTCCCAAACTATCAATGATTGTGTTGTACATTACCACGTCCGGCTTAACCAACGACCCTTTAATCTTGTTAAGAACCTGCATAGCAGCTTTTGTTTCTCCTATTTTACATAAACCGCCGATCAAGGTTCCATAACTAACATGATCAAGTTGAAACCCATTAGCTATAACGTCATCGTGAAAGTGAAGGGCTTGGTTAATCTTGCCACTGTTACAGAGACCTCGGATAAGTGTATTCATTGTTATGGTATTAGGGTGAAAACCTAGCTTGAGAATGTTGGCGAATACAGAAAATGCAAAATTGACTTGATGAAGGTGACAGAAACAGTTAATCAAGATGCTTAAATTAACAATGTCGGTTCGAATTCCTCTGAGTTGCATTTGTTGAGAAAAGGAAATAGCAGTTTGAAAATGTTGGATCTTAACAAGGGAAGATAGTATCTTACCGAATTCAAAGATGGGAGGGGTAGGGTTTGTATTGAGCATGCGATTGAATGAGAAAACAGCATCATCAACAGCAACAGGGTTGTGACCTTGAGAGAAGAATCGAATAACAAACAAGTTGGAAGACTGAAGAGAGAGAGCGTACCTAGATCTCAACAGAGACATTGCTTCTTCAACTTGGAAGATAGACAATAATGGCGAAATTGTGAACAACTTTGTTAATTTAACCTCAAAATAAGAAACTGATGGCATCTCGTCCCGTTTAGAATTATATTATATTACATCACACCATTATTTATAAAGTATGAATTTACTTTTCAAATGGTTGATATTGTAATAATAATATAGACTAATATTATGTACTAACTTTTAAATATTGATTTGTATTTGTAATAAACCGTATATATTTTCTAACTTCAATTATATAAACAAAAATAATAAAAAAATTTAGAGATAGACATTAAAATGAACCGTCTACAACTTACATATCACATATTCGTTCACATATACCCGTGGATCTACCTTCATTACGATGAATTGTCTACAATTGTTAAATTGAGAAATAAAATTAGAAATAAAAAGAATTTTAGATGAATATATTTTACCAATAAAATATTAAGTCTTTAATGTTAATGTGATTTTGTTAAAAATATTCTACAATTTAATCAAAAATAAATTATATAATGAATTAATATAAAACATCACCAAATTTTTTTTAAAAGATGAAGATTAAAAAGAACAATATACAATTGATATCTCATAGATACGTTCACATGTATTCATGAATCTATCTCTAGAAAGACCTTCATTATGATGAACAATGTATCGCTGTTAAATTGAGAAACCAAAGTCTAATGATTCCTAAATAGAGAGATAGGAAGTTGACAAAAACCTATTTCATATGAACTCGTGTATGGCAATGTGGAGCTTTTCAGTGAGGCCTGAGATGCTTGGGAGCTTGCTTGAACTTCCTCTGACCTTCCCCAATGCTTAGTTTGCCTTAGATGTGCTTGAACAAGCTTGTAGAACTCAACCTGCACAAGCTGAAAACAGAAATTGTGAAGCTTGCAAATGGAGTTACAGTCAGTGGCCAATGATTGGGATAGCTTGGATAGGTTATATGGAATATATTGGAACAAGTTTGGGGCAAAACGCACAAGTAACTTGTGAGATGGAAGTGAAACTGCAAGGAGTGCCCTGTTTTGCAAAAGGAAGGTGATTTAGTGTTTTGGAAGGCTTGAGGGTTCAATAATTCGTGTTTCTGGCTCAAGACAATGTGCAAAACTTGTCTCAAATGCTTGCAAGGGTTGGTTATATCAGATATGCAAGTTGTTGCTCTTTGGCAAGTTTTCTTGTATTTTAAGCAAAAGTAACAAGTGATGCAAGACAGACCTGTACAAGCTATCTACCAGCTTGCACTTTATGATCTTGGCCCCCTCAGTTTGTGGATATTTTTTGCTGTACAAGATTTTGTTCAAGGCTCAAGAATGCAATTTGACATAAAGCAAATTTGACAAAAATGGTAATGTTGCTTTTTTACTATTTTTGGATTAATCTCTTGTGTAATCCTCCCATGATCAGAACAAAGCCTTAAACCAATGGATTTGAATTTAATTATTGAGTTTAAAAGGGTTTAGGGACCTGTAATCAAGTACAAACAAATGTTGGATGGAAGTTGCAACTTGTATCAACATGAAAATGCCATGGATCAAAAGTGAGTTTTTACCAAATTCAAACCTTCGATTCTCCCTAACCATAAATGATTTTGGAGAGTTCTTGGATATTTTGGAAAGCTTGTAACATGCTATACAATCCATATTTGAAATGTATTTTTAGATTCCAAGTTTAACTATGTGAAAAATGGCCATGAAGATAGCTCAAAATCCTGCCTAAACTAGGGCAAAATTTCACTAAGTTAAAAGTTTCATGGACCCTTGTTCCAAAAATCATAACTTGAGATCCAAGCTTCTTTTGAGAAAACTTTGTGCATCAAAGTTGTAGATTTTGTGGAGTACTACAACTTTTATGTTGGAAGTTTTGTTTGAATCCAATTGCATCATGGTGAAAATATTGGGCAAAGTTGGGAAAAAATAAGAAAATTTCATAACTTAGAAAAATTCTAAGTTATGAAATTTTTCAATCTTAAACCCTAATTTGCAAAATTATGTTTCTTGATGAATAAGTTTCATGTTTTGACACATCTTGATGAAAAATGACCCTTGGCACTTGATTTTGACCAAAAAGTCAAAGTTTGACTTTTCATTGTATAGTCAAATTTTGATCAGTTGACTGAAAAATTCATCTGTCAATCCAATGCATTTGAGATCTTTTGAACCTTGTGAATAGGTAAAGATGATGCCATTGAGTCCTTGAATCCATGCTTGAACCCACTTTGCCATTGGCTAGGTGAAAAATCAGAAATTGCCCTTATACAATCAAAACCCTAAAAATGGTCATTTTGCCCTTTTGATGATCTGATCAAATTTCTTGAGGAGTTGTGATCCAAACTTGATCAAATAGTCCATATGAGTCTATAATATTGATGTGGATCAAAAATTATGAGTTTTGACTGTAAATTGGTCACAATTGACTTTTTCCCAAATACAACTGATTTTTAGGTCAACTGTCCAATTGACTGGGCAAAAATTTGATTCAAGGTTTGAAACTTGGTAGAGGAAATCTTGTAAGTACAAAATGAAGTATGAAAGTCATTTTGTGCATTGAAAGTCCAAAAATCCTTGTGCAAACTCAAATCCTAATTTAGGTCATCAGTGCAAGGAAATGTCTTGAGCAGAGCAAAACCCTAGTTTGGTCTTGAGTCCAAAGAATCTTGTGAGTGGAAATCTTGATAAAATGAGAGGGAAAATTTTGGGGTACAACAGAGACCATTAATCTCGGCACAACAGAAGATCCGAAAGAAGTCAAGCTAGGGGCAGCATTAGAAGAAAGCGTTAAAGAAAGACTGATCAAGTTATTGCACGAGTATGTAGATATATTTGCATGGCCCTATAAATACATGCCAGGGTTGGATACAGACATTGTGGTACACAGGTTACCTCTCAAAGAAGGTTGTCCTCCGTTCCGGCAAAATCTTAGAAGAACTCGTCCAGATATGTCCAGCAAAATTCGAGAAGAGGTTCTTAAACAATTCGACGTAGGGTTCTTGGCAGTGGTAGACTATCCATCTTGGATAGCTAACATTGTGCCAGTACCCAAGAAAGATGGTAAAGTACGCATGTGTATGGACTATCAGGATCTAAATAGGGAAAGACCTAAAGATGACTTCCCGTTACCTCACATATATGTTCTCGTAGACAACACAGCTCAAGCTTCAGTATTTTCATGCATGGACGGCTTCTCAGGTTACAATCAAATCAAAATGGTACCTGAAGATATGGAGAAAACTACCTTCATGACACCTTGGGGCACTTTCTGCTATAAAGTAATGTCATTCGGTTTGAAAAATGCAGGGGCAACCTATCAACGAGAAATGGTGTCACTGTTCCATGACATGATTCACAAGGAGGTCAAGGTGTGCGTAGATGATATGATCGCCAAATCTCATATAGAGGAGGACCATATCATACATTTATAGAAGTTATCTGATCGAATGTGAAGGTTTAAACTAAGGTTGAACCCAAACAAGTGTATCTTTGGTGTCAGATCAGGCAAGTTATTAGTTTTTATTGTAAGCCAGCGTGGTATTGAAGTGGACCCTGCCAAAGTAAGAGTTATACAAGAAATGCCAGCACCAAGAGCAGAAAAAGAGGTTTGTGGGTTTTTAGGTCGTTTGAACTACATTTCAAGGTTCATATCACACCTAACTGCCACATGCGAGCCTATATTTAGATTACTGCGAAAAGATCAAACGATAACATGGAATGAGGATTGCCAAACAACTTTCGAAGCAATAAAGTAGTATTTGCAAGAGCCACCAATATTGATACCACCAGTCCTGGGGAGACCTCTCATTATGTACCTAATTGTACTTGAAGGATCGATAGGGTGTGTATTTGGCCACCAAGACGAAACAGGTGGAAAAGAGCATGCGATCTATTACCTTAGTAAGAAATTCACTGACTGCGAAATCAGGTACTCACTCCTTGAGAAAACCTGTTGTGCTTTGGCTTGGGCCACTAAAATATTGAGGCAATACATGTTGACGCATACCACATGGCTAATTGCATGGATGGATCCTTTAAAATATGTGTTTGAGAACCCAACTCTTACAGGAAGGATTGCTCGATGGCAGATGTTACTATCGGAGTACAAAATACTATATGTTACCTAAAAAGCTATCAAGGGTAGTGTATTGGATGATCATCTAGCCCATGAACCACTGCCAGAATATCAACCCAAGAAATTTGACTTCCCGAACGAAGATGTTATGGCTATTGGTTTAGTTAACTAAGATGTGGATCACTCAAAACAATTTCCTTTATATTCAAACATATTGTGTCAGTCTCTATGAAACAATGTGTGAATTTTCTACATATAACTTATTGTGTTAGTCTCCATGCAGCGATATGTTTTTCTTTTATGATCTAGCTCATTGTGTCAGACTCCAGGCAGCAATGTTGCAAAATCAGCCATTCCACTCATTGTGTCAGTCTCTATGCGACAATATGTGAAATTTTCTATATTTAACTTATTTCGTCAGTCTCCATGCAACAATATGTTCTTTCTTCGCTATCTAGCTCATTGTGTCAGACTCTAGGAAGCAATGTTGCAAAATCAGCAATTCCACTCATTGTGTCAGTCTCTATGCGACAATGTGTGAAATTTTCTATATTTAACTTATTGTGTCAGTCTCCACGCAACAATATGTTCTTTCTTCGTGATCTAGCTCATTGTGTCAGACTCCAGGTAGTAATGTTGTGAAATCAGCAATCTAGCCCATTGTGTCAGGCTCCATGCAGTAATGTGCAAAATCTACAATTCAACTCATTTCGTCAGTCTCCATGCAGAAATGTAATTATCAAAACTTTTCCATTGCATCACTATCCATGCAACAAATTTATTATCGAACCCGCTTTTTTAAACATGATTCGTTGCATCAGTCTCCAGGCAACAATGTTACAAAATCAATAATTCAATTCATTGCATCAGTCTTCAGGCAACAATGTTACGAAATCAGCAATTCAATTCATTGCATCAGTCTCCATGCAACAATGTGTTGTTGGACTTTGTTTTATTCATCCCTAGGTTGCGATGAATGGACAAAACCAAATCAAACCAAAACTCACTATATCAATCTCCAAGCATTAGTAAGTCAACTTTTTCAAAATTGTATCATTTACCTCCTAGGTTACGGTAAATATGCAAAGTTTTACAATCTCCTTTAGATACTGATGAGTTATTCGCGTCGTCATACCTCAACCTAATCAACTTTGGTTCAAAATGCTGGTTAGATGATACATCATCATTTACACATATTCTTCGTACCCATAGGAGCGATGTACATTGTATCTTTATAATCTTTCAGACAAATTTTAGGGTCTTCCAATATTTAATAAACTTCCAATCAGAACATGTGAGACCTGCGTATTCTCAAACTGTCCAGTTGAAAGATGATTAAATAGGGGCAGTTGTCATACCCCAAATTTGTCCCGCCAATTCAAACAATCTTTAGCCAACTAAACTAGGTTTGGGATCAAGAAATTTAGGGTTCCACATGGTTTGAAGGCTCCTTTTATCAGACAAGCCTAGTTCACCTGCCTATTTTAGGGCATTGGTTTGTGTTACTAGAATTCTTTGTCATGGTCATTATAGAGTTCCTATTTTCAATAGATTACAAGGTTTTCACTTGTTAACAAGGGCAATGTTATTAGGGTTTTAATATTGAATTTCAATTTAAATTTGTGAATTAAGACATGGTTCAAGAGGTGATGGATTCATCATGGGCCTGTTATCTTTATGTTCCCTTCTGTGATCGGTGGAAATAGAACTGACTGTTTTTTAGCTGGTTTCGCGAAATGTCGCGGTAAGCAAGAGTCGCCACCGTCTTTTATGTTCTCCAACATGGAAAGGACAAAAGCACATCAAAATTCCTTATTCGAGAATGTTTCTCGGTTCGGGAGGTAGATTTATAGAAAGGGAAGGTGTTAGCACCCTTTCTATCTGTGGTTATCCACGGGCTCTTAGGTACTTGCTCTTATGTTTTCAAAATTTGTTTGCTTTTCAAGTGTGAGTGGGTTTGAAAAAGTTTCGTTTGAAAAACTTCTAAGTAACTCTTGTATCAGTCCTCAAGAGTGTATGAAGTGTTTTGTTTGAAAACCTTTTTTGAAAGTGTGGGGTACGAAAAGATGTTTTTGTTTGTTTTTGAAAGAGCAAGTACCTATGAGAATCTACCTACTCTAAGGAATTAAGCTGTGTAAGAGTCCTTTAGATAGTGTTATCCCACCATTGAGAGGTAGGTAGCACCATCGTTGGAGGTGTTCGGGTCAATTCGATTATCGGGACAGTGTGGTCACCGAAGCAATGGTAGGACACCTTAGAAGTAACCCTAATGTGCTAGATCCTTTTTTATCCGAGACAACCGTTTCGAGGCAACTGGATCTTAGACAGGAGGTCAACCTCTAAAACACCCTATACTTGACGACCACGTTCGAGGCAACCGAGTGAGGCGTACCCTAGGAGTGGCATGTGCTTATGTGTTGTTTTTCAGTTAATGTCTTTGTACATGTTATTTGTGAGCTACGGATTAATTTTATTATTCATACATTCTTGCAGGCATAATTAACAGTTAGGAGTGCGGAAAGTAAATTGCGGAAAGATAAATCTAACTATTACAAGGCGCGGGTCTATACATCGCCAAAAACAATAACCCGTTTGAAAAAATAAAGTGCGAGAATTTAAATAAGGCGATAAAATCCTAATTAACTATTACATACTCTGTATAGATACATAAATATAATCAATAAGAAAATAAAGCGCGAAAGAAAATTGAATCGGGAACATCTTAGGATGTTGACCCTTTTTTAAGAAAGAATTAAATTTTTGTCCTTTTTTGTGATTAAATGAAATTAAAACTAATAACTAATTAATTAATTAATTAAAGAAAAAATGTTTTTTTTTGTTTTTAATGAAAATAAAATAAAAAGAGAAATAAAAATGTCAAAAGAAAAGCCTAAGTCTAAATTAATTTTATTTATAAAAAAAATGTTAAAATTGTCCTAATTACACAACTAATTAATTAATATTATAATTTATTTACAAAATAAGTTAATAAATAAAATGCTTTTTTTTTTGTTTTTTTGAATTTTATGGGAAAAATTAATTTGTTAGGTTAATTAACAATAATGATAATAATTAAAAAAAAGAAATTATAAGGGAAAGAAAAATAAAAAAAGTAACAAAACCATGGGGGGTTTAGGCCCTTTTTGGAGGTGTTGATTGCAGTTTTTTGGCCCACTAAGCTCAGCCACGTTTGACTTTTGCAATTGCCTGCATGTGCTTTGACTGAAGGACATGGTACTCCTCTTCTCATGGCCTTTGGATGGCTGATTGTGGACATATGGCATCTGGATTGGTGAGGCGTATGGTGGAGCACATTGACTAGCCTGCATAGGAATTTGTTAGACAAAATAATATTGAGTTTTGGGGGACCTGAGAATCGAACCAAGGTCCCAACGATTGCTAGACGCGTCATCAACCACTGAGCCATTGTGCTACGTTTGCTAATATAATATGCAATAAACATAAAATATAAAAACAACGTCCATGCTGGATTTTAACAAAAACGCGCGCTACGTTTGAATGCACCAACCATGCTCTTCCACGTATTGTCTTCTTCACCTGGCCTGTAAAAAAAATAAAGCAGATAGCGGGGGTTTTTAACCCCCACAAAATACAAAATGCAAAAATAGCGATTAGATGTACACGTTATATAAAAAGGGCGCGAGGGTTGGGATGTGTTCGTACTGATCTCCTGATTTCAACCATGGGTCTTTCCAAGCCTAATTTTTCCTATATGAGAAACCCCCAATTCGAAAGCTTTGAAAACCTAAAAATCATCCATGGTGGTTTGTGATTCAGGGCTCCAAAATGCAATTGCCTTATACCATTAGCTTCAGAAGAGCGTTAGCAATACAAAACAACAATTATATCATGTTAAATGTGCAAGAATTATGAGTTTCGAATTTGACAAAGTTAGACAAACCGTGTGACTGAAGTGAATGATTCTTTGAGTGTTAGAGCTCGTTCTTGATCGCAATAGGTTCCTGGAAGGTCCAACAAGGTGTTGGAATCAAGAAAAGTGTTTGAATTGTGCTGGAAGGTTGATTTCAGTTTTCAACTTTTCTTCAAGTTTTTGGAATTTGGTTTGGCCGTTTCAATGAGCTATAAATCGTGAATGAGGTATGGAACACTTGCATATGTAGTAATGAATGAGAATAAGTCACATTAAGAGCCAATGATCCCTTGCAATGATGTTTTTGGATTTCTTCATAACCACCATTAAAGCATTTTCCAATTTTGTTCAAATTTGAATTTTCATGCTTAAAATGGCCCTAGCACGAAATTGGTAGGTTGTTCATGACACATAAAAGTCATTCAAATCAAAAGATGTTATTTAATTATTATTTTTGATTTTATTTGAATTTTATGGATTTAAAATGAATTAAATCAAATCAAATTAAATAAAAATAGAAAAATTAATGTTTAATCTTGAAATTGATCATGGGACACGTGGATGGCATGACAAGGCTGAATCAAGTGGAAAAAGTGGGCCCTTTTGTCAAAAATTGAAATTTCAAGGATAGTTGACTTTTGCCATTTCACAAAAATTTCCCAACTTCTCCAATGCATGTCTTGCTCAATTTTGATCATATGAACATGTTCTTGGACATTTTGGAAAGGTCTTGAAGTCCTCTAACCAATTCCTTTTGTCCCATATCATTTTGATTTACCAATCTCAAGTTATGGTCTTTGACTTAAAATTCCTTTTTGTTGACTTTTGAAAATGACCTATAATGTTGAAATTGATAACTTTTTGTGAGAGCATTTCTTGGACTTGGAATGTGAAGATGAGTTGTGGGAAATGTCATCCCCTTCAAAATGAGCATTGGATGGGATTTTTCTGATGAACCATGAAAAAGTTATACCTTGGTCAAGTTACAGTTGACTTTTCAGCTGTCCAAAAATGGAAACTTTTGCATCTTGATGATTTTTGAGCCATTCTTATGGAATCATGGTCAAGACTTGACCAAATGATGATTGTGGCTTCAAAATAAGATGTTTACCAAAAATTTTGACTTTTGACTGCCAAATGACCATTTTACCCCTATAGTTGATTGTGAGGCAATTAGGGCTTTTGACTGTGCAACTTGATCTTGTGAGCCTTGAAACTTGGCATATGGATGCTTGGCAATGTGTATAGGCATATGTGACTTGATTGAGCCCTTGAAAACATCAACTTCCTTGAAGGAACCAAAACCCTAATTTGACTGGCTTATGAGGGTGGTTGACTGTGTAGCCCTTGAGTAGACTTGAGCAAATTGAGATGATGCTTGTCAAAACTTTGAAGAATATGGGAGGGAAAATTTTGGGGTACAACACCTTCATTGACTAATGGATTGATTACTTAAAAGACAAGTTGTTGTACCCCAAAATTTGCCCTCCCATATTCTTCAAGGTTTGTCAAGAATCATCTTCAAATGGTTCAAGATTTCTCAAGGGTTGCACAGTCCAAATGCCTCCTAAGCCAGTCAAAATTAGGGTTTTGTTTCTTTCAAGGAATTTGAGGTTTTCAATGGGCCAATCAAGTCTCATATGCCTACATACATCATCAAGCATCTACATGCCAAGTTTCAAGATTCACAATGCCAATTTGCACAGTCAAAAGCTCCAATTGCTCTACAGTCAACTGCAAGGGTAAAATGGTCATTTTGTAGTCAAAAGTCAGAATTTTTGGTCAACATCTTATTTTGAGCACACAATCATCATTTGATCAAGCCTTGATCATGATTCCACAAGGATGGCTCAAAAATCATCAAGATGCAAAAAGTTACTATTTTGGGACAGCAGAAAAGTCCACTGTATCTTGACCAGGGCATAACTTTTTCATGGTTCATCAGAAAAATTCCATCCAATGCTCATTTTTAAGGGGATGAAATTTTCTACAATCCATCTTCACATTCCAAGTCCAATAAATGCTCTCACAAAAAGTTATCAATTTCTACATTATAGGTCAAATTCAAAAGTTAACAAAAATGCACTTTAAGTCAAAGACCATAACTTGAGATTGGTAAATCCAAATGACATGGGACCAAAGGCATTGGTTAGAGGACTTGAAGACCTTTCCAAAATGTCCAAGAACATGTTCATATGATCAAAATTGAGCAAGATATGCATTGGAGAAGTTGGGAAATTTTTGTGAATTTGCAAAAGTCAACTTTGCTCAAAACACCTTGTTTTTGCTAATGGGCCTCAAATCTCTTCTTGAAACTTTATCCATGGCCTATGCACGACCCATCAAGCTTAATTAAATTTATTTTCTTATTTTTTATTAATTAATTGGATTTTTAATCAATTTTAATTCATTTAATTAATTTAAATTGTAGGAAAATACAAAGATTTGATTTTTCAATCTTTTGTGAAGCAAACATGGTCAAGATATGCTGGAAATTTCGTGCACAAATCAAAGAGACAAAAATCTCCAAAATTTGCAACTTTCTTCAATCAAAAAGATTCAAAAAGATGTGATTTCCAATCAAATATTGAATCATCATTCCAAGGGATTTCTTTGCAAGATTCTGACCTAATTCTCTTCCTCTATAAATACACAAGTGAACCCTATTCATGCATACGTGAAAGCTGCTGCAAGAAAGCCATAACCACATTGAAAAAAAACCAAGAAACTTGAAAACTGATTTCCATATTCTAGCACGATTCAAAGGCTTTTATTGATTCTAATCTATTGCAGGGGTTCCCAGAGACGTATTGCAATCAAAACCAAACACTAAAGCTCAAGAAATCATCACTTACAGTCGCACGGTTTGTCACTTTTTTTCATAATCGTAACTCATGATTCATAAGCATTTGACATGATTTCTTGGTTGTTTTGTGTTGCTAGAGACCACATGAAGCTATTGGCATAGTTTAATTGGATTATAATGTACAGAATTGAAAGATGCCATTGATGAATTTTAGGGTTCATAAGTTGTCAAAATAGGGCTTTACAGTACAGGGAAAATTAAGCCTTGTGAGACCCATGATTGAATTCAGGAAACTCAGACGAACACAAAGCCACCCTCGCGAAACATTTATATAAACTATAGAGCTATTCGCTATTTTTCGTGGTTGCAGTTTGTGGGGGTTAAAAACCCCCGCTATCTAACATTTATTCTGCAGGTTCAGCGAGGAAGACGACTAGGTGTTGATACCTCATTGGTCAATTCAAAATACGCGCGTTTTTGTTTGTTTTTTAGCATATGAATTGCTTTTTATATATATTATATTTGCTGATTATTATATTATCAAACGCGTGCACATGGTGTAGTGGAAGATGAGCTGGCTGGGGATCATTGGGACCTGGGTTCGAATCCCAGGTCCCCCAAATACTTGTTTCTATTTTTGTACATATGATTACATGCATGCTTCAGGAAGTGTTCCACCATATGCCTCCAATCATCCAAGCGACATGTGGCTATGGGCACAGATCTAATGGCCACGAGAGAAGGAACATCATAATCCTCAGTCAACACATGCATAGCTGATCCCAAAGGTCAACGTGGCTGAAGAGCTTATTGGGCTTCAAATTGCTTTAACACCTCCTAATGGGCCAACACCCCCCTGGTTTCATTATTTTCTTATTTTCTTTCTCTTTTATATTTTCTTTTAATTAGTTTACTAATTATTATTATTATTATTATTATTTAATTAACATAATTATTATTTTCATAATAAATTCAGAAAAAAAACTAAAATAAAATATTATTATTATTATTATTTATTTCACCTTTAATTTATTATTTTTGTAAATAAATACTAACAAATTAATTTAGTTAATTAGGTTAAATTTTACTTTTTTTATATATAAATAAAATTAACATAGAATTAGGGTTTTCTTGACAATTTTAATTCCTTTTTATTTATTTCATTAAAACATAAAAAACTTAAAAAACATTTCTTTTAATTAATTAATCAATTAGTTTTAGGTTTAATATCAATTAAATGCCAAATAACAAAAAACTCATTCTTTCTCAAAAAGGGTCAAAACCCTAAAGACTTCTCCGATTTAATTTCTTTGCGCGCATATTATTTTTTGATCATATTTATGTAATTGCTCCGAGGATGTAATAGCGTAATTAGGACCTTTTATCGCTTTCTTTTATTTTCTCGCAATTTACTTTTCAAGGGTTATTTTTGGCGATGTAAATACCTGACGCCTTGTAATAGCGTAGATTTACTTTCCGCACAATTATTAACTGCTATGCATGACAAGATCTCTCTGAAATTAAAATCAAAACGTAGCTCACCATAACTTGTACAAAGATAATTTAACATGAAATCTGACACACGTGCACATGCCACTCCTAGGGTACGCCTCACTTGGTTGCCTCGACGTGGTCATTGAGCATAGGGTGTTTTAGAGGTCGCCCTCCTGTCTAAAGATCCAAGTTGCCTCGAAACAGTTGCCTCGGATAAAAGGGATCTAGGACATTAGGGTTACCGCTAAGGCGTCTTACTATTGCTTTGGTGACCACATGTCCCTATAATCGAATTGACCCGAATAACTCCAACGACGGTGCTACCTACTTCTCAATAGTGGAATAGTACTGTCTAAAGGACATTTACACAGCTTAATTTCTTTTGAGTAGGTAGAGGTTCTAAGGTACTTGCTCTTTCAAAACAAAAACAACTTTTCGCACTTACACTTTCAAACAAAGTTTTCAAACAAACACTTCATACACTCTTGAGGACAGATACAAGAGTCAAAACGAAGTTTTCAAACAAACTTTTTTCAAAACCCACAAACACAAGAAAAGCAAAAATCTTTTGAAAACATAGTGAGCAAGTACCTAAGAGCCCGTGGATAACCACGGATAGAAAGGGTGCTAACACCTTCCCTTTCTATAATCTACCTCCCGAACTGAGAAACATCTCGAAAAGGAATTTTGCTGTGCTTTTGTCCTTTCCTAGTTGGAGAAAATAAAAGACGGTGGCGACTCTTGCTTACCGCGACATTTCGCGAACCAGCATTCCAAAACAGTCAGTTCTATTTCCACCGATCACACAAGTTAATATGAACTTAGGGTTGAATTCCCTTCAAAAAGGAAATAAAGACTAAATTTGAGGTTTGTATCTTTTTTAAGGTTCATGAGATGATCAAATATTATTCCATCAAAGACATAAGAATTTTTCTCAAAGTAACATCATTGCAACGGCATATATACAGGGGTTTTACAGTATAAGAGCTTTACATAAAACTACTTATTCTAAGACCTAAGCTTATCCTAACATGTTCAAAATATCCTAAGATTCTGCATAGACAAAATCTCTAATCTTGCTCCTCCTGGCCCCAGCCCCCAAGACTCCTCCATGGCAGGCTTCATGCCAACATACCTGCAAAGAAAACCCCTACATCAATATTAGGAAAAAATAGAATCAAATAAAACAGACAGTAAACTGTGATAATTCACGGAGCAACTTATTCAGATAACACCTCATACTTACCAATGCTTATGCATCCAATATACCCTATACAAATGCAAACCTACACAAAACTACTATACCAATTGAATCAGATTCAATCAATTCAGTGCCTTGTTTATTACCAAATAAAACAAGCAAGTTCAAGGGATTAATTAAAATACACAAAAAGACAATTCACAGTCAGTGGAAATAGATATCAGAATTGGAGGAAAATATTTAAAACCAGGACAGTAAAGTATCGAACCCAAAACAGAAACTTAATAATTTCACAAATATGCTATAACAGAGCAATATTCAAAATCAAGGGACATCAACACCTGATCAATGCTCAGTAAACAAAATCGGCAATTGCAGAAACATAATCAAGACATGATCGGATATTTGTGGAAACATTTTGGAAAAAATGTTGAAATCAGTAAAATGAAGAAACTCTATTAATCACAATCAAAAGCAAATCAAAAGCAAAAGGGGAAACATTTCAAATTCGTAACACATAATTGCAGACAGAGTAAAAGCTTTCCTAAAAAACCTAATTTGTAAAAACACTATAAATTGAAGCGAAATTGACAGATTAAAGGAGAAAATTTGATAGAGGTAGAAATTGCTTGTACAAAAGAATCTGAAGCTTTGCGACTCATCAATCCAAGTCTTCGTTTGAGATTTGGGTTTCGAAATCCGAAACCCCAAATCTGTGATTCCGTCATCTCCTTCCCTCAGCAAACAACACCACCATTGTACTTGTCAAAAAGACACGAAAGAGAGATCAGAGAAAGCACGAAGTGGAAACAAACGCAAAGTACAAAGAATCATATTAAGGTAAATCACGTAGTTCATCTGCTTATCTTTCCTTTGACTATTGATATATTTGATTTGAGAGGAGAGGATTGATGATGTTGTATGGAGAGGAAACGGGGAGAGCGCCACCGTTACAATAGAACTAGGGTTTTCTTTTGGGTGTGAGGGAAGAGAGAAGAAGTTACGTTGAGAGAGGGACATATGAGATAAAACGAGGGAGTGTTTGATGAAAAAATAGAAATGTAAATTTTATATAATCCAGTGTGCGCCTACCTAGGACTGTTACCATGCACCCTCATTATCAACCATGTGATCCTCATCCAACACCCAGAATACGCATGACCATGATAATCCAGTGCGCCCCATCACATGCAACCCAAATGGACCCTCTCAAACCATTGTGGGCCTAGCCCAATCACTAACAGCACCCCTCCTGTTTTTATTTTTCTTACATAATGTAAAATCACACCCCCAGGCCAAAACGGGCCAAGTCCAATATCTAGACTTGGACCCTACTTCCTTACACCCCCTCTATCCACACTTCCCAATTTTGCTACTATAAGTTAATTTAAACCCCCTGCGAATTTAATTTACTTTTTTTAATTCTTTCATATAATTCCTTTTTATTTTCATTTTTTTTATTATTTTTATCTTATTATTATTATCTTTTATATATTTTCATGACTACAATATTATTTATTTATTGTTATACATAATTAATTATTTTTAAATTCATTTAAAAATATAATATTCATTTATATTAAATCACATCTTTTAACTACATTACTTAAAAACATTTATCCTCATTTGATTCAATTTAATATTTCATATCAAAGTATTAAAACCCACGATTCATTAAAATTATAATATCCGCTAGCGACACGTGGCCAATATCTGGCCACGTGATAAGAGAGCTATATCAGACTCTTCAGTTATATACGTTAAAAAATACGCAACAAACGTCAAACTATTTTTGTAATAAATTAAATCAAACAATTAATTTTCAAAAAGGAATACAAAGAGTTTTTAATTAACTTCGCGTTTAGTTCAAAAACTAGGCTATCTACACATTCGATCTAAGTGCGGGGAAAATTAAAATATTTGCGTAATCCATAAAAAACACAAACCAACGGTGAACTACAAAATAGGACTCCGATTCCTCCTAGGGGGATACGTAGGCATACGATCAAAACTCGTTGTGAGTCCCGCTAAATAAAATTCAAACCTTTTTCCCTAATAAAACTTAAAACCCTATTTCCTAAAACATACTTCTAAACCTAGTATCCTTATGAACAAGGTAGAGGAGGGGTGCTTAACACCTTCCCCTCATCTAGAATCGAGTCCAAATCTAGGATCTCTGACTTTTAGGGTTATTCCTTTATATCCCCTTCCTTTAGGATAAAAATTAAGGGTGACGACCCTGATTAAAAAAACCAGTTGCAATAGAGACCCAGCTTTAGTGGTCAGTCAAGTTAAAGGAGAATGAGATATTAAACATCCAAATCTGATCCCTTACAAAGAACTTATGCTAACCTTGATCCTTTACTTTGAAGAAATTACCTTTAAACATATCCCAAGGGAAGAAAATCAATTGGCAGATGTCTTAAATACCATGTCATCTATGTTCAAGGTTAATTGGGATAATGAAGCTCCCCAAATTATTGTCAAAAGACTCGACGAGTCGGCGCACTGCTATGAGATTGACACTGAGGGAGTAGAAGAGAAGCCCTGGTTTCACGAAGTAAAAAGATACCTTGAAGCTCAAGAGTATCTTGAAGGGGCATCAATCAATGATAAGAAATTCCTACGGAGATTCTCAACCAAGTTCTTCCTAAGAAATGGGGTTTTGTAAAAGCGCAACCATGATTCCACTCTGCTCCGTTGTATGGACAAGAATGAAGCAGAGAAAATTATAGAGGATATACACGAAGGCATATTTGATACTCACTCTAGAGGACATACCATGGCCAAGAAGATTCTGAGAGCTGGTTACTATTGGTCGACCATGGAAACTGATTGTCATCACCACTCAAGGACTTGCCATAAATGCCAAATTTATGCTGATAAAGTTCATGTGCCTCCAATTTCATTGAATGTCATGACTTCTCCTTGGCCATTTGTAATGTGGGGCATTGATATGATCGAGGAAATCAAGCCTAGTGCCTCTAATGGACATCACTTTATTTTTGTTTCCATTGACTACTTCACAAAGTGGGTTGAAGCAGCTTCATTTGCCTCGGTTGCCAAGAACATTGTGGCATGATTCATTAAGCAGAACCTCATTTGTCGGTATGGCATCCCTGAGAGGATCATCACTGACAATGGTACCAACCTCAACAACACCATAATCAATGAACTCTGTATGCAGTTCAAGATCAAGCATCACAACTCTTCTCCATACAGACCTAAGGTGAATGGCGCCGTAGAAGTTGACAACAAGAATATAAAGAAGATTGTGTAAAAGATGGTGGTGATCTAACAAGATTGACATGAGATGTTACCATTTTCTCTTCATAACTATCGTACCTCGGTGCAAACATCGACTGGGGAAACCCCTTTCTCTTTGGTCTATGGCATGGAAGTTGTCCTGCCTGTCGAAGTTCAGATTCCCTCTCTAAGTATTATGAAGGAAGCAGGCTTAGACGAAGACGAATGGATTCAGACTAGGTTGGATCAGTTGAATCTGATTGACAAAAAGATGCTGGATGATATTTGTCCCAGTCAGATGTATCAGAAACGTATGATCAAAGATTTTAACAAGAAGATCAAGCATCGGGTATATCAGGCCAGTGACTTGGTAATAAAGCGCATCATTCTACCACAAGGTGATCCCAGGGGCAAATGGACTCCCACTTACGAAAGATCATTTGTTGTCAAGAAAGTATTTTCGGGTGGTGCTATGATACTTACCACAATGGACAGTGAAGATTTCCCACACCTGGTGAACGCGGACATAGTCAAAAAATACTACGCATAAAAACGACCCGCTAGGTTGACATACCTAGGAAAAAATAAGGGCATCCCGGCGAACCAAAAGGGTTCGGGCAAAAATTAGGGATATATACAAAAGATTATACACCCGGGAAGTCGAAAACCTGAAAGGGCGGCTTGGGCAAAAAAGGGTATCCTGGTGGACTGAAAACCTAAAAGGGCGATCCAAGAAAAAGTTAGGGATTAAAAGCGTATGACTATGTCTCGTTGGATCGCCTACGACCAGCTTTATTACCAAGGTCAAAAGTTCAAATGGGACGAGATCAGTTCAATCAACTTCTTCCGACATCAAGGGACGAGATATTCAAAGACATAGGGGCAATGGCGGAGTTGGAACCCAATGAGATCACTTCCACGCGGCTACATATTTTTTCACTTTGTACTCTTTTTAATTTCACGACAATTTCCTCTTACAAGGATTTTCGTGTCTTTGTACAAACTCGCCTGTTTATAGGCAAATTATCAATACAAATATACTTTAAAGTTTGAAATTTTGTTTTTCTGTTTTGTTTGTAAAAACATCCAATGACTAAATTCAATAAACATATGTATGTAAACATGATTAACTATTAACAAATATGCATAATAACAGGAATAAACATTTACTGAAAACTCTAGGAGCGAGGATGACACTTAAGCTATCCATAAACCCCCGCAGAGTCACTTTCATAAGATTATCCCCACAGAGATACTCCTATGAGATTACCCATGCAGAGTAGTCTTCACAAATAAGGGTACATTCTCCGTGATCTCCCCGGCATATCACTCCGAAAAATAAAGGAGTATAATCTATCTCCCATAATTTCCCTACGGAGTTCCAATCAGTACACTTCATGGAAATTCTCTTCCCCAGCTGAGTTTGGTCCTCCAAAACTGAAAAAGAAACCTTGCAGAGTCCTTCTCTTTAGCAAAATCAATTTCCCCAAGAGATTTGATTTCCTCATCAGAGCACTTCTCCACCAACAAGGTTTTATTTCCCCAACAAGGTTTATTTCCCCAACAACCTACAAATTCCCCAGCTCGAGTCTATTCCTCAGACTACTGCAAATCACTAACAAAAATTTTCTCCCCAATAAAATCATCAATATCCCCAGAAAGTTGCTGCAAAACCTGGAACCCAACCAGATACCATTTAACTTTATCCTCCCCAGACAACTCAAAAGATTATCCATCTCTTTTATCCCCAGTCAGGATATATAAGAAATAGACTTCCCAGTAGATCAACGGACGACCAACGTTCCTAAACTCTACTCCCTGAACAGAAATCAACATCCCCTGTAGAGTTTCCTCAAACAAGTAAGCGAGAATCCCCAGTGGAAGAATTCTAGACAAGAGTGAAGATACACATACTCTCCATCCCCAGCGATTGTCAGGGATTTATTTTCCCAGACGAAGATACTGCACGGGCTTACGAATACCCTTCAACGAAATTTCACATTCATACCTCATAGCATATGCATACGAAACGTATATAGCACAGTCTTATTTATTTTGAGAACATCATTACGCAATGCATTTCATACATCATGACATTGCATACAACTAACTCTTTACCTTGTCAAGAAAGATCAATCAACAGACGAATATCATCAATAATTTTCAAACAGGTCCAAGATTAATTCTCGAAACAAGACGGGGCAACTATCTACGAGACCAGGTCAGAGGTTAATTCCCGAAATAAGACGGGACAACTATCTCTACGACCAATAAAAAGCAGGTTCCAGATTAATTCTGAAAATAAGACATGGCAACTATCTGAATAACCAGCCATAGATTAATTCCTAAAACAAGACAGGGCAACTACCTGTTGTGATACGGTGACCAGAATCGGGACGTGGTTTCCCTATTTCATTAAGGAAATTTTGCTGGTTTGCGTTTTTCATTTGTGTTCGCAAAATGTCGCGGTAAGCAAGAGTCGCCACCGACTTTTATTTTATCCAACAAGGAAAGGAAAAAAGCACAGAAAAATTCCTTTTTCGAGATATTTCTAGGTACGGGGGGTAGATTATAAAAATGGAAGGTATTAGCACCCTTTCTATCCATAGTTATCTACGGGCTCTTAGGTACTTGCTCATCATTTTCAAAATTATTTTCTTTGTGTTTGTGGGCTTTGAAAAGTTTTTGTTTTGACTTCGATTTAACTCTTGCTTCTGTCTTCGAGAGTGTAATGAAGTGTTTTTTTGAAAACTTGTTTGTAAAGGAGTGTAAGTGTGAAAAAAGTATTGTTTGGAATGAGCAAGTACTTAAGATCTAATCTACCTACTCGAAAAAAGAATCGTTCTGTATTCGTTTCCTTTAGATAGCGCTATCCCACTATTAGTGAGTAGGTAGCACCGTCGTTGGAGTTTTAAGGGTCAATTCAAAAGGGACGTACGGTCACTAAAGCAATGTTAGGACGTCTTAGTAGTAACCCTAATGTCTTAGATCATTTATTCGAGGCAACAGTATCCGAGGCAACCTTTCCGAGGAAACTTTGATCTTTGGACAAAAGGACGACCACTAAAACATCCTATACTCAATGACCGTTTACCGAAGGCAACCAAGTGGGAGTCTACCCTAAGAGTGCGCATGTACGAGTGTTTCAATTTCAGATTATTTTTATCTTTGCACATTTAGGGTGATCTAACTATTTTAAATTCAGTCATACATTCTTGTCATGCAAACTCTAATTATTCATACATCTAACAGTTAATAATTTACGGAATTTTTAAAGTGCGGAAATTAAACTACGCTATTACAAGGCTTCGGGTATTTACATAGCCAAAAACAAACCCTTTGAAAGTAGAAGCGATAAATGTAAAAGTCCTAATTAAAACTATTACAAACTGTGAGCAGATACAATAATTGGATAAAGAATAATAAAGCGCGCGAGAAGATTAGATCGAATGCGAAAATAGGGTTTTGACCCTTCTAACCTAATTAAAAGAAAATTTGTTTTTTGTTGTTTTTAATACTTTTTAATAAAAAGATTAGGTTTTAAAATTAAATACTAAATTAATTGGTTATTAAATAAATTATTGAATAATAATTAAATGACATATTTTTGGGTTTTGTTATTTTAGGGAAAAAATAAAATGATTAAGTTAGTAATAAAAATCTATTGATTCTAATTAATTTTAATTATTTGCAAAAGAATTAAAGTTGTCTAAATTAATCAAACCTAATTAAATTAATTGATTTTTTTTACTAAAAAATAAATATCTAAAATTTAATTGGACATAAAAATATTTTTGATGATTTTTTTGATAAAAGAAAATAATTAAATCATTTGTTAGTAAATAAATAAACAAATTAAATAAAATAATTAAAAAAATATGAAGAGAGAAAAATGGGCCTGAGTGTAGCATTTTTGGAGGTGTGAATAGCAAGAATCTGGGCCCATTTATGGAGATCCATGCTGACTTTTGGGATCTTGTATGGCATCTTTGACTTGGCTTATGGTGTGCTTTCAATGGTGGCCACCAGATTTGGCCATCTGGCCATCTGGCGCGTTGATGATGAAGGAGTATGGTGGATCTCAGGCTCATGCATGCATTGGATCACCTGTAAGAAAATGTGAAAATAGAAAATGTTGGAGGCAGGGATCGAACCCCTGACCTCGAGCCTTCCAAAGCCTTAACGCTCACGTGGCAACCACTGCATCACTTGTTTTTATTTGTTCATAAAACATATAACAATAATAACATATAAAAATAACACAGTGATGGAATTTTTGCGCGCAAATTCAAACAAGCCAATGGAGGCTGGCCACGTCTTCGTCCCCGTTATTGCACCGTCACTAAAAGTTCATTAGCCTATACCTACGAACGAATGTCCTTTGCTACAAACTACGTGTTCTCAAAATCCTCCACATGCCATGGAAATAATATCTAAAGCCAGGGTTGTGTCCGTATCATCCTCCTGAACATGCCAGTACCATTCATGAAGGCTAATTATTCCTGAAATAAAAAGCCCTAAACCAAAGCCTGAAACCCTAACAATGGTGGATTTCGTTACAGACCATATAAATGAAATTGAGTAATGCAGGAAGCTTGCAAATGCTCTATAGATTAAGAATATGCCATTAATTCATGTTAACAATGCTTAAATTACAAGATGCGAATTCAAGAACAGGGGTGTATCGTGATGGACTTACAACGCGTTTAGGGACCAGAACGGACTTGTTCTTGACAGCTTTAAGTTGTTGAGAGTTCCAGGAAGCGATAGGGATATATATAAGGCCTTGAGGATGCCTCTAACTATCAATTCGATCTCACACTTTTTTGCCTTTTTTTTCCAAATCTGGTTCTTGTTCTAGCGCCTGTTTCCAACCTCGTCTTTTGGTCTGCCTCGCCTCCTTATGTATTAGTGAAGGGATTAGGGTTGCAAATTGCATCCAAATCTTCTTCCTTCAATGCTTTTGATATTTGATTTGATTCCTCTTTAAAATATTTCAAAACATGGCTTTTTCAATATTTTTGTCCACTCTATGCATTTGCACGAATTTGAATGCTTGCAATCTGTAATTTAAGACCTGAAATAATCACAAAATCCTTGGTTTCAATGTTTTTGGATTTTATTTGATTTATTTTGATTTAAATTGAATTAATTCAAATAAAAACCAAAATAAATAATAAAAATAAAATATGGACAAGTGGCCAAGGTTAGAGCACGTGGGATATATTGCCAACTCAAAACAAGTGAAAAAGATTGGGCCTATTTGGCAAAATTTGAAGTTTTGGGCATAGTTTACTTTTGGCAATTTTGCAAAAAAGGTCAACTTCGCCAATGCATAACTTCCTCGATTTTGACTCTTTAGAGGTGTTATTTGAATTTTTAGAAAGCTTTAGATGTACTATAATCAACCCTTTTGGTCTCATCTCAAATTGATATTCCATGCTTATGTATGAAGCTTTGACAAAAAGGGTGTTTTTGTTGACTTTCAAAAATGACCTATAATGTTAAAATTCATAACTTCTTGTGAGTGCATATTTTGATCTTGGGAGATGAATATGGATTGTAGGGAATTTCATCCTTTTCAAAGTGAGATTTGTATGGGTCATTTATCATAAAATATGAGAAAGTTATGCTTGGTCAAAGTTGAGTTGACTTTTCCTACAAAACCCTAATTTAGCAACTTTTGAGCCTTGATGAATTATGAGCAATCCTTGATGAATCATGATCAACCCTTGGTCAAATGATGAAATATACTTAAAAATGAGGATGTTGACCAAAAATCTTGAAGTTTGACTGTATGTGGGCCACAGTTGACTTTTGCCCTAGCATAGTCGATTTTTGGACCTTTGAGCAATTGACTGATCAAACTTCCTCTACAAGGCTTGAAACTTGACATGAATGATCTTGAGAACATATTAGGACATTGGTGAGCAATTGGGATCACTTGGACTCCAGTATCTTGATGCAACATGAAACCCTAGTTTGAGGTAGACTGCCTTAGGAGAGAGCTTGCCTGGCCAACCCATGAGCAACTTGAGGATCTTTCTTGCAATGTTTTTTTGAGAAATATGGGAGGGCAAATTTTGGGGTACAACACCTGTGAAGAACAAAACAGATAAAGGTCAATTCCCGAAATAAGATGGGGTGACTATATTTATCACCAATGGTATGAACTCCCGAAATAGGACGCGTTTACCAACAAACCAATTGTAGATCAATTCCCGCAACAGGACGGGCGACTATCTACAAGACGAACTTTTATTTCAAGATTTTTTTGGCTCAGTTTAAATCTACCGAAGATTTATTCTGATACTTCTCCTAGTTAAAGACATAAAACAAACATTTTCTAGCTCTGTTTAAATTGACCAAAGATTTATCCTGATACTTCTTCCAGTAGATACTTCTTCTGGATCAGATTAAATCGACCATAAATTTTTTCTGATACTTCTCCCATTAGATTTTTCCGGACTCAGTTTAAATCATACGTAGAAATATTCTGATACCTCTTCAGATATAGTCGAGCATAGACTCATTCTGATGACTCTTCATCAGCTCTAGATGGCATCTATAAGCCCGTCTCGAACAATATTTTATCACTATCTTGAATGGCATTTATAAGCCCATCTCCGAAAAATATTCTGTCACCTTTGAGTGGCATCTATAAGCCCATCTCCCACAATATTCCGCCACTCTCCAAATGGCGTCTTTAAGCCCATTCCCAATATAATAAACCAACAATTTCATTTTTGTGCACAAGCGGGTACAAATTTATGGGCACTTAAGTATTTAATCTTCTTCCACCTTCAAGTCACAAATGACAAACAAGTCAATCTAACTCTTCAGGTTTAAGAAGATTGAACAGTGGCAGCTGTTGTATCCCAAAATTTTCCCTCTCATTTAATTCAAATAGTATCCCCTCATGATTTAAGGGTTTTCAATCTCTTTAAGCTACCCAAGCTTTCAAGGCCTCAGGATATCGCACGGATTCTTCGTTTCATCAGGAAATTAGAACTGCAAGGTATTTAGATCTTGAACCATGTCTCTCCCACCTTTTTACACATGGGATCAAGGTTTTAGGTTTTCTTCCTACTCAAGATTAACCATCAGGCAAAATTGGTTTTCTCAAAGGCAAGCTATGTGTGACTAAAAATTAGTGTTTGCTCCTCAGTTACCATCTCCTAGGTTGCTCAGTCGTGCCAATCAGGATTTCATTTGGGATTTGAAGTTTCTACATCAATAGAGCATGATTCACCTGGTTCTTCTTTGAACATTAAAATATACCATTAAGGTCTTGAGGAATGGATATCAAGACTTCCTCCACATCAAGTTTTAAAAGTTTTCTTCTTCAAGGATTAAGAATTAGGTCTTTATCTATTGTGCTTCAATTGAGGGTCAATGAATTAGGGATTGCTTTGTGATTCAAGCTTGTTGTTCCTATGTTGGGCCTTCCAATTTGTCAAGAATTGGTCAAGAATTGGTCAAGATAGAGTGTGCATTGATATCTCGTTTGAGGAGTTATTTTTCATCAATCATAAGGGTTGGTTCAATCAATGGTTGTTTCAAATGCAAGTTAGGATATGAAATTAGAGTTTTAAATAAGAATTTCTTCAGGATGTAAGCATGATCTACAATTTGATTTGGTTTCATTTTCTTGTGGGATTATGAATTGTACAAGTTTTATTCAAGGCTTTCAAAATCAAGAGATGGAGGAAATTTCTTTGTTGTCATGAGTTTGGAAATTACGAGTCAATATTTGATTTCAAGTCCTATTCCAAATTCAAAATTTCAGGGCATCCATCAACTATTTCAAGCCTTTTCAAGGATTCAAGATAAAAATTATATTCATGAATTCAAGTTCCTAATGGCACGAGTTCATCAAAAGGAATTCATCGGAAATTTCAAGCATCTTTCAAGACAATGCTCAATGTTAAATTTTGCAAAGTTCATTTCAAGATTCATTATTCCAAGGAGAACTTTCTTGACTTACAAAGTTGGATCACAAGACAATTCAGGTTTCTTTTAGCCTAAGGTTTCAAGGGACATTCATACACAAATTCAAAAAAAAAACTTCAAGCGATTTCATCATGTTTAAAGATTCAAGAATTACAAGAAAGTTTTATGTTTCTAAGTTTCAAATCTATTTACAAGTCCAACATACTTTCAAGGAAATTACGAGTTACAAAGAGAATTGCATAAACATGTTGGTTCTAAAGTCTAATCTTTATTCACACTTATCCTATTCCTAATCCTAATTCCAAAGACGCTGCAAAGCCCAAAACTGCCGTCAATCCCTGCTGCTGCCCTATGTCACTCTAAAATCTGCTGTAAACTTGTCAAAACAGCCCAACAAATTGCACAAAAACAACCATGTCACTAATGCATAAAACCTGCATCAAAGCCCTTGTGTTGCTGCTCCAAAACCTATCATAAACATCCAAACATTATACCAAATTAGAAGAAACAAAATTGCAGCAAACAAAGCTACAAAAAACAACAGCCTAAGGTGTTCAAAATACACCAACTTTCCCCCCCTAAAACTCCCCTTACTTATCTATAAATTCAACCTTCACTCACATCACAAAGAGGCAGAAATCATATTATAACCTCTCCCTAAAGAAAAACTCTAAACTCTGCAAGAAGCTTTCCATAACCCTCTAAACCATCACCTACCAAATATCCTACAATCTGCAACCTCTGTAAACCTCCAACCTCTGCTCATACACCAAAAACGCACAAGAAAATTACAGAGAAAAATTAACCAAGAAAACCTTCACAAAGCTGCAAAACAATTGCTCCGTAATTCACTTCGGTTCATAGACGAAGCTATTGCCCAGAAACGTTATGCTATTAATTCATAACGCGTAACATGACAAAGCATCGCATATCAAAAGGACAAGAAGCAACACACAAAAGTAGAAGAAAAAGAGTAAATCGGATAGAAGAAGAGAAATAAGCATACTTGATTTCGTAAATCACTGTCAAAGTCGCATCGGACGAACTTCGATAGGTATATTCTGGTTCTGCCTCTCTATGCATCATATCTCATGAACAAGTTGAATGCTTGTTGTTCCCCTGTTAACTGCAAAAGTTTAAGATAAACTGTAAAAAAACTCTTTTGCTCTCAACTTTTCACTCAATTGAACCCCTTCCAAATATATAAAAAACAAAGAAACAAAAAAAAGTTAGAGAAATAGAGAAACTGAAATTTTTGTTGTTGTTGTTGTTGTTAATCACTGTAAGACTGGGAGAAAGATTCGGGTGAAAAAGAAAAAGAACGGTAATAAAAACTCTGCTTGGTTTTTAGTAGTAGCTTCCTCCACCATACTCCAACAATCTTCCTTCATTTCTCGCTTTACAAACTGGCGCACAACCTTCTAAAATTTGTTGCAACTCTAGACAATCATCCACAATCCTACAACATCACTGTAATCCTCAATATTCAACCTTAAAACTCCCATCCTCACATCACTACCAACCATATGAACAACGGAAAATAAAAACACAAATTGCAGACAAAATACACACAAAGCCAAGATTCAGAAACAGGAAGAACAAAAAAGAAGGCGGACTCAGAAAAAGAAACGAAAGCAAAACGGAGTCAGACACGATTTAGAATACCTTGGATAGACTGAGAAGTGTTCCAACTCAAATGCATTAAATATGCTATTTTCCAAGATTGAGATCTCCTACACCACCTACTCTGGACGCCGCTTCTCCTCCCATTCAAAAATCTCCTCGTCGTTGCATCTCTTCATCTCTCTATTCTATCTAATTCGTAGTTCACAAAATCATCACCGATGAGAATCTAATTAAATCGCGTGAATCAGTAGCCGTGAAATCGAAAACGGAATCCCAAATATGAAGAGCGACTTGGGATTATGAAGGAGGTGTTGCACTTGTCTACTGCACGGTTCACCATAGTGTGTCTTGACGAGGAGCAAGAACATGAAAATCGCTCTCTATGAAGAAAGTTAAAGTGAATTTACTCAATTGATCTATGGAGTGTGGGACCTTGTATAACATTTCGGAACCCTTTTCATTTAACATTGTGGAGCATAGAAAATGGGCCTACGCCCCACCATCCTCCATCTCATAGCCATTTAAGTTGTTACTTCGTTTTGTTTAATACCTGGGCCAGATCCCTTTATTGAGCCCGTTTTTTTCGTTTTTCTAAACTAATTTACAAACAAAAATTGGGCTTTATAACAACTCGGGCCTAATTCTTTTTTTTTTATTATTTATTTATTTATTAATTTATAGAATCTGGTTTGGGCTTCCACTTAACAAACAACCCAAGCCCCATCCGAAATTCACTCTACTACACCCTATTTTTTTGCTTTAAATTAATTTAATAACTTTAGAATTTTTATTTAAGTTTAGATTTAGTTTGACGGACTTTAAGATTTTAATTTAGTCTATTTTTAATTTAATAATTTTAGAATTTTAGTTTTAGTCTAGTTTTAATTTAATAATTTTAGAATTTTAGTTTAGTCTAGTTTAATTTAATAATTTTAGAATTTTAGTTTAGTCTAGATGTATTTTAATAATTTTATAATTTTTATTTTTATTTAGATTTAAATTAGTAACCTTAAGATTAATTTAGTATAACTTTAAATTAGTAAATTATTAATTTATTTTGGATTTAAGTTAGTTTATATTTAAATTAGTTTAGATAGCCTTAGAATTAATTTAACTTAGATTTAATTTAGTAAATTTTAGAATTTTAATTTTGATAATCTTAGAATTTTAATTTAGTCTAAATAACTTTTGTTTTAGTTACATCTTTATTCTATATTTCTTTTACTTCCTTTTCTATCAAAAACACAACAAAAAAAAATTCTTTCTCTTTTCATTTGCTCGTAGTTTACTATTTTTCGCATTCTTTCGATTATTGTAATTGCTTACAGTTTATAAATAGTTTAACTAGACTCTTTTTACTTCATCCCCATTCATAAATTTGTACCCCATTCTCAAAGCATTGTAATAGTGTAGAATTTTATTTTCCGCACATTATCGTAATTCCTTACTGTATAGTAATTAGGCGTGTATGGTAAAATTTAAAATCAACCTCTGGACAACCCTAAATCAAGACAAATTAAACTTGAATCAAATACACTTTTCACACGTGCACCCCTAGGGTGACCTCGCTTGTTTCCTCAGAAAAACAGTCATGTCCCTCAAATATGGGACGCTTTAGCAAAGACTCTCGATAAAAAATATCATAGTCCCTCGATGACCCTTCGATGTTGCTTTCGGTGAAATGATCTAGGTCCCTTACAAAAATTTCTAAAGCGTCTCATAAGTTGTCTTCTATGACTGTACGATGACCCGCGTCTGTCCCTCACATTCAATAATAGGGCTTCCTACTAATCAATGGTAGGATAGCGTTATTTAAAGGAGGAGGGAAAAAACAAAGACTTTTTGAGTCGGTAAATTGCTCATAATTGCTTGCTCATAATTGCTTGCTCATAAATCAAAACCATTTTCACACCTCACACTTTTAAAACATCTTTCAAACACTTTCCAAACAACAAATATTTTCAAAAACCAACACTTTGTATAAATTCTCAACGATACGAGAATCTTTACAAAGTTTTCCGCACGAAGGTGTTTTCAAAATATTTTCAAAACTTACACAAAACATAAAGCATTTCAAAGTGAGCTAGCAATTAAGAGACCGTAGATAACTACGGATAAAAAATGTGCTAACACCTTCCCTTTTTATAACCTACCCCCCGAACTCAAGAAAACTCTCAAAAGTTCTTTCCTATTCTTTTCACTCTTTCCTTCATTGGATAAAATAAAAGTAGGTGGTTACTCTTGCTATCCGCAACAATTGCGATAAAACGCAAAACACCAAGTCAGCTCTCCCACCGTATTACAATTGTCATCTTGCTAGAATATTCATTGCTTCTCAGACTCCAGATAAGATGTCAAGAACATCTCATAGAATACCATATACATAAGATATATCCTTAATAGTAGTCATTGGGTAGACACCCAAGCTTCATCTATCAAACCTCAAGCATCCATCCTCTCCAGAGAAATCCAAAACACCAGGAGACGAATCAAACTTGATCACCCCGAGTTTACACATCAGGGACATATGCAGCAGAGAAAGAACACCTCACCAGTAACACCACAGCCACATCAGTAGCTCCAAATAACACTTCAATCCTTCCATGTCCAAATTACCAGAAAGTATTATCCCTGATCTCACCCAGAACGGAACAGGATGCCTGCTCTGATACCAGTTGAAATTCTAGTATATAGATTATAAATGTCCTAACACATGTATAAAACATTGATCTCTGTGTAATAACACTTGAATAGGATAAAGCATATTGATATAAACATATCAGAACAAATTCATAAGTGATGTTCCAACATCTTATACAACATATTAATCAATCAAGAACAAAATTGAACAAAACATAAAGATAACAACACACAGATATGATGACCCAGTTCGATGGACACACACCTACTCTGGGGGATACCAAGCAAGGAAGGAAGTCCACTATCAGCATTATTAGTTCAAAGATAAACTACCCCATTTATAACTTCTCGCCTAATCCCTATCCAATACAACTTCTACCTAGGAACATCCTAAATATGAAAAATCGACATCTCAATTTCTAAATCACCTCAATGATATCTATATCAATTACAACATGTTCAGTCAAGACTCTTAACTAACAAACATACTTGAATTTTCTTCAAAGCTCGATCCAAGAACAATATACAATTCATTACCTAAAGGCTTCTGAATCTACATAAAATTATGTCTACCACAATGTATCAAATCGATACAAAGGGTGGCTTACAACTCAAGAAAGTACACGACTTTCAAAACTCTAAACCCTTATTTTTATTTCTAAATTTGTTACATCTGGTTTAATTAATTTCCCTAGGTCAAAGTCTTCCTTTTATAGACTTCAGTTGTCCATAGGCTTTGAATCTTCTGTTGAACATTTTCCTTGATCCATTGCTAAAAACGCTCCTTAAATCTTTTAAATAGATTTAGAAACTTGCTGAAGCAGTCCAAGATGTTGAGTCCTCATGGTAGGACATATTTTTTCTACATGTTGTTCTTCACATATTTTAACAACTTGATTAATATCTTGTTTTACAAAAATTAGCCAAATCTTTGGAGCTTTCATTTTTGTGTCCAGAATGAAAAGATGCAATCTCAGAACATTAGCTTTCCAAAATGGAAAATTAGACTCAGAGGCTTGATTGTTGTTTTTGTTGCTTCTGGGGATTAGGCTTCTGATGAGTGAAGTTCTCATGTATCATAAGTATTCGAGGTCAATATCTTCTCTCTAGAAAATGCTTATGTCCGTTGGAAACTGAAGAGTTTACTTCATTAATGAGTTGTCATGATAATGAAAGGTTGGTAAATCAAAATAAGACAAATGTCTTTTCTGAAGCACGCCTAGAACTTTATGTGACTCATTAGGAGAAGAGATTGTATTAGAATTAGGTAAAAATATTCACGTTTTACCCCTTCTCATAATTCTTACACTTTTCAATATTTTTTAATCATTACAAAAACTATTTAAAAATCCACTCACTCTCACTTCACACATTTTCGATAACATTATCCCACACTTTCTCTCTTTTAAGCCAAGTTATTTGAAATCCTAAAACTCTTTTTGGTTCTTGTTTGTGGTTCAACAATGGCTTCTCAACAATAATCAATTGCTCAACAAAATGTTCAAGGTTCTTCTTCATCTCTTCTACAACAAGTGAAGAATGTACTCCAAGATCTTCAATATTCCATTCTTGTGTCTCAGTTAACAGTTCTTGTTGAGTCAGCAGTGGACTTTGATAATCTCAAAGTAAATGGGTTTGATCTTAATGAAGTTGTGGACCTTCAAGGTCGTGGAACTTTCTTCAATCTTCTCAACGAACCTGTTCTTCCTAAATTGGTGAAGCAATATTAGATTACGGATAAGGAATCCAGAGAAGAAATTTTTGCGAATTTTATTGGTATGAATGATGTATCATTGAAAGATCCATTGTGCAGTTACTAAATCACGATGGGATTGGTAAAAAATGTTGTGATCTTAGTGATAAGCAAATCAGTAGGAGAAGATTGAGATTAGTTGCATCAAAGATTTTTCTTGACAAGAAAAGTTCCAAGTATGTAAAAAATCTTCAACCATATCCAAAAGTATGAGCTAAGATCATTTTGGGATGCATTATTCAGAAGTCATCTACCAATGCTCTAGAAACTATTAAAGTTGATGAAAAGACTATGTTGTTCTATCTAGCTTCTGATAAAAAGATTAATCTTCCTTTTATAATTTTTAAGTATTTGAGGGATAAGATCATAATTTTTAGATCTAATGTCTCTAATACTATCAAGTGGATACCTCTTGGGAGACTCATCAAAATCTTTATAATGAATTGTCACTTGGCAGAGTTTCTTTCTGATCAGAATTTTGAAAGATCTTCTAGTTCCACATTTTGGAAGACCACTTAATGGACGTTGTTTGAAATCTCTCAGTTTAAGTCTTCTATTATCAACCCTCCAAAATATCATGTTACAGGTTCTACATCCTTTTTTGTACCTGGTATTGAAGATGGATACATGTTTACTACTACTGAAGCTCTGGAGGCTACTCTAAGTTATTTGGAAGGTTGTCTTTTGAAGAAAGATCAACCCAACATTTTCCTGAAGTTGTTGTGAAGCTCATTCTTGACCCTCTAGGAGTTATTCCTCATAATCTTCTCATATGTATCTATGATTATGCTGAGATTGGTGGTTATGCTGATAAACTTCCTGATATTTCTAAAGTCCCTCACATCATTAAAAGGAAAAGAGCATCTTTCCTTCAGGATTCTGATGAGAGTTCTTCAAGCATAGAGTGTACTAATGCATTCTTTCAGAACGATATTAATCCTCATCCCTCTCCTTCTACTTCTATTCCAAAATCTACTTCTCCCAAAACAGTCAATCCCTCCACTTATAAATCCATTATTTCCTTATTAAACCAAACTTCTGAGCTTATACGACAACTTGAAGTCGAAACCTCTTCCAATTCATATGAAATTATTGTGACCTCATCTGATTCTAAAGAAGAGCATGCCTTAACCTATAACTATAAGTTATATGAATAAGATGTTCCTTTATACAAATCAAAAGATTCTATTTTTGATACCCCACCACTCTCTCCTATCCAATATACCTTCCCTTCATCTGCATTCTTCACCATACCAGATAGAACCCCTAAACCATATTTTAATTTTTTTCAACCCTTTCTTTCATAGAAAAAACATAAATATAAACTCCCTTGATGAATTTTTGTATCGTTTTGAATATAATGCTCAGGATACTCTTCAATATGCTTTGTATAGTTCTTCTTCCAGCATGGATCCTGCTATGGTCAACTCCATCTGGAATGGCATCAGAAAATGGATGAATGATAACTCCAAAATCATTTAATCCAATTGTCTGATGGAAGCAAGGGAGAAGTACACAACTTTGATTGCTTCTCAAGAACCTCCTCCTATTTCCATCTGCTCGTCTGCTCAAGAACCTCCCCCTATTCCCTTCTGCTTGCCTTCTCCAGAAGTAGAGATTCCAGAAGAAGAATTGGTTGCTTCAGCTATGGATGATCAACCTTCATATGTTGTTGCTTCTACATTGGTTGACTCTCCAGTTCTGTAATACGGCAGGAGAACTGACTTTTGGGTTTTGCGTTTCATCGCAAATGTTGTGGATAGCAAGAGTCGCCATAGACTTTTCTTTTATCCTATAAAGGAAAGGTGAAAAGAACAGGAAAGACCTTTTGAGAATTTTCTAAGTAAGGGGGTAGGTTATGAAAAGTGAAGGTATTAGCACCCTTTTCATCTATAGTTATCTACGGGCTCTTAATCGCTAGATCACTTTGAGAATGCTTTGTGTTTGTGTATGTTTACAAATATTTTGAAAAATTCCTAAGTATGGCAATTTTGTAATGATTCTCGTATCATTGAGAATGTATACAAAATGTTTGTTTTGAAAATCTTTGTTGAAAGAAAGTATTTGTTTTAGAAACTGTGAGGTGTGAAAATTGTTTTAGTTTATGAGAAAGCGATTACGAGCAATCTACATACTCAAAAGGTCTTTATTATTTTCCTCTTCCTTTAGATAATGCTACTCCATCATTAGTTAGTAGGAAGCCATATCATTAGATGTGAGGGACAAATGTGGGTCATCATACAGTCATAGAAGGAAACTCGTAGGACGCTTTAGCAATTGTCGTAAGGGACTAAGGTCGTTTACCGAAGGCAGCATCGAAGGGTCAACGAGGGACTACGATCTCTTAATCGAGGGTCTTTGCTAAAGAAATCTACGTTCGAGGGACATGACTGTTTTTTATCTGAGGCAGCAAGTGAGGGTCACCCTATAGGTACGCGTGTGCAAAGTGTTTTGATTTCAAGTATTTATCTTGAGATTAGGTTATCTAGCGTTTTGTTTTAGATCTTGCCATACAACCCTATTAAACTAACAGTAATAAGGAAAGCAGTAAATTGTAGAAATTAAATGTCATACGCTATTACAACGCTTCGGGAATGGGGATACAAATTTATGAATGGGGATGAAAAGTAAAGTAAACCTAATTATCTATTAGAGACTGTTAGCAGTTACAATATTGAAAAATACCCATGTAAAAATAAAGTGCCCGAAGGTGGTGAAAACGGGAAAGATGTTTAAAACCCCTAAGATATTTCTAAGTGTTTAAGAAAATATTTTTGGTGTTCTTTTGTTTAGAAAAAATAATTAAAGTGTAAAATAAAAATAAATCTTATTTCTAATTTATTATTTAATTAATAAACAAAATATGATTAAGTTAATTAATTTTAATTTATGATAATTAAATCAATTAATTTAAAATAAAAAAACTAAATCTAATTTTTATTTTATTTTATGATTTTATAATTTTTTTGATTAAATAAAACTGATTTTTTTTATTAAAAAAAAGAAAATGTTAATTAAACAAAATAAAAAAAATAAATGGGCCTGAGTTGTAGAAGAAATTTGGGGGGTGTTAGAAAGCAAAAACTTCAGGCCCAATAATAAGAGAGCCTAGGCGTTACGCTGGATCTAGTTAGGGAGATCCATGAAGTCAAAGTTCCAATACCTAGTACCATGTCTCATAGAATGGTTAGACACTTTAAACATGTTCCTCTGAGTTTTTAAGTTGAGTGTGTGCAGATGAAACAAGTGAGAGGCTCAAGGAGAGTTGACAATTGTATAAAGCATGCTTTATGGGAATGGAAGTGTGATCTTTTTCCCCTAAATGGAAAGTTTTCTTGAGTAAAGCCTTAATAAATTAGATAATGGTCCAAAAGTTTGTGTAATCATTTGATTATGGATAGATTTATAGTTTAGAGGCCCGAAAAGTGAGATCTCTAAGGCATGTTTGCATATTTGATCTTATGGCTCAAAACAATGACCATTAATTCAAGAATGAAATGCTAACTTCATGTCTTCGAAACTTCTAGCTAAAGTATGATATTTTCATGCTCTTGGAGATTTTGGAAAGCTTGAATCAATATGTTCAACTTTTATGTTGACCATTTTGGCTAAAACAAAAGGGAAATTGGTGAAAATTTTCCAAGTTGAGATAAAAAACTGATCAAAACTTGTTGAAAATTTTTCTATGTGTTAGATAAAAATATCACAACTTCATGGGTTCATATTTCTTAATCTAATCACTTTTTGAGGATCATCCCACATTAAAAAAGTTGTAGAATTCATTAATACCTACAACTTTCATGTTGAAAGTTTTTCTTGAATCAGCTTGTATCTTGAGGAAACTTGCTTATGAAGGTAGGGTTTTTTAGGCACAAAACACTTGAATTTTTCAAGTGTTTGAAAATCTTCAATTTTGACTTTTGTTGACTGTCTTGATTCTTTTGATTCTTGATGACAAAGTTTTATAGTTTTGAATGTATTGATGATTCTTGATTTTTGAATCTCAATGTTGACCAAAAAAGTCAAAGTCTAACTTTTGTGTGACTGTTGACTTTTCATCAATTGATTAAATTCCTAAACTATCAATCACTTGTATATTTGGAGATGTCTTGAGCCATGTAATTAGGTCAAGATGTTGTATTTGAGCCCTTTAGATCATGATTTAAGCCATTATGTCATGCACTGGGCCAAAAGTCAATGATCAGTCATCTTCAATTAAAACCCTAATTTAGCAATCTTTGACCTTTGATGATTTGAGGGCTTTTCTTGAGGAATAATGATTAAACCTTGACAAAATGATGAATATCACTTCAAAATGTTGATGTTGACCAAAAACCTTGAAGTTTGACTGTATACTAACCATAATTGACTTTTTACCCAATATAGTTGATTTTCAGTCATCTGAGCAATTGACTAAGCAAACTTGAGATGTAAGACTTGAAACTTGACATAAACATCCTTGAATACATATGAAGAATCATGTAAACCAATTTAGACCCTTGAAATCCAAACATCCTTGAGAAACACCAAACCCTAGTTGTGGACTCATTGCTTAGGAGGAGAATTTTGACCAGTCAACTCTTGAGTGGCTTTGAGTATTTGAGACCTGTTGTGAGCATGTTTTTTTGAAGAAAATGGGAGAAATTTTTTTGGGGTACAACAATAACACTTCTGGGTTGTTGAATACTTTTGCTGCAGAAGAGAATCCTTATGGAATAAATGAGACTTTGGATGAGCTGAAGAAGACCAATGCTATAATACAAGCTCGTTTAGACAAGCAAGATGAAATAGTTGATCGATATAATGCTTCTATCACTTCACTTGCCAACATGATTAAGGATTTCATTTCCAGGATTCTACCTCCTCCTCCATTAAACCCTTAGGCCTTTGTTTTACCTTTGGTTTTTAGAACTCTAGATTTTTTTCCGTGTTTCTAAAATTTTTGTATAACTGGTCTTTGGTTAACGAAAAGTTTCTTTTGTATCTTTAAATCTATTTGATTTTTGACAAAGGGGGAGAAAGTGATATGATTTTGATATATATATTCTCATAATCTTGTTCCCAAACATGTTATGATGATTTTTTCCACTAACATTGTTTGACTCAGGAACTTTGAGAAAGTTCACTGGATTTTTCTTAACAGGAAAACTCGAAAAGCTCTGAAGGAGATTCAGAATCTAGAGAATCAGAAGTCACGAGATATTTTTTCCTTTGTGAAAGGAACTTCAACCAGACTATGAAGGTTTGACAAGTTCAATCAGACTTTGATACATCATTGTCTTATGATCGTAAGCTAGAATCTGAGATGAAGATTTCTATATCGCTAGTCAGACTTTTGTAGTCCTTCAATCAGGGAAATGTTCCTTTGTTCTGATTGATTCGTGTTATTTCTAAAAACTTCTTTAAGTATTAAACTCAGGGGGAGACTCTGAACAAGATTAAACAATTTATGAGAATATAGAACTCGGGGGGGGGGGGGGGGTGTTTATCTAAATCTGAATTGCTTTTATGTGATTAAACTAGTATAAACTATTTATTAAAATACACGGTTTTATCATCACCAAAAAAGGGGATATTGTAAGAACAAGATTTGTTTATGCATCTGGCCTTGAGTTTTAATGATAACATTACATGAGTGATTAGATAACAATTTAGTACCCTAATGGTTTGTTTAGTGTGTAGCTTTTGCTAATGGATTCTAACTCTGAAGAATTTACGTGGGACGCCATCAGATTCTGGACTAAACACACTAAGAGATACAAGTGTGTGTGTCATTGCTTAGAATTCTTCTTAAAACAACGGTTTTAATGAACGTTAATTTTATTGCTTCGAAGTGTAACTTTGATAGTAGAGCTTCTAAAGAACTCTCAAGCTTTGAAGATTTCAAGCTCTCTTGCTTCAAGGTTCTGAATATTCTAAAGACAAGGTTTCGTTAAATGAGTTTTGAAGACTCTAAAGATTAAGGTTCTGAAGATTCTAAAGACAATGTTATATTGAACGAGTTATGAAGATTCTGAAGATACGACTCTGAAGACCAACATGCTAAAAATACTCTGAAGACAAGGTTCTGTTGAACAAGTTTTGAAGATTATGAAGACCAAGGTTATAAATACTAGTTTTGATCCTTCTAAGCATGCTTGAACTCTTACATACTTTGAAGCCTCTGAAGATTAGAAGAGAATATCAAAGGTCTCACGAGAAGTATTAGTACAATGTCACATCCATCCATTATCCTTTTTTGCGGCGCAAGGATTGTACTATTGGCACTATATTGTCTACCACTCACACTGACCTTTGCAAGAAGACATCTAGAATTTTGGTATTCCTATTCTACCCTTCAACAAATTTCTTTTTGCCTATAAAAGGAAGACTTGGAAGAATTGGAATCGGGAACAACGTTGAACAACTTTGAAGAAACTCAAGCTAATTCAAATTGTTAAATGCTGCCAAAATAACTTTGTAATTTTTGTAAAGCAAGGAAATTTTGTTCGTTAACTTGCTAGAAAGGAACTATTGTTCGCTAACTTGCTTAACATTGTTGTGTTATTATTTGTTCTTCATTTCTATGTAATATGCTTTTGAGAAGCAATATTGTAAATACAAAAGCTTGTATTCAATAATGAGTTAATTTTTCCTTGAGTGACTAAGTGTTAGTATGATTACTCAAGAAATCATTGACAGTTTGTCTCTGAGGTGTTATTCCTTGAGAGACTACGGATTTAGTCAAGATTCTCAAGAAGACATTAATAGTTTGTCTTTGTGAATTATAATCAGTTTGGTTATAGTGGATTAAGTCCTTGAATGAGAAAGGAAAATCACCTTGGTGGAAAGACAGGATTAACTTCGTTAACAGTGAATCATGATAAAAATAATTGTGTTCATTTATTTTTGTTCTTGTGTTAACTTCTTGTGGTTGGTTTCGAAAAGATTTTATTTCTAGAAACTCAATTGAAACTCTATTTCCTTGTGTTTCTTGCACCTTCATTAACTTCATCTTTTAAAATAATTATTAAAAAGATAGTCTATCAAAATTTTCAAAAATTCAGTGCACCTATACTTTATAGCAGTAATTTCAAAATCCGGTAAAATTTGTCAAGCAGTGAATTTTTTTAAAATAGTAGTAAAAATACATATCGGATTTTTTGTTTTGCCAACCAGATTTCTTCGCACGAGAGAAAATTTTCCAATAATTTATTAATGAAAAAAGTGAAAGGGATATTTTTGAAAATTACAGCCTCAAAAAAAGTGAAGGTCCAATAGAACTACAATCCAGTCAAAACAAGAATTTCAAAACACACCTAAAAAGTTTATGGGGTTACTTTTTTCACCCTTAGGGGTGCTCCCTCACCAACGTGAAAAGTCTCAATTGTCCCTAGCGTTCGGAGATGTATCTTCGGACAAACTTTTTTTACACACTCCTTAGTGCAAATTGATGTGAAGCCCTTTGTTTGCCAAAATTTAGTCTGGAAATACATCTATGTATGTGTTTATGGTCAATCTGGATATGAATCTCCACAAACATCATTAATTCAAAATTTAGTAAGTGGTACAGAGATGCATCTCTGCATACATTAACCCGCACCATAACCTTCCCTCTTTCTCTTTAATTTTTTGAAAACTTACTCAACTTGAAAAAACCTAACTGGTGCTCTTCCTCAGTCATTTAAGCTTGTCACTCCATTCTACTTCATTTGTTGCAAATCTTCTCACTCCATTCAAGCTTCTCGTCCACAACTTAGATTTAGTAAGTTTTTTAAAAATCATTCAGTTTTTGTGTTTTGAATAATATTTTAGGAAACATAAGTCTTTTAAGCAACATTAGATAACGTGCAATCGAAATAGATAGCCTAAATGGACAAGCATTGAAATTTGTTAGGAGTTTACGGCAGTAATAGTGTTTCTATCATGGTTGAAGATCACAGATTTGTCCGGAGATGCATCTTTGTATTCTGTCTGAACTATTTTTGGAGACATATCTCTAGATTTGAACCTAGCAGAATTTTGGTTGAATTTTTTATTTGACTACCTGGTTTTAACGCATGTGCGATGGCTAAAATAATCCTGGCAGAATTAGGCCCGGTCGTGTGTTCTAAATCTCGTATGTACGACGTAAGAGGGTAGTTGGCAGGACCACAAGGCCACAAGTTGATGATACCTCATTTGATGGTTCACAACACCGAGGTTGCCAACCATTTGATTCTGTTTCTCATAGTCGTCAGTCTCAGGCCTCTACTTAACGGGGCCACGAGAGGTCTTCATGAAATACCTTACAATACATATGAAGGAGAAACTACAGAGTTAGACAGGCCCAACAATTTATGTTTATTTGTATTTTTTGTATTTTCTGAACAAGTTATATATTTATTTTACATTCTGGTTTTACTTTAATTAATGTCTAGCTCTTTTAATGCATGCTTGAATTAATTAGTATATCAGTTTTTTATTTTATGGTCTAAAATCACCTAAAATATGAGTTGGTCTAAAAAAATTTCAATCTTGCCACAATGTTGCTTGCCTTGAAATATACCATTGAAATTTCAATCTAGGGGATTTCTAGATATGTATCTTCGAAACATCTCTTGTCATGTATCTTTAAATGACTTCAAATAATATGTCATATATGCATCTCCGAATACATCCAAATAATATACAGAGACATATCTCTAAATCATATTTTATTTAAAATGGAATGGATACCAAAAAGACAAAACTAAATTTGACTTTAAGTGCATCCGAAGATGTATCTCTAAATACATTAAAAAAAAATTTGAATTTCGAAAAATATGGGACACACCCTTAAAAGTGGAAAGAACATTTCCCAATATACTAATTGTGAAATTATTTTCTTCACACTCCTCAAAATTCCAAAAATATGTTTATTTAAATTCAAACACTTGTCTTTTTTTTTTATATATCACAAGATAATTTAAACTATTTTTATAAAGTTATAAATAAACTATTGTAGTGAGGTTATGAAAATAATTTAAAAACAACTTGAGTTAAGAACATATCACAAGATAATACAAATATTTGTGCTATTAGATAAACTCAAATAAAGTTCATAAAGCATACTACTTATGTTTTAAGCGGCTAATTAAGTTGCTCATCCAAACATGACCAAAACCAGCAAAGAACACAGAATATACCCATTAGAATATAAACATATATTTTTCTAAACTTTGTAAAAACTCACCAAATAGAGACTATTCAAGCACTTAGAACACCCTTCAAGACCTTGAAAGCCATTGACGTTTTTTTCACTACTCAAACAACTCTTTTCCAACTTTCTAACACTTTGATCTCCAACAAGCTCCCCTCTTTTGGTTACAGAAAATGAATCAGGACAGTTAAAAGGATGCAGCCTAATTCCACAATAACAATACACCAAATCACAACTCTCATTTGGATTTACAATCTCAATTCCTCTAACTTTCAAAGCCTTTTCCAAACCATCCACACATGTTTCTGAATCATCTGGCACTAAAGGCATGTCAAATGATGATGACGACGGTGATGGGTGGTTTCTAAGAGCGGTGGCAGAGTAGGAAGAATACAACCATGCTGCAAGAACGGGACAACATCGGCTATGGTCGAGTTTACTGTGTTTTGACGAACTACATGCATTTTTTATGCCATTGAAAAGTTCATTTGAGAGAGATAAAGGACAGCCTTTAACATAAGATTGTTCTTGGAATGAAGGGATAGTTAATGTTGTTGGATGAGATGATGGTGTTGGGAGAATGGGATTAGGGAGAGTCGTGTAGGAAGGGAAGAAGAGAATGTAGAGGAAAAGGAGTGATATTGACATGGTGGTGTTGAAAGTATAACATGAGGGAAAAGCAATGAATTGAAGAGTCTAAGTTATATATTAGGTAGGAAGAAATGTAAAAGATGTGGATAGGGAGTGTCATGCAGAGATGAGTAGTTGAATTGTATTTAATGTGCAGAAGAGTATTCACATGAATGAGAGGGTTTATGTTTAATGAGAGTGCAGGAGAGGGAGTGCACATGTCTTACATGTTGCAACCTTAATTCTTCTCGGTTCTTACACATCCTAGTCAGGTATATAACTTGTGATCTCTAAATACATTCTACAGGGTAATAGTAAAAAAATTAATACTTGAAGAGTTAGTTATTTACTTACTTTCTTTATTAGAAATTTTCTCTTCAATCTTTGGTAGGCTTAGCACTGGTTGAAGAATTTTGATACTAACGGTCCTACCATAATACTTAATCCATGTACAAAGCATCATTAGGGGCTTTACAAAAGCTAAATAAAACATGCAACACAACTTCTGTACAAAATCATATAGCTATTTTGGCAACCAAACATAATGATAGACTCTGGATTTCAGAAATTGGCAAGGCTGCAAATGAAAATGAAGTTTGTAAAAATAATATTTTACCTGATTTTAACTAACAAATACAGAAGACAAAAAAAAAAAAAAGATCAACTTTGAAGCTATAAAACTAGAACTCAGCCAGCTTTGCAATTTATAATAACCAGAATCAAGAGAATGTAAACAGCATTGTGGCGATCTCCAGACACCTGAATAGCAAAATCTGCAATGAAAGAGAAATCAAGATGGATGGTTGTATTCAAATTCAAAACAAATTGTAACTAGAAAGCAACTCACCTAATTTAACTCTTACATTAGACCTTTATCAATCATTTCACGGAGAAGTTTCACAGCCATATGATTCTTTCCACTTTTGAACAAAGCACGAATAATAATTTCATAAGTTACAACATTCGGAATGCAACCGTTGTCTTCCATTTTTGACAGTAAGGTCAATGCTTCATCAATCAAGCCCTCTTTACAAAATCCATTAATCATTGCAGTGTACGACATAACAATTAAATGATAGCCATTCGACAGAAGTATCCTAAAAACCTCTTGTGCGTCCTTAAGTCTTCCACATTTGCACAAACCGTCAATTAATATTGTGTATGTGTACACATTTGGCTTAATTCCCGGGTGTTTGAACTTTGTAAATAATGTTATTGCCTTGTCAAGATTATGGCTTTTGCACAAAGCATCTAATAAGATATTGTAGGTGAACACGTCAAATGGTTGACCTCTATCATGCATCTCATCTATCAGATCCCAAACATCACAAATTCTCCCCGATTTGCAAAGTCCATCAATAAGCGAATTGTATGTTATAGTATTAGGAGCCATGTTTTTCAAATGCATTTCTTTGAAGAGACTGACAGCTTCATCCACCATTCTACTCTTACATAATCCATCAATCATGACATTGTAGCTGTGAATATTAGGTTCACAGCTACAATGTCAATAAGGGTGAAAACCTAGCTTGAGAATGTTGGCGAATACAGAAAATACAAAATTGACTTGATGAAGGTGACAGAAACAGTTAATCAAGATGCTTAAATTAACAATGTCGGTTCGAATTCGTCGAAGTTGCATTTGTTGAGAAAGGGAAATAACAGTTTGAAAATGTTGGATCTTAACAAGGGAAGATAGTATCTTACCGAATTCAAAGATGGGAGGGGTAGGGTTTGTATTGAGCATGCGATTGAATGAGAAAACAGCATCATCAACAGCAACAGCAACAGGGTTGTGACTGTGAGAGAAGAATCGAATAACAAACAAGTTGGAAGACTGAAGAGAGAGAGCGTACCTTAATCTCAACAGAAACATTGCTTCTTCAACTTTGAAGATAGACAATAATGGCGAAATTGTGAACAACTTTGTTAATTTAACCTCAAAATAAGAAACTTATGGCATCTCGTCCCGTTTGAAATCATATTAGATGTTTATTTTTCAATTGGTTGATATTGTATTAATAATATAAACTAATAATATACACTAATTTTTAAATATTGATTTGTATTTGTAATAAATCGTATATATATTCTCTAACTTCAATTATATAAACAATAATAAATTTTTTTTAGAGATAGACATTAAAATAAATAATTTACAACTGACATCTCACATATTCTTTCACATATACCCGTGGATCTACCTTCATTACGATGAATTGTGTACCATTGTTAAATTGAGAAATAAAAAAGAATTTTTAGATGAATATACTTGACCAATAAAATATTAAGTCGTCAATGTTAATGTGATTTTGTTAAAAATATTCTACAATTTAATCAAAAATAAATTATATAGTGAATTAATATAAAACATCACCAATTTTTTTTTAAAGATAAAGATTAAAAAGAACAATATACAATTAATATCTCATAGATACGTTCACATGTACTCATGAATCTATCTCTAGAAAGACCTTCATTATGATGAACAATGTATCACTGTTAAATTGGAAAATAAAAAGACATCTCTTAGATAAAGAAGACAACTATAAATTTATTTTTTGTAAAAAAAATATTTTAAATTGAAAAACTAAATCATTCATATGTTTTTATAATGAAAAACTAAATTATTCATATTTTAAAATGAAAAATAGTGAACTTATTCATGTGTTTTCAAAATGAAAAACTAAATTATTCATACTTTTAGTAATTGATTATGACACATCAAATTAGTGAACTTATATATAAAAAATTTCCATTTTAAAAATGTTCAAATATAACAGTATTGTATCAATTTATTCCTTAATTAAAACTCGTGTATGAGACATATGAATATATATTGCAATGTAATTAAAAACTTTGGAATCGTGAGAAAATGAGTGATGCACTAACAGTGTAAAATAGTGACAGTGTAAAATAAATTTACACGGTCAACTAATCACAACTATGTATCTAATTAAATCACTATTTTATTTTTTAAAAAATTTAATGACATGTCAAACTAATAGATTTCTATGGGATGACACTGCATATCCGTTAAACTCTTTTTTTATATCTATCAGTTTTTATCTATTATCATAATTTTTTCATGATTACCATTTTTTAAAACGAATTATTTCAAAAACTAAACATTTATTATTGTTTGAATAATATAATAATATTAATAATGTTTTAATAACATATTTTTTCTTCGATTTTTAAAAATAAATGGTAATTAATAGTTTTAAGCGTATTTAGAAATATAGTATCTAATATTAATATAAGTTTCAATGTTAAGAATTATTTAGAAATATAGTATCTAATATTAGTTTTTTGTTTGTGTGTTGGTGTAAGAAATTATTTAATTGTTGTGATGATACATTATTGTCAATGTCATCTTTCCTTCTAACACTGTCAACTTAGAACGCAATAAGCATAGTCTGTCTTGAGCATTCATGATTCCAGTCTCCTAAAATTCCCAAGCATCAAATTTTTTTTTCAAGATTATCAGAAGTTTCCTTATACTCATATTATAGAATATATAGCAGACAAATCAATAATTGTTTTAAGAGTTTCTGAAGGGAAGCCTTCAAAGCGATTTTGACAAAGAAAGAAAAACTTTTCGATAAAAAGTGAACATTCTTCTAGGATCTGGTTTCTTTACGGTGAGCAACCATACATTTGTGGTAGCTAGTAGCTACTCCTTTACTCCTTAACCAATTAAATAACACACATTGTAAAATATCCTAAAGTACCAATTTTTCTCATTCATAGAATATGTGCCCTAACAAAGATAAGTGATGACAAATTCTGATATCTATTTTTTTTCTATCATTAAAAAAATAAAATCACCCATCCATCGTGAAAATATAAAGATAATTGGTACATGAGACTCTCAGGCAGTGTGTGAATCATGTTCTATTTCTTGACTTATTATTGGAGTAAGTTACATGAACGCCCTATTATTAGTTCATTATACTGTAACATTTAAGACTTACCGTCAACATTGTAACATCGTTGATGTTTAACCTCAATGAGTACAATACTGTGGATAGCTCTGATTCTAGAAGTGGGATACGGGATTTTATGTCATTGCAATTTGTATCTAATCTAGTTTCTCTGTTTACAGGCTCGCGAGAAAAATCTCCTATTTTGACAATTTCAGGTCTTCTTGAAACACCACTCACACCTCCTTTCTGAATATCATTGGAAAAATTTCAGCATTTGTACGTCACACAAATATATTAGTTGATCCTGACTGTAATACAAAGAAAGGAACAACTTGAAATGTGAGATAGATTACCTTCAAACATATATTGAATTACATTGTTTTCTCAGCATGTAACCCCACACATCATAACAATTAGCATCTGGAAAAACTCCTTCTCAATGTGAGCGTTGGTCCTTCCATCTTCTGCATCTCTAATTTCATGTGAAAAAAATTGAAAATGCTTTACAAAATGAGTGAATGTCAACCAACTGCTAAATGAACCTGTTTTTTCTTTTGTTGAATGCAAATCGGAAAAAAATGTAGAATTCATGGGAAAGAATAGAAAAACAATTTGGTTTAATTAAAAAAGATAAGACATACATACATAATCTTTATTTGAGTAATGATGTGATCTTCCATTATAAAACCATGATGGTAATATGATGTCACTCATCCAAAGCTTATAGATAATCAAGTCCTACATTCATGATAATTGAAAACAAAAACTAAAATGAATATTCATTTATAAATTCACATGATGTTTGCATCGTATCAAGTACAAACAAAACCAAAGAGAGCTAAAACTAATTTTCTTGCCCAAACTACCAGCTTTGAGTGACATCAACAAAACCTAAAACAGAACAAAAGAGAAAAAGTGAAAAAATCAGTGACTCAGTTGATGTTAAAGTTCATTAAAAACAATCAATACTTCTATTTTGGTTTAACTTACCCTTTTTTCTTTTGTGTTGTTAACAACTCAAAAAATGAAGTTTGTTGCTTTTGAGGGTGCATTTTTTTCTTTATTTGCTGGCAATTTGAAAATCCTATCATCAGCATAGACATTTCATCGAACACTTAAATTACATCGAGGTTTGGAGTAAAATTATAAGTTGTGTTTAAACACATAAGAGATTTGTACACTTACCGATAAAAATATGTGAATTTATAACAGAGAGATTAAATTTAATTACTGAATTTCAATCCTTATCTCTATCAGATTCACATAGCAAAACAAAACTCAAATACGTCGCATAAACAGTAAAAAAAAGGTCAGAGAATAAGTTTAAATACCAAAACTGGAAAATGGTGGTGTGAATTGGATCGGTGATCCAAAATGGTCACTGTGGTGGTTTTAATGGAAACGAATGGAGAAGTTGTCGGTGATGAGATTTGAGTTGCCGAAGGGAAGTCTTGCCGGAGCTGATTCTGAGGTGGTTTGCAACAGCTGCACTTTTGAAGTCGGCGTTTGGATCGACGTGGTTTTGTGTTTTGGCGTAGTGGTTTGTGGCGGATCTCGTGGGATGAAGTTCGTGGTGGTTGACCAGAAATAGAAAAAAAGAAACAGCAGTGTTGAAGCAAATAGTTATGAGATTGTTGAATACTGTTTGGTGTTGTTTTTGAGCTATTTAGTTTGATGATTTTTTTAAAGAAGAAACAAAGTTGTTGTATGGTTCCCGTGTGATCTTTCTTTTCAAAAGTTCCATTGGGAATACAATATCAATGACTTTTTAATATTCAATGTGTCTTTTGAATTGCAGTACAATTAATTACTTTTAAAAAATGGAATGTTGTTTTTCAATGCTGCACAATTTACGTGTTTTGCAATTAGTAATGGTAAACAAAATTGTTAAAAGGGTGTATTAATGATAGAAAATTGAAAGGTTGTTTGGAAAAAATAATTATAAAATATCAATAAAAAATATGGATGTGTCACCTCAGATGCATTTAATACCAAATCAATATAAAGAGATTTAGTAGTTGATAAATCGATTTTACCCTTGCAATTAGTCCAATTAAAACTTTTAATCAAAAGGGTTATACTGTAATATACCAAACATAAATGTCAAATATTTTAGATCTAAATGTATGTTTATAAAAATGTTAATTTATACACAGACCATACTAAAACAATCATATGTGTTCATCTGTGTTCATTTTTGGTCATTTTTGTTTCAGTAGGTTTATGACCTGAAAAAATAAAAGAAGTGAAAAAAACTGTTAAAAAGATGAAAAAGAGAACATTTTTAAGTTAAAGCTAATATTTTTAATATAGATCTACAGCCAGAGAAAACTATATGTTCATCTTTGTTTCAATAGATTTGCTTCCTTAAAAATTAAAAAAATTAAAAAAGTGTTAAGAAAATGAAAAAGAGAAAACTTTCATAAAAAAACTTACACTTTTAATATAGAACTACAATTTGAGAAAACTAAACATAATAAAATTATTAATCTTGCCATGTAGAAAGGACGGAGGATGATGCACTCGAAGTTCAAAGAAGGGGGTTTGAAAAAGGAAAAAGTAAGTGTTGTACCCCAAAATTTGCCCTCTCATTTCTCAAGAAATCTCTCATAAGATCTCCATTGATTCAAGACTACACAAGGTTTGATCAGCTCAAGACACCTCCTCAAACGACAACTCAAAATTAGAGTTTGAGTTTGTACAAAGATAATTGAACTTCCAATTCCTTATATGACTTTCATGGATCACTTTGGATCTCCAAGATTGCTCATGTCAAGTTTCAAGCTTTGGATCGCATTTTTGCTCAGTCAGTTGACTAGTTGACCTAAAATCAACTGTATTAGGGAAAAGTCAATTATGGTCAATTTGCAGTCAAACTTCATAATTTTTTATCCATATCAACATTATGAACTAATATATGTCAATTTATCAAGTTTGGATCACAATTCCTCAAAGAAATTTGATCAAAACACCAAAAGGGCAAAATGGTCAAAATTAGAGTTTTGATTGAGAAGGCTCAGTTCTTGACTTTTGACCAAGAAAATGAATTATTGGTTTAAGACATGATCTCAAGGATTCAAATGCACAATATTGACCTAATTTCATAGTTCAAATCACCTCTCAAGATCATTGGATTGACAGATGAATTTCAGTCAACTGATGAAAAGTCAATTGTACACTGAAAAGTCAAACTTTGACTTTTTGATCAAAATTAAGTTTCAAAAATCATATTTCATCAAGAAATATCAAAAATATGAAATTCATTCATCAAGAAATTAAAAAGTCAAAATCATCTTTGAAAAGTCAAAATTCTAAGACTTAGAATTTTTTCTAAGTGTTAGAAAGTCAACATTTTTTCATAACTTTGTGCCAAATTTCCACCATGATGCAAGATGATTCAAGGAAAACTTCCAACATAAAAGTTGTAGATATCAATGAGATATAAAACATTGTAGGTCAGAACTTTTTCTATAAATTCTTGGATTTCAAGTTATGAATTTATGAAGACATGTCCATGAAACTAAAAGACTTAGTGAAAATTTGCCCTAGTTAGGCAGATTTTTGGTACTAACTTCATAGTAACTTTTCACATGGTTCTTAGTTGATTCTTCAAAAATGTATAACATAAATGTTGTAGAAGATGTTAAGAGCTTCCCAAAGTGTCCAAGAACTCATTGAGATCATTCTTGAGCAAGGAGATTCGAAGAGATGAAGTTAGGGTTTCATTCTTGAATTATAGGTCATTTTGTGATATGCAAGAATTCAAATCTCAAGCCCATGCTGCATAATATTTGCTTTGCAGGCTTTAAACTTATGTTTCACTCCATAATTAATGGTTTATACAATTGATTGAACCATTATCCAATTGATTCAAGCATTATCCAAATCAATTTGCCATTTCGGGGAGAAAGTAACATATCCATTCTTGTAAAGCAAGCTTTATGCACAAAATTCAGCTTCTTGAGCTCCTAACTTGTTTTCTTTGATTACACTTCATCCACAAAGTCATAGGTATTGTGTTTAAAGTGGTTAACAACTCTATGAACCAAGTACAAGGTATGGAAACTTGTTTTGTCAAAAAATCACATGTTGAGCTTAAACATGTAAATTTGAATTCTGATCAACTAGAGCACTCCAAACCTTTTGCTTATAAATAGAGGCATTATTTATGAGCTAGTACACGAATGCTAAGGCCCTAAAACTCCCTCAAACACTCACAAACTATAAATTTCTCAAAAAAACACCATTGATACACAATCCTTCCCTTGAACTTGTATCTTTCATTTCCCTCGTGTGTTTTCCCTCAAAATCATTTGCAAAGCTTCTATACCTAAAATATAATCCATCCATGTCCTTATTTTGGAAATGTAACATCACCATCACCATCCTCCATAACCAAAAACAAAGGTCTGCAACTTGACTTCTCCAGACCATTCCAGCCATCCATAGCTCAAGCTAAGCATTGCATTAGCTTCCTAGAGGTCCAAGGAAGCTAACCTGATCATCACAAATCTTTGAAAGCAGCTCAAACTCATTTCACGATTTCCAGTTCTTGAGGTATTTTTCTGAACATTCATCTCTTCATTTAGGCATTGTTAGGCTTTCATTTTCAAAGACAAAATATAGATATCATTGCCCTAAAGTTGTACATATCCATAGTTTTCATTTATTTTGCCTGAGCTTAGAGAATTTTAAGTTTGAATCTCTGAAAAAAGTTAGGTCAAGATTTGGTACTTTTAGAAATACATGCTCATCTTTGATTGTTATTCCAAATTGTTTACATTTCTGAAATCCTGGTAAAATTTCTAACAAGTTTGATGTTGGAAGTTTTGAGAACGGATGAGAAATGAATGAGATACATGGAGGTTAAAGATGAAGTTCATTTCTAGGAATGGATTTTTAATATATATTTATGGTTTTATTTAAATTAACGGATGTATAGCCACCCCAGTGGTAAGGCAGCGCGCGTTTATGGTCAAGGGTATGGGTTCAAGCCCTAGCGTTGTCATTTTGCATATTTTCCAACATTTTTCATCTTTTTGTTTGAACCATGCGCGCCTGGGCCCTGAATCAATTGTGCTTTGTCTTTTTTTGGTTTTAACCCCCTGTTTCACTAACACAATCTCTAACCCATTCATATTTATTTTTCTGACTTACAAAAGAAAAAAAAAAACTTGGGCCAGGCCTAGTAGACCAAAACTGTTTTTCCTAACAAACACCCTAAATTCCATTTTTACCTCATGACTTTATTTTTTCATATTTTGTTTTATTTTCTTTATTTTATTTATTTTTATCATTATTATTATTATTCATTAAATCAAAAAATCCAAAAATATATTTTTATTTATTATTTGCATTCTATATACTTATATTTTAATCCTTTTAAAAAAAACAAAAAGACAAAAATAAACTTCTTATCTTCAACACTAATTTCTCTTCATAAATAAATATTAGACTTAGGTTTAGTTTATCTTATTTTCTCTTTACTAATCAAATTTAATTTAGAACTTAGGTTTTCTTTTAATTAACTAATTTTTTGTATTAGTTTAATCTAATTAAAACTTTTGCAAACAAAACCCTAAAAAAGGAAAACTTGTTTTCTTTAAAAAATTAATTTCTTTTATTAACTTAAGTTTAATTTCCCTTAGGTTAATCATTTTATTCTCTTTAATTAATTAGGTTAAGAATCATTTTCCTTAACAAAATCTAAACAAAAATCCATTTCTTTTCCATTTATATCCTTGTACATTATATTCCTTTCAATTCTTGTACATTATTCAAGTTTTAATATGGTTGTAATAGATAATTAGGTTTAATTTCTTGCAATCCCCATTTGTAAATTTGTATACCCTATCCCCAAATGATGTAATAGCGTAGTAAATTTACTTTCCACAATTTATCGCTTTCATATCAATGCTAGTAAATAAGGGTTTGTATGGGAAGATAAAAATCAACAAGTAGATAACCCTAATCAAAGATTAAATGCATGCAAATCAAACACACTATTCACACATACACCCCTAAGGTTAACTCCATTTGTTGCCTAAAAAATGGTCATGTTATGCATGTGAGACGTCTTAGCAAAAACAATAAAAAATACAAGATCATAGTCCCTCGATGACGCTTCAAATGTTGCTTTACAAGTGATCTTAGTCCCTCAAGAGAAATGCTAAGATATCTCACAACATTGCTATTAATGACTATACGATGAACCACGCCCGTCCCTTTTACATCCAAAGATAAGGTTTCTACCAATCAATGGTAAGATAACAATATCAAAGGAAGAGAGAAACGGAAAAAAATTCTTTTGAGTAGGTAAAAACGTTCCTAATTGCTTGCTCACTTTCAAAACAAACATCCTTGCAAACACACACCAAACACTTTCAAAACATGAAATATTTTCAAAAATCCAACACTTTGTATACGTTCTTACAAGACGAGAACCATTATAAAGTTTGCCTAAACGAATGCGCCTTTTCAAAAATACTTTCAAAAACCACCACAAAACACATTTTCAAACAAAAGCAAGTGATCTACAAAGCAACTAAGAGCCCATAGATAACTATGGATGAAAAGGGTGCTAATACATTCCCTTTTCATAATCTACCCCCCCCCCCCCCCCCCCCAACTCAAGAAAATATATCAAAGGTCTTTCATGTTCTTTTCACCCTTTCCTTTTTGGATAAAAGAAAAGTCGGTGGCAACTCTTGCTAACCGCAACAATTGCGATCAAACGCAAAACATACCAAGTCAATTCTCCCACCGTATCACAGTAAGTGTTGTGAAGATGGAAGCTGCAAAGAGAAGGAAATGAACCTAAGCAGAAGCAATGTGTATTAAAAGAAGCAAACCAATAGATGAAGCAATGTATAGCAGCAATAATACTACTGTAAAGTTGTTGACGTGACTATAGCAACATTAAATGCAATGTATTTTTTTTTTGAAAAGGCAAAAGGAATTCAATTTCATTGACACATTAATTGAGTGTTTAAAAAATATATATAATATAGAACGTAGAAAGTAGAATAAGAGTTAGAATTGAAGTGTAGGAAAACAAAAAGAAATGCTAAAAGGAGAGGGTAGCAGTGTGGCAGAGTGTATGAATAAAAGGGCGTAATTGACTTTTAAACAGTATAAAATTTTCCCGTGTGATCTTTCTTTTCAAAAGTTCCATTGAGAATACAATATCAATAACTTTTTAATATTCAACGTGTCTTTTGAGTTGCAGTACAATTAATTACTTTTGAAAAATGGAATGTTGTTTTTCAATTCTGCATAATTTACGTGTTTTGTAATTAGTAATGGTAAACAAAATTGTTAAAATGGTGTATTAATGATAGAAATTGAAAGTTTGTTTGAAAAAAAATAATTATAAAATTTCAATAAAAAATATGGATGGGCCACCTCAGATGCATTTAATACCAAATCAATATAAAGAGATTTAGTAGTTGATAAGTCAATTTTACCCTTGCAATTAGTCCAATTAAAACTTTTAATCAAAAGGGTTATATTGTAATATACCAAACATAAATGTCAAATAATTTTAGATCTACAGGTATGTTTACAAAAATGTTAATTTATACACAAACCATACTAAAATAGTCATATGTGTTCATCTGTGTTCATTTTTGGTCATTTTTGTTTCAGTAGGTTTATGACCTGAAAAAATAAAAGAAGTGAAAAAAAATGTTAAAAAGATGAAAAAGAGAAAACTTTTAAGTTAAAGCTAACATTTTTAATATAGATCTACAGCCAGAGAAAACTATATGTTCATCTTTGTTTCAATAGATTTGCTTCCTGGAAAATTAAAAAGAAATTAAAAAAGCGTTAAGAAAATGAAAAAGAGAAAACTTTCATAAAAAAACTTACACTTTTAATATAGAACTACAATCTGAGAAAACTAAACATAATAAAATTATTGATCTTGCCATGTAGAAAGGACGGAGGATGATGCACTCGAAGTTCAAAGAAGGAGGTTTGAAAAAGGAAAATGTAAGTGTTGTGAAGATGGAAGCTGCAAAGAGAAGGAAATGAACCTAAGTAGAAGCTGTTGTACCCCAAAATTTGCCCTCCCATTTCCTCAACATTTTCTCATCACAAGACCCTTGGAGCTCAAGATCCAGTTAGGGTTTCCTCTGCTCAAGACTTCTCCTTGCACTGTTGACCCAAATTAGGGTTTGTGTTTGCACAAAGATATCTTGACCTAAAATGCCTAAGATGACTTTCATGCTTCATGTTGGACTCCCAAGTTTATCCATACCAAGTTTCAAGTCTTGATTCTAAATTTTGCCAAGTCAATTGGACAATTGACCTAGAAATCAGCTGTATTGGGAAAAAAGTCAATTGTGGCCAATTGACAGTCAAATATCATGAAAATTGACCCACATCAACATTATGAACTCACATGAACCATTTGATCAAGTTTGGATCACAATTCCACAAAAAATTTGATCAGATCACCAAAAAGGCAAAATGGTCATTTTTAGGGTTTTGACTGCACAAAGGCAATTTTTGACTGTTTGACCTAGCCAATGGCAAACCAAGCTCACATATGGACTCAAGGACCCCATGGAATTATCTTGACATGCTCAACAAGTTCAAAAGATCCCAAATACACAAGATTGACAGTTGAATTTCCCAGTCAATTGATCAATTTTGACTGTATACTAAAAAATCAAACTTTGATTTTTGGTCAAAATCAAGTGTCAAGATTTATTTTTCATCAAAACATGCCAAATCATGAAACTTGTTCATCAAGAAATCAAGAATTGCAAATTAGGGTTTGAAATGAAGATTTTTCATAACTTGAATTTTTCTAAGTTATGAAAAACCCTAATTTTTTCCTAACTTTGTCCCACTTTCTCACCAAGATTCATTTGGATTCAAGAAAAAGTCAAAACATGAAAGTTGTAGCCTATTGCAAAATCTAAAACTTTGATTCACAAAATTTCCTCAAAAGAAGCTTGTAGCTCAAGTTACAATTTTTGGAACAAGGGTACCAAACCATTCTTAACTTAGAGAAATTTGACCTATTTTTAGGCAAGGTTTTTACCTAACTTCAAGACCATGTTTCACATACTTCCACTTGGAATTTCAATTTGCACTTCAAAGATGAATTGTAGTACACATTCCAAGATTTCCAAAATGTCCAAGAACTCATCAAACAACCTCATGGTTAGGGAGAATCGAATTTGGCAAGTTGGGAAAAACTCACTTTTGATTTGGCCAATTTACATGTTCATACATTTGTGCCATTTTGAATTCAGAATTCTTTCCTTGATTACAGGTCCTATATCCCATTTGCACTCAATAATTTAATGCTAACTCATTGTGCCAAGACCTTATTTTGTGTGTTCAAGCATTGTATGCAAAACTAAGCCATAAATAGAAAAAGCAAATTAGCTATTCTTGAAAAGTTGGACTTTATGTCAAATGCAAATCCAAGCAAGTACAGGGCAAATCTCTTTGACACAAGTTTATTAGCTAATTACACTGATCAAGGGGAAGGTTAGCAGCATAGATTGGGGGCCTGCATCAGTCTAGAACACCACTTGGACATTTGTTGCTTAAAGTGTAAGAAAACTAGCATAACATAACACAACTTTCATCTCAGCTAAGAGAAGCTTAAGCAAAGACTTTGTACACTTTCTAAACATCCTAACTGAGCTAGAACACGATCCAACGATCTCCATTGCCTTCTCAAACACATAATCACCCTCAAACTGCCCAAATAGAGCATTTGCTGCAGATTGAGTTCCATAGCTCAATCCTTCCATGCATTCTTGCTAAAAACACTTCAAACACATCCCATAACATCCCTTGAAGCTATTCCAAACCTCAAACACGACCTGTAACACTCCCATTCAACATCACCATTTTCATTTTTCTGTTTTGCAGGTGGAGTTCTATAACTCGATTCAGCTAGTTTCAAAGCATACCAAGTATTGGAATAGCATCCTCACACTTCAAGCAAGCTGTACAAACCATCATCTGGCCCTGAAAGCTCCTCCATTGCCAGACACGATTCCAACTGAACAGGTATATTCATGAACTTCTATCTCTCAATATAGGCATTGTTAGCTCTAGGTTTGTGAATGAAAAGTGTTCTACTCATGCCCCTGAAACTGTACATACCTTTACTTTCCATTTATTTTGCATATGCTGTGAGAATTTAAGGTCTGAACATTGATAAAAAGTTAGGTTAAGATTTGGGAATGGGGAAATTCTCTCTCATTTCTGAGAGTTAGGATGGGTTCTTTACATGTCCAGAATCGTGGCTTGATGCTTAACATTTCTTATGTTGAAAGTTTGTGCTAAAAGTCCAGGAATCCAGATGTTTGAATCAGTGTACAAGCGCGCGTTTTTGACAAAGGTTCTGGCCAGAGGTTGAAGAAGGTCCTTTGGGATGGGCTTGTTCTATCTTTTCTTATTTGCACCCTATTTTTACTTTTACACCCCCTAAGCCCATTATGCTTATTTTGATCATTTTTTGATTTTTCCTTTTTTGTTCTGACTTATTTATTTTTCCTCATAATATTAAAAATATAAAAAAATATTTTTTAATCATTTTTATATTTATTAGGTATTTATTTGTTTAAATAGATGTTTTGCACATAAATAAATACATAAACACTTTTATTTAAAAATACTAAAATAATGCAAACACATTTTATTTTCCATTTTTATTTTATTTTATCTTCTGAAAATATTTTATATAAAATATAATTTATTTATAAATATTAAATATTATTATTTTGTATATATTTAATATATTTAATATATATATATATTAATATATTTAGGTTAAAATGCAAAATATATACATTTTTATTTTTATTAATATTTAACATTAAAAATACCTTTTTACAAATATACTTCATTTTTATTTTATTTTTGTATATAATAAATAAATATTGTACATATTAAATAATTAATACCTTTTATTTAATAAATTAGGGTTTTGCCCTAAAAACATAAAAACTCCAAAAAATTAATACTTTTATTTTTGTTTCCTCTATACATAAAAACACTTTTTTTTTCATACATATAAAAACATCTTTTGCATCTTGCATATTTATTTTCTATTTAATTTGTGCAATTAAATATCTTATAAATAATTCAATTTTGATGTAATAGTCTAGGTTTAAATTCCTTGTCAAAATACCCCCCATTTGAACATTTGTACCCCCCTTCCCATATTGTGTTGTAATAACTTAGGAACTTTACTTTTCGCACTTTAAAGCTTTCTAATTATACCATGCTAGAATTAGGGTTTGTATGCAAATCAATTAACCAAAATAGTTTGACCTAATTTCAAAGATAAACAAGCATGAAAATGGACAACACTAATCACACTTGCACCCCTAGGGTATTCCACTTGTTGCCTTCAATAATGGGCCATATTGCACGTTAGGTCTCTTTGGGCAAAACAAAACAATCAAATGATCATAGTCCCTCGATGACGCTTTCGAAAGTTGCCTAAAAATGATCAAGTCCCTTAAAGGAAAATTGCCCAAAGATACTTGGCACCATTGCAATTATGGTCTAAACGATGACCCGCGCCCGTCCCTTTCACATCCTAACACAAGATTGTCCACCAAATACAATGGTGGAACAAAATTGTTAAAAGGGTTAAAACATAGCAATAATCTTTGAGAAATTAGGAGTAGACAACTCTTGGTTACTTGCCAATTTGCAAAAAACAAAAAAAACACTTGCCTATTTTTCAAAATCACACATCACTACACTTTCAAAACAACTTTCAAAAACATTGAAAACCTTTTCAAAAGACATACACCTTTGTATACATCCCAACATGGATCATTACAAAGGTTGCCACCACATTGGCCTCTTTTCAAAACATTTTCAAAATACACACACAAAGCACCATTTCAAACAATTGAAAATTAAGGCAAGTTGATCTAAGCAAGTAACTAAGAGCCCATGGATAACCATGGATAGAAAGGGTGCTAATACCTTCCCTTTCTATAACCTACTCCCCGAACCCAAGAAAACATCTCAAAGGTTTTTGCTGTGCTTTTTAACCTTTCCTTAGGATAAAATAAAAAGTCGGTGGTGACTCTTGCTCAACCGAAACATTTGCGAAAACAAACGCAAAACCATAGTCAGTTCTCCCACCGTATCACAGAACTGGCGACTCTGCTGGGGATAATTTTAAAAGTGGAGTAACCTTAGGGCTTAGATCACCCTCTTGCATGACTAATTGTTTGATTTGATGGCTTTATATCTTGGCTCTCTTGTTTGGGTTTGCAATCCTACACCCGGATTTTGGGAAACATTCATAGATAGCAATACGTTGTGGAAACTGTGCGGGGTATACCGACACGGTCGAAGCAATAGCTATATTAGTGCGACATATTTGTGAGTACCGGTAACCCTTGAGTTCAATCAAGGAGAGTACGGGGCCGCTGAGTGATGTCACTAAGCACTAATGACATAGAACCTTACTTGACCATCTTGGCCTTACATTAGGGGTAGTGAGATGACCGGCTTTGGTGCAGTCCGAAGTTAGTAGATACTCGATACTACACTCATTGAGGGTTGTTTTCTTGGAATATTTTGGTCGCTAGTTAAGTGGCTAAACCAAAACAATGAACAATGAAAATAATCCAGTGATATTGAGCTCCTTAGAACCCGGTTACTATTTATAGGACAGGTTTTTAAGCCAACTACACTCAAGAGGGTACTTACCTATGAAACCCCATGCAAGCCTGAAACTAGGGTTTGGTGTGAATTGCTTGTACATATGTTTGTGCATACATCATGAGCATCATGAAACATCATATGCATTCACTAACCATTTCAAGGGTTTGGATCTTCATCTTTGTTCTTGTTTTGTAGGTCATGGAAATTCCTCGCAGAAAAACCATCCAAGTCAACCTTGTGAGAATCTCTCCTCAACTCAAGGAGCTCACCTCAAGAATTCCAGAAAGCTCATCCTTCAGTGAAAGACATGGTAGACTGCCCAGCTTAGTCAACACCAACATTGAAGAAGACATGATGAAAGTGCTATTCCAGTTCTTTGACCCTCTTCACCACTGTTTCACTTTCCCTGACTATCAGTTGGTACCCACTTTGGAGGAATTTTCTCAACTCCTGAGAACTCCTATCCTCAATCAACTACCTTTCAACGGTACGGAAAAGGAACCAAAGCTTGAAGATGTTGCTCGAGCATTACATCTACAGCCTTCTGACATCAAAGGGCACTGGGAAACTAGAAGCGGTGTCAAAGGCTTTTTAGCAAAATTCTTGTTTGAGAAGGCACAAGAATGTTGGAATTCATTGGACCTACAAGCCTTTGAAGAAATTGTGGCACTCCTTATCTATGGGTTGGTCTTGTTCCCAAATTCTGACCAATTGGTAGATGTCAACACCGTCAAAATCTTCTTGTCGAGAAATCCAATACCAACATTGCTTGGGGACATCCTTCACTCATTTTACACACGAACAATGAGAAAGAGGGGTGTTATCATGTGTTGTACTCCTCTCCTTGCAAGGTGGTTTATTTCGCACCTTCCACAATCTGCCTAGAAGAATGACCAAGGCTCAAGGTGGTCCCAACGGTTGATGACTCTTACTCATTCTGATGTACATTGGTGTTCTCGATCCAGAGAAAATGTCATCATCGTCGATCATTGTGGAGAGTTTCCTAACGTTCCTTTACTTGGAATCAGAGGAGGTATCACCTACAACCCTTGCCTAGCTTTGAGGCAATTTGGATATGCACGAAGAGATGGCCTTCACGACATGTTGATTCCTGACCTTTTTGACTTCGACAACGATGCGCAAGGACTTCGCCAAAGATTCATCAGAGCTTGGAGGATGCCCAACAAGGTTGATAGCAAGACACTGGGACACAAGAACTCCATCCCTCTTGAGCCTTATCTCAAGTGGGTACGAGCCCGAGCCCAGAGTCTAATGATGCCTTATCCTCATATACTCCCTGTGATTAAAGAGCCCGTCAAGGAAGGAGAGGTTCCCTACACCATCCTACATCCTGATATGCCTACATCGTGGGAGGAGATGCAGAAGAGTTGGATCCAACTCAAGGAGGAACGGAACACTTTTGAAGCCAGCTTCTACGCCAGTGAGAAGAAGGTTTTAGAGCTCACCCGCCAACTCCATGAGCAAGAGGCCCTCAACACCTACATTGCGCCAAAAAGGATGCGCAACGTCTTTTTACCCTGAGGAGTTGTTTTTGTAATATTTGGCCCATGGGGCATTTATGTACTAACAAATCTTTTCTTATTAATATGACGTGCGTTCTTTTTGTTTGCAACAATTGTGAATTTCTAAAACCCTTGAATGCATTGCATAGATAGCATCTCATGCATCATGTGCATGACAGGTACCCCTTTTTCTACAGGTTGCTTAATCTTCTTCGCTGTTTATTTTGAACAGTCATCATGAATCCAGAATCCTCCAGTGAGCAAGCAATCAAGGCCCTCCAGGCCCAAAGTGCCCAGTTTCAAGAGATGGTCCTAAGCCTGGCCCAAGGTCAGCAAGAGTTGAAGGCTCTGCTCCTAAAGAAGAAGAATAAGAAGAGGAATGCGTTGTTCAACACAGGACGCAGGTTTGGAAACACACTCCATAATGAGGCTGATCCAACTACTTCCTCTGCAGAGAAAGACAGTCCCCAAGGGGGAGGAGCTCCTAGTCCTGCAGTCTCTGACAACGAGACGGATTACAATGACGAACAATACCCACCTGCTGCTGACAGATACAAGCAATTAGAGGACCGCTTGAGCGCCATGGAGATTCAGAATATGCCGGGGCTGGATTTCAGAGATTTGGGGTTATCTTCTGGGGTAGTAATCCCACACAAGTTTAAGGCGTCTGCCTTTGCCAAATACGACGGGGCTTCCTGTCCAAAGCTGCATCTAAGGTCGTACGTAAGGAAGATCCAACCTTACACGGCAGACAAAAACCTTTGGATTCACTTCTTCCAAGATAGCCTTTCGGGGTTACAGCTTGAGTGGTTCTATCAGCTAGATGGAACGAGTATCCGACATTGGGAAGATTTGGCTATCGCATTCTATAAACAATATCAATACAATTCTGACCTTGCTCCTACGCGTACCCAACTTCAGGGTATGTCTCTAGGAACGGGCGAAGGGTTCAAAGAATATGCACAAAAATGGAGAGATTTGGCTGGCAGGGTGCAACCTCCTTTGACTGATCGTGAGCTGGTTGACATGTTTCTAGGAACCTTGTCTGGTCCATTCTTCAATCATTTGGTTGGTAATTCCTCCACTGGGTTTACGGATTTGATTCTGACGGGTGAAAGGATAGAAGCTAGCATCAGGTCAGGAAAGATACAGAAAGCCGCCTCCGAAAGTACTAAGAAGAGGCCTTTCAAGAAGGAAGCAAGTGCAGTCTATGGTCCTAGAAGACAAGTCAAGCCAGAGAGCCGCCAAGCCGTCAATGCTTTGGTCATTTCAAAACCTGCTGCTGCTCCTCAGTAGTACAATCAACAAAGGGGTGAAAGGCCCAAGAGGCAGTATACTCAGCTGAGTATGACCTTGTCACAAATCTTACCGCAACTGATATCAACCAACTTGGTGACCATCAAAGAGGCTCCGAAGGTCGTGAATACTGCATCTCCTAAGTATAACCCAAATGCCCGTTGTGCTTATCATTCCGATAGCCCCGGGCATACTACTGATGATTGTTGGGCCCTGAGAAATAAAGTGCAAGACCTTATCGATGCGAAGGAAATTCAGTTTGAGGCGCCTGAGAGGCCAAATGTTGTAACTTCTCCTATGCCCCAGCATAGAGTAAATGCCATTGAGGAAGATTTGTATGCTGTTTTGGTGAATGATGTTGCTACCCCTCTTTTGACTGTTAAGAGGAACTTACTACTAGCCGGTTTATTTCCGGGCTGTAGCAAGGGTTGCCTCCTGTGTGCTGTTATCCCTACCGGTTGTCCGCTGCTGAAATCAGGCATCCAAAGCCTGATGGATAGCAAAGAAATTCTGTTCAAGAAAACTTTTGTTCCGTTTGTTTCCGCTGAAGAAGTATCTGTCGTCCCAATTTTCAACAATCCTACCAAGGCTCTCCCAAGGAAGCCAGTCCAAATTATGTCTGTTTCACCCATTACTATTACTGTTCCGGGGCCTCTCCCCTATGAATCTAACAAGGCTGTCCCATGGCACTATGGGGCAGACGTGTATGTGCTTGGAGTGAAGCAGGAGTTCAACACTGGTACCAGTATCAGTAACATCACTGGTCCCACCAAGATTACTCGCAGTGGCAGGCTCTTCTCGCCTGACATTGCACCGCCAGTTATCCGAAAACCTCTTATCATCACACCCGCAAGTGTGCATGTTCCAAATCAAGTTCCCGTGTCTACTACTGCCGCTGAGTCCTATGATGCTCGGGGCAAAGAAGTTGCTACCGATTTTCCTGCCCGGACGGAGGCACCAAAAAAGACTGCTGTTGAAGCCTCCCAACAAGAGATGGAGGAAATCCTTAAAATCATTAAAAAGAGTGACTTCAATGTCGTTGAACAGCTGGGGCATACCCCCTCCAAAATCTCTATGCTATCATTGCTGCTGTGCTCAGAGGCCCACGCAAAGGCCCTGATTTCATTTCTGAAAACGGCCCATGTGCCGCAAGAGACCTCTGTAGATCAATTCACTGACTGTGTGGCTAATTTGACAGCTGACAATGGCTTGGGGTTCTCGGATGCTGACCTTACCGCCAAAGGGAAAAACCACAATGATGCCCTGCATGTCTCTATAGAATGCAGGGGCACTACTCTCGCACACGTGTTGGTGGACACCGGTTCTTCCCTGAATGTTTTGCCCAAGAAGTCCTTAGATCGCTTGGATTGTGAGGGCCTGGAATTGAAACCTAGTAACATCATTGTTAGAGCCTTTGACGGTTCTAAGAGGATGGTGCACGGTGAGGTAGACATTCCTATTCGTGTGGGTTCCCAAGTCTTCGACTCAACGTTCTACGTAATGGACATTCGTCCATCTTATTCCTGCTTGTTGGGTCGACCCTGGATTCACAAGGCTGGGGCAATAACATCCACTCTACACCAAAAGCTCAAATACCCTGTCAAAGGGAAGATTGTTACTGTGCAGGGCGAGGAGGAATACATGGTTAGTCACTTGAATTCATTCCGGTATATCGAGATGGACGGGGAGTTTATTGAAACCCCCTTTCAACATTTTGAAGAGGTACCTCCAACGTTGGCGTCAGCTGAGGCAGTGGTTGAAGAAGACTTTCCTCTGAAGATGGCTTCCCTGAAGGATGCCCGGGCTATAATCGAGAAACGCAAGTGTGCAAACTAGGGTCATCTTCCTGACTTCACTCAAAAGACCGACAAGTTTGGGCTGGGCTTCAGTGCAGAGGCTCAGAGGGCTGTGCGCAAAGAAAGGATCAGAAAGGCTCCGGTGTTTATCACCAACCCAAGGGTGAATGCTATCGAGGAGGACGTAGAGGAAGCATAATTTGACAGTTGGATCTATCCAACCACCAACAACGGACCAAGCAACTGGACGGCAAAGGATTTTACACCTATTACATTTGTCACGCAGTAATTAACTCTTTTATTTTCAATTTGTAACAAACAATATGTTGAAACTTTATTGGCTCGGCGTCTTACCCGGGGCACCGTAGCTCCATTTGTGAGGGCTTTTTGTATGACATTTCCATATATCATTAATCAAAACATTGGACGTTTGTTGAATTTCAAATCTTGCGCTCTTTTTCTTTCTGTGTTATATATTGCAAAACAGCTATATTTACACACACTCTCTTATACAGGTTTCAATCCACTCTGGATCTCACTGGTAACGGCTCTGCTACCACCAGTTATGACTTCGAGAATCCGATCAACTTGGACGAAGACGAAGGTGAAGATGATTGCGAAGTGCCTGGTGAACTCGCAAGACTGCTACTCCAGGAAGAGAGGGCCATTCAGCCGCATGAAGAGCCGGTAGAAACAGTGAACCTGGGTACTGAGACAGATAGAAAAGAAGTCAAGATTGGTGCCAATCTAGAGCTCAGCGTGAAGTAACGATTGATCCAGATGCTGCATGATTACGTGGAGATCTTTGCTTGGTCCTACGAAGACATGCCTGGTTTGGATGCCGACATTGTGGTTCATCACCTGCCTACCAAGGAAGACTACCCTCCGGTAAAGCAAAAGGTCCGCCGTATGCGTCCAGAGATGTCCGAAAAGATCAAAGCTGAGGTTATGAAGCAATTTGATGTCGGGTTTCTAGCAGTAACCTCTTACCCTCAGTGGGTTGCCAACGTGGTGCCAGTACCGAAGAAGGACGGTAAAGTTAGAATGTGTGTCGACTACAGGGATTTGAACAGGGCCAGCCCCAAAGATGATTTCCCTCTGCCTCACATCGACGTTCTTGTTGACAATACTGCTCAACACAAGGTGTTCTCCTTCATGGATGGTTTTTCAGGGTATAATCAGATCAAGATGGCTCCGGAAGATATGGAAAAGACTACCTTTGTGACTCAGTGGGGCACCTTCTGCTACAAGGTCATGCCATACGGGTTGAAAAATGCTGGGGCAACCTACCAACGTGCCATGGTTGCTTTATTTCATGATATTATCCATCATGAGATTGAGGTATACGTTGATGACATGATTGCAAGGTCTCAAACTGAGGAGGAACACCTTGACCATCTGCGGAAGCTGTTTGACCGACTGAAGTTGTACAAGCTGAGGTTGAATCCCAACAAATGCACCTTTGGGGTGAGGTCCAGAAAATTGCTAGGTTTCATTATAAGCAATAAAGGTATTCAGGTGGACCCTGCCAAGGTAAAAGCCATACAAGAGATGCCGACTCCCAAGACAGAGAAAGAAGTCAGAGGCTTTCTGGGACGACTGAATTACATTGCCTGATTCATCTCACATCTAACTGCTACCTGTGAGCCAATCTTCAAATTGCTGAAGAAAGATCAGGTAGTACACTAGAACGATGAATGTCAGGCCGCTTTTGAAAAGATAAAGGAGTATCTCCAAGAGCCACCCATCCTTATGCCACCAGTAGAAGGGAGACCTCTGATACTATACTTAACAGTACTTGACAACTCAATGGGGTGTGTGCTGGGGCAGGATGCGAGTCTGGCCGAAAAGAGCACGCTATTTATTACCTGAGCAAAAAGTTTACCGACTGTGAGTCTCAGTACTCACTGCTCGAGAAAACTTGCTGCGCTCTGGTATGGGCTGCTCGCCGGCTGAGACAGTATATGCTGACTCACACTACTCTGTTGATTTCAAAGATGGATCCCATCAAGTACATATTCGAAAAGCCTGCTCTGTCTGGAAGAATAGCAAGATGGAAAATGATCTTGACAGAATATGATATCTAGTACACAACTCAAAAAGCAATCAAGGGAAGTGTATTGGCAGATCATTTGGCGCACCAACCTGTGGACGATTACCAATCATTGAACTTTGAATTTCCGGACGAAGATATCATGGTGGTAACTGATTGTGAAGTGCCTGGACCGGATGAAGGACCTGAGGAAGGATCCCGATGGTCTATGCATTTTGATGGAGCCTCCAACGCTTTGGGTAACGGCATCGGCGCTGTGATCATATCCCCCAAAGGAACTCATACTCCACTCACCGCTCGGTTGTGTTTCAACTGCACCAACAACATGGCGGAATATGAGGCATGTATCATGGGTCTTCAAGCTGCAATCGACTTAAGGATCAAGTTTCTGAGTGTCTTCGGAGATTCCGCTCTCGTGATCAATCAGATCAAAGGCGAGTGGGATACGAAACACCCAAATCTTATTCCTTACAAGGAGTATGTGCTGACTTTGCTTCCCTACTTTGAAGAGATAACTTTTGAACACTTCCCAAGAGAGGAGAATCAGTTAGCGGACGCACTAGTTACGATGTCTTCAATGTTCAAAGTCAAATGGGACAATGAGGCTCCCCGGATCATTATCTGGAAGTTGGACGAACCTGCATACTGCTGCGATCTTGAGGCCGAAAAGGTGACTGAAAAACCCTGGTATCATGAGGTGAATAGATACTTGGAAGCTCAGGAATACCCTGAAAGTGCATCTGTCAACGACAAGAAGTTCATGAGAAGGTTTGCGGCAAAATTCTTCCTCAGCAACAGCATTCTCTACAAACGAAATCATGATTCAACTTTACTGCGTTGTGTGGATAAGGCTGAAGCAGAGAAGATCATGATAGAACTGCATGAAGGTACATTCGGAACACATTCCAGTGGACACACCATGGCAAAGAAAATCCTTAGGGCAGGATATTTCTGGTCCACAATGGAAGCCGACTGTTACCAACATTCTCGAACTTGTCATAAATGCCAGATCTATGCCAACAAGGTGCATATCCCTCCGGTTCCTCTGAACGTCCTGACGGCACCTTGGCCTTTTGCAATGTGGGGCATCGATATGATCGGCGAGATCCTACCAACGGCATCCAACGGGCATCGTTTCATCTTGGTAGCAATTGATTACTTCACGAAGTGGGTTGAGGCAGCTTCCTACGCCACGGTAACCAAGAGCGTCGTAGCACGTTTCATTCGGCATAACCTGATCTGTCGGTACGGCATCCCAGAAAGGATCATTACAGACAATGGTACTAATCTTAACAACAAGATGATCACTGAGCTCTGCGAGCAATTTAAGATACAACACCACAACTCTTCTCCTTACCGGCCGAAGATGAATGGAGCTGTCAAGCAGCAAATAAAAACATCAAGAAAATTGTGCAGAAGATGACAGTGACCTATAAAGATTGGCACGAAATGTTACCATTTGCTCTTCATGGGTACCGTACCTCAGCAAGGACGTCAACCGGGGCAACACCTTTTTCCTTGGTCTATGGCATGGAGGCAGTCTTGCCAATTGAAGTCCAGATACCCTCTCTCCGGATAATGAAGGATGCAGACTTGAGTGAAGATGACTGGATCCAGACTCGACTTGATCAATTAAACCTGATTGACGAAAAGAGACTCACTGCTATCTGTCATGGTCAGACGTATCAAAAACGGATGATCAGGGCATTTAACAAGAAAGTCAGACCACAAGAGTATCAAGTTGGGGACCTGGTAATCAAGCGCATCATCCTTCCTCAAAGTGATCCCAGGGGCAAATGGACCCCTACGTACGAAGGGCCATTTGTGGTTAAACATGTGTTCTCAGGAGGAGCCATGATTCTTACCACCATGGATGGTGACGACCTTCCTCACCCCGCCAATGCAGACATAGTGAAAAGATACTACGCATGAATAAAAGACCCGCTAGGTTGACATACCTAGGCAAAAATAAGGGCTTCCCGGCGAACCAAAAGGGTTCGGGCAAAAATAAGGGATGAAATGAAAAAAAATCTGTACACCCGGCAAGTCGAAAACCTGAAAAGGCGGCTTGGGCAAAAATGGGTATCCCGGTGGACTGAAAACCCGAAAGGGCGGTCCAGGCAAAAGTTAGGGATAAAGCGTAACACTATGTCTCATTGGATCACCTTGTATCCAGAATTCAGCATCAACTATCTGGCTCGGACTTCGGCATCGATCAATCAGCTTCATCTTCAACTAAGCAGCAAAGTGATGAGACGCTTGAAGACATAAAGGCGATAACAGAGTTGGGACCCAGTGGGAATATTATGCACATAGCTGTTTTGTTTCCTTTTCAAAATTGTATAAAATTTGTGTTATTCGGCGGCGTTCTCTTACTAGGACGTCAGCCTCTTGTACAAAAAACGCCTATTTACAGGCAAATTTCAAAGTCAATACAGATTCAGTTTTTCAAACAAATTGCCAATTGTTTTTCCTTTTTTCTGTTTTGTCTTGCGAAGAACGTCCAATGTTCATTTTTGATATATGCATTTGACATTAAATTGCTAATTCATAAATATTTGCGTATGAAACAAAAGACTAATTACAGGTGACATCAGAAACAGGGGCAATGTAGAGTTGTCCAGGCAGTCTAGTTGCTTGGTCCGCCAAGGTACCAAGGTAGATTCAACTGAAGAATGTGACCAAGTTATCTCAACTCCCCACAGAGTAAGACAAGATAGCAACATCCCCCAGCGGAGTATAGGCATCCCTCAGCAAGTATCCCCGGCAGTCTTGATCTGAGATTGTTCCCCGGCGGAATACAGACACCCCAGTGGAACCATTTACCAGTACAGTCTGAAGGTTTCCCTCAGGAATTTGGAATCCATACCCCCAGCAGGTCTTGAAGCTTATCCCCAGTAGATTCTGGAAGCTTATCCCCTGCAGGGTACGGACGTCTCTCCCGAGCTTTATTCAAAGTTATTTCCAACAAGGGCTTATAACTGGGTTATCCTCAGCTAATTATCACGGAAGATCGTCCTCAGCGAAATTCTTTCAATCCCCAGCGGAGTTCATCAAAATTCTCTAACATAACTTATCAACGCAATCCCCAGTGGAGTTTATTTATTGTCATCCCCAGAGGAGTTTATCTTTGGTACCCCCAACGGAGTTTATCATTGTTATCCCCCCAGCGGAATCCATCATCAAAATCCTCAGTGAAGCTCTCGTCAAAATTTCGGTGAGGTATCTCTTCCCACAGAGTAATTCCCCTCAGAGTAATCTCTCCAACAAGTTTATTCCTCAACGGAGTCATCTTCTCCTACCGGTGTATTCTTACAACCGTCATCCCTAGCGGAAGCGAAGAACTCTACTCTTCAACGTCAGCCCAGGATTTAATTCTCCGGCCGGTCGTCAAGGATTTATTTTCCTAGACGAAAATACATTCATAAACATTTCATATTTCATACATCTTGCTTACATACATGATAAAGTGCATACAACACTATCTCATGTTAAACGTCATGACATCATGCATGTCATACATCATGACATTGCATACAACTGATGTTTTGCCTTTTCAGGAAAAAGACAACTACCTTCAACTGTCACAGTATCCAGATTCGATTCCTGTATCTAGCCAGGGCACGTCTGAAGAGTTTGAAGATTCGACACCTGTATCCAGCCAGGGCATATCTATCAACTACTACAATTCCGGATTCGATTCCTGTATCTAGCAAGGGCACATCTGAAGAGTTTGAAGATTCGATTCCTGTATCCATCCAGGGCATATCTATCAACTACTACAATTCCAGATTCGATTCCTGTATCCAGCCAGGGCATATCTGTTGACGACTATTTCCGGACTCGATCCCTGTATCTAGCCAGGGCACATCTGAAGAGTTTGAAGATTCGATTCCTGTATCCAGCCAGGGCATATCTATCAACTACCACAATTCCGGATTCGATTCCTGTATCTAGCCAGGGCACATCTGAAGAGTTTGAAGATTCGATTCCTGTATCCAGCCAGGGCATATCTGTGAGCAACCGATTGTAGACTCGACGCCTGTATCTAGCCAGGGCATGTCTGCATGAAGAGATTGAAGATCAACACCTGTAACAAGCCAGGAAAACATCTGTCTTTCTCAAAATACACAAGTTCTCGCTAAGGAATCTCTTATGTGATCAACGCTTCCAAATGGCATCTATAAGCCCATTCCCGACAAGGTTCTGTCACGTATCGAGATGGCATCTATAAGCCCATCTCCCTATCTACCATCTCTCCAAATGGCATCTATAAGCCCATTCCCGACATCACATTGCTGATACTCCAACATGCGAGTGCAAATTTCCGGGCACTCTAGTGTCCAATCTCCTTTTACCCTCGAGTCACGAAAGGCAAACTTGCCAATCTAACTCTTCAGGTCCAAGAAGATTGAACAGGGGCAACTTTCGTACCCCAAAATTTGCCCTCCCATTTCTTCAACATTTTCTCATCACAAGACCCTTGGAGCTCAAGATCCAGTTAGGGTTTCCTCTGCTCAAGACTTCTCCTTGCACTGTTGACCCAAATTAGGGTTTGTGTTTGCACAAAGATATCTTGACCTAAAATGCCTAAGATGACTTTCATGCTTCATGTTGGACTCCCAAGTTTATCCATACCAAGTTTCAAGTCTTGATTCCAAATTTTTCCCAGTCAATTGGACAGTTGACCTAGAAATCAGCTGTATTGGGAAAAAAGTCAATTGTGGCCAATTGACAGTCAAATCTCATGAAAATTGACCCACATCAACATTATGAACTCACATGGACCATTTGATCAAGTTTGAATCACAATTCCACAAAAAATTTGATCAGATCACCAAAAGGGCAAAATGGTCATTTTTAGGGTTTTGACTGCACAAAGGCAATTTTTGACTGTTTGACCTAGCCAATGGCAAACCAAGCTCACATATGGACTCAAGGACCCCATGGAATTATCTTGACATGCTCAACAAATTCAAAAGATCCCAAATACACAAGATTGACAGTTGAATTTCCCAGTCAATTGATCAATTTTGACTGTATACTGAAAAGTCAAACTTTGACTTTTTGGTCAAAATCAAGTGTCAAGATTCATTTTTCATCAAAACATGCCAAATCATGAAACTTGTTCATCAAGAAATCAAGAATTGCAAATTAGGGTTTGAAATGAAGATTTTTCATAACTTAGAATTTTTCTAAGTTATGAAAAACCCTAATTTTTTCCTAACTTTGTCCCACTTTCTCACCAAGATTCATTTGGATTCAAGAAAAAGTCAAAACATGAAAGTTGTAGCCTATTGCAAAATCTACAACTTTGATTCACAAAATTTCCTCAAAAGAAGCTTGTAGCTCAAGTTACAATTTTTGGAACAAGGGTACCAAACCATTCTTAACTTAGAGAAATTTGACCTATTTTTAGGCAAGGTTTTTACCTAACTTCAAGACCATGTTTCACATACTTCCACTTGGAATTTCAATTTGCATTTCAAAGATGGATTGTATTACACATTCCAAGCTTTCCAAAATGTCCAAGAACTCATCAAACAACCTCATGGTTAGGGAGAATCGAATTTGGCAAGTTGGGAAAAACTCACTTTTGATTTGGCCAATTTACATGTTCATACATTTGTGCCATTTTGAATTCAGCATGCTTTCCTTGATTACAGGTCCTATATCCCATTTGCACTCAATAATTTAATGCTAACTCATTATGCCAAGACCTTATTTTGTGTGTTCAAGCATTGTATGCAAAACTAAGCCATAAATAGAAAAAGCAAATTAGCTATTCTTGAAAAGTTGGACTTTATGTCAAATGCAAATCCAAGCAAGTACAGGGAAAATCTCTTTGGCACAAGTTTATGAGCTAATTACACTGATCAAGGGGAAGGTTAGCAGCATAGATTGGGGGCCTTCATCAGTCTAGAACACCACTTGGACATTTGTTGCTTAAAGTGTAAGAAAACTAGCATAACATAACACAACTTTCATCTCAGCTAAGAGAAGCTTAAGCAAAGACTTTGTACACTTTCTAAACATCCTAACTGAGCTAGAACACGATCCAACCATCTCCATTGCCTTCTCAAACACATAATCACCCTCAAACTGCCCAAACAGAGCATTTGTTGCAGATTGAGTTCCATAGCTCAATCCTTCCATGCATTCTTGCTAAAAACACTTCAAACACATCCCACAACATCCCTTGAAGCTATTCCAAACCTCAAACATGACCTGTAACACTCCCATTCAACATCACCATTTTCATTTTTCTGTTTTGCAGGTGGAGTTCTATAACTCGATTCAGCTAGTTTCAAAGCATACCAAGTATTGGAATAGCATCCTCACACTTCAAGCAAGCTGTACAAACCATCATCTTGCCCTGAAAGCTCCTCCATTGCCAGACACGATTCCAACTGAACAGGTATATTCATGAACTTCTATCTCTTAATATAAGCATTGTTAGCTCTAGGTTTGTGAATGAAAAGTGTTCTACTCATGCCCCTGAAACTGTACATACCTTTACTTTCCATTTATTTTGCATATGCTGTGAGAATTTAAGGTCTGAACATTGATAAAAAGTTAGGTTAAGATTTGGGAATGGGGAAATTCTCTCTCATTTCTGAGAGTTAGGATGAGTTCTTTACATGTCCAGAATCGTGGCTTGATGCTTAACATTTCTTATGTTGAAAGTTTATGCTAAAAGTCCAGGAATCCAGATGTTTGAATCAGTGTACAAGCGCGCGTTTTTTGACAAAGGTTCTGGCCAGAGGTTGAAGAAGGTCCTTTGGGCTGGGCTTGTTCTATCTTTTCTTATTTGCACCCTATTTTTACTTTTACACCCCCTAAGCCCATTATGCTTATTTTGATCATTTTTTGATTTTTCCTTTTTTGTTCTGACTTATTTATTTTTCCTCATAATGTTAAAAATATAAAAAAATATTTTTTAATCATTTTTATATTTATTAGGTATTTATTTGTTTAAATAGATGTTTTGCATATAAATAAATACATAAACACTTTTATTTAAAAATACTAAAATAATGCAAACACATTTTATTTTCCATTTTTATTTTATTTTATCTTCTGAAAATATTTTATATAAAATATACTTTTTTTATAAAAATTAAATATTATTATTTTGTATATATTTAATATATTTAATAAATAATACAAATACATATATATATATATATATATATATATATATATATATATATATATATATATATATATATATATATATATATATATATATATATATATATATATATATATATATATATATATATATATATATATATATATATATATATATATATATATATATATATATATATATATATATATATATATATATATATATATATATATATATATATATATATATATATATATATATATATATATATATATATATATATATATATATATATATATATATATATATATATATATATATATATATATATATATATATATATATATATATATATATATATATATATATATATATATATATATATATATATATATATATATATATATATATATATTAATATATTTAGGTTAAAATGCAAAATATATACATTTTTATTTTTATTAATATTTAACATTAAAAATACCTTTTTACAAATATACTTCATTTTTATTTTATTTTTGTATATAATAAATAAATATTGTACATATTAAATAATTAATACCTTTTATTTAATAAATTAGGGTTTTGCCCTAAAAACATAAAAACTCCAAAAAATTAATACTTTTATTTTTGTTTCCTCTATACATAAAAACACTTTTTTTTTCATACATATAAAAACATCTTTTGCATCTTGCATATTTATTTTCTATTTAATTTGTGCAATTAAATATCTTGTAAATAATTCAATTTTGATGTAATAGTCTAGGTTTAAATTCCTTGTCAAAATACCCCCCATTTGAACATTTGTACCCCCCTTCCCATATTGTGTTGTAATAACTTAGGAACTTTACTTTTCGCACTTTAAAGCTTTCTAATTATACCATGCTAGAATTAGGGTTTGTATGCAAATCAATTAACCAAAATAGTTTGACCTAATTTCAAAGATAAACAAGCATGAAAATGGACAACACTAATCACACTTGCACCCCTAGGGTATTCCACTTGTTGCCTTCAATAATGGGCCATATTGCATGTTAGGTCTCTTTGGGAAAAACAAAACAATCAAATGATCATAGTCCCTCGATGACGCTTTCGAAAGTTGCCTAAAAATGATCAAGTCCCTTAAAGGAAAATTGCCCAAAGATACTTGGCACCATTGCAATTATGGTCTAAACGATGACCCGCGCCCGTCCCTTTCACATCCTAACACAAGATTGTCCACCAAATACAATGGTGGAACAAAATTGTTAAAAGGGTTAAAACATAGCAATAATCTTTGAGAAATTAGGAGTAGACAACTCTTGGTTACTTGCCAATTTGCAAAAAACAAAAAAAACACTTGCCTATTTTTCAAAATCACACATCACTACACTTTCAAAACAACTTTCAAAAACATTGAAAACCTTTTCAAAAGACATACACCTTTGTATACATCCCAACATGGATCATTACAAAGGTTGCCACCATATTGGCCTCTTTTCAAAACATTTTCAAAATACACACACAAAGCACCATTTCAAACAATTGAAAATTAAGGCAAGTTGATCTAAGCAAGTAACTAAGAGCCCATGGATAACCATGGATAGAAAGGGTGCTAATACCTTCCCTTTCTATAACCTACTCCCCGAACCCAAGAAAACATCTCAAAGGTTTTTGCTGTGCTTTTTAACCTTTCCTTAGGATAAAATAAAAAGTCGGTGGCGACTCTTGCTCAACCGAAACATTTGCGAAAACAAACGCAAAACCATAGTCAGTTCTCCCACCGTATCACAGAACTGGCGACTCTGCTGGGGATAATTTTAAAAGTGGAGTAACATTAGGGCTTAGATCACCCTCTTGCATGACTAATTGTTTGATTTGATGGCTTTATATCTTGGCTCTCTTGTTTGGGTTTGCAATCCTACACCCGGATTTTGGGAAACATTCATAGATAGCAATACATTGTGGAAACTGTGCGGGGTATACCGACACGGTCGAAGCAATAGCTATATTAGTGCGACATATTTGTGAGTACCGGTAACCCTTGAGTTCAATCAAGGAGAGTACGGGGCCGCCGAGTGATGTCACTAAGCACTAATGACCTAGAACCTTACTTGACCATCTTGGCCTTACATTAGGGGTAGTGAGATGACCGGCTTTGGTGCAGTCCGAAGTTGGTAGATACTCGATACTACACTCATTGAGGGTTGTTTTCTTAGAATATTTTGGTCGCTAGTTAAGTGGCTAAACCAAAACAATGAACAATGATAATAATCCAGTGATATTGAGCTCCTTAGAACCCGGTTACTATTTATAGGACAGGTTTTTAAGCCAACTACACTCAAGAGGGTACTTACCTATGAAACCCCATGCAAGCTTGACACTAGGGTTTGGTGTGAATTGCTTGTACATATGTTTGTGCATACATCATGAGCATCATGAAACATCATATGCATTCACTAACCATTTCAAGGGTTTGGATCTTCATCTTTGTTCTTGTTTTGTAGGTCATGGAAATTCCTCGCAGAAAAACCATCCAAGTCAACCTTGTGAGAATCTCTCCTCAACTCAAGGAGCTCACCTCAAGAATTCCAGAAAGCTCATCCTTCAGTGAAAGACATGGTAGACTGCACAGCTTAGTCAACACCAACATTGAAGAAGACATGATGAAAGTGCTATTCCAGTTCTTTGACCCTCTTCACCACTGTTTCACTTTCCCTGACTATCAGTTGGTACCCACTTTGGAGGAATTTTCTCAACTCCTGAGAATTCCTATCCTCAATCAACTACCTTTCAACGGTACGGAAAAGGAACCAAAGCTTGAAGATGTTGCTCGAGCATTACATCTACAGCCTTCTGACATCAAAGGGCACTGGGAAACTAGAAGCGGTGTCAAAGGCTTTTTAGCAAAATTCTTGTTTGAGAAGGCTCAAGAATGTTGGAATTCATTGGACCTACAAGCCTTTGAAGAAATTGTGGCACTCCTTATCTATGGGTTGGTCTTGTTCCCAAATTCTGACCAATTGGTAGATGTCAACGCCGTCAAAATCTTCTTGTCCAGAAATCCAATACCAACATTGCTTGGGGACATCCTTCACTCATTTTACACACGAACAATGAGAAAGAGGGGTGTTCTCATGTGCTGTACTCCTCTCCTTGCAAGGTGGTTTATTTCGCACCTTCCACAATCTGTCTTGAAGAATGACCAAGGCTCAAGGTGGTCCCAACGGTTGATGACTCTTACTCATTCTGATGTACATTGGTGTTCTCGGTCCAGAGAAAATGTCATCATCGTCGATCATTGTGGAGAGTTTCCTAATGTTCCTTTACTTGGAATCAGAGGAGGTATCACCTACAACCCTTGCCTAGCTTTAAGGCAATTTGGATATGCACGAAGAGATGGCCTTCACGACATGTTGATTCCTGACCTAGTTTTTGACTTCGACAACGATGCGCAAGGACTTCGCCAAAGATTCATCAGAGCTTGGAGGATGCCCAACAAGGTTGATAGAAAGACACTGGGACACAAGAACTCCATCCCTCTTGAGCCTTATCTCAAGTGGGTACGAGCCCGAGCCCAGTGTCTAATGATGCCTTATCCTCATATACTCCCTGTGATTAAAGATCCCGTCAAGGAAGGAGAGGTTCCCTACACCATCCTACATCCTGATATGCCTACATTGTGGGAGGAGATGCAGAAGAGTTGGATCCAACTCAAGGAGGAACGGAACACTTTTGAAGCCAGCTTCTACGCCAGTGAGAAGAAGGTTTTAGAGCTAACCCGCCGACTCCATGAGCAAGAGGCCCTCAACACTTACATTGCGCCAAAAAGGATGCGCAACGTCTTTTTACCCTGAGGAGTTGTTTTTGTAATATTTGGCCCATGGGGCATTTATGTACTAACAAATCTTTTCTTATTAATATGACGTGCGTTCTTTTTGTCTGCAACAATTGTGAATTTCTAAAACCCTTGAATGCATAGCATATATAGCATCTCATGCATCATGTGCATGACAGGTACCCCTTTTTCTACAGGTTGCTTAATCTTCTTCGCTGTTTATTTTGAACAGTCATCATGAATCCAGAATCCTCCAGTGAGCAAGCAATCAAGGCCCTCCAGGCCCAAAGTGCCCAGTTTCAAGAGATGGTCCTAAGCCTGGCCCAAGGTCAGCAAGAGTTGAAGGCTCTGCTCCTAAAGAAGAAGAAGAAGAAGAGGACTGCGTTGTTCAACACAGGACGCAGGTTTGGGAACACACTTCATAATGAGGCTGATCCAACTACTTCCTCTGCAGAGAAAGACAGTCCCCAAGGGGGAGGAGCTCCTAGTCCTGCAGTCTCTGACAACGAGACGGATTACAATGATGAACAATACCCACCTGCTGCTGACAGATACAAGCAATTAGAGGACCGCTTGAGCGCCATGGAGATTCAGAATGTGCCGGGGATGGATTTCGGAGATTTAGGGTTATCTTCTGGGGTAGTAATCCCACACAAGTTTAAGGCGCCTGCCTTTGCCAAATACGACGGGGCTTCCTGTCCAAAGCTGCATCTAAGGTCGTACGTAAGGAAGATCCAACCTTACACGGCAGACAAAAACCTTTGGATTCACTTCTTCCAAGATAGCCTTTCGGGGTCACAGCTTGAGTGGTTCTATCAGCTAGATGGAACCAGTATCCGACATTGGGAAGATTTGGCTACCGCATTCTATAAACCATATCAATACAATTCTGACCTTGCTCCTACGCGTACCCAACTTCAGGGTATGTCTCTAGGAACGGGCGAAGGGTTCAAAGAATATGCACAAAAATGGAGAGATTTGGCTGGCAGGGTGCAGCCTCCTTTGACTGATCGTGAGCTGGTTGACATGTTTCTAGGGACCTTGTCTGGTCCATTCTTCAATCATTTGGTTGGTAATTCCTCTGCTGGGTTTACGGATTTGATTCTGACGGGTGAAAGGATAGAAGCTGGCATCAGGTCAGGAAAGATACAGAAAGCCGCCTCCGCAAGTACTAGGAAGAGGCCTTTCAAGAAGGAAGCAAGTGCAGTCTATGGTCCTAGAAGACCAGTCAAGCCAGAGAGCCGCCAAGCCGTCAATGCTTTGGTCATTTCAAAACCTGCTGCTGCTCCTCAGCAGTACAATCAACAAAGGGGTGAAAGGCCCAAGAGGCAGTATACTCGACTGAGTATGACCTTGTCACAAATCTTACCGCAACTGATATCAACCAACTTGGTGACCATCAAAGAGGCTCCGAAGGTCGTGAATACTGTATCACCTAAGTATAACCCAAATGCCCGTTGTGCTTATCATTCCGATAGCCCCAAGCATACTACTGATGATTGCTGGGCCCTGAGAAATAAATTGCAAGACCTTATCGATGCGAAGGAAATTCAGTTTGAGGCGCCTGAGAGGCCAAATGTTGTAACTGCTCCTATGCCCCAGCATAGAGTAAATGCCATTGAGGAAGATTTGTATGCTGTTTCGGTGAATGATGTTGCTACCCCTCTTTTGACTATTAAGAGGAACTTACTACTAGCCGGTTTATTTCCGGGCTGTAGCAAGGGTTGCCTCCTGTGTGCTGTTATCCCTACCGGTTGTCCGCTGCTGAAATCAGGCATCCAAAGCCTGATGGATAGCAAAGAAATTTTGTTCAAGAAAACTTTTGTTCCGTTTGTTTCCGCTGAAGAAGTATCTGTCGTCACAATTTTCAACAATCCTACCAAGGCTCTCCCAAGGAAGCCAGTCCAAATTATGTCTGTTGCACCCATTACTATTACTGTTCCGGGGCCTCTCCCCTATGAATCTAACAAGGCTGTCCCATGGCACTATGGGGCAGACGTGTATGTGCTTGGAGTGAAGCAGGAGTTCAACACCGGTACCAGTATCAGTAACATCACTGGTCCCGCCAACATTACTCGCAGTGGCAGGCTCTTCTCGCCTGACATTGCGCCGCCAGTTATCCAAAAACCTCTTATCATCACACCCGCAAGTGTGCATGTTCCAAATCAAGTTCCTGTGTCTACTACTGCCGCCGAGTCCTCTGATGCTCGGGGCAAAGAAGTTGCTACCGATTTGTCTGCCCGGACGGAGGCACCAAAAAAGACTGCTGTTGAAGCCTCCCAACAAGAGATGGAGGAAATCCTTAAAATCATTAAAAAGAGTGACTTCAATGTCGTTGAACAGCTGGGGCATACCCCTTCCAAAATCTCTATGCTATCATTGCTGCTGTGCTCAGAGGCCCACGCAAAGGCCCTGATTTCATTTCTGAAAACGGCCCATGTGCGGCAAGAGACCTCTGCAGATCAATTCACTGACTGTGTGGCTAATTTGACAGCTGACAATGGCTTGGGGTTCTCGGATGCTGACCTTACCGCCAAAGGGAAAAACCACAATGATGCCCTGCATGTCTCTATAGAATGCAGGGGCACTACTCTCGCACACGTGTTGGTGGACACCGGTTCTTCCCTGAATGTTTTGCCCAAGAAGTCCTTAGATCGCTTAGATTGTGAGGGCCTGGAATTGAAACCTAGTAACATCATTGTTAGAGCCTTTGACGGTTCTAAGAGGATGGTGCACAGTGAGGTAGACATTCCTATTCGTGTGGGTTCCCAAGTCCTCGACTCAACGTTCTACGTAATGGACATTCGTCCATCTTATTCCTGCTTGTTGGGTCGACCCCGGATTCACAAGGCTGGGGCAGTAACATCCACTCTACACCAAAAGCTCAAATACCCTGTCAAAGGGAAGATTGTTACTGTGCAAGGCGAGGAGGAATACATGGTTAGTCACTTGAATTCATTCCGGTATATCGAGATGGACGGGGAGTTTATTGAAACCCCTTTTCAACATTTTGAAGAGGTACCTCCAATGTTGGCGTCAGCTAAGGCAGTGGTTGAAGAAGACTTTCCTCTGAAGATGGCTTCCCTGAAGGATGCCCGGGCTATAATCGAGAAACGCAAGTGTGCAAACTAGGGTCATCTTCCTGACTTCACTCAAAAGACCGACAAGTTTGGGCTGGGCTTCACTGCAGAGGCTCAGAGGGCTGTGCGCAAAGAAAGGATCAGAAAGGCTCCGGTGTTTATCACCAACCCAAGGGTGAATGCTATCAAGGAGGACGTAGAGGAAGCATAATTTGACAGTTGGATCTATCCAACCACCAACAACGGACCAAGCAACTGGACGGCAAAGGATTTTACACCTATTACATTTGTCACGCAGTAATTAACTCTTTTATTTTCAATTTGTAACAAACAATATGTTGAAACTTTATTCGCTCGGTGTCCTACCCGGGGCACCGTAGCTCCATTTGTGAGGGCTTTTTGTATGACATTTCCATATATCATTAATCAAAACATTGGACGTTTGTTGCATTTCAAATCTTGCGCTCTTTTTCTTTCTGTGTTATATATTTCAAAACAGCTATATTTACACACATTCACTTATACAGGTTTCAATCCACTCTGGATCTCACTAGTAACGGCTCTGCTACCACCAGTTATGACTTCGAGAATCCGATCAACTTGGACGAAGACGAAGGTGAAGATGATTGCGAAGTGCCTGGTGAACTCGCAAGACTGCTACTCCAGGAAGAGAGGGCCATTCAGCCGCATGAAGAGCCGGTGGAAACAGTGAACCTGGGTACTGAGACAGATAGAAAAGAAGTCAAGATTGGTGCCAATCTAGAGCTCAGCGTGAAGCAACGATTGATCCAGATGCTGCATGATTACGTGGAGATCTTTGCTTGGTCCTACGAAGACATGCCTGGTTTGGATGCCGACATTGTGGTTCATCACCTGCCTACCAAGGAAGACTGCCCTCCGGTAAAGCAAAAGGTCCGCCGTATGCGTCCAGAGATGTCCGAAAAGATCAAAGTTGAGGTTATGAAGCAATTCGATACCGGGTTTCTAGAAGTAACCTCTTACCCTCAGTGGGTTGCCAACGTGGTTCCAGTACCGAAGAAGGACGGTAAAGTTAGAATGTGTGTCGACTACAGGGATTTGAACAGGGCCAGCCCCAAAGATGATTTCCCTCTGCCTCACATCGACGTTCTTGTTGACAATACTGCTCAACACAAGGTGTTCTCCTTCATGGATGGTTTTTCAGGGTATAATCAGATCAAGATGGCTCCGGAAGATATGGAAAAGACTACCTTTGTGACTCAGTGGGGCACCTTCTGCTACAAGGTCATGCCATTCGGGTTGAAAAATGCTGGGGCAACCTACCAACGTGCCATGGTTGCTTTATTTCATGATATGATCCATCATGAGATTGAGGTATACGTTGATGACATGATTGCAAGGTCTCAAACTGAGGAGGAACACGTTGACCATCTGCGGTAGCAGTTTGACCGACTGAAGTTGTACAAGCTGAGGTTGAATCCCAACAAATTCACCTTTGGGGTGAGGTCCGGAAAATTGCTAGGTTTCATTGTAAGCGATAAAGGTATTCAGGTGGACCCTGCCAAGGTAAAAGCCATACAAGAGATGCCGACTCCCAAGACAGAGAAAGAAGTCAGAGGCTTTCTGGGACGACTGAATTACATTGCCCGATTCATCTCACATCTAACTGCTACCTGTGAGCCAATCTTCAAATTGTTGAAGAAAGATTAGGTAGTACGCTAGAACGATGAATGTCAGGCCGCTTTTGAAAAGATAAAGGAGTATCTCCAAGAGCCACCCATCCTTATGCCACCAGTAGAAGGGAGACCTCTGATACTATACTTAACAGTACTTGACAACTAAATGGGGTGTGTGCTGGGGCAGCATGACGAGTCTGGCCGAAAAGAGCACGCTATTTATTACCTGAGCAAAAAGTTTACCGACTGTGAGTCTCGGTACTCACTGCTCGAGAAAACTTGCTGCGCTCTGGTATGGGCTGCTCGCCGGCTGAGACAGTATATGCTGACTCACACTACTCTGTTGATTTCAAAGATGGATCCCATCAAGTACATATTCGAAAAGCCTGCTCTGTCTGGAAGAATAGCAAGATGGCAAATGATCTTGACAGAATATGATATCCAGTACACAACTCAAAAAGCAATCAAGGGAAGTGTATTGGCAGATCATTTGGCGCACCAACCTGTGGATGATTACCAATCATTGAACTTTGAATTTTCGGACAAAGATATCATGGTGGTAACTGATTGTGAAGTGCCTAGACCGGATGAAGGACCTGAGGAAGGATCCCGATGGTCTATGCATTTTGACGGAGCCTCCAACGCTTTGGGTAACGGCATCGGCGCTGTGATCATATCCCCCAAAGGAACTCATACTCCACTCACCGCTCGGTTGTGTTTCAACTGCACCAACAACATGGCGGAATATGAGGCATGTATCATGGGTCTTCAAGCTGCAATCGACTTAAGGATCAAGTTTCTGAGTGTCTTCGGAGATTCCGCTCTCGTGATCAATCAGATCAAAGGCGAGTGGGATACGAAACACCCAAATCTTATTCCTTACAAGGAGTATGTGCTGACTTTGCTTCCCCACTTTGAAGAGATAACTTTTGAACACTTCCCAAGAGAGGAGAATCAGTTAGCGGACGCACTAGCTACGATGTCTTCAATGTTCAAAGTCAAATGGGACAATGAGGCTCCCCGGATCATTATCTGGAAGTTGGACGAACCTGCATACTGCTGTGATCTTGAGGCTGAAAAGGTGACTGAAAAACCCTGGTATCATGAGGTGAATAGATACTTGGAAGCTCAGGAATACCCTGAAAGTGCATCTGTCAACGACAAGAAGTTCATGAGAAGGTTTGCGGCAAAATTCTTCCTCATCAACGGCATTCTCTACAAACGGAATCATGATTCAACTCTACTACTTTGTGTGGATAAGGCTGAAGCAGAGAAGATCATGATAAAACTGCATGAAGGTACATTTGGAACACATTCCAGTGGACACACCATGGCAAAGAAAATCCTTAGGGCAGGATATTTCTGGTCCACAATGGAAGCCGACTGTTACCAACATTCTCGAACTTGTCATAAATGCCAGATCTATGCCGACAAGGTGCATATCCCTCTGGTTCCTCTGAACGTCCTGACGGCACCTTGGCCTTTTGCAATGTGGGGCATCGATATGATCGGCGAGATCCGACCAACGGCATCCAATGGGCATTGTTTCATCTTGCTAGCAATTGATTACTTCACGAAGTGGGTTGAGGAAACTTCCTACGCCACGGTAACCAAGAGCGTCGTAGCACGTTTCATTCGGCATAACCTGATCTGTCGGTACGGCGTCCCAGAAAGGATCATTACAGACAATGGTACTAATCTTAACAACAAGATGATCACTGAGCTCTGCGAGCAATTTAAGATACAGCACCACAACTCTTCTCCTTACCGGCCGAAGATGAATGGAGCTGTCGAAGCAGCAAATAAAAACATCAAGAAAATTGTGCAGAAGATGACAGTGACCTACAAAGATTGGCACGAAATGTTACCATTTGCTCTTCATGGGTACCGTACCTCAGCAAGGACGTCAACCGGAGCAACACCTTTTTCCTTGGTCTATGGCATGGAGGCAGTCTTGCCAATTGAAGTCCAGATACCCTCTCTCCGGATAATGAAGGATGCAGACTTGAGTGAAGATGACTGGATCCAGACTCGACTTGATCAATTAAACCTGATTGACGAAAAGAGACTCACTGCTATCTGTCATGGTCAGACGTATCAAAAACGGATGATCAGGGCATTTAACAAGAAAGTCAGACCACAAGAGTATCAAGTTGGGGACCTGGTAATCAAGCGCATCATCCTTCCTCAAAGTGATCCCAGGGGCAAATGGACCCCTACGTACGAAGGGCCATTTGTGGTTAAACATGTGTTCTCAGGAGGAGCCATGATTCTGACCACCATGGATGGTGACGACCTTCCTCACCCCGCCAATGCAGACATAGTGAAAAGATACTACGCATGAATAAAAGACCCGCTAGGTTGACATACCTAGGCAAAAATAAGGGCTTCCCGGCGAACCAAAAGGGTTCGGGCAAAAATAAGGGATGAAATGAAAAAAAATCTGTACACCCGGCAAGTCGAAAACCTGAAAAGGCGGCTTGGGCAAAAATGGGTATCCCGGTGGACTGAAAACCCGAAAGGGCGGTCCAGGCAAAAGTTAGGGATAAAGCGTAACACTATGTCTCATTGGATCACCTTGTATCCAGAATTCAGCATCAACTATCTGGCTCGGACTTCGACATCGATCAATCAGCTTCATCTTCAACTAAGCAGCAAAGTGATGAGACGCTTGAAGACATAAAGGCGATAGCAGAGTTGGGACCCAATGGGAATATTGTGCACATAGCTGTTTTGTTTCCTTTTCAAAATTGTATAAAATTTGTGTTATTCGGCGGCGTTCTCTTACTAGGACGTCAGCCTCTTGTACAAAAAACGCCTATTTACAGGCAAATTTCAAAGTCAATACAGATTCAGTTTTTCAAACAAATTGCCAATTGTTTTTCCTTTTTTCTGTTTTGTCTTGCGAAGAAAGTCCAATGTTCATTTTTGATATATGCATTTGACATTAAATTGCTAATTCATAAATACTTGCGTATGAAAAAAAGACTAATTACAGGTGAAATCAGAAACAGGGGCAATGTAGAGTTGTCCAGGCAGTCTAGTTGCTTGGTCCGCCAAGGTACCAAGGTAGATTCAACTGAAGAATGTGACCAAGTTATCTCAACTCCCCACAGAGTAAGACAAGATAACAACATCCCCCAGCGGAGTATAGGCATCCCTTAGCAAGTATCCCCGACAGTCTTGATCTGAGATTGTTCCCCGACGGAATACAGACACCCCAGTGGAACCATTTACCAGTACAGTCTGAAGGTTTCCCTCAGGAATTTGGAATCCATACCCCCAGCAGGTCTTGAAGCTTATCCCCAGTAGATTCTGGAAGCTTATCCCCTGCAGGGTATGGACATCTCTCCCGAGCTTTATTCAAAGTTATTTCCTACAAGGGCTTATAACTGGGTTATCCTCAGCTAATTATCACGGAAGATCGTCCTCGGCGAAATTCTTTCAATCCCCAGCGGAGTTCATCAAAGTTCTCTAACATAACTTATTAACGCAATCCCCAGTGGAGTTTATTTATTGTCATCCCCAGAGGAGTTTATCTTTGGTACCCCCAGTGGAGTTTATCATTGTTATCCCCCCAGCGGAATCCATCATCAAAATCCTCAGTGAAGCTCTCGTCAAAATTTCGGCGAGGTATCTCTTCCCACAGAGTAATTCCCCTCAGAGTAATCTCTCCAATAAGTTTATTCCTCAACGGAGTCATCTTCTCCTACCGGTGTATTCTTACAACCGTCATCCCTAGCGGAAGCGAAGAACTCTACTCTTCAACGTCAGCCCAGGATTTAATTCTCCGACCGGTCGTCAAGGATTTATTTTCCTAGACGAAAATACATTCATAAACATTTCATATTTCATACATCTTGCTTACATACATGATAAAGTGCATACAACACTATCTCATGTTGAACGTCATGACATCATGCATGTCATACATCATGACATTGCATACAACTGATGTTTTGCCTTTTCAGGAAAAAGACAACTACCTTCAACTGTCATAGTATCCAGATTCGATTCCTGTATCTAGCCAGGGAACGTCTGAAGAGTTTGAAGATTCGACACCTGTATCCAGCCAGGGCATATCTATCAACTACTACAATTCCGGATTCGATTCCTGTATCTAGCCAGGGCACATCTGAAGAGTTTGAAGATTCGATTCCTGTATCCAGCCAGGGCATATCTATCAACTACTACAATTCCAGATTCGATTCTTGTATCCAGCCAGGGCATATCTGTTGACGACTATTTCCGGACTCGATCCCTGTATCTAGCCAGGGCACATCTGAAGAGTTTGAAGATTCAATTCCTGTATCCAGCCAGGGCATATCTATCAACTACCACAATTCTGGATTCGATTCCTGTATCTAGCCAGGGCACATCTGAAGAGTTCGAAGATTCGATTCCTGTATCCAGCCAGGGCATATCCGTGAGCAACCGATTGTAGACTCGACGCCTGTATCTAGCTAGGGCATGTCTGCATGAAGAGATTGAAGATCAACACCTGTAACAAGCCAGGGAAACATCTGTCTTTCTCAAAATACACAAGTTCTCGCTAAGGAATCTCTTATGCGATCAACGCTTCCAAATGGCATCTATAAGCCCATTCCCGAAAAGGTTCTGTCACGTCTCCAGATGGCATCTATAAGCCCATCTCCCTATCTACCATCTCTCCAAATGGCATCTATAAGCCCATTCCCGACATCACATTGATGATACTCCAACATGCGAGTGCAAATTTCCGGGCACTCTAGTGTCCAATCTCCTTTTACCATCGAGTCACGAAAGGCAAACTTGCCAATCTAACTCTTCAGGTCCAAGAAGATTGAACAGGGGCAACTTTTGTACCCCAAAATTTTCCCTCCCATTTCCTCAACATTTTCTCATCACAAGACCCTTGGAGCTCAAGATCCAGTTAGGGTTTCCTCTACTCAAGACTTCTCCTTGCACTGTTGACCCAAATTAGGGTTTGTGTTTGCACAAAGATATCTTGACCTAAAATGCCTAAGATGACTTTCATGCTTCATGTTGGACTCCCAAGTTTATCCATACCAAGTTTCAAGTCTTGATTCCAAATTTTGCCCAGTCAATTGGACAGTTGACCTAGAAATCAGCTATATTGGGAAAAAAGTCAACTGTGGCCAATTGACAGTCAAATCTCATGAAAATTGACCCACATCAACATTATGAACTCACATGGACCATTTGATCAAGTTTGAATCACAATTCCACAAAAATTTGATCAGATCACCAAAAGGGTCATTTTTAGGGTTTTGACTGCACAAAGGCAATTTTTGACTGTTTGACCTAGCCAATGGCAAACCAAGCTCACATATGGACTCAAGGACCCCATGGAATTATCTTGACATGCTCAACAAGTTCAAAAGATCCCAAATACACAAGATTGACAGTTGAATTTCCCAGTCAATTGATCAATTTTGACTGTATACTGAAAAGTCAAACTTTGACTTTTTGGTCAAAATCAAGTGTCAAGATTCATTTTTCATCAAAACATGCCAAATCATGAAACTTGTTCATCAAGAAATCAAGAATTGCAAATTAGGGTTTGAAATGAAGATTTTCCATAACTTAGAATTTTTCTAAGTTATGAAAAACCCTAATTTTTCCTAACTTTGTCCCACTTTCTCACCAAGATTCATTTGGATTCAAGCAAAAGTCAAAACATGAAAGTTGTAGCCTATTGAAAAATCTACAACTTTGATTCACAAAATTTCCTCAAGAGAAGCTTGTAGCTCAAGTTACAATTTTTGGAACAAGGGTACCAAACCATTCTTAACTTAGAGAAATTTGACCTATTTTTAGGCAAGGTTTTTACCTAACTTCAAGACCATGTTTCACATACTTCCACTTGGAATTTCAATTTTCATTTCAAATATGGATTGTAGTACACATTCTAAGCTTTCCAAAATGTCCAAGAACTCATCAAACAAGCTCATGGTTAGGGAGAATCGAATTTGGCAAGTTGGGAAAAACTCACTTTTGATTTGGCCAATTTACATGTTCATACATTTGTGCCATTTTGAATTCAGCATGCTTTCCTTGATTACAGGTCCTATATCCCATTTGCACTCAATAATTTAATGCTAACTCATTGTGCCAAGACCTTATTTTTTGTGTTCAAGCATTGTATGCAAAACTAAGCCATAAATAGAAAAAGCAAATTAGCTATTCTTGAAAAGTTGGACTTTATGTCAAATGCAAATCCAAGCAAGTACAGGACAAATCTCTTTGGCACAAGTTTATGAGCTAATTACACTGATCAAGGGGAAGGTTAGCAGCATAGATTGGGGGCCTGCATCAGTCTAGAACACCACTTGGACATTTGTTGCTTAAAGTGTAAGAAAACTAGCATAACATAACACAACTTTCATCTCAGCTAAGAGAAGCTTAAGCAAAGACTTTGTACACTTTCTAAACATCCTAACTGAGCTAGAACACGAGCCAACCATCTCCATTGCCTTCTCAAACACATAATCACCCTCAAACTGCCCAAACAGAGCATTTGCTGCAGATTGAGTTCCATAGCTCAATCCTTCCATGCATTCTTGCTAAAAACACTTCAAACACATCCCACAACATCCCTTGAAGCTATTCCAAACCTCAAACACGACCTGTAACACTCCCATTCAACATCACCATTTTCATTTTTCTGTTTTGCAGGTGGAGTTCTATAACTCGATTCAGCTAGTTTCAAAGCATACCAAGTATTGGAATAACATCCTCACACTTCAAGCAAGCTGTACAAACCATCATCTTGCCCTGAAAGCTCCTCCATTGCCAGACACGATTCCAACTGAACAGGTATATTCATGAACTTCTATCTCTTAATATAAGCATTGTTAGCTCTAGGTTTGTGAATGAAAAGTGTTCTACTCATGCCCCTGAAACTGTACATACCTTTACTTTCCATTTATTTTGCATATGCTGTGAGAATTTAAGGTCTGAACATTGATAAAAAGTTAGGTTAAGATTTGGGAATGGGGAAATTCTCTCTCATTTCTGAGAGTTAGGATGAGTTATTTACATGTCCAGAATCGTGGCTTGATGCTTAACATTTCTTATGTTGAAAGTTTGTGCTAAAAGTCCAGGAATCCAGATGTTTGAATTAGTGTACAAGCGCGCGTTTTTTGACAAAGGTTCTGGCCAGATGTTGAAGAAGGTCCTTTGGGCTGGGCTTGTTCTATCTTTTCTTATTTGCACCCTATTTTTACTTTTACACCCCCTAAGCCCATTATGCTTATTTTGATCATTTTTTGATTTTTCCTTTTTTGTTCTGACTTATTTATTTTTCCTCATAATATTAAAAATATAAAAAAATATTTTTTAATCATTTTTATATTTATTAGGTATTTATTTGTTTAAATAGATGTTTTGCACATAAATAAATACATAAACACTTTTATTTAAAAATACTAAAATAATGCAAACACATTTTATTTTCCATTTTTATTTTATTTTATCTTCTGAAAATATTTTATATAAAATATACTTTTTTTATAAATATTAAATATTATTATTTTGTATATATTTAATATATTTAATAAATAATACAAATACATATATATATTAATATATTTAGGTTAAAATGCAAAATATATACATTTTTATTTTTATTAATATTTAACATTAAAAATACCTTTTTACAAATATACTTCATTTTTATTTTATTTTTGTATATAATAAATAAATATTGTACATATTAAATAATTAATACCTTTTATTTAATAAATTAGGGTTTTGCCCTAAAAACATAAAAACTCCAAAAAATTAATACTTTTATTTTTGTTTCCTCTATACATAAAAACACTTTTTTTCATACATATAAAAACATCTTTTGCATCTTGCATATTTATTTTCTATTTAATTTGTGCAATTAAATATCTTGTAAATAATTCAATTTTGATGTAATAGTCTAGGTTTAAATTCCTTGTCAAAATACCCCCCATTTGAACATTTGTACCCCCCTTCCCATATTGTGTTGTAATAACTTAGAAACTTTATTTTTCGCACTTTAAAGCTTTCTAATTATACCATGCTAGAATTAGGGTTTGTATGCAAATCAATTAACCAAAATAGTTTGACCTAATTTCAAAGATAAACAAGCATGAAAATGGACAACACTAATCACACTTGCACCCCTAGGGTATTCCACTTGTTGCCTTCAATAATGGGCCATATTGCATGTTAGGTCTCTTTGGGCAAAACAAAACAATCAAATGATCATAGTCCCTCGATGACGCTTTCGAAAGTTGCCTAAAAATGATCAAGTCCCTTAAAGGAAAATTGCCCAAAGATACTTGGCACCATTGCAATTATGGTCTAAACGATGACCCGCGCCCGTCCTTTTCACATCCTAACACAAGATTGTCCACCAAATACAATGGTGGAACAAAATTGTTAAAAGGGTTAAAACATAGCAATAATCTTTGAGAAATTAGGAGTAGACAACTCTTGGTTACTTGCCAATTTGCAAAAAACAAAAAAAACACTTGCCTATTTTTCAAAATCACACATCACTACACTTTCAAAACAACTTTCAAAAACATTGAAAACCTTTTCAAAAGACATACACCTTTGTATACATCCCAACATGGATCATTACAAAGGTTGCCACCACATTGGCCTCTTTTCAAAACATTTTCAAAATACACACACAAAGCACCATTTCAAACAATTGAAAATTAAGGCAAGTTGATCTAAGCAAGTAACTAAGAGCCCATGGATAACCATGGATAGAAAGGGTGCTAATACCTTCCCTTTCTATAACCTACTCCCCGAACCCAAGAAAACATCTCAAAGGTTTTTGCTGTGCTTTTTAACCTTTCCTTAGGATAAAATAAAAAGTCGGTGGCGACTCTTGCTCAACCGAAACATTTGCGAAAACAAACGCAAAACCATAGTCAGTTCTCCCACCGTATCACAGAACTGGCGACTCTGCTGGGGATAATTTTAAAAGTGGAGTAACCTTAGGGCTTAGATCACCCTCTTGCATGACTAATTGTTTGATTTGATGGCTTTATATCTTGGCTCTCTTGTTTGGGTTTGCAATCCTACACCCGGATTTTGGGAAACATTCATAGATAGAAATACGTTGTGGAAACTGTGCGGGGTATACCGACACGGTCGAAGCAATAGCTATATTAGTGCGACATATTTGTGAGTACCGGTAACCCTTGAGTTCAATCAAGGAGAGTACGGGGCCGCTGAGTGATGTCACTAAGCACTAATGACCTAGAACCTTACTTGACCATCTTGGCCTTACATTAGGGGTAGTGAGATGACCGGCTTTGGTGCAGTCCGAAGTTGGTAGATACTCGATACTACACTCATTGAGGGTTGTTTTCTTGGAATATTTTGGTCGCTAGTTAAGTGGCTAAACCAAAACAATGAACAATGAAAATAATCCAGTGATATTGAGCTCCTTAGAACCCGGTTACTATTTATAGGACAGGTTTTTAAGCCAACTACACTCAAGAGGGTACTTACCTATGAAACCCCATGCAAGCCTGAAACTAGGGTTTGGTGTGAATTGCTTGTACATATGTTTGTGCATACATCATGAGCATCATGAAACATCATATGCATTCACTAACCATTTCAAGGGTTTGGATCTTCATCTTTGTTCTTGTTTTGTAGGTCATGGAAATTCCTCGCAGAAAAACCATCCAAGTCAACCTTGTGAGAATCTCTCCTCAACTCAAGGAGCTCACCTCAAGAATTCCAGAAAGCTCATCCTTCAGTGAAATACATGGTAGACTGCCCAGCTTAGTCAACACCAACATTGAAGAAGACATGATGAAAGTGCTATTCCAGTTCTTTGACCCTCTTCACCACTGTTTCACTTTCCCTGACTATCAGTTGGTACCCACTTTGGAGGAATTTTCTCAACTCCTGAGAACTCCTATCCTCAATCAACTACCTTTCAACGGTACGGAAAAGGAACCAAAGCTTGAAGATGTTGCTCGAGCATTACATCTACAGCCTTCTGACATCAAAGGGCACTGGGAAACTAGAAGCGGTGTCAAAGGCTTTTTAGCAAAATTCTTGTTTGAGAAGGCTCAAGAATGTTGGAATTCATTGGACCTACAAGCCTTTGAAGAAATTGTGGCACTCCTTATCTATGGGTTGGTCTTGTTCCCAAATTCTGACCAATTGGTAGATGTCAACGCCGTCAAAATCTTCTTGTCCAGAAATCCAATACCAACATTGCTTGGGGACATCCTTCACTCATTTTACACACGAACAATGAGAAAGAGGGGTGTTCTCATGTGCTGTACTCCTCTCCTTGCAAGGTGGTTTATTTCACACCTTCCACAATCTGTCTTGAAGAATGACCAAGGCTCAAGGTGGTCCCAACGGTTGATGACTCTTACTCATTCTGATGTACATTGGTGTTCTCGGTCCAGAGAAAATGTCATCATCGTCGATCGTTGTGGAGAGTTTCCTAACGTTCCTTTACTTGGAATCAGAGGAGGTATCACCTACAACCCTTGCCTAGCTTTGAGGCAATTTGGATATGCACGAAGAGATGGCCTTCACGACATGTTGATTCCTGACCTAGTTTTTGACTTCGACAACGATGCGCAAGGACTTCACCAAAGATTCATCAGAGCTTGGAGGATGCCCAACAAGGTTGATAGCAAGACACTGGGACACAAGAACTCCATCCCTCTTAAGCCTTATCTCAAGTGGGTACGAGCCCGAGCCCAGAGTCTAATGATGCCTTATCCTCATATACTCCCTGTGATTAAAGAGCCCTTCAAGGAAGGAGAGGTTCCCTACACCATCCTACATCCTGATATGCCTACATCGTGGGAGGAGATGCAGAAGAGTTGGATCCAACTCAAGGAGGAAGGGAACACTTTTGAAGCCAGCTTCTACGCCAGTGAGAAGAAGGTTTTAGAGCTCACCCGCCGACTCCATGAGCAAGAGGCCCTCAACACCTACATTGTGCCAAAAAGGATGCGCAACGTCTTTTTACCCTGAGGAGTTGTTTTTGTAATATTTGGCCCATGGGCCATTTATGTACTAACAAATCTTTTCTTATTAATATGACGTGCGTTCTTTTTGTCTGCAACAATTGTGAATTTATAAAACCCTTGAATGCATTGCATAGATAGCATCTCATGCATCATGTGCATGACAGGTACCCCTTTTTCTACAGGTTGCTTAATCTTCTTCGCTGTTTATTTTGAAAAGTCATCATGAATCCAGAATCCTCCAGTGAGCAAGCAATCAAGGCCCTCCAGGCCCAAAGTGCCCAGTTTCAAGAGATGGTCCTAAGCCTGGCCCAAGGTCAGCAAGAGTTGAAGGCTTTGCTCCTAAAGAAGAAGAAGAAGAAGAGGACTGCGTTGTTCAACACAGGACGCAGGTTTGGGAACACACTCTATAATGAGGCTGATCCAACTACTTCCTCTGCAGAGAAAGACAGTCCCCAAGGGGGAGGAGCTCCTAGTCCTGCAGTCTCTGACAACGAGACGGATTACAATGACGAACAATACCCACCTGCTGCTGAGAGATACAAGCAATTAGAGGACCGCTTGAGCGCCATGGAGATTCAGAATGTGCCGGGGCTGGATTTCGGAGATTTGGGGTTATCTTCTGGGGTAGTAATCCCACACAAGTTTAAGGCGCCTGCCTTTGCCAAATACGACGGGGCTTCCTGTCCAAAGCTGCATCTAAGGTCGTACGTAAGGAAGATCCAACCTTACACGGCAGACAAAAACCTTTGGATTCACTTCTTCCAAGATAGCCTTTCGGGGTCACAGCTTGAGTGGTTCTATCAGCTAGATGGAACCAGTATCCGACATTGGGAAGATTTGGCTACCGCATTCTATAAACAATATCAATACAATTCTGACCTTGCTCCTACGCATACCCAACTTCAGGGTATGTCTCTAGGAACGGGCGAAGGGTTCAAAGAATATGCACAAAAATGGAGAGATTTGGCTGGCAGGGTGCAGCCTCCTTTGACTGATCGTGAGCTGGTTGACATGTTTCTAGGGACCTTGTCTGGTCCATTCTTCAATCATTTGGTTGGTAATTCCTCCGCTGGGTTTACGGATTTGATTCTGACGGGTGAAAGGATAGAAGCTGGCATCAGGTCAGGAAAGATACAGAAAGCCGCCTCCGCAAGTACTGAGAAGAGGCCTTTCAAGAAGGAAGCAAGTGCAGTCTATGGTCCTAGAAGACAAGTCAAGCCAGAGAGCCGCTAAGTCGTTAATGCTTTGGTCATTTCAAAACCTGCTGCTGCTCCTCAGCAGTACAATCAACAAAGGGGTGAAAGGCCCAAGAGGCAGTATACTCGGTTGAGTATGACCTTGTCACAAATCTTACCGCAACTGATATCAACCAACTTGGTGACCATCAAAGAGGCTCCGAAGGTCGTGAATACTGCATCTCCTAAGTATAACCCAAATGCCCGTTGTGCTTATCATTCTGATAGCCCCGGGCATACTACTGATGATTGCTGGGCCCTGAGAAATAAAGTGCAAGACCTTATCGATGCGAAGGAAATTCAGTTTGAGGCGCCTGAGAAGCCAAATGTTGTAACTGCTCTTATGCCCCAGCATAGAGTAAATGCCATTGAGGAAGATTTGTATGCTGTTTCGGTGAATGATGTTGCTACCCCTCTTTTGACTGTTAAGAGGAACTTACTACTAGCCGGTTTATTTCCGGGCTGTAGCAAGGGTTGCCTCCTGTGTGCTGTTATCCCTACCGGTTGTCCGCTGCTGAAATCAGGCATCCAAAGCCTGATGGATAACAAAGAAATCATGTTCAAGAAAACTGCTGTTCCGTTTGTTTCTGTTGAAGAAGTATCTGTCGTCACAATTTTCAACAATCCTACCAAGGCTCTCCCAAGGAAGCCAGTCCAAATTATGTCTGTTGCACCCATTACTATTACTGTTCCGGGGCCTCTCCCCTATGAATCTAACAAGGCTGTCCCATGGCACTATGGGGCAGACGTGTATGTGCTTGGAGTGAAGCAGGAGTTCAACACCGGTACCAGTATCAGTAACATCACTGGTCCCGCCAAGATTACTCACAGTGGCAGGCTCTTCTCGCTTGACATTGCGCTGCCAGTTATCCGAAAACCTCTTATCATCACACCCGCAAGTGTGCATGTTCCAAATCAAGTTCCTGTGTCTACTACTGCCGCCGAGTCCTCTGATGCTCGGGGCAAAGAAGTTGCTACCGATTTGCCTGCCCGGACGAAGGCACCAAAAAAGACTGCTGTTGAAGCCTCCCAACAAGAGATGGAGGAAATCCTTAAAATCATTAAAAAGAGTGACTTCAATGTCGTTGAACAGCTGGGGCATACCCCCTCCAAAATCTCAATGCTATCATTGCTGCTGTGCTCAGAGGCCCACACAAAGGCCCTGATTTCATTTCTGAAAACGGCCCATGTGCTGCAAGAGACCTCTGCAGATCAATTCACTGACTGTGTGGCTAATTTGACAGCTGACAATGGCTTGGGGTTCTCGGATGCTGACCTTACCGCCAAAGGGAAAAACCATAATGATGCCCTGCATGTCTCTATAGAATGCAGGGGCACTACTCTCGCACACGTGTTGGTGGACACCGATTCTTCCCTGAATGTTTTGCCCAAGAAGTCCTTAAATCGCTTGGATTGTGAGGGCCTGGAATTGAAACCTAGTAACATCATTGTTAGAGCCTTTGACGGTTCTAAGAGGATGGTGCACAGTGAGGTAGACATTCCTATTCGTGTGGGTTCCCAAGTCTTCGACTCAACGTTCTACGTAATGGACATTCGTCCATCTTATTCCTGCTTGTTGGGTCGACCCTAGATTCACAAGGCTGGGGCAGTAACATCCACTCTACACCAAAAGCTCAAATACCCTGTCAAAGGGAAGATTGTTACTGTGCAGGGCGAGGAGGAATACATGGTTAGTCACTTGAATTCATTCCGGTATGTCGAGATGGACGGGGAGTTTATTGAAACCCCCTTTCAACATTTTGAAGAGGTACCTCCAACGTTGGCGTCAGCTGAGGCAGTGGTTGAAGAAGACTTTCCTCTGAAGATGGCTTCCCTGAAGGATGCCCGGGCTGTAATCGAGAAAGGAAAGTGTGCAAACTGGGGTCAGCTTCCTGACTTCACTCAAAAGACCGACAAGTTTGGGCTGGGCTTCACTGCAGAGGCTCAGAGGGTTGTGCGCAAAGAAAGGATCAGAAAGGCTCCGGTGTTTATCACCAACCCAAGGGTGAATACTATCGAGGAGGACGTAGAGGAAGCATAATTTGACAGTTGGATCTATCCAACCACCAACAACGGACCAAGCAACTGGACGGCAAAGGATTTTACACCTATTACATTTGTCACGCAGTAATTAACTCTTTTATTTTCAATTTGTAACAAACAATATGTTGAAACTTTATTGGCTCGGTGTCCTACCCGGGGCACCGTAGCTCCATTTGTGAGGGCTTTTTGTATGACATTTCCATATATCATTAATCAAAACATTGGACGTTTGTTGCATTTCAAATCTTGTGCTCTTTTTCTTTCTGTGTTATATATTGCAAAACAGCTATATTTACACACACTCACTTATACAGGTTTCAATCCACTCTGGATCTCACTGGTAATGGCTCTGCTACCACCAGTTATGACTTCGAGAATCCGATCAACTTGGACGAAGACAAAGGTGAAGATGATTGTGAAGTGCCTTGTGAACTCGCAAGACTGCTACTCCAGGAAGAGAGGGCCATTCAGCCGCATGAAGAGCCGGTGGAAATAGTGAACCTGGGTACTGAGACAGATAGAAAAGAAGTCAAGATTGGTGCCAATCTAGAGTTCAGCGTGAAGCAACGATTGATCCAGATGCTGCATGATTACGTGGAGATCTTTGCTTGGTCCTATGAAGACATGCCTGGTTTGGATGCCGACATTGTGGTTCATCACCTGCCTACCAAGGAAGATTGCCCTCCGGTAAAGCAAAAGGTCCGCCGTATGCGTCCAGAGATGTCCGAAAAGATCAAAGCTGAGGTTATGAAGCAATTCGATGCCGGGTTTCTAGCAGTAACCTCTTACCCTCAGTGGGTTGCCAACGTGGTGCCAGTACCGAAGAAGGACGGTAAAGTCAGAATGTGTGTCGACTACTGGGATTTGAACAGGGCCAGCCCCAAAGATGATTTCCCTCTGCCTCACATCGATGTTCTTGTTGACAATACTGCTCAACACAAGGTGTTCTCCTTCATGGATGGTTTTTCAGGGTATAATCAGATCAAGATGGCTCCGGAAGATATGGAAAAGACTACCTTTGTGACTCAGTGGGGCACCTTCGGCTACAAGGTCATGCCATTCGGGTTGAAAAATGCTGGGGCAACCTACCAACGTGCCATGGTTGCTTTATTTCATGATATGATCCATCATGAGATTGAGGTATACGTTGATGACATGATTGCAAGGTCTCAAACTGAGGAGGAACACCTTGACCATCTGCGGAAGCTGTTTGACCGACTGAAGTTGTACAAGCTGAGGTTGAATCCCAACAAATGCACCTTTGGGGTGAGGTCCGGAAAATTACTAGGTTTCATTGTAAGCGATAAAGGTATTCAGGTGGACCCTGCCAAGGTAAAAGCCATACAAGAGATGCCGACTCCCAAGACAGAGAAAGAAGTCAGAGGCTTTCTGGGACGACTGAATTACATTGCCCGATTCATCTCACATCTAACTGCTACCTGTGAGCCAATCTTCAAATTGCTGAAGAAAGATCAGGTAGTACGCTGGAACGATGAATGTCAGGCCGCTTTTGAAAAGATAAAGGAGTATCTCCAAGAGCCACCCATCCTTATGCCACCAGTAGAAGGGAGACCTCTGATACTATACTTAACAGTACTTGACAACTCAATGGGGTGTGTGTTGGGGCAGCATGACGAGTCTGGCCGAAAAGAGAACGCTATTTATTACCTGAGCAAAAAGTTTACCGACTGTGAGTCTCGGTACTCACTGCTCGAGAAAACTTGCTGCGCTATGGTATGGGCTGCTCGCCGGCTGAGACAGTATATGCTGACTCACACTACTCTGTTGATTTCAAAGATGGATCCCATCAAGTACATATTCGAAAAGCCTGCTCTGTCTGCAAGAATAGCAAGATGGTAAATGATCTTGACAGAATATGATATCCAGTACACAACTCAAAAAGCAATCAAGGGAAGTGTATTGGCAGATCATTTGGCGCACCAACCTGTGGACGATTACCAATCATTGAACTTTGAATTTCTGGACGAAGATATCATGGTGGTAACTGATTGTGAAGTGCCTGGACCGGATGAAGGACCTGAGGTAGGATCCCGATGGTCTATGCATTTTGACGGAGCCTCCAACGCTTTGGGTAACGGCATCGGCGCTGTGATCATATCCCCCAAAGGAACTCATACTCCACTCACCGCTCGGTTGTGTTTCAACTGCACCAACAACATGGCGGAATATGAGGCATGTATCATGGGTCTTCAAGCTGCAATCGACTTAAGGATCAAGTTTCTGAGTGTCTTCGGAGATTCCGCTCTCGTGATCAATCAGATCAAAGGCGAGTGGGATACGAAACACCCAAATCTTATTCCTTACAAGGAGTATGTGCTGACTTTGCTTCCCCACTTTGAAGAGATAACTTTTGAACACTTCCCAAGAGAGGAGAATCAGTTAGCGGACACACTAGCTACAATGTCTTCAATGTTCAAAGTCAAATGGGACAATGAGGCTCCCCGGATCATTATCTGGAAGTTGGACGAACCTGCATACTGCTGCGATCTTGAGGCCGAAAAGGTGACTGAAAAACCCTGGTATCATGAGGTGAAGAGATACTTGGAAACTCAGGAATACCCCTGCATAATGGAATGTTATTTTTCAATTCTGCACAATTTACATGTTTTGCAATTAGTAATGGTTAACAAAATTGTTAAAAGGGTGTATTAATGATCGAAAATTGAAAGGTTGTTTGAAAAAATAATTATTATAAAATGTCAATAAAAAATATGGATGTGCCACCTTAAATGCATTTAATATCGAATCAGTATAAAGAAATTTAGTAGTTGATAAATCGATTTTACCCTTGCAATTAGTCTAATTAAAACTTTTAATCAAAAGGGTTATATTGTAATATACCAAACATAAATGTCAAATATTTTTAGATCTAAATGTATATTTATAAAAATGTTAATTTGTACACAAACCATACTAAAACAATCATATGTGTTCATCTGTGTTCATTTTTGGTCATTTTGTTTCAGTAGGTTTATGACCTGAAAAAATAAAAGAAGTGAAAAAAACTGTTAAAAAGATGAAAAAGAGAAAACTTTAAGTTAAATATAACATTTTTAATATAGATCTACAACCAGAGAAAAATATATGTCCATCTTTGTTTCAATAGATCTGCTTCCTGAAAAATTTTAAAAAAAAAGTGAAAAAAGTGTTAAGAAAATGAAAAAGAGAAAACTTTCATAAAAAAACTTACACTTTTAATATAGAACTAAAATCTGAGAAAACTAAACATAATAAAATTATTGATCATGCCATGTAGAAAGGATGGAGGATGATGCATGGAGAGTGCAAAGAAGGAGGTTTGAAAAAGGAAAATGTAAGTGTTATGAAGATGGAAGTTGCAAAGAGAAGAAAATGAACCTAAGTAGAAGCAATGTGTATTAAAAGAAGCAATCCAATAGATGAAGCAATGTATAGCAGCAATAATACTACTGTAAAGTTGTCGATGTGACTATAGCAACATTGAATGCAATGTATTTTTTTTAAAAGGCAAAAGGAATTAAATTTCATTGACACGTTAATTGAGTGTTTAAAAAATATATAATATATAATGTAGAAAGTAGAAGAATAGTTAGAATTGAAGTGTAGGAAAACAAAAAGAAGTGTTAAGAGGAGAGGGTAGCAACGTGGCAGAGTGTATGAATAAAGTAGCGTAATTGACTTTTAAATAGTATACAATTTTCTTGTGTGATCTTTCTTTTCAAAAGTTCCATTGAGAAAACAATATCAATGACTTTTTAATATTCAACGTGTCTTTTGAGTTGCAGTACAATTAATTACTTTTGAAAAATAGAATCTTGTTTTTCAATTCTGCACAATTTACGTGTTTTGCAATTAGTAATAGTAAAAAAAATTGTTAAAAGGGTGTATTAATGATAGAAAATTGAAAGGTTGTTTGGAAAAAAATAATTATAAAATGTCAATAAAAAATATGGATGTGCCACCTCAGATGCATTTTGTGATCAGTGGATCTGGAACTGACTGTTTAACGCTGGTTCGCGAAATGTCGCGGAAGCAAGAGTCGCCACCGTCTTTTATTTTCTCCAAATGGAAAGGACAAAAGCACAGAAAAATTCCTTAAAGAGATTGCTCTCGGTTCGGGAGGTAGGTTATAGAAAGGGAAGGTGTTAGCACCCTTTCTATCCATGGTTATCCATGGGCTCTTAGATACTTGCTCATTTGTGTTTTCAAAATGGTTTGTTTTCTTTTCAATGTGGGTTTTAAAAAAAGTTTCTTTGAAAATTCCAGTTCGACTCTTGTATCGGTCCTCAAGAGTGTTTGAAAAATTGCTTTCGAAAGCTTTTTGAAAAGGTGTCGGTGTGAAAAGTATTTTTTTGATTTGTTTTTGAATTTAGAGCAAGTATCTTAGAGTTGTCTACCTACCCTAAGGAATTCGTCTGTGTAAATGTCCTTTAAAGTAGTGCCATCCCCCCATTGAGAGGTAGGTAGCACCACCGTTGGAGGTGTTCGGTTCAATTCGAGGTTCGGGACATGGTGATCACCAGAGCAATGGGAAGACACCTTAGAAGCTACCCTCATGCCAGGTTCCCGGATCATAAGGACTTACTAAGACATCCTCTACTCGACGATCACCTTTCGAGGCAAGGCAACAGTGAGGCGTACCCTAGGGGTGGTGTGTGCGATTTGTGTGTCGTTTTCAAGTATTTTTGTCTTTTGTCATGTTATTGGTGATCTAGCGCTTGTTTTTATTTTTGTCCATTCATTCTTGCATGCATTGATTAACAGTTAAAAAGTTGCGAGAAGTAAAAAATTCTAAGCTATTACAAAAGGCGCGGGTCCACATCGCCAAAATTTCTCGAACCCGATTTGACAGAAAAATAAAGAATTAAAAGGTAAAAGTAAAATGCAAGAAATTAATTTACAAGGCCTTGGGAGAGATACATAAATATTATAAAGAATAAATATAAATATGCGAATTAAATAAGAATTAAAACGAGGGCGTTGGACCCTTTTTTGCAAAATTAAATTAAATGATGAAATTAAATTAATTAAAAAAAAAGGAATTGTTTTTGGTATTTTGGTATTTTTTGGTTTTGATGAAAAAGAATTAAATGTAATTAAACCTAATTCTAGTTGTTTTTAATTTATTAAGAAAAGATTGAATTTTAACCTAAAATTAAACCTAATTATTTACATGCAATTTAATTACAAAAAATAAATATTTTAATATTTGATTATTATGAAAAAAGACAAGAATAAAAAATTATCATAAACCCTAGTTCTACAAATTTTAGACTTTTATTATGAAAATATTATAATTAACCCTAATTTAATTACTAAATGAATTAATGCAATTTATTCATGAAAATACTAAAATAAAATATTTATTATTTTTTCATCTTTTCTGATTTTTTATGTGTTTTTTGTGTTTTATGAAAATATTAAATTAATCAAAAAAACAATAATTAGAAGAAAAAAATATAATGAAATAAAGAATAATAAAATGGCAAACCTAGGGGGGTATCTGTCCCCAAAGTGGAGGTTTCTCCTTAGCAATTTGGGCCCATCAACCTTGGCCTGTAAGACTTTTCCATGCAACGTGTGAGAGCATTGACTCAGGCTTATGGTACGCTTCAGATTGTGGCCATTGATTGAATCTCCAGGGGCACGTGGATGGCCAGATGTGATGGATGTATGGTGTTCCTTCAGGCTGAAACTGCATAAGAATATTAAATGGAAAATAATATGAAAGGGGGTGAGGACCTGGGGCTCGAACCCAGGTCCTGAACATTACCAATCACTATGCTTGCCAACCCTTCCAAACGCGCTTTCTGTATATCATATAACCAACAAATATTATAAAAGAAAACAAACACGTTAGTGTTACTTGCGCGCGAAATTTAAACACTCCAATCGTTGGTAGCCACCTAATCATCCTCTTCCTTGGCTTATTTTTTTCTGAAACAAGAACAATTTAGCAACGGTTTTCAAACGTTGCTATAGACGCTATATTAGAAAATAGCGAATAGGCCATAAGGCCTCATAAATTAGGCGCGAGGGTGGCCTTGTGATCGTCTAAACGCACTGAGTTGAATGGCCCTGGTTTCAAGCTCCAATTTTTTCATATTCAAAAACCCCCAATTCGGAATTCTGCAAACCCTAAGATACGACCATGGTGGATTCTTTGTTTTGGCATGAAACTCAAATCAAACTATGCAGTTAGCTCGCAAATATCATTCTAAACACAAAAACAACAATGAAACATGTTAATAATGCATGAATGATTGAAAACGATTCTGAAATTTTCCTTACCAACTTCAATGGTGATTTCGCGTTTTCTTGAGTATGGGGCTTAGGGAATGATTGGAACACGTTCTGTGATCCTTAAGGAAGCTAATGGAATAGCTATTTGGCCTTGAATCTTCCTAGAACTAGGTTTTCAGAATTGGTTTTTTTTGATAAATTTCAAGTGTTCAAATGGTGTTTTCTGCGCAGCTTTGTGGTTAGCCAGCATTAGGTCTTGATCAGGCTTATGTATGGAGTGAATTAGGTCAAAAAACTTGATCAAAATCCTTTGCATTCATGGTTTGGAAGATTTGATTTTTCAAGATCTTTTTTCAATATTTTCCATGCTATTTTGTACCAATCATGACCAATTCTCTTCAATTCTTTCCATATTTGATTATGCACGAATTTTTGAACCTATTACATGTACAAAAAGATTTGATAAATTAGGTTTAGTATTTTCCATGTATTTAATTAATTTAAATGAATTATTAATAATAAAAATCCAAATAAATAAATAAATAATGAAGAAAAACTTCCCTTTGGGCCAAGTGGTCGTGCACATGCCTTGGATGATGAATTATGGAAGAAAAAATAGGCCCATTAGCATTTTTAGGTCATTTGAATCAATGTTGACTTTTCAAAATATCCAAAAATTTCCCAACTTCCACCAGGCATAACTTGCTCAATTTTTAAGCTTTGCTCATGTTCTTAGACATTTTAGAAAGGTCTTTGAGTCCTCTAACCAATGTCTTTGGTCCCATGTCATTTTGATTTACCAATCTCAAGTTATGGCCTTTGACTTAAAGTCCCTTTTTGTTGACTTTTGAAAATGACCTATAATGTTGAAATTGATAACTTTTTGTGAGAGCATTTCTTGGACTTGAAGTGTGAATAGGAGTTGTAGGAAATGTCGTTCTCTTCAAAATGAGCTTTGGATGGAATTTTTCTGATAATCGATGTGGAAGTTATGCCCTGGTCAATTTACAATTGACTTTTTCAACTGTCCAAATAAGGAAACTTTTGCATCTTGATGATTTTTGAGCCAAGCTTTGAGAATCATGATCAAGCATTGATCAAATGATGTTTGTGGCTTCAAAATGAGATGTTGACCAAAAATTTGAACTTTTGACTGTCAAATGACCATTTTGCCCCTATAGTTGACTGTAGTGCAATTAGGGTTTTGACTGTGCAATTTTGTGTTGAAAGTCTTGAAACTTGGTATGAGGATGCTTGACCATATTTGTAGGCATGTGATACTTGATTGGACCTTTGGAAACTTCATTTTCTTGATCAGGACCAAAACCCTAATCTTGACTGTTTAGGAGACCCTTGAACTGTGCAACCCTTGGAGAATTTTGCAGCTTGACTTGGCAATTTCTTGAAGAATATGGGAGGGCAAATTTTGGGGTACAACAGTTGCCCCTGTTCAATCTTCTTAGACCTGAGGATGCAGATTGGCTGACGTGCCTTTCGTAATCCGAAGGTGGAAGATGATTGAACACTAGAGTGCCCAGAAATTTGCGCTCACATAGTAGTAGTGTGATGGAAATGGGCTTATAGATGATATTTAGAGATTGATGAATAGGATGATGGGCTTATAGATGCCATGTAGACGTTGATCGCGTAAGAGATTCCTTAGCGAGAACCTGCGTACCTGCAAAAGAAAAAAAGAGTACCTGACATGTTGCAGGAGCTGGTCTTCAGATGCTTGGCATAGATGTGTCTTGACTGGTTACAGGAGCTGAGTCTGGATCTTCAAGCGGTGATGAATGAACCAGGGATGGTTACTACCTCAGCATGAACGGTGAGAGAACCTTGGATGACCTTAACCTCAACAGCAATCGTTGAGAAAATCTTGGGATTATCGCCTCCGCAGTATCGGGAAGAGAACCATAGGCAATTACAATCTCAATAGCAAACATTGAAAAAAACCTGGAACGGAATTATTGTCTCCGCAAGATCGGGGAGAGAACCATAGGAAATTATAATCTCAAAAGCGAACGTTTGAGAAAAACCTGGGATGGAATTATCGTCTCCGCAGGATTGGGGAGAGAACCATAGGAAATTATAATCTCAAAAGCAGACGTTTGAGAAAAACCTGGGATGGAATTATCGTCTCCGCAACATTGGGGAGAGAACCATAGGAAATTATAATCTCAAAAGCGGACGTTTGAGAAAAACCTGGGATGGAATTATCGTCTCCGCAACATTGGGGAGAGAACCATAGGAAATTATAATCTCAAAAGCGGACGTTTGAGAAAAACCTGGGATGGAATTATCGTCTCCGCAACATTGGGGAGAGGACCATAGGAAATTATAATCTCAAAAGCGGACGTTTGAGAAAAACCTGGGATGGAATTATCGTCTCCGCAACATTGGGGAGAGGACCATAGGAAATTATAATCTCAAAAGCGGACGTTTGAGAAAAACCTGGGATGGAATTATCGTCTCCGCAACATTGGGGAGAGAACCATAGGAAATTATAATCTCAAAAGCGGACATTTGAGAAAAACCTGGAATGGAATTATCGTCTCCGCAACATTGGGGAGAGAACCATAGGAAATTATAATCTCAAAAGCGGACGTTTGAGAAAAACCTGAGATAACTTCTACTGAGTCTTCATCAGAAAAATCTGTTTGGGGTCGATTTAGCTGGACTAGAGAAGGCCTTGGACTGGATAAGAAATCTTCGGAGTCGATTAACTGAACCGGTCTAGGTCTTGAAATATGATTGAGAATTTAACTGCATTTTTCCTGAAAGGCAAAGGTTAGTCATATGCAATGCATGATATGGATCAAGCGATGATGTTCTCAACATAAATGAGGTTTGTAAGATATGATGCGTCTATGCATGCTATAATGATGGATGTTTATGTATGTTTTCGTCTAAGAAAGTAAATCCTTGATGGGTGCCGGGAAGTCATATCCTGGGCTGATGTTGAAGAATAGATTTCGCTTCCGTTGGGGATGATAATTGCAAGAATACCGGTAGGAGAAGATGACTCCGTTGGGGAATGCACTTGGCGAATGGATTACTCTGCGGGGAGAAAAGTACTCTAGTAATCTTGTTGGGGAGCAATACTCTATGGGGAGAGAGATACTTTGTTGAGTGTTGATAATTACTTGTTGGGGATATCTTTGCTGTATTGGAAGTGTTGATAGACTTCGCTGGGGGTAAGAGAACTTCATCGAGGACGCTCTTTCCATGGCTTTTGGCTGAGGATAACCCAGTTATATCCTGTTAAGGAAATAACTCTTTGAATAAAGCCGGACGACGCGTTCGCGCTCTGCGGGGATAAGCTTCCAGAATCTACTGGGGATAAGCTTACTGCTTGGGGGTATGAATTCCAACTTTCCTGGGGAACTAGATTGGACTCTCCTGGGGAAGTTTTGAACTGCGGGGAAAGTGATTCCTTTGAATGTTGGTATGCCGCCGGGGAACAATCTTTAGGCCAAGACTGCCGGGGATGCTTGTTAAGAATATATATGCTGCCGGGGAATGTTGAGATCTGCTGGAGGATACCTAACTTCCTTAAGATTTGATAGCTTTGCTTGGGGAGAGTGCACTGACTGCTTACTCTCTGGGGAATTAGGATATATGGTTATGTTCTTTAGCTGAACCTACCTTGGTACCTTGGAGGATGGAACAATTAGATTGCTTAGACAACTCTTTATTGCCCCTGTTTCTAACGTTACCTGTAATTAATCCTTTGTTTCGTATGCAAATATTCATGAGTTAGCAAATTATTGTCAATGCATATATCACAAATTGAACCTTGGACGTTCTTCGCAAAACAAAACAGAAAAAGAAAAACAATTGGCACTTTTAACTGAAAATATATTTGTATTGATTTTGAATGGCCTGTAAATAGGCGTTTTGTGTACAAGAGGCTGACGTCCTAGTAAGAGAGCGCCGCCGAACAAAAGAGTTTATACAAGTTTTGTACAAGAGAAAATAAAACAGCTGTGTGAAATGAATGATCCCACTGGGTTTCAACTCTGCTATTGCCGTTATATCTCCGAGCGTCTCATCACTTGATGACCTAAACGAAGAATGAAGCTGACTGATCGATGCCGTCTGAACTTGATGTAGATACCGGATTCTGGATGCAAAGTGATCCAATGAGACATAGTATTATGCTTTATCCCTAATTTTTGCCTGGACCGCCCTTTCGGGTTTTCAGTCCACCGGGATACCCATTTTTGCCCAAGCCGCCTTTTCAGGTTTTCGACTTGCCGGGTGTACAGATTTTTTTTCATTTCATCCCTTCATTTTGCCCGAACCCTTTTGGTTCGCCGGGAAGCCCTAATTTTTGCCTAGGCATGTCAGCCTAGCGGGTCTTTTTTTCATGCGTAGTATCTTTTTACTATGTCTGCATTGGCGGGGTGAGGAAGGTCGTCACCATCCATGTTGGTTAGGATCATGGCTCCTCCTGAGAACACATGTTTAACCACAAATGGCCCTTCGTACGTAGGGGTCCATTTGCCCCTTGGATCACTCTGAGGAAGGATAATTCGCTTGATTACCAGATCCCCAACTTGATATTCCTGTGGTCTGACCTTTTTGTTAAATGCCCTGATCATCCGTTTCTGATACGTCTGACCATGGCAGATAGCAGCAAGTCTCTTTTCATCAATGAGGTTGAGCTGATCAAGTCGTGTCTGGATCCAATCATCTTCATTCAGATTTGCATCCTTCATTATCCGGAGAGAGGGTATCTGCACTTCGATCGGTAAGACTGCCTCCATACCATAAACCAAAGAGAAAGGAGTTGCCCCGGTTGACGTCCTAGCTGAGGTACGGTACCCATGTAGAGCGAACGGTAACATCTCGTGCCAATACTTATAAGTCACTGTCATCTTCTGCACGATTTTCTTGATGTTCTTATTTGTTGCTTCGACAGCCCCATTCATCTTCGGTCTGTAAGGAGAAGAATTGTGGTGCTGTATCTTGAACTGCTCGCAGAGCTCAGTGATCATCTTATTATTCAGATTGGTACCGTTGTCTGTAATAATTCTCTCAGGGACGCCGTACCGACAGATCAGATTATGTCGAATGAACCGTGCCACAACAGTCTTGGTTACCGTAGCATAGGACGTTGCTTCGACCCACTTTGTAAAATAATCAATCGCCACTAGGATGAATCGATGCCCATTAGATGCCGTAGGTTTAATCTCACCGATCATGTCTATGCCCCACATTGCAAACGGCCAAGGCACAGTCAGAACATTCAACGGAACCGGAGGAACATGCACCTTGTCTGCATAAATCTGGCACTTATGGCATGTCCGAGAATGTTGATAGCAGTCAGTTTCCATTGTGGACCAGTAATACCCTGCCCGAAGGATCTTTTTAGCCATAGTATGTCCACTGGAATGTGTACCAAAGGTCCCTTCATGTAGCTCTTCCATGATCCTTTCTGCTTCAGTCTTATCCACACAACGCAGTAAGGTTGAATCATGGTTTCGCTTGTATAAGATGCCGTTGCTAAGGAAGAACTTTGCCGCGAACCTTCTCATGAACTTCTTATCGTTGACAGATGCACCTTCAGGGTATTCCTGAGCTTCCAAATATCTCTTCACTTCATGGTACCAAGGCTTCTCAGTCACCAATTCAGTCTCGAGATCGCAACAGTATGCCGGTTCGTCCAGTTTCCAAATGATGATCCGGGGAGCCTCATTATCCCATTTAACTTTGAACATAGAAGACATTGTAGCTAACGCGTCCGCCAGCTGATTCTCTTCTCTTGGAAAGTGCTCAAAGGTTATCTCTGTGAAGTGGGGGATCAGGGTCAACACACATTCTCTGTAAGGAATCAGGTTTGGATGTTTCGTATCCCACTCTCCTTTGATCTGATTGATCACAAGAGCGGAATCTCCGAAGACACTCAGAAACTTGATCCTTAGATCGATTGCAGCTTGAAGACCCATGATGCACGCCTCATACTCCGCCATGTTGTTGGTACAATTGAAACACAGCCGGGCAGTGAGTGGAGTATGAGTACCTTGAGGTGATATGATTATGGCACCGATACCGTTACCCAAAGCATTGGAGGCTCCGTCGAAGTGCATAGACCATCGGGATCCTTCCTCAGGTCCTTCATCCGGTCCAGGTACTTCACAATCAGTTACTATCATGATGCTTTCATCCGGAAACTCGAAGTTCATTGACTGATAGTCGTCTACGGCCTGATGTGCCAAGTGGTCTGCCAATACACTTCCCTTGATGGCTTTCTGGGTTGTGTACTGAATGTCGTATTCTGTCAAGATCATTTTCCATCTTGCAATTCTCCCAGACAGAGCAGGCTTTTCAAATATGTACTTTATAGGATCCATCTTTGAGATCAACAAGGTGGTATGAGTCAGCATATACTGTCTCAGCCGGCGAGCAGCCCATACCAAAGCGCAGCAAGTTTTCTCAAGCAGTGAGTATCGGGTCTCACAGTCGGTAAACTTTTTGCTAAGGTAATAAATGGCATGCTCTTTTCGGCCAGACTCGTCATGCTGCCCCAGCACACACCCCATTGAGTTGTCAAGCACTGTTAGATATAGTATCAGAGGTCTCCCTTCAACCGGTGGCATAAGGATAGGTGGTTCTTGGAGATATTCTTTGATTCTGTCGAAAGCAGCCTGACATTCATCGTTCCAACGTACTACCTGATCTTTCTTCAGCAGCTTGAAGATTGGCTCACAGGTAGCAGTCAGATGGGAGATGAACCGAGCAATGTAATTCAGGCGTCCTAGAAAGCCTCTGACCTCTTTCTCTGTCCTGGGAACTGGCATCTCTTGAATAGCTTTGACCTTAGCAGGGTCCACTTGAATTCCCTTGTCACTTACCACGAAGCCTAGCAACTTTCCCGATCTTACCCCGAAGGTGCACTTGTTCGGGTTCAACCTCAACTTGTATAGTTTCAACCGGTCAAACAACTTCTGCAGATGATCTAGGTGCTCTTCTTCAGTCTGGGACCTTGCGATCATGTCGTCAACATACACTTCTATCTCATGATGGACCATATCATGAAATAAAGCAACCATGGCACGTTGGTAGGTTGCCCCAGCGTTCTTTAGTCCAAAAGGCATGACCTTGTAGCAGAAGGTGCCCCACTGAGTAACAAATGTAGTCTTTTCCATGTCTTCAGGTGCCATCTTGATCTGATTGTAACCTGAAAAGCCATCCATGAAAGAGAATACCTTGTGCTGAGCTGTATTATCAACAAGGACATCAATGTGAGGTAGGGGGAAGTCATCCTTGGGGTTGGCCCTGTTCAGATCCCTGTAGTCGACACACATTCTGACCTTACCATCCTTCTTAGGTACCGGCACCACATTAGCAACCCACTGAGGGTAAGACGTCACTGCAAGGAACCCAGCGTCAAACTGTTTCATAACCTCGGCTTTAATCTTCTCAGACATTTCTGGACGCATACGGCGGACCTTTTGCTTAACTGGAGGGCAGTCTTCCTTAGTAGGCAAGTGGTGGACCACAATATCAGTATCCAATCCGGGCATGTCCTCGTAGGACCAGGCGAAGATCTCCATATAATCATGTAGCATCCTAGTCAACCGTTGCTTCACGCTGAGCTCTAGGTTGGCACCAATCTTTACCTCTTTCCGGTCTGTCTCAGTACCCAAGTTTATTGTTTCCACTGGCTCTTCATGGGGTTGAATTGCCCTCTCTTCCTGAAGTAACAGTCTTGCAAGCTCGCCAGGCACTTCGCAATCATCTTCACCTTCGTCTTCGGCTAAGTTGATCGGATTTTCGAAGTCATAACTGGCAGTAGCAGAGTCGTTATCAGTGAGATCCAGAGTGGATTGAAACCTGTATGAGTGAGTGTGTGTGTAAATACAGCTGTTTTGAAATATATGTAAAGGAAAGAAAGACAGAAAAGGAGCATAATATTTGTAATACGAGAAAACATCCAAGATTTTCATTTATGATATATGAAATGACAATTTATATGCCCTCACAAATGAAACCACGGTGCCTCGGGTAAGACACCGGGCCATATAGTTTATTTATTGTTTATTACAAATAACGAAACAAAGAAGTTTATTACTTAGTAACAAGAGAAACAGGTAGGTTGTCCTTTGCACTCCAATTATTAAGTCCACTGTCGGTTGCCGGGTAGATCCAGCTATCAAACTCAGCTTCATCCACTTCATCTTCGTCCCCAATAGCATTCACTCCATGAGTGGGCAGGGGAGCTGTCACCACGTTAGGCTTCTCAGATGCCTCAAACTGTACCTCCTTGGCGTCAATAAGGTCCTGCAGCTTGCTCCTTAGCGCCCAACAGTCGTCAGTAGAGTGCCCCGGGCTATCAGAATGGTAAGCACAATGAGCATTTGGGTTGTACTTAGGAGACGTAGTATTTGGAAACTTCGGAGCCTCCCTGACGGTTACTAAGTTGGTTGAGAGCAACTGTGGCAGGATCTGCGATAAGGTCATGCTCAAACGGGTAAACTCTCTCCGGGGTCTTTAAGCCCTTTGAGGATTGGTCGGCCGAGGAGCGGCAGCAGGCTTGGCAATCGTTACCGCACTGACAGATTGGCGGCGCTCAAATCTTTCTAATCTCCGGGAGCCATATACAGCACTAGCCTCCTTCTTGAAGGGTTTCTTCTCAGAACTAGACGATGCACCCTTCGGGATCTTACCAGACTTTAACCCAGCCTCAATTCTCTCTCCAGTCAGAATCAGATCAGTGAACCCTGCAGACGAGTTCCCGATAAGATGGTTGAAAAATGGCCCAGATAGGGTCCCCAAGAACATGTCTACCAACTCCCGATCAGTCAACGGAGGCTGCACCCTGCCAGCCAGATCCCTCCACTTCTGAGCGTACTCCTTAAAACCTTCACTTGAACCTAACGACATACCCTGGAGTTGGGTACGTGTAGGGGAAAGGTCGGCATTATATTGATACTGCTTGTAGAAAGCAGTAGCCAACTCCTCCCAGTTACGAACCTTGGTCCCATCCAGCTGATAGAACCATTCGAGGTGAGTCCCTGAAAGACTCTCCTGGAAGAAGTGGATCCATAAATTCTTATCCGCTGAGTACGGCTGAATCTTCCGCACGTAGGACCTGAGATGTAGCTTGGGACAAGACGCCCCGTCATATTTAGTGAAAGATGGTGCTTTGAACTTCCGAGGAATGATCACACCAGTAGACAAACCCAGATCTCCAAAATCCAGCCCAGGTACCTGTTGTATCTCCATAGCATTCAACCTGTCTTCCAGCTGCTTGTAACGGTCTTCTGCCGGAGGGTACTTCTCTTCATCAAAATCAGTCTCGTTGTCAGAGACTACCGGACTAGGACCTTTTTCTGCCTGAGGAGTACTCTTGCCAATGGAAGAACCAGCCTCTTCATTCTGCAAAGTGTTGCCAAACCTTCGGCCCGAGCTAAACAGAACAGTTCTTCTCTTCTTCTTCTTCTTCTCCTTCTTCAGGAGCAGAGCCTTCAGCTCTTCTTGGCCTTGAGCCAAACCCTTGATTAATTCCTGAAATTGCGCATTCTGCGCCTGAAGAGCTTTGATGGATGTCTCAGTTGATGACGAGTCAGGATTCATGATGCTGAAATAAACAGCGAAGAACTGTAAGCAACCTGAAAAGAGGAAAAACCTGCTATGCACATGATGAATGATATGTGTTTATGCAATGCATTCAAGGGTTCGAAAGTTCAAATTTGTTGTAGACAAAAAGGAGAACACGTTATCATTAAGGAAATAATTGTTTAGTACATCAAAGCCTCATGGGCAAAATAATACAAAAGCAAATCAATCCCAAAATATACTACGCATCCTCTTTGGAGCTATGTAAGTGTTGAGATTCCTCTCCTCATGCAACAGGCGGGTGAGCTCCAAGACCTTCTTTTCACTGGCATGTAGACTGGTCTCAAGAGAATTCCGTTCTTCTTTAAGCTGGATCCAACTCTTCTGCATCTCTTCCCAGGATGTGGGCATATCAGGGTGCTGAATAGTGTAGGACACTTCTCCTTCCAAGACTGGCTCTTTGATCACAGGGAGCATATGGGGATAAGGCATCACTAACTTCTGGGAGCGGGCTCGTACCCACTTGAGATAAGGTTCCAACGGGATGGAGTTCCTGTGCCCCAGTGTCTTGCTGTCTATCCTACTTGGCATCCTCCAGGCTCTGATAAACCTCTGGCGAAGTCCTTGAGTATCATTGTCGAAGTCAAAAACTATGTCAGGAATTAACATGTCATGAGGACCATCCCTCCGAGCATAACCAAACTGTCTCCAAGCCAGGCACGGGCTGTAAGTAATACCTCCTCTGATTCCAAGTAAAGGAACATTAGGGTACTCCCCGCAACGATCAATGATAGTGACATCCTCTCTGGACCTAGGGCACCAATGTATATCTGCATGTGTAAGAGTCATCAACCGTTGTGACCATCTCAAACCCCGCTCATTCTTCAAAACTGATTGTGGAAGGTGCGAAATAAACCACCTTCCCAGGAGAGGAGTGCAACACATAAGGACACCTCTTTTTCTCATGGTTCGAGTGTAACATGAGTGAAGGATGTCCCCCAGCAACGTAGGTATAGGATTCCTGGACATAAAGATCTGGACAGCACTGATATCTATAAGCTGATCTGGGTTAGGGAACAACACCAAACCATAGACAAGGAGGGCCACAACTTCTTCAAAAGCTTGTAGGTCAAGGGAGTTCCAACATTCATGGGCCTTTTCAAACAGAAACCTGGCTAAGAACCCTTTGATACCACTTCTAACTTCCCAATGTCCCTTGAGGTCAGATGACTGTAGGTGCAAGGCTTTAGCAATCTCTTCGAGCTTGGGTTCCTTTTCCGTACCGTTGTAGGGTAGCTGATCAAGGATAGAGATCTTCAGGAGCCGGGAGAACTCCTCCAAGGTAGGTACCAACTGATAGTCCAAGAAGGTGAAACAGTGATGCAGAGGGTCAAAGAACTAGAACAGGACCTTTATCATATCTTCCTCAATGTTGGTATTAACCAAGCTGATGAGACTTCCATGTCTTTCACTGAATGAAGAGTTCTCGGGAATCCTGGATATAAGCTCCTTAAGCTGAGGAGGGATCCTTACAAGACTGACTTGAATTGTCTTTCTACGAACAGTTTCCATGTCCTACAAAACAAAGAACAAAGATGAAGATTCGAACCCCTGAAATGGTTAGTCAATGCATATGATGCTGGATGATGTCATGATGCTATGATTAAACACACCACAGATATTTACAAAGACAAACATGTAAGGCACACAAGGCACACAAGACAAGCCCTTAGGGTTTAAGGCCAGCAAGGGGTCTGGGTAGTACCCTCTTGAAGTTGGTGGGTTCAACCTATCCTATTAGAAGTAATCGGGTTCTAAGGGTCCCAATATCACAGGATTGCTTTCATTGTTCATCGTTTCGATTTAGCCACTGAACTGGCGGCCGAAATATTCCAGGAAAGCAACCCTCAATTGGGTGTAGTATCGAGTATCAACCAACCTCGGACTGCACCAAAGTCAGTTATCTCACTACCCTAAAGAGGCCAAGATAGTTCAATTAAGGTTCCTAAGGTCTGTTGATGCTTCACGACACCATGCGGAGGCCCCGTACTCTCCTTGACTGAACTCAAGGGTTACCGGTACACACCAAAGTGCCACATCAACGTAGCAGACTGTTTCAACCATGTCGGTATACCCCGCACAGTTCCCTCACAGCCTTGTTGCTACTTTCTAAGAAGGTATCCCCAGATCCGGGTTAGGATCTATAGAACTCCCAAGCAACCCACAATTTAAAGCACACAAATCAATACAATTGAAAACACAGTTATGAACTATCCCTAAGGTACACCTCACTTTAAGTTGTATCCCCAGCAGAGTCGCCAGTTCTGTGATCGGTGGATCTGGAACTGACTGTTTAACGCTGGTTCGCGAAATGTCGCGGAAGCAAGAGTCGCCACCATCTTTTATTTTCTCCAAATGGAAAGGACAAAAGCACAGAAAAATTCCTTAAAGAGATTGCTCTCGGTTCGGGAGGTAGGTTATAGAAAGGGAAGGTGTTAGCACCCTTTCTATCCATGGTTATCCATGGGCTCTTAGATACTTGCTCATTTGTGTTTTCAAAATGGTTTGTTTTCTTTTCAATGTGGGTTTTAAAAAAAGTTTCTTTGAAAATTCCAGTTCGACTCTTGTATCGGTCCTCAAGAGTGTTTGAAAAATTGCTTTCGAAAGCTTTTTGAAAAGGTGTCGGTGTGAAAAGTATTTTTTTGATTTGTTTTTGAATTTAGAGCAAGTATCTTAGAGTTGTCTACCTACCCTAAGGAATTCGTCTGTGTAAATGTCCTTTAAAGTAGTGCCATCCCCCCATTGAGAGGTAGGTAGCACCACCGTTGGAGGTGTTCGGGTCAATTCGAGGTTCGGGACATGGTGATCACCAGAGCAATGGGAAGACACCTTAGAAGCTACCCTCATGCCAGGTTCCCGGATCATGAGGACTTACTAAGACATCCTCTACTCGACGATCACCTTTCGAGGCAAGGCAACAGTGAGGCGTACCCTAGGGGTGGTGTGTGTGATTTGTGTGTCGTTTTCAAGTATTTTTGTCTTTTGTCATGTTATTGGTGATCTAGCGCTTGTTTTTATTTTTGTCCATTCATTCTTGCATGCATTGATTAACAGTTAAAAAGTTGCGAGAAGTAAAAAATTCTAAGCTATTACAAAAGGCGCGGGTCCACATCGCCAAAATTTCTCGAACCCGATTTGACAGAAAAATAAAGAATTAAAAGGTAAAAGTAAAATGCAAGAAATTAATTTACAAGGCCTTGGGAGAGATACATAAATATTATAAAGAATAAAAATAAATATGCGAATTAAATAAGAATTAAAACGAGGGCGTTGGACCCTTTTTTGCAAAATTAAATTAAATGATGAAATTAAATTAATTAAAAAAAAAGGAATTGTTTTTGGTATTTTGGTATTTTTTGGTTTTGATGAAAAAGAATTAAATGTAATTAAACCTAATTCTAGTTGTTTTTAATTTATTAAGAAAAGATTGAATTTTAACCTAAAATTAAACCTAATTATTTACATGCAATTTAATTACAAAAAATAAATATTTTAATATTTGATTATTATGAAAAAAAACAAGAATAAAAAATTATCATAAACCCTAGTTCTACAAATTTTAGACTTTTATTATGAAAATATTATAATTAACCCTAATTTAATTACTAAATGAATTAATGCAATTTATTCATGAAAATACTAAAATAAAATATTTATTATTTTTTCATCTTTTCTGATTTTTTATGTGTTTTATGAAAATATTAAATTAATTAAAAAAATAATAATTAGAAGAAAAAAATATAATGAAATAAAGAATAATAAAATGGCAAACCTAGGGGGGTATCTGTCCCCAAAGTGGAGGCTTCTCCTTAGCAATTTGGGCCCATCAACCTTGGCCTGTAAGACTTTTCCATGCAACGTGTGAGAGCATTGACTCAGGCTTATGGTACGCTTCAGATTGTGGCCATTGATTGAATCTCCATGGGCACGTGGATGGCCAGATGTGATGGATGTATGGTGTTCCTTCAGGCTGAAACTGCATAAGAATATTAAATGGAAAATAATATGAAAGGGGGTGAGGACCTGGGGCTCGAACCCAGGTCCTGAACATTACCAATCACTATGCTTGCCAACCCTTCCAAACGCGCTTTCTGTATATCATATAACCAACAAATATTATAAAAGAAAACAAACACGTTAGTGTTACTTGCGCGCGAAATTTAAACACTCCAATCGTTGGTAGCCACCTAATCATCCTCTTCTTTGGCTTATTTTTTTCTGAAACAAGAACAATTTAGCAACGGTTTTCAAACGTTGCTATAGACTCTATATTAGAAAATAGCGAATAGGCCATAAGGCCTCATAAATTAGGCACGAGGGTGGCCTTGTGATCGTCTAAACGCACTGAGTTGAATGGCCCTGGTTTCAAGCTCCAATTTTTTCATATTCAAAAACCCCCAATTCGGAATTCTGCAAACCCTAAGATACGACCATGGTGGATTCTTTGTTTTGGCATGAAACTCAAATCAAACTATGCAGTTAGCTCGCAAATATCATTCTAAACACAAAAACAACAATGAAACATGTTAATAATGCATGAATGATTGAAAACGATTCTGAAATTTTCCTTACCAACTTCAATGGTGATTTCGCGTTTTCTTGAGTATGGGGCTTAGGGAATGATTGGAAAACGTTCTGTGATCCTTAAGGAAGCTAATGGAATAGCTATTTGGCCTTGAATCTTCCTAGAACTAGGTTTTCAGAATTGTTTTTTTTTTGATAAATTTCAAGTGTTCAAATGGTGTTTTCTGCGCAGCTTTGTGGTTAGCCAGCATTAGGTCTTGATCAGGCTTATGTATGGAGTGAATTAGGTCAAAAAACATGATCAAAATCCTTTGCATTCATGGTTTGGAAGATTTGATTTTTCAAGATCTTTTTTCAATATTTTCCATGCTATTTTGTACCAATCATGACCAATTCTCTTCAATTCTTTCCATATTTGATTATGCACGAATTTTTGAACCTATTACATGTACAAAAAGATTTGATAAATTAGGTTTAGTATTTTCCATGTATTTAATTAATTTAAATGAATTATTAATAATAAAAATCCAAATAAATAAATAAATAATGAAGAAAAACTTCCCTTTGGACCAAGTGGTCGTGCACATGCCTTGGATGATGAATTATGGAAGAAAAAATAGGCCCATTAGCATTTTTAGGTCATTTGAATCAATGTTGACTTTTCAAAATATCCAAACATTTCCCAACTTCCACAAGGAATAACTTGCTCAATTTTTAAGATTTGCTCATGTTCTTGGACATTTTAGAAAGGTCTTTGAGTCCTCTAACCAATGTCTTTTGTCCCATGTCATTTTGATTTACCAATCACAAGTTATGGCCTTTGACTTAAAGTCCCTTTTTGTTGACTTTTGAAAATGACCTATAATGTTGAAATTGATAACTTTTTGTGAGAGCATTTCTTGGACTTTAAGTGTGAAGAGGAGTTGTAGGAAATGTATTTCTCTTCAAAATGAGATTTGGATGGAATTTTTATGATAATCCATGTGGAAGTTATGCCCTGGTCAATTTACAGTTGACTTTTTCAGCTGTCCAAATAAGGAAACTTTTGCATCTTGATGATTTTTGAGCCAAGCTTTGAGAATCATGATCAAGCATTGATCAAATGATGTTTGTGGCTTCAAAATGAGATGTTGACCAAAAATTTGAACTTTTGACTGTCAAATGACCATTTTGCCTCTACAGTTGACTGTAGTGCAATTAGGGTTTTGACTGTGCAATTTTGTGCTGAAAGTCTTGAAACTTGGTATGAGGATGCTTGACCATATTTGTAGGCATGTGAGACTTGATTGGACCTTTGGAAACTTCATTTTCTTGATCAGGACCAAAACCCTAATCTTGACTGTTTAGGAGACCCTTGAACTGTGCAACCCTTGGAGAATTTTGCAGCTTGACTTGGCAATTTCTTGAAGAATATGGGAGGACAAATTTTGGGGTACAACACATTTAATACCAAATCAATATAAAGAGATTTTGTAGTTGATAAGTCGATTTTACTCTTGCAATTAGTCCAATTAAAACTTTTAATCAAAAGGTTTATATTGTAATATACCAGTACTTTAAAGTTTATATATTTATATTAGATAATGAGTTTTAGTTTTATTTTTTAATAATAAATAAAAGATGTAAATTTTTATTACAATTTAATTGATATACAATGATATTCTAGAAAATAGAAGATACATTTTTACACCGCCAATCAATGAATATCAAGTATTTGTCAAATTATATTTATATTTGAAATTATTTAAATGACATGATAGATTGTAGATTTATTATTAGATGGCAGTGTAAAATTATTTCATACTGTCAATACATGTGCATTAAACTCATTATATTGTAAAATGATTTACACTCTTAGATAATTTTTATAAAATGTCATATATGTATTCATATTAGTATAATAATATAACTTGTAAATAAACGTAATCCCATGAATTGAAAAAATAGTTGTGTTAAATGAAATAATACATAAATGAAAGTAGAAAAATTTTAAATATTATTTTGGAACACTTCTTTTTAAACTACATTTTCATTTATATTTAAATCTTCACATTTATTTGTCAAAAAAAAAACTTCACATTCATTTGTCAGTTATTAGTATCTTTAAACATTTCTTTGAAGTAATCCTTGATAGTGCAATATATAGTTGTTCATAAGAGAAAATTGATAGGGAAATATACACTTCAACATGTTTTAGTGACTGGTCTTAACCCTTGATGATAGTCATAGCGCATGAAACAATCAATGGAAACTGTTGATGCTGAAATTTGAAAGGAAATATTTTATTTAAAGAAGTTAGTGATAACCTTAAAATAAAAATGTTCTCACCAATATTGCTACCAGATATAATTTTTCCTTCAAGCACATACCTTCCCATTTTTGTAATTATCAACTGGGGGCCATTGCACAATCCTAAAGACAGGTATATATTTCTCAACAACATGATTGGGACTCTAACTTTCAATATTAATTTGTGATTTGGAAATCCAGAAGAAACAATGATGTTTAGAAATTCAAGAATGTGCATCATCCAGTATGTCAACACCTGATCTAACATTACATGGAGAATCATAACTAATATAATTTTTTCCTTCTCCGTGTATTAGATCCCGCATGTAGTCATTTATGGCATCCACAATTGCATTCTTAGGAGACAATATATCTCTCTTCTAAAAAAATGACGTATCACTCATGTTATGCAATAGATCTAGATACATGCTTTAAACAATAGTTGAAAGTGTACCAAATCTAGTGTCAGCAAAGCTTGTGCTATTTGGACTAAGATATTTTCATTATTAGAGTCTTTGATAGTTCCATCACCAGTTCCCAAAATCCACTCTGAAAAATCACTACAACAAATAACACTTTTCATGACGAAGCTTTCATGTCATCCAGAAAAAAATCGAGGTTTTATTCCAAGGCGTGTCTTATTTTATTTTATTTAAAAAAACAATGTGTTCCCTCGGTTATTTTAAAAACCGAGGTGATAAACCATTACGGACATGCTTCGAATCTCAACTACTGCGCTTTATGTTTTTATTTGTTTACAAGTGTAAAATATCATTGAACAAATTTCACCCTAATGCTATCTTATTTGAAATTATGGTATTCAGATCACGAATGTCCTAAAAGATGTCGAGACACCTTTTTCTGAACAAGCAAGCAATGACAAGATAAATGATAATCAAAGTGCAGAAAAGTAAAGAACACACATGATTGTTAACTCAGTTCGGTGCAAACCAACACCTACTCTAGGGGATACCAAGCCAGGGAATAAGTTAAATACTAATAGTATTATTGTATCCAAAAATTTTCCCTCTCATTTATCAAATATTTTCTCACAAGATCTCCTTGGGTTCAAGACTGCACAAGGATTGATCAGCTAAAGACACCTCCTTAAGCACTGATGACAGAAATTAGGGTTTGAGATTGCACAAGGATAATTGAACTTTTAATGCCTCATATGACTTTCATGGATCATTATGGACCTCCAAGATTACTCATGTTAAGTTTCAAGCCTTGGATCACATTTTTTGCTCAGTCAATTGAGTAGTTGACCTAAAAATCAACTCTATTGGGGAAAAAGTCAACTGTGGCCAATTTACAGTCAAACTTCATAATTTTTTATCCACATCAACATTATAAACTCATATGTATCATTTTATCAAGTTTGGACCATAATTCCTCAAGAAATTTGATCAAATCATCAAAAGGGCAAAATGGTCAAAATTAGGGTTTTGACTGAGAAAGGGCAATTTCTGATTTCTGACCTAGAAAATGGTTAATTGGTTTGAGGCATGATCTCAAGAGTTCAATTGCATCATTTTGACCTAATGGAATGACTCAAAACATTGCTCAAGATCAATTGGATTGATAGTTGATTTTCAGTCAACTGATCAAAAGTCAACTATACATTGAAAAGTCAAACTTTGACTTTTTGGTTAAAATCAAGTGTCAAAGATCACAATTCATCAAAACATGTCAAAATATGAAACTTGTTCATCAAGAAATCAAAAAGTCAAGATTTCATTTTGAAAAAGTCAAAGTTTTCAAACTTAGAAATTTTTCTAAGTGTTGAAAACTTCATATTTTTTCACAACTTTGAGCCAACTTTCATGTTGAACGTTTCTTTTGAATCATCTTGCATCATGATGAAAATTTTACTCAAAGTTGTGAAAAAACATGAAGATTTCAACACTTAGAAGAATTTCTAAGTTTGAAAACTTTGACTTTTCAAAATGAAATCTTGACTTTTTGATTTCTTGATTAACAAGTTTCATATTTTGACATGTTTTGATGAATTGTGATCTTTGAAACTTGATTTTGACCAAAAAGTCAAAGTTTGACTTTTCAGTGTGCAGTTGACTTTGATTAGTTGATTGAAAATCAACTATCAATCAATTGACCTTGAGCAATGTTTTGAGTCATGCCATTAGGTCAAAATTATGCAATTGAATCCTTGAGATCATGTTTCCAACCAATCAACCATTTTCTAGGTCAAAAATCAGAAATTGCCCTTTCTCAGTCAAAACCCTAATTTTGACCATTTTGCCCTTTTGATGATTTGATCAAATTTCTTGAGGAATTATGGTCCAAACTTGATCAAATGATACATATGAGTTTATAATGTTGATGTGGATCAAAAATTATGAAGTTTGACTGTAAATTGGCCATAATTGACTTTTTTCTCAATACAACTGATTTTTAGGTCACTTGCTCAATTGATTGAGCAAAAAATGTGATCCAAGGCTTGAAACTTAACATGAGTAATCTTGGAGGTCCATAATGATCCATGAAAGTCATATGAGGCATTAAAAGTTCAATTATCCTTGTGCAATCTCAAACCATAATTCCCAATCATCGGTGCTTGAGGAGGTGTCTTGAGCTGATCAACCCTAATGCAGTCTTGAACCGAAGGAGATCTTGTGAGAAAATATTTGATAAATGAGAGGGCAAATTTTGGGGTACAATAGCTGCCCCTGTTCAATCTTCTTAAACCTGAAGAGTTAGATTGGAGGATCTGCCATTCGTGACTTGAAGGTGAAAGATGATTGAACACTAGAGTGCCCAGAAATTTGCACTCGAGGATGGATGGTGAATGGGCTTATAGATGCCATTTGGAGGAATGTTGGTAAAAACTGGAAGAAGTATCAGCACAAATCTCTTGTTAATTTATACTAAAACTTGATGTTTTACCTATGAGAAATAAGAGTTAGTAAAATGCAGATGCATGCATGATGTTCACCAGATGTGGTATTATGTTAAATGCACATGGTATATACATGCTATGATGTATGAATGTGAGATGTATGTTTCTGTTCGGGAAAATAAATCCCTGACTGCTGCTGAGGAAAATCTGAGGGGTTGAATCCCTGATTGCCGTTGGGGATGAAGAATATGCATATCTTCAAACTTTGTTGAAAGGATGCTTTCGATGGGGAATATCACTTGAATGCCAACTGTTATCTGGTCGGATCCAGGATTCACAATTTGCTGAGGATGAAGTAGTCAACTGCTATCTGGTCAGATCCAGGCTTTACGGCAACTTACTGGGGGAAGAGACGAATTAACTGTTATCTGGTCAGATCCAGGCTTCACGGCAACTTACTGGGGGAAGAGACGAATTAACTGTTATCTGGTCGGATTCCAGGCTTTGTAGAAAATTTCTTGAAATTGAAAAGTTACCTGGTCTGATCCAGGCTTCATAACAACTTGTCGGGGATACAGAAGTTAACTGTTATCTGGTCGGATCCAGGCTTCGCAGTAATTAGAAGTGGTAACTACTATCTGGTCGGGTCCAAGTTTCATGGTTTTTTTGGAAAGTTGTACTATTATCTGGTCGAGTCCAGGATTCATAGTGTCTCTCTGGGGATCATAGTTAATTGTTATCTGGTCGGGCTCCAGGTTTCACAATAAACTATTTGAAAAACTATCATCTGTTCGGGTCCAGAATTTGCAGACTTCTGAGGTTGATGAGGTCAATTGCTATCTGATCGGGTCTAGGTTTCACAATAAACTGTTTGAAGATTTAGTTGTTATCTGGCCAGTTTCTAGGTTTCACAATGAATCTCTAAGGGTGATTGCTATCTGGTCGGGTCCAGGCTTCACAACAACTTATCGGGGTAGAGGAAAACTCTACTGGGGAGAGGAAGTTAAACCTTGGTCCGGTTGAGTCCAAGTTCTCCTATATTTTGAAGAGTTAAACTATTATCTGGCCGGGTCCAGGCTTTTAGTAACTTGAAATTGAGATCAACTGTTATCTGGTCGGGTCCAGGTTTCAGTAGTTTACTAGGGATAATGGCAAACTCTACTGGAGAAGAGGAGTTTTGCTAATGATTTTGTAGGAATTAAACTACTATCTGGTCGGGCCCAGGCTTCGGAAATTGAAGAAGTCAAACTATTATCTAGTCGGGTCCAGGCTTCAGTAGTAACTTGAAAATTGTGCCAATATCTGGTCGGGTCCAGGCTTCATAGTATCTTTTTGGAAATAGCAAAGGCTTTGCTGACGGCTTTACTGGGGATCAGGGGTTCTGGCCCTATGATTTGTAATAGTTTGAAAGGCAAACTCAAGCTGGAGAGTGTAGAATTAGTCGGGGAGGATAGACTCAGCTTGGGGTAACAGGTTCAGCTTGGAAAGATAGACTATATTGGGGGATTATAGACTCGGTGGAGGAGGATGTACTCGACTGGGGAATTTTGTGGTTCCTCGATTGTTGTTGGGGAAATAAAACCTGTTGGGGAAATAAACCCTGTTGGGGAAATAAATCCTATTGAGTAGGTGAGTTTCTTTTAGGAAGAAATCTACGAGGCTTCAACTTGTAAAATTCGACTTAGCTGGAGAGAGAGCTGCCAAGAGATTGAGACTCTGGTTGGGGATTATCCTTTGTAAAGAGACTTTGTGAGTAACTTTGTTGAGGAGGATGTTAATGAAATAACTCTGTGGGGGTATTCCATATTCATTAAAGAGGTGCCTGTTACTGCTTAGGTCATATGTGCCAAACAGTTTTAATTATGCTCATATGTGTGATACGGTGGGAGAACTGACTTGAGGTTTTGCGTTTATGTTTGCAAATGTCGCGGTTATCAAGAGTCGCCACCGACTTTTCTTTTATCCAAAAGGAAAGGTGAAAAAGCACAGGAAAGACCTTTAGAGATGTTTTCTTGAGTTTGGGGGATAGATTATGAAAAGGGAAGGTATTAGCACCCTTTTCATCCATGGTTTTCCATGGGCTCTTAGTTACTCGCTAGATCACTTGTTTTTGTTTGAATGTGCTTGTGGCGTAGGTTTTGAAAGTATTTTGAAAATGTAACTTTGTAATGATTCTAGTTTTCTATAAGAATGCATACAAAGTGTTTGTTTAGAAAATAGTTCAAAGAGGTGTTTGTGAGATGTGTTTTTGAAAATATTTTGAAAATGGAACTTCGTAAAGGTTCTCATTTCTATAAGAACGCCTACAAAGTGTTTGTTTCGAAAATAGTTCAAAGGTGAGATTGTGGGTGTATAAAATGTTTTTGTCGTGAGCAAGCGAGTAACTGAGAGCGAACCTACCTACTCGAAAGGTCTTAAATATGCTTTTCCTCCTCCTTTAGATGTTGCTATCTTACCATTGATTTGGTAAGAATCTCCATCGTTGGATGTGAAGGGACGAGCGTTGGGACGTTTGTATAGTCATAGAAGGCAACGTATGGGACGTTTTAGCAATTTCATTTTAGGGACTAGGTCATTTTACCGAAGGCAACATCGAGGGTCATCGAGGGACTACGATCTTTTATCGAGGGTCTTTTGCTAAAACGCCCATGTTCGAGGGACATGACTATTTTCCGATAGGCAACAAGTGGAATTAACCTAAGGGTGTAAGTGTGCAAATGTGTTTTATTTACATGCATTTATTCTTGATTAGGGTGATCTACTTATTGGTTTTATCTTTCCATACAAACCCTAATTTACTAGAATTGATATGAAAGCGATAAATTGCGGAAAGTAAATATCCTACGCTATTACAATCATTTGGGGTTGGGGTATACAATTTACAAATATGGATTGCAAGAAATTAAAGTCCTAATTATCTATTATAACCATATTGAATAGCCATAAATAAAATATATGAAGCACATAAAGATAATGAAAGGAAAATAAAATTTTTTGGATCATTATGTGTCAACACTTGCCGTAAACTCAAGCTTCTTGAATGCACTCTTGTTTTGATGAAGACAAGTCAATGATTGATAAAGAAGGCAAAAATTATTGATCAAGCTAAAAGCCTTTTTGGATGAAGTCTTTGGTTCAAGCCATTGGCAAATTTCAAGGTATAATGATGATATTTACCTTGAACTTAAGATATAGATGCCCAATGACCAAAATAAACATTTTTCTATTGTCCAATCCTTTATTCAAGCTATTTCAAAGCAAAAAATAAATTTTTATTTTAGTGCAATCGATTTGCATGTTAGTGCAATCGATTTCACACTTCAGTTTTTCAAAACATTGGCTACTGACTTCCAGTGCAATCGATTTGCATGGTTGTGCAATCGATTGCACAGTCAAAAAAATTGGAAATTTGGATACTGGAACCCCATGCAATCGATTTGCATGGTTGTGCAATCGATTGCACACTCAAATGTTTTGGAAATTTGGCTACTGGAACCCCGTGCAATCGATTTGCATGGTTGTGCAATCGATTGCACACTGTATGATTTTGAAAAACAGCTGCCTTACACCTGCCTGTTCCTGATTTTTTTTACAAACCTTTTCTTCAAAGGTCACTGCATTTTAATCTTAAAAATGAACCAAATTATGATGATTGAAATGAAGAGTTTAAAGTTAAGGAGACTTACCTTGCAACTAAAATTTATGCTTTGAGTTTGAGCTGCTGTATGGGCTGTTGTTGAACTTGGGAAGTGGTGATAGTGATGTTACAGAAGTTTTTTCTTGTGTTTGAATAAATTTCTATATGATGTATGTGGAGTGTTTGGGTAGTTGGTTTAGGGGAAGGTTTTCAAGGTTGTACAACAATGGATTGAGGATTTTTCTGTTTTTGTGAGTGAAAACAGAGTTGAAGATGAACAAAGTTTTTATGGATGAACTGAGTTTTATGAAATGAGTTGGGTTTTATGAATGAGAAAAGTTTAACAAAAGTTCTGTTTTTCTCTTCTCTCCTTTTTCTCTCCAAAATCCAACCTCTAAAATCTCTCTCTTTTTCTCTCCAAATCCAACCTCTAAAATCTCTCTCTTTTTCTCTCCAAATCCAACCTCTAAAATCTAACCCCTTTGTCTTATGAGACAGTCCCCTTTTGTAAACCCTTGACTGTGGTTTTGGGGGGAGACCAAATAAGCTATTTTGAATTGTTTTTGCTTGTTGTGATGCAGGCTTGGGCAGACTGCATAGAGCAGTTTTTGACTGGTTTTGTGGACATATTTTAGATTGTATAAGACATCAATGCAGGTTTTGTGACAGGTTTATGGTGCAGCATGGCACAAGGTTTTGTAAGACAAAAAATGATCAAGGGTTTGGAGTGTTGTGGAAATGTATAGAAGTAGCATATCATTTTTTTGTTCAATCTTGGACAACATAGTTTGTAGCATGTCATAAATTTAGTCTTATGCATATTATGTCAAAGGCAAAAATATTGTGACAAGGTTTTAATCAAGACATAGTTTTGTAAAATGTCACTTTGTAATAACTTGAATCACTTGCATCATCTTGAATTAATTGGAGTTGTAGTAAAATGCCATGAAGCAAATGAAATTAACCAAGCATAGAAAATACTTAGAAAAATCTCAAAGTCTTGCAAAGTTGGATTTTTGATTCTCTTGACTTCTTAATGATCAAGCTTGATATTTTTGAATGTCTTGATGAAATTTGATCTTTGGGTTGTAATGTTGGTCAAAAAGTCAAAGTTTGACTTTTCACTGTTCAAATGACCATTTTGCCCTTGTGCCAATTTCAAGCCTAAATTGATGTATCCGTGCTGCAAACTTGACGTGTTAGAATATCTTGTTAGCAAATACTTGACAAATGAGAGGGCAAATTTTGGGGTACAACAATATGCATATGTTCATTCAATTTTAGTCATTGGACAAATTTGCATTCAAAACAAAGACATAAATTTTGCACTTCAAAGTATATTTGTATTGATATTTTGCCAATGAATAGTTGTTTTTGTACAGAGAGACGGAGATCCTATTAAGAGGAAATCGTCGAAAGGAAAAAAAATTGAGAACAAAAACAAATAGCCATGTGAAACGATCTCATTGCCTTCCAACTCTACTATTTCCCCAATGTCTTCGAATGTCCCTTGCCGTTGATAGAAGTTGATTGGATTGATCTTGGACCGTTTGAAATTGGACCTTGGTGATAAAATTGACTGTGGTGATTCCACGGGACATAGTCATACACGCTTTCAATCCTTAATTTTTGCCTGGACCGCCCTTTCGGGTTTTCATCCCACCAGGATACCCTTTTTTGCCCAAGTCGCCCTTTCGAGTTTTCAACTTGCCGAGTGTATAAATCCTTTGTATATATCCCTAATTTTTGCCCAAACCTTTTGGTTTGCAGGGATGCCCTTATTTTTCCTAGGTGTGTCAACCTAGCGGGTCTTTTATGCGTAGTATTTTTTAACTATGTCTGCATTTATAGGATGTGGGAAATCTTCACCATCTATGGTAGTCAGCATCATGGCACTGCCAGAGAAAACTCTCTTGACAACAAACGACCCTTCATAGATGGGAGCCCATTTGCCTATGGGGTCGCCTTGTGGTAGAATGATGCATTTTATCACCAAGTCACCAGTTTGATATACTCGAGGCTTGATCTTTTTGTTGACAACCTTGATCATCTGTTTTTGGTACGTCTGACCATGGCAAACATCAACTAATCGTTTTTCGTCAATCAAGTTAAGCTGATCCAATCTCGTTTGAATCCACTCGTCTTTTCCTATGCCTGCCTCATTCATAATCCTCAGCGAGGGAATCTGAACTTCCACTGGCAAAACAGCCTCCATGCCATAGACTAGAGAAAAGGGAGTTGCCCCAGTTGATGTTCTAGCTGAAGTACAGTAGCCATGTAGATCAAACTGAAACATCTCATGCCAATCCTTATAGGTTACTACCATTTTCTGCATAATCTTCTTGATATTTTTGTTGGCCGTTTCGACTACGCCATTCATTTTCGGTCTATACGGAGAAGAATTGTGATGCTTGATCTTAAACTGAGTGCAAAGCTCAGTGATCATAGCATTGTTGAGGTTAGTCCCATTGTCGGTGATGATCCTTTAGGGGATACCATAATGGTAAATGAGGTTGTGTCTGATGAATCTGGCTACCACATTCTTGGTGACTGAGGCAAACGAGGCGGCTTCGACCCATTTGGTAAAATAGTCGATAGCAACAAGAATGAAGCGATGTTCGTTGGAAGCGGTGGGCTTGATCTCTCCAATCATGTCAATGCCCCACATTGCAAATGGCCACGGAGCGGTCATGACGTTCAAAGGGATAGGAGGCACATGGACCTCGTCAGCATAGATTTGGCATTTGTGACAATTTCTTGAATGTTGATGGAAATCAGTCTCCATTATTGACCAATAGTAACCGGCTCTTAAGATTTTCTTAGCCATCGTATGTCCACTTGAGTGAGTACTGAAGAGACCATCGTGCATGTCTTCCATGATTTCCTCTGCCTCCTTCTTGTCCACACATCGGAGTAGAGTTGAATCATGGTTGTGCTTGTACAATATCCCGTTACTTAGGAAGAATTTGGTTGCAAATCTTCGTAAGAACTTTCTATCATTGATAGATGCTCCCTCTGGATACTCTTGTGCTTCAAGGTATCTCATCACCTCATGATACCATGGCTTTTTCGCATCAGTGTCAAGCTCATAGCAATGTACAGGTTCGTCGAATCTTTCAGTTGTAATCAGAGGGGCTTCATTGTCCCATCTGACCTTGAACATTGAAGACATGGTTGCCAAAGCGTCAGCCAACTGATTTTCTTCCCTAGGGAAGTGCTCAAAAAGATCTCTTCGAAGTAGGGAATTAGGGATAACACAAGTTCCTTGTAAGGGATTAGATTAGGGTCTTTAGTGTCCCAATCTCCTTTTACTTGGCTGACCACTAGAGCGGAATCCCCAAACACATTCAAATGTTTGATCCTCAAATCAATGGCAGCTTTCAGACCCAAAATACACGCTTCATACTCGGCCATATTATTCGTGCAATCGAAGCATAATATGGCAATGAATGGAGTGTGGCAACCTTCAAGAGAGATGATTACATCACCAATTTCATTACCTAAGGCGTTGAAAGCCCCATTGAATACCATAGTCCATCGGGATCCTTGTTCAGGTCCATCATATGGTCCAGGTTTCACGCGATCGGTTACCAGCATGATGTTCTCATCAGGGAAGTCGAAGTTCATTGACTGATAATCATCCATAGCTTGATGGGCCAAATGATCAGCTAGTACGCTTCCTTTGATGTCCTTTTGCATAGTGTATTGAATATTGTACTTAGTCAAGATCATTTTCCATCTGGCTATCCGTCCGGAAAGGGCAGGTTTCTCCAAGATGTACTTGATTGGGTCCATCTTAGAAATCAACAGAGTGGTATGAGTCAACATATACTGTCTTAGCCGACGAGCAGCCCATGCCATAGCGCAACAAGTTTTCTCGAGCAGTGAATATCTGGTTTCAGTCGGTAAACTTTTTGCTCAAGTAATAAATAACATGCTCTTTTCGGCCAGACTCGTCATGTTGGCCCAAAACACACCCCATAGAGTTCTCTAATACTGTCAAGTACATGATCAAGGGTCTTTCTTCAACTGGAGGCATGAGAATAAGAGGTTCTTGTAGGTATTCTTTGATTTTGTCAAAGGCAACCTGGCACTCATCATTCCATCTGACTACCTGATCTTTTTTCAAGAGTTTGAAGATTGGCTCATAAGTAGCAGTCAAGTGTGATATGAAGTGAGCAATGTAATTGAGACAACCCAAGAATCCTCTGACTTGTTTTTCAGAATGAGGGACTGACATTTCTTGGATGGCTTTTACCTTGGCAGGATCAACTTCAATGCCTTTATTGCTGATAATAAAACCTAGAAGCTTTCCAGATTGTACTCCAAACATTCACTTGTTAGGGTTTAACCTCAGCTTGTACTTCTTCAGCCTCTCGAATAATTTGTACAGATGATCGAGATGTTCTTCTTCGGTTTGTGATCTGGAAATCATATCATCCAAATATACCTCTATCTCATGATGAATCATGTCATGAAATAAATCTACCATAGCCCTTTGATATGTTGCCCCTGCATTATTTAATCCGAACGACATGACCTTGTAGTAGAAGGTGCCCTATTGTGTAATGAATGTAGTCTTCTCCATGTCTTCGAGGGCCATCCTTATTTGATTATAGCTTGTGAAGCCATCCATGAAAGAGAAGACTTTATGCTGAGCAGTATTATCAACTAACACGTCAATGTATGGTAGAGGGAAGTCATCCTTGGGGCTTGCCCTATTCAAATCCCTATAGTTTACGCACATGCGAATTTTTCCGTCTTTTTTCGGCACTGGTACCACATTGGCAACCCATTGGGGATAGGATGTCACAACTAAGAATCCTGCATCAAATTGATTCATCACCTCAGCTTTGATCTTTTCAGGCATATCAGGTCTCATGCGAAGAACCTTTTGTTTGACGGGAGGGCAATCTTCTTTTGTCGGTATACGATGGACTACGATGTCGGTATCCAACCCAGGCATATCTTCATAAGACCAAGCAAATACTTCCACATAATCATGAAACATCTTAACCAACCTGCTCTTGACACCGCTTTCCAAGTTAACACCGATCCTGATTGCCTTCTTATCTGACTCAGTGCCCAGGTTGATAACTTCAACTGACTCTTTATGCAGTTGAATAACTTTTTCCTCTTGTAATAGAAGTCTGGCTAGTTCTTCCGATATGTCACAATCTTCCTCGCCTTCGTCTTCGGCTTGGTTGATAGGATATTAAAAGTCATAGTCGGCAATAGTAGAGTCATTGGCAATAGGATCCAGAGTGGATGTGGACCTGCAAGAGTGTGTGTATGTGCATGTAAGATACATGGCTATTTTTTGAAAATGTATTTGAAAGAAAGGAAAGACAATGAACACAAATATTTGAATGCAAAAGAGTCCAATGTACTGAATGATCATATGATTAGATGAACATAAATAAAACCCTTGACAAATGGACCAAAGTGCCCCGGGCCAGGCACATGGCTTAAAAGTCATTGTTTGAATATTACAGACAAAATATTCTTGAATTGAAAGAAAAGCAATAACAAATAGATTACTCCTCAATGAAGGAGATGGGCACAAAGTCCTTTGCATGCCAATTCTTCAGCTCCATTGTAGTTGAATACACCCAATCTTCAAATGCAACTCCTTCATCAGAATCACCCACGGCGTTGACTTTATGGCTTCCAATGCGGAGAGGTGGATTTCCAGCACGAGCATGCCTCACTTCCTTCTGAGCTTTGAAGGTGAAGCCTAAACCAAACTTGTTTGCTTTAAATGGGATATCGAGGAGTTTCCCCCAAGTATCATAGTTTCCTTCTTCAATTTCCGCACGAGCGTCTTTGATTGAAACCATCCTTGGTATGACTTTAACAGCTTCAAATTCATCAGAAGAACATTTGGTAGCAGCAACCATTGGGGGTACAACCTCAGAGGCTTTACACGGGGTCTCAATGAATTCTCCATCCATCTTTACGTACTTGAAAGAGTTAAGGTGGCTCACCATAAACTCTTCTTCTCCATAGACGGTGAGTATTCTGCCCTTGACTGGATATTTGAGTTTCTGATGGAGAGTTGAGGTTACTGCACCAACTTTATGGATCCACGGGAGACCTAACAGACAAGAATAGGCAGGACGAATATCCATAATGTAGAAGGTGGAGTTGAAGATTTTGGAGCCCACTTTGATTGGAAGATCTACCTCCCCATGAACAGTCCTCTTTGATCCGTCAAATGCCCTTACAACGATATCGCTTGGCTTTAAGACTAAACATTCACAGTCTAGACAGTCTAACGCCCCCTTGGGTAATACATTCAGAGAAGAACCAATGTCGACTAGCACATGTCGTAAGGTAGTCCCTTTACACTCGACAGAAACATGTAAAGCTTTATTGTGATTCTTCCCAAGAGGTGTTAAGTCAGCATCTGAAAATCCCAAGCCATTATCAGCTGTCAGGCTAGCCACACAATTCTCAAATTGGTTCGTTGTTGTCTCATGGGGGACATGAGCCTTTTTTAGGAACTTGATTAACGTCTGAGCATGGGCATCGGAACAAAGCAGTAATGACAACATTGAAATCTTAGAAGGGGTTTGCCCCAACTGTTCTATAATCTTGAAGTCGCTTCTTTTTATTATCTTCAAGATCCCGTCCATCTCACGGGTGGAGGGTTCTTCATCAGCTACGTCCATGAAGGGTACTCCAATCACATCAGGCTCAACAATATTCTCATTCCCTCTTGTATCAGTACTTGGCTTGGCAGCAGTAATGCGGATGGGCATCCTTGTAACAATTGGTTGTGAGATATTGGGTGAAAATATTCTCCCAGTTCTAGTTACTTTTCTTGAACCAGCTATGTTACCGATATTGTCATCTTTTTCTTCTTCGATCCAAGCATCTTGTTTAATCCCATGATAGAACACCTCAGCACCATAATTCCATGGTACTGCCTTATTCGAAAAATAGGGAAATGGCCCGGGATTGGTAATTATTAAGGGAGCAATAGTGGGTTCATTTGAAATCCTAATAGGACCTTTAGAGGTGATCCTAAGAGGCTTGTTTGAGATGGTAATAATGGAGAGGTCTTCACATTTGTTAGTAAAACTTTTGGCAAGTGGAGTTTTCTCGAATAGAATTTCGTAGCTATACATTAGACGTTGTATGCCTTTCTTCAGCCCTTCACATCCATTGAGTTGTCTTGTACAACACACACAGTCCTTTACGCAGCCAGGAAAAATCCCAGCCTTCAACAGGTTCTTTTTTATGGTATTCAGCCGAGTAGTCAGTTCTTCATTAGAGGAGACAAAACTTGTATCTTCAACAGCATTAACACCTTTGTCAGGCTTCGACATTGGAGCGGTGATTACATTCGGCGTTGGAGGAGGATAAAATTCAATAGTTTTGTTATCAATCAAATCCTGGATTTTGTTCTTCAAGGCCCAGCACTGGTCAGTCTCGTGCCTGGGGCTGCTTGAGTGGTAAGCACACATAGCGTTCAGATTATACTTTGGTGACGAGGTAGTAGGGTTGGCGGGAGGATCGTGTAATGTCACTAAATTAGCCTTAAGAAAATGTTGTAAGGCTCGAGACAATGACATGCCTAACCTCGTAAATTGTCTTCTTGGAGTTTCAAAACATTGATGATTTGCAGATGGTCTTGGAGTAGGAGTTGGATTGGATATTCGAACAACATTGATAGACGAATGATCATTCTTCTTGGTATGATCCCTTGCCTCGTACACAACATTGACTTCCTTCTTTGCAGCAAAAGGTTTCTTGATAGGATTGGGAGTGGAGGTAGATGCCACAAAGATATTCCCACTTTTGATGCCACTTTCAACTCTTTCACCGGTTAAGATTAATTCAGTGAAACCAGAAGAAGAGAAACAACCAATAGATTAAAGAAAGGACCAGACAAAGTGCCCATGAACATGCCAATGTGTTCCCGATCAGTCAAGGGTGGTTGAACCCTACTGGCGAGGTCTCTCCATTTTTGTGCATATTCCTTAAATACTTCATTCTTTCCCATGGTCATATCTTGCAACTGAAACCTCGTTGGCGCCAAGTCGGTGTTGTACTGATACTGATGATAGAAGGTAGTATCTTGCGCACATAAGACTTTAGATGGAGTTTTGGACAAGAAAATCCACCGTATTTTGCAAAGACTGGTATTTTGAATTTGTTGGGGCTGACTACCCCAGATATCAAACCCAAATAATCAAAATCTAAACCGGGAACGGATTGGATTTCAACATCTTTCAATCTGTCTTCTAACTGCTTGTATTTGTTATCGGCGGGTGGATATTGCTCGTCGAAATAATCATCATCTGATACTTGATCATTAACACAGTCAAGCTGAGTACTCTTGACCTCACTGTGATCAGTGGGAATAGAACTGACTGTTTTGAAATGCTGGTTCGCGAAATGTCGCGGTAAGCAAGAGTCGCCACCGTCTTTTATTTTCTCCAACAAGGAAAGGACAAAAGCACAGCAAAATTCCTTTTCGAGATGTTTCTCGGGTTCGAGAGGTAGATTATAGAAAGGGAAGGTGTTAGCACCCTTTCTCTCCGTGGTTATCCACGGGCTCTTAGGTACTTGCTCACTATGTTTTCAAAAGGTTTTGCTTTTCTTGTGTTTGTGGGTTTTGAAAAAGTTTTGTTTGAAAACTTCGATTTAACTCTTGTATCTGTCCTCAAGAGTGTATGAAGTGTTTGTTTGAAAACTTTTGTCAGAAAAGTGTAAGTGCGAAAAGTATTTTTGTTTTGAAAGAGCAAGTACCTGAGAACCTCTACCTACTCAAAAGAAATTAAGCTGTGTAAATGTCCTTTAGACAATACTATCCCACTATTGAGAAGTAGGTAGCACCGTCGTTGGAGTTTTCAGGTCAATTCGATTATAGGGACATGTGGTCACTAAAGAAATGGTAGGACGCCTTAGCGGTAACCCTAATGTCTTAGATCTTTTTTATCCGAGGCAACCGTTTCGAGGCAACTTTTTGATCTTTAGACAGGAAGGCGACCTCTAAAACACCCTATACTCAATGACCACGTCGAGGCAACCAAGTGAGCCGTACCCTAGGAGTGGCATGTGCGAGTGTGTCAGGATTCAGTTAAGTTATCTTTGCACATGTTATGGTGAGCTACGGGTTGATTTTAATTTCAGAGATAAGTCTTGTCATGCATAGCCTAGTTAACATACATCTAGCAGTTAAATGTTGCGGAAAATAAATCTATGCTATTACAAGGCGTCGGGTATTTACATCGCCAAAAACAACCCTTGAAAAATAAATGCGAGGAAATTAAAGAAAGCGATAAAAAGGGTCCTAATTAAAGCTATTACATCCTCGGAGCAGTTACATAATAATGATCAAAAATTAATATGCGCGAATAAAAATTGAATCGGAGAAGTTCCTAGGGTTTTGACCCTTTTTTGAGAAAGAAAGAGTTTTTTTGTTATTTGGTATTTTATTAAATTAAACCTAAAACTAATTAATTAATAAGAAGAAATATTTTTGAGTGTTTTATAAAAATAAAAATAAAAATAAAATGATTAAAAGTTGTTAAAAACAAACCCTAATTCTATGTTGATTTTATTTATTGCAAAAATATCAAATTTAACCTAATTAAGACTAAGTTAGTTAATTATATTTATTTACAAAAATAATAAATTAAAGGTGAAATTAATAAATAATAATAAAAAAATATTATATTTTAGTTTTCTGAATTTATTATGAAAATAATTAATTACTTTTGTTAGTGAAAATAATAATAATTAATAATAGTGAAAACAATTAAATATAAAATATAAAAGAAGAAAAAGAATAAACCCAAGGGGGGTGCTGGGCCCAGGAGGAGGTGTTCTTGGAAATTCTCAGGCCCATTAACTCCAGCCACGTTTGACCTTTGAGATTAGCTAGGCTTTTGTTGACTGAGGACTAGGATAATCCCTCCATCCTGGCCATTGGATTTGAATTTGAAGCCATCTGGCGCTTAGGAGTTGGAATCGTATGGTGGACATCCTTTGGAACTCTGCACATGAATATATTAAGAAAAATAGAATAAGCGTTTTGGGGGGACCTGGGATTCGAACCCAGGTCCCAATGGACGTTGCATGCTTTCCCCAACCACTCAGCCAACGCGTTCCAATCGTTAATAAAATAAAGAGAAATAATTATATAAGAACATAAACAAATATGCTGAAAACAAAATAAAACGCGCGTGTATTCATATTGACCAATGGAGTGTTAACACATCATCGTCTTCCTCATTGTACCTGCATATAGAACATTAGATAGCGGGGGTTTTTAACCCCCACAATATGCTACGAGGAAAAATAGCGATTAACACTGTGGTTTATATAAATATTTCGCGAAGGGTCAGTCTTGTTCGTTTTGTCCTAACGATTCCAACCATATGTCTCGCAAGTCTTAATTTTTCCTGGATTGCAAAGCCCCAATTTCAAAGCTCAAGAACCCTAGAAATCGCTCATGGCATCTTGTGATTCAGTGCATTATAAGTCAATTGAATGATACCACTAGCTTCATATGGGTTCTAGCAATGCAAAACAATCAAGAAATCATGTTAAATGCTCATGAATTAGGCAATACGATTTTGAATAAGAGAAGAAAGCCGTGGTTCTGTATTCTTAGATTCTTTGAGCTTTAAGGCCTGAATTTGATTGCCACACGTTCCTGGGAACTCCTGCAAGGTGTTAGAATCAACAAATTGCCTTGAATTGGTCTGGAATACAAGAATAGGTTTTCAAGTTTCTTGGAATTTTTTCAATATGCTATGGCTTTTTTCTGCAGCTTTTTCACGTCCTTTGATCAGGGTTTGCTTGCATATATATATATATATATATAGAGGAAACGAATTAGGTCAAAAACTTGAGCAAGAATCCATTGCAATGATGATTAGATCTTTGATTGAAAATCAAATATTTTTGATTTTTCATGATTGGAAAATGTTGCCAATTTTGGAGATTTTGCATCTTTGACTTTGAGCACGAATTTGCCAGCATATCTTGACCATATTTGCTTCACAAATTGATTGAAAAATCAAATCTTGCATTTTCCTACAATTTAAATTAATTAAATGAATTAATATTAATTAAAAATCCAATTAATCAATAAAAATAAGAAAATAAATTCAATTAAGCTTGATGGGTCGTGCATAGGTCATGGATGAAGTTTCAAGAAGAGATTTGAGGCCCATTAGCAAAAATAAGGTGTTTTGAGCAAAGTTGACTTTTGCAAATTCATAAAAATTTCCCAACTTCTCCAATGCACAACTTGCTCAATTTTGATCATATGACCATGTTCTTGGACATTTTGGAAAGCTATTGAAGTCCTCTAACCAATGCCTTTGGTCCCATGTCATTTGGATTTACCAATCTCAAGTTATGGTCTTTGACTTAAAGTGTATTTTTGTTGACTTTTGAATTTGACCTATAATGTAGAAATTGATAACTTTTTGTGAGAGCATTTCTTGGACTTGGAGTGTGAATATGGATTGTAGGAAATTGCATCCCATTCAAAATGAGCATTGGATGGGATTTTTCTGATGAACCATGAAAAAGTTATGCCCTGGTCAAGATATAGTTGACTTTTCTGCTGTCCAAAAATAGTAACTTTTTTGCATCTTGATGATTTTTGAGCTATCCTTGTGGAATCATGATCAAGACTTTATCAAATGATGATTGTGGACTCAAAATAAGATGTTGACCAAAAATTCTGACTTTTGACTGCAAAATGACCATTTTGCCCTTGTAGTTGACTGTAGGTCAAATGGTGCTTTTGACTGTGCAAATTGACACTGTGAGTCTTGAAACTTGGCATGTAGGTGCTTGAGAATGCATATAGGCATATGAGACTTGATTGAGCCATTGAAAACCTCCAATTCCTTGAAAGAACCAAAACCCTAATCTCAGCTGGCTTAGGAGGTGGTTTGACTGTCTAATCCTTGAGCAATCTTGAGCAATTTGAAGATCATTCTTGACAAATATTGAGGAATATGGAAGGGCAAATTTTAGGGTACAACAGTTTCCCCTGTTCAATCTTCTTAAACCTGAGGAGGTAGATTGGCTTGCGTGCCTTTCGTGATCCGAAGGTGGAAGATGATTGAACACTAAAGTGCCCAGAAATTTGCACTCGCATGGTGGAGTATCAGCAATGTGATGTCGGGAATGGGCTTACAGATGCCATTTGGAGAGATGATGGATAGGAGGATGGGCTTATAGATGCCATCTAGAAATGTAATGGATAGTTGTGGAGATGGGCTTAAAGATGCCATCTGGAAATGTTTGTTGAATTGTAACTTGGTAGGTTGAAAGAAGGAACCTGTGCAGGGTTACCTGATGATGAGTCCGTGTAAAACTGCATCTGAAAGAGAAGGAACCGGAATAGGGTTGCTTCATGATTGTCAAGTAGATAGTTGTCCTGTCTGGCTTCAGGTATTAATCTACAATCTGTCATCCACAGATATTTCCTGGCTAGTTACAGGTATTGATCTGGAACTTGAAAAAGGTTGGCAGATGAGATAGTTGTCCTGGCTGGTTACATGTATTAATATCTGACTTGAGAAAGAAAGATTGTCTTCCTGGATTGCTACAGGTATTGATCTTCAATCTCTTCATGTAGATAACTTTCCTGGCTAGTTACAGGTATCGAATCTACAATCAGTCGTCCACAGATATTTCCTGGCCTGTTACAGGTGTTGATCTGAAATTTAAGAAGGTTGGTCGAGATAGCTTTCCTGGCTGGTTTCAGGTATTAATCTCTGATTTGAGAAAGAAAGATAGTTTTCCTGTCTGGTTTCAGGTGTTGATCTTCAATCTCTTCATGTAGATAACTTTCCTGGCTAGTTACAGGTATCAAATCTACAATTAGTCGTCCACAGATATTTCCTAGCCTGTTACAGGTGTTGATCTGGAACTTAAGAAGGTTGGTCAGGGAGATAGTTGTCCTGGCTGGTTTCAGGTGTTAATCTCTGACCTGAGAAAGAAATATGGTTTTCCTGGCTTGCTACAGGTATTAATCTTCAATCTCTTCATGTAGATAACTTTCCTGGCTAGTTATAGGTATCGAATCTACAATCAGTCGTCCACAGATATTTCCTGGCCTGTTACAGGTGTTGATATGGAACTTAAGAAGGTTGGTCGGGGAGATAGTTGTCCTGGCTGGTTTCAGGTGTTAATCTCTGACCTGAGAAAGAAAGATGGTTTTCCTGGCTTGCTACAGGTATTAATCTTCAATCTCTTTATGTAGATAACTTTCCTGTCTGGTTACAGGTATAAATCTACAATTAGTCGTCCACAGATATTTCCTGGCTAGTTACAGGTGTTGATCTGGAACTTGGGGTATATGCCACTTTGAGAATGAGAATCTTCATTCTGTTTGGGGAATAAGTATCGGAATGTCGCCAAATCTGGATCATATATGAACTATCTCTTGCTCAATGGAGTAAACCGCTGAGGTTATAGAACCGGTCCATACTATGACGAAGGAGAACATCAAGATCTAGGAACTGACTCGTGCTCAATGGAGTATACCGTTGAGGTTATAGTACTTGTCCACCCTATGATGTAGAGAAACTGTCGAGATTATGAACCTTATCTGAACTTCAACCGAGGATAATCCGATTGAGATTTAAGAACTGGTCAGATCTTCGACTAAGTTGAGAACTTAACTGCATCTTTCCTGAAAGGTAAAGGTCAGTCACATGCAATGCATGAGATGGATCAAACAATGATGTTCTCAACATAAATGAGATCGTATAATATGATGCGTATATGCATGTATCATGATGTATAAAAATGTGATGTTTTAGCTGGGAAAATAAATCCCGGATAGCTGCTGGAGAATGATGTTGAATTCTTCGTTTCCGCTGGGGATGATGAACGAAGATGATTGCAAGAATAAATCGGTAGGAGAAGATGACTCTGTTGGGGGATAAACCTGGTGAAGAGATTACTCTGCGGGTAATTACTCTGTGGGGAAGAGATGCTGTGCTGAGATTTTAACGATAACTCCGTTGGGGATGCCGTTGATAAGCTCTATTGGGGGATTTTGATGATGAACTCCGCTGGGGGGTAGAAAGAACTTCGCTGGGGATGATCTTTCAGTTGCAACTGGATGAGGATAACCCAGTTAGACTCTGGTGGGGATAATCTCTGAATATGGATGGGGAGAGATATTTGTACTCTGCAGGGGACCAGCTTCTAGAATTTACTGGGGAAGATGATTCAACTCCGTTGGGGAAGCTTTTCAGACTGTGCTGGGAAATGGCTCCACTGGGGGTATCTTGTATTCTGCTGGGGAACAATCTTATATTTCTGTCGAGGAATATTAAGACTGCCGGGGATGCTTGCTGAGGAATATCTTTATACTCCGCTGGGGAATATTAAGACTTGCTGGGGATACCCAACTTCTTTAGGGCTGATAGTAGACCAACTCTGCTTGGGGAGAGTATTGTTGAATCTTGTCTTACTCTGCGGGGAGTGAAGGTATCTTGGTCATATTCCGCAGCCTACCTTGGTACTTTGGTGGACAAAGCAACTAGATCTCTTAGACAATTCTTATTGCCCCTACTTCCTATGTCACCTGTAATTAGTCCTTTGTTTCGTATGCAAGTATTCATGAGCAGCAATCAATGTCAAATGCATATATCAAAAATGAACATTGGACGTTCTTTGCAAACCAAAACAGATAAAGGAAAAACAATTTGCAATTTGTCTGAAAAATGAACTTGTATTGATTTTGAAGTTTGCCTGTAAATAGGCGTTTTGTACAAGAGGTTGACGTCCTAGTAAGAGAACGCCGCCGAACAAAATAGAGTTTATATAATTTGTGAAAAGGAAAACAAAACAGCTATGTGCAAAATCCCACTGGGTTCCAACTCTGCTATCGCCTTTATGTCTTCAAGCGTCTCATCACTTTGCTGCTTAGTTGAAGAGGAATCAGATTGATTGGTGCCGTATGAGCCTGATGGTCGATACCGAAGTCTGGATGTGAGGTGATCCAATGAGACATAGTATTACGCTTATCCCTAACTTTTGCCTGGACCCCCCTTTCGGGTTTTCAGTCCACCGGGATACCTATTTTTGCCCAAGCCGCCTTTTCAGGTTTTCGACTTGCCGGGTGTACAGATTTTTTAAATATTTTCATCCCTTATTTTTGCCCGAACCCTTTTGGTTCGCCGGGAAGCCCTTATTTTTGCCTAGGCCAGTCGACCTAGCGGGTCTTTAATCATGCGTAGTATCTTTTTACTATGTCTACATTGGCGGGGTGAGGAAGGTCGTCACCATCCATGGTGGTTAGAATCATCGCTCCTCCTGAGAAGATGTTCTTAACCACAAATGGCCCTTCGTACGTAGGGGTCCATTTTCCCCTGGGATCACCTTGAGGTAGGATTATGCGCTTGATTACCAGGTCTCCGACTTGATACTCTTGTCGTATGAATTTCTTGTTAAATGCCTTGATCATCCATTTTTGGTACATCTTACCATGACAAATAGCAGTGAGTCTCTTTTTGTCGATTAGGTTTAGTTGATCAAGCCGGGTCTGGATCCAGTCGTCTTTGCTCAAACCTGCATCCTTCATGATCCGGAGAGAGGGTATCTGAACTTCGATGGGTAGGACTGCCTCTATACCGTAGACCAAGGAAAAGGGTGTTGCCCCTGTTGACGTCCGTGCTGAGGTACGGTACCCATGAAGGGCAAATGGTAACATCTCGTGCCAATCTTTGTAGGTCACTGTCATCATCTGCACAATCTTCTTGATGTTCTTATTAGCTACTTATACAACCCCATTCATCTTCGGCCGGTAAGGAGAAGAGTTGTGGTGATGTATCTTGAATTGCTCGTAGAGCTCAGTGATCATCTTGTTGTTAATATTGGTACCATTATCCGTAATGATCCTCTCAGGTACACCGTATCGACAGATCAGGTTATGCGGAATGAATCGTGCCACGACGTTCTTGGTTACGGTAGCAAAGGAAGCTGCTTCAACCCAATTCGTAAAGTAATCAATCGCTACCAGGATGAAACGATTCCCGTTGGATGCCGTAGGTCTGATCTCGCCGATCATATCAATGCCCCACATTGCAAAAGGCCAAGGTGCTGTCAAGACGTTCAAAGGAACCGGAGGAAGGTGCACCTTATCAGCATAGATCTGGCACTTGTGACATGTCTGAGAATGTTGGTAACAGTCGGCTTCCATTGTGGACCAGTAGTATCCTGCCCGAAGGATTTTCTTCGCCATGGTATGCCCACTGGAGTGCGTTCCGAAGGTACCTTCATGCAGCTCTGCCATGATCCTTTCTGCCTCAATCTTATCCACACAACGCAGTAAGGTTGAATCATGGTTTCGTTTGTAGAGAATGCCATTGCTGAGGAAGAACTTTTCCGCGAACCTTCTCAGAAACTTCTTGTCATTAACAAATGCACCCTCGGGGTATTCTTGAGCTTCAAGATACCTCCTTACTTCATGATACCAAGGCTTTTCTGTTACCTCTTCAGTCTCAAGATCACAACAATGTGCAGGTTCATCTAATTTCCAAATAATGATCCAGGGAGCCTCGTTGTCCCATTTGACTTTGAACATAGAAGACATCGTAGCTAGCGCGTCCGCCAACTGATTCTCCTCTCATGGGAAGTGTTCAAAGGTTATCTCCTCGAAATGGGGAATAAACGTCAATACATATTCCTTGTAAGGAATAAGATTTGGGTGTTTCGTATGCCACTCACCTTTGATCTGACTGATCACGAGAGCGCAATCTCCGAAGACACTTAGAAACTTGATCCTTAGGTCAATTGCAGCTCGAAGACCCATGATGCATGCTTCATACTCCGCCATGTTGTTGGTGCAATTGAAGCATAGTCGGGCGGTCAGTGGAGTATGAGTGCCTTTAGGAGATATGATCACAACGCCAATGCCGTTACCCAAAGCGTTAGAGGCTCCGTCAAAGTGCATAGACCATTGGGATCCTTCCTCAGGTCCTTCATCCGGTCCAGGTACTTCACAATCAGTCACTACCATGATATTCTCATCTGGAAATTCAAAGTTCATAGATTGGTAATCATCCACTGCCTGATGTGCCAAATGGTCTGCCAACACACTTCCTTTGATTGCCTTTTGAGTCGTGTACTGGATGTCGTATTCCGTCAAGATCATCTGCTATCTTGCTATTCTTCTAGACAAGGCAGGATTTTCGAAGATATACTTGATTGGATCCATTTTTGAAATCAGCAGAGTAGTGTGAGTCAACATATACTGTCTCAGCAGGCGAGCAACCCATACCAAAGCGCAGCAAGTTTTCTCGAGCAGTGAGTATCGGGTCTCACAGTCGGTAAACTTTTTGCTAAGGTAATAAATAGCGTGCTCTTTTCGGCCAGACTCGTCATGCTGCCCCAGCACACATCCCATTGAGTTGTCCAGTACTGTCAAGTATAAGATTAGAGGCCTCCCTTCAACCGGTGGCATAAGAATGGGTGGCTCTTGGAGATACTCTTTGATTCTTTCGAAAGCGGCCTGACATTCATCATTCTAACGTACTACTTGATCTTTCTTCAGTAGCTTGAAGATTGGTTCACAGGTAGCAGTTAGATGTGAGATTAATCGGGCAATGTAGTTCAGCCGTCCTAGAAAGCCTCTGACCTCTTTCTCTGTCTTAGGAACTGGCATCTCTTGTATGGCTTTCACTTTGGCAGGGTCCACTTGAATACCTTTGTCGCTTACGACGAAGCCTAGCAATTTTCTAGATCTCACCCCGAAGGTGCACTTGTTCGGATTTAGCCTCAGCTTGTACAACTTCAACCGGTCAAACAGCTTCTGTAGATGGTCAAGGTGTTCCTCCTTAGTTTGGGACCTTGCAATCATATCATCGACGTATACTTCAATCTCATGATGGATCATATCATGAAACAGAGCGACCATGGCACGTTGGTAGGTTGCCCCAGCATTTTTCAACCCAAAAGGCATGACCTTGTAACAGAAGGTGCCCCACTGAGTAACAAAAGTGGTCTTCTCCATGTCTTCAGGAGCCATCTTGATCTGGTTATAACCGGAGAACCCGTCCATGAAGGAGAATACCTTATGCTGAGCAGTGTTGTCAACCAGAACGTCGATGTGAGGCAGAGGGAAGTCATCCTTAGGGCTCTCCCTGTTCAAATCCCTGTAGTCAACACACATTCGGACCTTACCATCCTTATTCGGCACTAGAACCACGTTGGCAACCCACTGAGGGTAAGAAGTTACTGCTAGAAAACCGGCATCGAATTGTTTCATAACCTCAACTTTGATTTTCTCGGACATCTCTGGACGCATACGACGAACCTTCTGTTTTACCGGAGGACATTCTTCCTTGGTAGGCAGGTGATGAACCACAATGTCGGTATCCAACCCAGGCATATCTTCGTAAGACCAGGCAAAGATTTCCATGTAGTCATGCAGCATCTGAATCAACCGTTGTTTCACACTAGATTCCAGATTGGCACCAATCTTGACTTCCTTTCTGTCTGTCTCAGTACCCAGATTTACCGTTTCCATTGGCTCTTCATGTGGCTGAATGGCCCTCTCTTCCTGGAGTAGCAGTCTTGCAAGCTCACCAGGCACTTCGCAATCATCTTCACCTTCTTCTTCGGCTAAGTTGATCGGATTTTCGAAGTCATAACTGGCAGTAGCAGAGTCGTTACCAGTGAGATCCAGAGTGGATGGGGACCTGTATATGTGAGTGTGTGTAAATAGCTGTTTTGCGATATATAATAAAGAAAGACAAGGAGCGCAAGATTTGAAATGCAAAAAAATCCAATGCTTTTATTAATGATATATGAAAATGACACACAAAAGCCCTCACAAATGAAGCCACGGTGCCCCGGGTAAGACACCGGGCCATAAAGTTTCACAATATTGTCTGTTTACAAATTCAAAGCAAAGGAGTTCATTACTGAGGAATAAAAGTAATAGGGACAAAGTCTTTTTCCGTCCAGTTGTTTGGTCCACCGTCAGTCGTAGGGTAGATCCAGCTGTCGAACTCAGATTCCTCTACGTCATCTTCAATGGCATTGACTCACGAGTTGCTGATGAACACAGGAGGTCTTCCACTCCTTGAACTACGAACAACCTTCTGAGCTTCTGCAGTGAAACCCAAACCAAACTTGTCAGTCTTCTGAGTGAAATCAGGAAGTCGGCCCCAATTTGCGCACTCACCCTTCTCAATAACAGCCCGAGCATCCTTTAAGGAAGCCATCTTCAAAGGAGAATCTTCAATCACAGTTTCAGCTGATGCCAGTGTCTAAGGAACCTCTTCAAAGTGCTGGAATGGAGTCTCAATGAACTCCCCATCCATTTCTATGTACCGGAACGAGTTGAGGTGGCTGACCATGTATTATTCCTCCCCCTGAACTGTTACAATCTTCCCCTTGACTGGGTACTTCAGCTTCTGATGTAGTGTGGAGGTCACAGCTCCAGCTTTGTGGATCCATGAACGACCCAACAAACAAGAATAGCACGGTCGGATGTCCATCACATAGAATGTAGAATCAAAGACCTGAGAACCAACCCTGATTGCAATATCAACCTCACCATGTACCATCCTTTTAGACCCGTCAAAGGCCCGGACAACAATGTTACTTGGCTTTAGTTCCAACACCCCGCAGTCCAACCTGTCTAGAGCTTTCTTGGGCAAGACGTTCCATGAGGACCCAGTGTCAACCAACACATGTGCAAGAGTAGTGCCCCTGCATTCAATGGAGACATGCAGGGCATCGTTATGGTTCTTCCCCTTAGCAGTCAGATCGGCGTCGGAGAAACCCAAACCATTATCAGCAGTTAAGTTGGCCACACAATCAGTAAACTGATCAACTGACGTCTCTTGTTGCACGTGGGCCGTCTTCAGGAAGGTAATCAAAGCCTTGGCATGGGCCTCTGAACACAATAACAGTGATAGCATAGAAATTTTAGATGGGGTGTGCCCCAGTTGCTCAACTACGTTAAAATCACTCTTCTTGATAATCTTAAGAATCTCTTCCATTTCCTGCTTGGAAGCTTCAACATTGATGGTCTTTGGTGCCTCTGTCCGGGCAGGCATATCAGTAGCGATCCCTTTGCCCTGAGCGTCAGATGACTCGGCAGCAGGGGTAGAAATAGGAACTTAATCAGGAAGGGAAGTAGGCACACTTGCAGGTGTGATGACAATAGGTCTCTGGATAGTTGGCGGTGCAATATCTGGTGAGAAAAGTCTACCACTGCGGGTGACTTTGGCAGGCCCGGTGAGGTTGCTGACGCCGGTACTAGTATCAAACTCTTGCTTAACTCCAAGAACATAAACATCTTCCCCATAGTGCCATGGGATAGCTTTGTCAGATGTATAGGGGATAGGCCCCAGAACAGTGATGATTATAGGTGCAATTTTTTGAACAGGCATAATTTTGACAGGCTTCCTCGAGGGAGTCTTAGGAGAGTTGTTGAAAATAGTAACAATGGACACTTCTTCAGTAGGGGTAGCTGGAACAACAATCTTTTCAAACAAGATTTCTTTATTATCCATCAGGTTTTGGATATCTGACTTCAAAGATGGGCAACCAGTAGGTGAAACGGAACACAGATGGTAACCTTCACTACATCCCGGATTTAAACTGGCTAGCAACAGGTTCCTCTTGACAATCAACAGCAGAGTAACAATATCATTCACAGAGGCTACAAACAGGTCTTCCTCTACAGCATTCACTCCATGCTTGGGCATGGGAGCAGTCACAACATTGGGCCTTTCGGGCGCCTCGAACTCTATCTCTTTAGCATCAATTAAGTCCTGAACCTTATTCTTCAGAGCCCAACAATCATCCGTAGTATGCCCTGGGCTGTCAGAGTGATAAGCGCAGCGGGCGTTAGGATTGTACTTTGGAGATGTTGTGTTTACAACCTTCAGAGCTTCTTTTATGGTCACTAGATTGGTTGTCAATAACTGCGGCAATATCTGGGACAAGGTCATGCTGAGCCGAGTGAACTGCCTTCTAGGTCTCTCACCCCTTTGCTGGTTGTGATGCTGAGGAGAAGCAGTAGGCTTTGAAATAACCACCGCGTTGACAGCTTGGCGGCGTTCCGGTCTATTCTGTCTCCTTGAACCATAGACAACACTAGATTCCTTCTTGAATGGTTTCTTCTCAGTGCTCGAGGAGGCACCTTTCTGTATCTTCTCGGACTTGATACCAACTTCAATTCTCTCACCAGTCAAGATAAGGTCTGTAAACCCGGCCGAAGAATTTCCGATCAGATGGTTAAAGAATGGACCAGACAGGGTCCCCAAGAACATATCAACAAGCTCATGGTCAGTCAAAGGTGGCTGCACCCTTCCAGCCAGGTCTCTCCACTTTTGGGCATATTCCTTAAATCCTTCACCTGTCCCTAGTGACTTACCCTGGAGTTGGGTACGCGTAGGAGCGAGGTCGGAATTATACTGATACTGCTTATAGAACGCAGTAGCCAAATCCTCCCAGTTACGAATACTGGCTCCATCCAGCTGATAGAACCACTCGAGTTGAGTCCCTGAAAGACTATCCTGGAAGAAATGGATCCACAAATTCTTGTCAGCAGTGTAAGGTTGGATCTTCCTTACATACGACCGGAGGTGCAGCTTAGGACAGGAAGCTCCGTCGTATTTGGCAAAAGCAGGTGCCTTAAACTTATGGGGAATCACCACCCCAGAGGATAAGCCTAGGTCTCCAAAGTCCAACTCGGGCACATTCTGTATCTCCATAGCACTTAAGCGGTCCTCCAGCTGTTTGTACCTATCCTCAGCAGGAGGATACTGTTCCTCATCATAATCCGTCTCGTTGTCGGAGACCACAGGACTATGAACCCTTCTCTCTTGTGGACTGTCTTTCCCAACAGAAGAAGTAGTCAGATCAACCTCATTTTGTAGTCCATTCCCAAATCTGCATCCAGTGTTGAACAAGTCAGTCCTCTTCTTCTTCTTCTTCTTCTTCAGAATCAGAGTCTTCAACTCCTGTTGACCCTTGGCTAGGCTCATAACCAACTCTTGGAACTGGGCGTTCTGGGCCTGGAGGGCCTTGATAGCTTGTTCAGTGGAAGGTTCAGTAGACATGATGATTGCTGAAATAAACAGCAAAGAAGATGAGTGACCTGTAAAAAGGGTACCTGTTATGCATATGATGAAATGAAATGCGTATGATTTATGCATGCAATGTTTTCAAGGATCTCGCGGGGTAAACAAAGAAACTTGTTAGAATTTGAATCTGGTAGCTTGATTGAAGGAACTTCATGTTGTTGAGAGTCCTTCTTCAAGAGTCAAGCTCACCATATCGAGTGGGTCATAGCCCCTGACTCAAGTTATCATGTTTTGATCTCCAAACAACCTTGGCTAGAGGAAAATAAATCCCCTTTGCCCCTTGCTAGACAGTTGGTTCATCATGTCCTGTATCACAAACCCTTGAGATCCTTGAAATGGGTTAGTCCTTATGCAAGATGTATGCAATGTTACGATGTTATGATAAAGGCACACCACAAGTATTCACAAAAGGCAAACATGGTAAAGGCACACAAGTCATACAACGGAGCCCTTAGATTTCAGGCTGGCATAAAGTTTAGGTACTACCCTATTTCAGTTTCAGTTGGTTAAGACCTGTCCTAAAAATAGTAACCGAGTTCTAGAGGATCTCAATACCACTGACTACCCTCAATCGGTCATAATTCCAGTTTGGCAACCTTTTCTTGTGGCCGGAACCATCGCGAGAGTTTAGCCTCAATGAGTGTAGCATACTGCTACTGTTCTATGGCCAAGTTGGCCAATTTAAGGTTCTAAGGTCAGTTGGTGCTTAATGACTCCTCAGAAGACCCATATTCTCCTCGTTCCAACACAAGGGATATCGGTACAGACCAAGGTGTCACACCAACGTAGCTACTGCTTCACCCGTGTCGGTCTACGTCGGACAGGTCCCTCACAGTTTATTGCTACTTACCTAAAAAAGGGTACCCCAGATCCGGGTTAGGATCTATAAAACTCCGATGTAAGCCCATAATATTAAAGCATACAAGGAAATACAATTGAAAACATAGAATGATCTAATCCTAAGGTACACCTCACTCATATATTTCCGCAGCAGAGTCGCCAGTTCTGTGATCGGTGGGAATAGAACTGACTGTTTTGAAATGCTGCTTGGAGAAATGTCGCGGTAAGCAAGAGTCGCCATCGTCTTTTATTTTCTCCAACAAGGAAAGGACAAAAGCACAACAAAATTCCTTTTTGAGATGTTTCTCGGGTTCGGGAGGTAGATTATAGAAAGGGAAGGTGTTAACACCCTTTCTATCCGTGGTTATCCACGGGCTCTTAGGTACTTGCTCACTATGTTTTCAAAAGGTTTTGCTTTTCTTGTGTTTGTGGGTTTTGAAAAAGTTTTGTTTGAAAACTTCAATTTAACTCTTGTATCTGTCTTCAAGAGTGTATGAAGTGTTTGTTTGAAAACTTTTGTCAGAAAAGTGTAGGTGCGAAAAGTATTTTTGTTTTGAAAGAGCAAGTACCTGAGAACCTCTACCTACTCAAAAGAAATTAAGCTGTGTAAATGTCCTTTAGACAGTACTATCCCACTATTGAGAAGTAGGTAGCACCGTCGTTGGAGTTTTCGGGTCAATTCGATTATAGGGACATGTGGTCACTAAAGCAATGGTAGGACGCCTTAGCGGTAACCCTAATGTCTTAGATCTTTTTTATCCGAGGCAACCGTTTCAAGGCAACTTTTTGATCTTTAGACAGGAGGGCGACCTCTAAAACACCCTATACTCAATGACCACGTCGAGGCAACCAAGTGAGGCGTACCCTAGGAGTGGCATGTGCGAGTGTGTCAGGATTCAGTTAAGTTATCTTTGCACATGTTATGGTGAGCTACAGGTTGATTTTAATTTTAGAGATAAGTCTTGTCATGCATAGCCTAGTTAACATACATCTAGCAGTTAAATGTTGCGGAAAATAAATCTACGCTATTACAAGGCGTCGAGTATTTACATCGCCAAAAACAACCCTTGAAAAATAAATGCGAGGAAATTAAATAAAGCGATAAAAAGGGTCCTAATTAAAGCTATTACATCCTCGGAGCAGTTACATAATAATGATCAAAAATTAATATGCGCGAATAAAAATTGAATCGGAGAAGTTCCTAGGGTTTTGACCCTTTTTTGAGAAAGAAAGAGTTTTTTTGTTATTTGGTATTTTATTAAATTAAACCTAAAACTAATTAATTAATAAGAAGAAATATTTTTGAGTTTTTTATAAAAATAAAAATAAAAATAAAATGATTAAAAGTTGTTAAAAACAAACCCTAATTCTATGTTGATTTTATTTATTGCAAAAATATCAAATTTAACCTAATTAAGACTAAGTTAGTTAATTATATTTATTTACAAAAATAATAAATTAAAGGTGAAATTAATAAATAATAATAAAAAAATATTATATTTTAGTTTTCTGAATTTATTATGAAAATAATTAATTACTTTTGTTAGTGAAAATAATAATAATTAATAATAGTGAAAACAATTAAATATAAAATATAAAAGAAGAAAAAGAATAAACCCAAGGGGGGTGCTGGGCCCAGGAGGAGGTGTTCTTGGAAATTCTCAGGCCCATTAACTCCAACCACATTTGACCTTTGAGATTAGCTGAGCGTTTGTTGACTAAGGACTAGGATAGTCCCTCCATCCTGGCCATTGGATTTGAATTTGAAGCCATCTGACGCTTAGGAGTTGGAAGCGTATGGTGGACATCCTTTGGAACTCTGCACATGAATATATTAAGAAAAATAGAATAAGCATTTTAGGGGGACCTGGGATTCGAACCCAAGTCCCAATGGACGTTGCATGCTTTCCCTAACCACTCAGCCAACGCGTTCCAATCGTTAATAAAATAAAGAGAAATAATTATATAAGAACATAAACAAATATGCTGAAAACAAAATAAAACGCACGTGTATTCAAATTGACCAATGGAGTGTTAACACATCACCGTCTTCCTCATTGTACCTGCATATAGAACATTAGATAGCGGGGGTTTTTAACCCCCATAATATGCTACGAGGAAAAATAGCGATTAGCACTGTGGTTTATATAAATATTTCGCGAAGGGTCAGTCTTGTTCATTTTGTCCTAACGATTCCAACCATATGTCTCGCAAGTCTTAATTTTTCTTGGATTGCAAAGCCCCAATTTCAAAGCTCAAGAACCCTAGAAATCGCTCATGGCATCTTGTGATTCAGTGCATTATAAGTCAATTGAATGATACCACTAGCTTCATATGGGTTCTAGCAATGCAAAACAATCAAGAAATCATGTTAAATGCTCATGAATTAGGCAATACGATTTTGAATAAGAGAAGCAAACCGTGGTTCTGTATTCTTAGATTCTTTGAGCTTTAAGGCTTGAATTTGATTGCCACACGTTCCTGGGAACTCCTGCAAGGTGTTAGAATCAACAAATTGCCTTGAATTGGTCTGGAATACAAGAATAGGTTTTCAGGTTTCTTGGAATTTTTTCAATATGCTATGGCTTTTTTCTGCAGCTTTTTCACGTCCTTTGATCAGGGTTTGCTTGCATATATATAGAGGAAATGAATTAGGTCAAAAACTTGAGCAAGAATCCATTGCAATGATGATTAGATCTTTGATTGAAAATCAAATATTTTTAATTTTTCATGATTGGAAAATGTTGCCAATTTTGGAGATTTTGCATCTTTGACTTTGAGCACGAATTTGCCAGCATATCTTGACCATATTTGCTTCACAAATTGATTGAAAAATCAAATCTTGCATTTTCCTACAATTTAAATTAATTAAATGAATTAATATTAATTAAAAATCCAATTAATCAATAAAAATAAGAAAATAAATTCAATTAAGCTTGATGGGTCGTGCATAGGTCATGGATAAAGTTTCAAGAAGAGATTTGAGGCCCATTAGCAAAAATAAGGTGTTTTGAGCAAAGTTGACTTTTGCAAATTCATAAAAATTTCCCAACTTCTCCAATGCACAACTTGCTCAATTTTGATCATATGACCATGTTCTTGGACATTTTGGAAAGCTCTTGAAGTCCTCTAACCAATGCCTTTTGTCCCATGTCATTTGGATTTACCAATCTCAAGTTATGGTCTTTGACTTAAAGTGCATTTTTGTTGACTTTTGAATTTGACCTATAATGTAGAAATTGATAACTTTTTGTGAGAGCATTGGATGGATTGTGAAGATGGATTGTAGGAAATTGCATCCCCTTCAAAATGAGCATTGGATGGGATTTTTCTGATGAACCATGGAAAAGTTATGCCCTGGTCAAGATACAGTTGACTTTTCTGCTGTCCAAAAATAGTAACTTTTTGCATCTTGATGATTTTTGAGCTATCCTTGTGGAATAATGATAAAGACTTGATCAAATGATGATTGTGGACTCAAAATAATATGTTGACCAAAAATTCTGACTTTTGACTGCAAAATGACCATTTTGCCATTGCAGTTGACTGTAGGTTAAATGGAGCTTTTGACTGTGCAAATTGACACTATGAGTCTTGAAACTTGGCATGTAGGTGCTTGAGAATGCATATAGGCCTATGAGACTTGATTGAGCCATTGAAAACCTCCAATTCCTTGAAAGAACCAAAACCCTAATTTCAGCTGGCTTAGGAGGTGGTTTGACTGTCTAATCCTTGAGCAATCTTGAGCAATTTGAACATCATTCTTGACAAATCTTGAGGAATATGGGAGAGAAAATTTTGGGGTACAACACTCACCAATCTGGTTCTCTTCCTCTTCATATGAATCTCCTCATACTGGGATTTGACGGACTGTCTCCTTGAACCTTCTACCCATGTTGAGTAAAGCTTTCTTCTTTGGCTTCTTCTTAACAGCCAGCAAAGCCATCATATCTTGCTGCCCCTTGGCTAGGTCTAGTAGAGTCTCCTGAAACTGAGAATTCTGGGCTTAGAGATCCTTCACAGTTTTCTCTAGATTCATCTTGCTGAAATAAACAGCAGAGAGATAAGGAAACCTGTTATGCAAAAACCTGTCGTGTTATGATGCATGAATATGCATATGCAAATGATTTCAAGGATTAATGAGATTTAAATTTGTATAGACAAAAGAACAAACAGTTTTCATTAGACAAAACAAGAGAGATTACATCATGCCTCTTGGGTTTACAAAATAACTTTCTAAGATAAAAATACCGAACGCATCCTCTTTGGCGCGAGATAAGCGTTCACACTTTGCTCTTCTTGTAGCTGTTTCGTAAGCTCCAAGACCCTCTTCTCACTAGCATAGAATTGAGCTCGAAAGTATCTCGTTCTTCCTTAAGCTGAATCCAACCCTTTTGTAAGTCTTCGAGAGAGGTAGGCATGTTGGGATGGAGGATAGTGTAGGGAACATCTCATTTGACCACAAGCTCCATGATGACTGGTAAGATTTAAGGATAAGGCATCAAAAGTTTCTGAGCACGAGCTCACACCCATTTAAGGTAAGGCTCGAGGGGAATGGAGTTCTTGTATCCTAACGTCTTGTTATCCATCTTGTTCAACATCCTCCAAGCTCGGATAAACCTCTGACGGTAACCTTGATTGTCATTCTCGTAGTCGAATACCACTCCTTGGATAAGCATCTCATGTGAACCATCCCTTCGGGCGTAACCAAACTGTCGTAAGGCCAAGCAGGGGTTGTAAGTGATACCTCCTCTAATGCCAATCAAATGGACATTAGTGAATTCTCCACAACGGTCGACGATAGTAACATTCTCCAAAGAGCGGAACACCAATGAATATCTGAATGTCTGAGCATCATCAACCTATGGGACCATCTTGAACCTTGCTCATTTTTCAACACAGATTGGGGAAGATGCAAAGTAAACCATCTTGCCAAGAGAGGAGTGCAACACATGAGGATACCTCTCTTCCTCAAAGTGCGAGAGTGAAAAGAATGTAGGATGTCTCCTAACAAAGTAGGCACCAGGTTACGAGACATGAAGATTTTGATAAAGTTTACATCTATGAGTTGGTCAGGATTTGGAAACAAAACCATCCCATAGATGAGAAGGGCCACAATTTCCTAAAAAGCTTGCAAGTCCAAGGAGTTCCAACAATCTTGAGATTTCTCAAACAGGAATTTAGCCAAGAAACCTTTGACACCACTCCTCGTTTCCCAATTAGTTTTGACATCAGATTGTTGCAAGTGTAGGGCTTGAGAAATCTTTTCAAGTTTTGGATCTCTTTCTGTACCATTGAAGGGTAGTCGATTGAGAATGGGGATCCTCAAGATTTGGAAGAATTCTTCTAAAGTTGGCACAAGTTGATAGTCGGGAAAAGTGAAGAAATGGTGTAGAGGATCAAAGAATTGGAAAAGCACCTTCATCATATCCTCATCAGTGTTGGAGGTAACCAAGTTTAGGAGGCGACCATGTCTTTCGGTAAATGGAGAGTTCTCAGGAACCCTTGATGCTAACTCTTTGAGTTGAGGAGGGATCCTTACGAGATTGACTTGAATGGTTTTCCTGCGAATTTAATCCATGTCCTCAAAACAGAACAAAGATAAATCCCAAAAATCCTTGAAATGGTTAGTGAGTATGAGTATGATGTTTATGATGTTATGTAAAAGAAAATATATACAAACAAGGCAAACAAATCCTTAGGTTCAGGCTTGCATGGAGTCTCATAGGTAAATACCCTCTTGAAGTTTAGTTGGCTCAAACCTGTCCTAGAAATAGTAACTGAGTTCTAAAGAAGCTCAAAATCACTGGTCTATCTTCTCGGGCATTGTTTTAGCGCAAGCCTCTTTAATGGTGACCGAAATATCCCAAAAAACCAAACCTAAATGAGTGTAGTATCTAGGCTCTACCAACTTTGGACTGCACCAAAGCCAGTCATCTCACTACGTCCAAATGGCCAAGTTGGTCAAGTAAAGGTTCTAAAGTCAGTTAGTGCTTTATGACATCACTCAACGGCCCTGTATTCTCCTTGAATACTCAAGGGCTACCGGTACCCACAAATATGTCACACTAATGTAGCTATTTCTTAGACCATGTCGGTATACCCTGCACAGTTTCCACAACGTATTGCTACTTACCTATAAGGTATCCCAAATACAAGTAGAGGATTTAAACCCAAACAAAGAACCAAAATGTAAAGCAAACAAATCAAACAATGAAAGCAAGTAAATGTGATCTAGCCCTAAGGTAACCCCACTTTTAAAAAGATCCCCAGCAGAGTCGCCAGTTCTGTGATACAGTGGGAGAACTGACTTGGGTGTTTTGCGTTTTATCGCAAATGTTGCGGTTAGCAAGAGTCGCCACCGACTTTTCTTTTATCCAAAAGGAAAGGTGAAAAAACACAGGAAAGACCTTTGAGATTATTTCTTGAGTTCGGGGGGTAGATTATGAAAAGGGAAGGTATTAGCACACTTTTCATCCATGGTATTCCATGGGCTCTTAGTTACTTGCTAGATCACTTGATTTTTGTTTGAAAATTTGCTTTGTGTGGTTTTTGAAAGTATTTTATAAAGAGGCCTTTGTCTAGGCAAACTTTGTAATGATTCTCGTTCGTAAGAATGTATACAAAGTATTTGATCTTTTAAAAATGTTTTCAAGTTTGAAAGATGTTTTGAAAGTGTGGGTGTTTGTTTTGAAATGGAGCAAGTAACTAGTGTTGTACCCCAAAATTTGCCCTCCCATATTTCTCAATACATGTCAAGTGAGGTCCTCAAATTGCTCAAGGAAGTCCAAGGGTTGACCAGACAAACTATTTCCTAAGGCAGTCTCCTCAAATTAGGGTTTCATTTTGCATCAAGATGTTTGAATCCAAAGGGTTCCAAATTATCACTATTGTCCTAATATGTTCTCAAGATCATCCATGTCAAGTTTCACGCCTTGCAGAGGAAGTTTGCTCAGTCAACTGCTCAAATGCCTGAAAATTGATTGTGCTAGGTTAAAAGTCAACTGTGGCCCACATATAGTCAAACTTCAAGATTTTTGGTCAAAATTATCATTTTGAAGTGTTATTCATAATTTGAACAAGGGTTTATCATGATTCCTCAAGGATTGCTCACAATTCATCAAAACCCAAAAGTTGCTAAATTAGGGTTTTGTAGGAAAAGTCAACTCAACTTTGACCAAGCATAACTTTATCATACTTTATGAAAAATAACCCATCCAAAGCTAATTTTGAAGAGGATGTAATTACCTACAATTCATCTTCAGCTCCCAAGTTAAAAATATGCACTCACAAGAAGCTATGAATTTGGACATTATAGGTCATTTTGAGAAGTCAACAAAAACACCTTTTGGGTCAAAGCTTCATACATGAACATGGAAGACTCAATTGAGATGAGACAAAAAGGGTTGCTTAGAGGACATCTTAAGATTTCTAAAAAGTCCAAGAACACCTCTCTAGGGTCAAAATTGAAGGAGTTGTGCATTGGCCAAGTTGACCCTTTTTGCAAAATTGCCAAAAGTCAAATGTGTCCAAAATTGCATTTTTTGATAAATGGGCCCAACTTTTTATGCTTGCACTAAGTTTTAATATGACCCATGACCCACGATCCTTTCCACTTGTCATTCTTTTATTTTTGTTATTTATTTTGATTTTATTTCATTTAAATCAAATAAAATCAATATAAAAAAGTGAAAATATCAAAAATGATTAAAACCTTGAGATTTTGTGCATGATTAGGTCCATTATACAGCAGGAGACAAGATAAAATCGTGCAAGGCTTCATACGGACACAAAAAGATTGAATTTGCTTGTTTTGGAAAGATTTGGTGCAAGGATTGAATCATTGATCAATCTTCATAATTGGAAAAGATTTGATACAAACTGTAACCCTAATGCACTCTACTATACATAAGGAACAAAAGAAGACCAAAAGGAGAGGCTAGAGGCATGCAAAGGCAGATAACCAATTTCAAAAATTCAAGGAAAAATGTGCAAACCAAATTCCAAGTTGCAGGCCATCTCAAGCCGTTCTAACCATACCCATCGTTTTCTGGACGTCCTAGGATCGTGTTTCCATCATTAGCAAGCCTACCCACGCTCAGAATCCCCTTGTAGCAATCACACGGTTTGCATCTTTTCTTGAATTCGAATATATTGATTCTGGCATATTTAGCATGATTAATTGGCATATTTATAATCCTTGAGATGTTTGCAAGATAATGACTGTATTCAATTGCATTTTTATTAACTGTACATCAAAATGCCATGGCTAGGGTTTTTTCTTCGTTTTTAGGGATTTCTTGTACAGGAAAAATTAGGCATTGATAATGGTACCATGATGCTCGTGAGGTTGAAACGAGTTGATTGGTACCATTGGTTTTCATTTATCATGCATGTACAAGATTTTGGAAATGCACAGGGGCTATACCTACGCTTGATGTCCGTAGGTAGAGTCTTTTTACCTAAAAAGACATAATCAATAAAGAAGACAATGGTGTGGCAGTGTGTGAGTGGCTCGTATGAATTTCCGCGTGTTTTGGGAGGCGTGGAACGTTGTTTGCATTATATTTTATTTGTTTCATTATTATTACAACTAACATGTTAGCGTAGATGGTGAGGTTGCTGGCCTTTGATGCACACGTCCTGGGTTTGATCCCAGGCGTGTGCATTTTATTATTTTCTCAATAATTTCAGGATAATCCAGTGGTTCACATTCTCAAGCGTATTCCATGCACTCTCCACATCAGCCATTTGATGTGCTCCTGGCCAGATCCAAGGCTTATCCCTTGAGGGTCCACCATGCGCCTGAGTCAAGCATGCACACAGGATTTTGCAAAGTCAAAAAGGGCCAGGAATTGTTGGGCCAAGAGATCAGGTCCACACCCCCTTGCTAAAACAACATCAGGCCCATTTTTCTTTCTTTTCTATTTATTTCTTTTATTTAATTTAATTTGCTTAATTATTTTTAACCAAAATTAATTTCTTTTTTACAAAATCAAGAGTTTCACAAAAAATTAGAATTAGGTTTTTATTTTATCAAATTTAATATAATTTAGTTTGATTTAATTTAGGGAAATTCTAACTTTTTTTATTTATTAAAACCAATTAGAAAAAATTAGGGTTAAACTTGTGATTTAATTTTTTATTTCTTTCTCAAAAAATAAAAAAATACAAAATAGGTTAGCTTAATTTATTTTTTTCTTAAATTAAATTCAATTAGTAATTAGGTTTTTTATTATTATTCAATTGAGCTTTATTTTCTCAAATAACACAAAAAATGACAAAAAAAAATGATTTTTCCCTTTAAGTTACAATTAGGTATAGTTAGGGTCAAAACCCTAATTATTTTGCATCCGATTCATCGCGCGCGTTTATTATTTTTGCAATATTAATGTAACTGTCCATGGTATGTAATAGTTGAATCTAGGACTTTCTTAATTTATCGTTTTTACGGGTTTTTTGGCTATGTAATTAATCCCTATCCCGAAGCCTTGTAATAGCGTAGGTTTATTTTCTCGCATTTTAATTCTCGCAAGTATTAACTGTTTAGATGTATGTTAATAGGATTGTATGACACGATTGCATGATAATTTAAAACGGCTAGAAAACCCTAATGTGCAAAGATAATAACTGAAATCAAATCACTCGCACATGCGCACTCCTAGGGTATACTCTCACTTCGGCTGCCTTCGGTAAACGGTCATTAAGTATAGGGTGTCTTAGTGGTTACCCTCCTGTCTAAACAAAGATCAAATGTCCCGTTCAGAAATGTTGCCTCGAAATTGTTGACTCGAAAATGTTGCCTCGAATATGATCTTAAGACTCTAGGGTTATTACTAAGGTGTCCTAACATTGCTTCAATGATCATACGTCCCTCACAAATTGACCCTTACAACTCCAACGACAGTGCTTCCTATTTTTCAATAGTAGGATAGAGTTGTCTAAAGGAAACGAGAACAAACATGATCTTTTTTTCGAGTAGGTAGATAACTGTTAGGTACTTGCTCAAAACAACAAATATTTTACACCATACACTTTCAAACAAAATTTTCAAACTAAAGTTTTCAAAACACTTCGTAACACTCTTTAGGACAGAAACAAGGGTTAAAACAAAGTAAAACAAAACTTTTCAAAACAAGCACACACAAGCAATTTTAAAAGATGAGAAAGTACCTAAGAGCCCATGGAAAAGCATGGATAGAAAGGGTGCTAACACCTTCCCTTTCTATAATCTACCCCCCGTACTCAGAATATCTCAAAAAAAGGATTTTTTCTGTGCTTTTTTCCTTTTCGGTTGGATGAAATAAAATTCGGTGGCGACTCTTGCTTACCGACATTTTGCGAATACAAAACGCAAAACACAAACCAACATTTTCAAAACAGTCGGTTCTGCCACCGTATCACAGAACTGGCGACTCTGCTGGGGAGAAATTAGTGGGGTATACCTTAGGATCTAGTTCATCATAATTGCTTCTCTTCTTTGTTTTGGTTGCTTTACTTTTAAGGGTTTTGTTTGGGAGTTACTATAGATCCTAACCCGGATCTGGGGATACCTTTTAGGTAAGTAGCAATAAACTGTGAGGGAACTTTACAGCATAGACCGATACGGTTGAAGCAGTAGCTATGTTGATGTGGCACATTGGTTGGTACAAGTATCCCTTGTGGAGAAACGAGGAGAATACGGGGCCGCTGCATGGTGTCGTTAAGCATCAACTGACCTTAGAACCTTTAATTGACCAACTTGGCCATTAGAAAGTAGTGAGATAGCCGGCCTCAGTGTAAAGCTGAGAACTGGTTGATACTCGATGCTACACTCATTGAGACCATACTCTCGAGATAGTTCCAGCCGCAAGAAAAGATTGCGTGAGCTGAAACCATGACCGATGGAGGATGGTCAGTGATATTGAGATCCTTTAGAACCTGGTTACTTTTGCTAGGACAGGTTGAAACCAACTGAACTTCAAGAGGGTACTACCTTTGAACTCATGCAAGCCTTAAACTTAAGAGCTTTGTGTGACTTGTTTGCCTTTGCCATACCTGTTATCTGCTATACCTGTTGTTTTTATTATCATGACATCATGCATCATAACATGGCATTCATACTTCATTATACTAACCATTTCAAAGACCAAGGGAATTTATCTTTGTTCCATTTTGCAGATTATGGCTTCCGTGTGCAGAAATACCATCCGAGTTAACTTTGTGCAAATACCTGCTCAACTTAAGGAGTTAGCCTCAAGAGTTTCTGAGACTTCTATGTTCATTAAGAGACATGGTCAGCTTCTTAGCCTGGTCACCTCAAAGCTTGATGAGCAGATGATCAGTGTGCTTTTCCAGTTCTTCGATCCTGTGCATCATTGCTTCACCTTTCCAGATTACCAACTGGTTCCCACTTTGGAAGAGTTCTCTCACTTATTGGGCATATCCATCCTTGAACAGGTACCCTTCACAGGTATGGAAGAGGTTCCTAGACCAGAAGACATTGCCTCAGCTTTGCATTTGAAACAGGCTGATGTAGTATCTAATTAGGAAACACGAAGCGGGGTCGAAGGCTTTCTAGCCAAATTTTTGATAGGCCAGGCTCAACTATTCTGGGATAATTTGGATTTTCAGGCTTTCGAAGATATCTTGGCTCTCCTTATCTATGGTTTGGTTCTCTTCCCGAATCCAGATTCCTTTGTAGATGTGAATGTTGTCAAGATTTTCCTTTCTCGCAATCCCGTGCCTATCCTGCTGGGTGATATCTTGCATGCCCTCTATACTCGTACCGTGCGAAGAAGAGGGACTCTCATGTGTTGCATTCTGTTGCTGTCAAGGTGGTTTATTTCGCACCTCCCCAAGTCTGTGCTGAAGAATGAAGAAGGTTTGGGATGGTCTTACAGATTAATGTCACTTGCCCATACAGACATTCTTTGGAACTCCCAGGCTATGGAAGACACTGCAGTCATTGATCGTTGTGGGGGATACCCTAATGTCCCATTGCTTGGAATCAGAGGGGGTATAACCTATAATCCTTGTCTAGCTTTGCGACAATTTGGTCGTGCTCGGAGAGATGGTCCCCATGAGCTACTTCTTGAGAATATTGCATTTGACTACAAGGAGGACATTGAGGAGCATCGCCGAAGGTTTATACGAGCTTGGGGCATGGTGAACAGATCTGACCCCCAAGAGCTGGGACCAAGGACTTCCCTTCCCATGCAGCCTTACCTCCAATGGGTCCGAGCTCGTGCCCAAAAGCTTGGGATGCCTTATGAAGCTGTGTTACCAGTGATTGTGGAGCCCACCAATGAAGAGGGCGTTCCTTACACAGTTTTTATCCTTACATGCCCATTGATCCTGGAGAGTTGCAGAGGTCTTGGATTCAGCTGAAAGAGGAGAGGGATACTTACCGGGAGAAGTACCATGAGCAAGAAAGGAAGATTTTGAAGCTCACCAGGTAGCTCGAGGAAGAAAGAGTGATCAATGACTACGTCAGCACAAAGAGGAAGCGTCCATGGGACTTTTGATTTTGCTTTTCTAGTTTTATATTTTTTTTCCATTTACTTATTTGTAACGCCTTAAAGGCATTGTTGAACCTTTCACAAGTTAATCTAATAAAGTTTGTTTATTTTTGGTTTGCAAATTTAAATTTCCCAAAGTCTTTGAAATCATTACATGCGCATCCCATTATCATACACATCATTACAGGTACCCCTACAGGTTTCTCATCTTCTTCGCTGTTTATTTCAGCAGAAATGTCTTCCGATCAAGCCATCAAAGATCGTCAGGCACAAAACGCCCAATTCCAACAAATGTTCTTAAGTATGGCTAAAGGGAAAGAGGATTTGAAGACCCTGATTCTGAAAGAGAAGAAGAAGAAGAAAAAGGTTGGTATTCTGAACATGGGTAGAAGATTCAGAGAAAGGATAAGACAATCAGCTGATCTGACCTCCTCATCCAAGGACAGGGAGAACCAAGAAAGGGTAAAGGACCCTAGTCCTGCAGTTTCTGATAACGATACGGATTACGATGATGAGCAATATCCTCCTGCTGAGGATAGGTACAAGCGTTTAGAAGACTGTTTGAGTTCTATGGAGATTCAGAAGATCCCTGGTTTGGATTTCGGAGAGCTGGGATTAGTATCGAGAGTGGTGATCCCTCATAAGTTCAAAGCTCCAGTTTTTGCCAAGTACGATGGAGTATCCTGTCCAAAACTCCATCTCCGCTCGTATGTCAGAAAAATCCAACCTCACACTTCTGATAGAAATTTGTGGGTGCATTTCTTTCAAGATCGTCTGTCAGGGACTCAGCTTGAATGGTTTTATCAATTGGAAGGAGCCAGTGTCCGAAACTGGGAAGACCTTGCTGCTGCTTTTTATAGGCAGTATCAGTATAACGCCGACCTTGCTCCCACTCGTACTCAGCTCCAGGGTATGTCTATGGGTGAAAGTGAAGGTTTTAAAGACTATGCTCAAAAGTGGAGAGACTTGGCTGGAAGAGTCCAACCCCCTTTGTCTGATAGGGAGTTGGTTGACATGTTTCTAGGGACGCTATCTGGTTCATTTTTCAATCATCTGATCGACTGTTCGTCATCTGGGTTTACTGAGTTGATTTTGACTGGAGAGAGAGTAGAAGCTGGCATTCGAAGTGGTAAAATACAGAAGGATACTTCATCAAGTGCAGTAAAGAAGCCTTTCACCGGTAAGAAGGAAGCTAGTGCAGTCTATGGCTCGATGGGCCAAAGCAGACCTGAACACCGTCAAGCAGTAAATGCGGTAGTGATATCAAGATCCACAGTTGCTCCACAATGCAATAATCAACAAAGGGGGGAAAGACCACAGAGGCAGTTCACTCGGCTCAATATGACCTTGTCTCAAATTCTACCACAATTATTGAAGACCAATCTGGTAACTCTGAGGGAAGCCCCGAAGAACCCCAACACCACTTCTTCTCACTATAACCCGAATGCCCGCTGTGCCTATCACTTCGAAAGTCTAGGTCATGATACAAACAACTGTTGGGCCTTGAAAAACAAGGTGCAAGACTTGATCGAAGCCAAAGAGATTGAGTTTGATGCTTCGGAGAAGCCCAACGTCATAACTGCTCCCATGCCTAAACATGGTCATGGAGTAAATGCTGTAAGCGATGATTTATTTGTGACCTATGTGGAAGAAATTTCTACTCATTTGATGACAGTAAAGAAGAATTTGCTATTGGCCGGTTTATTTCCGGGTTATGGTGAAGGTTGCCACATGTGTTCAATTCTGCCTACTGGTTGCCGCTTATTGAAATCAGGTATTCAGCACCTGATGGATAACAAAGAGATCCTGTTCGAAAAGACTATGATTCCGCTGGTTCCAGTTGAAGATGTTTCCATCATAACCATTTCCGCCAATCCTTCAAAGGTTTCCTCGAGAAAACCTGTTAGGATTACACCCGTCCCAAGAATTGCTCCGTTAATAATTATTGTCCCTGATCCTATCCCATACACTTCGGATAAGGCTGTCCCTTGGCACTATGGTGCTGATGTGTATTACCATGGAGTTAAACAAGACTTAAAAAGTGAGGAAGCTGATGTTGATGTCAGCAATATTGTTGGGGCTAGCAAGGTCACCAGAAGCGGAAGACTCTTTTCTCCCGAGATTTCCCCTCCGACTGTCCATAAACCTGTTGTCATTCCATCTACTAGTACATCAACTACTATCCCAGTTCATATTCCAGTCATCACCCCTGTCGCCGAGCCATCTGGGACTCGGGGCAAAGAAATCACAAGTGAGCCTGCCCGGATAGAGGAGCCTAAGAAGATCATTGTAGAAACCTCGAAACAAGAGATAGAGGAAAATTTGAAAATCATCAAGAAGAGCGACTACAACATAGTCGAGCAGCTGGGGAAGACCCCGTAAAAAATCTCCATGTTTTCCTTGTTATTATGTTCTGAAGCCCATGCAAAGGATTTAATTGCATTCCTCAAAACTGCGCATGTGCCGCAGGAAACTTCAGCCGATCAATTCAAAGATTGCGTAGCTAGATTGAATGCCGACAATGGGCTGGGTTTCTCAGACGCAGATATGATCGCTAAGGGAAGAATCATAATGATGCTCTGCACATCTCGATCGAGTGCAGGGGCACCACTATGGCCCATGTACTGGTGGATACCGGGTCCTCATTGAATGTTCTACCAAAGAAAGCATTAGACTGTCTGGACTGTGAAGGTTTGATTTTAAAGCCGAGCAATATTGTGGTCAGGGATTTCGACAGGTCAAAAAGGATGGTGCACGGGGAGGTGGACATCCCTGTTAAAGTTGGATCTCAGACTTTTGCATCCATCTTTTTATGTGATGGATATCAGACCATCATATTCTTGCTTGTTGGGTCGTCCTTGGATTCATAAGGCTGGGGCAGTGAATTCAACGCTCCATCAAATGCTGAAATATCCGGTAAAGGGGAAGATTGTCACAGTACGGGGTGAAGAGGAGTATATGGTGAGTCATCTCAATTCCTTCCGCTACGTAGAGATGGATGGGGAGTTCATCGAAACCCCTTGTCAGAACTTTGAAGAGGTCCCTCAGACTTTGGCGTCAACTGAAGTTTCTACTGAAAAACCTCCGATGAAGATGGCTTCTCTCAAGGATGCCAGGGCTGTAATCAAAGAAGGTAGGTGTACCAATTGGGGTCAGCTCCCTGATTTCACGCACAAAACTGACAAATTTGGTCTGGGCTTTACTACAAGGGCTCAACGGGCTGTTAGGCGCGCACAGATTGGAAGACTTCCTCTGCATATCAGCAATCAGGGAGTTAATGCAATTGAAGATGATGAAGAAGATTCAGATATCGACAGCTGGATCTACCCTACAACCAATGGTGGACTAAACAACTAGACGACGAAGGACTTCATACCTGTTTCTTTTATTCCACAGTAATTGACTTTTGTTTTAAGAGTTGTAATAGACAGTTTGAAACTTTACGGCCTGGTGCCTTATCCGTGGCACCTTGGCTTTACTTGTGAGGGCTTATTATTTGTGATTTTTCATATATCATTAATAAAACATTGGACGTTTTCTTGCATTACAAATCTTGCGCTCTTTGTTTTTCTTTTCTGTCTCCCACTTTATCAAAACAACTATTCTCTTACACACACTCACATATCATAATGCAGATCCATATCCACTCTGGATCCCATTGATAACAACTCTACTACTGCCAGTTATGACTTTGAAAACCCGATCAACCAAGCTGAGGACGAAGGTGAGGATGATTGTGAAGTTCCTGGAGAACTTGCTAGACTGTTACTGCAGGAAGAAAGGGCCATACAGCCTCATGAAGAGCCAGTTGAGTCAGTAAATTTGGGTACAGAGGAAGACAGAAAAGAGGTTAAGATAGGTGCAAATCTGGATCCTAGTGTCAAGCAACGGTTAATACAGATGCTGTGCGACTATGTTGAGATATTCGCCTGGTCCTATGAAGACATGCCTGGTTTGGACACTGACATTGTGGTACACTGCCTGCCGACTAAAGAAGATTGCCCTCCGGTAGCAGAAGGTTCGCCATATGCGCCCTGAGATGTCAGAGAAAATCAAGGCTGAGGTCATGAAACAGTTCACCGCGGGATTTTTAGCTGTCACTTCTTATCCGCAGTGGGTTGACAACGTTGTACCGGTGCATAAGAAAGATGGTAAGGTACAGATGTGTGGGGACTATAGAGATCTGAACAGGGAAAGCCCCAAGGATGATTTCCCACTTCCTCATATCGATGTTATGGTCGACAACACCGTGCAACATAAAATCTTCTCCTTCATGGATGGTTTTTCTGGTTACAATCAGATCAAGATGGCTCCCGAGGACATGGAGAAGACAACCTTCATTACACAGTGGGGAACCTTCTATTATAAGGTAATGCCTTTCGAGTTGAAGAATGCTGGGGCAACCTATCAGCGCGCCATGGTCGCTTTGTTCCACGACATGATTCACCATGAGATCAAAGTTTATGTTGATGACATGATAGCTAGGTCCCAGACTGAGGAAGAGCACCTAGATCTTCTCTAGAAACTATTTGACAGGTTGAAGACGTGTAAGCTGAGGTTGAACCTGAACAAGTGCACCTTCGGGGTAAGGTCTGGTAAGCTGCTGGGTTTCATCGTCAGTGATAAGGGTATTTAGGTGGACCCTGCCAAGGTAAAGGCCATACAGGAGATTCCGGCTCCCTGCACAGAAAAGGAAGTTAGAGGCTTTTTGGGACGTCTGAATTACATCGCCAGGTTCATTTCACACCTGACTGCTACTTTTGAGCCAATCTTCAAGCTGCTGAAGAAAGATCAAGTGGTAAAATGGAATGATGAATGTCAGACCGCTTTCAAAAGAATCAAGGAATACCTCCAAGAGCCACCAATTCTGATGCCTCCAGTTGAAGGAAGACCTTTGATCTTATACTTGACAGTACTGGATAGTTCAATGGGGTGTGTGCTGGGGAAGCATGACGAGTCTGGCCGAAAAGAGCATGCTATTTACTACCTTAGCAAAAAGTTTACCGACTGTGAGATTCGATACTCATTGCTCGAGAAAACTTGCTACACTTTGGCATGGGCTGCTCGCCGGCTAAGACAGTATATGCTGACTCACACCACCTTATTGATATCAAAGATGGATCCAATCAAGTATATTTTCGAGAAGCCCGCTCTCTCCGGAAGGATAGCAAGATGGCAGATGATCTTAACTGAGTACGACATCTAATACACCACCCAAAAAGCAATCAAGGGGAGTGTGTTGGAAGATCATTTGGCGCATCAAGCCGTGGATGACTACCAATCCATGAATTTCGAGTTCCCGGATGAGAACATCATGTTGGTGACCGACTGTGAAGAACTTGGACCGGATGAAGGACCTAAGGAAGGATCCCAGTGGTCTATGTATTTTGATGGAGCATCAAACGCATTAGGTAATGGCATTGGTGCTTTAATTATATCTCATGAGGGCTGTCATACTCCGTTCATCGCCCGATTATGTTTCAATTACACCAAAAATATGGCAGAGTATGAAGCATGTATCATGGGTCTTCGAGCTGCTATTGACCTGAGAATTAAGTTCTTGAGTGTATTCAGAGATTCTTCTTTAGTAATCAGTCAGATCAAAGGCGAGTGGGATACGAAGCACCCAAATCTTATTCCTTATAAAGAATACATACTGAAATTGCTCTCACATTTTGAGGAGATAACCTTTGAACACTTCCTAAGAGAGGAGAATCAGTTAGCGGACGCGCTAGCTACCATGTCTTCTATGTTCAAAGTCAGGTGGGACAATGAAGCTCCCCAGATTACCATTGAGAGGTTGGACGAACCCTCACATTACTGTGACATCGAGACTGGAGAGGTAGCAGATAAACCCTATTTTCACGAAGTAAAGAAGTATCTTGAGACTCGAGAATACCCCGAGGGGGCATCTGTTAATGATAAGAAGTTTCTGAGAAGATTTGCTGCGAAGTTCTTCATCAGTAACAGTATCCTCTATAAGCGTAACCATGATTCGACCTTACTGCGGTGCGTAGGCAAGAGTGAGGCCGAAAGGATCATGGTAGAGCTACATGAAGGTACCTTCATAACTTATTCCAGTGGACATACCATGGCAAAGAAAATCCTACAAGCAGGATATTACTGGTCCACTATGGAAGCCGACTGTTATCAGCATTCTCAAACCTGTCATAAGTGCCAAGTCTATGCTGATAAGGTGCACGTACCTCCAGTTCCCCTGAATGCTTTGGCAGCTCCCTGGACTTTTGCAATGTGGGGCATCGACATGATCAGCGAGATCAGACCTACTGCATCCAACGAGCATCGTTTCATTCTGGTGGCTATTGATTATTTTACAAAGTGGGTTGAGGCAGCTTCCTTTGCTACAGTAACCAAGAACGTCGTGGCGCGGTTTATCCGACACAACTTGATCTGTCGATATGGTGTGCCAGAGAGAATTATTACTGACAATGGTACAAATATCAACAATACAATGATCACCGAGCTCTGCAAGCAGTTTAAGATACATCATCATAACTCTTCTCCCTATCGGCTGAAGATAAATGGGGTCGTTGAAGCTGCTAATAAGAACATCAAGAAGATTGTGCAGAAGATGACAGTAACATACAAAGACTGGCACAAGATGTTACCATTCGCTCTTTAATGGGTACCGTACCTCAGCACGGACGTCGACAGGGGAAACCCCCTACTCTTTGGTGTATAGCATGGAGGCAGTCCTACCCATCGAAGTCCAGATACCCTCTCTCAGGATTATGAAGGATGCAGGTTTGAACAAAGACGACTAGATCCAAACCCGGCTTGATCAGCTGAATCTAATCAACAAAAAGAGGCTTACTGTTATTTGTCATGGTCTTACGTATCATAAGCGAATGATTAAGGCTTTTAACAAGAAAGTCAGACGTCAAGAATATCAGGTCGCGGATCTAGTGATCAAATGCATCATACTACCGCAACATGATCCCAGGGGAAAATGGAGTCCCACATACGAAGGGCCATTTGTGGTTAAGAACATTTTCTCGGGAGAAGCTATGATTCTAACCACCATGGATGGTGACGACCTTCCTCACCCCGTCAATGCAGATATAGTGAAAAAAATACTACGCCTAATCAAAGACCCGCTAGGTTGAATGGCCTAGACAAAAATAAGGGCTTCCCGGCGAACCAAAAGGGTTCGGGAAAAAGTAAGGGATGAAAATGAAAAAAACTGTACACCTGGCAAGTCGAAAACCTGAAAAGGCGGCTTAGGCAAAAATGGGTATCCCGGTGGACTGAAAACCCGAAAGGGCGGTTCAGGAAAAAATTAGGGGTTGAAGCGTAACACTATGTCTCATTAGATCATCTTGCAACCAGACTCCAGTGTCGACTATCATGCTCGGACGATGCCAATCAATATGATCCACCTTCGACCAAGTAGCAAAGTGATGAGACGCTTGAAGATATAAAGGCAATAACAGAGTTGGAACCCAGTGGGATTGTTTCATATAGCTGTTTTTCTTTCTTTTTCACAAATTGTATAATTTCTATCCCTCAGCAGCATTCTCTTACTAGGATGTCAGCCTCTTTGTACAAAACACCTGTCACAGGCCAATTTCAAAAATGAATACAATTCATTTTCACAAGAAATTTCAACTTGTTTTGCTTTTTCTGTTTTGTTTTTGCAAGAACGTCCAATGATTCATTTTTGATATATGCATTTGAAAATAATTGTTGCTCATAAATATTTGCATAAGAAACAAAAGACAGTTACTCGTAATTCCAGGAACAAGGGAAAACAAGAAATGTCCAAACCTTACAGTTACTCTACCCACCAGGTACAGGGATATAGCCAGCTAGAGAATATAACTAAAGGTACATACACTCCCCGCAGAGTATGAAGTATCCAAAGACAGTGGTGTTAGCTCTCCCCAGCCGAGGTTCATAATCGCGAATGAGTCGGCAAAATTCTCCCCAAGCAGAATTTATCTATCACCAGCAATAGAAGCTCACCACCAGGTGAGTTTATTTCTCCAAATTAGAAAATCGTCCAACAGAGTATCTCTCTTCCCCACAAAGTCATTCTCCTACAGGGTTATTCTCAAACAGAGTCTCTCCCGACGGAATATTCTCAAGCAGAGCATATGCAAGTCTCCAGCTAATCATCTTCGGTCACTATCCCCAGCGAGAACGAAGAACTCAACTCCTTATACTCTCCAGCGGCAGTCTAGAATTTATTCTCCCCAGCCGGAGAATATCACAAGAACATTGCATATCAATACGTCGTGGCATGCGCATACGCATCATGTAGCACAATCTCATTTATTTTGAGAACATCATCACTCAATACATTTCATACATCATGACATTACATACGACTAACTCTTTACCTTTCAGGGAAAGATACTATCAAGCTCTGACAAGTTTTCTCTAGTTCAGTCAAACCGACACTAAGGTTTCTTTTCTATTTGAAGACATTTTAAGACTTTCGTCTGGGTAAGCTGAATCGCCACTAAGATTCCCCTGATTTATATGCCAGTCAAAGTTAATCCAAGACCTCTCCCGGGATCAGTCAAATCGACACTAAGATTTCTCTCCCAGTTGAAGTTCCCACAAGTTTCCCCTGGTTCAGTCAAATCGATACTAAGATTTCTATTCCAGTTCAAGCTTTGAAGCCCGGAAATCGACCGGAAAACAGCTTAACCCTTAACAAGTTATTGTGAAGCCTGGAAATCGACCAGATAGCAGTACAAGATACCATGAATCTTGGAATCGACCAGACAGTGGTATAAGACACCGTGAAGCCTGACGCACGACCACATAACGGTATAAGACGCTGTAAAGACTGGATCACGACCAGATAGCGGCAAAGGACACTGAAACCTGGGACACGACCAGATAACAGTATAAGGTACTGCGAAGCTTGGAATTCGACCAAATAGTAGTTTACTCGGCCAATCACTATGAAGCCCGGAAATCGACCGGATATTAGTATGCCTTAAATTCAAGTTGAAACCCGGATGCGACCGGATAACCACTTAATTCCTTCTGAAGCCTGGAGCACGACCAGATATGAATTGAGAAATTGCAAAGCCTGGAGCACGACCAGATAGCAATTCATTTTCACCTCCTCGACTAAGAGATGATTCCCCAGTAGAGTAACGGACAACTGAAGCTCTTAAAATTCTATTTCTCCCAAGACAAAGACCAGCGTGTCCCAGCGAAATCCTCCTCAACAGCAGGTATACAGGTTCTCGCAAAGGAATCTCTTATGCAATCAACATTTCTTCGGATGGCATCTTTAAGCCCATCTTATGTAATTGACTTCCAAATGGCATCTATAAGTCCATTCCCGATATCGGAAGACAAGCTCCACTTCATGCGAGTGCAAATTTCTGGGCACTCTAGTGTTCAATCATCTTCCACCTTCAGATCACGAAAGGCAGACACGCCAATCTACATCCTCAAGTTTAAGAAGATTGAACAAGGGCAGCTGTTGTACCCCAAAATTTTCCCTCCCATATTTCTCAATACATGTCAAGTGAGGTCCTCAAATTGCTCAAGGAAGTCCAAGGGTTGACCAGACAAACTCTCTCCTAAGGCAGTCTACCTCAAATTAGGGTTTCATTTTGCATCAAGATGTTTGAATCCAAAGGGTCCCAAATTCTCACTATTGTCCTAATATGTTCTCAAGATCATCCATGTCAAGTTTCAAGACTTGCAGAGGAAGTTTGCTCAGTCAACGACTCAAATGCCTGAAAATCGACTATGCTAGGTCAAAAGTCAATTGTGGCCCACATACAGTCAAACTTCAAGATTTTTGGTCAAAATTATCATTTTGAAGTTTTATTCATCATTTTATCAAGGTTTGATCATGATTCCTCAAGGATTGCTCACAATTCATCAAAACCCAAAAGTTGCTAAATTAGGGTTTTGTAGGAAAAGTCAACTCAACTTTGACCAAGCATAACTTTCTCATACTTTATCAAAAATGACCCATACAAAGCTAATTTTGAAGAGGATGTAATTACCTACAATTCATCTTCATCTCCCAAGTTCAAAATATGAACTCACAAGAAGATATGAATTTGGACATTATAGGTCATTTTGAGAAGTCAACAAAAACACCTTTTGGGTCAAAGCTTCATACATTAACATGGAAGATTCAATTGAGATGAGACCAAAAGGTTTGCTTAAAGGACATCTTAAGCTTTCTAAAAAGTCAAAGAAAACCTCTCTAGGGTCAAAATTGAAGGAGTTGCGCATTGGCCAAGTTGACCCTTTTTGCAAAATTGCCAAAAGTCAAATGTGTCCAAAATTGCATTTTTTTCTAAATGGGCCCAACTTTTTATGCTTGCACTAAGTTTGTAATGTGACCCACGACCAATGAGCCTTTCCACTTGTCATTCTTTTATTTTTGTTATTTATTTTGATTTTATTTCATTTAAATCAAATAAAAACAATATAAAAAAGTGAAAATATCAAAAATCATTAAAACCTTGAGATTTTGTGCATGATTAGGTCCGTTATACAGCTGGAGACAAGATCAAACTGTGAAAGGCTTCATATGGACACAAAAAGATTGAATTTGCTTTTTTTGGAAAGATTTGGTGCAAGGATTGAATCATTGATCAATCTTTATAATTGGAAAAGATTTGATACAAACTGTAACCTTAATGCACTTTATTATACATAAGGAACAAAAGCAGACCAAAAGGAGAGGCTAGAGGCGTGCAAAGGCAGAGAAACAATTTCAAAAATTCAAGGAAAAAGTGCAAACCAAATTCCAAGTTGCAGGCCATCTCAAGCCGTTCTAACCATACCCATCGTTTGCTGGACGTCCTAGGATCGTGTTTCCATCCTTAGTAAGCCTCCCTATGCTCAGAATCACCTTGTAGCAATCACACAGTTTGCATCTTTTCTTGAATTCAAATATATTGATTTTGGCATATTTAGCATGATTGATTGGCATATTTATAATCCTTGAGATGTTTGCAAGCTAATGACTGTATTCAATTGCATTTTTATTAACTGTACATCAAAATGCCATGGCTAGGGTTTTTTCTTCGTTTTTAGGGATTTCTTGTACAGGAAAAATTAGGCATTGATAATGGTACCATGATGCTCGTGAGGTTGAAACGAGTTGATTGGTACCATTGGTTTTCATTTATCATGCATGTACAAGATTTTGGAAATGCACAAAGGCTATACCTACGCTTGATGTCCGTAGGTAAACATCTTTTACCTAAAATGACAGAATCAATGAAGAAGACAATGGCGTGGCAATGTGTGAGTGGTTCGTTTGAATTTCCACGCGTTTTGGGAGGCGTGGCACGTTGTTTGCAATATATTTTATTTGTTTCATTATTATTACAACTAACATGTTAGCGCATATGGTGAGGTTGCTGGCCTTTGATGCACACGTCCTGGGTTCGATCCCAGGCGTATGCATTTTATTATTTTCTCAATAATTTCAGGATAATCCAGTGGTTCACATTCTCAAGCGTATTCCATGCACTCTCCACATCAGCCATTTGATGTGCTCCTGGCCAGATCCAAGGCTTATCCCTTAAGGGTCCACCATGCGCCTGAGTCAAGCATGCACACAAGATTTGGCAAAGTCAAAAAGGGCTAGGAATTGTTGGGCCAAGAGATCAGGTCCACACCCCTTTGCTAAAATAACATCAGGCCCATTTTTCTTTCTTTTCTATTTATTTCTTTTATTTAATTTAATTCGCTTAATTATTTTTAACCAAAATTAATTTCTTTTTCACAAAATCATAAAATCAAGAGTTTCACAAAAAAATTAGAATTAGGTTTTTATTTTATCAAATTTAATATAATTTAGTTTGATTTAATTTAGGGAAATTCCAGCTTTTTTTTATTAAAACCAATTAGAAAAAATTAGGGTTAAACTTGAGATTTAATTTTTTATTTCTTTCTCAAAAAATAAAAAAATACAAAATAGGTTAGCTTAATTTATTTTTTTCTTAAATTTAATTTAATTAGTAATTAGGTTTTTTATTATTATTCAATTGAGCTTTATTTTCTCAAATAACACAAAAAACGACAAAAAAAAATGTTTTTTCCCTTTAAGTTACAATTAGGTATAGTTAAGGTCAAAACCCTAATTATTTTGCTTTCGATTCATCGCGCACGTTTATTATTTTTGCAATATTAATGTAACTTTCCATGGTATGTAATAGTTTAATCTAGGACTTCTTTATTTATCGTTTTTACAGGTTTTTTGGCTATGTAATTAATCCCTATCCTGAAGCCTTGTAATATCGTAGGTTTATTTTCTCATATTTTAATTCTCGCAAGTATTAACTGTTTAGATGTATGTTAATAGGATTGTATGACACGATTGCATGATAATTTAAAACGGCTAGAAAACCCTAATGTGCAAAGATAATAACTAAAATCAAATCATCGCACATGCGTACTCCTAGGGTATACTCTCACTTCGGTTGCCTTCGGTAAACAGTCATTAAGTATAGGGTGTCTTAGTGGTTACCCTCATGTCTAAACAAAGATCAAATGTCCCTTTCAGAAATGTTGCCTCGAATATGATCTTAAGACTCTAGGGTTATTACTAAGGTGTCTTGACATTGCTTCAATGATCGTACGTCCCTCACAAATTGACCCTTACAACACCAACGACAGTGCTTCCTATTTTTCAATAGTAGGATAACGCTATCTAAAGGAAACGAGAAAAGAAACAATCTTTTTTTAGAGTAGGTAGATAACTGTTAGGTACTTTCTCAAAACAACAAATCTTTTACACCATACACTTTCAAACAAACTTTTCAAACTAAAGTTTTTAAAACACTTCGTAACACTCTTAAGGACAGAAACAAGGGTTAAAACGAAGTAAAAATAACTTTTAAAAACAAGCACACACAAGAAATTTTAAAAGAAGAGCAAGTACCTAAGATCCCATGGAAAACCATGGATAGAAAGGGTGCTAACGCCTTCCCTTTCTATAATCTACCCCCCGTACTCAGAATATCTCGAAAAAAGGATTTTTTTTCTGTGCTTTTTTCCTTTCCGGTTGGATGAAATAAAAGTCGGTGGCGACTCTTGCTTACCGCGGCATTTTGCAAATACAAAATGCAAAACGCAAACCAGCATTTTCAAAATAGTCGGTTCTGCCACCGTATCACAACTAGGAATATTCTACCTACTCAAAAGTATTTCATGTTCATTTCCTTTTTCCTTCGACGTTGTTATCTTACCATTGATTTGGTAAGTAACCATATATTTGGATGTAAAAGGGACGGGCATGGGTCATCGTATAACCATGATTAGTAATATTGCAAGGTATCTTAGCATTTTTCTTTTGGGACTAAGATCATTTTGAAAGGCAACATAGATAACGTCATCGAGGGGCTATGATCTTGTATTTTGCTTGTCTTTGCTAAGATACCTCACATGCGTAATATGACCATTTTTGTAAGGCAACCAATTGGATTTACCCTATGGGTGTGTGTGTGCAAGTGTATTGATTTACATGCATTGTTTTTGTCTTTGATTAGGGTTTTATATTGATTGGTTTTAGTCTTTCCATACAAAACCCTAATTACTAGCATTTGTATTTGAAATTGTTAAATTGCGGAAAATAAAGTCTTACGCTATTACATCGTTTAGGGGATGGGGATACAATTTACAAATGGGGATGAAATAGGAACTTAAACATTACAACCATATCGAATAACAATGAAGGAAATGTAAAAACAGTGTAAAAATAAGGAAAAATTGCATTTTAAACTATTATGTGTCGACACAAGCTCCTATGCATTGACACATAACTTTCCTTGCCCCTGTATTGCCAAATCAACTCAGTATGAGTCAATACATAATGGCATGCATCGACTCATACACTGTATGTGTTGACTCATACGTGCTTTGTGTCGACTCATACACTCTTTTTCCTTCTATTTTGGGCCTGTGTAGCAGTATGTATCGACTCATAAGGCTATGTGTCGACTCATACTGTCATTTTTTTACTTCAACATTGTTTTGTTGCATACATGGGTTAGTTCTCAACACATAATGAAAATAATGGAATATAAACAAAAGGTTAGCTTCAAGGACAATGGTTACTACACTTTATCTTCAAAAAATGAATTACTAATGATGCTTGAAATGAATAATTAAAGTCAAGAAACTTACCTTAGAGATGTATCTTATACTCTGAGCTTGAGTTGTTGTCTTGACTGTTCTTGAACTTGGAAAAGAAAACATAGATGTTGTAGAAGCTTGTTCTTGAGTTTGAAAATTTTCTAGGTGATGTATGTGAGGTGCTTGGATGTTTGGACAGAGCTTGCAAGGTGTGAGAGTTCCAAATATTTGGACTTTAAAACTCAAGAGTGGAAGCTTTTTTTGTGTGGACACTTATGGCTTTTTGGAGAGTATGGGATCTTGATGACTAGTTTACAACAAAACTTCTGGATTTTATCTCTATTTTTTCTAACCTCCTCCTCTTGCAAATGCTTCTTCTATTTATAGGCAAGGGGTTTGTGCATATGAGCTGATTAGGTTTTTAAAACAGCATGTTATGGTTTGGTTGGATTACAAAGATAAAACTAAGTCAAGTACTCCATAGTCCCAAGATGAAGTACCAAAGTTGCTGGTATTGAGGAGCTACTTCCCATGATTTATGGTGGAGTATAATCAACAACCAGCAAGGTATGGGCTCAAGACAAAGTTTGTACAAAAAGCTTGCTCTTCAAGAATAACAATGGCGCCTTTATACCATAAATGGAAAAATCTTTTGGACAATGGTTTAAACACTTGGGTAATAGCTCAAGAGTGGGTGTAAGCATTAAATTATAATGAGATTTGAAAGCAAGGAATCCTGCAACATAAGATTATGTAGCAAATCACAAGAGTTTTATTATGTGTTCTTCACTAAAATGACTTGCAATTCAATAATGGATGCTCAACTTCATGCTCTTGAATCTCCTAGCTCCAATATGATAAATTCATGCTCTTTAATGTTTTGGAAAGCTTGAAACACCCTCTACAACTTTCATGTTGACCACTTTTTCTAAATCAAACTGGAACTTGATGAAAATTGGCCAGGAAGTTGGGATAAAAACCTGACCAAAACTGCTGAAAACTTCTCTAAGTATTTTATTCAAAAATACCATGACTTCATGAATTTATAACTTGTGATCCAAGCATATTTAGGAGAATTTGTGTAAAGGAACATTGTAGATATCATGGAGATATACAACTTTCATGTTGAACGTTTCTTTTGAATCATCTTGCATCATGATGAAAAATTTACTCAAAGTTGTGAAAAAACATGAAGTTTTCAATACTTAGAAGAATTTCTAAGTTTGAAAACTTTGACTTTTGAAAATGAAATCTTGACTTTTTGATTTCTTGATGAACAAGTTTCATATTTTGACACATTTTGATGAATTGTGATCTTTGAAACTTGATTTTGACCAAAAAGTCAAAGTTTGAGTTTTCAGTGTGCAGTTGACTTTAATCAGTTGATTGAAAATCAACTATCAATCAATTGACCTTGAGCAATGTTTTAAGTCATGCCATTAGGTCAAAATGATGAAATTGAATCCTTGAGATCATGTTTCCAACCAATGTACCATTTGCTAGGTCAAAAATCAAAAATTGCCTTTTCTCAGTCAAAACCCTAATTTTGACCATTTTGCCCTTTTGGTGATCTGATCAGATTTCTTGAGGAATTATGGTCCAAACTTGATCAAATGACATATATAGGTTCATAATGTTGACATGGGTCAATAATTATGAAGTTTGATTGTAAATTGACCATAATTGACTTTTCCCCCAATACAACTGATTTTTAGGTCAACTGGTCAATTGACTGAGCAAAAATGTGATCCAAGACTTGAAACTTGACATGAAAAATCTTAAGGATCCAAAATTATCCATGAAAGTCATATGGGGCATTAAAAATCCAGTTATCCTTGTGCAATCTCAAACCATAATTCTCAGTCATCGGTGCTTGAGGAGGTGTCTTGAGCTGATCAACCCTAATGCAGTCTTGAACCGAAGGAGATCTTGTGAGAGATTACTTGATAAATGAGAGGGGAAATTTTGGGGTACAACAACTAGTAATTAGGGTTTTATATGGAAATATTAAAACCAACAAGTAGCAAACCCTAATCAAAGACAAATCAAGCATGTAACTTAATACACTTGCACACAAACACCCTTAGGGTAAATCCACTTGGCTGCCTTACAAAAATGGCCATATTATGCATGTGAGGTGTCTTAGCAAAAACAAACAAAATACAAGATCATAGTCCCTCGATGACGCTATACATGTTTCCTTTCAAAATGATCTTAGTCCCTAAATAAAATGCTAAGATATTTCACAACATTGCTAATCATGGCCATACGATGACCCACGCCCGTCCCTTTTACATCCAAAGATAGGGTTACTTACCAAATCAATGGTGAGATAACAATGTCAATGGAAAGAGGAAATGAACCTGAAAGACTTTTGAGTAGGTAGATTGTTCCTAGTTGCTTGCTCAATTTCAAAACAAAAACATCCTTGCTATTTTTCAAAAAAAAAAAAACATCAACACTTTCAAAAACATCTTTACAAACTTGAAAACATTTTCAAAATATCAACACTTTGTATACATTCTTACGAACGAGAATCATTACAAAGTTTGCCCAAACGATGGCACCTTTTCAAAATACTTTCAAAAACCACACAAAGCACATTTTCAAACAAAAAACAAGTGATCTAGTAAGTAACTAAGAGCCCATGGAAAACCATGGATGAAAAGGGTGCTAATACCTTCCCTTTTCATAATCTACCCCTCAAACTCAAGAAAACATCTCAAAGGTATTTCCTGTTTTTTCAGCATTTCCTTTTGGATAAAAGAAAAGTCGGTGGCGACTCTTGCTAATCGCAACATTTGAGATCAAACGCAAAACAACCAAGTCAGTTTTCCCACCGCGTTACAGAACTGGGGACTCTGCTGGGGAGAATTCTTAAAGTGGGGTTACCTTAGGGTTAGATCACATTTATTAGCTTTCATTGTTTGACTTGTATGCTTTACATTTTGGTTCTTTGTTTGGGTTTGAATCCTCTACCCGGATTTGGGATACATTATAGGTAAGTAGCAATACGTTGTAGAAAATGTGTGGGGTTTACCGACATGGTCTAAGCAATAGCTACGTTAGTGTGACATATTTGTGGGTACCGGTAGCCCTTGAGTAGTCAAGGAGAATACGAGGCTGCTGAGTGATGTCATGAAGCACTAACTAACTTCTAGAACCTTTACTTGACCAACTTGGACACTAGGACATAGTGAGATGACTGGATTTGGTGCAGTCCGAAATTGGTAGATACTCGATACTACACTCATTGAGGTTTGGTTTTTTGGGATATTTCGGTCGCCATTAAAGAGGCTTGCGCTGAAACAATGCCCAAGGAAACAAACTAGTGATATTGAGCTCCTTAGAACCCAGTTACTATTGCTAGGACATGTTTGAGTCAACTAAACTTCAAGATGGTACTTACCTATGAGACTCCATGCAAGCCTACACCTAAGGACTTGTTTGTTTTGTTTGTATATATCTACTTGTACATAACATCATAAACATCATAACATCATACTCATACTCACTAACCATTTCAAGGATTTCAAGATTTATCTTTGTTCTGTTTTGTAGGACATGGATTCTATTCGCAGGAAAACCATTCAAGTCAATCTTGTAAGGATCCCTCCTCAACTTAAAGAGCTAGCATCAAGAATTCATGAAAATTCTCCATTTACTGAAAAACAAGGTCGCCTCCTAAACTTGGTTACCTCCAAGACTGATGAGGACATGGTGAAGGTGCTCTTCCAGTTCTTTGATCCTTTACACCATTGCTTCACATTTCCCGATTATCAACTTGTGCCAACTTTGGAAGAATTCTCCTAAATCTTGAGGATACCCATTCTTAATCAACTACCCTTCAACGGTACAGAAAGAGATCCAAATCCAGAAGAGATTTCTCAAGCCTTACACTTGCAACTATCTGATGTCACAACTAATTAGGAAACAAGGAGTGGTGTCAAAGGTTTCTTAGCTAAGTTCTTGTTTGAGAAAGCCCAAAACAGTTGGAATTCCTTGGACTTGAAAGCTTTTGAGGAAATTGTGGCTCTCCTTATCTATGGGATGGTTTTGTTTCCAAATCCTGACCAACTCATAGATGTGAACACCGTCAAAATCTTCATGTCTCATAACCCAGTGCCTACTTTGCTAGGAGACATCCTACATTCTTTTCACACTCGTACTACGAGGAAAAGAGGTATCCTTATGTGTTGTACTCCTCTTTTGGCAAGATGGTTTATTTCGCATCTTCCCCAATCTGTATTAAAGAACGAGCAAGGTTCAAGGTGGTCACATAGGTTGATGACGCTCAAACATTCAGACATTCATTGGTGTTCCCGATCTATAGAGAATGTTACTATCATCGACCGTTGTGGAGAATTCCCTAATATCCCTTTACTTGGAATTAGAGGAGGTATCACCTACAACCCCTGCTTAGCCTTAAGACAATTTGGTTACGCCCAAAGGGATGGTCCACATGAGATGCTTATTCAAGGGTTGGTATTTGACTACAAGAACGATGATCAAGGTCACCGCCAGAGGTTTATCCGAGCTTGGAGGATGTTGAACAAGGTAGATAGCAAGACATTTGGGCATAAGAATTCCATCCCTCTTGAGCCTTACCTCAAATGGGTACGAGCTCGTGCTCAAAGTCTTATGATGCCTTACCCCTCCATTCTCTCGGTTATCATAGAGCCTGTTGTAGAAGGAGATGTTCCATACACTATCCTGCATCCTGACATGCCCACCTCTCTTGAAGACTTGCAAAGGGATTGGATACAACTTAAGGGGGAGCGAGACACATTTGGGGCCCAATTCTACGCCAGCGAGAAGAAGGTTCTGGAACTCACCAAGTAGCTTCATGAGGAGGGGAGCCTGAACGCCTACATCGCACCAAAGAGGATGCGCTCAAATTTTGTATCTTAAAGTTTTTGTATTTCTTTGTAAGCCTAAAAGAGGCATGATGTACTCAAACTTTGATTTATTAATATGACGTGTGTTCCTTTTTTTGTCTAAAGCAAATTTAAATCTCTAATTTCCTTGAAATCATTGCATATGCATCTCCATTCATCATAACATAAGCAGGTATCTTACCACAAGTCTCCTCATCTTTCTACTGTTTATTTCAGTAAGATGGATCTCGAGCAGACAATAAAACACCTCCAGGCACATAATGCTCAATTTCAACAGATGTTCTTGACTCTAGCCAAAGGACAAGAGGATTTTAAAACTTTGATGATTGAAGAAAAGAAGAAGAAAGCAAAGAAAACAACCGGAGTTCTGAATCTAGGAAGAAGGTTCTAAGGACAAGCCAGACGGACCATAGACTTCGCAACATCATCGGGTGAAAAGGATAATCAAGAAGGGAAAGGCAAGGAAGTGACTGTCCAGCCAAAATCTGAAGAGGAAGAAGAAGAGGACTACTCTGAAGAGCAGTATCCCCCGACTGTCGACAAATATAAACATCTGGAAGAGCGTCTAAGTGCAATGGAGATTCAAAAAGTTCCTAGGATGGACTTTGAAGAGCTGGGTTTGGTGTCTTGGATTGTTATTCCACCAAAGTTCAAAGCACTAGTGTTTTCTAAGTACAACGGGGTTTCGTGTCCCAAGATGCACCTCCGATCTTATGTGAGGAAGATATAGCCTCACACTGCTGACACAAATTTGTGGGTCCATTTCTTTCAAGACGGTCTATCTGGGACTCAACTAGATTGGTTCTATCAACTGGAAAGGGCCAATATCCATAACTGGGAAGACCTTGCCGCCGCTTTTTATAAACAGTATCAATACAACGCAGACCTTTCTCCCACCCGTACTCAACTCCAGAGTATGGCTATGGTTTCAAGCGAAGGTTTCAAAGACTATGCTTAGAAATGGAGGGACTTAGCAGGAAGAGTCCAGCCTCCCCTGTCTGAAAGGGAACTAGTGGATATGTTTTTAGGTACCTTGTTTGGTCCATTTTTCAATCATCTAATCGGAAGCTCCTCAGCAGGCTTCACTGAATTAATCTTGACTGAGGAAAGAGTGGAAGCTGGGATTAAGAATGGGAAGATCCAAAAAGACACATCCTCCAGTGTTGTGAAAAAACCATTTATTGGGAAGAAATAAGTAGGTGATGTATACCCTCAAAGAAATCAAGATAGAATTGAACACCGTCCAATGGTGGGGCTGTCATGATCCCAAAGTATGAACCTACTCAACAAAGGAGCAATCAGCCTAAAACGGAAAGACCAGTAAGACAACTTACCCGGATAAATATGACACTGTCTCAAGTCCTGCCACATTTATTAAGATCCAATCTGGTAACTTTTAAGGAAGCTCCGAAGAATCCCAACACCGCATCTCCTCATTACCATCCTAATGCTCATTGTGCTTACCATTCAGAAAGTCCAGGCCATGATACCAACAACTGTTGGGCTTTGAAAAACATGGTATAAGACCTTCTCGAAGCAAAAGAAATTGAATTTGATGCTCCTGAAATCCAAAACATTATCACCTCTCCTATGCCCAAGCATGGCCGTGATGTTAACGCTGTTGAAGATGATATGTTTGTTACTGCTGTTGATGAACTTGTTACTCCTCTCCTGAGTGTCAAGAGGAACCTGTTGAAAGTCAGTTTATTTTCGAACTGTGATGAAGGCTGCCACCTCTGTTTATCCTTACCAACTGGTTGTCATTTATTGAAAGCAGGTGTCCAATGCTTAATGGATGACAAAGAGATTTTGTTTGAAAAGACTCTCGCTCCAACCATTTCTTACAATGATGTTTCAATAGTAACCATTTCTGCCCTTCCAGGGTCTCCACCAAAAGACCCGTTAGGATTAAATCAGTTCCTAAGGTGACTCCACTGATAATTACTATTCCAGGGCCGATCCCATACTCCTCAGATAAAACTATCCCATGGAACTATGGGGGCGACGTCTACTATCACGGCGTCAAATAGGATTAGCTAGCTAATGAAGACTCAATTCTTAAGAAGGTCGACCCTGACATTGGCAACATTGCGGGAACCAGCAAGATAACCCGAAGTGGCAAAGTATTCTGTCCCGAGATTTCTCCTCCAAAAGTTGTTACCGGTTCTGTGATCATCCCTGATTTTGTTCCTACTGCTACAATTCCTATGGTTACTCCTACTGACACCCCTATCACCAAGTCGACCGAGACTCGGGGCAAAGGAATTCTGGTTGAGCCTGTCCGGATGATGGCACAATCAGTATCTATCCTAGAGGCCTCCCAAAATAAGATGGAAGAAATTCTAAAAATTATAAAGAGGAGCGACTACAACATAGTCGAACAGCTAGGGCAAACTCCGTCAAAGATTTCCATGCTGGCTTTACTATTGTGCTCCGAGGCTCATGCGAAGGCCTTGGTGAAATTTCTTAAAACTGCCTATGTGCCACAAGAAACCTTTGCCGATCAGTTCCAAGAGTGTGTGGCTAGTTTAACCGCCGACAACTGTTTAGGCTTTTCTGATGCTGACCTGACACCTAGAGGGAGGAAACATAACGAGGCATTTCATGTCTCTTTTGAATGCAGGGGCACAACTTTGGCCCATGTCCTGGTTGATAATGGTTCATATTTGAATGTGCTGCCTAATAAAGCTTTGGATAGGCTCAATTGTGAAGGTTTGACCTTAAAACCCAACAACATAGTGGTAAGGGCCTTCGACGGTTCAAAGAGAATGGTGCATGGGGAGGTGGACATCCCCATTAAAGTTGGAACTCAAACATTTTCTTCAAATGATGGACATTCTCCCTTCCTATTCCTGTTTATTTGGCCGACCATGGATTCACAACGCTGGTGCCGTCACTTCTACATTACATCAAATGCTGAAATACCCAACCAAGGGGAAAATCATTACTGTCCATGGAGAAGAGGAATATATGGTCAGTCACTTGAACTCCTACAGGTACGTGGAATTGGATGGTGAATTAGTTGAAACTCCATTTCAACATTTCGAGGAAGTCCCACAGACAGTGGCAGCTACCAAGACTGTTTCCCTAGTCCCAAAGATTACAAGACCTCCGCTAAAGATGTCTTCTCTGAAAGATGCCAAGGCAGTGATCGAAGAAGGTGGGTGTACTATTTGGGGCCAACTCCTGGATATCCCTTATAAATTTGACAAATTTGGTTTGGGTTTCACTTCAAGAGCCCAGAAAGCTGCCCGTCGTGCTCGTGCCGGGGGACCACCTTGAAGATCAGCAACCACAGAGTTAACACAGTGGAGAATGATAATGATGACAGTTGTGACCTAGAAGATTGGATTTTCCCAACCATCAATGAAGGACTCAGCAACTAGGAAGCTAAAGATTTTGTCCCAATTACTTTTATCCAACAATAATTGTCTTTAAATTTTTGTCGGACTTGTAATAATTAAACAATTCAGAATTTTAAAACCTTGTGTCTTAACCGAGACACAACGGTCCATTTGTAAGGGTTGTTACCTCATTTGCATATGTCATCAATGAATCATGGACGTTTTTGCATACAAACTTTGTGCTCTTTGTCTTTCGTTTTCTACATTTTTTTTCATTCAAAGATAGCTATACTCTTACACACACTCACATTCAAAATGCAGATCTACATCCATTCAGGATCCCATGGGTAACAATTCTTCTATGGCCTATTGTGACTCTGAAAATCTAATCTACCAAGCCGAAGACGAGGGTGAGGAAGATTGTGAAGTGGCAGGGGAACTAGCCAGGTTACTACAACAAGATGAAAGGACCATACAGCCCCACGAAGAACCAATAGACACATTTAACTTGGGTACCAAAAAGGACAAGAAAGAAGTCAAGGTAGGAGCCAATCTGGAACCCAGTGTCAAGAAACTCTTAATTCAGTTACTACATGACTATGTTGAGGTCTTTGCCTGGTCGTACAAAGACATGCCAGGACTTGATGCTGATATCGTGGTCCATCGTCTACCAACAAAAGAAGACCGCCCTCCAGTAAAACAGAAAGTCCATCGTATGCAGCCAGACATGTCAGAGAAGATCAAGGCTGAAGTCATGAAACAATTCAACACCGGATTCTTAGCTGTTACCTCTTATCCACAATGGGTCTCCAATGTTGTTCCAGTGCCTAAAAAGGACGACAAAGTACACATGTGCGTGGACTACAGAGATTTGAATAGGGAAAGACCTAAGGATGATTTCCCACTTCCCCACATTGATATTCTGGTTGAAAATACCGCACAACTTAAAGTGTTCTCATTCATGGATGGTTTCTCAGGCTACAACCATATCAAAATGGCACCTGAGGATATGGAGAAAATGACCTTCGTCACACAGTGGGGCACATTCTGTTACAAGGTTATGCCGTTCGGGTTGAAAAATGCTGGGGCAACCTATCAGCGTGACATGGTAGCTCTATTTCACGACATGATACATCACGAAATAATGGTCTATATGGACGACATGATAGCCAGATCTAAACTGAAGAGGAATATCTTGACCATTTACAGAAACTGTTTGAGAGGTTAAAGAAATACAAGCTAAGGCTGAACCCGAATAAATGCACATTTGGGGTGAGGTCCGGTAAACTCCTAGGCTTCGTCGTCAGCGGTAAAGGTATCGAAGTAGACCCTGCCAAGGTGAAAGCAATACAAGAAATGCTTGCTCCTTGCACCGAGAAGGAAGTTAGAGGATTCTTAGGACGACTAAATTACATTTCCAGATTCATTTCTCACTTAACAACTACTTGTGAACCAATCATCAAACTACTGAAGAAAGACCAAGTAGTCAAATGGAATGATGAGTGCCAAGCTGCCTTCGACAAGATCAAAGAGTACCTACAAGAGCCTCCTGTTTTGATGCCGCCAGTCGAGGGAAGACCCTTGATCATGTATCTAACTGTCTTGGAAAATTCAACGGGGTGTGTGTTGGGGAAGCATGATGAGTCTGGCCAAAAAGAGCATGTTATTTACTAACTGAGCAAAAAGTTTACCAACTGTGAAACAAGATATTCACTGCTCGAGAAAACTTGCTGCGTACTGGCATGGGCTGATCTCCGGCTAAGACAGTGTATACTGACCCATACTACCTTATTGATATCCAAGATGGATCCAATTAAATTCATATTCGAGAAGCATGCCCTCTCTGGGAGAATAGCAAGATGGCAGATGATTCTGACTGAATACAACATTCAGTACACTACCCAAAAAGCAATAAAGGGAAGTGTACTAGCTGATCACCTTGCTCATCAAGCTGTGGATGACTATCAGTCCATGAAATTTGAATTCCCAGATGAAGACATCATGATGGTAAACAACTGTGAAGAACTCAGACCATATGACGGACCTGAACAAGGATCCCGATGGACCTTGGTTTTTGACGGAGCCTCTAACGCACTCGACAATGGTATAGGTGCTGTAATCATATCCCCTGAAGGATGTCATACTCCCTTCATTGCAAGACTTTGCTTCAATTGTACTAATAACATGGCAGAATACGAAGCGTGCATTTTTGGTATCAAAGCTGCCATAGATTTGAGAATCAAGTCCTTAAGTGTATTTGGGGATTCAACCTTAGTCATTATCCAGATCAAAGGAGAATGGGACACAAAGCACCCTAACCTCATCCACTACAAAGAACATGTGTTGACATTAATCCCACATTTTGAGGAAATTACCTTTGAGCATTTTCCATGAGAGGAAAATCAACTAGCAGACGCACTAGCCACCATGTCATCCATGTTTAAACTCAAGTGGGGTAACGAGGCTCCCCAGATCACCGTTGAACGGATGGACGAACCAGCTTACTATCACGAGATTGATACTGAAGAAATATGGACCAACCTTGGTTCCATGAAGTTAAGAGGTATCTCGAGACTCAAGAGTATCCGGAAGGAGCTTCAGTCAATGATAAGAAGTTCTTGAGGAGATTCTCTACTAAGTTCTTCGTCAGTAATGGCATTCTCTACAAACGCAACCATGACCCTGTTTTGCTTTGTTGTGTAGACAAGATTAAGGTAGAAAAGATCATGGATGATCTAAATGAAGGCACTTTTGGCACTCACTCTAGTGGGCATACGATGGCTAAGAAGATCCTACGGGCAGGGTACTACTGGTCTACCATGGAAGCAGATTGCTATCAGCATTCACGAACCTGCCACAAGTGTCAGATCTATGCTGAAAAAGTGCATGTGCCTCCAATTCCTCTAAATGTCCCGACTTCTCCCCGGCTATTCGCAATGTGGGGCATCGATATGATTGGAGAACTCAAACCTACAACTTCTAATGAACACCGCTTCATCTTGGTGGCCATTGACTATTTCACAAAGTGGGTTAAGGCAGCTTCTTTCGCTTCCGTTACCAAGAATTTTGTAGCCCGATTCATCAAAGAAAATCTCATCTATCGGTACGATATCCCAAAGAGGGTTATCACAGACAGTGGTACGAATCTCAACAATACTATGATCACCGCACTATACGCGCAATTCAAGATCCAGCACCATAACTCTTCCCCTTACCGGCCAAAGATGAATGGTGTTGTCGAAGCCGAAAATAAGAACATCAAAAAGATCATACAAAAAATGACAGTAACCTACAAGGACTGGCATGAGATGCTACCATTCGCTCTCCACGGTTACCGTACCACGGCGTGCACATTAACAAGGGCAACTCCCTTTTCCTTGGTGTACAGTGTGATCGGTGGGAAAGAACTGACTATTTTTGGAATGCTGGTTCGCGTTTGCGTTTGTTTTCGCAAAATGTCGTGGTAAGAAAGAGTCGCCACCGTCTTTTATTTTATCCAACAAGGAAAGGACAAAAGCATAGAAAAATTCCTTCTTGAGATATTTCTCGGGTTCGGGAGGTAGATTATAGAAAGGGAAGGTGTTAGCACCCTTTCTATCAGTGTTTATCCACGGGCTCTTAGGTACTTGCTCATTGTGTTTTCAAAAGTTTGCTTTTCTTTGTGTTTGTGGGTTTGAAAAGAGTTTTTGTTTTGAAGAGAGTGTAAGTGCGAAAAGTTTTGTTCTATTTTTAAAAGGAGCAAGTACTTAAGAACCTCTACCTACTCAAAAGGGAATTAAACTGTGAAAATGTCCTTTAGACAATGCCATCCCACTATTGAGGAGTAGGAAGCATCGTCGTTGGAGTTTTCGGGTCAATTCGATTAAGGGACGTGTGGTCACTAAAGCAATGTTAGGACGCCTTAGTGGTAACCCTAATATCCTAGATCATTTTTCCGAGACAACCGTTTCGAGGCAACTTATGATCTTTGGATAAGAGGGCGACCTCTAAAACATCCTATACTCAATGACCACGTTCGAGGCAACCAAGTGAGGCGTACCCTAAGAGTGGCATGTGCGAGTGTATTGTTTTTCAGTTATATTATCTTTACATGTCATGGTGAGCTACTGTTGATATTAAGTTAAAATTGATCTTGTCATGCATAGCCTATTATTCAAACATCTAACAGTTAATGATTGCGGAATATAAATTGCGGAATATAAATCTAAGCTATTACAAGGCGTCGGGTATTTACATCGCCAAAGACAAACCCTTGAAAATTAAATTGCGAAAAGTAAATAAAAGTGATAAATAAAATCCTAAATCAAAACTATTACATTCTTGGAGCAATTACAATACTGATAAAAAATAAATCGCGCGCGAGAAAGTTAAATCAAAGTGTTTTTTAGGGTTTTGACCCTTTTTATTCAATAAAGCATATTTTTGTTATTTTTTTGAATTAAAAATTAAGTCTAAATTAATGATTGAATTAATTAAATGAAAGAAAATATTTTGGGGTTTTTATTTTAATTAAGGAAATAAAATGAGAATGATTAAAAATATTAAAAACCTAACTCTAAATCAATTTTAATTTATTGCAAAATATATTGTTATTAAACCTATTTAAACTAAATAAATTAATGGAATTAATAAAAACATTTTTGTTGTTTCTGATTTTTTTATAAAAAAGTTAATTAATTAATTAATTAGTTTTTAATAATAATAATAAAAAGCAATAGAAAAATAATGAAAAGAAATAAAAATATAAGCAAACTCAGGGGGGGTGCTGGGCCTGAAGAAGGAGTGAATCAGCAATTTTTGGCCCATTTTCGTCCCAGCCTGTTTGACTTTCTGAATTGCCCACATGCTTGTTGACTGGAGACCATGGTAGTCCTCCATCCTGGGCCACTGGATTTGATTGACAAGCCATCTGGCGTTTGATATTTGGCAGAGCATGATGGTCCACTCTTTGAATGTCACATGGGAATACCTGAAGAACAAAATTAAATAAAGTTTTGGGGGACCTGGGATTCGAACCCAGGTCCCAATGCTCATTGCCTGCGCGCTTAACCACTCCACCAAACTACTTCATTTGTTATTGTAATAAGAAACAAATATTATATACAAAACCATCAATTATTCCCTGCAAAAAAAAAAAAGTGCTAATAATTCAAATGAGCCAATAGACGCTATCCACGTGATCGTCTTCTTCATATCACCCTGTAGCGATAAAAAATGTAGCGGGGTAAATCGGAGATCGAATTATTGATTAATTCGTCTCACAAAAGCAAGAGTCGCCACCGCGCTTTATTATTTCCAAGGGAAAAGGGAAAAGAGCGAAATAAAACCCTAAAATATGCAATGTAAAATAATACTTTCTAAAAGTAATAAAAATACAAGGCGTTTTTGAAAAGAGATCTATGGTTCGGGGGTTGGTTATACAGTGGGAATGTATTAGCACCCAATGTATCTATAGTACTCTATAGGAACCTTTTGAAATATCTGTTTATAAAAATTCGTTTGTTTGATCGAAATAAATTGTTTTGGCCGAAAAGGGGTACGGACGTTTTTGAAGGTACGACGACCTAATGTCGAAGTTTTGGGCTTAAAAGGTATAAGTTTTGAAAAGGTTGAATATTTGAGGAAAAATTGTCTTAAGTTTTAATGAGATGCAAATGTTCGCGTGATTGGACTTGAGGACATGAAGTCAACAAATTTAATCATTTTTCCTTTGGATTTAGAAGTAAACAGAATAACCATGTAAATATAAAAATAATTAAACAGAAAATTATGCGGATAATGATACATAACCATAACAATGATTAAATAACAGATTAAATGATGTGAACATGCATTTTTAGATTTTTGTTTAATATTAAGGAAAAGAAAATGTTTTAATAGTTTTCATTTTTTATGTATTTTTTAATATGGACAAAAGCATGAGAATTAATTAAGGAAAATAAAAAAAGTTTTTAATTAAGTTTCTATTTTTTTATATTTTTTAGAGTTTTTATATAAAGTATTATTTTTAAGAGTTATTAAATGATTTTAAACTAAATTAAAACTTAAAAGCTACTAACTTAAGTCTAATTAAAAAAGGATACTAAAATTACCAAATTAAATCCTAAAAGTTAAACTAATAAAATAAAATCCAATTATTTAAAATTGTTAATTAGATTACATCTTTTCTTTTTGATTAAACTCATTAATTAACTAAATCAATAAAAAGCTAAAAAAACTAAAAAGAAAGTAAAATAGAAGGGGAGGTGCATCAAGAATCAAATGGGTAAAATACTAAACAATGCATGGGCCAAATGGGGTTCAAGGGGGCCTAATCAGAAACAAAAAAGGGTGTTTTAAGCAGTTTCGTTGGGCTTAGGCAGGGAAAACGAGTTGAGTCCATTCACATTTTATAATTTGTTTTTAGGGTTAAACAAATGTTTTGGTTTAGTTGAATTAGGGTTAAACAAATTGGTACAGAGCGGCGCATCTCCTTCTCGTTACGAATTCGTCTTCTTCTTCTTGTGCGTTATCCCAACATCGCCTGAGTTCCTTGCCACGGCCACCGGCGCTTCAGTCAACTCCCTCTTCTCTTAGGTCACGTGGGCAACGGTCTACGAGGTATTGATTTCACTTCGTATGTTTTATGCTCTTGCGCGTTTTAGTTACTTCTGATTCCCTTTTACATTGTTCAAGGTTTGCACGATATGTGAAAAAAGAAAGGAAATGAAGGGTTATACCTTTGAAGAGGAGGTGAGAAGGACTGGAGGCAACAAGGCGGCCAAGGGCGGAAGAAAAGGTGAGGCGTGGCGAGCTTCTGCTTATACTGAAACCTGGTACTTTGTCTCTTTCCTCTTCTTGCTTGCTTGCTGTGTTTCAGTTGCTTTTGCCCAGTGATGACACTGTCTGAGGGCTTTTGGTGCTTGAATGAGTTGCCTCCGAATAATTTTCCTCTCTTCTTCTTTACTGTTGGCTTGATGCTTGACTGTATGTTTCTTCTTCTTTTGTTGGCTTGAGATATTTGTTGAGATTTGTCCCTGTATGCTTTTGGATAATGTTGTTGAAACGCCTTGTTTTGACCAGCTTCCCTCTTCTTCTTTCTGTGATTCTGTTGCCTTTTTTAATGGCCTGGGATGATGTAATTCTGAGGCTTGATGTGGGTTTGGACATTGGATTTATGGTTTATGCTCAGATTTGTTTATGCTGGTTATAAGCTTATGCAGGTTTTGGGTATACTGGTTTTTGGTTTGTGGCCTTTAACAGGTTTTATAGTTTAGGATGGTACAGGTTTTATGGTTTATGGCCATAGGTTTATGTTACAGGTTATCACTTTTGAAAAAGGATAAGGTTTTGGTTTTGGTTTATGTTACCATAGCTTAGGCTTTGAAAATGGTTATGGTTTGGCCGGGCAACAGGCTTGAAATGGTTAAGGATGGTACAGGTTTTATGTTACAGGTTATTTGTGAGGCTTCAGGCAGGTTGGGCGTGTATGGCTGGTTTATGAGAATTGGCTTAGAAGATTCACAGGTTTTGTGGTTTAGGCCATATTGGTTTTATGCAGGTCATGTGTGTTTTGGTTTATGAGAATTGGCCTTTTGTATTTTTGTTTGACAGTTTTGTTTCTAGGCTTGAAAACAGGTTATTGAACTCTCTGAATTTTTGAAGGAGGTTTGTTGTTGTGTTATAACAGTTTGGCCTTCTTCCCCCTTGAGGTTTACGTTACAGGTTGTATATATTTTACTATATTTCTGCCTTCTCTCTGCACATTATGCTGCTACATCAGTTTGTCCATATTCTTTTTCATGCTTTCCTTTTCTCTTACTGTATGCTGCTGCAGTTTGTTTTGTATCCACTTCTGCCTAAGCCAAAACCTGTAAAAAACCACACTCTTCCCCTCTTCTCTCTCTCTAGTACAATTGTCATTAAAATGATGTATGTACTTTATTTGTTCTGAAAAAGCAAACTGGAAAATGATGAAAAATGGAAAATACATTGCTTGCATATTGGTTTAAACTGCATATCTCTCTTTGTCTACTGCAATGTAACAGTAAGGAGCCTTATGTTTTTGGCCTCTTCCTACATCTTTGGCATGTTTACGTTGCACTTTGCTTTGAAAAATTGAAACTTGACTTGGAACTTGTATACTTGCATATGCTGTTGCTTTTTGAAATATGCAGTTTTGTGCATATGGTTTTAACTTGTGCAGTTTACAATTAAAATGCAATTTTGACAAAAGAAATGAATTTGTGCATATTTAAATTGTGCATTCATTTTTATCAATAAAAATTCATCCCTTTTTGTGAACCGGGAGAAATCCCGTGATTTGAAAAAAGGGTAAAAACTGATTCCAGCCGTTTGCTTTTAATGATGAACGCTAATTAATTTTTTTGCTTTTAATTATATATTCATTTCTGACTTTTTTTTCTTTTAATTCTTTTTTTTTTGCAGGTAAAATCAATTGAGCAATCAAAGAAGCATTGGATAGAAGATGAAGATTTAGAATCTTAGAAAAATAGTTTTTATTTTACTCTAAACTTTTTATGTAATTGTCATTATAAATACTTTGTACAATAGTATTTAAACAACAATTGTAATAATTAGAATAAAGATGAATAAAAATTCTATTATTTACCAATTAATTCTTTTTCTTTCCAATTATTTATTTTATTATTTATAACTCTTTAAATTATGTAATAACTGAAAATCAAATCCAATTATTTAAATTTAGAATGATAAATAATTAAATAAATACCATTGATCAATTAATTTCTCTTCAATTATTTACCTCATTATTTATAATTCTTCTAAGTTATAATAACTGAAAATAAAATTTCAACTATTTAAACTTACAATAATAAATAATTAGATAAACATTCTTGATCAATTAATAAACTCTTTTCAAATATTTATTTTATTATTTATAAATCTTTAAATTATATAATAACTGAAAATAAATTCCAATTATTTAAATTTAAGATAATAAATAATTAATAAACATTGTCTGATCAATTAATAAATTTAGCGTTCAAAAGATAAACAACTCTCGACTTGAAAAAGTTATGAATTTTAAGACTGCTTTGAAAGTTGATAAAAAATAGATCAAAACGCTTGCAATGTAATGATGCAGATGGGAGATGGTATCTTAGGTCAAAATTTGGGGTACAACAGCTGCCCCTATTTAAGTTTCTTCTATCCGGAGATATGAAGATTAAAATCTTCGTCTCGACGAGATTGAAGGTACTTAAATACATAATACGCAAATTTTTGCCCTAAGATACCGCCATTATGTTTGATATGAATGTAGTGATTGAATTATCAGAGAAAGATTTTGTATGAAACAAAGACAATGCTGGAGAAATCAAACACCAACAAAACACAGAGACATGGATTATACACTACTGGGGAAACGAGCCATCGACTTCAAACGACAGACTCTTGACAGCGAATAAAATTGAGGGAATACGACTTCTGACCCTAACAAAGAAGGCATCTTGCATAGGCCATAAAACACATTATTGACCCAAAAACATCGGCGAGCTCACAACTCAAGGTCAAAGATAGACAAAGAGTATCAAATTTGCTGATAATGGATTACCGACTTCTGAAGGTAAAGATTCATGACAAACTTCTCTGCGAGAATTCCGAGATATACCGATTAATGCTGAGATATAATATGGTTGTAGATACACAAGCTGCTCAAATAAAGAAGTTGTCACTTGCTGTCTTCCAAAAAATATTATGACATATAAGCTGCTCAAATAAAGAGGCTGCCAGTTGCTATCGTCCAGGGATGTCGATAACATACAAGTTGCTCAAATAAAGAAGTCGCCACTTGCTGTTTTCCAAAAAATACAAATAACATACAAGCTGCTCAAATAAAGAAGCTGCCGCTTGCTGTATTCCAGAAAAATAATAACGTACAAGTTGCTCAAATAAAGAGACTGCCGCTTGCCGTTTTCCAAAAAAATAATAACGCACAAGTTGCTCAAATAAAGAGACCGCCACTTGCCGTTTTCCAAAATAATAATAACGCACAAGTTGCTCGTGAAGAGCTGCCGCTTGTCGTTTTCCAACGATGTCTATAACGTACAAGTTGCTCATGAAGAGCTGTCGCTTGTCGTTTTCCAACGATGTCTATAACGTACAAGTTGCTCATGAAGAGACCGCCGCTTGTCGTTTTCCAAAATAATAACGCACAAGTTGCTCGTGAAGAGCTGCCGCTTGTCGTTTTCCAAAAATAATAATAACACACAAGTTGCTCGTGAAGAGCTGCCGATTGTAATTTTCCAATGATGTTTATAACGTACAAGTTGCTCATGAAGAGACCGCCGCTTGTCGTTTTCCAAAATAATAACGCACAAGTTGCTCGTGAAGAGCTGCCGCTTGTCGTTTTCCAAAAATAATAATAACGCACAAGTTGCTCGTGAAGAGCTGCCGCTTGTCGTTTTCCAACGATGTCTATAACGTACAAGTTGCTCATGAAGAGACCGCCGCTTGTCGTTTTCCAAAATAATAACGCACAAGTTGCTCGTGAAGAGCTGCCGCTTGTCGTTTTCCAACGATGATTCAGAAGGAAATTGCGATGATATTGGCAGAGAATAAAATCTTCATCAAAGAGAATCATGAATCAATCCTTCCCGAAGAGATCACATACTTAAATGTGCAAAATAAATGCATCATTCGTATAGGTCGCGACTTCACTGGGGAAAATCATGAGATAGCCTACGCAAGAGACAACAACTTCATCCAGGAATAACTAGAGAGAAAACAGTCAACAAGACTCCACCCAATGAGAAAGTAATTCGATTGGGGATTCATCCTATCCAGAAATGGACAGGGTAGGCTAAATCAAAAATCATCCACGAGGGTTAGCTCAGTTGGGGAATTTAGAAAGGAAGCACATTTTCTGCCTAAGCTAACCTTCTACTTGGAAAGAAACATGTACGTTGTTTGAAAACATAGTATCCAACCCAAAATCAACGGCAAATGTGAATATGCATGCGTGATATAAGTTTAAATGAATAAATGAATGCTATGGTGACAAAACGAACAGATGGAATATTTTGAAGACAATAAGATGTCACGACATAATAGATACTCGGCCAATCTTAAAAAGGACAGAAAATAACTGGAACTGGAACCACAGAGCAACGTCGGAGCGTATCGCGCTACAAAGTTCAAGTGTTCAAATCCAATCTTCTAATACCAATAGACCACTGGCATGAGACGAAGCGTACCACACTTCAGAAATTGCCCAAATAAGGGTGCCAAAACAATGCTTAACGGGAACAACTGGGGAGTCACCAAACTTAGTACCACGAGAAACTCAAGTTTACACAACCAACACCTCATGACGATTTTGAAAGAAAACATGTTCATCATGCAAGGATAAATTACTGTATCGTTTCGCATTTCATGGCTTGACCATCCTCAGAACAAATGTCAATATTCCTTTCATTATTCACGACACATGTTTTTAAAATAAGAATACTTTAAATAACTTTGTTTCAAATATTTCCGTAAGAATTAAAATTTTGCCCACAAAAGGTAAATGCTCAAATTTCATTAATAAGATGGTAGTTCTCTAACAACGCGACTCCAACGGTTTACAAAAATTTGGGAAATAGTACATGAAAGAAAAGGGTTACACAAAAACAATGATCACTATTCTCCCTAACAACTTCGAATTCCAAAATGTGCTCAAATGCCAAGACTGGTCTGACCAAAAGCTTGCCTCAGCCGCCCTTTCGGGTTTTCAACTTAGCAAACTGTCAACTCAAACCTAAGCGAAATACTTCTTGACTGCATCGGTGTTCATGGAGCGCGGGAGCTCTTCACCGTCCATATTGGTGAGAATCAAAGCACCTCCAGAGAAAACTTTCTTAACGACATACGGTCCTTCATAATTCGGAGCCCACTTGCCCCTAGAATCAGGTTGGAAAGATAATATCTTCTTGAGCACAAGGTCACCTTCTCTGAACTCGCGTGGTCGAACCTTCTTATCAAAAGCCTTCTTCATTCTCTGCTGATATAATTGACCGTGACACAATGCTGTTAATCTCTTTTCCTCAATTAAATTCAACTGATCATATCTACTTTGACACCATTCAGCCTCAGAGAGTTTAGCTTCCATCAACACTCTCAGAGACGGAATCTCAACCTCCACGGGAGTACTGCTTCCATACCATAAACTAGGGAAAATGGAGTTGCGCCTGTTGAAGTTCGAACTGAAGTACGGTATCCATGCAGAGCAAACGGAAGCATTTCATGCCAATCTTTATAAGTTACCACCATCTTCTGGACAATCTTCTTGATGTTCTTGTTAGCAGCTTCAACAGCCCCATTCATCTTTGGTCTGTAAGGAGAAGAATTATGATGTTCGATCTTGAACTCTTCACAAAGCTCTCTCATCATCTTGTTATTCAAATTCGAACCATTATCAGTGATGATCTTGCTCGGGATGCCGTATCGATAAATGATCTGATTCTTGATAAATCTGACTACCACCTGTCTGGTTACATTAGCATAAGATGCTGCTTCCACCCATTTAGTAAAATAATCGATCGCTACCAAGATGAAATGATGACCATTTGAAGCTTTGGGTTCAATCATTCCAATCATATCAATGCCCCACATAGAGAAAGGCCAAGGTGAAGAGATAACGTTGAGGAGGGTAGGTGGCACATGTATCTTGTCCGCATAAATCTGGCATTTATGACATTTCTTCACATATTTGCAGCAATCAGATTCCATTGTCATCCAATAGTAACCAGCTCTCAACATCTTTCTAGCCATCGCATGTCCATTGGCATGAGTGCCAAAAGATCCTTCATGTACTTCTTGCATCAACATGTCTGCTTCACGTCTGTCTACACATCTGAGCAAGACCATGTCATAATTCCTCTTATACAAAACTTCTTCATTGAGGAAGAAACTGCTTGCTAATCTTCTCAACGTCTTCCTATCTTTATTGGATGCCCCAGGCGGGTACTCTTGAGTTTGAAGAACACGTTTAATGTCATAGAACCATGGTTTGTCGTCGGTGACCTCCTCTACTGAGAACACATGAGCAGGTCTGTCGAGGCGCATAACCCGGATTGTAGGCACATCGTTCCAACCATTCACTTGAAACATTGAAGACAAAGTAGCTAAAGCATCAGCCATTTGGTTTTCATCTCTAGGGATATGATGTAATTCCACTTTGTTGAAGAAAGTTAACAATCTTCTAGCATAGTCTCTGTAAGGGATCAAACCAGGATGACGAGTCTCCCATTCTCCTTTGATTTGATTAATTACCAATGCCGAATCTCCGTAAATATTAAGAATCTTAATCCTTAGATCCACTGCTTCTTCGAGACCCATAATACATGCTTCATATTCAACCATGTTGTTCGTGCAGTCAAACTTCAATCTCGCCGTGAACGGGATATGAGTACCTCGGGGAGTGACGATGATTGCCCCAATTCCATTTCCATAAGAGTTCACAGCTCCGTCAAATATTAAACCCCAATGGGATTCGGGATCAGGTCCTTCTTTAGGTAACGACTCTTCACAATCTTTAGCTTTCAAGTACATAACATCTTCATCTGGGAAATCAAACTTGATGGATTGATAATCGTCAATTGGTTGGTGAGCCAAATGATCGGCTAAAATACTCCCTTTAATTGCTTTCTGAGTGTGATACTCAATGTCATATTCAGATAACAACATCTGCCAACGAGCTACTCTTCCAGATAAGGCGAGCTTCTCAAAGATATACTTGATCGGATCCATTTTGGAGATCAACCAAGTGGTGTGGTTAATCATATACTGGCGCAGACGGCGAGCAGACCAAGCTAAAGCACAACAGGTTTTCTCAAGCAATGAGTATCGAGACTCACAGTCTGTGAATTTCTTACTCAGATAATATACGGCATGTTCCTTTCTTCCAGTCTCATCTTGTTGACCAAGCACACATCCCATGGAATCTTCCAATATAGTCAGGTACATAATCAAAGGTCTTCCTTCCACCGGAGGAATCAAAATGGGAGGTTCAAGCAAATAATCCTTGATGCTATCAAAAGCTCTCTGACAATCTTCTGTCCACACACATCCTTGGTTCTTTCGGAGAAGCTTGAAAATCGGCCCACATGTAGCAGTCATATGAGATATAAATCTAGAAATATAATTCAGTCTCCCAAGGAATCCTCTTACTTGTTTTTCCGTCTTGGGTGCGGGAATTTCCCGAATAGCTTTGACTTTATCAGGATCTACCTCAATACCTTTCTGACTGACAATGAAACCCAGAAGTCTTCCAGAACGAACACCAAAAGTGCACTTGTTGGGATTCAGACGGAGTTTATACTTTCTCAAACGCTGGAATAACTTCAATAAATGTTCCAAATGATCTTCCTCCGTTTGTGATTTGGCAATCATGTCATCTAAATACACTTCTATCTCTTTATGCATCATGTCATGGAACAAAGCAGTCATGGCCCTTTGGTATGTTGCACCAGCATTCCTCAAACCAAACGGCATAACCCGATAACAAAATGTTCCCCAAGGTGTAATGATAGCTGTCCTCTCCATATCTTCTGGTGCCATCTTGATTTGATTGTAACCAGAGAAGCCATCCATGAAAGAAAAGACTTTGAACTTTGCGGTACTGTCGACCAATACGTCAATGTGCGGTAATGGGAAGTCATCCTCTAGGCTAGCTCTATTCAGATCTCTATAGTCTACACACATCCGAACTTTGCCATCCTTCTTAGCAACAGGCACTATATTGGCTAACCATTGGGGATAGACCGATGTAACAAGGAAACCTGCATTAATCTGCTTCTGAAATTCCTCTTTGATCTTGTCAGCCATATCGGGACGAGTCCTTCTCAACTTCTGCTTAATCGGCGGACATTCAGGTCTCAACGGTAAACGATGCTCCACAATATCGTTGTCCAAACCTGGCATATCTTGGTAGGACCAAGCAAACACATCAACATACTCTTTGAGAAGCTCCAACATTTTCTCTTTGACCTCTGGGATAAGCAATGCTCCGACCTTGACTTCCTTTTTATCTTCTTCATCACCCACATTGTAAACTCTACAGGCTCTTCAAACGGCTGAATAGTCTTTTCATCATGCTCAAGTAAACGGGAAATTTCATCAGGAATCTCTTCACTATCCTCTTCTTCGGCTCTGAACACAGGGAATTCAAAGTTGGGAGAGGGCACAGGATCATTGTTTTCAATGGTTAAGTCATGGATTAATCTGCACATATGATTATGCTTTATTTTAGAAATCGATTAACATGAATGTTGTACAAATGAAACAAAATATTATTATTTTCCTATTACTACCAATTAATTTTCATTACTATTTCCCAGAAAAAGTGAAAAATAAAACAGTAGTGGACAAAATAACATTTTTATTTATTGAAGGGAAATACTTGAAACGAAGAGCCCAGACATTTCTCTTTTGCCTTGGGCAGAGCAAAAGGATTTATTTTTATCATAGCCCGACACAAATACTTTTCGCCTTGGGCAGAGAGAAATTTTTTTTTAAAATAAAACAAAACATTACTCAGAAATGTGCATCACAACAGGGACATCAACAGCAATCCAGTTCTGACAAACCACTCCATGCGTCACAAAATCGGGTAAATCCTCTTCAGAATCGTCTCCTATTATAGCATCAACTTCAGGAGGAGTCGGATGGATAAAACTTGCGCTTCGGAAAACCTCTTGTATCGGACGAGTAACTCCTCCCTGCTTGACTCTTGCAGACACGGGATGAAAACCAAGACCTTCTCCAGACTTGTTCTCGGGCAAAGTCAACACCTGGCCCCAACCTTTAGCCAAACCACTTTCAACCACTCGTCGTGCATCCTCAAAAGAAGAAATAGATGTCCCTTGCTTCTTCACTTCATTCTTAGCAACATACATAGCTTGGAATTGGGTTCCAACATCCTCATCAGCATCAATAAAAGAGAAAGATGACAAATGGCTTACCACCATAGCCTGCTCTCCACCAATCATTACCAACTTTCCATGCCTTACAAACTTCAATCTCTGATGGAGCGTGGAAGTGACTGCCCCTGCATCATGGATCCATGGACGACCCAATAGGCAACTGTAGGCAGCACGAATATCCATTACTTGAAAAGTGATCGGAAAGGTATGAGGACCAATTACTATAGGAAGATCCACCTCACCAATGACAGTCTTCCTAGAACCATCAAACGCTTTAACAATTACCCCACTAGGTCTCATGGGAGCACCTTGATATGAGAGTCGAGATAATGTAGTTTTGGGTATTACATTTAACGACGAACCTGTATCCACTAACACACTTGATAAAGTATCATTTCCACAACTTATTGAGATATGCAAAGCCATATTATGGTTTCTTCCCTCCTCCGGAAGTTCTTCATCACTGAAACCAAGATTGTTACACGAAGTAATATTTCCCACAATTCCATCAAATTGGTCAACCGTCACATCATGATCCACGAATGCCTGGTCCAAGACCTTCATCAAAGCTTCTCTATGGGCATCAGAATCTCTCAGTAAAGCAAGCAAAGAAATCTTGGAAGGAGTTTGCAAAAGTTGGTCAACAATCTTATATTCACTTCTCTTGATAAGCTTCAGAATCTCATCATCCTCAGGGCGAGGGATAGGTTCATTGGATCGGCCTATCTCAACCCTTGGTTCAACATTTCTCGCTGGAATTTCTGCCGGTATGGGTCTCCTAACTTGAACTTCTGGTCTCTTCAAAGGTACTGCTGCAAAGACACGTCCACTTCTCGTAACTCTACTCACATCAGCAATGTTAACAAAAGACGGTCTTGTTGGTATAGGGACTTCTACCCCATTCTCAATCATTGTGGCATTATACTTATACGGTATAGCTTGGTCTGAGTTGTAAGGCACAGGACCAGGTGGATAAATGATCAAAGGATCAACAGGTGCAGTCTGACTGTCGTAAACGATCTCTACTGATTCAGGCAAATTGAATTGTGGTATTATAACATTCACTTCATCGTCCGGATTTCTGTCATATGTAATAGTGATAACCCTCTGGTCTAACAACTTTTGAATATCCTCCTTCACAACAGGGCAATCAACCTCTCTTGAACAAAATTCACAAACGTCATAATCATGCTGATGCCTAACAAAGGCAAGTCTTCTTAAGCTCTGATGTAACCTGATCAACGACTCTCTTATATGTTCAACTTGAAAAACTCGAAACTTTCCCGGACAACCTTCCACCATATTCACTGAAGCTGCCCCATGTCGAGGCAAAGGATTATCTCTAACATTTGGATTAACATCCTTGAAAGACAAGATACCATTCTTAATCAACCTCTACACGTCCGCCTTCAGAGCAAAACAATTTTCAAGGTTGTGCCCCGGCGACCCTTGATGATATTCACAAAACTGATCCGCCTTGTACCACGGAGAAGTACTATTTGGTGCGACAGGAGGAGGCTTTGTCGTTATGAGGTTCTTTCTGATAAGAGCAGGGAACAATTTAGTATAAGTCATAGGAATGGCATCGAATTGCGGCTTTCTTGGTGAACGGTTCTGATTGTTGAATGGATAAGCCTGTTGTCGAGGCTGCTGCTGAAATGGCCGTTGTTGAGTTGGTGGGGTTTGATGAGCTGGGGTCATCAAAGCTGGGCGGACAGCCGGAGTGACTGCCGCAACGTGAGAGTAACCTCTCCTCGGTCTCCCTAGGAACAATGCGCTGACATCCTGCTCTTTTCTTTTCGAGAAAACACTTCCAAACTTCTTAGTACTGCTAGACGGACTTCCTTCTTTAACCAAACGACCTTCACGAATCCCTTCCTCTAATCGCATGCCCATGCTTACCATTTCGGTGAAGTCACTGGGTGCGCTGGCAATCATTCTTTCATAGTAAAAGGAACCTAAAGTCTTCAAGAATATCTTCGTCATCTCTTTCTCCTCAAGAGGAGGATAGATTTGAGCAGCAATTTCACGCCACCTCTGGGCGTATTCCTTAAAAGATTCTCTGTCTCTCTGCGACATTGCCCAGAGTTGATCCCTGTCCGGCGCCATGTCAACGTTGTACTTATACTGATGGACAAAAGCTTCGCTAAGATCGTTGAAGTTGCGGATCCGAATGCTGTCTAAACCCATATACCACTTTAGAGCAGCACCTGTAACACCCTCTAAAAACCCCGAATAAATTTTCGCAATTATTAAAATCATAATTTCAGAGTACATGTATAATCGAGGATGCTACAATTCTCTTTAAATAACACAAATTCCTGTCATGCATAATCTTAGTAGTAACTCATACATGTTTACACAGCGGAATAATTTATTTAATAAAACCAATGTTATAATATTTTTCAAAATCATCAGGGATTAACACCTGGAAAAATGTCAACATCATATTATAACAAATATAAGGAAATAAACGAGTCTGACTAAAGCAGCTCGACAAACAAACGTTCCCGGAGTTACAACTACCAGAGCATGACCCGGACAATACTAAAACGGAAATAAACTAGAAACCACAAGCCTTCGCCAAGCACCTGAACGAAGCTCCTCAATCTGAAATATTCAACAGTAAGGGTGAGCATCTCAATTCTACATTTGATTATACGTTCATAACAATCAATTCAGGAAACCATAAGCATCACCCAACAATTAGCACATTTCATAGTTTACAAAAACCTTTACAATTCATATACCCATAATATATTACTTTTCATATTTGCAATTAACATCAAACATCGTCAACAGTTTAGCAACCATACGTGCATACAAACAATCAATTACAACATTGGAAAAATCATCCATTCATGTTATATTCAAGGTAATGCAACACACCCATGCATGTGGTACCACTTTACCGCCCCATTAAATCTCGGGTCACAGATAACTCACCGTTCCATTATATCGCGGACACGGCTACCACCTCAACGTTCCATTAAATAGCGGACACGTATATTGGCCACCATGTTAATTCCACACAATGGGAATTAACAAATGCAACATGATATGTAAAGTATGTAACACTCAGCATACTATTAACATCAATCGACATATCATGCAACAATCTACAACATCAATCACAACAGGATATGGATAGCATGTAATCACTCAGCATACTATTTAAACATCAATCATATCAAGTCATATCATAATTCATGCTTGATAACATCATCCAAAAGCATGACAATAAAATCCACAATAAAGCACAGAAAACAAAATTCAGAAAATCAACACAGCAGCATCAACACGGGTACCCGTGTTGTGCAACACGGCCCGTGTTGCTGAGCGCGTCCAGAAAACATATTATCCTTATCCATACAGGGGATCAACACGGGTACCCGTGTTGTGCAACATGGCCCGTGTTGTAATGTGTCCAGAAAACACATTACTTTTACCAACACAGAAGACCAACACGGGTGCCCGTGTTGTGCAACACGGCCCGTGTTGCTGAGCGCGTACAGAATTTTCCTGTACCTGCAGCAACTCAGAAACAGCAGCCAACGCGGAAAATTCCAGCCAAAACGCGCATTTCGGTACCTAACGACATCGATTTTGTATAACTCGAAACAACACATCAATTCCCTAATTACCAACAAGTATCATAGCGACCTTAAAGGTGATTATTCGTCCTTTTTGGGGAAATCTGATAACATTGAGGTTATCCCTAAACCTCTAAGGTAAATTCATGATCATGCAGATATACTCCCAATCCACCATTTGGAACCTAAAATTCCTAATCGATTCATAAAAATTGGGAACCTAACCCTTTTCTAACAAGGTTCAATCCTAAGGGTATCGATTCCTAGTAACATCTAACAATTGGGGTTTTTCCCTACGATTACCCAAATTAACCGTACCTAAACCCATAAGCAAAAGTAAATCGAGTAATAGCCCCCCTTACCTTATCAATTAGCAGCTTTGAACTTTTTGAGCGATGTTCTTCGTTCTTCGTACCTTCAGAGCTCTGCTTCCCAAAATCCCAAATTCTGTGTTATCGTGAATAATGAGAAAAATAACTTGAGTTCCAAAACATATCCTTACTTCTTTTGCACCCCCACTCTTTACTAACAACATCCAAGCCCAATAACTTAAAAACTCAGCATTTTCTTATTTCTTTTATTTTCCTCCATATTTCAAAATAAATAATTCCTTTTTATTTTATTAATTCTAATAAAATAATTTTCCCAAATTTAAATAAATCAAATAATTGAAACTGGGGTGTTACAGCACCCGTCAAACTGTCTTGAAAATAGTGAATCAACAAGTCATGATCATCGGAATACGTAGACATCTTTCTCACGTACATAGTCAAATGACTTCGAGGACACGAATCACCCTTATATCTCTCAAATTCTGGCACTTTGAATTTTGCTGGAATCTTGACATTCGGAACTAAACAAAGGTCGTGCGTGTTCTTCCCAAACAAATCCTTCCCCTTTAACGCTCTAAGCTCCTTCTGCATTTCTTGGAATTGGTCTTGAAACTCTTCCATTCTATCAAAAAGACCCAAACTTTCAGCAGGCTCGGCAGGATAAGTAGGTTCATTCAAGTATGGCACGGAGTGAATCACAGGAGCGACAATTGTCATTACCGGTTGCGGAAAAGGTGTCACAGACGGGATTACTGGCGGCATGGCAGTTGTCTCTGGTTAAGGAAGAGACAAAGCAGGTTGAAACAAAGGCTGTACGACAGGCTGATACCCCTCTGGCACAAAGTTGTAAGGAATTCCCCACGGAAAACCTTTCGGCATCTGATGTTGAAGCGGAGAGTTGATTTGAGTCACAGATGTTGGAACGGTGACAATCTCGGAAACCACAGTAGTTGAAGTCTGAATCTCGGCAGCTGTAGTCGATGGCTGATTCTGAGCAGCCACCAAACTTTCCACTAGCGCAGTTAACTTTTCCATACCGACACGAAGGGTAGCGACCTCCTCACGAAGCTCATGGTTTTCCTGTTCCAGATCTTCCATCTTTCTCTGTCGATTGGCTCGAGTATCGTATCGATGAGACAGCTTGACAATCTTTGGAGTGGAAAAAGAAACAAGGATAAGACTCTAGAAAACATGTGAAGTGGAATGTTGGATGATGCATGATATGTGATGCAAATGATAATTCATTTTAATAGTTTTTCAAGGAACTTCAATAATTTTGCACACAGCAATGGTAAAGGAATTTGGAACAACAAAAACTCAGTCCATTAATCAAAAGCGGTAAATTACAACTTACAACTTTGGAACAACAAAATAATAAATTACAACTTTGGGGACAACCCAATAATAAAAGCACTAAACTACAACTTTGGAACATGAAGCCCATAATAAAGCAGTAAATTACAATTTTGGAGCATGAAGCCCATAATAAAAGCAGTAAATTACAACTTACAACATAAAGCCCTTTTACAGAGTTCTATAAAATGACATCAGTAAAAATAAAACTAAGAACTGAAGATCATTTAACTTCGAGTGTTTCTTCTTCCAAACTCCATAGTACCTGATATATCTGCAAAAATCATTCTTAAGTTCCTTGAAAAAACAATTTTTTTACAAAAATGTTGATGAATGCATGAACGAATGATAATGCAACAGTTACACACAAGTTCACAAACATGGGGTTCAAAGGTTCAACGTTTCAGCATGGAGTCAAGGGTAAAGCCCACCCCAAGGTATGTACTAATGGTTTAATCACACCTGTAAGACAAGGTTCTAAGAGTTCCCAAAGTCTACATTCCTCCTTCGGATATTACCAACGTCTTGATTACTCAATAATTAGCAATATTCTCAAGAGAAACTCATTCGAGCGTAGCATCGCGTAACAACTACTTCCGAATTACTCCGTTATAGTCTCCGCGCTACACCTAAAAGGCCAAGATGGGTTAGGGTTCTACGGTTCTCAATTTCTCTGGCTCCTAGGTCGAAAATAATAATGTCTTCCCGATTACTCGGTAAACAAATATTAAGTTCAAGAGGGCCTTCTATCGAGTGGGGGATCTCATGCCTCCTTCTTCGGGATTACTCCCTCAAAGTTAACATGACTGTACTGCCCGTCCTATTCTTAAGTGTAACTTAATCCGGGTATAGGATTCGTCCTTTGCAAAAAACCCAATCAACCCCAATTTAAACACATAATCAAACAAATCAAATAATAATAAAACAGATAAGACAAGTTAGGCTTAACCCACTTAGGGATGGACCAGCAAGAGGTCCATCTTTCCCCAGCAGAGTCGCTAATTCTGTAGCGATAAAAAATGTAGCAGGGTAAATCGGAGATCGAATTATTGATTAATTCGTCTCACAAAAGCAAGAGTCACCACCGCGCTTTATTATTTCCAAGGGAAAAGGGAAAAGAGCGAAATAAAACCCTAAAATATGCAATGTAAAATAATACTTTCTAAAAGTAATAAAAATACAAGGCGTTTTTGAAAAGAGATCTATGGTTCGGGGGTTGGTAATACAGTGGGAAGGTATTAGCACCCAATGTATCTATAGTACTATATAGGAACCTTTTGAAATATCTGTTTATAAAAATTCGTTTGTTTGATCGAAATAAATTGTTTTGGCCGAAAAGGGGTACAGACGTTTTTGAAGGTACGACGACCTAATGTCGAAGTTTTGGGCTTAAAAGGTATAAGTTTTGAAAAGGTTGAATATTTGAGGAAAAATTGTCTTAAGTTTTAATGAGATGCAAATGTTCGCGTGATTGGACTTGAGGACATGAAGTCAACAAATTTAATCATTTTTCCTTTGGATTTAGAAGTAAACAAAATAACCATGTAAATATAAAAATAATTAAACAGAAAATTATGCGGATAATGATACATAACCATAACAATGATTAAATAACAGATTAAATGATGTGAACATGCATTTTTAGATTTTTGTTTAATATTAAGGAAAAGAAAATGTTTTAATAGTTTTCATTTTTTATGTATTTTTTAATATGGACAAAAGCATGAGAATTAATTAAGGAAAATAAAAAAAGTTTTTAATTAAGTTTCTATTTTTTATATTTTTTAGAGTTTTTATATAAAGTATTATTTTTAAGAGTTATTAAATGATTTTAAACTAAATTAAAACTTAAAAGCTACTAACTTAAGTCTAATTAAAAAAGGATACTAAAATTACCAAATTAAATCCTAAAAGTTAAACTAATAAAATAAAATCCAATTATTTAAAATTGTTAATTAGATTACATCTTTTCTTTTTGATTAAACTCATTAATTAACTAAATCAATAAAAAGCTAAAAAAACTAAAAAGAAAGTAAAATAGAAGGGGAGGTGCATCAAGAATCAAATGGGTAAAATACTAAACAATGCATGGGCCAAATGGGGTTCAAGGGGGCCTAATCAGAAACAAAAAAAAGGGTGTTTTAAGCAGTTTCGTTGGGCTTAGGCAGGGAAAACGAGTTGAGTCCATTCACATTTTATAATTTGTTTTTAGGGTTAAACAAATGTTTTGGTTTAGTTGAATTAGGGTTAAACAAATTGGTACAGAGCGGTGCATCTCCTTCTCGTTACGAATTCGTCTTCTTCTTCTTGTGCGTTATCCCAACATCGCCTGAGTTCCTTGCCACGGCCACCGGCGCTTCAGTCAACTCCCTCTTCTCTTAGGTCACGTGGGCAACGGTCTACAAGGTATTGATTTCACTTCGTATGTTTTATGCTCTTGCGCGTTTTAGTTACTTCTGATTCCCTTTTACATTGTTCAAGGTTTGCACAATATGTGAAAAAAGAAAGGAAATGAAGGGTTATACCTTTGAAGAGGAGGTGAGAAGGACTGGAGGCAACAAGGCGGCCAAGGGCGGAAGAAAAGGTGAGGCGTGGCGAGCTTCTGCTTATACTGAAACCTGGTACTTTGTCTCTTTCCTCTTCTTGCTTGCTTGCTGTGTTTCAGTTGCTTTTGCCCAGTGATGACACTGTCTGAGGGCTTTTGGTGCTTGAATGAGTTGCCTCCGAATAATTTTCCTCTCTTCTTCTTTACTGTTGGCTTGATGCTTGACTTTATGTTTCTTCTTCTTTTGTTGGCTTGAGATATTTGTTGAGATTTGTCCCTGTATGCTTTTGGATAATGTTGTTGAAACGCCTTGTTTTGACCAGCTTCCCTCTTCTTATTTCTGTGATTCTGTTGCCTTTTTTAATGGCCTAGGATGATGTAATTCTGAGGCTTGATGTGGGTTTGGACATTGGATTTATGGTTTATGCTCAGATTTGTTTATGCTGGTTATAAGCTTATGCAGGTTTTGGGTATACTGGTTTTTGGTTTGTGGCCTTTAACATGTTTTATAGTTTAGGATGGTACAGGTTTTATGGTTTATGGCTATAGGTTTATGTTACAGGTTATCACTTTTGAAAAAGGATAAGGTTTTGGTTTTGGTTTATGTTACCATGGCTTAGGCTTTGAAAATGGTTATGGTTTGGCCGAGCAACAGGTTTGAAATGGTTAAGGATGGTACAGGTTTTATGTTACAGGTTATTTGTGAGGCTTCAGACAGGTTGGGCGTGTATGGCTGGTTTATGAGAATTGGCTTAGAAGATTCACAGGTTTTGTGGTTTAGGCCATATTGGTTTTATGCAGGTCATGTGTGTTTTGGTTTATGAGAATTGGCCTTTTGTATTTTTGTTTGACAGTTTTGTTTCTAGGCTTGAAAACAGGTTATTGAACTCTCTGAATTTTTGAAGGAGGTTTGTTGTTGTGTTATAACAGTTTGGCCTTCTTCCCCCTTGAGGTTTACGTTACAGGTTGTATATATTTTACTATATTTCTGCCTTCTCTCTGCACATTATGCTGCTACATCAGTTTGTCCATATTCTTTTTCATGCTTTCCTTTTCTCTTACTGTATGCTGCTGCAATTTGTTTTGTATCCACTTCTGCCTAAGCCAAAACCTGTAAAAAACCACACTCTTCCCCTCTTCTCTCTCTCTAGTACAATTGATATTAAAATGATGTATGTACTTTATTTGTTCTGAAAAAGTAAACTGGAAAATGATGAAAAATGGAAAATACATTGCTTGCATATTGGTTTAAATTGCATATCTCTCTTTGTCTACTGCAATGTAACAGTAAGGAGCCTTATGTTTTTGGCCTCTTCCTACATCTTTGGCATGTTTACGTTTCACTTTGCTTTGAAAAATTGAAACTTGACTTGGAACTTGTATACTTGCATATGCTGTTGCTTTTTGAAATATGCAGTTTTGTGCATATGGTTTTAACTTGTGCAGTTTACAATTAAAATGCAATTTTGACAAAAGAAATGAATTTGTGCATATTTAAATTGTGCATTCATTTTTATCAATAAAAATTCATCCCTTTTTGTGAACCGGGAGAAATCCCGTGATTTGCAAAAAGGGTAAAAACTGATTCCAGCCGTTTGCTTTTAATGATGAACGCTAATTAATTTTTTTGCTTTTAATTATATATTCATTTCTGACTTTTTTTTCTTTTAATTCTTTTTTTTTGCAGGTAAAATCAAATGAGCAATCAAAGAAGCATTGGATAGAAGATGAAGATTTAGAATATTAGAAAAATAGTTTTTATTTTACTCTAAACTTTTTATGTAATTGTCATTATAAATACTTTGTACAATAGTATTTAAACAACAATTGTAATAATTAGAATAAAGATGAATAAAAATTCTATTATTTACCAATTAATTCTTTTTCTTTCCAATTATTTATTTTATTATTTATAACTTTTTAAATTATGTAATAACTGAAAATCAAATCCAATTATTTAAATTTAGAATGATAAATAATTAAATAAATACCATTGATCAATTAATTTCTCTTCAATTATTTACCTCATTATTTATAATTCTTCTAAGTTATAATAACTGAAAATAAAATTTCAACTATTTAAACTTAGAATAATAAATAATTAGATAAACATTGTTGATCAATTAATAAACTCTTTTCAAATATTTATTTTATTATTTATAAATCTTTAAATTATATAATAACTGAAAATAAATTCCAATTATTTAAATTTAAGATAATAAATAATTAATAAACATTGTCTGATCAATTAATAAATTTAGCGTTCAAAAGATAAATAACTCTCGACTTGAAAAAGTTATGAATTTTAAGTCTGCTTTGAAAGTTGATAAAAAATAGATCAAAACGCTTGCAATGTAATGATGCAGATGGGAGATGGTATCTTAGGTCAAAATTTGGGGTACAACACACCCTGGTTCATTTACCTACAGATTTTTATCCGCATGAAGAATCGTGGGACGTCTCCAAAATCCATCCTAGGTCACAAAAATACAAGCTACGACCATCATTGGATTCGTCTCTCTCCCCTGAACACAAATATGGCCATGGTTTGCCTGGATTGTACCTGTGTCAAGAATGCCTAAAAACGAAACAAGAAAACCCTAGACTCGGGTATTGCAATACAGGGTCTGAAAATAAAATTAAACAATGCAGTTTGCTTAGAAATTTAATGGTCAGTATGAATATGCAAGAAATTTGGCAAAAGGATGCAAGAAAACTGAGTTATGATTCCATGTCCAGAACAATGTTCATAGAGACTTACAGCGAGTTTCAGACTGTCTTAGGGCTTGATTTTGATTGGTGTAGCTCCACTGGGTGTCAAGGAAGAGAGTAGCGTTGAGCTTTTGGTCTGAATTCGCCTCCAAGGTTGTTTTCGATCTCACACTTTTCAAGCTTTTTTCTCAAAGTTGTATGGTCGTTTCTGCAGAGTTCTATGCTTGTTTTTGCTTTTGCTTGCTTATGTGATTGTTATAGAGTGAATTAGGGTTGGTCTTTTGATCTGAAATCAGGTGCATTCAAGATTGAAGATTGGATTTGATCACCATTGAAAAGCTTTCCAAAAATAAACCAAATCTGATTTTTTATGCTTGTTTTGACTTGATACGAACTGGTTGAGTGTCACATGGTATTTGCAAGCTGTACAAATCATAAGAATCCTTTTACATTAATTTTTGGATTTTATTTGAATTAATATAGATTTAAAATGAATTAAATCAATAAAAATTAAATAAAATAGAAAAATAAATGTTTGATCATGAAATTAAAGATGGGACACGTGTGTGGTGTGACAAGACCAAATCAAGTGGAAAAAAGTGGGCCCTTTTGTCAAAAATTGGAGTTTTGAGGATAATTGACTTTTGGCAATTTTGGAAAAATGCCCAACTTCAACAATGCATAACTTCTTCAATTTTGAACTTTTGGAGGTGTTCTTGGACTTTTTAGAAACCATGAGATGTCCTCTAATCAACCCTTTTCTTCTCATCGCATCTTGATGTTCCATGATCATGTTATAAGCTTTGGAAAAAAATGTGTTTTTGTTGACTTTCAAAAATGACCTATAATGTCCAAATTTGTAACTTTTTGTGAGAGCATTTCTTGATCTTGGGGTGTGAAGATTGATTGTAGGAAATTGCATCCTCTTAAAAATGAGCTTTTGATGGGTCATTTCTCATAAAGTATGATAAAGTTATGCTTGGTCAAAGTTGAGTTGACTTTTCCTACAAAACCCTAATTTAGCAACTTTTGAATCTTGATGAATCTTGAGCAATCCTTGATGAATCATGATCAAACCTTGATCAAATTATTAATTATCCTTTAAAATGAGAATGTTGACAAAAAATCTTGAGGTTTGACTATTTGTAGGCCACAATTGACTTTTGCCCTAACACTGTCGATTTTTGGGCCTCTTGAGCCATTGACTGATCAAACTTCTTCTGCAAGGCTTGAAAATTGACATGGATGAACTTTAGAACATATTAGGACATTGGGAAGCAATTGAGACCATTTGGATATGAGGATATTAATGCAACACAAAACCCTAATTTTGACTTGACTGCCTTAGGAGGTGATTTGACTGTCCAACCTTTGAGCCAACTTGAGCAACTTGAAGATTATTCTTGACATGTCTTGAGGAATATGGGAGGGAAAATTTTGGGGTACAAAAGTTGCCCCTGTTCAGTTTTCTTAAACCTGAGGATATAGATTGGCTTTCGAGCCTTTCGTGATCCGAAGGTGGAAGATAATTGAACATTAGAGTGCCCAGAAATTTGCACTCACATGGTGTAGTATCAGCATTGTGATGTCGGGAATGGGCTTACAGATGCCATTTTGGAGGTTGTTGGTAGAAGGATGGGCTTATAGATGCCATCTGTAGGAGTGTCGATCGCATAAGAGATTCCTTAGCGAGAACTTGCATACTTGTTGTTGTAGAAGACTCCGCTGGGGAAGTCTAACTTTTGTTGAGATTTAGGAACTTGCCTGTACTTCAACTGAGAGAATGCCTCAGATGAGTATTAAGAACCTGTCCATAATTCAACTTGGGGGTAATCTTCATCAAGATCTAGGAACTTTCTCGTGCTCACCAGGAGTATACCGTTGAGGTTATAGAACTTGTCCACACTATGACGGAGGAAAACATCAAGATCTAGGAACTGACTTATGCTCACCGGGAGTATACCGTTGAGGTTATAGTACTCGTCCACACTATGACGTAGGGAAGCATCTTCATCAAGATCTAGGAACTGTCTCGTGCTCACTGGGAGTATACCGTTGAGGTTATAGAACTCGTCCACACTATGACGTAGGAAAACATCAAGTTCTAGGAACTGACTCGTGCTCACCAGGAGTATACCGTTGAGGTTATAGTACTCGTCCACACTATGACGTAGGGAAGCATCTTCATCAAGATCTAGGAACTGTCTCGTGCTCACCGGGAGTATACCGTTGAGGTTATAGAACTCGTCCACACTATGACGGAGGAAAACATCAAGATCTAGGAACTGACTCGTGCTCACCGGGAGTATACCGTTGAGGTTATAGTACTCGTCCACACTATGACGTAGAGAAACTGTCGAGATTGAGAACCTTATCTTAACTTCAACCGAGGATAATTCAATTGAGATTTAAGAACTGGTCAAATCTTCGACTAAGCTGAGAACTTAACTGCATTTTTCCTGAAAGGTAAAGGTCAGTCACATGCAATGCATGAGATGAATCAAACAATGATGTTCTCAACATAAATGAGATTGTATGGTATGATGCGTACATGCATGTATCATGATGTATAGAAATGTGATGTTTTAGCTGGGGAAAATAAATCCCGGAGCCGCTGGAGAATAGAGTTGAGTTCTTCGTTTCTGCTGGGGATGATGAACGAAGATGATTGTGAGAAGAAGCCCGCAAGAGAAAAGAACTCCGTTGGGGAATAAGCTGATGAAGAGATTACTCTGCGGGGAATTACTCTGTGGGGAAGAGATGTTTTGCTGAGATTTTAACGATAAACTCCACTGGGGATTCCGTTGATAAGCTCTGTTGGGGATTCTAATGATGAACTCTGCTGGGGATAGAGAGAACTTTGCTGGGGATGACCTTTCAGTTGCAACTTGCTGAGGATAACCCAGTTAGACTCTTGTGGGGATAACCTCTGAATTTGGCTGAGGAGACTTATTTGTGCTTCGCAGGGGATAAGCTTCCAGAGTCTACTGGGGAAGATGATTCAACTCCATTGGGGAATCTTTTTTAGACTGCGCTGGGGAAATGACTCCATTGTGGTATCTTGTATTCCGCCGGGGAACATTCTTATATTCTGTTGAGGAATATTAAGACTGTCAGAGATGCTCTTACGCTTGCTGGAGAATATCTTTATACTCTGTTGGGGAATATTAAGACCTTCTGGGGATACCCAACCTTTTTTGGGCTGATGGTAGATCAACTCTGCTTGGGAAGAGTATTGTTGATTTGTTCATAGTTGCAAGTTTCAGCAGGGAGATCTACCAGTACTGTCTTACTCTGCAGGGAGTGACAGTGTCTTGGTCATATTCTTCAGCTGAACCTATCTTGGTACCTTGGTGGACAGAACAACTAGACAACTCAGACAATTCTTATAGCCCTTGTTTCTGATATTACCAGTAATTCATCTTTTCGTTTCGTATGTAAGTATTTATGATCAGCAGTTAATGTCAAATGCATATATCACAAATGAACTTTGGACGTTCTTTGTAAAACAAAATAGATAAAGGAAAAACAATTTGAATTTTGTCTGAAAATGAATTTGTATTGATCTTGAAGTTTGCCTGTAAATAGGCGCTTTTTGTACAAGAGGCTGACGTCCTAGTAAGAGAACGCCGCCGAACAAATAGAATTTATACAGTTTGTGAAAAGAAAAACAAAACAGCTATGTGAATAATCCCACTAGGTTCTAACTCTTCTATTGCCTTTATATCCTCGAGCATCTCATCACTTTGCTACTGGTTGAGGATGAATCTGATTGATTGGTGTCGTCCGAGCCTGATAGTTGATCCCGAAATCTGGATGTGAGGTGATCCAATGAGACATAGTGTTACGCTTTAATCCCTAACTTTTGCCTGGACCGCCCTTCCGGGTTTTCAGTCCACCGGGATACCCATTTTTGCCCAAGCCGCCTTTTCAGGTTTTCGACTTGCCGGGTGTACAGATTTTCATTTTCATCCCTTATTTTTGCCCGAACCCTTTTGGTTCGCCAGGAAGCCCTTTTTTTTGCCTAGGCCAGTCAACCTAGCGGGTCTTGGATTATGCATAGTATCTTTTTACTATGTCTGCATTGACGGGGAGAGGAAGGTCGTCACCATCCATGGTGGTTATAATCATCGCTCCTCCCGAGAAGATGTTCTTAACCACAAATGGCCCTTCGTAAGTAGGGGTCCATTTGCCCCTGGGATCACCTTGAGGTAAGATAATGCGCTTGATTAACAGATCCCCAACTTGATACTCTTGTCGTCTGACTTTCTTGTTAAATGCCTTGATCATCCATTTTTGGTATGTCTGACCATGACAAATAGCAGTAAGTCTCTTTTTGTCGATTAGGTTCAGTTGATCAAGCCGGGTCTGGATCCAGTCATCTTCACTTAAACCTGCATCTTTCATGATCCGAAGAGAGGGTATCTGAACTTCGATGGGCAAGACTGCCTCCATACCATAAACCAAGGAATAGGGTGTTGCCCCTGTTGACTTCCGTGCTGAGGTACGGTACCCATGAAGAGAAAATGGTAACATCTCGTGCCAGTCTTTGTAGGTCACTGTCATCTTCTGCACAATCTTCTTAATGTTCTTATTAGCCGCTTCTACAACCCCATTCATCTTCGGCCGGTAGGGAGATGAGTTATGATGTTGTATTTTGAATTGCTCGCAGAGCTCAGTGATCATTTTATTGTTGAGATTGGTACCATTGTCCGTAATGATCCTTTCCGATACACCGTATCGACAGATCAGGTTGTGCCGAATGAACCGTGCCACGACGTTCTCGGTTACCGTAGCAAAGGAAGCTTCTTCAACCCACTTCGTAAAGTAATCAATAGCTACAAGGATGAAGCGATTCCCGTTGGATGTCGTTGGTCTGATCTCGCCGATCATATCAATTCCCCACATTGCAAAAGGCCAAGGTGCTGTCAAGACGTTCAGAGGGACTGGAGGTATGTGCACCTTATCAGCATAGACTTGACACTTGTGACATGTCCGAGAATGCTGATAACAGTCGGCTTCCATTGTGGACTAGTAATATCCTGCCCGAAGGATTTTCTTTGCCATGGTATGTCCACTGGAATGAGTGCTGAAAGTACCTTCATGCAGCTCTGCCATGATCCTTTCTGCTTCATTCTTATCCACACAACGCAGTAAGGTTGAATCATGGTTACGCTTGTAAAGAATGTCATTGCTGATGAAGAACTTCGCCGCGAACCTCCTCAAAAACTTCTTGTCATTAACAGATGCACCCTCGGGGTATTCCTGAGCTTCAAGGTACCTCTTCACTTCATGATACCAGGGCTTTTCTGTTACTTCTTCAGTCTCAAGATCACAACAATGTGCAGGTTCGTCTAATTTCCAAATAATGATCCGGGGGGCCTCGTTGTCCCATTTGACCTTGAACATAGAAGACATCGTAGCTAACGCGTCCGCTAACTGATTCTCCTCTCTAGGGAAGTGTTCAAAGGTTACCTCCTCGAAATGGGGAAGCAACGTCAACACATACTCCTTGTAAGGAATAAGATTAGGGTGTTTCGTATCCCACTCGCCTTTGATCTGACTGATCACAAGAGCGGAATCTCCGAAGACACTTAGAAACTTAATCCTTAGGTCAATTGCAGCTCGAAGACCCATGATGCACGCTTCATACTCCGCCATGTTGTTGGTGCAGTTGAAACATAGTCGGGCGGTGAACGGAGTATGAGAGCCTTTAGGAGATATGATCACGGCGCCAATGCCATTACCCAAAGCGTTAGAAGCTCCATCAAAGTACATAGACCATCGGGATCCTTCCTCAGGTCCTTCATCCGGTCCAGGTGTCTCACAATCAGTTATCAACATGATATTCTCGTCCGGGAATTCAAAGTTCATAGACTGGTAATCATCCATTGCCTGATGTGCCAAGTGGTCTGCCAATACACTTCCCTTGATTTCTTTTTGAGTTGTGTACTGGATGTCATACTCAGTCAAGATCATCTGCCATCTTGCTATTCTTCCGGACAGGGCAAGCTTTTCGAAGATATACTTGATGGGATCCATCTTTGAAATCAACAGAGTGGTGTGAGTCAGCATATACTGTCTCAGCCGGCGAGCAGCCCATGCCAAAGCACAACAAGTTTTCTCAAGCAGTGAGTATCGGGTCTCACAGTCGGTAAACTTTTTGCTAAGGTAATAAATACCATGCTCTTTTCGGCCAGACTCGTCATGCTGTCCCAACACACACCCCATTGAGTTGTCAAGTACTGTCAAATATAAGATTAGAGGTCTCCCTTCAACTGGTGGCATCAGAATGGGTGGCTCTTGGAGATACTCTTTGATTCTTTCAAAAGCGGCCTGACATTCATCGTTCCAACGTACCACTTGATCTTTCTTCAGCAGCTTGAAGATTGGCTCACAAGTAGCAGTTAGGTGCGAGATGAATCGAGCAATATAGTTTAGTCGTCCCAGAAAGCCTCTGACTTCCTTCTCTGTCCTGGGAGCTGGCATCTCTTATATAGCTTTCACTTTTACCGGATCCACTTGAATACCCTTGTCGCTCACGACGAAGCCCAGTAGCTTACCAGATCTCACCCCGAAGGTGCACTTGTTCGGGTTCAACCTCAACTTGTATAACTTCAATCTGTCAAACAGCTTCTGGAGATGGTCAAGGTGCTCTTCCTCAGTCTGGGACCTCGCAATCATATCTTCGACGTATACTTCAATCTCATGATGGATCATGTCATGAAATTAAGCAACCATGGCACGTTGATATGTTGCCTCAACATTTTTCAACCCAAAAGGAATGACCTTGTAGAAAAAGGTCCCCCACTGAGTAACAAAGGTGGTCTTCTCCATGTCTTCGGGATCCATCTTGATCTGATTATAACCGGAGAAACCGTCCATAAAGGAGAATACCTTGTGCTGAGCAGTATTGTCAACCAGAATGTCGATGTGAGGCAAAGGGAAGTCATCCTTAGGGCTCGCTCTATTCAAATCCTTGTAATCAACACACATTCGGACCTTCCCATCCTTCTTCGGTACCGGAACCACATTGGCAACCCACTGAGGGTAAGAAGTCACCGCTATAAAACCGGTGTCAAACTGTTTCATAACTTCGGCTTTGATTTTCTCAGACATCTCTGGGCGCATACGGCGAACCTTCTGTTTTACCGGAGGACAGTCTTCCTTGGTGGGCAGGCGATGAACCACAATGTCAGTATCCAACCCAGGCATGTATTCGTAAGACCAGGCAAAGATCTCAACATAGTCATGCAGCATCTGAATCAATCGCTGTTTCACACTAAGCTCCAGATTTGCACCGATCTTGACTTCCTTTTTGTCTGTTTGAGTACCCAGATTCACCGTTTCCACTGGATCTTCGTGTGGCTGAATGGACCTCTCTTCCTGGAGTAGCAGTCTTGAAAGTTCACCCGACACTTCGCAATCATCTTCACCTTCGTCTTCGGCTAAGTTGATCGGATTTTCGAAGTCATAACTGGCAGTAGCAAAGTCGTTACCAGTGAGATCCAGAGTGTATTGAGACCTGTATATGTGAGTGTGTGTAAAATAGCTGTTTTGCAATATAAAATAAAAAACAAGGAGCGCAAAATTTGAAATGCAAAAGACGTCCAATCCTTTTATTAATGATATATGAAAATGGCACACAAAAGCCCTCACAAATGAAGCCACGGTGCCCCGGGTAAGACACCGGGCCATAATGTTTCAAAACATTGTCTGTTACAAGTTCAAAAACAAAGAGTTCATTACTGGGTCACAAAAGTAATAGGGATGAAGTCCTTTGCTGTCCAGTTGCTTGGTCCATCGTTGGTCGTAGGATAGATCCAAATGTTGAATTCAGACTCCTCCATATCATCCTCAATGGCATTTACTCCCGAGTTGCTGATGAACACGGGAGGTCTTCCGATCCTTGCATTATGAAAGACCCTTTGAGCTTCTGCAGTGAAACCCAAACCAAACTTGTTAGTCTTCTGAGTGAAATCAGGAAGTCGGCCCTAATTTGCACACTCACCCTTCTCAATAACAACCCGGGCATCCTTTAAGGAAGCCATCTTCATAGGAGAATCTTCAACCACAGTCTCAGCTGATGCCAGTGTTTGAGGAACCTCTTCAAAGTGCTGAAATGGGGTCTCAATGAACTCCCCATCCATCTCTAGGTATCTGAACGAGTTGATGTGGCTGACCATATACTCTTCCTCCCCTTGTACTGTCACAATCTTTCCTCTGACCGGGTATTTTAGCTTCTGGTGGAGTGTTGAGGTCACAGCTCCAGCTTTGTGGATCCATGGACGACCCAGCAAACAAGAATAGGATGGCCGAATATCCATTACGTAGAATGTAGAATTGAAGACCTGCAAACCAACTTTAATTGGGATATCAACTTCACCATGCACCATCCTTTTAGACCCTTCAAAGGCCCTGACAATGATGTTACTTGGCTTTAGCTCCAACCCTTTGCAATCCAACCAGTCTAGAGCTTTCTTGGGCAAGACGTTCAATGAGGAACCATTATCAACCAATACATGTGCAAGAGTAGTGCCCCTGCATTCAATGGAGACATGCAGGGCATCGTTATGATTTTTCCCCTTGGTAGTCAAATCAGCGTCGGAGAAACCCAAACCATTATCAGCAGTTAAATTGGCCACACAATCGGTAAACTGATCAGCTGATATCTCTTGTGGCACGTGGGAAGTCTTCAGGAAGGTAATCAGAGCCTTGGCATGGGCCTCTGAACACAATAGCAGTGACAACATAGAAATATTGGATGGGGTTTGCCCCAGCTGCTCAACTACGTTATAATCACTCTTCTTAATAATCTTCAGAATCTCTTCCATCTCCTGTTTGGAAGCTTCAACAGTAATAGTCTTCGGTGCCTCCGTCTGGGCAGGCATATCAGTGGTGATCCCTTTGCCCCGAGCGTTAGATGACTCGGCGATAGGGGTAGAACAAAGAACTTGATCAGGAATCGTGATAGGTACACTTGCAGGTGGAATGACAACAGGTCTTCGGACAGTTGGTGGAGCAATATTAGGTGAGAAAAGTCTGCCGCTGCGGGTGACTTTAGCAGGCCCAGTAATGTTGCTGACGCCGGTACCAACATCCAACTCTTGCTTAACTCCTAGAACATAAACATCTGCCCCATAGTGCCAAGGGACAGCTTTGTCAGAGGTGTAGGGGATGGGCCCCGGAACAGTGATGATTATGGGCGCGATCTTCGGAACAGATGTAATTCTAACAGGCTTCCTCGAGGGAGCCTTGGGAGAATTGTCGAAAATGGTAATGATGGCAATTTCTTCAGAGTGAACGGATGGAACAACAATCTTCTCAAACAGGATCTCCTTATTATCCATCAGGTTTTGGATACTTGACTTCAGAAATGGGCAACCAGTAGGTAAAATAGAACACATATGGCAACCTTCGCCACAACCCGGAAATAAACCGGCTAGCAACAGGTTCTTCTTGACAGTCATCAGAGGGGTAACAATATCATCCACGGAAACTATAAACAAGTCTTCCTCTACAGAATTTACTCCATGTTTGGGCATGGGAGCAGTCACAACATTAGGCCTCTCGGGCGCCTCAAACTCAATCTCCTTTGCATCAATTAGGTCTTGGACCTTATTCTTCAAATCCCAATAATCATTCGTATTATGCCCCGGGCTATCAGATTGAAAAGCGCAGCGGAAGTTAGGGTTATACCTTGGTGACCTTGTACTTGGATTCTTCGGAGCTTCTTTTAGAGTCACCAGATTGGTCTTCAGCAACTGTGGCAGAATCTGGGACAAAGTCATGCTGAGACGAGTGAACTACCTTCGAGGTCTCTCGTCCTTTTGTTGATTGTGATGCTGAGGAGCACCAACAGGTTTTGAAATAACAACCGCATTGACAGCTTGGTAGTGTTCAAGTCTATTCTGTCTTCTTGAACTGTAGACAACATTGGACTCTTTCTTAAACGACTTCTTCTCAGTGCTCGATGAGGCACCCTTCTGTATCTTCCCAGCCTTAATACCAACTTCAATTCTCTCACCAGTCAAAATAAGATCTATAAACCCAGCAGAAGAGTTTCCAATCAGATGGTTGAAAAATGGACCAAACAGGGTCCCCAGAAACATGTCAACAAGCTCACGATCAGCCAAGGGTGGATGCACCCTTCAAGCAAGGTCTCTCCACTTTTGATAATACTCTTTAAATCCTTCACCCATTCCTATTGACATACCCTGGAGTTGGGTACGTGTAGGAGCGAGGTCGGAGTTATACTGATACTGCCTATAGAATGCAGTAGCCAAATCCTCCCAGCTACGGATACTGGCTCTGTCCAACTGATAGAACCACTCAAGCTGAGTCCCTAAGAGACTGTCTTAAAGGAAATGGATCCATAAGTTCTTATCAGTAGTGTAAGGTTGGATCTTCCTCACATATGACCGAAGGTGCAGTTTCGGACAGGAAGCTCCGTCATACTTGGCAGAGGCAGGTGCCTTGAACTTATGGGGAATCACCACCCCAGATGATAGACCCAGATCTCCGAAGTCTAGACCGGGAACCTTCTGAATTTCCATCGCGCTTAAACGGTCTTCCAGCTGTTTGTACTTATCCTCAGCAGGAGGATATTGTTCTTCATCATAGTTCGTCTCGTTGTCGGAGACCATAGGGCTAGGAGCCCTCCTTTCTTGTGGACTGTCTTTCCCTCCAGATGAGGTGGTCAGGTCAACTCCATTCTGCAGCCCGTTTCCAAACCTGCGTCCAGTATTGAACAAGATGGTCCTCTTCTTCTTCTTCTTTTTCTCCTTCAGAATCAAGGTCTTCAAGTCCTGTTGACCCTTAGCCAGATTCATGAACAGCTCTTGAAATTGGGCATTCTGGGCCTGGAGGGCCTTGATAGCTTGCTCAGTGGAAGGTTCAGCAGACATGATGATTACTGAAATAAACAGCGAAGAAGATAAGAGACCTGTAATGGGTACCTGTTTTTGAAGTGAATGGGATGAAATGCATATGATTCATGATTTCAAAGACAATCGGGATTCAAATTTGTAAACAAGAAAGGAAGCACGCTTTATTAGATTTAAACTTCAAAATGTAAATTGTTCAACAAACTGCCCTTAGGCGTTACAAGAATGGAAATACTGAAAAGTAAATAAAAACTGTAAAAGAAAACATCAAAGGTCCATCAATGCTCCCATGGTCTCTTCTTCTCAGTGCAGACATAATCATTCAGAATCCGCTCATTCTCCAACTGTCGAGTCAGCTTCTGGATCTTCTGCTCTTGTTTATTGAACCTTCCTCGGTAGGAATCCCGTTCATCCCTCAACTGCATCCAAGACCTCTTTAGTGTCCCAATGTCAGTGGGCATATAAGGATGGAGAATAGTTAGAAGAACTCCTTCTTCATTAGCAACTTCAAGAGTGACATGCCTGACAGCTTCATATGGCATTCCTAACTTCTGGGCACGGATGCGGACCCATTTGAGGTATGGCTCCATTGGCAGGGAGGTATTTGGTCCCAGCTCATGTGGGTCAGATTGATGAACTCTGTCCCAAGCCCTGATGAATCTACGATGCAACTCGTCACTATCTCCCTGAAAATCAAAGATGATATGAGGCATCAACATCTCATGAGGCCCTTCTCTTCTGGCTCTTCCAAACTGACGGAGAGCTAAACATGGGTTGTAAGAAATCCCTCCATGGGTTCCGATCAATGGAACATTAGGATACTCTCCATAGCGATCAATGACCGTCACCTCATCCAAGCCTTTGAGAGTCCAGATAATGTCATTATTAGTAAGAGACATCACCCTATAAGCCCGTCCCATTCCTTCTTTGTTCTTCAGCACAGACTTAGGGAGGTGTGAAATAAACCACCTCGACAATAAAGGAGCACAACACATCAACGTTCCCCACTTTCGGGCAGTACGAGCATAGAGCTGATGAAGGATATCACCCAAGAGAGTGGGTACCGGATTCTGAGAGATGAAGATCTTTATGGCATTAACATCAACAAAAGTGTCAGGATTTGGAAACAATACCAGACCATAAATTAAGAGAGCCAGAATGTCCTCGTACGCCTTGAAGTCTAAGCTGTCCCATGAGTAATTAGCTTTGTCAACCAAAAACTTAGCCAAAAAACCTTTAGCTCCACTTCTAGTCTCCCAGTTAGCCATTACCTCCTCCTTGGTCAAGTGAAGGGCTGCAGCAATTTCTTCGGGCTTAAGAGTCTTTTCCCAACCAGTAAATGGAGTCTGCTCTAAAACAGAGATACCAAGCAACTCAGAGAACTCTTCCAGGGTAGGAACCAGCTGGAAGTCTTGAAAGGTGAAGCAATGGTATATCGGATCATAAAACTGGACCAAGACACTCATCATTTGTTCGTCCAATTTTGAAGTGACCAAACTGAGAAGACAACCATGCCTCCTGATGAAGGAAGTAGTGTCTGGTATCCTGACAACCAAATCTTTAAGCAGGGTAGGTACTTGGACAAAGTTGATCCGGATAGTATTCCTACGCATGGGCATCATGATGACCTGCAAAACATAGCAAAGATGAAACCCTCTTGTCTTTGAAATAGGTTAGTCCTTATGCAAAATGTATGCAATGTTATGATGTCATGATGTCATGGTAAAGGCACACCACAAGTATCCACAAAAGGCAAACATGGTAAAGGCACACAAGTCACACAAAAGAGCCCTTAGATTTCAGGCTGGTATGGAGCTTAGGTACTACCCTCTTTCAGTTCAGTTGGTTTAAACCTTTCCTAAAAATAGTAACCAGGTTCTAGAGGATCTCAATATCACTGACTCCCCTCAATCGGTCATAATTCCAGTTTAGCAACCTTTTCTTGCAGCCGGAATCATCGCGAGAGTTTAGTCTCAATGAGTGTAGCATACTGCTACTGTTCTATGGCCAAGTGGGTCAATTTAAGTTCTAAGGTCAGTTGGTGCTTAATGACTCCTTAGAAGACCCATATTCTCCTCGTTCCAACACAAGGGATATCGGTATAGACCAAGGTGCCACACCAATGTAGCTACTGCTTCATCCGTGTCGGTCTACATCGGACAGATCCCTCACAGTTTATTGCTACTTAACTAAAGGGTATCCCTAGATCCGGGTTAAGATCCATAAAACTCCGATACAAGCCCACAAAATTAAAGCATACAAAGCATACAATTGAAAACATAGTGATCTAATCCTAAGGTACACCTCACTTATATATTATCCCCAGCAGAGTCGCCAGTTCTGTGATATCGGTGGGAAAGAACTGACTGTTTTTGGAATGTTGGTTCGCGTTTGCGTTTGTTTTTGCAAAATGTCGCGGTAAGCAAGAGTCGCCACCGTCTTTTATTTTATCCAACAAGGAATGGACAAAAGCACAGAAAAATTCCTTCTTGAGATATTTCTCGGGTTCGGGAGGTAGATTATAGAAAGGGAAGGTGTTAGCACCCTTTCTATCAGTGGTTATCCACGGGCTCTTAGGTACTTGCTCATTGTGTTTTCAAAAGTTTGCTTTTCTTTGTGTTTGTGGGTTTGAAAAGAGTTTTTGTTTTGAAGACAGTGTAAGTGAGAAAAGTTTTGTTCTGTTTTTAAAAGGAGCAAGTACTTAAGAACCTCTACCTACTCAAAAGGGAATTAAACTGTTCAAATTTCCTTTAGACAATGCCATCCCACTATTGAGGAGTAGGAAGCATCGTCGTTGGAGTTTTCGGGTCAATTCGATTAAGGGACGTGTGGTCACTAAAGCAATGTTAGGACGCCTTAGTGGTAACCCTAATATCCTAGATCATTTTTCCGAGGCAATCGTTTTGAGGCAACTTATGATCTTTGGATAAGAGGGCGACCTCTAAAACATCCTATACTCAATGACCACGTTCGAGGCAACCAAGTGAGGCGTACCCTAATAGTGGCATGTGCGAGTGTATTGTTTTTCAGTTATATTATCTTTACATGGTATGGTGAGCTACTGTTGATTTTAAGTTAAAATTGATCTTGTCATGCATAGCCTATTATTCAAACATCTAACAGTTAATGATTGTGGAATATAAATTGCGGAAAATAAATCTAAGCTATTACAAGGCGTCGGGTATTTACATCGCCAAAGACAAACCCTTGAAAATTAAATTGCGAAAAGTAAATAAAAGTGATAAATAAAATCCTAAATCAAAACTATTACATTCTCGGAGCAATTACAATACTGATCAAAAATAAATCGCGCGCGAGAAAATTAAATCAGAGTGTTTTTTAGGGTTTTGACCCTTTTTATTCAATAAAGCATATTTTTGTTATTTTTTTGAATTAAAAATTAAGTCTAAATTAATGATTGAATTAATTAAATGAAAGAAAATATTTTGGGGTTTTTATTTTAATTAAGGAAATAAAATGAGAATGATTAAAAATATTAAAAACCTAACTCTAAATCAATTTTAATTTATTGCAAAATATATTGTTATTAAACCTATTTAAACTAAATAAATGAATGGAATTAATAAAAAAAATTTGTTGTTTCTGATTTTTTTATAAAAAAGTTAATTAATTAATTTATTAGTTTTTAATAATAATAATAATAAAAGCAATAGAAAAATAATGAAAAGAAATAAAAATATAAGCAAACTCAGGGGGGGTGCTGGGCCTGAAGAAGGAGTGAATCACCAATTTTTGGCCCATTTTCGTCCCAGCTTGTTTGACTTTCCGAATTTCCCACATGCTTGTTGACTGGAGACCATGGTAGTCCTCCATCCTGGGCCACTGGATTTGATCGACAAGCCATCTGGCGTTTGATATTTGGCAGAGCATGATGGTCCACTCTTTGAATGTCACATGGGAATACCTGAAGAACAAAATTAAATAAAGTTTTGGGGGACCTGGGATTCGAACCCAGGTCCCAATGCTCATTGCCTACGCGCTTAACCACTCCACCAAACTGCTTCATTTGTTATTGTAATAAGAAACAAATATTATATACAAAACCATCAATTATTCCCTGCAAAAAAAAACGCGCTAATAATTCAAATGAGCCAATAGACGCTAGCCACGTGATCATCTTCTTCATATCACCCTGGTTCATTTACCTGTGGATTTTTATCCGCAGGAAGAATCGTGGGACGTCTCCAAAATCCATCCTAGGTCACAAAAATACAAGCTACGGCCATCATTGGATTCGTCTCTCTCCCCTGAACACAAATATGGCCATGGTTTGCCTGGATTGTACCTGTGTCAAGAATGCCTAAAAACGAAACAAGAAAACCCTAGACTTGGGTATTGCAATACAGGGTCCGAAAATAAAATTAAACAATGCAGTTTGCTTAGAAATTTAATGGTCAGTATGAATATGCAAGAAATTTGGCAAAAGGATGCAAGAAAACTGAGTTACGATTCCATGTCCAGAGAAATGTTCATGGAGACTTACAACGAGTTTCAGGCTGTCTCAGGGCTTGGTTTTGATTGGTGTAGCTCCACTGGGTGTCAAGGAAGAGAGTAGCGTTGAGCTTTTGGTCTGAATTCGCCTCCAAGGTTGTTTTCGATCTCACACTTTTCAAGCTTTTTTCTCAAAGTTGTGTGGTTGTTTCTGCAGAGTTCTATGCGTGTTTTTGCTTTTGCTTGCTTATGTGAGTGTTATAGAGTGAATTAGGGTTGGTCTTTTGATCTGAAATCAGGTGCATTCAAGATTGAAGATTGGATTTGATCACCATTGAAAAGCTTTCCAAAAATAAACCAAATCTGATTTTTTATGCTTGTTTTGACTTGATACGAATTGGTTGAGTGTCACATGGTATTTGCAAGCTGTACAAATCACAAGAATCCTTTTACATTAATTTTTGGATTTTATTTGAATTAATATAGATTTAAAATGAATTAAATCAATAAAAATTAAATAAAATAGAAAAATAAATGTTTGGTCATGAAATTAAAGATGGGACACGTGTGTGGTGTGACAAGACCAATCAAGTGGAAAAAAGTGGGCCCTTTTGTCAAAAATTGGAGTTTTGAGGATACTTGACTTTTGGCAATTTTGGAAAAATGCCCAACTTCAATAATGCATAACTTCTTAAATTTTGAAATTTTGGAGGTGTTCTTTGACTTTTTAGAAACCTTGAGATGTCCTCTAATCAACCCTTTTAGTCGCATCTCATTTTGAGGTTCCATGCTCAAGTTATAAGCTTCGGAAAAAAAAGGTGTTTTTGTTGACTTTAAAAAATGACCTATAATGTCCCAATTTGTAACTTTTTGTGAGACATTTCTTGATCTTGGGGTGTGAATATGGATTGTAGGAAATTGCATCCTATTCAAAATGAGCTTTGGATGGGTAATTTCTCATAAAGTATGAGAAAGTTATGCTTGGTCAAAGTTGAGTTGACTTTTCCTGCAAAACCCTAATTTAACAACTTTTGAATCTTGATGAATCTTGAGCAATCCTTGATGAATCATGATCAACCCTTGATCAAATGATAAATTATCCTTTAAAATGAGAATGTTGACAAAAAATCTTGAGGTTTGACTATTTGTAGGCCACAATTGACTTTTGCCCTAACACAGTCGATTTTTGGGCCTCTTGAGCCATTGACTGACCAAACTTCCTCTGCAAGGCTTGAAAATTGACATGTATGAACTTTAGAACATATTAGGACATTGGGAAGCAATTGAGACCATTTGGATATGAGGATCTTAATGCAACACAAAATCCTAATTTTGACTTGACTGCCTTAGGAGGTGATTTGACTGTCCAACCCTTGAGCCAACTTGAGCAACTTGAAGATTATTCTTGACATGTCTTGAGGAATATGGGAGGGAAAATTTTGGGGTACAACATACGAAATGGAAGCTGTTCTACCAATTGAAGTCCAAATACCTTCTCTGAGAATCATAAAGGATGCAGGGCTGAGGAAAGACGATTGGATCCAAACTCGACTTGACCAGATAAACCTAATTGATGAGGAGAGGCTTACGACTGTCTACCACGGCCAAATGTACCAAAGAAGTATGATCAAAGCCTTTAACAAAAAGGTCAGACGTCAGGTATATCAGGTTGGTAACTTGGTAATCAAGCGTATCATATTACCACAAGGTGTTCCCAGGGGAAAATGGACTCCTACATACGAAGGAGCATTTGTGATCAAAAGCATATTCTCTGGTGGAGCAATGATCTTAACCACTATAGATGGCAACGACCTTCCGCACCCTGCGAACACGAACATAGTCAAAAGATACTACGCATAAGAGACCCGCTAGGTTGACACACCTAGGAAAAATAAGGGCATCCCGGCGAACCACAAAGGTTCGGGCAAAAATTAGGGATAAAATAAAAAAATCTTTACACCCGGCAAGCTGAAAACCCAAAAGGGCGGCTTGGGAAAAAAGGGTATCCCGATGTACTGAAAACCAAAAAGGGCGGTCCAGGCAAAAGTTAGGGAATTAAAGCATACGACTATGTCCTATTGGATCACCTTACAGTCAACCTTTAGCTTCGACTGACAAACTCAGCGGTTCTGAACAATCCAAATAACTTAGGACAAGGCAGCAAGTGGACAAGACGCTCAGATACACGAAGGCTATAGCAGAACGGGAACCCCATGGGATTATTTCACATAGCTATCTTTTCTTTGTATCAAATTTTCATTTTTCTACGACGACGTTCTCTTACTAGAATGTTCGTCTCATTGTACAAAAATACTTATTCAAGTTAAATACAAAGATATCCCTTTGAACATAACTACTGTTTACAAATGAACAAAAAAAAGGGAACGGAAAATATAAAGACAATCACTAATGGATTTAAGAAATAGGATAGTATCTTTAGATTATTCCATAAAATCCCCCACAGTGTGCAACTTAATGATATCAAGCTCTCTCACATTCCCGGCGGAACAAAACTTCCAGTTATCACTCCCCAATAAAAGTCGCCCAATTTCTCAGGATTCCCCAACATGATTTCACAAGCAATACACGACGTTTCCTTTACACAACAGAGTTTATTTCTCTAACGAATGGAAGCTCATCAACTCATCAGCACTTCAAAACATGAAGACTTACACTCTTTGTACCCAACGGTACTCAAGGATTTATCTTCCCTAGCAACACTACGACATAGAAATTAATGTGTCCATACATTACATCCATATGTCATAACATTTACAACACAAATACATATGACACAATCTCATTTATCTTGAGAACATCATTACACCATGTGTTGCATACATCATGACATTGCATACAACTAACCTTTCATCTTTTTCAGGAAAGATCAGTCAACAGAAAATTATCATCAAATTTTCAACAAGTCAATTACAGATAAATTCCCAAGAAAGGATTGGACAACCATCTACACAACAGATGTTTCTTTCAGACTCTTGTCGGTTCAGATAAATCTCTCAATGATTTATTCTGATTCTTTTCCTGCAGCTGTCTTCTCGAGTTTAGATAAATCTCTCAATGATTTATTCTGATTCTTTCCTGTAGACGCTTTCTCTGGTTCAAATAATCTCTCAACAATTTACTCTGATTCTTTCCAGTTAAAGAATATTCAAGATCTCTTTTGGTTCAGTTTAAACCCCTCAACGATTTATCCTGATACTTTCCAAAGGAACATTTCGGGTTCAGATAAATCTCTCAACAATTTATTCTAATTCTTTCCCGCAGACGCTTTCTCTGGTTCAGATAAATATCTCAACGATTTACTCTAATTCTTTCCAGTTAAAGAATATTCAAGATCTCTTTAGGTTCAATTTAAACCCCTCAACAGTTTATCCAGATACTTTCCAAAGGGGCATTTCGGGTTCAGATAAATCTCTCAACAATTTATTCTGTTTCTTCCCCGCAGACGCTTTCTCTGGTTCAGATAAATCACACAAAGATTTACTCTGATTGTTTCCAGTTAAATAACATTCAAGATCTCTTTTGGTTCAGTTTAAACCCCTCAACGGTTTATCCTGATACTTTCCAAAGGAACATTTCGGGTTCAGATAAATCTCTCAATGATTTATTCTGATTCTTTCCTGCAGGCACTTTCTCTGGATCAAATAAATCGCACAAAGATTTATTCTGATTCTTCCCAGTCAAACAACATACAAGACTTCTTCTGGTTCAGATAAGTCATTCCAAAGATTTATTCTGATTCTTTTCTAGTTGAAATCAAGTTCATATTTAGTACATTCTCTATTAACAGTCACCTTTGGATGGCATCTACAAGCCCATCTCTGAAAAATCTGCGTCATCCCTCCAAATGGCATCTATAAGCCCATTCCCATTTTATCTTCGAGTACAAATTTATGGGCACTCTAGTGTCCAATCATCTTCCACCTTCAAGTCATGAATGGCGGATCCGCCAATCTAACTCTTCAAGTTTAAGAAGATTGAATAGGGGCAGCTGTTGTACCCCAAAAATTGCCATCTCATTTATCAAATATTTTCTCACAAGATCTCATTGGGTTCAAAACTGCACAAGGATTGATCAGCTCAAGACACCTCCTTAAGCACTGATGATTGAAATTAGGGTTTGAGATTACACAAGGATAATTGAACTTTTAATGCCTCATATGACTTTCATGGATCATTATGGACCCCCAAGATTACTCATGTCAAGTTTAAAGCCTTGGATCACATTTTTTGCTCAGTTAATTAAGCAGTTGACCTAAAAATCAGTTGTATTGGAGAAAAAGTCAACTGTGGCCAATTTACAGTCAAACTGCATATATTTTTTCCACATCAACATTATAAAATCATATGTATCATTTGATCAAGTTTGGGCCATAATTCCTGAAGAAATTTGATCAAATCATCAAAAGGGCAAAATGGTCAAAATTAGGGTTTTGACTAAGAAAGGGCAATTTCTGATTTTTGACCTAGCAAATGGTTAATTGGTTTGAGGCATGAACTCAAGAGTTCAATTGCATCATTTTCACCTAATGGCATGACTCAAAACATTGCTCAAGATCAATTGGATTGATAGTTGATTTTCAGTCAACTGATCAAAAGTCAACTGTACATTGAAAAGTCAAACTTTGACTTTTTGGTCAAAATCAAGTGCCAGAGATCATAATTCATCAAAACATGTTAAAATATGAAACTTGTTCATCAATAAATCAAAAAGTCAGGATTTTATTTTGAAAAAGTCAAAGTTTTCAAACTTAGAAATTTTTCTAAGTGTTGAAAACTTTATATTTTTTCACAACTTTGAGCCAATTTTTCACCATGATGCAAGATGATTCAAAAGAAACTTTCAACATGAAAGTTGTAGATCTCCATGAGATATACAACATTTCTTTACACAACTTCTCCTAGAAATGCTTGTATCTCAAGTTATTAATCCATGAAGTCATGGTCATGAAACTAAACACTTAGTGAAAATTTTGCCCTAGTTTAGGCATGACTTTGACCCAACTTCATGGCAATTTTTAACATAGTTCCAAGGGGAATTTTCAAAAGTGATTCAAATAGGGGTTATAGAGAATATTACGAGATTTCTAAAATGTCCAATAACTCATTGAGATCATTCTTGAGCAAGGAGAATCGAAGAGAGGAAGTTAGGGTTTCAAACTAAAATTATAGGTCATTTTCATGATGAACAAAAATGCAATTTCAATGTTAGGCTGCATAATCTTGCTTTGCAGACCTTCTAACTTGTGTATATATCCATAATTAATGGATTACACAAACTTTTGAGCTTTAATCCAAGTGGTTTAAGCTTTATCCAATTCACATTTCCATTAATGGCACAAAGTGAACACTTCCATTTTGGAAAAGCAAGCTTTATGTACAAAGTCAATTCTTGAGCCTATAACTTGTTCCCTCTGATAACACTCCATCTACAAAGTCAGAAGCAAGTGTGTTTAAAGCATAACCACTCCATCTTAGCAAGTACACAAAGCTTTGAAACTTGGATTTCTCAAAAAATCACATGTTATGCTTAACTTGTGATTTTGAATTCTGATCAACAACAAGCTTCCAAACTTGTTGCTTATAAATAGAGGCACTATTTGTGAGCTAGAACACGAGATGAAGCACCCTGAAACACACCAAAACTCTCTCAAATTAGAAATTAACGAAAAACTCCATTGTTGCACAGTTTTTGACCTTGAACAGGAAACTCGTATTTACCTCGTGCGTTTCTTAGCCTTTTGGTTCCTAAAGCTTCATTACATCAAATACTACTCATCCCCATCCTAATTCCAGAACTGTAACACCATTTATCATAACCTCCATAACCAAAAAACAGAGTCTTCACATTGACTTCTCCAAGCTATTCCAGCCATCCATTGTTCAAGCAAACCATTACATTAGCTTCCTGGGAACTTGAGGAAGCTAACCTGATCATTGCAGCACCTTGAATCAAGCTCATTTGCATTTCACGATTTCCAGTTTTGAGGTATTTTTCTTGAACTTCTATCTCATTACTTAGGCATTGTTAGGCTTGTATTTGTGAAGATAAAATATAGACATCATTGCCCTGAAGCTGTACATGTCCATAGATTTTATTTATATTGATTGAGCTAGGAGAATTTTAGGATTGAACCTCTGAAAATAATTAGGTCAGAATTTGGTACTTTCAAAAATTCTCATTCATCTTTGATTTATAGCTCATGATATTTATATGGTTGGATTCGTATGGTAAAATGGAGCAACTTTCGTGTTTGCATTTTCCATTTTTGTTGAGAAATGGTGAAGTTACAGGTGGTCTGGCTGGAGGTTGAAGATGAAGTGTATTCAAGACTTATTTTGTATTATATATTTATCATTTCAGTTATATTAACGGATGTATATCCACCCCAGTGGTAAGGCAGCGCGCTGGTATTCAAGAGGTCATGGGTTCGAACCTCAACGCGCTGCCTTTTGCATTTTTTTCACATTTTTTTGCCATTTCTCCTTTCAGGAAGCGCTTGGGCCAACAATCTCTGGAGCCTGACTTTTTTCTTAACATTACCTCCCTGTTTCATTTATCAACCTCCCTGACTTTATTTTTTATTTTATTTTATTTTATTTTATTGTTTTTTTATCTTTTATTATTATTATTAACATTATTATTATTATTATTAATATTACTATTATTATTATTATTATTATTTTCATTAATAAAAAATCCAAAAAATATTTACATTTTTATTATTTGTTTTTATTTAGTTTATTTTTTCTTCATGAAACTAAAAGAACAAAAACACTTTCTTTAATTAATTTCCCATTTTTTAAAATACTTAGATAATAAATTTTAATTGTTATATTATATTATTTTTCTTGTAAACTAAAATCAATTTAGAATTTAGGACTTTTATTTAATTATTTTTATTTACTAATTTAATTAAATTCACAAAATCCCCAAAAAACTTGTTTTCTTTAAATTAATTTATTTTACTAACTCAATCTTAATTTTCTTATTTTTAGTTAATTATTTTATTTTATATAATTAGGTCAAAAAACCCTTTTCATGAAAACCAAACAAAAAATCATATTCCTTTTTACATTTTATACTCTTGCATTTTTATCTTTATTTTGTACATTTATTTAAATTCAATATGGTTGTAATGATTATTTAGATTTAATTTCTTGCAATTCCCCATTTGTAATTTGTACACCCCTTCCCTAAATGATATAATAGCTTAGTATTTTTATTTTCCGCAATTTAAATGTTTTATATACAAATTCTAGTAATTAGGGTTTTGTATGGAAATATTAAAACCAACAAGTAGCAAACCCTAATTAAAGACAAATCAAGCATGTAAGTCATTACACTTGCACACAAACACCCTTAGGGTAAAACCAATTGGTTTCCTTACAAAAATGACCATATTATGCATGTGAGGTATCTTAGCAAAAACAAACAAAATACAAGATCATAGTCCCTCGATGACGCTATCCATGTTGCCATTCAAAATGATCTTAGTCCCTAAAGAAAATGCTAAGATATTTCACAACATTGCTAATCATGGCCATATGATGACCCACACCCGTCCCTTTTACATCCAAAGATAGGGTTACTTACCAAATCAATGGTGAGATAACAATGTCAAAGGAAAGAGGAAATGAACATGAAATACTTTTGAGTAGGTAGATTGTTCCTAGTTGCTTGCTCAATTTCAAAATAAAAACATCCTTGCTATTTTTCAAAACAAACACCAACACTTTCAAAAACATCTTTACAAACTTGAAAACATTTTCAAAAGAACAACACTTTGTATACATTCTTACGAACGAGAGTCATTACAAAGTTTGCCCAAACGATGACATCTTTTCAAAATACTTTCAAAAACCATACGAAGAACATTTTCAAACAAAAAGCAAGTTATCTAGAAAGTAACTAAGATCCCATGGAAAACCATGGATGAAAAGGGTGCTAATACCTTCCCTTTTCATAATCTACCCCCCGAACTCAAGAAAACGTCTCAAAGGTATTTCCTATTCTTTTCAGCCTTTCCTTTTGGATAAAATAAAAGTCGGTGGCGACTCTTGCTAACCGCAACATTTGTGATCAAACGCAAAACAACCAAGTCAGTTCTCCCACCATGTTACAAGTATCAATTCAAGCTAAACTCCCCCGTTTATAACTTCTTACTTAATCACTACCCTCGCTTAACTCTAACTAAGACTCACCTAGGTATGAGACCCTTCTAAAATTTCTTCTATTCACAAACCAATGATTGAACAATTATAAACACTTAGGAAAAGAAACACAAAAGTCACACTTCAAAGACACACAATCATTCACTGCTTATAAGCTTTGGAATTATTGACAAAACTTACAACAAAAACAAAGTCCTACTCTTTTATCAACATGATAATCGAGAGGCTCACAATAAGCACACAATCCCTAATAAAAAATACAATGTAAGTTCGTAAAAACAACTAGGGTTGAAGCATTTTATTTATAATCTTCATAGAACTGGATTTGGGCTTCACAAATCCTAATTGGATAAGTGACAGGCATTGCAGAATCATCTACTCAAATATAGGACATCAATCATTAGTTTCCTAAATATCTCCATAATTAGTAACTAACAATTCTCCTTGAAATCAACTTGAATCTTCTTCAATCTTCAAAATTAACACCACATAGGATAACACAATCATTCAAAAAATATTCTGCACATGTAACAAATCAGAATATCCAAAAATTCAACTGTTCACAAACACGATGTCGAAAGAGCATGCATAAGACATCACATAAGACATGTTGCTTCAATACATAGAACATCTTTATTCAACATGTCAAAGATAAGTTAGTTTTACCAAACATAATGCCAATCACAATAAAACAAAGAAATAACAATCTCCCTCTTTGGCTTATTTTGGCTAAAATAGCTTAGCACATCTTCCACACATAAGCAGCTACATCATTTGAAAAACAAAAGCATCAAATCAATCAGAGGCACATTATCGGAAGACATAACAACAAGGATCAGAGCTATAGTTGGTGGAAACTTCTTCAACATAATAAACCCAGAGAATATCTAATTCTTAACATGTCAGAACATCATGTCTGACAAACCTTCAGAGTAATTCAGTCGAGAACACAAAACCTGCTAAACACCACTTTTAGAGGATATTACTTTCACTATTGCACAGTGCTCCCAGGATGAAGAAGAAAACTCCTGAAAACATTTGTGAACACGAGGAAGAACTACATCTTCAAGAACCACCAAACTACTCCCCCTCAAAATCAAAACCATGTGACTAACACACACCAGACCAAGAAGTTCAAGATAAGGGATAAACTGAATGACCCAATTAATCATGAGACAAAAATAAGATGACACACCAAATAAGACACACCAAACCAGACAAGATGTTAGAACATCTTGAACGACATCTCATAACATAAGACTCATCAGATGAAGGAACACATAACCTTTATCCCAGAAAGACATACTCCCCCTTAATTGTTGCAGGTAAGAGGTAACAAGCTTAGCAACAAAAGTGGAATACTGATACGATACAATAAAACTACTACTCTCCCCCTTTTTAGCCAAAATTTAACAAAAATGAGTTTGAGCAAAAAGAAATACATAGCTTAGTAGAGTTGAGGAAAACCCAAAATAAATCAAACCTTATTTATAACACCAAACTGATAAATGTAGGCAGTTTCTAAGATCAGATCATTCTTGTTATAGATGCACCACTTAAAACAAGAGAGAGATACACATTTATTCAAGTCTTGACTGTTTGTAGGCATTGTTCACAAGCCCCTTGAGAAGGAACAATATAGTCAAGCTATCTATAGTAGCCTACACCACTTCCTTTCATAACCCTCATTCCTCTAACCACTTCATTAGAGAGTTAGCACTTCCAAAATACAATGTCATGATGCCTTTTTGAACATTTCATTTAAAAACACCTAGACGCCCTCAATCTTGACTGAATAACCACTCAGAATAGTTATTCAAGTCCTTTGACAGAATCAAGCTTGATCAAGAGTGGGAATCTAAGTACATCACCAAGAAAACAACCATCGGGGAATAAATGTTTGAAACCATATATAAGTGCTAATATGATTTCTCAACAACTATGGATGATCAAATCACTTCTTAACGACTTATCTCTTCACACGAGTGAACTACCATTCGCCCTTGTACATAGATGGGTATTTTCTTCCTCGCAAGGGAGAACTCTTAAGACAATGCTTAACACAAAATTTTCAAGAGCATACATATGAAAGATGTTGTATCATCTTGATAGGAAATCATCCACCCTTATACCACCATTAGCAATAGTATCAGAGGCATACTATAGCCAAGGGGAACAAGCCAAACTTGATCATATTTTAGGTGACCTTCCACCTCTTTCCCCTATAAAACAGCCTTCTGCACTCCTTGAATTTATCACTAGTCACATGAGTGACACCACTGATCTTCCCTAACATCAATCTCTTCTTCAAGTCAGCCCTTTGCAATGAGTCTTTGTCCCACCCGTTAACATTTTTAGTCACAGCAACATGGAGGAAAGATAGATAATCTGGAGAAATCCTTCCCAACAGTAATTGCTACAATTCTTTACCATCTAATTCTTATTTGACAATGTTCATCCAAGAAGATTTTGAAATTATTATCAATAATTAAACCAACATATTTTTCTCTCCCAAGTCTCTTAAGCTGCTTGTATTCTACTCGTGCCAAATAAAGAATCTCTGACCTCTTGGAAGTAACTTGATGTTGCAGCTTTGGATGAGACACTTCACCACAGACTTTGCCTTCCTTTGGTTGAAATTTCTTTGTACCTTTGAGGATAAGTTGGTCAAGTTTTCCCCTCAATAACTTTTCATCAACTTCTTTAGGCATCACACATATGGAGGAACATTTTTTTTCTTAAGGACACCACATGTAAAAATTGTCTTTGGATCTGATTCCCTTCATGATGACTCTATTCTTCTCATCAGTTAGCAGATATTCAGAAGCAGTAAAATGGACTTTGAAGCCTCACTCACATAGTTGACTGATGCTTACTAAATTAGCAGTTAGCCCTTTAACAAACAACACTTTCTTGTGATCTGGTAAACTACTGTAACTCATCTTTCCAGCACCTTTTATTGCACCTTTAGATCCATCTCCAAAAGTGACATATCTAGGGAGGAAGAGGTTTAATATCCATCTGAAATTTCTTGACACCACTCATATGTCTGAAATAGTCGCTGTCAAAATACCAATCCTCTCTTGTAGAAGCTCTGAGAGAGGTGTGAGCCATGAGCCCATGAGTGTCATTCTTGAAAAAACTCTTAGACTTAGTTTTAACCTTGCCCGATATTCTCCTATAATGTGCAAAATTTTTGGGAAATTCATACAACCTGTAGCAAGAGAACTTTAAATGATCCAACTTTCAACAATAGTGCCATCTTCGTTGTTGATTCCCCCCTCCATTATACATCTTCTGATATCTCTACCGATGTTGAGACATATGATTCAACATCTTCTGCTCTTGATTACTTTTAGGAGGTACACACTTCACTTTAGGTCTTTTTCCTTGATTGTCACAATCAAGATCCTTAATGCTTACAACATTCTTCCTAATTAGAATAGTGGTTCCACCAAGAACAGTAGAGACATTATTTCCTGAGTGATTCTTCTATTGTTCATGCTGATGTTGGAACTTTTCTTTTGACATATGTTGTTCCAGTTCTTTCTTTGGATGGACAAACTTTACTTCACCCTTTTTCCCTTGTTCTTCATGGATTGATTGACATAGCATATACCTTGAACATCTCCAACATTCTTTCCAGACTTAATAATATTATCAATCATATCAAAACTGTTGTTGAGAATTCTTAGATACTTGGTCATATTATCATGTTGTGACTTGAGCAAAAGAACTTCATCTTGTAACTCAGCTATGACAGATAGGTGCTCTACTTTTTCAGCTTCCAGACTAGAGAGAATGGACAATTGTTATTCTTTTTCTGCCTCTAGTTGAGCAATAATATTTTCTTGACTTTTTATCAATTGAACCCCCTCTTATCTTTCTAAGCACACCTCCTGATAAAAGGTGACAAGATATTCAGTTGTCAGGTCTCCAATAATTATTTCATTATCTGAATTACACATTCCATACAATGAAATTACTTTCTTATCAAACTCCTATGAATTATCACTGTCAGAGTCTTCTTCTGACCAGGACACAACCAGACCTTTCTTCTGCTTCTTGAGATAGGTAGGGCACTCTAATCTAATGTGACCAAATCCTTCACATTCAAAACACTGAACACCTTTTCCTCCAGAATCCTAATTTTTGTAGATGTCTAGTGACTTGTCTTTGAAATTTGATATTGACTTCCAGTCAATTTTATTCAACACTTTGTTGAATTATTTTCCAAGTAACACAATGGAATTTGACACCCCTTCTTCAGTATCCAGATCACAGACATCTTTTGGATCATCATTGTTGGAGACAAAAGTTATGCTCTTCTTCTTTTCAGACTTTTCATAGATCCCTAACTCAAAGGTCTATAGAGATCCCATGATCTCATCGACTTTCATGTTTTTTATGTCTTGAGCTTCTTTAATGGAAGTCAACTTCATGTCAAATCTCTTTGAAAGAGATCTGAGAATCTTTTTCACCAGTTTTGCTTCAGACATCTTCTTCCCTAGGGCACTAGAGGCATTGTCTATCTCAATAATATTCATGTGAAAATCATGAATACTTTCATCATCTTTCATCATCAAGTTCTCAAACTGAGTGGTAAATAGATGGAGTCTTGACATCTACACGTTGGAGGTTCCTTCATGAGCAGTCTTCAGGATCTTCCAAGCTTCTTTGGAAATAGTACAATTGCTTGTTAGCCTGAAGATATTCTTGTCCACTCCATTAAATATGGCATTCAAAGATTTGGATTTTCCTTGAGATGATTCATCATCCTTATCATTCCAATCTTCTTTAGCTTTATTAACATTTGTCTCCTTCCCATCCACACCTACAACCTTTAGTGGATCCCATCCCTTGATAACAACTTTCCATGCCTTGTTGTACATGGATTTGATGAAAGCCATCATACGAACTTTCCAATAATCATAATTGGTTTCATCTATAAGGGGTGGTTTGTTTCCAAATACTCCTTCCTTGTCCATCGCACTAGAAAGTATCTTCCCTGAAACTGACCCAGAGTCAAAGCAGGATGCCTGCTCTGATACCAATTGAGATTCTAGTATTCAGATCACAGATGTCCTAAAAGATGTCGAGACACCTTTTTCTGAACAAACAAGCAATGACAAGATAAATGATAATCAAAGTGCAAAAAAGTAAAGAACACACATAATTGTTAACCCAGTTTGGTGCAAAATAACACCTACTCTGGGGGATACTAAGCCATGGAACAAGTTAACTAATAATAGTATCAATTTGAAGCTAAACTCCTCGTTTACAACTTCTCACTTAATCACTACCCTCACTTAACTTCTAACTAAGACTCACCTAGGTATGAGACCCTTCTCAAATCCCTTCCAATCCCAAACTAGTGATTGAACAATTATAAACACTTAGAAAAAGAAACAATAAGTCACACTTCAAAGACACACAATCATTCACTACTTACAAGCTTTGGAATGATTTACAAAACTTACAACAAAAACAAATTCCTACTTTTTTATCAACATGATAATCGAGAGGCTCACAATAAGCATACAAACCCTAATAAAAATACAGTGTAAGTTCGTAAAAAAAACAACTAGGGTCGAAGCCTTCTATTTATAATTTTCATAGAATTGGATTTGGGCTTGATAAATCCTAACTGGATAAGTAACAGGCGCTGCAAAATGATCTCCTCAAAGATAGGACTTCAATCATTAGTTTCCTAAAATATCTCCATAATTAGTAACTAACAATTCTCCTTTAAATCATCTTGAATCTTCTTCAAGCTTCAAACTGAGCGCCACACATGATAGCATAATCTTCACAGAATACTCTGCACTTATAACAGATCAAAATATCCAAAAATTCAATTGTTCACAAACATGATGTCGAAAGAGCATACATAGGACATCGCATATGACATGTTGCTTCAGTATATAAAACATCTTTATTCAATATGTCAAAGCTAAGTTAGTTGTACCAAACATAATTCCAATCACAACAAAACAAAGAAATAACATTATTTGTAGCCGTCCCACCGTCAAATGCATCATTTTTTTGGGATGGATTGCAAAACTGGAAAAAATGTTCTTTTACCTTGAACAAAACATTTTTCAGCTTTTGGATTCCATGTCCAACAATGATGTTGATGTTGTTGTTATTGTTGAAGGTTTTGAACAACTATGATTTATTCCTAAAAGTTTTTACTGATGGATTGCAAGTGCAAAAAAAAACATTTTCCAATTTTTGAAACAAACACCTTATTAGAAGTTGGATGCATTCAAAGTATGCATATTGTATACGCTAGTGAAGGAAATGATAATGATAGAATCAACAATCAATATTGGATGCAAAATTATGACATTCAAGCATCAACACCTATATGACAGATTGCAAGTATAGAAAAACTATTGAAGATATTTGTTGTAAACAAATTATTTTGATATTATGTGTAGGCAATGTAATATTAAAAAAATTATAATAATAACTATCACCTCGGTTTTTATCCTTAACCAAGGTGATAGTTAAATAAACAATAAATGATAATAACCAATCGAGTTGTGTTCCCAATAGGCTATCTTGGAAAAAATGTACCCACAAGTATTTATCGGCGGAGTGCGGATGGATCTTTCTCACATATGATCGTAGGTGCATCTTAGGACATGACACCCCATCATATTTTGCAAACAATGGCACTTTGAACTTCGGTGGGATCACAATTCTCGAAACTAGTCCCAATTCTTCAAAGTCTAGACCTGGCACCTTTTGTATTTCCATAGCGCTCAAACGCTCTTCAAGATGTCTGTACTTATCATCTGCTGGAGGATACTGTTCCTCGAAGTAGTCTTCCTCTTCTTCCTCCTCTTTGGATTCTGACGGAACCACTGTTTCTTTTCCTTTCCATTCTCCTTCCCCGGAAGTGGTTGCAAAATTCAAGGTTCTTCTAGTCTGTCCTTGAAACCTTCTCCCCATGTTCAAAACCCCAATGACCTTCTTTGTTTTCTTCTTTCTTTCTTCAGCTAACAGAGTCTTCAACTCTTCTTTCCCCTTGGCTAGGGTCATGAGTAACTGTTGAAATTGCGTGTTTTAAGTTTGGAGATCTTTGACTGTCTGTTCGAGATCCATCTCACTGAAATAAACAGTAGAGAGATGAGGGAACTCGTTGCAAAAAACCTATTTATGTTATGATGAATGATATGTACATATGCAATGTTTTCAAGGATTTTAAAGATTCAAGTTTTTTTTAGACAAAAAGGAAACACACGTTATATTAATAAGATAGAGTTTGGATACATCAATTCCCCTTGGGCAAAATAATACAAAACTCTAAGATAAAAAAGTAGTGCGCATCCTCTTTGGTGCTATGTAGGTATTTAGAGTCTAATCCTCATGAAGTAGCCTAGTGAGTTACAAAACCTTCTTCTCGCTTACGTAGAATTGGGCTTCAAAAGTATCTCACTCTCCTTTGAGCTGTATCCAATCCCTTTATAGGTATTTAAGAGATGTGGGCATGTCAAGATGTAGGATAGTGTATGGAACTTCTCCTTCCTTAATAGGCTCAATGATCACTGGAAGGATGGAAGGATAAGGCATCATAAGACTTTGAGCGCGGGTTCGTACCCACTTGAGGTAAGGCTCAAGAGGGATGGAATTCTTGTGTCCCAAAGTATTTCTATCCACCTTGTTTAGCATCCTCCATGCTTGGATGAATCTCTAGCAAAGACCGTGATTTTCGTAGTCGTAATCGAATACCAAGCCTTGAATCAACATCTCATGCGGGCCATCTCTTCGAGCATAACCAAACTGTCTTAAAGCTAAGCATGGGTTGTAGGTGATGCCTCCCATAATTCCAAGTAGAGGGACATTAGGGAATTCCCTGCAACGGTCAACAATGATAACATTCTCTTTGGATTGAGAGCACCAATGAATATCTGAATGTTTGAGCGTCATTAACCTTTGTGACCACCTTAATCCTTGCTCATTCTTTAAGACTGATTGAGGAAGATGAGAAATAAACCATCTTGCAAGGAGAGGAGTGCAACACATAAGGACACCTCTGTTGTACCCCAAAATTTTCCCTCTCATTTCATCAAGATTTTCCTTATAAGACTTCTTGGACTCAAGACCAGATTAGGGCTTGCTCAACTCAAGACATCTCCTTGCACTGATGACTTGAAATTAGGGTTTGAGTTTGCACAGGGATTTTTGGACTTCCAATGCCTCATGTGACTTTCATACTTCATCTTGGACCCCCAAGATTGCCCATACCAAGTTTCAAGCTTTGAATCACTTTTTTGCCCAGTCAATTGGACAATTAACCTAAAAATCAGTTGTATTGGGGAAAAAGTCAACCATGACCAATTTACAGTCAAACCTCATAATTTTTGATCCACATCAATATTATAGACTCATATGAACCATTTGATCAAGTTTGGACCACAACTCCTCAAGAAATTTGATCAGATCTTCAAAAGGGCAAAATGGTCAAAATTAGGGTTTTGACTGAGGAAAGGCAATTTATGATTTTTCACCTAGCCAATGGAAAATTGGGTTCAATCATGAATTAAAGGACTCAATGGAACCATATTTACCTAATCACAAGGTTCAAAAGATCTCAAGTTCATTGGATTGACAGATGAATTTTCCAGTCAACTGATCAAAAATCAATTGTACACTAAAAAGTCAAACTTTGACTTTTTGGTCAAAATCAAGTGCCAAGGGTCATTTTTAATCAAGATGTGTCAAAACATGAAACGTTTTCATCAAGAAACTTAAATTTGGAAATTAGGGTTTAAGTTTGAAAAATTTCATAACTTAGAATTTTTCTAAGTTATGAAAATTTCGTATTTTTTCCCAACTTTTCCCAACTTTTTCACCATGATTCAACTGGATTCAAACAAAACTTCCAACATGAAAGTTGTAGTCCTCCATTAAATCTACAACCTTTATTCACAAAGTTTTCCCAAAATATTCTTGTATCTCAAGTTATGATTTTGTGAATAGGGGTCCAAAAACTTTTGACCTAACTTCATGGCAACTTTTCACCTAGTTCCAAGAGGAATATCAAAATTCATTTTAAAGATGGATTGTAGAGCCTGTTACAAGCTTTCCAAAATGTCCAAGAACTATCCAAGATCATTTATGGCTATGGAGAATCGAAGAAATGAAAATGGCAATTTATCACTTTTGTCCAAGGCATTTTTCACATTGGTACAAGTTGCAAATAAGTTTGAATCATGTTTGTACTTGAATTAAAGGTCCTAATACTTTTTACACTCATTAATTTAATGCAAACAAATTGGACATTGGCTTTGTTCTGAGCTATGGATCTTTGTACAAAGGTTTAATCCAAAAATGGCATAAAGGTAACAATGCTACTTTGATAAAGCACACTTTTAGCAACTTTGTTTACCTTGAGCCATGAACCTAATCCCTTGCTGAAAACAAAGTCCACAAATATCAGGCAAAGTTCACCAACTATGTGCAGCTAAGGAACTAGCAAGTACAAGCTTTTGGGCATTGTCATTTCACTTTTGCTTCAAAAGCAAAAAACTTGCAAAAGTCCACACAACTCTTCCATTTGATAAAAACAAGTCCTTGTATCATTTGAGACAAGATAAGCATATTTTAACAAGCCTAAGACACGATTTGATAACCTCTCAAACACCCTCTAACACGGAAAACCCCATTTCTGCCCAAACAGAGCATCATCTGCAGAACCACTTCCAAAACAAAATTGGCTCGTGCGTTTTGCTTTGAATCACCTCAAACACATTCCATACAACACACCTGAACTATCCAGGCCCCTGTCCAACAACTGTAACCCCTGTTTCAAGGATCACCATTTTCATTTTGAAGCTTTGCAGGTTGACTTCTACAGGGAGATTGAAGGAACTTCAAGGCAAGCTGAGCATTGGGAGAGGTTGAGGGAACTTCAAGCAAGCTCATATGACCTTCAGGCCTCACTCAAAGTCCCTACATTGCAATATTCAAACTCAACTGAACAAGGTATTTGTCTGGTTTCTATCTCTCTATTTAGGCATCATTAAGCTTAGGTTTGTGAAGAAAAAATGTAGTCCTTAATGTGCTTGAGTTGTACATATGCATAGCTTCCATTTATATTGACTGAGCTAGGAGTATTTGATAGTTGAAGTTGCTGAAAAACTAGGTCATAAATTAGGGCCATTAAAATTCTCTTTAATCTTTGAGAGTTAGGTCATGTTTTTTATATCATTGGAATCGTGACTAAAAATGCTACAAGTTTCATGTTGCAAGATTTCGTTTTTTTGCACGTATGTGAGAGATACATGTTGAAGGCAAACGCGCGTTTGGTTCTGTCCAGAGGTCAGAGTTGAAGTGAAGTGGGCTTGGGCTCGCTGTTTCTTCTATTCACACCCCCTGTTTACTTTCTACACCCCCTTGGCCCATTTTCTTTATTTTGCATTTTTTTTTCATTTCTTTTATATTTTCTGACTTTATTTATTTTTTCTGAACATTTAAAATCACAAAAAATATTTTCTTTATTTTTTACATTTTATCATATTTTTCTATTTTATTTTTTGCATAATGAATAGTTTATTAGGTTAATATAATTTATTTTCTTTATTAAAACTTGTAAATAATATAAAAATATTATATATTTTTATTTTTATTATTTATACACTTAAAATAATATTTTCATACAATATTCATTTTTTAACATTTTTGTATATATTATTATTATTTTTTCTTGAACAAAAAAGGAATAAAAGGAATAATAATAGCATATATTTCTTTTAAACAAAATTAGGGTTTTCACCCTTTCAAAAATAATCATCTTATTTTCTTATTTTTAAGACATAAATAAATTTATTTTCTCATACATTAAAATTAATACAAAAACATTTCTTGCATATTTACATTTAATTGCATATTTAAATAATTATTTATTTATTTATTTGTACAATAAATTCAATTTGGTTGTAATAGTTTTAGGGTTTTATTTTGAGCAATATCCCCCTATTCAAAACTTGTATCCCCCTCCCCATAATATTGTTGTAATAGTCTAGATTTACTTTACGCATTTTATTGCTTTCATATACCATGATAGTAAATTAGGGTTTTGTATGCAAAAGACCAAAAATCAAACAAATAACATGACCTAACACAAGACAAAAATGCATGAAAAATAACAACACATTGCACACAACACCCCTAGGGTTTCATCCACTTTGTTGCCTTAAAATGGCCATGGTATGCATGCTAGGTATCTTAGCAAAATCAAACAAAACAAAAGATCATAGTCCCTCGATGATGCTATCTTGGTTGCCTAAAAACAAATGATCTTAAGTCCCTCAAAACCTGCTAAGATACTTGGCAATATTGTTATCATGGTCATACGATGACCCACGCCCGTCCCGTTTAACATCAAAAGATAGGGTTGTTTACCAAATGCAATGGTAAATCAACAATATCAAAGGAATAAAAAATGTGTAGGAAATACTTTTGAGTAGGTAGATACTTCTAGTTACTTGATCAAACTTGCAAACCATCCTTGCTATTTTCAAACAAACACACACATTTCAAAAACATTTTCCAAACAACTTTCAAAACATTGAAACATTTTTAAAAGACAATCATCTTTGTATACATTCTTATGAACGAGAATCATTACAAAGATTGCCTAAATGATGGCCTCTTTTCAAAATACTTTCAAAACCACACAAAGCACCATTTCAAACAATTGAAAAGCAAAAGCAAGTGATCTAAAACAAGTAACTAAGATCCATGGAAAACCATGGATGAAAAGGGTGCTAGCACCTTCCCTTTTCATAATCTACCCCCCGAACTCAAAAACAATCTCAAAGGTCTTTCCTGTGCTTTTTTACCTTTCCTTTTGGATAAAATAAAAGTCGGTGGCGACTCTTGCTAAACCGAAACATTTGCGAGCACAAACGCAAAACCTCAAGTCAGGTCTCCCACCGCATAACAACCTCTTTTCCTCATTGTGCGAGTGTGAAAAGAGTGTAAGATATCCCCTAGCAATGTAGGCACCGGATTGCGTGACATGAATATTTTGATGGCACTCACATCTATGAGTTGGTCAGGATTGGGAAACAAGACAATCCCATAGATGAGGAGAGCTACAATTTCCTCAAAGGCTTGCAAATCTAAGGAATTCCAACAGATTTGGGCTTTCTCAAACATGAACTTTGCTAAGAAGCCTTTGACACCACTTATAGTCTCCCAATGAGTTGTAACATCAGATGAGTGCAAGTGCAGAGCTTGAGCTATCTCTTCTGGCTTTGGGTCTCTTTCCGTATCGTTGAAAGGTAGTTTATTAAGAATGGGAATCCTTAAGAGTTGAGAGAATTCTTCCAAAGTGGGCACAAGCTGATAGTCGGGAAATGTGAAGCAATGGTGCAAAGGATCAAAGCACTGGAAGAGCACCTTCATCATATCCTCATCTGTGTTGGATGTGACCAAGTTGAGTAGATGACCATGTCTTTCGGTGAACAGAGAGTTATCAGGGATCCTTGAAGCTAGCTCCTTGAGTTGTGGAGGAATTATTACAAGGCTAAATTGGATAGTTTTCCTGCAAAGTGAATCCATATCCTACAAAACAAGAACAAAGATGAATTTCCAAAATCCTTGAAATGGTTAGTGAATGCATATGATGTTCATGATGTCCATGATGTTATGTACGAGTATGCATATACAAGCAAAGCAAACAAGTTCTTAGTTTAGGCTTGCATGGGGTTTTATAGGTAAGTACCCTCTTTAAGTTTAGTTGGCTTAAACCTGTCCTAATAATAGTAACCGGGTTCTAAGGAGCTCAATATCACCGAATTGTTTCCTTGGTCATTGTTTCAGCTCAAGCCTCTTTAATGGCAACCGAAATATCCCAAGAAACCAAACCTCAATGAGTGTAGTATCGAGTATCTACCAACTTCAGACTGCACCAAACCGATCATCTCACTACATCCTAAAGGACAAGTTGGTCAAGTAAAGGGTTCTAGAAGTTCATTAGTGCTTCATGACATCACTCAGCGGTCCCGTATTCTCTTTTATTAACTCAAAGGCTACCGGTACCCATAAATATGTCACACTAATATAGCTATTGCTTAGACCATGTCGGTATACCCCGCACAGTTTCCACAACGTATTGCTATTTACCTATAATGTATCCCAAATCCGGGTAGAGGATTTCAAACCCAAACAAAGAACCATAATGTAAAGCAACACAAGTCAAACAATGTAAGCAAATAAATGTGATCTATCCCTAAGGTAACCCCACTTTAATAAAACACCTCAGCAGAGTCGCCAGTTCTGTGATACAGTGGGAGAACTGACTTGAGGGTTTTGTGTTTTATCGCAAATATTGTGGTTAGAAAGAGTCGCCACTGACTTTTCTTTTATCCAAAATGAAAGGTGAAAAAGCACAAGAAAGACCTTTGAGATTGTTTCTTGAGTTCGGGGGGTAGATTATGAAAAGGGAAGGTATTAGCACCCTTTTCATCCATGGTTTTCCATGGGCTCTTAGTTACTTGCTAGATCACTTTCTTTTGTTGTTTGAAATTGTGCTTTGTGTGGTTTTTGAAAGTATTTTGTAAAAGAGGCCATTCGTTTAGGCAATCTTTGTAATGATTCTCATTCGTAATAATGTATACAAAGACGTTTGTCTTTTTGAAAATGTTTTCAATGTTTGTAAGATGTTTTTGAAATGTGTGTGTTTGTTTTAGAAAATAGCAAGGATAGTTATTTGAAAATAGAGCAAGTAAGTAGGAGTAATCTACCTACTCAAATGTCTTTCTTATGCATTTATTATTCCTTTAACATTGTTGTCTTACCATTGATTTGGTAAGCAACCCTATCTTTGGATGTAAACGAGACGGGCGTGGGTCATCGTATAACCATGATTAGCAATGTTGCAAAGTATCTTAGCTTTTTTGAGGGACCAAGATCATTTTTGTAAGGCAACTTAGAATAGCGTCATCGAGGGACTATGATCTTATACTTGTTTATTTTGCCAAGATACTTCACAAGCGTAATATGGCCATTTTTGTATAAGGAAACCAAGTGGAGAAAACCCTAAGAATGCTTGTGTACAAGTGTTTTATTTTCATGCTTTGATTTTGTCTTGGATTTAGGGTTTTCTACTTGATTTGTTTTTATCTTGCCATTCAAACCCTAATTACTAGCATGCTATATAAAAGCGGTAAATTGCGTAATTTAAAGATTACTACGCTATTACAATGTTTTATGGGAGGGGGAATACAAATTATGAATGGGCATTTGCAATAATGTAAATCTAATTAAGCTATTACAACCAAATCGAATTTGTACGGATATTGGAATAAACAAATACAATATTTAAATATGCAATATTATGTGTATGCAAGAAAAATATTTTGTTTTGTTTTTTTATGTGAAAAGGAATTTTGAGCTAAACCTAATAACTTAAGAAAAAGAAATTAATTCTTGAAAACAAAAGTTAACCCTAATTTCTAGTTTAAAAGAAAATAAAGTTTTTTAGGTATTATTTTTATGTATTTTATTGTATTAAAAATAATAAATAATATCTTATGAAAATATTTAGTTTTTATATGTCAAAATAAATATTTATAAGTATGAATAAAAAAAGGAATAAAATAGTTAACCTAAATCTGTTATATTTACAAGTTTATTTAAGAAAGAAATAATTAATATATAGTTTAATAAAAATATTTTTTTATGTGAAGATAAAATAGAATAAACAAAAATGCAAAATTATCATGTTTTATATTTTTTATGATTTTATGTATTAAAGAAAATATTTAATAAAACAAAAAAAGAAAATAAAACAAATAAATAATAAAGATTGGGCCAGGGGTGCTGTAAGCAAACCGGGAGTAGTATGTTAGCAAAAACACTAAGGCCCAAGAACCAAGCCCATATTGCAAAAAATGAAGCTGAAAAATGAGAAAAAATACAAAAGGTAGCGCCAAGGTTCGAACCCACGACCTATGCATTTCCAGCGTGCTACCTTGCCACTTAGGTGGCTGTACATCCGTTAGTTCATGTGAAAACAAAGATATATAACATGAAACCCTTCCTTGCCCTGTACTTCATCTTCTTCCTCAAGCTGGCCTGAACTCCTGTATCTTTCTCATTTCTCCATGAAAATGAAAACTTCCAACATGAAAATGGTAGTACTCATTCCCACGATTTCAACCATGTAAATCATGTAAGCTAACAAAGAAAGATCAAAACGAATTTTAAAAGCCCTAATTTTAAACCTAAATTTTGCATAAATTTGAACTCTAAAATTCCCTATACATAATGAATATAAATGAATTCTATGCACATGGTTGGCTTTAACACAGTAATATCTATATTTTCTTTCACAAATCATGGCCAATGGATGCCTGCATGATGAGATAAAAGTTGGAGTTCTTACCTCTTTCAGCTGAGATCGTGAATGGAGTTTGAGTGAGATTTATGAAGGCCTGAAGATTGATTGAGCTTGCTTGAACCTCCCTGAGTGTGTTCCAATCCTTACCTTGCTTTGAAAGTGTCTGAAACTCTCTATCCAAGTCAACCTGCAAGCTTGAAAAACAAAAATGGCAGATGGAGAAGGAGGTGTTACAGTGGAGGGATGATGGTATGGATCACTTAGATATGAGGTAGGTAAAGTGTTTGAGTGATTAAAACTTGAAACGCACGAGTGAATTTGTGGGTTGCTATGCTTATGCTCAAACTGTAAGTTTTTGACAGGTTTTTGGTGAGAGGGAGTGTTTGAGTGTTTCAGGCCTTTTGCAATCGTGTTCTAAGCTGTAATATGTTTGTGTATTAGTTTGGAGAAAGTTTCAAGTAAGTTCCACAACAGATCTTTAAGTTGTAGACTTTTTGCACTCTTTCTTGCTTTTGAAGCAAAGTGAAGGGACAAGTCTCTACATGCTTGTACTGGCCTGCTTGGAGTTGGTATAAGCTCTATACAAATTGCTTTAGGTCTATAGGACTTGTGTGTGCAGAGAAGACAGGCCCAATGCTCAAGAATTGAAAAGTTACAAAAGTGAAGCTTTTCCAAAATGGCAATGGCAACTTTGTGCCATTTATGGAATTAAAGCTTCGACAAAGACCCTTGGGCTTGAATTAAGACTTTTTCAACTGAGTAAGCATTAAATTATGAAGTGAGAAACAAGTTTGAGACCTGTAAAGCATGGATTAGGCAGCATAGGTTCATATTTGAATTTTGTTCTTCATGAAATGACTTGAAAACAAAGTGAGAAATTGCCAACTTCATCTCTTCGATTCTCCCTACTCAAAAATGATCTCAAGGAGTTCTTGGACATTTTGGAAATATTTCAATATGCTCTATAACTCATCTTTGAAATTAATTTCAAGATTCCTCTTGGAACTAGGTGAAAAATTGCCATGAAGTTGGGTAAAAAACCTGCCTAAATTAGGGCAAAATTTCACTAAGTTATTTTAGTTCATGGGCATGTATTCATAAAATTATATCTTGAGATCCAAGCATCTTTAGGGAAAAATGTTGAAGCAGAGTTGTAGATTTCACGGAGACCTACAACTTTCATGCTGGGAATTTCCTTTGAATCATCTTGTATCATGGTGAAAAAATGGCTTAAAGTTGAGAAAAAATAAGAAATTTTCCATACTTAGAAAAATTTCTAAGTTAAGGAAAATTTCGAATTTCAAAATCAAAACTTCAATCTTTAGTTTCTTGATAAACAAGTTTCACATTTTGACATGTTTTGATGAATTGTGATCCTTGACACTTGATTTTGACCAAAAAGTCAAAGTTTGACTTTTTAGTATACAGTTGACTTTTGATCAGTTGACTGCAAATTTCATATGTCTATCCAATGGATTTGAAATGTTTTGAACCATGTAATTAGGTCAAGATGATACAAATGAACCCTTGAAATAATGCTTCAAACCAATTGGTCATTTGTTAGGTCAAAAATTAGAAATTGCCCTTTCTCAGCCAAAACCCTAATTTTGACCATTTTGCCCTTTTGATGATTTGATCAAATTTCTTGAGGAATTGTGGTCCAAACTTGATCAAGTGATACATATGAGTCTAAATTGTTTATATGGATAAAAAATTATGAAGTTTGACTATAAATTGGCCATGGTTGACTTTTCCCCCAATACAGTTGATTTTTAGGTCAACTGTCTAATTGACTGATCAGAAATGTGGTTTAAGGCTTGAAACTTATCATGAGTAATCTTAGGGGTCCATAATGATGTTTGAAAGTCACATGAAGCATTGATAGTCCAAAAATCCTTGTGCAATATCAAACCCTAATTTTGGGTTATCAGTGCAAGATGAGATGTCTTGAGCTGACCAAACCCTAATCCAGTTTTGAGTCAAAGAGATCCTGTGAGAATAATCTTGATAAGTGAGAGGGCAAATTTTGGGGTACAACACCCCATATTAATTTCATAGATCATTATGGACCCTCAAGATTACTCATGTCAAGTTTCAAGCTTTGGATCACACTTTTGCTCAGTCATTTGAGCAGTTGATCTAAAAATCAACTGTATTAGGGAAAAAGTCAACTGTGGCCAATTTATTGTCAAACTTCATAATTTTTGATCCACATCAACATTTTAAACTCATATGTATCATTTGATCAAGTTTGGACCATAATTCTTCAAGAAATTTGATCAAATCTTCAAAAGGGCAAAATGGTCAAAATTAGAGTTTTGACTGGGAAATGGCAATTTCTGATTTTTGACCTAGCAAATGATCAATTGGTTTAAGGGATAATCTCAAGAGTCCAATTGCATAATTTTTACCTAATGACATGGCTCAAAACATTGCTCAAGTCCAATGGATTGACAGATGAATTTTTAGTCAACTGATCAAAAGTCAACTGTATACTGAAAAGTCAAACTTTGACTTTTTGGTCAAAATCAAATGTCAAAGACAACAATTCATCAAAACATGTCAAAATATGAAACTTATTCATCAAGAAATCCAAAATTCAAGATTTCATTTTGAAAAGTTAAAATTTCTAAACTTAGAAATTTTTCTAAGTGTTGGAAATTTCTTATTTTTTCACAACTTTGATCAAAATTTTCACCATGATGCAAGATGATTCAAAATAAACTTTCAACATGAAATTTGTATATCTCCATGAAATTTACAACTTTTCTTTACACAAATCTTTCCAAAAGTGCTTGGATCCCAAGTTATAATTTTAAGAACACATGGTAATGAAACAAAAACACTTAGTGAAATTTTTCCCTAATTTGGTCAGGATTTTGACCAAACTTCATGGCACTTTTTCAAATAGTTCCAAGGGTAATTTTCAAACGTGATTCAAAGAGGGGTTGTATATAACATTACAAGCTTTCCAAAATGTCCAAGAACTCCTTGATATCATTTTTGAGTAGGGAGAATCGAAGAGATGAAGTTAGGGTTTTCACACTTGAATTAAAAGTCATTTTGTGATGAACAAAATTAAAAATTCAAACTTATGTTGCATAACCTCTACTTTGTAGGCCTCAAACTTGTTAGAAACTACATAATTAATTGCTTGAAAAGCTGTTAGAGGTCTCAATTCAAGCATACAATGCAAGGCCATGCTTTATATCCATTTTGGGAAGAAAGTGCACAATGCCATTTTGATAAAGTAGCTTTTTGCACAAAACTTGTTCTTGAGCCTTGCAATTGCTTTCTTCTAATCATACAAGTCCCATAACTCAAGATAAACTTGTTTAGACACTTACAATCACTCAGCCCATGCTTGTACTTCCTCTTGAAACTTGTTTTCCCACTTTTCTTGAAAATCAGGTAACATAGCAATTAGCTTGTAACTTGTACTTTTGACCCTCCAAAGCACTCAAGACCTTTTGCTTATACATACACAAGTCATTTGCCACAAATCCCACGCATGCTTAAGCTCTGAAAACACCAAGAACACAAAATAACCAAAAATACTTCAAAACTTGCCATTTCTGAGTTTTGAATCCACTCTCCAAATTTGCTCGTGCATTTCTTGGCCTTTTAATTTCAAAAGCTTCTAAACAATATTCACAAACAATCCCAACAACTGCAACACCACTGTAACACCTCCATGATCATCCACGATTTTCAAAAACAGCACCTTGCACCTTGACTTCTCCAGAACTCCTCAGGCACTTTCAGCTCAAGCTAAGCATCACATTAGCTTCCTGGGAACTTGAGAAAACTAATACAATCATTGGAACTCAATAAAATATACTCAAACTTCAAACACGATACCCTCTTGCAAGGTAAGTTTTTTGACTTTTGAACTCTTAATATAGGCATCATTAATGGTTTATTTGTGAATGAAAAATGTAGATACCATTGCCCTAAAGCTAACTATGTCCATAGTTTTCATTTATTTTTCTTGAGCTTAGAGAATTTTAAGATTGAAGTTTCTGAAATTTTTAGAGTTCATATTAGGGCCATTATAATTCACGCTTATCTTTGATCTATAATTTTATTGCTTTGCATTTCTGAAATCGTGAGGAAATTTGCTACAAGTTTCCTGTTTACATTTTTCATTTTTGTTGAGAACTGAATAAGATAAAGAGGTTATGGCTGGGCGTGAGGTTGAAGATGAAGTTGGCCTCAGGAACGTGTTTACCATATATATTAATGGTTTGATTTATATAAACGAATGTATAGCCACCCCAATGGTAGAAGCGCGCGCCTGTGACTAGTGGGACCTGGGTTCGAGCCCCAGTGGTACCCTTTTGGATTTTTTCCATATTTTTTCATATTCATACCTTTTTTTTGGCAGCAATGGGCTTCATCTTTGGGCCTTATGTTTTTTTGTTCCTTTTAACCCCCTTGCTGGCTGTTCACACCCTGACCCATTTTTATTTTCTTTTTTTCTAATTTTTATTTATTTGTTTTCTTAAATATTTTTCTAATACTAAAAAAAAAATCAGAAAAAATATAAAAAACATTAGATTTATATTTTTATAGAGTTTATTTGTTTTTTACACAAAAAAGTTATTTTATTCAATCATATTTTATTTTATTTTACTAATTGGATTGTAAATTTAATTAAACAAACTAGGGTTTTAGTTATTTTCAATTAAAATATATTATTTTAAAACCAAAAAACACCAAAAATATTTTATAATACTATAAATTATTTTTAAGACAAAAATACCAAAAATTTCTAATTATAAACTTAATTACTTATTTTAATCAATTAATAAATTAGGGTTTTATTTAATTTCTTTTCCTAGTAAATTTAGGTTTTACTCTTTACTAATTTAATTAATTATTTTTCTTTTAGTTAATTAGGATAAAACAAAATCCCCTTTCCCTAAAAAATCCAAATAAATATCCATTTTAGTTACATTTACATTCTTGTATATTTATTCATTTTGTACATTATTTATTCAATTCTTGTACAAATTCAATTCGGTTGTAATAGATAATTAGGTTTATTTTCTTGCAATCCCCATTTGTAATTTGTAAACCCCTCCCACAAGCATTGTAATAGCATAGTAATTTTAAATTCCGCAATTTATCGCTTTATATACAAATGCTAGTAATTAGGGTTTGTATGGAAAGACTAAAACCAATCAATTAGAAAACCCTAATCAAAGACAAAACCAAGCATGAAAAACAATACACTCGCACACAAGCACCCTTAGGGTAACATCCACTTGGTTGCCTTACAAAATGGCCATATTATGCATGTGAGGTATCTTAGCAAAAACAAGCAAAGATCATAGTCCCTCGATGACGCTATCTATGTTTCCTTTCAAATGATCTTAGTCCCTAAAAAAGAGTGCTAAGATACCTTGCAACATCGCTAATCATGGCTATACGATGACCGTTGCCCGTCCCTTTTACATCCAAAGATAGGGTTACTTACCAAATCAATGGTAAGATAACAATGTCAAAGGAAAAATGAAATAAACATGAAATACTTTTGAGTAGGTAGAATTTTCCTAGTTACTTGCTCACTTTCAAAATAAAACATCCTTGCTATTTTCAAAACAAACACCTACACTTTCAAAACATCTTACAAACTTGAAAACATTTTCAAAAGATCAACATCTTTGTATACATTCTTACGAACGAGAATCATTACAAAGTTTGCCTAAACAATGGCCTCTTTAAAAAATACTTTCAAAAACCACACAAAGCACAATTTCAAACAAAAGCAAGGGATCTAGCAAGTAACTAATATCCCATGGAAAACCATGGATGAAAATGGTGATAATACCTTCCCTTTTCATAATATATCCCCCAAACTCAAGAAATAATCTCAAAGGTCTTTCCTGTGCTCTTTCACCTTTCCTTTTGGATAAAAGAAAAGTCGGTGGCGACTCTTGCTAACCGTAATATTTGCGATAAAATGCAAAACCTTCAAGTCAGTTCTCCCACCGTATCACAGAACTGGAGACTCTGCTGGGGACAATTCTAAAAGTGGGGTTACCTTAGGGTTAGATCACATTCACTTGCTTTCATTGTTTGACTTGTTTGCTTTATATTATGGTTCTTTGTTTGGGTTTGAATCCTCTACCCGGATTTGGGATACCTTATAGGTAAGTAGCAATACATTGTGGAAATTATGTGGGGTATACCGACATGGTCTAAGCAATAGCTATGTTAGTGCGACATATTTGTGGGTACCGGTAGCCCTTGAGTTAATCAAGGAGAATACGGGGCCGTCGAGTGATGTCATGAAGCACTAATGAACTTTTAGAACCTTTACTTGACCAACTTGGCCATTCTAACATAGTGAGATGACCGGCTTTGGTGCAGTCCAAAGTTGGTAGATACTCGATATTACACTCATTGAGATTTGTTTTTTTGGGATATTTCGGTCGCCATTAAAGAGGCTTGCGCTGAAACAATGACCAAGGAAACAAACCAGTGATATTGAGCTCCTTAGAAACCGGTTACTATTGGTAGGGGAGGTCTACCCTACAACCCCTTCTTAGCCTTAAGACAGTTTGGTTACGCCCGAAGGGATGGCCCACATGATATGCTCATTCAAGGTTTGGTATTTGACTACGAGAACGGCGATCAAGGTCATCGCCAAAGGTTTATCCGAGCTTGGAGGATGTTGAACAAGGTAGATAGCCAGACATTGGGGCATAATAATTCCATCCCTCTTGAGCCTTACCTCAAATGGGTACGAACTCGTGCTCAGAGTCTTATGATGCCTTATCCCTCCATTCTCCCGGTAATCATTGAGCCTGTTATGAAAGGATATGTTCCATACACTATCCTGCATCCTGACATGCCCACCTCTCTTGAAGACTTGCAAAGAGATTGGATACAACTCAAGGGGGGAGTGAGACACTTTCGAAGCCCAATTCTACACTAGCGAGAAGAAGGTTTTGGAACTCACTAAGCATTTTCATGAGGAGCGGAGCCTGCATGCCTACATCGCACCAAAGAGGATGTGTACAACCTTTTTATCTTATAGTTTTTGTATTGTTTTTCCCAAAGAGGCATTGATGTACTCAAACTTTCATTTATTAATATAACGTGTGTTTCCTTTTTATCTAAAACAAATTTGAATCTTTAAAATCCTTGAAATCATTGCATATGCATCTACCATTCATCATCACATAAGTAAGTTTCTTGCAACAAGTCTCCTCATATTTCTACTGTTTATTTCAGTAAGATGGATCTCGAGCAGATAGTAAAGGACCTCCAAGCACAAAATGCTCAGTTTCAACAGATGTTCTTAACTCTAGCCAAAGGACGGGGAGAGTTGAAGACTTTGCTGGTTGAAGAGAAAAAGAAGAAGACAAAGAAAATGACTGGAGTTCTAAATATGGGAAGAAGATTCCAAGGACAAGCAAGAAGGACCCTAGACTTTGCAACGTCATCTGGTGAGAAAGACAATCAAGATGGGAAAGGCAAGGAAGTAGTTGTCCAGCCAGATTCAGAAGAGAAAGAGGAAGAAGAAGATTATTCTGAAGAACAATATCCTCCAGCCGACGAAAAGTATAAGCATTTGGAAAAACGGTTAAGTGCAATAGAAATTCAAAAAGTGCCTTGATTGGACTTTGAGGAGTTGGGCTTAGTAACGGGGATTATCATTCCTCCAAAATTCAAGGCACCGGTGTTCACCAAGTACGACGGAGTCTCATGTCCCAAAATGCATCTCTGTTCCTATGTGAGGAAAATACAACCTCATACTGCTGACAAGGATTTATGGGTACATTTCTTTCAAGATAGTCTGTCCGGAACTCAACTTGATTGGTTTTATGGCTAGAAAGAGCCAATGTTCATAATTGGGAAGATCTGGCCGCTGCCTTTTACAAACAATACCAATACAATGCTGATCTTGCTCCCACCCGTACTCAACTCCAAAGTATGGCCATAATTTCAAGTGAAGACTTCAAAGACTACGCGCAAAAATGGAGGGACTTAGGAGGAAGAGTCAAACCTCCCCTATCTGAAAAAGAGTTAGTAGACATGTTTTTGGGCACCCTGTCTAGTCCTTTCTTTAATCACTTAATTGGAAGTTCCTCTGAAGGTTTTACCGAATTGATGTTGACCGGAGAAAGAGTGGGAGCCGGGATAAAGAATGGAAAGATTCAAAAAGACGTATCCTCTGCTACAGTAAGAAAACTATTTACTGGAAAAAAAGAAGTTGTTGTATATCCTCAGAGAAATCAAGATAGGGCTGAATGCCGTCCAATGGTGGGGGCTGTCATAATTCCAAAACCTGCACCTACTCAGCAAAGAAGCAACCATCCAAGAACGGAAAGACCAGTCAAATAGTTCACTCGAATTAATATGACATTATCTCAAGTATTTCCATATTTGTTAAGATCCAACCTAGTGACTTTGAAAGAAGCTCCAAAGAATCCTAACACAACCTATCCTCATTATCATCCTAATGCCCGTTGTGCATACCATTCTGAGAGTCCCGGCCATGACACTAACAATTGTTGGGCTCTGAAAAACAAGGTGCAATACCTTATTGAAGCCAAAGAGATTGAATTCGATCCGCCAGAAATTCCCAATGATATCGCTGTCCCTATGCCCAAGCACGACCGTGATGTCAACGCAGTTGAGTAAGATATGTTTGTTACTTTGGTTGATGAACTTGTGACCCCACTCCTGACTATAAAAAAGAACTTGTTAAATTCTGGTGTATTCCCAGGCTGTGATAAAAGCTGTCATTTCTGTTTATCCTCACCAACCAGCTGTCCTTTGTTAAAAGTAGGCATTCAATGCCTAATAGATGACAAGGAAATTTTGTTCGAGAAGACTTTTGTTCTAACTATTTCTTATAATGATGTTTCCATAGTGACTATTTCCAAAAATTCTTCCAGGATCTCCACCAAAAGACCCGTTAGAATTACATCAGCTCGTAAAGTAGCTCTGTTGATAATTACAATGCCTGGACCAATCCCGTATTCGTCAGACAAAAACGTCCCATGGAATTATGGAGGTGATGTTTACTATCACGGTATCAAGCAATATTTGCCAGCTGCTGAAGATTCAAGTTCTGAGAAAGTTGACTATGATATTAGTAACATCGTAGGGACTATCAAGATAACCCGAAGTGGAAGGGTTTTATATCCAGAAATTGCTCCTCCCAAAGTTATTTTCGTGCATGTAATAATTCTTGTTGTTGTTTCTCCTCCAAAGGCTATTCCCAGTCCTGCGATCATCTCTGCTGATACTCCTGTTGGAAAAACTACTACAGTCCCTATTATCACCCCTACCGACATTCCCACTGCCGAGTCAATCGAGACTCGAGGCAAAGGTATTCTGGTTGAGCCTGTCCAGATGAAGGCACAATCAGTAGCTATCCCTGAGACCTCTCAAAAAGAGATGGGGGAAGTTCTAAAGATTTTAAAAAGAAGCGACTACAATGTAGTCGAACAACTGGGGCAAACTTCATCAAAAATTTCCATGTTGGCTTTATTGTTATGTTCCGAGTCTCATGCAAAGGCCTTGGTAAAATTCCTTAAAACTGCCCCTGTACCCCAAGAAACATCTGCCGATCAGTTCCAAGACTGCGTAGCCAGCTTGACCGCAGATAATGGTTTAGGTTTTTCAGATGCTGATTTAACGCCAAGTGGGAGGAAGCATAACGAGGCATTGCATGTCTCAGTCGAATGGAGAGGCAAGACTTTGGATCTTGTCTTGGTTGACACCGGTTCGTCTCTGAATGTGTTTCCTTAAAAGGCTCTTGATAAGCTTGACTGTGAAGGATTGACTTTGAAACCTAGCAATATAGTGGTGAGGCCCTTCGACGGCTCAAAGAGGATGGTGCATGGGGAAGTGGACATCCCCATAAAATTTGGAACCCAAACATTTGATTCAAGTTTTTATGTAATGGATATTCTCCCTTCATATTCCTGCTTATTAGGCCGATTGTGGATTAACAATGCTGGTGTGGTTACCTCTACGATATCCAATTCAGGGGAAAATCATCACTGTTCATGGAGAAGAAGAATATATGGCCAGCCATCTAAATTCCTTCAGATATGTGGAATTAGATGGTGAATTAATTGAAACTCCATTCCAGCACTTTGAAGAAGTCCCGCAAACTGTGGGAGAAACCAAGGCTGTTTCTCATGTCCCAAAGATTACAAGGCCTTCGCTCAAGATGTCCTCTCTATAAGATGCCAAGGCAGTGATAGAAGAGGGTGGGTGCACTATTTGGGGCCAACTCCCAGATATCCCATACAAATCTGACAAATTTGGTTTGGGTTTCACTTCAGGAGCCCAGAAAGTTGTACGCCGTGCTTGTGCCGGAGGACCACCCTTGAAGATCAGCAACCGCAAAGTCAACACAGTGGAGGATGATGAAGATAGCTATAACCTGGAGGATTGGATTTTCCCAACAGTTAGTGGAGGGCTCAGCAACTGAGAAGCTAGAGATTTTGTCCCGATCACTTTTATCCAACAGTAATTTGTCTTTAAATTTTGTCGGATCTTTAATATTAAACAATTCAGACTCTTAAAACCCTGTGTCTTACACGAGGCACAATGGTCCATTTGTAAGGTTTATTATCTCATTTCCATATGACATCAATGAATCATGGACGTTTTTGCATACAAACTTTGTGCTCATTGTTTTTCTTTTTACATTTTCATTTCTTTCAAAGATAGCTATACTCTTACACACACTCACATTTAAAATGCAGATCTACATCCATTCGGGATCCCATGGGTAACAATTCTGATATGGCCTTTAGTGACTTTGAAAATCTAATCTACCAAACCGAAGACGAAGGTGAGGAAGATTGTGAAGTGCCAGGGGAACTTTCCAGGTTACTATAACAAGAAGAGAGGACCATTCAGCCCCATGAAGAACCAGTGGACACAATTAACCTAGGTACCGAAGAAGACAAGAGGGAAGTCAAGGTGGTGCCAATCTGGAACCCATTGTCAAAGAGCGTCTGATTCAGTTGCTACACGATTATGTTGAGGTATTTTCCTGGTCGTACGAAGACATGCCAGGACTTGATGTAGATATCGTAGTACATCGTCTACCTACAAAAGAGGACTGCCCACCGGTAAAACAAAAGATTCTTCGCATGCGACTAGACATATTAGAGAAGATTAAGGCGGAAGTCATGAAGAAATTCAACACTGAATTCTTGGTTGTCACCTCCTATCCGCAATGGGTCGCCAATGTTGTTCCCGTGCCTAAAAAGGACGGCAAAGTACGAATGTGCATGGACTACAGAGATTTGAATAGGGAAAGCCCTAAGGATGATTTCCCACTTCCCCACATTGATATTTTAGTTGACAATACGGTGCAACACAAAGTGTTTTCCTTCATGGACAGTTTCTCAGGCTACAACCAAATCAAAATGGCGCCTGAGGACATGGAGAAAAAAACCTTTGTCACACAATGGGACACATTATTCTACAAGGTTATGCCATTTAGGTTGAAGAACGCTGGGGCAACCTATCAGCGTGCCATGGTAGCTCTATTTCACGACATGATACATCACGAAATAGAGGTCTATGTGGATGACATGATAGCCAGATCTCAAACCAAAGAAGAGTATCTCGGTCATTTGTAGAAATTATTTGAGAGGCTAAAGAAATACAAGCTGAGGTTGAACCCAAATAAATGTACGTTTGGAGTGAGGTCTGGTAAACTCCTAGGCTTTGTCGTCAGCGGTAAAGGTATTGAAGTAGATCCTGCCAAGGTGAAAGAAATACAAAAAATGAATGCTCCTCGTACCGAGAAGGAAGTCAGAGGATTCTTGGGATGGTTAAACTACATTGCCAGATTCATTTCTCACCTAACAACTACTTGTGAACCAATCTTCAAGTTACTGAAGAAAGATCAAGTAGTCAAATGGAATGACGAGTACCAAACTGCTTTCGACAAGATCAAAGAGTACTTACAAGAGCCTCCTATTTTGATGCCACCAGTCGAGGGAAGACCATTGATCATGTATCTAACTGTTTTGGAAAATTCAATGGGGTGTGTGCTGGGGAAGCATGACGTGTCTGGCCGAAAAGAGCATGCTATTTATTACCTGAGGCAAAAAGTTTACCGACTGTGAAACAAGATATTCACTGCTCGAGAAAACCTTCTGCGCTATGGCATGGGCTGCTCTTCGGCTAAGATAGTATATGCTTACTCATACTACCTTTTTGATATCTAAAATGTATCCAATAAAATACATCTTCGAGAAACCCGACCTCTCTAGGAGAATAGCGAGATGGCAGATGATCCTGACAGAATATGACATACAATATACTACCCATAATGCAATAAAGGGAAGTATACTAGCTGATCACCTTGCTCATCAAGTTGTGGATGACTACCAGTCCATGAAGTTCGAATTCCCAGATGAAGACATCATGATGGTAAACAACTGTGAAGAATTCAGACCATATGACAGACCTGAACAAGGATCCCGATGGACCCTGGTTTTTGATGGAGCGTCTAACGCACTCGGCAATGGTATAGGTGTTGTACTCATATCTCCTGAAGGATGTCATACTCCCTTCACAACAAGACTCTGCTTCAATTGTACAAATAACATGGCAGAATATGAAGCGTGCATTTTTGGTCTCAAAGCTGCCATAGATTTGGGGATTAAATCCTTAAATGTATTCAGAGATTCAACTTTGGTCATCAGCTAGATCAAAGGGGAATGGTACACCAAACACCCTAACCTCATCCCATATAATGAACATGTGTTGACGTTGATCCCACATTTTAAGAAGATTACCTTCGAGCATTTACCGCGAGAAGAAAATTAGCTAGCAGACGCACTAGCCACAATGTCATCCATGTTTAAACTTAGATGGGATAACGAGTGTTGTACCCCAAAATTTTCCCTCTCATTTATCAAGATTTTCCTCACAAGATCTCTTTGACTCAAGACAAGATTAGGGTTTTGGTCAACTCAAGACACCATCTTGCACTGATAACCTGAAATTAGGGTTTGAGTTTGCACAAGGATTTTTGGACCACCAATTCTTCATGTGACTTTCATACATCATGTTGGACCCCTAAGATTTCTCATGTTCAATTTCAAGCCTTGAATCACATTTTTGACCAGTCAATTGGACAATTGACCTGAAAATCAGCTGTATTGGGGAAAAAGTCAACCATGGCCAATTTACAGTAAAATTTCATGATTTTTGATCCACAACAACATTTTAGACTCCTATGTACCATTTGATCAAGTTTGGATCACAACTCCTCAAGAAATTTGATCAAATCATCAAAAGGGCAAAATGGGCAAAATTAGGGTTTTGACTGAGAAAGGGCAATTTCTGATTTTTTGACCTAGCCAATGACCAATTGGGTTCAAACATGATTTCAAGAACTCAATGGCATCATCTTGACCTAATTACATGGTTCAAAAGATCTCAAGTACATAGGATTGACAGATGAATTTTGCAGTCAACTGATCAAAAGTCAACTGCATACTGAAAAGTCAAACTTTGACTTTTTGGTCAAAATCAAGTGCCAAGGGTCATAATTCATCAAGACATGTCAAAATATGAAACTTGTTGACCAAGAAAACTAAAATTGCAAATTAGGGTTTTAATTTGAAATTTTTTCATAAGTTAGAAATTTTCTAAGTATAAAAATTTTCTTATTTTTTCCCAATTTTTCACCACTTTTTCATCATGATGAAATTGGATTCAAAGAAAACTTCCAACATGAAAGTTGTATTACCCCATTAAATATACAACTTTTATTCACAAAGTTTTCCCAAAAGATGCTTGTATATCTCAAGTTATGAATTTGTGAATAGGGGTCCATGAACTAAATGACTTAGTGAAAATTTGCCCTAATTTAGGCAGGTTTTTGACCCAACTTTATGGACATTTTTCACCTAGTTCCAAGAGGTATCTCAAAATGAATTTCACATATGGATTGTAGAGTATGTTGCAAGATTTCTAAAATGTCAGAGAACTCTCCAAGATCATTTGTGGTTAGGGAGAATCGAAGAAGAGAAAATGGCATTTTCTCACTTTTGTTCAAGCCATTTTCACAATGCATCAAGTTGCAAATCTGGCCAAGCATGCTTGTAACTTGCATTACAGGTCCTAAATCCCTTCTACACTCCATAATTAAATGCAAACTCTTGGGATAATGGCTTTATTTTGGCTTTTGGAGCATTGTACAAAGAATAAATCCATTAATGGCATAAAGGGCACATTGCCATTTTCATAAAGCAAGCTTTTTGCAACTTTACAATTCTTGAGCCATGGACCTGTTCTTTTGTTACAAGCAATGTCCATAGATATCAAGCATGGTTTACCAACTCTCATCACCTAAATAACTAGCTATTATAAGCATTGTGCATAAGTCTTGTCACTTTTCTTCAAATACAAGAAAGGTTGCAAAATAAGTCAGAACTTGCACATCTGTTAAAGAGTGGACTTGGCATCATTCTAAATGACTTCACAAACTTATCTCAAGCTAGAACACAAATGCATAACCTTGAAAACACTCTCAAACTCAAAAAACACATTTTTCTTCCCAAACATTGCAGTTTATGCAAAACCAAAGCCAAGTCATATTTTGCTCGTGCGTTTTGCCTTTTAACCTTTGAAACACTTCATCCACATCATATCCAAACTATCCAAGCATTCATCCTGCAACTGTGAGCCCTGTTTCAGACATCACCATTTTCACTTTTGAAGGTTGCATCTTGACTTCTACAGGGAGTTTCAGCCACTTGCAAGGCAAGCTAAGCATTGGAATAGCTTGAGGGAACTTCAAGGAAGCTCACACAATCCTCAGGCCTCACTCAAAGTCCCCACATTGCCATATCCAAATCCAACTGAAAGAGGTATTTTTCAAATCTCTATCTCTTTATTTAAGCATCCTCAAGCCACGAGTTGTGAAGCAAAAATGTAGCCTCTAGTATGGTGAAGTTGCACATATGCATAGTTGTCATTTATATTAACTGAGTTAAGAGAATTTGATTGTTGAACATGCTGAAAAACTAGGTCAAAAATGAGGGCTACTGAAATTCTCCCTGATCTTTGAGAGTTAGGTCATGAATTTTATATCATTGGAATCACGAGATTACAAGCTACATTTTTTATGTTATGGGTTTTCATTTTTATGCAAGCTACAACAAGTTACAGGTTTAAGGCAAAACGCGCGCGCAGGATGTTTGGCTGGAGGACAGGGATGACCTGGCTTGGTCTTGGGCGCGCTTGGGCCTTCTATTTTTTTTTCCACACCCTCCCTGACTACTATTTGCACCCCCTTTGCATATCTTTTTATACTTTGCATATTTTCTCATATTTTTTATGTTTATTGACTTTAATATTTTTTCTAAACCAAAAAAAATCATGAAAAATATTTTCTTTATTTTTTGCATTTTATTTTATTTTTTTAATTTATTTTTTGGCATAAAAAATAGTTTATTAGGTTTATAGAATTTATTTTCTTAAATAAATTTGTAAATACAATTTAAAAATACTATATATTCTTTTTTTATTATTTCACACATAAAATAATTATTTTCATACATATTTTAATTTTTAATATTTGTTAATAATATTATTTATTATTTCTTGTACATAAATGGATAAAATAAATAATATAGAACATATTTTTATTTTAATAAAAAAAACTAGGGTTTCACCCTTTCAAAAATAACAATATTATTTTTCTTATTTTTAGGACTTAAATAATTTTATTTTTTTCATACATAAAATTAATACAAGACATTTTTGCATAAATACACGTTATTTACATATTTAAATATTTGTATATTTATTTATCTTGTACAATAATTCAATTGGGTTGTAATAATATTTTAGGGTTTTATTTTGTGCAAATATCCCCATTCAAAAACTTGTATCCCCCCTCCCATAATAATTGTTGTAATAGCCTAGTTTTATTTTATGCAATTTATCGCATTATACCATGTTTAGTAAAACTAGGGTTTTGCATGATAAGACAAAAATCAAACAAATAGAATGACCTAATCCAAGATAAATAAAATGCATGTAAAACGACACACATTGCACACAAGCATCCTTAGGGTTTCACCCACTTGGTTGCCTAAACAAAAATGGCCATGGTATGCATGCAAAGTATCTTGGCAAAGCAAAATAAACAAATAAGATCATAGTCCCTCGATGACGCTATCAAAAGGTTGCCTAAAACAAAATGATCTTGGTCCCTAAAAATGCTAAAGATACTTGGCAACATTGCTATCATGGTCATACGATAACCCACGCCCGTCCCGTTTAACATCCAAAGATAGGGTGGTTTACCAAATTAATGGTAAATCAACAATGTCAAAGGAATAAAAATGCATAGGAAAGACATTTGAGTAGGTAGATAGCTTCTAGTTACTTGACCAACTTCAAAACAATCCTTGCTATTTTCAAACAAACATACACACATTTCAAAACATTTCCAAACATCTTACAAAACATTGAAACATTTTTCAAAAGACAAACATCTTTGTATACATTCTCACGAACGAGAATCATTACAAAGATTGCCAAAACGATGGCCTCTTTTCAAAATACTTTCAAAATCACACCAAACACAAAGCACCATTTCAAACAATTTCAAAAGCAAAGCAAGTGATCTAAACAAGTAACTAAGAGCCCATGGAAAACCATGGATGAAAAGGGTGCTAATACCTTCCCTTTTCATAATCTACCCCCCGAACTCAAGAAAACATCTCAAAGGTCTTTCCTGTGCTTTTTTACCTTTCCTTTTGGATAAAAGAAAAGTCGGTGGCAACTCTTGCTAAATCGCAACATTTGCGAACACAAACGCAAAACTTCAAGTCAGTTCTCCCACCATATCACAACGAGGCTCCCCATATCACCATTGAACGAATGGATGAACCAGCTCACTGTCACGAGATTAATACTGAAGAAGTAGTGGACCAGCCTTGGTTTCACGAAGTCAAGAGGTATCTCGAGGCTCAAAAATATCTGAAAGGAGCTTCAGTCAATGATAAGAAGTTCTTAAGGATATTCTCTGCTAAATTCTTCCTTAGTAATGGCATTCTCTACAAATGCAACCATGACTCTGTGTTACCTCGGTGCGTAGACAAGGTTGAAGCGGAAAAGATCATGGCTGAGTTACATGAAGGCACTTTTGGTACCCATTCCAGTGGGCATACGATGGCAAAGAAGATACTACGGGCAGGCTATTACTGGTCTACCATGGAAGTAGATTGCTATCAACACTCTTGAACTTTCCACAAGTGTCAGATTTATGCTGACAAGGAGCACATACCTCCGGTTCCTCTGAATGTCTTGATGGCTCCTTGGAATTTTTCTATGTGGGGTATCGATATGATTGGGGAAATCAAACCAACAGCCTCTAATGGACACCGCTTCATCTTAATGGCCATTGACTATTTTACAAAGTGGGTTGAGGCAGCCTCTTTCGCTTCTGTTACCAAGAATGTTGTAGCCCGGTTCGTTAAACAGAATCTCATCTGTTGGTATGGTATCCCGGAGAGGATCGTCACAGACAATGGTACGAATCTAAACAATACTATGATCATTTCCCTGTGCGAGCAATTCAAGATCCAGCATTACAATTATTCCCCTTACCGGCCAAAGATGAATGCTGTTGTCGAAGCCGCAAATAAGAACATAAAAAAGATCATACAAAAAATGAAAGTCACATACAAAGATTGGCATGAGATGCTACCATTCGCTCTCCACAGTTATCTTACCATGGCACGCACATCAACTGGGGCAACACCCTACTCTCTGGTATACGGCATGGAGGATGTCTTGCCTATTGAGGTCCAGATCCCCTCTCTGAGAATCACGAAGGATGCAGGTCTGAACAAAGACGATTGGATCTAGACTCGACTTGATCAACTGAACTTGATTGATGAGAAAAGGCTTACTGCTGTCTGTCATGGTCAGATGTATCAAAAACGGATGACCAAGGCTTTCAACAAAAAGGTCAGACGCCAAGTGTATCAAGTCGGGGATCTGGTGATCAAACGTATCATACTACCTTAAGGTGATCCAAGGGGAAAATGGACTCCTACATACGAAGGACCATTTGTGATCAAAAACATATTCTCTGGTGGAGCAATGATCTTGACCACCATGGATGGAGACGACGTGCCGCAACCTATGAACACGGACGTAGTAAAAAGATACTACGCATAAGAGACCCGCTAGGTTGACACACCTAGGCAAAACAAGGGCATCCCGGCGAACCAAAAAGGTTCGGGCAAAAATTAGGGATAAAAAAAAAATCTGTACACCCGGCAAGCTGAAAACCCGAAAGGGAGGCTTGGGCAAAAAAGGGTATCCCGGTGGACTGAAAACCCGAAAGGGAGGTCCAGGAAAAAGTTAGGGAATTCAAGCGCATGACTATGTCCCGTTGGATCACCTTACGGACAACCCGCAAGCTCGGCTGTTTTGATCAATTCAATCAGCTCCGGACAAGGCAACAAATAGATAAGATGCTCAGAGACACGAAGGCTATAGCAGAATGGGATCCCTATGGGATTATTTCACATAGCTATCTTTTATTTGTATCAAATTTTCATTTTTTACAACAACATTATCTTACTAGAATGATTGTCTCATTGTACAAAAATACTTACTCAAAGTCAATACAAAGATATCCCTTTGAAAGTGCAAAACTATCTGTTTTTTCTTTACTCTTATGTTTTGTTTACAAAAACGTCCAATGATTTATTTTTGAACATATGCATTTGAACGTAACTACCATTTACAAATGAATAGAACAGAAAGACAATCACTAATGGCTTTAAGAGATAGGGAAATCTCTCTAAGCTATAAAATCCCCCGCAATTTGCAGTTTAATCCCCAGCGGAACCAAACTTCCAGTTATCACTCCCCAGTAGAAGTCGTCCAATTTCTCAGGATTTCTCAAAAGGATTTTACAAGAAGTACACATCATTTCTCTTACAACAAGGTTTATTTCTCTAAGTGGAAATTCATCAACACTTCAAAACATGAAGACTTGCACTCCGTATCCTCAGCAGCAGTCGAGGATTTATTTTCCCCAATCCAACAAACAGTACAGCAGATTATCTAACATGCGTATACATCGCATCCATATATCATAAACATTGATAACACGAATGCATGTATCACAATCTCATTATACCATGCATTTCATAGAACATGACATTGCATAATTAGCTAACATTTTACCCTTTTCAGGATAAGGTTAATCAATAACTACCATTAACAATGGTCAAAGGATTTTCAGATACAGTTCAGATACGCTCCAGACACGGATGCCATCCTGATACTCATTCAGATTCAATCTTCAGATACAGTTCAGATACGCTTTAGATACAGATGCCACCCTGATACTCATTCAGATCCAGCTTTCAGATACAGTTCAGATACGCTCCAGATACGGATGCCATCCTGATACTCATTCAGATTCAACTTTTCAGATACAATTCAGATATGCTCCAGACACGGATGTCATCCTGATACTCATTCAGATTCAACTTTCAGATACAGTTCAGATACAGTTCAGATATGCTCCAGACACGGATGCCATCCTGATACTCATTCAGATTCAATCTTCAGATACAGTTTAGATACGCTCCAGATACAGATTCCATTATGATACTCATTCATATTTAATCTTCAGATACAGTTCAGATACGCTCCAGATACGGATGCCATCCTGATACTCATTCAGATTCAATCTTCAGATACAGTTCAGATACACTTCAGATATAGATGCCATCCTGATACTCATTCAGATTCAATCTTCAGATACAGTTCAGATATGCTCCAGACACCGATGCCATCGTGATACTCATTTAGATTCAACTTTCAGATACAATTCAGATACGCTCCAGATACGGATACCATCCTGATACTCATTCAGATTCAACTTTCAGATACAGTTCAGATACACTCCAGACACTGACGGCATCCTGATACTCATTCAGATTCAATTTTCGGATATAGTTTAGATACGCTCTAGACACAGACGCCATTATGATATTCATTCAGTTCCAGCTTACAGATACGGTTCAACAATCATTTCTGGATGGCATCTACAAGCCCATATGCAACAACTTTCCATCATCCCTCCAAATGGCATCTTTAATCCCATTCCCTATACAATCAATCATCACATCACCGAGTGCAAATTTCTGGGCACTCTAATGTCCAATCATCTTCCACCTTCGAGTCACGAATGGCAAAACTCGCCAATCTAACTCTTCAGGCTTAATAAGATTAAACAGGGGTAGCTGTTGTACCCCAAAATTTTCCTCTCACTTATCAAAAATTTTCTCACAAGATCTCCTTTGGCTCAAGACTGCACTAGGATTGATCAACTCAAGACACCTCCTTAAGCATTGATGACCAAAATTAGGGTTTGAGATTGCACAAGGATATTTGAATTTCCAATTCCCCTTATGACTTCCATAGATCATTATGGACCCTCAAGATTACTCATGTCAATTTTCAAGATTTGGATCACACTTTTGCTCAGTCATTTGAGCAGTTGATCTAAAAATCAACTGTATTGGGGGAAAAGTCAATTGTGGCCAATTTACAGTCAAACTTCATAATTTTTGATCCACATCAAAAATTTAAACTCATATGTATCATTTTATCAAGTTTGGACCACAATTCTTCAATAAATTTGATCAAATCTTCAAAAGGGCAAAATGGTCAAAATTAGGGTTTTGACTAGGAAAGGGCAATTTCTGATTTTTTGACCTAGAAAATGATTAATTGGTTTAAGGCATGATATCAAGAGTCCAATTGCATCATTTTGACCTAATTACATGGCTCAAAACATTACTCAAGTCCAATGGATTGACAGATGGATTTTCAGTCAACTGATCAAAAGTCAACTGTATACTGAAAAGTCAAACTTTGACTTTTTGGTCAAAATCAAATGTCAAAGATCACAATTCATCAAAACATGTCAAAATATGAAACTTATTCATCAATAAATCCAAAATTCAAGATTTCATTTTGAAAAGTTAAAATTTCTAAACTTAGAAATTTTTCTAAGTGTTAGAAATTTCATATTTTTTCACAACTTTGAGCAAAATTTTCACCATGATGCAAGATGATTCAAAAGAAACTTTCAACATGAAAGTTGTAGATCTCCATGAAATATACAACTTTTTTTTTTACAAAACTCTTTCCAAAAGTGCTTGGATCTCAAGTTATAATTTTAAGAACACATGGTCATGAAACAAAAACACTTAGTGAAATTTTGTCCTAATTTGGTCAGGATATTGACCAACCTTCATGGAACTTTTTCATATAGTTCCAAGGGGAATTTTCAAAAGTGATTCAAAGAGGGGTTGTATATCACATTACAAGCTTTCCAAAATGTCCAAGAACTCCTTGATATAATTTTAGTAGGGAGAATCGAAGAGATGAAGTTAGGGTTTTCACACTTGAATTACAAGTCATTTTGTGATGAACAAAATTCAAATTTCAAACTTATGCTGCATAACCTCTACTTTGCAGGCCTCAAACTTGTTAGGAACTCCATAATTAATTGCTTGCACAACTGTTATAGGTCTCAATTCAAGCATTCAATGCAAGGCCGTGCTTTATATCCATTTTGGGAAGAAAGTGCACATTGCCATTTTGATAAAGTAGCTTTTTGCACAAAACTTGTTCTTAATCCTTGCAATTTCTTTCTTCTGATCATACAAGACCCATAACTCAAGAGAAACTTATTTAGACACTTACAATCACTCAGCCCATGCTTGTACTTCCTCTTGAAACTTGTTTTCCCACTTTTCTTGAAAATCAAGTAACATAGCAATTAGCTTGTAACTTGTACTTATGACCCTCTAAAGATCTCAAGACCTTTTGATTATACATACACAAGTAATTTTCCACAAATCCCACACATGATTAAGCCCTGAAAACACCAAGAACACAGAATCACCAAAAATACTTCAAAACTTGCCATTTCTGAGTTTTGAATCCACTCTTCAAATTTGCTCGTGCGTTTCTTGGCCTTTTACTTTCAAAAGCTTCTAAACAACATACATAAACAATCCCAACACCTGCAACACCACTGTAACACCTCCATCATCATCCACCATTTTCAAAAACAGCACCTTGCACCTTGACTTCTCCAGAACTCCTCAGGCACTTTCAGCTCAAGCTAAGCATCACATTAGCTTCCTGGGAACTTGAGGAAACTAATCCAATCATTGGAACTCACTAAAAGCTACTCAAACTCCAAACACGATACCCTCTTGCAAGGTAAGTTTTTTGACTTTTGAACTCTTTATACAGGCATTATTAATGGTTTATTTGTGAATGAAAAATGTAGATATCATTGACTTAAAGCTAACCATTTCCATAGTTTTCATTTATTTTGGTTGAGCTTAGAGAATTTTAAGATTGGAGTTTCTAAAATTTTTAGGGTTCAGATTAGGGCCATTAAAATTCATGCTTATCTTTGATCTATAATTTTATTGCTTTGCATTTCTGAAATTGTGAGGAAATTTGCTACAAGTTTCCTGTTTACATTTTTCATTTTTGTTGAGAATTGAATAAGATACAGAGGTTTTGGCTGGGCGTGAGGTTGAAGATGAAGTTGGCCTCAGGAACGTGTTTACCATATATATTTATGGTTTGATTTATATAAACGGATGTATAGCCACCCCAGTGGTAGAAGCGCGCGCCTGTGACTAGAGGGACCTGGGTTCGAGCCCCAGTGGTACCCTTTTTGATTTTTTCATATTCTGACCTTTTTTTTGGCAGCGCTAGGCTTCATCTTTGGGCCTTATGTTTTTTTGTTCCTTCTAACCCCCTTGCTGGCTGTTCACACCCTGTCCCATTTTTATTTTCTTTTTTTCTCATTTTTATTTATTTCTTAAATATTTTTATAATACTAAAAAAATCAGAAAAAATATAAAAAAACATTAGATTTATATTTTGATATAGTTTATTTATTTTTTACACAAAAAAATTATTTTATTCAATCATACTTTATTTTATTTTACTAATTGGTTTATAAATTTAATTAAAAAAACTAGGGTTTTAGTTATTTTCAATTAAAATATATTATTTTAAAACCAAAAAAGACCAAAAATATTTTATAATACTATACATTATTTTTAAGACAAAAATACCAAAAATATTCTTCTTATAAACTTAATTTCTTTTTTTTAATCAATTAATAGATTAGGGTTTTATTTAATTTCTTTTCCTAGTAAATTTAGGTTTTACTTTTTACTAAATTAATTAATTATTTTTCTTTTAGTTAATTAGGTTAAAACAAAATCCATTTTCCCTAAAAAATCCAAATAAATATCCATTTTCTTTACATTTACATTCTTGTATATTTATTCATTTTGTACATTATTTATTCAATTCTTGTACAAATTCAATTTGGTTGTAATATAAAATTAGGTTTATTTTCTTGCAATCCTCATTTGTAATTTGTACACTCCCTCCCACAAGTATTGTAATAGCGTAGTAATTTTAAATTCCGCAATTTATCGCTTTATATACAAATGCTAGTAATTAGGGTTTGTATGGAAAGACTAAAACCAATCAATTAGAAAACCCTTATCAAAGACAAAACCAAGCATGAAAAACAATACACTTGCACACAAGCAACCTTAGGGTAAAATCCACTTGGTTGCCTTACAAAATGGCGATATTATGTATGTGAGGTATCTTAGCAAAAACAAGCAAAGATCATAGTCCCTCGATGATGCTATCTATGTTGCCTTTCAAATGATCTTAGTCCCTAAAAAAGAGTGCTAAGATACCTTGCAACATCGCTAATCATGGCTATACGATGACCCTTGCCCATCCCTTTTACATCCAAAGATAGGGTTACTTACCAAATCAATGGTAAGATAACAATGTCAAAGGAAAAATGAAATAAACATGAAAGTCTTTTGAGTAGGTAGAATGTTCCTAGTTACTTGCTCACTTTCAAAATAAAACATCCTTGATATTTTCAAAACAAACACCTACACTTTCAAAACATCTTACAAACTTGAAAACATTTTCAAAAGATCAACATCTTTGTATACATTCTTACGAACGAGAATCATTACAAAGTTTTCCTAAACAATGGCCTCTTTAAAAAATACTTTCAAAAACCACACAAAGCACAATTTCAAACAAAATCAAGTGATCTAGCAAGTAACTAAGAGCCCATGGAAAACCATAGATGAAAAGGGTGCTAATACTTTCCCTTTTCATAATATACCCCCCGAACTCAAGAAATAATCTCAAAGGTCTTTCCTGTGCTTTTTCACCTTTCCTTTTGGATAAAAGAAAAGTCGGTGGCGACTCTTGCTAACCGCAACATTTGCGATAAAATGCAAAATATTCAAGTCAGTTCTCCCACCGTATCACAGAACTGGCGACTCTGCTGGGGACAATTCTAAAAGTGGGGTTACCTTAGGGTTAGATGACATTCACTTTCTTTCATCGTTTTATTTGTTTGCTTTATATTATGGTTCTTTTTTTGGGTTTGAATCCTCTACCCAGATTTGGGATACCTTATAGGTAAGTAGCAATACATTGTAGAAACTATGCGGGGTATACCGACATGGTCTAAGCAATAGCTACGTTAGTGCGACATATTTGTGGGTATCGGTAGCCCTTGAGTTAATCAAGGAGAATACGGGGCCGCTGAGTGATGTTTGTTGGATTAAAATATCCAGCGTCAACCTTAGGGATTCGAAGGGCTTAACATCCCCCCATGGGCGCCTACACTGGTGTGTTAGGTGGGCCAGGTAGGCCCCTTGTTGGATTCGCTATAAGGAAATAGAGTAGCACCTTGGCTACAAGCAATTGCTTTTAGCGCAGTTGTATGCGCTTGATCCAGTTTATGTGGTATCAGAGCAAGGTCATGGGTTCGAATCCCTCCGGCTGACACTGGGGGGGAGATTGTTGGATTAAAATATCCAGCGTCAACCTTAGGGATTCGAAGGGCTTAACATCCCCCCATGGGCGCCTACACAGGTGTGTTAGGTGGGCCAGGTAGGCCCCTTGTTGGATTCGCTATAAGGAAATAGAGTAGCACCTTGGCTACAAGCAATTGCTTTTAGCGCAGTGGTAGGCACTTGATCCAGTTTATGAGTTGTTAGAACAAAGTTTGAATCTACTACCCTAAGTTTAAGTTTTGATGATAACAAAATGAAAGGATATATTAATTATGTGATTCATATAAGAACTATTTGCTACCTAAAATATTACTTTCTGTTTTGTAGAAACTCTGATAGGTATCAGCAAGAGCACACCTAATCAGCATCAGAATATTTGTTATTAACATCAGCATCAGAAGTTGTTATATCAGAATACCAGAATCAGAAGAACAACTCACGCAATTGTTGAAGCTTTATGAATAGAACTGCGCTCAACACTCTGATAAAGACAACAACAGTTCATCAACACTTAAGCAGAGTCAGAATGAGGCCAAGCCAGAACACGCTTTAAGTAGCAACGGTACTGTGCATTCAAAGCGAATTATTACCAACGGCATCATTCCAGACAAGATCTTCTCAATAAGGAAAGTTTGTTATTGGCATTGAATCAAGATTATTGCTCCAACGTTCAACAAATTCAGTGCTATATAAAGAACACAATGAAGATTGAATTGGCTAATGCTCTACAACTATTTCCACGCCTAAAAGCTATTCTACATCTTCTCATTCTCAGTTTGCTAAAAAGCTCCATAATTCCTTACTCAATTATATTTTAGCAATCTAGTTTCATAAGCTTAAGTTGTGTAATATCACAGTTGTGATAAACTGTTTTGTAGAAAACATTCACACACCCATTTCTCTTCTTTGTAAGAAAGTGTTTCCTTGACAAACCGGGTTGTGGTTTGCATCAAGAAGGCTTTAGCAGTTGTTAAAGCAGATTGTAATATTCAGTTGAATATAGTGGATTAAGACCTCGTTGGAGAGAGGCGAAATCACCTTGACGGGTGGAATGGAGTAGTTTGAGATCAAACAAACCAGGATAAAAATATCGTGTTCATTGCATTGATTTTCAGTTTTACAATTCAACCCCCCCCCCCCCCTTCTTGTGTTTTTCACTTCTTCAATTGGCATCAGAGCGCCTGGTTCTGAGCTAAAACACTTAACCGTGTCAGTACAAGATCCAGCGTCAGAAAAACACAATGGCAGGAAATTATTCTCACACCAGCAATGACAACCATGAGGACAGAGACAGATTCAGCGGCAAACCTCCAGTCTTTGATGGAGAAAATTTTGATTACTGGAAAGAGAATTGAAATCTTCTTTCTGGCACATGATGCTGATCTGTGGGACATGGTGACAGATGGATACACGCACCCTGTGAATGCAAGCGGTCAGAAGATTGATAGGAAAACAATGTCTGACCAACAAAAGCGTGACTTCAAGAATCACCACAAGGCCAGAACCATCCTTCTCAGCGCCATCTCGTATGCTGAATATGAAAAGATCTCCAACAGAGCCACAACAAAGAACATGTTTGACTCACTCAGAATGACGCATGAGGGCAACGTTCAGGTCAAAGAAACTAAAGCTCTGGCACTCATTCAGAAGTATGAGGCGTTCAAAATGGAAGAAAGTGAATCCATTGAAACAATGTTCTCAAGATTCCAAATTCTGGTAGCTGGTCTCAAGGTTCTGGACAAAGGTTACTCTACTGCTGATCACGTCAAGAAAATCATCAGAAGCTTACCCAAGCAGTGGAGGCCAATGGTTACAGCTCTGAAGCTAGCAAAAGATCTCAACAAAATTTCTCTGGAGGAACTTATCAGCTCCCTCAGAAGTCATGAGATAGAGCTAGAAGCTGATGAACCCCAGAAGCAAGGTAATCCTTTAGCATTAAAATCTAACAAAAAATCTGAGTCTAAAGTTTTGCAGGCAGTTGAAGAAACATCTGATGGATCCTCATCAGAAGAAGACGAACTCTCCCTCCTCTCCAGAAGAGTGAATCAACTATGTAAGCAGAGGCAAAGGAAGTTCAGGAATCCCAGAAGATCTGATCAGAACGAGTCTTCTTCCAGATACAGAAGGACAGATTCTTCCTCTGGATACAGAAGATCTGAAGGCTCCTCAGGAAGCAGAAAGCCAAACACCAAGGACATCATCTGTTATGAGTGCAATGAGCAAGGACACTACAAGAGTGACTGCCCAAAGCTTCAGAGGGAAAAGCCCAAAAAGAAGTTTGGAAGAGAAAAGAAGAAAAGTCTCATGGCTACATGGGATGACTCTGACTCGTCTGAAGCTGACTCAGAATCAGATGATGAGAGAGCAAACATATCTCTCATGGCCAACATTTCAGAAGATAGTGAAGCTTCTGAATCAGACACAGAATCAGATACTGAAGAGGTATTTCCTGACTTTGCTGTTAATTTTACCAAGGCTGAACTTGCTGAAAGCCTTAATGAAATACTGGAAAGGTATCAGCAGATTAGAGTTAAATTCAGAGACCTGAAAAGGAATCTTGAATCTGACTCTAATAAGACTGAGAGTCTTAAATTGGAGAATTCTGAGCTGAGAATTAAAATTTCAAAATTAGAAAATACTTTACAAAACTCTCAGAAGGAACCAATTTCTGAAACTCCCAGCAACGCTGATGAGATCATCAAGGAGTATGATCACAGTTTCCAGAAGTTCCTTGCTAAAAGCATAGATAGAAGCAAAATGGCTTCAATGATCTATGGAGTTAGCAGAAACGGCAGGAAGGGAATAGGATACCAAGGTAAGGTTCCTACACCAAAGAATGTCATGGATTTAACCATTAAACACACTCCTCTGAATTCACATTTTGTGTATGGTCACACACATGATATTAAATACACTAGCAGTAAGTACTCTATGAAACCAAAATTCAACCAGAGTTTTGGTAAATCTAACAAATCAGGACCCAAGAAAATCTGGGTACCTAAGGATAAAATAATACATGTTGCAGATATCTTTAGCAGCAAATCAGAAACACAGTCATGGTACCTGGACTCTGGCTGCTCGCGACACATGACGGGAGGAAGGCATATGTTCCAAAGCCTGGAACTTAAGCCTGGAGGCCACGTTGGCTTTGGAGGCAATCAGAGGGGAAAGATCATTGGCTCTGGAACTGTAGGTAATGGAAATCTTCCCTCTATTAATAATGTTCTGCTAGTAGATGGATTAATGCATAATCTGTTATCCATAAGTCAATTAAGTGATAACGGTTATGATATAATCTTTAATCAAAAATCATGTAAAGCTGTTAGTCAGAAAGATGGGACTATCCCGTTTAATGGAAAGAGCAAAAACAACATTTACAAAATCAAACTTTCTGAACTAAAAAGTCAGAACGTAAAGTGCCTTCTATCTGTTAACAACGAGCAGTGGATCTGGCACAGAAGATTGGGGCATGTTAGTATGAGAAGAATATCTCAGATTAACAAACTCAATCTGGTCAGAGGACTTCCTAATTTGAAGTTCAATTCAGATGCTCTGTGTGAAGCATGTCAGAAAGGCAAGTTTGCAAAACCTTCTTTTAAATCTAAAAATGTTGTTTCTACCTCTAAGCCATTAGAACTTCTGCACATTGACTTATTTGGACCAGTTAAAACTGCTTCAGTCAGTGGCAAGAAGTATGGGTTAGTAATCGTAGATGACTATAGCAGATGGACATGGGTAAAGTTCTTAAGACACAAGGACGAGTCACACTCTGTGTTTGTTACCTTCTGTAACCAAGTTCAGAATGAAAAGGATCTTAGAATCGTTAAAGTCAGAAGTGATCATGGTGGAGAGTTTGAAAACAAAGATTTTGAGTCATTCTTTAATGATAGAGGCATTCTGCATGATTTCTCTTGTCCTAGAACTCCCCAACAAAATGGAGTTGTAGAACGAAAGAACAAAACATTGCAAGAAATGGCCAAAACCATGATCAATGAGACAAACGTTGCTAAGATCTTCTGGGCAGAGGCAATAAACACAGTGTGCTACATTCAGAATAGAATCTCAATAAGACCTATTCTGGAAAAGACTCCATATGAATTGTGGAAGAACAGAAAGCCCAACATTTCATATTTTCATCCATTTGGATGTACCTGTTTTATGTTAAATACAAAGAATTATTTGAACAAGTTTGACTCTAAAGCACAGAAGTGTATTATGTTAGGATACTCTGAACGCTCAAGAGGGTACAGAGTATACAATACAGAAACACAGATTGTGGAAGAATCAATCAGTGTTTGTTTTGATGATAAGCTTGACTCTGAAAAGTCAAAGCAGAATGAAGTTTTTGCAGGTATGGAAATTGAATTTACAGGTTCTGAAGACAAGCCATCAGAAGCTCTCAACACAGACACTCCTTCAACGTCTGAAATGAGCACTGCTAGCAATCCTACAACAGCTGTTGATCAACCTCAGAAGAGATTACCCAGAAGCAGCTTGGATCATCCAGAAGAAACAATCTTAGGAAGAAAGGAAGATCCAATCAGAACAAGAGCAAGCTTCAGAAACTCTGAAGAAACCCTCATGGGACTTGTGTCTCTGATTGAACCTTCTTCTATTGATGAAGCACTTCTGGATAATGACTGGATTCTGGCAATGCAAGAAGAGCTGAATCAATTCACCAGAAATGACGTATGGGATCTTGTTCCCAGACCAAAAGGATTCAACGTCATTGGAACAAGATGGGTGTTCAGAAACAAGCTAAATGAACAAGGTGAAGTCATCAGAAACAAAGCACGACTGGTTGCACAAGGTTATAGTCAGCAAGAGGGGATAGACTATACAGAAACCTTTACCCCAGTCGCCAGGTTAGAATCTATCAGACTTTTAATTTCATTTGCTGTTAATAGAGGCATCACTCTGTATCAGATGGATGTCAAGAGTGCATTCTTAAATGGTTATATAGAAGAAGAGGTTTATGTGCACCAACCCCATGGTTTTGAAAATACAAAACATCCAGAACATGTTTTCAAACTAAAGAAGTCACTATATGGTCTGAAGCAAGCTCCCAGAGCTTGGTATGAAAGACTAAGTAACTTTCTGTTAGAAAATGAATTCACCAGAGGGAAGGTGGACACTACCTTATTCTGTAAGTCAGTTAAGAATGACATCTTAGTCTGTCAAATTTATGTTGATGATATTATTTTTGGTTCTACTAATCCTTCTCTTGGAAGAAAATTTGCTAAGTGTATGCAGGCAGAATTTGAGATGAGCCTCATGGGGGAACTGAAATTCTTTCTAGGAATTCAGATCAATCAAACCCTAGAGGGAACTTACATTCATCAGAGCAAATACATCAGAGATCTTCTGAAGAAATTTGACCTCTCAGATTGTAAGCCATCAAAGATTCCAATGCATCCCACGTGCATTCTGGAAAGAGAAGAGGTAAGCAAAAAGGTAGAACAGAAAGTCTACAGAGGTATGATTGGTTCTCTCCTTTATCTGACAGCTTCAAGACCTGATATATTATTCAGCGTATGTATTTGTGCTAGATTCCAATCAGATCCTAGAGAATCTCACTTAACAGTTGTTAAGCGAATTTTCAAGTATCTGAAAGGTACTACTAATCTGGGTTTATTTTATAGAAAATCTAGTGATTACAGTTTAGTAGGCTACTGCGATGCTGACTTTGCTGGAGACAGAGTAGAGCGTAAAAGTACTTCTGGAAGCTTCCAGTTTCTGGGAGAAAATTTGATCTCTTGGTCCAGCAAAAGGCAATCCACAATTAGGCTATCAACAGCAGAAGCTGAGTACATAGCAGCAGCAGGATGTAGCACACAAATGCTCTAGATGAAAAGTCAGCTTGAAGACTTCCAGATTTTTGAGAGTAACATCGCTATACTCTGTGACAATACTTCTGCTATTTGCTTAAGTAAGAATCCCATTTTACATTCTAGAGCTAAGCATATAGAAATAAAACATCATTTCATTAGGGACTATATTCAGAAAGGAATTTTGAACTTAAAATTTATAGATACAGACCATCAATGGGTTGATATCTTCACTAAACCCCTTTCTGAAGATAGGTTCAATTTCATTCTGAAACATCTCAGCATGAAAATCTGCCCAGAGTGAAAATGTTTTAATTCCATATATTTATCTTCAGAATGTATTTGTTTTACTGTGAACTTCTGATCAATCTCTTTTCAGAAAGATAGAACATGCAGATTGTATCAGATGCTAGTCTTAAAGATCTGAGCGTTTCAGCTCAAAGATAGACGTGCTGATCACTAAATCAAACAAGTGTCATCCAATCATCAGCAAATCTCTGAAGCAGAACGCGTGCATGCTTCTGAGAAGGCAAAACGCTGATTGGGTGCATTGAGACACATGTCTGGTAACCGTTTCAAGTATCTTTCTCAAATCCCCAAAAATCAGCAAGCATTAAATGAAAGTAATCATGTTTTTAAAACGTAATCATGATTTTATTTCTCTTTCTTGAAAACGTTTACTCTTTCAAAATATTCTGAAATCTATTTAAGAACGTTAATTTCTCACATTAATATTTTACAGTTTCTCATTATCTCTCAAATATTTTCTGCATTTTCTCTGTGTTAATCTCTTTCAAGTTTAAACCCTTTTTCTCAGTTTCTCAGAAAAAACCCCTAAGTGTGAACATGGCAACCTCCAGCAGTGCTTCTGCAGGTTCTCAGAAGAAAGCTTCCTCTGAACAGTACCAAGTTCCATTCAGAACACTCCTTACTCCAGTGAAGAATCTTGAAGTGTTGTCTGAACTGATTATTGATTTTGGCAGTCTGAAAGAGAATGGTTTTGACTTGACAGAAGAAATTAGGGCACAGAAATGGGAGAGATATTTCGACAGGTTGGTTGGACCAACAATCCCAATGTTAGTCAAGGAGTTCTGGATTCATGCAACTGCTTCAACGCATCAATTCACCTCCTACATAATGGGGAAGAAGATTGTGATCACTGAGGATCACATAACAAAGTTGATTTGTTACAGTGGCGGTGGCGTCCGCTGTATAGATATGGCTGAAAGATGCTCTGACGTGGGTGTCATAGCAGAAAGGATTTTCACCCATGGGGTGCCCAGCAGCAAGATCAGAGATCTCAAGGATCACCACAGAGTTTGGGCGAAGATAATTCTGGGGTGTTTTAATCATAGGAAGCCAACCAGTTCCCCTGATTACATAAATATAGATCAGCAGTTTCTGATCTATTTTATCAATCAGAAGGTAAAAATCAACTTGGCTCATCTTCTGTTTAATCACCTCAGAATAAGCATGAAGGAAACCAGGGAAGAAGAAAGAACAAAGAGGGATTGGATACCCTTTGGAAGGTTAATATCAGATATTCTGACTGAGAATAGGCTGATAGAACACCTGATAGAAGCTCAAGAGTTAAGCACCATTGAACCAACGGTTGGGAAGCCTCTGAACGCGAAGAATCTGAAGAAAATGAAGTTAATAGAGAATATCAGAAAGGAACCCAGCGTTACTCCTATTGCTGACATCACCAGCAGAAGAGTCCCACTGAGTGACTTTCCTTTATTTTCTGAGATAGAATCTAAACCAGTGGTGGTTCTCAGATACCTAGACGCGTGCAAGGCTGATGGTACAGATCCCAAGCTGAATATCAAAGATCTGCACCAACCTCAACCAGAAGTTACACTGAAGAAGACAAAGAAAAGGAAGGCCCCTTCAGAAGGAACATCCCAGCAGACACCCAAGAAAAGAGGTAATTTATCAGCTGCTTCTGTTTTAAATTCTTCTGCTATTCCATCATCTATCCCCACTCCAACTTCTCATGAAATCCCAATCCCCATCCCAACAATAGATGAAACCGAACCAGAAGATGACCCTTCTGAGGCACTACAACTCAGAAGACCCCGCACCAAACATCCCAAACCAACAATTTCAACAACATCAGCACTTGGCAAAGTTCTGTCTGAAATTGATCAACGTGCTTCTGATAAACTTCCCAATAATCCAAACACTGAACCAGATATTATAAAATCTCCTCAACCAGAACAACCTCTCTCACCCATTCCAGAAGAACCACATATTACTGAACAACCAGAAATTCCTCCTCCCTCTCCACAACCAGCAATTCCTTCTCCCTCTCCTCAACCAGAAATTCATCCACCATCACCTCAACCATCACCTCAACCTGAGTTTCATCATTCTGAAACTCCATCTCCTCCATCTCCTGAACCTCATTCTCCTCAATCCTCTGAACCACAACCTCTGGCAATCCAGCTGCCATGTGGAACAACAGTAACCATAGCCCAGCTGCCATCCTCGCCAGAATCTACCCCACCAAATACTTCCAAAACCCCAAACAGTCCAATCATTATCTCTGATTCTCCCACTCCATCTCCCAAACAAACAACTCCCAAACAAACCACAGAAGACCCCAGCAGGACCTTCATAGATTTAACAATCCTTGACCGTCTTGCTGATCTGAAAAATAAAATAGCCATTCCAAAACCAAAACAGCCAGATGTTGGCTCTGGCATTATGAATTTTGAAACAGGTTTGCAGCAGTGGATTGCTTCTCTGAAGCAAGTATGTCCTGGAATGATTGATCCAGCTGCCTCTGACCAGCTCTGGTCACAATTCAGAATTTGGGTACGTGCTGAAGCTCTAAAATTGCAAGACATCAATTACAAGCAAGCACAGCAGAATTTCAGCAAGCTTCTGAACGAAGTAAGTAGTCAGCTGCTGAAAGAAGACGTGCTCCATCTGGATAGTGAGCCATGGTCTGAGAAGCGTCCAGCGCCAATAGTGCAGCCAGAAGAAGATCAGACTATTCAAGCTGAAGCCAGTCAAGCTGAAGATGTTGCAGAAAGCTCTCAGAAGCTCCCTGCTTCTGATGTTTCTCAAGCTGCCTTGGACAGGCAGACTCTGGAAGAGCTGAAGCTGAATGATATTTGTCTGCAGCAAAGGATGGATGAAAATGACCAGAAGATGAAAGAAAGGATGGACGTGCAGGATAGCAAGATAGACACAGTAGTCAGCATGGTGCACAAGCAGAATGAGACTGCTGATCAGATTAAAGCAATGCTGGAGACTCTGTTCACACGCCTTCCTCCCCAACCTTAGATTTTCATTCATGCCATTTTCATGTTTTCTTTGCATATCTTCTGTACTATTTTGTCTGGCCCTGACTATTTTAATATGACAAGTTTTTCTGATCTAAATGTTTTAGCACATCACTTACACTTTTTGATTGCTGACAAAAAGGGGGAGAACAAGAATGATATTTTTCAATAACGGATTACTGAGACAGAAAGTCTCAAACATTCTAACTCTGATATACTTGAATGTTTTCTTCTGTTTTTGCTTAAGTCTACAGGTACAAGAATGCTCTCTAACTCACTGAAGACTAAAGCTCTGACACTCTGATCCAAAGCAAAGCTCTGATAAAGCTCTGATACTCTGATATGAAGATCTGCTATGATATTCTGATCTAAAGCTTCTGATAGTCAAAGCTCTGATATTCTGATGATCAAAGAAAGAAAATAAAGATCTGATCTTGAAGAACTCTTGGAATTAATAAGGGAAGTAATAAATTCATGGGGAGTATCTCTCAACTCTCATATCTCTTTATCCCTTATCTTTGATAACTTCTAACTTTGATACATCTTATCATATAGTTATCTCTGATACTTTTTCACGTTATTTTTCAATTAAAAATATCTAGTTTTTGTCATCATCAAAAAGGGGGAGATTGTTAGAACAAAGTTTGAATCTACTACCCTAAGTTTAAGTTTTGATGATAACAAAATGAAAGGATATATTAATTATGTGATTCATATAATAACTATTTGCTACCTAAAATATTACTTTCTGTTCTGCAGAAACTCTGATAGGTATCAGCAAGAGCACACCTAATCAGCATCAGAATATTGGTTATTAACATCAGCATCAGAAGTTGTTATATCAGAATACCAGAATCAGAAGAACAACTCACGCGATTGCTGAAGCTTGATGAACAGAACTGCGCTCAACACTCTGATAAAGACAACAACAGTTCATCAGCACTTAAGCAGAGTCAGAATGAGGCCAAGCCAGAACACGCTTTAAGTAGCAACGGTACTGTGCATTCAAAGAGAATTATTACCAACGGCATCATTCCAGACAAGATCTGCTCAATAAGGAAAGTTTGTTATTGGCATTGAATCAAGATTATTGCTCCAATGTTCAACAAATTCAGTGCTATATAAACAACACAATGAAGATTGAATTGGCTAATGCTCTACAACTATTTCCACGCCTAAAAGCTATTCTACATCTTCTCATACTCAGTTTTCTAAAAAGCTCCATAATTCCTTACTCAATTATATTTTAGCAATTTAGTTTCATAAGCTTAAGTTGTGTAATATCACAGTTGTGATAAACTGTTTTGTAGAAAACATTCACACACCCATTTCTCTTCTTTGTAAGAAAGTGTTTCCTTGACAAACCGGGCTGTGGTTTGCATCAAGAAGGCTTTAGCAGTTGTTAAAGCAGATTGTAATATTCAGTTGAATATAGTGGATTAAGACCTCGTTGGAGAGAGGCGAAATCACCTTGAAGGGTGGACTGGAGTAGTTTGAGATCAAACGAACCAGGATAAAAATATCGTGTTCATTGCATTGATTTTCAGTTTTACAATTCAACCCCCCCTTCTTATGTTTTTCACTTCTTCAATGTCATGAAGCACTAATGAACTTTTAGAACCTTTACTTGACCAACTTGTTCATTATGACGTAGTGAGATGACCAACTTTGGTGCAGTATGAAGTTGATAGATACTCTATACTACACTCATTGAGATTTGTTTTTTTGGGATATTTCGGTCGCCATTAAAGAGGCTTACGCTGTAACAATGACCAAGGAAACAAACCAGTGATATTGAGATCCTTTGAACCCGGTTACTATTGCTAGGATAGGTTTGAGTCAACTAAATTTCAAGAGGGTACTTACCTATAAAACTCCATGCAAGCCTAAACCTAAGGAATTGTTTTCTTTGTTTGTCTATATTTACTTGTACATAACATCATGAACATCATAATATCATATTCATTCACTAACCATTTCAAGGATCTTGGGATTTATCTTTGTTCTATTTTGTAGGACATGGATTCTTTTCGCAGGAAAACTATTCAAGTCAAACTTGTAAGGATCCCTCCACAACTTAAAGAGCTAGCATCAAGGATTCCTGGAAATTCTCCATTCACCGAGAGACATGGTCGCCTACTAAACTTGGTCACCTCCAACACTGATGAAGACATGAAGAAGGTGCTCTTTTAGTTCTTTGATCCCTTACACCATTGCTTTACATTTCCTAATTATCAACTTGTGCCAACTTTGGAAGAATTCTCCCAACTCTTGAGGATTACAATTCTCAATCAACTACCTTTCAATAGTACAGAAAGAGATCCAAAGCCAGAAGAGATTGCTCAAGCTCTACACTTGCAACCATCTGATATCACAACTAATTGGGAAACAAGGAGTGGTGTCAAGGGTTTTCTAGCAAAGTTCTTGTTTGAGAAAGCCCAAAGTTGTTGGAACTCTTTGGACCTGCAATATTTTAAGGAAATTGTGGCTCTCCTCATCTATGGGATGATTTTATTTCCAAATCCTGACCAACTCATAGATGTGAACGCTGTCAAAATCTTCATATCCTGCAACACGGTGCCTACTTTGCTAGGAGACATCCTACATTCTTTTCACACTCGCACTATGAGGAAAAGAGGTATACTTATGTGCCATACTCCTCTTTTTGCAAGATGGTTTATTTCGCATCTTCTCCAATCTGTATTGAAGAACGAGTAAGGTTCAAGGTTGTCACAAAGGTTGATGACGCTCAAACATTCAGACATTCATTGGTGTTCCCGATCCTTAGAGAATGTTACTATTGTCGACCTTTGTGGAGAATTCCCTAATGTCCCTTTACTTGGCATTAGGGGATGTATCACTAACAACCCCTGCTTAGCCTTAAGAAAGTTTGGTTACGCCCGAAGGGATGGCCCACATGAGATGCTCATTCAAGGTTTGGTATTTGACTACGAGAACAACGATCAAGGTCATCGCAAAAGGTTTATCCGAGCTTGGAGGATGTTGAACAAGGTACATAGCAAGACATTGGGGCATAAAAATTCCATCCCTCTTGAGCCTTACTTCAAATGGGTATGAACTCGTGCTCAGAGTCTTATGATGCCTTATCCCTCCATTCTCCCGGTAATCATTGAGCCTGTTATGAAAGGAGATGTTCCATACACTATCCTGCATCCTGACATGCCCACCTCTCTTGAAGACTTGCAAAGAGATTAGATACAACTCAAGGGGGAGCGAGACACTTTCGAAGCCTAATTTTACGCTAGCGAGAAGACGGTTTTGGAACTCAGTAAGCAACTTCATGAGGAGCGGAGCCTGAATGCCTACATCGCACCAAAGAGGATGTGTACAACCTTTTTATCTTATAGTATTTGTATTGTTTTTCCCAAAGAGGCATTGATGTACTCAAACTTTCATTTATTAATATAACGTGTGTTTCCTTTTTGTCTAAAAAAAATTTGAATCTTTAAAATCCTTGAAATCCTTGCATATGCATCTACCATTCATCATAACATAAGCAGGTTTCTTGCAACAAGTTTCCTTATCTTTCTACTGTTTATTTCAGTAAGATGGATCTCGAGAAGACGGTGAAGGACCTCCAAGCACAAAATGCTCAGGTTCAACAGATGTTCTTAACTCTAGCCAAAGAACAAGAAGAGTTGAAGACTTTGCTGGTTGAAGAGAAAAATAAGAAGACAAAGAAAATAACCGGAGTTCTAAATATGGGAAGAAGATTCCAAGGAGAAGTAAGAAGGACCCTAGACTTTGCAACGTCATCTAGTGAGAAAGACAATCAAGATGGGAAAGGCAAGGAAGCAGTTGTCCAACCAGATTCAGAAGAGGAAGAGGAAGAAGAAGATTATTTTTAAGAACAATATCCTCCATCCGATGATAAGTATAAGCATCTGGAAGAACGATTAAGTGCAATGGAAATTCAAAAAGTGCCTGGATTGGAATTTGAGGAGTTGGGTTTAGTAACGGGGATTGTCATTCCTCAAAAATTCAAGGCAACGGTGTTCGCCAAGTACGGCGGAGTTTCATGTCCCAAAATGCATCTTCATTCTTATGTGAGGAAAATACAACCTCATTATGCTGACAAGGATTTATGGGTACACTTCTTTCAAGACATTCTGTTCGGAACTCTACTTGATTGGTTTTACCAGCTAGAAAGAGCTAATGTTCATAATTGGGAAGATCTGGCCGCTGCCTTTTACAAACAATACCAATACAACGTTGATCTTGCTCCCACCTGTACTCAACTCCAGAGTATGGACATGATTTCAAGTGAAGGCTTCAAAGACTACGCGCAAAAATGGAGGGACTTAGCAGGAAGATTCCAGCCTCCCCTATCTGAAAGAGAGTTAGTAGACATGTTTTTGGGCACCCTGTCTGGTCCTTTCTTTAATCACTTAATTGGGAGTTCCTCGACAGGTTTTACCGAATTGATATTGACCGGAGAAAGAGTGGAAGCCGGGATAAAGAATGGAAAGATTCAAAAAGATGCATCCTCAGCTGCAGTAAGAAAACCATTTACTGGAAAAAAAGAAGTTGTTACTGTATATCCTCAGAGAAATCAAGATAGGGTTGAACGCCGTCCAAAGGTGGGGGCTGTCATGATTTCTAAACCTGCACCTGCTCAAAAAGAAGCAACCAGCCAAGAACGGAAAGACAAGTCAGACAGTTCACTCGAATTAATATGACACTATCTCAAGTATTGCCGCATTTGTTAAGATCCAACCTAGTAACTTTGAAAGAAGCTCCAAAGAATCCTAACACAACCTCTCCTCATTATCATCCTAATTCCCGTTATGCATACCATTCTGAGAGTCCCGACCGTGAAACTAATAACTGTTGGGCTCTGAAAAATAAGGTACAAGACCTTCTTGAAGCCAAAGAGATTGAATTCGACCCGCCAGAAATTCCCAATGTTATCACTGCCCCTATGCCCAAGCACGACCGTGATGTCAACACCGTTGAGGAAGATATGTTTGTTACTTTGACTGATGAACTTGTGACCCCACTCCTTACTATAAAAAAAACTTGTTAAATGTCGGTGTATTCCCAGGCTGTGATGAAAGCTGTCATTTTTGTTTGTCCTCACCAACCAGCTGTCATTTGTTAAAAGCAGGCGTTCAATGCCTAATAGATGATAAGGAGATTTTGTTCGAGAAGACTTCTGTTCTAACTGTTTCTTATAATGATGTTTCTATAGTGACCATTTCTGACAATTCTTCCAGGTTCTCCACCAAAAGACCCGTTGATAATTACAATGCCTGGACCAATCCCGTATCCGTCAGACAAAACCGTCCCATGGAATTATGGAGGTGATGTTTACTATCACGGTATCAAGCAAGATTGGCCAGCTGCTGAAGATTCAAGTTTTGAGAATGTTGACTCCGATATCAGTAACATCGCAGGGACTAGTAAGATAAAGCAAAATGGAAGGGTTTTCTCTCCAGAAATTGCTCCTCCCAAAGTTATTTCCATACCTGTAACCATTCTTGTTATTGTTGCTCCTCCAAAGGCTATTCCCAGTCCTGTGATCATGTCTGCTGATACTCCTGTTGGCAAAACTGCTGCAGTCCCTGTTATCATCCCTACTGACATTCCCACTGCCGAGTCAACCCAGACTCGAGGCAAAGGTATTCTGGTTGAGCCTGTCCGGATGAAGGCACAATCAGTAGCTATCCCTGAGACCTCCAAAAAATAGATGGAGGAAATTCTAAAGATTATAAAAAGAAGCGACTACAATGTAGTCGAACAACTGGGGAAAAATCCATTAAAAATTTCCATGTTGGCTTTATTGTTATGTTCCGAGGCTCATGCAAAGGCCTTGGTAAAATTCCTTAAAACTACCCATGTACCCCAAGAAACATCTGCTGATCAGTTCCAAGATTGCGTAGCCAGCTTGACCGCAAATAATGGTTTAGGTTTTTCAGATTCTGATTTAATGCCAAGGGGGAGGAAGCATAACGAGGTATTGCATGTCTCAGTCAAATGCAGGGGCACGACTTTGGCTGATGTCTTGGTTGACACTCGTTCGTCTCTGAATGTGTTGCCTAAAAAGGCTCTTGATAGGCTTGACTGTGAAGGATTGACTTTGAAACCTAGCAATATAGTGGTGAGGGCCTTCGACGACTCAAATAGGATGGTGCATGGGGAAGTGGACATCCCCATAGAGTTGGAACCCAAACATTTGATTCAACTTTTTATGTAATGGATATTCGCCCTTCATATTCCTGCAAATTAGGCCGACCGTGGATTCACAATGCTGGTGTCGTTACCTCTATGTTGCATCAAATGCTAAAATATCCAATTCATGGGAAAATCATCACTGTTCATGGAGAAGAAGAATATATGGTCAGCCATCTAAATTCCTTCAGATATGTGGAATTAGATGGTGAATTTATTGAAACTCCATTCAAGCACTTTGAATAAGTCCCGCAAATTGTGGGAGTAACCAAGGCTGTTTCTCAAGTCCCAAAGATTACAAGTCCTCCACTCAAGATGTCCTCTCTAAAAGATGCCAAGGCAGTGATATAAGAGGGTGGGAGCACTATTTGGGGCCAACTCCCAAATATCCCATACAAATCTGACAAATTTGGTTTGGGTTTCACTTTAGGAGCCCAGAAAGTTGTACGTCGTGCTCGTGCCGGAGGACCACCCTTGAAGATAAGCAACTGTGAAGTCAATGCAGTGGAGGATGATGAAGATAGCTATAACCTGGAGGATTGGATTTTATCAACTGTCAGTGGAGGGCTCATCAACTGGGAAGCTAGAGATTTTGTCCCGATCACTTTTATCCAACAGTAATTTCTCTTTAAATTTTGTTGGATCTGTAGTATTAAACAATTCAGACTCTTAAAACCTTGTGTCTTACCCGAGGCACAATGGTCCATTTGTAAGGGTTATTATCTCATTTCCACATGACATCAATGAATCATAGACGTTTTTGCATACAAACTTTCTTCTCATTATTTTTATTTTTACATTTTCATTTCTTTCAAAGATAGCTATACTCTTACACACACTCACATTTAAAATGTAGATCTACATCCATTCGGGATTACATGGGTAACAATTCTACTGTGGCCTTTAGTGACTCTGAAAATCAAATCTACCAAGCCGAAGACGAAGGTGAGGAAGATTGTGAAGTTCCAGGGGAACTCGCCAGGTTATACAACAAGAAGAGAGGACCATTCAGCCCCACAAAGAACCAGCAAACACAATTAACCTAGGTACCAAAGAAGACAAGAGGGAAGTCAAGGTGGGAGCCAATCTGGAACCCAGTGTCAAAGAGCGTCTGATTCAGTTGCTACACGATTATGTTAAGGTCTTTTCCTGGTCGTACAAAGACATGCCAGGACTTGATGCAAATATCGTAGTACATCGTCTACCTACAAAAGAGGACTGCCCAACGGTAAAACAAAATGTCCGTTGCATGTGACCAAACATGTTAGAGAAGATTAAGGCGGAAGACATGAAACAATTCAATGCTGGATTCTTGGCTGTTACCTTCTATCCGCAATGGGTCGCCAATGTTGTTCCCATGCCTAAAAAGGACGACAAAGTACGAATGTGCATGGACTACATAGATTTGAATAGGGCAAGCCCTATGGATGATTTCCAATTTCCCCACATTGATATTTTAGTTGACAATACGGCACAACACAAAGTGCTTTCCTTCATGGACGGTTTCTCAGGCTACAACCAAATCAAAATGGCGCCTGAAGACATGGAGAAAACAACTTTTGTCACACAATGGGGCACATTCTGCTACAAGGTCATGCCATTTGGGTTGAAGAATGTTGGGGAAACCTATCAGCATGCCATGGTAGTTCTATTTCACGACATGATACATCATGAAATAGAGGTCTATATGGACGACACGATATCCATATCTCAAACAGAAGAAGAGAATCTCGGTCATTTGCAGAAATTATTTGAGAGGCTAAAGAAATACAAGTTGAGGTTGAACCCAAATAAATGCACGTTTGGAGTGAGGTCTGGTAAACTCCTAGGCTTTGTCGTCAGCAGTAAAGGTATTGAAGTATATCCTGCCAAGGTGAAAGCAATACAATAAATGCTTGCTCCTCGTACCAAGAAGGAAGTCAGAGGATTCTTGGGACGATTAAACTACATTTCCAGATTAATTTCTCACGTAACAGCTACTTGTGAACCAATCTTAAAGTTACTGAAGAAAGATCAAGTAGTCAAAAGAAAGACGAGTGCCAAACTGCTTTCGACAAGATCAAAGAGTACTTACAAGAGCCTCCTATTTTGATGCCACCAGTCGAGGGAAGACCATTGATCATATATCTAACTGTTTTGGAAAATTCAATGGGGTGTGTGCTAGGGAAGCATGACGAATCTGGCCGAAAAGAGCATTATATTTATTACCTGAGAAAAACGTTTACCGACTGTGAAACAAGATATTTACTGCTTGAGAAAACTTGCTGCGCTCTGGCATGGGCTGCTCGCCGGCTAAGATAGTATATGTTGACTCATACTACATGTGATACGGTGGCAGAACCGACTGTTTTTACTGGTTTGTGTTTTGCGTTTTGTGTTTGCAAAATGTCGCAGTAAGCAAGAGTCGCTATCGACATTTATTTCATCCAATCAGGAAAAGGAAAAAGAACAGAAAAAACCTTTTTCGAGATGTTTCTGAGTACGGGGGTAGATTATAGAAAGGGAAGGTGTTAGCACCCTTTCTATCTGTAGATATCTATGGGCTCTTAGGTACTTGCTCATTTTTCAAATTGCTTGTGTGTGATTGTTTTGAAAATGTTTTACTTCGTGATAACCCTTGTATCAGTCCTCAAGGATTTGACAAAGTTTTTTTTGAAAATTGGTTTTGAAAGGTGTTTGTGTGAAAAAGTTTTGTTTTAAGAAAGTACCTACTAGCATCTACCTACTAGAAAAAAGATTGTTTCAGTTCTATTTCCTTTAGACAGCGCTAGCCCACTATTAAGGAGTAGGTAGCACCGTCGTTGGAGTTTGTAAGGGACATTCAAAAGGGACAAGTACAATCACTAAAGAAATAGTTAGGAAACCTTAGTAGTAACCCTAGAGTCTTAAGATTATTTCCGAGGCAACATTCGAATGGGACACTTTGATCTCTTTAGACTGGAGGGCAACCACTAAAATCTCCTATGCTTAATGATTGTTTACCGAAGGCGACCGAGGTGAGGTAAACCCTAGGAGTGAACATGTGTGAGTGATTTGTTTCAGTTATTTAGTCTTTGCACATTAGGGTTTTCTAACTGTTGTTACTTTTCATGCATTCCTGCCATACAATCCTGTTAATACATTTAACAGTTAATAATTCGCTGAAAGTAAACGCGGAAATAAACCTAGCTATTACATGGCTTTGACAGTTACATAATTCGCCTTGTCGGGAAATAAAAGTACAGAATTTAAAACCCTAATTAAAACTATTACAACCAGGAAACAGTTACAATAATAATGGCAAAAATAACAACAAACGCGCGGCGAATGAAATGCGCGAGAAATTAGGGTTTTGACCCTTGACTAAATCTAATATCAATTGATTAAAGAAAACATCATTTTTTTGTCATTTTTTGTTATTTAAGAAAATAAGTAATAATTGAATAAAAAAAAGAACCTAATTACTAATTAACTTTAATTATGAAGAATAATTAAATTAGCCTATTTTTTGTGTTTTTGTTTGACAAAAAGAAAATAATTACATCAAGAAATTAACCTAGTTTTCTAATTTATTTTTAATTATAAAAATAAGTTAAAGTTACCCTATATTAAATAAACTATTTAATTTAAAAATTAAACTTGATAAAAAAAACTAATTCTAAATTTGTGAATTCTTTATTTTGGGATTTTTATGAAAATGAAATAAATAAATAAAATGAAAGGAATAAAGAAAACAAAATAATAAAAAAAGAAAAATATTGAGAATTGGGCCTGATGAATAACAATGTTGGGGGTGTTAATCTGAAATTCTTTGGCCCATTAAGCTCCAGTCCTGGTCAATGTTGGGATCTGGTGTAGCATTGACTTGGAGGAATACCACGAGCCTTCATTGGAGAAGCGTGAGATTTAGCTAGTTGGGCATCCAATGAATGAGCGTTGATGGTACATGATAGGCGTGGGATGATGTATTGCATTGGACTCGCCTGAAACAATCAAGAAAATAATAAAATGCACACGCCTTGGATCGAACCCAGGACGTGTGCATCAAAGGCATTCCTTCCAACCATCTGCACTGGACTTGTTAGTTGTAAACATAATAAGTAAATAAAATTAAAAGCCAAATCAAGTGTTCTGCCAGCCAAAACGCGTGAAATTTGAATGGACTAATCACGCCTTGACACGCTTCATCTTCTTCCTTGGGACTGTAGTTTTAGGTTCAAACTTTTACCTACAGACGCTTGTTCGTAACTATAACCTTGTTCCATTCAAAAATTGCATACAAGCAAGATAAATGAAATTGGTGACCATGAATCAACTAGGCTTGAAGCCCTGATCATCATGATACCCAATATGAAAGCCAATTGTTCCTGCATTGAAAACCCCTAAAACAAACTCGTAAAACCTAGCAATGGCATACTGTGATTCCTGCGTTGTAAATGCAATTAAATGGTGCCAATAGCTTGGAAACAATATGATGAGCAAGAATGTATAATCAAAACATGATAATGCTGCCAAAATCAAGGAAATTAGAATCGAGTTTTTGGGCAAACCGTGGTTGATGGTGGGCACGATTCCTAGCGTTTTGAAGCCCGAGGATAGGTGGAATAGCTTCCTGGGATGTCCTGGAATAGATTGGAATCTTTAAATATCTGTGAGGATGGCTCTAGAATAGATTTTGATCTCACACTTTTCTTTTAAATTTTGCAGTTTTGTTCTGCCTCTTTTCACGACTCTCCTCCTTGTTCTTGCCTAGGATATGTTCAATATATATCATAGAGTGAATTAGGGTTGTAAAAATAGATCACATCTTTGAAAGTTTTGAAGATTTGATTTGATTTTCATGGCATATGTAAACTCGCTATATTGATCCAAATTATGCCTTTCTTGTACCAATCAGCCCTGATTCGAATTGATCATGATATCCTTGCATTATTTGATTGAAATCCTATCCAAAAATTAGATCACAACATATCTTTTTCATTATTCATCAATTATTTTATTTAATTTAAATTTTAATTAACAAAAAATCAAAATAAATTGAAAAGTGAAGCAAATAACATGAAGTTGGATATTTGAGTCGTAGATTATATTATAAGTAAGGTGCAAGCATAAAAAGTTAGGCCCATTTAGCAAAAAAAATGCAATTTTGAGCCCATTTGACTTTTGGCAATTTTGCAAAAAAGGTCAACTTTGACAAGGCATATCTCCTCCAATTTTAATCCTAGAGAGGTGTTTTTGGACTTTTTAGAAATATTAGATGTCCCCTAAGCAACCCTTTTGGTCTCATCTCAATTTAGTCTTTCATGTTCATGTATGAAGCTTTGTCCCAAAAGGTGTTTTTGTTGACTTTTCAAAATGACCTATAATGTCAAAATTCATATCTTTTTTATGAGTGCATATTTTGAACTTATGAGCTGGAGATGAATTGTAGGGAATTGCATCCTCTTCAAAATGAGCTTTGGATGGAAATTTTTTGATAAAGTATGAAGAAGTTATGCTTGGTCAAAGTTTGGTTGACTTTTCTTGAGAAACCCTAATTTAGCAACTTTTGGGTTTTGATGAGTTAGGAGCATTTCTTGAGGAATCAATGTCAACCCTTGATCAAATGATGGAAGTAACTACAAAATGATGATGTTGACCAAAAATCTTAAAGTTTGATTGTATGTGGGCCACATTTGACTTTTGACCTAGTATAGTCGATTCTCAAGCATCTGAATAGTTGACTGAGAAAACTTCTTGTGCAAGGCATGAAACTTGGAATAGATGATCTTGGGGACATATTAGGACCTTGGAAAGCATTTAGGACCTTTGTTATCCACGCATCTTGATGAAAGTGGAAACCCTAATTTGAGGTATACTGCCTTAGGAGAGAGTTTGTCTGGTCCACTCTTGGGCAACCTTGAGCAAATTGAGGATCTCTAGGAGTATGTTTTGAGTAAAATGAGAGGGCAAATTTTGGGGTACAACAGCTGCCCCTGTTCAATCTTCTTAAACATGAGGATGTAGATTGGCCCGTCTGCCTTTTGTGATCTGAAGGTGGAAGATGATTGAACACTAGAGTGCCCAGAAATTTGCACTCGCATGAAGTGGAACTTGATTTATGATATCGGGAATGGGATTACAAATAACACTTGGAGGTTGAGGACTGAAGATTGTCGAAGATGGGCTTAAAGATGCTATCTAGAGGATGTTGATTTCTTGTCTTGGGAGACATAGAGCTTTAGGAGCTTCAGTTGTCCGTTACTTTATTGGGGAATAACTCCGACTTGAGGAAGCGGAAGTGAACTACAAATCTCGTTTGGGTATATGCTGCACCGTGACTTACTGGGGAACTGCGAAACCAATCGTGTTTGATTGGGTCCCGGTCTTACAGTGTTGTGGACTGTCGCCTGGATAGTAAGGTTATGAGAACGAACCTGGATAGTAGGGTTGCTTCGATATGAAAGCCTGGATAGTAGGGCTGTGAGAAGGAACCTGGATAGTAGGGTTGCTTTGATATGAAAGCCTGGATAGTAGGGTTGTGAGAAGGAACATGGATAGTAGGGTTGCTTCGATATGAAAGCCTGGATAGTAGGGATGTGAGAAGGAACCTGGATAGTAGGATTACTTCGTTATGAAAGCCTGGATAGCAGGGTTGCTTCGATATGAAAGCCTGGATAGTAGGGCTATGAGAAGGAACCTGGATAGTAGGGTTGCTTCGCTATGAAAGCCTGGATAATAGGGCTGTGAGAAAGAACCTGGATAGTAGGGTTACTTCGATATGAAAGCCTGGATAGTAGGGATGTGAGAAGGAACCTGGATAGTAGGGTTGCTTCGATATGAAATCCTGGATAGTAGGGCTGTGAGAAGGAACCTGAATAGTAGGGTTGCTTCGATATGAAAGCCTGGATAGTAGGGCTGTGAGAAAGAACCTGGATAGTAGGGTTGCTTCGATATGAAAGCCTGGATAGTAGGGCTGTGAGAAGGAAACTGGATAAGGTTGCTTTGTGGGGAGTTTGGGTAAAACTGCATCTGAACCGAGAAGGAACCTGGGTAAGGTCATAAGTTTGTGTAAAACTTCAAGAGGAACCGGGGTAAGGTCATGAGTTTGTGTAAAACTTCAGGATGAACCAGGGTAAGGTTATGAGTTTGTGTAAAACTTCAGGATGAACCAGGGTATGGTTGTTTTGGTATGATAATGTAGATTAGTTGACCCTCTTGATTTCGGGAACTAAGTTTCCATTAGTTGTTTGTAGATGTGATCTGTACAACTGCTGGATTTGTTGAAGCTAATCGTCTTTTCCTGAAAAATATCAGGGTTAGTTATATGCGATGCATGAAATGCAGGGTGCGATGATGTTCTCAAAATAAATGAGATTATGCTGTACATGTCATGTATGCGTATGTCATGATGTATGTTTATGAAATGTTGTCAGGGTATGCACGTGTCTGGGAAAATAAATCCCTGACGGTTGCTGGAGATTTGCCAAAATTCTACCGAAAAGAGATGCTGGAGAATAACTCTGCGGGGCCAGGCTTAGGGGGAGAGATACTTCATTGGTAGACTCGCTGATCTGGAGGAATAAACTCAGTTGGGGATGAAATTCCGTTGCTGGAAGTGATGATCTATGTTGCAGATTGAGCTTCTGCATCTGTAGAAATAGACTCCGCTTGGGGGATGAAATTTGTCGATTTGCCTGCGATTACGAACCTTGGTTGGGGATAGCTATGTCCTGTTTCGGGAAAGCTAACATCAATTCCTTTGAATATTTTTACTCTGTGGGGAGTGTGCATTCCAACAATTATGTTCCAAAGCATGACTCTATCCCAATACCTGCAAGGAAAAGTGACTGTAGGGTTCAGTACTTCTAATTTTCCCTGTTTCTGGAATTACGAGTAATTGTCTTTTGTTTCTTATGAAAATATTTATGAGCAACAATCATTTTCAAATGCATATATCAAAAATAAATCATTGGACATTCTTGCAAAACAAAACAGGAAAAGAAAAAGAGACTGAAGTTTCTTGTGAAAATGATTTGTATTGATTTTGAAGTCGGCCTGTAATATGAGTTTTATACAAAGAGGCTGACGTTCTAGTAAGAGAACACCGCTGAAAGATGAAAATTATACAATTTGTGTAAAAGAAATAAAAAACATCTATGTGAAACAACCCCATTGGGTTCCAACTCTGCTATTGCATTTATATCTTCAAGCATCTCATCACTTTTCTACTTGGTCGAAGGTTGATCAGATTGATTGGCGCCGTTTGAGCTTGATAGTTGATACCGAAGTCTGGTCGCAAGATGATCCAATGAGACATAGTGATACGCTTTAATCCTTAACTTTTGCCTGGATTGCCCTTCCAGGTTTTCAATCCACCAGGATACCCTTTTTTTGCCCAAGCCTCCCTTTCAGGTTTTCGACTTACCGAGTGTACAGATTTTTTCATTTTCATCCCTTACTTTTGCCCGAACCCTTTTGGTTCACCGAGAAGCCCTTATTTTTTCCTAGGCCAGTCAACCTAGCGGGTCTTTGATCATGTGTAGTATCTTTTCAGTATGTTTTCATTGACAGGATGAGGAAGGTCGTCACCATCCATGGTGGTTATAATCATAGCTCTTCCCGAGAAAATGTTCTTAACCACAAATGGCCCTTCGTACGTGGGGGTCCATTTGCCCCTGGGATAACCTTGCACAGTATGATGCGTTTGATTACTAGATATCCGACTTGATATTCTTGACGCCTGAATTTCTTGTTAAAAGCCTTGATCATTCGCTTTTGATACGTTTGACCATGGCAGATAGCAGTAAGCCTCTTTTCATCGATTAGATTCAGTTGATCAAGTCGAGTCTGGATCAAGTCGTCTTTGTTCAACCCTGAATCCTTCATAACTCTGAGAGAAGGTATCTAGACCTCTATGGGTAGGACTGCCTCCATGCCATATACCAAAGAGTAGGGTGTTTCCCCTGTCGACGTCCGTGCTGAGGTACGATACCCATGAAGAGAAAATGGTAACATCTCATGCCAGTCTTTATATGTCACCGTCATTTTCTGTACAATCTTCTTGATGTTCTTGTTAGCTGCTTCAACATCACCATTCATCTTCGGCCGGTAGGGAGAAGAGTTGTGTTGTATCTTAAACTGTTTATAAAGCTCGGTGATCATTGTGTTGTTGAGATTCGTACCATTGTCAGTAATAATCCTCTCTGGTACACCATATCGACAGATCAGATTGTGTCGGATAAATCGCGCCACAACATTCTTGGTTACTGTAGCAAAGGAAGTTGCCTCAACCCACTTCGTGAAGTAATTAATGGCTACTAAGATGAAATGATGCCCATTAGACGCAGTAGGTCTAATCTCGCCAATCATGTCGATGCCCCACTTTGCAAAGGGCCATGGAGCTGTCAGGATGTTTAGAGGAACTGGGGGCACATGCACCTTATCAACATAAATTTGGCATTTATGACAAGTTCGAGAGTGTTAATAACAATCGGCCTCCATGGTGGACCAATAATATCCTTCCCGTAGGATCTTCTTAGCCATGGTGTGTCCACTGGAATGGGTTCCGAAGGTGCCTTCATGTAGATCTGTCATGATCCTCTCTGCTTCGCTCTTGTCTATGCATCGTAATAATGTAGAGTCATGGTTGCGTTTATAGAGGACTCCATTAGTGAGGAAGAACTTCGCAGTGAACCTTCTCAGAAACTTCTTATCGTTGACAGATGCCCCTTCGGGATATTCTTGAGCCTCGAGATACCTTTTGACTTCATGAAACTAGGGTTTGTCTGCCACTTCTTCGATATCGATCTCACAGTAGTGTGCTGGTTCATCCAATCTCTCAATGGTAATATGGGAAGCTTTATTTTCCCACCTAACCTTGAACATAGAAGACATGGTAGCTAGCGTGTCCGCTAACTGGTTCTTTCCTCCCGTGGGAAATGTTCGAAGGTTACCTCCTCAAAGTGCAGGAGCAATGTCAGCACATACTCTCTGTAAGGAATGAGATTCAGATGCTTTGTATCCCACTCGCCTTTGATTTGACTTATCACCAGAGCGGAGTTTTCAAATACACTCAAGAACTTAATCCTTAGGTCAATAGCAGCTCGAAGACCCATGATACACGCTTCATACTCTGCCATGTTATTGGTGCAGTTGAAACATAATCGGGCGGTGAACGGAGAATGAAAGCCCTTGGGAGATATGATTACAGCGCCAATGTTGTTACCCAGTGCGTTTGAGGCTCCATCAAAATACATAGGCCATCAGGATCCTTCCTCAGGTCCTTCATCCGGTTCAGGTTCTTCGTAGTCAGTCACCAACATAATATTCTCATCCGGGAACTCAAAATTCATGGACTGGTAGTCATCCATGGCCTGATGAGCCAAATGATCAGCCAATGCACTCCCCTTTATAGCTTTTTGGGTCGTATATTGTATGTCGTATTCAGTTAAGATCATTTCCCACCTTGCTATCCTTCCGGAGAGAGCGGGATTCTCGAAAATATACTTGATCGAATCCATCTTTGATATCAACAAGGTAGTGTGAGTCAGCATATACTGTCTCAGCCGGCGAGCAGTCCATGCCAAAGCGCAACAGGTTTTCTCGAGCAACGATTATCGGGACTCACAGTCGGTAAACTTTTTGCTAAGGTAGTAAATAGCGTGCTCTTTTCAGCCAAACTCGTCATGCTACCCCAACACACACCCCATTGAATTGTCTAGCACGGTCATGTATAATATGAAAGGTCTTCTTTCAACTGGAGGCATCAGAATTGGCGGTTCTTGAAGGTATTCCTTGATTCTTTCGAAAGCGGTTCGGCATTCATCATTCCATTTTACCACTTGACCTTTCTTCAGAAGCTTGAAGATTGGCTCACAAGTAGCAGTCAAATGTGAAATAAACCGGGCGATGTAATTCAGACGTCCCAAGAAACCTCTAACTTCCTTCTCTGTGTGGGGAACCAACATCTCTTGTATGGCCTTTACCTTCGCAGGGTCTACCTGAATACCCTTGTCACTGACCATAAAACCCAGAAGCCTGCCATATCTTACCCTGAAGGTACACTTGTTCGGATTCAACCTCAGCTTATATGTCTTCAACCTGTCAAACAATTTCTGGAGATGATAAAGATGCTCTTCCTCAGCCTGAGACCTGGCTATCATGTCATCAACATACACTTCGATCTCGTGAAACAAAGCGACCATGGCGCGCTGATAGGTTGCCCCAACATTCTTCAACCCAAAAGGCATCACCTTGTAGCAGAAGGTGCCCCACTGTGTGACGAAAGTTGTCTTCTCCATGTCTTCAGGAGCCATCTTGATCTGGTTGTAGCCCGCGAAACCATCCATGAAGGAGAAGATTTTATGTTGTGCAGTGTTGTCGACCAGAACATCGATGTAAGGAAGTGGGAAGTCGTCCTTGGGTCTTGCCCTGTTCAGATCTCTGTAATCAACACACATCCGTACCTTACTGTCCTTCTTAGGTACCGGAACAACATTAGCAACCCACTGTGGATACGAAGTGACAGCTAAAAATCCGGCATCGAACTGTTTCATGACCTCTACCTTGATTTTATCTGACATTTCATTACTCATACGACGGACCTTCTGCTTAACCAGAGGACATTCTTCTTTAGTCGGCAGGCGGTGTACCACAATATCAGTGTCTAAACCAGGCATGTCTTCATAGGACCAGGCGGAGATTTCAACATAGTCGTGCAACATCTGTATCAACCTCTGTAAGATGCTAAGCTCTAGATTTGCACCTATTTTAACCTCCTTTCTATCTTCCTCAGTACCTAAATTCACTGTCTCAACCGCCTCTTCATGAGGCTGTATGGCCCTTTCTTCCTGCTGTAGTAGTCTAGCAAGTTCTCTGGGCACCTCAGAATCATCCTTACCTTCGTCCTCGGCTTGGTTGATCGGATTTTTGAAGTCATAAATGGAAATAGCAAACCTGTTATCAATGGGATCCAGAGTGGATATGGATCTGCATTATGATACGTGAGTGCGTGTAAGAGAAATATCTGTTTTAATAAAGTGAAAAACAGAAAAGAAAAACAGAGAGCACAAAATTTGTATGCCAGAAACGTCCAATGCTTTATTAATGATTATGAAATGACAAATAATAGCCCTCACAAGCAAAGCCAAGGTGCCTCAGGCAAGGAACCAGGTCGTAAAGTTTCACATTTTTTATTACAAATCTTAAAACAAATAAGTCAATTACTGCAGAATAAAAGAATTAGGTATGAAGTCCCTAGCCGTCCAGATACTCGATCCACCATTGGTAGTCGGGTAGATCCAACTGTCAATGTCCGAGTCTTCTTCACTGTCTTCAATGGCGTTAATCCCACGATTGCTGATGCGTAGGGGAGGTCCTCCAGCCCAAGCGCGTCTAACAGCCCTTTGAGCCCCTGTAGTAAAGCCCAAACCAAATTTATCAGTTTTATGAGTGAAATTAGGGAGCTGTCCCCAATTAGCACACCCACCTTCTTCAACCACAGCCCTGGCGTCCTTGAGAGAAGCCATCTTCAGAGGAGGGTTGTTACTAGTAGTTTCAGTCGATGCTAAGATCTGAGGGACCTCTTCAAAATTCTGACAAGGCATTTATATGAATTCCCCGTCCATCTCTACGTAGAGGAAGGAGTTGAGGTGACTCACCATATATTCTTCCTCTCCCCACACTGTGACAATATTTCCTTTCACCTGATACTTCAGTATTTGATGGACTGTGGAGGTGACTGCCCCAGCCTGATGGATCCAAGGAAGACCCAACAAACAAGAATATGATGGCCTGATATCCATCACATAGAAGGTGGACCCAAAAGTCTGAGAACCTACTTTGACAGGGATGTCCACTTCCCCGTGCACCATTCTCTTCGATCCATAAAAAGCCCTTACCACAATTTTACTAGGTTTTAAAGTTAGACCATCACAATCCAAACGGTCTAACGCCTTCTTCGGCAGAACATTCAGTGAAGACCCAGTATCTACCAGCACATGAGCCATAGTGGTGCCCCTGCATTCAATCGAGACATGCAGAGCATCATTATGCTTCCTTCCTTTTAGAGTCAAATATGCATCTGAAAAACCTAGCCCATTATCAGCAGTCAGGCTGGCCATACATTCTTTGAACTAATCAGCTGAAGTCTCTTGCGGCACATGCGTAGTCTTGAGAAATGCAATCAAAGCCTTCGCATGGGCTTCAAAACATAACAGTAGAGACAACATGGATATCTTCGATGGGGTCTGCCCCAGCTGCTCGACCACATTGTAGTCGCTCTTCTTAATAATTTTTAGTATTTCCTCTATTTCTTGCTTACAGGCCTCCACAACAATTTTCTTAGGCGCCTCCGTTCGGGCAGGCTCACCTACAACCTCTTTTCTGCGGGTATTAGATGATTCATCGACTGGAGTAAGAACAGGAACAGTAGTTGATGTACTAGCAGGAACAACAAATGTAATGACAATGGGCTTGTTGACAGTCTTAGGGGAAATCTCGGGAGAGAGGACCCTTCCACTTCGGGTGATTTTTCTGGTTCCGGCAATGCTATCGATATCATGATCAGCTTCTTCATCTTTCAGATATTTTTTGATTCCATGATAGTACACATCGACACCATAATTCCGGGGGACAGTTTTATCGGAGACATACGGGACAAGACGAGGAACAATGATTATCAGTGGAGCAATTCTTGGAGCGAATGTAATCCTAACAGGTCTTCTCGAGGAAACCTTGGAAGGATTGGTGGAAATGGTTATAATGGAAACGTCTTGAATTGGAATGATAGGAATCATAGTTTTTCAAACAAAATCTCTTTGCTATCTATCAAGCGTTGAACACCTAACTTCAGCAAACGACAACCAGAAGGTAGAAGCAAACACATGTGGCAACCTTCACCATAACCCGGAAATAAAACGGCAAACAACAAGTTCTTCTTTACAGTCAAGAGAGGAGTAGCAACTTCATCGACAGAGGTAACAAACAAATTAGTATCAATAGCATTAACTTCGCGGCCGTGCTTAGGCATGGGAGAAGTTATGACATTCGGCTTCTTCGTAACATCGAAATCTATCTCCCTAGCTTCAATCAAGTCTTCTATTTTGTTTCTCAGAGCCCAACAGTCATTTTTATCATGGCTAGGACTCTCAGAATGATAGGCACACTGGGCATTCAGATTATATCGGGGAGATGTAGTATTTGGATTTTTGGGAGCCTCTCTCAAGGTTGCCAGGTTAGATCTCAGCAAACGAGGTAGAACTTCAGCCAATGTCATGTTGATGCGGTTAAACTGTCGTTGTGGTCTTTCTTCCCTTTGTTGATTATTGCATTGTGGAGCAGCTTCAGGTCTAGGTATCATCACGACACTTACTGTCTGACGCTGTTCAGCCCTGTTCTGGCCCCTCGGGCTATAGACGACGCTGACTTCCTTCTTACCAGCAAAAGGCTTCTTTACTGAACTTGACGAGGCATCCTTCTGTATTTTTCCGCTTCGAATCCCAGCCTCTACTCTCTCTCCAGTTAAAATCAGCTCGATGAAACCAGCTGACGAGCTGCCGATCAAATGATTGAAAAATGGACCAGATAGCGTCTCCAGAAACATATCAACCAAATCCCTATCAGACAACGGGGGTTGAACTCTCCCAACCAAGTCTCTCCATTTTTGGGCATAATCTTTAAAACCTTCACCTGCACCCATGGACATACTCTGGAGTTGAGTACGAGTGGGAGCAAGGTCTGCATTATACTGATATTGCTTATAGAAAGCAGCAGCCAGATATTCCCAGTTTTGGATATTTGCTCCCTCTAGCTGGTAGAACCATTCAAGTTGAGTCCCTGACAGACTATCTTGAAAGAAGTGAACCCATAGATTTCTATCAACTTTGTGGGGCTGAATCTTCCTGACATAAGAGCGGAGGTGGAGTTTTGGGCAGGACACCCCATCATACTTGGCAAAAACTGGAGCTTTGAACTTTTGCGGGATGACCACTCCCGAAACCAAACCCAATTCTTCAAAATACAACCCAGGTATCCTCTGAACTTCCATGGCACTCAGATGATCCTCCAATTGTTTGTATCTATCCTCAGCAGGAGGATATTGCTCATCATTATAATCAGTATCATTGTCAGAGACTCCGGGACTAGGGTCCTTTTCCACTTCTTGGTTATCCCTTTCTTTGGATGAAGAGGTCAGATCAGTTTGTCGCTTCAACCTTTCTCCAAACCTTCTGCCCATATTCAGAATACTGACAACCTTCTTCTTCTTCTTCTCTTTCAGAATGAGGGCTTTCAGATGCTCTTGCCCTTTTGCCAGACTGATGAACATTTGTTGGAATTGGGCGTTTTGTGCTTGAAGGTCCTTGATGCTCTATTCGGAAGACATTTCTGCTGAAATAAACAACGAAGAAGATGAGAAACCTGTAATGATGTGCTATGGATGGGATGCAAATGCAATAATTTCAAAGACTTCTAGAAATTTAAATTTTCAAACCATAATAAACAAAACTTTATTAGCTGAATTTGAAGTTCAAATGCCTTTTAGGCGTTACAATTAAAAAATAAATCTGAAACTATAAAAGACATTAAAATTCCTACGGATGTTTCCTCTTTGTGCCGGGATAGTCATCGAGTCCTCTTTATTCATGCAACTGCTTTGTGAGCTCCAATAATTTCCTCTCCTGGGCATGGAATTGATCCTTGTAAGTATCCCGCTCCTCCATCAACTGAATCTAAGACTTCTGTAATTCTCCAATACCAGTGGGCATATAAGGATAGAGAACTGTGTAAGGAATACCCTCCTCCGTAGTGGGTTCCACAATCACTGGAAAAACAACCACATAGGGCATCATAAGTTTCTGAGCACGAGATCGTACCCATTGTAGGTAAGGTTCTATAGGAATGGAAGTCTTTGGTCCCAAAGCCTTGTCGCTAGATCTGTTTACCATGCCCCAGGCTCGTATGAATCTCCGACGATACTCCTTGACATCATCTTCATAATTGAATACAATACCCTCAATAAGTAAATCATGGGGACTATCCTTTCGAGCATAACCAAATTGTTGCAGGGCTAGACAAGGGTTGTAGGTTATATCCCCTATGATGCCAAGTAGCGGGACATTAGGGTATTCTCCGTAGCGATCAATAATAATAGTATTTTCCATAGCTCGAGAACACCAAAGAATATCTGTATGAGGGAGCGACATTGTCCTTTGCGACCAACCCAAACCTTCTTCATTCTTCAGTATGGACTTAGGGAGGTGAGAAATAAACCACCTCGACAACAACGACATACAACACATAAGAATCCCTATTCTCTTCATGGTACGAGTATGGAGAGCGTGCAAAATATCTCCGAGCAAAGTGGGCACCGGGTTGCGAGAGATAAATATTTTGATAGCATTCACATCTATGAATGAGCCCGGATTAGGGAATAGGACTAACCCATAGATTAGAAGAGCCGAGACCTCCTCGAAAGCCTTAAAATTCGCATCCTCCCAAAACAACTAGTATTTGTTTATCAGGAACTTAGATAGAAAACCCTTGACTCCACTTCTTGTTTTCCAATTGAATACCACGTCGGCCCGTTTTAGGTGCAAAGATGAGGCAATGTCTTCTGGCTTAGGAGCTTCTTCTAGACCTATGAAGGGTAACTACTCAAGAATGGGTATATCCAACAACTGAGAGAATTCTTCCAAGGTAGGTACCAACTGATAGTCTGGAAAGGTGAAGCAGTGGTGCTTGGGATCAAAGAACTGAAAAAGCACACTCATCATCTTTTCATCACAGTTTGCAGTAACCAGGTCGAGAAGTCGACCATGCCTCTTGGTGAACGCAGAAGTTTTAGAAACCCTTGATACTAGCTCTTTGAGTTGGGAAGGGATCTTCACGAAGCTGATTCGAATAGTGTTTCTACGAACAAAAGTCATGATCTGCAAAACAGGGCAAAGATAAATTCCCCTGGTCTTTGAAATGGTTAGTGCAATAAGAATGGATGCTATGTTATGATGCATGATGTCATGGTAAATCATAGGTATAGCAAACGCAGGTATAGCAATCACAATCAAATCACACAAAGTCCTTAGGTTTAGGGCTTGCATGAGGTCAAAGGTAATACCCTCTTGAAGTTAGTTGGTTTCAAATCTGTCTTAAAAGTAATCGGGTTCTAGAGTATCTCAATATCACTGATCATCCTTTATCGGCATTGTCTCAGCTCACACAATCTTTTCTTACAATCGAAATATCCCGAAAGTCTGATCTCAATGAGTGTAGCATCGAGTATCGACCAGTTCTCAACTCTACACCGAGGCCGTCTATCTCACTACTTTCTAATGGCCAAGTTGGGCAATTAAAGGTTCTAAGGTCAGTTGATGCTTTACAACACCATGCGACGGCCCTGTACTCTCCCTGATTGACTCAAGGGTTACCGATACCAACCAAAGTGTCACATCAATGTAGCTACTGCTTCAACCGTGCCACTATACCCCAACATAGTTCCCTAAGAGTTTATTGCTACTTACCTAAAAGGTGTTTCCCCGATCCGGGTGTAGGATCAAATAACCCAATCAGTTCCCATAAATATAAAGCAAGCAAGACAATCAAGAGAAAGCAATTAAACATGACCTAGATCCTAAGGTATACCCCACTTTTCTATCCCCAACAGAGTCTCCAGTTCTCTGATACGGTGGCAGAACCGACTGTTTTTACTGGTTTGCGTTTTTCGTTTTGTGTTTGCAAAATGTCGAGGTAAGCAAGAGTCTCCACCGACTTTTATTTCATCCAATCAGGAAAAGGAAAAAGAACAGAAAAAACCTTTTTCGAGATGTTTCTGAGTACGGGGGGTAGATTATAGAAAGGGAAGGTGTTAGCACCCTTTCTATCCGTAGTTATCTACGGGCTCTTAGGTACTTGCTCATTTTTCAAGTTTCTTGTGTGTGATTGTTTTGAAAATGTTTTACTTCGTGATAACCCTTGTATCAGTCCTCAAGGATGTGATGAAGTTTGTTTTGAAAATTATTTTTGAAAGGTGTTTGTGTGAAAAAGTTTAGTTTTGAGCAAGTACCTACTAACATCTACCTACTCGAAAAAAGATTGTTTCAGTTCTATTTCCTTTAGACAGCGCTAGCCCACTATTAAGGAGTAGGTAGCACCGTCGTTGGAGTTTGTAAGGGACATTCGAAAGGGACAATTACAATCACTAAATAAATGGTTAGGAAACCTTAGTAGTAACCCTAGAGTCTTAAGATCATTTCCGAGGAAACATTTCCGAGGCAACATTTCTGAGGCAACATTCGAATGGGACACTTTGATCTCTTTAGACTGGAGGGAAACCACTAAAATCTCCAATGCTTAATGATTGTTTACCGAAGGCGGCCGAAGTGTGGTAAACCCTAGGAGTGAACATGTGCGAGTGATTTGTTTCAGTTATTTAGTCTTTGCACATTAGGGTTTTCTAACTGTTTTAATTTTTCATGCATTCCTTCCATACAATCCTATTAATACATCTAACAATTAATAATTCGCGGAAAGTAAAAGCGGAAATAAACCTAGCTATTACATGGATTTGACAGTTACATAATTCGCCTTGACGGGAAATAAAAGTACGGAATTTAAAATCCTAATTAAAACTATTACAACCTGGAAACAGTTACAATAATAATGGCAAAAATAATAACAAACGCGCGGCGAATTAAATGCGAGTGAAATTAGGGTTTTGACCCTTGACTAAATCTAATATCAATTGATTAAAGAAAACATCATTTTTTTGTCATTTTTTGTTATTTAAGAAAATAAGTAATAATTGAATTAAAAAAAGAACCTAATTACTATTAAATTTAATTAAGAAGAATAATTAAATTAGCCTATTTTTTGTGTTTTTGTTTGACAAAAAGAAAACAATTACATCAAGAAATTAACCTAGTTTTCTAATTGATTTTTAATTATAAAAATAAGTTAAAGTTACCCTAAATTAAATAAAATAATTAATTTAAAAATTAAATTTGATAAAAAAACTAATTCTAAATTTGTGAATTCTTGATTTTGGAATTTTTATGAAAATAAAATAAATAAATAAAATGGAAGGAATAAAGAAAACAAAATAATAAAAAAGAAAAAGATTGAGAATTTGGCCTGATGAATAGCAATGCTGGGGGTGTTAATCTGAAATTCTTTGACCCATTAAGCTCCAGGCCTGGTCAACGTTGGGATCTGGTGTAGTATTGACTTGGAGGAATACAATGAGCCTTCATTGGAGAAGCGTGAGATTTAGCCAGTTGGGCATCCAATGAATGAGCGTTGATGGTACATGTTAGGAGTGGGATGATGTATTGCATTGGATTCGCCTGAAACAATCAAGAAAATAATAAAATGCACATGCCTGGGATCGAACCCAGGACGTGTGCATCAAAGGAATTCCTTCCAACCATCTGCACTGGACTTGTTAGTTGTAAACATAATAAGTAAATAAAATTAAAAGCCAAATCAAGTGTTCTTCTAGCCAAAACGCGCGAAATTTGAATGGACTAATCACGCCTTGACACACATCATCTTCTTCCTTGGGATTGTTTTTTTAGGTTCAAACTTTTACCTACAGACGTTTGTTCGTAACTATAACCCTGTTCCATTCAAAAATTGCATACAAGCAAGATAAATGAAATTGGTGACCATGAATCAACTGGGCTTGAAGCCCTGATCATTATGATACCCAATATGAAAGCCAATTGTTCCTACATTGAAAACCCCTAAAACAAACTCGTAAACCCTAACAATGGCATATTGTGATTCCTGCGCTGTAAATGCAATTAAATGATGCCAATAGCTTGCAAACAAGATGATGAACAAGAATGTATAATCAAAACATGATAATGCTGCCAAAATTAAGGAAATCAGAATCGAGTTTTTGGGAAAACCGTGGTTGATGGTGGGCACGATTCCTAGCGTTTTTAAGCCTGAGGATAGGTGGAATAGCTTCCTGGGATGTCCTAGAATAGATTGGAATCTTTAAATCTCCATGAGGATGACTCTAGAATAGATTTTAATCTCACACTTTTCTTTTAAATTTTGCAGTTTTGTTATGCCTCTTTTCACGACTCTCCTCCTTGTTCTTGCCTTAGATATGTTCAATATATATCATAGAGTGAATTAGGGTTGTAAAAACAGATCACATCTTTGAAAGTTTTTAAGATTTTTATTTGATTTTTATGGCATATGTAAACTTGCTATATTGAGCCAAATTATGCCTTTCTTGTACCAATCAGCCTTGATTTGAATTGATCATGATATCCTTTCATTATTTGATTGAAATCCTGTCCAAAAATCAGATCACAACATATCTTTTTCATTATTCATCAATTATTTGATTTAATTGAAATTTTAATTAACAAAAAATCAAAATAAATTGAAAATTGAAGCAAATAATATGAATTTGGATATTTGGGTCGTGGATCATATTATAAGTGAGGTGCAAGCATAAAAAGTTAGGCCCATTTGGCAAAAAATTCAATTTTGAGCCCATTTGACTTTTGGCAATTTTGCAAAAAAGGTCAACTTTGACAAGACATATCTCCTCCAATTTTAACCCTAGAGAGGTGTTTTTTGACTTTTTATAAAGCTTAGGATGTCCCCTAAGAAAACCTTTTGGTCTCATCTCAATTTAGTCTTTCATGTTCATGTATGAAGCTTTGTCCCAAAAGGTGTTTTTGTTGACTTTTCAAAATGACCTATAATGTCAAAATTCATATCTTTTTATGAGTGCATATTTTGAACTTGGGAGATGGAAATGAACTGTAGGGAATTGCATCCTCTTAAAAATGAGCTATGTATGGAAAATTTCTGATAAAGTATGAAGAAGTTATGCTTGGTCAAAATTTAGTTGACTTTTCTTGAGAAACCCTAATTTAGCAACTTTTGGGTTTTGATGAGTTAGGAGAATTTATTGAGGAATCATGATCAACCCTTGATCAAATGATGGAAGTAACTTCAAAATGATGATGTTGACCAAAAATTTTGAAGTTTGACTGTATGTGGGCCATAGTTGACTTTTGACCTAGTAAAGTCGATTCTCAAGCATCTGAACAATTTACTGAGAAAACTTCTTGTACAAGGCATGAAACTTGGCATGAATGATCTTGGGGACATATTAGGACCTTGGAAATCATTTAGGACCTTTCTTATCCACACATCTTGATGAAAGTGGAAACCCTAATTTGAGGTATACTGATGTGATACGGTAAGAGAATTGACTTGAGGGTTTTGCGTTTTATTGAAAATGTTGCGGTTAGCAAGAGCCGCCACCGACTTTTCTTTTATCCAAAAGGAAAGGTGAAAAAGCACATGAAAGACCTTTGAGATGTTTTCTTGAGTTCGGGGGGTAGATTATGAAAAGGGAAGGTATTAGCACCCTTTTCATCCATGGTTTTCCATGGATTCTTAGTTACTTTCTTAGATCACTTGTTTTTGTTGTTTGAAATTGTGTTTGGTGTGGTTTTGAAAGTATTTTGTAAAAGAGGCCATTTGTTTAGGCAATCTTTGTAATGATTCTTGTTTGTAAGAATGTATACAAAGATGTTTTTCTTTTGAAAATGTTTTCAATGATTGTAAGAGGTTTTGAAATTTGTGTATTTGTTTTGAAAATAGGAAGGATAGTTGTTTGAAATGGAGCAAGTAACTAGAAGCCATCTACCTACTCAAATGTCTTTCTTGTGTATTTTCTATTCCTTTGACATTGTTGTATTAACATTGATTTGGTAAGCAACCCTATCTTTGGATGTAAACGGGACGGGCGTGGGTCATCGTATAACCATGATTAGCAATGTTGCAAAGTATCTTAGCATTTTGAGGGACCAAGATCAATTTGTAAGGGAACTTTTGAATAGCGTCATCGAGGGACTATGATCTTTATGTTTGTTTTGTTTTGCCAAGATACTTCACATGCGTAACATGGACATTTTTGTTTTAGGCAACCAAGTGGAGAAACCCTAAGGATGCTTGTGTGCAAGTGTATCATTTTCATGCTTTGACTTTGTCTTGTATTTAGGGTGTTCTATTTTGCTTTGTTTTGATCTTGTCATACAAACCCAAATTACTAATCATGGCATATAAAGCGATAAATTGCGTAATGTAAATATTTCTAAGCTATTACAACAATTTATGGGAGGGGGGAATACAAATTGAATAGGGATTTGCAAAAATATAAACCTAAATAAATTATTACAACCAAATCGAATTTGCACGAATTGAAAATAAATAAAATACAATATTCAAAGATGCAATATAATGTATATGTAAGAAAAGATTTTTTTGTGTCTTGCTTTTTATGTAAAAGAAATTTTCATCTAAACCTAAAAATATAAGGAAAAGGAATTAATTTTTTAAAAGGGGTTTAACCCTAATTATTGTTTTAAAAGAAAATAAAGCTCTTATGCATTATTTTTTATGTATTTTTTTGTATTAAAATAATAGCTAACATTGTATGAAAATATAAAAATTTTATAAATGCAAAAAATAAATATTTATAAGTATGAAATGAGAAATAAATAAGTAAATTAAACTAAATATATTTTTGATTATATTTTACAAGTTATTAATAAAATTCATGATATATAATAAAATAAAATATATTTTTTATGTGAAAAAATAAAATAAAAATGCAATATTATGAAATTTACATTTTTTGGGATTTTTATGTACCAAAGAAAATATTTAATATATTAAAAATGAAAATAAATACAAATAAAATAAAAATATAAAAAGGTTAGCAGGGGGATTATGTAGCAGATTGGTAGTAATGTTAGCAAAAATATGCTAAGCCCACAATACTGAGCCCAAACCTGCAAAAATGACAAAAAACTGAAAAATGGAAAAATATAGAAAACCAAAAGTAGCGCCCAGGTTCGAACCCAGGACATGGGTCTCACCAGCGTGCTACTTTGCCACTGGGGTGGCTATACATCCATTGTCTTATGGAAAGCAAAAATAATATAACCCAAAACAAGTCCTTTCCCTGTACTTCATCTTCTTCCTCAAGCTTGGCCAGACATCCTATAACTCTCTCATACTTCCATGAAAATGAACACTCATAACATGAAAGTTGTAGTACTTGAACTCACGATTCCAACCATATAAGTTATGTGAACTATCAACTCAAGTAGAATCAATGTAAGATAAAGATATGTACAATTTTGTTATGATGAGGACTACACTTTTTATTCACAAATCGTGGCCTATGGTTGCCTGTACAAGGAGATAGAGTTTGAGATTTTACCTCCTTCAGTTGGAATCATGGATGAAACTAGGATGAGTTTGATGGAGGCCTGATGCTTGCTTGAGCTTCCTTGAACTTCCCTGAATATATTCCAACCCTTGCCTTGCTCTGAAAGTATCTGAAACTCCTTGGCCAAGTCAAATTGCAAGCTCTGAAATCAACAATGGCAGATGATGGAAAAGTGATTACAGAACAGGGCTGAAGGTCTGGATTAGTTTGATATCAAGTATGTAAGATGTTTGAATGATCAAAACTTGAAATGCACGAGCCAAATGGAAGATGAGTATGCTTATGCCAAAACTGCAGGTTTGGACAGATTTTTGTTGTTTTTCTGGTTGGGAGTATTTCAGGCCTTTTCTAATCGTGTACTGTGTTGCATAATGTTTGTATATTAGTATAAGATCAGTTTCCTATCTTCCCTTCAACAGATGTTCCAATTCTATCCTTTTGGCCACCTTTCTTGCTTTTGAAGCAAAGTGAAGGGACAAGGCTTGCCATGCTTGTGTAGCGCTAGAAATATTCAAGACTAAGCCATTGGATTGACTAGACTTTATACAAATCAAAATAAAAATCGCCACCACGCTTTACTGTTTCCAAAGGAATGGGAAAAGAGCGAATAACCCAAAAAAGGGGGAAAGATTCAAGGTAAGGGGGTTGGTTATGCAAAGGGAAGGTATTAGCACTCTAAACATCTACGGTACTCCGCAGGAACCTCTTTGAAAAATCTGTATATTTTTGTTATAAAAATGTGTTATATGTAAAACGGATGGTGGATGTGAGAAAAGAAATATTTTTTTATGATTTTTGCACCCACCGCGGTTGCGAACCTTTAGTGCCTACGTACTACCTTTCATGCAATAGGGGATCAGGGTACACGTAGTTCCTCTTTTAAAAATTTAAAACACAAATGTGTTGGTTAATTTTATGAGATAAGACATCATCGTCATTGTCCATTTGGAAAACATACTTACTACCCACAATCATGAGAAATGAGAATTTGCATCATCTCAAAGTGGAGGATATAGCTTGGATTTGAAAATCAACAATGCCTCATTCAACACCCAAGTGGAAGATATCTCTCTTTACTACATATTGTATAAATATAGTTGTTTGCATCACTACAAGGATTGCCAAGAGTCTAATCTTTTGAGAAAGATTTTAAAGGTAAAAAGCCAAAGTGGCAAAAATGGTTTGAAATGAGATTGATTGACTTTTAGTCTTCTCAAAAAAATGTCAAGGTATTATTAAATTGATTGAATTTTATTCATGAAAATGTTTTAAAAATGCATGGACCTAAGTCCAAGTTTATTATGAAAGTGTTTCAAGTTTAGAAATAAGAAGAGTTTTTTTTTTTTAAAAGGAGGGAGAAGATTTTTTGAAATTAAAGAAGATGGGAGGAGAAGAAGAGGCTATCCTAAAGCATAAGGTAAAAGCTAAGGATAAGAACCATCTAACCAACAAGAAGCCAATACTTAACATTATGAGTCAATATAGAATTCCCATTCTTTGGATTGAAACCAAGCAAGCAAAGATACTAGACCTCTTGATAGAACCAAACTTCAAGTGTATTAAGTCTTCACAAAAATTGGGCGGGGTAACGACTGTATACGGGTTAATTCCAAATTACAAACAAAGTATGTAATCACAATAACCTGCACACAAAACAAACAAACAACCCAATGTCTTGAGGTAAACCTCAAGAACTCTAGACAAAATATCAAATAAAGTCACAAAGTCTCCAAGATAGGCCAAGGTCTCTAATCCTAAGTCCAAGAAGTCCGATACTCCATAATGCCAAGGATAGTAACCAAATAGTCCAAGTATCATTAAAGATTTTTATGGTTCATGTTGATTATTAGGTGTCTTTAAAAGGAAAAGAAAAGCTCAAGTGAGCAAAATAAAAATGACATAAGAGTAAATGCTCAAGTGAGCAAGGGGAAAATAACATGAAAATATAAATGCAAAAAGTAAATGGTACATAAAGCATAAAAATAAAAGCATAAAGTAAAGTCAATTGTTAGAAATTAGTGGTTAGTTGGATGACCATCTTGAAAATTGCATTTGGAACTCATTAGAGGATTGGTAGAACCAAAGCCTCCACACAACAAGTTGCATTTGCTTTTTCTCAAGTATATCATCCATTTTGGAATCCTCAAAAGTAACATTTAATGATCAACGATGTTTAAGTGATCCGCGTTGACCAAAGGTGTTGTAGATCCATTAGAGGATTGGTAGAACCAAAGCCTCCACACAATGAATCTCAAGGTTATTGAATCAAAGAGATCAAATTAACATACTTGGGCTTGCAATCATAAGTTTGGGCCACGAATGATCATTTATTTGAATCGGGACAAAATTTAGCGCTATGTTAAGCAATCGTAAATGGACTTATGTAGAAGTCGCACCTATTTTGAGGCCGGTAAATAGCAATCTATGTACTTCATGTTTGGATAAATGATATAGAGATCACCATCCCTTAACATGTAGCACAATTTAAAAAGAGAAAGGGACAAGATGAAGAGGAAGGGGAATGATAAGCTAATTTGGATTACCATTTCAAAATTCTTTCATCCTTAAATTCAACCGCTCCTCTAGATGGATTAAAGCACTAAATATATCATTAATCCAAAACACCAAAAATGAATTAAATAATTCACTCTTAGGTAGATTTGAATTGATGAAAATTCATCCAACTTCATCTACATCACAAATTCCATTCAGTTTAAAGACAATTAGCACATTTAAAATTGCAATCCAAATTATCCATCAAAGAGAATGAGCAGAAAAATATTTGAGTTAAAACAGCCCCAAAATAAGGCAGAAAAAGTATTTTTGGCATTGTTACAATCAATTGTGCTTAGACAGCAACCTATTGCATCAGTGCAGTTTTTTATCAAAACAATTTTCTGTGACAATCAATTGCAATGTTACAACAATTGATTGCAACTTGTTAAAAATCAGTAGAAAACAACATTTTAAAAATCAAATTCTTGTTCCAACTTTTCATCAAACACCTTATGATCATGGATCCAATTCATCATGAAAATTCCAGCAAATTATGAGAAAACAACATTAATGGAGTCATAAAACAGTGCTCAATGAATCAAAACTAGAAATCCACAAGAGATCACATTGTGAAAGATGATAATCCAACTTACCAAAGGTAGAATTTGAGAATTATCAAACAACTTCCAGAATTTGCTTCAATTCAACAACAAGAATCAATTACCAAAGCTTGGAAGTAGAGAATTGATGGAGAAAAAGTGTTTGGATGAAGGTTTAGCTCAAAGATTAGTAAGCTTCAATGCAAATCTTACTAACTTTTTGAAAATGGAGCTTTGGGTGAATTTGGTAGATGGAGAGAATTGAGAGATTTTTTAGCAAGATGATTTTGGCTATCAAAAGCCTGTGATTTGAGTGAAATGAGGTCTCTATTTATAGAGTTTTAGGATTGGGATTAGTGGTAATTTGGTAATTGATTCTTGGAGCCAAAATTGAATTAATGATAATTTTCAAATTATGCAGAAAAATTGTAGCCAAAATTGAATTAATTTGAATTTGCTGGCTTTTTTTTCAAAAAACACGTGCATTTTGCTATTATGAGTCGATACATGGGTGGTATGCTTCGATACATCCTAGCTGTATAACACAGCATGTGTCGATACATGCCTCTATGTGTCGATACATACTTTTTCTTCAACATATTACAAAATCACACAAACTGCATGAGTCGATACATAACACGTATGTGTCGACACATGCTGGTTATTCAAAGAGGATGAGTCGATACATACATCCATGTGTCGACACATGCTAGTTCTACAAATAGGATGAGTCGATACATACATGCATGTGTCGACACATGCTAGTTATACACAACCGAATGAGTCAATACATACCTTTATGGGTCGATGCATGCTGTCTTTCACCATAATAGAATCAAATCAACTTTGCATGCCTTATTTGTTGGATGCTTCGTCTTGGTACCTACAAAACACAATTTTGCAAAGACAAGGGCAATTATTTTTTTGTATTTTGATCAGAAGTTAGTCAATAACACATATACAAAATACACAACCAAGGTGCTTGGAAATTCCTCAAGAGAAAATTTAAAGATAGGAGATAGAAAAAGAGGAAGAACCAACCCTAATGTGATCTTGTTATGATCAAGTTGGCATGATATGATAGGGGAATCTTAGGGGTAAAAATTGGGGTACAACAACTGCCCTTTTTTAAGTGTCTTCTATCCAGAGATACGAAGGTTAAAAATCTTCGTGTCGACGCGATTGAAGATACTTAAATATAAAACAAGCCCTATTTTTGTCTCTAAGATTCCATGCAATGCTTATGATTATGAATGCATATGAACAGAACAAAAGAAACTCAAAGTATCACGGGGATGCCACAAAAATGAAGAAACAAAGGAGCAACCCCACCAGGAAAATAAATCACTGGTGAACAAAAGACATTGAATCAGAGAGGAGGATAACAAGCATCGACGTTAACTACCGATGTCTACCAACGTTCACTGAAGGTAGAGAGAAAAAGATACCGACTCACAGATGACGGTAAACTACCAACTCAAAAGTTAAAGGTAGACAAAAATATATCATACCACTGGCGTTCACTGACGATGAACTATCAACGTTCACTGATGATAGCAAAAAGATAAGAAACACCGACGTTCACTACCGATGTACTACCAACGTTCACTAAAGGTAGATTTGAAAATATCACCACCGCCGTTCACTGATGATGAACTATCACCGTTCACTGATGATAGCAAAAAGATAAGAAACATTGACGTTCACTGCCGATGTACTACCAACGTTCACTGAAGGTAGATTTGAAAATATCATGCCACCGCCGTTCACTGACGATGAACTACCACCGTTCAATAATGATAGCAAAAAGATAAGAAACACCGACGTTCACTGCCGATGTACTGCCAACGTTCACTGAAGGTAGATTTGAAAATATCATATCACCGCCGTTCACTGACGATGAACTATCACCGTTCAATGATGATAGCAAAAAGATAAGAAACACCGACGTTCACTACCGATGTACTATCAACGTTCACTGAAGGTAGATTTGAAAATATCATACCACCGTCGTTCACTGACGATGAACTATCAACGTTCATTGATGATAGCAAAAAGATAAGAAACACCGACGTTCAATGTCGATGTACTACCAACATTCACTGAAGGTAGATTTGAAAATATCATACCACCGCCGTTCACTAACGATAAACTATCAATGTTCACTGATGATAGCAAAAAGATAAGAAACACCGATGTTCACTGCCAATGTACTACCAACGTTCAATGAAGGTAGATTTGAAAATATCATACCACCGTCGTTCACTGACGATGAACTATCAACATTCACTGAAGATAGAAAAAAGATAAGAAACACCAACGTTCACTGCCGATGTACTACCAACATTCACTGAAGGTAGATTTGAAAATATCATACCACCACCGTTCACTGACAATGAACTATCAACGTTCACTGATGATATCAAAAAGATAAGAAACACCGACGTTCACTGCCGATGCACTACCAACGTTCACTGAAGGTAGATTTGAATATATCATGTCAAGTTTTTCCCAAAATTCTGGTGTTTCACCTAGAACGGGTCTCAACTTCTTCTTTAACCAAGGCACTCTGCTTGGAAAGGATAATATGCAAGCTTATCTCAAATAAAGAGACTTCCACTCATTGTCAAGGGGAATTGCAAAGAGAAATGACTTTCTGGGGAAAAAGATATGACTTCCTGGGGATAGAAATATGGCTTCCTGCGGAAAGAGATATGACTTCCTGGGAAATGCCACGGTATTCCTGCTGAGGAGAAAAAGTATTCTCGTGTAAAAATAAATGCACAAACCAAAACTCAAAGTTCTCAGAAATCCAAAGTAAATAATATCGTCATGCAACCACGAATCCAATTCGGAAATAAACTGGAGTAAGACGACCAATGCAGATACATCCTTTGAGAAATAAACTTAAGAGGGAAAAACAAATCCACCTAAGTAAAGAGTGCTGCAGGAAGGTTAGAACACAATGTCAATAAAAAATGATTTGTATCAATGCATGATGCATGTATGAATGTATGAGTGATATCGTGCATATGCTGGTAAAAGGATACATAATCAACACAAACAAACAAAACCGCTTTAGGTACCAACAACATTGGGCTAAACTTCAACCAGAAAGATCAATCCAAGAAAGGTAAAAGCAACTGCAGAAACCAAACCTATTGCTTGTTCTAACCTCACTGAGAAGAAACATAATTCGGATGTAGCTAAACCAAACAGATACTGGGATAGAACATCTTTCTTCAGGTTTCAACGGAGGAACCAATTTTTCAAAAGCAACATGCCTACTGGAGATTGCAAGACCAGCCTCAAATAAAGCAGACTGACACCGAGACAATCAAACCTCACTGGGGGATTCAAACCCACTTTGAAGGAGTAAAAACATACAAACTTCACTAAGGGAGACAATGCTTCATCATCGAGACATCTACTGGGGACTTCATGCTGACTTCATTGGGGAGGTCAAAACCACATCCTCGAGGGGAAACCAAGATATGTTCTTCACTGGGGAAACCGGAGATACGTGTTCACTGGGGAGATACATTTTCACTAGGGAGACCAGAGATACGTTCTCACTGGGGAGACCGGAGATACGTTCTTCACTAGTAATTATTGCACCGACTTCTTTTGGGGAGAAAGGACTTCTATCAAATAAACGAGGCCTTCACTAGAGAATATAGGATTGAGTCTTTATATCATGCAAACCTATTCCAACAAAAGATGCCCTAGTATAATCTTCCCGGGAAATCAAGAAGTCAACACTAATGCCAATACTGCAAAAAGAGCGATATCTTCGCACACCAAGGAAATAAAACCTTTCATCATATGAGGGAAAACTTCGCTGGGGAATCTGGGACGGAGGCTTCTGACCATGCAAACCCAAAATCAAAAGCGAACCAAGACTTGGCCGGGGATAATGGGATCACATACCTAATACTGTGCCTTGCACCCATTGGTATTGTCTTCAACTATCTGAGAAACACACAAAGATTGCGCACATACCAACAAGATAACCTGAGAAAAACTTTCACGAAGGAAGTAAATCTTCTTAAAACAACCGGAGTTTGTTCATTCCTGGGATCGCCATTTTTGTTGTTATTGTTTCATCACAAATCCCAAAGTAAATTGAATTGTAAAGATGTCTTCCTTTTTGAAAAGTCAATTTTTCTTTTTAATCTTTTTGCTTTGAAAGTTATTATCAGTAATAAATGGAGTCTTTGCAAACTAAATAAAAATAAGAACACAAAGAATTGGGCAAAAGCTCGAATTTCATTAATAGAATGGTAGTCTGCGAATGGCGAGACTCCATGGATGATTATAAAGTTTGGGAAATGGTAATATATAATGGAAAATATACATTGAGATACAATGACCACCATCCCCCCTAATAACTTTTGGAATCCTGAGCAGCAACTTTTGTTGAAGTATGGTGAAGATCCGAGAAGATTGTTGCTTCAACGATCAAGTCTTGTCTGATGTAGTTACTTGCCAAGAAAAATCCCTAACTTTTTCCTAAGCTGCCCTTGGGGTTTTCAACTTAGCGTGAAATTTATTTTGTTTATGTCTCTAATTTTTTCCTAGACCGCCCTTTCGGGTTTTCAACCTACCAAGACTCTCCTTTTTGCCTAAGCTGCCCTTTCGGGTTTTCAACTTAACGAGTTGTTCTTTTATTTCTTTAGGCGAAGTATTTCTTGACTGCGTCAACATTCATGGGATGTGGGAACTCCTCACCATTAATAGTTTCAAGAATTAATGCACCACCAGAGAAGGCTTTCTTGACAACATACGGGCCTTCAAAATTGGGAGTCCACTTGCCCCTAGAATCAGTGTTAAAAGACATGATCTTCTTGAGCACGAGGTCACCTTCTCTAAATTCACGAGGTTTGACCTTTTTATCAAATGCTTTCTTCATTCTTTTCTGATATAACTGCCCCTGACATAAAGCTGTCATTCTCTTCTCTTTAATCAAATTCAATTGGTCAAACCTGTTCTATACCCATTCAGCCTCTGTCAACTTGGCTTCCATTATCACACGCAACGAGGGAATCTCTACCTCAACGGGGAGTACAACTTTCATTCCATATACCAGAGAAAATGGGGTTGCTCCTGTTGAAGTGCGGACAGATGTTCGATATCCATGCAGAGCAAAAGGGAGCATTTCATGCCAATCCTTATAAGTAACAACCATTTTCTGGACAATTCTCTTGATATTCTTATTAGCAGCTTCAACAACACCATTCATCTTTGGCCTGTATGGAGACGAATTGTGATGGACAATCTTGAATTCTTCACACAGTTCTGTCATCATCTTGTTGTTCAAATTCGAGCCATTGTCAGTGATGATTCTACTCGACACACCATACCGGCATATAAGATTGTTTTTGATGAAACGCACAACCACCTGTTTGGTAACATTGGCATAAGAAGCAGCCTCTACCCATTTAGTGAAGTAGTCAATTGCTATCAAGATGAAACGGTGTCCATTCGAAGCTTTGGGTTCTATCATCTCGATCATGTCTATACCCCACATAGAGAAAGGCCACGGGGAGGAAATCACATTGAGAAGTGTTGGACGCACATGGATCTTATTTGTATAAATCTGGCATTTATGGCACTTCTTTGCAAATTTGTAACAGTCAGATTCCATTGTCAACCAATAGTAACCTGCCCTTAGCATCTTTTTAGCCATTGAATGCCCATTAGCATGAGTGCCAAATGAACCTTCATGCATCTCATGGATAAACATGTCTCCTTCGTGTCTATCCACGCATCTGAGCAAGACCATGTCATAATTTCTCTTGTATAACAAATTTTCACTGAGGAAGAAACTTCCTGCCAATCTTCTCAGTGTCTTTCTATCTTTCCTAGACGCACCAATCGGGTATTCCTGAGTCTGAAGAAAATGCTGGATGTCATAATACCAAGGTTTTTCATCTGCTACCTCCTCTGTTGCAAACACATGAGCGGGCCTATCCAGCCGTTGAACTGTAATACGAGGTATATCATTCCAAGTATTCACTTGGTACATGGAAGCCAGAGTTGCTAGAGCATCTACCATTTGATTCTCATCTCTAGGAATGTGATGGAATTCAACTTTATTGAAGAAGGGTAGTAATCTTCTAGCATAATCTTTGAAAGGGATCAAGCCAGGGTGAAGAGTATCCCATTCTCCTTTAATCTGATTTATTACCAATGTTGAATCGCCATACACATCTAGAATTTTGATTCTGAGATCAATAGCTTCTTCGAGACCCATGATGCAAGCCTCATATTCCGTCATATTATTAGTGAAATCAAATGTTAACCTAGCAGTAAAAGGAATGTGCGATCCATGAGGAGTGACAATCACAACACCAATTCCTTTACCATAAGCATTCACCGCTCCATCAAATATCATACTCCAACGCGATTCAGGGTCGGGGCCTTCCTCAAGCAATGGTTCATCATAATCTTTCACTTTTAAGAACATCACATCCTCATCGGGGAATTCATATTCTGCAAACTGATGATCTTCCACCGGCTAGTAAGCAAGGTAATCTGCCAACACACTACTTTTGATAGCTTTTTGAGTGCGGTACTCAACATCATATTCAGATAACAACATCTTCCAGTGGGCAATTCTCCCAGTAAGAGCAGGCTTCTCAAAAATATACTTGATTGGACCCATTTTGGAGATCAACCAAGTGGTATGATTCAACATATACTGCCGCAAATTCTTTGCCGCCCAGGCCAAAGCACAACACGTTTTTTCTAGCATGGAATACCGCGACTCACAATTAGTGAACTTTTTGCTGAGATAATAAATGGCGAACTCTTTCTTCCCTGTTTCATCGTGTTGTCCCAGAATACAACCCATGGATTTATCCAACACTGTTAGATACATAATCAGCGGTCTTCCTTCTACGGGAGGGAGCAAGATAGGAGGTTCAAGCAGATATTATTTAATAGTTTCAAATTCCCTTTGGCAGTCATCAGTCCATACACAACCTTGATCTTTCTTTAACAACTTAAAGATCGGTTCACACTTTGCAGTCATGTGGGAAATAAATCTGGAGATATAATTCAAACGCCCGAGGAAACTCCTGACTTGCTTTTCAGTTCCTGGTGCTGGCATTTCTTGAATTGCTTTGACTTTATCAGGGTCAACTTCAATTCCTTTCTGGCTAACAATAAAACCCAACAATTTCCCTGATCTAACTCCGAAGGTGCATTTATTTGGATTCAAGCGGAGACGATACTTCCTCAAACGCTGAAACAACTTCAACAAATCTTTTATACACCCTTCTTCAGTTTGGGATTTTGCAATCATATCATCAACATATACTTAAATTTCCTTGTGCATCAGATCATGGAATAGGGTTCTCATAGCCCTCTGGTACGTTGCACCAGCGTTCTTCAACCCGAAGGGCATCACTCTGTAACAGAATGTTCCCCAGGTTGTGATAAAAGTTGTTTTTTCCATGTACTCTAGAGCCATTCTTATTTGATTATACCCGAAAAATCCGTCCATGAACGAGAATACTCTGAATTTTGATGTGCTGTCCACTAACATATCAATATGAGGCAACGAAAAATCATCTTTTGGACTAGCTTTGTTTAGATCTCTGTAATCTAGGCACATGCAGACTTTTACGTCTTTTTTTGGTACTGGGACAATATTGGCAATCCATTGAGGATACACTGACGTCACAAGAAAACCATCATTAATCTGCTTTAGGACCTCCTCTTTGATCTTTACTGCCATATCTGGGTGGGTTCTTCTCAACCTTTGTTTAACTGGCGGACACTCTGGCTTCAACGGCAAATGATTCTAAAAAAATGTTTGTATCTAGACCAGGCATATCTTGATAAGACCAAGCAAAAATATCCACATACTCTTTCAACAGTTCAATCAACCCGTTCTTCACATCAGGATGCAACGATGCTCCAATCTTAACTTCCTTTGAATCTTCTTCTGAACCCAAATTAATCACTTCCAAAGGCTCCTTATATTGCTAAATGGTATTTTCCCCGTGCTCAAGCAACCGTGAGACCTCTTTTGGAATCTCATCATAATATTCTTTTTCGGCCCCAAACACAGGACAATCAAAGTTGGGATAGGGTTCAAGGTCATTGTATTCAACAAATTTTTTAATTAATCTGCACATGTGATTTATGATTGCTTTTAGAAACTGACACATATAACAAGTGATCATGCAGATTAATTTTCAGTTATTATTTATTTTGAAAGGGTTTTTCATTTGATTACCATTTCCCAAGAAAAAGCATAAAATAAAGACATATTTTTGGAAGCAAAGACAACTTTTATTAATGATCTTAAAAATCAAAGAAAACAGATAAGCCCATACAATACTTTCACCTTGGGTAAAGTGAAAGCTTTTCAAAAGAAAGAAACAGATTAAAAAAACAAATTAATTTGAAACATGTATGCAAGAAGGAACATCAATGGTGACCCAGTTCTGAACTCGGACTCCATGCGTCACATAATTTGGTACTTCCTACTCTGCTTCATCCTCTTAAACAACATTAAATCCAAAACCAATTGGATGGAGGTAGCCTCCACTACGGGAAACATCATGATAACTGTTCACAGAAGACCTTGACTTCAAACCTTTGACTTTGCCATTCTTCGAAGAAAACCTAAACCAATTTTGTTTTGTTCACAGGTGGATCCACTAGTCGTCCCCAAACTGCATTATGACCATTACGCACAACCTGCTGCGCGTCCTTCAGCGAAACCAAAAAATTCTCATTCCTCCTTATGTTGTCAATAGATAGGGCTTGGAACTGGGTTCCAACAGCAGCCTCATCCGCTTCTACAATACTAAAAGAGGATAGATGGGATATCAACAACGCCTGCTCCCCATTTATAATCACTACCTTCCCTTCACGCACAAATTTTAACTTTTGATGCAAAGTTGAAGTGACAGACCCTGCTTCGTGTATCCATGGCCGTCCAAGCAAACAACTATATGTGGGAATAATGTCCATTACATGGAAAGTTATCAAGAACAAATATGGTCCTATATGGATGGGTAAGTCCACTTCACCGATGACAGACTTCCTCGAACCATCAAAAGCCTTCACAATGATGCCACTCGGGCGCATAGGTGCTCCTTGATACTTTAACTTCATGAGGGTACTTCTCGGTATAACATTCAACGCAGATCCATTATAAATTAGCACATTGGACAGCGAATCATTCTTGCAGTTCATAGATATGTGGAGGGCCAGGTTGTGATTCCTCCCTTCATCTGGTAACTCATCATCACAGAAACTCAAATTGTTACATGACGTAATGTTTCCAATTACGCTGCTGAATTGATCTAATGGCATGTCATTCTCCACAAAAGCTTGGTCTAGTACTCTCATCAGTGATTCTCTATGTGCAGATGAATTCATCAACAAAGCTAGGATAGATATCTTGGAAGGAGTCTGCAATAGCTGATCTACAATTTTGTAGTCGCTCATCTTAATTATCTTCAAGATATCATCCACTTCTTTCTCTAATGTAGCTCCACTAGTCTCTCCTGTAGCCTTCTTAAGCTCATCATTCTCAGCAATCTTCATTCCAGCAACAACATCTCATCGAATAACCGGCGCAAACACACGATCGCTACGGATCACCCTGCTATCATCAGCTATATTTCCAACATCTGGCATTGGCTGGATGGGAATCTCCACCCCATCTTCTAAGATTGTAGCGTTGTATTTGTAAGGCACAACCTTATCTGATTCATAGGGAACAGGACATGGCAGACTAATTACGAATGTGGTAACATATGGTTTGCTATGGTACTCCTCATCAAGATGAGTGGGTGCACCAAAACCAGGTAAAATGACTGTTGTACCCCAAAATTTTCCCTCTCATTTTATCAAGATTTCCCTCACAAGACTTCTTGAACTCCAGACAAGATTAGGGTTTGCTCAGCTCAAGACATCTCCTTGCACTGATAGCCTAAAATTAGGGTTTGAGTTTTCACAAGGAACCTTGGACCATCAATGCTTCATGTGACTTTCATACACCATCTTGGACCCCTAATATTGCTCATACCAAGTTTCAAGCCTTAAATCACATTTTTGCCCAGTCAATTGGACAATTGACCTAAAAATCAACTGTATTGGGGAAAAAGTCAACCATGGCCAATTTACAGTCAAACTTCATAATTTTTGATCCACAACAACATTATAGTCTCCTATGTACCATTTGATCAAGTTTGGACCACAACTCCTCAAGAAATTTGATCAGATCAATAAAAGGGCAAAATGGTCAAAATTAAGGTTTTGACTGAGAAAGGGTAATTTCTGATTTTTGACCTAGCCAATGACCAATTGGGTTCAAGCATGATTTCAAGGATTCAATGGCATCATCTTGACCTAATCACATAGTTCAAAATATCTCAAATGCATAGGATTGACAGATGAATTTTCCAGTCAACTGATCAAAAATCAACTGTACACTAAAAAGTCAAACTTTGACTTTTTGGTCAAAATCAAGTGCCAAGGGTTATAATTCATCAAGATATGTCAAAATGTGAAACTTGTTGACCAAGAAACCTAATTTTTCAAATTAGGGTTTTAATTTGAAATTTTTCATAACATAGAAATTTTCTAAGTTATGAAATTTTCTTATTTTTTCCCAACTTTCCACAACTTTTTCACCATGATGCAATTGGATTCAAAGAAAACTTCCAACATGAAAGTTGTATTCCTCCATTAAATCTACAACTTTTATTCACAAATTTTTCCCAAAAGATGCTTGGATCTCAAGTTATGATTTTGTGAATAGGGGTCCATAAACTTTTTAACTTAGTGAAATTTTGCCCTAGTTTAGGCAGGTTTTTGACCTAACTTCATGGCAATGTTTCACCTAGTTACAAGAGGTATCTCAAAATGAATTTCAAATATGGATTGTAGAGCATGTTACAAGCTTTCCAAAATGTCCAAGAACTCTCCAAGATATTTTATGGTTAGGGAGGATTGAAGAAATGAAAATGGCAATTTATCACTTTTGTTCAAGGCATTTTTCACAATGGTTCAAGTTGCAAATCTGTCCTAGCATGATTGTACTTGGTATTACAGGTCCTAATCCTTTCTAAACTCCATAAATGAATTCTAATTCAGTGGAAAATGGCTTTATTTTAATCTTTGGAGCATTGTACATTAAATTAATCCATTTATGGCATAAAGTTCACATTGCTACTTTGATAAAGCTTGCTTTTTCCAACTTTGCAAATCTTGAGCCATGGACCTAATCTTTTGCTGCAAACAATATCCACAAATATCAGGCAACTTGTACCAACTATATACAGCTAGCAAGCAAGCTTGTACAGGCTTTGGCATTGTCACTTCCAACTTTTCTTCAAAAGCAAGAAACTTGCAAAAATCAATACAACTCATCCATCTCATAAAGGCAATCCTTGGCCTCATTTGAACGAACCTCAAAACCTTGTAACAAGCTTAAGACACGAATTCACAACATTGAAAACACTCTCAAACACAAAAAAACCAAGTTCCTCCCCAAACAGGGCATCATCTGCAGAACTCAAGCCATTTCAAAATTGGCTCGTGCGTTTTGCTTTGAATCACTTCAAACACATTCCATACCTCCTACCTAAACTATATAGGCCTTTTTCTTGCAACTGTGTGCCCTGTTTCAAGCTTCACCATTTTCATTTTGAAGTTTTGCAGGTTGACTTCTACAGGGAGATTCAAGCATCTACAAGGCAAGCTGAGCATTGGAATAGGTTGAGGGAACTTCAAGGAAGCTCACACGATCTTCAGGCCTCACGCAAAGTCCCCATATTTCCATATCCAAACTCAACTGAACAAGGTATTTGTCAAGTTTCTATCTCTCTATTTAGACCTCCTTAAGCTTAGGTTTGTGAAGCAAAGATGTAGTCCTTAACATGCTTGAGCTGTACATATGCATACTTTACATTTATATTGACTGAGCTAAGAGTATTTGGTTGTTGAACATGCTGAAAAAACTAGGTCAGAAATTAGGGCCATTAAAATTCTCCTTGGTCTTTTATAGTTAGGTCATGTTCTTTATATCACTGGAATCGTGGAATCATGAGCTACATTTTTCATGTTATAAGTTTTTGATTTTATGCAAAGAATAGCAAGAACATGATTTGAAGGAAGAACGCGCGCGCTTGGTGTTGTCTTAAGGTCAGGGATGAAGCTGGATGGGCCTGGTGCCTTGGGCTTGCTACTTTTTGCACCCCCCATTTTACTTCTGCACCCCCCTTTGCATATTTTTATATTTTTTGTATTTTCTTGCATATTTTATATTTTTTGACTTTATTATTTCTTTCTGAACATTAAAAAAATCCAAAAATATTTTCTTAATTTTTTGCATTTTATTTTATTATTTTTTATTATTTTTTATTATTATTTTGGCATAAAAATAGTTTATTAGGTTTTATTTTCTTAAATAAACTTGTAAATAATAAAAATACTTAAGTATTTTTATTTTATTATTTTATACATATTAAATATTTATTTGTCATACATATTTAATTTTTAATATTTATACATAATATTATTATTATTTTTCTTGAACAGAAATGAATAAAAATGAATAATATAGAATATATTTTCTTTTAAACAAAAATTAGGGTTTTTCACCCTTTCAAAAATAATCACAATATTTTTTTCTTATTTTAGACTTAAATAATTTATTTTTCACATACATAAAACAATTTCAAACATTTTTTTTTTGCATATTTACATTTATTTGCATATTTAAATAATTGTTTATTTATTTATTGTACAATAAATTCAATTGGGTTGTAATAGTGAATTAGGGTTTTATTTTAAGTAATATCCCCCATTCAAAACTTGTATCCCCCCTCCCATAATATTTTTGTAATAGTTTAGATTTACTTTACGCAATTTATCGCATTATATGCATGTTTAGTAAATTAGGGTTTGTATGATAAGACAAAATCAAAGAAATAGCATGACCTAAATACAAGACAAAAATGCATGAAAACGATAACACATTGCACACAAGCACCCCTAGGGTTTCACCCACTTGGTTGCTTAAACAAAATGGCCATGGTATGCATGCTAGGTATCTTGGCAAAACAAAACAAAACAAAAAGATCATAGTCCCTCGATGACGCTATTTTGGTTTCCTAAAAACAAATGATCTTAGTCCCTCAAACTTGCTAAAGATACTTGGCAATATTGTTATCATGGTAATATGTGACCCACGCCCGTCCTATTTAACATCCAAAGATAGGGTTGTCTACCAAAACAATGGTAGGTTAACAATGTCAAAGGAATAAAAATGTATAGGAAAGACTTTTTAGTAGGTAGATAAGCTTCTAGTTACTTGATCAACTTGCAAACCATCCTTGCTATTTTCAATCAAACACACACATTTCAAAAACATTTCCAAACAACTTTCAAAACATTGAAACATTTTTCAAAAGACAAACATATTTGTATACATTCTTACGAACGAGAATCATTACAAAGATTGCCTAAACAAAGGCCTCTTTTCAAATTACTTTCAAAACCACACAAAGCACCATTTCAAACAATTGAAAAAGCAAAGCAAGTGATCTAAAACAAGTAACTAAGAGCCCATGGAAAACCATGGATGAAAAGGGTGCTAGCACCTTCCCTTTTCATAATCTACCCCCCCAAACCCAAAAACAATCTCAAAGGTCTTTCTTGTGCTTTTTTACCTTTCCTTTTGGATAAAATAAAAGTTGGTGGCGACTCTTGCTAAACCGCAACATTTGCGAGCACAAATGCAAAACCTCAAGTCATATCTCCCACTGCATCACAATGAAGTTTACCCCTTCCTCAACACAATCAGCCATCAAAAAGTCATTTCCGGAAAACAAAGCTTCGTCTGAAGAGAAATACTCATCTGTAGAGGCATACTCTTCCTCTGACTCTTCTTCCATCAAAAAAACTTCAATCATATCAATCTCATGATAGTCATCTCTCTGACCTGTGATCTTGATAGCTCCATTGTCTAACAGCAACTGAACACCTTCCCTCACAATATAACATCCTCGGGAATCTCGACAATAAACTATGCAAGATCCATATTGGTGTTCCACCTGACCAGCAGTACGACAGAAAGTAGCATGCAACTGCACGAGATCCTCATTCAAATGATCTACATCAAAAATTCTGAATTCACCCGGACATCCAGAAACCATATTCACTTCCTCTTCATATTCCGCCCTAGGCCTGATTATATGGATTAAACCCTCATCCATCATCTCCTGTAAATCAACCTTTATCTTCTCGCAACCCTGTATGTTTGTACTACAAATAGCACAACCGGCATGGTCATACGTATAATAACTGAATTCACAAAGGTCTGTGTGCATCTTCACCAAATCTCCTCTAACTAGATTAATGTCAAAAATTCAAAAGTCGCCTAGACAACCGGCCACCATATTTACAACATTCACTCCCCCGTGCTTGGGTAGAGGATTGTCTTTCACATTAGGTCCCACGTCTTTGACAGATAAAATTCCATACTTCACCAACCTTTGCACTTCAGTACTCAAAGGATAACAATTCTCAACATTATGCCTTGGTGCTCCCTGATGAAAGGCACACGTCTGGTCTGCTTTGTAATACCAAGGCAGTGGTGATGGTACGGAAGGAGGTGGTCGGGTTTGAACCAACTTCTTCTGAATCAATGCTGGTAGTAGCTCTGCATAACTCATGGGAATAGGATCATAATTCTCCCTTCTCTAATGATACCCTTGGTTTCCCTGCTGGGACGGTCTCTGATAAGCAGAAGCAGTCGGAGCGGTATTCATAACAGGAGTAACTGAGGCGACTTGCTAATGACGCTGATAATTCTTTCTAGGAGCGTTTACCCTTCTCTCTTTCATAACAACATTTGTATCCCCCTCTTTCTTCTTGGTAAAACCATAAGATTTCTTCTTCACACCTCCATATCCTTCACCCTTTGTCAAACGGCCTTCTCTTACTGCCTCTTCTAGGCGGACACCCATTCCTACCATCTCTATAAAATCACTTGGGGCACTTGCTACCATTCTTTCGTAGTAGAAAGCGCCTAGCGTCTTCAGAAAAATCTTAGTCATTTCTTTCTCTTCCATGGGACGAATCACTTGTGAAACCACTTCGCGCCATCTCTGTGCATACTCTTTGAACGATTCTGTCTTTCTGAACCATGGCCCTAAGCTGGTCATGGTCAGGCGCCATGTCCACATTGTACTTGTATTGTTTAATGAATGCTTCTCCCAAATCATTAGAATTATGGATGTTGGCGTTGTCCAAGCTCATATACCACTTCAACACTGCGCCAGTCAGACTATCCTGAAAAAAGTGAATCAGCAGACGCTGATCATAGGTGTGGGTAGACATTCTTCTTAAATACATCACCAAGTGAGCACAAGGACAAGTGTTTCCCTTGTACTTTTCAAACTCTGGGACCTTGAACTTAGCAGGCACTTTAACATTCGGGACCAAACACAGCTCATTCACATTCTGCCCAAATAACTCTTTTCCCCTGAGAGCCTTCAACTCTCTTTGCATTCTATCAAACTGCTCTTGGAAATCATCCATTATGTCATAAAGACCCAAGTCTTCACTCGACGGAGGGAAAGGACGACACATATCTTCATTAACAAATGGAACCAAATTCACCGAAGGAGGTGCAGCAGGAACAGTATGCACCACAGGAGGTGCCGGAGTAACAACAGTCTGAACCACTGGAGCATCTTGAGGGTCGGGATTGAAACCTTCAGGTGCAAAATTCTCTGGCATTCCCCACAGATAATCCTGAGGCATGCGGTTTTGAACAACAGCCGGAGTAGCGGATACAGGAACAGTAGGAACTTCAGCATTTGCCCTTGTTGGTTGAGGTTGAACACTCGGTGGCTGATTCAGAGCAACCACCGGAGCTTCCATCAGAGTAGTCAAGTTGGCCAAGCCAGCCTTCAAAGCATAAACTTCCTCGCGCAGCTCGCGATTCTCCTGTTCTAAGTTTTCCATCTTCTTTTTGAAACTAGCGCGAGTGTTGTAGTGATGAGTCAACTTGCTGAGTGAAGTAAAGAAGCTGGGTAAGACACCTGGATATGAATAAAAAATGCAAGAAATATGCGCAATAAGATGCATGATATGCAATGCACATGATTATTTTTACTTTATCATTTAATATTTCAAGGGATTTTAAGTTTATAGACACATTGCAAACATCAAAGTAATAAAGCTTTTGAAATACTGAAATTTTTTATTATAATAACTTCAAAATGGATTACAAGTTTCAATGATCCCAAATACAAGATGAAAATACAATCTAAAATCCTGAGAAGAAGAACTAATGGAGATCAATCTATACGCTGGCGCTTCCCTGTGAGCCTGGCAATCTGAGCTCTCAACCTCTGGTTTTCTTCCACATGTCCGATGGCAACCTCCTTCCAATCATCTGAAGCAGGAAGTGAGTAATCAACACCTGTTTGAGGCTTAGGAGAAAATAAATCCCCTTGCCTCTCCAAAGACTCCACCGCTCGACTCTCAAGGATCTCGATCAAATCATCTTTCTCCTTCAGGTCTGCTCTGTAGGAACTCTATAAAGTCTGGAACTTGTTCTTCCAAGCATCCCTTTCCTGTTGCATCCTAACCAAAGCAAGCTACAGCTCTTCTAGATCATCTAATAAGGGAGGAGTGGTCTTCACAAACAAATCAGGCATGGGTGCCTCCCGAGTATACGACATCTTCAATTGAATGGCTCTCGATCAGACCCACTGAAGATATGGCTCCAAAGAAACATCACCTCTAGGTCCCAAATCCTTCCTACTTTTCTTATGAATGTGATGCCAAGCCTTCGCAATCTGCTCCCTAGCTTCCCTATGGTCTTCTCCTTCCTTCAAAAAGAAACTACTCATATGAGTACTATTCGGTTTATCCCTCATCGGGTAACCAAGCTGTCGCCGTGCAAGAACAGGGTTATAGTTAATTCCTCCCTTTGTACCAAGAAGAGGAAGATTGTGGAAACTACCACAACTGTCAATAATCTCCACCTCCTAGTAAGCTCGATGATACCAATCAATATATGAGTGAGTAAGTTCCATGACCTTAGGAGCCCAATGAGGTTCCTTCTTGACATCCCAAAAAGCATCAGACTGAGGCATATGAGAGATAAACCACCAGTACATTAAAGGCGTGCAACAGATAATCATTCCCTAATGATAGGAATTCCGAAGATGAACAGAGTAATAAGCATCTCCCAGCAATGTAGAAACTGGGTTTCCAATCATGAAAATCCTGATAGCGTTAATGTCGACAAACTTGTCCACATTAGGGAATAAGAATAATCCATAGGCGAGTAAAGCAAAGATGGCCTCAAAAGCAACCGTACTCTTCATCCTGGTAAAGTAACAAGCTTTCTCCAATAAGAACTGAGCTGGTAATCCTCTAATCCCTCCTTTGGTAGTCATATGGGCTTCCACCTCAGACTTCCCCAGATGAATCAAAGCAGCAATCTCATGTGGTTTTGGCTCACCCTCCAAACCAGTAAAAGGAACACGATCGGTAACAGGTAAATCCAATAGATAGGAATACTCTTACAGTGTTGGCATCAACTAAGAATCAGGAAAAGTAAAGCAGGGATACACTGGATCATAGAACTGGACCAAGGTCGAGAGAATACCCTCCTTCATCTTCAGCTTCATGAGAGGAATAATGGATTCATATTTCTTCCGAAAGTGTGCAGAACACTCGATCTCTGGAATTAGACTGATCAACTCATCTATCTTGGGATCCTTGAAATTGTATTTTCCGGTCTTTCTCTTTCCAGAATCCATGGTTTACAATTACCTGAGATATTCACAAATAGTCAACCTTTAAATCCCTTGAAATATGGTTTTCTTCAAAAAATGCTTATGAGTGAATGGATGCATGATGCAACAATCACACACAAGATCACACATATAGGGTTCATAGGTTCAACGTCACGAGCATGATGCCGAAGGTACTACCCATAAGGTGTTGGTCTAAAAAGTTATCACCTGCCGAACAAGGTTCTAAGAGGTTCCCGAAGTCTACATCCTTCCTTCGGATATTACCAACACTGAGGAGGATATGGTGAAAGTTCTCTTCCAGTTCTTTGACCCTTTGCATCATTGCTTCACATTTCCTGACTACCAACTTGTGCCCACTTTGGAGGAATTTTCTCAACTCTTGAGGATTCCTATTCTCCATCAACTACCTTTCAACAGTATGAAAGAAGATCCAAAGCCAGAAGAGATTACTCAAGCCCTACACTTGCACTCATCTGATGTCACAACATATTGGGAAACTAGAAGTGGTATCAAAGGCTTCTTATCAAAGTTTCTGTTTAAGAAGGCCCAAAGCTGTTGGAATTCTATAGACTTGCAAGATTTTTAGGAGATTGTAGCACTTCTCTTCTATGGGATGGTCTTGTTCCCTAACCCTGACCAACTCATAGACGTGAGTGCTGTCAAAATCTTCATGGCTCGCAACCCGGTGCCTACTTTGCTTGGGGATATCCTCTACTCTTTTCACACTCGAACAATGAGGAAAAGAGGTGTTCTCATATGTTGCACTCCTATACTAGCAAGATGGTTTATTTCTCATCTTCCCCAATCAGTCTTGAAGAATGAGCAAGGCTTGAGGTGGTCACAACGGTTGATGACCCTTACACATTTAGACATTCATTGGTGTTCTCGATCAAAAGAGAATGTTATCATCATTGACCATTGTGGGGAATTACCTAATGTCCCTCTACTTGGCATTAGGGGAGGAATCACCTACAACCCCTGCTTGGCTCTAAGACACTTTTGTTATGCCCGAAGGGATGGCCCATATGACATGCTAGTTCAAGGCTTGGTTTTCGACTTCGATAACGACAATCAAGGACTCCGACAAAGGTTCATCCGAGCTTGGAGAATGCCCAACAAGGTGGACAGTAAGACCTTGGGACACAAGAATTCCATCCCTCTTGAGCCTTACCTCAAGTGGGTACGAACCCGCGCCCAAAGTCTTATGATGCCTTACCCCTTCATTCTACCTGTGATTATAGAGCCTTTTTTGGAAGGAGAGGTTCCATACACCCTCCTACATCCTGACATGCCAACATCACTCGAAGATTTACAAAGGAGTTGGATACAGCTCAAGGGAGAGTGCGATACTTTTGAAGCCCAATTCTAAGCAAGCGAGAAGAAGGTTTTGGAACTCACTCGTCAACTTCACGAAGAGCAGACTCTCAACACCTACATTGCACCAAAGAGGATGTGCAACGTATTTTTACCTTAGAATTTTTGTATTATTTTGCCCATGGGGCATTGATGTACTAACAAATTCTATCTTATTAATATGACATGTGTTCCTTTTTGTTTAAAACAAATTTGAATTTCTGAATCCTTGAATGCGTTACATGAATACATATCATTCATCATATGCATAAGCAGGTCTTCACACCAAGTTTCCTCATCTCTCTGGTGTTTATTTCAGCAAGATGGATCTAGAACAAACGGTCAAAGACTTACAAGCTCAGAATTCGCAATTTCAACAGCTACTCTTGTCCTTGGCCAAGGGGCAGGAGGAGCTCAAAACTCTGCTAGAGAAAGAGAAAGAGAAAAAGAATAAGAAGAGATCCGGTGTGGCTATCTTGGGCATAAGGTTTGAAGGTCAAACCAGACGGACTTTGGAATTCCCATCAACATCTGAAGAGGGGGAAGGAAAAGGAAAGGGAACTGCAGTGCCATCTGATTCTGAGGCAGAAGAAGAAGAGGATGAGGACTATTCTGAACAGCAGTAACCTCCGGCGGATGACAAATACAAGAACTTGGAAGAACGTCTAGCTGCTATAGAGATACAGAGAGTGCCTGGGCTGGACTTTGAAGAGTTAGGGCTGGTGTCTGGAATTGTGACCCCTCCTAAATTTAAAGTGCCACTGTTTTCTAAGTACGATGGGGTGTCTTGCCAAAAGATGCACCTACGATCTTATGTCAGGAAAATTCAACCACATTCTTCTGACAAAGACCTGTGGGTCCACTTTTTCCAGGACAGTTTATCGGGGACGCAGCTGGATTGGTTCTACCAGTTGGAGAGGTATGATGTGCATAATTGGGAAGATTTGGTGGCCGCATTCTATAAACAGTATCAGTACAACGCCGACTTGGCGCCAACCCGTACTCAGCTACAGAGTATGGCAATGGCTACCAATGAGGGTTTTAAAAACTACGCCCAAAAATAGAGAGATTTGGCCGGAAGGGTGCAACCACCTCTATCTGAAAGAGAATTAGTGGACATGTTCTTGGGGACTCTGTCAGGTCCTTTCCTTAATAACCTGATTGGAAGCTCCTCTGCAGGTTTCACTAAGTTGATTCTAACTGGCAAGAGGGTGGAAGCCGGTATTAGAAGCGGGAAAATTCAGAAGGACGCGTCTACCTCTGCTGCTGCAAAAAATCCCTTCACTGGAAAGAAGGAGGTGTATGCTGTCTATACCCAGAGAAATCAGGTAAGAATTGAATAACAACCAACTGTGGGGGCCGTTATGATTCAGAAGTATGCGTCATACCAACCGGGAAACAATCAGCTGAGAAATGATCAGCCGAGGAATAACCAACAAAGGGTGGAAAGGCCTGTAATGCAATTCACCAAGATAAACATGATTCCTGCTCAAGTCTTACCACATCTCTTGAAGTTGAATTTGGCCATGCTGTAAGAGGACCCTAAAAATCCTAACACTACTTCTCTGTATTACCATCCCAACGCTAGATGCACGTACCACTCAGAAAGTCCAGGGCATAACACCGACAACTGTTGGGCCCTGAAGAACAAGATTCAAGATCTGATCGATGCAAAGGAAGTTGAATTTGAAGCTCCTGCAAAACCAAATGTTATCTCCGCCCCAATGCCGAGGCATGGACATAATGCCAACACTGTGGAAGAAGATCTGTTTGTTTCTACTGTGGATGAACTGTCAACTCCTCTCCTAACCGTCAAGTTGAATTTGTTGAAGGCTGGGGTGTTCCCAGGATGTGACCAAGATTTCCATGCTTGCCCGTCCTCTCCGTTTGACTGTCCTCTATTGAAGATAAGAATCCAACAATTGATTGATAACAAGGAAATTTTATTTGAGAAATCTCCCATTTCACCTATTCCAGTTTCAGAAGTTTCAATAATAACCATATACGCCAATCCTTCCAGGGTTCCTAAAAAACCCATTAGGATTACATCCACTCCAGTGACTACTCCATTGAAGATAACAATTCCCGGGCCAACCTCGTACAAAACCGATAAAATGGTACCATGGAACTATGGTGGAGAAATCTATTATCATGGTGTCAAACAGATTGAACAGACCATTGAAGAAGAAAGCTCTGAGGAGGATAATCCCTACATCAGTAACATTGCTGGAACAAGCAAAATTACTCGTAGTGGGAGAATCTTTTCTCCAGAGATTGCTCCTCCAACAGCAGTCTTTGGAACCGCGACCATCCCGAAGATTACCCCTGTGATTGTACCTACAAGTGTACCCACCAACAATGATAATGCAATTCCTATCCCTGCTTCCGCTGATAAGGGAAAGAATGTTCAAGAGGAGCCCGTCAAGACGAGGGCTCATCCGTTGATCATCCCTGAAACCTCTTAAAAAGAAATGGAGGAAATTTTTAAAATAATCAAGAAAAGCGATTATGATATTGTGGAACAGTTGGGGAAAACCCCCTCAAAGATCTCCATGTTGGCTCTGTTGCTTTGTTCAAAAGCTCATGCTAAAGCTTTGGTCAAGTTTTTGAAGACGACCCACATGCCGCAAGAAACCTTCGCTGATCAGTTCCAGAAATGTGTGGCTAGTTTAAAAGCTGACAATGGTCTAGGATTCTCCGATGCAGATTTAACTTCAAAAGGGAGAAAGCATAATGACGCACTACATGTCTCGGGGGAGTGTAGGGGAACCACCCTAGCTCATGTCTTGGTTGATACTGGGTCGTCTCTAAATGTCTTTCCAAAGAAAGCCTTGGATAGGTTGGATTGTGAAGGCCTAACCCTGAAACCCAGCAATATAATTGTCAGAGCCTTTGATGGTTCTAAGAGGATGGTCCATGGAGAGGTGGACATCCTGATCAAGGTGGGAAATGAAACTTTCAACTCCATATTCTACGTGATGGACATCCGTACTTCCTATTGCCTGTTGGGAAGACCTTGGATCCACCATGCTGGAGTTGTCACTTCTACTATGCATCAAAAGCTCAAGTACCCTGTCCAGGGGAAAATCATAATTGTTCATGGCGAAGAGAAATGCATGATCAGTTATCTGAATTCTTTCCGTTATGTAGAATTGGATGGCGAGTTCATCGAAACTCCTTTCCATCATTTTGAAGAGGTAGCTCCAGAGGTAGAAGCAACCAAAGCAGTTTCCTCAACTCCTGTGATCACAAGACCTCCGCCTCAGATGCCTTCTTTAAAGGATGCTAGAGCAATGGTGGAAGAAGGCGGATCCACTATCTGGGGGCAGCTTCCCGATTTTCCTTTCAAATCATAAAAATTTGGCTTGGGATTTACTTCGACTGGTCAGAAGACCGTGCGCCGCTCCAGTGCTGGAGGGCCACCTGTGAAGATCAACCACCGAGGGGTTAATGCACTAGAGGACAATGAAGAAGAGGGCAACTTGGAAGACTGGATTTCCCTACTATTGACGGAGGACTGTGCAACTGGGAAGCAAAAGACTTTGTTCCGATTACTTTCATAAATTAGTATTTTATCTTTTCCATTTATGTTAGATCTGTAATAATTCACAAACAATTCATACTTTTTCAACCTTGTGTCTTACCCGAGGCACATAGGTCCATTTGTAAGGGTCTTTATCTTCATTTCATATGTCATTTTAATGAATCATGGACGCTTTTCATATATAAACCTTTTGTGCTCATTGTCTTTCTTTTACAATTTATGGTTTTAAGATGGTTATGCCCTTACATACACCCACACTCACAAATGCAGGTACCCTTCCATTCTGGAACCCATGGGTAAGAATACTGCTATAGCCTTTAGTGACACTGAAGATCTGATCAACCAAGCCGAATACGAAGGTGAGGAAGATTGTGAGGTGCCAGCGGAATTGGCCAGACTTCTACAACAAGAGGAAAGAGAAATTCAGCCTCATGAGGAGCAGTTGGACACAATCAACTTGGGAACTGAGGATGACAAAAAGGAAACCAAGATAGGTGCTAATCTAGAGCCGAGTGTCAAAGAGCGCCTAATTCAGATACTACATGATTATGTTGAAATCTCCGCCTGGTCATACGAAGACATGTCGGGACTCGATACAGATATTGTGGTACACTGTCTCCCCTCAAGAGAAAATTGTTCACCAGTGAAACAAAAGGTCCGCCGCATGAGACCTGACATGTCCGAGAAGATCAAAGCAGAAGTTATGAAGCAGTTCAATGCTGGATTTCTGGCTGTTACTTCCTATCCACAATGGGTTGCTAACATTGTGCCCGTGCCTAAGAAAGACGGCAAAGTGAGAATGTGCATGGATTATAGAGACTTAAACAGGGCCAGCACTAAAGATGACTTTCCACTTCCTCACATCGACATCCTGGTCGACAACACAGCTCAACACAAAGTATTTTCTTTCATGGACAGATTCTGAGGCTATAACCAGATCAAAATGGCACCTGAGGACATGGAGAAAACTACTTTTGTTACACAGTGGGGTACATTCTTCTACAAAGTGATGCCATTCGGACTGAAGAATGCCGGGGCAACCTATTAACGCGGCATGGTAGATTTGTTTCATGACATGATACATCATGAGATAGACGTCTACGTAGATGACATGATATCCCGATCACAAACTGAAGAAGAACACCTCGATCACTTGCAAAAGTTGTTTGTCAGGTTGAAGGAGTACAAGCTCAGACTGAATCCAAACAAGTGTACATTCGGAGTCAGGTCCGATAAGCTCTTGGGTTTCATTGTCAGCAACAAAGGCATCGAGGTTGATCCTGCCAAAGTCAAAGCTATACGAGAAATGCCTGCTCCTCGCACTGAGAAGGAGGTCAGAGGTTTCTTGGGACGCCTAAACTACATTGCAAGGTTCATTTCTCACCTAACATCTACCTGTGAACCAATCTTTAAGCTGTTAAAGAAAGATCAGGTAGTTAAATGGAATGATGACTGTCAAATTGCTTTCGATCAAATCAAGGAGTATTTTCTAGAACCTCCTATCTTAATGCCACCCGTCGAAGGAAGACCGCTAATCATGTATCTGACCGTCCTAGAGAATTCAATGGGGTGCGTACTGGGCCAACATGATGAGTCTGGCCGAAAAAAGCATGCCATTTATTACCTTAGCAAAAAGTTTACCGACTGTGAGACCTGATACTCACTGCTCAAGAAAACTTGCTGTGCTTTGGTATGGGTTGCTCGCCGGCTAAGGCAGTATATGTTGACTCATACCACTTTGCTGATCTCTAAGATATATCCGATTAAGTATATCTTTGAGAAGCCTGCTCTATCTGGAAGAATAGCTAGATGACAGATGATCCTAACGGAATATGACATATAATACACAACCCAAAAAGCTATAAAGGGGAGTGTGCTAGCCGATCATCTGGCTCATTAAGCTGTCGAAGATTACCAATCCATGAAGTTCGACTTCCCTGACGAGGATATCATGACATTGGACAACATTGAAGATCTCAGACCATATGAAGGACCTGAACAAGGATCCCAATGGACCCTGTACTTTGATGGTGCCTCCAATGCACTTGGCAACGGTATCGGCGCGGTACTCATCTGCCCAGAAGGTTGCCATACACCTTTCACTTCCTGACTGTGCTTCAACTGTACGAACAACATGGCAGAGTATGAAGCTTGCATCTTTGGACTCAAGGCTTCCATAGACTTGGGAATCAAATCTTTGATTGTGTTTGGGGACTCAGCTTTGGTCATCAGTCAGATCAAAGGAGAGTGGGATACTAAACATCTAAATCTCATCCCTTATAAAGAACATGTCTTGACATTGTTACCACATTTCGAGCAGATTACCTTCGAGCACTTCTCGCGAGAAGAAAATCAGCTGGAAGATGCTCTAGCTATAATGTCATCCATGTTTAAACTTAACTGGGATAATGAGGCTCCACAAATCACCATTGAACGGATGGACGAATCTGCACATTGTCACGAGATTAATACCGAGGAAGTAGTGGACCAGATGTCGTTTCATGAAGTCAAAAGGTATCTCGAGGCACAAGAATACCCTGAAGGAGCTTCATTCAATGACAAAAAGTTCTTAAGGAGATTCTCGGCAAAGTTCTTCCTAAGTAATGACATCCTATACAAGCGCAATCATGATTTTGTTCTGCTCCGTTGTGTGGACAAAGCTGAAGCTGAAAGAATTATGGATGAATTGCATGAAGGTACCTTCAGCACTCACTCTAGCGGGCATACGATGGCTAAGAAGATTCTGAGGGTAGGCTATTACTGGTCTACCATGGAAGCTGACTGCTATCAACACTCCCGAACATGCCATAAATGTCAAATCTATGCATACAAGGTACACGTGCCTCCAGTTCCTCTAAATGTCCTAACAGCTCCTTGGTCATTCGCTATGTGGGGAATCGACATGATTGGAGAGATCAAGCTTACAACATTCAATGGACACCGCTTCATTCTGGTGGCCATCGACTACTTTACCAAGTGGGTCAAAGAAGCGTCCTTCGCATCCGTTACTAAGAATGTTTTTGCCCGCTTCATCAAGCAGAACCTTATTTGTCGGTACGGTATCTCCGAAAGGATTATCACTGATAACGGTACAAACCTTAACAATACTATGATCACCGCCTTGTGCGAGCAGGTCAAGATTCAACATCATAATTTATCTCCCTACCGGCCAAAGATGAATGGTGCGGTTGAAGCTACTAACAAAAATATCAAGAAGATCATACAAAAGATGACAGTCACCTACAAGGACTGGCATGAAATGCTACCGTTTTCTCTTCACGGGTACCGTACCACGACACATACATCAACTGGGGAAACACCCTATCCCTTAGTATATGTCATGGAAGTTGTTTTACCTATCGAGGTTCAGATTCCCTCCTTGAGAATCATGAAAGATGCTGGTTTGAGTGAGGACGATTGGATTCAGACCCGACTTGATCAACTAAACTTGATTGACAAGAAGCGACTTACTGCTGTTTGCCATGGTCAGACGTATCAAAAACGGATGATCAAGGCTTTCAACAAGAAAGTCAGACGCCAAACATATCAAGTCGATGATCTGGTAATCAAGCACATCATCTTGCTGCAAAGTGATCCAGGGGCAAATGAACTCCTACTTACGAAGGACCATTTGTAATCAAGAACATCTTTTCTGGTGGGGAAATGATTTTAACCACCATGCACGGCGACGACCTGCCGCACCCTGCGAACGCAGACATAGTCAAAAGATACTACGCATAAATGACCCGCTAGGTTGACACACCTAAGCAAAAAAAAGGGCATCCAGGTGAATCAAAAACCCGAAAGGGCGGTTCATGAAAAAATTAGGGATAAACAAAAAAATATGTACACCCGACAAGTTGAAAACCCGAAAGGGCGACTTGGGCAAAAAAGGGTTTCCCGGTGGACTGAAAACCCAAAAGGGCGGTCCAGGCAAAGGTTAGGGAATTAAAGCGTATGACTATGTCTCGTCGGATGACTTTAAGGACAATCTCTTCACAGACGAACTTTGAGCTTCTAATTAATCCAATCATCTTCGAACGGAGCAACGGATAGAGAAGATATTCAGAGATGCGAAGGCTATAGCAGAATAGGAACCCCATGGGATTTTATTTTACACACATAACTATCTTTATTTGTATAAAATTTTTATTAATTTTATGACACCATCCTCTTACTAGGGTGTCTGTCTCCTTTGTACAAAACACTTATTCAAAGTAAATACAAAGATATCTCTTTCAAAGTACAGAAAACTATTTGCCTTTTTCTTTTACACTTGTGTTTTTATTTGCAAAAGCGTCCGAGGATTCATTGATGAACATATAAATTTGAACATAATTACTGTTTACAAAGTGGTCACGGTCATACTCTTTGAACGATTCTCTGTCTTTCTGAACCATGGCCCTAAGCTGGTCACGGTCATGCGCCATGTCCACATTGTACTTGTATTGTTTAATGAATGCTTCTCCCAAATCATTAAAAGTATGGATGTTGGCGCTGTCCAAGCTCATATACCACTTCAACGCTACGCCAGTCAGACTATCCTGAAAAAAGTGAATCAGTAGACGCTGATCATCAGTGTGGGTAGACATTCTTCTTATATACATCACCAAGTGAGCACGAGGACAAGTGTTGCCCTTGTACTTTTCAAACTCCGAGACCTTGAACTAGCAGGCACTTTAACATTCGGGACTAAACACAGCTCATTCACATTTTGCCCAAATAACTCTTTTCCCATGAGAGCCTTCAACTCTCTTTGCATTCTATCAAACTGCTCTTGGAAATCATCCATTCTGTCATAAAGACCCAAGTCTTCACTCGGCGGAGGGAAAGGACGACACATATCTTCATTAACAAATGGAACCAAATTCACCGAAGGAGGTGCAGCAGGAACAATATGCATCACAGGAGGTGCCGGAGTAACAACAGTCTAAACCACTAGAGCATCTTGAGGGCCAGGATTGAAACCTTCAGGTGCAAAATTCTCTGGCATTCCCCACAGATAATCCTGAGGCATGCGGTTATGAATAACAGTTGGAGTAGCGGATACAGGAACAGTAGGAACTTCAGCATTTGCCCTTGTTGGTTGAGGTTGAACACTCGGTGGCTGATTCAGAGCAACCATCGGAGCTTCCATCAGAGTAGTCAAGTTGGCCAAGCCAGCCTTCAAAGCAGAAACTTCCTCATGCAGCTCGCGATTCTCCTGTTCTAAGTTGTCTATCTTCTTTTTGAAATTAGCCCGAGTGTTGTAGTGATGAGTCAACTTGCTGAGTGAAGTAAAGAAGCTAGGTAAGACACCTGGATATGAATAACAAATGCAAGAAATATGCACAATATGATGCATGATATGCAATGCACATGATTAATTTTACTTTATCATTTAATATTTCAAGGGATTTATGGTTTATAGACACATTGCAAACGTCAAAGTAATAAAGCTTTTGAAATACTGAATTTTTTTATTATAATAACTTCAAAATGGATTACAAGTTTCCATGATCCCAAATACAAGATGAAAATACAATCTAAAATACTGAGAAGAAGAACTAATGGAGATCAATCTGTACGATGGCGCTTCCCTATGATCCTGGAAATCTGAGCTCTCAACCTCTGGTTTTCTTCCACATGTCTGTTGGCAACCTCCTTCCAATCATCTGAAGCAGGAAGTGAGTAATCAACACCTGTTTGAGGCTTAGGAGAAAATAAATCCCCTTGCCTCTCCATAGACTCCACTGTTCGACTCTCAAGGATCTCGATCAAATCATCTTTCTCCTTCAGGTCTGCTCTGTAGGAACTCTCTAAAGTCTGGAACCTATTCTTCCAAGCATCCCTTTCCTGTTGCATCCTAACCAAAGCAAGCTGCAGCTCTTCTAGATCATCTAATAAGGGAGGAGTGGTCTTCACAAAGAAATCAGGCATGGGTGCCTCCAGAGTATACGGCATCTTCAACTGAATGGATCTCGATCGGACCCACTGAAGATATGGCTCCAAAGAAACAACACCTCTAGGTCCCAAATCCTTCCTACTCTTCTTATGAATGTGACGCCAGGACTTCGCAATCTGCTCCCTAGCTTCCTTATGGTCTTCTCCTTCCTTCAGAAAGAAACTACTCAAATGAATACTATTCAGTTTATCCCTCATCGGGTAACCAAGTTGTCGCCGTGCAAGAACAGGGTTATAGTTAATTCCTCCCTTTGTACCAAGAAGAGGCACATTGGGGAAACTACCACAACTGTCAATAATCTCCACATCCTGGTAAGCTCGATGATACCAATCAATATCCGAGTGAGTAAGTTCCATGACCTTAGGAGCCCAACGAGGTTCCTTCTTGACATCCCAATAAGCATCAAACTGAGGCATATGAGAGATAAACCACAGGTACAACAAAGGCGTGCAACAGATAATCATTCCCCAATGATAGGAACTCCGAAGATGAGTAGAGTAATAAGCATCTCCCAACAATGTAGGAACTAGGTTTCCAATCATGAAAATCCTGATAGTGTTAATGTCAACAAACTTGTCCACATTAGGGAATAAGAATAATCCATAGGCGAGTAAAGCAAAGATGGCCTCAAAAGCAACTGTACTCTTCATCCTGGCAAAGTAACGAGATTTCTCCAATAAGAATTGAGCTGGTAATCCTCTAATCCCTCCTTTGGTAGTCATATGGGCTTCCACCTCATACTTCCCCAGATGAATCAAAGCAGCAATCTCATGTGGTTTTGGCTCACCCTTCAAACCAGTAAAAGGAACACGATCGGTAACAGGTAAATCCAATAGATAGGAATACTCTTCCAGTGTTGGCATCAATTGATAATCGGGAAAAGTAAAGAAGTGATACACCAGATCATAGAACTGGACCAAGGTCGAGAGAATACCCTCCTTCATCTTCAGCTTCATGAGAGGAATAATGGATCCATATTTCTTCCGAAAGTCTGCAGAACACTCGATCTCTGGAATTAGACTAATCAACTCATCTATCTTGGGATCCTTGAAATTGTATTTTACGGTCTTTCTCTTTCCAGAATCCATGGTTTACAAGTACCTGAGATATTCACAAATAGTCAACCTTTAAATCCCTTGAAATATGGTTTTCTTCAATAAATGCTTATGAGTGCATGGATGCATGATGCAACAATCACACACTAGATCACACATATAGGGTTCATAGGTTCAACGTCACGGGCATGAGGCCGAAGGTACTACCCATAAGGTGTTGGTCTAAAAATTTATCACCTGCTGAACAAGGTTCTAAGAGGTTCCCAGAGTCTACATCCTTCCTTCAGATATTACCAACTTCCCGATTAACTCGGTAATTAGTAATATTCTCAAGAAAGACTCGTATGAGCGTAGTATCGCGTGACAACTACTTCCCAATTACTCTGTCATAGCTTCCGCACTACACCTAAAAGGCCAAGATGGGTTAGGTAATCTACGGTCCTCAGCTTCAGCAGGCTCCCAGGTCGAAAGCAGTACGTCTTCCCGATTACTCGGTAAACGAAACTACAGTCAAAGGGGCCTCCACTGAGTGGGGGATCTCATGCCTCCATTTTTGGGATTACTCCCTCAAAGTTAACATGACTATACCGCCCGTCCTATTTTAAAGTTTTCCCAAGTCGGGGTATAAGACTTATGAGTAATCACCAAGCACCCTGTAAACCAGGAAAATCCAGACAAACATATATACAAAATATAACACATAAACAACAATAACACATATACAGATATAAACAAAGATAGGCTGAACCCACTTAGGGATGGACCAGCAAGAGGTCAATCTCTCCCCAGCAGAGTCTCCATTTTTCTGTAGCGATAGAAATGTTCAAGACTAAGCCATTGGATTGACTAGACTTTATACAAATCCAAATAAAAATCGCCACCGTGCTTTATTGTTTCCAAAGGAATGGGAAAAGAGCGAATAACCCAAAAAAGGGGGAAAGATTCAAGGTAAGGGGGTTAGTTATGCAAAGGGAAGGTATTAGCACCCTAAACATCTACGGTACTCCACAGGGACCTCTTTGAAAAATCTGTATATTTTGGTTATAAAAATGTGTTATATGTAAAACGGATGGTGGAGGTAAGAAAAGAAATATTTTTATGATTTTTGCACCCGCCGCGGTTGCGAACCTTTAGTGCCTACATACCACCTTTCGTGAAATAGGGGATCAGGGTACATGTAGTTCCTCTTTTAAAAATTTTAAACACAAATGTGTTGGTTAATTTTATAAGATAATACATCATCGTCATTGTCCGTGTGGAAAACATACTTACTACCCACAATCATGAGAAAGGAGAATTTGCATCATCTCAAAGTGGAGGATATGGCTTGGATTTTAAAATCAACAATGCCTCACTCAACACCCAAGTGGAAAATATCTCTCTTTACTACATATTGTAGAAGTATAGTTATTTGCATTACTACAAGGATTGACAAAAGTCTAATCTTTTGAGAAATATTTTAAAGGTAAAAAGCCAAAGTGGCAAAAATGGTTTGAAATGAGATTGATTGACTTTTAGTCTTCTCACAAAAAATGTCAAGGTATTATTAAATTGATTGAAATTTATTCATGAAAATGTTTTAAAAATGCATGGACCTAAGTCCAAGTTTATTATGAAAGTGTTTCAAGTTTAGAAATAAGAAGAGTTTGTTTTTTTAAAAGGAGGGAGAAGATTTTTTGAAATTAAAGAAGATGGGAGGAGAAGAAGAGGCTATCCTAAAGCATAAGGTAAAAGCTAAGGATAAGAATCATCTAACCAACAAAAAGCCAATACTTGACATTATGAGTCAATATAGAATTCCCATTCTTTGGATTGAAACCAAGAAAGCAAAGATACTAGACCTCTTGATAGAACCAAACTTCAAGTGTATTAAGTCTTCGCAAAAATTGGGCGGAGTAACGGCTGTATACAGGTGAATTCCAAATTACAAACAAAGTATGTAATCACAATAACCTGCACACAAAATAAACAAACAACCCAATGTCTTGAGGTAAACCTCAAGAACTCCAAACAAAATATCAAATAAAGTCACAAAGTCTCCAAGATAGGCCAAGGTCTCTAATCCTAAGTCCAAGAAGTCCAATACTCCATAATGCCAAGGATAGTAACCAAATAGTCCAAGTATCATTAAAGATTTTTATGGTTCATGTTGATTATTAGGTGTCTTTAAAAGGAAAAGAAAAGCTCAAGTGAGCAAAATAAAAATGACATAAGAGTAAATGCTCAAGTGAGCAAAGGGGAAAATAACATGAAATGTAAATGCAAAAAGTAAATGGTACATAAAGCATAAAAATAAAAGCATAATGTAAAGTCAATTGTTAGAAATTAGTGGTTAGTTGGATGACCATCTTGAAACTTGAATTTGGAACTCATTAGAGGATTGGTAGAACCAAAGCCTCCACACAACAAGTTGCATTTTCTTTTTGTGAAGTATATCATCCATTTTGGAATCCTCAAAAGTAACATTTAATGATCAACGGTGTTTAAGTGATCCGCGTTGACCAAAGGTGTTGTAGATCCATTAGAGGATTGGTAGAACCAAAGCCTCCACACAATGAATCTCAAGGTTATTGGATCAAATAGATCAAATAAACATACTTGGGATTGCAATCATAAGTTTGGGCCACGAATGATCATTTATTCGAATCGGGACAAAATTTAACGCTATGTTAAGTAATCGTAAGTGGACTTATGTAGAAGTCGCACCTATTTTGAGGCCGGTCAATAGCAATCTATGTACTTCATGTTTGGATAAATGATATAGAGATCACCATCCCTTAACATGTAGCATAATTTAAAAAGAGAAAGGGATAAGATGAATAGGGAGGGGAATGATAAGATAATTTGGATTACCATTTCAAAATTCTTTCATCCTTAAATTCAACCACTCCTCTAGATGGATTAAAGCACTAAACATATCATTAATCCAAAGCACCAAAAATGAATTAAATAATTCACTCTTAGGTAGATTTGAATTGATGAACATTCATCCAACTTCATCTACATCACAAAGTCCATTGAGTTTAAAGACAAATAGGACATTTAAAATTGCAATCCAAATTATCCATCAAAGAGAATGAGCAGAAAAATATTTGAGTCAAAACAACCCCAAAATAAGGCAGAAAAAGTATTTTTGGCACTGTTACAATCAATTGTGCTTAGACAGCAACCTATTACATCAGTGCAGTTTTTTATCAAATCAATTTTCCATGAAAATCAATTGCAATGTTACAACAATTGATTGCAACCTGTTAAAAATCAGTAGAAAACAACATTTTAAAAATCAAATCCTTGTTCCAACTTTTCATCAAACACCTTATGATCATGGATCCAATTCATCATGAAAATTCCAACAAATTATGAGAAAACAACACTAATGGAGTCATAAAATAGTGCTCAATGAATCAAAACCAGAAATCCACAAGAGATCACATTGTGAAAGATGATGATCCAACTTACCAAAGGTAGAATTTGAGAATTATCAAACAACTTCCAGAATTTGCTTCAACTCAACAACAAGAATCAATTACCAAAGCTTGGATGTAGAGAATTGATGGAGAAAAAGTGTTTGGATGAAGGTTTAGCTCAAAGATTAGTAAGCTTCAATGCAAAGCTTACTAACTTTTTGAAAATGGAGCTTTGAGTGAATTTGGTAGATGGAGAGAATTGAGAGATTTTTTTAGAAAGATGATTTTGACTATCAAAAGCTTGTGATTTGAATGAAATGATGTCTCTATTTATAGAGTTTTAGGATTGGGATTAGTGGTAATTTGGTAATTGATTCTTGGAGCCAAAATTGAATTAATGATAATTTTCAAATTATGCAGAAAAATTGGAGCCAAAATTGAATTACTTTGAATTTGGTGGCTTTTTTTCAAAAAACACGTGCATTTTGCTATTATGAGTCGATACATGGGTGGTATGCATCGATACATCCTATCTGTATAACACAGCATGTGTCGATACATGCCTCTATATGTTGATACATATTGTTTCTTCAAAACATTACAGAATCACACAAATTGCATGAGTCGATACATAACACGTATGTGTCAACACATGTTGGTTATTCAAAGAGGATGAGTCGATACATACATGCATGTGTCGACACATGCTAGTTCTACAAACAGGATGAGTCGATACATACAAGCATGTGTCGACACATGCTAGTTATACACAACTAAATGAGTCGATACATACCTTTATGGGTCGATGCATGCTGTCTTTCACCATAACAGAATCAAATCAACTTTGCATGCCTTATTTGTTGGATGCTTCGACTTGGTACCTACAAAACACAATTTTGCAAAGACAAGGGCAATTATTTTTTTGTATTTTGATTAGAAGTTAGTCAATAAAACATATACAAAATACACAACCAAGGTGCTTGGAAATTCCTCAAGAGAAAATTTAAATATTGGAGATAGAAAAAGAGGAAGAACCAACCCTAATGTGATCTTGTTATGATCAAGTTGGCATGATATGATAGGGGAATCTTAGGGGCAAAAATTAGCGTACAACATCTTGTAATTGCTCTCTTAGGGTTGGTATCAGCTTGTACAATTTGCGTTAGACCTGTGGAACTTGTGTGTACAAAGGAGACAGGTGCAATGCTCAAGAAATGGAAAGTGGTAAAAGTTGTGCTTTTCCAAAATGGCAATGGTCACTTTATGCCATTTTTTGAATTGCAACTTGGATAATGGTTCTAAGGCATGGATCAAAGCTTTGTCAACTGAGTAAGCATTTAATTAAGGAGTGAAGAATAAGGTTGGGACCTGTAAAGCATGGATTAGGCAGCATAGGTACTGATTGTAACTTTGTTCTTCATGAAATGGCTTGGATAAGAAGTGAGAAATTGCCAACTTCATCTCTTCGATTCTCCCTACTCAAAAATGATATTGAGGAGTTCTTGGACATTTTGGAAAGCTTGAAATGTGCTCTATAACTCATCTTTGAAATGTATTTTGAGATACCTCTTGGAACTAGGTGAAATATTTCCATGATGTTGGGTCCAAAACTTGCCTAAATTAGGTCAAAATTTCACTAAGTTATTTAGTTCATGACCATGTGTTCATAAAGTTATATCTTGAGATCAAAGCATCGTTAGGGAAAAGTGTGTGAAGAAAAGTTGTAGATCTCATGGAGGTATACAACTTTCATGTTTGGAACTTTCCTTGAATCATTATGTGTCATGGTGAAAAAGTGGCCTAAAGTTGAGAAAAAATAAGAAATTTTCTATACTTAGAAAATTTTCTAAGTTAAGAAAAATTTCAAATTCAAACCCTAATCTTCAAACATGGATTTCTTGATGAAAAAGTTTCACATTTAGACATGTTTTGATGAATTATGACCCTTGGCACTTGATTTTGACCAAAAAGACAAAGTTTGACTTTTTAGTGCACAATTGACTTTTGATCAGTTGACTGCAAATTTCATCTGTCAATCCAATGAATTTGAGATGTTTTGAGACATGTAATTAAGTCAAGATGATTCCATTGAATCCTTGAAATCATTATTTAACTCAATTTGTCATTTGCTAGGTTAAAAATCAGAAATTACCCTTCCTCAGTCAAAACCCTAATTTTGACCATTTTGCCCTTTTGGTGATTTGACCAAATTTCTTGAGGAATTGTGATACAAACTTGACCAAATGATGCATATAAGTAAAAATGTTTATGTTGATAAAAAATTATGAAGTTTGACTGTAAATTGGCCATGGTTGACTTTTTCCCAAATACAGCTGATTTTTAGGTCAATTGTCCAATTGACTGATCAAAAATGTGGTTCAAGGCTTGAAACTTGTCTTGAGTGATCTTAGGGATCCATAATGATGTTTGAAAGTAATATGAAGCATTGATAGTCCAAAAATCCTTGTGCAAACTCAAACCCTAATTTTGGGTTATCAGTGCAAGATGAGATGTCTTGAGCTGACCAAACCCTAATCCAGTCTTGAGTCAAAGAGATCTTGTGAGAAAAGTTTTGATAAATGAGAGGGAAAATTTTGGGGTAAAACAACTGCCCCTGTTCAATCTTATTAGACCTGAAGAGTTAGATTGAAGAGCTTTTCCATTCGTGACTCGAAGGTGAAAGATGATTGGACACTAAAGTGCCCATAAATTTGCACTCGGCAATGTGTAGTTGAGGGAATGGGCTTAAAGATGCCATTTGGAGAAGTGATAGAACCTTGTTGGAGATGGGCTTGTATATGCCATCCAAGAATGTTAGTTGGATTGTAAATTGTAAGCTGAAAGAAAGAGTATCAGAATGGTGTCCGCGTCTGGAACGTATTTGAGTTGTATCTGAACTTGAAATCTGAATGAGTATCAGAATGGCATCCGTGTCTGGAGTGTATCTGAATTGTATCAAAAGGTTGAATCTGAATGAGTAACAGAATGGGATACGTGTCTGGAGCGTATCTGAGTTGTATCTGAAAGTCAAATCTGAATGAGTATCAGGATGGCATCCGTGTCTGGAGCGTATCTGAATTGTATCAAAAGGTTAAATCTGAATGAGTAACAGAATGGCATCCGTGTCTGGAGCGTATCTGAACTGTATCTGAATATTGAAATCTGAATGAGTAACAGGATGGCATCCGTGTATGGAGCGTATCTGAACTGTATCATGATTGCATATTGTTAATGGTAGCTGTTAATCTCATCCTGAAAAGGGTAAAATGTTAGCGTGAACACAAAATTATGTTGCATGAAATGTATGATGCAATATATGTGTTTTATCAATGTTTATGATATGTGGATGTAATGTATGCGCATGTAAGCTGATTTGCTGCATTGCCGTTTGATTGAGGAAAATAAATCCTTGACTGCTGTTGAGGATATGCGGACTCTTCATATCTTGAAATTGAAGTATTGACAAAATCCTATTGTGAGAGCAATGCCATATACTGCTTGAGGAATCTGCTTGGGGAATCCAGAGAATTTTGATGACTTCTACTGGGGATTAATGAATGGGAGTCTTTGTTCCGTTGGGGAGTATCAGAAGTCAGCTGTTATCTGGTTGGATTTCAGGCTTCAAAACAACATACTGGGGAATTTGGAGAAACTGGACGGTTTCCACCGGGGATTAATAATTTGAAGTTTTAGTTCCGTCGGGGATCTAAATGACGTACTGTGAGGATTGCTCATGGAATAGCCTAAAGACGTTTTCCTATTCTTTCAACCTGTCAATAATTGTCTTCTTTCATTTTGTTTATTTGTAAAAAGTAATTATGTTCAAATGCATATGTTCATTAACGAATCATTGGAAGTTTTTGTAAATAAAACACAAATGTAAAGAAAAAAGGCGAATAGTTTTCTGTACTTTAAAGAGATATCTTTGTATTTACTTTGAATAAGTATTTTGTACAAAGGAGACAGACATCCTATTAAGAGGATGGTGCCGTAAAAGTAAGAAAAAATTTATACAAAGAAAGATAGCTATGTGTGATAATCCCATGGGGTTCCCATTCTGCTATAGCCTTTATATCTCTGAGCATCTTGTCTATTTGTTGCTTCGTCCGAAGATGATTGAATTGATCAGAAAACTCCGAATTTTGTCAGTGGAAGTCAGGTATCGTCCGCAAAGTGATCCGATGGGACATAGTCATACGCTTTAATTTCCTAACTTTTTCCTGGACCGCCCTTTCGGGTTTTCAGTCCACCGGGAAACCCTTTTTTTCCCAAGTCTCCATTTTGGGTTTTCAACTTGCCGGGTGTACATATTTTTTTATTTTATCCCTAATTTTTGCCCGAACCTTTTGGTTCGTCGGGATGCCCTTTTTTTGCCTAGGTGTGTCAACCTAGCGGGTCTCTTATGCGATGTATCTTTTGACTAAGTCCGCGTTCGCAGGGTGTGGTAGGTCATTGCCGTCCATGGTGGTTAAGATCATTGCTCCACCGGAGAAGATGCTCTTGATTACAAATGGTCCTTCATAGGTAGGAGTGCATTTTCCCCTGGGATCACTTTGTGGTAAGATAATGCGTTTGATCACTAGATCTCCAACTTGATATACCTGGCGTCTAACTTTCTTATTGAAAGCCTTGACCATCCATTTTTGATACATATTTCCATGGCAAACAGCAGTGAGTCTCTTTTCATCAATTAAGTTTAGTTGGTCAAGCCGAGTCTGGATCTAATCTTCCTCATTCAAACCTGTATCCTTCATAATTCTCAAAGAGGGGATCTGAACCTCAATAGGCAAGACAGCCTCCATGCCATAAACCAAAGAATAGGGTGTTGCCCCAGTTGATGTACGAGTCGTGGTACGGTACCCGTGGAGAGAAAATGGCAACATCTCATGCCAATCCTTGTAGGTGACTGTCATTTTTTGTATGATCTTTGTAATGTTTTTATTTGCAGCTTCAACGACACCATTCATCTTTGGCCGATAGGGGGATGAATTGTGATTCTGAATCTTGAACTGCTCGCACAAGGCGATGATCGTAGTATTGTTAAGGTTTGTACCATTATCAGTGATGATCCTTTCTGGGATACCGTACCGGCAAATGAGATTCTGCTTGATGAAGTGGGCAACAACATTCTTAGTAACGGATGCGAAGGAAGCTGCTTCGTCCCACTTTATGAAATAATCAATGGCCACTAGAATGAAGCGGTGTCCATTGGAGGCTGTAGGCTTGATCTCCCCAATCATGTTGAATCCCCACATAGCAAAGAGCCAAGGAGCCGTCAAGACATTCAGAGGAACCAGAGGTACGTGCACCTTGTCAGCATAAATTTGACACTTATGACTGGTCAGGAGTGTTGATAGCAGTCTGCTTCCATGGTAGACTAGTAATAGCCTGCCCGTAGGATTTTCTTCACCATCCTATGCCCACTGGAGTGAGTGCCAAAAGTACCTTCATGTAATTCAGCCATGATCTTTTCAGCCTCGATCTTATCCACACAACGGAGCAGAATAGAGTCATGATTGCGTTTGTACAGGATGCCATTACTCAGGAAGAACTTAGCAGAGAATCTCCTTAAGAACTTTTTATCATTGATTGAAGCTCTTTCTGGATATTCCTGAGCCTCGAGATACCTCTTGACTTCATGAAACCAAGGCTGGTCCACTACTTCTTCAGTATTAATCTCATGACAGTGTGCTGGTTCGTCCATTCATTCAATGGTGATCCGGGGAGCCTCGTTATCCCAATTAAGTTTAAACATAGATGACATTGTGGCTAGAGCATCTGCTAGCTGATTTTCTTCTCGCGGGAAATGCTCGAAGGTGATCTGCTCAAAATGTGGTAGCAATGTCATCTGTTTAAACTTAATTGGGTGCTTGGTGTCACATTCTCCTTTAATCTGACTGATGACCAAAGCTGAATCTCCAAACACATCTAAAGATTTGATTCCCAAGTCTATGGCAGCCTTGAGACCAAAGATGCATGCTTCGTATTCCGCCATGTTGTTCGTATAGTTGAAGCAAAGTCTGGAAGTAAAGGGAGTATGACACCCTTCCGGAGATATGAGTACAACGACGATACCATTACCAAGTGCATTGGATGCCCTATCAAAGAACAGGGTCCATCAGGATCGTTGTTCAGGTCCGTCATATGGTCTAATTTCTTCACAGTTGTCTAATGTCATGATGTCTTCATCCGGTAATTCAAACTTCATTGACTGATAATCTTCTACAGCTTGATGAGCAAGATGATCAGCTAACACACTGCCCTTTATAGCTTTCTGGGTAGTGTATTGTATTTCATATTCTGTTAGGATCATCTGCCATCTAGCTATCCTCCCAGACAGAGCAGGCTTTTCAAAGATGTACTTTATCGGATCCATCTTAGATATCAACAAAGTGGTATGAGTCAACATATACTGTCTTAGCCGGCGAGCATCCCATGCCAAAGTGTAGCAAGTTTTCTCGAGCAGTGAATATCTGGTTTCACAGTCGGTAAACTTTTTGCTCAGGTAGTAAATAGTGTGCTCTTTTCGGCCAGACTCGTCATGCTGCCCCAATACACACCCCATTGAGTTCTCTAAAACGGTCAGATACATGATCAGTGGTCTTCCTTCGACTAGTGGCATTAAAACAGGAGGCTCTTGTAAGTACTCTTTAACCTTGTCAAAAGAAATCTGGCACTCATCATTCCATCTGACTACTTGATCTCTCTTTAATAGTTTGAAGATTGGCTCATAAGTAGCTGTCAAATGAGAAATGAATCTGGCAATATAGTTCAGGTGTCCCAAGAATCCTATGACTTCCTTCTCAATACGAGGAGCAGGAATTTCTTGTATCACTTTAACCTTGGCAGGATCAACCTCGATGCCTTTGTTGCTGACAATGAAACCTAAGAGTTTACTGGACCTGACTCCGAATGTGCACTTGTTTGGATTCAATCTTAACTTGTACTCCTTCAATCTCACAAACAACTTTTGCAAGTGATCAAGGCGCTCCTCTTCAGTTTGTGATCGGGCTATCATGTCATCTACATAGACCTCTATCTCATGATGTATCATATCATGAAATAAGGCTACCATGACGCATTGATAGGTTGCCCCATCATTCTTCAGTCCGAATGGCATCACTTTGTAGCAGAACATGCCCCACTGTGTGACAAATGTAGTTTTCTCCATGTCCTCAAGTGCCATTTTGATTTGGTTATAACCCGAGAATCTGTCCATGAAGGAAAACACATTGTGCTGGGTTGTATTGTCAATCAGGATATCAATGTGGGGAAGTGGAAAATCATCTTTAGGGCTGGCCCTGTTTAAATCTCTATAATCCACGCACATTCGTACTTTGCCGTCCTTTTTAGGCACGGGAAAAATGTTGGCAACCCATTGAGGATAGGAAGTGACAGTTAAGAATCCAGCATTGAATTGTTTCATGACTTCCACTTTGATCTTCTCTGACATGTCAGGTCTCATGCGGCAGACTTTTTGCTTCACTGGTGGACAGTCTTCTCTTGTGGTTAGACGATGTACCACGATGTCTGTATCAAGCCCTAGCATGTCTTCGTTTAAGCAGGAAAAGATCTCAATATAATCATGCAATAGCTGAATTAGACGCTCCTTGACACTTGGATATAGATTGGCACCCACCTTGATTTCCTTTTTATCTTCCTCGGTACCCAAGTTGATTGTATCCAATGGTTCCTCATGAGGCTGAATAGCTCTTTCCTCTTGTTGTAGTAGTCTGGCCAATTCCCATGGTACTTCACAATCTTCCTCACCTTCATATTTGGCTTGGTAGATTAGATCTTCAGAGTCACTAAAGGCCATAGCAGTATCATTACCCATGGGATCTAGAATGGAGAGGTATCTGCATTTGTGAGTGTGGGTGTGTGTAAGGGTATAGCCATCTTTAAACAGTAAAATGTAAAAGAAAGACAATGAGCACAAAAAGGTTTGTATGTGAAAAAACATCCATGATTCATTGAATGTCATATGAAGATGAAATAAAAACCCTTACAAATGGACCATTGTGCCTCGGGTAAGACACAAGGTTTTTAAAGTGCGAATTGTTTGTGAATATTACAAGTCCAACAGAAATGTAAAAGATAAATTACTGAGAGATGAAAGTTATTGGGACAAAGTCTTTGGCTTCCCAATTGCGAAGTCCTCCGTTGACAGTAGGAAATATCCAATCTTCTAAGCTGCCATCTTCTTCACCATCTTCCACTGTGTTGACCTCCCGGTTACTAATCTTCAAAGGTGGCCCTCCAGCACGGGCACGGTGCACAGCCTTCTGAGCAGTTGAAGTAAACCCCAAGCCAAACTTGTCTAATTTATACAAGATGTCCGGAAGCTTCCCCCAGATGGTGCATCCACCTTCTTCTACTAGTGCCTTGGCGTCCTTTAGAGATGAAATCTGAAGTGGAGGTCTTGTGATCTTGGGAATCGGGGATACCTCCTTGGTTACCTCTACTTCTTGAGAGACCTCTTCGAAATGTTGAAAAGGAGTTTCAATGAATTCGCCATCCAACTCCACATATCAGAAAGAATTTATATGACTAATCATGTACTCCTCCTCTCCGTGGATAGTGATGATATTTCCATGGACCAAGTACTTCAGCATCTGGTGTAGCGTGGAAGTGATAGCACCGACATTATGGATCCAGGACCGTCCTAACAGACAGGAGTAAGAGGGGCAGATGTCCATTACATAGAAGGTTGAGTTGAAAGTCTGAGTTCCCACTTTTACGAGGATGTCCACCTCCCCGTGGACCATCCTCTTTGAGCCATCAAAAGCTCTCACAACTATGTTACTGGGTTTCAATGTCAGCTCTTCGCAATCCAATCTGTCAAGAGCTTTCTTCGGTAAAATGTTCAAAGATGAACCCGTGTCCACCAAGACATGGGCCAGAGTCGTTCTTCTACACTCCACAGAGACATGTAATGCCTCGTTGTGCTTTCTCCCTCTGGGTGTCAAATCAGCATCAGAGAAGCCTAGGCCATTATCAGCTGTCAAACTGGCCACACAACCTTGGAATTGGTCAGCAGACGTCTCTTGTGGCACATGGGCAGTCTTCAGAAATTTTACCAGAGCCTTCGCATGTGCCTTAGAGCACAGCATCAATGCTAGCATGGAGATCTTGGAGGGAGTTTGCCCCAACTATTCAACCATGTCATAGTCACTCTTCTTTATTATCCTTAGGATCTCTTCCATTTCCTTCTTGGATGTTTCGGGGATAGCTAGTGGTTGAGCCTTCATCCGTAAAGGCTCCTCTTAAATGCTTTTTCCTCAATTTTCCGCAGTAGAGGTGTTGGTAGGGATAACATCAGGGATCGTGTTGTCTTTGTTGGTAGGAGCAATTGCAGGTATGATTATTGGTACAAAGGTAATCTTCGGAACAGCCACGAGTCCAAAAGCTGCCTTTGGAGGGGCAATCTCTGGAGAGAAGATTCTACCACTACGGGTAATCTTACTAGTTCCGGCAATATTGCTAATGTCGGAATCTTCTTCTTCGGAGCTCACTTCTTCGGAGGTCTGCCTATCTTGTCTGATGCCATGGTAGTAGATTTCTCCACCATAATTCCACGGTACTGTTTTATCTGATTCATATGGGACCGGCCCGGGCATTGTAATTATGAGAGGAGTAGTCTTTGGAACTGATGTAATCCTAACGGGTATTTTGGGGACCCTAGAAGGATTAGCGGAGATGGTTATGATTGAAACGTCTTCAATAGGAATGGGTGAAACAAGAGCATTTTCAAACAGAATTTCTTGGTTGTCTATCAGGCGTTGAATGCCTGTCTTTAATAGAGGGCAATCAGTTGATGAGGATAAGCAAAGATGGTAGTCTTTATTACAACCTGGGAATATACCAGCTTTCAACAAGTTTATCTTAATGATCGGGAGCGGAGTTAAGAGTTCATCTACTGTAGCAACAAACAAATCTTCCTCGATAGCATTGGCGTTGTGACCATGTCTAGGCATAGGAGTAGAAATGACATTTGGTTTCTCGGGTGCCTCAAACTCAATCTTTTTTGCATCTATGAGGTCTTGAATTTTGTTTTTCAAAGCCCAACAGTTGTTGGTGTCGTAGCCCGGACTTTCAGAATGGTATGCGCATCTGGCATTCGGGTGATAATGAGGGGACGCCGTGTTGGGATTCTTTGGAGCTTCCTTCAAAGTTGCCAAGTTAGATTTCAGAAGATGTGGTAAGACCTGGGATAGAGTCATATTAATCCTGGTGAATTACCGGACCGGGCTTTCCACCCTCGGTTGATTACTCCTTGGTTGATCATATGTAAGCTTTGGGATCATAACGGCCCCTACCATTGGTCGACGTTCAGCTCTCCCTTGGTTCCTTTGTGGATAAACAGCAGATATCTCCTTCTTCCCCGTGAAAGGCTTTTTCACAGCTGTAGAGGTAGATGAATCTTTCTGAATCTTTCCACTTTTTATGCCGGCTTCCACCCTCTCTCCGGTTAATATTAACTCAGTAAATCCAACATATGAACTCCCAATCAAATGGTTGAAGAAAGGGCCCGATAGAGTGCCTAAGAACATATCCACCAAATCCCTTTCAGACAGAGAGGGTTGCACTCTCCCAGCTAGATCTCTCCATTTTTGTGCGTAATCTTTGAAACCCTCATTTGAAGCCATAGCCCTACTCTGAAGTTGAGTATGGGTAGGCGCCAAATCTGCATTATACTGGTATTGTTTATTGAAAGCTGCGGAAAGGTCTTCCCAATTGTGGATGCCGACCCTTTCTAATTGGTAAAACCAATCGAGTTGTGTTCTGTATAAACTATCTTGGAAAAAATGCACCTACAAGTCTTTATCGGTAGAGTGCGGCTGAATCTTTCTCACGTATGATCGAAGATGCATTTTAGGACACGACACCCCATCATATTTTGCAAACAACAGCACTTTAAACTTTGGTGGGATCACAATTCCCGACACTAGCCCCAATTCTTCAAAGTCTAGACCCGGTACCCTTTGTATTTCCATAGCGCTTAAACGCTCTTCAAGATGTTTGTACTTATCATCGACCGGAGGGTATTGTTCCTCATAGTAGTCTTCCTATTCTTCCTCCTCTTCAGATTCTGATGGAACCGCTGTTTCTTTTCCTTTCCCTTCTCCTTCCCCGGAAGTGGTTGCAAAATTCAAAGTTCTTCTAGTTTGTCCCTAAAATCTTCTCCCCATATTCAAAACCCCAGTGGCTTTCTTTGTTTTCTTCTTTCTTTCTTCAGCTAACAGAGTCTTCAACTCATCTAGTCCCTTGGCTAGGGTCATGAGTAACTGTTGAAACTGCGTGTTTTGAGCTTGAAGATCTTTGACCGTCTGTTTGAGATCCATCTTACTGAAATAAACAGTAGAGAGATGAGGAAACTGGTTTCAAAAGACCTGTTTATGTTATGATGAATGATATGTGCATATGCAATGTTTTCAAGGATTTTAAAAGATTCAAGTTTGTTTTAAACAAAAAGAAACACACGTTATATTAATAAGATAGAGTTTGAGTACATCAATTCCTCTTGGGCAAAATAATACAACACTCTAAGATAAAAAAGTAGTGTGCATCCTCTTTGGTTGTAGGTATTTAAAGTCTGCTCCTCATGAAGTAGCCTAGTGAGTTCCAAAACCTTCTTCTCGCTTGCGTAGAATTGGGCTTCGAAAGTATCTCGCTCTCCTTTGAGTTGTATCCAATCCCTTTGTAGATCTTCGAGTGATGTGGGCATGTCAGGATGTAGGATAGTGTATGGAACTTCTCCTTCCTTAACAGGCTCAATAATCACTGGGAGAATGGAAGGATAAGGAATCATAAGACTTTGAGCGCGGGTTCGTACCCACTTGAGGTGAGGCTCAAGAGGGATGGAATTCTTGTGTCCCAAAGTCTTGCTATGCACCTTGTTTAGCATCCTCCAAGCTCGGATGAATCTCTGGCGAAGACCTTGATCGCTGTTGTCGTAGTCGAATACCAAGCCTTGAATCAGCATATCATGTGGGCCATCCCTTCGGGCATAACCAAACTGTCTTAGAGCTAAGCATGGGTTGTAGGTGATGCCTCCCCTAATTCCAAGTAGAGGGACATTAGGGAATTCCCCATAACGGTCAATAATGATAACATTCTCTTTGGATCGAGAGCACCAATGAATATCTGAATGTTTGAGCGTCATTAACCTTTGTGACCACCTTAATCCTTGCTCATTTTTTAAGACTGATTGGGGAAGATGAGAAATAAACCATCTTGCCAGGAGGGGAGTGAAACACATAAGGACACCTCTTTTCCTCATTGTACGAGTGTGAAAAGAGTGTAGGATATCCCCTAGTAATGTAGGCACCGGATTGCGTGACATGAAGATTTTGACGGTGCTCATATCTATGAGTTGGTCAGGATTGGGGAACAAGACCATCCCATAGATAAGAAGAGCCACAATCTCCTCAAAAGCTTGCAAGTCTAGGGAATTCCAACAGCTTTGGGCTTTCTCAAATAGAAACTTTGCTAAGAAACCTTTGACACCACTTCTAGTTTCCCAATGAGTTGTGACATCAGATGAGTGCAAGTGCAGGGCTTGAGCAATCTCTTCTGGATTTGGATCTCTTTCCGTACCGTTGAAAGGTAGTTGATTGAGAATAGGAATCCTCAAGAGTTGAGAGAGTTCTTCCAAAGTAGGCACAAGCTGATAGTCAGGAAATGTGAAGCAATGATGCAAAGGGTCAAAGAACTGGAAGAGAACCTTCATCATATCCTCCTCTGTGTTGGAGGTGACCAAGTTGAGTAGACGACCATGTCTCTCGGTGAATGGAGAGTTCTCAGGGATCCTTGAAGCTAGCTCCTTGAGCTGTGGAGGAATTCTTACAAGGTTGATTTGGATAGTTTTCCTGTGAAGTGAATCCATATCCTACAAAACAAGAACAAAGATGAATCTCCAAAATACTTGAAATGGTTAGTGGATGCATATGATGTTCATGATGTCCATGATGTTATGTACAAGTATGCATATACAAGCAAATCAAACAAGTTCTTAGTTTAGGCTTGCATGGGGTTTTATAGGTAAGTACCCTCTTGAAGTTTAGTTGGCTCAACCTGTCCTAATAATAGTAATCGGGTTCTAAGGAGCTCAATATCACTAGATTGTTTCCTTGGTCATTGTTTCAGCTCAAGCCTCTTTAATAGCGGCCTAAATATCCCAAGAAACCAACCCTTAATGAGTGTAGTATCGAGTATCTACCAACTTCGGACTGCACCAAAGCCGGTCATCTCACTACATCCTAAAGGCCAAGTTGGTCAAGTAAAGGGTTCTAGAAGTTCATTAGTGCTTCATGACATCACTCAGCGGCCCCGTATTCTCTTTGATTAACTCAAAGGCTACCGGTACCCACAAATATGTCACACTAACATAGCTATTGCTTAGACCATGTTGGTATACCCCGCATAGTTTCTACAACGTATTGCTATTTACCTATAATGTTTTCCAAATCCAGGTGGAGGATTCAAACCCTAAACAAAGAACCATAATGTAAAGCAAACAAGTCAAACAAATGTAAGCAAATAAATGTGATCTAAACCTTAAGGTAACCCCACTTCTATAAAATTCCCCAGCAGAGTCGCCAGTTCTGTGATACGGTGGGAGAACTGACTTGAGGGTTTTGCGTTTTATCGCAAATGTCGCGGTTAGCAAAAGTCGCCACCTACTTTTCTTTTATCCAAAAGGAAAGGTGAAAAAGCACAGGAAATACCTTTGAGGTGTTTTCTTGAGTTCGGGGGGTAGATTATGAAAAGGGAAGGTATTAGCACCCTTTTCATCCATGGTTTTCCATGAGCTCTTAGTTACTTGCTTAGATCACTTGCTTTTGTTGTTTGAAATTGTGTTTGGTGTGGTTTTTAAAGTATTTTGTAAAATAGGCCATTCGTTTAGGAAATATTTGTAATGATTCTCATTTGTAAGAATGTATACAAACATGTTTGTCTTTTGAAAATGTTTTCAATGATTGTAAGATGTTTTGAAATGTGTGTATTTGTTTTGAAAATAGCAAGGATAGTTGTTTGAAATGGAGCAAGTAACTAGAAGCCATCTACCTACTCAAATGTCTTTCTTGTGCATTTTCTATTCCTTTGACATTGTTGTCTTACCATTGATTTGGTAAGAAACCCTATCTTTGGATGTAAATGGGACGGGTGTGGGTCATCGTATAACCATGATTAGAAATGTTGCCAAGTATCTTAACATTTTGAGGGACGACGATCAATTTGTAAGGCAACTTTTGAATAGCGTCATCGAGGGACTATGATCTTTATGTTTGTTTTGTTTTGCCAAGATACTTCGCATGCGTAACATGGCCATTTTTGTTTTATGAAACCAAGTGGAGAAACCCTAAGGATGCTTGTGTGCAAGTGTATCATTTTCATGCTTTGATTTTGTCTTGTATTTAGGATGTTCTATTTTGCTTTGTTTTGATCTTGTCATACAAACCCTAATTACTAATCATGGCATATAAAGCGATAAATTGCATAATGTAAATATTTCTAAGCTATTACAACAATTTATGGGAGGGGGGAATATAAATTTGAATAGGGATTTGCAAAAATATAAACCTAAATAAATTATTACAACCAAATCGAATTTGCACGAATTGAAAATAAATAAAATACAATATTCAAAGATGCAATATAATGTATATGTAAGAAAAGATTTTTTTGTGTCTTGATTTTTATGTAAAAGAAATTTTCATCTAAACCTAAAAATATAAGGAAAAGGAATTAATTTTTTAAAAGGGGTTTAACCCTAATTATTGTTTTAAAAGAAAATAAAGCTATTATGCATTATTTTTTATGTATTTTTTTGTATTAAAAGAATAGTTAACATTGTATGAAAATATAAAAATTTTATATATGCAAAAAATAAATATTTATAAGTATGAAATGAGAAATAAATAAGTAAATTAAACTAAATATATTTTTGATTATATTTTACAAGTTATTAATAAAATGCATGATATATAATAAAATAAAATATATATTTTTATGTGAAAAAATAAAATAAAAATGCAATATTATGAAATTTACATTTTTTGGGATTTTTATGTACCAAAGAAAATATTTAATATATTAAAAATGAAAATAAATACAAATAAAATAAAAATATAAAAAAGGTTAGCAGGGGGGTGATGTAGCAGATTGGTAGTAATGTTAGCAAAAATATGCTAAGCCCACAAGACTGAGCCCAAACCTGCAAAAAAGATAAAAAACTGGAAAATGGAAAAATATAGAAAACCAAAAGTAGCGCCTAAGTTCGAACCCAGGACATGGGTCTCACCAGCGCGCTACTTTGCCACTGGGGTGGCTATACATCCATTGTCTTATGGAAAGCAAAAATAATATAACCCAAAACAAGTCCTTGCCCTGTACTTCATCTTCTTCCTCAAGCTTGGCCAGACATCCTGTAACTCTCTCATACTTCCATGAAAATGAAAACCCATAACATGAAACTTTTAGTACTTGAACTCACGATTCCAACCATATAAGTTATATGAACTATCAATCAAAAATCAAAGAGAATTTTAACATCCCTAAATTTTACCCTATGATGAGGACTACACTTTTTATTCACAAATCATGGCCTATGGTTGCCTGTACAAGGAGATAGAGTTTGAGATTTTACCTCCTTCAGTTGGAATCGTGGATGAAACTGGGATGAGTTTGATGGAGGCCTGATGCTTGCTTGAGCTTCCTTGAACTTCCCTGAATATATTCCAACCCCTTCCTTGCTCTGAAAGTATCTGAAACTCCTTGGCCAAGTCATACTGCATGCTCTGAAATCAACAATGGCAGATGATGGAAAAGTGATTACAGAACAGGGCTGAAGGTATGGATTAGTTTGATATCAAGTATGTAAGATGTTTGAATGATCAAAACTTGAAACGCACGAGCCAAATGGAAGATGGGTATGCTTATGCCAAAACTGCAGGTTTGGACAGATTTTTGGTGTTTTTCTGTTTGGGAGTGTTTCAATCCTTTTCTAATCGTGTCCTGTGTTGCATAATGTTTGTATATTAGTATAAGATCAGTTTCCTATCTTCCCTTCAACAGATGTGCCAGTTCTAGCCTTTTGGCCACCTTTCTTGCTTTTGAAGCAAAGTGAAGGGACAAGGCTTGCCATGCTTGTACTTGCTCTGTTAGGGTTGGTATCAGCTTGTACAATTTGCTTTAGACCTGTGGAACTTTTGTGTACAATGGAGACAGGTGCAATGCTCAAGAAATGGAAAGTGGTAAAAGTTGTGCTTTTCCAAAATGGCAATGGTCACTTTATGCCATTTTTGGAATTGCAACTTGGATAATGGTTCTAAGGCATGGATCAAAGCTTTGTCAACTGAGTAAGAATTTAATTAAGGAGTGAGGAACAAGTTTGGGACCTGTAAAGCATGGATTAGGCAGCATAGGTATTGATTGCAACTTTGTTCTTCATGAAATGGCTTGGACAAAAAGTGAGAAATTTCCAACTTCATCTCTTCGATTCTCCCTACTCAAAAATGATCTTGAAGATTTCTTGGACATTTTGGAAAGCTTGCAATGTGATTTATAACTCATATTTGAAATGTATTTTGATATACCTCTTGGAACTAGGTGAAAAATTGCCATGAAGTTGGGTCCAAAACATGCCTAAATTAGGGCAAAATTTCACTAAGTTATTTAGTTCATGACTATGTGTTCTTAAATTTATATCTTGAGACCCAAGCATCTTTAGGGAAAAGTGTGTGAATCAAAGTTGTAGATCTCATGGAGGTCTACAACTTTCATGTTTTTAACTTTCCTTGAATCATTATGCATCATGGTGAAAAAGTGGCATAAAGTTGAAAAAAATTAAGAAATTTTCTATACTTAGAAAATTTTCTAAGTTAAGAAAAATTTCATATTCAAACCCTAATCTTCAAACTTGGATTTCTTGATGAACAAATTTCACATTTTGACATGTTTTGATGAATTATGACCCTTGGCACTTGATTTTTACCAAAAAGTCAAAGTTTGACTTTTCAGTGCACAATTGACTTTTGATCAGTTGACTGCAAATTTCATCTGTTAATCCAATGAATTTGAGATGTTTTGAGCCATGTAATTAAGTAAAGATGATGCCATTGAATCCTTGAAATCATGCTTTAACTCAGTTGGTCATTTTCTAGGTTATAAATCAGAAATTACCCTTCCTCAGTCAAAACCCTAATTTTGACCATTTTGCCCTTTTGGTGATTTGACAAAATTTCTTGAGGAATTATGATCCAAACTTGACCAAATGATGCATATAAGTAAAAATTTTGATTTTGATAAAAAATTATGAAGTTTGACTGTAAATTGGCCATGGTTGACTTTTTCCCAAATACAGCTGATTTTTAAGTCAACTGTCTAATTGATTGATCAAAAATATGGTTCAAGGCTTGAAACTTGTCATGAGTGATCTTAGGGATCCATAATGATGTTTGAAAGTCATATGAAGCATTGATAGTCCAAAAATCCTTGTGCAAACTCAAACCCTAATTTTGGGTTATCAGTGCAAGATGAGATGTCTTGAGCTAACCAAACCCTAATCCAGTCTTGAGTCAAAGAGATCTTGTGAGAAAAGTTTTGATAAATGAGAGGGAAAATTTTGGGGTACAACAACTGCCTTAGGAGAGAGTTTGTCTGGTCCACTCTTGGGCAACCTTGAGTAAATTGAGGATCTCTTGGAGTATGTTTTGAGTAAACTGAGAGGGCAAATTTTGGGATACAACACTACCTTATTGATATCTAAAATGGATCCAATAAAATACATCTCGAGAAACCTGCCCTCTCTGGGAGATTATCGAGATGGCAGATGATCCTGACAGAATATGACATACATTATACTACCCAGAAAGCAATAAAGGGCATTATACTAGCTGATCACCTTGCTCATCAAGCTGTGGATGACTACCAGTCCATGAAGTTCGAATTCCCAGATGAAGACATCATGATGGTAAACAACTGTGAAGAATTCAGACCATATGACAGACCTGAACAAGGATCCCGATGGACCCTGGTTTTTTATGGGGCGTCCAACACACTCGGTAATGGTATAGGTGTTCTACTCATATCTCCTGAAGGATGTCATACTCCCTTCACGGTAAGACTCTACTTCAATTGTACAAATAACATGGCAGAATATGAAGTATGTATTTTTTGTATCAAAGTTGCCATAGATTTGGGGATCAAATCCTTAAATGTACTCAGAGATTCAGCTTTGGTCATCAGCCATATCAAAGGGGAATGGGACACCAAACACCCTAACCTCATCCCCTATAATGAACATGTGTTGACATTGATCCCACATTTTGAGAAGATTACCTTCGAGCATTTCCCGCGAGAAGAAAGTCAGCTAGCAGGCGCACTTGCCACAATGTCATCCATGTTTAAACTTAAATGGGATAACGAGGCTCCCCAGATCACCATTGAACGAATGGATGAACCAGCTTACTGTCATGAGATTAATAATGAAGAAGTGGTGGACCAGCCTTGGTTTCACGAAGTCAATAGGTATCTCGAGGCTCAAGAATATCCGGAAGGAGCTTCACTCAATGATAAGAAGTTCTTAAGGAGATTCTCTGTGAAATTCTTCCTTAGTAATGGCATTCTCTACAAATGCAACCATGACTCTGTGTTACTTCGATTCATAGACAAGGTTGAAGCGGAAAAGATCATGGATGAGTTACATGAAGGCACTTTTGGTACCCATTCCAGTGGGCATACGATGGCAAAGAAGATCCTACGGGAAGGCTATTACTGGTCTACCATGGAAGCAGATTGCTATCAACACTCTTGAACCTGCCACAAGTGTCAGATTTATGCTGACAAGGTGCACGTACCTCTTGTTCCTCTGAATGTCTTGACGGCTCCTTGGCCTTTTGCTATGTGGGGTATCGATATGATTGGGGAAATCAAACCAACCGCCTCTAATGGACACCGCTTCATCTTAGTGGCCATTGACTATTTTACAAAGTGGGTTGAGGCAGCCTTTTTCGCTTCCGTTACCAAGAATGTTGTAGCCCAGTTCATTAAACAGAATCTCACCTGTCGGTATGGTATGCCGAAGAGGATCATCACAGACAATGGTACAAATCTAAACAATATTATGATCACCTCCCTATGTGAGCAATTCAAGATCCAGCATCACAATTCTTCGCATTACCGGCCAAAGATGAATGGTGTTGTCGAAGCCGCAAATAAGAACATCAAAAAGATCATACAGAAAATGACAGTCACATACAAAGACTTGCATGATATGCTACCATTCACTCTCCATGATTATCGTACCACGACATGCACATTAACCGGGGCAACACCCTAATCTCTGGTATACGGCATGGAGGATGTCTTGCCTATTGAGGTCCAGATCCCCTCTCTGAGAATCATGAAGGATGCAGGTCTGAACGAAGACGATTGGATCAAGACTCGACTTGATCAACTGAACTTGATTGATGAGAAAAGGCTTACCGCTGTCTGTCATGGTCAGATGTATAAAAAACGGATGATCAAGGCTTTCAACAAAAAGGTCAGACGCCAAGTGTATCAAGCCGGGGATCTGGTGATCAAACGTATCATACTACCTCAGGGTGATCCCAGGGGAAAATGGGCTCCTACATACGAAGGACCATTTCTGATCAAAAACATATTCTCTGGTGGAGCAATGATCTTGACCACCATGGATGGTGACGACCTACCCCACCCTGTGAACGCGGACGTAGTCAAAAGATACTACGCATAAGAGACCCTCTAGGTTGACACACCTAGGCAAAATAAGGGCATCCCGGCGAACCAAAAATGTTCGGGGAAAAATTAGGGATAAAACGAAAAAAAATTGTACACCCGGCAAGCTGAAAACCCGAAAGGGAGGCTTGGGCAAAAAAGGGTATCCCGGTGGACTGAAAACCCGAAAGGGCGGTCCAGGAAAAAGTTAGGGAATTAAAGCGTATGACTATGTCCCGTTGGATCACCTTACGGACAACCCGCAAGCTCGATGGTTCTGATCAATTCAATCAGCTTCGGACAAGGAAATAAATAGATAAGATGCTCAGAGACATGAAGGCTATAGCAGAATGGGAGCCCCATGGGATTATTTCACATAGCTATCTTTTATTTGTATCAAATTTTCATTTTTTATGACGAAATTCTCTTACTAGAATGATTGTCTCATTGTACAAAAATACTTACTCAAATTCAATACAAAGATATCCCTTTGAAAGTGCAAAACTATCTGTTTTTTCTTTACTCTTATGTTTTGTTTACAAAAACGTCCAATGATTTATTTTTGAACATATGAATTTGAACGTAACTACCATATACAAATGAACAGAACATAAAGACAATCACTAATTGATTTAAGAGATAGGGAAATCTCTCTAAGCTATAAAATCCCCGGCAGTTTGCAGTTTAATCCCCAACGGAACCAAACTTCCAGTTATCACTCCCCAGTAGAAGTCATCCAATTTCTCAAGATTTCTCAACAGGATTTTACAAGAAGTACACGGCATTTCCCTTACAAGAAGGTTTATTTCTCTAAGTGGAAATTCATCAACACTTCAAAACATGAAGACTTGCAATCCGTATCCTCAGCAGCAGTCGGGGATTTATTTTCCCCAATCCAACAAACAGTATAGCAGATTAGATAACATACACATACATCGCATCCATATATCATAAACATCGATAACACGAATGCATGTATCACAATATCATTATACCATGCATTTCATACAACATGACATTGCATAATTAGCTAACATTTTACCCTTTTCAGGATAAGGTTAATCAATAACTACCATTAACAATGGTCAAAGGCTTTTCAGATACAATTTAGATACGCTCCAGACACGGATGCCATCCTGATACTCATTCAGATTCAATCTTCCGATACAGTTCAGATATGCTCTAGATACAGATGCCACCCTGATACTCATTCATATCCATCTTTCACATACAGTTCAGATACGCTCCAGATATGGATGCCATCCTGATACTCATTCAGATTCAAATTTTCAGATACAGTTCAGATACGCTCCAGACATGGATGCCATCTTAATACTCATTCAGATTCAACTTTCAGATACAATTCAGATACGCTTTAGACACGGATGCCATCCTGATACTCATTCATATTTAATCTTCAGATACAGTTCAGATACACTCCAGATACGGATGCCATCCTGATACTCATTCAGATTCAATCTTCAGATATAGTTCAGATACGCTCCAGATACGGATGCCATCTTGATACTCATTCAGATTCAATCTTCAAATACATTTCAGATAGGCTCCAGATACGGATTCCATCCTGATACTCATTCAGATTCAATCTTCAGATACAGTTCAGATACGCTCCAGACATGGATGCCATCCTGATACTCATTCAGGTTCAACTTTCAGATACAGTTCAGATACGCTCCAGATACGGATGCCATCCTGATACTCATTCAGATTCAACTTTCAGATACAGTTCAGATACACTCCAGAAATGGACGCCATCCTGATACTCATTCAGATTCAACTTTCAGATACAGTGCAGATACGCTCCAGACACGGACGACATTTTGATATTCATTTAGTTTCAGCTTACAGATACGGCTCAACAATCATTTGTGGATGGCATCTACAAGCCCATCTCCAACAACTTTCCATCATCCCTCTAAATGGCATCTTTAAGCTCGTTCCCTATTACATCACTTGGGGGATGGGGATACAGATTTACAAATGGGGATTGCAAGAAATCAAATCCTAATTATCTATTACAACCATATTGAAACTTGAATAATATACAAGAATTGAAAGGAATATAATGTACAAGAATAGAAATGGAAAGGGAATGTATTTTGGTTTTTTTTATAAATAAATATGAAAATAAAATATTTTTTGTGATATTTTTATATAATCATAAAATAGACATTGTAAATAAATAGTGTGCAAAAAATCAACTCAAAATGAGTTATTTTGATTGGTTTGAAAAATGTTGAAGTTTGTTAAAAAATGAAAAAAAAAACAAGTGATAAAAAAACATGTTTTGGTCCTGCCAAGGTTTGAGCTCAGGTTCTCCACACCTTTCCTTCAGAACGGTCAGCACTCAATATGTTATAAACCTACATGTTAGTTTGGAAAAAATACAAAAGGTCTCGCTGGGGCTCGAACCAAGGACCTTCTACATGGCAAGTCTTTAGCGTGCGCTGTTTGTATCACTGGGGTGGTCTGTTTCATCCATTAGTAAGATGACTTCGATTAGATATAAAATGAACTCATTTCTGAATGTTTGAGCATGGATTCATCTTATTCCTTCGCGCGCGCAGGGATGCATAACTCCATTGTTAAGCTTCGAAAAGCTTCATTTCTCAGCCAAATCGAAAGAATGTAAACATCAAACCTGCCTAGAATTTGAATACGAATCCAACCATGTAATTTTTGAAAGCTATGGGTCAGAGGTTAACATGAATATTGTCTAGTACCAAAACTAAAACCTAACTGATCATATATGAAATTCTCATTGTATAAGTAGTGATAATCAAAACTAAGAGCTTGGTCAACTTCCTAGATATGATATCTACATCTTTTCTTTTATTTGTGTGTGCTGAAAATGCTTGTATCAAGATATCACAATTAAGAAATCCTACCTCTTGAAATGCAATTTGAATGAGCTCTGTATGACCTCCAGAAATGGTTCGATGATGGATTAAGCTTGCAGGCATTTTCCTTGAGCTAGTGGGATCAGTGCTTTGCTTTAAAAGTCACTGAATCGAAAGGCTGGTATATGGAAGCTGGGAGTGAATCGAAAGGCTCACTAATGCATGAAGGGATTTTATATTTTTGTGTGTAAAGTCAGGATGTGCCAAGTTTTATGCTTGTGTGCAAGTTCTGAGTTTTTTGAGAGTTTGGGAGTGTTTGAGGAATTTTCAACACAACAAGAATATGGCCCATTAGCTTGCAAATGGTCTCTTTATTTATAGAGAAAAGGTTTGGAAAGTTGAAGTAATCAGATTTTTAAGATAACAACTTATGGTTTGGTTGGAATGCAAATATCAAGGTATCCAAGTTTTCTATGATCCCAAGATGAAGTACCAAAGTTACTGGTTTAGAGGGGTTGCTTTCTATGATTTATGGTGGGGTAAGAATCAGAAGCAAACAAAGTATGGGCTCAAGATAAATTTGTACCAAAAAGTTTGCTTTCCAATAATAGCAATGATAACTTTATGCCATAAATGTAAAGATATTTTGGACAATGACTTAATAACTTGGGTAAGAGCTTAATTCATTGTGTAAACAATTAATTATGGAGTGAAATGCAAGTTAGAGGCCTGCAAAGCAAGATCATGTAGCATGGCCTATGGATTCTGTCTTCAACTTGATTCCTTGAATCGAATACTCCATCCCTTCATTTTGATCATAATGATCCATAACTTTCGACCAAACTCATCAACAGAGAAAACAATATCTATTTCCACAAATTGTGTGTTCTTCAAATGGACCAACAATTATATGTTCTTCGAATCCATCAATTGTATGTTCTTTGAATGGACCACCAAATGTATGTTCTTCAAATGGACCACCAATTATATGTTCTTCGAATGGACCACCAATTATATGTTCTTCGAATGGGCCACCAAATGTATGTTCTTTGAATCCACCAATTATATGTTCTTCTAATTGACCATATTCATCTGAATGTACCACTCGAAGATTGTGGATTGAAGCAAGCATGAAGGAAGCCATTGCCTTGTTGATTAATGCAAGCATGAAGGAAGTCATTGCTTTGTGGATTGAAGCGGGTTGCTCAAAGGAAGCCAGTGCCTTAATCGAAGCTTGGGGATCGAAGCAGGTTGCTCGAAGGAAGCCAATGCCTCAGTAAAATCTTGGGGATTGAAGCAAGTTTTCTCTTCTTCGATTTGTCAAAATATGCCAACCATTCCTTTCGATCAGTCTTTGCCCTTTCGACAATTTCCTCTTCCTCCTTTCTTCGACCTGATGCTTGAGAGCCCAATATGATCCATGGAAACTATATGGGGCATTAAAAGTCCAATTGTACTTATACAAATTCAAACCCTAATTTTGAGTCATTAGTGTTTGGAGAGGTATCCTGGGATGATCAATTTTGGTGCAGTCTTGAGTCAATAGAGATCTTATGACAGAACCTATGAGAAATTGAGAGGGAAAATTTTGGGGTACAACAGCTGCCCCTGTTAAATCATCTTGAACCTGAAGAGTGAGAATGGAAGATTTGCCTTTCGTGACTTGAAGGTGAAAGATAATTGAACACGAAAGTTCTCATAAATTTGCACTCGATGATGTGTTGAATTGGGATTGGGCTTATAGATGCCATTTGGAGAGATGATGGAAAGTTGTCGGAGATGGGCTTATAGATACCATCCTAAGGTGATTGTTGATAGAAATTAGACCAAGTCTAAGCTTGACTATAACTGGGACAAGTATCGGAATAAATCTTTGGTCGATTGAATCTGGATGATATGCTGGAATGGACCTGTGTTAAGCCATTTCTGAAAATGTATTAGAAGGAATCCGTGTAAGACTGCTTCAGGATGAATCTGTGTGGGACTGTATCTAGAAATTCATGAGAAGGAACCTGGGTAGGACTGCTTCAGGATGAGTCCGTGTGAAACTTTATCTGGAAACATAGGAGAAGGAGCCTGGGTAGGGCTGCTTCAGGATGAGTCTGTGTGAAACTTCATATGGAAATGTATGAGAAGGAACCTGGGTAGGGCTGCTTCATAATGAGTCTGTGTGAAACTTCATCTGGAAATGTATGAGAAGGAACCTGAGTAGGGTTGCTTCATGATGAGTCTATGTGAAACATCATCTGGAAATATATGAGAAGGAGCCTAGGTAGGGCTGCTTCAAGATGAGCTCGTGTGAAACTTCATCTGGAAATTATGATAAGGAGAGTGGGTAGGACTGCTTTAGGATGAGTCAGTGTGAAACTTCATCTGGAAATATATGAGAAGGAGCTTGAGTAGGGCTGTTTTGGGATGAGTCTGTGTGAAGCTGCATCTGGAAATTATGAGAAGGAACCTGGGTAGGGTTGTTTCAGGATGAGTTCATGTGAAACTTCATCTGGAAATATATGAGAAGGAGCCTGGGTAGGGCTGGTTCAGGATGAGTCTGTGTGAAACTTCATCTGGAAATATATGATAAGGAGCCTGGGTAGGGCTGCTTCAGGATGAGTCAGTGTGAAACTTCATCTGGAAATTATGAGAAGGATCCTGGGTAGAGCTGCTTCAGGATCAGTCTGTGTGAAACTTCATCTGGAAATATATGAGAAGAAGCCTGGGTAGGGCTGCTTTGGGATGAGTTCATGTGAAACTGCATTTGAAAATTATGAGAACGAACCTGAGTAGGGTTGTTTCAGTATGAGTCCGTGTGAAACTGCATCTGGAAATTATGAGAAGGAACATGGGTAGGGTTGCTTCAGGATGAGTCTGTGTGAAACTGCATCTGGAAATTATGAGAAGGAACCTGGGCAGGGTTGCTTCAGGATGAGTCCGTGTGAAACTGCATCTGGAAATTATGAGAAGGAACCTGGGTAGGGTTGCTTCAGGATGAGTCCGTGTGAAACTGCATATGGAAATTATAAGATGGAACCTGGGTAGGGTTGCTTCAGGATGAGTCCGTGTGAAACTGAATATAGAAATTATGAGAAGGAATTTGGGTAGGGTTGCTTCAGGATTAGCCCGTGTAAAGATGAACTTCAGGATGGGAAGGAATCCATGTAAGATTGCTTCATGATGAGCCAGTGTAAAGTTTCATTTGGAAGTCAGAAGGAACTCGTGTAAGATTGCTTCATGATGAGCCCGTGTAAAGCTGCATCTAGAAATTGTGAGAAGGAACCTGGGTAGCATTACTTCATCTGGTCGTGTAGATAGTTACTCTGTCTTGTTTCAGGAACTAATCTTGGACATGTTGAAAATTGTTGATGATAATTATCTGTTGATTGATCTTTCCTGAAAAGGAAAAGAGTTAGCTGTATGCAATGTCATGATGTATGAAATGCACGACGTAATAATGTTCTCAAAATAAATGAGATTGTGCTATATACGTTTTGTATGAATATGCTATGATGTATGAATGTGAAATATTATTAAAATGCATCTTTGTCTGGGAAAATAAATCCCTGAATACTGCTGGGGAGTTTTGGGAAGTTGAATCCCAGATTGCTGCTGGATATGAAGAGTATGTGTATCTTCAACTTTGTTTGGAGTGCTTCTGCTGGGAATTCCTGTTTTGTTGTTTGAGTAGAACTCCACTGGGATACATTGAATTTAGATCCTTGCTTGAGGAAACTCTGCAGGGAATGTTGATTTCTGCTTGAGGAATAGAGTTCAAGAATTTTAGTTGTCCATTGCTCTATTGGTGAATTATCTTTTGACTAGGAGAATGAAAGTTAACTGTTATTTAGTCGACATCCAGGCTCTGTAGCAACTTGCTGAGGGAGATGAAGTTAACTATTATCTGGTCGGATTCCAGGTGTTGTACCCCAAAATTTGACCTCTCTTTTCTCAAGGCATTTCTCACAAAGAATTCCAAAAGCTCAAGTTTGCACAAGTATAATTGATTTTTAATGGCCCATATAGTTTCCATGGATCATATTGGGCTTTCAATCACCAAATCGAAGAAGAGAAAATTTGCTTTGATTTATAAGCTTCGAATGGACATTGGCCTCCTTTGAGCAAGCTTGGTTCATAAGCTTCGATTGAGCATTTGGCCTCCTTCGAGTAAGCTTGGTTCACAATCTTCGATTAAGCATTTGGCCTCCTTCGAGCAAGTTTAATCCACAAGCTTCGATTGGGCATTTGGCCTCCTTCGAGCAAGCTTGGTTCACAAGCTTCGATTGGGCATTTGTCCTCCTTAGATGCAAGCTTGGTTCACAAGCTTCGATTGGGTATTTGGCCTCTTTCGAGAAAGTTTAATCCACAAGCTTCGATTGAGGCATTGGTTTCCTTCGAAGCAACATACTTTGAATCCAACTCTAAACCCTTCGAGCAATCTGCTTTGAATAACATTGATCAAATCTCATAACCTTATCCTCCAAATCTCACTTGTCAGGCTATGTTTCTTCTAAATCTTTACATAATCATAGGTTTACACAAATTTGTGATACATTACACAAGGATTCAAAGGTTTATCCACTGCATTATACCATTTTTGGATGAAATGGGAAAAAGCTACGTATCTGTTTTCATAAAGATTACTTTAATCACAAAGTCATCTTTTTGAGCTCCCAACCTTATTTTATCTGAACACAAGCAATGTCAAAAGCATGAGTCAAATGTCCTTCACCCAACAAACACCAGGCCCCGCTTGTACTTGAACTTGGGAACCATGAAAATTTATTCAACTTTATTTTTTCGTTTTCAACCAAACCCTAGTTTGTTATCTTACAAATCTGGATACTCCAACATCTCTAACCTTTTCTCTATAAATTAGAGACCATTTGTAAATCAAAGGGGCCAGACTTTTGTGGTGTTGAAAAAAAATTCTCAAACACTCTCAAACTCTCAAAAACTCAGGACCTGCACACAACCATAAAACTTGGCACATCCTGACCTTACCCACAAAAATATTAAATCTCTTCATATGTTAGTGAGCCTTTCGATTCACCCCCATAGCTTCCATATATCAGCCTTTCGATTCACTCCTAACTTCCATATACCAACCTTCGATTCAATGACTTTTTTAAAGCAAGATAGTGATCCCACTAGATCAAGGGAGATCGAAGCAGGCTTAATCCATCGTCAAACCGTTCATGGAGGTTCTGTCGAAGTCCCTCAAGTCTCACTCCAAGAGGTAAGTTTTCTAAAACTTAGAACACTTCATTCAAACATCATTTGTATATACTTTGTGAAGTAAAATGTAGATATCATGTCTAAGAAGCTGACCATGTCCATATTTTTGATTCATTGCTTGTACATTAAAATTTTCATCTCTGAACAATTAGGTCTTAATTTTAGTATTTCATGTTAACCTTTGACCCATAACTTTTGAAATTATGTGGTTAGATTCGTTTTCAAACTTTAGGCATGCTTGATACTTACATATTTAGTTTGGCTGCGAAACAAAGTCTTTCGAAGCTCAAACATTAGAGTCATGCATTCCTGCGTGCGAAGGAAGAAGATGATGTCATTTTAAACATTCAAAACTGAATTCATTTTATGTTTATTGCAAGTTGTATAACCAACGGATGAAACATACCACCCATTGTACCCCAATTTTTCCCCCTAAGATCTCTTCATCTTACCATGTTGTTTCACTCATAACAAGATCACATTAGGGCTTTTGGTTCTTCTCCTTATCTTTAGCTTTGCTCTTTGAGGAGTTACCAAGCACCTTGACTTGTTTTCTTTTATGATCATGAATATTTTGCTTTGATTTTTCTTTTATTAATAAAATGCAATGTTGGTTTGCCTTACTTGTTAATAATGTAGGTAAAGGCTGTGAGGTTTAGCAAGTTGCTTCATGGGTTCATAAGTTTATTTCCATGCCCTAATTAACATAGCTTGAGGAGTTAAAACTTCACTATTGGAGTAGTTTTGGAAGAATTGGCATGGCAAAGTTTCTTTGGCTCATCACATTTCAAAGTTATCAAAATTGATTCAAAAGTACAAGGGGTTGAGTAAAGAAGTTGTCATGATTGGACAAGGTCTCGTTCCTATTGGTCACAAGAGCATATTTCTCTCAAATTTAAAAATATGGAAGTGGTTTTGGTGGCTATGAGTCCTCATCATCATCCTCAACAATTTCTATTCACAAAGAAAGAATATTGGTACAAGAAGTTTGTTCAAACTTGTCAAAGTTCCTCAAAGCATTCTCTTGATCTAGAGGCTAGGGTTTTGGAACTTCAAAGGAGCATATCTTGCTCACCTTTTGGTATTTTTGAGTGATTCTAAAGACATCATTACCTTCAAAGGATTATTAACAAATCACTTCAAATGTTTAAAGGAATTTTCATGTGGAAGGAACTTGGTGAAGAAGAACGATTACAAGTCATCCAGATGAATCCACAATTTTCCATATGTGACTTCAAATGGTCATAACTTGATCAATTTTTATCACATTGAGTCCATTCTTTTTCCATGATGATCTTAAAGATGTTTACTTTATGCCTTATTTTATGTGCAAGGTGAAAAAATGGATGGAAGTTTCCTTAAGTGTGAAAATGATTATAGGTCATTTCATGATTTTCGGCAAACTTCAACAAGTCATAACTTGCTCAATTTTTGGAGATTATGGGTGGTTCAAATTTCAAAATGACATTCAAGAGGGCTAATTCATTACATATTTTTTGGTCAAGAGAAAATTATAAGTGGAAGGCCATGTTTGGATGCAAAATATTATAGGTCTTTTTTGAAGAAGAATTTGAAATATTTCTAAGTATGGAAAGTCAACTCTTTTTCTTCAACTTTGACTCCATGTAACTTTCAGCTCAAGCATCCATTTGATTCCATTATTTTACCATTGCAAAGCTTGTAACCTCATCTCTCCAAAGCATCAAGAATTATGCCCTAAGACCCCTTGAGTTGGAAATGCCATGGATTTGAATTTGGTAACTTGAAACTGAATTTTTCACAAAGTCAGGATTTTGAAATCTTTGTTTTGGCTTCTAATCACAAGTTTTCCACGCGTTTTTGTTTCTAAACATGATTAGAAACTTGCCATAAATGATTAGAATCATGAAAAGCACGGTTTAGCTGAGTTTTGGTCAAGATTGAGTCACACTTTCTTCATGATGCAGACCCACACGAATTCCCTCCAAAACGCATCCCTCACTCTTTCTTTTGATCCCATTTGCTTCCCTATAAATAGAGGGTCATCGCCTATCCATTTTCCCAAGCTTAGAGAGCCAAGAACACCCTGCCAAAACCTCACACGAACCCACTTTTTTTTTTAATTCAGTTTTTGAAATTTAAGCTTCCTTTTCCAAAATTCTTTGCGCATTCATCATCCTTGAACTTAATACAAACTCTCCAACAATTAAACCAATCAAAACAACCCATAATTCAAGCTACAGAAGTCCAGTTTCAGAGCTTCTTACTTGAACTTTGAAAAGGTAGAATTCTCCACCATTTGGATCCAAATCAAGCACTAATATGTTCTTCTTCTTTGTCTAATTCTAATGCTGCTTACAATTTTTAAATCCATTGAGAATTGAGAGAGAAATCTCAAATTGACGATGCTCGTTATTTTCTGAGTTTTTGATTCATAGCTCTCTCTCCATACCTTATATAAATTTGGCGCGATGGTTTTGTTAAAATCGTCTTGAAGAGACGAGTTCAATGATGCTAGCCTGAGATCCTAATTTTTCCATTTGAAGAATCTCACAAAATCCCCATTGCAGGTGAAACAACCTGGCCGAATCGTCATATTGTAATGAAATGACAATGAAGTCGCCACTGAACGTCTTTTATCCCGCCAAGAGGGAAAGGTAAACATCGAGAAAACCTGAAGAAGGAGAAATCACAGTCTTTCGACTGAGAGATCGGGTAAGGGAGTCTGTTACGCGAGGGGAAGGTATTAGCACCCCTCACGCCCGTAGTACTCTATGGTATCCACTCTTGTTGTCTAATCTAATGGGTGTGGTCAAAACCTATGTCTATGGCTTAAAGCTAAAAAAGGGAATGCATGCGAGAAAAAAAATGTAGGGAAAATAAAAGTTGTGCTCGGTTGGGCCCTACCCCAATGCCTACTTATCCCTTTTAAGGAATCAGAGCAGCCGTAGTTCGGCTCATATATTCTGGTTGGTTTGTGTTTTTTAGTTAAGACAATAAAAGCAGTCAAGATGGCAAAACATCAAATAAAACAACAAACAAATGAGATGGTAAAACATCGACTAAATAATAACAAAGTAACATGTCAAAGATGGTGAAACACCAAATGATAAAACATCACACCTAATAATGACATTAAGAATCAAAGTAGGATAACAAACATGTGTGAAGGCGAAACATTGGTTTCAAACAAATGTGCGATGGCGAAACATCGGCTATAAGATAACAAGCTATCATGGCAAAGATGGCGAAACATCAATAAACCGGATGACAAAACATCACACCTAACAATGATATTGAGAATCAAATTAGGATAACAAACATGTGCGATGCCGAAACATCGGCTTCAAAAAAATGTGGGATGGCGAAACATCGGCTAAAAAATAACAAGGTATCATGGCAAAGATGGCGAAACATCAATAAACCGGGTGACAAAACATCACGTCTAACAATGATATTGAGAATCAAAGTAGGATAAAAAACATGTGCGATGGCGAAACATCGGCTTCAAACAGATGTGCGATGGCGAAACATCGGCTAAAAAATAACAAGGTATCATGGTAAAGATGGTGAAACATCAATAAACCGGATGAAAAAACATCACACCTAACAATGATATTGAGAATCAAAGTAGGATAACAAACATGTGCGATGGCGAAACATCGGCTTCAAACAAATGTGCGATGGCGAAACATCGGCTAAAAGATAACAAGGTATCATGGCAAAGATGGAAAAACATCAATAAACCGGATGAAAAAACATCACACCTAACAATGATATTGAGAATCAAATTAGGATAACAAACATGTGTGATACCGAAACATCGGCTTCAAAAAAATGTGGGATGGCGAAACATCGGCTAAAAAATAACAAGGTATCATGGCAAAGATGGCGAAACATCAATAAACCGGGTGACAAAACATCACGTCTAACAATGATATTGAGAATCAAAGTAGGATAAAAAACATGTGCGATGGCGAAACATCGGCTTTAAACAGATGTGCGATGGCGAAACATCGGCTAAAAAATAACAAGGTATCATGGTAAAGATGGTGAAACATCAATAAACCGGATGAAAAAACATCACACCTAACAATGATATTGAGAATCAAAGTAGGATAACAAACATGTGCGATGGCGAAACATCAGCTTCAAACAAATGTGCGATGGTAAAACATCGGCTAAAAGATAACAAGGTATCATGGCAAAGATGGCAAAACATCAATAAACCGGATGACAAAAGATCACACCTAACAATGATATTGAGAATCAAAGTAGGATAATAAACATGTGCGATGGCGAAACATCGGCTTCAAACAAATGTGCGATGGAGAAACATCGGCTAAAAGATAACAAGGTATCATGGAAAAGATGGCGAAACATCAATAAACCAGGTTTAAAAACAAAGCCAAGAGGCACACAAACAAATAAGATTGATTTATATCTTTTACCTTGAAGAAGGGTTTGAGTTTATTAGAGGTGTTTTATGATTTTCCAAGAAAACAACTTTTGTTTTAAGATGCAAAATGCAAAGGAAGGAAAAACAACTAAGGGAAACTAGCCTAGCACTATCCCTAGTGTTATCATACAATGATTGAACCTAAGGTTGAGGATAAAGGAAATTCATAACCTATGATAGCATACATGGATTCCTACCTTAATCAACATGTCAAAGGAAGCTTAACAAAACTATCCTATAGGGAACAGGCAATGAGAGCGAAGTCTTGATCTCAATTTCTAAATTGAGTGACTCATCGATCAACAATTGAAGAAAAAAACAATAAATATCCTACAGGGAACATGTACTGAGAGCGAAGTCGTGATCTCAATTTCTGAATTGAGTGACTCATCGATCAACAATTAAAGAAAAAACAATAAATATCCTATAGGGAACATGCACTGAGAGCGAAGTCGTGATCTCTATTTCTAAATTGAGTTACTCATTGATCAATAGTTAAAGAAAAAAACACAAACAAAACACATGTATCAAACAAAACAGAGGGCCTCCTGACATATATCAGCAACAGAGGTCCCATCATGCAACATAGAACTATACAAAATGAAAATAGAAGAAAGGAAATAGTGCAATACCGACAGATAAATATCCGTAGCAACTGAGCAAGAATAAAAGAAACCCAGAGAACTTCAAGCAATCTCAATTCAAAATCCGAATGCTTGATTCTCTCACTCCAGATGTGATTCCAGACTTGCTTTAGCTTCCTTAGAACTTGAGGATGAAGAGCCAAGAAGAAAAACTCCCAATGCACCACTGAAACTTAAGATTCGAAGAAAAGTGCAGCTATGGAAATTCTGAGTTCAGATCTGGAATTTGGAAGTTGTGAAATCTCTCCCCTGCCTTCAGTACTTGCTTATTATTATATATGACATGTAGAGTGGGTTTTTCAAGAGAAATGGGCTTCAAAGTGAGTGCATTGCCCAATTGGATTTTTCTTCCATGTTGAAAAATGAAATCTTGATCATGCCCTTGGCTCGTCCGTTTTTCCTCCTTTCAATTGCTTTTGAGGCCTTTCTAACTCAGATTTTGATCCACCAAATATTGGCCCTTGATTCCTCATGATGAGATCATGCTAGTGTTTTTGTAAATTTGGCAAGTTTTGTCAATTTTTGAGTCATGGTGGTACAGCTGCACATGGGGCACGATTTTGCTGCCATTATGGGCTTCCTCAAATCACCAACGGGTCATGGTCCTGATTAGAAGTGAAAAGAATGACTAAAAATGAAGTTCTCAAGTATTGGCATTTTGCTTGCATCGCTAAAGTTCAATAAAATGGCATGAAATTCAAAAGACCATAACTTGCCCATACTTTAGAATTTGGACACATATGAGTACAATTTTGAAAGGTATTGAAAAGATCTACAATCCCTTAGTTTTTAGTTTTTTCAATTGAATCCATTAAGGTCCTCAAAATTTGACATGAAATTCACTAATTTTGGAAAATGACCTATAATTTTAATTTGAGCCATGAATTTCCAAAGACCAAAACTCTTGACTCTTTACCAATTTGGACATGAGACCAAAAGGAGATGAAATATCACCCTATTATATTTCCAAGCATATTTCATTTGCATTTTTTTGATCAAAGGTGAATAAAATATGAATTTTTGAAGTTAAGTCCTCATTTTCCAAAATTAGAAACTTTTAGGGTTTCTTCATGAACAAGTTTCAACCCAAACCTCAATCTTTTTGATCCAATGATCAAAATGGACTTGAAATATGAAAAGTACACCCTTGAATTGATGGTTGACGAAAAGTTCACTTGGTCAACCTTGACTTTGACTGATTTTGACCAAAATGACCATTTTGCCCCTTTGAATTAATTGGTCCACTTCTCTTCAAAATTGATGGACAAAACTTAAAACATACTATCTCCAAGATATATAGAGGCCATGTAAAATGATTCACTTCAAAATTCTCAAGAAATCTTGATAAAATCCCAAACCCTAGTTTTGGTTAACACCTTAGGAGACTGATGAATCATCTCCAAAATTTCAAATCCTTTGGGCATCTTGACCAATTTCTTGTACAAAGACTTTTCAAATGTCAATGAGATGTTGTAGATTCCAAATCAAGATTTGTACATTGATCAATAGCCTTTGATCAAATAAAACCCTAATTTTGACTGGTGAATCAAAAGAGTGATTCTTCTTATAATCAATCTCAAACTTCAATCCTCTGATGATCCTAAGAAATGGATAAAATATCTTGAGATATGTAAAAACTTTTGAGCTTGAAAGATCCAGAGGTTTAGATGATAAGATTCTACTTGAGCAACTTGTCAATGCAAACAACCTTCAAAGCTTGAGGAAGACTTGATAACCAAGGTATTTTGATCCCATCACAATGTATGAATGCAATGTAATATGATATTCGTGATGAAACATAAGCCTAAATCAAGAGGGTAAATTTTGGGGTGCAACAACAGGGTGTTTGGAGGTTGAAGACGATGACATGTCTCGTCTCAGCCAATGATAGCGTACCAAGCGTTTTAATTTCATTGGTTGCCCTTTTTCTGATCCCATGTGTATTTCACTAAGGTCCATATCAAGCACAACACGTCTGGTCCATTGGATTAGCTTACTAACGCGTTTTGACTATGATCTGATGGTCCACATCTTTTTAGTTTTATTTTATTTTCTGATTTTATATTTTATTTGATTAAATTTTCAAAAATTCATAACTCTTTTATTTTTCATCCAAAAATTATGAAAAAAATCACAAAAATACTTTGAATTATTTCTGATTTCATGAATATTTTTTCACATTTTTATTTTAACATCTGGTATTTTTATATTTTTTATATTATTTGCTTTCTTTTAATTACTTAAAAAATACTTTCTGACATTTTTTAATTCTGAAAAAAATTCATAAATATTATTTTGTATATTTTTGACTTTCTGAAAATTTTATGGAATTTTATGTTGAGGTTTACTTTTTTTGATCTATTTTTTGTTTTTTTTAGCAATTTTAAATAGTTTAAAAATAGTTTCTGACTTTTAAAAATTACCAAAATTTTTATAAAAATATTTGGATCTATTTCTGACTTTTCTATGGCCTTATTTTTCATTTCTTGATTAATTTGAACATAATTGATATTTTCCTCATTATTTTCTATTTTTTAAACATTTTTTAACCCTTTTAATGTATATATTAAATATATTATTATTTTGTGATTATTTTCTGGCTGTCTTGAGTTGATTGTTTTATCATGACTTTATTAACATCATTGGATCTTGGGTGTTGAGTTCAACTCCACCAAAAATGGATGAATGATTTTAATGATTGTTTGAATAACTTTTTAATTTAAAAGTGGTTTATTCATCTTTTTGCCCTAATCCTCTTCATCTCATCCCCTGCTTATTGCACTAAATGTTGTTGAAGCATGATCTCTATATCATGTCTCAAAACAAATGGTGCATAGATTGCTATTGACCGGCCTCAAAATAGGTGCGACTTCTATATAAGTCCACTTACGATTGCTTAACATAACGCTAAATTTTGTCTCGATTCGAATAAATGATCATTCGTGGCCCAAACTTATGATTGCAAGCCCAAGTATGTTAATTTGATCCATTTGATCCAATAACCTTGAGATTCATTGTGTGGAGGCTTTGGTTCTACCAATCCTCTAATGGATCTACAACACCTTTGGTCAACGCGGATCACTTAAACATCGTTGATCATTAAATGGTACTTGTGAGAATTCCAAATGGATGATATACTTGACAAAAAGAAAATGCAACTTGTTGTGTGGAGGCTTTGGTTCTACCAATCCTCTAATGAGTTCCAAATGCAAGTTTCAATATGGTCATCCAACTAACCACTAATTATTGACTTGTTTTATCTTATGCTTTTATTCATTTTATGCTTTATGTACTATTTATTTTTCAGCATTTACATTTCATGCACTTTTCATCTTTGCTCAGTTGAGCATTTATTTTCTTGTCATATTTACTTTGCTCACTTGAGCTTTTCTTTTCTTTTCTTAAGATACTTAATAATCAACATAAACCCTAAAAAATTCTTAATGGTACTTGGACTATTTGGTTACTATCCTTGGCATTATGGAGCATGGGACTTTTTCTTGGACTTAGGATTAGAAACCTTGGCCTATCTTGGATACCTTGTGATCTTATCTGATTATTGTGTCTGGAGTTCTTGAGGTTTACCTCAAGACATTGGGTTGCTCGTTTGCTTTTGTGTGCAGGTTTTTGTGATTACATTCTCTGTTTGTAATATGGAATTCACCCGTATACAGCCATTACTCTGCCTAATTTTTGTGAAGACTTAATACACTTGAAGAGGTCTAGTATCTTTTCTTGCTTGGTTTAAATCCAAAGAATGAGAATTTTATCTTGACTCATAATGTAAAACTTTGGCTTCTTGTTGGGTAGATGGATCTTATCCTTAGCTTTTACCTTATGCTTTAGGATAGTCTCTTCTTCTCCTCCCATCTTCTTAAATTTCAGAAATCTTCTCCCTCCTTTTGAAAACTCTTCTTGTTTCTAAACTTGAAATGCTTTCATAATAAACTTGAACTTATGTCCATGCATTTTAAAAATCATTTTCATCAAAAAACTTCAATCAACTTAATAATACCTTGACATTTTTGTGAGAAGACTAAAAGTCAATCAATCTCATTTCAAACCATTTTGCCACTTTGGCTTTTATCTTTAAACTTTTCTCAAAAGATTAGACTCTTGTCAATCCTTGTAGTGATGCAAACAACTATACTTCTACAATATGTAGTAAAGTGAGATATTTTCCACTTGGGTGTTGAGTGAGGCATTGTTGATTTTAAAATCCAAGCCATATCCTCCACTTTGAGATGATGCAAATTCTCCTTTTGCATGGCTAAAGTTCAATAAAATGGCATGAAATTCAAAAGACCATAACTTGCCCATACTTTAGAATTTGGACACAAATGATTATAATTTGGAAAGGTATTTAAAAGATCTACAATCCCTTAGTTTTTAGTTTTTGCAATTTAATCCATTAAGGTCCTCAAAATTTGACATGAAATTCACTAATTTTGGAAAATGACCTATAATTTTAATTTGAGGCATGAACTTCCAAAGACCAAAAATCTTGACTCTTTGCCAATTTGGACATGAGACCAAAAGGAGATGAAAGATCACCCTCTTATATTTCCAAGCATATTTCATTTGCATTTTTTTGATCAAAGGTGAATAAAATATGAATATTTGAAGTTAAGTCCTCATTTTCTAAAATTAGAAACTTTTAGGGTTTCTTCATGATCAAGTTTCAACCCAAACCTCAATCTTTTTGATCCAATGATAAAAATGGACTTGAAATATGAAAAGTACACCCTTGAATTGATGGTTGACCAAAAGTTCACTTGGTCAACCTTGACTTTGACTGATTTTGACCAAAATGATCATTTTGTCCCTTTGAATTTATTGGTCCACTTCTCTTCATAATTGATGGTCAAAACTTCAAACATACCATCTCCCAAATATATAGAGGCCATGTACAAAGTTTCACCTTAAAATTCCCAAGAAATCTTGATAAAATCTCAAACCTTAGTTTTGGTTAACACCTTAGGAGACTGATGAATCATCTCCAAAATTTCAAATCCTCTGGGCATCTTGACCAATTTCTTGTACAAAGACTTTTCAAATACCAATGAGATTTTGTAGCTTCAAAATCAAGATTTGTACATTGATCAATAGCATTTGATCAAACAAAACCCTAATTTTGACTGATGAATCAAATGAGTGATTCTTCTTATAATCAATCTCAAACTTAAATCCTCTGATGATCCAAAGAGATGGATAAAATATCTTGAGATATGAAATAACTTTTGAGCTTGAAAGATCCAGAGGTTTAGATGATAAGGTTCTACTTGAGCAACTTGTCAATGCAAACAACCTTCAAAGCTTGAGGAAGACTTGATAACCAAGGTATTTTGATCCCATCACAATGTATGAATGCAATGCAATATGATATTCATGATGAAACATAAGCCTAAATCAAGAGGGTAAATTTTGGGGTGCAACAGCTGCCCCTATTCAAATATCTTCATCATGTTAAGTGAGAAAAGTGACAACTTTCGAGCGTTCAGAGTTGAAGATGATTGAATACAAAAGAACCCGAAAATTTACACTCTTGAATAAGAAAGAAAAAGAAGCAGAAAAACCCCAAGACATTCGTCAGAATGAAGTTGTAACGCAGGTTGAAACATAACAAAAACAAAGAAGAGTAGACGCAACTAAAATTCCGGACAAATGTTCCAGGGAAAAACTGGGCTTCAAAAAGAAGAGGTGAGATAAAACTCAAACCACAGAGTATAGGCGAAACCCTAGCTCTGGAAAAGAAAACGTGCGCGAGTGAGGAGACGAAACTCTGAGCTCGACCCAAAGCAAAGTGGCTAGAGTGCGTGATTCTAGGAGCACTTGCTAATCTCAAACTAAGATAGACAATATGAAGGAACTTAAAAAATCCCAGAAATGAGGAACAAAAGCGAGACGAAACTCGACTCAATAACCAGTTAGACAAAACTAAACTAGATGAGTACCAGGACGAAACTGGATTTCACACACGGGTAACGAGGCGAAACTCGATCCATAGAAAAGTGATGAGAGTGCATGTTTCTCAGAGCACCTGCTGGTCTCAGATCAATGGATAAATAGTGACGAAAACTAATAGAAGAATCCAAGGAACAAAAGAGACTGATTTCAATCCAGGGATGCAGTACGAACACTACACTTGGTAAACGAACACCGTCAAAGGGTCCAAGGTATGAAAGCAAAAACGAGACGAAACTCGACTCAATAACTAGTTAGGCGAAACTAAACTAGATGAGTACCAGGACGAAACTGGATTGCATGTTTAAAAGTTTCACTGGGGAATGGCCAATTGAAAAGCCAATAACCAAGAAGTCAGAATCTGACATGACTTGCAAAAATAAATTGCAAAATCCAAAGGAGAGGAGAAAATATGGGGAACCGCTAGAGAGGGAACCTAGAAGAGATGAATCTTCACGGGGAATAACAACCGAGCAACTAGTAGAAACGGGCCATAAACATTGAGAGAAGCTGCAGAAATAAATTGAAAACTCCTAGAGAAGATCAGATCGACATTGTAGCTTCTGGAGAGGGATGCCATCTAAAGATTAGACATTGAGGGAGAAGATCAGGGTAAGACTGTAATCTCTGGAAAAGACAGCGCACGGCCGTGTTGAGGATAACACCAAGACAAAAAACCCGACGTGAGGGGTGAAAACCTTTGTTGGGGGAACAAAGCTCTCCTGAGGAAATAGGACTTCACCGGGGATACAAAACTCTGTTGAGGATTTTTGTTGGAGAGATCTTTCTTTTGGAATGCAACCATTGGATGGATTATGTAGATAGTCACACAGTATCGACCTTATTGGGGATAAGGAAAGATCTTAACATAAGGATGCCCCAATCAACAGACCGGCTTAGAAATGAGAGGTCATGGCGAGGGATCCCTGTTGGCAACTCCGTTGGGGATATGCGATATCCTCAATTCTGGAGTCTCGGAATGAAGCCTTTAAAAGAAGATTCCAGGGGCAAAAAAACTTCACTGCGAAAATGAAACTTCACTGGGGATAGGTAAAGTCCTATTCATACATGGGCTCTGTCTAACAGAAGAAAAACCAAATATTCCCTTCCTGACAATCATTAAGCTCTTTACAGGTGTTCAACGTGTAAAGTCTTTTTTTTTATGTCAAACAAATGTTTTGCATGCAGAAAGATGTTTATTTTGGGAATGACAGATCTGATGCGACGATTATTTAAGCCTTTAAGTTGAAAACCTTAACAAAGTGTCGCATCTATGTCGTGAATGAATCACTGGCTAGAGTGCAAAAAATTTCAAAAAATTTCTTCCCCCTTTTAAAAAAAAAACGAGTCAAGATGCGGGTGATAAGATACCAACATGAATATGCAACACATATTTGGGAGTTTAGGAAACGTTATCCTGTTGTAGTATGCTTTCGAGTTAAACCCTTGTTTCATTTAGGACTTTTAGAGGTTGTAATGTGGCCTGGTTCGAGGTTTTTAGAAAAAAGTTTTTCAAGGCTCAATTTATTTGGTGCCCACCCCCTTCGTGATATTCTCCTGTCCTAAGTTCAACTGACTTATCACAAGCATTCATCTTTCAAAAGTATTTATAATGGTTGAGTGATCAAGACAAATTCTCCAACATGATTGTCACTTAACTTTTGCTGCTTTTGTTTTTGATATTATTGTTCCTCTTCTTTTGATGAAAATTTTATTGGATAATCTTTTTTCGGCCTTTTAGGCTCTCGTTTCCCTAACTTTTGCCTGGACAAAAATCTTTTGGAATTTCAATTTTGGGAGTCTAGAGGGACGCCTTAACTTTTTCCTAAGCGACTTGTTTTCAAGTTTCGACTTAGCAGGGCTTTTTGTTTCTTTCTTATTCATACTTTCCACTTCGAACAAGTCAATATGACTTTAGGTCTTTGAACTTTTTATTTCTCTCTCTCTTTTTTTTATGAAAACAAATGCCTCATTCCTTGGTCGGCGAGGGATAGCCATTATTGTATCGATTTGATCTGGACCTCGGGACTTTGCAAGGAAATGAACATCGTGGTTTAGACATTTTTCCTGATCTCATGATGCGAAAGATAAAATGTGGTAATCCTCAAATGGGTCATTCCTTCTGAAATTTGAATGCTTGGTCAAATTAACTGAACATCTACCCTGCCCCGGGTTAAAAAAAATAAGGTTTTTTTTAACAGAAAAGAAACTCCTACTTTGAAGGCTCAGAGGGTTTAACGAGGGTCTAACTCCCTTATATCTCCGGTGTTTGGGGATTGAAACAATGCTTGTACATCGTCAACGGGGTTCTACTCATAAGCATACCATTACAGTCACCATTTTTTAGCTAAACTCCTTCCTCCAAACTCTTGGCTAAGCAAAAGAATTGGCACAGTTGGTATCAAAATGCCCAAAAAATCGATTAAAGAGTGATTCTGGATGGATTAAGTAAAATGAAACAATTTCTTCAAGGCAAAAATATCCAACGCATCAAGACTGACATTCGACCATAAACAAAATCTTATATGCAGACAATGCTAAAACAATCAATCAAGATAACACATGAAAGTGCGGTAAAGAAACGTAATAAAAGCCATTATGGGGAAGAAATATTTCCAACTAGATTCGCCGATCTCGCCAACCTGCTGTAATCTTGATATTACCCTGACCCATGACCTTTACCAATAGCACGAAGCTGTGAAACAAATTGGTAAGGCATCCACCAGTAAAGTGAATGAGAATCTTATCAATCATAAAACCAAACACGCCCCTTGCACAGTAGTAGTTGTGTTTGTTATCCGTATTTCAAGCGATCAACTAACCATGACTTAGATTACCATTTCCGTGTAAGGCCCACGAAGTTTATATACACATGCTTATCAAAATATTGGATGTTTTTGCAAACAAAATAGTAAAAAGGGAGAAAAGAAACGTATACGTGTAGTTGAAAGAAGATATTCTATTGATTTTGAGAAATCAGCCTGCGAAAAAAGGCATTTACATTTGGAAGCAAGTAATTACAAAATCAAAGCAAAAAAGTGTTTACAAATGGCAATGTGAATGTGAATATCCATCAAGTCCCGACTCTGCTATGACTCTTATGACTCTTACGCTTTCATCTTCCTGCTTTCAGATAGATCATTCTTGGATTAGCTTCGAGCTTATTCCATGTGATGGAATGAAGGAAAGAAACAAAGGATCTCATGCCGAGCGTAGTCATTTGCTTTAAGTCCCTAACTTTTTCCTGAATCGCCCTTTCGGGTTTTCGATTCACCAAGACACCCTTTTTTTGCCTAAACCGCCATTTCGAGTTTTCAGTTTAGCGGGTTTTTTTTTTGTTATTATTTTTTTTATGCAAAGCATTTTTTTAACTGCGTCAGCATTCACAGGGAGAGGGAAGTACTCTCCATCCATAGTCGTGAGCATCATCGCTCCTCCAGAGAAAATTTTTCTGACCACGAAAGGACCTTCATAAGTCAGAACCCACTTGCCCCTGGGATCTCCCTGGGGGAGAATTATCCTTTTTAGCACAAGGTCACCTGGCATGTAACACTGAGGTTGTACCCTCTTATCAAAAGCTTTCCTCATCCTTTGCTGATATACCTGACCATGACATACAACCGTCAACCTCTTCTCGTCAATAAGTTCCAACTGATCCAGCCGATTTTGTACCCATTCACTTTCATCCAGCTCAACATCCCTCATGATTCTAAGAGAAGGAATCTCGACTTCTACCGGAAATACTGCTTCCATGCTGTAAACCAATGAAAATGGGGTTGCCCCAGTCGAAGTATGCACAGTGGTGCATAACCATGCAAAGCGAAAGGCAACATCTCATGCCAATCTTTATAGGTTACCACCATCTTCTGTACGATCTTCTTAATATTCTTATTGGCCGCTTCAACAGCACCATTCATCTTTGGTCGGTATGGGGAAGAGTTATGATGCTTTATTTTGAAGGAATCACAAAGCTCCTTCATCATATTTTTGTTCAAATTAGACCCATTATCGGTAATGATCTTTTCAGGCACTCCGTAGCGACATATAATATTGTGCTTAATGAACCGAGTTACCACCTGCTTGGTGACATTGGCATAGGATGCAACTTCGACCCATTTTGTAAAATAATCGATGGAAACCAGAATGAAACGGTTCCCGTTGGATGCAGTCGATTCAATTTTTCCGATCATATCAATTCCCCACATCGCAAACGGCCAAGGGCAAGTCAAGACATTCAAAGGTACTGGCGGCACATGCACCTTATCAGCATAGACTTGACATTTGTGGCAAACTCGTGCATGATTGTAACAGTCAGTCTCCATGGTGGACCAATAATAACCTACTCGCAAAAACTTTTTAGCCATGGTATGCCCACTGGAATGGGTCCCGAAATCACCTTCATGTATCTCCTTAATGATTCTAGCTGCTTCTTTCTTGTCAACACATCTGAGCAGTAAACCATCATGATGCCTTCTATACAATACACCGCCACTGAGAAAGAACTTGGCTGAAAATCTTCTCAAGAACTTCTTATTTGTGACAGATGCCTCTTCAGGGTACTCTTGTGTTTTGAGATATCATTTAATATCATAAAACCAAGGATTACCATCTGATTCCAAACTAGCCTCAAAACAGAAAGCTGGCTCACTCAAACTTCTGATGGTAATGGAAGGTGCCTCATTAGCCCACTTAACCTTGAACATGGAGGACAAAGTCGCCAATGCATCAGCTAGATTGTTTTCTTCTCAGGGAATGTGCTCAAACGTGATCTCTTCGAAGTACGAAATCAGCTTTATAACATGCTCATGATAGGGAATTAGGTTCTGATGGCGAGTCTCTCAATCTCCATTAATCTGGCTGATAACAAGATTGGAATCCCTGTAAACTTTCAAAAATTTGATGCGCAGGTCGATCGCCGCTTCAATGCCATAAATGCAAGCTTCATATTCAGCCACGTTGTTAGTGCAATCGAAATAAATATGATCCGTGAAAGGAATGTTGTATCCCTCGGGGGAAGTGATAATAGCTCTGACACCGTTGCCATGGCATTGGAGGCACCATAAAAAACAAGTGTCCAACGTGATCCCGGCTCGGGTCCTTCATCTAGGTCTGGCATGTTACAATCCCGAATTTACACAATTTCCTCATCTGGAAAATCAAACTTCATCGGTTCATAATCGTTCATGGGCTGATGAGCAAGATGGTCGTCCAGTACACTACCCTTAATTGCTTTTTGAGTAGTGTATTAGATATCATATTCGGTGAGTATCATCTGCCAACGGACTACCCTGCCTGTAAGAGTTGGCTTCTCGAAAATGTACTTGATTGGATCCATTTTGGATATCAAGTAGGTGGTGTGAGTTAACATGTATTGCCTCAAAAGTTTGGCGTCCCAAGCAAGCGCACAACAAGTCTTTTCCAGCAATGAGTACCTCGACTCGCATTCCGTAAACTTCTTACTCAAGTAGTAAATAGCCTACTCTTTCTTCCCTGTCTCGTCGTGCTGACCGAGGACACAACCCATTGAGCTCTCTAACACAGTTAGATACATGATTAGTGGCCTTCCTTCCACTGGAGGCATGAGTATCAGAGGTTCCTGCAAATACTCCTTTATCTTGTCAAAGGCCTTCTGACAATCCTCATTCCATTTCACTGTCTAACTTTTCTTCAACAATTTGAACAAAGGTTCACAGGTGGCTGTGAGATGAGAAATAAATCTAGAAATGTAGTTTAACCTTCCCAAGAAACCACGTACTTCCTTCTCTGTCCTTGGATCAGGCATTTCTTGTATCGCTTTTACCTTGTCCGGGTCCACCTCGATACCTTTTTCACTTACAATAAAACCCAACTGCTTGCCGGATCTCACCCCGAAGGTGCACTTATTCAGATTCAACCTCAGCAAGAACTGCCTCAGTCTCTCGAACAATTTTTCCAGATGAACAAGATGTTCCTCTTCTGTGTCAGACTTAGCAATCATATCATCCACATAAACCTCAATCTATTTGTGAATAAAATCATGAAAGAGAGTGACCATGGCGCGCTGATATGTTGCCCTAGCATTTTTCAAACTAAACGGAATCACTTTATAGCAGAAAGTCCCCCAAGGCGTGATAAATGTTGTCTTCTCCATATCCTCTGGAGCCATCTTAATTTGATTGTAACCCGAAAAACCATCCATGAACGAAAACACTTTGGAATGAGCAGGATTATCGACCAACACATCAATATGCGGAAGAGGGAAATCATCTTTAGGGTTGGCCCTATTCAAATCCCTATAATCCATGCACATCCTGACCTTACCATCCTTCTGGGGCACATGCACAATATTTGCAATCCATGACGGGTAATTGATGACTTTTAAGAAATTTGCGTCCAACTGCTTCTAGACCTCCTCCTTGATCTTCTTGGACATCTCAGGATGAGTTCTTCGTAGCTTTTGCTTGACAGGGGAACAACCTTCTTTGAGCGGTAGTCGATGCACCACTATGTCTGTATCCAACCCAGGCATATCCTCATAAGACCAAGCGAAGATATCAGAATACTCACGGAGTAGCTCAATCAATCTGATCTTTATACTTTCTTCAAGATCTGCCCCTATCTTGACTTCTCTTCTTACCTCTTATGTGCCAATATTCACCACCTCAATCGAATCACGATTCCGCCGGATAACCTTCTCCTCTTGTTTTAACAATCTTGCTAATTCCTCAGGAAGATCACAATCCTCATATGCTTCTTCTTCAGCTTGATAAGTAGGAGTATCAAAGTCATTATGAGCCATAGAAGATTCGTTATCAATATAATCAGTGGTAGAAGTGCATCTGCATGAATGACATTTTGGCATTTTTTAGTGACAATGTGTGAAAAGAGAAACATTGCCATTCAAATAAAAAAAGAAATGGAACAAAATTTAGAATTGAAAAACGTCCTTTATTTCATGATAAACTTTTTGAAAATAAACATGGTGGCCCTACACAAATGATCCACCACGCCTTGGCCAGAGCGTAGGAATTATTATATGATAGTAGAAGAAAACAAGAAAATTACTCCTCAGCGCTTGAAACTTGGATAACATCCACAGAAGTCCAATTGTTGAGTGTCTGGCCTGAAATACTCGGACGAATCCAATCTTCTATATTGTAGCCATCAACCCTATCGCCGCCAACTGCATTGACGTGTCCTTCTTGAGCAGCACAAGGACGGGAAAACTTCACAGGAGTAGATAAACTAGATGCTCTGGGAGCTATACTCTACTGACCTGGGCTAAAACCTAGACCAAATTTATTATATTTTGGGGTAACGTCCAGCACCTGGCTCCAACCTTCAGGGTTACCATTTTCCACCCCAGCTCTCTCATCCTTGAGAGAAGACATAACAGTTTCAGGCTTCCTTTTCTGCTCTGGAGGAGGAAAATTGACAGCATGAACTGTCTCAAACGCCTGAAACGGAGTCTCATGTATCTCGCCTTCAACTTCAACATAGCGGAATGATGTCAAATGACTCACGATGTACTCTTCCTCGCCGCACACAGTTATCACCTTTCCCTCTGTAGGATACTTGAGTTTCTGATGAAGAGTGGAAGTGACTGCCCCTGCTTTATGAATCCATGGCCGCCCCAACAAACAATAATACGTTGGCTATATATCCATCACAAAAAAAGTAGTTGTGAAGGTGCGAGGACCAACCTTGATTGGTAATTCCACCTCCCCAAACACTGACCTTCGAGACCCATCAAACGCCTTCACCATCAAATCACTAGGGCGTAGCTCCAGTCCAGAATGATCAATTTTCATCAATGCTGACTTAGGCAATACATTTAAAGACGACCCTGTGTCCACCAAAACCCGGGATAAAGTAGTTCCCCTGCATTCCATTGAAATATGCAACGCTTTATTATGGTCTCTCCCCTCCGGAGGAAGATCAAAATATGGGAAGCCCAGACCGTTCCCGACAGATATGTTAGCACAAATATTCTCAAACTGATTGACTGTTATCTCGTGTGGCACAAACGCATTCTTTAACAACTTCATCAAAGTATTTATGGGAGGTTCTGAATAAATCAACAGAGACAAGATAGACATCTTATAAGGAGTATGGCTCAGATGATCAATTATGCTATAATCACTCTTTCTGATAATTCACATCAACTCTTCAACCTTATCGGGAACTGAAGAAGCTTCTGGTATCGGAATTGGTTGAGTCACATTGGCTGGCGTAACCCTTTGATTACCAATCATTGCCTGTTGTTTTCCTTTTTCTCTTGCAGAAGCATCTGCCCCATCTTGCACATTGGAAGGACCAAATACTCTCCCGCTTCTAGTCATTCGACTCACACCAAAAAAATTATGAACTTCCCCTTCATTATCTTCAGCATGTTCTTCCTCAGAAAAACGAGTACTTACCTCCTGCTTCACCCCATGGTAATAAACATCAACACCATAATGCCATGGGATGGCCTTCTCACTGGTATACAACATGGGAACAGGTACCGTAATCATCAAAGGAGGTGCCCTAGATGGGGTAGGAATGCACACAAGGGTGTAAGGAATAGATACCACATCAACATTTTCTTCGATAACCTTACGGTAGCGTGGTTTTCTATCCAACCGCAGGGAACCCTCCTTTATCATCAACTGGATACCGGATTTTAAATCATCACAGCCCTTCGGTTGCTCTCTACACTTGGCACACTCTGAAGTACAACCCGGAAAAATAGAATTGTCAAGTAAATACCTCTTAACATACCACAACAAAGTAGTTACTTGTTCCACATTCATGATTAAATTCAACACTTCACCATTATCATCAATCATATTAGCAACATCCCCTCCATGCCTAGGCATTGGGTTCTAAGTAACATTCGGACCAGTCACTAGAGTAAACTCAATTGCCTTAGCATCCAACAAGTCTTGTATTTTACACTTCAACGCAAAGCAATTGTCAGTAGAATGACCAACTCCGCCTGAATGGAATTCACATCTTACGTTAGCATCATAGTTAGGAGGAAGTCTTGCGGGGGGTGGTGGCATATTTCTCAAACCGATCAACTTCAAATCGAGAAAATGGTGGAGTGCTTCAGTAAGAGATACTGGCAAGGGATCGAATTTTATCAACTGTCTCTGATGTTATTATTATACTGACAGGGAGCATCTTTCTGTCTTTGTTGTTGAGGCACTGTATTTGGTCTCTACTGCGGAGGAGCATTAACAAGAATAGAAACAACATTGATTTGTTGGTGCTGACGATCCTCTCCTCTTCCTCTATGAGAGTAAACCGCACTTGTGTCACCTTCCTTTTTCTTAGGGTAAGTGTTGAATGGTTTCTTACTGCCCCCTGATGAGCCACTAGAACCTCCAATCTGAATTTTCCCCAATTTCAAACCTACCTCAATTCTTTCACCCGCCATAACCAAGTCTGCAAATCCTGCCGAAGTACTTCCTATCATGTGCTCATAGAATGGCCCTTGCAGGGTAATCAGAAACATATCAATGAGTTCTCTCTCCATGAGTGGAGGTTGAACCCTCGCAGCCAACTCACACCACCTCTGAGCGTATTCCTTGAAAGATTCTCTTGGTCCCTGTGACAAATTTTGTAACTGAGTGCGATTAGGCGCCATATCCCCATTGTACTGATAATGTTTGACAAAAGCCCGAGAAAGATCATCCCAGCAACGAATATGGGTTTTCTCCAACTTCATGTACCACTCCAGGGATGCCCCAAATAGGCTATCCTGGATAAAGTGAATCAAAAGCCCCTGATCCTCAATATGCACCAACATCTTTCGGAAATGAGCAGTTGCATGAGTAATAGGACATGACGTTCCGTTGTACTTTTCAAATATATGAGGCTTGAACTTTGGAGGAACTTTCACCCCAGTCACCAACCCAAGATCATTAGCATCCATACCAAGGGCTCCTTGTCCTTCCACAGCCTTCAAACGTTCTTCCAACAACCGATACTTCTTATCCTCAACATGAACTTCTGGCTCTGAGCGCTGAACAGAAAATTGATCTTCATCCTGATCAAAGTCATAATCCTGCTCCTGATAGCCCCTTATACCGCCTGTATTATCTCTTCTGTTCCCCACAAGACGAGGTCCCGGAGACGGGGGAAGCTGCCCTATGTTGGGCACAAAAGGGTTTTCGGGCATCCCGTGAAAATTTCCAACAGGCTGATCTTGCACATCCCCCAATCCTACAGAAATGTCCTGATAGAGCCCTTGATTTCCATCATCCCCTGGATAGAGGCGCTGGTTGTTGACAATGGCAGCCAGTTCCTCTTGTCGACGATTCACATTGGTGATGACCTCCATGAACTGGGTCATTTGAGTAGCCATCTGGGCCCTTATTTCACTGAGTTCAGCTTGAACTTGTTCCATCTGTCTTGGCAAATTGTTTCTGGTGGAATACCGATGAGTAGTCGTCTTGAATTCGAATAAGAAAAGCAGAAGAATAAGAATACCGTCTTGAGATAACCTGTAATGTTATGAAATGCATGATGTGCATGATATGTTTGTCATTTCCCGGTATTCAAGAGTCCTTCTATTCATCAATCACGGCGCGCAACCAAAAATAATCAAGCATATAATCAAAGGAAAAAAAAATAAGACAAACACTTAAATTATTTACAAACAAAAGAAACAATGTTCAAGTGACTTTGGACATTTAAGAGTGTAGCGATAAACAACAAAATACGTGTTTCAACGTAAACTTAACAAAAAACTGAATAATAAAAACAAACAATGGTCCCTTCCAACAATCCTGGGGTGACCAAATACACCAAAGGTAAGTAACAAAACTAAATTTCCGGAACAAGACACACTTCAAGGTGTTGACAATACTCTTCAAGCCCGGCTTTCTCCTTCAACAGTTGTGATGCAACTACTTTACTTTCTTGAAACCGATCCTCTGCGACACGCCTCTGGGATACTTCCTTCTTAAGCTGAGCATCTTTGTCTTTGAGCTGTTTCTCCAAGTTTTGAATCTTCTTCCTGTAGCTATTTTCAGATGCCTGAAGCTTCTGGCACTCTTGCTGGGTCTTACTCAACTCTTCTTCCATTTCAGCATGAGATCTCTTCCTAAAACTGGTTGCATCAGAAGTTTCCCCTTGAGCTTCTTCGAGTTTGTGAGCTAAGTCGACCCTTTCTTGCTCTACCCAATAAAGTTTCATCCCTGCCTCACGGTCTTTTGCACGAAGTTGAATGTTCTCAACATGAACCTGGGTGAACACCTCGGTAGGCACCGTGTTACTCAAAATAGTAGGAGGTCGCTCACATATAGGAGCCGACCTTGCAAATGGTAACCGTAAAATCTTAACCCTGTCTCTAATGCATTCCACGTAAGGAACTCTAGCAATAGGAACCTTCTTGCCCAAAGTAGTTATATCCTTCTTGTGAATTCCCCTCCAAGCACTTGCCACTATTTTCAACATCACATGCTCACTTCCTCTAACAAAATACACTGATTCAGACACCTCCTTAACCTTTGGTGGTCCATCCATTGCATATCCCAATTGACGATAAGCAAGCACAGGATTATAGTTGATACACCCCTTAGTTCCTATGAGGGGAACATTAGGGAAATCTCTGCAGCTAGTGATAATACTTTGTACTTCCCCCATGTCATAATTCCACTGGATATCAAATGAAGTAAGGTTGACAAGTCTTGATGACCATCGGAGAGAATGTCTGGTATCCACGAAAGGGCCACTTGTCAGTAGGTGCAACTTAAACCATTGATACAACATCGAATGACATAAACTTACATTACCTCCTTTTCCATGCCTGAAATGAATGGTGTAAAGAGTATCTGCCAAGAGTGTCGGTACCGGGTTCTTATTTCTAAAAACACAAATAGTCGTCAAATCCACAAAATTTCTCTTGTGAGGAAAGAGGATGATCCCGTATATCAAGAGAGCAAATAGAGAGCCGAAGTCACTCTAATTACCTTTCTTTTCCCAGTCTTCATCTTTCTTCACTAAGAAATCCAAATAAAACCCTGTAGTATCCTCACTTGATTTCCAATTGTCTTTCATCTCTTTCCAATTCAAATGAAGAATTTCAGCAATAACTTCGAACTTCAGCTTCTCCGGCACTTGGACAAAAGGAACTTCATCGGACAACTTGACATTAAGTAGGTACGCGTACTCTTCTAGTGTGGGAACCAGTTGATAATCTTGAAAAGTAAAACACCATAATTCCTTGTCATAGAACTGGAAGAGGGTGATCAAAGCCATTGGGTCAACTGGAGTGTTAAGGATTAGTAACAAATTGCCATAATTTTTGTTGAAATTATTCAGAACATCACTCTTCAGATAAGAACTCAACCTCTTCAATTCGGACACATCAATAGTATGAATATGATAAGCGAATATATGTGTTGTACCCCTGAAATTCTGGCAACAGATACTCAATGTCACAGTGAATGTTATAACACCGTATCTGACACACTTCAAGACAGTAATTTTAAAAGCAGTAAAGAACACAGTCAATTGTTTACCCAGTTCACTGTGTAACAACACCTACTCCGGGGGCTACCAAGCCAGGGAGGAAATGCACTATAAGAGATGTTAATTCAGGAATAAACCAACCAGTTTATCTCCTTCACTTAAGACGTACCCAATGCAACTTCAATCTAAGTTCAACTTAAACCTGAGTTCCTACTCACTCCCCCTCAATCACAGCAGTGATACTAAACTATTGATTCATTAATTTATGAAGATACTCATCAGTACACACACTTGATTTTGCTTCACAACTTTAATCAAGTGACACATACACTCGTGCTTCAAAGCTTTGAGTGATACACAACCCTAACTTGACTTTGCTTCAAAGCTTTAATCAAGTGACACAAACACTCGTGCTTCACAGCTTTGAGTGATACACAACCCTTACAATAAAATCCTACTCCAAGTCACTTATCACAATGATAATTGCTTGGCTCACAGTAGTTACAACTATACAATCCCTTATTGATCTTCTGTCAAAAGTTGTCTTTCACCAACAGTCTTCATGAGGAATATATAGGCAGCTATTCTTCAGTTAGGGCTTCCACGAAAATAGCTAGGGTTAGTTAACCCAAAAGACTTGGTCTTAGACTTCTATCATAGCAAATTAGGGTTAAGCAAAGTTAACCTAATGTCCACGGGAGCATCTGATCTGGACTGTATACATCAACTTAGATAAGCATACCAGATTCCTGAAAAATCTCAAATAATAACTCTGCCTAAATGTTAGATCAGTATAGGATTGTCTTAACATTGGTTATGACAACAAGAATCCTGCTCACTGATTTTTGGTAGAATATACTGCATATGATCATTGTTTAATGATCATGATAAATACTTCAAACTGAGTAGTTCCTGTATGACATTCTTTTCTGCAGAATGTACCTTTATCCCAGAATGTTATGACATCAGTCATAAAATTCACAGCTCTGGTTTTACCAAAAAAGATGCCAACAAACAAACACTTACAAACTCCCCCTTTGGCAAATTTTTGGCTAAAACCCCTAAGCAATCAGAGATTAGAAAGCAGCAGAATTTTTAATAACATCTACCAAGTCTAATTCTACCAAAATTATCACAAAATCTTCTCCCCCTTTTTAGCCACAAAGAGGCCAAAGATATTTGTACTTTTAAGTTATACAGTCATCCAATAAGGAATAAAAAGACACACAAAAAAATAAAAAGTCATTTGGTAGCAACAGGTTCCAACAGTAAATTTTTCAACAACTCTGATCTTCAGGCACTGCCATCTTCCGAGGAAGCACTATCTTCAGCATTATGCTGGTCTTCATCAGCATCCTTTTCCCTTCCTTGTTCTTCATTCTCCTCCTGTTCTAGTCTAGCAATCAGGTCCTCAAGAGTCCTTTTCCTTGTATCAAGCTCTCAGCAGGTTTCCTTCAGCACAGCTATAACATCAGTTTTCTTGGAATGAGATTTGACAGTTGTTGTCTCAGCAGATGTCATAACAATGTCAGGGACATATGTTCCCTAAAACAGCTTATAGTGCAAACCAAGAGCAGGGGCTCTTTTGCATACAGTGTCTTTTTCAACTAGAATATCAGGATATTGAGTAATGACTATACCACACAGGAGAGAGGGAAAAGCAATAGGGACTTTAATAGCACAGCTTCCAGCATGTTTTAATGTTTGATCAAAGATATACTTGCCATAGTCAAAGTTTGTCCTGGTTCCAACAACATAAATAAATATTCCCAAGCCTGTGGAGATGGTTGATTTATGGTTGGTGGGAACCCAGTTAGCTGCACCAATTTTGTGCAGAATGGCAAACTTCATGCTCAGCTTGCTTGCATTCAGCTTCCCTTTTAAGGGCCAGCTCTTGACTTGATTTGCAGTGATGGTTTGACAAACTTGGTTGTCAGTAACTTCAAGCTCAGGGAAAGCAACATCAGGTCTTCCTAGGAATTTGTTTATTTCAGAGGGAGATAAATTTACCTTCCTTCCTCTTACATACACGCTCTTAAAATCAGTTGACTTTCCATCAGCATAATCATCAGATAAATTTACTATGAATTTTTTGACCAGAATCTCATAGCAGTTGGTAAACTTTACCACAGTTTTCATTAGACCAGCAGTCTTGATTAGATCCATGATCTCCTTACATTCAATGGCACTGTTGTTCAGCTCTCTTTCCAAAGCAATCCTTTTCAGAAATACATACTTCCACCTGTTTGCATTTTCTGGATGGTGAAAGGAGATGTTGTCAATGGCAACTTCAGGGACTTTAGGCATTTTGCTCGAAGAAGGTTTCTTCCTGAGAGGAATGTCTGGAACATTGCTCTCAACATCAAACTCAAATTCTGATTCCTCATCAAAATCAGAGGGTTCCGAGTCCTTCCTTTTCTTGGCTATTGGTTGTCTCAAAGGTTTTGAGATACTACCAACAGGTACTCTAGTTTTCACCTTCCCCTTCCCTTTTGACAGTCCATCCTTTAGATCCTTCTCAGCTTCTACTCTGGTCTTGTTCTCAGACCTGGTTTTCTTATGAACAGCTTCAGTAGCCTTCTCTTTGGAGAGGCTTTTGGCAGCATCCTGCTTTTCTTTTCTGCTCATCATCCTTCTAGTTATGCTAGGGTTGATATTATCAATTAAATCATTGTCAGAGTATTCTTCATCAACATCAATAATCGGGGGTTCAACATCCTTGTCAGTAGGGTTCTGGTGATCATCTTTTTCTGGAGATTTCCTAATGTTGTCATCAGGTGTCTCAACATTCTGAGTGACATCAGGATCCATTTCTACATTAGGACTAGCAGTTTCTTGGTTCAAAGGCACAGAAATTCCAGGTACAGAGTGATTCTGATTAAGAATCCTAGTGACTAGTCTAGCAATGGCTTGATGAACATACGCAGAACCTTCCCTATTTGCTATTTCTGGAGGAACAGAAGATGAGGGTTGAGAATATTTACCAGATGGAGAGGTGTGTGATCTTCTTGCATGTCTGGTTCGCAGCTTCTTGACCTTAGTGGGGTCAGCTTCTAGTTCACGAAGAGGAGTTATCTCAAGAACATCAATATCCATGCAGTTTGTGATTGCCCTAGCTTCGCTGTCAGAGGATGCAGAAGAGGCAGTCGCCTTTGAAGAGGATGATGACATGGATTGTTGAGTGATTTAAAAAACCAGTAACAACGAGAGTGAAATCTTTGATTGAGAGAATGTAGATTGTTGCAGTACAGAGAGAGGAAGGAGATATATGAATGTATATTCAACTTCTTAACAATTTTGAAAGAAATAGGGAAACAGATGATTAGCCCGATCAGAATAGACTTAACTAAAATATCTCTTTCATCCCTTGTTTTAAGCAAAATTAATTTCTACATCTCTTCATATTGGCAAATACCCAGCTTGCCTCTCAAATTTTCAAATTGACTAGCATCAAGTTCCTTGGTAAAAATGTCAGCCAGTTGTAGTTCAGTGGCAACATGTTCCAGTTTAATCACCTTTTCCTCCACAAGATCTCTGATGAAGTGATGTCTAATGTCAATAAGCTTGGTCCTGCTATGCTATATAGGATTCTTAGAAATGTTGATAGTACTCAGATTGTCACAGAATAATGTCATGACATCTTGTGTGACATTATACTCAATGAGCATCTGTTTCATCCAGACCATTTGAGAACAGCTTCTACCAGCTGCTATGTATTCAGCTTCAGCAGTAGATAGAGACACACGGTTCTGTTTCTTGTTGAACCAAGAGACAAGATTATTTCCCAAAAAGAAGCATCCTCCAGAGGTGCTCTTTCTATCATCAGCACTACCAGCCCAATCAGCATCACAGTAACCATACAGAATTGGTTCAGCCTGGTATATTGCACATACTCCAACTGCAAAAGCAATGTCAGGTCTGCTGGTTGTTAAGTATAGCAGACTTCCTATCATGCTTCTGTACAAGCTTTGATCTACATTTTCCCCACTTGTGTCTTTGGATAGCTTTAAATGAGTAGGAGCTGGAGTCCTTTTGTGACTGGCATTCTCCATTCCAAACTTCTTGACAATGTTCTTTGCATACTTTCTTTGAGACAGAAAAATTGAGTCTTCCATCTGTGTGACTTGCAGTCCAAGAAAGTAGGTCAATTCTCCCATGAGGCTCATTTCAAATTCAGCTTGCATCTGGTCAGCAAAATGTTTAACCATTTTATCTGACATTCCCCCAAACACTATGTCATCAACATAGATTTGAGCTACCATTATCTTTCCTCCTTCATTTTTGACAAAAAGAGTTTTATCCAAGCCTCCTTTCCTGTATCCTTTGTCAGAGAGGAATTTTGTAAACATGTCATACCAGGCTCTAGGAGCTTGTTTCAGGCCATATAAAGCTTTCCTTAGTTTGTAGACATGATCAGGGCAGTTTGGATCCACAAATCCTTTAGGATGTTCCACATATACTTCCTCATTTAAGTACCCATTTAGGAAGGCACTGTTTACATCCATCTGAAATAGCTTGAACTTAAGGAGACAAGCAATTCCTAATAGGAGTCTGATAGATTCCAGTCTGGCTACAGGAGCAAAAGTCTCATCAAAATCAACCCCTTCAACTTGAGTGTATCCTTGAGCTACAAGTCTTGCCTTATTCCTGGTGACAACTCCTTCAGCATCGGATTTGTTCTTGTAGATCCATTTTGTGCCAATGATGTTTGTTCCTCCTGGTCTAGGAACTAACTCCCATACTTCATGTTTCTTGAATTGGTTCAATTCATCTTGCATTGCTCCAATCCAGTATTCATCAGTCAGAGCCTCCTTAACATTTCTTGGTTCAATTTTAGATACAAAGCAAGAGTTTGAGATGATTTCTCTAGATCTTGTAATGACTCCACTGTTAGGATCTCCTATGATGAGTTCCTTAGGATGATCTCTCTGAATTCTGATGGAAGGATCTTTGTTAGCTTCCTTTGATTCAGATTCTGGTGAAGTAGTTTTAGGTACATCATCCTTTTTAGACACTTGAGTTTAAGTCTCAAGGAATGTCTCAACATCATATGGGACATTTGTTTCCTCATGGTAATCATCAACTATGACATTTATAGATTCCATCATAACTTTGGTCCTGGAATTGAATACCCTATATGCTCTGCTGTTGGTAGAGTATCCTAGGAATATTCCTTCATCACTTTTAGGGTCTATCTTTCTCCTTTGTTCATGATCTGTCAGAATATAGCATTTGCTTCCAAAGACATGGAAGTACTTAACTGTAGGCTTTCTTCCTTTCCATAGTTCATAAATGGTGGATGATGTTCCCTTTCTCAAGGTGACCCTGTTATGGACATAACACGCTGTATTCATAGCTTCAACCCAAAAATGAATAGGAAGTCGTTTGGCATGTATCATTGCTCTGGCAGATTCCTGTATAGTCCTGTTTTTCCTTTCCACAACTCCATTTTGTTGAGGAGTATGGGTGAAGAAAATTCATGATTAATTCCTTCTGAGGAGCAAAACTCATCAAACTTACTGTTTTCAAATTCCTTGCCATGATCACTTCTGATTCTGACAATGCATCCTTCTTTTTCTCTTTGAGTTCTTTTGCACAGCTCCTTAAATACTTCAAAAACATCATACTTTTCCCTAATGAAGTTAATCCAGGTGAATCTGGAAAAATCATCCACAACAACATATGCATATCTCTTTCCACCAAGACTTTCCACCTGCATTGGTCCCATCAGATCCATATGTAGAAGTTCTAACACCTTAGAGGTGGTCAGATGTCTTGTCTTTGGATGTGACATTCTAGTTTGCTTTCCAACCTGACAATCACCATAAACTCTCACTTCATCAATTTGAAGCCTTGGAATCCCTCTGACTGCCTCCATGGATATAATCCTTTTCATCCCTCTTAGATGTAAATGACCAAGTTTTTTGTGCCACAGTTTCACTTCTTTTTCTTCTTTGGTAATAGAGCACACAGAAGAATAATTAGTGTTCTCAGACTCCCATAAGTAACAATTGTCTTTAGATCTGACTCCTCTCATTACAACTTCTTGTTTTTCATTAGTTAGAAGACATTCATACTTGGTGAAGTTGACCTTGAATCCTAGATCACATAATTGACTGATACTTATGAGATTAGCAGTCAAGCCTTTTACCAGTAACACTTCATTTAGGTTTGGAACTCCAGGGCAGTCCAAGTTTCCAACTCCTTTGATTTCTCCTCTAGCACCATCTCCAAAAGTAACATAACTAGTAGTATGAGGTTTAACATTATTGAGAAGATTCTTGATTCTAGTCATGTGTTTAGAGCATCCACTGTCAAAGTACCAGTCTTCCTTTGCAGAGACTCTAAGGGAGGTGTGAGCTATCAGGGTTGCAGACTTTTTCTTCCACTGTTGAGTATATGGTGCCTTGTTAGACTTAGGTTTGACAACTGGGGTCTGATTAGGATATCCATATAATCTGAAGCAGAATGGCTTTATGTGACCAAACCTCCCACAATGATGACATCTCCATCTTTGATACTTTTTCTTCATATTTCTCTGATATTGAGTGCTATGTTGTGACATCTGCTTTGACATTTGTTTATCAGGCCTGATCTTCTTCTTGTCTATAATAGATTTCTCTGCTGCCACAAATCCTAGACCAGACTTGTTTCCCACATTTTGTCCAACCTGAAGAATTTCTTCTAATTTGTCAGTTCCATTTGTCAGCATCTTGACAAATTTGGTCATCTGGTCAAGTTTTGAGTTTAGCATTTGAACTTCTCCTTCGAGATGACTTATAGTATCAGTGTCTGCCTTCTTGTCAACCTCCAACTTTACTATGAGTTTTGTTTGTTTCTCATTTTGCTGACATACTTCAGCACTTCTGATACATAGCTTCTTGTAGGAGTCATCCAGTTCTTCAAATGTTACTTCCTCATCACTGGAGTCACTATCAGAGTTACAAATACCAGATAGTGCAGTAACTAGTTTCGAAGATTCTTCTTCAGAATTACTTTCTGAGTCACAATCAGACCAAGTAACAGACATTCCTTTCTTTTGTTTCTTAAGAATGGTAGGACATTCAGCTCGAATGTGCCCATATCCTTCACATCCATGACATTGGATTCCTTTGCTTTGATTTTCCTTTTCTTCAGACTTTGATCTTCTGCTGGAGTCATAGGATCTGTTAATGTCAGAGGGAGTGTTCTTGACATTTGACCTTGACTTTGGGTCCATTCTCTTGATGAGTTTGTTGAACTGCCTTCCAAGCATGGCTATAGCTTCTGAAATATTATCTTCATCATCCTCCTTGTTTTCATCTTCAGTATTAGATACAAGTGTTATGCTCTTGTTTTTCTTGTCAACATTTTCACTGATCCCCATCTCAAAAGTCTGAAGTGACCCAATGAGTTCATCAACCTTCAAGTTGCAGATATCCTGAGCTTCCTCTATAGCAGTCACCTTCATTGCAAATCTTTTAGGCAAGGATCTGAGAATCTTTCTCACCAGCTTTTCTTCTGAAATATTTTCTCCCAATGCTCATGAGGTGTTAGCAATTTCCAAGATGTTCATGTGAAACTCATGAATGGTCTCATCTTCCATCATCCTTAGGTTCTCAAATTTGGTAGTCAGCATCTGAAGCCTTGACATTTTTACTTTGGATGTGCCCTCATGGGTAGTTTTGAGAGTGTCCTAAACATCCTTGGCCAGTTCAAATTGATGTACTAGTCTGAATATGTTTCTATCAATTCCATTGAGCAAGGCATTTAATGATTTTGAGTTACCCAGGGCTAACTCATCTTCTTCTTTGCTCCATTCTTCCTCAGGTTTCAGACTGGTTGTCCCATCTTTCCCAGTTATGGTGGGATGGTTCCATCCTTTTTCAGCAGCTCTCCAAGCCTTTTTGTCCAGTGATTTTAAGAAGGCAATCATACGAGGTTTCCAGTAGTCATAATTTGATCCATCCAGAATGGGTGGTCTGTTTCCAAATCCTCCTTCTTTGTCCATAGCGTCAGAAAATAATATCCCTAGATCTCACCCAGTAAGACAGGCATGGTGCCTGCTCTGATGCCAATTGAAATTCTGGAAACAGATACTCAATGTCACAGTGAATGTTATGACACCGTATCTGACACACTTCAAGACAGTAATTTTAAAAGTAGTAAAGAACACAGTCAATTGTTTACCCAGTTCAGTGTGTAACAACACCTACTCCGGGGGCTACCAAACCAGGGAGGAAATGCACTATAAGAGATGTTAATTCAGGAATAAACCAACCAGTTTATCTCCTTCACTTAAGACCTACCCAATGCAACTTCAATCTAAGTTCAACTTAAACCTGAGTTCCTACTCACTCCGCCTCAATCACAGCAGTGATACTAAACTATTGATTCATGAATTTATGAAGATACTCTTCAGTACACACACTTGATTTTGCTTCACAGCTTTAATCAAGTGACACATACACTCTTGCTTCAAAGCTTTGAGTGATACACAACCCTAACTTGACTTTTCTTCAAAGCTTTAATCAAGTGACACAAACACTCGTGCTTCACAGCTTTGAGTGATACACAACACTTACAATCAAATACTACTCCAATTCACTTATCACAATGATAATTGCTTGGCTCACAATAGTTACAACTACACAATCCCTTATTTATCTTCTGTCAAACGTTGTCTTTCACCAACAGTCTTCATGAGGAATATATAGGCAGTTATTCTTCAGTTAGGGCTTCCACGAAAATAGCTAGGGTTAGTTAACCAAAAAGACTTGGTCTTGAAATTCTATCATAGCAAATTAGGGTTAAGCAAAGTTAACCTAATGTCCACGGGAGCATCTGATCTGGACTGTATACATCAACTTAGATAAGCATACCAGATTCTTGAAAAATCTCAGAAATAATAACTCTGCCTAAATGTTAGATCAGTATAGGATTGTCTTAACATTGGTTATGACAACAAGAATCCTGCTCAGTGATTTTTGGTAGAATATATTGCATATGATCATTGTTTAATGATCATGATAAATACTTCAAACTGAGTAGTTCCTGTATGACATTCTTTTCTGCAGAATGTACCTTTATCCTAGAATGTTATGACATCAGTCATGACATTCGCAGCTCTGGTTTTACCCAAAAAGATGCCAATAAACAAACACTTACAACCCCAAAATTTGCCCTCCCATATTTCTCAAAACATTTAGAGAAAGATCCTCAAGTTGCTCAAGGAAGTCCAAGGGTTGACCAGACAAGCTCTCTCCTAAGGCAGTTTACCTCAAATTAGGGTTTCATGTTGCATCATGATACTTGAGTCCAAGGGATCCCAAATTCTCACTATTTCCCCAATATGTTCTCAATATAATACATGTCAAGTTTCAAGCCTTGCAGAGAAAGTTTGCTCAGTCAATTTCTCAAAGGCCTGAAAATCGACTTTGTTAGGGCAAAAGTCAACTATGGCCCACATACAGTCAAACTTCAAGATTTTTTGTCAACATCCTCATCTTGAAGTATTATTCATCATTTGATCAAGGGTTGATCATGATTCATCAAGGATTGCTCATAATTCATCAAGAACCAAAAGTTGCTAAATTATGGTTTTATAGGAAAAGTCCACTCAACTTTGACCAAGCATAACTTTCTCATACTTTATGAGAAATGACCCATCAAAAGCTCATTTTGAAGAGGATGAAATTCCCTAAAATTCATCATCAACTCCCAAGTTCAAAATCTGCACTCACAAGAAGTTATGAATTTGGACATTATAAGTCATTTTAAAAAGTCAACAAAAACACCTTTTTTGTCAAAGCTTCATACATAAACATGGAAGACTCAATTAATATGAGACCAAGAGGGTTGCTTAGAGGACATATCAAGCTTTCTAAAAAGTCCAAGAACATCTTCAAAGAGTCAAAATTGAGAAAGTTATGCATTGGTGAAGTTGACCTTTTTTTGCAAAATTGCCAAAAGTCGAATGTGCTCACAAATGCATTTTTTGCTAAATGGGCCCAACTTTTTAAGCTTGCACCACCTTTCCAACATGGTCCACGACCCAAGGCAGCAATCACATATTATTTGCTCCATTTATTTATTTTATTATGGTTTTTATTTATTAAAAATCATTTTAAATCAAATAAATAATAAAAAATACCAAGACTTGTTTTGAAGATCTGATTTTGATGAAGATCAAATCCAAATAAGTTGGCCTAATCAATCAAATTAGAATTAAGGCAAAAGGGCATGATTTGCATGGTTATGGAAAGATTTCATATGGCTTAAAGATCAAATATTCCATTCATGAATTCTCAAGATCATGGCCAAAAATAATTAACCTAATATGATTCACTACTTATGCTGAAGATCATGGAACCCTAAAAAGAGGAATTTTCGTGCAGAGCTGCCTCCAAGAAAGAGAGCAAAACTTCAAAATTCAAAAGAAAAGTGTGAGACGGATATCCTTATATAGGCCAATTCAAGGTGTGCTGAAGCTTCCAATCGCTTGCTGGCAGTCTCCTGGAGCTAACCCAGTCATTTGCAAGGCTTGAAACGCCCAAAATCGTCCTACATCACTCACATGGTTTGCCTTCAAACTCAAAATCGTTTTCAATGTTTCACGCATCGTAAACACATTCTAATCATATATTCTTGTTCATCATCTTGTTTGCAAGCTATTGGTACTGGATGCACTCTCACCCAGATCCAACGCTCCCAACTGAAGGTCCATGATGCACCTCAAGTCAAAGGCTACACCTAATCCAACGTGGTCAGCTTGGGATCAGCTTTGTTGGGCCAAAATCCAGATTCACACCCCCTCTCCAACAATGACAATAAGCCCAAATCTTTATTTTCTTTATATTTTTTAATTTCTCTAGTTATTTTCTTTAATTATTTCCTTTTTCTTTCTAATTAACACAAAATTAATTTTTATTAAATTAACAAATCACAAAAATCAATTTTCATCCAATTAGATTTAAAATTTATTTTTTTTATACAAAAATTAATTTAATTAGTTTATTTAATTTTAGGGTAACTTTAATTATTTTGTAAATAAATTAAAATTAATTAGAACAATTAGGGTTTTTGTTTCTAACTTAATTCTATTTTCTTTTTCTTAAAAATAACAAAATACAAAAATTGGTCATGTAATTTAATTTTATTCAATTTAATTTCATTAGTTAATTAGGTTTTTTGCATATTTAATTCAAAACCCTTATTTTCTCAAAATAATTAAAAACCACAAAAACAATAATTTTTTTCTTTTAATTAGGTTAGACGGGGTCAAAACCTATTTCTCTCTCGTTCTCGACTCATCGCGCGCGCTTTATTATTTTATTTCATAATATTATTGTAATTGCTCATGGGATGTAATAGATTAATTAGGACTTTTTCGTTCATTTATCATTTTTTACGGGTTGTTTTTTGCTATGTAAATTAATACTCGAAGCCTTGTAATAGCGTAGCTTTACTTTCCGCATTTTAATTTCCGCAAAATATTAAACTGTTAGATGTGTGATATTAGGGTTGCATGACAAGAATGTATGATTGACTTTAAAACAGTTAGCAAACCCTAAATGTGCAAAGATAATAACTTGACATTAAATCACTCCCACATGCGCACTCCTAGGGTACACTCCCATTTTGGTTGCCTTCGGTAAACGGTCATTAAGTATAGGATATTTTAGTGGTCGCTCTCTTGTCTAAACAATGATCGAAGTCCCATTCAGAAAAGTTGCCTCGGAATGGTTGCCTCGGATACGTTGCCTCGAATATTTATCTTAAGACATTAGGGTTATTACTAAAACGTCCTAACATTGCTTTAGTGATCGTATGTCCCTTTCAAATTGACCCTTAAAACTCCAACGACGATGCTACCTACTCACTAATAGTGGGATATCACTGTCTAAAGGAAACAAGAACAGAAACATTCTCTTTTTCGAGTAGGTAGATTAGTTCTTAAGTACTTGCTCAAACAAACAAACTTTTTTCACACTTACACTCCTTTCAAACAAAGTTTTCAAAAAAAAAAAACACTTCGTAACACTCTTGAAGACAAAAGCAAGGGTTAAATCGAAGTAAAACAAAAACTTTTTTTCAAATCAAACACACACAAAGAAAATTTTGAAAATGATGAGCAAGTACCTAAGAGCCCGTAGAAAACTACGGATAGAAAAGGTGCTAATACATTCCCTTTCTATAATCCACCCCCCGTACTCAAAATCTCGAAAAAAGGAATTTTTTTGTGCTTTTATCCTTTCCAGTTGGATAAAATAAAAGTCGGTGGCGACTCTTGCTTACCGTAACATTTTGCGAACACAAACGCAAAACGCAAACCAGCATTTCAAAACAGTCTGGTTCTAGCCACCGTATCACAGAACAAGAGACTCTTCTGGGGAATAATAAGTGGGGTATACCTTAGGATTAGTTCATCATATTTGCTTCTATTGTTTGATTTGATTGCTTTATCTTTGAGGGCTTTGTATCGGGATTTACTATAGATCCTACCCCAGACCTGGGGAACACCTTTTAGGTAAGTAGCAATAAACTGTGAGGGAACTGTACGGCGTAGACCGATACGGTTGAAGCAGTAGCTACGTTGATGTGGCACATTGGTTGGTACCGGTAACCCTTATGGAGAAACGAGGAGAATACGGGGCTGCTATATGGGTCGTTAAGCATCAACTGACCTTAGAACCTATAATTGACCAACTTGGCCATAGGAAGTAGTGAGATAGCCGGTCTCGGTGTAAAGCTTGGAACTGGTTGATACTCGATGCTACACTCATTGAGACCATACTCTCGAGATAGTTTCGGCCGCAAGAAAAGATTGTGTGAGCTGAAACCATGACCGATGGAGGATGGTCAGTGATATTGAGAACCTCTAGAACCCGGTTACTATTATTAGGACAGGTTGAAATCAACTGAACTTCAAGAGGGTAGTACCTAGACCCCATGCAAGCCTTAAACTTAAGGGCTATTATGTGACTTGTTTGCCTTTACCATGTCTACTATCTGCTATACCTGTTGAGTGTTTTATCATGACATCATGAATCATAACATAGCATGCATACTTCGTTAGACTAATCATTTCAAAGACCGAAGGGATTTATCTTTGTTCTGTTTTGCAGATCATGACTTCCAAGCGCAGACACACCATCCGAGTTAACTTTGTGCAAATACCTGCTCAACTCAAAGATTTAGCCTCAAGAATTTATGATACTTCATCATTCATTAAAAGACATGGTCAGCTTCTTAGCTTGGTTACCTCTAGGTTTGACGAGCAAATGATGAGTGTGTTATTCCAGTTCTTCGATCCAGTGCATCATTGCTTCACTTTCCCGGATTATCAGCTAGTTCCCACTTTGGAGGAGTTTTCTAATTTGTTGGGTATATCCATCCCCGAGCAGATGCCTTTCATAGGTTTAGAAGAGACTCCTATGCCAAAAGACATTGCCTTATCTTTACACTTGAAAAAGGCTGATGTAGTGTCTAATTGGGAGACACGGAGCAGGGTTAAAGGTTTCTTAGCCAAGTTTCTAATGGATCAAGATCAACTATTCTGGGACAGTTTGGACTTTCAAGCTTTTAAAGACATCTTAGCTCTCCTTATCTACGATTTGGTTCTTTTCCCGAATCCATATTCCTTCGTAGATGTGAATGCAGTTAAGATCTTCTTGTCTCGCAATCCTGTGCCTACCCTCCTAGGTGATATTTTGCATGCTCTCTATATTCGTACGACACGTAGAAGAGGGACCCTCATGTGTTGCATGCCGCTGTTGGCAAGGTGGTTTATTTTGCACCTCCCCAGGTCCGTGTTGAAGAATGAGGAAGGGTTAGGATGGTCTTACAGGATAATGTCCCTTGCTCATATAGACATTCTTTGGAGTTCTAAGGATATGGAAGGTGTTGCTATCATTTATCAATGTGGGGAATACCCTAATGTCCCTTTGCTTGGAATTAGAGGGGGTATAACCTACAGTCCTTGCTTGGCTTTATGACAGCTTGGTCGCGCTTGGAGAGATGGTCCTCATGAATTTATTCTTACAGATATTGCATTTGACTATAAGGAGGACGTTGATGAGCATCGCCGCAGGTTTATACGAGCTTGGGGCAGGGTGAACAGGTCTGACCCTCACGAGCTAGGACCAAAGACTTCTCTCCCTATGCAACCATACCTCCAGTGGGTTCGAGCCCGCGCTCAGAAGCTTGGAATGCTTTATGAAGTAGTGTTACCAGTGATTGTGGAGCATACTAATGAAGAAGGTGTTCCTTATACAGTCCGTTATCCCTACATGCCTACTGACCTTGGGGCATTGAAGAGGTCCTGGATTCAGCTTAAGGAGGAAAGGGATACCTACAGGGAGAAGTATCATGAGCAAGACAGGAAGGTCCTGAAGCTCACATGGCAACTTGAGAACTAAAGGACGATCAATGACTACGTCAGCACGAATGGAAAGCGACCATGGGATTTCTGATTTTTGCTTGTTTCTAGTTTAGATTTGTTTTCAGTTTATTTCTTTTGTAACGCCTTAAAGGCATTGTTAAACATTTTTACAAGTTTGAATCTAATAAAGTTTATTTATTTCTTGGTTTACAAATTTAAATCTCACAAAGTCTTTGAAATCATTTCATACGCATTCCATTATCATGCACCTCATTACAGGTATCATTACAGGTTTCTCATCTTCTTCCCTGTTTATTTCAGCATAGAATGTCTTCTGAAACACCTACCGATCAAGCCATCAAAGCTATTCAAGCACATAATGCTAAATTCCAAGAGTTATTCTTGAACTTGGCTAAAGAACAACAGGATTTGAAGACTCTCATCCTGAAGGAGAAGAAGAAGAAGAAGAAGGTGGTTCTTCTGAATATGGGTCACAGATTTGGGAATAGGTTGCGACAGGAAACTGATTTGTCTCATTCATCTTAAGGAGGAGAGAATCAAGAGGAAGAAAAGGGTCCTAGTTCTGTGGTCTCTAATAACGAAACTAATTTTGATGAAGAACAGTATCCTCCTGCTGAGGATAGGTACAAGCAACTTGAAGATCGTCTGAGTACAATGGAGATTCAGAAGATCCCTGGGTTGGACTTTAGAGATCTGGGACTAGCATCTGGGGTGGTGATCCCTCACAAGTTTAAAGTTGTTGTCTTTGCTAAATACGATGGAGTATCTTGTCCAAAGCTCCATCTCCGCTCGTACGTCAGAAAAATCCAACCCTACACTGCTGATAGAAATTTGTGGGTTCATTTCTTTCAAGATAGTATGTCAGGGACTCAGCTTGAATGGTTTTATCAATTGGAAGGAGCTAACGTCCGCAACTGGGAGTACCTTGCTGCTGCTTTTTACAAGCAATACCAGTATAACGCCGACCTTGCTCCCACACGTACTCAGCTTCAGGGTATGTCTATGGGCACAGGCGAAGGCTTTAAGGACTATGCTCAGTGTTAGAACATAGTTTGATTCTACAACCCTTGATTAGAGTTTTGATGATAACAAAATACAAAGAATAAATAAATCCAAATATATATACAAAGAACAAAAATGCTACTTAAAATTATGTTTTGTATATGCAGAAGTTCTAATGGAATCAGCATCAGAAGATCAGTAATATGTGCTACACGCTGAAGCTACCAGATTATACACTGAAGTGTGATGACCAGAATCTACGCCTAAACAATTACACTCTGACTCTGATCAAAGACATCTTTACGAAGTCATCAACACTCTAAAGCGTTATCAGCAGTTATAACAAAGAAGACTCTGAAGCGTTACTGGTTATTCAAGACAGAATTAAATGCTAACGGCTTTATTCAGACATGATCTTCTTCAAAAGGAAAGTGTGTTATTATAATTAAACTTGCTTTATGGACAACATATCTTTGCCTTGCCTATATAAACAGGTCTGCTTGTGAAAAGAAGCATGTACGTACGCACACAACAATTTTCCAAGCCTTCCAAACCACGCATATTCAAAGCTTTAGCAAATTCATTTTATTCCAAGCTTAATTTGTGTAACTATCACAGTTGTGATATACTGTTTTGTTAGAAAACATTAACACACTCTTGTTCAATTATTTGTAAAAGATTTCCTTGAGATAAACCGGTTTATGGTTATACTCAAGAAGACTTTAATAGTTGTTAAAGTAGTAGTTGTAATCCTTTGAGATTAGTGGATTAAGACCTCGTTGGAGAGAGGCAAAATCACCTTGACAGGTGGAATGGAGTAGTTTGAGATCACACGAACTAGGATAAAAATATTGTGTTGTTAAGCCTTTTGATTTAAGTTTTTCAATTCACCCCCCCCCCCCCCCCCTTCTTGTGTTTTTCATATCTTCAATTGGCATCAGAGCGCCTGGTTCTGAGCTTTAACACTTAACCGTGTCAGTACAAGATCCAGCGTCAGAAAAACACAATGGCAGGACCAAGTCAAAACATCAGCAATGACAACAATGAAGAAAGGGACAGATTCAGTGGCAAACCTCCAGTATTTGATGGAGAAAACTTTGACTACTAGAAAGACAGAATTGAGAGTTTCTTTCTGGCCCATGATGCTGATCTGTGGGACATGGTGACTGATGGATACATGCACCCAGTGGATGGACGTGGTCAGAAAATTGACAGGAAAATGATATCTGATCAGCGAAAGCGTGAATTCATAAATCATCACAAGGCCAGAACAATTCTTCTCAGCGTCATCTCATATTCAGAATATGAGAAATTATCAAACAGAGAAACTGCCAAGAATATGTTTGATTCTCTGAGAATGACGCATGAAGGCAACATTCAAGTCAAAGAAACCAAAGCCCTTGCGCTCATTCAAAAGTATGAGGCATTCAAGATGGAAGATAATGAATCAATAGAAGCTATATTTTCAAGATTCCAAATTCTTGTGGCTGGTCTAAAAGTTCTTGACAAAGGATATTTCGTTGTTGATCACGTTAAGAAGATCATCAGAAGCTTGCCAAAACAGTGGAGGCCAATGGTCACAACGCTTAAGCTAGCCAAGGATCTCAACAAAATCTCTCTGGAGGAACTTGTCAGCTCCCTCAAAAGTCACGAGATAGAGCTAGAAGTAGATGAACCTCAAAAGCAAGGTAAGCCATTAGCTTTAAAATCTAACAGAAAATCTAACTCCAAAGTTTTGCAGGTTGTGGAAGAAACCTTTGATGGATCCTCATCAGAAGAAGATGAACTGTCTCTCCTCTCCGGAAGGGTGAACCAACTGTGGAAACAGAGGCAAAGGAAGTTCAGGAATCCCAAAAGATCAGAAAATCAGAATGAATCTTCCTCCAGATACAGAAGGTCAGAATCCTCCTCTGGACATAAAAGATCTGAAGGCTCTTCGGGATACAGAAAGCCAAACAACAAAGACATCATCTGCTATGAGTGTAATGAGCAAGGGCACTATAAAAGTGATTGCCCAAAGCTTCAGAAGGAGAAACCCAAAAAGAAGTTTGGTAGGGAAAAGAAGAAAAGTCTCATGGCTACATGGGATGATTCTGACACATCTGAAGCTGAATCAGAATCAGATGATGAAAGAGCAAACATAGCTCTCATGGCAAACGTCTCTGGAGACAGTGAAGCTTCTGGTTCAGACTCAGAATCAGATACAGAAGAGGTATTCCCTGATTTTACTATAAACTTTACTAAAGATGAACTAGCTGAAAGCCTTAATGAAATTCTGGAAAGGTATCAGCAGATCAGAGTCAAATTCAGAAACCTGAAAAGGAATCTTGCTTCTGACTCTGATAAGACTGAGAGTCTCAGATTGGAGAATTCTGAGTTAAAAGATAAAATTTCAAAATTAGAAAACCAACTGCAAAACTCTCAGAAGGAAACAATTCCTGAAACTCCCAGCAATGTTGATGAGATCATTAAAGAGTATGATCACATCTTTCATAAGTTTCTAGCTAAAAACATAGACAGGAGCAAAATGGCTTCAATGATCTATGGAGTTAGCAGAAATGGCAAAAAAGGGACAGGATATCAAGGTAAGGTTCCTACACCAAAAAATGCCATGGATTTAGTTATAAAACGTACTCCACTTAATTCACACTTTATATATGGGCACACACATGACATAAAATATACAAGTAATGATTACTCTGTCAAACCAAAATTCAACCAGAGTTTTGGTAAAACTAACAAATCAGGACACAAGAAAATGTGGGTACCTAAGGATAAAATAATACCTGTGGCAGATATCTTTAGCAGCAAAGCAAAGACACCAATCATGGTACCTGGACTCTGGCTGCTCACGACACATGACAGAAAGAGGGCATATGTTCCAAAGCCTAGAACTTAAGCCTGGAGGCCACGTAGGCTTTGGAGGCAATCAGAGAGGAAAGATTATTGGCTCTGGAACAGTAGGTAATGGAAATATTCCCTCTATAAGTAATGTTTTATTAGTTGATGGGTTAATGTATAACCTGTTATCCATAAGTCAATTAAGTGATAACGGTTATGATATAATCTTCAATCAAAATTCATGCAAAGATGTTAGTCAGAAAGATGGGACTATCCTATTTAATGGAAAGAGGAAAAACAACATCTATAAAATCAAACTTTCTGAATGAAAAGTCAGAATGTAAAATGTCTTCTGTCTGTTAACAACGAGCAATGGATCTGGCACAGAAGATTGGGACATGTTAGTATGAGAAGAATATCTCAGATTAACAAACTCAATATGGTCAGAGGACTTCCTAACTTGAAGTTCAATTCAGATGCTCTGTGTGAAGCATGTCAGAAAGGCAAGTTTGCAAAACTTGCTTTCAAATCCAAAAATGTTGTTTCCACCTCTAAGCCATTAGTACTTCTGCACATTGACTTATTTGGACCAGTAAAAACTGCTTCTGTCAGTGGCAAGAAGTATGGGTTAGTAATCGTAGATGACTATAGCAGATGGACGTGGGTAAAGTTCTTAAGGCACATGGACGAGTCACACTCTGTGTTTGTTACCTTCTGCAACCAAGTTCAGAATGAAAAGGATCTTAGAATCGCCAAAGTCAGAAGTGATCATGGTGGAGAATTTGAAAATAAAGATTTTGAATTATTCTTTAATGAAAAAGGCATTCTGCATGATTTCTCTTGTTCTAGAACTCCCCAGTAAAATGGAGTTGTAGAACGAAAGAACAGAACATTGCAAGAAATGGCCAGAACCATGATCAACGAGACTAACGTTGCTAAGATCTTCTGGGCAGAGGCAATAAACACAACGTGTTACATTCAGAATAGAATCTCCATAAGACCTATTCTGGAAAAGACTCCATATTAATTGTGAAAGAACAGAAAGCCCAACATTTCTTATTTTCACCCATTTGGTTGTACATGTTTTATTTTGAATACAAAAAATTATTTGAACAAGTTTGACTCTAAATCACAAAAGTGTATTATGTCAGGATACTCTGAACGCTCAAGAGGGTACAGAGTATACAATACAGAAACACAGATTGTTGAAGAGTCAATCTGTGTTCGATTTGATGATAAGCTTGACTCTCAAAAGTCAAAGCAGAATGAATTCCTTGAAGGTATGGAAGTTGAACTCACAGGTACTGAAGACAACTCATTAGAGGCTCTCAACAGAGACACTCCCTCAACATCAAAAAGAGTCACCCCAAGCAACCCAACATCTTCTGTTGATCAACTCCAGAAAAGACCATCCAGAAGCAGCATTGATCACCCAGAAGAAACAATCTTAGGAAGGAAGAAAGATCCAATCAGAACAAGATCTACCTTCAGAAACTCTGAAGAATCCCTCATGGGACTGGTTTCTCTGATTGAACCAACAACAATTGATGAAGCACTTCTGGATAATGACTGGATTCTGGAAATGCAAGAGGAGCTAAATCAATTCATAAGAAATGATGTATGGGATCTGGTTCCCAAACCAAAAGGATTCAACGTCATTAGTACAAAATGGGTGTTCATAAACAAACTGAACGAACAAGGTGAAGTCATCAGAAACAAAGCACGACTGGTAGCACAAGGTTATAGTCAGCAAGAGGGGATAGACTATACAGAAACCTTTTCTCCAGTCGCCATGTTAGAATCTATCAGACTTTTAATTTCATTTGCTGTTAATAAAGGCATCACTTTGTATCAGATGGATGTCAAGAGTGAATTCTTAAATGTCTATATAGAAGAAGAGGTATATGTGCACCAACCCCCTGGTTTTGAAAGTTCCAAAAATCCAGAGTATGTTTTCAAACTAAATAAGTCACTCTATGGTCTGAAACAAGCTCCCAGAGCTTGGTATGAAAGACTAAGTAACTTCCTGTTAGAAAAGGAATTCACTAGAGGGAAAGTGGACACAACCTTGTTCTGTAAGACTATTAAGAATGACATCTTTGTATGTCAGATTTATGTTGATGACATCATATTTGGATCCACTAAACCATCTATGGGAAGAGAGTTTGCTAAATGTATGCAAACAGAGTTTGAGATGAGCCTAATGGGGGAACTAAAATTATTTTTGGGCATTCAGATTAATCAAACTCCTGAAGGAACTTACATTCATCAGAGAAAATATGTCAGAGAACTTCTGAAGAAATTTGATCTCTCAGAATGTAAGCCATCGAGGATTCCAATGCATCCCACGTGCATTCTGGAAAAAGAAGAGGTAAGTAAAAAGGTAGAACAGAAGGTCTACAAAGGTATGATTGGTTCTCTTCTCTATCTGACGGCCTCAAGGCCTAACATTCTATTTAGTGTTTGCATTTGTGCTAGATTCCAATCAGATCCTAGAGAATCTCACTTAACAGTAGTTAAGCGAATTTTCAAGTATCTGAAAGGTACTGCTAATCTGGGTTTGTTTTATAGAAAATCAAATGATTACAGCTTAGTAGGATACTGTGATGCTGATTTTGCTGGAGACAGAGTAGAACGTAAAAGCACTTCTGGAAGCTGCCAGTTTCTGGGAGAAAATCTGATCTCATGGTCCAGCAAAAGACAATCCACAATAGCTCTATCAACAGCAGAAGCAGAATAAATAGCAGCAGCTGGATGTAGCACGCAAATGCTCTGAATGAAAAGTCAACTTGAGGAATTCAATATATTTGAGAGTAACATCCCTATCCTCTGTAACAATACTTCTGTTATTTGTCTCATTAAAAATCCTATCTTGCATTCTAGGGCTAAGCATATAGAAATAAAACATCATTTTATTAGGGACTATATTCAGAAAGGGGTTCTCAATTTAAAATTCATTAACACAGACCATCAATGGGCTGATGTCTTTACAAAACCTCTTTCTGAAGATAGGTTTAACTTCATTCTGAAACATCTCAGCATGAAGCCTTGCCCAGAATAAATTGTTTTAATTACATATCTTAATCTTCATAATTTTTTTTTTGTGAACTGCTGATCAACCTGCCTTCAGACTTTTAGAAGTACAGATTGTATCAGAATCTATCCATGAAGATCTGAGCATTTCATTTCAAGGATAGAAGTGTGCTGTTCACGTAAGCAAACAATTGTCATCCATTCATCAGCTACCTTCTGAGGCTGAACACGCGTTCATTTTTCTGAAAGGTCAAAAGTGCTGATTGGATGCATTGAGACACATGTCATGGGTAACCGTTCCAATATCTTTCTGAATCCCCTAAAATCAGCTGTCATTAATGCTTATAATCATTACAATTTATTTCTCTCTCTTGTAGTTTAATTTTTCAAAATCTATTTAAACGCATCTTTCACTCTTTACACTCTTTCACTTTCACTTTCTCTCAATCTAATTGTTTTCTACTTGTACTTTCAAAACCCCTTCATTTTCTTCTCAAATTTTCTGTGTGAACATGGCTTCCTCAAGCATCCCATATTCCAGTACTCAGAGAACAGAATCCTCAGAACAGTATGAAGAACCGTTCATAACTCTCCTCACGCCCATTGACAACTTAGAAGTGCTTTCAGAATTGATTGTGGATTTTGAAATTCTTCAAGAAAATGGATTCAATCTCTCTGAAGAGGTAAAGGCTCAAGGATGGAACAGGTATTTTGACCGTCTTCTAGGTCCAACATTCCCAATCCTTGTGAAGGAATTTTGGATTCACGCTTCATCCTCCAACCATTAAGTCACTTCGTATGTAATGGGGAAGAAGATAGTCATAACTGAAGATCTTATTGCAAGACTGATACGTTACAGTGGTGGTGGCGTAAGGTGCATAGACATGGCTGAAAGATGTGCTGATGTCGCTTCAATTGCTAGAGAAATTTTCACTCTGGGTCTTCCCTCCAGCAAGATAAGGGATCTAAAGGATCATCACAGAATATGGGCCAAGATAATTCTGAGATGCATCAATCACAGGAAGCCAACAAGCTCTCCTGACTACATAAACATTGATCAGTAGTTTCTAATCTACTTCATCTCCCAGAAGACTAAGGTGAATCTAGCTCATTTATTTTTCAATCATCTAAGGACAAGTGTTAAAGAAACTAGAGAAGATGAGCGCACCAAAAGGGACTGGATACCCCTTGGAAGGCTCATATCAGATATTCTGGCAGAGAATAGGCTGATAGAGCATCTAACAGAAGCACAGGAAATCAAATCTTTAGAGGCAACTGCTGGAAAGCCTTTGAATGCGATGAATCTGGAAAAGATGAAGATTATTGAGAACATCAAGAAGGAACCCAGTGTTACTTCTTTTGCAATAATCACCAGCAGAAGGATCCCTCTGGATGATTTCCATATGTTCTTAGAAATTGATTCCAAGCCTGAGATTATCGTATGATATCTGGATGCATGTAAGGAAGATGGTACTGCACTAGAGTTAAATATTCAGGACTTGCAACAGAAGGCTCCAAAAGTTATGCTGAAGAAGAACAAGAAAAGGAAGGCAGCAGCAGAAGGATCATCCCAGCGGACTCCCAAAGCTTCTAAAAGGAAAGGTAACCCTTCTACTGTTAATGTTTTAGAATCAATTACTATATCAACATCTGAACCAATTCCTACCCAATCAGAAATTCCTACCCCACAAACATTTGATGATTTTGACATAGGGTTTGACCCCTCAGAAACTTTAACTCTTAGAGGAACTCACTCCCTACCTATCAATCCAAATATTGAAACAACTTAACCAGAACTTGCAAAAGTTCTGTCAGATATTGAAACTTTTGACCAAAATATTTCTGCTCCCATACCAGAAAATCCAAACTCTGAAACCACCACAGAAGCAGCACAACCAGAAATTCCCCTCTCTCCATAACCAGAAATACCACTACCTCCATCTCCTCAACCAGATATTCATCCACAATCTCCACAACCTGAACTATTTCAACAAGAAGTTCAAACTTCTGAGATCCAATCTTCTGAGACCTGTGAACAAGAACCTCATAACACTCAATCCAACCAAACTGAAGAACCCACTTCAGATTCTGATACCATTCCCATTTCAGGTATCATTGAACCTCTGGCCATCCGTATACCCTTCACCATTCTGGACATACCCCAAATTCCCTCTTCACTAGAATCAACTCCACCAAACTCCCCAACTAGTCCAATAATTATACCAGACTCTCCCACTCCCTCACCAAAGAACAATCCAAATGACAACGCTAAACTTGTCATTGATTTAACTGTTTTTGAATGTCTTGCTGCCATAACCCACAAAACAGCCATTCCAAAACCAAAACCATTTGAACCCACGCCAGATGTTGGTACTAGTTTATTGATGTTTGAAATAAAAATGCAGAAGTGGATAACTTCCATGAAGCAAGCTAGTCTTGAGATGATTAATCCTGCTGCTTCAGATTATCTCTGGACAAGTTTTAGAAAATGGGTAAGTTCTGAAACTAATAAGATGCAAGAACAGAGCTACGGACAAGTTCAACAGAACTTCAGTAATCTGCTAAAGGTAATTGAAGACCAAGTTCTGAGTCAACTTCTCAGGGAAAGTGTTCTCCCTCTGGACAATGCTCCCTTGTCAGAACATCGTCCAAGAGACAAAGTTCAACCAGAGTTAGAAGATCTCATTCTGACTGATACTCCAGAGCAGATGATTCCTGCAGAGGAACTGGTTCAAAAAGATGACGTTGCAGAATGCTCTGAGAAGCATCCAGTTACTGAAGATTCTCAAGCTTCTTCCTATGAAAGGCAGACTCTGGAAGAACTGAAGAGAGCAGATATTATTATGCAGGAAAGGATGGATAAACAGGATGGCAAAATTTCAAAAATCAAGAGCATGTTAAGCAAAAAGAGGAAACCAACACCCAGATCAAGAGCATATTATTTGTAATATTTTTTTTACATTGCTGCTATTCTGAACTTCTTATCGTTGCTTCTAATTTCAATATAAATCCTTTTTGGCTCTGATTATATATTCTTTTTGATAACTGACAAAAAGGGGGAGAAAGAATAAGATGTTTTCAATAACGGATTACTGAGACATAAGTCTAAAACATTCTGATCTACTCAATTTCTTTCTTCTGAAAAGCTTGAACAGGTACAAAACTCTGATGAAAGACGTAGTCAAATTCTGATGCTCAAGGACTCAAAGAATTTAAGGGAAGTAATCAACTCAGGGGAGTTTTTCTTCTTAAATTCTATACTCTTTATTCTTTATTTTTAATTGAAAAATCTGGTTTTTGTCATCATCAAAAAGGGGGAGATTGTTAGAACATAGTTTGATTCTACAACCCTTGATTAGAGTTTTGATGATAACAAAATACAAAGAATAAATAAATCCAAAGATATATACAAAGAACAAAAATGCTACTTAAAATTATGTTTTGTATATGCAGAAGTTCTGATGGAATCAGCATCAGAAGATCAGTAACATGTACTACACGCTGAAGCTACCAGATTATACGCTGAAGTGTGATGACCAGAATCTGCGCCTAAACAAGTACACTCTGACTATGATCAAAGACATCTTTACCAAGTCATCAACACTCTGAAGCGTTATCAACAATTACAGCAAAGAAGACTCTGAAGCGTTACTGGTTATTCAAGACAGAATTAAATGCTAACGACTTTATTCAGACATGATCTTCTTCAAAAGGAAAGTGTGTTATTATCATTAAACTTACTTTATGGACAACGTATCTTTGCCTTGCCTATATAAACAGGTCTTCTTGTGAAAAGAAGCATGTACGTACGCACACAACAATTTGCCAAGCCTTCCAAAACATGCATATTCAAAGCTTTAGAAAATTCATTTTATTCCAAGCTTAATTTGTGTAACTATCACAGTTGTGATATACTGTTTTGTTAGAAAACGTTAACATAATCTTGTTCAATTATTTGTAAAAGATTTCCTTGAGATAAACCGGTTTGTGGTTATACTCAAGAAGACTTTAACATTTGTTAAAGTAGCTGTTGTAATCCTTTGAGATTAGTGGATTAAGACCTCGTTGGAGTGAGGTAAAATCACCTTGATGGGTGGACTGGAGTAGTTTGAGATCAAACGAACCAGGATAAAAATACTGTGTTGTTAAGCCTTTTGATTTAATTTTTTCAATTCAACCCCCCCCCCCCCCCCCCCTTCTTGTGTTTTTCACATCTTCACTCAGAAATGGAGAGATCTGGCTGGAAGGGTCCAACCCCCTCTGTCTGATAGGGAGTTGGTGGATATGTTTCTTGGGACTTTGTCTGGTCCATTTTTCAATAATTTGATCGGTAGTTTATCATCCGGGTTTACCGAATTGATTTTTACTGGGGAGAGGGTAGAAGCTGGTATCAGAAGTGGCAAGATACAGAAAGGTGCTTCATCAAGTACAGAAAAGAAGCCTTTCAAGAAAGAAGCTAGTGCAGTTTACAGCTCGAGGAGCCAAAACCGGCCTGAACGACGCCAAGTAGTTAATGCGATAGTAATATCAAGACCCATTGTTGCCCTACAACGCAACAATCAGCAAAGAGTAGAGAGACCACAAAGACAGTACACTCGACTCAGTATGACCTTATCTCAAATTTTACCGTAGTTATTGAAGACCAACCTGGTAACTCTGAGGGAAGCCCCGAAGAATCCCAGCACCACATCTCCGCTGTATAATCCTAACGCCCGCTGTGCCTATCACTCCGATAGCCCAAGGAATGATACAAACAACTGCTGGGCCATGAGGAATAAGGTGCAAGATTTGATTGAAGCTAAAGAAATTGAGTTTGATGCACCGGAAAAGCCTAACGTCATAACTGCTCCTATGCCCAAGCATGGAGTAAATGTTGTGGACGATGATTCATTTGTGACCTCCGTAGAATATATTTCTACTCCTTTAGTGACAGTGAAGAAGAATCTATTATTGGCCGGTTTATTTCCGGGTTGTGGCGAAGGTTGCCACCTATGTTCAATCCAGCCTACCGGTTGCCATTTATTGAGATTAGGTGTTCAATGTCTGATGGATAACAAAGAGATCCTATTCGAGAAAACTTTGATTCCATTATTTCCTGTTGAAGATGTTTCCATCATAACCATTTCCGCCAGTCCTTCTAAGGCTTCCTAGAGAAAGCATGTTAGGATTATATCCGTTCCAAGAGTTGCTCCATTAATCATTACTATTCCTGGTCCTATCCCATACACTTCGGATAAGGCTGTCCCGTGGCACTATGGGGCCGATGTGTATTATCACGGGATCAAATAAGACTTGAAGGTTGAAGAGGATAATATTGATGTCAGCAATATTGTCGGGGCTAGCAAGGTCACCCGAAGCGGAAGACTCTTCTCTCTTGAGATTTCCCCTCTGACTGTTCAAAAGCCTGTTGCCATTCCACCTGCCAGTACATCAGCTACTGCCCTGGTTCATATTCCAATTATCACCCCTGTCTCCGAGCCATTTGACACTCGGGGCAAAGAAGTCATAGGTGAGCCTGCCCGGACGGAGGCACCTAAGAAGATTGTTGTAGAAACGTCTAGACAGGAGATAGAGGAAACTCTAAAGATTATCATGAAGAGCGACTACAACGTAGTTGAAAAGCTGGGGAAGACCCCGTCCAAGATCTCCATGCTATCCTTGTTTCTGTGCTCAGAAGCCCATGCAAAGGCTTTAATTGCTTTCCTCAAAACTTCGCATGTGCCGCAGGAAACATCTGTTGATCAATTCAAAGACTGTGTAGCTAGTTTAACCACTAACAACGGGTTGGGTTTCTCCGACGCAGATCTAACTGCTAAAGGAAGGAATCACAATGATGCCCTGCATGTCTCGATCGAGTGCAGGGGCACTACTTTGGCCCACATACTGGTGGATACTGGGTCCTCATTAAATGTTTTACCTAAGAAAGTGTTGGACCAGCTGGACTGTGAAGGGTTGGTTCTGAATCCGAGTAATATTGTGGTTAGGGCCTTTGACGAGTCCAAAAGGATGGTGCACGGGGAGGTGGACGTCCCTGTTAAAGTTGGATCTCATATTTTTGCATCTACGTTCTATGTGATGGACATCCGACCATCTTATTCTTGTTTGATGGGTCGCCCATGGATTCATAAGGCTGGGGTAGTGACTTCTACGCTCCATCAGATGTTGAAATATCCAGTGAAGGGGAAGATTGTTACAGTACAAGGAGAAGAGGAGTACATGGTGAGTCATCTTAACTCCTTCTGGTATGTGGAGATGGATGGGGAGTTCATCGAAACCCCGTGCCAGAACTTTGAAGATGTCCCCCAGACTCTAGCGTCGACTGAAGTTGCTGTTGAAGAACCTCTGATGAAGATGGCTTCCCTCAAGGATGTTAGGGCTATTATTGAAAAAGGTGGGTGTGAAAATTGGGGTCAACTCCCTGACTTCGCACACAAAACTGACAAGTTTGGTTTGGGATTTACTGCAGAGGCTCAAAGGGTTATTCGATGCGCACGGATTGGAAGACCTCCTCTGTGCATCAGTAATCCAGGAGTGAATGCAATTGAAGATGATGAAGAAGAGTCAGAGTTTGAAAGCTGGATTTACCCGACTACCAACAGCGGATTGAGCAACTGGACGGCGAAGGACTTCGTGCCCGTTTCTTTTATTACACAGTAATAGATTTTTGTTTTGAAATTTGTAACAGACAGTTTAAAACTTTACGGCCCGGTGCCTTGCCCGAGGAACTTTGGATTTGTTTATGAGGGCTTATTACGTGCCATTTTCATATATCATCAATAAAGCATTGGATGTTTTCTTGCATTACAAATTTTGCAAACTTTGTTTTTATTTTCTATATTGCACCTTATCAAAACAGCTATTGTCTTACACACACTCACATATCATAATGCAGATCCACATCCACTCTGGATCCCACTGATAACGACTCTGCTACTGCCAGTTATGACTTCGAAAGTCCGATCAACCAAGCCGAGGACGAAGTGAGGATGATTGTGAAGTGCCTGGGGAACTTGCTAGACTGTTACTACAGGAAGAGAGGTCCATACATCCCCATAAAGAGCCAGTGGAATCAGTGAATTTGGGTACAGAGGAAGACAAGAAAGAGGTCAAGATAGGTGCAAATCTGGAACCTAGTGTTAAGAAACGATTGATACAGATGCTACACGACTATGTTGAGATCTTCGCTTGGTCTTATGAAGATATGCCTGGTTAGGATACTGACATTGTGGTTCACCGCTTTCCAACTAAAGAAGACTGTTCTCCGGTAAAGCAGAAAGTTTGTCGAATGCGCCCAGAGTTGTCTGAGAAAATCAAAGCTGAGGTCATGAAACAGTTTGATGTCAGTTTTCTAGCCGTCACTTCTTACCCACAGTGGGTGGCCAACGTGGTTCCAGTGCCCAAGAAAGATGGGAAGGTGCGGATGTGTGTGGACTATAGAGATCTGAACAGGGCGAGCCCCAAAGATGATTTCGCACTCCCTCACATTGACGTTCTGGTCGACAACACCGTGCAGCATAAGATCTTCTCCTTTATGGATGGTTTTTCTGGTTACAATCAGATTAATATGGCTCCCGAAGACATGGAGAAGACAACGCTCATTACACAGTGGGGTACCTTTTGCTACAAAGTTATGTCGTTCGGATTGAAGAATGCAGGGGCAACGTATCAGCGCGCCATGGTCGCTTTGTTCCACGACATGATTCATCATGAGATTGAGGTATACGTTGACGACATGATTGCAAGGTCCAAAAATGAAGAGGAACACCTTGACCATATCCAGAATCTATTCGACAGGTTGAAGATGTATAAGCTGAGGTTAAACCTGAACAAGTGCACCTTCAGGGTAAGGTCTGGTAAGCTGCTGGGTTTCGTCGTTAGTGATAAAGGTATTCAAGTGGATCCTACAAAGGTGAAGGCTATACAGGAGATGCCAGCTCCTCAAACAGAAAAGGAAGTTAGAGGCTTTTTGGGATGTCTGAACTATATTGCCCGATTCATTTCACACCTGACTGCTACTTGTGAGCCAATCTTCAAGCTGCTGAAGAAAGATCAAGTGGTAAGATGGAATGATGAATGTCAGGCCGCTTTCGAAAGGATCAAAGAATATCTCCAAGAGCCACCTATTCTGATGCCTCCAGTTGAAGGGAGACCTTTGATCTTATACTTGACAGTACTCGACAATTTTATAGGGTGCGTGCTGGGGTAGCATGACGAGTTTGGCCGAAAAGAGCATGTTATTTATTACCTTAGCAAAAAGTTTACCGACTGTGAGACCCGATACTCACTGCTCGAGAAAACTTGTTGCGCTTTGGCATGGGCTGCTCGCCGGCTGAGATAGTATATGCTGACTCACACTACCCTATTGATATCAAAGATGGACCCAATCAAGTATATCTTCGAAAAGCCTGCCTTATGCGGAAGAATAGCAAGATGACAGATGATCTTAACTGAGTATGAAATCCAATACACAACCCAAAAGGCAATCAAGGGAAGTATGTTGGAAGATCATTTGGCGCATCAGGCCGTGGATGGTTACCAGTATATGAACTTCGAGTTTCCGGATGAGAACATGATGTTGGTGACCGACTGTGAAGAACCTGGACCGGATGAAGGACCTGAGGAAGGATCCCGGTGGTATATGTATTTTGATGGAGCTTCAAACGCGTTGGGTAATGGCATTGGCGCCGTAATTATATCTCCTGGGGGCTGTCATACTCCGTTCACCACCCGATTATGTTTTAACTGCACCAACAACATGGCAGAATATGAAGCGTGCATTATGGGCCTTCGAGCAGCTATTGACCTAAGGATTAAGTTCTTAAGTGTATTCGGAGATTCCTCTCTAGTGATTAGTCAGATCAAAGGCGAGTGGGATACGAAGCATCCAAATCCTATTCCATACAAATAGTATGTATTGACGTTGCTCCCGCACTTTGAGGAGATAACCTTTGAACATTTCCCGAGAGAGGAGAATCGTTAGCGAACGCGCTAGCTACCATGTCTTCTATGTTCAAGTTCAGGTGGGACAATGAAGCTCCCCAGATTACCATCGAGAGGTTGGAAGAACCCGCGCATTGTTGTGACATCGATACTGAAGAGGTAGTAGATAAGCCCTGGTTTCACGAGGTAAAGAGGTATTTTGAGGCTCAGGAGTGCCCCGAGGGTGCATCTGTTAATGATAAGAAGTTTCTAAGAAGATTCACGGAGAAGTTCTTCATCAGTAATGGGATTCTTTACAAGTATAACCATGACTCGACCTTACTGCGATGTGTGGATAAGAACGAGGGAGAAAGGATTATGGCAGAGTTACATGAAGGTACTTTCGGAACTCATTCTAGTGGACACATCATGGCAAAGAAGATCCTATGCGCAGGATATTATTGGTCCACCATGGAAGCCGACTATTATCAGCATTCTCGGACCTGTCATAAGTGCCAAGTCTATGCTGATAAGGTGCATATACCTCCAGTTCCTATGAACATCTTGACAGCTCCTTGGCCCTTTGCAATGTGGGGCATCGATATGATTGTCGAGATCAGACCTACTGCGTCCAACGGGCATCGTTTCATCCTGGTAGCAATTGATTATTTTACAAAGTGGGTTGAGGCAGCTTCCTTTGCTACAGTGACCAAGAACGTCGTGGCCCGGTTCATTCGGCACAATTTGATCTGTCGATATGGTGTACCCGAGGGGATCATTACAGACAATGGTACAAATATCAACAATACGATGATCACTGAGCTCTGCAAGCAGTTCAAGATACAACATCACAACTCTTCTCCTTACTGGCCGAAGATGAATGGGGATGTTGAAGCGGCTAATAAGAACATCAAGAAAATTGTGCAGAAGATGATGGTGACATACAAAGACTGGCACGAGATGTTACCATTTGCTCTTCATGGGTACCGAACCTCAGCGCGAACATCAACAGGGACAACACCCTACTCTTTGGTGTATGGAATGGAAGCAGTATTATCTATCGAGGTCCAGATACCCCCTCTTCGGATTATGAAGGATGCAGGTTTGAGCAAGGACGGTTGGATCCAGACCCGGCTTGATCAGCTGAACTTAATCAATGAAAAGAGACTTACTGCTATTTGTCATGGTCAGGCGTATCAAAAGCAAATGATCAAGGCATTTAACAAGAAAGTTAGACGACAACAGTATCAAGTTGGGGATCTGGTGATCAAATGCATCATACTGCCACAAGGTGATCCCATGGGCAAATGAACCCCTATGTATCATGGACCATTTGTGGTTAAGAACATTTTCTCAGAAGGAGCTATGATTCTAACCACCATGGATGGTGACGACCTTCCTCACCCCGTCTATGCAGACATGGTGAAAAAATATTAGGCATAATCAAAGACCCGCTAGGTTGACTGGCCTAGGCAAAAATAAGGGCTTCTCAGAGAACCAAAAGGGTTCGGGCAAAAATAAGGGATGAAAATAAAAAATCTGTACACCCGGCAAGTTGAAAACCTGAAAAGGCGGCTTAGGTAAAAAAGGGTATCCCGGTGGACTGAAAACCCGAAAGGGCGGTCCATGCAAAAATTAGGGATTAAAGCGTAACACTGTGTCTCATTGGATCATCTTGCAACCAGACTTCGGTACCGACTATCAAGCTCGGACGGCACTAACCAATCTGATCTACCTTCAACCAAGTAGCAAAGTGATGAGACGCTCGAGGATATAAGGGCAATAGCAGAGTTAGAACCCAATGGGATTGTTCACATAGATGTTTTTCTTTGTTTTACACAAACTGTATAAATTCTATTGTTTGACGGCGTTCTCTTACTAGGACGTCAGCCTCTTGTATAAAAACGCACAGGCCAACTTCAAAATCAATACAATTTATTTTCACTAGGAAATTTCAAATTGTTTTCCTTTTTCTGTTTTCTTTTGCAAGAACGTCCAATTGCTCATTTTTGATATATGCATTTGACAATAATTACTGCTCATAAATATTTAGATGCGAAACAATAGACGATTACTCGTAATATCAGGAACAGGGGAAAACAAGAAATGTCCAAACTTTACAGTTGCTATGTCCACCAGGTATAGGGATAGACCTAGCTGGAGAATATGACTAAAGGTACATTCAATTCCCGCAGAGCAAAAGGTATTTAAAAACAGTGATTCTCCCCAAGTAGAGTTTATCTATCACAAGCACTAGAAGATTATCCCCAGTGGAGTATATTTCTTCCACAAGAAGAAACTCAATCCCCAATAGGTTTCATTATCGCCAGCAGTGGTAATTCATCCCCAACCGAGGTTATTTGTCCAAATCAACAGATCCTCTAGCATAGTATCTCTTCCCCACATAGTCATTTTCTCGTCAGTGTACTCTCCAGCAGGATTATTCTCCCAATCATCTTCGGCCGTTATTCCCAGCAAGAACGAAGAATTCAACTCTTTTGCTCCAGCAGCAGTCCAGGATTTATTTTCCCCAGTTAGAGAATATCATAAAAACATTGCATATCCATACATCATGACATATGCATAAGCATCATACAAAACAGTCTCATTTATTTTGAGAACATCATTGCTCGATACATATCATGCATTACATACGATTAACCCTTTACCTTTCAGGAAAGATACAATCAAATTCTCACCAAGTTCAAGCTATGAAGCCCGGATCCAACCGGATAGTATCTTGATTTCTACATCATATTGTGAAGCCCGGAGAATGACCGGATAACAATATCAAACACCGCGAAGCCTGGATTCGACCAGATAGTGGTTTATCTTTAAGCTATGAAGCCCATATTCAAACGGATAATAGTTTAATCCCCAGAAAGCCGTGAAGCCCGGATTACAACCGGATAACAGCTCAACAAGTTACTGTGAAGCCTGGATTACGACCAGATAACAGTCTGAGACACCATGAAGCCTGGATTCGACCAGATAGTGGTATATCATAAACACAAGCCGTGAAGCCCGGATTACGATCGGATAACAGCTCAACAAGTTATTGTGAAGCCTGGATTATGACCAGATAGCAATACAAATTTCTGTGAAGCCTGGATTACAACCAGATAGCAGCCAAAGACACCGTGAAGCCTGGATTACGACCAGATAGTGGTATATCTTTAATACAAGTTATGAAGCCCGGATTCAACCGGATAGTATCTTGATTTCTCCGAACACCATGAAGCCTAGATTCGACCAGATAATGGTATGAGACATCGCGAAGCCTGGATTACGAACAGATAGCGGTAAAAAACACTGAAGTCTGGATTATGACTAGATAATAGTGAGGGACACTGAAGCTTGGATTACGACCAAATAGCAGTTTACCCAAACAATTACTATGAAGCCCGGATTCGACCGGATATTAGTAGGCCCAAAAATCAAATGGAAGCCTGAAGGCGACCGGATAACCACTTGATTTCTTCTGAAGCCTGGATTACGACCAAATAAGAAGTAAGGTATTGTGAAGCCTGGATTACGGCCAGATAGAAGTACAGAACACCATGAAGCCTAGATTCGACCAGATAATGTTATAAAGCATCATGAAGCCTGGATTACGACTAGATAACAACAAAAGGACTGAAGCCTGGATTACAACCAGATAACAGTACAAGACACTGCGAAGCTTGGATTTCGACCAAATAGCAGTTTACCTGGACAATTACTAAGAAGCCCGGAGTCGACCGGATATTAGTGTGCCCTAAATTCAAGTTGAAGCCCGGATGCGACCGGATAACAATTTAATTCCTTCTGAATCCTAGATTACGACCAGATAAGAATCGAGAAGTTGCAAAGCCTAGATCACGACCAGATAGCAAGTTTAATCTCATTTCCCCAGTAAATCACTGTAAAGCCTGGATTACGACCGAATAGAAGTCAGTCTTATCACTATGAAGCCTGGATCACGACCAGATAGTAGTTCATTTTCACCTCCTCGACTAAGGGACGATTCCCCAGTAGAATAGCGGACGGCCGAGGCTCCTAAAATTCAACTTTTTACCAAGACAGAGATCAGCATTCCTTAGTGTAGTCTTCCTCAATAACAGGTATACAGGCTCTTGCAAAGGAATCTCTTATGCGATCGACACTCCTTTGGATGGCATCTTTAAGCCCATCTCCCGTCGTCAATTTCCAAATGGCATCTATAAGCCCATTCCCGATATCGCAAGACGGATACCACTTCATGCGAGTGCAAATTTCTGGGCACTCTAGTGTTCAATCATCTTCCACCTTTGGATCACGAAAGGTAAACAAGCCAATCTACATCCTCAGGTTTAAGAAGATTGAACAGGGGCAGCTGTTGTACCCCAAAATTTTCCCTCCCATATTTCTCAAAACATTTCAAGAAAGATCCTTAAGTTGCTCAAGGAAGTCCAAGGGTTGACCAGACAAGCTCTCTCCTAAGACAGTATACCTCAAATTAGGGTTTCATGTTGCATCAAGATACTTAAGTCCAAGGGATCCCAAATGCTCACTATTTCCCCAATATGTTCTCAAGATCATCCATGTCATGTTTCAAGCCTTGCAGAGAAAGTTTGCTCAGTCAATTGCTCAAAGGCCTGAAAATCGACTGTGCTAGGGAAAAAGTCAACTATGGCCCACTTTCAGTCAAACTTCAAGATTTTTGGTCAACATCCTCATTTTGAAGTATTATTCATCATTTTATCAAGGGTTGATCATGATTCATCAAGGATTGCTCATAATTCATCAAGAACCAAAAGTTGCTAAATTAGGGTTTTGTAAGAAAAGTCAACTCAACTTTGACCAAGCATAACTTTCTCATAATTTATGAGAAATGACCCATCCAAAGCTCATTTTTAAGAGGATTAAATTAAATACAATTCATATTCAACTCCCAAGGTTAAAATATGCATTCACAAGAAGTTATGAATTTGGACATTATAGGTCATTTTGAAAAGTCAACAAAAACACCTTTTTTGTCAAAGCTTCATACATAAACATGGAAGACTCAACTAATATGATACCAAAAGGGTTACTTAGAGAAAATCTCAAGCTTTCTAAAAAGTCCAAGAACACCTTCAAAGAGTCAAAATTGAGGAAGTTATGCATTGGTGAAGTTGACCTTTTTTGCAAAATTGCCAAAAGTCAAATGTGCTCACAAATGCATTTTTTGCTAAATGGGCCCAACTTTTTAAGCTTGCACAACCTTTCCAACATGGTCCACGACCCAAGTCAGCAATCACATCTTATTTTCTCCATTTACTTATTTTATTATGGTTTTTATTTATTAAAAATCATTTTAAATCAAATAAATAATAAAAAATACCAAGATTTGTTTTGAAGATCTGATTTTGATGAAGATCAAATCCAAATAAGTTGGCCTAATCAATCAAATTCGAATCAAGGAAAAAGGGAATGATTTGCATGGTTATGGAAAGATTTCTTATGGCTTAAAGATCAAATATTCCATTCATGAATTCTCAAGATCATGGCCAAAAATAATTAACCTAATATGATTCACTACTTATGCTGAAGATCATGAAACCCTAAAAAGAGGAATTTTTGTGCAGAGCTAACTCCAAGAACGAGAGCAAAACTTCAAAATTCCAAAGAAAAGTGTGAGACGAGTATCCTTCTATAGGCCAATTCAAGGTGTGCTGAAGCTTCCAATCGCTTGCTGGCAGTCTCCTGGATCTAACCCAATCATTTGCAAGGCTTGAAACGCCCAGAATCGTCCTACATCACTCACACGGTTTTCCTTCAAACTCAAAATCGTTTTCAATGTTTCACGCATCCTAAACACATTATAATAATTTATTCTTGTTCATTATCTTGTTTGCAAGCTATTTGTACTGTTTAATTGCATTTACATCGCATGAATTGCCATATGCCATAGCTAGGGTTTGCGACCTCGTTTTGGGGTTTCTTAACCTAGGAAAATTTGGGCCATGATTAGGGTACCATGATGCTCGTGAGATTATGACGAGTGGATTGGTACCATCACCATTAATTTATTATGCTTGTACATGATTTTTGAGAGTCACATGTTTATACCTATGATGAACGTCCGTTGGTAAAAGTCTTTTATCTAAGACAACGGATCCTTGGAGAAGAAGATGTCGTGGCAAGCAACCATTTGCTCGTTTAAAAATTCGCGCGTTTGGATTTAGTGTTTTGTTGTTTTCTCATATTATGTTTTGTCTTTATTATATGAACAACTAACAAAGCCAGCCCAGTTGGTCAGGAAGCGCGCCTTTGATGCACATGTCCTGGGTTCGATCCCAGGCGTGTGCATTTTGTTATTTTCTTACATATTTCACGCAAATCCAATGCATCTCTCATCCTGATGCCTACCATGTGCCTCAACGTCCAGCCACTGGATGCACTCTCACCCAGATCCAACGCTCCCAACTGAAGGTCCATGATGCACCTCAAGTCAAAGGCTACACCTAATCCAACGTGGTCAGCTTGGGCTCAGCTTTGTTGGGCCAAAATCCAGATTCACACCCCCTCTCTAACAATGACAACAAGCCCAAATCTTTATTTTCTTTATATTTTTTAATTTCTCTAGTTATTTTCTTTAATTATTTCCTCTTTCTTTCTAATTAACACAAAATTATTTTTTATTAAATTAACAAATCACAAAATCACAAAAATCAATTTTCATCCAATTAGATTTAGAATTTATTTATTTTATACAAAAATTAATTTAATTAGTTTATTTAATTTTAGGGTAACTTTAATTATTTTGTAAATAAATTAAAATTAATTAGAACAATTAGGGTTTTTGTTTCTAACTTAATTCTATTTTCTTTTTCTTAAATATAACAAAATACAAAAATGGGTCGTGTAATTTAATTTGATTAAATTTAATTAGTCAAAACCCTTATTTTCTCAAAATTATTAAAAACAACAAAAACAACAAATTTTTTCTTTTAATTAGGTTAGACGGGGTCAAAACCCTATTTCTCTCTCGTTCTCGACTCATCACGCGCGCTTTATTATTTTATTTCACAATATTATTGTAATTGCTCATGGGATGTAATAGATTAATTAGGACTTTTTCGTTCATTTATCATTTTTTTACGAGTTGTTTTTGGCTATGTAAATTAATACCCGAAGCCTTGCAATAGCGTAGCTTTACTTTCCGCACTTTAATTTCCGCAAAATATTAAACTGTTAGATGTGTGATATTAGGGTTGCATGACAAGAATTTATGATTAACTTTAAAACGGTTAGCAAACCCTAAATGTGCAAAGATAATAACTTGAAATTGAATCACTCACACATGCGCACTCCTAGGGTACACTCCCACTTCGGTTGCCTTCGGTAAACGATCATTAAGTATACAATATTTTAGTGGTTGCTCTCTTGTCTAAACAAAGATCGAAGTCCCATTCGGAAAAGTTGCCTCGGAATGGTTGCCTCGGATACGTTTCCTTGAATATTGATCTTAAGACATTAGGGTTATTACTAAAATTTCCTAACATTGCTTTAGTGATCGTACGTCCCTTTAGAATGGACCCTTAAAACTCCAACGACGATGCTACCTACTCACTAATAGTGGGATAGCACTGTCTAAAGGAAACAAGAATAGAAAAATTCTCTTTTTCGAGTAGGTAGATTAGTTCTTAAGTACTTGCTCAAACAAACAAACTTTTTTCACACTTATACTCCTTTCAAACAAAGTTTTAAAAAAAATAAATAAATAAAACACTTCGTAACACTTTTGAAGATAGAAGAAAGGGTTAAATCGAAGCAAAACAAAAACTTTTTTTCAAATCAAATACACACAAAGCAAATTTTGAAAATGATGAGCAAGTACCTAAGAGCCCGTAGAAAACTACGGATAGAAAGGGTGCTAATACCTTCCCTTTCTATAATCCACCCCCCGTACTAAAAATCTCGAAAAAAGGAATTTTTATGTGCTTTTGTCCTTTCCAGTTGGATAAAATAAAAGTCGGTGGCGGATCTTTCTTACCGCGACATTTTGCAAACACAAACGCAAAACGTAAACCAACATTTTAAAATAGTCCGGTTCTGGCCACCGTATCACAGAACCAGAGACTCTGCTGGGGAATAATAAGTGGGGTATACCTTAGGATTAGTTCATAATATTTTCTTCTATTGTTTGATTTGATTTCTTTATCTTTGAGGGCTTTGTATCGGGAGTTACTATAGATCCTAACTCGGATCTGGGGAACACCTTTTAGATAAGTAGCAATAAATTGTGAGGGAACTGTATGGCATAGACCGATACGGTTTAAGCAGTAGCTACATTGATGTGGCACATTGGTTGGTACTGGTATCCCTTGTGGAGAAACGAGGAGAATACGGGGCTGATATATGGGTCGTTAAGCATCAACTGACCTTAGAACCTATGATTGACCAACTTGGCCATAGGAAGTAGTGAGATAGTCGGTCTCGGTGTAAAGCTAGGAACTGGTTGATACTCGATGCTACACTCATTGAGACCATACTCTCGAGATGGTTCCGACCGCAAGAAAAGATTGTGTGAGCTGAAACCATGACCGATGGAGGATGGTCAGTGATATTGAGAACCTATAGAAACCGATTACTATTATTAGGACAGGTTGAAACCAACTGAACTTTAAGAGGGTAGTACCTAGACCCCATGCAATCCTTAAACTTAAGGGCTATTGTATGACTTGTTTGCCTTTACCATGTCTGCTATCTGTTATACCTATTGAGTGTTTTATCATGACATCATGCATCATGTTGTACTCCAAAATTTTCCTTCCCATATTTCTCAAAACATTTCAAGAAAGATCCCCAAGTTGCTCAACGTAGTCCAAGGGTTGGCCAGACAAGCTCTCTCCTAAGGCAACCTACTTCAAATTAGGGTTTCACGTTGCATCAAGATACTTGAGTCCAAGGGACCCCAAATTATCCACATTGTCCTAATATGTTCTCATGATCATCAATGTCAAGTTCAAGCCTTGCAGAGGAAGTGTGCTCAGTCAATTGCTCAAAGGCCTGAAAATCGACTGTGCTAGGGCAAAAGTCAACTGTGGCCCACATACAGTCAAACTTCAAGATTTTTGGTCAACATACTCATTTTGAAGTATATTTCATAATTTTATCAAGGGTTGATCATGATTCATGAAGGATTGCTCATAATTCATCAAGACTCAAAAGTTGCTAAATTAGGATTTTGTAGGAAAAGTCAACTCAACTTTGACCAAGCATAACTTTATCAAAATTTATGAGAAATGACCCATCCAAAGCTGATTTTGAAGAGTATTCAATTCCCTATAATCCATCTTCATCTCCCAAGTTCAAAATATACACTCACAAGAAGTTATGAATTTGGACATTATAGGTCATTTTGGAAAGTCAACAAAAACACCTTTTGGGTCAAAGCTACTTACATGAACATGGAAGATCCAATTGAGATGAAACCAAATAGGTCTCTTAGGGGACATCCTAAGATTTCTAAAAAGTCAAAGAACACCCTCATAAGGTTAAAATTGAGAGAGATATGCATTGTCAAAGTTGGACAATTTTTGAAAAAATGCATGAAGCAAATATTGACCAAACTTGGATTTTTTCCAAATGGGCCTATCTTTTCAAGTTTGAAACTCATTCCTAACATGGTCCACGACCTCTAAGCCCACCCATACATTTTTCTACTATTTATTTTGATATTTTATTCATTAAAATTCAGAATTAAATAAATAAAAGAAATAATATAAATTTTGATGTAAATCCATTTTGGGAAAGTTTTATGCTGGTTTATGTCAATTGATTTCGTGCAATAACTTTTCAAATATGTATAGGTTCATCCACATTTGAAAATGGCATAAAATCATCAAATATGACATTTTTTTCAAATCTTGATCATGGTCTTAAAACACAACATTATGAGGGAGATTCTTTCCATGCTTTCTTGTCTCCTCATTCTCCTCTATAAATATAGAGCCATACAAGCTTGAAAGGGACGAAAATCCTCTCTAAAAAGCTCTCAAAAAGCTCTTCAAAAATCTCTTTAAAAACTCTTCAAAAAGCTCTCCAGAAATCAAAGAATTGGTGCAAGTCATATCTCGAGGTTCCGGTCTCTCTCAATTGACATCAAGCCTCAAACCATCCTCTTGAAGTCCTCAAGAGTCTTACAAGGCCCAAGATCAATCCATCACACACCTAGCACGCCCCCCATTTGACAACACCGGTTTGGTAAAATTTTAAACTTTGAATCTCTAATTTTAATCACATTTTATGGTACGCTAACGTTTGTTTGAGTTTATATAGAACAATTATGAATGGTTGAATCATAGGTTCCACGCAAGAATAAAAAAAACCATAGTTAGAGCATGAAGCTTTCGAAGATTCGGGCCTAGGGATTTCTGATGATTGCACCTCCTGTTTACTTTTGCTACTAGGCCCATCTTTATTTTCATGTTTTATTCGTTTTATTTATTTCTTTTAATCCCTTTTATTTTTTTATCAATAAACAAATATAAAAATCACATAAAAATAGAATTAGGATTTTTCTTAATTAAATTTTAATTTTAGGTAAAACTTTAATTTCTTTTTGTAAATAACTTAAAAATAATTAGAATAAATAGGTTTTATTACTAACTTAATTATATTTTATTTTTTCCTAAAATAACCAAAGAAACCAAAATAGGTCATGTAATTATTTTTATTAATTAATTTATTTAACTAATTAATTGCATATTTAATTTAGAAAACTTATTTCTTTTATTAAAAACAACAAAAAAAAAATTTTTCTTTTAATTAGGTTAGAAGGGTCAAAACCTTAAATTCTCGTCGATCTTAATTCTTCTCGCGCACTTTTTTTTTATTATTTACCATATTGATGTAACTGCCTACAGTTTGTAATAGTTTAATTAGGACGTTTATTTACATTTATCGCTTTATTTTCAAAGGGTTTGTTTTTGGCTATGTAAATACCCGAAGCCTTGTAATAGCGTAGTTTAAATTCTGCACTTTAAATTACGCAAATTATTAACTGTTAGATGTACGATATAGGGATGCATGACAAGAATGTATGATTAATTTTAAAATAGTTAGATCAACCTAAATGTGCAAAGATAAATAAACTGAAATTGAATCATTTGCACATGCGTACTCCTAGGGTACACTCCCACTTGGTTGCCTTTGGTAAATAGTCATTGAGTATAGGATGCTTTAGTGGTCGTCCTTTTGTCTAAACAAAGATCAAAGTCCCGATTCAAAAAAGTTGCCTCGGAATGGTTGCATCAGAATTGTTGCCTCGAATAATTGATCTAAGACATTAGGGTTATTACTAAGACGTCCTAACATTGCTTTAGTGACCGTACATCCCTTTCAAATTGACCCTCAAACTCCAACGACGGTGTTACCTACTCACTAATAGTGGGATAGCGTTGTCTAAAGGAAACGAATACAGAACGATTATTTTTTTGAGTAGGTAGATTAGTTCTTGTACTTGCTCATTCCAAACAAATTTTTCACACACACTCTTTTACAAACAAAGTTTTCAAAAACACTTCATTACACTCTTGAAGACATAAGCAAGAGTTAAATCGAAGTTAAAACAAAAACTTTTCAAAGCCCACAAACACAAAGAAAAGAATTTTGAAAATGATGATCAAGTACCTAAGAGCCCATGGAAAACCATGGATAGAAAGGGTGCTAATACCTTCCCTTTCTATAATCTACCCCCCGTACTCAAATATCTCAAAAAAAGGAATTTTTCTGTGCTTTTTTCCTTTCCTTATTGGATAAAATAAAAGTCGGTGGCGACTCTTGCTTACCGCGACATTTTGCGAAAACAAACGCAAAACACAAACCAGCAAATTTCCTTAACGAAATAGGGAAACCACGATCCCGGTTCTAGCCATCGTATCACAGAACTGGCGACTCTGCTGGGGACTGAATAAGTGGGGTGTACCTTAGGAATAGTTCATCATATTGTTTTCAATTGTTTGAATTGTTTGCTTTATATTTTTGGGCCTTGTATTGGAGTTACTATAGATCCTAACCCGGATCTGAGGAACACCTTTTAGGTAAGTAGCAATAGACCGTGAGGGAACTGTACAGCTAGACCGATACGGTTGAAGCAGTAGCTACGTTGGTGTGACGCATTAGTTGGTACCGATATCCCTTGTGGAGGAACAAGGAGAGTATGGGGCTGCTAATGGGTCATTAAGAATCAACTGACCTTAGAACCTATAATTGACCAACTTGGCCATAGAAAAGTAGCAGTATGCTACACGCATTGAGACCATACTCTCGCGATGATTCCAGCCGCAAGAAAAGGTTGCTAAACTGGAATTATGACCGATCGAGGATGGTCAGTGATATTGAGAACCTCTTGAACCTGGTTACTATTACTAGGACAGGTTGAACCAACTAAACTGAAAGAGGGTAATACCTAAACTCCATGCCAGCTTGAAATTTAAGGGTTATTGTGTGACTTGTGTGCTTTCAACTTGAACTACTTGCACATGTTTATTATCTAACAACTTGAGTTCCTTGTAGGTTTTGTTTACAGTCCTTATCCAATACCTTGGATTTCTTGCCGGATTTACTTGTTTACATTACCTCGTACTTTTGTTTAACCGCATAACATACATATCATAACATCATGCCTTAACATTTCCTTAACCATTTTAAGGATCTCAAAGGTTTGTGATGCAGGTTATGGTAAATGAAACGTATAGAAAGGGGAATAGGGGATTTATTTTCCTCTAGCCAATGTCATCTAGAGATTAAAACACGATAATTTGAGTCGGTGGCTATGACCCACTCGATATGGTGAGCTTGACTCTTGAAGAAGGACTCTCAACAAACGTGAAGTTTCTTCAATCAAATTCTAACAGTTTCTTGTTTACCCCGCGAGATCCTTGAAAACATTGCATACATATATCATACATATCATTGCATTACATGTTTCTCATCTTCTTCGTTGTTTATTTCAGCAATCATGTCTTCTGAAACACCTACTGATCAAGCCATCAAGGCTCTTCAAGCTCGGAATGCTCAGTTTAAGGAAATGTTCTTGAACTTGGCCAAGAGTCAACAAGATTTGAAGACTCTTATCTTGAAGGACAAGAAGAAGAAGAAGAAGAAGAAGAAGGTGGTCCTCTTGAATATGGGTCGCAGATTTGGGAACAATTTGCGACAAGAGACTGATTTGTCCCATTCATCTGGAGGGGGAGAGAATCAAGAGGAAAGAAAGGGTCCTATACCTGTGGTTTCTGAAAATGACACAGACTTTGATGAAGACAAGTATCCTCCTACTGAGGATATATATAAGTAACTTAAAGACCGAATCAGTGCAATGAAAATTCAGAAGATACCTGGGTTAGACTTTGGAGATCTGGGATTGGAATTTGGGGTGGTGATCCCTCACAAGTTTAAAGCTCTTGTCTTTGCTCAGTATGACGGGGTATCCTGCCCGAAGCTACACCTCCGCTCATACGTCAGAAAGATTCAACCCTATACTGCTGATAGAAATCTTTTGGTTCATTTCTTTCAAGATAGTTTGTCAGGGACTCAACTTGAGTGGTTATGTCAACTGGAAGGAGCTAACACCCGCAATTGGGAGGACCTTGCTGCTGATTTTTACAAGCAATACCAGTATAATGTCGACCTTGCTCCCACGCGTACTCAGCTTCAGGGTATGTCTATGGGTACATGCGAAGGCTTTAAGAACTACACTCAGAAGTGGAGAGATCTTGCTGGAAGAGTCCAACCCCCTCTGTCTGATAGGGAGTTGGTGGATATGTTTCTTGGGACTTTGTCTGGTCCCTATTTCAATCATTTGATCGGCAACTCGTTAGTGGGTTTCACCGAACTGATTCTGACTGGAGAAAGAGTAGAAGCTGGGATCCTGAGTGGTAAGATCCAGAAAGATACCTCTTCGAGTACAGAGAAGAAGTCATTTGGTGGAAAGAGGGAATCCAATGATGTGCACGTCCAGAAGAGGTGTAGCCAGGTAGACTACCACCAATTTGTGGGGGCAGTGTTGATCACTAATTCGGCACGCATACAACGACCACAACAATGAAATAATCAGCCAAAGGGGGAAAGACTTCAAAGGCAGTTCACCCAAATCAACATGCCATTGTCACAAGCATTGCATCACATGTTGAAGATGAATCTGATTACGGTGATAAACCCTCATCCGAACCCTAAGACTTCTTCTCCTAACTACAACCCAGATGCAAGGTGTGCTTATCATTCATGTAACCCGAGGCACGATACTAACGATTGTTGGGCGCTGAAATACAAGATTCAGAATATGATTGACACTAAGGAGATCGAATTCGACCCTCTTGAGACTCCCAATGTGATCACTGATCCCTTGCCAAAATATGGCTAGGATTGAAAGCACTTTTGTTCATTTGAATTCTGAAGTTGTATTTTTCTTTGCTTATTCAAACAATTATTGTCATGTCAAACTTTTTTATTTCATTAATGCATTACACGTGTCTGTTTTGAATTAATTGTTTTCACTATGCTTAAATTGCTTCATATTTCCTTTTTGTGATGTTCAACTATCGATTAAAAAAACTCTAAGCCTTTAGAGGGAGGATGACGAAAATGATATCAAAATCTCTACAGTATGCTTTTGAGCAGACCCTGCTGACGATTTACATGCATTGTTTCAAATCCTAAACAATGGAGTTATAAGGAAGATAATCCCTAGTCAACCCCTTTGAGCCAAAGAAGTTGGGGTTTTTCTTTTCACACAAATTAAAACCCTTAATCACAACCTGGGGCAGGGTAGTTTCTCAATTAATTCAGGTGCACAATGAATGGCATCAAAGAGGTCCTTCCAAAATAAAAGATGGTGATGGTTCCTTATAATCATCAGGACAGGCAGTCATTATCTCTCAGAAATAAAAGCCCATTAAGTCAAAACCTATGAAGAAGACTTACCAAACGGGGGCATCCCGCTGACTGTAATCACAAAATAAACAGTTCAGGCAAAAGACAGGGATAATAAAATCAAAAAAGAAAGAGATCCTACAAACTCTCAACAAAAATGACTGTCTGTTCAAAATAAACTGTCAGTATCCGAACCATCACTGGAATATCAGAGCAAAGACTCAAACGGGATCTAAATGCACAATTAGCTGAGTTTAGGATCGAAGAACATCACGAAGAACGGGTGGGTACAAATAAAATTTAAGCCTTTATCCTTTGTTTCTTAAACCGTGAACCAGGCCACGTTATAACCCTTAAAAGTCCTAGCTGAAGCATGGGTTAGTTCGAAAGCATACTGTTACAAGAGGTATCCTGACTCCTTTAGGACTTGCTGTAAATCCTGAGTTGACGTCACATTTTACAAAATTTTCCTATCTTACTGAAAAAATGCATTTTTAAAAACTTCAAGACAGACATAAGCTTTGCATTCTTAAAATAACATTGTTTTCATATGACTATTTGTTCAAACAACAGAGAAATTCGCACGACGAATATCTAGTGAAAAAAAACCTTCTCAATAAAAAAGATCACCTCAAGTGTAGAAACACTTCCAACCAAGGGGCACGACATGATCATTGTCCATCATCTGGGGCAGTCAAGTCAAGATTCAGAGAATCTCTCAAAGATGCCAAATAGCCAGGGGCAAATCTCCATCTGAGTCACTTGGGGCATTATACATAGATTCCCGTAACGAATCTTGCATGATCAAACGAACATCTTCTGGTAGTATGGCAACACGACACTACCGACAATGATAACTCCCTACGCTCTGAGAGCGTGGACATGGTCAGAAAATACTGCGCACGAACAAAGACCCGCTAGGTTCACACACCTAGGAAAAAATAAGGGCATCCCAGCGAACCAAAAAGGTTCGGGGAAAATTAGGGATAAAAACAAAAAGATATGTACACCTGGCAAGCCGAAAACCTGAAAAGTCTGCTTGGGCAAAAAAGGATATCCCGATGGACTGAAAATCTGAAAAGACAGTCCAGGAAAAAGTTAGGGATTAAAGCGTACGACTATGTTCTATCATCTTGTCACTTGCCTATTAGTAGAATACTTATCATTCCGATCGGTAGTTACCAAGCACCTCATAAGTTGGGATGACACTCAATCCACAAGGCCTCCGCATTCACTTTCTCCAGCAAGTACAGGGGCAGTAAAGTCTTGATGTAAAGTCATTATCCTATCCTTAGCACGCGTCCTAGTAACATCTACACTCCCCGCAGAGTAAGAAATATCCAAAAGCAATGGTGTTAATTCTCCCCAAGCAGAGTTCATCTTTCACCAACAATGGAAGACCATCCCCAGTGGAGTTTATTTCTTCCACAGATAGAAATTTTATCCCTGACAGAGTTCATCATCGCCAGCAACGGTAATTCATCCCCAACCGAGGTTATTTCTCCAAATCAACGGATCTTCTGACAGAGTATCTCTTCCCCACAGAGTCATTTTTTTCTCGCCAGTTTATTCTCCAGCGGAATTATTCTCCGGCCAAGTTATTCTCAAATCATCTTCGATTGTTATCCCAAGCGAGCGAAACTCTTCATTCTCCAACAACAGTCAGGGATTTATTTTCCCAAACTCGGACGTGCCACAATAGCATTTCATGTTCATATATCATGACATGCGCATACATATTGCATACAACATAATCTCATTTATTTTGAGAACATCATCATATAATGCATGTCATGCATCATATACGATTAATCATGTACCTTTTCAGGAAAGATGGTTATCATCAACAACTTCCAGCAAGTTCAAGATTAACTCCGGAAACTAAACAAAGTAATTATATGCACGACCAAATGCAGCTTTACACGGGTTCGTCACGAAGAAATCTTACACGGGTTTCTCCTAAATACAGCTTCACACGGGTTTATCCTGAAAAATCTTACACGGGTCCTTTCTCATATATTTCCGAATGAAATTTTACACAAACTTATCTCAAAGTAACCTTACCCCGGTTCATTCTGAAGTTTTACACGAACTTATCATAAAGTAACCTTACCCAGGTTCCTCCTGAAGTTTTACACAAACTTATCTCAAAGTAACCTTACCCCGGTTCCTTCTGAAGTTTTACACGAACTTATCATAAATTAACCTTACCCAGGTTCCTCCTGAAGTTTTACACAAACTTATCCCGAAGTAACCTTACCCAGGTTCCTCCTGAAGTTTTACACAAACTTATCCCGAAGCAACCTTACCCAGGTTCCTTCTCGGTCCCGATGTAGTTTCACCCAGACTCATCCTGAAGCAACCTTACCCAGGTTCCTCCTCACAATTTCCTGATGTAGTTTCACCCAGACTCATCCTGGAGCAACCTTACCCAGGTTCCTCCTTACAATTTCCCGATGTAGTTTCACCCAGACTCATTCTAAAGCAACCTTACCCAGGTTCCTCCTTAAAATTTCCCGATGTAGTTTCACCCAGACTCATCCTGAAGCAACCTTACCCAGGTTCCTACTTACAATTTCCCGATGTAGTTTTACCCAGACTCATCCTGAAGCAACCTTACCCAGGTTCCTTCTCGGTTCAGATGCAGTTTTACCCAAACTCCTCGCAAAGCAACCTTACCTGAGTTCCTTCTCGGTTCAGACGCAGTTTTACCCAAACTCCTCACAAAGCAACCTTACCCAGGTTCCTTCTCGGCTCAGACGCAGTTTTACCCAAACTCCTCACAAAACAACCTTACCCAGGTTCCTTCTCGGTCCAGATGCAGTTTTACCCAAACTCCTCATAAAGCAACATTACCGAGGTTCCTTCTCGGTTCAGATGCAGTTTTATCCAAACTCCTCACGAAGAAACCTTACCCAAGTTCCTTCTCATAACCCTACTATCCAGGTTTCTTTTCTCTTATCTCTAGACAGCAGTCCACAACACTGTAAGACCCAAACCTATCAAACACGATCGGTTTCACCTTTCCCTAGTAGGTCGCGGTGCAGCCTGTACACAACTAGATACGCAGTTAACTTCCGCTTCCTCAAGCCGGAGTTAATTCCTCAGTAGAATACGGACGACCGAAGCTCCTAAAATTCTACTTCTCTCAACAAAGATCAGCCCTCCCTAGAGGAATCTTCCTCAATGACAGGTATACAAGCTCTCGCTAAGGAGTCTCTTATGCGATCGACACTCCTTCAGATGGCATCTTTAAGCCCATCCCCTTGTCAGCAATTTCCAAATGGCATCTGTAAGCCCATTCCCGACATCACAATACAATTACCACTTCATGCGAGTGCAAATTTCTGGGCACTCTAGTGTTCAATCCACTTCCACCTTCGGATCACGAAAGGTACGAAAGCCAATCTAAATCTTCAGGTTTAAGAAGATTGAACAGGGTCAGCTGTTGTACCCCAAAATTTTCCCTCCCATATTTCTCAAAACATTTCAAGAAAGATCCCCAAGTTGCTCAAGGTAGTCCAAGGGTTGGCCAGACAAGCTCTCTCCTAAGGCAGCCTACCTCAAATTAGGGTTTCATGTTGCATCAAGATACTTGAGTCCAAGGGACCCTAAATGCTCAAAATTGTCCTAATATGTTCTCAAGATCATCCATGTCAAGTTTCAAGCCTTGCAGAGGAAGTGTGCTCAGTCAATTGCTCAAAGGCTTAAAAATCGACTGTGCTAGGGCAAAAGTCAACTGTGGCCCACATACAGTCAAACTTTAAGATTTTTGGTCAACATCCTCATTTTGAAGTATATTTCATCATTTGACCAAGGGTTGATCATGATTCATCAAGGATTGCTCATAATTTATCAAGACTCAAAAGTTACTAATTAGGGTTTTGTAGGAAAAGTCAACTCAACTTTGACCAAGCATAACTTTCTCATACTTTATGAAAAATGACCCATCCAAAGCTCATTTTGAAGAGGATGAAATTACCTACAATCCATCTTCATCTCCCAAGTTCAAAATATGCACTCACAAGAATTAATGAATTTGGACATTATTGGTCATTTTGGAAAGTCAACAAAAACACCTTTTGGGTCAAAGCTTCTTACATGAACATGGAAGATCCAATTGAGATGAAAACAAATAGGTATCTTAGGGGACATCCTAAGCTTTCTAAAAAGTCCAAGAACACCCTCATAAGGTTAAAATTGAGAGAGATATGCATTGTCAAAGTTGGACAATTTTTGAAAAAATGCATGAAGCAAATATTGACCAAACTTGGATTTTTTCCAAATGGGCCTATCTTTTCAAGTTTGAAACTCATTTCTAACATGGTCCACGACCTCTAAGCCCACCCGTAAATTTTTCTACTATTTATGCTATTTATTTTGATATTTTATTCATTAAAATTCAGAATTAAATAAATAAATAATAGAAATAATGTAAATTTTGATGTGAATCCAATTTGGGAAAGTTGTATGCTGGTTTATGTCAATTGATTTAATGCAATAAATTTTCAAATATGTCCAGGTTCATCCACATGTGAAAATGGTATAAAATCATCAAATATGGAAATTTTTTTCAAATCTTGATCATGGTCTTAAAACACAACATTATGAGGGAGATTCTTTCCATGATTTCTTGTCTCCTCATTCTCCTCTATAAATATAGAGCCATACAAGATTGAAAGGGCCGAAAATCCTCTCTAAAAAGCTCTCAAAAAGCTCTTCAAAAAGCTCTCTAAAAGCTCTTCAAAAAGCTCTCCAGAAATCAAAGAATTGGTGCAAGTCATATCTCGAGGTTCCCGTATCTATCAATTGACATCAAACCTCAAACCATCCTCTTGAAGTCCTCAAGAGTCTTAGAAGTCCCATGAGCAATCCATCACACGCCTAGCACGCCCCCCATTTGACAACACTGGTTTGGTAAAATTTTAAACTTTGAATCTCTAATTTTAATCACATTTTATGGTACGCTAACATTTGTTTGAGTTTATATAGAACAATTATAGATGGTTGAATCATAGGTTCCACGCAAGAATAAAAAAACACCATAGTTAGAGCATGAAGCTTTTGAAGATTCAGGCCTAGGGATTTCTGCTGATTGCACCTCCTGAAGACATGGAGAAGACAACGTTCGTTACACGGTGGGGTACCTTTTGCTACAAAGTTATGTCGTTCGGATTGAAGAATGCTGGAGCAACGTATCAGCGCGCCATGGTCGCTTTGTTCCATGACATTATTCATCATGAGATTGAGCTATACGTTGACGACATGATTGCAAGGTCCCAAACTGAAGAGGAACACCTTGACCATCTCCAGAAACTATTCGACAAGTTGAAGATGTATAAGCTGAGGTTAAACCCGAACAAGTGCACCTTCGGGGTAAGGTCTGGTAAGCTACTGGGTTTCGTTAGTGATAAAGGTATTCAAGTGGATCCTGCAAAGGTGAATTCTATACAGGAGATGCCAGCTCCCCGAACAGAAAAGGAAGTCAGAGGCTTTTTGGGACGTCTGAACTACATTGCCCGATTCATTTCACACCTGACTGCTACTTGTGAGCCAATCTTCAAGCTGCTGAAGAAAGATCAAGTGGTAAGATGGAATGATGAATGTAAGACCGCTTTCGAAAGGATAAAAGAATATATCCAAGAGCCACCTATTATGATGCCTCCAGTTGAAGGGAGACCTTTGATCTTATACTTGATAGTACTCGACAATTCGGTGGGGTGCGTGCTGGGGAAGCATTACGAGTCTGGCCGAAAAGAGCATGCTATTTATTACCTTCAAAAAGTTTACCGACTGTGAGACTCGATACTCACTACTCGAGAAAACTTGCTGCGCTTTGGCATGGGCTGCTCGCCGGCTGAGAAAGTATATGCTGACTCACACTACCCTATTGATATCAAAGATGGACCCAATCAAGTATATCTTCGAAAAGCCTTCCTTATCCGGAAGAATAGCAAGATGGCAGATGATCTTAACTGAGTATGACATCCAATACACAACCCAAAAGGCAATCAAGGTAAGTGTGTTGGCAGATCATTTAGCGCCTCAGGCCGTGGATGATTACCATTCTATGAACTTTGAGTTTCCGGATGAGAACATCATGTTGGTGACTGACTGTGAAGAACCTGGACCAGATGAAGTACCTGAGGAAGGATCCCAATGGTCTATGTATTTTGATAGAGCTTCAAACGCGTTGGGTAATGGCATTGGTGCCGTGATTATATCTCCTGAGGGTTGTCATACTCCGTTCACCGTTCGATTATGTTTTAACTGCACCAACAACATGGTGGAATATGAAGCGTGCATTATGGGCCTTCGAGCAGATTTTGACCTAAGGATTAAGTTCTTGAGTGTATTCGGAGATTCCGCTCATCATTCAGATCAAAGGCGAGTGGGATACGAAGCATCCAAATCTTATTCCGTACAAAGAGTATGTATTGACGTTGCTCCCGCACTTTGAGGAGATAACCTTTGAACATTTCCCGAGAGAGGAGAATCAGTTAGCGGACACGCTAGCTACCATGTCTTCTATGTTCAAGGTCAGGTGGGATAATGAAGCTCCCCAGATTACCATCGAGAGGTTGGACGAACCCGTGCATTGCTGTGACATCGAGACTGAAGAGGTAGTAGATAATCCCTGGTTTCATGAGGTAAAGAGGTATCTTGAGGATCAGGAGTACCCCGAGGGTGCATCTATTAATGATAAGAAGTTTCTGAGAAGATTCGCGGCGAAGTTCTTCATCATTAATGGGATTCTTTACAAGAGTAACCATGACTCGAGCTTACTGCGATGTGTGGATAAGAATTAGGAAGAAAGGATTATGGCAGAGTTACATGAAGGTACTGTCGGAACTCATTTCAGTGGATACACCATGGCAAAGAAGATCCTACAGGAAGGATATTATTGGTCCACCATGGAAGCTGACTGTTATCAGCATTCTCGGACCTGTCATAAGTGCCAAGTCTATTATGATAAGATGCATATACCTTCAGTTCCTCTGAACGTCTTGACAGATCCTTATCCCTTTGCAATGTGGGGCATCAATATGATTGGCGAGATCAGACCTACTACATCCAACGGGCATCGTTTCATCCTGGTAGCGATTGATTATTTTACAAAATGGGTTGAGGCAACTTCCTTTGCTACAGTGACCAAGAACGTCGTGGCCCGGTTCATTTGACACAATTTGATCTGTCGATATGGTGTACCTGAGAGGATCATTACGGACAACGGTACAAATCTCAACAATATGATGATCACCGAGATCTGCAAGCAGTTCAAGATACAGCATCACAACTCTTCTCCTTATCGGCCGAAGATGAATGGGGTTGTTGAAGCGGCTAATAAGAATATCAAGAAAATTATGCAGAAGATGACGGTGACATACAAAGACTAGCACGAGATGTTACCATTTGCTCTTCATGGGTACCGAACCTAGGCGCGAACTTCAACAGGGGAAACACCCTACTCTTTGGTGTATGGAATGGAAGCAGTCTTACCTATCGAGGTCCATATACCCTCTCTTCGGATTATGAAGGATGCAGGTTTGAGCGAGGAAGATTGGAACCCGACCTGGCTTGATCAGCTGAACTTAATCGACGAAAGAGACTTACTGCTATTTGTCATGGTCAGGCGTATCAAAAGCGAATGATCAAGGCATTTAATAAGAAAGTTAGACGACAAGAGTATCAAGTTGGGGATCTGGTGATCAAACGCATCATACTGCCACAAGGTGATCCCAGGGGCAAATGGACCCCTACGTATGAAGGGCCATTTGTGGTTAAGAACATTTTCTCAGGGGGAAGTGATAATAGCTCCGACACCGTTTCCCATGGCATTGGAGGCACCATAAAAAACAAGCGTCCAACGTGATCCCGGCTTGGGTCCTTCGTCTGGGTCTGGCATGTTATAATCCCGAATATACACAATTTCCTCATCTGGAAAATCAAACTTCATAGGTTCATAATCGTTAATGGGCTGATGAGAAAGATGGTAGGCCAGTACACTACCCTTAATTACTTTTTGAGTAGTGTATTGGATATCATATTTGGTGAGTATCATCTGCCAACGGGATACCCTACCTATAAGAGATGGCTTCTAGAAAATGTACTTTATTAGATCTATTTTGGATATCAAGTAGGTGGTGTGAGTTAACATGTATTGCCTCAAACATTTGGCGGCCCAGGCAAGCGTACAACAACTCTTTTCCAGCAATGAGTACCTCGACTCGCATTCCGTAAACTTCTTACTCAAGTAGTAAATAGCCTACTCTTTCTTCCCCGTCTCGTCGTGCTGAACGAGGACACAACCCATTGAGCTCTCCAACACAGTTAGATACATGATTAGTGGCCTTCCTTCCACTGGAGGCATGAGTATCGGAGGTTCCTACAAATACTCCTTTATTTTGTCAAAGGCCTTCTGATAATCCTCATTCCATTTCACTGTCTGACTTTTCTTCAACAATTTGAACAAAGGTTCACAGGTGGCTGTGAGATGAGAAATAAATATAGAAATGTAGTTTAACCTTCCCAAGAAACCACGTACTTCCTTCTGTGTCCTTGGTTCAGGCATTTCCTGTATCGCTTTTACCTTGGCCAGGTCCACCTCGATACCTTTTTCACTTACAATAAAACCCAACAACTTGCTGGATCTCACCCCGAAGATGCACTTATTCGGATTCAACCTCAGCAAGAATTGCCTCAGTCTCTCACACAATTTTTCCAAATGAACAAGATGTTCCTCTTCCGTTTCATACTTAGCAATCATATCGTCTACATAAACCTCAATCTCTTTGTGAATCAAATCATGAAAGAGAGTGACCATGGCGCACTGATATGTTTCCCCGGAATTTTTCAAACCAAATGGAATCACTTTCTAGCAGAAAGTCCCCCAAGGAGTGATAAATGTTGTATTCTCCATATCCTCCGGAGCCATCTTAATTTGATTGTAACCCGAAAAACCATCCATGAACGAAAACACTTTGGAATGAGCAGTATTATCGACCAACACATCAATATGTGGAAGAGTGGAATCATCTTTATGGCTGGACCTGTTCAAATCCCTATAATCCATGCACATCCTGACCTTACCATCCTTCTTGGGCACAGGCACACTATTTGCAATCCATGGCGGATAATTGATGACTTTTAAGAAATTCGCGTCCAACTGCTTCTGGACCTCCTCCTTGATCTTCTTGGACATCTCAGGATGAGTTCTTCTGAGCTTTTGCTTGACAGAGGAACAACCTTCTTTGAGAGGTAGTCGATGCACCACTATGTTTGTATCCAACCCAGGCATATCGTCATAAGACCGAGCGAAGATATCCGAATACTCATGGAGTAGCTCAATCAATATGACCTTTATACTTTCTTCGAGATCTGCCCATATCTTGACTTCTCTTCTTACCTCTTCTATGCCAATATTCACCACCTCAATCGAATCCTGATTCGGCCGGATAACCTTCTCCTCTTGTTTTAACAATCTTGCTAATTCCTCAAGAAGATCACAATCCTCATATGCTTCTTCTTCAGCATGATAAATAGGAGTATCAAAGTCATACTGAGCCATAGCAGAGTCGTTATCAATATAATCAGTGGTAGAAGTGCATCTGCATGAACGACATTTTGGCGTTTTTTAGTGATAGTGTGTGAAAAGAGAAACTTGCCATTCAAATAAAAAAAGAAATGGAGCAAAATTTAGAATGCAAAAACGTCCTTTATTTCATGATAAATTTTTTGAAAATAAACATGGTGGCCCTACACAAATGATCCACCACGCCTTGGGCAGAGCGTAGGAATTATGATATGATAATAGAAGAAAACAAGAAAATTACTCCTCAGCGCTTGAAACTTGGATAACATCCACAGAAGTCCAATTGTTGAGTGTGTGGCCTGAAATACTCGGACGAATCCAATCTTCGATATTGTAGCCATCAATCCTATCTTCGCCAACTGCATTGACATGTCCTTCTTGAGCAGCACAAGGACGGGAAAACTTCACAGGAGTAGATAAACTAGATGCTCTGGGAGCTATACTCTACTGACCTGGGCTAAAACCAAGACCAAATTTATTAAATTTTGGGGTAACGTCCAGCACCTGACCCCAACCTTCAGGGTTACCATTTTCCACCACATCTCTCGCATCCTTGAGAGAAGACATAACAGTTTCGGGCTTCCTTTTCTGCTCTGGAGGAGGAAAATTGACAGCATGAACTGTCTCAAACGCCTAAAACGGAGTCTCATGTATCTCTCCTTCAACTTCAACATAGCGGAATGATGTCAAATGACTCACTATGTACTCTTCCTCGCCTCATATAGTTATCACCTTTCCCTCTGTAGGATACTTGAGTTTCTGATGAAGAGTGGAAGTGACTGCCCCTGCTTTATGAATCCACGGCCGCCCCAACAAACAACAATATGCTGGCTATATATCCATCACACAAAAATTAGCCATGAAGGTGCGAGGACCAACCTTGATTGGTAACTCCACCTCCCCAAACACTGACCTTCGAGACCCATCAAACGCCTTCACCATCAAATCACTAGGGCGCAGCTCCAGTCCAGAATAATCAATTTTCATTAATGCTGACTTAGGCAATACATTTAAAGACGACCTTGTGTCCACCAAAACCCGGGATAAAGTAGTTCCCCTGCATTCCATTGAAATATGAAACGCTTTATGATGGTCTCGCCCCTCTGGAGGAAGATCAAAATCTGTGAAGCCCAGAGCATTCCCGACAGATATGTTAGAACAAACATTCTCAAACAGATTTATTGTTATCTCGTGTGGCACGAACGCATTATTTAACAACTTCATCAAAGCATTTCTGTGAGGTTCTGAATAAATCAACAGAGACAAGATAGACATCTTAGAAGGAGTATGGCTCAGATGATCAATTATGCTATAATCACTCTTTCTGATAATTCGCATCAACTCTTCAACCTCATCGGGAACTGAAGAAGCTTCTGGTATCGGAATTGGTTGAGTCACATTGGCTGGCGTAACCCTTGTATTACCAATCATCGCCTGTTGTTTTCCTTTTTATCTTGCAGAAGCATCTATCGCATCTTGCACATTGGAAGGACCAAATACTCTCCCGCTTCTAGTCATTCGACCCACACCAAAAAAATTATGAACTTCCCCTTCATTATCTTCAGCACGTTCTTCCCCAGACAAACGAGTACTTACCTCCTGCTTCACCCCATGGTAATAAACATCAGCACCATAATGCCATGGGATGGCCTTCTCACTGGTATACGGCATGGGACCAGGTACCATAATCATCAAAGGAGGTGCCCTAGATGGGGTACGAATGCGCACAGGGGTGTAAGGAATAGATACCACAACAACATTTTCTTCGGTAACCTTACGGTAGCGTGGTTTTCTATCGAACCGCAGGGAACCATCCTTTATCATCAACTGGATATTGGCTTTTAAATCATCACAGCCCTTCGGTTTCTCTCTACACTTGGCACACTCTGAAATACAACCCGGAAAAATAGAATTGTCAAGCAAATACCTCTTAACATACCATAACAGAGTAGTTACTTGTTCCACATTCATGATTAAATTCAACACTTCACCATTATCATCAATCATATTAACAACATCCCCTGCATGCCTAGGCATTGGGTTCTGAGTAACATTCGGACCAGTCACTGGAGGAAACTCAATTGCCTTAGCATCCAACAAGTCTTGTATTTTTCACTTCAACGCAAAGCAATTGTCAGTAGAATGACCAACTCCGCCTGAATGGAATTCACATCTTGCGTTAGCATCATAGTTAGGAGGAAGTCTTGTGGGGGGTGGTGGCATATTTCTCAAATTGATCAACTTAAAATCGAGCAAATGGTGGAGTGCTTCAGTAAGAGATACTGGCAAGGGATCAAATTTTCTCAACTGTCTCTGATGTTGATTATTATACTGATGGGGAGCATCTTGCTGTCTTTGTTGTTGAGGCACTGTATTCGGTCTCTGCTGCGGAGGAGCATTAACAGGAATAGAAACATCATTGATTTGTTGGTGCTGACGATCCTATCCTCTTCCTCTATGAGATTAAACCGCACTTGTGTCGCCTTCCTTTTTCTTAGGGTAAGTGTTGAATGGTTTCTTACTTCCCCCTGATGAGCCACTAGAACCTCCAATATGAATTTTCCCCAATTTCAAACCTACCTCAATTCTTTCACCCGCCATAACCAAGTCTGCAAATCCTGCCGAAGTACTTCCTATCATGTGCTCATAGAATGGCCCTTGCAGGGTAATCAGAAACATATCAATGAGTTCTCTCTCCATGAGTGGAGGTTGAACCCTCGCAGCCAACTCACGCCACCTCTGAGCGTATTCCTTGAAATATTCTCTTGGTCCCTGTGACAAATTCTGTAACTGAGTACGATTAGGCGCCATATCCACATTGTACTGATAATGTTTGACAAAAGCCTGAGAAAGATCATTCCAACAACGAATATGGGTTTTCTCCAACTTCATGTACCACTCCAGGGATGCCCCAAATAGGCTATCCTGGAAAAAGTGAATCAAAAGCCCATGGTCCTCAGTATGCACCGACATCTTTCGGAAATGAGAAGTTGCAAGAGTAACCGGACATGACGTTCCGTTGTACTTTTCAAATATAGGAGGCTTGAACTTTGGATTAACTTTCACCCCAGTCACCAACCCGAGATCATTAGCATCCATACCAAGGGCTCCTTTCCCTTCCACGACCTTCAAACGTTCTTCCAACAACCGATACTTCTTATCCTCAACCTGAACTTCCGGCTCTGAACGCCGAACACAAAATTGATTTTCATCCTGATCAAATTCATAATCCTGCTCCTGATAGCCCCTTGTACCGCCCTGATTATCTCTTCTGTTCCCCATAAGACGAGGTCCCAGAGATGGGGGAAACTGCCCTACGTTACGCACAAAAGGATTTTTGGGCATCCCGTGAAAATTTCCAACAGGCTGATCTTGCACATCCCACAATCCTACAGAAATGTCCTGATAGAGCCCTTGATTTCCACCATCCCCTGGATAGCGGCGCTGGTTGTTGACAATGGAAGCCAGTTCCTCCTGTCGACGATTCACATTGGTGATGACCTCCATGAACTGGGTCATTTGAGTAGCCATCTGGGCCCTTATTTCAGCGAGTTCAGCTTGAACTTATTCCATCTTTCTTGGCAAATTATTTCTGGTGGAATACCGATGAGTAGTCGTCTTGAATTCGAATAAGAAAAGCAGAAGAATAAGAATACCGTCTTGAGATAACCTATAATGTTATGAAATGCATGATGTGCATGATATGTTTGTCATTTCCCGGTATTCAAGAGTCCTTTTATTCATCAATCACGACACGCAACCAAAAATGATCAAGCATACAATCAAAGGGAAAAAACAATAAGACAAACACTTCAATTATTTACAAACAAAAGAAACGATGTTCAAGTGACTTCGGACATTTAAGAGTGTAGCGATAAACAACAAAATACATGTTTCAACGTAAACTTAACAAAAACTGAATAATAAAAGCAAACAATGGTCCCTTCCAACAATCCTAGGGGTGACCAAATACACCAAAGGTAAGTAACAAAACTAAATTTCTGGAACAAGACACACTTCAAGGTGTTGACAATACTCTTCAAGCCTGGCTTTCTCCTTCAACAGTTGTGATGCAACTACTTTACTTTCTTGAAACCGATCCTCTACGACACGCCTATGGGCTACTTCCTTCTTAAGCTGAGCATCTTTGTCTTTGAGTTGTTTCTCCAAGTTTTGAATCTTCTTCCTGTAGCTATTTTCAGATGCCTGAAGCTTCTGGCACTCTTGCTGGGTCTTACTCAACTCTTCTTCCATTTCAGCATGAGATCTCTTCCTAAAACTAGTTGCATCAGAAGTTTCCCCTTGAGCTTCTTTGAGTTTGTGAGCTAAGTCGGCCCTTTCTTGATCTACCCAATAAAGTTTCATCCCTGCCTCACGGTCTTTTGCACGAAGTTGAATGTTCTCAACATGAACCTGGGTGAACACCTCGGTAGGCACCGTGTTACTCAGAACAGTAGGAGGTTGCTCACATATAGGAGCCGACCTTGCAAATGGTAACCGTAAAATCTTAACCCTGTCTCTAATCCATTCCAGGTAAGGAACTCTAGCAATAGGAACCTTCTTGCCCAAAGTAGTTCTATCCTTCTTATGAATTCCCTTCCAATCACTTGTCACTCTTTTCAACATCACAGGATCACTTCCTCTAACAAAATACACTGATTCAGAAACCTCCTCAACCTTTGGCGGTCCATCCATTGCATATCCCAATTGACGATAAGCAAGCACATGATTATAGTTGATACACCCCTTAGATCCTATGAGGGGAACATTAGCGAAATCTCCGCAGCTAGTGATAATACTTTGTTCTTCCCCCATGTCATAATTCCACCGGATATCAAATGAAGTAAGGTTGATAAGTCTTGATGACCATCGAAGAGAATGTCTAGTATCCACGAAAGGGCCACTTGTCGGTAGGTGCAACTTAAACCATTGATACAACATCGAATGACATAAACTTACATTACCTCCTTTTCCATGCCTGAAATGAATGGTGTAAAGGGTATCTGCCAAGAGTGTCGGTACCGGGTTCTTATTTCTAAAAACACAAATAGTCGTCAAATCCACAAAATTTCTCTTGTGAGGAAAGAGGATGATCCTGTATATCAAGAGAGCAAACAGAGAGCTGAAGTCACTCCAATTCCCTTTCTTTTCTCAGTCTTCAGCTTTCATCACTAAGAAATCCAAATAAAACCTTGTAGTATCCTCACTTGATTTCCAATTGTATTTCACCTCTTTCCAGTTCAAATGAAGAATTTCAGCAATAACTTCGAACTTCAGCTTCTCCGGCACTTGGACAAAAGGAACTTCATCGGACAACTTGACATTAAGTAGGTACGCGTACTCTTCTAGTGTGGGAACCAGTTGATAATCTTGAAAAGTAAAACACCATAATTCCTTGTCATAGAACTGGAAGAGGGTGATCAAAGCCATTGGGTCAACTGGAGTGTTAAGGATTAGTAACAAATTGCCATAATTTTTGTTGAAATTATTCAGAACATATCTCTTCAGATAAGAACTCAACCTCTTCAATTCAGACACATCAATAGTAGGAATCTGATAAGCGAATTTATGCTTGTTGGGCTCTTTAACACGAACTGAATCAAACTCATCTGACAGGAGGCCAGCCATTTCTAATGGAAAGAAGACTCTCGAATGTCCCTGGAAGATGACATGCGCATGCTAGTTATTTTTTATACATCATTTTTTTTAGAAATAAATATGCTATGATGCAACATGGCAGGATCAAAGTTTCACACTAGATAATGACTGGACCATTACAGAACATCACCACTCAAGATCAAAAGAAAATCCCGAAGCTTCAAAACTATCATGGGAACCTGAGTCACCTTCGCAACACAAAGTCACCAACAGTACCTGTACCTGTAAGAAAATTTTTCCCGCCCCTCTCACGGGTGTAGTCTAGGTCAAGGTAAGGTTAAAAGCCAAATCAGAGTACAAGAGCTCGATTGTCGGTATCATCATACGATAACACCTATCCGAACTACCTCTGAAGTCATGGGTCTCATGGTCAGGTCTACAAAGCATCCGCCTCATAGCTGCCATGGCCACTCTATTCCTAGTTCCTATGGAATTCACTCATAGCCTGGGTATGAGGCCTTTTACCTCATGGAACAACCCATCCACCAAGAAATCCAGAATCAAAACAGTCCAGCCAAATCCAGTATGCAGAAAGTAAAGCGCACATAGGATGCAATGCAAACAGATAAATATGCAAAGCGGTAAAATAAACACCCCAAAAGAAAACAAACAAGAGCTAGGATTGACTCCGGGATGGACCAGCAAGAAGTCAATTTGTCCCCAGTGAAGTCGCCAGCTGAAACAACCTGGCTGAACCGTCATCTTGTAATGAAATGATAATGAAGTCGCCACCGAACGTCCTTTATCCCGCCAAGAGGGAAAGGTAAACATCTAGAAAACCTGAAGAGGGAGAAATCACGATCTTTCGACCGAGAGATCGGGTAAGGGATTATGTTACACAAGGGGAAGGTATTAGCATCCCACACGCCCGTAGTACTCTACAGTATCCACTCTTGTTGTCTAATCTAATGGGTGTGGTCAAAACCTATGTCTATGGCTTAAAGCTAAAAAAGGGAATGCATGCGAGAAAAAAATGTAGGGAAAATAAAAGTTGTGCTCGGTTGGGCCCTACCCTAATGCCTACGTATCCCTTTTAAGGAATCAGAGCAGCCGTAGTTCGACTCATATATTCTGGTTGGTTTGTGTTTTTTAGTTAAGACAACAAAAATAGTCAAGATGGCAAAACATCAAATAAAACAACAAAAAAATGAGATGGTAAAACATCGACTAAATAATAACAAGTAACATGTCAAAGATGGCGAAACACCAAATGATAAAACATCACACCTAACAATGACATTGAGAATCAAAGTAGGATAACAAACATGTGCGAAGGCGAAACATTGGTTTCAAACAAATGTGCGATGGTGAAACATCGGCTATACGATAACAAGGTATCATGGCAAAGATGGCGAAACATCAATAAACCAGATGACAAAACATCACACCTAACAATGATATTGAGAATCAAAGTAGGATAACAAACATGTGCGATGGCGAAACATCGACTTCAAACAAATGTGCGATGGCGAAACATCGGCTAAAAATAACAAGGTATCATGGCAAAGATGGTGAAACATCAATAAATCGGATGACAAAACATCACACCTAACAATGATATTGAGAATCAAAGTAGGATAACAAACATGTGCAATGGTGAAACATCGGCTTCAAACAAATGTGCGATGGAGAAACATCGGCTAAAAAATAACAAGGTATCATGGCAAAGATGGTGAAACATCAATAAACCGAACGACAAAACATCACACCTAACAATGATATTGAGAATCAAAGTAGGATAACAAACATGTGCGATGGAAAAACATCGGCTTCAAACAAATGTGCGATGGAGAAACATCGGCTAAAAGATAACAAGGTATCATGGAAAAGATGGAGAAACATCAATAAACCAGGTTTAAAAACAAAGACAAGAGGAGCACAAACAAATAAGATTGATTTATATCTTTTACCTTGAAGAAGGGTTTGAGTTTATTAGAGGTGTTTTATGATTTTCCAAGAAAACAACTTTTGTTTTAAGATGCAAAATGCAAAGGAAGGAAAAACAACTAAGGGAAACTAGCCTAGTAATATCCCTAGTGTTATCATACAATGATTGACCCTAAGGTTAAGGATAAAGGAAATTCCTAACCTATTCTAGCATACATGGATTCCTACCTTAATCAACATGTCAAAGGAAGCTTAACAAAACTATCCTATAGGGAACAGGCAATGAGAGCGAAGTCGTGATCTCAATTTCTAAATTAAGTGAATCATCAATCAAGAATTGAAGAAAAAAAAACAATAAATATCCTATAGGGAACATGCACTGAGACAGAAGTCGTGATCTCAATTTCTAAATTGAGTGACTCATCGATCAACAATTGAAGAAAAAACAATAAATATCATATAGGGAACATGCACTAAGAGCGAAGTTGTGATCTCAATTTCTAAATTGAGTGACTCATCGGTCAATAGTTAAAGAAACAAACACAAACATAACACATGTATCAAACAAAACAGAGGGCCTCCTGACATATATCAGCAACAGAGGTCCCATCATGCAACATAGAACTATACAAAATGAAAATAGAAGAAAGGAAATAGTGCAATACCGACGGATAACTATCTGTAGCAACTGAGCAAGAATAAAAGAAACCCAGAGAACTTCAAGCAAGCTCAATTCAAAATCTAAATGCTTGATTCTCTCACTCCAGATGCGATTCTAGGCTTGCTTTAGCTTCCTTAGCACTTGAGGATGAAGAGCCAAGAAGAAAAACTCCCAATGCACCACTGAAACTTGAGATTCAAAGAAAAGTGCAGCTATGGAAATTCTGAGTTCAGATCTAGAATTTGGAAGTTGTGAGATCTTTCCCCTACCTTCATTGCTTGATTCTTATTATATATGACATGTAGAGTATGTTTTTCAAGAGAAATGGGCTTCAAAGTGAGTGCATTGCCCAATTGGATTTTTCTGCCATGTTGAAAAATGAAATTCTGATCATGCCCTTGGCTCGTGTGTTTTTCCTCCTTTCAATTGCTTTTGAGGCTTTTCTTACTCAGATTTTGATCCACCAAATCATGGCCCTTGATTCCTCATTATGAGATCATGCTAGTGTTTTTGCAAATTTGGCAAGTTTTGTCAATTTTTGAGTCATGGTGGTACAGCTGCACATGGGGCACGATTTTGCTGCCATTATGGGCTTCCTCAAATCACCAATGGGTCATGGGCCTGATTAGAAGTGAAAAGAATGACTAAAAATGAAGTTCTCTAGTTTTGGCATTTTGCTTGCATGGCTAAAGTTCAATAAAATGGCACGAAATTCAAAAGAACATAACTTGCCCATACTTTTGAATTTGGACAAAACTGAGTACAATTTAGAAAGGTATTGAAAAGATCTACAATCACTTAGTTTTGAGTTTTTGCAATTGAATACATTAAGGTCCTCAAAATTTGACATGAAATTCACTAATTTTGGAAAATGACCTATAATTTTAATTTGAGGCATGAACTTCCAAAGACCAAAACTCTTGACTCTTTGCCAATTTGGACATGAGATAAAAAGGAGATGAAAGATCACCATCTTATATTTACAAGCATATTTCATTTGCATTTTTTTGATCAAAGGTGAATAAAATATGAATTTTTGAAGTTAAGTCCTCATTTTCCAAAATTAGAAACTTTTAGGGTTTCTTCATGAACAAGTTTCAACCCAAACCTCAATCTTTTTTATCCAATGATCAAAATGGACTTGAAATATGAAAATTACACCCCTGAATTGATGTTTGACCAAAAGTTCACTTGGTAAACCTTAACTTTGACTGATTTTGACTAAAATGACCATTTTGCCCCTTTGAATCAATTGGTCCACTTCTCTTCAAAATTGATGGTCAAAACATCAAACATACTATCTCCCAAATATATAGAGGCCATGTACAAAGTTTCATTTCAAAATTCTCAAGAAATCTTGATAAAATCCCAAACCCTAGTTTTGGTTAACACCTTAGGAGACTGATGAATCATCTCCAAAATTTCAAATCCTCTGGGCATCTTGACCAATTTCTTGTACAAAGACTTTTCAAATACCAATGAGATGTTGTAGCTTCCAAATCAAGATTTGTACATTGATCAATAGCCTTTGATCAAACAAAACCCTAATTTTGACTGGTGAATCAAAAGAGTGATTCTTCTTATAATCAATCTCAAACTTCAATCCTCTGATGATCCAAAGAGATGGATAAAATATCTTGAGATATGCAAAAACTTTTGAGCTTGAAAGATCCAGAGGTTTAGATGATAAGATTCTACTTGAGCAACTTGTCAATGCAAACAACCTTCAAACCTTGAGGAAGACTTGATAACCAAGGTATTTTGATCCCATCACAATGTATGAATGCAATGCAATATGATATTAATGATGAAACATAAGCCTAAATCAAGAGGGTAAATTTTGGGGTGCAACAGTAGGGTTTCTGGAGATTGAAGACGATAACATGTCTCGTCTCAGCCAATGATAGCGTGCCAAGCGTTTTAATTTCATTGGTTGCCCTTTTTCTTATCCCATGTGTATTTCACTAAGGTCCATATCAAGCAGAGCGCGTCTGGTCAATTGGATTAGCTTACTAACGCGTTTTGACTATGATCTGATGGTCCACATCTTTTTGGTTTTATTTTATTTTCTGATTTTATATTTTATTTGATTAAATTTTCAAAAATTCATAACTCTTTTATTTTTCATCCAAAATTTATGAAAAAATTCACAAAAATACTTTGAATTATTTCTGATTTCATGAATATTTTTTCACATTTTTATTTTAACATTTGGTATTTTTATATTTTTCATATTATTTGCTTTCTTTTAATTACTTAAAAAATACTTTCTGACATTTTTTAATTCTGAAAAAAATTCTTAAATATTATTTTGCATATTTTTGACTTTCTGAAAATTTTATGGAATTTTATGTTGAGGTTTACTATTTTTGATCTATTTTAAGTTTGTTTTAGCAATTTTAAATAATTTAAAAATAGTTTCAGACTTTTAAAAATTAAGAAAATTTTTATAAAAATATTTGAATCTATTTCTGATTTTTCTATGGCCTTATTTTTCATTTCTTGATTAATTTGAACATAATTGATATTTTCCTCATTATTTTCTATTTTTTAAACATTTTTTAACCCTTTTAATGTATATATTAAATATATTATTATTTTGTGATTATTTTCTAGCTGTCTTGAGTTGATTTTTTGATCATGACTTTATTAACATCATTGGATCTTGGGTGTTGAGTTCAACTCCACCAAAAATGGATGAATGATTTTAATAATAGTTTGATTAAATTTTTAATTCAAAAGTGGTTTATTCATCTTTTTTCCCTAATCCTCTTCATATCATCCCCTTCTTATTGCACTAAATGTTGTTGGAGCATGATCTCTATATCATGTCTCAAAATAAATGGTGCATAGATTGTTATTGACCGGCCTCAAAATAGGTGCGACTTCTATATAAGTCCACTTACGATTGCTTAACATAGCGCTAAATTTTGTCCCGATTCGAATAAATGATCATTCGTGGCCCAAACTTATGATTGCAAGCCCAAGTATGTTAATTTGATCCACTTTGGTCAACGCGAATCACTTAAACATTGTTGATCATTAAATGGTGCTTGTGAGAATTCCAAATGGATGATATACTTGACAAAAAGCAAATGCAACTTGTTGTGTGGAGGCTTTGGTTCTACCAATCCTCTAATGAGTTCCAAATGCAAGTTTCAAGATGGTCATCCAACGAACCACTAATTATTGACTTGTTTTATCTTATTCTTTTATTCATTTTATGCTTTATGTACTATTTATTTTTCAGCATTTACATTTCATGCCCTTTTCATCTTTTCTCATTTGAGCATTTATTTTCTTGTCATTTTTACTTTGATCACTTGAGTGTTTCTTTTTTTTTCTTAAGATACTTAATAATCAACATAAACCCTAAAAAATTCTTAATGGTACTTGGACTATTTGGTTACTATCCTTGGCATTATGGAGTATGGGACTTTTTCTTGGACTTAGGATTAGAAACCTTGGCCTATCTTGGATACCTTGTGATCTTATCTGATTATTGTGTCTGGAGTTATTGAGGTTTACCTCAAGACATTGGGTTGCTTGTTTGCTTTTGTGTGCAGGTTTTTGTGATTACATTCTCTGTTTGTAATCTGGAATTCACCCATATACAGTCGTTACTCTGCCCAATTTTTGTGAAGACTTAATACACTTGAAGAGGTCTAGTATCTTTGCTTGCTTGGTTTCAATCAAAAGAATGGGAATTCTATCTTGACTCATAATGTCAAAATTTGGCCTCTTGTTGGTTAGATGGATCTTATCCTTAGCTTTTACCTTATGCTTTAGGATAGTCTCTTCTTCTCCTCCCATCTTCTTAAATTTCAGAAATCTTCTCCCTCCTTTTGAAAACTCTTCTTGTGTCTAAACTTGAAATGATTTCATAATAAACTTGGACTTATGTCCATGCATTTTCAAAATCATTTTCATCATAAAACTTCAATCAACTTAATAATACCTTGACATTTTTGTGAGAAGACTAAAAGTCAATCAATCTCATTTCAAACCATTTTGCCACTTTGGCTTTTATCTTTAAACTTTTCTCAAAAGATTAGAATCTTGTTAATCCTTGTAGTGATGCAAACAACTATACTTCTACAATATGTAGTAAAGTGAGATATTTTCCACTTGGGTGTTGAGTGAGGCATTGTTGATTTTAAAATCCAAGCCATATCCTCCACTTTGAGATGATGTAAATTCTCCTTTCTCATGATTGTGGGTAGTAAGTATGTTTTCTACACGGACAATGACGATGATGTCTTATCTCTTAAAATCAACCAACTCACTTGTGTTCCAAATTTTTAAAAGAGGAACTACGTGTGCCCTGATCCCCTATTGCACGAAAGATGGTATGTAGGCACTAAAGGTTCGCAACCGCGGCGGGTGCAAAAATCACAAAAACATTTCTTTTCTCACCTCCACCATCCATTTTATATACAACACATTTTTATAGCCAAAATATACAAATTTTTCAAAGAGGTTCCTACGGAGTACCATATATGTTTAGGGTGTTAATACCTTCCCTTTGCATAACCAACCCCCTAACCTTGAATCTTTCCCCCTCTTTTTTGGGTTATTCACTCTTTTCCCATTCCTTTGGAAACAATAAAGCGTGGTGGCGATTTTTATTTTGATTTGTACAAAGTCTAGTCAATCCAATAGCTTAGTCTTGAACATTTCTACTACTACACCACCCTAATGGTAAAAACAGTGCGCGCTAAAATCCTTGCCATGTATAAGGTCCTGGGTTCAAGCCCAATGAGTGCTTTTGTATCTATTGTGTTATTTTTTCCTAACAAACAAACTGGCCCTGGACCCAAGCATAAAACCGTTTTCTACACAAACTGTTTTCTATACAAAAACTGCTTTCTACACAAAAACACCAAAAATATATTTAAATTATTTAGTTTATTTTATTTAGCTTCTTACAATGAAAAAGTCCAAAAACATTTTCCTATTTATTTTCTTTTCTTTAATTTAATTAAATTTCCTTAACAAAATCAAAACAAATTCATTTTCTTTTCATTCAAGTCTTATACATTATATTCCTCTCAATTCTTGTACATTTATTCAAATTCAATATGGTTGTAATAGATAATTAGGATTTAATTTCTTGCAATCCCCATTTGTAAATTTGTACACCCCATCCCCAAGTGATGTAATAGCATAGTAAATTTACTTTCCTCAATTTATCGCTTTCATATAAAATGCTAGTAATTAAGGTTTGTATGGAAAGATAAAATCAATACTTAGAAAATCCTAATTCAAGATACAATCAAGCATGAAAAATAAACACTTGCACACTTGCATCTCTAGGGTTAACTCCACTTGTTGCCTTACGAAAAATGGTCATAATATGCATGTGAGACATCTTAGCAATAATAAAAAATACAAGATCATAGTCCCTAGATGACGAATGTTACCTTACAAATGATCTTAGTCCCTCAAAAGAAATGCTAAGATATCTCACAACATTTCTATTCATGACTATACAACGACCCACGCCCATCCCTTTACATTCAAAGATAAGGCTTCTTACCAATCAATGGTAAGATAGCAATATTAAAGGAAGAAATGAACAAAAAGACTTTTGAGTAGGTAGGAATGTTCTTAGTTGCTTGCTCACAATCCATCTTCAAAAACAAACATCTTTTTAAGCACACCAAACACTTTCAAAACATGAAAATATTTTCAAAAAGTCCAACACTTTGTATGCATTATTATAAAGACGAGAATCATTACAAAGTTTTCCTCAACGAAGGCGCTTTTCAAAAATACTTTCAAAACCCATGACAAACACATTTAAAACAAAGCATTTTCAAGTTATCTAGTAAGAAACTAAGAGCTCATAGATAACTATGGATGAAAAGGGTGCTAACACCTTCCTTTTTCATAACCTACCCCCCGAACTCAAGAAAACATCTCTAAAGGTCTTTCCTGTTCTTTTCACCCTTTCCTTATTGGATAAAATAAAAGTCGGTGGCGACTCTTGCTATCCGCAAAAATTGCGATAAAAAACAAAACAACCAAGTCAGTTCTCCCACCGTATTACACCAGGCTTCGCAGTAACTCACTCGGGATAATGGTAAACTCTACTAAGGAAGAAGAGTTTTGTTAGTGACTTGAAGAAGTTAAACTATTATCTGGTCTGATCCAGGTTTTGTAGTAACTTTGGAGATAACACTGACTTTGTTGATGACTTCACTGGGGATTAGGGGTTGTGGTCCTTTAATTTGTAATAGTTTGAGAGGAAAACTCAAGCTGGGGAATCTGTAGTTTGTTGGGGAAATAAACCATGTTGAAGAGAATATTTGACAAACTGCTAGGGAGGTGTTTTCTTTTGGCAGAACTCCTCGAGGTTTCTTCTTGAGACCAAACTCAGTTGGGGAGAGGTTTTCCGGAGACTGAAACTCTGGTTAGGGATTGCATGGAACCAAATTTATGGGGATATCCATGAATTTAGCCTTGTGGGGTTTGTACCCTTATCCTTGAAGATTATTCTGTGGGGATAACCTTATAGAGGTGGCTCTAGAGACTTCAACGGGGATCACCTTATGAAAGGGACTTTGTGGGGATTTGTCACTGCTTATAGCGCTGCCAGAAAATGTGTGCTTGGTCGTACATGACCCTTTGCTGGAATTCAAGTTCAATGTCCCAAGTGATTTAGATGCAAACCTGCCCCTGGTTATTCAGCACTTCTTGGGAGATTGCTTGGAATCTCGACTTGACTACCACAGGTGAGTTGGACAGTAACATGTCACGCCCCTTTGATTATGGGAGGTTTGTTATTGGAAGCGTCATCCAATTTTGAAGTGGTTCTGTTTCTTGGGAGAATTTGCATTCATTGGATATTCGTCGTGTGAATTTCTCTGTTGTCAAACAAATAGCCATATGCAAACAGCGATATTCAAACAATGCAAAGTTTATGTTTTTCTTGAAGTTTTGAAAATGCACTTTTATAAATTAAAAGAACTTTGTAATAATATGAATCCAACTTAGGATTTACAGTAAGCCTTACCGGAGTCAGTATACCTTTTGTAACAGTATGCTTTCGAACTAACTCATGCTTCAATTAGGACTTTAAAAGAGTTGTAGCGTGACTTGGTTCAAGGTTTAAGAAACAAAGGATAAGGCTCAAAGTGTATTTATACCTAAACCGTTCTCCATGATGTTCTCCAGTCCTATACTCAGTTAATTGCATGTTTTGAATCCCAATTGAGTCTATAATGACGTTTTAGTGATGGTTTGGACAAGTTAAGTTTGTTGGAGAAGGAAGTCATTTTTTGTAACATATTTCTGTTGTTGAGGATTTGTAGCGGCCTCTTTTGATTTATTATCCCTAATTTTTGCCTGACTGCTCTTGTTTTGAGATTACAGCCAGCGGGATGCCCCAGTTTTTCTTAAGTCTCCTTTGTAGATTTTGACTCAGTGGACTTTTCTTTTGGTCCGTCTTTTGATTCAGAAGGATGTTTTTGATGTCACTTATTGTGTACGAAGTGAAATCTTGCGATTGAACATGCTTTTGAATTAACTGAGAAACTACTCTGCCCCAGGTTATGATTAAAGGTTTCAATCTGTGGAAAAAAGAAAACTCCTACTTCTTTGGCTCAACGAGGTTGACTAGGGATTATCTTCCTTATAACTCCAGTGTTTAGGGTTTGAAACAACGCTTGTACATCGTTAGCAAGGTCTGTTCAAAAGCATAATGTATGAGAATATGACTTTGTTTTTGTCATCCTCCCTCTAAAGGCTTACAACTTTTAACGAGAGTTGAATATCACGAAAAAAAGGGAATAAAAGCACAGTTTAAATATAGTAAAAACGAAAGGATTAATTCAAGACAAACATATGCAGTGCATTAATGAAAGTAACCAATGTCTGACATAAATATAAGTGTTTAAGCAAACAAAAAAATTACAACTGAAAATTCGAATGAACAAAAATTTCTCCGCTTAAATTTGTCACTTCAGATGGTGTGTCTTTAAGGGATGATAGAAAAACTCCAGTTGAACATCTTGTGCGAATTCCAAAGCCCCTTCATCGATCAGGTCTTGAATCTTGTTCTTCAATGCCCAACAGTGGTTAGTGTCGTGTCCCCGACTATTGGAGTGGTATGCACACTTTTCATTGTGTTTGTAGTTTGGAGAAGAAGTGTTAGGTTTTTGAGGAGGCTCGCTTAATGTAACCAGCTTGGCTTCCAACATATGATGCAATGCTTGAGCCAAGGACATGTTGATCTCTGTAATTATCTTTTGGGCATATCTTGTTTATGCTGACCACCCTGTCGTGGTTGGCGAGGCCGTTGTTGGATTCCTGGTGTAGTAGCCACTTTGAAGGGTGTTCTCTCCACCAAGCCAACTTCTTGTCTCATCGGAGGCTGATTAATGACTCAATCCCCAATTCTAGTTGTTTGTCCCATATGGTTGCATTCATCTTGATGAAGCTTATTGACGAGGGCTCTCATCTCTTCTTGTCCCCGAGCTAAGTTTTGGATAAGAGCCATCTGCCCCAGCATTTGGATTCTCATCATTGCTATCTCTGCTTGCAATTGTCTCATTTGGCCCTCCTTGTCTTCTTCAGGATTTTTATTGGTCATAATCTCAATGAGAAGTGCTTTCACTTCTTCTTGCCCCTTGGATAAACTCAGGAACAAATCTTGAAGCTGATCATTTTGAGTTTGAAGATCTTGGACAGTTTGCTCGAGGGCCATCTTTTCTTGAAACAAACAGTAAACAGATGAGAAAACCTGGGAAAAACCTGTCATGGCATGATGCATGATATGTGGATGCAATGTTTTCAAGGATTTCACGGGGTAAACACAAGAAAATGTTAGAAGTTGAACTTGGATCACAACTTTGACTGGAGAACTTCGTATTGTTGGATGTCCTTCCACGAGAATCAAGCTCACCATGTTAAGTGGGCCATAGCCCTTGACTCAAGTTACCGCACTTTGGTATTTGACAGCATTTGGTTAGAGGAGAATAAATCCTCTTGATCCTTGATAGACGTCTGGTTTACCATGACCCTACATCACAGGCCCTTGAGATCCTTGAAATGGTTATTGACAATGCTATGGTATGATGTCATGATGTTATGTACAAGTAATCATACACAAGCAAAAGCAAACAAGTCGCTATTGACAATGCTATGGTATGATGTCATGATGTTAAGTACCCTCTTGAAGTTTAGTTGGCGCAACATGTCCTAGAAAGTAATCAAGTTCTAGGTAATCTCAATATCACTGATCTTTCTTCATCGGGCATTGTTTCAGCGCAAGCCTCTTTATTGGCGACCGAAATTTCCCGAAGTCTGATCTCAATGAGCATAGCATCGAGTATCAACCAATCTTCGGTCGGAACCAAAGCCGTCTATCTCACTACTTCCTAATGGCCAAGTTGTTCAATTAAAGGTTCTCAAGGTCAGTCAGCGCTTAATGATACTATAAGGAAGCCTAATGTTATCCTCGACTGACTCAAGGAACATTAGTACAAGACAGAGTATCACACTAACATAGCTATCACTTTGTCCATATCGGTCTATGCCGTACAGCCTTCGTGATTTATTGCTACTTACCTAAAAAGGTGCCCCAGATTCAGGTGTAGGATCTTTAACAATAACCTAAAAAAGGAACCACAATGTAAAGCAAGCAAGTCAAACAATGAAAGCATTTTAAAGGTGATCTAGCTCTAAGGTAACCCCACTTTTAAGTAATCCCCAGCAGAGTCGCCAGTTATGTAATACAGTGGGAGAACTGACTTGATTGTTTTACGTTTGATTACAATTATTTCGGATAGCAAGAGTCGCCACCGACTTTTCGTTTATCTAATAAGGAAAGGGTGAAAAGAACAAAAAAGACCTTTGAGATGTTTTCTTGAGTTCGGGGGCTAGATTATGAAAAAGGAAGGTGTTAGCACCCTTTTCACCCATAGTTATTTATGGGCTCTTAGTTGCTTGCTAGATCACTTTTGAAGTTGCTTTGTTTGAAATGTGTTTGTGGTGGTTTTTGAAAGTATTTTTGAAAAGCGTCTTCATTTAGGAAAACTTTGTAATGATTCTCGTATCTATACGAATTCATACAAAGTGTTGGACTTTTTGAAAATATTTCATGTTTAGAAAGTGTTTGGTGTATTTGAAAAGATATTTTTTTTTTAAGATTGATTGTGAGCAAGCAACTAAGAATGTTCTACCTACTCAAAAGTCTTTTGTTCATTTCTCCCTTCCTTTGATATTTCTATATTACCATTGATTGGTAAGAAGCCTTATCTTTGGATGTGAAGGGACGGGCGTGGATCATCGTATAGTCATGAATAACAATGTTGTGAGATATCTTAGCATTTCTCTTGAGGGACTAAGATCATTTATAAGGTAACATTCGAAGCGTCATCGAGGGACTATGATCTTTGATTTGTTTTTGCTAAGACGTCTCACATGCATATTATGACCATTTTTCATAAGACAACAAGTGGTGTTAACCCTAGAGGTGTAAGTGTGAAAGTTTTTATTTTTTCATGCTTGATTTTATCTTGGATTAAGGTTTTATAAGCATTGATTTTATCTTTCCATACAAACCCTAAGTTAGTAGCATTTATATGAAAGTGATAAATTGCGGAAAGTAAATTTTTTTGATATTTTTATATATTCATAAAATAGACATTGTAAATAAATAGTATGCAAAAAATCAACTCAAAAGGAGTTGTTTGGATTGGTTGGAAAAATGTTGAAGTTTGTTAAAAAATGAAAAAAAAAAAAAACAAGTGATAAAAAAAAGTTTTGGTCCTGCCAAGGTTTGAACCCAGGTTATCCACACCTTTCCTTCAGAACGACCATCACTCAATATGTTATAAATCTGCATGTTAGTTTGGAAAAAATACAAAAGGTCTCACTGGGGCTCGTGTAACACCCCAATTCTACCCCAAGCAATTATCGAAAAAATAGAGTATAAAAATTTCTAATATAATCAGGATGTCACATATTCAACAAAACACATAAATTTCTCATGCTTTTAGAATAGATACATAACACTTAAAGAAGCGGAATAAACACAACTCATGAATAAAGTCTTCATAACATAAGCCAAACTTTGATTAATCATGCAGTGGATTCATAATAATTCTCTAAATAAGATATAGCATCTTTTGAATCATGAAACAACATCAATACAATAAACTCCTCAAATAACAACATAAGGTTCATTAAATAAACAACAAAATAAGACAAGCATTCATTTCCCCCCGAGTGCTACATATCAGAGTAAATGACACCGAACTCAAACTAACAATGTTATCGGCTACTCATCTTGGTTACCTGCACGTTACCAACAAAGGGCAACATTCAAACAGAAGAGGTGAGATATCAAACTACATAAATAGGGTTATGATAAACAATATATTAGGTAAAGAATATACGATTCACCACTTCACATAACAACCATATAAAGCAACATAATTCACCTACACATCAATTCACCTTATAACATCGCCAGGAATAAATAACACTTCAAATAAGCAACAAATCAACGACCCTAAATGTGACTCAACTATGCAAATGCATGTGGTACCATTGGAGCAAAACTCCCAACTTAAAAAATTCCAGTTTACCGAGGCATAAGGCAAAGCCTTCAACTATGAACATGCCAATCCAGGCCAACATAGGTGAGCATTCGCTCCAACTTAGAACATGCCAATACAGGCCAACTTTAATGTTATGCTATGCTATGCGACGATATAAACAACCACAACTCGACAATGTAACAACAACCACAACATAACAACATTCAACATAACAACAAATCACACCGTTTAACATTGGCCAAATGCCTACAACACAATATATCAACGGGATCAACAACTTTTCATGACAACAACATATTCATTATATATTCACTAGGAATCACACCATAAGGCTACCCAAATAATTAATTCATAATCACATTATCAATAGCGAATTCCATATATACACAATGATATCTTGCAACAACAGCATATTCAACGATAAACACAAAATAACATAACATTGGTCATAAGACCTATAATCAACAATGTCCATAAACCGGACGGAATGACTTAACCAACTGTACCATAAATTAGGTGTAATCCACATAATTTCAACAAAAAGACATATCCACAATTACCTACTAATGAATCTTAGTTACCCGGTAAAATTTCGTTAAATTTCGGACAACTAATTATACCGCCTAATTCGGCTATTGATCAGAGGTTTTTACACATGAATTTTAGTAGTTACTTAGTCATTGCTTCATTCAACTAATTGATGTTTTATTCCTTATCACCATATTTTATGCTTTGGTTTGTATAAGAATCAAACAGGACGAATCGGGTCACAAAAAGTCCATAAGTCTAATTTTCAGAAAATTTACTACAGCAGCTGACACGGGTGGCCGTGTTGTCTAACACTGTTGTGTCAGGAGAAGGAAAGGGGAAGGAGTGGAGTGAAGGGGCTGACACGGGTGCCCGTGTCATCTGACACAACCCGTGTCAGGAGGCCTAGAGCTTAAAAACCAGTTTTGCCTCCCTTTACACATGTGCCTTGTTCTTGTTCATTCCTTGTTTCAATTTACCAATTATCCTAGCTTAGCATTAACCCAACACAGTTCAAATACAACAAATAACAACACAACTCAAATCAATCGTTAATTTTAATAGCAACACAACCAATTTTTAGCACAACATAGTAGTGAAACTAATACCCTAAACCCCAATTAAAATTCATCATACTCCTATTTATTTAGCAAGAACCCCACACTTACCTTGGATTGAGTGCAACTCTAAGAAACTTCAATGGAATTTCTGGGAATTTGGCACTAGTAGCAACTTCCTCTTGTTCTTCTTCTCCTTTCAAAACCATATTCCTCTTTCTCTTCTTTTTCTTTCTTTTCCTGATAACACTAACTCTCTTTCTCCTCTAATTCCATTTCTACTATAATATTATTTCTCTTAATAAATCTAAATGGGCCTAAGTGACATACCCCCTTATTACCTCACAACACCACGAATTAACCCTAATACCATATTTGAGCTTAATGATAAAATAATACTTCAACTTAATTCCACCAAATTAAATCGGATTATTTATCATGCCACTAAATAAAATAATTTCGACTTCGATGATAAAAATTCTAATTAATATAAAATATTCAAAAATATTTAAGTAAATAAATAATTAAATATCGGGGCGTTACAGCTCGAACACAGGACCTTCTACATGACAAGGCTTTAGCGTGCGCTATTTGTACCACTGGGGTGGTCTGTTTCATCCGTTAGTAAGATGACTTCGATTAGATATAAAATGAACTTGTTTCTAAATGTTTGAACATGGGTTCATCTTAGTCCTTCGCGCATGCAGGGATGCATAACTCCATTGTTAAGCTTCAAAAAGCTTCATTTCTCAGCCAAATCGAAAGAAAGTAAACATCAAACCTGCCTAAAATTTGAATACGAATCCAACCATGTAATTTTTTAAACTATGGGTCAAAGGTTAGCATGAATGTTATCCAGTACCAAAACTAAAACCTAACTGATCAGATATGAAATTCTCAATGTATAAGCAGTGATAATCAAAACTAAGAGCATGGTCAACTTCATAGATATGATATCTACATCTTTTCTTTTATTTGTAAGTGCTGAAAATGCTTGTTTCAAGATATCATAGTTAAGAAATCTTACCTCTTGAAATGCAAATTGAATGAGCTTTGTATGACCTCCAGAAATGGTTCGATGATGGATTAAGCTTGCAGGGACCTTCCTTGAGCTAGTGGGATCATTGCTTTGCTTTAAAAGTCACTAGATCGAAAGGTTGGTATATGGAAGCTGGGAGTGAATCTAAAGGCTCACTAACACATGAAGGGATTTGAGATTTTTATGTGTAAAGTCAGGATGTGCCAAGTTTTATGCTTGTGTGCAGGTTCTGAATTTTCAACACAACAAGAATCTGGCCACTTAGCTTGCAAATGGTCTCTCTATTTATAGAGAAAAGGTTTGGGAAGTTGAAGTAATCAGATTTTTAAGATGACAACTTATGGTTTGGTTGGAATGCAAATATCAAGTTATCCAAGTTGTCCATGATCCCAAGAAGAAGTACCAAAGTTACTAGTTTAGAGGGGTTGATTTCTATGATTTATGGTGGGGTAAGAATCAGAAGCAAACAAAGTATGGGCTCAAGACAAATTTGTACCAAAAAGTTTACTTTCAAAGAATAGCAATGATAACTTTATGCCATAAATGTAAAGAACTTTTGGACAATGACTTAATAACTTGGGTAAGAGCTTAATTCATTATGTAAACAATTTATTATGGAGTGAAACATAAGTTTGAGGCCTGCAAAGCAAGATCATGTAGCATGGCCTATGGATTCTGTCTGCGACTTGATTCCTTGAATAGAATACTTCATCCCTTTATTTTGATCATAATGATCCACAACTTTCGACCAAACTCATTAATAGACAAAACAATATATGTTGCCACCAATTGTGTTTTCTTCTAATGGACCAACAAGTGTATGTTCTTCGAATCCATCAATTGCATGTTCTTCGAACGGACCACCAAATGTATGTTCTTCGAATGGACCACCAATTATATGTTCTTCGAATGGACCACCAATTATATGTTCTTCGAATGGGAAACTAAATGTATGTTCTTTGAATCCACCAATTGTATGTCCTTTGAATGGACCATATTCATCTGAATGTACCAGTAACATGGTGGGAGAAATGCCTTGGTTGTTTTGCGTTTGATCGCAATTGTCACAGATAGCAAGAGTCGCCATCGACTTTTCTTTTCTCCAAAAGGAAAGGCTGAAAAGAACAGGAAAGACCTTTGAGATTATTTTCTTGAGTTTGGGGGGTAGATTATGAAAAGGGAAGGTATTAGCACCCTTTTCATCCGTAGTTATCTACGAGCTCTTAGTTGCTTGCTAGATCACTTGCTTTTGTTTGAAAATGTGCTTTGTGTGGTTTTTAGAAAGTATTTTGAAAAGGCGCCATCGTTTAGGCAAACTTTGTAATGATTCTCGTTCATAAGAATGTGTACAACGTGTTGATATTTTGAAAATGTTTTCAAGTTTGAAAGATGTTTTGAAAATGTTGGTTTTTGTTTTGAAAATAGAAAGGATGTTTTGGTTTGAAAATGAGCAAGTGTGATACGGTGGCAGAACCGACTGTTAATACTGTTTTGCATTTTGTGTTCATAAATGTCGCGGTAAGCAAGAGTCGTCACCGACTTTTATTTTATCTGATCAGGAAAAGGAAAAAGAACAGAAAAAACCTTTTTCGAGAATATTTTTGAGTACCGTAGATTATAGAAAGGTAAGGTGTTAGCACCCTTTCTATCCATGGTTTTCCATGGGCTCTTAGGTGCTTGCTCATTTTAAAATTGCTTGTGTGTGTGCTTGTTTTGAGAAAAGTTTACTTCATGATAACCCTTGTATCAGTCCTCAAGGATGTGACGAAGTTGTTTTGAAAACTGTTTTGAAAAAGTGTTTGTGTGAAAAGTTTATTTGTTTGAGCAAGCACTTAAGAGTTAATCTACCTACTCGAAAAAGACTATTCGTTTTCCTTTAGACAGCGTTATCCCGTTATTAAGGAATAGGTAGCATCGTCGTTGGAGTTTTAAGGGACGTTTGAAGGGACATATATGGTCACAAAAGCAATGTTAGAAGGTGTTAGTAATCATTCTAAAGCCTTAAAGATCTTTTTCCGAGGCAACATCTGAATGGATCATTTGGGATCTTTCGGGGCTAGAGGACGACAACTAACAAACCCTATACTTCATGACCGCTTAACTGAAGGCAACCGAAGTGGAGTAAACCCTAGGAGTGAGCATGTGCGAGTGAATTTTTTCAGTTAATTTGTCTTTGCACATTTAGGGTTTTCTACCATTTTAATTTTCAAATATTCTTTCCATACAATCCCATTAGCATACATCTAACAGTTTATAATTTTGGAAATTAAAAGTACGGAAATAGAAATCCTAACTATTACATGGCTTTAGAAGATACATAATTATTTGTGATTGTAAATAAAATGCGGAATTAAAACCTAATTAAAGCTATTACAACCTCGGAGCAATTACAAAAATAATTTAAAAAAAGTAATTGACATACGCGCGATGAATTAAATGCGAGGACGATTTGAAAACCTAAAAAATCTAATTTGAGAAAAATATTTAAGTTATTTTTTGAAGAAAAAATTAATTATTTACAAATTCAAATCCTAATTTCTAATTGATTTTAATTATAAAAAAAGGAGTTAAATTAACCTAATTTCGAATTTAATTAATTAATTAAAGAAAATAAATATTTTATGAAAAAAATGATTTTGGTGTTTTTTGTGATTTTGATTAAATAAAAAAATAATTTTAATGTTATTTTAAAAAGAAAAATAATTAGGAAATAATTAAAAAGAAATAAAAATAATAAATAAATAAAAGAAGAATGGGCCTGTTTAAGCAATTGGAGGGGGTGTATTATTGAAATTATTCCAGGCCCACCAAGCTGAAGCCCAGTCAGCGCTTGATCCAGTGGGGCTCCCTCTTGATGGTGTACCATGGTCTCTGGCAGGTGGGGACGTTGGATCTGGTTGATCATGAATCATATGGCTGGCTGTTGATGGCGCATAATAGGCGCTTGTGATGGTGATGCATAGGATCTGTAAAGGAAAATAAAATAAAGAATGTTGCTGGGACCTAGGATCGAACCCAGGTCCTCTACCCTTTCCAACACACGTCCTTGCCAGCTGCGCTACATGTTTTGTTTGTTAATATAATAACAATAATATTTAATATATAAATCAAGGTAGCTGAGTCACAAACGCGCGCGAAATTCAAAAATGCCAATGGTTATCCGCCACGTTCTTATCTTCTTCCTAGAACCGTTGTTTTAGATAATGACCTTTTACCTACGGACAGTGCATGTAACTAAAAACCTGTAAATCTCAAAAATCCACAGGTATGATAAATTAATTATGGCTACATCAATCAATTTGTTTTGACCTCACGAGTACGATGGTACCCTTTGTGTAGGCCAATTTTACCTGTATCAAGAAGCCCCAAAACACAAGGGCAAACCCTAGCCATGGCAGTCACACATATAAGCCTCAAAAATTCAATTAAACGATCCAGACATGTTAAAAAATACATCAATGATTACAAATATGTCATTAAATTATGCTAATGATGCAAGAATGGTGGTAATCGATTTTGAAAAAGCAAGCAAACCGTATGACATCTAGGGAGTGATTCTGGGTGCAAGCGTGCTTGTTACTGATTGTGTTAGCTTATGGGAAGGTCCAGGAATCGTTTAGGAATGTTGGAAGTCCTTAAATCGTCCTCTAGGGTAGAGATCAGATCACCACTTTTTGCCAAAATTTTGAGTTTGTTCTAGTGTTCTTCACGACTGCAATCCCTTGTTTTTGTGCTTGGTCTTGTTCATTATATATCCCTAAGTGAATTAGGGTTATAAAAATAGCTAGTATCTTTGCAATTTTTGAAGATTTGATTTGGTTTTCATCTTGTATGATATCTTTCCAAATTAGGCCTAATCATTCCATTCTTGTGCCAATCAACCTTGATTCGATTTGATCTTGATATGCCAGCATAATTAGCTTGTGATCCTGTCCAAAAATCAGATCAAAACAAATCTTTGCTATTATTGGTCATTTATTTAATTTAATTTAATTTTTAATTAATAAAAAATCAAAATAAAATGAAAAATGAAGCAAATAATGTGAGTGAATATTTGGGTCGTGGACCATGTTATGAGTGAGGTGCAAGCATAAAAAGTTAGGCCCATTTAGCAAAAAATACATTTTTGAGCACATTTGACTTTTGGCAACTTTGCAAAAATGGTCAACTTTGACAAGGCATATCTCTTCCAATTTTAACCCTAGTGAGGTGTTATTGGACTTTTTAGAAATCTTAGGATGTCCCCTAAACAACCCTTTTTGTCTCATCTCAATTGGGTCTTCCATGTTCATGTAAGAAGCTTTGACCCATAAAGTGTTTATGTTGACTTTTTAAAAGGACCTATAATGTGGAAATTCATATCTTTTTGTGAGTCCATATTTTGAAATTGAGGGATGAAGATGAATTGTAGATAATTGCATCGCCTTCAAAATGAGCCTTGGATGGGAAATTTATAATAAAGTATGAGGAAGTTATACTTGGTCAAAGTTTTGTTGACTTTTCCTAAGAACCCCTAATTTAGCAAATTTTGGGTTTTGATGAATTTGGGGAATTCCTTGAGGAATCATGATCAACCCTTGATCAAATGATGGATATAACTTCAATATGTTGATGATGACTAAAAATCTTGAAGTTTGACTGTATGTGGGCTACATTTGACTTTTTACCTAATACAGTCGATTCTCAAGCATATGAGCAGTTGACTGAGCAAACTTATTGTGCAAGGCTTGAATTTTGACATGAATGGTCTTGAGAACATATTATGACCATGGAAAACATTTGGGACCTTTGGAGCTCCCACACCCTGATGAAAATGGAAACCCTAGTTTGAGATACATTGTCTCATGAGAGAGTTTGTCTGGTCAACTCTTGGGCATTCCTGAGCTAGTTAAGGATATCAATGGGCATGTGCTGACTAAAATGAGAGGGCAAATTTTTGGGTACAACAGCTGCCTCTGTTCAATCTTCTTAAACCTGAGGATGTAGATTGGCTTGTCTGCCTTTCGTGATCTGAAGGTGGAAGATGATTGAACACTAGAGTGCCCAGAAATTTGCACTCGTATGAAGTGATACTTGATTTGGTGATATTGGGAATGGGCTTACAGATGCCATTTGGAAGTTAACGGAGAATCATCGGGGATGGGCTTAAAGATGCCATCCAGGATGTGACGGAGAATCGTCAGAGATGGGCTTAAAGATGCCATCTAGAGGGTGTTGATTTCCTGAGATATTCCTTTGATGAGAATTCCTGTTCCTGTCGTTGAGGAATGTTGGTATCTGTATTGGGAGAAATAGAATTTTAGGAGCTTTAGTTGTCCATTACTCTACTGGGGAAATAACTCATACTTGAGGAAGCGGAAGTGAACTGCATATCTGGTCAGGGTACAGGCTGCGCAACGGCTTACTGAGGAAAGGTGAAATCGACCGAAACTGGTAGGGTCCAGGCTTTACCGTGTTGTAAACTTCCGTCTGGAGAAAAGAGAGAAGAAACCTTAATGGTAATGTTGATTTAAAATGAAAGCCTGGATAGTAGGGCTATGAGAAGGAACCTGGATAGTAGGGTTACTTCGAAATGAAAGCCTGGATAGTAGGGCTATGAGAAGGAAACTGGGTAGCAGGGTTACTTCGAAGTGAAAGCCTGGACAGTAGGGCTGTGAGAAGGAACCTGGGTCGTAGGGTTACTTCGAGATGAAAGCCTGGATAGTAGGGCTGTGAAAAGGAACCTGGGTCATAGGGTTACTTCGAGATGAAAGCCTGGATAGTAGGGCTATGAGAAGGAACCTGGGTAGTAGGGTTACTTCGAAATAAAAGCCTGGATAGTAGGGCTGTGAGAAGGAACCTGGATAGTAGGGTTACTTCAAAATGAAAGCCTGAATGGTAGGGCTATGAGAAGGAAACTGGATAGTAGGGTTAATTCGAAATTAAAGCCTAGATAGTAGGGTTATGAGAAGGAACCTGGATAGTAGGGTTACTTCGAAATAAAAACCTGGATAGTAGGGCTGTGAGAAGGAACCTGGATAGTAAGGTTACTTCAAAATGAAAGCCTGGATAGTAGGGCTATGATAAGGAACCTGGATAGTAGGGTTACTTCAAAATGAAATACTGGATAGTAGGGTTGTGAGAAGGAACCTGGATAGTAGGGTTACTTTGAAATGAAAGCCTGGATAGTAGGGCTGTGAGAAGGAACCTGGTACGTAGGGTTACTTTTAAATAAAATCATGAATAGTAGGGTTGTGAGAAGAAACCTGGATAGTAGGGTTACTTCAAAATGAAAGCCTGGATAGTAGGGCTATAAGAAGGAACCTGGATAGTAGGGTTACTTCGAAATGAAAGCCTGGATAGTAGGGCTGTGAGAAGGAACCTGAATAGTAGGGTTACTTCGAAATGAAAGTCTGGATAATAGGGATGTGAGAAGGAACCTGGGTCATAGGGTTACTTCGAGATGAAAGCCTGGATAGTAGGGCTGTGAGAAGGAACCTAGATAGTAGGGTTACTTAGAAATGAAAGCCTGGATAGTAGGGCTATGAGAAGGAACCTGGATAGTAGGGTTACTTCGAAATGAAAGCCTAGATAGTAGGGTTGTGAGAAGGAACCTAGATAGTATGGTTACTTTGAAATGAAAGCCTGGATAGTAGGGCTGTGAGAAGGAACCTGGATAGTAGGGTTACTTCAAAATGAGAGCCTGGATAGTATGGTTGTGAGAAGGAACCTGGATAGTAGGGTTACTTCGTAATGAAAGCCTGGATATTAGGGCTATAAGAAGGAACCTGGGTCATAGGGTTACCTCGAGATGAAAGCCTGGATAGTAGGGCTCATGGGAAGGAACCTGAGTCGTAGGGTTACCTCGAGATGAAAGCCTGGATAGTAGGTCTTATGGGAAGGAACCTGGATAGTAGGGTTACTTCGAGATGAAAGCCTGGATAGTAGGGCTTATTGGAAGGAACCTGGATAGTAGGGTTATTTCGAGATGAAAGCCTGGATAGTAGGGCTTATGGGAAGGAACCTGGGTCATAGGGTTACTTCAAAGTGATAGTGTAGATTAGTTGACCCGTTTGGTTTCGGGAACTGAGTTTCCATTAGTTGTAAGCAGACGTGACCTGTATAATTGTTGGATTTGTTAAAGCTAATCGTCTTTTCCTGCAAAGATATCAGGGTTAATTATATACGATGCATATAATGCAGGGTGAGATGATATTCTCAAAATAAATGAGATTATGTTGTATATGATATGTATGCGCATGTCATGATGTATGTACATGAAATTCTATCAGAGTATGCCCGCGTCTAGGAAAATAAATCCCTGACTGTTGTTAGAGGTTCATGAATATTCTGTCAGGGAGATATTCTGCTTGAGAATAAACTCTGCAGGGAACAAACTTAGGAAGTTCATTTTTGTAGCTCAAGTGATGAACTCTGTCAGGGATTGAGTCTATGTATCCTAGAGAAATACACTCTGCTTGGGGGATGAAATTTACTGTTCCGCCCATGATTACGAAATTTAGCTGGAGGATATAGCTGTCAGGTTTCAGAATGACCCTGGCTGGGGAGGTTACGTCCCGTTTCGGGAAAGCTGACATCAATTCTTTTGAATACTTTTACTCTGTGGGGAGTGTATGTACCAATGATTATGTTCCCAAGCTGGATCTATCCCGGCACCTGCTGGGCGGAATAACCGTCGGGTTTGGCATTTCTTGTTTTTTCCTTGTTTCTGGAATTACAAGTAATTGTATTTTGTTTCTTATGTAAATATTTATGAGCAACAATCATTTTCAAATGCATATATTAAAAATAAGTCATTGGACGTTCTTGCAAAACAAAACAGAAAAAGAAAAACATATCGAAGTTTCTTGTGAAAATGATTTGTATTGATTTTTGAAGTTGGCCTGTAATAGGCGTTTCTGTACAAGGAGGCTGACGTTCTAGTAAGAGAACGCCGCCGTAAAAATAGAAGCTATACAAATTGTGTAAAATAAAAAACTTCTATGTGAAACAACCCCATTGGGTTCCAATTCTGATATTTCCTTTATATCTTCAAGCGTCTCATCACTTTTCTTCCTGGCCAAAAGTTGATCAGATTGATTGGCGCCGTCCGAGCTTGATAGCCGATACTAAAGTCTGGTCGCAAGATGATCCAATGAGATATAGTGGTACGCTTTATATCCCTAACTTTTTCCTGGACTGCCCTTTCGGGTTTTCAGTCCACCGGGATACCCTTTTTTGCCCAAGCCTCCCTTTCGGGTTTTTGACTTGCCGGATGTACAGATTTTTTCATTTTCATCCCTTACTTTTGCCCTAACCCTATTGGTTTGTCGGGAAGCCCTTATTTTTGCCTAGGCCAGTCAACCTAGCGGGTCTTTTAATTAGGCGTAGTATCTTTTCACTATGTCTGCATTGACAGGGTGAGGAAGGTCATCACCATCCATGGTGGTTAAAATCATAGCTCCATCTAAAAAAATATTCTAAACCAAAAATGGCCCTTCGTACGTGGGGTCCATTTGCCCCTGGAATCACCTTGCGGCAGTATGATGCGCTTGATCACTAGATACCCGACTTGATATTCTTGACGCCTGACTTTCTTGTTAAAAGCCTTGATCATTCGCTTTTGATACGCCTGACCATGGCAGATAGAAGTAAGTCTCTTTTCATCGATTAGATTTAATTGATCAAGTCGGGTTCGGATCCAGTCATCTTCGTTCAAACTCGCATCCTTCATAATCCTGAGAGAAGGTATCTGGACTTCGATGGGTAGGACTGCCTCCATGTTGTATACCAGAGAGTAGGGTGTTTCCCCTGTCGACGTCCGTGCTGAGGTACGGTACCCATAAAGAGCAAATGGTAACATCTCATGTCAGTCTTTGTATGTCACCGTCATCTTCTGTACAATCTTCTTGATGTTCTTGTTAGTTGCTTCAACAGCGCCATTCATCTTCGGTCGGTAGGGAGAAGAATTATGATGATGTATCTTGAACTGTTTACACAGCTCGGTGATCATTGTGTTGTTGAGATTCATACCATTGTCAGTAATAATTATTTCTGGAACACCATATCGACAGATCAAATTTTGTCAGATAAACCGCACTGCGACATTCTTGGTTACTGTAGCAAAAGAGGCTGCCTCAACCCACTTCATGAAGTAATCAATGGCTACTAGGATGAAGCGATATCCATTAGATGCGGTGGGCCTGATTTCTCCAATCATGTCGATGCCCCACATTGCAAAGGGCCACAAAGCTGTCAAGATGTTTAAGGGGACCGGAGGCACATGCACCTTATCAGCGTAAATTTGGCACTTATGACAAGTTCGAGAGTGTTGATAACGATCGGCTTCCATAGTGGACCAATAGTATCCTGCCCGTAGGATCTTCTTAGCCATGGTGTGTCCACTAGAATGGGTTCCGAAGGTGCCTTCATGTAGATCTTCCATGATCCTCTCTGCTTCATTTTTGTCTACACACCGTAGTAGTGTGAAGTCATGGTTACGTTTATAGAGGATTCCATTACCGAGGAAGAACTTTGCAGCGAACTTTCTTAGAAACTTCTTATCATTGACAGATTCCCCTTCGGGATACTCTTGAGTCTCGAGATACCTCTTGACTTCGTGAAACCAGGGTTTCTCTGCCACTTCTTTGGTATCAATTTCACAGTAGTGTACTGGTTCATCCAGCCTCTCAATGGTGATTTGGGGAGCTTCATTGTCCCACCTGACCTTGAACATTGACGACATGGTAGCTAGCGCGTCCGCTAACTGATTCTCTTCTCGTGGGAAATGTTCAAAGGTGATCTCTTCAAAATGCGGCAACAGTGTCAGTACATATTCTTTGTAAGGAATAAGGTTCGGGTGCTTCGTATCCCACTTGCCTTTGATCTGACTTATCACCAGAGTGGAATCCTCGAATACACTCAAGAATTTGATCCTTAGGTCGATAGCGGCTCAAAGACCCATAATACATGCTTCATACTCTAGCATGTTGTTGGTATAGTTGAAACATAATCGGGCAGTGAACGAAGTATGACAGACCTCAGGAGATATGATTACAGCGCCAATGACGTTACCTAGTGCGTTTAAGGCTCCATCAAAATACATAGACCATCAAGATCCTTCCTCGGGTCCTTTACCCGGTCCAGGTTCTTCAGAGTCGGTTACTAACATGATATTCTCATCCGAGAACTCGAAATTCATGGACTGGTAGTCGTCCACAGCCTGATGTGCCAAATGATCCTCTAACACACTTCCCTTGATTGCTTTTTGGGTTGTGTATTGGATGTCGTATTCGGTTAAGATCATTTGCAACCTTGCTATCCTTCCGGAGAGAGCGGGCTTCTCGAAAATGTACTCGATTGGATCCATCTTCGATATCAACAAGGTAGTGTGAGTCAGCATATACTGTCTCAGTCGTCGAGCAGCCCATGCCAAAGAGCAGCAAGTTTTCTCGAGCAATGAGTATTGTGTCTCACAGTCGGTAAACTCTTTTCTAAGTTAGTATATTGCATGCTCTTTTCGACCAGACTCGTCATGCTGCCCCAGCACACACCCAATTGAATTGTCTAGCACTGTCAAGTACAATATCAAAGGTCTTCCTTCAACTGGAGGCATCAGAATTGGTGGTTCTTGAAGGTATTCTTTGATTCTTTCGAAAGCGGTCTGGCATTCATCATTCCACTTTACCACTTGATCTTTCTTCAGAACCTTGAAGATTGGCTCACAAGTAGTTGTCAGATGTGAAATGAACCTGGCGATATAATTCAGGCGTCCCAAGAAACCTCTAACTTCCTTCTCTATACGGGGAGCTGGTATTTCTTATATACCCTTTACCTTTGCAGGATCTACTTGGATTCCTTTTTCACTGACAATGAACCCCAGAAGTTTACCATACCTTACCCTGAAGGTGCACTTGTTTAGATTCAACCTCAGCTTATATATCTTCAACCTGTCGAACAACTTTTGTAGATGATCAAGGTGCTCTTCCTCAGTTTGAGACCTGGCTATCATGTCATCAACATAGACTTCGATCTCTTGGTGAATCATATCATGGAACAAAGCGACCATGGCGCACTGATAAGTTGCCCCAGCGTTCTTCAACCCAAAAGGCATCACCTTGTAGCAGAAGGTGCCCCACTGCGTGACGAAGGTTGTCTTCTCCATGTCTTCAGGAGCCATCTTGATCTGGTTGTAGCCAGAGAAGCCACCCATGAACGTCAATGTGAGGAAGTGGGAAGTCATCCTTGGGGATTGCCCTGTTCAGGTCTCTGTAATCCACACAGATCTGCACCTTACCGTCCTTCTTAGGTACCAGAACAACGTTAGCCACCCACTGTGGATAAGAAGTGATAGCTAAGAATCCTGCGTCGAACTATTTCATGACCTCTGCCTTGATCTTTTCTGACATTTCGGGACACATACGATGGACCTTCTGTTTAATCGGAGGACAATCTTCTTTGGTTGGCAGGCGGTGAACCACAATATCAGTGTCTAAACCTGGAATGTCTTTATATGACCATGCGAAGATCTCAACATAGTCGTGCAACATTCGTATTAACCTCTGTTTGACGCTAAGCTCCAAATTTGCACCTATTTTAACCTCTTTTCTGTCTTCCTCAGTACCCAAGTTCACTGTCTCAACCGGCTCTTCATGAGGTTGTATGGCCCTTTCTTCCTTCTGTAATAGTCTAGCAAGTTCTCCAGGAACCTCACAATCATCCTCACCTTCGTCTTCGGCTTGGTTGATCGGATTTTTAAAGTCATAATTGGCAATAGCAGAGCTGTTATCAATGGGATCCAGAGTGGATATGGATCTGCAGTATGATACGTGAGTGTGTGTAAGAGAATAGCTATTTTGATAAAGTGAAAATAGAAAAGAAAGAACAGAGAGCGAAAAATTTATATGCAAGAAACGTCCAATGCTTTATTAATGATATATGAAATGACAAATAATAGCCCTCACAAGCAAATCCAATGTAAGCCGTAAAGTTTTAAATTGTTTATTACAAATCTCAAAACAAGTAAGACAATTACTACAGAATAAAAGAAACTGGTATAAAGTCCCTAGCCGTCCAGTCACTTGGTCCACCATTGATAGTGGGGTAGATCCAGCTGTCAATGTCTGAGTCTTCCTCGCTGTCTTCAATGGCATTAATTCCCCGATTACTGATGTGTAGGGGAGGTCTTCCATCCTGAGCGCGTCGAACATCCCTTTGAGCCCCTGCAGTAAAGCCCAAACCAAATTTGTCAGTTTTGTGAGTGAAATCAGGGAGCTAACCCCAGTTGGTACACCAACCTTCTTCAACTACGGTCCTGACATCCTTGAGAGAAGCCATCTTCAGAGGAGGTTTGTTGTTGGTAGTAGTTTCAGTCGATGCCAAGATCTGAGGGACCTCTTCGAAGTTCTGACAAGGAGTTTCTATGAATTCCCCTTCCATCTCTACGTATCAGAAGGAATTGAGGTGGCTTACCATATACTCCTATTCACCCTGCACAGTAACAATCTTCCCTTTTACTGGATACTTCAGCATTTGGTGTAGTGTGGAAATAACTTCCCCAACCTCGTGGATCCAAGGACGACCTAACAAACAAGAATACAACTGTTTGATATCTATCACGTAGAAGGTAGACCCAAAGGTCAGAGAACCCACTTTGATAGGGATATCCACCTCCCCGTGCACCATTCTTTTCGACCCATCAAAAGCCCTTACCACAATGTTACTAGGCTTTAAAGTCAAACCCTCGCAATCCAACCGGTCAACGCCTTCTTGGGCAGAACATTCAGCGAAGACCCAATATCTACCAGCACATGAGCCATAGTGGTGCCCCTAAACTCAATCGATACATGCAGAGCATCATTATGCTTCCTTCCCTTCGGTGTCAAGTCTGCATCTGAAAAACCCAGCCCATTGTCAGTAGTCAGGCTAGCCACGCAATCTTTAAATTGATCAGCTGAAGTTTCTTGCGGCACATGTGCAGTTTTGAGCAATGCAATCAAAGCCTTCGCATGGGCCTCGGAGCACAACAACAGGGATAACATGGATATCTTTGAGGGGGTCTGCCCTAGCTGCTCGACCATATTGTAGTCTCTCTTTTTAATTTATTTTGAATGTTTCCTCTATCTCTTGCTTAGAGGCTTCCACAACAATTTTTCTAGGCGCCTCCGTCTAGGCAGGCTCACCTATAACTTCTTTTCCGCGAGTATTAGAAAATTCACCGACAGGGGTGATAATTGGAGTAAGAACAGGAGCAGTAGTTGATGTACTAGCAGGAATAGAAGATGGAATGACAATAGGCCTGTTTACAATCTTAAGGGAAATCTCGGGAGAGAAGACCCTTCCACTTCGGGTAACCTTGCTGGTTCCGACAATGTTATCAATATCAGGATCAACCTCTTTATCTTTCAAATCTTGTTTGATGCCATGATAGTACACATCGGCACCATAATGCCAGGGGACAGCTTTGTCCGAGACATATGGGACAGGACCAGGAACAGTGATTATGAGCGGAGCGATTCTTGGAGCAAATGTAATCCTAACAGGTCTTCTCGAGGAGGCCTTGGAAGGATTGGCGAAAATGGTTATAATGGCAATGTCTTCAGATGGAACAACGGGAACCAAGGTTTTCTCGAACAAAATTTCTTTACTGTCCATCAGGCGTTGAACACCTGACTTCAGCAAATGGCAACCAGAAGGTATAAATGAATACATGTGGCAACCTTCACCACAACCCGGAAATAAACCGGCCAACAACAAATTCTTCTTCACAGTCATGAGAGGAGTAGAAACTTCATCCACCAAGGTCACAAACAAGTCGGTATTAACAACATTAACTCCACGACCGTGGTTAGGCATGGGAGCAGTTATGACATTGGGCTTCTCTGGAGTATCAAACTTAATTTACTTGGCTTCGATCAGATCTTATACCTTATTTCTTAGAGCCCAGCAGTCATTGGTGTTGTACCCCAAAATTTTCCCTCCCATTTCCTCAACATTTTCTCATCACAAGACCTTTGAAGATCAAGATCCAGTTAGGGTTTCCTCTGCTCAAGACTTCTCCTTGCACTGCTAACCCAAATTAGGGTTTGTGGTTGAACAAAGATGTTTTGACCTAAAAAATCCTAAGATGACTTTCATGCTTCATGTTGGACTCCCAAGTTTATCCATACCAAGTTTCAAGTCTTGATTCCAAGTTTTGCCCAGTCAATTGGACAGTTGACCTAGAAATCAACTATATTGGGGAAAAAGTCAACTGTGGTCAATTGACAATCAAACCTCATGATTTTTGACCCACATCAACATTATGAACTCATATGGACCATTTTATCAAGTTTGGATCACAATTCAACAAGAAATTTGATCAGATCATCAAAAGGGCAAAATGGTCATTTTTAGGGTTTTGACTGCACAAAGGCAATTTTTGACTGTTTGACCTAGCCAATGGCAAACCAAGCTCACATATGGACTCAAGGACTCCATGGAATTATCTTGACATGCTCAACAAACTCAAAAGATCCCAAGTACACAAGATTGACAGTTGAATTTCCCAGTCAATTGATCAATTTTGACTGTATACTGAAAAGTCAAACTTTGACTTTTTGGTCAAAATCAAGAGTCAAGATTCATTTTTCATCAAAACATGCCAAATCATGAAACTTGTTCATCAAGAAACCAAGAAATGCAAATTAGGGTTTGAAATGGGAATATTTCATAACTTAGAATTTTTCAAAGTTATGGAAAACCCTAATTTTTTCCAAACTTTGCCCCACTTTCTCACCAATATTCATTTGGATTCAAACAAAAGTCAAAACATGAAAGTTGTAGCTTGTTGCATAGTCTACAACTTTGATTCACAAAGTTTTCCAAAATGAGGCTTGTATCTCAAGTTACAAATTTTTGAATAGGGGCACTAAACCATTCTTAACTTAGTGAAAATTTGACCTTTTTGACAAGGTTTTCTACCTAACTTCAAGACCATTTTCCATACACTTCCACTTGGAATTTCAATTTGCATTTCAAAGATGGATTGTAGTACACATTCCAAGCTTTCCAAAATGTCCAAGAACTTCTCAAACAACCTCATAACTTGAGAGAATCGAATTTCACAATATGGCAAAAATCCACTTTTGAATGGTTCATGAACATGTTCATAACTTAGGCCATTTTCAAATCAGCATAGTTTGTGCTACATTACAGGTCCTAAAACCCTTTGACACTCATAAATTTAATGCTAATCCATTGTGCCAAGATTTTATTCTTTGAGTTTGGTCATTGTACAAAGATTTAAGCCTTAATTGGAAAAAGTGATTTATCCATTTCTGTAAAGTAGAACTTTATGTCAAGTTTGCAAATCAAATGGTACAATGCATATCTTTGGACACAAGATTCATGGACATAACACACTGATCAAGACTAAAAGATGCAGCATAGTGTGAGGGCCTGTACAGGCTAGAATGATCAAGTGGCCATTGCTTGCTTCAAATTCAAGTAAGGTAGCATAACTTGTACCAACTTACATATCAGCCTACAAACACTTAGACAAACTGATAAAACACATTCCACACATCTCAACCAAGCTATTGCACGATCCTTTTACCACCAATCTCTCCCAAAACTCAGAATCACCTTGAAACTGCTCAAACAGAGCAACCTCTGCAGATTGAGTTCCAACTCTCAATCCTTTCAAGCATTCTTGCCCAAACCATCTCACATACATTCCCTAACATCTATGCAAGCTAACCAAAAGCAAAAACACGACCTGTAATCCCTCTAACTGGTTCCACCATTTTCACATTTCTGACTTGCAGGTGAAGTGCTCTAGCTCGATTCAAAAGCTTTCAAGACAAAGTAAACATTGGAATAGCATCCCTGGACCTCAAGGAAGCTTTTCCAATCATCACCTTGCACTGAGAGCTTCTCCATTGCCAGATAGAACTTCAACTGAACAGGTGAGTTTTTGAATTCGTATCTCTCTTATTAGGCATTGTTAGCTTTAGGTTTGTGAAGAGAAGATGTCATAATCATTTCCCTGAACATGCCCATATAATTAGATTTTATTTATATTATGTGTGTTGCAAGAATTTGATGTCTGAACTTTGAACAAAAATTAGGTTAGGAATTGGGAGAGAAGAAATTCTCTCTCATTTCTGAGAATTAAAACATGTTTTTTATATATGTGAATTCGTGGGAAGATGCTTAACAGTTTTGATGTTGGAAGTTTTTGCTAAAACTCAAGGAATCAGGACCTTGCATTGGAGGAAAGTGGTGCGCGTTTTGTTCAAACAGAAGGCTGGAGGTTGAAGAAAGGTCTTCATGGGTTGGGCATGTGTTGACTTTTCTTTTTGCACCACATAATTGCTTCTGAACCCCCTGAGCCCATTTTGCTTATTTCTTTGACTTTTTGACTTTTTTCTTTTTTTGATTGACTTATTTATTTTTTCTCATGACATTAAAAATATAAAAATATTTTTTCTCACCATTTTTGATTTTATTAGGCATTTATTTAGTTTTCTTTTAGTTTATACATAAATAGATAAATACATATATTTTGTTTAAAATACTAAAAAATAGTGCAAATGCATTTCTATACATTTTTATTTTTGTTTTACTTTTTGAAAATATTTTATAGAGAAAATACTTTTTTTTTATTATTATTAAATATCAAATATTATTATTTTTTATATATAATACATATTTAGAATTTAATACATATATATATATATATATATATATATATATATATATATATATATATATATATATATATATATATATATATATATATATATATATATTTATTAGTATATTTAAGTTACAATACAAAAATACCTATATTTTTTATTTTATTAATATTTGACATAAAAAAATACTTTTTTATAAATATACTTCACTTTATTTTATTTTTGTACATAATAAATTAATAATGTATTTTATTTAATAGAATTAGGGTTTTACCCTAAATATGAAAATACTCCAAAAAATACCTTTTTATTTCCTTTTTTTATTTTCACATAAAAAATATTCTTTTTTTATACACATAAAAATTCTTTTTACATTTTGCATATTTATTTCAATTTCCATTTAATTATACAATTATTTGTCTTGTAAATATTCAACATTGATGTAATAGTTTTAGGTTTAAATTCCTTGTCAAAATCCCCATTTGAACATTTGTACCCCCCTTCCCATATTTGGTTTTGTAATAGCTTAGTAAATTTATTTTCGCACTTTATTGCTTTCTAATTATACCATGTTAGAATTAGGGTTTGTATGCGAAAAACGACAAAATAGTTATGACCTAATCTCAAGACAAACAAGCATGAAAATGAACACACAAATCACACTTGCACCCCCTAGGGTATTCCACTTGTTGCCTTTCAAAATTGAGCCATATTGCATGTTAGGTCTCTTTGGGCAAAACAAACAAATCAAATGATCATAGTCCCTCGATAACACTTTCAAAATGTTGCTTAAACAAATGATCAAGTCCCTTAAAGAAAATGCCCAAAGATACTTAGCACCATTGCAATTATGGTCTAAACAATGACCCGCGCCCGTCCCTTTCACATCCTAACATGAGATTGTCCACCAAATGCAATGGTGGAACAAGCTTATTAAAAAGGGTTTAAAACATAGCAATAAACTTTGAGAAATTTAGGAGTAGATAACCTCTTATTTACTTGAATCAAACTTGCAAAACAAAACACTTGCCTATTTTCTAAACCACACATCACTACACTTTCAAAACAACTTTCAAAAACAAATGAAAACCTTTTCAAAAGACATACACCTTTGTATACATCCCCACATGGATCATTACAAAGGTTGCCACCACAATGACTTCTTTTCAAAACATTTTTCAAACCCACACACACAAGCACCATTTCAAACAATTGAAAATAAAAGGCAAGTGATCTAAGCAAGTAACTAAGAGCCCATGGATAACCATGGATAGAAAGGGTGCTAATACCTTCCCTTTCTATAATCTACTCCCCGAACCCAAGAAAACATCTCAAAAGGTTTTTGCTGTGCTTTTTAAACCTTTCCTTAGGATAAAATAAAAAGTCGGTGGCGACTCTTGCTCAACCGAAACATTTGCGAAAACAAACGCAAAACCTACAGTCAGTTCTCCCACCGTATCACAGAACTGGCGACTCTGCTGGGGAAAACTTAAAAATGGAGTAACCTTAGGGTTTAGATCACCTTTGTTTTCAATTGTTTGCTTTGTTTGCTTTTATATTTGTGGGCTTTGCATTGGAGTTTCATAGATCCTAACCCGGATATGGGAAATACCCTTTTTAGGTAGCATAATCTGTGAGGGACCTGTCCGGCGTAGACCGACATGGGTGAAGTAGTGGCTACGTTGGTGTGGCATCTTAGTCTGTACCTATATCCCTTATGTTGCAACGGGGAGAATATAGGTCTTCTAAGGAGTCATTAAACACCAACCAACCTTAGAACCCTAAATTGACCAACTTGGCTATTAGGACAGTAGCAGTACGCTACACTCATTGAGGCTAAACTCTCGAGATGGTTCTGGCCGCGAGAAAAGATTGCGATGCTGGAGTTATGACCGATTGAGGGTAGCCAATGATTTGAGATCCTCTAGAACCCGGTTACTTTTGATAGGACAGGTTTTAACCAACAAAACCAAAAAGAGGGTAATACCTGAAATTCATGCTGGCCTGAAACCTAAGGGTGTCTTGTGTGACTTGTGTGCCTTATCATGTTTGCCTGTGTGAATACTTGTGGTGTGCTTCATCATAGCATCATGCCATCATACCATTACATGCATCCTGTATAAAGGACTAACCCATTTCAAAGACAAAAAAGTTTCATCTTTGCTCTGTTTTGTAGGACACCATGATGCTCGTACGTAGGAATACCATCCGGCTCAACTTTGTTCAACCACCAGTTTTACTCAAGGATTTGGTTGGAAGGATTCCAAACACTTCTTCCTTCATCAACATACATGGTTCTCTCCTTGGCTTGATCACTGCAAAATGGGACCAACAACTGATAAGTGTTCTGACCCAGTTTTATGACCCTCTGTATCATTGTTTCACCTTTCAAGACTTCCAGCTGGTTCCTACCCTGGAAGAATTCTCTTACCTGCTTGGGATCCCTGTCTTGGAATAAACTCCATTCACTGGTTTGGAAAAGACTCCTAGGCCTGAAGAGATTGCTGCAATTCTCCCCTTGACCAAAGAAGAGGTATTGTCCAACTGGGAAACTAGAAATGGGGTCAAGGGCTTTTTGGTCAAATTTCTGGTTGGCAAGGCTAATGATTTCTGGAATGACTTGGACTTCAAGGCGTACGAAGATATTCTGGATCTTTTGATCTATGGTCTGGTATTGTTTCCCAACCCTGACACCTTTATTGGTATCCATGTCATAAGGATCTTCATGTCTCGGAATCCGGTACCCGCTCTTTTGGGTGATATTCTACAACAACTCTATGCTCGTACTGCTCGAAAACGGGGAACTCCGTGGTGTTGTGCTCCTTTGCTAGTAAGGTGGTTTATTTCGCACCTTCCTAAGTTCGTGCTGAAAAATGAAGAAGGAAAAGGTTGGGCTCGGAGGTTAATGTCTCTCACCGATAATGACATCACCTGGACTCTCAGAGGTTTGGATGAGGTAGCTGTTGTTGACCGTTGTGGAGAATACCCTAATGTTCCGTTGATTGGTATCCAAGGAGGAATCTCTTACAATCCATGCTTAGCTCTCCGTCAGTTTGGAAGAGCCAGAGGAGATGGGCCTCATGAAATGCTGGTTCCTCACTTCCATTTTGAGTTTCAGGCAGACAGTGACAAACTACGCCATGGATTCATTAGAGCTTGGGACAGAATTCACAAAGCTGACCCACATGAGTTGGGGCCAAAGACTTCTCTACCAATGGAGCCCTATTGCAAATGGGTCCGCATCCGTGCTCAGAGGTTAGGTATGCCGTACGAAGCTGTTAGACCTCTCATTCTTGAATCTCCTGATGAAGATGGGGTTCCTCCAACTGTCCTCCCTCCTCAGATACCTACTGATTTAGACACAATGAAGAGATCATGGGCGCAGCTAAAGGAAGAACGGGATTTCTATCGGGAGAAGTTCAACGAGCAGGAACGGAAGATCCAGAGACTGACTAAGCAATTGGAGGAAGAGCGGGTCCTGAACAACTACATCGGCACTGAGAAAAGGAGGCCATGGGAGCATTGATGAGCTTTGGATATTTCCTTTTATAGCTTTTATTTCCTTTCCAGTATTTTTCATTCCTGTAATGCCTAAAGGCAAATTGTTGAACAATTGAAAATTTTAATCTAATGAAGTGTGTTTCCCTTGTTGTCTACAAAGTTGAATCTTGTTTGTCTTTGAAAACATAAAACATGCGCATTCCATTGCACCATATGCATAGCAGGTACCCTATTTCACAGGTTGCTTAATCTCCTTCGCTGTTTATTTTGAACAGTCATCATGAATCCAGACTCATCCAATGAGCAAGCCATCAAGGCCCTACAGGCCCAAAGTGCCCAGTTTCAAGAAATGGTCTTGAGCCTGGCCCAAGGTCAGCAAGAGTTGAAGACTCTACTCCTGAAGAAGAAGAAGAAGAAAAAGAGGATTGCGTTGTTCAACACCGGACGCAGATTTGGGAACACACTCCATAATGAAGCTGATCCAACTACTTCTTCTGTTGAGAAAAACAGTCCCCAAGGGGGAGGAGCTCATAGTCCCGCAGTCTCCGACAATGAGACAGACTATAACGACGAACAATACCCACCTGCTGCTGACAGATACAAGCAATTGGAGGACCGCTTGAGCGCCATGGAAATTCAGAATGTGTCGGGGCTGGATTTTGGAGATCTGGGGTTATCTTCTGGGGTAGTAATTCCACACAAGTTTAAAGCGCCTGCCTTCGCCAAGTATGATGGGGTCTCCTGCCCAAAGCTGCATCTGAGGTCGTACGTAAGGATGATCCAACCTTACACGGCGGATAAGAACCTTTGGATTCACTTCTTCCAAGATAGCCTCTCGGGGTCACAGCTTGAATGGTTCTACCAATTAGATGGAACTAGCATCCGACACTGGGAAGATTTGGCAACCGCATTCTACAGACAATACCAATACAATTCTGATCTCGCTCCTACGCGTACCCATCTTCAGGGTATGTCTCTAGGAACGGGTGAAGGGTTCAAAGAATATGCACAAAAATGGAGAGATTTGGCTGGCAGGGTGCAGCCTCCATTGACTGATCGTGAGCTGGTTGATATGTTCCTAGGGACTTTGTCTGGTCCATTTTTCAATCATTTGGTTGGTAACTCCTCCGCTGGGTTTACAGATTTGATTCTAACGGGAGAAAGAATTGAAGCTGGCATCAGGTCAGGCAAGATACAAAAGGATGCCTCTACAAGTACTGAGAAGAGGCCGTTTAAGAAAGAAGCAAGCGCCGTCTATGGTCCTAGACGACAAGTCAAGCCCGAAAGTCGCCAAGCCGTCAATGCTTTGGTCATTTCAAAACCTGTTGCTGCTCCTCAGCAGTACAATCAACAAAGAAGTGAAAGGCCCAAGAGGCAGTATACTCGGCTGAGTATGACCCTATCTCAAATTTTACCCCAACTGTTATCAACCAACTTGGTGACCCTCAAAGAAGCTCCTAAGGTCGTCAACACTGCGTCTCCTAAGTATAACCCAAATGCCTGGTGTGCTTATCATTCTGATAGTCCCGGGCACACTACTGATGATTGCTGGGCCTTGAGAAACAAAGTGCAAGATCTTATCGACGCGAAGGAAATTCAGTTTGAAGCGCCTGAAAGACCGAATGTTGTAACTGCTCCTATGCCCCAGCATAGAGTAAATGCCATTGAGGAAGAGTTGTATGTTGTTTCGGTGAATGAAGTTGTTACCCCTCTTTTGACTGTTAAGAGGAACTTACTACTAGCCGATTTATTTCCGGGTTGTAGTAAGGGTTGCCTCCTGTGTGCTGTTATCCCTACCGGTTGTCCACTGCTGAAATCAGGCATCCAATGCCTGATGGATAGCAAGGAGATTCTGTTCAAGAAAATTGTTGTTCCGTCTGTTTCCATTGAAGAAATATCTGTTGTCACAATTTACAATCCTGCCAAAGCTCCTGTGAAGAAACCAGTCCAAATTATGTTTGTCGCACCCATCACTATTACCGTCCCGGGGCCTCTCCCATATGAGTCTGATAAAGCTGTTCCATGGCATTATGGAGCCGACGTGTATGTGCTTGGGGTGAAACAGGAGTTCAATACCAATACCAGTATCAGTAACATCACTGGTCCAGCCAAGATTACCCGCAGTGGCAGGCTCTTCTCGCCTAACATTGCATCGCCAGTTATCTGAAAACCTCTCACCATCACACCCGCAAGTGTGCATGTTCCAGTTCAAGTTCCTGTGTCTACTCCTGCCGCCGAGTCCTCTGATACTCGGGGCAAAGAATTTGCTACCGATTCGCCTGCCAGGACGGAGGCACCAAAGAAGAAGACTGCTATGGAAGCCTCCCAACAAGAAATGGAGGAAATTCTTAAAATCATCAAAAAGAGTGACTTTAACGTTGTTGAACAGTTGGGGCATACTCCCTCCAAAATCTCTATGCTATCATTACTGATATGCTCAGAGGCCCATGCAAAAGCCCTGATTTCATTTCTGAAAACGGCCCATGTGCCGCAAGAGACCTCCGCGGATCAATTCACCGACTGTGTGGCTAATTTGACGGCTGACAATGGCTTAGGGTTCTCGGATGCTGACCTTACCGCCAAAGGGAAAAATCACAATGATGCCCTGCATGTTTCCATAGAATGCAGGGGCACTACTCTCGCACACGTGTTAGTGGATACCGGCTCTTTCCTGAATGTTTTGCCCAAGAAAGCATTGGATCGCTTTGATTGTGAGGGCCTGGAGTTGAAACCTAGTAACATCATCGTTAGAGCCTTCGACAGTTCTAAGAGGATGGTGCACGGTGAAGTAGACATCCCTATTCGTGTGGGTTCCCAAGTTTTCAACTCAACGTTCTATGTAATGGATATTCGTCCATCTTACTCCTGCTTGTTGGGTCGACCCTGGATTCACAAAGTTGGGGCAGTAACATCCACTCTACACCAAAAGCTCAAATACCCTGTCAAAGGGAAGATTGTTACTGTGCAGGGTGAGGAGGAATACATGGTTAGTCACTTGAATTCATTCCGGTATATCGAGATGGACGGGGAGTTTATTGAAACCCCCTTTCAGCATTTTGAGGAAGTACCTCCAGTGTTGGCATCAGCTGAGGTAGTGATTGAAGAAGATTTTCCGTCGAAGATGGCGTCTTTGAAGGATGCCCGGGCTGTAATCGAGAAAGGCAATTGTGCAAACTGGGGTCAGCTTCCTGACTTCACTCAAAAGAACGACAAGTTTGGGCTGGGCTTCACTGCAGAGGCTCAGAGGGTTGTGCGCAGGGAAAAGATCAGAAAGGCTCCAGTGTTTATCTCCAACCCAAGGGTGAATGCTATCGAGGAGGATGTAGAGGAAGCAGAGTTTGACAGTTGGATCTACCCGACTACCAGCAACGGACCGAGCAACTGGACGGCAAAGGATTTTAAACCTATCACATTTGTCACACAGTAATTAATTTCTTTTGATTTCCAATTTGTAACAAACAATATGTTAAAACTTTGTTGGCTCGGTGTCCTACCCGGGGCATCGTAGCTCCATTTGTGAGGGCTTTTTGTATGACATTTCCATATATCATCAATCAAAACATTGGACGTTTGTTGCATTTCAAATCTTGTGCTCTTTTTCTTTCTGTGTTATATATATTTCAAAACAGCTATATTTACACACACTCACTTATACAGGTTTCAATCCACTCTGGATCTCACTGGTAACAGCTCTTCTACCGCCAGTTATGACTTCGAGAATCCGATCAACTTGGCCGAAGACGAAGGTGAAGATGATTGCGAAGTGCCTGGTGAACTCGCAAGACTGCTACTCCAGGAAGAGAGGGCTATTCAACCACATGAAGAGTCGGTAGAAACGATTAACCTGGGTACTGAGACAGATAGGAAAGAGGTCAAGATTGGGGCTAATCTAGAGCTCAGCGTGAAGCAACGATTGATCCAGATGCTACGTGATTACATGGAGATATTTGCTTGGTCCTATGAAGACATGCCTGGTTTGGATGCCGACATTGTAGTTCACCACCTGCCAACCAAGGAAGATTTCCCTCCGGTAAAGCAAAAGGTCCGCCGTATGCGCCCAGAGATGTCTGAAAAGATCAAGGCTGAGGTTATGAAACAATTCGATGTTGGGTTTCTAGCAGTAACTTCTTATCCTCAATGGGTCGCCAACGTGGTGCCAGTACCGAAGAAGGACGGTAAAGTCAGAATGTGTGTCGACTATAGAGATTTGAACAGGGCAAGCCCCAAGGATGACTTCCCCTTACCTCACATCGACGTTCTTGTTGACAATACCGCTCAACACAAGGTTTTCTCCTTCATGGATGGTTTTTCAGGGTATAATCAGATCAAGATGGCTCCGGAGGATATGGAAAAAACTACCTTTGTGACTCAGTGGGGCACCTTCTGTTATAAGGTCATGCCATTCGGATTGAAAAATGCTGGGGCAACCTATCAACGTGCCATGGTTGCTTTATTTCATGATATGATCCATCATGAGATTGAGGTATACATTGATGACATGATTGGAAGGTCTCAAACTTAGGAGGAGCACCTTGACCATCTGAGGAAGTTGTTTGACCGACTCAAGTTATACAAGCTGAGGTTGAATCCCAACAAATGCACCTTTGGGGTAAGATCCAGAAAATTGCTAGGTTTCATTGTAAGTGACAAAGGTATTCAGGTGGACCCTGCCAAGGTAAAAGCCATACAAGAGATGCCGACTCCAAAGACAGAGAAAGAATTCAGAGGCTTCCTGGGACGACTGAATTGCATTGCCCGATTCATCTCACATCTGACTGCTACTTGTGAGCCAATCTTCAAATTACTGAAGAAAGATCAAGTAGTACGCTGGAACGATGAATGTCAGGCCGCCTTTGAAAAGATAAAGGAATATCTCCAAGAGCCACCCATTCTTATGCCACCAGTGGAAGGAAGACCTCTAATATTATACTTGACAGTACTTGACAATTCAATGGGGTGTGTGCTGGGGCAGCATGACGAGTCTGGCCGAAAAGAGCACGCTATTTATTACTTGAGCAAAAAGTTTACCGACTGTGAGTCTCGTTACTCACTGCTTGAGAAAACTTGCTGCGCTCTAGTATGGGATGCTCGCCGGCTGAGACAATATATGCTGACTCACATTACTCTATTGATTTCAAAGATGGATCCCATCAAGTACATATTTGAAAAACCTGCTCTGTCCGGAAGAATAGCGAGATGGCAAATGATCTTAACAGAATATGACATCCAGTATACAACTCAGAAAGCAATTAAGGGAAGTGTACTGGCGGATCATTTGGCACACCAACCTGTGGACGATTACCAATCATTGAACTTTGATTTTCCGAACGAAGACATCATGGTGGTAACTGACTGTGAAGTACCTGGACCAGATGAAGGACCTGAGGAAGGATCCCGATGGTCTATGCATTTTGATGGAGCCTCTAATGCTTTAGGAAACGGCGTCGGCGCTGTAATCATATCTCCCAAAGGAACTCATACTCCACTCACCGCCCGATTATGTTTCAACTGCACCAACAACATGGCAGAATATGAGGCATGTATCATGGGTTTACAAGCTGCAATCGACTTAAGGATCAAGTTTCTGAGTGTCTTCGGAGATTCCGCTCTCGTGATCAATCAGATCAAAGGCGAGTGGGATACGAAACACCCAAATCTTATTCCTTACAAGGAGTATGTGTCAACCTTGCTTCCCCACTTTGAATAAATAACTTTTGAGCACTTCCCAAGAGAGGAGAATCAGCTAGCGGACGCACTAGCTACGATGTCTTCAATGTTCAAGGTTAAATGGGACAATGAGGCTCCCCGGATCACTATCTGGAAGTTGGACGAACCGGCATACTGCTGCAAGCTTGAGGCTGAAAAGGTGACTGAAAAACCCTGGTATCATGAGGTGAAGAGGTATTTGGAAGCTCAAGAATACCCTGAAGACGCATCTGTCAATGACAAGAAGTTCATGAGGAGGTTTGCGGCAAAATTCTTCCTCAGCAACGGCATTCTCTACAAACGGAATCATGATTCGACTCTACTACGTTGTGTGGATAAGGCTGAAGCCGAGAAGATCATGTTAGAACTACATGAGGGTACATTCGGGACACATTCCAGTGGACACACCATGGCTAAGAAAATCCTTCGGGCAGGATATTTCTGGTCCACAATGGAAGCTGATTGTTACCAACACTCCCGAACTTGTCACAAATGCCAGATCTATGCTGACAAGGTGCATATTCCTCCAGTTCCTCTGAACGTCCTGACGGCACCTTGGCCTTTTGCAATGTGGGGGATTGATATGATCGGTGAGATCCGACCGACAGCATCTAATGGGCATCGCTTCATCTTAGTGGCAATCGATTACTTCACGAAGTGGGTTGAGGCAGCTTCCTACGCAACAGTAACCAAGAGCGTCGTGGCACGTTTCATCCGGCATAATCTGATCTATCGATACGGTGTCCCGGAAAGGATCATTACGGATAATGGCACCAATCTTAATAATAAGATGATCACTGAACTCTGCGAACAATTCAAGATACAGCACTACAATTCTTCTCCCTACCGGCCGAAGATGAATGAGGCTGTAGAGGCAGCTAATAAAAATATCAAGAAAATTGTGCAGAAGATGACAGTGACCTATAAAGATTGGCACGAGATATTACTGTTTTCTCTTCATGGGTACCGTACCTCAGCAAGGACGTCAACCGGGGAAACTCCTTTCTCCTTGGTCTATGGCATGGAGGCAGTCCTGCCAATTGAAGTCCGGATACCCTCTCTCCGAATAATGAAGGATGCGGATTTGAATGAAGATGATTGGATCCAGACTTGACTTGATCAATTAAATCTGATTGACGAAAAGAGGCTCACTGCTATCTGTCATGGTCAAACGTATCAAAAACGGATGATCAGGGCATTTAACAAGAAAGTCAAACCACAAGAGTATCAAGTTGGGGACCTGGTAATCAAACGCATCATCCTTCCTCAAAGTGATCCCCGGGGAAAATGGACCCCTACGTACGAAGGGCCATTTGTGTTTAAACATGTGTTCTCAGGAGGAGCCATGATCCTAACCACCATGGATGGTGACGACCTTCCTCACCCCGCTAATGCAGACATAGTGAAAAGATACTACGCATAAATAAAAGACCCGCTAGGTTGACATACCTAGGCAAAAATAAGGGCTTCCCGGCGAACCAAAAGGGTTCGGGCAAAAATAAGGGATGAAATGAATAAAAATCTGTACACCCGGCAAGTCGAAAACCTGAAAAGGCGGCTTGGGCAAAAATGGGTATCCCGGTGGACTGAAAACCCGAAAGGGCGGTCCAGGCAAAAGTTAGGGATAAAGCGTAACACTATGTCTCATTGGATCACTTCGCATCCGGAATTCGGCATCAACTATCTGGCTCAGACTTCGGCATCGACCAATCAGCTTCATCTTCAACTAGGCAGCAAAGCGATGAGACGCTCGGAGACATAAAGGCGATAGCAGAGTTGGAACCCAGTGGGATCGTTCACATATCTGTTTTGTTTCCTTTTCAAAATTATAAATTCTATGTTATTTGGCGGCGTCCTCTTACTAGGATGTCAGCCTCTTGTACAAAAACGCCTATTCACAGGCAAAGTTCAAATCAATACAAATTCACTTGTCCATACAAATTGCCATTGCTTTTCCTTTTTCTGTTTTGTCTTGCGAAGAACGTCCAATGTTCATTTTTGATATATGCATTTGAAATTAAATTGCTTATTCATAAATATTTGCATATGAAACGAAAGATTAATTACAGGTGACATCAGAAACAGGGGCAATGTGAAGTTGTCTGATGCAGTCTGGTTGCTTTGTCCGCCAAGGTACCCAGGTAGATTCGACTGAAGGATGTGACCAAATCATCTCAACGCCCCGCAGAGTAAGACAAGATTCAGCAATACTTTCCCCAAGCGGAGTTGATTCCCTGTCAATCCTGAAAAGGCACAACATTCCCCGGCAGGTCCTAAAGCTCATCCCTGGTAGATTCTGGAAGCTTGTTCCCTACAGGATGCGGACGTCTCTCCCGAGCTTTATTCAGAGTTATTCCTCACAAGGGTTTATAACTGGGTTATCCTCAGCTAATTGCCACGGAAGATCGCCCTCGGCAAAGTTCTTTCATTCCCCGGCGGAGTTTATCTTTGGTTGTCCCCAGCGGAATCCATCATTGAAGTCCTCAGTAAGCCTCTCATCAAAACTTCAGCAAAGTATCTCTTCCACAAAGCAACTCCCCGGCCGGTCGTCATGGATTTATGTTCCTAAGACAAAACTACATTCATAAACATTTCACATCTTCATACATCTTGCTTACATACATGATAAAGTGCATACAACACTATCTCATGTTGAACATAATGACATCATGCATATCATACATCATGACATTGCATACAACTTATGTTTTTGCCTTTTCAGGGAAAAAGACAATCCCAAAGACAACATCCTTCAACTGTCACAATTTCCAGATTCGATACCTGTATCTAGCCAGGGCACATCTGAGAGTGATCAGTTTCCAGACTCGATTCCTGTATCTAGCCAGGGCACGTCTGAAGAGTTCGAAGATTCGATTCCTGTATCCAGCCAGGGCATATCTATAAACTATCACAATTCCAGATTCGACTCCTGTATCCAGCCAGGGCATATCTGTTGACCACATTTCCAGACTCGATTCCTGTATCTAGCCAGGGCACGTCTGAAGAGTTCGAGGATTTGATTCCTGTATCCAGCCAGGGCATATCTATTGACGATTATTTCCAGATTCGACTCCTGTACCCAGCCAGGGCACATCTGTGAACAACCGATTGTAGATTCAATACCTGTATCTAGCCAGGGCATATCTACATAAGGAGACTGAAGATCAAACACCTGTAACAAGCTAGGAAAACATCTGTCTTTCTCAAATACACAAGTTTTCGCTAAGGAATCTCTTATGCGATCAATACTTCCAAATGGCATCTATAAGCCCATTCCCGACAAAGTTCCGTCACATTTCCAGATGGCATCTATAAGCCCATCTCCCTATCCACCACCTCTCCAAATGGCATCTATAAGCCCATTCCCAACATCACATTACTGATACTTCAACATGCGAGTGCAAATTTCCGGGCACTCTAGTGTCCAATCTCCTTTTACCCTCGAGTCACAAAAGGCAAACTTGCCAATCTAACTCTTCAGGTTCAAGAAGATTGAACAGGGGCAACTGTTGTACCCCAAAATTTGCCCTCCCATTTCCTCAACATTTTCTCATCACAAGACCTTTGAAGATCAAGATCCAATTAGGGTTTCCTCTGCTCAAGACTTCTCCTTGCACTGCTAACCCAAATTAGGGTTTGTGGTTGAACAAAGATGTTTTGACCTAAAAAAGCCTAAGATGACTTTCATGCTTCATGTTGGACTCCCAAGTTTATCCATACCAAGTTTCAAGTCTTGATTCCAAGTTTTGCCCAGTCAATTGGACAGTTGACCTAGAAATCAACTGTATTGGGGAAAAAGTCAACTGTGGTCAATTGACAATCAAACCTCATGATTTTTGACCCACATCAACATTATGAACTCATATGGACCATTTGATCAAGTTTGGATCACAATTCAACAAGAAATTTGATCAGATCATCAAAAGGGCAAAATGGTCATTTTTAGGGTTTTGACTGCACAAAGGCAATTTTTGACTGTTTGACCTAGCCAATGGCAAACCAAGCTCACATATGGACTCAAGGACTCCATGGAATTATCTTTACATGCTCAACAAACTCAAAAGATCCCAAGTACACAAGATTGACAGTTGAATTTCCCAGTCAATTGATCAATTTTGACTGTATACTGAAAAGTCAAACTTTGACTTTTTGGTCAAAATCAAGAGTCAAGATTCATTTTTCATCAAAACATGCCAAATCATGAAACTTGTTCATCAAGAAACCAAGAAATGCAAATTAGGGTTTGAAATGGGAATTTTTCATAACTTAGAATTTTTCTAAGTTATGGAAAACCCTAATTTTTTCCAAACTTTGCCCCACTTTCTCACCAAGATTCATTTGGATTCAAACAAAAGTCAAAACATGAAAGTTGTAGCTTGTTGCATAGTCTACAACTTTGATTCACAAAGTTTTCCCAAATGAGGCTTGTATCTCAAGTTACAAATTTTTGAATAGGGGCACTAAACCATTCTTAACTTAGTGAAAATTTGACCTTTTTGACAAGGTTTTCTACCTAACTTCAAGACCATTTTCCATACACTTCCACTTGGAATTTCAATTTGCATTTCAAAGATGGATTGTAGTACACATTCCAAGCTTTCCAAAATGTCCAAGAACTTCTCAAACAACCTCATAACTTAAGAGAATCGAATTTCACAATATGGCAAAAATCCACTTTTGAATGGTTCATGAACATGTTCATAACTTAGGCCATTTTCAAATCAGCATAGTTTGTGCTACATTACATGTCCTAAAACCCTTTGACACTCATAAATTTAATGCTACTCCATTGTGCCAATATGTTATTCTTTGAGTTTGGTCATTGTACAAAGATTTAAGCCTTAATTGGAAAAAGTGATTTATCCATTTTTGTAAAGAAGAACTTTATGTCAAGTTTGCAAATCAAATGGTACAATGCATATCTTTGGACACAAGATTCATGGACATAACACACTGATCAAGACTAAAAGATGCATCATAGTGTGAGGGCCTGTACAGGCTAGAATGATCAAGTGGCCATTGCTTGCTTCAAATTCAAGTAAGGTAGCATAATTTGTACCAACTTACATATCAGCCTACAAACACTTAGACAAACTGATAAAACACATTCCACACATCTCAACCAAGCTATTGCACGAGCCTTTTACCTCCAATCTCTCCCAAAACTCAGAATCACCTTGAAACTGCTCAAACAGAGCAACCTCTGCAGATTGAGTTCCAACTCTCAATCCTTTCAAGCATTCTTGCCCAAACCAGCTCACATACATTCCCTAACATCTATGCAAGCTAACCAAAAGCAAAAACACGACCTGTAATCCCTCTAACTGGTTCCACCATTTTCACATTTCTGACTTGCAGGTGAAGTGCTCTAGCTCGATTCAAAAGCTTTCAAGACAAAGTAAACATTGGAATAGCATCCCTGGACCTCAAGGAAGCTTTTCCAATCATCACCTTGCACTGAGAGCTTCTCCATTGCCAGATAGAACTTCAACTGAACAGGTGAGTTTTTGAATTCGTATCTCTCTTATTAGGCATTGTTAGCTTTAGGTTTGTAAAGAGAAGATGTCATAATCATTGCCCTGAACATGCCCATATAATTAGATTTATTTATATTATGTGTGTTGCAAGAATTTGATGTCTGAACTTTGAACAAAAATTAGGTTAAGAATTGGGAGAGAAGAAATTCTCTCTCATTTCTGAGAATTAAAACAGGTTTTTTATATGTGTGAATTCGTGGGAAGATGCTTAACAGTTTTGATGTTGGAAGTTTTTGCTAAAACTCAAGGAATCAGGACCTTGCAGTGGAGGAAAGTGGCGCGTGTTTTGTTCAAACAGAAGGCTGGAGGTTGAAGAAAGGTCTTCATGGGCTGGGCCTGTGTTGACTTTTCTTTTTACACCACATAATTGCTTCTGAACCCCCTGAGCCCATTTTGCTTATTTCTTTGACTTTTTGACTTTTTTCTTTTTTTGATTGACTTATTTATTTTTTCTGATGACATTAAAAATATAAAAATATTTTTTCTCACCATTTTTGATTTTATTAGGCATTTATTTAGTTTTCTTTTAGTTTATACATAAATAGATAAATACATATATTTTGTTTAAAATACTAAAAAATAGTGCAAATGCATTTCTATACATTTTTATTTTTGTTTTACTTTCTGAAAATATTTTATAGAGAAAATACTTTTCTTTTATTATTATTAAATATCAAATATTATTATTTTTTATATATAATACATATTTAGAATTTAATACATATATATATATATATATATATATATATATATATATATATATATATATATATATATATATATATATATATATATATATATATATATATATATATATATATATATATATATATATATATATATATATATATATATATATATATATATATATATATATATATATATATATATATATATATATATATATATATATATATATATATATATATATATATATATATATATATATATATATATATATATATATATATATATATATATATATATATATATATATATATATATATTAGTATATTTAAGTTAAAATACAAAAATACCTATATTTTTTATTTTATTAATATTTGACATAAAAAAAATACTTTTTTATAAATATACTTCACTTTATTTTATTTTTGTACATAATAAATTAATAATGTATTTTATTTAATAGAATTAGGGTTTTACCCTAAATATGAAAATACTCCAAAAAATACCTTTTTATTTCCTTTTTTTATTTTCACATAAATAATATTCTTTTTTTATACACATAAAAATTCTTTTTACATTTTGCATATTTATTTCAATTTCCATTTAATTATACAATTATTTGTCTTGTAAATATTCAACATTGATGTAATAGTTTTAGGTTTAAATTCCTTGTCAAAATCCCCATTTGAACATTTGTACCCCCCTTCCCATATTTGGTTTTGTAATAGCTTAGTAAATTTATTTTCGCACTTTATTGCTTTCTAATTATACAATGTTAGAATTAGGGTTTGTATGCAAAAAACGACAAAATAGTTATGACCTAATCTCAAGACAAACAAGCATGAAAATGAACACACAAATCACACTTGCACCCCCTAGGGTATTCCACTTGTTGCCTTTCAAAATTGGGCCATATTGCATGTTAGGTCTCTTTGGGAAAAACAAACAAATCAAATGATCATAGTCCCTCGATAACACTTTCAAAATGTTTCTTAAACAAATGATCAAGTCCCTTAAAGAAAATGCCTAAAGATACTTAGCACCATTGTCATTATGGTCTAAACGATGACCCGCGCCCGTCCCTTTCACATCCTAACATGAGATTGTCCACCAAATGCAATGGTGGAACAAGCTTATTAAAAAGGGTTTAAAACATAGCAATAAACTTTGAGAAATTTAGGAGTAGATAACCTCTTAGTTACTTGAATCAAACTTGCAAAACAAAACACTTGCCTATTTTCTAAACCACACATCACTACACTTTCAAAACAACTTTCAAAAACAAATGAAAACCTTTTCAAAATACATACACCTTTGTATACATCCCCACATGGATCATTACAAAGGTTGCCACCACAATGGCTTCTTTTCAAAACATTTTTCAAACCCACACACACAAGCACCATTTCAAACAATTGAAAATAAAAGGCAAGTGATCTAAGCAAGTAACTAAGAGCCCATGGATAACCATGGATAGAAAGGGTGGTAATACCTTCCCTTTCTATAATCTACTCCCCGAACCCAAGAAAACATCTCAAAAGGTTTTTGCTGTGCTTTTTAAACCTTTCCTTAGGATAAAATAAAAAGTCGGTGGCGACTCTTGCTCAACCGAAACATTTGCGAAAACAAACGCAAAACCTACAGTCAGTTCTCCCACCGTATCACAATTGGTATTGTAGCCAGGACTTTCAGAATGATAGGCACACCGAGCATTTGGATTATATCGCGGAGATGTGGTGTTTGGATTCTTGGGAGCCTCTTTCAAGGTCGCCAAGTTGGATCTCAGCAAATGAGGTAGAAATTCATCCAATGTCATGTTGATTCGGGTAAACTACCGTTGTGGTCTTTCCACCCTTTGTTGACTGTTGCGTTGAGGAGCAGCCGTAGGCCTAGGTATCATTATGGCACTTACTGTCTGATGATGTTCAACTCTGTTTTGGCCCCTCGGGCTATAGATGGAACTGGCTTCCTTCTTACCAGTAAAAGGCTTCTTTACCGAACTCGAAGAGGCATCCTTCTGTATCTTTCCGCTCCGAGTCCCAGCTTCTACTCTCTCTCTCCAGTCAGAATCAACTCGGTGAAACCAGCTGACGAGTTACCGATCAAATGATTAAAGAATGGACCAGATAGCATCCCCAAAAAGATATCAACCAACTCCCTATCAGACAATGGTGGTTGGACTCTTCCAGGCAAGTCTCTCCACTTTTGTGCATAGTCCTTAAAGCCTTCACTCGTCCCCATGGACATACTGTGGAGTTGAGTACGAGTAGGAGCAAGGTCGGTGTTGTATTGATACTGCTTATAGAAAGCATCAGCCATATCTTTCCAATTTCGGACATTGGCTCTCTCCAGTTGGTAGAACCATTCAAGCTGAGTCCCTAACAGACTATCTTGAAAGAAATGAACCCACAAATTTCTATCAGCGGTGTGGCGCTGGATCTTTCTGACATAAGAGCAGAGATGGAGTTTTGGGCGGGACACCCCATCATACTTTGCAAAAATTAGAGCTTTTAACTTCTACGGGATAACCACTCCCAACACCAATCCCAATTCTTCGAAATCCAGCCCAGGTATCCTTTGAACTTCCATAGCACTCAAGCAATCTTCCATCTTCTTATATCTATCCTCAGTGGGAGGATACTGCTCATCATTATAGTCGGTATCATTGTCAGAAACTTCAGGACTGGAATCCTTCTCCCTTGTTTCTTCTTCTTGATTCTCCCCTTCTTTGGATGAAGAGGTCAGATCGACTTGCCGCTTCAACGGCCCTCCAAACCTTCTGCCCATATTCAGAATACCGGCATCCTTCTTCTTTTTCTTTTTCTCTTTCAGGACGTAGGCTTTCAGATCCTCCTGCCCTTTCTCCAGATTTATGAACATTTACTGGAATTGGGCATTTTGTGCCTGAAGGTCCTTGATGCTTTGTTCAGAAGACATTTCTGCTGAAATGAACAGCGAAGAAGATGAGAAACTCGTAATGATACTTGTACATGCAATGCTATGAATGGGTTGCACATGCAATGATTTCAAAGACTTTGGGAAATTTAAATTTGCGAACCAAAATAAAACAAATATTTTATTAGCTAAATTCAAAGTTCAAATTCCTTTTAGGCCTTACAATTAAAAACAAATCTAAAACTAGAAAAAATCAAAATTCCCATGGATGCTTCCTCTTCGTGCCGAGATAGACATTGAGTCCTCTTTCCTCATGGAGCTGCTTTGTGAGCTCTAAAACCTTCCTCTCCTGGGCATAGAACTGATCCTTGTAAGTATCTCGCTCTTTCTTCAACTAAATCCAAGACCTCTGTAATTCTCCAAGATCAGTGAGCATATCAGGATAGAGAATCGTGTAAGGAATACCCCCCCTTTAGTAGTGGGTTCCACAATCACTGGTAAGACGACCATATAGGGCATCATAAGTTTATAGGCGCGAGCTCGTACCCATTTGAGGTAAGGTTCCATAGGAATGGAAGCCTTTGGCCCCAAAGCCTTGGCGCCATATCTGTTTACCATTCCCCAAGCTCGTATGAACCTCCGGTGATACTCTTGAACATCATCCTCATAGTTGAATACAATGCCCTTGATAAGTAACTCATGGGGACCATCTCTCTGGGCGTAACCAAATTGTCGCAGATCTAAACAAGGATTATAGGTTATACCCCCTCTGATGCCAAGTAACAGGACATTAGGTTACTTCCCGCAGCGGTTAATAACATAAGTGTTTTCCATAGCTCGGGAACACCAGAGAATATCCATGTGAGCGAGTGACATTATCCTTTGCGACCAACCCAAACCATCTTCATTCTTCAGTACAGACTTAGGGAGATGATAAATAAACCACCTCGACAGTAATGGCATGCAGCACATAAGAACCCCTCTTCTCTTTATGGTACGAGTATGGAGAGTGTGCAAAATATCTCCGAGCAAGGTAGGCACAGGGTTGTGAGAGAGGAAAATCTTGATCGTATTCACATCTATGAATGAGTCTGGATTAGGGAATAGTACTAACCCATAGATTAGAAGAGCCAAGACCCCCTCAAAAGCCTGAAAATCCATATCATCCCAAAACAGATGGGCCTTGTCTATCAGGAACTTGGCCAGAAAACCCTTGACTCCGCTTCTTGTTTCCCAATTGGATACCATGTCGGCCTATTTCAGATGCAAAGCTGAGGCAATGACTTCTGGCTTAGGAACTTCTTCCAGACCTATGAAAGGCAACTGTTCAAGAATGGGTATATCCAACAACTAAGAGAATTCTTCCATGGTAGGCACCAAGTGATAGTCTGGAAAGGTGAAGCAGCGGTGCTTGGGATCAAAGAACTGAAAGGGTACACTCATCATCTTTTCATAAAAGTTTGAAGTAACCAGGTTGAGAAGTTGACCATGTCTCTTAGTGAACGTAGAAGTTTCGGAAACCTTTGATACTAGCTCTTTGAGTTGGGAAGGTATCTTCACAAAGCTGATTCGGATAGTGTTTCTACGAACGGAAGCCATGATCTGCAAAACAGAACAAAGATAAATTCCCTTGGTCCTTGAAATGGTTAGTGTAATAAGAATGGATGTTATGTTATGATGCATGATGTCATGATAAACCACAGGTATATCAAACACAGACAAATCACACCAAGTCCTTAGGTTTAAGGCTTGCATGAGGTTAAAGGTTATACCCTCTTGAAGTTTAGTTGGTTTCAAACCTATCTTAAAAAGTAACAGGGTTCTAAAGATTCTCAATATCACTGACCATCCTTTATCAGGCATTGTCTCAACTCAAGCAATCTTTTCTTGCGGCCGAAATATCCCGAAAGTATGATCTCAATGAGTGTAGCATCGAGTATCAACCAATCCTCAGCTCCATACGGAGGCCAGCTATCTCACTACTTTCTAATGGCAAAGTTTGTTCAACTAAGGTTCTAAGGTCCGTTAGTGCTTCACGACACCATGCGAAGACCCTGTATTCTCCTTGCTTCCCCACGAAGGATACCGGTACCAACCAAAGTTCCACACCAACACAGCCATCTCTTAAACATATCGGTCTACGCCGTACAGTCTCCACGATCTATTGTTGTTTACCTAATAAGTGCCCCCAGATCCGGGTGTAGGATCTACAATAACCCAAGCAAAACCCTTTAAGAATAAAGCAAACAAACAAGAAAGCAATTTTTAAAATGACCTAGATCCTAAGGTAAACCCCACTTTATTTATTTCCCCAGCAGAGTCACCAGTTCTATGATACAGTGGCAGTACCGACTGTTAATACCGGTTTGCATTTTGTATTCGCAAATGTCGCGGGAAGCAAGAGTCGCCACTGACTTTTATTTTATCCAATCAAGAAAAGGAAAAAGAACAGAAAAAACCTTTTTCGAGAATATTTTTGAGTACGGGGGTAGATTATAGAAAGGGAAGGTGTTAGCACCCTTTCTATCCATGGTTTTCCATGGGCTCTTAGGTACTTGCTCATTTTAAAATTGCTTGTGTGTGTGCTTGTTTTGAGAAAAGTTTACTTCGTGATAACCCTTGTATCAGTCCTTAAGGATGTGACGAAGTTGTTTTGAAAACTGTTTTGAAAAAGCGTTTGTGTGAAAAGTTTATTTGTTTGAGCAAGCACTTAAGAGTTAATTTGCCTACTCGAAAAAGACTGTTCGTTTTCCTTTAGACAGCACTATCCCGTTATTAAGGAATAGGTAGCACCGTCGTTGGAGTTTTAAGGGACGTTTGAAGGGACATATATGGTCACAAAAGCAATGTTAGGAGGTGTTAGTTATCATCCTAAAGCCTTAAAGATCTTTTTCTGAGGCAACATCCGAATGAGTCATTTGGGATCTTTCGGGGCTAGAGGACGACCACTAACAAACCCTATACTTCATGACTGCTTAACCGAAGGCAACCGAAGTGGAGTAAACCCTAGGAGTGATCATGTGCGAGTGAATTTTTTCAGTTTATTTTTCTTTGCACATTTAGGGTTTTCTACCGTTTCAATTTTCAAATATTCTTTCCATACAATCCTATTGGCATACATCTAACAGTTTATAATTGCGGAAATTAAAAGTTTGGAAATAGAAATCCTAACTATTACATGGCTTTCGCAGATACAGAATTATTTGTGATTGTAAATAAAATGCGGAATTAAAACCTAATTAAAGCTATTACAACCTCGGAGCAATTACAAAAATAATTTAAAAAAAGTAATTGACATACGCGCGATGAATTAAATGCGAGGACGATTAGAAAACCTAAAAAATCCAATTTGAGAAAAATATTTAAGTTATTTTTTGAAGAAAAAATTAATTATTTACAAAATCAAATCCTAATTTCTATTTGATTTTAATTATAAAAAAGGAGTTAAATTAACCTAATTTCGAATTTAATTAATTAATTAAAGAAAATAAATATTTTATGAAAAAAATGATTTTTGTGTTTTTTGTGATTTTGATTAAATAAAAATATAATTTTGATGTTATTTTAAAAATAAAAATAATTAAGAAATAATTAAAAAGAAATAAAAATAATAAATAAATAAAAGAAGAATAGGCCTGTTTAACCAATTGGAGGGGGTGTATTGTTGAAATTATTCCAGGCCAACCAAGCTGAAGCCCAGTCAGCGCTTGATCCAGTGGGGCTCCCTCTTGATGGTGTACCATGGTCTCTGGCAGGTGGGGACGTTGGATCTGGTTGATCATGAATCATGTGGCTGGCTGTTGATGGCGCATGATAGGTGCTTGGGATGGTGATGCATAGGATCTGTAAAGGAAAATAAAATAAAGAATGTTGTTGGGACCTGGGATCGAACCCAGGTCCTCTACCCTTTCCAACACACGTCCTTGCCAGCTGCGCTACATGTTTTGTTTGTTAATATAATAACAATAATATATAATATATAAATCAAGGTAGCTTAGTCACAAACGTGCGTGAAATTCAAAACGGATAATGGTTATCAGCCACATCCTTATCTTCTTCCTGGAACCATCATTTTAGATAACGACCTTTTACCTACGGACAACGCCTGTAACTAAAAGCCTGTAAATCTCAAAAATCCAACACAGACATGATAAATTAATTATGCCTACATTAATCAATTTGTTTTGACTTAACGAGTACGATGGTACCCTTTGTGTAGGCCAATTTCACATGTATCAAGAAGCCCCAAAACGCAAGGGCAAACCCTAGCCATGGCAGTCACACATATAATCCTCAAAAATTCAATTAAATGATCCAGACATGTTAGAAATACATCAATGATTACAAATATGTCATTAAATTATGCTAATGATGCAAGAATGGTGGTAATCGATTTTGAAAAAGCAAGCAAACCATATGAGGTCTAGGAAGTGATTCTGGGCACGAGAGTGCTTGCTACTGATTGTGTTAGCTTCTGGGAAGGTCCAGGAATCGTTTAGGAATGTTTGAAGTCCTTGAATCATCCTCTAGGGTTGAGATCAGATTACCATTTTTTGCCAATATTTTGCGTTTGTTCTAGTGTTCTTCACGACTGCAACCCCTTGTTTTTGTGTTTGGTCTTGTTCATTATGTATCCCTAAGTGAATTAGGGTTATAAAAATATCTAGTATCTTTGCAATTTTTGAAGATTTGATTTGGTTTTCATCTTGTATGATATCTTTCCAAATTAGGCCTAATAATTCCATTCTTGTTCCAATCAAACTTGATTCGATTTGGTCTTGATATGCCAGCATAATTAGCTTGTGATCCTGTCCAAAAATCAGATCAAAACAAATCTTTGTTATTATTTGTCATTTATTTGATTTAATTCAATTTTTAATTAATAATAAATCAAAATAAAACAAAAAATGAAGTAAATAATGTGTGAGTGAATATCTTGGTCGTGGACCATGTTATGAGTGAGGTGCAAGCATACAAAGTTAGGCACATTTAGCAAAAAATTGCATTTTTTAGCACATTTGACTTTTGGCAACTTTGCCAAAATGGTCAACTTTGACAAGGCATATATCTTCCAATTTTAACCCTAGAGAGGTGTTCTTGGACTTTTTAGAAAGATTAGGATGTCCCCTAAACAAACCATTTGGTCTCATCTCAATTGGGTCTTCCTTGTTCATGTAAGAAACTTTGACCCAAAAAGTGTTTTTGTTGACTTTTGAAAAGGACCTATAATGTGGAAAATATATCTTTTTGTGAGTGCATATTTTGAACTTGAGGGATGAAGATTAATTGCATGGAATTGCATCCTCTTCAAAATGAGACTTGGATGGGAAATTTCTGATAAAGTATGAGGAAGTTATGCTTGGTCAAAGTTTGGTTGACTTTTCTTAAGAAACCCTAATTTAGCAACTTTTGGGTTTTGATGAACTTGGATTCCTTGAGGAATCATGATCAACCCTTGATCAAATGATGGATATAACTTTAAAATGTTGATGTTGACCAAAAATCTTAAAGTTTGACTGTATGTGGGCCACAATTTACTTTTGACCTAATACAATCGATTCTCAAGCATTTGAGCAGTTGACTGAGCAAACTTCTTGTGCAAAGCTTGAATTTTGACATGAAGGGTCTTGAGAACATATTAGGACCATGGAAAAAATTTGGGACCTTTGGAGCTCCCACACCCTGATGAAAATGGAAACCCTAGTTTGAGATACATTGTCTTAGGAGAGAGTTTGTCTGGTCAACTATTGGGCATCCCTGAGAAAGTTAAGGATATCAATGGGCATGTGTTGAGTAAAATGAGAGGGTAAATTTTGGGGTACAACAGCAAGCAACTAGGAACATTCTACCTACTCAAAAGTCTTTCTTGTTTATTTCCTCTTTCCTTTGACATTGTTATTTTACCATGGATTGGTAAGTAACCTTATCTTTGGATGTAAAAGTGACGGGCAAGGGTCATCGTATAGCCATGATTAGTAATGTTATAAGATATCTTAGCATTTTCTTTAAGGGACTAAGATCATTTTTGAAAGGCAACTTTGATAGCGTCTTTGAGGGACTATGATCTTGTATTTTTTTATTGCTTTTGCTAAGATACCCCACATGCATAATATGGCCATTTTCATAAGGCAACAAAGTGGATTTACCCTAAGTGTGTAAGTGTACAAGTGTATTGATTTACATGCATTGTTTTGTTTTTGAATTAGGGTTTGCTAATTTGTTGATTTTAATCTTTCCATACAAACCCTTATTTACTACCATAAAGCATTAAATTGCGGAAAATAAAAATATAAAGCTATTACATCAATAGGGGAGGGGGTGATAAATTTACAAAAATGGGGAAATTGTAAGAAAATTAAATCTAGTTAACTATTACAACCATATTGAATATTGTACAACATTGAAAATAAAATGCATTAATGTAAATGAAAAAAAAGAAATAATTTTTGTTTGTTTTTTTATGAAAGGGTTTAGTCTTGACCTAATTAAAGAAAATGATTAAAAAAAATTAAATAAAATTAACTTAAACTAATTAAGAAAAGAAATTAACTTAAAAAAGATTTTTAGGGTTTTTAAGAAAAAGGTTTTAAATTAATAAAAACAAAATGAGAAAATTAATAAATTAAGAGAAACCTAAACTCTAAGTTAATTTTAATTAGGAAAATAAAATAATAATTAAACCTAAGTCTAAATATTAATTAATTAAGAAAAAAAATTTATTTATTAAAAGAAAAATGTTTTTGTTCTTTTTGTCTTTATAAAGAAAATAAAAAAAATAAGTGTAAATAATAAATAAAAATATTTTTATATTTTTTTCATTAATAAAAATAATAATAATAATAATAGTAATTAAAATAATAAAATAAAATTGAAAATAAAATAAAATAAGAAAGGAACTAAATAATAATGAAATAAATAAAATAAATTTGGGTCAGGTGTGCAAAAGTAAGGCAGGGTTAGAAGCAGCAAAAAAGAACAAAAGCCCAAAGGAGAGGCCCAGGCACTGCTGTGTGACAAAAAAGAGAGAAAATGAGAGAAATAAGGAAAAAGGTAGCGCGCTGGGTGTTGAACCCATGCCCTCTTGTTTAACAGTGCGCTGCCTTACCACTGGGGTGGCTATACATCCATTTACTTATATGAAATGATAAATACATAACATATAATGCTTCCAAGGCTTGTACTTCGTCTTCAACCTTCATCCAGCCAGAGTACCGGTAACTTCTTCATCTCTCAACAAAAATGGAAAGTACAAACCTGAAAGTTGTGGCATTTCTTCCCACAAATCCAACCATATAAATAACTAAAGCTATAAATCCAAGATGAGTGAGAATTTTTTTGGCTCTAATTTAAAACCTAAAAATCTCAGAAGCTTCAACTCAAAAATTCTCTAAGCCCAAGCCATATAAATGAAAACTATGGATATGTGCAGCTTTGTGGCAATGATATCTATATTTTATCTTTGAAAATGGAAGCCTAAAAATGCCTAAATGAATAGTTCAAAAGTCAGAAAACTCACCTTGCAAGAGGGTATCATGTTTTGAGTTTGAGCTGCTTTCAATGAGTTCTAGTGATTGGGTTAGCTTCCTCAAGTTCCCAGGAAGCTAATGTGATGCTTGGCTTGAGCTGAAAGTGGCTGAGGAGTTCTGGAGAAGTCCACTTGCAGTTCTCTGTTTTTGAGTTTGGACAATGGTGGAAATGGAGTTACAGAATTGTAACAGGTATTGGGATGAGTTATGGATGATGTTTAGGAACTTTTGGAATGGTTTGGAGAGGAAACACACGAGTAATTTGAGAGATGGGAGTGTAAGGTCAGTTTCTGCATAAAAATGGAGTTTTATGTGCAATCTGAGTTTGTGTGAGTTTGAATGAGTCTAAGGGCTTGTACATGCGTGCCTTATCTTTCAAATAGTGTATGTATTTATAGGCAAGAGGTTTTATGTTCTACAACAAGTCAGAATTTGAAATCTTAAGTTGTAGCATCTTTATTGTTTTTAAAGCAAAGTTGAAACATCTTGTTCCAAGGCAAGGTACAGGGCTGCATATAGTGGTTAGTACTTTAGACATACTTGCTTTTGGTTTATAGGGTTTGTGTATGCAGAAAGAACAAGTTTAATTCTCAAGGAGAGTGGATTTTGTGATTAAAGCCACTTTTCAAGAATATCAATGGTGCCTTTCTTCCAAAAATGGAAATGCAACTTGGATAATGGTTCAAATGCTTGGAAAATGGCTCCATATGTTGTGTAACCATTTAATTAAGGATTGAATTGCAAGTTAGAATCCTGCAAAGTGAGATTATGCAGCATGGCTATGTGATTTGGTCCATTGTGCATCACAAATTCTGCCTTGTAAAACAACTTGAAACCCTAACTTCTGACCTTCGATTCTCCTTTCTCAAAAATGATCTCAAGGAGTTCTTGGAATTTTGGAAAGCTTGTAATGTGATCTACAACCCTTATTTGAATCACTTTTGCAAAATCCAATTGGAACTATATTAAATTTGGCCCAGAAGTTAGGTCAAAATCGTGACCAAAATGCTCAAAATTTCACTAAGTGTTTTAGTTTCATGACCATTATTTCATGGATTAATAACTTGAAATCCAAGTATTTCTAGGAGGAGTTGTGTAAATAAATGTTTTATATCTCATTGAGATCTATAACTTTCATGTTGAAAGTTTCCTTTGAATCATCTTGCATCATGGTGAAAAATTGGCTCAAAGTTGTGAAAAAATATGAAGTTTTCAACACTTAGAAAACTTTCTAAGTTTGGAAACTTTGACTTTTCAAAATGAAATCTTGACTTTTTTATTTCTTGATGAACAAGTTTCATATTTTTACATGTTTTGATGAATTTTGATCTTTGACACTTGAATTTGACCAAAAAGTCAAAGTTTAACTTTTTAGTATACAATTGAGTTTTGATCAGTTGACTGAAAATCAACTATTAATCAATTGATCTTGAGGGAAGTTTTGAGCCATACCATTAGGTTAAAAATGATGCATTTGAAACCTTGAGATCATGTCTCAAACCAAATAACCATTTGCTAGGTCAAAAATCAGAAATTGCCTTTTCTCAGTCAAAACCCTAATTTTGACCATTTTGCCCTTTTGATGATTTGATCAAATTTCTTGAGGAATTATGGTTCAAACTTGATAAAATGACATATAGGAGTTCACAATGTTGATATGGGTCAAAAACTATGAAGTTTGATTGTAAATTGGTCATAGTTGACTTTTTCCCCAATACAGCTGACTTTTAGGTCCACTGATCAATTGACTGATCAAAAATGTGATCCAAGACTTGAAACTCGACATGAGAAATCTTGAGGGTCCATAATGATCCATGAAAGTGATATGAGGAATTAAAAGTTCAATTATCCTTGTGAAATCTCAAACCTTAATTTCAGTCATCAATGCTTAAGGAGGTGTCTTGAGCTGATCAACCCTAGTGCAGTCTTGAACCAAAGGAGATCTTGTGAGAAATTTCTTGATAAATGAGAGGGAAAATTTTGGGGTAAAACAGCTTCCCCTGTTCAATCTTCTTAAACCTTAAGAGTTATATTGGAGGATCCTCCATTCGCGACTTGAAGGTGGAAGATGATTGAACACTAGAGTTCCCAGAAATTTACACTTGAAGATGAATTAGGAATGGGCTTCTAGATGCCATTTGGAGGAATGATGGAGATTTTCCGGAGATGGGCTTGTAGATGCCATCCAAAGGTGACTGTTGACAGAAAATGGACTAAGTCTGAACTTGATTTCAACTGGAAACGAATCAGAATAAATCTTTGGAGTGATTTATCTGAAACTGATAACGAGAAATCGTATCATATAATTACTACAATTTTATCGATTTGCATAATACATTAACTCGTTTAACTCCCGATTGTTCCGAGTTTTTATGTCTTTTCACAGGTATAACATGTTTCAAATCAAATCAGTGAAAAAGGATCACATGAAGGAAGCTAACCAAGAATCAGAAGAAAAAGAACTAAATCTGCAAAATCTGCAGATTTTGTTGTGATGACGACCGTCACAACCCCATGACGAGCATAACGCGCTCACAACTTGAAGGACGCTCGTCACCCATCATTGATGAACGTAATGTGTTATTTAAGCGCATTACGACCATCACCTCCTCATGACGATCGTCACACGCTTATGTCAATGTTATGCATAACAGGAGACATGGGCAACGTAGTGGACGGTTCTCTTCTCCTATAATTCCTCAACTTCCAGCAACGTACAGTCTGAGTCTTCCTCCACTCAAGCAGTTCCTAAATTCTCTTAACTGCAAAAATCCTCTTCTATAAATAGGAGGCATTTTAATGGAACAAAGTCGGAGATTTTTTTCTACAGAGCCAAACTTTTTCCTTTCTGTATTATTTTATTTTTATTTCCTTTTGAACCATTTACACCTACTCTAACGTTTAGTTTCCAAAATTAGTTCCAAAAGTGTTAATTCTTCATCTAAGAATTAACACGGTCATATATTTCAATTAATTGCAAGGATATTGTACGCACTCAAGATTACCACAACAACATATTTACAGGTTTTAATGCAATTGGTTTTTATTTATTCTTATGCCATGTTAGTTATTTTTATGAATTGTATTTTACCTTGCATGATTACTAAATATACTATGTCTGGCTAATTTCGTTTGTACCGGTATGTGACTCCTAAGGACCAAAGGAATTCGGTGATAACTTGGCTAAAAACTTTTATAAATAATTTATGGTTTCCAATTTCCGTATTTAATTTAACTACCCTTGTCACGAGAGTGAGAGGATATTTAACACGATTTTTCCACGAGAGTGGGAGATTAATTAAGGCAAGAACCTGCATACGAGAGCTGGGGTTCGACCCAGATAGTGGCAACGAAACATTAATTTTTAAATACACGAGAGTGTTTTAACAAATTAATTAAACTCAAGTTGTTTTCAAAAAGTGTTATTAAATTTAAAGTGCATCCACTAGGTTTAGTAGCATAACTTATTTCATGAACACGAGAGTGTATGTCTCAGGTTTTTAAACAATTCGTTTTTACCGAAATACTTTATATGCCAAGCGATTCACTGAGTTCCCGAAGTCCGACTATCACATACCGGTATAGCTATTACTATTGTTTTTAATTAAACTGTTTTTCCCCCAAAACCAAATATTTATCACTTAGTTAAACAATTGTAACATTATATTGTATGTGATTGATCCTCAGTCTCTGTGGGTTCGATTATCATTTAAAACTAGAACGACTAAACTGTATACTTGCAGTTAGTATCCCAATAGACTCATAAAGTCCCGATCAAGTTTTTGGCGCCGTTGTCGGGGACTGATTAGTCAATTAAGTATGATTCTTCTGTTGCGCGTTTAGACTAGGCAACAAAAACCCTTTTTCGATTTGTATGCCAAGGACTCGTTCACAAGGCGAACCACTTGACAAATCGACGGACGAACCTGAACGCATCCTTTCCATAAGACGAACAGTCAGGGATTACTGTTTAAATCACGCTATTCCTTTACCCAAACCCGAAGTCAAGATTGATTCTGAAATAGATTCTAATTCTTCCTCTGAAACCGAAATTAATCCAGAAGTAGACATGGCCGAAGAACGAAGGACCCGTCCACTGAAGGAGTACGCAGCTCCATCACAACAAGAACCCCACAATAGCATTGCTGCTCCAACAATTAATCGAAACGATTTTGAGTTGAAACCGTAATTGATATCATCTATCTAACAATGCCAATTCTCTGGAAATCCTATAGAGGATCCAAATGAACATCTTACAAAATTCGTTCAATTTGCCGACACAATTATAGCAAATGGTATTAGTAAAGATGCAATAAGATTACGTCTTTTTCCTTTTTCGCTAAGAGATAGAGCTTGGGCTTGGTTGCAATCCTTGCCGTCAAATTCCGTCACTACGTGGGAAGGACTTAAGACTGTATTTTTAGCACGATACTTTCCCCCAAGCAAGACTGCTGCATTAAGAGCTCAAATCAACGGATTTAGGAAGAAGGATACTGAATCGCTATTCGATGCATGGTAACGCTACAAAGATATGATGTGAATGTGCCCACATCATGGATTAGAAAACTGGCTGATTATCCACACGTTTTATAATGGACTCTTGTTCAACACAAGACTCTCTATAGATGCCGCTGCAGGTGGTACACTGATGGACAAGCCTTACGACGAAGCTAACCAACTCATTGAAAATATGGCTCAAAACCACTATCAGTGGGGAGGAGAAAGAACACCTATGAAGAAAACTCAAACCAAAAGTGGGATGTACGAGATTAGTAGCCTAGATAAAGTTAATGCTAAGGTAGATGCTCTTACCCAAAATATAGAAAGCTTGACCTTACCTCCTGCAGCCACCGTGGCTGCAGTTACCCTAAACTGCGAAGTTTGTGGAGTTCCTGGTCATGTTGGAACCGAATGTCAAATCTTAGCAGGAATATCAGTTGATCAGGTGAATTACGCTCAAGGTAATCCTTATGCTAATACCTATAACCCTGGTTGGAAGAACCATCCTAACTTCTCGTACAAGAAAAATAACGCTTTATATGCACCTGGCCAAGCACCCGTTGTACCTCCAGGCTATCAAAAACCCGTTGCTAATGTTCCTAACATTCCTAAGAAGTCTAACCATGAAATCCTAATGGAAAATTTTATCGCTAATCAAGCTCAACAAAACAAAGAATTTCTCAATCAAAACGTTCACATCAGTGAACAATTGAAGCTATTAGAAAATAAGGTAGATGACCTAGGGACTCACAATAAAATGATAGAAACCCAAATCTCCCAAGTAGCACAACACCAAGCTAGTTCGGCCACACCTGTTGGTATGTTTCCTGGACAACCACAACCCAATCCTAAAGGACATGCTAATGCTATCACATTACGAAGTGGGACAGCACTTGATGGACCGGTAGATCCTAGACTCAAAAACCCGACCATGTATCAAAAACCTGAAAAGGAAGCAGAGAAATCGAAAGAACAATCTGAGAATGTAGGGGAAGACGCAAACGAGAAAAAAGAGGTTTCAGGAAAAACCTTACATACCTCCACCGCCATATAAACCACCAATTCCATACCCTCAAAGACTTGCAAAATCCAAAAACGAGGGGCAATTCAAGAAATTTGTAGAACTTCTGAAACAATTAAATGTTACTATTCCGTTTACAGAAGCTATAACTCAAATGCCGTCATATGCTAAATTCCTAAAAGAAATATTGTCTAACAAGAAAAAAATTGTTGAAAACGAAACCGTTATGCTAACTGTCGAATGTAGCGCCATAATTCAAAATAACATGCCTCCAAAGCTAAAGGATCCTGGTAGTTTCTCCATACCATGTGTAATTGGAAAATCTGTCATAGACAAAGGTCTATGCGATTTAGGAGCAAGTGTTAGTCTTATGCCATTATCTATTTGCGAGAAGCTCAAACTAGGTGACATGAGACCTACCGAGATGTCCCTACAACTAGCCGAAAGATCAGTCAAATTCCCTGTTGGTATGCTAGAAAACATTCCTATCAGAATAGGACAATTTTACATACCTACTGACTTTATAATAATGGACATAAAGGAAGATTCAAACATTCCCATCATATTAGGAAGGCCATTTTTAGCCACTGCAGGAGCCATTATTGACGTTAAGAAAGGAAAGCTTACCTTCAAGGTAGGAGAAGAAAAAGTAGAATTTATTCTTTCCCAATTCTTCAAAGCCCCTGCTATTGATGACTCATGCTATTTCCTAGATATTATTGATGAATGTGTCAAAGAACTAGAAAGCCAAGAAGACACCTATTCAGGGATATTGAAAATTCCGACACCAACTATTTTTAAGGACGATGACTGAAAACGAGAATATCAAGATGCCAACCTAAGCGAATGTTTCGCCTTAACACCCGATCCTACCCCAACTGATAAGAAGACTGGTATAGAACTTAAAACGTTACCCAAAGATCTAAGGTATGAATTTTTAGATAAAGAACTCGAACGGCCAGTTATAGTCAATGCCAATTTAGGGAAGATCGAAACCGAAAAACTTATTAATGTGTTAAGGAAGTATCCAACCGCGTTAGGGTATAATATATCAGATCTAAAAGGAATAAGCCCTTCTCTCTGTATGCACCGCATTATGCTAGAGGAGGACTGCAAGACTTCTAGAGAACATCAAAGACGAATAAATCCTATCCTAAGCGAAGTCGTAAAGAAAGAAGTGCAGAAACTACTAGAGGCAGGCATCATATACCCAATATCAGATAGCAACTGGGTTAGTCCAGTTCACGTAGTACCTAAGAAAGGAGGTGTTACGGTTATAACAAACACAAAAGGCGAATCGGTGGCACAACGTACCCAAACAGGATGGAGAATGTGTATTGATTACAGAAAACTAAACAAAGCTACGCGCAAGGACCATTTCCCATTACCATTCATAGATCAAATGCTCGAGCGCTTAGCCAAACATTCCCATTTTTACTATCTTGACGGATACTCATGATTCTTCCAAATTCCCATTCATCCTGATGATCAAGAGAAAACCATGTTCACATGCCCCTATGGTACCTTTGCATACCGAAGAATGCCATTTGGACTATGTAACGCACCTGCAACTTTCCAACGATGCATGATGGCGATTTTTGCGGACTTTTTGGACGGAATTATGGAAGTATTCATGGACTATATTTCTGTCTGCGGAGAAAGTTTTGACGGATGTTTATCAAATCTTGAGCTAGTACTGAAACGCTGTGTCAATGTCAACCTAGTGCTCAACTGGGAAAAATGTCACTTTATGGTGAGACAAGGAATTGTGTTGGGTCACATTGTATCAAACAGAGGAATTGAAGTCGATAAAGCAAAAATCGAAATTATCAAAAACCTTCAACCACCCAAAACAGTTAGAGAAATAAGAAGCTTTCTAGGACACGCTGGTTTTTACCGACGTTTTATAAAAGATTTCTCTAAAATCACTAAGCCACTAACTGAATTATTAATGAAAGAAGCCGAGTTTATTTTCGACGATAAATGCTTAAACTCATTTGAGACGCTTAAAGAAGCCTTAATTTCAACACCTATAATGCAACCTCCTGATTGGAACCTACCATTTGAAATAATGTGCGATGCAAGCGATTATGCTGTAGGCGCAGTCCTAGGACAACGCAAGGATAAAAAGCTTCACGCTATTTACTATGCAAGCAGAACACTCGATCCCGCATAAATGAATTACGCCACTACGGAGAAGGAACTCCTAGCTGTTGTATTCGCATTGGACAAATTTCGTTCCTATTTAGTAGGCGCCAAAATCGTTATTTACACGGATCATGCTGCGATCCGATACTTGCTAAGTAAGAAAGACGCCAAACCACGACTACTTAGATGGATCTTATTCCTACAAGAGTTTGACTTGGAAATAAAAGACAAAAGGGGGACTGAAGACGTGGTAGCAGACCATTTATCAAGATTGGATGGAATCCAAACCGAGAGTGTTCCCATAAACGAAGATTTCCCATATGAACGCCTTATTGCTAAACTAGAGATAGCTCCTACCGACAATTTAGATCGATATGATGAAAATTTAACAACTGCGGTAGTAAAAGCCATTCGTACCAATACCACATTACCATGGTACACTGATTTCGTTAACTACTTAGCCGCTGGTGTTCTACCACCTGATTTAACGTACCAACAGCGGAAGAAATTCTTCCATGGTATCTACCGTCGTTGTGTTCCTAACAATGAAATAGACGACGTCATTGCTCATTGCCATTCCGACCCTTATGGTGGACACGCTAGTACATCGAAAACTTGTGCAAAAATACTTCAAGCTGGTTTCTTTTGGCCTACTTTATGGAAAGACGTCCATGTAGCAATTATGAACTGCGATAGATGTCAGCGCATAGGAAATATATCTAGACGCGACGAAATGCCGCAAAAAGGGATTCTTGAATTTGAAATTTTTGATGTATGGGGAATGGATTTCATGGGACCATTCCCCGCATCTTTTGGAAATAAGTATATATTGGTATTTGTTGACTACGTATTAAAATGGATTGAAGTCGTCGCTGCACCCACAAATGATACACGGGTGGTACTTAAATTATTCAAGCATGTTATCTTCCCACGATTCGGTATACCAAGACTAATAATCAGTGATGGAGGCTCCCACTTTATCTCTAGACTTTTCGAAAAACTACTTTCAAAATATGGCATTAAACATCGCATAGCCACACCATACCATCCTCAAACAAGTGGACAAGTGGAAGTGTCAAATAGGGAAATTAAACAAATCCTTGAGAAAACCGTAGCCACATCCAGAAATGATTGGTCCTCCAAGCTAAATGATGCTCTTTGGGCATATAGGACAGCTTTTAAAACCCCTATCGGAACAACGCCATTTAAATTAGTTTATGGAAAATCTTGCCATTTGCCAGTAGAATTAGAACATAAAGCTTACTGGGCCATTAAAACTCTTAACTTAAATTACAAGTCTGCTGGCGAGAAACGAATATTAGATATCCATGAATTAGAAGAATTGCATTTAGACGCTTATGAAAATGTTAGAATCTATAAGGAGAGAACAAAAAAATGGCACGATAAGCGTATCTCGCAGAAAGAATTTAAGGAAGGAGACATTGTACTCCTATTTAATTCTAGACTGAAACTCTTCCCGGGTAAATTACGTTCCAGATGGTCTGGACCATTCGAAATTAATAAAGTTTTCCCAAGTGGTGCGGTAGAAATTAAAGGAAATTCCATCGAACCATTTATAGTCAATGGCCAGCGCTTAAAGAATTATTTTAACGTCGAAAATCTAAACTATTTGGCTTATCTGCAGTTAAGTGAGCCACCTACCCCGATACCTAACTGAATAGGTACTGTCTGTCGAGCCATCGACATAAAACAAAAGCGCTTCATGGGAGGCAACCCATGTTTACTTTTAATTATTTTTGTTGTTTTGATACGTTTTTATTTTTATTTTTTCTTAATCTTTCAAATTTTCATGTTGCATCCCTTGCTCCTTTTTATTTTTTATTTTTTACTTTTTTTATTTTAAACTTCTTTTTCTTTTTGATTAACTTCGGCATTTTAACCTGAAAATACTAACTTAGTTTTTCATACATTTATTAAACATTTTCAGGGTAATTCATTAGCTTTAATATTTAGCTCCATGGCACACATGAACTACATGAACATAACCCTGAGAGGTAGGCATCAGAGAAGGCGCTTTGAGGATCTAGTTGAGCGTGAGATGTGTCCTACCATTTATGCTGACGACCATGCTATGACTGCTTTAGGCATTCGTGAGAGTGTTATGTATCTGCTACACCAAATAGGCTGGGACGTTGCTCTAATTCGGAGACGTTATTATACCTACCGTAAATTGACCCTTGAGTTCTTGAGCACATTGAGATATCTACCAAATCATGGGTTAGGTTTCAACCGCGGGCTGATCAACTTCATACTGTTTGATATGGACTACCGCTACAATCATAGGGAGTTTGCCAACCTGTTAGGATTCCCTAATGGCCCTGATGTTATCACCATGACCCAAGAAGACCTATTGCTAGATACTGACCTTGATTTCTTCTGGGGTAGCATTTCTGGAAACAACCATCCTGAGCCAAGTGACCTTTACTCGGAGTCCATCCACAACCCTGCTATCAGGTACTTCCATAAGATCATTGCCCACACCATTTTTGGAAAAGAGAATAATGTTACATCTGTGTCACGTGATGAGCTTTTCATCATGTACTGTGCTTCTCAGAACCGTCCAGTAAATGGTGCCACCTATATGCTTGCTAATATGGAACGTATTATCCAAACACCAAATTCCCCAATCCTCATAGGTGGGTTAGTCACTATGATCTCCAATGCCATTAGACTCCGAAGGCCTATGTTAGGATCAAATCCGCACTATGGAATTAAGCCAATGAACATTAAATTTTGCTTCAACACTAGTTTTATAGGAAACCTTGGGCCGAATGAATTTGAGCTGCTGATTAACCATGAAACTTTCCACCAGTTTGTACTCCCAAACACTATCACTAGTGTCCACAATAGAGCAAATTGGCTTTTTGATCTCCACCATCCTCCTACACCGCCTTCGTCTCCTTCCACTATTGACATCTATGAAGTCCCAAATACCTCTCCAGATGCTGAAGATCCTGAAACACCACCTGGATACCACCAGTTTCCTGACCCATGGGAGCAGCATGTAGTTTCCACTGAGTCCACCTTCCAGGTTCCCGAGATGCCACCACCACCTCCACCTACTGTCACCCTCGACTCTTTGAATGCAGAAATAACCGGAATGCGGGGTGAGCTTACATCTTTACGTGTGGATTTCATTGCTTTTATGGATTTGGTGACGGACCAACTGGATTTCATTCACCAACATCTCTCATCTACTCATCGTGGCTAGGAGTTACCGTCGTTATGCTAAATTGTTTCGCTCTTGCATTTGTATACACAGTGATGTCACTATTTAGTTTACGTGTGGGGGAGGAACCTAGTTTGTTTTAGTATTTTATTATTATTCTGTGCATTTAGTTATTATTTGTTTCAAATTCTAAACAATTTTACTAGTTAATGAAATTTCAATTATTCATCAAGTTTCAATTCTATTGTCGTTACTGCTATTATTTCATTTTAAACAAAGTTTACTCTTTACAATTTTTTTAGAAACATACATTTTATTTCAATTTCAGTATATTTTTCATTTTCATTAATTTTACTGTGTGTTACATCAGATATTATATTTACTGTTCATATTTTTTTCAAAATTTTGTCATACGATGTGTGTTGGACATATTGTGCATGTTTACTGTGCTAGGATACTGTGTTATAATGTTGGAAATTAAAATGTTTCATTCATTTCATTAATATAATTATTTAAATGTGTAACGCTCGTAACGTCCTCGTGACGAGCGTAACACACGTTTCACCGTGTTACGCCCGTCAGCCCATTGTGACGACCTTCACGCGCACCCAATAGCAGATTCTGCTATTACAGAAGTCGTTCCCTCTTTCCATTCATTCTTCCCATTTTTCCCAAAACCTGAACGGTACCCATTCAAAATTTTTCTCAAATTCCCACTCCAACACTTAAACTCCATCAACCCACTACTCAATCCACATTCCAAACCATTTTCACGATTCAATATTTTGCATGCACTATGGCCAACAATCAGCAAGTCCCCAATCTCACTTTCAGAGCCGGCGAGCAAGGTGAAACCCAACGACTCAAATTCCAGAAGTTCCAACACCGCGGTCTTCAACCTACTCGGTATGTTGACCTTGATTGTTTGAGGAATTTGGGATTGTTAGACAGCGTCCGACAACTTTTGCAGAACGTGAATTTACGGAACCTGTGCCGCGAACCGTAACCCATTTACGAAACTCTCACCTTTGAGTTTCTGAGTTCCTTTGCATACATTACTCCCCCTGGTGCCACGAACCAACTCTCAGGCGTGGCCAAATTTCATATGTTTGGCACTGAGCATCAGCTACCCTAAATCGATTTCGCACGGCTGCTCGGTTTCTGTTCTGATGAAGGCGTCCACTTCCAGGTGCCAGATAATTTCGGCGAGGAAGCTTTTAACTTATGGCACAATATGACAAACATTCGTGCCGGATCTTACGACCACCTCAACGCCACACATATTCATAATCCGGCTATCTGATACTTTTACCGCATCCTCTACAACACCATCTTCGCCCGAGACAGCAATCACAAGCTCAACTCCAAGGAGCTCTTCTTCATGCATTGCGCATTCACCGGCCAGAAGATCAACGCTGCCCCATTTTTACTGGCCCATATTCACTCTATTTGTGCTAGAGGCGGAAAACCCTTCTATTTCGGAGGGATTGTCACTTCTCTTTCCATAGCCCTGAATTATGGTGCCGCTCTCGCAGATATGCCTTCTATGGCACTGGCTTTACTGACTCTGGATCACTGCAAGGTTGTACACCTCATTTATGAGCGGGAGGATGGAAGATTCCATCCTGTGATCAAAAACATTGTTTATCATAACATAACTTTGCCTTGCAGGGACCGATTCGATCCACAAAACAGAGCTAACTGGTTATTCGATCCTGCAGCTCCCGAGGGGCGTGTTCCTACTCATGAAGACCAGCCTAATGCCCCTGCAGACGAAATGCAAGAAGAGCTAGACAGTGTTGCCCCCATCCACAACACTCCAGGACCTCCATCCGCACCACCTCCTTTTACTCTTGAAGACGTTCTCCGCACCATCCATCAGCAAAATCAAATGAGTGCCGCACTTGAAAGAAGACAACAGGAACAATATGAATATTTATGCGCACAAAACACTCAGATTCTGACTGGCCAGCGGAGCATGAACGAGAGGTTGGATGAGGCTCTGTCTGAACTTAACTCCTTAAGTTTGGACGTCAGCACCCTTGGCTACCAGGACACTGACACCGAAGCCACTTCTACCAGGCGATCACGCACTAGGAGTAGAGGACGTGGCCATCAGTAGTTTTATTTATTTTCTAAGTAGTTTACTTTTTCTGTTTCATTTCCTTTCTGTTTGTTTTTATATTTGTATTTCCCCGCCTATATACCGCAACATTGAGGACAATGTCGAATTTAGTGTGGGAGAGGTACCTTTCCATCTTCCATAAACAAGTAATTTTTTATGATATTTCTCAATTCAAATTCTTTGCTTTATTTAGCCATACCGAAAATTTTTACTTTATCTTCGCATTAGCTCGACATACCTATTTTAACGAAATCCCAGTTGAGGAAGCCGAAAACGATTCAACAAGATCGATACAGTCATGACATCGTAGACTTCCTACTTACGCGATCCGTTTCAATAACCATTATACCTATATCTTGAGTTTTAGTTCTAAAGTAACCCCTAGTAGTTTATACTAGCAGTCAGCACCGTCTTGAAACAAACCACGTGGAGAATCGATGAATATAAGTGTTTGATGCCTGATCAATGAAATATCCTTCTTATCTAGCTGCTAAAAGAAAAGAAAATTTTATGCACCAAAATACAAGGTCACATATAATAGTTGAGCAAATAATGAAGGAATCCATTGTTGGTTGGTTCAGAGGTATCTGGTTCTGAACTTGGTAGGGCGTGCTACGGCTCGATCCCCCACAACCTCCAATTTGGATAACATATGTAGGGTTGCCACATTCGTGTACCAGACCCCGTGCTAAAAGGATCAAAGTCACTAACTGGTTACTCCACTACGTGCGTACCAAGACAAAGGGCTTAATGTGATTGCGCTAGAACAAAACCGGGTGAAATAGATACGAGAAACTCTGGGCAGAATTATAACGGGACTATTGGACAGGTTGTTTGAAATATAAGTCCATGACTTAGCTTACTGCTTGTGTCATTAGCGTATCGTTAGTGTTTCACTTAAGTATCGGTCGAACTGATGAGGATTTCTCGTAATTGCTTTAAAAACCAAAGGTATGTCATGCATGTGCGCTTGATAAAACTTGTCTGATCTTTCTAAACGACTATTTTCTTGAGGACAAGCAAAGGTTTAAGTATGGGGTAATTTGATAACGAGAAATCGTATCATATAATTACTACATTTTTATCGATTTGCATAATACATTAACTCGTTTAACTCCCGATTGTTCCGATTTTTTGTGTCTTTTCACAAGTACAAGATGTTTCAAATCAAATCAATGGAAAATGATCACATGAAGGAAGCTAACCAAGAATCAGAAGAAAAAGAACTAAATCTGCAAAATCTGTAGATTTTGTTGTCATGACGACCGTCACACCCCCATGACGAGCGTAACGCGCTCACAACTTGAAGGACGCTCGTCACCCATCATTGACGAACGTAACGCGCTATTTAAGCGCATTACGACTGTCACCTCCTCATGACGACCGTCACACGCTTATTTCAACATTATGCATAACAGGAGACGTGGGAAACGTAGTGGACGGTTCTCTTCTCCTACAATTCCTCAACTTACAGCAACGTACAGTCCGAGTCTTCCTCCACTCAAGCAGTTCCTAAATTTTCTTAACTGCAAAAATCCTCTTCTATAAATAGGAGGCATTTTAATGGAACAGAGTCGGAGATTTTTTTCTACAGAGCCAAACTTTTGCCTTTCTGAATTATTTTATTTTTATTTGCTTTTGAACCATTTACACCTACTGTAATTTTTAGTTTCCAAAATTAGTTCCAAAAGTGTTAGTTCTTTATCTAAGAATTAACACGGTCATATATTTCAATTAATTGCAAGGATATTGTACGCACTCAAGATTACCACAGCAACATATTTACAGGTTTTTATGCAATTGGTTTTTATTTATTCTTATGCCATGTTAGTTATTTTTATGAATTGTATTTTACCTTGCATGATTACTAAATATACTATGTCTGGCTAATTTTGTTTGTACCGGTATGTGACTCCTAAGCACCGAAGGAATTCGGTGATAACTTGGCTAAAAACTTTTATAAATAATTTATGGTTTCCAATTTCCATATTTAATTTAACTACCCTTGTCACGAGAGTGAGAGGATATTTAACACGATTTTTCCACGAGAGTGGGAAATTAATTAAGGCAAAAACCTGCATGCGAGAGCTGGGGTTTGACCCAGATAGTGGAAACGAACCATTAATTTTTAAATACACGAGAGTGCTTTAACAAATTAATTAAACTCAAGTAGTTTTCAAAAAGTGTTATTAAATTTAAAGTGCATCCACTAGGTTTAGTAGCATAACTTATTTCATGAACACGAGAGTGTATGTCTCAGGTTTTTAAACAATTCGTTTTTACCGAAATACTTTATACGCCAAGCGATTCACTGAGTTCTCGAAGTCTGACTATCACATACCGATATAGCTATAACTATTGTTTTTAATTAAAAATTTTTCCCCCAAAACCAAATATTTATCGCTTAGTTAAACAATTGTAACATTATATCGTATGCGATTGATCCTCAGTCTATGTGGGTTCGATAATCATTTAAAACTAGAACGACTAAACTGTATACTTGCAGTTAGTATCCCAATAGACTCATAAAGTCCTGATCAGAAACTAGTAGCAATTTTGTATGTTGTTTGTCTGGGAAGAATCAGAATAAATCTTGGAGCAATTTATATGAACCAGAAGTGTTCCTTTGGAATGTATCAGGATAATTTGTTGAGAGGTTTAAACTGAACCAAAGAGGTCTTGAATATTCTTTAACTGGATAGAATCATAGTAGATCTTTGAGCGATTTATCTGAACCAGAGAAAGTCTCTACTAGGAAAGAATTAGAATAAATCATTGAGAGATTTATCTGAACCAGCGGGTATTTGGAGAAGAATCAGAATAAATCATTGAGAGATTTATCTGAACCAAAGAAAACGTCTACTAGGAAATAATCAGAATAAATCGTTGAGAGATTTATCTGAACTAGCATGGATTTGGAGAAGAATCAGAATAAATCGTTGAGATATTTATCTGAACCAGAGAAGACGTCTGCAGGAAAGAATCAGAATAAACCGTTGAGAGATTTAAACTGAACCAGCAGGGATCTGGAGAAGAATCAGAATAAATCATTGAGAGATTTATCTAAACCATAGAAGATGTCTGCGGGACAAAATCAGCATAAACCTATTGAGAGATTTAAACTTAAACGATAGGGATCTGGAGAAGAATTCGAATAAATCGTTGAGAGATTTATCTGAACCAGAGAAGACGTCTGAACTAGAGAAAGCGTCTGTAGGAAAGAATTAGAATAAATAGTTGAGAGATTTAAATTGAACCAACGGGGATCTGGAGAAGAATCAGAATAAATCGTTGAAAGATTTATCTGAACCAGAGAAGATGTTTGCGGGAAAGAATCAGCATAAACCTGTTGGGAGATTTAAACTGAACCGGCAGGGATCTGGAGAAGAATCAGAATAAATCATTGAGAGATTTATCTAAACCAGAGAAGACGCCTGAACCAGAGAAAGCGTCTACAGGAAAGAATCAAAATAAACCGTTGAGAGATTTAAGCTGAACTAGTAGGGGTCTGAAGGAAATATTTGTTATGTAGATGGTCGACCAGTCCTTTCTCAGGAATTGATCTATAATTGACTTATTGAAAATTTGACGATAATTTTCTGTTGATTGATCTTTCCTGAAAAGATGAAAGGTTAGTTGCATGCAATACCATGATGTATGAAATGCATGGTATAATGCTTTTTTCTCAAGATAAATGAGATTGCACTATATGCATTTGTGCTGTCAATGCTATAACATATGGATGTAATGTATGGACACATTAATTGCTATGCCGCAGTGTTGCTGGAGTCGGGGAAAATAAATCCCTGAGGTTTGTTGGGAATGAGGAGTGTAAGTCTTCATATTTTGAAGTTGAAGTGTTGATGGATGAGTTTCCGTTTATTAGAGAAATAAACTCTATTGTGGAAGGGAAACGTCGTGCATTGTTTGTGGACCTCAAGAAATCCTACTGGGGAATCCTGAGAAACTGGGCGACTTTCACTGGGGAATCTTTGGAGCGGTAACTGGAAGTTTTACTCCGTCGGAGATGTGAGAGAACTTGATACCATTAGGCTGCATGTTAGCAATCCTGTAGTGGGATGTCCCGCTCTTGTTGGAAAAAGTACCTGCGGGGGATTTTGTGGAATGGTTTATAGACATTATACTATTTCTTAAAGCCATTAGTGATTGTATTTCTATTTTATGTTCCCCTTTTTTTTCTCATTTGTAAACAGTAGTCACGTTCAAATGCATATGTTCAAAAATAATCATTGGACGTTTTTTGCAAACAAAACACGGAAATTAAAGAAAAATAGATAGTTTTGCACTTTCTAAGGAATATCTTTGTATTAACTTGAACAAGTATTTTTGTATAATGAGACGAACATCCTAGTAAGGGAGTGTCGTCGTAGAAAATGAAAATTGATTTCAAAGAAAAGATAGCTATGTGAAATAATCCCATGGGGTTCCCATTCTGCTATAGCCTTTGTGTCTCTGAGCATCTCGTCCACTTGTTGCATTGTCTGAATCTGATTGGATTAATTAGAACCGTTTGAGCTTATCAGTCGATACTAAAGGTTGCCTGTAAGGTGATTCAATGGGACATAGTCATACACTTTAATTCCCTAACTTTTTCCTGGACCTCCCTTTCGGGTTTTGTCCACCGGGATAGCCTTTTTTGCCAAAGCCACCCTTTCAGGTTTTCATCTTGCCGGGTGTACAATTTTTTTGGTATTTTATCCCTAATTTTTGCCCGAACCTTTGCAGTTCGCTGGGATGCCCTAATTTTTGCCTAGGCCAGTCGACCTAGCGGGTCTTTATTCATGTGTAGTATCTTTTGACTATGTCCGCATTTACAGGATGCGGAAGGTCGTCACCATCCATAGTGGTTAAGATCATTTCTCCACCAGAGAATATGTTTTTGATCACAAATGGTCCTTCGTGTGTAGGAGTTTATTTTCCTCTGGGATCACCTTGTGGCAATATGATACGCTTAGTCACCAACACGATATACCTGACGTCTGACCTTCTTGTTAAAAGCTTTTATCATACGTTTTTGGTACATCTGACCATGACAGACAGCTGTAAGCCTCTTCTCGTCGATCAAGTTCAACTGGTCAAGTCAAGTTTGAATCCATTCATCTTCATTCAGCCATGCATCCTTTATGATTCTCAGAGAAGGTATTTGGACTTCAATTGGTAGAACAACTTCCATGCCGTATACCAAGGAGAAAGGAGTTTCCCTTGTCGACGTACGCGACGTGGTATGGTAACCATGGAGAGCAAATGGTAACATCTCATTCCAGTCCTTATAGGTCACTGTCATTTTTTGTATGATCTTCTTGATGTTTTTATTTACGGCTTCGACAACACCATTCATCTTTGGCCGGTAAGGAGAAGAATTATGGTGTTAGATCTAGAATTACGCGCATAGGGTAGTGACATAGTATTGTTGAGATTGGTACCATTATTCGTAATGATTCTCTCTGGGATACCGTACCGATAGATGAGATTCTGTTTGATGAATCAGGCCATAATGTTATTGGTAACAGAAGCGAAAGAAGCTGCCTCAATCCACTTTTTGAAGTAGTCAATGGACACCAAGATGAAGTGGTGTCCATTATAAGTTGTAGGCTTGACTTCTCCAATCATGTCTATGCCCCACATCACGAATGGTCAGGGAGCAGTCAAGATGTTTAGAGGAACTGGAGGCACATGTACTTTGTCAGCATAGATCTGACACTTGTGACAGGTTCGTGAATGCTGATGGCAATCTGCTTTCATGATAGACCAATAGTACCCCACCCGTAGGATCTCTTTAGCCATTATGTGCCCACTAGAATGGGTGTCAAAAGTTCCTTCATGTAGATCAGCCATGATCTTGTCTGGCTCAACCTTGTCTATGCAACGAAGCAAAGTAGAGTCGTGGTTGCGCTTGTAGAGAATGTCATTACTGAGGAAGAACTTAGCAGAGAATCTTCTCAAGAACTTCTTATCATTGACTGAAGCTCGCTCCAGATACTCTTGGGCCTCGAGATACCTCTTAACTTCATGGAACCAAGGCTTGTCCACTACTTCTTCAGTATCGATCTCGTGACAGTAAGCTGATTCATCCATCCGCTCAATGGTGATCTAGGGAGCCTCGTTACCCCACTTGAGTTTAAACATGGATGACATAGTGGCTAGCGCGTCCGCTAGTTGATTTTCCTCTCGTGGAAAATGCTCAAAGGTAATTTCCTCAAAATGTGGGATTAATGTCAACACATGTTCTTTGTAGGGGATGAGATTAGGGTTCTTCGTGTCCCATTCTCCTTTGATCTTACTGATGACTAAGGATGAATCTCCAAATACACTTAAGGGCATGATTCCCAAATCTATGGCATCTTTGAGACCCAAAATACACGCTTCGTATTCTGCCATATTATTGGTACAGTTGAAACAAAGTCTTGCAGTGAAGGGAGTATGACATCCTTTAGGGGATATGATTACAGAACCTATGCCATTGTCGAGTGCGTTGGAAGCTCCGTCAAAAACCAAGGTCCATCGGGATCCTTGTACAGGTCTGTCATATGGTATGAATTCTTCACAATTGTTTACCATCATGATGTCTTCATCTGGGAACTCGAACTTCATGGATAGATAGTCATCCACATCCTGATGAGCAAGGTGATCGGCTAATACACTAACCTTTATGGATTTCTGGGTAGTGTATTGAATATCATATTCGGTCAAGATCATCTGCCATCTTGTTATCCTTCCATAGAGGGTCGGGCTTCTCGAATATGTATTTTATTGGATCCATCTTGGATATCAATAAGGTAGTATGGGTCAACATATACTATCTTAGCCGGCGAGCAGCCCATGCCAGAGCGCAACAAGTTTTCTCGAGCAGTGAATATCTGGTTTCACAGTCGGTAAACTTTTTGCTCAGGTAGTATATTGCATACTTTTTTCAGCCTGACTCAGCATGCTGCCACAGCACACACCCCATTGAATTTTCCAAGACAGTTAGATACATTATCAAAGGTCTTCCCTTGACCAGCGACATCAAAACAGGAGGCTCTTGAAGGTACTCTTTGATCTTGTCGAAGGCAGCTTGACAGTCGTCGTTCCAATCCAACACTTGATCTTTCTTCAGTAATTTGAATAATGGTTCGTAAGTAGTGGTTAGGTGAGAAATGAATCTGGCGATGTAGTTTAGCCATCCTAAGAATCCTCTAAATTCCTTCTCGGTGCGAGGAGCAGGCATTTCTTGTATTTCTTTTACCTTGGCAGGGTCCACTTCGATACCTTTACCACTGACGATGAAGCCTAGGAGTTTACCGGACCTTACTATGAATGTGCATTTACTCGGGTTCAGCCTTAACTTGTTTTTCTTTAGCCTTTCAAACAGTTTCTGCAAATGGTCAAGATGTTCCTCTTCAGTTTGAGATCTGGCTATCATGTCATCCACGTAGACCTCTATTTCGTGATGGATCATATCATGAAATAGAGCTACCATGGCGCGCTGATATGTTGCCCCAGCGTTTTTCAACCCGAATGGCATAACTTTATAACAGAACATGCCCCACTGTGTGACGAAGGTCGTTTTCTCCATGTCCTCAGGTGCCATTTTGATTTGATTATAGCCTGAGAAACCATCCATAAAATTAGAACACTTTACGTTGTGCGGTATTGTCAACCAGAATATCGATATGGGGAAGCGGGAAATCATCCTTAGGGCTTGCCCTATTCAAATCTCTGTAATCCACACACATGTGTACTTTACCGTCCTTTTTAGGCACTGGAACAACATTGGCAACCCATTATGGGTAGGAGGTGACAGCTAAGAATCCGACATTGAATTGTCTCATGACTTCCGTCTTGATCTTCTCTGACATATCTGGCCGCATGCGACTGACTTTCTGTTTCACCGGAGGGCAGTCTTCTTTTGTCGGTAGACGATGGACCACGATATCAGCGTCAAGTCCTAGCTTGTCTTCGTATGACCAAGCAAAGACCTCAACATAGTCATGTAGTAACTGAGTTAAGCGCTTCTTTACACTAGGTTCTAGATTGGCACCTGCCTTGACTTCTTTCTTGTCCTATTCGATACCTAAGTTAACTGTGTCAACCAGTTCTTCGTGGGGATGTATGGTCCTTTCTTCCTGTTGTAGCAACCTGGCTAGTTCCCCTGGAACTTCACAATCTTCCTCACCTTCGTCTTCGGCTTGGTAGATTGGATTTTCAAAGTCACAATTGGCCATAGCTGAATTGTTACCCATGGGATCCTGAGTAGATGTGGATCTGCATTTTGATATGTGAGTGTGTGTAAGAGCATAGCTATATTTGAAAAAATAAAAATGTAGAAAAAAGAAGAACAAAGAGAGTAAAATTTGTATGCAAAAACATCCATGATTAATTGATGACATATGAAAATGAAGTAACAACCCTTACAAATTAACAGTTGTGCCTCGGGTAAGACACAAGGTTTTAAAAGTCTAAATTGTTTAATTATTATAGGTCTGACAAAAATTTAAAGACAATTACTATTGGATAAAAGTAATAGGGACATATTCTTTGGCTTCCAAATTGTTGAGTCCTCCGCTGATAGTTGGAAAAATCCATTCTTCCAGGTCACAATTGTCATCACTATCCTCCACTGTGTTGACTCCATGGTTGTTGATCCACAAAGGTGGTCCCCCGGCACGAGCACGACGAACAGCTTTCTGGTCTCTTGAAGTAAAATCCAAACCGAATTTATCAGATTTGTAGGGAATATTCGGGATTTGGCCCAAAATAGTACACCCACCTTCTTCGACTACTGCCTTGGCATCTTTCAGAGAAGCCATCTTTAGCGGAGGTCTGGTAATCTTAGGGACTTGAGAAACAATCTTGGTTGCTGCAACTATTTGTGGGACTTCCTCGAAATGCTGACACGAAGTTTCGATGAATTCACCATCCATTTCCACATATCTGAAGGAGTTCAGGTGACTGACCATATATTCCTCCTCTCCATGGACAGTGATGATTTTTCCCTTCATTGGGTACTTCAACATCTGATGTAATGTAGAGGTGATGGCACCAGCGTTATGAATCCAAGGCCGGACCAATAAACAGGAATGGGAAGGGCGAATATTCATCACATAGAAAGTTGAATCAAAGGTTTGAGTTCCAACTTTAATGGGGATGTCCACCTCCCCGTGCACCATTCTCTTTGAACCGTCGAAGGCCCTTACCACTATGTTTCTGGGATTTAAGGTCAAACCTTCACAGTCTAGTCTATCCAGAGCCTTCTTAGGCAGCACATTCAATGATGAACCAGTATCTACCAGGACATGGGCCAAAGTAGTGCCCCCTGCATTCGACAGAGACATGAATGTCTCATTGTGTTTCCTCCCTCTAGGTGCCAGGTCAGCATCAGAAAATCCCAAACCATTATCAACAGTCAAATTGGCCATGCAATCTTCGAATTGGTCAGCAGAAGTTTCCTGTGGCACATGGGCAGTTTTAAGAAATTTCACCAATGCCTTCGCATGAGCTTCGGAGCACAATAGTAGAGTTAGTATAGAAATCTTTGAAGGGGTATGCCCTAGTTGTTCGACTACATTGTAGTCGCTTATCTTTATAATTTTCAAAATTTCTTCCATCTCCTTCTTGGAAGCCTCTGGGATAGATACCGATTGCGCCTTCAACCGGACAGGTTCAACCAAAATGCTTTTTCCCTGAGTCTCAGTCGGCTTGGTGATAGGGGTGTCAGCAGGGGTAACCCCAGGAACTGTAGTAGTAGTGTCAACAGGAACAAAAGTAGGGATGATCAAAAGAACGGTAACAGTTTTTGGAGGAGCAATATCAGGGGAGAACACTCTTCCACTTCTGGTTATTTTGCTGGTTCCCACAATGTTGCTGATGTCAGGGTCAGCCCTCTCAAAAACCGAGTCTTCACCAGTCAGACAATCTTGTTTGACGCCATGGTTGTAGACATCACCCCCATAGTTCCAGGGGACAGTTTTATCTGAGGAGTACGGGATTGGCCCTGGAATAGTAATTATCAGTGGAGTCACCTTCAGGACAGATGTAATCCTAACGGGTCTTTTGGTGGATACCCTGGGAGGATTGGCGGAAATGGTTACTATTGAAACATCCTTGTAAGCAATGGTTGGAACGGGAGTCTTTTCGAACAAAATCTCTTTGTCATCCATCAGGCGTTGGACACCTGATTTTAATAAATGACAACTAGTCGGTAAGGATAAACAGAGGTGGCAGCCTTCGCCATAACCCGGAAATAAACCAGCCTTCAATGGGTTCCTCTTGACGGTTAGGAGAGGAGTAACAACTTCATCAACAACAGCAAAAAACACATCATCTTCAATAGCGTTAACACCACGATTGTGCTTGGGCATAGGAGCGGTGATAACATTTTGGATCTCAGGAGCGTCAAATTCAATTTCTTTTGCCTCGAGAAGGTCTTGCACCTTGTTTTTCAAAACCCAGCAGTCGTTTGTATCATGACCTGGAATTTCTGAATGGTAAGCACAATGGGCGTTTGGGTTGTAACGGGGAGAGGCAATGTTGGGATTCTTCGGACCTTCCCGCAAGGTCACCAGATTAGATTTCAACAAATGCGGTAAGACTTGAGACATCGTCATATTTATCCGGGTAAACTGTCTTACCGGTCTTTCCATTCTAGGCTAGTTGTTCTTTTATTAAATAGGTGCATGCTTAGGGATCATGACGGCCCCTACCGTTGGACGGTGCTCAGTTTTGTCCTGATTCCTTTGATGGTACATAGCACCAACCTCTTTCTTACCAGCAAATGGTTTCTTCAACGCACTCGAGGATGCATCTTTTTGAATTTTTCCACTTCTTATACCCGCTTCTACTCGTTCGCCAGTCATGATTAATTCGGTAAATCCATCCGAGGAGCTTCCGATCAAGTGTTTGAAGAATGGACCAGACAGTGTGCCTAAGAACATATCCACCAATTCCCGGTCAGATAGAGGGGGTTGGACTCTTCCTGCGAGATCCTGCCATTTTTAAGCATAGGTTTTGAAACCTTCACCTGCACCCATGGATATGCCTTGCAGCTGTGTTCGAGTTGGAGCTAAGTCATCATTATACTGGTATTATTTATAAAAGGCGGAAGCCAAGTCTTCCCAATTGCGAATATTGGTCCCTTCCAATTGATATAACCAATCCAACTGCGTCCCTGACAAGCTTTCTTGGAAGAAATGTACCCATAGGTCTCTATCGGTAGTATGGGGCTGAATTTTTCTGACGTATGATCTCAAATGCAGCTTTGGACAAGAGACACCGTCATATTTAGTGAAAGTGGGGACCTTGAATTTCTGCGATATGACAACCCCTGAGACATGTCTTAGATCCTTAAAATCCAACCCGGGTACTTTCTAAATCTCTATAGCATTTAAGCGATCTTCCAATTGTTTGTATTTGTCGTCAGCTGGAGGATACTACTCTTCAAAGTAATCAACCTCTTCAAATTCTGGATGGTCAGTCACTTCCTTGTTTTTACCTTCTTGATGGTCCCCTTCACCTGGTGATGTTGCAAAGTCTAGGGTCCGTCTGGCTGGCCCTTGGAACCTTCTTCCCAGATTCAAAACACCGGTTGATTTCTTTGCTTTCTTCTTGTTTTCTTTGATCAGTAAAGTTTTCAAATCCTCTTGTCCTTTTTCCAGAGTTAAGAACATTTGTTGAAACTGTGCGTTTTGCGCCTGGATATCTTTTACTGTCTGTTCAATATCCATCTCACTGAAATAAACAGTAGAAAGATAAGGAGACATGTTGTAAGAAACCTGTTTGTGTTATGATGAATGAAGATGCATATGCAAATAATTTCAAGGAAATTAGAGATTTAAATTTACTTTAGACAAAAAGGAACGCACGTTATATTAATAAATCAAAGTTTGAGTACATCATGCCTCTTTGGGCTTATAAAGAAATAAAAATATAAAAATTTAAGACAAAAAAGTTGAACACATCCTCTTTGGTGCGATGTAGGCGTTCAGACTCCGCTCTTCATGAAGTTGCTTGGTGAGTTCCAGAACTTTCTTCTTGCTGGCGTAGAATTGGGCCTAGAAAGTGTCTCGCTCCCCCTTAAGCTGTATCCAATCCCTTTGCAAGTCTTCGAGAGAGGTGGGCATGTTAGGATGAAGGATAGTGTATGGGACATCTCCTTCCACAACAGGTTCTATGATAACTGGTAAGATGGAAGGATAAGGCATCACAAGTTTCTGAGCACGAGCTCGCACCCACTTAAGGTAAGGCTCAAGGGGGATGGAATTCTTGTGCCCCAATGTATTTCTATCTACCTTTTTTAACATCCTCCAAGCTCGGATAAACCTCTGGCGGTAACCTTGATTGTCATTCTCGTAGTCAAATACCAACCCTTGAATAAGCATCTCATATGGACCATCCCTTCGGGCGTAACCAAATTGTCATAATGCTAAGCAGGGGTTATAAGTGATACCTCCTCTAATGCTAAGTAAAGGGACATTAGATAATTCTCCACAACGGTCGACGATAGTAACATTCTCCAAAGATCGGGAACACCAAAGAATATCTAAATGTCTGAGTGTCATCAACCTATGTGACCACCTTCAACCTTGCCCGTTCTTCAATACAGATTGTGGAAGATGCGAAATAAACCATCTTGCCAAGAGAGGAGTACAACACATAGGATACCTCTTTTCCTCATAGTGCGAGAGTGAAAAGAATGAAGGATTTCTCCTAACAAAGTAGGCATCACGTTACGAGACATGAAGATTTTGACGACGTTTACATCTATGAGTTGGTCGGGATTTGGAAACAAAACCATCCCATAGATGAGAACGGCCACAATTTCCTCAAAAGCTTGAAAATCCAAAGAGTTCCAACAGTCTTGAGCTTTCTCAAACAAGAACTTGGCTAAGAAACCTTTAACACCACTCCTTGTTTCCCAATTAGTTGTGACCTCAGATTGTTGCAAGTGTAGGGCTTCAGAAATCTCTTCTGGTTTTGGATATCTTTCTGTACCGTTGAAGGGTAGTTGATTGAGAATGGGAATCCTCAAGAGTTAGGAGAATTCTTCCAAAGTTGACACAAGTTGATAATCGGGAAATGTGAAGCAATGGTGTAAAGGATCAAAGAATTGGAAGAGCACCTCCATCATATCTTTATCAGTGTTGGAGGTAACCAAGTTTAGGAGGCGACCATGTCTTTCGGTAAACGGATAATTCTCAGGAACCCTTGATGCTAACTCTTTAAGTTGAGGAGGGATCCTTACGAGATTGACTTGAATGGTTTTCCTGCGAATAGAATCCATGTCCTACAAAATAAAACAAATATAAATTCCCAAAATCCTTGAAATGGTTAGTGAGTATGAGTATGATGTTATGATGTTTATGATGTTATGATGTTTATGATGTTATGTACAAGTAAATATATACAAACAAAACAAACAAGTCCTTAGGTTTAGGCTTGCATGGGGTCTCATAGGTAAGTACCCTCTTGAAGTTTAGTTGGCTCAAACCTGTCTTAGTAATAGTAATTGGGTTCTAAGGGAGCTCAATATCACTAGTTTGTTTTCTCGGGCATTGTTTCAGTGCAAGCCTCTTTAATGGCGACCAAAATATTCCAAAAAACCAAACCTCAATGAGTGTAGTATCGAGTATCTACCAACTTTGGACTGCACCAAAGCCGGTCATTTCACTACGTCCTACTGGCTAAGTTGGTCAAGTAAAGGTTCTAAAAGTCAGTTAGTGCTTCACGACATCACTCAGCGGCCCCGTATTCTCCTTGACTACTCAAGGGCTACCGGTACCCACAAATATGTCACACTAACGTAGCTATTGCTTAGACCATGTCGGTATACCCTGCACAGTTTCCACAATGTATTGCTACTTACCTACAAGGTATCCCAAATCTGGGTAGAGGATTTAAAACCAAACAAAGAACAAAAATGTAAAGCAAACAAATCAAACAACGAAACAAGTAAATGTGATCTAGCCCTAAGGTAACCTCACTTTTAAAATTTTCCCCAGCAGAGTCGCCAGTTCCGTAACGCTGTCGGAGAACTGACTTGGTTGTTTTGCGCTTGATCGCAATTGTTGCGGATAGCAAGAGTCGCCACCGAATTTTCTTTTATCCAAAAGGAAAGGCTGAAAAGAATAGGAAATACCTTTGAGATTGTTTTCTTGAGTTCGGGGGGTAGATTATGAAAATGGAAGGTATTAGCACCCTTTTCATTCGTAGTTATCTACGGGCTCTTAGTTGGTTGCTAGATCACTTGCTTTTGATTGAAAATGTGCTTTGTGTGGTTTTTGAAAGTATTTTGAAAAGGCATCATCGTTTAGGCAAACTTTGTAATGATTCTCGTTCGTAAGAATGTATACAACGTGTTGATCTTTTGAAAATGCTTTCAAGTTTGAAAGATGTTTTGAAAATGTTGGTGTTTGTTTTGAAAATAGCAAGGATGTTTTGGTTTGAAAATGAGCAAGCAACTAGAAACATTATACCTACTCAAAAGTCTTTCTTGTTTATTTCCTCTTTCCTTTGACATTGTTATTTTACCATGGATTGGTAAGTAACCTTATCTTTGGATGTAAAAGGGACGGGAAAGGGTCATTGTATAGCTATGATTAGCAATGTTGTAAGATATCTTAGCATTTTCTTTAAGGGAATAAGATCATTTTTGAAAGGCAACTTTGATAGTGTCATCGAGAGACTATGATCTTGTATTTTTTTATTGTTTTTGCTAAGATACCCCACATGCATAATATGGCCATTTTCATAAGGCAACAAAGTGGATTTACCCTAAGGGTGTAAGTGTGCAAGTGTATTGTTTTACATGTATTGTTTTGTCTTTGAATTAAGGTTTGCTAATTTGTTGATTTTAATCTTTCCATACAAACCCTAATTTACTAGCATAAAGCATTAAATTGCGGAAAATAAAAATATTAAGTTATTACATCATTAGGGGAGTGGGTGTATAAATTTACAAAAATGTGGAAATTGCAAGAAAATTAAATCTAATTAACTTTTACAACCATATTGAATATTGTACAAAATTGAAAATAAAATGCATGAATGAAAATGAAAAAAAAAAAGATTTTTGTTTGTTTTTTTATGAAAGGGTTTAGTCTTGACCTAATTAAAGAAAATAATTAAGGAAAATTAACTTAAACTAATTAAGAAAAGAAATTAACTTTAAAAGGATTTTTAGGGTTTTTAAGAAAAAGGTTTTAAATTAATAAAAATAAAATGAGAAAATTAATTAATTAAGAGAAACCTAAATTCTAAGTTAATTTTAATTAGAAAAATAAAATAAAAATTAAACCTAAGTCTAAATATTAATTAATTAAGAAAAATAAATTTATTTATTAAAAGAAAAATGTTTTTGTTCTTTTTGTCTTTATAAAGAAAATAAAATAAATAAGTGTAAATAATAAATAAAAATATTTTTATATTTTTTTTCATTTATAAAAATAATAATAATAATAATAATAATAATAATAATAATAATAATAATAATAATAATAATAATAATAATAATAATATAAGAAAGGAAATAAATAAAATAAAGTTGGGCCATGTGTGCAAAAGTAAGGTAGGGGTTAGAAGCAGCAAAAAAGAACAAAAGCCCAAAGGAGAGGCCCAGGTGCTGCTGTGTGACAAAAAAGAGAGAAAATGTGAGAAATAAGGAAAAAGGTAGTGCGCTGGGTGTTAAATCCACACCCTCTTGGTTACCAGCGTGCTGCCTTACCACTGGGGTGGCTATACATCCATTTACTTATATGAAATGATAAATACATAATATATAATGCTTCCAAGGCCTGTACTTCGTCTTCAACCTCAACCAGCCAGAGTACCTGTAACTTCTTCATCTCTCAACAAAAATGTAAAGTACAAACATGAAAGTTGTGGCATTTCTTCCCACGAATCAAACCATATAAATAACTAAAGCTATAAATCCAAGATGAGTGAGAATTTTTCTAGCCCTAATTTAAAACCTAAAAATCTCAGAAACTTCAACTCCAAAATTCTCTAAGCTCGGACCATATAAATGCAAACTATGGATATGTACAGCTTCGTGGCAATGATATCCATATTTTATCTTTGAAAATGGAAGCCTAACAATGCCTATATGAATACCTCAAAAGTCAGAAAACTCACCTTGCAAGACGGTATCATGTTTTGAGTTTGAGATGCTTTCAATGAGTTCTAGTGATTGGGTTAGCTTCCTCAAATTTCCAGGAAGCTAATGTGATGCTTGGCTTGAGTTGAAAGTGGCTGAGGAGTTCTGGAGAAGTCTACTTGCAGTGCTTTGTTTTTGAGTTTGGAAAATTGTGGAAATGGAGTTACAGAACTGTAACAGGTATTGGGATGAGTTGTGGATGATGTTTAGGAACTTTTGGAATGGTTTGGAGAGGAAACACACGAGTAATTTGAGAGATGGGAGTGTAAGGTCAGTTTCTGCACAAAAATAGAGTTTTGTGTGCAATCTGAGTTTATGTGAGTTTGAGTGAGTTTAAGGGCTTGTACATGTGTGCCTTATCTTGCAAATAGTGTATGTATTTATAGGCAAGAGGTTTTATGTTCTACAACAAGTCAGAATTTGAAATCTCAAGTTGTAGCATCTTTCTTCTTTTTGAAGCAAAGTTGAAACATCTTGTTCCAAGGCAAGGTACAGGGTTGCATAGAATGGTTAGTAATTTAGACATGCTTGCTTTTGGTTTATATGGTTTGTGTGTGCAGAAAGAACAAGTTCAATGCTCAAGGAGAGTGGACTTTGTGATTAAATCTACTTTTCAAGAATAGCAATGGTGCCTTTCTTCCAAAAATGGAAATGCACTTGGATAATGGTTCAAATGCTTGGACAATGGCTCTATATGTTGTGTAAACATTTAATTAAGGAGTTAATTTCAAGTTATAAGCCTTCAAAGTGAGATTATGCAGCATGGCTATGTGATTTGGTCCATTGTGCATCACAAATTCTGCCTTGTAAAACAACTTGAAACCCTAACTTTTGACCAGCGATTCTCCTTGATCAAAAATGATCTCAAGGAGTTATTTGACATTTTGGAAATCTTGTAATGTTCTCTACAACCCTTATTTGAATCACTTTTGCAAAATCCAATTGGAACTATATTAAATTTGGCCCAGAAGTTAGGTCAAAATCCGGACCAAAATGCTCAAAATTTCACTAAGTGTTTTAGTTTCATGACCATAATTTCATGGATGAATAACTTGAAATCCAAGCATTTCTAGGAGGAGTTGTGTAAAGAAATGTTTTAGATCTCATTGATATCTAAAACTTTCATGTTGAAAGTTTCCTTTGAATCATCTTGCATCATGGTGAAAAATTGGCTCAAAGTTGTGAAAAAATATGAAGTTTTCAACACTTAGAAAAATTTCTAAGTTTGGAAACTTTGACTTTTCAAAATGAAATCTTGACTTTTTGATTTCTTGATGAACAAATTTCATATTTTGACATGTTTTGATGAATTGTGATCTTTGACACTTGATTTTGACCAAAAAGTCAAAGTTTGACTTTTCAGTGTATAGTTGACTTTTGATCAGTTGACTGAAAATCAACTATCAATTAATTGATCTTGAGGGAAGTTTTGAGCCATACCATTAGGTTAAAAATGATGCATTTGAAACCTTGAGATCATGTCTCAAACCAAATAACCATTTGCTAGGTCAAAAATCAGAAATTGCCTTTTCTCAGTCAAAACCATAATTTTGACCATTTTGCCTTTTTGACGATCTGATCAAATTTCTTGAGGAATTATGGTCCAAACTTGATCAAATGACATATAGGAGTTCACAATGTTTATATGGATCAACAATTATGAAGTTTGACTGTAAATTGGCCATAGTTGACTTTTTCCCCAATACAACTGACTTTTAGGTCCATTGATCAATTGACTGGTCAAAAATGTGATCCAAGACTTGAAACTTGACATGAGCAATCTTGAGGGTCCATAATGATCCATTAAAGTAATATGAGGCATTAAAAGTTCAATTATCCTTGTTCAATCTCAAACCCTAATTTCAGTCATCAATGCTTAAGGAGGTGTCTTGAGCTGATCAACCCTAGTGCAGTCTTGAACCAAAGAAGATGTTGTGAGAAATTTCTTGATAAATGAGAGGGAAAATTTTGGGGTACAACAGTACAACTCAAAGCTTGTGAAGCAAGCATGAAGGAAGCCATTGCCTTGTGGATCGAAGCAAGCATGAAGGAAGTCATTGCTTTGTGGATCGAAGCAGGTTGCTCGAAGGAAGCCAATGCCTCAGTCAAAGCTTAGGGAATGAAGCAGGTTGCTCGAAGGAAGCCAATGCCTCAGACTAAGCTTGGGGATCGAAGAAAGCTTGCTCTTCTTCGATTTTTCAAAATATGCCAACCATTCCTTTCGATCAGTCTTTTCCCTTTCGACAGTTTCCTCTTCCTCCTTTCTTCGACCTGATGCTTGAGAGCCCAATATGATCCATGGAAACTATATGTGGCATTAAAAGTCTAATTGTACTTATACAAATTCAAACCTTAATTTTGAGTCATCGGTGTTTGGATAGGTATCCTGAACTGATCAATTTTGGTGCAGTCTTGAATCAATGGAGATCTTGCGAGAGAATCTTTGAGAAATTGAGAGGACAAATTTTGGGGAACAACATAACAGAATAACCCTTATTATTGATACAAATATTATATGTTCTTGACTCACTTTAGACGAAGGGAAGGTGTTAGGCACCCTTCATATATCTTGTTCACAAGGATACTAGGGTTTATGTTTAAGATTTAGGAATAGGGTTTTAAATTTTTAGTTAGGGGAATCGCCATTGTTTTTAAGTTGTATGCTTACGTATCCTCTTATGAGGAATCAGAGTCTCAATTTGTAGTTCGTAGTGTTTGGTTGTATTTTCTTTATGGATTGTGGAAATCCCTTGGATTCTCCTTGAACCAAGTCTGAGTTTAAAGTTAGCGGAATCGTAGACGAAATTCACAGTTAATAAAAGAAATCTCCACATTCCTTTTTGAAAATAAGTTGCAATTGAGTTATTTTAGTAAAAAACAAGTTAGTATTTGGTTGGTTAGCTATTTTTGAGTATATGATGTAATTATGCAAAAAGAAGTTTGAATGAAAAAAAAGATTTAATGCAAATATGAAAAATCAGGGTTAGTGTTTTTAGAGAATATTTTGATTAATAAATAACTGTTTTCTAATTATTAAAAATATTTTTAACAAAAAATATTCTAATAATGATTTATTAATATGCAAAATTACTTTAATGCAAAAATGCTAGTGAATTAAATAAAATAAGAAAAATAAATTCATTAAAAGAATAGCTATTATTCGTGGCCGGCTATGATTCTTCTTCTACTCCTTCTTCAAAAAAAATTTCGTCCCTTTCTCAATTAAGGCTTAGGGTTTATATAGGTTTAGATTTAGGTTCGAATTAGGAAATTTTGTTTGATTGTCGTTATAATTTTTTGATTGAAGAAATTAGATGAAGATTGAATTAGATTATGTTAGAAATTGATTTAGGGTTATGTAAATTTAGGGATTGTATTTTATTAAATTATATTTGTTTCATATTTGTCTATAATTTAAACGATCTTGTATAAAATTCAGATTTGATTTGTATAATTTTGATTAAGTTTTATTGTAATTGATTCGATCTGATTTGCTTTATTTTTGCATTTTCTGGGCTTTTTGGATTCTGGGTAACTTAGTAATGAAGAGGACGATGAACAGGGGTCGTGGATGCAAATTCGGGTTTCATGTCCTCTTTGACTTTAGTCAACGATTCACAAAATAATAATATTTTAAATTATAATAATAATTGAATAATTGTAATAATGACAATTAATAATAATAATAATAAATAATAATAATTATTATTATTATATTAATAATAAAGGTTTTAATAAAAATAATAATTATAATAATAACAATAATAAAAAACGAATATGGACTCTTGTTCAAAAATTTGAAATAGGCCAATAATTGTTCATTTATTGGGCCAACCTATTTCCAAAAATGTACCCCCGTTTGTAATTTAAAATAAAAAGTAAATGGGCCTATTACATCCCAAATATACATCCCCTATATTATTATAACCAGGCCCCAAAAATACTTTAATGGGCCATCAGATTTTGATGGTCCATGCATCCCTCTTATGGATTTAAAACCTCTATTAGAAATGACTCAAAAATGAGCAAATTAAAACAATATGACTTATAATTTAGAAATATAGCAATAATATGATTATTGAATTTGATGGGGAAAATTTGGAGTATGACAGTTGTTCCTATTTAATTACTCTTCGACTGAGGGTGCGAGAATATGAAGGTCTTGCACATTCATATCGAAGGGTTATTAAATAATGGAAGACCCTGAAATTTGACAAAAGGATTATAAGGATACATTGTAAAGCATACCCAAGAGAAAAGATAAAATAGGCAAGGATGATGCAGTCATCCCATCAAAGTTTGAACAAAGAGTATAATAGACTTAGATACGATGACGTAGATAACTCGTCAGCACCTAAAAAAGAGTAGTCGCAGATTTTGTGTAATTACTATAGCCTAGGAGGTGATTGACACAAGCTTGAAGATTGATAACTTATTGCTGCATTGAGACTGATGCAACAAGCTACATCGCAGTTACATAGTATTTACCATGACCTAGACAGTAAATAACACCTTTTGAAAGTTGACTCACTAACGCTTAGAGACTAACATAGTAGGCTATAACGCAGATTTTTGCATACCTACCACAATTTAGAAGATAGATAATACGAGGATAGGTTTGTGTATTTATCACGACCTAGAGGATAAATAACATAAATCTGATAATTCATTATCGCTTAGAGACTGGCACAATGAACTATAGATTTTCGCATACCTACCACAACCTAGAGGATAGATAATACGAGGATAGGTTTGTCTATTTATCACGACCTAGAGGATAAATAATATAAACCCGATAATTCGCATACCTACTACAACCTAAAGGATATATAATACGAGGATAAACTTGTGTATTTATCATGACCTAGAGGATAAATAACACAAACATTACAATTCATAATTTATTATCGCTTAGAGACTGACACAATGAACTATAGATTTTCACATACCCACTACAACCTAGAGGATAGATAATACAAGGATAGATTTGTGTATGTATCACGACCTAGAGGATAAATAACACAAACTTGATAATTCATTATCTCTTAGGGACTGACACAATGAACTATAGATTTTTGCATACCTACCACAACTTAGGGGATAGATAATACGAGGATAGGTTTGTGTATTTATCACAACCTAGAGGGTAAATAACATAAACCTGATAATTCATTATCGCTTAGAGACTGACACAATGAACTATAGATTTTAGCATACCTACCACAACCTAGGGAATAGATAATACAAGGATGGGCTTATGTGTTTATCACGACCTAAACGATAAATAACACAAACCTGACAATTCATTACACTGTTTTGAGACTAACAGAATAAGTTATATTGCAGTTTTTGCATATTTATCACAACCTAGGGGATAAATGATGTGAGTTTGAAATTTTTATTTGGAACTCGGAAGGACAACGTCAATTGTGTCTATTCTCAACCAAGACTCGATTAGCATAAATAATTATAGGTTTTGAGATTAAAACCTGAAGTTTCGATGATGATGCTGGTTGTGTTTGTTTTCAACCAAGGCTCGATAATCAAATGAAGTTGAATTTTTGAAAGGTTTGAATTTGAAAAGTTTGAATTTGATAGTTGAAAGTATAATTCCCGGAGGCTGGTGATGACTAGGCCTTAGATATGAATCGTAGGTAAGCTGCCTAGTGAAATTATAATAGTGGTACCTTTGACGATTGTGTCTGTTCTCAATCGAGGTGGCTATAGTGATAGCAAGATGAATGGATAATACTAAGCTTGGATTTGAAATTAAGTGTATCTTAGCTGGTAAGCATACCTTGATACTTTTAGTAGTTTTTCATGGGCATATATGATTGAATGTAATGTATGTATGCATGTTTGATAAGATTATGCTTGATGTATGCATGATGCATGTTATGTATGCTTGACAATGTTATAAATTGAAATGATGCGATGATTGATAAATGAAATGCACATGTTATTTGAAATGCAAAACCATTGTTTAAGGCATGCTACCAGACTAGAACTAGGGTTTTTAAATAATGCGCCAGACAAGAACTGGGCTTTACACCAACGTCAGTAGGGCTACTAGAATAGTATCAACTTGGAAAGGTGAAACGGACAACAAGGTGCTAATATTGGTGATGTCACCAGGAGACATCGATTAGATGATTGGAAAGTATGAGGTTACTCGTAACTTTTACATAAGGCTGCTTACGTATGGACACATGAGGTTGCTCATGCTTCGTAGCGCTGCCTACGAGTTAATAATGGATGAGGTTGCATGAGGTTGATCACGTATTTTTATGAAACACAAATAAAGAAATGTGTGAGGCTGCTCACGTCTTAAGGCTAATGGAAAATGCATGAGGCTAATCACGTCTTAAGGCTAATGGAAAATGCATGAGGTTGCTCACGTCTTGAACGATCGTACATAAGGCTGCTTACAATTTAGTTTGACGAATAATACTTGTACAACAGACTCAATGGAGGAATAGTTAGAGAGATGTTACTGACTTAGCTGGAGATTTCATGTAGATTAAGAATAGTGATTCCCCTGGACATTGACTCTAGATTTTTTTACGGGGGGGGGGGGGGGGGGGGGGGGGGGGGGGGGGGGGGGGGGTCCTAAGTCTTGGTCTATAATATGTCATGTATGCATGCAAATGAAAGTATTAATGCGTAGTATGTAATGATTTACCAATGCATGTAATGAGTAACTTGGATACACGTCAATGGATGTTGGACTTTTGATGTGCCAATGAGAATTGGGCTTAATGGTTGACTCCAACTGAGATTGGGATCTTAGTTAGATCCATTCTGTCGGAATTCGTAAGATGGATGAGATGATAGGTATAGCTTGATTCTGGATCGAAGTGGCCTAATGAATGCATGATAATGATTTATACAGACTCGTATGCTTTTGACTGATGCCCCTATGATGGGTCGTGGATGATTAAAGTGTAGAAGGGTTGCTAAGGCTGCTTGTCTCACTATCGCAGGGCGTGATGCTAATGTGATTTCTTGATACTTGTTTTAAACTTGAAGATTGTTGACGTGGGTGAAAGATCTACTAGGGGATTGCAAATAGCTTGCTTATTTGTGGGATATATTTCCCCAATATGTCAGGTATGGGAAGAGATTCTCCTTGATACGAGCTTGGAAATAGTTTGATCATAGTATGAATAACCCTATTATTCTGCACTTTGAAATATTATGCCCTCAATCTCTAGAATTTGGAGGAGGTACTCTTGGATGATTTGCCCTTGATTAATTGTTTTGAACCAACTCCTTTTGATCGAATCTCGCAAATTGGTTTCCCCAACATTAGAATTTTGAAAGATATACCCCCCAATCTCTAGGATCTAGAGGAAGCACCCTCATAAAGAACTTGGACCTAACCATGATGTGATATGAACCTGATATAGACTGTCCCAAGATTTAAATCTTTGAAAAGTTTGTACTTGAAATTGCATGAAAGGGACCTTGGATCTTTAATGTTGTAAGATGAACTTGATGTACACTGCCCTAATGTTTAAGTCTTAAAGGTTTCCCCCTGAATATTAGGGTCTTAAGAATTTGTTGAAAGAGGAAACCGAGTCCTACCATGTTGTGATTTGAACTTGATTAAGGAATTTCCCTTCGAAAGGTATGCCTCTGATTGAACAACGCTTTGAAACATGATCCGAGTTGATTGAATCTCATAATGATCACCCATTTTCAATAGGATTTTCATGTGATATACCACTACAATCATTAGTCTGGCTTACGATTATAGGGTTTTTATTTAGATGCTTTTCCCCTAGCTAGGAGCCTCCTGGATATGATCGTTTTTGATTAAACCAATTTTTGATATCTCCTTGATGCTAAGTGTCTATTCGTAGATAAAATTATACATTTTAAAAAGTAATTTTGTTTGATGCACATGCAAGTTTTGAAAACGAAGTTTGTTATGGAATAGAAATGGATGGTTAGAGATGGAGATTCGAAGAAGCAAAGTGGTTAGCAATAATTTTAACAAACATATGAGTCAGTTTAACACAAATTATGTCGAGTATGCTTTCATAGTTAAGCTTGCTTCAATTTTTTAATCAATTAATTATTTTTCTAAATTTAAATCAATTAGGGCTTTTTTAGATTAATCATCAAACAATCACAAAATGATTTACAATTTTCTTTTTCTCTTTGTTTTACAATCTTCACGCACTTTATTACTTTCGCGTTAGCTTATTTTCCTAATTATGTAACTGTTACAGTTTGTAATAGTCTTAATTAGGGTTTACTATTTTCCCCTAGATTTTATGGTTTTGTACCCCTACTCCCGAAGCCCTGTAATAGTTTAGGTTTACTTTCGGCACCTTTACTTTCTGTAATTTACCACTTTCCTTATTACTGTATAGTAACTAGGCGTGTATGGAAAGATCTAAAACCAATCATAGAAAACCCTAATCAAGATAAATAACTGAATTGAATCACTTTTCACACACTCACCTCTAGGATAATCCCACTTGTTTGCCTTCAGATAAAAACAATCATGTCCCTCGAATGTGGGGACGCCTTAGCAAAGACCATCGGTTAAAAAGATCGTTGTCCCTCGATAACCCTTTCGATGCTGCCTTCGGTAAAGGATCTTAGTCCCTTACGATAAATTGCTAAAGCGCCCCTACGAGTTGCCTTTATGACTGTACGATGGCATGTGCTTGTCCCTTCACATCCAACGATAGGGCTTCCTACTAACCAATGGTAGGGTAGCACTATCTAAGACAGGAGGGAAATAACACGAAAGATCTTTGAGTAGGTAGATAGCTCGTAATCGCTTTCTCACAAAAACATCTCTTTTTCACAAACACTTTCTCTGAAATATTTTTAAAAACAAACACTTTGTACGCATTCTTAACTTATACAAGAATCATTACAAAGTTGCCGTACTTAGGCATTTTAAAAATATTTTCAAACAAACACACAAAGCATTTTCAAAGTGAGCTAGCGATTAAGAGCCCGTAGATAACTACGGATAAAAAGGATGCTAACATATTCCCTCTTCATAACCTATCCCCTGAACTCAAGATAATTCTCGAAGGTCTTTCCTGTTCTTTTCACCCTTTCCTTATTGGATAAAAGAAAAATCGATGTGACTCTTGTTATCCGCAAATTTGCGATAAAACACAAAACCAAGTTAGTTCTTCCACCGTATTACACCTAGTTTATTTTAAATTAGCTATTAAGTTTACTTTTGTTAGGACCTACGTGGTAGTTTATTTTGTGTATAAACAACTTTGTAACTAGGGTTTTAGTAAGAGATTTTAATATACAATTTCTTCCTCAACAAGTTATTGTAATACAACCGTTTTTCTTTCTCTCTTCTTCCATATTCATTTTTCATCTTTAACCTTTGTGCACCAATAGTGAATAGACATTCAACAAGAGGTTCTTCCTTTGATTCAAATTATACTTGAGTTTGAGGTTTTTCCTATACTTCTTCAACATGAGGTTTTTGCTTTGATTTGGAATAGACTTGAGCTATCTTTTATGTTACCAATCTGCACATATAGAGGAAGAGTTAACAAAAGTGATTGGTGAGTTCATTTAACTCTCAACTGTCCTCTCCATATGTAGACACCAAAAACTCAATTTATTCTTTTGTACTTAGACAGTGACAATGCATGTGCTTATAAGTGGCAATATTAATGTTTGTTTAAGAACTTCATTGAATGATATTAAAATTTACCAGTAATCTATGAACAACACAGCTCCAAAGCATTCATCAAAATATTAAAAAAGCTACCATCATACAATATTTTTGATGACCAACTTAGTTAAGTGTTTATCATTTAAGTGTTGATGCATAAACTACTTCTATAACAAAAGATAAAATAAAATCAAACTATTTTTATAAAGTTATAAATAAACTATTGTAGTGAGGTTATGAAAATAAGTTAAAAACAACTTGAGTTAAGAAGATATCATAAGATAATACAAATATTTGTGCTATTATATAAACTCAAATAAGATGATACAAGCAAGTTCATAAAGCATACTACTTATGTTTTAAGCGGCTAATTAAGTTGCTCATCCAAACATGACATAAACCAAGCAAAGAACACAGAATATACCATTAGATCCCGGGTGTTTGAACTTTGTAAATAATGCTATTGCATTGTCAAGATTATGGCTTTTGCACAAAGTATCTAATAAGATATTGTAGGTGACCACGTCAAATGGTTGACCTCTATCATGCATCTCATCTATCAGATCCCAAACATCACAAGTTCTCCCCGATTTGCAAAGTCTATCAATAAGCGAATTGTATGTTATAGTATCAGGAGCCATGTTTTTCAAATGCATTTCTTTAAAGAGACTGACAGCTTCATCCACCATTCTACTCTTACATAATCCATAAATCATGACATTGTAGCTGTGAATATTAGGTTCAACTCCTCTTCGAACAAAAGAGTTGAATATGTGTTTAGCCTTGTTCACTTCTTTAACCAAGAAATATCCATACATCAAAGAAGTATAAGTAATAACATCAGGTTTCACGCCTTGTTTTATCATAACAGCCAACACATCTCTAGCTTTTTCCACCCCTCCTTCCTTACAAAAACCATCAATGAGTGTGCTAAAAGTACAAACATCCGGGATGATACTTTTCAACATTTCATTTAACAAAGCAATTGCTTCTTTCAAGTGACCGACAATGCAAAGGTTGTTTACTAAAGTAGTATAAGTAATAACATCGGGAGAAATTCCTTTGACAATCATTTCAGAATATAAATTAAAGGCATCATTCACAAGTTTATCCTTTCCCAAACTATCAACGATTGTGTTGTAAATTACCACGTCCGGCTTAACCAACAACCCTTCAATCTTATTAAGAACCTGCATAGCAACTTTTGTTTCTCTTGTTTTACATAAACCATTGATCAAGGTTCCATAACTAAAATGATTAAGTTGAAACCCATTAGCTATAACGTCATCGTGAAAGTGAAGGGCTTGGTTAATCTTGCCACTGTTACAAAGACCTCAAATAAGTGTATTGATTGTTATGGTATCAGGGTGAAAACCTAGCTTGAGAATGTTGGCGAATACAGAAAATGCAAAATTGACTTGATGAAGGTGACAGAAACAGTTAATCATGATGCTTAAATTAACAATGTCGGTTCGAATTCATCGAAGTTGCATTTGTTGAGGAAGGGAAATAGCAGTTTGAAAATGTTGGATCTTAACAAGGGAAGATAATATCTTACCGAATTCAAAGATGGGAGGGGTAAGGTTTGTATTGAGAATTCGATTGAATGAGAAAACATCATCATCAACAACAACAGGGTTGTGACTATGAGAGAAGAATCGAATAACAAACAAGTTGGAAGACTGAAGAGAGAGAGCGTACGTTAATCTCAACAGAGACATTGCTTCTTCAACTTGGAAGATAAACAATAATGGCGAAATTGTGAACAACTTTGTTAATTTAACCTCAAAATAAGAAACTTATGGCATCTCGTCCCGTTTGAAATCATATTACATGTCTATCACACCATTATTTATAAAGTATGAATTTACTTTTCAATTGGTTGATATTGTACTAATAATATAGACTAATAATATGCACTAACTTTTAAATATTGATTTGTACTTGTAATAAACTGTATATATTCTCTAACTTCAATTATATAAACAACAATAAACTTTTTTTTAGAGATAGACTTTAAAATGAATAGTCTACAACTGACATCTCACATATTCGTTCACATATACCCGTGGATCTACCTTCATTACGATGAATTGTCTACAATTGTTAAATTGAGAAATAAAATTAGAAATAAAAAGAATTTTTAGATGAATATACTTGATCAATAAAATATTAATTCTTTAATATTAATGTGATTTTGTTAAAAATATTCTACAATTTAATCCAAAATAAAGTATATTGTGAATTAATATAAAACATCACCAAATTTTTTTTTAAAAGATGAAGATTAAAAAGAACAATATACAATTGATATCTTATAGATACGTTCACATGTACTCATGAATCTATCTCTAGAAAGACCTTCATTATGATGAACAATGTATCGCTGTTAAATTGGGAAATAAAAAGACTTCTCTTAGATAGAGAAGACAACTATAAGTTTATTTTTTGTAAAAAAAATATTTTAAATTGAAAAACTAAATCATTCATATGTTTTTATAATGAAAAACTAAATTATTCATATTTTAAAATGAAAAATAGTGAACTTATTCATATGTTTTCAAAATGAAAAACTAAATTATTCATACTTTTAGTAATTGATTATGACACGTCAAATTAGTGAACTTATATATAAAAATTTCCATTTTAAAAATGTTCAAATATAACAGTATTGTATCAATTTATTCCTTAATTAAAACACGTGTTGGAGACATATGAATATATATTGCAATGTAATTAAAAACTTTGGAATCATGAGAAAATGAATGATGCACTGACAGTGTAAAATGATTTTACACGATCAACTAATCACAACTATGTATCTAATTAAATCACTATTTTATTTTTAAAAAAATTTAATGACATATCAAACTAATGGATTTCTATTGGATGACAGCGCATATCCGTTAAACTCTTTTTTTATATCTATCAGTTTTTATCTATTATCATAATTTTTTCATGATTACCATTTTTAAAAATGAATTATTTCAAAAACTAAACATTTATTATTGTTTAAATAATATAATAATATTAATAATGTTTTAATAACATATTTTTTCTTCAATTTTTAAAAATAAATGGTAATTAATAGTTTTAAGCGTATTTAGAAATATAGTATCTAATATTAATATAAGTTTCAATGTTAAGAATTATTTAGAAATATAGTATCTAATATTATTTATTTGTTTGTGTGTTGGTGTAAGAAATTATTTGATTGTTGTGATGATACATTATTGCCAATGTCATCTTTCCTTCTAACACTGTCAACTTAGAACGCAATAAGCATAGTCTGTCTTGAGCATTCATGATTTCAGTCTCCTAAAATTCCCAAGCATCAAAAAGTTTTTCAAGATTATTAGAAGTGTCCTTATACTCATATTATAGAATATACAACAGACAAATCAATAATTATTTTAAGAGTTTCTGAAGGGAAGCCTTCAAAGCGATTTTGACAAAGAAAGAAAAACGTTTCGATAAAAAGTGAACATTCTTCTAGGATCTGGTTTCTTTATAGTGAGCAACCATACATTTGTGGTAGCTTGTAGCTACTCCTTTACTCCTTAACCAATTAAATAACACACATTGTAAAATATCCTAAAGTACCAATTTTTATCATTCATAGAATATGTTCCCTAACAAAGATAAGTGATGACAAATTCTGATATCTATTTTTTTCTATCATTGAAAAAATAAAATCACTCATCCATCGTGAAAATATAAAGATAATTGGTACATGAGAATCTCAGGAAGTGTGTGAATCATGTTCTATTTCTTGACTTATTATTGGAGTAAGTTACATAAACGCCCTATTATTAGTTCATTATACTGTAACATTTAAGACTTACCGTCAACATTGTAACATAGCTGGTGTTTGACCTCAATGAGTACAATACTGTGGATAGCTCTGATTCTAGAAGTGGGATATGGGATTTTATGTCATTGCAATTTGTATCTAATATGGTTTCTCTGTTTACAGGCTCGCGAGAAAAATCTCCTATTTTGACAATTTCAGGTCTTCTTGAAACATCACTCACACCTCCTTTCTGAATATCATTGGGAAAATTTCAGCATCTGTACGTCACACAAATATATTAGTTGATCCTGACTGTAATACAAAGAAAGGAACAAATTGAAATGTGAGATAGATTACCTTCAAACATATATTGAATTACATTGTTTTCTCAGCATGTAACCCCACACATCATAACAATTAGCATCTGGAAAAACTCCTTCTCAATGTGATCATTGGTCCTTCCATCTTCTGCATCTCTAATTTCATGTGAAAAAAAATTGAAAATGCTTTACAAAACTAGTGAATGTCAACCAACTGCTAAATGAACCTGTTTTTTCTTCTGTTGAATGCAAATCGAAAAAAAAATGTAGAATTCAGGGGAAAGAATAGAAAAACAATTTGGTTTAATTAAAAAAGATAAGACATACATACATAATCTTTATTTGAGTAATGATGTGATCTTCCATTATAAAACCATGATGGTAATATGATGTCACTCATCCAAAGCTTATAGATAATCAAGTCCTACATTCATGATAATTGAAAACAAAAACTAAAATGAATATTCATTTATAAATTCACATGATGTATGCATCGTATCAAGTATAAACAAAACCAAATAGAGCTAAAACTAATTTTCTTGCCCAAACTACCAGCTTTGAGTGACATCAACAAAACCTAAAACAGAACAAAAGAGAAAAAAGTGAAAAAAATCAGTGACTCAGGTGATGTTAAATTTCATTAAAAATAATCAATACTTCTATTTTGGTTTAACTTACCCTTTTTTCTTTTGTGTTGTTAACAACTCAAAAAATGAAGTTCGTTGCTTTTGAGGGTGCACTCTTTTCTTTATTTCCTGGCAATTTGAAAATCCTATCATCAGCACAGACATTTCATCGAACACTTAAATTACATTGAGGTTCGGAGTAAAATTATAAGTTGTGTTTAAACACAGAAGAGATCTGTACACTTACCGATAACAATATGTGAATTTATAACAGAGAGATTAAATTTAATTACTGAATTTCAATCCTTATCTCTATCAGATTCACATAGCAAAACAAAACTTAAAGACGTTGCATAAACAGTAAAAAAAATGGTCAGAGAATAAGTTTGAATACCAAAATCGGAAAATGGTGGTGTGAATCGGATCAGTGATCGAAAATGGTCATTGTGGTGGTTTTAATGGAAATGAATGGATAAGTTGTCGGTGAGGAGATTTGAGTTGCCGAAGGGAAGTCTTGTCGGATCTGATTCTGAGGTGGGTTGCAACAACTGCACTTTTGAAGTCGGCGTTTGGATCGATGTGGTTTCGTGTTTTGGCGTAGTGGTTTGTGGCGGATCTCGTGGGATGAAGTTCGTGGTGGTTGACCAGAAACAGAAAAAAAGAAACAACAGTGTTGAAGCAAATAGTTGTGAGATTGTTGAATACTGTTTAGTGTTGTTTTTGAGCTATTTAGTTTGATGATTTTTTTGAAGAAGAAACAAAGGTGTTGTATGATTCCCGTGTGATCTTTCTTTTCAAAAGTTCCATTGGGAATACAATATCAATGACTTTTTAATATTCAATGTGTCTTTTGAATTGCAGTATAATTAATTACTTTTAAAAAATGGAATGTTGTTTTTCAATTCTGCATAATTTACGTTTTTTGGAATTAGTAATGGTAAACAAAATTGTTAAAAGGGTGTATTAATGATAGAAAATTGAAAGGTTGTTTGGAAAAAAATAATTATAAAATGTCAATAAAAAATATGGATGTGTCACCTCAGATGCATTTAATATCAAATCAATATAAAGAGATTTAGTAGTTGATAAGTCGATTTTACCCTTGTAATTAATCCAATTAAAACTTTTAATCAAAAGGGTTATACACCAAACATAAATGTCAAATATTTTTAGATCTACAAGTATGTTTATAAAAATGTTAATTTATATACAAACCATACTAAAACAATCACATGTGTTCATTTTTGGTCATTTTTATTTCAGTAGGTTTGTGACCTGAAAAAATAAAAGAAGTGAAAAAAACTGTTAAAAAGATGAAAGAGAGAAAACTTTTAAGTTAAAGCTAACATTTTTAATATAGATCTACAGCCAGAGAAAACTATATGTTCATCTTTGTTTCAATAGATTCGCTTCCTGAAAAATTAAAAAAAATTAAAAAAGTGTTAAGAAAATGAAAAAGAGAAAACTTTCATAAAAAAACATACACTTTTAATATAGAACTACAATCCGAGAAAACTAAACATAATAAAATTATTGATCTTGCCATATAGAAAGGACGGAGGATGATGCACTCGAAGTTCAAAGAAGGAGGTTTGAAAAAGGAAAATGTAAGTGTTGTGAAGATGGAAGCTGCAAAGAGAAGGAAATGAACCTAAGTAGAAGCAATGTGTATTAAAATAAGCAAACCAATAGATGAAGCAATGTATAGCAGCAATAATACTACTGTAAAGTTGTCGATGTGACTATAGCAACACTAAATGCAATGTATTTTTTTTGAAAAGGAAAAAATAATTAAATTTTATTGACACATTAATTGAGTGTTTAAAAAATTTATAATATAGAACGTAGAAAGTAGAAGAAAAGTTAGAAATGAAGTGTAGGAAAACAAAAAGAAGTGCTAAAAGGAGAGGGTAGCAACGTGGTAGAGTATATGAATAAAAGGGCGTAATTGACTTTTAAATAGTATAAAATTTTCTCGTATGATCTTTCTTTTCAAAAGTTCCATTGAGAATACAATATCAATGACTTTTTAATATTCAACGCGTCTTTTGAGTTGCAGTACAATTAATTACTTTTGAAAAATGGAATGTTGTTTTTCAATTCTGCACAATTTACATTTTTGCAATTAGTAATGGTAAACAAAATTGTTAAAAGGGTGTATTAATGATAGAAAAATGAAAGGTTGTTTGAAAAAAAAATTATAAAATGTCAATAAAAAATATAGATGTGCCACCTTAAATGCATTTAATACCGAATTAGTATAAATAAATTTAATAGTTGATAAGTCGATTTTACCCTTGCAATTAGTTTAATTAAAACTTTTAATCAAAAGGGTTATATTGTAATATACCAAACATAAATGTCAAATATTTTTAGATCTAAATATATGTTTATAAAAATGTTAATTTATACACAACCCATACTAAAACAATCATATGTGTTCATCTGTGTTCATTTTTGGTCATTTTGTTTCAGTAAAGAATCAATCCAATAGATGAAGCAATGTATAGCAGCAATAATACTACTGTAAAGTTGTCGATGTGACTATAGCAACATTGAATGCAATGTATTTTTTTAAAAGGCAAAAGGAATTAAATTTCATTGACACGTTTATTGAGTGTTTAAAAAATATATAATATAGAACGTAGAAAGTAGAATAAGAGTTAGAATTGAAGTGTAGGAAAACAAAAAGAAGTGTTAAAAGGAGAGGGTAGAAACGTGGCAGAGTGTATGAATAAAGGAGCGTAATTGACTTTTAAACAGTATAAAATTTTCTTGTGTGATCTTTCTTTTCAAAAGTTCCACTGAGAAAACAATATCAATAACTTTTTAATATTCAACGTGTCTTTTAAGTTGCTGTACAATTAATTACTTTTGAAAAATAGAATCTTGTTTTTCAATTCGGCACAATTTATGTGTTTTGCAATTAGTAATGGTAAACAAAATTGTTAAAAAGGTGTATTAATGATAGAAAATTGAAAGGTTGTTTTGAAAAAATAATTATAAAATGTTAATAAAAAATATCGATGTGCCACCTCAGATGCATTTAATACCAAATCAATATAAAGAGATTTAGTAGTTGATAAGTCGATTTTACCCTTACAATTAGTCTAATTAAAACTTTTAATCAAAAGGATTATATTGTAATATACCATTACTTTAAAGTTTATATATTTATATTAGATAATGAATTTTAGTTTTATTTTTGAATAATAAATAAAAGATGTAAATTTTTATTACAATTTAATTGATATACAATGATATTCTAGAAAACAGAAGATACATTTTTACACCGCCAATCAATGAATATCAAGTATTTGTCAAATTATATTTATATTTGAAATTATTTAAATGACATGATAGATTGTCGATTTATTATTAGACTGCAGTGTAAAATTATTTTATACTGTCAATACATATGCATTAAACTCATTATATTGTAAAATATTTTACACTCTTAGATAATTTTTATAAAATGTCATATATGTATTCATATTAGTATAATAATATAACTTGTAAATAAACGTAATCCCATGAATTTAAAAAATAGTTGTGTTAAATTAAATAATATATAAATGAAAGTAGAAAAGTTTTAAATATTATTTTGGAACAATTCTTTGAAAACTATATTTTCATTTATATTTAAATCTTCACATTTATTTGTCAAAAAAAAAACTTCACATTCATTTGTCAGTTATTAGTATCTTTAAACATTTCTTTGAAGTAATCCTTGATAGTGCAATATATAGTTGCTCATAAGAGAAAATTGATAGGAAAATATACACTTCAACATGTTTTAGTGACTAGTCTTAACCCTTGATGATAGTCATAGCGAATGAAACAATCAATAGAAACTGTTGATGCTGAAATTTGAAAGGAAATATTTTATTTAAAGAAGTTAGTGATAACCTTAAAATAAAAATGTTCTCACCAATATTGCTATCATATATAATTTTTCTTTCAAGCACATACCTTCCCATTTTTGTAATTATCAACTGGGGGCCATTGCACAATCCTAATGGCAGGTCTATATTTCTCAACAACATGATTGGGACTCTAACTTTCAATATTAATTTATGATTTGGAAATCCAGAAGAAACAATGATGTTTAGAAATTCAAGAATGTGCATCATCCAGTATGTCAACACCTGATCTAACATTACATGGAGAATCATAACTAAAATAATTTTTTCCTTCTCCGTGTATTAGATCCCACATGTAGTCACTTATGGCATCCACAATTGCATTCTTAGGAGACAATATATCTTTCTTCTAAAAAAATGACGTATCACTCATGTTATGCAATAAATCTAGACACATGCTTTAAACAATAGTTAAAAGTGCACCAAAGCTAGTGTCAGCAAATCTTGTGCTATTTGGACTAAAATATTTTCATCATTAGAGTCTTTGATACTTCTATCACCAATTCCCAAAATCCACTTTGAAAAATCACTACAACAAATAACACTTTTCATGACGAAGCTTTCATGTCATCCAGAAAAAAATCAAGGTTTTATTCCAAGCAGTGTCTTATTTTATTTTATTTAAAAAAACAATGTGTTCCCTCGGTTATTTTAAAAACTGAGGTGATAAACCATTACAGACATGCTTCAAATCTCAACTACTGCGCTTTATGTTTTTATTTGTTTACAAGTGTAAAATACCATTGAACAAATTTCACCCTAATGCTATCTTATTTGAAATTATGGTATTCAGATCACAAATATCCTAAAAGATGTTGAGACACATTTTTCTGAACAAGCAAGCAATGACAAGATAAACGATAATCAAAGTGCAGAAAAGTAAAGAACACACATGATTGTTAACTCAGTTCGGTGCAAACCAACACCTATTCTAGGGTCTACCAACCCAGGGAATAAGTTAACTACTAATAGTATTATTGTACCCCAAAATTTTCCCTCTCATTTATCAAATATTTTCTCACAAGATCTCCTTGGGTACAAGACTGCACAAGGATTGATCAGCTCAAGACACATCCTTAAGCACCGATGACTCAAATTAGGGTTTGAGATTGCACAAGGATAATTGAAATTTTAATGCCTCATATGACTTTCATGGATCATTATGTACCTTCAAGATTACTCATGTCAAGTTTCAAGCCTTGGATCACATTTTTTGCTCAGTCAATTGAGCAGTTGACCTAAAAATCAGTCGTATTGGGGAAAAAGTCAACTGTGGCTAATTTACAGTCAAAATTCATAATTTTTTATCCACATCAACATTATAAACTCATATGTATCATTTTATCAAGTTTGGACCATAATTCTTCAAGAAATTTGATCAAATCATCAAAAGGGAAAAATGGTCAAAATTAAGGTTTTGATTGAGAAAGGGCAATTTCTGATTTTTGACCTAGAAAATGGTTAATTGGTTTGAGGCATGACCTCAAGAGTTCAATTGCATCATTTTGACCTAATGGAATGACTCAAAACATTGCTCAAGATCAATTGGATTGATAGTTTATTTTCAGTCAATTGATCAAAAGTCAACTATACATTGAAAAGTCAAACTTTGACTTTTTGGTTAAAACCAATTGTCAAAGATCACAATTCATCAAAACATGTCAAAATATGAAACTTTTTCATCAAGAAATCAAAAATTCAATATTTCATTTTGAAAAAGTCAAAGTTTTCAAACTTAGAAATTTTTCTAAGTGTTGAAAACTTCATATTTTTTCACAACTTTGAGCCAATTTTTCACCATGATGCAACATGATTCAAAAGAAACTTTCAACATGAAAGTTTTATATCTCCATGAGATATAAAACATTTCTTTACAAAAATTCTCCTAGAAATGCTTGGATATCAAGTTATTAATCCATGAAGTAATGGCCATGAAACTAAACACTTAGTAAAAAATTTGCCCTAGTTTAGGCAGGATTTTGATCCAACTTCATGGAAATTTTTTACATAGTTCCAAGGGTAATTTTTAAAATTGATTCAAAGAGGGGTTGTAGAGCATATTACAAGATTTCTAAAATGTCAAAGAAATCCTTGAGATCATTCTTGAGCAAGGATAATCGAAGAGAGGAAGTTAGGGTTTCAAACTAAAATTATAGGTCATTTTCATGATGAACAAAAATGCAATTTCAATGTTAGGCTGCATAATCTTGCTTTACAGGCCTTCTAACTTGTGTATATATCCATCATTAATGGATTACACAAACTTTTGAGCTTTAATCTAAGTGGTTTAAGCTTTATCCAATTCACATTTCCATTAATGGCACAAAGTGAACACTTCCATTTTGGAAAAGAAAGCTTTATGTACAAAGTCAATTCTTGAGCCTTTAACTTGTTCCCTCTGATCACACTCCATCTGCAAAGTCAGAAGCAAGTGTGTTTAAAGCATAACCACTCTATCTTAGCAAGTACACAAAGCTTTGAAACTTAGATTTCTCAAAAAATCACATGTTATGCTTAACTTGTGATTTTGAATTCTGATCAACAACAAGCTTCCAAACTATTTATATTTATATTATTTATTTTTATTTAGTTTATTTTTTCTTCATGAAACTAAAAGAACAAAAACATTTTCTTTAATTAATTTCCCCTTTTTTAAAATACTTAGATAATAAATTTTAATTATTATATTATATTATTTTTCTTGTAAATTAAAATCAATTTAGAATTTATGACTTTTATTTAATTATTTTTATTTACTAATTTAATTAAATTCACAAAAACCCTAAAAAACTTGTTTTCTTTAAATTAATTTATTTTACTAACTCAATCTTAATTTTTTTATTTTTAGTTAATTATTTTATTTTATATAATTAGGTCAAAAACCCTTTTCATGAAAACCAAACAAAAAAATCATATTCCTTTTTAAATTTTATATTCTTGCATTTTTATCTTTATTTTATACATTTATTCAAATTCAATATGGTTGTAATAATTATTTAGATTTAATTTCTTACAATTCCTCATTTGTAATTTGTACACCCCCTCCCCTAAATGATGTAATAGCTTAGTATATTTTTCTCCGCGACTTAAATGCTTTATATACAAATGCTAGTGTGATAGAGTGGGAGAACTGACTTGGGTGTTTTGCATTTTATCGCAAATGTTGCGGTTAGCAAGAGTCGCCACCGACTTTTCTTTTATCCAAAAGGAAAGGTGAAAAAGCACAGGAAAGACCTTTGAGATTATTTCTTGAGTTCGGGGGGTAGATTATGAAAAGGGAAGGTATTAGCACCCTTTTCATCCACGATTTTCTATGGGCTCTTAGTTACTTTCTAGATCACTTGCTTTTTGTTTAAAAATATACTTTGTGTGGTTTTTGAAAGTATTTTATAAAGAGGCATTTGTCTAGGAAAACTTTGTAATGATTCTCGTTCGTAAGAATGTATACAAAGTGTTTGATCTTTTAAAAATGTTTTCAAGTTTGAAAGAAGTTTTGAAAGTGTGTGTGTTTGTTTTGAAATGGATCAAGTAACTAGGAACATTCTACCTACTCAAAAGTCTTTCATGTTCATTTCCTTTTTCCTTCAATGTTGTTATCTTACCATTGATTTGGTAAGTAACCATATCTTTGGATGTAAAAGGGACGGGCGTGGGTCATCGTATAACCATGATTAGCAATATTGCAAGGTATCTTAGCATATTTCTTTAGGGACTAAGATCATTTTGAAAGGCAACATAAATAGCATAATTGAGGGGCTATGATCTTGTATTTTGCTCGTCTTTGCTAAGATACCTCACATGCGTAATATGCCTATTTTGTAAGGCAACCAAGTGGATTTACCCTAGGGGTGTTTGTGTGCAAGTGTATTGATTTACATGCATTTTTTTTTGTCTTTGATTAGGGTTTTCTATTGATTGGTTTTAGTCTTTCCATACAAAACCCTAATTACTAGCATTTGTGTTTGAAAGCGTTAAATTGCGGAAAATAAAGTCTTACGTTATTACATCGTTTAGGGGATGGGGGTACAATTTACAAATGGGGATTAACTAGGAACTTAAATATTACAACCATATCTAATAACAATGAAGGAAATGTAAAAACTGTGTAAAAAGAAGGAAAAATTGCATTTTGAACTATTATGTGTCGACACAAGCTCCTATGCATCGACACATAACTTTCCTTGCCCCTGTATTGCCAAATCAACTCAGTATGAGTCGATACATAATGGTATGTGTCGACTCATACACTACATGTGTCGACTTATACGTGCTTTGTGTCGACTCATACACTTTTTTTCCTTCTGTTTTGGGTCTGTATAATAGTATGTATCGACTCATAAGGCTATGTGTCGACTCATACTGTCATTTTTTACTTCAACATTGTTTTGCTGCATACATGGGTTAGTTCTCAACACATAATGAAAAGAATGGAAGATAAACAAAAGATTAGCTTCAAGGACAATAGTTACTACACTTTATCTTCAAAAAATGAATTACTAATGATGCTTGAAATGAATAACTAAAGTCAAGAAACTTACCTTGGAGCTGGATCTTATACTCTGAGCTTGAGTTGTTATATTATCTGTTCTTGAACTTGGAAAAGAAAACAAAGATGTTGTAGAAGCTTGTTCTTGAGTTTGAACAATTTCTATGTGATGTATGTGAGGTGCTTGGATGTTTGGACAGAGCATGCAAGGTGTGAGAGTTCCAAATATTTGGACTTTAAAACTCAAGAGTGGAAGCGTTTTTTTTGGACAGTTATGGCTTTTTGGAGAGTATGGGATCTTGATGACTAGTTTACAACAAAACTTCTGGCTTTTCTCTCTATTTTTTCTAACCTCCTCCTCTTGCAAATGCTTCTTCTATTTATAGGCAAGGGTTTTATGCATATGAGCTGATTAGGTTTTCAAAATAGCATGTTATGATTTGGTTGGATTACAAAGATCAAACTAAGTCAAGATCTCCATAGTCCCAAGATGAAGTACCAAAGTTTCTGGTATTGAGGAGCTTCTTACAATGATTTATGGTGGAGTATAATCAGCAACCAGCAAGGTATGGGCTCAAGATAAACTTTGTACAAAAAGCTTGCTCTTCAAGAATAGCAATGGTGCCTTTATGCCATAAATGGAAAAATCTTTTGGACAATGGTTTAAACACTTGGGTAATAGCTAAAGAGTGGGTGTAAGCATTAAATTATGATGAGATTTGCAAGCAAGGAAGCCTGCAACATAAGATTATGCAGCAAATCATAAGAGTTTTGTTATGTGTTCTTCACTAAAATGACTTGCAATTCAATAATGGATGCTCAACTTCATGCTCTTGAATCTCCTAGCTCAAATATGATAAATTCATGCTCTTGAATATTTTGGAAAGCTTGAAACACCATATACAACTTTCATGTTGACCAATTTTGTTAAATCAAACTGGAACTTGATGAAAATTGGCCAGGAAGTTGGGATAAAAACCTGACCAAAACTGCTGAAAACTTCTCTAAGTATTTTATTCAAAAATGTCATGACTTCATGAATTTATAACTTGAGATCCAAGCATATTTAGGAGAAGTTGTGTAAATAAATGTTGTATATATCATGGAGATCTACAACTTTCATGTTGAACGTTTCTTTTGAATCATCTTGCATCATGATGAAAAATTTACTCAAAGTTGTGAAAAAACATGAAGTTTTCAACACTTAGAAGAATTTCTAAGTTTGAAAACTTTGACTTTTCAAAATGAAATCTTGACTTTTTGATTTCTTGATTAACAAATTTCATATTATGACATGTTTTGATTAATTTTGATCTTTGAAACTTGATTTTGACCAAAAAGTCAAAGTTTGACTTTTCAGTGTGCAGTTGACTTTGATTAGTTGATTGAAAATCAATTATCAATCATTTGACCTTGAGCAATGTTTTGAGTCATGCAATTAGGTAAAAATGATGCAATTGAATCCTTTAAATCATGTTTCCAACCAATCAACCATTTTCTAGGTCAAAAATCAGAAATTGCCTTTTCTCAGTCAAAACCCTAATTTTGACCATTTTGCCCTTTTGGTGATCTGATCAAATTTCTTGAGGAATTGTGGTCCAAACTTGATCAAATGACATATATAGGTTCATAATGTTGACATGGGTCAAGAATTATGAAGTTTGACTGTAAATTGACCATAGTTGACTTTTTCCCCAATACAACTGATTTTTAGGTCAACTGGTCAATTGACTGAGCAAAAATGTGATCCAAGACTTGAAACTTGACATGAAAAATCTTGAGGATCCAAAATGATCCATGAAAGTCATACGGGGCATTAAAAGTCCAATTATCCTTGTGCAATCTCAAACCCTAATTCCCAGTTATCGGTGCTTGAGGAGATGTCTTGAGCTGATCAACCCTAAAGCAGTCTTGAACTGAAGGAGATCTTGTGAGAGATTACTTGATAAATGAAAGGGCAAATTTTGGGGTATAACAACTGCCCTTGTTCAATCTTCTTAAACCTGAAGAGTTAGATTGGCGGATCCTCCATTCTTGACTTGAAGGTGAAAGATGATTGAACACTAGAGTGCCCAGAAATTTACATTCGAGGATGGATGGTGAATGGGCTTATAGATGCAATTTGGAGGAATGTTGGTAAACACTGGAAGAAGTATCAGCACAAATCTCTTGTCAATTTATACTAAAACTTGATGTTTTACCTATGATAAAAAAGAGTTAGTAAAATGCAGATGCATGCATGATGTTCACCAGATGTGGTATTATGTTAAATGCACATGGTATGTACATGCTATGATGTATGAATGTGAGATGTATGTTTATGTCTGGGAAAATAAATCCCTGACTGCTGCTGAGGAAAATATGGGGGGTTGAATCCCTGATTGCAGTTGGGGATGAAGAATATGCATATCTTCAAATTTTGTTGAAAGGATGCTTTTGATGGGGAATATCTCTTGAATGCCAGTTGTTATCTAGTCGGATCCAGGCTTCATAATTTGCTGAGGATGAAGTAGTCAACTGCTATCTGGTTAGATCCAGGCTTCACGGTAAATTACTGGGGGAAGAGACAGATTAACTATTATCTGGTCGGATTCCAGGCTTTGCAAAAAAATTCTTGAAATTGAAAAGTTATCTGGTCGGATCTAGGCTTCACAATAACTTGCCGGGGATACGGAAGTTAACTGTTATCTGGTCGGATCCAGGCTTCGCAGTAACTTGAAGTGGTAACTACTATTTGGTCGGGTCCAAGTTTCATGGTTTTTTTGAAAGTTGTACTATTATTTGGTCAAGTCTAAGCTTCATAGTGTCTCTCTGGGGATCATAGTTAATTGTTATCTGGTCGGGCTCCAGGTTTCATAATAAACTATTTGAAAAACTGGCATCTGTTCGAGTCCAGGCTTTACAGATTTCTGAATTTGATGAGGTCAATTGCTATCTGATCGGGTCCAGGTTTCACAATAAACTGTTTGAGGATTTAGTTTTTATCTGGTCAGTTTCCAGGTTTCACAACGAATCTCTGAGGGTGATTGCTATTTGGTCGGCTCCAGGCTTCACAACAACTTGTTGGGGTAGAGGCAAACTCTACTGGGGAGAGGAAGTTAAAGCTTGGTCCGGTTGAGTCCAGGTTCTTCTATATTTTGAAGAGTTAAACTATTATCTGGCCGGGTCCAGGCTTTTAGTAACTTGAAATTGAGATCAACTGTTATCTGGTCGGGTCCAGGTTTCAGTCGTTTACTAGGGATAGTGGCAAACTCTACTAGAGAAGAGGAGTTTTGCTAATGATTTTGTAGGAATTAAACTGCTATCTGGCCGGGCCCAGGCTTCAGCAATTGAAGAAGTCAAACTATTATCTGGTCAGGTCCAGGCTTCAGTAATAACTTGATAATTGTGCCAATATCTGGTCGGTTCCAGGCTTCATAGTATCTTTTTGGAAATAGTAAAGGCTTTACTGACGGCTTTACTAGGGATCAGGGGTTGTGGCCCTATGATTTGTAATAGTATGAAAGGAAAACTCAAGCTGGAGAGTGTAGAATTAGTCGGGGAGGACAGACTCAGCTTGGGGTAATAGGTTCAGTTGGGAAAGATAGACTATGCCGGGGGATTACAACCTCAGTTGGGGAGGATGTACTCAGCTGGGGGATTTTGTGGTTCCTAGATTGTTGTTGGGGAAATAAAACCTGTTGAGGAAATAAACCCTGTTGGGGAAATAAACCCTATTGAGTAGGTGAGTTTCTTTTAGGAAGAGATCTACAAGACTTCAACTTGTAAAATTCGACTTAGCTGGAGAGAGAGCTGCCAAGAGATTGAGACTCTGGTTGGAGATTATCCTATGTAAAGAGACTTTGTGAGTAAATTTGTTGAGGAGGATGTTAATGAAATAACTCTGTGGGGGTATTCCATATTCATTAAAGAGGTGCCTGTTACTGCTTAGGTCATATGTTCCAAACAATTTTAATTATGCTCATATGCATATGTTCATTCAATTTTAGTCATTGGACAAATTTGCATTCAAAACAAAGACATAAATTTTGCACTTCAAAGTATATCTGTATTGATATTTTGCCCATGAATAGGCGTTTTTGTACAGAGAGACAGAGATCCAATTAAGAGGGAATCTTCGAAAGGAAAACAAAATTGAGAACAAAAACAAATAGCCATGTGAAACGATCTCATTGCCTTCCAACTCTACTATTACCCCAATGTCTTCGAATGTCCCTTGCCGTTGATAGAAGTTGATTGGATTGATCTTGGACCATTTGAACTTGGACCTTGGTTATAAAATTGACTGTGGTGATTCCACGGGACATAGTCATACACGCTTTCAATCCTTAATTTTTACCTGGACCGCCCTTTCAGGTTTTCAGCCCACCAGGATACCCTTTTTTACCCAAGTCGCCCTTTTGGGTTTTCAACTTGCCGAGTGTACAAATCCTTTGCATATATCCCTAATTTTTGCCCAAACCTTTTGGTTTGCAGGGATGCCCTTATTTTTCCTAGGTGTGTCAACCTAGCGGGTCTTTTATGCATAGTATTTTTTAACTATGTCCGCATTTATAGGATGTGTGAAATCTTCACCATCTATGGTAGTCCGCATCATGGCACTGCCAGAGAAAACTCTCTTGACAAAAAACGTCCCTTCATAGGTGGGAGTACATTTTCCTCTGGGGTCGCCTTGTGGTAGAATGATGCGTTTTATCACCAAGTCACCAGTTTGATATACTCGAGGCTTGATCTTTTTGTTAAAAGCCTTGATCATCCGTTTTTGGTACGTATGACCATGGAAAACATTAGCTAACCGTTTTTCGTCAATCAAGTTCAGCTGATCCAATCTCGTTTGAATCCACTCGTCTTCTCCTATGCCTTCCTCATTCATAATCCTCAGCGAGGGAATCTAAACTTCCACAGGAAAAACAACCTCCATGCCATAGACTAGAGAAAATGGAGTTTCCCCAGTTGATGTTCTAGCTGAAGTACAGTAGCCATGTAGAGCAAACAGCAACATCTCATGCCAATCCTTATAGGTTACTACCATTTTATGCACAATCTTCTTGATATTTTTTTTGGCCGCTTCGACTGCGCCATTCATTTTTGGTCTATACGGAGAAGAATTGTGATGCTTGATCTTAAACTGAGTGCAAAGCTCAGTGATCATAGCATTGTTGAGGTTAGTCCCATTGTCGCTGATGATCCTTTCGGGGATACCATAATGGTAAATAAGGTTGTGTCTGATGAATCTGGCTACCACATTCTTGGTGACTGAGGCAAACGAGGCGGCTTCGACCCATTTGGTAAAATAGTCGATAGCAACAAGAATGAAGTAATGTTCGTTGGAAGCGGTGGGCTTGATCTCTCCAATCATGTCAATGCCCCATATTGCAAATGGCCACAGAGCGGTCATGACATTCAAAGGGATAGGAGGCACATGGACCTTGTCAGCGTAGATTTGGCATTTGTGACAATTTCTTGAATGTTGATGGCAATCAGTCTCCATTGTTGACCAATAGTAACCGACTTTTAAGATTTTCTTAGTCATCGTATGTCCACTTGAGTGAGTACCAAAGAGACCATCGTGCATGTCTTCCATGATTTCCTCTGCCTCTTTCTTGTCCACACATCGGAGTAGAGTTGAATCATGGTTGTGCTTGTACAATATCCTGTTACTTAGGAATAATTTGACTGCAAATCTTCGTAAGAACTTTCTATCATTGATAGATGCTCCCTCTGGATACTCTTGTGCTTCAAGGTATCTCATCACCTCATGATATCATGGCTTTTCCGCATCGGTGTCAAGCTCACAGCAATGTACAGGTTCGTCGAATATTTCAATTGTAATCATAGGGGCTTCGTTGTCCCATCTGACCTTGAACATTGAAGACATGGTTGCCAAAGCGTCAGCCAACTGATTTTATTCCCTAGGGAAGTGCTCAAAAATGACCTCTTCAAAGTAGGGAGTTAGGGATAGCACAAGTTCCTTGTAAGGGATTAGATTAGGGTGTTTAGTGTCCCAATCTCATTTTACTTGGCTGACCACTAGAGCGGAATCCCCAAACACATTCAAATGTTTGATCCTCAAATCAATGGCAGCTTTCAGACCCAAAATACACGCTTCATACTCGGCCATATTATTCGTGCAATTGAAGCATAATCTGGAAGTGAATAGAGTGTGGCAACCTTTAGGAGAGATGGTTACAGCACCAATTTTGTTACCTAAGGCGTTGGAAGCCCCATCGAATACCATAGTCCATCGGGATCCTTGTTCAGGTCCATCATACGGTCCAAGTTTCACATAATCGTTTACCAGCATGATGTTCTCATCAGGGAAGTCGAAGTTCATTGACTGATAATCATCCACAGCTTGATGGGCCAAATGATCAGCTAGTACGCTTCCTTTGATGGCCTTTTGCATAGTGTATTAAATATCGTACTCAGTCAAGATCATTTGCCATCTGGCTATCCGTCCGGAAAGGGCAGGTTTCTCGAAGATGTACTTGATTGGGTCCATCTTAGAAATCAACAGAGTGGTACGAGTCAACATATACTGTCTTAGCCAGCGAACAGCCCATGCCAGAGTGCAACAAGTTTTCTCGAGCAGTGAATATCTGGTTTTAGTCGGTAAACTTTTTGCTCAGGTAATAAATAACATGCTCTTTTCGGCCAGACTCGTCATGTTGGCCCAAAACACACCCCATAGAGTTCTCTAATACTGTCAAGTACATGATCAAGGGTCTTTCTTCAACTGGAGGCATGAGAATAGGAGGTTCTTGTAGGTATTCTTTGATTTTGTCAAAGGCAACCTGACACTCATCATTCCATCTGACTACCTGATCTTTCTTCAAGAGTTTGAAGATTGGCTCACAAGTAGCATTCAAGTGTGATATGAAGCGAGCAATGTAATTGAGATGACCCAAGAATCCTCTGACTTCTTTTTCAGAATGAGGGACTGACATTTCTTGGATGGCTTTTACCTTGGCAGGATCAACTTCAATGCCTTTATTGCTGATAACAAAACCTAGAAGCTTTCAAGATCATACTCCAGACATTCACTTGTTAGGGTTTAACCTCAGCTCGTACTTCTTCAGCCTCTCGAATAATTTGTACATATGATCGACATGTTCTTCTTCGGTTTGTGATCTGGCAATCATATCATCCATATATACCTCTATCTCATGATGAATCATGTCATGAAATAAAGCTACCACAACCCTTTGATATGTTGCCCCTGCATTCTTTAATCCGAACGACATGACCTTATAGCAGAAGGTGCCCCATTGCGTAATGAATGTAGTCTTCTCCATGTCTTCGGGGGCCATCCTTATTTGATTATAGCCTGAGAAGCCATCCATGAAAGAGAAGACTTTATGCTGAGCAGTATTATCAACTAAGACTTTAATGTATGGTAGAGAGAAGTCATCCTTGGGGCTTGCCCTATTCAAATCCCTATAGTCTACGCACATGTGAATTTTTCCATCTTTTTTCGGCACTGGTACCACATTGGCAACCCATTGGGGATAGGATGTCACAACTAAGAATCCTGCATCAAATTGTTTCATCACCTCAGCTTTGATCTTTTCAAACATATCAGGCCTCATGCGACGAACCTTTTGTTTGACGGGAGGGCAGTCTTCTTTTATCGGCAGATGATGGACTATGATGTCAGTATCCAACCCAGGCATATCTTCATAAGACCAAGCAAATACTTCCACATAATCATGCAACATCTGAACCAACCTTCTCTTGACACCGCTTTCCAAGTTAGCTCCGATCCTAATTGCCTTCTTATCTGACTCAGTACCCAGGTTGATAACTTCAACTGACTCTTTGTGCAGTTGAATAACTTTTTCCTCTTGTAATAGAAGTCTGGCTAGTTCTCCCGGTATATCATAATCTTCCCTGCCTTCGTCTTCGGCTTGGTTGATATGACATTCAAATTCATAGTCGGCAATAGTAGAGTCATTGGCAATAGGATCTAGAGTGGATGGACCTGCAAGAGTGTGTGCGTGCGCATGTAAGATACATGGCTATTTTTTGTAAATGTATTTGAAAGAAAGGAAAGACAATGAACACAAATATTTGAATGCAAAAGAGTCCAATGTACTGAATGATCATATGATTAGATGAACATAAATAAAACCCTTGACAAATGGACCAAAGTTCCTCGGGCCAAGCACATGGCTTAAAAGTCATTGTTTGAATATTACAGACAAAATGTTCTTGAATTGAAAGAAAAGCAATAACAAATAGATTACTCCTCAATGAAGGAGATGGGCACAAAGTCCTTTTCATGCCAATTCTTCAGCTCCATTGTAGTTGGATACACCCAATCTTCAAATGCAACTCCTTCATCAGAATCACCTACGACGTTGACTTCATGGCTTCCAATGCAGAGAGGTGGCTTTCCAGCACGAGCATGCCTCACTTCCTTCTGAGCTTTGAAGGTGAATCCCAAACCAAACTTGTCTGCTTTAAATGGGATATTGAGGAGCTTCCCCCAAGTATCGCAGTTTCCTTCTTCAATTTCCGCACGGGCGTCTTTGACTGAAACCATCCTTGGTATGACTTTAACAGATTCAGATCCATCAGAAGAACATTTGGTAGCAGCAACCACTGGGGGTACAACCTCAAAGGCTTTACACAGGGTCTCAATGAATTCTCCATCCATCTCTACGTACTTGAAATATTTAAGGTGGCTCGCCATAAACTCTTCTTTTCCATAGACGGTGACTATTCTGCCCTTGACTGGATATTTGAGTTTTTGATGGAGAGTTAAGGTTACTGCACCAGCTTTATGGATCCACGGGAGACCTAACAGACAAGAATAGGCAGGACGAATATCCATAATGTAGAAGGTGGAGTTGAAGATTTGGGAGCCCACTTTGATTGGAAGATCTACGTCCCCATGAACAGTCCTCTTTGATCTGTCAAATGCCCTTACAATGATATCGCTTGGCTTTAAGACTAAACCTTCACAGTCTAGACAATCTAACGCCCCCTTAGGTAATACATTCATAGAAGAACCAGTGTAGACTAGCACATGTCGTAAGGTAGTCCCTTTGCACTCGACAGAAACATGTAAAGCTTTATTGTGATTCTTCCCAAGAGGTGTTAAGTCAGCATCTGAAAATCCCAAGCCATTATCAGTTGTCAGGCTAGCCACGCAATTCTCAAATTGGTCTATTGTTGTCTCATGGGGAACATGAGCCTTTTTCAGGAACTTGATTAACGTCTGAGCATGGGCATCGGAACAAAGCAGTAATGACAACATTGAAATCTTAGAAGGGGTTTGCCCCAACTGTTCCACAATCTTGAAGTCGCTTCTTTTTAATATCTTCAAGATCCCGTCCATCTCACAGGCGGAAGGTTCTTCATCAGCTACATCCATGGAGGGTACTCCAATCACATCAGGCTCAACAATCTTCTCCTTCCCTCTTGTATCAGTACTTGGCTTGGCAGTAGTAATGTGGATGGGCGTCCTTGTAACAACTGGTGGTGAGATATTGGGTGAAAATATTCTCCCAATTATAGTTACTTTTCTTGAGCCAGCTATGTTACCAAAATTGTCATCTTTTTCTTCTTTGATCCAAGCGTCTTGTTTAATCCCATGATAGAACACCTCAGCACCATAATTCCACGGTACTGCCTTATTCGAAAAATAGGGAAATGGTCCGGGATTGGTAATTATTAAGGGAGCATTAGTGGGTTCATTTGAAATCCTAATAGGACCTTTAGAGGTGATCCTAAGAGGCTTGTTTGAGATGGTAATAATGGAGAGGTCTTCACATTTGTTAGTCAAACTTTTGGCAAGTGGAGTTTTCTCGAATAGAATTTCGTGGCTATACATTAGACGTTGTATGCCTTTCTTCAGCCCTTCACATCCATTGAGTTGTCTTGTACAACACACACAATCCTTTACGCAGCTAGGGAAAATCCAAGCCTTCAACAGGTTCTTTTTGATGGTATTCAGCCGAGTAGTCAATTCTTCATTAGAGGCGGAAAATATTATATCTTCAACAACATTAACACCTTTGTCATGCTTCAGCATTGGAGTGGTGATTACATACGGCGTTGGAGGAGGATAAAATTCAATAGTTTTATTATGAATCAAATCTTGGATTTTGTTCTTCAAGGCCCAGCACTGGTCAGTCTCATGCCCGGGGCTGCTTGAATGGTAAGCACACTTAGCGTTCGGATTATACTTTGGTGACGAGGTATCAGGGTTAGCGGGAGGATCGCGTAATGTCACTAAATTAGCCTTGAGAAAATGTTGTAAGGCTTGAGACAATGACATGCCTAACCTCGTAAATTGTCTTCTTGGAGTTTCAAAACGTTGATGATTTGCAGATGGTCTTGGAGTAGGAGTTGGATTGGATATTCGGACATCATTGACAGACGGACGATCATTCTTCTTGGTACGAGCCCTTGCCTCGTACACAACATTGACTTCCTTCTTTGTAGCAAAAGGTTTCTTGATAGGATTGGGAGTGGAGGTAGATTCCATAGAGATCTTCCCACTTTTGATGCCACTTTCAACTCTTTCACCGGTTAAGATTAATTCGGTGAAACCAGAAGAAGAGAAACAACCAATAGATTAAAGAAAGGACTAGACAAAGTTCCCATGAACATGTAAACGTGTTCCCGATCAGTCAAGGGTGGTTAAACCCTACTAGCGAGGTCTCTCCATTTTTGTGCATATTCCTTAAATACTTCATTCTTTCCCATGGTCATATCTTGCAACTGAACCCTTGTTGGTGCCAAATCGGTGTTGTACTAATACTGATGGTAGAAGGTAGTAGCTAAATCCTCCCAAGTATTGATACGAGAACCATCTAACTGATAAAACCATTCAAGTTACTTTCCAGCTAATCTTTCTTGGAAAAAGTGAACCCAGAGCTTCTTATCAGCAGTGTGTGGTTGTATCTTGCGCACATAAGACTTTAGGTGGAGTTTTGGACAAGAAACTCCACCGTATTTTGCAAAGACTGGTATTTTGAATTTGTGGGGGATGACTACCCCAGAGATCAAACCCAAATAATCAAAATCTAAACCGGGAACAACTTGGATTTCAACATCTTTCAATCTGTCTTCTAACTCTTGACCTCACCAATCTGGTTCTCGTCCTCTTCAGATGAATCTCCTCCTACTGGGATTTGACAGACTGTCTCCTTGAACCTTCTACCCATGTTGAGTAAAGATTTCTTCTTTGGATTCTTCTTAACATCCAGCAAAGCCATCATATCTTGCTTCCCCTTGGCTAGGGCTGGTAGAGTCTCCTGAAACTGAGAATTCTGGGCTTGGAGATCCTTCACAGATTTCTCTAGATTCATCTTGCTGAAATAAACAGTAGAGAGATAAGGAAACCTGTTATGTGAAAACCTGTCATGTTATGATGCATGAATATGCATATGCAAATGATTTCAAGGATTAATGATATTTAAATTTGTATATACAAAAGAACAAACGTTAATTTTCATTAGACAAAATAAGAGAGATTACATCATGCCTCTTGGGTTTACAAAATAAGTTTCTAAGATAAAAAGACCGAACGCATCCTCTTTGGCGCGAGATAAGCGGTCACACTTTTCTCTTCTTGTAGCTGCTTCGTAAGCTCCAAGACCCTCTTCTCACTAGCATAAAATTGAGCTTTGAAAGTATCTCGTTCTTCCTTAATCTGAATCCAACCCATTTGCAAGTCTTCGAGAGAGGTAGGCATTTTGGGATGGAGGATAGTGCAGGGAACATCTCCTTCGACCACAGGCTCCATGATGACTGGTAAGATTTAAGGAAAAGGCATCACAAGTTTCTGAGCACGAGCTCGCACCCATTTAAGGTAAGGCTCGAGGGGAATGGAGTTCTTGTATCCTAACGTCTTTCTATCCACCTTTTTCAACATCCTTCAAGCTCGGATAAACCTCTGACGGTAACCTTGATTGTCATTCTCGTAGTCGAATACCACTCCTTGGATAAGCATCTCATGTGGACCATCCCTTCGGGCGTAACCAAACTGTCGTAAGGCCAAGCAGGGGTTGTAAGTGATACCTCCTCTAATGCCAAGAAAAGGGACATTAGTGAATTCTCCATAACGATCAACGATAGTAACATTCTCTAAAGAGCGGGAACACCAATGAATATCTGAATGTCTGAGCATCATCAATCTATGGGACCATCTTGAACCGTGCTCATTTTTCAACACAGATTGGGGAAGATGCAAAATATACCATCTTGCCAAGAGAGGAGTGCAACACATGAGGATACCTCTCTTCATCAAAGTGCGAGAGTGAAAAGAGTGTAGGATGTCTCCTAACAAAGTAGGCATCGGGTTACGAGACATGAAGATTTTGACGAAGTTTACATCTATGAGTTGGTCAGGATTTGGAAACAAAACCATCCCATATATGAGAAGGGCCACAATTTCCTCAAAAGCTTGCAAGTCCAAGGAGTTCCAAAAATCTTGAGATTTCTCAAACAGGAATTTAGCCAAGAAACCTTTGACACCACTCCTTGTTTCCCAATTAGTTTTCACATCAGATTGTTGCAAGTGTAGGGCTTGAGAAATCTCTTCAGTTTTTGGATCTCTTTCTGTACCATTGAAGGGTATTCGATTGAGAATGGGGATCCTCAAGAGTTGGATGAATTCTTCTAAAGTTGGCACAAGTTGATAGTCGGGCAAAGTGAAGAAATGGTGTAGAGGATCAAAGAATTGGAAAAGCACCTTCATCATATCCTCATCAGTGTTGGAGGTAACCAAGTTTAGGAGGCGACCATGTCTTTCGGTAAATGGAGAATTCTCAGGAACCCTTGATGCTAACTCTTTGAGTTGAGGAGGGATCCTTACGAGATTGACTTGAATGGTTTTCCTGCGAATATAATCCATGTCCTCAAAACAGAACAAAGATAAATCCCAAAAATCCTTGAAATGGTTAGTGAGTATGAGTATGATGTTATGATGTTTATGATGTTATGTACAAGTAAATATATACAAACAAGGCAAAAAAATCCTTAGGTTCAGGCTTGCATTGAGTCTCATAGGTAAATACCCTCTTGAAGTTTAGTTGGCTCAAACCTGTCCTAGAAATAGTAACCGAGTTCTAAAGGAGATCAAAATCACTGGTCTGTCTTCTCGGGCATTGTTTCAGCGCAAGCCTCTTTAATGGTGACCGAAATATCCCAAAAACAAAACCTAAATGAGTGTAGTATCGAGGATCTACCAACTTTGGACTACACCAAAGTCGGTCATCTCACAACGTCCTAATGGCCAAGTTGGTCAAGTAAAGGTTCTAAAGTCAGTTAGTGCTTTATGACATCACTCAGCGGCCCCGTATTCTCCTTGACTACTCAAGGGCTACCGGTACCCACAAATATGTCACACTAACGTAGCTATTTCTTAGACCATATCGGTATATCCCGCACAGTTTCCATAATGTATTACTACTTACCTATAAGGTATCCAAAATACGAGTAGAGGATTTAAACCCAAACAAAGATCCAAAATGTAAAGCAAACAAATCAAACAATGAAAGCAAGTAAATGTGATCTATCCCTAAGGTAACCCCACTTTAAAAAAGATCCCCAGCAGAGTCGCCAGTTCTATGATACAGTGGGAGAACTGACTTGGGTGTTTTGTGTTTTATCACAAATGTTGCTATTAGCAAGAGTCGCCACCGACTTTTCTTTTATCCAAAAGGAAAGGTGAAAAAACACAGGAAAGACCTTTGAGATTATTTCTTAAGTTCAGGGGGTAGATTATGAAAATGGAAGGTATTAGCACCCTTTTCATCCATGGTATTCCATGGGCTCTTAGTTATTTGCTAGATCACTTGCTTTTTGTTTGAAAATGTGCTTTGTGTGGTTTTTGAAAGTATTTTATAAAGAGGCCTTTGTCTAGGAAAACTTTGTAATGATTCTCATTCGTAAGAATGTATACAAAGTGTTTGATCTTTTAAAAATGTTTTCAAGTTTGAAAGATGTTTTGAAAGTGTGGGTGTTTGTTTTGAAATGGAGCAAGTAACTAGGAATATTCTACCTACCTAAAAGTCTTTCATGTTCATTTCCTTTTTCCTTCGGCGTTGTTATCTTACCATTGATTTGGTAAGTAACCATATATTTGGATGTAAAAGGGACGGGCATGGGTCATCGTATAACCATGATTAGCAATATTGCAAGGTATCTTCGCATTTTTCTTTAGGGACTAAGATCATTTTGAAAGGCAACATAGATAGCGTCATCGAGGGGCTATGATCTTGTATTTTGCTCGTCTTTGCTAAGATAACTCATATGCGTAATATGGCCATTTTTGTAAGGCAACCAAGTGGATTTACCCTAGGGGTGTTTATGTGCAAGTGTATTGATTTACATGCATTGTTTTTATCTTTGATTAGGGTTTTCTATTGATTGGATTTAATCTTTCCATACAAAACCCTAATTACTAGCATTTGTATTTGAAAGCGTTAAATTATGGAAAATAAAGTCTTACGCTATTACATCGTTTAGGGGATGGGGGTACAATTTACAAATGGGGATGAAATAGGAACTTAAATATTACAACCATATCGAATAACAATGAAGGAAATGTAAAAACAGTGTAAAAAGAAGGAAAAATTGCATTTTGAACTATTATGTGTCGACACAAGCTCCTATGCATCGACACATAACTTTCCTTGCCCCTGTATTGGCAAATCAACTCAGTATGAGTCAATATATAATGGCATGTGTCGACTGATACACTGTATGTGTTGACTCATACGTGCTTTATGTCGACTCATACACTCTTTTTCCTTCTAATTTGGGCCTGTGTAGCAGTATGTATCGACTCATAAAGCTATGTGTCGAGTCATACTGTCATTTTTTTTACTTCAACATTGTTTTGCTGCATACATGGGTTAGTTCTCAACACATAATGAAAAGAATGGAAGATAAATAAAAGGTTAGCTTCAAGGACAATGGTTACTACACTTTACCTTCAAAAAATGAATTACTAATGATGCTTGAAATGAAGAACTAAAGTCAAGAAACTTACCTTGGAGATGGATCTTATACTCTGAGCTTGAGTTGTTGTCTTGACTGTTCTTGAACATGGAAAAAGAAAACAGAGATGTTGTAGAAGCTTATTCTTGAGTTTGAAAATTTTCTAGGTGATGTATGTGAGGTGCTTGGATGTTTGGATAGATCTTGCAAGGTGTGAGAGTTCCAAATATTTGGACTTTAAAACTCAAGAGTGGAAGCTTTTTTTGTGTGGACAGTTATCGCTTTTTGGAGAGTATGGGATCTTGATGACTAGTTTACAACAAAACTTCTGTATTTTCTCTCTATTTTTTCTAACCTCCTCCTCTTGCAAATGCTTCTTCTATTTATAGGCAAGGGGTTTGTGCATATGAGCTGATTAGGTTTTCAAAACAGCATGTTATGGTTTGGTTGGATTACAAAGATCAAACTAAGTCAAGTACTCCATAGTCCCAAGATGAAGTACCAAAGTTGCTGGTATTTAGGAGCTACTTCCCATGATTTATGGTGGAGTATAATCAGCAACCAGCAAGGTATAGTCTCAAGACAAACTTTGTACAAAAATCTTGCTCTTCAAGAATAGCAATGGTGCCTTTATACCATAAATGGAAAAATCTTTTGGGCAATGGTTTAAACACTTGGGTAATAGCTCAAGAGTGAGTGTAAGCATTAAATTATGATGAGATTTTCAAGCAAGGAAGCCTGCAACAAAATATTATGCAGCAAATCATAAGAGTTTTGTTATGTGTTCTTCACTAAAATGACTTGCAATTCAATAATGGATGCTCAACTTCATGCTCTTGAATCTCCTAGCTCAAATATGATAAATTCATGCTCTTGAATGTTTTGGAAATATTGAAAAACCCTCTACAATTTTCATGTTAACCACTTTTGCTAAATCAAACTGGAACTTGATAAAAATTGGCCAGGAAGTTGGGATAAAAACCTGACCAAAACTGCCGAAAACTTCTCTAAGTATTTTATTCAAAAATGTCATGACTTCATGAATTTATAACTTTAGATCCAAGCATATTTAGGAGAAGTTGTACAAAGGAACATTGTAGATATCATGGAGATCTACAACTTTCATGTTGAACGTTTCTTTTGAATCATCCTGCATCATGATGAAAAATTTACTCAAAGTTATGAAAAAACATGAAGTTTTCAACACTTAGAAGAATTTCTAAGTTTGAAAACTTTGACTTTTCAAAATGAAATCTTGACTTTTTGATTTCTTGATGAACAAGTTTCATATTTTGACATGTTTTGATGAATTGTGATCTTTGAAACTTGACTTTGATAAAAAATGATGCAATTGAATCCCTGAGATCATGTTTCCAACCAATCAACCATTTGCTAGGTCAAAAATTAGAAATTGCCTTTTCTCAATCAAAACCCTAATTTTGACCATTTTGCCCTTTTGGTGATCTGATCAGATTTCTTAAGAAATTATGGTCCAAACTTGATCAAATGACATATATAGGTTCATAATGTTGACATGGATTAAGAATTATGAAGTTTGACTGTAAATTGACCACAATTGACTTTTCCCCCAATACAACTGATTTTTAGGTCAACTGGTCAATTGGCTGAGCAAAAATGGGATCCAAGACTTGAAACTTGACATGAAAAATATTAAGGATCCAAAATGATCCATGAAAGTCATATGGGGCATTAAAAATCCAGTTATCCTTGTGCAATCTCAAACCATAATTCTCAGTCATCGGTGCTTGAGGAGGTGTCTTGAGCTGATCAACCCTAATGTAGTCTTGAACTGAAGGAGATCTTGTAAGAGATTACTTGATAAATGAGAGGGCAAATTTTGGGGTACAACAACTAGTAATTAGGGTTTTATATGGAAATATTGAAACCAACAAGTAGCAAACCCTAATCAAATACAAATCAAGCATGTAACTCAATACACTTGCACACAAACACCCTTAGGGTAAATCCACTTGGCTGCCTTACAAAAATGACCATATTATGCATGCGAGGTGTTTTAGCAAAAACAAACAAAATACAAGAACATAGTCCCTCGATGACGCTATCCATGTTTCCTTTCAAAATGATCTTAGTCCCTAAAGAAAATGCTAATATATTTCACAACATTGCTAATCATGGCCATACGATGACCCACGCCCGTCCCTTTTACATCCAAAGATAGGGTTACTTACCAAATCAATGGTGAGATAACAATGTCAAAGGAAAGAGGAAATGAACATGAAAGACTTTTGAGTAGGTATATTGTTCCTAGTTGCTTGCTCAATTTTAAAACAAAAACATCCTTGCTATTTTTCAAAAAAAAAACACCAACACTTTCAAAAACATCTATACAAACTTGAAAACATTTTCAAAAGATCAACACTTTGTATACATTCTTACGAACGATAATCATTACAAAGTTTTCCCAAACGATGGCACCTTTTCAAAATACTTTCAAAAACCACACAAAGCACATTTTCAAACAAAAAGCAAGTGATCTAGCAAGTAACTAAGAGCCAATAGAAAACCATGGATGAAAAGGGTGCTAATACCTTCCCTTTTCATAATATACCCCCCGAACTCAAGAAAACATCTCAAAGGTATTTCCTGTTCTTTTCAGCATTTCCTTTTGGATAAAAGAAAAGTCGGTGGCGACTCTTGCTAACTGCAACATTTGAGATCAAACGCAAAACAACCCAGTCAGTTCTCCCACCGCGTTACAGAACTGGGGACTCTGCTGGGGAGAATTCTTAAAGTGAGGTTACCTTAGGGTTAGATCACATTTATTAGCTTTCATTGTTTTACTTGTATGCTTTACATTTTGGTTCTTTGTTTGGGTTTGAATCCTCTACCATGATTTGGGATACCTTATAGGTAAGTAGCAATACGTTATGGAAAATGTGTGGGGTATACCGACATGGTCTAAGCAATAGCTACGTTAGTGTGACATATTTGTGGGTACCGATAGCCCTTGAGTAGTCAAGGAGAATACGGGGCCGCTGAGTGATGTCATGAAGCACTAACTAACTTCTAGAACCTTTACTTGACCAACTTGGCCACTAGGACGTAGTGAGATGACCGGCTTTGGTACATTCCGAAGTTGGTAGATACTCGATACTACACTCATTGAGGTTTGATTTTTTGGGATATTTCGGTCGCCATTAAAGAGGCTTGCGCTAAAACAATGCCCAAGGAAACAATCTAGTGATGTTGAGCTCCTTAGAACCCGATTACTATTGCTAGGACATGTTTGAGCCAACTAAACTTCAAGAGGGTACTTACCTGTGAGACTCCATGCAAGCCTAAACCTAAGGACTTATTTGTTTTATTTGTATATATCTACTTGTACATAACATCATAAACATAATAACATCATACTCATACTCACTAACCATTTTAAGGATTTCAAGATTTATCTTTGTTCTATTTTGTAGGACATGGATTTTATTCGCAGGAAAACCATTCAAGTCAATCTTGTAAGGATCCCTCCTCAACTTAAAGAGCTAGCATCAAGAACTCTTGAAAATTTTCCATTTACCGAAATACATGGTCGCCTCCTAAACTTGGTTACCTCCAACACTGATGAGGACATGGTGAAGGTGCTCTTCCAGTTCTTTGATCCTTTACACCATTGCTTCACATTTCTCGATTATCAACTTGTGCCAACTTTGGAAGAATTCTCCAAAATATTGAGGATACCCATTCTCAATCAACTACCTTTCAACGGTACGGAAAGAGATCCAAAGCCAGAAGAGATTGCTCAAGCCTTACACTTGCAACCATCTGATGTCACAACTAATTGGGAAACAAGGAGTGGTGTCAATGGTTTCTTAGCCGAGTTCTTGTTTGAGAAAGCCCAAAACTGTTGGAATTCCTTGGACTTGAAAGCTTTTGAGGAAATTGTGGCTCTCCTTATCTATGGGATGATTTTTTTTCCAAATCCTGACCAACTCATAGATGTGAACGCCGTCAAAATCTTCATGTCTCGTAACCCGATGCCTACTTAGCTAGAAGACATCCTACATTCTTTTCACACTCGTACTATGAGGAAAAGAGGTATCCTTATGTGTTGTACTCCTCTTTTGGCAAGATGGTTTATTTCGCATCTTCCCCAATATGTATTAAAGAACGAGCAAGGTTCAAGGTGGTCAAATAGGTTTATGAAGCTCAAACATTCAGACATTCATTGGTGTTCCTGATCTATAGAGAATGTTACTATCATCGATTGTTGTGGAGAATTCCCTAATGTCCCTTTACTTGGCATTAGAGGAGGTATCACCTACAACCCCTGCTTAGCCTTAAGACAATTTGGTTACGCCCGAAGGGATGGTCCACATGAGATGCTTATTCAAGGGTTGGTATTTGACTATGAGAGCAACGACCAAGGTCACCGCCAGAGGTTTATCCGAGCTTGTAGGATGTTGAACAAGGTAGATAACAAGATATTGGGGCATAAGAATTACATCCCTCTTGAGCCTTACCTCAAATGGGTACGAGCTCGTGCTCAAAGTCATATGATGCCTTAGCCCTCCATTCTCCCGGTTATCATAGAGCCTGTTGGGGAAGAAGATGTTCCATACACTATCCTGCATCCTGACATGCCCACCTCTCTTAAAGACTTACAAAGGGATTGAATACAACTTAAGGGGGAGCGAGACACTTTTGAGGCCCAATTCTACGCCAGCGAGAAGAAGGTTCTGGAACTCACCAAGTAGCTTCATGAGGAGCGGAGCCTGAACGCCTACATCGCACCAAAGAGGATGCGTTCAACTTTTTTATCTTAAAGTTTTTGTATTTCTTTGTAAGCCCAAAAGAGGCATGATGTACTCAAACTTTGATTTATTAATATGACGTGTGTTCCTTTTTTTGTCTAAAGCAAATTTAAATCTCTAATTTCCTTGAAATCATTGCATATGCATCTACATTCATCATAACATAAGCAGGTATCTTACCACAAGTCTCCTCATCTTTCTACTATTTATTTCAGTAAGATGGATCTCGAGCAGACAATAAAACACCTCCAAGCACATAATGCTCAGTTTCAACATATGTTCTTGACTCTAGCCAAAGGACAAGAGGATTTGAAAACTTTTCTAATTGAAGAAAAGAAGAAGAAAGCAAAGAAAACAACCAGAGTTCTGAATCTAGGAAGAAGGTTCCAAGGACAAGCCAGACAGACCCTAGACTTTGCAACATCATCTGGTGAAAAGGATAATCAAGAAGGGAAAGGAAAGGAAGTGACTGCCCAACCAGAATCTGAAGAGGAAGAAGAAGAGGACTACTCTGAAGAGCAGTATCCCCCAACTGACAACAAATATAAACATCTGGAAGAGCGTCTAAGTGAAATGGATATTCAGAAAGTGCCCGGGATGGACTTTGAAGAGCTGGTTTTGGTGTTTGGGATTTTTATTCCACCAAAGTTCAAAGCACCAGTGTTTGCTAAGTACGACGGGGTTTCGTGTCCCAAGATGCACCTCTGATCTTATGTGAAGAAGATACAGCCTCACACTGCTGACACAAATTTGTGGGTCCATTTCTTTCAAGACAGTCTATCCGGGACTCAACTAGATTGGTTCTATCAACTGGAAAGGGCCAATATCCATAACCGAGAAGACCTTGCCACCGCTTTTTATAAACAATATCAATACAATGCAGACCTTGCTCCCACCCGTACTTTACTCCAGAGTATGGCTATGGTTTCAAGCGAAGGTTTCAAAGACTACACTTAGAAATGGAGGGACTTAGCAGGAAGAGTCCAGCCTCCCCTGTCTGAAAGGGAACTAGTGGATATGTTTCTAGGGACCTTGTTTGGTCCATTTTTCAATCATCTAACCGGAAGCTCCTCAGCAGGCTTCACTGAATTAATCTTGACTGGGGAAAGAGTGGAAGCTGGGATTAAGAATGGGAAGATCCAAAAAGACACATCCTCCAGTGCCGTGAGAAAAGCATTTATTGGGAAGAAATAAGTAGGTGATGTATACCCTCAAAGAAATCAAGATAGAACTGAACACCGTCCAATGGTGGGGCTGTCATGATCCCAAAGCATGCACCTACTAACAAAGGAGCAATCAGCCTAAAACGGAAAGACCAGTAAGACAATTTACCCAGATAAATATGACACTGTCTCAAGTCCTGCCACATTTATTGAGATCTAATCTGGTAACTTTGAAGGAAACTCCGAAGAATCCCAACACCGCATCTCCTCACTACCATCCTAATGCTCGTTGTGCTTACCATTCAGAAAGTCCAGTCTATGATACCAACAACTGTTGGGCTTTGAAAAACAAGGTACAAGACCTTCTCAAAGCAAAAGAAATTGAATTTGATGCTCCTGAAATCCAAAACGTTATCACCTCTCCTATTCCCAAGCATGGTCGTGATGTTAACGTTGTTGAAGATGATATGTTTGTTATAGCTGTTGATGAACTTGTTACTCCTCTCCTGACTGTCAAGAGGAACCTGTTGAAAGTCGGTTTATTTCTGGGCTGTGATGAAGGCTGCCACCTCTGTTTATCCCTACCAACTGGTTGTCATTTATTGAAAGCAGGTGTCCAACGCTTAATGGATGAAAAAGAGATTTTGTTTGAAAAGACTCCCGTTCCAACCATTTCTTACAATGATGTTTCAATATTAACCATTTCCGCCAATCCTTCCAGGGTCTCCACCAAAAGACCCGTTAGGATTAAATCAGTTCCTAAGGTGACTCCACTGATAATTACTATTCCAGGGCCAATCACGTACTCCTCAGATAAAACTGTCCCATGGAACTATGGGGGCAACGTCTACTATCACAGTGTCAAACAGGATTAGCTGGCTGATGAAGACTCAATTCTTGAGAAGGCTGACCCTGACATTGGCAACATTGAGGGAACCAGCAAGATAACCCAAAGTGGGAAGAGTATTCCCTCCCGAGATTGCTCCTCCAAAAGCTGTTATCGGTCCTGTGATCATCCCTGATTTTGTTCCTACTTCTACAATTCCTATGGTTACTCCTACTGACACCCCTATCACCGAGTCGACTAAGACTCGGGGAAAAGGAATTATGGTTGAGCATGTCCGAATGAAGGCACAATCAGTATCTATCCCAGAGGCCTCCCAAAAGGAGATGGAAGAAATTCTGAAAATTATAAAGAGGAGCGACTACAACGTAGTCGAACAACTAGGGCAAACTCCGTCAAAGATTTCCATGCTGGCTTTACTATTGTGCTCCGAGGCTCATGCGAAGGCCTTGGTGAAATTTCTTAAAACTTCCTATGTGCCACAAGAAACCTTTGCTGATCAGTTCCAAGATTGTGTGGCCAGTTTAACCGCTGACAACAGTTTAGGATTTTCTGATGCTGACCTGACACCTAGAGGGAGGAAACACAACGAGGCATTTCATGTCTCTGTCAAATGCAGGGGCACAACTTTGGCCCGTGTCCTGGTTGATAATGGTTCATCTTTGAATGTGCTGCCTAAGAAAGCTTTAGATAGACTCGATTGTGAAGGTTTGACCTCAAAACCCAGCAACATAGTGGTAAGGGCCTTCGACGGTTCAAAGAGAATGGTGCATGGGGAGGTGGACATCCCCATTAAAGTTGGAACTCAAACCTTTGATTCAAATTTCTACGTGATGGACATTCTCCCTTCCTATTCCTGTTTATTGGGCCGACCATGGATTCACAATGCTGGTGCCGTCACTTCTACATTACATCAAATGCTGAAATACCTAACCAAGGGGAAAATCATTATTGTCCATGGATAAGAGGAATATATGGTCAGTCACTTGAACTCCTATAGATACGTGGAATTGGATGGTGAATTAGTTGAAACTCCATTTCATCATTTCGAGGAAATCCCACAGACAGTGGCAGCTACCAAGACTGTTTCCCTAGTCCCAAAGATTACAAGACCTCCGCTAAAGATGTCTTCTCTGAAAGATGCCAAGGCAATAATCAAAGAAGGTGGGTGTACTATTTGGGGCCAACTCCTAGATATCCCTTACAAATTTGACAAATTTGGTTTGGGTTTCACTTCAAGAGCCCAGAAAGATGTCTGTCGTGCTCGTGCCGGGGGACCACCTTGAAGATCAGCAACCACAGAGTTAACGCAGTGGAGAATGATAATGATGACAGTTGTGACCTAGAAGATTGGATTTTCCCAACCATTAATGGAGGACTCAGCAACTAGGAAGCTAAAGATTTTGTCCCAATTACTTTTATCCAACAGTAATTGTCTTTAAACTTTTCCCAGACTTGTAATAATTAAACAATTCAGACTTTTAAAACCTTGTGTCTTACCCGAAACACAACGGTCCATTTGTAAGGGTTGTTACCTCATTTTCATATGTCATCAATTAATCATGGACGTTTTTGCATACAAGCTTTGTGCTCTTTGTCTTTCGTTTTCTACATTTTTTTCATTCAAAGATAGCTATACTCTTACACACACTCACATTGAAAATGCAGATCTACATCCATTCGGGATCCCATGGGTAACAATTCTTCTATGGCCTATTGTGACTCTGAAAATATAATCTACCAAGCTGAAGACAAGGGTGAGGAAGATTGTGAAGTGGCAGGGGAACTAGCCAGGTTACTACAACAAGAAGAAAGGACCATACAACCCCGCAAAGAACCAGTGGACACATTTAACTTGGGTACCGAAAAGGACAAGAAAGAAGTCAAGGTAGGAGCCAATCTGGAACCCAGTGTTAAGAAACGCTTAATTAAGTTACTACATGACTATGTTGAGGTCTTTTCCTGGTCGTACAAAGACATGACAGGACTTGATGCTGATATCATGGTCCATCGTCTACCGACAAAAGAAGACTGCCCTCCGGTAAAATAGAAAGTCCGTCGCATGCAGCCAGACTTGTCAGAGAAGATAAAGGTTGAAGTCATTAAACAATTCAAAACCGGATTCTTAGTCGTTACCTCCTATCCATAATGGGTCGCCAATGTTGTTCCAGTGCCTAAAAAGGACGAAAAAGTTTGCATGTGCGTGGACTACAAAGATTTGAATAGGAAAAGCCCTAAGGATGATTTTCCACTTCCCCACATTGATATTCTGGTTGACAATACCGCACAGCATAAAGTGTTCTCATTCATGGATGGTTTCTCAGGCTACAACCATATCAAAATGGCACCTGAGGACATGGAGAAAACGACCTTCGTCACACAGTGGGGCACATTCTGTTACAAGGTTATGCCGTATGGGTTGAAGAACGCTGGGGCAACCTATCATCGTGACATGGTAGCTCTATTTCACGACATGATACATCACAAAATAAAGGTCTATATGGACGACATGATAGCCAAATCTAAACTGAAGAGGAACATCTTCACCATTTAGAGAAACTATTTGAGAGGTTAAAGAAATACAAGCTAAGGCTGAACCCGGATAAATGCACATTTGGGGTGAGGTCCGGTAAACTCCTAGGCTTCTTCGTCAGCGGTAAAGGTATCGAAGTATACCCTGCCAAGGTGAAAGCAATACAAGAAATGCCTGCTCCTTGCACCGAGAAGGAAGTAAGAGGATTCTTAGGACGACTAAATTACATTTCCAGATTCATTTCTCACTTAACAACTACTTGTGAACCAATCTTCAAACTACTGAAAAAAGATCAAGTAGTCAAATGGAATGATGAGTGCCAAGCTGCCTTCGACAAGATCAAAGAGTACCTACAAAAGCCTCATGTTTTGATGCCACCATTCGAGGGAAGACCCTTGATCATGTATCTAACTATCTTGGAAAATTCAATGGGGTGTGTGATGGGGCAGCATGACGAGTCTGGCCAAAAAGAGCATGTTATTTACTACCTGAGCAAAAAGTTTACCGAATGTGAAACAAGATATTCACTTCTCGAGAAAACTTATTGCGCACTGGCATGGGCTGATCGCCAGCTAAGACAGTGTATACTGGCCCATACTACCTTAGTGATATCCAAGATGGATCCAATTAAATTCATATTCGAGAAGCATGCCCTCTCTGGGAGAATAGCAAGATGGCATATGATTCTGATTGAATACAACATTCAGTACACTACCCAAAAAGCAATAAAGGGCAGTGTACTAGCTGATCACCTTGCTCATCAAGCTATGGATGATTATCAGTCCATGAAATTTGAATTCCTAGATGAAGACATCATGATGGTAAACAACTGTGAAGAACTCATACAATATGATGGACCTGAACAAGGATCCCGATGGACCTTGGTTTTTAACGGAGCCTCTAACGCACTCGGCAATGGTATAGGTGCTGTAATCATATCCCCTGAAGGATGTCATACTCCCTTCACTTCAAGACTTTTCTTCAACTGTATTAATAACATGGCAGAATATGAAGCCTGCATTTTTGGTCTCAAAGCTGCCATAGATTTGAGAATCAAGTCCTCAAGTGTATTTGGGGATTCAACCTTAGTCATCAGCCAGATCAAAGGAGAATGAGACACTAAGCACCCTAACCTCATCCCCTACAAAGAACATGTGTTGACATTAATCCCACATTTCGAGGAAATTACCTTTGAGCATTTTCCATGAGAGGAAAATCAACTAGCAGACGCGCTAGCAACCATGTCATCCATGTTTAAACTCAAGTGGGGTAACGAGGCTCCCCAGATCACCATTGAACGGATGGACGAACCAACTCACTATCACAAGATCGATACTGAAGAAATATGGACCAACCTTGGTTCCATGAAGTTAAGAGGTATCTCGAGGCTCAAGAGTATCCGAAAGGAGATTTAGTCAATGATAAGAAGTTCTTGAGGAGATTCTCTGTTAAGTTCTTCATCAGTAATGGCATTCTCTACAAACGCAACCATCACCCTGTTTTGCTTTGTTGTGTAGACAAGATTGAGGCAGAAAAGATCATGGATGATCTAAATGAATGCACTTTTGGCACCCACTCTAGTGGGCATACGATGGCACAAGTGTCAGATCTATGCTGACAAAGTGCATGTGCCTCTAATTCCTCTAAATGTCCTGACTTCTCCCTGGCCATTCGCGATGTGGGGCATCAATATGATTGGAGAAATCAAACCTACAGCTTCTAATGGACACCGCTTCATCTTAGTGGCCATTGACTATTTCACAAAGTGGGTTGAGGAAGCTTCTTTCACTTATGTTACCAAGAATGTTGTAGCCCGATTCATCAAACAAAATCTCATCTGTCGGTACGGTATCCCAAAGAGGGTTATCACAGACAGTGGTGCAAATCTCAACAATACTATGATCACCTTACTATGCGCGCAATTCAAGATCCAGCACCATAATTCTTCCCCTTATCGGCCAAAGATGAATGGTGTTGTCGAAGCCGAAAATAAGAACATCAAAAAGATCATACAAAAAATGACAGTAACCTACATGGACTGGCATGAGATGCTACCATTCACTCTCCACGGTTACCGTACCACGGCGCACACATTAACAGGGGCAACTCCCTTTTCCTAGGTATACGACATGGAATTTGTTCTACCAATTGAAGTCCAAATACCTTCTCTGAGAATCATAAAGGATGCAGGGCTGAGTGAAGACGATTGGATCCAAACTCGACTTGACCAACTAAACCTAATTGATGAAGAGAGGCTTACGGCTGTGTACCACGGCCAGATGTACCAAAGACGTATGATCAAAGCCTTTAACAAAAAGGTTAGACGTCAGGTATATCAGGTTAGTAACTTGGTAATCAAGCGTATCATATTACGACAAGGTGTTCCCAGGGGCAAATGGACTCCTACATACGAAGGACCATTTATGATCAAAAGCATATTCTCTGGTGGAGCAATGATCTTAACCACTATAAATGGCGACGACCTTCCGCACCCTATGAACACGGACATAGTCAAAAGATACTATGCATAAGAGACTCGCTAGGTTGACACACCTAGGAAAAAGAAGGGAATACCGTCGAACCACAAAGGTTTAGGCAAAAATTAGGGATAAAATAAAAAAATTTGTACACCCGACAAGCTGAAAACCCGAAAGGGCAGCTTGGGCAAAAAAGGGTATCCCGGTGGACTGAAAACCCGAAAGGGAGGTCCAGGAAAAAGTTAGGGAATTAAAGCGTACGACTATGTCCCGTTGGATCACCTTACAGTCAACCTTTAGCTTCAACTGACAAACTCAGTGGTTCTGATCAATCCAATTAACTTCGGACAAGGCAGCAAGTGGACAAGACGCTCAGATACACGAAGGCTATAGCAGAACAGGAACCCCATGGGATTATTTCACATAGTTATCTTTTCTTTGTATCAAATTTTCATTTTTCTACGACGATGTTTTCTTACTAGAATGTTCGTCTCATTGTACAAAAATACTTATTCAAGTTAAATATAAAGATATCCCTTTGAAAGTGAAAAACTATCTGTTTTTCTTTATTTCTGTGTTTTGTTTACAAAAACGTCCATTGATTTATTTTTGAACATATGCATTTGAACGTAACTACTGTTTACAAATGAACAAAAAAAAGGGAACGGAAAATAGAAAGACAATCACTAATGGCTTTAAGAAATAGGATAATATATTTAGATTATTCCATAAAATCCCCCACAGTGTGCGGCTTAATGATATCAAGCTCTCTCACATCCCCGGCGGAACAAAACTTTCAGTTATCACTCCCCAGTAAAAGTCGCCCAATTTCTCAGGATTCCCCAACATGATTTCACAAGCAATACACGAAGTTTCCTTTACACAAGAAAGTTTATTTCTCTAACGAATGGAAGCTCATCAACTCATCAGCACTTCAAAACATGAAGACTTACACTCTTTGTACCCAGCGGTACTCAAGGATTTATCTTCCCCAGCAACACTGCGGCATAGCAATTAATGTGTCCATACATTACATCCATACATCATAACATTGGCAACACAAATACATATGACACAATCTCGTTTATCTTTAGAACATCATTACACCATGTGTTACATACATCATAACATTGCATACAACTAACCTTTCATCTTTTTTAGGAAAGATCAATCAACAGAAAGTTATCATCAAATTTTCAACAAGTCAATTACAGATAAATTCCCAAGAAAGGATTGGACAACCATCTACACAACAGATGTTTCTTTCAGACTCCTACCGGTTCAGATAAATCTCTTAACGATTTATTCTGATTCTTTTCCTGCAGTTGTCTTCTCGGGTTTAGATAAATCTCTCAAAGATTTATTCTGATTCTTTCTTGTAGACGCTTTCTCTGGTTTAAATAATCTCTCAATGATTTACTCTGATTCTTTCCAGTTAAAGAATATTCAAGATCTCTTTTGGTTCAGTTTAAACCCCTCAACGGTTTATCCTGATACTTTCCAAAGGAACATTTCGGGTTCAGATAAATCTATGAACAATTTATTTTGATTCTTTCTCGCAGACGCTTTCTCTGGTTCAGATAAATCTCTCAACGATTTACTCTGATTCTTTCCAGTTAAAGAATATTCAAGATCTCTTTTGGTTCAATTTAAACCCCTCAATGGTTTATCCTGATACTTTCCAAAGGAGCATTTCGGGTTCAGATAAATCTCTCAACAATTTATTCTGATTCTTCCCCGCAGACACTTTCTCTGGTTCTGATAAATCACACAAAGATTTACTCTGATTGTTTCCAGTTAAATAACATTCAAGATCTCTTTTGGTTCAGTTTAAACCCTTCAACAGTTTATCCTGATACTTTCCAAAGGAACATTTCGGGTTCAGATAAATCTCTCAACGATTTATTATGATTCTTTCCCACAGGCACTTTCTCTGGATCAAATAAATCGCACAAAGATTTATTATGATTCTTCCCAGTCAAACAACATACAAGACTTCTTCTGGTTCAGATAAGTCACTCCAAAGATTTATTCCAATTTTTTTCTAGTTGAAATCAAGTTCATATTTAGTACATTATCTGTTAACAATCACCTTTGGATGGCATCTACAATCCCATCTCCGGAAAATCTGCATCATCCCTCCAAATGGCATCTATAAGCCCATTCCCATTTTATCTTCGAGTACAAATTTATGGGCACTCTAATGTCCAATCATGTTCCACCTTCAAGTCATGAATGGCGGATCTGCCAATCTAACTCTTAGGGTTTAAGAAGATTGAACAGGGGCAGCTGTTGTACCCTAAAATTTTCCCTCTCATTTATCAAATATTTTCTCACAAGATCTCCTTGGGTTCAAAACTGCACAAGGATTGATCAGCTCAAGACACCTCCTTAAGCACTGATGACTGAAATTAGGGTTTGAGATTACACAAGGATAATTGAACTTTTAATGCCTCATATGACTTTCATGGATCATTATGGACCCCCAAGATTACTCATGTCAAGTTTAAAGCCTTGGATCACATTTTTTGCTCAGTCAATTGAGTAGTTGACCTAAAAATCATGTGTATTGGGGAAAAAGTCAATTGTGGCCAATTTACAGTCAAATTTCATATATTTTTATCCACATCAACATTATAAACTCATATGTATCATTTGATCAAGTTTGGGCCACAATTCCTCAAGAAATTTGATCAAATCATCAAAAGGGCAAAATGGTCAAAATTAGGGTTTTGACTGAGAAAGGGCAATTTCTGATTTTTGACCTAGAAAATGGTTAATTGGTTTAAGGCATGAACTCCTGAGTTAAATTGCATCATTTTTACCTAATGTCATGACTCAAAACATTGCTCAAGATCAATTGGATTGATAGTTGATTTTCAGTCAACTGATCAAAAGTCAATTGTACATTGAAAAGTCAAACTTTGACTTTTTGGTCAAAATCAAGTGCCAAAGATCATAATTCACCAAAACATGTCAAAATATGAAACTTGTTCGTTAAGAAATCAAAAAGTCAAGATTTCATTTTGAAAAAGTCAAAGTTTTCAAACTTATAAATTTTTCTAAGTGTTGGAAACTTCATATTTTTTCACAACTTTGAGCCAAATTTTCACCATGATGCAGGATGATTCAAAAGAAACTTTCAACATGAAAGTTGTAGATCTCTATGATATATAAAACATTTCTTTACACAACTTCTCCTATAAATGCTTGTATCTCAAGTTATTAATCCATGAAGTCATGGTCATGAAACTAAACACTTAGTGAAAATTTTTCCCTAGTTTAGGCAGGATTTTGACCCAACTTCATGGAAATTTTTAACATAGTTCCAAGGGGAATTTTCAAAAGTTATTCAAATAGGGGTTGTATAGCACATTACAAGGTTTCTAAAATGTCCAATAACTCATTGAGATCATTCTTGAGCAAGGAGAATCAAAGAGAGGAAGTTAGGGTTTCAAACTAAAATTATAGGTCATTTTCATGATGAACAAAAATGCAATTTCAATGTTAGGCTGCATAATCTTGCTTTGCAGACCTTATAACTTGTGTATCTACCCATCATTAATGGATTACACAAACTTTTGAGCTTTAATCAAAGTGGTTTAAGCTTTGTCCAATTCACATTTCCATTAATGGCACAAATTGAACACTTCCATTTTGGAAAAGCAAGCTTTATGTACAAAGTCAATTCTTGTGCCTCTAACTTGTTCCCTCTGATCACACTCCATCTACAAAGTCACAAGCAAGTGTGTTTAAAGCATAACCACTCTATCTTAGCAAGTATACAAAGCTTTGAAACTTGGATTTCTCAACAAATCACATGTTATGCTTAACTTGTGATTTTGAATTCTGATCAACAACAAGCTTCCAAACTTGTTGCTTATAAATAGAGGCACTATTTGTGAGCTAGAACACGAGCTGAAGCACCCTGAAACACACCAAAACTCTCTCAAATTAGAAATTTCCCAAAAACTCCATTGTTGCACAGTTTCTGACCTTGAACACCAAACTCGTATTTCCCTCGTGCGTTTCTTAGCCTTTTGGTTCCTAAAGCTTCCTTACATAAAATACTACTCATCCCCATCCTCATTCCAGAACTGTAACACCATTTATCATAACATCCATAACCAAAAAACAGAGTCTGCACATTGACTTCTCCAAACTATTCCAGCCATCCATTGCTCAAGCAAACCATTGCATTAGCTTCCTGGGAACTTGAGGAAGCTAACCTGATCATTGCAGCACCTTGAATCAAGCTCATTTGCATTTCACGATTTCCAGTTTTGAGGTATTTTTCTTGAACTTCTATCTCATTACTTAGGCATTGTTAGGCTTGCATTTGTGAAGATAAAATATAGACATCATTTCCCTGAAGCTGTACATGTCCATAGATTTTATTTATATTGATTGAGCTAGGAGAATTTTAGGATTGAACCTCTGAAAATAATTAGGTTAGAATTTGGTACTTTCAAAAATTCTCATTCATCTTTGATTTATAGCTCATGATATTTATATGGCTGGATTCGTATGGTAAAATGGAACAACTTTCATGTTTGCATTTTTCATTTTTGTTGAGAAATGGTGAAGTTACAGGTGGTCTGGCTAGAGATTGAAGATGAAGTGTATTCAGGACTTGTTTTGTATTATATATTTATCATTTCAGTTATATTAACGGATGTATAGCCACCCCAGTGGTAAGGCAGCACGCTGGTAATCAAGAGGTCATGGGTTCAAACCTCAGCGCGCTGCCTTTTACATTTTTTTTTTTAATATTAGTATTATTATTATTATTATTTTCATTAATAAAAAATCCAAAAAATATTTACATTTTTATTATTTATTTTTATTTAGTTTATTTTTTCTTCATGAAACTAAAAGAACAAAAACACTTTCTTTAATTAATTTCCCCTTTTTTAAAATACTTAGATAATAAATTTTAATTATTATATTATATTATTTTTCTTGTAAATTAAAATCAATTTAGAATTTAGGACTTTTATTTAATTATTTTTATTTACTAATTTAATTAAATTCACAAAAACCCCAAAAAAACTTGTTTTCTTTAAATTAATTTATTTTACTAACTCAAACTTAATTTTCTTATTTTTGGTTAATTATTTTATTTTATATAATTAGGTCAAAAAACCCTTTTCATGAAAACCAAACAAAAAATCATATTCCTTTTTACATTTTATATTCTTGCATTTTTATCTTTATTTTATACATTTATTCAAATTCAATATGGTTGTAATGATTATTTAGATTTAATTTCTTGCAATTCCCCATTTCTAATTTGTACACCCCCTCCCCTAAATGATGTAATAGCTTAGTATTTTTATTTTCCGCAATTTAAATGTTTTATATACAAATGCTAGTAATTAGGGCTTTGTATAGAAAGATTAAAACCAACAAGTAGCAAACCCTAATTAAAGACAAATCAAGCATGTAAATTAATACACTTGCACACAAACACCCTTAGGGTAAATCCACTTGATTTCCTTACAAAAATGACCATATTATGTATGTGAGGTATCTTAGAAAAAACAAACAAAATACAAGATCATAGTCCCTCGATGACGTTATCCATGTTGCCATTCAAAATGATCTTAGTCCCTAAAGAAAATGCTAAGATATTTCACAACATTGCTAATCATGGCCAACGATGACCCAGCCCGTCCCTTTTACATCCAAAGATAGGGTTACTTACCAAATCAATGGTGAGATAACAATGTCAAAGGAAAGAGGTAATGAACATGAAAGACTTTTGAGTAGGTAGATTGTTCCTAGTTGCTTGCTCAATTTCAAAACAAAAACATCCTTGCTATTTTTCAAAATAAACACCAACACTCAAAAACATCTTTACAAACTTGAAATTTTTTTCAAAAGATCAACACTTTGTATACATTCTTAAAAACGAGAATCATTACAAAGTTTTCCCAAACGATGGCACCTTTTCAAAATACTTTCAAAAACCACACAAAGCACATTTTCAAACAAAAAGCAAGTGATCTAGCAAGTAACTAAGATCCCATGGAAAACCATGGATGAAAAGGGTGCTAATACCTTCCCTTTTCATAATCTACCCCCCGAACTCAAGAAAACATCTCAAAGGTCTTTCCTATTCTTTTCAGCCTTTCCTTTTGGATAAAATAAAAGTCGGTGGCGACTCTTGCTAACCGCAACATTTGCGATCAAACGCAAAACAACCAAGTCAGTTCTCCCACCATGTTACAAGTATCAATTCAAGCTAAACTCCCCCGTTTATAACTTCTCACTTAATCACCACCCTCACTTAACTCTAACTAAGACTCACCTAGGTATGAGACCCTTCTCAAATCCCTTCCAATCATAAACCAGTGATTGAACAATTATAAACACTTAGAAAAAGAAACACAAAAGTCACACTTCAAAGACACACAATCATTCACTACTTATAAGCTTTGGAATTATTGACAAAACTTACAACAAAAACAAAGTCCTACTCCTTTATCAACATGATAATCGAGAGGCTCACAATAAGCACACAAACCCTAATAAAAAAATACAATGTAAGTTCGTAAAAACAACTAGGGTTAAACCCTTTTATTTATAATCTTCATAGAACTGGATTTGGGCTTCACAAATCCTAATTGGATAAGTAACAGGCGTTGCAGAATCATCTACTCAAAGATAGGACATCAATCATTAGTTTCCTAAATATATCCATAACTAGTAACTAACAATTCTCCTTGAAATCAGCTTGAGTCTTCTTCAATCTTCAAAATTAGCACCACATAGGATAGCACAATCTTCACAAAATATTCTGCACATCTAACAAATCAGAATATCCAAAAATCCAACTGTTCACAAACACGATGTCGAAAGAGCATGCATAAGACATCGCATAAGATATGTTGCTTCAATACATAGAACATATTTATTCAACATGTCAAAGATAAGTTATTTTTACCAAACATAATGCCAATCACAATAAAACAAAGAAATAACAATCTCCCTCTTTGGCTTATTTTGGCTAAAACAGCTTAGCACATCTTCCACATATAAGCATCTACATCATTCGAAAAACTCAAGCATCAAATCAATCAGAGGCACAACATCGGAAGACATAACAACAAGGATCATAACTATAGTTGGTGGAAACTTCTTCAACACAACGAACCCAGAGAATATCTAATTCTTAACATGTCAGAACATCATGTCTGACAAACCTTCAGAGTAATTCAGTCGAGAACACAAAACCTGCTAAACACCACTTTTAGAGGATATTACTTTCATTACTGCACAGTGCACCCAAGATGAAGAAGAAAACTCCTGAAAACATTTGTGAACACGAGGAAGAACAACATCTTCAAGAACCACCAAACTACTCCCCCTCAAAATCAAAACCATGTGACTAACACACACCAGACCAAGAAGTTCAAGATAAGGGATAAACTGAATGACCCAATTAATCATGAGACAAATATAAGATGACACACCAGATAAGACATACCAAACCAAACAAGATGTTAGAACATCTTGAACGACATCTCATAACATAAGACTCATCAGATGAAGGAACAAAGAACCCTTATCCCAGAAAGACATACTCCCCCTTAATTGTTGCAGGTAAGAGGTAACAAGCTTAGCAACAAAAGTGGAATACTGATACGATACAGTAAAACTACTACTCTCCCCCTTTTTAGCCAAAATTTAACAAAAATGAGTTTGAGCAAAAAGACATACATAGCTTAGTAGATCTGAGGAAAACCCAAAAGAAATTAAACCTTATTTATAACACCAAACCGATAAATGTAGGCAGTTTCCAAGATCAGATCGATCTTATTATAGATGCACCACTTAAAACAAGAGAGAGATGCACATTTATTCAAGTCTTGACTGTTTGTAGGCATTGGTCACAAGTCCCTTGAGAAGGAACAATATAGTCAAGCTATCTATAGCAGCCTACATCACTTCCTTTCATAACCCTCATTCCTCTAACCACTTCATTAGAGACTTAGCACTTCCAAAATACAATGTCATGATGCCTTTTTGAACATTGCATTTAACAACACCTAGACGACCTTCAATCTTTACTGAATAACCACTCAGAATAGTTACTCAAGTCCTTTGACAGAATCAAGCTTGATCAAGAGTTGGAATCTAAGTACATCACCAAGAAAACAACCATCAGGGAATAACTGTTTGAAACCATATATAAGTGCTAATATGATTTCTCAACAACTATGGATGATCAAATCACTTCATAACGACTTATCTCTTCACACGAGTGAACTACCATTCACCCTTGTACATAGATGAGTATTTTCTTCCTCGCAAGAGAGAACTCTCAAGACAATGCTCAACATAAAATTTTCAAGAGCATACATCTAAAAGATGTTGTATCATCTTGATAGGAAATCATCAACCCTTATAACACCATTAGCAATAGTATCAGAGGCATACTATAGCCATGGGGAACAAGCCAAACTTGATCATATTTTAGGTGATCTTCCACCTCTTTCCCCTATAAAACAGCCTTCTGCGCTCCTTGAATTTATCACTAGTCACATGAGTGACACCACTGATCTTCCCTAGCATCAATCTCTTCTTTAAGTCAGCCCTTTGCAATGAGTCTTTGTCCCACCCATTGACATTTTTAGTCACAACAACATGGAGGAAAGATAGATAATCTGGAGAAATCCTTCCCAACAGTAATTGCTAAAATTCTTTACCATCTAATTCTTATTTGACAGTGTTCATCCAAGAAGATTTTGAAATTATTATCAGCAATTAAACCAACATATTTTCTCTCCCTAGTCTGTTAAACTACTTGTATTCTACTCGTGCCAAATGAAGAATCTCTGACCTCTTGGAAGTAACTTGATGTTGCAGCTTTGGATGAGACACTTCACCACAGACTTTGCCTTCCTTTGGTTGAAATTTCTTTGTACCTTTCAAGATAAGTTGGTCAAGTTTTTCCCCCAATAACTTTGCATCAACTTCTTTAGGCATCACACATGTTGAGGAACATTTTTTCTTAAGGACACCACAAGTAAAAATTGTCTTTGGATCTGATTCCCTTCATGATGACTCTATTCTTCTCATCAGTTAGCAGATATTCAGAAGCAGTAAAATGGACTTTGAAGCCTTGGTCACATAGTTGACCGATGCTTACCAAATTAGCAGTTATCCCTTTAACAAACAACACTTTCTTGAGATCTGGTAAACTATTGTAACTCATCTTTCCAGCACCTTTTATTTCACCTTTAGATCCATCTCCAAAATTGACATAGCTAGGGGGAAGAGGTTTAATATCCATCCGAAATTTCTTGACACCACTCATATGTCTGGAACAACCGCTATCAAAATACCAATCCTTTCTTGTAGAAGCTCTGAGAGAGGTGTGAGCCATGAGCCCATGAGTGTCATTCTTGAAAAAACTCTTAGACTTAGTTTTAACCTTGCCCGATATTCTCCTATGATGTGCAAAAGGGTTGGGAAATCCATACAACCTATAGCAAGAGAACTTTAAATGATCCAACTTTCAACAATAGTGCCATCTTCGTTGTTGATTTCCCCTTCCATTATACATCTTCTGATATCTCTGCTGATGTTGAGACATATGATTCAACATCTTCTGCTCTTGATTCCTTTTAGGAGGTACACACTTCACTTTAGGTCTTTTTACTTGATTGGCACAATCAAGATCCTTAATGCTTACAACATTCTTCCTAATAAGAATAGTGGTTCCACCAAGAACAGTAGAGCCATTATTTCCTGAGTGATTCTTCTATTGTTCATGCTAATGTTGGAACTTTTATTTAGACATATGTTGTTCCAGTTCTTTCTTTGGATGGACAAACTTTACTTAACCCTTTTCCCTTGTTCTTCATGGATTGATTGACATAGCCAATCCCTTGAACATCTCCAACATTCTTTCCAGACTTAATAATACTATCAATCATATCAAAATTGTTGTTGAGCATTCTTAGAGACTTGGTCATATTATCATGTTGTGACTTGAGCAAAAGAACTTCATCTTGTAACTCGGCTATGACAGATAGGTGCTCTACTTTTTCAGCTTCCAGACCAGAGAGAATGGATAATTGTTATTCTTTTTCTGCCTCTAGTTGAGCAATAATGTTTTCTTGACTTTTTATCAATTGAACCCCCTCTTATCTTTCTAAGCACACCTCCTGATAAAAGGTGACAAGATATTCAGTTGTCAGGTCTCCAATAATTATTTCATTATCTGAATTACACATTCCATACAATGCAATTACTTTATTATCAAACTCCTATGAATTATCAGTGTCAGAGTCTTCTTCTGACCAGGACACAACCAGACCTTTCTTCTGCTTCTTGAGATAGGTAGGGAACTCTGATCTAATGTGACCAAATCCTTCACATTCAATACACTGAACTCCTTTTCCTCCAGAATCAACGATTTTTGTAGATGTCGAGTGACTTGTCTTTGAAATTTGATCTTGACTTCCAGTCAATTTTCTTTAACACTTTGTTGAATTATTTTCCAAGTAACACAATGGAATTTGACACCCCTTCTTCAGTATCCAGATCACGCACATCTTTTGGATCATCAGTGTTGGAGACAAAAGTTATGCTCTTCTTCTTTTAAGACTTTTCATAGATCCCTAACTCAAAGGTCTATAGAGATCCCATGATCTCATCGAATTTCATGTTGTTTATGTCTTGAGCTTCTTTAATGGAAGTCAACTTCATGTAAAATCTCTTTGAAAGAGATCTGAGAATCTTTTTCACCAGTTTTGCTTCAGACATCTTCTTCCCTAGGGAACTTGAGGCATTGTCTATCTCAATAATATTCATGTGAAAATCATGAATACTTTCATCCTCTTTCATCATCAAGTTCTCAAACTGAGTGGTAAATAGATGGAGTCTTGACATCTACACCTTGGAGGTTCCTTCATGAGAAGTCTTCAGGATCTTCCAAGCTTCTTTGGAAATAGTACAATTGCTTGTTAGCCTAAAGATATTCTTGTCCACTCCATTAAATATGGCATTCAAAGATTTGGAATTTCCTTGAGATGATTCATAATCCTTATCATTCCAATCTTCTTTAGCTTTATTAACATTTGTCTCCTTCCCATCCACACCTACAACCTTTGGTGGATCCCATCCCTTGATAACAGCTTTCCATGCCTTGTTGTACATGGATTTGATGAAAGCCATCATATGAACATTCCAATAATCATAATTGGTTTCATCTATAAGGGGTGGTTTGTTTCCAAATACTTCTTCCTTATCCATCGCACCAGAAAGTATCTTCCCTGAAACTCACCCAGAGTCATAGCAGGATGCCTGCTCTGATACCAATTGAGATTCTAGTATTCAGATTACAGATGTCCTAAAAGATGTCGAGACACCTTTTTCTGAACAAGCAAGAAATGACAAGATAAATGATAATCAAAGTGAAAAAAAGTAAATAACACACATAACTGTTAACCCAGTTTGGTGCAAAATAACAGCTACTCTGGGGGCTACCAAGCCATGGAACAAGTAAACTAATAATAGTATCAATTCGAAGCTAAACTCCTTATTTACAACTTCTCACTTAATCACTACCCTCACTTAACTTCTAACTAAGACTCACCTAGGTATGAGACCCTTCTCAAATCCCTTCTAATCCCAAACTAGTGATTGAACAATTATAAACACTTAGAAAAAGAAACAATAAGTCACACTTCAAATACACACAATCATTCACTGCTTACAAGCTTTGGAATGATTTATAAAACTTACAACAAAAACAAATTCCTACTCTTTTATCAACATGATAATCGAGAGGCTCACAATAAGCACACAAACCCTAATAAAAAATACAGTGTAAGTTCGTAAAAAAATAACTAGGGTTGAAGCCTTCTATTTATAATCTTCATAGAATTGGATTTGGGTTTCATAAATCCTAACTGGATAAGTAACAGGCGCTGCAAAATGATCTCCTCAAAGATAGGACTTCAATCATTAGTTTCCTAAAATATCTCCATAATTAGTAACTAACAATTCTCCTTGAAATCATCTTGAATCTTCTTCAATCTTCAAACTGAGCGCCACACAGGATAGCATAATCTTCATAGAATACTCTGCACTTATAACAGATCAAAATATCCAAAAATTCAATTGTTCACAAACACGATGTCGAAAGAGCATACATAGGACATCACATATGACATGTTGCTTCAGTATATAAAACATCTTTATTCAATATGTCAAAGCTAAGTTATTTTTACCAAACATAATGCCAATCACAACAAAACAAATAAATAACATTATTTGTAGTCGTCCCACCGTCGAATGCATCATTTTTTTTTGGGATGGATTGAAAAACTGGAAAAAATGTTCTTTTACCTTGAACAAAACATTTTTCAACTTTTGGATTCCATGTCCAACAATGATGTTGATGTTGTTGTTGTTGTTGAAGATTTTGAACAACTATGATTTATTCCTAAAAGTCTTTACTGATGGATTGCAAGTGCAAAAAAAACATTTTCCAATTTTTGAAACAAACACCTTATTAGAAGTTGGATGCATTCAAAGCATGCATATTGTATACGCTAGTGAAGGAAATGATAATGATAGCATCAATAATCAATCTTGGATGCAAAATTATGACATTCAAGCATCAACACCTATATGATGGATTGCAAGTATATAAAAACTATTGAAGAGATTTGTTATAAACAAATTATTTTGATATTATGTGTAGGAAAAGCAATATTAAAAAAATTATAATAATAATTATCACCTCGGTTTTTATCCTTAACCGAGGTGATAGTTAAATAAATAATAAATGATAATAATAATACCTTGATTTTATACATAAACCGAGAGGTATAATAGTCATATTTACTATAGAAGCAATCGTTAGATTTTACCCTAATTCGTGCTAATATGAAGGTGCCATAAACTCGTATCATCACTTAGATAGATTGCCAGATAGAAAAAATCTTCAATGTTCTTCTATCTAGAACAAAATGTTTTTTCTGCCCTTGTGATCTATCTCACAAAATTGTGTTGTATTTTTTTGGAGAAATGTTGTTGTTATATTTTTGCTCATTTGATAGATTGCAAGTGCAGAAAATCATTATTTCTTCAAGTTGAACAAATAAGGGAGCTCAACCTTTGAAAGGTTAAAAAGAGATATGAGCTTAACTTTTCAGAAGATGGATATCAACGAAAAATAAAAATTCTCATGGGAAAACAAATCTCTAGCATCTTGTATGGGACTTGGACATGTTGTATTTTTAATATTCTGGGTAAATAATCTTGATATTCTGCTAAGATTTGTTGCATACAATGTATTTTTAATATTCTAGGTAAACAATGTAACCATTTTTGTAAAAAAAATTGATATAACCCCTCGATTTTATTCCAAAACCGAGAGGATAGTTAAGTGTTAATTTTCACTATTTTCAACGACTTAAACAAATATCTGCCGTCCATTTAAAGATTATCAACAATTAAAAAACTGTCAATAGTGATTCGCGTGAAACCTAAGGAACATCCATTTTATAAATCCCCTTACGATATTAGAAATCTAACTAAAATGAAACATATGAAGCGCTTGAAACCTAAGGACGCTTGGAAAAGTTCTCTATGATGGATTTCAAGAGCAAAATATCATATGGGTTCAAGGTTTATTATATTAAATTTGTATTTGTACCGAAAATATTTTTGATTATTGATATTAATTATCTTACCCTTTTGTTCACCATAAACAAATACATGCAAGATCCGTAAAGAATAATTTTGTGTCGTAACCGGAAAAAAATAATGAGTAGCCACCATTAATTTTTATCCTAAGATGGGAATATAACGTGTAATATGGTGGGAGAACTGACTTGGTTGTTTTGCGTTTGATCGTAATTGTTGCAGATAGCAAGAGTCGCCACCGACTTTTCTTTTACCAATAAGGAACGGGTGAAAAGAACAGGAAATACATTTAAGATGTTTTCTTGAGTTAGGGGCGTAGATTATGAAAAGGGAAGGTGTTATCACCCTTTTCATCCATAGTTATTTATGGACTCTTAGTTGCTTGCTAGAGTTGATCAGCTCAAGATAGCTCCTTAAGCACTGATGACCAAAATTAGGGTTTGAGATTGCACAAGGATATTTGAGTTTCCAATGCCCCATGTGATACGGTGGGAGAACTGACTTGAGGGTTTTGCGTTTTATCGCAAATGTTGCGGTTAGCAAGAGTCGCCACCGACTTTTCTTTTATCCAAAAGGAAAGGTGAAAAAGCACAGGAAATACCTTTGAGATTGTTTCTTGAGTTCGGGGGGTAGATTATGAAAAGGGAAGGTATTAGCACCCTTTTCATCCATGGTTTTCCATGGGCTCGTAGTTACTTGCTAAATCACTTGCTTTTGTTGTTTGAAATTGTGCTTTGTGTGGTTTTTGAAAGTATTTTGTAAAAGAGGCCATTCGTTTAGGCAATCTTTGTAATGATTCTCGTTTGTAAGAATGTATACAAAGGCGTTTGTCTTTTTGAAAATGTTTTAAATTTTTGTAAGAGGATTTTGAAATGTGTGTGTTTGTTTTGGAAAATAGCAAGGATAGTTGTTTGAAAATAGAGAAAGTAACTAGGAGTAATCTACCTACTCAAATGTCTTTTTTCTTATGCATTTTCTATTCCTTTGACATTGTTGTCTTACCATTGATTTGGTAAGTAACCCTATCTTTGGATGTAAACGGGACAGGCGTGGGTCATCGTATAACCATGATTAGCAATGTTGCAAAGTATCTTAGCATTTTTGAGGGACCAAGATCATTTTTGTAAGGCAAATTAGAATAGAGTCATCGAGGGACTATGATCTTATACTTGTTTGTTTTGCCAAGATACTTCGCATGCGTAATATGGCCATTTTTGTATAAGGAAACCAAGTGGAGAAAACCCTAAGGATGCATGTGTGCAAGTCTGTTATTTTCATGCTTTGATTTTGTCTTGGATTTAGGGTTTTCTATTTGATTTGTTTTTATCTTGCCATTCAAACCCTAATTACTAGCATGGTATATAAAAGCGGTAAATTGTGTAACTTAAAGATTACTACGCTATTACAATGTTTTATGGGAGGGGGGAATACAAATTATGAAAGGGGATTTGCAATAATATAAATCTAATTAAGCTATTACAACCAAATCGAATTTGTACGAATATTGAAATAAACAAATACAATATTTAAATATGCAATATTTTGTGTATGCAAGAAAAAGATTTTGTTTTGTTTTTTTTTATGTGAAAAGGAATTTGGAGCTAAACCTAATAACTTAAGAAAAATAAATTAATTCTTGAAAACAAAAGTTAACCCAAATTTCTAGATTAAAAGAAAATAAAGTGTTTTAGGTATTATTTTTATGTATTTTTTTGTATTAAAAATAATAAATAATATCTTATGAAAATATTTAGTTTTCATATGTCAAAATAAATATTTATAAGTATGAATAAAAAAAGGAATAAAATAGTTAACCTAAATCTATTATATTTACAAGTTTATTTAAGAAAGAAATAATTAATATATAGTTTAATAAAAATATTTTTTTATGTGAAGATAAAATAGAATAAACAAAAATGCAAAATCATCATGTTTTATATTTTTTATGATTTTATGTATTAAAGAAAATATTTAATAAAACAAAAAAAGAAAATAAAACAAATAAATAATAAAGATTGGGCCAGGGGTGCTGCAAGCAAACCGGGAGTAGTATGTTAGCAAAAACACTAAGGCCCAAGAACTAAGCCCATACTGCCAAAAATGAAGCTGAAAAATGAGAAAAAATACAAAAGGTAGCACCAAGGTTCAAACCCACGACCTATGCATTTCCAGCGCGCTTCCTTGCCACTGGGGTGGCTGTACATCCTTTAGTTTATGTGAAAACAAAAATACATAACATGAAACCCTTCATTGCTCTGTACTTCATCTTCTTCCTCAAGCTGGCCAGAACTCCCGTATCTTTCTCATTTCTCCATGAAAATGAAAACTTCCAACATGAAAATGGTAGTACTCATTCCCACGATTTCAACCATGTAAGTCATGCAAGCTAACAAACAAAGATCAAAACGAATTTTAAAAGCCCTAATTTTAAACCTAAATTTTGCAGAAATTTGAACTCTAAAATTCCCTATACATGATGAATATAAATGAATTCTATGCACATGGTTGGCTTTAACACAGTAATATCTACATTTTTCTTTCACAAATCATGGCCAATGGATATCTGTATGAAGAGATAAAAGTTGGAGTTCTCACCTCTTTCAGCTGAGATTATGAATGGAGTTTGAATGAGATTTATGAAGGCTTGAAGATTGCTTGAGCTTGCTTGAACCTCCCTGAGTGTGTTCCAATCCTTACCTTGCTTTGAAAGTGTCTAAAACTCTCTATCCAAGTCAACCTGCAAGCTTGAAAAACAAAAATGGCAGATGGAGAAGGAGGTGTTACAGTGGATGGATGATGGTTGGATCGCTTAGATATGAGGTAGGTAAAGTGTTTGAGTGATTAAATGTTTGAAACGCACGAGTGAATTTGTGGGTCGCTATGCTTATGCTCAAACTGCAAGTTTTTGACAGGTTTTTGGTGAGAGGGAGTGTTTGAGTATTTCAGGCCTTTTGCAATCGTGTTCTAAGCTGTAATATGTTTGTGTATTAGTATGGATAAAGTTTCAAGTCCGTTTCACAACAGATCTTTGAGTTGTAGCCTTTTTGCACTCTTACTTGCTTTTGAAGCAAAGTGAAAGGACAAGTCTCTACATGCTTGTACTGGTCTGCTTGGAGTTGGTATAAGCTTTATACAAATTGCTTTAGGTCTGTAGGACTTGTGTGTGCAGAGAAGACAGGTCCAATGCTCAAGAATTGAAAAGTTGCAAAAGTGAAGCTTTTCCAAAATGGCAATGGCAACTTTGTGCCATTTATGGAATTAAAGCTTGGACAAAGACCCTTGGGCTTGAATTAAGGCTTTTTTAACTGAGTAAGCCTTAAATTATGAAGTGAGAAACAACTTTGAGACCTGTAAAGCATGGATTAGGCAGCATAGGTTCAGATTTGAATTTTGTTCTTCATGAAATGGCTTGAAAACAAAGTGAGAAATTGCCAACTTCATATCTTCGATTCTCCCTACTCAAAAATGATCTCAAGGAGTTCTTGGACATTTTGGAAAGCACGCAATATGCTCTATAACTCATATTTGAAATGCATTTCAAGATTCCTCTTGGAACTAGGTGAAATATTGCCATGAAGTTGGGTCAAAAACCTGCCTAAATTAGGGAAAAATCTCACTAAGTTATTTTAGTTCATGGGCATGTATTCATAAAATTATATCTTGAGATCCAAGCATATTTAGGGAAAAATGTGTAAAAAAAGTTGTAGATTTCATGGAGACCTACAACTTTCATGGTGGGAATTTCCTTTGAATCATCTTGTATCATGGTGAAAAAAAGGCTTAAAGTTGAGAAAAAATAAGAAATTTTCCATACATAGAAAAATTTCTAAGTTAAGGAAAATTTCAAATTTCAAAATCAAAACTTCAATCTTTAGTTTCTTGATAAAAAAGTTTCACATTTTGACATGTTTTGATGAATTGTGATCCTTGACACTTGATTTTAACCAAAAAGTCAAAGTTTGACTTTTTAATATACAGTTAACTTTTGATCAGTTGACTACAAATTTCATTTGTCTATCCAATGGATTTGCAATGTTTTGAACCATGTAATTATGTCAATATGATACAAATTAACCCTTGAAATCACGCTTCAAACCAATTGGTCATTTGTTTGGTCAAAAATTAAAAATTTCCCTTTCTCAGTCAAAACCCTAATTTTGACCATTTTGCCCTTTTGATGATTTGATCAAATTTCTTGAGGAATTGTGGTCCAAACTTGATCAAGTGATACATATGAGTCTAAAATGTTGATGTGGATCAAAAATTATGAAGTTTGACTGTAAATTGGCCATGGTTGACTTTTTCCCCAATACAATTGATTTTTAGGTCAACTGTCCAATTGACTGATCAGAAATATGGTTCAAGGCTTGAAACTTGTCATGAGTAATCTTAGGGGTCCATAATGATGTTTGAAAGTCACATGAAGCATTGATATTCCAAAAATCCTTGTGCAATCTCAAACCCTAATTTTGGGTTATCAATGCAAGATGAGATGTCTTGAGCTGACCAAACCCTAATCCAGTCTTGAGTCAAAGAGATCCTGTGAGAATAATCTTGATAAGTGAGAGGGAAAATTTTGGGGTACAAACCCCTATATGACTTTCATAGATCATTATGGACCCTTAAGATTACTCATGTCAAGTTTCAAGCTTTGGATCACACTTTTGCTCAGTCATTTGAGCAGTTGATCTAAAAATCAACTATATTGGGGAAAAAGTCAATTGTGGCTAATTTATAGTCAAACTTCATAATTTTTGATCCACGTCAACATTTTAAACTCATATGTATCATTTGATCAAGTTTGGACCATAATTCTTCAAGAAATTTGATCAAATCTTCAAAAGGGCAAAATGGTCAAAATTAGAGTTTTGACTGGGAAAGGGCAATTTCTGATTTTTGACCTAGCAAATGATCAATTGGTTTAAGGCATGATCTCAAGAGTCCAATTGATTTATTTTGACCTAATGACATGGCTCAAAACATTGCTCAAGTCCAATGGATTGACAGATGAATTTTCAGTCAACTGATCTAAAGTCAACTGTATACTGAAAAGTCAAACTTTGACTTTTTGGTCAAAATCAAATGTCAAAGATAAAAGTTCATCAAAACATGTCAAAATATGAAACTTATTCATCAAGAAATCCAAAATTCAAGATTTCATTTTGAAAAGTTAAAATTTCTAAACTTAGAAATTTTTCTAAGTGTTGGAAATTTCTTATTTTTTCACCACTTTGATCAAAATTTTCACCATGATGAAAGATGATTCAAAAGAAAATTTCAACATGAAATTTGTAGATCTCTGTGAAATATACAACTTTTCTTAACACAACTCTTTCCAAAAGTGCTTGGATCTCAAGTTATAATTTTAAGAACACATGGTCATGAAACAAAAATACTTAGTGAAATTTTGCCCTAATTTGGTCAGGATTTTGACCTAACTTCATGGGACTTTTTCATATAGTTCCAAGGGGAATTTTTAAAAGTTATTCAAATAGGGGTTGTAGATCACATTACAGGATTTCCAAAATGTCCAAGAACTCCTTGAGATCATTTTTGAGTAGGGAGAATCGAAGAGATGAAGTTAGGGTTTTCACACTTGAATTGCAAGTCATTTTGTGATGAACAAAATTCAAAACTCAAACTTATGTTGCATAACCTCTACTTTGAAGGCCTCAAACTTGTTAGGCACTCCATAATTATTTGCTTGCACAACTTTTAGAGGTCTCAATTTAAGCATTCAATGATAGGCCATGCCTTATATCCATTTTGGGAAGAAAGTGCACAATGTCATTTTGATAAAGTAACTTTTTGCACAAAACTTGTTCTTGAGCCTTGAAATTGCTTTCTTCTGATCATACAAGTCCCATAACTCAAGATAAACTTGTTTAGACACTTACAATCACTCAGCCCATGCTTGTACTTCCTCTTGAAACTTGTTTTTCCATTTTTCTTGAAAATCAAGTAACATAACAATTAGCTTGTAACTTGTACTTCTGACCCTCCAAAGCACTCAAGACCTTTTGCTTATACATACATAAGTCATTTGCCACAAATCCCACGAATGCTTAAGCCCTGAAAACACCAAGAACACATAATAACTAAAAATACTTCAAAACTTGCCATTTCTGAGTTTTGAATCCACTCTCCAAATTTGCTCGTGCGTTTCTTGGCCTTTTACTTTCAAAAGCTTCTAAACAATATTCACAAATAATACCAACACCTGAAACACCACTGTAACACCTCCATCATCATCCACCATTTTCAAAAACAACACCTTGCACCTTGACTTCTCCAGAACTCCTCAGGCACTTTCATCTCAAGCTAAGCATCACATTAGCTTTCTGGGAACTTGAGAAAACTAATACAGTCATTGGAACTCACTAAAAGCTACTCAAACTTCAAACATGATACCCTCTTGCAAGGTAAGTTTTATGACTTTTGAACTCTTAATACAGGCATCATTAATGGTTTATTTGTGAATGAAAAATGTAGATATCATTGCCCTAAAGCTAACTATGTCCACATTTTTCATTTATTTTGCTTGAGCTTAGAGAATTTTAAGATTGAAGTTTCTGAAATTTTTAGGGTTCATATTAGGGCCATTATAATCCATGCTTATCTTTGATCTATAATTTTATTGCATTGCATTTCTGAAATCGTGAGGAAATTTGCTACAAGTTTCCTGTTTACATTTTTCATTTTTGTTGAGAAATGACTAAGATACAAAGGTTCTGGTTAGGCGTGAGGTTGAAGATGAAGTTGGCCTCAGGAACGTGTTTACCATATATATTTATGGTTTGATTTATATAAACGGATGTATAGCCACCCCAGTGGTAGAAGCGCACGACTGTGACTAGAGGGACCTGTGTTCGAGCCCCAGTGGTACCCTTTTGGATTTTTTCCATATTTTTTCATATTATGACCTTTTTTTTAGAGCATTGGGCTTCATCTTTGGGCCTTATGTTTTTTTGTTCCTTCTAACCCCCTTGCTGGTTGTTCACACCCTGACCCATTTTTATTTTATTTTTTTCTAATTTTTATTTATTTGTTTTCTTAAATATTTTTCTAATACTAAAAAAATATAAAAAAATATAAAAAAAAATTAGATTTATATTTTGATATAGTTTATTTATTTTTTATACAAAAAATTATTTTATTCAATCATACTTTATTTTATTTTACTAATTGGATTGTAAATTTAATTTAAAAAACTAGGGTATTAGTTATTTTTAATTAAAATATATTATTTTAAAACCAAAAAAGACCAAAAATATTTTATAATACTATAAATTATTTTTAAGACAAAAATACCAAAAATATTCTATTTATAAACTTAATTTCTTTTTTTTAATCAATTAATAGATTAGGGTTTTATTTATCTTTTCCTAGTAAATTTAGGTTTTACTTTTTACTAATTTAATTAATTATTTTTCTTTTAGTTAATTAACTTAAAACAAAATCCCTTTTCCCTAAAATATCCAAATAAATATTCATTTTCTTTACATTTACATTCTTGTATATTTATTCATTTTGTACATTATTTATTCAATTCTTGTACAAATTCAATTCGGTTGTAATAGATAATTAGGTTTATTTTCTTGCAATGCCCATATTTGTAATTTGTACACCCCCTCCCACAAGTATTGTAATAGCGTAGTAATTTTAAATTCCGTAATTTATCGCTTTATATACAAATGCTAGTAATTAGGGTTTGTATGGAAAGACTAAAAGCAATCAATTAGAAAACCCTAATTAAAGACAAAACCAAGCATGAAAAATAACACACTTGCACACAAGCACCATTAGGGTAAAATCCACTTGGTTGCCTTACAAAATGGCCATATTATGCATGTGAGGTATCTTAGCAAAAACAAGCAAAGATCATAGGCCCTCGATGACGCTATCTATGTTGCCTTTCAAATGATCTTAGTCCCTAAAAAAGAGTGCTAAGATACCTTACAACATCGTTAATCATGGCTATACGATGACCCTTTCCCGTCCCTTTAACATCCAAAGATAGGGTTACTTAACAAATTAATGGTAAGATAACAATGTCAAAGGAAAAAGGAAATAAACATGAAATACTTTTGAGTAGGTAGAATGTTCCTAGTTACTTACTCAATTTCAAAACAAAACATCCTTGCTATTTTCAAAACAAGCACCTACACTTTCAAAACATCTTACAAACTTGAAAGCATTTTCAAAAGATCAACATCTTTGTATACATTCTTACGAACGAGAATCATTACAAAGTTTGCCTAAACAATGGCCTCTTTAAAAAATACTTTCAAAAACCACACAAAGCACAATTTCAAACAAAAATAAGTGATCTAGCAAGTAACTAAGAGCCCATGGAAAACCATGGATGAAAAGGGTGTTAATAACTTCCCTTTTCATAATCTACCCCCCGAACTCAAGAAATAATCTCAAAGGTCTTTCCTATTCTTTTTCACCTTTCCTTTTGGATAAAAGAAAAGTCGGTGGCGACTCTTGCTAACCGCATCATTTGCGATAAAATGCAAAACCTTCAAGTCAGTTCTCCCACCGTATCACAGAACTGGCGACTCTATTGGGGACAATTCTAAGAGTGGGGTTACGTTAGGGTTAGATCACATTCATTTGGTTTCATTGTTTGACTTGGTTGCTTTACAATATGGTTCTATATTTGGGTTTGAATCCTCTACTTGGATTTGGGATACCTTATAGGTAAGTAGCAATACGTTGTGGAAATTGTGCGGGGTATACCGACATGGTCTAAGAAATAGCTATGTTAGTACGACATATTTGTGGGTACCCGTAGCCCTTGAGTTAATCAAGGAGAATACGAGGCCGCTGAGTGATGTCATGAAGCACTAATGAACTTTTATAACCTTTACTTGACCAACTTGGCCATTATGATGTAGTGAGATGACCGACTTTGGTGCAGTCCAAAGTTGGTAGATACTTGATACTGCACTCATTGAGATTTGTTTTTTGGGATATTTTGGTCGCCATTAAAGAGGCTTGCGCTGAAACAGTGACCAAGGAAACAAACCAGTGATATTGAGCTCCTTAGAAACCGGTTACTATTGCTAGGATAGGTTTGAACCAACTAAACATCAAGACGGTACTTACCTATAAAACTTCATGCAAGCCTAAACCTAAGGACTTGTTTGCTTTGCTTGTGTATATTTACTTGTACATAACATCATGAACATCATAATATCATATTCATTCACTAACCATTTCAAGGATCCTGCGATTTATCTTTGTTCTATTTTGTAGGACATGGATTCTCTTCGCAGGAAAACTATTCAAGTCAATCTTGTAAGGATCCTCCACAACTTAAAGAGCTAGCATCAAGGATTCCTGAAAATTCTCCATTCACCGAGAGACATGGTCGCCTATTAAACTTGGTCACCTCTAACACTGATGAAGACATGATGAAGGTGCTCTTTCAGTTCTTTGATCCCTTACACCATTGCTTCACATTTCTCAATTATCAACTTGTGCCAACTTTGGAAGAATTCTCCCAACTCTTGAGGATTCCCATTCTCAATCAACTACCTTTCAACGGTATGGAAAGAGATCCAAAGCCAGAAGAGATTGCTCAAGCTCTACACTTACAACCATCTGATATCATAACTAATTGGGAAACAAGGAGTGGTGTCAAGGGTTTCCTATCAAAGTTCTTGTTTGAGAAAGCCCAAAGTTGTTGGAACTCTTTGGACCTGCAATCTTTTGAGGAAATTGTGGCTCTCCTCATCTATGGGATGATTTTGTTTCCAAATCCTGACCAACTCATAAATGTGTACGCCGTCAAAATCTTCATATCCCGCAACCCGGTGCCTACTTTGCTAGGAGACATCCTACATTATTTTCACACTCACACTATGAGGAAAAGAGGTATCCTTATGTGTTATACTCATCTTTTGGCAAGATGGTTTATTTCGCATCTTCCCCAATCTGTATTGAAGAACGAGCAAGGTTCAAGGTGGTCACAAAGGTTGATGACGCTCAAACATTCAGACATTCATTGGTGTTCCCGATCCTTATAGAATGTTACTATTGTCGACCGTTGAGGAGAATTCCCTAATGTCCATTTACTTCGCATTAGGGGAGGTATCACCTACAACCCCTGCTTAGCCTTAAGACAGTTTGGTTATGCCCGAAGGGATGGCCCACATGAGATGCTCATTCAAGTTTTGGTATTTGACTACGAGAACAAAGATCAAGGTCAACGCCAAAGGTTTATCCGAGCTTGGAGGATGTTGAACAAGGTAGATAGCCAGACATTGGGGCATAAGTATTCCTTCCCTCTTGAGCCTTACCTCAAATGGGTACGAACTCGTGCTCAGAGTCTTATGATGCCTTATCCCTCCATTCTCCCGGTAATCATTGAGCCTATTATAAAAGGATATGTTCCATACACTATCCTGCATTCTGACATGCCCACCTCTCTTGAAGACTTACAAAGAGATTGAATACAACTCAAGGGGGAGAGAGACACTTTCGAAGCCCAATTCTACGCTAGCGAGAAGAAGGTTTTGGAACTCACTAAGCAACTTCATAAGGAGCGGAGCCTGAATGCCTACATCGCACCAAAGAGGATGCGTACAACCTTTTTATCTCATAGTTTTTTGTATTGTTTTTCCCAAAGAGGCATTGATGTACTCAAACTTTAATTTATTAATATAACATGTGTTTCCTTTTTGTCTAAAACAAATTTGAATCTTTAAAATCCTTGAAATCATTGCATATGCATCTACAATTCATCATAACATACGCAAGTTTCTTGCAACAAGTCTCCTCATCTTTATACTGTTTATTTCAGTAAGATGGATCTCGAGCAGACGGTGAAGGACCTCCAAGCACAAAATGCTTAGTTTCAACAGATGTTCTTAACTCTAGCCAAAGGACAGGAAGAGTTGAAGACTTTGCTGGTTGAAGAGAAAAAGAATAATACAAAGAAAAGAACCGGAGTTCTAAATATGGGAAGAAGATTCCAAGGACAAGCAAGAAGGACCCCTAGACTTTGCAACGTTATCTGGTGAGAAAGACAATCAAGATGGGAAAGGCAAGGAAGTAGTTGTCCAGCCAGATTCAGAAGGGGAAGAGGAAGAAGAAGATTATTCTGAAGAACAATATCCTCCAGCCGACGATAAGTATAAGCATCTGGAAAAATGGTTAAGTGCAATAGAAATTCAAAAAGTGCCTGGATTGGACTTTGAGGAGTTGGGTTTAGTAACGGGGATTATCATTCCTCCAAAATTCAAGGCACCGATGTTCTCCAAGTATGACGGAGTCTCATGTACCAAAATGCATCTCCGTTCTTATGTGAGGAAAATACAGCCTCATACTGCTGACAAGGATTTATGGGTACACTTCTTTCAAGACAGTCTGTCCGGAACTCAACTTGATTGGTTTTACCAGCTAGAAAGAGCCAATGTTCATAATTGGGAAGATCTGGCCGCTGCCTTTTACAAACAATACCAATACAATACTGATCTTTCTCCCACCCGTACTCAACTCCAGAGTATGGCCATAATTTCAAGTGAAGGCTTCAAAGACTACGCGCAAAAAAAGGAGGGACTTAGCAGGAAGAGTCCAGCCTCCCCTATCTGAAAGAGAGTTAGTAGACATGTTTTTGGGCACCCTGTCTAGTCCTTTCTTTAATCACTTAATTGGGAGTTCCTCGGAAGGTTTTATCGAATTGATGTTGACCGGATAAAGAGTGGAAGCTGGGATAAAGAATGGAAAGATTCAAAAATACGTATCCTCTGCTACAGTAAGAAAACCATTTACTGGAAAAAAAGAAGTTGTTGTTGTATATCCTCAGAGAAATCAAGATAGGGCTGAACTCCGTCCAATGGTGGGGGCTGTCATGATTCCAAAACCTGCACCTGCTCAGCAAAGAAGCAACCAGCCAAGAACAGAAAGACCAGTCAGATAGTTCACTCGAATTAATATGACATTATCTCAAGTATTGCCACATTTGTTAAGATCCAACCTAGTGACTTTGAAAGAAGCTCCAAAGAATCCTAACACAACCTCTCCTCATTATCATCCTAATTCCCGTTGTGCATACCATTCTGAGAGTCCCGACAATGACACTAACAACTGTTGGGCTCTGAAAAACAAGGTACAATACCTTCTTGAAGCCAAAGAGATTCAATTCGACGCGCCATAAATTCCCAATGTTATCACTGCCCCTATGCCTAAGCACGACCGTGATGTCACCGCCGTTGAGGAAGATATGTTTGTTACTTTGCTTGATGAACTTGTGACCCTACTCTTTACTATCAAAAAGAACTTGTTAAATTCCGGTGTATTCCCAGGCTGTGATGAAAGCTGTCATTTCTGTTTATCCTCACCAACCAGCTGTCATTTGTTAAAAGCAGGCGTTCAATGCCTAATAGATGACAAGCAGATTTTGTTCGAGAAGACTTCTGTTCTAACTGTTTCTTATAATGATGTTTCCATAGTGAACATTTCCGAAAATTCTTCCAAGGTCTCCACCAAAAGACCCGTTAGAATTACATCAGTTCGTAAAGTAGCTTCGTTGATAATTACAATGCCTGGACAAATCCCGTATTCGTCAGACAAAACCGTCCCATGGAATTATGGAGGTGATGTTTAATATCACGGTATCAAGCAAGATTGGCCAGCTGCTGAAGATTCAAGTTCTGAGAAAGTTGACTCCGATATCAGTAACATCGTAGGGACTAGCAAGATAACCCGAAGTGGAAGGGTTTTATCTCCAGAAATTGCTCCTCCCAAAGTTATTTTCGGGCCTGTAATAATTCTTGTTGTTGTTTCTCCTCCAAAGGTTATTCCCAGTCCTGCGATCATCTTTGTTAATACTCCTGTTGGCAAAACTGCTGCAGTCCCTGTTATCACCCCTACTGACATTCCTACTGCCGAGTCAACCGAGACTCGAGGCAAAGGTATTCTGGTTGAGCCTATCCAGAGAAGGCACAATCAATAGCTATCCCTGAGACCTCCCGAAAATAGATGGAGGAAGTTCTAAAGATTTTAAAAATAAGCGACTACAATGTAGTCGAACAACTGGGGCAAACTCCATCAAAAATTTCCATGTTGGCTTTTATTGTTATGTTCTGAGGCTCATGCAAAGGCCTTGGTAAAATTCCTTAAAACTGCCCATGTACCCCAAGAAACATCTGCCGATCAGTTCTAAGACTGCGTAGCCAGCTTGACCGCAGATAATAGTTTAGGTTTTTCAGGTGTTGATTTAACGCCAAGGGGGAGGAAGCATAACAAGGCATTGCATGTCTCAGTCGAATGCAGAGGCAAGAATTTGTCTCATGTCTTGGTTTACACCGGTTCGTCTCTGAATTTGTTGCCTAAAAAGACTCTTAATAGGCTTGACTATGAAGGATTGACTTTGAAACCTAGCAATATAGTGGTAAGGGCCTTCGACGGCTCAAAGAGGATGGTGCATGGGGAAGTGGACATCCCCATAAAAGTTGGAACCTAAACATTTGATTCAACTTTTTATGTAATGGATATTCGCCCTTCATATTCCTGCTTATTAGGCCGACCGTGGATTAATAATGCTGGTGTCGTTACCTCTACATTGCATCAAATGCTGAAATATCCAATTCAGGGGAAAATCATCACTGTTCATGGAGAAGAAGAATATATGGCCAGCCATCTAAATTCCTTCATATATGTGGAATTAGATGGTGAATTAATTGAAACTCCATTCCAGCATTTTGAAGAAGTCCCGCAAACTGTGGGAGTAACCAAGGCTGTTTCTCAAGTCCCAAAGATTACAAGGCCTCTACTCAAGATGTCCTCTCTATAAGATGCCAAGGCAGTGATAGAAGAGGGTGGGTGCACTATTTGGGGCCAACTCCCAGATATCCCATACAAATCTGACAAATTTGGTTTGGGTTTCACTTCAGGAGTCCAGAAAGTTGTACGCCGTGCTCGTGCCGGAGGACCACCCTTGAAGATCAGCAACTACGAAGTCAACAAGTGGAGGATGATGAAGATAGCTATAACCTGAAGGATTGGATTTTCCCAACTGTTAGTGGAGGGCTCAGCAACTGGGAAGCTAGAGATTTTGTCCCGATCACTTTTATCCAACAGTAATTTGTCTTTAAATTTTGTCGGATCTGTAATATTAAACAATTCAGACTCTTAAAACCTTGTGTCTTACCCGAGGCACAATGGTCCATTTGTAAGGGTTATTATCTCATTTCCATATGACATCAATGAATCATGGACGTTTTTGCATACAAACTTTGTGCTCATTGTTTTTCTTTTTACATTTTCATTTATTTCAAAGATAGTTATACTCTTACACACACTCACATTTAAAATGCAGATCTACATCCATTCGGGATCCCATGGGTAACAATTCTGATATGGCCTTTAGTGACTCTAAAAATCTAATCTACCAAGCCGAAGACGAAGGTGAGGAAGATTGTGAAGTTCCAGGGGAACTCTCCAGGTTACTACAACAAGAAGAGAGGATCATTCAGCCCCACGAAGAACTAGTGGACACAATTAACCTAGATACCAAAGAAGACAAGAGGGAAGTCAAGGTGGGTTCCAATCTAGAACCCATTGTCAAAGAGCGTCTGATTCAGTTGCTACACGATTATGTTGAGGTATTTTCCTGGTCGTACGAAGACATGCCAGGACTTGATGTAGATATCGTAGTACATCCTCTACCTACAAAAGAGGACAGCCCACCGGTAAATCAAAAGGTCCATCGCATGCGACCAGACATGTCAGAGAAGATTAAGGCGGAAGTCATGAAACAATTCAACACCGAATTCTTAGTTGTCACCTCCTATCCGCAATGGGTCGCCAATGTTGTTCCCGTGCCTAAAAAGGACGGCAAAGTACGAATGTGCATGGACTACAGAGATTTGGATAGGGCAAGTGTTGTACCCCAAAATTTTCCTTCTCATTTATCAAGATTTTTCTCACAAGACTTCTTGGACTCAAGATAAGTTTAGGGTTTGGTCAGCTCAAGATACCTCATCTTGCACTGATAACCTAAAATTAGGGTTTGAGTTTGTACAAGGATTTTTGGACCATCAATGCTTCATGTTACTTTCATACATCATCTTGGACCCCAAAGATTGCTCACAACAAGTTTCAAGCCTTAAACCATATTTTTTATCAGTCAATTGGACAGTTGACCTAAAAATTAGCTGTATTGGGGAAAAAATCAACCATGGCCAATTTACAGTCAAACTTCATAATTTTTGATCCACATCAACATTTTATACTCATATGTACCATTTGATCAAGTTTGGATCATAACTCCTCAAGAAATTTGATCAAATCATCAAAAGGGCAAAATGGTCAAAATTAAGGTTTTGACTGAGAAAGGGCAATTTATGATTTTTAACCTAGCCAATGACCAATTGAGTTCAAACATGATTTCAAGGGTTCAATGTAATCACCTTGACCTAATTACATGGTTCAAAAGATCTCAAGTTCATTGGATTGACAGATGAATTTTACAGTCAACTGATCAAAAGTCAATTGTGCACTGAAAAGTCAAACTTTGACTTTTTGGTCAAAATCAAGTGCCAAGGGTCATAATTCATCAAGATATGTCAAAATATGAAACTTGTTCACCAAGAAAACCAAATTTGAAAATTAGGGTTTTGAATTTGAAAATTTTCATAACTTAGAATTTTTCTAAGTATGGAAATTTTCTTATTTTTTCCCAACTTTCCACCACTTTTTCACCATGATGCAATTTGATTCAAAGAAAACTTCCAACATTAAAGTTTTATTCCTCCATGAAATCTACAACTTTGCCTCACAAACTTTTCCCAAAATATGCTTGGATCTCAAGTTATGAATTTGTGAATATAGGTCCATGAACTAATTAACTTAGTGAAATTTTGCCCTAATTTAGGCAGGTTTTGGACCCAACTTCATGGACATTTTTCACCTAGTTCCAAGAGGTATCTCAAAATTCATTTCAAAGATGGATTATATAGAACATTGCAAGCTTTCCAAAATATCCAAGAACTCTCCAAGATCATTTTTGGTTAGGGAGAATCGAAGAAGGGAAGTTGGCATTTTGTCACTTTTGATCAAGCCATTTTTACAAAGTGTCAAGTTGCAAATCAGATCCATGATGCTTGTACCTTGCTTTACAGGTCCTAAACTCATTCTACACTCCATAATTAAATACAAACTCAGAATATAAAGGCTTTATTTTCACTTTTGGAGCATTGTACAAGAGATATGTCCATTTTAGCATAAAGGTTACAATGCCATTTTCATAAAGTGAGCTTTTGCAATTTTGTCAACCTTGAGCCTTGGACATGTCCCTTTGATGAAAACAACTTCCACAGGTCTTAAGCAATTTGTACAAGCCCTTTACAACCCTCAAGCTAGCCAGTACAAGCATGTTGCATAAGTCATGTCACTTTACTTAAAAAGCAAGAAAGTTGGTGAAAAGGAAAGAGCTTGCACATCAGATGAAGAGTAGACTTTGTATCCATTCTATACATATTAACAAACTTGTTACAAACTAGAACACGAAGGCTTGACAACTGAAACTCTCTCAAACACAAAAACACCAAATTTCTTCCCAAACTGAGAATTTCTGCAAAATCATTGCCACTTGGTTTTTGGCTCGTGCGTTTTGTGGATTGACACTTGAAACATCTCACAAACATCCTACCAAAGCTATCCAAGCCCTTACCCTGCATCTGTAAGCCCTATTTCAGCCATTGCCATTTTCAAACTTGGAGCTTACAGCTTGACTTCTACAGAGAGTTCTGGCCATCCACAAAGCAAGCTAGGTATTGGAATAGTTTGAAGGAAGTTCAAGGAAGCTCACACGATCCTCAGGCCTCCCTCAAAGTCCCCACATTGTCATATCCAAATCCAGCTGAAGGAGGTATTTTTCTCAAATTCTATCTCTGTATTTAGGCATCCTCAAGCCACGATTTGTGAAGCAAAAATGTAGTCCTCAACATGGTGAAGTTATACATATGCATACTTGTTATTTATATTAACTATACCATGAGAATTTGAAGCTTGAAGTTCATGAAAAAATTAGGTCATGAATTAGGGCTGACAAAATTCTCTCTGACCTTTGAGAGTTAGGTTACAAATTTTACATGGTTGGAATCGTGAGATTAAATGCTACATGTTTTATGTTATGAGATTTTGTTTTTGTGCAAGCATGTGAAAGATTCAGTTTGAAGGCAAATACGCGCGTAGAAGAGAAGCTGGAGGACAGGGACGAAGCGTCTGGGCCTTTGGCGCCTTGGGCCTTCTGTTTTTGATTTTCACACCCCCCTGACCACTATTTACACCCCCTGACTTATTTTGTTATATTTTTCATATTTTCTCATATTTTTACATTTATGGCTTTTGATTATTTTTTCTGAGCATTAAAAAATCTTTAAAATTAATTAATTAATTTTTTTGCAATTTTTATTACATTTTTATTATTTTTTCATATAAAAATAGTTTATAGAACTTATTTTCTAAAATAAAATTGTAAATACATTTAAAAATATTACACATTTTTATTATATTATTTATAGTCATAAATAATTTTTTTTTCTATACATATTTTAATTTTTAATATTTGCATATAATATTATTTATTATTTTCTTGTACAAAAATGGACAAAATATTAATATAGAACATATATTTTCTTTAATAAAAAAATTAGGGTTTCCCCCTTTCAAAAATAATAATATTATTTTTCCTTATTTTCTAGGGTTAGTTAATTTATTTTCTCATACAAAAAAAAAACAAATACAAAACATTTTTAGCATAAATACATTTGCATTGCATTTTTAATATTTGTATATTTATTTAATGCGCGCAATATTCAATTGGGTTGTAATAGTATTTTTAGGTTTATGTTTGTGCAATATCCCTATTCAAAAACTTGTATCCCCCCTCCCATAATAATTGTTGTAATAGCTTAGTTTACATTTACGCAATTTATCGCATTTATACCATGTTTAGTAAACTAGGGTTTGCATGACAAGAACAAAAACAAAACAAATAGAAAACCTAATGTAAGACAAAAGCATGTAAAATGACACACATTGCACACAAGCACCCTTAGGGTTTCACCCACTTGGTTGCCTAAATTTAAATGGCCATGTTACGCACGCGAAGTATCTTGGCAAAACAAAACAAACATAAGATCATAGTCCCTCGATGACGCTATACAAAGGTTGCCTAAATAAAATGATCTTGGTCCCTCAAAAATTGCTAAGATACTTGGCAACATTGCTATTATGGTCATACAATGACCCACGCCCGTCCCGTTAACATCGAAAGATAGGGTTGCTTACCAAATCAATGGTAAGTCAACAATGTCAAAGGAATAAAATGCACAAGAAAGACATTTGACTAGGTAGATAGCTTCTAAGTTACTTGCTCCATTTTAAAACAATCCTTTCTATTTTAAAAAACAAACACACACACATTTCAAAACATCTTACAAAACATTAAAACATTTTTCAAAAGACAAACATCTTTGTATACATTCTTACGAACGAGAATCATTACAAAGATTGCCTAAATGATTGGCCTCTTTTAAAAATACTTTCAAAATCACACTAAGCACCATTTCAAACAATTTCAAAGAAAAGCAAGTGATCTAAACAAGTAACTAAGAGCCCATGGAAAACCATGTATGAAAAGGGTGCTAGCACCTTCCCTTTTCATAATATACCCCCCAAACTCAAAAATAATCTCAAAGGTCTTTCCTGTGCTTTTTTACCTTTCCTTTTTGGATAAAATAAATGTCGGTGGCGACTCTTGCTAACCGCGACATTTGCGAACACAAATGCAAAACCTCAAGTCAGTTCTCCCACCGCATCACAGCAAGCCCTAAGGATGATTTCCCACTTCCCCACATTGATATTTTAGTTGACAATACGGTGTAGTACAAAGTGTTTTCCTTCATGGACGGTTTCTCAGGCTACAACCAAATCAAAATGGCGCTTGAGGACATGGAGAAAACAACCTTTGTCACACAATAGGGCACATTCTGCTACAAGGTTATGCCATTTGGGTTGAAGAATGCTGGGGAAACCTATCAGTGTGCCATGGTAGCTCTATTTCACGACATGATACATCACGAAATAGAAGTCTATGTGGGTGACATGATAGCCAAATCTCAAACAGAAGAAGAGTGTATCGGTCATTTGCAGAAATTATTTGAGAGTCTAAAGAAATACAAGCTGAGGTTGAACCCAAATAAATGCACGTTTGGAGTGAGGTCTGGTAAACTCCTAGGCTTTGTCGTCAGCGGTAAAGGTATTGAAGTAGATCCTTCCAAGGTGAAAGCAATACAAAAAATGAATGCTCCTCGTACCGAGAAGGAAGTCAGAGGATTCTTGGGATGGTTAAACTACATTGCCAGATTCATTTCTCACCTAACAGCTACTTGTGAACCAATCTTCAAGTTACTGAAGAAAGATCAAGTAGTCAAATGGAATGACGAGTGCCAAACTGCTTTCGACAAGATCAAAGAGTACTTACAAGAGCATCCTGTTTTGATGCCACCAGTCGAGGGAAGACCATTGATCATGTATCTAACTGTTTTGGAAAATTCAATGGGGTGTGTGTTGGGGAAGCATGACGTGTCTGGCCGAAAAGAGAATGCTATTTATTACCTGAGCAAAAAGTTTACTGACTGTGAAACAAGATATTCACTGCTCGAGAAAATTTGTTGCGCTCTGGCATGGGATGCTCGCCGGCTAAGACAGTATATGCTGACTCATACTACCTTATTGATGTTTAAAATGGATCCAATAAAATACATCTTCGAGAAACCCTCCCTTTCTGGGAGAATAGCGAGATGGAAGATGATCCTGACAGAATATGACATACAATATACTACCCAGAAAGCAATAAAGGGAAGTATACTAGATGATCACCTTGCTCATCAAGCTGTGGATGACTACCAGTCCATGAAGTTCGAATTCCCAGATGAAGACATCATGATGGTAAACAATTGTGAAGAATTCAGACCATATGACGGACCTGAACAAGGATCCCGATGGACCCTGCTTTTTGATGGGGCATCCAATGCACTCGGCAATGCTATAGGTGTTGTACTCATATCGCCTGAAGGAAGTCATACTCCCTCCACGGCAAGACTTTGCTTCAATTGTACAAATAACATGGCATAATATGAAGCGTGCATTTTTGGTCTCAAAGCTGCCATAGATTTGGGGATTAAATCCTTAAATGTATTCAGAGATTCAGCTTTGGTCATCAGCTAGATCAAAGGGGAATGGGACACCAAACACCCTAACCTCGTCCCCTATAATGAACATGTGTTGACATTGATCCCACATTTTAAGAAGATTACCTTGGAGCATTTCCCGCGAGAAGAAAATCAGCTAGCAGACACACTAGCCACAATGTCATCCATGTTTAAACTTAAATGGGATAACAAGGCTCCCTAGATCACCATTGAACGAATGGATGAACCAGCTCACTGTCACAAGATTAATACGTAAGAAGTAGTGGACCATCCTTGGTTTCACGAAGTCAAGAGGTATCTCGAGGCTCAAGAATATCCGAAAGGAGCTTCAGTCAATGATAAGAAGTTCTTAAGGAGATTCTCTGCTAAATTCTTCCTTAGTAATGGCATTCTCTACAAACGCAACCATGACTCTATGTTACTTCGTTGCGTAGACAAGGTTGAAGCGTAAAAGTTCATGGCTGAGTTACATGAAGGCACTTTTGGTACCCATTCCAGTGGGCATACGATGACAAATAAGATCCTACGGGCAGACTATTACTGGTCTACCATGGAAGCAGATTGCTATCAACACTCTCGAACTTTCCACAAGTGTCAGATTTATGCTGACAAGGTGCACGTACCTCTGGTTCCTATGAATGTCTTGATGGCTCCTTGGCCTTTTGCTATGTGGGGTATCGATATGATTAGGGAAATCAAACCAACAGCCTCTAATGGACACCGCTTCATCTTAATGGCCATTGACTATTTTACAAAGTGGGTTGAGGCAGCCTCTTTCGCTTCCGTTACCAAGAATGTTGTAGCCCGGTTCATTAAACAGAATCTCATATGTCGGTATGGTATCCCAGAGAGGATCATCAAGGACAATGGTACGAATCTAAACAATACTATGATCATCGCCCTGTGCGAGCAATTCAAGATCCAACATAACAATTATTCCCCTTACCGGCCAAAGATGAATGGTGTTGTCGAAGCCGCAAATAAGAACATCAAAAAGATCATACATAAAATGACAGCCACATACAAATACTGGCATGAGATGCTACCATTCGCTCTCCACGGTTATCTTACCATGGTACGCACATCAATCGGGGTAACACCCTACTCTCTGGTATACGACATAGAGGATGTCTTGCCTATTGAGGTCCAGATCCCCTCTCTGAGAATCATGAAGGATGTAGGTCTGAACAAAGATGATTGGATCCAGACTCGACTTGATCAACTAAACTTGATTGATGAGAAAAGGCTTACTGCTTTCTGTCATGGTCAGATGTATCAAAAACGGATGATCAAGGCTTTCAACAAAAAGGTCAGATGCCAAGTGTATCAAGTCGGGGATCTGGTAATCAAACGTATCATACTACAACAGGGTGATCCCAGGGGCAAATGGACTCCTACATACAAAGGACCATTTGTGATAAAAAAACATATTATCTGGTGGAGCAATGATCTTGACCACCATGGATGGAGACGAACTGCCGCACCCTGTGAACACGGACGTAGTAAAAAGATACTATGCATAAGAGACTCTCTAGGTTGACACACCTAGGCAAAACAAGGGCATCCCGGTGAACCAAAAAGGTTCAGGCAAAAATTAGGGATAAAACAAAAAAAATCTATACACCCGGTAAGCTGAAAACTCGAAAGGGCGGCTTGGGCAAAAAAGGGTATCCCGGTGGACTGAAAACCCGAAAGGGCGGTCCAGGCAAAAGTTAGGGAATTAAAGCGCATGACTATGTCCCGTTGGATCACCTTACGGATAACCCGTAAGCTCGACTGTTCTGATCAATTCAATCAGCTTCGGTCAAGGCAACAAATAGATAAGATGCTCAGAGACACGGAGGCTATAGCAGAATGGGAGCCCCATGGGATTATTTCACATAGCTATCTTTTATTTGTATCAAATTTTCATTTTTTACGACGGAATTCTCTTACTAGAATGATTGTCTTGTTGTACAAAAATACTTACTCAAAGTTAATACAAAGATATCCCTTTGAAAGTGCAAAACTATTTGTTTTTTCTTTCCTCTTATGTTTTGTTTACAAAAATGTCCAATGATTTATTTTTTAACATATGCTTTTAAACGTAACTACCATTTACAAATGAATAGAACAGAAATACAATCACTAATGGCTTTAAGAGATAAGGAAATCTCTCTAAGCTATAAAATCCCCCGCAGTTTTCAGTTTAATCCCCAGCGGAACCAAACTTCTAGTTATCACTCCCCAGTAGAAGTCGTCCAATTTCTCAGGATTTCTCAACAGGATTTTACAAGAAGTACACGACATTTCCCTTACAACAATGTTTATTTCTCTAAGTGGAAATTCATCAACACTTCAAAACATGAAAACTTGCACTCCATATCCTCAGTAGCAGTCGGGGATTTATTTTCCCCAATCCAACAAACAGTATAGCAGATTATCTAACATGCGTATACATCGCATCCTTATATCATAAACATCGATAACACGAATACATGTATCACAATCTCATTATACCATGCATTTCATACAACATGACATTGCATAATTAGCTAACATTTTACCCTTTTTAGGATAAGGTTAATCAATAACTACCATTAACAATGGTCAAAGGCTTTTCAGATACAGTTCAGATACGCTCCAGACACGGATGCCATCCTGATACTCATTCAGATTCAATCTTCAGATTCATATACGCTCTAGATACGGATGCCACCCTGATACTCATTCAGAACCAACTTTTAGATACAGTTCAGATACGCTCCAGATACGGATGCCATCCTGATACTCATTCAGATTCAACTTTTCAGATACGCTCCAGACACGGATGCCATCCTGATACTCATTCAGATTCAACTTTCAAATACAGTTCAGATACGCTCCAGACACGAATGCCACCCTGATACTCATTCAGATTCAATCTTCAGATACAGTTCAGATACGCTCCAGATACAGATTCCATCCTGATACTCATTCAAATTCAATCTTCAGATACAGTTCAGATACGCTCCAGATACGGATGCCATCCTGATACTCATTCATATTCAGTCTTCAGATATAGTTCAGTTACGCTCCAGATACAGATGCCATCCTGATACTCATTCAGATTCAATCTTCAGATACGCTCCAGACACGGATGCCATCCTGATACTCATTCAGATTCAACTTTCAGATACAGTTCAGATACGCTCCAAATACGGATGCCATCCTGATACTCATTCAAATTCAACTTTCAAATACAGTTCAGATACACTCCAGACACGGACGCCATCCTGATACTCATTCAGATTCAACTTTCAGATACAGTTCAAATACGCTCTAGACACGGACGCCATTCTGATATTCATTTAGTTTCAGGTTACAGATACGGTTCAACAATCATTTCTGGATGGCATCTACAAGCCCATATCCAACAACTTTCTATCATCCCTCCAAATGGCATCTTTAAGCCCATTACCTATTCCATCAATCATCACATCACCGAGTGCAAATTTCTGGGCACCCTAATGTCCAATCATCTTCCACCTTCAAGTCACGAATGGCAAAACACGCCAATCTAACTCTTCAGGCTTAAGAAGATTGAACAGGGGCAGCTGTTATAACCCAAAAATTGCTCTCTCACTTATCAAAAATTTGCTCACAAGATCTCCTTTAGCTCAAGAATGCACTAAGGTTGATTAGCTCAAGAAACCTCCTTAAGCACTGATGACCAAAATTAGGGTTTGAGATTGCACAAGGATATTTGAATTTCTAATGCCCCATATGACTTTAATAGATCATTATGGACCCTCAAGATTGCTCATGTCAAGTTTCAAGCATTGGGTCACACTTTTGCTCAGTCATTGGAGCAGTTGATCTAAAAATCAACTGTATTGGAGAAAAAGTCAATTGTGGCCAATTTACAGTCAAACTTCATAATTTTTTATCCACATAAAAATGTTAAACTCATATGTATCATTTGATCAAGTTTGTACCATAATTCTTCAAGAAATTTGATCAAATCTTCAAAAGGGCAAAATGGTCAAAATTAGGGTTTTAACTAGGAAAGGGCAATTTCTGATTTTTTGACCTAGCAAATGATCAATTGGTTTAAGGCATGATATCAAGAGTCCAATTGAATCATTTTGACCTAATGACATGGCTCAAAACATTGCTCAAGTCCAATGGATTGACAGATGAATTTTCAGTCAACTGATCAAAAGTCAACTATATACTGAAAAGTCAAACTTTGACTTTTTAGTCAAAATCAAATGTCAAAGATCACAATTCATCAAAAAATGTCAAAATATGAAACTTATTCATCAATAAATCCAAAATTCAAGATTTCATTTTGAAAAGTTAAAATTTCTAAACTTAGAAATTTTTCTAAGTGTTGGAAATTTCTTATTTTTTCATAACTTTGAGCAAGATTTCACCATGATGCAAGATGATTCAAAAGAAACTTTCAACATGAAAGTTGTAGATCTCCATGAAATATACAACTTTTCTTTACACAAATCTTTCCAAAAGTGCTTGGATCTCAAGTTATAATTTTAAGAACACATGGTCATGAAACAAAAACACTTAGAGAAATTTTGCCCTAATTTGGTCAGGATATTGACCAAACTTCATGGCACTTTTTCATATAGTTCCAAGGAGAATTTTCAAAAGTGATTCAAAGAGGGGTTGTAGAGCACATTACAAGCTTTACAAAATTTCCAAGAACTCCTTGATATCATTTTTGAGTAGGGAGGATCGAAGAGATGAAGTTAGGGTTTTCACACTTGAATTGCAAGTCATTTTGTGATGAACAAAATTCAAAATTCAAACTTATGCTGCATAACCTCTACTTTGTAGGACTCAAACTTGTTAGGCACTCCATAATTAATTGCTTTCACAGCTGTTAGAGGTATCAATTCAAGCATTCAATGCAAGGCCATGCTTTATATCCATTTTAGGAAGAAAGTGCACAATGCCATTTTGATAAAGTAGATTTTTGCACAAAACTTGTTCTTGAGCCTTGCAATTGCTTTCTTCTGATCATACAAGTCCCATAACTCAAGAGAAACTTGTTTATACACTTAAAATCACTCAACCCATGCTTGTACTTCCTCTTGAAACTTGTTTTCCCACTTTTCTTGAAAATCAAGTAACATAGCAATTAGCTTGCAACTTGTACTTCTGACCCTCCAAAGCACTCAAGACCTTTTTCTTATACATACACAAGTAATTTTCCATAAAGCCCACGCATGCTTAAGCCCTGAAAACACCAAGAACACAGAATCACCAAAAATACTTTAAAACTTGCCATTTCTGAGTTTTGAATCCACTCTCCAAATTTGCTCGTGCGTTTCTTGGCCTTTTACTTTCAAAAGCTTCTAAACAACATACATAAACAATCCCAACACCTGCAACACCACTGTAACACCTCCATCATCATCCACCATTTTCAAAAATAGCACTTTGCGCCTTGACTTCTCCAGAACTCCTCAGGCACTTTCAGCTCAAGCTAAGCATCACATTAGCTTCCTGGGAACTTGAGGAAACTAATCCAATCATTGGAACTCACTAAAAGCTACTCAAACTCCAAACACGATACCCTCTTGCAAGGTAAGTTTTCTGACTTTTGAACTCTTCATATAGACATCATTAATGGTTTATTTGTGAATGAAAAATGTAGTTATCATTGCCTTAAAGCTAACCATTTCCATAGTTTTCATTTATTTTGCTTGAGCTTAGAGAATTTTAAGATTGAAGTTTCTAAAATTTTTAGGGTTCAGATTAGGGCCATTAAAATTCATGCTTATCTTTGATCTATAATTTTATTGCTTTGCATTTATGAAATCGTGAGGAAATTTGCTACAAGTTTCCTGTTTACATTTTTCATTTTTCTTGAGAATTGAATAAGATACAAAGGTTTTGGTTGGGCGTGAGGTTGAAGATGAAGTTGGCCTCAGGAACGTGTTTACCATATATATTTATGGTTTGATTTATATAAACGGATGTATAGCCACCCTAGTGGTAGAAGCGCGCGCATGTGACTAGAGGGACCAGGGTTCGAGCCCCAGTGGTACCCTTTTGGATTTTTTCCATATTTTTTCATATTCTGATTTTTTTTTGGCAGCGCTAAGCTTCATCTTTAGGCCTTATGTTTTTTTTGTTCCTTCTAACCCCCTTGCTGGTTGTTCACACCCTGGCCCATTTTTATTTTCTTTTTTTCTCATTTTTATTTATTTGTTTTCTTAAATATTTTTCTAATACTAAAAAAATCAGAAAAAAATATAAAAAACATTAAATTTATATTTTGATATAGATTATTTATTTTTTACACAAAAAAATTATTTTATTCAATCATACTTTATTTTATTTTACTAATTGGTTTGTAAATTTAATTAAAAAAACTAGGGTTTTAGTTATTTTCAATTCAAATATATTATTTTAAAACCAAAAAAGACCAAAAATATTTTATAATACTATACATTATTTTTAAGACAAAAATACCAAAAATATTCTTCTTATAAACCTAATTTATTTTTTTAATCAATTAATAGATTAGAGTTTTATTTAATTTCTTTTCCTAGTAAATTTAGGTTTTACTTTTTACTAATTTAATTAATTATTTTTCTTTTAGTTAATTAGGTTAAAACAAAATCCCTTTTCCCTAAAAAATCCAAATAAATATCCATTTTCTTTACATTTACATTCTTGTATATTTATTCATTTTGTACATTATTTATTCAATTCTTGTACAAAAGCAATTTGGTTGTAATAGATAATTAGGTTTATTTTCTTGCAATTCCCATCTGTAATTTGTACACCCCTCCCACGAGTATTGTAATAGCGTAGTAATTTTAAATTCCGCAATTTATCGCTTTATATACAAATGCTAGTAATTAGGATTCGTATGGAAAGACTAAAACCAATCAATTAGAAAACCCTAATCAAAGACAAAACCAAGCATGAAAAACAATATACTTGCACACAAGCACCCTTAGGGTAAAATCCACTTGGTTTCCTTACAAAATGGCCATATTATGCATGTGAGGTATCTTAGCAAAAACAAGCAAAGATCATAGTCCCTCGATGACACTATCTATGTTGCCTTTCAAATGATCTTAGTCCCTAAAAAAGAGTTCTAAGATACCTTGCAACATTGCTAATCATGGCTATACGGTGACCCTTGCCCGTCCATTTTACATCCAAAGATAGGGTTACTTACCAAATCAATGGTAAGATAACAATGTCAAAGGAAAAATTAAATAAACATGAAAGACTTTTGAGTAGGTAGAATATTCCTAGTTACTTTCTCACTTTCAAAATAAAACATCCTTGCTATTTTCAAAACAAACACCTACACTTTCAAAACATCTTACAAACTTGAAAACATTTTCAAAAGATCAACATCTTTGTATACATTCTTATGAACGAGAATCAATACAAAGTTTGCCTAAACAATGGCCTCTTTAAAAAATACTTTCAAAAACCACACAAAGCACAATTTCAAACAAAAGCAAGTGATCTAGCAAGTAATTAAGAGCCCATGGAAAACCATGGATGAAAAGGGTGCTAATACCTTCCCTTTTCATAATATACCCCCCGAACTCAAGAAATAATCTCAAAGGTCTTTCATGTGCTTTTTAACCTTTCCTTTTGGATAAAAAAAAGCCGGTGGCGACTCTTTCTAACCGCAACATTTACGATAAAACACAAAACCTTCAAGTCAGTTCTCCCACCGTATCACAGAACTGGCGACTCTGATGGGGACAATTTTAAAAGTGGGGTTACCTTAGGGTTAGATAACATTCACTTGCTTTCATTGTTTGACTTGTTTGCTTTACATTATGGTTCTTTGTTTGGGTTTGAATCCTCTACCCGGATTTGGGATACCTTATAGGTAAGTAGCAATACATTGTGGAAACTGTGCGGGGTATACCGACATGGTCTAAGAAATAGCTGCATTAGTGCGACATATTTGTGGGTATCGGTAGCCCTTGAGTTAATCAAGGAGAATACAGGGCCGCTGAGTGATGTCATGAAGCACTAATGAACTTTTAGAACCTTTACTTGACCAACTTGTTCATTATGACGTAGTGAGATGACCAGCTTTGGTGCAGTCTGAATTTGGTAGATACTCGATACTACACTCATTGAGATTTTTTTTTTGGGATATTTCAGTCGCCATTAAAGAGGCTTGCGCTAAAACAATGACCAAGGAAACAAACCAATGATATTGAGATCCTTAGAACCCGGTTACTATTGCTAGCACAAGTTTGAGCCAACTAAATTTCAAGAGGGTACTTACCTATAAAACTTCATGCAAGCCTAAACCTAAAGACTTGTTTTCTTTGTTTGTGTATATTTACTTGTACATAACATCATGAACATCATAATATCATATTCATTCACTAACCATTTCAAGGATCTTGGGATTTATCATTGTTCTGTTTTGTAGGACATGGATTCTTTTCGCAGGAAAACTATTCAAGTCAATCTTGTAAGGATCCCTCCACAACTTAAAGAGCTAGCATCAAGGATTTCTGAAAATTCTCCATTCACCGAGAGACATGGTTCACTACTAAACTTGGTCACCTCCAACACTGATGAAGACATGAAGAAGGTGCTCTTTCAGTTCTTTGATCCCTTACACCATTGCTTCACATTTCCCGATTATCAACTTGTGCCAACTTTGGAAGAATTCTCCCAACTCTTGAGGATTCCCATTCTCAATCAACTACCTTTCAACGGTACGGAAATAGATCCAAAGCCAGAAGAGATTGCTCAAGCTCTACACTTGCAACCATCTGATATCACAACTAATTGGGAAACAAGGAGTGGTGTCAACTGTTTCCTAGAAAAGTTCTTGTTTGAGAAAGCCCAAAGTTGTTGGAACTCTTTGGACCTGCAAGCTTTTGAGTAAATTGTGTCTATCCTCATCTATGGGATGGTTTTGTTTCCAAATCCTGACCAACTCATAGATGTGAACACCGTCAAAATCTTCATATCATGCAACCCGGTGCCTACTTTGCTAGGAGACATCCTACATTCTTTTCACACTCGCACTATGAGGAAAAGAGGTATCCTTATGTGTCATACTCATCTTTTGGCAAGATGGTTTATTTCGCATCTTCCCCAATCTGTATTGAAGAACGAGCAAGGTTCAAGGTTGTCACAAAGGTTGATGACGCTCAAACATTCAGACATTCATTGGTGTTCCCGATCCTTAGAGAATGTAATTATTGTCGACCATTGTGGAGAATTCCCTAATGTCCCTTTACTTGGAATTAGGGGAGGTATCACCTACAACCCCTGCTTAGCCTTAAGACAGTTTGGTTACGCCCGAAGGGATGGCCCACATGAGATGCTCATTCAAGTTTTGGTATTTGACTACGAGAACAACGATCAAGGTCATCGCCAATGGTTTATTTGAGCTTGGAGGATGTTGAACAAGGTACATAGCAAGACATTGGGGCATAAGAATTACATCTCTCTTGATCCTATATTCAAATGGGTATGAACTCGTGCTCAGAGTCTTATGATGCCTTATCCCTCCATTCTCCCGGTAATCATTGAGCCTGTTATAAAAGGAGATGTTCCATACACTATCCTGCATCTTAACATGCCCACCTATCTTGAATACTTGCAAAGAGATTGGATACAACTCAAGGGGGAGCGAGACACTTTCGAAGCCTAATTTTACGCTAGCGAGAAGACGGTTTTGGAACTCACTAAGCAACTTCATGAGGAGCGGAGCCTGAATGCCTACATCGCGCCAAAGAGGATGCGTACAACCTTTTTATCTTAGAGTTTTTGTATTTTTTTCCCAAAGAGGCATTGATGTACTCAAACTTTAATTTATTAATATAACATGTGTTTCCTTTTTGTCTAAAACAAATTTGAATCTTTAAAATCCTTGAAATCATTGCATATGCATCTACCATTCATCATAACATAAGTAGGTTTCTTGCAACAAGTCTCCTCATCTTTCTACTGTTTATTTCAGTAAGATGGATCTCGAGCAGACGGTGAAGGACCTCCAAGCACAAAATTCTCAGGTTCAACAGATGTTCTTAATTCTAGCCAAAGAATAAGAAGAGTTGAAGACTTTGCTGGTTGAAGAGAAAAAGAAGAAGACAAAGAAAATAATCGGAGTTCTAAATATGGGAAAAAGATTCCAAGGACAAGCAAGAAGGACCCTAGACTTTGCAACATCATCTGGTGAGAAAGACAATCAAGATGGGAAAGACAAGGAAGCAGTTGTCCAGCCAGATTCAGAAGAGGAAGAGGAAGAAGAAGATTATTCTGAAGAACAATATCCTCTAGCCGACGATAAGTATAAGCATCTACAAGAACAATTAAGTGCAATGGAAATTCAAAAAGTGCCTGGATTGGACTTTGAGGAGTTGGGTTTAGTAACGGGGATTGTCATTCCTCCAAAATTCAAGGCAACGGTGTTCGCCAAGTACGACAGAGTTTCATGTCCCAAAATGCATCTTTGTTCTTATGTGAGGAAAATACAGCCTCATTATGCTGACAAAGATTTATGGGTACACTTCTTTTAAGATAGTCTGTCCAGAACTCTACTTGATTGGTTTTACCAGCTAGAAAGAGCCAATATTCATAATTGGGAAGATCTGGCCGCTGCCCTTTACAAACAATACCAATACAACGTTGATCTTGCTCCCACCCGTACTCAACTCCAGAGTATGGCCATTGTGATACGGTGGCCAGAACCGGACGGTTTTGAAATGCTGGTTTGCATTTTGCGTTTGTTTTTGCAAAATGTCACAGTAAGCAAGAGTCGCCACTGACTTTTATTTTATCCAACAAGGAAAGGAAAAAAGCATAGAAAAATTCCTTTTTCGAGATATTTCTGAGTATGGGGGGTAGATTATAGAAAGGCAAGGTATTAGCACCCTTTCTATCCGTAGTTATCTACGGGCTCTTAGGTACTTGCTCATCATTTTCAAAATTGTTTTCTTTGTGTTTGTGGGCTTTGAAAAGTTCTTTGTTTTAACTTCGATTTAACTCTTGCTTCTGTCTTCAAAAGTGTAATGAAGTGTTTTTGAAAAAAACTTTGTTTGAAAAGGAGTGTAAGTGTGAAAATTTTGTTTGGAATGAGCAAGTACATAAGAGCTAATCTACCTACTCAAAAAAAAGAATCATTCTATGTTCGTTTCCTTTAGACAATTCTATCCCACTATTAGTGAGTAGGTAGCACCATCGTTGGAGTTTTGAGGGTCAATTCGAAAGGGACGTACGGTCATTAAAGCAATGTTAGGACGACTTAGTAGTAAACCTAAAGTCTTAGATCAATCATCTGAGGCAACAATATTCGAGGCAACCTTTCCGAGGTAACTTTGATCTTTGGACAAAAGGACGACCACTAAAACATCCTATACTCAATGACTGTTTACCGAAGGCAACCAAGTGGGAGTGTACCCTAGGAGTGTGCATGTGCGAGTGATTCAGTTTCAGTTTATTTGTCTTTGCACATTTAGAGTGATCTAACTGTTTTAAACTTAGTCATACATTCTTGCCATGCATACCCTAATTATTCACATATCTAGCAGTTAAATATTTGCGGAAATTAAAGTGCAGAATTTAAATTAAGTTATTACAAGGCTTCCAGTATTTACATAGCCAAAAAACAAACCCTTTGAAATTAAAAGCGGTAAAAGTAAATAAATGTCCTAATTAAATTATTACAAACTGTGAGCAGATACAATAATTGGGTAAAAATAATAAAGCGCACGATGAAAATTAGATCGACGAAATTAGGGTTTTGACCCTCCTAACCTAATTAAAAGAAAAATGGTTTTTTTGTTGTTTTTAATAAAAGAAGTAAGTTTTTCTAAATTAAATAAGTAATTAATTAGTGATTAAATTAATTAATAAAAATAATTAAATGACCTATTTTTGGTTTTTGGTTATTTTAGGAAGAAAATAAAATAATTAAGTTAGTAATAAAACCTATTTATTCTAATTAATTTTAATTATGTAAAAAGAAATTAAAGTTGTCTAAAATTAATAACCTAATTAAATTAATTACCCTTTTTAATAAAAATAAATATCTTGAATTTAATTGGATAGAAAAATGTTTTTGTGATTTTTTGATAAAAAGAAAATTAATTTGATTGGTTAGTAAATAAATGAATAAATTAAAAGAAATAAAATAAATATAAAATAGAGAAAGAAACTGGGCCTGAAAAATGGGGTGTGAATAGCTGAAATCTGGGCCCAAAAGAGAAGGTCCACGTTTGACATTTGAAATCCAGTGCTGCATGTTGACTGTGGCTCATGGTGTTCCTCCATTATTGGCCACCAGATTTGGATCTCAAACCACCTGGCGTGATTGATTGTGAGGGTGTATGATGGACCCTGGGCTTGTATACGCATAAGACCCTGAAAAGAAAAATGTTATGGAGAATTTGGGGGACCTGGGATTCGAACCCAGGCCCCAAGTCAATTTCCAGCGCTGCACTCACCACTACACCACTTTGCTTTTGTTATACATATAATGAATAATAATAATAATAATATATAAAACAAAGAATTATTGGAATTTTTGCGCGAAAATTCAAATGGCCAAATCAGATGAGGCCACGTCTTCGTCCCTGTTCTTGGATCCATTGGTAAAAGTGAAACACTTTTACCTACGGACGTTCATCCGTAGCTATAGCCCTGTGCATTCTTAAAATCAAGCACAAACATGATAAATGAAAAACAAAGCCATGGTTGAATTTGTCTGGTCCTTCTGAACACAATGGTACCCTTCATCAAAGCTAATTTCACCTGTAGACAAATGCCTTAATTCGAAGCTTCGAAACCTAGCCATGGTGAAATTTGCTACAGGCTATATAAATGAAATTGAATGATGCAGAAAGTTTGCAAATGTCTCATAGATCAAGAATATGTAGCTAATTCATGTTAACAATGCATATATTATGAAATACGAATTCAAGAACAACGATATGTCGTGAACGACTTACGGAGCTTTTTGGGGCTTGAAAAGCTTGGTTCTTGATCGCTTTAGCTTGCTGAGAGTCCCAGGAGACGATTGAGATAGGCAAAAAGTCTTGAAACTGCCTCCAAATGGGATTTCAATCTTACACTTTTCTTGATTTTTTCAGTTTTGGTTCTCCCTCTTGCGCCTGTTTCTAACTTGTTTTTAGGTCTGGCCTCGTTCTATAAGTACCAAGGAATAGATTAGGGTTACAAAACTGATCCAAATCTTCCTCCTTCAATGATTTTTGATTTGATTTGATTCACTTTTAAGATCTTTCCAAACATAGATTTTTTCAATCTTTTTGTCCACTCTAATGCCTTGCACGAGTTTGAATGCTTGCTAGCTGTAGTTGAAACATGAAACAAGCACAAAATATCTTACTTTCAATGTTTTGGATTTTATTTGATTTGTTTTGATTTAAATTGAATTAATTCAAATAAAAATCAAAATAAATAATAAAAATAATATATGGACAAGTGGAAAAGGCTAGAGCTCGTGGACTATGTTGCCAACTCAAAACAAGTGAAAAAGATTGGGCCCATTTGGCAAAATTTGAAGTTTTAGGGATGGTTGACTTTTGGCAATTTTGCAAAAAAAGGTCAACTTCACCAATGCATAACTTCCTCAATTTTGACTCTTTGGAGGTGTTCTTGGACTTTTTAGAAATCTTGAAATGTCCTATAATCAACCCTTTTGGTCTCATCTCAGTTTGATATTCCATGCTCATGTATGAAGCTTTGACAAAAAAGGTGTTTTTGTTGACTTTTCAAAATGACCTATAATGTCCAAATTCATAACTTTTTGTGAGTGCACATTTTGAACTTGGGAGCTGAAGATGGATTGTAGGGAATTGCATCCTATTAAAAATTAGCTTTGGACGGGTCATTTATCATAAAGTATGAGAAAGTTATGCTTAGTCAAAGTTGAGTTGACTTTTCCTACAAATGAGAAATCCTTGATGAATCATGATCAACCCTTGATCAAATGATGAAATATACTTCAAAATGAGGATGTTGACCAAAAATCTTGAGGTTTGACTGTATGTGGGCCACAGTTGACTTTTTCCCTAACACAGTCGATTTTCAGGCCTTTGAGCCATTGACTGAGAAAACTTCCTCTACAAGGCTTGAAACTTGGAATGGATGGTCTTGAGAACATATTAGGATAATGTTGAGCATTTGGGATCACTTGGAATCAAGTATCTTGATGCAACATGAAACCCTAATTTGAGGTAGACTGCCTTAGGAGGGAGCTTGTCTGGCCAACCCTTGGACTACCTTGAGCAACTTAAGTATCATTCTTGAAATGTTTTGAGAAATAAGGGAGGGAAATATTTGGGGTACAACAGCTGCCCCTGTTCAATTTTCTTAAACCTGAGGATGTATATTGGCTTTCATGCCTTTCGTGATCCGAAGGTGGAAGATGATTGAACACTAGAGTGCCCAGGAATTTGCACTCGCATGAAGTGGTAATTGTCTTGTGATGTCGGGAATGGGCTTACAGATGCCTTTTGGAAATTGCTGACAAGGGGGTGTGCTTAAGATGCCATCTGAAGGAGTGATGACCGCATAAGAGATTCCTTAGCGAGAACTTGTATACCCGTCGTTGAGGAAGATTCCGATGGGGAAGGCTGATCTTTGTTGAGAGAAGTAGAATTTTAGGAGTTTCGGTTGTCTGTTATTCTGCTGGTGAGAATTCTAGGAAGTTCGGCCGTCCGTATTCTACTAAGGAAACATCTTTGTTGACATTCGATCGTTCGTTGTTCAACTAAGGAATAATCTCTTTTGACATTTAGGAACTTCGATCGTTCGTTGTTCAACTTAGGAATCATGTCTTTTGACATTTAGGAGCTTCGATCGTCCGTTGTTCAACTGAGGAATCATCCCTATTGACATTTAGGAACTTCGATCGTCTGTTGTTCAACTGAGGAAACATCTCTATTGACATTTAGGAACTTCGATCGTTCGTTGTTCAACTGAGGAAACATCTCTATTGACATTTAGGAACTTCGATCCTCCGTTGTTCAACTGAGGAAACATCTCTATTGACATTTAGGAGCTTCGATCGTCCATTGTTCAACTGAGGAATCATCTCTATTGACATTTAAGAGCTTCGATCGTCCGTTGTTCAAATGAGGAAACATCTCTTTTGACATTTAGGAACTCCGATCGTCCATTGTTCAACTGAGGAATCATCTCTATTGACATTTAGGAACTTCGATCGTCCGCTGTTCAACTGAGGAAAACATCTCTGCTGACATTTAGGAACTTCGATTGTCCATTGTTCAACTGAGGAAAAAGCTTCATAGCTTGAATTTTGATTGTATCTTTCCTGAAAGGTAAAGGTTAGCTGTATGTAATGCATGATATGTATCAAGCAATGATGTTCTCAAAATAAATGATATTGTGTTGTATGATGTGTATGCGTATGTCATGATGTATGGAAATGTGATGTTTTTAGCTGGGGAAAATAAATCACGGATAGCTGCTGGAGAAAAGAGTTGAATTCTTCGTTTCTGCTGGAGATAGCGAATGAAGATGATTGTGAGAATAAACCTGCAGGAAAGGATAACTCCGCTGGGGAATAAACTAACAAGGAAATGACTCTGTGGAGAGGACATGCTCTGCTGAGGATTTCGCTGATAAATTCAGCTGGGGATGAATTGTCGTTGCTGGTGATAATGAAACCTGTTGGGAATTAAGTTTCTATTTGTGAAAGGAGTGAACTCCGCTGGGGATGACTTTCCAGTCGCGACTTCACTGGGGATAACCTTTTTAGACTCTACTGGAGACAATCTTCCAGAGTCTACTGGGGATAATTCTCCAAACTCCATTGGGGATGATTTTTCAGTGCTGATGGTAGATAAACTCTGCTTGGGCAGAATTTTACTGACTCATTCGCGGTTGTGAGCATCAGTTGGGGAGAATTAACACCATTGTCTTTTTCTTACTCTGCGGGGAGTGAATGTACCTTAGTCATATTCTTCAGCTAAATCCATCCCTATACCTGGTAGACAGAACAACTGTACAGTTTGGACATTTTATGTTTGCCCCTGTTTTTGATATTACGAGTAATCGTCTTTTGCTTCGCATGTAAATATTCATGAGCATCAATTATTGTCAAATGCATATATAAAAAATGAACATTGGACGTTCTTTGCCAAAACAAAATAGAAAAAGGAAAACAATTTGAAATTTCTTTTGTGAAAATGAATTGTATTGACTTTGAAGTTTGGCCTGTAAAATAGGCGTTTTTGTACAAGAGGCTGCCGTCCTAGTAAGAGAACGCCTCCGAACAATAGAGTTTATACAATTTGTCAAAAACAAAGAAAAACAACTATGTGATCAAGCCCACTGGGTTCCAACTCTGCTATTGCCTTTATGTCCTCGAGCATCTCATCACTTTGCTACTTGGTTGAAGGTAGATCAGATTGTTTGGCGCCGTTCGAGCCTGATAGACGATACCGAAGTTTGGTTGTAAGGTGATCCAATGAGACATAGTGTTACGTTTTCAATCCCTAATTTTTGCCTGGACCTCCCTTTCGGGTTTTCAGTCCACCGGGATACCCTTTTTTTCCCAATCCGCCTTTTCAGGTTTTCGACTTGCCGGGTGTACATATTTTTTCATTTCCATCCCTTATTTTTGCTCGAACCCTTTTGGTTCGCCGGGAAGCCCTTATTTTTGCCTAGGCCAGTCAACCTAGCGGGTCTTTGATTATGCATAGTATTTTTTTACTATGTCTGCATTGACGGGATGGGGATGGTCGTCACCATCCATGGTGGTTAGAATCATAGCTCCTCCTGAGAAAATGTTCTTAACCACAAATGGCCCTTCGTAAGTAGGGGTCCATTTTCCCCTTGGATCACCTTGAGGTAGTATGATGCGCTTGATTACCAGATCTTCGACTTGATATTCTTGTCGTCTGACTTTCTTGTTGAATGCCTTGATCATTCGTTTTTGATACGTTTGACCATGACAAATAGCAGTAAGTCTTTTCTCGTCGATTAAGTTCATCTGATCAAGCCGGGTCTGAATCCAATCGTCCTCACTCAAGCCTGCATCTTTCATAACTCGAAGAGAGGGTATCTGAACTTCAATGGGCAAGACTGCCTCCATGCCATATACCAAGGAATAGGGTGTTGCCCCTGTTGACGTCCGCGCTGAGGTGCGGTACCCCTGAAGGGAAAATGGTAACATCTTGTGCCAATCTTTGTATGTCATTGTTATCTTCTGCACAATCTTCTTGGTATTATTATTAGCCGCTTCAATATCCCCATTCATCTTCGTCCGGTAAGGAGAAGAGTTGTGATGCTGTATCTTGAACTGCTTGCAGAGTTTGGTGATCATCGTATTGTTGAGATTTGTACCATTGTACGTAATGATCCTCTTTGGTACGCCATATCGACAGATCAGATTATGCCGAATAAACCGTGCCACGACGTTCTTGGTTACTGTAGCAAAGGAAGCTGCCTCAACCCACTTCGTAAAGTAATCAATTGCTACCAGGATGAAACGATGCCCGTTAGACACAGTAGTTCTGATCTCACCGATCATATCGATGCCCCACATTGCAAAGGGCCAAGGAGCTGTCAAGATGTTCAAAGGAACTGGAGGTATGTGCACCTTATCAGCATAGACTTGGCACTTATGACAGGTCCGGGAATGCTGATAACAGTCGACTTCCATGGTGGACCAATAATATCCTGCCCGAAGGATCTTCTTTACCATGGTGTGTCCACTGGAATGAGTCCCGAAAGTACCTTCATGTAACTCTTCCATAATTCTTTCTGCTTCATTCTTATCCACACATCGCAGTAAGGTTGAATCATGGTTGTGTTTGTAAAGGATACCATTACTGATGAAGAACTTCGCTGCGAACCTCCTCAAAAACTTCTTATCATTAACAGATGCACCCTCAGGGTACTCCTGAACCTCAAGATACCTCTTCACCTCGTGGAACCAGGGTTTATCTGCTACCTCTTCCGTCTCAATGTCACAATAATGTGCGGGTTCGTCCAACCTTTCAATGGTAATCTGGGGAGCCTCATTGTCCCATCTGACCTTGAACATAGAAGACATCGTAGCTAGCGCGTCCGCCAACTGATTCTCCTCTCTAGGGAAGTGTTCAAAGGTTATCTCCTCGAAATGCGGAAGCAACGTCAACACATACTCTTTGTAAGGAATAAGATTTGGGTGTTTCGTATCCCATTCTCCTTTGATCTGACTGATCACGAGAGAGGAATCTCCAAATACACTTAAGAACTTAATCCTTAGGTCAATTGCTGCTCGAAGACCCATGATGCACGCTTCATACTCCGCCATATTGTTGGTGCAGTTGAAACATAGTCGGGCGGTGAATGGAGTATGAGAGCCTTCAGGAGATATAATCACGGCGCCAATGCCATTACCCAAAGCGTTTGAAGCTCCATCAAAGTACATAGACCATCGGGATCCTTCCTCAGGTCCTTCATCCGGTCCAGGTTCTTCACAGTCAGTTACCAACATGATGTTCTCATCCTGGAATTCGAAGTTCATAGACTGGTAATCATCCACTGCCTGATGTGCCAAATGATCTGCCAACACACTTCCCTTGATTGCTTTTTGGGTCGTGTATTGGATGTCATACTCAGTCAAGATCATCTTCCATCTTGCTATTCTTCCGGACAAGGCAGGATTTTCGAAGATATACTTGATTGGATCCATCTTTGATATCAATAGAGTAGTGTGAGTCAGCATATACTGTCTCAGCCGGGGAGCAGACCATGCCAAAGTGCATCAAGTTTTCTCAAGCAACGAGTATCGGGTCTCGCAGTCGGTAAACTTTTTGCTAAGGTAATAAATAGCATGCTCTTTTCATCCAGACTCGTCATGCTGCCCCAGCACGCACCCCATCAAGTTGTCGAGTACTGACAAGTATAAGATCAGAGGTCTTCCTTCAACTGGAGGCGTCAGAATAGGAGGCTCTTGGAGATATTATTTGATCCTTTTGAAAGCATCCTGACATTCATCATTCCATCTTACCACTTGATCTTTCTTCAGTAACTTGAAGATTGGCTCACAAGTAGCAGTCAGGTGTGAGATGAATCGGGCATTATAGTTTAGACGTCCCAAAAAGCTTCTGACCTCTTTTTCTGTTCGGGGAGCTGGAATTTCCTGTATAACCTTTACCTTTGCAAGATCCACTTGAATACCTTTATCACTAACGAAGAAGCCCAGCAGCTTACCAGACCTCACCCCGAAGGTGCACTTGTTCGGATTTAGCCTCAGTTTGTACAATTTCAACCTGTCAAATAGCTTCTGGAGGTGGTCAAGATGTTCCTCTTTAGTTTGGGACCTTGCAATCATGTCGTCAACGTATACCTCAATCTCATGATGGATAATGTCGTGGAACAACGCGACCGTGGCGCGCTGATATGTTGCCCTAGCATTCTTCAATCTGAAAGGCATGACTTTGTAGAAAAAGGTACCCCACTGCGTAACGAACATTGTCTTCTCCATATCCTCGGGAGCCGTCTTAATATGATTGTAACCAGAAAACCATCCATAAAGGAGAAGACCTTATGATGTGCGGTGTTGTCAACCAGAACGTCGATATGAGGCAGAGGGAAATCATGTTTGGGGCTTGCCCTGTTCAGATCCCTATAGTCAACACACATTTGAACCTTACCATCTTTCTTCGACACTGGAACCACGTTGGCAACCCACTGCAGGTAAGAAGTAACTGCTAGAAAACCGACATCAAACTATTTCATAACCTCAGCCTTGATTTTCTAAGACATTTCTGGGCGCATTCGGCGAACTTTCTGTTTCACTGGAGGACAGTCTTCTTTAGTAGGTAAGCGGTGAACCACAATATCGGTATCCAAACCAGGCATATCTTTATAAGACCATGCAAAGATCTCAACATAGTTACGCAGCATCTGTATCAGCCATTGCTTGACGTTAGACTCCAGATTCGCACCGATCTTGACTTTTTTCTTGTCTACTTCGGTACCCAGATTTATTGTTTCCACTGGCTCTTCATGCGGTTGTATGGCCCTCTCTTCCTGAAGTAACAGTCTAGCAAGTTCACCAGGCACTTCGCAATCATCCTCACCTTCGTCCTCGACTTGGTTGATCGGACTTTCGAAGTCATAACTGGCAGTAGCAGAGTCATTATCAGTGGGATCCAGAGTGGATGTAGACCTGTATATGTGAGTGTGTGTAATACAAATAGCTATTTTGCAAGATAGAAAAGAAAAACAAGGAGCGCAAAATTCGTAATGCAAGAAAACATCCAATGCTTTTATTGATGATATATGGAGATGGCAAATATTAAGCCCTCACAAACAAAGCCACAATGTCTCGGGAAAGGCATCGGGCCGTAAAGTTTTAAATTGTCTGTTACACATTTCAAAACAAAAGTCTATTACTGTGTAATAAAGGAAATGGGCACGAAGTCCTTTGTTGTCCAATTGCTTAATCCGCCATCAGTAGTCGGGTAAATCCAGCTGTTGAAGTCATACTCTTCATAATCATCTTCAATCGCATTCACTCCCGGATTAGTGATACGCAGGGGAGGTCTTCCAATCCGCACACGTCGAATAGACCTTTGAGCTTTTACAGTAAAACCCAAACCAAACTTGTCAGTCTTGTGTACAAATTCAGGGAGTTGGCCCCAATTTGCACACCCACCTTTCTCAATAACAGCCCGGGCATCCTTGAGGGAAGCCATTTTCATTGGAGGATCTTCAGCAATAGTTTCAGTCGACGCCAGAGTCTGGGGGACTTCTTCAAAGTTTTGACATGTTGTTTCAATGAACTCCCCATCCATCTCCACATACCAAAAAGAGTTAAGGTGGCTCACCATGTACTCCTCTTCTCCTCGTACTGTAACAATTTTCCCTTTCAACGGGTATTTTAGCATCTGGTGAAGCGTAGAAGTTACTGCCCCAGCTTTATGGATCCACGGGCGACCCATCAAACAAGAATAAGATGGTCGAATGTCCATCACATAGAATGTAGACGTGAAAGTCTGGGAACCAACCTTAACAGGAACATCCACCTCTCCATGCACCATTCTTTTGGACCCGTCAAAGGCCCTAACCACAATATTACTTGGCTTCAGCACCAACCCTTCACAGTCCAACCGGTCTAACACTTTCTTGGGTAAAAAATTTAACTAGGACCCAGTGTCCACCAGTACGTGAGCTAGAGTAGTGCCCCTGCACTCGATGGAAACATGCAGAGCGTCATTGTGATTCTTTCCTTTGGAAGTCAAGTCTGCATCGGAGAAACCCAACCCGTTGTCAGCCGTCAAACTAGGCACACAGTCCTTGAACTGGTCAGCAGATGTTTCCTGAGGCACATGCGCAGTTTTCAGGAAAGCAATCAGAGCCTTAGCATGGGCTTCTGAGCATAGCAATAAAGATAACATAGAGAGTTTTGACGGGGTTTACCCCAGCTGTTCGACTATGTTGAAGTCTCTTTTCTTGATGATCTTTAAAATTTCCTCTATCTCCTATCTAGAGGCTTCAACAGTAATCTTCTTCGGCGCCTCCGTCTGGGCAGGCCCATCGGTGATCCCTTTGCCCCGAGTGTCAGATGACTTGGCGACAGGAGTAATGATTGGAACATGAACAGGGACAGTAGCAGATGTACTGGCAGGTGAAATAGCAACAGGCTTCCGAACAGTTGGTGGGGAGATCTCAGGAGAGAAGAGTCTTCCGCTTCGGGTGACTTTGCTAGACCCAACAATATTACTGACATCAGTATCAGCCTCTTCAGCCTTCAAGTCTTGTTTAATCCCATGATAATACACACCGGCCCCATAGTGCCACGGGATAGCCTTATCCGACGTGTAAGGGATAGGTCCAGGAATAGTAATGATCAATGGAGTAACTCTCGGAACATATGTAATTCTAACAGGCTTTCTCGAGGAAGCCTTGGAAGAATTGGCGGAAATGGTAATTATGGAAGCATCTTCAATAGGAATCAATGGAACCAAAGTTTTCTCGAACAAGATTTCTTTGTTATCCATCAGGTGTTGGACACCTGACTTCAATAGATGACAACCAGTAGGCAGGATGGAACACAGGTGGCAACCTTCGCCATAGCCCGAAAATAAACCGGCCAATAATAAGTTCTTCTTCACTGTCATCAACGGAGTAGAAATGTCTTTCACGGAAGTCACAAACGAGTCATCATCCACAGCATTTACTCCATGCTTGGGCATAGGAGCAGTCATGACATTAGGATTTTCCGGCGCTTCAAACTCGACCTCTTTAGCATCAATCAGATCTTGTAATTTATTCTTCAAAGCCCAGCAATTGTTTGTATCATGCCCCGGGCTATCAGAGTGATAAGCACAGCGGGCATTTGGATTATATAGCGAAGAGGTGGTATTGGGATTCTTCGGAGCCTCCTTCAGAATCACCAAGTTGGTTTTCAACAATTGCGGCAGAATTTGTGATAAAGTCATACTGAGTCGAGTATACTGCCTTTGCGGTCTCTCTACTCTTTGTTGAGTGTTGCGTTGTGGTGTAACAGCTGGTCTTGATATTACTATCGCATTAACTGCTTGGCGGCGTTCGGGTGAGTTCTGGCTCCTTGAGCTGTAAACTGCACTAGATTCCTTCTTAAAAGGCTTCTTCTCTGTACTTGACGAAGCACCTTTCTATATTTTGCCATTCTTAATACCAGCTTCAATTCTCTCCCCAGTCATAATCAATTCAGTAATCCCGGACGATGAACTACTGATCAAGTGATTCAAATATGGACCAGACAAAGTCCCAAGAAACATATCCACCAACTCCCTATCAGCCAAAGGGGGTTGCACTCTTCCGACAAGATCTCTCCACTTTTGAGCGTAATCCTTAAAGCCTTCGCCTGTACCCATAGACATACCCTGAAGTTGGGTACGCGTGGGAGCAAGGTCGGCATTATACTGGTATTTCTTGTAAAAAGCAGCAGCAAGGTCCTCCCAGTTACGGACATTAGCTCCTTCTAGTTGGTAGAACCATTCAAGTTGAGTCCCTGACAGACTATCTTGAAAGAAATGAACCCAGAGGTTCCTATCAGCAGTATATGGTTGAATCTTTCTGACATACGAGCGAAGGTGTAACTTTGGGCAGGAGACCCCATCATACTTAACAAAGATAGGAGCTTTAAACTTGTGTGGGATGACCACCCCAGATGCCAAACCCAAATCTTCGAAGTCCAACCCAGGTATCTTCTGGATCTCCATTGCACTTAGCCGGTCTTCAAGTTGTTTATACCTATCCTCGGCAGGATGATACTGGTCTTCGTCAAAGTCAGTGTCATTGTTAGAAACCCCAGGGCTAGGACCCTTCATTTCCTCTTGATTCTCTCCCCCTCCAGATAAGTGAGACAAATCAACTTCCTCTCGCAACCTGTTCCCGAATCTGTGACCCATATTCAGGAGGACTGTCTTCTTCTTCTTCTTCCTATCCTTTAAGATAAGAGTCTTCAAATCTTTCTGCCCTTTGGCCAAGCTCATGAACATCTCTTGGAACTGAGCATTCTGAGCTTGCAGAGCCTTGATGGCTTGATCAGTAGGTGTTTCAGAAGACATGTTGTACTGAAATAAACAATGAAGAAGATGAGAAACCTGTAAGGGTACCTGTGATGAAGTGCATGGGAATGGAATGCGTATGAAATGATTTCAAAGACTTAGGGAGATTCAAATTTGTAAACCAAAATAAAACACACTTTTATTAGATTAAAACTTTAAACAATGTTTAACAAATGCCTTTAAGGCGTTACAAAAGAAATACTGAAAAGCAAATCTAAACTAGAAATAGCAAAAGACATCAGCGCTCCCATGGTCGTTTTCCTTTTGTACTGACATAATCGTTGATGACCCTCTCATTCTCTAGATGCCTTGTAAGCTTCAGGATCTTTCGTTCCTGCTCATGGTACTTCTCTCTGTAAGTATCCCGTTCTTCCCTTAGCTGGATCCAAGACCTCTTTAATGCCCCAATATCAGTAGGCATGTATGGATGGAGGACCGTATGAGGAACCCCTTCTTTATCAGCATGATCCATAATCACCGGCAAAACAGCTGCGTATGGCATCCCTAGCTTCTGAGCACGGGATCGAACCCACCGGAGATACGGTTGCATCGGGAGAGAAGTCTTCATTCCTAGCTCATATGGATCAGGCCTGTTCACCTTATCCCAAGCTCGTATGAACCTACAACGATGTCCCTTAACATCCCCCTGGAAGTCAAAGATAATGTTTAGGAGTAGCAACTCATGAGGACCGTCCCTTCGAGCTCGTCCAAACTGTCATAAGGCCAAACAGGGATTATAGGTTATTCCTCCTCTAATTCCAAGCAATGGAACATTGGGGTATTCCCCAAACCGATCAATGACAACTACTTCTTCCATATCTTTAGTACTCTAAATGATGTCCGTGTGAGCAAGGGACATGATCCTGTAAGCCCAACCCATACCTTCCTCATTCTTCAATACAGATTTGAGGAGGTGAGAAATAAAACACCTCACCAGCAACGGTGCACAACACATAAGGGTTCCCCTTCTCCGAGCGGTACGGGCATAAAGAGAATGCAGAATATCACCCAAGAGTGTAGGCACTGGGTTACGGGACATGAAGATCTTGATCGCGTTCACGTCGACAAAAGAATCTGAATTTGGGAACAAAAACAAGCCATAGATGAGGAGTGCCAGGATGTCTTCAAATGCTTGAAAGTCCAAACTATCCCAGAACTGTTGAGCTTGATCAATCAAGAACTTAGCCAGGAAGCCTTTAACCCCACTCCGAATGTCCCAGTTAGACACTACATCAGCCTTTGTTAGATGGAGGGCTGAAGCAATATCCTCCGGCCTAGGAGCTATCTCCAAACCTGTAAATGGTGTCTGCTCTAGAGTAGATATGCCAAGTAAATCAGAGAACTCCTCCAAAGTAGGGACCAACTGATAGTCCGAGAAGGTGAAACAGTGATGCAACGGGTCAAAGAACTGGAACAAGACACTCATAATTTGTTCATCCAACTTGGAAGTGACCAGGCTGAGGAGATGACCATGTCTTCTAACAAAGGAAGAAGTATCAGGAACCTTTGAAACCAACTCTCTAAGCTGAGCAGGTATCTGCACGAAGTTGATCCGAATGGTATTTCTGCGCATAGATGCCATGATCTGTAAAACAGAACAAAGATGAATCCCCTCGGTCTTTGAAATGGTTAGTCTAATGAAATATGCATGCAATGTCATGATGCATGATGTCATGGTACAAAAACACCACGGGTATCACAGATAGCAAACATGGTAAGGGCAAACAAGTCACACAATAGCCCTTAAATTTCAGGCTGGCATGGAGTTTAGGTATTACCCTCTTTCAGTTTAGTTGGTTTAACCTGTCCTAGTAATAGTAATCGGGTTCTAGAGGTTCTCAATATCACTGACCATCCTCGATCGGTCATAATTCCAGTTTAGCAACCTTTTCTTGCGGCCGGAATCATCGCGAGATTATGGTCTCAATGAGTGTAGCATACTGCTACTTTTCTATGGCCAAGTTGGTCAATTATAGGTTCTAAGGTCAGTTGATGATTAATGACCCATTAGCAGCCCCATACTCTCCTTGTTCCTCCACAAGGGATATTGGTACCAACTAATGTGTCACACCAACGTAGCTACTGCTTCAACCGTATCGGTCTACGCTGTACAGTTCCCTCACAGTCTATTTCTACTTACCTAAAAGGTATCCCCAGATCCAGGTTAGGATCTATAGTAACTCCGATACAATGCCCACAAAGATAAAGAAAACAGATCAAACAATTGAAAACATTATAATGAATTATTCCTAAGGTACACCCCACTTATTAAGTCCCCAGCAGAGTCGCCAGTTCTGTGATACGGTGGCTAGAACCGGACTGTTTAGAAATGTTGGTTTGCGTCTTGCATTTGTTTTTGCAAAATGTCGCAGTAAGCAAGAGTCGTCACCGACTTTTATTTTATCCAACAAGGAAAGGAAAAAAGCACAAAAAATTCCTTTTTCGAGATATTTCTGAGTACGGGGGGGTAGATTATAGAAAGGGGAGGTATTAGCACCCTTTTTATCCGTAGTTATCTACGGGCTCTTAGGTACTTGCTCATCATTTTCAAACTTGTTTTCTTTGTGTTTGTGGGATTTGAAAAGTTCTTTGTTTTAACTTCGATTTAACTCTTGCTTCTGTCTTCAAGAGTGTAATGAAGTGTTTTTGAAAAAAACTTTGTTTGAAAAGGAGTGTAAGTGTGAAAAATTTGTTTGGAATGAGAAAGTACTTAAGAGCTAATATACCTACTCGAAAAAAAGAATCATTCTATGTTCGTTTCCTTTAGACAATGCTATCCCACTATTAGTGAGTAGGTAGCACCGTCGTTGGAGTTTTGAGGGTTAATTCGAAAGGGACGTACGGTCATTAAAGCAATGTTAGGACGACTTAGTAGTAACCCTAAAGTCTTAGATCAATCATTCGAGGCAACAATATCCGAGGCAACCTTTCCGAGGCAACATTGATCTTTGGACAAAAAGACGACCACTAAAACATCCTATACTCAATGACCGTTTACTGAAGGCAACCAAGTGGGAGTGTACCCTAGGAGTGCGCATGTGCGAGTGATTCGGTTTCAGTTTATTTGTCTTTGCACATTTAGGGTGATCTAACTGTTTTAAACTTAGTCATACATTCTTATCATGCATACCCTAACTATTCACATATCTAGCAGTAAAATATTTGCGGAAATTAAAGTGCGGAATTTAAACTAAGCTATTACAAGGCTTCGGGTATTTACATAGCCAAAAAACAAACCCTTTGAAATTAAAAGCAGTAAAAGTAAATAAATGTCCTAATTAAATTATTACAAACTGTGAGCAGATACAATAATTGGGTAAAAATAATAAAGCGCACGATGAAAATTAGATCGACCAAATTAGGGTTTTGACCCTCCTAACCTAATTAAAAGAAAAATGGCTTTTTTGTTGTTTTTAATAAAAGAAGTAAGTTTTTATAAATTAAATAAGTAATTAATTAGTAATTAAATTAATTAATAAAAATAATTAAATGACCTATTTTTGGTTTTTGGTTATTTTAGGAAGAGAATAAAATAATTAAGTTAGTAATAAAACCTATTTATTCTAATTAATTTTAATTATGTAAAAAGAAATTAAAGTTGTCTAAAATTAATAACCTAATTAAATTAATTACCCTTTTTAATAAAAATAAATATCTTGAATTTAATTGGATAGTGTGATCGGTGGATTTAGAACTGACTGTTTAACGCTGGTTCGCGAAATGTCGCGGTAAGCAAGAGTCGCCACCGTCTTTTATTTTCTCCAACAAGGAAAGGACAAAAGCACAGCAAAATTCCTTTTCGAGATGTTTCTCGGGTTCGGGAGGTAGATTTATAGAAAGGGAAGGTGTTAGCATCCTTTCTATCCATGGTTATCCATGGGCTCTTAGATACTTGCTCATTGTGTTTTCAAAAGTGTTTGCTTTTCAATTGTGAGTGGGTTTGAAAAAGTTTCGTTTAAAGATTTCAGAATGACTCTTGTATCAGTCCTCAAGAGTGTTTGAAAAATTGTTTTGAAAGCTTTTTTGAAAGTGTTGGTGTGAAAAGAGTTTTGATTTGTTTTTTTTTAATAGAGCAAGTATCTGTGAGTCACCTACCTACCCTAAGGAATTAAGCTGTGTAAATGTCCTTAAGGTAGTGCCATCCCACCATTGAGAGGTAAGTAGCACCACCGTTGGAGGTGTTCGGGTCAATTCGAGTTTAGGGACATTGTGGTCACTGAAACAACGGTAGGACACCTTAGAAGCTACCCTTATGTCCTTGATCCTTTTTTAACTTGAGGCAACCGTTTCGAGGCAACTATTCTGAGGCAACCGTTTCGAGGCAACTTTTCCAAGGCAACCGGATCATGGACATAAGGACTTACTAAAACGTCCTATACTTGACGACCACGTTTCGAAGGCAACAAGTGAGGCGTACCCTAAGAGTGGTGTGTGAATTTGTGTGTTGTTTTCAGTTTAATATTTATCTTTGATCAGGGCATTATGAGCTACACTTGTTTTTAATTAACCATACATTCTTTCATGCAATTTAGAATTTAAGAGTGCGGAAATTTAAATGCGGAAAGATAAAAGCTACGCTATTACAAGGCGCGGGTCTATACATCACCAAAATACAAAGACCCGTTTGGTAAAAGATGCGGAAAGTAAAAAGACCTAATTACTATTACAACCCTTGAGCAGTTACATAATATTCAAAAGAAAATAAATGCGCGAAAAGAAATTAAAATTAGGACGTCTGAGGGTTTTGACCCTTTTGAAATTAAATTGAAATTAAAGCTAATTAATTATTTAATTAAAGAAAGAAAAGGAATTGTTTTTATGTTTTTTTGGTATTTAATGAAATAAAGAAAATTAAAAATCAAGAGAAACCCTAATTCTAAGTTATTTTAATTATTAATGAAAAATATTAAAGTTGACCTAATTTACTAATTAATTAATGTACATGTGTATTTACAAAAATAAATAGTAATTATAATAATAAATAAATTATGAGAGAAAATTATTTATTTAAGAAAAAGATGAAAATGTCAAAAACCCTAATTCTACCTATATTATTTTATTAAGAAAAAGTGTTAAAATTGAAACCTAATTTAACTAAATTAATTATTAACATTTATTTACAAAAATATTTAAATGGTGAAATTAATAATAATTAAATATTAAACATTTTTTGGTTTCTGATTTTTATTATGGAAAAATATTTTGGGTGAATTAAATAAAATGATTAAAACAATTTAAAAAGAATTGAAAAGAAAAGAGAAGAAAATTAAAAAAAATAGAATACAAACATAGGGGGTATCTGGCCCAGACTGGAGGTATGATTTGAGAAATTTGGCCCATTGAATCAAAGCCCTGTTTGACTTCCCAGGATAGTGTGCACGTTCATTGACTGGTGTGCATCATGGAGTTCCTCTTGAGGCCCTTGGATTGAAGCTCATGGCCATGTGGCAAGCTTGGACGTGAGGCCCATGGTGGAGTTCTGGATGAAGCGCTGCATGGAATTGAGTTAGAAAAAATAATAGAAATTGTATGGGGGACCTGGGAATCGAACCCAGATCCCAGCGTTTACCAAGTATATCCCTTGCCAAGTGAGCTGTGAAGCGCATTTGCAATGTAAATGGAAAGCAATAATTATATAAAAAGACAAATGTTAGTGGTGTAATACAAAGAAAAACGCGCCAGATTTTGATTTACCCAACCATATGGTGACACGCCAGGCTTCTTCTTCGTTGTTTCTGCAAATATGAAACAAGTAGCGGGGGTTTTAAACCCCCACTAAATGAAACCTATGAAAATAGCGATTAGAAGCTGGATTAATATAAAAAGGGCGTGAGGTGTTGGTTCGTTTCGTCTGGAGCTCCTGAATTCAATGGCATAGGTCTCAAGGTCCAATTTTTCCTCTACATGAAAGCCCTATTTTGGAGCTTCTGAAACCCTAGGTTTCATCAATGGTGGATTTGGCTACAGGCAGTGTTAGTTCAATTAAATGTTACCAATCGCTTCAGAAAGATGTTATTAGTGTAAATCAACAATCAAAACACAACAATGATGCGTGAAAATTAGAAAACGATTATGGAAATGTTTGTGACAAACGCGATGCTGTTCTACCGTTTCTTGGAGTATGGAGGCGTGTTCTTGATTGCAATCAATTCCTAGCAATGTCTGTAAGGCAATGGAAGTGTTTTGAAGCCTTGAATCGCCCTGCAAATGTGATTTCAGATTCCAAGTTTTTTTTTGAAAATTTGCAATTTGGTTCTATGCTTGTGAGCAGCTTTTCGTGTATCTTTTAATAGGGTTCCACTATGCCTTTGTATCTGAACGTGATTAGGTCAAAAAAACAAGCCCAAGGTCCATGAATTGATGATTTGAAGATTTGATTTTCAACATATCAATTTCAATCTTTTTCCATTGAAACTCTTGCCAATCATGGAAAATCTTCCCTTTTTGAATGTGAAACGACTTGCCACCTTGCCCTAGTTTGATTTGCTGCACAAAAAAGATTTAAAAAAGCATGATTTGATATTTTCTCATAATTAAATCTAATTAAATGAATTAATAAGAATAAAAATTCAATTAATTAATTAAAAATAAGAAAATAAATCCCTTTGAGCTCAATGGGTCGTGCATATGCTTTGGGTAATGATTCAAGGAGGAAATTGGGGCCCATTAGCATTTTTGAAGCTTTTGAAGCAAAGTTGACTTTTCAAAATTCCCAAAAATTTACCAACTTCTCCAATGCATATCTTGCTCAATTTTGAATATATGATCATGTTCTTTGACATTTTGGAAAGATCTTGAAGTCCTCTAACCAATTCCTTTGGTCCCATGTCATTTTGATTTACCAATCTCAAGTTATGGTCTTTGACTTAAAGTGCCTTTTTGTTGACTTTTGAAAATGACCTATAATGTTGAAATTGATAACTTTTTGTGAGAGCATTTCTTGGACTTGGAGTGTGAAGATGAGTTGTAGGAAATGTCATCCTCTTTAAAATGAGCTTTGGATGGGATTTTTCTGATAAACCATGAAGAAGTTATGCCCTGGTCAATTTGCAGTTGACTTTTCAACTGTCCAAAAATAGAAACTTTTGCATCTTGAGCCTTTTTGAACCATGCTTTGAGAATCATGATCAAGAATTGATCAAATGATGATTGTGGCTTCAAAATAATATGTTGACCCAAAATTTTTGACTTTTGACTGTCAAATGACCATTTTGCCCCTGCAGTTGACTGTAGAGCAATTGGGGTTTTTGACTGTGCAATTTGATGTTGTGAGTCTTGAAACTTGACATATGGATGCTTGACAATTTATATAGGCATGTGGGACTTGTTTGGACCATTGAAAACCTCAATTTCTTTGCAAGAACCAAAACCCTAATTTTGACTGTGTTAGGAGGCAATTGGACTGTGCAATCCTTGAGAGATTTTGAACCATGATCTTGGCAAATCTTGAAGAATATGGGAGGGCAAATTTTGGGGTACAACAGTTTCCCCTGTTCAATCTTCTTAGACCTGAGGATGTAGATTGTCTGGCGTGCCTTTCGTAATCCGAAGGTGGAAGATGATTGAACACTAGAGTGCCCAGAAATTTGCACTCACATAGTAGAGTATCAGCAGTGATGATGTAGGGAATGGGCTTACAGATGCCATTTGGAGAGATGGATAGGAGGATGGGCTTATAGATGCCATCTGGAAGTGTGACAGAATCTTGTCGGGAATGGGCTTATGGATGCCATTTGGAGACTGTCGGTATGTGGATGGGCTTATAGATGCCATCTGGAGGTGGAGGTGGTCTGTTGAACTGTAATTTTTGTAAGTTGAAGGAAGGACACCTGTGTAGGGTTGCCTGGTGATGAGCTTGTGTAAAACTGCATCTTTGGAGGAAGGAAACCTGTGTAGGGTTTACTGATAATGAGTCTGTATAAGACTGCATCTGAAATGGAGAAGGAACCTGCGTAGGGTTGCTTTGATGACGAGTCCGTGTAAAACTGCATCTAGAGCTGAGAAGGAAACCTGTGTAGGGTTTACTGATGACGAGTCCGTGTAAAACTACGTCTGGAGTTTGAGAAGGGAACCTGTGTGGGGTTACTTTGATGATGAGCCCGTGTAAAACTGCATCCTGGAAGAAGTAAAACCTGGGTAGGGTTTCTGATGATGAGCTCGTGTAAGACTGCATCTGAAATGGAGAAGGAACCTGTGTAGGGTTACTTTGATGACGAGTCCGTGTAAAACCGCATCTAGAGCTGAGAAGGAAACCTGTGTAGGGTTTACTGATGACGAGTCCGTGTAGGACTACGTCTGGAGTTGAGAGGGAAACCTGTGTAAGGTTACTTCGGAGTAAGTTCGTGTAAAACTTCTGGAGGAACCGGGGTAAGGTTACTTCGGGATAAGTCCATGTAAGACTTCTGGAGGAACCGGGGTAAGGTTACTGCAGGATAAGTTCGTGTAAAACTTCTTGATGAACCGGGGTAAGGTCATCTTGAGATAAATCTGTGTAAGACTTCTTGATGAACCGGGGTAAGGTCATCTTGAGATAAATCCGTGTAAGACTTCTTGATGAACCGGGGTAAGGTCATCTTGAGATAAGTCTGTGTAAGACTTCTTGATGAACCGGGGTAAGGTCATCTTGAGATAAATCCGTGTAAGACTTCTTGATGAACCGGGATAAGGTCATCTTGAGATAAGTCCGTGTAAGACTTCTTGATGAACTGGGGTAAGGTCATCTTGAGATAAGTCCGTGTAAGACTTCTTCTGAGATAAAAGGAACCGGTGTAGGGTTACTTTGTGATGGGTCCGTGTAAGACTTCGTCTGAAAATTGAGAAGGAATCAGTCGTCAATAGATACACCCTGGCAAGATACAGGAATCGGATCTTCGAACTCTTCAGACATGCCCTGGCAAGATACAGGAATCGAGTCTGGAATTAGTCGTCAACAGATACACCCTGGCAAGATACAGGAACCGGATCTTCGAACTCTTCAGACGTGCCCTGGCAAGATACAGGAATCGAGTCTGGAATTGCGACAGTTGATAGTAATTATCTTTGTATTGACCTTTGTCCTGAAAAGACAAAACGTCAGTTGTATGCGATGTCATGATGCATGACATGCGTGATGTTCTCAAAATAAATGAGATTGTATGTTCGTGATGCGTATGTGCATGCTATAATGTGTGAATGTTTATGAATTGTGTTTTCGTCTAGGAAAAGAAATCCTTGACGGATGTCGGGAACTTGAATCCTGGGCTGATGTGGAAGAGTAGAGCTTCGTTTCCACTGGGGATGATAGTTGCAAGAATATCGGTAGGAGAAGATGACTCCGTTGGGGAATAAACTTGGCGAATGGATTAATCTGCAGGGAGTGAGCTCTGTGGGAGAGAGAGGTACGTTGCTTAGTTTGATGATAACTCCACTGGGGATACCATTGATATGTTCTGTTGGAAGATTTGATGAATTTCTATGGGGATAGGAAGACTTCGCCGGGGATGATCTTTCCGTGGCAATTGGCTGAGGATAACCCCGTTATATCCTGGTGGGGAAATAACCTTTGAATAAAGCTGGGGGAGCGCGTTCGTGCTATGCAGGGGATAGCTTCCAGAATCTACTGGGGATAAGCTTCAAGACCTGCTGGGGAGGATGATTCAACTCTCTGGGGAAACTTTTGAGATTTGACTGGGGAAGGGCTTCATTGAACGTCTGGTATACCGCTGGGGAACAATCTTAGATCAAGACTGTCGGGGATGCTTGTTAAGAATGTTTGTAGACTCCGTTGAGGAATGTTGAGATCTGCTGGGGATACCCAATTTCCTTAAGGCTGACTGAATAGGCTAACTCTGCTTGGGAAGAGTGTCGCTGACTTGCGGGAGGTATTGTACCTTCTCTGCTTGGGGGAGAATTGTTGGATCTCGTCTCACTCTCTGGGGATACGGTGTCTGGTAGGGCTTATGGGAATCCAACTCTACTTGGGGAGAACTGTTGAATCTTGGCTTGCTCTCTGGGGAATTAAGGCATCTTGGTTGTTCTTCAGCCGAACCTACCTTAGTACCTTGGTAGACAGAGTAACTAGATCGCTTAGACAACTCATTACTGCCCCTGTTTCTGTGGGAGAAGATGCATGTGGAGATGCTTGATGACTGTCGATTGACAAATCTTCTTGTGGTAGGCAAGTGACGAGATAACGGGACATAGTCGTACGCTTTTGATCCCTAAATTTTGCCTGGACCGCCCTTTCGGGTTTTCAGTCCACCGGGATACCCATTTTTGCCCAAGCCGCCTTTTCAGGTTTTCGACTTGCCGGGTGTACAGATTTTTTTCATTTCATCCCTTATTTTTGCCCGAACCCTTTTGGTTCGTCGGGAAACCCTTATTTTTGCCTAAATGTGTCAACCTAGCGGGTCTTTGATTACGCGTAGTATTTTTTCGACTATGTCCGCGCTCTCAGGATGTAGGGAGGTGCCCCTGTGGTTGTGTTGCCATGTGACCAGAAGATCTTTGTTTGATCGTCCAATGCCCCAAGTGATCCAGATGGAGATTTGCCCCCAAGCTGGTTGGCCTTTTGAGAGATTCTCCGAATCTTGACTTAACTGCCCCAGATGGTGGACAATGATCATGTTTTCCCCTTGATTGGAAGTACTTTTGTTCACTTATATATTCGTCGTGCGAATTTCTCTGTTGTTCAAACAAATAGTCATATGCAAACAGTGTTATATCAAGAATGCAAAGCTTATGTCTGTCTTGAAGTTTTTGAAAATGCTTTTTTTTTAAAACAAGTGAATTTTTTGTAAACTGTGATGTCAACTCGTTATTTTACCGCAAGCCTTAAGGAGTACGGATACCTTTCGTAACAGTATGCTTTCGAACTAACCCATGCTTCAGCTAGGACTTTTGAGGGTTATAACGTGGCCTGGTTCACGGTTTAAGAAACAAAGGATAAGGCTCGAAATGTATTTGTACCCACCCGCTCTTCGTGATGTTCTTCAAACCTAAACTCAGCTGATCGTGCGTTAGACCTTGTTTGAGTCTTTGTCCTGATATTCTGGTGATGGTTCGGATATTGACAGTTTATTTTGAATAGGCAGTCATTTCCTTTTTTGTTGAGGGTTTGTAGGACCTCTTTCTTTTTGATTTCGTTATCCCTGTTTTTTGCCTGACCGGTTTACAGTCAGCGGGATGCCCCAGTTTTTGTAAGTCTCCTTCATAGGTTTTAACTTAATGGGTTTTTATTTTGAAAGATAATGACTGCCTGTCCTTTATGATTATTCGGAACCATCACTGTCTTTTGTTTCAGAGGGACTTCTTTTGATGCCATTCGTTGTGCACCTGGATCAACTGAGAAGACTACCCTGATTAAGGGTTTTAATTTTCGAAAAGAAAAACTCCTACTTCTTTGGCTCGAAGGGGTTGACGAGGGATTATCTTCCTTATAACTCCAGTGTTTAGGAATTGAAACAATACCTGTACCTCATCAGCGGGGTTTGTTCAAAAGCATACTGTAAATTGTGGTATCGTTTTCGTCATCCTCCCTCAAGAGGCTTAGAATTTTAAAATCAAGAGTTGAACATCAAAAATAAAAGCAATATTGAATATAGTGAACATAATTACTTCAAAACAGACACGTGTAATGCATTAATGAAATAATCAAGTTTGACATGAAATAAAATGTTTGAATAGTCAAAGAAAATTACAACTTGAACATTCGAATGAACAAAAAATTTCCAATCCTAGCCATGTTTTGGCAATGGAGCAGTGATCACATTGGGAGTCTCAGCAGGCTCGAATTCGATCTCCTTAGCGTCGATCATATTCTGGATCTTGTATTTTAGCGCCCCACAATCCTCAGTATCGTGCCCCGGGCTATTAGAATGATAAGCACACCTCGCTTCTGGGTTGTAGTTTGGAGAGGAGGTCTTGGGATTTGCAGGAGGGTTGATCACCGCAATCAGATTCATTTTCAACATGTGCTGCAATGCTTGTGACAAAGGCATGTTGATGTTGGTGAATTGTCTTTTAGGCTCGTCCGACCTTCGCTGATTTCCCTTTTGTGGTTGTCGGCATGGTGTAGAACCAGAGATCATGACTGCCCCTGCATGTTGGTCACGACGACTCTTTTGACTGTATGCAGCATTAGACTCTTTCTTCCCCATGTAAGGTTTTTTGTGAGTATCAGAAGGTATGGCCTCTTGAATCTTCCCAGCCTTGATACCAGCTTCAATTCTTTCCCCAGTCAAGATAAAATCTGTAAACCCAGCAGAAGAATTGCCAATCAGATGGTTGAAGAATGGCCCAGACAGGGTCCCCAAGAACATATCGACAAGTTCCCGATCAGTCATAGGTGGTTGTACCCTTCCAGCAAGGTCCCTCCATTTTTGGGCATATTCTTTAAAGCCCTCGCCTGCACCCATGGACATCCCCTGAAGCTGAGTGTGCGTGGGAGCAAGGTCGGCATTATACTGGTACTGCTTGTAGAATGCAGTGGCCAAGTCCTCCCAGCTGCGGATGTTGGCTCCATTCAATTGATAGAACCAGTCGAGTTGAGTTCCCGACAGACTATCCGGAAAGAAGTGGATCCACAAATTCTTGTCAGCCGTGTAGGGCTGGATCCTCCTTATATATGATCTGAGATGCAGCTTAGGACAGGATGCCCCGTCGTATTTTGCAAAAGCAGGTGCTTTGAATTTATGAGGGATCACCACCCCAGAAGACAGACCTAGATCTTCGAAGTCCAGGCCGAGCACTTTTTGTATCTCCATAGCACTTAGCCGGTCTTCCAACTGTTTATACCTGTCCTCAGCTGGAGGGTACTGTTCATCATTGAACTTTGTCTTGTTGTCGGAAACCACTGGACTAGGAACCTCTCTCTCATGGGGGATGTCCTTTCCAACAGATGGGGTAGTCTGCTCAACTTCATTTAGTGATCCATTCCCAGATTTGCGTCTCGGGTTGAACAACACCGTTCTCTTCTTCTTCTTCTTCGAGAGCAGAGTCTTCAAATCCTGCTGACCCTGGGCTAGACTCTTGATCAACTCCTGGAACTGGGCGTTCTGAGCCTGGAGGGCCTTGATGGATTGCTCGGTAGATGATTCAGGATTCATGATGAGACTGCTGAAATAAACAACAAAGAAGGTAAGTGACCTGTAAACAGTGGTACCTGCAATGATATGTATGATATGCATGCAATGTTTTCCAGGATCTTGTGGCGTAAACAGAGAAATTGGTTAGAACTTGGATTTTGTATCCTGATTGAAGGAACTTCATTTTGTTGAGAGTACTTCTTCAAGAGTCAAAGCTCACCATATCGAGTGGGTCATAGCCCCTGACTCAAGCTATCAACCTTGGCTAGAGGAAAATAAATCCCCTTTGCCCCATGCTAGACAGTTGGTTCATCATGACCTGCATCACAAACCTTTGAGATCCTTGAAATGGATTAGTCCTTATGCAGGATGTATGCGATGTTATGATGTTATGCTATGCATGGAGTGATGTAAGTAACCCTGTTATGAGTCCAGATTAAGGACTGTAAATAAAACCTGCGAGAAACTCGAGTGTCAGATAACAAGTATGGAAGTATTCAAGTACGAAGGCACACAAGTCACACAAGATAGCCCTTAGAGTTTAGGCCAGCATGGGGTCTAGGTATTACCCTCTTGAAGTTGGTGGGCTCAAACCTGTCCTATCAGAAGTAACCGGGTTCTAAGGGTCCCAATATCATTGGATTGCTTTCATTGTTCATCGTTTCGATTTAGCCACTGAACTGGCGACCGAAATATTCCAAGAAAACAACCCTCAATTGAGTGTAGTATCGAGTATCAACCAACCTCGGATTGCACCAAAGTCAGTTATCTCACTACCCTAAAGAGGCCAAGATGGTTCAATTAAGGTTCCTAAGGTCAGTTGATGCTTCACGACACCACGCGGTGGCCCCGTACTCTCCTTGACTGGACTCAAGGGTTACCGGTACTCACCAAAGTGCCACATCAACGTAGCAGACTAATTCAACCATGTCGGTATACCCCGCACAGTTCCCTCACAGCCTTGTTTCTACTTTCTAAGAAGGTATCCCCAGATCCGGGTTAGGATCTATAGAACTCCCGAGACAGTACCCACAATAATAAAGCAATCAATTCAGACAATCGAAAACACAAATGATCTTAGTCCTAAGGTACACCTCACTTTAAATTGTCCCCAGCAGAGTCGCCAGTTCTGTGATCGGTGGATTTAGAACTGACTGTTTAATGCTGGTTCGCGAAATGTCGCGGTAAGCAAGAGTCGCCACCGTCTTTTATTTTCTCCAACAAGGAAAGGACAAAAGCACAGCAAAATTCCTTTTAGAGATGTTTCTCGGGTTCGGGAGGTAGATTTATAGAAAGGGAAGGTGTTAGCACCCTTTCTATCCATGGTTATCCATGGGTTCTTAGATACTTGCTCATTGTGTTTTCAAAAGTGTTTGCTTTTCAATTGTGAGTGGGTTTGAAAAAGTTTCGTTTAAAGATTTCAGAATGACTCTTGTATCAGTCCTCAAGAGTGTTTGAAAAATTGTTTTGAAAGCTTTTTTGAAAGTGTCGGTGTGAAAAGAGTTTTGATTTGTTTTTTTGAATAGAGCAAGTATCTGTGAGTCATCTACCTACCCTAAGGAATTAAGCTGTGTAAATGTCCTTAAGGTAGTGCCATCCCACCATTGAGAGGTAAGTAGCACCACCATTGGAGGTGTTCGGGTCAATTCGAGTTTAGGGACATTGTGGTCACCGAAGCAACGGCAGGACACCTTAGAAGCTACCCTTATGTCCTTGATCCTTTTTTAACTTGAGGCAACCGTTTCGAGGCAACTATTCCGAGGCAACCGTTTCGAGGCAACTTTTCCAAGGCAACCGGATCATGGACATAAGGACTTACTAAAACGTCCTATACTTGAAGACCACGTTTCGAAGGCAACAGGTGAGGCGTACCCTAAGAGTGGTGTGTGAATTTGTGTGTTGTTTTCAGTTTAATATTTATCTTTGATCAGTGCATTGTGAGCTACGCTTGTTTTTAATTAACCATACATTCTTTCATGCAATTTAGAATTTAAGAGTGCAGAAATTTAAATGCGGAAAGATAAAAGCTATGCTATTACAAGGCGCGGGTCTATACATCGCCAAAATACAAAGACCCGTTTGGTAAAAGATGCGGAAAGTAAAAAGACCTAATTACTATTACAACCCTTGAGCAGTTACATAATATTCAAAAGAAAATAAATGCGCGAAAAGAAATTAAAATTAGGACGTCCGAGGGTTTTGACCCTTTTGAAATTAAATTGAAATTAAAGCTAATTAATTATTTAATTAAAGAAAGAAAAGGAATTGTTTTTATGTTTTTTTGGTATTTAATGAAATAAAGAAAATTAAAAATCAAGAGAAACCCTAATTCTAAGTTATTTTAATTATTAATGAAAAATATTAAAGTTGACCTAATTTACTAATTAATTAATGTACATGTGTATTTACAAAAATAAATAGTAATTATAATAATAAATAAATGATGAGAGAAAATTATTTATTTAAGAAAAAGATGAAAATGTCAAAAACCCTAATTCTACCTATTTTATTTTATTAAGAAAAAGTGTTAAAATTGAAACCTAATTTAACTAAATTAATTATTAACATTTATTTACAAAAATATTTAAATGGTGAAATTAATAATAATTAAATATTAAACATTTTTTGGTTTCTGATTTTTATTATGGAAAAATATTTTGGGTGAATTAAATAAAATGATTAAAACAATTTAAAAAGAATTGAAAAGAAAAGAGAAGAAAATTAAAAAAAAAATAGAATACAAACATAGGGGGTATTTGGCCCAGACTGGAGGTATGATTTGAGAAATTGGGCCCATTGAATCAAAGCCCTGTTTGACTTCCCAGGATAGTGTGCACGTTCATTGACTGGTGTGCATCATGGAGTTCCTCCTGAGGCCCTTGGATTGAAGCTCATGGCCATGTGGCAAGCTTGGACGGGAGGCCCATGGTGGAGTTCTGGATGAAGCGCTGCATGGAATTGAGTTAGAAAAAATAATAGCAATTGTATGGGGGACCTGGGAATCGAACCCAGGTCCCAGCGTTTACCAAGTATATCCCTTGCCAAGTGAGCTGTGAAGCGCGTTTGCAATGTAAATGGAAAGCAATAATTATATAAAAAGATAAATGTTAGTGGTGTAATACAAAGAAAAACGCGCCAGATTTTGAATTACCCAACCATATGGTGACACGCCAGGCTTCTTCTTTGTTGTTTCTGCAAATATGAAACAAGTAGCGGGGGTTTTAAACCCCCACTAAATGAAACCTATGAAAATAGCGATTAGAAGCTGGATTAATATAAAAAGGGCGCGAGGTGTTGGTTCGTTTCGTCTGGAGCTCCTGAATTCAATGGCATAGGTCTCAAGGTCCAATTTTTCCTCTACATGAAAGCCCTATTTTGGAGCTTCTGAAACCCTAGGTTTCATCAATGGTGGATTTGGCTACAGGCAGTGTTAGTTCAATTAAATGTTACCAATCGCTTCAGAAAGATGTTATTAGTGTAAATCAACAATCAAAACACAACAATTATGCGTGAAAATTAGAAAACGATTATGGAAATGTTTGTGACAAACGCGATGCTGTTCTACCGTTTCTTGGAGTATGGAGGCGTGTTCTTGATTGCAATCAATTCCTAGCAATGTCAGTAAGGCAATGGAAGCGTTTTGAAGCCTTGAATCGCCCTGCAAATGTGATTTCAGATTCCAAGTTTTTTTTGAAAATTTGCAATTTGGTTCTATGCTTGTGAGCAGCTTTTCGTGTATCTTTTAATAGGGTTCCACTATGCCTTTGTATCTGAACGTGATTAGGTCAAAAAAACAAGCCCAAGGTCCATGAATTGATGATTTGAAGATTTGATTTTCAACATATCAATTTCAATCTTTTTCCATTGAAACTCTTGCCAGTCATGGAAAATCTTCCCTTTTTGAATGTGAAACGACTTGCCACCTTGCCCTAGTTTGATTTGCTGCACAAAAAAGATTTAAAAAAGCATGATTTGATATTTTCTCATAATTAAATCTAATTAAATGAATTAATAAGAATAAAAATTCAATTAATTAATTAAAAATAAGAAAATAAATCCCTTTGAGCTCAATGGGTCGTGCATATGCTTTGGGTAATGATTCAAGGAGGAAATTGGGGCCCATTAGCATTTTTGAAGCTTTTGAAGCAAAGTTGACTTTTCAAAATTCCCAAAAATTTCCCAACTTCTCCAATGCATATCTTGCTCAATTTTGAAGCTATGATCATGTTCTTTGACATTTTTGAAAGGCCTTGAAGTCCTCTAACCAATTCCTTTGGTCCCATGTCATTTTGATTTACCAATCTCAAGTTATGGTCTTTGACTTAAAGTGCCTTTTTGTTGACTTTTGAAAATGACCTATAATGTTGAAATTGATAACTTTTTGTGAGAGCATTTCTTGGACTTGGAGTGTGAAGATGAGTTGTAGGAAATGTCATCCTCTTTAAAATGAGCTTTGGATGGTGTTTTTCTGATAAACCATGAAGAAGTTATGCCCTGGTCAATTTGCAGTTGACTTTTCAGCTGTCCAAAAATAGAAACTTTTGCATCTTGAGCCTTTTTGAACCATGCTTTGAGAATCATGATCAAGAATTGATCAAATGATGATTGTGGATTCAAAATAAGATGTTGACCCAAAAATTTGACTTTTGACTGTCAAATGACCATTTTGCCCCTGCAGTTGACTGTAGAGCAATTAGGGTTTTTGACTGTGCAATTTGATGCTGTGAGTCTTGAAACTTGACATATGGATGCTTGACAATGTGTATAGGCATGTGGGACTTGTTTGGACCCTTGAAAACCTCAATTTCTTTGCAAGAACCAAAACCCTAATTTTGATTGTGTTAGGAGGCAATTGGACTGTGCAATCCTTGAGAGATTTTGAACCATGATCTTAGCAAATCTTGAAGAATATGGGAGGGCAAATTTTGGGGTACAACAGATAGAAAAATGTTTTTGTGATTTTTTGATAAAAAGAAAATTAATTTGATTGGTTAGTAAATAAATAAATTAATTAATAGAAATAAAATAAATATAAAATAGACAAAGAAACTGGGCGTGAAAATGGGGTGTGAATAGCTGAAATCTGGGCCCAAAAGAGAAGGTCCACGTTTGACTTTTGAAATCCAGTGCTGCATGTTGACTGTGGCTCATGGTGTTCCTCCATTACTGGCCACCAGATCTGGATCTCAAACCACCTGGCGTGATTGATTGTGAGGGTGTATGATGGACCCTGGGCTTGTATACGCATAAGATCCTGAAAAGAAAAATGTTATGGAGAATTTGGGGGACCTGGGATTCGAACCCATGCCCCAAGGCAATTTCCAGCGCTGCACTCACCACTACACCACTTTGCTTTTGTTATACATATAATGAAGAATAATAATAAATATATAAAACAAAGAATTATTGGAATTTTTGCGCAAAAATTCAAATGGCCAAATCAGATGAGGCCACGTCTTCGTCCCTGTTCTTGGATCCGTTGGTAAAAGTGAAACACTTTTACCTACGGACGTTCATCTGTAGCTATAGCCATGTGCATTCTTAAAATCAAGCACAAACATGATAAATGAAAATCAAAAGCAATGGTTGAATTCGTCTGGTCCTTCTGAACACAATGGTACCCTTCATCAAAGCTAATTTCACCTGTAGATAAAAACCCTAATTCGAAGCTTCGAAACCTAGCCATGGTGAAATTCGCTAAAGGATATATAAATGAAATTGAATGATGCAGAAAGCTTGCAAATGTCTCATAGATCAAGAATATATAGCTAATTCATGTTAACAATGCCTATATTATGATATACGAATTCAAGATTAGGGCTATGTCGTGAGCGACTTACAGAGCTTTTTGGGGCTTGAAAAGCTTGGTTCTTGATCGCTTTAGCTTGCTGAGAGTCCCAGGAGTCGATTGAGATAGGCAAAAAGTCTTAAAACTGCCTCCAAATTGGATTTCAATCTTACACTTTTCTTGATTTTTTTCAGTTTTGGTTCTCCCTCTTGCGCCTGTTTCTAACTTGTTTTTAGGTCTGGCCTCGTTCTATATGTACCAAGGAATAGATTAGGGTTACAAAATTGATCCAAATCATCTTCCTTCAATGATTTTTGATTTGATTTGATTCACTTTTAGGATCTTTCCAAACAAAGCTTTTTTCAATCTTTTGTCCACTCTAATGCCTTGCACGAGTTTGAATGCTTGCTAGTTGTATTTGAAACCTGAAACAAGCACAAAATCTCTTACTTTCAATGTTTTGGATTTTATTTGATTTGTTTTGATTTAAATTGAATTAATTCAAATAAAAATCAAAATAAATAATAAAAATAATATATGGACAAGTGGCAAAGGCTAGAGCTCGTGGACTATGTTGCCAACTCAAAACAAGTGAAAAATATTGGGCCCATTTGGCAAAATTTGACGTTTTAGGGATGGTTGACTTTTGGCAATTTTGCAAAAAATGTCAACTTCACCAATGCATAACTTCCTCAATGTTGACTCTTTGGAGGTGTTCTTGGACTTTTTATAAAGCTTTAAATGTCCTATAATCAACCCTTTTGGTCTCATCTCAATTTGATATTCCATGATCATGTATGAAGCTTTGACAAAAAAAAGGTGTTTTTGTTGACTTTTCAAAATGACCTATAATGTCCAAATTCATAACTTTTTGTGAGTGCACATTTTGAACTTTGGAGATGAATATGGATTGTAGGGAATTGCATCCTCTTCAAAATGATCTTTTTATGGGTCATTTCTCATAAAGTATGAGAATGTTATGCTTGGTCAAAGTTGAGTTGACTTTTCCTGCAAAACCCTAATTTAGCAACTTTTGAGTCTTGATGCATTATGAACAATCCTTGATGAATCATGATCAACCCTTGATAAAATGATGAAATATACTTCAAAATTAGGATGTTGACCAAAAATCTTGAGGTTTGACTGTATGTGGGCCACAGTGGACTTTTGCCCTAGCATAGTCGATTTTCAGGCCTTTGAGCCATTGACTGAGCAAACTTCCTCTGCAAGGATTGAAACTTGGCATGGATGGTCTTGAGAACATATTAGGACAATGTTGAGCATTTGGGATCACTTGGACTCAAGTATCTTGATGCAACATGAAACCCTAATTTGAGGTAGATTGCCTTAGGAGGGAGCTTGTCTGGCCAACCCTTGGACTACCTTGAGCAACTTAAGTATCATTCTTGAAATGTTTTGAGAAATATGGGTGGGAATATTTTGGGGTACAACAGACATGATTTCAAGTTAAGGCTTCAAAGACTACGCGCAAAAATGGAGGGACTTAGCAGGAATAGTCCAGCCTCCCATATTTGAAAGAGAGTTAGTAGACATGTTTTTGGGCACCCTGTCTGGTCCTTTCTTTAATCACTTAATTAGGAGTTCCTCAGCAGGTTTTACCAAATTGATATTGACCGGAGAAAGAGTGGGAGTCGGGATAAATAATGGAAAGATTCAAAAAGACGCATCCTCTGCTACAGTAAGAAAACCATTTACTGGAAAAAAGAAGTTGTTGTTATATATCCTCAGAGAAATCAAGATAGGGTTGAACGCCATTCAATGGTGGGGGCTGTCATGATTCCTAAACCGTCACCTGCTCAAAAAGAAGCAACCAGCCATGAATGGAAAGACCAGTCAGACAATTCACTCGAATTAATATGACACTATCTCAAGTATTGCCGCATTTGTTAAGATCCAACCTAGTAACTTTGAAAGAAGCTCCAAAGAATCCTAACACAACCTCTCTTCATTATCATCCTAATGCCCGTTGTGCATACCATTATGAGAGTCCCGGCCATGACACTGATAATTGTTGGGCTCTGAAAAATAAGGTACAAGACCTTCTTGAAGCCAAAGAGATTGAATTTGACCCGCCAGAAATTCCCAATTTTATCACTGCCCCTATGCCCAAGCACGACTGTGATGTCAACGCTGTTGAGGAAGATATGTTTGTTACTTTGGTTGATGAACTTGTGACCCCACTCCTGACTATCAAAAAGAACTTGTTAAATGCTGGTGTATTCCCAGGCTGTGATGAAAGCTATTATTTCTGTTTGTCCTCACCAACCAGCTGTCATTTGTTAAAAGCAGGCGTTCAATTCCTAATAGATGATAAGGAGATTTTGTTCGAGAAGACTTTTGTTCTAATTGTTTCTTATAATGATGTTTCTATAATGACCATTTCTGACAATTCTTCCAGGTTCTCCACCAAAAGACCCTTTAGCATTACATAAGTTCCTAAAGTTGCTCCGTTGATAATTACAATGCCTGGACCAATCCCGTATTCGTCAGACAAAACCGTCCCATGGAATTATGGAGGTGATGTTTACTATCACGGTGTCAAGCAAGATTGGCCAGCTGCTGAAGATTCAAATTTTGAGAAAGTTGACTCCGATATCAGTAACATCACAAGGACTAGCAAGATAACCCGAAGTGGAAGGGTTTTCTCTCCAAAAATTGCTCCTCCCAAAGTTATTTCCGTACTTGTAATCATTCGTGTTGTTGTTGCTCCTCCAAAGGCTATTCCCAGTCCTGCGATCATGTCTGCTGATACTCCTGTTGTCAAAACTGTTGCAGTCCCTGTTATCACCCCTATTGACATTCCCACTTCCGAGTTAACCCAGACTCGAGGCAAAGGTATTCTGGTTGATCCTGTCCGGATGAAGGCACAATCAGTAGCTATCCCTGAGACCTCCCAAAAATAGATAGAGGAAAATCTAAGGATTATAAAAAGAAGCGACTACAATGTAGTCGAACAACTTGGGAAAACTCCATCAAAAATTTCAATGTTGGCTTTATTGTTATATTCTGAGGCTCATGCAAAGGCCTTGGTAAAATTCCTTAAAACTGCCCATGTACCCCAAGAAACATCTGCCGATCAGTTCCAAGACTCCGTAGCCAGCTTGACCGCAGATAATGGTTTAGGTTTTTCAGGTTCTGATTTAACGCCAAGGGGGAGGAAGCATAATGAGGCATTGCATGTCTCAGTCGAATGCAGGGGCACGACTTTGGCTCATGTCTTGGTTGACACCGATTCGTCTCTGAATTTTTTTCCTAAAAAGGCTCTTGATAGGCTTGACTGTGAAGGATTGACTTTGAAACCTAGCAATATAGTGGTGAGGGCCTTCGACGGCTCAAAGAGGATGGTGCATGGGGAAGTGTACATCCCCATAAAAGTTGGAACCCAAACATTTGATTCAACTTTTTATGTAATGGATATTCTCCCTTCATATTCCTACTTATTAGGTCGACCGTGGATTCACAATGCTGGTGTCATTACCTCTATGTTGCATCAAATGCTGAAATATCCAATTTAGGGGAAAATCATCATTGTTCATGGAGAAGAAGAATATATGGTCAGCCATCTAAATTCCTTTAGATATGTGGAATTAGATGGTGAATTTATTGAAACTACATTCCAGCACTTTGAAGAAGTCCCGCAAATTATGGGAGTAACCAAGGCTATTTCTCAAGTCCCAAAGATTATAAGGCCTCCGCTCAAGATGTCCTCTCTAAAAGATGCCAAGGCAGTGATAGAAGAGGGTGGGAGCACTATTTGGGGCCAACTCCCAGATATCCCATACAAATCTGACAAATTTGGTTTGGGTTTCACTTCAGGAGCCCAGAAAGTTGTACGCCATGCTCGTGCCAGAGGACCACCCTTAAAGATAAGCAACTGCGAAGTCAATGCAGTGGAGGATGATGAAGATAGCTATAACCTGGAGGATTGCATTTTCCCAACTGTCAGTGGAGGGCTCAGCAACTGGGAAGCTACAGATTTTGTCCCGATCACTTTTATCCAACAGTAATTTCTCTTTAAATTTTGTCGGATATATAATATTAAACAATTCAGACTCTTAAAACTTTGTGTCTTACCCGAGGCACAATGGTCCATTTGTAAGGGTTATTATCTTATTTCCACATGACATCAATGAATCATGGACGTTTTTGCATACAAACTTTGTGCTCATTGTTTTTCTTTTTACATTTTTATTTCTTTCAAAGATAGCTATACTCTTACACACACTCACATTTAAAATGTAGATCTACATCCATTCGGGATCACATGGGTAACAATTCTGCTTGGCCTTTAGTGACTCTGAAATTCTAATCTACCAAGCCGAAGACGAAGGTGAGGAAGATTGTGAAGTGCCAGGGGAACTCGCCAGGTTATACAACAAGAAGAGAGGACCATTCAACCCCACAAAGAACCAGTTGACACAATTAACCTAGGTACCGAAGAAGACAAGAGGGAAGTCAAGGTGGGTGCCAATCTGGAACCCAGTGTCAAAGAGCGTCTAATTCAGTTGCTACACGATTATGTTGAGGTCTTTGCCTGGTTGCACAAAGACATGCCAGGACTTGATGCAGATATCATAGTACATCATCTACCTACAAAAGAGGATTGCCCACTAGTAAAACAAAAATGTTCGTTGCATGCGACTAGACATGTCAAAGAAGATTAAGGCGGAAGTCATGAAACAATTTAACGCTGGATTCTTGGTCGTCACCTCCTATCTGCAATGGGTTTCCAATGTTGTTCTCGTGCCTAAAAAGGACGGCAAAGTACGAATGTGCGTGGACTATAGATATTTGAATAGGGAAAGCCCTATGGATGATTTCCCATTTCCCCATATTGATATTTTAGTTGACAATACGGTGCAACACAAGTGTTTTCCTTCATGGACGGTTTCTCAGGCTACAACCAAATTAAAATGGCGCCTGAGGACATGGAGAAAACAACCTTTGTCACACAATGGAGCACATTCTGCTACAAGGTCATGCCATTTGGGTTGAAGAACGCTGGGGAAACCTATCAGCATGCCATGGTAGCTCTATTTCACGACATGATACATCATGAAATAGAGGTCTATATGGACGACATGATAGCCATATCTCAAACAGAAGAAAAGCATCTCGGTCATTTGCAGAAATTATTTGAGAGGCTAAAGAAATACAAGCTGAGGTTGAACCCAAATAAATGCAAGTTTGGAGTGAGGTCTGGTAAATTCCTAGGCTTTGTCGTTAGCAGTAAAGGTATTGAAGTAGATCCTACCTAGGTGAAAGCAATACAAGAAATGCCTGCTCCTCGTACCGAAAAGGAAGTCAGAGGATTCTTGGGAAGGTTAAACTATATTGCCAGATTCATTTCTCACCTAACAGCTACTTGTGAACCAATCTTCAAGTTACTGAAGAAAGATCAAGTAGTCAAAAGAAAGACGAGTGCCAAATTACTTTTGACAAGATCAAATAGTACTTACAAGAGCCTCCTGTTTTGATGCCACCAGTCGAGGGAAGACCATTGATCATGTATCTAACTATTTTGAATAATTCAATGGGGTGTATGCTAGGGAAGCATGACGAGTCTGGCCGAAAAGTGCATTCTATTTATTACCTGAGAAAAACGTTTACCGACTGTGAAACAAGATATTTACTGCTTCAGAAAACTTGCTGCACTCTGGCATGGGCTGCTCGCCGGCTAAGACAGTATATGTTGACTCATACTACCTGTGATACGGTGGCAGAACTGACTATTTTTTCTGGTTTGCATTTTGCGTTTTGTGTTTGCAAAATGTCACGGTAAGCAAGAGTCGCCACCGACTTTTATTTCATCTAATCAGGAAAAGGAAAAGGAACAGAAAAACCTTTTTCGAGATGTTTCTGAGTACGGGGGGTAGATTATAGAAAGGGAAGATGTTAGCACCCTTTCTATCCGTAGTTATCTACGGGCTCTTAGGTACTTGCTCATTTTTCAAATTGCTTGTGTGTGATTATTTTGAAAATGTTTTACTTAGTGATAACCCTTGTATCAGTCCTCAAGGATGTGACGAAGTTTGTTTTGAAAATTGTTTTTGAAAGGTGTTTGTGTGAAAAAGTTTTGTTTTAAGCAAGTACCTACTAGCATCTACCTACTCGAAAAAAGATTGTTTCAGTTCTATTTCCTTTAGACAGCGCTATCCCACTATTAAAGAGTAGGTATCACCGTCGTTGGAGTTTGTAAGGGACATTCGAAAGGGACAAGTACAATCACTAAAGCAATAGTTAGGAAACCTTAGTAGTAACCCTAGAGTCTTAAGATCATTTCCGAGGCAACATTTCCAAGGCAAGATTCGAATGGGACACTTTAATCTCTTTAGACTGCAGGGCAACCACTAAAATCTCCTATGCTTAATGATTGTTTACCGAAGGCGACCGAGGTGAGGTAAACCCTAGGAATGAACATGTGTGAGTGATTTGTTTCAGTTATTTAGTCTTTGCACATTAGGGTTTTCTAATTGTTTTAACTTTTCATGCATTCCTGCCATACAATTCTATTAATACATCTAACAGTTAATGATTCACTGAAAGTAAAAGCGGAAATAAACCTAGCTATTACATGGCTTTGACAGATACATAATTCGCCTTGACGGGAAATAAAATTATGGAATTTAAAACCCTAATTAAAACTATTACAACCTGGAAACAGTTACAATAATAATGGCAAAAATAATAACAAACGCGCGGCGAATTAAATACGAGAGAAATTAGGGTTTTGACCCTTGACTAAATCTAATATCAATTGATTAAAGAAAACATCATTTTTTGTCATTTTTTGTTATTTAAGAAAATAAGTAATAATTGAATAAAAAAAAGAACCTAATTACTAATTAACTTTAATTAAGAAGAATAATTAAATTAGCCTATTTTTTGTGTTTTTGTTTGACAAAAAGAAAATAATTACATCAAGAAATTAACCTAGTTTTCTAATTGATTTTTAATTATAAAAATAAGTTAAAGTTATCCTAAATTAAATAAACTATTTAATTTAAAAATTAAATTTGATAAAAAATACTAATTCTAAATTTGTGAATTCTTGATTTTGGGATTTTTATGAAAATAAAATAAATAAATAAAATGAAAGGAATAAAGAAAACAAAATAATAATAAAAGAAAAAAATTGAGAAATGGGCCTGATGAATAGCAATGTTGGGGGTGTTAATCTGAAATTCTTTGGCCCATTAAGCTCCAGGCCTGGTCAACATTGAGATCTGGTGTAGCATTGACTTGGAGGAATACCATGAGCCTTCATTGGAGAAGCAAGAGATTTAGCCAGCTGAGCATCCAATGAATGAGAGTTGATGGTACATGATAGGCGTGGGATGATGTATTGCATTGGATTCTCCTGAAACAATCAAGAAAATAATAAAATGCACACGCCTGGGATCGAACCCAGGACGTGTGCATCAAAGGCATTCCTTCCAACCATATGCGCTGGACTTGTTAGTTGTAAACATAATAAGTAAATAAAATTAAAAGCCAAATCAAGTGTTCTGCCAGCCAAAACACATGAAATTTGAATGGACTAATCACGCCTTGACACGCATCATCTTCTTCCTTGGGATTGTTGTTTTAGGTTCAAACTTTTACCTACGGACGTTTGTTCATAACTATAACCATGTTCCATTCAAAAATTGCATACAAGCAAGATAAATGAAATTGGTGACCATGAATCAACTGGGCTTGAAGCCCTGATCATCATGATACCCAATATGAAAGCCAATTGTTCCTGCATTGAAAATCCCTAAAACAAACTTGTAAACCCTAGCAATGGCATACTGTGATTCTTGCGCTGTAAATGCAATTAAATGATGCCAATAGCTTGCAAACAAGATGATGAACAAGAATGTATAATCAAAACATGATAATTCTACCTAAGTCAAGGAAATCAGAATCGAGTTTTTGGGAAAACCGTGGTTGATGGCGGGCATGATTCCTAGCATTTTGAAGCCTGAGGATAGGTGGAATAGCTTCCTGGGATGTCCTGGAATAGATTGGAATCTTTAAATCTCCGTGAGGATGGCTCTAGAATAGATTTTGATCTCACACTTCTCTTTTAAATTTTGCAGTTTTGTTCTGCCTCTTTTGACGACTCTCCTCCTTGTTCTTGCCTTTGATATGTTCAATATATATCATAGAGTGAATTAGGGTTGTAAAAATAGATCACATCTTTGAAAGTTTTGAATATTTGATTTGATTTTCATGGCATATGTAAACTTGCTATATTGATCCAAATTATGCCTTTCTTGTACCAATCAGCCTTAATTCGAATTGATCATGATATCCTTGCATTATTTGATTGAAATCCTGTCCAAAAATCAGATCAACATATCTTTTTCATTATTCATCAACTATTTGATTTAATTGAAATTTTAATTAAAAAAAATCAAAATAAATTGAAAAGTGAAGCAAATAACATGAAGTTGGATATTTGGGTCGTGGATCATATTATAAGTGAGGTGCAAGCATAAAAAGTTAGGCCCATTTGGCAAAAAAATGCAATTTTGAGCCCATTTGACTTTTGGCAATTTTACAAAAAAGGTCAACTTTGACAAGGCATGTCTCCTCCAATTTTAAATCTAGAGAGGTGTTTTTGGACTTTTTAGAAAGCTTAGGATGTCCCCCAAGCAACCCTTTTGGTCTCATCTCAATTGAGTCTTTCATGTTCATGTATGAAGCTTTGTCCCAAAAGGTATTTTTGTTGACTTTTCAAAATGACCTATAATGTCAAAATTCATATCTTTTTGTGAGTGCATATTTTGAACTTGTGAGCTGGAGATGAATTGTAGGGAATTTGATCCTCTTCAAAATGAGCTTTGGATGGAAAATTTCTGATAAAGTATGAAGAAGTTATGCTTGGTCAAAGTTTGGTTGACTTTTCCTGAGAAACCCTAATTTAACAACTTTTGGGTTTTGATGAGTTAGGAGCATTTCTTGAGGAATCATGATCAAACCTTGATCAAATGATAGAAGTAACTTAAAAATTATGATGTTGACCAAATATCTTGATGTTTGACTATATGTGGGCCACAATTGACTTTTGTTGTACCCCAAAATTTTCCCTCCCATATTTCTCAAAACATTTCAAGAAAGATCCTCAAGTTGCTCAAGGTAGTCCAAGGGTTGGCCAGACAAGCTCTCTCCTAAGGCAGTCTACCTTAAATTAGGGTTTCATGTTTCATCAAGATACTTGAGTCCAAGGGATCCCAAATGCTCACCAATGTCCTGATATGTTCTCAAGACCATCCATGTCAAGTTTCAAGCCTTGCAGAGGAAGTTTGCTCAGTCAATTGCTCAAAGGCCTGAAAATCGACTGTGTTAGGGCAAAAGTCAACAGTGGCCTACATACAGTCAAAGTTAAATATTTTTAGTCAACATTCTCATTTTGAAGTATATTTCATAATTTTATCAAGGGTTTATCATGGTTCATCAAGGATTGCTCATAATTTATCAAGACTCAAAAGTTGCTAAATTAGGGTTTTATAGGAAAAGTCAACTCAACTTTGACCGAGCATAACTTTCTCATACTTTATGAGAAATGACCCATCCAAAGCTCATTTTTAATAGAATCCAATTACCTACAATCCATATTCATATCCCAAGTTCAAAATAAGCACTCACAAGAAGTTAAGAATTTGGACATTATAGGTCATTTTGAAAAGTCAACAAAAACACTTATTTTGTTAAAACTTCATACATGAGCATCGAATATAAAATTGAGATGAGACCAAAAGGGTTGATTAGAGGACATCTCAAGATTTCTAAAAAAGTCCAAGAACACCTCCAAAGAGTCAAAATTGAGGAAGTTATGCGTTGGTGAAGTTGACCTTTTTTGCAAAATTTCCAAAAGTCAACTATCCCTAAAACTTCAATTTTTGCCAAATGGGCCCAACCTTTTTCACTTGTTTTGAGTTGGAAACGTAGTCCACGAGCTATAGCCTTTTCCACTTATCCATATCTTATTTTTATCATTTATTTTGATTTTTATTTGAATTAATTCAATTTAAATCAAAACAGATCATATAAAATACAAAATATTGAAAGAAAGAGATTTTCTGCTTGTTTCAGGTTTCAATTATAGCTAGAAAGTATTCAAACTCGTGCAAGGCATTAGGGTGGACAAAAAGATTGGTTTTAGGCCAATTTTGGAAAGATTTAAAGGAGGATCAAACCAAATCAAAAATCATTGAAGGAGGAAGATTTGGATCAATTTTGGAACCCTAATATATTCCTTGGTACATATAGAACAAAGCCAGACCAAAAACTAGGGGAGAAACAGGCGCATGAGCAAGAACAAAATCTGGAAAAAAATCAAGAAAAAGTGTGAGATCGAATTTTTACTTAGAGGCATCCTCAAGACTCTTTGCCTATCCCAATCGGTTCCTGGGACTCTCAACAAGCCAAAGCAATCAAGAGCAAGCATTTTCAAGCCCCAAATCACACTGTAAGTCAGTCACGATACCCCTCTTTTCTTGAAATCGAATCTCATTATTTAGGCTTTGTTAGGATGAATTAATCACATATTCTTGATCTATGAGACATATGCAAGCTTGCTGTATGATTTAATTGCATTTATATGGCCTATACAAGATTTCACCATGGCTAGGTTTTGAAGCTTCGAATTAGGGTTTTTGCTTGCAGGTGAAATTAGCTTTGATGAGGGGTACCATTGTGTTCATAATGATGAGACGAATTCAACCATGGCGTTAGGTTTCATTTATATGGCCCATGGAATATTTGGGAACGAGCTCTGCTTGTAGCTACGGACAAACGTCCGTAGGTAAAACTCTGAGACTTTTACCCACTGAGAGAGGAAGGAGACGATTTGCTGGCACTCTCCCATTGGGTCTTTTAAATTTTCGCGCGCTGAAGTTTTGTGTTTGATCTTTTCATATTTTATTAATATTTTGTACAAATGAAATGGCCAGCGCAGATGGTAATGGAGTACATACAAAATGCCTCAGGACCTGGGTTCGAATCCCAGGTCCCCCAATCTCTTTATGATATTTTTCTTTTCAGGATCTCATGCATGCACAAGCCAGGAGAGTACCATGCATCCTTCCAATCTAGCCAGCCAAGTGTCAGATGGCCAAATCTGATGGCCATCATCTGAGGGTGCACCATAGCCAAGTCAAACGCGCAGCACTGGATCCAGAAGGTCAAACGGACCTCCTTGTTTTAGGGCCCAGAATTCTAATTCTTGCACCCCCTAAAATGCTTTTCAGACCTATTTCTCACTCTAATTCTTTTTATATTTGTTTTATTTTAGTTTAGTTATTTATTTACTAACCAAAAATTAATCTTTCTTTTTATCAAAAAATCACCAAAAATATTTTTCTATCCAATTAAATTTAAGATATTTATTTTTAGTAAATAATTAATTAATTAAATTAGGTTTGATTAATTTAGAAAACTTTAATTATTTTGTAAATAACTTAAAAATAATTAGAATAAATAGGTTTTATTACTAACTTAATTATATTTTATTTTTTCCTAAAATAACCAAAAAAACCAAAAATAGGCCATTATTTTTATTAACTAATTAATTTTTTTACTTAATTTAGAAAACTTATTTCTTTTATTAAAAACAACAAAACAATTTTCTTTTAATTAGGATAGAAGGGTCAAAACCCTAGTTCGTATTCGATCTAATTTGTCATCGTGCGCTTTATTTTTTATCCCAATTATTGTATCTGCTCACAGTTTATAATAGTTTTAATTAGGACTTTTATTTATATGTATCACTTTAATTTTCGAAGGGTTTGTTTTTTACTATGTAAATACTCGAAGCCTTGTAATAGCTTAGTTTAATTTCCGCATTTTAAATTCCGCAAATTATTAACTATTAGATGTGTGATAATAGGATGCATGACAAGAATGTATGACTAATTTTAAAACGGTTAGATAACCTTAACATGTGCAAAGATAATAATCTGAAAATGAATCACTCACACACGCGCACTCCTAGGGTACACTCCCACTTGGTTGCCTTCGGTAAACGGTCATTGAGTATAGGAGGCTTTAGTGGTCGTCCTTTTTTCCAAAAAATCAAAGTTGCCTCGGAAAGTTTGCCTTGGATATTGTTGCCTCGGATAATTGATCTAAGACATTAGGGTTACTACTAAGACGTCCTAACATCGCTTTAGTGACCGTATGTCCCTTTTCGAATTGACCCTCAAACTCCAACGACAGTGCTACCTACTCACTAATAGTGGGATAGCGTTGTCTAAAGGAAACGAACATAGAACGATTCTTTTTTTTGAGTAGGTAGATTAGCTCTTAAGTACTTGCTCAATCAAAACAAAACTTTTTTCAGACTTACACTCCTTTACAAACAAAGTTTTCAAAAACACTTCATTACACTCTTGAAGACAGAAGCAAGAGTTAAATCGAAGTCAAAACAAAAACTTTTCAAAGCCCACAAACACGAAGAAAACAATTTTGAAAATGATGAGCAAGTACCTAAGAGCCTGTAGATAACTATAGATAGAAAGGGTGTTAATACCTTCCCTTTCTATAATCTACCCCCCGTACTCAGAAATATCTCGAAAAAGGAATTTTTCTGTGCTTTTTTCATTTCCTTGTTGGGTAAAATAAAATTCGGTGGCGACTCTTGCTTACCGCGACATTTTGCGAAAACAAACGCAAAACACAAACCAGCAAATTTCCTTAATGAAATAAGGAAACATGATCCCGGTTCTGGCCACTGCATCACAGAACTGGTGACTCTGCTGGGGAGTGAATAAGTGGGGTGTACCGTAGGATTAGTTCATCATAATGTTTTCAATTGTTTGATCTATTTTCTTTATCTTTGTGGGCTTTGAATCGGAGTTACTATATATCCTAATCTGGATCTGAGGGACACCTTTTAGGTAAGTAGCAATAGACCGTGAGGGAACTGTACGGCATAGACCGATACGGTTGAAGCAGTAGCGACGTTGGTGTGACACATTAGTTGGTACCGATATCCCTTGTGGAGCAACAAGGAGAATATGGGGCTGCTAATGGGTCATTAAGCATCAGCTGACCTTAGAACCTATAATTGACCAACTTGGCCATAGAAAAGTAGCAGTATGCTACACTCATTGAGACCATACTCTCGCGATGATTCCGGCCGCAAGAAAAGGTTGCTAAACTGGAATTATGACCGATCGAGGATGGTCAGTGATATTGAGAACCTCTAGAACCCAGTTACTATTACTAGGACAGGTTGAACCAACTAAACTGCAAGAGGGTAGTACCTAAACCCCATGCAAGCCTAAACCTAAGGTTGTTTGTGTGACTTGCGTGCCTTCAACTTGAACTACTTGCACATATTTGTTATCTGACAACAGGAGTTCCTTGCAGGTTTTGTTTACAGTCCTCATCCAATAACTTGGATTTCTTGCTGGATTTACTTGTTTACATCACCTCGTATTTTTGCTTAAACGTATAGCATACACATCATAACATCATGCCTTAACATTTCCTTAACCATTTCAAGGATCTCAAGGTTTTGTGATGTAGGTTATGGTAAATCAAACTTCTAGCAAGGGGCAAAGAGGATTTATTTTCCTCTAGCCAATGTCGTCTAGAGATCAAAACACGATAACTTGAGTCGGTGGCTATGACCCACTCGATATGGTGAGCTTAACTCTTGAAGAAGGATTCTTAATGACACGAATTTTCTTCAATCAAGCTACAACCAAATTCTAATAGTTTCTTGTTTACCCCGCGAGATCCTTGAAAACATTGCATACATATATCATACATATCATTGCATGAGAGGTCTTCCCTTACCGATCTCTCATGTCCTCGCTGTTTATTTCAGCAATGGCTCTCAAACAAGACAACCAAGATCTTCATACTCAAGAAGCTCAATACAGGGAAATATTCCTAAACCTATCCAGGGGGCAGGAAGAGTTTAAAACACTCCTTGTTGGGAACTTGGTCAAGAAAAGTCCTGAAGACAATAAGGACGAGTGGCTGAAACAACTGCAGGCTGGGGTTGATAGAGTAAGAACCCGAATGCTGGGGCAGATGGCTCTTATCCAAGGCTTAGCCCGGGAACAAGAAGAGCTAAGAATCATTATCAACCAGCTTCATCAAGACAAATACAACAGCATGAAGCAAACAGTCGAGACCGGGGACCAAGTCATTAATCAACCTCCAAGAAGACAAGGGTTTGGTTTGGTGAAGAATGGACCTCTCCAAGTTGCTACTACCTCACGGGTCCAACAAAAACCTCGCCAAAAGCAACGGGTTAATCAGAGTAAACCAAATACACCCAAAAGGCAGTTCACCGAGCTCAACATGCCGCTGTCTCAAGCTTTACAACACTTGTTGAGATTGAATCTGGTAACGTTAAGGGACCCTCCTCAGAATCCCCACATAGCCTCCCCAAACTACAATCCTGATGCAAGGTGTGCATACCATTCCAACAGCCCGGGGCATGATACTGATGACTGTTGGGCATTGAAAAACAAAATTCAAGACCTGGTCGATAAAGGAGCATTGGAATTCACACAAGATGGTCGACTGGAATGTTTATGTCAATAATCCAAGGCTCACCATTTTAAGTGAAAAGTTCTGACAAGAGAGGCTTTTGTTCATTAGAATTTTTAATTTGTAATTTTCTTTTGATTGTTCGAACATCTATTCATGTCAAACTTTGTTACTTTATCAATGCATTGCATATGTCTGTTTTGAATCAATCCATTCGTATTCACTATATTTAAATTGCTTTCCTTTTTTGTGATGTTCAACTCTCGATTAAAAAACTCTAAGTCTTTAGAGGGAGGATGAAGAAAATGATATCAAAATCTCTACAGTATGCTTTTGAACAGACCCTGCTGACGATGTACATGAGGTTTTTCAAATCCTAAACAGTGGAGTTATAAGGAAGATAATCCCTAGTCAACCCCTTTGAGCCAAAGAAGCTGGATTTTTTCTTTTCACACAAATTAAAACCCTTAATCATAACCGGGGGTAGGGTAGTTTCTCAGTTAATTTAGATGTGCATTCAGTCACAATATTCTACTTCATACATAATGAATAGATTCAAAGACGTCCTTCCAAAACAAAAGACGGTGATGGTTCCCTATAATCGTCAAGACAGGCAGTCATTATCTTTCAAAATAAAAGCCCATTAAGTCAAAACCTATGAAGGAGACTTAAGAAAAGAAAAAACTGGGGCATCCCGCTGACTGTAATCACAAAAAGGAACAGTTCAGGCAAAAGACAGGGATAATAAAATCAAAAAGAAAGAGGTCCTACAAACCCTCAACAAAAATGACTGCCTATTCAAAATAAACGTTCAGTATCTGAACCATCACCGGAACATCAAGGACAATATTCCAGAAATCAACTGGGGTTCTAAATGCACAATTAGCTGAGTTTAGGATCGAAGAACATCACGAAGAGCGGGTGGGTACAAATAAATTTTGAGCCTTTATCCTTTGATTCTTGAACCGTGAACCAGGCCACGTTATAACCCTTAAAAGTCCTAGCTGAAGCATGGGTTAGTTCGAAAGCATACTATTACAAAAGGTATCCTGACTCCTGTAGGACTTGCTGTAAATCCTGAGTTGACATAACATTTTACAAAATTTTGCTCGTTTTACTGAAAAATGCATTTTCAAAAAAAAAATTTCAAGACAAACATAGGCTTTGCATTCTTAAAATAACATTGTTTGCATATGACTATTTGTTCAACAACGGAGAAATTCACACGACGAATATCTAGTGAATAAAAACCTTCTCAATAAAAAGGATCACCTCAAGTGGAAAAACACTTCCAACCAAGGGGCACTACATGATCATTGTCCATCATCTGGGGCAGTCAAGTCAAGATTTAAGGAATCTCTTAAAGACGCCAAATAGCCAGGGGCAGATCTCCATATGAATCACTTGGGGGCATTGGGCATGAATTCCAACAACGAATCATGTACAATCAAACAAACATCTTCTGGTAGTGTAGCAACACAACACTACCGATAGTGACAACCCCCTACACTCTGAGAGCGTGGACATAGTCAAAAAAATTGCGCATGAACAAAGACCCGCTAGGTTGACACACCTAGGCAAAATTAAGGGCATCCCGACGAACCAAAAGGGTTCGGGTAAAAATTAGGGATAAAAACAAAAGATCTATACACCCGGCAAGTCGAAAACCTAAAAAGGTGGCTTGGGAAAAAAAAAGGGTATCCCGGTGGACTGAAAATCTGAAAAGACAGTCCATGCAAAAGTTAGGGATTAAAGCGCGCGACTATGTCCCGTTATCTTGTCACTTGCCTATCAGTAGAAGACTTATCATTCCGATCGGCATTTACCAAGCACCTCATAGGTTGGGATAATACTCGATCCACAAGGCCTCTGTAGGCACTTTCTCCAACAGATACAGGGGCAGAAAAGTCTCGATGCAAAGTCATCATCGTATCCTCAGCATACGTCCCAATAACATTCACTCCCCGCAGAGTAAAAGAAGGACAGTGGTGTTAATTCTCCCCAGCTGAGGCTCACAACCGCGAATGAGTCGGAGAAATTCTCCCTAAGCAGAGTTTATCTACCATCAGCACTGGTAAATTATCCCCAGTGGAGTTTTGAAAATTATCCCCAATAGAGTCTAAAAGATTATTCCCAGTAAAGTCGCAACTAGAAAATCATCCCCAGCGGAGTTCATTCTTGTTGCAAACAGAAACTCAATTCCCAACAGGGTTCATTATCACCAGTAACGGTAATTCATCCCCAGCTGAATTTATCAGCGGAATCCTCAGCAGAGCATGTCCTCCCCACAGAGTCATTTCCTCGTCAGTTTATTCCCCAGCGGAGTTATCCTCTCTTGCAGGTTTATTCTCACAATCATCTTCATTCACTATCCCCAGCGGAAATGAAGAATTCAACTTTTTTCTCTAGCAGCAATCCGGGATTTAGTTTCCCCAGCTAAAAACATCACATTTCCATACATCATAACATGCATACGCATCATACAACACAATCTCATTTATTTTGAGAACATCATTGGTTGATACATATCATGCATTACATACAGCTAACCTTTACCTTTCAGGAAAGATACAATCAAAATTCAAAGCTGTGAAGCCCGGGTACGACTGGATAATAGCTTAATCCCCGGTAAGTCGCTATGAAGCCTTGCCACAACCAGATAGTAGTTCTTTACTTTCCTCATTAAAGATGATTCCTCAGTTGAACGACGGACGATCGAAGTTCCTAAATGTCAATAGATATGTTTCCTTAGTTGAACAACGGACGATCGAAGTTCCTAAATGTCAATAGAGATGTTTCCTCAGTTGAACAACAGACGATCGGAGTTCCTAAATGTCAATAGAGATGTTTCCTCAGTTGAACAATGTACGATCGAAGTTCCTAAATGTCAATAGAGATAATTCCTCAGTTGAACAACGGACGATCGAAGTTCCTAAATGTCAAAAGAGATGATTCCTCTGTAGAATAACGGACGATCGAAGTTCCTAAATGTCAATAGAGATGATTCCTCAGTTGAACAACGAACGATCGAAGTTCCTAAATGTCAACAGAGATGTTTCCTCGGTAGAATACGGATAATAGAAGTTCCAAAAATTCAACAGAGATGTTTCCTCGGTAGAATACGGATAATCGAAGCTCCTAAAATTCAACAGAGATGTTTCCTCGGTAGAATACGGATAATCGAAGTTCCTAAAATTCAACAGAGATGTTTCCTCGGTAGAATACGGATAATCAAAGTTCCTAAAATTCAACAAAGATGTTTCCTCGGTAGAATACGGATAATTGAAGTTCCTAAAATTCAACAGAGATGTTTCCTCGGTAGAATACGGATAATCGAAGTTCCTAAAATTCAACAGAGACGTTTCCTCAGTAGAATACGGATAATCGAAGTTCCTAAAATTCAACAGAGATGTTTCCTCGGTAGAATACGGATAATCGAAGCTTCTAAAATTCAACAAAGATGTTTCCTCGATAGAATACGGACAATCGAAGTTCCTAAATATCAATAAAGATGTTTCCTCAGTTGAACAACGGACGATCGAAGTTCCTAAATTTCAATAGAGATGTTTCCTCAGTTGAACAACGAACGATCGAAGTTCCTAAATGTCAATAGAGATGTTTCCTCAGTTGAACAACGGACGATCGAAGTTCCTAAATGTCAATAGAGATGTTTCCTCAGTTGAACAATGAACGATCGAAGTTCCTAAATGTCAATAGAGATGTTTCCTCAGTTGAACAACGGACGATCGAGGTTCCTAAATGCCAAAAGAGATGATTCCTCTGTAAAATAACGGACGATCGAAGTTCCTAAATGTCAAAAGAGATGATTCCTCAGTTGAATAACGGACGATCGAAGCTCCTAAATGTCAAAAGAGATGATTCCTCAGTTGAATAACGGATGATCGAAGTTCCTAAATGTCAACAGAGATGTTTCCTCAGTAGAATACGGACGACCGAAATTACTAAAATTCTCACCAGCAGAATAACGGAAGAACAAAACTCCTAAAATTCTACTTCTCTCAACAGAGATCAACCTTCCCCAGCGGAATCTTCCTCAATGACAGGTATACAAGCTCTCGCTAAGGAATCTCTTATGCGATCGTCACTCCTTCAGATGGCATCTTAAGCCCATCCCCTCATCAGCAATTTCCAAATGGCATCTATAAGCCCATTCCTGACATCACAAGACAATTACCACTTCATGCGAGTGCAAATTTTTTGGCACTCTAGTGTTCAATCATCTTCCACCTTCGGATCACGAAAGCCAATCTACATCCTCAGGTTTAAGAAGATTGAACAGGGGCAGCTGTTGTACCCAAAAAATTTCCCTCCCATATTTCTCAAAACATTTCAATAAAGATCCTCAAGTTGATCAAGGTAGTCCAAGGGTTGGCCTGACAAGCTCTCTCCTAAGGCATTCTACCTTAAATAAGGGTTTCATGTTGCATCAAGATACTTGAGTCCAAGGGATCCCAAATTCTCACCAATGTCCTGATATATTCTCAAGACCATCCAGTCAAGTTTCAAGCCTTGCAGAGGAAGTTTGCTCAGTCAATTGCTCAAAGGCCTGAAAATTGACTATGCTAGGGAAAAGTCAATTGTGGCCTACATACAGTAGAACTTCAAGATTTTTAGTCAACATTCTCATTTTGAAGTATATTTCATCATTGGATCAAGGTTGATCATGATTCATCAAGGATTTCTCATAATTCATCAAGACTCAAAAGTTGCTAAATTAGGGTTTTGCAGGAAAAGTCAACTCAACTTTGATCGAGCATAACTTTCTCATAATTTATGAGAAATGACCCATATAAAGATCATTTGGAAGAGTATGAAATTCCCTACAATCCATCTTCATCTCCCAAGTTCAAAATATGCACTCACAAGAAGTTATGAATTTGGACATTATAGGTCATTTTGAAAAGTCAACAAAAACACCTTTTTTGTAAAAGCTTCATAAATGAGCATGGAATATCAAATTGAGATGATACCAAATGGGTTGATTAGAGGACATCGCAAGCTTTCTAAAAAGTCTAAGAACACCTCCAAAGAGTCAAAATTGAGGAAGTTATGCATTGGTGAAGTTGACCTTTTTTGCAAAATTGCTAAAAGTCAACTATCCCTAAAACTTCAATTTTTGCCAAATGGGCCCAACCTTTTTCACTTGTTTTGAGTTGGCAACATAGTCCACGAGCTTTAGCATTTTCCACTTGCCCATATCTTATTTTTATTATTTATTTTGATTTTTATTTGAATTAATTCAATTTAAATCAAAACAAATCATATAAAATCCAAAATATTGAAAGAAAGAGATTTTCTGCTTGTTTCAGGTTTCAATTACAGCTAGCAAGTATTCAAACTCGTGCAAGGCATTAGGGTGGACAAAAAGATTGGTTTTAGGCCAATTTTGGAAAGATTTAAAGGATGATCAAATCAAATCAAAAATCATTGAAGGAGGAAGATTTGGATCAGTTTTGGAACCCTAATCTATTCCTTGGTACATATAGAACAAAGCCAGACCAAAAACTATGGGAGAAACAAGCACATGAGCAAGAACAAAATCTGGAAAAAAATCAAGAAAAAGTGTGAGATCGAATTTGTACTTAGAGGCATCCTCAAGACTCTTTGCCTATCCCAATCGGTTCCTGGGACTCTCAGCTAGCCAAAGCAATCAAGAGCAAGCATTTTCAAGCCCCAAATCGCACTATAAGTCAGTCACGATACCCCTCTTTTCTTGAAATCGAATCTCATGATTTAAGCATTGTTAGGATGAATTAATCGATATGCAAGCTTGTTGTATGGTTTAATTGCATTTATATGGCCTATACAAGATTTCACCATGGCTAGGTTTCGAAGCTTCGAATTAGGGTTTTTGCTTGGAGGTGAAATTAGCTTTGATGAGGGGTACCATTGTGTTCATAATGATGAGACAAATTCAACCATGGCGTTAGGTGTCATTTATATGGCCCGTGGAAGATTTGGGAATGAGCTCTGCTTGTAGCTACGGACAAACGTTCGTAGGTAAAACTTTGAGACTTTTAGCCACGGAGAGAGGAAGGAGACGATTTGCTGGCACTCTCCCATTGAGTCTTTTAAATTTTCGCACGCTGAAGTTTTGTGTTTGATCTTTTCATATTTTATTAATATTTTGTACAAATGAAATGGCCAGCGCAGATGGTAACAAAGTACATGTAAAATGCCTCAGGACCTGAGTTTGAATCCCAGATCCCCCAATCTCTCTATGATATTTTTCTTTTCAAGATCTCATGCATGCACAAGCCAGGAGAGTACCATGCATCCTTCTAATCTAGCCAGCCAAGTGTCTGATGGCCAAATCTGGTGGCCATCATCTGAGGGTGCACCAAAGCCAAGTCAAACGCGCAGCACTGGATCCAGAAGGTCAAACGGACCTCCTTGTTTTTGGGCCCAGAATTCTAATTCTTGCACCCCCAAAAATGATTTTCAGGCCCATTTCTCACTCTAATTCTTTTTATATTTGTTTTATTTTAATTTAGTTATTTATTTACTAACCAAAAATTAATCTTTCTTTTTATCAAAAAATCACCAAAAATATTTTTCTATCCAATTAAATTTATGATGTTTATTTTTAGTAAAAAATTAATTAATTAAATTAGGTTTGATTAATTTAGAAAACTTTAATTATTTTTTAAATAACTTAAAAATAATTAGAATAAGTAGGTTTTATTACTAACTTAATTATATTTTATTTTTTCCTAAAATAACCAAAAAAACCAAAAATAGGCCATTATTTTTATTAACTAATTAATTTTTTTACTTAATTTAGAAAACTTATTTCTTTTATTAAAAACAACAAAACAATTTTCTTTTAATTAGGATAGAAGGGTCAAAACCCTAGTTCGCATTCGATCTAATTTGTCATCGCGCGCTTTATTTTTTGTCCCAATTATTGTATCTGCTCACAGTTTGTAATAGTTTTAATTAGGACTTTTATTTACATTTATCGCTTTAATTTTCAAAGGGTTTGTTTTTGGCTATGTAAATACCCGAAGCCTTGTAATAGCTTAGTTTAATTTCCGCATTTTAAATTCCGCAAATTATTAACCGTTAGATGTGTGATAATAGGATGCATGACAAGAATGTATGACTAATTTTAAAACGGTTAGATAACCTTAACATGTGCAAAGATAATAATCTGAAAATGAATCACTCGCACATGCCCACTCCTAGGGTACACTCCCACTTGGTTGCCTTCGGTAAACGGTCATTGAGTATAGGAGGCTTTAGTGGTCGTCCTTTTGTCCAAAAGATCAAAGTTGCCTCGGAAAGTTTGCCTCAGATATTGTTGCCTCGGATAATTGATCTAAGACATTAGGGTTACTTCTAAGACGTCCTAACATTGCTTTAGTGACCGTATGTCCCTTTTCGAATTGACCCTCAAACTCCAACAACGGTGCTACCTACTCACTAATAGTGGGATAGCGTTGTCTAAAAGAAACGAACATAGAACGATTCTTTTTTTCGTGTAGGTAGATTATCTCTTAAGTACTTGCTCAATCAAAACAAAAATTTTTTCACACTTACACTCCTTTACAAACAAAGTTTTCAAAAACACTTCATTACACTCTTGAAGACAGAAGCAAGAGTTAAATCGAAGTCAAAACAAAAAATTTTCAAAGCCCACAAACACAAAGTAAACAATTTTGAAAATGATGAGCAAGTACCTAAGAGCCCGTAGATAACTACGGATAGAAAGGGTGTTAATACCTTTCCTTTCTATAATCTACCCCCCGTACTTAGAAATATCTCGAAAAAGGAATTTTTCTGTGCTTTTTTCCTTTCCTTGTTGGATAAAATAAAAGTCGGTGGTGACTCTTGCTTACCGCGACATTTTGCGAAAACAAACGCAAAACGCAAACCAGCAAATTTCCTTAACAAAATAGGGAAACACGGTCCCGGTTCTAGCCACCATATCACAACTTTTGACCTAGTACAGTCGATTCTCAAGCATCTGAATAGTTGACTGAGAAGACTTCTTGTGCAAGGCATGAAACTTGGCATGGGTGATCTTGGGGACATATTAGGACCTTGGAAAGCATTTAGGACCTTTGTGATCCATACATCTTGATGAAAGTGGAAACCCTAATTTGAGGTATACTGCCTTAGGAGAGAGTTTGTCTGGTCTACTCTTGGGAAACCTTGAGCAAATTGAGGATCTCTAGGAGTATGTTTTGAGTAAAATGAGAGGGAAAATTTTGGGGTACAACAGCTGCCCCTGTTCAATATTCTTAAACCTGAGGATGTAGATTGGCCCGTCTGCCTTTTGTGATCTGAAGGTGGAAGATGATTAAACACTAGAGTGCCCAGAAATTTTCACTCGCATGAAGTGGAACTTGATTTGTGATATCGAGAATGGGCTTACAGATGACATTTGGAGGTTGAGGATTGCAGATTTTCAGAGATGGGCTTAAAGATGCCATCTAAAGGATGTTGATTTCTTGTCTTGGGAGACATAGATCTTTAGGAGCTTCAGTTGTACATTACTTTACTGGGGAATAACTTTGGCTTGAGGAAGCGAAAGTGAACTGCAAATCTGGTCAGGGTATATGTTGCACCGCGACTTACTGGGGAACTACGAAACCAATCGTGTTTGATTGGGTCCCGGTCTTACAGTGTTGTGGACTGCCACCTGGATAGTAAGGTTATAAGAAGGAACCTGGATAGTAGGGTTGCTTCGATATGAAAGCCTGGATAGTAGGGATGTAAGAAGGAACCTGGATAGTAGGGTTGCTTCGATATGAAAGCCTGGATAGTAGGGCTGTGACAAGAAACCTGGATAGTAGGGTTGCTTCGATATGAAAGCCTGGATAGTAGGGTTGTGAGAAGGAACCTGGATAGTAGGGTTGTGAGAAGGAACCTGGATAGTAGGGTTGCTTCGATATGAAAGCCTCGATAGTAGGGCTGTGAGAAGGAACCTGGATAGTAGGATTGCTTCGATATGAAAGCCTGGATAGTAGGGCTGTGAGAAGGAACCTGGATAGTAGGGTTGCTTCGATATGAAAGCCTAGATAGTAGGGATATGAGAAATAACCTGGATAGTAGGGTTGCTTCGATATAAAAGCCTGGATAGTAGGGCTGTGAGAAGGAAACTGGATAAGGTTGCTTTGTGGGGAGTTTTGGTAAAACTGCATCTGAACCGAGAAGGAACCTGGGTAAGGTCATAAGTTTGTGTAAAACTTCAGGAGGAACCGGGGTAAGGTCATGAGTTTGTGTAAAACTTTAGGATGAACCAGGGTAAGGTCATGAATTTATGTAAAACTTCAGGATGAACCAGGGTAAGGTTATTTTGGTATGATATTATAGATTAGTTAACCCTCTTGATTTCGGGAACTAAGTTTCCATTAGTTGTCTGTAGATGTGATCTGTACAATTGCTGGATTTGTTGAAGCTAATCGTCTTTTCCTGAAAAATATCAGGGTTAGTTATATGCGATGAATGAAATGCAGGGCGAGATGATGTTCTCAAAATAAATAAGATTATGTTGTACATGTCATGTATGCGTATGTCATGATGTATGTTTATGAAATGTTGTCGGGGTATGCACGTGTCTGGGAAAATAAATCCCTGATGGTTGCTGGAGATTTGCCAAAATTCTGCCGAAAAGAGATGTTGGAGAATAAATCTGCGGGGCCAGACTTAGGGGGAGAGATACTTCGTTGGTAGACTCCCTGATATTGAGGAATAAACTCAGCTGGGGATGAAATTCCGTTGCTGGAAGTGATGAGCTCTGTTGGAGATTGAGCTTTTGCATCTGTAGAAATAGACTCCGCTTGGGGGATGAAATTTGTTGATTCGCCTGCGATTACGAACATTGGCTGGGGATAGCTATGTCCTGTTTCGGGAAAGCTAACATCAATGCCTTTGAATATTTTTACTCTGTGGGGAGTGCGCATACCAACAATTATGTTCCCAAGAATGACTCTATCCCGATACCTGCGAGGCAAAGTGACTGTAGGGTTCGGTACTTCTAATTTTCCTTGTTTCTGGAATTACGAGTAATTGTCTTTTGTTTCTTATGCAAATATTTATGAGCAGCAATCATTTTCAAATGCATATATCAAAAATAAATCATTGGAAGTTCTTGCAAAACAAAATAGGAAAAGAAAAAGAGACCGAAGTTTCTTGTGAAAATGATTTGTATTGATTTTGAAGTCGGCCTGTAATAGGCGTTTTGTACAAAGAGGCTGACGTTCTAGTAAGAGAACGCCTCCGAAAGATGGAAATTATACAATTTGTGTAAAAGAAATAAAAAACAGTTATGTGAAACAACCCCATTGGGTTCCAACTCTGCTATTTCCTTTATATCTTCAAGCGTCTCATCACTTTTCTACTCGGCGAAAGTTGATCAGATTAATTGGCGCCGTCTGAGCTTGATAGCTGATACCGAAGTCTGGTCGCAAGATGATCCAATGAGACATAGTGATACGCTTCAATCCCTAACTTTTTCCTGTATTTCCCTTCTAGGTTTTCAATCCACCAGGATACCCTTTTTTTTGCCCAAGCCTCCCTTTCGGGTTTTCGACTTGCCGAGTGTACAGGTTTTTTCATTTTCATCCCTTACTTTTCCCCGAACCCTTTTGGTTCGTCGGGAAGCCCTTATTTTTGCCTAGGCCAGTCAACCTAGCGGGTCTTTGATCATGCGTAGTATTATTTCACTATGTTTGCATTGACAGGATGAGGAAGGTCGTCACCATCCATGGTGGTTAGAATCATAGCTCTTCCCGAGAAAATGTTCTTAACCACAAATGGCCCTTCGTACGTGGGGGTTCATTTGCCCCTGGGATCACCTTGCGGCAGTATGATGCGTTTGATTACTAGATCTCCGACTTGATATTCTTGACGCCTAACTTTCTTGTTAAAAGACTTGATCATTCGCTTTTGATACGTTTGACCATGGCAGGCAGCAGTAAGCCTCTTTTCATCGATTAAATTCAGTTGATCAAGTCGAGTCTGGATCCAGTCGTCTTCGTTCAACCCTGCATCCTTCATAACTCTGAGAGAAGGTATATGTACCTCTATGGGTAGGACTGCCTCCATGCCATATACCAGAGAGTAGGGTGTTTCCCATGTCGACGTCCATGCTGAGGTACGGTACCCATGAAGAGCAAATGGTAACATCTCATGCCAGTCTTTATATGTCACCGTCATTTTATGTATAATCTTCTTGATGTTCTTGTTAGCTGCTTCAACAGCGCCATTCATCTTCGGCCGGTAGGGAGAAGAGTTGTGATGTTATATCTTAAACTGTTTACAGAGCTCGGTGATCATTGTGTTGTTGAGATTCGTACCATTGTCAGTAATAATCCTCTCTGGTACACCATATCGACAGATCAGATTGTGTCGGATAAACCGCGCCACGACATTCTTGGTTACTGTAGCAAAGGAAGCTACCTCAACCCACTTCGTGAAGTAATCAATGGCTACTAAGATGAAATGATGCCCGTTAGATGCAGTAGGTCTGATCTCGCCAATCATGTCGATGCCCCACATCACAAAGGGCCACGGAGCTGTCAGGATGTTCAGAGGAACTGGGGGCACATGCACCTTATCAGCATAGATTTGGCATTTTTGACAAGTTCGAGAGTGTTGATAACAATCGGCCTCCATGGTGGACCAGTAATATCCTGCCCGTAGGATCTTCTTAGCCATGGTGTTTCCACTAGAATGGGTTCCGAAGGTGCCTTCATGTAGATTTGTCATGATCCTCTCTGCTTCACTCTTGTCTACGCATCGTATTAATGTAGAGTCATGGTTGCATTTATAGTGGACTCCAATACTGAAGAAGAACTTTGCAGCGAACCTTCTCATAAACTTCTTATCATTGACAAATTCCCCTTTGGGATATTCCTGAGCCTCGAGATACCTTTTGACTTCATGAAACCAGGGTTTGTCTGCCACTTCTTCGGTATTGATCTCACAGCAGTGTGCTGGTTCATCCAATCTCTCAATGGTAATCTGGGGAGCTTCATTTTCCCACCTAACCTTGAACATAGAAGACATGGTAGCTAGCGCGTCCGCTAACTGGTTCTCCTCCCGTGGGAAATGTTCGAAGGTTACCTCCTCAAAGTGCGGGAGCAATGTCAGTACATACTCTATGTAAGGAATGAGATTTGGATGCTTCGCATCCCACTCGCCTTTGATCTTACTTATCACCAGAGCGGAGTCTATGAATACACTCAAGAACTTAATCCTTAGGTTAATAGAAGCTCGAAGACCCATGATACATGCTTCATACTCCGCCATGTTATTGGTGCAGTTGAAACATAATCGGGCGGTGAACAGAGTATGACAGCCCTCGGGAGATATGATTACAGTGCCAATGTCGTTACCCAGTGCGTTTGAGGCTCCATCAAAATACATAGACCATCAGGATCCTTCCTCAGGTCCTTCATCTGGTCCAGGTTCTTCGTAGTCAGTCACCAACATAATATTCTCATCCGGGAACTCAAAATTCATGGACTGGTAGTCATCCACGACTTGATGAGCCAAATGATCAGCCAATACACTCCCCTTTATAGTTTTTTAGGTCGTATATTATATGTCGTATTTGGTTAAGATCATTTTCCACCTTGCTATCCTTCCGGAGAGAGCGGGATTCTCGAAAATATACTTGATCGGATCCATCTTTGATATCAACAAGGTAGTGTGAGTCAGCATATACTGTCTCAGTCGGCGAGCAGCCCATGCCAAAGCGCAGCAAATTTTCTCGAGCAATGAGTATCGGGTCTCACAGTTGGTAAACATTTTGTTAAGGTAGTAAATGGCGTGCTATTTTCGGCCAGACTCGTTATGCTGCCCCAGCACACACCCCATTGAATTGTCTATCACGGTCAAGTATAATATCAAAGGTCTTCCTTCAACTGGAGACATCAGAATTGGCGGTTCTTGAAGGTATTCCTTGATTCTTTCGAAAGCGGTGTGGCATTCATCATTCCATTTTACCACTTGATCTTTCTTCAGAAGCTTGAAGATTGGCTCACAAGTAGCAGTCAGATGTGAAATGAACCGGGCGATGTAATTCAGACGTCCCAAGAAACCTCTAACTTCCTTCTCTATGCAGGGAACCGACATCTCTTGTATGGCCTTTACCTTCACAGGGTCTACCTGAATACCCTTGTCACTGATGACAAAACCCAGAAGCCTACCAGATCTTACCCCGAAGGTACACTTATTCGGATTCAACCTCAGCTTATATGTCTTCAACCTGTCAAACAATTTCTGGAGATGATGAAGATGCTCTTCCTCAGTCTGAGACCTGGCTATCATGTCATCAACATACACTTCGATCTCGTGGTGAAACATATCGTGAAATAAAGCGACCATGGTGTGCTGATAGGTTGCCCCAGCATTCTTCAACCCAAAAGGCATCACCTTGTAGCAGAAGGTGCCCCACTGCGTGATGAAAGTTGTCTTCTCCATGTCTTTAGGAGCCATCTTGATCTGGTTGTAGCCCGCGAAACCATCCATGAAGGAGAAGATTTTATGTTGCGGGTTTTATCGACCAGAACATCGATGTGAGGAAGTGGGAAGTCGTCCTTGGGGCTTGCCCTGCTCAGATCTTTGTAATCAACACACATCTGTACCTTATTGTCCTTCTTAGGTACTGGAACAACGTTAGCAACCCACTGTGGATACGAAGTGACAGCTAAGAATCTGGCATCGAACTGTTTCATGACCTCTTCCTTGATTTTCTCTGACATTTCAGGATGCATACGGCGGACCTTCTGCTTAACCGGAGGACAGTCTTCTTTAGTCGGCAGGTGGTGTACCATAATATCAGTGTCTAAACCAAGCATGTCTTCATAGGACAAGACGAAGATTTCAACCTAGTCGTGCAACATCTGTATCAACCTCTATTTGACGCTAAGCTCCAGATTTGCACCTATTTTAACCTCCTTTTTATCTTCCTCAGTACCTAAATTCACTGTCTCAATCGGCTCTTCATGAGGATGTATGGCCCTTTATTCCTACTGTAGTAGTCTAGCATGTTCTCCGGGCACCTCCGAATTATCCTCACCTTCGTCCTCGGCTTGGTTGATCGGATTTTTGAAGTCATAACTGGAAATAGCAGAGCTGTTATCAATGGGATCCAGAGTGGATACGGATCTGCATTATGATACGTAAGTGTGTGTAAGAGAAATAGCTGTTTTGATAAAGTGAAAAACAGAAAAGAAAAACAGAGAGCGCAAAATTTGTATGCCAGAAACGTCCAATGCTTTATTAATGATTATGAAATGACAAATAATAGCCCTCACAAGAAAAGCCAAGGTGCCTCGGGCAAGGCACCAGGCCGTAAAGTTTCACATTGTTTAATACAAATCTTAAAACAAATAAGTCAATTACTGCGGAATAAAATAAACAGGTATGAAGTCCCTATCTGTCCAGCTACTCGGTCCACCGTTGGTAGTTGGGTAGATCCAGCTGTCAATGTCAGAGTCTTCTTCATTGTCTTCAATGGCGTTAATCCCACGATTGCTGATGCGTAGGGGAGGTCCTCCAGCCCAAGCGCGTCTAACAGCCCTTTGAGCCCTTGTAGTAAAGCCCAAACCAAATTTATCAGTTTTATGAGTGAAATTAGGGAGCTGTCTCAAATTAGCACACCCACCTTCTTCAACCACAGTCCTGGCGTCCTTGAGAGAAGCCATCTTCAGAGGAGGTTTGTTACTAGCAGTTTCAGTCGATGCTAAGATCTGAGGGACCTCTTCAAAATTCTGACAAGGTGTTTCTATGAATTCCCCGTCCATCTCTATGTAGCGGAAGGAGTTGAGGTGACTCACCATATATTCTTCCTCGCCCCGCACTGTGACAATCTTTCCTTTCACCTTATACTTCAGCATTTGATGGAGTGTGGAGGTGACTGCCCCAGCCTCATGGATCCAAGGACGACCCAACAAACAAGAATATGATAGCCTATAACCATCACATAGAAGGTGGACCCAAAAGTCTGAGAACCTAGTTTGACAGGAATGTCCACTTCCCCGTGCACCATTCTCTTTGATTCGTAAAAAGCCCTTACCACAATGTTACTAGGCTTTAGAGTTAGACCCTCGCAATCCAAACGGTCTAACGCCTTCTTCGGCAGAACATTCAATGAAGACCTAGTATCTACCAACACATGAGCCATAGTGGTGCCCCTGCATTCAATCGAGACATGCAGAGCATCATTATGCTTCTTTCCTTTCGGAGTCAAATCTGCATCTGAAAAACCTAGCCCATTATCAGCAGTCAGGCTGGCCACACAATCTTTGAACTGATCAGCTGAAGTCTCTTGCGGCACATGCGCAGTATTGAGAAATGCAATCAAAGCCTTCGCATGGGCTTCAGAACACAATAGTAGAGACAACATGGATATCTTCGATGGGGTCTACCCCAGCTGCTCGACCACATTGTAGTCGCTCTTCTTAATAATTTTCAATATTTCCTCGATTTCTTGCTTAGAGGCCTCCACAACAATTTTCTTAGGCGCCTCCATCCGGGCAGGATCACCTACAACCTCTTTGTCGTGGGTATTAGATGATTCTTCGACTGGAGTAAGAACAGGAACAGTAGTTGATGTGCTAGCAAGAACATCAGATGTAATGACAATGGGCTTGCTGACAGTCTTAGGGGAAATCTCGGGAGAGAAGATCCTTCCACTTTGGGTGATTTTGTTGGTTCTGACAATGCTATCGATATCAAGATCAGCTTCTTCATCTTTCATATCTTGTTTGATGCCATGATAGTACACATCGGTACCATAATGCCAGGGGCAGTTTTATCAGAGACATACGGAACAGGACCAGGAACAGTGATTATCAGTGGAGCAATTCTTGGAGCGGATTTAATCCTAACAGGTCTTCTCGAGGAAACCTTGGAAGGATTGGTGGAAATGGTTATATTGGCAACTTCTTCAATTGGAATGACAGGAATCATAGTTTTCTCAAACAGAATCTCTTTGCTATCTATCAAGCGTTGAACATCTAACTTCAAAAAACGGCAACCAGAAGGTAGAAGCGAACGCATGTGGCAATCTTCACCACAACCCAGAAATAAACCGGCCAACAACAAGTTCTTCTTTACAGTCAAGAGAGGAGTAGCAACTTCATCGACAGAGGTAACAAATAAATCAGTATCAATAGCATTAACTCCACGGCCGTGCTTAGGCATGGGAGCAGTTATGACATTCGGCTTCTTCGGAGCATCGAAATCTATCTCCTTAGCTTCAATCAAGTCTTGTATTTTTTTTCTCATAGCCCAGCAGTCATTTGTATCGTGGCCAGGACTCTCAAAATGATAGGCACACCGGGAATTCAGATTATATCAGGGAGATATAGTATTTGGATTTTTGGGAGCCTCTCTCAAGGTTGCCAGGTTAGATCTCAGCAAATGAGGTAGAACTTCAGTCAATGTCATATTTATGCGGGTAAATTGTCGTTGTGGTCTTTCCGCCCTTTGTTAATTATTGCATTGTGGAGCAGCTTCAGGTCTAGGTATCATCACGGCACTTACTGTCTAACGTTGTTCAGCCCTGTTCTGGCCCCTCGGGCTATAGACGGCGCTGGCTTCCTTCTTACCAGCAAAAGGCTTCTTTACTAAACTTGACGAGGCATCCTTCTATATTTTTCTACTTCGAATCCTAGCCTCTACTCTCTCTCCAGTTAAAATCAGCTCGGTGAAACCAGCTGACGAGCTGCCGATCAAATGATTGAAAAATGGACCAGATAGCGTCCCCAGAAACATATCAACTAACTCCCTATCAGACAACGGGGGTTAAACTCTCCCAACAAGTCTCTCCATTTTTGGGCATAATCTTTAAAACCTTCACCTGTACCCATGGACATACTCTGGAGTTGAGTACGAGTGGGAGCAAGGTCGGCATTATACTGATATTTCTTATAGAAAGTAGTAGCCAGATCTTCCCAGTTTCGGATATTTGCTCCCTCTAGCTGGTAGAACCATTCAAGTTGAGTCCCTGACAGACTATCTTGAAAGAAGTGAACCCATAGATTTATATCAACTGTGTGGGGATGAATCTTCCTGACATAAGAGCCGATATGGAGTTTTGGGAAGGACACCCCATCATACTTGGCAAAAACTGGAGCTTTGAACTTTTGCGGGATGACCACTCCCGAAACCAAACCCAATTCTTCAAAATCCAACCCAGGTATCCTCTGAACTTCCATGGCACTCAGATGATCCTCCAATTGTTTGTATCTATCCTCAGCAAGAGGATATTACTCATCGTTATAATCAATATCATTTTCAGAGACTGCAGGACTAGGGTCCTTTTCCCCTTCTTGGTTCTCCCTTCTTTGGATGAAGAGGTCAGATCAGTTTGTCGCTTCAACCTTTCTACAAACCTTCTGCCCATATTCAGAATACCGACAACCTTCTTCTTCTTCTTCTCTTTCAGAATGAGGGCTTTCAGATCCTCTTGCCCTTTTTTCAGACTGGTGAACATTTGTTGGAACTGGGCGTTCTGTGCTTGAAGGTCCTTGATGCTCTGTTCGGAAGACATTTCTGCTGAAATAAACAGCGAAGAAGATGAGAAACCTGTAATTGTACCTGTAATGATATGCTATGGATGGGATGCAAATGCAATAATTTCAAAGACTTCGAGAAATTTAAATTTGCAAACCATAATAAACAAAACTTTATTAGCTGAATTTGAAGTTCAAATGCCTTTTAGGCGTTACAATTAAAAAATGAATCTGAAACTATAAAAGACATTAAAATTCCTATGGATGCTTCCTCTTTGTGTCGGGATAGTCATCGAGTCCTCTTTCTTCATGCAACTGCTTTGTGAGCTCCAAGACGTTCCTCTCCTGGCCATGGAATTGATCCTTGTAAGTATCCCGCTCATCCATCAACTGAATCTAAGACCTCTGTAATTCTCCAAGATCAGTGGGTATATAAGGATAGACAACTGTGTAAGGAATACCCTCCTCTGTAGTGGGTTCCACAATCACTGGAAAAATAGCCACATAGGGCATCATAAGCTGATGAGCACGAGCTCATACCCATTGTAGGTAAGGTTCCATAGGAATGGAAGTCTTTGGTCCCAAAGCCTTGGCGCCAGATCTGTTTACCATGCCCCAGGCTCGTATGAATCTTCGGCGATACTCCTTGACATCATCTTCATAATTGAATACAATACCCTCGATAAGTAACTCATGGGGACCATCCTTTCGAGCATAAACAAATTGTCGCAGGGCTAGACAAGGGTTGTAGGTTATAGCCCCTCTGATGCCAAGTAGCGGGACATTAGGGTATTCTCCGCAGCGATCAATAATAGCAGTATTTTCCATAGCTCGAGAACACCAAAGAGTATCCGTATGAGCGAGCGACATTATCCTTTGCGACCAACCCAAACCTTCTTCATTCTTCAGTATGGACTTAGGGAGGTGAGAAATAAACCACCTCGACAGCAACGGCATACAGCACATAAGAATTCCTCTTCTCTTCATGGTACGAGTATGGAGAGCGTACAAAACATCTCCGAGCAAAGTAGGCACTGGGTTGCGAGACAGAAAGATCTTGATAGCATTCACATCTATGAATGAGCCCGGATTAGGGAATAGGACTAACCCATAGATTATAAGAGCTAAGACCTCCTCGAAAGCCTGAAAATTCGCATCCTCCCAAAACAGTTGGGCTTTGTTTATCAGGAACTTAGCTAGAAAACCCTTGACTCCACTTCTTGTTTCCCAATTGAATACCACGTCGGCCCGTTTCAGGTGCAAAGATGAGGCAATGACTTCTAGCTTAGGAGCTTCTTCTAAACCTGTGAAGGGTAACTGCTCAGGAATGGGTATATCCAACAGCTGAGAGAATTCTTCCAAGGTAGGTACCAACTGATAGTCTGGAAAGGTGAAGTAGTGGTGCTTGGGATCAAAGAACTGAAAAAGCACACTCATCATCTTTTCATCAAAGTTTGCAGTAACCAGGTCGAGAAGTCAACCATGCCTCTTGGTGAACGCAGAAGTTTTAGAAACCCTTGATACTAGCTCTTTGAGTTGGGAAGGGATCTTCACAAAGCTGATTCGGATAGTGTTTCTATGAACAGAAGCCATGATCTACAAAACAGGGCAAAGATAAATTCCCTTAGTCTTTGAAATTGTTAGTGCAATAAGAATGGATGATGTGTTATGATGCATGATGTCATGGTAAAGCATAGGTATAGAAAATGCAGGTATAGCAATCATAGTCAAATCACACAAAGTCCTTAGGTTTAGGGCTTGCATGAGGTCAAAGGTAATACCCTCTTGAAGTTAGTTGGTTTCAAACCTGTCTTAAAAGTAACCGGGTTCTAGAGGATCTCAATATCACTGATCATCCTTTATCGGTATTGTCTTAGCTCACGCAATCTTTTCTTGCAGCCGAAATATACCGAAATTCTAATCTCAATGAGTGTAGCATCGAGTATCAACCAGTTCTCAGCTCTACACCGAGGTCGGCTATCTCACTACTTTCTAATGGCCAAGTTAGGCAATTAAAGGTTCTAAGGTCAGTTGATGCTTCACGACACCACACGGCGGCCCCGTACTCTCCCTGATTGACTCAAGTGTTATCGGTACCAACCAAAGTGTCACATCAACGTAGCTATTTCTTCAACTGTGCCAGTATACCCCAACATAGTTCCTTCAGAGTTTATTGCTACTTACCTAAAAGGTGTTTCCCCGATCCGGGTGTAGGATCAAATAATCCAAGCAGTTCCCATAAATATAAAGCAAGCAAGACAATCAAGAGAAATCAATTAAACATGACCTAGATCCTAAGGTATACCCCACTTTTCTATCCCCAGCAGAGTTACCAGTTCTTTAATACGGTGGCAGAACCGACTGTTTTTACTGGTTTGCATTTTGTGTTTTGTGTTTGCAAAATGTCGCGGTAAGCAAGAGTCTCCATCGACTTTTATTTCATCCAATCAGGAAAAGGAAAAAGAACAGAAAAAACCTTTTTCGAGATGTTTCTGAGTACGGGGGGTAGATTATAGAAAGGGAAGATGTTAGCACCCTTTCTATCCGTAGTTATCTACGGGCTCTTAGGCACTTGCTCATTTTTCAAATTGCTTGTGTGTGATTGTTTTGAAAATGTTTTACTTCGTGATAACCCTTGTATCAATCCTCAAGGATGTGACGAAGTTTGTTTTGAAAATTGTTTTTGAAAGGTGTTTGTGTGAAAAAGTTTTGTTTTGAGCAAGTACCTACTAGCATCTACCTACTCGAAAAAAGATTGTTTCAGTTCTATTTCCTTTAGACAGCGCTAGCCCACTATTAAGGAGTAGGTAGCACCGTCGTTGGAGTTTGTAAGGGACATTCGAAAGGGACAAGTACAATCACTAAAGCAATAGTTAGGAAACCTTAGTAGTAACCCTAGAGTCTTAAGATCATTTCCGAGGCAACATTTCCGAGGCAACATTTCTGAAGCAACATTCGAATGGGATACTTTGATCTCTTTAGACTGGAGGGCAACCACTAAAATCTCCTATGCTTAATGATTGTTTACCGAAGGCGACCAAAGTGAGGTAAACCCTAGGAGTGAACATGTGCGAGTGATTTGTTTCAGTTATTTAGTCTTTGCACATTAGGGTTTTCTAACTGTTTTAATTTTTCATGCATTCCTGCCATACAATCCTATTAATACATCTAACAGTTAATAATTCGCTGAAAGTAAAAGCGGAAATAAGCCTAGTTATTACATGGCTTTGACAGTTACATAATTCTCCTTGACGGGAAATAAAAGTACGGAATTTAAAACCCTAATTAAAACTATTACAACCTGGAAACAGTTGCAATAATAATAGCAAAAATAATAACAAACGCGCGGCGAATTAAATGCGAGAGAAATTACGGTTTTGACCATTGACTAAATCTAATATCAATTGATTAAAGAAAACATCTTTTTTTGCCATTTTTTGTTATTTAAGAACATAAGTAATAATTGAATTAAAAAAAGAACCTAATTACTAATTAACTTTAATTAAGAAGAATAATTAAATTAGCCTATTTTTTGTGTTTTTGTTTGACAAAAAGAAAACAATTACATCAAGAAATTAACCTAGTTTTCTAATTGATTTTTAATTATAAAAATAAGTTAAAGTTACCCTAAATTAAATAAACTAATTAATTTAAAAATTAAATTTGATAAGAAAAACTAATTCTAAATTTGTGAATTCTTGATTTTGGGATTTTTATGAAAATAAAATAAGTAAATAAAATGAAAGGAATAAAGAAAACAAAATAATAAAAAAAGAAAAAGATTGAGAATTTGGCCTGATGAATAGCAATGCTAGGGGTGTTAATCTGAAGTTCTTTGGCCCATTAAGCTCCAGGCCTGGTCAACGTTAGGATCTGGTGTAGCATTTACTTGGAGGAATACCATGAGCCTTCATTGGAGAAGCGTGAGATTTAGCCAGCTGGGCATCTAATGAATGAGCGTTGATGGTACATGATAGGCGTGGGATGATGTATTGCATTGGATTCACCTGAAACAATCAAGAAAATAATAAAATGCACACGCCTGGGATCGAACCCAAGACGTGTGCATCAAAGGTATTCCTTCCAACCATCTGCGCTGGACTTGTTAGTTGTAAACATAATAAGTAAATAAAATTAAAAGCCAAATCAAGTTTTTTGCCAGTCAAAACGCGCAAAATTGGAATGGACTAATCACGCCTTGACACGCATCATCTTCTTCCCTGGGACTATTTTTTTAGGTTCAAACTTTTACCTACGGACGTTTGTTCGTAACTATAACCCTGTTCCATTCAAAAATCGCATACAAGCAAGATAAATGAAATTGGTGACCATGAATCAACTGGGCTTGAAGCCCTGATCGTCATGATACCCAATATGAAAGCCAATTGTTCCTGCATTGAAAACCCCTAAAACAAACTCGTAAACCCTAACAATGGCATACTGTGATTCCTGCGCTATAAATGCAATTAAATGATGCCAATAGCTTGCAAACAAGATGATGAACAAGAACGTATAATCAAAACATGATAATGCTGCCAAAATCAAGGAAATCAGAATCAATTTTTTGGGCAAACCGTGGTTGATGGCGGGCACGATTCCTAGCATTTTGAAGCCTGAGGATAGGTGGAATAGCTTCCTGGGATGTCCTGGAATAGATTGGAATCTTTAAATCTCCGTGAGGATGGCTCTAGAATAGATTTTGATCTCACACTTTTCTTTTAAATTTTGCAGTTTTGTTCTGCCTCTTTTCACGACTCTCCTCCTTGTTCTTGCCTTGGATATGTTCAATATATATCATAGAGTGAATTAGGGTTGTAAAAACAGATCACATCTTTGAAAGTTTTGAAGGTTTGATTTGATTTTTATGGCATATGTAAACTTGCTATATTGAGCCAAATTATGCCTTTCTTGTACCAATCAGCCTTGATTCGAATTGATCATGATATCCTTGCATTATTTGATTGAAATCCTGTCCAAAAATCAGATCACAACATATCTTTTTCATTATTCATCAATTATTTGATTTAATTGAAATTTTAATTAACAAAAAATCAAAATAAATTGAAAAGTGAAGAAAATAACATGAAGTTGGATATTTGGGTCGTGGATCATATTATAAGTGAGGTGCAAGCATAAAAAGTTAGGCCCATTTGGCAAAAAATTCACTTTTGAGCCCATTTGACTTTTGGCAATTTTGCAAAAAAGGTCAACTTTGACAAGCCATATCTCCTCCAATTTTAACCCTAGAGAGGTGTTTTTGGACTTTTTATAAAGCTTAGGATATCCCCTAAGCAACCCATTTGGTCTCATCTCAATTGAGTCTTCCATGTTCATGTATGAAGCTTTGTCCCAAAAGGTGTTTTTGTTGACTTTTCAAAATGACCTATAATGTCAAAATTCATATCTTTTTATGAGTGCATAATTTGAACTTGTGAGCTGGAGCTGAATTATAGGGAATTGCATCCTCTTCAAAATGATCTTTGGATGGAAAATTTCTGGTAAAGTATGAAGAATTTATGCTTGGTCAAAGTTTGGTTGACTTTTCTTGAGAAACCCTAATTTAGTAACTTTTGGGTTTTGATGAGTTAAGAGCATTTCTTGAGGAATCATGATCAACCCTTGATCAAATGATGTAAGTCACTTCAAAATGATGATGTTGACCAAAAATCTTGAAGTTTGACTGTATGTGGGCTACAGTTGACTTTTGACCTAGTACAGTCGATTCTCAAGCATCTGAACAATTGACTGAGAAAACTTCTTGTGCAAGGCATGAAACTTGGCATGGATAATCTTGGGGACATATTAGGACCTTGGAAAGCATTTAGGACCTTTCTTATCCACACATCTTGATGAAAGTGGAAACCCTAATTTGAGGTATACTGCCTTAGGAGAGAGTTTGTCTGGTCCACTCTTGGGCAACCTTGAGCAAATTGAGGATCTCTAGGAGTATGTTTTGAGTAAAATGAGAGAGAAAATTTTGGGGTACAACACTACCTTATTGATATCTAAAATGGATCCAATAAAATACATCTTCGAGAAACCTACCCTCTCTGGGAGAATATCGATATGGTAGATGATCCTGACAGAATATGACATATAATATACTACCCAGAAAGCAATAAAGGGCAGTATACTAGCTGATCACCTTGCTCATCAAGTTGTGGATGACTACCAGTCCATGAAGTTCGAATTCCCAGATGAAGACATCATGATGGTAAACAACTGTGAAGAATTCAGACCATATGACGGACCTGAACAAGGATCCTGATGGACCCTGGTTTTTTATGGGGCGTCCAACGCACTCGGTAATGGTATAGGTGTTGTACTCATATCTCCTGAAGGATGTCATACTCCCTTCACGGAAAGACTCTTCTTCAATTGTACAAATAACATGGCAGAATATGAAGCGTGCATTTTTGGTCTCAAAGCTGCCATAGATTTGGGGATCAAATCCTTAAATGTACTCGGAGATTCAGCTTTGATCATCAGCCATATCAAAGGGGAATGGGACACCAAACACCCTAACCTCATCCCCTATAATGAATATGTGTTGACATTGATCCCACATTTTGAGAAGATTACCTTCGAGCATTTCCCGCGAGAAGAAAATCAGCTAGCAAATGCACTAGCCACAATGTCATCCATGTTTAAACTTAAATGGGATAACGAGGCTCCCCAGATCACCATTGAATGAATGGATGAACTAGCTTACTGTCACGAGATTAATACTGAAGAAGTGGTGGACCAGCCATGGTTTCACGAAGTCAAGAGGTATCTCGAGGCTCAAGAATATTCGGAAGGAGCTTCAGTCAATGATACGAAGTTTTTAAGGAGATTCTCTGCTAAATTCTTCCTTAGTAATGGCATTCTCTACAAACGCAACCATGACTCTGTGTTACTTAGGTTTGTAGACAAGGTTGAAGCGAAAAAGATCATGGTTGAGTTACATGAAGGCACTTTTGGTACCCATTCCAGTGGGCATACGATGGCAAAGAAGATCCCACGGGAAGGCTATGACTGGTCTACCATGGAAGCATATTGCTATCAACACTCTCGAACCTGCCACAAGTGTCAGATTTATGATGACAAGGTGCATGTACCTCCGGTTCCTCTGAATTTCTTGACGGCTCCTTGGCCTTTTTCTATGTGGGGTATCGATATGATTGGGGAAATCAAACCAACAACCTCTAATGGACACCTCTTCATCTTAGTGGCCATTGACTATTTTACAAAGTGGGTTGAGGCAGCCTCTTTCGCTTCCGTTACCAAGAATGTTGTAGCCCGGTTCATTAAATAGAATCTCATTTGTCGGTATGGTATGCCGGAGAGGATCATCATAGAAAATGGTACGAATCTAAACAATACTATGATCACCTCCCTATGCGGGCAATTCAAGATCCAGCATCACAATTCTTCCCATTACCGGCCAAAGATGAATGGTGTTGTCGAAGCCGCAAATAAGAACATCAAAAAGATCATACATAAAATGACAGTCACATACAAAGACTGGCATGATATGCTACCATTTTCTCTCCATGATTATCGTACCACGACACGCACATCAACCGGGGCAACACCCTACTCTCTGGTATACGGCATGGAGGATGTCTTTCCTATTGAGGTCCAGATCCCCTCTCTGAGAATCATGAAGGATGCAGGTCTGAACGAAGACAATTGGATCCAGACTCGACTTGATCAACTGAACTTGATTAATGAGAAAAGGCTTACTGATGTCTGTCATGGTCAGATGTATAAAAAATGGATGATCCATGCTTTCAACAAAAGGGTCAGACGCCAAGTGTATCAAGTCGGGGATTTGGTGATCAAACGTATCATACTACCTCATGGTGATCCTAGGGGGAAATGGACTCCTACACACGAAGGACCATTTGTGATCAAAAACATATTCTCTGGTGGAGCAATGATCTTGACCACCATGGATGGCGACGACCTTCCGCACCCTATGAACGTATACGTAGTAAAAAGATACTACGCATAAGAGACCCGCTAGGTTGACACACCTAGGCAAAACAAGGGCATCCCGACGAACCAAAAAGGTTTGGGAAAAATTTAGGGATAAAACCAAAAAAAATCTGTAAACCCGGCAAGGTGAAAACCCGAAAGGGAGGCTTGGGCAAAAAAGGGTATCTTGGTTGACTGAAAACCTGAAAGGGAGGTCCAGGAAAAAGTTAGGGAATTAAAGCGTATGAATATGTCTCATTGGATCACCTTACGGACAACCCACAAGCTCGACAGTTCTGATTAATTCAATCAGCTTCGGACAAGGCAACAAATAGATAAGATGCTCAGAGACACGAAGGCTATAGCAGAATGGGAGCCCCATGGGATTATTTCACATAGCTATCTTTTATTTGTATCAAATTTTAATTTTTTACGACAGAATTCTCTTACTAGAATGATTGTCTCATTGTACAAAAATACTTACTCAAAGTCAATACAAAGATATCCCTTTGAAAGTGCAAAACTATCTGTTTTTTCTTTACTCTTATGTTTTGTTTACAAAAACGTCCAATGATTTATTTTTGAACATATGCATTTGAATGTAACTACCATTTACAAATGACCAGAACATAAAGACAATCACTAATGGCTTTAAGAGATAGGGAAATCTCTCTAAGCTATAAAATCCCCCGCAGTTTGCAGTTTAATCCCCAGCGGAACCAAACTTCTAGTTATCACTCCCCAGTAGAAGTCGTCCAATTTCTCAAGATTTCTCAACAGGATTTTACAAGAAGTACACGACATTTCCCTTACAAGAAGGTTTATTTATCTAAGTGGAAATTCATCAACACTTCAAAACATGAAGACTTGCACTCTGTATCCTCAGCAGCAGTCGAGGATTTATTTTCCCCAATCCAACAAACAGTACAGCAGATTAGCTAACATGCGCATACATCGCATCCATACATCATAAACATCGATAACACGAATGCATGTATCACAATATCATTATACCATGAATTTCATACAACATGACATTGCATAATTAGCTAACATTTTACCCTTTTCAGGATAAGGTTAATCAATAACTACCATTAACAATGGTCAAAGGCTTTTCAGATACAGTTCAGATACGCTCCAGACACGGATGCCATCTTGATACTCATTCAGATTCAATCTTCAGATACAGTTCAGATACGCTCTAGATACATATGCCACCCTGATACTCATTCAGATCCAGTTTCACATACAGTTCAGATACGCTCCAAATACGGATGTCATCCTGATACTCATTCAGATTCAACTTTTCAGATACTCTACAGACACGGATGTTATCCTGATACTCATTCATATTCAATCTTCAGATACAGTTTAGATACGTTCCAGATACAGATGTTATCCTGATACTCATTCAGATTCAATCTTCAGATACAGTTTAGATACGCTCCAGATACGGATGCCATCCTGATACTCATTCATATTCAATCTTCAGATACAGTTCAGATATGCTCCAGATACGGATGCCATCCTGATAATCATTCAAATTCAATCTTCAGATACAGTTCGGATATGCTCCAGACACGGATGCCATCCTGGTACTCATTCATATTCAACTTTCAGATACAGTTCAGATACGCTCCAGATACAGATGCCATCCTGATACTCATTTAGATTCAACTTTTAGATACAGTTCAGATACGCTCCAGACACTGACGCCATCCGGATACTCATTCAGATTCAACTTTCAGATACAGTTCAGATACGCTCCAGACACGGACGCCATTCTGATATTCATTCAGTTTCAGCTTACAGATACGTTTCAACAATCATTTCTGGATGGCATCTACAAGCCCATCTCCAACAACTTTTCATCATCCCTCTAAATGGAACCTTTAAGCCCATTCCCTATTACATCACTTGGGGGATGGGGATACAAATTTATAAATGGGTATTGCAAGAAATTAAATCCTAATTATCTATTACAACTATATTGAAACTTGAATAATGTACAAGAATTGAATGGAATATAATGTACAAGAATAGAAATGGAAAGGGAATGGATTTTGGTTTTTTTTATAAATAAATATGAGAAAAAAAAATATTTTGTATGATATTTTTATATATTCATAAAATAGACATTGTAAATAAATAGTGTGCAAAAAATCAACTCAAAATGAGTTATTTTGATTGGTTGGAAAAATGTTGAAGTTTGTTAAAAAATGAAAGAAAAAAAAAACAAGTGATAAAAAAAATGTTTTGGTCCTGCCAAGGTTTGAACTCAGGTTCTCCACACCTTTCCTTCATAACAGCCAGCACTCAATATGTTATAAACCTGCATGTTAGTTTGGAAAAAATACAAAAGGTCTCGTTGGGGCTCGAACCCAGGACCTTCTACATGGCAAGTCTTTAACGTGCGTTGTTTGTACCACTGGGGTGATCTGTTTCATCCGTTAGTAAGATGACTTGGATTAGATATAAAATGAACTCATTTCTGAATGTTTTGAACATGGATTCATCTTATTCCTTCGCGCGCGTAGGGATGCATAATTCCATTGTTAAGCTTCGAAAAGCTTCCTTTCTCAGCCAAATCGAAAGAATGTAAACATCAAACCTGCCTAGAATTTGAATAAGAATCCAACCGTGTAATTTTCGAAAGCTATGGGTCAGAGGTTAACATGAATATTGTCCAGTACCAAAACTAAAACCTAACTGATCAGATATGAAATTCTCATTGTATAAGTAGTGATAATCAAAACTAAGAGCTTGGTCAACTTCCTAGATATGATATCTACATCTTTTCTTTTATTCGTATGTGCTGAAAATGCTTGTATCAAGATATCACAGTTAAGAAATCTTACCTCTTGAAATGAAATTTGAATGAGCTTTGTATGACCTCCAGAAATGGTTCGATGATGGATTAAGCTTGCAGGGACCTTCCTTGAGCTAGTGGGATCAGTGATTTGCTTTAAAAGTCACTGAATCGAAAGGCTGGTATATGGAAGCTGGGAGTGAATCGAAAGGCTCGCTAACGCATGAAGGGATTTGATATTTTTGTGTGTAAAGTAAGGATGTGCCAAGTTTTATGCTTGTGTGCAAGTTCTGAGTTATTTTAGAGTTTTGGAGTGTTTGAGTAATTTTCAACACAACAAGAATATGGCCCCTTAGCTTGCAAATGGTATCTCTATTTATAGAGAAAAGGTTTGGGAAGTTGAAGTAATCATATTTTTAAGATAACAACTTATGGTTTGGTTGGAATGCAAATATCAAGTTATCCAAGTTTTCCATGATCCCAAGATGAAGTACCAAAGTTACTGGTTTAGAGGGGTTGCTTTTTATGATTTATGGTGGGGTAAGAATCAGAAGCAAACAAAGTATGGGCTCAAGATAAATTTGTACCAAAAAGTTTGCTTTCCAATAATAGCAATGATAACTTTATGCCATAAATGTAAAGATCTTTTGGACAGTGACTTAATAACTTGGGTAAGAGCTTAATTCATTATGTAAACAATTAATTATGGAGTGAAACGCAAGTTTGAGGCCTGCAAAGCAAGATCATGTAGCATGGCCTATGGATTCTGTCTTCAACTTGATTACTTTAATCAAATACTCCATCCCTTCATTTTGATCATAATGATCCATAACTTTCGACCAAACTCATCAACAGACAAAACAATATCTATTTCCACAAATTGTGTGTTCTTCAAATGGACCAACAATTATATGTTCTTCGAATCCATCAATTGTATGTTCTTCGAATGGACCACCAAATGTATGTTCTTCGAATGGACCACCAATTATATGTTCTTCGAATGGACCACCAATTATATGTTCTTCGAATGGGCCACCAAATGTATGTTCTTCGAATCCACCAATTGTATGTTCTTCTAATTGACCACATTCATCTGAATGTACCACTCGAAGCTTGTGGATTGAAGCAAGCATGAAGGAAGCCATTTCCTTGTGGATAGATGCAAGCATGAAGTAAGTCATTTCTTTGTGGATTGAAGCAGGTTGCTCGAAGGAAGCCAATGCCTCAGTCGAAGCTTGGGGATCGAAGCAGGTTGCTCGAAGGAAGCCAATGCCTCAGTAAAATCTTGGGGATTGAAGCAAGCTAGCTCTTCTTCGATTTGTCAAAATATGCCAACCATTCCTTTCGAACAGTCTTTGCCCTTTCGATAGTTTCCTATTCCTCCTTTATTCGACCTGATGCTTGAGAGCCCAATATGATCCATGGAAACTATATGGGGCATTAAAATTCCAATTGTACTTATACAAATTCAAACCCTAATTTTGAGTCATAAGTGTTTGGAGAGGTATCCTGGGATGATCAATTTTGGTGCAGTCTTGAGTCAATAGAGATCTTGTGAGAGAACCTTTGAGAAATTGAGAGGGAAAATTTTAGGGTACAACAGCTGCCCCTGTTAAATCTTCTTGAACTTGAAGAGTGAGATTGGCAGATCTGCCTTTCGTGAATTGAAGGTGAAAGATAATTGAACACTAAAGTGCCCAGAAATTTGCACTCGATGATGTGTTGAATTGGGAATGGGCTTATAGATGCCATTTGGAGAGATGATGGAGAGTTGTCGGAGATGGGCTTATAGATACCATCCGAAGGTGATTGTTGATAGAAATTAGACCAAGTCTAAGCTTGACTGTAACTGGGACAAGTATCAGAATAAATCTTTGGTCGATTGAATCTGAATGATATGCTGGAATGGACCTGTCTTAAGCCATGTCTGGAAATGTATTAGAAGGAATCCGTGTAAGACTACTTCAGGATGAATCCGTGTGGGACTGTATCTGGAAATTCATGAGAAGGAACCTGGTTAGGACTGCTTCAGGATGAGTCCGTATGAAACTTTATCTGGAAATATAAGAGAAGAAGCCTGGGTAGGGCTGCTTCAGGATGAGTCTGTGTGAAACTTCATATGGAAATGTATGAGAAGGAACCTGGGTAGGGCTGCTTCATGATGAGTCTGTGTGAAACTTCATCTGGAAATGTATGAGAAGGAACCTGAGTAGGGCTGCTTCATGATGAGTCTGTGTGAAACTTCATCTGGAAATATATGAGAAGGAGCCTGGGTAGGGCTGCTTCAAGATAAGCCCGTGTGAAACTTCATCTGGAAATTATGATAAGGAGCCTGGGTAGGACTGCTTCAGGATGAGTCAGTGTGAAACTTCATCTGGAAATATATGAGAAGGAGCTTGAGTAGGGCTGTTCTGGGATGAGTCTGTGTGAACCTGCATCTGGAAATTATGAGAAGGAACCTGGGTAGGGTTGTTTCAAGATGAGTTCATGTGAAACTTCATCGGGAAATATATGAGAAGGAGCCTGGGTAGGGCTGGTTCAGGATGAGTCTGTGTGAAACTTCATCTAGAAATATATGAGAAGGAGCCTGGGTAGGGATGCTTCAGGATGAGTCAGTGTGAAACTTCATCTAGAAATATATGAGAAGGAGCTTGAGTAGGGCTGTTTTGGGATGAGTCTGTGTGAACCTGCATCTGGAAATTATGAGAAGGAACCTGGGTAGGGTTGTTTCAAGATGAGTTCATGTGAAACTTCATCTGGAAATATATGAGAAGGAGCCTGGGTAGGGCTGGTTCAAGATGAGTCTGTGTGAAACTTCATCTGGAAATATATGAGAAGGAGCCTGGGTAGCGCTGCTTCAGGATGAGTTAGTGTGAAACTTCATCTGGAAATTATGAGAAGGATCTTGGGAAGAGCTGCTTCAGGATGAGTCTGTGTGAAACTTCATCTAGAAATATATGAGAAGAAGCCTGGGTAAGGCTGTTTTGGGATGAGTCCATGTGAAACTGCATCTGGAAATTATGAGAAGGAACCTGGGTAGGGTTGCTTCAGGATGAGTCTGTGTGAAACTGCATCTGGAAATTGTGAGAAGGAACCTGGGTAGGGTTGCTTCAGGATGAGTTCGTGTGAAACTGCATCTGGAAATTATGAGAAGGAACCTGGGTAGGGTTGCTTCAGGATGAGTCCGTGTGAAACTGTATATGGAAATTATAAGAAGGAACATGGGTAGGGTTGCTTCAGGATGAGTCCGTGTGAAACTGAATATAGAAATTATGAGAAGGAACTTGGGTAGGGTTGCTTCAGGATTAGCCCGTGTAAAGATGAACTTCGGGATGGGGAGGAATCCATGTATGATTTCTTCATGATGAGCCTGTCTAAAGCTACATTTGGAAGTCAGAAGGAACTCGTGTAATATTGCTTCATGATGAGCCCGTGTAAAGCTGCATCTGGAAATTGTGAGAAGGAACCTGGGTAGGGTTACTTCGTCTGGTCGTGTAGATAGTTACTCTGTCTTGTTTCAGGAACTAATCTTGGACATGTTGAAAATTGTTGATGATAATTATCTGTTGATTGATCTTTCCTGAAAAGGTAAAGAGTTAGTTGTATGCAATGTCATGATGTATGAAATGCACGACGTAATAATGTTCTCAAAATAAATGAGATTGTGCTATATGTGTTTCGTATGAATATTATATGATGTATGAATGTGAAATATTATTGAAATGCATCTTTGTCTGGGAAAATAAATCCCTGAATACTGCTGAGGAGTTTTGGGAAGTTGAATCCCGATTGCTGTTGGATATGAAGAGTATGGGTATCTTCAACTTTGTTTAGAGTGCTTCTGCTGGGAATTCTTGTTTTGTTGTTTGAGGAGAACTCCATTGGGAGACATTGAATTTAGATCCTTGCTTGAGGAAACTCTGCGGGGAATGTTGATTTCTGCTTGAGGAATAGAGTTCAAGAATTTTAGTTGTCCATTGTTCTATTGGGGAATTATCTTTTGACTAGGAGAATGAAAGTTAACTATTATTTGGTCGACATCCAGGCTTCGTAGCAACTTGCTGAGGGAGATGAAGTTAACTATTATCTGGTCGGATTCCAGGTGTTATACCCCAAAATTTTCCCTCTCTTTTCTCAAGGCATTTCTCACAAAGATTTCCAAAAACTCAAGTTTGCACAAGTACAATTAATTTTTAATGCCCCATATAGTTTCCATGGATCATATTGGGCTTTCAATCACCAAATCGGAGAAGAGAAAATTTGCTTCGATTTATAAGCTTCGAATGGACATTGGCCTCCTTCGAGCAAGCTTGGTTCATAAGCTTCGATTGAGCATTTGGCCTCCTTCGAGCAAGCTTGGTTCACAATCTTCGATTGAGAATTTGGCCTCCTTCGAGCAAGTTTAATCCACAAGCTCCGATTAGGAATTTGGCCTCCTTCGAGCAAGCTTGGTTCACGAGCTTCGATTGGGAATTTGGCCTCCTTAGATGCAAGCTTGGTTCACAAGCTTCGATTGGGTATTTGGCCTCTTTCGAGAAAGATTAATCCATAAGCTTCGATTGAGGCATTGGTTTCCTTCGAAGCAACATACTTTGAATCCAACTCTAACCCCTTCGAGCAATCTGCTTTGAAGAACATTGATCAAATCTCATAACCTTATCCTTCAAATCTCACTTGTCAGGCTATGTTGCTTCTAAATCTTTACATAATCATAAGTTTACACAAATTTGTGATACATTACACAAGGATTCAAAGCTTTATCCACTAGATTATACCATTTTTGGACGAAATGGCAAAAAGCTACGTATCTGTTTTCATAAAGATTACTTTAATCACAAAGTCATATTTTTGAGCTCCCAACCTGATTTTATCTGAACACAAGTAATGTCAAAAGCATGAGTCAAATGTCTTGCACCCAACAAACATCAGGCCCCGCTTAGACTTGAACTTGGGAACCATGAAAATTTATTCAACTTGATTTTTTCGTTTTCAACCAAACCCTAGTTTGTTATCTTACAAATCTGGCTACTCCAACATCTCTAACCTTTTCTCTATAAATATAGATACCATTTATAAATCAAAGGGGCCGGACTTTTGTGGTGTTGAAAAAAAATTCTCAAACACTCTCAAACTCTCAAAAACTCAGGACCTGCACACAAGCATAAAACTTGGCACATCCTGACCTTACCCACAAAAATCTCAAATCTCTTCATATGTTAGTGAGCCTTTGGATTCACCCCCATAGCTTCCATATACCATCATTGGAACACTCCCAAAGCCCTCAAAAAACCCATTCAAGGAAGTTAGTGAGTCTTTCGATTTACTCCAAACTTCCATATACCAACCTTCGATTTGGTGACTTTTTTAAAGCAAGGTAGTGATCCCACTAGCTCAAGGGAGATCGAAGCAGGCTTAATCCATCATCAAACCGTTCCCGGAGGTTCTGTCGAAGTCCCTCAAATCTCACTCCAAGAGGTAAGTTTTCTAAAACATAGAACACTTCATTCAAACATCATTTGTATATACTTTGTGAAGGAAAAATGTAGATATCATTTCTAAGAAGCTGACCATGTCCATATTTTTGATTAATTGCTTGTACATTAAAAATTTCATCTCTGAACAGTTAGGTCTTAATTTTGGTATTTCATGCTAACCTTCGACCCATAACTTTTGAGATTATGTGGTTAGATTCGTTTTCAAACTTTAGGCGGGCTTGATACTTACATCTTTCGATTTGGCTGAGAAACAAAGCCTTTCGAAGCTCAAACATTGGAGTCATGCATTCCTGCGTGCGAAGGAAGAAGATGAAGCCATATTTAAACATTCAGAACTGAATTCATTTTATGTTTAGTGCAAGTTGTATAACCAACAGATGAAACAGACCACCCCAGTGGTACAAACAGCGCGCGCTAAAAGCCTTGTCGTGTATAAGGCCCTGAGTTCAAGCCCCAGCGAGAACTTTTGTATCTATTCTGTTATGTTTTCCTAACAAATAAACAGGCCCTGGGCCCAAGCATAAAACTGTTTTCTACACAAAAACTATTTTCTATACAAAAAAATTTTTCTACACAAAAACACCAAAAATATATTTAAATTATTTAGTTTATTTTATTTAGCTTCTTACAGTGAAAAATACCAAAAACATTTTCATATTTATTTTCTTTTCTTTAACTTCATTAAATTTCCTTAACAAAATCAAAACAAATTCATTTTCTTTTCATTCATGTCTTATACATTATATTCCTCTCAATTCGTGTACATTTATTAAAATTCAATATGGTTGTAATAGATAATTAGGATTTAATTTCTTGCAATCCCCATTTGTAAATTTGTACACCCCATCCCCAAGTGATGTAATAGCATAGTAAATTTACTTTCCGCAATTTATCACTTTCATATAAAATGCTAGTAATTAGGGTTTGTATGAAAAGATAAAATCAATACTTAGAAAACCCTAATTCAAGATAAAATCAAGCATGAAAAATAAACACTTGCGCACTTTCACCTCTAGGGTTAACTCCACTTGTTGCCTTATGAAAAATGGTCATAATATGCATGTGAGACATCTTAGCAATAATAAATAATACAAGATCATAGTCCCTCGATGATGCATCGAATGTTGCCTTACAAATGATCTTAGTCCCTCAAAAGAAATGCAAAGATATCTCACAACATTGCTATTCATGACTATACAATGCCCCACGCCTGTCCCTTTACATCCAAAGATAAGGCTATTTACCAATCAATGGTAAGATAGAAATATCAAAGGAAGAAATGAACAAAAACACTTTTGAGTAGGTAGAAATTTTCTTAGTTTCTTGCTCACAATCCATCTTCAAAAACAAACATCTTTTCAAACACACCAAACACTTTCAAAACATGAAAATATTTTCAAAAAGTCCAACATTTTGTATGAATTCTTATAGAGACGAGAATCATTACAAAGTTTTCCTCAACGAAGGTGCTTTTCAAAAATACTTTCAAAACCCATCACAAACACATTTCAAACAAAGCATTTTCAAGTGATCTAGCAAGCAACTAAGAGCCCATTGATACCTATGGATGAAAATGGTGCTAACACCTTCCTTTTTCATAACCTACCCCCAAACTCAAGAAAACATATCTAAAGGTCTTTCCTGTTCTTTTCACCCTTTCCTTATTGGATAAAAGAAAAGTTGGTGGCGACTCTTGCTATCCGCAACAATTTTGATAAAACTCAAAACAACCAAGTCAGTTCTCCCACCGTATTATAGAACTGGCGACTCTGTTGGGGTTGGTTTTAAAAGTGGGGTTACCTTAGAGCTAGATCACATTTACTTGCTTTCATTGTTTGATTTGTTTGCTTTACATTTATGGGTCCTTGTTTGGGTTTGTATTGATCCTCTACCTGGATCGGGGAGCACCTTTTAGGTAAGTAGCAATAGATTGTGGAAACTATGCAGGGTATACCGACATGGTTGAAGCGATGGCTACGTTAGTGTGACACATTTGTTGGTACCGATAGCCCTTGAGTTTAGTCAAGGAGAATACGGGGCAGCTGTGTGGTGTCATGAAGCACTAACTGGCCTTAGAGCCTTTAATTGGACAACTTGGCCATTAGGAAATAGTGAGATAGGAGGCTTTGGTGCAGTTCTAAGTTGGTTGATACTCGATGCTACGCTCATTGAGATTAGACTTTCAGGATATTTTGGTCACTAATAAAGAGACTTGCGTTGAAACAATGCCCGATGAAGAAAGATCAGTGATATTGAGATCCCCTAGAACCCGGTTACTTTCTAGGACGGGTTGAGCCAACTAAACTTCAAGAGGGTACTTACCTATAAACTCCATGCAAGCCTAAACCTAAGGATTTGATTACTTTGTCTGTACATAACGACTTGTTTGCTTTTGCTTGTGTATGATTACTTGTACATAACATCATGACATCATACCATAGCATTTTCAATAACTATTTCAAGGATCTCAAGGGCCTATGATGCAGGGTCATGATGAACTAGACATCTATCAAGGGGAAAGAGGATTTATTCTCCTCTAACCAAATGTTGTCAAAGACCAAAGCATGATAATTTTAGTCATGGGTTATGACCCACTTGACATGGTGAGCTTACTTCTCGTGGAAGGACATCCAACGATACAAAGTTCTTCACTCTAAGTTGTGATCAAAGTTCAACTTCTAACATTTTCTTGTGTTTACCCCACGAGATCCTTGAAAACATTGCATCCACATATCATGCATGTCATCATAACAGGTTTTCCCCATACAGGTTTCTCATCTGCTTAATGTTTATTTCAGTAGAGATGGCTCTAGAACAGACTATCAAGGAGATTCAGATTCAAAATGCTCAACTTCAAGATTTGTTCTTGAACCTATACAAGGGGAAAGAAGAATTGAAAGCACTCCTCATTGAGAGCATGACCAAAAAGAATCCTGAGGACAACAGGGATGACCAGTTAGAATAGTTACAAACTGAAATGGCAACAATGAAAATCTAGATGATGGGGAAAATGGTGGGTCAGATGGCTCTTACCCAAAACTTAGCTCGGGGACAAGAAGAGCTGAGAGCCTTCATCAACAAGCTTCATCAAGACGTATACAACCATATTGGGCAAACAGCTAGAATTAGGGATTGAGTCATTAATCAGCCTCCGATGAGACAAGAAGTTGGCTTGGTGGAGAATAGACCTTTCCAAATTGTCGCTACATCACGAGCCCAACAACAACCTTGCCAATCACGACAAGGTGGTCGACGTAAGAAAGGAAGACAATTTGCTGAGATCAACATGCCCTTGGATCAAGCATTTCATCATATGTTGGAAGCCAAGCTGATTACATTAAGGGAGCCTCCTCAAAAACCTAACACTTCTGCTCCCAACTACAAATACAATGAAAGGTGCGCATACCACTCCAACAGTCCTGGACACGACACTAACCTCTGTTGGATATTGAAAAATAAGATTCAAGACCTGATTGACAAATGAGTTTTGGAATTCACACAAGATGGTCAACTGGAGTTCTTCTGTCACCTCTCAAAGACACACAATCTGAAGTGACAAATTTAGGCGGAGAAAAAAAATTTATTCAAATTTTCAATTGTAATCTCTTTTTTTGTTTAAACACTTATCTTTGTGTCATACTCTGGTTACTTTCATTAATGCATTGCATGTGTTTGTCTTGAATTAATCCATTTGCTTTCACTATATTTAAACTGTGCTTTTTACTCCCTTTTGTGATATTCAACTCTCGTTAAAAGTTGTAAGCCTTTAGAGGGAGGATGACGAAAACAATGCCATAATCTCATACAATATGCTTTTGAACAGGCATTGCTGACAATGTACAGGCATTGTTTCAAACCCTAAACACTGGAGTTATAAGGAATATAATCCCTAGTCAACCCCTTTGAGCCAAAGAAGTAGGAGTTTTCTATTTCACACAAATTGAAACCTTTAATCAAAACCTGGGGCAGGGTAGCTTCTCAGTTAATTCAAATGCGCGTTCGGTCACAAGCTTTCAATTCGTGCTCAATAAATGACATCAAAAACGTCCTTCTAAATCAAAAGACGATGATGGTTCCCCGTAAAATAGGAATTCATTATCTCTGAAAAGAAAAAGCCCACTGAGTCAAAACCTACGAAGGAGACTTAAGAAAAACTAGGGCATCCCGCTGGCTTTAATCTAAAAATAAGAGCAGTCAGGAAAAAATTAGGGATAATAAATAAAAAGAGGTCACTACAAATCCTCGATAACATGAAAAAAATGTTGCAAAACCGACTGCCTTTTCAAGTAAACTTCCAAGTTTCCGAACCATCTCCAAAATAACTTTCCAGATTCAGTAGGAATTCAAACGCACAATTAACTGAGTTTAGGATTAGAGAACATCATGAAGAACGATAGGGTACAAACAAACTTTGAGCCTTATCCTTTTTTTTAAGCCATGAACCAGGCCATGCTACAACCCTTAAAAAGTCCTAATTGAAGTATGGGTTAGTTCGAAAGCATACTGTTACAAAAGGTATCCTGACTCCTGTAAGGCTTACTGTAAAGCCTTAGTTGAATTCATGTTTTTACAAAATTCTTTTACTTTCTAAAATGAATTTTCAAAACTTCAAGGAAAACATAAACTTTGCATTGTTTGAATATCGTTGTTTACATATGGCTATTTGTTTAACAACATAGAAATTCGCACGACGAATATCCATTGAACGGAAATTCTCTCGAGAAACAGAATCACTTCAAATGGGAAGACAATTCCAATGACAAATCTCCTATAAGCAAGGGGTGACATGTCACTATCTAACTCATATGTGGAAGTCAAGTCGAGATTCCAAGAAATCTCTCAAGAAATGCTGAATAACCAGGGGCAGATCTCCATCTGAATCATTTGGGGCATTGAACATGAATTCCAGCAAAGGGTCACATACGACCAAGCAAACATTTTATGGGAGCACTACAACACTTGCTGCTATGGATAGCAACAAATTCCCACAAAGTCCTTTTCATAGGGTGATCCTCAGTCAAGTCCCCACAGAGTCATCTCTATAAGGTTATCCCCATAGAATAATCTTCACAAATAAGGGTACAAACCCCACAAGGCCAAATTCATGGATATCCCCATAAAGTTGGATCCATGCAATCCCCAGCCAGAGTTTCAGTCTTCGAAAAACCTCTCCCCAGCTGAGTTGGTCTCACGAAAAATCCTCAAGGAGTTCTGCCAAAAAAAAACACCTCTTCAGCAATTTGTCAAATTTTCTCTTTAACATGGTCTATTTCCCCAACAAACTACAGATTCCCCAGCTTGAGTTTACCTCTCAGACTGTCACAAATTCAGGGACCACAACCCCTAATCCCTAGTGAAGTCATCAAAGAAGTCATTGCTATCTCTGAAAGTTGTTGCAAAACCTGGACCCGACTAGATAACAGTTTAAGAGCTCCTCTTTCCCAGTAGAGTTTGCCACTATCCCTAGTGAGTTGCTGCAAAGCCTGGAATCTAACCAGATAATAGTTAACTTCTTTATCCCCAACAAGTTGTTAACTTCCATTCTCTCCAATCAAGAGATAACTCCCCACTAGAGCAACGGATGACTATAACTCCTGAACTCTTTCCCTCAAGCAGAAATCAACACTTTCCATAGAGTTTTCCCTCAAGTAGAAGTCAATATTCCCCAGTAGATTTCTCCTCAAACAACAAAATAGGAATCCCCAGCGGAAACATTCTAAAACAAGGTCTGAAGGTGTGCATACTCTTCATCCCCAACAGTAGTCTGGTATTTAACTTCCCCAAACTCCCCAGCATTTGTCAAGGATTTATTTTCCAAGATAAATATACACTTCAATGACATTTCACATTTCATACATCATAGCATATGCATATGAAAAACATATAGCACAATCTCATTTATTTTGAGAACACCATTACACAATTCATTTCATACTTCATGACATTGCATACAGCTAACGCTTTACCTTTTCAGGAAAGATTAATCAACAAATAATTATCATCAACAATTTTCAACAGGTCCAAGATTAGTTCCTGAAACAAAACAGAGCAACTATCTATGCGACCAAATGCAGCTTTACATGGTCTCATCATGAAGCAATCTTACACGGGTTCCTTTTGACTTCCAAATGCATCTTTACACGGGTTCATCATAAAGCAATCTTACACGGATTCCTTCCTATCCTGAAGCAACCCTGCCCATGTTCCTTCTCATACATTTCCAGATGAAGTTTCACACGGACTCATCGTGAAGCATCCCTACCCAGGTTCCTTCTCATAATTTCCAGATGCAGTTTCATACGGACTCATCCTGAAGCTTCCCTACCTAGGCTCCTTCTCATATATGTCCAGATGAGGTTTTACACGGACTCATCCTGAAGCAGCCCTACCCAGGCTCCTTCTCATATATTCCCATATGAAGTTCACATGGACTCATCCTGAAGCAACCCTACCCAGGTTCCTTCTCATACATTTCCAGATGAAATTTTACACTGATTCATCTTGAAGCAACCCTACCCAGGTTCCTTCTCGTACATTTCCAGATGAAGTTTTACACGGACTCATCCTGAAGCAGCCCTACCCAGGCTCCTTCTTATATATTTCCAGATGAAGTTTCACATGGACTCATCCTGAAGCAACCCTATCCAGGTTCCTTCTCATACATTTCCAGATGAAATTTTACACTGACTCATCCTAAAGCAGCCCTACCCAGGCTCCTTCTCATATATTTCCATATGAAGTTTCACACTGACTCATCCTGAAGCAACCCTGTAACGCCCCGATATTTAATTATTTATTTAATTAAATATTGTTTTAAATACTTTATATTAATTGAATTTTATCGTCAAGTCGGAATTATTTTATTAAGTTGGAATATTAAATAATCAGATTTAATTTGGTGGAATTAATTTGAGAATTATCAATATTATTCTAAGAAGCATAATTTGATAAATATGTTGAGTTGAGCGGTAAGTTGATAGTCGGATAAATTAGACGGTTTAGTCGGATAACTATTATTAGAATATTATTTGCGAGTTGGTTTTATTTAAAGTGTGGATCAATCATAGTTGAAGAATATTATTGGAAATAATATTAGATTATATTTTGTGACTATTTATTTAATTGGGCTTATGTTGTGATAGTAGTATTAGTGGGGTGTGTATGTAGGCCCACTAAGAGAAACACTATTATTTGGATTAATAGAATAATATATATTATTATTAGAAAATAAGGAAGAAGAAGAGAGTTAGTGTTATCAGGAAAGAAAAGAGAAAGAGGAAAATAGGGTTTTGGAGAAGAAGAGAGCTACGTAAAGTTGAACCAAGAGGAAATTCAAATCGGAGACACGTAGAGTTGTCATCAAACTGAACCAGGTAAGGGTGGGGTTTATTATCCTATAATGGGGTATATGATATTTTGTATGTGGGAATTGGTATGTGGGATTATTACTGTCTGTTGATTTGTGTTGGTTTGTGTTGTTGTGATAAACATTATTAATAATTGATTTGATTAAAGAATTGTCAAGAAATTGGTGTATTACTGTGTTACATGCTTGTCTGCATTGGATTTGGAATAGTAGACAGTAGTAGAAAATCCATTAAAATCGTACCGAGTGGACGAAAGAAGAAGAAAATATTGATGGCATGTGCCTAGATGCTGCTGAACGGAAGCTTGTTGTTGGTTGGATGCTGCCGAACGACAGCTGGTTATGGTGGGAGGTGTCGATCGACACTATGAGGAAGTGGGAGGGTGTGCCCTGCGGCACACCTTTGAGCAGGGGCACTTGTGCTGCTTCTGTGGCACTATGCTGTACAATTTTTTATATGGTATCAATATAGAGTTTTATTAATAGAAAAAGCAGTTTGGGAACAAATTAACTATTCTTATCAGTAGCATGTTATAGCAGAAGGAACATTAATAGAAGTAACATATTTTTGTAGAGTTATTTTATATGATAGAGGATAATAGTAGAAATAATAATAAGTGGTAAATTTAGAGGAACAGTAGAACAAAGCAGCAGAGTTAATAATTAGTAGAATAATGTTAGTAGTATGTGTAGAAATTAAAATAGCAGTGATGGTTTTAGTTGCAGAGTAGGTAATAAATAATTTAACAGAGTAGTATATTAGTGGCAGATGTAATAATTTAGCAGAGGTAGCGTAATTTAGTAGAATAAATTGATTAGTAGCAGTATAAATAAAAAGTAGTAATAACAGTATATTAAGCAATATCGATTAGCCAAATTTGTAGATTTGGGCGGTAAAATTGGTTAATCGGAATTAGTTGAAATTGTCAGAATAAGTTATATATACATGTGGGTATTTTTAGTTGATTTGTTTTGTTAGAATTATGTAGAATCAAGTTGATTTGCAGGTGAAGTTGAATTAAGTTGAATGGTTCCGGTATATGGGATTGTGTTGTTGGTTATTGCTGTGAATAAGTTATTATCGAATAAATTGTGTGGTTGTCACATTACTAATTGTTGATATGATATTGTTGTTCTTGAACATGTTGTGATTGGTAAGTTGACTAAGTTTTAGGCTTATGCCAACATTGTTGAATACATTGTTGTTGTTGAATATGTTGTGATTGATAAGTTGATCAAGTTATAGGCTTATGTCAACGTTATCGAATATATTAACGTTGTTATATGTGATTATTGCATTCATTAAGTCACATACATTTTCATTATTAAGTTGTCCTGGATTGGCACCACGTTGGCCTGGATTGGCAAAATATTAAGTTAAAGGCTTATGCCTTATTGATGCCTCTATTTATTGGCAGATTTTCTAAGTTGGGAGTTCTGCTCCAATGGTACCACATGCATTTGCATAACATTGAGTTGCATTCTAAGTTGTACAATTGAGTTGTTGCATTGATGAATTAATTTTTGCATGACCTGGTTCTAATATATGATTTATCATGCACTCACTTATACGATTTAAGAATCTCACCCCTTAATGTTTGAATGTTGCCCTCTGTTGGTAACATGCACGTATTAAAGAATGAAGATTTGCTTAGCCTTATTAGTTCAAAGTCGGTTGGTCGCTCTGATACGTAGCACTCAGGGGGAAATGAACAAATAGTTATTTACTTGTTGAAACCTAAGTTTAATTATATGAAATAATATGTTGCCTCTCAAGTTGTTTTAGTTGAATGAAACATATGATGCTACTTGAAGTTGTAATTATGATTCTGCTGCGTTATTAATAAAAGAAGTGGTTTTGTTTTAAAAGCTGATGCAAGTTGTTATATGATCCTCCAAAACTAAAGTGTTATGTATCTGTTTATGTGTTGAAACATGTTGAATTGTGATATCCTAAATATGTTGGAAATTTTTAAATACTTTGATTTTTTTTTATAACTACCGGGTAGAATTTGGGGTGTTACAAACCCTACCTAGGTTCCTTATCATACATTTCCAGATGAAGTTTTACACGAACTCATCCTGAAGCAGCCCTACCCAGGATCCTTCTCATATATTTCTAGATGAAGTTTCACACAGATTCATCCTAAAGCAACCCTTCCCAGGTTCCTTCTCATATATTTTCAGATGAAGTTTTACATGGACTCATCCTGAAGCAACCCTACCCAGGTTCCTTCTCATAATTTCCAAATGAAGTTTCACAAGATTCAACCTGAAGCAGACCTACCCAGGCTCCCTCTCATATATCTCCTAATTCAGCCCTACACAGGCTCATCATAAATAAATCTTACACAAATTCCTTCTCATAAATTTCCAGATGCAGCTTCACGCGGGCACTTCATAAAGAAATCTTACACGGATTCCTTTTCATATACCTCCAGACACAGTTTCATACGGATTCATCCTGAAGGAATCTTACATGGATTCCTTCTCTAGATATAGTTTCATACGGATTTATCCTAAAGCAATCTTACACAGATTCTTTCTAATACATTTCCAGACACGGCTTAACACGGGTCCGTTCCAGCATATCATTCATAGTTAAATCAACCAAAGATTTATTCTGACACTTATCCCAGTTACAGTCAAGCTTAGACTTAGCCTAACTTCTATCGACAATCACCTTTAGATGTCATCTATAAGCCCATCTCAAACAACTCTCCATCATCTCTCCAAATGGCATCTTTAAGCCCATTCCCTACACAATCAACTAGCACATGGTCGAGTGCAAATTTCTGGGCACTCTAGTGTTCAATCATCTTCTACCTTCAAGTCACGAATGGAGGACTCGCCAATCTAACTCTTCAGGTTTAAGAAGATTAAATAGGGGCAGCTGTTGTACCCCAAAATTTTCCCTCTCTTTTATCAAAGCATTTCTCACAAATATTTCCAAAATCTCAAGTTTGCACAAGTACAATTGATTTTTAATGCCCCATATGGTTTCCATAGATCATATTGGGCTTTCAAGCACCAAATCGAAGAAGAGAAAATTTCCTTCGATTCATAAGCTTCGATTGGGCATTGGCCTCTTTCGAGCAAGCTTGGTTTATAAGCTTCGATTGAGCATTTGGCCTCCTTAGAGCAAGCTTGGCTCACAAGCTTCGATTGAGCATTTGGCCTCCTTCGAGCAAGTTTAATCCATAAGCTTCGATTGGGCATTTGGCCTCCTTTGAGCAAGCTTGGTTCACAAGCTTCGATTGGGAATTTGGCCTCCTTCGATGCAAGCTTGGTTTAGAAGCTTCGATTGGGTATTTGGCCTCCTTCGAGCAAGTTTAATATGCAAGCTTCGATTGGAGCATTGGTTTCCTTCGAAGCAACATACTTTGAATCCAACTCTAAACCCTTCGAGCAATATGCTTTGAAGAACATTGATCAAATCTCATAACCTTATCCTCCAAATTTCACTTGACAGACTATGTTGCTTCTAAACGTTTACATAATCATAGGTTTACACAAATTTGTGATGCATTACACAAGGATTCGAAGCTTTATCCTTTGGATTATACCATTTTTGGACGAAATGGAAAAAAGCTATGAATCTATTTTCATAAAGATTACTTTAATCATAAATCAACTTTTTGAGCTCCCAACCTGATTTTATCTGAACATAAGCAATTTTAAAAGCATGAGTCAAATCCCCTGCACCCAACAAACATCAGGCCCCAGTTGTACTTGAACTTGGGAACCATGAAAATTCATTCAACTTAATTTTTTCGTTTTCAACCAAACCATAGTTTGTTATCTTACAAATATGGTTACTCCAACATATCTAACCTTTTCTCTATAAATATAGAGACTATTTGCAAATCAAAGGGGCTAGACTTTTGTGGTGTTGAAAAAAATTCTCAAACACTCTCAAACTCTCAAAAACTCAGGACCTGCACACAAGCATAAAACTTGGCACATCCTAACCTTACCCACAAAAATATCAAATCCCTTCATACGTTAGTGAGCATTTAGATTCACCCCCCTAGCTTCCATATACCAGCCTTGGAACACTCCCAAAGCCCTCAAAAAACCCATTCAAGGAAGTTAGTGAGCCTTTCGATTCACTCCTAACTTCCATATACCAACCTTCGATTCAATGAGTTTTTTAAAGAAAGATAGTGATCCCACTAGATCAAGGGAGATCGAAGTAGGCTTAATCCATCAACAAACTGTTCATGGAGGTTCTATCGAAGTCCCTCAAGTCTCACTCCAAGAGGTAAGTTTTCTAAAACTTAGAACACTTCATTCAAACATCATTTGTATATACTTTGTGAAGGAAAATGTAGATATCATGTCTAAGAAGCTGACCATGTCCATATTTTTGATTCATTGCTTGTACATTAAAATTTTCATCTCTGAACAGTTAGGTCTTAATTTTAGTATTTCATGTTAACCTTCGACCCATAACTTTTGAAATTATGTGGTTAGATTCGTTTTCAAACTTTAGGCATGCTTGATACTTACATATTTCGATTTGGCTGAGAAACAATGTCTTTCGAAGCTCAAACATTGGAGTCATGCATTCCTGCGTGCGAAGGAAGAAGTTGAAGCCATTTTAAACATTCAAAACTAAATTCATTTTATGTTTAGTGCAAGTTGTATAACCAACGGATGAAACAGACCACCTGTTGTACCCCAATTTTTGCCCCTAAGATCCCTTCATCATACAATGTTGTTTCATTCACAACAAGATCACATTAGGGATTTTGGTTCTTCTCCCTATCTTTAGCTTTGCTCTTTGAGAAGTTACCAAGCACCTTGGCTTGTTTTATTTTATGATCATGAATATTTTTCTTTGATTTTTCTTTTATTAATAAAATGCAATGTTGGTTTGCCTTACTTGTTAATAATGTAGGTAAATGCTATGAGGTTTAGCAAGTTGCTTCATGGGTTCATGAGTTTATTTCCATGCCCTAATCAACATAGCTTGAGGAGTTCAAACTTCACTATTGGAGTAGTTTTGGAAGAATTGGCATGGCAAAGTTGCTTTGGCTCATCACATTTCAAAGTTATCAAAATTGATTCAAAAGTACAAGGGGTTGAGTGAATAAGTTGTCATGATTGGACAAGGTCTTGTTCCTATTGGTCACAAGAGCACATTTCTCTCAAATTTCAAGATATGGAAGTGGTTTTGGTGGCTATGAGTCCTCATCATCATCCTCAACAATTTCTACTCACAAAGAAAGAATATTGGCACAAGAAGTTTGTTCAAACTTGTCAAAGTTCCTCAAAGCATTCTCTTGATCTAGAGGCTAGGGTTTTGGAACTTCAAAGGAGCATATCTTGCTCACCTTTTGGTATTTTTGAGTGATTCCAAAGACATCATTACCTTCAAAGGGTTATTAACAAATCACTTCAAAGGTTTCAAGGAATTTTCATGTGGAAGGAACTTGGTGAAGAAGAAAGATTACAAGTCATCCAGATGAATCCACAATTTTCCATATGTGACTTCAAATGGTTATAACTTGATCAATTTTTATCACCTTGAGTCCATTCTTTTTCCATGATGATCTTAAAGATGTGTACTTTATGCCTTCTATTATGTGCAAGGTGAAAAATGGATGGAAGTTGCCTTAAGTATGGAAAAGATTATAGGTCATTTCATGATTTTTGGCCAACTTCAACAAGTCATAACTTGCTAAATTTTTAGAGATTTTGGGTTGTTAAAATTTCAAAATGTCATTCAAGAGGGCTACTTCATTCCATCTTTTTTGGTCAAGAGCAAATTCTAAGTGGAAGGCCATGTTTGGATGCAAAATATTATAGGTCTTTTTTGAATAAGAATTTGAAATATTTCTAAGTATGAAAAGTCAACTCTTTTTTTTCAACTTTGACTCCATGTAACTTTCAGCTCAAGCATCCATTTGATTCTATTATTTTCCCATTGCAAAGCTTGTAACCTCATCTTTCCAAAGCATCAAGAATTATGTCCTAAGACCCCTTGAGTTGGAAATGCCATGGATTTGAATTTGGTAACTTGAAACTGAATTTTTCACAAAGTCAAGATTTTGAAATCTTTGTTTTGGCTTCTAATCACAAGTTTTCCACGCGTTTTTGTTTCTAAACATGATTAGCAACTTGCCAGGAATGATTAGCATCATGAAACGCACAGTTTAGTTGAGTTTTGATCAAGATTGAGTCACACTTTCTTCATGATGCAGACCCACACGGATTCCCTCCAAAACGCATCATTCACTCTTTCTTTTGATCCCATTTGCTTCCCTATAAATAGAGGGTCATCGTCCATCCATTTTCCCAAGCTTAGAGAGCCAAGAACACCCTGCCAAAACCTCACATGAACCCACTTTTTTTGAATTCAGTTTTTGAAATTTAAGCTTCCTTTTCTAAAATTCTTTGCGCATTCATCATCCTTGAACTTCATACAAACTCTCCAACACTTAAACCAATCAAAACGACCCATAATTCAAGCTACTGAAGTCCAGTTTCAGAGCTTCTTACTTGAACTTCGAAAAGGTAGAATTCTCCATCATTTGGATCCAAATCAAGCACTAATATGTTCTACTCCTTTGTCTGATTCTAATGTTGCTTACAATTTTTAAATCCATTGAGAATTGAGAGAGAAATCTCAAATTGAAGGTGCTCGTTATTTTCTGAGTTTTTGATTCATAGCTCTCTCCATACCTTATATAAATTTGACGCGATGGTTGTGTTAGAATCGTCTTGAAGAGACGAGTTCAATGATGCTAGCCTGAGATCCTAATTTTTCCATTTGAAGGATCTCACAAAATCCCCATTGCAGGGTGTCTGGAGGTTGAAGATGATGACATGTCTCATCTCAGCCAATGATAGCGTGCCAAGCGTTTTAATTTCATTGGTTGCCCTTTTTCTGATCCCATGTGTATTTCACTAAGGACCATATCAAGCACAATGTGTCTGGTCCATTGGATTAGCTTACTAACGCGTTTTGACTATGATCTGATGGTCCACATATTTTTGGTTTTATTTTATTTTCTGATTTTTTATTTTATTTGATTAAATTTTCAAAAATTCATAACTCTTTTATTTTTCATCTAAAAATTATGAAAAAATTCACAAAAATACATTGAATTATTTCTGATTTCATGAATATATTTTCACATTTTTATTTTAACATTTGGTATTTTTTATATTTTTTGTATTATTTTCTTTATTTTAATTACTTAAAAAATACTTTCTGACATTTTTTAATTCTGAAAAAAATTCATAAATATTATTTTGCATATTTTTGACTTTCTGGAAATTTTATGGAATTTTATGTTGAGGTTTACTATTGTTGATCTATTTTATGTTTGTTTTAGCAATTTTAAATAGTTTAAAAATAGTTTCTGACTTTTAAAAATTACCAAAAATTTTATAAAAATATTTGGATCTATTTCTGATTTTTCTATGGCCTTATTTTTCATTTCTTGATTAATTTGAACATAATTGATATTTTCCTCATTATTTTCTAATGTATATATTAAATATATTATTATTTTGTGATTATTTCCTGGCTGTCTTGAGTTGATTTGTTTATCATGACTTTATTAACATCATTGGATCTTGGGTGTTGAGTTCAACTCCACCAAAAATGGATGAATGATTTTAATAATAGTTTGATTAAATTTTTAATTCAAAAGTGATTTATTCATCTTTTTGCTCTAATCCTCTTCATCTCATCCCCTTCTTATTGCACTAAATGTTGTTGGAGCATGATCTCTATATCATGTCTCAAAACAAATGGTGCAGAGATTGCTATTGACTGGCCTCAAAATAGGTGTGACTTCTATATAAGTCCACTTACGATTGCTTAACATAGCGCTAAATTTTGTCCCGATTCGAATAAATGATCATTCGTGGCTCAAACTTATGATTGCAAGCCCAAGTATGTTAATTTGATCCATTTGATCCAATAACCTTGAGATTCATTATGTGGAGGCTTTGGTTCTACCAATCCTCTAATGGATCTACAACACCTTTGGTCAACGCGGATCACTTAAACATCGTTGATCATTAAATGGTACTTGTGAGAATTCCAAATGGATGATATACTTGACAAAAAGCAAATGCAACTTGTTGTGTGGAGGCTTTGGTTCTACCAATCCTCTAATGAGTTCTAAATGCAAGTTTCAAGATGGTCATCCAACTAACCACTAATTATTGACTTGTTTTATCTTATGCTTTTATTCATTTTATGCTTTATGTACTATTTATTTTTCAGCATTTACATTTCATGCCATTTTCATCTTTGCTCATTTGAGCATTTATTTTCTTGTCATTTTTACTTTGCTCACTTGAGCTTTTCTTTTCTTTTCTTAAGATACTTAATAATCAACATAAACCCTAAAAAAATCTTAATGGTACTTGGACTATTTGGTTACTATCCTTGGCATTATGGAGCATGGGACTTTTTCTTGGACTTAGGATTAGAAACCTTGGCCTATCTTGGATACCTTGTGATCTTATCTGATTATCGTGTCTGGAGTTATTGAGGTTTACCTCAAGACATTGGGTTGCTTGTTTGCTTTTGTGTGCAGGTTTTTGTGATTACATTCTCTGTTTGTAATCTGGAATTCACCTTGATACACTTGAAGACTTAATACACTTGAAGAGGTCTAGTATCTTTGCTTGCTTGGTTTCAATCCAAAGAATGGGAATTCTATCTTGAATCATAATGTCAAACTTTGGCTTCTTGTTGGTTAGATGGATATTATCCTTAGCTTTTACCTTATGCTTTAGGATAGTCTCTTCTTCTCCTCCCATCTTCTTAAATTTCAGAAATCTTCTCCCTCCTTTTGAAAACTCTTCTTGTTTCTAAACTTGAAATGATTTCATAATAAACTTGGACTTATGTGCATGCATTTTCAAAATCATTTTCATAAAAAAAAACTTCAATCAAATTAATAATACCTTGACATTTTTGTGAGAAGACTAAAAGTCAATCAATCTCATTTCAAACCATTTTGCCACTTTGGCTTTTATCTTTAAACTTTTCTCAAAAGATTAGACTCTTGTCAATCCTTGTAGTGATGCAAACAACTATACTTCTACAATATGTAGTAAAGTGAGATGTTTTCCACATGGGTGTTGAGTGAGGCATTGTTGATTTTAAAATCCAAGCCATATCCTCCACTTTGATATGATGCAAATTCTCCTTTCTCATGATTGTGGGTAGTAAGTATGTTTTCCACACGGACAATGACGATGATGTCTTATCTCTTAAAATCAACCAACACACTTGTGTTCAAAATTTTTAAAAGAGGAACTACGTGTACCTTGATCCCCTATGGCACGAAAGGTGGCACGTAGGCACTAAAGGTTCGCAACTGCGGCGGGTGCAAAAATCATAAAAACATTTCTTTTCTCACCTCCACCATCCATTTTATATACAACACATTTTTATAGCCAAAATATACAGATTTTTCAAAGAGGTTCCTACGGAGTACCGTATATGTTTAGGGTGCTAATACCTTCCCTTTGCATAACCAACCCTCTTACCTTGAATCTTTCCCCCTCTTTTTTGGGTTATTCTCTCTTTTCCCATTCCTTTGGAAACAATAAAGCGCGGTGGCGATTTTGATTTTGATTTGTACAAAGTCTAGTCAATCCAATGGCTTAGTCTTGAACATTTCTACCGCTACAGAAAAATGGCGACTTCACTGGGGACAGATTGACCTCTTGTTGGTCCATCCCTAAGTGGGTTAAGCCTATCTTTGTTTATATATGTATATGTGTTATTGTGTTTATGTGTTATATTTTGTATATATATGTTTGTTTGGATTTTCCTGGTTCTCATGATGCTTGGTGATTACTCATAAGTCCTATACCCGGACTTGGGCAAACTTTAAGATAGGACGAGCGGTATAGTCATGTTAACTTTGAGGGAGTAATTCCAAAAAAGGAGGCATGAGATCCCCCACTCAGTGGAGACCCCTTTGACTGTAGTGTCGTTTACTGAGTAATCGGGAAGACTTACTGCTTTCGACCTGGGAGCCTGCTGAAACTGAGGATCGTAGGATACCAAACCCATCTTGGCCTTTTAGGTGTAGTGCGGAAGCTATAACGGAGTAATCCGGAAATAGTTGTCACACGATATTATGCTCGGACGAGTCTTTCTTGAGAATATTACTAATTACTGAGTTAATCGGGAAGTTGGTAATATCCGAAGGAAGGATGTAGACTCTGGGAACCTCTAGAACCTTGTTCGGCAAGTGATAACTTTTTAGACTAACACCTTATGGGTAGTACCTTCAACCTCATGCTCGTGACGTTGAACCTATGAACCCTATACGTGTGATCTTGTGTGTGATTGTTGCATCATGCATCCATGCATTTATAAGCATCTTTTGAAGAAAAAAATAATTCAAGGGATTTAAAGGTTGATTATTTGTGAATATCTTAGGTACTTTTAACCATGGATTCTGGAAAGAGAAAGACTGGGAAATACAGTTTCAAGGATCCCAAGATAGATGAGTTGGTCAGTCTAATTCCAGAGATCGAGTGTTCTACATACTTTCGGAAGAAGTGTGGATCTATTATTCCTCTCATGAAGCTGAAGATGAAGGAGGGTTTTCTCTCGACCTTGGTCCAGTTCTATGATCTGATGTATCAATGTTTTACTTTTCTCGATTATCAGTTGATGCCTACACTGGAGGAGTATTCTTATCTATTAGATTTATCCGTTATCGATCGTGTTCCTTTTACTAGTTTAGAGGGTGAGCCAAAACCACATGAGATTGTTGCTTTGATTCATCTAGGAAAGTCTGAGGTGGAAGCCCATATGACTACTAAAGGAGGGATTAGAGGATTACCAGCTCAGTTCTTATTGGAGAAAGCTCGTTACTTTTCCATAATAAAGAGTACAGTTGCTTTTGAGGCCATCTTTGCTCTACTTGCTTACGGATTGTTCTTATTTCCTAATGTGGACAAGTTTGTCAACATTAACGCTATCAGGATTTTAATGATTGGAAACCCAGTTCCTACACTGTTGGGTGATGCTTATTACTCTGTTCATCTTCAGAATTCTTATCATGGGGGAATGATTATCTCTTTCACGCCTTTGTTGTACCGGTGGTTCATCTCTCATATGCCTCAGTCTGATGCTTTTTGGGATGTTAAGAAGGAACCCCGTTGGGCTCCTAAGATCGTGGCACTTACTCACTCAGATATTGATTGGTATCATCGAGCTTACCAGGATGTGGAGATTATTGACAGTTATGGTAGTTTCCCCAATGTACCTCTTCTTGGTACAAAGGGAGGAATTAACTATAACCCTGTTCTTGAACAGCGACAGCTTGGTTATCCGATGAGGGATAAACCGAATAGTATTCATTTGAGTAGTTTCTTTCTGAGGGAAGGAGAAGACCACAGGGAAGCTAGGGAGTATATTGCGAAGGCCTGGCGTCACATTCGTAAGAAGAGTAGGGAGGATTTGGGACCTAGGGGTGCTGTTTCTTTGGAGCCATATCTTCAGTGGGTCCGATCGAGAGCCATTCAGTTGAAGATGTCGTATACTCGGGAGACACCCATTCCTGACCTATTTGTGAAGACCACCCTCCCTTATTAGATGATCTAGAAGAGCTGCAACTCGCTTTGGTTAGGATGCAACAGGAAAGGGATGCTTGGAAGAACAAGTTCTAGACTTTAGAGAGTTCCTACAGAGCTGACTTGAAGGAGAAACATGATTTGATCGAGATCCTTGAGAGTCGAGCGGTGGAGTCTATGGAGAGGCAAGGGAACTTATTTTCCCCTAAGCCTCAAACAGGTGATGATTAATCACTTTCTGATCCAGATGATTGGAGGCAGGTTGCCATTAGACATGTGGAAGAAAACCAAAGGTTGAGGGCTCAGATTGCCAGGCTCACAGGGAAGCACCAGCGTACAGATTGATCTCTATCATTTCCTTTTCTCAGGATTTTAGATTGTATTTTCATCTTGTACTTGTTATCATTGAAACTTGTAATACATTTTGAAGTTGTTATAATAAAAAAAATTCAGTAATTTCAAAAGCTTTATTACTTTGATGTTTGCAATATGTCTATAAATCTTAAATCCCTTGAAATATTAAATAATGAAGTAAAAATAATCATGTGCATTGCATATCATGCATCATATTGCACATATTTCTTGCATTTGTTATGCATACCCAGGTGTCTTACCCAGCTTCTTTACTTCATTCAGCAAGTTGACTCATCACTACAACACTCGGGCTAATTTCAAAAAGAAGATGGACAACTTTGAACAGGAGAATCGCGAGCTGCGCGAAGAAGTTTTTGCTTTGAAGGCCGGCTTGGCCAATTTGACTACTCTGATGGAAGCTCTGGTGGTTGCTCAGAATCATCCGTCGAGTGTTCAACTTCAACCAACAAGGGCAAGTACTTAAGTTCCGACTGTTCTTGTATCCGCTACTTCGGTTGTTATTCAAAACCGTATGCCTCAAGGTTATCCATGGGGAATACCAGAGAATTTTGCACCTGAAGGTTTCAATATTGGCCCTCAAGATGCTCTAGTGGTTCAGACTGTTGTTACTCCTGCACCTCCTGTGGTGTATATTGTTCCTGCTGCACCTCCTTTGGTGAATTTGGTTTCTTTTGTTAATGATGATGTGTGTCGTCCTTTCCCTCCACCAAGTGAAGACTTGGGTCTTTATGACAAAATGAATAACTTTCAAGAGCAGTTTGATAAAATGCAAAGAGAGATGAAGGCTCTTAGGGGAAAAGAGCTATTTGGGAAGAATGTGAATGAGATAGGTTTGGTCCTGAATGTTAAGATACCTGCTAAGTTCAAGGTCCCAGAATTTCAGAAGTACAAGGGTAACACGTGTCCTCGTGCTCACTTGGTGACGTACGTAAGGAGAATGTCCACCCACACCGATGATCAGCGTCTGCTGATTCACTTTTTTCAGGATAGTTTGACCGGCGCAGCACTGAAGTGGTATATGTGCTTGGGCAACGCCAACATCCATACTTTTAATGATTTAGGAGAAGCATTCATAAACAATACAAGTACAATGTGGACATGGCGCCCGATCGTGACCAACTTAGGGCCATGGTTCAAAAAGACAGGGAATCGTTCAAAGAGTATGCACTGAGATGGCGCGAGGTAGCCGCCCAAGTGATTCCTCCCATGGAAGAGAAATAAATGACTAAGATTTTTCTGAAGACGTTGGGTGCTTTCTACTACGAAAGGAAGGTAGCAAGCGCACCAAGTGATTTTACAGATATGGTAGGAATGGGTGTCCGCCTAGAAGAGGTTGTAAGAGAAGGCCGTTTGACGAAGAGTGAAGGATTCGGAGGTGTGAAGAAGGCATCTTATGGGTTTACCAAGAAGAAAGAGGGGGACGCAAATGTTGTTATACAAGAGAGGAGGGTAAACGCTCCTATAAGGAATTATCAGCGTCACCAGCAAGTCGTCTCAGTTACTCCTGTGATGAATGCGGCTCCGACTACCGTTGATTATCAAAGACCATCCCAGCAGGGGAACCAAGGGAATAATCAAATAAGGGAGAACTATGACCTTATTCCCATGAGCTACTCAGAACTACTACAAGCATTGATTTAGAAGAAGTTGGTCCAGATACGACCACCTTCCGTTCTACCATCACCGTTGCCTTGGTATTATAAGGCAGACCAGACGTGTTCTTTTCATCAGGGAGCACCAGGGCATAATGTTGAGAATTGTTATCCTTTGAGGACTGAAGTGCAAAGGTTGGTGAAGTCTGGAATTTTATCTTTCAAATACATGGGACCTAATGTGAAAGACAATCCTCTACCCAAGCACGAGGGAGTGAATGTTGTAAATATGGTGGCCGGTTGTCCAGGTGACTTTCTGATTTTTGACATTAATCTGGTTAGAGGAGATTTGGTGAGAATGCACGCTGACCTCTGTGAATTCAGCTACTATACGCATGACCACGCCGATTGTGTTGTTTGCAGTACAGACATACAGGGTTGCAAGAAGATAGAGACTGATTTACAGGAGATGATGGATGAGGGTTTAATACATATAATCAGGCCTAGGGAAGAGTATGAAGAGGAAGTGAATATGGTTTTTGGATGTCCTGGTGAATTCAGAATTTTTGATGTGGAGTATTTGAACGAGGATCTCGTGCAGTTGCATGCTACCTTCTGCCGTACTGTTGGTCAGGTGGAACACCAATATGGGTCTTGCATAGGTTGCTGTTGAGACCCCCGAGGATGTTCTATTATGGGGGAAGGTGTTCAGTTGCTGTTAGATAATGGAACTATCAAGATCACAGGTCATAGAGATGATTATCATGAGATTGATATGGTTGATGTTTGTTTAATGGAAGAAGAGTCAAAGGAAGAGTATGCCTCTGCGGATGAGTATTTCTCTTCAGACGAAGATTTGTTTGCCAGAAATGACTTTTTGATGACTGATTATGTTGAAGGGGTAAACGTTATTGTACCTTGTTTTGGTGCACCCGCTCATCTTGAAGTGGAGTACCATAGCAAACCAGTTGTTACCCCATTGGTAATTAGCCTGCCAGGTCCTATTCCCTACAAATCAGATAAGGCTGTGCCTTACAAATACAACGCTACGATCTTAAAAGATGGGGTGGAAGTTCTCATCCAGCCAATGCCTGATGTTGGAAATATAGCAGAAAATAGCAGAGTGACCCGTAGCAGTCATGTGTTTGCGTCTGTTGTACGAAGAGATGTTGTTGCTGGAAAGAAAATTGTTGAGAATGATGAGCCTAAGAAGGCTACAGGAGATACTAGTGGAGCTACATTAGAGAAAGAAGTGGATGATATTTTGAAGATAATTAAGATGAGCGACTACAGAATTGTAGATCAGCTACTGCAGACTCCTTCAAAGATATCCATCCTAGCTTTATTGATGAATTCCTCTGCTCATAGAGAATCACTGATGAGAGTACTAGACTAAGATTTTGTGGAGAGTGACATGCCATTAGATCAATTCAGCAGCGTAATTCGAAACATTACATCATGTAACAACTTGAGTTTCTGCGATGATGAGTTACTAGATGAAGGGAGGAATCATAACCTGGCCCTCCACATATCTATGAACTACAAGAATGATTCGGTGTCCAATGTGCTAATTGATAATGGATCCGCGTTGAATGTTATACCGAGGAGTACTCTCGTGAAGTTAAAGTATCAAGGAGCACCTATGCGCCTGAGTGGAATCATTGTGAAGGCATTTGATGGGTTGAGGAAATCTGTCATTGGTGAAGTGGACTTACCCATCCATATAGGACCACATTTGTTCGTGATAACCTTCCAGGTCATGGACATTATTCCCACATATAGTTGTTTGCTAGGGCGGCCATGGATACACGAAGCAGGGGCTGTCACTTCAACTTTGCATCAGAAGCTAAAGTTTATGCGTGAAGGGAAGGTAGTGTTCATAAATGGGGAGCAGGCGTTGTTGATATCCCATCTATCCTCTTTCAGTATTGTAGAAGCGGATGAGGCTGCTGTTGGAACCCAGTTCCAAGCCCTATCCATTGACAACATAAGGAGAAATGAGAATTATGTGGTTTCGCTGAAGGACGCGCAGCAGGTTATGCGCAATGGTCATAATACAGTTTAGAGACGACTTGTGGATCCACCCGTGAACAAGAACAGAGCTGGTTTAGGTTTCTCTTCGAAGATTGGTAAAGGCGAAGGTTTGAAGTCAAAGTCTACTGTGAACAGTTATCAGGATGTTTTCCGCAGCGGAGGCTACCTCCATCCCATTAATTCTGGAATTAATGTTGTCGAAGAGGATAAAGCAGAGCAAGAAGTACCGAATTATGTGACGCATAGAGTCCGAGTTCAGAACTGGGTCACCATTGATGTTCCTTCTTGCATACATGTTTCAAAGTAATTTGTTTTGTTAATCTGTTTCTTTCTTTTGAAAAGCTTTCACTCTTCCCAAGGTGGAAGTATTAATGTTGTAGGGCTTATCTATTTGTTATGACTTTTAATATCATTAATAAAAGTGTCTTTGCTTCCCAAATTATGTCTTTATTTTCTGCTTTTTCTTGGGAAATGGTAATAAATAAATAAATAAAACCTTTTAAAATAATTAATAAACGAAGATTAATATGCATGGTCACCTGTTATATGTGTCAGTTTCTAAAAGCAATCATAAATCATATGTACAGATTAATTAAAAAACTCGTTGAATACAATGACCCTGCACCCTCTCCCAACTTTGAATGTCCTGTATTTGGGGCTGAAGAAGAAGATTATGATGAGATTCCAGAAGAGGTCTCACGGTTGCTTGAGCACGAGGAAAATACCATTCAACCATATAAAGAGCCTTTGGAAGTGATCAATTTGGGTTCAGAAGAAGATCCGAAGGAAGTCAAGATTAGAGCATCGTTGCATCCTGATATCAAGAGCGGGTTGATTGAGTTGTTGAAGGAGTATATGGATATTTTTGCTTGGTCTTATCAAGATATTCCTGGTCTAGATACAGATATTGTCGAGCATCGTTTGCCGTTGAAGCCAGAGTGTCCGCCAGTTAAACAAAAGTTGAGAAGAACCCACCCAGATATGGCAGTAAAAATCAAAGAGGAGGTCCTAAAGCAGATTAATGTTGGTTTTCTTGTGACGTCAGTGTATCCTCAATGGATTGCCAATATTGTCCCAGTACCAAAAAAAGACGGAAAAGTCTGCATGTGCGTAGATTATAGAGATCTAAGTAAAGCTAGTCCAAAAGATGATTTTCCATTGCCTCACATTGACATGTTAGTGGACAGCACAGCAAAATTCAAAGTATTCTCGTTCATGGATGGATTTTCCGGGTATTATCAAATAAGAATGGCTCCAGAGGACATGGAAAAAACAACGTTTATCACACCCTGGGGAACATTCTGTTATGGAGTGATGCCCTTCAGGTTAAAGAATGTTGGTGCAACGTACCAGAGGGCTATGACAACCCTATTCCATGATCAGATGCACAAGGAAATCGAAGTATATGTTGATGATATGATTGCCAAATCCCAGACTGAAGAAGGGCATATAGAAGATTTGTTAAAGTTGTTTCAGCGTTTGAGGAAGTATCGTCTCCGCTTGAATCCAAATAAATGCACCATCGGTGTTAGATCGGGGAAATTGTTGGGTTTCATTGTTAGCCAGAAAGGAATTGAAGTTAACCCTGATAAAGTCAAAGAAATTCAAGAAATGCTAGCACCAAGAACTGAAAAGCAAGTCAGAGGTTTCCTCGGGAGTTTAAATTATATTTCCAGATTTATTTCCCATATGACTGCAACATGTGAACCGATCTTTAAGTTGTTAAAGAAAGATCAAGGTTGTGTATGGACGGATGACTATCAAAAGGCATTTGAGAGTATTAAAGAATATCTTCTTGAATCTCCTATCTTGCTCCCTCCCGTAGAAGGAAGATCGTTGATTATGTATCTAACGGTGTTAGATAAATCCATGGGTTGTATTCTGGGACAACAGGATAAAACAGGAAAGAAGGAGTTCGCCATTTATTATCTCAGCAAAAAGTTCACTGATTGTGAGTCGCGGTATTCCATGCTAGAAAATACATGTTGTGCTTTGTCCTGGGCGGCAAAGCGTTTGCGGCAGTATATGTTGAATCATAGCACTTGGTTGATCTCCAAAATGGATCCAATCAAGTATATTTTTGAAAAGCATGCTCTTACTGGGAGAATTTCCCGCTGGAAGATGTTGTTATCTGAATATGATATCAAGTACCGCACTCAAAAGGCTATTAAAAGTAGTGTGTTGGCAGATTACCTTGCTCACCAACCGGTGGAAGATCATCAGTCTGCAGAATATGAGTTCCCCGATGAGGATGTGATGTTTCTGAAAGTGAAAGATTGTGATGAACCATTGCGTGAGGAAGTCCATGACCCTAAATCTCGTTGGAGTATGATTTTTAATGGAGCAGTGAACGCTTATGGTAAAGGAATTGGTGTTGTGATTGTCACTCCTTATGGATCGCACATTCCTTTTACTGCAAGGTTAACATTCGATTGCACTAATACTATGGCAGAATATGAGGCTTGCATCATGGGTCTTGAGGAAGCTATTGATCTCAGAATCAAAATTTTGGATGTATATGGTGATTCATCTTTGGTAATAAATCAGATTAAAGGAGAATGGGACACTCGTCACCCTGGCTTGATCCCTTACAAAGATTATGCTAGAAGATTATTACCCTTCTTCAATAAAGTTGAATTCCATCACATCCCTAGAGATGAAAATCAAATGGCGAATGCTCTGGCAACTCTGCCTTCCAGGTACCAAGTGAATACTTGGAATGATATACCCTAAATTACAGTTCGACGGCTGGATAGGCTCGCCCATGTGTTTACGACAGAGGAGGTAGCAGATGAAAAACCTTGGTATTATGATATCAAGCATTTTCTTCAGACTCAGGAATACCCGATTGGTGCATCGAGGAAAGATAGAAAGAAACTGAGAAGATTGGCAGGAAGTTTCTTCCTCAGTGAAAATGTGTTATACAAGAGAAATTATGACATGGTATTGCTCAGATGCGTGGATAGACACGAAGCAAACATGTTGATGCATGAGATTCATGAAGGTTCATTTGGAACTCATGCTAATGGACATTCAATGGCTAAAAAGATGCTAAGGGCAGGTTATTATTGGTTGTCAATGGAATCTGACTGTTACAAGTTTGCAAAGAAGTGCCATAAATGCCAAGTTTATGCAGATAAGGTCCATGTATCTCCGACACTTCTCAATGTGATTTCCTCCCCATGGCTTTTCTCTATGTTGGGTATAGACATGATTGGGATGATAGAACCCAAAGCTTCGAATGGGCACTGTTTTATCTTGGTAGCAATTGACTACTTCACCAAATGGGTAGAGGTTGCTTCATATGCCAATGTTACCAAATAGGTGGTTGTGCGTTTCATCAAAAATAATCTTATATGCCGGTATGGTGTGCTGAGCAGAATCATCACCAACAATGGCTCGAATTTGAACAACAAGATGATGACAGAACTGTGTGAAGAATTCAAGATTGTCCATCACAATTCATCTCCATACAGGCCAAAGATGAATGGGGTTGTTGAAGCTGCTAATAAGAATATCAAGAGAATTATCCAGAAAATGGTTGTTACTTATAAGGATTGGCATGAAATGCTCCCTTTTCCTCTACATGGATATCGAACATCTGTCTGCACTTCAACAGGAGCAACCCCGTTCTCCCTAGTGTATGGAATGGAAGTTATACTCCTGGTCGAGGTAGAGATTCCCTCGTTGCGTGTGATGATGGAAACCAAGTTGACAAAGGCTGAATGGGTCCAGAACAGATTTGACCAAATTAACTTGATTGAAGAGAAGAGAATGACAGCTTTATGTCATGGGCAGTTATACCAGAAAAGAATGAAGAAAGCATTTGATAAAAAGGTCAAACCTCGTGAATTCAGAGAAGGCGACCTCGTGCTCAGGAAGATCATGTTTTTCAACACTGATTCTAGGGGAAAGTGGACTCCCAATTTTGAAGGCCTGTATGTTGTCAAGAAACCCTTCTCTGGTGGTGCATTAATTCTTGAAACTATGGATGGCGAGGAGTTCCCACGTCCCATCAATGTTGACGCAGTCAAGAAATACTTCGCCTAAAAGAAATAAAAGAACAGCTCGCTAAGTTGAAAACCCGAAAGGGCGGCTTAGGCAAAAAGGAGTGTCTCGGTAGGCCGAAAACCTGAAAGGGAGGTCTAGGCAAAAATTAGAGACATAAACAGAATAAATTTCCTGCTAAGTTGAAAACCCGCAAGGGAGGCTTAGGCAAAAGTTAGGGATTTTTTCTTGGCAAGTAACTACGTCAGGCAAGACTTGATCGTTGAAGCAACAATCTTCTCGGATCCTCACCATACTTCAACAAAAGCTACTGCTCAGGATTTCAAAAGTTGCTAGGGGGATAGTGGTCATTGTATCTCAATGTATCTTTTCCATTATGTATTACCATTTCCCAAACTTTGTAATCATCCATGGAGTCTCGCCATTCGCAGACTACCATTCTATTAATGAAATTCGAGTTTTTACCCAATTCTTTGTGTTCTTATTTTATTTAGCTTGCAAAGACTCCATTTATTATTGATAATAACTTTCAAAGCAAAAATATTAAAAAGAAAAATTGACTTTTAAAAAAAAGAGAGATTTTTTACAATTTACTTTTACTTTGAGATTTGTGATGACACAATGACAACAAAAAATGGTGATCCCAGGAATGAACAAACTCCGGTTGTTTTGAGAAGATTTACTTCCTTCTTGAAGGTTCTCTTAGCTCATTTTTCTGGTATGTGCACGATCTTTGTATGTTTCTCAGATAGTTAAAGACGATACCAATTGGTGTAAGGTGCAGTATTGGGTTCGTGATTCCATTGTCTCCAGTCAGGTCTTGGTTCATGTTTGATTTTGGGTTTTCATGGTCAGAAGCCTTTGTCCCAAATTCCCCAGCAAAGTATTCCCTCATATGATGAAAGGTTTTATTCCCTTGGTGTGTTGAGATGTCGCTATTTCTGCAGTATTGGCATTATTGTTGGTATTTATTTCTCAGGCAACTAGACCAGGGCGGTATATTTTCTGAGAAATGTTGAAATGATTATCAACCTTTGGGTTTTCACCCACCAAGTGTTGGGTTGGATTTAAAATCCCCATGGGTTTGACCTCTTTCTATATCAATGACTTTCTGATTCCCCATGAAGGCTATCCCAGGGCATCTTTTGTTGGAATAAGTGTTCATGATGTAAAGTTTCAATCCGCATCTTTCTCAGGGGAGGTAGGCTTGAATTCCCTAGTGAGGTCTGTTTGTTTCGATGTCAGTCTGCTTTATCTGAGGCTGGTCTTGCAATCTCCAGTAGGTGTGTTACTTTTGAAGAAAAAACTGGTTTCTTTGATGAAGCCGGAAGGAGGATGTTCTATCTCGGTATCTGTTTAATTTGTCTACCTCTGAATTATGTTTCTCTTTAGTAAAGTTAAAGGCAGGCAATAGGTTTGGTTTCCGCAGTTGGCTTTTACCTTTCTTGGAATGATCTTTCTGGTTGAAGTTTAGCCAAGTGTTGTTAGTACCTGAGGCGGTTTTGTTTGTTTGTTCCTACTGTTTGTGTATTTGTTTTACCAGCATATGCACGATAGCACACATACATGCATACATACATCATGCATGGATAAAATTGAAAAATCATTGTTCATTAACATTGTGTTCTGACCTTCCTGCAGCGCTCTTTGCTTAGATGGATCTGGTTTTCCCTCTTGAGTTTATTTCTCAAAGGATGTATCTTCGTTGACCGTCTTGCTCCAGTTTATTTCTGATTTGGATCTGTGGTTGCATGACAATATTAGTTACTTTGGATTTCTGAAAACTTCGAGTTTTAGTTTTTGCATTTATTTCGCACGAGAAGACTTTATCTCCTCAGCGGGAATATTGTGGCATTTCCCCGGGAAGTCATATTTCTATCCCTAGAAAGTCATTTCTTTTTGCAATTCTCCATGACAACAAGTAACAAGTCTTTTATTTGAGACAGTTTATGTTTGATCCTTTCCAGGAAGATTTCCTTGGTTAAAGAAGAAGTTGAGACTTGTTCTAGGTGAAATACCAGAATTTTGGGGAAAACTTGATATTTTCTCTTTCTACCTTCAGTGAACGTTGGTAGACCATCGGCAGTGAACGTCGGTGCTTATTATCTTTTTGCTATCATCAGTGAACATTGATAGTTCATCGTCAGTGAACGGCGGTGATATGATATTTTCTCTTTCTACCTTCAGTGAACGTTGGTAGGACATCGGCAGTGAACGTTGGTGCTTATTATCTTTTTACTATCATCAGTGAATGTTGATAGTTCATCGTCAGTGAACAGTGGTGATATGATATTTTCTCTTTCTATCTTCAGTGAATGTTGGTAGGACATCGGCAGTGAACGTCAGTGCTTATTATCTTTTTGATATCATCAGTGAATGTTGATAGTTCATCGTTAGTGAACGGCGGTGATATGATATATTTTCTATTTCTACCTTCAGTGAACGTTGGTAGGACATCGGCAGTGAACGTTGGTGCTTATCATCTTTTTTCTATCATCAGTGAACGTTGATAGTTCATCGTCAGTGAACGGCGGTGATATGATATTTTCTCATTCTACCTTCAGTGAATGTTGGTAGACCATCGACAGTGAACGTCGATGCTTGTTATCTTCCTCTCTGATTCATTCTTTTGGTCCACCAGTGATTTATTTTCCTGGTGGGGTTGCTCCTTTGTTTCTTCACTTTTGTGGCATCCCCAGTGATACTTGGCGTCCCTTTGATACTGTTCATATGCATTCATATGCATAAGCATTTGCATGGCATCTTAGGGCCAAAAATAGGGTTTATTTTATATTTAAGTATCTTTGATCGCATCGACATGAAGATTTTTAACCTTCGTATCCCCGGATAGAAGAAACTTAAATAAGGGCAGTTGTTTTACCCCAATTTTTTACCCTAAGATATCTTCATCATACCATGTTGTTTCACTCACAACAAGATCACATTAGGGCTTTTGGTTTTTCTCCCTTACTTTAGCTTTTCTCTTTGAGGAGTTACCAAGCACCTTGACTTGTTTTCTTTTATGATCATGAATATTTTGCTTTGTTTTTTCTTTTATTAATAAAATGAAATGTTGGTTTGCCTTACTTGTTGATAATGTAGGTAAAGGCTATGAGGTTTAGCAAGTTGCATCATGGGTTCATGAGTTTATTTCCATGCCCTAATCAACATAGCTTGAGGAGTTCAAACTTCACTATTGGATTAGTTTTTGAAGAATTGGCATGGAAAAGTTGCTTTGGCTCATCACATTTCAAAGTTATCAAAATTGATTCGAAAGTACAAGGGGTTGAGTGAAGAAGTTGTCATGATTGGACAAGGTCTTGTTCCTATTGATCACAAGAGCACATTTCTATCAAATTTCAAGATATGGAAGTGGTTTTTGTGGCTATGAGTCCTCATCATCATCCTCAACAATTTCTATTCACAAAGAAAGAATATTGGCACAAGAAGTTTGTTCAAACTTGTTAAAGTTCCTCAAAGCATTCTCTTAATCTAGAGGCTAGGGTTTTGGAACTTCAAAGGAGCATATCTTGCTCACCTTTTGGTATTTTTGAGTGATTCCAAAGACATCATTATCTTCAAAGGTTTATTAACAAATCACTTCAAAGGTTCCATGGAATTTTCATGTGGAAGGAACTTGGTGAAGAAGAAAGATTACAAGTCATCCAGATGAATCCACAATTTTCCATATGTGACTTCAAATAGTCATAACTTGATCAATTTTTATCACCTTGAGTCCATTCTTTTTCCATGATGATCTTAAAGATGTGTAATTTATGCCTTCTTTCATGTTCAAGGTGAAAAAAGGGATGGAAGTTGCCTTAAGTATGCAAAATATTATAGGTCATTTCATGATTTTTGGCCAACTTCAACAAGTCATAACTTGCTCAATTTTTGGATATTTTGGGTGGTTCAAATTTCAAAAAGTCATTCAAGAGGGCTACTTCATTCCATCTTTTTTGGTCAAGAGAAAATTCTAAGTGGAAGGCCATGTTTGGATGCAAAAGATTATAGGTCTTTTTTGAAGAAGAATTTGAAATATTTCTAAGTATGGAAAGTCAACTTTTTTTCTTCAACTTTGACTCCATGTAACTTCCAGCTCAAGCATCCATTTGATTCCATTCTTTTCCCATTGCAAAGCTTGTAACCTCATATTTCTAAAGCATCAAGAATTATGCCCTAAGACCCCTTGAGTTGGAAATGCCATGGATTTGAATTTGGTAACTTGAAACTGAATTTTTCAAAGTCAGGATTTTGAAATCTTTGTTTTGGCTTCTAATCACAATTTTTCCATGCGTTTTTGTTTCTAAACATGATTAGCAACTTTCCAAAAATGATTAGCATCATGAAACGCACGTTTTAGCTGAGTTTTGATCAAGATTGAGTCACACTTTCTTCATGATGCAGACCCACACGAATTCCCTCCAAAACGCATCATTCACTCTTTCTTTTGATCCCATTTGCTTCCCTATAAATAGAGGGTCATCCCCCATCCATTTTTCCAAGCTTAGAGAGCCAAGAACACCCTGCCAAAACCTCACACGAACCCACTTTTTTTGAATTCAGTTTTTGAAATTTAAGCTTCATTTTCCAAAATTCTTTGCGCATTCATCATCCTTGAACTTCATACAAACTCTCCAACACTTAAACCAATCAAAACGACCCATAATTCAAGCTACAGAAGTCCAGTTTCAGAGCTTCTTACTTGAACTTCGAAAAGGTAGAATTCTCCACCATTTGGATCCAAATCAAGCACTAATATATTCTACTCCTTTGTCTGATTCTAATGTTGCTTACAATTTTTAAATCCATTGAGAATTGAGAGAGAAATCTCAAATTGAAGGTGCTCTCTATTTTATGATTTTTTGATTCATAGCTCTCTCCATACCTTATATAAATTTGGCGCGATGGTTGTGTTAGAATCGTCTTGAAGAGACGAGTTCAATGATGCTAGCCTGAGATCCTAATTTTTCAATTTGAAGGATCTCATAAAATCCCCATTGTAGGGTGTCTGGAGGTTAAAGACGATGATATGTCTCGTCTCAGCCAATGATAGCGTGCCAAGCGTTTTAATTTCATTGGTTGCCCTTTTTCTGATCCCATGTGTATTTCACTAAGGTCCATATCAAGCACAGCGCCTCTGGTCCATTGGATTAGCTTGCTAATGTGTTTTGACTATGATCTGATGGTCCACATCTTTTTGGTTTTATTTTATTTTCTGATTTTATATTTTATTTGATTAAATTTTCAAAAATTCATAACTCTTTTATTTTTCATCCAAAAATTATGAAAAAATTCACAAAAATACTTTGAATTATTTCTTATTTCATGAATATTTTTTCACATTTTTATTTTAACATTTGGTATTTTTTATATTTTTTTATTATTTGCTTTCTTTTTTAATTACTTAAAAAAATACTTTCTAGCAATTTTTAATTCTGAAAAAAATTCATAAATATTATTTTGCATATTTTTTACTTTCTGAAAATTTTATGGAATTTTATATTGAGGTTTACTATTTTTTATCCATTTTATGTTTGTTTTAGCAATTTTAAATAGTTTTAAAATAGTTTCTGACTTTTAAAAATTGCCAAAATTTTTATAAAAATATTTGGATCCATTTCTTATTTTTCTATGGCCTTATTTTTCATTTCTTGATTAATTTGAGCATAATTGATATTTTCCTCATTATTTTCTATTTTTTAAACATTTTTTAACCCTTTTAATGTATATATTAAATATATTATTATTTTGTGATTATTTTCTGGCTGTCTTGAGTTCATTTTTTGATCATGACTTTATTAACATCATTGGATCTTGGGTGTTGAGTTCAACTCCACCAAAAATAGATGAATGATTTTAATAATAGTTTGATTAAATTTTTAATTCAAAAGTGGTTTATTCATCTTTTTGCCCTAATCCTCTTCATCTCATCCCCTTCTTATTGCACTAAATGTTGTTTGAGCATGATCTCTATATCATGTCTCAAAACAAATGGTGCATAGATTGTTATTGACCGGCCCCAAAATAGGTGTGACTTCTATATAAGTCCACTTACGATTGCTTAACATAGCGCTAAATTTTGTCCCGATTCGAATAAATGATCATTCATGGCCCAAACTTATGATTGCAAGCCCAAGTATGTTAATTTGACCCCTTTGATCCAATAACCTTGAGATTCATTGTGTGAAGGCTTTGGTTCTACCAATCCTCTAATTGATCTACAACACCTTTGGTCAACGCGGATCACTTAAACATCGTTGATCATTAAATGGTACTTGTGAGAATTCCAAATGGATGATATACTTAACAAAAAGCAAATGCAACTTGTTGTGTGGAGGCTTTGGTTCTACCAATCCTCTAATGAGTTCCAAATGTAATTTTCAAGATGGTCATCCAACTAACCACTAATTGTTGACTTGTTTTATCTTATACTTTTATTCTTTTTATGCTTTATGTACTATTTATTTTCAGCATTTACATTTCATACCCTTTTCATCTTTGCTCATTTGAGCATTTATTTTCTTGTCATTTTTACTTTGCTCACTTGAGATTTTATTTTATTTTCTTAAGATACTTAATAATCAACATAAACCCAAAAAATCTTAATGGTACTTGAACTATTTGGTTACTATCCTTGGCACTATGGAGCATGGGACTTTTTCTTGGACTTAGGATTAGAAACCTTGTCCTATCTTGTATACCTTGTGATCTTATCTAATTATTGTGTCTGGAGTTATTGAGGTTTACCTCAAGACATTGGGTTGCTTATTTGCTTTTGTGTGCAGGTTTTTGTGATTACATTCTTTGTTTGTAATTTGGAATTCACCCGTATACAGCTGTTACGCTGCCCAATTTTTGTGAAGACTTAATACACTTGAAGAGGTCTAGTATCTTCACTTGCTTGGTTTCAATCCAAATAATGGGAATTCTATCTTGACTCATAATGTCAAACTTTGGCTTCCTGTTAGTTAGATGGATCTTATCCTTAGCTTTTACCTTATGCTTTAGGATAGTCTCTTCTTCTCCTCCCATCTTCTTAAATTTCAGAAATCTTCTCCCTCCTTTTGAAAACTCTTCTTGTTTCTAAACTTGAAATGCTTTCATAATAAACTTGGACTTATGTCCATGCATTTTCAAAATCATTTTCATCAAAAAACTTCAATCAACTTAATAATACCTTGACATTTTTGTGAGAAGACTAAAAGTCAATCAATCTCATTTCAAACAATTTTGCCACTTTGGCTTTTATCTTTAAACTTTTCTAAAAAGATTAGACTCTTGTCAATCCTTGTAGTGATGCAAACAACTATACTTCTATAATATGTAGTAAAGTGAGATATTTTCCACTTGGGTGTTGAGTGAGGAATTGTTGGTTTTAAAATCCAAGCCATATTCTCCACTTTGAGATGATGCAAATTCTCCTTTATCATGATTGTGGGTAGTAAGTATGTTTTCCACACGGACAATGACAATGATGTCTTATCTCTTAAAATCAACCAACACACTTGTGTTCCAAATTTTTAAAAGAGGAACTATGTGTACCCTGATCCCATATTGCACGAAAGGTGGTACATAGGCACTAAAGGTTCGCAACTGCGGCGGGTGCAAAAATCATAAAAACATCTCTTTTCTCACCTCCACCATCTATTTTATATACAACACATTTTTATAGCCAAAATATGCAGATTTTTCAAAGAGGTTCCTACGGAGTACCATAGATGTTTAGGGTGCTAATACCTTCCCTTTGCATAACCAACCCCCTTACCTTGAATCTTTCCCCCTCTTTTTTGGGTTATTCGCTCTTTTCCCATTCCTTTGGAAATAATAAAGCACGGTGGCGATTTATATTTAGATTTGTACAAAGTCTAGTCAATCCAATGGCTTAGTCTTGAACATTTCTACCGCTACACCAACCTAATGGTACAAACAGTGCATGCTAAAAGCGTTGCCATGTATAAGGTCCTGAGTTCAAGCCCAAGCGAGTGCTTATGTATCTATTATGTTATTTTTTCCTAACAAACAAACTGACCCTGGACCCAAGCATAAAACTGTTTTCTACACAAAAACTGTTTTCTATACAAAAACTGCTTTCTACACAAAAACACCAAAAATATATTTAAATTATTTAGTTTATTTTATTTAGCTTCTTAAAATGAAAAAGTCCAAAAAAAAATTCCTATTTATTTTATTTTCTTTAATTTAATTAAATTTCCTTAACAAAATCAAAACAAATTCATTTTCTTTTCATTCATTTCTTATACATTATATTCCTCTCAATTCTTGTACATTTATTCAAATTCAATATGGTTGTAATAGATAATTAGGATTTAATTTCTTGCAATACCCATTTGTAAATTTGTGCACCCCATCCCCAAGTGATGTAATAGCATAGTAAATTTACTTTCCTCAATTTATCGCTTTCATATAAAATGCTAGTAATTAGGGTTTGTATGGAAAGATAAAATCAATACTTAGAAAATCCTAATTTAAGATACAATCAAGCATGAAAGATAAACACTTGCACACTTGCATCTCTAGGGTTAACTCCATTTGTTGCCTTACGAAAAATGGTCATAATATGCATGTGAGACATCTTAGCAATAATAAAAAATACAAGATCATAGTCCCTAGATGACGAATGTTAACTTATAAATGATCTTAGTCCCTCAAAAGAAATGCTAAGATATCTCACAACATTTTTGTTCATGACTATACAACGACCCACGCTCGTCCCTTTACATCCAAAGATAAGGCTTCTTACCAATCAATGGTAAGATAGTAATATTAAAGGAAGATTTGAACAAAAAGACTTTTGAGTAGGTAGAAATGTTCTTAGTTGCTTGCTCACAATCCATCTTCAAAAACATACATCTTTTTAAACACACCAAACACTTTCAAAACATGAAAATATTTTCAAAAAGTCCAACACTTTGTATGCATTATTATAAAGACGAGAATCATTACAAAGTTTTCCTCAACGAATGCGCTTTTCAAAAATACTTTCAAAACCCATTACAAACACATTTAAAACAAAGCATTTTCAAGTGATCTAGCAAGCAACTAAGAGACCATAGATAACTATGGATGAAAAGGGTACTAACACCTTCCTTTTTCATAACCTACCCCCCAAACTCAAGAAAATATCTCTAAAGGTATTTCCTGTTCTTTTTACCCTTTCCTTATTGGATAAAAGAAAAATCGATGGCGACTCTTGCTATCCGTAAAAATTTTGATAAAAAACAAAACAACCAAGTCAGTTCTCCCACCGTATTACATCAGGATTCGCAGTAACTCACTCGGGATAATGGTAAACTCTACTAGGGAAGAGGAGTTTTGTTAGTGACTTGAAGAAGTTAAACTATTATCTGGTCTGATCCAGGTTTTGTAGTAACTTTGGAGATAACACTGACTTTATTGATGACTTCACTGGGGATTAGGGGTTGTGGTCCTTTAATTTGTAATAGTCTGAGAGGAAAACTCAAGCTGGGGAATATGTAGTTTGTTGGGGAAATAAACCTTGTTGAAGAGAATATTTGACAAACTGCTAGGGAGGTGTTTTCTTTTGGCAGAACTCCTCGAGGATTCTTCTTGAGACCAAACTCAGTTGGGGAGAGGTTTTCTGGAGAATAAAACTCTGGTTGGGGATTGCATGGATCCAAATTTATGGGGATATCCTTGAATTTAGCCTTGTGGGGTTTGTACCCATATTTGTAAAGATTATTCTGTGGGGATAACCTTATAGAGGTGGCTCTGGAGACTTCAACGGGGATCACCTTATAAAAGGGACTTTGTGGGGATTTGTCACTGTTTATAGCGCTGCTAGAAAATGTGTGCTTGGTTGTACATGACCCTTTGATGGAATTCAAGTTCAATGTCCCAAGTGATTTAGATGCAGACCTGCCCCTGGTTATTCAGCACTTCTTGGGAGATTTCTTAGAATCTCGACTTGACTGCCACAGATGACTTGGACAGTAACATGCCATTCCCCCTTGATTATGGGAGTTTTGTTTTTGGAAGCGTCATCCAATTTTGAAGTGGTTCTGTTTCTTGGGAGAATTTGCGTTCATTGGATATTCGTCGTGTGAATTTCTCTGTTGTCAAACAAATAGCCATATGAAAACAGCGGTATTCAAACAATGCAAAGTTTATGTTTGACTTGAAGTTTTGAAAATTCACTTTTATAAAATAAAAGAATTTTGTAAGAATATGAATCCAACTTAGGATTTACAGTAAGCCTTACCAGAGTCAGTATACCTTTTGTAACAGTATGCTTTCAAACTAATTCATGCTTCAATTATGACTTTTAAAGGGTTGTAGCGTGACTTGGTTCACGGTTTAAGAAACAGAGGATAAGGCTCAAAGTGTATTTATACCCAAACCGTTCTCCATGATGTTCTCCAGTCCTATACTCGGTTAATTGCATGTTTTGAATCCCAATTGAGTCTGGAATGACGTTTTGGTGATGGTTTGGACAAGTTAAGTTTGTTGGAGAAGGAAGTCATTTTTTGTAACATCTTTCTATTGTTGAAGATTTGTAGCGGCCTCTTTTGATTTATTATCCCTAATTTTTGCCTGACTGCTCTTATTTTGATATTACAGCCAGCGAAATGCGCCATTTTTTCTTAAGTCTCCTTTGTAGTTTTAACTCAGTGGACTTTTCTTTTGGACCGTCTTTTGATTCAGAAGGATGTTTTTGATGTCACTTGTTGTGTATGAAGTGAAAGCTTGCGATTGAACGTGCTTTTGAATTAATTGAGAAACTACCCTGCCCCAGGTTATGATTAAAGGTTTTAATTTGTGCAAAAAAGAAAACTCCTACTTCTTTGGCTCAACAAGGTTGACTAGGGATTATCTTCCTTATAACTCATGTGTTTAGGGTTTGAAACAACGCATGTACATCGTCAGCAAGGTCTGTTCAAAAGCATACTGTATGAGAATATGACATTGTTTTTGTCATCCTCCCTCTAAAGGCTTACAACTTTTAACGAGAGTTGAATATCACGAAAAAAAGGGAATAAAAGCACAGTTTAAATATAGTAAAAACGAAAGGATTAATTCAAGACAAACATATGCAGTGCATTAATGAAAGTAACCAAAGTCTGACATAAAGATAAGTGTTTAAGCAAACAAAAAAATTACAACTGAAAATTCGAATGAACAAAAATTTCTCCGCTTAAATTTGTCACTTCAGATGGTGTGTCTTTGAGGGATGACAGAAAAACTCCAGTTGACCATCTTGTGCAAATTCCAACGCTCCTTCATCGATCAGGTCTTGAATCTTGTTCTTCAATGCCCAGTAGTGGTTAGTGTCGTGTCCCCGACTGTTGGAGTGGTATGCGCACTTTTCATTGTGTTTGTAGTTAGGAGCAAAAGTGTTAGGTTTTTGAGGAGGCTCCCTTAATGTAACCAGCTTGGCTTCCAATATATGATGCAATGCTTAAGCCAAGGACATGTTGATCTCTGTAAATTGTCTTTTGAGCATATCTTGTTTATGCTAACCACCTTGTCGTGGTTGGCGAGGCCTTTGTTGGATTCTTGGTGTAGTAGCCACTTTGAAGGGTGTTCTCTCGACCAAGCCAACTTCTTGTCTCATCGGAGGCTGATTAATGACTCAATCCCCAATTCTAGTTGTTTTTCCCATATGGTTTCATTCATCTTGATGAAGCTTGTTGACGAGGGCTCTCAACTCTTATTGTCCCCGAGCTAAGTTTTGGGTAAGAGCCATCTTCCCAGAATTTGGATTCTCATTGTTTCTATCTCTGCTTGCAATTATCTCATCTGGCCCTCCTTGTCTTCTTCAGGATTGTTATTGGTCATGCTCTTAATGAGAAGTGCTTTCACTTCTTCTTGCCCCTTGGATAAACTCGGGAACAAATCTTGAAGGTGATCATTTTGAGTTTGAAGATCTTGGACAGTTTGCTCGAGGGCCATCTTTTCTTGAAACAAACAGTAAACGGATGAGAAAACCTGGGAAAACCTGTCATGGCATGATGCATGATATGTGGATGCAATGTTTTCAAGGATCTCACAGGGTAAACACAAGAAAATGTTAGAAGTTGAACTTGGATCACAACTTTGACTGGAGAACTTCGTATTGTTGGATGTCCTTCCACGAGAATCAAGCTCACCATGCCAAGTGGGTCATAGCCCTTGACTCAAGTTACTGCGCTTTGGTCTTTGACGGCATTTGGTTAGAGCAGAATAAATCCTCTTTCCCCTTGATAGACATCTGGTTTACCATGACCCTGCATCACAGGCCCTTGATATCCTTGAAATGGTTATTGACAATGCTATGGTATGATGTCATGATGTTATGTACAAGTAATCATACACAAGCAAAAGCAAACAAGTCGCTATGTACAAACAAAACAAACAAATCCTTAGGTTTAGGCTTGCATGGAGTTTATAGGTAAGTACCCTCTTGAAGTTTAGTTGACGCAACCTGTCCTATAAAGTAATCGGGTTCTAGGGAATCTCAATATCACTGATCTTTCTTCATCGGGCATTGTTTCAGCACAAGCCTCTTTATTGGCGACTGAAATTTCCCAAAGTCTGATCTCAATGAGCATAGCATCGAGTATCAACCAATCTTCGTTGGAACCAAAGTATTCTATCTCACTACTTCCTAATGGCCAAGTTGTTCAATTAAAGGTTCTAAAGGTCAGTTAGCGCTTAATGGTACTATAAGGAAGCCTAATGTTATCCTCGACTGACTCAAGGAACATTAGTACAAGACAGAGTATCACACTAACATAGCTATCACTTTGTCCATATCGGTCTATGTCGTACAGCCTCTATGATTTATTGCTACTTACCTAAAAAGGTGCCCTAGATTCGGGTGTAGGATCTTTAACAATAATCCAAACAAGGACCCACAATGTAAAGCAAGCAAGTCAAACAATGAAAGCATTTTAAAGGTGATCTAGCTCTAAGGTAACCCCACTTTTAATTAATCCCCAGCAGAGTCTCCAGTTATGTAATACAGTGGGAGAACTGACTTGATTGTTTTACATTTGATCACAATTGTTGCGGATATCAAGAGTCCCCACCGAATTTTTGTTTATCCAATAAGGAAAGGGTGAAAAGAACAGGAAAGACCTTTGAGAGGTTTTCTTGAGTTTGGGGGCTAGATTATGAAAAAGGAAGGTGTTAGCACCCTTTTCATCCATAGTTATTTATGGGCTCTTAGTTGCTTGCTAGATCACTTTTGAAATTGCTTTGTTTGAAATGTGTTTGTGGTGGTTTTTAAAAGTATTTTTGAAAAGCGCCTTCGTTTAGGCAAACTTTGTAATGATTCTCGTCTCTATAAGAACGCATACAAAGTGTTGGACTTTTTGAAAATATTTCATGTTTAGAAAGTGTTTGGTGTATTTGAAAATATATTTGTTTTTTTAAAGATTGATTGTGAGCAAGCAACTAAGAACGTTCTACCTACTCAAAAGTCTTTTGTTCATTTATTCCTTCCTTTGATATTACTATATTACCATTGATTGGTAAGAAGCCTTATCTTTGGATGTGAAGGGACGGACGTGGGTCATCGTATAGTCATGAATAGCAATGTTGTGAGATATCTTAGCATTTCTCTTGAGGGACTAAGATCATTTATAAGGTAACATTCGAAGCGTCATCGAGGGACTATGATCTTTGATTGTTTTTGCTAAGACGTCTCACATGGATATTATGACCATTTTTCATAAGACAACAAGTGGAGTTAACCCTAGAGGTGTAAGTGTGCAAGTTTTTATTTTTTCATGCTTAATTATATCTTGGATTAAGGTTTTCTAAGCATTGATTTTATCTTTCCATACAAACCCTAAGTTAGTAGCATTTATATGAAAGTGATAAATTGCGGAAAGTAAATTTACTATGCTATTGCATCACTTGGGGGATGGGTATAAAAATTTACAAATGAGGATTGCAAGAAATTAAATCTTAATTATCTATTACAACCATATTGAAACTTGAATAATGTACAAGAATTGAAAGGAATATAATGTACAAAAATAGAAATGGAAAGGGAATGGATTTTGGTTTTTTTTAAAATAAATATGAAAATAAAATATTTTTTATGATATTTTTATATATTCATAAAATAGACATTGTAAATAAATAGTGTGCGAAAAATCAACTCAAAAGGAGTTGTTTGGATTGGTTGGAAAAATGTTGAAGTTTGTCAAAAAAATGAAAATAAAAAAAAACAAGTGATAAAAAAAGTTTCGGTACTGCCAAGGTTTGAACCCAGGTTCTCCACACCATTCCTTTAGAACGGCCATCACTCAATATGTTATAAATTTGCATGTTAGTTTGGAAAAAATACAAAAGGTCTCGCTGGGGCTCGTGTAACACTCCAATTCTACCCCAAGCAATTATCGAAAAATCAGAGTATAAAATTTCCAATATAATCAAGATGTCATATATTCAACAAAGCACATAACTTTGTCATGCTTTTAGAATAGATACATAACACTTAAAGAATCGGAATAAACACAACTCATGAATAAAGTCTTCATAACATAAACCAAACTTTGATTAATCATGCAGCGGATTCATAATAATTCTCTAAATAAGATATAGTATCTTTTGAATCATGAAATAACATCAATATAATAAACTCCTCAAATAACAACATAAGGTTCATTAAATAAACAACAGAATAAGACAAGCGTTCATTTCCCCCCGAGTGATACGTATCAGAGTAAATGACACCAAACTCAAACTAACAATGTTATCGGCTACTCATCTTGGTTACATGCACGTTACCAACAAAGGGCAACATTCAAACAGAAGGGGTGAGATATCAAACTACATAAATAGGGTTATGATAAACAATATATTAGGTAAAGAATATACGATTCACCACTTCACATGACAACCACATCAAGCAACATAATTCACCTACACATCAATTCACCTTATAACATCTCCTAGCATAAATAACACTTCAAATAAGCAACATATTAACGACCCTAAATGTGACTCAACTATGCAAATGCATGTGGTACCATTGGAGCAGAACTCCCAACTTAAAAAGTTCCAGTTTACCGAGGCATAAGGCAAAGCCTTCAACTTAGAACATTCAAATCCAGGCCAACATAGGTGAGCATTCGCTCCAACTTAGAACATGCCAATGCAGGCCAACTTTAATGTTATGCTATGCTATGCAACGATATAAGCAACCACAACTCGACAATGCAACAACAACCACAACATAACAACAGTTAACATAACAACAAATCACACTGTTCAACATTGGCCAAATGCCTACAACACAATATATCAACGGGATCAACAACTTTTCATTGCAACAACATATTCATTATATATTCACTAGGAATCACACCATAAGGCTACCCACAGAAATAATTCATAGTCACATTATCAATAGCGAATTCCACATATACACAATGATACCTTGCAACAACAACACATTCACCGATCAACATAAAATAACACAACATTGGTCATAAGACCTATAATCAACAATGTCCATAAACTGGATGGAATGACTTAACCAACTGTATCGGAAATTCGGCGTAATCGACATAATTTCAACAAAAATACATGTCCATAATTACCTACTAATTAAACTTAGTTACCAGTCAAATTTCGTTAAATTCCGGACAACTAATTATACCACCTAATTCAGCTATTGATCAGAGGTTTTTACACATGAATTTTAGTAGTTACTTAGTCATTTCTCCGTTCAACTAATTGATGTTTTATTCCTTATCATCGTATATTATGCTTTGGTTTGTAGAAGAATCAAACAGGACGAATCGGGTCAGAAAAAGTGCATAAGTCTAAATTTCAGAAAATTTACTACAGCAGCTGACACGGGTGGCCGTGTTGCCTGACATTGTTGTGTCAGGAGAAGGAAAGGGGAAGGCGTGGATTGAAGGAGCTGACACGGGTGCCCGTGTCATCTGACACGACCCGTGTCAGAAGGCCTGGAGCTTAAAAACCAGTTTTTCCTCCCTTTACACATGTGCCTTGTTCTTGTTCATTCCTTGTTTCAATTAACCAATTATCCTAGCTTAGCATTAACCCAACATAGTTCAAATACAACAAATAATAACACAACTCAAATCAATCGTTAATTTTAATAGCAACGCAACCAATTTTTAGCACAACATAGTAGTGAAACTAATACCCTAAACCCCAATTAAAATTCATCATACTCCCATTTATTTAGCAAGAACCCCACCCTTACCTTGGATTGAGTGCAGCTCTAAGAAGCTTCAATGGAATTTCTAGGAATTTGGCACTAGTAGCAACTTCCTCTTGTTCTTCTTCTCCTTTCAAAACCATATTCCTCTTTCTCTTCTTTTTCTTTCTTTTCCTGATAACACTAACTCTCTTTCTCCTCTAATTCTATTTCTACTATAATATTATTTCTCTTAATAAATCTAAATGGGCCTAAGTGACATACCCCCTTATTACTTCACAACACCACGAATTAAGCCTAATACCATATTTGAGCTTAATGATAAAATAATACTTCAACTTAATTCCACCAAATTAAATCCGATTATTTATCATGCCACTAAATAAAATAATTTCGACTTCGACGATAAAAATTCTAATTAATATAAAATATTCAAAAATATTTAAGTAAATAAATAATTAAATATCGAGGCATTACAGCTCGAACCCAGGACCTTCTACATGGCAAGGCTTTAGCGCGAGCTGTTTGTACCATTGTGGTGGTCTGTTTCATCCGTTAGTAAGATGATTTCGATTAGATATAAAATGAACTCGTTTCTAAATGTTTGAACATGGGTTCATCTTAGTCCTTTGCGCATGCAGGGATGCATAACTCCATTGTTAAGCTTCGAAAAGCTTCATTTCTTAGCCAAATCGAAAGAAAGTAAACATTAAACCTGCCTAAAATTTGAATACGAATCCAACCATGTAATTCTTTAAAGCTATAGGTCAAAGGTTAGCATGAATGTTGTCCAGTACCAAAACTAAAACCTAATTGATCAGATATGAAATTCTCAATGTATAAGCAGTGATAATCAAAACTAAGAGCATGGTCAACTTCCTAGATATGATATCTACATCTTTTCTTTTATTTGTATGTGCTGAAAATGCTTGTTTCAAGATATCACAGTTAAGAAATATTACCTCTTGAAATGCAAATTGAATGAGCTTCGTATGACCTCCAGAAATGGTTCGATGATGGATTAAGCTTGCAGGGACCTTCCTTGAGCTAGTGGGATCACTGCTTTGCTTTAAAAGTCACTGGATCGAAAGGTTGGTATATGGAAGCTTGGAGTGAATCGAAAGTCTCACTAACGTATGAAGGGATTTGAGATTTTTATGTGTAAAGTCAGGATGTGCCAAGTTTTATGCTTGTGTGCAGGTTCTGAGTTTTTTGAGATTTTGGGAGTGTTTGAGGAATTTTCAACACAATAAGAATCTGGACCTTTAGCTTGCAAATGGTCTCTCTATTTATAGAGAAAAGGTTTGGGAAGTTGAAGTAATCATATTTTTAATATGACAACTTATGGTTTGGTTGGAATGCAAATATCAAGTTATCCAAGTTTTCCATGATCCCAAGAAGAAGTACCAAAGTTACTGGTTTGGAGGGGTTGCTTTCTATGATTTATGGTGGGGCAAGAATCAGAAGCAAACAAAGTATGGGCTCAAGACAAATTTGTACCAAATATTTTGCTTTCAATGAATAGCAATGATAACTTTATGCCATAAATGTAAAGATCTTTTGGACAATGACTTAATAACTTGGGTAAGAGCTTAATTCATTGTGTAAACAATTTATTATGGAGTGAAACACAAGTTTGAGTCCAGCAAAGCAAGATCATATAGCATGGCCTATGGATTCTGTCTGTGACTTGATTCCTTGAATCGAATACTTCATCCCTTCATTTTGATCATAATGATCCACAACTTTCGACCAAACTCATTAATAGACAAAGCAATATATGTTTCCACCAATTGTGTTTTCTTATAATGGACCAACAATTGTATGTTCTTCGAATCCATCAATTGTATGTTCTTCGAACGGACCACCAAATGTATGTTCTTAGAATGGACCACCAGTTATATGTTCTTTGAATGGACCACCAATTATATGTTCTTCGAATGGGAAACCAAATGTATGTTCTTCGAATCCACCAATTGTATGTCCTTTGAATGGACCATATTCATCTGAATGTACCAGTAACATGGTGGGAGAACTGACTTGGTTGTTTTGCGTTTGATCGCAATTGTCGCAGATAGCAAGAGTCGCCACCAACTTTTCTTTTATCCAAAAGGAAAGGCTGAAAAGAACAGGAAAGACCTTTGAGATTATTTTCTTGATTTCGGGGGGTACATTATGAAAAGGGAAGGTATTAGCACCCTTTTCATCCGTAGTTATCTACGAGCTCTTAGTTGCTTGCTAGATCACTTGCTTTTGTTTGAAAATGTGCTTTGTGTGGTTTTTTGAAAGTATTTTGAAAAGGCGCCATCGTTTAGGCAAATTTTGTAATGATTCTCGTTCCTAATAATGTGTACAACGTGTTGATCTTTTGAAAATGTTTTCAAGTTTGAAAGATGTTTTGAAAATCTTGGTTTTTGTTTTGAAAATAGCAAGGATGTTTTGGTTTGAAAATGAGCAAGTGTGATACTGTGGCAGAACCGACTGTTAATACTGGTTTGCATTTTGTATTCACAAATGTCGCGGTAAGAAAGAGTCGCCACCGACTTTTATTTTATCCAATCAGGAAAAGGAAAAAGAACAGAAAAACCTTTTTTCGAGAATATTTCTGAGTACGAGGGGTAGATTATAGAAAGGGAAGGTGTTAGCACCCTTTCTATCCATGGTTTTCCATGGGCTCTTAGGTACTTGCTCATTTTAAAATTGCTTGTGTGTGTGCTTGTTTTGAGAAAAGTTTACTTCGTGATAACCCTTGTATCAGTCCTCAAGGATGTGACGAAGTTGTTTTGAAAACTATTTTGAAAAAGTGTTTGTGTGAAAAGTTTATTTGTTTGAGCAAGCACTTAAGAGTTAATCTACCTACTCGAAAAAGACCGCTCGTTTTCCTTTAGACAGCGCTATCCCGTTATTAAGGAATAGGTAGCACCGTCGTTGGAGTTTTAAGGGACGTTTGAAGGGACAGATATGGTCACAAAAGCAATGTTAGGAGGTGTTAGTAATCATCCTAAATCCTTAAAGATCTTTTTCTGAGGCAACATCCGAATGGGTCATTTGGGATCTTTCAGGGCTAGAGGACGACCACTAACAAACCATATACTTCATGACTGCTTAACAGGAGGCAACCGAAGTGGAGTAAACCCTAGAAGTGAGCATGTGCGAGTGAATTTTTTAAGTTAATTTGTCTTTGCACATTTAGGATTTTCTACCGTTTTAATTTTCAAATATTATTTACATACAATCCTATTAGCATACATCTAACAGTTTATAATTTCGGAAATTAAAAGTGCGAAAATAGAAATCCTAACTATTACATGGCTTTCGCATATACAGAATTATTTGTGATTGTAAATAAAATGCAGAATTAAAACCTAATTAAAGCTATTACAACCTCCGAGCAATTACAAAAATAATTTAAAAAAAGTAATTGACATATGTGCGACGAATTAAATGCGAGGACAATTAGAAAACCTAAAAAATATAATTTGAGAAAAATATTTAAGTTATTTTTTAAAGAAAAAATTAATTATTTACAAAATCAAATCCTAATTTCTAATTGATTTTAATTATAAAAAAGGATTTAAATTAACCTAATTTCGAATTAAATTAATTAATTAAAGAAAATAAATATTTTATGAAAAAAAATGATTTTGGTGTTTTTTGTGATTTTGATTAAATAAAAAAATAATTTTGATGTTATTTTAAAAATAAAAATAATTAGGAAATATTTAAAAAGAAATAAAAATAATAAATAAATAAAAGAAGAATGGGCCTGTTTAAGCAATTGGAGGGGGTGTATTGTTGAAATTATTCCAGGCCCACCAAGCTGAAGCCCAGTCACCGCTTGATCCAGTGGGGCTCCCTCCTGATGGTGTACCATGGTCTCTGGAAGGTGGGGACGTTGGATCTAGTTGATCATGAATCCTGTGGCTGGCTGTTGATGGCGCATAATAGGCGCTTGGGATGGTGATGCATAGGATCTGCAAAGGAAAATAAAATAAAGAATGTTGTTGGGACCTGGGATCGAACCGAGGTCCTCTACCCTTTCCAACACACGTCCTTGCCAGTTGTGCTACATGTTTTATTTGTTAATATAATAACAATAATATATAATATATAAATCACGGTAGCTGAGTCACAAACGCGCGCGAAATTCAAAAAGGCCAATGGTTATCAGCCACGTTCTTATCTTCTTCCTGGAACCATCGTTTTAGATAATGACCTTTTACCTACGGACAGTGCATGTAACTCAAAACCTGTAAATCTCAAAAATCTAACACAGGCATGATAAATTAATTATCGCTACATCAATCAATTTGTTTTGACCTCACGAGTACGATGGTACCCTTTGTGTAGGCCAATTTCACATGTATCAAGAAGCCCCAAAACGTAAGGGCAAACCCCAGCCATGGCAGTCACACATATAAGCCTCAAAAATTCAATTAAACAATCCAGAAATGTTAGAAATACATCAATGATTACAAATATGTCATTAAATTATGCTAATGATGCAAGAATGGTGGTAATCGATTTTTAAAAAGAAAGCAAACCGTATGAGGTCTAGGGAGTGATTATGGGTGTGATATTGCTTGCTACTGATTGTGTTAGTTTCTGGGAAGGTCTGGGAATCGTTTAGGAATGTTGGAAGTCCTTGAATCACCCTCTAGGGTAGAGATCAGATCACCACTTTTTGCCAAAATTTTGAGTTTGTTCTAGTGTTCTTCACGACTGCAATCCCTTGTTTTTGTTCTTGGTCTTGTTCATATTGTATGATATCTTTCCAAATTATGCCTAATCATTCCATTCTTGTGCCAATCAACCTTGATTCGATTTGATCTTGATATGCCAGCATAATTAGCTTGTGATCCTGTCCAAAAATCAGATCAAAACAAATCTTTGCTATTATTTGTCATTTATTTGATTTAATTCAATTTTTAATTAATAAAAAATCAAAATAAAATGAAAAATGAAGAAAATAATGTGTGAGTGAATATTTGGGTCGTGTACCATGTTATGAGTGAGGTGCAAGCATAAAAAGTTAGGGCCATTTAGCAAAAAATGCATTTTTGAGCACATTTGACTTTTGGCAACTTTACAAAAATGGTCAACTTTGACAAGGAATATTTATTCCAATTTTAACCCTAGAGAGGTGTTCTTGGACTTTTTAGAAATCTTAGGATGTTCCCTAAACAACCATTTTGGTCTCATCTCAATTGGGTCTTCCATGTTCATGTAAGAAGCTTTGACCCAAAAAGTGTTTTTGTTGACTTTTCAAAAGGACCTATAATGTGGAAATTCATATATTTTTGTGAGTGCATATTTTGAACTTAAGGGATGAGGATGAATTGTAGATAATTGCATCATCTTCAAAATGAGCCTTGGATGGGAAATTTATGATAAAGTATGAGGAAGTTATGCTTAGTCAAAGTTTTGTTGACTTTTCCTAAGAACCCCTAATTTAGCAACTTTTGGGTTTTGATGAATTTGGGGCATTACTTGAGGAATCATGATCAACCCTTGATAAAATGATGGATATAACTTCAAAATGTTTATGTTGACCAAAAATCTTTAAGTTTGACTATATGTGGGCCACAATTGACTTTTTACCTAATACAGTCGATTCTCAAGCATCTGAGCAGTTGATTGAGCAAACTTATTGTGCAAGGCTTGAATTTTGACATGAAGGGTCTTGAGAACATATTAGGACCATGGAAAACATTTGGAACCTTTGGAGCTCCCACACCCTGATGAAAATGGAAACCCTAGTTTGAGATACATTGTCTTATGAGAGAGTTTGTCTAGTCAACTCTTGGGAATCCTTGAGCAAGTTGAGGATATCAATGGGCATGTGTTGAATAAAATGAGAGGGTAAATTTTAGGGTAAAATAGCTGCCCATGTTCAATCTTCTTAAACCTGGGGATGTAGATTGGCTTGTCTGCCTTTCGTGGTCTGAAGGTGGAAGATGATTGAACACTAGAGTGCCCAGAAACTTGCACTCGTATGAAGTGATACTTGATTTGGTGATATCGGGAATGGGCTTACAGATGCCATTTGGAAGTTGAAGGAGAATCTTCGGGGATGGGCTTAAAGATGCCATCCTGGATGTGACGGAGAATCGTCGGAGATGGGCTTAAAGATGCCATCTAGAGGGTGTTGATTTCCTGAGATATTCCTTTGATGAGAATTCATGTTCCTGTCATTGAGGAGGAATCTGCTGAGGAGTGTTGGTATCTGTCTTGGGAGAAATAGAATTTTAGGAGCTTCATTTGTCCGTTACTCTACTGGGGAAATAACTCCTGCTTGAGGAAGCGGAAGTGAATTGCATATCTGGTCAGGGTACAGGATGCATAACGGCTTACTGGGGAAAGGTGAAATCGACCAAAACTGGTCGGGTCTAGGTTTTACCGTGTTGTAAACTTCCGTCTGGAGAAAAGAGAGAAGAAACCTGGATGGTAAGGTTGCTTGGAAATGAAAGCCTGGATAGTAGGGCTATGAGAAGGAACCTGGATAGTAGCGTTACTTTGAAATGAAAGCCTGGATAGTAGGGCTATGAGAAGGAACCTGGGTAGCAGGGTTACTTAGAAGTGAAAGCCTGGATAGTAGGGCTGTGAGAAGGAACCTGGGTCGTAGGGTTACTTCAAGATGAAAGCCTGGATAGTAGGTCTGTGAGAAGGAACCTGGGTCGTAGGGTTACTTCGAGATGAAAGCCTGGATAGTAGGGCTATGAGAAGGAACCTGGATAGTAGGGTTACTTCGAAATAAAAGCCTGGATAGTAGGGCTGTGAGAAGGAACCTGGATATTAGGGTTACTTCGAAATGAAAGCCTGGATAGTAGGGCTATGAGAAGGAACCTGGATAGTAGGGTTACTTCGAAATGAAAGCCTGGATAGTAGGGCTATGAAAGGAACCTGGATAGTAGGGTTACTTCGAAATAAAAGCCTGGATAGTAGGGCTGTGAGAAGGAACCTGGATAGTAGGGTTACTTCGAAATGAAAGCCTGGATAGTAGGGCTATGAGAAGGAACCTGGATAGTAGGATTACTTCAAAATGAAATCCTGGATAGTAGGGATGTGAGAAGGAACCTGGATAGTAGGGTTACTTTGAAATGAAAGCCTGGATAGTAGGGCTGTGAGAAGGAACCTGGTTCGTAGGGTTACTTTGAAATAAAAGCCTGGATAGTAGGGTTGTGAGAAGGAACCTGGATAGTAGGGTTAATTCAAAATGAAAGCCTGGATATTAGGGTTATGAGAAGGAATCTGGATAGTAGGGTTACTTCGAAATGAAAGCCTGGATAGTAGGGCTGTGAGAAGAAACCTGGATAGTAGGGTTACTTCGAAATGAAAGTCTGGATAATAGGGATGTGAGAAGGAACCTGGGTCATAGGGTTACTTCGAGATGAAATCCTGGATAGTAGGGTTGTGAGAAGGAACCTGGATAGTAGGGTTACTTCAAAATGAAAGCCTAGATAGTAGGGCTATGAGAAGGAACCTAGATAGTAGGGTTACTTCGAAATGAAAGCCTGGATTGTAGGGTTGTGAGAAGGAACCTGGATAGTAGGGTTACTTCGAAATCAAAGCCTGGATAATAGGGCTGTGAGAAGGAACCTGGATAGTAGGGTTACTTCAAAATGAGAGCCTAGATAGTAGGGTTGTGAGAAGGAACCTGGATAGTAGGATTACTTTGAAATGAAAGCCTGGATAGTAGGGCTATGAGAAGGAACCTGGGTCGTAGGGTTACCTCGAGATGAAAGCCTGGATAGTAGGGCTCATGGGAAGGAACCTGGGTCGTAGGGTTACCTCGAGATGAAAGCCTGGATAGTAGGGCTTATGGAAAGGAACTTGGATAGTAAGGTTACTTCGAGATGAAAGCCTGGATTGTAGGGCTTATGGGAAGGAACCTGGATAGTAGGGTTATTTCGAGATGAAAGCATGGATAGTAGGGCTTATGGGAAGGAACCTGGGTCATAGGGTTACTTCAAAGTGATAGTGTAGATTAGTTGACCCGTTTGGTTTCGGGAACTGATTTCCATTAGTTGTCAGCAGACGTGACCTGTATAATTGCTGGATTTGTTAAAGCTAATCGTCTTTTACTGCAAAGATATCAGGGTTAATTATATGCGATGCATGAAATGCAGGGTGAGATGATGTTCTCAAAATAAATGAGATTATGCTGTATATGATATGTATGCGCATGTCATGATGTATGTACATGAAATGCTATCGGAGTATGCCCGTGTCTGGGAAAATAAATCCCTGACTGTTGCTAGAGGTTCATGAATATTTTGTCAGGAAGATATTCTGCTTGAGAACAAACTCTGCAGGGAACAAACTTAGGAAGTTCATTTTTGTAGCTGAAGTGATGAACTCTGTCAGGGATTGAGTCTCTGTATCCTAGAGAAATACACTCTGCTTGGGGGAGGAAATTTATTGTTCCGCCCGTGATTACGAAATTCGGCTGGAGGATGTAGCTGTCAGGTTTCAGAATGACCCTGGCTGGGGAGGTTACGTCCTGTTTCAGGAAAGCTGACATCAATGCTTTTAAATACTTTTACTCTGTGGGGAGTGTATGTACCAATGATTGTGTTCCCAAGCTGGATCTATCCCGGCACCTGCTGGGCGGAGTAACTGTCGGGTTTGGCACTTCTTGTTTTTTCCTTGTTTTTGGAATTACGAGTAATTTCTTTTGTTTCTTATATAAATATTTATGAGCAGCAATCATTTTCAAATGCTTATATCAAAAATAAGTCATTGGACGTTCTTGCAAAATAAAACAGAAAAAGAAAAACAGATCGAAGTTTCTTGTGAAAATTATTTGTATTGATTTTTGAAGTTGGCCTGTAATAGGTGTTTCTGTACAAGGAGGCTGACGTTCTAGTAAGAGAACGCCGCCTTAAAAATAGAAGTTATACAAATTATGTAAAATAAAAAAACATATATGAGAAACAATCCCATTGGGTTCCAATTCTGCTATTGCCTTTATATCTTTAAACGTCTCATCACTTTGCTTCCTGGCCGAAAGTTGATCAGATTGATTGGCGCCATCCGAGCTTGATAGCCGATACTGAATTCTGGTCGCAAGATGATCCAATGAGATATAGTGGTACGCTTTATATCCCTAACTTTTTCCTGGACTTCCCTTTCGGGTTTTCAGTCCACCGGGATACCCTTTTTTGCCCAAGCCTCCCTTTCGGGTTTTCGACATGCCAGATGTACAAATTTTTTCATTTTCATCCCTTACTTTTGCCCGAACCATATTGGTTCGCCGGGAAGCCCTTATTTTTTCCTAGGTCAGTCAACCTAGCGGGTCTTTTAATTAGGCGTAGTATCTTTTCACTATATCTGCATTGACAGGGTGGGGAAGGTCGTCACCGTCCATGGTGGTTAGAATCATAGCTCCACCCAAAAAAATATTCTTAACCACAAATGGCCCTTCGTACGTGGGGGTCCATTTGCCCCTGGGATCACCTTGCGGTAGTATGATGTGCTTGATCACTAGATACCCGACTTGATATTCTTGACGCCTGACTTTCTTGTTAAAAGCCTTGATCATTCGCTTTTGATACGTCTGACCATGGCAGATAGCAGTAAGTCTATTTTCATCAATTAGATTTAACTAATCAAGTCGGGTTCGAATCTAGTCATCTTCGTACAAACCTGCATCCTTCATAATCCTGAGAGAAGGTATCTAGACTTCGATGGGTAAGACTGCCTCCATGTCGTATAACAGAGAGTATAGTGTTTCCCCTGTCGACGTCCGTGCTGAGGTACGGTACCCATGAAGAGCAAATGGTAACATCTCATGTCAGTCTTTGTATGTCACCGTCATCTTCTGTACAATCTTCTTCATGTTCTTATTAGTTGCTTCAACAGCGCCATTCATCTTCGGCCGATAGGGAGAAGAATTATGATATTGTATCTTGAACTGTTTATAGAGCTCAGTGATCATTGTGTTGTTGAGATTCATACCATTGTTAGTAATAATTTTTTCTGGCACACCATATCAACAGATCAGATTATGTCAGATAAACTACACCACGACATTCTTGGTTACTGTAGCAAAAGAGGTTGCCTCAACCCACTTCGTGAAGTAATCAATGGCTACTAGGATGAAGCGATGTCCATTAGAAGCGGTGGGCCTGATTTCTCCAATCATGTCGATGCCCCACATTGCAAAGGGCCACAGAGTTGTTGATCATTGCATTTTTATGCACATCCTTCCACGATTGTACTAATGCATTTCTTTATTTTATTGTGTTTATTTTTATGTTTTAATATGTTTTGCTAATTTATTTTATTTTTGCATTTAATTAATTTTCGTATTTTATTTTCAGCAACTGCAGCTTTCGCGGAAAAATTTATAACTGGAGCTACGGGAATCAGATTGAGGCGTTCTAATATTGGTTGGAAAGCTAAGAAAAAGACGTACAACTTTCTAGTTGTGGAAAGATGCTGATTCGGGATGTAGCAAGATTGAAAAAGTCGTTGAAGTTGCAGCATTTTATATTTAAGTTTGGGTCATTTATTTTGGGCCTGAGTTTTGTATCCGACCGAGTTGGGTTGTTTCTTTTTAGTTTTTACCTAGATGCTACAGAATTTTTGGCAGCCATTCACTGTTGATGAGAAAAGAGAAAGCTTTGTACGAATCAATGGAGAACTAAAACCTTTCTGACAGATTTACTGTACTCAGGTTCCAACTTTGAGATTGTTATAGCATTTGCAATTTAATTTCGATTCCTTTCAACTATGTTATGAGATTGTTGTTTGCTTAATTCGATTTTCATATAACATTGTTGATTTAATTTGATTGATAAATGTTTCCAAATTTTAATTGCAATTGACTTTGCTTAATTGTTAATTTGCGTCACTTTTAACCGTATGCTTAATTCGGCCATAGGAACATGTATCTCATAGTGTCAATAGCGCTTGTTAATTGATATTGTAATCAAATAGGATAGAAACTTTCTTAGGAGATTGTAATGTTAGCGTTCGATGATAGGTACGAACCGAGGCAGTGAATCCGTTTGTTATAATCACTCATATCAAAAATAGCTTATTTTATAATTACTTTTCATAATCAGCTTATTTGCCTAAAATCGAACCAACCCCCCCCCCCCCTTTAACTAGATTTCAGTTAGTTAATAATATTTCAAGAATCCTTGAGAATGATATTCGAGCCATTTGTCGCTATATTACCGTTTTACAAAATACTACAGTTTTGAAACCGTTGCGTAAAAACACTCGTTTTTAATCCGCACGCGACAGCGGATCAGCTATCAAGATGTTTAAGGGGACCGTAGGCACATGCACCTTATCAGCGTAGATTTGGAATTTATGACAAGTTCGAGAGTGCTAATAACAATTGGCTTCTATAGTGGACCAATAGTATCCTGCCCGTAGGATCTTCTTAGCCATGGTGTGTCCACTAGAATGGGTTCCGAAGGTGCCTTCATGTAGATCTGCCATGATCCTCTCTGCTTCATTTTTGTCTACACACCGTAGTAGTGTGGAGTCATGGTTGCGTTTATAGAGGATTCCATTACTGAGGAAGAACTTTGCAGCGAACTTTCTTAGAAACTTCTTATCATTGACAGATGCCCCTTCGGGATACTCTTGAGTCTCAAGATACCTCTTGACTTCGTGAAACCAGGGTTTGTCTGCCACTTCTTTGGTATCGATTTCACAGCAGTGTGTTGGTTCATCCAGCCTCTCAATGGTGATTTGGGGAGCTTCATTGTCCCACCTGACCTTGAACATTGACGACATGGTAGCTAGCACGTCCGCTAACTGATTCTCTTCTCGTGGGAAATGTTCAAAGGTGATCTCTTCAAAATGCGGCAGCAGTGTCAGTATATACTCTTTGTAAGGAATAAGGTTCGGGTGCTTCGTATCCCACTCACCTTTAATCTGACTTATCACCAGAGCGGAATCCCCGAATACACTCAAGAACTTGATCCTTAGGTCGATAGCGGCTCGAAGACCCATAATACATGCTTCATACTCTGGCATGTTGTTGGTACAGTTGAAACATAATCGGGCAGTGAACGGAGTATGACAGCCCTCAGGAGATATGATCACAGCACCAATGACATTACCCAGTGTGTTTAAGGCTCCATCAAAATACATAGACCATCAGGATCCTTCCTCGGGTCCTTCATCTGGTCCAGGTTCTTCACAGTCGGTTACTAACATGATATTCTCATCCAGGAACTCGAAATTCATGGACTGGTAGTCGCCCACAGCCTGATGTGCCAAATGATCCTCTAACACACTTCCCTTGATTGCTTTTTTGGTTGTGTATTGGATGTCATATTCGGTTAAGATCATTTGCAACCTTGTTATCCTTCCGGAGAGAGCGGGCTTCTCGAAAATGTACTTGATTGGATCCATCTTCGATATCAACAAGGTAGTGTGAGTCAGCATATACTGTCTCAGTTGACGAGCAGCCCATGCCAAAGCACAGCAAGTTTTCTCGAGCAATGAGTATCGTATCTCACAGTCGGTAAACTTTTTGCTAAGGTAGTATATTGCGTGCTCTTTTCGACCATACTCTTCATGCTGCCCCAGCACACACCCCATTGAATTGTCTAGCACTATCAAGTACAATATCAAAGGTCTTCCTTCAACTGGAGGCATCATAATTGGTGGTTCTTGAAGGTATTCTTTGATTCTTTTGAAAGCGGTCTGGCATTCATCATTCCACTTTACCACTTGATCTTTCTTCAGAAGCTTGAAGATTGGGTCACAAGTAGCAGTCAGATGTGAAATGAACCTGGCGATATAATTCAGGCATCCCAAGAAACCTCTAACTTCCTTCTCTGTACGGGGAGATGGCATTTCTTATATAGCCTTTACCTTTGCAGGATCTACTTGGATGCCTTTGTCACTGACAATGAACCCCAGAAGTTTACCAGACCTTACCCCAAAGGTGCACTTATTCGGATTCAACCTCGGCTTATATATCTTCAACTTGTCGAACAACTTTTGTATATGATCGAGGTGCTCTTCCTCAGTTTGAGACCTGGCTATCATGTCATCAACATAGACTTCAATCTCGTGGTGAATCATATCATGGAACAAAGCAACCATGGCGCGCTGATAAGTTTCCCCAGCGTTCTTCAACCCAAAAGGCATCACCTTGTAGAAGAAGGTGTCCCACTGTGTGATGAAGGTTGTCTTCTCGATGTCTTCAGGAGCCATCTTGATCTGGTTGTATCCAGATAAACCATCCATGAACGTCAATGTGAGGAAGTGGGTAGTCATCCTTGGGGCTTGCCCTGTTCAGGTCTCTGTAATCCACACACATCCGCACCTTACCGTCCTTCTTAGGTACCGAAACGATGTTAGCCACCCACTGTGGATAAGAAGCGACAGCTAAGTATCCTGCGTCAAACTGTTTCATGACCTCTGCCTTGATCTTTTCTGACATTTCAGGACGCATACAGCGGACCTTCTGTTTAAACATAGGACAATCTTCTTTGGTTGGCAGGCGATGAACCACAATATCATTGTCTAAACCTGGCATGTCTTCATATGACCATGTGAAGATCTCAACATAGTCGTGCAACATCTGTATCAACCTCTGTTTGACGCTAAGCTCCAGATTTGCACTTATTTTAACCTCTTTTATGTCTTCCTCAGTACCCAAGTTCATTGTCTCAATAGGCTCTTCATGAGGTTGTATGGCCCTTTCTTCCTGCTGTAATAGTCTAGCAAGTTCTCCAGGCACCTCACAATCATCCTCACCTTCGTCTTCGGCTTGGTTGATCAGATTTTTGAAGTCATAACTGGCAATAGCAGAGCTGTTATCAATGGGGTCCAGAGTGGATATGGATCTGCAGTATGATACGTGAGTATGTGTAAGAGAATAGCTGTTTTGATAAAGTGAAAATAGAAAAGAAAGAACAGAGAGCGCAAAATTTGTATTCAAGAAACGTCCAATGCTTTATTAATGATATATGAAATGACAAATAATAGCCCTCACAAGCAAAGCCAATGTAAGCCATAAGGATTTAAATTGTTTATTACAAATCTCAAAACAAGTAAGACAATTACTGCGGAATAAAAGAAACTGGTATAAAGTCCCTAGCCGTCCAATTACTCGATCCACTGTTGGTAGTGGGGTAGATCCAGCTGTCAATGTCTGAGTCTTCCTCGCTGTCTTCAATGGCATTAATTCCTAGATTACTGATGTGTAGGGGAGGTCTTCCAGCCCGAGCACGTCGAACATCCCTTTGAGCCCCTGTAGTAAAGCCCAAACCAAATTTTTCAGTTTTGTGAGTGAAATCAGGGAGCTGGCCCCAGTTGGTACACCAACCTTCTTCAACTACGGTCCTGACATCCTTGAGAGAAGCCATCTTCAGAGGAGGTTTGTTGCTGGTAGTAGTTTCAGTCGATGCCAAGATCTGAGGGACCTCTTCGAAGTTCTGACAAGGAGTTTCTATGAATTCCCCTTCCATCTCTATGTATCAGAAGGAATTGAGGTGGCTTACCATATACTCCTCTTCACCCCGCACAGTGATAATCTTCCCTTTTACTGGATACTTCAGCATTTGGCGTAGTGTGGAAATAACTGCCCCAGCCTCGTGGATCCAAGGACGACCCAGCAAACAAGAATACAACAGCCTGATATCTATCACGTAGAAGGTGGACCCAAAGGTCTGAGAACCCACTTTGACAGGGATGTCCACCTCCCCGTGCACCATTCTTTTCGACCCATCAAAATCCCTTACCATAATGTTACTAGGCTTTAAAGTCAAACCCTCGCAATCCAATCGGTCCAACGCCTTCTTGGGCAGAACATTCAGTGAAGACCCAATATCTACCAGCACATGAGCCATAGTGGTGCCCCTACACTCAATCGATACATGTACAGAATCAGTATGCTTCCTTCCCTTCAGTGTCAAATCTTCATCTGAAAAACCCAACCCATTGTCAGTAGTCAGGCTAGCCACGCAATCTTTAAATTGATCAGCTGAAGTTTCTTGCGGCACATGCGCGGTTTTGAGGAATGCAATCAAAGCCTTTGCATGGGCCTCGAAGCACAACAGCAGGGATAACATGGATATCTTTAAGGGGGTCTTCCCCAGCTGCTCGACCACATTGTAGTCGCTCTTTTTAATTATTTTCAATATTTCCTCTATCTCTTGCTTAGAGGATTCCACAACAATTTTTCTAGGCGCCTCCGTCCGGCCAGGCTCACCTATAACTTCTTTGCCGCGGGTATCAGACGATTCACCGACATGGGTGATAATTGGAGTAAGAATAGGAGCAGTAGTTGATGTACTAGCAGGAACAACAGATGGAATGACAATAGGCCTATTGACAGTCTTAAGGGAAATCTCGGGAGAGAAAACCCTTCCACTTTGGGTAACCTTGTTGGTTCCGACAATGTTATCAATATCAGGATCAGCCTCTTCATCTTTCAAATCATGTTTGATGCCATGGTAGTACACATCGGCACCATAATGCCAGGGGACAGCTTTGTTCGAGACATATGGGACAGGACCAGGAACAGTGATTATGAGCGGAGCGATTCTTGGAGCAGATGTAATCCTAACAGGTCTTCTCGAGGAGACCTTGGAAGGATTGGCGGAAATGGTTATAATGGAAATGTCTTCAGATGGAACAACGGGAACCAAAGTTTTCTCGAACAACATTTCTTTACTGTCCATCAGGCGTTGAACACCTGACTTCAGCAAATGGAAACCAGAAGGTAGAAATGAATACATGTGGCAACCTTCACCATAACCCGGAAATAAACCGGCCAACAGCAAATTCTTCTTCACATTCATGAGAGGAGTAGAAACTTCATCCACCAAGGTCACAAACAAGTCGGTATCAACAACATTAACTCCACGACCGTACTTAGGCATGGGAGCAGTTATGACATTGGGCTTCTCCGGAGCATCGAACTCAATTTCCTTGGCTTCGATCATATCTTGTACCTTATTTCTTAGAGCCCAACAGTCATTGGTATCGTGGATAGGACTTTCAGAATGATAGGCAAACCGAGCATTTGGATTATATCGGGGAGATGTGGTGTTTGGATTCTTGGGAGCCTCTTTCAAGGTCGCCAAGTTGGATCTCAGCAGATGAGGTAGAACTTCAGCCAATGTCATGTTGATTCGGGTAAACTTCTGTTGTGGTCTTTCCACCCTTTGTTGATTGTTGTGTTGTGGAGCAGCCGTAGGCCTAGGTATCATTACGGAACTTACTGTCTGACGATGTTCAACTCTGTTTTGGCCCCTCGAGATATAGATGGCATTGTCTTACTTCTTACCAGCAAAAGGCTTCTTTACTGAACTCGAAGAGGCATCCTTCTGTATCTTGCCGCTCCGAATCCCAGCTTCTACTCTCTCTCTCTCTCTCCAGTCAGAATCAACTCGGTGAAACCAACTGACGAGCTACTGATCAAATGATTAAAGAATGGACCAGGTAGCCTCCCCAGAAACATATCAAACAACTCCCTATCAGACAATGGGGGTTGGACTCTTCCAGCCAAGTCTCTCCACTTCTGTGCATACTCCTTAAAGCCTTCACTCGTCCCCATGGACATACTCTGGAGTTGAGTACGAGTAGGAGCAAGGTCGGTGTTGTATTGATACTGCTTATAGAAAACAGCAGCCAGATCTTCTCAATTTAGGGCATTGGCTCTCTCCAGTTGGTAGAACCATTCAAGTTGAGTCCCTGACAAACTATCTTGAAAGAAATGAACCCACAAATTTTTATCAGCGGTGTGGGGCTGGATCTTTCTGACATAAGAGTAGAGATGGAGTTTTGGGCAGGACACCCCATCATACTTTGCAAAAATTGGAGCTTTGAACTTCTGCGGGATAACCACTCCCGACACCAATCCCAATTATTTGAAATCCAGCCCAGGTATCCTTTGAACTTCCATAGCACTCAAGTGATCTTCCATCTGCTTGTATCTATCCACAGTGGGAGGATACTGCTCATCATTGTAGTCGGTATCATTGTCAGAAACTTAAGGACTGGGATCCTTCTCCCTTGTTTCTTCTTCTTGATTCTCCCCTTCTTTGGATGAAGAGGTCAGATCGACTTGCCACTTCAACGGCCCTCTAAGCCTTCTGCCCATATTCAGAATACCGGCAGCCTTCTTCTTTTTCTTTTTCTCTTTCAGGATGAGGGCTTTCAAATCCTCCTGCCCTTTCGCCAGATTTATGAACATTTGCTGGAACTGGGCGTTTTGTGCCTGAAGGTCCTTGATGCTTTGTTCGGAAGACATTTCTGTTGAAATGAACAGCGAAGAAGATGAGAAACTTGTAATGGTACTTGTACATGTAATGCTATGAATGGGTTGCACATGCAATGATTTCAAAGACTTTCGGAAATTTAAATTTGCAAACCAAAATAAAACAAAGATTTTATTAGTTGAATTCAAAGTCCAAATGCCTTTTAGGCCTTACAATTAAAAACAAATCTAAAACTAGAAAAAAATAAAAATTCCCATGGATGCTTCCTCTTCGTGCCGAGATAGACATTGAGTTCTCTTTCATCATGGAGCTGCTTTGTGAGCTCTAAAACCTTCCTCTCTTGGGCATAGCACTGATCCCTGTAAGTATCTCGCTCTTTCTTCAATTGAATCCAAGACCTCTGTAATTCTCCAAGATCAGTGGCCATATCAGGATAGAGAACCATGTAAGGAATACCCCCTTCAGTAGTGGGTTCCACAATCACTAGTAAGACGGCCATATAGGGCATCATAAGTTTCTGGGCGCGAGCTCGTACCTATTGGAGGTAAGGTTCCATAGGAATGGAAGCCTTTGGCCCCAAAGCCTTGGCACCAGATCTGTTTACCATTCCCCAAGCTCGTATGAACCTCCGGCGATACTCTTGAACATCATCCTCATAGTTGAATACAATGCCCTCGATAAGTAACTCATGAGGACCATCTCTCTGGGTGTAACCAAATTGTCGTAGAGCTAAACAAGGATTGTAGGTTATACCCCCCTCTGATGCCAAGTAACGGGACATTAGGTTACTCCCCGCAGTGGTCAATAATAGCAGTGTTTTCCATAGCTCGGGAACACCAGAGAATATCCATGTGAGCGAGTGACATTATCCTTTGCGACCAACCCAAACCTTCTTCATTCTTCAGTACAAACTTAGGGAGATGAAAAATAAACCACCTCGACAGCAATGACATGCAGCACATAAGAACCCCTCTTCTCTTTATGGTACGAGTATAGAGAGTGTGCAAAATATCTCCGAGCAAGGTAGGCACAGGGTTGTGAGAGAGGAAAATCTTGATAGCATTCACATCTATGAATGAGTCTGGATTAGGGAATAGTACTAACCCATAGATTAGAAGAGCCAAGACCTCCTCAAAATCTGGAAAATCCATATCATCCCAAAACAGTTGGGCCTTGTCTATCAGGAACTTGGCCAGAAAACCCTTGACTCCGCTTCTTGTTTCCCAATTGGATACCATGTCGGCATGTTTCAGATGCAAATCTGAGGCAATGACTTCTGGCTTAGGAACTTCTTCCATACCTATGAAAGGAAATTGTTCAAGAATGGGTATATCCAATAGCTGAGAGAATTCTTCCATGATAGGCACCAACTGATAGTCTGGAAAGGTGAAGCAGTGGTGCTTGGGATCAAAGAACTGAAAGAGTACACTCATCATCTTTTCATCAAAGTTTGAAGTAACCAGGTTGAGAAGTTGACCATGTCTCTTAGTGAACGCAGAAGTTTCAGAAACCTTTGATACTGGCTCTTTGAGTTGGGAAGGTATCTTCACAAAGCTGATTTGGATAGTGTTTCTACGAACGGAAGCCATGATCTGTAAAACAGAACAAAGATAAATTCCCTTGGTCCTTGAAATGGTTAGTGCAATAAGAATGGATGTTATGTTATGATGCATGATGTCATGATAAACCACAGGTATAGCAAACACAGACAAATCACACCAAGTCCTTAGGTTTAAGGCTTACATTAGGTTAAAGGTCATACCCTCTTGAAGTTTAGTTGGTTTCAAACCTGTCTTAAAAATTAATAGGGTTCTAAAGATTCTCAATATCACTGACCATCCTTTATCGGGCATTGTCTCAGCTCAAGCAATCTTTTCTTGCGGCTGAAATATCCCGAAAGTCTGATCTCAATGAGTGTAGAATCGAGTATCAACCAATCCTCAGCTCCATACCGAGGCCGACCATCTCACTACTTTCTAATGGCAAAGTTTGTTCAACTAAGGTTCTAAGGTTCTAAGGTCCGTTAGTGCTTCACGACACCACGCGGCAGCCCCGTATTCTCCTCGTTTCCCCATGAAGGATACTGGTACCAACCAAAGTGCCACACCAACACAACCATCGCTTAAACCATATCGGTCTACATCGTACAGTCACCATGATCTATTGTTGTTTACCTAATAAGTGCCCCTAGATCCGGGTGTAGGATCTATAATAACCCAAACAAAACCCTTTAAGAATAAAGCAAACAAACAAGAAAGCAATTTTTAAAATGACCTAGATCCTAAGGTAAACCCCACTTTATTTATTTCCCTAGCAGAGTTTCCAGTTCTATGATACGGTGGCAGAACCGACTGTTAATACTGGTTTGTATTTTGTATTTGCAAATGTTCCGGCAAGCAAGAGTCGCCACCGACTTTTATTTTATCCAATCAGGAAAAGGAAAAAGAAGAGAAAAAACCTTTTTCGAGAATATTTGAGTACGGGGGGTTGATTATAGAAAGGGAAGGTGTTAGCACCCTTTCTATCCATGGTTTTCCATGGGCTCTTAGGTACTTGCTCATTTTAAAATTGCTTGTGTGTGTGTGTGCTTGTTTTGAGAAAAGTTTACTTCGTGATAACCCTTGTATCAGTCCTCAAGGATGTGACGAAGTTGTTTTGAAAACTGTTTTGAAAAAGCGTTTGTGTGAAAAGTTTATTTGTTTGAGCAAGCACTTAAGAGTTAATTTTCCTACTCGAAAAAGACTGTTCGTTTTCCTTTAGACAGCGCTATCCCATTATTAAGGAATAGGTAGCACCGTCGTTGGAGTTTTAAGGGACGTTTGAAGGGACAGATATGGTCACAAAAGCAATGTTAGGAGGTGTTAGTAATCATCCTAAAGCCTTAAAGATATTTTTCCGAGGCAACATCTGAATGGGTCATTTGGGATCTTTCGAGGCTAGAGGACGACCACTAACAAACCCTATACTTCATGACCGCTTAACCCAAGGCAACCGAAGTGGTGTAAACCCTAGGAGTGAGCATGTACGAGTGAATTTTTTCAGTTAATTTGTCTTTGCACATTTAGGGTTTTCTACCGTTTTAATTTTCAAACATTTTTTCCATACAATCCTATTAGCATACATCTAACAGTTTATAATTGCGGAAATTAAAAGTGCGAAAATAGAAATCCTAACTATTACATGGCTTTCGCAGATACAGAATTATTTGTGATTGTAAATAAAATGCGGAACTAAAACCTAATTAAAGTTATTACAACCTCGGAGCAATTACAAAAATAATTTAAAAAAAGTAATTGACATACGTGCGACGAATTAAATGCGAGGACGATTAGAAAACCTAAAAAATCTAATTTGAGAAAAATATTTAAGTTATTTTTTGAAGAAAAAATTAATTATTTACAAAATCAAATCCTAATTTCTAATTGATTTTAATTATAAAAAAGGAGTTAAATTAACCTAATTTCGAATTAAATTAATTAATTAAAGAAAATAAATATTTTATGAAAAAAATGATATTGGTGTTTTTTGTGAATTTGATTAAATAAAAAATTAATTTTGATGTTATTTTAAAAATAAAAATAATTAGGAAATAATTAAAAAGAAATAAAAATAATAAATAAATAAAAAAAGAAGAATTGGCCTATTTAAGCAATTGGAGGGGGTGTATTGTTGAAATTATTCCAGGCCCACCAAGCTGAAGCCCAGTCACCGCTTGATCCAGTGGGGCTCCCTCTTGATGGTGTACCATGGTCTCTGGCAGGTGGGGACGTTGGATCTGGTTGATCATGAATCATGTGGCTGGCTGTTGATGGCGCATGATAGGAGCTTGGGAGGGTGATGTATAGGATCTGTAAAGGAAAATAAAATTAAGAATGTTGCTGGGACCTAGGATCGAACCCAGGTCCTCTACCCTTTCCAACACACGTCCTTGCCAACTGCGCTACATGTTTTGTTTGTTAATATAATAAAAATAATATATAATATATAAATCAAGGTAGCTGAGTCATAAACACGCGTGAAATTCAAACAGCCAATGGTTATCAACCACGTCCTTATCTTCTTCCTGGAACCATCGTCTTAGATAACGACCTTTTACCTACGGACAACGCCTGTAACTAAAAACCTGTAAATCTCAAAAATCCAACACAGGCATGATAAATTAATTATGGCTACATTAATCAATTTGTTTTGACCTCACGAGTACGATGGTACCCTTTGTGTAGGCCAATTTCACCTGTATCAAGAAGCCCCAAAGCACAAGGGCAAACCCTAGCCATGGAAGTCACACATATAAGCCTCAAAAATTCAATTAAACGATCCAGAAATGTTTGAAATACATCAATGATTACAAATATGTCAATAAATTATGCTAATGATGCAAGAATGGTGGTAATCGATTTTGAAAAAGCAAGCAAACCATATGAGTTCTAGGGAGTGATTCTGGGTGCGAGAGTGCTTGCTACTGATTGTGTTAGCTTCTGGGAAGGTCCAAGAATCGTTTAGAAATGTTGGAAGTCCTTGAATCATCCTCTAGGGTAGAGATCAGATCACCACTTTTTGCCAAAATTTTGCGTTTGTTCTAGTGTTCTTCACGACTGTAACGCCTCGTTTTTGTGCTTGGTCTTGTTCATTATATATCCCTAAGTGAATTAGGGTTATAAAAATAGCTAGTATCTTTGCCATTTTTGAAGATTTGATTTGGTTTTCATCTTGTATGATATCTTTCCAAATTAGGCCTAATCATGCCATTCTTGTTCCAATCAACCTTGATTCAATTTGATCTTGATATGCCAGCATAATTAGCTTGTGATCCTGTCCAAAAATCAGATCAAAACAAATCTTTGCTATTATTTGTCATTTATTTGATTTAATTCAATTTTTAATTAATAAAAAATAAAAATAAAATGAAAAATGAAGAAAATAATGTATGAGTGAATATTTGGTTCTTGGACCATGTTATGAGTGAGGTGCAAGCATAAAAAGTTAGGCCTATTTAGCAAAAAATGCATTTTTTAGCACATTTGACTTTTGGCAACTTTGTAAAAATGGTCAACTTTGACAAGGCATATCTCTTCCAATTTTAACCTTAGAGAGGTGTTCTTAGACTTTTTAGAAAGCTTAGGATGTCCCCTAAACAAACCTTTTTGTCTCATATCAATTGGATCTTCCATGTTCATGTAAGAAGCTTTGACCCAAAAAGTGTTTTTGTTGACTTTTCAAAAGGACCTATAATGTGGAAATTCATATCTTTTTGTGAGTGCATATTTTGAACTTGAGGGATGAAGATTAATTGTAGGGAATTGCATCCTCTTCAAAATGAGACTTGGATGGGAAATTTTTGATAAAGTATGAGGAAGTTATGCTTGGTCAAAGTTTGGTTGACTTTTCGTAAGAAACCCTAATTTAGCAACTTTTGGGTTTTGATGAATTTGGATTCCTTGAGGAATCATGATCAACCCTTGATCAAATGATGGATATAACTTCAAAATGTTGATGTTGACCAAAAATCTTGAAGTTTGACTGTATGTGGGCCATAGTTTACTTTTGACCTAATACAGTCGATTCTCAAGCATCTGAGCAGTTGACTGAGCAAACTTCTTGTGAAAGGCTTGAATTTTGACATGAAGGGTCTTGAGAAGATATTAGGACCATGGAAAATATTTGGGAACTTTGGAGCTCCCACACCCTGATGAAAATAGAAATCCTAGTTTGAGATACATTGTCTTAGGAGAGAGTTTGTCTGGTCAACTATTGGGCATCCCTGAGCAAGTTGAGGATATCAATGGGCATGTGTTGAGTAAAATGAGAGGGCAAATTTTAGGGTACAACAGCAAGCAACTAGGAACATTCTACCTACTCGAAAGTCTTTCTTGTTTATTTCCTCTTTCCTTTGACATTGTTATTTTACCATGGATTGGTAAGTAACCTTATCTTTGGATGTAAAAGGGACAGGCAAGGGTCATCGTATAGCCATGATTAGCAATGTTGTAAGATATCTTAGAATTTTCTTTAAGGGACTAAGATCATTTTTGAAAGGCAACTTTGATAGCGTCATCGAGGGACTATGATCTTGTATTTTTTTATTGCTTTTGCTAAGATACCCCACATGCATAATATGGCCATTTTCATAAGGCAACAAAGTGGATTTACCCTAAGTGTGTAACTGTGCAAGTGTATTGATTTACATGCATTGTTTTGTCTTTGAATTGGGGTTTGCTAATTTGTTGATTTTAATCTTTCCATACAAACCCTAATTTACTAGCATAAAGCATTAAATTGCGGAAAATAAAAATACTAAGCTATTACATTATTAGGGGAGGGGGTGTATAAATTTACAAAAATGGGTAAATTGTAAGAAAATTAAATCTAATTAACTATTACAACCATATTGAATATTGTACAAAATTGAAAATAAAATGCATTAATGTAAATGAAAAAAAGAAATGATTTTTGTTTGTTTTTTTATGAAAGGGTTTAGTCTTGACCTAATTAAAGAAAATGATTAAGTAAAATTAAATAAAATTAACTTAAACTAATTAAGAAAAGAAATTAACTTAAAAAGGATTTTTAGGGATTTTAAGAAAAATGTTTTAAATTAATAAAAACAAAATGAGAAAATTAATTAATTAAGAGAAACCTAAATTCTAATTTAATTTTAATTAGGAAAATAAAATAATAATTAAACCTAAGTCTAAATATTAATTAATTAAGAAAAAGAAATTTATTTATTAAAAGAAAAATGTTTTTGTTCTTTTTGTCTTTATAAAGAAAATAAAATAAATAAGTGTAAATAATAAATAAAAATATTTTTATATTTTTTTTCATTTATAAAAAAAATAATAATAATAATAATAATAATAATAATAATATAAGAAAGGAAATAAATAAAATAAAGTTGGGCCATGTGTACAAAAGTAAGGTAGGGGGTTAGAAGCAGCAAAAAAAGAACAAAAGCCCAAAGGAGAGGCCCAGGCGCTGCCGTGTGACAAAAAAGAGAGAAAATGTGAGAAATAAGGAAAAAGGTAGCGCGTTGGGTGTTGAACCCACGCCCTCTTGGTTACCAGCACGCTGCCTTACCATTGGGGTGGCTATACATCCATTTACTTATATGAAATGATAAATACATAACATATAATGCTTCCAAGGCCTGTACTTCGTCTTCAACCTCAGCCAGCCATAGTACCTGTAACTTCTTCATCTCTCAACAAAAATGGAAAGTACAAACATGAAAGTTGTGGCATTTCTTCCCACGAATCCAACCATATAAATAACTAAAGCTATAAATCCAAGATAAGTGAGAATTATTTTGGCCCTAATTTAAAACCTAAAAATCTCAGAAGCTTCAACTCCAAAATTCTCTAAGCTCAGGCCATATAAATGCAAACTATGGATATGTACAGCTTTATGGCAATGATATCTACATTTTACCTTTGAAAATGGAAGCCTAACAATGCCTATATGAATAGTTCAAAAGTCAGAAAACTCACCTTGCAAGAGGGTAGCGTGTTTTGAGTTTGAGTTGCTTTCAATGAGTTCTAGTGGTTGGGTTAGCTTCCTCAAGTTCCCAGGAAGCTAATGTGATGCTTGGCTTGAGCTGAAAGTGGCTGAGGAGTTCTAGAGAAGTCCATTTGCAGTTCTCTGTTTTTGAGTTTGGACAATGGTGGAAATGGAGTTACAGAATTGTAACAGGTATTGGGATGAGTTATGGATGATATTTATGAACTTTTGGAATGGTTTGGAAAGGAAACGCACGAGTAATTTGAGAGATGGGATTGTAAGGTCAGTTTCTGCATAAAAGTGGAGTTTTGTGTGCAATCTGAGTTTGTGTGAGTTTGAGTGAGTTTAAGGGCTTGTACATGTGTGCCTTATCATTCAAATAGTGTATGTATTTATAGGCAAGAGGTTTTATGTTCTACAACAAGTCAGAATTTGAAATCTCAAGTTATAGCATCTTTCTTGTTTTTGAAGCAAAGTTGAAACATCTTGTTCCAAGGCAAGGTACAAGGCTGCATAGAGTGGTTAGTACTTTAGACATGCTTGCTTTTCGTTTATATGGTTTGTGTATGTAGAAAGAACAAGTTCAATGCTCAAGGAGAGTGGACTTTGTGATTAAAGCCACTTTTCAAGAATAGCAATGGTGCCTTTATTCCAAAAATGGAAATGCAACTTGGATAATGGTTCAAATTCTTGGACAGTGGCTCCATATGTTGTGTAAACATTTAATTAAGGATTGAATTGCAAGTTATAAGCCTACAAAGTGAGATTATGCAGCATGGCTATGTGATTTGGTCCATTGTGCATCACAAATTCTGCCTTGTAAAACAACTTGAAACCCTAACTTCTGACCTTCGATTCTCCTTGATCAAAAATTATCTCAAGGAGTTCTTGGATATTTTGTAAAGCTTGTAATGTGCTCTACAACCCTTATTTGAATCACTTTTGCAAAATCCAATTGTAACTATATTAAATTTTGCCCAGAAGTTAGGTCAAAATCCTGACCAAAATGCTTAAAATTTCACTAAGTGTTTTAGTTTCATGACCATGATTTCATGGATTAATAACTAGAAATCCAAGTATTTCTACGAGGAGTTGTGTAAATAAATGTTTTAGATATCATTGAGATCTAAAACTTTCATGTTGAAAGTTTCCTTTGAATCATCTTGCATCATGGTGAAAAATTGGCTCAAAGTTGTGAAAAAATATGAAGTTTTCAACACTTAGAAAACTTTCTAAGTTTGGAAACTTTGACTTTTCAAAATGAAATCTTGAATTTTTGATTTCTTGATGAACAAATTTCATATTTTTACATGTTTTGATGAATTGTGATCTTTGACACTTGATTTTGACCAAAAAGTCAAAGTTTGACTTTTCAGTATACAGTTAAGTTTTGATCAGTTGACTGAAAATCAACTATCAATTAATTGATCTTTAGGGAAGTTTTGAGCCATACCATTAGGTTAAAAATGATGCATTTGAAACCTTGAGATCATGTCTCAAACCAAATAACCATTTGCTAGGTCAAAAATCAGAAATTGCCTTTTCTCAATCAAAACCCTAATTTTGACCATTTTGCCCTTTTGACGATCTGATCAAATTTCTTGAGGAATTGTGGTCCAAACTTGATTAAATGACATATAGGAGTTAACAATGTTTATATGGATCAAAAATTATGAAGTTTGACTGTAAATTGGCCATAGTTGACTTTTTCCCCAATACAGTTGACTTTTAGGTCCACTGATCAATTGACTGATCAAAAATGTGATCCAAGACTTGAAACTTGACATGAGAAATATTGAGGGTCCATAATGATCCATGAAAGTAATATGAGGCATTAAAAGTTCAATTATCCTTGTGCAATCTCAAACCCTAATTTCAGTCATCAATGCTTAAGGAGGTGTCTTGAGCTGATCAACCCTAGTGCAGTCTTGAACCAAAGAAGATGTTGTGAGAAATTTCTTGATAAATGAGAGGGAAAATTTTGGGGTACAACAGTACCACTCAAAGCTTGTGAAGCAAGCATGAAGGAAGTCATTTCCTTATGGATCGAAGCAAGCATGAAGGAAGTCATTGCTTTGTGGATCGAAGCAGGTTGCTCGAAGGAAGCCAATGCCTCAGTCAAAGCTTAGGGATCTAAGAAGGTTGCTCGAATGAAGCCAATGCCTCAGTAGAAGTTTGGGGATCTAAGAAATCTTGCTCTTCTTCGATTTTTCAAAATATGACAACCATTCCTTTCGACCAGTCTTTGCCCTTTCGACAGTTTCCTCTTCCTCCTTTCTTCGACCTGATGCTTGAGAGCCCAATATGATCCATGGAAACTATATGGGGAATTAAAAGTCCAATTGTACTTATACAAATTCAAACCTTAATTTTGAGTCATCAGTGTTTGGAGAGGTATCCTGAGCTGGTCAATTTTGGTGCAGTCTTGAATCAATGGAGATCTTGCGAGAGAATCTTTGAGAAATTGAGAGGACAAATTTTGGGGTACAACATAACGGAATAACCCTTATTATTGATACAAAGATTCTATGTTATTGACTCACTTTAGACGAAGGGAAGGTGTTATGCACCCTCCATCTATCTTGTTCACAAGGATACTAGGGTTTAGGTTTAAGATTTAGGAATAGGGTTTTAATTTTTTAGTTAGGGGAATCGCTACAGTTTTTAAGTTGTATGCTTACGTATCCTCTTATGAGGAATCAGAGTCTCAATTTGTAGTTTGTAGTGTTTGGTTGTATTTTTTTATGGATTGTGGAAATCCCTTGGATTCTCCTTGAATCAAGTCTGAGTTTGAAGTTAGCGGAATCGTAGACGAAATTCACAGTTAATAAAAGAAATCTCCACATTCCTTTTTGAAAATAAGTTGCAATTGAGTTATGTTAGTAAAAAACAAGTTAGTATTTGGTTGGTTAGCTATTTTTGAGTATACGATGTAATTATGCAAAAATAAGTTTGAATGAAAAAAAAAGATTTAATGCAAATATGAAAAATCAGGGTTAGTTTTTTTAGAGAATATTTTGATTAATAAATAATTGTTTTCTAATTATTAAAAATATTTGTAACAAAAAATATTCCAATAATGATTTATTAATATGCAAAATTACTTTAATGCAAAAATGCTAGTGAATTAAATAAAATAAGAAAAATAAATTCATTAAAAGAATAGCTATTATTCGTGGTCGGCTATGATTCTTCTTCTACTCCTTCTTCAAAAAAAAAATTTGTCCCTTTCTCAATTAAGGCTTAGGGTTTATATAGGTTTAGATTTAGGTTCGAATTAGGAAATTTTGTTTGATTGTCGTTATAATTTTTTGATTGAAGAAATTAGATGAAGATTGAATTAGATTATGTTAGAAATTGATTTAGGGTTATGTAAATTTAGGTATTGTATTTTATTAAATTAGATTTGTTTTAGATTTGTCTATAATTTAAACTGTCTTGTATAAAATTCAGATTTGATTTGTATAATTTTGATTAAGTTTTATTGTAATTGATTCGATCTGATTTGCTTTATTTTTGCATTTTCTGGGCTTTTTGGATTCTGGGTAACTTAGTAATGAAGAGGACGGTGAACAGGGGTCGTGGATGCAAATTAGGGTTTCATGCCCTCTTTGACTTTAGTCAACGATTCACAAAATAATAATATTTTAAATTATAATAATTGAATAATTGTAATAATGACAATTAATAATAAATAATTATTATTATTATTATTATTATTATATTAATAATAACGGTTTTAATAAAAATAATTATAATAATAACAATAATAAAAAAAACGAATATGGACTCTTGTTCAAAAATTTGAAATAGGCCAATAACTGTTCATTTATTGGGCCAGCCTATCTCCAAAAATGTACCCCCCTTTGTAATTTAAAATAAAAAGTAAATGGGCCTATTACATCCCAAACGTACATCCCCTATATTATTATAATCAGGCCCCAAAAATACTTTAATGGGCCATCAGATTTTGATGGTCCATACATCCCTCTTATGGATTTAAAACCTCTATTAGAAATGACTCAAAAATAAGCAAATTAAAACAATATGGCTTATAATTTAGAAATATAGCAATAATATGATTATTGAATTTGATGGGGGAAATTTGGAGTATGACAATTGTTCCTATTTAATTACTCTTCGACTGAGAGTGCGAGAATATGAAGGTCTTGCACATTCAGATCGAAGGGTTATTAAATAATGGAAGACCCTAAAATTTGACCAAAGGATTATAAGGATACACTGTAAAGCATACCCAAGAGAAAAGATAAAATAGGCAAGGATTATGCAGTCATCCCATCAAAGTTTGAACAAAGAGTATAATAGACTTAAATACGATGACGTAGATAACTCGTCAGCACCTAAAAAAGAGTAGTCGCTGATTTTGTGTAATTACTATAGCCTATGAGGTGATTGACACAAGCTTGAAGATTGATAACTTATTGCTGCATTGAGACTGATGCAACAAGCTACATCGCAGTTACATAGTATTTACCACGACCTAGCCAGTAAATAACACCTTTTGAAAGTTGACTCACTAACGCTTAGAGACTAACGTAGTAGGCTATAACGCAGATTTTTGCATACCTACCACAACTTAGAAGATAGATAATACGAGGATAGGTTTGTGTATTTATCACGACCTAGAGGGTAAATAACATAAATGTGATAATTCATTATCGCTTAGAGACTGGCACAATGAACTATAGATTTTCGCATACCTACCACAACCTAGAGGATAGATAATACGAGGATAGGTTTGTGTATTTATCACGACCTAGAGGATAAATAATATAAACCTGATAATTCACATACCTACTACAACCTAAAGGATATATAATACGAGGATAAACTTGTGTATTTATCACGACCTCGAGGATAAATAACACAAACATTACAATTCATAATTTATTATCGCTTAGAGACTGACACAATGAACTATAGATTTTCACATACCTACTACAACCTAGAGGATAGATAATACGAGGATAGATTTGTGTATGTATCACGACCTAGAGGATAAATAACACAAACCTGATAATTCATTATCGCTTAGAGACTGACACAATGAACTATAGATTTTCGCATACCTACCACAACTTAGGGGATAGATAACACGAGGATGGGCTTGTGTATTTATCACGACCTAGAGGATAAATAACACAAACCTGATAATTCATTATCGCTTAGAGACTGACACAATGAACTATAGATTTTAGCATACCTACCACAACCTAGGGAATAGATAATACGAGGATGGGCTTATGTGTTTATCATGACCTAAAGGATAAATAACACAAACCTGACAATTCATTATCACTGTTTTGAGACTAACATAATAAGTTATATTGCAGTTTTTGCATATTTATCACAACCTAGGGGATAAATGATGTGAGTTTGAAATTTTTATTTGGAACTCGGAAGGACAACGTCAGTTGTGTCTATTCTCAACTAAGACTCGATTAGCATAAATAATTATAGGTTTTGAGATTAAAACCTGAAGTTTCGATGATGATGGTGGTTGTGTCTGTTTTCAACCAAGGCTCGATAATCAAATGAAGTTGAATTTTTGAAAGGTTTGAATTTGATAATTGAAAGTATAATTCTCGGAGGCTGGTGATGACTAGGCCTTAGATATGAATCGTAGGTAAGCTTCCTAGTGAAATTTTAATAGTGGTACCTTTGACGATTGTGTCCGTTCTCAATCGAGGTGGCTATAGTGATAGCAAGATGAATGGATAATACTAAGCTTGGATTTGAAATTAAGTGTATCTTAGCTGGTAAGCATGCCTTGATACTTTTAGTAGTTTTTCATGGGCATATATGATTGAATGTAATGTATGTATGCATGTTTGACATGATTATGCTTGATGTGTGCATGATGCATGGTATGTATACTTGGCAATGTTATGAATTGAAATGATGCGATGATTGATAAATGCAATACCCATGTTATTTGAAATGAAAAACCATTGCTTAAGGCATGCTACCAGACAAGAACTGGGGTTTTTAAATAATGCTCCAGACAAGAACTAGGCTTTACACCAACGTCAGTAGGGCTACTAGAATAGTATCAACTTGGAAAGGTGAAACAGACAACAAGGTTGCTAATATTGGTGATGTCACCAGGAGACATCGATTAGATGATTGGAAAGTATGAGGTTGCTCGCAACTTTTACATAAGACTGCTTACATATGGACACATGAGGTTGCTCATGCTTCGTAGAGCTGCCTACGAATGAATAATGGATGAGGTTGCATGAGGTTGATCACGTATTTTTATGAAACACGAATAAAGAAATGTGTGAGGCTTCTCACGTCTTAAGGCTAATGGAAAATGCATGAGGCTGATCAGGTCTTAAGGCTAATGGAAAATGCACGAGGTTGCTCACGTCTTGAACGATCGTACATAAGCTGCTTACAATTTAGTTTTACGAATAATACTTGTACAACAGACTCAATGGGAGGAATAGTTAGAGAGATGTTACTGACTTAGCTGGAGATTACATGTAGATTAAGAATAGTTATTCCCCTGGACATTGACTCTGGATTTTTTTACGGGTGGGGGGAGGGGGGTTCCTAAGTCTTGGTCTATAATATGTCATGTATGCATGCAAATGCAAGTATTAATGCGTAGTATGTAATGATTGACCAATGCATGTAATGAGTAACTTGGATACACGTCAATGGATGTTGGACTTTTGATGTGCCAATGAGAATTGGGCTTAAGGGTTGACTCCAACTGAGATTGGGATCTTAGTTAGATCCATTATGTCGGAATTCATAAGATGGATGAGATGATACGTATAGCTTGATTCTGGATCGAAGTAACCTAATGAATGCATGACAATGATTTATGCAGACTCGTATGCTTTTGACTGATGCCCCTATGATGGGTCGTGGATGATTAAAGTGTAAAAGGGTTGCTAAGGCTGCTTCGCGATCGCATGGCGTGATGCTAATGTGATTTCCCGATACTTGTTTTAAACTCGAAGATTGTTGACGTGGGTGAAAGATCCACTGGGGGATCGCAAATAGCTTGCTTATTTGTGGGATATATTGCCCCAATATGTCAGGTATGGGAAGAGATTCTCCTTGATACGAGCTTGGAAATAGTTTGATCATAGTATGAATAACCCTACTATTCTGCACTTTGAAATATTATGCCCTCAATCTCCAGAATTTAGAGGAGGTACTCTTGGATGATTTGCCCTTGATGAATTGTTTTGAACCAACTCCTTTTGATCGAATCTCGCAATGGTTTTCCCCAACATTCGAATTTTGAAAGATATGCCCCCCAATCTCTAGGATCTAGAGGAAGTACCCTCATAAAGAACTTGGACCAAACCATGATGTGATATGAACCTGATATAGACTGCCCCAAGATTTGAATCTTTGAAAAGTTTGTACTTGAAATTGCTTGAAAGGGACCTTGGATCTTTAATGTTGTAAGATGAACTTGATGTACACTGCCACAATGTTTAAGTCTTGAAGGTTTCCCCCTGAACATTAGGGCCTTAAGAAGTTGTTGAAAGAGGAAACTGAGTCCTACGATGTTGTGATTTGAACTTGATTAAGCAATTTCCCTTCGAAAGGTATGCCCCTGATTGAACAACACTTTAAAACATGATCCGAGTTGATTGAATCTCATAATGATCACCCATTTTCAATAGGATTTCATGTGATATACCCCTACAATCATTAGTCTGGCTTACAATTATAGGGTTTTTCTTTAGATGTTTTTCCCCTAGCTAGGAGCCTCCTGGAAATGATCGCTTTTGATTAAACCAATTTTTGATATCTCCTTGATGCTAAGTGTCATTTCGTAGATAAAATTGTACATTTTGAAAAGTAATTTTGTTTGATGCACATGCAAGTTTTGAAATCGAAGTTTGTTATGGAATAGAAATGGATGATTAGAGATGGAGATTCGAAGAAGCGAAGTGGTTAGCAATAATTTTAACAAACATATGAGTCAGTTTAACACAAATTGTGTCGAGTATGCTTTCATAGTTAAGCTTGCTTCAATTTTTTAATCAATTAATTATTTTTCTAAATTCAAATCAATTAGGGCTTTTTTAGATTAATCATCAAACGATCACAAAATGATTTTCAATTTTCTTTTTCTCTTTGTTTTACAATCTTCGCACACTTCATTACTTTCGCATTAGCTTATTTTCCCAATTATGTAACTGTTACAGTTTGTAATAGTCTTAATTAGGGTTTACTATTTTCCCCTAGATTTTATGGTTTTGTACCCCCACTCCCGAAGCCCTGTAATAGTTTAGGTTTACTTTCGGCACCTTTACTTTCTACAATTTACCACTTTCCTTATTATTGTATAGTAACTAGGCGTGTATGGAAAGATCTAAAACCAATCATAGAAAACCCTAATCAAGATAAATAACTGAATTGAATCACTTTTCACACACTCACCTCTAGGATAATCCCACTTGTTTGCCTTCAGATAAAAACAATCATGTCCCTCGAACGTGGGGACGCCTTATCAAAGACCATCGGTTAAAAAGATCGTAGTCCCTCGATAACCCTTTCGATGCTGCCTTCGGTAAACGATCTTAGTCCCTTACGATAAATTACTAAAGCGCCCCTACGAGTTACCTTTATGACTGTACGATGACCTGTGCTTGTCCCTTCACATCCAACGATAGGGCTTCCTACTAACCAATGGTAGGGTAGCACTATCTAAGACAGGAGGGAAATAACACGAAAGATCTTTGAGTAGGTAGATAGCTCGTAATCGCTTTCTCACAAAAACATCTCTTTTTCACAAACACTTTCTCTGAAATATTTTCAAAAACAAACACTTTGTACGCATTCTTAACTTATACAAGAATCATTACAAAGTTGCCGTACTTAGACATTTTAAAAATATTTTCAAACAAACACACAAAGCATTTTTAAAGTGAGCTAGCGATTAAGAGCCCGTAGATAACTACGGATGAAAAGGATGCTAACATCTTTCCTCTTCATAACCTACCCCCCGAACTCAAGAAAATTTTCGAAGATCTTTCCTGTTCTTTTCACCCTTTCCTTATTGGATAAAAGAAAAATCAATGGTGACTCTTGCTATCCGCATATTTGCGATAAAACACAAAACCAAGTCAGTTCTCCCACCGTATTACACCTAGTTTATTTTAAATTAGCTATTAAGTTTACTTTTGTTAGGACCTACGTGGCAGTTTATTTTGTGTATAAACAACTTTGTAACTAGGGTTTTAGTAAGAGATTTTAATATACAATTTCTTCCTCAACAAGTTATTGTAGTACAACCGTTTTTCTTTCTTCTTCCATATTCATTTTTCATCTTTAACCTTTGTGCACCAATAGTGAATGGATATTCAACAAGAGGTTCTGCCTTTGATTCAAATTATACTTGAGCTTGAGGTTTTTCCTATACTTCTTCAACATGAGGTTTTTGCTTCGATTTGGAATAGACTTAAGCTATCTTTTATGTTACCAATCTGCACATATAGAGGAACTAAATTAGGTCTTTAATCTAGAAAATATTGAGTAATGTTCATTTTGTGATTCCTATCCTTTTCCTTTTGAATCTATAAGATTAAGATAAACAATATTTACAAGATGACAAAGGAGAGGAATTGAAAGGAATTGAAGCAAGAAAACCTAATAAGCATTCATTACAACGAACCTTCATGCAAATAGATATAAAAGAAACATGACATTAAGACCTTTGAAATAGGAAAAATAGAAGCTTAATCATTCTCTGAAGGAGATGACAAATTGAACCTCAAACTCGTCTCAATTGAGTTTGGTTATCCCTACCACATTCTCATCTCTACAATAGAATCAATTTTTTAATAGAAATAGTTATTTTTCTCAAATTTAGAATTTTCTCGAACATAAAACTTGTCCCGAAGTATAACAAACATCAACTTACATTACAAATAATAAAGTAAAACAATCTCGAAAATTTTAAAGATACATTCAAATATTTTAAATAATAAAGTATAGATCAAAATATTAAAGCATTGACCATACAACTAATATTTTAAATTATCAAAATCAAATTGTCAAAATTAAATAACAAAGTACAACCCGACATAAACGGCATATCCGAGGTGGAAATGCTCAAACTCAAATTCAAACAAAACACAAACAAAATGAGTTTTCACCGACAAAATTGAGGCGGATTTGGATTGGTAACCACGGCGAGGAGATCAATCACCGCCCGGTTGCTATGCAAAAATGCAACAGAAGTAAATTTCGAGCAACAAAAAGAATATTGTTTAACTTTTCCCTTTTACTAATCAAAACAAACACAAAAGTAACCCTATTCGAATATTCATCTTTTAAAACTACAAAAAGAAAATTAAGATTAGATAATCCTATTCAAATTCAAAAATGACAGATTGTAACTAGAAATCATCTCACTTAGTTTACATCTTACAATAGATCTCTAGCAACCATTTCACGAACATGTTTCGATGCCTTATCATTCTTGCCGTTTTGAAACAAAGCACAATAATTTCGTTACAGAATTAGGAATGCAACCATTGTCTTTCATTTTCAACTGCAAGGACAATGCTTCGTCAAACAAGCATTGTCTACAAAGCCCATTAATCATGAAAGTATAAATCCTAACATCAAAATGATAGCCTTTAACTAGAAGAATCTGATAAACCTCTTGTGCATTGTTAAAGAAGAATCTTCCACTTTTACATGGCCCATCAACAAGTATAGTGTATGTATACATAGAATCTTACAATGCAATTGCCAAGTCAACCTCATGATTCTTTAACAAACCATCCAATAAAGAATTGGAAGTAAACATATCAACAGGCTGACTTTTGTCATGCATCTCATCTAGAAGATCCCAAACATCAGAGATTCTCCCTGATTTGCAAAGTCCAAAAGCCATGTTTTTCAAATGCATTTCTTTGAAGAGATTCACAGTTTCATCCACCATTCTACTCCTACATAATCTATTAATCATGATACTATAGATGTGAAGATCAAGTTTCCCTCCCCTTCGGACAATAGAGTTGAATGCATAGCCTTGTTCACTTCTTTAACTAGGAAATACCCATCTATTAAACAACTATAAGCAACAATATTGGGTTCCATGTCTTGTTTTATCATAATAGCTAACACATTTCTAGCTATTTTCACCTCTCCTTCCTTACATAAACCATCAACCAATATAGTAAAAATATGAACATCCGGGTTGATATTTTCAACAACATTTCATTTAATAATTGTTGTACTAGCAATAAATACCTACCACCTCCCACATTAATAAGTGTATACATAGAACTTACATGATATGAAGGTAAAGTTCATAAATATCTTGTGAAATACATAATTGTCTCTGAAATGTACTTGTCCCTTTTCAACACATAGTAATCATGATTAGGGTTTTAGTTAAGAGAATAGCACAATAACATGCACACATAGTACCAAACAAAGTACTAATAACAAAGAAAGAGACATAGGCGGTTGGAGGTTGGTTGAAGAAGATTGCTCATTTATGATTTCAGATGAATCAACGGCTAGAGGCATTCCATTACTATTAAGAGTGCATGATTTTGGCTTAGATCCATCATTGTTCAACAATAAAGTACGAAGAATGTCGGTAACCGTGTGTATATAAGGTGTCCAATTCTTCGACAAAAGCCATGTCAAGCCCATTAGCTCGCAATCATTGTTGTGAATCTTTGCGGTCCTGTCTTCTTTGCTTGAATTTGAAGCCTTTTTGTTAAGCTGTAATCAAAAGTAATATTTCAATTAAAATATCAAACATTACAAAAGTGGCATATAAATTTGAGGGATGATAATCAAAGGTTTATGTGTGCTGACACTAAGCAATTATTTATATTTAACCGGAAATTTTCTATGAAATTAATTTGCAACCAAAGTTATCAAAAGAGAAAGAGTTAACAAAAGTGATTGGTGAGTTCATTTAACTCTCAACTGTCCTCTCCATATGTAGACACCAAAAACTCAATTTATTCTTTTGTACTTAGACAGTGACAAATATTGTAGTGAGGTTATGAAAATAATTTAAAAACAACTTGAGTTAAGAACATATCACAAGATAATACAAATATTTGTGCTATTAGATAAACTCAAATAAAGTTCATAAAGCATACTACTTATGTTTTAAGCGGCTAATTAAGTTGCTCATCCAAACATGACCAAAACCAGCAAAGAACACAGAATATACCCATTAGAATATAAACATATATTTTTCTAAACTTTGTAAAAACTCACCAAATAGAGACTATTCAAGCACTTAGAACACCCTTCAAGACCTTGAAAGCCATTGACGTTTTTTTCACTACTCAAACAACTCTTTTCCAACTTTCTAACACTTTGATCTCCAACAAGCTCCCCTCTTTTGGTTACAGAAAATGAATCAGGACAGTTAAAAGGATGCAGCCTAATTCCACAATAACAATACACCAAATCACAACTCTCATTTGGATTTACAATCTCAATTCCTCTAACTTTCAAAGCCTTTTCCAAACCATCCACACATGTTTCTGAATCATCTGGCACCAAAGGCATGTCAAATGATGATGACGACGGTGATGGGTGGTTTCTAAGAGCGGTGGCAGAGTAGGAAGAATACAACCATGCTGCAAGAACGGGACAACATCGGCTATGGTCGAGTTTACTGTGTTTTGACGAACTACATGCATTTTTTATGCCATTGAAAAGTTCATTTGAGAGAGATAAAGGACAGCCTTTAACATAAGATTGTTCTTGGAATGAAGGGATAGTTAATGTTGTTGGATGAGATGATGGTGTTGGGAGAATGGGATTAGGGAGAGTCGTGTAGGAAGGGAAGAAGAGAATGTAGAGGAAAAGGAGTGATATTGACATGGTGGTGTTGAAAGTATAACATGAGGGAAAAGCAATGAATTGAAGAGTCTAAGTTATATATTAGGTAGGAAGAAATGTAAAAGATGTGGATAGGGAGTGTCATGCTGAGATGAGTAGGTGAATTGTATTTAATGTGCAGAAGAGTATTCACATGAATGAGAGGGTTTATGTTTAATGAGAGTGCAGGAGAGGGAGTGCACATGTCTTACTTGTTGCAACCTTAATTCTTCTCGGTTCTTACACATCCTAGTCATGTATATAACTTGTGATCTCTAAATACATTCTACAGGGTAATAGTAAAAAAATTAATACTTGAAGAGTTAGTTATTTACTTACTTTCTTTATCAGAAATTTTCTCTTCAATATTTGGTAGGCTTAGCACTGGTTGAAGAATTTTGATACTAACGGTCCTACCATAATACTTAATCCATGTACAAAGCATCATTAGGGGCTTTACAAAAGCTAAATAAAACATGCAACACAACTTCTGTACAAAATCATATAGCTGTTTTGGCAACCAAACATAATGATAGACTCTGGATTTCAGAAATTGGCAAGGCTGCAAATGAAAATGAAGTTTGTAAAAATAATATTTTACCTGATTTTAACTAACAAATACAGAAGACAAAAAAAAAAAATGATCAACTTTGAAGCTATAAAACTAGAACTCAGCCAGCTTTGCAATTTATAATAACCAGAATCAAGAGAATGTAAACAGCATTGTGGCGATCTCCAGACACCTGAATAGCAAAATCTGCAATGAAAGAGAAATCAAGATGGATGGTTGTATTCAAATTCAAAACAAATTGTAACTAGAAAGCAACTCACCTAATTTAACTCTTACATTAGACCTTTATCAATCATTTCACGGAGAAGTTTCACAGCCATATGATTCTTTCCACTTTTGAACAAAGCACGAATAATAATTTCATAAGTTACAACATTCGGAATGCAACCGTTGTCTTCCATTTTTGACAGTAAGGTCAATGCTTCATCAATCAAGCCCTCTTTACAAAATCCATTAATCATTGCAGTGTACGACATAACAATTAAATGATAGCCATTCGACATAAGTATCCTAAAAACCTCTTGTGCGTCCTTAAGTCTTCCACATTTGCACAAACCGTCAATTAATATTGTGTATGTGTACACATCTGGCTTAATTCCCGGGTGTTTGAACTTTGTAAATAATGCTATTGCCTTGTCAAGATTATGGCTTTTGCACAAAGCATCTAATAAGATATTGTAGGTGAACACGTCAAATGGTTGACCTCTATCATGCATCTCATCTATCAGATCCCAAACATCACAAATTCTCCCCGATTTGCAAAGTCCATCAATAAGCGAATTGTATGTTATAGTATTAGGAGTCATGTTTTTCAAATGCATTTCTTTGAAGAGACTGACAGCTTCATCCACCATTCTACTCTTACATAATCCATCAATCATGACATTGTAGCTGCGAATATCAGGTTCAACTCCTCTTCGAACAAAAGAGTTGAATACGTGTTTAGCCTTGTTCACTTCTTTAACCAAGAAATATCCATCCATCAAAGAATTATAAGTAATAACATTAGGTTTCACGCCTTGTTTTATCATAACAGCCAACACATCTCTACCTTTTTCCACCTCTCCTTCTTTACCAAAACCATCAATGAGTTTGTTAAAAGTACAAACATTCGGCATGATACTTTTCAACAACATTTCATTTAACAAAGCAATTGCTTCTTTCAAGTGACCGACAATGCAAAGGTTGTTTACTAAAGTAGTATAAATAATAACATCAGGAGAAATTCCTTTGACAATCATTTCAGAATATAAATTAAAGGCATCATTCACAAGTTTATCCTTTCCCAAACTATCAATGATTGTGTTGTACATTACCACGTCCGGCTTAACCAACGACCCTTTAATCTTGTTAAGAACCTGCATAGCAGCTTTTGTTTCTCCTATTTTACATAAACCGCCGATCAAGGTTCCATAACTAACATGATCAAGTTGAAACCCATTAGCTATAACGTCATCGTGAAAGTGAAGGGCTTGGTTAATCTTGCCACTGTTACAGAGACCTCGGATAAGTGTATTCATTGTTATGGTATTAGGGTGAAAACCTAGCTTGAAAATGTTGGCGAATACAGAAAATGCAAAATTGACTTGATGAAGGTGACAGAAACAGTTAATCAAGATGCTTAAATTAACAATGTCGGTTCGAATTCGTCGAAGTTGCATTTGTTGAGAAAGGGAAATAGCAGTTTGAAAATGTTGGATCTTAACAAGGGAAGATAGTATCTTACCGAATTCAAAGATGGGAGGGGTAGGGTTTGTATTGAGCATGCGATTGAATGAGAAAACAGCATCATCAACAGCAACAGCAACAGCAACAGGGTTGTGACTGTGAGAGAAGAATCGAATAACAAACAAGTTGGAAGACTGAAGAGAGAGAGCGTACCTTAATCTCAACAGAGACATTGCTTCTTCAACTTGGAAGATAGACAATAATGGCGAAATTGTGAACAACTTTGTTAATTTAACCTCAAAATAAGAAACTGATGGCATCTCGTCCCGTTTAGAATTATATTACATGTCTATCACACCATTATTTATAAAGTATGAATTTACTTTTCAAATGGTTGATATTGTAATAATAATATAGACTAATAATATGCAATAATTTTTAAATATTAATTTGTATTTGTAATAAATCGTATATATTTTTTAACTTTAATTATATAAACAACAATAAAATTTTTTTTAGAGATAGACATTAAAATGAACAGTCTACAACTTACATCTCACATATTCGTTCACATATACCCGTGGATCTACCTTCATTACGATGAATTGTCTACAATTGTTAAATTGAGAAATAAAATTAGAAATAAAAAGAATTTTAGATGAATATACTTTACCAATAAAATATTAAGTCTTTAATGTTAATGTGATTTTGTTAAAAATATTCTACAATTTAATCAAAAATAAATTATATAATGAATTAATATAAAACATCACCAAATTTTTTTTTAAAAGATGAAGATTAAAAAGAACAATATACAATTGATATCTCATAGATACGTTCACATGTACTCATGAATCTATCTCTAGAAAGACCTTCATTATGATGAACAATGTATCGTTGTTAAATTGAGAAACCAAAGTCTAATGATTCCTAAATAGAGAGGTAGGAAGTTGACAAAAACCTATTTCATATGAACTCGTGTATGGCAATGTGGAGCTTTTCAGTGAGGCCTGAGATGCTTGGGAGCTTGCTTGAACTTCCTCTGACCTTCCCCAATGCTTAGTTTGCCTTAGATGTGCTTGAACAAGCTTGTAGAACTCAACCTGCACAAGCTGAAAACAGAAATGGTGAAGCTTGCAAATGGAGTTACAGTCAGTGGCCAATGATTGGGATAGCTTGGATAGGTTATATGGAATGTATTGGAACAAGTTTGGGGCAAAACGCACAAGTAACTTGTGAGATGGAAGTGAAACTGCAGGGAGTGTCCTATTTTGCAAAAGGAAGGTGATTTAGTGTTTTGGAAGGCTTGAGGGTTCAATAATTCGTGTTTCTGGCTCAAGACAATGTGCAAAACTTGTCTCAAATGCTTGCAAGGGTTGGTTATATCAGATATGCAAGTTGTTGCTCTTTGGCAAATTTTCTTGTATTTTAAGCAAAAGTAACAAGTGATGCAAGACAGGCCTATACAGGCTATCTACCAGCTTGCACTTTATGATCTTGGCCCCCTCAGTTTGTGGATATTTTTTGTTGTACAAGATTTTGTTCAAGGCTCAAGAATGCAATTTGACATAAAGCAAATTTGACAAAAATGGTAATGTTGCTTTTTTGCTATTTTTGGATTAATCTCTTGTGTAATCCTCCCATGATCAGAACAAAGCCTTAAACCAATGGATTTGAATTTAATTATTGAGTTTAAAAGGGTTTAGGGACCTGTAATCAAGTACAAACAAATGCTGGATGGAAGTTGCAATTTGTATCAACATGAAAATGCCATGGATCAAAAGTGAGTTTTTACCAAATTCAAACCTTCGATTCTCCCTAACCATAAATGATTCTGGAGAGTTCTTGGACATTTTGGAAAGCTTGTAACATGCTATACAATCCACATTTGAAATTCATTTTGAGATTCCAAGTTTAACTATGTGAAAAATGGCCATGAAGATAGGTCAAAATCCTGCCTAAACTAGGGCAAAATTTCACTAAGTTAAAAGTTTCATGGACCCTTGTTCCAAAAATCATAACTTGAGATCCAAGCTTCTTTTGATAAAACTTTGTGAATCAAAGTTGTAGATTTTGTGGAGGACTACAACTTTCATGTTGAAAGTTTTGTTTGAATCCAATTGCATCATGGTGAAAATATTGGGCAAAGTTGGGGGAAAATAAGAAAATTTCATAACTTAGAAAAATTATAAGTTATGAAATTTTTCAATCTTAAACCCTAATTTGCAAAATTAGGTTTCTTGATGAACAAGTTTCATGTTTTGACACATATTGATGAAAAATTACCCTTGGCACTTGATTTTGACCAAAAAGTCAAAGTTTGACTTTTCAGTGTGCAGTCAAATTTTGATCAGTTGACTGAAAAATTCATCTGTCAATCCAATGCATTTGAGATCTTTTGAACCTTGTGAATAGGTAAAGATGATGTCATTGAGTCTTTGAATCCATGCTTGAACCCACTTTGCCATTGGCTAGGTGAAAAATCAGAAATTGCCCTTATACAATCAAAACCCTAAAAATGGCCATTTTGCCCTTTTGATGATCTGATCAAATTTCTTGAGGAGTTGTGATCCAAACTTGATCAAATAGTCCATATGAGTCTATAATGTTGATGTGGATCAAAAATTATGAGTTTTGACTGTAAATTGGTCACAATTGACTTTTTCCCAAATACAACTGATTTTTAGGTCAATTGTCCAATTGACTGGGCAAAAATTTGATTCAAGGTTTGGAACTTGGTAGAGGAAATCTTGTAAGTCCAAAATTAAGTATGAAAGTAATTTTGAGCATTGAAAGTCCAAAAATCCTTGTGCAAACTTAAATCCTAATTTAGGTCATCAGTGCAAGGAAATGTCTTGAGCAGAGCAAAACCCTAGTTTGGTCTTAAGTCCAAAGAATCTTGTGAGTGGAAATCTTGATAAAATGAGAGGGCAAATTTTGGGATACAACAGAGACCATTAATCTCGGCACAACAGAAGATCCGAAAGAAGTCAAGCTAGGGGCAGCATTAGAAGAAAGCGTTAAAGAAAGACTGATCAAGTTATTGCACGAGTATGTAGATATATTTGCATGGCCCTATAAATACATGCCAGGGTTGGATACAGACATTGTGGTACACAGGTTACCTCTCAAAGAAGGTTGTCCTCCGGTCCGGCAAAAGCTTAGAAGAACTCGTCCAGATATGTCCAGCAAAATTCGAGAAGAGGTTCTTAAACAATTCGACGTAGGGTTCTTGGCAGTGGTAGACTATCCATCTTGGATAGCTAACATTGTGCCAGTACCCAAGAAAGATGGTAAAGTACGCATGTGTATGGACTATCGGGATCTAAATAGGGAAAGACCTAAAGATGACTTCCCGTTACCTCACATATATGTTCTCGTAGACAACACAGCTCAAGCTTCAGTATTTTCATGCATGGACGGCTTCTCAGGTTACAATCAAATCAAAATGGTACCTGAAGATATGGATAAAACTACCTTCATGACACCTTGGGGAACTTTATGCTATAAAGTAATGTCATTCGGTTTGAAAAATGCAGGGGCAACCTATCAACGGGAAATGGTGTCACTGTTCCATGACATGATTCACAAGGAGGTCAAGGTGTGTGTAGATGATATGATCGCCAAATCTCATATAGAGGAGGATCATATCATACATTTATAGAAGTTATCTGATCGAATGTGAAGGTTTAAACTAAGGTTGAACCCAAACAAGTGTACCTTTGGTGTCAGATCAGGCAAGTTATTAGTTTTTATTGTAAGCCAGCGTGGTATCAAAGTGGACCCTGCCAAAGTAAGAGTTATACAAGAAATGCCAGCACCAAGAGCAGAAAAAGAGGTTTGTGGGTTTTTAGGTCGTTTGAACTACATTTCAAGGTTCATATCACACCTAACTGCCACATGCGAGCCTATATTTAGATTACTGCGAAAAGATCAAACGATAACATGGAATGAGGATTTCCAAACAACTTTCGAAGCAATAAAGTAGTATTTGCAAGAGCCACCAATATTGATACCACCAGTCCTGGGGAGACCTCTCATTATGTACCTAATTGTACTTGAAGGATCGATAGGGTGTGTATTTGGCCACCAAGACGAAACAGGTGGAAAAGAGCATGCGATCTATTACCTTAGTAAGAAATTCACTGACTGCGAAATCAGGTACTCACTCCTTGAGAAAACCTGTTGTTCTTTGGATTGGGCCACTAAAATATTGAGGCAATACATGTTGACGCATACCACATGGCTAATAGCATGGATGGATCCTTTAAAATATGTGTTTGAGAACCCAGCTCTTACAGGAAGGATTGCTCGATGGCAGATGTTACTATCGGAGTACAAAATACTATATGTTACCTAAAAAGCTATCAAGGGTAGTGTATTGGCTGATCATCTAGCCCATGAACCACTGCCAGAATATCAACCCAAGAAATTTGACTTCCCGAATGAAGATGTTATGGCTATTGGTTTAGTTAACTAAGATGTGGATCACTCAAAACAATTTCCTTTATATTCAAACATATTGTGTCAGTCTCTATGAAACAATGTGTGAATTTTCTACATATAACTTATTGTGTTAGTCTCCATGCAGCGATATGTTTTTCTTTTACGATCTAGCTCATTGTGTCAGACTCCAGACAGCAATGTTGCAAAATCATCCATTCCACTCATTGTGTCAGTCTCTATGCGACAATGTGTGAAATTTTCTATATTTAACTTATTTCGTCAGTCTCCATGCAACAATATGTTCTATCTTCGCGATCTAGCTCATTGTGTCAGACTCTAGGCAACAATGTTGCAAAATCAGCAATTCCACTCATTGTGTCAGTCTCTATGCGACAATGTGTGAAATTTTCTATATTTAACTTATTGTGTCAGTCTCCACGCAACAATATGTTCTTTCTTCGTGATCTAGCTCATTGTGTCAGACTCCAGGTAGTAATGTTGTGAAATCAGCAATCTAGCCCATTGTGTCAGGCTCCATGCAGTAATGTGCAAAATCTACAATTCAACTCATTTCGTCAGTCTCCATGCAGAAATGTAATTATCAAAACTTTTCCATTGAATCACTATCCATGCAGCAAATTTATTATCGAACCCGCTTTTTTAAACATGATTCGTTGCATCAGTCTCCAGGCAACAATGTTACAAAATCAATAATTCAATTCATTGCATCAGTCTTCAGGCAACAATGTTACGAAATCAGCAATTCAATTCATTGCATCAGTCTCCATGCAACAATGTGTTATTGGACTTTGTTTTATTCATCCCTAGGTTGCGATGAATGGACAAAACCAAATCAAACCAAAACTCACTATATCAATCTCCAAGCATTAGTAAGTCAAATTTTTCAAAATTGTATCATTTACCTCCTAGGTTACGGTAAATATGCAAAGTTTTACAATCTCCTTTAGATACTGATGAGTTATTTGCGTCGTCATACCTCAACCTAATCAACTTTGGTTCAAAATGCTGGTTAGATGATACATTATCATTTACACCTATTCTTCGTACCCATAGGAGCGATGTACATTGTATCTTTATAATCTTTCGGACAAATTTTAGGGTCTTCCAATATTTAATAAACTTCCAATCAGAACATGCGAGACCTGCGTATTCTCAAACTGTCCAGTTGAAAGATGATTAAATAGGGGCAGCTGTCATACCCCAAATTTGTCCCGCCAATTCAAACAATCTTTAGCCAACTAAACTAGGTTTGGGATCAAGAAATTTAGGGTTCCACATGGTTTGAAGGCTCCTTTTATCATACAAGCCTAGTTCACCTGCCTATTTTAGGGCATTGGTTTGTGTTACTAGAATTCTTTGTCATGGTCATTATAGAGTTCCTATTTTCAATAGATTACAAGGTTTTCATTTGTTAACAAGGGCAATGTTATTAGGGTTTTAATATTGACTTTCAATTTAAATTTGTGAATTAAGACATGGTGCAAGAGGTGATGGATTCATCATGGGTCTGTTATCTTTATGTTCCCTTCATTGAATAATGGATTGATTACTTAAAAGACAAGTTGTTGTACCCCAAAATTTGCCCTCCCATATTCTTCAAGGTTTGTCAAGAATCATCTTCAAATGGTTCAAGATTTCTCAAGGGTTGCACAGTCCAAATGCCTCATAAGCCAGTCAAAATTAGGGTTTTGTTTCTTTCAAGGAATTTGAGGTTTTCAATGGGCCAATCAAGTCTCATATGCCTACATACATCCTCAAGCATCTACATGCCAAGTTTCAAGATTCACAATGCCAATTTGCACAGTCAAAAGCTCTAATTGCTCTACAGTCAACTGCAAGGGTAAAATGGTCATTTTGCAGTCAAAAGTCAGAATTTTTGGTAAACATCTTATTTTGAGCACACAATCATCATTTGATCAAGCCTTGATCATGATTCCACAAGGATGGCTCAAAAATCATCAAGATGCAAAAAGTTACTATTTTGGGACAGTAGAAAAGTCAATTGTATCTTGACCAGGGCATAACTTTTTCATGGTTCATCAGAAAAATTTCATCCAATTCTCATTTTTAAGGGGATGAAATTTTCTACAATCCATCTTCACATTCCAAGTCCAAGAAATGCTCTCACAAAAAGTTATCAATTTCTACATTATAGGTCAATTCAAAAGTCAACAAAAATGCACTTTAAGTCAAAGACCATAACTTGAGATTGGTAAATCCAAATGACATGGGACCAAAGGCATTGGTTAGAGGACTTCAAGACCTTTCCAAAATGTCCAAGAACATGTTCATATGATCAAAATTGAGCAAGATATGCATTGGAGAAGTTGGGAAATTTTTGTGAATTTGCAAAAGTCAACTTTGCTCAAAACACCTTGTTTTTGCTAATGGGCCTCAAATCTCTTCTTGAAACTTTATCCATGGCCTATGCACGACCCATCAAGCTTAATTAAATTTATTTTCTTATTTTTTTATTAATTAATTGGATTTTTAATCAATTTTAATTCATTTAATTAATTTAAATTGTAGGAAAATACAAAGATTTGATTTTTCAATCTTTTGTGAAGCAAACATGGTCAAGATATGCTGGAAATTTCGTGTACAAATCAAAGAGACAAAAATCTCCAAAATTGGCAACTTTCTTCAATCAAAAAGATTCAAAAAGATGTGATTTCCAATCAAATATTGAATCATCATTCCAAGGGATTTCTTTGCAAGATTCTGACCTAATTCTCTTCCTCTATAAATACACAAGTGAACCCTATTCATGCATACGTGAAAGCTGCTGCAAGAAAGCCATAACCACATTGAAAAAAAACCAAGAAACTTGAAAACTGATTTCCATATTCTAGCACGATTCAAAGGCTTTTATTGATTCTAATCTATTGCAGGGGTTCCCAGAGACGTATTGCAATCAAAACCAAACACTAAAGCTCAAGAAATCATCACTTACAGTTGCACGGTTTGTCACTTTTTTTCATAATCGTAACTCATGATTCATAAGCATTTGACATGATTTCTTGGTTGTTTTGTGTTGCTAGAGACCACATGAAGCTATTGGCATAGTTTAATTGGATTATAATGTACAGAATCGAAAGATGCCATTGATGAATTTTAGGGTTCATAAGCTGTCAAAATAGGGCTTTACAGTACAGGGAAAATTAAGCCTTGTGAGACCCATGATTGAATTCAGGAGACTCAAACGAACACAAAGCCACCCTCGCGAAACATTTATATAAACTATAGAGCTATTCGCTATTTTTCGTGGTTGCAGTTTGTGGGGGTTAAAAACCCCCGCTATCTAACATTTATTCTGCAGGTTCAGTGAGGAAGACGACTAGGTGTTGATACCTCATTGGTCAATTCAAAATACGCGCGTTTTTGTTTGTTTTTCAGCATATGAATTGCTTTTTATATATTATATTTGCTGATTATTATATTATCAAACGCGTGCACATGGTGTAGTGGAAGATGAGCTGGCTGGGGATCATTGGGACCTGGGTTCGAATCCCAGGTCCCCCAAATATTTGTTTTTATTTTTCTACATATGATTACATGCAGGCTTCAGGAAGTGTTCCACCATATGCCTCCAATCATCCAAGCGTCATGTGGCTATGGGCACAGATCTAATGGCCACGAGAGAAGGAACATCATAATCCTCAGTCAACACATGCATAGCTGATCCCAAAGGTCAACGTGGCTGAAGAGCTTATTGGGCTTCAAATTGCTTTAACACCTCCTAATGGGCCAACACCCCCTTGGTTTCATTATTTTCTTATTTTCTTTCTCTTTTATATTTTCTTTTAATTAGTTTACTAATTATTATTATTATTATTATTTAATTAACATAATTATTATTTTCATAATAAATTCAGAAAAAAACTAAAATAAAATATTATTATTATTATTTATTTCACCTTTAATTTATTATTTTTGTAAATAAATACTAACAAATTAATTTAGTTAATTAGGTTAAATTTGACTTTTTTTTTATATATAAATAAAATTAACATAGAATTAGGGTTTTCTTGACAATTTTAATTCCTTTTTATTTATTTCATTAAAACATAAAAAACTTAAAAAACATTTCCTTTAATTAATTAATCAATTAGTTTTAGGTTTAATATCAATTAAATGCCAAATAACAAAAAACTCATTCTTTCTCAAAAAGGGTCAAAACCCTAAAGACTTCTCCGATTTAATTTCTTTGCGCGCATAATATTTTTTGATCATATTTATGTAATTGCTCCGAGGATGTAATAGCGTAATTAGGACCTTTTATCGCTTTCTTTTATTTTCTCGCAATTTACTTTTCAAGGGTTGTTTTTGGCGATGTAAATACCCGACGCCTTGTAATAGCGTAGATTTACTTTCCGCAATTTACTTTCCGCACAATTATTAACTGCTATGCATGACAAGATCTCTCTGAAATTAAAATCAAAACGTAGCTCACCATAACTTGTACAAAGATAATTTAACATGAAATCTGACACACGTGCACATGCCACTCCTAGGGTACGCCTCACTTGGTTGCCTCGACGTGGTCATTGAGTATAGGGTGTTTTATAGGTCGCCCTCCTGTCTAAAGATCCAAGTTGCCTCGAAATGGTTGCCTCGGATAAAAGGGATCTAGGACATTAGGGTTACCGCTAAGGCGTCTTACTATTGCTTTGGTGACCACATGTCCCTATAATCGAATTGACCCGAATAACTCCAACGACGGTGCTACCTACTTCTCAATAGTGGAATAGTACTGTCTAAAGGACATTTATACAGCTTAATTTCTTTTGAGTAGGTAGAGGTTCTAAGGTACTTGCTCTTTCAAAACAAAAACAACTTTTCGCACTTACACTTTCAAACAAAGTTTTCAAACAAACACTTCATACACTCTTGAGGACAGATACAAGAGTCAAAACGAAGTTTTCAAACAAACTTTTTTCAAAACCCACAAACACAAGAAAAGCAAAAATCTTTTGAAAACATAGTGAGCAAGTACCTAAGAGCCCGTGGATAACCACGGATAGAAAGGGTGCTAACACCTTCCCTTTCTATAATCTACCTCCCGAACCGAGAAACATCTCGAAAAGGAATTTTGCTGTGCTTTTGTCCTTTCCTAGTTGGAGAAAATAAAAGACGGTGGTGACTCTTGCTTACCGCGACATTTCGCGAACCAGCATTCCAAAACAGTCAGTTCTATTTCCACCGATCACACAAGTTAATATGAACTTAGGGTTGAATTCCCTTCAAAAAGGAAATAGAGACTAAATTTGAGGTTTGTATCTTTTTTAAGGTTCATGAGATGATCAAATATTATTCCATCAAAGACATAAGAATTTTTCTCAAAGTAACATCATTGCAACGGCATATATACAGGGGTTTTACAGTATAAGAGCTTTACATAAAACTACTTATTCTAAGACCTAAGCTTATCCTAACATGTTCAGAATATCCTAAGATTCTACATAGACAAAATCTCTAATCTTGCTCCTCCTAGCCCCAGCCCCCAAGACTCCTCCATGGCAGGCTTCATGCCAACATACCTGCAAAGAAAACCCCTACATCAATATTAGGAAAAATAGAATCAAATAAAACAGATAGTAAATTGTGATAATTCACGGAGCAACTTATTCAGATAACACCTCATACTTACCAATGCTTATGCATCCAATATACCCTATACAAATGCAAACCTACACAAAACTACTATACCAATTGAATCAGAATCAATCAATTCAGTGCCTTGTTTATTACCAAATAAAAGAAGCAAGTTCAAGGGATTAATTAAAATACACAAAAAGACAATTCACAGTCAGTGGAAATAGATATCAGAATTGGAGGAAAATATTTAAAACCAGGACAGTAAAGTATCGAACCCAAAACAGAAACTTAATAATTTCAAAAATATGCTATAACAGAGCACTATTCAAAATCAAGGGACATCAACACCTGATCAATGCTCAGTAAACAAAATCGGCAATTGCAGAAACATAATCAAGACATGATCGGATATTTGTGGAAACATTTTGGAAAAAATGTTGAAATCAGTAAAATGAAGAAACTTTATTAATCACAATCAAAAGCAAATCAAAAGCAAAAGGGGAAACATTTCAATTTCGTAACACATAATTGCAGACAGAGTAAAAGCTTTCCTAAAAAACCTAATTTGTAAAAACACTATAAATTGAAGCGAAATTGACAGATTAAAGGAGAAAATTTGATAGAGGGAGAAATTGCTTTTACAAAAGAATCTGAAGCTTTGCGACTCATCAATCCAAGTCTTCGTTTGAGATTTGGGTTTCGAAATCCGAAACCCCAAATCTGTGATTCCGTCGTCTCCTTCCCTCAGCAAACAACACCACCATTTTACTTGTCAAAAAGACACGAAAGAGAGATCAGAGAAAGCACGAAGCGGAAACAAACGCAAAGTACAAAGAATCACATTAAGGTAAATCACGTAGTTCATCTGCTTATCTTTCCTTTGACTATTGATATATTTGATTTGAGAGGAGAGGATTGATGATGTTGTATGGAGAGGAAACGGGGAGAGCGCCACCGTTACAATAGAACTAGGGTTTTCTTTTGGGTGTGAGGGAAGAGAGAAGAAGTTACGTTGAGAGAGGGACATATGAGATAAAATAAGGGAGTGTTTGATGAAAAAATAGAAATGTAAATTTTATATAATCCAGTGCGCGCCTACCTAGGACTATTACCATGCACCCTCATTATCAACCATGTGATCCTCATCCAACACCCAGAATACGCATGACCATGATAATCCAGTGCGCCCCATCACATGCAACCCAAATGGACCCTCTCAAACCATTGTGGGCCTAGCCCAATCACTAACAGCACCCCTCCTGTTTTTATTTTTCTTACATAATGTAAAATCACACCCCCAGGCCAAAACGGGCCAAGTCCAATATCTAGACTTGGACCCTACTTCCTTACACCCCCTCTATCCACACTTCCCAATTTTGCTACTATAAGTTAATTTAAACCCCCTGCGAATTTAATTTACTTTTTTTAATTCTTTCATATAATTCCTTTTTATTTTCATTTTTTTTATTATTGTTATCTTATTATTATTATCTTTTATATATTTTCATGACTACAATATTATTTATTTATTGTTATACATAATTAATTATTTTTAAATTCATTTAAAAATATAATATTCATTTATATTAAATCACATCTTTTAACTACATTACTTTAAAACATTTATCCTCATTTGATTCAATTTAATATTTCATATCAAAGTATTAAAACCCACGATTCATTAAAATTATAATATCCGCTAGCGACACGTGGCCAATATCTGGCCACGTGATAAGAGAGCTATATCATACTCTTCAGTTATATACGTTAAAAAATACGCAACAAACGTCAAACTATTTTTGTAATAAATTAAATCAAACAATTAATTTTCAAAAAGGAATACAAAGAGTTTTTAATTAACTTCGCGTTTAGTTCAAAAACTAGGCTATCTACACATTCGATTTAAGTGCAGGGAAAATTAAAATATTTGCGTAATCCATAAAAAACACAAACCAACGGTGAACTACAAAATGGGACTCCGATTCCTCCTAGGGGGATACGTAGGCATACGATCAAAACTCGTTGTGAGTCCCGCTAAATAAAATTCAAACCTTTTTCCCTAATAAAACTTAAAACCCTATTTCCTAAAACATACTTCTAAACCTAGTATCCTTATGAACAAGGTAGATGAGGGGTGCTTAACACCTTCCCCTCATCTAGAATCGAGTCCAAATCTAGGATCTCTGACTTTTAGGGTTATTCCTTTATATCCCCTTCCTTTAGGATAAAATTTAAGGGTGACGACCCTGATTAAAAAAACCAGTTGCAACAGAGACTCAGCTTTAGTGGTCAGTCAAGTTAAAGGAGAATGGGATATTAAACATCCAAATCTGATCCCTTACAAAGAACTTATGCTAACCTTGATCCTTTACTTTGAATAAATTACCTTTAAACATATCCCAAGGGAAGAAAATCAATTAGCAGATTTCTTAAATACCATGTCATCTATGTTCAAGGTCAATTAGGACAATGAAGCTCCCAGAATTATTGTCAAAAGACTCGACGAGTCGGCACACTGCTATGAGATTGACACTGAGGGAGTTGAAGAGAAGCCCTGGTTTCACGAATTAAAAAGATACCTTGAAGCTCAAGAGTATCCTGAAGGGGCATCAATCAACGACAAGAAATTCCTACGGAGATTCTTAACCAAGTTCTTCCTAAGAAATGGGGTTTTGTAAAAGCGCAACCATGATTCCACTCTGCTCCGTTGTATGGACAAGAATGAAGCAGAGAAAATTATGGAGGATATGCACGAAGGCATATTTGATACTCACTCTAGCGGACATACCATGGCCAAGAAGATTTTGAGAGCTGGTTACTATTGGTCGACCATGGAAACTGATTGTCATCACCACTCAAGGACTTGCCATAAATGCCAAATTTATGCTGATAAAGTTCATGTGCCTCCAATTCCATTGAATGTCATGACTTCTCCTTGGCCATTTGTAATGTGGGGCATTGATATAATCGGGGAAATCAAGCCTACTGCCTCTAATGGACATCACATCATTTTTGTTTCCATTGACTACTTCACAAAGTGGGTTGAAGCAGCTTCATTTGCCTCGGTTGCCAAGAACATTGTAGCATGATTAATTAAGCATAACCTCATTTGTCGGTATGGAATCCCTGAGAGGATCATCACTGACAATGGTACCAACCTTAACAACACCATAATCAATGAACTCTGCATGCAGTTCAAGATCAAGCATCACAACTCTTCTCCATACAGACCTAAGGTGAATGGCGCAGTAGAAGCTGACAATAAGAATATAAAGAAGATTGTGCAAAAGATGGTGGTGACCTAACAAGATTGGCATGAGATGTTACCATTTGCTCTTCATGACTATCGTACCTCGGTGCAAACATCGACTGGGGAAACCCCTTTTTCTTTAGTCTATGGCATGGAAGTTGTCCTGCCTGTCGAAGTTCAGATTCCCTCTCTAAGGATTATGAAGGAAGCAGACTTAGACGAAGACGAATGGATTCAGACTAGGTTGGATCAGTTGAATCTGATTGACAAAAAGATGCTGGCTGATATTTGTCCCAGTCAGATGTATCAGAAACGTATAATCAAAGATTTTAACAAGAAGATCAAGCATCGGGTATATCAGGCCAGTGACTTGGTAATAAAGCGCATCATTCTACCACAAGGTGATCCCAGGGGCAAATGGACTCCCACTTGCGAAAGATCATTTATTGTCAAGAAAGTATTTTCGGGTGGTGCTATGATACTTACCACAATGGACAATGAAGATTTCCCGCACCTGGTGAACACGGACATAGTCAAAAAATACTACTCATAAAAATGACCCACTAGGTTGACATACCTAGGAAAAAATAAGGGCATCCCGGCGAACCAAAAGGGTTCGGGCAAAAATTAGGGATATATACAAAAGATTATACACCCGGCAAGTCGAAAACCTGAAAGGGCGGCTTGGGCAAAAAAGGGTATCCTGGTGGACTGAAAACCTAAAAGGGCGATCCAGGAAAAAGTTAGGGATTAAAAGCGTATGACTATGTCTCGTTGGATCGCCTACGACCAGCTTTATTACCAAGGTCAAAAGTTCAAATGGGACGAGATCAGTTCAATCAACTTCTTCCGACATCAAGGGATGAGATATTCAAAGACATAGGGGCAATGGCGGAGTTGGAACCCAATGAGATCACTTCCACACGACTACATATTTTTTCACTTTGTACTCTTTTTAATTTTACGAAAATTTCCTCTAACAAGGATTTTCGTGTCTTTGTATAAACTCGTCTGTTTATAGGCAAATTATCAATACAAATATACTTTAAAGTTCGAAATTTTGTTTTTCTGTTTTGTTTGTAAAAACATCCAATGACTAAATTCAATAAACATATGTATGTGAACGTGATTAACTATTAACAAATATGCATAAGAACAGGAATAAAAATTTACTCAAAACTCTAGGAGCGAGGATGATACTTAAGCTATCCATAAACCCCCGCATAGTCACTTTCATAAGATTATCCCCACAGAGATACTCCTATGAGATTACCCACGCAGAGTAGTCTTCACAAATAAGGGTACATTCCCCGTGATCTCCCCGACATATCACTCAGAAAAATAAAGGAGTATAATCTATCTCCTATAATTTCCCTACGGAGTTCCAATCAGTACACTTCATGGAAATTCTCTTCCCCAGCTGAGTTTGGTCCTCAAAAACTGAAAAATAAACCTTGCAGAGTCCTTCTCTTTAGCAAAATCAATTTCCCCAAGAGATTTGATTTCCTCAGCAGAGCACTTCTCCATCAACAAGGTTTTATTTCCCCAACAGGGTTTATTTCCCCAATAACCTACAAATTCCCCAGCTCGAGTCTATTCCTCAGACTACTGCAAATCATTAACAAAAATGTTCTCCCCAATAAAATCATCAATATCTCCAGAAAGTTGCTGCAAAACCTGGAACCCAACCAGATACCATTTAACTTTATCCTCCCCAGACAACTCAGAAGATTATCCATCTCTTTTATTCCCAGTCAGGATATATAAGAAATAGACTTCCCAGTAGATCAATGGACGACCACCGTTCCTAAACTATACTCCCTAAACAGAAATCAACATCCCCTGTAGAGTTTCCTCAAACAAGTAAGCGAGAATCCCCAGTGGAAGAATTCTAGACAAGAGTGAAGATACACATACTCTCCGTCCCCAACGATTGTCAGGGATTTATTTTCCCAGACGAAGATATTGCACGGGCTTACGAATACCCTTCAACAAAATTTCACATTCATACCTCATAGCATATGCATACGAAACGTATATAGCACAGTCTTATTTATTTTGAGAACATCATTACGCAATGTATTTCATACATCATGACATTGCATACAACTAACTCTTTACCTTGTCAGGAAAGATCAATCAACAGACGAATATCATCAATAATTTTCAAACAAGTCCAAGATTAATTCTCGAAACAAGACGGGGCAACTATCTACGAGACCAGGTCAGAGGTTAATTCCCGAAATAAGACGGGACAACTATCTCTACGACCAATAAAAAGCAGGTTCCAGATTAATTCTGAAAATAAGACATGGCAACTATCTGAATAACCAGCCATAGATTAATTCCTGAAACAAGACATGGCAACTACATGTTGTGATACGGTGACCAGAACCGGGACGTGGTTTCCCTATTTCATTAAGGAAATTTTGCTGGTTTGCATTTTGCATTTGTGTTCGCAAAATGTCGCGGTAAGCAAGAGTCGCCACCGACTTTTATTTTATCCAACAAGGAAAGGAAAAAAGCACAGAAAAATTCCTTTTTCGAGATATTTCTAGGTACGGGGGGTAGATTATAAAAAGGGAAGGTATTAGCACCCTTTCTATCCATAGTTATCTACGGGCTCTTAGGTACTTGCTCATCATTTTCAAAATTGTTTTCTTTGTGTTTGTGGGCTTTGAAAAGTTTTTGTTTTGACTTCGATTTAACTCTTGCTTCTGTCTTCGAGAGTGTAATGAAGTGTTTTTTTGAAAACTTGTTTGTAAAGGAGTGTAAGTGTGAAAAAAGTATTGTTTGGAATGAGCAAGTACTTAAGATCTAATCTACCTACTCGAAAAAAGAATCGTTATGTATTCGTTTCCTTTAGATAGCGCTATCCCACTATTAATGAGTAGGTAGCACCGTCGTTGGAGTTTTAAGGGTCAATTCGAAAGGGACGTACGGTCACTAAAGCAATGTTAGGACGTCTTAGTAGTAACCCTAATGTCTTAGATCATTTATTCGAGGAAACAGTATCCGAGGCAACCTTTCCGAGGCAACTTTGATCTTTGGACAAAAGGACGACCACTAAAACATCCTATACTCAATGACTGTTTACCGAAGGCAACCAAGTGGGAGTCTACCCTAAGAGTGCGCATGTGCGAGTGTTTCAATTTCAGATTATTTTTATCTTTGCACATTTAGGGTGATCTAACTGTTTTAAATTCAGTCATACATTCTTGTCATGCAAACCCTAATTATTCATACATCTAACAGTTAATAATTTGCGGAATTTTTAAAGTGCGGAAATTAAACTACGCTATTACAAGGCTTCGGGTATTTACATAGCCAAAAACAAACACTTTGAAAGTAGAAGCGATAAATGTAAAAGTCCTAATTAAAACTATTACAAACTGTGAGCAGATACAATAATTGGATAAAGAATAATAAAGCGCGCGAGAAGATTAGATCTAATGCGAAACTAGGATTTTGACCCTTCTAACCTAATTAAATGCAAATTTGTTTTTTGTTGTTTTTAATACTTTTTAATAAAAAGATTAGGTTTTAAAATTAAATACTAAATTAATTGGTTATTAAATAAATTATTGAATAATAATTAAATGACATATTTTTGGGTTTTGTTATTTTAGGGAAAAAATAAAATGATTAAGTTAGTAATAAAAATCTATTGATTCTAATTAATTTTAATTATTTTCAAAAGAATTAAAGTTGTCTAAATTAATCAAACCTAATTAAATTAATTGATTTTTTTTACTAAAAAATAAATATCTAAAATTTAATTGGACATAAAAATATTTTTGATGATTTTTTTGATAAAAGAAAATAATTAAATCATTTGTTAGTAAATAAATAAACAAATTAAATAAAATAATTAAAAAAATATGAAGAGAGAAAAATGGGCCTGAGTGTAGCATTTTTGGAGGTGTGAATAGCAAGAATCTGGGCCCATTTGTGGAGATCCATGCTGACTTTTGGGATCCTGTATGGCATCTTTGACTTGGCTTATGGTGTGCTTTCAATGGTGGCCACCAGATTTGGCCATCTGGCCATCTGGCGCGTTGATGATGAAGGAGTATGGTGGATCTCAGGCTCATGCATGCATTGGATCACCTGCAAGAAAATGTGAAAATAGAAAATGTTGGAGGCAGGGATCGAACCCCTGACCTCCAGCCTTCCAAAGCCTTAACGCTCACGTGGCAACCACTGCATCACTTGTTTTTATTTGTTCATAAAACGTATAACAATAATAACATATAAAAATAACACAGTGATGGAATTTTTGCGCGCAAATTCAAACAAGCCAATGGAGGCTGGCCACGTCTTCGTCCCCGTTATTGCACCGTCACTAAAAGTTCATTAGCCTATACCTACGGACGAATGTCCTTTGCTACAGACTACGTGTTCTCAAAATCCTCCACAGGCCATGGAAATAATATCTAAAGCCAGGGTTGTGTCCGTATCATCCTCCTGAACATGCCAGTACCATTCATGAAGGCTAATTATTCCTGAAATAAAAAGCCCTAAACCAAAGTCTGAAACCCTAACAATGGTGGATTTCGTTAAAGACCATATAAATGAAATTGAGTAATGCAGGAAGCTTGCAAATGCTCTATAGATTAAGAATATGCCATTAATTCATGTTAACAATGCTTAAATTACAATATGCGAATTCAAGAACAGGGGTGTATCGTGATGGACTTACAACGCGTTTAGGGACCGGAACGGACTTGTTCTTGATAGCTTTAGGTTGTTGAGAGTTCCAGGAAGCGATAGGGATAGATATAAGGCCTTGAGGATGCCTCTAACTATCAATTCGATCTCACACTTTTTTGCCTTTTTTTTTTCAAATCTGGTTCTTGTTCTAGCGCCTGTTTCCAACCTCGTCTTTTGGTCTGCCTCGCCTCCTTATGTATTAGTGAAGGGATTAGGGTTGCAAATTGCATCCAAATCTTCTTCCTTCAATGCTTTTGATATTTGATGTGATTCCTCTTTAAAATATTTCAAAACATGGCTTTTTCAATATTTTTGTCCACTCTATGCATTTGCACAAATTTGAATGCTTGCAATCTGTAATTTAAGACATGAAATAATCACAGAATCCTTGGTTTCAATGTTTTTGGATTTTATTTGATTTATTTTGATTTAAATTGAATTAATTCAAATAAAAACCAAAATAAATAATAAAAATAAAATATGGACAAGTGGCCAAGGTTAGAGCACGTGGGATATATTTCCAACTCAAAACAAGTGAAAAAGATTGGGCCTATTTGGCAAAATTTGAAGTTTTGGGCATAGTTTACTTTTGGCAATTTTGCAAAAAAGGTCAACTTCGCCAATGCATAACTTCCTCGATTTTGACTCTTTGGAGGTGTTCTTGGACTTTTTAGAAAGCTTTAGATGTCCTATAATAAACTCTTTTGGTCTCATCTCAAATTGATATTCCATGCTCATGTATGAAGCTTTGACAAAAAGGGTGTTTTTGTTGACTTTCAAAAATGACCTATAATGTTAAAATTCATAACTTATTGTGAGTGCATAATTTGATCTTGGGAGCTGAATATGGATTGTAGGGAATTTAATCCTTTTCAAAGTTATATTTGTATGGGTCATTTATCATAAAATATGAGAAAGTTATGCTTGGTCAAAGTTGAGTTGACTTTTCCTACAAAACCCTAATTTAGCAACTTTTGAGTCTTGATGAATTATGAGCAATCCTTGATGAATCATGATCAACCCTTGGTCAAATGATGAAATATACTTCAAAATGAGGATGTTGACCAAAAATCTTGAAGTTTGACTATATGTGGGCCACAGTTGACTTTTGCCCTAGCATAGTCGATTTTTGGACCTTTGAGCAATTGGTTGAGCAAACTTCCTCTGCAAGGCTTGAAACTTGACATGAATGATCTTGAGAACATATTAGGACATTGGTGAGCACTTGGGATCACTTGGACTCCAGTATCTTGATGCAACATGAAACCCTAGTTTGAGGTAGACTGCCTTAGGAGAGAGCTTGCCTGGCCAACCCTTGAGCAACTTGAGGATCTTTCTTGCAATGTTTTTTTGAGAAATATGGGAGGGCAAAATTTGGGGTACAACACCTGTGAAGAACAAAACGGATAAAGGTCAATTCCCGAAATAAGATGGGGTGACTATATTTATCACCAATGGTATGAACTCCCGAAATAGGACGCGTTTACCAACAAACCAATTGTAGATCAATTCCCGCAACAGGACGGGCGACTATCTACAAGACGAACTTTTCTTTCAAGATTTTTTTGGCTCAGTTTAAATATACCGAAGATTTATTCTGATACTTCTCCTAGTTAAAGACATACAACAAACATTTTCTAGCTCTATTTAAATTGACCAAAGATTTATCCTGATACTTCTTCCAGTAGATACTTCTTCTGGATCAGATTAAATCGACCATAAATTTTTTCTGATACTTCTCCCGATAGATTTTTCCGGACTCAGTTTAAATCATACGTAGATTTATTCTGATACCTCTTCAGATATAGTCGAGCATAGACTCATTCTGATGACTCTTCATCACCTCTAGATGGAATCTATAAGCCCGTCTCGAACAATATTTTATCACTATCCTGAATGGCATTTATAAGCCCATCTCCGACGAATATTCTGTCACCTTTGAGTGGCATCTATAAGCCCATCTCCCACAATATTCCGCCACTCTCCAAATGGCGTCTTTAAGCCCATTCCCAATATAATAAACCAACAATTTCATTTTTGTGCACAAGCAGGTACAAATTTATGGGCACTTAAGTATTTAATCTTCCTCCACCTTCAAGTCATAAATGGTAAACAAGTCAATCTAACTCTTCAGGTTTAAGAAGATTGAACAGTGGCAGCTGTTGTATCCCAAAATTTTCCCTCTCATTTAATTCAAATATTATCCCCTCATAATCTAAGGGTTTTCAATCGCTTTAAGCTACCCAAGCTTTCAAGGCCTCAGGATATCGCACGGATTCTTCGTTTCATCAGGAAATTAGAACTGCAAGGTATTTAGATCTTGAACCATGTCTCTCCCACCTTTTTACACATGGGATAAAGGTTTTAGGTTTTCTTCCTACTCAAGATTAACCATCAGGCAAAATTAGTTTTCTCAAAGGCAAGCTATGTGTGACTAAAAATTAGTGTTTGCTCCTCAGTTACCATCTCCTAGGTTGCTCAGTCGTGCCAATTAGGATTTCATTTGGGATTTGAAGTTTCTACATCAATAGAGCATGATTCACCTGTTTCTTCTTTGAACATTAAAATATACCATTAAGGTCTTGAGTAATGGCTATCAAGACTTCCTCCACATCAAGTTTTAAAAGTTTTCTTCTTCAAGGATTAAGAATTAGGTCTTTATTTATTGTGCTTCAATTGAGGGTCAATGAATTAGGGATTGCTTTGTGATTCAAGCTTGTTGTTCTTATGTTGGGCCTTCCAATTTGTCAAGAATTGGTCAAGATAGAGTGTGCATTGATATCTCGTTTGAGGAGTTATTTTTCATCAATCATAAGGGTTGGTTCAATCAATGGTTGTTTCAAATTCAAGTTAGGATATGAAATTAGAGTTTTAAATAAGAATTTCTTCAGGATGTAAGCATGATCTACAATTTGATTTGGTTTCATTTTCTTGTGGGATTATGAATTGTACAAGTTTTATTCAAGGCTTTCAAAATCAAGAGATGGAGGAAATTTCTTTGTTGTCATGAGTTTGGAAATTAAGAGTCAATATTTGATTTCAAGTCCTATTCCAAATTCAAAATTTCAGGGCATCCATCAATTATTTCAAGCCTTTTCAAGGATTCAAGATAAAAATTATATTCATGAATTCAAGTTCCTAATGGAACGAGTTCATCAAAAGGAATTCATCAGAAATTTCAAGCATCTTTCAAGACAATGCTCAATGTTAACTTTTGCAAAGTTCATTTCAAGATTCATTATTCCAAGGAGAACTTTCTTGATTTACAAAGTTGGATCACAAGACAATTCAGGTTTCTTTTAGCCTAAGGTTTCAAGGGACATTCATACACAAATTCAAAAAAAAAATTTCAAGCGATTTCATCATGTTTAAAGATTCAAGAATTACAAGAAAGTTTTATGTTTCTAAGTTTCAAATCTATTTACAAGTCCAACATACTTTCAAGGAAATTATGAGTTACAAAGAGAATTACATAAACAAGTTGGTTCTAAAGTTTAATCTTTATTCACACTTATCCTATTCCTAATCCTAAGTCCAAAGACGCTGCAAAGCCCAAAGTTGCCGTCAATCCCTGCTGCTGCCCTATGTCACTCCAAAATCTACTGTAAACTTGTCAAAACAGCCCAACAAATTGCACAAAAACAACCATGTCACTAATGCATAAAACCTGCATCAAAGCCCTTGTGTTGCTGCTCCAAAACCTATCATAAACATCCAAACATTATACCAAATTAGAAGAAACAAAATTGCAGCAAACAAAGCTACAAAAACAACAGCCTAAGGTGTTCAAAATACACCAACTTTCCCCCCCTAAAACTCCCCTTACTTATCTATAAATTCAACCTTCACTCACAGCACAAAGAGGCAGAAAAACATATTATAACTTCTCCCTAAAGAAAAACTCTAAACTCTGCAAGAAGCTTTCCATAACCCTCTAAACCATCACCTACCAAATATCCTACAATCTGCAACCTCTGTAAACCTCCAACCTCTGCTCATACACCAAAAACGCACAAGAAAATCACAGAGAAAAATTAACCAAGAAAACCTTCACAAAGCTGCAAAACAATTGCTCTGTAATTCACTTCGGTTCATAGACGAAGCTATTGCCCAGAAACATTATGCTATTAATTCACAACGCATAACATGACAAAGCATCGCAGATCAAAAGGACAAGAAGCAACACACAAAAGTAGAAGAAAAAGAGTAAATCGGATAGAAGAAGAGAAATAAGCATACTTGATTTCGTAAATCACTGTCAAAGTCGCATCGGACGAACTTCGATAGGTATATTTTGATTCTGCCTCTCTGTGCATCATATCTCATGAACAAGTTGAATGCTTGTTGTTCCCCTGTTAACTGCAAAAGTTTAAGATAAACTGTAAAAAAAACTCTTTTGCTCTCAACTTTTCACTCAACTGAACCCCTTCCAAATATGTAAAAAACAAAGAAACGAAAAAAAGTTAGAGAAATAGAGAAACTGAAATTTTTGTTGTTGTTGTTGTTAATCACTGTAAGAATGGGAGAAATATTCGGGTGAAAAAGAAAAAGAACGGTAATAAAAACTCTGCTTGGTTTTTAGTAGTAGCTTCCTCCACCATACTCCAACAATCTTCCTTCATTTCTCGCTTTACAAACTGGCGCACAACCTTCTAAAATTTGTTACAACTCTAGACAATCATCCACAATCCTACAACATCACTGTAATCCTCAATATCCAACCTTAAAACTCCCATCCTCACATCACTACCAACCATATGAACAACGGAAAATAAAAACACAAATTGCAGACAAAATAGACACAAAGCCCAGATTCAGAAACAGGAAGAACAAAAAAGAAGGCGGACTCAAAAAGAAACGAAAGCGAAACAGAGTCAGACACGATTTAGAATACCTTGGATAGACTGAGAAGTGTTCCAACTCAAATGCATTAAATATGCTGTTTTCCAAGATTGAGATCTCCTACACCACCTACTTTGGACGCCGCTTCTCCTGCCATTCAAAAATCTCCTCGCCGTTGCATCTCTTCATCTCCCTATTCTATCCAATCTGTAGTTCACAAAATCATCACCGATGAGAATCTAATTAAATCGCGTGAATCAGTAGCCGTTAAATCGAAAACGGAATCCCAAAGATGAAGAGCGACTTAGGATTATGAAGGAGGTGTTGCACTTGTCTACTGCACCGTTCACCATAGTGTGTCTTGACGAGGAGCAAGAACATGAAAATCGCTCTCTATGAAGAAAGTTAAAGTGAACTTACTCAATTGATCTATGGAGTGTGGGACCTTGTATAACATTTCGGAACCCTTTTCATTTAACATTGTGGAGCATAGCAAATGGGCCTACGCCCCACCATCCTCCAGCTCAAAGCCATTTAAGTTGTTACTTCGTTTTGTTTAATACCTGGGCCAGATCCCTTTACTGAGCCCGTTTTTTTCATTTTTCTGAACTAATTTACAAACAAAAATTGGGCTTTATAACAACTCGGGCCTAATTCTTTTTTTAATTATTTATTTATTTATTAATTTATATAATCTGGTTTGGGCTTCCACTTAACAAACAGCCCAAGCCCCATCCGAAATTCACTCTACTACACCCTATTTTTTTGCTTTAAATTAATTTAATAACTTTAGAATTTTTATTTAAGTTTAGATTTAGTTTGACGGACTTTAAGATTTTAATTTAGTCTATTTTTAATTTAATAATTTTAGAATTTTAGTTTTAGTCTAGTTTTAATTTAATAATTTTAGAATTTTAGTTTAGTCTAGTTTAATTTAATAATTTTAGAATTTTAGTTTAGTCTAGATGTATTTTAATAATTTTACAATTTTTATTTTTATTTAGATTTAAATTAGTAACCTTAAGATTAATTTAGTATAACTTTAAATTAGTAAATTATTAATTTATTTTGGATTTAAGTTAGTTTATATTTAAATTAGTTTAGATAGCCTTAGAATTAATTTAACTTAGATTTAATTTAGTAAAATTTTAGAATTTTAATTTTGATAATCTTAGAATTTTAATTTAGTCTAAATAACTTTTGTTTTAGTTACATCTTTATTCTATATTTCTTTTACTTCCTTTTCTATCAAAAACACAACAAAAAAAAATTCTTTCTCTTTTCATTTGCTCGTAGTTTACTATTTTTCGCATTCTTTCGATTATTGTAATTGCTTACAGTTTATAAATAGTTTAACTAGACTCTTTTTTACTTCATACCCATTCATAAATTTGTACCCCATTCTCAAAGCATTGTAATAGTGTAGAATTTTATTTTCCACACTTTATCGCAATTCCTTACTGTATAGTAATTAGGCGTGTATGGTAAAATTTAAAATCAACCTCTGGACAACCCTAAATCAAGATAAATTAAACTTGAATCAAATACACTTTTCACATGTGCATCCCTAGGGTGACCTCGCTTGTTTCCTCGGAAAAACAGTCATGTCCCTCAAATATGGGACGCTTTAGCAAAGACTCTCAATAAAAAATATCATAGTCCCTCGATGACCCTTCGATGTTGCTTTCGGTGAAACGATCTAGGTTCCTTACAAAAATTTCTAAAGCGTCTCATAAGTTGTCTTCTATGACTGAACGACGACCCGCGTCTGTCCCTCACATCCAATAATAGGGCTTCCTACTAATCAATGGTAGGATAGCGTTATTTAAAGGAGGAGGGAAAGAACAAAGACTTTTTGAGTCGGTAAATTGCTCATAATTGCTTGCTCATAAATCAAAACCATTTTCACACCTCACACTTTTAAAACATCTTTCAAACACTTTCCAAACAACAAATATTTTCAAAAACCAACACTTTGTATAAATTCTCAACGATACGAGAATCATTACAAAGTTTTCCGCACGAAGGTGTTTTCAAAATATTTTCAAAACTTACACAAAACATAAAGCATTTCAAAGTGAGCTAGCAATTAAGAGACTGTAGATAACTACGGATAAAAAATGTGCTAACACCTTCCCTTTTTATAACCTACCCCCCGAACTCAAGAAAACTCTCAAAAGTTCTTTCCTATTCTTTTCACTCTTTCCTTCATTGGATAAAATAAAAGTAGGTGGTTACTCTTGCTATCCGCAACAATTGCGATAAAACGCAAAACACCAAGTCAGCTCTCCCACCGTATTACAATTGTCATCTTGCTAGAATATTCATTGCTTCTCAGACTCCAGATAAGATGTCAAGAACATCTCATAGAATACCATATACATAAGATATATCCTTAATAGTATTCATTGGGTAGACACCCAAGCTTCATCTATCAAACCTCAAGCATCCATCCTCTCCAGAGAAATCCAAAACACCAGGAGACGAATCAAACTTGATCACCCCAAGTTTACACATCAGGGACATATGCAGCAGAGAAAGAACACCTCACCAGTAACACCACAGCCACATCAGTAGCTCTAAATAACACTTCAATCCTTCCATGTCCAAATTACCAGAAAGTATTATCCCTGATCTCACCCAGAACGGAACAGGATACCTGCTCTGATACCAGTTGAAATTCTAGTATATAGATTATAAATGTCCTAACACATGTATAAAACATTGATCTCTGTGTAATAACACTTGAATAGGATAAAGCATATTGATATAAACATATCAGAACAAATTCATAAGTGATGTTCCAACATCTTATACAACATATCAATCAATCAAGAACAAAATTGAACAAAACATAAAAATAACAACACACAGATATGATGACCCAGTTCGATGGACACACACCTACTCTGGGGGATACCAAGCAAGGAAGGAAGTCCACTATCAGCATTATTAGTTCAAAGATAAACTACCCCATTTATAACTTCTCGCCTAATCCCTATCCAATACAACTTCTACCTAGGAACACCCTAAATATGAAAAATCGACATCTCAATTTCTAAATCACCTCAATGATATCTGTATCAATTACAACATGTTCAGTCAAGACTCTTAACTAACAAACATACTTGAATTTTCTTCAAAGCTCGATCCAAGAACAATATATAATTCATTACCTAAAGGCTTCTGAATCTACATAAAATTAGGTCTACCACAATGTATCAAATCGATACAAAGGGTGGCTTACAACTCAAGAAAGTACACGACTTTCAAAACTCTAAACCCTTATTTTTCTTTCTAAATTTGTTACATCTGGTTTAATTATATTCCCTAGGTCAAAGTCTTCCTTTTATAGACTTCAGTTATCCATAGGCTTTGAATCTTCTGTTGAACATTTTCCTTGATCCATTGCTAAAAACGCTCCTTAAATCTTTTAAATAAATTTAGAAACTTGCTGAAGCAGTCCAAGATGTTGAGTCCTCATGGTAGGACATATTTGTTCTACATGTTGTTCTTCACATATTTTAACAACTTGATTAATATCTTGTTTTACAAAAATTATCCAAATCTTTGGAGCTTTCATTTTTGTGTCCAGAATGAAAAGATGCAATCTCAGAACGTTAGCTTTCCAAAATGGAAAAGTAGACTCAGAGGCTTGATTATTGTTTTTGTTGCTTCTGGGGATTAGGCTTCTGATGAGTGAAGTTCTCAGGTATCATAAGTATTCGAGGTCAATATCTTCTCTCTAGAAAATGCTTATGTCCGTTGGACACTGAAGAGTTTACTTCATTAATGAGTTGTCATGATAATGAAAGGTTGGTAAATCAAAATAAGACAAATGTCTTTTCTGAAGCACGCCTAGAACTTTATGTGACTCATTAGGAGAAGAGATTGTATTATAATTAGGTAAAAATATTCACGTTTTACCCCTTCTCATAATTCTTACACTTTTCAATATTTTTTAATCATTACAAAAACTATTTAAAAATCCACTCACTCTCACTTCACACATTTTTGATAACATTATCCCACATTTTCTCTCTTTTAAGCCAAGTTATTTGAAATCCTAAAACTCTTTTTGGTTCTTGTTTGTGGTTCAACAATGGCTTCTCAACAATAATCAATTACTCAATAAAATGTTCAAGGTTCTTCTTAATCTCTTCTACAACAACAAGTGAAGAATGTACTCCAAGATCTTCAATATTCCATTCTTGTGTCTCAGTTAACAGTTCTTGTTGAGTCAGCAGTGGACTTTGATAATCTCAAAGTAAATGGGTTTGATCTTAATGAAGTTGTGGACCTTCAAGGTCGTGGAACTTTCTTCAATCTTCTCAACAGACCTGTTCTTCCTGAATTGGTGAAGCAATATTGGATTACAGATAAGGAATCCAGAGAAGAAATTTTTGTGAATTTTATTAGTATTAATGATGTATCATTGAAAGATCCATTGCACAGTTACTAAATCACGATGGGATTGGTAAAAAATGTTGTGATCCTAGTGATAAGCAAATCAGCAGGAGAAGATTGAGATTAGTTGCTTCAAAGATTTTTCTTGAAAAGAAAAGTTCCAAGTATGTAAAAAATCTTCAACCATATCCGAAAGTATGAGCTAAGATCATTTTGGGATGCATTATTCAGAAGTCATCTACCAATGCTCTAGAAACTATTAAAGTTGATGAAAAGACTATGTTGTTCTATCTAGCTTCTGATAAAAAGATTAATCTTCCTTTTATAATTTTTAAGTATTTGAGGGATATGATCATAATTTTTAGATCTAATGTCTCTAATACTATCAAGTGGATACCTCTTGGGAGACTCATCAAAATCTTTATGATGAATTGTCACTTGGCAGAGTTTCTTTCTGATCAGAATTTTGAAAGATCTTCTAGTTCCACATTTTGGAAGACCACTTAATGGACGTTGTTTGAAATCTCTCAGTTTAAGTCTTCTATTATCAACCCTCCAGAATATCATGTTACAGGTTCTACATCCTTTTTTGTACCTGGTATTGAAGATGGATACATGTTTACTACTACTGAAGCTCTGGAGGCTACTCTAAGTTATTTGGAAGGTTGTCTTTTGAAGAAAGATCAACCCAACATTTTCCTGAAGTTGTTGTGAAGCTCATTCTTGACCCTCTAGGAGTTATTCCTCATAATCTTCTCATATGTATCTATGATTATGCTGAGATTGGTGGTTATGCTGATAAACTTCCTGATATTTCTAAAGTCCCTCACATCATTAAAAGGAAAAGAGCATCTTTCCTTCAGGATTCTGATGAGAGTTCTTCAAGCATAGAGTGTACTAATGCATTCTTTCATAACGATATTAATCCTCATCCCTCTCCTTCTACTTCTATTCCAAAACCTACTTCTCCCAAAACAGTCAATCCCTCCACTTCTAAATCCATTATTTCCTTATTAAACCAAACTTCTGAGCTTATACGACAACTTGAAGTCGAAACCTCTTCCAATTCATATGAAATTATTGTGACCTCATCTGATTTTGAAGAAGAGCATGCCTTAACCTATAACTATAAGTTATATGAATCAGATGTTCCTTTATACAAATCAAAAGATTCTATTTTTGATACCCCACCACTCTCTCCTATCCAATATACCTTCCCTTCATCTGCATTCTTCACCATACCAGATAGAACCCCTAAACCATATTTTACTTTTTTTCAACCCTTTCTTTCATAGAAAAAACATAAATATAAACTCCCTTGATGAATTTTTGTATCGTTTTGAATATAATGCTCAGGACACTCTTCAATATGCTTTGTATAGTTCTTCTTCCAGCATGGATCCTGCTATGGTCAACTCCATCTGGAATGGCATCAGAAAATGGATGAATGATAACTCCAAAATCATTTAATCCAATTGTCTGATGGAAGCAAGGGAGAAGTACACGACTTTGATTGCTTCTCAAGCACCTCCTCCTATTTCCATCTGCTCGTCTGCTCAAGAACCTCCCCATATTCCCTTCTGCTTGCCTTCTCCAGAAGTAGAGATTCCAGAAGAAGAATTGGTTGCTTCAGCTATGGATGATCAACCTTCATATGTTGTTGCTTCTGCATTGGTTGAGTATGGGAAGTCTGATGCTGAATTTGGTAAATGTTCAATCTTCTTAAACCTAAAGAGTTAGATTGACATGTCTGTCATTCGTGACTCGCCAGTTCTGTAATACGGTAGGAGAATTGACTTTTGGGTTTTGCGTTTCATCGCAAATGTTGTGGATAGCAAGAGTCGCCATAGACTTTTCTTTTATCCTATAAAGGAAAGGTGAAAAGAACAGGAAAGACCTTTTGAGAATTTTCTAAGTAAGGGGGTAGGTTATGAAAAGTGAAGGTATTAGCACCCTTTTCATCTATAGTCATCTACGGGCTCTTAATCGCTAGATCACTTTGAGAATGCTTTGTGTTTGTGTATGTTTACAAATATTTTGAAAAATGCCTAAGTATGGAAATTTTGTAATGATTCTCGTATCATTGAGAATGTATACAAAATGTTTGTTTTGAAAATATTTGTTGAAAGAAAGTATTTGTTTTAGAAACTGTGAGGTGTGAAAATTGTTTTAGTTTATGAGAAAGCGATTACGAGCAATCTACATACTCAAAAGGTCTTTATTCTTTTCCTCTTCCTTTTAGATAGTGCTACTCCACCATTAGTTAGTAGGAAGCCATATCATTAGATGTGAGGGACAAATGTGGGTCATCATACAGTCATAGAAGGAAACTCGTAGGACGCTTTAGCAATTGTCGTAAGGGACTAAGGTCATTTACCGAAGGCAGCATCGAAGGGTCATCGAGGGACTACGATCTCTTAATCGAGGGTCTTTGCTAAAGAAATCTACGTTCGAGGGACATGACTGTTTTTTATCTGAGGCAGCAAGTGAGGGTCACCCTATAGGTACGCGTGTGCAAAGTGTTTTGATTTCAAGTATTTATCTTGAGATTAGGTTATCTAGCGTTTTGTTTTAGATCTTGCCATACAACCCTATTAAACTAACAGTAATAAGGAAAGCAGTAAATTGCAGAAATTAAATGTCATACGCTATTACAATGCTTCGGGAATAGGGATACAAATTTATGAATGAGGATGAAAAGTAAAGTAAACCTAATTATCTATTAGAGACCGTTAGCAGTTACAATATTGAAAAATACCCATGTAAAAATAAAGTGCCTGGAGGTGGTGAAAACGGGAAAGATGTTTAAAACCCCTAAGATATTTCTAAGTGTTTAAGAAAATATTTTTGGTGTTCTTTTGTTTAGAAAAAATAATTAAAGTGTAAAATAAAAATAAATCTTATTTCTAATTTATTAGTTAATTAATAAACAAAATATGATTAAGTTAATTAATTTTAATTTATGATAATTAAATCAATTAATTTAAAATAAAAAAACTAAATCTAATTTTTATTTTATTTTATGATTTTATAATTTTTTTGATTAAATAAAACTAATTTTTTTTATTAAAAAAAAGAAAATGTTAATTAAACAAAATAAAAATAAAAAATGGGCCTGAGTTGTAGAAGAAATTTGGGGGGTGTTAGAAAGCAAAAACTTCAGGCCCAATAATAAGAGAGCCTAGGCGTTGCGTTGGATCTAGTTAGGGAGATCCATGAAGGCCCATGATGAGGGCGCTGATCTGGAGCGTGGGATCTAATTGTATGTTGATCTGATGGTGTTGATAAGGGGGTACATGATGAGCGTGTATGCTTGATTCACACTGGATCTGTAATGAAAATGTTAGAAAATAAAATGCCACACGCCTGGGTCGAACCCAGGACCAGGCATAGGTATGACTTAAGAGCAAGCGCGCTGCCACTGGAGTGGCTGTTACATCCAGTTATTATACAACAACCACTAAATATATTATAAACTTAATTTTCAAAAATGAAATTCCCACTTCTTCTTCCTCGCGCCAGACAACAACAACAACAACAACAACATTTTTAAATTTTGTAAAACCTTTATTTCTCAACCATTTTAAAAATTGTAAACACCAAACTTGTTCTAAATTTCACAAGGAACTCAACCATACTATTTATTTTAACTAAAACTCAAAGAATAAAAAATAATTTACTCATTACCAAAAATGAACCCTAACTGGTCAGAGCTTTGATTCTCACTCCACAAGCAAAATTAATGAAAACTAATGATATGGTTAGCTTCAGGATATTGATATCTACATTTTATCTTTAGAAAGCAAACACATATGGTGCATGTATATGGATATCGCAGTTTGAAAATTTTACCAAATTGGAGAAAGTCCAATGCTTCTTATATGGCCTTTCAGTGTAATGTGATGATTGATTAAGCTTCCTTGGATTTCCAGGAACCTATTCCAATTCTTATTTTATGCTGAAAATTGTTGAATCACTCCAACCAAGTCAAGTTGCAATGATGAAAAGTGGAAATGGTGTATGATGATGGAGTGATTACAGAAGTGTAACATGGGTGTGGGTGAGTTTTATATGATGTTTATGAAGTGTTAGGATGGTTAACTTGCAAAGATATGACAAGAGTTGGGAGTTCCGAAGAAATGGATTTCAAAACTCAAAAATGGAGAATTTTGACCAATTCTGATTTGAGAGAGATTGAGAGTGTTTTTGGAGCTGTCAAATCATGTTTTGGCTTGAAAGTGCACTCTCTATTTATAGGCAAAAGGTTTGAGGGTGAGGGATGACCAGGTTTGCAATTTATGGAGTTATGGCTTGGTTGGGATGTAACTTGAAGTTTCTTGTGAAATCAAAGTTCCAATACCTAGTACCATGTCTCATAGAATGGTTAGACACTTTAAACATGTTCCTCTGAGTTTTTAGGTTGAGTGTGTGCAGATGAAACAAGTGAGAGGCTCAAGGAGAGTTGACAATTGTATAAAGCATGCTTTATGGGAATGGAAGTGTGATCTTTTTCCCCTAAATGGAAAGTTTTCTTGAGTAAAGCCTTAATAAATTGGATAATGGTCCAAAAGTTTGTGTAATCATTTGATTATGGATAGATTTATAGTTTAGAGGCCCGGAAAGTGAGATCTCTAAGGCATGTTTGCATATTTGATCTTATGGCTCAAAACAATGACCATTAATTCAAGAATGAAATGCTAACTTCATGTCTTCGAAACTTCTAGCTCAAGTATGATATTTTCATGCTCTTGGAGATTTTGGAAAGCTTGAATCAATATGTTCAACTTTTATGTTGACCATTTTGGCTAAAACAAAAGGGAAATTGGTGAAAATTTTCCAAGTTGAGATAAAAAACTGATCAAAACTTGTTGAAAATTTTTCTATGTGTTAGATAAAAATATCACAACTTCATGGGTTCATATTTCTTAATCTAATCACTTTTTGAGTATCATCCCATATTAAAAAAGTTGTAGAATTCATTAATACCTACAACTTTCATGTTGAAAGTTTTTCTTGAATCAACTTGTATCTTGAGGAAACTTGCTTATGAAGGTAGGATTTTTTAGGCACAAAACACTTGAATTTTTCAAGTGTTTGAAAATCTTCAATTTTGACTTTTGTTGACTTTCTTGATTCTTTTGATTCTTGATGACAAAGTTTTATAGTTTTGAATGTATTGATGATTCTTGATTTTTGAATCTCAATGTTGACCAAAAAAGTCAAAGTCTAACTTTTGTGTGACTGTTGACTTTTCATCAATTGATTCAATTCCTAAACTATCAATCACTTGTATATTTGGAGATGTCTTGAGCCATGTAATTAGGTCAAGATGTTGTATTTGAGCCCTTTAGATCATGATTTAAGCCATTATGTCATGCACTGGGCCAAAAGTCAATGATCAGTCATCTTCAATTAAAACCCTAATTTAGCAATCTTTGACCTTTGATGATTTGAGGGCTTTTCTTGAGGAATAATGATTAAACCTTGAAAAAATGATGAATATCACTTCAAAATGTTGATGTTGACCAAAAACCTTGAAGTTTGACTGTATACTAACCATAATTGACTTTTTACCAAATAGTTGATTTTCAGTCATCTGAGCAATTGACTAAGCAAACTTGAGATGTAAGACTTGAAAATTGACATGAACATCCTTGAATACATATGAAGAATCATGTAAACCACTTTAGACCCTTGAAATCCAAACATCCTTGAGAAACACCAAACCCTAGTTGTGGACTCATTGCTTAGGAGGAGAATTTTGACCAGTCAACTCTTGAGTGGCTTTGAGTATTTGAGACCTGTTGTGAGCATGTTTTTTGAAGAAAATGGGAGAAATTTTTTTGGGGTACAACAATAACACTTCTGGGTTGTTGAATACTTTTGCTGCAGAAGAGAATCCTTATGGAATAAATGAGACTTTGGATGAGCTGAAGAAGACCAATGCTATAATACAAGCTCGTTTGGACAAGCAAGATGAAATAGTTGATCGATATAATGCTTCTATCACTTCACTTGCCAACATGATTAAGGATTTCATTTCCAGGATTCTACCTCCTCCTCCATTAAACCCTTAGGCCTTTGTTTTACCTTTGGTTTTTAGAACTCTAGATTTTTTTTCTGTGTTTCTAAATTTTTTGTATAACTGGTCTTTGGTTAACGAAAAGTTTCTTTTGTATCTTTAAATCTATTTGATTTTTGACAAAGGGGGAGAAAGTGATATGATTTTGATATATATATTCTCATAATCTTGTTCCCAAACATGTTATGATGATTTTTTCCACTAACATTGTTTGACTCAGGAACTTTGAGAAAGTTCACTAGATTTTTCTTAACAGGAAAACTCGAAAGCTCTGAAGGAGATTCAGAATCTAGAGAATCAGAAGTCACGTGATATTTTTTCCTTTGTGAAAGGAACTTCAACCAGACTATGAAGGTTTGACAAGTTCAATCAGACTTTGATACATCATTGTCTTATGATCGTAAGCTAGAATTTGAGATGAAGATTTCTATATCGCTAGTCAGACTTTTGTAGTCCTTCAATCAGGGAAATGTTCCTTTGTTCTGATTGATTCGTGTTATTTCTAAAAACTTCTTTAAGTATTAAACTCAGGGAGAGACTCTGAACAAGATTAAACAATTTATGAGAATATAGAACTCTTGAAACAGGAACAAAGATGAAGATCCAAACCCTTGAAATGGTTAGTGGATGCATATGATGCTTTATGATGTTCATGATGTATGCACAAGTATATGTACAGATAAGTCACACAAGATCCTAGTTTCAGGCTTGCATTGGGTTTCATAGGTAAGTACCCTCTTGAAGTTTAGTTGGCTCAACCTGTCCTATAAATAGTAATCGGGTTCTAAGGAGCTCAATATCACTGGATTATTTTTTGTGTTCATTGTTTCAGTTTAGCCACTTAACTGGCGACCGAAATATTCAAAGAAAATAACCCTCAATGAGTGTAGTATCGAGTATCTACCAACTTCGGACTGCACCAAAGCCGGTCATCTCACTACCCCTAATAAGGCCAAGATGGTCAAGTAAAGGTTCTAAAAGTTCATTAGTGCTTCATGACATCACTCAGCAGCCCCGTATTCTCTTTGATTGACTCAAAGGCTACCGGTACCCACAAATATGTCGCACTAATATAGCTATTGCTTCAACCATGTTGGTATACCCCGCACAGTTTCCACAATGTATTGCTATTTACCTATGAATGTTTCCCAAATCCGGGTGGAGGATTTCAAGCCCAAACAATAGAACCAATTGTAAAGCAATCAAAGCAAACAAAGTAAGCATGCAAAGGTGATCTAAACCCTAAGGTAACCCCACTTTTAGATATTGTCCCCAGCAGAGTCGCCAGTTCTGTGATACGGTGGGAGAACTGACTTGAGGTTTTGTGTTTGTGTTTGCAAATGTTTCGGTTTAGCAAGAGTCGCCACCGACTTTTTATTCTATCCAAAGGAAAGGTCAAAAAGCACAAGAAAGACCTTTGAGATGTTTTCTTGGGTTCCGGGGGTAGATTATAAAAAGGAAAGGTGCAAGCACCCTTTTCATCCATGGTTATCCATGGGCTCTTAGTTACTTATTTAGATCACTTGCTTTTGCTTTTCAATTATTTGAAATGGTGCTTTGTGTGTGGTTTTGAAAATGTTTTGAAAAGAGGTCATCGTTGTGGCAACCTTTGTAATGATTCTTGTTTGAATATATACAAAGGTGTTTGTCTTTTGAAAAGATGTTTCAATGTTTGAAAGTTTGATATTTGGGAAATGTTTTGAAATTGTGTTGTGAAGTGTGTTTGAAAATAGCAAGGATGTTTTTTCAAGTTTTGATCAAGTAACTAAGAGTTGTCTACCCTATTTTACTCAAAAGTATTTCCTACACATTTTTAACCCTTTTGACAGTGTTGCTTTACCATTGCATTCGGTAAACAACCTTGTATTTGGATGTCAAACGGGACAGGCGCGGGTCATCGTATTGACCATGATAGCAATTGTGCTAAGTATCTTTAGCAAATTTTTGAGGGACTAGATCATTTTGTATAGGCAACCAAGATAGCATCATCGAGGGACTATGATCTTTTGTTTTGTTTTTATTTTGCTAAGATACTCAACATGCATAACATGGCCATTTTCAAGGCAACAAGTGGATGAAACCATAGGGGTGCATGTGTGCATTGTGTTGTCATTTTCATGCATTTTTGTCTTGCATTAGGTCAAACTATTTGTTTTGATTTTGGATTTTGCATACAAACCCTAATCTCTATCATGGCATATTTGAAAGTTATAAATGCACAAAATAAATCTACGACTATTACAACATTGATATGGGAAGGGGGATATAATTTTTGAATGGGGGTATTTGCAAGAAAATAAAACCCTAATATTTACTATTACATCCAAATTGAATAAATGGTACAAATAAATAAATAGGCAAGTATTTAAATGGTCAATTAAATAAACATGCAAAATATTATGAATATGCAAAAAAAAAAAATGTTTTTGTTTATTTTTATGTATGTAAGAATAAAATATTTAATGTATTAAAAAGAAAGAAAATAAAAAGTTATTTTTGTTAAGGGAAAAACCCTAAATTTTGTTTTAAGAAAGTATATTTATTAATATTATTTATTTATGTACAATAAAAAATAAAAATATATTCAAGTGTCAAAAAATAAAATATATTAGGAAAAAAATATTATTTTTAATAAGGGTGGAAACCCTAGTTTTTTGTCTTAAGATAATATATATTTTATTATTTATTTCATGTACAAGAATAAATATAAACATATATAAAAGGATATTAAAAATAAAACATATGAAAAAATATTATTTTATATGTATGAATAATAAAAATAAAATATATAATATTTCTATAATGCTTATAAGTTTTTATTAAAGAAAATAAAGGTATATACCAATTAATAATTATTCTTATGTCTAAAAAATAATAAAAAAATAATAAAATAAAATGTGAAAATTTATGAAAATATTTTTAGTATTTTTTATGTTTAGAAAAAAATATAATAAAATCAGAAATGAAAAATAAATAGAAAAATGCAAAAATATAAAGAACAAGATTGTAAGAACAAGATTTGTTTATGCATCTGGCCTTGAGTTTTAATGATAACATTACATGAGTGATTAGATAACAATTTAGTACCCTAATGGTTTGTTTAGTGTGTAGCTTTTGCTAATAGATTCTAACTCTGAAGAATTTACGTGGGACGCCATCGGATTCTGGACTAAACACACTAAGAGATACAAGTGTGTGTGTCATTGCTTAGAATTCTTCTTAAAACAACGGTTTTGATGAACGTTAATTTTATTGCTTCGAAGTGTAACTTTGATAGTAGAGCTTCTAAAGAATTCTTAAGCTTTGAAGATTTCAAGCTCTCTTGCTTCAAGGTTTTGAATATTCTAAAGACAAGGTTTCGTTAAATGAGTTTTGAAGACTCTAAAGATTAAGGTTCTGAAGATTCTAAAGACAATGTTATGTTGAACGAGTTATGAAGATTCTGAAGATACGACTCTGAAGACCAACGTGCTAAAAATACTCTTAAGACAAGGTTCTGTTGAACAAGTTTTAAAGATTATGAAGACCAAGGTTATAAATACTAGTTTTGATCCTTCTAAGCATGCTTGAACTCTTACATACTTTGAAGCCTCTGAAGATTAGAAGAGAATATCAAAGGTCTCACGAGAAGTACTAGTACAATGTCACATCCATCCATTATCCTTTTTTGCGGCGCAAGGATTGTACTATTGGCACTATATTGTCTACCACTCACACTGACCTTTGCAAGAAGACATCTAGAATTTTGGTATTCCTATTCTACCCTCCAACAAATTTCTTTTTGCCTATAAAAGGAAGACTTGGAAGAATTGGAATCGGGAACAACGTTGAACAACTTTGAAGAAACTCAAGCTAATTCAAATTGTTAAATGCTGCCAAAATAACTTTGTAATTTTTGTAAAGCAAGGAAATTTTGTTCGTTAACTTGCTAGAAAGGAACTATTGTTCGCTAACTTGCTTAACATTGTTGTGTTATTATTTATTCTTCATTTCTATGTAATATGCTTTTGAGAAGCAATATTGAAAATACAAAAGCTTGTATTCAATAATGAGTTGATTTTTCCTTGAGTGACTAAGTGTTAGTATGATTACTCAAGAAATCATTGACAGTTTGTCTCTGAGGTGTTATTCCTTGAGAGACTACGGATTTAGTCAAGATTCTCAAGAAGACATTAATAGTTTGTCTTTGTGGATTATAATCAGTTTGGTTATAGTGGATTAAGTCCTTGAATGAGAAAGGAAAATCACCTTGGTGGAAAGACATGATTAACTTCGTTAACAGTGAATCATGATAAAAATAATGGTGTTCATTTATTTTTGTTCTTGTGTTAACTTCTTGTGGTTGGTTTCGAAAAGATTTTATTTCTAGAAACTCAATTGAAACTCTATTTCCTTGTGTTTCTTGCACCTTCATTAACTTCATCTTTTAAAATAATTATTAAAAAGATAGTCTATCAAAATTTTCAAAAATTCAGTGCACCTATACTTTATAGCAGTAATTTCAAAATCCGGTAAAATTTGTCAAGCAGTGAATTTTTTTAAAATAGTAGTAAAAACACATATCGGATTTTTTGTTTTGCCAACCAGATTTTTTCGCACGAGAGAAAATTTTCCAATAATTTATTAATGAAAAAAGTGAAAGGGATATTTTTGAAAATTACAGCCTCAAAAAAAGTGAAGGTCCAATAGAACTACAATCCAGTCAAAACAAGAATTTCAAAACACACCTAAAAAGTTTATGGGGTTACTTTTTTCACCCTTAGGGGTGCTCCCTCACCAACGTGAAAAGTCTCAATTGTCCCTAGCGTTTGGAGATGTATCTTCGGATAAACTTTTTTTACATACTCCTTAGTGCAAATTGATGTGAAGCCCATTGTTTGCCAAAATTTAGTCTGGAAATACATCTATGTATGTGTTTATGGTCAATCTGGATATGAATCTCCACAAACATCATTAATTCAAAATTTAGTAAGTGGTACAGAGATGCATCTCTGCATACATTAACCCACACCATAACCTTCCCTCTTTCTCTTTAATTTTTTGAAAACTTACTCAACTTGAAAAAACCTAACTGGTGCTCTTCCTCAGTCATTCAAGCTTGTCACTCCATTCTACTTCATTTGTTGCAAAGCTTCTCACTCCATTCAAGCTTCTCGTCCACAACTTAGATTTAGTAAGTTTTTTAAAAATCATTCAGTTTTTGTGTTTTGAATAATATTTTAGGAAACATAAGTTGTTTAAGCAACATTAGATAACGTGCAATCGAAATAGATAGCCTAAATGGACATGCATTGAAATTTGTTAGGAGTTTACGGCAGTAATAATGTTTCTATCATGGTTGAAGATCACAGATTTGTCCGGAGATGCATCTCTGTATTCTGTCTGAACTATTTTTGGAGACATATCTCTAGATTTGAACCTAGCAGAATTTTGGTTGAATTTTTTATTTGACTACCTGGTTTTAACGCATGTGCGATGGCTAAAATAATCCTGGCAGAATTAGGCTCAGTCGTGTGTTCTAAATCTCGTATGTACGACGTGAGAGGGTAGTTGGCAGGACCACGAGGCCACAAGTTGATGATACCTCATTTGATGGTTCACAACACCGAGGTTGCCAACCATTTGATTATGTTTCTCATAGTCGTCAGTCTCAGGCCTCTACTTAACGGGGCCACGAGAGGTCTTCATGAAATACCTTACAATACATATGAAGGAGAAACTGCAGAGTTAGACAGGCCCAACAGTTTATGTTTATTTGTATTTTTTGTATTTTCTGAACAAGTTATATATTTATTTTACATTCTGATTTTACTTTAATTAATGCCTGGCTCTTTTAATGCATGCTTGAATTAATTAGTATATCAGTTTTTTAATTTATGGTCTAAAATCACCTAAAATATGAGTTGGTCTAAAAAAAATTCAATCTTGCCACAATGTTGCTTGCCTTGAAATATACCATTGAAATTTCAATCTAGGGGATTTCTAGATATGTATTTTCGAAATATCTCTTGTCATATATCTTTAAATGACTTCAAATAATATGTCATATATGCATCTCCGAATACATCCAAATAATATACAGAGACATATCTCTAAATCATATTTTATTTAAAATGGAATAGATACCAAAAAGACAAAACTAAATTTGACTTTAAGTGCATCCGAAGATGTATCTCTAAATACATTAAACTCAATTTATTCTTTTGTACTTAGACAGTGACAATGCATGTGCTTATAAGTGGCAATATTAAAGTTTATTTAAGAACTTCATTGAATGATATTAAAATTTACCAGTAAACTATGAACAACACAGCTCCAAAGCATTCATCAAAATCTTAAAAAAGCTACCATCATACAATATTTTTGATGAACAACTTAGTTAAGTGTTTATCATCTAAGTGTTGATGCATAAACTATTTCTATAACAAAAGATAAAATAAAATCAAACTATTTTTATAAAGTTATAAATAAACTATTGTAGTGAGGTTATGAAAATAATTTAAAAACAACTTGAGTTAAGAACATATCACAAGATAATACAAATATTTGTGCTATTAGATAAACTCAAATAAAGTTCATAAAGCATACTACTTATGTTTTAAGCGGCTAATTAAGTTGCTCATCCAAACATGACCAAAACCAGCAAAGAACACAGAATATACCCATTAGAATATAAACATATATTTTTCTAAACTTTGTAAAAACTCACCAAATAGAGACTATTCAAGCACTTAGAACACCCTTCAAGACCTTGAAAGCCATTGACGTTTTTTTCACTACTCAAACAACTCTTTTCCAACTTTCTAACACTTTGATCTCCAACAAGCTCCCCTCTTTTGGTTACAGAAAATGAATCAGGTCAGTTAAAAGGATGCAGCCTAATTCCACAATAACAATACACCAAATCACAACTCTCATTTGGATTTACAATCTCAATTCCTCTAACTTTCAAAGCCTTTTCCAAACCATCCACACATGTTTCTGAATCATCTGGCACCAAAGGCATGTCAAATGATGATGACGACGGTGATGGGTGGTTTCTAAGAGCGGTGGCAGAGTAGGAAGAATACAACCATGCTGCAAGAACGGGACAACATCGGCTACGGTCGAGTTTACTGTGTTTTGACGAACTACATGCATTTTTTATGCCATTGAAAAGTTCATTTGAGAGAGATAAAGGATAGCCTTTAACATAAGATTGTTCTTGGAATGAAGGGATAGTTAATGTTGTTGGATGAGATGATGGTGTTGGGAGAATGGGATTAGGGAGAGTCGTGTAGGAAGGGAAGAAGAGAATGTAGAGGAAAAGGAGTGATATTGACATGGTGGTGTTGAAAGTATAACATGAGGGAAAAGCAATGAATTGAAGAGTCTAAGTTATATATTAGGTAGGAAGAAATGTAAAAGATGTGGATAGGGAGTGTCATGCTGACATGAGTAGGTGAATTGTATTTAATGTGCAGAAGAGTATTCACATGAATGAGAGGGTTTATGTTTAATGAGAGTGCAGGAGAGGGAGTGCACATGTCTTACTTGTTGCAACCTTAATTCTTCTCGGTTCTTACACATCCTAGTCATGTATATAACTTGTGATCTCTAAATACATTCTACAGGGTAATAGTAAAAAAATTAATACTTGAAGAGTTAGTTACTTACTTACTTTCTTTATCAGAAATTTTCTCTTCAATCTTTGGTAGGCTTAGCACTGGTTGAAGAATTTTGATACTAACGGTCCTACCATAATACTTAATCCATGTACAAAGCATCATTAGGGGCTTTACAAAAGCTAAATAAAACATGCAACACAACTTCTGTACAAAATCATATAGCTGTTTTGGCAACCAAACATAATGATAGACTCTGGATTTCAGAAATTGGCAAGGCTGCAAATGAAAATGAAGTTTGTAAAAATAATATTTTACCTGATTTTAACTAACAAATACAGAAGACAAAAAAAAAAAATGATCAACTTTGAAGCTATAAAACTAGAACTCAGCCAGCTTTGCAATTTATAATAACCAGAATCAAGAGAATGTAAACAGCATTGTGGCGATCTCCAGACACCTGAATAGCAAAATCTGCAATGAAAGAGAAATCAAGATGGATGGTTGTATTCAAATTCAAAACAAATTGTAACTAGAAAGCAACTCACCTAATTTAACTCTTACATTAGACCTTTATCAATCATTTCACGGAGAAGTTTCACAGCCATATGATTCTTTCCACTTTTGAACAAAGCACTAATAATAATTTCATAAGTTACAACATTCGGAATGCAACCGTTGTCTTCCATTTTTGACAGTAAGGTCAATGCTTCATCAATCAAGCCCTCTTTACAAAATCCATTAATCATTGCAGTGTACGACATAACAATTAAATGATAGCCATTCGACAGAAGTATCCTAAAAACCTCTTGTGCGTCCTTAAGTCTTCCACATTTGCACAAACCGTCAATTAATATTGTGTATGTGTACACATCTGGCTTAATTCCCGGGTGTTTGAACTTTGTAAATAATGCTATTGCCTTGTCAAGATTATGGCTTTTGCACAAAGCATCTAATAAGATATTGTAGGTGAACACGTCAAATGGTTGACCTCTATCATGCATCTCATCTATCAGATCCCAAACATCACAAATTCTCCCCGATTTGCAAAGTCCATCAATAAGCGAATTGTATGTTATAGTATTAGGAGTCATGTTTTTCAAATGCATTTCTTTGAAGAGACTGACAGCTTCATCCACCATTCTACTCTTACATAATCCATCAATCATGACATTGTAGCTGCGAATATCAGGTTCAACTCCTCTTCGAACAAAAGAGTTGAATACGTGTTTAGCCTTGTTCACTTCTTTAACCAAGAAATATCCATCCATCAAAGAATTATAAGTAATAACATTAGGTTTCACGCCTTGTTTTATCATAACAGCCAACACATCTCTACCTTTTTCCACCTCTCCTTCCTTACCAAAACCATCAATGAGTGTGTTAAAAGTACAAACATTCGGCATGATACTTTTCAACAACATTTCATTTAACAAAGCAATTGCTTCTTTCAAGTGACCGACAATGCAAAGGCTGTTTACTAAAGTAGTATAAATAATAACATCAGGAGAAATTCCTTTGACAATCATTTCAGAATATAAATTAAAGGCATCATTCACAAGTTTATCCTTTCCCAAACTATCAATGATTGTGTTGTACATTACCACGTCCGGCTTAACCAACGACCCTTCAATCTTGTTAAGAACCTGCATAGCAGCTTTTGTTTCTCCTATTTTACATAAACCGCCGATCAAGGTTCCATAACTAACATGATCAAGTTGAAACCCATTAGCTATAACGTCATCGTGAAAGTGAAGGGCTTGGTTAATCTTGCCACTGTTACAGAGACCTCGGATAAGTGTATTCATTGTTATGGTATTAGGGTGAAAACCTAGCTTGAGAATGTTGGCGAATACAGAAAATGCAAAATTGACTTGATGAAGGTGACAGAAACAGTTAATCAAGATGCTTAAATTAACAATGTCGGTTCGAATTCCTCTGAGTTGCATTTGTTGAGAAAGGGAAATAGCAGTTTGAAAATGTTGGATCTTAACAAGGGAAGATAGTATCTTACCGAATTCAAAGATGGGAGGGGTAGGGTTTGTATTGAGCATGCGATTGAATGAGAAAACAGCATCATCAACAGCAACAGCAACAGCAACAGGGTTGTGACTGTGAGAGAAGAATCGAATAACAAACAAGTTGGAAGACTGAAGAGAGAGAGCGTACCTTAATCTCAACAGAGACATTGCTTCTTCAACTTTGAAGATAGACAATAATGGCAAATTTGTGAACAACTTTGTTAATCTATCTTCTAATATCCCTTACTTAAAACCCTAACACCTCTTTATTTTGGGGGTTAAAATGTTAACTTAAGAATGCTTTTTCTAACTATTTTTGACAATTCGTCCAAATATAACTACTATTATTTTCTTCTAAAATTTACATTTGGTTTTGATCTTGCATTACTTTTCCGCAAATGTCAACTTTTGGGTTTTTAATGGTTAACTATTTGTCTCTCTTCTATTTATATCCACTACTTCTCCCAGCACCATCATTACACTCTCTTTTCTTTTTCGAACGCCATATTTTTTTCACATTTTCATTTGGACCGTAAACATCCATAATCTTTCTCTTATATATTTCTCCTTCAGTTGTGTTTTCCTTCCGATTTTCATAGCAAGACTATTTGAAAAAGTTGCAGACATCAACGACAAGAAGGAGTTTTGGAAAGTTACAGTGAAAGTCCATCATAGATGAAATGTGATAACCAACACTAAGGAGCACTTTGAGATGATCGTTTATGACAAGGAGATAAGTTTGTTCGGACAACCCTTTTTTCCCGAATTTTGTTTTTGGTTCTTTGTTGCTCTAGTTTTCACATAAACCATATTGAAGATTCTTACGTTTTGTCAAAGTCATCACAGTTTTATATCATTGCTTTATTTTGATGTTATAGCATGTTAAAATACGTGTCGCTCTATGTTATATATCATGTATTTTCCAAATACAAATGTTGTTCCCATGTTTTGCCATGGTTTTACACATATTCATGGTATAAATATGTACGTTGATTTTCTTTTTTATTGTGATATTTTTCTTAAACAATGACGTAGACAAAATAGTATTTTGTTTTGACTGTTAAACAGCGTTGTATACATTTATTTTCTTGCTGTTTTTTTCTATATGTTTAGGTCTTTGGTTAACAATATTGTATATCTTTGTAGCAATATTGTCGACATCATAATGAAATATTATAGCTATTTTTTGTTATCTAACTATTTTCGTTTGCTTTTCCTTGACATGGGTGTGATATACATGTCATTGTACCCCCAATGTATAGGCAGGCATTTGATTCCCTTTTAGCTATAAACGACACTTGCACGATTACGAACTTCCAAGTTCAAGTTAATAATTTGATTTTCAAACCTTCACCCCACAAATATATCATTAAATTCATTGGAGGCACCACAGTCGGTGATAAAAACAAACATCAAATAACCAACAAAGAAATAAAGTTAACTCCTTTAGTTGATATTATAACTTGCAGGTGGAAAAAAGATGTTCTTATAGGTAACACTATATATTTCTTTCGTCAACGATTGTCTTTATGTATTATCTTCATCCACTTCATATTACCACCATTTTCCCAGAGATAATCGAAATTGTAGATGAAATAGACTACACACTAGGTCTGATTAGTGGTAAGAAGCAGTATGTTAACTTGGTCTTGCGAGACTTGGGGTGTGTTTTTTCTTCCTAAGTTCACATTAAGCTTACCCTCTTGAAAGCGTACGTAATACAATTTATCAAGTTTAACCAACAACAGACTGATTCTTCCTTGTCAGTAGTCATTTTACTTCAGTATGCTAAAGTAAAAGAAGAAGGTGGTCCATGCTGCATTACTTTGTTTGATGTATTTTATTTTATTAACAAGTCATCTACTCTGACGCGATTCGTAACATTATTCTTATAAGTAAATATCCTCCGTCTGTTACCAACACATACTAGTAACATTGCATTTTTCCTTATCTTCTTGCAACCAGTCTCACAATTCAAAAATGGAAGTGACCAAAATTCTTATTCACAACGTCATGATTTACTCCTTCTAAATTGCTAAACTATCTTCACGGATAATTTTTTTTTATATATTACTATAAAAAAATTTGAATTTTTTTTAATAATCTATAAACTTTATATTACTACTATAAAAAAATTTGTGCGCAAATGTTTGCTGAAATTGATCCTTCTTTTTTTGTCACTATGAAAATAACATAACAAAAACATGGACTATATTGAAAAACCAAGGTGTCAATCATGTTATAATCTATGACAAAGATCAAGATTATCCACTTATAACCAGTGGATGGAAAGATGTTGAGGCGTTCTACAATTTACCACCTGATGTTGTTGTTGAAGTCAGTTATTATGGTAACAACAATTTCGGAATCAACAATTTTAAATAATTGTTCAATCTTGAACAATTACCACAAAGACATTTTTTTCATTTGAAATTACTCTGACAACTATTAGTGTGGCACTCCCAAAATTAGTTGAGTTTCTCTATCTTTTTTCATTTTCATTTAATCTATTTTTTTCTAAGATGACGCAATTAACTCCACTATTATTTGATAGAAATTGCACGTAGACTTTGCAATAATTTTAAAGGATTATAACTATCAATTTCTTATGTTGTGTGGTGATAACGGAAAAACAAAGATACTTACTTTATTGAACACTAATGACCCATATCGCACTAAATTAGCATATGAATGGAGCGATTTACGTGAATCCATTATGTTCAAATCTGGTGACAGAATTCAGTTTAAATTTGATGTTACTTCCACAAACAACAAATGTCATGTATATAAAGTTAATTAATTCTAATATGTTCATGTATTATTTTTAACAATAATGATCTTTAATCGATCTTGTTAGCATTACCGTTTTTTCCGACTAATCACTACAATATTGCAAATAATTGGTTACGATTCTAATTTGTCTTCTTAATCATTACCATTTTTATTTACATTTGTCTTCCTTCCATTTGCTTTTAATTTTATTTTCCATTTTATTTTTATAATTTACAAATAACTAGTGACAATTCTACATACCACAACAGTACCCGTACGAACGCACTGGATATCCGTTTAACCTCAAAATAATGAGTAATAGTTTTATTTTTGAAAAATAAATAAAAGATGTAAATTATTATTAGAACTTAACTTTTATATATATATATATATATATATATATATATATATATATATATATATATATATATATATATATATATATATATATATATATATATATATATATATATATATATATATATATATATATATCCATATTTTAAAATATTTTACACTCTTAAACAATTTTTATAAAATACCACATATAAATAGTTGTGATACACTGACAATGTAAATTTTTTTATACACAAATTATAAAAAAAATCTAAAAATTTTATTTGCAAGGGATTAAAATAAAATTCTAAGGTTTTGTCTCAATAATAGGTGGGGTAGGGTTCATATACAGGATGAGATTGATTGAGGAAATGGCTTCGTCAACATTATCAAAGAATGAAGGAAAAGCTTGAACATAGAATCGACAAAGAAAGAAAATGGGGGTACTAAAAATAGAAGAGTATACCAGTTTGAATGAGGAAATGACTTCGTCAACATTGTCAAAGAATGAAGGCAAAGCTTGAACGTAGAATCGACAAAGAAAGAAAATGGGGGTATTGAGAATAAAAGAGTGTACCAGATTGAATAATGAAATGGAATCGTCAACATTGTTAATAAATGAAGGCAAAACTTGAACGTAGAATCGACGAAGAAAGAAAATGTGGGTATTAGGAATAGAAAAAGCCGACACAAACGAAAATCCTAAAGATTATAAAATGCTAAATCTAGAATAAAACACAGAGTTGCAAGCGCAAAACCTGGCAGATAAGCTCTGGAATCCACCAGAACCTTAACAAGGGAACCTAATATCTTGTTAAATTCAATGGTGGGTGGGTTATGTTTCATATACAGGATGCTATTGAATAAGGAAACATCATCGTCAACATTGTCAATGAAGGAAGGAAGAGGCTGAGCATAAAATCAAAGTGAAAGAAACATATTGGGACACATAAGAGAAAGAACGTACCTTGACCTTAAGAATGAACACATTGTTGTGATTTTGGTTGCAAAGATATCAAGAAACCTATTTGAGAATACTATTTTCTTGGCTTAATACATTTTTTGTCCCTTAACTTAACTTTAGATTTAATTTTGTCTCTTATTTAATAAACATAAACGTTTATTTTAAGTCTCTCAAATTAGGTTCTATAATAAAAAATAGTTAAGTTGTATATATGTCACACTTCAGCTAGTATTTGTTTGGTTGACATTATTTTAATTGACATGGAATATTTCTTTCATTAAATATCAATTAACAAGAGAAGAGGAAACATTGTATTCATTAAGCTGAAATATTGCAAGCCCTAGATCTTTTCATTTTCACTTCTAAACACAAGCCCTATATATTTTCATTTTAACTACTTTTGAAGAGGAGACAAAACTCAGAATCTGAAGAGCTGAAGAGAAACGAATTGCATTCAAAGTGGAGATTTCATTATTCATCTTCCTCATGTTTGAAGACTTCACTGTATTAGTATTTCTTCAAAAGGTATGAATACTCAACTCTAACTTGCTAAAAATGTAAACTTTTTTATTTATCAATCTTCCTTACTGCCTCTTCTACATTATTTAGCTTGAATATGTTATCGGTAGGAGATTTGAGTGTATTGCGTATCATGGGGGATGAGGTTTGAGTTTACCAAGTTATGTTACAAAGGGTTTGAGAAGGTTTGGGATATTGATCTTGATTACTTGAGTTATTTTGAAGTGTAGAGTGGTTTAAAATATTTAGGTTACCCAATTTCGGAGAGCCTTGGATATTACGATAAAATGGACTTTAATAAGATTGTTATACTAGAATATGATTTGAGAACTAGGAAGATGAAAATTATTTCAGTGTTGACTGAGACTTCCCATTTATATGTTATGTGTTGTATCCCAAAATTTTGCCTCTAACTTCTCAAGATATTTCCTACAAAGATCTTCAATGACTCAAGCTTGCGCAAGTATCGACTGGGTCAAACAATCTTCTCAACAATGATGCCTCAAATTAGGGTTTGAGTTTTGTACAAAGGCAGTTGGATTTCTAATGTTTCAAATGACTTTCATGGATCATTATGGACCCTCAGGATTATTTCTGTCAAGTTTCAAGTCTTGGATCACAATTTTCCAAGAAAGTCATTCAAATTATCAAAAGGCCAAAATGGGCAAAATTATGGTTTTGACTAGAAGTGACCGAACTTTGATTTTGACCTAATACCTGACTTATTGGTAGGAAGCATGATCTCAAGGATTCGAGCGCATCATTTTGACCTAATCTCATATTTCAATTCATCTCCTGAGATCAGTGGATTGATAGATAAAATTCGGTCAACTGGTGGAAAAAGTCAACTATACACTAAAAAGTCAAACTTTGACTTTTTGACCAAAATTGAGTCCCAAAAATCACATTTCATCAAGACATCCAAAATATAAAATTTGATCATCAAAAATCAAGAGAGTCAAAAATCCAACTTTGCAAGACTTGGAAAATTTTCTAAGTATTTTCTATACTTGTTAATTTCATTGCTTCATGACATCTTTTCACTACAATTCAAAATAATTCAAGATGTTACAATTAATTCAAGTTATTAAAAAGTGGCATTTTTGCAAGATTACAAATCCTAAGTTTGGTCTTGTTTGAACTCTTTCCCTTTGACTCAAACCTTGCCGATATGCTGCCCATAAACATGCTTTGCCTTTGTTACAATCTGCGTGAATTGGTCCACAAACCAGATTTTTGTATCATGCTACAAACAATGTTGTCCAAACCTGTTGTATTGCCCACATAACAGCTCAAAATTATTTTTAGAAGACAATCTGCTGTCCTGAGCAAAAACAGCTCTGCTATGCTATCTCTAAACACTGCCACAACACTCCAAAACTGCTGCAAAACAACTCTGCTTTGCTGCTCCAAACCCAGTCCAAGCCTGCATTATATCAGCCCCGTATTTGCACCAAATTAGCACATAAGAGTTGCATCAAAAAATCTATAAAGACAGCATACCCAAACAGTTCAAATTGTTATTTGCTTCCCTCCCAAAATCCCAACAAAACTCATCTATAAATAGACTGTTTTCACAATACACAAGGGGTTGGCTTTTAGAGAGAGAAGAGAGAGTTTTTGAACAGGAAAGAAAACAACATTCTTTGTAATCTTTGCTCATACAAAAAACCATCTCTACTTTTATTCAAAACAGAAACCCACAATCCATTATTCCATCTTACAAACTCTCCCATAAACCAAACACCTTATCACATAGAGATTGTTCAAACACAATAACAGTTTCTATAGTGCCATTATCTACACCCTCCAAACACACACAAAAACAATATTGTATAACTTGAATGAGTTAGTGTGATTCAATAGTTTGTGATAGCTTCCTGGAGATTCATTGGAGCCATCATAGCAGTTGGAAAAGTATTCAGACTTAAAACACCAAGTGCAGTCCCAAGGTAAGTCTTCTTAACTTTGAGCTTTTCATTTTTCATACATGATTTATTTTTGAAGATATAATGTAGCAATCATTTCCCCTTTTGAGCTAACCATTTGCTTGTTGTTTATGTTTATCAACCATATGCTATAAACTGACCTGTACAGACAATAAAACAATGTTTAAGGCAAAACAAACTGCAGTATGAGTCGACACATACCTACACGGGTCGACTCATTCTAGTGAAAAAACAGGGTATGAGTCGACATATAGCCTTATGCATCGACTCATACTGCTATCCAGGTCCCAAAACAGAAGGTTGAAAGGTGCATGAGTCGATACAAAACGCGTATGTCTCGACACAAACAGGCGCATGAGTCGACACGTCTCTTTATGCATTGACTCATATTGAGTTGGTTTGGTTTGGCAAGGGCAAGGAAAGTTGTGTGTCGATTCATAACAACATGTGTCGACACATAACAGTTCAAAATGCATTTTTTCATTTATTTTACATTGTTTTTACATTGTCTTCATTATTATTCGATATGGTTGTAATATTCAAGTTTCTACTTCATCCCCATTTGTAAATTGTACCCCCACTCCCCTATTAATGTAATAGCTTAGGATTTTAATTTCCGCAATTTATCGCTTTAATATAAATTTTTAGTAATTAGGATGTGTACGGAAAGATAAAATCAACTGCTAGAAAACCCTAATCACAAAGACAAAAATGCATGCAATCAAACACACTTCACACACGTACACCTCTAGGGTGACCTCATTTGTTGCCTCTGAAAATAGCCATGTCCCTCGAATATGGACGTTTTAGCAAAGACCCTCGATAAAAAAGATCATAGTCCCTCGATGTTGTCTTCGGTAAACGATCTAGTCCCTTACAAAAATTGCTAAAACATCTCATAAGTTTCCTTCTATGACTATATGATTGATCCACGATTGTCCCTTCGTATCTAATGGTATGGCTTATTACCAATCAATGGTAAGATAGAAACATCTAAAGGAGGAGGAAAACAATAAAGACCTTTTGAGTAGGTAGGACGCTCGTAGTTGCTTGCTCACAAATCAAAACCATTTTCACTCTTACACTTTCAAAACATCCTTAAAAAACAAACATCTCTTTAAACTATTTTCAAAACCAACACTTTGTATACATTCTTATAGAGACGAGAATCATTATAAAGTTTGCCGAAACCAAGGCGTTTTCAAAATACTTTCAAAAACCCACCACAAACACATTCCAAACAAAGCATTTTTCAAAGTGATCTAGCAAGCAACTAAGAGCCCGTAGATAACTACGGATGAAAAGGGTGATAATACCTTCTCTTTTCATAACCTACCCCCTGAACTCAAGAAAATATCTCGAAAGGTCTTTCCTGTTATTTCCACCCTTTCCTTTATTGGATAAAAGAAAAGTCAGTGGCGACTCTTGCTATCCGCAACATTTATGATAAAACGCGAAAACACCCGAGTCAGTTCTCCCACCGTATTACAAAACTGTCGACTCTGCTGGGGGCTAGAAACTTAAAAGTGGGGTTACCTTAGAGTTAGATCATATTTAATTTCTTTCATTATTTGATTTGTTTGCTTTACATTTATGGATCCTTGTTTGGGTTTGTATTGATCCTTTACCCGGATCTGGGAACACCATTAGGTAAGTAGCAATAGATTGTGGAAACTGTATGGCATAGACCGATATGGTTGAAGCAATGGCTACATTAGTGTGATGAATTTTTTGGTATCAGTATCCCTTGTGTTGAATCAAGGAGAATACGAGGCCGCTGAGCGGTGTCATGAAGCACTAATTGACCTTAGAACCTTTAATTGAACAACTTGGCCATTAGGAAGTAGTGAGATAGCCGACTTTGGTGTAAAGTTGAAGACTGGTTGATACTCGATACTACACTCATTGAGATCGGACTTTTGGAATATTTCGGTTGTAAGAAAAGATTGATTGTGCTGAGACAATACCCAACAAAGAAAGATCAAAGATATTGAGATCCTATAAAACCTGATTACTTTCTAGGACAGGTTGAATCAACTAAACTTCAAGAGGATACTTACCTATGAAACCCATGCAAGCCTAAACTAAGATCTTGGTGTGCTTTGTTTTTTATTATTATTCATGACATCATAAACAACATGACATCATAAGCATGCTCACTAACCATTTCAAGGATTTAGGAATTTATCTTGGTTCCATTTTGTAGGTCATGACTTCCATTCGTAGGAATACCATCCGAGTCAACTTCGTGAAAGTGCATCCTCAACTTCAAGAGTTAGCATCAAGGGTGCCTGGAGATTCTTCCTTCACCAAGAAATATGGTCGAATTCTCAATTTAGCTACCTCAAACTTCCAAGAAGAAATGATGTGTGTGCTTTTCCAATTCTTTGATCCTATGCCTCATTGTTTCACCTTTCCTGACTACCTATTGGTGCCTACATTATAAGAGTTCTCTCAATTGCTATGAGTTCCCGTGCTTGATCAAATACCATTCACCGGTTTGTAGGAGACTCCAAAGCCTGAAGTTATTGCCGAAGCCTTGCATTTGAAGAGACCTGACATTATGACAAATTGGGAGACAAGAAGTGGAGTTAAGGGTTTCTTAGCCAAGTTCCTGTTGGAGAAGGCTCGTTCGTTCTGGGAAGATATGGAATTTCAAGCTTTTGAGGATGTCTTGGCCCTTCTAACTTATGGTTTGGTTCTATTTCCAAATCCGGACCAACTCATAGATGTGAATGCCATCAAGGTTTTTTTCTCTCGTAATCCCATACCTACTTTGCTTGGAGACATTTTACATTGTTTCCACACTCGCGCCATGAAGAAAAGGGGTACTCTTTTGTGTTGAATTCCATTATTGTCTAGGTGGTTTATTTTGCACCTACCCCGATCAACATTGAAGAATGAGCAAGGTTTGGCATGGTCTCAAAGGTTAATGTCACTAACACATTCTAATATTCATTGGTGTTCTCGATCCTTGGAGGACATTACTATCATCTAATGTTATGGGGAATTCCCTAATGTCCCTCTACTTGGCATTAGGGGAGGTATTACCTATAACCCTTGTTTGGCTTTGCGACAATTTGGATATGCTAGGAGAGATGGTCCCCATGATGCGCTCATCCAAGGATTGGTATTCGACTAAGGGGGCGACGACCGAGGCTATTGACAAAGGTTCATACGAGCTTGGAGAATGGTAAACAAAGTGGATAGTGAGACATTGGGGCATAAAAATTGAATCCCCCTTGAGCCTTACCTTAAGTGGGTACGAACTCATGCTCAAAGTCTCATGATGCCTTACCCCGCCATCTTACCAGTTATCATGGAGCCTGTTGCCGAAGGAGATGTTCCGTATATTGCCCTTTATCCTGATATGCCTACTTCTCTTGAAGATTTGCAAAGAGCTTGGATTAAGCTAAAGGGGGAGTGAGACACCTTTGAAGCCCAGTTTTATGCAAGCGAGAAGAAGACATTAGACCTCACAAGACAACTTCATGAGGAGAGGAGCCTGAATGCCTATATCACTCCAAAGAGGAAGCATCCATGGGAAATTTGAGCCATTGTTATTGTATTTTAGTTCATTTTGTTTCTTTTGTTTCAATGTAAGCCCAAGAGGCATGTTGTAATCAATTTAAACTTATTAATACAATTAATGTTTGTTTCCTTTTGTCTAAACAAATTTAAATATTCTAAGTCCTTGAAATCATTTGCATACGCACTTTCATGCATCATAACATAAACAAGCTTTCCACAACAGGTTTCCTTATCTTTCTACTATTTATTTTAGTAAGATGGACATCGAACAAATAGTGAAGGATCTTCAAACACGGAATGCTCAATTCCAACAGATGTTCCTGGCTATGGTTAAGGGAAAAGAGGACCTGAAGGCTCTCATTCTCAAATACCAGAAGAAAAAGACAGAAACCATTGGGTGTCCTGAATATGGGAAGGAGATTTAGAGAACCAGCAAAGCGAGCTCTAGAATTCACAACTGCGTCAAATGAGGGAGACAATAAGGAAGAGAAGACAAAAGAAGAGGACCACAATCTAGGGTCTGATGAAGAAGAGGATGATTAAGCTGAAGAACAATATCCCCCAGCTGTTGACAAATATAAACAGCTGGAGGATCGTCTCAACGCCATGGAAATTCAGAGAGTACATGGTCTGGATTTTAAAGAATTAGGGTTGGTTTCTGGAGTGGTCATTCCCCCGAAGTTCAAGGTTCCTGCATTTGCTAAGTATGACGAAGTTTCATGTCCTAAGCTGCACCTGAGGTCTTATGTCAGGAAGATCCAACCTCACACCGCTGATAAGAATTTGTGGGTGCATTTCTTCTAGGAAAGTTTATCGGGAACTCAATTGGAATGGTTCTACCAACTGAAGGGAACCAACATCCACAACTGGGAGGATCTTTCAGCTGCTTTCTACAGGCAGTACCAATACAATTCTGACTTCACTCCAACCCGTACACAACTTCAAAGCATGTCTATGGGTTCTAGTGAGGGCTTCAAAGATTATGCCTAAAAATGGAGAGATCTTGCAGGAAGAGTTTGTCATACGGTGGGAAGAATTGACTATTTTTTGGAATGCTGGTTTGCATTTTGCGTTTGTTTTTGCAAAATGTCGCGGTAAGCAAGAGTCGCCACCGACTTTTATTTTATCCAACAAGGAAAGGAAAAAAGCACAGAAAAATTCCTTTTTCGAGATATTTCTCAGGTTCGGGGGGGGGGGGGGGGGGGGGGTAGATTATAGAAAGGGAAGGTAGTAGCACCCTTTCTATCCATGGTTATCCACGGGCTCTTAGGTACTTGCTCAAATGTTTTCAAAATTGCTTTCTTTGTGCTTGTGGGTTTGAAAAAGTTTTTATTTGAAACTTCGATTTAACTCTTGCTTCTGTCCTCAAGAGTGTATGAAGTTTTTTTGAAAACTTTGTTCGAAAAGGAGTGTAAGTGTGAAAAAGATTTTGTTTTTTGAAAGAGCAAGTATCTAAGAACCATCTACCTACTCGAAAAAGGAATCGTTCTATACTAATTTCCTTTAGACAATGCTATCCTACTATTAATGAGTAGGTAGCACCGTCATTGGAGTTTGAGGGTCAATTCGAATGAGGGACTTACGGTCACTAAAGCAATGTTAGGACGCCTTAGCGGTAACCCTAATGTCTTAGATAATTTGTTTGAGGAAACAATATCTGAGGCAACCGTTTCGAGGCGACTATGATCTTTTAGACAAGAGATCAACCTCTAAAACGACCTATACTCAATGACCGCGTACAGAGGCAACCAAGTGGGGGTGTACCCTAAGAGTGCGCATGTGCGAGTGTGTCGTTTTCAGTTATTTTTATCTTTGTACATGTTAAGGGTGATCTAAGTTGATTTTAAGATTAAGCATTCAGTCTTGTCATGCAAACCCTATTATCAAACATCTAACAGTTATAGTTTGCGGAAATAAAATGCGGAATTTAAATTACAAGGCGTCGGGTATTTACATCGCCAAAGACAAACCCTTTGAAAATAAATAAAGCGATAAAAATAAATAAAAGTCCTATTTAACTATTACAATCCGGGAGCAAGTACATTATTGGATAAAAACAAGTAACGCGTGCGGGAAATTAAATCGAGCGCATGATTAGGGTTTTGACCCTTTAAAGAAGACATCTTTTTGTTGTTTTTATTTTAAGAAAGAAATAAATCCTAAATTAATTACTAAATTAAATTAATAAACTAATTAAATGAAAAATAAATTATTTTTTTGGAGTTTTTAATTATTTAGGAAAGAAATTATTATAATTAAATTAATGGTTAAAAACTAATTAAGTCTAATTAATTTTAATTATTTTTTCAAAAGGAACTAAAGTTCTCTAATTAAAACCTAATTAATTAATAAATTTATTAAGAAAAATAAAAGATTAAAATTTGATTTGAAAAATATTTTTTGTGATTTTATTTTATGAAAGAGAATTTTGTGATTGGTTAGAAGTTAAATAAAAATAATAAAAATAATTAAAAAATGAAATAAATAAAAGGGAGAAGGGAGTATGGGCCTGAATTGGGAGTATGAGAAGCAATCCTGTAGGCCCAAAAGCGCTGGCCCTTTGGACTTTCTCTGATCTGGTGAAGGCGAATTGACTTGGATCCATGTGGACCTCCAGCTTTTGACCATCAAATTTGGCCTTTGGCCATCTGGCATTTGGATGGGAGAGGGAGCATGGTGTACTGCAAGCCAGTGTATGCACGTGATAGCCTGAAAAGAAATAAGAAAATACAAAGTGCTGGAGGCAAGGATCGAACCCCTGACCTCCAGCCCCTAACGCCTTAGAAGTTGACATGTTGACCACTGGGACACGCTACTGGATTTGTTATTACAATGCAAATAATGTATATTATATAAAAAAACAAAACTATTGCCAGAAATTAAAAAAAACGCGCGCGTGGTTTGAAAGGCCCAATGATGGGATGCCACGCATCATCCCCAACCTCTCGTCTGTGGCTAAAAGTGCACAGACCTATACCAACAGACAGAAGTTCATAGCTACAAAGTTGTTCATCTCAAAAATCCTTCTCAGGCCACAAAAATGAATTCCAAGGGCATGGTTGTGTTCGTCTCACCCTCCCGGTCACAACCATGTCCATTATGTGCTTCAATTATACCTGGAATAGAAATGTCCAAAAACAAGAAACGAACCCTAACAATGGTGGTTCTTCTCCTACGCCAGATAAATGCAATTAAGTAATATAAAAAGCTTGGAAATGCTCTTGTGATCACAAATATGCCATTAGTTTTCGTTATAGATGCAAGAATAGATCAAACCGAATTCAAGAACAGGGGTATGTTTCGTGACACTTACAGCGCGTTTGGACGTCTGAAAAAGCTTGCTTTGGATCCAGGTAGCTTGAGTGAATGCTCAGGAAGCGATTGGGACAAGTCTTGACCTCTGAAAATGTCTCTAGCCTGGATTTCGACTTCTCATTTTTTTGTGATTTTTTCACTTTTTGTTCTGCCTCTCTCTGCACTTTCCAACCTGATCTCGTATCCCTTTGCTTTCTTATGTAACATGCTTTGTATTAGGGTAAAAATCATGGACCAAATCCCTCCATATCAATGCACATGAATGTGATTTGATCTCTATTGAAAACCTTCCAAATTTGATTTGATTTGGATCTTTTTGCACATGATTTGGCTTGGTACGAATTTGATGGTGATGCTAGCTATGAACAAAGCCTAAAACAATCAAGAAATCAAGAGTTATTAATTATTTGGATTTTCTAGGATTTTATTTGATTTAAAATGAATAAATTCAATTAAAAATCAAATTAAATAATAAAAAATGAAATATGGGCTCATGGCTGAAGCTAGGACACGTGGGAAACTATGCAAGCTCAAATCAAGTGGAAAAGAATGGTCCCATTTGACAAAATTTGAAGTTTTGGGGATAGTTGACTTTTGGCAATTTTGCAAAAAAGTCCAACTTCAACAATGCATAACTTCTTCAATTTTGAACTTTTGGAGGTGTTCTTGGACTTTTTAGAAAGCTTGAGATGTCCTATAACCAACCCTTTTGGTCTCATCGCATTTTGATATTCCATGATTAAGTTATAAGCTTTGGAAAAAAGGTGTTTTTGTTGACTTTCAAAAATGACCTATAATATCCAAATTTATAACTTCTTGTGAGTGCATTTTTTGATCTTGGGGTATGAAGATGGATTATAGGAAATTGCATCCTCTTCAAAATGAGATTTGTATGGGTCATTTCTCATAAAGTATGAGAAAGTTATGCTTGGTCAAAGTTGAGTTGACTTTTCCTACAAAACCCTAATTTAGCAACTTTTGAATCTTAATGTATTTTGAGTAGTCCTTGATGAATCATGATAAACCCTTGATCAAATGATGAAATATCCTTCAAATGAGAATGTTGACAAAAAATCTTGAAGTTTGACTGTTTATAGGTCACAGTTGACTTTTGCCCTAGCATAGTCGATTTTGGGACCCTTTGAGCAATTGACTGAGCAAACTTCCTCTGCAAGGCTTGAAATTTGACATGGATGATCTTGAGAACATATTAGGACATTGGGGAGAACTTGAGGTCATTTGGAATCAAGGATCTTGATGCAACACAAAACCCTAATTTGGGGTAGTCTGCCTTAGGAGATAGCTTGTCTGTCAAACTCTTGAGCAAACTTGAGCAACTTGGAGATTTTTCTTGCAATGTCTTGAGAAATATGAGAGGGAAAATTTTGGGGTACAACAACTTCCGCTGTTCAATCTTCTTAAACCTGAGGATGTAGATTGGCTTTCGTGCCTTTCGTGATCCGAAGGTGGAAGAGGATGGAATACTAGAGTGCCCAGAAATTTGCACTCGCATGAAGTGGTATCAGCCTTGTGATGTCAGGAATGGGCTTACAGATGCCATTTGGAGATTGCTAGCGGGAGGATGGGCTTAAAGATGCCATCTGAAGGGGTGTCGATCGCATAAGAGATTCCTTAGCGAGAGCTTGTATACCTGTTGTTGTGGAAGATTGTGCTTGGGGAAGTATGATCTTTGTTGAGATTTAGGAACTTGCCTGTACTTCAACTGAGAGAACATCTCTGCTGAGTTTTAAGAACTTCTCCATAATTCAACTGGGGGAAGTATGTCGAGATTTAGAACCTTATCTGTAATTCAACCGAGGATAATTCAGTTGAGATTTAAGAACCGGTCAGTACTTCGACTGAGGAAAATTGTCGAGATTTAGAACCTTATCTGTAATTCAACCGAGGATAATTCAGTTGAGATTTAAGAATCGGTCAGTACTTCGACTGAGGGAAACATCTTCATCTAGATTTAGGACTTGTCTGTAATTCAATGGAGGATAATTCTGTTGAGATTTAAGAACTCGTCTACACTTCAACGGAGGAAAATTGTCGAGATTTAGAACCTTATCTGTAATTCAAACGAGAATAATTCAGTTGAGATTTAAGAACCGGTCAGTACTTCGACTGAGGGAAACATCTTCATCGAGATCTAGGACTGTCTATACTTCAACGGAGGATAATTCTGTTGAGACTTAAGAACTTGTCCACACTTCGAAGGAGGAAAATTGTCGAGATTTAGAACCTTATCTGTAATTCAACCGAGAATAATTCAGTTGAGATTTAAGAACCGGTCAGTACTTCGACTGAGGGAAACATCTTCATCGAGACCTAGGACTGTCTGTACTTCAACGAAGGATAATTCTGTTGAGATTTAAGAACTTGTCCACACTTCGACGGAGGAAAATTGTCGAGATTTAGAACCTTATCTGTAATTCAACCGAGAATAATTCAGTTGAGATTTAAGAACCGGTCAGTACTTCGACTGAGGGAAACATCTTCATCGAGATCTAGGACTGTCTGTACTTCAACGGAGGATAATTCTGTTGAGATTTAAGAACCATTCAGTACTTCGACTGAGGAAAATGTCGAGATTTAGAACCTTATATATAATTCAACCGATAATAATTCAGTTGAGATTTAAGAACCGGTCAGTACTTCGACTGAGGGAAACATCTTCATCGAGATCTAGGACTGTCTGTACTTCAACGGAGGATAATTCTGTTGAGATTTAAGAACTTGTCCACACTTTGACGGAGGAAAATTGTCGAGATTTAGAACCTTATCTGTAATTCAACCGAGAATAATTCAGTTGAGATTTAAGAACCGGTCAGTACTTTGACTGAGGGAAACATCTTCATCGAGACCTAGGACTGTCTGTACTTCAACGGAGGATAATTCTGTTGAGATTTAAGAACTTGTCCACACTTCGACGGAGGAAAATTGTCGAGATTTAGAACCTTATCTGTAATTCAACCGAGAATAATTCAGTTGAAATTTAAGAACCGGTCAATACTTCGACTTGGGTAAAAGCTTCATAGCTGAGAAATTAACTGCATCCTTCCTGAAAGGTAAAGGTCAGTCGTATGCAATGCATGATATATCAAGCAATAATGTTCTCAAAATAAATGAGATTGTGTTGTATGATGCGTATATGCATGTGTCATGATGTATGGAAATGTAATTTTTTTAGCTGGGGAAAATAAATCCCGGATAGCTGCTGGGGAATAGAGTTGGATTCTCCGTTTCCGCTGGGGATGGCGAACGAAGGTGATTGTGAGAATAAACCTGCATAAGAGGACAACTGCGTTGGGGAATAAACTGATGAGGAGATTACTCCGTGGGGAAGAGATGCTCTGCTGAGGATTCAACTGATAAATTCCACTGGGGATGAATTACTGTTGCTGGTGACACTAAATCCTGTTGGGGATTAACTTCTGTTTGTGAAAGGAAAGAACTCCGCTGGGGACGATCTTTCGGTTGCGACTTCACTGGGGATAACCTTTTAGACTCTAATAGGGATAATCCTTTGAGATATGTTGGGGACAATCTTCCAAAGTCTGCTGGGGATGATTCTCCGAATTCCACTTAGGGAAGCTTTTTCAGACTGCGCTGAGAAAATTTCAAACTCCACTGGGGGTATTTTTGTATTCTACCGTGGAATATTCTTATACTCCACTGGGGAATATTAAGACCTTTCAGTTCTGATGGTAGATAAACTCTGCTTGGGGAGGATATTACCGATTCATTTATAGTTGCAAGTCTCAGTTGGGGAGAGTTAACATTACTATCCTTTCTTACTCTGCGGGGAGTGAAAGCACCTTGGCCATATTCTTCAGCTGAATCTACCTTGTACATGGGGGATAAAGAAACTGTAAAGCTTGGACAATTCTTATTTGCCCCTGTTTCTGATATTACCAGTAATCGTTTTTTTTTTGTTTCGCATGTAAATATTTATGAGCAGCAATTAATGTCAAATGCATATATCAAAAATGAACATTGGACGTTCTCCGCAAAACAAAACAGAAAAAGGAAAAACAGTTTGAAATTTCTTTGAAAATGAATTGTGTAGATTTTGAAGTTTGGCCTGTAAATAGGCGTTTTTGTACAAGAGGTTGACGTCCTAATAAGAGAACGTCGCCGAACAAAAAAGTTTATACATTTGTGAAAAACTAAACAAAATAACTATGTGAATAATCCCACTGGGTTCCAACTCTGCTATTGTCTTTATGTCCTTGAGCATCTCATCACTTTGCTACTTGGTTGAAGGTAGATCAGATTGATTAGTGTCGTCCGAGCTTGATAGTTGATACCGAAGTCTGGTTGTAAGGTGATCCAATGAGATATAGTGTTACGCTTTGATCCCTAATTTTTGCCTGGACCTCCCTTTCGGGTTTTCAGTCCACCGGGATACCCTTTTTTCCCCAAGTCGCCCTTTCGGGTTTTCAACTTGCCGGGTGTACAAATTTTTTCATTTTCATCCCTTATTTTTGCCCGAACCCTTTTTGTTCGCCGAGAAGCCCTTATTTTTGCCTAGGCCAGTCGACCTAGCGGGTCTTTGATTATGCATAGTATTTTTTCACTATGTCTGCATTGACGGGGTGAGGAAGGTCGTCAACATCCATGGTGGTTAGAATCATAGCTCCTCCTGAGAAAATGTTCTTAACCACAAATGGCCCTTCGTAAGTAGGGGTCCATTTGCCCATGGGATCACCTTGAGGTAAGATAATGCGTTTGATTACCAGATCTCCGACTCGATACTCTTGTCATCTAACTTTCTTGTTAAATGCCTTGATCATCCGTTTTTGGTACGTCTGACCATGACAAATAGCAGTAAGTCTTTTTTCGTCAATTAGGTTCAGCTGATCAAGCCGGGTCTGAATCCAGTCATCTTCGCTCAAACCTGCATCCTTCATAATCCGAAGAGAGGGTATCTGAACTTCAATGGGCAATACAGCCTCTATACCATATACCAAGAAATAAGGTGTTGCCCCTGTTGACGTCTGTGCTGAGGTACAGTACCCATGAAGAGCAAATGGTAACATCTCGTGCCAGTCTTTGTATGTCACTGTCATCTTCTGCACAATCTTCTTAATGTTCTTATTAGCCGCTTCGACAACCCCATTCATCTTCGGCTGGTAAGGAGAAGAGTTATGATGCTGTATCTTGAACTGCTTGCAGAGCTCAGTGATCATTTTATTGTTGAGGTTTGTACCATTGTCCATTATGATCCTCTCTGGTACACCGTGTCGACAGATCAGATTGTGCAGAATAAACCGTGCCACGACGTTCTTGGTTACAGTAGCAAAGGAAGCTGCTTCAACCCACTTTGTAAAGTAATCAATCGCTACCAAGATGAAACGATGCCCGTTAGACGCAATAGGTCTGATCTCACCGATCATGTCAATGCCCCACATTGCAAAAGGCCAAGGTGCCGTCAAGACATTCAGAGGTACTAGAGGTATTTACACCTTATCAGCATAGACTTGGAACTTGTGACAGGTCCGAGAATGCTGATAACAATCGGCTTCCATTATGGACCAATAATATCCTGCCCAAAGGATTTTATTTACCATGGTGTGTCCACTGGAATGAGTCCCGTAAGTACCTTCATGTAACTCCACCATGATCCTTTCTGCTTCGTTCTTAGCCATACATCGCAGTAAGGTTGAATCATGGTTTCGCTTGTAGAGTATGCCATTACTGATGAAGAACTTCGCCGTGAACCTCCTGAGAAACTTCTTGTCATTAACAAATGCACCCTCGGGGTACTCCTGGGCTTCAAGATACCTCTTCACCTCATGAAACCAGGGCTTTTCTGTTACCTCTTTAGTCTCAATGTCACAGCAATGTGCAGGTTCGTCCAATCTTTCAATGATAATCCGGGGAGCTTCGTTGTCCCAATTGACTTTGAACATAGAAGACATCGTAGCTAGCGCGTCCGCCATCTGATTCTCCTCTCTAGGGAAATGTTCAAAGGTTATCTCCTCGAAATGGGGAAGCAACATCAATACATACTCCTTGTAAGTAATAAGATTTGGGTGTTTCGTATCCCACTCGCCTTTGATCTGACTGATCACGAGAGCGGAATCTCCGAAGACACTCAAGAACTTAATCCTTAGGTCAATTGCTGCTCGAAGACCCATGATGCACGCTTCATACTCCGCCATATTGTTGGTGAAGTTGAAACAGAGTCGGGCGATGAACAGAGTATGAGAGGCTTTAGGAGATATGATCACGGTGCCAATGCCATTGCCAAAAGCGTTTGAAGCTCCATCAAAGTACATAGACCATCGGGATCCCTCCTCAGGTCCTTCATCCGGTCCAGGTTCTTCATAATCAGTTACTATCATGATATTATCATCCGGGAATTCAAAGTTCATAGACTGGTAATCATCCTCTGCCTGATGTGCCAAATGGTCTGCCAACACACTTCCCTTGATTGCCTTTTGGGTCGTGTATTGGATGTCATACTCAGTCAAGATCATCTGCCATCTTGCTATTCTTCTGGACAAGGCAGGCTTTTCGAAGATATACTTGATTGGATCCATCTTTGATATCAATAGAGTAGTGTGAGTCAGCATATACTGTCTTAGCTGGCGAGCAGTCCATGCCAAAGCGCAGCAAGTTTTCTCAAGCAACGAGTATCGGGTCTCGCAGTCGGTAAACTTTTTGCTAAGGTAATAAATAGCATGCTCTTTTCGGCCAGACTTGTCATGCTACCCCAGTACCCACCCCATTGAGTTGTCGAGTACTGTCAAGTATAGGATCAGAGGTTTCCCTTCAACTGGAGGCATCCGAATGGGTGGCTCTTAGAGATATTCCTTGATCCTTTCGAAAGCAGCCTGGCATTCACCATTCCATCTTACCACTTGATCTTTCTTCAGTAGCTTGAAGATTGGCTCACAAGTAGTAGTTAGGTGCGAGATGAATCGAGCAATATAGTTCAAACGTCCCAGAAAGCCTCTGACTTCTTTTTCTGTTCGGGGAGATGGCATCTCTTGTATAGCCTTCACCTTTGCAAGATCCACCTGAATACCTTTATCACTTACGACAAAACCCAGCAGCTTACCAGATCTCACCCCAAAGGTGCACTTGTTCGGGTTTAACCTCAGCTTGTACAACTTCAACATGTCAAATAGCTTCTGAAGATGGTCAAGATGTTCTTCTTCAGTCTGGGATCTTGCAATCATGTTGTCGACGTATACTTCAATCTCATGATGGATCATGTCATGGAACAAAGCGACCATGGCTCGCTGATACGTTGCCCCAGCATTCTTCAATCCAAAAGGCACAACCTTGTAGCAAAAGGTACCCCATTGAGTAACAAAGGTTGTCTTCTCCATGTCTTCGGGAGCCATTTTAATCTGATTATAACCGGAGAAACCATCCATAAAGGAGAAGACCTTATGCTGCATGGTGTTGTCAACCAGAACTTCGATATAAGGTATATGGAAATCATCCTTGGGGCTTGCCCTGTTCAGATCCCTATAGTCAAAACACAATCGAACCTTACCATCCTTCTTCGGCACAGGAACCACGTTGGCCACTCACTGTGGGTAAGAAGTAACTGCTAGAAAACCGACGTCAAACTGTTTCATAACTTCAGCCTTGATTTTCTCAGACATCTCCGGGCGCATTTGGCGGACTTTTTGTTTCACTGGAGGAAAGTCTTCCTTGGTAGGCAGGCGGTGAACCGTAATATCGGTATCCAACCCAGGCATATCTTCGTAAGACCAGGCAAAGATCTCGACATAGTCACGCAACATCTGAATCAATCGTTGCTTAACCCTAGGCTCCAGATTTGCACCGATCTTGACCTCTTTCTTGTCTATCTCTGTACCCAGATTTACTGATTCCACCGGCTCTTCATGCGGCTGAATAACCCTCTCTTCCTGAAGTAGAAGTCTAGCAAGTTCACCAGGAACTTCACAATCATCTTCACCTTCGTCTTCGGCTAAGTTGATCGGACTTTCGAAGTCATAACTGGCAGTAGCAGAGTCGTTACCAGTGAGATCCAGAGTGGATGTAGACCTGTATACGTGAGTGTGTGTAAAATAGCTGTTTTGCAATATATAATAAAAGAAAAACAAGGAGCGCAAAATTTGAAATGCAAGAAATGTCCAATGCTTTTATTAATGATATATGTAGATGACACACATAAAGCCCTCACAAATGAAGCCACGGTGCCCCGGGTAAGACACCGGGCCGTAAAGTTTAAAACATTGTCTGTTACAAATTCAAAACAAAAGTCTCATTACTGGGTAATAAAAGAAATTGGGACGAAGTTCTTTGCCGTCCAATTGCTTAATCTACCATCGGTAGTGGGGTAGATCCAACTGTCAAACTCAGACTCTTCAACACCGTCTTCAATGACATTCACTCCTGAATTGCTGATGAACATGGGAGGTCTTCCAATCTGTGCATTCCGAACAACCCTTTGAGCTTTTGCAGTGAAACCCAAACCAAACTTATTAGTCTTATGTGCAAAATCAGGGAGTTGGCCCCAATTTGCACACCCACCTTTCTCACAACAGCCCGGGTATCCTTGAAGGAAGCCATCTTCATTGGAGGATCTTCGATAACAGTTTCAGTTGATGCCAGTGTCTAGGGAACCTCTTCAAAATGTTGAAATGGGGTCTCAATGAACTCCCCGTCCATCTCCATATATCGGAAAGAGTTGAGGTGGCTCACCATGTACTCCTCCTCTCCTTGTACTGTCACAATTTTCCCTTTCACTGGGTACTTTAGCTTCTGGTGGAGCGTAGACGTTACTACCCCAACTTTGTGGATCCACGGGCGACCCAACAAACAAGAGTAAGACGGCCGAATGTCCATCACATAGAATGTAGATGCGAAAACCTGAGAACCAACCATAATCAGAATATCCACTTCACCGTGTACCATTCTCTTGGACCCGTCAAGAGACCTGACTACAATGTTGCTTGGTTTCAGCTCTAACCCTTCACAGTCTAACCGGTCCAGCGCTTTCTTGGGTAACACATTCAACGAAGACCCAGTATCCACCAATACGTGAGCAAGAGTAGTGCCCATGCATTCAATGGAGACATGTAGGGTGTTATTGTGATTCTTCCCCTTAACAGTCAAGTCGGCGTCATAGAAACCCAACCCATTATCTGCTGTCAGACTAGCCACGCAATCTTTAAACTGATCAGCTGATGTTTCTTGCGGTACGTGCGCAGTCTTCAGGAAAGCAATCAGAGCCTTGGAATGGGCTTCTGAGCATAGCAACAGTGACAACATAGAGATTTTGGACGGGGTTTGCCCCAGCTGCTCAACTACATTGTAGTCACTCTTTTTGATGATCTTCAAAATCTCCTCCATCTCTTGTCTAGAGGCTTCAACAGTAATCATCTTTGGTGCCTCCGTCTGGGCAGGCTCACTGGTGGTCCCTTTGCCCCGGGTGTCAGCTGACTCGGCAACAGGGGTAAGAATTGGAACTTGAACAGGGGCAGTAGCAGGTACACTGGCAGGTGTAATAACAACAGGATTCCAGACAGTTGGTGGAGAGATCTCAGGGGAGAAAAGTCTTCCGCTGCGGGTGACTTTGGCAGGTCCAACAATATTGTTGACGTTAGTATCAGCCTCTTCAGCACTCAAGTCTTGCTTAACTCCGTGATAGTATATGTTAGCCCCGTAGTGCCAAGGGACAACTTTATTTTATGTATAGAGGATATGCCCAGGAATGGTGATGATTAAGGGAGTGATTCTTGGAACATATGTAATTCTAACAGGCTTTCTCGAGGAAGCCTTGGAAGAATTGTCGAAAATGGTGATTATAGCAACTTCTTCAGTAGGAACCAAAGGAACAAAAGTATTCTCAAACAAAATTTCTTTATTATCCATCAGGCGTTGGACACCTGACTTCAAAAGATGGCAACCGGTAGGTAGGACGGAACACATACGGCAACCTTCATTACAGCCTGGAAATAAACCGGCTAACAGAAGGTTCTTCTTCACAGTCATCAATGGAGTAACAATGTCTTTCACAGAAACCACAAACGATTCTTCATCTATAGCATTCACTCCATGCTTGGGCATAAGAGCAGTCATAACATTAGGTCTTTCGGGTGCTTCGAATTCAATTTCCTTCGCATCAATCAAGTCTTGTACTTTGTTCTTCAAGACCCAGCAGTTATCCGTATCATGCCCCGGGCTATCAGAGTGAAAAGCAAAGCGGGCATTCGGATCGTACATGGGTGATGTAGTGTTGGGAGTCTTCGGGGCCTCCTTCAGAATCACCAGATTGGTCTTTAATAATTGTGGAAGAATTTGGGATAAAGTCATGTTGAGCTGGGTGAATTGTCTTCGTGGCCTCTCGGCACTTGGATGATTGTTGCGCTGAGGAGTAACAGCAGGTCTTGATATAACCACCGCATTAACTTCTTGGCAGCGTTCAGGTTTGTTATGGCTCTTTGTGCTGTAAACAGCACTGGACTCCTTCTTAAAAGGCTTCTTCTCGGTGCTTGATGAAGCACCCTTCTGTATTTGACCAGATTTGATACTAGCCTCAATCCTTTCCTCGGTCATGATCAGCTCTGTAAACCCGAACGAAGAACTTCCAATCAGATGGTTGAAATACGGACCAGACAAGGTCCCCAAAAACATATCCACTAGCTCCCTATCAGCCAAGGGTGGCTGCACTCTTCCAGCGAGGTCCCTCCACTTCTGAGCATAATCTTTGAAACCTTCACTCGCGGCCATAGACATACCCTGGAGTTGGGTATGCATGGGAGCGAGGTCGGAATTGTATTGATATTGCTTGTAGAAAGCAGTAGCCAAGTCCTCCCAATTACGGATACTAGCTCCTTCTAGCTGGTAAAACCATTCAAGCTGAGTCCCTGAGAGACTGTCTTGAAAGAAGTGGATCCAGAGATTCTTGTCAGCGGTGTATGGCTGAATCTTCCTAACATACGAATGGAGGTGCAGTTTTGGGTAGGAAACCCCGTCGTATTTAGCAAAGATCGGTGCTTTAAACTTGTGGGGAATTACCACCCCAGATGACAGACCCAAATCACCAAAGTCCAGACCAGGCAATTTCTGAACTTCCATCGCGCTCAACCGGTCTTCCAGTTGTTTATATCTATCCTCAGCCGGAGGATACTGGTCTTCGTCAAAGTCAGTCCCGTTATCTGAAACCACATGGCTAGGAGCCCTCCTTTCCTCCTGATTATCTCCCCATCCATATGAGTGGGTCAAATCAACCTCTTCTCGCAAATTGTTTCCGAATCTGCGACCCATATTAAATAGGATCGTCTTCTTCTTCTTCTTATTCTTATTCTTCTTCTTCTCTTTTAGGATAAGGGTCTTCAGATCTTGCTGACTGTTGTACCTCAAAATTATCCCTCTCATTTTATCAACATTTCTCATCACAAGACTCTTGGAACTCAAGACCAAGCTAGGGTTTGCTCTGCTCAAGACATCTCCTTGCACTGTTGACCTGAAATTAGGGTTTGAGTTTGCACATGAGTTTTTGTACCTTCAATGCCCAAATTAACTTTCATACTTCATGTTGGACTCATAAGTTTATCCATACCAAGTTTCAAGCCTTGAATCAAATTTTTGCCCAGTCAATTGGATAATTGACCTAGAAATCAACTGTATTGGGGAAAAAGTTAACTGTGACCAATTTACAGTCAAACCTCATGAATTTTGACCCACATCAACATTATGAACTCATATGAACCATTTTATCAAGTTTGGACCACAATTCCACAAGAAATTTGATCAGATCACAAAAAGGGCAAAATGGTCATTTTTAGGGTTTTGACTGTACAAAGGCAATTTTTGACTGTTCGACCTAGCCAATGGCAAATAAAGTTCAACCATAGCCTCAAGGACTCAATGACATTATCTTGACCTATTCAACAAGTTCAAAAGATCTCAAATGCATTGGATTGACAGATGAGTTTTTCAGTCAACTGATCAAAATTTGACTGTACACTGAAAAGTCAAACTTTGACTTTTTGGTCAAAATCAAGTTCCAAGGGTCATTTTTCATTAAGATGTGTCAATTTATGAAACTTGTTCATCAAGAAACCCAAAATTGCTAATTAGGGTTTGAAATTGAAAATTTTCATAACTTAGAATTTTTCTAAGTTATGAAATTTTCTTAATTTTTCCTAACTTTGCCCCATATTTTCACCATGATGCAAATGGATTCAAACAAAACTTACAAAATGAAAGTTGTAGTCCTCCACAAAGTCTACAACTTTTATGCACAAAGTTTTCTCAAAAGAAGCTTGGATCTCAAGTTATGATTTTTGGAACAAGGGTCCCTAAAACTTTTAACTTAGAGAAATTTTGCCCTAGTTTAGGCAGGATTTTGACCTATCTTCTTGGCCATTTTCACATAGTTCCACTTGGAGTCTCAAGTTGAATTTCAAAGATGTATTATAGTACATGTTGCAAGCTTTCCAAATTGTCCAAGAAATCCTTAAACACATTTGTGGTTAGAGAGAATCGAATGCTTGAAGTTGGCAAAAACTCACTTTGTAACCGTGGCCAATACATGTTCATACAAGTTGCAAATTCTGTCCAAACTAGCTTTGTACTTGATTACAGGTCTCTAAACAAATTTACACTCAAAAATTGAATGCAAACTCATTGGACATTGGTGTTATTCTGATCATTAGAGCTTGGCACAATGAACAAATCCATTTTTGGCATAAAGGTGTCACTTCCATTTTCATAAAGCATAACTTTTGCAAATTTGTTTCTCTTGAGCATTGGACCAAGCCTTTTGCTGCAAACAAAGTTCCCTAATATCAGGCATAGTACACCAACTATGTGCATGCTTGGAGCTAGCCTGTACAGGCCATAGCATGGTCACTTCTCACTTTTACTTCAAAAACAAGTCATTATGCCAAAAGTCCACAACTTGCACATCTGATATATTCAACTCAAGCCAAGATTCAAAACAAGTTTTGCACATCCCTGTGAGCCAGAAACACGAGCCATTTATCCCTCAAACACCCTTGTACACAAAAACCACATTTTCTTGCAAAACAGGGCAGGCCCTGCAGAATCACTTCCATTCTCATATCCACTCGTGTGTTTTGCTTGAAACCAGTTCCAATACCTTCCATTCAACTCACTCAAGCTATCCCAAACCTCCATTTACAACTGTAACTCCATTTACAGTGTTCACCATTTCTGTTTTGAAGCTTTGCAGGTTGAGTTCTATAGAGAGATTCAGACCATTTCAAAACAAACTAAGCATTGGGAAAGGTCCAGGGAACATCAAGCAAGCTCAAAAGAACCTCCGGCCTCACTGAAAGTTGCTGCATTGCCATACTCGAGCTTGGATGAAATAGGTATTTCTCCAACTTCTATCTCTCTATTTAGGAACATTTAGCCTTAGGTTTGTGAATGAAAGATGTAGTACTCATTGCCATGAAGCCATAGATATGCTCAGTTTTAATTTATATTAAACGTGCTAAGAGAATTTCATCCATGAACATGCTGAAAAAACTAGGTCAGATTTTAGGGCCAGAGAAATTCTCTCTGGTCTTTGAGAGTTAGATCAAGTTTTTTATATGGTTAGAATCGTGGTTTAATGCTCTACAAGTTTCATGTTTTGAGTTTTGGCAAAAGATCACAAATGCAGGAGATACGAGTTTGTACACAAAAGGCGCGTGTTTTGTTTGAACGAAGGTTGAAGATGAAGTAGCTGGGATGGGCCTGGTTACTTCTCACTTTTTGCACCCCACTCTTTTCTTTTTGCACCCCCTGGTCCATTTTCTTGTATTTTGACATTTTTGCATTTTTATTTTCTTTTCTGACTTTGTTTATTTATTTCCAAATATAAAAAATGCTCCAAAAATATTTTCATAATTTTTTACATTTATTTGGTATTTTATTTATTTTTTCTAATATAAAAAAACATATTAAATATTTTTTTTAATATTATTAAGACTTGAAAAATAATATAAATAAAACTTTTATTTTTATTTCTTATTTTTATTCACATTGAAAATATTTTCTTGAATATATTTTATTTTTGTAAATATTTTATTTTTATTTATACACACTAACATATTTAATATATTTAATATATATACATATACATATATACCTTTATTTTATTAAAAATATAGAATAAAAATATAAAAATATTACATTTTTATTTTTATTATTATTTATACTAAAAAAACACCGTTTTTAAATATATTTCATTTTTGTACATATTAATATATTTTTGTATATAAATAATATATAATATTTATCTTCTTAAAAGAAATCAGGGTTTACCCTAAAATAAATAAAGTTAATCTTTTTTTATTTTATTTATTTCTTTATATTTCTTTAATGTTGAAAATATTTTTACATAAATAAAAAAAAATTCTTTTTTGCATAATACATTTTATTTAATATTTGTTCATTTTGTTATTTAAATATTGTACATTTAAATATTGATGTATATGAGATTCAATTTGGTTGTAATAACTTAGGGTTTATATTTCTTGCAAAATAATCCCCTATTCAAAATTGTACCCCCCTCCCTATACCAAAGTTGTAATAGCTTAGATTTATTTTTACGCACTTTATGCTTTCAATTATGCCATGATTAGAGAATTAGGGTTTGTATGCAAAATCAAAACCAACAAATAGTTTGACCTAATCAAAGACAAAAATGCATGAAAAACAAACACAATGCACACTTGCACCCCTAGGGTTACAATCCACTTGTTGCCTTCAAAAATGGGTCATGGTATGTGTGATCGGTGGATTTAGAACTGACTGTTTAACGCTGGTTTCGCGAAATGTCACGGAAGCAAGAGTCGCCACCGTCTTTTATTTTCTCCAACATGGACAAGACAAAAGCACAACAAAATTCCTTATGAGAACGTTTCTCGGTTCGGGAGGTAGATTTATAGAAAGGGAAGGTGTTAGCACTCTTTCTATCCATGGTTATCCATGGGCTCTTAGATACTTGCTCATTTGTGTTTTCAAAAGTGTTTGCTTTTCAAGATGTGAGTGGGTTTGAAAAAGTTTCGTTTAAAGATTTCGGAATAACTCTTGTATCAGTCCTCAAGAGTGTTTGAAAAATTGTTTTTGAAAGCTTTTTGAAAAGTGTCGGTGTGAAAATAGTTTTGATTTGTTTTTTTGAATAGAGCAAATATCTACGAGTCATCTACCTACCCTAAGGAATTAGGCTGTGTAAATGTCCTTAAGGTAGTGCCATCCCACGATTGAGAGGTAGGTAGCACCACCGTTGGAAGTGTTCGGGTCAATTCGAGTTTAGGGACAGTGTGGTCACCAGAGAAACAGTAGGACACCTTAGAAGCTACCCTTATGCCATTGATCATGGACATAAGGACTTACTAAAACGTCCTATACTCGACGACCACGTTTCGAAGGTAAGGCAACAGGTGAGGCGTACCCTAAGAGTGGTGTGTGACTTTGTGTGTTGTTTTCAGTTTAAGTTTATCTTTGATCATTGTATTGTGAGCTACGCATTGTTTTTAATTAGCCATTCATTCTTTCATGCAATTAGAATTTAAAAGTGCGGAACTTTAAATGCGGAAAGATAAATCCTATGCTATTACAAGACGCGGGTCTATACATCGCCAAATTACAAAGACCCGTTTTAATAAAAATGCGAAAAGTAAATAGACCTAATTACTATTACATGGCTTGAACAGTTACATAATATTCACAAAGGAAAATAAGAATAAATGCGCGAAAGAGTTAAAGTTGAACGTTCGAGGGCGTTGGACCCTTTTGAAATTAAATTGAATTAAAAGTTAATTAATTATTTTATTAAAAGAAAAGAAATGTTTTTTAGGTTTTTTTGTATTTATGAAAATAAAGAAAAGGATTAAAATTATAGTTAATGAAACCCTAGTTCTAAGTTGTTTTTAATTGTTAATGAAAAATATTAAAGTTTAACCTAATTTACTAAATAATTAATGTACATGTTTATTTACAAAAATAAATAGTAATTAATTATAATAATAATGATGAGAAAATTATTTATTAAAAAAAAAGATGAAAAGGTTAAAAACCCTAATTCTACCTATTTTATTTATTTAAGAAAAGATTAAAATTTTAAAAAAAACCTAAATTAAACTAAGTTAATTGTTAAAGTTTATTTACAAAAATAATAATGGTGAAATTAATATTAATAAAAATAAACATTTTTTTGATTTTTCTGTATTTTATATTATGAAAAGTTATTTTATGGAATTAAAAGAAATAATTAAAACATTAAAAAGAATTAAAAGAAAATCAAATAAAAATTAAAAATGATGCAAACCATGGGGGGTATCAGGCCCATTTAGGAGGTGAATTGGAGTGATTTGGCCCAAGAACATGAAGCCTGTTTGACTTTCCCAGCTTGAGTGCGTGTGGTTGACTGAATGTACACCCTGGAATTCACGTTATGGCCATTGGATTGATCGTCAGGGACACTTGGCAAGCCTAAGCGTTAGGACCTATGGTAGAACGTTTGAAGGAAGCTGCATGGGAACGTGTTAATACAAAAATTATCAAACATATGGGGGGACCTGGGAATCAAACTCAGATCCCAATACCTGCAGGACAACTCATCCACCAACCGAGCCAACGCGTTTCTTTGTATACATAATGGAGCGTGATTATTATATGTGAAAAAAGCAATTATTCTGAAACAAAAGAAAAACGCGCCAATTATTTGAACCTCCCTATCACATGAAGACACGTCCATCTTCTTCATCATCTTTCCTGTAAATAGAAAACAAATAGCGGGGGTTTTAAACCCCCACTAAATGAAGCCTGAAAAAATAGCGATTAGCACATGCTGTAATATAAAAAAGGCGCGAGGTCATCAATGGATTCGTCCTGTTGCCACGAATTCAATGGAATAGGTTTTAAGGGTCAATTTTTCCATATGGGAGAACCCCTAATTTTGAGCTTCTGAAAACCTAATATCCATCAATGGCAGATCTTGGTTCAAGCATTGTTAGTTCAATTAAATGGTACCATTCGCTTCAGGACATCATTGTTAGTGTAAATCAACAAATAAAATATATGAATAATGCATGGAAATTGAAAAACAATTATGGATATATTCACGAAAAAAGTGATTCTGTTCTACTAATTCTTGGAGTATGGGGACTGGAAAATGGATGCAATCGACTCCTAGCAATGTCAGGAAGGCAATGGAATGCTTGTTGTGCTTTGAAACACCCTCTTACTATGATTTCAGATTTCAAGTTTTTATGGAAAAAATGCAATTTGGTTATGGCCTCCTGAGCAGTTTTTCGTGTGTGCTTGAATAGGGTTGAGTTGTGCCTTTGTACATGAAGTAAATTAGGTCAAGAAAACAAGCCCAAAGTCCATGTATTAATGTTTTCAATATTTGATTTTTCCATATCTTTTTTCAATCTTTTTGCCATGAAAACCATGCCAATTATGGAAGATTTGGTCTTGTTGATTGATGCACGATTTGCCACTTTGCCCTAGTTTGATTTGCTGCACAAAAAAGATTTAAAAGGCATGATTTGATATTTTTCTCATATTTAAAACTAATTAAATGAATAAATAAGAATAAAAATTCAATTAATTAATTAAAAATAAGAAAATAAATCCCTTTGAGCTTAATGGGTCGTGCATATGCTTTGGGTAATGATTCATGGAAGAATTTGTGGCCCATTAGCAATTTTGAAGCTTTTGAAGCAAAGTTGACTTTTCAAAGTTCCCAAAAATTTCCCAACTTCTCCAAGGCATATCTTGCTCAATTTTGAAGATATGAACATGTTCTTGGACATTTTGGAAAGGTCTTGAAGTCCTCTAACAAATGTCTTTGGTCCCATGTCATTTTGATTTACCAATCTCAAGTTATGGTCTTTGACTTAAAATGGCTTTTTGTTGACTTTTGAAAATGACCTATAATGTTGAAATTGATAACTTTTTGTGAGAGCATTTTTTGGACTTGAAGTGTGAAGATGAGTTGTAGGAAATGTCATTATCTTCAAAATGAGCTTTGGATGGAATTTTTCTGATAAACCATGAAGAAGTTATGCCTTGGTCAATTTGCAGTTGACTTTTCCAACTGTCCAAAAATAGAAACTTTTGTATCTTGAGACTTTTTGAGCCATGCTTTGAGAATCATGATCAAGAATTGATCAAATGATGTTTGTGGCTTCAAAATAAGATGTTGACCAAAATTTTTGACTTTTGACTGTCAAATGACCATTTTGCCCCTGCAGTTGACTGTGGAGCAATTAGTGTTTTTGACTGTGCAACTTGATGCTGTGAGTCTTGAAACTTGACATAAGGATGCTTGGAAATGTATCTAGGCATGTGGGACTTGATTGGACCCTTGGAAATCTCAATTTCTTTGCTAGAACCAAAACCCTAATTTTGACTGTGTTATGAGGCAATTGGACTGTGCAACTCTTGAGAGATTTTGAATCATCTGGAGATTGATCTTGGCAAATCTTGAAGAATATGGGAGGGAAAATTTTGGGGTGCAACAGTTGCCCCTGTTCAATCTTCTCAGACCTAAGGATGTAGATTGACTGGCGTGCCTTTCATAATCCGAAGGTGAAAGATGATTGAACACTAGAGTGCCCAGAAATTTGCACTCACATAGTAGAGTGTTAGCAGTGTGATGGTTGGAATGGGCTTATAAATGCCATTTGGAGATTGTTGGTAGGTGGATGGGCTTATAGATGCCATCTAAGTGTCGATCGCGTAAGAGATTCCTTAGCGAGAACTTGCGTACCTGGGAAAGAAAATAATTACCTGGCCTGTTACAGGAGTGTTTCCAGTGATTTCTGGTAAACAACCGCTAGTCTTCCAAACTATCGAATAATCTTTCTGACTGTTATTCAATTCCTCTGGTAACTCACAGGATCGACTAGATTGATCCTAGGACTCCTTGGATATTAAGGTTACTCTCACGATCGAACAGATATTCATGGTTGACATTTGTATATGTGTTTGGCTTATTTCGATTTCTCTCTCTAAAGGTCTAAAGATGCAATCAAAATGTGTGTGTGAAAACTAAGTTACATGAATAAATGCTAATTGTAAAGACATGTAAAATTGCATAAAAGTGAAGTAAATGGTTTCGACTTACAAAACAGTTAATATAAAGGATTTCTGGAACGTAAAAGGTTTGAAATATGAAGAAAGCGTTTAATGCAAGAAATCTTTAAATGACTTTAAGTAAAAATATGCGTTCGAAGGATAAGACTTGAAGGTAAAGGTATGGAAAATATGACAGTTTTCTGAGATATAAAGTGCTTGAAATATGAAGAAAACATTAAAATGTAAAACTTTGAAGAAGAGATTTCGAAGTGAAAAGACTGTAAATGAGAAAACTTGTAAATGTTATTTGACAAAAGGATAAAGGAAAGTGCTGGAAATGGTAAAAGGTTTTCATTAAATCAGAAATACATGGTGCTATCATACATACATTTCTCTTGCACTCGTTTCCCTTGCCATGTGGTAGTTTGAATGTTACTGAGTATTTTGTATAATAGATATGACACACGAAATCCTAATACTAAGACTTCTATTTATACTACTTCGACCATAACGGTCTTGCTATAGGATTATGCCACGTTTAGAACATGCAGGACAATGCTTCTTTCGTCTTTCCACGTGTCCCCAAATGCTCCAGCACATAACTTTCAAACTTCGAAAGTCCCGCTTCCATTTGAATTTCAAATGCTTTGGTATTTCTCCGTTTCGAATGCTCTTCCCAGACACAACCTTGTTGTTATTTCGAGACTTCTTTAGATATGTTCCCATAATTGCCACTCGAAGCTCCAAGCTTTGACATACTTATTCGAAACACTGCTTCTGCTACTTCGAAACATGACGCTTTACCTCATTTCGATCAAAACGTTTAATTCATTTGGCTCCTAATAACATTATCAAAATCTTCAGCCAACAAGGAGTTGATCTTCAAACTCTTTATGTAGATGTGCCCTGGCCGGATACAGGTATCGAATCTTTAAATTCTTCAGACGTGCCCTGGCAAGATACATGAATCGAGTCCGGAGAATTAGTCGTCAACAGATACACCCTGGCAAGATACAGGAATCGAATATTCAAACTCTTCAGACGTGCCCTGGCCGGATACAGGAATCGAGTCTGGTAATGTTAGTCGTCAACAGATACACCCTGGCAAGATACAGGAATCGGATCTTCGAACTCTTCAGACGTGCCCTGGCCAGATACAGGAATCGAGTCTGGTAATGTTAGTCGTCAACAGATACACCCTGGCAAGATACAGGAATCAAATCTTCAAACTCTTCAGACGTGCCCTGGCAGGATACAGGAATCGAGTCTGGAATTAGTCGTCAACATATACACCCTGGCAAGATACAGGAATCAGATCTTTGAACTCTTCAGACGTGCCCTGGCAGGATACAGGAATCGAGTCTGGAATATAGTCGTCAACAGATACACCCTGGCAAGATACAGGAATCGGATCTTCGAACTCTTCAGACGTGCCCTGGCAGGATACAGGAATCGAGTCTGGAATACAGTCGTCAACAGATACACCCTGGCAAGATACAGGAATCGGATCTTCGAACTCTTCAGACGTGCCCTGGCAGGATACAGGAATCGAGTCTGGAATATAGTCGTCAACAGATACACCCTGGCAAGATACATGAATCGGATCTTCGAACTCTTCAGACGTGCCCTGGAAGGATACAAGAATCGAGTCTGGAATATAATCATCAACAGATACACCCTGGCAAGATACAGGAATCAGATCTTTTAGTTGCGATCGTTGATGGTAATCATCCTTGTACTGACCTTTGTCCTGAAAAGACAAAACGTTAGTTGTATGCGATGTTATGATGTATGAGAATAAATGAGATTGTATGTTCATGATGCGTATATGCATGCTATAGTGTATGAAGATGACGTTTATGAACTGTTTTCATCTAGGAAAATAAATCCTTGACGGGTGCCGGGAAGTTAAATCCTGGGCTGATGTTGAAGAGTGGAGCTTTTGTTTCCGCTGGGGATGATAGTTGCAAGAATACCGGTAGGAGAAGATGACTCCGTTGGGGAATAAACTTGTTAGAGAGATTACTCTGCGAGGAATACTCTGTGGGGAAAGAGAGATTCTTCGCTGAGGTTAATGATAACTCCGCTGGGGATACCATTGTTGTGTTTTGGAGGAGGAATTTGATGAACTCCACTGGGGGATAGGAAGACTTAACCGACGACGATCTTTCCATGGTTATTGGCTGAGGATAACCCAGTTATATCCTGGGGGGGAAATAACCTTTAAATAAAGTCGGGAGACGCGTTCGTGCTCTGCCGGGTGACAAGCTTCCAGAATCTACTGGGGATAAGCTTCAAGACCTGCTGGGGAGATGGATTCCACTTTCCTGGGGAAACTTTTTGGACTGGACTCTCCTGGGGAAACTTTTCAGATTGGACTGGGGAATGGCTCCATTGGACGTCTGGTATACCGCCGGGGAACAATCTTAGATCAAGACTGCCGGGGATGCTTGTTAAGAATGTTTGTATACTCCGCTGAGGGGTGTTGAGATCTGCTGGGGGTAATCCAACTTTCCATAAGGCTGACAGTAGGCTAACTCTGCTTGGGGAGAGTATCGTTGACTTGCTGGAGATACTGTGCCTTGTAGGGCTGATCGGAGACCAACTGCTTGAGGAGAATTGTTGAATCTTGGCTCACTCTCTGGGGAATTAAGATATCTTGGTTACATTCTTCAGCCGAACTTACCTTGGTACCTTGGTGGACAGAGCAATTAGATTTCTTGGACAACTCATTATTGCCCCTGTTTCTGATGTTACCTGTAATTAATCCTTTGTTTCGCATGCAAATATTTATGAGTTAGCAATTAGTGTCAAATGCATATATCAAAAATTGAACATTGGACGTTCTTCGCAAAACAAAACAGAAGAAGGAAAAACAAATGGCAATTGGTCTGAAAAGTGAATTTGTATTGATTTTTGAATTTGCCTGTAAATAGGCGTTTTATGTACAAGATGCTGACGTCCTAGTAAGAGAACGCCGCCGAACAAAAGAGTTTATACAATTTGTGACAAGGGAAAACAAAAACAACTATGTGAAAAAGATAATCCCACTGGATTCTAACTCTGCTATCGCCTTTATATCTTCGAGAGTCTCATCACTTTGCTGCTCAGTTGACAATGAAGCTGATTGATCGATGCTGTTTGAACCTGATGTCTGATACCGGATTCTGGATGCAAGGTGATCCAATGAGACATAGTATTACGCTTTAATCCCTAACTTTTGCCTGGACCGCCCTTTTGGGTTTTCAGTCCACCAGGATACCCAGTTTTTCCCAAGCCGCATTTTCAGGTTTTCGACTTGCCGGGTGTACAGATTTTTTTATTTCATCCCTCATTTTGCCCGAACCCTTTTGGTTCGCCGGGAAGCCCTAATTTTTGCCTAGGTATGTCAACCTAGCGGGTCTTTTATCATGCGTAGTATCTTTTTACTATGTCTGCATTGGCGGGGTGAGGAAGGTCGTCGCCATCCATGGTGGTTAGGATCATGGCTCCTCCTGAGAACACATGTTTAACCACAAATGACCCTTCATACGTAGGGGTCCATTTGCCCCTGGGATCACTCTGAGGAAGGATGATGCGTTTGATTACCAGGTCCCCAACTTGATACTCTTGTGGTCTGACTTTCTTGTTGAATGCTCTGATCATCCGTTTTTGGTACGTTTGACCATGACAAATAGCAGCGAGTCTCTTTTCGTCAATTAGGTTTAATTGATCAAGTCGAGTCTGGATCCAGTCATCTTCGCTCAGATCTGCATCCTTCATTATCCAGAGAGAGGGTATCTGGACTTCAATCGGCAAGACTGCCTCCATGCCATAGACCAAGGAAAAAGGAGTTGCCCCGGTTGACGTCCTTGCTGAGGTACGGTACCCATGAAGAGCGAACGGTAACATCTCGTGCCAATCTTTATAGGTCACTGTCATCTTCTGCACAATCTTCTTGATATTCTTATTCGCTGCTTCTACAGCCCCATTCATCTTCGGTCGGTAAGGAGAAGAGTTGTGGCGCTGTATCTTGAATTGTTCGCAGAGCGAAGTAATCATCTTGTTATTGAGATTTGTACCATTATCCATAATGATCCTTTCCGGGACACCGTATCGACAGATCAGGTTATGCCGAATGAACCGTGCCACAACGTTCTTGGTTACAGTAGCATAAGAAGCTGCTTCAACCCACTTTGTAAAGTAATTGATCGCCACCAGGATGAAGCGATGCCCGTTGGATGCCGTAGGTTAAATCTCACCGATCATATCAATGCCCCACATTGCAAAAGGCCAAGGTGCAGTCAAGACATTCAGAGGGACCGGAGGAACGTGCACCTTGTCTGCATAAATCTGGCATTTGTGACATGTCCGAGAATGTTGGTAACAGTCGGCTTCCATTGTGGACCAGAAATATCCTGCCCGAAGGATCTTCTTTGCCATGGTGTGTCCACTGGAATGTGTTCCGAAGGTACCTTCATGCAGTTCTGCCATGATCTTTTCTGCTTCAGCTTTATCCACACAACGCAGTAAGGTCGAATCATGGTTTCGCTTGTACAGAATGCCGTTGCTGAGGAAGAACTTTGCTGCGAACCTTCTCAGAAACTTTTTGTCGTTGGCAGATGCACCTTCAGGGTATTCTTGAGCTTCCAAGTATCTTTTCACCTCATGATACCAAGGTTTCTCAGTTACTACCTCAGCCTCAAGATCACAACAGTATGCAGGTTCGTCCAGTTTCCAGATAATGATCCGGGGAGCCTCATTGTCCCATTTGACTTTGAACATAGAAGACATCGTAGCCAACGCGTCCGCCAACTGATTCTCCTCTCTTGGAAAGTGTTCAAAAGTTATCTCTGTGAAATGGGGGATCAATGTCAACACACACTCTTTGTAAGGAATAAGGTTTGGGTGTTTCGTATCCCACTCGCCTTTGATCTGATTGATCACGAGGGCGGAATCTCCGAAGACACTCAAAAACTTGATCCTTAAGTCGATCGCAGCTTGAAGACCCATGATGCATGCCTCATACTTCGCCATGTTGTTGGTGCAGTTGAAACATAGCCGGGCAGTAAGTGGAGTATGAGTGCCTTTGGGAGATATGATTATAGCGCCGATACCGTTACCCAAAGCGTTGGAAGCTCCGTCAAAGTGCATAGACCATCGGGATCCTTCTTCAGGTCCTTCATCCGGTCCAGGTACTTCACAATCAGTCACTATCATGATGCTCTCGTCTGGAAACTCGAAGTTCATTGACTGGTAATCGTCCACTGCCTGGTGTGCCAAGTGGTCTGCCAATACACTTCCTTTAATAGCTTTCTGAGTCATGTACTGGATGTCATATTCTGTCAAGATCATTTGCCATCTTGCTATTCTCCCAGACAGAGCAGGCTTTTCGAATATGTACTTTATTGGATCCATCTTTGAAATCAACAAGGTAGTATGAGTCAGCATATATTGTCTCAGTCGGCGAGCAGCCCATACCAAAGCGCAGCAATTTTTCTTGAGCAGTGAGTATCGGGTCTCACAGTCGGTAAACTTTTTGCTAAGGTAATAAATGGCATGCTCTTTTCAGCCAGACTCGTCATGCTGCCCCAGCACACACCCCATTGAGCTGTCAAGTACTGTCAGGTATAGTATTAGAGGTCTCCCTTCAACCGGTGGCATAAGAATGGGTGGTTCTTGGAGATACTCTTTGATTCTGTCAAAAGCGGCCTGACATTCATCATTCCAATGTACTACCTGATCTTTCTTCAGCAGCTTGAAGATTGGTTCACAAGTAGCAGTTAGGTGCGAGATGAATCGGGCAATGTAATTCAGACGTCCCAGAAAGCCTCTGACCTCTTTCTCTGTCTTGGGAACTGGCATCTCTTGTATGGCTTTAACCTTGGCAGGGTCCACTTGAATACCTTTGTCACTTACGACGAAGCCTAGAAACTTTCCAGATCTTACCCCAAATGTGCACTTATTTGGATTCAACCTCAGCTTGTACAACTTCAGGCGGTCAAACAGCTTTTGTAGATGGTCAAGGTGTTCTTCCTCAGTTTGGGACCTTGCAATCATATCGTCGACATACACTTCGATCTCATGGTGGATCATGTCATGAAATAAAGCAACCATGGCATGTTGGTAGGTTGCCCCAACATTTTTCAGTCCAAAAGGCATGACCTTGTAGTAGAAGGTGCCCTACTGAGTAACAAAGGTAGTCTTTTCCATATCTTCAGGAGCCATCTTGATCTGATTATAACCTGAAAAACCATCCATGAAGGAGAACACCTTGTGATGAGCCGTATTGTCTACCAGAACGTCGATGTGAGGCAGAGGGAAATCATCCTTGGGGCTGGCCCTGTTCAAATCCCTGTAATCGACACACATTCCGACCTTACCATCTTTCTTTGGCACTGGAACCACGTTGGCAACCCACTGAGGGTAAGAAGTCACTGCAAGAAAACCGGCGTCAAATTGCTTCATAACCTCAGCTTTGATCTTCTCGGACATCTCTGGACACATACGGCGGACCTTTTGTTTAACCGGAGGGCATTCTTCCTTGGTTGGCAAGTGATGGACCACAATGTCAGTATCCAACCCAGGCATGTCTTTGTAAGACCAGGCGAAGATCTCCACATAATCATGTAACATCTGAACCAACCGTTGTTTCACGCTGAGCTCCAGATTGGCACCAATATTGACTTCCTTTCTATCTGTCTCAGTACCCAGATTTACCGTTTTCACTGGCTCTTCATGTGGCTGAATGGCCCTCTCTTCCTGGAGTAACAGTCTTGCAAGCTCACCAGGCACTTCGCAATCATCTTCACCTTCATCTTCGGCTAAATTGATCGGATTTTCGAAGTCATAACTGGCAGTAGCAGAGTCATTACCAGTGAGATCCAGAGTGGATTGAAACCTGTATAGGTGAGTGTGTGTAAATATAGTTGTTTTGCAATATAAAGAAATAAAGAAAGAAAGGGAGCACAAGATTTGAAATGCGAGAAACGTCCAATGTCTTTATTCATGATATATGGAAATGACAAGTAATAAGCCCTCACAAATGAAGCCCACGGTGCCTCGGGTAAGACACCGGGCCATAAAGTTTCAATTTATTGTTTATTACAAAAAAAAACAAAGGGATTCATTACTGCGTAACAAAAGTAACAGGTATGTGATCTTTTGCAGTCCAATTGTTCAGTCCACCGTCAGTCGTTGGGTAGATCCAGCTATCAAACTCTGATTCCTCCACATTGCCTTCAATAGCATTCACTCCCGGGTTGGTGATGAACACGGGAGGTCTTCCGATTCTTGCTTTGCGTACAGCCCTCTGAGTCTCTGCAGTAAAACCCAGCCCAAACTTGTCAGTCTTAGGAGTAAAATCAGGGAGCCTGCCCCAGTTAGCACATTCACCTTTCTCAATTACAGCCCGAACGTCCTTTAAGGAGGCCATCTTCAACGGAAAGTCTTTTTCAATTACTGTCTCAGCTGACGCCAATGTTGGAGGTACCTCTTCAAAATGTTGAAAGGGGGTTTCAATAAACTCCCCGTCCATCTCAATATACCGGAATGAATTCAGATGACTAACCATGTATTCTTCCTCCCCCTGCACTGTAACAATCTTCCCTCTGACAGGGTATTTGAGCTTCTGGTGTAGAGTGGAGGTCACTGCCCCAGCTTTGTGAATCCAAGTCGACCCAGCAAACAAGAATAGGATGGACGAATTTCCATCACATAGAACGTTGAGTCAAAGACTTGGGAACCAACACGAATCGGAATATCCACTTCACCATGTACCATCCTCTTCGACCCGTCAAAGGCTCGGACAATGATGTTACTAGGCTTCAATTCCAGGCCCTCACAATATAGCCTGTCCAAGGACTTCTTGGGCAATACATTCAGGGAAGAACCGGTGTCCACCAACACGTGTGCGAGAGTGGTGCCCCTGCATTCAATGGAGACATGCAGGGCATCATTGTGGTTCTTTCCCTTGGCGGTAAGATCAGCATCCGAGAAACCCAAACCATTGTCAGCTGTCAAATTGGCCACACAGTCAGTAAATTGATCCGCAGATGTCTCTTGTGGCACATGGGCCGTCTTCAGAAATGAAATCAGGGCCTTGGCATGGGCCTCTGAGCACAACAATAATGATAGCATGGAGATTTTGGAGGGGGTATGCCCCAGCTGTTCAACGACGTTGAAGTCACTCTTCTTGATTATCTTAAGAATTTCCTCCATCTCTGGCTGGGAGGCTTCAACATTCACAGTCTTCGGTGCCTCCATCCGGGCAGGCACATCATCAACCCCTTTGCCCCGAGTGTCAGATGACTCAGTAGCAGGGGTAGAAACTGGATCAGAAGTGGAAACAGGCGCGCTTGCAGGCGTTATTATAAGAGGTCTTCGGATAACTGGTGGCGCAATGTCAGGCGAGAAGAGCCTGCCACTGCGAGTTACTTTAGCTGGACCAGTGATGTTACTGATACCGGTGCTGGTGTTGAACTCCTGCTTTATTCCAAGTACATACACATCTGCCCCATAGTGCCATGGGACAGCCTTATCAGACTTGTAGGGGATTGGCCCCGGAACAGTAATAATGATGGGTGCAACAGACATGATCTTGACTGGCTTCCTCGGGGGAGCCTTGGTAGTATTGTTGAAAATTGTGACGACAGATACTTCTTCAACGGGAACAACAGGAACAACGGCCTTTTTGAACAAAATTTCCTTGCTATCCATCAGGCTTTGGATGCCTGACTTCAGCAACGGACAACCAGTAGGGGAAACGGCACATAGAAGGCAACCCTTGCTACAACTCAAAAATAAACCGGCTAGCAACAAGTTCCTCTTAACAGTCAACAAAGGGGTGGCAACATCATCCACAGAAACTGCATACAAGTCTTCCTCAATAGCATTTACTCCATGCTGGGGCATAGGAGCAGTCACAACGTTTGGCCTTTCGGGCGCCTCAAATTGGATTTCCTTCGCATCAATAAGGTCCTGAACCTTATTTCTTAGGGCCCAACAATCATCAGTAGAATGCCCCGGGCTATCAGAGTGATAAGTACAACGGGCATTGGGATTATACTTGGGAGAGGTCGTGTTTACCACCTTTGGAGCCTCTCTGACGGTTACCAGGTTCGTCGATAGCAGTTGCGGAAAGATTTGTGACAAGGTCATACTCAGCCGAGTGTATTCTCTTCTAGGTCTCTCATCCCTTGGTTGGTTAGGTTGCCGAGGAGCGGCAGCAGGCTTTGTAATTACCACTGCGTTGACAGCTTGGCGGCGTTCCGGTTTATTCTGCCTCCTAGGCCCATACACAGCACTGGCTTCCTTTTTAAAAGGTTTCTTCTCAGAACTTGAGGACGCACCTTTCTGAATTTTCCCTGATTTCATACCAGCCTCTATCCTTTCCCCAGTCAGAATGAGGTCTGTGAACCATGCAGATGAATTACCAATGAGATGATTGAAGAACGGCCCAGATAGGGTCCCCAAGAACATATCCACTAACTCACGGTCAGTTAACGATGGCTGCACCCTGCCAGCCAAGTCCCTCCACTTCTGCGCATACTCTTTAAAACCTTCTCCCGATCCTAGCGACATACCCTGGAGTTGGGTACGTGTAGGAGCGAGGTCGGCATTATATTGATACTGCTTGTAAAAAGCAGTAGCCAACTCCTCCCAGTTACGAACCTTGGTTCCATCTAGCTGATAGAACCATTCGAGATGAGTCTCTGAAAGACTCTCCTGGAAGAAGTGGATCCACAAGTTCTTGTCCACAGTATACGGCTGAATCTTCCGCACATAAGATCTGAGATGTATCTTAGGGCAGGAAGCCCCGTCATACTTTACGAAAGATGGTGCTTTGAACTTGTGTGGGATCACCACACCAGAAGATAGACCCAAGTCTCCGAAATCCAAACCAGGCACTTGTTGAATTTCCATGGCATTCAGACGGTCTTCCAACTGCTTGTCTTCAGCTGGAGGATACTGCTCCTCATTGAAATCATTCTCGTTGTCAGAGACCACCGGACTAGGAACCCTTCCCCCTTGGGGAATGCCTTTTCCCACAGAAGAGCCAGCTTGATCAACCTCATTCTGCAGTGTGTTACCAAACCTCCGGCCTGTGTTGAATAGTACAGTTCTCTTCTTCTTCTTCTTGACCAGCAGGGCCTTCAATTCCTCTTGACCTTGAGCCAAACTCATGATCAGCTCTTGGAACTGGGCGTTCTGAGCCTGAAGGGCCTTGATGGACTGCTCGGTGGATGATTCAGGGTTCATGATGCTGAAATAAACAACGAAGAACATTAAGCAACCTGAAAAGAAGAGTACCTGCTATGCACATGATGCATGATATGTGTTTATGCAATGCATTCAAGGGTTCGAAAGTTCAAATTTGTTGTAGACAAAAAGGAACACACGTTATCATTAAGAAATAATTGTTCAGTACATCAAGGCCTCATGGGAAAATATTACAAAAGCGAATCAATCCCAGAAGACACTGCGCATCCTCTTTGGAGCTATGTAAGTGTTGAGAGTCTTTTCCTCGTGCAGTAGGCGGGTGAGCTCCAAGACCTTCTTCTCACTAGCATGTAGACTGGACTCAAGAGAATTTCGTTCTTCCTTAAGCTGGATCCAGCTCTTCTGCATTTCTTCCCAGGATGTAGGCATGTCAGGATGTTGAATGGTGTAGGACACCTCTCCTTCCAAAACTGGCTCTTTGATCACCGGGAGAACATGAGGATATGGCATTACTAACTTCTGGGAGCGGGCTCGTACCCACTTGAGATAAGGTTCCAACGGGATGGAATTCCTGTGCCCCAATGTCTTGCTATCTATCTTGTTGGGCATCCTCCAAGCTCTGATAAATCTCTGGCGAAGTCCTTGTGCATCGTTGTCGAAGTCAAAAACTATGTCAGGAATTAACATGTCCTGAGGGCCGTCCCTCCGAGCATAACCAAACTGTCTCCAAGCCAGACACGGGTTATAAGTAATACCTCCTATGATTCCAAGTAAAGGAACATTAGGGTACTCCCCGCAACGATCAATGATAGTGACATCCTCTCTGGACCGAGAGCACCAATGTATATCAGCATGTGTAAGAGTCATTAATCGTTGTGACCATCTCAAACCCCGCTCATTCTTCAAAACTGATTGTGGAAGGTGCGAAATAAACCACCTTCCCAGGAGAGGAGTGCAGAACATAAGAACACCTCTTTTTCTCATGGTTCGAGTGTAACATGAGTGAAGGATGTCTCCAAGCAACGTAGGTATAGGATTCCTGGACATGAAGATCTGGACAACACTGATATCTATAAGCCGATCGGGATTCGGGAACAAAACCAATCCATAGACAAAGAGGGCCACAACTTCTTCAAAGGCTTGTAGGTCAAGGGAGTTCCAACATTCTTGGGCCTTCTCAAACAGAAACCTGGCTAAGAACCCTTTGATACCACTTCTAACTTCCCAATGTCCCTTGATGTTAGATGGTTGTAGGTGTAATGCTTTAGCAATCTCTTCAAGTTTGGGCTCCTTTTCCGTACCGTTGTAGGGTAGTTGACTAAGGATAGGGATCTTCAGAAGCCGGGAGAACTCTTCCAATGTAGGCACCAGTTGATAATCTAGGAAAGTAAAACAATGGTGCAGAGGGTCAAAGAACTGGAACAGGACCTTTATCATATCTTCCTCAATGTTGGTGTTGACCAAGCTGATGAGTCTTCCATGTCTTTCACTGAATGAAGAGTTCTCGGGAATCCTGGATATAAGTTCCTTAAGCTGAGGAGGGATCCTTACAAGGCTGATCTGAATTGTCTTTCTGCGGATAGTTTCCATGTCCTACAAAACAAGAACAAAGATGAAGATTCGAACCCCTGAAATGGTTAGTCAATGCATATGATGCTGTATGATGTCATGATGCTATGATAAAGCACACCACAAATATTCACAAGAAGCAAACATGGTAAGGCACACAAGTCACACCACAACCCTTAGAGTTTAGGCCAGCATGGGGTCTAGGTATTACCCTCTTGAAGTTGGTGGGCTCAAACCTATCCTATCAGAAGTAACCGGGTTCTAAGGGTCCCAATATCATTGGATTGTTTTCATTGTTCATCGTTTTAATTTAGCCATTGAACTGGCGACCGAAATATTCCAAGAAAACAACCCTCAATTGAGTGTAGTATCGAGTATCAACCAACCTCGGACTGCACCAAAGTCAGTTATCTCACTACCCTAAAGAGGCCAAGATGGTTCAATTAAGGTTCCTAAGGTCAGTTGATGCTTCACGACACCACACGGCGGCCCCGTACTCTCCTTGACTGGACTCAAGGGTTACCGGTACACACCAAAGTGCCACATCAACGTAGCAGACTGCTTCAACCATGTCGGTATACCCCGCACAGTTCCCTCACAGCCTTGTTGCTACTTTCTAAGAAGGTTCCCCCAGATCCGGGTTAGGATCTATAGAACTCCCAAGACAGTACCCACAATTTAAAGCAAGCAATTTAGACAATTGAAAACACAAGTGATCTTAGTCCTAAGGTACACCTCACTTTAAAGTATCCCCAGCAGAGTCGCCAGTTCTGTGATCGGTGGATTTAGAACTGACTGTTTAATGCTGGTTTCGCGAAATGTCGCGGAAGCAAGAGTCGCCATCGTCTTTTATTTTCTCCAACATGGACAGGACAAAAGCACAACAAAATTCCTTATGAGAACGTTTCTCGGTTCGGAAGGTAGATTTATAGAAAGGGAAGGTGTTAGCACCCTTTCTATCCATGGTTATCCATGGGCTCTTAGATACTTGCTCATTTGTGTTGTCAAAAGTGTTTGCTTTTCAAGATGTGAGTGGGTTTGAAAAAGTTTCGTTCAAAGATTTCGGAATAACTCTTGTATCAGTCCTCAAGAGTGTTTGAAAAATTATTTTTGAAAGCTTTTTGAAAAGTGTCGGTGTGAAAAGAGTTTTGATTTGTTTTTTGAATAGAGCAAATATCTACGAGTCATCTACCTACCCTAAGGAATTAGGCTGTGTAAATGTCCTTAAGGTAGTGCCATCCCACGATTGAGAGGTAGGTAGCACCACCGTTGGAAGTGTTCGGGTCAATTCGAGTTTAGGGACAGTGTGGTCACCAGAGCAACAGTAGGACACCTTAGAAGCTACCCTTATGCCATTGATCATGGACATAAGGACTTACTAAAACGTCCTATACTCGACGACCACGTTTCGAAGGTAAGGCAACAGGTGAGGCGTACCCTAAGAGTGGTGTGTGACTTTGTGTGTTGTTTTCAGTTTAAGTTTATCTTTGATCATTGTATTATGAGCTACACATTGTTTTTAATTAGCCATTCATTCTTTCATGCAATTAGAATTTAAAAGTGCGGAACTTTAAATGCGGAAAGATAAATCCTACGCTATTACAAGACGCGGGTCTATACATCGCCAAATTACAAAGACCCGTTTTAATAAAAATGCGGAAAGTAAATAGACCTAATTACTATTACATGGCTTGAACAGTTACATAATATTCACAAAGGAAAATAAGAATAAATGCGCGAAAGAGTTAAATTTGAACGTTCGAGGGCGTTGGACCCTTTTGAAATTAAATTGAATTAAAAGTTAATTAATTATTTTATTAAAAGAAAAGAAATGTTTTTTAGGTTTTTTTGTATTTATGAAAATAAAGAAAAGGATTAAAATTATAGTTAATGAAACCCTAGTTCTAAATTGTTTTTAATTGTTAATGAAAAATATTAAAGTTTAACCTAATTTACTAAATAATTAATGTACATGTTTATTTACAAAAATAAATAGTAATTAATTATAATAATAATGATGAGAAAATTATTTATTAAAAAAAAGATGAAAAGGTTAAAAACCCTAATTCTACCTATTTTATTTATTTAAGAAAAGATTAAAATTTTTAAAAAAACCTATATTAAACTAAGTTAATTGTTAAAGTTTATTTACAAAAATAATAATGGTGAAATTAATATTAATAAAAATAAACATTTTTTGATTTTTCTGTATTTTATATTATGAAAAGTTATTTTATGGAATTAAAAGAAATAATTAAAACATTAAAAAGAATTAAAAGAAAATCAAATAAAAATTAAAAATGATGCAAACCATGGGGGGTATCAGGCCCATTTAGGAGGTGAATTGGAGTGATTTGGCCCAAGAACATGAAGCCTGTTTGACTTTCCCAGCTTGAGTGCGTGTGGTTGACTGAATGTACACCCTGGAATTCACGTTATGGCTATTGGATTGATCGTCAGGGACACTTGGCAAGCCTAAGCGTTAGGACCTATGGTAGAACGTTTGAAGGAAGCTGCATGGGAACGTGTTAATACAAAAATTATCAAACATATGGGGGGACCTGGGAATCGAACCCAGGTCCCAATACCTGCAGGACAACTCATCCACCAACCGAGCCAACGCGTTTCTTTGTATATATAATGGAGCGTGATTATTATATGTGAAAAAAGCAATTATTCTGAAACAAAAGAAAAACGCGCCAATTATTTGAACCTTCCTATCACATGAAGACACGTCCATCTTCTTCCGCATCTTTCCTGTAAATAGAAAACAAATAGCGGGGGTTTTAAACCCCCACTAAATGAAGCCTGAAAAAAATAGCGATTAACACATGCTGTAATATAAAAAAGGCGCGAGGTCATCAATGGATTCGTCCTGTTGCCACGAATTCAATGTCATAGGTTTTAAGGGTCAATTTTTCCATATGGGAGAACCCCTAATTTTGAGCTTCTGAAAACCTAATATCCATCAATGGCAGATCTTGGTTCAAGCATTGTTAGTTCAATTAAAGGGTACCATTCGCTTCAGGACATCATTGTTAGTGTAAATCAACAAATAAAATATATGAATAATGCATGGAAATTGAAAAACGATTATGGATATGTTCACGAAAAAAGTGATTCTGTTCTACCAATTCTTGGAGTATGGGGACTGGAAAATGGTTGCAATCGACTCCTAGCAATGTCAGGAAGGCAATGGAATGCTTGTTGTGCTTTGAAACACCCTCTTACTATGATTTCAGATTTCAAGTTTTTATGGAAAAAATGCAATTTGGTTATGGCCTCCTGAGCAGTTTTTCGTGTGTGCTTGAATAGGGTTGAGTTGTGCCTTTGTACATGAAGTAAATTAGGTCAAGAAAACAAGCCCAAAGTCCATGTATTAATGTTTTCAATATTTGATTTTTCCATATCTTTTTTCAATATTTTTGCCATGAAAACCATGCCAATTATGGAAGATTTGGTCTTGTTGATTGATGCACGATTTGCCACTTTGCCCTAGTTTGATTTGCTGCACAAAAAAGATTTAAAAGGCATGATTTGATATTTTTCTCATATTTAAAACTAATTAAATGAATAAATAAGAATAAAAATTAAATTAATTAATTAAAAATAAGAAAATAAATCCCTTTGAGCTTAATGGGTCGTGCATATGCTTTGGGTAATGATTCATGGAAGAATTTGTGGCCCATTAGCAATTTTGAAGCTTTTGAAGCAAAGTTGACTTTTCAAAGTTCCCAAAAATTTCCCAACTTCTCCAAGGCATATCTTGCTCAATTTTGAAGCTATGAACATGTTCTTGGACATTTTGGAAATGTCTTGACGTCCTATAACCAATGTCTTTGGTCCCATGTCATTTTGATTTACCAATCTCAAGTTATGGTCTTTGACTTAAAATGGCTTTTTGTTGACTTTTGAAAATGACCTATAATGTTGAAATTGATAACTTTTTGTGAGAGCATTTTTTGGACTTGAAGTGTGAAGATGAGTTGTAGGAAATGTCATTATCTTCAAAATGAGATTTGGATGGAATTTTTATGATAAACCATGAAGAAGTTATGCCTTGGTCAATTTGCAGTGGACTTTTCCAACTGTCCAAAAATAGAAACTTTTGTATCTTGAGACTTTTTGAGCCATGCTTTGAGAATCATGATCAAGAATTGATCAAATGATGTTTGTGGCTTCAAAATAAGATGTTGACCAAAAAATTTGACTTTTGACTGTCAAATGACCATTTTGCCCCTGTAGTTGACTGTGGAGCAATTAGGGTTTTTGATAGTGCAACTTGATGCTGTGAGTCTTGAAACTTGACATAAGGATGCTTGGCAATGTATCTAGGCATGTGGGACTTGATTGGACCCTTGGAAATCTCAATTTCTTTGCCAGAACCAAAACCCTAATTTTGACTGTGTTAGGAGGCAATTGGACTGTGCAACTCTTGAGAGATTTTGAATCATCTAGAGATTGATCTTGGGAAATCTTGAAGAATATGGGAGGGCAAATTTTGGGGTGCAACAGTATGCATGTTAAGTACTTTGGAAAAACAAAAACAAAACAAAAGATCATAGTCCCTCGATGACGCTATCTTGGTTGCCTAAAATGATCAAGTCCCTCAAGAAAATTGCCAAAAATACTTGACACAATTGCTATCATGGTCTATACGATGACCCACGCCTGTCCCGTTTAACATCCTAACACAAGGTTGTTCACCAAATACAATGGTGAAACAACACTGTTAAAAGGGTTAAAAACATAAGAAAGATCTTTGAGTAAAATAGGGTAGATAGCTCTTAGTTACTTGATCAAAAGCTTGCAAAAACATCCTTGCTATTTCCAAAACACACTTCACAACACAATTTCAAAATCCAGCTTTCAAACATTGAAAACTTTTCAAAAGACAAAAACACCTTTGTATACATTCAAACAAGAATCATTACAAAGGTTTCCACAACGATGGCCTCTTTTCAAAACATCTTTCAAAACCACACACAAAGCACCATTTCAAATAATTGAAAAGCAAAAGCAAGTGATCTAAACAAGTAACTAAGAGCCCATGGAAAACCATGGATGAAAAGGGTGCTTGCACCTTCCCTTTTCATAATCTACCCCCCGAACCCAAGAAAACATCTCAAAGGTCTTTCCTGTGCTTTTTGACCTTTCCTTTGGATAAAATAAAAAGTCGGTGGCGACTCTTGCTAAACCGAAACATTTGCAAACACAAACGCAAAACCTCAAGTCAGTTCTCCCTCCGTATCACAGAACTGGCGACTCTGCTGGGGAATATTCTAAAAGTGGAGTAACCTTAGGGTTTAGATCACCTTTGCATATCTTGATTGCTTTGATTTCTTTACATTTGGTTCTCTTGTTTGGGCTTGAAATCCTCTACCCGGATTTGGGAAACATTCATAGGTAAATAGCAATACGTTATGGAAACTGTGCGGGGTATACCGACATGGTTGAAGCAATAGCTATATTAGTGCGACATATTTGTGAGTACCGGTAGCCTTTGAGTCAATCAAAGAGAATACGGGGCCGCTGAGTGATGTCCTGAAGCACTAATGAACTCTTAGAACCTTACTTGACCATCTTGGCCTTTTATTAGGGGTAGTGAGATGACCGACTTTGGTGCAGTCCGAAGTTGGTAGATACTCGATAATACACTTATTGAGGATTGTTTTCTTGGAATATTTTGGTCGCCAGTTAAGTGGCTAAACCAAAACAATGAACATAGAAAATAATCCAGTGATATTGAGCTCCTTAGAACCTGGTTACTATTTATAGGGCAGGTTTGAGCCAACTAAACTCAAGAGGGTACTTACCTATGAAACCTCATGCAAGCCTGAAACTAGGATCTTGTGTGACTTGTTTGTACATGTGCTTGTGCATACATCATGAACATCATAAAGCATCATATGCATCCACTAACCATTTCAAGGGTTTAGATCTTCATCTTTATTCTTGTTTTGTAGGTCATGGAATCTCTTCGCAGGAAAACAATACAAGTCAACCTTGTGAGAATCCCTCCTCAACTCAAGGAGCTTTCTTCCAAGATTCCATAGGTTTCTCTCTTCAGTGAAAGACATGGTAGACTTCTCAACTTGGTCAACTCCAACATTGAAGAAGACATGGTGAAAGTCCTCTTCCAATTCTTTGACCCCCTACACCACTGTTTCACATTCCCTGATTTCCAACTAGTACCTACTTTGGAGGAATTTTCTCAACTCCTGAGAATTCCTATTCTTCACCAACTACCCTACAACGGTACAGAAAAAGAACCAAATCCTGAAGATGTTGCTCAAGCATTACACTTGCAACCATCTGATATCAAAGGATATTGGGAAACCAGAAGTGGTGTCAAGGGTTTCTTGGCAAAGTTTCTATTTGAGAAGGCACAAGACTGCTGGAATTCTCTAGATCTACAAGCTTTTGAAGAGATTGTAGCACTTCTCATCTATGGGTTGGTCTTGTTCCCAAATCCTGAGTAACTTATAAATATGCATGCTGTCAAGATTTTCATGTCTCAGAATCCTGTGCCTACATTGCTTGGGGACATCCTACACTCATTTTACACACAAACAATGAGGAAAAGAAGTGTTCTCATGTGCTGTACTCCTCTTCTAGAAAGGTGTTTTATTTCTCACCTTCCACAATCAGTTTTGAAGAATGAGCAGGGTTTAAGGTGGTCACAACGATTGATGACCCTCACACATTCTGATGTACATTGGTGTTCTCGGTCCAGAGAAAATGTCATCATAATTGATCGTTGTGGGGAATTCCCTAATGTCCCACTACTTGGAATTAGGGGAGGCATCACCTACAACCTCTGTTTAGCTCTAAGACAATTTGGATATGCTCGGAGGGATGGCCCTCATGACATGCTGATTCCTGACTTGGTTTTTGACTTCGACAACGATGTGCAAGGACTTCCACAAAGGTTCATCAGATCTTGGAGGAAGCCTAACAAGGTGGATAGTAAGACACTGGGGCACAAGAATTCCATCCCCCTTGAGCCTTATCTCAAGTGGGTACGAACCCACGCCCAGAATCTTATGATGCCATATCCTCACATTCTCCCCGTGATCAAAGAGCCTGTTATGGAAGGAGAGGTTCCATACACCCTGTTGTACCCCAAAATTTTCCCTCTCCTTTTATCAACATTTCTCATCACAAAGCCCTTGGAACTCAAGATCAAGCTAGGGTTTGCTCAGCTCAAAACACCTCCTTGCACTGTTGACCTAAATTAGGGTTTGAGTTTGCACATGGGTATTTTGACCCACAATGCCCAGAGTGACTTTCATGATTCATGTTGGACTCATAAGTTTATCCATACCAAGTTTCAAGCCTTGATTCAAATTTTTGCCCAGTCAATTGGACAATTGACCTAGAAATCAACTACATTGGGGAAAAGTCAACAGTGGCCAATTGACAATCAAACCTCATGAAATTTGACCCACATCAACATTATGAACTCATATGAACCATTTGATCAAGTTTGGATCACAATTCCACAAGAAATTTGATCAGAACACCAAAAGGGCAAAATGGTCATTTTTAGGGTTTTTGACTGCACAAAGGCAATTTTTGACTGTTTGACCTAGCCAATGGCAAATTAAGCTCACACATGGACTCAAGGACTCAATGACATTGTCTTGACCCATTCAACAAGTTCAAAAGATCTCAAATGCATAGGATTGACAGATGAATTTTTCAGTCAACTGATCAAAATTTGATTGTATACTGAAAAGTCAAACTTTGACTTTTTGGTCAAAATCAAGTGCCAAGGGTCATTTTTTATCAATACATGTCAAATTATGAAACTTGTTCATCAAGAAACCCAAAAATGAAAATTAGGGTTTAAAATGGAAATTTTTCATAACTTAGAAATTTTCTGTTATGAAATTTTCTTATTTTTTCCTAACTTTGTCCCACTTTTTCACCAAGATGAAAATGGATTAAAACAAAACTTGAAACATCAAAGTTGTAGTCTATCACAAAGTCTACAAATTTGATTCACAAAGTTTTCTCAAAAGAATCTTGTATCTCAAGTTATGATTTTTAGAACAAGGGTACCTAAAACTTTTAACTTAGAGAAAATTTGCCCTAATCTAGGCAGGATTTTGACCCATCTTCTTGGCCATTTTTTACATAGTTCCACTTGGAGTTTCAGGTTGCATTACAAATAGGGATTGTAGTACATGTTCCAAGCTTTCCAAATTGTCCAAGAACTTCTCAAACACCCTTATTGTTAGAGAGAATCGAATGCTTGAAGTTGGCAAAAACTCACTTTTATCCATGGCCAATACATGTTCATAACAACTTGCAATTCTGATCTAGCTAGCTTGGTTCAACATTAAAGGCCTCAAAACCAATTTTTACTCTTTAATTTAATGCATATCCATTTTATTAAGGTATTGTGTTGGTCATTAGGGCATTATACTTTAGTTTAAGCCTTAAAAGGAAAAAGCAACAATGTCATTTTTGCCTAATTTCACTTTATGTCAAAACCAAATCCTTGAGGCATGGGGGCCAGATCTTTGAGGCAAGATCAAGTCCACTAATTCCAGTAACCAAGAACAAAAGTTGCAGCATGATAGGAGGGCTTGTACAGGGCTATAACATCATTTCCATTCTCTTGCTTCAAGTAGAAGAAAGGTGGCAAAACATAAGCAATCTCTCATATCTGTTAACAGAAGCTTACAAGAACTTTGTGAACGAGTTCCATACATCCCAACAAGCCTAAAGCACGACCCTTTCATCACTAAAAACTCCTCATACTCAGAATCACTGTTTTTCTGCAAAAACAGAGCAAGTTCTGCATCTTGCAAACCACAACCAATTTCCATCGTGCGTTTTGTCCCAAGATAGTTCCAACACCTTCCAATCAACTCACCTGAACTATCCCAAGCCCCCATTGCAAGCTGTAACACCTCTAACACACTTTGCCATTTTCATTTCAAAGCTCTGCAGGTTTAGTTCTACAACACGATTCAAGTTGTTTCAAAGCAAGCCAAGCATTCGAGAAGCTTCCTTGGACCTCAGGCAAGCTCAACAGAAGCTCAAACACCATTGAAGGTTGCTACATTGTCCAGCTCGAAGTCAACTGAAACAGGTAATTCATGGACTTCTATATCTCTATTTAGGAATGGTTAGGCTTAGGTTTGTGAATGAAATATGTTGTACTCATAGCCCTGAAGCCATACATATGCTTAGTTTTCATTTACATTAATCGTGCTGAGAGAACTTCACTCATGAACTTTCTGAAAAAACTAGGTTAAAAATTAGGGCCAGAGAAATTCTCTCTGGTCTTTGAGAGTTAATCCAAGTTTTTTATATGATTGAATTCATTGTTTAATTCTCTACAATGTTCATGTTATGAGTTTTGTCAAAAAATCAAAGAATCAGGAGTTGGCCATTGATACACAGAAGCGCGTGTTTTGTGAACAAGAGGAAGAAGAAGAAGTCTGGTGGGCTGGGCCTGTTGTGTTTTCACTTCTAACACCCCTATTTTCTGTTTACACCCCCTGGCCCATTTGTTTAATATTTATCATTTTGACATTTTATTCTTTTATCCCGACTTTATTATTTTTTGTATAAATATAAAAAATGCCAAAAATAATTTTCCATTTTTTTTCATATTTTTTTGATATTTATTTTATTTTATTAAATATACATATGTAAATAAACTATTTTCTTTTTAAAAACAAAACTCAAAAATAATACAAAAAATATACTTATTTTCATTTATTTCATTTATTTATATTTAAAAACATTTTCTTGAAAATATTCATTTTTGTAAATAATTTATTTTAATTTTTTGCACACTTAATATATTTAATATATATATATATATATATATATATATATATATATATATATATATATATATATATATATATATATATATATATATATATATATATATATATATATATATATATATATATATATATATATATATATATATATATATATATATATATATATTTTATCTTGTTAAATAATTAGGTCAAAAATACAAAAAAATATTACATTTTCATTTTTATTATTATTTTGGACCAAAAATATCATTTTTATAATATACTTTTATTTTCTATATAAATTAGTATATTATTGCACATAATTAATAAATAATATTATTTATTAGGAATTAGGGTTTCTTGCACATAATTAATTAATAAATTATACCGACACGGTTGAAGCAATAGCTATATTAGTGCGACATATTTGTGAGTACCGGTAGCCTTTGAGTCAATCAAAGAGAATACGGGGCCGCTGAGTGATGTCATTAAGCACTAATGAACTAGAACCTTACTTGACCATCTTGGCCTTTTCATTAGGAGTAGTGAGATGACCGGCTTTGATGCAGTCCGAAGTTGGTAGATACTCAATACTGCACTCATTGAGGGTTATTTTCTTGGAATATTTTGGTTACTAGTTAAGTGGCTAAACCAAGACAATGAACATAGAAAACAATCCATTGATATTGAGCTCTTTAGAACCCGGTTACTATTTATAAGACAGGTTTTGAACCAACTAAACTCAAGAGGGTACTTACCTATGAAACCTCATGCAAGCCTGAAACTAGGGCTGTGTGTGACTTGCCTGTACATGTGTTTGTGCATACATCATGAACATCATAAAGCATCATATGCATCCACTAACCATTTCAAGGGTTTGGATCTTCGTCTTTGTTCTTGTTTTGTAGGTCATGGAATCTCTTCGCAGGAAAACAATTCAAGTCAATCTTGTGAGAATCCCTCCTCAACTCAAGGAGCTCACTTCTAGGATTCCAGAGAATTCTCTCTTCAGTGAAAGACATGGTAGAATCCTCAACTTAGTCAACACCGGTATTGAAGAAGACATGGTGAAAGTACTTTTCCAGTTCTTTGACCCCCTACACCACTGTTTTACATTCCCTGATTACCAACTGGTACCAACTTTGGAGGAATTTTCTCAACTCCTGAGAATTCCTATTCTTCATCAACTACCCTACAACGGTACGGAAAAAGAACCAAAGCCTGAAGATGTTGCTCAAGCATTACACTTGCAACCATCTGACATCAAGGGGCATTGGGAAACCAGAAGTGGTGTCAAGGGCTTCTTGGCAAAGTTTCTGTTCGAGAAGGCACAAGACTGCTGGAATTCTCTTGATCTACAAGCCTTTGAAGAGATTTTGGCTCTCCTCATCTATGGGTTGGTCTTGTTCCCAAACCCTGATCAGCTTATAGATGTGAATGTTGTCACGATTTTCATATCTCGGAATCCTATACCTACATTGCTTGGGGATATCCTACACTCATTTTACACACGAACAATGAGGAAAAGAGGTGTTCTCATGTGCTGTACTCCCCTCCTAACAAGGTGGTTTATTTCTCACCTTCCACAATCAGTTTTGAAGAATGAGCAGGGTTTAAGGTGGTCAAAACGATTGATGACCCTCACACATTCTGATGTACATTGGTGTTCTCGGTCCAGAGAAAATGTCATCATCATTGATCATTGTAAGGAATTCCCTAATGTCCCACTACTTGGTATTAGGGGAGGCATTACCTACAACCCCTGTCTAGCTTTGAGACAATTTGGATATGCTCGGAGGGATGGTCCTCATGACATGCTGATTCTTGACCTAGTTTTTGACTTCGACAACGATGCGCAAGGACTTCGACAAAGATTCATCAGAGCTTGGAGGATGCCTAACAAAGTGATAGTAAGACACTGGGGCACAAGAATTCCATCCCCCTTGAGCCTTACCTCAAGTGGGTACGTACCCGCTCCCAGAATCTTATGATGCCATATCCACACATTCTCCCCTTGATCGAAGAGCTTGTTATGGAAGGAGAGGTTCCATACACCATCCTACATCCTGACATGCCAACATCATGAGAGGAAATACAAAAGAGTTGGATCCAACTCAAAGAAGAACGAGATACTTTTGAAGCCAACTTCTATGCCAGTGATAAGAAGGTTTTAGAGCTTACCCGCCGACTTCACGAGGAGGAAACTCTCAACACCTACATCGCACCAAAAAGGATGTGCAATGTCTTTTTACATTAAGAATTTTGTAATATTTCGCCCATGGGGCATTTATGTACTAACAAAAATTTTCTTAATATGACGTGCGTTCTTTTTGTTTGCAACAAATTTGAATTTTTGAACCCTTGAAAGCATTACATGAATAACATACCATTCATCATATGCATAAACAGGTCTTCAAGCCAGGTTTCCTTATCTTTCTGCTTTTTATTTCAGCAAGATGGATTTGGAGCAAACAGTAAAGGACCTACAAGCATACAATTCACAATTTCAGCAACTCCTCATGACCTTGGCAAAGGGTCAAGAGGATCTCAAAGTTCTGCTAGAGAAGAATAAAGAGAAGAAAAAGAAAAAGAGATCGGGGGTAGCCACTTTTGGAAGAAGGTTTGAGAGCGATGCTAGGAGGATTCTGGAGTTCCCTTCGATGTTTGATGAAGGGGCTGGCAAGGGGAAAGGAGTTACTGTACCTTCTGAGTCTGAGGTAGAAGAGGAGGAAGAGGAAGAAGACGAGGACTATTCCGAACAACAGTATTCACCAACGGATGACAAATATAAGAACGTTGAAGACAGATTGGCAGCTATGGAGTTGCAGAGGATACCTGGATTGGATTTTGAGGAACTGGGATTGGTAGCTGGGATGGTTATCCCTCCCAAGTTCAAGGTGTCAACATTTTACAAGTACGACGGTCTGTCTTGCCCTAAGATGCACTTGAGGTCGTATGTTAGAAAGATTCAACCTCATTCATCCGATAAAGATCTTTGGGTACACTTTTTCCAAGACAGCTTGTCTGGCACTCAATTAGACTGGTTTTATCAGCTCGAGAGATCAGAGGTTCACAATTGGGAAGACATGGCAGCTTCTTTTTATTGTCAGTATCAGTACAATGCTGATTTGGCGCCCACTCGTACTCAGTTACAAAGTATGGGGATGACTTCAAATGAAGGGTTTAAGGAGTACGCCCAAAAGTGGCGTGATCTGGATGGAGGGGTACAACCATCGCTATCAGATAGGGAAGTAGTTGACATGTTTTTGGGGACCCTATCTGGCCCTTTCTTCAACCATCTAATCGAAAGCTCTTCTGCGGGATTTACTGAACTGATTTTTAACCGGCGAAAGGGTGGAGGCCGGTATTAAAAGTGGAAAGATTCAAAAGGATGCTTCCGCATCCACAACTGTTAAAAAACCTTTCCCAGCCAAGAAAGAAGCGTATGCTGTGTATTCTCAGAAGGGATTGGGAATAACTGAGCTCCGTCCGACTGTAGGGGCCGTGATGATTCAAAATTCGTCCAATGATCAACCTCGTAACAATCAATCGAGACCTAATCAGCAATGGGTAGAACGGCCACAATGGCAGTTCACCCGCATCAACATGACGCCCGCTCAGGTCCTTCCCCATTTGTTGAAGCTGAATCTGACCATTTTGAAGGAGGCGCCAAAAAACCCAAACACCTCCTCTCCGTACTACCACTCTAATGCTAAGTGTGCTTACTATTCCGATAGTGCTGGACACGATACCAATAATTGCTGGGAACTTAAGAACAAAATTCAGTATTTAATTGACGCCAAAGAGGTTGAATTTGACGCTCCTGAGAAGCCCAATGTTATATCCGCTCCGATGCCCAAGCACGGCCACAATGTGCATGCTGTTCTGGAAGACCTCCATGTTACTGATGTTGCTGATCTGTTGACTCCATTGTTAGTGATTAAAAGAAATTTGTTGAAAGCCGAGATCTTTCCTGGTTGTGGTAAGGACTGTTATTTTTGTTTAAACATTCAAGGTGATTGTCCAATGTTGAAGTCGGGTGTCCAACGCCTGATGGATACGCAAGAGATACCTTTCCATAAAACCCCTGTTAACACTTTCAATCCGATTACTCCTGATACTTGTGATACTTCAACCAACGATGTTTCTATCATAACCATTTCCGACAATCCTCCCAAGGCTTGCAAAAGGCCTGTCAGGATTACACACAACTCTGAATATGTACCTTTAAAGATCACCATGCCGGGACCTGTCCCGTACCAATCAAGCAAAATGATACCGTGGAACTATGGGGGAGAAATCTTCTACCACGACATCAAACAAATCGAAACAGTCCAAGAGATTTATGAAGAAGACCCTGATATAGGGAACATCGCGGGTACAAGCAAGATAACCCGCAGTGGCCGAATCCTTTCTCCGGAGATTGCTCCCCCTCGAGCAGTTTTTGGACCCTTAAAAGCTTCTCCGGAGATTGCTTGACTTTCTGTGTTCATAAGAAGATTCAGACTTTCTGTGTCCAGAAGAAGATTCAGACTTTTTGTATCCAGAGGATGATTCATTCTGATTCCCTGTTCTTCTGGAGTTTTTATGCTTCCTTTGTCTCTGCTTCCACAACTGATTGACTCTTCTGGAGAGAAGATACAATTCATCTTCTTCTGACGAGGATCCACCAAAGGTTTCTTCCATAGCCTACAAAACTTTAGAATCATATTTTTTGTTAGATTTTAGAGCTAAAGGCTTACCTTGATTCTGAGGCTCATCATCTTCTAACTCAATCTCATGACTCCTGAGTGAGCTGACAAGTTCCTCTAGAGATATCTTATTAAGATCTTTCTCCAGTTTAAGAGCAGTGACCATGGGCCTCCATTGCTTCGGTAAACTTATGATGATCTTCTTTACATGATCAGCAGTTAAATACCCTTTGTCTAGAACTCTCAACCCAACAACTAGAATCTGGAATCTTGAGAACATTGCTTCAATGGATTCAATTTATTCCATCTTGAAAGCTTTGTATTTTTGAATAAGCGCAAGGGCTTTGGTTTCTTTTACTTGCATGTTTCCTTCATGCGTCATTCTCATAGAATCAAACATGTTTTTAGCTGTCTCTCTATTTGTGATCTTCTCATACTCTGAATATGAGATGGCACTCAGGAGAATCGTTCTGGCCTTGTGATGATTTCTGAAGTCACGCTTTTGATGAACAAACATTCTTTTTCTATCAATCTTCTGACCACTTTCATCCACAGGATGCATATGTACCCATCAATTACCATATCCCAGAGATCAGCATCATGAGCCAGAAAGAAGCTTTCAATTGTCTTTCCAGTAGTCAAAGTTCTCTCCATCAAAGACTGGAGGTTTTCCGCTGATTCTATCTTTATCATCATGGTAGTCATTGTTGATGTTCTGACTTGGTCCCACCATAGTGTTTTTCTTAGCTTGGATCTTGTACTGACACGGTTAAGTGCTTGAACTCAGAACCAGGCTCTCTGATACCAATTGAAGAAGTGAAAAACACAAGAGGGGGGGGGGGGGGGGTTGAATTGGAACTTTAAAAATTAATTCAAATGACACGATGATTTTTATCCTGGTTCGTTTGATCTCAAACTACTCCAGTCCATCCGCCAAGGTGATTTCGCCTCTCTCCAACGAGGTCTTAATTCACTAATCAAACAGATTACAAATCTACTTTGACAACTGCCAAAGTCTTCTTGAGTATCACCATAACCCGGTATATCTCAAGGAATTGTACTAACAAAAGTAAGAACAAAGTAGTGTACGATATGTTTTTCGTTACAAAAATAGTATCACAAACTTGTTATGTATTACACAATTTAGAGAATAATATAAATATTGAGTAGTAGCATTGAGAGATTGTGAATTGCAACGTTGTAAATCTTGAACGATTTAACCTTGTCCTTTGTTTAAATAGGAGCATCAATCTTGTGCAAATGGAAACTTGATAATTGTCAGTTAATGCACTTTCCTCAATTAGAAGATCCTTGTCTATTTGTAGCCGTTGCAATTGATACAGCTTTGATGAATAGTAACGCTTCAGAACTTTAAGGGATCTGTTTGCTGCTTTTCTTCAGAACTTAGAAGGTCAGAATCATAAGGTACTGTTTTCAGCTTTAGACTTTCGTTCAGAGTTAAAACGTATTTCTCTTAGCGCAAATTCTTATCTTCATACATCAGAACATTCTAAGATAAGTCTACATTCACAGCAAGAACAACCTTGTAGCTTAACTTCTGATCCACTTCCATTAGAACTTTTTTGAAAAATAGAATATAACTTTAGAGTGCATATTTGTTCTTTGTGTTTGTTATCATCAAAATTCTTATGAGGGTTGTAGAATTAAACTATGTTCTAACAAAAGTGTATTATGTTAGGACACTCTGAACACTCAAGAGGCTACAGAGTATACAATACAGAAACACAGATTGTAGAAGAGTCAATTAGTGTTAGATTTGATGACAAGCTTGGCCCTCAAAAGTCAAAGCTAAATGAATCTCTTGCAGATATAGATGTTCGGTTCACAGGTACTGAAGACAATACATCAGAATTTCCTAACAAAGACTCACCAACAACATCAGAAGGAAATGTCACAAGCACTACAACAAATTCTGAAGAATCTCTCCAGAAAAGACTATCCAGAAGCAGCCTAGCTCATCCTGAAGACAAGATTCTAGGAAAGAAGGAAGATCCAATCAAAACAAGATCAATATTCATAAATTATGAAGAATCTCTCATGGGATTGGTATCTCTGATTGAGCCAACTACCATTGATGAATCTCTTTTGGACAACAAATGGATACTGGCTCAACAGAACTTCTGTGATTAGTTGAAAGCTTTCAAAGATCAATTTCTGAGTCATTGGGAAAAGAAATCTATCCATATGCTAGACAATGCTCCCTGGAAATAGCACCAACCTTCAGAAGTTATTGGACCATGCTCTGAATATCCTCCTTTGGCTATTATTCAAGACCAAGACAAAGCAACTGAAGAAGCCACTAAATCAGAAAATGCTACAGAGTGCTCTGAGAAACTTGCATCTTCTGTGGATACACCAGCTTCTTCTTTGGTTATGCAAACTCTGGAAGAGTTAAAGAAAGAGAATGCAGTAATCAAAGAAAGATTGGACAAGCAAGAATACACGAGCAAAGAGATCAAGGAAATGTTGGGAAAGCAAGAGGAATCAAGCACTCAGATTAAGAGCTTGCTGGAAGCGTTGTTCACACGACTTCCCCTCCTCAATCTTAGATTTTTTATAACTTGTTTTCTGCATTCATTATCTTGTTTTATCTGGCTCTGAAAATGTTATTGAAATATGTTTTATTATAAATCATCTTTTTGACTTTGATTATTAATGATTATATTGCTTTTTGATTCCTGACAAAAAGGGGGAGAACGTAATATATTTTCAATAACAGTATATCGGGATACGGTCTCAAACATTTTGAATATTGTAACTTCTCGTTTTTTCTCTGAAAGCAAAACAAGAATAAAACTCTGATAAAGACAGAAAGAGATGCATCGAAAGCTCTAATCAGAATGAACTTCAGGGAAGTAACTCATCTTTATCTGAGTACTCAACTCAGGGGGAGACTCTCTAATGCTTTATGTTCTGTCTATTTTTATTGAAAAATCCTAGTTTTTGTCATCATCAAAAAGGGGGAGATTGTTAGAACATAGTTTGATTCTACAACCCTCGTAAGAGTTTTGATGATAACAAACACAAAGAACAAATATGCACTCTAAAATTATATTCTATTTTGCAAAGAAGTTCTGATGGAAGTGGATCAGAAGTTAAGCTACAAGGTTGTTATTGCTGTGAGCGTAGACTTATCTCAGAATGTTCTGATGTATGAAGATCAGAATTTGTAATAAGAGAAAGACGTTTTAACTCTGAACAGAAGTCTAAAGCTGAAAACAGGACCTTATGATTCTGACCTTCTAAGTTCTGAAGCAAAGCAACAAACAGATCCCTTAAAGTTCTGAAGCATTACTATTCACCAAAGTTGTATCAATTGCAACGGCTACAAACAGATAGTGATCTTTTAATTGAGGAAAGTGCATTTACTGACAATTATCAAGTTTCCATTTACACAAGATTGCTGCGCCTATTTAAACAAAGCACAATGTTAAAATCGTTCACGATTTACAACACTGTAATTCACAATCTCTCAATGTTTCTACTCAATATTCATATTATTCTATAAATTGTGTAATACATCACAAGTTTGTGATATTGTTTTTGTAACGAAAAACATATTGCACACTACTTTGTTCTTACTTTTGTTAGTACAATTCCTTGAGATATACCGGTTTGTGGTGATACTCAAGAAGACCTTGGAAGTTGTCAAAGTAGATTTGTAATCTGTTTGATTAGTGAATTAAGACCTCGTTGGAGAGAGGTGAAATCACCTTGGCGGGTGGATTGGATTAGTTTGAGATCGAACGAACCAAGATAAAAATCATTGTGTCATTTGCATTGATTTTTAAGGTTCCAATTCAACCCCCCTCTTCTTGTGTTTTTCACTTCTTTAGTGTGCCTACCACTCCAACAGTCCATGGTGTTGTACCCCAAAATTTTCCCTCTCATTTTCCAAGAATTTGCTCACAAGTACTCCTTTGGCTCAAGACTGCACTAGGGTTGATCAACTCAAGACACCTCCTTAAGCACTGATGACCAAAATTAGGGTTTGAAATTGCACAAGTATATTTGAACTCCCAATGCCGCATATGACTTTCATGGATCATTATGGACCCTCAAGATTACTCATGTCAAGTTTCAAGCTTTGGATCACACTTTTGCTCAGTCAATTGAGCAGTTGACCTAAAAATCAATTGTATTGGGGAAAAAGTCAACTATGACCAAGTTACAGTCAAACTTCATAATTGTTGATCCAAATCAACATTTTAAACTTATATGTATTATTTGATCAAGTTTGGACCATAATTCCTCAAGAAATTTGATCAAATCTTCAAAAGGGCAAAATGGTCAAAATTAGGGTTTTGACTGGGAAAGGGTAATTTTTGATTTTTGACCTAGCAAATGATCAATTGGTATGATACGGTGGCAGAACCGACTATTTTAGGAAAATGCTGGTTTGCGTTTTGCGTTTTATGTTCGCAAAATGTCGCGGTAAGCAAGAGTCACCATCGACTTTTATTTTATCCAAATGGAAAGGACAAAAGCACAGAAAAATTCCTTTTTCGACATTTTGAGTACGGGGGGGTAGATTATAGAAAGGGAAGGTATTAACACCCTTTCTATCCGTAGTTTTCTACGGGCTCTTAAGTACTTTCTCATCATTTTAAAATTGCTTGTGTGTGTTTGTTTTGAAAAGTTTTTGTTTTACTTCGTTTTAACCCTTGCTTTTATCTTCAAGAGTGATACGAAGTCGTTTTGAAAACTTTGTTTGAAAAAGTGTAAGTGTGAAAAAGTTTGATTTTGAGCAAGTATCTACTAGCATCTACCTACTCGAAAAAGGATTGTTTCTATTCTCGTTTCCTTTAGACAACGCTATCCTACTATTGAGAAGTAGGTAGCACCGTCGTTGGAGTTGTAAGGGTCAATTCAAAAGGGACGTACGATCACTAAAGCAATGTTAGGACGTCTTAGTAATAACCCTAATGTCTTAAGATCATATTCGAGGCAACATTTCCGAACGGGAATTTTGATCTTTGTTTAGACGAGAGGGCAACCACTAAAACACCCTATACTTAATGATCGTTTACCGAAGGCAACCGAAGTGATAGTATACCCTAAGAGTGCGCATGTGCGAGTGATTTGATTTCAGTTATTATCTTTGCACATTTAGGGTTTACTAGCCATTTTAAATTGTCATGCAATCTTGTCATACAATCCTATTAACATACATCTAATAATTAATATTTACAAGAAATAAAATGCGGAAAAGTAAAGACTACACTATTACAAGGCTTCGTGGTAGGGATTACATAGCCAAAAAAACCCGTAAAACGATAAATAAAAGAAGGAAATCCTAATTAAAACTATTACATACCGTGAGCAGTTACATTAATATTTGCAAAAAATAATAAAGCACGCGCGATGAATCGAGAACGAGAGATCTAGGGTTTTGACCCCGACTAAGCCTAATTAAAAGAAAAATCATTTTGTTGTTGTTTTAATTGTTTTGAGAAAATAAGATTTTAATAAATAAAAACCTAATTACTAATTAATTTAACATTTAAGAAAAATAATTAAATCGACCTATTTTTTTATTTTTTTTATTTTGTGAAAAGAAATAAAAATTAAATCAAGAACAAACCTAATTTTTATAATTTGATTTTAATTATTTACAAAAGTTAGAATTACCCTAAAATTAAATAAAATTAATATAAAATTAAATTTGATAAAATAAAATAAAACTAATTCTAAATTTGTGAAATTGATTTTATGGTTTTTTATGAAAAAGAGAAATTAATTTTGTGTTAGAAAAAATAATTAAATAAAAGAAAAATAAAAAGAAGGAAAAAGAATGGGCCTGGCAAACAGCAAAAGGGAGGGGTGTCAATGGCAAATTCTGGGCCCAAAAATCCTTGGTCTGTTTGACTTTTTCAATCCCATGCTGCTAGCTTGACTGGGCGTATGATGGACCTTCATGTGAGAGGCCTTAGATCTGACACTTTGATGATCTGTTGGCTAGATATTGATGGTGTATGGTAGGCTCATTGTATGCAAGTGTGCCTGATTATGCAAGAAAAAATATCATGAAATAATATGGGGACCTGGGGACCGAACCCAGGACCTTTGGCATTGTCATGCTGCATGATGACCAGCTGAGCTGGCTTGGCTATTTGTACATGGAACAATAAACAAACATTATATGGAAAAACAAAATAATAATTATCAAAATGCGCGCATATTTAAATGGGCGAGTCAGGGGGCGCCACGTTATCATCATCCTCACCGTCTCCGTCGTGTTAGATCAAGAACTTTTACCTACGGTAAAATGTGCGTAGGTACAACCCTGTATCTTTCCAAAATCCTGTCCCTCCATGAAACATCAATACCAGTGGTACCAATCAACTCGTTGCAACCTCACGAGCATCATGGTACCACTATTGATGGATAATTGTTCATGTGTACAAAATCCCTAAAAACAAAGCTCGAACCCTAATCATGGCATCTTGGTATGCAGTCAATAAAATGCAATTAAATACCATCATTAGCTTGCAAATGACTTAAGGGTTAAGAATATGCAAATAAATCATGCTAAAAGTGCCAGAATTGTGATATTCGATTTCAAGAAAGTGTGGAAATCGTGGGACACTTACAGTGCGTTTCTTGGCACAAGAATGCTTGCTAATGGTTGAAACACGTTACTGGGATATCCATCAAATGTTTGGGATGCTTAGAATGCTTTGAATTGGTCTGCAACTTAGAAATCAGTGTGCCACTTTTTTCCAATTTTTTGAAACTTGCTTTCTTGTTTTCACGCCTCCAATCCCCCTGTTTTTGATCTGAACATGTTCCTTATGTACCCTAGAAGGAATTAGGTTACAAATTTGCTTCAAATATTTTTCAATTAAGATCATTGATTCATGATTTGATTCTTTATGCAAATATTTCCAAATTGAGCCAAATACAATCTTTTTGTGTCCAAATGTTCCTTGCACGATTTGTTTCCATCTCCAGCTGTATAATAGACCTAAACATGCACAAAATCTCAAGCTTTGATTAGTTTTTGATATTTTCATGATTTTATTTTGATTTTATTTGATTTAATTGAAATAAAATCCAAATAAATGACAAAAATAAAAGAATTACAAATGGGAAGGATCATGGGTCGTGGGTCATGTTACAAACTCAATGCAAGCATAAAAAGTTTGGCCCATTTGACAAAAATTGCAATTTTGGGCACAACAATTAGTTTAAGTCATGATCTCAAGAGTCCAATTGCATAATTTTTACCTAATGACATGGCTCAAAACATGGCTCAAGTCCAATGGATTGACAAATGAATTTTCAATCAACGGATCAAAAGTCAACTGTATACTGAAAAGTCAAACTTTGACTTTTTGGTCAAAATCAAATGCCAAAGATAACAATTCATCAAATAATGACAAAATATGAAACTTATTCATCAAGAAATAAAAAATTCAAAATTTCATTTTGGTAAGTTAAAATTTCTAAACTTAGAAATTTTCGTAAGTGTTGGAAATTTCTTATTTTTTATAACTTTGAGCAAAATTTTCACCATGATGCAAGATGATTCAAAAGAAACTTCCAACATGAAATTTGTAAATCTCCATGAAATATACAACTTTGCTTCACACAAATCCTTCCAAAAGTTCTTGGATCTCAAGTTATAATTTTAAGAATACATGGTCATGAAACAAAACACTTAATGAAATTTTGCCCTAATTTAGTCAGGATTTTGACCCAACTTCATGGCACTTTTTCATATAGTTCCAAGGGGAATATTCAAAAGTGATTCAAATATGGGTTGTAGAGAACATTTCAAGCTTTCCAAAATGTCCAAGAACTCCTTGAGATCATTTTTGAGTAGGGAGAATCAAAGAGATGAAGTTAGGGTTTTATCACTTGAATTACAAGTCATTTTGTGATGAACAAATTCAAAATTCAAACTTATGCTGCATAACCTCTACTTTGCAGGCCTCAAACTTGTTAGGCACTCCATAATTAATTGCTTGCACAACTATTAGAGATTACATTTCAAGCATTCAATGCAAGGCCATGCTTTATATCCATTTTGGGAAGAAAGTTCACAATGCCATTTTGATAAAGTGACTTTTTGCACAAAACTTGTTCTTTTCTGATCATACATGTCTCATAACACAAGAGAAATGGTTTAGACAATTACAATCACCCAGCCCATGCTTGTACCTCCTCTTGAAACTAGTTTTCCCACTTTTCTTCGAAATCAAGTAACCTAGCAATTAGCTTGAAACTTGTATTTCTGACTTTCAAAACCACTCAAGACCTTTTACTTATACATACACAAGTCATTTGCCACAAAACTCACACATGCTTGACCCCTGAAAACCCCAAGAACACAGAATCACGAAACACACTTCAAAACTTGTCATTTCTGAGTTTCGAATCCAATCTCCAAATTTGCTAGTGCATTTTTTGGCCTTTCACTTTCAAAAGCTTCTAAACAACATACACAAACAATCCCAACACCTGCAGCACCACTATAACACCTCCATCATCATCCACCATTTTCAAAAACAACACCTTGCACCTTGATTTCTCCAGAACTCCTCAGGAACTTTCAGCTCAAGCTAAGCATACCATTAGCTTTTTGGGAACTTAAGGAAGCTAATCCAATCATTGGAACTCACTGAAAGCTGCTCAAACTCCAAACCCGATACTCTCTTGCAAGGTAAGTTTTCTGACTTTGGAACTTTTATACAGGCATCATCAATGGTTTATTTGTGAATAAATAATGTAGATATCATTGCCCTAAAGCTAACCATGTCCATAGTTTTCATTAATTTTGCTTGAGCTTAGAGAATTTTAAGATTGAAGTTTCTGAGATTTTTAGGGTTCAGATTAGGGCCATTAAAATTCATGCTTATCTTTGATCTATTATTTTATTGCTTGGCATTTCTGAAATCGTGAGGAAATTTGCAACAAGTTTCCTGTTTACATTTTTCATTTTTGTTGAGATTTGAATAAGATACAGAGGCTCTGGCTGGGCGTGAGGTTGAAGATGAAGTTCAGGCCATGGACTTGTTTACTATCATATATTTTTTGGTTTAATTATATAAACGGATTTATAGTCACCCAATGGTAGAAGCACGCGCCCGTGACTTGAGAGACCTAGGTTCGAGCCCCAGTGGTACCCTTTTGGATTTTTCACATTTTTTTTTGCATTCTGACTTTCTTTTTGGCAGGCGCCTGGGCCTCATCTCCTTGGGCTTATGTTTTTTCACTTCTGACCCCCTGTTGGCTATTTACACCCTGGCCCATTTTTATTTCTTTTCTTAAATATTTTATCTAATATTAAAAAATCAGAAAAAATATGAAACGTTAGATTAATATTTTGATAAAGTTTATTTATTTTTTACAGAAAAATTATTTTATTTAATCAATACTTTATTTATTTCACTAATTGTTTTGTAAATTTAATTAAAAAAACTAGGATTTTAGTTATTTTCTTTTGCACCATTTAAATATTTTATTTTAAAACCAAAAAAGACCAAAAATATTTTATAATACTATAATTTATTTTCAAGACAAAAATACAAAAAAATATTTTGTAATACTATAATTTATTTTCAAGACAAAAATACCAAAAATATTCTTCTTACAAACTTAATTTCCTTTTTAAAATCAATTAATAGATTTTGGGTTTTATTTAAAATATTTTATTAGTAAATTTAGGTTTTACTTTTTACTATTTTAATTAATTACTTTTCTTTTAGTTAATTAGGTTAAAACAAAACCCTTTTTTCCTTAAAAATCTAAACAAAAATATCCATTTTCTTCACATTTACATTCTTGTATATTTATTCATTTTGTACTTTATTTATTCAATTCTTGTACAAATTCAATATAGTTGTAATAGATTAATTAGGTTTATTTCCTTGCAATCCCCATTTATAATTTGTACACCCCGTCCCACAAGTATTATAATAGCGTAGTAATTTTAAATTCCGCAATTTATCGCTTTTATATACAAATGCTAGTAATTAGGGTTTGTATGGACAGACTAAAACCAATCAATTAGAAAACTCTAATCAAATACTAAATCAAGCACGAAAAACAACACACTTGCACAGAAGCACCCCTAGGATAAATCCACTTGGTTGCCTTTACAAAATGGCCATATTACGCATGTGAGGCATCTTAGCAAAAAAACAAGCAAAATACAAGATCATTGTCCCTCGACGATGCTATCTAAGTTGCCTTTCAAAATTATCTTAGTCCCTAAAGAAAAATGCTAAGGTACCTTGCAACATTGCTAATCATGGTTATACGATGACCCACGCCCGTCCCGTTTACATCCAAAGATAGGGTTACTTACCAAATCAATGGTAAGATAACAATGTCAAAGGAAAATAAAATGAACAAGAAAGACTTTTGAGTAGGTAGAATGCTCCTAGTTAATTGCTCCATTTCAAAACAAACATCCTTGCTATTTTCAAAATAAACACCAACACTTTCAAAAACATCTTTTAAACTTGAAAATATTTTCAAAAGATCAAACACTTTGTATACATTCTTACGAACGAGAATCATTACAAAGTTTGCCTAAACAATGGACTCTTTAAAAAATACTTTCAAAAACCACACAAAGCATAATTTAAAACAAAAGCAAGTGATCTAGCAAGTAACTAAGAGCCCATGAAAAATCATGGATGAAAAGGGTGCTAATACCTTCCCTTTTCATAATCTACCCCTGAACTCAAGAAACAATCTCAAAGGTCTTTCCTGTGCTTTTTCACCTTTCCTTTTGGATAAAATAAAAGTCGGTGGCGACTCATGCTAACCAAAACATTTGCGATCAAATGCAAAACCTTCAAGTCAGTTCTCCCACTGTATCACAGAACTGGCGACTCTGCTAGGGAGAATTCTAAAAGTGGAGTTACCTTAGGGTTAGATCACATTTACTTGCTTTCATTGTTTGACTTATTTTCTTTACATTATGGTGTTTTGTTTGGGTTTAAATCCTCTACCCAAATTTGGGATACCTTATAGGTAAGTAGCAATACGTTGTGGAAACTGTGCGGGGTATACCAATATGGTCTAAGTAATAGCTATGTTAGTGTGATATATTCGGGGGTACCGGTAGCCCTTGAGTTAATCAAGGAGAATACGGGGCCGCTGAGTGATGTCACAAAGCACTAATGAACTTTTAGAACCTTTACTTGACCAACTTGGCCATTTAGGATGTAGTAAGATGACCGACTTTGGTGCAGTCCAAAGTTGGTAGATACTCGATACTACACTCATTGAGGTTTGGTTTTTTGGGATATTTTGGTCGCCATTAAAGAGGCTTGTGCTGAAAAAATGACCAAGGAAACAAACCAATGATATTGAGCTCCTAAGAACGCGGTTACTATTATTAGGACAAGTTTGAGCCAACTAAACTTCAAGAGGGTACTTACCTATGAGAATCCATGCAAGCCTAAACCTAAGGACTTGTTTGCTTTGTTTGTGTATATTTACTTGTACATAACATCATGAACATCATAACATGATACTCATTCACTAACCATTTCAAGGATCTTAGGATTTATCTTTGTTCTATTTTGTAGGATATGAATTCTATTCGCAGGAAAACTATTCAAGTCAACCTTGTAAGGATCCCTCCACAACCTAAAGAGCTAGCATCAAGGATTCCTGAAAAATCTCCATTCACCGAGAAACATGGTCGCCTACTAAGCTTGGTTACCTCCAACACTGACGAAGACATGATGAAGGTTCTCTTTTAGTTCTTTGATCCTTTACACCATTGCTTCACATTTCCTGATTATCAACTTGTGCCGACTTTGGAAGAACTCTCTCGACTCTTGAGGATTCCCACTCTCAATCAACTACCTTTCAAAGGTACATAAAGAGATCCAAATCCAAAAGAGATTGCTCAAGCCCTACACTTTCAACCATCTGATATCACAACTAATTGGGAAACAAGGAGTGGTGTCAAGGGTTTCCTAGCAAAGTTCTTGTTTGAGAAAGCCCAAAACTGTTGGAACTCCTTAGACTTGCAAGTTTTTGAAGAAATTGTGGCTTTCCTCATCTATGGGATGGTTTTGTTTCCAAATCCTGACCAACTCATAGATGTGAACACCGTCAAAATCTTCATTTCCCGCAACCCAGTGCCTACTTTTCTAGGAGACATCCTACATTCGTTTCACACTCGCACTATGAGGAAAAGAGGTGTCCTTATTTGTTGTACTTATGTCTTGGAAAGATGGTTTATTTCGCATCTTCCTCAATCTGTATTGAAGAACGAGCAAGGTTCAAGGTGGTCATAAAGGTTGATGACACTCAAACATTCAGACATTCATTGGCGTTCCCGATCCATAGAGAATGTTACTATTGTCAACTGTTGTGAAGAATTACCTAATGTCCCTTTACTTGGCATTAGGGGAGGTATCACCTACAACCCCTGCTTATCTTTAAGACAGTTTGGTTATGCCCGAAGGGATGTGCCACATGAGATGCTGATTCAGGGTTTGGTATTTGACTACGAGAACGATGATCAAGGTCATCACCAGAGGTTTATCCGAGCTTGGAGGATGTTGAACAAGGTAGATAGCAAGACATTGGGGCATAAGAATTCCATCCCTCTTGAACCTTACCTCAAATGGGTACGAACTCGTGCTCAGAGTCTTATGATGCCTTATCCCTCCATTCTCCCGGTAATCATTGAGCCTGTTATGGAAGGAGATGTTCCATACACTATCCTACATCCTGACATGCCCACCTATCTTGAAGACTTACAAAGAGATTGGATACAACTCAAGGGGGAGCGAGACAATTTCGAAGCCCAATTCTACGCTAGCGAGAAGAAGGTTTTGGAACTCACTAAGCAACTTCATGAGGAGCAGACTCTGAATGCATACATCGCACCAAAGAGGATGCGCACTACCTTTTTATCTTAGAGTTTTTTGTTATTTTTTCCCAAAAAGGCATTGATGTACTCAAGCTTTAATTTATTAATATAACGTGTGTTTCCTTTTTTTCTAAAACAAATTTGAATCTTTGAAATCCTTGAAATCATTGCATATGCATCTACCATTCATCATAACATAAGCAGGTTTCTTGCAACAAGTCTCCTCATCTTTCTACTGTTTATTTCAGTAAGATAGATCTCGAGCAAACAGTGAAAGACCTTCAAGCACAAAATTCTCAGTTTCAACAGATGTTCTTAACTCTATCCAAAGGACAAGAAGAGTTGAAGACCTTGCTGGTGGAAGAGAAGAAAAAGAAGACAAAGAAAATAACTGGAGTTCTAAACATGGGAAGAAGATTTCAAGGTCAAGCAAGAAAGACCCCTAGACTTTGCAACGTCATCTGGTGAGAAAGACAATCAATATGGGAAAGGAAAGGAAGCAGCTGTCCAGCCAGATTCAGGAGAGGAAGAGGAAGAAGAAGATTATTCTGAAGAACAATATCCTTCAGCCGATGATAAGTATAAGCATTTGGAAGAACGATTAAGTGTAATGGAAATCCAAAAAGTGTCTGGACTGGACTTTGAGGAGTTGGGTTTAGTGTCTGGGATTGTCATCCCTCCAAAATTCAAGGCACCAGTGTTCGCCAAGTATGACGGAGTTTCGTGCCCCAAAATGCATCTCCGATCCTATGTTAGGAAAATACAGCCACACACTGCCGACAAGGACTTATGGGTACACTTCTTTCAAGACAGCCTGTCTGGAACTAAACTTGATTGGTTTTATCAGCTGGAAAGAGCCAACATTCATAATTGGGAAGATATGGCCGCTGCCTTTTACAAACAATACCAATACAATACTGACCTTGCTCCCACCCGTACTCAACTACAGAGTATGGCCATGTTTTCGAGTGAAGGCTTCAAGGACTACGCGCAAAAATGGAGGGACTTAGCAGGAAGAGTCTAGCCTCCCCTATCTGAAAGAGAGTTGGTAGACATGTTTTTGGGCACCTTTTCCGCTCCTTTCTTCAATCACTTAATTGGGAGTTCATCGGCAAGTTTTACCGAATTGATATTGACCGGAGAAAGAGTGGAAACCGGGATAAAGAATGGAAAGATTCAAAAATATGCATCCTCTGCTGCTGTAAGAAAACCATTCATTTGAAAAAAGGAAGTTGTTGTTGTATATCCTCAGAGAAATCAAGATAAGGCTGAACGCCGTCCAATGGTGGGGGCCGTCATGATTCCTAAAATCGCACCTGCTCAGCAAAGAAGCAACCAGCCAAGAATGGAAAGACCAGTCAGACAGTTCACTCAAATTAATATGACATTATCTCAAGTATTGCCCCATTTGTTAAGATCCAATCTAGTGACTTTGAAAGAAGCTCCAAAGAATCCTAACACAACCTCTCCTCACTATCATCCTAATGCCCGCTGTGCATACCATTCTGAGAGTCCCGGCCATCACACTAACAACTATTGGGCTCTGAAAAACAAAGTACAAGACCTTCTTGAAGCCAAAGAGATTGAATTCGACACGCCAGAAATTCCCAATGTCATCACTGCCCCTATACCCAAGCACGACCGTGATGTCAGCGCCGTTGAGGAAGATATGTTTGTTACTTTGGTTGATGAACTTGTGACCCCACCCCTAACTATCAAAAAGAACTTGTTGAATGCCGGTGTATTCCCAGGCTGTGATGAAAGCCGTCATTTTTGTTTATCCTCACCAACCAGCTGTCATTTGTTAAAAGCAGGCGTTCGATGCCTAATAGATGACAAGGAAATTTTGTTCGAGAAGACTTCTATTCCAATTGTTTCTTGTAATGATGTTTCCATCGTGACCATTTCCGCCAATTCTTCTAGGGTCTCCACCAAAAGACTCGTTAGAATTACATCAGTTCCTAAAGTAGCTCCATTGATAATTATAATGCCTGGACCAATCCCGTATTCGTCAGACAAAACCGTCCCATGGAATTATGGAGGTGATGTCTACTACCACAATATCAAGCAAGATTGGCCAGCTACTGAAGATTCAAGTTCTGAGAAAGTTGACTCTGATATCAGTAATATCGTAGGGACTAGTAAGATAACCCGAAGTGGAAGGGTTTTCTCTCCAGAAATTTCTCCTCCAAAAGCTATTTCTAGACCCATAATCATTCCTGTTGTTGTTGCTCCTCCAAAGGTTATTCCTAGTCCTACAATGATCTTTGCTAATACTCCTGTTGACAAAACTGTTACAATCCCTGTTATCACCCCTACTGACATTCCTACTGCCGAGTCAACCGAGACTCGAGGAAAAGGTATTCTGGTTGAGCCTGTCCGGACGAAGGCACAGTCAGTAGCTATCCCTGAGACCTCCCGAAAAGAGATGTAAGAAATTCTAAAGATTATAAAAAGAAGTGACTACAATGTAGTCGAGAAACTAGGGCAAACTCCATCAAAAACTTTCATGCTGGCTTTATTACTATGCTCCGAGGCTCATGCAAAGGCCTTGGTAAAGTTCCTTAAAACTTCCCATGTACCCCAAGAAACATCTACCGACCAGTTCCAAGACTGCGTAGCCAGCTTGACTGCAAATAATGATTTAGTTTTTTCGGATACTGTTTTAACGCCAAGAGGGAGGAAGCATAACGAGGCATTACATGTCTCAGTCGAATGCAGGGGCACGACTTTGGCTCATGCCTTAGTGGATACCAGTTCGTCTCTAAATGTGTTGCTTAAAAAGGCTCTCGATAGGCTTGACTGTGAAGGATTGACATTGAAATCGATCAACATAGTTGTGAGAGCCTTCGACGGCTCAAAAAGGATGGTGCAATGGGAAGTGGACATCCCCATAAAAGTTGGAACCCAAACATTCGATTCAACTTTTTATGTAATGAATATTCGCCCTTCATATTCCTGCTTAGGCCGACCGTGGATTCACAATGCTGGTGCCCTTACTTCTACGTTGCATCAATTGTCGAAATACCAATTCAGGGGAAACTCATCACCGTTCATGGAGAAGAAGAATATGTGGCCAACCATCTAAATTCCTTCAGATACGTGGAACTAGATGGTGAATTTATTGAAACTCCATTCCAGCACTTTGAAAAAGACCCGCAAACTATGGCAGTAACCAAGGTTGTGTCTCAAGTCCCCAAGATTACAAGGCCTCCACTCAAGATGTCGTCTTTGAAGGATGCCAAGGCAGTGATAGAAGAAGGTGGGTGCACTATTTAGGGCCAACTCCCAGATATCCCATACAAATCTGACAAATTTGGTTTGGGTTTCACTTCAGGAGCCCAGAAAGCTGTACGCCGTGCTCGTATCGGAGGAGCACCCTTGAAGATCAGCAACCACAAAGTCAATGCAGTGGAGCATGATGAAGACAACTATAACCTGGAGGATTGGATTTTCCCAACTGTCAATGGAGGGCTCAGAAACTGGGAAGCTAGAGACTTTGTCCCGATCACTTTTATCCCACAATAATTTGTATTTAAATTTTGTTGGACCTGCAATATTAAACAATTCAGACTCTTAAAACCTCGTGTCTTACCCGAGGCATAATGGTCCATTTGTAAGGGTTATTATCTCATTTCCATATGACATCAATGAATCATGGAAGTTTTTTCATACAAACTCTGTGCTCATTGTTTTTATTTTTACATTTTCATTTCTTTCAAAGATAGGTATACTCTTACACACACTCACGTTCAAAATGCAGATCTACATCCATTCGGGATCCCGTGGGTAACGATTCTTCTATGGCCTTCTGTGATTCTGAAAATCTAATCTAATAATTCGAAGACGAAGGTGAGGAAGATTGTGAAGTACCAGGGGAACTCACCAGGTTACTACAACAAGAAGAGAGTACCATTTAACCCCACGAAGAACCAGTGGACACAATTAACCTAGGTACCGAAGAAGATAAAAGAGAAGTCAAGGTGGGTGCCAATCTAGAACCTAGTGTAAAAGAGCGTCTAATTCAGTTGCTGCACGATTATGTTGAGGTATTTTCCTGGTCGTATGAAGATATTCCAGGACTTGATGCAGATATTGTAGTACATCGTCTACCTATAAAAGAAGACAACCCACCGGTAAAACAAAAGGTCCATCGTATGCGACCAGACATGTCAAAGAAGATCAAGGCGGAAGTCATGAAACAGTTCAACGCCGAACTCTTGGCCGTCACTTCCTATCCATAATGGGTTGCTAATGTTGTTCCCGTGCCCAAAAAAGACGTCAAGGTATGAATGTGCGTAGACTACAGAGATTGAATAGGGCAAGCCCTAAGGATGATTTCCCACTTCCCAACATTGATATTCTAGTTGACAATACGACACAACATAAGGTGTTTTCCTTCATGGATGGCTTCTCAGACTATAACCAAATTAAAATAGCGCCTGAGGATATGGAGAAAACAACCTTTGTCACGCAGTGGGGCACATTCTGCTACAAGGTTATGCCATTCGGGTTGAAGAATGCTGGGGAAACCTATCAACGTGCCATGGTAGCTCTATTTCACGACATGATACATCACAAAATAGAGGTCTATGTAGACGACATGATAGCCAGATCTCAAACAGAAGAAGAGCATCTTGACCATTTATAGAAACAGTTTGAGAGGTTAAAGAAGTACAAGCTGAAGTTGAACCCGAATAAATGCACATTTGGGGTGAGGTCTGGTAAACTCATAGGCTTTGTTGTCAGCAATAAAGGTATTGAAGTAGAGCCTGCCAAGGTGAAAGCGATACAAGATATGCCTTATCCTCGTACTGAGAAGGAAGTTATAGGATTCTTGGGACGTTTAAACTACATTGCCAGATTCATTTCTCACCTGACAGCTACTTGTGAACCAATCTTCAAATTATTGAAGAAAGATCAAGTAGTCAAGTGGAATGATGAGTGGCAAACTGCCTTTGACAAGATCAAAGAGTACTTGTAAGAGTCTCCTGTGTTGACGCCACCCGTCGAGGGAAGACCATTGATCATGTACCTAACTGTTTTGGAAAATTCAATGGGGTGTGTGCTGGGGCAGCATGATAAGTCTGGCCGAAAAGAGCATGCTATTTATTACCTGAGAAAAAAGTTTATCGACTGTGAAACAAGATATTCACTGCTCGAGAAAACTTGCTGCGCTGTGGCATGGACTGCTCGCTGGCTAAGACAATATATGCTGACCCATACTACCTTATTGATATCTAAAATCGATCCAATAAAATACATCTTCGAGAAACCTGCCCTCTCTGGGAGAATAACGAGATGGCAGATGATCCTGACAGAATATGACATCCAGTATACTACCCAAAAAGCAATAAAGGGAAGTGTACTAGCTGATCACCTTACTCATCAAGCTGTGGATGACTACCAGTCCATGAAGTTCAAATTCCCAGATGAATACATCATGATGGTAAACAACTGTGAAGAATTCAGACCATATGACGGACCTGAATAAGGATCCCGATGGACCCTGGTTTTTGATGAGGCGTCCAACACACTCAGAAATGGTATAGGTGTTGTACTCATATCTCCTGAAGGATGTCATACTCCCTTTAAGGCAAGACTCTGCTTCAATTGTACAAATAACATGGCAGAATACGAAGCGTGCATTTTTGGTCTCAAAGCTGCCATAGATTTGGGGATCAAATTCTTAAATGTATTCGGAGATTCAGCTTTGGTCCTCAGCCAGATCAAAGGGGAATGGCACACCAAACACCCTAACCTTATCCCCTATAAAGAACATGTGCTGACATTGATCCCACATTTTGAGAAGATTACCTTCGAGCATTTCCCGCGAGAAGAAAATCAGCTAGCAGACGCACTAGCCACAATGTCATCCATGTTTAAACTTAAATGGGATAACGAGGCTCCCTAGATCAGCATTGAACGAATGGACAAACCAGCTCACTGTCACGAGATTAATATTGAAGAAGCAGTGGACCAGCGTTGGTTTCACGAAGTCAAGAGGTATCTCGAGGCTCAAGAATATCTAGAAGGAGCTTCAGTCAATGATAAGAAGTTCTTAAGGAGATTCTCTGCTAAATTCTTCCTTAGTAATGGCATTCTCTACAAATTCAACCATGACTCTGTGTTACTTCAGTGCATAGACAAGGTTGAAGCGGAAAAGATCATGGATGATCTACATGAAGGCACTTTTGGCACCCATTCCAGTGGGCATACGATGAAAAAGAAGATCCTACGTGCAGGCTATTACTGGTCTACCATGGAAGCAGATTGCTATCAACACTCTCGAACCTTCCACAAGTGTCAGATCTATGCTGACAAGGTGCACGTACCTCCGGTTCCTCTGAATGTCTTGATGGCTCCTTGGCCCTTTTCTATGTGGGGCATCGATATGATTGGGGAAATCAAGCCAACAACCTCTAATGGACACCGCCTCATCTTGGTGGCCATTGACTACTTTACAAAGTGGGTTGAGGCAACCTCTTTCGCTTCCGTTACCAAGAATGTTGTAGCCCGGTTCATTAAGCAAAATCTCATTTGTCGGTATGGTATCCCGGAGAGGATCATCACAGACAATGGTACAAATCTAAACAATACTATGATCACCGCCCTGTGCGAGCAATTCAAGATCCAACATCACAATTCTTCCCCTTACCGGCCAAAGATGAATGGTGCTGTCGAAGCTGCAAATAAGAACATCAAAAAGATCATATCGAAAATGATAGTTACATACAAAGACTGGCATGAGATGCTACCATTCGCTCTCCACGGTTATCGTACCGCAGCGTGCACATCAACTTGGGAAACACCCAACTCTCTGGTATATGGCATGGAGGCTGTCCTGCCTATTGAGGTCCAGATCCCCTCTCTAAGAATTATGAAGGATGCAGGGCTGAATGAAGAAGATTGGATCCAGACTCGACTTGATTAACTAAACTTGATTGATGAGAAAAGGCTTACTGCTGTCTGTCATGGTCAAATGTATCAAAAATGGATGATCAAGGCTTTCAAAAAAAGGTTAGATGCCAAGTGTATCAAGTCGGGGATTTGGTGATCAAGCGCATCATACTGCCGCAAGGTGATCCCAGGGGAAAATGGACTCCTACATATGAAGGACCGTTTGTAATCAAAAGCATGTTCTCTGGTGGAGCAATGATCTTGACCACCATGGATGGCGAAGACCTGCTGCACCCAGTGAATGCAGATATAGTCAAAAGATACTACACACAAGAGACCCGCTAGGTTGACACACCTAGGCAAAACAAGGGCATCCCGACAAACCAAAAAGGTTCGGGTAAAAATTAGGTATAAAACTAAAAAAAATCTGTACACCCGGCAAGCTGAAAACCTGAAAGGGCGGTCCAGGCAAAAGTTAGGGAATTAAAGCGTATGATTGTGTCCCATTTGGATCACCTTACAGACAACCTGCAAACTCGATAATTTTGATTAATTCAATCAGCTTTGGACAAGGCAACAAATAGATAAGATGTTCGGAGACACGAAGGTTATAGCAGAATGGGAACCCCATGGGATCATTTCACATAGCTATCTTTTCTTTGTATCAAATTTTCATTTTTAACGACATAATTCTCTTACTAGAATGCTTGTCTCATTGTACAAAAATACTTACTCAAAGTCAATAGAAAGATATCGCTTTGGAAAGTACAAAACTATCTATTTTTCTTTACTCTTATGTTTTGTTTACAAAAACATCCAATGATTTATTTTTGAACATATGAATTTGAACGTAATTACCATTTACAATTGAAAAAAATAGAAAGACAAGTCACTAATGGCTTTAAGAGATAGGGAAATCTCTCTAATCTATTTCCATAAAGTCCCCCCGTAGTGTGCAGTTTAATCCCCAGCGGAACAAAACTTCCAGCTATCACTCCCCGGTAGAAGTCGCCAAATTTCTCAGGATTCCCCAACAGGTTTTTACAAGCAGTACACAACATTTCCCTTACAATGGAGTTTATTTCTCTAAGTGGAAATTCATCAACACTTCAGTTTCACAACATGAAGACTTACACTCCATACCCTCAGCAGCAGTTAGGGATTTATTTCCCCCAATCCAACAGCAGCGCAACAGATTAGCTAACATACGCATACATCGCCTCCATATATCATAAACATCGATAACACAAATGCATATATCACAATCTCATTGTACCATGCATTTCTTACATCATGACATTGCATACAACTAATGTTTTACCCTTTTCAGGATAAGATTAATCAATGGCTATCATCAACAAATTACAAAGGTCAGAGATTGATACCTAAGACAAGCCAGGACAATTATCTACACGACCAACTGAAGCAATCCAGCACAGGTTCTTCATATTTGGCTTTCAGATACAGTTCAGATACGCTCCAGACATGGACGCCATTCTCATACTCATTCAGAATTCAGCTTTCAGATACAGTTCAGATACGCTCCAGATATGGATACCATTTTGATACTCATTCAGATTCAACTTTCAGATACAGTTCAGATACGCTCCAGACACGGACGCCATTCTAATACTCATTCAGAATTCATATTTTAGATACAGTTCAGATACACTCCAGACACGGACGCCATTCTGATACTCATTTAAATTCAATCTTGCAAGACACATCTCAGATACTCTCCAGACATAGATGCCATTCTGATACTCATTCAGATTCAACTTTCAGATACAGTTTAGATATGCTCCAGACACGGATGCCATCCTAATACTCATTCAGATTCAATTTTCAGATACAGTTAAGATACGCTCCAAAAACAGACGCCATTGTGATATTCATTCAGTTTCAGCTTACACATACGGTTCAACAATCATTTCTGGATGGCATCTACAAGCCCATCTCCAAAAACTTTCCATCATCTCTCTAAATGTCCTATTTAAGCCCATTCCCTATACCATCAACCTTCACATCACCGAGTGCAAATTTCTGGGCACTCTAGTGTCCAATCATCTTCCACCTTCGAGTCACGAATGGCAAGACTCGCCAATCTAAATCTTCAGGCTTAAGAAGATTTAACAGGGTCACTTGTTGTACCCCAAAATTTTCCTTCTCATTTTCCAAGAATTTGCTCACAAAATCTCCTTTGGCTCAAGACTGCATTATGGTTGATCAGCTCAAGACACCTCCTTAAGCATTGATGACCAAAATTAGGGTTTGAGATTGCACAAGGATATTTGAACTCCCAATGAACCATATGACTTTCATGGATCATTATGGACCCTCAAGATTACTCATGTCAAGTTTCAAGCTTTGGATCACAGTTTTGCTCAGTCAATTGAGCAGTTGACCTAAAAATCAGTTGTATTGGGGAAAAAGTCAACTATGACCAATTTACAGTAAAACTTCATAATTGTTGATCCACATAAACATTTTAAACTTATATGTATCATTTGATCAAGTTTGGACCATAATTCCTCAAGAAATTTGATCAAATCTTCAAAAGGGCAAAATGGTCAAAATTAGGGTTTTGACTAGGAAAGGGTAATTTCTGATTTTTGACCTAGAAAATGATCAATTGGTTTAAGGCATGATCTCAAGTGTCCAATTGCATAATTTTTACCTAATGACATGGCTCAAAACATGGCTCAAGTCCAATGGGTTGACATATGAATTTTCAGTCAACTGATCAAAAGTCAACTGTATACTGAAAAGTCAAACTTTGGCTTTTTGGTCAAAATTAAACGCCAAAGATCACAATTCATCAAATCATGACAAAATATGAAACTTATTCATCAAGAAATAAAAAATTCAAAATTTCATTTTGAAAAGTTAAAATTTCTAAACTTAGAAATTTTTCTAAGTGTTGGAAATTACTTATTTTTTTATAACTTTGAGCAAAAATTTCACCATGATGCAAGATGATTCAAAAGAAACTTCCAACATGAAAGTTGTATATATCGATGAAATATATAATTTTTCTTCACACAAATCCTTCAAAAAGTGCTTGGATCTCAAGTTATAATTGTAAGAATACAAGGTCATGAAACAAAACACTTAGTGAAATTTTGCCCTAATTTGGTCAGGATTTTGACCCAACTTCATGGAACTTTTTCATATAATTACAAGGGAATATTCAAAAGTGATTCAAAAATGGGTTGTAGAGTACATTGCAAGCTTTCCAAAATGTCCAAGAACTCCTTGATATCATTTTTGAGTAGGGAGAATCGAAGAGATGAAGTTAGGGTTTTATCACTTGAATTACAAGTCATTTTGTGATGAACAAATTCAAAATTCAAACTTATGCTGCATAACCTCTACTTTGCAGGCCTCAAACTTGTTAAGAACTCCATAATTAATTGCTTTCACAACTGTTAGAGGTATCATTTCAAGCATTCAATGCAAGGCCATGCTTTATATCCATTTTGGGAAGAAAGTGCACAATGCCATTTTGATAAAGTGACTTTTTGCACAAAACTTATTCTTGAGCCTTGCACTTGTTCTTTTATGATCATCCATGTCTCATAACACAAGAGAAATGGTTTAGACACTTACAATCACCCATACCATGCTTGTACCTCCTCTTGAAACTTGTTTTCCCACTTTTCTTCAAAATCAAGTAACCTAACAATTAGCTTGAAACTTGTACTTCTGATTTTCAAAACCACTCAATACCTTTTGCTTATACATACACAAGTCATTTGCCACAAATATCACGCATGCTTGACCCCTGAAAACACCAAGAACACTGAATCACCAAACACACTTTAAAACTTGTCATTTCTGAGTTTCGAATCCAATCTCCAAATTTGCTAGTGCATTTTTTGGCCTTTCACTTTCAAAAGCTTCTAAACAACATACACAAACAATCCCAACACATGCAGCACCACTGTAACACCTCCATCATCATCCACCATTTTCAAAAACAACACCTTGCACCTTGACTTCTCCAGAACTCCTCAGGCACTTTCAGCTCAAGCTAAGCATACCATTAGCTTCCTGGGAACTTGAGGAAGCTAATCCAATCATTGGAACTCACTGAAAGCTACTCAAACTCCAAACCCGATACTCTCTTGCAAGGTAATTTTTCTGACTTTGGAACTTTTCATACAGGTATCGTCAATGGTTTATTTGTGAATAAATAATGTAGATATCATTGCCCTAAAGCTAACCATGTCCATAGTTTTCATTAATTTTGCTTGAGCTTAGAGAATTTTAAGATTGAAGTTTCTGAGATTTTTAGGGTTCAGATTAGGGCCATTAAAATTCATGCTTATCTTTGATCTATTATTTTATTGCTTTGCATTTCTGAAATCGTGAGGAAATTTGCTACAAGTTTCCTGTTAACAATTTCATTTTTGTTGAGATTTGAATAAGATACAGAGGCTCTGGTTGGGCGTGAGATTGAAGATGACGTTCATGCCATGGACTTGTTTACTATCATATATTTGTTGTTTTGATTATATAAACGGATGTATAGCCACTCCAGTGGTAGAAGTGCGCGCCTATGACTTGAGGGACCTGGGTTCGAGCCCTAGTGGCACCCTTTTGGATTTTTCACTTTTTTTTTTGCATTCTGACTTTCTTTTTGGCAGGCGCTTGGGCCTCATCTCCTTGGGCTTATGTTTTTTTAACTTCTGACCCCCTGTTGGCTATTTACACCCTGACCCATTTTTATTTCTTTTTTCATATTTTTATTTATTTATTTTCTTAAATATTTTATCTAATATTAAAAAAATCAGAAAAAATATGAAAACATTAGATTAATATTTTGATAAAGTTTATTTATTTTTTACACAAAAAAAATATTTTATTTAATCAATACTTTATTTATTTCACTAATTGTTTTGTAAATTTAATTAAAAAACTAGGGTTTTAGTTATTTTCTTTTACACCATTTAAATATTTTATTTTCAAACCAAAAAGACCAAAAATATTTTATAATACTATAATTTATTTTCAAGACAAAAATGCCAAAAAATATTTTGTAATACTATAATTTATTTTCAAGACAAAAATACCAAAAATATTCTTCTTACAAACTTAATTTCCTTTTTTAAATCAATTAATAGATTTAGGGTTTTATTTAAAATCTTTTCTTAGTAAATTTAGGTTTTACTTTTTAATTTTTTAATTAATTATTTTTCTTTTGGTTAATTAGGTTAAAACAAAACCCTTTTTTCCTTAAAAATCCAAACAAAAATATCCATTTTCTTCACATTTACATTCTTGTATATTTATTCATTTTGTACTTTATTTATTTAATTATTGTACAAATTCAATATGGTTGCAATAGATTAATTATGTTTATTTTCTTGCAATCCCCATTTATAATTTGTACACCCCCTCCCACAAGTATTGTGATAGCATAGTAATTTTAAATTCCGCAATTTATCGCTTTTATATACAAATGCTAGTAATTAGGGTTTGTATGGAAAGACTAAAACCAATCAATTATAAAACCCTAATCAAAGACAAAATCAAGCATGGAAAACAACACACTTGCACACAAGCACCCTGTGATGCGGTGGGAGAACTGACTTGAGGGTTGTGCATTTTATCGTAAATGTTGCGGTTAGCAAGAGTCACCACCGACTTTTCTTTTATCGAAAAGGAAAGGCGAAAAAGCACAGGAAAGACCTTTGAGATTATTTCTTGAGTTCGGGGGGTTGTTTACCGTTGTTTTTGGTAAACAACCGCTGATCTCCAAAAGGGTAAGTTCTTTTTGGTTTACTTACGGGATCGATCAGACTAATCCCAGAACATATGCTAATTTTTATGTAAGATGGATAAGCGAGAAGAACGCACGTTCGACCTGGAGAAAAGATGTTTGAGGTTTTGGAAAGGTAAACAGAAATGCAGAAATGCAAGTGAAAGAAGTAAAAAGATAACTTTGCAAGATAATAGTAAAGTAATGTAAAAGACTTTCATTAATGAAAAGAGGTGTTTCCAACATACATTTCTCAGTCTTTATCCTTTCTCACGCAGTAGTTACTTGGATAATGTTTGAGTGACTTAGTACAATAAGTTGAACACCCTCAAAAACTACACAAGTTTCCTAATTTATACTAAAGACAAGTAACCGTTGAGGGACCATTCAGTGCTAAGATGAAGACAAGTGTCTTCTGAATGTCCCTCGACCTATGGCTTTCAGCCACATTTCTTTTTCTTAGCCGTTGGCAAAAACTGTCTTTCCCTCCAATAATTCAAAATTCAAATATCCCTCGTATCATGTGTCAAAGTGAAGATATTTTCCTATCCGTCGAAGGACATAAGTCCTCTTCAGTCGAACAGGCCTGAAGGTGAGTTCTGGTTGAACGTTCAAGAAAATAACTTAGGTTTTCCTCCTATGTTATTTCATATGTCGAATATTCTTCTTGTCTTGGTTTATTCCAGTTTTTTGGTCTGAAAGACTAAATATAGTAAGTGTCGAATTTGGGAGCCAACAAATTGCCCCCTAAGAATGTCCGTTTCGATGCTTAAAGAAATAACCATTCTTTAATCTTTCCATTCGACACCTGTCTTTCTAGTTGTTCACAAGGTTTTGACGTGTGCTTTTCATCTTCCAACAGTTGCATGCTCTTAAAAAACCATCATTACACTTTTTCCAAGATGTCTTTTCTAACTGTCGTTACTATGCTCGCCATGATGACCATATTCCTATAACCTAGGCAAGCATGTCAAAACGTTTCCCAACGTCTGCACAGTAACCGCTTCAGCCTTCACCACGTGCCTCACTATCTGTAGAACATTAAATGGCCTTGACGAGAGATTTCCCTCTCCGAAGGCTATAAATACTTCTGAGCCTTGCTATTTGGAACTTTTACCATTTCCAGCATTTCCAAATCTCTTGCTTTCAAACAACTTTGTACTGTCAACTTCGTTTACTCCCAAATCCTCAACAATGGCTTTCCTCTCCAATGCACCAAACAATCCTCAACATAAAAATGATGATGATGTCTAGAAACCACCAGAGGTCTTTTCCACTAACCCTCCTTCTTCCTCGATTGATAGGTATGTTGCTGAACCTATAACGAAGGAATGGCGAGAAGAATATGATTCTCATCTCCTCATTCCCATTAGATACGGTGGAAACATATATGCTATGTCTGGTCCGTTATCTTCATGCATCGAAAATCCCCTGAAGAACCGCACCTTCTTCCCTACTCACCCAAGGCTTAGACCCATAGGTTGCGCGAAGAAGCCTATGGATGACCCTGAAGACGCTACTCCGGCTAAACAGCAGCATCCTCAAACTACAAAAGATATCAACCTCCAGTTCATGAACAAAGGGAACCGAATCTTTCGATCAAGCCCCAACCTCTCCTCTGAGTATTCAGACTGGTTGAATAAAATGAAGAAGGCGCAAGCTTCTGTCTGGAAGGAGATGGGCATTTATGACTTGGTGATGCTGTCGAAGACAGGATTGCCTTACTGCCCCCTCATGCTGGTATCTTTATTGTATTTCTAGGATAACACACATTTCACTTGTCATCTTCCTTGTGGGATGATGGCCCCCACTTTATTCGACATAGCTGCAATCACTGGTCTTCGACCGACTAGTGACTATTTCGAACCTGAAGACTTGTCTGAGGATACCATTGGGTTTGATGCTACAAAACCCACTTACACCACCTTTATTAACCACTTCCACGACAAAACTTCTAGTACTATGTCAGAGGTGGAGCATATAGCCTTCTTGGCTATGTGATTGTCTCGTTTTGTTTTTGTACTAAGTCACTTCAGGTGACGAAAAAGATGCTGACACTCGCGACGCAGCTTCACCATAAATACCCCGTTTGCCTGGCCGAATTGATTTTGGCCAACCTATATGAGTCCATCAGTAGGTGTGACTCAACTTAAGGTTATAGGGGACAGGGGGAGCCTGCTGCTATCTGGTCCTTTTTGGCTACTCCAACTTTGGCTCAATGCCACCTTTGAATATTTCCTTCCTCAGAAGAACAAGATTAACGAAGAGGCCCCTGAAACCGTGAATAGGAGGGTCGAAGGCATTAGGCTTGCACTGCTAACTCAAACTGATGAAGGACAACATTTTTAGAAGGCTTTCACAAGCTTCGTAATGATGTTTGTGGAGCGAAAGCGCTTTGTTTCGACCATGGATCCCTTTGCCAGTCGAAAAGTTGGTCCATAATGGTTCACCAGACCATATCCTTCGAATGAGGAGGAAGACGTGACTGATGAGTTCGTGAGCATGTGGGAATCGTTTCTTCGCCCGAGGATCAATTGAGATTCAAGAGCTCAAAAAATCAATTGAGTTTGATCGCTTATCAACCAAATCTTGTCTCTCGATAATTTGGTATTGCTCAGTCACTTCCCTCACCCATTTATCCTCGAGAGAAGCTGCTGCTTTTTTAGAATGCAGACTACTCAGAAGATGCTGCTACCAAGCATATTGGTAGGTACTCCGGTCGAACTATACTGACCCTGTTCGACTTTAACCTCAATTTTCTGAGTTTCGTTACTTTTGAGGAATGGTGGAAACAGTATTATAACGAAGAGTTCTTCGATGAGAAGGACTTCACCCACCACCTACGTGAAGCGTTTAAGCTGGTTCTCGACAGGGTCAAGAAAGGTATTATTCTTTTCCATCTCTTCGCCTCAGATTTGTCTTTCGACACACGGTTAACTATAGTTTTCTTGTCTTCTGTTTAGATGTCAAGAGAACCACCTCGAAGAAGACCGCTGAGAGTACAAAAGGGGAAGATTGCACTGTCAACCCCTCTCCCAAGGTATTTACTTTCTTCCATACCCTTATTTCTTATGATTGTCTGACATGGGTACTGATCTCTTCGACTTGGTTTTCTGGGTACTCAGAAACCTACCCCCAAAAAACGGAAGGTTCAGGAGATCCAAATCTCTAGCGATGAAGAAGAGGAGTCTCCTCCTGTTCCTTTGCAGAGACGAAGATTGAAGAAACCAGTTCCTGCCGTTGAGCCTCGTCCCAAAATCAGGATTAAGACTACAGCTGTGAGGCCTCTTCCTGTAATTATCCAAGAGCCTACTGAATAGGAAGTGGCTGCTAGGCTGAACAATCCTAGAGAGAGTGATAACTCCAGTCCTGGTGCTGAAATCCCTGTCCAGGTATTTGCTTCAACAAACCATCATTTATTTATCGACTTCTCCTTTTTCTGCTTTATGAGGATTCTGAAAGAAACGAATTTCTTTTATTTTTTAGGACACTGCTGGTACTTCCATTCGAGTTCCTACTCCCGTTGACGGCTCTGCTACCTTATTAAATAGCGAAGGAGAGCCTACTTATAGGCCTTCTTCAGCGAAAGGCTCTTTCATGAGCTCAGCTAATGAAGTAAACCAAGCTTCTGAACCTTAGCACGAAACCATAGCAGAAGTTAATGAAGAAGAAGAAGAAGCTGTAGGGAGTCACGAAGAGACTAGGACTCCGTTGGTTGATGTGCAAGAGAGTGAAGAGGAAAGGATTCTTGTTGCTGAGACTGTGACAGTAAGAGAGGATGAAGGGGTCCTAGGAGCAGATAGCGGAGACGGTTCTGCTGAAGGAAACCAGAATCCTCCAGGTACTGAAATGATTCCAGAGCAAGTGGCCAATGTGGTTGTTACTGCCAACAAAAGTGTCCCTTCGACGGGATCCAGAACCAAGGAGGATTTGGCTTTGTTGAAACAGCAAAATCCATTAGGTTATCTGACTGCAATCCTAGAAGGTCGAGAAAGTTACTCTGATCATAGCGCCTTAAATGCATCTGGAAGATCTATTTCGACTTCTCCTCTCGACGAGGCTCTTCAAAAAGTTAAAGCACAAATCTTTAAAAGAGATTTGATGTTAACTTTAGAGGGGGAACCAGCGGCTCCTTCCTTTCTGAAGACTATCGTGAGGGCTGTTGATCTCCTTGTTGCTCCTTCGGATGTGGCCAGTGTAATCTTGGACTTACTCTCCATTGTTGACTAGGTAGCAGCGGATTATAACCGTCAAAGGACTCTCAATCGTGATATTGAAGAAGCCAATGGTCAAGTGGCTGCTGCCTGGCATGCTGCTACTGAATCAGCTTCTAAGGTGAAGGATTTGTCGAAGGCCTAGGAGGCTAGACAAAAAGCAGTCGAGGAGATAGATCGAGACAATGCTCAACTGAGGGTGCAGATTGCAGAGTTGGAAGCTAAAATTGCTGCCAACGAAAAAAAGAAAGTGGAACTTCTTGTTGTGAACACTGAATCAGAGAGCCAAGAAGAATTGGCTGAAGGGTTAAGACATGCCGATCGAGCCCAATCTCTGGATGCTAAGCTCGAGATCCTTCACCAATCGAAAGCTCTATGTGATCGACGACTAGAATTGCAAAGCATCAAGTATCTCCAGATTAAATCTAATCTTCCCTTTTGAATCATGTTTCTCTTATTTATGTAATCACTTGTTTGTAACGATTTCAGAGCCATTTTGGCACTTTCAATGAAATTTTTAAGTTTCCATTTTGGCATTCTCTATTAAACAGTGACTATATATTATTTATTTTTACCTCTTGAAGCGTAGGTCTATACGTTTTCAAGTATTTACCATTCACCTTCAAAAGTATTTGATCTTCGCTTAACTCTTCGATCTCATAGGCTCCACCAGAGAATGCTTAGACAGTCTTAAAAGGTCCTTCCCACTTAGGGGACCATTTTCCCAAATTTTTGTCTCTTCGATCCATTGGGAGTATTACTTTCCAAACTAGATCTTCAGGCTGAAACGTCTTAGATTTCACTATGCGATTATAAGATTTCTCAACTCGCTTCTTCTGCAATCTCAAAAGATCCAGAGCTTTCAACCTTTCTTCGTCTAGGTCCACTAGTTCGTCCAACATCATACTCCAATAGACTTCAGAAGGGATATCATGATGTATCTGAATCCTAGTCGCCTGCAAGTGGATTTCCACTGGTAACACTGCATCATGACCATAGGTTAGGCGAAATGGTGTTGTTCCTGTGGCTTCCTTCAGACAAGTTCGACATGCCCATAGAACTTGATCTAGCGTCTTGTGCCAGATTCTGGGTTTCTTTCCCACGTGTTTCTTTATTAAACTGATCACTACTTTATTTGCTGCTTCGACCTGGCCATTAGCTTGCACATAATAAGGCATAGACGTTAACAGTTTATATCCCATTTCCGTAGCAAAGTCTTGCATCTTTCAACCAGTAAAGACTGACCCCTAGTCTGTAGTAATTGTTTCAGGAATTCCAAATCTATATATGATGTACTTTTGAATGAATTCAATGACATTCTCCTGGTATACATTGACTAAAGGAATCGCTTCAATCCACTTAGTAAAATAATCAATGCCCACCAATATATACTTCTGACCTTTAGAAGATGCTGGTCGAATTTCTCCAATGAGATCCAAAGCCCATCCTCTAAAAGGCCAAGGTTTCACAATCGAGTGAAGTTCGTTTGCTGGCACATGTTGAATACCTGTATGTTTTTGACATTCTTGGTATCCTTTTGCAAACTCAACACAATCCTTTAACATAGTGGTCCAATATAAGCCTTGTCGAAACAATAACCATTTCATCTTTTGGCCTACTTGGTGTGCTCCACATGCCCCAACGTGTGTGGTGGAAAGAGCTATATATGCTTCAGTTTCACTTAGGCATTTCAGAAGCACACCTTCAAGTGTTTTCTTGAATAACTAATTTCCCATTAACACATAACTCAGTGCTCTATACTTTATCTTTTGTTCTGTTGAAACCGTTGGACTTTGTAAATAATCCACTACAGGCTTTCTCCAATCTTGTTCTGTTAAATTGTCTATGAATGAAATTTCAAAATTTTCATGATCAGTGTATCCCAACGTTGTGGTCCTTAAATATAATGGAGATAACTTAGTGGAAGCTACTCTCCCTCTAACTTCGATCGCTTGTTGTAGCCTATCTTTCAACACCTTATACCCGGATGCAATCTGTGCTAAGTCGTTAGCTACTTGATTTTCCAATCTGGGTATGTGTCGAATGTTATCAGTGTATCCCAACATTGTGGTCCTTAAATCTAATGGAGATAACTTAGTGGAAGCTACTCTCCCTCTAACTTCGATCGCTTGTTGTAGCCTATCTTTCGACACCTTATACCAGGATTAAATCTGTGCTAAGTCGTTAGCTACTTGATTTTCCAATCTGGGTATGTGTCAAATGTTAACTACTTTGAAGTTCTTCAATAACTGTCTGGCTATTATGAAATACATGATGAGATTTTCTTTTATGCATTTGTATTCTTTCGTAATTTGTTTTAGGACTAACTCTGAGTCTCCCATTATTTCGACCTGAGTTGCCCCCAATTCCAAGAGGATTTCAAGGCCTACGATTAACGCTTCGTATTCACCCTCATTATTGGAGCAATCCCCGTCTATTTTGTACTTAAATGTTGTTGGAATTTTGTTTGGAGTAATAATAAGGACTCCGACTCCAACTCCATCTTTATAACTAGAGCCATCAAAGTACAGTTTCCAAGGTTCGATCTCCAAATAATTTAGTGGTCCTTCTTGTATTGAATGGTCGACTATAAAGTCTGCCACCACTTGACCTTTAATAGCCTTGAGAGGCATAAAGGTTAATGAGTATTCAGTTAATGCAAGTGCCCATTTGCCAATTCTGCTGTGCAAGATGGGTTTCGATAACATATATTTGAAAACATCAAAATGAGACGAAACATAAACATTAACTGGCTTTATATATTGCTTAAGTTTTGTACATGAAAAATACAGACATAAACATAGTTTTTCAACCTCGTTATATCTAGTTTCTGCATCGTTTAAAACTCTACTGAGGTAGTATATGGGCCTTTCGACACCATGTTCATCCTCTTGAGCCAGCATGCTCCCTAAAGTTTTATCAGACGCAACTATGTACAGTCTCATATTTTTACTTCGACACGGAGGCACCAAAATAGGTGGTTTAGTGAGGTACTCTTTGATTTTGTCAAAGGCTTCTTGATGCTCTTGCCTCCATTCAAATCCTTCTTTTTTGAGTCGAAGTAGTGGCAAAAAGGCTTGCGTTTTCCCACTGAGGTTGGATATAAATCTCCTTAGGAAATTTATATTCCCAAGTAAGGATTGCAATTCCTTTTTGTTAGTTGGTGCTTTGGCTTGCAAGATAGCGTTGGTCTTGTTTTGGTTTATCTTAATGCCCTTTTTATGGACCACAAAACCTAAGAAATCTCCCACTTTGACACCAAAAGCACACTTTAGAGGATTTATCTTCAGGCCGTAGCGTCTCATCCTCTCAAAGGATTGTCGAAGACGATCCATGTAAGTCTTCCCTGGTCGTTCGTATGAACTTGCATCTCAGCAGCCTTTCGACTTCCGTTTTGATTTTTGATAAAATCTCTGGTGCAAACCGTCTTGGAGTCTGCTTAACGGGCTTCTTTCCAGGCTTTATTGGCAACTGCAATTCTACCAAACTTCTGTTTAGACCAGGCATCTCATCATAGTCCCACGCAAAATAATCCTTGAACTCTTTTAGTAATTGGATCATTTCGATCCTGAGTCCTGGATTCATTTTTGTGCTTATGTACGTTGGCCTTTTTACGGGACCTTCACCTAGATTCACCTCTTCTAGAGGATCTTGGGCTAACATTCTGGCATTGTTCACCAACGGGTCCTTTTCGAAACCTAGAGGTTCATCGTCATAGATGGTGTCTAACCTCTGATCTCGAAGGTCTTTCATCCCTAAGTCGGGAGGTTCAGGGTCGAAATCTTTTCTCGGACCTGTCTTAGAAAGGACTTGTTCATTGGCTTCGAAAGCCATGTACTTAACTTCAGCCTCCAAGGCTGTTATCATTCTAGTTTCGGCCACATATGCCGAAATGTTTTGCAGAGTTTGTGACTCAGTCATCATCACCAAACTCACTTCCCCAGCCTGTTGGCTGTATATCATCAACTCCTTAAAAGTCGATGTTGGATAAGTCTTCTCTATCCCATTGAAAGCTTGGTCGGAGTGCAGGTATAGGGAGCAGAAGGCATTAGGAGTTGGGGTTAAATCAAACTCAGGTGGATTGCATGGCCCTATATGAGCCAAATTTCTGTCGAAACTATTCTTCCCGACATTGTTGATTTCACCTAAGTAATAACTCTGATCTACTTCGATGTTTTCCACAATGCCGTCGGGATGCCATATTGTGACCCTTTGGTGCATCGAAGATGGCACTGCTCCACTGCCATGTATCCACTCTCGACCTAGGAGCAGATTGTAGTTGGGTTTTGCTGAAATCACCATGAACATGGTGGGTCGGAGGATTGATCCTACTTTGAGGTCCAACTATATGACACCCATTGTGGTGCCTATTCCCCTTTCATAGTTGGATAAGACCATGTTATATGGCTTTATGTCAGCATCTCCCTTGCCTAACTTTTCCAGCATGAATTTTGGTATGATATTGATGGTTGCCCCACAATCAACCAGAATCTTATTTATAGTTATCTCCCCTATTTTTTCTCTAATGAACAGGGGTTTCAGATGGCTCTTCATAGCTTCCGTTGGTGGCTCAAAAAATGCGTTATGTTCTTCTACGCAGCCATTGTTTATTATATAGTAACATACTGGCTTGTGTCTAGCCATTTCTTGCTCAACCATTAGGTCTGTTTCTTCAACTTCGACCTCACGGTTGTATTCTTTAGGTAATACGGATATGACATTCACCATGATGTCTAAACTATCACCGGAATTGGAGTCGTCTTCATCATTCGACCCACATTCCTCCGCCCAAGGCATAGGATTTCTCTCTAGGGGCTTCCTTTGTTTCCTCTGCATATTAGTGATAACTTCTGGATGAGGTCCAACTGCCTCTTTTTTGGCCTTTCGCCGTCTTTGGAATCTTCTCCACTGCGAGCGAGACATAGAATTTCCCCCCTTATAATTGCTCGACACATGGGTCATTTTATTCGATGCAGAAGCATGGTACTCCTTTCTATAATCTAAAGAAGACCCTCTTGGAACGTCGAACGCATGCCATCTTTCTTCATTTGGCCTCTTTCTTCCCATGGTGTTTAGCCAAGTATCTGTAGGCACATTAGTTGGAGGCCTAAAAGTTGGTGGCCTCCTTTCCTGACTCATGGGTCCTTGTTGACGCCCCCTTCTGGGGTCAAATTTTACTTCTGAACCCATTCTTTGTTGGGCATTGGATCCCTATTTTGCTTTCACAATCCGCATAACTTGTATATGCTCAGTGGCTTTCTTGTCAAAAATGGAGCTACATCTAGGACATAGCATTACTTCTGATTTCTTCTTCTGGCACCTATGCAGAAAATCTTCCAGATTTTCATTCTCCTTTGGGAATGCAGTTTTGTTTACTTCTTCTTATCGAATGGCTTCCTCTTAGGCTTTGGCGCCAGAGATTTCAACCATGTTTACCTGCATGTTGCTTTTGGCAGCAAGGTTCATCTTCTGCATTTTGGCTTCTAGATTCTCTGTCGAACCTTTTACAGCAGCCAAATAAGAACCCGTGGTGGTTCTTTTAATAGAGCTCTCAGCAACTCCTTTGCTTTTGTTTGGGTCTTTAGAAACCCGTTTGATCAGTTTTAGGCTTTCAGTAGCCTTCTTGTTCGACCATTGGACAATTTCCTTCTTCAAATCTAGGCCTTCAGTGGCCTTTCTCACCCCTCCAATAGTTTTTCTAGAGATGTTCCCAGTAAAACTTCCGAAGATGGGTTTTGTGATGAAATCTTCATAAACTTCCACCATGTGAATGCCAACTGGTTCGGCATCATGTGCCTCCATCTGCAGTGGGTTGGTGTCGATTTTCATTGCTGGTTTATCAGCAAATTTCAGCCTTCCTTCCTTTAGCGCTTGTTGGACAAGATCCCTGAAAAGGAAACATTGTGAGATTTTATGTCCCAAAAAATTATGGTATTTACAAAAACCTCTTTTCTTTCTCTGTTCTAAAGGAGGAAATTTTGCCTCTAGGGGCACTATCATCTGGCCATCTTTAACTAAAAGATCAAATATTTCGTCACATTTGGATATGTCGAAACTATAGGTTTTCTTAGGAAATTTGTCACTGTTTTTCTCAGGCTCTACAGGATTCTTCCCATTTGATGGCACTAACAATTTACAAGAATATGGTGGTCCTTGTTTTAACTCTGCTAAGTTTATTTCTCCTTCTTCGATATCTATCGGATCACTTGATGTCTCTGGATCATTATCATCCATTTCGACATAGGCTACCCTCTCTCGTCGATGAGTTTTGGCAGCCTTAGCTTTCTCAGCTTTAAGGCGTTCTACTTGTCGAACTCTATCAGCCAGTTGGGCCATATCTCTTAGGTATTGTGTATCTAACTTTTTCCTAATTGAATAGTCCAGGCCCCCTGCTGCTATTTCGACCAATTCATGCTCAAGCACTTGGGTAAAGCATCTAGCTTTGAGTAATCGAAACCTATTTAAATACTCATCAATTGGCTCTGTAAACCTCCTCTTTATGCTAGCCAATTCTTTTAGACTTATCTTGGTTTGACCCATGTAGATTTGTTCATGCAACAATCTTTCCAATTGGTTCCAGTTGTGGATGGAATTGGCTGGGAGAGTTGTGAACCAAGTGAAAGCATTCTTGGTTAGGGAACTTGGGAAATATTTGATTCTAAGACTTTTGTTGTTTTCTATTTCCTGGGCCTCGATCAAATATCTGGCCACATGTTCGATAGTCGACTCTGTCGTATCCCCTGAAAATTTAGTAAACTTTGGCACCTTTCCCCTAGGTGGTAAGTCTGTTTGCAGAATATATTCTAACAATGGGGATGTAAAGTTTGTTATGTGAAAACCAACATTCACCCCATTTTGCATCATAATCCTTTCGATCATGGTAGTTAGATTATTGTCCGTCCCATAGTTTTGGTGCCGAACTTGCTGTATTAATTCGTCAGCATTTTGGTTTCTATTAGCCATAATAACTCCTTGATCAATTTCTCTAGGGTGTCGTGGTACTTCGACCCTTGGTTTTTCTACTTCTACTCTAGGAATCTGGGGGTTTGGATTAACGGTCAAGTTCTCCTCCATAATTACCCCTTGATTTGCTCTTACTGGCATTCTCTAGGGTTGTCAAACAACTTGGGGTACTCCAAAGAATTCTGCCATGTGCGTCATTTGCGCTGTCATCTGTTGATTCGACTGCGTAGCAGTCTGGATGAGGGGGTTTAGCAATGTACTTAGAATTTGTGCTAACATTTGTACCATATCATGATTACTCTCATCCATCTGTTGCCTCAAAATTGCTGTCGAAACATTCGTGAGGCTTGGTATCACATGAGATGGCCCTCCTAAAAATTGGTTTCGACTGGCTCCAGACCCCTGTAATGGCGATGTTGCATTCACCAAAGGTTCTGAAAAAGTGGAAGTAGAATTCATAAGGCTAGACATTTCAGTAGTTGGCATGCCATATGGTTGCTAACGACCCATCCAGGTTGTCGAAAATCCCGGGGGCACGGACGATCGGGATCCTAGGTTTATCCTTGGAGGAGGCGTTTCTAATGGACCTCTTGGACCTACATACAAAAGTAAGGGTCCAGTTTGATTTGTAGTTAACATTGGTATTGATCCAACAGAGGTTGGGATATTCCCTTCGACAGCGGTATTAACCACTGTTCCAGTAATTGGTGTGCCAATTTGTTTACCGTTGTTTTTGGTAAACAACCGCTGATCTCCAAAAGGGTAAGTTCTTTTTGGTTTACTTACGGAATCGATAAGATTAATCCCAAAACATATGCTAATTTTTATGTAAGATGGATAAGCGGGAAGAACGCACGTTCGACCCAGAGAAAAGATGTTTGAGGTTTTGGAAAGGTAAACAGAAATGCAGAAATACAAGTGAAAGAAGTAAAAAGATAACTTTGCAAGATAATAGTAAAGTAATGTAAAAGACTTTCATTAATGAAAAGAGGTGTTTCCAACGTACATTTCTCAGTCTTTATCCTTTCACACGCAGTAGTTACTTGGATAATGTTTGAGTGACTTAGTACAATAAGTTGAACACCCTCAAAAACTACACAAGTTTCCTAATTTATACTAAAGACAAGTAACCGTCGATGGATCATTCGGTGCTAAGATGAAGACAAGTGTCTTCTGCATGTCCCTCGACCTATGGCTTTCAGCCACGTTGCTTCTTCTTAGCCGCTGGCGAAAACTGCTTTCCCTCTAATAATTCAAAATTCAAATATCCCTCGTATCATGTGTCAAAGCGAAGATATTTTCCTATCCGTCGAAGGACATGAGTCCTCTTCAGTCGAACAAGCCTGAAGGTGAGTTCTGGTCGAACGTTCAAGAAAATAACTTAGATTTTCCTCCTAAGTTATTTCATATGTCGAATATTCTTCTTGTCTTGGTTTATTCCAGTTTTTTGGTCTGAAAGACCAAATATTGTAAGTGTCGAATTTGGGAGCCAACATGGGTAGATTATGAAAAGGGAAGGTATTAGCACCCTTTTCATCCATGGTTTTCCATGGCCTCTTAGTTACTTTCTAGATCACTTGCTTTTGTTTAAAAATTATGCTTTGTGTGGTTTTTGAAAGTGTTTTGTAAAGAGGCCATTGTTTAGGCAATATTTGTAATGATTCTCGTTCGTAAGAATGTATACAAATATGTTGATCTTTTGAAAATGTTTTCAATTTTTGTAAGATGTTTGAAGGTGTATGTGATTGTTTTGAAAATAGCAAGGATGTTTGTTTTTAAAATGGAGCAAGTAATTAGGAGCAATCTACCTACTCAAATGTCTTTCTTGTTCATTTTCTTTTCCTTTGACATTATTGTCTTACCATTGATTTGGTAAGCAACCCTATCTTTGGATGTAAACGGGACCGGCGTGGGTCATCGTATAGCCATGATTAGCAATGTTGCAAGGTATCTTAGCATTCTTTTTTGAGGGACTAAGATCATTTACAAGGCAACTTTGAATAGCGTCATCGAGGGACTATGATCTTGTATTGTTTATTTGTGCTAAGATACCTTACATGCGTAATATGGCCATTTTGTAAGACAACCAAGTGGATTTTACCCTAAGGGTGCTTCTTGTGTGCAAGTGTGTTATTTTCATGCTTGTTTTTGTCTTGGATTAGGGTTTTCTATTTGATTGATTTTATCTTTCCATACAAACCCTAATTACTAGCATATTATGTAAAAACGATAAATTGTGAAATTTAAAGTTACTACGCTATTACAATATTTGTGGGAGGGGGTATATAATTTATGAATGGGGATTGCAATAATATAAACATAATTAATCTATTACAACCAAATTTGAATTTGTACAAGAATAGGGATAAATAATATACAAGATTAATTAAATATGCAAGAATTGTAAATGCAAAGAAAAAGATTTTTTGGTTGGTTTCTTAAGGAAAAGGGTTTTGATTTTAACCTAATTAAATAAAGAAAATAATTTAGTCAAGTTTAAATTAATTAAGAAAAAGATTCTTGAATAAAACCCTAATTCTACTTAAAAACATGAAGTTTATAAGAAAAGTAATTTTTTCATATTTTGTCTTTTTTTTGAAAAATAAATTATAGTGTTATTAGTATAAAATAAATAATATTTTAGTTTTAATTAAATTTACAAGATAATTAGTGAAAACAAATAAAATGTAATCAAAATAAAAATATTTTTGTGAAAAAAATAAATAAACTAAGTTAAAATACAACTCTACTACTTTTTTTTGTATTTTTATGATTTTTAATATTAAGAAAAAAATATTTTAGAAAATAAAATGAGAATAAAATAAAAAAATAAAATAATAATGGGCCAGGGGTACAAACATGAAACAAGAAGGAAATGTTAGAAAAAAACATTAGGCCCATGAAGTGGAGGCCCAGCGCTGCAAGAGACAAAAAATGTGGAAAAATGTGAGAAAATGCAAAAGGCAGCACACTGAGGCTCGAACCCATGACCTCTAGCAATAACGCGTGCTGCCTTACCACTTGGGTGCTGTACATCCATTAACATAAGTGAAATAATAAATACATAACATAAGTCAAGTTCTGAAAATGAATTCATCTTCAACCTCCAGCCATTGCTCCTGTAACTTGCTCATTTCTCAATGAAAATGGGAAATGTAAACATGAAAGTTGTGGTGTTTCTTCCCATGAATTCAACCATATAACTTATGAAAATTAAAAGTCAAAGATAAAATTTAATTTTGCTGGCCCTAAATTGAAACCTAATTTTCTCAGAAATTTCAAATCCAAAATTCTCTATACACAGTCAATATAAATGGAAACTATGAACATGGTTGGCTTTAGAGCAAGGATATCTACATTTTGTTTTCACAAATCTGGATCAAATGATACTTGTATGAAGAGATAGAAGTTTGAGTTTTTACCTCTTGCAGCTGGAGTCGTGAATGGAGTTTGAGCAACTTTTGAGATGGCCTGAGGATCTGTTTAGCTTGCCTGGACCTCCTTGAGTGTATTCCAACTCTTACTTTGCCTTGAAAGTCCCTGAATCTCTCTACTCAAGTCAACCTGCAAGCTTGATATTTGAAAATAATGGATGGTGATGGAGGAGCTACAATCTTGAAACAGGGGCCTGAATTGCTTTGGTATGATGTATAGAAGGTATTTGAATGATTAGTTTTCAAAATGCACGAGTGGAATTGAAGATGATAAGTTTTGGTTCAAAAATGTGTATCAATGGTGTTCTTGAGCAGATTTATGGTTTTTTGATGTTTGAGGTAGTTTCAAGGAAATAAAATTCGTGTGTCAACTTGCAAATAGTGTGTATACTTATAAGCAAGAGGTTTTGAGGCTTCTCACAACTCAGAATTTGAAAAATCACATGTTTTGCTTGGTTTCTTATTTTTGAAGCAAAGCTAGCAAACATGGTTTGAATGTGAAGTACAAGGCTTGTAGGGTGGATGAAGCCTTTAAACACACTTGTTCTGATTATATAGAGTGTGTTTGTGCAGAAAGAACAAATGCAAGGCTCAATGCAAGCTTACTTTGCAAAATCTTGCTTTTCTAAAATGGCAATGTTGCCTTTCTTCCCAAAATGGAATTATATTTGTATAATGCATTGAATGCTTGGATTAAGGCTTCCAACAGCTGTGAAAACATTTAATTATGGAGTGAAAGTCAAGTTAGAAGCCTGCAAAGTGAGATTTGTACAACATGCTTGAAGATTGGACCAAGTGTTCTTCACAAAATGGCTTGCAATCCAAGTGACAAAACACCAACTTCATCTCTTCGATTCTCCCTACTCAAGAATGATATCAAGGAGTTCTTGGACATTTTGGAAATATTGCAATGTTCTATACAACTCATCTTTGAATTGCTTTTGAAGATTCCCCTTGGAACTATGTGAAAAAGTGTCATGAAATTAGGTAAAAAATCTGCCTAACTAGGGAAAAATTTCACTAAGTCTTTTTTAGTTCATGAGCATGTATTCACAAAATTATAACTTGAGATCCAAGCATTTTTAGGAGAATTTGTGTGAAGCAAAGTTGTAGATTTCATGGAGATATACAACTTTTATTTTGGAAGTTTCCTTTGAATCATCTTGCATCATAGTGAAAATTTGGCTCAAAGTTGTGAAAAAATAAGAAATTTTCTATACTTGGAAAAATTTCTAAGTTAAGAAATTTCATCTTTTCAAAATAAAATCTTGAATTCTTGATTTCTTGATGAAAAAGTTTCATATTTTGACATGTTTTGATGAATTATGACCTTTGGCACTTGAGTTTGACCAAAAAGTCAAAGTTTGACTTTTCAGTATACAGTTGACTTTTGATCAGTTGATTGCAAAATTCATCTGTCAATCAAATGGATTTGCAATGTTTTGAATCATTTCACTAGGTAAAAATGATACAATTGGACTCTTGATACCATGCCTTAAACCAATTTATCATTTGCTAGGTCAAAAATCAGAAATTTCCCTTTCTCAGTCAAAACCCTAATTTTGACCATTTTGCCCTTTTGGAGATTTGATCAAATTTCTTGAGGAATTATGGTCCAAACTTGATAAAATGATACATATGGGTCTAAAATGTTGATGTTGATAAAAAATTATGAAGTTTGACTGTAAATTGGTCATGGTTTACTTTTTCCCCAATACAGCTGATTTTTAGGTCAACTAATCAATTGACTGATCAAAAGTGTGATCCAAAGCTTGAAACTTGACATGAGTAATCTTGGGGGTCCATAATAATCCTTTAAAGTCATATGAAGCATTGATAGTCCAAAAATACCTGTGCAAACTCAAACCCTAATTTTGGTCATTAGTGCAAGAGGAGGTGTCTTGAGCTGATCAAACCATAGTGCAGTCTTGAACCCAAGGAGATCTTGGGAGAAAATTCTTGATAAGTGAGAGGGAAAATTTTGGGGTACAACAGCTGTCCCTGTTCAATCTTCTTAAGCCTGAAGAGTTAGATTGACATGTCTTGCCAGTCGTGACTCGTAGGTGGAAGATGATTGGACACTAGAGTGCCTAGAAATTTGCACTTGGTGATGTGAGAGTCGAGGAAATGGGCTCAAAGATGCCATTTAGAGAGGTGCTAGAAAGTTGTTGGAGATGGGATTGTAGACGCCATCCAAAAGTGATTGTTGAATTGTAATTTGTAAGCTGAAAGAATGAGTATCAGAATGGCATCTGTGTCTAGAGCGTATCTGAGTTGTATCTAGAAGAGGCTTTGATTGAGTATTAGAATGGAATCCACTTCTGGAGCATATCTATAATGTACCTGAAAGTTGAATCAGAATGGCATCCATGTCTGAAGCGTATTTGTACTGTACCTGAAGTCTGAATCTGAATGAGTATCAAAATGGCGTCCGTGTCTGGAGCATATTTGTACTGTATCTAAAAACTGAATCTGAATGAGTATCAGAATGGCATCCATATCTGGAGCGTATCTGAACTGTATCTGAAAGTTGAGTCTGAATGAGTATCAGAATGACATCCGTGTCTGGAGCGTATCTGAACTGTATCAAAAGGTTGAGTCTAAATAATATCAGAATGACATCCGTGTCTGGAGCGTATCTGAACTGTATCAAAAGATTTTGAATATTTGTTAATGGTAGCTGTTAACCTTATCATGAAAAGGGTAAAATGTTAGCTAAAACATAATGTTTACGTTGTATGAAATGCATAGTATAATGCATTCGTGTTATCAATATTTATGATATATGGATGCAATGCATGCGTATATGAGCTAGTTTGCTGGACTACTGTTGGACTGGGGAAAATAAATCCCTGACTGATGCTGAGGATATGGAGTATAAGTCTTCATGTTATGAAGTCTAAGTGTTGATGAATTTCTGTTTAGAGAAATAAACTCTGTTGTAAGGGAAATGTTGTATACTACTTGTAAAATCCTATTGGGGAATCCTGAGAAATTTGACGACTTCTACTGGGGATCGACAATTTGAAACTTTGTTCCGTTGGGGATTTAAACGACGTACTATGGGGATTTCTTATGGAATAGCCTAGAGATATTTACCTATCCATTCAACCCATCAGTAATTGCCTTTTTTCATTTTTTTATTTATAAACAGTAATTATGTTCAAATGCATATGTTCAACAATGAATCATTAGACGTTTTTTGCAAACAAAATACAAGCGTAAAGAAAAAAACAGATAGTTTTTGCGCTTTCGAAGAGAAATTTTTTTATTGACTTTGAGTAAGATTTTTTGTACAAGGAGACAAACATTCTAGTAACAGAATGCCTTCGTAAAAAAAAGAGAATTTTGATCCAAAGAAAAGATAGCTATGTGTAAAAATCCCATGGGATTTCCATTCTGCTATAGCCTTCGTATCTCTGAGCATCTTGTCTATTTGTTGCCTCGTCTAAAGATGATTGAATTGGTCAAAACCTCTGAGCTTGTTAGTGGAAGCCAAAGGTTTTCCGTAAAGTGATCCAACGGGACATAGTCATATGCTTTAATTCCCTAACTTTTGCCTGGACCGCCCTTTCAGGTTTTCAGTCCAACGGGAAACCCTTTTTTTCCTAAGTCGCCCTTTCTGGTTTTCAACTTGTCAGGTGTACAAATGTTTTTTGTTTTATCCCTAATTTTTGCCCGAACCCTTTTGGTTCACCGGGATGCCCTTGTTTTGCCCTTGTTTTTCCTAGATATGTCAAGATAGTGGGTCTCTTATGCGTAGTATCTTTTGACTATGTTCGCGTTTGCAGGATGCAGCAGGTCGTCACCATCCATGGTGGTCAAGATCATTTCCCCACCAGAGAAAATGTTTTTGATTATAAATGGTCCTTCATAGATAGGAGTCCACTTGCCCCTAGGATCACCTTGTGGCAGTATGATGCGTTTGATCACCAGATCTCCAACTTGATACACTTGGCGTCTGACCTTTTTGTTGAAAGCCTTGATCATCCATTTTTGATACATTTGACCATGGCAAACAACAATAAGTCTATTCTTATCAATCAAGTTTAGTTGATCAAGTCGAGTCTGAATCCAATCGTCTTTGTTCAACACTTCATCCTTCATAATCCTCAGAGAGGGGATCTGGACCTCGATAGGAAAGACAACTTCCATGCCGTAAACCAGAGAATAGGGTGTTGCCCTAGTTGATGTGCGAGCCGTGGTACGATACCCGTGGAGAGAAAATGGTAACATCTCATTGCAGTCTTTATATGTGAATGCCATTTTCTGTATGGTCTTTTTAATGTTTTTATTCGCAGCTTCGACAACACCATTCATCTTTGGCCGATAGGGAGAAGAATTGTGATTCTGAATCTTGAATTGTTCGCACAAGGCAGTGATCATAGTGTTTTTGAGATTTTTACCATTGTCAGTGATGATCCTTTCTGGGATACCGTACCGGCAAATGAGATTTTGCTTGATGAACCGGGCGACATCGTTCTTGGTAACGAAAGCGAAAGAAGCTGCCTCCACCCACTTTTTAAAATAGTCAATGGCCACTAAGATGAAGCGGTGTCCATTGGAGGATGTTGTCTTGATTTCCCCAATCATATCAATTCCCCACATAGCAAAAGGCCAAGGAGCCGTCAAGACATTCAGAGGAACCGGAGGTACGTGCACCTTGTTAGCATAAATCTGACACTTATGGCAGGTTCGAGAGTGCTGATAGCAATCTTCTTCCATGGTAGACCAATAATAGCCTGCACATAGGATTTTCTTTGCCATCGTATGCCAACTGGAGTGGGTTCCAAAAGTGCCTTCATGCAATTCAGGCTTGATCCTTTCAGCCTCAACCTTATCTATGCATCGAAGTAACACAGATTCATGATTGCGTTTATACAAGATGCCGTTACTAAGGAAGAACTTAGAAGAGAATCTTCTTAAGAACTTCTTATCATTGACCGAAGCTCTTTCTGGATATTCTTGGGTCTCGAGATACCTCTTGACTTCGTGAAACCAAGGCTGGTCCACTACTTCTTCAGTATTAATCTCGTGACAGTGCGCTGGTTCCTCCATTCGTTCAATGGTGATCTGGGAAGCCTCGTTATCCCAATTAAGTTTAAACATAGATGACATTTTGGCTAGAGCATCTACTAGCTGATTTTCTTCTCGCGGGAAATGCTCGAAGGTAATCTTCTCAAAATATGGTAGCAATGTCAAAACATGTTCTTTGTAAGGGATAATGTTTGGGTGTTTGGTGTCCCATTCCACTTTGATCTGGCTGATAACCAAAGCTGAGTCTCCGAATACATCCAAGGATTTGATCCCCAAGTCTATGGCAGCTTTGAGACCGAAGATACACGCTTCATATTACGCCATGTTGTTTGTACAATTGAAGCAAAGTCTGGCAGTAAAGGGAGTGTGACACCCTTCCGGAGATATGAGTACGACACCAATACCATTGTCGAGTGAATTAGATGCTTCATCAAAGAACAGGGTCCACCGGGATCCTTGTTCAGGCCCGTCATATGGCCTGAATTCTTCACAGATGTCTAATGTCATGATGTCTTCATCCGGGAATTCGAACTTCATGGACTGGTAGTCTTCCACAGCTTGGTGAGCAAGGTGATCAGCTAGTACACTGCCCTTTATTGCTTTCTGGGTAGTATACTGTATGTCATATTCCGTCAGAATTATCTGCCATCTCGCTATTCTCCCAGAAAGAGCAGGGTTCTCGAAGATGTATTTTATCGGATCCATTTTAGATATCAGCAAGGTAGTATGAGTCAGCATATACTGTCTTAGCCGGCGAGCAGCCCATGCCAGAGCGCAGCAAGTTTTCTCGAGCAGTGAATATCTTGTTTCACAGTCGGTAAAATTTTTACTCAGGTAGTAAATAGCATGCTCTTTTCGGCCAGACTCGTCATGCTGCCCCAATACACACCCCATTGAGTTTTCTAAAACAGTCAGATACATGGTCAACGGTCTTCCCTCGACTGGTGGCATCAGCACATGAGGCTCTTGTAAGTATTCTTTGATTTTGTCAAAAGCAATTTGGCACTCGTCATTCCATTTGACTACTTGATCCTTCTTCAACAATTTGAAGATTGGTTCACAAGTAGCTGTCAGATGAGAGATGAATCTGGCAATGTAGTTCAAATGTCCCAAGAATCCCCTTACTTCCTTCTCAGTATGAGGAGCAGGCATTTCTTATATTGCTTTAACTTTGGTAGGATCGACCTCGATACCTTTGTTGCTGACGATAAATCCTAGGAGTTTACCAGACCGTACCCAAAATGTGCATTTGTTTGGATTCAACCTCAGCTTGTACTTCTTCAGTCTCTCGAACAGTTTTTGTAAGTGATCAATATGCTCTTCTTCTGTTTGAGATTTGGCTATCATATCTTCCATGTAGACCTCTATTTCGTGATGTATCATGTCGTGAAATAGAGCTACCATGACACGCTGATAGGTTTCCCCAGCGTTCTTTAGTTCGAATGGCATCACCTTATAGCAGAAAGTGCCCCACTGCATAACAAATGTTGTTTTCTCCATGTCCTCATGTTCCATTTTGATTTGGTTGTAACTTGAGAATCCGTCCATGAAGGAAAACACTTTGTGTTGTGCCATATTGTCAACTAGGATATCAATGTGGGGGAGTGGAAAATCATCCTTAGAGCTTGCCCTATTCAAATCTCTGTAGTCCACACACATTCGCACCTTGCCGTACTTTTTGGGCACTGGAACAACATTGGCAACCCATTGGGGATAAGAGGTGACAGCCAAGAATCCAGCGTTGAATTTCTTCATGACCTCTGCTTTAATCTTTTCTGACATATCAGGCCTCATTCGACGAACCTTTTTCTTTACTGGCGGACAATCTTCTCTTGTAGGCAAACGATGCACCACAATGTCTGTATCAAGTCTTGGCATGTCTTCATATGACCAGGCAAAGACTTCAACATAATTGTGCAACAGCTGAATCAGACGCTCCCTGACTTTGGGTTCCAGATTGGCACCTATTTTGACCTCTTTCTTGTCTTCTTTGGTGCCTAGGTTGATTGTATCCACGAGTTCCTCGTGAGTCTGAATGGTTCTTTCTTCTTATTGTAGCAGTCCAGAAAGTTCCCCTAGTACTTCATAATCTTCCTCACCTTCGTCTTCATCTTGGTAGATTAGGTTCTCAGAGTCACAAAAGGCCATAGCAGTATCGTTACCCATGGGATCCCGAATGGATGTATACCTGCATTGTGAGTGTGGGTGTGTGTAAGGGTATAACTATCTGTAAGAGAATAAAAGTGTAAAAGAAAAACAATGAGCATAAAAGTTTGTATGCAAAAACATCCATGATTCATTGATGTCATATGAAAATGAGATAATAACCCTTACAAATGGACCATTGTGCCTCGGGTAAGACACAAGGTTTTAAGAGTGCGAATTTTTTAATATTACAGATCTAACAAAATGTAAAGACAAATTACTGTGGGATAAAAGTGATTGGGACAAAGTCTCTAGCCTCCCAATTGCTGAGCCCTCCATTGACATTTGGGAAGATCCAATCTTCCAGGTTGCAGCCATCTTCACCATCTTCTACCGCGTTAACTTCACGGTTGCTGATCTTTAAGGTTGGTCCTCCAGCACGAGCACGGCGTACAGCCTTTTGAGCACTTGAAGTGAAACACATGCCAAACTTGTCAGACTTATATGGAATATCTGGGATTTGTCCCCAGATAGTGCACCCTCCTTCTTCTACTACTGCTTTGGCATCCTTCAAAGATGACATCTAGAGTGGAGGCCTTGTAATCTTGGGAACCTGAGACACAGTCTTGGTCACTGCCACATCTTGGGGGACCTCTTCAAAGTGTTGAAATGGAGTTTCAATGAATTCACCATCTAATTCCATATATCTGAAGGAATTGAGATGGCTGATCATGTATTCTTCCTCTCCATGAACGGTGATAATCTTCCCTTGAACTGGATACTTCAGCATTTGGTGCAACATAGAAGTAACATCGCCAACATTGTGGATCCATGGTCGGCCTATCAAGCAGGAGTATGAAGGGCGGATGTCCATTACATAAAAGGTTGGGTTCCAACCTTTATGGGAATGTCTACCTCCCTATCTACCATCCTTTTCGAGCCGTCAAAAGCCCTTACTACTATGTTACTTGGCTTCAATGTCAATCCCTCACAGTCAATTCTATCAAGGGCGTTTTTAGGTAATACATTCAGAGATGAGCCAGTGTCCACCAAAACATGAGCCAGAGTTGTGCCCCTACATTCCACTGAGAGATGCAGTGCCTCATTATGCTTCCTTCCCCTCGGCGTCAGATCAGCATCTGAAAAACCTAAACCATTATCCATAGTTAGGATGGCTACGTAGTCTTTAAACTGATTGGCAGATGTCTCTTGAGGTACATGGGCGGTTTTTAAGAACTTCACCAAGGCTTTTGCATGTGCCTCAGAACATAGTAGTAATGCCAACATGGAGATTTTAGAGGGAGTTTTCCCCAGTTGTTCAACTACATCGTAGTCGCTTCTATTTATAATTTTTAGGATCTCCTCCATTTCTTTCTTGGAGGTCTCAGGGATGGTAAATGACTGGGCCTTCGTCCGGACAGGCTCAATCAGACTATTTTTCCCTCGAGTCTCGGTTAACTCGATAGTAGGAGTGTCAATAGGAATGATTACATGGGTTGTAACGGCTTTGTCGACTGGAGTATTTGCAGAGATGATTATGGGTGTGGGGGTAACCTTTGGAGCAGCCACAAGGATGATTATGGGTCCAAAAACTACTTTTGGGGGAGCAATTTCTGGAGAAAAGATCCTACCACTTAGGGTAATTTTGCTAGTTCCTGCAATATTACTGATGTAGGAGTTGACTTTCTCGGAGCTTAAATCATCGGCGGCTGGCCAGTCCTGCTTGATACTATGGTAATAGACATCCCTTCCATAATTCCATGGTACGGTTTTGTCTGACTCATATGGGAATAGTCCAGGCATTGTGATTATTAAAGGAGTTGCTTTCAGAACTGATGTAATTCTAACCGGTCTTTTGGTGGAGACCTTGGAAGAATTGGCAGAAATGGTAATGATAGAAACATCTTCAAAAGGAATAGGTGGAACAGAAGTTTTTTCGAACACAATTTATTTGTTATCTATTAGGCACTGAACGCCTATTTTCAACAAAGGGCAACTGGTTGGTGAGGATAAACAGAAATGACAAACTTCATCACAACCCGGGAACATACCGGCATTCAACAAGTTCATTTTTATAGTCAGAAGTGGGGTCACGAGTTCATCAATTGAAGTAACAAACAATCCTTCTTCAATGGCATTGGTATTGTGGCCATGTCTGGGCATAGGGGCAGAAATGACATTTGGCTTTTCACGCGCATCGAACTCAATTTCTTTTGCTTCAATGAGATGTTGTATTTTGTTCTTTAGGGCCCAACATTTATTAGTATCGTGACCAAGACTTTCAGAGTGATATGCGCAACGGGCATTGGGATGATAGTGAGGAAATGTTGTGTTGGGGTTTTTCGGAGCTTCTTTCAAGGTCACCAAGTTGGATCTTAGTAGATGCGGTAATACTTGAGACAAGGTCATGTTGATTATGGTGAACTGTCTGACTGGCCTTTCCATCCTTGGTTGATTATTTCTTTGCTGATTAGACACAGGTTTAGGAGTCATAACAACCCCACCATTGGTCGGTGTTCGGCCCTATCTTGGTTTCTTTGCGGATATACAACAACCACCTCTTTCTTCCTGATGAAAGGCTTCCTTACAACTGTAGAAGAAGATGTATCTTTCTGAATCTTTCCACTCTTTATACCGGCTTCTACCCTTTCTCCGGTCAATATTAGTTCAGTAAAGCCTGCAAATGAACTTCCGATTAAATGATTGAAGAAGGGACCAGAAAAGGTGCCCAAGAACATGTCTACCAATTCTCTCTCAGATAGAGGGGGTTGAACTCTTCCAGCCAAATCTCTCCATTTTTGTGCATAGTCTTTGAAACCTTCATTGGAAACCATGGCCATACTCTGGAGTTGAGTATGGGTAGGTGCAAGATCAGCATTGTATTGGTATTGTTTGTAGAAGGCTGCAGCAAGATCTTCCCAATTGTGAATGTTGGCTCTTTCTAGTTGGTAAAACCAGTCAAGTTGAGTTCCAGACAAACTATCTTGGAAGAAGTGCACCCATAAGTCTTTATCAGCGGTATGGGGTTGAATTTTCCTCACATATGACCGGAGATGCATTTTAGGGCATGAAACTCCGTCATATTTGGCGAACACAGGTGCTTTGAATTTTAGAGGAATCACAATCCCCGACACTAAACTCAATTCCTCAAAGTCCAAACCAGGCACCTTTTGGATTTCCATCGCACTCAGCCGTTCCTTAAGATGTTTATACTTGTCATCAGCTGAAGGGTATTGTTCTTCAGAGTAGTCCTCTTCTTCCTCTTCCTCTTCTGATTCTAACGGGACAACTGTTTCCTTGCCTTTCCCCTCCTGATTGTCTTTTTCACCGGATGTTGTTTCAAAGTCCAAGGTCCTTCTTGTCTGCCCATAAAATCTTCTTCCCATGTTTAAGACTCCGGTTACCTTCTTTGTTTTCTTTTTCCTCTCTCCAGCCAGCAAAGTCTTCAATTCTTCTTTCCCCTTGGCTAGGGCCAAGAGCAACTGTTGAAACTGTGTATTATGAGCTTGGAGGTCTTTCACTATTTGCTTGAGATCTATCTTACTGAAATAAACAGTAGAGAGATGAGGAGACTTGTTGCAAAAAAAACCTGCTTATGTTATGATGAATGGTATATGCATATGCAATGTTTTCAAGGATTTCAAGTATTCAAATTTGTTTTAGACAAAAAGGAAACATATGTTATATTAGTAAGATAAAGCTTGATTACATCAATGCCCCTTGAGCAATACAAGCATATCTAAGATAAAAATGTAGTGCACATCCTCTTTGGTGCAATGTAGGCATTCAAAGTCTGCTCCTCATGAAGTAGCCTAGTGAGCTCCAAAACCTTCTTCTCGCTTGCGTAGAATTGGGCTTCGAAAGTATCTCGCTCTCTTTTGAGTTGTATCAATTCCCTTTGTAGGTCTTCAAGAGATGTGGGCATGTCAGGATGTAGGATAGTGTATGGAACATCTCCATCCATTATAGGCTCAATGATTATCGGGAGAATAAAGGGGTAAGGCATCATAAGACTCTGAGCGCGAGTTCATACCCATTTGAGGTAAGGCTCAAGAGGGATAGAATATTTATGTCCCAAAGTCTTGCTATCCACCTTGTTTAACATCCTCCAAGCTCGGATAAATCTCTGGCGAAGACCTTGATCGTTGTTGTCATAGTCAAATACCAAACCTTGAATCAGCATCTCGTGCGAGCCATCCCTTCAGGCGTAACTAAACTGTCTTAAGGCTAAACATGGGTTGTAGGTGATTCCTCCCCTAATTCTAAGTAAAGGGACATTGGAAAGTTCTTCATAACGGTCGACAATGATAACATTCTCTTTGGATCGGGAGCACCAATGAATGTCTGAATGTTTGAGCGTCATCAACCTTTTTGACCACCTTGAACTTTGCTCATTCTTTAATACAGATTGGGGAAGATGAGAAATAAACCATCTTTCCAAGAGAGGATTGCAACATATAAGAAAACCTCTTTTCCTCATTATGCGAGTGTGAAAAGAGTGTAGGATACCTCCTAGCAATGTAGGCACCAGGTTGTGGGATATGAAGATTTTGACGGCGTTGATATCTATGAGTTGGTCAGGATTTGGAAACAAAACCATCGCATAGATGAGGAGAGCCACAATTTCCTCAAAGGCTTGCAAGTCCAAGGAATTCCAGCAGCTTTGGGCTTTCTCAAACAGGAACTTTGCTAAGAAACCTTTGACACCACTCCTTGTTTCCCAATGAGTTATGATATCAGATGAGTGCAAGTGTATAGCTTGAGAAATCTCTTCTGGCTTTGGGTCTCTTTCCATACCGTTGAAAGGTAGTTGATTAAGAATTGGAATCCTCAAGAGTTGGGAGAATTCTTCCAAAGTAGGCACAAGTTGATAGTCGGGAAATGTGAAGCAATGGTGTAAAGGATCAAAGAACTGAAAAAGCACTTTCATCATGTCCTCATCTGTGTTGGAGGTGACCAAGTTGAGTAGGCGACCATGTCTCTCGGTAAATGGAGAGTTTTCAGGAATCCTTGAAGCTAGCTCCTTAAGTTGTGGAAGGATTCTCACAAGGTTGACATGAATAGTTTTCCTGCGAAGTGAATCCATATCCTACAAAACAAGAACAAAGATGAATCCCAAAATCCTTGAAATGGTTAGTGGATGTATATGATGTTCATGATGTTCATGATGTTATGTACAAATATGCATATACAAACAAAACAGACAAATCCTTAGTTTTAGGCTTGCATGGAGTTTTATAGGTAAGTACCCTATTGATGTTTAGTTGGCTTAAACCTGTCCTAGTAATAGTAATCAGGTTCTAAGGAGCTCAATATCACTGGTTTGTTTCCTTGGTCACTGTTTCAACTCAAGCCTCTTTAATGGCGACCGAAATATCCCAAGAAAACAAACCTCAATGAGTGTAGTATCGAGTATCTACCAACTTCGGACTGCACCAAAGCCAGTCATCTCACTACATCCTAAAGGCCAAGTTGGTCAAGTAAAGTTTCTAAAGGTTCATTAGTGTTTCATGACATCACTCAGCGGCCCCGTATTCTCTTTGATTAACTTAAAGGCTACCGGTATCCACAATTATGTCGCACTAACGTAGCTATTGCTTAGACCATGTCGATATACCCCGCACAGTTTCCACAACGTATTGCTACTTACCTATAATGTATCCCAAATCTGGGTAGAGGATTCAAACCCAAACAAAGAACCATAATGTAAAGCACACAAGTCAAACAATGTAAGCAAATAAGTGTGATCTAATCTCTAAGGTAACCCCACTTTTAGAAGAATCCCCAGCAGAGTCGCCAGTTCTGTGATACGGTGGGAGAACTGACTTGAGGGTTTTGCGTTTTATCACAAATATTGCGGTTAGCAAGAGTCATCACCGACTTTTCTTTTATCCAAAAGGAAAGGCAAAAAAGCACAAGAAAGACCTTTGAGATTATTTCTTGAGTTAGGGGGGTAGATTATGAAAAGGGAAGGTATTAGCACCCTTTTCATCCATGGTTTTCCATGGGCTCTTAGTTACTTTCTAGATCACTTGCTTTTGTTTGAAAATTGTGCTTTGTGTGGTTTTCGGAAGTATTTTGTAAAGAGGCCATTGTTTAGGCAATCTTTGTAATGATTCTCGTTTGTAAGAATGTATACAAAGATGTTGATCTTTTGAAAATGTTTTCAATTTTTGTAAGATGTTTAATGGTGTATGTGATTGTTTTTAAAATAGCAAGGATGTTTGTTTTGAAAGTGGAGCAAGTAATTAGGATCAATCTACCTACTCAAATGTCTTTCTTGTTCATTTTCTTTTCCTTTGACATTGCTGTCTTACCATTGATTTGATAAGCAACCCTATCTTTGGATGTAAACGGGACAGGCGTGGGTCATCGTATAGCCATGATTAGCAATGTTGCAAGGTATCTTAGCAGTCTTTTTTGAGGGACTAAGATCATTTGCAAGGCAACTTTGAATAGCATCATCGAGGGACTATGATCTTGTATTTGTTTATTTTTGCTAAGATACCTTACATGCGTAATATGGCCATTTTGTAAGGCAACCAAGTGGATTTTACCCTAAGGGTGCTTGTGTGCAAGTGTGTTATTTTCATGCTTGTTTTTGTCTTGGATTAGGGTTTTCTATTTGATTGATTTTATCTTTCCATACAAACCCTAATTACTAGCATATTATGTAAAAGCGATAAATTGCGAAATTTAAAGTTACTACGCTATTACAACATTTGTGGGAGGGGGTATACAATTTATGAACGGGGATTGTAATGATATAAACCTAATTAATCTATTACAACCAAATTTGAATTTGTACAAGAATAGGGATAAATAATATACAAGATGAATTAAATATGCAAGAATTGTAAATGCAAAGAAAAAGATTTTTTGGTTGGTTTCTTAAGGAAAAGGGTTTTGATTTTAACCTAATTAAACAAAGACTACAAAGGCATTCCGGGCCGACTACAATACAAGTCATGAGCGATAGCGAAGCCGGATAGGCTTTTTTATTTATTTTGAAAGCCCCAAAACTAGCTATCTTATAGCAGACAACTCATGCAAGCCTACTCAATGAATCTCATAAGTAAACGCCTAAAATAATTTAGTCAAGTTTAAATTCATTAAGAAAAAGATTCTTGAATAAAACCCTAATTCTACTTAAAAAAAATGAAGTTTATAAGAAATTTTTTTTATTTATATTTTGTCTTTTTTTGAAAAATAAATTATAGTGTTATAAAATATTCTTTAGTCTTTTTCGTATTAAAAAAATATTTTCATTAGTATAAAATAAATAATATTGTAGTTTTAATTAAATTTACAAGATAATTAGTGAAAACAAATAAAATGTAATCAAAATAAAATATATTTTTATGAAAAAAATAAATAAACTAATTTAAAATATAACTCTACTATTTTTTTTTATTTTTATGATTTTTAATATTAAGAAAAATATATTTAAGAAAATAAAATGAGAATAAAATAAAAAATAAAATAATAATGGGTCAGGGGTACAAACATGAAACAGGAAAAAAATGTTAGAAAAAAACATTAGGCCCATGAAGTGGAGGCCCAGCGCTGCAAGAGACAAAACAAATGTTGAAAAATGTGAGAAAATGCAAAAGGCAGCGCGCTGAGGCTCGAACCCATGACCTCTAGCAATAACGCGCGTTGCTTTACCACTGGGGTGGCTGTACATCCGTTAACATAAGTGAAATAATAAATACATAACATAAGTCAAGTTCTGAAAATGACTTCATCTTCAACCTCCAGCCATGGCTCCTGTAACTTGCTCATTTCTCAATGAAAATGGAAAATGTAAACATGAAAGTTGTGGTGTTTCTTCCCACGAATTCAACCATATAACTTATGAAAATTAAAAGTCAAAGATAAAATCTAATTTTGCTGGTCCTAAATTGAAACTTAATTTTCTCAGAAATTTCAAATCCAAAATTCTCTATACACAGTCAATATAAATGGAAACTATGAACAAGGTTGGCTTTAGAGCAATGATATCTACATTTTGTTTTCACAAATCAGGATCAAATGATGCTTGTATGAAAAGATAGAAGTTTGAGTTTTTACCTCTTGCAGCTGGAGTCGTGAATGGAGTTTGAGCAACTTTTGAGATGGCTTGAGGATCTGTTTACCTTGCCTGGACCTCCTTGAGTGTATTCCAACTCTTACTTTGCCTTGAAAGTCCCTGAATCTATCTACTCAAGTCAACCTGCAAGCTTGATATTTGAAAATGGTGGATGGTGATGGAGGATCTACAGTCTTGAAATAGGGGCCTGGATTGCTTTGGTATGCTGTATAGAAGGTATTTGAATGATTAGTTTTCAAAATGCACAAGTGAAATTGAAGATGATGAGTTTTGGTTCAAAACTGTGTATCAATGGTGTTCTTGAGCAGATTTATGGTTTTTTGATGTTTGAGGTAGTTTCAGGGAAATAGAATTCGTGTGTCAACTTGCAAATAGTGTGTATACTTATAAGCAATAGGTTTTGAGGCTTCTCACAACTCGGAATTTGAAAAATCACATGTTTTGCTTGGTTACTTGTTTTTGAAGCAAAGCTAGAAAACATGGTTTCAATGTGAAGTACAATGCTTGTAGGGTGGCTGAAGCCTTTAAGAAAACTTGTTATGCTTGTGTAGAGTGTGTTTGTTCAGAAAGAACAAATGGAAGGCTCAATGCAAGCTGACTTTGCAAAAGCTTGCTTTTCTAAAATGGCAATTTTGCCTTTCTTCCCAAAATGGAATTATATTTGTACAATACATTGAATGCTTGGATTAAGGCTTCCAACAGCTGTGAAAACATTTAATTATGGAGTGAAAGTCAAGTTAGAAGCCTGCAAAGTGAGATTTGTACAACATGCTTGAAGATTGGACCAAGTGTTCTTCACAAAATGGCTTGCAATCCAAGTGACAAAACACCAACTTCATCTCTTCGATTCTCCCTACTCAAGAATGACCTCAAGGAGTTCTGGGACATTTTAGAAATCTTGCAATGTGATCTACAACTCATATTTGAATTGCTTTTGAAGATTCCCTCTGGAACTATGTGAAAAAGTGTCATGAAGTTAGGTCAAAAATCTGCCTAACTAGGGTAAAATTTCACTAAGTCTTTTTTAGTTCATGAGCGTGTATTCACATAATTATAACTTGAGATCCAAGCATTTTTAGGAGAAGTTGTGTGAATAAAAGTTATAGATTTCATGGAGATCTACAACTTTCATGTTGAAAGTTTCCTTTGAATCATCTTGCATCATGGTGAAAATTTGGCTCAAAGTTGTGAAAAAATAAGAAATTTTCTATACTTAGAAAAATTTCTAAGTTAAGAAATTTCATCTTTTCAAAATAAAATCTTGAATTCTTGATTTCTTGATGAACAAGTTTCATATTTTGACATGTTTTGATGAATTATGACCTTTGGCACTTGAATTTGACCAAAAAGTCAAAGTTTGACTTTTCAGTATACAGTTGACTTTTGATCAGTTGATTGCAAAATTCATCTGTCAATCAAATGGATTTGCAATGTTTTGAATCATGTCACTAGGTAAAAATAATGCAATTGGACTCTTGAGACCATGCCTTAAACCAATTGATCATTTTCTAGGTCAAAAATCATAAATTGCCCTTTCTCAATCAAAACCCTAATTTTGACCATTTTGCCCTTTTGGAGATTTGATCAAATTTCTTGAGGAATTATGGTCCAAACTTGATCAAATGATACATATGGTTCTAAAATGTTGATGTGGATAAAAAATTAAGAAGTTTGGCTGTAAATTGGCCATGGTTGACTTTTTCCCCAATACAGTTGATTTTTAGGTCAACTGTTCAATTGACTGATCAAAAGTGTGATCCAAAGCTTGAAACTTGACATGAGTAATCTTGGGGTCCATAATAATCCTTGAAAGTCATATAAAGCATTGATAGTCCAAAAATCCTTGTGAAAACTCAAACCCTAATTTTGGTCATTAGTGCATTAGGAGGTGTCTTGAGCTGATCAAACCCTAGTGCAGTCTTGAACCCAAGGAGATCTTGTGAGAAAATTCTTGATAAGTGAGAGGGAACAATTTGGGGTACAACACACCCATAGGGTAAATCCACTTGGATGCCTTTAGAAAATGGCCATATTACGCATGTGAGGTATCTTAGCAAAAAAACAAGCAAAATATAAGATCATAGTCCCTCGATGACGCTATCTAAGTTGCCTTTCAAAATGATCTTAGTCCCTAAAGAAAAATGCTAAGGTACCTTGCAACAGTGCTAATCATGGTTATATGATGACCCACGCTCGTCCCGTTTACATTTAAAGATAGGGTTACTTACCAAATCAATGGTAAGATAACAATGTCAAAGGAAAAGAAAATGAACAAGAAAGAATTTTGAGTAGGTAGAATGCTCCTAGTTACTTGCTCCATTTCAAAACAAACATCCTTTCTATTTTCAAAACAAACACCAACACTTTCAAAAACATATTTCAAACTTGAAAACATTTTCAAAAGATCAAACACTTTGTATACATTCTTACAAACGAGAATCATTACAAAGTTTGCATAAACAATGGCCTCTTTACAAAATACTTTCAAAAACCACACAAAGCACAACTTTAAACAAAAGCAAGTGATCTAGCAAGTAACTAAGAGCCCATAGAAAACCATGGATGAAAAGGGTGATAATACCTTCCATTTTCATAATCTACCCCCCGAACTCAAGAAACAATCTCAAAGGTCTTTCCTGTGCTTTTTCACCTTTCCTTTTGGATAAAAGAAAAGTCGGTGGCGACTCTTGCTAACTACAACATTTGCGATCAAACGCAAAACCTTCAAGTCAGTTTTCCCACCGTATAACACAGGGAATGATACAAATGATTATTGGGCTCTGAAGAGTAAAGTTCAGGATCTTATTGTGGCAAAGGAGATTGAATTTGACCCTCCTGAAACCCCCAATGTGATAACTGCACCAAGGCCCAAACATGGCCAGGGTATTAATGATATTGATGATGTTCTATTCGTTTCTTATGTGGATGATTTGACTACCCCTCTGCCAACTGTTAAGAAGAATCTCTTACAAACCGATTTATTTCAAGGTTGTGGTAAAGGTTGCCACCTGTGTGCGTCTCTGCCCAGTGGTTGTTTATTGTTGAAAATAGGTGTCTAACGCCTTATGAACAATAAGGAAATTATGTTCGAGAAGACTCCTTTTATGAAAGGTCTATGTGAATATGCAAGATGTGAAGATGTGTCAATTATTACCATTTCCGACAATCCTCCCAGGGTCTCTTCCAAAAGACCTGTCAGGATTACATCCACTCCTAAGGTTGCTCCTTTAATTATCACCTCTCCAGGGCTCGTACCATATTCCTCCGACAAAGCCGTTACTTAGAATTATGGAGCTGGCATTTATTATCATGGTGTCAAGCAGGACCTCTTGGCCATTAAGAATGAAGTTACTGAAGATATTGATCCTAACATCGACAACATTGTTGGGACCAGTAAAATTACCTGAAGTGGAAGGGTTTTCTCTCCTGAAATCTCTCCAAATATTGTTGCCACTCCTTTGGTTATTCCTGCTAAAACACCTGTTTCTCTTTTCATTATTATTGCTACTGAGTCAGCTGAGACTCGGGGTAAAGAAGTATTGGTTGAGCCTGCCCGAACAGAGGCACCCAAAGAAGCCATTTCTGAAACCTCCAAACGAGAAATGGAGGAAATTTTGAAAATCATACAGAAGAGTGACTATAATGTTGTGGAGCAATTGGGGCAGACCCCCTCAAAGATTTCAATGATGGCCTTATTATTGTGCTCTGAAGCCCACGCTAAGGCTTTGGTGAAGTTCCTCAAATCTGCTCATGTGCCACAAGAGACTTTTGCCGACCAATTCGAGAAATGCGTTGTTAGTCTGACTGTTGACAATGGACTTGGTTTCTCCGATTCTGATTTGACGTCTAAAGGAAGAAAACATAATGATTCCTTGCATGTCTCTATTGAGTACAGGGGCACTACCCTAGGTCATGTTCTAGTTGATATGGGTTCGTTGCTAAATGTTCTACCCAAGGGTGCTCTAGATAGATTAGAATGTGAAGGACTGACTCTGAAGCCCAGTAATATTATGGTAAGAGCTTTTGATGGTTCCAAGAGAATGGTACACGGGGAGGTGGACATTCCTATTAAAGTCGGTTCCCAAACTTTTTGCTCCACTTTCTACGTGATGGACATTCGCCCGTCTTACTCTTGTTTGTTGGGACGCCCTTGGATTCATGGGGTCGACGCTGTCACTTCCACCTTGCATCAGATGTTAAAATATCCAACTAATGGAAAGATTGTTACAGTCCATGGCGAAGAAGAGTATATGGTGAGCCATCTGAACTCTTTTCGATATGTCGAGATGGACGACGAGTTCATCGAGACCCCCTGCCAAAATTTTGAATAGGTTCGTCAGACAATTGCTGTTACTAAAGCTACTACCACTATTCCAAAGATTACCAGACCTCCACTGAAGATGGCTTCTCTAAAAGATGCTAGGGCTGTAATTAAAGAAGGTGGGTGCACTATATGAGGCCAACTACCTGACATCCCCTATAAGTCCGACAAATTTGGTCTGGGTTTCACTTCAGAAGCTCAAAAATCCGTTCGTCGTGCTCGCTCCAGAGGACAACCACTATGCATCAGCAACCATGGAGTCAATGCTGTAGAAGACGCTGACAGTGATTGTGACCTGGACAACTGGATCTTCCCTGCTACCAATGGTGGACTCAGCAATTGAACAACTAGAGACTTTGTTCCCATTACTTTCATCTAGGAGTAATTGTCTTTTTATTTTTTTTTGTGATATGTAATATTTAAACTCTAAAGCCTTGTGTATTACCCGAGGCACAATGGTTTATTTGTGAGGGTTATCATTTCACTTTCATATGTCATAAATAAATCATTGGGCGTTTTTCATACAAATTTTGCGCTCTTTGTCTTTCTTTTCTGCTTTTACTTTATCAAAATAGCTATGCTCTCTTATACACACCCACATATCAATCTGCAGATCCACATCCACTATGGATCCCATTGATAATGGTTCTGCTATTTCCAGTTATGACTTTGAAAATCCGGTCTACCAAGCTGAGGATGAAGGTGAGAAAGATTGTGAAATACCAGGAGAACTTGCTAGACTATTACAACAGGAGGAAAGAGCAATACAACCTCATGAAGAGCCAGTCCAAACGGTAAACTTGGGTACTGAAGAGGATAAAAAGGAAGTCAAGATAGGTGCCAACTTGGAGAATAGTGTCAAAGAGAGGTTAATCCAGATGTTACATGACTACATTGAGATCTTTGCCTGAACATACAAAGACATGCCAGGGATGGACACTGATATTGTGGTTCATTGTCTACCAATAAAAGAAGACTGTCCTCCAGTGAAGCAAAAGGTTTGTCGTATATGGCCTGAGATGTCAGAAAAGATCAAGGCTGAAGTTATGAAACAGTTTAACGCTGGGTTCTTAGTTGTTACTTCTTATCCATAATGGGTTGCAAATGTGGTACCGATACCTAAAAAAGACGACAAGGTGCGTATGTGTATGGATTACTGAGATTTGAATAGGGCGAGCCCCAAGGATGACTTTCCGCTTCCCCATATTGATGTTCTAGTTGACAACACTGCACAACATAAGATATTCTCCTTCATGGACGGTTTCTCCAAGTATAATTAGATTAAAATGGCACCTGAAGATATGGAGAAGACAACTTTCGTCACGCAGTGGGGCACCTTCTTCTACAAAGTTATGCCATTTGGGTTGAAGAACGCTGGGGAAACCTATCAGCGTGTTATGGTAGCCTTTTTTCACGATATGATCCATCACCAGATAGAGGTCTATGTCGATGATATGATAACCAAGTTTCAGACTAAAGAAGAGCACTTGGATCACTTGCAGAAACTGTTTGAAAGACTGAGGAAGTACAAATTAAAACTGAATCCGAACAAGTGCATCTTTGGAATAAGATCTGGTAAACTCCTAGGTTTCGTTGTTAGCGGCAAAGGTATCGAAGTAGATCATGTGAAGGTTAAATCTATTCAAGAGATGCCAATCCCCCACACCAAAAAGGAGGTTAGGGGATTCTTGGGACGTCTAAACTACATTTCCAGATTCATTTCCCACCTAACTGCTACTTGTGAGCCAATCTTCAAATTACTAAAGAAAGATCAAGTAGTGAAGTGGAATGACGATTTCCAGACTTCCTTTGACAGAATCAAAGAGTATCTTCAAGAACCTCCAATTCTGATGCTGCCGGTTGAAGGAAGGCCTCTGATCATGTACTTAACAATATTAGAAAATTCAATGGGGTGTGTGCTGGGGAAGCATGACGAGTCTGTTCGAAAAGAGCATGCAATATACTACCTTAGCAAAAAGTTTACCGACTGTGAAATAAGATATTCATTGCTTGAGAAAACTTGTTGCAATTTAGCATGGGCTGCTCGCCGACTAAGACAGTATATGTTGACCCACACCACTTTATTGATATCTAAAATGGACCCTATCAAATACATATTCGAGAAGCCCGCTCTCTCTAGAAGAATAGAAAGATGGCAAATGGTCCTGACTGAATATGACATTTAGTACACTACCCCAAAAGAAATAAAAGGAAGTGTACTAGCTGATCATTTGGCTCATCAGGCTGTGGATGACTATCAATCCTTGAATTTCGAGTTCCCAGACGAGAACATCATGTTAGTGACTGATTGTGAAGAATTTGGACCGGATGAAGGACTTGGAAAAGGTTCCTGATGGACTATGTTTTTTGACGGAGCTTCCAACTCACTTGGCAATGGCATCAGTGCGGTGATTATATCTTCCGAAGGCTTTCATACTCCTTTCATTGCCAAGCTATGTTTCAGCTGTACCAACAATATGGCTGAATATGAAGCATGCATTATGGGTCTCAAAGTTGCTATTGACTTGAGAATCAAATTCTTGAGTGTATTTGGAGACTCGGCCCTGGTAATTAGTCAAATCAGAGGAGAATGGGACACTAAGCATCCTAATCTCATCCCTTACCGAGAGCATGTGTTGACACTGATCCCACACTTTGAAGAAGTTACCTTTGAGCATTTTCCACGAGAAGAATATTAATTAACGGACGCGCTAGCTACTATGTCATCCATGTTTAAAGTTCGATGGGATAATGAAGCTCCTCAAATCACTGTTGAGAGATTAGACGAACCATCATATTGTTATGAGGTTGATATTGAAGAAGTAGTGGACAAACCTTGGTTCCATGAAGTGAAAAGATACCTCAAATCCCAAGAGTATCCTGAGGGAGCTTCCGTCAATCATAAGAAGGTTCCCTGCCAAGTTTTTCCTCAGTAACAGAATCCTCTACAAGCACAACCACGATTCTACTTTGCTTCGATGTGTAGACAAAAGTGAAGCAGGAAAGATTATGGCAGATATGTACGAAGGTACCTTTGGCACCCATTCTAGTGGGCACACAATGGCTAAAAAGATTCTGAGGGAAGGGTACTACTGGTCCACTATGGAAGCAAACTATTATCAACATTCCCGAACTTGTCACAAGTGCCAGATCTATGCCGATAAAGTACGTGTGCCTCTGGTTCCCTTGAACATCTTGACTTCTCCCTGGCCTTTCGCAATGTGGGGCATTGATATGATTTGAGAGATTAGACCTATCGCTTCTAATGGGAACCGCTTCATCCTGGTTGCCATTGATTATTTCACAAAGTGGGTCAAGGCAGCTTCATTAGCTTCTGTTACCAAGAATGTCGTGGACCGGTTCATCAGACATAACCTTATCTGTCGGTATGGTATTCCAAAAAGAATCATCACAGATAATGGCACCAATCTTAATAATACTATGATCATCAAGCTCTGACACAATTCAAGATTCAGCATCATAAATCTTCTCCTTATCGGCCAAAGATGAATGGTGCAGTAGAGGTTGCCAATAAAATCATCAAGAAGATCATACAGAAGATGATGATGACATACAAATACTGGAACGAGATATTACCATTCGCTCTTCATGGTTACCGTACCTCGATACGCACATCAACAGGGGAAACTCCTTTCTCTCTTGTATACGGTATGGAGGCTGTCCTACCCATCGAAGTCCAGATCCCTTCCTTGAGAATCATGAAGGATGCGGGTTTGACTAAAGACGAATGGGTTCAGACTCGACTTGACCAATTGAATATGATCGACGAGAAGAGGCTCGCGGCTGTTTGTCATGGTCAAATGTACCAGAAATGTATGACCAAAGCTTTTAACAAGAAGGTCAGACGTCAGGAATATCAAGTTGGAGACCTAGTAATCAAGCGCATTATCCTGCCACAAGGTGATCCCAGGGGAAAATGGACTCCCACATATGAAGGACCATTTGTGATCAAGAATATATTTTCTGGTGGAGCCATGATATTAACCATTATGGACGGTGACGACCTTCTGCATCCTGTAAATGCGGACATAGTTAAAAGATAATACGCATAAACAGAGACCCATTAAGTTGACTGGCCTAGGAAAAAATAAGGGCATCCTGGCGAACCAAAATGGTTCGGGAAAAAGTTAGGGATATATACATGAAAAATTCAGTACACTCGGCAAGTCGAAAACCTGAAAAGGAGGCTTGGGAAAAAAGGTTATCCCTTTGGACTGAAAACCCGAAAGGGAGGTCCAAGCAAAAGTTAGGGATTAAAGGCGTACAACTATGTCCCATTGGATCACCTCACAGACAAACTTCAATATCAAGTTTCATATTCAAATGGTACTAATTAATCCATTCAGCTTCAGTCAAGCAGTAAAGTGATGAGACGCTCAAAGATATAAAGGAAATAGTAGAATAGGAACCCAATGGGATCATTTCACATAGTTGTTTTTATTTGTATACTGCTTTGTATAGTTTTCATTCTTACAACGACATTATCTTATTAGGATGTCTGCCTCCTTGTACAAAAAAAAACGCCTGTTATAGGCAGACTTTTTCAGATTAATACAAAAGCTATCTCTTTGGAAGTGCATAAACTATTTGTTTTTATTTTTCTATTTTGTTTTGCTAAAATGTCCAGTGATTATTTTTAACATATGCATTTGAATATAATCACCATTTACAAATACAGACATAAAAACAGAAAGACGGTTACTAATGGCTTTAAGAAATAGGACAATGTCTAAAAAGCCATCTGCAAATCCCCGCAGATACATCCCACAATAGAAACAGAGACAAAGAGGTCCTCCTACGAAGTCACCGCCACATCCTCATCATACAACCTAATAATGTCAAAGTTTCCGATATCCCTCACAGAGCAAGAGTCTCCAATCATCTCCCCAACATCTTGAAGAATTCCACAACATGGTTCATAAATTTCTCTGGTTCCCCAACAAGGCTTCATAAAAAAATCCCCAAGCAGTTTACGGAGTTTGCTTTCCCCAGTAGAGTTTATTTCTCTAGCCGCGGAAATTCATCTCCCAGCAATTCAACTTTAACAAATAATGAAGAATCACATTCTTCATCCCCAACAACAGTCAAGGATTTATTTTCTCTCAATTTAATAACGCTACAAAGAACGACTGATTAGTTCATATATTGCATTCATACATCATTTTACAAACATCATAACATATAAATACCAAATACATATAGTACAATCTCATTTATTTTGAGAACATCATTACACAATATGTGTCATGTATCATGACATTGCATACAACTAATTCTTTACCTTTTCAGAAAAGTTTGCAACAGACAAAGTCATCATCATCAACTTTCAACAAGTTCTAGATTAATTCCTGAAACAAGACAAGATAACTATTTGAGGTAACAGTTCATTAATCACTGTGAAGCCTGGAGTCCGACCAGATAGCAGTTTATAACATTGTAAAGCCTGGATCAGACCAGATAGCAGTTTACAACACTCAAGCCTGGACCCGACCAAATATCAGTTAACATCGTTGTTGAAGCCCAGAATTTGACCGGATAACAGTCAATATACAATTCAAGACATTGTGAAGCCTGGATTCCAATCAGATAACAATATAAGTTATTGCGAAGCTTGGAATCCGACCATATAGCAGTTTACAACACTATAAGCCTGGAATTCGACCAGATAGCAGTTTACAACATTGTGAAGCCTGAAATCCGACCATATAGCAGTTTACAACACAGTGAAGCCTGGAATTTGACCAGCTAGCAGTTTACTCTGTCAAATGATTGTGAAGCCTGGACCTGACCAGATGACAGTATAATATACAAATCACTGAAGCCTGGACCCGACCAGATAACAGTTAATTTCAAATTCAAACTAAAGCCTGGACCCGACCAGATAATAGTACAAGTCATTGAAGCCTGGACCCGACCAAATGACAGTATAATCTACAAATCAATGAAGCCTGAAATTCGACCAGATAATAGTTTGAGTTACTGTGAAGCCTGAAAATCGACCAGATAATAGTTAATTTCATATTCCTCAGTAAGTTACCGTGAAGCCTGGATTTCGACCAGATAACAACTAACTTTCATCTCTCTAGTCAAGAGATAACCCCATAGTAGAGTAGTGGACAACTAAAGCTCCTAGACTCTATTCCCCAAACAGAAACCAACATTCCCCAACAGAGTCTTCCTCAAACAACAAGAACAAGAATCCCCACAAAGAGACCTCTTGTGAATTCAGCATCTATTTTGGATGGCATCTATAATCCCATCTCCGACGATCCTCCATCATCTTCTCCAAATAGCGTTTGTAAGCCCATTCCTAATATCATCAACCAACAACGTTACTTCCATCGAGTGCAAATTTCTGGGCACTTTAGTGTTCAATCATATTTCACCTTCAAGTAATGACTGGCAGACCCACAAATCTAACTCTTCAGGTTTAAGAATATTGAACAGGGGCAGCTTTTGTACCCCAAAATTTTCGCTCTCACTTCTCAAGATATTTCCTACAAAGATCTTTAATGACTCAAGCTTGCGCAAGTATCGACTAGGTCAAATAATCTCCTCAACACTGATGCCTCAAATTAGGGTTTGAGTTTTGTACAAAGGCAGTTGGATTTCTAATATTTCAAATTACTTTCATGGATCATTATGGACCCTCAGGATTATTTCTGTCAAGTTTCAAGTCTTGGATCACAATTTTCCAAGAAAGTCATTCAAATTATCAAAAGGGCAAAATGGGTAAAATTAGGGTTTTGACTGGAAGTGACCGAACTTTGATTTTGACCTAATACCTGACTTATTAGTCGAAAGCATGATCTCAAGGATTCGAGCACTTCATTTAAACCTAATCGCATATTTCAATTCATCTCCTAAGATCAGTGGATTGATAGACAAAATTCAGTCAATTGGTGTAAAAAGTCAACTGTAAACTAAAAAGTCAAACTTTGACTTTTTGACCAAAATTGAGTCCCAAAAGTCACATTTCATCAAGATATCCAAAATATAAAATTTGATCATCAAAAATCAAGAGAATCAAAAATCCAACTTTGCAAGACTAGGAAATTTTTCTAAGTATTTTTTATACTTGTTAATTTCATTGATTCATGACATCTTTTCACTACAATTTAAAATAATTCAAGATGTTACAATTAATTCAAGTTATTACAAATTGGAATTTTTTCAAGATTACAAATCCTAAGTTTGGTCTTGTTTGAACTCTTTCCCTTTGACTCAAACCTTGCCACTATGCTGCCCATAAACATGCTTTGCCTTTGTTACAATCTGCATGAATTGGTCCAGAAACCATATTTTTGTATCATGCTACAAACAATGTTGTCCAAGCCCGCTGTGTTGCCCATATAATAACTCAAAATCATGTTTAGAAGATAGTATGCTGTCCTGAGCAAAAACAGCCCTGCTATGTTATCTCTAAACACTGCTACAACACTCCAAAACTGCTGCAAAACAGCCCTGCTTTGCTGCTCCAAACCCAGTCCAAGCCTGCATTATCTCAGCCCCATATATGCACCAAATTAGCACATAAGAGATGCATCAAAAAATCTATGAAGACAGCATACCCAAACAGTTCAAATTGTTATTTATTTCCCTCCCAAAATCCCAACAAAACACATATATAAATAGACTATTTTCACAACACACAAGGGGCTAGATTTTAGAGAGAGAAGAGAGAGTTTTTGAACAGAAAAGGAAACAACATTCTTTGTAATCTTTTCTCATACAAAAAAACAGCTCTACTTTCATTCAAAACAGAAACCCTCAATCCATTATTCCATCTTACAAACTCTCTCATAAACCAAACACCTTATCACATAGAGATTGTTCAAACACAAGAACAGTTTCTGTAATGCCATTATCTTCACCCTCCAAACACAAACAAATAGTAATGTATAACTTAACTGAGTTAATGTGATTCAATAGTTTGGGATAGCTTCCTGGAGATTCATTGGAGCCATCACAACAGCTGAAAAAATATTCAGACTTAAAACACCAAGTGCAGTCCCAAGGTAAGTCTTCTTAACTTTGAGCTTTTCATTTTTCATACATGATTTATTTTTGAAGATATAATGTAGCAATCATTTCCCCTTTTGAGCTAACCATTTTCTTTCTATTTATGTTTATCAACCATATGCTATAAACTGACCTGTACAGACAATAAAACAATGTTTAAGGCAAAAAAACTGCAGCATGATAGGGCTTGTCCCTTCGTATCCAATGGTAGGGCTTCTTACCAATCAATGGTAAGATAGAAACATCTAAAGGAGGAGGAAAAGAACAGAGACATTTTGAGTAGGTAGGATGCTCGTAGTTTCTTGCTCACAAATCAAAACCATTTTTACACTTACACTTTCAAAATATCCTCAAAAAACAAATATCTCTTTGAACTATTTTCAAAACCAACACTTTGTATACATTCTTATAGAGATGAGAATCATTACAAAGTTTGCCGCAACCAAGGCATTTTCAAAATACTTTCAAAAACCCACCACAAACACATTTCAAACAAAGAATTTTTCAAAGTGATCTAGCAAGCAGCTAAGAGCCCGTAGATAACTACGGACGAAAAGGGTGCTAATGCCTTCCCTTTTCATAAACTACCCCCCGAACTCAAGAAAATATCTTGAAAGGTCTTTTCTGTTCTTTTTACCCTTTCCTTTATTGGATAAAATAAAATTCGATAGTAAATCTTGCTATCTGCAACATTTGCGATAAAACGCGAAAACACCAGAGTCAGTTCTCCCACTGTATTAAATTATGCACCCACTATCACAACCTGATATTCTTTAGAAGTCAATATTTTTACTAAAATACAATATTGTAGGACCCAGTGATAATGAAGGATATGTGAACTGTGTACAAGAGTCAAACATGGAAGTCAAATGTGTGGATGAAGGGAATATTGGACTAGGAAAGAGTAACATAGAAAAAGAGATTGGGAATTAAGAAGTCAATTTGAATGAGGAACCCATTGTCGCAGCGGGAAAATTGGTTAAGCTATTGATTAACTTAACTCACAAAAATATTAAGCAAGAGTCGCCACCAAACTTTATTGTTTCCAAAAGAATGATAAAATATCGATAAAAGTAAAAAAAAAGAAAAATCTAGGTACGATGGTTGGTTATGCAAGGGGAAGTTATTAGCATCTCTCATATCTACAGTACTCCGAAGGAACCTCTTGAAAATTTGTGTTAGGCTAAAATGGTTGTTTGCAAAAAGATTGGGGAGATAAGAAAAGAAGTATTTATATTATTTTTGGTTCTCCAAGACTTAGAGAGCTTTGTGCCTATGTATTCTCCATTTGCAATGAAGAAGTCAGAACCTCGTATTTCTTGTAAAAATGAACAAAGGTGTTTGTTTGATTGATTTTAATGAAAATACATTTCATCATTTTCAAGCCGAAAACTCGTCTTATCACCCACAAGTATGAGAAAGTGAACATTTTCATCATCTTGATGGAGAACTTTAGCTTGGATATAATAAAAAAACATATATCAACATTTGAGTGGAAAATATGAATCAAACTCTCAATCATACTATGGGAACAGGAGGTTTACATCACTATAAGAAGATGACTTATGTATAATATTTCCAAAAGGTTTGAAAAGAAAAAGAAGTGCAAGAGAACAAAATTGATTTGATGATGTTTGTATTTTTTAAAGTTTTTTGAAAGAGTTTTGATATGCTTAAGTGTTTTAGCATTTATTGAGAAAAAAATTTGAAAATCACTTGACAAAAGTCAAGGTTTATTTTGAAAGTGGTTTGAAGTTTGAAACAAGAAGGTTTTGAAAAAGAGAGTGAAGATTTTGAAAATTTAAGAATAGAAGGAAATGAAGAGTCTATCTTAAAGAATAAAGTAAAGGACAAGAAATAAATTGTCTCATTGTAAGGTAGCACAAGAGGAAGCCTTTGTGTGTGCAATTGATCTATCCAGGATGAAGCAACCATTTGTCATGAGTCAAACTTAGAATTTCTTTCCCTTTGGATTGAGCCACAAGAAATCAAGCACAAAGTATATGAATATCACAAGGTCCAAACAAAATCACAAAGCCTAAAGTTCTTAGGACAAATCCATATCTCAAATGAACCAACAAAACATTAGATGAATCAAGGTCTCAGTTGAATCACTCCAAGCAAAGGAAAGGAAACCCTAGGTATAGGTCCAATAATCACAAGTCTTCAAGTATAGGATAGTAACACAAAGTTCAAATGAGAACCACATTAAATTTTTTTAGGGTTTTGATCATTTATTAATGTTTTTGGCAAGAAAGATAAATGGAATAAAGTAAATTACATTAAAGTAAAAGTGCTGAAAAGTAAAATTAGCATAATTAATGAAGTTGATGTTAGTGTTAGAAGTTAATCAACCAATTCGGGATAATTTAGCGCTATGCTAAGCAATCGAAAGTGGACTTATTTAGAAGTCACACCTATTTGAGACCAGTCAATAGCAATTTATGTGTCATACATGTTAGAGAAATGATGCAAGAATCATTCTCCTAAAATAATGTAACACAAGTCAAAACAAAAGAAAGAAGAAGAAGAAGAAGAAGAAGAAGAATGGGATGAAGAATTGACAAAGCACTAAGCCAAAAGGGATTGGATCATTACTTTAATCAATCTTCTTCATAATACCTTGAGATAAACTTATCATCAATCCAAAGTACCAAAAATGATCATATGATAATTTAATTATAGGTTTGAAATGAAGAAAGTTCATCAAATACCAATTCCATGTCTAATTGAGCAAGATGAAACTTCAATCAACCAAAATTGACCAAGTCAACCAAAAGTCAGAACCATTAATTATCCAAAACAGTGAAAAATAATTTTTAAAATTTATTTCAAATGAGTTTAAAATAGTTAAAAATGGAAACTAAAGAGAAAATCCAAAAGATGCATCAAAATGCCAAATAAAAAGCCAATTTTTTTTGAGAAGATCAAAAATATTCCAAGGAACAAGATCTCAAAAGTTGGACTAAAAAATGTTTTAAAATGATTGAAAATAAATTGTTTAAAGATGATTAAAAAGAAAATAAAGAGAAAATTGCAAACAATGCTAAAAAAATCTGAAAAAAAAGCATATGTGGTAGAAAATATTTGTTATGATTTATGAAAAAAATTGGAGTAAAAAATAATAAAGGAGCTATTTAAAATAATTTTTGGAAAAAAATGAAATAAAAAGGAATTTAAATAGAAAAAGAAATTAAAATAACAATGGATGGCATGTGTGGCACCTTGTGATTGGACAAAGAGTTTGAATTTGGCTCCAAAATGCGTGAAGCACTTCATCTTCAACCTCTGAACTGTAATTTTGCAGGTCCATGAACTTGAAGTTTTAAGCTCAAACATCAAACGTGCAAGCTTCAACTTCATTCATCGTTCATGTATCTCTGCATCAGAGTCATTGATTCACTATGAGCAGCGAGAATTTTGCAAAAAACGCGGAAAAATTAACTACTTCAAAGTAAAATTAAATGACTAATACACAAGATAAATCAAAGGTAAGTGAAAGCTTAACATCAGAATATCAAGACAGAGAGAATGATAACTTGTTTGGGCTGAGATTTTGCTCGTATCCACCTGTTCAAAGAAGCTTTGAAGGTATGAAAAAGGTGAGATCAGGTTGAAGGTTGCAGAAAATGTTGAACTTCTGTACGTTTTAACACATCTTCAGATGATGCCGATAAAGGTTTCTGGGTTGATATTTGGAGTTAAATCAAGATAAAAATGAAGTTAGGGTTACTGGTTTTTGAGCTTGTTCAGAGTGAAAATGGCAGAGGTTATATGGCTTTCAAAGCTTACAAATGAACTCAAAATGTTTCTCTTTTTATAGGAAAGTGAGTGAGGTCATGGTACGTGCCAAATGATATCCCAAACATGTGAACTAAGTTGAGAAAATTCTAGATGCAATTCGTGTGAAAAAATGGCACGAAATGCATGAGTTTGGCATTAAATCAAGTCGTTTTATGTTGTGTGAGACGCGTTTTATGGTAAGGAGCAAGTTTTCACATGAGTTGGGTGGTCCCAAGTGAGTTTTAGGTCATTTCTAATTACGGGTCATGTACCAAAATGCAGAGTCAAGTCACCATGTTCAAGCTGAGGCCAAATAAAATTCCCTCATGCATTTTGAGATATTTTTTAGGCCAGATGATCCTCTCATGGAGTACAATCCAATGCAAAAATAACCAAGTCCAAAGGATGCTTGAGTTTAAAATGGCATGCTTGAGAAGTTGAAGTCATGAACTGAAATTCTAGGTCATGCATTAGATCGACCAGGTCATGAACCTACTTTTGTGCGTAAATGACAATTTAGCAAATTCTAAAATTGATGGACTTAGAGGATTAATTGATGCTTGACTTAAAAATAAAAGTTGTAGAGGACATAAAGAAGGACATTTGGCTAAATTAAGGCCTAAATAATGTTTAGAAATGAAGAAGTTATGCTCCTTGGATCAAATTACATACCATACTTGAATTTTAGGTCAACCAACCATGTTCTAACTTGAATTTTCTTGACTTTTCTTGCACCCAAAGGCTAAATGTTGATCATTTAAAGAACACATGAAGGAAGCTTGATTATAATTTGATGGGACTTCATATTTTCTTGAGAAATTGATGAAGATGACATGAAAATAAACACATGAACCATACTTAAATAAAATTAAAAATTATGCATCAAACTTGGACTTCTCTTGATCAAACAATGTTGAATGAAGCTTGAGATGAAATTTACCTAATATTATAGGTCATTCCTTGAATAATAAGCTTTGATGGAATACTTGTTGACCAAACCTTGAGCTTGAGAACCAAAATCCTAATTTAGCAACCCACTTGATCCTTTGATTGGAAAACCCTATCTTACACAAAAAGAAAACAAAGCAAGACATATTTTTGTATTTTGAATAAGGATTAGTAAATCATTAAAATCACAAAGGAAAAAATAAACACAAAGGGGTACTTGGTGATCTCTCCCAAAAGACAAACCCCAAGGTTATGAGGATACCAAACTTGTGATTTTGATGAAATGTACGTAATTAATAAGTAGAATCTTAGGGGTAAAAATCAGGGTATGACACCCAGCGCTATGTTGGAATATATTATGGATGAAGAAGTCATTTTGAATGAGAGGACTACCGCGGTGGAAGGTGTTATGGGTGAAAAAAACAATTTCGATGAGGGACAAGCCAATTGTCACAATGATTGAAGAAATCATAGTTTATCTTATATTGAGGTCAGAGTCAAATAGGTAGAAGATTTCCAAATATGGAGGCTAAATTCTACCAAATATCAAGATAAGGGTGGCAAAGGAATCTCAAAAAACCAACAATTTGATAGTGAGGTAATGAATGTTGAGTTTTGTTGCATTTTACATTTTGATATGAAACTGAATTTTTGTTGTGTTTTACATTTTTTTAATGAATTTTTCTTACAAGTGTGCATGTGAATACAATTATAGGTTAGGCATGTCCCATATAATGGAGAAAAATATATTGTGATTTTGTCAAAAAAATGCTATTGTAGGAGATGGATGCTGACATGGTTCTCATGCTATCATGTAATATCCTGCATGAGAGATCAACACTTGAAAATTGAAGAATTTGTGTTTGATTACTACAAAAGAGCCTGTTGTGAGGCTTTCTATACACATGTTATATATCCAGTGAATGAAGAAAATTTATGTCTTAAAATATAGTATATTGATTTACAACCATCGTCAATCAAAAGATAATTTGGAAAGCCAAAGAAGAAAAGGAGAATGGATGTTGCAGAAATTAGGAAAGATGAGACATAACTCAAACTGGAGAAATTTGAAATCAAGTGCAGTTGGTGCCACATGATTGGACAAAAAAAGCTACTTGAAAACTTCCAATTACCCAAGAAACAAGCCAACCATAACCAAGTCAGGGACTAAGTCAACCTGCACCAAGTCAAGGACCAAGTCAACCTGCACCAAATTTGGAACCAAGTCATCCTACACCAAAAGTAAGCCTGCATCAACTCAACTTGAATAAGTTGCATTGTTATTTTATAGCACACTTTTGCTATAGTTTATGTCATACTTTTTGTATTAGTGTATGTGAACACTTTTTGTATTAGTGTTTGTAAACACAAACAATTATAACATTATGGTTTTATGGCTGCATTTTATGGTTTTATGGTTTCAATACCAATATGGTTCAATATAAGAAGATTCATATTTTGATCATGTTAATGCAATCAACTTTATTTAATTCAATATTAGTCACATGATAAATATCAACTTTGTATCAAATTTGGTCTGATAAATGGCCTAACATAATACATGAAGAATTTAGTTACAGTTTGGTTAATCTATCAAACTAACATGTCTAATAAATAACATAATTGGTCCCTTTATTTACTTTAATGTTTCAATTTAGTCCCTTATTTATCAAATTGAACATTTCGAGTCCCTAAACTAATATATTTTGTTTCAAAATGATTTATGTAATGCAAATTTACTCAACTCATAACATAACACAAATTATGCTATGACTGTATTATCAAAAGTTTCTCCAACTATAGCAGAGTAAAGCATCAAATCAAATTTTATGATTTTAACCAATTTTATTAAACCAACAAACATATTACATAGATTGTCCATAACAATAGAACAAAAAGAAGTATTACATGAATTTCTACCAACAAAACTGTTGTACCCAAAATTTGACCTCCCTTTTCTTCAAGACATTTCTCACAAAAGTCCTGAAATGCTCAAGGATTCTCAAGAGTTGATCAAATAAGCTCTCCTCCTAAGCACTAGATCCACAACTAGGGTTTTGGTTTTCTCAAATAAAATTGGACTTCTAATACCTGAAGTGGCTCTCATGGTTCATATTAGGTATCCAATAATGCTCATACCAAGTTTCAAGTCTTTCATCACAAATTTGCTCAGTCAATTGCTCAGATGACTGAAAATTAGTTGTATTGGCCAAAAAGTCAACTGTAGTCAGCATACAGTCAAACTTCAAGATTTTTGGTCAACATCAACATTTTGAAGTAATATTCATTATTTAATCAAGGGTTGATCATAATTCCTTAAGAAAAGCCCTCAGATCACCAAAGGGGCAAAGTTGTCAAAATTAGGTTTTGACTGAGAATGACTGATCATTGACTTTTGACCTAGTACATGACCTAATGACTTGAAGCATGATCTCAAGGGTTCAAATAAACCATATTGACATAATTACACGGCTCAATAGATTTCCAAAGATACAAATGACTGATAGTTGGAAAATTGAATTGATTGATGAAAAAGTCAAAAGTCAAACTTTGACTTTTTGGTCAATATTGAACTTCAAAAAAAAAATCAAGAATCATCAAGACATTAAAAATTATCAAGCTTGATCATCAAGAATCAACAAAGTCAATAAAAAGTCAAAGATAGAAAATTTTCCAACACTTAGAAAATTTTTCAACAGGTTTTGGTCAATTTTTCATCTCAACTTCTTGGCCAATTTTCACATCTCCTTATTAATTTAGCCAAAGTGATCAACATGAAAGTTATAGACAATGTTTCAAGCTTTCCAAAATGTCCAAGAGCACAAATTTATCATGCTTGATCTAGGAGATTTGAAGAGATGAAGTTGGGCATCCATACTTAAATTATAAGTCATTTCTATGATAACTATGAGACAAAATCTTTAGGCCATGCTGCATAATCTCACTTTGCAGGCCTCTAAACCTTCAAATATATCCATAATCAGAAGATTACACATACTTTTGAGCCATGATCCAAGAGATTAAAGCTTTATCCAATCCATTTTGCGATTTAAAGAAGAAAGGTTAGACTTCTATTTTAATAAAGAATGCTTTTGCAAAATGTCAATGCATTGAGCTTTGTAATGGTTATATTTGATCACAAGTAAGCTCAAAAGCATGGAGAAAATCCTATGCATCCAACAACTTCAGAACATGCTTGTACTTGAAGCATTGAAACTATGGAAATTCATCCAACCTAGTTTTTCACTTTCAACCAAACCATAACATGCTATCTTGCAAATCTGATTACTTCAACCACCCAAACCTCTTGCCTATAAATAGAGGGAGAATTTGCAAGACAAAAGGAGGAGAAAAAACAAAGTTCACAAGCCCAAAAACCCCTTTACTCTCAAAAAACCAGAATTGTCCATAAAACCTCCCTTTTTGAGCTTTGAAGTCCAAATCTTTGAATATCTCAAACCTTACAAGTTTGACCAAAAAAATCATCCAAATACTTCACATACATCATATAGAAGTTGTCCAAACACAAGAACAACTTCTGTAACATCATTATCACCATCTTCCAAATTCAAAAACAATGCCTTGCAAGTTGACTTGGTTGGGAAGATTCAGACACTTTATAGCATAAAGTAAGGATTGTAACAACTTCAAGGAGGTCAAATGAGGCTTAATCAATCACAATATTGCACCTGAAACAACTAGAAGAGGCTTCATACTTTTCTCCAAAAAGATGTGAGTTTTCTCAAACTGTGATATCCTTATCCATACATCATTTGCTTTCGATTTCAAAAGAATAAAACAGGACAAATTGGGACAGAAGAGTTGCAAATATCTAAAATTAAAAAAATGCTTCAGGAGCCCTGACACGGGTGGCTGTGTGTTTGCCGTGTTTTTAGGCAAACAACCGCTGATCTTCCAAAAAGGGTAATTTTTTGGTTACTCACAGGATCAAGCAGTTTGATCCTAGGACACATGCTAATTTTTGGCGTTGTTTGGACATAAATTCTAATATAAATAAAGAACACGCGTTCGACTGAGAAAGGTTAAAGTTTGAAATGAGTTTGAGTGCAGAAAGTAAATAGAAAAGGGGTCGAGAAGAGTTTAAGTGCAGGAATCTAATAAAAAGTGCAAGTAAAATACAAGGGAAAATAGATGTTTGCAAGCAAGATAAAATGGCAAGGAATGTAAAGAGAAATGTAAAAGACTTTGATTATAAAATGTGGTGTTTCAAACGTACATTTTCAGTATTCTTTCTCACGTAGCCGGTACTCGAATAATATTGAATGACTTGTACAGTTAGCTGAACACACGAAAATCTACATAAACTCCCTATATTTATACCAAAACTAGGTAACTGTCGAGGAGTTGCTTTGCTCTAGGATGAGGACAAGTGTCTTCTGCATATGCTTCGACCTCTATCTTCACGCCACATTACTTTCCTCAACTGCTAAGCGAACTGCTTTTCCCTCCATTCTTCAGATTCAAAATTGCCTATTGCTGAAACGAGGTTTCTTCTTAGTCGAAGGCCCTGGAGCCCTTTCAGTCGAAGGCCGCAAGAACCCTCTGGTCAAAGACCTATAACGCCGCCGTAAAAATGAAGGATATACAATATTGTGTACAACAAAAAGAAAACAACTATGTGCAACAACCCCATTGGGTTTCAAATCTGCTATTGCCACTATGCCTTCGAGCATCTCCTCACTTTGCTGCTTGTCTGAAGCTGATTAGATTGATTGATGTCGTTTGAGTTTGACAGTTGATACTGAAGTCAGATCGCAGGGGGATCCAATAGGACATAGTGATACGCTTTTCATCCCTAACTTTTTCCTGGACCGCCCTTTTGGGTTTTCGGTCCACCGGGATACCCTTTTTTGCCCAAGTCGCCTTTTCAGATTTTCGACTTGCCGGGTGTACAAATTTTTTATTTTCATCCCTTATTTTTGCCCGAACCCTTTTAGTTCGTCGGGAAGCCCTTATTTTTTCCTAGGCCAGTCAACCTAGCGGGTCTTTTATCATGCGTAGTATCTTTTTACTATGTCTGCATTGACAGGGTGAGGAAGGTCGTCACCGTCCATGGTGGTTAGAATCATGGCTCCACCCGAGAAAGCGTTTTTTACCAGAAATGACCCTTCGTATGTGGGAGTCCATTTGCCCCTGGGGTCACTTTGCGGCCGTATGATGCGCTTGATCACCAAATCCCCGACTTGATACTCTTGGCATCTCACCTTCTTGTTGAAAGCCTTGATCATCCGCTTTTGATACATCTGACCGTGGCAGATAGCAGTAAGTCTCTTTTCATCGATTAGATTTAACTGATCAAGCCGGGTTCGGATCCAGTCGTCCTCGTTCAAACCCGCATCCTTCATAATCCTGAGAGAAGGTATCTGGACTTCGATGGGTAGGACTGCCTCCATGCCATATACCAAAGAGTAGGGTGTCTCCCCTGTCAACATCCGTGCTGAGGTACGGTACCCATGAAGAGCAAATGGTAACATCTCATGCCAGTCTTTGTATGTCACTGTCATCTTCTGTACAATCTTCTTGATGTTCTTGTTAGCTGCTTCAACATCGCCATTCATCTTCGGCCGGTAGGGAGAAGAGTTGTGATGCTGTATCTTGAACTATTTAAAGAGCTCGGTGATCATTGTGTTGTTTAGATTCGTACCATTGTCAATAATAATTCTCTCTGGCACACTGTATCGACAGATCAGATTATGTCAGATAAACCACGCCACAATGTTCATGGTTACTATGGCAAAAGAGGCTGCTTCAACCCACTTCGTGAAGTAATCAATGGCTACTAGGATGAAGCGATGTCTATTAGAAGCGGTGGGCCTGATTTCTCCGATCATGTCGATGCCCCACATTGCAAAGGGCCACTGAGTTGTCAAGATGTTTAAGGGGACCGGAGGCACATGCACCTTATCAGCGTAGATTTGGCACTTATGGCAAGTTTGAGAGTGCTGATAACAATTGGCTTCCATAGTGGACCAATAATATCCTGCCTGTAGGATCTTCTTAGCCATGGTGTGTCCACTGGAGTGGGTTCCGAAGGTGCCTTCATGTGGATCTGTCATGATCCTCTCTGGTTCGCCCTTGTCTACACACCACAGTAAGGTAGAGTCATGGTTGCATTTATAGAGGACTCCATTACTGAGGAAGAACTTTGCAGCGAACCTTCTCAGAAACTTCTTATTGTTGACAGAAGTCCCTTCGGGATACTCTTGAGCCTCGATATAGCTTTTGACTTCGTGAAACCAAGGTTTGTCTGTTACCTCCTTAGTATCAATCTCGCAGCAGTGTGCTGGTTCATTAAACCTTTCAATGGTGATTCGGGGAGATTCATTGTCCCACCGGATTTTGAACATGGAAGACATGGTAGCTAGTGCATCCGCCAACTGGTTCTCCTCTCGCGGGAAATGTTCGAAGGTTACCTCCTCAAAGTGTGGGAGCAATGTCAGTACATGCTCTTTGTATGGGATGAGATTCGGATGCTTTGTATCCCATTCGCCTTTGATTTGACTTATCACCAAGGCTGAATCCCCGAAGACATTTAGGAATTTGATCCTGAGGTCAATAGCAGCTCAAAGACCCATGATACATGCTTCATACTCTGCCATGTTGTTGGTGCAGTTGAAACATAATCGGGCAGTGAACGGAGTATGACAACCCTCGGGAGATATGATTACAGCGCCAATGTCGTTACCCAGTGCATTTGAGGCTCCATCAAAATACATAGACCATCGGGATCCTTCCTCAAGTCCTTCATTCGGTCCAGGTTCTTCACAAATGGTTACTAACATGATATTCTCATCCGGGAACTCAAAATTCATGGACTGGTAGTCATCCACGGCCTGATGAGCCAAATGATCAGCCAATACACTCCCTTTGATTGCTTTCTGGGTCATATATTGTATATTGTATTCAGTTAAGATCATTTTCCACCTTGCTACCCTTCCGGAGAGAGCGGGCTTCTCGAAAATGTACTTGATCGGATCCATCTTTAATATCAACAAGGTAGTGTGAGTCAGCATATACTGTCTTAGTCGGCGAGCTGCCTACACCAAAGCGCAACAAGTTTTCTCAAGCAGTGAGTATCTTGTCTCACAGTCGGTAAATGTTTTGCTAAGGTAGTAAATTGCATGCTCTTTTCAACCATACTCGTCATACTGCCCCAACACACACCCTATTGAATTGTCTAGCACTGTTAGGTACAATATCAAAGGTCTTCCTTCAACTGGAGGCATCAGAATTGGTGGTTCTTGAAGGTATTCCTTGATTCTTTCGAAAGTGGTCTGACATTCATCATTCCGCTTTACCACTTGATCTTTCTTCAGAAGCTTGAAGATTGGCTCACAAGTAGTAGTCAGATGTGAAATAAACCTGGCGATATAATTCAGGCGTCCCAAGAAACCTCTTACTTCCTTCTCTGTGCGGGGAGCTGGCATTTCTTGTATAGCCTTTACCTTTGTGGGTCTACCTGAATACCTTTGTCACTGACGATGAAACCCATAAGCTTACCAGACCTTACCCCAAAGATGCACTTGTTCGGATTCAACCTCAGCTTATATATCTTCAACCTGTCGAACAACTTTTGGAGATGATCGAGGTGCTCTTCCTCAGTCTGAGACCTGACTATCATATCATCAAGATACACTTCGATCTCGTGGTGAATCATATCATGGAACAAAGCGACTATGGCTCGCTGGTAGGTTGCCCTGACATTCTTCAATCCAAAAGGCATCACCTTGTAGGAGAAGGTGCCCCACTACGTGACAAAGGTTGTCTTCTCCATGTCTTCAGGAGCCATCTTGATCTGGTTATAGCCAGAGAAACCATCCATGAAGGAGAAGATTTTGTGCTGCATGGTGTTGTCAACCAGAACATCAATATGGAGAAGCGGGAAGTCATCCTGGGGCTTTCCCTGTTCAGATCTCTGTAATCCACACACATTCGTACCTTGTCGTCCTTATTAGGTACCAGAACGACATTAGCAACCCACTGCAGATAGGAGGTGATAGCTAAGAACCCTGCGTCGAACTACTTCATGACCGCTGCCTTGATCTTCTCTGACATTTAAGGGTGTATACAACAAACCTTCTGTTTAATCGACGGGCAGTCTTCCTTTGTCGGCAGACGATGTACCACAATATCAGTGTCCAAACCAGGCATGTCTTCGTAGGACCAGGCACAGATCTCAACATAGTCGTGCAACATTTGTATCAACCTCTGTTTGATGTTAAGCTCCATATTTACACCTATTTACACCTCTTTTATGTCTAACTCTATGCCCAAGTTTATTGTCTCAACTGGTTCTTCATGAGGTTGTATAGCCCTCTCTTCCTATTGTAGCAGTCTAGTAAGTTCTCCAGGTACCTCACAATCGTCCTCGTCTTCGTCCTCGGCTTGGTTGATCGAATTTTCGAAGTCATAACTGGCAATAGCAGGATTGTTATCAATGGGATCCAGAGTGGATATGGATCTGCAGTTTGATATGTGAGTGTGTGTAAGAGCATAGCTGTATTGATAAAGCAAAGGCAGAAAAGAAAAACAGAGAGTGCAAAATTTGTATGCAAAGAATGTCCAATGCTTTATTGATGATATATGAGATGACATATAATAACCCCCACAAATAGAACCATTGTGCCTCGGGTAAGACACAAGGCCATAAAGTTTATATTGTTCATTACAAACTTAGAAAACAATTAAGACAATTACTGCGGAATAAAAGAAATTGGTATGAAATCTCTGGCCGTCCAATTACTCGGTCCACCATTGGTAGTTGGGTAAATCCAGTTGTCAATATCACAGTCTTCCTCACAGTCTCCAATAGCATTGACCCCTCGATTGCTGATGCGTAGGGGAGGTCCTCTAACTCGAGCGCGCCGAACAACCTTCTGAGCCCCTGAAGTAAAGCCCAAGCCAAACTTGTCAATTTTATGAATAAATTCAGGAATCTGTCCCCAATTGGTATTCCTGCCTTCTTCAACTATTGCTCTTGCGTCCTTGAGAGAAGTCATCTTCAGAGGAGATTTGATGCTGGTAGCGGTCTCAGTTGACGCCAAAGTCTGGGGAACCTCTTCAAAGTTTTGACAGGAAGTCTCTATAAATTCTCCGTCCATCTCTACGTACCTGAAGGAGTTCAGGTGGCTCACCATATACTCCTCCCCCAACTTCGTGGATCCAAGGACGACCCAACAAACAAGAGTACGATGTCCTGATGTCCATCACATAGAAGGTGGACTCAAAAGTCTGAGAGCCTATTTTGACAGGGATGTTCACTTCTCCATGCACCATTCTTTTCGACCCGTCAAAAGCCCTTACCACAATGTTACTAGGCTTTAAAGTCAATCCCTTGCAATCTAACCTTTCCAACGCCTTCTTGGGCAGAACATTCAGCGAAGACCCAGTGTCCACCAACACATGATCCATAGTGGTGCCCCTGCATCCAATCGAGACATGCAGAGCATCATTATGTTTTCTTCCTTTTGGTGTCAAGTCGACGTCTGAAAAGCCCAACCCATTGTCGGCAGTCAAGCTAGCCACACAATCTTTAAACTGGTCAGCTGAAGTCTCTTGCGCACATGCGCAATTTTGAGGAATGTAATCAAAGTCTTCGCATGGGCCTTGGAGCACAACAACAGGGATAACATGGATATCTTTGAGGGGGTCTTCCCCTGTTGTTCGACCACATTGTAGTCAATCTTTTTGATTATTTTCATTATTTCCTCTATCTCTTGCTTAGAGGTTTCCACAACAATTTTTCTAGGTGCCTCAGTCTGGGCAGGCTCACCTACAACTTCTTTGCCCTGAATTCCAGATGACTTATCGGCAGGGGTACCAGCTGGTGTAAGAACAGGAATAGCAACTGAAGTACTGACGGGTGCAGAAGATGAAATAACGACAGGCTTGGTGACAGTCTTCGGGGAGATCTCAGGAGAGAAAACCCTTCCACTTATAGTAATCTTGCTGGTGCCAACAATGTTACCAACATCAAGATCATCTTCTTCGGTCTTCAAGTTTTGTTTAACACCATGATAGTAAACATCGGAGCCATAATGCCAAGGGACAACTTTGTCCGAGGCGTACGAGATAGGACCAGGACATGTGATTATTAGCGGAGCGATTCTCGTAGCGGGTATAATCCTAACAGGTCTTCTCGAGGAGGCCTTGGAAGGATTGGTGGAAATGGTTATAATAGCAATGTCTTCAGATGGAACAACGGGAACCAAAGTTTACTCAAACAAAATTTCTTTGATGTCCAGCAGGCGTTGAACACCTGACCTCAGCAAATGGAAACCAGAAGGTAGAAATGAACACATGTGGCAACCTTCACCACAACTCGGAAATAAACCGGGCAACAACAAATTTTTCTTTACAGTCATGAGAGGAGTAGAAACGTCATCCACCAAGGTCACAAACAAGTTGGTATCAACAGCATTAATTCCATGACCATGCTTAGGCATGGGAGAAGTTATGACATTGGGCTTCTCCGAAGCGTCAAACTCAATCTCCTTGGCTTCAATCAAATCTTGTACTTTATTTCTTAGTGCCCAACAGTCATTTGTGTCATGACCAGGACCCTCAGAATGATAGGTGCACCAAGTGTTCAGATTGTATCGAGGAGAGGTGGTATTATGATTCTTGGGAGCCTCTTTCAAAGTTGCCAAGTTAGATCTCAGAAGATGGGGTAGAACCTCTGTCAATGTCATGTTGATCCGGCTAAACTACCTTTGTGGTCTTTCCACCCTTTGCTGATTGTTGCGTTGTGGGGTAGCCGCAGGCCTAGGTATTGTTACAACACTTACCGTTGGACGGTATCCCGCTATGCTCTGATCTCTTGGGTTATAAATGACACTGGCCTCCTTCTTACCAGTGAAGGGTTTCTTCATTGTTCTCGTGGATGCATCTCTTTCAATTTTGCCACTTTTTATACCTGCTTTGACCCGCTCGCCAGTCATGATTAGTTCAATAAATCCAGCTGAGGAACTTCCGATCAGGTGGTTAAAGAATGGACCAGCTAATGTGCCCAGGAACATATCCACTAATTCTATGTCAGATAGAGGGGGCTGGACTCTTCTTGCGAGATCCGTCCATTTCTGAGCATAGGTTTTGAAACCTTCACCTGCACCCATAGACATGTTTTGCAATTGCGTCTGAGTTGGAGCTAAATCAGCATTATACTGGTATTGTTTGTAGAAGGCGGCAACCAAATCTTCCCAATTGCGAACATTGCTCCCTTCCAATTGATAGAACCAATCCAACTTCGTCCCTGACAAGCTCTCTTGGAAGAAATGCACCCACATATTTTTATCAGCCGTACGAGGTTGAATCTTTCTGACGTATGACCTTAAATGCAGCTTCGGGCAAGAGACACCGTCATATTTGGCGAAAGTGGGGACCTTGAATTTCTGCGGGATGACAACCCCTGAGACAAGTCCTAACTCTTCAAAATCCAATCCAAGTACCCTCTAGACCTCCATAGCATTCAAACGGTCCTCTAGCTCTTTGTATTTATTATCAGCAGGAGGATACTGTTCCTCATAGTAGTCAGGTTCTTCCTCTCCTTCAGATGCTAGGTTGTTGTTCACTTCCTTGGTCCTGTCTTCTTGATTATCTCCTTCACCCGATGATGTTGCGAAGTCTAAAGTCCGTCTGGCTTGTCCTTGGAACCTTCTTCCCATGATCACAATAACGAGTGGTTTCTTCACTTTCTTCTTCTTCTCTTTGGCCAGTAGAGTATTCAACTCCTCTTGCCCTTTTGTCAGAGTCAAGAGCATTTGTTGAAACCGGATGTTCTGCGCCTGAAGATCTTTCACTGTCTGTTCAATATCCATATCACTAAAATAAATAGTAGAAGGATAAGGAGACCTGTTGTAAGAAACCTGTATGATGTTATGATGAATGAAGATGCAATATGCAAATGATTTCAAGGAATTTAGAGATTTAAATTTGTTCAAACCAAAAAGGAACACACGTTATATTAAATCCAATGTTTAAGCATATCATGCCTCTTTGGGCTTACAATGAAAGAAACAAAATACAACAAAAACTCCTAAGACAAGAAGGTTGAACGCATCCTCTTTGGAGCGATGTAGGCATTCAGATTCCGCTCTTCATGAAGCTGCTTGGTAAGTTCCAGAACCTTCTTCTCACTGGCGTAAAATTGGGCTTCAAAGGTGTCTCGCTCTTCCTTCAATTGAACCCATGCTTTCTGCAAGTATTTTAAAGAGGTAGGCATGTCAGGATGAAGGACAATGTATGGGACATCTCCTTCAGCAACAGGCTCTATGATAACAAGGAGGATGGAAGGGTAAGTCATTACGAGTCTCTGAGCACAAGCCCGTATCCACCTAAGATAAGGCTCGAGAGGGATAGAGTTTTTGTGTCCCAAAGTCCTACTGTCCACCTTGTTCACCATTCTCCAAGCTTGTGTAAATCTCTGGCGGTAACCTTGGTATTCTTTATCGTAGTCGAACACCAGACCTTGAATTAGCATCTCATGGGGACCGTCTCTTCGGGCATATCCAAACTGTCGAAGGGGTAAGCAGGGATTTTAGGTGATACCTCCCCTAATACCAAGCAAAGGGATGTTAGGGAATTCCCCACAGTGGTCAATGATAAAGACGTATTCCAAGGATCTTGAACACCAACGGATGTCAGAATGGGTGAGGGACATCATCCTTTGAGGCCATGTCAATCTTTGCTCGTTCTTCAATACTGATTGAGGTAGGTTTGAAGTGAACCACTCAGCGAGTAGAGGAATAAAACACAAAAGAGTACCTCTTTCCTTCATGGTGCGGGTATGAAGGTGTGATACGGTGGGAGAACTGACTTGAGGTGTTTGCATTTTGATCGCATTTGTGCGAATAGCAAGAGTCGCCACTGACTTTTCTTTTATCCAAAAGGAAAGGTAAAAAAGCACAGGAAAGACCTTTCGAGAGTATTTCTCGGGTTCGGGGGGTAGATTATGAAAAGGGAAGGTATTAGCACCCTTTTCATCCATGGGTTTCCATGGTCTCTTAGTTACTCTCTAGATCACTTACTTTTGCTTTGACAGTGTGCTTGTGGTGTGGGCTTTGAAAATATTTTGAAAATGTCTTTGTAATGGTTCTCGTTTCTATAAGAACGCGTACAAAGTGTTGTTTCAAAAGATAGTTCAAAGATGTGTTCGTGGAATGTGTTTTTGAAAGTGGTTTTTGAAAAGATGTTTTCCAATGGTTCTCGTCTCTATAAGAACGTATACAAAAGGTTTTGTCTTTTAAAAATGTTTTGAGATGAAAGTGTTGGTGTAAAATGTTTTTGTCGTGAGCAAGTGAGCAACTAGGAGCGAATCTACCTACTCGAAAGGTCTTAAATGTTCTTTTCTTTCTCCTTTAGATGTTGCTATCTTACCATTGATTTGGTAAGAAGCTCTATCGTTGGATGTGAAGGGACAGGCGTGGGTCAATTTTTACACTTATCGAAAGCAACTTATGTGACGCTTTAACAATTTTTGTAAGGGACGAGATCATTTTATCAAAGGCAACATCGAGGGTCATCGAGGGACTACGATCTTTTTCATCGAAGGGTCATTGCTAAAGCGTCCCATATTTGAGGGACATGACTGTGTTTCCGAGGCAACAAGCGAGGTTACCCTAGAGGTGCACGTGTGAAAAGTGTGTTAGTTTCGAGTTATTTTGTCTTTGAAATTAGGTTATCTAGCGATTGATTTAATGTCTTGCCATGCACACCTAATTACTATACAGTATAAGGAAAATAGTAAATTGCGGGAATTAAAATTCTACGCTATTACAGAGTTTTCGGGAATAAGGGTACAAACTTACAAATGGGGATGAAGTAAAAGCCTAATTGAACTATTACAAACTGTAAACAGTTACAATAATCGAAAAAAATGCGAAAATAGTCAATTACATAAAAAAAGAAAAGGGAAAATTATTTTATGACTTTATCAAGTAAGGGAATTAAAAAAACTATGAACGAAAAATTCAAGAATTAAAATTGTGAATAATATTTTTGGTATTTTGTTTATGAGAAAATTCGAAAAGAAAATAAAAACCTATTCTATTATTTTTTTGGAATTTTTATCATGTAGAAACTAAACAATTTAAAAGAAAAGTTAACTAAACAATAAAATGTTAATTAACAAAATTATTCACGATGTCCTAAACTAACTAATTAAGAAAATTAACTAGTTTAGAAACTATATTTTTTATTTAATTGATTTTTAAGATCTAAACTAAAGATTAAAAAAAATTATTAAAACAAGATAAAATGGGAGATTTGATGCAGAATTAAGGGAGATGGGGTAAGTAATTCGTTGGGCCTGAGGATGAAATTAGGGTAGAGGCCCACATGTTTGTAACAAGAGATTTAAGAAAGAAAAAAATAAATAAAAAATAAATAAATTTAAAAAATCAGCTGGGCCGGACCGGGTCAGAGGGTCCGGACCTAGCTTACTACACAATTCGGGTTTAGAAAACTCTAAGGAAACGAGGTTATCGCCTCTTTTTCTGTCCCAAATACAACCCTAATTTTCTCTCAAGTCACGCTCATCCTATTTCTTTTCATCTTTTAGTTTTTTCTCTCAGTTCTTTCCTTTGATGTTTCGCACAACAACAACGAATCTCACCTTCAATCTCTGAGTCGTATCACTAATCTTACGGCTATTTCATCTAATTCATCAATATCTATTTCTCACCATAAGTTAACAACAACAAAACAAATGTCACAGTTTAATTCAAGCAAGTAACAACAACTCCCATGGAAAAAATCATATGGCAAAACAATGATCAGAAAATGAATAGGGAGAACCTGAAATCGTGCTTTAAGGAAGGTAAAATTTAGAAAACCAGAGGTGAGATAATAAGCTTTCTTGTTGCTTTTATTCTTTTGCGTTTTATTCTGATATTCTTTGTAGATTTTTGGTATCGATCTAGAAGCTTCATGGTGGCTAACAGAGGAGGGGATCGCTGCTCGGCGTCGGTAATTCATGAAAGGGGAGGCCACTCGGTGATTGAAGGCGAAGGTGGCACTTCATCATGGTGTCTGGCAGTGGCTCCAGCGATTCAAAAGGGCCATTTTTGGGGACGTGCAAGAGCGTTTCTGGTGACACGTGAAGTTATTTTCAACGAAGGTGATTTTGGGGCTATTGGAGTTTCTTCTTCTACTTTTTCAGCTTTGATTTTTCATTATTGTTGTTCCCTGATTTTGATATTCTATTGTTTGCAGATTTTGGAAACCAAGATCATTGTTGATTGGTTATTGGCTTGGTATAAAGGTATGATAGTTTGAGAGTTGTTAACAATGAAGAAGGTAATATCATAAGTGGTACAGTTTCATGGTTTATGAGTAGTATCTGGTGATTTTTGTTTTTGGTTGTATTTGAAGAGTTTGGTAGAGATTTTAGGGAATTTTTCTGATATGGTAGAGAGTGAAAAAAGAGAGCTTTTTCGTGACCTTTCTTCTGCTATGAGAATCCAAAATTCTGAAATTTGGAGAAGATGTTGAGATTGTTGCTCTGTTTCTAGAAATCCTCTACTTGTAGGTTGTTTGAATGGTTGAATGGTTCAGCCTTGAGGAGATTTTATGAGTGCTTATGCAGAATTTTTGCAAAGTTTAGGAGTGAGTTTTCAACAGGGGAAGAGATGTTGTGATAGTGAAGGTTTATGGTTTAGTGAGGTGAAACGTTGAGGTTGTTGCGGATTTGTGTTTTCTTTGGCTTTTTTTGTGATATCTCCTCCTGCTGGTTGTTTCTCTCCTTTTATAAACTAATTCTCTTGCTGGATTTATTCATGAATAAGAATAGATTTTAGGGGGGAAATGTGAGAATTTGAATAATTAGGGTTGTTGTCTTAATTGCTTTTTGGTTGCAGATTTGTGTTGTATGTTTTGGTGTAATTGTTGGACTGTCATGATGCAGATTTTTGGACTGGTATGCAGGTTGGTCATGGAAGGTGTTTGGACAGTTTTGGCTTAGGTGATAATTTTCTAACTTGTCCCTATCTTCTTTCCTCTTTCCTCTTTCTATGAAACAAAAGCAGCTTTTTCTTATTTCTTTAACTTTCTGAAGGATTTGCATTTTCGGAAAATAATGACAGGGTGCATACCATGAGCTAGCATTGCTATGCTATTGCTGCTACATTTTTTTGCCCTTTGTATTTTTTTAGCAGCCTATGTCGCTACTACCTTTTCTTGTTGTATTATGCACTTGGCAGCTTTTGGACTGGGCAGCCTTGGGTTATTGTATTGTTTGACAGTTTTGGACTGGGCAGCTTTGGGCAATTTTTTTCTTTTTTGTGAACCAAGGCCCAAACCTTGTGTTTTTGCAAAAAATAGGAGAAGATTGGATCATGATAAAAAACAAACCCTTTAAACTGATTCCAAATGCAAATCCTCATGATGAGAAGTTTCTTGAAAATTTTGATTTTATGCTTAAAGTCTCATGTTGCTAACACTTTTTTTTCTTTCATGTGATGAATGTTGACTTGGAGGGAAGAAGACAAGGCAAGGTTGAAGATTGATGCTAGGTTCAAAGCAACATGAATAATTGAAAATGAAAACGCCATGGTTGGAAACCAAATGAAGCATGGAAGATTTTAGAAGCAAGTTAGCATATGCTTAGGGAGGACTTTAGGTTTCTATGTACAAAAACTTGTGTAATTTTCTTGTAACTTGTAATTTGAAGCTTGGAAAACATGAATTAAATTTGTATTTTGTAAACTTGAATTAAATTGAATGAGTACGAAATCTTGAATGATTTTGTGAAGAGAACTTCGAATCAAAATGGATCTTAAACCCTTGATGTCTTGAATTTTCATCGTGAAATGATGAACTTTGAATGATGAATGCACATGAACATTTGAGCGTCTTGATTCTTGAATGAGCCTTCGAAATCATAATGGACTTGAGCTTTGTATCTTGGCTTCTAAGTAATTCAACCATATTATTTTCCATCCTTTAATCTTAAATCAAATCTCTGAATAAAGTGAATGTCTTATGAGCTTAAACATGTCCAACATCGATCCAATAATCATCATTATTTTGACATCAACGATTCACAATGCTAGCATCAAAACGATTAATGAATTTTTGACTCAAACCTTCCATTTTCATGAATTATCCCGACATAAGAATCAATTTTTTTTGAGAAAAATGATTACGACATGAACAAAGCCTAGGAGTTAAGAGCATTCAGAATCAAGCAAATGACCTATGACGATTCGATAATTTTCAAGGTCTTCAAAGCACAATTTTCCTTTGATCCTTGATGAGAATTTGTAGATGGAATTGCTTATGACAATGTGCAAGAATAATCGCCTCAAGATCTTGAAAATTGAGGAAATTACGATTCTTAGAAATCAGGTGTGATCGGTGGAAATAGAACTGACTGTTTTGGAATGCTGGTTCGCGTTTACGTTTTGCAAAATGTCGCGGTAAGCAAGAGTCGCCACCGTCTTTTATTTTCTCCAACAAGGAAAGGACAAAAGCACAACAAAATTCCTTTTCGAGATGTTTCTCGGTTCGGGAGGTAGATTATAGAAAGGGAAGGTGTTAGCACCCTTTCTATCCGTGGTTATCCACGGGCTCTTAGGTACTTGCTCACTATGTTTTCAAAAATGTTTGCTTTTCTTGTGTTTGTGGGTTTTGAAAAAGTTTGTTTTGAAAACTTCTAGGTAACTCTTGTATCAGTCCTCAAGAGTGTATGAAGTGTTTGTTTGAAAACTTTTGTCAGAAAAGTGTAGGTGCAAAAATTATTTTTGTTTTGAAAGAGCAAGTACCCAGGAGAAATCTACCTACTCAAAAGAAATTAAGTTGTGTAAATGTCCTTTAGACAATACTATCCCACTATTGAGAAGTAGGTAGCACCGTCGTTGGAGTTATTCGGGTCAATTCGATTATAGGGACATGTGTGGTCACCAAAGCAATAGTAGGACGCCTTAGCGGTAACCCTAATGTCCTAGATCCTTTTTTATCCGAGGCAACCGTTTCGAGGCAACTTGGATCTTTAGACAGGAGGGCGACCTCTAAAACACCCTATACTCAATGACCATGTCGAGGCAACCAAGTGAGGCGTACCCTAAGAGTGGCATGTGCGAGTGTGTCAGGATTCAATTAAATTATCTTTGTACAAGTTATGGTGAGCTACAGGTTGATTTTATTTTTCAGGCAAGTCTTGTCAGGCATAATTAACAGTTAATAATTTGCGGAAAGTAAATTGCAGAAAGTAAATCTACGCTATTACAAGGCGTCGGGTATTTACATCGCCAAAAACATAACCCTTTGGAAAATAAATGCGGAAAATTAAAGAAAGCTATAAAAGGGCCTAATTACGCTATTACATTCTCGGAGCAATTACATAAATATAATCAAAAAAATAATATGCGCGAAAAGAAATTAAATCATAGAAAGTCTTAGGGTTTTGACCCCTTTTGAGAAAGAATGAGGTTTTGGTTATTTTTGTATTTAATTAAACCTAATTCTAATTAATTAGATAAAAGAAATATTTTTTTATGTTTTTTTATGAAAATAAAATAAAAAATAAAAAGAGATTAAAATTGTCAAAAGAAAAACCCTAATTCTATATTGATTTTATTTATTGTGAAAAAAAAAATTAAAGTTAACCTAATTAAAAAGACTAAATCAATTTTGTTAGTATTTAGTTACAAAAATAATAAATAAAAGGTGAAATTAATAATAATAATAATAATAATAATAATATTTTAGTTTTCTGATTTTATTATGAAAATAATTAATTTGTGAGTTAATTAACTAATAATAATAATAATTAATAAATGAAAATAAAATGCAAAAGAAAATAAAAAGGAATAATAAACCAGGGGGGTGATGGCCCAACAAGGAGGTTAATCTAGAAATTCTGGCCCATTTGCACACAAACCCTTGTTGACTTTGGAGATTGTCCAGGCATGCTTTGACTAGGGAGTACCATGGTCAGCATCTCATGGCCATTAGATTTGTGACTGTGGCCACTTGGCATGTGGGATGTGAAAGTGTATGGTGGAACGCTCTTGGACTGCCTGCATGTGAACATGTTAAACAAAATAATATAGGAGTTTTGGGGGACCTGGGAATCGAACCCAGGTCCCAATGATCACCAGCCAGCGCATCAACCACCAAGCCATTTGCACGCGTTTGATAACATAATAACAATCAATTATAATATTAAGAAACAAAACGCTAAGTTGTCAAGCCAATAAAGCGCGCGCTTATTTTGAATGCTCCAATAGCATATCAATAACTCATCATCTTCTTCCTTCGCCTGCACAAAAAATACATTAGATAGCGGGGGTTTTTAACCCCCACAAAACATGATGACCAAAAATAGCGAATAGAGTTGTGCTCTATATAAATATTTCGCGAATAGTCCAGTGTGTTCGTCTTGATTCAACGGTTCCAACCATGGGTCTTAAGGGTTCTAATTTTTCCTGGACTGTAAAACCCCAATTTAGAGCATGAGAATCCTAGAATTCGTCAATGGCAACTCTTGATTCTGTGCATCATAATTCAATTAACCTGTACCATTAGCTTCGTATGGATTCAAGTAATGTAAAACAAACAATAAATCATGTTAATGATGCATGAATTAGGCTATTCGATTTTCAAAATAACAAGCAAACCGTGAAACTGTTCTTGGTGATTTCTTGAGCTTTAGTGCTTGGTTTTGATTGCAATACGTCTCTGGGAACCCCTACAATAGATTAGAATCAATAAAAGCCTTTGAATTGTGCTAGAATATGGAAATCAGTTTTGACTTTTCTTGGATTTTTTTGAATGTGGTTATGGCTTTTTCTTCAGCAAATTCACGTATGCATGATTAGGGTTCACTTGTGTATATATAATAGAATAGAATTAGGTTAAAATCTTGCACAAAGATCCATTGGAATGATGATTCAATATTTAATTGGAAATCACATCTTTTTGAATCTTTTTGATTGAAGAAAGTTGCCAAACTTGGAGATTTTTGTCCCTTTGATTTGCACACGAATTTGCCAGCTTTTTTAGGTCATTCATGCTTCACAAAAAGATTGAAAAATCAAATCTTTGTATTTCCTACAATTTAAATTAATTAAATGAATTAATATTGATTAAAAATCCAATTAATTAATAAAAAATAAGAAAATAAATTCCATTAAGCTTGATGGGTCGTGCATAAGTCATGGATAAAGTTCCAAGAAGAAATTTGAGGCCCATTAGCAAAAACAAGGTGTTTTGAGCAAAGTTGACTTTTGCAAATTCACAAAAATTTCCCAACTTCTCCAATGCATATCTTGCTCAATTTTAATCATATGAACATGTTCTTGGTCATTTTGGAAATGTCTTGAAGTCCTCTAACCAATGCCATTGGTCCCATGTCATTTGGATTTACCAATATCAAGTTATGGCCTTTGACTTAAAGTGCATTTTTGTTGACTTTTGAAATTGACCTATAATGTAGAAATTGATAACTTTTTATGAGAGCATTTCTTGGACTTGGAGTGTGAAGATGAGTTGTAGGAAATGTCATCCCCTTCAAAATGAGCATTGGATGGGATTTTTCTGATGAACCATGAAAGAGTTATGCCCTGGTCAAGATACAATTGACTTTTCTACTGTCCAAAAATAGTAACTTTTTGCATCTTGATGATTTTTGAGCCATTGTTGTGGAATCATGATCAAGGCTTGATCAAATGATGATTGTGGACTCAAAATAAGATGTTGACCAAAAATTCTAGCTTTTGACTGTAAAATGACCATTTTGCCCTTGCAGTTGATTGTTGATCAAATAGGGCTTTTGACTGTGGAATTAGGCACTATAAGTCTTGAAACTTGTCATGTAGGTGCTTGAGAATGTATAAGGGCCTATGAGACTTGATTGAGCCATTGAAAACTCCAAATTCTTTGAGAGAACCAAAACCCTAATTTCAGCTGGCTTAGGAGGTGGTTGGACTGTGCAACCCTTGAGAAATCTTGAACCATTTGAAGATGATATCTTGATAAATCTTGAAGAATATGGGAGGGCAAATTTTGGGGTACAACAGTTTCCCCTGTTCAATCTTCTTAAACCTGAGGATGTAGATTGGCTTGCGTGCCTTTCGTGATCCGAAGGTGGAAGATGATTGAACACTAAAGTGCCCAGAAATTTGCACTCGCATAGTGTAGTATCAGCAAATGTGATGTCGAGAATGGGCTTACAGATGCCATTTGGAGATATGATGGATAGGAGGATGGGCTTATAGATGCCATCTGGAGATGTGACATAATCTTGTCGGGGATGGGCTTATAGATGCCATCTGGAAATGTAATGGATAGTTGTGGAGATGGGCTTAAAGATGCCATCTAAAAGTGATTCTTGAATTGCTTGAGCTGGTCGAGTAGATAGTTGTCCTGTCTGGTTTCAGGTATTAATCTATAATCCGTCGTTCACAGATATTTCCTAGCTAGTTACAGGTGTTGATCTGGAACTTAAGGAAGGTTGGTCGACGAGATAGTTTTCCTGTCTGGTTTCAGGTATTAATCTCTGACTTGAGAAAGAAAGATGGTTTCCTGGCCTGTTACAGGTGTTAATCTTCAATTTCTTCAATGTAGATAACTTTCCTGGCTAGTTACAGGTATATATCTACAATCAATCGTCCACATATACTTCCTGGCTAAATACAAGTATTTAATCCAGAACTTAAAAGAGGTTGGTCGAGATAGCTTTCCTAGCTGGATACAGGTATAGATCTCTGACCTGAGAAATAAAGATGACTTCCTGGCTTGCTACAGGTATTGATCTCCAATCTCTTCATGTAGATAACTTTCCTGGCTAGTTACAGGTATAGATCTATAATCAATCGTCCACAGATATGCCCTGGCTAGATACAGGTATCAAATCTGAGAAATAAAGATGACTTTCTGGCTTGCTACAGGTATTGATCTTCAATCTCTTCATGCAGATACTTTCCTGGCTAGATACAGGTATAGATCTACAATCAATCGCTCACAGATATGCCCTGGCTAGATACATGTATCGAATCTGGAACTTAAAAAAGGGTTGGTCAAGATAGCTTTCCTGTCTGGTTTCAGGTATATATCTCTGACCTGAGAAATAAAGATAGTCTTCCTGGCCTGTTATAGGTGTTGATCTTCAATCTCTTTATGCAGATACTTTCCTGGCTAGTTACAGGTATAGATCTACAATCAATCGCTCACAGATATGCCCTGGCTAGATACATGTATCGAATCTGGAACTTCAAAAGGTTTGTCGAGATAGCTTTCCTGGCTGGATACACGTGTAGATCTCTGTCCTGAGAATGAAAGATAATCTTCCTGGCCTGTTACAGGTGTTGGTCTTGAATCTCTTCATGCAGATACTTTCCTGGCTAGATACACGTGTAGATCTACAATCAATCGCTCACAGATATGCCCTGGCTAGATACAGGTATCGAATCTAGAACTTCAAAAGGTTGGTCGAGATAGCCTTCCTGGCTGGATACAGGTGTAAACCTCTGACCTGAGAATGAAAGATAATTTCCTGGCCTGTTACAGGTGTTAATCTTCAATCTCTTCATGCAGATACTTTCCTGGCTGGCTTCAGGTATAGATCTACAATCAATCGCTCACAAATATGCCCTGGCTAGATACAGGTATCGAATCTGGAACTTCAAAAGGTTGGTCGAGATAGCTTTCCTGGCTGGATACAGGTGTAGACCTCTGACCTGAGAATGAAAGATAATTTCCTGGCCTGTTACAGGTGTTGATCTTCAATCTCTTCATGCAGATACTTTCCTGGCTGGCTTCAGGTATAGATCTACAATCAATCGCTCACAGATATGCCCTGGCTAGATACAAGTATCGAATCTGGAACTTCAAAAGGTTGATGGTAATCATCTTTGGGTTGACCTTTTCCTGAAAAGGCAAAACATTAGTTGTATGCAATATCTTGATGTATGGAATGCATGATGTCATGATGTTCTCAAAATAAATGAGATTGTGTCGTATGCACTTTATCATGTATGTAAGCAAGAGATATGAAATGTGAAATGTTTATGAATGTATTTTTGTCTGGGAAGATAAATCCTTGACAGATGCCGGGAAGTTTATTGAATCCTGGGCTGATGTTGAAGAGTAGAGTTCTTCGTTTCCGCTGGGGATGATGAACGAAGATGATTGCAAGAATAAACCGGTAGGAGAAGATGACTCTGTTGGGGAAATAAACCTAGTGAAGAGATTACTCTGCAGGGAATTACTCTGTGGGGAAGAGATGCTTTGCTGAAGATTTTAATGATAAACTCCGCTGGGGATTCCGTTGTTATGCTTTGCTGGGGAATTTGATGAACTCCACTGGGGATAGGAAGAACTTTGCTGAGGACGGTCTTTCCGTTGCAATTTGCTGAGGATAACCCAGTTAGACTCTGGTGGGGAATAACCTTCTGAATAAGGCTGAGGAGAGATGTATTTGTACTCTGCAGGGGATAAGCTTCCAGAATCTACTGGGGAGATGATTCATCTCTCCTGGGGAAACTTTTTGGACTGTATTGGGAAATGGCTCCACTGGGATGTCTGTATTCCACCGGGGAACAATCTTATATTTCCGTCGAGGAATATTAAGACTGCCGGGGATGCTTGCTGAGGAAACATTTGTATACTCCGCTGGGGATATTAAGATCTTTTGGGGATACCCAACTTTCTTCAGGACTGATGGTAGACCAACTCTGCTCGGGGGGATAGTACTGCTGACTTGCTGGAGATACTGTGCCTTTTTAGGGCTGATGGGAGACCAACTCTGCATGGGGAGTGAAGGTATCTTGGTCATGTTCTTCAGCCTAACCTACCTTGGCACCTTGGTGAACAGAGCAACTAGATCGCTTAGACAATTCTTATTGCTCCTGTTTCTGATGTCACCCGTAATTAGTCCTTTGTTTCGCATGCAAATATTTATGAGTAGCAATTAATGTCAAATGCATATATCAAAAATGAACATTGGACGTTCCTTGCAAAACAAAACAGATAAGGAAAAACAATTGGCGATTTTTCTGAAAAGTAGACTTTGTATTGATTTTGAAATTTGCCTGTAAATAGGCGTTTTGTACAGGAGGCTGACGTCCTAGTAAGAGAATACCGCAGAACAACATAGAGTTTATAAAAATTGTGAAAAGGAAACAAAACAGCTATGTGAAAAAATCCCACTGGGTTCCAACTCTGCTATCATCGTTATGTCTTCAAGCGTTTCATCACTTTGCTGCTTAGTTGGAGATGAAGCTGACTGATTGGTGCCGTCTGAGCCTGATGGTCGATACCGAAGTCTGGATGCAGGGTGATCAAATGAGACATAGTGTTACGCTTTAATTCCTAACTTTTGCCTGGACCGCCCTTTCGGGTTTTCAGTCCATCGGGATACCCATTTTTGCCCAAGCCGCCTTTTCAGGTTTTCGACTTGCCGGGTGTATAGATTTTATTTATTTATTTTCATCCCTTATTTTTGCTCGAACCCTTTTGGTTCGCCGGGAAGCCCTTATTTTTGCCTAGGCCAGTCGACCTAGCGGGTCTTTAATCATGCGTAGTATCTTTTTACTATGTCTGCATTGGCGGGGTGAGGAAGGTCGTCACCATCCATGATGGTTAGAATCATTGCTCCTTCCGAGAAGATGTTCTTAACCACAAATGGCCCTTCGTACGTAGGGGTCCATTTGCCCCTGGGATCACCTTGAGGTAGAATGATGCGCCTGATTACCAGGTCCCCAACTTGATACTCTTGTCGTCTGAATTTCTTGTTAAATGCCTTGATCATCCGTTTTTGGTATGTCTGACCATGACATATAGCAGTGAGTCTCTTTTCGTCGATTAGGTTTAATTGATCAAGCTGATTCTGGATCCAGTCATCTTCACTTAAACCTGCATCCTTCATGATCTGGAGAGAGGGTATCTGAACTTCAATAGGCAAGACTGCCTCCATGCCATATACCAAGGAGAAGGGTGTTGCCCCTGTTGACGTCCGTGCTGAGGTACGGTACCCATGAAGAGCGAATGGTAACATCTCGTGCCAATCTTTGTAGGTCACTGTCATCTTCTGCACAATCTTCTTAATGTTCTTATTAGCTGCCTCGATAGCCCCATTCATCTTCGGCCAGTAGGGAGAAGAGTTGTGGTGTTGTATCTTGAATTTCTCACAGAGCTCAGTGATCATCTTGTTGTTAAGGTTGGTACCATTATCTGTAATGATCCTCTCAGGTACACCGTATCGACAGATCAGGTTGTACCGAATGAACCGTGCCACGACATTCTTGGTTACGGTAGCAAAGGAAGCTGCTTCGACCCACTTCGTAAAGTAATCAATCGCTACCAGGATGAAGCGATGTCCATTGGATGCCGTAGGTCTGATCTCGTTGATCATATCAATGCCCCACATTGCAAAAGGACAAGGTGCTGTCAGGACGTTCAAAGGAACTGGAGGAATGTGCACCTTATCAGCATAGACCTGGCATTTATGACATGTCCGAGAATGTTGATATCAATCAGCTTCTATTGTTGACCAGTAATATCCCGCCCGAAGGATTTTCTTTGCCATGGTATGTCCACTGGAATGCGTTCCGAAGGTACCTTCATGCAGCTCTGCCATGATCCTTTCTGCTTCAGTTTTATCCACACAACGCAGTAAGGTTGAATCATGGTTTCGTTTGTAAAGGATGTCATTGCTGAGGAAGAACTTTGCCACGAACCTTCTCAAAAACTTCTTGTCATTAACAGATGCACCCTCGGGGTATTCTTGAGCTTCCAGGTACCTCTTCACTTCATGATACCAAGGCTTTTCTGTTACCTCCTCGGTCTCAAGATCACAGCAATGTGCAGGTTCATCCAATTTCCAAATAATGATCCGGGGAGCCTCGTTGTCCCATTTGACTTTGAACATAGAAGACATCGTAGCTAACACGTCTGCCAACTGATTCTCCTCTCTTGGGAAGTGTTCAAAGGTTATCTCCTCGAAATGGGGAATCAACGTCAATACATACTCCTTGTAAGGAATAAGATTTGGGTGTTTCATATCCCACTCGCCTTTGATCTGACTGATCACGAGAGCAGAATCTTCGAAGACACTCAGAAACCTGATCCTTAAGTCAATTGCAGCTCGAAGACCCATAATGCAGGCTTCATACTCCGCCATGTTGTTGGTGCAGTTGAAACATAGTCGGGCGGTATGTGGAGTATGAGAACCCTTAGGAGATATGATCACAGCGCCAATACCGTTACACAAAGCGTTTGAGGCTCCATCAAAGTGCATAGACCATCGGGATCCTTCCTCAGGTCCTTCATCCGGTCCAGGTATTTCACAATCAGTCACTACCATGATATTCTCGTCTGGAAATTCAAAGTTCATCAACTGGTAATCATCCACTGCCTGATGTGCCAAGTGGTCTGCCAATACACTTCCCTTGATTGCTTTCTGAGTCGTGTACTGGATGTCGTATTCAGTCAAGATCATCTTCCATCTTGCTATTCTTCCGGACAAGGCAGGCTTTTCGAAGATGTACTTGATTGGATCCATTTTTGAAATCAACAGAGTAGTGTGAGTCAACATATACTGTCTTAGCTGTAGAGCAGCCCATACCAAAGCGCAGCAAGTTTTCTTGAGCAGTGAGTATCGGGTCTCACAGTCAGTAAACTTTTTGCTAAGGTAATAAATAGCATGCTCTTTTCGGCCAGACTCGTCATGCTGCCCCAGTACACACCCCATTGAGTTGTCCAGTACTGTCAAGTATAAGATTAGAGGTCTCCCTTCAACCGGTGGCATAAGAATGGGTGGTTCTTGGAGATACTCTTTGATTCTTTCGAAAGCAGCATGGCATTCATAGTTCCAACGTACTACTTGATCTTTCTTCAATAGCTTGAAGATTGGCTCACAAGTAGCAGTCAGATGCGAGATGAATCGAGCAATGTAGTTCAACCGTCCTAGAAAGCCTCTGACCTCTTTCTCTGTCTTGGGAACTGGCATCTCTTGTATGGCTTTCACTTTGGCAGGGCCCACTTGAATACCTTTGTCGCTCACGCCGAAGCCTAGCAACTTTCCAGATCTTACCCCGAAGGTGCACTTGTTCGGGTTTAATCTCAGCTTGTACAATTTCAACCGGTCAAACAGCTTCTGTAGATGGTCAAGGTGTTCCTCCTCAGTTTGGGACCTTGCAATCATATCGTCGACATATACTTCAATTTCATGATGGATCATGTCATGAAACAGAGCAACCATGGCACGCTGATACGTTGCCCCAACATTTTTCAACCCAAAAGGCATGACCTTGTAGCAAAAGGTACCCCACTGAGTAACAAAAGTGGTCTTCTCCATGTCTTCAGGAGCCATCTTGATTTGATTATAATCGGAGAAACCGTCCATGAAGGAGAATACCTTATGCTGAGCAGTGTTGTCAACCAGAACGTCGATGTGAGGCAGAGGGAAGTCATCCTTAGGGCTCGCCCTGTTCAAATCCATGTAGTCAACACACATTCGGACCTTACCATCTTTCTTCGGCACCGGAACCACATTGCAACCCACTGAGGGTAAGAAGTCACTGCCAGAAAACCGACATCAAATTGTTTCATAACCTCAGCTTTGATTTTCCCGGACATCCCTGGACGCATACGGCGGACCTTCTGTTTTACTGGAGGGCAATCTTCCTTAGTAGGCAAGTGATGAACCACGATGTCGGTATCCAACCCAGGCATATCTTCACAAGACCAGGCAAAGATTTCCACGTAATCATGCAGCATCTGAATCAACCGTTGTTTCACATCAGACTCCAGATTGGCACCAATCTTGACTTCCTTTCTGTCTGTCTTAGTACCCAGATTTACCGTTTCCACCGACTCTTCATGTGGCTGAATGGCCCTCTCTTCCTAGAGTAGCAGTCTTGCAAGCTCACCAGGCACTTTGCAATCATCTTCACCTTCGTCTTCGACTAAGTTGACCGGATTTTCGAAGTCATAACTGGCAGTAGTAGAGTCGTTACCAATGAGATCCAGAGTGGATTGGGACCTGTATATGTGAGTGTGTGTAAATATAGCTGTTTTGCAATATATAATAAAGAAAGACAAGGAGCGCAAGATTTGAAATGCAAAAAACGTCCAATGCTTTTATTAATGATATATGAAAATGACACACAAAAGCCCTCACAAATGAAGCCACGGTGCCTTGGGCAAGACACCGGGCCATAAAGTTTAGTAATATTGTTTGTTACAAATTCAAAACAAAGGAGTTCATTACTGAGTGACAAAAGTAATAGGTATGAAGTCTTTCGCAATCTAGTTGTTTGGTCCACCGTCAGTCATAGGGTAGATCCAACTGTCGAATTCAGATTCATCCGCGTTGTCTTCAATAGCATTTACTCCCGGGTTGCTGATGAACACAAGAGGTCTTCTAATCCTTGCCTTACGAACAGCCCTCTGAGCTTCTGCAGTGAAACCCAAACCAAACTTGTCAGTCTTCTGAGTGAAATCCGGAAGTCGGCCCCAGTTTGCATACTCACCCTTCTCAATAACAGCCCGGGCATCCTTTAAGGAAGCCATCTTCAAAGGAGAACCTTCAATCACAGTCTCTGCCGACGCCAGTGTCTGAGGAACCTCTTCAAAATGTTGGAATGGAGTCTCAATGAATTCCCCATCCATTTCTATGTACCGGGACGAGTTGAGGTGGCTGACCATATACTCTTCCTCCCCCTGCACTGTAACAATCTTTCCTCTGACCGGGTATTTCAGTTTCTGATGTAGTGTGGAGGTCACAGCTCCAGCCTTGTGGATCCATGGACGACCCAACAAACAAGAATAGGACGGTCAGATGTCCATCATATAGAATGTAGAATCGAAGACCTGAGAGCCAACCCTGATTGGAATATCGACTTCACCATGTACCATCCTTTTAGACCCGTCAAAGGCTCGGACAATAATGTTACTTGGCTTTAGTTCCAACCCCTCGCAGTCCAACCTATCTAGAGCCTTCTTGGGTAATACGTTCAACGAGGAACTAGTGTCAACCAGCACATGGGCAAGAGTAGTTCCCCTGCATTCAATAGAGACATGCAGGGCATCGTTATGGTTCCTCCCTTTTGCAGTCAAATCAGCGTCAGAGAAACCCAAACCATTATCAGCAGTTAAGTTGGCCACACAATCGGTAAATTGGTCAGCAGATGTCTCTTGTGGCACGTGGGCCGTCTTCAGGAAGGAAATCAGAGCCTTGGCATGGGCCTCTGAACACAACAACAGTGATAGCATAGAAATTTTAGATGGGGTGTGCCCCAACTGCTCCACTACATTAAAATCACTCTTCTTGATAATCTTAAGAATCTCTTCCATCTCTTGTTTGGAAGCTTCAACATTGACGGTCTTTGGCGCCTCCATTTGGGCAGTCATATCAGTAGCGATCCCTTTGCCCCGAGCGTCAGATGACTCGGCAGTAGGGGTAGAACTAAGAACTTTTTCAGGAGGAGAAATAGGCACACTTGCAGGTGTGATTACAATAGGTCTCTGGATAGCTGGAGGTGCAATATCTGGTGAGAAGAGTCTACCACTGCGGGTGACTTTAGCAGGCTCGGTGATGTTGCTGACGCCGGTACTAGTATCAAACTCTTGTTTTACTCCAAGAACATAAATATCTGCCCCATAGTGCCACGTGACAGCTTTGTCAGATGCATAGGGGATGGGCCCCGGAACAGTGATGATTATGGGAGCGATCTTCTGAGCAGGCATGATTTTGACAGGCTTCTTTGAGGGAGCCTTAGGAGAGTTTTTGAAAATAGTAACAATGGACACTTCTTCAGTAGGGGTAGCAGGAAAAACAATCTTCTCGAACAAGATCTCTTTGTTATCCATCAGGTTTTGGACGCCTGACTTCAACAAAGGACAACCAGCAGATGAAACAGAACATAGATGGCAACCTTTACTACATCCCGGAAATAAACCGGCTAGTAACAGGTTCCTTTTAACAGTCAATAATGGAGTAACAATATCATCCACAGAGGTTACATACATATCTTCCACTACAGCATTCACTCCATGCTTGGGCATGGGAGCAGTCACAACATTGGGCCTTTCGGGCGCCTCAAACTCTATTTCTTTAGCATCGATAAGGTCCTGAACCTTATTCTTCAGAGCCCAACAATCGTATGTGTTATGCCCCGGGCTTTCAGAGTGATAAGCGCCGCGGGCGTTGGGATTGTACTTTGGAGAGGTTGTGTTCAAAATCTTCGGAGCTTCCTTCAGGGTCACCAGATTGGTTGTCAATAACTGCGGCAATATCTGGGATAAGGTCATACTGAGTCGAGTGAACTGCCTTTTAGGTCTCTCACCCCTTGGTTGGTTATATTGCTGAGGAGCAGCAGCAGGCTTTGAAATTACCACCGCGTTGACGGCTTGGCGGCGTTCCGGTTTATTCTGTCTCCTTGAACCATAAACAACACTAGATTCTTTCTTGAACGGTTTCTTCTCAGAGCTCGAGGAAGCACCCTTCTGTATCTTCCCAAACTTGATACCAGCTTCTATTCTCTCACCCGTCAAGATAAGGTCTGTAAACCCGGCAGAAGAATTACCAATCAGATGGTTGAAGAATGGACCAGACAGGGTCCCCAAGAACATATCCACCAGCTCACGGTCAGTTAAAGGCGGCTGCACCCTTCCAGCCAGATCTCTCCACTTTTGAGCATATTCCTTAAATCCTTCACCCGTCCTTAGTGACATACCCTGGAGTTGGGTACGAGTAGGAGCGAGGTCGGAATTATACTAATACTGCTTATAAAACGCAGTAGCCAAATCCTCCCAGTTACGAATCCTGGCTCCATCCAGCTGATAGAACCATTCGAGTTGAGTCCCTGAAAGACTATCCTGGAAGAAATGGATCCATAAATTCTTGTCAGCCGTATAAGGTTGGATCTTCCTTACATACGATCAGAGGTGCAGCTTAGGACAGGAAGCTCCGTAGTACTTTGCAAAAGCAGGTGCCTTGAACTTATGGGGAATCACCACCCCAGAGGATAAGCCTAGGTCTCCAAAGTCCAACCCGGGCACATGTTGAATCTCCATAGCACTTAAGCGGTCCTCTAGCTGTTTGTACCTATCCTCAGCATGAGGGTACTGTTCATCATTATAATCCGTCTCGTTGTCGGAGACCACGGGACTAGGAACCCCTCTCTCTTGTGGGCTGTCTTTCCCTACAGATGGGGTAGTCAGCTCAACCTCATTCTGCAGTGCATTCCCAAATCTGCGTCCGGTATTGAACAAGACAGTCCTCTTCTTCTTCTTCTTCATAAGCAGGGTCTTCAACTCCTGTTGACCCTGGGCTAGGCTCATAACCATCTCTTAGAACTGGGCATTCTGGGCCTGGAGGGCCTTGATAGCTTGTTCATTAGTAGGTTCAGAAGTCATGATGATTGCTGAAATAAACAGCGAAGAAGATAAGTGACCTGTAAAAAGAGTACCTGTTATGCATATGATGAATGGAATGCGTATGATTTATGTTTTCAAAGACAATCGGGATTCAACTTTGTAGTCAAAAAGGAAACAAACTTTATTAGATTCAACTTTGGAATTTAAATTGTTCAACAAATTGCCCTTAGGCGTTACAAGAATGAAAATTTTGAAAAGTAAATAAAAACTGTAAAAGAAATCATCAATAGGTCCATCAATGTTCCCATGGCCTCCTCTTCTCAGTACGGATATAGTCATTCAAGGTCCGTTCGTTCTCCAATTGCTTGGTCAGCTTCTAGATTTTCTGATCCTGTTCATTGAACCTTTCCCGATAAGAATCCCTTTCTTCCAGCAGTTGCGCCCAAGATCTCTTTAGTGTGTCAACATCAGTGGGTATCTGAGGAGGGAGAACAGTTGGAGGAACCCCGTCTCTATCAGGAACTTCAAGAGTAATAGGCCTGACAGCTTCGTATGGCATACCTAACCTCTGAGCACGGATGCAGACCCATCTGAAGTAGGATTCCATTGGTAGAGAAGTCTTTGGTCCCAACTCATGTGGGTCAGCTTTGTGAATTCTATCCCAAGCCCGGATGAATTTACGACGCAGCTCGTCACTATCTACCTGAAATTCAAAACTGATGTGAGGTACCAACATCTTATGAGGCCCTGCTCTTCTGGCTCTTCCAAACTGACGGAGAGCTAAACATGGATTATAAGATATTCCTCCCTGGGTACCAATCAAAGGAACATTAGGATACTCTCCGCAACAATCAATAACAGCCACCTCATCCAAACCTCTGAGAGTCCAAATGATGTTATTATCAGTAAGAGACATTATCCTATGAGCTCAGCCTCTTCCTTCTTTGTTCTCCAACACGAACTTAGGGAGGTGAGAAATAAACCACCTCACCAACAAAGGAGCACAACACCACAGAGTTCCCCGTCTTCGGGCAGTACGAGCATAGAGCTGTTGCAGGATATCACCCAAGAGAGTGGGCACAGGGTTCCGAGAGATGAAGATCCTTATGGAATTGACATTAACAAAGGTATCAGGATTTGGAAATAATACTAGACCATAGATTAAGAGAGCCAGGATGTCTTCGTATGCCCTGAAGTCTAAGTCATTCCAGAAACTATTAGCTTTACCAACCAGAAACTTAGCCAAAAAACCCTTAACTCCGCTTCTAGTCTCCCAGTTAGCCATTACCTCTTCTTTGGTCAAGGGAAGGGCTGCAACAATGTCCTCAGGCCTAAGAGTCTTTTCCCAACCGGTGAATGGAGTTTGTTCTAAAACAGGGATACCAAGCAAATCAGTGAATTCTTCCAGGGTAGGGACCAGCTGGAAGTCTTGAAAAGTGAAGCAATGATATATGGGATCATAAAACTGGGTCAGGACGCTCATCAGCTGTTGGTCCCACTTTGAAGTGACTAAACCGAGAAGAGAACCATGCCTCTTGGTGAAGGAAGTAGTATTTGGAATCCTGTCAACCAATTCTTTAAGCAAATCAGGTGGGTGAACAAAGTTGAGCCGGATAGTATTCCTTCGCACGGGCATCATGATGTCCTACAAAACAGAGCAAAGATGAAACCCTCTTGTCTTTGAAATGGGTTAGTCCTTATGCAGGATGCATGCAATGTTATGATGGTATGATGTTATGGTAAAGCACACCACAAGTATTCACAAAAGGCAAACATGGTAAGGCACACAAGTCACACAAGACAACCCTTAGAGTTTAGGCCAGCATGAAGTTTAGGTACTACCCTCTTTCAGTTTCAGTTGGTTAAGACCTGTCCTAGAAAATAGTAACTGGGTTCTAGAGGATCTCAATATCACTGACTACCCTCAATCGGTCATAACTCCAGCTTCGCAACCTTTTCTTGCGGCCGGAACCATCGCGAGAGTTTAGCCTCAATGAGTGTAGCATACTGCTACTGTTCTATGGCCAAGTTGGGTCAATTTAGGGTTCTAAGGTCGGTTGGTGCTTAATGACTCCTCAGAAGACCCATATTCTCCTTGTTCCAACACAAGGGATATCGGTACAAACCAAGGTGTCACACCAATGTAGCTACTGCTTCACCCGTGTCGGTCTATGCCGGACAGGTCCCTTACAGTTTATTGCTACCTAAAAGGGTATTCCCCAGATCCGGGTTAGGATCTATGAAACTCCGATGCAAGCCCACAATATTAAAGCAAACAAGGCATACAATTGAAAACATAGAATGATCTAATCCTAAAGTACACCTCACTTAATATCTCTCCCCAGCAGAGTCGCCAGTTCTGTGATCGGTGGAAATAGAACTGACTGTTTTGGAATGCTGGTTCGCGTTTACGTTTTGCAAAATGTCGCGGTAAGCAAGAGTCGCCACCGTCTTTTATTTTCTCCAACAAGGAAAGGACAAAAGCACAGCAAAATTCCTTTTCGAGATGTTTCTCGGTTCGGGAGGTAGATTATAGAAAGGGAAGGTGTTAGCACCCTTTCTATCCGTGGTTATCCACGGGCTCTTAGGTACTTGCTCACTATGTTTTCAAAAATGTTTGCTTTTCTTGTGTTTGTGGGTTTTGAAAAAGTTTGTTTTGAAAACTTCTAGGTAACTCTTGTATCAGTCCTCAAGAGTGTATGAAGTGTTTGTTTGAAAACTTTTGTCAGAAAAGTGTAGGTGCAAAAAGTATTTTTGTTTTGAAAGAGCAAGTACCCAGGAGAAATCTACCTACTCAAAAGAAATTAAGCTGTGTAAATGTCCTTTAGACAGTACTATCCCACTATTGAGAAGTAGGTAGCACCATCGTTGGAGTTATTCGGGTCAATTCGATTATAGGGACATGTGTGGTCACCAAAGCAATAGTAGGACGCCTTAGCGGTAACCCTAATGTCCTAGATCCTTTTTTATCCGAGGCAACCGTTTCGAGGCAACTTGGATCTTTAGACAGGAGGGCGACCTCTAAAACACCCTATACTCAATGACCACGTCGAGGCAACCAAGTGAGGCGTACCCTAAGAGTGGCATGTGCGAGTGTGTCAGGATTCAGTTAAATTATCTTTGTACAATTATGGTGAGCTACGGGTTGATTTTATTTTTCAGGCAAGTCTTGTCATGCATAATTAACAGTTAATAATTTGCGGAAAGTAAATTGCGGAAAGTAAATCTACGCTATTACAAGGCGTCGGATATTTACATCGCCAAAAACATAACCCTTTGGAAAATAAATGCGGAAAATTAAAGAAAGCGATAAAAGGGCCTAATTACGCTATTACATTCTCGGAGCAATTACATAAATATAATCAAAAAAATAATATGCGCGAAAAGAAATTAAATCGGAGAAAGTCTTAGGGTTTTGACCCCTTTTGAGAAAGAATGAAGTTTTGGTTATTTTTGCATTTAATTAAACCTAATTCTAATTAATTAGATAAAAGAAATATTTTTTTATGTTTTTTATGTTTTTTATGTTTTTTAATGAAAATAAAATAAAAAATAAAAAGAGATTAAAATTGTCAAAAGAAAAACCCTAATTCTATGTTGATTTTATTTATTGTGAAAAAAAAAATTAAAGTTAACCTAATTAAAAAGACTAAATCAATTTTGTTAGTATTTAGTTACAAAAATAATAAATAAAAGGTGAAATTAATAATAATAATAATTATTATTATTATATTTTAGTTTTCTGATTTTATTATGAAAATAATTAATTTGTGAGTTAATTAACTAATAATAATAATAATTAATAAAAGAAAATAAAAGGCAAAAGAAAATAAAAAGGAATAATAAACCAGGGGGGGTGATGGCCCAACAAGGAGGTTAATCTGGAAATTCTGGCCCATTTGCACACAAGCCCTTGTTGACTTTGGAGATTGTCCAGGCGTGCTTTGACTAGGGAGTACCATGGTCAGCATCTCATGGCCATTAGATTTGTGACTGTGGCCACTTGGCATGTGGGATGTGAAAGTGTATGGTGGAACGCTCTTGGACTGCCTGCATATGAACATGTTAAACAAAATAATATAGGAGTTTTGGGGGACTTGGGAATCGAACCCAGGTCCCAATGATCACCAGCCAGCGCATCAACCACCAACCCATTTGCACGCGTTTGATAACATAATAACAATCAATTATAATATTAAGAAACAAAACGCTAAGTTGTCAAGCCAATAAAGCGTGCGCTTATTTTGAATGCTCCAATAGCATATCAACAACTCATCATCTTCTTCCTTCGCCTGCACAAAAAATACATTAGATAGCGGGGGTTTTTAACCCCCATAAAACATGATGACCAAAAATAGCGAATAGAGTTGTGCTCTATATAAATATTTCGCGAATAGTCCAGTGTGTTCGTCTTGATTCAACGGTTCCAACCATGGGTCTTAAGGGTTCTAATTTTGCCTGGACTGTAAAACCCCAATTTTAGATCATAAGAACCCTAGAATTCGTCAATGGCAACTCTTGATTCTGTGCATCATAATTCAATTAACCTGTACCATTAGCTTCGTATGGATTCAAGTAATGCAAAACAAACAATAAATCATGTTAATGATGCATGAATTAGGCTATTCGATTTTCAAAATAACAAGCAAACCGTGAAACTGTTCTTGGTGATTTCTTGAGCTTTAGTGCTTGGTTTTGATTGCAATACGTCTCTGGGAACCCCTGCAATAGATTAGAATCAATAAAAGCCTTTGAATTGTGCTAGAATATGGAAATCAGTTTTGACTTTTCTTGGATTTTTTTGAATGTGGTTATGGCTTTTTCTGCAGCAAATTCATGTATGCATGAGTAGGCTTCACTTGTGTATATATAATAGAATAGAATTAGGTTAAAATCTTGCACAAAGATCCATTGGAATGATGATTCAATATTTGATTGGAAATCACATCTTTTTGAATCTTTTTGATTAAAGAAAGTTGCCAAACTTGGAGATTTTTGTCCCTTTGATTTGCACACGAATTTGCCAGCCTTTTTAGGTCATTCTTGCTTCACAAAAAGATTGAAAAATCAAATCTTTGTATTTCCTACAATTTAAATTAATTAAATGAATTAATATTGATTAAAAATCCAATTAATTAATAAAAAATAAAAAAATAAATTCCATTAAGCTTGATGGGTCGTGCATAAGTCATGGATAAAGTTTCAAGAAGAAATTTGAGGCCCATTAGCAAAAACAAGGTGTTTTGAGAAAAGTTGACTTTTGCAAATTCACAAAATTTTCCCAACTTCTCCAATGCATATCTTGCTCAATTTTGATCATATGAACATGTTCGTGGACATTTTGGAAAGGTCTTGAAGTCCTCTAACCAATGCCTTTGGTCCCATGTCATTTGGATTTACCAATCTCATGTTATGGCCTTTGACTTAAAGTGCATTTTTGTTGACTTTTGAAATTGACCTATAATGTAGAAATTGATAACTTTTTATGAGAGCATTTCTTGGACTTGGAGTGTGAAGATGAGTTGTAGGAAATGTCATCCCCTTCAAAATGAGAATTGGATGAGATTTTTATGATGAACCATGAAAGAGTTATGCCCTGGTCAAGATACAGTTGACTTTTCTGCTATCCAAAAATAGTAACTTTTTTGCATCTTGATGATTTTTGAGCCATTCTTGTGGAATCATGATCAAGGCTTGATCAAATGATGATTGTGGACTCAAAATAAGATGTTGACCAAAAATTCTGACTTTTGACTGTGGAATTAGGCACTATGAGTCTTGAAACTTGTCATGCAGGTGATTGAGAATGTATAAGGGCCTATGAGACTTGATTGAGCCATTGAAAACTACAAATTCTTTGAGAGAACCAAAACCCTAATTTCAGCTGGCTTAGGAGGTGGTTGGACTGTGCAACCCTTGAGAAATCTTGAACCATTTGAAGATGATATCTTGATAAATCTTGAAGAATATGGGAGGGCAAATTTTGGGGTACAACATCAGGCATAGTTACTTGAGATTAGGTCAAAATCCATTATGCGGCTTCTAACGTATTCGAATTTTGGTGATCTTTCACGCGTAAACAACTCTTGATTTGTGAAGATAAAATGGAGATGACATCAAGGAGAGTCATACGTAAAAAGAACTGTTCAAAAATATTGAATAATGAAGAAGTTACAATCGTTTGAACTTGATACTGAAGAGGCCGACTTTTGCAGTTGATTTTTTAGTCATCTGGACCATTGACTGAGCAAACTTACGATGCGAGGCTTGAAACTTGGCACAAACATCCTTGAGAACACATTAAGGACCATAAAGATCATTTGAAACTTTTGAAACTCAATTTTGCTTAAGAAATATCAAACCCTAGCTGCTGACTCAAAGCCTAGGAAGAGAATCTGTCAGATCAAATCTTGTGCCAAATTGAGTGTTTGAGAAACCATGGGATATCATCTTGAGTGAAAAATGGGAAGGCAAATTTTAGGGTACAACAGCTTCCCCTGTTCAATCTTCTTAAACCTGAAAAGCGAGATCGACGTGTTTGTCGTTTGTGGCTTGAAAGTGGAAGATGATTGAACACTAGAGTGCCCAGAAATTTGCACTTGATGATGCGCTAGTTGATTGTGTAGGGAATGAGCTTAAAGATGCCATTTGGAGAAATGATGGAGAGTTGTCAGAGATAGGCTTATAGATTCCATTCAAAGGTGATTGTTGATAGAAGTGGACAAAGTCTGAACTTTGAATTTAACAGAAAAGAAATCAGAATAAACCTTTGGTCGATTTAAATTGGAGCTAGCAGAAGTCTTGATGTTTGTTGGAAAGAATCAGAATATCTTTTGGAGCGATTTTAAACTGAACCAAAAGATATCTTGGATTAATCTTGACTGGAAAGCATCAAAATAAATCTTGGTGCAATTTATCTGAACTTGAGAAAATTTTCGGTGGGGAAGAATCAGGATAAATCGTTGAGAGATTTAAACTGAACCAAAGGGGTGTGGATAGTGAGGTTATGAGAACCTGGGTAGTACGGTTACTTCGAAATAAAGCCTGGATAGTAGGGCTATGAGAAGGAACCTGGGACGTTGGGTTACTTCGAAATGAAAGCCTGGATAGTAGGGCTATGAGAAGGAACCTGGGTCATAGGGTTACTTCGAAATGAAAGCCCGGATAGTAGGGCTATGAGAAGGAACCTGGGTCGTAGGGTTACTTCGAAATGAAAGCTTGGGTCCGTAGGGATATGAGAAGGAACTTGGGTCGTAGGGTTACTTCGAAATGAAAGCCTAGGTCGTAGGGCTATGAGAAGGAACCTGGGTCGTACGTTTACTTCGAAATGAAATCCTGGGTCGTAGGGCTATGAGAAGGAACCTGGGTCGTAGGGTTACTTTGAAATGAAAGCCTGGGTCTTAGGGCTATGAGAAGGAACCTGGGTCGTAGGGTTACTTCGAAATGAAAGCCTGGGTCGTAGGGCTATGAGAAGGAACCTGGGTCGGATTTTTCAAGATAAATCCGTGTGAAGTTGTATTTGGTCGTGCAAATGATTACTCTGTTTAGTTTCAGGAGCTAATCTTGGACTCGAGTCTGGGAAAATAAATCCATGACTGCTGCTGGAGAGTATTGGAAATAGAATTCCTGACTGTTTGTAGAAAACTGTGGTTCTTCTACTTCCGCTGGGGAGAGACTCTGCTTGAGAATAATTCTGCGGGGAAGAATCAGGATAAAACGTTGAGAGATTTAAACTGAACCGGCAGAGGTCTGAAGGAAATATTTGTTATGTAGATGGTCAATCAGTCCTTTCTCGGGAATTGATCTGTAATTGATTTGTCCACAAATAGTTATCTTGTCGGAAATTTGATGATAATTTCCTGTTGATTGATTTTTCCTGAAAAGATGAAGAGTTAGTTGTATGTGATGCCATGATGTATGAAATGCATGACATGAGATTGCGCTATATGCATTTGTGTTTTCAATGCCATGAAATATGAATGTAATGTATGAACATATTAATTATTCTGCTGCAATGTTGCTGGACTCAGGGAAAATAAATCCCAGAGTACTGCTAGGAATGAGGAGTGTAAGTCTTCATATTTTGTTGAAGTTGAAGCATGGATGGATGAGTTTCCATTATTAGAGAAATAAACTCTATTGGGGAAGGGAAACGTCGTGCATTACTTGTGGACTTTGTGAAATCCTGCTGGGGAATCCTGAGAAGTTGGGCGACTTTCACTGGGGAATCTCTGGAATGGTAACTAGAATTTTTGCTTCGTCGGGATGTGAGAGCACCTGATACCATTAGGCTGCATATTGGAGATACGTTAGTGATCCTGTAGTAGGATGTCCTTGTTTCCGCTCCTGCTGGAGAAAGTACCTATGGGGATTGTAGAGCAGTCTGCTGGGGAAGAGGAGCTGTCGTCCCTTGATTTATGATAATCTGGGAAGCAAATTCAAACTGGGTAATCTTTCCTTTTGTTGGAGAAATAATCCCTGTCGCCAATCTGGATCGTATTTGAATCGTATTTGCAAGAGAATTGTATCCTCTGTTTGGGAACTAGTGTGATGTATGCGTTTGTTCGGAGAAGATTAAAACTCTTCTATTTGCTGGCAAGTTTGACTATGTCATTGGCTGGAGGATGCCCCATTTTTGTTTAAAGATGCTTCTGCACTTGTCGGGGATAGCCTTGTGACTCTGGCAACTTCACTGGGGATCACCTTATGAAAGGTATTTTGTGGGGATTTGTCACTGTCTATAGTAGTAACTTTTATAGTAATACCAGAAAATGTTTGCTTGGTCACACATGACCCTTTATATGTGAGAGCCAGTTTGCCCCTAGAGTTAATCTGGTGCCCCTCGATGTTTGAGATTTTGATCACGTTTTGGGTAGCCCTGAACTTTCTAGGGATATTTTCTAAGACTGTTGTGGAAGGAAATAAAGACTTGATACTGACACCATCTGGTACTACTGGCACCAACAAACAAATTGGTGGTACCCAAGATCTTTGGTCAAGTCTCAGAATTTTCTAAGAACTGTCATGGGAGGATACGAAGACATGATACTGGCACCATCTGATACTAAATGTACAAACAAGTGATTTGATGGTATCGGAATTCTTCATAGTGGATTCTGTTCAAACCCATGATCAACATAACATTGCCACTTGAGTGATTCAGATGAAGATTTGCCCCTTGAGTGATTCAACATTTCTTTGAGAGATTCTTTGAATCTCTACTTGACTGCCCCAGATGTGTTGGACAATGGTCATGTCGTGCCCCTTGGTTATGAGAGATTTGACATTTGAAGCGTCTTTCCATTTGAAGTGATTTTGTTTATTGAGAGAGGTTTCATTTGCTGAATACTCGTCGTGTGGATTTCTCTGTTGTCAAACAATTAGCCATATGCAAACGGCGGTATTCACAATAATGCAAAATTTATTCTTGTCTTGAAGTTTTGAAAATGCGTTTTAGCAGATAAAAGAGTTTTGCAAGTATGTGAGTTTAAATAAAGATTTCGAGTAAGCCTTACAGGAGTCAGGATACCTTTTGTAACAGTATGCTTTCGAACTAACCCATGCTTCAATAAGGACTTTGAAAGGTTGTATCATGGTCTGGGTTCATGGTTTAAGAAACAAAGGATAAAGGCTCAAAGTGTATTTGTATCCACCCGCTCTTCGTGATGTTCTTCAGTCCTAAACTCAGTTAATTGTGCGTTTGAACTCCAATTGAGTCTGGAATGACGCGTTGGTGATGGCTCAGACAAGTCAAGTTTGTCGGAAGGCAGTCATTTTTGCAACATTTTTCATGTTGTTGAGGATTTGCAGTGACCTCTTTATTTTGATTTATTATCCTTAATTTTGCCTGACTGTTCTTGTTTTTGAGATTACAGTCAGCGGGATGCCCCAGTTTTTCTTAAGTCTCCTTTGTAGGTTTTGACTAAGTGGGATTTTCTCTTGAGAGCTAAGGACTGCCTATTTGGTAGGGAACCATCACTGTCTTTTGATTCCAAAGGAATATTTTGATGTCATTTGTTGTATTACAAGATGAGAGTTTGCAATTTGAACGCACATTTGAATTAACTGAGAGACTACTCTGCCCTAGGTTTTGATTAAAGGTTTCAATTTGTGTAAAAAGGAAACTTCTACTTCTTTGGCTCGAAGGGGTTGACTAGGGATTATCTTCCTTATAACTCCAATGTTTAGGATTTGAAAAAAACGCCTGTACATCGTCAGCAAGGTCTATCCAAAAGCATACTGTATGAGATTAAGGCATTGTTTTCGTCATCCTCCTTTTAAAGGCTTGCAACTTTTGAAACAAGAGTTGAATATCATGAAGAGAATAAAAAGCATAGTTTAGGATATAATGAAAATGAATGGATTGATTTAAGACAAACATATTTAATGCATTAATGAGAGTAACCAAAGTCTGACATAAAGATAAGTGTTTTAAGCAAACAAAGAAATTACAACTGAAAATTTGAATAAACAGAAAATCTCCTCGCCCAGATCGTCACTTCACGTGGATGCCCTTGAGGGGTGATAGAAGAGCTCCAGTTGATCGTCTTGTGTAAATTCCAACACTCCTTCATCGATTAGGTCTTGAATTCTGTTCTTCAGAGCCCAACAATTGTTTGTATCATGCCCAGGACTATCAGAATGGTATGCACACCTCTCATTGGGACAGTAATTAGGAGCAGCAGTATTAAGATTCTGGGGGGGGGAGTTTTTAATGTAATTAGCTCCTCCTTCAACATATATTGTAGTACCTGAGCTAGTGACATGTCGATCCTGGTGAATTGTCTCTTAGGTGCGACCTCTTTGCGCTGATTCCCCTGTTGTTGTTGGAGAGGTTGTTGTCAGGTGTTGCACCCCAAACTTTGCCCTCCTAATTTCTTCTATTTTGTCTTAGACTATCGCATTCATCTGCATATATTCCATTAGGTCATTAACATACATTTGCATCCAATAAAGGCTGATTTCTTATTCAGGCTGTGAACAGTGGAATTAGGATGGTCAAGAGAATCGGAGTTTCTCTTCATTTTGTTCAAACTTGGTAGTGGTTCTTCAATGGAGGTTTATCGGACTAAAGTCTCACTTCAAGGCTACATGGAGCACTACCCTCCCCTTGTTGGAGGTTCGTCATCATCTAAGGACTACTTGTTTTATAAGTCGACCTTTTTCCAAGATGCCTAAGGGATTGAATCAAAGTTTTTTCCTTTGACGAGCGATTAAGGATTTCTTTGGGTTTTATTAAGTCCAGGTATGTCTTATTAAGTTAAGTTATGGGTCAGGAGTTCATTTAGCTCATTTTATCAAATGAAATGTGGTTGTTTCAAATTCAAGATGACTAGAATTTATGGATTCAATTGAGATTAAGGTTCAGTAATTAAACATGCCATGGAAGTATACTAATTTTACTTTCTTACCGAGCGTTGACCGGCTCAAGGGCTCATATATGTTATGAATTCCGTTGGCAAATAATCAAGAAACATAATTCAAGGTATCGGTTTATGACTCCCTTATGGCCGGTTCAAACATGTAGATTGGAAAGCCCATTTATATGGATGTGTTCTACTAGCGGGACATTCAAGTGGATCAATATTTTAAGGTTGCAAGATTCATCCATAATGCAAAATCTCATTCAAGATTCATTCGAGGTAAACCAAGGAATTTTGAAATGAAAGGCTGAGAAATTTTTGGGTGCATTGATATGGCCATATTGCGCAAAATTTTGTATTTGGTGATTGAGTCAAGTCTACATAGCATTATGTTTATCTTTGTTAAAGGTTCGAGTTTCGACTATTCAAAAACTATTACAAAGATTTCAATGGCCATTACAAGTTATGTCCAAACACCCAATACAAAATTCCGATGCTAAAAGGGTCCTGCTGTACACACACAAGAGTAGTTCAGCAAATCATAAATCCACAGTCAAAGAAAATAGAGCAGTTGTTACATAATTATATTGCAGCCCTACATGTATCAACCAAACCAGTTCAAAAGTGGAACAAGAAGAATATATGAAGGAACAGATCGATTGGAGCTACATTGAATTTGTTGACAACCAAGATGTTTTGGACCTTATTGAAAAGAAACTTGGAGGAATTATTGCTCTCCTAGATGAAGCTTGCATGTTTCCAAAGTCAACACATGAAACATTTTCAAACAAGCTTTATCAAACATTTAAGAGTCACAAGCTCTTTATTAAACCAAAACCTTCTCAAACAGATTTCACTATTGCATATTATGCAGGCGAGGTGCAGTACCAGTCTGACCAATTTTTAGATAAAAACAAGGATTATGTGGTTCCTGAACATCAAGATTTGTTGGGTTCTTCCAAATGTCCTTTTGTAGCGGGCCTTTTTCCTCAACTTCCAGATGAGACATCAAAATCTTCTAAGTTTTCTTCTATTGGTTCCCATTTTAAGCTGCAACTACAACAACTAATGGAGACATTAAACTCAACGCAGCCTCATTATGTTAGATGTGTGAAACCAAACAACCTCCTCAAGCCAGCTGTTTTTGAGAATGTCAATATTATGCAACAACTTCGTTGTGGTGGTGTTTTAGAGGCGATCGGGATTAGTTATGCTGGGTACCCAACCCGTCGTGCTTTCTTTGAGTTTATAAATCGATTTTACATCCTTGCTCTAGAGGTCACAGAAGCACACAACATTGAGAAGGCACGAGAGTTGGTTTAAGGCAGAGCCTCCAGCAATAGTAGTTGCAACAGTTGAGAGTTTGTGTCAAATGCTAGAAAAACAACTTTTTTCACTTGCAACCTTGCGGGTGTTGGTTGTTGATGAGGTTGACTTCATATTCAATTCTTCAAAGCAAGCGAGTTCTCTCCGGAAGATTTTGACCTATTCATCCTGCAATAACCTTCAGACAGTGTTTTCCAGTGCATCTATACCACAGCACAATCGATTTCTTAACGAAGTTGTGCAGCATAAATGGACTAAGAGGGATGTGATCCATATTCACGTTAATCCAGTGGAGCCCATGCCATCTCGCCTATATCACATATTTATAGTATGTGATAAGAAGAGAAAACTACAAACCCTGTTATCCTTGATTCAATCTGATGCTCCTGAGTCTGGCATTATATTTGTTAGTGAGCAGTCTGAGAAGTCGAAAAAGACTGGAAATGCTCCGTCCACATCCCTTGTGATTAACTTTCTAAAGACATCATATCATGGTTCTTTAAATATCCTCCTTCTCGAAGATGACATAAATTTCAATTCAAGAGCAGCTTCTATGTTGGAGGTCAAGAAAGGTGGCGGCTATCTTCTAGTGGCAACAGATGTAGCTTCTAGAGGAGTTGACTTTCCAGAAATGACTCACATATACAACTTTGATCTACCAAAAATGCCATTGATTATCTTCATCGAGCAGGGAGGACTTGTAGAAAACCATTTTCTGATGTTAACTGTTCTGTCACAAAGCATTATAATCTCTGAGGAGCAGTTTGTTCTGCAGAGATATGAAAATGAGTTGAGAAGGTATATTAAGTAAAGTTGACAATGTTAGGAAGGAATCAATTGGAATTCTTATGAAGCTTACAAAGCATGTTGGAACTGCAATCCGTCCCATTTGTCTGATTTAGTGTGCTGCATGCTTGAAAGTTTATCAAGCTTAGAAGATCAAGGGCTCAATTACGTTAAGCTTCACGCAGCAACCGTTGGAATTAAATCAGAAAAGCTTGAAAGTTTTAGAATTTCCATTGCCAAAGGTTCTCCAATGTGGGAAACTTTAGACTCATGTATTAAAGTTGTTGATGCAGAATCATTGAACACATTGATCCCACGACTCGCTCATTTAGTACGATCCGGTGTGGGTCTTAATACTAGAGTTGGTTTTGCCAATTTCATTACTTTGTTGCTTGAAAGTGTTGGTGTTGACATCAAGCCATATGCTAATATTCTGGTGAGATTGTTGTTTTCCGTTGTCAAAGAAGAAAGAGTACTACTGTAAAACACGCCTTTGCAGGTGCCTGTGCAAAACATTGAACTATGTTGCAGTCTCACAAGCCCAGAAATTTATTGAAGATACTGCAGCTTTAAGTGCTGGTAACAAAAGCTCTCAAATTGCATGTGCATTTATCTTAAGAAGCTATTCATCCAGGGCAACATATGTTATTGGTGGATATCATGCAGTTATCATTCCAGTTGTTTTCCTTTCAAGGTTTGAGGATGACACTAATAAATCTCAAGCCACTCAAAAGAAACAATTTCGGCATCATCCAGCATTATTGTGGAAATTACAGGACCAGCAATCAATTGATGAATTGGATAAGGAACTGAGTCACTCAGATGGATACATCCTAATGTATGGTTCCTTACTAGGTGATACAAATTCTTCTGCTGTCGGGAGGGGGAATCATACTTTCCTGCTCAATGCAAGAATTGGGGGACAACAATTTCATTCTGTAGGATCTGAATCCACTTCTGGGCGGTCACCTTTGCGACAATGCTCTCCCTCGCCATCAAGTAATGACCACACTTGTCTAATGGAAAATTTTGATAAACAAGACCATCCTCGCACTCGTAAAACATCTCATTTTTGGCAGGTATGCAAAGCCAATATATTGAAGATTCTTCACCCACCCTTTCTCCTAATATTCAGGTTGGAGACCTGCCAAGATCATCACAGGTAAAAGACTTGCGGGGTCCATTACCTTCAGCGAGTTTTCAGTCAAGGTATCAACAACAAGCACGAATGACTCAACAATCAATATTACCTCCACGACAACAATTGATGCCACCGATTCAATTTCAGCCTGCACAATTGCAACAGCTAATGAGTTTACAACAACAACCAAATTATTTGCAACGAGACATGCAATCACAGGCTTCACATAAAAATACAGAAAAAAGAACTTCGGAATCTTAAGGCTTTGAGGTTAAGAATTAAGAGTGAGTTTGAAGAGGAATCAATTCACTTAAGTATGGGCTTCATGCTATTTCCAAAAAAAAAGCTTGAATTTCGTAATAAAAAAAAGAGCATAATCGTTCTCTAATTAACAGTTAGCCAAATTTTAGCTCTGTTCTAACTGCTTCTAACAAACTTCAACAGAATTTCCTAACTATCTATAACAAACTCCAAACTGTTTTCCTAAGCCAAAAACAGAATTCCCAACTAGCATAACCACCTTGTAACAAACTTTCAATCTCACCCTTCAATCCCTAACAAACTCTACTCAAATCAGTGGTTCGGATCGATTCTCCCATAACCGCATCCATCACCTTCAAACTCCTATATAACCGCATCCCCATCTTCAATCTCAGGGGACGATTTTCATTTTTCTCCACCCTTTTATCCTCTCTTGATCTCTAAGATTCTCTCACATACACCACCAGTTTCTCAATCACTTAATCTACACCATTTCACCCTCATTTTTACTCTGTCATATTCAACCCGTTCACACGCCACGAAACAACACAGGAACACAAAAAAATGGAGTAGAAGAAGAAGATGAACAGAGAATGCAAAGAATAAAAGAAAAACACGCAAGCAGAATCAAACACGCAAGAATAGAAATTTGAGTTATCTGAAAGCTACTGGAATTCTTACGCTACCGGCACCATCATCGGAATCTCTCTGTTATGTAAGCTGCAATTTATTTCATTTCTCCATTCTTGTAACGGTTTGCGTCACTAATATAACCATCAATTTATCTAAGGGTTCTATAAGCATCTTCGGCATTTGGTTTTCTTCCCCCTTCTTTCAATTTTTGAGGTTTATGAAGTTGCAGAATTAGGTGGATACGATTGAAAATTCAAAAAAAGGCGTAGGGTTAAGAATCAGGATCCGACTCTGATTGAGGTTTGGTGTTCAATGGTTCACGGTTTGGGAATTGCTGGTTGTTGTGTGACGGTGATAGTATAGCGGAGAGTTATTTTGTTCTTTTTCTTTTTACTCATTTGGTTTTTTTATTTCTTTTCAATATGGATGATAAATAATTCGTAAGTGGACCGGGCTTGCAGTTCATATGCCCGCTTATTTTTGGACCATCGATATGGAGAATATCTTGAAATCATGCATTAGGGGGCCTAATACCCTAATGAACAAAAGGAACATTGGATTCTTTTGGTTTGGGTTAGCATCAAATTACTTCAGCACCCCTTGACTGTAATATGGTACCCCTTGGAGTTTAGTATTTCAATATTTTCCTTTTTGTGAATTGTTTAAATTTGTTCTTCTTTTCTCTTTTATTTCTCTCACATAAAAAAAACAATAAAGAAAAAAAATATAAAAATTCGTTAGTTTTTTTATGCGATTTTTAGGAAGTAAATCCCGATTACCCAATTATACTTGAAATTCATGATTCACCCTTGCTTATTGAGATTTAAATCTCATGCAGGTTCATTAGGCGACATGTAAATACGCCCGAAATTTCGAGTGTGACAAATTTTCACATCGGTGATACCTCAACATTTATTCCGAGTATTGGATTTCTAACTCCTTTCCTTATTGATGTTAACAGCTCACGAGATCTTCAAGCATCTTTGCTTTTTATGCTTTGCTCTATGGACTAGTACTCATTTGGTATATTTCCTTTCTACGTTCACCCTGCATTTATCCATTCTCGTAGATTGTGTGAAGTATAATGATATTAGGAATAAATATAGGCTAGTCTCCCTGTGACTTTCCTTCCTCCTTTTTGCATACGCATCTAAAACTAAAACTTTTTTTCCAAACTTCAAAAATACATAAAAATTTACTGACAAGAATCATGCCTTTCCTATGTTTGGGAGATGATAAGCGGGTTTCTTCTCGATCTTATTGTTCTCTTATTCTAAGGCTTGGCATGGTTCAAGTCTCAAAGAATCATTTCAGGAATAAGTAGAGGCATGGCTAAAGTCTCTCCCTTGAGATTAACTAGCTATTATCTACAAGCAAAAATACCAACCAATACGAACTCTTTTTGCCTTTGGGCCTTCCTTGCAAAACCTTTTCAAAAGAGCATATTAATTCACTTATGTGCTGACGCGTAAGTCTCCAAAGGTCGAGTTGCGGCAGAAGGCAAAATTAATATTTTTCAGTAAAAAAAATACAAACCAACAAAAATATAAGCCGAACTACGGCTGCTCTGATTCCTTAAAAGGGATACGTAGGCATTGGAGTAGGGCCCAAGCGAGCACAATTTTATTTTCCCTACATTCTTTTCTCATTTCTTTTGCATGCATTTTCCCTTTAGCAATAATAAACAGTAAGCATAGATTAAACACACCCATAAGATAGACAACAAGAGTGGATACCGTAGAGTACTACGGGCGTGTGGGGTGCTAATACCTTCCCCTCGCGTAACAGACTCCCTTACCCTTATCTCTCGGTCACAAGACCGTGATTTCACCATTTTCAGTTTTTCTCGATGTTTACCTTTCCCTACCTGTGGGATAAAAGACATTCAATGGAGACTTCATTGTTTGATGATTTTCAGCCGGTTGTTTCATCAGGCCCGTGAGGTAGTAGCAAATTGGGAAGGTCTTCTGGCTTCTTGCCTCATGGGAGGCTGAGCAGTGACTTGATTTCCAATCCTGATTGTTTCCCCTATACGGTTGCAACCGTCTTGACGAAGTTGGTTGACAAGAACTTTCAACTCTTCTTATCCTTGAGCCAGATTTTGGATAAGAGCCATCTGGCCCACCAATTGTCCCATCATTTGGATCCTTATTATGGCAAATTCAGTTTGTAGCCTTTCCAACTGATCATCCTTGTTTCCCTCAAGATTCCCCGTGATCATGCCCCTAGTGAGGAGAGCTTTCACTTCTTCTTTCCCCTTGGATATGTTCAAGAACAAATCTCGGAGTTGGGCGTTTTGACCCTGGATGTCTTTCACTGTTTGTTCCATATCCATCTTACTGAAATAAACAGTAGGAAAATAAGGAGACCTGTGTGGGAGAAACCTGTCATGATATGATGCATGATATGTGAATGCATGTTTTCAAGGATCTCGCGAGGTAAACACAAGAAAAAGTTAGAGATTAAACTTTGATCAACATTTTTTTATTGGAGAACTTTGTACCGGTGGATGTCTTTCCAATAGAATCAAGCTCACCATGTCAAGTGGGTCATAGCCCTTGACTCAAATTGTTGTACTTGATCTTTGACAGTGTTCGGTTGGAGGAAAATAAATCCTATTTCCCCTGGATAGGCGTCTGGTTCAACATGACCCTGCATCATAGTCCCTTGAGATCCTTGAAAAGGTTATTGGAAATGCTATGGTATGATGTCATGATGTCATGCAAAGCAAGTTGTTATATACACACAAAGTTGACAAGTCCTTAGGTTTAGGCTTGCATGGAGGTTGTAGGTAAGTACCCTATTGTAGTTTAGTTGGCTCAACCTATCCTAGTAATAGTGACCGTGTTCTAAAGGATCTCAATATCACCGACCTTTATTCTAGGCATTGTCTCAGTATAATCAATCTTTTCTTGCGGTCGAGATATCCCAAAAGTCCATCCTCGATGAGTGTAGTATCGAGTATCAACCAATTTTCAGCTCTACACCGAAAACGGTTATCTCACTACGTCCTAATGGCCAAGTTTGTTCAACTAGGGTTCTAAAGTCAGTTAGTGCTTCATGACGCCACTCAGCGGCCCCGTATTCTCCTCGATTCACCACAAGGGATACCAGTACCCAGAAATCCGTCACACTAACATAGCCATTGTTTCAACCATATTGGTCTACGCCGTACAGTTTCCACAATCTATTTCTATTTACCTAAAAAGGTGTCCCAGATCCGGGTGGAGGATCAAAGCAAGCCCAAACAAAGAAAAAAATATAAAGCATACAAATCAAAAAATGAAAGCAAGTAAAGGTGATCTAACCCTCCCCACTTTTAAGACGTCCCCAACAGAGTCGCCAGTTCTGTGATACAGTGGGAGAAGTGACTTGAGGTGTTTGTGTTTTGATCGCATTTGTGCGAATAGCAAGAGTCACCACCGACTTTTCTTTTATCCAAAAGGAAAGGTAAAAAAGCACAGGAAAGACCTTTCGAGATTATTTCTCGGGTTCGGGGGGTAGATTATGAAAAGGGAAGGTATTAGCACCCTTTTCATCCATGGTTTTCCATGGGCTCTTAGTTACTCGCTAGATCACTTACTTTTGCTTTGACAATGTGCTTGTGGTGTGGGCTTTGAAAATATTTTGAAAATGTCTCTGTAATGGTTCTCGTTTCTATAAGAACGCGTACAAAGTGTTGTTTCGAAAGATAGTTCAAAGATGTGTTTGTGGAATGTGTTTTTGAAAGTGGTTTTTGAAAAGATGTTTTACAATGGTTCTCGTCTCTATAAGAACGTATACAAAAGGTTTTTTCTTTTAAAAATGTTTTGAGATGAAAGTGTTGGTGTAAAATGTTTTTGTCGTGAGCAAGCGAGCAACTAGGAGCGAATCTACCTACTCGAAAGGTCTTAAATTTTCTTTTCTTTCTCCTTTAGATGTTGCTATCTTACCATTGATTTGGTAAGAAGCCCCATCGTTGGATGTGAAGGGACAGGCGTGGGTCAATTTTTACAGTCATCAAAATCAACTTATGTGACACTTTAGCAATTTTTGTAAGGGACGAGATTGTTTTATCGAAGGCAACGTCGAGGGTCATCGAGGGACTACGATCTTTTTTATCGAAGGTTCATTACAAAAGTGTCCCATATTCGAGGGACATGACTGTGTTTCCGAGGCAACAAGGGAGGTTACCTTAGAGGTGCGCGTGTGAAAAGTGTGTTCGTTTCGAGTTATTTTGTCTTTGAAATTAGGTTATCTAGCGATTGATTTTATGTCTTACCATGCACGCCTAATTACTATACAGTATAAGGAAAACAATAAATTGCGGGAATTAAAATTCTACGCTATTACAGAGTTTTCGGGAATAGGGGTACAAATTTACAAATGGGGATGAAGTAAAAGCCTAATTGAACTATTACAAATTGTAAACAGTTACAATAATCGGAAAAAATGCGAAAATAGTAAATTACATAAAAAAAGAAAAGGGAAATTATTTTATGACTTTATCAAGTAAGGGAATTAAAAAAACTATGAACGAAAAATTCAAGAATTAAAATTCTGAAAAATATTTTTGGTATTTTGTTTATGAGAAAATTAGAAAAGAAAATAAAAACGTATTCTATTATTTTTTTGGAATTTTTATCATGTAGAAACTAAACAATTTAAAAGAAAAGTTAACTAAACAATAAAATGTTAATTAACAAAATTATTCACGGTGTCCTAAACTAAATAATTAAGAAAATTAACTAGTTTAGGAACTATATTTTTTACTTAATTGATTTTTAAGATCTAAACTAAAGATTAAAAAAAATTATTAAAACAAGATAAAATGGGAGATTTGAAGCAGAATTAAGGGAGATGGGGTAAGTAATTCGTTGGGCCTGAGGATGAAATTAGGGGAAAGGCCCACATGTTTGTAACAAGAGATTTAAGAAAGAAAAAAAATAAATAAGTAATAAATAAATTAAAAAAATCAGCTAGGCCGGACCGGGTCAGAGGGTCCAGACCTAGCTTATTACATAATTCGGGTTTAGAAAACTCTAAGGAAATGAGCTTATCGCCTCTTTCTCTGTCCCAAACACAATCCCTAATTTTCTCTCAAATCACGCTCATCCTATTTCTTTTCATCTTTTAGTTTTTTCTCTCAGTTCTTTCCTTTGATTTTTCGCACAACAACAACGAATCTCACCTTCAATCTCTGAGTCGTATCACTAATCTTACGTCTATTTCATCTAATTCATCAATATCTATTTCTCACCGTAAGTTAACAACAACAAAAAAAATGTCACAATTTAATTCAAGCAAGTAACAACAACTCCCATGGCAAAAATCATATGGAAAAACGATGATCAGAAAATGAACAGGGAGAACCTGAAATCGTTTTTTGAGGAAGGTAAAATTTAGAAAACCAGAGGTGAGATAATAAGCTTTCTTGTTGCTTTTATTCTTTTGCATTTTATTCTTCTATTCTTTGTAGATTTTTGGTATCGGTCTAGAAGCTTCACGGCGGCTAAAATAGGAGGGGATCGCTGCTCGGCGTCGGTAATTCGTGAAAGGGGAGGCCACTCGGTGATTAAAGGCGAAGGTGGCACTGCATCATGGTGTCTGGAAGTGGCTCCGGCGATACAAAAGGGCCATTTTCGGTGACGTGCAGGAGCGTTTCTGGTGACACGTGAATTTATTTTTGACGAAGGTGGTTTTGGGGATATTGGAGTTTCTTCTTCTACTTTTTCAGCTTTGATTTTGCATTATTGTTGTTCCCTGATTTTGATGTTCTATTGTTTGCATATTTTGGAAACCAAGATCATTGTTGATTGGTTATTGGCTTGGTATAAAGGTATGATATTTTGGGAGTTGTTAACAATGAAGAAGTTAATATCATGAGTGGTACAGTTTCATGGTTTATGAGTAGTATCTGGTGATTTTTGTTTTTGGTTGTATTTGAAGAGTTTGGTGGAGATTTTAGGGAATTTTTTCTGATTTGGTTGAATGGTTCGGCCTTGAGGGGATTTTATGAGTGCTTATGCAGAATTTTTGCAAAGGTTGGGAGTGAATTTTCAACAGGGGAGGAGATGTTGTGATAGTGAAGGTTTATGGTTTAGTGAGGTGAAACGTTAAGGTTGCTGCAGATTTGTGTTTTCTTTGGCTTTTTTTTGTGATATCTCCTGCTGCTGATTGTTTCTCTCCTTTTATAAACTAATTCTCTTGCTGGATTTATTCATGAATAAGAATAGATTTTAGGGGGGAAATGTGAGAATTTGAACAATTAGGGTTGTTGTCTTAATTGCTTTTTGGTTGCAGATTTGTGTTGCCTGTTTTGGTGTAATTGTTGGACTGTCATGATGCAGATTTTTGGACTCGTATGCAGGTTGGTCATGGCAGTTTTTTGGGCAGTTTTGGCTTAGGTGATACTTTTCTAACTTGTCCCTATCTTCTTTCCTCTTTCCTCTTTCTATGAAACAAAAGCAGCTTTTGCTTATTTCTGTAACTTTCTGAAGGATTTGCATTTTCGGAAAATGATGACAGGGTGCATACCATGAGCTAGCATTGCTATGCTATTGCTGCTACATTTTTTTGCCCTTTGTATTTTTTTAGCAGCCTATGTTGCTGCTACCTTTGCTTGTTTCTACTTTTGTTTATGCTGTTGTTTGTCCTTGTTGTATTGTGCGCTTGGCAGCTTTTGGATTGGGCAACCTTGGGTTATTGTATTGTTTGACGTTTTGGACTGGGCAACTTTGGGCAATTTTTTTTCTTTTTTGTGAACCAAGATCCAAACCTTGTGTTTTTGCAAAAAATAGGAGAAGATTGGATCATGATAAAAACAAACCCTTTTAAACTGATTCCAAATGCAAATCCTCATGATGAGAAGTTTCTTGAAAAATTTGATTTTATGCTTAAAGTCTCATGTTGCTAACACTTTTTTTTCCTTTCATGTGATGAATGTTGACTTGGAGGTGAAGAAGACAAGGCAAGGTTGAAGATTGATGCTAGGTTCAAAGAAACATGAAGAATTGAAAATGAAAAACCCATGGTTGGAAACCAAATGAAGCATGGAGGATTTTAGAAGCAAGTTATCATATGCTTAGGGAGGACTTTAGGTTTCTATGTACAAAAACTTGTGTAATTTTCTTGTAACTTGTAATTTGAAGCTTGGAAAACATGAATTAAATTTGTATTTTGTAAACTTGAATTAAATTGAATGAGTATGAAATCTTGAATTATTTTGTGAAGAGAACTTCGAATCAAAATGGATCTTAAACCCTTGATGTCTTGAATTTGCATCATGAAATGATGAACTTTGAATGATGAATGCACATGAACATTTGAGCGTCTTGATTCTTGAATGAGCCTTCGAAATCATAATGGACTTGAGCTTTGTATCTTGGCTTCTAAGTAATTTAACCATATTATTTTCCATCCTTTAATCTTAAATCAAATCTCTGAATAAAGTGAATGCCTTATGAGCTTAAACATGTCCAACATCGATCCAATAATCATCATTGTTTTGACATCAACGATTCAAAATGCTAGCATCAAAACGATTAATGAATTTTCGAATCAAACCTTCCATTTTCATGAATTATCCCGACATAAGAATCAATTTTTTTTTTGAGAAAAATGATTACGACATGAACAAAGCCTAGGAGTTAAGAGCATTCAGAATCAACCAAATGACCTATGACGATTCGATAATTTTCAAGGTCTTCAAAGCACAATTTTCCTTTGATCCTTGAAGAGAATTTGTAGATGGCATTGCTTATGACAATGTGCAAGAATAATCACCTCAAGATCTTGAAAATTGAGGAAATTACGATTCTTGGAAATCAGGCATAGTTACTTGAGATTAGGTCAAAATCCATGATGCGACTTCTAACGTATTCGAATTTTGGTGATCTTTCACGCGTAACCAACTCTTGATTTGTGAAGAGAAAATGGAGATGACATCAAGGAGATTCATACGTAAAAGTAACCGTTCAAAAATATTGAATAATGATGAAGTTACAATCGTTTGAACTTGATACTGAAGAGGCCGACTTTTGCAGTTGATTTTTTAGTCATTTGGACCATTGACTGAGCAAAGTTACGATGCGAGGCTTGAAACTTGGCACAAACATACTTTAGAACACATGAAGGACCATAAAGATCATTTGAAACTTTTGAAACTCAATTTTGCTTAAGAAATACCAAACCCTAGCTGCTGACTCAAAGCCTAGGAAGAGAATCTGTCAGATCAAATCTTGTGCCAAATTGGGTGTTTTGCGTTTGTGTTCGCAAATGTTGCGGCTTAGCAAGAGTTGCCATCGACTTTTCTTTTATCCAAAAGGAAAGGTGAAAAAGCACAGGAAAGACCTTTAGAGATGTTCTCTTGAGTTCGGGGGGTAAATTACGAAAAGGGAAGGTATTAGCACCCTTTTCATCCATGGTTTTCCATGGGCTCTTAGTTGCTTACTAGATCACTTGCTTTTGTTTGAATGTATGCTTGTAATGTGAGTTTTGAAAGTATTTTGAAAATTTGACTTTGTAATGGTTCTCGTCTCTATAAGAATGCATACAAAGTGTTGTCTTAAATATGTTCAAAGAGGTGTTTGTGGAATGTATTTTTGAAAGTGATTTTGAAAAGGGTTTCCTTTGTAATGGCTCTCGTTTCTATAAGAACGCGTACAAAGTGTTGTCTTTCGAAAATGTTTTCAAAATGAGAGTGTTGGTGTATAGAATGTTTTTGTTATGAGCAAGCAAACAACTAGGAGAAAATATACCTACTCGAAAGGTCTTAGATGTTATTTTCCTCCTCCTTTAGACATTGCTATCTTACCATTGTTTTGGTAAGAAGCCCCATCGTTGGATGTGAAGGGACAAATGTTGGGCTGTTTGTATAGTCATAGAAGGAAACCTATGTGACATTTTAGCAATTTCGTTTTAGGGACTAGATCGTTTTACCGGAGGCACCATCGATGGACTACGATCTTTTTTATCGAAGGGTCTTTGCTAAAACGTCCCATATTCGAGGGACATGACTATTTTCGGAAAGGCAACAAAATGAGATTACCCTAGAGATGCTAGTGTGCAAGTGTGTTAGTTTGCACGCATTTTGTCTTGTATTTGAAAGGTTATCTACTTGTTGATTTTATCTTGCCATACATCCTAATTACTAGCAATATATGAAAGCAAGTAAAAATGCGGAAAATAAATCCTAAGCTATTACATCATTTTAGGGGGATGGGGGGTACAAATTAACAATGGGGATGAAGTGGAAACTGAAATATTACAACCATATCGAATAATAATGAAAACAATGTAAAAATAGTGCAAAACAAAGGAAAAAATGCATTTTGAACTGCTATGTGTCGACACATGCTGTTATGCATTGACACATAGCTTTTCCCCGTCCCTGTAAAATCTGACCAAACTCAATATGAGTCGATGCATACTGAGATGTGTCGAGTCATGCTTCTTCTTGTATCGACGCGAAACGCGTATGTGTCGACTCATGTAGCTTTCACGTTTCTATTTTTTGGAGATTTTTACAGTATGATTCGATGCATAAGGCTATGTGTCGACTCATACCCTGTTTTTCCACCTAGAAAGGTTCGACACATATGGGTACGTGTCAACTCATCCTGCACATTTTGCCTTAAACATGGTTTTTCTTGTCTGTACATGTTAGTTTACAGCATATGATGGATAAACATAAACAACAAATGATTTGATAAGCCTAAACACTAAGAAAATGACTAGTTCAAAGGGATAATAAAACACTACATCTTATCTTTAAAAGCAAATCATCAATGATGTATGAAAAGATATCAAGTCAGGAAGACTTACCTTTGGGCTGCACTGACTGTTTTAGATCTGAATGCTTTTCCAAATGCTATGATGGCTCTAATAAATCTTCAGGAAGCTGCTCCGGGCTGTTTAAACTAAGTTAAACTGTACTGTGTTATTTTTGGTGTTTTGAGGGTGAAGATGATAACACTACAGGGACTGTTTTTATGTTTGGACAATCTTTGTATATGATGAGGTGTTTGGCTTATGGGAGAATTTGTATGATGGAGTAATGGGTTGGGGTCTTGTTTTTGAATAAGAACTGATGCTGGTTTGAAAAATGAATGAGTCAAGGTTACAAAGGGTACTTGTTTTTCTGCTCAACAAATCTCTATTCTCTCTCTCTCAAATTTCCTGCCTCCTCCAAAAAAATCTCTCCCTGTGTCTTATGAGACTGCTCTTTTTGTAGACCCTTGACTGAGGTTTAGGGGGAGGGGGGGGGGGGGAAATAAATTATTTTGAATTGTTTTTGCCTACTGTGTTGATACTTTCTTCACACAATTTTCTTTTGCCATTTTGGTGCAATCTTGGGGCTGTTATGATGCAGGTTTGGGCAGAATGTATAGAGCTTTTTGGGACTGTATAGGACAACATATGCATACTTGTGGTGCAGCATAGCACAAGGTTTCTTGTAGGACGGCAATGGAGTAGGTTTTGGGGTGTTGTGGCAATGTAGAATAACACACTTTGTTCAACTTGGACAGTATAATTTGTAGCATGACACAAATTTGGTCTTGTGGAATATTTTATACACATTATGTCAAGGGTAAAAATATTGTTGCAAGGTTTTGAGAAAATTCAAACAAGACATAGTTTTAGAATTTGTAATTTTGCAAAAATGTCACTTTGTAATACCCTGAATTACTTGCATCATCTTGAATTATTTAGAAGTGTAGTAAAAGATGTCATGAAGTAAATGAAATTAACCAAGTATAGAAAATACTTAGAAAAATTTCATAGTTTTGCAAAGTTGGATTTTGATTCTCTTGATTTTTGATGATCAAATTTCATATTTTTGGATGTCTTGACATAATGTGATTTTTGGGACTCAAATTTGGTCAAAAAGTCAAAGTTTGAATTTTTAGCGTCCGGTTGACTTTTTCCAGCTGAAACTCCGATTTTGCTCATTTTGCCCCCTTTGACAATTTGAATGATTCTTCTTAGAAAATTGTGATCTGAGGCTTACAACTTGACTAAAGTAATTCTAAGAGTCCTTGAGACACGAGAGGGCAAATTTTGGGATACAACAGTTTCCTTTCCAAAGGCTTTCTTTGTTTGCCTTTGTCCATTCTTTGTGGTACGTTGGTGCTTGATTCTGGTTGAGGTTCCTCTGTAGCCTCTCTCTCGGCTTTTCGCTGTCTTTGATATCTTCTCCACTGGGAGCGAGACATGGGGTTTTTCCCCTTGTAGTTGCTCGACACATGCGCCACTTTGTTTGTTGTTATAGTTTGGAACTCCTTCCTATATGCCAAGGATGATCCTCTTGGCACATCGAAAGTTCGCCATTTCTCCTCACTTGGCCTTTTCCTGTTTGCTGTTTTTAGCCAAGTGTCCACGAGGATATTTCTTGGAGGCCTGAAAGTTGATGGCCTCTTTTCCTGGTTCATTGGTCCTTTCTTATATCCTCTTCTGGGATCATATCTAACCTCAGAAACCATGTTAGGTTGGGCATTGGTGTCCCATTTCTCCTTTGCTACCCTTACGCCCTGTATTTGTTCTACAGCCTTTTTGTCGAAGATGGAGCTGCACCTTGGGCACAACATAACTTCAGACTTCTTTTTCTGGCACCGTTGCAGGAAATCTGCGAGATTCTCATTCTCTTTAGGAAATTCATTTTTATTCACTTCCTCTTGTCTGATGGCCTCCTCTGAAGCATTTGCCTCAAATACTTCGACCATATTGACTTATACGTTGCTCTTGGAAGCAAGATTCATCTTTTGCATTTTGGATTTAAGATCCTCTATCAAACCCTTGACGACAGCCAAGTAAGAACCTGCAGTAGTCCTTTTGTTTGAGTCTTCGATAACTCCTTTACTTGGGCCTTCAGTAGCCCCTTTGTTTAGGACTTCAGTAGCCCCTTTGTTTAGGCCTTCAGTAGCCCCTTTGTTTAGGACTTCAGTAGCCTTTATCACCGCTTCAGCATTCTTTCTGGAGATGTTCCCAGTGAAACTTCCAAAAACCGACTTGTTGACGAAGTCTCCAGAAACTTCAACCATGTTGATGCCTGCTGGTTCAGCATAGTGGGCATCAGCTCGCAGTGGGTTTGCATCGATTTTCATTAGGGGTTTATTAGCAAATTTGAGTCTGCCTTCTTTGATCGCTCCTTGAACGAGATCCTTGAAAAGAAAACATTGTGAAGTTTTATGGCCCAAAAAATTATGATACTTGCAAAAACCTCTTTCCTTTCTTTGTTCTAACGGAGGAATTTTTTCCCCTGGGGGTACTATCATTTGGCCATCTTTAACTAACAAGTCAAATATCTCGTCATATTTTGTGACATCAAAACTATATGTTTTCTTTGGGAATCTATCACTGTTGTTTTCAGACTCGGTAGGATTCTTCCCATCTGAGGGCATTAACAATCTAAAAGAGTATCGTGGCCCTTGCTTTAACTCTGCTAAATCTATTTCGCTTTCTTCGACAGCTATTGAATCACTAGATGTCTCTGGATCGTCATCATCCATTTCGACATAGGATACCCTTTCTCTTCGATGAGTCTTAGTTGCTTTAGATTTTTCAATTTTAAGACGTTCTACTTTTCAAACTCTATCGGCCAATTGGGCCATATCCTTCAAGTATTAGGTATCTAATTTTTTCCTAATAGAATAATCTAGGCCCCCTACTGCCATTTCGACCAATTCATACTCAGGCACTTGTGTAAAGCATCTGGCTTTGAGATGTCTAAATCTATTTAGATATTCGTCTATTGGCTCAGTGAATCTCCTTTTCATGCTAGCCAGTTCTTTCAGACTTATTTTGGTTTGTCCCATGTAAAATTGTTCGTTGAACAATCTCTCCAATTGATTCTAATTGTGGATCGAATTGGCTGGGAGGGTGGTAAACCAAGTAAAAGCGTTTTTAGTTAAAGAACTTGGGAAGTATTTAATCCTAAGGCTCTCGTTATTTGATATTTCCCCAGCTTCTATCAAATATCTCGTTATATGTTCGACAGTAGACTCCGTCGTATCCCCTGAAAACTTAGTGAACTTTGCAACTTTCCATCTAGGGGGTAAATCTATTTGCGAGATATATTATGATAATGGGGATATAAAGTTTGGCCTATGAAAACCAATGTTCATTCCATTTTGTATCATGATCCTTTCGATCATGGCTGTCAGATTATTTTTTGTTCCATAATTATGGTGTCGAACTTGCTGTATCAGTTCGTCAGCATTTTGGTTTCTACTTACCACCATTACACCTTGATCACCATCTCTAGGAATCTGTGGGGGAAATATGGTTATTTCGACCCTAGGTTGTTCGATTTCCACTTTGTGGTTCCTCATATCTTGCTGTGGGTTTTGGTTAATGGTTACATCTTCTTCTAAGACTATACCTTGATTCTCTCTTACTGGTTCTCTTTGGGGTTGTCGAATAGGCTGGGGAACCCCAAAAAATTCAGCCATGCGCGTCATCTGTGCTGACATTTGTTGGTTCGACTAAGTGGTGTTTTGTATTAGAGGGTTCAACAATGTACTCAGAGTTTGAGCCAACATTTGTACCATATCATGGTTTCTTTCATCCATTTGTTGCATCAAAATTGTTGTGGAAGCATTTGTAAGGCTTAGTATAGCATGGGATGCCCCACCTAAGAGTTAGTTTCTATCCAAATTCCCCATGCCAGTTCCAGATCCCTGTAATGGCGAAGACGCACTTACCAAAGGTTCTAAGAATGTAGACGCATCATTCATAAGACTATCCATTTCAGTAGTTGGCATGCCATAAGGCTGGTGTGATACGGTGGCAGAATCGACTGTTTAATACTTGTTTGTGTTTTGCGTTTTGTGTTTGCAAAATGTCGCGGTAAGCAAGAGTCGCCATCGACTTTTATTTCATCCAATCGGAAAGGAAAAAAGTACAAAAAAAATCCTTTTTCGAGATATTCTGAGTACGGGGGGTAGATTATAGAAAGGGAAGGTGTTATCACCCTTTCTATCCATGGTTTTCCATGGGCTCTTAGGTACTTGCTCATCTTTTTAAAATTTCTTGTGTTTGTGCTTTGCTTTGAAAAGTTTAACTTCGTGATAACCTTTGTATCGGTCCTCAAAGGTGTGACAAAGTTGTTTTGAAAATTTGTTTGAAAAGTGTAAGTGTGAAAAGTTTTGATTTGAGCAAGTACCTAATAGCATCTACCTACTCGAAAAAAGATCGTTTCTATTCTCGTTTCCTGTAGACAGTGCTATCCTACTATTGAGAAATAGGTAGCACCGTTGTTGGAGTTGTGAGGGTCAATTCGAAAGGTACGTACGATCACTAAAGCAATATTAGGACACCTTAGTAATAACGCTAGAGTCTTAACATCATATTCGAGGCAACATCTCCGAGGCAACATTTCTGAGGCAATATTCAAACGGGACATTTGATCTTTTTAGACAGGAGTGCAACCACTAAGACAACCTATATTTAATGATCGTTTACCGAAGGCAACCGAAGTGAGAGTATACCCTAAGAGTGATATGTGCGAGTGATTTGTTTCAGTTATTTATCTTTGTACATTAGGGTTTTCTAACCGTATTAATTTATCATGCATTCTTGTCATACAATCCTATTAGCATACATCTAGTCAATTAAATATTTGCAGGAATTAAAATGCGAGAAAATAAATCTACGCTATTACAAGGCTTCGGGGAGGGGGATTAATTACATAGCCAAAAACCCGGGAATTTCAACAATAAATAAAACCCTAAATTAACTATTACAAACCAGTGAACAGTTACAAAAATATTGGCAAAAATAATCAATAAGCGCGCGATGAATCAAATACGAAACGACTAGGGTTTTGACCTTTGACTAAACCTATTTGCGATTGACAAAAAAAATGTTTTTGTCATGTTTTGTTATTTAAGAAAATAAAGAGATCATTAAATTAAAAAGAAAATCCTAAGTTCAAATTAATTTTAAATTAAGAAAAGTAAATTAATTCACTTTAAAACCTATTTTTGTATTTTTATTTATTTGAGAAAAAAATAAAAGAATTAAATCAAGAGTTTAACCTAATTTCTATTTGAATTTTAATTATGAAAGAAATTAAAGTTTCCCTAAACTAATTAAACTAATTAATTATAAAACATTTATTAAGAAAATAAATCTTGTTTGTGGTTTTTGATTGGTTAATTTAATAAAATAATTTTTGTGTTGATTAAAAAATAAAATAATTAAAGAAAAGGAATTAAAGAAAAATAGTAGAAATAACCAAATAGGCTCTAAATATTTACCTACAGACACAGGTTTGTTGCTGAAACCTGTGTCATTCAAGAATTAAGCACGTGCAATATAAATTCAATTGGGGAACATGGATCAACTGAGTTTGAAATTCGGATCATCATGGTACCCATTATAAGGCCTAATTTTGCTTGAAACCCAAAACCCCAAATTGGAGCACGAAACCCTAACAATGGAAAAAGCTTATTCCCGCACTGTAAGTTAAATCAAACTATCCAGAAACATTGCAAACATGATGATGAATACAAATATGTAACTTCAACATGCTAAATATGCCAGAATTACAGTAATCGAATTTGGGTAATTTTGAAAACCGTGAGAGTGGTGGGGAATGATTCTGTATGTTCTGACGTCTGCAAATGATTGGGAATGCTTCCTGAGATGCCAAGGAATTGATTGTTGGCCTTGAATTTCTCTCAAAGGTCCTCTATCCTGAAATCAGAACCTCACATTTTGTCAATATTTTTGAGTTTTGTTCTAACCCTTTCACGCCTCTCCCCCCTCTTTTGATCTGCAAAGCTTTCTTATATAACCTAGAGTGAATTAGGTTAATAAACCTGGATCCAATCTTGAGAATTCATGAGTGGAAGATTTGATTTTTAAGCCATATGATATCTTTTTATTTTCATGCCAATCATGCTCTTTTTGTACCAATTGCCATTGATTCGAAATGATCTTGCAATCTCAGCATATCTTGGTTGTTAACCTGTCAAAAAAACAAATCAAATCATATCTTTGATAATTTTCATCATTTATTTGATTTAATTCACTTTTTAATTAATGAAAAATCAAAATAAATTGAAAAAATGAAGCAAATAATTTGTGGATAAGTATTTGAGTCGTGGACCACATTCTAATTGATGTGCAAGCATAAAAAGTTAGGCCCATTTAGCAAAAAATGCAAATTTGAACATATTTGACTTTTGGCAATTTTGCAAAAATGATCAACTTGGCCAATGCATAACTCTCTTAATTTTGACCCTAGAGAGGTGTTCTTGGACTTTTTAGAAAGATTGGGATGTCCTCTAAGAAACCCTTTTGGTATCATCTTAATTGAGTCTTCCATGTTCATGTATGAAGCTTTGACCCAAAAGGTGTTTTTGTTGACTTTTCAAAAGGACCTATAATGTCAAAATTCATATCTTTTTGTTAGTGCATATTATGAACTTTGGAGCTGAAGATGAATTGTAGGTAATTTAATCCTCTTAAAAATGAGCTTTGGATGGGTCATTTCTGATAAAGTATGATAAAGTTATGCTTAGTCAAAGTTGAGTTGACTTTTCCTACAAAACCCTAATTTAGCAACTTTTGGGTTTTGATGAATTATGAGCAATCCTTGAGGAATCATGATCAACCCTTGATCAAATGATGGATAATGCTTCAAAATGAGGATGTTGACAAAAAATCTTGAAGTTTGACTGTATGTGGGCCACAGTTGACTTTTGACCTAGCATAGTCGATTTTCAGGCATTTAAGCAATTGACTGAGCAAACTTCTTATGCAAGGCTTGGAACTTGACATGGATGATCTTGAGAACATATTAGGACAATGGTGAGAATTTGGGATCCTTTGGACTCAAGCATCTTGATGAAAATAGAAACCCTAATTTGAGGTATACTACCTTAGGAGAGAGTTTGTCTGGTCAACTTTCGACCTTCCTTGAGCAATTTAGGGACCTCACTTGACATTTGTTGAGAAATATGGGAGGGAAATTTTTTAGGTACAACATCTGGTCTCGACCCATCCAGGTTGTCAAAAATCCTGGGGGAATATATGGTCGAGATCTTGGATTCACCCTTGGTGGGGGTGTTCCTGATGGACCTCTGGGACCTGCATACGAAAGTATCGGTCCAGTTTGAGTTGCTATTAATGTTGGTGCCGAACCAACGGTTGACGAGATAGTTTCACTAAAGGTTGGTATAACCGTTGTTCCCGTAGTAATTGGTGGATGTATTTCTCCATTATTTGGCTGATTAGCCATTTCACTTTCACTATTTCTCCTTCTAGTTGTACACTCGTTGGTAATTGATTTACTACTTATTAATAGCATACAAGACTTTGTAAAAGAAAGGAAATTATGCAAAGCATTTATGTTAATATAAACAAGCAAAACAAAAAAATAAAAATTAGCAACGTCCCACCGGGTGTGCCAATTTGTTTTCCGTGTTTTTCGGTAAACAACTCTGATCTTCCAAAAAGGGTAATTTTTTGGTTACTCGCAGGATCAATCAGTTTGATCCTAGGACATATGCTAATTTTTGGCGTTGTTTGGACATAAATGCTAATATAAATAAAGAACACATGTTCGAATGAGAAAGGTTGAAGTTTGAAATGAATTTGAGTGCAGAAAGTAAATAGAAAAGGGGTCGAGAAGAGTTTAAGTGTAGGAATCTGATAAAAAGTGAAAGTAAAGTACAAGGGAAAATAGATGTTTGCAAGTAAGATAAAGTGGAAAGGAATGTAAAGAGAAATGTAAAAGACTTTGATTATAAAATATGGTGTTTCAAACGTACATTTTCAGTTTTCTTTCTCACGCAGCAGGTACTCGAATAGTATTGAATGACTTGTAAAGTTAGTTGAACACACAGAAATCTACATAAACTTCCTATATTTATACCAAAACTAGGTAACCGTCGAGGAGTTTCTTTGCTCTAGGATGTGGACAAGTATCTTCTTCATATGCTTCAACCTCTATCTTCACGCTACATTACTTTCCTCAACTGCTAAGCGAACAGCTTTTCCCTCCTTTCTTCAGATTCAAAATTTCCTGTTGCTGAAACGAGGTTTCTTCTTAGTCGAAGGCCCTGGAGCCCTTTCAGTCGAAGGCCGCAAGAACCCTCTGGTCGAAGATTAACCTTAACTCAGAAATTTCTCTAAGTATTTTTCCAATCTGTCGAAGTATTTCCAGCTTAGATTTGTTCAATCTATTTTTGGCCCATAAGGCCAATTTGTTGTGGGTGTCAAATTTAGGAGCTAACACCGTGTCACCTGACACGGGCCGTGTCAGGGAGAGGATTTGGAAAGAAGGAAAAATAAATTCTGACATGGGCGCCCGTGTCAATCTAGCTGGGATTGAAAACTTGGCAAAAGGGCAGGGCAGATGCTGACACAGGGGCCCGTGTCCGACGATACGACCCGTGATAACTCAGCTGAGACTAAAAGTGTTCAAAAGTTAAAGAACAAACTCTGACATGGGTGCCCGTGTCTGGTGACACGGCCCGTGTCAGCCTAGGCACTATAAATCCTAATTTTTTTTTGAAATTTTTGCTGTTAGTTTTGGATCATTAAGGGTGTGTTGGAAATTTTGCATTGCTGAGAGATGACCTAACACTATAAGGCTTTTTTTTCTAAATAAAACACCAAAATATTTTCTAAAATATTCAGATTTCTTTAGGTTTTACTTAATAAAATTAATTTTCATAAACAAAATTAATTAATTACACTTTGTTTAATTTTAAACAATTAATTTGTAAATAAAATTAGAATTAGGTCTAACTTTTTCTTTCACACTTCAAAATATTTTTCCTAAACAAAAACAATGAAAATCTTTTCTTAACCCTTAAAGATACTTTTAGGGTTTCTTAAACATCCCCCCTTTCTATCTTCGCGCATTTATTTATTTTTTACATTAAAACAATTATGTAACTATCAAAAGTTTGTAATAGATAATTAGGGTTTATTGCTTTTCTCATCCATTCATAAAACTTGTACCCCCACTCCCGAAGCGTTGTAATAGCGTAAGACATTTAATTTCCGCCATTTACCGCTTTCCTTATTACTGTTAGTAATTAGACTTTGTATGACAAGATTAAAATAAATCATTAGAAAACCTAATTACAAGATAAATACTTGAAATCAAAGCACTTCACACACACGCACCTCTAGGATAACCTCACTTGTTGCCTCAGATTAAAACAGTCATGTCCCTCAAATGTGAGATGCTTTAGCAAAGACCCTCGGTTAAAAGATCGTAGTCCCTCGATGACCCTTTGATGTTGCCTTCGGTAAACGATCTTAGTCCCTTACGACAATTGCTAAAGCGTCTTACAAGTTTCTTTCTATGACTGTACGATGACCCACACCTGTCCCTCACATTCAATGATAGGGATTCCTACTAACTAATGGTAGGATAGCACTATCTAAAGGAGGAGAAAAATAACAAATATTTTTTGAGTAGGTCGATCGCTCGTAGTTGCTTGCTCACAAACTAAAACAATTTTCACACTTCACATTTTCAAGACAACTATCTTCAAAACACTTTTCAAAATAAATATTTTGTATACATTCTCAACGATACGAGAATCATTATAAAATTACCCTATATTGGCATTTTCAAAACATCTTTCTAAAACAACACTTCCTTTCACAAGTATTTTCAAAACAAACATTTTGCATACATTCTCAATGATACGAAAACCATTGCGAAATTTCAATACTTAGGCGTTTTCAAAAATATTTTCAAACATACACAAACACAAAACATTTCAAAAAATGACCAAGCGATTAAGAGCTCGTAGATAACTATGTATGAAAAAGGTGCTAACACCTTCTCTTTTCATAACCTACACCCGAACTCAAGATAAATTCTCAAAGGTCTTTCCTGTTCTTTTTACCCTTTTCTTTATTGGATAAAAGAAAAGTCGGTGGCGACTCTTGCTATCCGCAACATTTGCGACGAAACGCAAAATCCTCTAGTCAGTTCTCCCACCATATTACAAAAACCAATCAACTAACCCTATTTAAAATACATTGTTAAAAATACTACATTCAACCCTAAACTAAAAATATCAAACACCATTGACATTTTCAACATCCCTCTTATGTGGACAACCTTATTCTTCAACATAAAAATTGTCTTCTTTTACTTTTCAATGTTCAAATCTCTTCCATCAACTGCTTTATCACATAACCACTTGAAAAAATTACATCCCTTTCCATTTAATTTTTGTAATTTCTACAACCTCAAAATTATTTTTGAACATTCACATTATTCATATCTATAATTGTACAAAGAACACACTCGTCTGGTTTCTTCTGAACACGTATCCAAATGTCCCACAACTTTAGTTGTTTGAAGAGGTGTTGAAATTCTATGTCATTAGAACATAAATTTTAAAGAAGAGAAATGTTTATGAAGATGAAATTTGAAGAATAAAAATGTTGAAGAAGATGAATAGGAAAACTTAAGAAGATGAATGAAGTTATGAAAATTGATGATAGAATATTGATATAACTTGTTTGTTAATGTCATTGTCAGATCACTATAAGTTAACCTTTTTTTTCTCAATATTTAATAGAAAAGATTAAGTTGGTTAACGGAATTATTTTTAAGAGACTAAACTATAATATTCGTTAGATAAGAAAGTAAAATGAAACTTAAAATTAAATTAAAGGACTTCAATACTAATTAAATTTATTTTCTTTTATCTCACTGAAAAGTATCATTAATAATTGAGTAAAATGGAAATCATTTAATGTATCACAATATATTTAATTGAGTAAAATGGAAATCATTTAATGTATCACAATATATTTGTTTTCTTTACAAGGAGGGCCTAAGCTTAGTATCATAATATATTAAGTATAAATGGAATAATATTAAACATAATAAATTTCGTTTATTTATAAGTAGTTGGTATTATAAATCAAAAACAAATTATTAAATCTAAAATAAAAAGATGATCCTAAAAAATCAACAAAAAAATTTGCCCTGTCTTTGGAAAGATCTTTGTTCTATTTGAAACTTTGGAATTGGAACTCATTGCGAAGGCTCTGTCTTCAAATTTTCAAATATGATGTGAGTTGTTTCATCCTGTTTGTAGATTGGCAATTAAGTTACACTTCTCAATCAATTTAAAGAATTAAACTTGGTATCTTAAAATTGAAAACATTGAGAGACTTTGCAAAGCACATCAAACACAATATATATCTTGGTTCCTCTTTTTAAATAAGAGTATTTTTGTCCTCTCACATCTCGTGAGAGATTTTCACTAAGACTTCTCTTACAATTTTCTATAACAACAAAGAAACAAACAATTTTCTTGATTTTCAGCAACACCAACAACTATGATGGATTTTGAATTACTTCGATTCAAATGACTTTTCCGACAAATAGAAAGACAATCCTTCCTATTTACAAACTTTTGTAATAAGTACAACAATTTTCTTACATACAAAAATCACCACAACTTGGTGAAAAATACAGCAAACATATGAAATATTATACAGACATTGTAGCAAACTTGACCAAAATGAGATTTTGCTACTTTTATGATATATGAAAATTCAATCTTCTCTTTTAATGAATATAAATATTTAAGTGCTCAAGTGTTTTCTCTAAACTTTTCGCATATGAATGAAAATTATGCAGGAAAAAGTTTTTCTGATAAATGTTACAGACATTTGAAAAACAGAAAATTATTCATGAAGAATGCGATTTTGAATTTGAAAAATTCTTCTATTTATAATGAATCAAGTGTCTCTTAGAAAATAAAAAACAATGGTTAAAAAATATTCATGATCATTTGCCGTGTTTTGAAAAGATTTTATGATTATTAGAAACGAAAGGGTGTTGCATTGATTCAATATTTTTTCAAAACATGAGGTTAATTGATTAACTAACCATTCCTTCGATGTTAAAAAATGTGTGAAAATACAAAGAATTAAACCAAGGAGGGTAATTGATTATCTTAGTGAAAAATTGAAATGGTTAATTGATTAACTAAATAGGATAATTGATTATCTTTACGTAAAATCATTTATCTCTTGAAACAGAGACATGTTTCATCGATTTGATTAACACATATTATTATATAGAGGTTAATTGATTAACACGTCCTATACTTAAAAAAAATTCTAAGTTAAAAATGACACACTCAAAGATCAAATCAACGAAGCGTGAATACTTTAATATACTCACGCAACCACTAAGAAAAATCTTTCCTTGTTAAAAAAAGTTCATTAAAAATTCTTATGAACAAGATTAAGATTTCTATTTAATCAACATATTAAATGATTTCTAACTTAACATGCAATTTTGAAACAATACATGCGTAAAAGCTTACGATTAACTCTTGAGTATTTAAAGCTTATAACAACTAAATTGCACATTGGGTCTTGTTCTATAATTCAATTTCATTGAAATTCAAAAACTTATGCAAATTTGATACTTTGATTCCATCTTTTATTTCTTTAATCTTTTTTCTAAGATAAGTTTTTGTCTTCATCAAAACCAAGATAAGAAGGACGGACACATATTCTTCACTTCTTTAATTGAATTGGTTAAAAAAATATTTCATATATTCTCATAATCATATAATAAGATCATTAGTTAAGCCTCCATCCAAATTAGTTAGAAATACTCCTTTTGGCATGTTAAAGTGTTTGAACCATGGTGAAGAAGGCAAGTCTAGCATCTTGTTCCTTGTATACGCTAGTCAAGTAGTTGTGCATCTCAATGACACTCTAAAGTCCATAATTTGACAATCAATACTAACCAATTTCGAGTAATCCTTATTCATATTGCATAGGAAAGTGAATACTTATAATCTTCGGGAGCAAGTATATATAACATAAATAAATCATTTGCAATATAACTAAAATCCTTTGGTCAAACTCAACTTCTTTGTTCATGACTCCTTTGAACTAATCAAAAGATCCTTGCTCTCTTGTAACCCAATAGAAATAGGTATCAGTAGTCTTTAGAGTTTTCCTCCTTTTCGGAACAATTTTATAAAGAGATGGTGAATCAGAGACTGAATCTTGTGTGGGAGTAACCCTTATTGCTAATTTAATCATGCTATAATTTTAGGAGTCTTATGTATGATGTGCATGCAATCATTTGCAGAAACTTGAGCAATCCAAAATTGAATTGTTGAAAAAAACAACTATAAAAATTGTTAAAGAGAGCACGAAAAAAATTTGCTAACATATTTCTTAGAAGATGTAATTTATTGTTTTGTAGAAGTATGTATTCAACATAGGTGTCTTCGATCTAGTCGAAGTAGTAGAAGTCGGTTGTATTCGAAAGAGTCGAATATAACATATAATTGTTATGTCGTAGATAAAATATAACTTTGTATGTTTTGGAGTAGGGTTGTATGTTTTGGATTTGGGTCTTGATCGCCTATAAATAGGCACGACGTTGTATAGTTTTATACTTAATAGTTAAACAACTTCACAAGTTTTGAAATATACTTTTCTAATTCTCTCTTTTCTCTCTTCAATATTCGTCCTCGTATTTCTTGAAAACCTTAATTGTTCCAACAAATTGGTATCAGAGCTCGGGTTACGATTCAGAGTGAATCTGTAATGACAAACAAAACAACAACATCAACGTAATTTCCAGCGAATCTATCGGTTTTCAAAGGTGAGAACTACACAAGGTGATAAATACATGTGGTGTTGTTAACAAACCACATGAAGGCATATGGTGAATCAATCAACGTTTTTTAGATGATTGAGAAAGTGTTGATATCTCTGACTGTAAATTTTAATTATATCATAGTGTCCATTGAAGAGTCTAAGAACCTAACTGAGATGAAGTTAGAAGAACTTCAAGTTTCATTAGAGGCTCACGATATGAGGCTAAAGAAAATGAATTCAAAAAGGGAGGAGGTGGTTGAACAGGCATTGCAAGCAAGATTCATCAAGAAGCCTGGAAAAGAGAAGGTAAAGCAGAGAAAAAACTTGCTAATGATGAGAAATCAAGAAAGAATTCAAAGAATCACTCTGATTCAACCAATAAATACATGGGCAACAAGTATTTGGGGAAAAAGTTGACATGAAAGAGGTGCAGTGTTATAATTGTCAAGAATTTGGTCATTATACTCAAGAATATCGAAGAAAGAAAGAAGCAAGATCAATAGATAGTGATAAAGCACATTATGCACATGTTGGAGGTAGTGATTTTGATGACGTGCTACTGATGGCAAATGCTCAGTCGAATAATGAGCAAAATGACATGTGGTACCTAGATTCAGGATGCAGCAACCACATGATTGAAAATAAAACCTGGTTCGCCAAGTTTGATGAATCAGTCAAGAAAGAGATCAAGTTTGCAGATGGAAAACATGTCACATCAGAAGGAAAAGGAAACATATATGTGGTTAGAAAGGATGGTTGAAAATCCAGCATCACGATGTGTTATATGTACTTCGATGACAAGTAACTCGATAAGTATAGGTCAATTACATGTCAAAGGGTACAACATGAAGCTAAAAAAGAATCAGATGAAGGTGTATGATGGTGATAGAAGATTGACTATGAAAGCTCCTTTGGAAGACAACAAAACCTTCAAAGTAGAAATCAACATCGTTGATCACAAGTGGCTTGCTTCGACTGTAGAAAAAGATAAGAGCTAGCTATGGCATCACATGTATGGAAATCTAAACATCATAAGTTTAGGTATGTTCAACTAGAAAAATATGGCGTATGACTTACCTAAAGTGAATGAACTAAGTAAAGTGTGTGTGGAATGTTGTAAAGTAATGCATGCTTGGAAAACATTCAAGCATGACTAGCTCATGAGGTCGAAGGAAAATCTGGAGCTAGTTCACTCGGATGTATATGGACCTTTTGAAGTAAGGTTGAATGAAGGTAACTGTTATTTCCTAACTTTCATAGATGAATTCACCAGACATACGTGAATTTATCTGATCGAAAGGAAGAGTGAGGTATTCACACAATTCAAGAAGTTTAAATTGCATGCTGAGAAATAAAGTGGATGAAAGTTGAAGAAACTGAGAACTGATGGTAGTGGTGATTACACTTCTCGAGAATTTGCTCGATTTTGAAATAAGGAATGTATAGAGTGTGAAGTCATTACATCTTTTACTCCTCAGCATAATGGTATAGCTGAGAGGAAGAATTTAAGTATACTGAACATGGCCATAAGTATGTTAAAAGTTGTTAATTCTCTATTTCTAAGGTTGGAATTATGTTTGGTAAAATGAACTTAGTAGAAACATGTTGAATGAAGATGTTCTATCAACTGACGTAACATGTCGAATAAGATGTCACAACCATAAGTATAGGACATCGTGATTTTTGTATAGCTGGATTAGTAGATTTTTTAGTTGTTACAGGTGCAGAATATTCTGGATATATTTTTCTATCCCATATGACACGCAAGCTGAAGATTGAAAAAGATTCTAGCTTAATACAAGGAATATTATTAGTTTCTAAATTAGGAGAAAATTTAGAAAACTAATGATTGAAGGCCTAATGTGTGACGAAGATTCTGCTGAGATTTAGCAGCTGATTTGCTGCGATTGAAAAGCCCAATCTAGTCCAAAGGATGGATTTAAATAGAATGTCACTAACCTAGTTTAATGTGGAACTTACATTGTATTTTTATTAGGGTTTATGTGCTTATTGTGAGCCTCTCGATCATGTTGATAAAAGAGTAGGATTGTTTTATAGAGTTGTAAGTTCTATCAATCATTCCAAAGCTTTGAAGCAGTGAATGATTGTGTGTCTTTGAAGTGTGACTTTAGTGTTTGTTCTATGTGTTTAAAATTGGTCAATCACTGTGACTGTGATTGAAATGGATTTGAGAAGGGTCTCATACTTAAGTGATTCTTAGGTAGAGGTTAAGAACGGGTAGTGATTAAGTGAGTAGATTGTAAACTAAGTGAAAGTTTGATGTGGGTCTATGAATTGATACTATCAGATTAACTTGGTTCGTGGCTTGGTAGCCCCCAGAGTAGGTGTGATCACCGAACTAGGTTAACAATTTTGTGTGTTCTTTACTTTTCTGCATTGTGTTTATAGTTTATCTTATTCATTGTGTGCAAATTCAGTAAAAGGTGTCTCGACATCTTTTAGGACACCTTTGATCTGATGCCAATGTCAGATTGGAAAGCAGGCTAGGATGTCACATAAAAATATCCAACATCTGACTACGTCAAGGGTGTTGGAGTTGCTGCACATGGACTTAATGGGACCCATGCAGGTTAAAAGTCTAGGAGAAAAAAGGTATGCGTATGTAGTGGTTGATGATTTCTCAAGGTTCACTTGGGTGAAGTTCATCAAAGAAAAATCTGAGGTATTTGAAGTCTTTAAGGAGTTGTGTCAAAGTATTCAAAGAGAGAAGGACTGTAGTACAGTCAGAATTTGAAGTGACTATGGAAGAGAATTTGAAAATAGAAAGTTTGAAGAATTTTGTACCTCTGAAGGAATTAGTCATGAATTTTCTTCACCTATCACTCCTCAACAAAATTGTGTGGTGGAACACAAGAACATAACTATTCAAGAATGTTCCAGGGTCATGCTTCATGCTAAGAAACTTCCATATAATTTTTTAGAAGAAGTTATGAATAATGCCTGCTACATTCACAATAGAGTGACCATCAAATCTGGTATATCAACTACTCTTTATGAATTGTAGAAAGAAAGAAAGCCAATTGTAAAATATTTCCATATCTTTGGAAGTAAGTGCTACATTTTGGCAGATCCTGAGCAACAAATAAAGATGGATCCCAAGAGTGATGAGGGAATTTTTCTAGAATACTCCACTAACAGTCGAGAACTAAAGTGGTGATTAAATCCATAAATGTAGTGATCGGTGACTCAACCAAAAAAGCAGGTGTCCTAGTGTTTACAGTGATTTCTGGTAAACAACCGCTAGTCCTCCAAACTATCAAATAATCTTAATGACTGTTATTTAATCTCTCTGGTAACTTGCAGGATCGACTAGATTGATCCTATGGGGTATTGGTCGTTTGGATAAATCTAATTGCAAAACTGATATTCATAGTTAGGATTTGTATTTAGAATGTTTTATAGACGTTCAATTCACTTTGATTACCATGTTAAAAGAATCTAATGACATGATCAAGTAAAGAAATACGAAACTGAATTGAATGAATAAAGATTCGATTGCAAAGAAATGTTTAAATGTAGAAATAAGTAAATGACTTTGAATGTAAAGACTTTAATGTAAAAAGCATGAATATAAAAGCATGAAATGTAAAAGAGTTTCTGAAATGTAAAGGATTCGAATAGAAGAAAAGCGTTTAAATGCAAGAAATAAGTAAATGACTTTGAATGTAAAGGTATTTGAATGACATTTACATGAAAATGGAAGATAAACTGGAAAAGATAAAGAGTTTTACTGAATTATAAATGTTTGGTGTTATCATACGTACATTGTTCGAGCATTCGTTTCCCTATCCATGTGGTATTTTGAATGTTTACTGAATTTTGTACAATAGATATGACACACGAAATCCTAACACTAAGACTTCTATTTATACTACTTCGACCATAACGGTCTTGCTTATAATATTCTGCCACGTTCGGAACATGCAGAGCACTGCTCCTCTCTAGCTTCCACGCGTCTTCGAACGCTCCAGCGCATATATATTTGAATTCCAACATCCCGCTCGCGTTTGAATTTCAAATGTCTTGGAAATCTTCGCTTCGAACTCATTTCACAGACACAGTCTCGTTACCACTTCGAGGCTTCTTTTAAATATATCTTCACAACTGTCACTCGAAGCTCCGAGCTTTGACATGTCCGTTCGAAGAACCGCTTCTACCATTCCGAACTCTAACATTTTGCTTTATTCCAACGAAACATCCATATTGCTTCATTTCAAACTGTATCATCAAAATCTTCAGCCAACAAAATGCCCCTTTAAAATATGTATTTCGATCCTTTGAGAAACACTTATTTTAAATATATTTGCAAGATTTTGATGTGACTTTTGAGTAATCATAACATTTACTGTGTATGACTTCAACCACGTCAATCACGACGCCTCTTGGATTTCTTAACCGTCTTGAATCAGTATTCACAGCATGGTGCGGTTATAAAACAATGATTATTATTAATCACGCTTATTACCAATATCAGCCTTTACGCCACCTCCTCCTCAATCCAACCCACGACTCCCACGTATCCTAGTCTCACTTAGTGGATGTTTAAGCTTCCACACTATTAAAACTAATCAACTTAGTCTTTTATTCTTTTTTCACATTCTGAAACTTTTTCTTCCTCTCCTCTTACTAAAAACCTAAAAATTCCAACAATCTTCGACAATGTCTTCAACAACATCATCCAAACTGAAGAAAACTTCCAAGAAGAAAAGCAAGAACACAGGAACAATTATAGAAAGCAAGGTCGGTACTTATCAAGGTCAATTTGTGCTTATCCCTCAAATGATCTCCAAGGAAAAGGAAATGCTCTACGCCTCTCAGGTATTGATTCCAACTAACGTTGCTGGAAAGAGGTTTGCTCTAATGGGTCCTCTTACAGTTTTTGAAATCTTGAAAGATACTAGAAAAATCTTCCCTGTCTGTTACAACTTTAAACCCTTGTTTAATAAGATGGATATCCCTAAGATAGGCAAGTCTTCTGATTCGAAAACCATAGAAACTCCAATCGTTCCCCCAAAAGATCCCTTTATGTTAGACTACGTGAAGAGCAACTTTAAACCATTCCGATCCTTCCCTACCTCTGACATAGCTTACCAAAACTGGCTCACCAAAGTAGAATCCAAGAAATCCCAGCAATGGGAGGAATTAGGAATCTATAATCTGATTAAGTTATCGAAACCAGGCTTCACCTATAGTCATCCACTGTTATTTGCATCCTTATATTTCTGGGACAGCACCTACAACACCTTTCATCTCCCCGGGGGAATGATAACACCCACGTTTTTCGATATAGTAGCCATCACTGGTTTGTCACTAGTAGGAGAAACCTACATCCCTGATAATGAAGAACACTCCAGCATTATTGACTTCGATGTCAAATTAGCCAGTTTTTCCAAATTCATTAGCCATTACCACACTGAAGGAGATAGTGTGTCAGATGTGGAACATATTGCTTTTCTCACTTTATGGTTATCAAGATACGTATTCTGTAGCAGGTCCTTACAGGTAGAAAGCAGGTTCATCCCTTTAGCTAGAGACATACATGAGAATATGAGGGTATGTTTGAGCGAACTGTTACTTGTTGATCTTTACGAAAGCTTAAGATCAGCCGTTTCGAGTTTGAAATCCCATACTCCCAAAAACATCCTTCTAGCTGGCCCCTTCTGGTTACTCCAATTATGGCTTAATTCCATGTTTGAATCCTCATTATCAACTGCTGACACTGTTGTTGAACAAGATCCGGAGATAGCGGATAGAATTATTGAAGGTACAAGGCTGCGAAAACTCACCCTGAATGATGATAAATATGACTTCAAGGTCCTTTTCTCAAACTACATCATGATTTTTTCCAAAAGACACAAATTTGAAGAGACCATGGCACCCTTTGCTTCAAGGACTCATGGACCCTCATGGTTCACCATGTCTCTTTCAGAAGCAGTTAAAAGTAAAGAAATTCAAGATATTTGGAAAGCCTTTTTGCTTCCTAGATTAATTTCCTCACGAATCACTCCTTCCAAGAATCAAATCTTCCTCTTTGCCTATCAACCTAACTTTGTTTCCAGACAATTTTGCCTATGTCAGTTAATCCCTGAACCTCTGTTCCAAACACAGAGTGCCATCACTTCTGGTCGAACCTTTAAAGCAAGAGAAGCCAAACTGCAACAAGAACAATATCAAGACTTCGCTCAATTCGAACTACTACCTTTTGAACCCACACACTTCACAGCGAAGGGTTTTCTGTAATGGTGGACTAAGTTCTACCAATCTTATATGTTCGATACCCTCTCCATTCAACAGAAACTAACTGATGCGTTTGATGTGCAGGTACACTCCAAGAAAGGTATGTTCACTCACGCCAAAGAGATTAGGGCTTTTCAGAACTATTTCGAAACAACTTATGATCCTACACGCTTGGAAACCACTGTGTATCGAGCATCCCAGACCTTGAAGGAAAAATTTAAAGAAAAAATTTCTAAGTTCAAACTTCCTTCAGGGTTGTCACCTAAGGATAGGTATAGGTTGGCACTCGAAATGCATCCACCTAAATTTCCTAGATTGCCTACCTCAGAACTGGCTCTGGCTTGGTTTCCTCCATACCCTTGGTGGTTGACTTGCAAAGAGATGTTCAAATACAAATCTCAAAAGAAACTAAAGCCATCTGAGACTGTGACATGGACTCGTCATTGGCTCCATGATTTCCCAGGACATCTTCACTATGACCTTTCTGCCATGTCGATTATATCTAATCAAGGCGCAGGTGCGAATGCTTGGGAAAATCCCAAATGTTTCTTACTTTCTTCATTTTTAACATTTACCTTAATTGTTTCAATTTTCAGCCATCAGGATAAAGTCCGTTGCTTCAAAGTCTAAAGAAGGAAGTACCTCCCAACAATCTGTCGAAACCACTGATGATGTGCCCTTAGGCATACCAACAACAACTACAACAACAACAACAACACCAGCAATAACAACTGTTCCAACTCCAAAGGTAATCAATTAGCCCTGATATTTTGAATAAACTGAAATTCATGATTTAGATCTAACTCATGTTTAAATCTTTTCAGACTAACAAACTCCTACCAACCACTCCGAAGAAAAGGAAACCAAGCACTACTGGGAAGAATCCCAATGCTGGAGGGAATTCACCAACCGCTTCGAAGAAGAAGCAGAAGAAAGAAGTTTCCAAAGGCGCTGAACCAACTGGCATTTCTGGACTCGATTCCAGAGATGTTGCTCCCTCAACAAAATCCAAAAATCCACCTTCGACCTCCAACGTAATGTTGGAACATATAGATAGTAACCTTTCCTCTGAGAATCCACAGGTAAATTGAACTCGAATTTTTAACAAAAATATTTATTCATTACCTTGGTGCATGCTCTTAATATTCTTTGTCTCTGTAGGACATTTCGAACCCAACTCCTACTATTTCGACTCCTCCATCAAAGACTGCTGCTCCCATCAACTCTTCTCCTCATGGGGACTCCAGTAACCTGGTGCAAAACAAAGGATCCTCCAACATGGCGGTTCCGACTGGGGCTTCAGAGTAACAAGATGACCAAGGCACTTCTCCTCCTTTGAAATAAAAGAACGAAGCAATGCCTCATGAGTCTGCAGAGATTTTACCAGAAACTTCTCTTCCAAAGTCTCCTCTCGAAACCCTTCAAGAGAGCCCAAAGGACATTCATGCTGAAGAGGAGAAGGCTGATTCTGATCAAGAGAACAAAGAATTTGCAGAGGAAGGATCCGAGGAAGAAGATGCCCAGAATGGTTCGACTGATGGAACAGAGTCAGATGTCAATAGTAGTGAGAACAATGATATCGAAGTGGTGGATCTGGTTGATGATGAAGAACGCAATGAGCAAGAAAAAAGTGAAGGTGATGGTGACCAGACCAATGAGCCTATGGAAGTCGAGATGGATGTGACTCCCTTGCGTATGGAACTTCCTCAATCGTCTCAATCTCAAATGACTGAAGAGGAGTTAGCTCTCCTAAGATGAAATGACCCAATTGGGTATATGAAGGCTAAACTAGCTCAATGGGACACTCCTCTTGCTAGGGCTGGTACTAGTTCGACTAACGATCCATTACCCTCAGATGATAGAGTTGTACTCCTTAACAAAATTAGGAGAACAATCCTTGATGTGGACTTGTTCGAAGTGCTCAAGAAGGATAGTACAGCTTGCTATACCATGAAGGAGCTACTTACGCAAGTTAACCTCGCCACCTGCTCTTTTCCAGTCAGCACCATATTATTCGATCTTCAAGCTTTGTTAGATAACGTGACTGGGTGTCTTCTTCAAGAAGAATTTGCTACTAATAAGGTCCAGGAGAAACGAACTGCCATGGACGCTGCTTATGATCATGCTTCGAAGCTCTCTAAAGAAGCTGAAGACCAAGCCATGCATATAAAGCAAGCCAAAACTGACTATGAAGCTCGATCTCAGTCTATTTGTCTTTGAATTCGAACTGATTGTAGATGGATTTCTACTGGTAGAACTGCATCATGACCAAATGTTAGTTGGAAAGGCGTGGTGTTAGTAGCTTCTTTAGGAGATGTTCTACAGGCCCATAGTATTTGGTCCAAAGTCTTGTGCCAGTTCCTTGGCTTTTTACCAACATGTTTCTTAATTAACCTTATTATCACTTTATTGGCTGCTTCGACCTGACCATTTGCTTGAGCATAATATGGTGTTGATGTTAGTAATCTAAACCCCATCCCTTGAGCAAATTCTTGCATCTTCCTACCAGTAAACACATAACCTTGGTCTGTGGTTATGCTCTCTGGCAATCCGAACCTATAGATAATTTGTTTCTGTATGAACTCAATAATAGCCTCTTGATCAGCAGCTATTAATGGTATTGCTTCGATCCACTTGGTAAAATAATCTATTCCTACCAAGATATATTTCTGTCCTTTGGACGAAGCAGGATTAATTTCTTCTATTAAATCTAATGCCCATCCTCTAAAGAGCCATGGTTTAATGATCAAATGTAACTCACTTGCAGGAGCATGTTGAATCCCTACATGTTTCTGGCATTCTTCACACCCTTTAGCAAAGTCTATACAATCTTTGAGCATGCCGGGCCAATACATGCCATATCGAAATAACAACCATTTCATTTTATGACCTGCTTGATGTGCCCCACATGCCCCATTGTGGACTTCTGACAATGCTAAGTATGCCTCACTTTCTCCTAGGCATTTCAGTAATACGCCTTCCTGGGTCTTTTTGAACAATTCATTTCCCATGAGGACATATGATAATGCTCTATATTTTATCTTCCTATCAACATTCAATGTTGGATTTGTTAAATAACTCACAAGTGGACTTCGCCAATCTGCATCTGATAAGGTGTCTATGGCTAGTACTTCGAATCCCTGTTTATCAGCACAACCTAATTTTATATTCTCTAGATCTGATGGTATGAGTCTAGTAGCCATAACCCTACCTCTTAATTCGACCAAATCCTCAAAGTTTTTGGTAGAAACTTTATAACCTGAAGCCAACTGTGCTAAGTCATTTGCTTCTTGGTTTTCTATTCTTGGTATATGTTGAATATCCATGTATTCGAATTTTCTAAGTAGCCTGTTAACTATGACGAAGTATGTCATCAGATTTTCCTTTATGCATTTGTACTCCTTTGTTATTTGCTTGACCACTAACTCTGAGTCTCCTTTAATTTCGACTCTAGTTGCCCCCAATTCCAACAAAGCTTCAAGTCCAACAATAAGCGCTTCGTACTCAGCTTCGTTGTTCGAGCAACGAGGACCATCTAACTTATACTTGAATTTTGTTGGAATTCCTTCAGGAGAAATTATAAGAACTCCAACACCACTACCATCCCTATGGGTCGAACCATCAAAGTATAATTTCCAAGGTTGCATTTCAACTTAACCCATGACATTCTTTTCGACCAGTGAATGGTCCACAATGAAATCAGAAATTACTTGACCTTTCACAGCTCTTAAAGGCATGAAAGTCAAAGAATATTCTGTTAAGGCTAAAGCCCATTTACCAACTCTGCTATCCATTATTGGTTTCGAAAGCATGTGTTTGATAACATTGAAATGAGATGAAACATAAACATCAACAGGCTTTATATAATACTTAAGTTTCATACAAGAAAAGTACAAACAGAGACATAGCTTTTCTATATTGCTATATCTAGTCTCTGCATCATTCAATACCCTACTTAAATAGTATATGGCTCTTTCGATGCCATTGCTATCTTCTTGTGCTAACATACTACCTATACTAACTTCAGAGGCGGATATGTACAATCTCATGGGCTGAGAGAGATATCTGTTTAAATGCAGAAATAAGTAAATGACTTTGAATGTAAAGACTTTAATGTAAAAAGCATGAATATAAAAGCATGAAATATAAAAGAGTTTCTGAAATGTAAAGGATTCGAATAGAAGAAAAGTGTTTAAATGCAAGAAATAAGTAAATGACTTTGAATGTAAAGGTATTTGAATGACATTGACATGAAAATGGAAGATAAACTGGAAAAGATAAAGAGTTTTACTTAATTATAAATGTTTGGTGTTATCATACGTACATTGTTCGAGCATTCGTTTCCCTATCCATGTGGTATTTTGAATGTTTACTGAATTTTGTACAATAGATATGACACACGAAATCCTAACACTAAGACTTCTATTTATACTACTTCGACCATAACGGTCTTGCTTATAAGATTCTGCCACGTTCGGAACATGCAGAGAATTGCTCCTCTCTAGCTTCCACGCGTCTTCAAACGCTCCAGCGCATATATATTTGAATTCCAACATCCCGCTCGCGTTTGAATTTCAAATGCCTTGGCAATCTTCGCTTCGAACTCATTTCACAGACACAGTCTCGTTACCACTTCGAGGCTTCTTTTAAATATATCTTCACAACTATCACTCGAAGCTCCGAGCTTTGACATGTCCGTTCAAAGAACCGCTTCTACCATTCCGAACTGTAACATTTTGCTTTATTCCAACGAAACATCCATATTGCTTCATTTCGAACTGTATCATCAAAATCTTCAGCCAACACCTAGATGATGTTGGAACATTTTTTCCTATGAATAATGATGTTCCTAAAGATGTTGCAGATTCAAGTGTCAACACTGAACCTGAAGTAGCTGAACCTGAAGTAATTGAACCTAAAGTTACTAATACAGTTGACAAATGACCTTCTATTAGGATTCATAAATATCATCCTCAAGAGATGATAATCAAAAACCTAAATGAGTGAGTTAAGACTAGATCAAGGGGGGTTGTGTCTAATTCTTTCTTTGTTTCAAAAATTCAAACAAAAGAATGTCAAGGAAGCCTTGACTGATGAGTTCTGGATTCATGCCATGCAAGTTGAACTCTGTCAATTCAAGAGAAATGAAGTTTGGGATCTGGTCCCAAGACCCGGAGGAGTGAATGTGATTGACACTAAGTGGGTGTATAAGAACAAATCAGATGAAGAAGGAGTGGTCATCAGAAACAAGGCCATACTTGTGGCTCAAGGGTATACTCAGATTAAAGGTGTGGACTTCGATGAAACAATTTCTCCCGTAGCTCGTCTGGAATCTATCAGACTACTACTAGGAGTGACATGCCTTTTAAAGTTCAAGTTGTATCAGATGAACGACAAAAGTGCCTTTTTAAATGGCTATCTAAATGAGGAATTTTATGTTGAACAACCAAAAGGGTTTGTTGACACTGCCTTCCCAGAGCATGTGTTCAAGTTGAAGAAGGTGTTGTATGGCTTGAAACAGGCTCCAAGAGCATGGTATGAGAGGCTGAATGAGTTTCTCATTAACCATGTGTATAGAAAGGGAGGAATTGACAAGACTCTCTTTGTTAAGGATAAAGAAGGAAAACTTATGATACCTCAGATCTATGTGGATGATATTGTGTTTGGAGGGATGTCAAATGAAATGGTCCAACAATTCGTCAAACAAATGAAATCTGAGTTTGAGATGAGTTTGGTTGGTGAATTAACATTATTTTTCTTGGGATGAAAGTTAAGCAGATGGAAGACTCCATTTTTCTTTGTCAAAGCAAATATGCCAAGAATATTTTGAAGAAATTTGGACTGGAGAATGCTACTCATAAAAGAACTTCTGCTCCTACTCACTTGAATTTGTCTAAAGATGAAAAGGGTGTGAGTGTTGATTAGAGTTTATATAGAAGCATGATTGGTAGTCTTCTGTATCTTAAAGCGAGTAGACCAGATATTGCCTTTGTTGTTGGGGTTTGTGCTAGATATCAAGCACAACCCAAGGTAAGTCACATCAATCAAGTAAAGAGAATTTTGAACTATGTGAATGGCACATGTGAATATGGTATGCTATACTCGCATGACTCAAATTTAGTGCTGGTGGGATATTGTGATGCCGATTGGCATGGGAGTGTTGATGATAGGAAAAGTACCTTCGGTGGGTGTTTCTTCTTATGGAACAATTTGATCTCGTAGTTCAGCAAGAAATAGAACTGTGTTTCTCTATCTACGGCTAAAGTTGAGTACATTATTGCAGGAAGTAGTTGTTCTCAATTGGTATGGTTGAAACAGATGTTATCTGAATATAATGTCACACAAGATGTTATGACATTATTCTGCGACAACTTGAGTGCTATCAACATTCCCAAAAATCCTATTCAACATAGTAGTATGAAGCACATTGACATCAGGAATCACTTCATTAGAGAGCTTGTTGAAGACAAAGTTGTAACTCTTGAGCATGTTAGCACTGAAAACCAGCTTGTTGATATATTTACAAAAGCTCTTGATGTGATTCAGTTTTAAAACTTGCGAAGAAGACTAGGGATTATGTATTTATGAGGACTTGTAGCAATTATTGTTGTTACTAAAATTGCTGCATCTAATGGTGCTGATGCTGATGACGAAGGAGGAGAGTATAGGGCTGAGTCTGATACATAATTATGGGATCTGTGATTTGATTTGGCTTCTCTTTGTGTAGTTGATCCTACTATTGTATGATTGTGTATGGATTTATTGCTCGAGAATGGTTTAGTCTGTGAGACTATTACTTACCTTTTTCATATTATGGCTAAAAAGGGGGAGTAATATGTTATGTCTCTGAGGAGAGCTTCCGCTTGTTTTAAGAAATGACAGCCAATATATCTTGACATGTTGATAATTTGTTATTCTCTTGATTGTAGCCTCCCTCAGCTGGTGTTGACACTATGATATGTATTTAGTTATATTGATTGCTTTTGCTACAGTTGGTTCTATGATTATGGTTATTTGTGTGTTTGATTTAGTTCAAACCTGTACAGATGTTCAGTTATTTATGCATGGAAGAATTACTAAGTTGTTTTAGTCAAAATAAGCTAAAGGAGGAGATTGTTAATTCTCTATTTCTAAGGTTGGAATTATGTTTGGTAAAACGAACTTAGTAGAAACATGTTGAATGAAGATGTTCTATCAACTGATGCAACATGTCGAATAAGATGTTCCAACCAGAAGTATAGGGCATCGTGATTTTTATACAACTGGATTAGTAGATTTTTTTAGTTGTTACAGGTGCATAATATTTTGGATATATTTTGCTATCCAATATGACGCGCAAGCTGAAGATTGAAAAAGATTATCGATAAAAATAGAAGGAATATTATTAGTTTCTAAATTAGGGGAAAATTTAGGAAACTAATTATTGAAGTCCTAATTTGTGTAGAAGATTTTGTTGAGATTTAGCAGCTGATTTGATTCGATTGAAAAGCCCAACCAGTCTAGAGGATATCTTTAAATAGAATGTCACTAACCTAGTCTAGTGTGGAACTTATATTGTATTTTATTAGTATTTGTGTGCTTATTATGAGGCTCTCAATTATATATTGATAAAAGAGTAGGATTCTTTTATCGAGTTGTAAGTTATGTCAATCATTCCAAAGCTTTGAAGTAGTGAATAATTGTGTGTCTTTGAAGTGTGACTTTAGTGTTTTTTCTATGTGTTTAGAATTGGTCAATCACTATGACTGTGATTGAAAGGGATTTAAGAATGGTATCATACTTAAGTGATTCTTAGGTAGAAGTTAAAAACGGGTAATGATCAAGTGAGTAGATTGTAAACTAGGTGAAAGTTTGACGTGGGTCTACAAATTGATACTATCAAATTAACTTGGTCCCTAGCTTGGTAGCCCCTAGAGTAGGTGTCATTCACCGAATTGGGTTAACAATTATGTGTGTTCTTTACTTTTTTACATTGTGTTTATAGTTTATCTTGTTCACTGTGTGCAAATTCAGTAAAAGGTGTCTCGACATCTTTTAGGACATCTTTGATATGAATACTAGAATTTCAAAAACTAAAGAAATACCAAAGAGATTATGGGGAGAATAAGTTTCAAAATTAGTGTATATACTTAACATATGTGTAACAAATAATATGGTCAACAAGACATCTTATGAGACTTGGATGGGACATAAGCCAAATGTAAGTCATCTTAGAGTGTTGGATCAATGTGCTTCAGGCATGTCCCTGAGCAATTGAGGAAGAAGCTAGATGATCAAATTCATATCATGGTGCTCATATGTTACCATTTGAATGGTGCATATAAGTTGTAATTGCCAAACAATGATAAACTAATGATCATGAGAGATTTTCTAATGGACGAGAGCAAAGGGTGGGATTGGAGTCATGGGTCAGTTTGACAGGAGCTATATACATTCACAACTGTGTTTGAAGAAGACCAAAAAAATGAAGCCACAACCAATCAATATGAAGAACCACCTAAGCATAATGTTAGAAGATTGGTTAGAGCAAGAACTGAGTCGACAAGGCTAGTTGGAGATATTTCTAGATCAAGAAGTCGATGCAGATGGTGACTTAATAGAAGAAGTGATGATGATGATGATGATGGTTGAAGCATAACCAATTAACTTGGATAAAGCCATGAATGATTCAAATTTGTGTGCATCCAGGAAGGAAGAACTTATGGAAATTGAAAAGAATAAGACATGGGAACTTGTCAAAAGAGCTAGAAAGAAGCCAATTGATGTGAAATTGGTATACAAGTTAAAAATAAGATCTAACGATGAAATTTCAAAGCATAAGGAAAGACTAATGGAAATATTCTTTATTTAAAAACCTGGTATTGATTTCAATGAATTTTATGCACCTACTGCAAGGTTGGAAACAATCAGAATTACTGTGTCGACTACAACATATAGAGGGTGGAAGATACATTAATTAAATGCAAAGTCAACATTTCTGAATGGACTTTTGGAAGAAGAGTTCTATGTCACTCAACCATTGTGATTTGAAATCAAAGGGCATGAGTCGATGTGGGTTTTTGAGTGCGCCTAAGACGTGGCTGAATAAAGTAGATTGTAGATTGTTATTCTTTTATGTGATGATGTTCTTATTTTCTTGTTTGTGTATGAATAAAAAAGCGGTAAATACAGAAAATAAAGAACACAAGAGATTTATATTGGTTCCCCTCACACTTAGAGAGTACTCCAGTCCCCTTACCAACATGTAAGAGATTTCGTTATAGTTAGAATTATTGTACAGCCTATCCACATCCAAATGTGATGCTTACTATCTAACCTATAGGTAGATCAAAGTCTTTAATTATCCTTTAAGATCCAACCAAGTACATGAAGAACAATCCTCTTTAATGTACACACTTTTTTCCAACAATCCTGAAAACAAGGTAACCAATACAAAGTAAAAAGAGAACAATCCTCCCTTAATACTCTCTTGCTTCCAATAATCTTAGACAGCAAGGTTACACCACAATCACTTTGGAAAAATGATTAGAAACAAATTCTTGAAGTAGATATGTGTTGTACCCCAAAATTTGCCCTCTCTTTCCTCAAGATCTTTCTCACAAAGATCTTCAATGGTTGAAACTTACACAAGTATTGACTAGGTCAAGTCATCTCCTCAATACTGATGCCTAAATTAGGGTTTGGATTTTCACAAGGACAATTGGACTTCTAATGCTTCAATTGACTTTTATGGATCATTATGGACCTTCAATAATGCTCATGTCAAGTTTCAAGTCTTGCATCTCAAAATTGCTCAGTCAATTGATCAAATGACCCAAAATTAATTGTATTGGGTAAAAAGTCAATTATGGTCAACCTACAGTCAAACTTCAATATTTTTGACCAACATCAACATTTTGAAGTCATATGTGTTAATTGATTAAGTTTGGATCACAATTCCCCAAGAAAAATGCTCAATTCACCAAAAGGGCAAAATGGTCAAAATTAGGGTTTTGATTGTATTTGACTGCTCAGGGACTTTTGACCTAATGCATGATCTAATGGCTTAAAGCATAATCTCAAGGATTAAAATACAACATGTTGACCTAATTTCATATCTCAAAACATTTCTCAAGATCAATGGATTGATAGTTGAAATTTGATCAATTGATGAAAAGTCAACTGATGCACAAAAAGTCAAACTTTGACTTTTTGATCAAGATTTGATTTCAAAGATCACAATTCATCAAGACATTCAAAAATATGAAACTTGATCATCAAGAAATCAAGAAAGTTAAAAGTCAATTTGAAAAGTCAAACTCTTCAAGACTTAGAAAATTTTAAGTGTTTTAAGCATGTTAATTTCATAACTTCATGACATTTTTTCACCAAGATGCAAGATGATTCAAAGAAAACTTTCAACATGAAAGTTGTATATATTGATGAGATCTAAAACTTTTCTTTACTTATCAAGTCCTATAAATGCTTGGATTTTGAATTATGAATCCATGAAGTCATGTACTTTTTCTTAAACACTTTGTGAAATTTTGACCTAGTTTAGGCAGATTTTTGACCTAACTTCTTGGCCAATTTTCACCAAGCTACAAGAGGATTTTGTCAAAATGGCCAACATGAAAGGTGTAGGTAATGTTCCAAGATTTTAAAAATGTCTAAAAACTCAATGAGATCATTTTTGAGCTAAGAGAATAGAAGGAAAGAAGTTGTACATTCATTCTTGAATTATAGGTCATTTTTGTGAGTAACAAGAATTCAAATCTCATAGCCATACTGCATAATCTTGCTTTGCAGGCTTCAAACTTGTGTTTCACTCCATAATTAGTTGTTTACACAATTTATTGATCCATTATCCAAGTGTTTGAGTCATTATCCAAATCGAATTTCCATTTAGGGAAGAAAGTTCACACTTCCATTTTGGAAAAGTGACTTTAATCACAAATTCCACTCTCCTTGAGCTTTGTATTTGTTCTTTCCGCACAAGCATCCTCTATAGACTCAGAGAAAGCATGTTTAAAGTTGCTAGCCACCCTACCTTACCTTGAAACCATGTTAGTCTAAGCTTGCTTCAAAAACAAGTCAAAATCCATAACATGTGATTTTGTACTTCTGACTTCTCCAAGCTTCCAAACCCTTTGCCTATAAATTTAACCTTCATTCGCAAGCATGGAAATGAATTCACAAGCCCTAAAGCATCCCAAAACTCCCTGAAACTCAAAATTGTGCACAAACCTCCATTATTGTCATTTATGGCCAAGAAACTTGAAACACAAAATCTACTCATGTGGTTCCTCTCTAAACCATCCATAAAGTTTCTATACATCAAGTACAACTCAACCAAACACCTGTTACAGTTCTGTAACATCTTCTTCTTCATCTTCCATAACTAAAAACATGGCACTGCAACTTGACTTCTCCATATCATCTCAGCCACTCTCAACTCAAGCTAAGCATTGCATTAGCTTCCAAGGGACTCATAGAAGCTAACCTGATCATTGTAGCACCTTGAATCAAGCTCATTTGCAAAACACAAATTCCATTTTTGAGGTAAGTTTTCTGACTTTTGAAATCTTCATATAGGCATTTTTAGCCTTCCCTTTTCAAAGATAAAATGTAGACATCATTGCTCTGAAACTGACCATGTCCTTAGAATTCATTTATATTGCTTGAGTAGTGAGAATTTTAGGTTTGAAATCTCTGAAAAAATTAGTTCAAATTTGGTACCATTCAAAATTAGTGGTCATATTTGATTTATAATCTTAGTTATTTACATTTTTGGATTCGTGGTTAAATTTAAAGCAACTTTCATGTTTACATTTTTCATTTTGGTTGAGAGATGAGAAAGTTACAGATTTTAAAAATGGTGATAATTGTTCTAGCGCGAGGAAGAAGATGAAGTCATCTTCAGGAACGCATTTCAAATATATATATATTTATGGTTTTGTTTATAACACCGAGTGTATAGACACCCTAGTGGTAGAGAGCGCGCGTGTAAGGCTTGGAACTATAGGGACCTGGGTTCGAGCCCCAGTGGTACCCTTTTATTTGTTTCACATTTATTTGTTTCAGATTCAGTGCACAAAGGTCCAATGCACGCATGATAGTCCTCTACTCATCACCACTTGATTATTACATGATCAAAACTAGTGCCCCACATGTGCCAGACCATGATACATCATCATAAGTCAGCCACACTGGATCCAAACAGGCGTTGGACCATTGTTTTGGGCCTGAATGATTTTTGCTTCATAACACCCCTCATTTTACTTTTCAGTGCAGGCCCATCTTTCTTTTCTTTTTTTTAAATTTTATTTCCCGACTTTAAAAAAAAACTGTTTTTAGGCCTTTGTTATATTAAACCCCTTTTTACTTTCAAACCCCCCTGACTTCTTTTATAATTTATATTTTCTTTTCTTTTCTTTTCTATTCTTTTCTTTTCTTTATTATTATTATTATTATTATTATTATTATTATTATTATTATTATTATTATTATTATTATTATTATTATTATTATTATTATTATTATTATTATTATTATTATTATTATTATTATTATTATTATTATTATTATTATTATTATTATTATTATTATTATTATTATTATTATTATTGTTGTTGTTGTTGTTGTTGTTGTTGTTGTTGTTATTTTTATTATTAATCAAAAATACCAAAAATATATTATATTTATTATTTAGACTATTAGTTTATTTTTATTTCATTTCTTTTAAAACAAAAAGAGACTAAACATTTTTCTTAACAAATTTCTTGTCTTAATTAATTTAATTTAGATTTAGTTTTATTTTAATTTTCTTTTTTAATTGAATTAATTTAGAATTTAGGAGTTTAATTAATTAACTTTTTTTCATTCATTTTAAGTAAATAGGTTAGCTTTAAAACCTTTTCATAAAAAAACCCTAAAAATTGTTTTCTTAATTAACTTATTTATTTTACTTAATTAATTTAGGTTTAGTTTTATTAATGTAACTTAGACTAATTATTTATTTTTCTTCCTTTTTATTAGCTTATCTTCATCAAAACCTTTTATACAAAAACTCAAACAAAAACAATTTTCTTTTCCTTTCACATTTCCTTCATATTCTTGTACATTATCTTGTTCATATTCAATATGGTTGTAATAATAAACTAGAGTTTATTTGCTTTTATTTTCCCATTTGTAAATTATATCCCCATCCCCAAATGATGTAATAGCGTAGAACTTTAAATTTCCACAATTTATCGCTTCTAATATAAATTATAGTAATTAGGGTTTGTATGGCAAGACATAAAATCAACATGTAGAAAACCTTAATTCAAAGATAAAAATTCATTGAAAACAAACACTTTGCACACTTCCACCTCTAGGGTTAACCCACACTTGTTACTTCAGATTTAAACAGTCATGTCCCTCGAACATGGGATGCTTTAGCAATGACCCTCAAATACAAGATCGTAGTCCCTCAATTATCCTTCAATGTTGCCTTCGATAAACGATCTTAGACCCTTAAGATAAATTTTTAAGGTATCCTACAATGTTGCCTTCTATGATTGTACAACGACCCACCCCCGTCCCTTCATATTCAATGATAGGGCTTCTTATCAATCAATGGTAAGATAGAAATATCTAAAGGGGGAGGAAATGAACAAAGACTTTTTGAGTAGGTATAATGCTCGTAGTTTCTTGCTCACAACCATTTTAAAAACATCTATCAAACATACCAACACTTTCAAATGAAATATTTTCAAAAGTCAACACTTTGTATAAATCCTTATAGAGACGAAAATCATTAAAAAGTTAGCATAGACAAAGGCACTTTTCAAAAATACTTTCAAACTTAAACCAAACACATTTCAAACAAAGCATTTCAAAGTGAGCTAGCAACTAAGAGCCCGTAGATAACTACAGATGAAAACGGTGCTAACATCTTCCCTTTTCATAACCTACCCCCCGAACTCAAGAAAATTCTCAAAAGGTATTTCCTGTTCTTTTCACCATTTCCTTTATTGGATAAAAAATTCGATGGTGACTCTTGTTATCCGCAACAATTACAATAAACCACAAAACACCCAAGTCAGTTCTCCCACCATATTAGAATATGAGTTGATAATCAATGTCAATACAAAGTATTGATCTCTTCTCTTTCAAGACAACAATTTAATGAATATATTACACAAGTGCTCAATACATATGATGAAACTTTTCTAATGATATATTTGAAAATGCAAGAGTAAAAGTTTCATGCAAGATCAAAATATTAATCTGTGCACTTGTTTGAAAATGAGAAACAAAATATTGAATTGTATGTTGTGATTTTTGTTATTTTGTGTGTTTCTAATTCATAAATATTTTAATTACATACATGTATTGCACCCTTTCAAAAGGTTCTAAATATGTAGAAGTGCAATGGTTCATGGACAAATACAACAAATAAACAACATTCAAAACAGTCATATTTTTCAAATTCGTTTCATCGGTAACCAGTTACCAGAATGCAGTAACTGGTTTCCCATGCAGGTAAAGTTATAATTTTTGAAATGCTAAAGCTTGTAACCAGTTACCAGAAACCTGTAATCAGTTACCACTGTATAAAAAAGTGAAATAACCTTTTTAATGACTTAGAAATGCAATGCTAGTGATATTAAAATCCATGAAACATGTATGCATAATGTTAGCCATATTTTGAGTACTATAGTAACATACTATATTGAAATGAAGTCTTGTACTATAATGAAGATCAAATACCAAAGTCTTCTTTAGGAGTAACTTAGCACGCAAGCAAAAAGTCCATTTTTAGTAGATACTTTTTTCTTTTCTTTTTGATAATGCCTTTTTCCTTGATAACGATGTTTGTAATCATCAAAACATAAACTTGCTAAAGCATGACTCTACATTCTCCCCCTTTTTGATGATTACAAACACTTGTTATGAGAAACTCTTTAGATCTCTTGAAAATTCAATATGCTCCCCCTATTAATGATAACTCCCCTTGATCAATGCTTCTCCTTGATCAATAGAGTATGTTGACAATTTATGCAAGAGATAGAGACAAAGCATACACATATATGTTCTCCCCCTTTTTCATTAGCAAAAAGTAAGGGAAAAAGAAACAAAATAATATCATAATCAAAATAGAAGAATAACATGATATTAGTTGACTTATCCTTTAGAAGATTTTGTCTTAATACTTCATTATGAAGTACTTATTCGTTGGATATGAAAGTTAGTGTTTATCTTTTCCTTTCCAAGAATCTTTCATTTGACATTGTCCTCATATGTGACATATCCTTTAGCCTATTAGTTTTGAAAATTTACTTATACCTCCCATCATATGCTTGGATCAACCACTTATTAAGATATCAAAGATTTTGAAGTGGTCTTCAAGCAAACCTATAAAATAGGCTAAGTTTTGCTAGGTACCCAAAGTGATTTGGGTCCTTCGTGGTTAGTTCCTTTCTTGGCCCACACATAATGTTCACTAGTAGCATCATAATTTCTTGCATGACAAGAATTATGTGTGTGACCAATAATACCATAATATAAGCAAGTAGGAAGAAATTTTCTTGTAACATAATTTTTATTTTTATCAACTATTTTCTTAGGATAAAAATTTCTAACCTTTTCTTCCTCTTCAACATCATAATATTGTAATGCCATAAAAGCAAGATTTGCATATTCGCCGTTTTGCGAATCGGTTGAAGAACTTGTATCACTTTCTTCAATGTAAACCTTGTTGGATTTTGAGAATTTTCTTCCCTTGTAAGCATTTTTCTTGTACAACCTTGGGAACTCTAACTTTATATGTCCTCTTTTTCCACATTCATAGCATTTTACTTTGTGTAGTGATGAAGAACCTTCTTTCTTTCTGAAAAGTTTCTCGCATTTTGCAAAGTGGGAATATTTATCATTATTAGCGAAAAACTTACCGATCCTTTTTACAAGATGCATGAATTCTTATGGATCATCTTTGTCAAGTTCTTCCCTTGATTTAACTTTCAAAGCAATGCCTTTGAAATCCTCATCTTGAATATCATGTTGTTCTAGATTTCCAAGTTTGATTTCATGTCTTTGAAGTTTGTCGAACAATTCTTTGGATTTCATTTTTGAAAGTCTTTTCTTTTCCGATATATCGTCACTTTTGGTTTCCATTCCCTGGACAATGATCTAAGCACTTTAAGATTTAATTCGTCATTAGTAAAAGTCTTACCGAGTGCCATCAAATGGTTCGTCAGATGAATGAATCTCTTTTGTAAGTCAAGAATTGTCTCCCGGGGATGCATTATGAAAAGTTCATAATCTTGGCTTAAAGTATTCAATCTTGACCTCTTAACTTCAACGGTTCCTTCATGAGTTTCAACCAAAGTATCCAAAATTTTCTTTACCATTATGCATGTCGAAACACGGAAGAATTCATCCATGCAAAGTGCACCTTGAAGAAGATTGATTGCTTTCTTATCATAAAGGACCTTTTTCTTATCATCACCATCCCATGATGTTTTAGGCTTTGATGTTCCAACACCATTGACAACACATGTCGGAGTAAATAGACCATTTTGGACAGCATCCCATATTTCTTCTCCTTGTGCTTCTAAATGAGCCTTCGTGCGAATTTTCCAAAAGTCAAAGTATTCACCATAAAACAATGGAGGCTTGGTTTTACTACCATCATTTTTAAAAGTTGGTTGTGCGGAAGCCATTATGGATCGAATAGGAACAAGTTACCTTAACTTGCTCTGATGCTAAATATTGGTTTTTGAGTGCGCCTAAGACGGGGCTGAATAAAGTAGATTGCAGATTTTTATTCTTTTATGTGATGATGTTCTTATTTTCTTGTTTGTGTATGAATAAGAAAGAGGTAAATACAAAAAATAAAGAACACAAGATATTTATACTGGTTCCCCTCACACTTCGAGAGTACTCCAGTCCACTTACCAACATATAAGAGTTTTCACTATAGTTAGCATTATTGCACAACCTATCCACATCCAAATAGGATGCTTACTATCTATCCTATAGGGATATCAAAGGCTTTAACTATCCTTTAAGATCCAACCAAATACATGAAGAACAATCCTCTTCAATGTACACACTTGTTTCAAATAATCCTGAAAACAAGGTAACCAATAAAAAGTAAAAAGAGAACAATCCTCCCTTAATACTCTCTTGCTTCCAATAATCCTAGACAGCAAGGTTACACCACAATCACTTTGGAAAAATGATTAGAAACAAATTCTTGAAGTAGATATGAAAGTTGATAATCAATGTCAATACAAAATATTGATCTCTTCTCTTTTAAGACAACAATTCAATGAATATATTACACAAGTGCTCAATGCATATGATGAAAGTTTTCTAATGATGTATTTGAAAATGTAAGAGTAAAAGATTCATGTAAGATCAAAATATTAATCCATGCACTTGTTTGAAAATGAGAAACAAAATGTTGAATTGTATGTTGTGATTGTTGTTATTTTGTGTGTTTCTACTTCAGAAATATTTGAATTATATACATGTATTGCACCCTTTCAAAAGGTTCTAAATGAATGTAGAAGTGAAATGGTTCATGGACAAATGCAACAAACAAACAAAATTTAAAATTGTCTTGTTTTTCAAATTCGTTTCAACGGTACCCCGGTTACCAGAATGCAGTAATCGGTTACCCATGCAGGTAACGTTATAATTTTTTAAATGCTTAAGCCTGTAACTGGTTACCAAAATCTATAACCGGTTACCACTATATGAAAAAGTGAAATAACTTTTTTAATGACTTGGAAATGCAATGCTAATGATATTAAAAGTCATGAAACATCTATTCATAATGTTAGACATATGTTGAGCACTATAGTAACATACTATATTTAATTAGAGTCTTGTACCATAATGAAGATCAAATACCAAAGTTTTCTTTAGGAGTAACTTAACATGCAAATCAAAAGTCTATTTTGATTAGATACTTTTACTTCTTCTTTTTATAATGCCTTTTACCTTGATCATGATGTTTGTAATCATCAAAACATAAACTTGCTGAAGCATAACTCTACAGTCGAAGGTGTACAGAACTGGCGACTCTGCTGGGACTTCTTATTCTTAAAAGTGGGGTTAACTTAGAAACTAGATCACCTTTAAATGCTTTCATTGTTTTATTTGTTTGCTTTACATTTTTGGGTCCTTGTTTGGGTTTTGTATTGATCCTCTACCCAGATCTGGGAACATCATTAGGTAAGTAGCAAAAATTATGGAGACTGTACGGTGTAGACCGATATAGTTGAGACAATAGTTACATTATTGTGACACGTTTGTGGATATCGGTATCCCTTATAGCGAATTAATGAGAATACGGGGCCGTTGTGTGGTGTCATGAAGCACTAGCTGACCTTAGAACCTTTTATTGAACAACTGGCCATTAGGAAGTAGTGAGATAGCCGACTTTGGTGGAGTCCAAAGTTGGTTGATACTCAATACTATGCTCATTGAGATCGTACTTTTAGGATATTTCGGTCACTAAAATAGAGGCTTACGCTGAAACAATGCCCAATAAAGAAAGATCAATGATATTGAGATTCACTAGAACCCGATTACTTTCTAGGACAGGTTGAACCAACTAAACTTCAAGAGGGTACTTACCTATGAACCTCATGTAAGCCTAAACCTAAGGACTTGTCTGCTTTGATTGTATATTTTACTTGTACATAACATCATGACATCATACCATGGCATTTTGCACTAACCATTTTAAGGACCTTGGGATTTATCTTTGTGCTGTTTTGTAGGATATGGATTCCATGCGAAGAAATACTACCCAAATCAACCTTGTGAAAATTCCTCCTCAACTCAAGGAGTTAGCGTCAAGATTTCCAAATGATTCTCTGTTCACCAAGAAGTATGGCCGTCTCATTAACTTGGTTACCTCAAACTTTGAAGAAGACATGGTACATGTGCTTTTTCAATTCTTTGATCCTAAACATCATTGTTTCACATTTCCTAATTACCAATTAGTGCCTACCATGGATAAGTTTTCTCAACTCTTGGGAATGCCTATTCTTGACCAACTACCCTTCACCGGTATTGAGAAAGACCCAAGACCTGAGGAGATTGCTCGAGCTTTACATTTGCAACGGTCCGACGTTGTGGGAAATTGGGAAACCATAGGTGGTGTTAAGGGTTTTCTAGCCAAGTTTTTGTTTGAGAAAGCTCAACTTTTTTGGGATGCTCTGGATTTGCAAGATTTTGAAGAGGTTTTGGCCCTTCTAATTTATGGGATGGTACTATTTCCTAACCCGGACCAACTCATAGATGTGAATGCGGTCAAATTTTTTCTATCTCGTAACCCGATTCCTACCTTACTTAGAGACATCTTGCATTCTATTTGCGCTCACACCATGAAGAGAAGGGGGATTCTTATGTGTTGCACTCCTTTGTTGGCTATGTGGTTTATTTATCACCTTCCTCGATCTATTTTGAAGGATGAGCAAGGCATGAGATGGTCTAATAGGTTTATGTCACTCTTGTATTCAGATATTCATTGGTGTTCTCGATCTTTGGAGGATGTTATCATTATTGACCTTTGTGGTGAATTCCCTAATGTCCCTCTCCTTGGCTTTAGGGGAGGTATCACTTATAATCCTTGCTTGGCTCTACGGAAGTTTAGGTATGCTCGGAGGGATGGCCCTCATGATGCGTTTGACCAAGGAATTATATTCGACTATGAGAATGATGTCCAAGGTTATCGCCAAAGATTTATACGAGCTTAGGGAATGGTGAACAAAGATGATATCAAGATGTTAGGGCATAAGAACTCCATTCCTTTGGAGCCTTATCTCAAGTGGGTGCGAGCTTACACTCAAAACCTCATGATGCCATATGAGGCCATCCTACCTATCATCATGGAGCTTATTATCGAAGGAGATGTTCCTTACAACATTCTTCATCCTGACATGCCTACTACTCTCGAGGAGTTACAAATATCGTGGATTCAACTTAAAGGGGAGCGAGATGCCTTTGAAACCCAGTTCTATATAGGCGAGAATAAAGTGTTGGAGCTCACAAGGAAACTTCACGAGGAGCAGAACTTGAATGCCTACGTTACTCCAAAGAGGAAGCATCCATGGGTGACCTAAGCCTTTTTGTATTAGTTCATTTTATTTGTTTTTCTTTCATTATAAGCCCAAGAGGCATTTTTTGTAACCGTTTGAACTTATTAATACAATTAATGTTTGTTCCTTCTTTGTTTAACCAAATTTAAATCTTAAAGTTCCTTGAAAACATTTGCGTTCACATTACATGCATCATAACATAAGCAGGTTTTCCAACACAGGTTTCCTCATCTTTCTACTATTTATTTCAGTAAGATGGATCTCGAGCAGACTGTGAAGGACTTGCAGACACAAAATTCTCAATTTCAAGAAACCTTGCTCAACTTGGCCAACGGGCAGCAAGAACTGATGTCACTTCTAGTTATAAAGAAGAAGACCAAGAAAAGGCTTTGATTAACATGGGGAAGAGGTTCAAGGGCCCCGTTCGACAAGTTCAAGTGGTAGAAGACTCCTCCTTCGAGGATGAGAATCTGGATGAAGATGCAAGGAGCACCTGTGTTAAGGGTGGAAACAATCCAATATCTGAGGATGAGGATTATTTTGACGAAAAATATCCACCGGCTGAAGACAAGTATAAGAAACTGGAGGACAAATTAAAGGCTATGGAAATTCAAGATGTGCCTGGCCTAGATTTTGTTGATTTGGGTTTTGTTCCTGGGGTAGGGATTTCCCACAAATTCAAGATTCTAGTTTTTGCCAAGTACGATGGTGTTTCGTGCCCGAAGCTTTACTTGAGATCTTACGTTCGTAAAATTCAATCGCATACCACTGATAAGAAGTTGCAGGTGCACTTATTTCAAGAGAGTCTATTTGGGACTAAATTGGAGTGGTTTTACCAGTTAGAAGGTTCTAATATCCATACTTGAGAGGACTTGGACACCACCTTCTACCGTCAATGTCAGTACAATGCCGATCTAGCGCCAACTAGAGTGCAGTTACAAGGAATGACCATGGGTTCCAATGAAGGCTTCAAAGAATATGCGCATAAATGGAGAGACCTGGCCGGCAGGGTGCAACCACCATTTGTAACACCCTCTAAAACCCGCATATAATTTTCGCAAATATTAAAAATTATAAACTCAGAGTACATGTAATAATCGAGGAATGCTACAATTCCCTTTTAATAAAATAAATTCCTGTCATGCATAATTTTAGTAGTAACTCATACATGTCTACACAGCGGAATAATTTATTTAATAAAATCAAATGTTATAATATTTTCCAAAATCATCAGGGATTAACACCTGGAAAAGTCAACGTCATATTATAACAATTAAAAGAAAATAAACGAGTCTGACTAAAGCAGCTCGACAACCAAACGTTCCCGGAGTTACAACTATCAGAGCATGACCCGGACATACTAAAACGAAACTAAACTAGACACGATAAGCCTTCGCCAAGCACCTGAGCGAAGCTCCTCAATCTGAAATATTCAACAGTAAGGGTGAGCTTCTCAAATATACATTTGGTTATACATTCATAACAATCAATTCACGAAATCATAAGCATCACCCAATAATTAGCATATTTCATAGTTTACAAAACCTTTACAATTCATATATCCATGACATATTGCCTTTCATTTTTGCAAATATTCATCAAACATCATCAACCATTTATCAAATCATACGTGCATACAAACAATCAAATATAACATTGGAAAGATCATCCATTCATGTTATATTCGAGTAATGCAACACACCCATGCATGTGGTACCACTTCACCGCCCCATTAAATCGCGGGTCACGGATAACTCACCGTTCCATTATATCGCGGACACGGCTACCACCTCAACGTTCCATTAAATCGCGGACACGTATATTGGCCACCATGTTAATTCCACACAATGGGAATTAACAAATGCAACATGATATGTAAGTATGTAACACTCAGCATACTATGAACATCGATCAACATATCATGCACATCAACAATATCAAACATAACATGATATGAATAGCATGTAATCACTCGGCATACTATTTAAACATCAATCATATCAAGTTACGAATAGCATGTAATCACTCAGCATACTATTCAAACATCAACCAATCACATCAATTATATCATAATTCATGCTCGATAACATATCTAAAAGCATGGCAATAAAAATCCAACATCAAAACACTGAAACCAAAAATTCAGAAAATCATCACAGCAGAGCAACACGGGTGCCCGTGTTGTGCAACACGGCCCGTGTTGTGCAGCACGTCCAGAAAAACGCACATTTTATTTTTATCAGTACAGGGGATCTGACACGGGTACCCGTGTTGTGCAACACGGCCCGTGTCGTGCAACCAGAACACACCATCTCCCAACACAGAAGAGCAACACGGGCACCCGTGTTGTGCAACACGGCCCGTGTTGCTGAGCGCGTAACAGGATTTTCCTGAACCTGCAGCAGCTCAGAAACAGTAGTCCAAAACGCGGGAAAACGCCCGCCAAACGCGTAATTCGGTACCTAACGACATCAGGTTTGTACAATTCACAACAACACCACCATATCCAAAATACCAACAATCATTATAGTAACCTTAACCGGGGATTAACCGTCCCTTTGGGGAAATCTACTGACACTGAGGTCATCCCTATAACTTCCCAGGTAAATTCACGATCATTAGATATATACTCCCAATTCCTCATTTGGGACCTAAAACTCTTAATCGATTCATAAAAATTGGGAACCTAACCCTTTTCTAACAAGGTTCAGTCCTACGGTTATCGATCCCTAGAAACATCTAACAATTGGGATTTTCCTACAATTACCCGAATCAACCGTACATAAACCCATAAACAAATATAAATCGAGTATAAACCCCCCTTACCTTATCAATTAGCAGCTTTTAGTTCTTGGGCGATGTTCTTCGTTCTCCGTTCTTCAGAGCTCTATTTTCCCAAATTCCAACTTCTGTTCTTACGTGAAAACCAAAAATGAGAAAATGGCCTAAGTCCCAAACATAACTTTATTTCTCTGCACCCCCACTCTTTACTAACAACATCTAAGCCCAATAACATAAAAATCCCAATATTCCTTATTTCTTTTATTTTCCTCCAATACTCCAAAATAAATAATTCTTTTTATTTTATTAATTCCAATAAAATAAATTCCCAAATTCAAATAAATCAATTAATTAAAAACGGGGTGTTACAACTCTCCCCCATTAAAAGAGTTTTCGTCCTCGAAAACATACCTTAGACGAACAGCTCCGGATAAGCCTCTTTCATCTGGCTCTCCAGCTCCCAAGTGATATTTCCATCTGCTGGACCTCCCCAAGCAACCTTCACTAATGCTATCTCTTTACCTCTTAACTGTTTCACTTCCCGATCTTCTATCCTCATAGGCAATGCTTCTACTGTCAGGTTATCTCTCACCTGTACATCATCTATTTGGATTACATGAGATGGGTCTGGAATGTATCTCCTCAGCTGAGAAACATGAAAAACATCGTGCAAATTCGCAAGTCTCGGAGGTAAAGCAATGCGATAAGCAACTTCTCCAACTCTTTCCGTAATCTGAAACGGACCAATAAAACGCGGAGTCAACTTCTTAGACTTCAACGCCCGACCAATACCCGTCATCGGAGTAACTCTCATAAACACATGATCTCCAGCACTGAATTCTAAATTCTTTCTCCTCTTATCATGATAACTTTTCTGACGACTCTGAGAAGCTCTCATCTTCTCTTGAATCAATTTGATCTTTTCAGTAGTCTGCTGAACAATCTCTGGCCCAACTACCGAACTCTCTCCAGATTCATACCAACACAAAGGTGTTCTACACCGTCTACCATACAATGCCTCAAACGGAGCCATACCAATACTCGAATGGTAACTATTGTTATAAGTAAATTCAATCAATGGCAAATAGCTATCCCAAGCTCCACCTTTTTCTAAAACACAAGCACGCAATAAATCTTCCAACGATTGAATCGTCCTCTCCGTCTGTCCATCAGTCTGAGGATGGTAAGCTGAACTCAATCTCAACTTAGTACCCAAAGCCTTCTGCAATCCTTCCCAAAATTTCGAAGTGAACCTCGGATCCCTATCTGACACAATACTAGAAGGAACTCCATGCAAACTCACTATTTTCTCAATATACAACTGTGCCAATCTCTCCATCGAGTAGTCCATTCGCACCGGTATAAAATGAGCAGACTTAGTCAACCTATCCACAACGACCCATATTGCTTCACAATTCATAGGAGTCCTTGGCAACCCAGATACGAAATCCATAGAAATACTATCCCACTTCCATTCTGGAATAAACATCGGTTGCATAAACCCAGACGGCTTCTGATGCTCAATCTTCGATTTCTGACAGATTAAACATGCATACACAAATTCAGCTATTTCCTTTTTCATCCCCGGCCACCAAAACAATTTCTTCAAATCATGATACATTTTCGTGGCACCCGGATGAATGCTCATCCCACTGCGATGTCCTTCCTCTAATATACTTTTCTTGATTTCTGCGACATCAGGAACACAAACTTTATCGCCAAATCTCATAACATCATTTTCATCAATCCTAAACTCACCACCTTGACCTTGGTTGATCAATGTCAATTTATCAACTAAATTAACATCAGATTTCTGCCCGATCCTGATCTCTTCTAGAATACCACTAGTAAGTTTCAACATACCCAAACGAACACACTTCGGAGTACTTTCACAAACTAAACTCAAATCTCGGAATTGCTCAATTAAATCCAATTCACGAACCATCATCATAGACATATGCAAGGATTTCCTGCTCAAAGCATCTGCAACCACATTTGCCTTACCAGGATGGTAATTCAACCCAAAATCATAATCTTTGAGGAACTCCAACCACCTTCTTTGCCTCATATTGAGCTCTTTCTGATCGAAAAGATACTTCAAACTCTTATGATCACTATACACTTCAAATCTCGAACCATACAGATAATGTCTCCACAATTTCAAGACAAACACAACTGCTGCCAACTCTAAGTCATGAGTAGGATAGTTCCTTTCATGAACCTTCAACTGTCTCGAAGCATACGCAACTACCTGTTGATTCTGCATTAAAACACCACCTAGACCCAACAGAGATGCATCACAATAGACCACAAAAGATTCCACCGGATTCGGCAAAATCAGAATAGGAGCACTTGTCAATCTCCGCTTCAATTCTTGGAAACCTTTCTCACAATCAGAATCCCAAATAAACGCTTGTCCTTTACGAGTCAATTTCGTCAACGGCAATGCTAACTTTGAGAATCCTTCGATAAATTTTCTGTAATAACCTGCAAGACCAAGAAAACTTCTGATTTCAGAAACAGTCTTCGGCGCTTCCCACTGGGATACCGCTTCTACTTTTGTAGGATCCACTGCAATACCATTCTTAGAAATCACATGTCCAAGAAAACTAACTTCATTCAGCCAGAACTCACATTTGGACAACTTTGCATACAACTTCTTATCTTTCAACAACTCTAACACAATTCTGAGATGTTCCGCATGCTCTTTGTCGTTCTTGGAATAAATCAGAATGTCATCAATAAAAACCACAACAAATTTATCCAGATACGGATGAAAAATCCTGTTCATATATTCCATGAAAACACCAGGTGCATTAGTAACTCCGAACGGCATAACAGAATATTCATAATGCCCATACCTCGTTCGAAAAGCAGTCTTTTGAATATCTTCCGCTTTCACACGAATCTGATGATATCCAGATCTCAAATCAATCTTACTGAATACACTGGCTCCAATTAACTGATCCATTAAATCATCAATCCTCGGTAACGGGTACCGATTCTTAATGGTTACCTTGTTCAATTGCCTGTAATCAACACACAGTCTCATAGAACCTTCTTTCTTCTTAACCAACAATACTGGAGCACCCCAAGGCGAAACACTCTTCCACTTGACTGATCCTTCCTAGGCTTAGGACACTGCGGACGAATGTGACCTTCTTCGCCACAATTGTAACAAGTAACAGACTTCCCTTTGCAATCAACAGACAAATGACCAGCCTTTCCACATTTATAGCACTTCTTCTCATCACTCTTGCAATCTCGAATGTGATGACCAGACTCACCACACCTGTAGCATCTGATAGGAGCCTTAGAATCTCCCCCACTAGGCCTTTTCCAACCGCCTGATCTCTGGTTATCTCTACCATATGGCTTGCCACGGTCCATGTGTTGCTTTCCTCTTTTATCCACAGCCCCACGAGAGTGAGACGACCTATTCTTGGTAATATCTTCTTCCAAAATCCTGCTACAATCCACCAGATCAGAAAATCTACGAATACGCTGGTACCTGATTCCCTGCTTAATCTCATCTCGGAGACCATTCTCAAATTTGATACACTTAGAGAATTCTCCAGCCTCATCATTGTTGTAGTGCGCATAATACTTTGCCAGCTCAGTGAACTTAGTAGCATACTCACTAACAGTCAAATTGCCCTGCTTAAGCTCCAAAAATTCAATTTCCTTTCTTCCCCGAACATCTTCAGGAAAGTACCTCCTCAGAAAAGCCCTTCTGAAGTTAGCCCAAGTCAGTGCCTCTCCATCCTGAACCATTTCGGTCCTTGTGGCAACCCACCAGTCGTCGGCCTCTTCTGCCAACATATGCGTACCATATCTGACTTTCAGATCTTCAGCACAATCAATCACACGGAAAATCCTTTCGATTTCCTTCAGCCACTTCTGAGCACCTTCAGGGTCATGTGTACCTTTGAACAACGGAGGATTGTTCCTTTGGAAATTTCCCAATTGCCTATCAGCACCAATCACGCCTCCAGTTGGGTTTCCAGCAAGTACACCAGCTAACATCCCCAAAGCCTCAGCGAGTGCAGCATCATTTCGTCCGTTACCTCCAGCCATATTCCTTAGAATTAAAACATACTCCACATCAGAATACAGTATCGACAGTGTTACCTTGCACTAGTCGCATACGAAAAGGAATGACTGACTCAAGACTCTGGTCACAACGACCGACTATGCTCTGATACCACTATTGTAACACCCTCTAAAACCCGCATATAATTTTCGCAAATATTAAAAATTATAAACTCAGAGTACATGTAATAATCGAGGAATGCTACAATTCCCTTTTAATAAAATAAATTCCTGTCATGCATAATTTTAGTAGTAACTCATACATGTCTACACAGCGGAATAATTTATTTAATAAAATCAAATGTTATAATATTTTCCAAAATCATCAGGGATTAACACCTGGAAAAGTCAACGTCATATTATAACAATTAAAAGAAAATAAACGAGTCTGACTAAAGCAGCTCGACAACCAAACGTTCCCGGAGTTACAACTATCAGAGCATGACCCGGACATACTAAAACGAAACTAAACTAGACACGATAAGCCTTCGCCAAGCACCTGAGCGAAGCTCCTCAATCTGAAATATTCAACAGTAAGGGTGAGCTTCTCAAATATACATTTGGTTATACATTCATAACAATCAATTCACGAAATCATAAGCATCACCCAATAATTAGCATATTTCATAGTTTACAAAACCTTTACAATTCATATATCCATGACATATTGCCTTTCATTTTTGCAAATATTCATCAAACATCATCAACCATTTATCAAATCATACGTGCATACAAACAATCAAATATAACATTGGAAAGATCATCCATTCATGTTATATTCGAGTAATGCAACACACCCATGCATGTGGTACCACTTCACCGCCCCATTAAATCGCGGGTCACGGATAACTCACCGTTCCATTATATCGCGGACACGGCTACCACCTCAACGTTCCATTAAATCGCGGACACGTATATTGGCCACCATGTTAATTCCACACAATGGGAATTAACAAATGCAACATGATATGTAAGTATGTAACACTCAGCATACTATGAACATCGATCAACATATCATGCACATCAACAATATCAAACATAACATGATATGAATAGCATGTAATCACTCGGCATACTATTTAAACATCAATCATATCAAGTTACGAATAGCATGTAATCACTCAGCATACTATTCAAACATCAACCAATCACATCAATTATATCATAATTCATGCTCGATAACATATCTAAAAGCATGGCAATAAAAATCCAACATCAAAACACTGAAACCAAAAATTCAGAAAATCATCACAGCAGAGCAACACGGGTGCCCGTGTTGTGCAACACGGCCCGTGTTGTGCAGCACGTCCAGAAAAACGCACATTTTATTTTTATCAGTACAGGGGATCTGACACGGGTACCCGTGTTGTGCAACACGGCCCGTGTCGTGCAACCAGAACACACCATCTCCCAACACAGAAGAGCAACACGGGCACCCGTGTTGTGCAACACGGCCCGTGTTGCTGAGCGCGTAACAGGATTTTCCTGAACCTGCAGCAGCTCAGAAACAGCAGTCCAAAACGCGGGAAAACGCCCGCCAAACGCGTAATTCGGTACCTAACGACATCAGGTTTGTACAATTCACAACAACACCACCATATCCAAAATACCAACAATCATTATAGTAACCTTAACCGGGGATTAACCGTCCCTTTGGGGAAATCTACTGACACTGAGGTCATCCCTATAACTTCCCAGGTAAATTCACGATCATTAGATATATACTCCCAATTCCTCATTTGGGACCTAAAACTCTTAATCGATTCATAAAAATTGGGAACCTAACCCTTTTCTAACAAGGTTCAGTCCTACGGTTATCGATCCCTAGAAACATCTAACAATTGGGATTTTCCTACAATTACCCGAATCAACCGTACATAAACCCATAAACAAATATAAATCGAGTATAAACCCCCCTTACCTTATCAATTAGCAGCTTTTAGTTCTTGGGCGATGTTCTTCGTTCTCCGTTCTTCAGAGCTCTATTTTCCCAAATTCCAACTTCTGTTCTTACGTGAAAACCAAAAATGAGAAAATGGCCTAAGTCCCAAACATAACTTTATTTCTCTGCACCCCCACTCTTTACTAACAACATCTAAGCCCAATAACATAAAAATCCCAATATTCCTTATTTCTTTTATTTTCCTCCAATACTCCAAAATAAATAATTCTTTTTATTTTATTAATTCCAATAAAATAAATTCCCAAATTCAAATAAATCAATTAATTAAAAACGGGGTGTTACACCATTGACTGACACGGAATTGGTAGATATGTTCATGGGAACATTGACTAGGCCATTTTTCAACTTAATGATTGGGAGCTCATCATCTGGGTTCACTGAGTTAATCTTGACTGGTGAAAGGGTTGAGAGCGGTATTAAAAGTGGAAAGACACCCATGGCCTCCGCCTCTACATCAAATACTGTGAAGAAACCTTTCACCGGAAAAAAGGAAACTAATACCGTATATGGGTCAATGGGCTATGTCAAGAAGGATCATCGTCAGTCTGTTAATGCAATTCTGATCTCCAATCCGACCTCTACTCAAAGACCACAACAACAAGCTAGCTACCAAAGACCTGATATTCCAAGAAGACAATTTAAAAGGATTAACATGTCACTATCTCAAGCCCTACAACACCTGGTGAAGGCTAATTTGGTAACATTGCGTGATCCCCCTTCAAATACCAATGTTTCATCTCCAAAGTATAACCCGAATGCCAAATGTGTTTACCACTCCAATAGTCCCGGACATGACACTGATCATGGTTGGGCATTAAAATGAAAGATCCATGACCTCATTGACAACAAGACCATTAAATTTGATCCTCCTCTAACACTGAACGTAATCACTGCACCTATGCCAAACCACGACAAAAGTGTCAATGCTATTGAAGATACTGCTTTTGTTTCCTCTATTAATGACTTGACCCCACCTCGGACCATTGTTAAAGAATTTTTTTTGAAATTTGGGGTATTCCCTGGTTGCCTTAAAGACTGTCGCTGCTGTGCTACACAAGTTAATGGTTGCAAATGGCTGAAAAAGGGTGTCCAATACCTAATGGATAGCCATGAGATTTTATTTGAAAGAACTCCATCCGTAAAAAGTTTGACTGAAGTTATGCCTCAATAAGTTGAAGACATATCCATCATCACTATCTCCAACAAACCTATTAGGAACACTTCAAAAGGTCCTATTAGGATTTCCAATGAACCTAAGATATCTCCATTGATAATTACCACACTGGGGCCAGTCCCTTATTCTTCCGATAAGGCGGTAGCTTGGAATTATGGCGCTGAAGTATACTACCATGGTATTAGACAAGACTCCTGGATTGATAAAGACAAGACTGCTGATATTACCAACATTGTTGGGTCTAACAAGGTGACTAGAATGGGGAGAATTTTGTCTCCTGATATTTCACCTCCAACCACCACAACTACACATGTTCGCATTACTGTTGACAAACCTAGTACTGATGTTAGGGGAAAAGAAAAGATGATTGAGCCTGCCAAAGACATTATTATTGAGGAACCCTCTACCCAAGAAATGGAGGAGATTTTGAAGATTATAAGGAAAAGTGATTATAAGATAGTAGAGCAGTTGGGGTAAACCCCCTCGAAGATTTATATGTTATCTTTATTAATATGCTCAGATGTGCATACTCAAGCATTGATAAATGTTTTGAAGAATGCACATGTTCCTCAAGATACTACGGCCGATTAGTTTGAAAATTATCTAGCAAGTTTCAATGTCGATAATGGATTGGGATTCTCGGGTACTGATCTAACTCCCACCGGAAGAAATCACAATAAAGCTTTGCATGTATCCATTGAATGCAAAGGAACCACTCTAGCCCATGCATTGGTGGATATTGGGTCCTCTCTGAATGTCTTGCCCAAAGTTGCCCTAGATCGATTGGATTGCGAAGGTTTGATGCTGAAGCCAAGTGACATTGTGGTAATGGCTTTCGACGGATCAAAAAGGATGTTCCATGGGGAAGCTGATCTCCCCATCAAAGTTGGGTCTCAAATTTTCAATTCAACTTTCTATGTGATGGATATTCGTCCTGCTTACTCTTGCCTACTTGGACGCCCCTGGATGCATGGGGCAGGAGAAGTGACTTCTACACTTCATCAAAAGTTGAAATATCTGATCAAAGGAAAGATGGTTACCGTTTGTGGTGAAGAAAAGTTTATGGTTAGCTGTTGTACCCCAAAATTTTCCCTCCCATATTCCTCAAGATATGTCAAGAATCATCTCTAAATTTCTCAAGATTGCTCAAGGATTGTACAGTCAAAACACCTCCTAAGGCAGTCAATTCAAAATTAGGGTTTTGGTTCTTTCAAGGAATTTGGGGTTCTCAATGGTTAAATAAAGTCTCATAGGCCTATATACATTCTCAAGCACCTACATGCCAAGTTTCAAGACCCACAGTGCCAGTTTGCACAATCAAAAGTCCCATTTGATCTACAATCAACTAAAAGAGGCAAAATGGTCATTTTGCAGTCAAAAGTAAGAATTCTTGGTCAACATCTTATTTTGAGTCCACAATCATCATTTGATCAAGTCTTGATCATGATCCCACAAGAATAGCTAAAAAATCATCAAGGTGCAAAAGTTATTATTTTTGGACAGTAGAAAAGTCAACTGTACTTTGACCAGTGCATAACTCTTTCATGGTTTGTCAGAAAAATTCCATCCAAAGCTCATTTTGAAGAGGATTCAATTTTCTACAATCAATCTTCACACTCCAAGATCAAGAAATGCTCTCACAAAAAGTTACAAAGTTTTACATTATAGGTCAATTTCAAAAGTCAACATAAGTACACTTTGAGTCAAAGGCCATAACTTGAGATTGGCAAATCCAAATGACATGGGACCAAACAAATTGGTTAGAGGACTTCAAGAGCTTTCCAAAATGCCCAAGAACATGGTCAAAGGATCAAAATTGAGCAAGTTGTGCATTGGAGAAGTTGGGAAATTTTCATGAATTTGCAAAAGTCAACTATCCTCAAAACTCCAATTTTTGACAAAAGGGACCACTTTTTTCCACTTGATTTAGTCTTGTCATGCCACACACGTGTCCCATGCTTGATTCCATGACCAAACATTTATTTTTCTATTTTATTTAATTTTTATTGATTTAATTCATTTTAAATCTATAATAATTCAAATAAAATCTAAAAATCAATGGAATAGTATCTTTGTGATTTGTACAACTTTCATATATCATGTGACAATTAACCAATTCGTGCTAAGGCTTATTTGTGCACAAAATCTTAGATTTGGCCATATTTGGAAAGGGTAACAATGGTGATAAAGTCAAAACCTAATTCTTGAATATACATGGATAAAAGCCCAAATTTTAACCTAGACTGATTGCCTTATATGCAAGCAAGCCTCCTAAACCTAATTCATGACTGAAAGCTGCAGAAACGGCCATAGCAATTTCAAGAATTTTCAAGAAAACTCAAAACTGGTTCTTGCATTCGAGGTCAATTCAAGGCGTTTTGTCCATCCAAATACATTGCAGGAAGCACTAGGATTAATTTGCAATCAAATTCAAGCATCAAAGCTCAAGGAATCGCTACATACCATCTCACGGTTTGCCTTTAGAATTCAAAACTATATCTCTTGATTCATGCGCATTTAACATGTTTTTGTGACTGATTTGCATTGTTAGAGACCATACAAAGCTAATGGAATGATTGAATTGAACCATAGTGACCTGAATCGAGATATGCCATGATTGAATTTCTAGGTTTTTCAAGCTTTAAATTAGGGCTTTCCAAACCAGGAAAAATTGGAACCAATGAGGTACATGGTTGAATTCGTGAGGCCAAGACGATGGGAACCCATACCTCGCGAAATATTTATGTTTGCTATATTTCTATTCGCTATTTTTCCTTGCAGGAGGTAGTGGAGGTTAAAAACCCCCGCTATTTGATTCTGTTTACACAGAACAAAGGTTGAAGATGATGAGGTGTTGGCATCTGATTCGTGTGTTTGAAAAACGCGCGCGTTATTTTTTTGTTTACAACATATTGTTTGTTTTTTGTATATAATATTCTCTATCTATCCATTTAACAAAAGCGCGTTACAGTTCAGTTGGAAAAGGCATTGAAGCATAGTTCATTGGGACCTGGGTTCGAAACCCAGGTCCCCCAAAACATTTGTGTTATTTTGTTTCAGGCAATTCTATGTAGCACTCCAAGCAGGGCCCATCATACGCCCTCATCCAGATGTTGTCCAAGTGGCCTCAGACCTGATCCAAGGGTCTAGATGGAAGGACTATCATGGTCCTTAGTCAACAAGCGTGTGGATAATTCAGAAAGTCAACGAGGCTGGAATTGTTAATGGGCTTCAGAATTGCTCTTGTCACTCCAGAATTAAGCCCAGCACACCCCTTTCAAGTTTATTTCTTTCCCTTTCTTTTTTATTTATTTCATTTAATTATTTTTTATAATTATTATTTATATTACTAACAAATTAATATTTTCATAATAAAATCAGAAAACTAAAAAATATAATATTTTTATTTATTAAATTTAATTAGCTTATTTTTGTAAATAAATAAATAATTAATTTGTTTAGTTTTAATTAGGCATGATAATAATATTTTCACAATAAATAAAATTAATGTAGAATTAGAGTTCTTGACAATTTTAATCATCTTTATTTTTATTTCCTTAAATATTCAAAAAAACCAATAAATATTTCTTTTTTATTAATTAATTAGTTTAGGTTTAATTTAACTCATAAATAATAAAAATCTCCTTCTTTCTCAAAAAAGGGTCAAAACCCTAAAACTCTCCGATTCAATTTCTCTCGCACATGATTTTTTGATCCATATTTTTATTCAATTATGTAATTGTTCCGAGGATGTAATAGCTTTAATTAGGGCCTTTTTTATCGCTTTTATTTATTTCCCGCATTTACTTTTCAAGGGTTTGTTTTTGGCGATGTAAATACCCGACGCCTTGTAATAGCTTAGTTTTATTTTCCGCAACCATTAATTGCTAGATGTATGCTAATAGGCTATGCATGACCAGATCTACATTAAATTAAAATCAATCGTAGCTCACCATAACATGTACAAAGATAACATAACTGAAACCTGACACACTCGCACATGCCACTTCTAGGGTACGCCTCACTTGGTTGCCTCGACGTGGTCATTGAGTATAGGAAGTTTTAGAGGTAGCCCTCCTGTCTAAAGATCAAAGTTGCCTCGAAACGGTTGCCTCGATAAAAAGTGATCTAAGACATTAGGGTTACCACTAAGGCGTCCTAACGTTGCTTTAGTGACCACACTTGTCCCTTAATCGAATTGACCCGAAAACTCCAACGACGGTGCTACCTACTCCTCAATAGTGGGATAGCACTGTCTAAAGGACATTTACACAGCTTAATTCCTTTTGAGTAGGTAGAGGTTCTCAGGTACTTGCTCTTTCAAAACAAAACAACTTTTTCGCACTTACACTTTTCAAACAAAAGTTTTCAAACAACACTTCATACACTCTTGAGGACAGATACAAGAGTTACATCGAAGTTTTCAAACAAAACTTTTTTTCAAAACCCACAAACACAAGAAAAGCAAAACTTTTTGAAAACATAGTGAGCAAGTACCTAAGATCCCGTGGATAACCACAGATAGAAAGGGTGCTAACACCTTCCCTTTCTATAATCTACCTCCCGAACCCGAGAAATATCTCGAAAAGGAATTTTGATGTGCTTTTGTCCTTTCCTTGTTGGAGAAAATAAAAGACGGTGGCGACTCTTGCTTACCGCGATATTTTGTGAAACGCAAACGCGAACCATCATTCAAAAACAGTCAGTTCTATTTCCACCGATCACATTAGCCATCTGAATTTGTTTAAGTATGTTGAGATGGATGGTGACTTCATAGAAACACCTTGTCAAGCCTTCGAAGTGGTCTCTCCCATGGTTGTTACTGCCAAGGCTACTCCTAATGTTCCAAAAGTTGTTAAAGATGTGCCTAGGATGACTTCCCTCAAAGATGCTCGCGTTGTGATCAAAGACGGAGGTTGTACCATTTGGGGAAAACTCCCATACATCCCTTTCAACTCAGAAAAATGTGGTTTGGGCTTCACTACCAAAGCTCAAAAGGAGGTCAGACGTGCTAGTGCAGGAAAACCGCCTCTTCGTGTCAGTAATCATGAAGTGAATGCTCTTGAAGACTCTGACAATGACTGTGGCTTTGATGAATGAATCTACCCTACTGCCGAGGAAGGACCCCACAACTGGCATGCTAAAGATTTCATTCTCATCTCCTTCAACAAGGAGTAATTACCATTTACTGTTTGATCAATTTAAGAATTTTGTCTATAATTTTAATTGAAACAATGACTTTAAGCCATGTTCCGTGCCCGGGGCACCATGGTCCATCTGTTAAGGGTTTGTTCATTTTCATATACCATAGATCATTTAATGAAAAACATTGGACTCTTTTGCATTCAAATTTTGCGCTCATTGTTTTTCTTTCACTTTATTTCATTTTCAAAATAGTCATGTGACCTTACATGCACACACACATATTTGCAGATCCATATCCACTCCATATCTCATTGGCAACGACTCTGCTATTGCCATCTATGACTATGAACATCCTATCTACCAAGCCGAAGACGAAGAAGATTGTGAAATATCTGGGGAACTAGCTAGACTTCTGATGCAAGAGGAAAAGGACATTCAACCGCACGAGGAACTAGTTGAAGTGATCAACCTAGGTACTGAGGCATACAAGAGGTAAGTCAAGATCAGTGCCAACTTGGAAGATAGTATCAAGGGCAGATTGGTTCAAATGTTGCACGATTATGTTGATGTGTTTGCTTGGTCATATGAAGATATGTCAGGACTTGATACTGACATTATGGTTAATCGTCTACCAATGAAGGGAGATTGTCCTCCAGTCAAGCAAAAGGTTCGTTGCATGCGGTCAGACATGTCTGAGAAAATAAAAGCTGAGGTAATAAAGCAATTCAATGCAGGTTTTCTGGAAGTAACCTCATACCCCCAATGGGTGTCAAATATGGTTCCGGTACTGAAGAAGGATGTAAAAGTATTTATGTGCATAGACTATAGGGATTTGAATAAGGAACGCCCCAAAGATGATTTCCCACTACCACATATTGACGTTTTGGTCGACAATATTGCTCAACATAAAGTCTTCTCCTTTATGGATGGCCTCTCTGGCTACAATCAAATCAAAATGGCACCCTAGGACATGGAGAAGACCACCTTTGTCACAGTGGGGCACTTTCTACTATAAGGTCATGCCTTTCGGTTTGAAGAATGCAGGGGAAACCTATCAACGAGATATGGTATGATCCATCATGAGATAGAAGTGTACGTTAATGATATGATTACAAGGTCGCAAACTGAGGAATAACACCTTGATCATCTTCACAAGGTATTTGAGAGTTTGAAGAAATACAAGCTAAGGCTGAATCCTAACAAATGCACCTTCGGGGTAACATTTGGAAAACTCTTAGGGTTTATCGTCAGTGGAAAAGGTATTAAGGTCGACCCTGCAAAAGTCAAACATACAAGAAATGCCAGCTCCCTGTACTGAGAAGGAGGTCAGGGGTTTCTTAGGTCGACTTTGAAGGAAAATTGCGATCAAAACGCAGCGGAATATAAAATTTTCCTTTAGAGATCCTTACGAATGAGCATGGTCAGTGATATAAAGTTTTACCTCTTGTGGCGATTCAGACCTTTGATGTCGTGATCACGAGCGTTGATGAAGAACAACGCCTCTACTCAGTCCACACGAACAGATCGCTTCCGGTCACAGTGCTAGGTGATCACGAACGGAAACCTTGAGTGAGAGAGAGAGTCAAAAACGAAAATGCATCAAGTGAAAAAACTTCATCACAAGGGATCTATTTATAGAATCACTCGTGTGGGCTACAAGCTAAAAGCCCAATTAAGGCTATAAGTTAAAAGCCCAATTAAGCTTATGGACATCATACCTTATGATGTACCATATATCACTTATCCACGTGGTACCTTACCACTTTCCGTATTACACTTAAGTGCACCGTACCTTACGGTGTTCCTTATTTATTCTATCTCTCATCAACCTGTCCTTATGTGTGTGACCCTGTAGGTTTTCGCGACGTTGGCAATTATATTAAATTACACATTTAATATAATAAACAGTGAGCGGTATCTAGCAACACATCACTGTTACCCAAGTCATGAAAATGTCATGTGATCTGACCAAACCTTTTCCGTGATAATATTTGTGTTGTACAATTACCCTTTTGCCCTCATGTCTATATTGAACACAAGGCATACACTGTGTCACCCTTGTCCAGTTCAATATTGGGCCCTTAGACATTTATCCTGTTATGCAGGATGAGCAAATTCCATCTAGGTCACTCATGTCCCTTAGCATGCTTTGTGAAGTACCCATCAACCATCTTTATAGTCATCCAGTTACGGATGACGTTTGATCAGCAATAAAGTACTTCACTCTACATCTAGGGTCCATAGTGGTTTCAGGTCGAATGGTGGTATACACCATTATCATCATGAGAATAACTTATGACACTTTGCATAACATTCTATGTAGTATTCTCATAACGGGTCAATCCAGTATAAATATTACTCCTAATATTCATACCTATGTCAAGACTTGATAACTCCTTATCTATGATCCATGAGATATGATCATCAATCTATCTTCATAATAATCTTAATGCTTTAATATTATCCAACTTCACATTAAAGCTTGACTACGGATACTTTAAGAATAGTTTCTTATGTTTAATGGGATCTCATGATTAAGTCACACTTAACATTTCATTAAACCAATAAACCATTCTAGGGACTTTATTATTTTGGAAAACATAATAAAGAAATGCCTTTTATTATTAATAAATAATTCGATACAAGTACCAAAAGTATTGGCCTCTAGGGCTTACACCAACAGACTTAACTATATTTCCCGATTCATATCTCACCTAACTGCTACTTGTAAGCCAATCTTCAAACTGTTGAAGAAAGATCAAGTAATCAGATGAAATGAAGACTGCCAAGAAGCCTTTGACAAGATTAAAGAATACTTACATGAACCTCCCATCCTGATGCCTCCAATTGAAGGAAGACATTTAATTATGTACTTTACGGTATTAGAGAATTCAATGGGGTGTGTGTTGGGCGAACATGACGAGCCTGGCCGAAAAGAGCATGTAATATACTACCTGAGCAAAAAGTTTATCGACTGTGAAACAAGATATTCACTGCTCGAGAAAACTTGTTGCACTCTTGCATGGGCTGCTCGCTGGCTAAGACAATATATGCTGACTCACACCACTCTATTGATTTCTAAGATGGACCCCATCAAGTATATCTTCGAGAAGCCAACTCTCTCCGGAAAAATATCTAGATGGAAAATAATATTGACCGAATATGACGTCCAATACACCACACAAAAATTAATCAAAGGAAGTGTATTGGAGGATCATTTGGCTCATCAAGCTGTTGATGACTACCAATCCATGAACTTTGAATTCCCAGACGAGAATATCATGCTGATAACTGATTGGGAAAAGCCTGGACTGTATGAAGGACCTGAACAAGGATCCTGATGGACTATGGTTTTTGATGGAGCTTCCAATGCTTTAGGTAACAGAATTGGTGTAGTGATTATTTCCCCCGAAGGTGGCCATACGCCTTTCACCGTCAGACTATGCTTCGACTGTACAAACAACATGGCCGAGTTTGAAGCGTACATCTTGGGTTTTAAGGCTTCCATTGACCTAAGAGTCAAATTCTTAAGCGTATACGAAGATTCAGCTTTAGTAATCAGTCAAGTTAAAGGAGAATGGGATACCAAACATCCAAATCTGATTCCTTACAAAGAGCTTATGCTAACTTTGAGGAGGTAACCTTTGAACATTTCCCAAGAGAAGAAAATTAGTTAGCAGATGCCTTGGCAACAATTTCATCCATGTTCAAGGTCAACTGGGACAACGAGGCTCCTAGCATTATGATTGAAATATTTGACGAACCGACACACTATTGTAAGATTGACACTAATGAGAAGAAGCCTTGGTACTATGAAGTAAAGAGATATCTTGAAGCACAAGAGTACCCTGAAGGGGGTTCAGTCAATGACAAGAAATTCCTGCGAAGGTTCTCAACCAAATTCTTCCTAAGCAATGGGATCCTGTACAAACGCAACCATGATTCTACTCTTCTTCGTTGTATGGATAAGAAGGAGGCATAGAAAATCATGGAAGACATGCATGAAGGTGTCTTTGGAACTCACTCTAGCGCACACTATGGCCAAGAAGATTCTGAGGGCTGATTACTGTTGGTCGACTATGGAAAATGATTGTCACCATCACTCGAGGACTTGCCATAAATTTCAAATCTATGCTGACAAGGTTCACGTGCCTCCAATTCCTTTGATTGTCATGACTGCTCTGTGGCCATTTTCAATGTGGGGCATTGACATTATTGGAGAGATCAAGCCCACTGCCTCTAATGGACATCGTTTCATCCTCGTTTCCATCGACTACTTCCCCAAATGGGTCGAAGCTGCTTCATTTGCCTCAGTCGCTAAGAATGTTGTAGTCCGGTTTATCAAGCATAACCTCTTCTACTGATATGGCATCCCTGAAAGGATCATCATTGATAACAGAACCAATCTTAACAATGTTATGACCACTGAACTTTATACGCAGTTCAAAATCAAGCATCATAACTCTTTTCCATACAGACCTAAGATGAATGGCGCAATAGAAGCCGCCAACAAAAACATAAAAAGATTGTGCAAAAGATGGTGGTGACCTACAAAGATTGGCATGAGATGCTACCATTTTCTCTTCATGGCTACCGTACTTCAGTTCGAACATCAATTGGGGCAACACCTTTCTCTTTAGTCTATGGCATGAAAGTTGACCTGCCTGTGGAATTTCAGATTCCTTCCTTAAGGATTACGAAGAAGAAGACTTAAGCGAAGATGAATGGATTCAAACTAGGTTGGATCAGTTGAACTTAATTAACGAGAAGAGACTGACTTCTGTTTGTCATGGTCAAATGTATCAAAAGCGTATGATCAAGGCGTTCAACAAAAAGATCAAACCTCGAGTGTATCAAACTGGCGATTTGATAATAAAGTGCATCAGTCTTCCTCAAGGTGATCCCATGGGAAAATGGACTCCCACTTACGAAGGGCCATTTGTTGTTAAGAAAGTATCATCTGGCGGTGCCATAATGCTAACTACTATGGATGGTGAAGAGTTCCCATATCCTATGAATGCGGACATAGTTAAAAAATACTACGCATAAAAATGACCCTCTAGGTTGACATACCTAGGAAAAATAAGGGCATATTGGAGAATCAAAGAGGTTCAGTCAAAAGTTAGGGATATATACAAAGGATTATACACTGGCAAGTCGAAAAGCCGAAAGGGCAACTTGGGCAAAAAAGGGTATCCTGGTGGGCTGAAAACCGAAAAGGGAGGTCCAGGCAAAAGTTAAGGATCAAAGTGTATGACTATGTCCCGTGAAATCACTACAGCCAGCTTTATTACCAAGGTCTAAATTCAATGGTATAAGATCAATTCAATCAACTTCTTTCAATGGCAAGGGATGATGTTCGAAGACATAGGGGCAATGGGAAGTTGGAACCCAATGAGATTACTTCCACATAGCTATTATTTTATTTTAACTTTGTATTCCTATCATTCTTTCGACAATTTCCTCTAGGATTTCTGTATCCTTGTATAAAAACGCCTATTTACAGGCAAAACATCAATACAAATATACTTCGAAGTGCAATATTTTTGTTTTTTCTATTTTGAGTGCAAAAACGTCCAATGATTAAAATTGAATGAACATATGCATATGAACATGATTAACTATTAACAAATGTATATAATAAGCATTTCCTTAAGGATTTGAGATATCCCCACAGAGTTGCTTCAATAAGATTATCCCCACAAAGTATAATCTCCTGAAAACCCTCTCCCCAGCTGAGTTAGTCTTAACTGAAACCTTGTGGAGTTCTACCAAAAAGAATTCATCTCCCCAATTAGATCTTCAAAATATTCTCCTCAACAGGGTTTATTTCCCCCAACAAACTACAGATTCCCCAACACGAGTCTTTTCTCAGACTATTACAAATCAACAGACAAAAGCGTCTCGTTAAGTTGAAAACCCGAAAGGGAGGCTTAGGAAAATAAGGAGCGTCTCGGTAGGCCTAAAACCCTAAAGGGAAGTGTTTTACCCAAACAATTTCCCTCTCATTTATCAATAATTTATTCACAAGATCTCCTTGGACTCAAGACTGCACTAGGGTTTGATCAGCTCAAGATCCCTCCTTAAACATTGATGACCAAAATTAGGGTTTGAGATTGCACAAGGATATTTGAACTTTCAATAACCCATATGACTTTCATGGATCATTATGGACCCTCAAGATCACTCATGTCAATTTTCAAGCTTTGGATCACACTTTTGCTCAATCAATTGAGCAGTTGACCTAAAAATCAAATGTGTTGAGGAAAAAGTTAAATATGGCTAATTTACAGTCAAACTTCATAATTTTTTATCCACATAAACAATTTAAACTCACATTTATCATTTGATCATGTTTGGACCAAACTCCTCAAGAAATTTGATCAAATTTTCAAAAGGGCAAAATGGTCAAAATTAGGGTTTTGATTGGGAAAGGGAAATTTCTGATTTTTGACCTAGAAAATGATCAATTGGTTTAAGGAATGATCTCAAGAGTCCAATTGCATAATTTTTACCTAATGACATGGCTCAAAACATTTCTCAAGTCCATTTTATTGACAGATGAATTTTCAGTCAACTGATCAAAGTCAACTGTATATTGAAAAGTCAAACTTTGACTTTTTGGTCAAATTCAAATGCCAAAGATCAAAATTCATCAAAACATGTTAAAATATGAAACTTATTCATCAATAAATCAAAAATTCAAGATTTCATTTTGAAAAGTTAAAATTTCTAAACTTAGAAATTTTTCTAAGTGTTGGAAATTTCTTTTTTTTCCATAACTTTGAGCAAACTTTTCACCATGATGCAAGATGATTCAAGAGAAACTTCCAACATGAAAGTTGTAGATCTCCATGAAATATACAACCTTTATTCACACAACTTCTTCCAAAAGTGCTTAGATCTCAAGTTATAATTTTAAGAACGTATGGTCATGAAACAAAACACTTAGTGAAATTTTGGCCTAATTTGGTCAGGATTTTGACCCAACTTCATGGAACTTTTTCATATAGTTCCAAGGGGAATCTTCAAAATAAATTCAAAGATGGGTTGTATAGCACATTACAAGCTTCCCAAAATGTCCAAGAACTCCTTGAGATCATTTTTGAGTAGGGAGAATCGAAGAGATGAAGTTATTTTATCACTTGATTTACAAGTCATTTTGTGATGAACCAAATTCAAAATTCAAACTATGCTGCATAAACTCTACTTTGCGGGCCTTAAACTTGTTAGGCACCCCATAATTAATGACTTGCACAGCTGTTAGAGGTCTCATTTCAAGCATTCAATGCATGTACATTCTTTATATCCATTTTTGGAAGAAAGTGTACATTCCCATTTTGATAAAGTGTTTTTTTGCACAAAACTTGTTCTTGAGCCTTGAACTTGTTCTATTCTGATCATACAAGTCTTATAAATCATAAGAAATGGTTTAGAAACTTACAATCACTCATCCCATGCTTGTACTACACATCGAAACTTGGTTTCCCTCTTTTCTAAAAAATCAAGTAACCTAGCCAAAAGCTTGTAACTTGTACTTCTGACTTGCCAATGCACCCCAATCCTTTTTCTTATAGATACACAAACTATTTGCATCAAGGGGACGAATGCTGAAGCCATGAAAATACCTAGAACTCAGAATCACATCTCATACCTCCATTTTCACATAAACTGACCAAAAACTTGAAACTCATAACTCCCTCGTGTGTTTTCAAGCCTTTTGTTTCCTAAAGCTTCTAAACATCATTTAGAACTGATCTCACACCCTGTTACAGAACTGTAACACCATTAACACCATCCTCCATTTTCAAAAACAGAGCTTTGCACTTGGACTTCTCCAGAACTCCTCAGGTACTTTCAGCTCAAGCTAAGCATCCCATTAGCTTCCTAGGAACTTGAGGAAGCTAACCCAACCATTGGAACTCATTAAAAGCTGCTCAAACTTCAAACCCGATACCCTCTTGCAAGGTAAGTTTTCTAACTTTGGAACTTTTCATACATGCATCATCAATGATTTATTTGTGAATGAAACATGTAGATATCATTGCCCTAAAGCTAACCATGTTCATAGTTTCCATTAATTTTGCCAGAGCTTAGAGAATTTTAAGATTGAATTTTCTGAGATTTTTAGGGTTCAGAATAGGGCCATTAAAAATCATGTTTATCTTTGAGCTATAGTTTTAATGATTTAAATTTTTGAAACCGTGAGGAAAATATGCTACAAGTTTCATGTTTACAGTTTTCATTTTTGTTGAGATTCGAATGAGTTACAGAAGTTATGGCTGGGCGTGAGGTTGAAGATGAAGTTCAGGCCATGGAACATGTTTGCCTTATGTATTTATTGTTTGATTTATATAAATGGATGTATAGCCTCCCCAGTGGTAGAAGCGCGCGCCTGTAACCTGAGGGACCTGGGTTCGAGCCCCAGTGGTACCCTTTTGATTTTTTTCCACATTTTTGCATTTTTTGACCCTTTTTTGCAGGCGCTGGGCTTCATCTTTGGGCCTTGTTTTTGTTTTTACTTTCTAACCCCCCCTGTGGACTATTTGCACCCCTAGCCAAATTTTATTTTATTTTCTTATTTTCTTTCTTAATTATTTTTCTAATACTAAAAAATCATAAAAAATACAAAAATAGTAGATTTATATTTTAACTTAGCTTATTTATTTTTTCTCGCAAAAAATATTTTATTCAACGACACTTTATTTATTTTACTAATTATTCTTATAAATTTAATTAAAGCTAGGATATTATTTATTTTCTTTTACACCTATTAAAATATATTATTTTAATATAAAAAAAGGCCAAAAATATTTTATAATACTATAAATTATTTTCAAGACAAAAAAACAAAAATACTTTTCTTAAACTTAATTTCCTTTTAATCAATTAATAGATTAGGGTTTTATTTAAAATATTTTCTTATTAATTTAGGTTTACTTTTATTTTTTTAATTAATTATTTTATTTTAATTAATTAGGTTAAAACAAATTCCCTTTTCCTAAAAAAATTCAAACAAAAATATCCATTTTTCTTTATATTTGCATTCTTGCATATTTATTCATTTTGTACATTATTTCCATTTAATTTCTTGTACAAATTCAATTTGGTTGTGTTGTACTCCAAAATTTTCCCTCTCACTTATCAAGAATTTGCTCACAAGATCTCCTTGGGCTCAAGACTGCACTAGGGTTTGATCAGCTTAAGACACCTCCTTAGGCACTGATGATCAAAATTAGGGTTTGAGTTTTCACAAGGATTTTTGAACTATCAATGCTTCATATTACTTACATGTACCATTGTGGACCCCCAAGATTACTCATGTCAAATTTCAAGCCTTGAATCACATTTTTCTCAATCAATTGAGCAATTGACCTAAAAATCAGTTGTGTTGGGGAAAAAGTCAACCATGGCCAATTTTCAGTCAAACTTCATAGTTTTTGATCCATATCAAAATTTTAAACCCATATGTATCATTTGATCAAGTTTGGACCATAATTCCTCAGGAAATTGGATCAAATCTCCAAAAGGGCAAAATGGTCAAAATTAGGGTTTTGACTAAGAAAGGGCAATTTCTGTTTTTTGACCTAGCAAATGGTCAATTGATTTAAGGAATAATCTCAAGAGTCCAATTGCGTCATTTTTACCTAATGACATGATTCAAAACATTCCAAATCCATTGGACTGACAGATGAATTTTGCAGTCAACTGATCAAAAGTCAACTGTATACTGAAAAGTCAAACTTTGACTAATTGGTCAAATTCAAGTGCCAAAAATCATAATTCATCAAAACATGTCAAAATATGAAACTTATTCATCAAGAAATCAAAAAAGTCAAGCTTACATTTTGAAAAGTCAAAATTTCTAAACTTAAAATGTTTTCTAAGTGTTGGAAATTTCATATTTTTTCATAACTTTGAGCCAAATTTTTACCATGATACAAGATGATTCAAAGGAAACTTCCAACATGAACGTTGTATATCTCCATGAAATCTACAAATTTTCTTCACACAACTTCTCCTAGAAGTGCTTGGATCTCAAGTTATAATTTTATGAATACATGCTCATGAACCAAAAAAGACTTAGTGAAATTTTGCCCTAGTTAGGTAGATTTTTTACCTAACTTCATGGAAATTTTTCACATAGTTCCAAGGGGAATCTTCAAAATAAATTCAAAGATGAGTTGTAGAGAATATTTCAAGCTTTCCAAAATGTCAATAACTCCTTGAGGTCATTCTTGAGTAGGGAGAATTGAAGAGATGAAGTTGGTGTTTTGTCACTTGAATTATAGGTCATTTTCATGATGAACACAAATGTAAATCAATGTTAGGCTGCATAATCTTTGCTTTGCAGGTCTCAAACTTGTTTATCACTCCATAATTAATGGATTACACAAACCTTTGAGCTATAATCCAAGTGGTTTAAGTTTATCTAATTCACATTGCCATTTTGGGAAGAAAGTTAACAATACCATTCTTGTAAAGCAAGATTTATACATAAAGTCCACTCTTGAGCCTCTAACTTGTTCCCTCTGATCACACTTCATCTACAAAGTCAGAAGCAAGTGTATTTAAAGAATAACCACTCTATCTTAGAAAGTACACAAGACATTGAAACTTGTTATCTCAAAAAAATCACATGTTTAGCTTAAGAATGCAAATTCAAATTCTGATCAACAACAAGTCTCCAAACTTGTTGCTTATAAATAGAAGCACTATTTGTGATCTAGAACACGAGTTTGAACACCCTAAAATACACCAAAACTCTCTTAAATCAGAAATTTCCCAAAAGCTCCATTGTTGCATAGTTTCTGACTTGAACCTCAAACTCACATTTCCCTCGTGCGTTTCTTGCCATTTTAGTTTATAAAGCTTCCTTGCATCAAGAGTAACTCATCCTTGTACCTGTTTCACTTATGTAACACTATTTTCCCTATCTTCCATAACCAAAAATAGAGCATCACAGTTTGACTTCTCCAGACCATTCCAGCAATCCTCAGCTCAAGCCAACCATTGCATTAGCTTCCTAGAGGTCCAAGGAAGATAACCTGATCATCAGCACTGCCTGAAACAAGCTCAAATCCATTTCACAATTTCTAGTTTTGAGGTATTTTTCTTGAACTTCTATCTCATTACTTAGGCATTGTTAGGCTTGCATTTGTGAAGATAAAATGTAGACCTCATTGCCAAGAAGTTGTACATATCCATAGTTTGCATTTACATGGCCTGAGCTTAGAGAATTTTAGAGTTGAAGTTTATGAAAGTTTTAGGGTTCAAATTAGGGTCAGAGAAATTCTCATTTATCTTTGACTTTTAGCTTTAGTTATTTACATGGTTAGATTCGTGAGGAAGAATGCAACAACTTTCATTTTGTCATCTTCCATTTTTGTTGAGAAATGAAGAAGTTACAGGTACACCGGTTGGAGGTTGAAGATGAAGTCATCAGGACTTGATTTGCCTTACATATTTATTGTTTTGTTTATATAAATGGATGTATAGCCACCCCAGTGGTAAAGCGCGCGCCTGTTAACCTTAGGGACCTGGGTTCGAGCCCTAGTGGTACCCTTTTGCCCATTTTTCATATTTATATTTTTCTTATATTTTTTTGCAGGCGATGGGCCCTTTGGACCTGGCTTTGTTTTTTTTTTGCTAACTAACTCTCCCTGCCTACTTTTGGCACCCCCTGGCCCATTTGTATATATTTATTTATTTATTTCATTTTTCCTTTTTAATATATTTTCTAAAATACTAAAAAATCATAAAAAATATAAAAATAGTAGATTTATGTTTTGACATAATATAAATATTTTTCTCACACAACAAAAAAATTATTTTTCATCATAGTTTATTTATCTTTACTAATTATCTTATAAATTAAATTAAAACTAGATTATTATTTATTTTCTTTTATACCTATTTAAATATATTATTTTAATAAAGAAAAAGCCAAAAATATTCTATAATACTATAATTTATTTACAAGATAAAATACAAAAAAATAATTTTTTTCTAAACTTATTTTCTTTTAATCAACTAAATAGAATTAGGGTTTTATTCAAAAATCTTTTCTTAATTAATTTCTTTTCTTAATTAGTTTAAGTTAATTTAATTTTGATTAATTATTTTTCTCTAATTAGGTTTAGGTTAAAACCCCCTTTCATATAAAAATCCAAACAAAAAAATCATTTCTTTCGATTTGCATTTGTACTTTATATTTATTCATTTCCTTGTACATTTATTCAATTTGGTTGTAATAGATTAATTAGGTTTATATTAATGTAATCCCCATTCACAAATTGTATAACCCCCTCCCACAAGTATTGTAATAGCGTAGTAACTTTAAATTCCGCCATTTATCGCTTTATATACAAATGCTAGTAATTAGGGTTTGTATGGAAAGAACAAAATCAATCAAATAGAAGAACCTAATTCAAGACAAAATCAAGCATGAAAACAATACACTTGCACAAAAGCACCCTTAGGGTTACCCCACTCGGTTGCCTTATACAAAATGGCCATATTACGCATGTAAGGTATCTTAGCAAAAACAAGCAAAAACAAGATCATAGTCCCTCGATGATGCTATCTAAGTTGCCTTTCAAAATGATCTTAGCCCCTAAAGAAAAATTCTAAGATACCTTACAACGTTGCTAATCATAGTTATACGATGACCCACGCTTGTCCCGTTTACATCCAAAGATAGGGTTAATTACCAATTCAATGGTAAGATAACAATGTCAAAGGAAAAGAAAATGAACAAAAAAGACTTTTGAGTAGGTAGAATTCTCCTAATTACTTGCTCAATTTCAAACAAAACATCCTTGCTATTTTCAAAACAAACACCTACACTTTCAAACATCTTACAAACTTGAAAACATTTTCAAAAGATCAAATATCTTTGTATACATTCTTATGAACGAGAATCATTACAAAGATTGCCTAAACAATGGCCTCTTTACAAAATACTTTCAAAAACCACACGAAGCATAATTTCAAACAAAAGCAAGTTATCTAGCAAGTAACTAAGATCCCATGGAAACCATGGATGAAAAGGATGCTAATACCTTCCCTTTTCATAATATACCCCCCGAACTCAATAAATAATCTCAAAGGTCTTTCCTGTGCTTTTTCACCTTTTCTTTTGAATAAAAGAAAAGTCAGTGGCGACTCTTGCTAACCGCAACATTTGCAATCAAATGCAAAACCTTCAAGTCATTTATCCCACCGTATCATAGAACTGCCGACACTGCTGGGGAAAATTCTAAAAGTGGGTTTACCTTAGGGATATATCACATTTATTTGCTTACATTGTTTGACTTGTATGCCTTACATTATGGTTCTTTGTTTGGATTAGAATCCTCTACCCAGATTTGGGATACCTTATAGGTAAGTAGCAATACATTTTGGAAACTGTACGTGGTATACTGACATGATCTAAGAAATAGCTATGTTAGTGCGACATATTTTTGGGTACCGGTAGCCCTAGAGTTAATCAAGGAGAATACGGGGCCGCTGAGTGATGTCATGAAGCACTAATGAACTTTTAGAACCTTTACTTGACCAACTTAGCCTTTAGGACGTAGTGAGATGACCGGCTTTGGTGCAGTCCAAAGTTGGTAGATACTCGATACTACACTCATTGAGATTTTCTTTTTTGGGATATTTCAGTCGCCATTTAAGAGGCTTGGGCTGAAACAATGACCAAGGAAACAAACCAGTGATATTGAGCTCCTTAGAACTCGGTTACTATTATTAGGACATGTTTGAGCCAATTAAACTTCAAGAGGGTACTTACCTATAAGACTCCATGCAAGCCTAAACCTAAGGACTTGTTTGCTTTGCTTGTGTATATTTACTTGTACATAACATCATGAACATCATAACATCATATTCATTCACTAACCATTTCAAGGATCTTGGGATTTATATTTGTTTCTGTTTTGTAGGACATGGATTCTATCCGCATGAAAACTATTCAAGTCAATCTTGTAAGGATTCCTCAACAACTTAAAGATCTAGCTTCAAGGATTCATGAAAATTCTCCATTCACCGAGAGACATGGTCGCCTACTTAACTTAGTCACCTCCAACACTGATGAAGACATGATGAAGGTGCTATTTCAGTTCTTTGATCCTTTACACCATTGCTTCACATTTCCCGATTATCAACTTGTACCAACTTTGAAAGAATTCTCCCAACTCTTGAGGATTCACATTCTCAATCAACTACCTTTCAAAGGGACGCAAAGAGACCCAAAGCCAGAAGAGATTGCTCAAGCTCTACACTTGCAGTCATATGATATCACAACTAATTGGGAAACAAGGAGTGGTGTCAAAGGCTTCCTAGCAAAGTTCTTGTTTGAGAAAGCCCAAAACTGTTGGAACTCTTTCGATTTCCAAGCCTTTGAGGAGAATGTGGCTCTCCAATCTATGGGATGGTTTTGTTCCCAAATCCTGACCAACTCATAGATGTGAATGTCGTCAATATCTTCATGTCTCGTAACCTGGTGCCTACTTTGCTAGGGGACATCCTACATTCTTTTCACACTCGCACTATGAGGAAAAGAGGTGTCCTTATGTGTTGCACTCCTCTCTTGGCAAGATGGTTTATTTTGCATCTTCCCCAATCTGTATTGAAGAACGAGCAAGGTTCAAGGTGGTCACAAAGGTTGATAATGCTCAAGCATTCAGACATTCATTGGTGTTTCCGATTCCTAGAGAATGTTATTATTGTCGACCATTGTGGAGAATTCCATAATGTCCCTTTACTTGGCATTAGGGGAGGTATCACCTACAACCCCTGCTTAGATTTAAGACAGTTTGGTTACGCCCAAAGGGATGGCCTATATGAGATGCTCATCCAAGGTTTGGTATTTGACTACGAGAATGACGATCAAGGTCTTCGCCAGAGATTTATCCGAGCTTGGAGGATGTTGAACAAGGTAGATAGAAAGACATTGGGGCATAAGAATTCCATCCCTCTTGAGCCTTACCTCAAATGGGTATGAAATCATGCTTAGAATCTTATGATGCATTATCCCTCCATTCTATCGATAATCATTGAGCCTGTTATAGAAGGAGATGTTTCATACATTATCCTACATCTTGACATGCCCACCTCTCTTGAAGACCTACAAAAGTATTGGATATAACTCAAGGGGGAGCGAAATACTTTCGAAGCCTGATTCTATGCAAGCGAGAAGAAGGTTTTGGAACTCACTAAGCAACTTCATGAGGAGAGGAACTTAAATGCCTACATCGCACCAAAGAGGATGCGTACAACCTTTTTATCTTAGAGGTTTTTGTATTATTTTGCCCAAAGAGGAATTTATGTGCTCAAGCTTTAATTTATTAATATAACATGTGTTTCCTTTTTGTCTAAAACAAATTTGAATCTTTAAAATCCTTGAAATCATTGCATATGCATTTATCATTAAATTTTATTTTAGTGAGATGGATCTCGAGCAAACGGTGAAGGACCACTAAGCTCAAAATGCCCAGTTTCAACAGATGTTCTTAACTCTAGCCAAAGGATAAGAAGATTTGAAGACTTTGTTGGTTGAAGAGAAAAAGAAGAAAAAGAAATAACCGGAGTTCTAAATATGGGAAGAAGATTCCAAGGACAAGCAAGAAGGACCCTGGACTTTGCGACATCATCTGGTGAGAAATACAATCAAGATGGGAAAGGCAAAGTGTTGTACCCCAAAATTTTCCCTCTCATTTATCAAGACTTTTCTCACAAGATCTCTTTGATTCAAGACTGGATTAGGGTTTGGTCAGCTCAAGACATCTCATCTTGCACTGGTAACCCAAAATGAGGGTTTGAGTTTGCCCAAGGATTTTAGGACTATCAATGCTTCATATGAATTTCAAAAATCATTATGGACCCATAAGACTACTATGATCGGTGGATCTGGAACTGACTGTTTAACGTTGGATCGCGAAATGTCACGGAAGCAAGAGTCACCACCGTCTTTTATTTTCTCCAAATGGAAAGGACAAAAGCACAGAAAAATTCCTTATAGAGATTGCTCTCGGTTCGGGAGGTAGATTTATAGAAAGGGAAGGTGTTAGCACCCTTTCTATCCATGGTTATCCATGGGCTCTTAGATACTTGCTCATTGTGTTTTCAAAATTGTTTGTTTGGTTTTCAACTGTGGGTTTAAAAAAGTTTCTTTGAAAATTTCAGTTCGACTCTTGTATCAGTCCTCAAGAGTGTTTGAAAAGTTGCTTTCGAAAGCTTTTTGAAAGTGTCGGTGCGAAAAGAGTTTTTGATTTCGTTTTGAAATTAGAGCAAGTATCTACGAGTTCTCTACCTACCCTAAGGAATTCGTCTGTGTAAATGTCCTTAAAGTAGTGCCATCCCACCATTGAGAGGTAGGTAGCACCACCATTGGGGGTGTTCGGGTCAATTCGAGGGTTCGGGACATTGTGGTCACCAGAGCAATAGGAAGACACCTTAGAAGCTACCCTCATGCCATGTTCATGGACATGAGGACTTACTAAAACATCCTCTACTCGACGACCACCTTTCGAGGGGCAAGGCAACAGTGAGGCGTACCCTAGGGGTGGTGTGTGATTTGTGCGTCATGTTCATTTATGTTTATCTTGTTTATGCATTGGTGATCTACGCGTTGCTTTTATTTTGGCATTCATTCTTTCATGCAAGTTATTAACAGTTTAAAAGATGCGGAATTTAAAAGTCCTACGCTATTACAAAGGCGCGGGTCCACATCGCCAAATTAGTCCAAGACCCGATTTGAATAAAATAAAATGCGGAAAATAAATGTCATAATTGATCTATTACAAGGCTTTGGGATAATTACATGAAATTTATAAAAAGGAAATAAGATAAGCGCGCGAAATAGAATTATGATCGAATGTGAGGGCGTTGGACCCTTTTAAAGAAATTGAATTAAAATTATGACATTAATTAAAAGAAAGAATTTTTTTGGAGTTTTTTTTGTATTTATGGAGTTTAATGAGAATTAAATGAAATTAAAACCCTAATTCTAAATTATTTTAATTTATTAAAAAATGTTTAAATCTAGCCTAGTTTTAACCTAATTATTTAATGGCAAATTTATTTACAAAATAATTAATAATTAAATATGGTAAAAGAAAAGAAAAAGAATAAAAGTATTTAAAACCCTAATTCTACATTTTTTAATTTATTAAAGAAAACCTTAAAATTAAACCTAGAATTAAAAACTAAATTAGTTAATAAAATTTATTTACAAAAACATTTAAATAAAATATATTTATATTTTTTGTCTTTCTGATTTTTTTGTTATTTTTTATAGAAATTAATTTTGATGAAAAATAAATAAAACAAATAAATAGAAAAATGAAAAGAAAGAAAATAAAAAGGCAAACCAATGGGGGGTGTTGACCCCAAATTTGGAGGTATTGTCCAGCAATTTTGGCCCATTAAACGCTAGCCCACGTGGACTTTCTTGGCTTGTGTATGAAGGCGTTGACCTATGCACATGGTGGTCTGCAGCTTCTGACCACTGGATTGATCTTATGGGGCGCGTGGCAAGCACAAACATGAAGATGCATGGTAGGCCCTGGGGTAGGAACCGCATGGAATCACATTAAAACAAAATATATTGAGAAAGGGAGGGGACCTGGGAATCGAACCCAGGTCCCAATGCTTGCCAGCACTACGTTCTACCAACTGAGCTGCTTTGTCACTTTGTAATTATAATGGAAAGGAATTAATATATTAAAACAAACGCACTAATGCTATTAATAAGAAAAAACGCGCTGAAATTTGAATAGCCCTATCACACGCTTACAACTCAGCTTCTTCTCCACTTCTTCGTTTTGGCCTGAAAAAAAAGAGAAAGGATAGCGGGGGTTTTAAACCCCCACAAACCTCAACATTCAAAAATAGCGATTAGCGTATAGTTGCTCATAAATTGAGCGCGACTAGTGGTTCTGAATCGTGTGAAGCTTCTGGTTCTAATGGCATAAGTCTCGTTGGCCAATTTTTCCCCAAGCGTAAAGCCCTAATTTTACAGCTTTGAAAACCTAGTGAGCTCCAATGGCAACTTTGCATACAGGCTATAAAAACTTAATTAAAATACACCATTAGCTTTAGAATGATTAGATTAGTATAAATCCATATCAAAAACACATGAAAAATGCATGGAATTCAGGATGCGATTATGAATATTTTACAGAAAAGTGGGACTCCTATCTACCAATTCTTTGCGCTTGGAGAGTTGATTTTGATTGGGGTAGCTTCCTGAATGTGTCAAGAATGCAATGGAACCCCTCTTTTGCTTTGAAACGACCTGCAACTATGAAAACAGTTTCAAAAAATTTATGGAAAAATGCAAGTTTTGTGTTTGTTCTTAGGCGCAGCTTCAAAGTTGTATGCATTAGGGTTGTGATCAGCTTAAGTATGCCAATGGATTAGGGTAAGAATTCAAGCCAAAAAATCAATGTTTTGATGAATCAAATATTTGATTTTTTAATGAAATCTTTTCAAATCTTTTCCATGTGTTTTTGGTACCAATCATGGCCAAACCTTTCCAAATTGGGTGTGCACGAATCTTGAGGTTTTATTGGAGAGAATATGCTGCAAAAAGGGATTAAAAAACATGGTTTTCTATTTTTGTCATATTTTATTTAATTAAATGAATTAATAGTGATTAAAAATTCAAATAAATAATAAAAAATGATGAAATAATTCCCCTTTGGGCCAAATGGTCGTGCATAGCCTTTGGATGGTGATTCTTGGAAGAAAATGTGGCCCATTAGCAATTTTGAGGCATTTGAAGTAAAGTTGACTTTTCAAAATTCCCAAAAATTTCCCAACTTCCGCAAGGCATATCTTGCTCAATGTTTAAGCTTTGATCATGTTCTTGGACATTTTGGAAAGTTCTTGAAGTCCTGTAACCAATGCTTTTGGTCCCATGTCATTTTGATTTACCAATCTCAAGTTATGGTCTTTGACTTAAAGTCCCTTTTTGTTGACTTTTGAAAATGACCTATAATGTTGAAATTGATAACTTTTTGTGAGAGCATTTCTTGGACTTGAAGTGTGAAGAGGAGTTGTAGGAAATGTCTTTCTCTTCAAAATGAGCTTTGTATGGAATTTTTCTGATAAACCATGTGGAAGTTATGCCTTGGTCAAGTTACAGTTGACTTTTTCAACTGTCCAAATATGGAAACTTTTGCATCTTGAGACTTTTTGAGCCATGCCTTGAAAATCATGTTAAAGAATTGATCAAATGATGTTTGTGGCTTCAAAATAAGATGTTGACCAAAAATTTGAACTTTTGACTGTCAAATGACCATTTTACCCCTACAGTTGACTGTTGAGCAATTAGGGTTTTTGACTGTGCAATTTTGTGCTGTGAGTCTTGAAACTTGACATATGGATGCTTGACAATGTTTGTAGGCATGTGGGACTTGATTGGACCCTTGAAAACTTCAATTTCTTTGCCAGAACCAAAACCCTAGTTTTTGACTGTTAGGAGGCCTCTGAGCTGTGTAACCCTTGGGAGATTTTGAAGCATGTTCTTTGCAAATCTTGAAGAATATGGGAGGGCAAATTTTGGGGTACAACAGTTGCCCCTGTTCAATCTTCTTAGACCTGAGGATGTAGATTGGCTGGCGTGCCTATCGTAATCCGAAGGTGGAAGATGATTGAACACTAGAGTGCCCAGAAATTTGCGCTCACATAGTAGTGTGATGGTGGGAATGGGCTTATAGATGCCATTTGGAGATTGATGGATAGGATGATGGGCTTATAGATGCTATGCTGAGAGGTGATGGATATATGGATGGGCTTATAGATGCCATCTGGGGGTCGATCGCGTAAGGGATTCCTTAGCGAGAACTTGCGTACCTGAAGAAAGAAGATGATTACCTGGCCTGTCACAGGAGCTGGGCTTCAAACTCTTTGTATAGATGTGTCCTGACTGGTTACAGGAGCTGGATCTGGAGCTTCAAAAGGTGATGAATGAACCAGGGATGGTTACTACCTCAACGGGACGATGAGAGAACCTTGGGCGATTACTACCTCAACAGGAACGCTGAGAGAATCTTGGAGGGATTACTACCTCAACAGGAACGCTGAGAGAACCTTGGAGGATTACTACTTCAACAGGAACGATGAGAGAATCATGGGCGACTTCAACCTCAACAGTAACGCTGAGAGAATCTTGGGCGACTTCAACCTCAACAGTAACGCTGAGAGAATCTTGGGCGACTTCAACCTCAACAGTAACGCTGAGAGAATCTTGGATGTCTTCTACTGGGATAAGAATCAGGGAGATCTTAGGGTCGATCTGACTAAACCGGAGAAGGCCTTTGACTGGATAATAATCAGAAAAAGTCTTAGGGTCGATTTAAATGAACCAGACAAGGTCTTGAAATATCTTCAACTGGATAAGAATCAGGGAGATCTTAGGGTCGATCTGACTGAACCAAAGAAGGCCTTTGACTGGATAAGAATCAGGAAAATCTTAGGGTCGATTTAACTGAACCGGACAAGGTCTTGAAATCTTCAACTGGATAAGAATCAGGGAGATCTTAGGGTCGATCTGAATGAACCAGAGAAGGTCTTGAAATCTTCAACTGGATAAGAATCAGGGAGATCTTAGGGTCGATCTGACTGAACCAGAGAAGGTCTTGGAATCTTCAACTGGATAATAATCAGGGAGATCTTAGGGTCGATCTGACTGAACCAGAGAAGGCCTTTGACTGGATAAGAATCAGGAAAATCTTAGGGTCGATTTAACTGAACCAGACTAGGTCTTGAAATATAGCTGAGAACTTAACTGGATCTTTCCTGAAAGGTAAAGGCCAGTCATATGCAATGCATGATATGGATCAAGCAATGATGTTCTCAACATAAATGAGATTTGTAAGATATGATGCGTATGTGCATGCTATAATGTATGGAAATGCGATGTTTATGAATGTATGTTTTTGTCTAGGAAAATAAATCCTTGACGGGTGCCGGGAAGTCACATCCTGGGCTGATGTTTGAGAATAGTGCTTTGTTGTCTCCGCTGGGGATGATAGTTGCAAGCATACCGGTAGGAGAAGATAACTTCGTTGGGGAATAAACTTGGCGAATGGATTACTCTGCGGGGAGAAAAGTACTCTAGTGATCTTGCTGGGGAGCAATACTCTGTGGGGAGAGAGGTACTTGCTGGGAGGTTGATGATAACTTCGCTGGGGATACCATTGTTATGTTGGAAGTGTTGATAGACTTCGCTGGGGATAAGAAGACTTCGCCGAGGACAATCTTCTTATGGCTTTTGGCTGAGGATAACCCAGTTATATCCTGGTAGGGAAATAACCTTTGAATAAAGCTGGGAGACGCGTTCGTGCTCTACGGGGATAAGCTTCCAGAATCTACTGGGGATAAGCTTACTGCTTGGGGAGATGGGTTCCAACTTTCCTGGGGAAACTGGATTGGACTCTCCTGGGGAAATTTTGAACTATATTGGGGAAGTGACTCCAATGAATGTTTGATATACCGCTGGGGAACAATCTTTAGGTTAAGACTGCCGGGGATGCTTGTTAAGAATGCCTGTATATCGTGCTGGGGAATGTTGAGATCTGCTGGGGATACCCAACTTCCTTAAGGCTGATTGTAGCTTTGCTTGGCGAGAGTGTATTGACTTGCTGACTCACTCTCTGGGGAATTGAGATGTACCGGTTATGTTATTCAGCTGAACTCACCTTGGTACCTTGGTGGACGGAACAATTAGATCGCTTAGACAACTCTTTATTGCCCCTGTTTCTAATGTTACCTGTAATTAATCCTTTGTTTCGTATGCAAATATTCATGAGTTAGCAAATTATTGTCAATGCATATATCACAAATTGAACCTTGGACGTTCTTCGCAAAACAAAACAGAAAAAGGAAAAACAAAAGGCAATTTGTAGCTGAAAAGTGATTTTTGTATTGATTTTTGAATTTGCCTGTAAAATAGGCGTTTACGTACAAGAGGCTGACATCCTAGTAAGAGAACGCCGCTGAACAAGAGAGTTTATACAAATTTGTACAAAAGAAAATAAAACAGCTGTGTGAAATGAATGATCCCACTGGGTTCCAACTCTGCTATTGCCTTTATATCTTCGAGCGTCTCATCACTTGATGACCTAGTCGAGGATGAAGCTGATTGATCGATGCCGTCTGAACTTGATGCAGATACCGGATTCTGGATGCAAAGTGATCCAATGAGACATAGTATTACGCTTTATCCCTAACTTTTGCCTGGACCGCCCTTTCGGGTTTTCAGTCCACCGGGATACCCATTTTTGCCCAAGCCGCCTTTTCAGGTTTTCGACTTGCCGGGTGTACAGATTTTTTTTATTTCATCCCTTCATTTTGCCCGAACCCTTTTGGTTCGCCGGAAGCCCTAATTTTTGCCTAGGTATGTCAACCTAGCGGGTCCTTTTTTTCATGCATAGTATCTTTTTACTATGTCTGCATTGGCGGAGTGAGGAAGGTCGTCCCCATCCATGTTGGTTAGAATCATGGCTCCTCCTGAGAACACATGTTTAACCACAAATGGCCCTTCGTACGTAGGGGTCCATTTTCCCCTTGGATCACTCTGAGGAAGAATGATACGCTTGATTACCAGATCCCCAACTTGATATTCTTGTGGTCTGACCTTTTTGTTAAATGCCCTGATCATCCGTTTCTGATACGTCTGACCATGACAAATAGCAGCAAGTCTCTTTTCGTCAATTAAGTTTAGCTAATCAAGTCGTGTCTGGATCCAATCATCTTCACTTAGATCTGCATCCTTCATTATCCGGAGAGAGGGTATTTGCACTTTGATCGGCAAGACTGCCTCCATACCATAAACCAAGGAGAAAGGAGTTGCCCCGGTTGACGTCCTGGCTGAGGTACGGTACCCATGGAGAGCGAACGGTAACATCTCGTGCCAATCTTTATAAGTCACTGTCATCTTCTGCACAATTTTCTTAATGTTCTTATTCGCTGCTTCTACAGCCCCATTCATCTTCGGTCTGTAAGGAGAAGAGTTGTGGTGCTGTATCTTGAACTGCTCGCAGAGCTCAGTGATCATCTTGTTATTGAGATTGGTACCGTTGTCTGTAATGATTCTTTCGGGGACCCCGTAGCGACAGATCAGGTTATGCCTAATGAACCGTGCCACAACGTTCTTGGTTACCGTAGCGTAGGAAGCTGCTTCAACCCACTTTGTGAAGTAATCAATTGCTACTAGGATGAAGCGATGCCCATTGGATGCCGTAGGTTTAATCTCACCGATCATATCTATGCCCCACATTGCAAATGGCCAAGGCGCAGTCAGAACATTTAGAGGAACTGGAGGAACATGCACCTTGTCTGCATATATATGGCATTTATGGCATGTCCGAGAGTGTTGGTAGCAGTCAGCTTCCATTGTGGACCAGAAATACCCTGCCCGAAGGATTTTCTTTGCCATAGTGTGTCCACTGGAATGTGTTCCGAAGGTCCCTTCATGTAGCTCTTCCATGATCCTTTCTGCTTCAGTCTTATCCACACAACACAATAAGGTCGAATCATGGTTTCGCTTATACAGAATGTCGTTGCTAAGGAAGAACTTCGCTGCGAACCTTCTCAGAAATTTCTTATCATTGACAGATGCACCTTCAGGATACTCCTGAGCTTCCAAGTATCTCTTCACCTCATGGTACCAAGGCTTCTCCGTCACCAATTCAGTTTCAAGATCACAACAGTATGTCGGTTCGTCCAGTTTCCAGATAGTGACCTGGGGAGCCTCATTGTCCCATTTGACCTTGAACATAGAAGACATCGTAGCTAACGCGTCCGCCAACTGATTCTCCTCTCTCAGAAAGTGTTCAAAGGTTATCTCTGTGAAGTGGGGGATCAAGGTCAATACATATTCTCTGTAAGGAATAAGATTCGGATGTTTCGTATCCCACTCCCCTTTGATCTGATTGATCACGAGAGCGGAATCTCCGAAGACACTCAGAAACTTGATCCTTAAATCGATCGCAGCTTGGAGACCTATGATGCATGCCTCATACTCCGCCATGTTGTTGGTGCAGTTGAAACATAGCCAGGCAGTGAGTGGAGTATGAGTGCCTTGAGGGGATATGATCACAGCGCCTATGCCGTTACCCAAAGCGTTGGAGGCTCCGTCAAAGTGCATAGACCATCGGGATCCTTCCTCAGGTCCTTCATCCGGTCCAGGTACTTCACAATCAGTCACTATCATGATGCTCTCGTCTGGAAACTCGAAGTTCATTGAATTATAGTCGTCTACTGCCTGATGTGCCAAGTGGTCTGCCAATACACTTCCCTTGATGGCTTTCTGAGTCGTGTACTGGATGTCGTATTCTTTTAAGATCATTTGCCATCTTGCTATTCTCCCAGACAGAGCAGGCTTTTCAAATATGTACTTTATTGGATCCATCTTTGAGGTCAACAAGGTAGTGTGAGTCAGCATATACTGTCTCAGCCGGCGAGCATCCCATACCAAAGCGCAGCAAGTTTTCTCAAGCAGTGAGTATCGGGTCTCACAGTCGGTAAACTTTTTGCTAAGGTAATAAATGGCGTGCTCTTTTCGGCCAGACTCGTCATGCTGCCCCAGCACACACCCCATTGAGTTGTCAAGTACTGTCAGATATAGTATCAGAGGTCTCCCCTCAACCGGTGGCATAAGAATGGGTGGTTCTTGGAGATACTCTTTGATTCTATCAAAAGCAGCCTGACATTCATCATTCCAACGTACTACCTGATCTTTCTTCAGCAGCTTGAAGATTGGCTCACAGGTAGCAGTTAGGTGCGAGATGAATCGAGCAATGTAATTCAGGCGTCCTAAAAAGCCTCTGACCTCTTTCTCTATCTTAGGGACTGGCATCTCTTGAATGGCTTTAACCTTGGCAGGGTCCACTTGAATACCCTTATCACTTACAACAAAGCCTAGAAACTTCCCAGATCTTACCCCGAAGGTGCACTTGTTCGGGTTTAACCTCAGCTTGTACAACTTCAGATGGTCAAACAATTTTTGCAGATGATCAAGGTGTTCCTCCTTAATTTGGGACCTTGCAATCATGTCGTCAACATACACTTCTATCTCATGATGGATCATGTCATGAAATAAAGCAACCATGGCACGTTGGTAGGTTGCCCCAACGTTCTTCAGTCCAAAAGGCATGACCTTGTAGCAGAAGGTGCCCCACTGAGTGACAAAGGTAGTCTTCTCCATGTCTTCAGGAGCCATTTTGATTTGATTATAACCTGAAAAACCGTCCATGAAAGAGAACACCTTGTGCTGAGCAGTATTGTCAACAAGGACATCAATGTGAGGTATGGGAAGTCATCCTTGGGGCTAGCCCTGTTCAGATCCCTGTAGTCAACACACATTCTGACCTTTCCATCTTTCTTAGGCACCGGCACCACATTAGCAACCCACTGAGGGTAAGAAGTCACTGCAAGGAAACCGGCATCAAACTGTTTCATAACCTCGGCTTTGATCTTCTCAGACATCTATGGACGCATACGGCGGACCTTTTGCTTGACTGGAGGGCAGTCTTCCTTGGTAGGCAAGTGATGGACCACAATGTCGGTATCCAACCCGGGCATGTCTTCGTAGGACCAGGCAAAGATCTCCATATAATCATGTAACATCTGAGTCAACCGTTGCTTCACGCTGAGCTCTAGGTTGGCACCAATTTTAACTTCCTTCCTATCTGTCTCGGTACCCAGATTTATTGTTTCCACTGGCTCTTCATGTGGTTGAATTGTCCTCTCTTCCTGGAGTAACAGTCTTGCAAGCTCGCCAGGCACTTCGCAATCATCTTCACCTTCGTCTTCGGCTAAGTTGATCGGATTTTCGAAGTCATAACTGGCAGTAGCAGAGTCGTTACCAGTGAGATCCAGAGTGGATTGAAACCTGTATGAGCGAGTGTGTGTAAATACATCTGTTTTTGCAATATATAAAGAAAGGAAAGAAAGAAAAGGAGCATAAGATTTGAAATGCGAGAAAACGTCCAAGGTCTTTATTCATGATATATGAAATGACAATTAATATACCCTCACAAATGAAGCCACGGTGCTCCGGGTAAGACACCGGGCCAGAGTTTTAATTCATTGTTTATTACAAATAACAAAACAAAGGAGTTTATTACTGCGTAACAAAAGTAACAGGAGTATGATCTTTAGCAATCCAATTGGTCAATCCACCATCAGTCGTCGGGTAGATCCAGCTATCGAACTCTGATTCTTCCACCTCGTCTTCATCCCCAACAACATTCACTCCTAGATTGGTAATGAGCACAGGAGGTCTTCTGGTCTTTGCCTTGCGCACAACCTTCTGACCCTCTGCAGTAAAACCCAGTCCAAACTTGTCAGTTTTAGGTGTAAAATCAGGGAGCCTGCCCTAGTTAGCACATTCACTTTTCTTGACCACAGCCCGGGCATCCTTCAAGGAAGCCATCTTCAATGGAAAGTCCTCTTCAACCACTGTTTCTGCTGCTGCTAAAGTTGGAGGTACCTCTTCGAAATGCTGAAAGGGGGTTTCAATAAACTCCCCGTCCATCTCAATATACCTGAAGGAATTCAAATGGCTCACCATATACTCCTCCTCTCCCTGCACAGTGACAATCTTCCCTTTGACGGGGTACTTGAGCTTTTGATGTAGGGTAGAGGTCACTGCCCCAGCCTTGTGGATCCAAGGTCGACCCAGTAGACAAGAATACGATGGACGGATATCCATCACATAGAAAGTAGAGTCGAATACCTGAGAACCCACACGAATAGGAATGTCTACCTCTCCATGAACCATCCTCTTAGAACCGTCAAAGGCTCTGACGATGATGTTGCTAGGTTTCAGCTCCAGGCCCTCACAATCCAAACGGTCTAAGGCCTTCTTGGGTAGCACATTCAGGGAAGAACCAGTGTCCACCAACACGTGCGCAAGAGTAGTGCCCCTGCATTCAATAGAGACATGCAGGGCGTCATTGTGGTCCTTTCCCTTAGCAGTAAGGTCAGCGTCCGAGAAACCCAAACCATTGTCGGCTGTCAAATTGGCTACGCAATCAGTAAACTGGACTGCAGATGTCTCCTGTGGCACATGGGCCGTCTTGAGAAGTGAAATCAGAGCCTTAGCATGGGCCTCTGAGCACAGCAGTAAGGAGAGCATAGAGATCTTGGAGGGGGTATGCCCCAGCTGTTCAACAACATTAAAGTCACTCTTCTTGATTATTTTAAGAATTTCCTCCATCTCTTGTTGGGAGGCCTCAGCATTCACAGATCTTGATGCCTCCATCCGGGCAGGCTCACCTTCAATCCCTTTGCCCCGAGCATTAGATGACTCGGCAGTAGGGGAAACAACTTGATCAGAAACGGGAACAGGTACACTTGCAGGTGTTATAGTGAGGGGTCTTTGAATGGCAGGTGGCGCAATGTCAGGCGAGAAGAGCCTGCCACTGCGGGTAACTTTTGCTGGACCAGTGATATTGCTGATGCTGGTGCCAGTGTTGGACTCTTGCTTGATTCCATGTACATACACATCTGCCCCATAGTGCCATGGGACAGCCTTATCAGATTCATAAGGGAGAGGCCCCGGAACAGTAATTACAATGGGTGCAACAATCATGATTTTAACCGACTTCCTCGGGAGAGCCTTGATCGGATTATTAAAGATTGTAACAACAAAAACTTCTTCCACCGGAACAAACTGAACATCAGTCTTCTTGAACAGAATCTCTTTGCTGTCCATCAGGCTTTGGATGCCCAACTTCAGCAAAGGACAACCAGAAAGGGAAACAGCACAGAAAAGGCAACCTTCGCTACAACCCGGAAATAAACCGGCCAGTAGTAGGTTCCTCTTAACAGTCATCAAGGGAGTAGCTACATCATTCACAGAAACAACATATACCTCTTCGTCAACGGCATTTACTCCATGCTGGGGCATAAGAGCAGTCACCACATTTGGCCTCTCAGACGCTTCAAATTGTATCTCTTTTGCGTCAATAAGGTCTTGCACCTTATTCCTTAAGGCCCAACAGTCATCAGTGGAATTCCCCGGGCTATCGGAGTGATAAGCACAGCGAGCATTTGGATTGTACTTGGGAGAGGCAGTATTCACAACCTTCGGGGCCTCTCTGACAGTCACCAAATTGGTGGATAGCAACTGCGGCAAGATTTGCGATAGGGTCATGCTTAGACTGGTAAACTCTCTTCTGGGTCTCTCAGCCCTTTGAGGATTGGTTTGCCGAGGAGCGGCAGCAGGCTTAGCAATCATTACCGCGTTGAAAGATTGGCGGCGTTCAGGTTTCTCTTGCCTCCTAGGCCCATATACAACACTGGCCTCCTTCTTAAAGGGTTTCTTCTCAGAACTTGACGACGCCCCTTTCTGAATTTTACCGGACTTCATTCCAGCCTCTATCCTCTCTCCAGTCAGGATAAGATCAGTAAACCCTGCAGATGAGTTACCGATAAGATGATTGAAAAATGGCCCAGATAGGGTCCCCAAGAACATATCTACCAACTCCCGGTCAGTCAATGGAGGCTGCACCCTGCCAGCCAGATCCCTCCACTTCTGTGCATACTCTTTAAAACCTTCGCTTGATCCTAGAGACATACCCTGGAGTTAGGTACGTGTAGGAGCAAGGTCGGCATTATATTGATACTGCTTGTAAAAAGCAGTAGCCAACTCCTCCCAGTTACGAACCTTGGTCCCATCCAGCTGATAGAACCATTCGAGATGAGTCCCTGAAAGACTCTCCTGGAAGAAGTGGATCCACAAATTCTTGTCCACTGAGTACGGTTGAATCTTCCGCACATAAGATCTGAGGTGTAGCTTGGGACAAGACGCCCCGTCATACTTGGTGAAGGATGGTGCCTTAAACTTGTGAGGAATAATCACACCAGTAGGTAAGCCCAAATCTCCGAAATCCAGCCCAGACACTTGTTGGATCTCCATTGCATTCAGTCTGTCCTCCAACTGCTTGTATCTGTCTTCAGCCGGAGGATACTGTTCCTCATTAAAGTCAGTCTCGTTGTCAGAGACTACCGGACTAGGACCTTTTCCCCCTTGGGGACTGCTCTTTCCTATAGAAGAACCAGCCTCTTCATTCTGCAGAGTGTTGCCAAACCTTCGGCCCGAGTTGAAAAGAACAATTCTCTTCTTCTTCTTCTTCCCCTTCTTCAGGAGTAAAGCCTTCAGCTCTTCTTGGCCTTGAGCCAAACCCATGATCAGTTCCTGAAATTGCGCGTTCTGCGCCTGAAGGGCCTTGATAGACATCTCGGTTGATGATGAGTCAGGGTTCATGATGCTGAAATAAACAGCGAAGAACAGTAAGCAACCTGAAAAGAAGAAAACCTGTTATGCACATGATGAATGGAATGCGTATGAGTTATGTTTTCAAAGACAATCGGGAATCAACTTTGTAAACAAAAAGGAACACACTTCATTAGATTCAACTTTGAAACTTAAATTGTTCAACAGGTTGCCCTTAGGCGTTATATAAAAGGTAAATACTGAAAAGGGAAATAAAACTATAAAAGAACATCCAGAGCTCCTTATTGATCCCATGGTCTCCTCTTCTCAGTATGGATGTAATCATTCAGAGCTCGCTCATTCTCCAACTGCTTTGTCAGCTTCTGGATCTTTAATTCCTGCTCATTGAACTTTTCCCGATACGAATCCCGTTCTTCTCGCAGTTGCGACCAAGACCTATTTAATGTCTCATAATCAGTAGGTATCTGAGGAGGGAGGATAGTTGGAGGAGCCCCATCTTTGTCAGGATACTCAAGAATGACGGGTCTGACAGCTTCGTATGGCATACCTAACTTCTGAGCACGGATGCGAACCCATTTGTAGTAGGCTTCCATAGATAGAGAAGTCTTTGGCCCCAACTCTTGTGGGTCAGCTTTATGAACTCTGTCCCAAGCCTTGATGAACCTACGACGCAGCTCGTCACTATCCGCTTGAAACTCAAAACTGATGTGAGGCACCAACATCTCATGAGGTCCTGCTCTTCTGGCCCTTCCAAACTGACGGAGAGCTAGACATGGATTATATGAGATTCCTCCTTGGGTACCAATCAGAGGATCATTAGGGTATTCTCCGCAACGATCAATAACAGCTATCTCATCCAAACCTCTGAAAGTCCAAATGATGTCCTTATCAGTGAGAGACATTAACCTATGAGCCCAACCTCTTCCTTCTTGGTTCTTCAGCACGAACTTAGGGAGGTGCGAAATAAACCACCTCACCAACAAAGGGATGCAGCACCACAGAGTTCCTCGTCTTCGGGCAGTACGAGCATAAAGTTGTTGCAGGATGTCACCCAAGAGAGTGGGCACAGGATTCTGAGACATAAAGATCCTTATGGCAGTGACATTGATGAAGTTGTCAGGATTAGGAAACAAGACTAGCCCATAGATTAAGAGAGCCAAGATGTCTTCCTATGCCCTAAAGTCCAGGTCATTCCAGAAACTGTTAGCTTTACCAACTAGAAACTTGGCCAAGAAACCCTTAACTCCGCTTCTAGTCACCCAGTTGTCCATTACTTCTTGATGGGTCAAAGGAAGAGCTGCAGCAATCTCCTCAAGCCTGAGGGTCTTTTCCCAACCAGTAAAGGGAGTCTGATCCAAGATAGGGATGCCAAGCAAATCAGAGAACTCTTCCAGGGTAGGGACCAGCTGGAAGTCTTGAAAGGTGAAGCACTGGTACAGAGGGTCATAGAACTGGGTCAGGACACTCATCAATTGTTGATCCCGCTTTGCAGTGACTAAACTGAGAAGAGAACCATGCCTCTGAATGAAGGAAGTGGTATTTGGAATCCTGCTAACCAACTCTTCAAGCAACTCAGGTGAGTGAACAAAGTTGAACCGGATAGTATTCCTTCGCATAGGCATCATGATGTCCTACAAAACAGAGCAAAGGTGAAACCCTCTTGTCTTTGAAATGGTCAGTCCTTATGAAGGATGCATGCAATGCTCATGATGTTATGATGTTATGATAAAGCACACCACAAATATTTACAAAGGCAAACATGGTAAGGCACACAAGTCACACAAGACAAGCCCTTAAAGTTTAGGCCAACATGAGGTCTAGGTGTTACCCTCTTTCAGTTTGTTGGTTCATACCTGTCCTATCAAAAGTAACCGGGTTCTTAGAGGATCCCAATATCATTGACTACCCTCAATCGGTCATAACTCCAGCATCGCAATCTTTTCTTGCAGCCAGAACCATCACGAGAGTTTAGCCTCAATGGGCGTAGCATACTGCTACTGTTCTAATGGTCAAGTTGTGTCATTTAAGATTCTAAGGTCTGTTGGTGCTTAATGACTCCTCAGAAGACCCATATTCTCCTTGTTGCAACACAAGGGATATCGGTACAGACCAAGGTGCCACACCAACGTAGCCACTGCTTCACCCGTGTCGGTCTATGCCGGACAGGTCCCTCACAACTTATGCTACCTAAACAGGGTATCCCCAGATCCAGGTTAGGATCTATGTAACTCCCATGCAACCCACAATTTAAAGCAAGCAAGTCAATACAATTGAAAACACAGTTATGAACTATCCTAAGGTACACCTTACTTTAAGTAGAATCCCCAGCAGAGTCGCCAGTTCTATGATCGGTGGATCTGGAGCTGACTGTTTAACGCTGGATCGCGAAATGTCGCGGAAGCAAGAGTCGCCACCGTCTTTTATTTTCTCCAAATGGAAAGGACAAAAGCACAGAAAAATTCCTTATAGAGATTGCTCTCGGTTCGGGAGGTAGATTTATAGAAAGGGAAGGTGTTAGCACCCTTTCTATCCATGGTTATCCATGGGCTCTTAGATACTTGCTCATTGTGTTTTCAAAATTGTTTGTTTGCTTTTCAACTGTGGGTTTAAAAAAGTTTCTTTGAAAATTTCAGTTCGACTCTTGTATCAGTCCTCAAGAGTGTTTGAAAAGTTGCTTTCGAAAGCTTTTTGAAAGTGTCGGTGCGAAAAGAGTTTTTGATTTTGTTTTGAAATTAGAGCAAGTATCTACGAGTTCTCTACCTACCCTAAGGAATTCGTCTGTGTAAATGTCCTTAAAGTAGTGCCATCCCACCATTGAGAGGTAGGTAGCACCACCATTGGGGGTGTTCGGGTCAATTCGAGGGTTCGGGACATTGTGGTCACCAGAGCAATAGGAAGACACCTTAGAAGCTACCCTCATGCCATGTTCATGGACATGAGGACTTACTAAAACATCCTCTACTCGACGACCACCTTTCGAGGGGCAAGGCAACAGTGAGGCGTACCCTAGGGGTGGTGTGTGATTTGTGCGTCATGTTCATTTATGTTTATCTTGTTTATGCATTGGTGATCTACGCGTTGCTTTTATTTTGGCATTCATTCTTTCATGCAAGTTATTAACAGTTTAAAAGATGCGGAATTTAAAAGTCCTACGCTATTACAAAGGCGCGGGTCCACATCGCCAAATTAGTCCAAGACCCGATTTGAATAAAATAAAATGCGGAAAATAAATGTCCTAATTGATCTATTACAAGGCTTTGGGATAATTACATGAAATTTATAAAAAGGAAATAAAATAAGCGCGCGAAATAGAATTATGATCGAATGTGAGGGCGTTGGACCCTTTTAAAGAAATTGAATTAAAATTATGACATTAATTAAAAGAAAGAATTTTTTTGGAGTTTTTTTTTGTATTTATGGAGTTTAATGAGAATTAAATGAAATTAAAACCCTAATTCTAAATTATTTTAATTTATTAAAAAATGTTTAAATCTAGCCTAGTTTTAACCTAATTATTTAATGGCAAATTTATTTACAAAATAATTAATAATTAAATATGGTAAAAGAAAAGAAAAATAATAAAAGTATTTAAAACCCTAATTCTACATTTTTTAATTTATTAAAGAAAACCTTAAAATTAAACCTAGAATTAAAAACTAAATTAGTTAATAAAATTTATTTACAAAAACATTTAAATAAAATATATTTATATTTTTTGTCTTTCTGATTTTTTTGTTATTTTTTATAGAAATTAATTTTGATGAAAAATAAATAAAACAAATAAATAGAAAAATGAAAAGAAAGAAAATAAAAAGGCAAACCAATGGGGGGTGTTGACCCCAATTTTGGAGGTATTGTCCAGCAATTTTGGCCCATTAAACGCTAGCCCACGTGGACTTTCTTGGCTTGTGTATGAAGGCGTTGTCCTATGCACATGGTGGTCTGCAGCTTCTGACCACTGGATTGATCTTATGGGGCGCATGGCAAGCACAAACATGAAGATGCATGGTAGGCCCTGGGGTAGGAACCGCATGGAATCACATTAAAACAAAATATATTGAGAAAGGGAGGGGACCTGGGAATCGAACCCAGGTCCCAATGCTTGCCAGCACTACGTTCCACCAACTGAGCTGCTTTGTCACTTTGTAATTATAATGGAAAGGAATTAATATATAAAAACAAACGCACTAATGTTATTAATAAGAAAAAACGCGCTGAAATTTGAATAGCCCTATCACACGCTTACAACTCAGCTTCTTCTCCACTTCTTCGTTTTGGCCTGAAAAAAAAGAGAAAGGATAGCGGGGGTTTTAAACCCCCACAAACCTCAACATTCAAAAATAGCGATTAGCGTATGGTTGCTCATAAATTGAGCGCGACTAGTGGTTCTGAATCGTGTGAAGCTTCTGGTTCTAATGGCATGAGTCTCGTTGGCCAATTTTTCCCCAAGCGTAAAGCCCTAATTTTACAGCTTTGAAAACCTAGTGAGCTCCAATGGCAACTTTGCATACAGGCTATAAAAACTTAATTAAAATACACCATTAGCTTTAGAATGATTAGATTAGTATAAATCCATATCAAAAACACATGAAAAATGCATGGAATTCAGGATGCGATTATGAATATTTTACAGAAAAGTGGGACTCCTATCTACCAATTCTTTGCACTTGGAGAGTTGATTTTGATTGGGGTAGCTTCCTGAATGTGTCAAGAATGCAATGGAACCCCTCTTTTGCTTTGAAACGACCTGCAACTATGAAAACAGTTTCAAAAAATTTATGGAAAAATGCAAGTTTTGTGTTTGTTCTTAGGCGCAGCTTCAAAGTTGTATGCATTAGGGTTGTGATCAGCTTAAGTATGCCAATGGATTAGGGTAAGAATTCAAGCCAAAAAATCAATGTTTTGATGAATCAAATATTTGATTTTTTAATGAAATCTTTTCAAATCTTTTCCATGTGTTTTTGGTACCAATCATGGCCAAACCTTTCCAAATTGGGTGTGCACGAATCTTGAGGTTTTATTGGAGAGAATATGCTGCAAAAAGGGATTAAAAAACATGGTTTTCTATTTTTGTCATATTTTATTTAATTAAATGAATTAATAGTGATTAAAAATTCAAATAAATAATAAAAAATGATGAAATAATTCCCCTTTGGGCCAAATGGTCGTGCATAGCCTTTGGATGGTGATTCTTGGAAGAAAATGTGGCCCATTAGCAATTTTGAGGCATTTGAAGTAAAGTTGACTTTTCAAAATTCCCAAAAATTTCCCAACTTCCGCAAGGCATATCTTGCTCAATGTTTAAGCTTTGATCATGTTCTTGGACATTTTGGAAAGGTCTTGAAGTCCTCTAACCAATGCTTTTGGTCCCATGTCATTTTGATTTACCAATCTCAAGTTATGGTCTTTGACTTAAAGTCCCTTTTTGTTGACTTTTGAAAATGACCTATAATGTTGAAATTGATAACTTTTTGTGATAACATTTCTTGGACTTGAAGTGTGAAGAGGAGTTGTAAGAAATGTCTTTCTATTCAAAATGAGCTTTGGATGGAATTTTTCTGATAAACCATGTTGAAGTTATGCCTTGGTCAAGTTAAAGTTGACTTTTTCAACTGTCCAAATATGGAAACTTTTGCATCTTGAGACTTTTTGAGCCATGCCTTGAAAATTATGATAAAGAATTGATCAAATGATGTTTGTGGCTTCAAAATAAGATGTTGACCAAAAATTTGAACTTTTGACTGTCAAATGACCATTTTACCCCTACAGTTGACTGTTGAGCAATTAGGGTTTTTGACTGTGCAATTTTGTGCTGTGAGTCTTGAAACTTGACATATGGATGCTTGACAATGTTTGTAGGCATGTGGGACTTGATTGGACCCTTGAAAACTTCAATTTCTTTTCCAAAACCAAAACCCTAGTTTTTGACTGTTAGGAGGCCTCTGAGCTGTGCAACCCTTGGGAGATTTTGAAGCATGTTCTTTGCAAATCTTGAAGAATATGGGAGGGAAAATTTTGGGGTACAACAACTACTCATGACAAGTTTCAAGCCTTGAATCACATTTTTGATTAGTCAATTGGATAATTGACCTAAAAATCAGCTGTATTTGGGAAAAAGTCAACCATGGCCAATTTACAGTCAAACTTCATAATTTTTTATCAACATCAACATTTTAGACTCATATGTATCATTTAATCAAGTTTGGATTACAATTCCTCAAGAAATTTGATCAAATCATCAAAAGGGCAAAATGGTCAAAATTAGGGTTTTGATTGGGAAAGGGAAATTTCTGAAGAGCAGATGAGGAATAGTATCCTCCAGCAGATGATAAGTACAGACATCTTGAAGAGCGTTTGAGCGCTATGGAAATACAAAAGGTTCCAGGTCTAGACTTTGAAGAATTGGGACTAGTGTCGGGAATTATGATCCCACCGAAGTTCAAAGTGTCGTTGTTTGCAAAATATGATGGGGTGTCATGTCCTAAGATGCACCTTCTATCATATATGAGAAAGATCCAGCCGCACTCTGCCGATAAAGACCCTTGGGTGCATTTTTTCCAAGATAGCTTATCTGGAACACAACTCGATTGGTTTTACCAATTGAAAAGGGCCAACGTCCACAACTGGGAAGATCTTGTCGCAGCTTTCTATAAGCAATACCAATATAATGCTGATTTGGCACCTACCCGTACTCAACTTTAGAGTATGGCCATGGCTTCCAATGAGGGTTTCAAGGATTACGCATAGAAATGGAGAGATCTAGCTGGGAGAGTTCAACCCCCTCTGTCTGAAAGGGAGTTGGTGGACATGTTCTTAGGCACTTTATCGGGCCCTTTCTTCAACCATTTGATTGGGAGCTCATCTGTCGGATTTACTGAGTTAATACTGACCAGAGAGAGGGTGGAAACAGGCATAAAAAACAGAAAGATTCATAAGGATTCATCTGCCTCTACAGCTGTGAGAAAGCCTTTCATTGGGAAGAGGAGGTATCTGCTGTTTATCCATAAAGGAACCAAGGGAGAGTTGAACACCGACCAATGGTAGGAGTCGTTATAATTCCAAAGCCTACATATGATCAACCAAGAAGTAACCAACCGAGGGTGGAAAGGCCAGTATGGAAACTCACTAGAATCAATATGACTCTCGCCCAGGTTTTACCGCACCTTCTGAAATCGAATCTGACAACTCTGAAAGAAGCTCCAAAGAACCCCAACACAGCGTCCCCTCATTATCACCCAAATGCCAGATGCGCATATCATTCTGAAAGTCCGGGTCATGACACTAACAATTGTTGGGCCCTGAAAAACAAGATTCAAGACCTTATAGAGGCAAAAGAGATTGAGTTTGATGCACCCGAGAAGCCTAACGTCATTTCTTCTCCTATGCCTAGACATGGTCATCACACCAATGTTGTTGAAGAAGATTTGTTTGTTACCACAATTGATGAACTCTCGACTCCACTCCAAATAATTAAGATAAACTTGTTGAAGGCCGGTGTATTCCCGGGTTGTAATGAAGACTGCCATCTTTGCTTATCCTCACCAACTGTTTTCCCTTTGTTGAAAACAGGAATTCAACGCTTGAAGAAACAACCAAGAGATTCAGTTTGAAAGTACTCCTGTTTCACCTGTTCTTGTTGAAGACGTTTCAATCATAACCATCTCCTCCAATTCTTCCAGGGTCCCCAAAAGGCCCATTAGAATTACATCGGTTCCAAAAACTACTCCTCTTATAATTACAATGCCTGGGCCAGTCCCGTATGAATCAGACAAAACTGTGTCGTGGAATTACGGTGGGGACATTTATTACCATGGAATCAAACAAGATGGGCTGGCCGCCGAATAAATAAACCCCGAAGAAGAAGACTCTGACATTAGCAATATTGCCGGAACCAGTAAGATTACCCGAAGCGGTAGAATCTTCTCTCCAGAAATTTCCCCTCCAAAGGCATATTTTGGACCCGTGGCTTCTCCAAAGGTTACCTCCATACCAATAATCATATCTGCAAGTGCTCCTATTGACAAAGACGACACAAACCCTTCTATTATCCCTACCAACACTCCTACTGCTGAAACTCGAGGAAAAAGTATTTAAGAAGAGCCTGTCCAGATGAAGGCTCAACCAATGACTGTCCCCGAAACCTCCAAGAAGGAAACGGAGGAGATCCTGAGAATAATAAAGAGGAGCGACTATGATGTAGTTGAATAGTTGGGGAAAAATCCCTCCTAAATCTCCATGATAGCATTGTTACTGTGTTCTGAGGCACATGCGAAAGCCCTGGTGAAATTCCTAAAGATGGCCCATGTGCCTCAAGAGACATCGGCTGACCAATTTCAAGAATGCATGACCAGCTTGACGGCGGATAACGGCCTAGGCTTCTCGGATGCTTATCTGACACCAAGGGGAAGAAAGCACAACAAGGCATTGCATGTCTCTGTGGAATGTAAAGGAATGACTCTGGCCCATGTCTTGGTGGACACTGGTTCATCTTTGAATGTTTTACCGAAGAAAGCTCTCGACAGACTAGACTGCGAAGGACTGGCGTTGAAACCCAGTAACATAGTCGTAAGAGCATTTGATGGCTCAAAGAGGATGGTGCACGGGGAGGTGGATATCCCCATAAAAGTTGGGACTCAAACTTTCAGCTCAACCTTCTATGTAATGTACATCCGCCCCTCTTACTCCTGTCTGCTAGGACGGTCGTGGATCCATAATGTCGGTGTTGTCACCTCTATACTACATCAGATGTTGAAATATCCGGTCCAGGGAAAGATTATCATTGTCCACGGAGAGGAAGAGTATATCATTAGCCACCTCAATTCCTTCCGGTATGTGGAATTGGATGGCGAGTTCATTGAAACTCCTTTTCAACATTTCGAAGAAGTCCCCCAAGAGGTAGCAGTAACCAAGACTGTGTCCCAGATTCCCAAGATTACAAGACCTCCACTCCGGATGTCATATCTGAAGGATGCCAAGGCAGTAGTAGAGGAGGGTGGATGCACCATCTGGGGGAAACTTTCGGATATTCCGTATAAATTTGACAAGTTTGGTTTAAGGTTCACTTCAAGTGCTCAGAAGGCTATTCGCCGTGCCCGTGCTGGAGGGCCACCCTTGAGGATTAGCAACCGCGAGGTCAATGCAGTGGAAGATGGTGAAGAGGATTGCAGCTTGGAGGATTGGATCTTTCCTACTATCAACGAAGGACTTCGCAATTGGGAAGCCAGAGACTTTGTCCCAATAACTTTCATCCCTCAGTAATTTATCTTTACATTTCTGTTGGACTTGTAATATTCATAAACAATTGTCACATTTAAAACCTTGTGTCTTGCTCGAGGCACAGTGGTCCATTTGTAAGGGTTATTATTTCATCTTCATATGACATTCAATGAATCATGGACGTTTTTCCCGTACAAACTTTTGTGCTCATTGTTTTTCTTTTACATTTTATTTTTTAAAAGATGGCTATACCCTTACACACACCCGCACTCACAAATGCAGGTACCCCTCCATTCCGGATCCCATGGGTAACGATACTGCTATGGCCTTTTGTGACTCTGAGGATCTAATTTACCAAGCCAAAAACGAAGGTGAGGAAGATTGTGAAGTACCAGGGGAACTGACCAGACTACTACAACAAGAGGAACAAGCCATTCAGCCTCACAAGGAACCTGTGGATACGACCAATATGGGTACCGAGGAGGATAAAAAAGAGGTCAAGGTGGGTGCCAATCTGGAGCCCAGTGTCAAGGAGCGTCTGATTCAGCTGTTGCATGATTATGTTGAGATCTTTTCCTGGTCATATGAAGACATGCCAGGACTTGATACAGACATTGTGGTACATCGTCTGCCAACAAGAGAAGATTGTCCACCAGTAAAACAAAAAGTCCGCCACATTAGACCTGACATGTCAAAGAAGAACAAAGCGGATGTCATTAAACAATTCAATGTCGGATTCTTGGCTGTCACTTTGTATCCCCAATGGGTTACCAACATTGTTCCCGTGCCTAAAAAGGACGACAAAGTACGAATGTGCGTGGACTATAAAGATTTGAATAGGGCTAGCCCTAAAGATGATTTTCCATTTCCCCAAATTGATATCCTGGTTGACAATACGGCCCAGCACAAAGTGTTTTCCTTCATGGATGGATTCTCAGGTTACAACCAAATCAAAATGGCACCTGAGGACATGGAGAAAACTACATTTGTCACACAATGGGGCACATTCTGCTACAAGGTGATGCCATTCAGACTGAAGAATGCTGGGGAAACCTATCAGCGCGCCATGGTAGATTTGTTTCATGACATGATACATCATGAAATAGAGGTCTACATAGACGATATGATAGCCCGATCACAAACGAAAGAAGAGCACCTTGATCACTTGCAAAAGCTGTTTGAGAGGCTAAAGAAATACAAGCTAAGGTTGAATGCAAACAAGTGCACATTCGGATTTCGGTCCGGTAAAATCTTAGGTTTTGTCATCAGTAACAAAGGCATTGAGGTCGATCCTGCCAAGGTTAAAGCAATACAAGAGATGCCTGCTCCTCGTACTAAGAAGGAAGTCAGAGGATTCTTAGGACGCTTGAACAATATTGCCAGATTCATTTCTCACCTAACAACTACTTGTGAGCCAATCTTCAAACTATTGAAAAAAGATCAAGTAGTCATATGGAATGATGAATGCCAAGTTGATTTTGACAAGATCAAAGAGTACTTACAAGAGCCTCCTGTTTTGATGCCACCAGTCGAGAGAAGACCACTGATCATGTATCTGACCGTTTTAGAGAACTCAATGGGGTGTGTATTAGGGTAGCATGACGAGTCTGGCCGAAAAGAGAACATTATTTACTACCTGAGCAAAAAGTTTACCGACTATGAAACCAGATATTCACTGCTCGAGAAAACTTGTTGCGCTCTGGCATGGGCTGATCGCCGTCTAAGATAGTATATGCTGAATCATACTACCTTGTTGATATCTAAGATGGATCCGATAAAATACATCTTCGAAAAGCCTGCTCTGTCTGGGAGGATAGCTAGATGGAAGATGATCCTAACAAAATATGACATACAGTATACTACCCAGAAAGCTATAAAGGGCAGTGTATTGGCTGATCACCTTGCTCACCAAGCTGTAGAAGACTATAAGTCCATGAAGTTTGAATTCCCGGATGAAGACATCATGACATTAGACAACTATGAAGAAATTAGACCATATGATGGACCTGAACAAGGATCCCGATGGACCCTGTTCTTTGATGGGACATCCAATGCACTTGGTAATTGTATCGATGATGTACTCATATCTCCAGAAGGGTGTCATACTTCTTTTACTGCCAGACTTTGTTTCAACTGTACGAACAACATGGCGGAATACGAAGCGTGCGTCTTTGGTCTCAGAGCTGCCATAAACTTGGGAATCAAATCCTTATACGTGTTTGGAGATTTAGCTTTGGTCATCAGTCAGATCAAAGGGGAATGGGAAACTAAGCACCCAAATCTTATCCCTTACAAAGAACATGTTTTGACATTGCTACCACATTTTGAGAAGATTACCTTTGAGCATTTCCCGCAAGAAGAAAAACAGATAGCAGACACTCTAGCCACAATGTCATCTATGTTTAAACTTAATTGGGATAACGAGGCTCCCCAGATCACCATTGAACGAATGAATGAACCGACACACTGTCACAAGATTAATACTGAAGAAGTAGTGGACCAACCTTGGTTTCATGAAGTCAAGAGGTATCTCGAGGCTCAAGAATATCCAAAAGGAGCTTCGATCAATGATAAGAAGTTCTTAAGGAGATTCTCTGCTAAGTTCTTCCTTAGGAATGGCATCCTGTACAAACGTAATCATGACTCCATTCTACTTCGATGTGTGGATAAGGTTGAAGTGGAAAAGATCATGTCTGAATTACATGAAGGTACTTTTGGCACTCACTCCAGTGGGCATACGATGGAGAAGAAAATCCTACGGGCAGGCTATTATTGGTCTACCATGGAAGCAGATTGCTATCAACACTCTCGGACTTGTCATAAGTGTCAAATTTATGCTGACAAGGTGCACGTACCTCCGGTTTCTCTGAATGTCTTGACGAATCCTTGGCCCTTTGCTATGTGGGGAATTGACATGATTGGGGAGATCAAGCCTACAGCCTCCAATGGACATCGTTTCATCCTAGTGGCCATTGACTATTTTACCAAGTGGACTGAAGCAGCTTCCTTCGCATCTGTTACCAAGAATGTTGTTGCTCGCTTCATCAAGCAAAATGTCATTTGCCGGTACGGTATCCCGGAAAGGATCATCACTGACAATGGTACAAATCTTAATAACACTATGATCACCGCCTTGTGCGAGCAATTCAAGATTCAGCATCACAATTCTTCCCCCTATCGGCCAAAGATGAATGGTGTTGTCGAAGCTGCAAATAATAACATTAAAAAGATCATACAAAAGATGACAGTCACGTACAAAGACTGGCATGAGATGTTACCATTCGCTCTCCACGGGTACCGTACCACGGCTCATACATCAACTGGGGCAACACCTTATTCTTTGGTATATGGCATGGAAGCTGTTTTGCCAATTGAGGTCGAAATCCCCTCTCTGAGGATTATGAAGGATGCAGGTTTGAATGAAGACGATTGGATTCAAACTCGAATTGATCAACTGAACTTAACTGATGGAAAGAGACTTATTGTTGTTTTCCATGGTCAGATATATCAAAAACGGATGTTCAAGGCTTTCAACAAGAAAGTCAGACGCCAAGTATATCAAGTTGGGGATCTAGTGATCAAACGTATCATTTTGCCACAAAGTGATCCCAGGGGAAAACGGTCTCCTACCTATGAAGGACCATTTGTAATCAAGAACATATTATTCGGTGGGGCGATGATCTTGACCACCATGGACGGTGACGAACTGCCACACCCTGCGAACACAGACATAGTCAAAAGATACTACGCGTAAGAGACCCGCTAGGTTGACACACCTAGGCAAAAAGGGGCATCTCGGCGAACCAAAAAAGGTTCAGGAAAAAATTAGGGATAAAATAATAAAAAATTTGTACACCCGGCAAGTTGAAAACCCGAAAGGGCGACTTGGGCAAAAAAGGGTTTCTCGATGGACTGAAAACCTGAAAGGGCGGTCCAGGCAAAAGTTAGGGAATTAAAGTGTATGATTATGTCCCTTTGGATCACTTAACGGATAACCTTTGACTTCCACTGACAAACTCGGAGTTTCTGATCAATTCAATCATATTCGGATAACGCAAATAGACAATATATTCGAAGATATGAAGGCTATAGCAGAATGGGAACCCCATGGGATTATTACACATAGTTATCTTTCTTTGTATAAATTTTTCTTGTTTTATGGCTTCATTCTCTTACTAGAATGTTTATCTCCTTTGTAAAAATACTTATTCAAAGTCAATACAAAGATATCTCTTTGAAAGTATAGAAAATTGTTTGTCTTTTTCTTTACACTTGTGTTTTATTTGCAAAAAATGTCCAATGATTCATTGATAAACATATGCATTTGAACATAATTACTGCTTACAAATAAACAAAATGAGAAGGACAATTATTGATAGGTTGAAAGGACAGGAAAACGTCTCTAGGCTATTCCATAAATAGTCCCCACAGTACGTCATTTAAATCCCCAGCGCAAAAATTTTCAAATTATTAATCCCCAGTAGAAATCGTCAAATTCTCAGGATTCCCCAAGCAAATCTTACAAGCAGTACATGGCATTGCCCTCACAACAGAATTTACTTCTCTCAACAAGAGTTCGACAGTATTTCAACTTCAAGACATGAGAATTCAACATAGCCTCAGCAACATTCAAGGATTTATTTTCCTCAATCAAACAGCAATACAGCAAATTAGCTTACATGCGCATACATTACATCCACATATCATAAACATTGATAAAGAAAATGCATTGCATCATACATTTCATGCAACATAACTTTGTGTTTCAGCTAACATTTTACCCTTTTCAAGATAAGATTAACAGCTACCCTTAACAATATGCAATCAAATACAGTTCAGATACACTCCAAACACGGATGCCATCCTGATACTCATTCAGATTCAACTTTCAGATACAGTGCAGATACACTCCAGACACGGATGCCATCCTGATACTCATTCAGATTCAACTTTTAGATACAGTGCAGATACGTTCCAGACATGGATGCCATTCTGATACTCATTCAGATTTCAAGTTCAGATACAGTTCAGATACACTCCAGACACGGATGCCATTCTGATACTCATTCAGATTTCAAGTTCAGATACAATTCAGATACGCTCCAGACACGGATGCCATCCTGATACTCATTCAGATTCAACTTTCAGATACAGTGCAGATACGCTCTAGAAACGGATGCCATTCTGATACTCGTCCAGATATAACCTTTCAGATACATTTCAGATACGCTCCAGACACGGACGCCATTCTGATACTCATTCTTTCAGCTTACAACTTACAGTTCAACAAACATTTTTGGATGGCATCTACAAGCCCATCTCCAACAAGATTATGTCAATTCTCCAAATGGAATCTTTAAGCCCATTCCCTCAACTACACATCGTCGAGTGCAAATTTATGGGCACTCTAGTGTCCAATCATCTTTCACCTTCGAGTCACGAATGGCAAAGCTCGCCAATTTAACTCTTCGGGTTTAAGAAGATTGAACAGGGGTAGCTGTTGTACCCCAAAATTTTCCCTCTCATTTATCAAGACTTTCTCACAAGATCTCTTTGATTCAAGACTGGATTAGGGTTTGAGTTGCACAAGGATTTTTGGACTATCAATGATTCATTTGACTTTCAAACATCATTATGGACCCCTAAGATTACTCATGACAAGTTTCAAGCCTTGAATCACATTTTTTATCAGTCAATTGGACAGTTGACCTAAAAATCAGTTGTATTTGGGAAAAATTCAACCATGGCCAATTTACAGTCAAACTTCATAATTTTTTATCAACATCAAGATTTTAGACTCATATGTATCATTTAATCAAGTTTGGATTACAATTCCTCAAGAAATTTGATCAAATCATCAAAAGGGCAAAATGGTCAAAATTAGGGTTTTGATTGGAAAAGGGCAATTTCTGATTTTTGACCTAGCAAATGACCAATTGGTTTGAAGCATGATTTCAAGGATTAAATTGCATCATCTTGACCTAATATCATGGTCCAAAACATTTCAATTTCATTAGGGTTGACAGTTGAAATTTGCAGTCAACTGATCAAAAGTCAACTGTATACTGAAAAGTCAAACTTTGACTTTTTGGTCAAAATCAAGTGCCAAGGATTATAATTCATCAAAATATGTCAAAATATGAAACTTGTTCATCAAGGAATCAAATATTGAAGATTTGGTTTTAAAATTTGAAATTTTCTTAACTTAGAAAATTTTCTAAGTATAAATTTTTTTTTCCTCAACTTTAAGCCATTTTTCACCATGATACAAGATGATTCAAAGAAAGTTCTCAACATGAAAGTTGTAGATCTCCATGAAATCTACAACTTTGCTTCACACATTTTTCCTTAAAGATGCTTGGATCTTAAGATATAATTTTGTGAATACATGCCCATGAACTAAAGTAACTTAGTGAAATTTTGCCCTAATTTAGGCAGGTTTTGGACCCAACTTCATGGCAATTTTTCACCTAGATCCAAGAGGAATATTGAAATTCATTTCAAATATGAGTTATAGAGCATATTGCAAGCTATACAAAATGTCCAAGAACTCCTTGATATCATTTTTGAGTAAGGAGAATCGAAGAGATGAAATTGGCAATTTCTCACTTTGAATTCAAGCCATTTCATGAAGAACATAATTCAAATTTGAACCTATGCTGCCTAATTCTTGCTTTAAAGGTCTAAAACTTGTTTCTCACTTCATAATTTAATGCTTATTCAGTTGAAAAATCCTTAATCCAAGCCCAAAGGTCTTTGTCCAAGCTTTAACTCCATAAATGGCACAAAGTTGCCATTGCCATTTTGAAAAAGCTTAACTTTTGCAACTTTCCAATTCTTGAGCATTGGACCTGTCTTCTCTGCACACATAAGTCCTACAGACCTAAAGAAATTGGTATAGAGCTTATACCAACTCCAAGCAGGCCAGTACAAGCATGTGAAGACTTGTCCCTTCACTTTGATTCAAAGATCTATTGTAAAACTGACTTGGAACTTTCTCCATACTAATACATAAACATATTACAACTTATCGCATGTTGCTAAGGGCTTGAAACACTCAAACACTCCCTATCACCAAAAAACTGTCAAAACTTGCAGTTTGTGTCCAAGCATAGCAATCCATCAATTTTCTCGTGCGTTTCAAGTTTTAATCATTCAAACACTTTACCTACCTCATATCTAAGTGATCCAGACCATCATCCCTGCACTGTAACTCCTCCTTCTTCATCTGCCATTTTTGTTTTTCAAGCTTGCAGGTTGACTTGGATAGAGAGTTCCAGGCACTTCCAAAGCAAGGCAAGGATTGGAACATACTCAGGGAGGTTCAAGAAAGATAAAGCAACCTTCGGGCCTTCCTAAAACTCACTCAAACTCCATTCACGATCTCAACTGAAAGAGGTAAGAATTCCAACTTCTATCTCTTCATACAAGCATCCATTGGCCACGATTTGTGAAAGAAAAATGTAGATATTATAGTGTTGAAGCCAACCATGTGCATAGATTTCATTTCTGATCATTATGTATAGAGAATTTTAGCATTCAAATTTCTGTAAAAATTAGGTTTAAAATTAGGGCTTTCAAAATTCGTTTTAATCTTTGATTGTTAGTTTCCATGATTTACATGGTTGAAATCGTGGGAATGAGTACTACCATTTTCATGTTGGAAGCTTTCATTTTCATGGAGAAATGAGAAAGATACAGGAGTCCTGGCCAGCTTGAGGAAGAAGATCAAGTACAGGGCAAGGAAATTTCTTATGTTATGTTTTTATTGTTTCATATAAACCAACGGATGTACAGCCACCCCAGTGGCAAGGTAGCGCGCTGGAAATGCATAGGTCGTGGGTTCGAACCTTGGCGCTACCTTTTGTTTTTTTTCATATTTTTCAAGTTTCATTTTTTGCTGTTTTGCAGGATGGGCTTCAACATTGGGCCTAGCGTTTTTTCTAACATAACACCACCGGATTTCTCAGGATACCCCCTGGCCCATACATTTTATTTATTTGTTTCATTTTCTTTTCTTTGTTTCATTAAATATTTTCTTTAATACATAAAATCATAAAAAATATAAACATGTTAAATTTTGCATTTATTTTATTTTATTTCATTTTCACATAAAAAAATATTTTTATTAAACTATATATTAATTATTTCTTTCTTAAATAAACTTGTAAATATAATAGAATTAGGTTAACTATTTTATTCCTTTTTAATTCATACTTGTAAAATATTTATTTTTGATATATAAAAATTAAATATTTTCAGAAGATATTATTTATTATTTTTAATACAAAAATACACAAAAAAATAATACCTAAAGAACCTTATTTTCTTTTAATTTAGAAATTAGGGTTAACTTTTGTTTTCAAGAATTAATTTCTTTTTCTCAAGTAATTAGGTTTATCTCAAAATTCCTCTTCACATAAAAAAACAAAACAAAATCTTTTTCTTGCATGTACATAATATTGCATATTTAAATATTGTATTTGTTTATTCCAATATTCGTACGAATTTGATTTGGTTGTAATAGCTTAATTAGATTTACATTATTGCAAATTCCCATTCACAATTTTTATTCCCCCCTCCCATAAAAATGTTGTAATAGCGTAGTAAATCTTTAAATTACGCCATTTACCGCTTTTATATAACATGCTAGTAATTAGGGTTTGTATGGCAATATAAAAACAAATCAAATAGAAAAACCTAATCCAAGACAAAATCAAAACATGAAAATAACACACTTGCACACAAGCATCCTTAGGTTTTCTCCACTTGGTTGCCTTATACAAAAATGGCCATATTACGCATGCGAAGTATCTTGGAAAAACAAACAAATATAACATCATAGTCTCTCGATGACGCTATTCAAAGTTGCCTTACAAAAATGATCTTAGTCCTTCAAAAAATGCTAAGATACTTTGCAACATTGCTAATCATGGTTGTACGATGACCCACGCCCGTCCCGTTTACATCCAAAGATAGGGTTGATTACCAAATCAATGGTAAGACAACAATGTTAAAGGAATAAAAAATGAACAAGAAAGACATTTGAGTAGGTAGATTGCTTCTAGTTACTTGCTCTATTTTCAACAACTATCCTTGTTATTTTTAAAACACACACACACATTTCCAAACATTTTACAAACATTGAAAACATTTTCAAAAAGACAAACATCTTTGTATACATTCTTACGAACGAGAATCATTACAAAGATTGCCTAAACAATGGGCTCTTTTACAAAATACTTTCAAAACCACACCAAACACAATTTCAAACAACAAAAGCAAGTGATCTAGCAAGTAACTAAGAGCCCATGGAAAACCATGGATGAAAAAGGTGATAATACCTTCCCTTTTCATAATCTACCCCCCGAACTCAAGAAACAATCTCAAAGGTCTTTCATGTGCTTTTTCACCTTTCCTTTTGGATAAAAGAAAAGTCGGTGGCGACTCTTGCTAAACCGCAACATTTGCGATAAAACACAAAACCCTCAAGTCAGTTCTCCCACCGTATCACAAAATTGGCGACTCTGCTGGGGAATATTCTAAAAGTGGGGTTACCCTAGGGCTAGATCACATTTATTTGCTTACATTGTTTGACTTGTTTGCTTTACATTATGGTTCTTTGTTTGGGTTTGAAATCCTCTACCCGGATTTGGGATACATTATAAGTAAATAGCAATACGTTGTGGAAACTGTGCGGGGTATACCGACATGGTCTAAGAATATATATATATTAGTGTGACATATTTGTGGGTACCGGTAGCCTTTGAGTCAATCAAAGAGAATACGGGGCCGCTGAGTGATGTCATGAAACACTAATGAACTTCTAGAACCCTTTACTTGACTAACTTGGCCTTTAGGATGTAGTGAGATGATCAGCTTTGGTGTAGTCCGAAGTTGGTAGATACTCGATACTACACTCATTGAGGTTTGGTTTCTTGGTATATTTCGGTCGCCATTAAAGAGGCTTGAGCTGAAACAATGACCAAGGAAATTATCCGGTGATATTGAGCTCCTTATAACCCGATTACTATTATTAGGATAGGTTTAAGCCAACAAAACTTCAAGAGGGTACTTACCTATAAAACCCCATGCAAGCCTAACCTAAGAACTTGTTTGTTTTGCTTGTATATGCATACTTGTACATAACATCATGGACATCATGAGCATCATATGCATCCACTAACCATTTCAAGGATTTTGGAGATTCATCTTTGTTCTTGTTTTGTAGGATATGGATTCACTCCGCAGGAAAACTATCAAAGTCAACCTTGTAAGAATTCCTTCACAACTCAAGGAGCAAGCTTCAAGGATCCCTGAGAACTCTCCATTCACCGAGAGGCATAGTCGTCTACTCAACTTGGTCACCTCCAACACAAATGAGGATATGATAAAGGTGCTCTTCCAGTTCTTTGATCCTTTGCACCATTGCTTCACATTTCCCGACTATCAGCTTGTGCCCACTTTGGAAGAATTCTATTAACTCTTGAGAATTCCTATTCTTAATCAACTACCTTTCAACGGTACAGAAAAAGACCCAAAGCCAGAAGAGATTGCTCAATCTCCGCACTTGCACTCATCTGATGTCACAACCCATTGGGAAACCAGAAGTGGTGTCAAAGGCTTCTTAGAAAAGTTCCTGTTTGAGAAAGCCCAGAGCTGTTGAATTCCTTAGACTTGCAAGATTTTAAGGAAATTGTGGCTCTCCTCATCTATGGGATGGTCTTATTTCCCAATCCTGACCAACTCATAGATGTGAGCACCGTCAAAATCTTCATGTCACGCAATCCGGTGCCTACATTGCTAGGGGATATCCTACACTCTTTTCACACTCACACAATGAGGAAAAGAGGTGTCCTTATGTGTTGCACTCCTCTCCTGGAAAGATGGTTTATTTCCAATCTTCCCCAATCAGTCTTAAAGAATGAGCAAGGATTAAGGTGGTCACAAAGGTTAATGACGCTCAAACATTCAGATATTCATTGGTTCTCCCGATCCAAAGAGAATGTTATCATTGTTGACCGTTGTGGGGAATTCCCTAATGTCCCTCTAATTGGCATTAGGGGAGGCATCACATACAACCCATGCTTAGCTCTAAGACAATTTGGTTATGCCCGAAGGGATGGCCCGCACGAGATGTTGATTCAAGGCTTGGTATTCGACTACGACAACGACGATCAAGGTCTTCGCCAGAGATTCATCCGAGTTTGGAGGATGCTAAACATGGTGGATAGCAGGACTTTGGGACACAAGAATTCCATCCCTCTTGAGCCTTACCTCAAGTGGGTACGAACCCGCGCTCAAAGTCTTATGATGCCTTATCCTTCCATTCTCCCGGTGATCATTGAGCCTGTTAAGGAAGGAGAGGTTACATACACTATCCTACATCCTGACATGCCCACATCTCTTGAAGACCTACAAAGGGATTGGATACAGCTTAAAGGAGAGCGAGATACTTTCGAAGCCTAATTCTACGCAAGCGAGAAGAAGGTTTTGGAACTCACTAGGATACTTCAGGATGAGAAAACTCTAAATGCCTACATTTCACCAAAGAGGATGCACACAACTTTTTTATCTTTGAGTTTTATATTATTTTGCCCAAGGGGCATTGATGTATTCAAACTCTATCTTATTAATATAACGTGTGTTTCTTTTTGTCTAAAACAAACTTGAATCTTTAAAATCCTTGAAAACATTGCATGTGTACATATCATTCATCATAACATAAACAAGTCTTTTTCAACGAGTTTCCTCATCTCTCTACTGTTTATTTCAGTAAGATGGATCTCGAACAGACAGTCAAAGATCTTCAAGTTAAAAAGACGCAATTTCAATAGTTACTCATGACCCTAGCCAAGGGGCAAGAAGAGTTGAAGACTTTGTTAGCTGAAGAAAGAAATAAGAAAACAAAGAAAGCCACTAGGGTTTTGAACATGGGGAGAAGGTTTCAGGGACAGACTAGAAGAACCTTGAATTTTTCAACCACTTCCGGGGAAGGAGAAGGGAAAGGAAAAGAAACAGCGTTTCCGTCAGAATCTGAAGAGGAGGAAGAAGAGGAAGACTAGTCCGAGGAACAGTATCCTCTAGCAGATGATAAGTACAGACATCTTGAAGAGCGTTTGAGCGCTATGGAAATACAAAAGGTGCCAGGTCTAGACTTTGAAGAATTGGGACTAGTGTCGGTAATTGTGATCCCACCGAAGTTCAAAGTGTTGTTGTTTGCAAAATATGATGGGGTGTCATGCCCTAAGATGCACCTCCGATCATATGTAAGAAAGATCCAACCGCACTCTATCGATAAAGACCTGTGGGTTTATTTTTTCCAAGATAGCCTATCTGGAACACAACTCGATTGGTTTTACCAATTGGAAAGGGCCAACATCCATAACTGGGAAGATCTTGCCGCAACTTTCTATAAGCAATATTGTTGTACCCCAAAATTTTCCCTCCCATTTTTCATAGAAGACACAACCCTATGGTTTCTTGGATATTTAAGTTGGCTCAGAAATCGACCAGACAGATTCTCTTCTGGGGCAATAAACCAGCAATTAGGGTTTTTTGCAATTCTCAAAAGAAAATGAGTTTTCAAAGATCCAATTGGCCCTCATGGGTCTTCATGCTTCCTCAAGGTTGCATTTATGATTTCTTCAAGCTACAAGATTTTGAGACGATTATGTCTGTTCATGGTCACATGTGATGTCACTCACGGGTTTATCTTTAAAGAATCGGAAGAAATTTGAGTTTGGAAAACTTTAAAATTATCAAATCATCGCAAGGCATTTGATTGATTTTTGAATTTTCTTAAACACGGTTTAGTGAAAGGATAATTTTTGTTCTCAGAGCATGATTTGTTTGGGACAAGATATGGAGGTTAAGACTGTCTTTTAGGATAATCATGATTTTGGGATTCAAGTTGACCAGATGATTTACGTCCTTAAAACATTTGTTTTGTTAGGAAATGGAGTACACAATGCGTGTTTGTTTAAAATGCAGTTACAAAGTTATTGCGATTATTTGGAATTTAAGTTACCAGACTGGAGTATTTTATTTCAAATATCCTGATTGGGAATTTCAAAAAAATCAGTTAGGATGCGAAGAGAAATTACAAATTGTTGTTGATAAAGGATTTCAAGTTATAAAATGAAACAAGAATACTTCATGCTACAACTCAAGATTTTCTCCAATTTCAAACACACCATCCAAGATTGTTACAAAAAGCAATTTATTTCTTTTAATAATTTATGTTTTACAACTTATTGTATTTAAAATATAAATTGGTACAACTATTTAGATACAATACATCAAAATAAAAGAATGATCTTTCTAAGTTACAAAGAAAATCAAAATGAATGTTTGTCCTAGGAGAATTAATCTATGTTTAAGTTGTTTGAAGATTGAAGTCATATCAGATTCCTTTGCTTATCTCCAAGACTTTCATGCTTGCCACGGATTTCTTGCGTTCTTTGCTTTGTCATCTCCAATTTTGCTCATATGAAAACAAGAGAAAGAAAGCATGATTAGTAAAAAAATTATATGGGCATGAACAAGAAATTTTCCAAAAGTTATTTCATAAATTCATCTTTAAGGTTTGCAACATGGAATCAGAATGCTATTTATTTCATCATAATCTATTTCCCCTAGTTGCAAATCACAAGAAGGTTGCCCTTCTTGGTTCACAAAAAGAAAGAAGAAGAGAAATTCGCGAACATGCTACAATAACAAAATTCTACAACAGTCCAAACAAACAGCATCACAAACTGGACAAAAAAATAGCATCATCACAAATCCAAATAAACGGCAGCATCACAAACTGGACAAACAACAGCAGCATCACAAACTAAACAAACAGTAGCGTTACAACAGTCCAAACCAACAGTGTGATACGGTGGGAAGAACTGACTGTTTTTGGAATGTTGGTTCGCGTTTTGCATTTGTGTTTGCAAAATTTTGCGGTAAGCAAGACTCGCCACCGACTTTTATTTTATCCAACAAGGAAAGGAAAAAAGCACAGAAAAATTCCTTTTTTGAGATATTTCTGAGTACGGGGGGTAGATTATAGAAAGGGAAGGTATTAGCACCCTTTATATCCGTAGTTATCTATGGGCTCTTAGGTACTTGTTGTTGCACCCCAAAATTTTCCCTCCCATATTTCCCAAGACATTGCAAGAATAGTCTCCAAGTGGCTCAAGATTGCTCAAGAGTTGGACAATCAAATCATCTCCTAAGGCAGTCAACCTCAAATTAGGGTTTTATGTTGCATCAAGGTCCTTGCATCCAAATGGCCTCAATTTCTCCCCAATGTCTTAATATGTTCTCATGTTCATCCATGTCAAATTTCAAGCCTTGCAGAGGAAGTTTGCTCAGTCAATTGCTCAAAGGGGCCAAAAATCGATTATGCTAGGGCAAAAGTCAACCGTGACCTATAAACAGTCAAACTTCAAGATTTTTTGTCAACATTCTCATTTTGAAGGATATTTCATCATTTGATAAAGGGTTTATCATGATTCATCAAGGATTTCTCAAAATTCATCAAGATTCAAAAGTTGCTAAATTAGGGTTTTGTAGGAAAAGTCAACTAAACTTTGACCAAGCATAACTTTCTCATACTTTATGATAAATGACCCATCCAAATCTAATTTTCAAGAGGATGAAATTCCACACAATCCATCTTCACATCCCAAGATCAAATTATGCACTCACAAGAAGTTACAAATTTGGACATTATAGGTCATTTTTGAAAGTCAACAAAAACACCTTTTTTGCCAAAGCTTATAACTTGAGCATGGAATATCAAAATGAGATTATACCAAAAGGGTTGGTTATAGGACATCTCAAGCTTTCTAAAAGGTCCAAGAACACTTCCAAAAGTTCAAAATTGAAGAAGTTATGCATTGTTGAAGTTGGGCATTTTTGCAAAATTGCCAAAAGTCAACTATCCCCAAAACTTCAAATTTTGTCAAATGGGCCCATTCTTTTCCACTTGATTTGATCTTGTCACACTCCACACGTGTCCTAGCTTCAGCCTCATGACCATTTATCAATTTTATTATTTAATTTGATTTTTTAATGAATTATTGCATTTTAAATCAATTTAAATCATATAAAATCCAAACATTGACTCTTGGATCTCCTTTTGGCTATTTCAGGACCTAATCATCATCATAAAGTGGATCAAATTTGTATCATGCATTACATGTGCAAAAATATTGGATTTTGAACAAATTTGGAAGCTTTTCAATGGAGGATCAAATCAAATCTCCAAGCCATAATGCACAAAGATTGAGTCCACAAAACTTGACCTAATGCATTGATTTATACATATACAAGTGAAAGGCACGAGTTTGAGAGGTTAGAGGCTGCAGAATCACAAGAACCAAACTTGGAAAAATTGCAAAAAAGTGTGGAATTGAAATCGTTCTTAGAGGCACTTTCAGGACCTAACAAGCATCTCAATCGCTTACTGGCACTTCTCAGAATCAGAACCAACAAAGATCACACATTCTCCAGCGTCCAAAAGCACTGTAAGCGTCCCTCGGATCCGCCATGTTCATGGATTCCTAAATCTCTATTATTGCATCCATTCTCAAAAACGATTGCATATTCTGATTCCTTATATCATTTATGAACTTTCTGCATTAACCAATTTTATTTTCATGCTTTGTATCGAGAAATGCCATTGTAGGGTTTCCTAGGTTTTTTTAGGGGTTTTTGATACAGGTGAAATTAGGCATGTTCATGGACATGGCTGAGACCGGGATGAAGAGGCGAGTACAACCATGGCATTGGATGGAGTTTATATGGCCTGGAATGGATTTTGGAATCGACCTATGCCTTTTGCTGCGGATTTAAATCCGCATGTAATTTCTGTATAAATATGAGGACAGGGACGACAACGTGTCCCTATCCTATTGCTCCATTCAAATTTTCGCGCTTTATTTTTTTTAATTCTGGCATATTGACTTGTTTCCCATATTATTATTATTACCTAATACTATGACAAATGAAGCGTAGTGGCTCAGTGGCGAAGGCGTTAGTGCAAGATCCAACAGGACCTGGGTTCGAATCCCAGGTCCTCCAAAAGCTTTGTATTATTTTTCTTCAGGTTATTCCATGCAATACCCAGGGCGCAACACATCATACACCATCACCTAATCAATTGCCAGATGGCCCCAAGCAAAATCTGGTGGCCCAGAATGAAAGTCCATCATACGTCCTTGTCAACCAATGCACATGGGAGTCCAGAAGTCAACCAGGTCTGTTTGTATTAGGCCAACCAAAGTTGCTATTCTCACATCCAAATCAGGCCCAAAACCCCCCTGAGTATTTCTATTTCTTTCTTTTTATTTATTTTATTTATTTGTTTGGTTAATTATTTTTATTATTTAAACTAACCAATTAAACCTTTTCCTCATAAAATCAAAAACCAATAAATGTATTTTATTTATTAAAATTAAATTCAGCACTTTATTTTTGTAAATAAATATTAACTTAATTGATTTAGTTAATTAGGTATAACTTTTAATATTTTTGCAATAATTAAAATTAATGTAGATAATTAGTTTTTACTAACTTTGATCAAAATTTATTTTATTTCTTTAAATACTCAAAAATCCAAAAATATCATTTTATTAATTAATTAGTTTGTTTATTAATTTAATAATTAATCTTAATTTAATTTCTTTTAATTCAAAAATAAACCAAAAAATCTTTTTCTTTAATAAACAAAAGATTCAAAACTCTAAAAACTCGCATCCGATTTAATTTCCCGCACGCGATCCATTTTATCATATTATTGTAGCTGTTTTCCGGAATGTAATAGTTTAATTAGGACTTTGATTATTTTATCGCTTTATTTATTTTCCGCATTTTAATTTCAAGGGTTGCTTTTGGCGATGTAAATACCCGACGCCTAGTAATAGTTAGTTTTAATTTCCGCAATTTAATTTCCGCAACTTATAAACTGTTAGATGTTTGATAATAGGGAATGCATGACAAGATCAAATGTTTAAACCTAAAATCAACATAGATAACCATTAACATGTACAAAGATAAAATTAATCGAAACAACACACTCGCACATGCGCACTCTTAAGGTACACCTCGCTTGGTTGCCTTCGAACGTGGTCATTGAGTATAAGAAGTTTTAGAGGTCATCCTCTTTTCCAAAGATCATAGTTGCCTCGAAACGGTTGCCTCGGAAAAATGATCTAAGACATTAGGGTTACCGCTAAGACATCCTAACATTGCTTTAGTGACCACACGTCCCTTAATCAAATTGACCCTTAAAACTCCAACGATGATGCTACCTACTCATCAATAGTGGGATAGCATTGTCTAAAGGACATTAGCACAGATTGATTCCTTTTTCGAGTAGGTAGATGGTTCTTAAGTACTTGTTCTCTCAAAACAAAAATAAAAACTTTTCGCACTTACACCTTTCAAACAAAAACTATTTTCAAACCCACAAACACAAAGAAAAGCAAATTTTGAAAACACTTTGAGCAAATACCTAAGAGCCCGTGGATAACCACGGATAGAAAGGGTGCTAACACCTTCCCTTTCTATAATCTACCCCCCGAACCCGAGAAATATCTCGAAAAAGAAATTTTTCTGTGCTTTTTTCCTTTCCTTGTTGGATAAAATAAAAGAAGGTGGCGACTCTTGCTTACCGCGACATTTTGCGAAAACAAACGCAAAACGCAAACCAGCATTCCAAAAAACAGTCAGTTCTCTCCCACCGTATAACAGAACTGGTGACTCTGTTGGGGACATCTTAATAAGTGGGGTGTACCTTAGGATTATATCATTATGTTTTTCAATTGTATGCTTTGTATGATTTATATTGGTGGGCTTGTATCGGAGTTACTATAGATCCTAACCCAGATCTGGGGGATACCCTTTAGGTAAGTAGCAATAAACTGTGAGGGGACTGTACGACGTAGACCGATATGGTTGAAGCAGTAGCTACCTTGGTGTGGCACTTTAGATTGTAGCGATATCCCTTGTGTTGGAACGAGGAGAATATGGGTCATCTAAGGGGTCATTAAGCACCAACTGACCTTAGAACCTTTAAATTGACCAACTTGGCCATAGAACAGTAGCAGTATGCTACACTCATTGAGACTAAACTCTCGCGATGATTCCGGCCGCAAGAAAAGGTTGCTAAACTGGAATTATGACCCATCAAGGGTAGTCAGTGATATTGATATCCTCTAGAACCCGATTAATATTTTTAGGACAGGTTTAAACCAACTGAACTGAAAGAGGGTAGTACCTAAGCTCCTTGCCAGCCTGAAATCTAAGGGCTCTCTGTGTGACTTGTGTGCCTATACCATGTTTTCTATTTGTGGATATTGTGATGTGCCTTTTATCATGACATCATGACATCATAACATTGCATACATTTTGCATTGGACTAACCTATTTCAAAGACAGGAGGGATTCATCTTTGTTCTGTTTTGTAGGTCATGATGCATATGCGTAAGAATACCATTCGGATCAACTTTGTCCAAGTTCCCACTGTGCTTAAGGAATTGGTTGTAAAGATGCCTGATACTACCTCCTTCCTCAGAAGACATGGGTATCTTCTCAGCTTTGTCACCTCCAAATTGGACGAGCAGATGATGAGTGTTTTGGTCCAATTCTATGATCCGATGTACCATTGCTTTACTTTTCAAGATTATCAGTTGGTGCCCGCCTTAGAAGAGTTCTATGATCTTCTCGATATCTCTATTCGAGAGCTGACCCCGTTTACTGGTTGGGAGAAGACCCTTAGGCCAGAAGAGATTGCTTCAGCCCTTCGTTTGACAAAGGATGAGGTAATAGCTAATTGGGAGACTAGAAGTGGAGCAAAGGGCTTTCTGACTAAGTTCTTGGTTGGTAAGGCTAATTATTTCTGGGATAGTCTAGACTTCAAGGCATTCGAAGATATTCTGGCTCTTCTGATATATGGCTTGGTATTGTTTCCGAATCTTGACTCTTTTGTTGATGTGAATGCGGTGAAAATCTTCATCTCTCGTAATCCTGTACCCACTCTCTTGGGTGACATCCTTCATCAGTTTTATGCTCATACTGCCCGAAAGCGGGGAGCCTTGATATGTTATGCTCCATTATTAGCGAGGTGGTTTATTTCGCACCTCTCCAGATCAGTGCTGAAGAACAAAGAAGGCATGGGCTGTGCTTATAGGGTTATGTCTCTCTCTCATAATGACATCATTTGGACTCTTAAGGGTATGAACGAAGTGGCTATTATTGATCGATGTGGGGAGTACCCCAATGTTCCACTAATAGGAACCAATGGGGGAATTTCTTATAATCCATGCTTGGCCTTACGTCAGTTTGGGAGAGCCAGAAGAGAAGGACCTCATGAGCTGCTAATACCTAGTATCATCTTTGATTTTTAAGGGGATAGCGACGAGCAACGCCGCAGATTCATAAGGGCTTGGGATAGAGTTCACAGATCTAATCCACATGAGCTGGGTCCAAAGACTTCTCTTCCGATGGAGCCATATCTCAGATGGGTCCGTACCCGTGCCCAAAAGTTGGGTATGCCATATGAAGCCGTCCGGCCTATCATTGTTGAAATTTCTAATGAAGAAGGGGTTCTTCCGACCATCCTCCATCCTTACATGCCCAATGACATTGGGGCACTGAAAAGGTCTTGGATGCAGCTGAGAGAAGAACGGGATGCTTACCGAGAAAAGTTCAATGAGCAAGAGCAGAAGATCCAGAGGTTGACTAGGCAGCTGGAGAACGAGCAGATTCTCAACGACTATGTCCGCACCGAAAAGAAGCGACCATGGGAGCATTGATTGTCCTTTGATTATTTCCTTTCCAGGTTTTATTTGCTTTTCTGTGTTTCCTTTCTTGTAACTCCTTAAGGGCATTAGTTGAAAAATTTGAATTTCAAAGTTTATCTAATAAAGTGTGTTTCATTTCTTGTTTACAAATTTGAATCTCCCGATTGTCTTTGAAATCATATCATACGTATTTCATCCCATGCACTCCAAAACAGGTACCTATTACAGGTCTCTTATCTTCTTCGCTGTTAATTTCAGCACTCATCATATCTGCTGAACCTTCAACTGAACAAGCAATCAAGGCCCTACAGGCCTAGAATGCCCAATTCCAAGAGCTGTTCATGAATCTAGCTAAGGGTAAGCAAGATCTGAAGACCCTGATTCTGAAAGAGAAGAAGAAGAAGAAGAAGAAGAAGAGGACAGTCCTGTTTAACACAGGGCACAGGTTTGGAAACAGGCTACGGGATGAAGTTGATTTGACCACCTCACCTGGAGGGAAAGATAGTCAGGAAGAAAGGAGGGCTCCTAGCCCTGTGGTCTCAGACAATGAGATGGACTTCGACGAAGACCAGTATCCTCTATCTGAGGATAGATACAAACAATTGGAAGACCGGTTGAGTGCGATGGAAGTTCAGAAAGTGCCTGGTCTGGACTTTGGTGATCTGGGTCTATCATCTGGGGTAGTAATTCCCCACAAATTCAAGGCACCAGCCTTTTCTAAGTATGACGGAGTTTCTTGTCCGAAGCTACACCTCCGGTCATATGTTAGGAAGATTCAGCCGTACACCGCTGATAAGAACCTATGGATCCACTTCTTTCAAGACAGTCTCTCAGGGACTCAGCTTGAATGGTTTTACCAGTTGGACGAAGCCAATATCTGTAGTTGGGAGGATTTGGCTACTGCTTTCTACAGGCAGTATCAGTACAACTCCGACCTCGCTCCCACGCGTACCCAACTCCAGGGTATGTCAATAGGAACAGGTGAAGGATTCAAAGATTATGTCAGAAGTGGAGGGATCTCACTGGAAGAGTGCAACCACCCTTGGCTGATCGGGAGCGTATGGATATGTTTCTGGGGACCTTGTCCGGTCCATTTTTCAACCACCTGATTGGAAGCTCTTCGTCTGGGTTTACAGAGCTAATTATGACCGGTGAGAGGATTGAGGCTGGTATTAAGGCTGGTAAGATACAAAAGGGTGCTTCATCAAGCACCGAGAAGAAGCCTTTTAAGAAAGAGTCCAGTGTTGTCTACGGTTCAAAAAGACAGAATAGACCTGAACGCCGCCAAGCTGTTAATGCGATTGTTATTTCAAGACCTGCTGGTGCTTCTCAGCACAACAATCAACAAAAGGAAGAGAGACCTCGAAGGCAATTCACCTGTCTCAACATGACCTTATCTCAGATTCTGCCACAGTTGTTGAAGACCAATCTGGTGATTCCAAGGGAAGCCCCGAAGAATCCAAATACAACGTCACCAAAGTACAACCCTAATGCCTGTTGTGCTTTTCACTCTGATAGGTCGGGGCACGATACGGATGATTGTTGGGTTCTGAAGAACAAGGTACAAGACTTGATCGATGCGAAGGAGATTGAGTTCGGAGCACCAGAAAAGCCTAAATAAGATGCAGGGGTGAATGCTATTGGGGATGACGATGATGAAGAGTTTAACATTGACAGATGGATCTATCCTACTACCGATGGTGGACCTAGCAACTAGACAGCAAAGGACTTCATCCCTATTTCTTTTGTTACCCAGTAATGAAACTTTTTGTTTTGAATTTGTAACAGACAATGTTTTAAACTTTATGGTCCGGTGTCTTACCCGAGGCACTTTGGCTTCATTTGTGAGGGCTTTATGTGTGTCATTTTCATATATCATTAATAAAAGCATTGGACGTTTCTTGCATTTCAAATTTACGCTCCTTGTCTTTCTTTTATTATATATTGCAAAACAGTTATTTTACACACACTCACATATACAGGTCTACATCCACTCTAGATCTCACTGTTAACGACTTTGCTACTGCCAATTATGACTTCGAAAATACGATCAACTTAGCCGAAGACGAAGGTGAAGATGATTGTGAAGTGCCTGGTGAACTTGCAAGACTGATACTTCAGGAAGAGAGGGCCATTCAGCCACATGAAGAGCTAGTGGAAACAGTGAATCTGGGTGCAGAGACAGACAAGAAGGAAGTTAAGATTGGTGCAAATCTGGAGCTTAGTGTGAAGCAACGGTTGATTCGGATGCTGCGTGACTACGTTGAGATCTTTGCCTGGTCTTACGAAGATATGCCTGGGTTGGATACTGATATTGTGGTTCATCGCCTGCCTACCAAGGAAGTCTGTCCTCCCGTGAAACAGAAGGTCCGCCGAATGCGCCCAAAGATGTCTGAGAAAATCAAGGCTGAAGTTATGAAACATTTTGACGCCGGTTTTCTAGCAGTTACTTCTTACCCTCAGTGGGTGGCCAACGTGGTTCCTGTATCGAAGAAGGATGGTAAGTTTTGTACCCCAAAATTTGCCCTCCCATATTCTTCAAGAAATTGCCAAGTCAAGCTTCAAAATCTCCCCAAGGGTTGCACAGTTCAAGGGCCTCCTAACAGTCAAAATTAGGGTTTTGGTTCTGGTAAAGAAAATGAAGTTTCCAAGGGTCCAATCAAGTCCCACATGCCTAAAAATATGGTCAAGCACCCTCATACCAAGTTTCAAGACTTTCAGCACAAAACTGCACAGTCAAAACCTTAATTGCACTACAGTCAACTATAGGGGCAAAATGGTCATTTGACAGTCAAAAGTTCAAATTTTTGGTCAACATCTCATTTTTAAGCCACAAACATCATTTGATCAATGCTTGATCATGATTCTCAAAGCTTGGCTCAAAAATCATCAAGATGCAAAAGTTTCCTTATTTGGACAGCTGAAAAAGTCAACTGTAAATTGACCAGGGCATAACTTTCACATGGATTATAAGAAAAATTCCATCCAAAGCTCATTTTGAAGAGAAAGACATTTCCTACAACTCCTCTTCATACTTCAAGTCCAAGAAATGCTCTCACAAAAAGTTATCAATTTCAACATTATAGGTCATTTTCAAAAGTCAACAAAAAGGGACTTTAAGTAAAAGGCCATAACTTGATATTGGTAAATCAAAATGACATGGGACCAAAGACATTGGTTAGAGGACTCAAAGAACTTTCCAAAATGTCCAAGAACATGAGCAAAGCTTAAGAATTGAGCAAGTTATGCCTTGTGGAAGTTGGGAAAGTTTTGGATATTTTGAAAAGTCAACATTGATTCAAATGACCTAAAATTGCTAATGGGCCTCTTTTTCTTCCACAATTCATTATCCAAGGCATGTGCACGACCATTTGGCCCAAAGGGAAGTTTTTCTTCATTTTTTATTTATTTATTTGGATTTTTATTATTAATAATTCATTTAAATTAATTAAAATACATGAAAAATGTTAAACCTAATGTTTCAAATCTTTTTATGCATATAATATCTCCAAGATTTCGTGCAAGTCAGATTAGGAAAAAATCTTGCTAATTGGCCATGATTTGAACTAAATGAGCATGAAAAGATTTGAAAATAATAGCATGAAAAATCAAATATCCTTTTCATCAATTCATGGATTTTGGATCAATTTTCTTTGACCTAATCATTCACACATAAGTACCAAGTGCAACCCTAATGGATACAAACTCCAAGCTGCGCCATATACCAAGAGCCAAACTCAAATTTTTTGCAAGAAATTCCAAAACTGAAATCGCTATTCCCAAGCATTTCAAGCCAAAACAACCATCCTATCACCTTCCTGGGACATCAAGGAAGGATCCTGGATCAAGAACATCAACTCTAACGCCTTGAATCGTTGTACAGAAATCAAACTTTTCCACTTTTTTTTCATAATCGTATTTTAATATTTATGCATTTTCATGGCATTTCTTTCATAGATTCTGACTAATGAGAAGATTCTGAAGCTAACCATATAAGTTAATTGTGTTTTTATGCGCTATACATGATTCTACCATTGATGCAGGCTAGGTTTTCTTGAGTTCCAAATTAGGCGTTTCTAAAAGCCATAAAATTAGAGCCTCATAATATCATGACCAGATTCAGTGCGTTGGGACGAAAATAATGAAACCCTCGCGCCTAATTTCTGAGGCCACATGGCCTAATCGCTATTATCAAATCAAGCATAATTTGGGGGGGTTCAAAACCCCCGCTAACTCTTTTTCTATTTCAGGGGAAAACAAAACCATGAAGAAGATGATGAAGTGTAAGGCGCTGACTGGTTGATTCAAAATTTCGCGCTAAAAAAGCACTAACGCGTGGTTTTATCTTATAATGATTGTTTGTTAATTAATATACAAAACGCGTTGAGTGCTTCAGTGGCAAAGCTGGTTAGTGGTAATCCTCATGACCTGGGTTCGAGCCCCAGGTCCCCACCCCCCTTTCATATTATTTTTCACTTAATATTTGTGTGCAGTTTCAACGTTAAAGAGCACCATGCATCCGCGCTATCAAACGTCCACGCGTCCCACTGGACTCAATCAAAGGCCAGGATCTGAAGACTATGGTGGACCTGAGTCAACACCCCACACGCATCCTGAAAAGGTCAAAAGGGCCTGATATGAATGGGCCTGAAATATTGGACTTCACCTCTCAATTGGGGACAGACCCCCCTAGGTTTGAATTTTTATTTCTTTTCTTTATTTTACTTATTTCAAATATTATTATTTTTAATTAGTTTCTTTAATTTAATTATTTTCATAAAAACATAAAAACCAAAAAAAATCAGAAAAAGACAAAAATTAAATATATTTATTTAATTAGTATTTTTGTAAATAAAGTTCATTAATTAACTTAGTTTTTTATTTAGGTTTTAATCTTAACATTTTTTCACTAAAACTCAAAATTTGTAGAATTAGGGTTTAATTAATTTTTTATCCTTTTTTCTTTTATTTCACAATAATTAATTATTAAAATATTATTTACTTTTATAAATCCAGATTTGCATGTAAATAATTAGGTTAATATTAGGTTAAAATTTAATTCTTTTATAATAAACTAAAACAATTAGAATTAGGGTTAATCTTTTAATTTCATTTAATTCTTTTTTTTAAAATCATAAAATACAAAAATACCCAAAAAACAATTTCTTTTCATTTTAATTTTATTAATTTAATAATCGTTTAATTTAATTTAATTCAAAAGGGTCCAACGCCCTCGTTTCTAATTTTTATTCAATTCGCATATTTATTTCTTTTTCCTTTAATTATTTATGTATCTCTCCCAAAGCCATGTAACATTTATCTTTCGCACTTTTACTCTTCCTCTTTATTTATTTTCTGTCAAATCGGGTCCTGGAAATTTTGGCGATGTGGACCTGCGCCTTTTGTAATAGCTTTAGAACTTTTATTTCTCGCAATATTTTAACTGTTAAATAAATGCATGCAAGAATGAATGGACAAAAATAAAAACAAACGCATAGATCACTTTGACATGAACAAGACAAAAATAAACGAATCTGACAGACAAATCACACACCACCCCTAGGGTACGCTTCACTGTTGCCTTGCCTCGAAAGGTGATCGTCGAGTAGAGGATGTCTTAGTAAGTCCTCATGATCCGGGAACCTGGCATGAGGGTAGCTTCTAAGGTGTCTTCCCATTGCTCTGGTGATCACCATGTCCCGAACCTTGAATTGACCCGAACACCTCCAACGGTGGTGCTACCTACCTCTCAATGGTGGGATGGCACTACTTTAAGGACATTTACACAGATGAATTCCTTAGGGTAGGTAGAGAACTCATAGATACTTGCTCTAATTTCAAAACAAATCAAAAAACTACTTTTCACACCAACACATTTTCAAAAAGCTTTCGAAAGCATTTTTTCAAACACTCTTGAGGACCGATACAAGAGTCGAACTGAAATTTTCAAAGAAACTTTTTAAAACCCACAGTTGAAAAGCAAACAAACCATTTTTGAAAACACAAATGAGCAAGTATCTAAGAGCCCATGGATAACCATGGATAGAAAGGGTGCTAACACCTTCCCTTTCTATAATCTACCTCCCGAACCGAGAGCAATCTCTATAAGGAATTTTTCTGTGCTTTTGTCCTTTCCATTTGGAGAAAATAAAAGACGGTGGCGACTCTTGCTTCCGCGACATTTCGCGAACCAGCGTTAAACAGTCAGTTCCAGATCCACCGATCACAGAACTGGCGACTCTGCTGGGGACTTCAAACTTAAAGTGAGGTGTACCTTAGGGTTAGTTCATAACTGTGTTTTCAATTGTACTGATTTGCTTGCTTTAAATTGTGGGACTGTCTTGGGAGTTCTATAGATCCTAACCCGGATCTGGGGGATACCTTCTTAGAAAGTAGCAACAAGGCTGTGAGGGAACTGTGCGGGGTATACCGACATGGTTGAAACAGTCTGCTACGTTGATGTGGTACTTTGGTGTGTACCGGTAACCCTTGAGTTCAGTCAAGGACAGTACGGGGCCTCCGCGTGGTGTCGTGAAGCATCAACAGACCTTAGGAACCTTAATTGAACTATCTTGGCCTCTTTAGGGTAGTGAGATAACTGACTTTGGTGCAGTCCGAGGTTGGTTGATACTCGATACTACACTCAATTGAGGGTTGCTTTCCTGGAATATTTTGGTCACCAGTTCAGTGGCTAAATCGAAACGATGAACAATGAAAGCAATCCCGTGATATTGGGACCCTTAGAACCCGGTTACTTCTGATAAGACAGGTTGAACCCACCAACTTCAAGAGGGTACTACCTAGACCCCATGTTGGTCTTAAACTCTAAGGGCTTCTCTTGTGTGACTTGTGTGCCTTCGTACTTGACTACTTGCCTGCTTTATCTGACCCTTGAATTTCTTGCAGGTTTTGTTTATAGTCCTTAATTGGGACTCATAACAAAGTTTACTGAATTTCTTGCAGGTTTTGTTTATGGTCCTTAATTGGGACTCATAACAGAGTGTACTAAGTCTTGCAGGTTTTGTTTATAGTTCTTAATTGGGACTCATGACAGGTTTTACCTAAGTTTCTTGCAGGTTCTGTTTATAGTCCTTAATTAGGACACATAATAAGGTTTACTAAGTTTCTTGCAGGTTCTGTTTATAGTCCTTAATTAGGACTCATAATAAGGTTTACTAAGTTTCTTGCAGGTTCTGTTTATAGTCCTTAATTAGGACTCATAACAGAGTGTACTGATTTTCTTGTAGGCAGTCCTTAATTGGGACTCATAACAGGGTTACTCACATTACCCCATGCATAACATAACATCATACCATTGCATACATCCTAACCCCATTTCAAGGATCTCAAGGGCTTGTGATGCAGGTCATGATGAATCAAACATCTAGCAAGGGGCAAAGAGGATTTATTTTCCTCTAGCCAAAGTTGTCAAAGGCTATGACCCACTTGATATGGTGAGCTTTGACTCCTGGAGAAGGTTCCCCTAACCAAGGTTGTTTGGAAATCAAAACTAGACATGATGACTAAAGTCAGGGGCTATGACCCACTGGATATGGTGAGCCTTTGACCCTTGAAGAAGGGCTCTCAACAACATGCAGTTCCTTCAATCAAGCTACCGGACCCAAGTTCTAACAATCTTCTTGTTTACCCCGCGAGGTCCTTGAAAACATTGCATGCATATCATACATATCATTGCATTGCAGGTATCCTTGTTGCAGGTCACTTACCCTCTCCGCTGTTTATTTCAGCAATGGCTTCCCAACAAGATAACCAGGACCTTCTTGCTCAAGAGATTCGGTTCGGGGAAATCCTCCTGAATCTATCCAAGGGGCAGGAGGAGCTAAGGACACTTCTCATGGAGACTTTTGTCAAGAACAGTGCTGAGGATGAAAGGCTGAAACACCTGCAAGCTGAGGTGGACGCCTTGAAAGTCCAAATGCTGGGGCAGGTGACTGCCATTCAAGGATTAGCTCAAAGACAAGAAGAGCTCGGAGTTCTCGTCAACCAACTGCTTCAGGATAACCAACTGGGGCAAAAGTCTAAGGGTAAAAAGCCAGTTATCGTTCAACCACCTTTGAGACAAGGAGATAAGGGGAGAGCTCCTCAAGTGGCTTCAGGGTCACAAATTCAACATCAACCTCACCAGCGTCAACCAGACAAGCCTAAAAGGCAGTTCACCAAGATCAACATGTCGCTGGATCAAGCACTACAACAAATGTTGAAGGCAGGGCTGATCACCTTAAGGGCTCCTCTCCGGAATCCGAACACTTCGGCTCCTAACTATCATCCCAACAATAGGTGCGCATATCATTCTGATAGCCCGGGGCATACTACAGACAACTGCTGGCCTCTCAAAAACAAGATTCAAGACATGATCGACGCTGGAGAGATTCAGTTTAAAGTACCCAAGACTCCCCACGTGATCACTGCTCCCTTGCCAAAACATGGCTAGGATTGAGAAATTTTTGTTCATTCGAATGTTCAAGTGGCAATTCTCTTTTGTTCAAACATTTACTCATGTTAAACATTGTTATTTCATTAATGCATCGCTTATGTCTATTTTGAAGCAATATATTCGTATTCACTATACGCAAATTATTTTCATATTTTTTCTGATGATCAACTCTTAAATAATAATTCTAAGCCTCTTGAGGGAGGATGACGAAAACGATACCACGATATACAGTATGCTTTTGAACAGACCCCGCTGATGAGGTACATGCATTGTTTCAATCCCTAAACACTGGAGTTATAAGGAAGATAATCCCTCGTTAACCCCTCTGAGCCAAAGAAGTAGGAGTTTTTCTTTTCGAAAATTAAAACCCTTTATCATAACCTGGGGCAGGGTAGTTCTCTCAGTTGATCCAAGTACATAACAAATGGCACCAAAGAGGTCCTTACAAAAAAAGAAAGACAGTGATGGTTCCGAATAATCAATAAAAAAGGGCAGTCATTATCTCAAAAAATAAAAAACCCATTAAGTCAAAACCCATGGAGAAGACTTACAAAACTAGGGCATCCCGCTGACTGTAATTCCAAAAAGGAAACAGTTCAGGCAAAAAAAGAAAGGGATAACAAAAATCAAAAAGAAAGAGGTCTTATAAACCCTCAACAAAAAGAAAATGACTGCCCATTTAAAATAAATTGTCAACATCTGAATCATCACCGGACAATCAGAGCAAAGACTCAAACAAGGTCTAACGTATGATCAACTGAGCTTAGGTTTGGAGAACATCACGAAGAGCGGGTGGGTACAAATAAAATTTGAGCCTTTATCCTTTGTTTCTTAAACCGTGAACCAGGCCACGTTATAACCCTTGAAAGTCCTAGCTGAAGCATGGGTTAGTTCGAAAGCATACTGTTACGAAAGGTATCCTGACTCCTTAAGGCTTACTATAAAGAAGGAGTTGACATCACGTTTTACAAACATTTATTTGTTTTATGAAAAAGGATGCATTTTTCAAAATCTTCAAGACAGACATAGGCTTTGCATTTTTAACATAACTTTATTTGCATATGATTTTTGTTTGAACAACATAGAAATTTGCACGACGAATGCCTAATGAACAGAAGTACTTCCAATCAAGGGGCAGACATGATCATGGTCCATCATCTGGGGCAGTTAAGTCAAGATTTAGAGAATCTCTCAAATGCCAAATAGTCAGGGGCAAATCTCTGCCTGAGTCACTTGGGGCATGGGGCATGAATTCCCGCAACGAATCTTGCCAGATCAAACATCTTCTGGTCACATGGCAACACAACAACAGGGGCACCTCCCTACATTCTGAGAGCATGGACATAGTCGAAAAAATACTACGCATAATCAAAGACCCGCTAGGTTGACGCACCTAGGCAAAAATAAGGGCTTCCCGGCGAACCAAAAGGGTTCGGGCAAAAATAAGGGATGAAATGAAAAATCTGTACACCCGGCAAGTCGAAAACCTGAAAAGGCGGCTTGGGCAAAAATGGGTATCCCGATGGACCGAAAACCCGAAAGGGCGGTCCAGGCAAAAGTTAGGGATCAAAGCGTACGACTATGTCATCTTGTCACCTGCCTACCAGAAGTAGGTCTGTCCATCAGCAAGCTATCAGCACCTCACAGGTCTTCCTATTCTATCTCAGAAACAGGGGCAATAAAAGAGTTGTCTAAACAATCTAATTGTTCTATCCTCCAAGGTACCAAGGTAGGTTCAGCTGGAGAACATAACCAGATATCTCAATTCCCCAGAGAGTGAGCCAGCAAGTCAGCAATACTCTCTCCAAATAAAGCTATATGATCAAACCTTAAGGAAGTTGAGTATCCTCCAGCAGATCTCAACATTCCCCAGCACATCATTCTTAAACAAGCATCCCCGGTAGTCTTGGTCTAAAGATTGTTCCCCGGCGGTACATCAAACATTCAGTGTAACTACTTCCCATGTACAGTTCAAAACTTCCCCAGGAGAGTCCAATCTAGTTCCCCAGGAAAGTCGGAATTCATCTCCCCAAGCAGTAAGCTTATCCCCAGTAGATTCTGGAAGCTTATCTCTCGCAGAGCACGAACGCGTCGTCCGGCTTTATTCAAAGAGTTATTTCCTTACTAGGATATAACTGGGTTATCCTCAGCCAAAAGCAACGGAAAGAGCGTCGTCAACGAAGTCTTCTTATACCCAGCGAAGTCTATTAACACTTCCAACACAACAATGGTATCCCCAGCAAGTTATTATCAACAACTCAGCAAAACGTCTCTCCCCACAGAGTATTGCTTCCCAGCAAGGTCGCTAGAGTATTTTTCTCCCTGCAGAATCTTCCATTCGCCAAGTTTATTCCCCAACGGAGTTATCTTCTCCTACCGGTATTCTTGCAATTATCATCCCCAGCGGAAGCAAAATCTATTCTCCAATATCAGCCCAGGAGTGACTTCCCGGCACCCGTCAAGGATTTACTTTCCTAGACGAAAAATACACTCATGAACATCGCACTTCCATACATCATTATAGCATGCATAGACGCATCATATCTTACAAATCTCATTTATGTTGAGAACATCATTGCTTGGTCCATATCATGCATTGCATATGACTGACCTTTACCTTTCAGGAAAGATTCAGTTAAATTCTCAATCATATTCCAAGACCTAGACCGGTTCAGTCAATCGACTCCAAAGATTTCTTATCCAGTCAAAGGCCTTCTCTGGTCCAGTTAAATCGACTCCAAACAGATTTTTCTGATGAAGACTCAGTAGAAGTTATCCAAGGTTTTCCCAATGATTGCTATTGAGATTGTAATCGCCTATGGTTCTCTCCCCAATGCTGCGGAGATGATAATTCCATCCCAGGTTTTCTCAATGATTGCTATTGAGATTGTAATCGCCTATGGTTCTCTCCCCGATACGGCGGAGATGATAATTCCATCCAAGGTTTTCCCAATAATTGCTATTGAGGTTGTAATCGCCTATGGTTCTCTCCCCGATACTGCGGAGATGATAATTCCATCCAAGGTTTTCCCAATAATTGCTATTGAGGTTGTAATCGCCTATGGTTCTCTCCCCGATACTGCGGAGATGATAATTCCATCCAAGGTTTTCCCAATAATTGCTATTGAGGTTGTAATCGCCTATGGTTCTCTCCCCGATACTGCGGAGATGATAATTCCATCCAAGGTTTTCCCAATAATTGCTATTAAGGTTGTAATCGCCTATGGTTCTCTCCCCGATACTGCGGAGATGATAATTCCATCCAAGGTTTTCTCAATAATTGCTATTGAGGTTGTAATCGCCTATGGTTCTCTCCCCGACACTGCGGAGATGATAATTCCATCCAAGGTTTTCTCAATGATTGCTATTGAGTTGTAATCGCCTATGGTTCTCTCCCCGATCCTGCGGAGGTGGTAATCCCAAGATTTTCTCAACGATTGTTGTTGAGGTTAAAGTCATCCAAGGTTCTCTCACCGTTCCTATTGAGGTAGTAACCATCCCTGGTTCATTCATCACCGTTTGAAGCTCCAGATATAGCTCCTGTAACCAGTCAGGACAAATCTATACAAAGAATCTGAAGACCAACTCCTGTAACAGGTCAGGTAATCTTTTTTTCTTTTTGCAGGTATGCAAGTTCTCGCTAAGGAATCTCTTATGCGATTGACATCCAGATGGCATCTATAAGCCCATCCACTTATCCATCATCTCTTAGCATGGCATCTATAAGCCCATCATCCTATTCATCAATCTCCAAATGGCATCTATAAGCCCATTCCACCACCACACTACTATGTGAGCGCAAATTTCTGGGCACTCTAGTGTTCAATCGTCTTCCACCTTCGGATTACGAAAGGCACGTCAGCCAATCTGCATCCTCAGGTCTAAGAAGATTGAACAGGGGCGACTGTTGTACCTCAAAATTTTCCCTCCCATATTCTTCAAGAAATTTCCAAGTCAAGCTTCAAAATCTCCCCAAGGGTTGCACAGTTCAAGGGCCTCCTAACAGTCAAAATTAGGGTTTTGGTTCTGGTAAATAAAATGAAGTTTCCAAGGGTCCAATCAAGTCCCACATGCCTACAAATATGGTCAAGCACCCTCATACCAAGTTTCAAGACTTTCAGCACAAAACTGCACAGTCAAAACCCTAATTGCACTACAGTCAACTGTAAGGGCAAAATGGTCATTTGATAGTCAAAAGTTCAAATTTTTGGTCAACATCTCATTTTGAAGCCACAAACATCATTTGATCAATCCTTGATCATGATTCTCAAAGCTTGGCTCAAAAATCATCAAGATGCAAAAGTTTCCTTATTTGGACAGTTGAAAAAGTCAACTGTAAATTGACCAGGGCATAACTTTCACATGGATTATCAGAAAAATTCCATCCAAAGCTCATTTTGAAGAGAAAGACATTTCCTACAACTCCTCTTCATACTTCAAGTCCAGGAAACGCTCTCACAAAAAGTTATCAATTTCAACATTATAGGTCATTTTCAAAAGTCAACAAAAAGGGACTTTAAGTCAAAGGCCATAACTTGAGATTGGTAAATCAAAATGACATGGGACAAAAGACATTGGTTAGCGGACTCAAAGAACTTTCCAAAATGTCCAAGAACATGAGCAAAGCTTAAAAATTGAGCAAGTTATGCCTTGTGGAAGTTGGGAAATATTTGGATATTTTGAAAAGTCAACATTGATTCAAATGACCTAAAATTGCTAATGGGCCTCTTTTTCTTCCACAATTCATTATCCAAGGCATGTGCACGACCATTTGGCCCAAAGGGAAGTTTTTCTTCATTTTTTATTTATTTATTTGGATTTTTATTATTAATAATTCATTTAAATTAATTAAAATACATGAAAAATGTTAAACCTAATGTTTCAAATCTTTTTATGCATATAATATCTCCAAGATTTCGTGCAAGTCAGATTAGGAAAAAATCTTGCTAATTGGCCATGATTTGAACTAAATGAGCATGAAAAGATTTGAAAATAATAGCATGAAAAATCAAATATCCTTTTCATCAATTCATGGATTTTGGATCAATTTTCTTTGACCTAATCATTCACACATAAGTACCAAGTGCAACCCTAATGGATACAGACTCCAAGCTGCGCCATATACCAAGAGCCAAACTCAAATTTTTTGCAAGAAATTCCAAAACTGAAATCGCTATTCCCAAGCATTTCAAGCCAAAACAACCATCCTATCACCTTCCTGGGACATCAAGGAAGGATCCTGGATCAAGAACATCAACTCTAACGCCTTGAATCGTTGTACAGAAATCAAACTTTTCCACTTTTTTTTCATAATCGTATTTTAATATTTATGCATTTTCATGGCATTTCTTTCATAGATTCTGACTAATTAGAAGATTCTGAAGCTAACCATATAAGTTAATTGTGTTTTTATGCGCTATACATGATTCTACCATTGATGCAGGCTAGGTTTTCTTGAGTTCCAAATTAGGCGTTTCTAAAAGCCATAAAATTAGAGCCTCATAATATCATGACCAGATTCAGTGCGTTGGGACGAAAATAATGAAACCCTCGCGCCTAATTTCTGAGGCCACATGGCCTAATCGCTATTATCAAATCAAGCATAATTTGGGGGGGTTCAAAACCCCCGCTAACTCTTTTTCTATTTCAGGGGAAAAAAAACCATGAAGAAGATGATGAAGTGTAAGGCGCTGACTGGTTGATTCAAAATTTCGCGCTAAAAAAGCACTAACGCGTGGTTTTATCTTATAATGATTGTTTGTTAATTAATATACAAAACGCGTTGAGTGCTTCAGTGGCAAAGCTGGTTAGTGGTAATCCTCATGACCTGGGTTCGAGCCCCAGGTCCCCACCCCCTTTCATATTATTTTTCACTTAATATTTGTGTGCAGTTTCAACGTTAAAGAGCACCATGCATCCGCGCTATCAAACGTCCACGCGTCCCACTGGACTCAATCAAAGGCCAGGATCTGAAGACTATGGTGGACCTGAGTCAACACCCCACACGCATCCTGAAAAGGTCAAAAGGGCCTGATATGAATGAGCCTGAAATATTGGACTTCACCTCTCAATTGGGGACAGACCCCCCTAGGTTTGAATTTTTATTTCTTTTCTTTATTTTACTTATTTCAAATATTATTATTTTTAATTAGTTTCTTTAATTTAATTATTTTCATAAAAACATAAAAACCAAAAAAAATCAGAAAAAGACAAAAATTAAATATATTTATTTAATTAGTATTTTTGTAAATAAAGTTCATTAATTAACTTAGTTTTTTATTTAGGTTTTAATCTTAACATTTTTTCACTAAAACTCAAAATTTGTAGAATTAGGGTTTAATTAATTTTTTATCCTTTTTTCTTTTATTTCACAATAATTAATTATTAAAATATTATTTACTTTTATAAATCCAGATTTGCATGTAAATAATTAGGTTAATATTAGGTTAAAATTTAATTCTTTTTTAATAAACTAAAACAATTAGAATTAGGGTTAATCTTTTAATTTCATTTAATTCTTTTTTTAAAAATCATAAAATACAAAAATACCCAAAAAACAATTTCTTTTCATTTTAATTTAATTAATTTAATAATCGTTTAATTTAATTTAATTCAAAAGGGTCCAACGCCCTCGTTTCTAATTTTTATTCAATTCACATATTTATTTCTTTTTCCTTTAATTATTTATGTATCTCTCCCAAAGCCATGTAACATTTATCTTTCGCACTTTTACTCTTCCTCTTTATTTATTTTCTGTCAAATCGGGTCCTGGAAATTTTGGCGATGTGGACCCGCGCCTTTTGTAATAGCTTTAGAACTTTTATTTCTCGCAATATTTTAACTGTTAAATAAATGCATGCAAGAATGAATGGACAAAAATAAAAACAAACGCATATATCACTTTGACATGAACAAGACAAAAATAAACGAATCTGACACACAAATCACACACCACCCCTAGGGTACGCTTCACTGTTGCCTTGCCTCGAAAGGTGATCGTCGAGTAGAGGATGTCTTAGTAAGTCCTCATGATCCGGGAACCTGGCATGAGGGTAGCTTCTAAGGTGTATTCCCATTGCTCTGGTGATCACCATGTCCCAAACCTCGAATTGACCCGAACACCTCCAACGGCGGTGCTACCTACCTCTCAATGGTGGGATGGCACTACTTTAAGGACATTTACACAGACGAATTCCTTAGGGTAGGTAGAGAACTCATAGATACTTGCTCTAATTTGAAAACAAATCAAAAAACTACTTTTCACACCAACACATTTTCAAAAAGCTTTCGAAAGCATTTTTTCAAACACTCTTGAGGACCGATACAAGAGTCGAACTGAAATTTTCAAAGAAACTTTTTAAAACCCACAGTTGAAAAGCAAACAAACCATTTTTGAAAACACAAATGAGCAAGTATCTAAGAGCCCATGGATAACCATGGATAGAAAGGGTGCTAACACCTTCCCTTTCTATAATCTACCTCCCGAACCGAGAGCAATCTCTATAAGGAATTTTTCTGTGCTTTTGTCCTTTCCATTTGGAGAAAATAAAAGACGGTGGCGACTCTTGCTTCCGCGACATTTCGCGAACCAGCGTTAAAAAGTCAGTTCCAGATCCACCGATCACAGTAAGGTTCGAATGTGTGTTGACTATAGGGATCTGAACAGGGCAAGCCCCAAGGATGATTTCCCTCTGCCTCATATCGATGTTATGGTTGACCACACCGCTCAGCATAAAGTCTTCTCCTTTATGGATGGCTTCTCCGGTTATAATCAGATTAAGATGGCTCCCGAAGACATGGAGAAGACCACCTTTGTTACTCAGTGGGGTACCTTTTTCTACACGGTCATGCCTTTTGGATTGAAGAATGTTGGGGCAACGTATCAGCGTACCATGGTTGCTTTGTTTCATGACATGATCCATCATGAGATTGAAGTATACGTCGATGATATGATTACAAGGTCCCAAATAGAGGAAGAACATCTTGACCACCTTCAAAAGTTGTTTGACAGGTTGAAGTTGTATAAGCTGAGGTTAAACCAAAACAAGTGCACCTTCGGAGTGAGATCTGGTAAGCTGCTAGGTTTCGTCGTAAGCAACAAAGGTATTCAAGTGGATCCAGCAAAAGTGAAGGCCATACAAGAGATGCCAGCTCCCAGAACAGAGAAATAAGTCAGAGGCTTTCTGGGACGTCTGAACTACATTGCTCGATTCATCTCGCACCTGACTACTACTTGTGAGCCAATCTTCAAGCTACTGAAGAAAGATCAAGTGGTACGTTGGAATGATGAATGTCAGACTGCTTTCGAAAGGATCAAAGAGTATCTCCAAGAGCCACCTATTCTAATGCCTCCAGTTGAAGGGAGACCTTTGATCTTATACTTGACAGTACTCGACAACTCAATAGGGTGTGTGCTGGGTCAACATAACGAGTCTGTCCGAAAAGAGCATGCTATTTATTACCTTAGCAAAAAGTTTACCGACTGTGAGACCCGATACTCATTACGCGAGAAAACTTGCTGCACTTTGGCATGGGCTGCTCGTCGGCTGAGACATTATATGTTGACTCACACTACTCTGTTGATATCAAAGATGGATCCAATCAAGTATATCTTTGAAAAGCCTGCCTTGTCCGGAAGAATAGCAAGATGGCAGATGATCCTGACTGAGTATGACAACCAATATACGACCCAAAAGGAAATCAAGGGAAGTGTATTGGAAGACCATTTGGCACATCAGTAAGTAGATGATTACCAGTCTATGAACTTTGAATTTCTGGATGAGAATATCATGTTGGTAACTGATTGTGAGACACCTGGACCGGATGAAGGACCTGAGGAGGGATCCCGATGGTCTATGTACTTTGATGGAGCTTCAAACGCTTTGGGTAATGGAATTGGCGCCGTGATCATATCTCCTAAAGGCTCTCATACTCCGTTTACCGCCCGACTATGTTTCAATTGCACCAACAATATGGGGGAGTATGAAGCATGCATCATGGGTCTTCGAGCAGCAATTGACCTAAGGATTAAGTTTCTAAGTGTTTTCGTAGATTCCGCTCTCGTGATCAGTCAGATCAAAGACGAGTGGGATACGAAACACCCAAACCTTATTCCTTACAAGGAGTATGTATTGACGTTGCTTCCCCATTTCGAGTAGATAACCTTTGAACATTTCCATAGAGAGGAGAACTAGTTGGAGGACACGCAGGCTACGATGTCTTCTATGTTCAAGGTTAATTGGGACAACGAAGCTCCCCGGATTATCATTGAAAGATTAGACGAACTTGCGCATTGCTGTGATATTGAGACTGAAGAGGTAACAGAAAAGCCCTGGTATCATGAGGTGAAGAGGTATCTTAAAGCTCAGGAATACCCCGAGGGTGCATCTGTTAATGACAAAAAGTTTCTGAGGAGGTTCGCGGCGAAGTTCTTCATCAGCAATGGCATTCTTTACAAGCGTAACCATGATTCCATCTTACTGCGTTGTATGGATAAGAATGAAGTAGAAAGAATCATGGTAGATCTACATGAAGGTACTTTCGAAACTCATTCCAGTGGACACACCATGGCAAAGAAAATCCTTCGGGAAGGATACTACTGGTCCACTATGGAAGCCGACTGTTATCAGCATTCTCGGACATGTCACAAGTGCCAGGTCTATGCTGATAAGGTGCACGTACCTCCAGTTCCTCTGAACGTCTTGACAGCACCTTGGCCTTTTGCAATGTGGGGCATTGATATGATCGGAGAGATCAGACCTACAACATCCAATGGGCACCATTTCATCCTGGTAGCTATTGATTACTTTACGAAATGGGTTGAAGCAGCTTCCTTTACTACTGTAACCAAGAACGTCGTGGCACGGTTTATTTAGCATAATTTGATTTGTCGATACGGTGTACCAGAGAGGATCATTACGGACAATGGTACCAATCTCAACAACAAGATGATCACCGAGCTCTGCGAGCAATTCAAGATACATCATCATAACTCTTCTCCCTACCGACCGAAGATGAATGGGGCTGTCAAAGCGGCTAATAAGAACATTAAGAAGATTGTGCAGAAGATTACAGTGACATACAAAGATTGGCACGAGATGTTACCATTTTCCCTTCATGGGTACCGTACCTCAGCGCGGACGTCAACAGAGGTAACACCCTACTCCTTGGTATATGGCATGGAGGCAGTCTTGCCCATCGAAGTTCAGATACCCTCTCTCCGAATCATGAAGGATGCAGGTTTAAGCGAAGACGACTGGATTCAGACCCGACTTGATCAGCTGAACCTAATTGACGAAAATAGACTTACTGTTATTTGTCATGGTCAGACGTACCAAAAACGGATGATCAAGGCATTTAACAAGAAATTCAGACGACAAGAGTATCAAGTTGGGGATCTGGTTATCAAGCACATTATTCTACCTCAAGGTGATCCCAGGGGCAAATAGACCCCTACTTACGAAGGGCCATTTGTGGTTAAGAACATTTTCTCAGGAGGAGCCATGATTTTAACCACCATGGATGGTGACGACCTTCCTCACCCCGTCAATGCAGACATAGTAAAAATATACTACGCATAATCAAAGACCCGCTAGGTTGACTGACCTAGGCAAAAATAAGGGCTTCCCGGCGAACCAAAAGGGTTCGGGAAAAAATAAGGGATGAAAATAAAAAAATTTATACACCCGGCAAGTCAAAAACCTGAAAAGGCGGCTTGGGCAAAAAAGGGTATCTCGGTGGACTGAAAACCCGAAAGGGCGGTCCAGGAAAAAGTTAGGGATCAAAGCGTAACACTATGTCTCATTGGATCACTTTGCACTCAGACTTCGATATCGACTATCAAGCTCGGACGACACTAATCAATATGATTCACCTTTAACCAATAGAAAAGTGATGAGATGCTCGAAGACATAAAGGCGATAGCAGAGTTGGGACCTAGTGGGATTATTCACATAGCTGTTTTGTTTAGTTTTTCACAAAATTGTGTAAATTCTATTATTTCGGCGGCGTTCTCTTACTAGGACGTCAGCCTCTTGTACAAAAACGCCTATTTATAGGCCAAACTTCAAAATCAATACAATTCATTTTTCAAAGAAATTTCAAACTGTTTTTTCCTTTATCCGTTTTGTTTTGCAAAGAACGTCCAATGTTTGTTTTTGATATATGCATTTGACATTAATTGCTGCTCATGAATATTTACATGCAAAATGAAAAAGATGAATTACTGGTAACAACAGAAACAGGGGCAGTAAGAAGTGTCCAAGCTGTATGGTTGCTCTGTCCACCAGGTACAAGGTAAATTCAGCTGAAGAATATGGCTAAGATACTTTCACTCCCCGCAGAATAAGGAAATAATAATAGCTCTCCTAGCTGAGACTTACAACTATGAACAAATCAACAATGCTCTCCCCAAGCAGAGTTGATCTACCATCAACACTAAAAAGGCTTGATATCCCCGGCAGTCTTGATATTCCCCAACGGAGTATAAGAATGCTCCCCGGAAGAATACAAGATACCACCAGTGGAGTCAATATTTCCCCAGCACGGTCTGAAGAAACTTCCCCAACGGAGTTGAATCATATTCCCCAGTAGACTCTGGAAGTTTATCCCCAACGGAGTACAAAAATGAATCTCCCCAGCCAAGTTAAGAGGATCATCCCCATAAGAGTCTACAGGGTTATCCCCAGCAAATCACAACTGAAAGATCGTCCTCAGCGGAGTTCTTTCCTTTCACAAACAAGAATTCAATCCTCAACAGATTCAATATCACCAGCAACGATAAGCCATCCCCAGTGGAACTTATCAGTGGAGTCCTCAGCAGAGCATCTCTTCCCCATAGAGAAACCTCCTTATCAGTTTATTCTCCAACGGAGTTATCTTCTCCTGCAGGTTTATTCTCACGATCATCTTTGTTCGTCATCCCCAGCAGAAATGAAGAATTCAACTATATCCTCCAGCAGCTATCCGGGGTTTATTTTCCCCAACTAAAGCAATACATTTCCATACATCATGATACATCCATATACGCATCATACCATACAATATCATTTATGTTAAGAACATCATTACTTGATCCATATCATGCATTGCATATGACTGACCTTTACCTTTCAGGAAAGATGCAGTTAAAGTTCTCAGCTATGTCAAAAGACCTTGTCTGGTCCAGTTAAACCGATTCCTAAAGACTTTTCTGATGCCAATCCAGTTAAAGTTAATTAAAGACCTCCTCTGGTTCAGTTAGATCGCCAAGAAGATCTCCCTGATTCGTATTCCAGTTGAAGTTATTTCAAGACCTTGTCTAGTCCAGTTAAATCGATTCCTAAAGGTTTTTCTGATGCCGATCCAGTCAAAGTTAATCCAAAACCTCCTCTGGTTCAGTCAGATCGCCGATAAGATCTCCCTGATTCGTATTCCAGTTGAAGTTATTCCAAGACCTTGTTTGGTCAAGTTAAATCGATTCCTAAAGATTTTTATGATGTAGATCCAGTCAAAGTTATTCCAAGACCTTGTTTGGTCCAGTTAAATTGATTCCTAAAGATTTTTCTGATGCCGATCCAGTCAAAGTTATTCCAAGACCTTGTCTGGTCCAGTTAAATCGATTCCTAAAGATTTTTCTGATTCCAAGACCTTGTCTGGTCCAGTTAAATCGATTCCTAAAGATTTTTCTGATGCCGATCGAGTCAAAGTTATTCCAAGACCTTGTCTGGTCTAGTTAAATTGATTCCTAAAGATTTTTCTGATGTCGGTCCAGTCAAAGTTAATCCAAGACTCTTTCCTGGTCCAGTTAAATTGATTCCTAAAGATTTTTCTGATGCCTATCCAGTCAAAGTTAATCCAAGACCTTGTCTGGTCCAGTTAAATCGATTCCTAAAGATTTTTCTGATGCCGATCCAGTCGAAGTTATTCCAAGACCTTGTCTGGCCCAGTTAAATTGATTCCTAAAGATTTTTTTGATGCCGATCTAGTCAAAGTTAATCCAAGACTCTTGTCTGGTCCAGTTAAATCGATTCCTAAAGATTTTTCTGATGCCGATCCAGTCAAAGTTAATCCAAGACCCTTGCCTAGTCCAGTTAAATCGATTCCTAAAGATTTTTCTGATTCCGATCCAGTCAAAGTTATTCCAAGACCTTGTCTGGTCCAGTTAAATCGATTCCTAAAGATTTTTCTAATGTCGATCCAGTCAAAGTTAATCCAAAACCTCCTCTGGTTCAGTCAGATCGCCGATAAGATCTCCCTGATTCGTATTCCAGTTGAAGTTATTCCAAGACCTTGTCTGGTCCAGTTAAATTGATTCCTAAAGATTTTTCTGATGTCGATCCAGTCAAAGTTATTCCAAGACCTCCTCGGGTTCAGTTAGATCGCCACGAAGATCTCCCCGATTCGTTTTCCAGTCGAAGTTCAGATCACATATCAACAGTCTCCAAATGGCATCTGTAAGCCCATTCCCGACATCACAATGCTGATACCACTTCATGCGAGTGCAAATTTCCGGGCACTCTAGTGTTCAATCATCTTCCACCTTCGGATCACGAAAGGCCCGAAAGCCAATCTATATCCTCAGGTTTAAGAAAATTGAACAGGGGCACTTGCTCATCATTTTCAAAATTGTTTTCTTTGTGTTTGTGGGTTTTGAAAAGTTTTTGTTTTAACTTCGATTTAACTCTTGCTTCTGTCTTCAAGAGTGTAATGAAGTGTTTTTGAAAACTTGTTCGTAAAAGTGTAAGTGTGAAAAAGTTTTGTTTTTTGAATGAGCAAGTACTTAAGAACTAATCTACCTACTCGAAAAAGGAATCGTTCTATGTTTGTTTCCTTTAGACAATGATATCCCACTATTAGTGAGTAGGTAGCACCGTCGTTGGAGTTTTGAGGGTCAATTCGAAAGAGGGACATATGGTCACTAAAGTAATGTTAGGACGTCTTAGTGGTAACCCTAATGTCTTAGATAATTTATCCGAGGAAATAATATCCGAGGCAACCATTTCGAGGAAACTATGATCTTTTAGACAAGAGGACGACCTCTAAAACAACTTATACTCAATGACCATTTACGAAGGCAACCAAGTGGGAGTGTACCCTAGGAGTGCGCATGTGCAGGTGTGTTGATTTCAGTTATTTTTATCTTTGCACATGTTTAGGGTGATCTAACTGTTTTAGATTAGACATTCATTCTTGTCATGCAAACCCTATTATCAAACATCTAGCAGTTGAATATTTGCAAAAATTAAAGGTGCGGAAATTAAACTAAACTATTACAAGGCGTCAGGTATTTACATCGCCAAAAACAACCCTTTGAAAATAAAAAGCGGTAAGAGTAAATAAATGTCCTAATTAAAATTATTACAAACCGGGAGCAGATACAATAATTGAATAAAGAAAAATAAAGCGCGCGAGACAATTAGATCGAATGTGAAAACTAGGGTTTTGACCCTCCTAATTAAAGAAAATGTTTTTGTTGCTTTTATATTTTAAGAAAAGAAATTAATTCCTAAAATTAAATGCTAAATTAATTAGTTATTAAATTAATAAATGAAAAATAATTAAATAACATATTTATGGATTTTTGATTATTTTAGGAAAGAAAATAAAATAATTAAATTAATATTGAAACCTAGTTATACTAATTGATTTTTAATTATTTGCAAAAATAAATGAAAGTTATCTAAAATTAACCTAATTAAATTAATTGATTTATTAATGGAAAATAAATTTCTAAAATTTAATTGGGTAAAAATATTTTAATGATTTTTGATTAAAAAAGGAAAATTAATTTATTAGCTAGAAAATAAATAAGCATAATTAAATAGAAGAAATAAAATAAAGAAAAGATGAGAAATGGGCCTGAGATAAGGGGTGTAGAAAGCAAGAAATCTGGCCCAATTGAGGAGAGGTCAGTTTGACTTTTGCCAATCCTGTGCATTGTGTTTGACTGGCCTTTTGGTATGCCTTCAATGATGGCCACCAGATCTGGCCATCTGGCCATCTGGCGTGTTGGATGGTGAGGGAATATGATGGACCCCAAGCTCATGCGTGCACTGTATTCCCTGTAAGAAAATATTATAGAGAAAATAGGGGGACCTGAGATTCAAACCCAGGTCCTGAGGCACATTCGATACACTCCCTTTCCACTACGCCATTTGTTCTTATTTGTTAATATAATACAAATCAATAATAATATAAGAAAACTAATGTTAATGGATAATTGTCAGAAAAATGCGCCAACGTTTGAACAAGCCAGTAAGGGGATGACACTTCATCGTCTCCTTCCTCTGCACCATGGCTAAAAATACAAAGATCTATACCCACGGACAACGTCCGTAGCTATACCACTGTCCACTCTCAAAATCTCGTACAGGTAACAAAAACGACAACCAAGGCCATGGTTAGAACCATCTCCTTCTTCTGAACACAGTGGTACCCATTACTAAGGTCAATTGTACCTGAAAACGAAAACCCTAAAAGCAAACTCAAAACTCTAACTATGGTGAATTTCGATTCAGTCCATATAAATGAAATTGGCTATTTGCAAAAGCTTGCAAACATCATGGTGATCAAGAATATGCAATTATTTTATATTATAGATGCAAGAATGAAGCTTTTCGATTTCAAGAATAGGGTGATACCGTGAGCGACTTACAGTGCGTGAGAGAGCTTGAAAACGCCTGCTTTTGATTACTTTAGGTTGTGGAGAATACCAGGAAGCGATTGGTATCAATAGCAAGCTTTGAGAATGCCTCTAATGGTGATTTCGAACTCACAGTTTTCTTTGATTTTTTTCAGTTTTTGTTTGCTCTATTGGGCCTGTCTCCAATCCTTATTTTGATCTGCCTCGCCTCCTTATGTATCACACAATGCATTAGGGTTGTTTATTCAGTCCAAATCTTCTTCTTTCAATGATTTTGGATTTGATTTGATACCCTTTGAAGATCTTTCCAAATATGGCTTATTTTCAATCTTTTTGTGCACTCTAGGGCTTGGCCCAAATTGGAAGGATGATAGCTGTATAATGAAGCCTGAAACAACACAAAATCCTTGGTTATTAATGTTTTGGATTTTTATTTGATTTATTTTGATTTAAATCAAATTAATTCAAATAAAAATAAAAATAATTAATAAAAATATGATATGGACAAGTGGCAAAGGCTAGAGCACGTGGATTATGATGCCAACTCAAAACAAGTGAAAAATAATGGGCCCATTTGGCAAAATTTGAAGTTTTGGGCATAGTTGACTTTTGGCAATATTGCAAAAAAGTCCAACTTCAACAATGCATAACTTCTTCAATTTTGAATCTTTGAGGGTGTTCTTGGACTATTTCGAAAGCTTTAGATGTCCTATAACCAACCCTTTTGGTCTCATCTCAATTTGATATTTCATGCTCATGTATGAAGCTTTGACAAAAAAACGTTTTTGTTGACTTTTCAAAAATGACCTATAATGTCCAAATTCATAACTTCTTGTGAGTGCATTTTTTTGATCTTGGGAGCTGAAGATGGATTGTAGGAAATGACATCCTCTTCAAAATGAGATTTTTATGGGTCATTTCTCATAAAGTATGAGAAAGTTATGCTTGGTCAAAGTTGAGTTGACTTTTCCTACAAAACCCTAATTTAGTAACTTTTGAGTCTTGATGAATTATGAGCAATCCTTGATGAATCATGATCAACTCTTGATAAAATGATGAAATATACTTCAAAATGAGGATGTTGACAAAAAATATTGAAGTTTGACTGTATTTGGGTCACAGTTGACTTTTGCCCTAGCATAGTCGATTTTTGGACCTTTGAGGAATTGACTTTGCAAACTTCCTCTGCAAGGCTTGAAACTTGACATGGATGATCTTAATAACATATTAGGACATTGGTGAGCACTTGGGATCACTTGGAATCAAGGATCTTAATGCAACATGAAACCCTAATTTGAGGTAGACTGCCTTAGGAGAGAGCTTGTCTGGCCAACCCTTGGACTACTTTGAGTAACTTGAGGATCTTTCTTGCAATGTTTTAAGAAATATGGGAGGGAAAATTTTGGGGTACAACAGCTGTCCCTGTTCAATTTTCTTAAACCTGGGGATGTAGATTGGCTTTCGTGCCTTTCGTGATCCAAAGGTGGAAGATGATTGAACACTAAAGTGCCCAGAAATTTGCACTCGCATGAAGTGGTAACTATATTGTGATGTCGGGAATGGGCTTACAGATGCCATTTGGAGATTGTTGACGGGAGATGGGCTTAAAGATGCCATCCAAAGGAGTGTCGATCTCATAAGATATTCCTTAGTGAGAGCTTGTATACTTGTCGTTGAGGAAGATTCTGTTGGGGAAGTCTGATCTTTGTTGAGAGAAGTAGAATTTTAGGAGCTTCAGTCATCCGTTATTCTGCTGGTGAGTCGTCTCTGTTGATATTTAGGAACTTTGGTCGTCCTTACTCAACTGAGGAATAATCTCTGTTGATATTTAGGAACTTCAATCGTCCGTACTCAATTGAGGAGTCATCTTTGTTGATATTTAGGAACTTTGATCGTCCGTACTCAACTGAGGAATCATCTCTGCTGATATTTAGGAACTTCGATCGCCCGTACTCAATTGAGGAGTCATCTCTGTTGATATTTAGGAACTTTGGTCGTCCATATTCAACTGAGGAAACATCTCTGCTGATATTTAGGAACTTCGATCGTCCGTACTCAACTGAGGAAACATCTCTGCTGATATTTAGGAACTTCGATCGTCCGTACTCAACTGAGGAATCATCTCTGCTGATATTTAGGAACTTTGATCGCTCGTACTCAACTGAGGAGTCACCTCTGTTGATATTTAGGAACTTTGGTCATCCGTACTCAACTGAGGAAACATCTCTGCTGATATTTAGGAACTTCGATCGTCCGTACTCAACCGAGGAAACATCTCTGCTGATATTTAGGAACTTCGATCGTCTGTACTCAACTGAGGAAACATCTCTGCTGATATTTAGGAACTTTGATCGTCCGTACTCAACCGAGGAATCATCTCTGCTGATATTTAGGAACTTCGATCATCCGTACTCAACGGAGGAATCATCTCTGCTGATATTTAGGAACTTCAATCGTCCGTACTCAACTTAGGAGTCATCTCTGTTGATATTTAGAAACTTCGATCGCCCGTACTCAACTGAGGAGTCATCTCTGTTGATATTTAGGAACTTTGGTCGTCTGTACTCAACTGAGGAAACATCTCTGCTGATATTTAGGAACTTCGATCATCCGTACTCAACGGAGGAAACATCGTTGCTGATATTTAGGAACTTCGATCGTCCGTACTCAACTGAGGAATCATCACTGCTGATATTTAGGAACTTCGATCGTTCGTACTTAACGGAGGAAACATCTTTGTTGATATTTAGGAACTTCGATTGTCCGTACTCAACTGAGGAAAAAGCTTCATAGCTTGAAATTTGTGAGAATCTGATTGTATCCTTCCTGAAAAGATAAAGGTTAGCTGTATGTAATGCATGATATGTATTAAGCAATGATGTTCTCAAAATAAATGATATTGTGTTTGTATGATGCGTATATGCATGTATCATGATGTATGAAAATGTAATGTTTGTAGCTAGGGAAAATAAATCTCGGACCGCTGCTGGAGGAAAGAGTTGAATTCTTCGTTTCCTCCGGGGATAGCGAATGAAGATGATTGTGAGAATAAGCCTGCAGGAGATGATAACTCCGATGGGGGATAAGATGACGAGGAAGTGGCTCTGTGGGGAGGACATGCTCTGCTGAGGATTTCGCTGATAAATTCAGCTGGGGATGAATTACCGTTGCTGGCGATACTGAATCTTGTTGGGGATTGAGTTTCAGTTTGTGAAAGGAATGAACTCCATTGGGGATGATCTTTCAGTTGCTACTTCATCGGGGATAACCTTTTAGACTTTACTGGGGACAATCTTCCAGAGTCTACTGGGGATGATTCTCCAAACTCTACTGGGGAAGATTTTTCGGACTCCGCTGGGGATAATTGTCTAGTGCTGATGATGGATAAACTCTGCTTGGGGAGAATATTGCCGACTCGTTCGCGGTTGTGAGCCTCAGCTGAGGAGAATTAACACCACTAAATTTCTCTTACTCTGCGGGGAATGAATGTACCTTCAATTGTTTCCTCCAGCTAGGTCTATCACTATACCTGGTGGACAGAGCAACTGTACGGTCTGGACATATCTCGTTTGCCCCTGTTTCTGACATCACAAGTAATCGTCTTTTGTTTCGCATGTTAAATATTTATGAGTAGCAATTAATGTCAAATGCATAAATCAAAAATGAACATTGGACGTTCTTTGCAAAACAAAACATAAAAAGGAAGATTTATTTGTGAAAAATGAATTGTATTGATTTTAAAGTTTGGCCTGTAAATATGCATTTTTGTACAAGAGGATGACGTCCTAGTAGGAGAACGCCGCCGAACAAATAGAATTTATACAATTTGTGAAAAACAAAGAAAAACAGCTATGTGAATAATCTCACTGGATTCCAACTCTACTATTGCCTTTATGTCCTTGAGCATCTCATCACTTTGCTACTTGGTTGAAGGTAGATTAGATTGATTAGTGTCGTCCGAGCTTGGTAGTTGATACTGAAGTCTGGTCGCAAGGTGATCCAACGAGACATAGTGTTACGCTTTGATCCCTAATTTTTGCCTGGACCGCCCTTTCGGGTTTTCAGTCCACCGGGATACCCTTTTTTGCCCAAGCCAGCTTTTCAAGTTTTTGACTTGCCAGGTGTACAGTTTTTTTCATTTACATCCCTTATTTTTGCCCGAACCCTTTGGGTTCGCTGGGAAGCCCTTATTTTTTCCTAGGCCAGTCGACCTAGCGGGTCTTTGATTATGCGTAGTATTTTTTCACTATGTCTGCATTGACGGGGTGAGGAAGGTCGTCACCATCCATGGTGGTTAGAATCATAGCTCCTCTTGAGAAAATGTTCTTAACCACAAATGGCCCTTCATAAGTAGGGGTCCATTTGCCCCTGGGATCACCTTGAGGTAATATGATGCGCTTGATTACCAGATCCCCGACTTGATACTCTTGTCATCTAACTTTTTTATTAAATGCCTTGATCATCCGTTTTTGATACGTTTGACCGTGACAAATAGCAGTAAGTATCTTTTCATTGATTAAGTTCAGCTGATCAAGCCGGGTCTGAATCTAGTCATCTTCGCTCAAACTTGCATCCTTCATAATCCGAAGAGAGGGTATCTTTAATTCAATGGGCAAGACGGCCTCCATGCCATAAACCAAGGAATAGGGTGTTACCCCTGTTGACGTTCGCGCTAAGGTACGGTACCCATGAAGAGCAAATGGTAACATCTTGTGCCAATCTTTGTATGTCACCTCATCTTCTGCACAATCCTCTTAATGTTCTTATTAGCCACTTCAACATCCCCATTCATCTTCGGCCGGTAAGGAGAAGAGTTGTGATGTTGTATCTTGAACTGCTTGCAGAGCTCGGTGATCATCTTATTGTTGAGATTTGTACCATTGTCCGTAATAATCCTCTCGGGTACACCGTATCGACAAATCATATTATGCCGAATAAACCGTGCCACGACTTTCTTGGTTACAGTAGCAAAGGAAGCTACTTTAACCCACTTCGTAAAGTAATCAATCGCTACCAGAATGAAACGATGCCCGTTGGACGCAGTAGGCATGATCTCGCCGATCATGTCGATGCCCCACATTGCAAAAGGCCACGGAGTTGTCAAGACATTCAGAGGTACTGGAGGTATGTGCACCTTATCAGCATAGACTTGGCACTTGTGACAGGTCTGAGAATGCTGATAACAGTTAGCTTCCATAGGGTACCAATAATACCCTACCCGTAGGATTCTCTTTGCCATGGTGTGTCCACTGGAATGGGTCCCGAAAGTACCTTCATGTAACTCTACCGTAATCCTTTCTGCGTCGTTCTTATCTACACATCGCAGTAAGGTTGAGTCATGATTACGCTTGTAAAGGATGCCATTACTGATGAAGAACATCGCCGCGAACCTCCTCAGAAACTTTTTATCATTAACAGATGCACCCTCGGGGTACTCTTGAGCTTCAAGATACCTCTTCACTTTATGAAACCAGGGTTTATCCGTTGCCTCTTCAGTCTCAATATCACAGCAATGTGCAGGTTCGTCCAACCTCTCAATGGTAATTTGGGGAGCCTCATTGTCCCATCTGACCTTGGACATAGAAGACATCGTAGCTAGCGCGTCCGCCAACTGATTCTCCTCTCTAGGGAAGTGTTCAAAGGTTATCTCCTCGAAGTGGGGAAGCAACGTCAGTACATACTCCTTATAAGGAATAAGATTTGGGTGTTTCATATCCCACTCGCCTTTGATCTGACTGATCACGAGAGCGGAATCTCCGAACACACTCAAGAACTTAATCCTTAGGTCAATAGCTGCTCGAAGACCCATGATGCACGCTTCATACTCCGCCATATTGTTGGTGCAGTTGAAACATAGTCGGGTGGTGAACGGAGTATGAGAGCCTTCAAGAGATATGATCACGGCGCCAATGCCATTACCCAAAGCGTTTGAAGCTCCATCAAAGTACATAGACCATTGGGATCCTTCCTCAGGTCCTTCATCCGGTCCAGGTGTTTCATAGTCAGTTACCAACATGATGTTCTCATCCGGGAATTCAAAGTTCATAGACTGGTAATCGTCTACTGCCTGATGTGCCAAATGATTTGCCAACACACTTCCCTTGATTGCATTTTGGTTCATGTACTGATGTCATACTCAGTCAAGATCATCTTCCATCTTGCTATTCTTCTGGACAAGGCAGGCTTCTCGAAGATATACTTGATTGGATCCATCTTTGATATCAAGAGAGTAGTGTGAGTCAGAATATACTGTCTCAGTCGGCGAGCATCCCATGCCAAAGCGCAGCAAGTTTTCTCAAGCAACGAGTATCGGGTCTCGCAGTCGGTAAACTTTTTTCTAAGGTAATAAATAGCATGCTCTTTTCGGCCAGACTCGTCATGCTGCCCCAGCACGCACCCCATTGAGTTGTCGAGTATTGTCAAGTATAAGATCAGAGGTCTCCCTTCAACTGGAGGCATCAAAATAGGTGTCTCTTGGAGATACTCTTTGATCCTTTCGAAAGCGGCCTGACATTCATCGTTCCATCTTACCACTTAATCTTTCTTCAGTAACTTAAAGATCGGCTCACAAGTAGCAGTCAGGTGCGAGATGAATCGGGCAATATAGTTCAGACGTCCCAGGAAGCCTCTAACTTCTTTTTCTGTTCGGGGAGCAGGCATTTCCTGTATAGCCTTCACCTTTGCGGGATCCACCTGAATACCCTTATCACTTACGACGAAACACAACATCTTACCAGATCTCACCCCGAAGGTGCACTTGTTTGGGTTTAACCTCAGCTTGTACAACTTCAACCTGTCAAATAGCTTCTGAAGGTGGTCAAGGTGCTCTTCCTCAGTCTGGGACCTTGCAATCATGTCATCAACGTAAACCTCGATCTCATGATGGATCATGTCATGGAACAAAGCGACCATGGCGCGCTGATACGTTGCCCCAACATTCTTCAATCTGAAAGGCATGACCTTGTAGCAAAAGGGTACCCCATTGAGTAACAAAGGTTGTCTTCTCCATATCCTCGGGAGCCATCTTAATATGATTATAACCGGAGAAACCATCCATGAAGGAGAAGACCTTATGTTGTGCAGTGTTGTCAACCAAAACATCGATATGAGGCAGAGGGAAATCATCCTTGGGGCTCGCCCTATTCAGATCCCTATAGTCAATACACATACGAACCTTACCATCTTTATTCGGCACTGGAACCACGTTGGCAACCCACTGCGGGTAAGAAGTAACTGCGAGAAAACCGGTATCAAACTGTTTCATAACTTCAGCCTTAATTTTCTCAGACATCTCTGGGCGCATTCAGCGAACTTTCTGTTTCGCTGGAGGACAATCTTCATTGGTGGGCAGGCGGTGAACCACAATATCGGTATCCAACCCAGGCATATCTTCATAAGACCAGGCAAAGATCTCAACATAGTCACGCAGCATCTGTATCAACTGTTGCTTAACACTAGGCTCTAGATTTGCACCGATCTTGACCTCTTTCTTGTCTACCTCTGTACCCAGATTCACTGATTCCACTGGCTCTTCATGGGGTTGTACGGCCCTCTCTTCCTGAAGTAACAGTCTAGCAAGTTCCCCAGGAACTTCACAATCATCCTCACCTTCGTCCTCGGCTTGGTTGATCAGACTTTCGAAGTCATAACCGGCAGTAGCAGAGTCGTTATCAGTGGGATCCAGAGTGGATGTAGACCTGTATATGTGAGTGTGTGTAAAATAGATGTTTTGCCAGATAGAAAAGAAAAAACAAGGAGCGCAAAATTTGTAATGTAAAAAAACGTCCAATGCTTTTATTAATGATATATGGAAATGACACATAATAAGCCCTCAAACAAAGCCACGGTGTCTCGGGTAAGGCACCGGGTCGTAAAGTTTAAAATTGTCTGTTACAAATTCCAAACAAAAGTCTCATTACTGGGTAATAAAAGAAATTGCCACGAAGTCCTTTACCGTCCAATTACTTAGTCCTCCGTCAGTGGTCGGGTAAATCCAGCTGTCAAACTCTGACTCTTCATCATCGTCTTCAATCATATTCACTTCAGGATTAGTAATACGCAAGGGAGGTCTTCCAATCCGCGCACGCCGAACAGCTCTTTGAGCTTCTGCAATGAAACCCAAACCAAACTGGTTAGTCTTATGTGCAAAGTCAGGGAGTTGGCCCCAATTTGCACACCCACCTTTCTCAACAACGGCCCGAGAATCCTTTAGGGAAGCCATCTTCATTGGAGGATCTTCAGCAACAGTCTCAGTTGATGCTAGTGTCTGGGGGACTTCTTCAAAATGTTGACACGGGGTCTTAATGAACTCTTCGTCCATGTCCATATACCGAAAAGAGTTCAGGTGGCTCACCATGTACTCCTCTTCTCCTCATACCGTAACAATTTTCCTCTTCACTGGGTACTTTAGCATCTGGTGGAGCGTAGAAGTTACTGCCCCAGCTTTGTGGATCCACGGGCGACCCAGCAAACAAGAAAAAGATGGCCGAATGTCCATCACATAGAATGTAGACGCAAAAATCTGAGAGCCAACCTTAACTGGAATATCCACCTCTCCATGTACCATCCTCTTGGACCTGTCAAAGGCCCTAACCACAATGTTGCTTGGCTTCAGCACCAACCTTTCACAGTCCAACCGGTCTAACGCCTTCTTTGGTGAAACATTCAACAAGGAACCAGTATCCACTAATACGTGAGCCAGAGTAGTGCCCCTGTACTCTATTGAAACATGCAGAGCATCATTGTGATTCTTCCCCTTGGCAGTCAAATCTGCGTTGGAGAAACCCAACACATTATCAGCAATCAAACTAGCCACACAATCTTTGAACTGATCAGCAGATGTTTCCTGGGGAACGTGTGCAGTTTTCAGGAAAGCAATCAGAGCCTTAGCATGGGCTTCTGAACACAACAATAAAGACAACATAGAGATCTTTGACGGGGTTTGCCCCACCTGTTCGACTATATTGTAGTTGCTTTTCTTGACGATCTTTAAAATTTCCTCTATCTCTTGTCTAGAGGCTTCAACAGTAATCTTTTTTGGTGCCTCCGTCCGGGCAGGCTCACCAGTGATCCCTTTGCCCCGAGTGTCAGATGACTCGGCAACAGGGGTAAGGATTGGAACATGAACAGAGACAGTAGCAGGTGTACTGGAAGGTGTAATAACAATAGGCTTCCGAACAGTCGGTGGAGAGATCTCAGGGGAGAAAAGTCTTCCGCTTCGGGTGACTTTACTAGATCCAACAATATTGCTGATGTCAGTATCAGCCTCTTCAGCATTCAAGTCTTGTTTAACCCCGTGATAATACATGTCATCCCCGTAGTGCCACGGGACAGCCTTATCCGATGTGTATGCGATAGGTCCAGGAATAGTAATGATCAAAGGAGAAATTCTCGGAACAGATGTAATTCTAACAGGCTTTCTCGAGGAAGCCTTGGAAGAATTGGCGGAAATGGTGATTATGGAAACTTCTTCAAAAGGAATCAATGGAACCAAAGTTTTCTCAAACAAAATTTCTTTGTTATTCATCAGGCGTTGGACACCTGACTTCAATAGATGGCAACCAGTAGGTAGGACGGAACACCAATGGCAACCTTCGCCACAGCCTGGAAATAAACTGGCTAACAGAAGGTTATTCTTCACAGTCATCAATTGATTAGCAATGTCTTTCACAGAAGTCACAAACGAGTCATCATCTACAGCATTCACTCCATGCTTGGGCATAGGAGCAGTCACAACATTAGGCTTTTTCGGTGCTTCGAACTCAATCTCCTTAGCGTCAATCAAATCCTGCACTTTATTCTTCAAAGCCCAACAATTGTTGGTATCATGCCCTGGGCTATCAGAGTGATAAGCACAGCGGGCGTTTAGATTATACAGCGGTGATGTGGTGTTGGGATTTTTTTGGGCCTCCCTCGGAATCACTAAGTTGGTCTTTAGCAACTGCGGTAGAATTTGAGACAGGGTCATACTGAGCCGAGTAAATTGTCTCTGGGGCCTCTCTACTCTTGGCTGATTGTTGCGTTGTGGGGCAACAACAGGTCTTGATATAACCACCGCATTAACTGCTTGGTGGCGCTCGGGTCGACTTTGGTTTCTAGAGCTATAAACTACGCTTGACTCCTTCTTGAAGGGCTTTTTCTCGGTACTTGACGAAGCACCCTTCTGTAACTTGCCGCTCTTGATACCGGCCTCAACTCTTTCCCCAGTCATTATCAGCTCAGTAAACCCGAACGATGAGCTACTGATCAAGTGGTTGAAATATGGACCAGACAAGGTCCCAAGAAACATATCCACTAACTCCCTATCAGCCAGAGGGGGTTTTACTCTCCCAGAAAGGTCCCTCCATTTCTGAGCGTAGTCCTTAAAACCTTCGCTCGCACCCATAGACATACCCTGAAGTTGGGTACGCGTGGGAGCAAGGTCGGCATTGTACTGGTACTTCTTGTAGAAAGCAACAGCAAGGTCCTCCCAGTTACGGACGTTAGCTCCTTCCAGTTGGTAGAACCATTCAAGTTGAGTCCCTGAAAGACTATCTTGAAAGAAGTGAATCCAGAGGTTCTTATCGGCAGTGTATGGTTGAATCTTTCTAACATACGAGCGGAGGTGCAGCTTTGGGCAGGAGACCCCTTCGTGTTTAGAAAAGACTGGTTCTTTAAACTTGTGGGGAATCACCACCCCGGATGCCAAACCTAAATCTCCAAAGTCCAGCCCAGGTACCTTCTGGATTTCCATTGCGCTCAACCGGTCTTCGAGTTGCTTATACCTGTCCTCAGCCGGAGGATACTGGTCTTTATCAAAGTCATTCTCATTGTCAGAAACCACAGGGATAGGAGCCTTCCTTTCTTCTTGATTCTCCCCCCCCCCCCCTCCAGATGAGTGAGATAAATCAACATCCTATCTTAATCTGTTCCCGAACCTGTGACCTATATTCAGGAGGACCGTCTTCTTCTTCTTCTTCTTCTTCTTCTTCTTATCCTTCAAGATAAGAGTCTTCAGATCTTGCTGACCCTTGGCCAAGATCATGAACATTTACTGAAACTGAGCGTTTTGAGCTTGTAGGGCCTTGATAGCTTGATCAGTTGATGTTTCAGAAGACATGATGTGCTGAAATAAAAAGCGAAGAAGATGAGAAACCTGTAAGGGTACCTGTAATGAAGTTCATGGGAATGGAATGCGTATGGTATGATTTCAAAGACTTTGGAGATTCAAATTCGTAAACCAAAATGAAATACACTTTTATTAGATTAAAAACTTGAAACAGTGTCTGACAAATGCCTTTAAGGCGTTACAAAAAGAAAAACTGAAAATTAAATCAAAACTAGAAATAACAAAAGACATCAGCGCCCCCATGGTCGTTTTCCTTGTGTGCTGACATAGTCGTTGAGGACCTTCTCATTCTCCAGCTGCCTTGTAAGCTTTAGGATCTTTCGTTCTTGCTCATGATACTTCTCTCTGTAAGTATCTCATTCTTCCCTTAGCTGGATCCAAGACCTCTTTAATGCCCCAATGTCAGTAGGCATGTATGGATGGAAGATGGTAGGAGGAACCCCTTCTTCATCAGTACTCTCAACAATTACCGAGAAGACATCTTCGTACGGCATCCCCAGTTTTTGAGCACGGGTTCAAACCCACCGGAGATACGGTTCCATCGTAAGAGAGGTCTTCATCCCTAGCTCATATGGATCAGACTTGTGCACCCTGTTCCAAGCTCGTATGAACCTACAGCGATGCTCCTCACTATCCCCTTGGAAGTCAAAGACAATGCTTGGAATCAGCAACTCATGAGGCCCGTCCCTCCTAGCTCGCCCAAACTGTCGTAAGGCCAAACAAGGATTATAGGTGATTCCTCATCTAATCCCAAGTAGTGGAACATTAGGGTATTCCCCACAGCAATCAATAACAGCTACTTCTTCCATGTCTTTAGTGCTCCAGATAATGTTAGTGTGAGCAAGGGACATAATTTTGTAGGCCCAACCCATACCTTCCTTGTTCTTCAAAACAGATTTGGGGAGGTGAGAAATAAACCACCTCGCCAACAATGGTGCACAACACATAAGGGTTCCCCGTTTCTGAGTAGTACGCGCATAAAGAGCATGCAGGATATCACCCAAGAGAGTGGGCACCGGATTACGGGACATGAAGATCTTCACTGCATTCACATCAATAAAGGAATCTGAATTAGGGAACAAAACCAGGCCATAAATGAGAAGAGCCAGGATGTCTTCAAACGCTTGAAAGTCTAAACTGTCCCAGAATTGATTAGCCTCATCAACCAATAAATTAGCCAAGAAGCCTTTTGTCCCACTCCGAGTCTCCCAATTAGACATTACCTCAGCCTTTGTCAGATGTAGGGTTGTAGCCACATCCTCTGGCCTAAGAGCTATCTCCCAACCTGTAAATGGCGTCTGCTCTAGAATGGAAATACCAAGTAAATCAGAGAACTCCTCCAAGGTAGGGACCAACTGATAGTCCGGGAAAGTGAAGCAGTGGTATAATGGATCAAAGAACTGGAACAAGACACTCATCATCTGTTCATCCAGCTTGGAAGTGACTAGACTGAGGAGGTGACCATGTCTTCTATCAAAAGAGGAAGTTCCAGGAACCTTGGAAACCAAATCTCTAAGTTGAGTAGGAATATGTACAAAGCTGATCCGAATAGTGTTTCTACGCATAGATGCCATGATCTGCAAAACAGAACAAAGATGAATCCCATTGGTCTTTGAAATGGTTATGCAATATGTATGCAATGTCATGATGCATGATGTCATGATAGAAACACACCACAGGTATTCACAGATAGCAAACATGGTAAGGGCAAACAAGTCACACAGATAGCCCCTAAATTTCAGGCTGGCATGGAGTTTAGGTATTACCCTCTTTCAGTTTAGTTGGTTCAACCTGGCCTAGTAATAGTAACCGAGTTCTAGAGGATCTCAATATCATTGACCACCATCGATCAGTCATAATTCCAGTTTAGCAACCTTTTCTTGCAGCCAGAATCATCGCGAGAGTTTGGTCTCAATGAGTGTAGCATACTGCTACTTTTCTATGGCCAAGTTGGTCAATTATAGGTTCTAAGGTCAGTTGGTGCTTAATGACCTTTTAGCAGCCCCATATTCTCCTTGTTCCTCCACAAGGGATATCGGTACAAACTAAAGTGCCACACCAACGTAGCTACAGCTTCAACCGTATCGGTCTACATCGTACATTTCCCTCACAGTCTATTGCTACTTACCTAAAAGGTATCCCCAGATCCGGTTTAGGATCTATAGTAACTTCGATTAGAGCCCACAAATATAAAGAAAACAGATCAAACAATGGAAAACAATATGAACTAATCCTAAGGTACACCCCACTTATATATTATGTCCCCAGCAGAGTCGTCAGTTCTGTGATACGGTGGGAAGAACTGACTATTTTTGGAATGCTGGTTCGCGTTTTGCATTTGTGTTTGAAAAATGTCACGGTAAGCAAGAGTCGCCACCGAATTTTATTTTATCCAACAAGGAAAGGAAAAAAGCACAGAAAAATTCCTTTTTTGATATTTCTGTGTACGGGGGGTAGATTATAGAAAGGGAAGGTATTAGCATCCTTTCTATCTGTAGTTATCTACGGGCTCTTAGGTACTTGCTCATTATTTTCAAAATTGTTTTCTTTATGTTTGTGGGTTTTGAAAAGTTTTTGTTTTAACTTCGATTTAACTCTTGCTTCTGTCTTCAAGAGTGTAATGAAGTGTTTTTCAAAACTTGTTCATAAAAGTGTAAGTGTGAAAAAGTTTTGTTTTTTGAATGAGCAAGTACTTAAGAACTAATCTACCTACTCGAAAAAGGAATCGTTCTATGTTTGTTTCCTTTAGACAATGTTATCCCACTATTAGTGAGTAGGTAGCACCGTCGTTGGAGTTTTGAGGGTCAATTCGAAAGAGGTACATACGGTCACTAAAGCAATGTTAGGACGTCTTAGTGGTAACCCTAATGTCTTAGATCATTTATCTGAGGCAACCATTTCGAGGCAACTTTGATCTTTTAGACAAGAGGACGACCTCTAAAACAACCTATACTCAATGACCGTTTACGAAGGCAACCAAGTGGGAGTGTACCCTAGTAGTGTGCATGTACGGGTGTGTTGATTTCAGTTATTTTTATCTTTGCACATGTTTAGGGTGATCTAACTGTTTTAGATTAGACATTCATTCTTGTCATGCAAACCCTATTATCAAACATCTAGTAGTTGAATATTTGCAAAAATTAAAGGTGCGGAAATTAAACTAAACTATTACAAGGCGTCGGGTATTTACATCGCCAAAAACAACCATTTGAAAATAAAAAGCGGTAAGAGTAAATAAATGTCCTAATTAAAATTATTACAAACCGGGAGCAGATACAATAATTGAATAAAGAAAAATAAAGTGCGCGAGACAATTAGATCGAATGCGAAAACTAGGGTTTTGACCCTCCTAATTAAAGAAAATGTTTTTGTTGTTTTTATTTTTTAAGAAAAGAAATTAATTCCTAAAATTAAATGCTAAATTAATTAGTTATTAAATTAATAAATGAAAAATAATTAAATGACATATTTTTGGATTTTTGATTATTTTAGGAAAGAAAATAAAATAATTAAGTTAATATTGAAACCTAGTTATTCTAGTTGATTTTTAATTATTTGCAAAAATAAATGTAAGTTATCTAAAATTAACCTAATTAAATTAATTGATTTATTAATGGAAAATAAATTTCTAAAATTTAATTGGGTAAAAATATTTTTGTGATTTTTGATAAAAAAAGGAAAATTAATTTATTAGTTAGAAAATAAATAAGCATAATTAAATAGAAGAAATAAAATAAAGAAAAGATGAGAAATGGGCCTGAGATAAGGGGTGTAGAAAGCAAGAAATATGGCCCAATTGAGGAGAGGTCCATTAGACTTTTGCCAATCGTGTGCATTGCGTTTGACTGGCCTTTTGGTATGCCCTCAATGATGGCCACCAGATCTGACCATCTGGCGTGTTGGATGGTGAGGGAATATGATGGACCCCAAGCTCATGTGTGCACTGGATTCCTTGTAAGAAAATATTATAGAGAAAATAGGGGGACCTGGGATTCGAACCCAGGTCCTGAGGAACATTCCATAAACTCTCTTTCCACTACACCACTTGTTCTTATTTGTTAATATAATACAAATCAATAATAATATAAGAAAACAAATGTTAATGGATAATTGTCAGAAAAACGCGCCAATGTTTGAACAAGCCAGTAAGGGGATGACACTTCATCGTCTCCTTCCTCTACAACATGGCTAAAAATGCAAAGATCTATACCCACGGACAACGTCCGTAGCTATACCACTGTCCACTCTCAAAATCTCGTACAGGTAACAAAAACGACCACCAAGGCCATGGTTAGAACCGTCTCCTTCTTCTGAACACAGTGGTACCCATTACTAAGGTCAATTGTACCTGAAAACAAAAACCCTAAAAGCAAACTCGAAACCCTAACTATGGTGAATTTCGATTCAGTCCATATAAATGAAATTGGTTATTGGCAAAAGCTTGCAAACATCCTGGTGATCAAGAATATGCAATTATTTTACATTATAGATGCAAGAATGAAGCTTTTCGATTTCAAGAATAGGGTGATACCGTGAGCGACTTACAGTGCCTGAGAGAGCTTGAAAACGCCTTCTTTTGATTGCTTTAGGTTGTGGAGAATACCAGGAAGCGATTGGTATCAATAGCAAGCTTTGAGAACGCCTCTAATTGTGATTTCAAACTCACACTTTTCTTTAATTTTTTCAGTTTTTGTTTGCTCTATAGCGCCTGTCTCCAACCCTTATTTTGATCTGCCTCGCCTCCTTATGTATCACACCATGCATTAGGGTTGTTTATTCAGTCCAAATCTTCTTCTTTCAATGACTTTGGATTTGATTTGATACCCTTTGAAGATCTTTCCAAATATGGCTTATTTTCAATCTTTTTGTGCACTCTAGGGCTTGGCACAAATTGGAAGGATGATAGCTGTATAATGAAGCCTGAAACAACACAAAATCCTTGGTTATTAATGTTTTGGATTTTTATTTGATTTATTTTGATTTAAATCAAATTAATTCAAATAAAAATCAAAATAGTTGATAAAAATATGATATGGACAAGTGGCAAATGCTAGAGCACGTGGGTTATGATTCCAAGTGAAAAAGAATGGGCCCATTTAGCAAAATTTGAAGTTTTGGGCATAGTTCACTTTTGGCAATTTTGCAAAAAAGTCCAACTTCAACAATGCACAACTTCCTCAATTTTGACTCTTTGGGGGTGTTCTTGGACTCTTTAGAAAGTTTGATATGTCCTATAACCAACCCTTTTGGTATCATCTCAATTTGATATTTCATGCTCATGTATGAAGCTTTGACAAAAAAGGTGTTTTTGTTGACTTTTCAAAAATGACCTATAATGTCCAAATTCATAACTTCTTGTGAGTGCATTTTTTGATCTCTGGAGCTGAAGATGAATTGTAGGAAATTACATCCTTTTTAAAATGAGCTTTGGATGGGTCATTTCTCATAAAGTATGAGAAAGTTATGCTTGGTCAAAGTTAAGTTGACTTTTCCTACAAAACCCTAATTTAGCAACTTTTGAGTCTTGATGAATTATGAGCAATCCTTGATGAATCATGATCAACTCTTGATCAAATGATGAAATATACTTCAAAATGAGGATGTTGACAAAAAAATCTTGAAGTTTGACTGTATTTGGGTCACAGTTGACTTTTGCCCTAGCACAGTCGATTTTTGGACCTTTGAGCAATTGACTGAGCAAACTTCCTCTGCAAGGCTTGAAACTTGACATGGATGATCTTAATAACATATTAGGACATTGGTGATCACTTGGGATCACTTGGACTCAAGGATCTTAATGCAACATGAAACCCTAATTTGAGGTAGATTGCCTTAGGAGAGAGCTTGTCTAGCCAACCCTTGGACTACTTTGAGCAACTTTAGGGTCTTTCTTGCAATGTTTTGAGATATATGGGAGGGCAACTTTTGAGGTACAACAAACAGCATCAACAAAAGCTAAATCGAGGCCGCAGTGTGGCAAGTATGACAAATAGATAGATGCTGAATCAAACAAAATAGCAAGTCAACTTGCTCAAGAAACAAGATATCATCATTTTCCAAACTGCAAACCTTTCAGATTAGTAAAAAAAGGCAAAAGAGAAAATTGCTTTTTTATTGTCATTGAGAGATAAGAGAGGAAAGAAGTCACCTAGGCTATTAGAATTTCCCAAAATACATCTTGCAAAAGCTCTGCTACAAAAGAAGAGCTGCTGTAAAATACAAAACAGTCCAAACAGCCCTGCTGCCCTGTCCACAATCTGTCCACAATTTGCATAAAAAATAAAATAAAAAACAGCAACTAAAAGGCCATTAGAACAGCATACCAAAATATTCAAATACATTTTGGTTTCCCACCATTTTCTCATTGATATAACGGGAGCGTTTGGGAGAAGAGAGAGGTATCCAAAAAATCCAAAAAAGCCAGCAAAAGAGAACGGACACAGTGAACAAAGCAAAAACTCAAAAACCTGTTAACAAAGAAAAAACTCAAAAACATGTTAACAAGAGAGAAAACTCAAAAAACCAGAACAAACCAAGAAACTCAAGGCCTGTTAACCATCATCAAAATCCCAAACCTGTTAACCAGCATCAAACTCATCAAACAATAACCATCACCAAAAATCCCAAAACCTGTAACCAGCATCAAACTCAAAAAAACACAGTAACAAATCACTAAAAAATCCCAAAACTTGTGAACCAAGCATCAAACCCAAAACTGTTAACGATCATCATTCACAACAAACACAGTAACAAACCACCAAAACTCAGAAAACTGATATTCATCATTCAAATTTGATAACAAAGAAAATAGAAAAAGTTACCAACAAGCCAGAAAATCCACGCTCTCATCCTCATCTCTTTCCCTCGTGAAACTTCTGCCACCATTGAATACCGTCCACGGTCTCACCTCTCCTTTCCTATTTCGCAGAAAATCACAAGAATAACAAGGCAATAGAGAAGTTGTAAAGCTCCAACATGTATGAGTTCTTCCTGTTTCTCATACTTCCATAAACATGATTTCTTCATCTAAAAGAATAAAGGCCTAGTTAATAGGAGACACAACAAAGATAGAAAAATCAGTGAAATTTTGTATGCTTTGAAAATAACAAACAAACCTTACCTTTTCAAAAATTGCTAGAGCTTGATTAGGGCGACGAGAGAGTGATATTCCGGTAACAGAGAGGTTGAGGGAGGTCAAGGATGAGCCAATCTCAGGTACCTCCGGTTTAAATCTGAATCCAAAGAGAAGGGTTTTCAAAAGATGCAAATCGCGGTGAGAAAAAGAGGCAGTATGTTATTGAAGAGGGCGATTCGGTCGTGAGGTAAGACATGGATGGGATAGTGAGGACGTTTAGGAAGGTTTCAGCAAATGGAAACGATAAAAGATGAACAATAGCGCCGCATGAACACAAAAGTTCCAAACCCTAATTTTTGTGTTATCCCCTTAATTTGTGGCTAAATTTGTTTTAGGGTTTGGGTTTGGGTTTGGGTTTGCTGATTGTATTGGATAACCTTTGGCCTTTGCTCCATAAGCCCAATCCATTTTACTACCCATCACCTGCGATTTTCTCAATGCATCCCCATCTGGAGAATAACAAAAGCAATCTTGGGCTTTGCTGTCCAAAGCCCAATCAGATTTTATGAACCATGCACCCATACTATACTGAATTCTAGCCCATTTAACTATTAGTTTATTTTCTTTTTATATTTTTTTTTGCTATACAAAATACTATTAAACTTAAAATATACTTTTTTTATAATTAATTTGATTTAGACTTTGTGAATGATTTTTATCAATTTATTTTTCTTTCTTTAATAAACTTTGTTTTAGATTTAATTTACATATAATAAAACACCAAAAAAATAATAATAGAATTTAGTTTTATCCTTCTTTAATTTTTTGTTACTTACATAATTAAAAACACAAAAAGATAATGCATACGATTTTAATTTCTTTTAGTCAATTATTTCATTTTTAGAATAGGTTTTACTTTCTTCCCTTCAAGTAAATACTTAAAATTTCATTTCCATGTTTTGTTGATTTTATCTCATAGATTATTGTAGCTTTAATTAATCGCTCAAAATTCGATTTGGTTGTATTGTTTGCTATTTGGACCCTTTTTATCGCATTTGATTGATCCCCATTTGTAAAAAAATGGTACCCCCATTCCCGAATACTTTGTAATAGCGTAGAATTTCAATTCCCGCAATTTACTGTTTTCCTTATACTGTATAGTAATTAGGCGTGTATGGCAAGATTCAAAAATCAATCGCTAGATAACCTAATCAAAGAATCAAATAACCTAAAACCAACACACTTTTTCACACGCGCACCTCTAGGGTAACCTCGCTCATTTCCTCGGAAATACAATCATGTCCCTCGAATATGGGACGCTTTAGCAATGACCTTTCGATAAAAAATATCGTAGTCCCTCGATGACCCTCGACGTTGCCTTCGATTAAAATGATCTCATCGCTTACAAAAATTGCTAAAGCGTCTCATAAGTTACTTTCGATGACTGTAAAATTGACCCGCGCCTGTCCCTTCACATCCAACGATGGGGCTTCTTACGAAATCAATGGTAAGATAGCACCATTAAAAGGTGGAAGAAAATAATAATTTAAGACCTTTCGAGTAGATAGATTCGCTCCTAGTTACTCGCTTGCTCACGATAAAAACTTTTTTACACCTACACTTTCATTTCAAAACATTTTCCAAAAGACAAAACGTTTTGTATACGTTCTTATAGAGACGAGAACCATTGCAAAACATCTTTTCAAAACACTTTCCGAAACACGATTCACAAACACATCTTTGAACCACTTTTCGAAATAAAACATTGTACGCATTCTTATAGAAACGAGAACCATTACAAAGAGATTTTTCAAAATACTTTCAAAGCCCACACCACAAGCACACTGTCAAATGAAAGAAAGTGATCTAAATGAGTAACTAAGAGCCCATGGAAAACCATGGATGAAAAGGGTGCTAATACCTTCCCTTTTCATAATCTACCCCCCGAACCCGAGAAATAATCTCGAAAGGTCTTTCTTGTGCTTTTTTACCTTTCCTTTTTGGATAAAAGAAAAGTCGGTGGTGACTCTTGCTATCCGCACAAATGCGATCGAAGCGCAAAACATCAAGTTAGTTCTCCCACCGTATCATAGAACTGGCGACTCTGCTGGGGAGAAATATAAAAGTGGGGTTACCTTAGGGATAGATCACCTTTACTCGCTTTTATTATTTGATTTGTGTGCTTTATATTTAGTTCTTTGTATTGGGCTTGCTTTGATCCTCCACCCGGATTTGGGGCACCTTTTTAGGTAAATAGCAATAGATTGTGGAGACTGTACGGTGTAGACCGATATGGTTGAGACAATGGCTATGTTAGTGTGACGCATTTGTGGGTACCAGTATCCCTCATGGTGAATGAAGGAGAATATGGGGCCGCTGAGTGGCGTCATGAAGCACTAATTAACCTTAGAACCCTAATTGAACAAACTTGGCCATTAGGACATAGTGAGGTAGCCGATTTCGGTGTAAACTGAAAATTGGTTGATACTCGATACTACACTCATTGAGGCTAGACTTTTTGGATATCTCGGTCGCAAGAAAATATTGTTATGCTGAGATAATGCCTAAGAGAAAGGTCGGTGTTATTGAGATCCTTTAGAACCCGATCATTATTTCTAGGACAGGTTGAGCCGACTAAACTTCAAGAGGGTACTTACCTACAAACTCATGCAAGCCTAAAACAAAGGGATCTGTTTGTTGTGTGTGTATATGTTTGCTTGTACATAAACATCATCAACATCATATGCATGCTCACTAACCATTTCAAGGATTTAGATATTTATCTTTGTTTTGTTTTGTAGGATATGAATTCTCTCCGAAGAAACACCATCCGGATCAGCTTTGTAAAAGCACATCCTCAACTTCAAGAGCTAGCTTCAAGAGTACCTGGGGATTCTCCTTTTACCAAGAAGTATGGTCGACTCCTCAGTTTGGCTACATCCAACTTCCAAGAAGAGATAATGTGTGTATTATTCCAATTCTTTGATCCCGTACATCATTGTTTCACTTTCCCGGACTATCATTTGGTACCACACTAGAAGAGTTCTCTCTGCTCTTAGGAGTGTATGTGCTTAATCAGATACCGTTCACCGGTCTAGAAGGGATTCCAAAACCTAAAGTCATCGCCGAAGCTTTACATGTGAAGAGGACCAACGTCATAGCCAATTGGGAGACAAGAAGTGGGGTTAAAGGTTTTTTAGCTAAGTTTCTATTGGAAAAAGCTCGTTCATTCTGGGATGACATGGATTTCCAAGCTTTCGAAGACGTGCTAGCTCTCCTCATTTATGGTTTGGTTCTGTTTCCTAATTCAGACCAATTCATAGACGTTAATGCCATCAAAGTCTTTCTCTCTCACAATCCTATACCCACCTTGCTAGGAGACATATTGCATTGCCTTCATACCCGTACCATGAAGAAAAGAAGTACCCTTTTGTGTTGTATCCCCCTACTCGCTAAGTGGTTCACTTCACACCTGCCTCAGTCAGCATTGAAAAACGAACAAAGATTGACTTGGTATCAAAGGATGATGTCTCTCACCCACTCTGATATCCGTTGGTGCTCGAGATCCTTGGAAGATATCTCTATCATTGATCGCTGTGGGGAGTTCCCTAATGTACCTCTGCTTGGTATTAGGGGAGGTATCACCTACAACCCATGCTTAGCTCTTCGGCAGTTTGGGTATGCCCGAAGGGACGACCCTCATGAGATGCTCATCCAAGGTCTGGTGTTCGACTACGACAAAGAAGACCAAGGTTACCGCCAGAGGTTTACACGTGCTTGGGGAATGGTGAACAAGGTGGACAGTAGGACTTTGGGACATAAAAACTCTATCCCTCTCGAGCCTTACCTTAGGTGGGTACGGGCTCGTGCCCAGAGTCTCTTAATGCCTTACCCTTCCATCCTTCTTGTCATCATTGAGTCTGTTATTGAAGGAGACGTCCCATACACCATTCTTCATCCGGACATGCCTACCTCTCTCGAAGACCTGCAAAAAGCTTGGATTCAGTTGAAGGAAGAACGAGACACCTTTGAAACCCTGTACTATGCCAGTGAGAAGAAGGTTCTGGAGCTCACCAAACTGCTTCATGAAGAGAAGAATCTGAATACTTACATTGCTCCAAAGAGGATGCGTTCGGTCTTTTTGTCTTACGAGTTTTTGCTGTATTTTCTTTCTTTCTTTGTAAGCCCAAGGAGGCATGATGTATTCAAACTTGGTTTTATTTAATATGACGTGTGTTCTTTTTTGGTTTGGACAAGTTTAAATCTCTAAATATCCTTGAAATCATTTGCATATTGCATCTTCATTCATCATAACATCATACATGTTTCTCATAACAGGTCGCCTTATCCTTCTACTGTTTATTTCAGTGAGATGGATGTTGAACAGACTGTGAAAGATCTTCAGGCGCAGAATGACCAGTTTCAACAAATGCTCATGGCTCTGACAAAAGGGCAAGAGGAGTTGAAGACTCTGCTAGCCAAAGAGAATAAGAAGAAAACAAAGAAACCAACCGGAGTTGTGATCATGGGAAGAAGGTTTAAAGGACAAACCAGGAGAACCTTGGACTTTGCAACATCATCGGGTGAAGGAGATAACCAAGGGGCCGAGACCCAGGAAGTGAATGACGACCCAGTATCGGAAGGAGAGGAAGAGCCTGATTACTCTGAGGAGCAATATCCTCCTGCTGATGATAAATACAAACAGCTAGAGGATCGTTTGAACGCCATGGAGATTCAGAGGGTACCCGATTTGGACTTTGAAGAATTAGGACTCATCTTAGGGGTTGTCATCCCACAGAAATTCAAGGTCCCAACTTTCGCCAAGTATGATGGTATCTCTTGCCCAAAACTACATTTGAGGTCATATGTTAGAAAGATTCAACCCCACACGGCTGACAAAAATCTGTGGGTGCATTTCTTCCAGGAGAGCTTATCGGGGACTCAGTTGGATTGGTTCTACCAATTAGAAGGGTCCAATGTACATAACTGGGAAGAGTTGGTTGCCGCTTTCTACAAACAGTATCAGTATAATGTTGATTTGGCCCCGACTAGGACACAGTTACAAAGTATGTCTATGGGAACAGATGAGCGTTTCAAAACCTATGCTCAAAAATGGAGGGATCTCGCAGGCAGAGTCCAGCCCCCTCTATCCGACAGAGAATTAGTGGATATGTTCCTTGGCACCTTGTCAGGACCATTTTTCAATCACCTGATTGGGAGTTCTTCATCTGGGTTTACCTAATTAATCATGACTGGTGAGCGGGTCGAAGCCGGTATAAAAAGCGGCAAAATTCAAAGAGATGCATCCTCAAGTTTGGTGAAGAAACCTTTTTTTAGAAAGAAGGAGGTCAGTGCTGCGTATGACCATAGGAATCAAAACAAAACCGACCATCGTCCGGAAGTAGGGGCTGTCATGATCTCTAATCCTGCGCCAAATCAGCAGCGAAATTATTAGCGCAAACCAGAAGCGCCCATGAGACAATTTACCCAAATTAACATGACCATGTATCAAGTTTTGCCATACCTTCTAAGGACCAATCTGGAAATTTTAAAGGAAGCTCCCAAGAACCCCAATACTGCTTCTCCTCGCTACAACCCGAACGCCCGATGTGTCTATCATTCTGGAAGCCCAGGGCACGATACAAATGACTGTTGGGCCTTAAAGAATAAGGTGCAAGACCTTATCGATGCGAAGGAGATTGAATTTGAGTCCCCAGAAACGCCTAATGTAATAACGGCACCAATGCCCAGACATGGCCAAGGTGTCAACGCCATTGATGATGATCGTTTTTTTCCTCCGTGAATGACTTGGTTACACCTCTGTTGACCGTTAAACAAAATCTACTGCAAGCCGGCTTGTTCCCAGGTTGCGATGAAAATTGCCACCTTTGCAAATCTCTACCGAACGGCTGTTTGTTACTAAAGATAGGCGTCCAACGCCTGATGACTAGTAAAGAAATCCTATTTGAAAAGATACCTCTTATCAAAAACTCTCATCAAGATGTTTCGATAATCACCATTTTCGACAATCCTCCTAGGGTCTCCACCAAAACACCCGTCAGGATTACATCTTCTCCCAGATCTGCACCATTAATAATCACTATGCCAAGACCAATGCCATACTCCTCAAATAAAGTTGTTCCCTGGAGTTATGAGGCTGGCGTTTATTACTACGGCGTCAAGCAAGATCAGTTGGCTGTCACAAATGAAGTTGCAAGAGATATTGATCCTGATATCGATAACATCACTTGAACCAGCAAAATAACAAGAAGTGGAAGAGTCTTCTCACCTGAGATTTCTCCAAAGACCGTTGCTACTCCAGTGATCATCACTACTGCCACTCCTACCAACACCGCCAGTGATACTCCTTCTGTTATCCCTATTGCCAATACCAGGGGCAAAGAGGCTTTGGTTGAGCCTACCCAAGCCAGAGAACGTCCGGAAGTCATCCTCGAAGCTTCTAGAAAAGAAATAGAAGAAATCCTGAAGATAATCAAGAAAAGTGACTACAACATTGTAGAACAATTAGGGCAAACCCCCTCGAAGATATCATTGTTGTCCTTACTTTTGTGCTCCGAAATTCATGCCAAAGCCTTGGTAAAGTTTCTTAAGACCGCTCACGTGCCCCAGGAGACCTCCATCAACCAATTTGAAGACTCTGTGGCCAGTCTAACTACTGATAATGGATTGGGCTTTTTCGATGCTGATTTAACCTCTAAAGGAAGGAAGCACAATGATGCCTTACATATTTCCATTGAATGCAGGGGCACCACACTTGCCCATGTTTTGGTGGATACTGGTTCATCATTGAATGTCTTGCCCAAAAATGCCCTCGATCGGCTGGATTGTGAGGGACTCATCTTGAAACCTAGCAACATCATAGTAAGGGCCTTTGATGGTTCCAAGAGGACAATGCATGGAGAAGTTAGTACCCCCATAAAAATTGGGACTCAGACCTTTGACTCAATTTTCTATGTGATGGACATCCTCCCTTGGTACTCTTGTCTGTTGGGTCGACCCTGGATCCATGGAGCTGGTGCAGTCACTTCCACCCTACACCAAATGCTAAAATACCCAATCAGAGGGAAGATTGTCACAGTTTGCAGAGAAGAGGAATACATGGTTAGCCATTTGAACTCTTTCAGGTATGTTGAAATGGATGGTGAATTCATAGAGACTCCCTGTCAGAACTTTGAGGAGGTTCCAGCAACGGTCGCAGCAACCAAGCCTACTCCAAAGGTCCCGAAGATTACCAGACCTCCGCTAAAGATGGCTTCATTGAAAGATGCTCGAGCAGTAGTCGAAGAGGGAAGATGTACTATCTAGGGTCAGCTTTCGGATATTCCCTACAAGTCCGATAAATTTGGGTTGGGGTTCACTTCAGAGGCTCAGAAAACTGTCCAACGTTCTCGCGCAGGGGGACCACCTATGCGTATCAACAATCAAGGAGTCAATGCATTAGAAGATAGTGATGGCAGTTGTGACATGGATGAATGGATTTTTCCAACTATTGGCGGAGGGCTTAATAATTGGGAGGCGAAGGATTTCATTCCTATTACTTTTATTCAAGAGTAATTGTCTTTTAATATTTTCAGGCTTGTAATATTTAAATAATTCAGACTCTTTTTTAAACCTTGTGTCTTTCCCGAGGCACAATGGTCCATTTGTAAGGGTTGTTACTTCATTCTCATATGTCATTAATGAATCATGGACATTTTTTACATCAAATTTTGTTTTCTTTGTCTTTTCTTTCTTACATTTTATTTCTTTCAAAGGTAGCTATGCTCTTACACACACACACACATATTGAAAATGCAGATCTACGTCCACTCAGGATCCCAGGGGTAACAGTTCTGCTATGGCCAATTGTGACTTTGAAAATCCGATCTACCAAGCCGACGACGAAGGTGAGGAAGATTATGAAGTGCCAGGAGAGTTGGCCAGGTTGTTGCAACAAGAAGACATAGCTATTCAGCCTCATGAGGAACTGTTGGATACAATCAACTTGGGTACCGAGGAAGATAAAAAGGAAATCAAGGTGGGTGCCAATCTAGAGTTGAGTGTCAAGGAACGTCTGATTCGGCTGTTGCAGGATTATGTTGAGATCTTCGCCTGGTCATACGAAGACATGCCAGGACTGGATGCAGACATTGTGGTACATCGTCTGCCTACAAAGGAATATTGTCCCCTAGTAAAGCAAAAGGTTCGTCGTATGAGACACGATATGTCTGAAAAGATCAAAGCAGAAGTTACGAAGCAATTCAATGCTGGATTTTTGGCTGGCACCTCTTATCCCCAATGGGTGGACAATGTTGTTCCTGTACCTAAGAAAGACGGTAAAGTGCGGATGTGTGTGGACTACAGAGACTTAAACAAGGCAAGCCCCAAAGATGATTTCCCACTTCCCCACATCGACATCCTGGTGGATAATACGGCGCAACACAAAGTGTTTTCCTTCATGGATGGCTTCTCGGGCTACAACCAAATCAAAATGGCGCCTGAGGATATGGAGAAAACGACTTTTGTTACACAGTGGGGCACTTTCTGTTATAAGGTCATGCCATTCGGACTGAAGAATGCTGGGGAAACCTATCAACGCGCTATGGTAGCGTTATTTCATGACATGATACACCATGAGATAGAGGTCTACATAGACGATATGATAGCCAGATCACAGACGGAAGAAGAGCACCTCGATCATCTACAGAAACTGTTCGAGAGGCTGAAGAAGTACAAATTGAGATTGAATCCAAACAAGTGCACATTCGGAGTACGGTCAGGTAATCTCCTGGGTTTTATCGTCAGCAACAAGGGTATCGAAGTGGATCCTGTCAAGGTTAAAGCGATACGAGAAATGTCGTCTCCTCGTACTGAGAAAGAAGTCAAAGGATTCTTGGGACGTCTGAATTACATAGCCAGGTTTATTTCTCACCTGACAGCTACTTGTGAACCAATCTTCAAACTCCTAACGACGAATGCCAAGTTGCTTTTGACAAAATCAAAGAATACCTGCAAGAACCTCCTGTGTTGTTGCCACCTGTTGAGGGAAGGCCATTGATCTTATATCTAACTGTTTTAGAAAACTCAATGGGGTGTGTGCTGGGGAAGCATGACGAGTCTGGCCGAAAAGAGCATGTTATTTATTACCTGAGCAAAAAGTTTACCGACTGTGAAACAAGATATTCACTGCTTGAGAAAACTTGTTGCGCTCTGGCATGGGCTGCTCACCGGCTGAGACAGTATATGCTAACCCATACTACTTTGTTGATATCTAAAATGGATCCGGTAAAGTACATCTTTGAGAAGCCTGCTCTTTCTAGGAGAATAGCAAGATGGCAGATGATCCTGACAGAATATGACATACAGTATACTACCCAGAAAGATATAAAGGGCAGTGTATTGGCTGATCATCTTGCTCATCAAACTGTAGAAGACTATCAGTCCATGAAGTTTGAATTTCCAGACGAAGACATCATGATGTTAGACAACTGTGAAGAGATCAGGCCATATGACGAACCTGAACAAAGACCCCGATGGATCCTGTTCTTTGATGTGGAATCCAATGCACTTGGCAATGGTATCGGCTCCGTACTCATATCTCCTGAAGGATGTCATACTCCCTTTACTGCCAGACTTTGCTTCAACTGTACAAACAACATGGCAGAATATGAAGCGTGCATCTTTGGTCTCAAGGCTGCCATAGACTTGGGGATCAAACACTTGGATGTATTTGTAGATTCAACCTTGGTCATCAGTCAATTCAAAGGGGAATGGGATACCAAGAAACCCAACCTTATCCCTTATAAAGAACATGTGTTGACATTTTTGCCGCATTTTGAGAAGATTACCTTTGAGCATTTCCCGCGAGAAGAAAATCAGCTAGCAGACGCATTAGCTACAATGTCATCTATGTTTAAACTTAATTGGGATAACGAGGCTCCTCAAATCTCCATTGAGAGGATGAATGAACCAGCCTACTGTCACGAGATTAATACCGAAGAAGTAGTGGACTAGCCTTGGTTTCATGAAGTCAAGAGGTATCTCGAGTCTCAGGAATATCCAGAAGGAGCTTCGGTGAGTGACAAGAAATTCTTGAGAAGGTTCTCGGCTAAATTCTTCCTTAGTAACAGCATTTTGTACAAACGCAGTCATGACTCTTTATTGCTTCAGTGCGTAGACAAGGCTGAGGCTGAAAGGATCTTGGGTGAGCTACACGAAGGCACTTTTGGTACACATTCCAGTGGGCATACAATGGCAAAGAAAATCCTACGGGCAGGCTATTATTGGTCTACCATGGAGGCTGATTGCTATCAACACTCTCAGACTTTCCATAAGTGACAAATCTATGCCGACAAATTACATGTACCTCTGGTTCCTCTGAATGTCTTGACGGCTCCTTGGCCCTTTTCTATGCGGGGAATCGATATGATCGGAGAAATTAAGCCAACAGCCTCCAACGGACATCGCTTTATCTTGGTGGCCATCGACTATCTTACAAAGTGGGTTGAGGCAACTTCCTTTGCTTCCGTTACTAAAAATGTGGTCGCCCGGTTCATCAAGAAGAATCTCATATGTCGGTATGGTATCCCAGAGAGAATCCTCACTGATAATGGTACAAATTTGAATAATACTATGATCACCGCCTTGTGCGAGCAATTCAAGATTCAACATCATAATTCTTCCCCTTACCGGCCAAAGATGAATGGTGCTGTAGAAGCTGCTAACAAAAACATTAATAAGATCATACAGAAAATGACAGTCACATACAAAGACTGGCATGAGATGCTACCATTCGCTCTCCATGGGTATCGTACCACAGCTCACACATCAACTGGTGCAACACCTTATTCTCTCGTATACGGCATGGAAGTTGTCTTGCCTATTGAGGTCCAAATCCCATCTCTGAGAATCATGAAAGATGTTGGTTTGAATGAAGAAGATTAGATTTAGACTCGGTTTGACCAACTAAACTTGATTGACGAGAAGAGGCTTACAGTTATCTGTCATGGTCAGATGTACCAAAAACGCATGATCAAAGCTTTTAATAAAAAGGTCAAATTTTAGGTATATCGGGTCGGTGACTTGGTAATCAAGCGTATCATTTTGCCACAAGGTGATCCAAGGGGAAAATGGACCCCTACATATGAAGGGCCGTTTGTAATCAAAAGCATTTTCTCTGGAGGAGCAATGATCTTGACTACTATGGATGGCGACGACCTCCCGCACCCTGTAAATACGGACATAGTTAAAAGATACTACACATAATCAAAGACCCGCTAGGTTGACTGGCCTAGGCAAAAATAAGGGCTTCCCGGCGAACCAAAAGGGTTCGGGCAAAAATAAGAGATGAAAATAAAAAATCTGTACACTCGGCAAGTCGAAAACCCGAAAGGGCGGCTTGGGCAAAAAGGGTATCCCGGTGGACTAAAAACCCGAGAGGGCGATCCAGGCAAAATTTAGGGATTAAAGTGTATGACTATGTCCCGTTGGATCATCTGGCAAACAATCTTCAGCAGCAACCAATCAACTCAATTGGCTCTAAATCAATCCAATCGACTTCGCTGAGGCGACCAGCGAACAAGACGTTCAGAGACATGAAGACTATAGCAGAACAGGAACCCCATGGGATTATTTCACATAGCTATTTTTCCTTTGTATCAATTTTCATTTTTTACGACGACACTCTCTTGCTAGAATACTCGTCTCATTGTACAAAAAACACTTGTTCAAGTTAATACAAAGATATCCCTTTTGAGTGCAAAACCATCTGTTTTTCTTTATTTTATTTACAAAAACGTCCAATGATTTATTTTTGAACATATGCATTTGAACGTGATTACTGTTACAAATACACCAAAAGAAAACGAAAGACAATCACTAATGACTTTAAGAAATAGAGTAATATCTGTAATCCATTCCATAAAACCCCCGCAGGTACTTTCTCCAGCCAGAGCAAAATTTTCCAACCACTGGTCCAAAGTGTCCCCAGCAAGTTGCCCAACTTCTCAGATTTACCCAGCAGGATATCACAAGCAATGTCTGGCTTTTCCCTTCTGCAACAGAGTTTTTACTTGGAAACTCACCCATCAGTGCTTCAAAGGGGATTTATTCTTCTCGCTTTCAGCAACGCTATGGCACAAATAATCTTTTATATCAATACATTTGCATACATACGTCATAACATTGGCAACTCAAGTGCATACAGTGCAATCTCATTTATTTTGAGAGGCAAACATCACACCATGCATAGCATACATCATACCATTGCATACAATTAACTCTTCACCTTTTTACAGGAAAGAGACATTTGATAGTTATTATCAACAAACTTCCAACAGATACAAATCTTCAACAAGTCAAATACATATCAGTTTCCGAGAAAAGGCTGATTTTTTTACTGGTTCAGATAAATCTCTCAACGGTTTATTCTGATTCATTTCCAGATTTTTACTGGTTCAGATAAATCTCTCAACGGTTTATTCTGATTCCTTTCCAGATTTTATTGGTTCAAATAAATCTCTCAACGGTTTATTCTGATTCGTCTCCAGATTTTTACTGGTTCAGATAAATCTCTCAACGGTTTATTCTGATTCGTCTCCAGAGTTTTATTGGTTCAGATAAATCTCTCAACGGTTTATTCTGATTCGTCTCCATATTTTTTACTGGTTCAGATAAATCTCTCAACGGTTTATTCTAATTCGTCTCCAGAGTTTTACTGGTTCAGATAAATCTCTCAACGGTTTATTTTGATTCATCTCCAGATTATTTTACTGGTTCAGATAAATCTCTCAACGATTTATTCTAATTCATTTCCAGATTTTACTGTTTCAGATAAATCTCTCAATGATTTGTTCTGATTCATTTCCATATTTTTACTGGTTCAGATAAATCTCTCAACGGTTTATTCTGATTCATTTCCATATTTTACTGGTTCAGATAAATCTCTCAACGGTTTATTCTGATTCATCTCCAGATTATTTTACTGGTTTAGATAAATCTCTCAACGATTTATTCTGATTCATTTCCAGATTTTTACTGGTTCAGATAAATCTCTCAATGATTTATTCTGTTTCATTTCCATATTTTTACTGTTTCAGATAAATCTCTCAACGGTTTATTCTGATTCATTTCTAGATTTTACTGTTTCAGATAAATCTCTCAACGGTTTATTCTGATTCATTCTCTGTTCAGATCGAGTTCAAACTTTCCGCCAACAATTATCTTTAGATGGCATCTACAAGCCCATCTCCGACAATTCTCCTATTTTTTTCCAAATGGCATCTTTAAGCCCATTTCCATACACAATCAAACCAGTGTGTCATCAAGTGCAAATTTTTGGGCACTCTAGTGTTCAATCATCTTCTACTTTCAAGCCACAAACGACAAACATGTCGATCTCGCTTTTCAAGTTTAAGAAGATTGAATAGGGGCAGCTGTTGTACCCCAAAATTTGCCCTCCCATTTTTCATAGAAGACACAACCCTAGGGTTTCTTGGATATTCAAGTTGGCTCAGAAATCGACCAAACAGATTCTCTTTTGGAGCAATAAACCAGCAATTAGGGTTTTTTTGCAAATCTCAAAAGAAAATGAGTTTTCAAAGATCCAATTGGCCCTCATGGGTCTTCATGCTTCCTCAAGGTTGCATTTATGATTTCTTCAAGCTACAAGATTTTGAGACGATTATGTCTGTTCATGGTCACATGTGATGTCACTCACGGGTTTATCTTTAAAGAATCGGAAGAAATTTGAGTTTGGAAAACTTTAAAATGATCAAATCATCGTAAGGCATTTGATTGATTTTTGAATTTTCTTAAACACAGTTTACTGATAGGATAATGTTTGTTCTCAGAGCATGATTTGTTTGGGACAAGAGATGGAGGTTAAGACTTTCTTTTAGGACAATCATGATTTTTGGATTCAGGTTGACCAGATGATTTACGTCCTTAAAACATTTGTTTTGTTAGGAAATGGAGTACACAGTGCATGTTTGTTTGAAATGAAGTTACAAAGTTATTGGGATTATTTGGAATTTAAGTTACCAGACTGGAGCATTTTATTTCAAATATACTGATTGGGAATTTCAAAAAAAATCAGTTAGGATGCAAAGAGAAATTACAAATTATTATTGATAAAGGATTTCAAGTTATAAAATGACACCAGAATACTTCATGCTACAACTCAAGATTTTCTCCAATTTCAAACACACCGTCCAAGGTTGTTACAAAAAACAATTTATTTCTTTTAATACTTTATGTTTTACAACTTATTGTATTTAAAAGATAAATTGGTACAACTATTGGATACAATACATCAAAATACAAGAATGATCTTTCTAAGTTACAAAGAAAATCAAAATGAATGTTTGGCCTAGGAGAATTAATCTATGTTTAAGTTGTTTGAAGATTGAAGTCATATCAGATTCCTTTGCTTATCTCCAAGACTTCCATTCTTGCCACGAATTTCTTGCGTTCTTTGCTTTGTCATCTCCAATTTTGCTCACATGAAAACAAGAGAAAGAAAGCATGATTAGTAAAAAATTATATGGGCATGAACAAGAAATTTTCCAAAAGTTATTTCATAAATTCATCTTTAAGGTTTGCAACATGGAATCAGAATGCTATTTATTTCATCATAATCTATTTCCCCTAGTTGCAAATCACAAGAAGGTTGCCCTTCTTGGTTCACAAAAAGAAAGAAGAAGATAAATTCGCGAACATGCTACAATAACAAAATGCTACAACAGTCCAAACAAACAGCATCACAAACTAGATAAACAAACAACATCATCACAAATCCAAACAAACGGCAGCATCACAAACTGGACAAACAACAGCAGCATCACAAACTAAACAAACAGCATCATTACAACAGTCTAAACCAACAGCATCAACAAAAGCTAAAACGAGGCAACATTGTGGCAAGTATGACAAATAGCTAGATGCTAAATCAAACAAAATAGCAAGTCAACTTGCTCAAGAAACAAGATATCATCATTTTCCAAACTGCAAACCTTTCAGATTAGTAAAAAAGGCAAAAGAGAAAATTGCTTTTTTATTGTCATTGAGAGATAAGAGAGGAAAGAAGCCACCTAGGCTATTAGAATTGCCCAAAATACATCCTGCAAAAGCTCTGCTACAAAAGAAGAGCTGTTGTAAAATACAAAAATAGTCCAAACAGCCTTGCTGCCCTGTCCACAATTTGCATAAAAAATGAAGAAAAAAACAAAACTGCAACCAAAAGGCCATTAGAACATCATACTAAAATATTCAAATACATTTTGGTTTCCCACCATTTTCTCATTGATATAACAGAAGCGTTTGGGAGAAGAGAGAGGTATCCAAAAAATCCAGAAAAGCCAGCAAAAGAGAACGAACACGGTGAACAAAGCAAAAACTCAAAAACCTGTTAACAAAGCAAAAACTCAAAAACCTGTTAACAAGAGAGAAAACTCAAAAAACCAGAACAAACCAAGAAACTCAAGGCATGTTAACCATCATCAAAATCCCAAACCTGTTAACCAGCATCAAACTCATCAAACAATAACCATCACAAAAAATCCCAAAACCTGTAACCAGCATCAAACTCAAACAAACACAATAACAAATCACCAAAAAATCCCAAAACCTGTAAACCAAGCATCAAACCCAAAACTGTTAACCATCATCATTCACAACAAACACAGTAACAAACCACCAAAACTCAGAAAAATGATAATCATCATTCAAATTTGATAACAAAGAAAATAGAAAAAGTTACCAACAAGCCAGAAAAGCCACAATCTCATCCTCATCTCTTTCCCTCGTGAAACTTCTGCCACCATTGAATATTGTCCACAGTCTCGCCTCTCCTTTCCTATTTCGCAGAAAATCACAAGAATAACAAGGAAAGAGAGAAGTTGTAAAGCTCCAACAGGTATGATTTCTTCCTCTTTCTCATACTTCCATAAACATGATTTCTACATCTAAAAGAACAAAGGCTTAGTTAATAGAAGACACAACAAAGATAGAAAAATCAGTGAAAATTTATAAGCTTTGAAAATAACAAAGAAACCTTGCCTTTTCAAAAATCGCTAGAGCTTGATTAGGGAGACGAGAGAGTGATATTCCGGTAACAGAGAGGTTGAGGGAGGTCAAGGATGAGCCAATCTCAGGGCCCTCCGGTTTAAATCTGAATCCAAAGAGAAGGGTTTTCAAAAGATGCAAATCACGGTGAGACAAAGAGGCAGTATGTTACTGAAGAGGGCGATTCAGTCGTGAGGTAAGACAGGGACGGGATAGTGAGGACGTTTAGGAAGGTTTCAGCAAATGGAAATGATAAAAGATGAACAACAGCGCTGCATGAACATAAAAGTTCCAAACCCTAATTTTTGTGTTATCCCCTTAATCCATGGCTAAATTTGTTTTAGGGTTTGGGTTTGGGTTTGCTGATTGTATTGGATAACCTTTGGCCTTTGCTCCATAAGCCCAATCCATTTTACTACCCATCACCTGCGATTTTCTCAATGCATCCCCATCTGGAGAATAACAAAAGTAGTCTTGGGCTTGGCTGTCCAAAGCCCAATCAGATTTTATGAACCATGCGCCCATACTATACTGAATTCTAGCCCATTTAACTATTAGTTTATTTTCTTTTTATATTTTTTTTGCTATACAAAATACTATTAAACTTAAAATATACTTCTTTTTTATAATTAATTTGATTTAGACTTTGTGAATAATTTTTATCAATTTCTTTTTCTTTCTTTAATAAACTTTGTTTTAGATTTAATTTACATATAATAAAACACCAAAAAAAATAGAATTTAGTTTTATCCTTCTTTAAGTTTTTGTTACTTACATAATTAAAAACACAAAAAGATAATGCATATGATTTTAATTCCTTTTAGTCAATTATTTAATTTTTAGAATAGGTTTTACTTTCTTCCCTTCAAGTAAATACTTAAAATTTCATTTCCATGTTTTGTTGATTTTATCTCATAGATTATTGTAGCTTTAATTAATTGCTTAAAATTCGATTTGGTTGTATTGTTTGCTATTTGGACCCTTTTTATCGCTTTTTATTGATCCCCATTTGTAAAAAAATTGTACCCCCATTCCCGAATACTTTGTAATAGCTTAGAATTTCAATTCCCGCAATTTACTGTTTTCCTTATACTGTATAGTAATTAGGCGTGTATGGCAAGATTCAAAAATCAATCGCTAGATAACCTAATCAAAGAATCAAATAACTTGAAACCAACACACTTTTTCACACGCGCACCTCTAGAGTAACCTCGCTCGTTGCCTCGGAAATACAATCATGTCCCTCGAATATGGGACGCTTTAGCAATGATCCTTCGATAAAAAAGATCGTAGTCCCTCGATGACCCTCGACGTTGCCTTCGATTAAAACGATCTCGTCCCTTACAAAAATTGCTAAAGCGACTCATAAGTTGCTTTCGATGACTGTAAAATTGACTTGCGCCTGTCCCTTCACATCCAACGATGAGGCTTCTTACCAAATCAATGGTAAGATAAAACCATTAAAAGGAGGAAGAAAAGAACAATTTAAGACCTTTCGAGTAGATAGATTCGCTCCTAGTTACTCGCTTACTCACGATAAAAACTTTTTTACACCTACACTTTCATTTCAAAACATTTTCCAAAAGACAAAACGTTTTGTATACGTTCTTTTAGAGACGAGAACCATTGCAAAACATCTTTTCAAAACACTTTCCGAAACATGATTCACAAACACATCTTTGAACCACTTTTTGAAACAAAACTTTGTACGCGTTCTTATAGAAACGAGAACCATTACAAAGAGATTTTTCAAAATACTTTCAAAGCCCACACCACAAGCACACTGTCAAATGAAAGCAAGTGATCTAAACGAGTAAATAAGATCCCATGGAAAACCATGGATGAAAAGGGTGCTAATACCTTCCCTTTTCATAATCTACCCCCCGAACCCGAGAAATAATCTTGAAAGGTCATTCCTGTGCTTTTTTACCTTTCCTTTTTGGATAAAAGAAAAGTCGGTGGAGACTCTTGCTATCCGCACAAATGCGATCGAAACGCAAAACATCAAGTCAGTTCTCCCACCGTATCACAAATACCAATATAATGCTGATTTGGCGCCTACCCGTACTCAGCTTCAGAGTATGGCCATGGCTTCCAATGAGGGTTTCAAGGATTACGCGCAAAAATGGAGAGATCTAGCTGGGAGAGTTCAACCCCCTCTGTCTGAAAGGAAGTTAGTGGACATGTTCTTAGGCACTCTATCGGGCCCTTTCTTCAACCATTTGATTGGGAGCTCATCTGCCGGATTTACTTAGTTAATACTGACCGAAGAGAGGGTGGAAGCAGGCATAAAAAACGGAAAGATTCAGAAGGATTCATCTGCCTCTACAGATGTGAGAAAGCCGTTCATTGGGAAGAAGGAGGTATCTGTTGTTTATCCATAAAGGAACCAAGGGAGAGTTGAATGCCGACCAATGGTAGGGGCCGTTATAATCCCAAAGCCTACATCTGAACAACCAAGAAGTAACCAACCGAGGGTGGAAAGGCCAGTCCGGAAATTCACCAGAATCAATATGACTCTCGCCCAGGTTTTACCGCACCTTCTAAAATCCAATCTGACAAATCTGAAAGAAGCTCCAAAGAACCCCAACACAGCGTCCCCTCATTATCACCCAAATGCCAGATGTGCATATCATTCTGAAAGTCTGGGTCATGACACTAACAATTGTTGGGCCCTGAAAAACAAGATTCAAGACCTTATAGAGGCAAAAGAGATTGAGTTTGATGCGCCCGAAAGCCTAACGTCATTTCTGCTCTTATGCCTAGACATGGTCATCACACCAATGTTGTTGAAGAAGATTTGTTTGTTACCACAATTAATGAACTCTCGACTCCACTCCCAACTATTAAGATAAACTTGTTGAAGGCTGGTGTATTCTCGGGTTGTAATGAAGACTGCCATATTTGCTTATCCACACCAACTATTTTCCCTTTGTTGAAAACAGGCATTCAACGCTTGATAGACAACCAAGAGATTTTGTTTGAAAGTACTCCTGTTTCACTTGTTCTTATTGAAGACGTTTCAATCATAACTGTGATCGGTGGATCTGGAACTGACTGTTTGACGCTGGTTCGCGAAATGTCGCGGAAGCAAGAGTCGCCACCGTCTTTTATTTTCTCCAATATGGAAAGGACAAAAGCACAGAAAAATTCCTTATGAGATTAGTTCTCGGTTCGGGAGGCAGATTTATAGAAAGGGAAGGTGTTAGCACCCTTTCTATCCATGGTTATCCATGGGCTCTTAGATATTTGGTCATTTGTGTTTTCAAAATGTTTGTTTTCTTTTCAAAGTGTGAGTGGGTTTGAAAAAGTTTCGTTTTAAAGTTTCAGATCGACTCTTATATCAGTCCTCAAGAGTGTTTGAAAAGTTGTTTTTGAAAGCTTTTTGAAAAGTGTAGGGGTGAAAAGAAGTTTTTGATTTGTTTTGAATTAGAGCAAGTATCTACGAGTCATCTACCTACCCTAAGGAATTAGGCTGTGTAAATGTCCTTAAGGTAGTGCCATCCCACCATTGAGAGGTAGGTAGCACCACTGTTGGAGGTGTTCGGGTCAATTCGAGTTTAGGGACAGTGTGGTCACCAGAGCAATAGTAGGACACCTTAGAAGCTACCCTCATGCCATGTTCATGGACATGAGGACTTACTAAAACGTCCTATACTTGACGACCACGTTTCGAGGGGGCAAGGCAACAGTGAGGCGTACCCTAAGAGTGGTGTGTGAATTGTGTGTCATTTTCAGTTATATTTTATCTTGTCATGCATTAGGTGAGCTACGCTTGATTTTATTTGGGCCATTCATTCTTTCATGTGATTAGCAGTTAAAAAAGGTGCGAAAATTAAAATGCGGAAAAATAAAGGTCCTACGCTATTACAAGGCGCGGGTCTATACATCGCCAAATTAACAAAGACCCGATTTTGGATAAAAGTGCGGAAAGTAAATGTCCTAATTACTATTACAAAGCTTTGGGGCAGATACATTATATTTAAAAAGGAAATAAAAATAAACGTGCGAAAAGAAATTAGAATCGAGTGCGAGGGCGTTGGACCCTTTAAAGAAATTGAATTGAAATTACAAATTAATTAATGATTAAATAAAGAAAAAGAAATTATTTTTTAGTTTTTTTGGTATTTATGAAAATAAAAGGAAATTAACTAAAATTAAAAATAAAACCCTAGTTCTAAATTGTTTTTAATTATTAAAGAAAGTATTTAGGTTTTGACCTAATTTACTAATTATTTAGTGATAAGAGTATTTACAAAATTAATTAATAATAATAAGGAGAAAAAGTTATTTATTGAGAAAAAGAATAAAGATACTAAAAACCTAATTTTTATGTTTTTTAATTATTTATAAAAAAGACATTAAAGTTAAAAACCTAAATTTAAACTAAATTGCTTATTGAAAATTTATTTACAAAAATATTAATGGCTTAAATATTAAATAAAACATATTTTTATTTTTATGATTTCTGGTTTTTTGGTTTTTTATGAAAAATATTTTGGTGAATTAATTAAAACAATAAAGCAAATTAAAAAGAATAAAAAAGAAAAAAGAAGAAAATTAAGAGGAAGAGTACAAACAAAGGGGGTTTCTGGCCCAATTATGGAGGTCAATTGTAAGCAATTTGGCCCATTGATTCAGGCCTTTTTGTACTTTCTGGAATTGCATAGGGCATGGTTGACTAACGTGCATGATGGTCTTCCCATTCTGGCCATTAGATTGGAATTTCTGGACACTTGGCAGGCACACACATATGCGCATATGGTGGATCACTGGGTAGGAATTGTACATGATCACGTTACAACAAAAATTATAGGGAAATATGGGGGACCTGGGAATCGAACCCAGGTCCCAATGCCTGCATGACAACGCACCAACCAGTTGGACTAGCGCGTTTCTTTGTATAGTTAGTGGACAATGATCAATATATGTGAAAAAGTAAGATTATGCTGGACAATAAAAAAAAAGCGCCAATTATTCAAACTGGCCAACCATAGTCCAACATGCTAGCATCTTCTCCCTTGCTTCTTCGTTTTTTGCCTGAAAATACAAATGGATAGCGGGGGTTTTAAACCCCCACTAAGCTCAACCCTGTAAAATAGCGATTAGCATATAGTGAAAAAGAAAAAGGGCGCGATGGTTGGTTTCTATTCGTTGGAAGGTCCTGGTTTCAATGGTATAGGTCTTGTTGTCTAATTTTTCCAGACGAATGAAACCCCAAAATTGGAGCTCTAAAACCCTAAGCAGCTTTCATGGTAACTTTGCATACAGGCGTCCTTAGTTCAATCAAATAACACCAATAGTTTCAGAATGCTTATATTAGTATAAATCAATCATTAAAAATCATTGATAATGTATGAAAATGCAAGCACGAATATGAAAATTTTAATGAAAAGTGAGACTTCTATCTACCAATTCCTTGAGTATGGAGGCGTGATTTTGATTGAAAAAGCTTCCTGGATGTGTCAGCAAGCTTTTGGAATGCTTTTGAGGTCTTGAAACGATCCCTAGCTATGAAAACAGTTTTGAGGTTTTTGTCAAAAAATGTAAGTTTGGTTCTATGCCTTATGCGCAGCTTTTTGTCTTCTTTTTATTAGGTTTATGTTTGTGCATATATGTGGAAGGAATTAGGTCAGAAAGATCAAGCCCAAAGCCTTGTATTCAATGATTTTGAATATTTGATTTTCATGATCTTTTTCAATCTTTTTTTGCCATGGAAACTTGCCTATTTTGGAAGATCTTGCCTCTTGATGTGGTACACGAAATATCTAGGTCATGGTGAGAGAATATGCTGCACAAAAAGATTTGGAAAACATGATTTGCTATTTTTGTCATATTTAATTTTAATTAAGTGAATTAATAATAATAAAAATTCAAATAATTAATCAAAAATGAGAAAATAACTCCCTTGGATGTCAATGGGTCGTGCATGGCCTTTGGGTAATGTTTCATGGAAGAAATTGAGGCCCATTAGCAATTTTGAGGCATTTGAAGCAAAGTTGACTTTTCAAAATTCCCAAATATTTCCCAACTTCCACAAGGCATATCTTGCTCAATTTTTAAGCTTTGATCATGTTCTTGGACATTTTGGAAAGGTTTTGAAGTCCTCTAACCAATGCCTTTGGTCCCATGTCATTTTGATTTACCAATCTCAAGTTATGGTCTTTGACTTAAAGTGCCTTTTTGTTAACTTTTGAAAATGACCTATAATGTTGAGATTGATATCTTTTTGTGAGAGCATTTCTTGGACTTGAAGTGTGAAGATGAGTTGTAGGAAATGTCATTCTATTCAAAATGAGCCTTGGATGGAATTTTTCTGATAAACCATGTGGAAGTTATGCCTTGGTCAATTTGCAGTTGACTTTTTCAATTGTCCAAAAATAGAAACTTTTGCATCTTGAGACTTTTTGAGCCATGCCTTGAGAATCATGATCAAGAATTGATCAAATGATGTTTGTGGCTTCAAAATATGATGTTGACCAAAAAATTTTACTTTTGACTGTCAAATGACCATTTTGCCCCTGCAGTTGACTGTTGAGCAATTAGGGTTTTTGATTGTGCAATTTTGTGCTGTGAGTCTTGAAACTTGGCATGAGGATGCTTGACAATGTTTATAGGCATGTGGGACTTGTTTGGACCTTTGGAAACTTCAATTTCTTTGCCAGAATCAAAACCCTAATTTTTGACTGTAGGAGGCCATTGGACTGTGCAACCCTTAAGAAATTTTTGAAGCTTGATCTTGGCCAATCTTGAAGAATATGGGAGGGAAAATTTTGGGGTACAACAATAACCATCTCCGCCAATTCTTCCAGGGTCCCCAAAAGGCCCGTTAGAATTACATCGGTTCCAAAAACTACTCCTCTTATAATCATAATACCTAGGCCAGTCCCGTATGAATCAGACAAAACTGTGTCGTGGAATTACAGTGGGGACATTTATTACCATGGAATCAAACAAGATGGGATAGCCTTCGAAGAAATAAACCCCGAAGAAGAAGACTCTGACATTAGCAATATTGTCGGAACCAGTAAGATTACCCGAAGCGGTAGAATTTTCTCTCCAGAAATTTCCCCTCCAAAGGCAGTTTTTGGACTCGTGGCTGCTCCAAAGGTTACCTCCATACCAATAGTCATATATGCAAGTGCTCTTATTGACAAAGACGACACAACCCCTGCTATTATCCCTACCAGCAATCCTACTGCTGAAACTCGAGGAAAAAGTATTCAAGAAGAGCCTGTCCAGACGAAGGCTCAACCACTGACTATCCCCGAAACCTCAAAGAAGGAAATGGAGGAGATCCTGAGAATAATAAAGAGGAGCGACTACGACGTATTTGAACAGTTGGGAAAAACTCCCTCCAAAATCTCCATGCTAGCATTGTTACTGTGTTTTGAGGCACATGCGAAAGCCCTGGTGAAATTCCTAAAGACGGCCCATGTGCCTCAAGAGACATCGGCTAACCAATTTCAAGAATGCGTGGCCAGCTTGACGGTGGATAACGGCCTAGAATTCTCGGATGCTGATCTGACAACAAGGGGAAGAAAGCAAAACGAAGCATTGCATGTCTCTGTGGAATGTAGAGGAACGACTCTGGCCCATGTCTTGGTGGACACTGGTTCATCTTTGAATGTTTTACCGAAGAAAGCTCTCGACAGACTAGACTACGAAAGACTGACGTTGAAACCAGTAACATAGTCGTAAGAGCATTTGATGGCTCAAAGAGGATGGTGCACAGGGAGGTGGATATCCCCATAAAAGTTGGGACTCAAACTTTCAGCTCAACCTTCTATGTAATGGACATCCGCCCCTCTTACTCCTGTCTGCTAGGACGGTTGTGGATCCATAATGTTGGTGTTGTCACCTCTACAATGCATCAGATGCTGAAATATCCGGTCCAGGGAAAGATTATCATTGTCCACGGAGAGGAAGAGTATATGATTAGCCACCTCAATTCCTTCCGATATGTGGAATTGGACAGCGAGTTCATTGAAACTCCTTTTCAACATTTCGAAGAAGTCCCCCAAGAGATAGCAGTAACCAAGATTGTGTCCCAGATTCCCAAGATTACAAGACCTCCACTCCATATGTCATCTCTGAAGGATGCCAAGGTAATAGTAGAGGAGGGTGGATGAACCATCTGGGGGAAACTTCTGGATATTCCGTATAAATCTGACAAGTTTGGTTTAGGGTTCACTTCTAGTGCTCAGAAGGTTGTCCGCCATGCCCGTGCTGGAGGGCCACCCTTGAGTATTAGCAACAGCGAGGTCAATGCAGTGGAAGATGGTGAAGAGGATTGCAGCTTGGAGGATTGGATCTTTCCTACTATCAACGGAGGACTTCGCAATTGGGAAGCCATAGACTTTATCCCCATAACTTTCATCCCTCAGTAATTTATATTTACATTTCTGTTGGACTTGTAATATTCATAAACAATTCGCACATTTAAAACCTTGTGTCTTGCCTGAGGCATAATGGTCCATTTGTAAGGGTTATTATTTCATATTCATATGACATTCAATGAATCATGGACGTTTTTCACATACAAACTTTTGTGCTCATTGTTTTTCTTTTACATTTTATTTTTTAAAAGATGGTTATACCCTTACACACACCCACACTCACAAATGCAGGTACCCCTCCATTCCGGATCCCATGGGTAACGATACTGCTATGGCCTTTTGTGACTCTGAGGATCTAATCTACCAAGCCGAAAACGAAGGTGAGGAAGATTGTGAAGTACCAGGGAAACAGGCCAGACTACTACAACAAGAGGAACGAGCCATTCAGCCTCACAAGGAACCTGTGGATATGATCAATCTGGGTACCGAGGAGGATAAAAAAGAGGTCAAGGTGGGTGCCAATCTAGAGCCCAGTGTCAAGGAGAGTCTGATTCAACTGTTACATGATTATGTTGAGATCTTTTCCTGGTCATATGAAGACATGCCAGGACTTGATACAGACATCGTGGTACATTGTCTGCCAACAAGAGAAGACTGTCCACCAGTAAAACAAAAAGTCCGCCGCATGAGACCTGACATGTCAGATAAGATCAAAGAGGAAGTCATGAAACAATTCAATGTCGGATTCTTGGTTGTCACTTCCTATCCCCAATGGGTTACCAACATTGTTCTCGTGCTTAAAAAGGACAACAAAGTATGAATGTGCGTGGACTATAGAGATTTGAATAGGGCCAGCCCTAAAGATGATTTTCCACTTCCCCACATTGATATCCTGGTTGAAAATACGGCCCAGCACAAAGTGTTTTCCTTCATGGAAGGATTCTCAGGTTACAACCAAATCAAAATGGCACCTAAGGACATGGAGAAAACTACATTTGTCACACAGTGGGGCACATTCTGCTACAAGGTGATGCCATTCAGACTGAAGAATGCTGGGGCAACCTATCAGCGCGCCATGGTAGCTTTGTTTCATGACATGATACATCATGAAATAGAGTTCTACGTAGATGATATGATAGCCTGATCACAAATGGAAGAAGAGCACCTTGATCACTTGCAAAAGCTGTTTGAAAGGCTAAAGAAATACAAGCTAAGGTTGAATCCAAAAAAGTGCACATTCGGAGTCCGGTCTGGTAAACTCTTATGTTTTGTCGTCAGTAACAAAGGCATTGAGGTCGATCCTGCCAAGGTTAAAGCAATACAAGAGATGCCTGATCCTCGTACTGAGAAGGAAGTCAAAGGATTCTTAGGACGCTTGAACTATATTGCCAGATTCATTTCTCACCTAACAGCTACTTGTGAGCCAATCTTCAAACTATTGAAGAAAGATCAAGTAGTTAGATGGAATGATGAATGCTAGGTTGCTTTTGACAAGATCAAAGAGTACTTACAAGAGCCTCCTGTTTTGATGCCACCAGTCGAGGGAAGACCACTGATCATGTATCTGACCGTTTTTGAGAACTCAATGGGGTGTGTATTAGGGCAGCATGACGAGTCTGGCCGAAAAGAGCATGCTATTTACTACTTGAGCAAAAAGTTTACCGACTGTGAAACCAGATATTCACTGCTCGAGAAAACTTGCTGCGCTCTGTCATGGGCTGCTCGCCGGCTAAGATAGTATATGCTGACTCATACTACCTTGTTGATATCTAAGATGGATCCGATAAAATACATCTTCGAAAAGACTGCTCTGTCGGGGAGGATAGTTAGATGGCAGATGATCCTAATAGAATATGACATACAATATACTACCCAGAAAGCTATAAAGGGTAGTGTATTGGCTGATCACCTTGCTCACCAAGCTGTAGAATACTATCAGTCCATGAAGTTTGAATTCCCGGATGAAGACATCATGACATTAGACAACTGTGAAGAAATCAGACCATATGACGGACCTGAACAAGGATCCCGATGGACCCTGTTCTTTGATAGGGCATCCAATGCACTTGGTAATTGTATCAGCACTGTACTCATATCTCCGGAAGGGTGTCATACTCCTTTTATTGTCAGATTTGTTTCAACTGTACGAACAACATGGCGGAATACAAAGCGTGCATCTTTGGTCTCAGAGCTGCCATAAACTTGGGAATCAAATCCTTAGACGTGTTTGGAGATTTAGATTTGGTTATCAGTCAGATCAAAGGGGGATGGGACACTAATCACCCAAATCTTATCCCTTACAAAGAACATGTTTTGACATTGCTACCACATTTTGAGAAGATTACCTTCGAGCATTTCCCGCAAGAAGAAAATCATCTATCAGACTCTCTAGCCACAATATCATCTATGTTTAAACTTAATTGGGATAACGAGGCTCCCCAGATCACCATTGAACGAATGGATGAACCGGCGCACTTTCACGAGATTAATACTGAAGAAGTACTGGACCAGCCTTGGTTTCATGAAGTCAAGAGGTATCTCGAGGCTCAAGAATATCCAAAAGGAGCTTCGATCAATGATAAGAAGTTCTTAAGGAGATTCTCTGCTAAGTTCTTCCTTAGTAATGGCATCCTGTACAAACGTAATCATGACTCCATTCTGCTTCGGTGTGTGGATAAGGTTGAAGCGGAAAAGATCATGGCTGAATTACATGAAGGTACTTTTGGAACTCACTCCAGTGGGCATACGATGGAGAAGAAAATCCTATGGGCAGGCTATTATTGGTCTACCATGGAAGCAGATTGCTATCAACACTCTCAGACTTGTCATAAGTGTCAAATTTATGCTGACAAGGTGCACGTACCTCCGGTTCCTCTGAATGTCTTGAAGGCTCCTTGGCCCTTTGCTATGTGGGGAATTTACATGATTGGGGAGATCAAGCCTACAGCCTCCAATGGACACCGTTTCATCCTAGTGGCCATTGACTATTTTACCAAGTGAGTTGAAGCAGCTTCCTTCGCATCCGTTACAAAGAATGTTTTTTCCCGCTTCATCAAGCAAAATCTCATTTTCCAGTACGGTATCTCGGAAAGGATCATCACTGACAATGGTACAAATCTTAACAACACTATGATCACCGCCTTGTGCGAGCAATTCAAGATTCAGCATAACAATTCTTTCCCCTATCGGCCAAAGATGAATGGTGTTGTCGAAGCTGCAAATAAGAACATTAAAAAGATCATACAAAAGATGACAGTCACGTACAAATATTGGCATGAGATATTACCATTCGCTCTCCACGGGTACCGTACCACGGCTCGCACATCAACTGGGGCAACAACCTATTCTTTGGTATATGGCATGGAAGTTGTTTTTCCAATTGAGGTCAAAATCCCCTCTCTGAGGATTATGAAGGATGTAGGTTTGAATGAAGACAATTGGATTCAGACTCCACTTGATCAACTGAACTTAATTGATGAAAAGAGACTTACTGCTGTTTGCCATGGTCAGATGTATCAAAAACGGATGATCAAGGCATTCAACAAGAAAATCAGACGCCAAGTATATCAAGTTGGTGATCTAGTGATCAAACGTATCATTTTTCCATAAAGTGATCCCAGGGGAAAATGGACTCCTACCTATGAAGGACCATTTGTAATCAAGAACATATTATCCGGTGGGGCGATGATCTTGACCATCATGGATGGTGATGACCTGCCACACCCTGCGAACGCGGACATAGTCAAAAGATACTACGCATAAGAAACCTGCTAGGTTGACACACCTAGGCAAAAAGGGGCATCCCGGTGAACCAAAAAAGGTTCGGGCAAAAATTAGGGATAAAATATAAAAAAATATGTACACCCGGCAAGTTGAAAACCTGAAAGGGCGACTTGGGCAAAAAAGGGTTTCTCGATGGACTGAAAACCCGAAAGGGCGGTCCAGGAAAAAGTTAGGGAATTAAAGTGTATGACTATGTCTCGTCGGATCACTTAATGGACAACCTTTGACTTCCACTGACAAACTCGGAGTTTCTGATCAATTCAATCATCTTCGGACAAGGAAAATAGACAAGATATTCGAAGATATGAAGGCTATAGCAGAATGGGAACCCCCTGGGATTATTACACATAGTTATCTTTCTTTGTATAAATTTTTCTTGTTTTATGGCACCATTCTCTTACTAGAATGTTTGTCTCCTTTGTACAAAATACTTATTCAAAGTCAATACAAAGATATCTCTTTGAAAGTACAGAAAACTATTTGTCTTTTTCTTTACACTTGTGTTTTATTTGCAAAAAATGTCCAATGATTCATTGATGAACATATGCATTTGAACATAATTACTGCTTACAAATAAACAAATGAGAAGGACAATTATTGATAGGTTGAAAGGACAGGAAAACGTCTCTAGGCTATTCCATAAATAGTCCCCACAGTACGTCATTTAAGTCCCCAGCGGAACAATTTTCAAATTATTAATCCCCAGTAGAAATCGTCAAATTCTCAGGATTCCTCAAGAAAATCTTACAAGCAGTACATGGCATTGCTCTCACAACAGAATTTACTTCTCTCAACAAGACTTCGTCAGTATTTCAACTTCAAGACACGAGAATTCAACATAGCCTCAGCAGCATTCAAGGATTTATTTTCCTCAATCAAACAGCAATACAACAAATCAGCTTACATGCGTATACAATACATCCACATATCATAAACATTGATAAAGAAAATGCATTGCATCATACATTTAATGCAACATAACTTTGCGTTTCAGCTAACGTTTTACCCTTTTCAGGATAAGATTAACAGCTACCCTTAATAATATGCAATCAAATACAGTTCAGATACGCTCCAAACACGGATTCCATCCTGATACTCATTCAGATTCAACTTTCAGATACAGTGCAGATACGCTCCAGACACGGATGCCATCCTGATACTCATTCAGATTCAACTTTCAGATACAGTGCAGATACGCTCCAGACACGGATGTCATTCTGATACTCATTCAGATTTCTAAGTTCAGATACAGTTCAGATACGCTCCAGACATGGGTGCCATTCTGATACTCATTCAGATTTCAAGTTCAGATACAGTTCAGATACGCTCCAGACACGAATGCCATCCTAATACTCATTCAAATTCAACTTTCAGATACAGTGCAGATACGCTCCAAACACGGATGCCATTCTGATACTCATTCAGATTTCAAGATCAGATACAGTTCAGATACACTCTAGACACGGATGCCATTCTGATACTCGTCCAGATATAACCTTTCAGATACAGTTCAAATACGCTCCAGACACCAACGCCATTCTGATACTCATTCTTTCAGCTTACAACTTACAGTTCAACAAACATTTTTGGATGGAATCGACAAGCCCATCTCCAACAAGATTATGTCATTTCTCCAAATGGCATCTTTAAGCCCATTCCCTCAACTACACATCGTCGAGTGCAAATTTATGGGCACTCTAGTGTCCAATCATCTTTCACCTTTGAGTCACGAATGGCAAAGCTCGCCAATCTAACTCTTCAGGTTTAAGAAGATTGAACAGGGGCATCTGTTGTACCCCAAAATTTTCCCTCTCATTTATCAAGACTTTTCTCACAAGATCTCTTTGATTCAAGACTGGATTAGGGTTTGGTCAGCTCAAGACATCTCATCTTGCACTGATAACCCAAAATTAGGGTTTGAGTTTGCCCAAGTATTTTTGGACTATCAATGCTTCATATGACTTTCAAACATCATTATGGACCCCTAAGATTACTCATGACAAGTTTCAAGCCTTGAATCACATTTTTTATCAGTCAATTGGACAGTTGACCTAAAAATCATCTGTATTTGGGAAAAAGTCAACCATGGACAATTTACAGTAAAACTTCATAGTTTTTGATCAACATCAACATTTTAGACTCATATTTATCATTTAATCAAGTTTGGATTACAATTCCTCAAGAAATTTGATCAAATCATCAAAAGGGCAAAATGGTCAAAATTAGGGTTTTGATTGGGAAAGGCAATTTCTGATTTTTGACCTAGAAAATGACCAATTGGTTTGAAGCATGATTTCAAGGGTTAAATTTCATCATCTTTACCTAATAGCATGGTCCAAAACATTGCAATTTCATTAGGGTTGACAGATGAAATTTGCAGTCAATTGATCAAAAGTCAATTGTATACTGAAAAGTCAAACTTTGTCTTTTGGGTCAAAATCAAGTGCCAAGGATCATAATTCATCAAAACAGGTCAAAATATGAAACATTTTCATCAAGGAGTCAAAGTTTGAAGATTTGGTTTTAAAATTTGAAATTTTCTTAACTTCGAAATTTTTCTAAGTATAGAAAATTTCTTATTTTTCTCAACTTTAAGCCATTTTTTCACCATGATACAAGATGATTCAAAGAAAGTTCCCAACATGAAAGTTGTAGATCTCCATGAAATATACAAATTTTCTTCACACATTTTTCCTTAAATATGCTTGGATCTCAAGATATAATTTTGTGAATACGTGCCCATGAACTAAAGTAACTTAGTGAAATTTTGCCCTAATTTAGGCAGGTTTTTGACCCAACTTCATGGCAATTTTTCACCTAGTTCCAAGAGTAATATTGAAATTCATTTCAAAGATGAGTTATAGATAACATTGCAAGCTTTCCAAAATTTCAAAGAAATCCTTGAGATCATTTTTTAGTAAGGATAATCGAAGAGATGAAATTGGCAATTTCTCACTTTGAATTCAAGCCATTTCATGAAGAACAAAATTCAAATTTGAACCTATGCTGCCTAATTCTTGCTTTACAGGTCTAAAACTTGTTTCTAACTTCATAATTTAATTCTTATTCAGTTGACAAAGCCTTAATCCAAGCCCAAAGGTCTTTGTCCAAGCTTTAATTCCATAAATGGCATAAAGTTGCCATTGCCATTTTGAAAAAGCTTAACTTTTGCAACTTTCCAATTCTTGAGCATTGGACCTGTCTTCTCTGCAGACACAAGTCCTACAGACATAAAGAAATTGGTATAGCGCTTATACCAACTCCAAGCAGGCCAGTACAAGCATGTGAAGACTTGTCCCTTCACTTTGCTTCAAAAGCAAGAAAGTGTGCAAAAAGCCTACAGCTCAAAGATCTGTTGTGAAACTGACTTGGAACTTTCTCCATACTAATACACAAACATATTACAACTTAGAGCACGATTGCTAAGGGCCTGAAACACTTAAACACTCCTTATCACCAAAAAACTGTCAAAACTTGTAGTTTGTGTCAAAGCATATCAATCCATTAATTTGCTCGTGTGTTTCAAGTTTTAATCATTCAAACATTTTACCTACCTCATATCTAAGTGATCCAGACCATCATCTCTGCACTGTAACTCCTCCTTCTTCATCTGCCATTTTTGTTTTTCAAGCTTGCAGGTTGACTTGGATAGAGAGTTCCAGGCACTTCCAAAGCAAGGCAAGGATGGGAACATACTCAGGGAGGTTCAAGAAACCTAAATCAACCTTCAGGCCTTCCTAAATCTCACTCAAACTCCATTCACGATCTCAGCTGAAAGAGATAATAATTCCAACTTCTATCTCTTTATACAGGCATCCATTGGACAAGATTTGTGAAAGAAAAATGTATATATTATAGTGCTGAAGCCAACCATGTGCATAGATTTCATTTCTGATCATTATGTATAGAGAATTTTAGCATTCAAATTTCTGTAAAAATTAGGTTTAAAATTAGGGCTTTCAAAATTCGTTTTAATCTTTGATTGTTAGTTTCCATGATTTACATGGTTGAAATCGTGGGAATGAGTACTACCATTTTCATGTTGGAAGTTTTCATTTTCATGGAGAAATGAGAAAGATACAGGAGTTACGGCCAGCTTGAGGAAGAAGATGAAGTACAGGGCAAGGAAATTTCTTATGTTATGTTTTTATTGTTTCATATAAACCAACGGATGTACAGCCACCCCAGTGGCAAGGTAGCACGTTGGAAATGCATAGGTCGTGGGTTCGAACCTTGGCGCTACCTTTTGTTTTTTTCATATTTTTCCAGTTTCATTTTTTGTTGTTTTGCAGGATAGGCTTCAACATTGGGCCTAGCATTTTTTTCTAACATAACACCACCTAATTTCTCAGGATACCCCCTGGCCCATACATTTTATTTATTTGTTTTATTTTCTTTTCTTTGTTTCATTAAATATTTTCTTTAATACATAAAATCATAAAAAATATAAACATGATAAATTTTGAATTTTGTTTATTTTATTTTATTGTCACATAAAAAAATATTTTTATTAAACTATATATTAATTATTTCTTTCTTAAATAAACTTGTAAATATAATAGAATTAGGTTAACTATTTTATTCCTTTTTTATTCATACTTGTAAAATATTTATTTTTGATATATAAAAACTAAATATTTCATAAGATATTATTTATTATTTTTAATACAAAAATACACAAAAAAATAATACCTAAAGAACCTTATTTTATTTTAAATTAGAAATTAGGGTTAACTTTTGTTTTCAATAATTAATTTCTTTTTCTCAAGTTATTAGGTTTAGCTCAAAATTCCTCTTCACATAAAAAAACAAAACAAAATCTTTTTCTTGCATGTACATAATATTGCATATTTAAATATTGTATTTGTTTATTCCAATATTCGTACGAATTCGATTTGGTTGTAATAGCTTAATTAGATTTATATTATTGCAAATCCCCATTGATAATTTGTATTCCCCCCTCCCATAAAAATGTTGTAATAGCGTAGTAAATCTTTAAATTACGCAATTTACCGCTTTTATATACCATGCTAGTAATTAGGGTTTGTATGGCAAGATAAAAACAAATCAAAAAGAAAAAGTCTAATCCAAGACAAAATCAAAACACAAAAATAACACACTTGCATACAAGCATCCTTAGGGTTTCTCCACTTGGTTGCCTTATACAAGAATGGCCATATTACGCATGCAAAGTATCTTGGCAAAACAAACAAATATAAGATCATAGTCCCTCGATGACGCTATTCAAAGTTGCCTTACAAAAATGATCTTAGTCCCTCAAAAAATGCTAAGATACTTTGCAAAATTGTTAATCATGGTTGTACGATGACCCACGCCCATCCCATTTACATCCAAAGATAGGGTTGCTTACCAAATCAATGGTAAGACAACAATGTCAAAGGAATAGAAAATGAACAAGAAAGACATTTGAGTAGGTAGATTGCTTCTAGTTACTTGCTCTATTTTCAAACAACTATCCTTGCTATTTTCAAAACAAACACACACATTTCCAAACATTTTACAAACATTGAAAACATTTTCAAAAAGACAAACATCTTTGTATACATTCTTAGGAACGAGAATCATTACAAAGATTGCCTAAACAATGGCCTCTTTTACAAAATACTTTCAAAACCACACCAAACACAATTTCAAACAACAAAAGAAAGTGATCTAGCAAGTAACTAAGAGCCCATGGAAAACCATGGATGAAAAAGGTTATAATACCTTCCCTTTTCATAATCTACCCCCCGAACTCAAGAAACAATCTCAAAGGTCTTTCTTGTGCTCTTTCAACTTTCCTTTTGGATAAAAGAGAAGTCAGTGGTGACTCTTGCTAAACCGCAACATTTGAGATAAAACACAAAACCCTCAAGTCAGTTCTCCCACTGTATCACACAAAGAAGAAGTTGTCCAACCAGATTCAAAAGAGGTATAGGAAGAAGAAGATTATTCTAAAAAACAATATCCTCCAGCCGACGACAAGTATAAGCATCCAGAAGAACGGTTAAGTGCAATGGAAATCTAAAAAGTGCATGGATTGGACTTTGAGGAGTTGGGTTTAATATATGGGATTGTCATCCCTCCAAAATTCAAAGCACCGGTGTTCGCCAAATATGATGGAGTTTCATGACCTAAAATGCATCTCAGGTCCTATGTATGGAAAATCCAGCCTCATACCGCTGACAAGGATTTATGAGTACACTTCTTCCAAGACAGTTTGTCTAGAACTCAACTTGATTGGTTTTATCAGTTAGAAAGAGCCAATGTTAATAACTGGGAAGATCTGGCTACTGCCTTTTACAAACAATACCAATACAACGCTGATCTTGCACCCACCCGTACTCAACTCCGGAGTATGTCCATGATTTCAAGTGAGGGCTTTAAGGACTATGCGCAAAAATGGAGGGACTTAGCAGGAAGAGTCCAGCCTCCTCTATCTGAAAGAGAATTGGTAGACATGTTTTTGGGCACCTTGTCTGGTCCCTTCTTTAATCACTTAATTGGGAGTTCATCGGCAGGTTTTACCGAATTGATATTGACCAGAGAAAAGGTAGAAGCCGGGATAAAGAATGGGAAGATTCAAAAAGATGCATCCTCTACTGCTGTAAGGAAACCATTCATTGGAAAGAAAGAATTGGATGTTGTATATCCTCAGAGAAATCAAGATAAGGCTGAACGCCGTCTAACGGTGGGGATTGTCATGACTCCTAAACCAGCACCTGCTCAATAAAGAAGCAACCATCCAAGAATGGAAAGACCAGTCAGACAATTCACCCGAATTAATATGAAACCATCTCAAGTATTCTGGCATTTGTTAAGGCCTAACCTAGTGAATTTGAAAGAAACTCCAAAGAATCCTAACACAACCTCTCCTCACTATCATCCTAATGCCCGCTGTGCATACCACTCTGAGAGTCCTGGCCATGACACTAACAACTGTTGGGCTCTAAAGAACAAAGTACAAGACCTCCTTGAAGCCAAAGATATTGAGTTCGACACGCCACAAAAGCCTAATGTCATTACTACCCCTATGCCCAAGCACGACCGTGATATCAACACCGTCGAGGAAGATATGTTTGTCACTTCAGTTGATGAACTTGTGACCCCACTCTTGACTATCAAAAAGAACTTGTTGAATTTCAATGTTTTCCAGGCTGTGATGAAAGTTGTCATTTCTATTTATCCTCACCAGCCAATTGTCCTTTATTGAAAGCAGGCGTTCAGTGCCTAATAGATAACAAGGAAATTTTGTTCGAAAAGACTTCTATTCCAACTGTTTCTTATAATGATGTTTCCATCGTGACCATTTTCGACAATTCTTCCAGGGTCTCCAGCAAAAGACCCGTTAGAATTACATCAGTTCTAAAAGTAGCTCCGTTGATAATTACAATGCCTGGACCAATCCCGTATTCGTCAAACAAAACCGTACCATGGAATTATGGAGGAGATATCTACTACCACGGTATCAAGCAAGATTGGCCATCGGCTGAAGATTCAAGTTCCGGGAAAGTTGATTCCAATATCATTAATATCGCAGGGACTAGTAAGATAACCCGAAGCGGAAGGATATTCTCTCCAGAAATTGCTCCCCCAAAAGCAGTTTCTGGACCCGTAATCATTCATGTTGTTGTTGCTCCTCCAAAGGTTATTCATAGTCCTACAATCATCTCTGTTAATACTCCTGCTGACAAAACTGTTAGGATCCCTGTTATCGCCCCTACTGACATTCCTGCTGCCGAGTCAAATGAGACTCGAGGTAAAGGTATTTTGGTTGAGCCTGTCCGGACGAAGGCACAATCAGTAGTTATCCCTGAGACCTCTCGGAAAGAGATGGAGGAAATTCTGAAGATCATAAAAAGAAGCGACTACAATGTAGTCGAGCAACTGGGGAAAACTCCATCAAAAATTTCCATGCTGGCTTTAATACTATGTTCTGAGGCTCATGCAAAAGCCTTGGTAAAGTTCCTCAAAACTGCCCATGTACCCCAAGAAACATATGTCGATCAGTTCCAAGACTGTATAGCCAGCTTGACTGCAGATAATGGCTTAGGTTTTTCATATGTTGATTTAACGCCAAGAGGGGGAAGCATAATGAGGCATTGCATGTCTCAGTCGAATGCATGGGAACGACCTTGGCTCATGTTTTGGTTGACACTGGTTCGTCTCTGAATGTATTGCCTAAAACGGATCTTGATAGGCTTGATTGTGAAGGATTGACATTGAAACCGAGTAACATAGTAGTGAGGGCTTTTGATGGCTCAAAAAGGATGCTTCATGGGGAAGTGGGCATCCCCATAAAAGTTGGAACCCAAACATTTGATTTAACTTTTTATGTAATGGATATTCGCCCTTCATACTCCTGCTTATTAAGCCGGTCGTGGATTCACAATGCTGGCGATGTTACTTCTACGTTGCATCAAATGTTGAAATATCCAATTCAAGGGAAAATCATCATTGTTCATGGAGAAGAAGAGTATATGGTCAGCCATCTAAATTCCTTCAGATATGTGGAGCTAGATGGTGAATTTATTGAAACTCCATTCCAGCACTTTGAAGAAGTCCTGCGGACTGTGGCGGTAACCAAGGTTGTGTCTCAAGTTCCCAAGATCACAAGACCTCCACTCAAGATGTCTTCTTTAAAGGATGCCAAGGCACTGATAGAAGAAGGTGGGTGCACTATTTGGGGATAACTCCTAGATATCCCATACAAATCTGACAAATTTGGTCTGGGTTTCACTTCAGGTGCCCAGAAGGCTGTACGTCATGCTCGTGCTGGAGGACCATCCTTGAAGATCAGCAACTACCAAGTCAGCACCGTGGAGGATGATGAAGACAGCTACAACCTGGAGGATTGGGTTTTCCTAACTATCAGTGGAGGGCTTAGCAACTGGGAGGCTAGAGATTTTTGTCCCGATCACTTTTATCCCACAGTAATTTGTCTTTACATTTTGTTGGATCTTTAATATTAAAATAATTCAGACTCTTAAAACCTTGTGTCTTACCCGAGGCACAATGGTCCATTTGTAAGGGTTATTGTCTCATTTCCATATGACATCAATGAATCATGGACGTTTTTGCATACAAACTTTGTGCTCATTGTTTTTATTTTTACATTTTCATTTCTTTCAAAGATAGTTATACTCTTACACATACTCACACTCATAATGCAGGTCTACATCCATTAGGGATCCCATGGGTAACAGTTCTGCTATGGCCTTTTGTAACTCTGAAAATCTAATCTACCAAGCCGAAGACGAAGGTGAGGAAGATTGTGAAGTACTAGGGGAACTTGCCAGATTACTACAACAAGAAGAGAGGACCATTCAGCCCCACGAGGAACCAGTGGACACAATCAACCTAGGTACCGAAGAAGACAAAAGAGAAGTCATGGTGGGTGCCAATCTGGAACCCAGTGTCAAAGAACGTCTGATTCAGTTGTTGCACGATTATGTTGAGGTCTTTGCTTGGTCGTATGAAGACATGCTAGGACTTGATGCAGATATCATAGTACATGGTCTACCTACAAAAGAGGACTGTCCTCCGGTAAAAAAAAAGGTCCGTCGAATGCGACCAGACATGTCAGAGAAGATTAAAGCAGAAGTCATGAAGCAATTCAACATTGGATTCTTGGCCGTCACCTCCTATCCGCAATGGGTTTCCAATGTTGTTCCCGTGCCCAAAAAGGACGGCAAGGTACGAATGTGCGTGGACTACAGTGATTTGAATAGGGCAAGCCCTAAGGACAATTTCCCACTACCCCACATTGATGTTCTTGTTGACAATACGATACAACATAAAGTGTTTTCTTTCATGGACGGTTTCTCAGGCTATAACCAAATCAAAATGGCGCCTGAGGACATGGAGAAAACAACCTTTGTCACACAGTGGGGCACGTTCTTCTACAAGGTTATGCCATTCGGACTGAAGAATGCTGGGGCAACCTATCAGCGTGCCATGGTAGCTCTATTTCACGACATGATACATCAATAAATAGAAGTCTATGTGGACGGCATGATAGTTAGGTCTCAAACAGAAGAAGAGCATCTTGATCATTTACAGAAACTCTTTGAGAGACTAAAGAATTAAAAGCTGAGGTTGAACCGAAATAAATGCACCTTTGGGGTGAGGTCTGGTAAACTCCTAGGCTTTGTCGTCAGCAATAAAGTTATTGAAGTAGATCCCGCCAAGGTGAAAGCGATACAAGAGATGCCTGCTCCTCGTACTGAGAAGGAAATCAGAGGATTCTTGGAACATTTAAACTACATTGCCAAATTCATTTCTCACCTAACAGCTACTTGTGAACCAATCTTCAAATTACTTAAGAAAGATGAAGTAGTCAAATGAAATGACGAGTGCCAAACTGCTTTCGACAAGATCAAAGAGTACCTACAAGAGCCTCCTGTTTTGATGCCACCAGTTGAGGGAAGACCGTTGATCATGTATCTGACTGTTTTTGAAAATTCAATGGGGTGTGTGTTGGAGCAGCATGACGAGTCTGGCCGAATAGAGCATGTTATTTATTACCTGAGCAAAAAGTTTACCGACTGTGAAACAAGATATTCACTGCTCGAGAAAACTTGCTGCACTCTGGCATGGGCTGCTCGCCAGCTAAGACAGTATATGCTGACCCATACTACCTTATTGATATCTAAAATGGATCCAATAAAATACATCTTTGAGAAACCTGCTCTCTCTGGGAGAATAGCAATATGGCAGATGATCTTGACAGAATATGACATACAGTATACTACCCAGAAAGAAATAAAGGGAAGTGTACTGGCTGATCAGCTTGTTCACCAAGCTGTGGAAGACTACCAGTCCATGAAGTTCAAATTCCCAGATGAAGACATCATGATGGTAAACAACTATGAAGAATTCAGACCATATGACGGACCTGAACAAGGATCCCGATGGACCCTGGTTTTTGATGGGGCATCTAACGCACTCGGAAATGGTATTGATGTTGTACTCATATCTCCTGAAGGATGTCATACTCCTTTTACGGCAAGACTCTGCTTCAATTGTACAAACAACATGGCAAAATACGAGGCATGCATTTTTGGTCTCAAAGCTTCCATAGATTTGGGGATCAAGTCCTTAAATGTATTCGGAGATTCAGCTTTGGTTATCAGCCAAATCAAAGGTGAATGGAACACCAAACACCCTAACCTTATCCCCTACAAAGAAAATGTGTTGACATGGCTCCCATATTTTGAGAAGATTACCTTCGAGCATTTCCCGCGAGAAGAAAATCATCTAGCAGACGCACTAGCCACAATGTCATCAATGTTTAAACTTAAATGGGATAACGAGGCTCCCCATATCACCATTGAACGAATGGAGGAACCAACTCACTGTCACGAGATTAATACTGAAGAAGTAGTGGACCAGCCTTGGTTTCATGAAGTCAAGAGGTATCTTAAGGCCCAAGAATATCCAGAAGGAGCTTCAGTCAATGATAAGAAGTTCTTAAGGAGATTCTCTGCTAAATTCTTCCTTAGTAATGGCATTCTCTATAAACGTAACCATGACTCTGTGTTACTTCAGTGCATAGACAAGGTTGAAGCGGAAAAGATCATGGTTGAGTTACATGAAGGCACTTTTGGCACCCATTCCAGTGGACATACGATGACAAAGAAAATTCTACGAGCAGGCTATTACTGGTCTACCATGGAAGCAGACTGCTATCAACACTCTCGAACCTGCCACAAGTGTCAGATTTATGCTGACAAGGTGCACGTACCTCCGGTTCCTCTGAATATCTTGACGTCTCCTTGGCCCTTTTCTATGTGGGGCATCGATATGATTGGGGAAATCAAGCCAACAGCCTCTAATGGACACCGCTTCATCTTAGTGGCCATTTATTATTTTACAAAGTGGGTTGAGGCAGCCTCATTCGCTTCCGTCACCAAGAATGTTGTCGCCCAGTTCATCAAGCAGAATCTCATTTGTTGTTACGGTATCCCGAAGAAGGTCATCACAGACAATGGTACGAATCTAAACAATACTATGATCACCGCCCTGTGCGAGCAATTCAAGATCCAGCATCACAATTCTTCCCCTTATCGGCTGAAGATGAATGGTGTTGTCGAAGCCGCAAATAAGAACATCAAAAAGATCATACAGAAAATGACAGTCACATAGAAAGACTGGCATGATATGCTACCATTCGCTCTCTACGAATATCGTACCATAGTGCGCACATCAACCGGGGCAACACCCTACTCTCTGGTATACGGCATGGAGGTTGTCTTGCCTATTGAGGTCCAGATCCCCTCTCTGAGAATTATGAAGGATGCAGGGCTGAATGAAGAAGATTGGATCCAGACTCGACTTGATCAACTGAACTTGATTGATGAGAAAAGGCTTACTGTTGTCTGTCATGGTCAAATGTATCAAAAACGAATGATCAAGGCTTTCAACAAAAAGGTCAGACGCCAAGTATATCAAGTCGGGGATTTGGTGATCAAACGTATCATACTGCTGCAAGGTGATCCCAGGGGAAAATAGACTCCAACATATGAAGGACCATTTGTAATCAAAAGCATATTCTCTGGTGGAGCAATGATCTTGACTACCATGAATGGCGACGACCTGCCGCACCCTGCGAATGCAGACATAGTCAAAATATACTATGCATAAGAGACTCGCTAGGTTGACACACCTGGGTAAAACAAGGGCATCCCGGCGAACCAAAGAGGTTTGGGAAAAAATTAGGGATAAAACAAAAAAAATTTGTACACCCGGCAAGTTGAAAACCCGAAAGGGCAACTTGGGCAAAAAAGGGTATCCCGGTGGACTGAAAACCCGAAAGGGCGGTCCAGGAAAAAGTTAGGGAATTAAAGTGTATGACTATGTCTTGTTGGATCACCTTACGAACAACCTGACAAACTCATAAGTTCTGATCAATCCAATCAGCTTCAGACAAAGCAACAAATAGACAAGATGCTCAGAGACACGAAGGCTATAGCAGAATGGGAACCCCATGGGATTATTGCACATAGCTATCTTTTCTTTGTATAAAAAATTTCATTTTTTTACGACGGCATTCTCTTACTAGAATGTTTGTCTCCTTGTACAAAATTACTTACTCAAAGTCAATACAAAGATATCCCTTTGAAAGTGTAAAACTACCTGTTTTTCTTTACTCTTGTGTTTTGTTTACAAATAAACAAAATAGAAAGACAATCACTAATGGCTTTAAGAGATAGGGAAATCTCTCTAAGTTATTTCCATGAAATCCCCTGCAATGTGCAATTTAATCCCCAGCGGAACAAAGCTTCCAGTTATCAATCCCCAGTAGAAGTCATCCAATTTCTTAGGTTTCCCCAACAGGTTTTTACAAGCAGCACATAGCATTTCCCTTACAACAGGGTTTATTTCTCAACGAAAATTCATCAACACTTCAACTTCACAACATGAAGACTTACACTCCATATCCTCAACAGCAGTCATGGATTTATTTTCCCCAATCCAACAACAGTGCAACAGATTAGCTCACATACGCATATCACATCCATATATCATAAACATCGATAACACGAACGCATATATCACAATCTCATTGTACCATGCATTTCATACATCATGACATTGCATACAGCTAATGTACTTACCCTTTTCAGGATAAGATTAATCAAATGACTATCATTAACAAATTACAAAGGTCGGAAATTGATACTTAAGACAAGCCAGGACAATTATCTACACGACCAACTAAAGCAATCCAGTACGGGTTCTTCAGATTCAACTTTTGATACAGTTCAGATACGCTCCCGACACGGATGCCATTCTGATACTCATTCAGATTCAACTTTTAGATACAGTTCAGATACACTCCAGACACGGATGCCATTCTAATACTCATTCAGATTCAACTTTCAGGTACAGTTCAGATACGCTCCAGACACGGATGCCATTATGATACTCATTCAGATTCAACTTCTAGATACAGTTTAGATACGCTCAAGACACAAATGCCATTCTGATACTCATTCAGATTCAACTTCCAGATACAGTTCAGATACGCTCCAGACACGGACGCCATTCTGATACTCATTCAAATTCAACTTTCAAACTCAGCTCAGATACACTTCAGACACGGACGCCATTCTGATACTCGTTCAGTTTAAACTTACAAATATGATTCAACAATCATTTATGGATGGCATCTACAAGCCCATCTCCAACAACTTTCCATCATCCCTCCAAATGGCATCTTTAAGTCCATTCCCTATACCATCAACCTTCACATCACCGAGTGCAAATTTTTGGGCACTCTAGTGTCCAATCATCTTCCACCTTCGAGTTACAAATGGCAAAAACTCGCCAATTTAACTCTTCAAGCTTAATAAGATTAAAGAAGGGCAGCTATTGTACCCCAAAATTTTCCCTCTCATTTATCAAGAATTTGCTCACAAGATCTCCTTGGACTCAAGACCGCACTAGGGTTTGATCAGCTCAAGACCCCTCCTTAAACACTGATGACCAAAATTAGGGTTTAAGATTGCACAAGGATATTTGAACTTTCAATACCCCATATGACTTTCATGGATCACTATGGACCCTCAAGATCACTCATGTCAAGTTTCAAGCTTTGGATCACACTTTTGCTCAGTCAATTGAGCAGTTGACCTAAAAATTAGCTGTGTTGAGGAAAAAGTCAACTATGGCTAATTTACAGTCAAACTTCATAATTTTTTATTCACATCAATAATTTAAACTCATATGTATCATTTAATCAAGTTTGGACCACAACTCCTCAAGAAATTTGATCAAATCTTCAAAAGGGCAAAATTGTCAAAATTAGGATTTTGACTGGGAAAAGGCAATTTCTGATTTTTGACCTAGCAAATGATAAATTGGTTTAAAGAATGATCTCAAGAGTCCAATTGCATCATTTTTACCTAATGAAATGACTCAAAATTTTGCTCAAGTCCAATAGATTGACAAATGAATTTTCAGTCAACTGATCAAAGTCAACTGTATACTGAAAAGTCAAACTTTGACTTTTTGGTAAAATTCAAATTCCAAAGATCAAAATTCATCAAAATATGAAACTTATTCATCAATAAATCAAAAATTCAATATTTCATTTTGAAAAGTTAAAATTTCTAAACTTAGAAAATTTTCTAAGTGTTGGAATTTTTTTATTTTTTCATAACTTTGAGCAAACTTTTTACCATGATGCAAGATGATTCAAGAGAAACTTCCAACATGAAAGTTGTAGATCTCCATGAAATATATAACTTTTATTAACAAAACTTCTTCCAAAAGTGCTTGGATCTCAAGTTATAATTTTAAGAACACGTTGGTCATGAAACAAAACACTTAGTGAAATTTTGCCCTAATTTGGTCAGGATGTTGACCCAACTTCATGGCACTTTTTCATATAGTTCCAAGGGGAATATTCAAAATCAATTCAAATATTTGTTGTAGATCACATTGCAAGATTTCCAAAATGTACAAGAACTCCTTCAGATCATTTTTGAGTAGGGAGAATCGAAGAGATGAAGTTAGGGTTTTATCACTTGATTTACAAGTCATTTTGTGATGAACCAAATTCAAAACTCAAACTATGCTGCATAAAATCTACTTTGCAGGCCTCAAACTTGTTAGGCAATCCATAATTAATGACTTCCGCAACTGTTAGAGGTCTCATTTCAAGCATTCAATGCATGGTCATGCTTTATATCCATTTTTGGAAGAAAGTGTACATTGCCATTTTGATAAAGTGCTTTTTTGCACAAAACTTGTTCTTGAGCCTTGCACTTGTTCTCTTCTGATCATACAAGTCCTATAACTCATAAGAAATGGTTTAGACACTTACAATCACTCAGCCCATGTTTGTACTACACATTGAAACTTGGTTTCCCTCTTTTCTAAAAATCAATTAACCTAGCCAAAAGCTTGTAACTTGTACTTCTGACTTGCCAATGCACCCCAATCCTTTTACTTATAGATACACAAACTATTTGCATCAAGGGGACAAATGTTGAAGCCCTGAAAATACCTAGAACTCAGAATCACATCTCATACCTCCATTTTCACATAAATTGACCAAAAACTTTAAACTCATAACTCCCTCGTGCATTTTCATGTAGATATCATTGCCCTAAAGCTAACCATGTTCATAGTTTCCATTAATTTTGCCTGAGCTTAGAGAATTTTAAGATTGAATTTTCTGAGATTTTTAGGGTTCAGAATAGGGCCATTAAAATTCATGTTTATCTTTGAGCTATAGTTTTAATGCTTTATATTTCTGAAACTGTGAGGAAATTTTCTACAAGTTTCATGTTTACAGTTTTCATTTTTGTTGAGATTTGAATGAGTTACAGAAGCTCTGGCTGGGCGTGAGGTTGAAGATGAAGTTCAGGCCATGGAACGTGTTTGCCTTATGTATTTATTGTTTGATTTATATAAACAGATGTATAGCCGCCCTAGTGGTAGAAGCGCGTGCCTGTAACCTAAGGGACCTGGGTTCGAGCCCTAGTGGTACCCTTTTGATTTTTTCCATATTTTTGCATTTTCTGACCCTTTTTTGCAGGCGCTGGGCTTCATCTTTGGGCCTTGTCTTTCTAACCCCCCCCCCCCCCCCCATGGACTATTTGCACCCTTGGTCAAATTTTATTTTATTTTCTTATTTTCATTTTATATATTTTCTCAATTATTTTTCTAATACTAAAAAATCATTAAAAAAATACAAAAATAGTAGATTTATATTTTAACTTAGTTTATTTATTTTTTCTCACAAAAACAATTTTATTCAACCACACTTTATTTATTTTACTAATTATTCTTGTAAATTTAATTAAAGCTAGGATATTATTTATTTTCTTTTACACCAATTAAAATATATTATTTTAATATAAAAAAAGGCCAAAAATATTTTATAATACTATAAATCATTTTCAAGACAAAAATACAAAAATACTTTTCTTAAACTTAATTTCCTTTTAATCAATTAATAGACTTAGGGTTTTATTTAAAATCGTTTCTTATTAAGTTAGGTTTACTTTTATTATTTTAATTAATTATTTTCTTTTAATTAATTAGGTTAAAACAAATTCCATTTTCCTAAAAAAATCCAAACAAAAATATCTATTTTTCTTTATATTTGCATTCTTGCATATTTATTCATTTTGTACATTATTTCCATTTAATTTCTTGTACAAATTCAATTTGGTTGTAGTAGATTAATTAGGTTTATATTCTTGCAATCCCCATTTACAATTTGTACACCCCCTTCCCACAAGTATTGCAATAGCGTAGTAACTTTAAATTCCGCAATTTATCGCTTTATACATAACATGCTAGTAATTAGGGTTTGTATGGAAAGATTAAAACCAATACTTAGAAAACCCTAATTCAAGACAAAATCAAGCATGAAAAGAATACACTTGCACACAAACACCCCTAGGGTAAACCCACTTGGTTGCCTTTACAAAATGGCCATATTACGCATTTGAGGTATCTTAGCAAAAACAAACAAATACAAGATCATAGTCCCTCGATTACGCTATCTAAGTTGCCTTTCCAATGATCTTGGTCCCTAAGAGAGAATGCTAAGATACCTTGCAATGTTGCTAATAATGGTTATACAATGACCCACGCCCGTCACGTTTACATCCAAAGATAGGGTTAATTACCAATTCAATGGTAAGATAACAATGTCAAAGGAAAAGAAAATGAACAAACAAGACTTTTGAGTAGGTAAAATGCTCCTAATTACTTGCTCAATTTCAAATAAAATATCCTTGCTATTTTCAAAACAAACACCTACACTTTCAAACATCTTACAAACTTGAAAACATTTTCAAAAGATCAAACATCTTTGTATACATTCTTACGAAAGAGAATCATTACAAAGATTGCCTAAACAATGGCCTCTTTACAAAATACTTTCAAAAACCACACAAAGCACAATTTCAAACAAAAGCAAGTGATCTAGCAAGTAACTAAGAGCCCATGGAAAACCATGGATGAAAAGGGTGCTAATACCTTCCCTTTTCATAATCTACCCCCCAAACTCAAGAAATAATCTCAAAGGTCTTTCCTGTGCTTATTCACCTTTCCTTTTGGATAAAAGAAAAGTCGGTGGCGACTCTTGCTAACCGCAACATTTGCAATCAAACACAAAACCTTCAAGTCAGTTCTCCCACCGTATCACAGGCGGTCTAGGCAAAAATTAGAGACAAAAATGGAATAAAATTTCCCGCTAAGATGAAAACCCGCAAGGGCAGCTTAGGCAAAAGTTAGGAACTTTCTTGGCAAGTAACTACATCAGACAAGACTTGATCATTGAAGCAACAATCTTCTTGGATCCTCACTGTACTTCAACGAAAGTTGCTTCTCAGAATTTCAAAGTTATTAGAGGGAATAATGGCCATTGTATCTCAATGTATCTTTTCCATTATATATTACCATTTTCCGAACTTTGTAATCATCTGTGGAGTCTCGCAATTCACAGACTACCATTCTATCAATAAAATTTGAGCTTTTACCCAATTCTTTGTAATTCTTATTTTATTCAGCTTACAAAGACTATGTTTATTATTAATAATAGTTTTCAAAGCAAAAAGATTAAATAAAAAGAATTTACAACTTACTTTTACTTTAGATTTTGTGATTCAAGAGGAAAACAAAAGTGATGATCCCAGGATAGGACGAACTCCAATAATTTTTGGAATTTTTGTTTCCTCCGGGAAGGTTTTCTCAGGTCGTTTTCGCTGGTATGCGTGTGCTTTTTGTATATTGAAGATGATACCAATTGGCGTAAGGTGTGGTATTGGGTTTGTGATCCCATTTTCCCCAGTCAAGTCGTAATTCATTTTTTATTTTGGGTTTGCATGGTCTGAGACCTCTATCCCAGATTCCCCAGCGAAGTCTTCCCTCATATGATGAAAGATATTTTTCCCTTGGTGTGCTGAGATGGAACTATTTGCAAAATGTCGCTCTTTCTACAGTATTAGCATTATTATTGGTATTTATTTCTCAGGAAACTAGACCAGGGCAATATATTCTCTAAGAAGCATTGAGATAGTTGTCAACCCTTTGGGTTTTCACCCGTCAAGTGTTGGGTTTGATATAAAATCCCCATGAGTTTGACCTTTTTCTATGATGTTGACTCCTTGATTCCCCAGGAAGGCTAATCCATGGCATCTTTTGTTAGAATAAGTTTGCATGATATGAAGACTCAATCCAAGATTCCCCAGTGAAGGCTTCGCTATTTGATAGAATCCTTTTATCCCCCATGCATGATGAGATTTGACTCATTTGCGAAGCATCTCCCTTTTGGCAGTACTTGCATTTTGTTTGATTGTTTGATAGTCAGGCAAGGGCAATGTTTCATTTAAGAAGTGTTGAGGCATTTGTCAATTTTTTGGGTTTTCACCCACCAAGTGCTGGGTTTGATTTAAAATCCCCATAAGATTGATTTCTTGCTATTATGTGTGACTTCTTAACTCCCCAAGTTGTTATCCCCATGAGGTTTCATATTTTTCCCCAGAGAAGTTGGTGCAATACTTACTCTCAATATGGAAGAACGTATCTTGATTTCCCCTCTTCGATGTGGTGTTGGCCTCCCCAATGAAGTCAGCACGAGGTCCTCAGTTGATATCTCGATAATTATGCATTATCTCCCCTAGTGAAGTCTGTATGATATTTCCCCAATGAAGTCAGCTCGAAATCCTCAATTGATGTTTTACTGATATGGTTTCCATCTGTCTTAATTGAAATCAGTATTGCAATCTCCAGTAGAAGTGTGGACTGTGAAAACATTTTTCCCCATTGAAGTCTGAGTGCTATTTCCCGGTGAAGCCTGGAGAATGATTTTATATCCCTGTATTTGTACTGTTTTGTTGCTATGATTTGATTATTTTCGGGTTATGTTCCTTCCCAATGAAGTTAAGTCGTGAAATAGGATTTTGTCTCCTCGTTTGGTGCTTATTAACTTATGGAATGCTCACCTTGGATGTGATTTAGCCGAGTGTTGATTGTGCCTTAGTTGGTTTTTCCTGGTTACTCCAAGTGTTATATGTCTGTTTTGTCAGCATATACATAATAACACTCATACATTCATACATACATCATGCGTAGTTAAATTTAGCAAATCATTTCTTATTCACATTCGTTAATATTTTGTTGACATATTACCCTATTTTGCAGAGTTGTGTTGTCCTCTCTTCAATAGACTGTCGACCTTAAGAAGAAAGTGTATATTCTTTCAATTTCCCCACTGAGTTATCTCTCGTGGAAGATTTTTGCTTTTGCCTTCCTGTACAGCTCTTTGTCTGGATAGATTGGGTTTCCCTATTGAGTTTATTTCTTAAAGGATGTATTTTGGTTGACTGTTTCACTCCAGTTTATTTCTGGTTTGAATTTTTGTTTCCAAGCAATATTATTACTTTGGATTTCTGCAAACTTCGAGCATTGGTTTGAGAATGTGAATTTATTTTGGCACGAGAAAACTTTTATCTCCTCAGCAGGAATATATTTTCATTCCCTAGGAAGTCATGATTCATTCCCCAGGAAGTCATGACTCATTCCCCAGGAAGTCATATTTCTTTCCCTAGGAAGCCATATTGCTTTCCCCAGAAAGTCATTTTTATAATCCTTCCCATAACAGCAAATAACAGGTCTATTTATTTGAGCAATTTATACTTCCCCGTAAGAGTCGACGTTACTTTTTTGCTATCTTCTTTATGAGTGGATAGTTTGCATTTCATTGTCAAATCACTCTAGGGATGGCAAGTCTTTCAATATGGCAGAGACAGTTCATTGTGAAATCTTTACAAGTGGTAGTGTCTTTATTTGAGACAACTTATATATTACCCTTTCTAGGCGGAATGCCTTGGTTAAAGAAGAAGTTGAGACCCGTTCTAGGTGAAACGCCGGAATTTTGGAGAAACTGGTTATCTTTTTGCTACCTTCAATGAATGTTCATCGTCAGTGAACGTCAGTGCTATGATATTTCCTCTCTACCTTCAGTGAAAGTTGGTAGTTCATCGTCAGTGAATGTCGATGATATTTCACTTCTGTCTACCTTCAGTGAAAGTTGGTAGTTCACCATCAGGGAACGTTGGTGATTGTTATCTTTTTGCTACCTTCAGTGAACGTTGGTAGTTTATCGTCAGTGAACGTCGATGCTATGATATTTTCTCTCTACCTTCAGTGAAAGTTGGTAGTTCATCGTCAGTGAACGTCGATGATATTTTCTCTTACTACCTTTAATGAAAATTGGTAGTTCACCATCAGTGAATATTGGTGATTGTTATCTTTTTTCTACCTTCAAGAAAGTTGGTAGTTCACCGTCAGTGAACGTCGGTGCTATGATATTTATTTTCTCTCCACCTTCAATGAAAGTTGGTAGTTCACCATCAGTGAACGTTGGTGATTGTTATCTTTTTTCTACCTTCAGTGAATGTTGGTAGTTCACCGTCAGTGAACGTCAGTGCTAAGATATTTCTTTTCTCTCTACCTTCAGTGAAAGTTGGTAGTTCACCATCAGTGAACGTTGGTGATTTTTATCTTTTTCTACCTCCAGTGAATGTTGGTAGTTCACCGTCAGTGAACATCGGTGCTATGATATTTCTCTTCTCTCTACCTTCAGTGAAAGTTGGTAGTTCACTATCAGGGAACGTTGGTGATTGTTATCTTTTTGCTACCTTCAGTGAACGTTGGTAGTTCAGTGTCAGTGAATGTCGGTGCTATGATATTTTCTCTCCATCTTCAGTGAAAGTTGGTAGTTCATCGTCAGTGAACATCGATGATATTTTCTCTTACTACCTTCAGTGAAAGTTGGTAGTTCACCATCAGTGAACGTTGGTGATTGTCATCTTTTTGCTACCTTCAGTGAATGTTGGTAGTTCACCGTCAGTGAATGTCGGTGCTATGATATTTCTTTTCTCTCTACATTCAGTGAAAGTTGGTATTTCACCATCAGTGAACGTTGGTCATTGTTATCTTTTCTACCTTCAGTGAACGTTGGTAGTTCACCGTCAGTGAACGTCGGTGCTATGATATTTCTTTTCTCTCTACCTTCAGTGAAAGTTGGTAGTTCACCATCAGTGAACGTTGATGATTATTATCTTTTTGCTACCTTCAGTGAATGTTGTAAGTTCACCGTCAGTGAACGTCGGTGTTATGATATTTCTCTTCTCTCTACCTTCAGTGAAAGTTGGTAGTTCACCATCAGGGAACGTTGGTGATTATTATCTTTTTGCTACCTTCAATGAATGTTGGTAGTTCACCGTCAGTGAACGTCAGTGCTATGATATTTTCTCTCTACCTTCAGTGAAAGTTGGTAGTTCATCGTCAGTGAACGTCGATGTTTGTCTCTCTACCTTCAGTGAATGTTGGTAGCTCACCGTCAGTGAACGCCGGTGTTGTTATTTCTTTTCTCTTTCTACCTTCACTGAACGTTGGTAGTTTTGCCTTCTGTAAAAGATTGTGTATCCTTTGGATCTTCCACCTCTGACTATTGAGTTTGGTAGTTCACAGTTGGTTGTAATCACTTTTATCCTGTACTATCTCCTCTTTAGCTGAGTTGATGCTACCTTATCTCTTCTTTAGGTGTTACACCATTAGAGTTGGGTCTTTTTTATTCACCAGTGATTTATTTTCTTGGTCGGATTTCTCTTTTAATCCTTATTTCTTTTACTACATCCCCAGTGGTGTTTTGCTTCCTTTTGAAGTTGTTCACATGCATTCATACTCATAAGCATTGCATGGCATCTTAGGGGGAAAATAGGGTTTGTTTTATATTTAAGTATCTTCGATCACGTCGACACGAAGATTCTTAACCTTCGTATCTCCGGATAGAAGAAAATTAAATAAGGGCATCTATTGTACCCCAATTTTCCCCCTAAGATCCCTTCATCATACCATATTGATTCAATCACAACAAGATCACATTAGGGTTTTTGGTTCTCCTCCCTATCATTAGCTTTGCTCTTTGAGGAATCACCAAGCACCTTGACTTATTTTTCTTTTATGATCATGCATGTTTTGTTTTGACTTTCCTTTTGATTAATAAAATGCAATGTTGGTTTATCTTACTTGTTAAATAATGTAGGTAAAGGCAATGTGGCTTAGCAAGTTGATACATGGGTTCATGAGTTTATTTCCATGCACTAGTTAATAAAGCTTGAGAAATTCAAACCTTACCATTGAAGTTGTTTTGGAAGAAATGGCATGGAAAGGTTTATTTTGGTTCACCATATTTCAAAGTTATCAAGATTAATTCAAAAACAAGGGGTTGATTGAAGAAGTTGTCTTGGTTGGACAAGGCCTTGTTCCCATTGGTCACAAGTGCATATTTCTCTCAATTATCAAGATATGGAAGTGGTTTTGGTTGCTATGAGTTCTCATTATCATCCTCAACAACTTCTATCTACAAAGCATAAGTGTTGGTACAAGAAGGTTGTTTAAAATTGTCAAAGTTTCTCAAAGCATTTTCTTGATCAAGGAGCTAAGGTTTTGAACTTCAAAGAAGTATATCTTGCTCATATTTTGGTATTTTTGAGTGATTCCAAAAACATCCTTCTCTTCAAAGGGTTATTAACAAATCACTTCAAAAGTTTCAAGGATTTTTCATGTGGAAGAAACTTGATGATGAAGAAAGATTACAAGTCCTCCAGATGAACCCCCAATTTCCCATGTGTGACTTCAAATGATCATAACTTGGTCAATTTTTATCACCTTGAGCCCACCCTTTTCCATAATGATCTTGAGGATGTTAACTTTATTCCTTCTATTATGTGCAAAGTGAGAAAATGGATTGAAGATGCTCTAAGGATACAAAAGATTATAGGTCATTTCATGATTTTTTGCCAACTTCAACAATTCATAACTCTCTCAATTTTTGGATATTTTGAATGGTTCAAGTTTCAAAATGTTATTCAAGAAGTCTATTTCATTCCATCTTTTTTGGTCAAGAGAAAATTCCAAGAGGAAGGCCATGTTTGGATGTAAAACATTATAGGTCACTTTTGAAGAAAAACTTGAAATATTTCTACGTATGGAAAGTCAACCTCTTTTTCCCAACTTTGAATCATTACAACTTTCAGCTCAAACATCCATTTGATTCCATTCTTTTACCATTTTGTTGTACCCCAAAATTTGCCCTCTCATTTCTAATGAAATCACCCTGGATTCTCAAAGTTTTCTCTTATACGAATCCAAGCCTTGAATCATCATTTCTTTCCAAGAAAGCCATTTACAAGGGCAAAATGGTCATTTACATGCTGAGAAGTCAAACTTTGGCTTTTGGATCAAAATCAAATCTCAAAAATCATATTTCATCAAGACATGTTAGAATATGAAGTTTGTTTCATCAGGAAGTTCAAAAGTCAAATTTTACCTTGGAAAAGTTAAATTCTAAATACTTAGAGTTTTTCTAAAGTATTTAAGAAAAATGACACTTCAGAACTTCTGAGCCAGCCTCCAGGCAGGAGCAGTCAAAAGTTGTAAGCATGGTTCAGCACATAATCTTTAGTCAGAACATGGCTTTTCAGCATCTACGCAAGTTTAGTCAGAGTTTTCTAGAGTAATGCAAAGAAGGCAATAAAGTGTAGTACGAAGCCTGAAAGTTCCTTCAGAACATGCTATAACCAGAAGGTAAGAGGGTCAGAAGATTGGGTGCTACACTGAAGCAGAATCTCTAAGTTCAGAGTTTTAAGAGGCAGATCAAAGAAATTTACTAGAAAGCCTGAGGAACCTTCAGAGCTTTTTGAGGCAACAGGATACAAAGTAAGAAGATCAGAAGTTGGATGTTTGTCCTAAATAGAATTTCTGACCCAGAGTTAAGCAATGATGCAAAATCTCACATTACAAGATTTCTGATTTTTGACAAATCTCATCATCATTTAATGCTCATTAATGCTCACAACCACTTTTGAGTCTTTGTCTAAAGGATCTCTCCACATGTAGGGTAGAAATACTTTTGTGCAAGATTAGGTAAGGGCCCATGCGCTACATTTCGCTTATAGGTTCACTTTTCCTTAATCCTTGCCTGCTACTCCAGCCTAAGCTAAAAACTGTCAGCCATCATACCTTTTTGGAACTTGCTTCAAGAGAAAGTCAGCATCCAATGTATAATGTTGGCGCCACTTGACATTTTAAAAAAACCCACAAAGCTTTGCCTATAAATAGAATGCCATTGGTCACTGAGAAAAGGCCCAGAGAAAATTTCTGAAAAAAAGAGAGAAAGTTTGGGCAAGAAAAAAAACCTTGAATCCCTGCCCAAAATTCCTAGAGTTTCAAAAACTGTGAACACAGCATACAAACCATTAACTTTGGATCCCTTGATTTCAAACTCCATTTGTTCTCAAAATATTTCTTGACTAAAAAACACCCATACAGTTTCTGACCCACACGTTGGAAATTGCCATAACTTATGTATTCATACTACTATATACCCTCCATCCATCCATTCAAAGAAGTTGTTCAGAACGTCATCAGAGTTAAGGCTAACTCAAGTTCACAGAACTTCTTCCAGCTGTAAGGTAAGCACTTGCTGACCATTGCCACATTGCTTAAGCATTACCATATTTGCATGCTCAAAAACAAAATGTAGATATCATGTTTCTGATGTTGTACATGTTCTGAGGTTTTCACGCATATGTATGCTTAAGTAGAGAATGAATCAGTTCAGAACTTTCTTGAAGAAACTAAAACTCATAGTTAGGATTAGCAAAGGCGTGGTTGCCTCTGATTTATGGTTCTGATTCTCCTTATTTTTGAAACGCTATGACACCTGCTGAAACTGTCCTAGGCATGTCTTCTGTTTTATGGAAAAATAACCAAATTGCAGATGTTCTGACTAGCATAGAGGGAGACCAAGTTCTGACATTGGCACCAGCGCCTCTGGAGCCTGTTCTGTTATCAGTAATATCAAAACTTCTGAAAATTATTGTGTTCCCATCAGGGTCAGAACCTCTGACATCATACATTTTCACTAACAGGTTTCTATTTTGCAGCGTGCCAGGGTCAGAACCTCTGACCTATACATTTTCACTAACAGGTTTCTGTTCTGCAGCACGCCAGGGTCAGAACCTCTGACTTCCTATCAGCAGCACGTTGATCCTCCTTTTTTCTTCCCCTTGTTATTTTCTTTTTCTTTATTTTTCTCGCTGGCACTCTCCATTTCATTAATCAGCAAAACACCAAAAATATTTCGTTCACACTTTATTTTATCCCTTAAAACAAAAAGACAAAAATATTTTCTTAAAACAAAATAAGTTCATTTAATATTTTCTTGTATGTATTTCAATATGGTTGTAATAGTAATTTAGGGCTTTATTTTCATTTGCAATCCCCATTCATAAATTTGTACCCCCACCCCCTAAATATTGTAATAGCATAGGACTTTACATTTCTGCAATTTATCGCTTTCAAATGTAAATGCTAATACAAGATAAAATCAACAAGTAGACCACCCAAAAATCAAAGACAAAAGCATGCAATCAAACGCACTTTGCACATAAACACCCTTAGGGTTTCTCCACTTGGTTGCCTTATACAAAAATAGCCATATTACGCATGCAAAGTGTCTTGGTAAAATAAAAAAAATCAAAAGATCATAGTCCCCTGATGACGTTATTCTAAGTTGCCTTATAAAATGATCTTGGTCCCTCAAAAATGCTAAGATACTTTGCAACATTGCTAATCATGGTTATACGATGATCCACGCCCGTCCCGTTTACATCCAAAGATAGGGTTGTTTACCAAATCAATGGTAAGACAACAATGTCAAAGGAATAGGAAATACACAAGAAAGACATTTGAGTAGGTAGATTGCTTCTAGTTACTTGCTCTATTTTCAAACAAATATCCTTGCTATTTTTCAAAACAAACACACACATTTCTAAACAACTTACAAACATTGAAAAAAGACAAACATCTTTGTATACATTCTTACGAACGAAAATCATTACAAAGATTGCCTAAACGAATGGCCTCTTTTACAAAATACTTTCAAAAACCACACAAAACACAATTTCAAAACAAAAATCAAGTGATCTAGCAAGTAACTAAGAGCCCATGGAAAACCATGGATTAAAAGGGTGCTAACACCTTCCCTTTTCATAATCTACCCCCCGAACTCAAGAAACAATCTCAAAGGTCTTTCCTGTGCTTTTTCACCTTTCCTTTTGGATAAAAGAAAAGTCGGTGGTGACTCTTGCTAAACCGCAACATTTGCAAACACAAATGCAAACCCTCAAGTCAGTTCTCTCATTGTATCACACATTTCAAAGCTTGTAATCTCATCTTTCTAAAGCATCAAGAACCATGCCTTAAGACCCCTTGAGCTGAGAATGACATTTTTTCAAAAGTGGTAACTTGGAATTGAAGTTTCATCGCAATTCAGAATTTGGATTTCATGTTACAACTTCTAAACCTAAAATTAGCACGCGTTTTGGGTCTAAACATGATTAGCCAACTTTCCCAAGTGGATTAGTGCATTAAAACGCGCGTTTTGGATGAGTTTTGACAAAAGAGAAGTCACACTTTCTTCATGATGCATACCTACATGAATTCCCTCCAAAATGCATCATTCACCCTTCCTTTTGATCCCATTTTCTTCTTCTATAAATACATGAGCTATCCCATTCGTTTTCTCAAGCTTGAACAACCAAAATCACCCTGCCAAACTCGCTCCATAACTCACTTCTCTGCAACTTCGAAATTAGTGTTCAAGCCTTTTTCAATTCATTTTTCTATCAATTCACCTTCCTTGATCTTCCCTGAAGCTAACAGAAGAAGAATTGAGCCTTGAAACCTTCTGAATTGATCTGACCAAGTCCATTTATAGAGCTCTGCAACTGAACTTCAATAGGTAAATTTCTTCATCAATTCTTCCAAACTTTGATATAATTATGAAGCTCTCACTGCCCTGGTTCTAGTCGCAACACTTTCTCCTAACTGGAAACATGTTTTGGCCATGAATTTTAAAATTCCTTTTCAAAACTTTACTTCCAAATTGCTTGAGCTACAGTTTATATAAATTTTTCGCGAAGGTGTGGTTGTCTTCGTCTTGATGAGAAGAAGCGAATGGCATAGGTCTGAGCTTCTGACTTTACAGTTTGAGGGACATGTGTTTCATGTTGGCTGGAGGGTGAAGATGACCAACGTGTCATCTTCCAACCAATGATGGCGTGCCATTTGTATTTTTTGAAAATCTGATTTATATTTGATTCAGTGTTTTATTCAGTAATGACCATGATATGCACAACGCATCAGATCCCTTAGATTTGATTACTAACGTGTTTTAACTCTCATCCATTGGTCCACCTCTTTTTGGTTTTTATTTTATTTTCTGATTTTTATATTTAATTGTTTTAAACTTTAAAAAATCATAGAAAATTTGTTTTAAGTCCAAAAAATCTGAAAAAAATTATGAAAAATATTTTTGATTTTTCTCTTTCTGATTTTTATTTTTTTACAATTTTATTTTGTGTTTTGGTATTTTTTTTATAAATTTTCATTTTATTTGAATTGTTTTAAATGTTAAAAACTATTTTTATGCATTTTTAAATTCTAAAAAAAATATGGAATGATCCAATGACATTGTGACAAATATTGGTGACCTCATTTATTCTTTATTTCTGAATTTGTTATTTTTTATTATTTTTGGTTTACTTTACTTATTTCTTTTAATTTTAAAAATATTTTCTGACTTTAAAAAAATTACCAAAAATTTTATAAAAATATTTGAGTTCATTTCTGATTTTTCCATGGTTTTACTTAATATTTCTTGATTAATTTGAACATAGTTGATATTTTTCTCTCTTATTTATATATATATATATATATATATATATATATATATATATATATATATATATATATATATATATATATATATATATATATATATATATATATATATATATATATATATATATATATATATATATATATATATATATATATATATATATATATATATATATATATATATATATATATATATATATATATATATATATATATATATATATATATATTACTTTGTGATTATTTTCTGGTTGATCTTGGGTTGAATTTTTTATCATGAATTTTGTTAACATCATTGGATCCATAGTGTTGAGTCTAACTCCATAAAAATGGATGAATGATTTTAATAATAGTTTGATTAAATTTTAATTCAAATATGATTTGTATATTCTTTTCCACCCTTCTTCATCTTATCCCTTTCTTATTGCACTAAGTGTTATTGGAGCATGATCTCTATATCATGTCTTAAAATAAATGGTGCATAGATTGCTATTAACCAGCCTCAAAATAGGTGCGACTTCTACATAAGTCCACTTACGATTGCTTAACATAGCGCTAAATTTTGTCCCGATTCGAATAAATGATCATTTGTGGCTCAAACCTATGTTTGCAAGCCCAAGTATGTTAATTTGATCTCTTTGATCCAATAACCTTGAGATTTAATGTGTGGAGGGTTTGGTTCTACCAATCCTCTAATGGATGTACATCACTTTTGGTCAACGCGGATCACTTAAACATCATTGATCATTAAATGGTACTTTTAAGGATTCCAAAATGGATGATATACTTGACAAAAAGTAAATGCAACTTGTTGTGTGGAGGCTTTGGTTCTACCAATCCTCTAATGAGTTCCAAATGCAAGTTTCAAGATGGTCATCCAACTAACCACTAATTTCTAACAATTGGCTTTACTTTATGCTTTTATTTTTATGCTTTATGTACCATTTACTTTTAGCATTTACATTTTATGCTATTTTTCATCTTCGCTCACTTGAGCCCCTTTATATTCTTGTCATTTTTATTTTGCTCACTTGAGCTTTTCTTTTCTTTTTTAAGATGCTTAATAATCAACATAAACCATAAAAAAATTTAATGATACTTGGACTATTTGGTTACTATCATTGGCATTATGGAGTATTGGACTTCTTGGGCTTAGGATTAGAGACCTTGGCCTATGTTGGAGACCTTGTGACCTTAGTTGATATTTTGTCTGGAGTTCTTGAGGTTTACCTCAAGACATTGGGTTGTTTGTTTGTTTTGTATGCAGGTTATTGTGATACATACTTTGTTTGTAATCTGGAATTCACCCATATACACTGCCCAATTTTTGTGAAGACTTAATACACTTAAAGTTTGGTTTTCTCAAGAGGTCTAGTATCTTTGCTTGCTTGGTTTCAACCCAAAGAATTATAATTCTATCTTGACTCATAATGTCAAGTATTGGCTTTTTGTTGGTTAGATGGTTCTTATCCCTAGCTTTTACCTTATGCTTTAGGATAGTCTCTTCTTCTCCTCCCATCTTCTTTAATTTCAAAAATCTTCTTCCTCCTTTTGAAAACTCTTCTTGTTTTTAAACTTGAACTACTTTAATAATAAACTTGGACCTAAGTCCATGCATTTTCAAAACCTTTTCATAAATAAAATTTAATCAACTTAATAATACCTTGACATTTTTTGTGAGAAGACTAAAATTCAATCAATCTCATTTCAAACCATTTTGCCACTTTGGCTTTTATTTTAAAACCTTTCTCAAAAGATTGGACTATTGTCAATCCTTGTAGTGATGCAAACAACTATACTTCTACAATATGTAGTGAAATGTGATATTCTCCACTTGGGTGTTGAGTGAGGTATTGTTGATTTTAAAATCCAAGCCATATCCTCTACTTTGAGATGAAGCAAATTCTCTTTTCTCATGATTGTGGGTAGTAAGTATGTTTTATAAACGGACAATGACGATGATGTCTTATCTAATAAAATTAACCAACACACTTGTTTTTTTAAATTTTTTTAAAGGTGAACTACGTGTACCCTGATCCCCTATTGCACGAAAGGTGTACGTAGGCACTAAAGGTTCACAACTGCGGCAGGTGCAAAAATCATAAAAAATATATTTCTTTTCTCACCTCCACCATCTATTTTACATACAATATATTATAACCAAAATATACATATTTTACAAAGAGGTTCCTGCGGAGTACCGTAGATGTTTAGGGTGCTAATACCTTACCTTTGCATAACCAACCCCCTTACCTAGAATATTTCCCCCTCTTTTTGGTTTATTTTCTCTTTTCCCAATCCTTTGGAAATAATAAAGAGTGGTGGAGATTTTTATTTTGATCTGTATAAGTCTAGTCAGTCCAATGGCTTAGTATTAAACATTTCTACCGCTACAGTCGTCCTCTCTCTAAAGGCTTTAGACTTGTAGTTGAGAGTTAAATATCATATAAAAAGAGGTAAAAGCATAATTTCAGTATAGTGAAAACGAATGGATTAACGCAAGACAAACATATGCAATGCATTAATGAGAGCAAACAAAGTCTGACATAAAGATAAGTGTTTAAGCAAACAAATAAATTATAATTGAAAATTTGAAGGAACAAAAATTTCTCCGCCTAAACTTTGTCTCTTCAGATGATGTACCTTTGATGGATGACAGAAAAACTCAAGTTGACCGTCTTGCGTGAATTCCAACGCCCCTTCGTCGATCAGGTCTTGAATCTTATTTTTCAATGTCTAACAGTGGTTAGTGTCGTGTCCAGGACTGTTGGAGTGGTACGCACACCTTTATTTATAATCGTAACAGGGAGAAGCAGTAAAGGGTTTTTGAGGAGGATCCCTCAATGTAACCAGCTTGGCTTCCAACATATGATGCAATGCTTGAGCCAAATGCATGTTGATCTCAGCAAATTGTCTTCCATGCTTACGCCGACCACCTTGTCGTAGTTGGCGAGGTTGTTGTTGGAATCTTGGTATAGTATCCTTTTTGATAGGTGTTCTCTCGACCAAACCAACTTCTTGTCTCATTAGAGGCTGATTAATGACTCGATCCCCAATTCTAGTTGTTTGTCCCATATGGTTGCATTCGTCTTGATGAAGCTTGTTGACGAGGGTTCTCAGCTCTTCTTGTTCCCGAGCTAAGTTTTGGATAAGATCCATCTTACCTGCCATCTGTCCCATCATCTGGATTTTCATGGTTGCCAATTCAGTTTGTAATTGTTCCAACTGGTCACCCCTGCTGCCCTCAGGATTCCTCTTGGTCATGCTCTCAATGAGGAGTAATTTCACTTCTTCTTGCCCCTTGGATAGGTTCAAGAACATTTCTTGAAGTTAAGCATTTTGAGTCTGAAGGTCCTTTATAGTCTGTTCTAGAGCCATCTCTACTGAAATAAATAGTAAGCAGATGAGAAACCTGTGTGGGGAAAACCTGTTATGATGACATGCATGATATGTGGATGTAATGTTTTTAAGGATCTCACGGGGTAACACAAGAAAATGATAGAAGTTGAATTTTGATCACATCTTTGAAGAACTTCATATCGTTGGATGTCCTTCCATGAGAATAAAGCTCACCATGTCAAGTGGGTCATATCCCTTGACTCAAGTTATCATGCTTTGGTCTTTGATAGTGTTTGGTTAGAGGAAAATAAATCCTCTTACCCCTTGATGGACGTCTGGTTCATCATGACCCTGCATCACAGACCCTTGAGATCCTTGAAATGGTTATTGAAAATGCTATGGTATGATATCATGATGTTATGTACAAGTATGCACACAAAGCAAGCAAGTCGTTATGTACAAATAATCATATACATACAAAGCAGACAAGTCCTTAGGTTTAGGCTTGCATGGAGTTTTATAGGTAAGTACCCTCTTGAAGTTTAGTTGGCTTAACCTGTCCTAGAAAGTAATTGGCTTCTAGGGGATCTCAATATCATTGATCTTTCTTCATTGGGCATTATTTCAGCGCAAGCCTCTTTATTGGTGACCGAAATATCCCAAAAATCAGATCTCAATGAGTGTAGTATCGAGTATCAACCAAGTTCATAATGCACCAAAGTCGGCTATCTCACTACCTCCTAATGGCCAAGTTGTTCAATTAAAGGTTCTAAGGTCAGTTAGTGCTTCATGACACCACACAGCGTCCCCTTATTCTCCTTGACTAAACTCAAGGGCTACCGGTACCAACAAATGTGTCACACTAATGTGGCTATCGCTTCAACCATGTTGGTAGACCCCGCACATTCCCTACGATCTATTGCTACTTACCTAAAAGGTGCCCTAGATCCTGGTAGGATCAAAACAAAACCCAAACAAGGACCAAAAATTGTAAAGCAATCAAGTCAAACAAGGAAAGCATTATAAAGGTGATCTAGCTCTAAGGTAACCCCACTTTAAACTTTAATTCCCTAGCAGAGTCGCCAGTTTTATAATATGGTGGGAGAACTGACTTGGGTGTTTTGTGTTTTGTCTCAAATGTTGCGGATAGCAAGATTCGCCATCGACTTTTCTTTTATCCAATAAGGAAAGGGTGAAAAGAACGGGAAAGACATTTGAGATGTTTTCTTGAGTTTGGCAGGTTGGTTATGAAAACGGAAGGTGTTAGCACCCTTTTCATCCGTAGTTATCTACGGGCTCTTAGATGATTGCTAGATCACTTGAAAAATGCTTTGTTTGAAAATGTGTTTTGTGATGGGTGTAAGTTTGAAAATATTTTGAAAAAATGCCTTTGTTGCGGCTAACTTTGTAATGATTCTCGTCTCTATAAGAATTTATACAAAGTGTTAGTTTTTGAAAATAGTTCAAAGAGATGTTTATTTTTGAAGATGTTTTTGAAAGTGTAAGTGTGGAAATGGTTTTAGTTTGTGAGCAAGCAACTACGAGCGTCCTACCTACTCAAAAGGTCTTTGTTCATTTCCTCCTCCTTTAGATGTTGCTACCTTACCATTGATTGGTAAGAATCCCCATCGTTGGATGTGAAGGGATGGGTGTGGGTCAATCGTATAGTCATAGAAGGCAACTTATAAGATGTTTTAGCAATTTTCGTAATGGACTATATCGCTTACCGGAGGCAACATCGAGGGACATCGAGGGACTACGATCTTTTATCGAGGGTCTTTGCTAAAATGCCCATATTCGAGGGACATGACTATTTTCTGAGGAAACAAGCGAGGTTACCCTAGAAGTGCACGTGTGTGAATAGTTTGTTTTATTGCATGCATTTTTGTCTTTGAAATTAGGGTTTTCTAACGGTTGATTTTATCTTTCCATACACACCCTAATTACTAACAATTTATATTAAATCAGTAAATTGCGAAAATTAAAATCCTAAGCTATTACACCATTAGGGGATGAGGGATACAAAATGTACAAATGGGGATTGCAAGAAATTAAACTTAATTATCTATTATAACCATATTGAATAAATGTATAAGAAATGATATTAATATAATGTACAAGGAATATAAAAAATAAATGGATTTTGTTTTTGGATTTTTGTTAGGAAAATTGTTTTGACCTAATTAACCTAAAGGGATATGATTAAAAAAAGGAAAATTAATCCTAAGTTAAAAGGAAATCAAACTAATCAAGAAATCATTTTTTAGGTTTTTTTTATGGAAGGCATTTTGTTAGTTAAAATATATATGAAAATATAAAAAAAGAAGGCGCAAAAGAGAGAGAAAATAAACCCTTCGACAGCATGTGTCGAAGCATGTTTTGAAACATGCTTTATATGCATCGAAGCATATCTTGTAGTTCCAAATTGAAGCATAATGTTATGAGTTCAAGCATGTGTCAAAGCATGCTTATGTGCATCGAAGCATATCCTTCTTTCGACCCGTTTTTCCCTTCTATTTGGGCTTGTAAAGCAGTATGGATCGAAGCCTAAGGCTTTGTGTCGAAGCATGCTGTAATTTCTCACTCCAACATTGTTTTATGGTCTGTACAGGTTAGTTCTTAACATAATTGACAAGAAAGTAAAATAACAAAAGGGGAGCTTGGAAGGCAATGATTATTACATGTTATCTTCGAAGATGAATCATCAACGATGCTTAAAACGAAGGGTTTAAAGTCAAGAAGACTTACCTTGAAGCTGGAATATTTGTTTTAGACTTGAGTTATTGCCTTCGAATTCTCTTGGGTTCGAAAGAAAAGAAAATAAAAGAGGTGTTGTGTTTTTTGGTTCTGGGTTCAAAAGAAAAGAACGGAGGTGTTGTGTTTTTTTGGTTCTGGATTTAAGAGTGTTTTAAGGTTTCAGCCTTAGTGTTCTCTCCTCTCTCTTTTTTTCTTCTTCTCCTTTTTTCTTGTTCAAAAGCCCCTTTTGTGTGTTGTGGAAACAGCTTATTTATATAAGAGTCTTGCTGGAGTTTTGGGGGGGAAAACAAATGAAATTTGAACAGTTTGGGTGTGTTCTTTTCATAGCTTTCGAGGTCCAGCTCTTATATGCTAGTTTGGTGCAAATATGGGACTGGTTTAGGAGCAGCATATCAGGACTGTTTTGCAGTAGTTTTGGAGTGTTGTGACAGCTTGGTGCAGGGTTGTTTCATAGCAGCGCAGCAAACTTCTTTTTATATGGTTTTAGGCTATTATGTGGACAGTATATCAAGCTTGGGCTTGGCAGCATATAGGACTTTGTTCAGCAAGCATCTTGAATACTTCACCTTTTCTTTTTGATCACATAGATCCATAAACCTTCGACCAAACTTATCAACAGACAAAACAATATTGTTTCCAACAATTGTGTTCTTCGAATGGACCACCAATTGTATGTTCTTCGAATGGACCAATTGTATGTTATTCGAATGGACCACCAATTGTATGTTCTTCGAATGGACCACCAATTGTATGTTCTTTAAATGGACCACCAATAGTATGTTCTTCGAATCCACCAATTGTATGTTCTTATAGTGGACCAATTGTATGTTCTTTGAATGGACCACCTATTGTATGTTCTTCGAATGGACCACCAATTGTATGTTTTTGGAATGGACCACCAATTGTATGTTCTTCGAATCCACCAATTGTATGTTCTTCGAATGGACCACCAATTGTATGTTCTTCGAATCCCCCAATTGTATGTTCTTGTATGTACCACTTTGAGTATGCAAGATGATCTCAATGGCATAGTCAAAACGAAAGAATTTCTAGATTGCTTTTCTACCAGTAACCATCAGTTGATTAAGTGGTCGAAAGTTCAAATGTCCAAACCTCAAATTGTAATTCATAGTGTATAAACTATGTGTGTAGAAGGGTTTAGAGGTGGATTGAAGCAAGCATGAAGGTAGCCATTGCCTTATGGATCGAATCAAGCATGAAGGAAGCCATTGCCTTATGGATCGAAGCAAGCATGAAGGAAGACATTGCCTTGTAGATCGAAGCAAGCATGAAGGAAGCCATTACCTTATGGATAGAAGAAAGCATGAAGGAAGCCATTGCCTTGTAGATCGAAGCAAGCATAAAGGAAGCCATTGTCTTGTGGATCGAAGCAAGCATGAAGGAAGCTATTTCCTTGTGGATCGAAGCAATCATGAAGGAAGCCATTTCCTTGTGGATCGAAACAAGCATGAAGGGAGCCATTTCCTTGTGGATCGAAGCAAGCATGAAAGAAGCCATTTCCTTGTGGATCGGAGAAAGCATGAAGGAAGCCATTTACCAGTCGATCGAAGCAAGCATGAAGGAAGCCATTTCCCAGTCGAAACTTGGGAAATCAAAGCAAGCTTGCTCTTCTTCGACTTGTCAAAATCTACCAACCACTCCTTTCGATCAGTCATGTGATTCGAACAGCTTGAACCAGATTTTGAATTCGACACACCTTTTTTATCTGCTTTTCCCTTTCGATAGTTTCCTCTTCGACCTGGTTCTTGAAAGTCCAATATGATCCATGGAAACTATATGGGGTATTAAAAGTCCAATTGTACTTGTGCAAGCTTGAGCTTTTGGAAATCTTTGTAAGGAATGCCTTGAGAAAAGAGAGGGCAAATTTTGGGGTGATGATTATGTGATGATGTTCTTATTTTCTTGTTTGTGTATGAATAAGAAAGCAGTAAATACAAAAAATAAAGAACACAAGAGATTTATATTGGTTCCCCTCACACTTCGAGAGTACTCCATTCTCCTTACCAACATGTAAGAGATTTCACTATAGTTAGAATTATTGCATAGCCTATCCACATCCAAATATGATGCTTACTATCTACCTATAGGGAGATCAAAGGCTTTAACTATCCTTTAAGATCCAACCAAATACATGAAGAACAATCCCCTTCAATGTACACACTTGTTTCCAACAATCCTGAAAACAAGGTAACCAATACAAAGTAAAAAGAGAACAATTCTTCCTTAATACTCTCTTGCTTCCAATAATCCTGGACAGCAAGGTTACACCATAATCACTTTTGAAAAATGATTAGATACAAATTCTTGAAGTAGATATGAAAATTTATAATCAATGTCAATATAAAATATTGATCTCTTCTCTTTCAAGACAACAATTCAATGAATATATTACACAAGTGCTCAATGCATATGATGAAACTTTTCTAATGATATGTTTAAAAACGTAAGATTAAAAGTTTCATGCAAGATCAAAATATTAATCCATGCACTTGTTTGAAAATGAGAAACAAAATGTTGAATTATATGTTGTGATTGTTGTTATTTTGTGTGTTTCTATATCAGAAATATTTGAATTATATACATGTATTGCACCCTTTCAAAAGGTTCTAAATAAATGTAGAAGTGCAATGGTTCATGGACAAATGCAACAAACAAATAGAATTTAAAATTGTCTTGATTTTCAAATTCGTTTCAGCGGTAACCGGTTACCAGAATGCAGTAACAGGTTACCCATGCAGGTAACGTTATAATTTTTTAAATGCTTAAGCATGTAATCGGTTACCAGAAACCTTTAACCCGTTACCACTATATGAAAAAGTGAACTAACCTTTTTAATGACTTGGAAATGCATTTCTAGTGATATTAAAAGCCATGAAACATGTATGCATAATGTTAGACATATTTTGAGCATTATAGTAACATACTATACTGATTTTGAGTCTTGTGCCATAATGAAGATCAAATACCAAAGTTTTCTTTAGGAGTAACTTAGCATGCAAGCAAAAGTCTATTTTGATTAGATATTTTTTCTTCTTCTTTTTTATAATGTCTTTTACCTTGATCTTGATGTTTGTAATCATCAAAACATAAACTTGTTGAAGCATGACTCTACAGTTGAAGGTGTACAAATTGAGAAAGGCTCTATATGGTTTGAAGCAAGCCCCAAGAGCTTGGAATAAGATAATAGATAGCTTCCTGATCAAAGCAGGCTTCACAAAGTTTTTATTTGAGCATGGAGTATACATCAATGATACAGACAGTGTCGCTCGAATTATTTTATGCTTGTATGTAGATGATTTTTTGATCACGGGTGTAGATGAAAAAAAGATAAGAAGAGTCAAGTTGAAGTTGATGCGGCAGTTTGAAATGTCTGGCCTAGAGAAACTGTCATATTTCTTAGGTGAAATTCTGGTACAGGTAACATACAAACATCCCAACATCAGAACATGATGTTAAAACAGATGTTACAACATCTGGTAGAAAACCAAATCAATCAAGCTATAAGTGATACAGAAAATAAAACTACAGAATGATAAATAACACAATGAGTTGTTAACCCAGTTCGATGCAACATCACCTACTATGGGGGGCTACCAAGCTAGGAAGTAAATTCACTATCAACAGTATTAGGTCAAAGCTAAACTCCCACGTTTACAACTTCTCGCTTAATCCATACCCAATACAACTTCTACCTAGGTCCTCCCTAAATATGAGAAATCGACATATCACTTCCTAAATCACCTCAGTGATATCTAACAGTCTCAATCCCAGTGATTGCAACAATTACAACTCAATTTATAAAATCATGCTTCCATTACAATAACTCAAACTCTTGCTTAAAAGCTTCTAGTGAGAATAATAACTTGACAAACTGTCAAGTAACAATCAGCCAACCACATGGTATCCGAGGATACATAGGCGACTTAGAAACTACACAAGAGACTCTCAAGACTTAAAACTTGTGCTTCCCCTAATTTTACAATTGTTGAAAAACTTAAATTACATTAGGTTAGGATTCTCCTTTAAATATAACTCTATAGTCCATGGGATTCGATAGACTAAGCTCATACGTTTCTTGATCCATAAGTTGAGTGTTGCACTGATTATGTAGCAAATCTCCTTAAATCTTAGAACAAATCGATACATAGTTTCCTAATTTGTCTCAAGACCCAAATTAGTATCTTCTATACAGCTGGAGATATAAAACCTGCTCCAAAACAAATATTCTTGACCTGTGAAAATCTATGATATATATCTAAAGGAAATATAACATAATCAAATCAAATATGCCAAGATTTAAAAACAGCAATGCAAGCCTGCTGCATAACAGAATAGGATGTCACGACATCTTATTCGACATCTAGTCAGAACCATGTTTTAGAAAAATGTTTCCAATCTATAAAACCACGGTACTAACAATCTCCCCCTTTGGAATATTTTGGCTAAAACAACCAAAGACCAAATAACATAGGAAGAGGATAAAACCATAGAACGCCAACATAAGCTACAAGCTAAACATGTAAACTTTGTACATAAATAAGAAGATAAGTGATACTCCCCCTCAAACACACTCATAATTTATCATCATAAACTCTCCAGGTGAAAGCCTATAGAAGCAGACCCCAGTTCCGGATAACTCAGAACACATGACACAGCTATGCTCATAACTCAGAACACAAGGCACAACAGAAACAAACCCAGACTCAGATAGGATGTTGGAACATCCTATGAAACATCCTTGCAAAACAAGTGCAAGAAAAGACTCAAGACTCACATGATGGACTGTCATGCTCCCCCTATAGTGTTGCATACAACAAGCAACAACACTTGACCTAGACTCTATAACATTTTCTCCCCCTTTTTATCCAAAAATTTACAAAAATTGAGTTAAAAGCATAGACACAAAGAGAATCAAAATCGGCAAGAATTAATTCAAGACACAAAGAAAACTGACTCTATAAAATGATGCAGAACAAGAAGAATCAAACTGACTTAAGCAACAACACTTGACCTATACTCTACAACCTTTTCTCCCTCTTGTTGTAATGTTGAACCCAACCTTCTTAGGATCACTGCCCTTATCCTTGTAGGATTCCAGCAAATGAACCTTCTTGACACCAATATCTTTGGAAGATTTACTCATGTTGAAACACAGTATATGAAAAATGTGAGGAAGCAAAGCATATAAATACAAGGTGAGTTTTGATTGTAACGAAAACCTTACTTGTAACGATAAATCAGTTAATGAAAACATTATTGGAAGGAGATAAATTCTTATTTAGAAATAGTGTATCACTCAATGAGAGAGAGACACGCCCCGGTTTAAAAGCCCCTGTTTTCAAAACTTTGACTGCTGAAAATGTTACAACATTTGAAATGACACTCTTCATGCCATTGAACATGCTTCTTCAGAGAATCCACAAAACACACAGAGGAATATAGTTGGAAACCCCGACCAAACAGTTACTACCAAAAATTCTCCCACAGTGCAATTCTAAAAATACCCCTTATGTACTCAAAATAAATTGCACCTTAAGTTATGATAAAATTCTTCCCAAAGCTCCTTAGCCAGACCAAGCATGGGAGGGCCAATATTCTGTACCAAGATCTCTGACATAATAATGAGAGATACACTGACTTTGTTCTATAAGCAGAATAAAATCATTGTCCCTTAGTTGCAGTAGAATGTCACATTACAATTCCATGACATCTGGTTAGACATTATACCCTTTTAGTAACCAACCCAATATAGAAAACATCATTCTCCAACAATGTACCTAATCTTCAAGACATACCAGGACTCAATTAATTATAATCTCAGAGATCAGAATATCCTTCAATGATACAATCTTCTTCATACTTGGCAAAAAACTTTTTACCTTAAGACTCTTAATCATTTAATATTCCATCTCTAAAACATTTGATAATCACAGACCAAAACAAACTCCAAATAATGAACTCCCCTTTCAACTGCTTTCTTGAGAGCTTCCACATTTAGTGCTTCCTAGCCGTTTAGAATCTACCACATACTGGAGTAACAAACTGCCGTGATGATGTTTTAACATCTAGTTGAACATCAGTACATTTCTCAATGAACATATCACTGATTCTGATCCTGAAGTTACTCATCACTAAAAGTACTTTTCTCAATAAAGTAACTCAGAAAAATATATTGTCCTTTTTTTGAAGGAATAAATAAGACCTTTGAAGACATCATAGATAGTAGATTCACTTTGTTAAATAAAATCATATATACCTTTCTATCCACCAGGACCTTCACCTTGCATTGAACTAACCAAATCCGTAGAATAAGTTCTTGAGCTTTTGTAATTGTATGGTATTGCACCTTCTAGTATATCATCTTGATTTCTTCTTTCTTTGAAACACCAAGTAAGAGAATAAAAAATTAAACACTTGTGAATTTCATAAATATAAATAGTTCATAAATCCTCAGAGAGACTTGAAACATCTCATTAGAGACATAACATTCTTCCTTAATGACACAACTGAATCCGTCATTAAGTAAAACCAATTACCAAAAACTTAGAGAATCCATCCTGAATTCTTTAGTTACCCAATGTCATTAAAACTTCCTTTTAGTATCATCCACAAAGTAACACTGATTAGAATGAGACTTAAACAAACTACCGGGAACACTTTTAAAGAAGTTAAGTGTCTGGAACATTTAGTGTCAAAATACCAATCATCTTAACTGGAGATCTAAGAAAGGTATGAGAGATAAGACAATAATCACATTCCATGAGTATTAACCACTTCTTGGTTAAACAACATTGAACTTGACCTTTGAGAAAATAACCAAAAACTGTTAAAATCAACTCAACACAGAAGGGATATCTTCAGTGGAAGTAAATCCCTTTTAGCATGAGTAAGAAGAATGTCCTGCATAATGTTATGACATCCTTGACTCAGCTTTCCTTTTGATAAAAACAACCTTTTTCCATTTTGATTTTTCTCTTTTACTAATTAGATTAGAAAAAAACTTATCCTCCTCAAACTTCCAATCATCTTCCCTCTTGAAGAACCTCCTCTAACTGATCTGGATTATCCTTACAAACTCAATCAAGACATCAAGCTCTAGGATTAAATAGAGTCATTTTGCCTTGCAAAAACATATATAATAGATACTTATTCATTCTCTTAAGACATATGATCATAAATAAATCACTATGTGATACGGTGGCAGATCCGATTGTTTATACTGGTTTGCATTTTGTATTCGCAAAATGCCGCGGTAAGCAAGAGTCGCCACCGACTTTTATTTTATCCAATCAGGAAAAGGAAAAAGAACAGAAAAAACCTTTTTCGAGATGTTTCTGAGTACGGGGGGTAGATTATAGAAAGGGAAGGTGTTAGCACCCTTTCTATCTGTAGTTATCTACGAGCTCTTAGTTACTTGCTCATCTTTTTAAATTGCTTGTGTATGTGCTTTGTATTGAAAAGTTTTACTTCGTGATAACCCTTGTACCAGTCCTCAAAGGTGTGACGAAGTTGTTTTGAAAATTGTTTTGAAAAGTGTAAGTGTGAAGAGTTTTGATTTGAGCAAGTACCTACTAGCATCTACCTACTCGAAAAAATATCATTTCTATTCTTGTTTCCTTTAGACAGTGTTATCCTACTATTGAGAAATAGTTAGCACCATCGTTGGAGTTGTAAGGGTCAATTCGAAAGGGACGTACGATCACTAAAGCAATATTAGGACGTCTTAGTAATAACCATAGAGTCTTAAGATTATATTCGAGGCAACATTTCCGAGGCAACATTTCTGATGCAACATTTCCAAGGTAACATTCCCGAGGCAACATCCGAACGGGACATTTGATCTTTTAGACAGGAGGGCAACCACTAAGACACTCTATATTTAATGATCGTTTACCGAAGGCAACCGAAGTGAGAGTATACCCTAAGAATGATATGTGCGAGTGATTTGTTTTCAGTTATTTAATATTTGCACATTAGGGTTTTCTAACCGTATTAATTTGTCATGAATTCTTGTCATACAATCCTATTAGCATACATCTAGACAGTTAAATATTTGTGGGAATTAAAAATGCGAGAAAATAAATCTACGCTATTACAAGGCTTCGGGGAGGGGGATTAATTACATAGCCAAAAACCCAGGAATTTAAATAGTAAATAAAGCCCTAAATTAACTATTACAAACCATGAACAGTTACAAAAATATTGGCAAAAATAAATTACAAAGCGCGGCGAATTAAATGCGAAGCGATTAGGATTTTGACCCTTGACTAAACCTATTTGTGATTGATAAAAAAAAGATGTTTTTGTCATATTTTGTTATTTAAGAAAATAATGAAACAATTAAATTAAAAAGAAAATCCTAATTCTAAATAATTTTAAATTAAGAAAAGTAAATTAATCCACTCTAAAAACCTATTTTTGTATTTTTGTTGAAGAAAATATTTAATTACAAATTAATTAAACCTAATTTCTAATTGTTTTTAAATTATGAAAAAATTTAAAACCTAAATTAATTAGGGTTTGTAAAAAAGGTTAAGTTTGCCAATTAATAAGGTTTTGATTTAAATAAAATTAGAGTTTATATGAATTTAGGGTTTTAAGGAAGATATTAAAGAGAAAGAAATGATGTACAAAGGGTTAAAAATAAGCAAAATTATACATATTTTCAGGGGTGGGTGTTGACCCAAAATTTAATTTAAAACCTAAAATTAATTATACGAGTTTATTATGAAAAATCAAAGGTTTCTGAAAAATGTTAAGTTTTATGAAAATGATTTTAAACAGAACGAATAAAAATAGGTAAAAGGATAAATATAAAGGAAGAAAATCAAAACCAATAGGGGTGGTTGTTGAACCCACGCCCTTAACCTCCTCAGGATGCCTGCCTTGCCATGAGTCATGCATTGGTGGTTGTTCTATTTTGGCCTGAACGTTCTATAATGAACCTGCACGGGACCCTGTCTAAATCTACAGTGTTGAATCTCATGAACACATTAAATAAATTACTATATATCATAAAATACAAATAAAGCAAATATATGGAAAAAAAATTAATGTTAAAACCAATATGGCATGTATGAATGATTATACTCTTTTGATTATGGAGATCAAACCAGACTTACCCTTACTGAAGAAGTAGTGAGATGTGGATTTGTAACAAGGATGACTTGTTTGTAGTGAGATGGGGATTTGTAATAAAGATTTAAAGGTTTTAGGGTTCTTGAAAGAATTTGGTATTCTAACAGGGTTGTGGAAAAGGTTTTATTTCGTCTTGTTCTTTGTGTGAAAAGAATGAGATTATATAATGGAAATTAGAGCAAAGATATGGGCTTTGAATATGCAATTGGGCCTCCAATATTCACTTGAGTCTGTCACGTTCCAGGCTAAATCGCAGGGGCTTAAGTGAAATCTTTGAAGTTGAAATGTGAAAACAAAATGTAGTCGACATCGAGAACTAACTCCTGTCTGAAAATAGGCTCAATCTGATAAATGGTGAATTAGTTATGAATTTTTGAAGTTTTAGCTCAGACAAACTTATTTTGGGCTCCAGTGTCGACTCTGATACGTTCTTCAATAAAATAATGGTATTGATCGGAGCATAACCCGGTCTCGATTTTTGAAGAAAAGTTGTAGATCTCTGAGTCAATGACCTTGTGTAAAAAGATGGGCCCGATCCGATAAAAATTGACCGAGTTATGAATTTTCGAAGTTTCGACCCAGATGAAATAATATTCAGCATTCAGGATTTTCGGTGCGTCACGCGCACTCTGAGAAAAAACAAAGGCCTTTTGGATACCGTTCGAACTCGATACCTCCTATGAAAACATAGTCAACTCAATTTGTGAAATTTTGGCGCCAGAACCATCTCGATACGATGAAAATCGACCAAGTTATGATTTTCTGAACATGGCGCAAATAAACTTTTGTCACAAATTTTCTGTATGAAAATACTTGATAAATCTGCATTTTTGAAGACCTTCTGATCGAAATTGGCTTTTATCCGTGAGAGATGAAAACGTAGATGACGTCAAGACGGAATTCTTTCCACCGGAACGGGTTCAAAACGAGCCACGATCTTCAAGTTATGAATTTTTTAGTGCGTAAAAACTGCACTTTCAACACACTTTATCACCACATTTCTTCGAGAAAACTCACACATTCGGAGACCTTCTTTACATAATTTACTCTTGAGCCGAACCTAAATTTGATAATACGTTATCAGAGATATCTTGGCGAAAGAACGCCTGAATATGACGTGCCGGGTTAGACTTTTGAATCTTTGAACCCCGAATCATTGCAAAACGGCGAACCGATCTTCAGCACAGAAAATAATCTGAGAACATCCATTGGCGAAATAAACGTCACTTGTAACCTGAAGAAGCTTGATAATATAACTTTATTCCATAACCATAAAACCAATAATATGCGTGTATGAAAAGAGGGTAAATTTTGGGGTACAACACACTCTTATTTCTGAAGAATTAGATTGGCTTGTTTGCCTTTCGTGATTTGAAGGTGGAAGATGATTGAACACTAGAGTGCCCAGAAATTTGAACTCGTCTGTAATGATGCTTGACTATGTAGGTAGTATCGGGAATTGGCTTACAGATGCCATTTGGAGGAGATGACGGAAGGTCACCGGAGATGGGCTTAAAGATGCCATCCAGAAGATATGACGGAGAATCGTCGGAGATGGGCTTAAAGATGCCATCTAGAGGATGTTGATTTCCCGAGATATTCCTTTGATGAGAATTCATGTTCCTATCGTTGAGGAGAAATCTACTGAGGAATTTTGGTCTCTGTCTTGGTAGAAATAGAATTTTAGGAGCTTCAGTTGTCCGTTAATTTACTGGGGAATTAACTCCAGCTTGAGGAAGCGGAAGTGAACTGCGTATCTGGTTGGAGTATATGCCGCACCGCGATTTACTGGGGAAATGCGAAACCAATCATGTTTGATCGGGTCCCGGTCTTACAATGTTGGACCGCTGCTTGGGGATAAGAGACGGGGAACCTGGATAGTAAGGTTATGGGAAGGAACCTGGATAGTAGGGTTACTTCGAGATGAAAGCCTGGATAGTAAGGCTTGGGAAGGAACCTGGATAGTATAGTTACTTCGACATGAAAGCCTGGATAGTAGGCATGTGAGAAGGAACCTGGATAGTAGGGTTACTTCGACATGAAAGCCTGGATAGTAGGGCTTGGGAAGGAACCTAGGTCGTAGGGTTACTTCGACATGAAAGCCTGGATAGTAGGGCTGTGAGAAGGAACCTGGATAGTAGGGTTACTTCGACATGAAAGCCTGGATAGTTCGGTTGTGAGAAGGAACCTGGATAGTAGGGTTACTTCGATATGAAAGCCTGGATAGTAGGGCTTGATAAGGAACCTGGATAGTAGGGTTACTTCGATATGAAAGCCTAGATAGTAGGGTTGTGAGAAGGAACCTGGATAGTAGGGTTACTTTGATATGAAAGCCTGGGTGGTAGGGTTGTGAGAAAGAACCTGGATAGTAGGGTTACATCGATATGAAAGTCTGGATAGTAGGGCTGTGAGAAGGAACTTGGATAGTAGGGTTACTTTGATATGAAAGCCTGGATAGTAGGGCTATGAGAAGGAACCTGGATAGTAGGGTTACTTCGATATGAAAGCCTGGATAGTAGGGATGTGAGAAGGAACCTGGATAGTAGGGTTACTTCGATATGAAAGCATGGATAGTAGGGCTTGAGAAGGAACCTGGATAGTAGGGTTACTTCGATATGAAAGCTTGGATAGTAGGGCTGTGAGAAGGAACTCGGGGTAAGGTTGCTTGGTGATAAGTTCGTGTAAAATTTCAGAATGAACCGGGGTAAGGTTACTTTGAGATAAGTTTGTGTAAAACTTCAGAAGAAACCTGGGTAAGGTTACTTTGGGATGAGTTTGTATAAAACTTCAGGAGGAACCTGCGTAAGGTTGCATTTGTCGCACCGATGATTACCCTGTTTAGCTTAGAGTGTTGATCATGGACCTGCTGGAAATTGTTGATAATAATTGTCTTTCCTGAAAGCAATACAGGGTTAGTTATGTGCGATGCATGAGATGCATTGCGATGATGTTCTCAAAATAAATGAGATTATGCTGTATATGATATGTATGCGTCTGTCATGATGTATGTTCATGAAATGGTGACATAATAATCTGAGTCCGGGAAAATAAATCCCTGACTGCTGTTGGAGAGTAACGGAAATTGAGTTCCTAACCGTCATAGAAAAAGTGGTTCTTCTACCTCCGCTGGGGATGGTGAACCGGAGATGACTATGTTGGGGATTTTCCCCTTGTTTACAGCTACTCTACCAGGGGAGAGACTCTATTTGAGAATAAATCTGCGGGAGAATAACTCCGTTGGGGATGAGCTTCCGTATTCAGAGAAATAAACTCTGCTCGAGAGAAAACTATATGATCCGCTTGTGATTACAAAATTCGGATGGGGAATATAGACGTCGGCTCTCCGAAAGAGCTTGGCTGGGGAAAGTAACTCCTGTTTGGGGAAGCAGAGATCAAAACTTTGGTTGCTTCTACTCTGTGGGGAGTGTAGGTGTTACTGGGACGCATGCTAAGGATATGACAATGACTTTGCATCAAGACTTTTCTGCCCTTGTACCTACTGTAGAAAGTGTCTGCGGAAGCCTTGTGGATTGAGTGTCATCCCAACTTATGAGGTGCTTGGTAACTGTCGATCGGAATGATAATTCTTCTACTGATAGGCAAGTGACAAGATAATGGGACATAGTCGTACGCTTTAATCCCTAACTTTTGCCTGGACTATCTTTTCAGATTTTCAGTCCACCGGGATACCCTTTTTGGCCCAAGCCGCCTTTTCAGGTTTTAGACTTGCCGGGTATACAGATATTTTTTGTTTTTATCCCTAGTTTTTGCCTGAACCCTTTTGGTTCACCGGGATGCCCTTATTTTTGCCTAGCCCAGTTAACCTAGCAGGTCTTTTTTCATATGCAGTATTTTCTGACTATGTCCACGCTCTCAGGGTGTAGGGAGTTGTCACTGTCGGTAGTGTTGTGTTGCCACAATACCAGAAGATGTTTGTTTGATCGTACATGATTCGTTGCTGGAATTCATGCCCAATGCCCCAAGTGTTTCAGATGGAGATCTTCCCCTGGCTATTTGGCATCTTTGAGAGATTCCTTGAATCTTGACTTGACTGCCCCAGATGATGGACAATGATCATGCCGTGCCCCTTGGTTGGAAGTGTTTTTCCACTTTAGGTGATCCTTTTTATTGAGAAGGTTTTTTTTGTTCACTAGATATTCATCATGCGAATCTCTATGTTGTTGAACAAATAGTCATATGCAAACAATAATATTTTAAGAATGCAAAGCTTATGTCTGTCTTGAAATTTTTGAAAATGCATTTTTCAGTAAAAACAAGCAAATTTTGTAAAATGTGATGTCAACTCAGGATTTACAGCAAGTCCTACAGGAGTCAGGATACCTTTTGTAACAATATGCTTTTGAACTAACACATGCTTCAGCTAGGACTTTTAAGGGTTATAACGTGGCATGGTTCACGGTTCAAGAAACAAAGGATAAAGGCTCAAAATTTATTTGTACCCACCCGCTCTTTGTGATGTTCTTCAGTCATATGCTCAGTTAATTGCGCGTTTAGAATCCCAGTTGAGTTCTGGAATATTGCCCTTGATGTTCCGGTGATGGCTCAGATACTGAAAGTTTACTTGAAAAAGTCAGTCATTTTGTAATCTTTTTTTTGCCGAGGATTTGTAGTAACCTCTTTTTTTGGTTTTACTATCCCTGTTTTTTTCCTGAACTGTTTCTTTTGTGATTACAGTCAGTGGGATGCCCTAGTTTTTTTTTCTTAAGTCTCCTTCATAGGTTTTGAATTAACAGGCTTTTATTTTGAGAGATAATGACTGTCTGTCTTGACGATTATGCGGAACCATCACCGTCTTTTGATTTGGAAGGACTTCTTCGATGCCATTCATTGTGTACGAAGCGGAAGATTGTGACTGAATGCGCCTCTGAATTAACTGAGAAAACTACCCTGCCCCAGGTTATTATTAAGGGTTTTAATATGTGTGAAAAGAAAAACTCCTACTTCTTTGGCTCGAAGGGGTTGACTAAGGATTATCTTCCTTATAACTCCACTGTTTAGGATTTGAAACAACGCATGTACATCGTCAATGGGGTCTGTTCAAAAGCATATTGTAGATATTGTGGTATCATTTTTATCATCCTCCCTGTAAAGGCTCAGATTTTTTTAATCAAGAGTTGAATATCACAAAAAGGAACGGAGTTTAAATATAGTGAATACGAATGAATTGATTCAGAACAGACATATGCAATGCATTGATAAAGTAACAAAGTTTGACATGAATAAATATTCGATCAATCAAAAGAAAATTACAAATTGAAAATTTTAATGAACGAAAAGTCCTCTTGTTAGAACTTGTCACTTCAAATGGTGGGTCTTGGAGAATTGACAGAAACATTCCAGTTGATCATCTTGTGTGAATTCCAATGCTCCTTCATCAATCAGGTCTTGAATTTTGTATTTCAACCTCCAACAGTCGTCAGTATCATGCCCCGGACTGTTGGAGTGATATGCACACCTTGCATCAAGATTGTAGTTAGGAGAAGAAGTCTTGGGATTCGGGTGAGGTCCTATCAACGTAACCAGATTCATCCTCAACATGTGTTGTAAAGCTTGAGACAGCGGCATGTTGAGTTTGGTAAACTGCCTCTTGGGTGTATCTGGCTTACTCTGATTAACCCATTGTTTTTGGCGAGGTTGTTGTTGGACCCGTGATGTAGTAGTAATTTGGAAAGGTCCACTCTTCCCCAAACCAACCTTTTGTCTTCTTGGAGGTTGATCAATGACTTGGCCCCCGGCCTCGACAGTTTGCTTCATACTGTTGTATCCGTCTTGATGAAGTTGGTTGATGATGGCTTTCAGCTCTTCTTGCCTTCAGGCTAGGCCTTGGATAAGAGCCATCTGCCCCATCATTTGGGTTCTCATTGCACCTACCACAGCTTGCAGTTGTTCCAGCCGTTCGTCCTTATTGTCTTCAGGACTTTTCTTGACCAAGTTCCCAACGAGGAGTGTTTTCAACTCTTCCTGCCCCTTGGATAGGTTTAGGAATATGTCCCTGAACTGAGCTTCTTGAGTTTGAAGATCTTTGTTGTCTTGTTTGAGAGCCATTGCTGAAATAAACAGTGAGAACATGAGAGACCTGTACTGGAAGACCTGTTATGCAATGATATGTATGATATATGTATGCAATATTTTCAAGGATCTCGCGAGGTAAACAACAAAATGTCAGAAGTTGAAATTTGCAGTTTTGATTGAAAAACTTTTTATCATTGAGAGTCCTTCTACGAGAGTCAAGCTCACCATATCAAGTGGGTCATAGCCCCTGACTCAAGTTGTTGAGTTGTGATCTTCTGACGATATTGGCTAGAGGAAAATAAATCCCCTTGCCCCTTGCTAGACGTCTGATTTATCATAACCTGCATCACAGACCCTCGAGATCCTTGAAATGGTTATGGAATTGTTAAGGCATGATGTTATGATGTGTATGCTATGCTTTTAAGTAAAGGTGCAAAGTGATGTAAGAAAGTAAACCCTGCAAGAAATCCAAGTTATTGGATAATAACTGTAAACAAAACCTGCAAGGAACTCATGTTGTCAGGTAATAAAACTGTGCAAGTAGTTCATGTTGAAAGCACACAAGTCACACAAATAGCCTTAGGTTTAGGCTTGCATGGGTTTTAAGGTAGTACCCTCTTGAAGTTAGTTGGTTCAACCTGTCCTAGAAAAGTAATCGGGTTCTAGAGGATCTCAATATCACTGACCATCCTCCATCGGTCATGGTTTTAGCTCACGCAATCTTTTCTTGCGGCCGAAATTATTCCGAGAGTATGGTCTCAATGAGTGTAGCATCGAGTATCAACCAGTTCTTAGCTCTACATCGAGGCCGGCTATCTCACTACTTCCTAATGGCCAAGTTGGGCAATTAAAGGTTCTAAGGTTAGTTGATGCTTAACGACACCACGTAGCGGCCCCGTATTCTCCTCGTTTCTCCACAAAGGATACCGGTACCAACCAAAGTGCCACATCAACGTAGCTACTGCTTCAAATGTATCGGTCTATGTCATACAGTTCCCTCACAGTCTATTGCTACTTACCTAAAAGGTATTCCCTAGATCCGGGTGTAGGATCTATAGTAACCCCAAATAAAAACCCTTAAAAGTAAAGCAAACAAAGAAATCAAGAGAAGTAATTATGATGAACTAGATCCTAAGGTATACCCCACTTATAACTTTCCCCAGTAGAGTCGCCAGTTCTGTGATACGATGGCAGAACCGACTGTTTATACTGGTTTGCATTTTGTATTCACAAAATGTCGCGGTAAGCAAGAGTCGCCACCGACTTTTATTTTATCCAATCAGGAAAAGGAAAAAGAACAGAAAAAACCATTTTCGAGATGTTTCTGAGTACGGGGGGTAGATTATAGAAAGGGAAGGTGTTAGCACCATTTCTATCCGTAGTTATCTACGGGCTCTTAGGTACTTGCTCATCTTTTTAAATTGCTTGTGTATGTGCTTTGTTTTGAAAAGTTTTACTTCGTGATAACCCTTGTATCAGTCCTCAAAGGTGTGATGAAGTTGTTTTGAAAATTGTAAGTGTGAAGAGTTTTGATTTGAGCAAGTACCTACTAGCATCTACCTACTCGAAAAAAGATCGTTTTTATTCTTGTTTCCTTTAGACAGCGCTATCCTACTATTGAGAAATAGGTAGCACCGTCGTTGGAGTTGTAAGGGTCAATTTGAAAGGGACGTACGATCACTAAAGCAATATTAGGACGTCTTAGTAATAACCCTAGAGTCTTAAGATCATATTCGATGCAACATTTCCGAGGCAACATCCGAACGGGATATTTGATCTTTTAGACAGGAGGGCAACCACTAAGACACTCTATACTTAATGATTGTTTACCGAAGGCAACTGAAGTGAGAGTATACCCTAAGAGTGATATGTGCGAGTGATCTGTTTTCAGTTATTTAATCTTTGCATATTAGGGTTTTCTAACCGTATTAATTTGTCATACAATCCTTTTAGCATACATCTAGACAGTTAAATATTTGCGGGAATTAAAAATGTGAGAAAATAAATCTACGCTATTACAAGACTTCGGGGAGGGGGATTAATTACATAGCCAAAAACCCAGGAATTTAAACAGTAAATAAAGCCCTAAATTAACTATTACAAACCATGAACAGTTACAAAAATATTGGCAAAAATAAATTACAAAGCGCGGCGAATTAAATGCGAAGCGATTAGGATTTTGACCCTTGACTAAACCTATTTGCGATTGATAAAAAAAAAGATGTTTTTGTCATGTTTTGTTATTTAAGAAAATAATGAAACAATTAAATTAAAAATAAAATCCTAATTCTAAATAATTTTAAATTAAGAAAAGTAAATTAATCCACTCTAAAAACCTATTTTTGTATTTTTATTGAAGAAAATATTTAATTACAAATTAATTAAACCTAATTTCTAATTGTTTTTAAATTATGAAAAAATTTAAAACCTAAATTAATTAGGGTTTGTAAAAAAAGGTTAAGTTTGCCAATTAATAGGGTTTTTGATTTAAATAAAATTAGAGTTTATATGAATTTAGGGTTTTAAGGAAGATATTAAAGAGAAATAAATGATGTACAAAGGGTTAAAAATAAGCAAAATTATACATATTGTCAGGGGTGGGTGTTGACCCAAAAATTAATTTAAAACCTAAAATTAAAAAAACCTAAAATTAATTATTCGAGTTTATTATGAAAAATCAAAGGTTTCTGAAAAATGTTAAGTTTTATGAAAAAGATTTTAAACAGAAAGAATAAAAATAGGTAAAAGGATAAATAGAAAGGAAGAAAATCAAAACCAATAGGGGAGGTTGTTGAACCCACGCCCTTAGCCTCCTCAGGATGTCTGCCTTACCATGAGTCTTGCATTGGTGGTTGTTCTATTTTGGCCTCAACGTTCTATAATGAACTTGCATGGGACCCTGTCTAAATCTGCAGTGTTGAATCTCATGAACACATTAAATAAATTACTATATATCATAAACTACAAATAAAGCAAATATATGAAAAAAATTTAATGTTAAAACCGATATGACATGTATGAATGATTATACTCTTTTGATCATGGAGATCAAACCAGTCTTACCCTTATTGGAGATGTAGTCAGATGTGTATTTGTAACAAGGATGTCTTGTTTGTAGTGAGATGAGGATTTGTAACAAGGATGACTTGTTTGTAGTGAGATGGGGATTTGTAATAAAGATTTAAAGGTTTTAGGGTTCTTGAAAGAATTTGTTATTCTGACAGGGTTGTGGAAAAGGTTTTTTTCGACTTGTTCTTTGTGTGAAAAGAATGAGATTATATAATGGAAATTAAAGCAAAGATATGGGGTTTGAATATGCAATTGGGCCTCCAATATTCACTTGAGTCCGTCACGTTCCAGGCTAAATCACAGAGGCTTAAGTGATATTTTTGAAGTTAAAATGTGAAAACAAAATGTAGCCGACATCGAGAACTAACTCCTGTCCAAAAATAGGCTCAATCGGATAAACGGTGAATTAGTTATGAATTTTTGAAGTTTTAGCTCAGACAAACTTATTTTGGGCTCCAGTGTCGACTATGACACGTTCTTCAATAAAAAACTGGTATTGATCGGAGCATAACCCGGTCTTGACTTTTGAAGAAAAGTTGTTGATCTCTGAGTCAATGACCTTGTGTAAAAAGATGGGCCCGATCCGATAAAAATTGACCGAGTTATGAATTTTCGAAGTTTCGACCCAGATGAAATAATATTCAGCATTCAGGATTTTCGGTGCGTCACGCGCACTCTGAGAAAAAACAAAGGCCTTTTGGATACCGTTCAAACTCGATATCTACTGTGGAAACATAGTCAACTCAATTTGTGAAATTTTGGTGCCAGAACCATCTCGATACGATGAAAATCGACCAAGTTATGATTTTCTGAAAATGACGCAAATAAACTTTTGTCACAAATTTTCTGTATGAAAATACTTGATAAATCTGCACTTTTGAAGACCTTCTGATCGAAATTGGCTTCCAGCTGTGAGAGATGAAAACGTAGATCACGTTAAGACGGAATTTTTTCCACTGGAACGGGTTCAAAACGAGCCACGATCTTCAAGTTATGAATTTTTTAGTGCGTAAATACTGCACTTTCAACACACTTTTTCACCACATTTCTTCGAGAAAACTCACATATTCAGAGACCTTCTTTAAATAATTGACTCTTGGGCCGAACCTGAATTTGATAATACGTTATCATAGATATCTTGGCGAAAGAACACCTGAATATGATGCGCCGGGTTGGACTTGTGAATCTTTGAACCACAAATCATTGCAAAACGGCGAACCGATCTTCAGCACAGAAAATAATCTGAGAACATCCATTGGCGAAATAAACGTCACTTGTAACCTGAAGAAGCTTGATAATATACCTTTATTCCATAACTATAAAACCAATAATATGCGTGTATGAAAAGAGGGTAAATTTTGAGGTACAACACACTCTTATTTCTTCACAGTTGAAAAACTCCATTCATTCTAGATACAAATCATAGAAACAAACTTCTAGCTCATTATGAGATAAATCTTCAGTTCATAAATGTTCATCAGAAGTCCATCTTCCAGTAAAACCAGTAATATCCTTGGAAATCATAATCAGGATCACTTTCTTAATTAAGCCAAGCAAAGAAAACCTGCACGGTTGTCCTTGAGATAAGCAGTGCATTCTACTTTTAAAAAAATCCAAGGTCTCCACACTCATGAATTCTTTGACATTGATAGATCTTTACTCCAGTTCTAGCATTATTTTTAGCATCATAGACATGCTGAAGTCAGTATTGATGCCTTTGACATTTAGTCTAGACATTCTGTCCAATCACCTCAACTCCTGATTGGATCACTTTCCGAGGAACACAATAACAATAAGAAAACCTTTATTAGAGACCAGAAACCAAGCTCTTGTAGAGTTGAAAGCAAAAATAAATTGCTCTTGTATTTCTTCAATAGCTTGTCACTTTCATGCCAAGCCTCTAGAGAAGAGACTTGGGAATATTCTTCTTAATCAACTTTACATCTGAACACTTTTCTTCCAAACACGCAGATGTGTCTTTATGAATGGACTTGAGAAACTTCCCAAGCTTCTTTGGCCACAATACAAGTTATGTATAGTCTTCTAAAATACCAAGTTTCTTCCAATTTTATAAACAACACAGTCCTACAGTCCATTGATCACCATAATGGTATCACTCTAGCTTTCGCAAAAGACATATAGTACCAAAAATATATATCCCTGAAAACTCACTAAATAGACTAGGGTTCCTGCTTTGATACCAATTGAAATTTTGGTACAGGCAACATACAAACATACTAACATTAGAACATGATGTTAAGACAGATGTTACAACATCTAGTAGCAGACCAGATCAATCAAGCTATAAGTGATACAAAAAATAAAACTATAGAATGATAAATAACACAATGAGTTGTTAACCCAATTCGGTGCAACATCACCTACTCTGGGGGCTGCCAAGCCCGAAAGGAAGTCCAACATTAGCAGTATTAGTTCAAAGCTAAACTCCTCTATTTACAACTTCTCGCCTAATCCCTACCCAATGTAACTTCTACCTAGGTTCTCCCTAAATATGAGAAATCGCCATCTCACTTCCTAAACCACCTCAGTGATATCTAATAGTCCTAATCCCAGTGACTGCAATAATTACAACTTAATTTAGAAGATCATACTTCCATTACAACAACTCAAACTCTTTCTTAAATGCTTCGAGTGAGAATAATAACTTGACAAACTGTCAAGTAAGAATCAGCCAACCACATGGTATCCGAGGATACATGGGTGACTTATAAACTACACAAGAGACTCTCAAAATCTAAGACTTATGCTTCCCCTAATTTTACAATTGTTGAAAAACTTAAATTACATCAGGTTAGGATTCTCCTTTAAATACAACTCTACAGTCCATGGACTTCGATATTCTGAGTCCAGAAGTTTCTTAATCCATAAGTTGAGTGATGCACCAATTATGTAGCAAATCTCCTTAAATCTTGGAACAAACTGATACATAGTTTCCAAATTTGTCTCAAGGCCCAAATTAGTATCTTCTGTACAGCTGGAGATATGAATCCTACTTCAAAATAAATAGTCTTGACCTGCAAACATCTATGATATATATCCAAAGGAAATATAATAGAATAAAATCAAATCTGCAAAGATTTAAAAACAGCAGCGCAAGCCTGCTGCATAACAGAATAGGATGTCACTACATCTTGTTCGACATCTGGTCAGAACCATGTTTTGGAAAAATGTTTCCAATCCACAAAACCATGGTACTAACATTAGAGATGGAATTCAAAGACACAAGTGAAGGAGTTTTCCTACACCAGAAGAAGTATGCTAAAGATATCTTGAAAAGGTTCAAGATGAGCAACTGTAATTCAATTGTCATGCCATTAGAAACAGGAGAACAATTGAATAAGGAAATAAATGATGAGTTTGTAAGTGTAATATTGTACAAACAAATCATTGGATCATTGAGGTATCGTTGCAATACCATGCCAGATATCTGTCAAAGTGTAAGATTATTGATCAGATTCATGGAGAAACCTCAAGAATGTCATCTGCAGTCAAGAGATTGTTGAGATATATTAAAGGTATGATTGATCATGGTGTACTAATTCCAAGACAAAAGAAGACCAACACATATTCATAGGTACATGGTTACGCTTATTCCGATTTCAGTGGAGATCAATATGAGAATAAAAGTACTACATGCTACGTATTCATGATATAAGGGGATCCCATCTCTTGGACCTTGTTGTACCCCAAAATTAGCCCTCTCATTTATCAAGATATTTCTCACAAGATCTCCTTTGGTTCAAGACTGCACTAGGGTTGATCAGCTCAAAACACCTCCTCAAGCTCTGATGACTGGAAATTAGGGTTTGAGATTGCACAAAGATAATTGAACTTTTAATGCCTCATATGACTTTCATAGATCATTATGGACCCTCAATATTTCTCATGTCAAGTTTCAAGTCTTGAATCACATTTTTGCTCAGTACAATTGATCAGTTGACCTAAATATCAGTTGTATTGGGGAAAAGTCAACTATGGCCAATTTACAGTAAAACTTCATAATTTTTTATCCATATCAACATTGTGAACTCCTATATGTCATTTGATCAATTTTGGATCACAATTCCTCAATAAATTTGACCAGATCATCAAAAGGGCAAAATAGTCAAAATTAGAGTTTTAACTGAGAAATGGCAATTTCTAATTTTTGACCTAGAAAATGGTTAATTGGTTTGAGACATGATCTCAAGGTTTCAAATGCATCATTTTTACTTAATGGTATGGCTCAAAACTTCCCTCAAGATCAATTGATTGATAGTTGATTTTCAGTCAACTGATCAAAAGTCAATTGTACATCGAAAAGTCAAACTTTGACTTTTTGGCCAAAATCAAGTGTCAAAGATCAAAATTCATCAAAACATGTCAAAATATGAAACTTGTTCATCAAGAAATCAAAAAGTCAAGATTTCATTTTGAAAAGTCAAAGTTTCCAAACTTAGAAATTTTTCTGTGTTGAAAACTTCATATTTTTTCACAACTTTGAGCCAATTTTTCACCATTATGTAAGATGATTCAAAGGAAACTTTCAACATGAAAGTTGTAGATCTCAATGATATCTAAAACATTTATTTGCACAACTTCTCCTAGAAATGCATGGATTCCAAGTTATGATTTTGTGAATACACGTTCATGAAACTTGGAAACTTAGTGAAATTTTGCCCTAGTTTAGGCAGGATTTTGACCTAACTTCATGGTAATTTTTCACATAGTTCCAAGGGGAATTTTCAAAAGTGATTCAAAGAGGGGTTTTATATCACATTACAAGCTTTCTAAAATGTCCAAGAACTCCTTTAGATCATTCTTGAGCAAGGAGAATCGAAGGCCAGAAGTTAGGGTTTCAAGTTGTTTTACAAGGCAGAATTTCATGATGAACAAGAATGTAAATCCATGCTAGGCTGCACAATCTTTGCTTTGCAGGCCTCAAAATTGTTTGGAACTCCATAATTAAATTTTTGCACAGCTTTAAGAAGCTTCAATCTAAGCATTCAATGCATTGCCCATGCTTAATGCCATTTTGGGAAGAAAGTGCACATTGCCATTTTGGAAAAGTAGGTTTTATACACAAAATCAGTTCTTGAGCTTTGCACTTGTTTGCTTCTAATCACACACAACCTATAATCCAAAAGAAACTTATTTAAAGCCTCTAACAATTCAGCCCATGCTTGTGCTTTGCCTTGAAACTATATTTCCACTTTTCTTCAAAATCAAGTAAGATAGCCATAACTTTATATCTTGTACTTCTGACTCTCTCAAGTGCTAGAAACTTTTCCTTACTTATGCACAAGTTGTTTGCATCAAAACACACGAATACACAAGCTCCAAAACTCAGAACTGCATCTCAGACTTCCATTTTTGCATATTCTGGCCAGAAATCCCAAAATCAAAAACTACTCGTACGTTTCTTGGCCTTTTGCTTCCAAAAGCTTCCAAACATCATACATAAGCCATCCCTGTCCCTGTTACCCGACTGTAACACCATATTCACTCATTTCCAAGTTCAAAAATAGAGCATCACAGTTGAACTTCTCCAGACCATTCTAGCCACCTTCAGCTCAAGCCAGCCATTGCATAAGCTTCCTAGAGATCCAAGGAAGCTAACCTGATCATCACCATCACTTGAAATAAGCTCAAACTCATTTCACGATTTCTAGTTTTGAGGTATTTTTCTTGAACTTCTATCTCATTATTTAGGCATTGTCAGGCTTGCATTTGTGAAGATAGAATGTAGATATCATTTCCCTGAAACTATACATGTCCATATATTTCATTTATGTTGCTTAAGCATGGAGAATTTTGAGTTTAAACTTGTTGAAACATTTAGGTCAGAATTTGGTACTTTCATAAATTCATCCTTATCTTTGAATGTTAGCTTAAATTAGTTACATGGTTAGATTCGTGTTGGAAAAGTGCACAAGTTTCATGTTTACATTTTTGTAAATGGTTGAGGAATGAGAAAGTTTGAAATTCTTTGGCTGGAGGTTGAAGATGAAGTACAGTCAGGGCAAAATATGTGTTATGTATTTATTGTTGTGCTAATGTTAACGGATGTATCACTACCCCAGTAGTTAAAGCGCGCGCCTGTCACTCCTTGGACCTGGGTTCGAGCCCCAGCGTCCGTTTTACCATTTTTTGTCATATTTTCTGTTTTCCTTTTTTTTTGAACATGTGTGGGGCCTCCAACTTGGGCCTGGTTATTTTTTTTCTTTTACTAACCCTTGACTTACTACAGCACCCCCTGGCCCAGTTTTCATTATTATTTTCTTTTTCTTATTTTATTTTATTTCTTTTTCCTTTATTATTATTATTATTATTAATATTATTTTTATTGTTATTAATAAAAATCCAAAAATATTTTATTTATTATTTTTACACTTATTTAGTTTATTTGTTCTATAATTCTAAAAGACCAAAAACATTTTTTAATAAATTAATTTCTTTTTTAATAATTAATATTTAGGTTTAGGTTTAACTATTATATTATTTTCTTGTAATTAAAATTAATTTAGAACTTAGGTTTCTTTTAATTAATTAATATCCATATTATTTTATTAATTTAAAACCTTTTCATAAATAAAACCCTAAAAAAATCCTTTTTTAGTTAATTTCTTTTCTTATTTAGTTTAAGTTAATTTTATTTAATTTTCCTTAATCATTTTTTTAATTAGGTCAAGACTAAACCCTTTCATAAAAAATAAAATCATTTCTTTTTCCATTTACATTCTTTCATTTTTATTTTTCAATTTTGTACAATATTCAATATGGTTGTAATAGTTAATTAGATTTAATTTTCTTGCAAAATCCCCATTTGTAAATTTGTACACCCCCTCCTCTATTGATGTAATAGCTTAGTATTTTTATTTTCCGCAATTTAATGCTTTATATATAAAATGCTAGTAATTAGGGTTTGTATGGAAAGAATAAAATCAACAAGTTAGCAAACCCTAATTCAAAGACAAAATAATGCATGTAAATCAATACACTTGCACACTTACACCCTTAGGGTAAATCCACTTTGTTGCCTTATGAAAATGGTCATAATACGCACGTAAGATGTCTTAGCAAAAACAAACAAAATACAAGATCATAGTCCCTCGATGACGCTACAAATGTTGCCTTAATAATGATCTTAGTCCCTCAAAGAAAATGCTAAGATATCTTACAACATTGTTATTCATGACTATACGATGACCCTTGCCCGTCCCTTTTACATTCAAAGATAAGGTTTCTTACCAAATCAATGGTAAGATAACAATGTCAAAGGAAAGAGGAAATAAACATGAAAGACTTTTGAGTAGGTAGAATGTTCCTAGTTGCTTGCTCATTTTCAAACCAAAACATCCTTGCTATTTTCAAAACAAACACCAACACTTTCAAATCATCTTTCAAACTTGAAACATTTTCAAAAGATCAACACTTTGTATACATTCTTACGAACGAGAATTATTACAAAGTTTTCCTAAACGATGGCGCCTTTTTAAAATACTTTCAAAAAACCACACAAAGCATATTTTCAAACAAAAGCAAGTGATCTAGCAAGAAACTAAAATCTCGTAGATAACTACGGATGAAAAGGGTGATAATACTTTCCCTTTTCATAATCTACCCCCCGAACTTAAGAAAACATCTCTAAAGGTCTTTCCTGTTCTTTTCAGCCTTTCCTTTTGGATAAAAGAAAAGTCGGTGGCGACTCTTGCTAACCGCAACATTTGCGATAAAATGCAAAACACCCAAGTCAGTTCTCCCACCGCGTTACAGAACTGGAGACTCTGCTGGGGAAAAACTTAAAAGTGTGGTTACCTTAGGGCTATATCACATTTACTTGCTTTCTTTGTTTGACTTGCATGCTTTACATTATGGTTCCTTGTTTGGGCTTGCTTTGATCCTCCACCCGGATCTGGGACACCTTGTTAGGTAAGTAGCAATAGATTGTGGAAATTGTACAGCGTAGACCGATATGGTTGAAACAATGGCTACGTTAGTGTGACGCATTTGTGGGTACCTGTATCCCTTGTGTTGAATCGAGGAGAATACGAGGCCGCTGAGTGGCGTCATGAAGCACTAACTGACTTTAGAACCTTAATTGAACAAACTTGGCCAATTAGGATGTAGTGAGGTAACCGGTTTCGGTGGAAAGATGAAAATTGGTTGATACTAGATACTACACTCATTGAGACTAGACTTTTGGGATATCTCAGCTGCGAGAAAAGATTGATTGTGTTGGGACAATGCCTAAAAGAAAGGTCAGTGATATTGAGATTCCTTAGAACCCGGTTACTACTAACTAGGACAGGTTTGAGCCAACTAAACTTCAAGAGGGTACTTACCTACAAACTCCATGCAAGCCTAAGCCTAAGGACTTGTTTTTGCCTTGTGTGTATATGCTTACTTGTACATAACATCATGAACATTATAACATCATACGCAAGCTCACTAACCATTTCAAGGATTTAGGAATTTATCTTTGTTTTTATTTTGTAGGCCATGAACTCCGTCCGAAGAAACACCATCCGAATCAAATTCGTGAAAGCACACCCTCAGCTCTAAGAGTTAGCATCAAGGGTGCCCAGAGATTCTCCTTTTACCAAGAAATATGTACGACTCCTCAGTTTGGCTACCTGCAATTTCCAAGAGGAGATTATGTGTGTGCTCTTTAAATTCTTTGATCCCATACATTATTGCTTCACCTTTCTTGACTATCAGTTGGTACCTACACTAGAAGAGTTCTCTCAACTATTAGGGGTGCCCGTGCTTGATCAGATACTGTTCACCGGTCTAGAAGGGATCCCGAAACCTGAGGTCATGGCCGAAGCTCTACATATGGAGAGAGCCAACATCATAGCAAATTGGGAGACTAGAAGTGGAGTCAAAGGGTTCCTAGCCAAATTTCTATTAGAGAAAGCCCGTTCATTCTGGGAAGATATGAATTTTCAAGCCTTTTAAGATGTCCTGGCCCTTCTCATCTATGGTATGGTTCTTTTCCCTAACTCAGACCAATTCATAGATGTAAATATCATCAAAGTCTTTCTCTTCTGTAATTCTATACCTACCTTATTGGGAGACATCTTACATTGTATCCATACCCGCACCATGAAGAAAGGAGGTACCCTTTTGTGTTGTATTCCCCTACTATCCAAGTGGTTCATTTCACACCTACCTCGATCAACATTGAAGAACGAGCAAAGATTGACATGGTCTCAAAGGATGATGTCCCTCACCCACTCTGATATTCATTGGTGCTCAAGATCCTCGGATGATACTTCTATCATTGACCGTTGTGGGGAATTCTCTAACGTCCCTCTACTTGGAATTAGGGGAGGTATCACTTACAACCCTTTCTTAGCTTTAAGACGGTTTGGATATGCCCGGAGAGATGGTCCTCATGAGATGCTCATCCAAGGTTTGATGTTCGACTACGAAAGCGATGATCAAGGCTACCGTCAGAGGTTTATGCAAGCTTGGAGGATGGTAAACAAGGTGGATAGAAAGACACTGGGGCACAAGAATTCCATCCCTCTTGAGCCTTATCTCAAATGGGTACGAGCCCGTGCTCAAAGTATTATGATGCCTTACCCCTCCATTATCCCAGTTAGCATAGAGCCTGTTGTGGAAGGAGATGTCCCATACACTATCCTTCATCCTAACATGCCCACCTATCTTGAAGACTTACAAAGGGATTGGATACATCTTAAGGAAGAGAGAGACAATTTCGAAGCTCAATTCTATGCCAGTGAGAATAAAGTTCTGGAACTCACCAAGCAGCTTCATGAAGAGCGGAGTCCGAACGCCTACATTGCACCAAAGAGGATGCGTTCAACTTTTTGTCTTAGAGTTTTGTATTTTATTTCTTTCATTGTAAGCCCAAAGAGGCATGATGTACTCAAAATTTGATTTATTTATATGACGCGTGTTCCTTTTTGTCTAAAGCAAATTTAAATCTCTAATTTCCTTGAAATCATTTTCATATGCATCTTCATTCATCATAACACAAACAGGTTTCTTACAACAGGTCTCCTTATCTTTCTACTATTTATTTCAGTGAGATGGATATTGAATAGACAGTAAAAGATCTTCAGGTGCAGAATGCTCAGTTTCAACAAATGTTCTTGACTCTGGCAAAAGGACAATATGATTTCAAAAAATTTGTTGATCAAAGAAAAGAAGAAGAAAGCGAAGAAATCAACCGGTGTTTTGAATCTGGGAAGAAGGTTCCAAGGGCCAGCCAAATGGACTCTAGACTTTGCAACATCATTAGGTGAAGGGGACAATCAAGAAGGGGAAAACAAGGAAGTGACTGACCATCCAGAATCCAAAGAGGAAGAAGAGGATGATTACTCTGAAGAGAAATATCCTCCAGCTGATGAGAAGTACAAGCATCTGGAAGAGCGTCTAAGTGCAATGGAGATTCAGAAAGTGCCCGGGATGGACTTTGAAGAGATGGTTTTGGTGTCTGGGATTTTTATTCCACCAAATTTCAAGGCACCAGTGTTTGCTAAGTACGACGGGGTTTCGTGTCCCAAGATGCACCTCCGATATTATGTGAGGAAGATACAGCCTCACACTGCTGACAGAGATTTGTGGGTCCACTTCTTTTAGGATAGTATATTCGGGACTCAGCTAGATTGGTTCTATCAACTGGAGAGGACCAATATCCATAATTCGGAAGACCTGGCCGCTGCTTTTTATAAGCAGTATCAGTACAACACAGACCTTGCTCCCACCCGTACTTAAATCCAGAGTCTGGCTATGGGTTCGAGTGAGGGTTTCAAAGACTACGCTCAGAAGTGGAGGGACTTGGCAAGAAGAGTCCAGCCTCCCCTGTCAGACAGGGAGCTAGTGGACATGTTTCTGGGTACCCTGTCTGGTCCTTTCTTTAATCATCTAATTGGAAGCTCCTCAGTCGGCTTCACTGAATTAATCTTGATCGGGGAGAGAGTGGAAGCTGGGATTAAGAGTGGGAAGATCCAAAAGGACGCATCCTCTAGTGCCGTGAGAAAACCATTCACTAGGAAGAAAGAGGTCGGTGTTGTGTACCATCAAAGGAATCAGGATAGAATTGAACGCCGTCCAACGGTAGGGGCTGCCATGATCCCTAAGCCTGCACCTACTCAACAAAGGAATAACCAGCCTAGAACAGAAAGATCGGTAAGACAATTTACCTGGATAAATATGACGTTATCTCAAGTCTTGCCACATTTGTTGAGATCTAATATGGTAACCTTGCGGGAAGCTCCGAAGAATCCCAACATTGCCTCTCCCCGTTACAACCCAAATGCCCCTTGTGCTTACCATTCAGAAAGTCCAGGTCATGATAGAAATGATTGATGGGCTTTGAAAAACAAGGTGCAAGACCTTCTCGAGGAAAAGGAAATTGAATTTGACGCCCCTGATATCCCAAATGTTATCACCGCTCCTATGACCAAGCACGGTCGGGTGTTAACGCAGTTGAAGATGATGTGTTTGTTACTGTGGTTGATGAGCTTGTTACTCCTCTCTTAACCGTCAAAAGGAACTTGTTGAAAGCCGGTTTATTTTTGGGCTGTGGCGAAGGTTGCCACCTCTGTTTATCCCTACCGACTGGTTGTTATTTATTAAAAGCAGGTGCCCAGTGCCTGATGGATGACAAAGATATTTTGTTTGAAAAGACTCCCATTCCAACCATTGCTTACAAGGATGTTTCAATAGTAACCATTTCCGCCAATCCTCCCAGGGTCTCCACCAAAAGACCCGTCAGGGTTACATCCATTCTAAAGGTGACTCTAGTGATAATTACTATGCCAGGGACAATCCCATACTCCTCAGATAAAATTGTCCCCTAGAACTATGGGGGTGACGTCTACTACCACAACATCAAGCAAGATTGGCTGGATGATGAAGACTCGGTTTTTGAGAGGGTTGACCCCGACATCAGCAACATTGTGGGAACCAGTAAAATAACCAGAAGTGGAAGAGTGTTATCCCCTGAGATTGCTCCTCCGAAAACTATTATTGGTCATGTGATCATCCCTGCTTTTATTCCTGTTGATACTACTACTACAGTTCCTGTGGTTACCCCTACTGACACCCCTGTCGCCGAGTCGATCGAGACTCAAGGCAAAGGCATTTTGGTTGAACCTGTTCGGATGAAGGTGCAATCAGTATCTATCCCAGAGGCCTCCAAGAAGGAGATGGAAGAAATTTTGAAAATTATAAAGAGAAGCGACTACAACATAGTCGAACAGCTAGGGCAGACTCCTTCAAAGATTTCTTGTTAGCTTTGTTGTTGTGCTCCGAAGCTCATGCGAAGGCCTTGGTGAAATTTCTTAAAACCGCCCATGTGCCACAGGAAACCTCTGCTGACCAATTCAAAGATTGTGTGGCCAGTTTAACAGCTGATAATAGTTTGGGCTTTTCCGATGCTGACTTGACACCTAGAGAGAGGAAACACAATGAGGCGTTGCATGTCTCTGTCGAATACAGGGGCACTACTTTGGCCCATGTCCTGGTAGATACTGGTTCATCATTGAATGTGTTGTCTAAGAAGGCTCTATATAGACTAGACTGTGAAGGTTTAACCTTAAAACCCAGCAACATAGTTGTAAGGGCCTTCGACGGTTCAAAGAGAATGGTGCACGGGGAGGTGGACATCCCCATTAAAGTTGGAACTCAGACCTTTGATTCAACTTTCTATGTAATGGATATTCGCCCTTCCTATTCTTGTTTATTGGGCCAACTTTAGATTCATGACGCTGGTGCCGTCACCTCTACATTACATCAGATGTTGAAATACCCAACCAAGGGAAAAATCATCACTGTCTATAGAGAGGAGGAATATATGGTCAGTCACCTGAACTCCTTCAGATATGTGGAAATGGATGGTGAATTCATCAAAACTCTGAGTCAGCATTTCGAGGAAGTCCCACAAACAGTTGCGGAAACCAAAACTGTTTCCAAAGTTCCGAATATTACCAGACCTCCGCTAAAGATGGCTTCTCTGAAAGATGCCAAGGCAGTAGTCGAAGAAGGTGGGTGTACTATTTGGGGCCAACTCCTAGATATTCCCTACAAGTCTGAAAAATTTGGTTTGGGTTTTACTTCAGGAGCCCAGAAATCCATTCTTCGTGCTCGTGCTAGGGGACCACCTTTGCGGATCAGCAACCATGGAATCAACACAGTGGAGGATAGTGATGACAGTTGTGACCTGGAAGAATGGATTTTCCCAACTATCAGTGGAGGACTCAACAACTGGGAAGCCAAAGAATTTGTCCCTATTACTTTTATCCAACAGTGATTGTCTTTAAATTTTGTCGGACTTGTAATAATTAAACAATTTATACTTTTAAAACCTTGTGTCTTACCCAAGGCACAATGGTCCATTTGTAAGGGTTGTTACTTCATTCTCATATGTCATCAATGAATCATGGACGTTTTTGCATGCAAATTCTACGCTCTTTGTTCTTCTTTTTCTACATTTTATTTTTTCAAAGATAGCTATGCTCTTACACACACTCACACATCAAAATATAGATCCACATCCACTCGGAATCCCATGGGTAACGATTCTCCTATGGCCTATTGTGACTTTGAAAATCCGATCTACCAAGCCAAAGACGAAGGTGGGGAAGATTGTGAAGTTCCAGGGGAACTAGCCAGGTTACTACAACAGGAAGAAAGGACCATACAGCCCCACGAAGAACCGGTTGACGCAGTTAACTTAGGTACCGAAGAGGACAAGAAAGAAGTCAAGTAGGTACCAATCTGGAACCCAGTGTCAAGAAGCGCCTAACTTAGTTGCTACATGACTATGTTGAGGTTTTTGCTTGGTCATACAAAGACATGCCAGGACTTGATGCTGATATCGTGGTCCATCGTCTACCGACAAAAGAAGACTGCCCTCCGGTACAATGGAAAGTCCGTCGCATGCGGCCAGACATGTCAGAGAAGATCAAGACTGAAGTCATGAAACAATTCAACACCGGATTCTTAGCCGTCACCTCCTATCCACAATGGGTCGCCAATGTTGTTCCAGTGCCTAAAAAGGACGGTAAAGTACGCATGTGTGCGGATTACAGAGATTTGAATAGGGCAAGCCCTAAGGATGATTTCCCGCTTCCCCATATCGATATTCTGGTTGACAATACCGCACAGCATAAAGTGTTCTCATTTATGGATGGTTTCTCAGGCTATAATCAAATCAAAATGGCACCTGAGGACATGGAGAAAACGACCTTTGTCACACAGTGGGGAACATTCTGTTACAAGGTTATGCCATTCGGGTTGAAAAACACTGGGGCAAATTATCAGCGCGCCATGGTAGCTCTATTTCACGATATGATCCATCACAAAATAGAGGTCTACATGGATGATATGATAGCCAGATCTCGAACTGAAGAAGAACATCTTGACCATTTGCAGAAACTGTTTGAAAGGATAAAGAAATACAAGCTAAGGTTGAACCCGAGTAAATGCACATTTGGAGTGAGGTCCGGTAAACTCCTAGGCTTCATCGTCAGCGGTAAAGGTATCAAAGTGGACCCTGCAAAGGTAAAAGCAATACAAGAAATGCCTGCTCCTCGCACCAAGAAAGAAGTCAGAGGATTCTTAAGACGGCTAAACTACATCGCCAAATTCATTTCTCACCTAACCACTACTTGTGAACCAATCTTTAAATTACTGAAGAAAGATCAAGTAGTCAGATGGAATGATGAATGCCAAGATACCTTCGATAAGATCAAAGAATACCATCAAGAGCCTCCTGTTTTGATGCCGCCAATAGAGGGAAGACCTTTGATCATGTATCTAACTGTCTTAGAAAATTCAATGGGGTGTGTGTTGGGGCAGCATGACGATTCTAGCCGAAAAGAGCATGCAATATACTACATGAGCAAAAAGTTTACCGACTGTGAAACCAGATATTCACTGCTTGAAAAAACTTGATGCGCTCTGGCATGGGCTGCTCGCCAGCTAAGACAATATATGTTGACCCATACTACCTTATTGATATCTAAGATGGATCCAATTAAATACATATTCGAGAAGCCTGCCCTCTCTGGGAGAATATCAAGATGGAAGATGATCCTGATTGAGTACGATATTCAGTACACTACCCAAAGAGAAATAAAAGGCAGTGTGCTAGCCGATCACCTTGTTCATCAGTCTATGGATGACTATCAGTCCATGAGATTTGAGTTCCCAGATGAAGACATCATGTTGGTAAACAATTTTGAAGAACTCAGACCATATGACGGACCTAAATAAGGATCTCGATGGACCTTGGTTTTTGATGGAGCTTCCAACACACTCGGCAATGGAATAGGTTTTGTGATCATACCCCCTGAAGGATGTCATACTCCCTTCACTGCAAGACTTTGTTTCAACTGTACCAATAATATGGCAGAATATGAAGCATGTATTGTGGGTCTCAAAGTTGCCATAGATTTGGGAATCAAGTCCTTAAGTGTATTTGGAGATTCAACCTTAGTCATCAGTCAGATTAAAGGAGAATGGGACTCGAAGCACCCTAATCTTATCCCCTACAAAGAACATGAGTTGACATTAATCCCACATTTTGAGGAAATTACCTTCGAGCATTTTCCACGAGAGTAAAATCAACTGGCAAACGCGCTAGCCACTATGTCATCCATGTTTAAACTCAAGTGGGGTAATGAGGCTCCCCAGATCACCATTGAGCGGATGGATGAACCATCTTACTATCAAGAGATCGATACTGAAGAGATAGTGGACAAGCCTGGGTTCCACGAGGGAGCTTCAGTCAATGATAAGAAGTTCTTGAGAAGATTCTCTGGTAAGTTCTTCCTTAGTAATGGAATTCTCTACAAGCGCAACCATGACTCTATTTTGCTTCATTGTGTAGACAAGAATGAGGCGGACAAGATCATGGCTGATCTACATGAAGGCACTTTTGGCACCCATTCTAGTGGGCATACGATGGCTAAAAACATACTACGGGCGGGGTACTACTGGTCTACCATGGATGTAGATTGCCATCAGCATTCACGAACCTGCCACAAGTGCCAGATCTATGCTGATAAAGTACATGTGCCTCCAGTTCCTTTAAACATCCTGAATGCTCCCTGGCCATTCGCGATGTGGGGCATCGACATGATTGGAGAAGTCAAACCTACAGCTTCTAATGGGCACCACTTCATCTTAGCTTCCATTGACTATTTTACGAAGTGGGTTGAGGCAGCTTCTTTCGCTTCTGTTACCAAGAATGTTGTGGCCCAATTCATAAAATAGAATCTCATTTATCGGTACAGTATCCCGGAGAGAATCATCACAGACAATGGTATGAATCCCAATAATACTATGATCACTGCACTATGCGTGCAATTCAAGATCCAGCACCATAATTCTTCTCCTTACCGGGAAAAGATGAATGGTGTTATAGAAGCCGCTAATAAAAACATTAAGAAGATAATACAAAAATGACAGTGACCTACAAGGACTGGAATGAGATGTTATCATTTTCTCTCAATGGTTACTGTACCACTGCACGCACGTCAACAAGGGAAACTCCTTTCTCTTTGGTATACAGTATGGAAGTCATCTTACCAATTGAAGTCCAAATACCTTCTCTGAGAATCATAAAGGATGCAGGGCTGAATGAAGATGAATCGATTCAAACTCGACTTGACCAGTTGAATTTGATTGATGAGAAGAGGCTTACGGCTGTCTGTCATGGTCAGATGTACCAAAAATGTATGATCAAAGCTTTTAACAAGAAGGTCAAACGTCAGGTATATCAGGTTGGTTACTTGGTAATCAAGCGTATTATATTGCCACAAGGTGATCCCAAGGGAAAATGGACTCCTAAGTATGAAGGACCATTTGTGATCAAAAGCATATTCTCTGGTGGAGCAATGATCTTAACCACTATGGATGGCGACGATCTTCAGCACCCTGTAAATACAGACATAGTCAAAAGATAATACACATGAATAAAGACCTGCTAGGTCGACTGGCCTAGGCAAAAATTAGGGCATCCCGGCGAACCAAAAAGGTTCGGGAAAAAATTAGGTATAAAAACAAAATTTGTACACCCGGCAAGCTGAAAACCCGAAAGGGCGGCTTGGGCAAAAAAGGGTATCCCGGTGGACTGAAAACCTGAAAAGGCGGTCCAGGCAAAAGTTAGGGAATTAAAGCGTATGACTATGTTCCGTTGTATCACCTTACAGACAACCTTTGGTATCCACTGACAAGCTCAAACCATTCTAATCAATCCAATCAGCTTGGGACAAAGCAGCCAGTGGACGAGATGCTCAGAGACATGAAGGCTATAGCAGAATGGGAACCCCATGGGATTATTTCACATAACTATCTTTTCTTTGTATCAATTTTCATTTTCTACGACGATATTCCTTTACTAGGATGTTCGTCTCGTTGTATAAAAAATACTTATTCAAGTTAATACAAAGATATTCCTTTGAAAGTGCAAAACTATCTGTTTTTCTTTTATTTCTGTGTTTTGTTTGCAAAAACGTCCAATGATTATTTTTGAACATATGCATTTGAACGTGATTACTGTTTACAAATGAGTAAAAAAAAGGGGAACAGAAAATAGAAAGACAATCACTAATGGCTTTAAGAAATAGGATAATATCTTTAGACCATTCCATAAAAAAACCCATAGGTACTTTTCCAGCAAGAGCGGAAACCAGGACATCTCACTACAGGATCGCTAACATACCTCTAGTGTGCAGCCTAATGGTATCAAGTGCTCTCACATCCCCGATAGAACAAAACTTCCAGTTACCGCTCCAAAGATTCCCCAGTGAAAGTCGCCCAGTTTCTCAGGATTCCCCAGCAGGTTTTCACGAGGTCCACAAGCAATGCACGGTGTTTCCCTTCCACAATAGAGTTTATTTATCTAATAAATGGAAACTCATCCATCAACACTCCAACTTAAAAATATGAAGACTTACACTCCTTATACCCAGCGGTACTCAGGGATTTATTTTCCCCGACTCCAGCAACACTGCGGTACAACAATTAACGCGTCCATTGATGGGGATTTATCTGTAACGTATAGCCTAAATGTAGTACTGCAAGTGTACAGCCTATCGAAGTAATATATAAGATTATCAAACCACAGAGACCAATTGTCAATCTATCAACTCTATTGCTAAGGTGCTTATCTAAGGCGAATAAGGATATTGATGTGAGTGCAGTGCACAAAGTAAATGAGCGAGGGAAATAACAGTTTAAAAGACAGGTTGGAATGTAAATCATGTAATCAGATATTGGTCCGGTCATGCGTAGATGAACCTACTTATGGGGCAGTATTTTCTATTGATAGCAAAGAATCAGTTTAACGGGAACTTGTAGTTTTTGACTACTAAGAACCGAGTTTACTCTTTAAATTAAATTCCTTTATTGTCACATATAAAGGGTGCCTTCCGCGTTTAAAGAGGTAAACCTATTTTTAAGAAATTGATAGTTTTGACTTAACAGAAAAGTGATCTTACTCGGAAAGATTAACTTAAAGAGACTTTTGGCTTTTGACCAAGAGTCAGATTTTAAACCTACAAACGCGTCCGAAAATAGTTTCAAAATCGTTTTCTAAAAAGGTCAATGATTCCTATTTAACTAATCAACGGCTGTCGCTCTTTTTGTTTGGTTAAATAATAATCAAGTCGTATCATTAGTTTGGACGGCTTTCGATCTTACCCAATAAACATTAAAACACAATTGACTTAAGTTAGAAGCAAAACATCCCTAGAGTATTTTCACTAGCATGATAATTGGAACACAACCACGATGACAATCATTACATCCTAACCTTTATAGTTTAGCCAGACATAATAAGTGCGAGTCTATAAAACATGTAGACTATGGTAAGAGCATTTAAAGTCTATAAAACGTGTAGACTATGATAAGAGCATTTAAAGTCTATAAAACGTGTAGACTATGATAAGAGCATTTAAAGTCTATAAAACGTGTAGACTATGATAAGAGCATTTAAAGTCTATAAAACGTGTAGACTATGATAAGAGCAATTAAATAAAGAAATGCAATAAATTAGAACCTTGCTCCGGTCGGAGACTTGAATCTGATACAAATCTACGGAAAAGTAAGGCCGGTATGATGAACTTCAACCAAAGTGCTCCAAGACTCGATTACAACTCAATCTACACCGCAATAACTCCCCGATGTGAAGAGATTATTACTTTACAGAAACTGATAGTATATGGCTTAAGATTGTACTAAGCTTGGATGAAACTAAAGAATGATAATCGAAAGCTATTTATAGAGGAACTTTGAGGTGCGTAAGGACCAGCATGCCCCTTAACTTCTTTTGAGCGGGAACCTTTTTGTGAAGGCCGCGGGCGCGGTGAGGGTGGCCGCGGGCGCGGTGCCTGGAACCGCCACATCATGGGAACGTGGCAGTTGATCTCTGGGTGAAAGTGGGCCACGTCATCGCGTTTCCTGTAGCCAGCGCGGTGCTGAACGCCATAAGTGCAGAATATCTTGAAAAACCCTAATTTCTTGGCGTTTTGGCTCGTTTCTTCACAGAAGGCTCTGAAATGACAAGAATCCTGAAAACAAAGGAAAAAGGAACATAATACGAGAAAATGACAATAAAAACTAAGGAAAACATGTGATATTTGAGTCAGAAACATAGTGCGATTTAGTGCGATCAAATCCTCCCACGCTTAGACCTTTGCTTGTCCTCAAGCAACAACTCTTAAAAGTGGATGAAAGAAATTTATGGTGTATACAGGTTTTGGGCAAAGAGGGCTTCTAAGTCCGAGTAAGGGTGTGTTGTCAGGCACTAACTATCTGAATCAAGGGTATCGTAATTACACTACTCGCAGAAATGCGGACATAAACCTCATAAGTATACAGATTGATCCAAATATCCTTACTATGCTAAGACTTCTTTTTGTACGAGGTCCTTTTTCATTCAGGCGCAATCACATTAAGCCCGTTATCCGTACATACTCATGGTGTAGTGACCGGTTAGTGACTCTGATCTCAAGTGATGGGATTCTGGTACAAGAGTTGGTTTAATCCCTTTTTATTTTACCCATTTGCAGTTGCGGGGGATCGGACCGTAGTCCGCCCTACCAAGTTCAGCACCAGATACCTCTGAACCAACCACAACAGATATGCCTTATATATATTTTTTTTCTTTGTTTTTGTTAGTGCTTACAACTTTCTTGAGTTAAGTAATCTTTGTGAGGATCACCCAACTCGTAGTCGTATTCATACTTTATTTTGTAACTTTTAAGGTAAAAATAGAGATCATCCACTTATATTCATCGATCCCACACTTAGAGCATGCTTAGGCCGAAGCTGACTGCTAAGATAAACTACTTGAAGACCTATTTGTACAGTTTTATTCAAAATCATAACATATTGGGGAGAAAGGATCTAATCTAAATATTCAAAAAGGCTTATGGTGTAAAAAAAAATGATAACGAATTTTTCAAAAAGTGAGTGTCCGAGAAACAGACCCTATCTAGGACCTGTCTCATAGCCCAAATCCTTAAAAACAACCATAAATCTTTGAAAAATAAAAATTTTGTAAGGCTAAAAGGTGGGGGAAATGAAAGGGTACACTACGCAGAAAGACTCGCCTATCACATGCATTTTATTAACTACGAATATAAAAAAGGAAAAATGCGGAAGGGAAATAAAAACAGGAAAAACGGAAAATAAAAGCGATAAATAAAAGAGAAAATGGGAAATAAAAGCGATAAATGCTCCTCCCACACTTAAATCAGACATTGTCCTCAATGTCCCGAAATAAGGTAGGAGGAGGTACCTGAAAACACTAGTGGGGGCCACTAGGACCTTCACCATTCTGGTTGGTACGACCGGAACGGCGGCTACGGCTGCGACGGCGGCTATCTCGGTCCAAAACAAGCTGCTCCAGTCTCTCTGACAAGGCGGCATTTGCCGCTTGTAGCTCTTGGGTCCGACCAATGAGGGTGCCTTGGGTTGCCTCCATCAATTGGAAGTGACGAGCGTATGTGGTCTGGTGTAGGTGCTGTTCTCTCTGAAAAGCCAGCTGACTTTCCATAATAGTGCGCAGAGAGCTAGCATTTTGTTCTTGGGACGCTTGCATGAAGGCCATGTTGTCGGCCGCCTGTTGCTGCAAGGTAGCAAGGAGGGTGTCCCTCTGGGCCTCTCGGGCCATATGCTCACGCCACATGTCCTCAGTGACATGGAAACTAGGAGCTGTACCTGCATGTGGGTTAGAGGTAGAAGGTGCCGTGTGTGGTGGTGAAAAATGGGGTGGTTCCTCTGTTTGGAAATCGTACTCATCATCAGTGTTGTTACCCTCATTTAAAGGTAGATTTGGGGGCAACGGACCAATAAAAGCAGGAGCGTTGAGATCGTAGGTCCAGTTACGCTCAAATCTAATATCAGTACGACGGGTGCAAGGCATAACAACACTGGGTACAGCAGCACCTCCAACCATTAGGAAGTAACCACCTTCCTTCCTCGTCTTGCATAAACGCATATCCCTGAAAAATTTAAGATTTGCAATCCGAGGAGGAAGTGGTTCTAGGGTGGCAAGTTCCGTATCCAATCCTATGGCACGGGCAATAGTGGTAATCAGTCCACCAAAGGAAATCGGCCCACCTTTTCTTAAAACATGGTGCATGTGGGCAATCATGAATGGGACGGGATTAACTTTGGTGTCTGTGAGGCAGCTCTGCATGATAATTAATTCTTTAGCATTCACCTTGTTTGGGTTTTCCCGGGCAAAGATGGTGGATGCTAAAAGAAATCTAAAGACACGAAGGGCAGGATTGTGGATGTGAGAAGCAAGAAGGCCATCAAAAGATGTTGCATTTTGTTTAGTAATTCTGGCCCAAAATGCTTCAAATGCCCAATCCGTGTCTAAAGGTGCTTCACAAATGGCACCATCCCCATAAGGCAATCCTAACATGGCGGCTAGACCGTCAGTGGAGTAATCATATTCGATATTAAACATTCTAAATTTGACTCCACCTACGGTGCTAGCAGTGTTAGGGGAGACGTTATAAATTAAAGAACTTAAAAACTCGAACGTCAGCCTAGGGTAGGTTGGTGCTTGAGTAGCAAAAATATCATGCATACCTATTTTATCTAGAAGAAAGAATACACTATGGTATATACCTAATGAATATAGAAAGTTTTCATCGATATACCTGGTAGAGTGTATTGGTGTTGTCAGCAATTTTTCAAGCCGCTTTAGTTGCCTTTCTCCGGCTTGACCACCACGTAAAATGTAACCGTGATATTCCATAGGATTTTCCTTGTGGATGAAAAGAGAGAAAGAATGGGATGTAGAAGTAATGAAGGTGTGAGGAAGAAAATGAAATAGTGGGGGGTATTTATAGGAAGGGAAGAAAGAAAATGGTGGTTGTAAATATTTATGATGAAAATAATGGAAATAAATGTAGTGGGTTGGTATGGGTAATAAAGTGGGTAAAAAATGGAAGAAAATGGGATTGGGAATGGAAAAAGTGGTAAAATGGGGGGAAAAACGAGCTACTAGCCGTTAGGTGACCGTTGCGTCACCGCGGGCGCGGCAGGGCCTACCGCGGGCGCGGTGAGGTCGAGGTCAGTTGGGCTGGCCTGGCTTTCTTTCCATTGGGCTTTTTCTTCCTCGCCATTATCTTCAATTTCTGGAGGTGTACCTATTTTTCTTATAAATGTGCATATATGTACGTGAATACATATACACATGTATATTTATTTTATTTTTATATTAAAACTATGGTGACCTAGAAAAACAAAAACATTAGTAAATAAATAAAACATATTCATATATATATATATATAGATATAGGTACGGACATTGGGTCATCAAAATAAATATTAACAACTCAGGAAATAGATAATGCAAAAAATAAAAATGAGTCTGAAAAGGAAATCAACATAATACTAATAATACTGAAACTAGATATCTTGTGAACAATACAGATCTATTGCCAACCGGTAGGATGCTCTGCAGGAGTGCCTGGGCCACGCAGCTCAGTCAGCTGGCGTCGAATCTCTGCCACCTCGTGAGCTAATTCATCTAACTCACCAGCAAAGGTAACATCATTCACTTCCAACTGTAAATGAAGGTCAGCCACCTCATTGCGGAGAGTGGTTATCTCAGTGCGCATAGCAGTCAATAGAGTGCGAATATCAGGTTCCTGCAAGCTGAGGTTATTAGTAAGAATAGTAGTGTGTGTAACCTCGGGTCGGGATGTGTGATCCGGAGCGGAGTCCTCGGAAGCAGGAGTGTAGTCCTGAGTGGGATCTTCGGAAGCAGGAGTGTATTCCGGAGTGAGATCTTCGGAAGCAGGAGTGTATTCTGGAGTGTACTCTGATATCTCACCCCAACCTTCTACAGAATAGTTCCAATTAGCAGAGTTGGAAACACAAGTCATCTGAGGGTCTGGCATGGTGAAGGTGTAAACTGTCTGGTCATTGATAAGCAATCTGTACCGATATGGGTGGAAAGAGGCTCTCCTCATGAATCCACGATCCATGCAAAAGTCTAAATCCAGAAAAGTATATCCACAGTATGGGGTCAGCTGTGCTATCATACTGTCTAAACCCAAAGCAGAAGCTATCTGTGTCACATTCCCTCCGGAATGAATGAGCCCTACAGCGGATCGAGCAGTCTGCTCGAGGCTCTCTATCAGAAAACCTCCACTAGCTATAGGTCTGGACTGACTAGCACAGTATAGGAAAAGGATCTCCTCAGCGGTGACCAAGTGGTCACAGTAACTCCTCCCAAAGAAAGTGTGGCATAGGATCATCTCGAAGTATCGGAAGGCCGGGTTATGGATCTTCCGGGACAGCTGGGTAGAGGGGTCAAGACTGGCTCTATCAGTAATGTCCTGCCAAAATTTATCAATGTCTCTGTCCATGTAGCAACTCAATGGGAACTCAGTTATAGCGGTCGGTCCAGTTTGGAAACCAAGCAAATCCCCAAATTCTTTGGTGGTCAGGGCATACTCGGTGCCAAACAATCTGAAACTCAGGCGTCCTCGCTCATCTCCTTCACCTACTCGTGGGTTATAGTCCATAGAGCTAAGAAACTCCAGAGTAAGGTTCCTGTAGGTTTTGTGGACATCATCAGCATAAGAATCCCAGCTAAGTTGGTTGCATAGATACCGAATACTTGGCTCAATCCCGAGTGCCTCCATGCAGCTCTGATCGGGGTACCTAGTGGGTACCATAGGTCTAGCAGATAAGGTAGCAAATCGGGCCTTTTGTGCTTCATCTCTGAAAATCACAACCATACCATCGGGGTAATGCATCCTGAAAATATAAACACAAGAAATTAGTCCAGATAAAATATATAAATTACTAAAATAAAAATAAAATAAAATGAAGAATAAACCATGGGTTGCCTCCCATGCAGCGCTTGTTTAACGTCGTTTAGCTTGACGATTAGATCTTACTTTATGTGGGTATTGGTGGGTCTATAAGAATATGACTAGAGTAGTCAACAGGCAAATCGCCTCCTTTGTAGAGCTTCAGTCTTTGTCCATTTACCACAAATGGAGCGCATGAATTGTTTTTGATTTCTACTGCTCCAGACTTTAGAACTTTTGACACTTCAAATGGACCTGTCCATCTTGAACGAAGCTTACCAGGAAAAAGTCGTAACCTTGAGTTAAATAGGAGAACAGGATCACCAATGTTGAAATCTTTCTTGATGATTTTTTTATCATGCCACATTTTGGTTCTTTCCTTATATATGATGGCATTCTCATAGGAATTCAAGCGAAGCTCTTCTAGCTTGTGAATGTCCAGGATACGTTTTTCTCCGGCTTTCAGGTAATCTAGATTCAAGGATTTAATGGCCCAATAGGCTTTATGTTCTAATTTGAAGGGTAAATGACAGGACTTTCCATAAACCAATTGATAAGGAGTTGTTCCAATAGGGGTTTTATAAGCCGTTCTATAAGCCCATAAGGCGTCTTTAAGTTTTCCAGACCAGTCTTTTCTGGATAGTGATACGGTTTTTTCTAGGATCTGCTTAATCTCCCTATTCGATACCTCTACTTGGCCACTGGTTTGCGGGTGATATGGTGATGCTACTCTATGTTTTACTCCGTATTTGCTTAGAAGCTTGTCAAATATCTTAGATATAAAATGCGATCCTCCATCACTTATGACTAACCTCGGGGTTCCAAACCTAGGAAAAATAATATTCTTAAACAGTTTGATAACTACCTTGGTATCGTTTGTGGGTGATGCAACAGCTTCGATCCACTTTGAGACATAATCGACAGCTACTAGGATATACTTGTTACCCATTGAGGAAGGAAAAGGTCCCATGAAATCAATACCCCAGACATCAAATATTTCCACTTCTTGGATGTTTCTTAAAGGCATTTCATCACGTCTTGAGATGTTCCCAGTGCGTTGGCATCGGTCACATTTTGTAATGTAAGTGTGGACATCGCGCCATACAGTAGGCCAATAAAAACCTGCTTGAAATATTTTGGCGCATGTTTTAGACGTGCTTGCATGTCCACCATAAGGTGAAGCATGACAATGTTTAATGACATTGCCTACTTCTTCCTCCGGCACACATCGTCGGAATATATTATCTATTCCTCTTTTGAATAGGAGGGGTTCATCCCAAAAGAAGTGTTTAACATCTCTAAAAAACTTCTTCTTCTGTTGGTAGCTTAAGTCAGGGGGTATGATATCAGCGGCTAGATAATTCACAATATCTGCGTACCATGGTATGTTGTTCATGGTTGAGATTTCCTCATAGGTCTCTTCTTCAGTTGAGTTTATCCCAGCTATTAATCTTTCATAAGTAGAGTGATCGTCTATAGGTATAAGTTCAGGCTTAAGGTGTTCTAACCTAGAGAGATGATCAGCTACTAAGTTTTTAGCTCCTTTTTTATCCTTAATATCCAAGTCAAATTCTTGGAGTAAAAGTATCCATCTGAGCAATCTAGGCTTAGCATCTTTCTTACTTAACAAGTACCGGATTGCTGCATGATCTGTGTATACTATTATTTTTGCTCCCACCAAATAAGATCGAAATTTATCAATAGCAAAAACTATGGCTAGCAGTTCTTTTTCTGTGGTTGTATAATTTAGCTGGGCTGCGTCTAGTGTTCTACTAGCGTAGTAAATTGCATGCAGTTTTTTGTCTTTTCTTTGCCCTAGTACAGCCCCTACAGCGAAATCACTAGCATCGCACATGATTTCAAAGGGTTGTGTCCAATCAGGCGGTCTTATGATAGGTGCTGAAATAAGAGCTTGCTTTAAAACTTCAAAGGCCTCAAGACATTTTTGGTCGAATTCAAACTCGACGTCCTTCATCAATAAGTTAGTTAAGGGTTTAGTTATTGCGGAAAAATTCTTGATGAAACGTCGGTAGAACCCGGCATGTCCTAGAAAACTTCTTATTTCCCTAACGGTCTTAGGTGGGTTTAAGTGTTCTATAACTTCTATCTTGGCCTTATCGACTTCTATACCTCTTTCAGAAATAATGTGTCCCAAGACTATCCCTTCACTTACCATAAAGTGGCACTTTTCCCAATTCAACACAAGGTTTACTTCCACACATCTTTTTAAGATTTTCTCCAAGTTCGAGAGGCAGTTTTTGAAATCAAACCCACACACTGAAAAATCGTCCATAAATACTTCCATAATTCCATCTAGGTAGTCTGCGAAAATTGACATCATACAACGTTGGAAAGTGGCAGGTGCATTACAGAGTCCAAAGGGCATTCGTCTATAAGCGAATGTTCCATAAGGGCAGGTAAATGTGGTTTTTTCTTGGTCCTCTGGGTGAATAGGGATTTGGAAAAATCCCGAATATCCATCAAGATAGCAGAAACATGAGTGTCTTGCTAGACGTTCAAGCATCTGGTCTATAAATGGGAGAGGGAAATGGTCTTTTCTTGTTGCCTTATTCAACCTTCTGTAATCTATACACATTCGCCATCCTCCTTCTGTTCGTTTTGCCACATGCTCACCTTTCTCATTTTTCAGAACAGTGATACCTCCTTTCTTGGGTACCACATGGACTGGGCTTACCCATTCACTATCCAAAATTTGGTATATGATACCAGCTTCTAATAACTTAAGAACTTCTTTCTTGACTACATCACTCATGATAGGGTTTATTCTTCTTTGATGTTCTCTCGAGGGTTTCGAATCTTTTTCTAGCATAATCCGATGCATGCATACGGATGGGCTTATACCTCTTAAATCTGAAACTTTATACCCTAAAGCTAAGGGATATTTTCGCAAGGTATCTAATAGTTGATTTGTTTCTATTTGGTTTAGAGTGGCGCTAATTATAACAGGTCTATTCATCTCCTCATCCAAAAACTCATATCTTAGATTCTTGGGTAGTACCTTAAGTTCTATAGTGGTTTTCTCAGTACGTGGCATAAGGTCATGGGTAAGAGCTAAGCATTCGAAAAGGTTGTCGTCAATGTACGGTTCGATACTCTCAAATCCGTCATCCTCTAAAATAGGGGTTGATGGTAATTTGGTTAAGAATTCGTTTTGTTCGAGCTCATTTACACATTCATCAATGATGTCAATGGCATAACACGCATCTCCTATCACTGGTGCCATTAGAAATTTTGATAAAATGAACTCAATCTTTTCATCTCCTACCTCGAAAGTCAGTTTCCCTTTCTTAACATCTATTATAGCTCCGGCGGTCGATAGGAAGGGTCTTCCTAAGAGGATTGGGATGTCTTCATCTTCTTTGATATCCATTACGACGAAGTCGGTCGGAATGTACAACTGACCAATCTTGACAGGTAAGTCTTCTAAAATACCCATGGGATATTTGACAGATCTATCAGCTAGTTGTAAGGACATCTTAGTAGGTTGAAGTTCTCCTAATTTTAACCTCTTACAGACGGCCAGAGGCATCAGACTTACGCTTGCTCCTAGGTCTAAAAATGCTTTGTCTATCATATGGTTACCTAGGATGCAAGGGATAGAAAAACTTCCAGGGTCTTTATCTTTCTTGGCGAGTTTATTTTCGGATATAAAATGACATTCTAAAGGCTTGGGATCATCGAGTCGCCGTTTATTGGTCAAAATATCTTTCAAAAACTTAGCATATGATGGTATCTGGGTTATAGCTTCAGTAAAAGGAATCTCAACATGGAGTTTCTCTATTACCTTAATAAACTTTTGGTACTGGTTTTCTACTTTGGTGTTTTTCAGCCTCTGTGGGAATGGAATAGGTGGTTTATAAGGTTGTTGAGTGTTTTTCTCTACTTCTGGTTTTGATTGCTTTCCTGGTTTCTCTGGTTCCTCCACCTGGTCTTTGGGCGTAGCATCTTCCATAGGTTTTTCTGATGTGCTTAAGTTACGATTTCTAGGCCCTTCATAAGCGGTTCCACTTCTTAGTGTGATAGAATTTGCTTGGCCTTTTGGATTTGGTTGAGTTTGTCCAGGGAATTGTCCTCCAGGTGCAACTTGTACAGAGGTGTTTTGTGCTACTTGGGAAATCTGAGTCTCAAGCATTTTGGTGTGGGTTATTATCTGGTCAAACTTGGTTGCTAGTTGAGTAACTAGTTCGTTCGTGTGAATGTGTTGGTTCATAAACTCCTTATTTTGCTGGGTTTGAGCTTGAATAAAGGTGTCTATGGTTTCTTTAAGGTTTGGTCTTGGGGGTACTATTTGCATAGGTTGGTTTTGTTTTTGCGTTTGGAATCCTTGAGATCTCGAAGGTCCGGGATTTTGGATAGGGTTGTTGTTTTTGTAAGAGAAATTCGGGTGGTTCCTCCATCTAGGATTGTAGGTATTCGAGAAAGGGTTCCCTTGAGTATAGTTAAATTGGTCTGAGCTTGATTCGTTCAAAAGGTTACAGTCAACGGTTTGATGTCCTTGAGTTCCACAGAGTTCGCACTCCGATTGGACTGCTGCTACTGTGGTTGGGTTTTGAGACATGTTCTCGACTCTCAAGGCTAGGGCGTCCATCTTGGCATTAATCATGTCCATGCAACTTACCTCATGCTTTCCTCCATGGCTCTCCTTTTTCTCTACTGTCGCTCGTTCTAATCCCCATTGGGCGTGGTTTTGGGCCATGTCCTCTATTAGGGCACAAGCGTCAGGGTAGGGTTTGTTCATCAACGCTCCGCCAGCGGCAGCGTCTATGGACATCTTTGTGTTGTAATGGAGTCCATTATAGAAGGTATGTATGATTAACCATTGCTCTAGGCCATGGTGCGGACAGGCTCTTAAAAGTTCTTTATATCTCTCCCAGGCATCAAAAAGTGATTCGCCTTGGTTTTGGGTGAAACAAGTGATCAGGTTCCTAAGAACAGCGGTCTTGCTTGGTGGAAAATACCTCGCAAGAAAAGCTCTCCTAAGGTCTTCCCAAGTTGTTATTGAGTTAGTTGGAAGGGCATCTAACCAGTCGTGAGCTTTACCTCTAAGGGAAAAAGGAAATAGTCTTAATCGGATAGCTTCGGGCGTGGCTCCATTTGCCTTAAGGGTGTCAGCTAACTGGATAAATACCTTCAAATGTTGATTCGGGTTCTCGGTAGCGAGACCAGCGAATTGGTTTTGTTGTACTAATTGTAGTAACGAGGGCTTTAGTTCAAAGTTGTTGGTAGTTATAGCAGGGTTTACTATACTAGAACTAGGTTCCTCGTAAGATGGTTGGGCGAATTCCTTGAGCGGTCTTTGGTTACGATCTTCTGCCATAGCTCTTCTTATCTTGCGAATAAAAAGACGGGCACGAGCGTAACGTTCAGGTTCTACTAAAGGATCTATTAGGTTGCTGGTGCTACGATTTCTACGCATCTACCGGCTAGAATAGCCTTAGTCTAAATGGGATAACAATAGGGTACGAAATTTGACGAAGTTGGTCCCCGGCAACGGCGCCAAAAACTTGATGGGGATTTATCTGTAACGTATAGCCTAAATGTAGTACTGCAAGTGTACAGCCTATCGAAGTAATATATAAGATTATCGAACCACAGAGACCAATTGTCAATCTATCAACTCTATTGCTAAGGTGCTTATCTAAGGCGAATAAGGATATTGATGTGAGTGCAGTGCACAAAGTAAATGAGCGAGGGAAATAACAGTTTAAAAGACAGGTTGGAATGTAAATCATGTAATCAGATATTGGTCCGGTCATGCGTAGATGAACCTACTTATGGGGCAGTATTTTCTATTGATAGCAAAGAATCAGTTTAACGGGAACTTGTAGTTTTTGACTACTAAGAACCGAGTTTACTCTTTAAATTAAATTCCTTTATTGTCACATATAAAGGGTGCCTTCCGCGTTTAAAGAGGTAAACCTATTTTTAAGAAATTGATAGTTTTGACTTAACAGAAAAGTGATCTTACTCGGAAAGATTAACTTAAAGAGACTTTTGGCTTTTGACCAAGAGTCGGATTTTAAACCTACAAATGCGTCCGAAAATAGTTTCAAAATCGTTTTCTAAAAAGGTCAATGATTCCTATTTAACCAATCAACGGCTGTCGCTCTTTTTGTTTGGTTAAATAATAATCAAGTCGTATCATTAGTTTGGACGGCTTTCGATCTTACCCAATAAACATTAAAACACAATTGACTTAAGTTAGAAGCAAAACATCCCCAGAGTATTTTCACTAGCATGATAATTGGAACACAACCACGATGACAATCATTACATCCTAACCTTTATAGTTTAGCCAGACATAATAAGTGCAAGTCTATAAAACATGTAGACTATGGTAAGAGCATTTAAAGTCTATAAAACGTGTAGACTATGATAAGAGCATTTAAAGTCTATAAAACGTGTAGACTATGATAAGAGCATTTAAAGTCTATAAAACGTGTAGACTATGATAAGAGCATTTAAAGTCTATAAAACGTGTAGACTATGATAAGAGCAATTAAATAAAGAAATGCAATAAATTAGAACCTTGCTCCGGTCGGAGACTTGAATCTGATACAAATCTACGGAAAAGTAAGGCCGGTATGATGAACTTCAACCAAAGTGCTCCAAGACTCGATTACAACTCAATCTACACCGCAATAACTCCCCGATGTGAAGAGATTATTACTTTACAGAAACTGATAGTATATGGCTTAAGATTGTACTAAGCTTGGATGAAACTAAAGAATGAGAATCGAAAGCTATTTATAGAGGAACTTTGAGGTGCGTAAGGACCAGCATGCCCCTTAACTTCTTTTGAGCGGGAACCTTTTTGTGAAGGCCGCGGGCGCGGTGAGGGTGGCCGCGGGCGCGGTGCCTGGAACCGCCACATCATGGGAACGTGGCAGTTGATCTCTGGGTGAAAGTGGGCCACGTCATCGCGTTTCCTGTAGCCAGCGCGGTGCTGAACGCCATAAGTGCAGAATATCTTGAAAAACCCTAATTTCTTGGCGTTTTGGCTCGTTTCTTCACAGAAGGCTCTGAAATGACAAGAATCCTGAAAACAAAGGAAAAAGGAACATAATACGAGAAAATGACAATAAAAACTAAGGAAAACATGTGATATTTGAGTCAGAAACATAGTGCGATTTAGTGCGATCATCCATACATTAAATCCATACGTTAGAGCATTGACAGCACAAATGCATACAGCGCGATCTCATTTATTTTGAGAAACAACATTATATCATGCATTTCATACATCATGGCATTGCATGTAACTAACCTTTCACCTTTTCAGGAAAAAAATCAATCAACAGAAAATTATCGTCAATTTTCCAACAAGTCAATTACAGATCAATTCCCGAGAAAGGACTGGTCAACCATCTACATAACAAATTTTTCCTTCAGACCTCTGCCGATTCAGTTTAAATCTCTCAACCGTTATTCTGATCCTTTCTCGTAGATGTCTTCTCTAGTTCAGATGAATCTCTCAATGATTTGTTCTGATTCTTCTCGAGATCCCTGCCAGGTTCAGTTTAAATCTCTCAACGGTTTATTCTAATTCTTTCCTACAGACGTTTTCTCTGGTTCGGATAAATATCTCAATCATTTGTTATGATTCTTCTCTAGATCCCTTCTAGGTTCAGTTTAAATCTCTCAACGGTTTATTCTGATTCTTTCTCGCAGACATTTTCTCTGGTTCAGATAAATCTTGCAACGATTTATTCTGATTCTTCTCCAGATCCCTGCCAGTTCAGTTTAAATCTCTCAACGATTTATTTTGATTCTTTCCTAGTAGGCACTTTCTCTGGTTCAGATAAATCGCTCAAAGATCTACTCTGATTCTCTCCAATTAAAGAATATTCAAGACCTCTTTTGGTTCAGTTTAAATCTCTCAACGGTTTATCCTGATGCTTTCCAAATGAACATTTCTGGTGCAGATAAATCTCTCAACGATTTATTCTGATTCTTCTCCAGACCCCCTGCCGGTTCAGTTTAAATATCTCAATGGTTATTCTGATTCTTTCCCGCAGACGTCTTCTCTGGTTCAGATAAATCTCTTAATGATTTGTTCTGATTCTTCTCCAGATCCCTTCCAGGTTCAGTTTAAATCTCTCAATGGTTTATTCTGATTCTTTCCCGCAGAAGTTTTCTCTGGTTCAGATAAATCTCGCAACGATTTATTTTGATTCTTCTCCAGATCCTGTGATACGGTGGGAGAACTGACTTGAGGTTTTGCGTTTGTTTTCGCAAATGTTTCGGTTGAGCAAGAGTCGCCACCGACTTTTTATTTTATCCTAAGGAAAGGTTAAAAAGCACAGCAAAAACCTTTGAGATGTTTTCTTGGGTTCGGGGAGTAGATTATAGAAAGGGAAGGTATTAGCACCCTTTCTATCCATGGTTATCCATGGGCTCTTAGTTACTTGCTTAGATCAACTTGCCTTGATTTTCAATTGTTTGAAATGGTGCTTTCAATTGTTTGAAATGGTGTTTTGTGTGTGGGTTTGAAAATGTTTTGAAAAGAGGCCAATGTGGTGGCAACCTTTGTAATGACCCATGTTTGGATGTATACAAAGGTGTATGTCTTTTGAAAAGTTTTCGATGTTTTTGAAAGTTTTTTTGAAAGTGTGTTGTGATGTGTGGTTTTGAAAAATAGGCAAGTGCTTTTGTTTTGCAAGTTGGCAAGTAACCAAGAGCTATCTACCCTAAATTTCTCAAAGATCTTTCCTATGTATTTAACCCTTTTAACAATTTTGTTCCACCATTGTATTTGGTGGACAATCTTGTGTTAGGATGTGAACGGGACGGGCGCGGGTCATCGTTTAGACCATGATTGCAATGGTGCCAAGTATCTTTTGGCAATTTTTCCTTTAAGGGACTTGATCATTTTTTAGGCAACTTTTGAAAGCGTCATCGAGGGACTATGATCATTTGAATTGTTTTGTTTTGCCAAAGACACCTAACATGCAACATGGCTCATTATTGAAGGCAACAAGTGGAGTAATCCTAGGGGTGCAAGTGTGATTGGTGTTGTCCATTTTCATGCTTTTATCTTGGAATTAGGTCAAGCTATTTGTTTTGGTTGATTTTTGCATACAAACCCTAAGTCTATCATGGCATATTTAGAAAGCTTTTAAATGCGGAATTTAAAGGTCCTAAATTATTACAACACAATTTATGGGATGGGGGTACAAATGTTCAAATGGGGGACACTTTAGCAAGAAATTTAAATCTAAACTATTACAATCCAAATGGAATTTACAAGGTATTTAATTGCACAATAATTAAATAAAATACAATAAATATGCAAGATGCAAAAAAAATGATTTTTATATGTATGTAAAAAGTATTTTTTATGTGTCAAATAAACAAAAATAAAAAAAGGAATAATTTTGGATATTTTTACATTTTAGGGCAAAACCCTAATTTTATAAATAAAAGGTATCAATTATTTAATATATGCAATATTTATTAATTATGTACAAAAAATAAATAAAAAGGAAGTATATTGTAAAAAGTGATTTTTTAAGTTAAATATTAATAAAAATAAAAATGTATTATTTTTATGTATTTTTCCCTAAATATTCTAATAAATATATAAGTATTTATAATATTTATTAAATATATTAAATATGTACCAAAATAACAATATTTATTATTTACAAAAAAAAGTATATTTTTTATAAAATGTTTTCAAAAGATAAAATAAAATAAAAATCAGAAAATAAAAGTGTTTGTATTATTTTTGGTATTTTTAATAAAAGGATATATGTTATTTACAATGTATAAATTCAAATAAAACAAATAAAATCCAAATAAAATGCAAAAATGGTTGAAAAAATATTTTTAATATTTTTTATGTTTTGTCAAAAAATAACAAGTCAGAATAAAAAAGAAAAAGTCAAAAATGATTAAAAAATAACACAATGGGCCAAGGGGGTGTATGTGTGAAACAGTGGTGCAAACAGAAAAAAGAACCAAGCCCAGCCCAAAAGACTTTGTCTTCAACCTCTGGCCAGATTCAAACAAGAAAATGCGTGTTTTGCCTTGTCCCTGCTATCTCCTGATTCTTTGATTTTTAGCACAAACTCATAACATAAAAAATGTCAAGCATCAAACCACGAATCCATACATACCAAGAACTTGATCTAACTCTCAGAAATGAGAGAGAATTTCTTCTCCCCCAATTCCTGACCTAGTTTTTTTTAGATGTTTAGATTAAAAATACTCTTAGCATACATAATATAAATGAAAAGTAACTATATGGATGGCTTCAGGGCTCTGATTAGAACATGTTTTCTTCACAAACTTAATCCTAACTATGCCTGGATAGAGAGATAGAAGTTCAAAAACTTACCTGTTCAGCTTGATTTGTGTATGACAATGGAGGCACTTTCAAGGAAATGTGAGGACTTGTACAGCTTGCTTGAAGTTCAGGGATGCTTCTCCAACCTTTAGCTTGCTTTGAAACTAAATGAGTCGAGCTGTAGAAGTCAACCTGCAAAACAGAAAAAGTGAAAATGGTGAAGTTGGTTAGAGGTGTTACAGTCTGTAGATAGGGCTTGGGATTGTTTCAATGGATGGTAGGGAGTGTGTATGAACCAGCTTTGGCCAAAACGCACGAGCAAACTGAGTTGTGCAACTCAATCTGCAGGGATGCCCTGTTTTGTGCAGCAAAATGGTGTTTTGATGTTTAGGGAGGTATTGAAGGTAGTTGGCTCGTGTTTCAGGTCAGTTGAGGAGTATGGAATGTGTGGAGAAAGTTTGCTTAAGCTTGTTCTTGCAGCAATGTGAGATGTGGTCAGTTATGCAATGTTTCTTCTATCTTAAGCAAAGTTTGTCAACTTGGTTTCTAGGCTTATGCAGGCCCCTCAAGTATGATGCACAAATCACCCTTGATCAGTGGACTTTTGCTCATGAACTTGTGCCTCAAAGATCTGCATTGTACCTCATAGATTGTAAACTGCACATAAAGTTCACCTTTTTTAAAAATGGATAACTTGCTTTTTCTAATTAAGGCTTAATTCTCCATGTAATGACCAAATGAATAGAATAACATCTTGGCACAATGGTTTAGCATTTAATTTTTGAGTGTTGAAGGGTTTAGAGACCTGTAATGTAGCTTGCACATGCTGAGTTTGAAAATGCACAAGTTATGAACATGGAAATGGCTCATGAACAAAGTGACTTTTGCCCATATTGACAAATTTGATTCTCCCTAACCACAAGGGTGTTTGAGAAGTTATTGGACATTTTGGAAATCTTGGAATGTGTACTACAATCCATCTTTGTAATGCAAGTTGAAATTCCAAGTGGAAGCATGTGAAAAGTGGCCATGAAGTTAGGCAAAAATCCTGCCTAAAATAGGTCAAAATTTTTCTAAGTTAAGAATGTTTTGCACCCTTGTTCCAAAAATTTTAACTTGAGCTAAAAGCTTCTTTTGAGGAAACTTTGTGAATCAAAATTGTAGATTTTGCAATGGACTACAACTTTCATGTTTTGAGTTTTGTTTGAATCCAAATGCATCTTGATGAAAAAATGGGGCAAAGTTAGGAAAAAATTAGGGATTTTCATAACTTAGAAAAATTCTAAGTTATGAAAATTCTTCATTTCAAACCCTAATTTGTGATTTTTGATTTCTTGATGAACAAGTTTCATGATTTGACATGTTTTGATGAAAAATGAATCTTGACACTTGATTTTGACCAAAAAGTCAAAGTTTGACTTTTCAATATACAGTCAAATTTGGCTCAGTTGACTGGAAAATTCATCTGTCAATCTTGTGCATTTGGGATCTTTTGAACTTGTTGAACATGTCAAGGCAATACCATTGAGTCCTTGAGTCCATATGTGAGCTTGGTTTGCCATTGGCTAGGTCAAACAGTCAAAAATTGCCTTTGTGCAGTCAAAACCCTAAAAATGACTATTTTGCCCTTTTGGTGATCTGATCAAGTTTCTTGGGGAATTGTGATCCAAACTTGACCAAATGGTTCATATGAGTTCATAATGTTGATGTGGGTCAAAAATCATGAGGTTTGACTGTCAATTGACCACAGTTGACTTTTTCCCCAATACAGCTGATTTCTAGGTCAACTGTCCAATTGACTGGGCAAAGATTGGAATCAAGGCTTGAAACTTGGTATGGATAAACTTGTGAGTCCAAGATGAAGCATGAAAGTCATCTTGGGCCTTTTAAGTCAAAACATCTTTGTGCAAACACAAACCCTAATTTGGGTCAACAGTGCAAGGAGGGGTCTTGAGTAGAGTAAACCCTAACTTGTTCTTGAGCTCCAAGGGTCTTGTGATGAGAAAATGTTGAGGAAATGGGAGGGCAAATTTTGGGGTACAACAGTTGCCCCTGTTCAATCTTCTTATACCTGAAGAGTTAGATTGGCAAGTTTGCCTTTCACGACTCGAGGGTAAAAGGAGATTGGACACTAGAGTGCCCTGAAATTTGCACTCGCATGCTGGAGTATCAGCAATGTGATGGCGGGAATGGGCTTACGGATGTCATTTGGAGAGATGATGGATAGGAGAATGGGCTTATAGATGCCATATGGAGGTGTGACAGAACCTTGCCGGGAATGGGCTTATAGATGCCATTTGGAAGTGTTGATCGCGTAAGAGATTCCTTAGCGAGAACTTGCGTACTTTGAGAAAGGAAGATGTTTCCTGGCCTGTTACAGGTGTTGATCTTCAAACTCTTCATGCAGATATGCCCTGGCTAGATACAGGAGTCGAATCCACAATTAGTTGCTCACAGATGTGCCCTGGCTAGATACAGGAATTGAATCTAGAACTTCAAAAGGTTGTTTACAGACGTGCCCTGGCTGGATACAGGTATCGAATCTCTAAACTGTTTATGCAGATATGCCCTGGCTAGATACAAGTGTCAAATCCACAATCAAATACTCACAGATGTGCCCTGGCTAGATACAGGAATCGAATCTGGAATTGGTCGTCTACAGATGTGCCCTGGCTGGATACAGGAATCGGATCTGGAAATTGTCATCTTCAGATATGCCCTGGCTAGATACAAGAATCAAATCCGGAAATTGCAAAAGGTTGGTAGAGATAGCTTTCCTGGCTGGATACAGGTGTCGACCTCTGACCTGAGAATGAAAGATAATTTCCTGGCCTGTTACAGGGGTTGATCTCCAAGCTCTTCATGCAGATATGCCCTGGCTAGATACAGGTATCGAATCTACAATCCATCACTCACAGATATGCCCTGGCTAGATACAGGAATCGAATCTGGAATTGAGATAGTTGATAGTAATCATCTTTGGATTGACCTTTTCCTGAAAAGGCAAAACATCAGTTGTATGCAATGTCATGATATATGAAATGCATGATGTCATGATGCTCAAAATGAGATAGTGTTGTATGCACTTTATCATGTATGTAAGCAGGATGTGTGAAATGTCTATAAAGGTATTTGTGTCTAGGAAAATAAATCCTTGACGAGTGCCGGGAATTTTGTTGAATCCAGGGCTGATGTTGAAGAGTAGAGCTCTTCGTTTCCGCTGGGGATGATGGTTGCAAGAATAAACCGGTAGGAGAAGATGACTCTGTTGGGGAATAAACTTGTTGGAGAGATTACTCTGAGGGGAATAAAATAGGTGAAGAGATTACTCTACGGGGTATTACTCTGTGGGAAGAGATACTTCGCTGAGGTTTTGATGAGAGCTCCGCTGGGGATTCCACTGATAAGTTATGTTGGGGAACTTGATGAACTCCGTTGGGGACAGGAAGAACTTCGCCGAGAACGATCTTTCAAAGGTAACCAGCTGAGGATAACCCAGTTATAAGTCCTGATGGGAAATAACCTTTGAATAAAGTCGGGGAGAGACGTATGTACTCTGCAGGTGATAAGCTTCCAGAACCTACTGGGGATAAGCTTCAGAATCTACCGACGACTTCACTGGGGATGTGGTTTCCACTCTCCTGGGGACACTTTTGAACTGTACTGGGGAATGGCTACACTGGATGCCTGTATTCCGCCGGGGAACAATCTTATATTAAGACTGTCGGGGATGCTTGCTGAGGAATGTCTATACTCCGCTGGGGAATGTTTAGATCTTCTGGGGATACCCAACTTCCTTAAGGCTGATAGTAGACTAACTCGGCTTGAGGAGAGTATCGCTGACTTGCTAGGGGAATATTGTGCCTTTTCAGAGCTGATGGGAGACTAACTCTGGCTGGGGAGAGTATTGTTGAATCTTGTCTTATTCTGTGGGGAGTGAAGGTATCTGGGTTACGTTCTTCAGTCGAACCTACCTTGGTACCTTGGTGGACAGAGCAACTAGACTGCTTGGACAATTCTAAATTGCCCCTGTTTCTGATGTCATTTGTAATTAATCCTTTGTTTCGCATGCAACTATTCATGATTAGCAATTAATGTCAAATGCATATATCAAAAATGAACATTGGACGTTCTTCGCAAAAAAAAACAGAAAAAGGAAAAACAAATGGATAATTTGTCTGGAAAATTGAGCTTGTATTGATTTTGAATTTGCCTGAAAATAGGCGCTTTTGTACAAGAGGCTGACGTCCTAGTAAGAGAACGCCGCCGAGCAACATAGAGTTTTATACAATTTTGAAAAGGAAACAAAACAGCTATGTGAAAAATAATCCCACTGGGTTCCAACTCTGCTATCGCCTTTATGTCTTCAAGTGTCTCATCACTTTGCTGCCTAGTCGAAGATGAAGCTGATTGATTGTAGCCGAAGTCCGATAGTTGATGTCGAATTATGGATGCAAGGTGATCCAATGAGACATAGTATTACGCTTTATCCCTAACTTTTGCCTGGACCGCCCTTTCGGGTTTTCAGTCCACCGGGATACCCATTTTTGCCCAAGCCGCCTTTTCAGGTTTTTGGCTTGCCGGGTGTACAGATTTTTTTCACTTTCATCCCTTATTTTTGCCCAAACCCTTTTGGTTCACCGGGAAGCCCTTATTTTTTCCTAGGTGTGTCAACCTAGCGGGTCTTTTATCATGCGTAGTATCTTTTTACTATGTCTGCATTGGCGGGGTGAGGAAGGTCGTCACTATCCATGGTGGTTAGAATCATGGCTCCTCCTGAGAAGATGTGTTTAACCACAAATGGCCCTTCGTACGTAGGGGTCCATTTTCCCCTGGGATCACTTTGAGGAAGAATGATGCGCTTGATTACCAGGTCTCCGACTTGATACTCTTGTCGTCTGACTTTCTTGTTAAATGCCATGATCATCCGTTTTTGGTACGTCTGACTATGACAAATAGCAGTGAGTCTCTTTTTGTCAATTAGGTTTAATTGATCAAGCCGAGTCTGGATCCAGTCATCTTCGCTCAAACCTGCATCCTTCATTATCTGGAGAGAGGGTATCTGGACTTCAATAGGCAAGACTGCCTCCATGCCATAGACCAAGGAAAAGGGAGTTGCCCCTGTTGACGTCCGTGCTGAGGTACGATACCCATGAAGAGCAAATGGTAACATTTCGTGCCAATATTTGTAGGTCACTGTCATCTTCTGCACAATTTTCTTGATATTCTTATTGGCTGCTTCTACAGCCCCATTCATCTTCGGCCGATAAGGAGAAGAGTTGTGGTGCTGTATTTTGAATTGCTCGCAGACCTCAGTGATCATCTTGTTGTTAAGATTGGTACCATTATCCGTAATGATCCTCTCAGGTACACCGTATCGACAGATTAAGTTGTGTCGAATGAACTGTGCCACGACGTTCTTGGTTACCGTAGCGTAGGAAGCTGCTTCGACCCATTTCGTGAAGTAATCAATTGCTACCAAGATGAAGCGATGCCCGTTGGAAGTTGTAGGTCTGATTTCTCCGATCATATCAATGCCCCACATTGCAAAAGGCCAAGGTGCTGTCAAGACGTTCAGAGGGACCGGAGGAATGTGCACCTTATCAGCATAGATCTGGCACTTGTGACATGTCCGAGAATGCTGATAACAGTCGGCTTCCATTGTGGACCAGAAATATCCTGCCCAAAGGATTTTCTTTGCCATGGTATGTTCACTGGAATGTGTTCCGAAGGTACCTTCATGTAGCTCTGCCATGATCTTTTCTGCTTCAGTCTTATCCACACAACACAGTAAGGTCGAATCATGGTTTCGCTTGTAGAGAATGCCATTGCTGAGGAAGAACTTTGCCGCAAACCTTCTCAGGAACTTCTTGTCATTAACAGATGCGCCTTGGGGGTATTCTTGAGCTTCAAGGTACCTTTTCACTTCATGATACCAAGGTTTTTCAGTTACCTCTTCGGTCTCGAGATCGCAGCAATGTGCAAGTTCATCTAACTTCCAGATAATGATCCGGGGAGCCTCGTTATCCCATTTGACTTTGAACATAGAATACATCGTAGCCAACGCGTCCGCTAACTGATTCTCCTCTCTTGGGAAGTGTTCAAAAGTTATCTCCTCGAAGTGGGGAATCAACGTCAGCACATACTCCTTGTAAGGAATAAGATTTGGGTGTTTCATATCCCACTCGCCTTTGACCTGATTGATCACGAGGGCGGAATCTCCGAAGACACTCAGAAACTTGATCCTTAAGTCAATTGCAGCTTGAAGACCCATGATACATGCCTCATACTCTGCCATGTTGTTGGTGCAGTTGAAACATAGCTGGGCGGTGAGTGGAGTATGAGTGCCTTTAGGGGATATGATCACAGCGCCGATTCCATTACCCAAAGCGTTTGAGGCTCCGTCAAAGTGCATGGACCATCGGGATCCTTCCTCAGGTCCTTCATCCGGTCCAGGTACTTCACAATCAGTCACTACCATGATATCCTCATCTGGAAATTCAAAGTTCATCGACTGGTAATCGTCCACTGCCTGATGTGCCAAATGGTCTGCCAATACACTTCCCTTGATTGCTTTCTGAGTCGTGTATTGGATGTCATATTCCGTCAAGATCATTTGCCATCTTGCTATTCTTCCGGACAAGGCAGGCTTTTCGAATATATATTTGATTGGATCCATTTTTGAAATCAACGGAGTAGTGTGAGTCAACATATACTGTCTCAGCCGGCGAGCAGCCCATACCAGAGCGCAGCAAGTTTTCTCGAGCAGTGAGTACCGAGTCTCACAGTCGGTAAACTTTTTGCTAAGGTAATAAATAGCATGCTCTTTTCGGCCAGACTCGTCATGCTGCCCCATCACACACCCCATTGAGTTGTCAAGTACTGTCAAGTATAGGATTAGAGGTCTCCCTTCAACCGGTGGCATAAGAATGGGTGGTTCTTGGAGATACTCCTTGATCTTTTCGAAAGCGGCCTGACATTCATCCTTCCAACGTACTACTTGATCTTTCTTCAGCAGCTTGAAGATTGGTTCATAGGTAGCAGTTAGATGTGAGATGAATCGGGCAATGTAGTTCAATCGTCCTAGAAAGCCTCTGACTTCTTTCTCTGTCTTGGGAGTTGGCATCTCTTGTATGGCTTTCAATTTGGCAGAGTCCACTTGAATACCTTTGTCGCTTACGATGAAGCCTAGCAATTTTCCAGATCTCACCCCAAAGGTGCATTTGTTCGGGTTCAACCTCAGCTTGTACAACTTCATACTATCAAACAGCTTCCGTAGATGGTCAAGGTGTTCCTCCTCAGTTTTGGACCTTGCAATCATATCATCGACATACACTTCTATCTCGTGATGGATCATATCATGAAATAAAGAAACCGTGGCACGTTGGTATGTTGCCCCAGCATTTTTCAACCCAAAAGGCATGACCTTGTAGCAAAAGGTGCCCCACTGAGTAACAAAGGTGGTCTTCTCCATGTCTTCAGGAGCCATCTTGATCTGATTATAACCGGAGAATCCGTCCATGAAGGAGAATACTTTATGCTGAGCAGTGTTGTCGACCAAAACGTCGATATTAGGCAGAGGGAAATCATCCTTAGGGCTCGCCCTGTTCAAATCCCTGTAATCAACACACATTCGGACCTTACCATCCTTCTTCGGCACTGGAACTACGTTGGCAACCCATTGAGGGTAAGAAGTCACTGCTAGAAACCCGGCATCAAATTGTTTCATAACCTCAGCTTTGATTTTCTCGGACATTTCTGGACGCATACGGCGGACCTTTTGTTTAACCGGAGGGCAGTCTTCCTTGGTAGGCAAGTGATGAACCACAATGTCGGTATCCAACCCAGGCATGTCTTCGTAAGACCAGGCGAAGATTTCCACATAGTCATGCAGCATCTGAATCAACCTTTATTTCACATTGAGCTCTAGATTGGCACCAATCTTGACTTCCTTTCTGTCTGTCTCAGTACCCAGATTTACCGTTTCCACTGGCTCTTTATGTGGCTGAATGGCCCTCTCTTCCTGGAGTATCAGTCTTGCAAGTTCACCAGGCACTTCGCAATCATCTTCACCTTCGTTTTCGGCTAAGTTGATCGGATTTTCGAAGTCATAACTGGCAGTAGCAGAGTCGTTACCAGCGAGATCCAGAGTGGATTGGAACCTGTATAAGTGAGTGTGTGTAAATATAGCTGTTTTGCAATATATAATAAAGAAAGAAAAGGATCGCAAGATTTTGAAATGCAACAAACGTCCAATGTTTTGATTAATGATATATGAAAATGACATACAAAATCCCTCACAAATGAAGCCACGGTGCCCCGGGCAGGACACCGAGCCATAAAAGTTTCAACATATTGTTTGTTACAAATTGAAAAACAAAAGAGTTCATTACTGAGTGACAAAAGTAATAGGTGTGAAATCTTTTGCAGTCCAGTTGCTTGGTCCACTGTCGGTTGTTGGGTAGATCCAGCTGTCGAATTCAGATTCCTCCACGTCGTCTTCAATAGCATTCACTCCCGGGTTGGTGATGAACACAGGAGGTTTTCCAATCCTTGCCTTACGAACAGTCCTCTAAGCTTCTGCAGTGAAACCCAAGCCAAACATGTCAGTCTTTAGAGTGAAGTCAGGAAGTCGGCCCCAGTTTGCGCACTCACCCTTCTCAATAACATCCCGGGCATCCTTTAAGGAAGCCATCTTCAAAGGAGGATCTTCAATCACAGTTTCAGCTGATGCCAGTGTTTTAGGCACCTCTTCAAAGTGTTGAAAGGGGGTCTCAATGAATTCCCCGTCCATCTCTATGTACCGGAACGAGTTGAGGTGGCTGACCATATATTCTTCCTCCCCCTGAATTGTAACAATCTTTCCTCTAACCGGGTACTTAAGTTTCTGATGTAGTGTGGAGGTCACAGCTCCAGCCTTGTGGATCCATGGACGACCCAGCAAGCAAGAATAGGATGGACGGATGTCCATCACATAGAGAGTTGAATCAAAAACTTGAGAGCCAACCCTTATTGGAATGTCAACTTCACCATGTACCATCCTTTTCGAACCATCAAAGGCCCGGACAACAATGTTACTAGGCTTGAGCTCCAAACCCTCACAATCCAACCTATCTAGGGCCTTCTTGGGCAATACGTTCAATGAAGAACCGATGTCTACCAACACATGGGCAAGAGTAGTGCCCCTGAATTCAATGGAGACATGCAGGGCATTATTATGGTTCTTTCCTTTGACAGTCAGGTCGGCGTCAGAGAAGCCCAAATCATTATCGACAGTCAAGTTGGCCACACAATCAGTAAATTGATCAGCAGATGTTTCTTGTGGCACATGGGCCGTCTTCAGGAAGGAGATCGGGGCCTTGGCATGGGCCTCTGAACACAGCAACAGTGATAGCATAGAAATCTTTGATGGGGTGTGTCCCAACTGCTCAACTACGTTGAAATCACTTTTCTTGATAATCTTGAGAATTTCTTCCATCTCTTGTTGGGAAGCTTCAACAGTGGTTGTCTTTGGTGCCTCCGTCAGGGCAGGCAAATCAGTAGCAATCCCTTTGCCCCGAGCGTCAGATGACTCGGCAGCAGGGGTAGAAACAGGAACTTGATTAGGAAGGGAAACATGCACACTTGCAGGTGTGATGATAAGAGGTTTCTGAATAGCTGGTGGCGCAATATCTGGTGAGAACAGCCTACCACTACGAGTAATTTTGGCAGGCCCGGTGATGTTACTGATGCCAGTACTAGTATCAAACTCTTGCTTAATTCCAAGCACATAAACATCCGCCCCATAGTTCCATGGCACAGCTTTGTCGGATGTATAGGGGAGGCGCCCCGGAATAGTGATGATGATAGGAGAAATCTTCTGAGTGGACAGGATTTTGACAGGCTTCTTTGAGAGAGCCTTAGGAGGTTTGTTGAAAATAGTGACAATAGAAACTTCTTCAGTAGGAACAACAATCTTCTCGAACAATATTTCTTTGCTATCCATCAGGCTTTGGATACCTGATTTCAGCAAAGGACAACCAACAGGAGAAACAGCACATAGAAGGCAACCTTTACTACATCCCGGAAATAAACCGTCTAGCAACAGGTTCCTTTTGACAGTCATCAACGGAGTAACAATCCCTTCCACGGAGGCTACATACCGGTCTTCTTCCACAGCATTCACTCCATGCTGGGGCATAGGAGCAGTCACAATATTGGGTCTTTCGGGCGCCTCAAACTGTATTTCTTTAGCATCAATAAGGTCTTGAACCTTATTCCTCAGAGCCCAGCAATCGTCCGTAGTATGCCCCGGGCTATCAGAGTGATAAGCGCAACGGGCGTTGGGGTTGTACTTTGGAGAAGTTGTGTTCACTACCTTCAGAGCTTCTTTGACAGTTACCAGATTGGTTGACAACAGTTGCGGCAAAATTTGAGACAGGGTCATGCTGAGTCGAGTGTACTGTCTTTTGGGTCTCTCACCCCTTTGTTGATTATACTGCTGAGGAGCAGCAGCAGGCTTTGAAATTACCAATGCATTGACAGCTTGGCGGCGTTTCGGCTTAATTTGTCTTCTAGGAACATAAACAGCACTGGCTTCCTTCTTGAAGGGCTTCTTTTCAGTACTCGCGGAGGCACCTTTCTGTATCTTCCACGACTTGATACCAGCTTCTATCCTCTCACCAGTTAAGATCAGGTCTGTGAACCCAGCAGAAGAATTACCAATCAGATGGTTGAAGAACGGACCAGACAGGGTCCCTAGGAACATGTCAACAAGTTCACGGTCAGTCAAAGGTGGCGGCACCCTGCCAGCCAGGTCTCTCCACTTTTGCGCATACTCCTTGAATCCTTCGCCCGTTCCCAGTGACATACCCTGAAGTTGGGTACGCGTAGGAGCAAGGTCAGAATTGTACTGATATTGTTTATAAAATGCAGTAGCCAAGTCCTCCCAGTTTCGGATACTGGCTCCATCCAGCTGTTAGAACCACTCGAGTTGAGCCCCTGAAAGGCTATCCTGAAAGAAATGGATCCATAGGTTCTTGTATGCAGTGTAAGGTTGGATCTTCCTTACATATGATCTGAGATGCATCTTCGGGCAGGATAGCCCGTCATACCTTGCAAAAACTGGCACTTTGAACTTCGGGGGGATAACAATTCCAGCAAGTAATCCCAAATCCTCGAAATCTAAGTCGGGAACTCTCTGCAGCTCCATAGCTGCCAACCTATCTTCCAAGCCTTTGTACTTATCATCGGCGGGCGGGTATTGTTGATCAGAGTAGTCTTCGTCCTCTTCGGCCTCCTCTTCTTCAACTTCGGATTCGAAAGGTACCGCAGCCGCATTCCCTTTACTGGTTCCCTCTTCAGACGTAGGGGGAAATTCAAGCACTCTTCTGGCTTCACCCTCAAACCTTCTTCCTAGGGTAGCCACCCCGTTTCTTTTCTTCTTCTTTTTCACTTGCTCTTTGTTCCCCAGTAGGGCCTTTAGATCGTCCTGACCCTTAGCCAAGGTCATCAGGAGATGTTGAAACTGTGAGTTCTGAGACTGCAAGTCCTTGACCGTCTGTTCGAGATCCATCTTAATGAAATAAACAACAGAAAGATAAGGAAACCTGGTGTGGAGACCTGCTTATGCGTATGATGAATGATATGCTTATGTATGCAATGCATTCAAGGATTTAGCAAATTCAAAATTGTTGCAAACAAAAAGAACGCACGTCATATTAATAAGAAGAAATTTGTCAGTACATAAATACCCCATGGGCCAAATATTACAAAAACTTCTCAAGGTAAAAAGACGTTGCGCATCCTCTTTGGTGCGATGTAGGTGTTGAGGGTCTCTTCCTCATGGAGTCGGCGGGTAAGCTCCAAAACCTTCTTCTCACTGGCGTAGAAGTTGGCTTCAAAAGTGTTTCGTTCCTCCTTGAGTTGGATCCAACTCTTCTGCATCTCCTCCCATGATGTAGGCATGTCAGGATATAGGATGGTGTAGGGAACTTCTCCTTCCTTAACGGGCTCTTTAATCACAGGGAGAACATGAGGGTAAGGCATCATTAGACTCTGGGCTCGGGCTCGTACCCACTTGAGATAAGGCTCAAGAGGGATGGAGTTCTTGTGTCCCAATGTCTTGCTGTCTACCTTGTTAGGCATCCTCCAAGCTCTGATGAATCTTTGGTGAAGTCCTTGTGCATCATTGTCGAAGTCAAAAACTAGGTCAGGAATCAACATGTCGTGAGGGCCATCCCTCCGTGCATATCCAAATTGTCTCAAAGCTAGACAAGGGTTGTAGGTAATGCCTCCTCTAATGCCAAGCAATGGAACATTAGGGAACTCTCCACAACGATCGACGATGATGACATTTTCTCTGGACCGAGAACACCAATGTACATCAGAGTGAGTGAGGGTCATCAACCGTTGTGACCACCTTAATCCTTGGTCATTCTTCAAGACAGATTGTGGAAGGTGCAAAATAAACCACCTTGCAAGGAGAGGAGTACAGCACATGAGAACACCCCTCTTTCTCATTGTTCGTGTGTAAAATGAGTGAAGAATGTCCCCAAGCAATGTTGGTATTGGATTTCTGGATAAGAAGATCTTGACGGCGTTGACATCCACAAGCTGGTCAGGATTTGGGAACAAGACCAACCCATAAATGAGGAATGCCACAATTTCTTCAAAGGCTTGTAGGTCCAATGAATTCCAACACTCTTGTGCCTTCTCAAATAAGAATTTTTCCAAGAAGCCTTTGACACCGCTTCTAGTTTCCCAATGCCCCTTGATGTCAGAAGGTTGCAAGTGTAGTACTTGAGCAACATCTTCAGGCTTTGGTTCCTTTTCCGTACCTTTGAAAGGTAGTTGATTAAGGATAGGAATTCTCAGGAGTTGAGAAAATTCCTCCAAAGTGGGCACCAACTGGTAGTCGGGGAAAGTGAAACAGTGGTGAAGTGGGTCAAAGAACTAGAACAACACCTTTACCATGTCCTCTTCAATGTTGGTGTTGACTAGGCTGAACAGTCTACCATGTCTTTCACTGAAGGGAGAGCTTTCCGGAATTCTTGATGTGAGCTCCTTGAGTTGAGGAGGGATTCTCACAAGGTTGACTTGGATAGTTTTCCTGCGAAGAATTTCCATGACCTACAAAACAAGAACAAAGATGAAGATCTAAACCCTTGAAATGGTTAGTGAATGCATATGATGCTTTATGATGTTTATGATGTATGCACAAACATATGTACAAGCAATTCACACAAAACCCTAGTTTCAGGCTTGCATGGGGTTTCATAGGTAAGTACCCTCTTGAGTGTAGTTGGCTTAAAAACCTGTCCTATAAATAGTAATAGGATTCTAAGGAGCTCAATATCATTGGATTGTTTTCCATGTTCATTGTTTTGGTTTAGCCACTTAACTAGCGACCAAAATATTCCAAGAAAACAACCCTCAATGAGTGTAGTATCGAGTATCTACCAACTTCGGACTGCACCAAAGCCGGTCATCTCACTACCCCTAATGAAAGGCCAAGATGGTCAAGTAAGGTTCTAGGTCATTAGTGCTTAGTGACATCACTCAGCGGCCTCGTACTCTCCTTGATTGAACTCAAGGGTTACCGGTACTCACAAATATGTCGCATTAATATAGTTATTGCTTCAATCGTGTCGTTATACCCCGCACAGTTTCCACAACATATTGCTATCTATGAATGTTTCCCCAAATCCAGGTGTAGGATTGCAAACCCAAACAAGAGAGCCAAGATGTAAAGCAATCAAAGCAAACAATTTAGTCATGCAAGAGGGTGATCTAAGCCCTAAGGTTACCCCGCTTTAAAAGTAATCCCCAGCAGAGTCGCCAGTTCTGTGATACGGTGGGAGAATTGACTTGAGGTTTTGCGTTTGTTTTTGCAAATGTTTCGGTTGAGCAAGAGTCGCCACCGAATTTTTATTTTATCCTAAGGAAAGGTTAAAAAGCACAGCAAAAACCTTTGAGATGTTTTCTTGGGTTCGGGGAGTAGATTATAGAAAGGGAAGGTATTAGCACCCTTTCTATCCATGGTTATCCATGGGCTCTTAGTTACTTGCTTAGATCAACTTTCCTTGATTTTCAATTGTTTGAAATGGTGCTTTCAATTGTTTGAAATGGTGCTTTGTGTGTGGGTTTGAAAATGTTTTGAAAAGAGGCCAATGTGGTGGCAACCTTTGTAATGACCCATGTTTGGATGTATACAAAGGTGTATGTCTTTTGAAAAGTTTTCGATGTTTTTGAAAGTTGTTTTGAAAGTGTGTTGTGATGTGTGGTTTTGAAAAATAGGAAAGTGTTTTTGTTTTGCAAGTTGGCAAGTAACCAAGAGCTATCTACCCTAAATTTCTCAAAGATCTTTCCTATGTTTTTAACCCTTTTAACAATTTTGTTCCACCATTGTATTTGGTGGACAATCTTGTGTTAGGATGTGAACGGGACGGGCGCGGGTCATCGTTTAGACCATGATTGCAATGGTGTCAAGTATCTTTGGGCAATTTTTACTTTAAGGGACTTGATCATTTTTAGGCAACTTTTGAAAGCGTCATTGTTGTACCCCAAAATTTGCCCTCCCATATTCTTCAAGATTTGGCAAGATCAAGCCACAAAATTCCTCAAGGGTTGCACAGTCCAATTGCCTCCTAACACAGTCAAAATTAGGGTTTTGGTTCTGACAAAGAAATTTAGGTTTCCAAGGGTCCAAACAAGTCCCACATGCCTACATACATTGTCAAGCATCCATATGCCAAGTTTCAAGACTCACAGCATCAAATTGCACAGTCAAAAACCCTAAATGCTCCACAGTCAACTGCAGGGGCAAAATGGTCATTTGACAGTCAAAAGTCAAAAAATTTGGTCAACATATTATTTTGAAGCCACAAACATCATTTGATCAATTCTTGATCATGATTCTCAAAGCATGGCTCAAAAAGTCTCAAGATGCAAAAGTTTCTATTTTTGGACAGTTGAAAAGTCAACTGCAAATTGACCAAGGCATAACTTCTTCATGGTTTATCAGAAAAATTCCATCCAAAGCTCATTTTGAAGAGAATGACATTTCCTACAACTCATCTTCACACTTCAAGTCCAAGAAATGCTCTCACAAAAAGTTATCAATTTCAACATTATAGGTCATTTTCAAAAGTCAACAAAAAGGCACCTTAAGTCAAAGACCATAACTTGAAATTGGTAAATCAAAATGACATGGGACCAAAGGCATTGGTTAGAGGACTTCAAGACCTTTCCAAAATGTCCAAGAACATGTTCATAGCTTCAAAATTGAGCAAGATATGCCTTGGAGAAGTTGGGAAATTTTTGGGAATTTTGAAAAGTCAACTTTGCTTCAAAAGCTTCAAAATTGCTAATGGGCCACAAATTCTTCCATGAATCATTACCCAAAGCATATGCACGACCCATTAAGCTCAAAGGGATTTATTTTCTTATTTTTAATTAATTAATTGAATTTTTATTCTTATTAATTCATTTAATTAAATTTAATTATGAGAAAAATATTAAACAATGGTTTTAAATATTTTTTGTGCAGCAAATATCTTTCACACATGCTAGAGATTTCGTGCACCATCTCAAGGGGAAAATATCATCCAAATTTGGCAAGAATTGCATGGAAAAAGATTGGAAAAGATATGAACAAAATCAAATATTGAAATCATTAATTCAATGGACTATGGGCTTGGTTTTTGACCTAATTTCGTTCACTTACATATGCAAGACCTAATGGAATCAAGAGAGACACGAAAAAACTGCTCAGAAGCTGCATACCAATTTGCAAAATTTCATCAAAAGCTTGGAAACTGAAATCCTAGTTACTGCACGTTTCAAAGCCTAAAATCTATTCCAACACATTGCTGGACCATCCAGGAAGCTTTTGCAATCAAGAATCAATCAAAACGTGCCAAGAATCATAGAATACAGGCCATACGGTTTGCAACAATTTCTTGAATTCCACATCATGATTCATGCACTTTTAATCATTTTTCTTGAGTGATTTATACTAATATTTACCTTCTGAAGCTAATGATATAACTCAATTGCATTATCAGGCCCTGTATTGTGATTCACCATTAACGTGTTCTAGGGTTTCAGAAGCTTCGAATTAGGGGTTTCCTCATATGGAAAAATCAGACCTTAAAACCTATGCCATTGAATTTGTGACCTCAAGACGAGACAAACCAATACCTCGCGCCCTTTTATATTTGTCCATGCTCTAATCGCTATTTTTTCAGGCTTCATTTAGTGGGGGTTTAAAACCCCCGCTATTTGTTTTCTATTTACAGGAAAGATGAGGAAGAAGATGGACGTGTCTTCATGTGATAGGGAGGTTCAAATAATTGGCGCATTTTTCTTTTATTTCAGAATAATTGCTTGTTTCACATATAATAATCACGCTCCATTATGTATACAAAGAAACGCGTTGGCTCGGTTGGTGGGTGAGTTGTCCTGCAGGTATTGGGACCTGGGTTCGATTCCCAGGTCCCCCCACATGTTTCATAATTTTTCTCTTAACATATTTCTATGCAGCGTTCCTTCAAGGCTTCACCATACACCCTCATGCGCTGGCCTGACAAGTGGCTTCAAGACCAATTTGAAGGCCAGAACGTGCAGTCCATGGTACACGCTAGTCAACCACACGCACTCAAACCTGAAAAGTCAACAAGGCTTTGATTTCAGTTGGCCAAATTGCTTCACAAAAACCTCCTAAATGGGCCAGACACCCCCCAATGTTTGTATTCTTTTTTTTTTAATTTCCTTTTCTTTTCTTTTAATTGTTTAAATTGTTTTAATTATTTTATTCACCCAAAATATTTTTTCCATAATAAAAATCAGAAACAAAAATGTTTATTATTATTAATATTAACTTCACCATTATTATTTTTGTAAATAAACTTTAACAATTAATTTAGTAAATTAGGTTTTATACTTTAATATTTTTCTTAAAAAATTAAAATATGTAGAAATTAGGGTTTTTTAACATTCTCAATTTTTTAATAAATAAATAATTTTCTCATTATTATTATTATTAATTATTACTTTTGTAAATAAACATGTACATTAATTATTTAGTAAACTAGGTTAAACTTTAATATTTTTCATTAATCATTAAAAATAACTTAGAATTAGGGTTTCTCTTCAATTTCAATTTTCTTTATTTTCATAAAACAAAAATCTAAAAAACATTTCTTTCCTTTTAATAAAATAATTAATTAACTTTTAATTCAATTTAATTTCAAAAGGGTCCAACGCCCTCGAACGTGTAAACTTTAATTCTTTCGCGTATTTATTCTTATTTTTCTTTTTGAATATTATGTAATTGCTCAAGCCATGTAATAGTAACTAGGTTTTACTTTCCGCATTTTTTATAAAACGGGTCTTTGTAATTTGGCGATGTATAGACCCGCGCCTTGTAATAGCGTAGGATTTTACTTTCTGCATTTAAATTTCCGCACTTTTAAATTCTAATTGCATGAAAGAATGAATGAATAATTAAAAACAATGCGTAGCTCACCAATGCCTGATCAAAGATAAACTTAACACGAAAACAACACACAAATTCACACACCACTCTTAGAGTACGCCTCACCTGTTGCCTTCGGAACGTGGTCGTCGAGTATAGGACGTTTTAGTAAGTCCTTATGTCCATGATCCAGTTGCCTCGGAAAAGTTGCCTCGAATTAAAAAAAAGGATCAATGGCATAAGGGTAGCTTTTAAGGTGTCCTGATGTTGCTCTGGTGACCACACTATTTCTAAACTCGAATTGACCCGAACACCTCCAACGGTGGTGCTACCTACCTCTCAATGGTGGGATGGCACTATCTTAAGGACATTTACACAGCCTAATTCCTTAGGGTAGGTGGATGACTCATGGATACTTGCTCTATTCAAAAAACAAATCAAAAAACTCTTTTCACACCGACACTTTCAAAAAAAAAAAAGCTTTCAAAACAATTTTTCAAACACTCTTGAGGACTGATACAAGAGTTATTCCGAAACTTTCAAAGAAACTTTTTCAAACCCACTCATAATTGAAAAGCAAACACTTTTGAAAACACAAATGAGCAAGCATCTAAGAGCCCATGGATAACCATGGATAGACAGGGTGCTAACACCTTCCCTTTCTATAAATCTACCTCCCGAACCGAGAAACTATCTCATAAGGAATTTTGCTGTGCTTTTGTCCTGTCCATGTTGGAGAAAATAAAAGACGGTGGCGACTCTTGCTTCCACGACATTTCGCGAACCATCGTTAAACAGTCAGTTCCAGATCCACCGATCACAGAACTGGCGACTCTGCTGGGGATTCTTATAAAGTGAGGTGTACCTTAGGACTAAGATCACTTGTGTTTTCAATTGTATGAATTGTTTGCTTTACTATTGTGGGTACTGTCTCGGGAGTTCTATAGATCCTAACCCGGATCTGGGGGATACCTTCTTAGAAAGTAGCAACAAGACTGTGAGGGAACTGTACGGGGTATACCGACATGGTTGAAGCAGTCTGCTATGTTGATGTGGCACTTTGGTGATTATCGGTAACCCTTGAGTCCAGTCAAGGAGAGTACGGGGCCGCCGCGTGGTGTCGTGAAGCATCAACTGACCTTAGGAACCTTAATTGAACCATCTTGGCCTCTTTAGGGTAGTGAGATAACTGACTTTGGTGCAGTCCGAGGTTGGTTGATACTCGATACTACACTCAATTGAGGGTTGTTTTCTTGGAATATTTCGGTCGCCAATTCAGTAGCTAAATCGAAATGATGATCAATGAAAGCAATCCAATGATATTGGGACCCTTAGAACCCGGTTACTTCTGATAGGACAGATCTGAGCCCACCAACTTCAAGAGGGTAATACCCAGACCCCATGCCGGCCTAAACTCTAAGGGCTGTGGTGTGACTTGTGTGCCTTATCATGTTTGCTTCTTGTGAATACTTGTGGTGTGTTTTATCATAGCATCATAACATCATACCCCATCATATTCATTGACTAACCATTTCAGGGGTTCGAATCTTCATCTTTGTTCTTGTTTTGTAGGACATGGAAACTATCCGCAGAAAGACAATTCAGATCAGCCTTGTAAGGATCCCTCCTCAGCTTAAGGAACTTATATCCAGGATTCCCGAGAGCTCTTCTTTCAGTGAGAGGCATGGAAGACTCATCAGCTTGGTCAACACCAACATTGAGGAAGATATGATAAAGGTCCTCTTCCAGTTCTTTGACCCTCTGCACCACTGCTTTACTTTCCTGGATTATCAACTGGTGCCTACCTTGGAAGAGTTCTCCCGGCTTCTGAAGATCCCTATCCTTAGTCAACTACCCTACAACGGTGCGAAAAAGGAACCCAAACTTGAAGAGATTGCTAAAGCCTTACACCTACAACCCTCTGACATCAAGGGACATTGGGAAGTTAGAAGTGGTATCAAAGGGTTCTTGGCCAGGTTTCTGTTTGAGAAGGCCCAAGAATGTTGGAACTCCCTTGACCTACAAGCCTTTTAAGAAGTTGTGGCCCTCCTTGTCTATGGATTGGTGTTGTTCCCGAATCCCGATCAGCTTATAGATATCAGTGCTGTCCAGATCTTCATGTCCAAGAACCCTATACCTACGTTACTTGGGGACATCCTTCACTCATGTTACACTCGAACCATGAGAAAAAGAGGTGTTCTTATGTGTTGCACTCCTCTCCTGGGAAGGTGGTTTATTTCGCACCTTCCACAATCAGTTTTGAAGAATGAGCGGGGTTTGAGATGGTCACAACGATTGATGACTCTTACACATGCAGATATACATTGGTGCTCTCGGTCCAGAGAGGATGTCACTATCATTGATCGTTGCGGGGAGTTTCCTAATGTTCCCTTACTTGGAATCAGAGGAGGTATTACTTACAACTCGTGCCTGGCTTGGAGATAGTTTGGATATGCTCGGAGGGACGACCCTCATGACATGTTAATTCCTGACATAGTTTTTGACTTCGACAATGATGCACAAGGACTTCGCCAGAGATTTATCAGAGCTTGGAGGATGCCCAGCAAGATAGACAGCAAGACACTGGGGCACAGGAACTCCATCCCGTTGGAGCCTTATCTCAAGTGGGTACGAGCCCGCTCCCAGAAGTTAGTGATGCCATATCCTCATGTTCTCCCTGTGATCAAAGAGCCAGTATTGGAAGGAGAGGTGTCCTACACCATTCAGCATCCTGACATGCCTACATCCTGGGAAGAAATGTAGAAGAGCTGGATCCAGCTTAAGGAAGAACAGAATTCTCTTGAGTCCAGTCTACATGCTAGTGAGAAGAAGGTCTTGGAGCTCACCCGCCTGCTGCACGAGGAAAAGACTCTCAACACTTACATTTCTCCAAAGAGGATGCGTAGTGTCTTCTGGGATTGATTTGCTTTTGTAATATTTTGCCCATGAGGCTTAGATGTACTGAACAATTATTTCTTAATGATAACGTGTGTTCCTTTTTGTCTACAACAAACTTGAACTTTCGAACCCTTGAATGCATTGCATAAACACATATCATGCATCATGTGCATAGCAGGTACTCTTCTTTTCAGGTTGCTTAATGTTCTTCGCTTTTTATTTCAGCATCATGAACCCTGAATCATCTACCGAGCAGTCCATCAAGGCCCTCCAGGCTCAGAACGCCCAATTTCAAGAGCTGATTATGAGCTTGGCTCAAGGACAGGAGGAATTGAAGGCCCTGCTGGTCAAGAAGAAGAAGAAGAGAAATGTACTATTCAGCACGGGCCGGAGGTTTGGTAACACACTACAGAATGAGGTTGATCAAACTGGTTCTTCTGTGGGGAAAAGCAGTCCCCAAGGGGGAAGGGTTCCTAGTCTGGTGGTCTCTGACAACGAGACTGATTTCAATGAGGAGCAGTATCCTCCAGCTGAAGACAAGTACAAGCAGTTGGAAGACCGTCTGAATGCCATGGAAATTCAACAAGTGCCTGGTTTGGATTTCGAAGACTTGGGCTTATCTTCTGGTGTGGTAATCCCACACAAGTTCAAAGCACCATCTTTCGCTAAGTATGACGGGGCGTCCTGCCCTAAGCTACATCTCAGATCTTATGTGCGGAAGATTCAGCCATATACTGTGGACAAGAACTTGTGGATACATTTCTTCCAGGAGAGTCTTTCAGGGACTCATCTCGAATGGTTCTATCAGCTGGATGGGACCAAGGTTCGTAACTGGGAGGATTTGGCTACTGCTTTTTACAAGCAGTATCAGTATAATGCCGACCTCGCTCCTACACGTACCCAACTCCAGGGTATGTCGCTAGGATCGGGAGAAGGTTTTAAAGAGTATGCGCAGAAGTGGAGGGACCTGGCTGGCAGGGTGCATCCACCATTAACCGACCGAGAGCTTGTGGACATGTTCTTGGGGACCCTATCCGGGTCGTTCTTCAATCATCTCATTGGCAATTCGTCTGCAGGGTTTACATATCTCATTCTGACTGGGGAAAGGATAGAGGCTGGTATGAAATCCGGGAAGATTCAGAAAGGTGCGTCCTCAAGTTCTGAGAAAAAGCCTTTTAAGAAGGAAGCCAGCGCTGTGTATGGGCCTAGAAGGCAAAACAAACCGGAACGCCGCCAAGCTGTCAACGCGGTGGTGATTGCAAAGCCTGCTTCCGCTCCTCGGCAACTCAACCAACCAAGGGCTGAGAGACCTAGAAGAGAATTTACTCGGCTTAGTATGACCTTGTCACAGATCTTGCCGCAACTGCTATCGACCAACTTGGTAACCGTCAGAGAGGCTCCAAAGGTGGTAAACACAACCTCCCCCCAAGTATAATCCAAATGCCCGCTGTGCTTATCATTCTGATAGCCCGGGGCATTCTACTGATGATTGCTGGGCCCTAAGGAATAAGGTGCAGGACCTTATTGATGCCAAAGAAGTTCAGTTCGAGGCGCCTGAGAAGCCTAATGTGGTAACAGCTCCCCTACCCGACCATGGAGTAAATGCTATCAGGGATGGTGACGAAGTGGAAGAGTCTGAGTTCGACAGCTGGATCTGCCCGACGACCGATGGTGGACTAAACAATTGGACTGCTAAAGATCACATACCTGTTACTTTTGTTACGCAGTAATGAATTCCTTTGTTTTTATTTGTAATAAACAATAAATTGAAACTTTCTGGCCCGGTGTCTTACCCGGGGCACCGTGGCTTCATTTGTGAGGGCTTATTAACTGTCATTTCCATATATCATGAATAAAGACATTGGACGTTTTTTCGCGTTTCAAATCTTGTGCTCCCTTTCTTTCTTTCCTTCTTTTATATATTGCAAAACAGCTGTATTTACACACACTCACTCATACAGGTTTCAATCCACTCTGGATCTCACTGGTAACGACTCTGCTACTGCCAGTTATGACTTCGAAAATCCGATCAACTTAGCCAAAGAAGAAGGTGAAGATGATTGCGAAGTGCCTGGTGAGCTTGCAAGACTGTTACTCCAGGAAGAGAGGGCCATTCAGCCACATGAAGAGCCAGTGGAAACGGTAAATATGGGTACTGAGGCAGATAGAAAGGAAGTTAAGATTGGTGCCAATCTGGAGCTCAGCGTGAAACAACGGTTGATTCAGATGTTGCATGATTATGTGGAAATATTTGCCTGGTCCTACGAAGACATGCCTGGGTTGGATACCGATATCGTGGTCCATCATTTGCCTACCAAGGAAGACTGCCCTCCGGTTAAGCAAAAGGTCCGCTGTATGCGTCCATAGATGTCCGAGAAGATCAAAGCTGAGGTTATGAAGCAATTCGATGTCGGGTTTCTAGCAGTGACCTCCTACCCTCAATGGGTTGCCAATGTGGTGCCGGTGCCGAAGAAAGATGGTAAGGTCAGAATGTGTGTTGATTACAGGGATCTGAACAGGGCAAGCCCCAAGGATGACTTCCCCCTACCTCACATTGATGTTCTGGTTGACAACACGGCTCAGCACAAGGTGTTCTCCTTCATGGACGGCTTTTCATGTTACAATCAGATCAAGATGGCTCCTGAAGACATGGAAAAGACTACCTTTGTTACTCAGTGGGGCACCTTCTGCTACAAGGTCATGCCTTTTGGACTGAAAAATGCTGGGGCAACCTACCAACGTGCCATGGTTGCTTTATTTCATGACATGATCCATCATGAGATAGAAGTGTATGTTGATGATATGATTGCAAGGTCCCAAACTGAGGAGGAACACCTTGACCATCTACAGAAGCTGTTTGACCGTCTGAAGTTGTACAAGCTGAGGTTGAACCCGAACAAGTGTACCTTTGGGGTAAGATCTGGAAAGTTGCTAGGCTTCGTCGTGAGCGACAAAGGTATTCAAGTGGACCCTTCCAAGGTTAAAGCCATACAAGAGATGCCAGTCCTCAAGACAGAGAAAGAAGTCAGAGGCTTTCTAGGACGGCTGAATTATATTGCCCGATTCATCTCGCATCTAACTGCTACCTGTGAGCCAATCTTCAAGCTGCTGAAGAAAGATCAAGTAGTACGTTGGAATGATGAATGTCAGGCCGCTTTTGACAGAATCAAAGAGTATCTCCAAGAACCACCCATTCTTATGTTGCCGGTTGAAGGGAGACCTCTAATACTATACCTGACAGTACTCGACAACTCAATGGGGTGTGTGCTGGGGCAGCATGACGAGTCTGGCCGAAAAGAGCACGCCGTTTATTACCTTAGAAAAAGGTTTACCGACTGTGAGACCCGATACTCACTGCTCGAGAAAACTTGCTGCGCTTTGGTATGGGCTGCTCGCCGGCTGAGACAGTATATGTTGACTCACACTACTCTATTGATTTCAAAGATGGATCCGATCAAGTACATATTTGAAAAGCCTGCTCTGTCTGGAAGAATAGCAAGATGGCAAATGATCTTGATAGAATACGACATCCAGTACACGACCCAGAAAGCTATCAAAGGAAGTGTATTGGCAGACCACTTGGCACATCAGGCAGTAGACGACTATCAGTCAATGAACTTTGAGTTTCCTGATGAGAGCATTATGATAGTAACTCACTATGAAGTACCTGGACTGGATGAAGGACCTGAGGAAGGATCCCGATGGTCTATGCACTTTGACGGAGCCTCCAACGCTTTGAGTAACGGTATCGGCGCTGTGATCATATCCCCTCAAGGCACTCATACTCCACTTACTGCCCGGCTATGTTTCAACTACACCAACAACATGGCAGAGTATGAGGCATGCATCATGGGTCTTCAAGCTGCGATCGACTTAAGGATCAAGTTTCTGAGTGTCTTCGGAGATTCCACTCTCGTGATCAATCAGATCAAAGGCGAGTGGGATACGAAACATCCGAATCTTATTCCTTACAGAGAATGTGTGTTGACATTGATCCCCCACTTCACAGAGATAACTTTTGAACATTTCCCAAGAGAGGAGAATCAGTTGGCGGACGCGTTGGCTACGATGTCTTCCATGTTCAAAGTCAAGTGGGACAATGAGGCTCCCCGGATCATCATTTGGAAACTGGACGAACCTGCATATTGTTGTGACCTTGAGGCTGAGACAGTAACTGAAAAACCTTGGTACCATGAAGTGAAGAGGTACTTGGAAGCTCAAGAATACCCTGAAGGTGCATCCATCAATGATAAAAAGTTTCTGAGAAGGTTCGCAGCAAAGTTCTTCCTTAGCAACGGTATTCTGTACAAGCGAAACCATGATTCAACCTTACTGTGTTGTGTGGATAAAGCTGAAGCAGAAAGAATCATGGCAGAACTGCATGAAGGTACCTTCGGGACACATTCCAGTGGACACACCATGGCAAAGAAAATCCTTCGGGCAGGATATTTCTGGTCCACAATGGAAGCCGACTGTTACCAACATTCTCGGACATGTCATAAGTGCCAGATTTATGCAGACAAGGTGCATATTCCTCCAGTTCCTCTGAATGTCTTGACAGCACCTTGGCCCTTTGCAATGTGGGGCATTGATATGATCGGCGAGATTAAACCTACGGCATCCAACGGGCATCACTTCATCCTGGTAGCGATCGATTACTTCACAAAGTGGGTTGAAGCTGCTTCCTACGCCACTGTAACCAAGAACGTTGTGGCACGGTTCATTCGGCATAACTTGATCTGCCGATACGGCGTCCCGGAAAGGATCATTACGGACAATGGTACCAATCTTAATAACAAGATGATCACTGAGCTCTGCGAGCAATTCAAGATACAGCACCACAACTCTTCTCCTTATCGGCCGAATATGAATGGGGCTGTCGAGGGAGCAAATAAGAATATTAAAAAGATTGTGCGGAAGATGACAGTGACTTATAAAGATTGGCACGAGATGTTACCGTTTTCTCTTCACGGGTACCGTACCTCAGCTAGGACGTCAACCGGGGCAACTCCGTTTTCTTTGGTCTACGGCATGGAGGCAGTCTTGCCGATTGAAGTCCAAATACCCTCTCTCCGGATAATGAAGGATGTATATCTGAGCGAAGATGATTGGATCCAGACTCGACTTGATCAATTAAATCTAATTGACGAAAAGAGACTCACTGCTATTTGTCATGGTCAAACGTACCAAAAACGGATGATCAGGGCATTTAACAAGAAAGTCAGACCACAAGAGTATCAAATTGGGGACCTGGTAATCAAACGCATCATCCTTCCTCAAAGTGATCCTAGGGGCAAATGGACCCCTACGTACGAAGGGCCATTTGTGGTTAAACATGTGTTCTCAGGAGGAGCCATGATTCTGACCACCATGGACGGTGACGACCTTTCTCACCCCGCCAATGCAGACATAGTAAAAAGATACTACGCGTGATAAAAGACCCGCTAGGTTGACATACCTAGGCAAAAATAAGGGCTTCCCGGCGAACCAAAAGGGTTCGGCCAAAAGTAAGGGATGAAATGAAAAAATCTGTACACCCGGCAAGTCGAAAACCTGAAAAGGCGGCTTGGGCAAAAATGGGTATCCCGGTGGACTGAAAACCCGAAAGGGCGGTCCAGGCAAAAGTTAGGGATTAAAGCGTAATACTGTGTCTCATTGGATCACCTTGCATCCAGAATCCGGTGTCTACATCAAGTTCAGACGGCATCGATCAATCAGCTTCATCTTCAACCGAGCAGCCAAGTGATGAGACGCTCGAAGATATAAAGGCGATAGCAGAGTTGAAACCCAGTGGGATTATTCTTTTCACAGAGCTGTTTTGTTTTCTTTGAACAAATTATATAAACTTTGTTGTTCGGCGGCGTTCTCTTTCTAGGACGTCAGCCTCTTGTACATAAACGCCTATTTACCGGCAAATCCAAAGATCAATACAAATTCACTTTTTAGATCAATTGCCAATTGTTTTTCCTTTTCTGTTTTGTTTTGCGAAGAACGTCCAATGTTCAGTTTTTGATATATGCATTTGACACTAATTGCTAACTCATAAATATTTGCATACGAAACAAAGGATTAATTATAGGTGACATTAGAAACAGGGGCAATAATGAGTTGTCTAAAGCGATCTAATTGCTCCGTCCACCAAGGTACCATGGTAAGTTCGGCTGGAGAATGTAACCCAGATACCTTCATTCCCCAGTGAAGTCACTAAGATTCAACAGTTTATTCCCCAAGCAGTTGGTCTCCCAATCAGCCCTACAAGGCACAGTATCTCCAGCAAATCAGCAATTTACTCCCCAAGCAGAGTTAATATACTGTCAGCCATAAGGAAGTTGGATTATCCCCCACAAATCTCAACGTTCCCCGACGGAGTATACAAACATTCCTAACAAGCATCCCTGGCAATCTTGATCTAAGATTGTTCCCCGGCGGAATACCGGACATCCAGTGGAGCCACTTCCCCAGTCCAATCCAAAAGTTTCCCCAGAAGAGTTCAATCCATCTCCCCAGCAGGAAGCTTATCCCCAGTAGATTCTGGAAGCTTATCCCTTGTAGAGCGTGAACGCATCCCCCGGACTTTTATTCAAAGGTTATTTCCCTACCAGGATATAACTGGGTTATCCTCAGCCAAAAGTCATGGAAAGATCGTCCTCGACGAAGTCTTCCTATCCCCAGCGGAGTCTATTAAAACTTTCAACATAACAATGGTATCCCCGGCGGAGTTATCATCAAATCTCAATGAAGTACCTCTCTTTCCCCACAGAGTTCATTCCCCGCAGAGTAATCTATTCGCCAAGTTTATTCACCAACGGAGTCATCTGCTCCTATCAGTATTCTTGCAACCGTTATCCCCAGCGGAGACAGAGCTCTACTCTTCCACATCAGTCCAGGATTTGACTTCCCGGCACCCGTCAAGGATTTACTTTCCTAGATAAAAACACATTTCATAAACATCACACCTTCATACATTATAGCATGCATAAACGCATCATGAACCTAAAATTTCATTTATTTTGAGAACATCACGCATGTCATACAGCATGACATCGCATACAACTAACGTCTTGTCTTTTCAGGATGAAAGATCAATACAAAGATGATTACCATCAATGGTCGCAACTAAAGATCTGATTCCTGTATCTAGCCGGGGTGTATCTGTTGACGACTACAATTCCGGACTCGATTCCTGTAACCAGCCAGGGTACATCTGAAGAGTTTGAGGATCCGATTCCTGTATCCAGCCAGGGTGTATCTGTTGACGACTATTTCCAGACTCGATTCCTGTAACCAGCATGGGTACGTCTGAAGAGTTTGAGGATCTGATTCCTGTATCCAGCCAGGGTGTATCTGTTGACGACTATTTCCAGACTCGATTCCTGTAACCAGCCAGGGTACGTCTGAAGAGTTTGAGGATCCGATTCCTGTATCCAGCCTGGGTGTATCTGTTGACGACTACATTTCCGGACTCGATTCCTGTAACCAGCCAGGGTACGTCTGAAGAGTTTGAGGATCCGATTCCTGTATCCAGCCAGGGTGTATCTGTTGACGACTATTTCCGGACTCGATTCCTGTAACCAGCAAGGGTACGTCTGAAGAGTTTGAGGATTCGATTCCTGTATCCAGCCAGGGTGTATCTGTTGACGACTATTTCCGGACTCGATTCCTGTAACCAGCCAGGGTACGTCTGAAGAGTTTAAAGATCTGATTCCTGTATCCAGCCAGGGTGTATCTGTTGACGACTAATTCCGGACTCGATTCCTGTAACCAGCCAGGGTACGTCTGAAGAGTTTGAGGATCCGATTCCTGTATCCAGCCAGGGTGTATCTGTTGACGACTAATTCCGGACTCGATTCCTGTAACCAGCCAGGGTACGTCTGAAGAGTTTGAAGATCCGATTCCTGTATCCAGCCAGGGTGTATCTGTTGACGACTACATTACCAGACTCGATTCCTGTAACCAGCCAGGGTACGTCTGAAGAGTTTGAGGATCCGATTCCTGTATCCAGCCAGGGTGTATCTGTTGACGACTATTTCCGGACTCGATTCATGTAACCAGCCAGGGTACGTCTGAAGAGTTTGAAGATCCGATTCTTGTATCTAGCCAGGGTGTATCTGTTGACGACTACATTACCAGACTCGATTCCTGTAACCAGCCAGGGCACGTCTGAAGAGTTTGAAGATTCGATTCCTGTATCCAGCCAGGGCATATCTGTTGACGACTAATTCTAGATTTGATTCCTGTATCTAGCTAGGGCACATCTGTGAGTAACTGATTGTAGACTCGATTCCTGTATCCGGCCAGGGCACATCTACATGAGGAGTTTAAAGATTCGATTCCTGTATCTAGCCAGGGCACATCTACATAAAGAGTTTAAAGATCAACCCCTGTAACAGGCCAGGTAACTGTTTTTCTTTCTCAGGTACACAAGTTCTCGCTAAGGAATCTCTTACGCGATCAACACCTAGATGGCATCTATAAGCCCATCCCCATACCGTTACAGTCTCCAAATGGCATCTATAAGCCCATTCCCGACAAGGTACTGTCACACTTCCAGATGGCATCTATAAGCCCATCCTTCTCTCCATCAGTCTCCAAATGGCATCTGTAAGCCCATTCCCGCTATCACACTGTTGGTACTCTACTATGTGAGTGCAAATTTCTGGGCACTCTAGTGTTCAATCATCTTCTACCCTCGGATTACGAAAGGCACGCCAGCCAATCTACATCCTCGGGTCTAAGAAGATTGAACAGGGGCAACTGTTGTACCCCAAAATTTTCCCTCCCATATTCTTCAAGATTTGGCAAGATCAAGCCATAAAATTCCTCAAGGGTTGCACAGTCCAATTGCCTCCTAACACAGTCAAAATTAGGGTTTTGGTTCTGACAAAGAAATTGAGGTTTCCAAGGGTCCAAACAAGTCCCACATGCCTACATACATTGTCAAGCATCCATATGCCAAGTTTCAAGACTCACAGCATCAAATTGCACAGTCAAAAACTCTAAATGCTCCACAGTCAACTGCAGGGGCAAAATGGTCATTTTACAGTCAAAAGTCAAAAAAATTGGTCAACATCTTATTTTGAAGCCACAAACATCATTTGATCAATTCTTGATCATGATTCTCAAAGCATGGCTCAAAAAGTCTCAAGATGCAAAAGTTTCTATTTTTGGAAAGTTGAAAAGTCAACTGCAAATTGACCAAGGCATGACTTCTTCATGGTTTATCAGAAAAATTCCATCCAAAGCTCATTTTGAAGAGAATGACATTTCCTACAACTCATCTTCACACTTCAAGTCCAAGAAATGCTCTCACAAAAAGTTATCAATTTCAACATTATAGGTCATTTTCAAAAGTCAACAAAAAGGCACCTTAAGTCAAAGACCATAACTTGAAATTGGTAAATCAAAATGACATGGGACCAAAGTCATTGGTTAGAGGACTTCAAGACCTTTCCAAAATGTCCAAGAACATGTTCACAGCTTCAAAATTGAGCAAGATATGCCTTGGAGAAGTTGGGAAATGTTTGGGAATTTTGAAAAGTCAACTTTGCTTCAAAAGCTTCAAAATTGCTAATGGGCCACAAATTCTCCCATGAATCAATACCCAAAGCATATTCACGACCCATTAAGCTCAAAGGGATTTATTTTCTTATTTTTAATTAATTAATTGAATTTTTATTCTTATTAATTCATTTAATTAAATTTAATTATGAGAAAAATATTAAACAATGGTTTTAAATCTTTTTTGTGCAGCAAATATCTTTCACACATGCTAGAGATTTCGTGCACCATCTCAAGGGGACAATATCATCCAAATTTGGCAAGAATTGCATGGAAAAAGATTGGAATAGATATGAACAAAATCAAATATTGAAATCATTAATTCAATGGACTATGGGCTTGGTTTTTTACCTAATTTCGTTCACTTACATATGCAAGACCTAATGGAATCAAGAGAGACACGAAAAAACTGCTCAGAAGTTGCATACCAATTTGCAAAATTTCATCAAAAGCTTGGAAACTGAAATCCTAGTTACTGCACGTTTCAAAGCCTAAAATCTATTCCAACACATTGCTGGACCATCCAGGAAGCTTTTGCAATCAAGAATCAATCAAAACGTGCCAAGAATCATAGAATACAGGCCATACGGTTTGCAACAATTTCTTGAATTCCACATCATGATTCATGCACTTTTAATCATTTTTCTTGAGTGATTTATACTAATATTTACCTTCTGAAGCTAATGATATAACTCAATTGCATTATCAGGCCCTGTATTGTGATTCACCATTAACGTGTTCTAGGGTTTCAGAAGCTTTGAATTAGGGGTTTCCTCATATGGAAAAATCAGACCTTAAAACTTATGCCATTGAATTTGTGACCTCAAGACGAGACAAACCAATACCTCGCGCCCTTTTTATATTTGTCCATGCTCTAATCGCTATTTTTTCAGGCTTCATTTAGTGGGGGTTTAAAACCCCCGCTATTTGTTTTCTATTTACAGGAAAGATGAGGAAGAAGATGGACGTGTCTTCATGTGATAGGGAGGTTCAAATAATTGGCGCATTTTTCTTTTATTTCAGAATAATTGCTTGTTTCACATATAATAATCACGCTCCATTATGTATACAAAGAAACGCGTTGGCTCGGTTAGTGGGTGAGTTGTCCTGCAGGTATTGGGACCTGGGTTCGATTCCCAGGTCCCCCCACATGTTTCATAATTTTTCTCTTAACATATTTCTATGCAGCGTTCCTTCAAGGCTTCACCATACACCCTCATGCGCTGGCCTGACAAGTGGCTTCAAGACCAATCTGAAGGCCAGAACGTGCAGTCCATGGTACACGCTAGTCAACCACACGCACTCAAACCTGAAAAGTCAACAAGGCTTTGATTTCAGTGGGCCAAATTGCTTCACAAAAACCTCCTAAATGGGCCAGACACCCCCCAATGTTTGTATTCTTTTTTTTAATTTCCTTTTCTTTTCTTTTAATTGTTTAAATTGTTTTAATTATTTTATTCACCCAAAATATTTTTTCCATAATAAAAATCAGAAACAAAAATGTTTATTATTATTAATATTAACTTCACCATTATTATTTTTGTAAATAAACTTTAACAATTAATTTAGTAAATTAGGTTTTAAACTTTAATCTTTTTCTTAAAAAATTAAAATATGTAGAAATTAGGGTTTTTTAACATTCTCAATTTTTTAATAAATAAATAATTTTCTCATTATTATTATTATTAATTATTACTTTTGTAAATAAACATGTACATTAATTATTTAGTAAACTAGGTTAAACTTTAATATTTTTCATTAATCATTAAAAATAACTTAGAATTAGGGTTTCTCTTCAATTTCAATTTTCTTTATTTTCATAAAACAAAAATCTAAAAAACATTTCTTTCCTTTTAATAAAATAATTAATTAACTTTTAATTCAATTTAATTTCAAAAGGGTCCAACGCCCTCGAACGTGCAAACTTTAATTCTTTCGCGTATTTATTCTTATTTTTCCTTTTGAATATTATGTAATTGCTCAAGCCATGTAATAGTAACTAGGTTTTACTTTCCTCATTTTTTATAAAACGGGTCTTTGTAATTTGGCGATGTATAGACCCGCGCCTTGTAATAGCGTAGGATTTTACTTTCTGCATTTAAATTTCCGCACTTTTAAATTCTAATTGCATGAAAGAATGAATGAATAATTAAAAACAATGCGTAGCTCACCAATGTCTGATCAAAGATAAACTTAACACGAAAACAACACACAAATTCACACACCACTCTTAGGGTACGTCTCACCTGTTGCCTTCGGAACGTGGTCGTCGAGTATAGGACGTTTTAGTAAGTCCTTATGTCCATGATCCAGTTGCCTCGGAAAAGTTACCTCGAATTAAAAAAAAGGATCAATGGCATAAGGGTAGCTTCTAAGGTGTCCTGTTGTTGCTCTGGTGACCATACTATTTCTAAACTCGAATTGACCCGAACACCTCCAACGGTGGTGCTACCTACCTCTCAATGGTGGGATGGCACTATCTTAAGGACATTTACACAGCCTAATTCCTTAGGGTAGGTGGATGACTCATGGATACTTGCTCTATTCAAAAAAAAAAATCAAAAAAACTCTTTTCACACCGACACTTTCAAAAAAAAAAGCTTTCAAAATAATTTTTCAAACACTCTTGAGGACTGATACAAGAGTTATTCCGAAACTTTCAAAGAAACTTTTTCAAACCCACTCATAATTGAAAAGCAAACACTTTTGAAAACACAAATGAGCAAGTATCTAAGAGCCCAGGGATAACCATAGATAGAAAGGGTGCTAACACCTTCCCTTTCTATAAATCTACCTCCCGAACCGAGAAACTATCTCATAAGGAATTTTGCTGTGCTTTTGTCCTGTCCATGTTGGAGAAAATAAAAGACGGTGGCGACTCTTGCTTCCGCGACATTTCGCGAACCAGCGTTAAACAGTCAGTTCCAGATCCACCGATCACAGTCATCGAGGGACTATGATCATTTGAATTGTTTTGTTTTGCCAAAGACACCTAACATGCAACATAGCCCATTATTGAAGGCAACAAGTGGAGTAACCCTAGGGGTGCAAGTGTGATTTGTGTTGTCCATTTTCATGCTTTTATCTTGAAATTAGGTCAAGCTATTTGTGTTGGTTGATTTTTGCATACAAACCCTAAGTCTATCATGGCATATTTAGAAAGCTTTTAAATGCGGAATTTAAAGGTCCTAAATTATTACAACACAATTTATGGGATGGGGGGTACAAATGTTCAAATGGGGGACACTTTAGCAAGAAATTTAAATCTAAACTATTACAATCCAAATGGAATTTATAAGGTATTTAATTGCACAATAACTAAATAAAATACAATAAATATGCAAGATGCAAAAAAAAATGATTTTTATATGTATGTAAAAAGTATTTTTTATGTGTCAAATAAACAAAAATAAAAAAAGGAATAATTTTGGATATTTTTACATTTTAGGGCAAAACCCTAATTTTATAAATAAAAGGTATCAATTATTTAATATATGCAATATTTATTAATTATGTACAAAAAATAAATAAAAAGGAAGTATATTGTAAAAAGTGATTTTTTAAGTTAAATATTAATAAAAATAAAAATGTATTATTTTTATGTATTTTTCCCTAAATATTCTAATAAATATATAAGTATTTATAATATTTATTAAATATATTAAATATGTACCAAAATAACAATATTTATTATTTACAAAAAAAAGTATATTTTTTATAAAATGTTTTCAAAAGATAAAATAAAATAAAAATCAGAAAATAAAAGTGTTTGTATTATTTTTGGTATTTTTAATAAAAGGATATATGTTATTTACAATGTATAAATTCAAATAAAACAAATAAAATCCAAATAAAATGCAAAAATGGTTGAAAAAATATTTTTAATATTTTTTATGTTTTATCAAAAAATAACAACTCAGAATAAAAAAGAAAAAGTCAAAAATGATTAAAAAATAACACAATGGGCCAAGGGGGTGTATGTGTGAAACAATGGTGCAAACAGAAAAAAGAACCAAGCCCAGCCCAAAAGACTTTGTCTTCAACCTCTGGCCAGATTCAAACAAGAAAACGCGCGTTTTGCCTTGTCCCTGCTATCTCCCGATTCTTTGATTTTTAGCACAAACTCATAACATAAAAAATGTCAAGCATCAAACCACGAATCCATACATACCAAGAACTTGATCTAACTCTCAGAAATGAGAGAGAATTTCTTCTCCCCCAATTCCTGACCTAGTTTTTTTCAAATGTTCAGATTCAAAATACTCTTAGCACACATAATATAAATGAAAAGTAACTATATGGATGACTTCAGGGCTATGATTAGAACATGTTTTCTTCACAAACTTAATCCTAACTATGCCTGGATAGAGAGATAGAAGTTCAAAAACTTACCTGTTCAGCTTGATTTGTGTATGACAATGGAGGCACTTTCAAGGCAATGTGAGGACTTGTACAGCTTGCTTGAAGTTCAGGGATGCTTCTCCAACCTTTAGCTTGCTTTGAAACTAAATGAGTCAAGCTGTAGAAGTCAACCTGCAAAACAGAAAAAGTGAAAATGGTGAAGTTGGTTAGAGGTGTTACAGTCTGTAGCTAGGGCTTGGGATAGTTTTAATGGATGGTAGGGAGTGTGTGTGAACCAGCTTTGGCCAAAACGCACGAGCAAATTGAGTTGTGCAACTCAATCTGCAGGGATGCCCTGTTTTGTGCAGCAAAATGGTGTTTTGATGTTTAAGGAGGTATTGAAGGTAGTTGGCTCGTGTTTCAGGTCAGTTGAGGAGTATGTAATGTGTGGAGAAAGTTTGCTTAAGCTTGTTCTTGCAGCAATGTGAGATGTGGTCAGTTATGCAATGTTTCTTCTATCTTAAGCAAAGTTTGTCAACTTGGTTTCTAGGCTTATGCAGGCCCCCTCAAGTATGCTGCACAAATCACCCTTGATCAGTGGACTTTTGCTCATGAACTTGTGCCTCAAAGATCTGCATTGTACCTCATAGATTGTAAACTTGACATAAAGTTCACCTTTTTTAAAAATGGATAACTTGCTTTTTCTAATTAAGGCTTAATTCTCCATGTAATGACCAAATGCATAGAATAACATCTTGGCATAATGGTTTAGCATTTAATTTTTGAGTGTTGAAGGGTTTAGAGACCTGTAATGTAGCTTGCACATGTTGAGTTTGAAAATGCACAAGTTATGAACATGGAAATGGCTCATGAACAAAGTGACTTTTGCCCATATTGACAAATTCGATTCTCCCTAACCACAAGGGTGTTTGAGAAGTTCTTAGACATTTTGGAAAGCTTGGAATGTATACTACAATCCATCTTTGTAATGCAAGTTGAAATTCCAAGTGGAAGCATGTGAAAAGTGGCCATGAAGTTAGGCCAAAATCCTACCTAAAATAGGTCAAAAATTTTCTAAGTTAAGAATGTTTTGCACCCTTGTTCCAAAAATTGTAACTTGAGCTACAAGCTTCTTTTGAGGAAACTTTGTGAATAAAAATTGTATATTTTGCAATGGACTACAAATTTCATGGTTTGAGTTTTGTTTGAATCCAAATGCATCTAGATGAAAAAATGGGGCAAAGTTAGGAAACAATTAGGGATTTTCATAACTTAGAAAAATTCTAAGTTATGAAAATTCTTCATTTCAAACCCTAATTTGTGATTTTTGATTTCTTGATGAACAAGTTTCATGATTTGACATGTTTTGATGAAAAATGAATCTTGACTCTTGATTTTGACCAAAAAGTCAAAGTTTGACTTTTCAGTATACAGTCAAATTTGGCTCAGTTGACTGGAAAATTCATCTGTCAATCTTGTGTATTTGGGATCTTTTGAACTTGTTGAACATGTCAAGACAATACCATTGAGTCCTTGAGTCCATATGTGAGCTTGGTTTGCCATTGGCTAGGTCAAACAGTCAAAAATTGCCTTTGTGCAGTGAAAACCCTAAAAATGACCATTTTGCCCTTTTGGTGATCTGATCAAGTTTCTTGGGGAATTGTGATCCAAACTTGACCAAATGGTTCATATGAGTTCATAATGTTGATGTGGGTCAAAAATCATGAGGTTTGACTGTCAATTGACCACAGTTGACTTTTTCCCCAATACAGCTGATTTCTAGGTCAACTGTCCAATTGACTGGGCAAAGATTGGAATCAAGGCTTGAAACTTGGTATGGATAAACTTGTGAGTCCAACATGAAGCATGAAAGTCATCTTGGGCCTTTTAGGTCAAAACATCTTTGTGCAAACACAAACCCTAATTTGGGTCAACAATGCAAGGAGGGGTCTTGAGCAGAGTAAACCCTAACTTGTTCTTGAGCTCCAAGGGTCTTGTGATGAGAAAATGTTGAGGAAATGGGAGGGAAAATTTTAGGGTACAATAGATCTCTTCCAGGTTCAGTTTAAATCTCTCAACGGTTTATTCTGATTCTTTCCCGCAGACGTTTTCTCTGGTTCAGATAAATCTCGCAACGATTTATTCTGATTCTTCTCCAGATCCCTGTCGGTTCAGTTTAAATCTCTCAACAATTTATTCTGATTCTTTCCTAGTAGGCACGTTCTCTGGTTCAGATAAATCGCTCAAAGATCTACACTAATTCTCTCCAGTTAAAGAATATTCAAGACCTCTTTTGGTTCAGTTTAAATCTCTCAACGGTTTATCCTAATGCTTTCCAAATGAACATTTCTGGTGCAGATAAATCTCTCAACGATTTATTCTGATTCTTCTCGAAACCCCTGCTGGTTCAGATAAATCTCTCAACGATTTATTCTGATTCTTCTCCAGATCCCTTCTGGTTCAGTTTAAATCTTTCAACGATTTATTTTGATTCTTTCCTAGTAGGCACTTTCTCTGGTTCAGATAAATTGCTCAAAGATTTACTCTGATTCTCTCCAGTTAAAGAATATTCAAGACCGTTTTTGGTTCAGTTTAAACCTCACAACGGTTTATCCTGATTCTTTCCAAATGAACACTTCTGGTTCAGATAAATCTCACCAAGATTTATTTTGATTCTTCCCAGTCAAACAACATATAAGACTTTTGCTAGTTTCAGATAAATCGCTCCAAAGATTTATTCTGATTCTTTTCCAATGGAAATCAAGTTCAGACTTAGTCCTTTTTTCTGTCAACAGTCACCTTTGGATGGCATCTACAAGACCATCTCTGGCAAACCTCCACCATTCCTCCAAATGGCATCTATAAGCCCATTCACAATTCATCTTCGAGTGCAAATTTCTGGGCACTCTAGTGTTCAATCATCTTCCACCTTCAAGTCACGAATGGCGAATCCGCCAATCAAACTCTTCAGGTTTAAGAAGATTGAACAGGGGCAGCTGTTGTATCCCAAAATGTTCCCTCTCATTTATCAAGATATTTATCACAAGATCTCTTTTGGTTCAAGACTGCACTAGGGTTGATCAGCTCAAAACACCTCCTCAAGCTCTGATGACTGGAAATTAGGGTTTGAGATTGCACAAAGATAATTGAATTTTTAATGCCTCATATGAATTTCATGGATCATTATGGACCCTCAAGATTTCTCATGTCAAGTTTCAAGTCTTGAATCACATTTTTGCTCAATCAATTGATCAGTTGACCTAAAAATCAATTGTATTAGGGGGAAAGTCAACTATGGCCAATTTACAGTCAAACTTCATAATTTTTTATCCATATCAACATTTTGAACTCCTATATGTTATTTGATCAAGTTTGGATCAAAATTCCTCAAGAAATTTGATCAGATCATCAAAAGGGCAAAATGGTCAAAATTAGGGTTTTGACTGAGAAAGGTCAATTTCTGATTTTTGACCTAGCAAATGGTTAATTGGTTTGAGACATGATCTCAAGGTTTCAAATGCATCATTTTGACTTAATGGTATGTCTCAAAACTTCCATTAAGATCAATTGATTGATAGTTGATTTTCAGTAAACTGATCAAAAGTCAACTATACACTGAAAAGTCAAACTTTGACTTTTTGGCCAAAATCAAGTGTCAAAGATCACAATTCATCAAAACATGTCAAAATATGAAACTTTTTCATCAAGAAATCAAAAAGTCAAGATTTCATTTTGAAAATTCTAAGTTTCCAAGCTTAGAAATTTTTCTAAGTGTTGAAAACTTCATATTTTTTCACAACTTTGAGCCAATTTTTCACCATGATGCAAGATGATTCAAAGGAAACTTTCAACATGAAAGTTGTAGATCTCAATGAGATCTAAAACATTACTTTACATAACTTCTCCTAGAAATGCATGGATTCCAAGTTATGATTTTGTGAATACATGTTCATGAAACTTGGAAACTTAGTGAAATTTTGCCCTAGTTTAGGCAGGATTTTGACCTAACTTCATGGAAATTTTTCACATAGTTCCAAGTGGAATTTTCAAAATTGATTCAAATATGGGTTATAGATCACATTACAAGCTTTCTAAAATGTCCAAGAACTTCTTGAGATCATTTTTTAGCAAGGATAATTGAAGGCCAGAAGTTAGGGTTTCAAGTTGTTTTACAAGGCAGAATTTCATGATGAACAAGAATGCAAATCCATGCTAGGTTGCACAATATTTGCTTTGCAGGCCTCAAACTTGTTTGGAAATCCATAATTAAATGTTTTCACAGCTGTAATAAGCTTCAATCTAAGCATTCAATGCATTGCCCATGCTTAATGCCATTTTGGGAAGAAACTGCACATTGCCATTTTGGAAAAGTAGCTTTTATGCACAAAATCAGTTCTTGAGCTTTGAACTTGTTTGATTTTGATCACACACAACGTATAATCCAAAAGAAACTTGTCTAAATACTCTAACAATTCAGCACATGCTTGTACTTTGCCTTGAAACTATATTTCCACTTTTCTTCAAATATAAGTAAGATAGCCATAACTCTATATCTTGCACTTCTGACTCTCTCAAGTGCTAGAACTTTTTCCTTACTTATGCACAAGTTGTTTGCATCAAAACACACGAACACACAAGCTCCAAAACTCTCCAAAACTCACCAAAACTCAGAGCTGCATCTCAGACTTCCATTGTTGTATATTTTGGCCAGAAATCCCAAAATCAAAAACTACTCGTGTGTTTCTTGGCCTTTTGCTTCCAAAAGCTTCCAAACATCATACATAAGCCATCCTTGTCTATGTTACACGACTGTAACACCATATTCACCCATTTCCAAGTTCAAAAATAGAGCATCACAGTTGGACTTCTCCAGACCATTCCAGCCACCTTAAGCTCAAGCCAGCCATTGCATTAGCTTCCTAGAGGTCCAAGGAAGCTAACCTGATCATCACCATCACTTGAAATAAGCTCAAACTCATTTCACGATTTCCAGTTTTGAGGTATTTTTCTTGAACATATATCTCATTATTTAGGCATTGTTAGGCTTGCATTTATGAAGATATAATGTAGATATCATTGAAGGAAAATTGCGATCAAAAGCGCAGCGGAATTTAAAATTTTCCTTTAGCGATCCTTACGAATGAACATGGTCAGTGATAGAAATATTTACCTCTTGTGGCGATTCAGACCTTTGATGTTGTGATCACGAGCGTTGATGAAGAAAAACTCCTCTACTCAGTCCACACGAACAGATCGCTTCCGGTCACAGTGCTAGCTGATCACGAACGGAAACCTTGAGTGAGAGAGAGAATCAAAAACGAAATTGCATCAAGTGAAATTGCTTCATCACAAGGGATCTATTTATAGAATCACTCGTGTGGGCTACAAGCTAAAAGCCCAATTAAGGCTATAAGCTAAAAGCCCAATTAAGCTTATGGACATCATACCTTATGATGTACCATATATCACTTATCCACGTGGTACCTTACCACTTTTCGTATTACACTTAAGTGCACCGTACCTTACGGTGTTCCTTATTTATTCTATCTCTCATCAACCTGTCCTTATGTGTGTGACCTTGTAGGTTTTCGCGACGTTGGCAATTATATTAAATCACACATTTAATATAATAAACAGTGAGCGGTATCTAGCAACACATTACTGTTACCCAAGTCACGAAAATGTCATGTAATCTGACCAAACCTTTTCCGTGATAATATTTGTGTTGTACAATTACCCTTTTTCCCTCATGTCTATATCGAACACAAGGCATACACTGTGTCACCCTTGTCCAGTTCAATATTGGGCCCTTAGACATTTATCCTGTTATGCAGGATGAGCAAATTCCATCTAGGTCACTCATGTCCATTAGCATGCTTTGTGAAGTACCCATCAACCGTCTTTATAGTCATCCAGTTACGGATGACGTTTGATCAGCAATAAAGTACTTGACTCTACATCTAGGGTCCATAGTGGTTTCAGGTCGAAGGGTGGTATACACCATTATCATCATGAGAATAACTTATGACACTTTGCATAACATTCTATGTAGTATTCTCATAGCGGGTCAATCCAGTATAAATATTACTCCTAATATTCATACCTATGTCAAGACTTGATAACTCCTTATTTATGATCCATGAGATGTGATCATCAATCTATCTTCATAATAATCTTAATGCTTTAATGTTATCCCACTTCACATTAAAGCTTGACTACGGATACTTTAAGAATAGTTTCTTATGTTTAATGGGATCTCATGATTAAGTCACACTTAACATTTCATTAAACCAATAAACCATTCTAGGGACTTTATTATTTTGGAAAGCAAACATAATAAAGAAATGCCTTTTATTATTAATAAATAATTCGATACAAGTACCAAAAGTATTGGCCTCTAGGGCTTACACCAACAATCATTACCCTGAAACTATAAATGTCCATGGATTTCATTTATGTTGCTTGAGCATGGAGAATTTTGAGTTTAAACTTGCTGAAACATTTAGGTCAGAATTTGGTACTTTCATAAATTCATCCTTATCTTTGAATGTTAGCTTAAATTAATTACATGGTTGGATTCGTGTTGGAAAAGTGCACAAGTTTCATGTTTACATTTTTGAAAATGGTTGAGGAATTAGCAAGTTTGAAATTCTTTGGCTGGAGGTTGAAGATGAAGTACAATCAGGGAAAAATATGTGTTATGTATTTATTGTTGTGCCAATCTTAACGGATATATCACCACCCTAGTGGTTAAAGCGCGGGCCTGTCACCCCTTGGACCTGGGTTCAAGCCCCAGCGTCCGTTTTACCATTTTTTGTCATATTTTTTGTTTTTTTTTTTTTTGAACATGTATGGAGCCTCCAACTTAGGCATGGTTATTTTTTTTCTTTTACTAACCCCTGACTTACTTCAGCACCCCCTAACCCAATTTTCATTATTATTTTCTTTTTCTTATTTTATTTTATTTCTTTTTCCTTTATTATTATTATTATTATTATTATTAATATTATTTTTATTGTTATTAATAAAAATCCAAAAATATTTTATTTATTATTTTTACACTTATTTAGTTTATTTGTTTTATAAAACTAAAAGAACAAAAACATTTTTTTAATAAATTAATTTCTTTCTTAAAAATTAATATTTAGGTTTAACTATTATATTATTTTCTTGTAATTAAAATTAATTTAGAACTTAGGTTTCTTTTAATTAATTAATATCCATATTATTTTTATTAATTTAAAACCTTTTCATAAATAAAACCCTAAAAAATTCCTTTTTTAGTTAATTTCTTTTCATATTTAGTTTAAGTTAATTTTATTTAATTTTCCTTAATCATTTTTTTAATTAGGCCAAGACTAAACCCTTTCATAAAAAACAAAATCATTTCTTTTTCCATTTACATTCTTGCATTTTTATTTCAATTTTGTACAATATTCAATATGGTTGTAATAGTTAATTAGATTTAATTTTCTTGCAAAATCCCCATTTATAAAGTTGTACACCCCCTCCCCTATTGATGTAATAGCTTAGTATTTTTATTTTCCACAATTTAATGCTTTATATATAAAATGCTAGTAACTAGGGTTTGTATGAAAAGATTAAAATCAACAAGTTAGCAAACCCTAATTCAAAGACAAAACAATGCATGTAAATCAATACACTTGCACACTTACACCCTTAGGGTAAATCCACTTTGTTGCCTTATGAAAATGGTCATAATACGCGTGTAAGATGTCTTAGCAAAAACAAACAAAATACAAGATCATAATCCCTCGATGATGCTACAAATGTTGCCTTAAGAATGATCTTAGTCCCTCAAAGAAAATGTTAAATATGTTACAACGTTTTTATTCATGACTATACGATGACCCTTACCCATCCCTTTTACATCCAAAGATAAGGTTTCTTACCAAATCAATGGTAAGATAACAATGTCAAAGGAAAGAGGAAATAAACATGAAAGACTTTTGAGTAGATAGAATGTTCCTAGTTTCTTGCTCATTTTCAAACCAAAACATCCTTGCTATTTTCAAAACAAACACCAACACTTTCAAAACATCTTTCAAAATTGAAACATTTTCAAAAGATCAATACTTTGTATACATTCTTACGAACGAGAATTATTACAAAGTTTGCTTAAACGATGGCGCCTTTTCAAAATACTTTCAAAAAACCACACAAAGCACATTTTCAAACAAAAGCAAGTGATCTAGCAAGAAACTAAGAGCCTGTAGATAACTACGGATGAAAAGGGTGATAATACCTTCCCTTTTCATAATCTACCCCCTGAACTCAAGAAAACATCTCTAAAGGTCTTTCCTGTTCTTTTCAGCCTTTCCTTTTGGATAAAAGAAAAGTCGGTTGCGACTCTTTCTAACCGCAACATTTGCGATAAAACACAAAACACCCAAGTTAGTTCTCCCACCGCGTTACAGACCTCAAGTTTGCAAAGTATTGCAGCTTTGTCTTCATGTGAAGTTGAGTATGTAGTTGCATCATATGCGACATGTCAAGCAGTATGGATAGAGTTGTTGCTAGAAGATCTCAAGATCATGGAACCTAAGAAAATGAAGTTGTTTATAGATAACAAGTTAGGTATTGACCTAGCCAATTACCCTATGTATCATGGTTGAAGTAAACATATAGAGAGAAGGTACCATTTTCTTAGGAATCAAGTAAATAAAGGGAAGGTTGAACTTGAGCATTGCAAGACAGAATGACAAGTAGCTGATATACTCACCAAACCCCTAAAGAAATTCAGGTTCGATGAGTTCAAGAAAAGTATTAGGATGAGATGTCTCGAAAACATGAATTAGGTGGTGTGTTAGAAGTTATAATTCATTGTTTTATGGAAGTCTGTATTCGACATAGGTATGTTCGACCTAGTCAAAGTCAATTGTATTCGACAGATCCAAATATAGCATATAATTATTATGTCGAAGCCAAAATATAACTTTGAATGTTTTAGGCTTAGGTTATATGTTTTTGACTTAGTTCTTGAGCGCATATAAATAGGCATGACGTTGTATAGTGTTATACTTAATAGTTAAACAGCTTCACCTATTTTAAAATATACTTCTCTAATTCTCTCTTTTCTCTCTTCAATAATCTTCCTCATCTTTCTTAAAAACCATGATTATTCCAATAATATTGAAAATCTAACAATGTGGAAATCATCAACATATGATGATGGAGTTTAGTCATATTATACGTTAGTGATGACGTCCTTACTAAATTATATTAAATATATCTTGTTAGACGATGATAACTTATCTAGAGAGGGGGTGAATAGATCCCCAAACAAAAACTTAGTATTTTAAAATTCTATTTTGAAAGTAAAACAAAAACTATGGCAAGCGGAACACTAAGCTTAGATCGAACAAGTCATCTAAACCAAACCGACTATTGGAAACTCGGATATGCGTAAACCACTGGATGAAATCAAATATGATGATAAGACTTAATAAAATAATTTCTTAATCAATTGTTTTATAATAAACACAATTGTTAACCAATTTCCATTAGAATTATCAAACACTTGGTGTGCAATAGATTTTTCAGATTTTCCCTTTGACTTTGTTGATATGAAATACCACTTACAATCTAATTGATTATAATGTAATCAATAAATCTATATTTAACAATCAAAGGATATATCTGTACAAATTTATTACACAATCAACGAATTAAATAATTTTCTATATAAAGTAAATGGAATAGAGAGAGGGAGAGAGAGAGAGAGAGAGAGAGAGAGAGAGAGAGAGAGAGAACACAAGGATTTGTTTAGGCAGTTCATCAATCGCCCTCACTATGGCAATGTCTACCTCCAATTTTGTTTGGAATTGAGATAAGAATTCTTGTTATGAAAAAAATCATTTACAAGATAAATATAGAAATCCAACCCTACAAACCTTATGTTTGATGTTGATTCTAGAACTTTCTTTTCCCTTGATCTGGGTTTGATCAAGTCACCCAACAAGACTAATATTATTCACTGTCTCATGCTACTCATTTACAAGAACAATTGTTCTTCAAAGCCTTAACTTATTCGAATCCAAATTGTGAATTATTGTCACTCAAGATTTACAATCAATTCACCATCTCATGCTACTCCTTTGCAAGAACCTCCTATTCTTCAAAGCTCTTCACTCGATCGAATTTGACTTGCCAAATCTTGTCAAAACCCCCAAATCAACACTATGATCTTAGAGGAAAACCCTCACAGTTTTTACAATATAACCTCCAAAAATTCTTAACCTAATCTTGGGTTACACCAACCTAAATTGAACATTATTAACATAAGTCTAGATGGCACCCAAATAATGAATGATTATATGTACTTTGTTTGTGTGTATGCATAGATGACAAGTTAAAGATGATAAGAAATTTTTGTATGTGTTTATAGTTTCATCAAGCTGGAAATGATGCATGTATGAAGTATTTATATGTGTGCAAATTGGAGGCAAAAAGGAAGACTTGGAAATTGAAAAGAAATGCAAATTTTCTGAAAAATTATAGCATATGTCGACACGTATAAGTCATGTACCGAAAAATGTAATGGAATGTGTCGACCTATCCAAGGTCATGTGTCGAAACATAGACTGAAGTTTTACAAGCTTTAAAAATGCAGTACATGTGTCGACCTAAAACACATATGTGTCGACACATAGATGAAAAATTTTAGCATGTGTCGACCTGAAAAGTTGTATGTGTTGACACATAGACAGAGTCTTTACAGGCTTCATTATTGATCCACGTGTGTTGATTCATACATAGTATGTGTCGACACATAGACCTGTTTTTCATGTGAAAACTCATTTTTAATGTATAGTGCCTTTTCCAAACATGTTCTAAATACATTATAAGATCCCTAACGCAAAGGTGCATATAAAAACTTAGAGATACCGTTCAATGTATAGAAATACTAAGTTTATCCTAATTTTAACATCATGCACTCCCATATCTATTTAATGCTTAATATATGTTAGTTTGACTTATATATGTTGTTGGCTATCAATGTAAATATTAAAAGATAAAAATGAATATGCACTGACAATGTAAATTATTTTTACATTGTCTATAACACCCTTCTACACCCCAATGAATATTTACAAATAGTTTAATAATTAAATCAGAGTAAAACACCAATGAGGGTGTCACATGCTTCATAAAAAAACAAAAACCATACATCCTGTTCCGTAACACGTGTTTTCAAAAACTAAAGAATATCTTTAATAACATCAACACATTACTTCAAACTTCATAGCCGAATCATTGTCTCGATATAGTTTCATTATAATCCTTTAAAGAAAACATCATCATACTTTGTCATTCATAAGTTATGATCCAAAACAACTTAAACAACTAAAAACAACTTATATGTCATGTCAACAAAAGGAACATAAAATTAAATTCAAAAATTTCCCAAAACCCTGAATGTTACATATCAAAGCAAGAACCTTTTTATTTGATAGAAAACACACTAAAGGGAGGTTATCCTCATGCTTCTACGAGATATTCGTGATCACAAGTGTGTTACCCACGTGGAGGCAACATTCAAACAGAAAAGGTGAATAATCACAATTCATTACAAAAGATATAAGGAAGAGATACAATAGCTACAAACAACCTCATCATGAAATCCATACATAATCGTTTACCAAGTATTATACTCACACCTTCACATCATAATAATATAAATACATCCCCCGCATAATACCATAGAAACATCATTTTTTTTCACAACAAGAAAAATGACTAATATCAACAATCATCACCAAGTATTATTTAATTCACAAACATCACTTAAGTCACCACATCATTATAAACATCATTTAGTCAACAAATCCATGCAATGTCGATTAGAATGTAATGCAACAACATTGACTCATGCATGTGGTACCACTTATTAACAATCAAGTTCACTCGCTCTCGATCCATGCCATCTAGGACCAAAGCCACCAATATCGTGAACAATTAGGTTCACATCGCTCCAGAACAATGTCATCTAGGACCAGAGCCACCAACAAGACTAAAGTCCTCACCATGAACACATATGACATAATTATGCAACAAAATACCATACATTGACATCCACGTCCATCAACGTAACAAAATACCATACATTGATATCCACATCCAACAATGTAACAAAATACCATACATTAATATCCACATCAATCAATATATCATGCAATTACAGGCCACCCAACTGATAGCACATACTGCATACCATCCATAATACTCAGAAAATTCATACAGCATCATTAGAAATAGAACATCCTCAATAATCAATTATACAAGTCATTTACACATTTTTCACAAAACGACATAACTCGACAGTATGAAACACCCTCCCACGCGTCCAATAGTTGGTTTTTTGGTAATGAAAATATTTTAAAGATAAAGTATGTTAAACCATATTTCCAATGATGCAGAAGTTACGAATTTCCAAAGTTTAAAAATAAAAATGCCTCAGCCTTCTCGCCTGAGGCTCGCCCAGTGAAGTAGGCTAACAGATCGAGTGTTGCTCGGCGATGCAGATGGTGGCTCGGTGCCGCGTCATTGCCTCATGCTCGCCCAGTGACGTTGAGGCGCTTTGCTCATTTTCCAGGAGCATATCATTTTCCATCCCTCACCATCAGGCTCTCGCTTGATGCTGCTTAGGAGAAGTCTCGCCGCCCGGTGACACAATTGGATTTCCCGGTGCTGGCCTCTTGGAAGCAACTTCTCAGTTGTGATACTACATCAGTTCATTCCCATAATATTATGATTTCCACACAAGTACAGTCCCAAATACACCAAAAATTATCATATTACCACACAACAACAACACATTATCATATACATCAAGGTTATCAAATCATGGGAATCACACGTCAAAATCATCATAAAAATAATCATAATAACATGTATTATAATTATAAATGTACATCACCAAATCATCATCATGAATCACATCATTTACGTCACATCAACATCATTAACCAATCATTACAACAGGGCATCATAATCCATATTACATTCATCATCAAAATAGAACATCTTAGCATGAAAACATATGATAACTCAATCTCATAAACACATGGGTATTGGAATCATGAATCAAAACACTCATATAATTCAATCATAATATAGTTCAGTGTGTTAGCGTCCCAACACTTTGAACGGTGCGTCAAACGGAGTCCTGAAACTCAAGTTAAGACGTTTTGAACATTGCTGCCAAATTGCACCGCCTCTTCACTGCCTGGCGTTGCCTACAGGACAACAAACCTCAGCCTACAATTTTTCACGGTTGGAGGCCTTCCGGACCTCCAAATTCGATTCCGTAAAAAGTCACAGTTTCATAATTTGAAATCCTATGATTATATAATATTTATAACAACCTATGGCACATATTTATAGGTACTAACACCATTCGTTCATCAAAGATTCATCCATTCATTTATTTGATACATGATTTTCACCAATTTCATCAATCTTCATCAAATTCATCGTACACGACACCAACCTACCACTACCTTAATCTGATATCAATTATAATAACCGCGATTAAATGCCTTACCTTAGATTCCTAGCAATAGATTCTTCACTTTGCATGGTGCCGAAATCTCTACATTTCCTCGTGCCCTAGCATTTCATTGCTTTCTTCCCAAACTTTCACAATCGTACAAATGAAGCATGTATCCCTCTTTTCCTTGTTTAACTCTTAGACACTTCCTATGGTCTTCCTATCTTAACCTCACTTATACTTTCACCAATTACAACCTTGTCCCCCAATGTTTCTACACCAATATTATTCTATTTCAATATTATTAATAATCGTAAATAATTATTAACTAATTATCTAAATTATAAAATTACTTATATTTTTCTTAATTCAACACTACCCTACAACATAATACATATAATACACAACATCAACAATAACCACATATTCACCAATAATTCACAAATATTCACCAATAACGCAATTAAATAAACAATTCTAAATATTGGGGGTGTTAGAACTCTCCTCACTTAGAACATTTTTGTCTTGGAAAATTTACCTGATGTAAACAACCCTAGATACGACTCTTGTATCTTTCTCTCCAACTCTCGCATCTTGTTGGGCAATATTTCGAACACCACTAATCAACATTCCACATTATTAACCACAGTAATCCATCAAGATACAATGCTATAGATTTATAAATGCACAGGTTCATTTCACTCCTTGTCTCATTACCCTAGGATACAAGATCTATCACCTCAGGATCTCGTTCACTCTTGAACTGGAACATAACGAGATCGTTACCATCACCATAGGTAACACTTATCTAATTTCCTTCATAGGAATGAGCTACTCGAACTCGAACCCTTGCCATAGGAAATGAGGCGATACCATAGTTTAAGAATGTAGAGTTACACGACATGAACATCATCTCTATCATTTCATCACACAACAACACCTTCATAAGAACATCAACGTAACCATAATACCAACAACATTTACACACAACATTAGTACAAAAATGCTACAATTTATCAATTGAACATGTAAGTCAATACATTTATTGACATTGTGGTGACATGTATAATACATAAACCATTCACCTATCACTTCCATTTCTGAGTGCTTAATGGTTCGCATCATTCCCGTAGGCTTCTGATATTTAACCCTTGAATCCAAATAAGTCACACAAGCATAATGAACTACGCCACATCTCGCTTTCGTTGTGCCACTCTGATCATCTACCTTAAAGTCATTTTCCTTATTTTGATTTCCATTAACTATCAGATCCACTAGTTTCACATGTAACTTCTAACTCTCTCTAATATCCACCAGAAAATCATTGTTCACTTTTGATAACCTCAACCTTCCACTCTATGGTGTTAGCTCACATACAACCTCAAGTCTCTGAATTGTTCAATAATTCCTAACTCTTTCATAGTCACTTTTCCATTAGGTTCACCCGAAATGATGAATGATTATCCTCTCGATAGAACGTCAAATACTTTACACACCATCAAGCTAGTAAGAAAGGTCTATCTCATCCAACACGATCCCGTCTACTATCAATAATAGATTAAGGATGACCAGTTCCTCAATTTGTCAATAGGTAGCCGACAACCATGATGGGGAATAAACCATTGTTACCAAATACATTACAAATCATTTTATTCCAATCGAAGTCTTTATTCATGTAGAGGACTTTAACAACATCCTCAAATCCTTAGTTTTCCCTTAAACCTCACAACATCGAGGATCCCTATATTTCCACATTTGAATCTAATTCCGATCACAATCCCAATAATACCATCCCCACATCCGGTTGGTGATAGGAAACTCCCCAAATTCTCCTTGACACATGTTAACACTCTTTTCCATCACAAACATGATTCCCGTCTCTCTTGACTTTATTTTTCCTTTACCATTACCTCTATTAGACAATGTAATTTAAATCGCAATGTTCAACATGCCCTTATTCTGATTTAGATTAAATTAGAATATCCTCAATAAGCACTGCAACAAATTGATCTAAATATTCGTAATGCCTACATCAAGTTATAAAAGTTGTCCTCTAAATATCCTCACCCTTTACTTGAATCTGAAGGTAACCCAACCTCAATTTGATTATACTGAAGACATACTCTCCTAATAGTTGATCCATCAAATCTCCAATCCTTTGAAGTGAATATTTATTCTTAATAGTCATTTTATTTAACTGTTTGTAGTCCACACACAACCTCATACTACCATCTTTCTTCTTAACCAATAACACAGGAGCACCCCATGGAGAAACACTCGATCGAACAAACTTCTTCTCAAGCAATTCTTCCAATTGTTTCTTCAGTTCACTCAGCTCTAAAGTTGGCATCCTATAAGGAGTCATTGACACTAGACTTGTACCTGATATCCATTTTACAACAAATTTAGCTCCATATTCTGGAGGCAAATCGCTGATGTCATCTGGAAAGACTTTTGAAAATTCACAGACAATAGGTAATTCCATAATTGCATCTTCACGATCAACTTGGAACAACACAAACATTACAAACATCAAATCTTCATCTTCTAAAAGTTTACCCATTGTCGCCAAACTCATATCCACACTCTTAAGATAAGTCACTGGGATCTTCAGAAAAAACATCAGGAATTATACACACTAGCCCATCACTAGATGATACATTTTTCTCTACTCTCTGAGAAGAAAACATCAACAATACCTAACGTTCTCCCCCAAATACATCACAACTTGACCGGAAGACAAAAATCACAAATTTGTAGTCTCTTCGGTTTTGAGAAACAACATAGCTCCAACAACACTTACACCCTTGCAATCACTAGCACATCGATCCAAAAGTCCACAATTGAACATCTTAGAGAAGAAAAAGCTTCTCCCTCACTTGTCTAAAATACCACCTGCAGAAAGACGATTAGAAAAGCAAGCAAACACCTGTCATACCCCAAATTTACCCGCATTGGTGTTGATAGTCAACTTATTTAGTCATTTCTCTACTAATTTTTGTGTTATTACATTTGTTCAAAATATTTTATACTAACTTGTATTTATATTATATTTTTATCAAAATTATTGATATTTTTTTTAATTGGGGGTCCACTATTTATCAACTAAATGGACCATTAGCTAAAGCCCATGTTGAATTTAGTTTTGAAAAAAAAAATATTTGTTTTATTATTTTAATAATTATGATGTACCATTCTTTGGGTTGACCGAAGTTAACATTCAAAAGTCATTTGTTTAGCATTTTTTATTTATTATTATTTCAGCTTTATTATCCTCTTTTATTATTATTACAAATATTCTATTTTTGGTTCTAGGGTTGACCAGGAATCAACACTAAATTATTTAGTGTTTATTATTTATTATTAAATCATTAATAATTTTGACTGAGGTCAAAATTAGGTTTTAACCATGTGTGCATTGTTGCACCCAAGTTTCTTGTCTTCAACCCTAAGATTAAACAAAAGCCCAAATTCCAGAAGAGCAAATCAAATCAAATCTCAGAAGATTGAAAATAATTTTATTAGTTAAAATGAATTTACATACAATAGCGTCCAGATACATTGCAATCACAAACCCTAATTCTAAAATCTAACAAAATAAACTAATTTACAAATCAAATCTCCTAACTATTCAATCAGTCCCTAATTCTAATTCATAACAACAAATCAACCTTAGTTCTAATTTCTAATTAGACTAATTCTAAAACCTATAAATACCCTAAGCCTAAAACGAAATGGGGGGAGAATTGAAGATTAAGAAGAAGAAAGATTGTAGAAGTTGAATTCCTTGAATCATTATTGCTTCCTTGTACTTGCGAAAGAGACGGAGAAATGGATTAGTGGAGACAAGAGAGAAAGCAGATAGGAGTATACAACGAGAATCACTTCATGAGAGGTAAGCCGAGAAACTTAGCTTAGGGTTTTTATATTTGTTGTTGTGATTGTTTGATTTATGGATTTTGTGTTGAATTTGGGAATTTCTAGGTTTTTAGGGTTAGGGTTATTGAATGTAGGTTTAGGGTTCTTCATGATCATGTATAGGGTTAGGTTTATTGGTGATTAGGTTTAGGGTTCTTGGGTTTTCTGGAAAATAGATGAAGGTTCAGGAGACCTCGCATCTACAAATGTAGCCTCAACTGCCGCCCACGATGATCCGGTGATTAGGGTTAGTGGTGTAGGGTTAGGGTTCCTCTGTTTACACTTAGGGTTGCTAGGGTTTATGTGATTTCTGGGTTTTGGATGAAGGTTTCGGTTGATCTTATACCGGAAACCTGGAGAGCACAGTGGGTTTTGGGTTAAATGAAGAACAACCACCGACACAAGCGATTTTTGGCCAATGGTGGACAGTGGTTATTGTTTATTGGTTTAGAGAGAGGGGAGAGGGAGTTAGAGGTTAGAGAGAGATATGAATAAAGGAAATGAGGGTTTGTGAAGCAAATTCGAACAAATATCCCCTTTGGCTTCTGCCTGATGCATGATGTGTGGCCATCTATTAGCCACACGATCAGAAGACTATTGACTAGTCCTTCTGTATACCAGCACACAATACTCCCTAGTCAATGATCAATCCTGGACTTTGGTTTTCAATCCTTTTATTCAATGCTCTAGGATTAAATCCTGGGAGCCTTTTGATCAAGATCCAACATTCCAGATCATGCAAGCATACCATAACAAGTTGAATCAACCACACTGAATCCAAACGAGTTGAAACAATTTTATCTTGGGCCAATCCCATTTCTTTTCACACACCCTGATTACTCCCTTAAGCTGGAAATGAACCCCTCTGCGCTAATGGATCTGAATCAATTACCTGGGCTTAAGCCTTTACTAATTACTCCCTCCCTGAATCACTACTTTGGTTTAAAATGCACCCCTTAGTTTTTATTTATAAATTTTTTATTTATTTATTTGTTTATTTGTTTATTTTATTTTCTAAATTATATTTTGTTTTTATACAAATATTACAAAAAAAACATTTTTTTATTAATATAGAACTTACTTAGTTTATTAAAAAAATTTAGGAAAAATTGTAAGAACAAGATTTGGATCTGTGTTTATTATCTGTGTTTTGATAATAACAAGCATATATTTTATGAGAAACAATTTTAGTACTATTGGTTTCATTAAGTGTGCAGATATTAGATTTATGGATATTCCTAATCAAGATATAATCAGAATCACCTTATACACTCAAAAGAAGAACCATTGAGTAATGTTTCTAATGAAACATCAGTATTTCTATGGAATGTTGAATGTTCGGAAAGAAAATAATCTCAATAAGTTTCTAAGAAGAGCTTGTGCTTAAAAAGATTAGAAATCAAAGTGCACAAGAAACAAGCTTTCAACGCAAAGTTCAGAAGTCAAGATTTGTTCATCAGAAGAGTTGTTGCTCATACCTCTGAAGACAAAGTCAAGATTCTGAAGACTTAGATAGTTCATAGAATATGCACTTCTATTAAACATCAGAATTATTCCATCAGAAGAAAGGATCAAAGAAAGAAATATATTATGGACTCATTTCCAATCAACATCATAAAGTCCATTAGAAGACAAGATCAAAGGATGATATTTTCTCAATTCAATCTACTCAGAAGAAGTAATATTCTTTAGAAGACAAATATCATCAGAAACATCAGTGCACTCACCAGAAGAAATATTGTGACAATTTCTAAAGAAACATTATAAGTTCTAAGGAATATTGAATGTTCATAAAAAATGGATACAAGTGTGTTCTCAGAAAAGTGTCACTCTCAAGGTATCAGAAACAAAGACCTCGAATATCAAGAGAAATAATTCATGATCAGACACCAAAATGTAGCTGACATAAGTTGTTGCTTTCAGCTTAAACCAAAGATCAGGACTAAAGATCAGAAAGGAAGAACTCAACGTCAAAATCAGATGTACTGATATAAGCTTCTGCTTAAGAAATTAGACATCAGATATGCAGCTCAGAAAAGCTGATTATCAAAGATCAAGACAAGATCAAAATGAAGTGGATCAGAAGAGCTTTCACTCAAAGAAGTTATTCCTCAGATAAGTTGTTGCTTGTATATCTGAAGACAATGTTAAAATATCTAAAAGACTCCAACTCTATAATAAAGAAGAATTTTCTAGATCACTATCACTCCTCAATCATAATCAATCCAGCAAGACAAAGAATCAAAGCTCAAGAATTCAAAGACTTGTTAATCAGAAAGGTTATTATCTCAATATCTGATTACAAGATCCCAACATCAGAAAAACTTATGATATCATCAGAAAATCTTTAATGTACTTCTACGAGACTTGTTTCTCAAATAGGCTATTGTCGATCATTCTGAAGACAAGAATCCACTATTGAAAGTTTCTGAAAGGAAACATCTTCTCAACACAATCTTCATATCTCATATCAGAAATGAAATACGCCTTCAAGACATCTTCTAAGATCAAAAGAAAAGCGTCGTGTTTCAGATAGGTTGTTGCCCATAATTTCGAAGACAAGGTTTAGTTCTCACCACTTTAGTGTTCCCGCACTACAACAACAAAGTAGTTTCTGAACTACTCATCAAGCATTCATCAGGAGAACAAAGACAAGTGATTGATCTCTTCCAATCTTAATACTTCAGAATTATAAGTACTTCATCAGAAGGTAAAGACCAAGAAACTTAGCCAAGAATAATATAGTAAACCACAAATTCCACTATCATGATATTTGGTTGTACTTTTTATAGAAGTTATCTCACATGTATTACGTTAACTACTACAAGCAGCAGGTATAGGAAAGTGACATTTTGTACTACTCCAAACCTCTCTTGAATATATCCATTGGGAATCAACCATTGGAAGGATAAAATACTTCTCTATACTTATAATGACCCTTTTATCTGAAGGCTATATAAGAAGACTAAAGCTTTAAATTCAAATTAATGATGAAGAGGACAATGTCGAAGTCCATATAACGTTGTTACTCTTAATAGAAAATATCTCACAATGTTAAAGAGAGAAAATGAAGAAGCAAGGATTTGTTGCTCATATCTTTCTTAACAAAGAAAGAAGATGAAGATGAAGAATTATACAAGATGATATTCAAACTCTCAATCAAATACATCTTGGCAAAATTATATAGAAGCAATGACTTGTTGCTCATAACTTACTCAACAAAGAAGATGAAGAAGAAGAAGAAGAAGAAAACTACCAGATTCTAATCTCTATAGACCAATGTAAAAACATAAGAGTTGTTTCTCAGATTGTGTTATATTTTATCATTCTTTATATAAATTGTTTAAACACGTGAGTTGTTGCTCAGAATTGTGAGATATTTTCATAAATACTCATGTAATCTTCAGAAAAATAATTATGTTTAGAATTGGTTGTTTCCTCAAGTGATCGAGTGAAGATTAGAAAACTTGAGAAGACTTTGGTTGCGGTCATCGTGGATGAAATCCTTTCTAGGAGACCATGTTGATCAGATTCTAGGTGGGTTAATGATCGTTATATCTCGTGGAGATCACTGAACGTATCATTATGGTGTTACTTGAGAGACTTGGTTGAGCCAGGATTCTCAAGAAGTCATAGGCTGAGTTCTTTAAAGAATTGGAAATAAGGATCATCTGAACTTGTTAGGGTTGTCAGGAAGGTTGATTATGCTTATTGTGGTGAATTGTAACCATAATTGGTTATAGTGGATTAAGTCCTTGTTGAAGGCAAAATCACTTGAGGAGGGTGGACATGAGTAACCTTGTTAATGGTGAACCTAGATAACTGAATGTGTCTATCTTTATATTTATTACACTCTATATTATTTCATAGTTCAATCAAATAGTTCCCTAAAGGAGAACATTTTTCTAAAAAACCTATTCAAGAAAGAGGGATCTATTTCAAACATTCAGGTTTAGATTGAAATGAAATAAATAGGAAACTATTTCAAACATTCAGGTTTATCAGAAATGGTATCTTGGTTCTGATAATGACTCAAAAATATCAAAGACAAGATGCATCATAAGATATTCTCTAAATAGCCAGTTGAGCATATTTTAAGAAAGAAGTATCAGAGGCTTGCAGAAGAAATGAAGATCATGCATGAAGACAGAATGCTAGACGGATCAATCTTAAAAGAAGAAGTCATTAGCCTCTAGAAGTATACAAGTCTGGATCAGAATCAGAATCTACTAAAAGCAAACTTCAGTCAAGCAGATAATGGCTAATATTGAACTGTAAAATTTCAATACACAAATTGGGATTTAGTTAAATATGAATAATACACTATGTGATCATCCAGAAAGAACTAATTACTGATTGAAGATCCATAAGCAGTAAAGTACAATTCAAAATCTATCACGGAAGGGTAGTGTAACACCCCGATTTAATTAGGATTATTTTAATTAATGATTTGATGATGTGATGTCATGTCTTTATTGGGGATTAGATGCCTTAGAATTATGAGAGTTGAGGTTCTAGGGGTGTATGACTAAATGCATAGAAACATAGGGGTGTGTAGTATAATATGGATTTTTATTATTATATTATAATATTAGGATTATTATTATTTTATAATAACTAAATAATTTATTAACTGGGATAATTATTTTTAATATTGGGATATATTAGAGGGAGAAGAAGAGAAAGAGAGGAGTACGTAGAAATAGAGAAAGAAATTGCAGAAGTGAGGAACAAAAGAGAAAGGAAGAACCTAAAATTAAAGGGAAGACTCCATTGGAGAAGGGAAGAGAACCTAAGATCCTAAGGTAAGGGTGGGTTTATAAATCTATAAGGGATTGTATGATGATGGGTATGATGGAGTTAGGTTGCATAATTGTATAATCATCCTTATGTGAATTTGGGGTTTGTGTGATTTGTTTGTGTAATGATAGATGATGATGAATTGGTGTGAAAATTTTCAATTTTGATGATGTAAAATGTTCCCAATTGATGGTTATAATTTAGACATGTTTGGTAGAATCATTGTTACTAAGTCATGTTGAAATTTGGTGAATTTTGGGTGGTTTGAGAAGGAAAATCGCAACCTACATAATTGCAGAATTTTTAAAAAAATAGTAGTGGTAACCAGTTACCACTGGGGAGTAACCAGCTACCACGTGAAAAATTGAACAACAGAAGCTACTGTGTTAAGCAATAACTGGTTACCGTAATGCAGTAACCGATTACCGCTGACAAATTTTTGAAAAATAGAAGCTAATCTCTATTCACTAACCAGTTACCGTAGCGCAGTAACCGGCTACTACTAAAGGATTTTGTATAGTTCACTATTGTTTCACTCAGTAGCGGGTTACTGTAATGTGGTAACCAATTACCACTGTGTTGGACAGAATTTTGAAAAATTGAAAACTCCATAACTTTTTACTCGGGTTTCTGTTTGACGCACCGCTCAAACCTATGACAAGCTAAAAATATTTTCTACTCGATAAAAATGGTTTGGACACAATGTGAAGTGATTTCCTGAATTTTATATTATTATAACGTTTTGTTGAAATTGTGAAGTTGTGAATACAATGATGAATATGAATAAATTTCATGACGTAGTGATGTTGTGATGATATATATAAATAATGATGTGTGATTAACGAGCTGTATTGGTTTGATTGTTGATGTGTGTTGTGACATTGCATTTGTTGTCATACATGTTAGTGTTGCATGCATGTTCATAAATAACGGTGTGGCCTTAATGGCAAGTGACGATATGGACTTAACGAAAAGTGACGGTGTAGTCTGTATGGTAAAGGGACGTTGTTATGGTACCACATGCACATATTTAGGGAAGTTGATCTTATTGCATTATGACCTGGTTGTTGAAGAAATATGATTTGTTGTTTGTTTGGGTGTGATTGTTGAAATAATGTTATGTATTCATATTGAAGCATGAAGTGTGAATGAATAGTTAGATATGTAGTACTTTACTTACTCATTATCATATATTCATTTATATTGTTATGATATCTCACCCCTTTTGTTTGAATGTTGCCTCTTCGTAGGTAACACGCAGGTGACAAAGTTTAGAGTCGTGTGAGGTATGGAGTTGCGTCTCGCAATTGCGTAGATCGAGTCAGGTCTTTCTCTGATACGTAACACCGGGGATAAATTTTGTTTTGCCTATTTAGTTGTTGTTTTCTTTGAAAAACTGCGAGAGTAACATAACTCTTTTATTTCACTTTATTTGATAAATGTTGTTTTGTGGATTGTTGGAGTTGTAAACTAATTATACTTTGTATTGTTTTCATTGCATTAATAAGGTGAAGTTGAATATCATGATGATAATGATGACGGTTCATTCGAAAATAATATGTTATGTATCCATTTGTCAATGTTTGAGCAATTTTTTTAAGACGATGAAATGTGGAATCCTATTTTGTGTTGATTAGAAAATTTTATTTACTTTTATTTCATTTAATTATTCGACGGGGAAAATAGGATGTTACAATTGGTATCAGAGCAGGTCGGTTCGTCCGGCCAGGTTGTTAAGTCATTAGCATAGTGTGACAGTGGGATGTTGTTGATGATTGATATCTAACTGTTGTTTGATGTTGTGATGTGAATGAGAGTAATGGTTGGAAGGGGAAATGGTGAACTTGCTAACGCGTTGCAGGATTTGGCTTAGGTAATGCAGAATCAGCCTAATGTTGGTGGGAACGATGAAACTCGTGCTTTGGAAACTTTCCAAAGGAACCATTCGCCTACGTTCAAAGGGAAGCATGATCCTGAAGGAGCACAAGAGTGGCTCAAAGACATTGAAATGATCTTCCGGGTCATGGAATGTTTTGATGCATAGAAACTATGTTTTGGTACATATATGCTAGCAAGAGAGGCTCATGACTGGTGGGTTTCTACTCGCTAGAGACTAGAAGGCACAAGCGAAGTTGTTACTTGGGCGGTGTTTCACAGAGATTTCCTGGTGAAGTATTACCCTGAGGATGTATGTGGAAAGAAGGAGATTGAGTACCTGGAACTGAAACAAGAAAACTTATCAGTGACAGAGTATGCTGCCAAATTCATGGAGTTGGCAAACTTTTACCCTCGCTACAATGAGGAGACAACCGAATTTTCTAAGTGTGTTAAGTTTGAGAATGGCTTGCGTTCTGAAATCAAGAACATTACATATCAGAGAATTTTCAACTTTCCTGACTTGGTGAATAGCTGCAGAATCTATGAAGAGGATAGTAAGGCTCACTACAAGATTGTCACTGAGAAGAGAGGAAAGCAACAAAAGAGTCGTGGGAAGCCTTACAATTCTCTAACTGGCAAAGGCAAGCAGAGAGTTGCTGATGGTAGAAGGCCAAGTGGGAGAGATGCTCCTGCAAACTCTAGGTGTTACAAATATGGAAGAACCAGGCATAAAATCATTGAATGCATAAGTGAATCTAAGAGGTGTTTTAATTGTGGCAAGAGTGGGCATGAGGTAACTGAATGTGAACATAAGGTAGTAATATGTTTCAACTGTGGCAAAGAAGGACACATCAATACCCAGTGTCAAAAATAGAAGAAGGCTCAATCTGGAGGAAAGGTGTTTGCTTTAGATGGGACCCAGGCATTTGGTGGAGACCGCTTGATTAGAGGTATATGTTTCATTAATAGTATTCCTTTAGTTACTATTATTGATACTGGTGCTACTCATTGTTTTATTGCTACTGATTGTGCTAATAAGTTGGGTCTTGTATTATCTCCCATGAAAGGAGAAATGGTTGTCGATACTCCAGCTAAGGGATCAGTGACTACTTCTCTAGTGTGCTTGAAGTGTCCTTTTTCCATCTATGGTAAAGACTTCCTTGTTAATCTAATTTATTTACTATTGAGTGGTCTGGGTGTGATTTTAGGGATGAATTGGTTGGAATATAACTATGTTCATATTAATTGTTATAACAAGTCGGTGTGGTTTTCTACTCCTGATGAGGAAGAGGAATCTGGGTTCTTATCTGCTAGACAGTTGAAGGAGTTAATTCAGGATGAGGCTCAATTGTTTTCCTTGATGGCATCGTTGTTTATTGAAAATCAAGCTGTCATTGATGAGTTACAGATTATGTGCGACTTTCCTGATGATATTCCAGATGTGCTACTGTTGTACCCCAAAATTTGACCTCCTCTTTTTCCACAAGAAATCACAGCTTCGGGTTGTTCCTGATTTTTCAGACTGGCTCAAGAATCAGTCAAACAGACTTTTCTCGTCAGTCAGACAAGATTTAGGGTTTTCATTGATTTTTAAGCAGTTCAAGCAGATTGCTTAGGGTTTGGTTGAGTTGGCTCAGGTTTTGATCAGGCGGACGCTTCTCTGACAATTAAAACAAAACTAGGGTTTTTGTGCGCGCATTCTCAGAAAGAATTAATTTTACAGTTCTTTTCAATTTACTCTGAGATTTGGACTGAAGCATTTGGATTGAGTTTGCAGTGTTTGATTAAATCAGTGAAAAGAGGACATGTGGACGTTTGTTGTTTGACTGTGCATTATTATGTTTAATTCGGAACGCCGGACGTTTATTAATTATTTCTTTTTCTAAGTCAGAATAATTGGATTTATTTCCAATTGTTTTAATTTAAGACACTCAAATAATTAAAATAAACAATTGAAAATAAAGAAGGAATTAACTGACAAAAAGAGATTTTTATTCATATTTAATTGTTTGTTACAAATTATTATTTAAACAACTGTAAATTTATTTACATTTTGTTTCCAATGATAATGTTACAAATAATTGAAGAATAAATTGAAACTATCCTAAATTCCTAAGTCTTCATCTTCTATACTGCTACTCCTCTTTTGCTCCATTGATTTTCATCTGTAAAACAAAGAAGAGAAAAAAGGTCAAATGCAGATAAAAATTAAAGGCGGACAGTTAATTCAAAAAGCATCATTAAAAGTAGCTGGTCGGAATCAGTTGTTCCCCTCTCTGCAAATCACAAGATTGCTCTTGGTTCACAAAGAGGGATAGAATATGCTTGTATTAAAATATGAAATGCACAAAAGCTACAAATTGCACAAATTCAAATTTGTCAACCAACTGCATAGTTTCAAAACAAACAGCATGTACAAGTATAAAGGCAAACTGAATCACAATTTCAAACTAAGCCAAAAAGCTGTCAAAAACTGTCCAAAGATATAAAAGGATATCAAGATATCAAGAAGTACAAAATGTTGTCAACAAATGTGCAGAAAAGCAGGAGAGATATGCAGAGCTAAGCAACTAATGCAAGCAACATCAAAATGTTCATCATTTTCCTAGGCCAACTACTTTTTCAGCATAGTACAGTTTTAAAGCAATATTTTATGCTTTTTTAAATCTGTCAAGAGAGAGAAGAGAGAAGAGAAATAGGCTTACAGCAGGTTTAGGCTTAGAGAAAAGATATAAGCAAGATACCAAAACACAGTAGAGGGGCAGAGATATCACAAAAGGATAATACCACAAACGGTAAGAAAAAAAGATTGAAAAAACCATCTCCACAAGCTTTAAGCCTATTTTCAAAGTTCCAAACCTCTACAAGCCCTGTCAAACAAAATTTCAAAGCCTTTAAACCTGTAACAAAAAGCCTAAACCTGGTCAAGCATCAGAAGCCTGAAAATGCCAAACGAGCCTTTAACCTGCTCCAACAGCACCAACATTCAAACCACAACACCCTCAGAACTGTGTTCATCACAGGGTCCAATACTCAGTCGTACCACTAATCCAAAACAATAACTCACAAAAACAATATTCAATATCAAGCATTCCTTCATGAACATCATCAGAGGCAACCAGAAAAGAAGAGGAAAAGAAGTGTCAAAGCAAATAGGCATCTCAGCAAGCATACAGAGGATAACAAGAGAAGAAGAAAAGAAGCATCTCAGCATATCGACATACAAGCATATCAGAGAGGCAAACGTATCAAGCATTTCAAGGCAATCCAAACCCTCAGAATTGCTTCATCACTGGGCCAACAACAACATCAGTATTTCTCAGATTCAAAGGCAACAAAAATAGGCAACCAGAAGAGGAAAGAAATGATTAAAGCTAGGTTTTCAAGTATCATCATCAAACCATAAAAGACAAAAGCAAGATACTAGACAAACCGGAGCAAGCCACAGCATCGCGCCTCTCCGCCCTGTCCACCCTAGGCGCCTCCTCCAGCTCTCTCCTCCATTTTCAAAAGACAACAAAGGTATAACTTTTCTACTTTTTTTTCCTTCACACCTCACATAACAATAATAATATTCAGAGATTATAATTTATCAAGGAGTAAAAAACGTGTACGAACTGGAAACCCTAAAAACATAAGCTATGAGATTGTTACCTTGCAAACGTCGCCGCCTGCATGACCATGGGGAAAGGAGAGAGGGAACGACGCCTGGCAACTAGGCGGAGGGTCTCGTTCAGTGGCCATTATGTTGAGAAAAATGAAGAGGAAGGAATGAAGAGGACGAACGGCGCCGCGCCTTTGTTTTGCCTAAATCCCAAATGAACAACACATTGAAAACCCTAAACGAAATGTGTCAAAACTTGTGTCTTGGGCCTTTCCCTTTTCAGAACACCTAAGCCCATGTGTTTTATCTGGACGCACCCCCCCCCCCCCCTTTAAGCTTCTGATCAATTTTTTGCTTGGGCCAAACAAAACCCTCTAAGGCCCATTCCTTTTTTTTAACTAAAAAATATTACTCTTTTTATCACCCTATACTTTTTTTTATAACTTACTTAATATACTAATTTTAATTTTTCCTTAACAATACTTTTTTTATATATAACATAATTAAATTTTGTATAGAAACTAAAATTCAAATATTAATTTTCTTTAAATTTAAGACAATTTTCCTTTCTTTTAATTAAAATTTTGTATATAATACATTAACTAAAATGCAAATAATATTTTTCTTTAAACTTAAAACATTTCATTTTTTTTAGTTAAAACTTTTGTACATAAAATACTAGCATCAATACATTAAAAAATGATAGAATTATTAAGACATTTCCTTTTCTTTTCTTAAAATATTTTGTTTGTACATCTTAACAAAAATACAAGAATACAAAATAAACAAACAATACTTAATTTTTCATTAAGTTAAACATTTTTCACCTTGTAAATAATCATACACTTACACAAATACATTTACACATACACATTTGATTATTCCTATACATTGATATATATTACATTTGAGATCGCAATTCGATTTGGTTGTAACTTTTATTTGAAAACTACTCTCCTATTAAGTCTCATCCCCATTTGTAAACATTTGTACCCCCACTCCCGGATACTTATTTGTAATAGCGTAGACTTTAAATTCCCGCAATTTATCGCTTTCAAATATACCATGGTTAGACCTAGGGTTTGTATGTACAGAAAATCAAACGCTAGATAACCTAATACAAAGACAAATACATGAAATCAATACACAATCACACTTACACCCCTAGGGTAATCCCGCTTGTTGCCTTCCAAAATGGGCCATGCTTGCACGTTGAGTATCTTTGGCAAAACAAAACAATTCAAATGATCATAGTCCCTCGATGACGCTTTCGAAAGTTGCTATCAAAATGATCATAGTCCCTTCAAGCAAATTGCCAAAGACACTTGGCACCATTGCATTCATGGTCCATACGATGACCCGCGCCTGTCCCGTTAAACATCCTAACGCAAGATTGCCCACCAACTACAATGGTGGAACAAAATTGTTAAAAGGGTTAAAAACATAAAAAACCTTTGAGTAAATTTAGGGGTAGACAACTCTTAGTTACTTGATCAAACTTGCAAAAACACTTGCCTACTTTTCAAACCACACTCCACAAACACTTTCAAAAACAAACTTCCAAAAACATTTGAAACATCTTTTCGAAAAGATACACACCTTTGTATATACTCAAACACGAGTAATTACAATGGTTGCCTAGACAAGGCATCTATTTCAAAACATTTTCAAAACACACCCACACACCACAATTTCAAGCAATTGAAAATCAAGGCAAGTGATCTAAAACAAGTAACTAAGAGCCCATGGATAACCATGGATGAAAAGGGTGCTAATACCTTCCCTTTTCATAATCTACCCCCCGAACCCACGAAACATCTCCAAAGGTTTTTCCTGTGCTTTTTAACCTTTCCTTTAGGATAAAATAAAAAGTCGGTGGCGACTCTTGCTAAACCGAACAAGTGCGAATACAAACGCAAAACCTCAAGTCAGTTCTCCCACCGTATCACAGCTACCATAAAGAGAAGTAGAATTTTTTATTGACCTTGTACCTGGTACCAAGCCCATTTCTATGGCACCATACAGGATGTCAGCATCTGAACTATCTGAATTGAAGAAGAAGTTAGAAGAGTTGCTTGAAAAGAAGTTTGTGAGGCCAAGTGTGTCACCTTGGGGAGCTTCGGTGTTACTTGTGAAGAAGAAAGATGGAAGTATTTGTATGTGTGTTGATTACCGACAGTTAAATAAAGTGACAATCAAAAAAAGGTATCCACTTCCGAGAATAGACGACTTGATGGATCAATTAGTGGGAGCGTGTGTGTTTAGCAAGATTGATTTAAGGTCAGGCTATCACCAGATTCAAGTAAAGGATGAAGACATACAGAAGACAGCTTTCAGAACTCAGTATGGACATTACGAATATTCACTGATGCCTTTTGGTGTTACCAATGCGCTGGGAGTGTTTATGCAATATATGAACCGTACTTTTAATACTTATTTGGATCAATTTGATGTAGTATTCATCGATGATATCTTGATTTATTCCAAATCCGTAGAGGAACATGCTGAACATTTGCGTATCGTACTGCAAGTGTTGAAAGATAAGAAGTTATATACGAAGTTGTCAAAATGTGAGTTCTGGTTGACAGAAGTCAGTTTTCTTAGTCATGTTATTTCAGGTGATGGTATTGTTATAGACCCGTCTAAATTGGATGCAGTGTTACAATGGGAAGCTCCAAAATTAGTCACAAAAATTAGAAGCTTTTTGGGTTTGGCTGGTTATTATAGAAGATTTATCAAAGGATTTTCTAAGTTATCACTTCTGTTAACTCAACTAACTTGTAAAGGAAGAGCTTTTGTGTGGGACCTCCAATGTGAGGAAATTTTTATTAAACTAAAGAATAGACTGACGACGGCTCTGATCCTGATATTGCCTAATCCTAAAGAACTGTTTGTTGTATATTGTGATGCTTCTAAAATGGGTTTAGGTGGTGTGCTTATGCAGAATGATAAAGTGGTTGCTTATGCGTCAAGGCAATTGAGGATTCGTGAAAGTAATTATCCTACTCATGATCTAGAATTAGCTGCAGTAGTGTTTATGCTAAATATTTGGAGGAATTATCTTTATGGTTCCCGATTTGAAGTGTTTAATAATCATAAGAGCCTAAAGTACTTATTTCATCAGAAAGATCTGAATATGAGACAAAGGAGATGGTTGGAATTATTGAAGGACTATGACTTTGGCTTGAACTATCATCCCAGTAAAGCTAATGTTGTAGATGACGCTTTGAGTCAAAAGACTTTGCATATGTCTGCTATGATGGTTAGTGAACTAGAGTTGATCGAACAATTCAGAGACATGAGTTTAGTTTGTGAAGTGACGCTGCAGAGTGTGATGTTGGGAATGTTGAAGATTAACAATGACTTCTTAGATAACATTAAAGAAGCCTAGAAGTTAGATGTGAAGTTGGTAGATCTGATTGTCGAGAGTAACAAATCTATGGACAATGACTTTAAAGCAGATGCCCAAGGTGTGTTGAGATTCCGAAATAGGATTTGTGTTACTGATGATCCTGGGATGAGAAAGATGATTCTGGAAGAAGGCCATAAAAGAAATTTGAGTATTCACCCGGGAGCTACCAAGATGTATCACGACTTGAACAAGTTATTTTAGTGGTCCGGGTTGAAGCGAGACGTGGCAGAGTTTGTGCATGCATGTTTGACTTGTCAGAAGTCAAAATTTGAGCATCAGAGGCCTACGGGACTGTTGGAACCTTTAGACGTTCTAGAGTGGAAATGGGATAGTATATCTATGGACTTTGTGATGGGGCTGCCAAATACTCCAAGAGGGCACGATGTTATATGGGTAATTGTTGATAGATTAACAAAATCAGCTCATTTCATTTCGATCGGTACCAACTTTCCTGTACCGAAGTTGGCAGAGATTTATCTTCGAGTAATTGTAAAGCTACACGGTGTCCCGTCCAGCATTGTGTTAGATAGAGATCTGAGGTTTACTTATGATTTTTGGAAGAGTTTGCAGGATGCGTTGGGTTCGAAGCTAAAATTGAGTTCTGCTTATCATCCACAGACAGATGGTCAGACATAGAGGACAATTTTGTCATTAGAAGATTTGTTGACAGCTTGTATTCTTGAGTAAGGAGGTACACATGATAGTTGTCTTCCTTTGATTGAGTCATTTGCAACAATGGCTTCCATTCTTATATTGTCATGATACCTTTTGAGGCGTTGTATGGTTGCAGGTGCAGGACACCTCTGTGTTGGCATGAATCGGATGAAAGTGTAGTACTGGGACACGAAATCGTGGGATAAACTATGGAGAAGGTGAAGATGATCCAAGAGAAGATGAGAGACTCAGAGTAGACAGAAGAGTTACCATGATAAGAGGAGGAAGGACCTTGAGTTTCAAGAAAGAGACCATGTGTTCTTGAGGGTATCTCCAGTAACCAGTGTAGCTCGTGCGTTGAAGTCAAGGAAATTGACTCCTTGGTTTATTGGTCTATATCATATTTCAAAGAAGGTGGGAAATGTTGCATATATATTCGCATTACCACCTAATTTATCAAATCTGCACGATGTGTTTCATGTGTCGCAACTTCGGAAATATGTTCCAAATTTGTCACGTGTTATTCTGATAGATGGTGTACAAGTACGGGACAATCTTACTGTTGAGACCGTACCTGTAAAGATTGAAGACCGTGAAATGAAGAGGTTGTGGGGCAAATATATTGCTCTTGTGAAAGTGGTTTGGGAAGGTGCTGCTGGAGAGAATGTGGCGTGGGAATTAGAAAGCAAGATGCGAGAAGCATACCCAGAGTCGTTCGCTTGAGGTAATTTTCGAGGACGAAAATCTTTTAAGTGGGAGAGGGTTATAACACCCCTATTTAATTAGGATTATTTTAATTAATGATTTGATGATGTGATGTGATGTGATGTAATGTCTTTATTGGGGACTAGATGCCTTAGAATTATGAGAGTTGAAGTTCTAGGGATGTATGACTAAATATGTAGAACGCAGGGGTGTGTAGTATAATATGGATTTTTATTTATTATATTATAATACTATGATTATTATTATTTTATAATAATAATTAAATAATTTATTAATTTGGATAATTATTTTTAATATTGGGATATATTAGAGGGAGAAGAAGAGAAAGAGATGAGTACGTAGAAACATAGAAAGAAATTGTAGAAGTGAGGAACAAAAGAGAAAGGAAGAACCTAGGGCTAAAGGAAACACTTTGTTGTACACCAAAATTTTCCCTCTTATTTTATCAACATTTCTCATCACAAGACTCTTTGAACTCAAGATCAAGTTAGGGTTTGCTCTGCTCAAGACATCTCCTTGCACTGTTGACCTAAATTAGGGTTTGAGTTTTCACAAGTAATTTTGGACTTCCAATACTCAAAGTGACTTTCATACTTCATGTTGAACTTACAAGATTACCTCTACCAAGTTTCAAGCCTTGAATCAAATTTTTGCTCAGTCAATTGGACAGTTGGCCTAGAAATCAGTTGTATTGGGGGAAAAGTCAACTATGGCCAATTTACAGTCAAACCTCACAATTTTTTATCCACATAAACATTATAGACTCATATGAACCATTTGATCAAGTTTGGACCACAACTCCACAAGAAATTTGATCAGATCACCAAAAGGGCAAAATGGTCATTTTTAGGGTTTTAATTGCACAAGGGCAATTTCTGATTTTTAACCTAGCCAATGGCAAATTGGGTTCAAGCATGGATTCAAGGATTCAATGGCATCATCTTGACCTATTCACAAGGCTCAAAAGATCTCAATTGCATTGGATTGGCAGATGAATTTTTCAGTCAACTGATCAAATTTTGACTGTACACTGAAAAGTCAAACTTTGACTTTTTGGTCAAAATCAAGTGCCAAGGGTCATTTTTCATCAAGATATGTCAAAATCTGAAACTTGTTCATCAATAAACCCATTTTTGCAAATTAGGGTTTAAAGTTGAAAATTTTCATAACTTAGAATTTTTCTAAGTTATGAAATTTTCTTAATTTTTCCTAACTTTTCCCAACATTTTCACCATGATGCAATTGGATTCAAACAAAACTTCAAACATGAAAGTTGTATTCATCCACAAAATCTACAACTTTGATTCACAAAGTTTTCCCAAAAGAAGCTTGGAACTCAAGTTATGATTTTTGGAACAAGGGTCCCTAAAACTTTTAACTTAGAGAAATTTTGCCCTAATTTAGGCAGGATTTTGACCTATCTTCATGGCCATTTTTCACATAGTTCCACTTGTAATATCAAATTGCATTTCAAATATGGATTGTAGATCCTGTTGCAAGCTTTCCAAAATGTCCAAGAACTCTCCAAACTCATTTGTGGTTAGGGAGAATCGAAGGCTTGAAGTTGGCAAAAACTCACTTTTCATCCATGGCATGTTCATTGTGATACAAGTTGCAAATTCAAATCAGCTTGCTTTGCACTAGATTACAGACCTCAAAACCATTCCACACTCAATAATTAAGTGCAAAACCTTTGGTCTAAGGCATTGTTTTGGTCATTAGAGCATTGCACCTTGGATTAATCCCTAAATAGAAAAAGCAACATTACCATTTTTGCTTAAATCTTGCTTTATGTCAAAACTGATTTCTTGAGCATTGGTCCATATCTTATGCAGCAAATCAAATCCATAAATTAGAGGGGCCAAGAGAAGAGGGTGCAGGCATATGGATAGCCTGTACAGACCTATTTCACATCACTTCTCACACTTTGCTTCATAACCAAGAAATTTGTCCAAAACACAAAGACTTGAACATCTGTGAAAACTAACCTTTGCAAGCATTTGAAACATCTTTCTCACATCCCCTTGAACCAGAAATATGACCCTTTGAGCCCTCAAACATCCCATAGTGCAAAATCACCTTCCATTGGCAAAACAGGGCAGCATATGCATCTTGACTTCCATAGCACAATTTGCTCGTGCGTTTGGCCCCAAACCTGTTCAAACACCTTCCATAAAACTCATCCAAGCTATCCCAAACCTTAAACACCAATTGTAACTCCATTTACAGGGTTTGCCATTTTCAATTTGAGCTTGTGCAGGTTGAGTTCTATAGGCTTGTTCAAGTGCATTCAAGGCAAGCTAGACATTGGAGAAGGTCAAGTGAAGTTCAAGCAAGCTCACAGACATCTCAGGCCTTGTTGAAAAACTCCACATTGCCATACACGAAGTCAGCTTAAAAAGGTTTTTATCAACTTTCTATCTCTCTATTTAGGAACATTTAGACTTAGGTTTGTGAATAAGAAATGTAGTATTCATAGCCATGAAGTTGTACATATGCTCAGTTTTCATTTTAATTAAGCGTGCTAAGAGAATTTGGTCCATGAACATCCTGAAAAAATTAGGTTAGATTTTAGGGCCAGAGAAATTCAATCTGGTCTTTGAGAGTTAGGACAAGTTTTTTATATAGTTGGATTCGTCTTGAAAAGCTCTACAACTTTGATGTTCTGTGTTTTTGCAATAGAGCTCGTATGCAGGATCTAGCAATTGTATAGGCCGCGCGTGAAATTTGAATTCAGAGGTTGAAGATGAAGTGGCTTGGGCTGGGCTTGGTCCTGGCTCACTATTGACACCCCCCCTTTTACTTTTTGCACCCCCCTGGCCCAATTTCTTTATATTTTTATATTTTTATATTTATTTTCATTTTCTGATTTTGTTTTATATTTTCCAAACATAAAAATGTCCAAAAATATTTTCATAAAATTTTCACATTTATTTTTATTATTTTTGTTATTTTTTAGACATAAAAATAATTATTAGGTAATATATACTTTTATTCTATTTAAATAAAAACTTATAAATATTATAGAAATATTATATATTTTATTTTTATTATTCATACCTATAAAAATAATACTTTTATCATATACTATCATTTTTCCTAAATACTTATATATATTTTATTTTATTTATTGTACATAATTAATATAATTAATACATATATACATACTTTTATTTTATAAATACTTGAGAATAAAAACATGAAAAAATATACTTTTATTTTTATTATTATTTATACTTAAATAATACTTTTTTTCTAAATATTTTTTATACACATTATTTTATTTTATTGTATATAAATAATATAGTCAATATATTTATATGCTTAAAAATTAGGGTTTTACCCTTAATAATAAAAAATATATAATCTTTTCATTTATTTCTTCTTTTTTGCATTAAATATTTTTACATATAAACAAAAACCTTTTTGCATATTCATATTATTTTGTATATTTATTTAATTTGTTTATTTAAATATTTTTTCATTTATTATTTATGCCATTTGATTCAATTTGGATGTAATAGTAAAACTAGGGTTTTAATTTCTTGTCAAATATTCTCCATTCAAAATTGTATCCCCCTCCCCATAATCATGGTGTAATAGTAGTAGATTTATTTTACGCATTTACATTTTCAATTATGCCATGACTAGAGATTAGGGTTTGTATGCAAAATTCCAAAATCAACAAGTAGTTTGACCTAATACAAGACCTAAATGCATGAAAATCAATACATAATACACACTTGCACCCCTAGGGTTTTCATCCACTTGTTGCCTTAAAAATGGGCCATGTTATGCATGTTGGGTACTTTGGCAAAACAAAAACAAAACAAAAGATCATAGTCCCTCGATGACGCTATCTTGGTTGCCTAAACAAAATGATCAAGTTCCTCGGAAAATTTGCCAAAAATACTTAACACAATTGCTATCATGGTCTATACAATGACCCGCGCTTGTCCCATTTAACATCCTAATACAAGGTTGTTTACCAAATGCAATGGTAAAACAACACTGTCAAAAGGGTTAAAAACACATAGGAAAGATCTTTGAGTAAAATAGGGTAGACAACTCTTAGTTACTTGATCAAAACTTGCAAAACATCCTTGATATTCTCAAACACACTTCACAACACAATTTCAAAACATTTCCCAAATCAAAATTTCAAAAACATTGAAATCTTTTCAAAATACAAATACACCCTTGTATACATTCAAACAAGAATCATTACAAAGGTTGCCACAACGATGGCCTCTTTTCAAAACATCTTTCAAAACCACATACAAAGCACCATTTCAAACAATTGAAAAGCAAAAGCAAGTGATATAAACAAGTAACTAAGAGCCCATGGATAACCATGGATGAAAAGGGTGCTTGCACATTACCTTTTTATAATCTACTCCCCGAACCCAAGAAAACATCTCAAAGGTCTTTCCTGTGCTTTTTGACCTTTCCTTAGGATAAAATAAAAAGTCGGTGGCGACTCTTGCTAAACCGAAACATTTGCGAACACAAACACAAAACCTCAAGTCAGTTCTCCCACCGTATCACACACTCCATTGGAGAAGGGAAGAGGACTTAAGATACTAAGGTAAGTGTGAGGTTCTAACTCTAGGGATTGTATGATGATGGGTAAAGTAGAGTTAGGTTGCATAATTGTATAATCATCCTTATGTGAATTTGAGGTTTGTGTGATTTGTTTGTGTAATGATAGATAATGATGAATTGGTGTGAAAATTGTCAATTTTGATGATGTAAAATGTTCTCAATTGATAGTTATAATTTAGACATGTTTGGTAGAATCATTGTTACTAAGTCATGTTGAAATTTGGTGAATTTTGGGTGGTTTGATAAGGAAAATCGCAACCTGCATAATTGCATAATTTTTGGAAAAAATAGCAGTGATAAGTTATCACTGGAAGGTAACCGGCTACCACGTGAAAAATTGAAGAACTGAAGTTGTTGTCTTACGCAATAATCAGTTACCGTAATGCAATAATCAGTTACCGTAATGCAATAATCGGTTACCACTAACAATTTTTTGAAAAATAGAAGCTATTGTTTCATTCACCAACCGGTTACCATAGTGCAGTTACCGGATACCACTAAAGGATTTTGCGTAGTTCACTATTGTTTCATTCAGTAACTGATTACTGTAATGCGGTAACCGGTTACCACTGTGTTGGACAGAATTTTGAACAATTGAAAACTCCATAACTTTTTACTCGGGTGTCTGTTTGACACGCCGTTCGAACCTATGACAAGCTAAAAATATTTTCTAATCAATAAAAATGGTTTTGACATAATATGAAGTGATTTCTTGAATTTTATGTTATTCCGACATTTTATTGAAATTGCAAAGTTGTGAATACGATGATGAATATGAAGAAATTTCATGGTGTAGTGATGTTGTGATGATATATATAAATAATGATGTGTGATTAACGAGTTATATTGGTTTGATTGTTCATGCATGTTATGAAGTTGCATTTGTTGTCATACATGTTAGTGTAGCATGCATGTTCATAAAAGACGGTGTGGCCTTAATGGCAAGTGATGATGTGGCCTTAACAGCAAGTGACGGTGTAGCCTGTATGGAAAAGGGATCTTGTTATGGTACCATATGTATATATTTAGGGAAGTTGATCTCATTGCATTATGACGTGGTTGTTGAAGAAATATGATTTGTTGTTTGTTTGGGTGTGATTGTTGAAATAATATTGTGTATTCATGTTGAAGCATGTAGTGTGAATGATTAATTATGTATGTTGTACTTTACTTACTCATTATCATATATTCGTTTATACAGTTATGATATCTCACCCCTTCTGTTTGAATGTTTCCTCTTTGTAGGTAACGTACAGGTGACGAAGTTTAAAATCGCGTGAGGTATGGAGTTGTGTCTCATAATTGCATAGATCGAGTCGGGTCTTACTCTAATACATAACACCGAGAATGAATGTTGTTTTTCCTATTTAGTCATTGTTGTCTTTCAAAAACTATGAGAGTAGCGTAACTCTTTTATTTCACTTTATTTGATAAATGTTGTTTTGTGAATTGTTGTAGTTGTAAACCAATTATATTTTGGATTATTTTCATTGCATTAATAAGGTGAAGTTGAATATCATGGTGATTATGATGACTATTCATCCGAAAATAACATGTTATGTATCCATTTGTTAATGTTTGAGCAATTTTTTTAAGACGATGAAATGTGGATTCCTATTTTGATGTTGATTAGACAAATTTATTTACTCTGATTTCATTTAATTATTCGACGGGGAAAAATAGGGTGTTACAGGTAGTTTCAAGAAAAGCTCTCTTAGAGTCAAACACGCTACTACAATGGAAACCTCAACTAATGGATACTCTTCAGAAACCTTCAAATTAGTTTCAATATGTTTCTGATGGTTATCAAACTATCATCTTGAACTTATACAAGGAAACTGTTGAAGTCAAGGAAGAGATGAGATTACCCTGAAGCAAGATATAAACTCATCAGTTCCGAAAAAGTTAATCAAACTAAAATTTCGAAGGAGTTACTTTAGAAGAAAAGAGCTAGTGTCAGAACAAGATTCTTTTTCCAGAAACAAGTACAATTGTGCAGAAGAATCATCAATCCAAGGAAATAAAAATAAAAAATTATCTACTTAATCGGTCAGATCTTTCTAACTCTTTATTTTACAATTTTTTGTACAACTATAAATATCTTTATTCTAAATATATTTTCCTTATATTTTAAAATGTGTAAATGTGATTTATTGTGACACTTGTTAAAGTAGTAATAAATGTGCCGATTGATTGACATCTTGAACGATGGGATTTTCTTGAGATTAGGTTAAAGAATCATTATTACTCTCACACTCAATATGTTTTCTTAAAGTTATTTCACTTGTTTCGTTCTCCTAAAATTATTCTCTATCACTTTACAACTTTTTACTTTTCACATTTCCCTTTTTTCAAAACCCTAGAGAAATTTTTTTTCTCTGAAACCTTTCAATCATGGATGCTCATCTGGAAAAAGTGTGCAAACTCACCTATAATTTAGTTCCTAAAGAAAAAACTCCTCAACAAGTGGTTTCATGTTCTACACCACCATCATCCGTAATAATGCAACAATCCTCATCTTCACCTCAACAATAGGAAGAGCATATTCTTGATTATCCAGAGTGTGTTCATTTTTCTTCTCTGGTAGAAAAACTAGATGTTCTACAAGAACTACTGGTAGACTTCGAAAATCTGAAAAACAACACCATAGATCTCACTGAACAACTGATCTTTCAAGGATGGAGCAATTACTTCAACCGTCTCTACGGTCCTATTTATTCAAACCTTGTGAGGGATTTCTGGAAATCTGCTGAAGCAAATGACAAATACATTGTCTCATATATTATGGGTACGAAGTTTATCATCACTGTAAAATCAATTGTTATCCTGCTTGGAATGGAAGAAGCAAAAGGAATAGTGGTTTCATCGCACCAATTCAAAATCAAATTATCTAACTAATGTTATGACTCCTGCTATTTTCACTGAGAAAGCGGTAAATATTACTATAGGAAAGATACCCTCTAAAGTCATGAATCTCCCTAAGAACCTTCGTGTATGGATCAGGATTATTCTAGGTTGCATTCGTCCTAGACCAAGTTCAGCAGACTATATGAACGTTGATCAAAAGTTTATTCTCTTCTATCTGGTAAAGGGAACTAAGGTACATCTTTCATCTATTATCTTCAATCATATGAAAGACATTGTTATAGAAACCAGAGATAATGGAAAATCTAAAAAGAATTATATTCCATTTGGAAGATTAATTTTAGATATTCTTGTTGAGAGTGGTGTAGTGGAACATCTCATTTCACGCAGCCTTGTGAAAGACTTAGTTACTGAAACTAGAAAATATTTTAATGGGGCAAATTTGAGAAATATGAGTGTAGTAGAAAAAGGTTGGGAAGTTATACCATTAGAAATACCTACATATCCTAAGAGCATTAGAGCTAAAAGGATACCAGTAGATTGATATCCTCATTTCATAATGGTTATTTCACCTAGCGACCTTGAAGCCTATCTTACTAGAAGTGAAGTTGAAGGAACGGACATAATTGCAAAAGAGTACGATGCAGCTCGAGATAAATCTTCCGAAAACCTCAAAATAAAAACCAGCTCTCCTCAGAAGAAATCCAAGGTTAAGAAGTTGATAATTGTTAGAACATCCGAGTCAGAAAAATCCTTGTCTATCACAGATCAAAATCCTGATACTAAAACTGCATTAAAGACCTTTACTACAAACTCTAATACAAATCTAGCTTCCTCATCAACTCCTCCATCTTATTCGACCACAGTTACTAATACCTCCATTCACCATTAGAAAAGACAACTCTCAGCAAAAATTCCAAATCACTATCACAATCCTCTCAAATTTCCATTGCCATGACAACTACCATCTTAGAACCAGTTGGTTCTTCATTTGTTGTTCTCTCATAAACCTCTCATATTCATCAGATCTCCGTTGATATTGCTCCCAATCTTGATTTTGCTGAAAAACTAGCTCAACTCAAAATCAATGTTGAGATAAAAATGGAGAGACTCAAAGGAAAATCATTCTCAAGCAACTATTCTTCCCAAGTAAAAGCCTTCTGGAGAAGGTTTGACGGATGGATGAATGTTGAATATTTGAAAATCTGAAGGATATTAGCTAAGATGAAAAATCGATATGCTAAGGATGCTAAAGAAAGACGCGAGGCTCTAGAAGCTCAAGAGCCAGAAGAAAAAGAAGCCTATACAAAAAGAGAAGTTGCAAAAAAGATAGATGTTGAAAAGCCTGAAGCAGAAAATGCAAAGGAAGCAGAGGAAGAAATAAAAAATGGCAGAACTCTCAGAAAAATATGGTGTTTTTCTCGCGTCTTCAAGGTTCTTTTGATGCTATGCAAAAAGAGAAGAAAATGATCAGAGAAACACTGAAAGAGCAAGCTGAATTCAATAAATCCATTCAAGAAATACTTGAAAAACTTCTTCAGCAAAGCCAAAACTCTTCCAAGTCTTAGGGACTCTGATTTCTGTTTTTCGTTCCATTACTGACTAGATCTTTAAGTGTTGTGTTTGTCTTATCCTTAGAATATTTTTTGTTTTATTTTTTTATGTTAAAAGCGGTGATTTTCTCTTAAATTATATTATGAACTCACTATTGCATGTTTGAATTTCTCAGAAATCAATTAAGCATTTCCTATATTTTTTATTATGACAAAAATGGGGAGAAATAGTAATGATTTTGATTACCTAAACACTATGATTTACATGACATTCTAACATGATCTAAACTGCAAAATACTTGGAATATACATGATTGCTACAAGAACATTTCTAATGAAACATTGCATTCACTCTTATAAATCAAGCTCTACCATTGTTTCAAATGTTATGAGAAAGCATGGATAATCTGATAAGCTTAAAGGTTAAATCAATGATGATTAATCAGATTCAAAAAGCATAACAATGCTTTTAAGCTCTGAAAAATCATAAGCTTATGATTCAGGGGGAGATTGTTTATCCCAGGAGGAGTTTCCAACTCAGGGGGAGTTTTCTAAACTCTTATATTATTTTGTTTATGATTTATCCCTATAAAGTTGTTCCATCAAAATACATGGTTTTGTCATCATCAAAAAGGGGGAGATTGTAAGAACAATATTTAGATATGTGTTTATTTTGTGTTTTGATGATAACAAGCATATATTTTTGGAGAAATAAATTTAGTACTAATGGTTTCATTGAGAGTGCAGATATTAGAATTCTAGATAGTCCTAATCAAGATATCGTCAGAATCACCTTATACACTCAAAAGAAGAACCATTGAATTATGTTTCTAATGAAACACCAGTAGTTCTATGAAATGATGAATGTTGGACAAGAAAAGAATCTCAATGAGTTTCTAAGAAGAGCTTGTGCTTCAAAAGATCGGAAATCAAAGTGCACAAGAAACAAACTTCCAACGCAAAGTTCAGAAGTCAATATTTGTTCATCAGAAGAGTTATTGCTCATACCTCTGAAGATAAAGTCAAGATTCTGAATACTCGGATAGTTCATGGAATATGCACTTCTATTCAACATCAGAATTATTACATCAAAAGAAAGGATCAAAGAAATAAACATCTTCTGGACTCATTTCCAATCAACATCACAATGTCCATTAGAAGACAAGATCAAAGGATGATATTTCTCAAGTCAATCTACTCAGAAGAAGTAATATTTGTCAGAAGACAAATATCACCAGAAACATCAGTACACTCACCAGAAGAACTATTGTGACCGTTTCTAAAGAAACATCAATAGTTCTAAGGAATGTTGAATGCTCATCAGAAAGGGAATCAAGTGTATTCTTAGGAAAGCGTCACTCTCAAGATATCATAAACAAATACCTCGAATATCAAGAAAAAGAACTCTTGATCAAACACCAAAGTGTAGCTGACATAAGTTATTGCAATCAGCTCAATCCAAAGATCACGATTCAAGAAGATCAGAAAGGAAAAAATCAATATCGAAATCAGATGTACTGATATAAGCTTCTGCTTCAGAAATTAGACATCAGATATGCAGCTTAGAAAAGTTTATTATCAGAGATCAAGACAAGATCAAAACAAAGTGGATCAGAAGACCTTTCACTCAAAGAAGTTGTTCCTCAGATAATTGTTGTTTTTATATCTGAAGACAATGTTCAAATATCTAAAATACTCTAACTCTACAACAAAGAAGAATCTTATGGATCATTATCACTCCTCAATCAGAATCAATCCAGCAAGACAAAGAATCAAAGCTCAAGAATTCAAAGACTTGTTAATCAAAAAGGTCATTGTATCAATATCTGATTACAAGATCCCAACATTAGAAAAGCTTATGATATCATCATAAAAGTTTTCACGTACTTCAACAAGACTTGTTTCTCAGATAGGTTGTTGTCGATCATTCTGAAGACAAGAATCCACTATTGAAAGTTTCTGAAATGAAACATCTTCTCCACACAATCTTCATCTCTCAAATCAAAAATAAAATATGCCTTCAAGACATGTTCTAAGATCATAAGAAAAGCTTTGTGTTTCAGATAGGTTATTCCCCATAATTCTGATGACAAGATTTGTTTCTCACCACTCTGGTGTTCCTGCACTACAACAACAAAGTAGTTTCTGAACTACTCATCAGTCATTCATCAGAAGAACGAAGACAAGTGATTGATCTCTTCCAAGCTTAATACTTTAGAATCAGAAGTACATCATTATAAGATAAAGATAAGGAAACTTAGTCAAGAAGAATACGGTACACCATAAATTCCACTTTCATGATATTTGGTTGTACTATTCATAAAAGTTGTATCCCACGTCTTACGCTAACTACTGCAAGCATCAAGTATAGGAAATGGCATTTCATACTGTTTCAAACCTCTCTTGAATATATACGTTGGGAATCAACCGTTGGAATGAGAAAATAATTCTATATCCTTACAAAGATTCTTTTATCTGAAGGCTATATAAGAAGACTAAATTTTCAAATTCAAATTGACGACGAAGAAGACAATGTCGAAGTCCATATAACATTGTTACTCTCAATAGAAAATATCACACAACTTTAAAGATAGAAAATGAATAAGCAGGGAGTTGTTGCTCATATCTTGCTTAACAAAGAAAGAAGACAGAGATGAAGAATTCAACAAGATGCTATCGAAATCTCAATCAAATACATCTAGGCAGAATTATAAAAAAGCAAGGAGTTGTTTCTCATATCTTGCTCAACAAAGAAGATGAAGAATAAGAACACTATAAGATCCTAATCTTTGTAGATCAATGTAAAAACACAAGATTTGTTGCTCAGATTGTGTTATAGTTTATCATTAATCATGTAAATTGTTTAAACATAAAAGTTGTTGCTCATAATTGTGTTAAACAATATGTACTTAAATTAGGAGTAATCTTCTTGATAAGAAGACTGTGTAGAAATACAATTCCAAGTCTTGGAAGTAGCTATAGTGGTTACCCTACCGGTAGAGAAAGTCAAGAAATCTGGAACTACCATGACATCGTGGAGATATTTACAAACAATTATGTTATATGGAACATCTAAAGGTTGGGGGGAAACTTTTGGAGATACCTGAGAAGAAAGACCGCTTTGGTTTGGCCTATCAACCGTCTAAGGCTACTAAGAAGGATAAGGGGGAAATTCCTCTGATTCAAGAAACTTTCATCAGCAAAGGAGTAAAGCATGGTGGGAAAGTGTCAGTGATATCAGACAAGAGCAATAACCAAAGGGCATCCAATTTCATCCGTGAATATGCTCCAGGCGAAGAACTCAAGAATTGGACTATCGTGGAGATTCCAGAGATTTTTTTTCTTTCCAAAGTAATTTTTCTATTTTTAAAAGAACCTATGTCCCGCCTGAGGTATTGGGGTAGCTTCGTAAGGGCCCCTATTTATTTTCAAACGGGATTTTCAATTAATAAAAGTTGTGTTTTGCATTAAATTAAGGTCCATGTCTTTCTCTTGCATTCCTCTTTTATTTTCAAAATGGAAATATTTTTTCTTCATACGCACTTTTCAATTTCGCATTCTAAAAAGAACCAAAACATGATAAAATGTGCAGATCCGCATCTAAACTCATTAATAACAATATTGCTACTATCTGATATGATTTTGATACACCAATTAACCAAGCTGAAGAGGAAGTTGAGGAAGATTATGAACTCTCTGAAGAGTTGGCAAGATTGTTATAGCAAGAATCAAATGACATACAACCACACCAGGAACCTGTAGAGATCATCAATCTTGGAACAAAGAAAGATCCAAAAGAGATCAAGATATGTGCAACCCTGGAAGAAAGCATGAAAGAAAGGTTGATCGAGCTCTTTCATGAGTATGTGGATATATTTTCATGGTTTTACCGAGATATGATGGGTTTGGATATAGACATTGTCGTACATAAACTACCTATCAAGGAATTGTCATACATATACTATCGAGATATGTCGGGTTTTGATACAGACATTATCATACATAAACTTACTCTCAAGGGTGTTCTCCTGTCAGACAAAAGCTTATAAAAACTTGTTCAGACATGGCCATCAAATTACTCTCAAGCAACTTGACGTAGGGTTCTTAGCCGTGGTAGACTATCCACCTTGGATTGCTAACATCGTGCCAGTACCTAAGAAAGATGGTAAAGTACGCATGTGTGTGGAATATCGGGATCTAAACAAAGCAAGTCTTAAAGATGATTTCCCGCTACCTCGCATTGATGTTTTGGTGGACAATACAGCTCAAGCTTCAGTGATCTCTTTCATGGATGGTTTCAGAGGATATAATCAGATCAAAATGGCTTCTGAGGACATGGAAAAACTACTTTTATGACGCCTTAGGGAATTTTCTGTTACAAAGTAATGTCCTTCGGTCTAAAGAACACAGGGGAAACCTATCAACGCTCTATGGTTACACTATTTCATGATATGATCCACAAAGAGGTTGAAGTATACATGGACTATATGATTTCCAAGTCACAGACAGAAAAGAACAATATCATCCACTTGCAGAAATTATTCGAACGTATAAGAAAATTCAAGTTGAGGTTGAATCTGAACAAATGTACTTTTGGTGTCACGTCAAGTAAATCATTGGGTTTTATTATAAGTCAACATGGTATTGAGGTAGACCCCGACAAAGTAAGTGTTATACAAGAAATGTCAGCTCTGAGAACAGAAAGAGAGGTTTGTGGGTTCTTAGGACGATTAAAATACATCTCACAGTTCATATCGCACCTAACTACCACTTGCGAGCCTATATTAAAATTACTCATAAAGGATTAGTCAATGGAGTGGAATGAAGATTTTCAAACAGCCTTTGAAACAATAAAGCAGTACCTACAAGAGCCACCAATTAAGATGCCACCAGTTCCTAGGAAACCGCTTATTATGTACCTGATCGTTCTCGAAGGTTCCATGGGATGTGTATTAGGTCAACACAATGAAACAGGTAGAAAAGCGCATGCAATCTACTACCTAAGCAAGAAATTTATTAACTGTTAAACCTGATACTCATTCCTCGAGAAGACTTGTTGTGCTCTTGCATGGGCCTCTAGATGACTGAGACAGTATATGTTAACTTACTCCACGTGGTTAATAGCAAGAATTGATCCTTTGAAGTATGTGTTCGAAAAGCCAGCTCTCACGGGAAGAATTTCTCAATAGAAGATGTTGTTAACTGAATACGACATCCAATATGTTACACAAAAGGCCACCAAGGGCAGTATACTAGCTGATCATCTAGCTCATCAACCAATGACAAAATATCAACCAGTGAAGTTTGATTTCCCGGAAGAGGACATCATGGTTATAGGAGACTACGAAATACCAGGACCCAACGAAGGACCTAAACTAGGGGCACGATGGACACTCATGTTTGATGGTGCTTCAAATGCACTAGGGCATGGAATTTGGGCAGTGTTGACTTCTCCAAAGAATTTTCATAAACCTTATAATGCAAGGTTATGTTTTGAATGCACCAACAATATTGCAAAATACGAAGCTTGTATATTGGGTTTAGAAGTTGCTATTGATCTAAGGATCAAGTTCCTCGAGGTATACATAGATTTAGCATTAGTCATACACCAAGTCAATGGTGAATGGGACACATGGAATCCCAAATTAATCCCATACCGAGATCATGTTTTGGAGCTAGCTACGGAATATACAGAGATTACTTTTACTCACGTTCCCCGAGAAGAAAATCAAATGGTAGACGCCTTGGCAACCTTGTCATCCATGTTCAAAGTAACTTGGCCTAATCATGAACCATGCATTACGATCAAACATTTCGAGGAGCCTTCACACTTCCTTGAAATTGAAGAAGGACCTGACAACAAACCTTGGTTCTACGACATCAAGAGGTATTTAGAAAAACAAAAATATCGGGAAAATTCCTCAATCAGAGACAAGCAAACTCTACGAAAGCTAGCAGCAAAGTTCTTCTTAAATGGGAATGTATTATACAAAATAAAATATGATATGGTGCTACTCAGGTGCATGGAGAAACACGAATTTTAGATACACTTATGAAAGAGGTCCACGAGAGAACCTTTAGAAATAATGCAAATGGACATGCCATGGCTAGAAAAATCTTAAGAGCAGGTTATTATTGGTTGACGATGAAATTTGACTACTACCATTATACGAAGACATGTCACAAGTGTCAAATTTATGCTGACAAAGTACATGTGTCACCAACTATGTTGAGTGTCCTAAGTTCACCATGTGTCGCCGCTTAATTTTCTTCCTATTTCAATTTTAAAAAGGGATATAGGAACTTGGGTGGGCAGGTCCGCCTCACATTACTCTGACCTCAATTGTTTTCCTTGCTTATGTTTATTTATTTTTAAATAAATAAGACTAAATTTTGATTAGGGTTTGATAAATTGGGTTGGGCCTTAAAATTCCCTTAAAATTCTACATGTTTACTAACATACACATTCTACATCCAGGAAGCACCCCTCTATTTTCTAATTTTTTAACTTATTTAATTTTAATTTCATTTGTTCAGTTTATTTTTATTAAATATTAAAAACACAAAAATAAACATTTTCTTTCATTCTCACTAGTTTATTATTTAGACTAGTTTTATTATTATTTTTTCTTATTAAACTAATTTAGTTTAGTTAATATAATTACAAAGATACAAAAACTAAAAATATGTCTTCTCTTCATGTAACTTGTAAATAAAATCGAAACAAATACCTACTTATCATCTATACATGATTCACAATCTATGCATAATTAATTTTTTTTAATTAAATTAATTCAAATATTTTTACAAATAATAAGATAGGTAGATGTTATATCTACCACATCTTCGAATAATCGATTGGTGGATTTAATGTCTTACTAATCAATTATTTAAATCAAAACTTTTAAAACTCATAAACGAATCAAATCAATTTCTTCGGCCCACGCGATTTAATTCTAATAAGGATCAACTGCTTATAGAAATCAGTTTCTTCGCCCCATGCGATTTAATTTTGATAAAGATCAACTCTTTATCAATCAACCAAATTTAAAACAGCTAGCCAACAAAAATCATTTTTCTACTAACATAATCAAAATTCAAGACTTTTTCAAATAAAGAATTGACCGATTTCTTTCTACTTTGATATAAAAACTTCGCCTACCATCACTCAATTTTCAAACTCATGCAAGTTCAAAACCATTTGAAAGCAACTTAACACAATTCTTTAAAAAAACACTAACCAAACACTTTGAACTACGAAGGACTCTAATTTCTTCTTAAGAAGATACGTAGACACACTGTTGAAAAACCAAGGCGAGTCCACTAATTAAAAAAACTAAAACTTCCCTTGTTTTTATTATATATGATAATATAATTAAATAAATAAATAATACTTATAAGTCCTTGGTCTAAAATGGATCCTGTGATACGGTGGCAGAACCGACTGTTTTTACTGGTTTGCGTTTTGCGTTTTTTGTTTGCAAATGTCACGGTAACAAGAGTCGCCACCGACTTTTATTTCATCCAATCATGGAAAAGGAAAAAGAACAGAAAAAACCTTGTTTCGATATTTTTGAGTACGGGGGGTAGATTATAGAAAGGGAAGGTGTTAGCACCCTTTCTATCCGTAGTTATCTACGGGCTCTTAGGTACTTGCTCATTTTTCAAATTGCTTGTGTGTGTTTGTCTTGAAAATGTTTTACTTCGTGATAACCCTTGTATCAGTCCTCAAGAGTGTGAAGAAGTTCGTTTTGAAAATTATTTTGAAAGGTGTTTGTGTGAAAAGTTTTCATTGAGCAAATACTTAAGATTCTACCTACTCGAAAAAAAGATTGTTTGTTCTCGTTTCCTTTAGACAGCGTTATCCCACTATTAGGGAGTAGGTAGCACTATCGTTGGAGTTGTAAGGGACATTCGAAAGGGACAAGTACAATCACTAACGCAATAGTTAGAAAACTTTAGTAGTAACCCTAGAGTCTTAAGATCTTTCCGAGGCAACATTCGAATGGGACATTTTGATCTCTTAGACAGGAGGGTAACCACTAAAATCTCCTATGCTTAATGATTTTTTACCGAAGGCGACCGAAGTGAGGTAAACCCTAGGAGTGAGTATGTGCATATGAATTGTTTCAGTTATTTAATCTTTGCACATTAGGTGATCTACCGTTTTAATTTCAGATATTCTTGCCATACAATCCTATTAGCATACATCTAGACAGTTAAATATTTGCAGGAATTAAAAATACAAAAAAATAAACCTAGCTATTACAAGGCTTTGACAGATACATAATTGTCTTGACGGGAAATAAAAGTGCCGAATTTAAAACCCTAATTAAAACTATTACAAACTCGAAACAGTTGCAATAATAATAAATTAAAATGCGCGCGGAAAATTAAATGCGAGGAGAAATTGAAAACCTTAAACCCTAATTGAAAGATAATTAAGTTATTTTTGAGAAAATAATTAATTAAATTATGTACAACAAAAACCTTAATTCTAATTATTTTTAATTACCAAAAGAAGTTGAAATTAACCTAATCTAGCTAAATTAAATAATTTCAAGAAAATAAAATATTTTGTACAAAGATTTTGTGTATTTTTGGGTTTTTTTATTTGAGAAAAGAAATTTAATTGTAAAATTAAAAAACCTAGTTTTTATTTGATTTTAATTATGAAAAAGAAATTAAATTTACCTAATTTACTAATTATATTAAATAAAATATTATATACAAAAAAATCTCTTTTTTTATGATTTGTTGATTTTATGGAAAAAGTAATATTTTTTGTGTTAATTAATTAAAACAAATAAAGAAAACAATTAAAGAAATTAGAAAAAGAAAATAGAAAGAAACTACAAACTGGGCCTGTATGCTAGCAAAAGGGGGGGTGTCAATCTGAAATCTTCAAGCCCAAAAGCACTCCAGGCCCGGTCAGCATTGGATTCTTTGTGGCGTTGACTTGAGGGTGCACCATAGTCCCTCGTTGCCTATGCGTTGATCTGAATGGATGATGAATCCATTGGTTGGAGCTTGGTGGAGTATAGTGGGCGTTTAGAATGACAATGCACTGGATCTGTTGAAAGAAAGTGAAATAAAGAAAATTTGTTGGGACATGGGATCGAACCCAGGTCCTTATACTCCCCACTAATGCGCTTCACCATCTGAGTTGTCTTGCTTTGTTGTATAAACAATAGAAACAAAATATAATATAGAAAAAATAGGTGGGTTAGTTGGAAAGAAAAAAACACGCGCGGAATTCAAATGGACCAATGGAATCACGCCACATATCTTCTTCTTCCTGGGACCGTCGTATTAGGTATATACCTTTTACCTACAGTCACATGTCCGTAGCCATAGCCCCTACAAATTTCCAAAATGCACAAGACACGTGATAAATGATTTCTAACTATATAGATCCATTCGTTTTGATCTCGTGAACATCATGGTACCCTTCTTTTTGGCTAATTTCACCTGTGGACAAAACCCCTAAACTGCACATACAAACCCTAACAATGGCAAAGGCATGTACAGGCTTCAAAAATGCAACCAAATCATCCAGTTAGCTTGCAAACACGATGAGGATCACAAATATATAACTTAAACAAGCTAATGATGCAAGAAATACAGTAATCGATTTTGAAAATATGAGCAAACCGTGAGAGTGATTATGCGCGTTTCTGGGTGTTTCAAGCCTTGCAAATGATCCAATTGGCTTCTGGGAAGGTCCAAGAAACGATTGGAATCGTTGGAATGGCTTGAATTGGCCTGTGGAGTGAAAACCGATTCACACTTTTCTTTGAATTTTTTGAATTTGCTCTGCCTCTTTCACGATTGCTAACCCTTGTTTTTTGCTTTGTTCTTGTCCAATATATACCTATGGATGAATTAAGGTTACAAACTTGGATTGAATCTTGAAGTTTGATGAGATTTGATTTGATTCTTTAGCCATATGAACACTTGTTATTTTGAGCCAAATCTTCCCTTTCTTGTACCAATTATGCTTGATTCGTTTTGGCCTTGATAATTCAGCATATTTTGATTGCCAACCTGTCCAAAAACCAAATCAAATCATATCTTTGCTATTATTCCCCAATTATTTGATTTAATTCAATTTTTAATTAATAAAAAATCAAAATAAATTGAAAAATGAAGCAAATAATGTGTGGGTGAATATTTGAGTCGTGGACCACATTATAAGTGAGGTGCAAGCATAAAAAGTATGGCCCATTTAGCAAAAAAAATCCTTTTTGAGCATATTTGACTTTTGGCAATTTTGCAAAAAAGGTCAACTTTGACAATGCATATCTCTTCCTATTTCAACCCTATAGAGGTGTTCTTGGACTTCTTAGAAATCTTAGGATGTCCCCTAAGCAACCCTTTTGGTCTTATCTCAATTGAGTCTTCCATGTTCATCTAAGAAGCTTTGGCCCAAAAGGTGTTTTTATTGACTTTTCAAAAGGACCCATAATGTAGAAATTCATATCATTTTATGAGTGCATATTTTGAACTTATGAGTTGAAGATGAATTGTAGGAAATTACATCCTCTTTAAAATGAGATTTGGATGGAAAATTTCTGATGAAGCATGTGGAAGTTATGCTTGGTCAAAGTTGGGTTTACTTTTACTAAGAAACCCTAATTTAGCAACTTTTGGGTTTTGATGAATTTAGAGCATTCCTTGAGGAATCATGATCAACCCTTGATCAAATAATGAAAGTCACTTCAAAATGTTTATGTTGACCAAAAATATTTAAGTTTGACTGTATGTGGGTCACAGTTGACTTTTGACCTAATACAGTCGATTCTCAAGCATCTGAGCAGTTGACTGAGCAAACTTCTTGTGCAAGGCATGAAACTTGACATGTAGGGTCTTGAGAACATATTAAGACCATGGAGATTATATGAGGTCCTTGGAGTCCACCTATCTTGATGAACATGGAAAACCCTAATTTGAGGTACATTGCCTTAGGAGAGAGTTTGCCTGGTCAACTCTTAGGCAAGCTTGAGCAAATTGAAGATCTCAATGGACATGTATTGAGTAAAATGAGAGGGAAAATTTTGGGGTACAACATATCCCCTTGAGTACAAGGGAGATAAAGGGTACCTAACACCTTCAATTTATCTAATCAACTGTCAAACCTATCAATCTCTAAATAATTAGGGTTTTATGTTCCTTTCCCGTCCTTAGGACAAATAAGTAGTGGTGGCGACTCTCGTATTTTTTTCCGGTTATGACACACGTGGAGGCAACATTCAAACAGAAAGGGTGAGTAATCACAATTCATTACAAAAGATATAAGGAAAAGATATAGTAGCTACAAACAACATCATCATGAAATATGTACATCATCATTTTCCAAGTATTATACTCACACCTTCACATCATAATAATATAAATACAACTCCCTCATAATATCATAGGAACATCATTTGATTCACAACAAGGAAAATCATTAATATCAACAATCATCACCAAAGAATCATTTAATTCATAACACCATTCACAAACATCACTTAAGTCACCACATCATCATAAACATCATTCAGTCAACAAATCCATGCAATGTCAATTAGAATGTAATGCAACAACATTGACTCATGCATGTGGTATCACTTATGAACAATCAAGTTCACTCGCTCCTGATCCACGCCATCAAGGACCAAATCCATCAATATCGTGAACAATTAGATTCATATCGCTCTCGATCCACACCATCTAGGACCAGAGCCACCAACAGGACTATAGTCATAACCATGAATGCATATGACATAATTATGCAACAAAATACCATAAACTGACATCCACATCCATCAATGTAACAAAATATCATACATTGATATCCACATCCATCAATGTAATAAAATACCATACATTGATATTCATATCCATCAATGTATCACGCTATTACAAGTCATCCAACTGATAACACATACTGCATATCTTCCACAATACTCAGACAATTCATACAACATCGTTAGAAATAAAACATCCTCAGTTATCAATTATATAAGTCATTTACACATTTTTCACAAAACGACATAACTCGATAGTACGAAACACCCGTCCACGCGTCAAATAGTTTGAATTTTGGTACTGAAAATATTTTTAAGATAAAGTACGTTAAACCATCTTTCCAGCGATCCGAGCTACGCATCAATCGAACACCCAAAACAAAAGTTATGAATTTTAAAATTTTAAAAATAAATATGCCCCAGCCTGCTCGCCTGAGGCTCGCCCGACGAAGTAGGCTGGATGATCGAGTGTCGCCTGACGACATAGATGGCCTTCTATCGCCGCGTCATCGCCTCGCACTCACCCGGTGATGCTGAGGTACTTTGCTTATTTTCCAGTAGCGTGTCATTTTCCATCCCTCATCGCCAGGCTCTGCATGGTGCTGCTTGGGCAAAGTCCCTCCACCCAGCGACGCAATTGGACCGCCCAACATCAGTTCAGTCTCTTAATCTTGCAATTTCCACACCAGTACAGTCCCAAATACACCAAAAAATTATCATATTACCACACAAGAATAACAACACATTATCATATACATCAAGGTTATCAAATCATGGGAATCACGTGTCAAAATCATCATCTAAATCATCATAAAAATGACCACAATAGCATGTATTATAATTACAAATGCACATCACAAAATCATCATCATGAATCACATCATTTACGTTACATCAACGCCATTAACCAATAATCACAACAGGGCATCATAATCCACATCACATTCATCATCAAAATAGAACAACTTAGCATGAAAACATTTGATAACTCAATCTCATAAACACATAAGTATTGGAATCATGCATCAAAACACTCATATAATTCAAACATAATATAGTTCAGCATGTTAGCTTCCCAATGCTTCGAACAACATGTCAAACGGAGTCCTGAAACTCAAGTTATTAAGTTTTGAACATTGCTACCAGACTGCACCGTCTCTTCACTGTGCAGCGCTGCTGGGGCGCTGCCTGCGGGACATCACACCTCAACCTACAATTTTTCACGGTTGGAGGTCTTTCGGACCTCCGATTCGATTCCGTAAAAAGTCTCGGTTTTAGAATTTGAAATCCTACGATTATATAACATTTATAACAGCCAATGACACTTATTTAGAGGTCCTAACATCATTCATTCATCAAAGATTCATCCATTCATTTATTCAATACATGATTTTCACCAATTTTATCAATCTTCACCAAATTCATCATACACAAGACCAACCTACCACTACATTAACCCGATATCAATTACAATAACCGCGGTTACACCTCTTACCTTAGATTCCTAGCAATCGATTCTTCGCTTTGCGTTCTACCGAAATCTCTATGTTTCCTTATGCCCTAGCTCTTCACCGCTTTCTTCCAAAACTTTCACGATCGTACAAATGAAAATTTTTTCCTTATTTTCCTTGTTTAACCCTTAGACCCTTTCTATGGTCTTCCTATCTTAGCCTCACTATCCTTTCACCAATTACAACCTTGTTTCCAATGTTTCTACACCAATATTATTCTATTTCAATATTAATAATAATCTTAAATAATTATTAACTAATTATCTAAATTATAAAATTACTCATATTCTACTAAATTCAACACTATCCCACAACATATAACTCATATAATTTACAACATCAACAATAACCATATATTCATCAATAATTCACAAATATTCACCAATAACTCAATTAAATAAATAATTCTAAATATTGGAGTGTTACACTGTCAACCAATGAAAAATATATATCCAATTAAAATATATTTTTGTATTTAAAATACTGATATGACATGGCAAGTATAAAAAATTTGATTGATTGTATATATAGAAACATGTTTTTCTATTTTGTGTATATTATAACACAGTACATATGAGGCATTTATAGAATATGAATTACACTAGGAAATAGGGGTAATTATTCTCCCTATAAATGCTAATCCTAAATAAGGTAAGAATAGAATAATATAGTTAATTACTATTTAATTACAATTTAAATCCAGTCATAATATATTGTATGACATAATCTGTTTTGATTTTGTGCTAATATTCAACACTCTCCCTCAAGCTGGAATGAATATATCGTTCATAGCAAGCTTGCACACCATGTTATCAAACAATCTCTTTGGAAGACTTTTGTGACATCACCTGCTACCTGACTTTTGGTGGGTATGTAGGACATACAAATCTCGTTGCTGCCAATTTTTTCTTTGATGAAATGCTTGTCTACTTCAACATGCTTCATCATGTCATGTAGGACAGGATTATGAGCAATATAAATAGCAGCCTTATTATCGCAGTAAACTTTAATTGGAGTTTGGCCAAAAATCTTCAATTCTTCCATGGATTTTTTATCCATAATACTTCACAAAAACCATGGGCCATAGATCGAAATTGAGCTTTTACACTGTTCCTGGCTACAACATTTTATTTTTTGCTCCTCCATGTAACTAGATTTCCACCTACAAAAGTAAAATATCCTGATGTAGACCTTCTATCATTTATATCACCTACCCAATCAGCATATGTATAGGCTTCAACCTGTATATGTCCTCTATTTCTGAATATTAACCCCTTTTTCTGGAGTGCCTTTCAAATATCTTAATATTCTGAAAATAGCTTCAAAGTGGGCTGCCCCTGGTGCATGCATAAATTGACTTATTACACTCACTGCAAAGACTATATTTGTCCTTGTATGTGACAAATAAATTAGTATTCCAGCCAATCATTGATAACATTCTCTATCTACTATTTCATCTTCAGCAACTGACTTTAGTTTCACATTGGGATCCATTGGTGTTTCTACTGCTTTACACCCTGTCATCCCTGTTTCTGCGAGTAAATCGAGTATATACTTGCGCTGGTTGAGAAAAATTCCTTCTTTAGATCTTGCGAATTCCATCCCAAGAAAGTATTTAACTTTCCAAGATCCTTGATATCGAACTCAGCCTCAAGTCTTCTCTTCAGATCACTAATTGCTTTGACGTCATCTCCTGTAATAATAATGTCATCAACATACACTATTAAGATAACAATCTTACCTTCACATGAGTGTTTAAAGAACATAGTGTGATCTGCTTGACTTTGGATGAAGTCATGTCTCTTAACAACACTTCCAAATCTCTCAAACCACGCCCTTGGCGATTGTTTCAATCCATATAAGGATTTTCTCAATCTGCATACTATGTTTCTTCCAAGATTGTTTTCAAATCCAGTAGGTAAACTCATATATACTTCTTCATGTAATTCACCATTTAAGAAGGCATTCTTAACATCATATTGATATAGGGTCCAATTGAAATTTACTGCAAGGGAAAGAAGAATTCTGACAGAATTGATCTTAGAAACCAGAGCAAAAGTCTCTTGGTAATCAATACCATGAGTTTGAGTAAATCCTTTTGCTACTAATCTCGCTTTGTATCTTTCCACACTTCCATTAGCCTTGCATTTCACTGTAAATACCCACTTACACCCTACTGCATTTTTATCTTGTGGTAGATCAATGATACTCCAAGTGTTATTTTTGTTTAGAGCATCCATCTCTTCTTTCACCGCTAATTTCCAATTCGGATCACTTAATGCTTCCTGAATAGTTTTGGGCACAAACAAATTAGAAATCCTAGACACATATGCCTTGTGGGTGTGTGATAGTTTGTCATATGATAAGTAATTAGACATAGGATGTTTAATGCACATACGAGAACCTTTTCTCTCAGCAATTGGGACATCGAAGTCAAGAATATTTTTTCTCACAGAAATTGGAAGATTAATATCAGGAAAAGACAAATCAGATAAATCATTGGATGAGTAAGAAGGATTACCAGATGAAGAACTAGAAGACAAATTATCTGTAGGACCTTCACTTGGTAAATCAGATTAGATTTCTAATGGAGAGACAGTAGGGTTTGCACCACCTGCACCACCTTTGTGGAATTTTTTCCGAACATACACTTTAATTTCAGGATTATCATCCTTAATCAGTGTTACTCCCCCTGTTTCAGATTCTATTATCTTAGCACTTGGGTGATTTTTAGTCACAATATCATCTAGAGCAGATAAAGTTTCCCAAAAATTATCTTCTTTTATTATTACATAGACTCTCCCCCTGAAGAGAATTTTTAAAAAAAGGTTGATTTTCATTAAAGTGAACATCCATGCTTTCAAAAAATTTCTTTGTAACAGGGTTAAAACATTTATATCCCTTTTTATTGGATGCACGGCCAAGAAAAACACAATTTTCGGCTTTAGGATCCAACTTAGAACGAAAAACATTGGGGATGTAAACATAACAGGGGCAACCAAAAACTTTAAGGGGAAGATCTATAATGATACGAGATGTAGGAAAAAATTGTAACACTTGTACAAGACTTTCATATTGTAACACCCAAGACGGCATTCGATTGATGAGGTAATAAGCAGTTAATAAAGCATTTCCCCAAAGATACTTAGGTACATTCATAGAAAACATAATGGCTCTAGTAACTTCGAGGAGATGTCTATTTTTTCTTTCAGCAATACCATTTTGTTGTGGAGTATTGCGACAAGTGGATTGATGAATTATCCCCTTAATTACAAGGAATGTACTTAAATATTTGTTGAAATATTCAGTGTCATTTTCAGACCTTAGAATGCCAATCTTGGTTTGAACTTGATTGTTAATGATGTTAAAAAAATCTTGAAATCTTTGTTCAACTTCTGATTTTTTTTCCATGAGATAAACCTAACACAGCCGTGTATGATCATCAATAAATGTCACAAACAATTTTTCTCTAGACATAGTTTTAATTTTTGAAGGACCCCAAACATCACTGTGAATTAAATAAAAAGGTTTGGAAGCAAAATAGTCTTTTGATTTAAAAGACACACGATGATCTTTAGCTAAGTGACAAGCTTCACAATGAAATTGTGTGGAATTTATTTCTTTGGAAAAAACAGGAAACAAATGCTTAAGATATGAAAAACTAGGGTAGCCTAATCTTTTATGCCATGACATAACTTGATCTGAAACAGGAGATGAGTTTGTACTGTTTGAACTGAAAAACGTTGTATTGCCAAACTGAATTCCATCAAGGTAGTACAGTCCATTCATCTCTCTAGCAGTTCCAATCGTCTTCCCCGAGTTATGGTCCTGAAAATCACAAGCAGAGGGACGAAAAAGAATAGAACAATTAGTGTCCTTATACAATTTATGAATAGATAGAAGATTACAAGTGAATTTAGGAACATGTAAAACAAATTGCAAAGTGATTTGCTCTGAAATTTTTATGTCCCATTTGCCTGCAATACTTGAATAACTACCATCTGCTATCCTAACTTTTTCAAAACCTGAACTAGGAAAATAGAAATTGAGTAGATGAGAGCAATTAGTCATGTGTTCATATGCCCCTGAATCTATTATCCAAGGGTTAGAGTGGTTGTGGGCAAATAGTGCCCAAGAATTCTTACTTGTTTGTGCCACAGTTCCAGTAGGAATATTAAGAGATGAATTGAACTTTAGAAACTTAAGAAGGTTATCCATTTGCTCCTTCGTACATGGAGACGAATCAGACTCGTTGGCCATAGGCATAGGACGATCACCAAACTTACCAGCCTTGCCATGGTTTGGTCGTCCATGTAATTTATAGCAAGTTTTCCGAGTGTGGCGATTGCGCCCACAGTAGTCGCAAAATAAATTAGTCTTGTCGCCACCTCGTTGATTAGGAAGTGGTTTACGATTGACATGGGGAATTGCCAATGCAGATCCTTCAACTGGTGGAGGGACAGTTGCTGTACTTTTGCCAAGCATCACTTGCCGACGACTCTCTTCGTGATGTACTTCTGAAAAAACTTCACCAATTGGAGGGATAGGATTTCTGCCTAGAATTTGGCCATGAACCTCATCAAAAATAACATTTAGACCTGCAAGAAATTTGAAAATACGACTAACATCCACCATCTTCTTGTAATGTTTGCTATCGACAGTTGATTTCCACTCATACTCATTGAAAAGATCCAAATCTTGCCAAATACGTTTGAGACAATTGAAGTATTTGGTGACTGAATCTTCACCTTGCCGAATTTCTCCCAATTTGAGAGTTAATTCGTAGATTTGGGATTGATTTTTCAAATCATGGTACATTTGGGAGACACTTTTCCAAAGTTCTTTTGCAATCTCATAACAGAGATAATTTGCACCTATCTCTTCATCCATGGATTTGACTAACCATGTCATAACCATGGAGTTTTCAGCATCCCATGTATCATAATCTGCACCTGCCTTGTCGGGTTGTTTTTTGTCGTCACTGATGTAGCCAATCTTTCCCCTCCCCCTGAGATACATACGAACGGATTGCGACCATCGAAGATAATTAGCACCGTTCAGCCGAATTGTTGTGATCTGAACAGGGTGGTTTTCATGGTACGTCCGGACTAATTTAGGTTTTAGGTTCGGGTGAGGAATGTTTGGGTGAAAGTGAGGACTCGGTATCAGACATTGTGGGGTGAGAAAAAAAAGGACAAATAGAGCGGAAGCAAAAACAAAAAAAAAACTTAAAGGATTCGTTTTGCTCTGATACCATATAGAAATATGTTTTTCTATTTTGTGTAGATTGTAACACAATACATATAAGGTATTTATAGAATATGGATTACACTAGGAAATAGGGGTAATTATTCTCCCTATAAATGCTAATCCTAAATAAGGTAAGAATAGAATAATACAGTTAATCACTATTTAATTACAATTTAAATCCAGCCATAATATGCTGTATGACAGAATCTGTTTTGATTTTGTGCTAATATTTAACAGTATATGTAATATTGATTTACACTGACAATGTACTACCATTAAGCTCATATTATAATTTAGAAGTTTGCATGTTGTTAAAGACCTAAATTTAAAAGTGTGTTTCTTTCGATGTCTCAAATTTATATCGCGCTGCTAATAATTTTGGTGTTAGATCCGTCCATAACGAGTTTTGCTTCATCCTCAATTTGAGTTGCGCTAATAGACAATGAAATTGATCCCTCTAACTTCAAATAAATTGAATATCTTGTCTAAAAAAGTGTTGTCACATCACTTTAAGAATTTGTCAAGTCATACATTTTAACTTACCAAATTATATCAACATATTATAGAATATGTATAAAACTTTTTTTTTATAGACAGTGTATATAGATTGATACATCTTCAGTTTCATGTGTAAAAGTAAAAGGAAATAAAGATTGGACGGTAGTTATCAGTATTCAAAATAACATTGTTTAACTTGAAATCATCTCAGCCCATTTTACTCTTACAGTAGACATTTAGCAACCATTTCGCAAGGTAGTTTCTCTGTCTTGTCACTCTTGTATTTTTTTCAAATAGAGCCTGAAGAACCATCTCATACATTAAAACATTTGGAGCACAATCATCATTTTAGATTTTTGACAGCACCGCCATTACAAATCTTCACAGAACCCATTGGTCATGACATGACAGTATACCTTTGATCAAAAGATCCATAAAAACATCTTGTGCATCCTTCCGTCTTCCACCTTCACACAGCCTGTCTATAAGTATTCTGAATGTGTACGAGTTTGGCTGACTACTGACTCTTTAATATTTGTCAATAAGATCCTAATCAAATCCATACCCTTACTTCACCCAAACAATGAATTCCTCTTAAGAAAACAATTCCAGCTCAGGATACCCTTTGCGAGTCATAACTGGTTTAACTTTCATGGTTCGCCTATACCTCTCCAACACGCCATCTTTTATTCTCTGATGCACTTCACCACTCAGCAAACCATCCTCTCCTTTCAAACGAAGCGCATCACAAACCAATTTATAAGTAAACTCTCGAGGCACCAATCCTCTATCAACCAACTCAACAAGAAAACTCCAAGCATCAACAACTCTCCCAGCCTCACAAAGCGCGTGAATAATGGGCGTGTAAGAACTACAACCACCCACTATCCCATTCCCACCATCAAGACTCAACCTCTGCATATCCCTTAAAAACTCAACAGCTTTATGAATCTCATTCACAGCACAAAAATATCTTATAAAAGAATCATAAGTAACACGGTTCGGAACACATCCTCTTGTCTTCATATCCTCAAACAACTCCAAAGCTCTACCAACACGGTACGTCTTACAACAACCATCAATCAACGCATTATAAGCAACAACGTCAGGAACAATACCTTTAAAAACCATAACACGAAAGAGCCTATTCGCTTCATATAATCTCCTGCGCACCGCCTTCCTACAACCACTAATCTTCACACCATACCTACAATAAGAACTTATCATAATAGTGTAAGTGAAAACATCAGGCGGAGAATGAAACCCCGGAAGCTCCATCTGTTGAAGCAAGTGTCTTGCTTTGGTGAAATCCCCAACGCTACACATTGCATTAATCAACGCGTTGTAAGCTTGTGTATCGGGTTTGCAACCGAATTGTCTCATTCGGTAGAATGTAAGTAAGGCTTCTTTTGCCAAGCCTTGTTCTCCTAGGAGTTTAATCAAACAGGTAATGCTCGCGGTTGTAACGAGATTGTTAGTAACATAGTTTGATGATGATGATGATGAAACTTGTTTGAGGAAAGACCAGAGGGCTTTGGTGTTGTTAGACTTGGTGATGAGGATGGCCATTTCTAAGGAAGTGGAATGGGTGTGGAGGAAGTTGAAACGTGAATGGATCCAATGGAGGAATTCTTGGGCTTTACGGAGACCGAGGTTGGTTAGGTATGAGTTTGAGTATGGTTTGAGATTTGAGAGAGGTAAGGTGCGGTGGCGGAAGAGGTTGTTTTGGCGGCCAAGGGAACGGTGGGACTGGAATGAGAAACGGGAGATGGAGCGGAGGAGTTGGACGACGGCGTCGGGAGTCCATGTGAGATTGGAAGATGAGAGGATGTGGAATGGAGAGTCTTTGATGACTGCAACGAGTGCTTGTTTTGCGAGGAGGTGTTTGTCGTAAGGACGCAGCATCATGCAAAAGAAAAAAACAATACGGTTTGTTTCAGACAGCTTCGGAAAACACATGAACCTTAAAAACAACGAATGTAAAAAATGTGGTATTTTTTGTTCTATACGTCTAATAACTTAAATATTGATACTGGAAAAGCCCAATAACAATATTGATAACTAATAATATAAACTAGAACTATGTTGTCGGATTCACTTGAATCTTGTCCTCAAGGTTCTAAAATTATTCTCCGAATTCGGAAGATACCTAGAAAGGATATCCCCATCTTTCCTCCAAACAAACCTCAAGAAAACTTGCAACCACAAACAAAGCTATAAGGAAAGCAGTTTTCCCATGGGAGAAGCCAGTCAATTCTAACCACATCGGCGCAAACAATAAAGCCGACCAAGGAAAGGAGTCAGTAACACCTTGTGCAACAATGATCTGAAAGACGAAATCCTAGAAACTGATTTGGCTTCCTGAATCAAGGCTCTTACACCAGACCAAAATGTTTCCTTTTGAACTGGTTTGCTATTATTTGTAAGCCTGCCTTTATCTTAGAAATGTGGATCTTTGGCAAAAATGTATACTAAAGTACCAACTATGATACTTATTAATCCAACAACATGAAATGAAACTCTCCAATCAGGGATACCAAAGACCGTTATTGGAGCTATCAAAAGTGAGAAGAGGCCACCAAAAATCGAACCAATATTACCAATTAGTTGAAGCCATCCAAAAGTCATACCGCGATTGTTATCATCAATAGAGTCTGCAACAGGGACTGCATTGCAGGAGTTACAAGTGCGAGACCAATTCCATTTAATCCCCGCGACAACGCTACTCTTAATGGTTGTGATTTATCCAAAAAAAATTGATGAAGATCCATAGGTGGATAGAAGTTGTGTGTTTTGGTTGTATCAACAACACATAAGGCGATTCCCACGAGTTATCAACAACACGTAAGGCAACGCGAAGAATTCCATACCTAGCAGCATTGTGCAATGTTGTCTTTCTATTTTTCCTTACCGTCATCATTGAACTAACATCAACATTGTACCCCTCTATCAAGACCACTCCTTGTCCAAAGCTTTCCTACAATCATTAAAGCTTTCAATGGGGAAGTGAATGTTAAAGATGTCAGAAAACCAGTTCCAAATGTTGCATGTAAATTGACGTTTAAAGATAAGACATCTTTGAACGTCAATTTGCATGCAACATTTGAAACTGGTTTTCTGACATCTTTAACATTCACTTCCCCATTCAAAGCTTTAATGATTGTAGGGAAGCTTTGGACAAAGATAACTTATCAAATAGAACTTGTCGGGAATGAGTTAGATTCAACTTATCATGAAAAAAACTTTGAATTCGTTTTGATTATGCGGGGAGATAACTTGGTGTTGACCAAGTGTTTGATTTACGCTTGTACGGAAAATGATTTGATTGAGCGTGAAAAAACGACTTGATGTTGATCAGGCATTTTGTTCGCGTTGGTTTAAAATGACTTTCATTCAAAATGAAAGTAAAGTCGAATTAATCGTGAAAAGAGTTATCGTGCATAAAGACATATCGCAAGAATGCGAACTAAGATAACATACGCAAATGCATAACGTAAATGCGCGAATTGACGCAAATGCATAACGTAAATGCGCGAATTGAGATCTTGGATCGCATGAATTGAGTTAACGTGACACGAGGACGCGAATTGAGTTCACCTAACGCAAGGAGTTAAGGCGCGAATTCACTTAACGTGCAAATTGAGTTAACATGATGCGAAGACGTGAATTGAGTCCACGTAACGCGAGGAGTTAAGGCGCAAATTGTAACGCCCCAACACGAATGGTATCACAATGCAACGAAAACACAATGAAAATCAGAGAAACGAAAACATAACGTAATGGCATGGAACATAGAATAACGCAACGAGAACATAACTTAACACAAAACTTTGAAAGCACAATGAAATGCAACGAAAATAAATACAAATTCGTCAACAAACTATTTAAACCCGCATAGCACGTAAGGACAACGAAAGCAAAATATCACACGCAAATATGTAACAAGTTACTGACGCTAAAATGCGTTCATCGTAATCGAATTGAAACAGGCATACAACATGTAACAGACATATAGTTAACATTCACAAATTCGCATAACGCACGAGTTGTGGCGACCACAATGTAATGACACATAATGGTTTCTCGCATGTATTGATAACGTGAGGACACGCCACGTGACACAATGATGCGTAACAGAAGCTGCCAACGAAACGAATTCAAAATAACAAACATCAAAATAATGAACATTCATGCAAACAAGTTATCTACTCAAGCACAAAACCGACATTAACATAATTTAAAAGTCCAATCCAGTTTCGACGTAAAAATAAAAGCACGATACAAGTCTAATAAAAGAGACATGTTATTCATCACAATAAACAATAATAGGATTCGGGTGACACTTGCAAAAACATTAAGCAAACCAGATCTATTGTTCATAGTGAATTTTTTTTTACTAAACCGGTTTGTCCTTTTTTAGAGAACTTGTTGAAAGCCGGTTCAAGGTTCTGCTGTTAAAATTAAATCAGGTTTGTTTACAATAATCAACATGTTCAATCCTAATCTAGAAGAGTCATTAGTTATGCCCCTTGTATTTCAAAAGAAGCACTTCATAAAGATAGATTTGGATTACTAGATTTAGATTCAGTATTGATTTTCCTTTTCAAGTTGTGTTTCATGTTCTTTCCCCTAGATGCCACTAGTTTAAAGTCATCATTATGAGAACTTTAATAAATTTGGTTTTCGTCGTCAACCATCTCTGCCATGTTGGCCCGAGATTTTTCCAAGTCTTGCACTTTAACATTTTCAACACATCGAGGTTCAAATTCCAAACACTAATTGACCGAACTTTGTGCATATCTTCCAAGCAGGAGAAGGAGAAGGAAAACTAAAAAAAAAAAAAGTCCTTTTTCAAGGAAGTGATGTCTCATCTACCAATAGATGGCCACAACTCAACTAACTTGAGGCACAAGCTAACTACTATAAGAGGAGTAGATCGTTTAGACCAAACAATCCTACCATGCATATTGTGTTCACAAGTTTCAACACCAAACTTATCCTCCTCTTCCTGAATTGAAATAGCAAGTCGATCTCCTCACACATAGTACTAGTAATTGACTTTGAGGGATATTATACATTGTTGAGAAATAATAATATACTTACTGAACAATTTGTAGAAAAAATTACATTGTTCGAAAATTGACTGCAAAAGGTAATTGTATAAGATCCAGAGCAAGATTTTCCAGTAATATTTGCAGCTAGGAACATCCCTGCTTGAGGTTTAAGAATAAAAATTTAGTAATATACATTGTAGTGAGTAGTAATCACTACTGTTACACAATAAATACTCATGACTTGTGTTGTGTTGAATGATACAAAATGGTAGCTTATAACAATGTAGTCCTACAGTTATCTTCTACTAAAAATTGTATGCAACATCTATTTTTTGCTTCCTTCAACAAAAAAAAAAACTATAGGATTGAGGTTTTTACAATCTCTGTGAAAGTTGGATCAAAATAATGAATCAAAGATTGAACTATGCAAGGAGAGCGGCAACCTTCTCCGACAACTCGTCCACCGCTTCATCATTGGCCTCTGGAATTGTCTCCTCCTGTGGAGAAGAGACTAATGTCATCAACATAATCAGGGAAATCATAATCGATTATTGTATATATTCGAACGATTTTCTTTCTAACCAAGAAAGGCGAGCTGAATACCTCGGGATCTTTACTTTGTTTGACATCTATACATTTTGAACCGCTAATGCTGGCACTCTTTAGCAGACATCGTGTCATGCTGTTTGACAGTCCGTTTTGTGCATCCGGGTCACCGGAATTTGTTACACCTGAAGGGCTATGAAGATTTGATCCGGACGGGGTTTCACAATCATTATTATGATTGTTTTCATCTCTCGGAGCAGGAACCCGCTCTCTGAAAGAAAAAATGAAATTCGAAATAGTTAACGTTTGCTCTTAAGCAAATTCTCACGCCAGAGAAGATTATAAGTAATCCAGATAAGGTTTTGTGTAGAACACGCCGTGTTAGGCGTCTTTAGCCAAAACTTACCTAGGTAACGAGGCATGTTGTCTCAGCAATGGAGAGCCTCGTTCACCTTTCCCGTAACTGTCCTCGAGATGTGCAAACTGTCGCTTGAACCGATCAACCCCACTGCGTAACAGATAACACATAATTATGCGAGAATTATCAAAATCACACATTTCTTATATGAGACTCAAGCAAAGACAATTAACCACAAGTTGTTTCTCGGAAGTCAAAACTATAACTTGTACAAGAATCGTCAATAAAAAACATCGTGAAATCCCTACCTTGGATACATGAAGCTTGTTTGCTCTCCACCACTAAGATATTCTTGGAGCATCTGGGGATGATACTCTAAAATCTGCCAAGTACAAATGTACCACAAATTATTAACAAGGCATGAATCAGAAGACAATAAATTGAACCAAGACATTGAAATGAATGATCGAACCTCTCGATATATCAGCTCTCTAACATCATCTTTGGCCAATTTTCTTCTCTCAAATTCAAATTCAAGTTTTGAAATCGGTTGAGTGGACGGTTCACGGTCCACATTTGATAAACCGTGAAAATAAGGATCAGATAGCGCCTGCAATCACAAACGTTACAAAAAATAAGGAACTTGGAGCAATGTATATGTTGTAAGTATTTTATAGATATTTTGTTTGGTGCATTTGGCGAGGTAAGTGAATTCCAACCTCTGCGGCCGTTGGACGATCTTTAGGATCAAATGCAAGTAAACGCTCCAGCAAATTAAGAGCCAATGGATCTACATTTGGAAATTTTTTGGAGAATGGAACTGGTTGCTTTTTTCGCATGCTACCAAGGTACCTTCTAGCCTTCTCATTTCGAATCTGTAAAATTAAGAATAAAATCAAAATTATTTACAATACAACAAGGAAGATGAAGTAAGAGAAGCCTGAAAGGCATTTACTGAAATAAATCATAATGAAAATTGCCAAAACATAAGATATTAAGTCGAACAAGCTTGTCACAAGCTTGACTACAAATTACACAGTAGATTTGGATAAACTAACCCTCGAAATGGATTCGGCAGGAGGAGTACCAAGCAAATCAGTCATGAGATCCAATTGGTGCACCACATTTTTCCCAGGAAACAATGGCTTACCGCTAAGCATTTCTGCAAATATGCATCCAATGCTCCAAATATCAATTGCTGGAGTATACTGCAAAAGACAAGGATTTGAAATTCAGTTTGTCATTTTATATAGAAGCGTCAACTCTAAATTCAAAGATACTTCTGCATAGAAAGTGTTGTATATGCGAATGTTCCTTCGAGGTTTTAATTAAAATGAAACATAACATGACACACTAAAGAGGGTGTGCGGCATAAAGAAGAGGTAAAAACTTACTTTTGAGAAAAAAGAACCACATAGTTCAGGTGCACGATACCACCGAGTCGCAACATAGTCCTTAGTATAAGTAAGTAAAATGAATCAGCAAGATGATTAAAAGGATAATTTGTGAACAAACAAAACTGCAACAGATTGTCATTATACGAACAATAGAATGCTTACAGTCCAGAATATAGCCGACGGAGCATCATTAAACGAAACTCGAGCAAGTCCAAAATCACATATTTTTAGTTTGCAATCAGCATTAGCTAGAATGTTTTTCGGCTTCAAATCACGGTGAAACACATTGGCTACAAGAAAAACATCATCTTAGTTTAAGATCACGATCAGCACAAGTCAGGGAGTTAGTCAAAAGTCACAAGCATACCTGTATGTGTATATTTTAGGCCCCGAAGAAGTTGGTACAAGAAAAACTGATAGTGCTCAGGAGTAAGATCGTCGTTTGCCTTTATTACTTGATGAAGATCAGACTCCATCAACTCAAACACAACATAGACATCCTTGAACTCTCTTCGTGAAGGGGGAAGCATTATATGTTTAATTTCTACTATATCAGGATGTCGTAGCAAACGAAGGAGTTTAATTTCTCTTAGTATCCGTGTGGCATCCGATACATGCTCAAAAACATCGTTGATTTTCTTAATTGCAACTTTTTCCCCGGTACTAGTTTCCACGGCAGAAACCACAACACCGTAACTTCCTTTTCCAACGACTTCTTGGACTTGGTACCGACTTGCCTCTCCATACTCGGTAAAAAATTCTACCTCTCCTGCACCCTGTTCGATAGCCACCATAAACAATCATGTAGAAAGAGACAAATAAGTAATACTACATGTAAAGATAATTTAAGGATCACAGCTCCATTTGATTTTCTCTTTTGACCTATTGCAAATTCTACAATAACAACAGATGTAGGAATGATAATGAAACAAAATCATGAATTCGCATATTCTAAAGATGCTATCAAACAGAGCCGTCTTTGAGGGTGTGCAAGGCAGAGCTACCGCGCAGGGCCCAAATTTTTTTACTATTAAACCGTAACTAAATAAGATCCCATAAAAATATCGGTCACGGTTAATAAGACCTATAATTATTTAGTCTTGGTTAAATCTCGACTAACCTACGCAAGGCCTCCAAAAACTTAATAATGTTCTGCCATCAAATGATATCAATTACAATATCTACCATCAAAACTCTAGCATTTTCTATCCTTTAGAATCCTCTTACACACAAAATAGTTTCATGGCATGATTCAAACATGTATAGCACAAATCATAACCAAAATCTCCCACAAATATACAACCCAATTGATTAAATCAAAGGGTGAGTCCTAAAACAAAACAACAAACAAACAAACACAAAAAGGGTTGGAAAAAAAATTGAAACTTACAAACATCAACCATGACACAGACAAACAATCAACATTACTAACAACAAAGTTAACTATTTTACATGAAAACCAAAAGGGTTGATCTTCAAAGAGGCTAAAAAAATAAAAATGTAACCTTTTTGTTACGATCCATTGAAGAAGATTTGAAACTGGAACGTTTAGGAACTTTGAGAAGATTCAAAGAAGAGGGGTTGTTGTTGGCATTGTCAAGATTGTTTGAATGAAGAAAACCATCGTTATTATTGTGATGATCACGTGATTGAGAGATAATAGGATTGCGACGATTGAAAAATCGACGAATGCCATCAACGAGTGTACCTCCACCACCCATATAGAATTCCCTTCTCCTCAATCTTCGCTAATCCTCCAACCCACCATTGCTTCTCTCTCTTCTCTCTTTTTCTTCCCAATTTATTTTTCTTCTGAATTATTTGATTTTTTTCTCTTTTTTGGAATTTTTTAAGCACGCGTGTTGCGGAGAACAAGAATTCTATGTTTCTAGTATTTTTGTTCATTTTTCCTTTTTTATTATGATGTTTTTTTTATATAGTTTTACTATGATTTAAAAAAAATTAAAGGTAATGCATTCTTATAATAAACTGATTTTACACCATCATCATCGGATAGAATTGTAACATGTCATATTAGTATTTTAAAATTAAGTGTTAAAAGTGTGATTTAGTAGGATATTCATTTGTGATTGGTTGACAATCTAAAAATACTTTACACTATTAATGTATACTCTTTTTTCTCTTTAAAAAAGAAAATTGGTTATGCATCCGCAATGTAATACACTTACGATCAATAATCGACATGTAGTTCATCAAATCACGAAAATTGTTTAAAACTACTTATATGATATGGTAGACTGGTGAATTTTTTATTGAACAATAATGTAAAATTATTTTAAAATTTCAATGCATATCTATTAACATCTTTTTTAAAGACCGGAGAGAATTAAGAGAATTAGTTAGAGAAAAAAAGGAAGGTTTTTCACATGGAACCTTTTATTTTCGTTGTTTCCACGCTATTGTTGTCGATCAAGCCATCAGATAAAGGTGCATTTAAGTCTCCTAGACAGTCGTTTTGAAAAATTCTCATTGAAGGTCAAGGAGTCACTATGAAGGAGGTGGTGGACTTGATTGAAAAATGACTTATGAAAGCCTCTCTTGAAGGAGGAAATTGATTGCTACTAAAGGTCACGATGCATGAGAAGCTTTTTTTACGAACTTTGCAATCCTTAGAAGGTGGTGTTAGTCATTAAACTTCCTAGGAATAATATGGATTGTCATTTGATGAAGGATATGTTAAAGAAGATGTGGAAACTTATCGGAGGTTTTGAGATCATGGACGTTGATAATGGTTTCTTTATGGTCAAGTGTGAGTTGCTCGCAAATAAGGAGAAAATTGTACCATAAGGCCCGTGGATGTTGTTTAACCATTTTTTGGCAGTGGCTCGATGGACTCTAGACTTTGCATCTCTTCTCACAAAAGTGGAGAATAATCTGGTTTGAATTCAATTTCTAAGGCTTTACTTATTGTATTATGATGAAAGTGTTCTTGGTTTGTCATCTGTTATGAGTACTCATGTTAAGGTACATACTAACACCTTGAATGTAGAGAAGGGAAGGTTTGCGAGAATTTATGTGGAGATTGAACTGACCTTGCCAGTTGTCAGAAAGGTCAATGTTAAAAGCCATTAGTACAACGTGAAATATGAAGGTCTTCACATTATTTGCTCCACGTGTGGCTGTTATGGACATCACATCCGTGATTGCAAGAAAACACTAAATAATCTTATGCAACTGGTCATTCCTACAGTGGTGCAACCAAGAGGCCCGACAAAAAACGATGTCTGTGTGAAAGGACAAACAAAATTGAATTAGGAAGTAGGAAATGATAGTGTCGAGATTGTAGCAAAAGAATCTGGAGAAATAAATGTAGTTCATTGTGATTAGCTGGCGGTATAAAGGAAAAATGTAACAAAAGAGTCAGTTATGGTCAAGGGAAATTTTATCCAATAATGCGCCTAGATATCCAGTGAGTTCTAAAGTAAAGGGTGGTTAATGCTTCTTTAAAAGGAAGAAGCGCTAGCAACAAAAATATTGGACTTAGTCGACTTGACGGAGGTTATATGAAATGGCAACCAAATAAGAGTGAACTCACTGCAGACACGTGTCATCCAACATGCATATGGGGCACACGTGGCAAGGGTAAGTCTGCCATTTTGGAACCATACTTTACTCTTAGTGGACCTTCACACAAAAGTGGACCAACTTTTAATTTATGCCCAGCATAAAAGGGTGTGTCTAGTACTGCTAAGTACACCTCTATCATTCTCATAGTAAATTTGGGTTTAAGAACTATCACACTATACAATATTCTACATTTTGAATCAATATCAAGTCAGGCAGATGGAAATAATCAATGCACTATGGAACATAATGTTACTCAAAAAGAGGAATTTATTTATGAAACTCCCATTGAATGGGAGTCGACTACATAAGTTACCTTGTGTCCATGACTTGATTTATCACCTTCGTCAACTTGACTAGTTATGTTAGGTTTCAAACAAGTCATTATGTTTTCCTGGAATATCTGAGGAGCCTCTAATAATAAGGCTAAAAGTCATATGATGGAATTCATTAGAAAACACTTTCCAACGTTTCTAATCGTTATGGAAACACACATTGGTTTTCGTAGGACCAAATATTTATGGGATATAGCTGAATATATGAGTATTCACTATGTGGATATGCATGGTCAATCTTGAGGCATTTGGGTGTTCAAGAAGAATGGTAGTAATATTGTAATTGTCGTGCATGATATCTTTATGCATACAATTACTATCAAACTATCATTGTGAACTTCCTTTTGGCATGTAACTAGAATTTATGCTAGTCTCGTGTACACTTCTCGTATTGTCATGTGGCTTCATCTCTTTGACCGAAGGAAGACTGTTGATGGCTCTTGGATGTTAATTGGAGACTTTAATGACATCATTCATCCGAGTGAACAAAAATGAGGCAATTTTAATCATTTTATGGAAATTGTTTTGTTAAATGTCGTTGATCAATGTAATTTAGTTGAAGTAGACATGACTGGTGAGAAATTCACTTGGAATAGGCCTTGTACTGGTAATCAAATAGTTTGTCGCAAGCTGGATAGGGCCTTGGTTGACGTTGCTTGGTGCATGGCGTTCTCTAATGCATATATTAGGGGATTGTGTAAATTTCATTCTAATCATAACCCCATTCTCCTTAGATATGGCCTTTTCTTCCAAGACTATGATTCGCATGCTTTTAGGTTTGAGGGAGTTTGGATCACTCTTCTATAATACTCTAATACACTCTAGGTTGCTTGGGGAAATCCATGTATGGCATTGTAACTTATCTCCAGAATATGCAGCATGATTCTATCCTTTTTAATAAGGAAAGTTTTGGCAGTATTAGCAAACTAAAGCACAACATTAAGAAGAGACTCAGGGGTATACAACGCTCTTTAGAGAGAATAGATTCGACAAGACTAGTTTATCTTCAAGATGAGCTTCAATGGGAGTATTATGAGATCATGACACAAGAGGATATTTATTGGTATTAATAGGCTAGAGATGATTGAATTAAATTTGGATATTATAGCACCAAAAAGTTTCATAACAAAACGTTAATTAGGCGGAAAAGAACTAAAGTACATGGCGTTCATCTTCCAAATGGTGTTTGGTGCAATGATGATACTAATCTCAAGGAAGAAGCACTGTCTTTTTTAAAAGGTCTTTTCTTCCCTACATTTCTTGCACTCCCTGTAAGTTTGGGTAACTCAACTATGGCTTTGATCCTTATTGAAGAAGCCCAACACTTTGACTCAACAGGTGACAATGGAAGAAGTTGCTTATGCATTCAAGGCGCATGTCCTGATGAACTCTAGTGTATTTTATTTAAACAATTTTGGGATATAGTTGGAGATGACATTATCCAACTTATATCAGATACTTTTGTGATAGGTAGATTTCACTCCCCACTTTTTCAGAATCTTATCGTATTAATTCCTAACATGGATTGCCCCTAAAAGTTTAAGGAATTCAGACCCATTAGCTTGTGCAACACTATTTACAAGCTTATTAAGAAGATTGTGGTTAACAAATTATGTTCTTGTCTAAATTAGATAGTTAGGACCTTCTAGAGTGGTTTCTTGCCTAATAAATGGATAAATTATAATGCCATTATCCTCCAAGAAATTCATTTTGTGCATAAATCTTGAAATTCTGGCAGCAGATACTCAATGTCACAGTGAATGTTGTGACACCGTATCTGACTTTCTATAAGACAGTAAATAAAAACAGTAAAGAACACAGTCAATTGTTTACCCAGTTCAGTGTGAAACAACACCTACTCTGGGGGCTACCAAGCCAGGGAGGAAATCCACTATAAGAGATATTAATTCAGGAATAAACCAACCAGTTTATCTCCTTCACTTAAGACCTACCCAATGCAACTTCAATCTAAGTTCAACTTAAACCTGAGTTCCTACTCACTCCCCCTCAATCACAGCAGTGATACTTAAAACAATTGACTAATGAAATAATGAAGACACTCTTCAGAACATACACTTGATTATGCTTCACAGCTTTTTAATCAAGTAACACAAACACTCGTGCTTCACAGCTTTGAGTGATACATAAACCTTACTTGACTTTGCTTCAAAGCTTTAGTCAAGAGACACAAAACACTCTTGCTTCAAAGCTTTGAGTGATACAAAAACTCTTACAATCAAAACCTATTCCAAGTCACTTATCACAATGATACTTGCTTGGATTACAGCAGTTAAAACTATACAGCTCCTAAGTGATCTTCAGTCCAAGAGTTACCCTCCAATCAACAATCCTGTTGAATATATATGCAGCTGTTTCTTCAGTTAGGGTTTCCACAAAAAGCTAGGGTTAATTAGGTTTAACCTTAAGACTTGGTCACAAGACTTTATCAACCAGATTAGGGTTGAGCTAGGTTAACCTAAAGTCCACGTGAGATTCTGTTCTGGAATGAAGGAACCAAATTCCTGAAAAATCTCAGAATTAACCAAACTGCATAACTGTTAGATCAGTACAGGATGTCTTAACATTTGTTATGACATCAGAATTCCTGTTTACTGATTTTGGTAGAAGGCAATAAATGTGATCATTGCAAAATGCTCAGATACACACTCATAAACAGTAGCTACTGTATGCCATACTTTTTCTGCATAAAGTACATAATAATCCAGAATGTTATGACATCAGTCATGACATTTACACACCTGGTTTTACCAAAAAATACATGCCAATAACTAAACACTTACAAACTCCCCCTTTGGCAGATTTTTGGCTAAAACCCCTAAGCAATCAGAGAATATAGAGCAGCAGAATGAATATGTCTGCAGAAAAATATAATGTCTACCAAGTAATTAACACAAAATATCTCCCCCTCTTTAGCCACAAATGGGCCAAAGATACATGTACTTATATGTTATACAGTTATCCAAAATGAGTAATAAAAACAACAAGAAAAACTGAAATCACTTGCATCAACAGGAACCAGCATCAGGCTTGTCAACTCCACCAAACTTTAAGCATTGTCATCTTCAGAGGAACTACTTTCTTCAGCATTGAGCTGATCTTAAGCAGCACCCTCTTCCCTTCTGTTTCCTTCAGTCTCCTCCTGTTCTAATTTGGCAATTAGGCTTTCTAGAGTCTTTTTCCTTGTCTCCAGCTCTTTGCAGGTCTCTTTCAATACAACTATAACATCAGATGTCTTGGACTGAGTTTTTACAGATGATGTCTCAGCTGATGTTATGACAATGTCAGGAACATGAGATCCCTGAAATAGCTTGTAGTGTAACCCAAGAGCATGAGCTCTTTTGCAAGCAGTGTCTCTTTCCACCAGGATATCAGGGTACTGAGCAAGGATAATTCCACATAGGAGGGAGGGAAAGGCAATTGGGCCTTTAACAACATAGCTACCAGCATGTTTTAAAGTTTGATAAAAAATATACCTGCCATAGTCAAATTCAGTCTTGGTTCCAACAGCATAAATGAATCTCCCCAATCCTGTAGAGATGGTTGATTTATGGTTAGTAGGGACCCAGTTGGCTGCACCAATCTTGTGCAGGATGGCAATTTTCATGCTTAGTTTGCTGGCATTCAGCTTGCCTTTTAAGGGCCATCACTTGACTTGTTTTGCTGTGATGGTTTGGCAAACTTCATTGTCAGTGACTTCTAGTTCAGGGCAAGCCTCATTTGATCTTCCAAGAAATTTGTTGATTTCAGATGGAGAGAAATTAACCCTTCTTCCTCTCACATAGACACATTCAAAGTCAGCTGACCTTCCATCAGCACATTCATCAGACAAATTCACTATGAATTCCTTGACCAGATTTTCATAGCATTTGGTAAATTTTACCACAGTCTTCATTAGTCCAGCAGCTTTGATTAGGTCCATGATTTCCTTGCAATCCATGGCACCATTGTTTAGTTCTCTTTCCAAGGCTATTCTCTTCAAGCAAACATACTTCCATCTGTTGGCATTTTCAGGGTGGTGAAATGAAATGTTGTCAGTGGGGACTTCAGGAACTCTAGCCATTTTGCTGGAAGGGAGTTTCCTTCTGAGAGGAATGTCTTCAGCATCAATTTCAAATTCTGATTCCTCATCAGAATCAGAAGGCTCAGGTTCTTTTCTCTTCTTTGTTATTGGTTGTCTCGCATGCTTTGAGAGACTCCCAATATGCACTTGGGCTTTCACCTTCCCTTTGAACAGTCCAGTCTTCACAGTTTCTACACCAGTCTTGCCTTCAGACCTGGTTTTCTTATCAGCAGATTTCTCTTTGGTCAGACATTTTGCAGCATCCTGATTACCCTTTCTGTTCATCATTCTCCTAGCTATGCTAGGGTTGATATTTGCAATTAGGTCATTGTCTGAATATTCCTCATCCACATCAATAACAGGTGGTTCAACATTCTTCTTTGAAGGGTTCTGAATATCATCAAGGTTTTCAGATGATTTCTGAATGTTGTCATTTTGTGTCTCAACATTCTCAGAGACATTTGGATTTGCTTCAACATTTGGGCTTGCTGATTCTTGATTTAATGGAACAGAGATCCCTGGTACAGAGTGGTTCTCACTCAGTATTCTAGTAACAATCCTAGCTATTGCTTGGTGTACATAAGCTGATCCTTCCCTATTTGGTACAGAAGATGAAGGTTGAGAGGGATTACCGGATGAAGTAGCTTGAGACCTTCCTGCATGCCTTGTTCTCAGCTTTTTGACCTTGGAGGGGTTAGTTGCCATTTCTCTAAGAGGAGTAATCTCCAGGACTTCAGAATCCATGCATGAGGTGATTGCCCGAGAATCTTGATCAGATGATGAAGATGAAACGGTCGTCTTGGATGAGGATGATGTTTGAGACATTTTGATTGACTTAGAAGACCAGTAGTAACTAGAGAGAAAACTTTGATTGAGAGAAAGGGATTTGTTGCAAGGTTGAGAGAGGAAGGAGGCAAATGAGTGTCTATTCAACTTCTTGACAATTTTGAAAGAATTGGGAAAACATATGATTAACCCACTCAAAATAGACTTAACAAAAATAACTCCTTCAACCCTTGTTTTAAGCAAAATTAATTGCTACAATTTCTCATGTTGGCAAATACCCAACTTGCCCCTCAAGTTTTCAAATAGATTTGCATCAAGTGCCTTGGTATACATGTCAGCCAGTTGTAGCTCAGTGGCAACATGTTCCAGATTAATTGTTTTCTCCTCTACAAGGTCTCTGATTAAGTGATGTCTAATGTCAATGTGCTTGGTCCTGCTATGCTGAATAGGGTTCTTGGAAATGTTAATTGTACTCAGATTGTCACCGTACAATGTCATAACATCTTGTGTGACATTATACTCAGTGAGCATCTATGTCATCCAGATAATTTGAGAACAACTACTACCAGCTGCAATGTATTCAGCTTCAGCACAAAAATGGAAAGGAAGTCTTTTGGCATGTATCATAGCTCTGGCAGATTCCTGTATGGTCCTATTTTTCTTCTCTTCAACTTCATTTTGTTGAGGAGTTATAGGAGAAGAGAATTCATGACTAATTCCTTCTGAGGAACAGAAATCATTAGACTTACTGTTTTCAAATTCCTTGCCATGATCACTTCTGATTCTGACAATACACCCTTCTTTTTCTCTTTGAATTCTTTTGCACGGTTCTTTAAAAACTTCAAACACATCAAATTTTTCCCTAATGAAGTTAATCCAGGTGATTCTGGAAAAGTCATCCACCACAACATAGGCATATCTCTTTCCACCAAGACTTTCCACCTGCATTGGTCCCATATGAAGAAGTTCTAGAACCTTAGAGGTGGTCAGATGTCTTGACTTTGGATGTGACATCCTAGTCTGCTTACCAACCTGACATTCACCACAAACTCTCCCTTCATCAATTTGCAGTCTTGGAATCCCTCTGACTGCCTCCATGGAGATACTCCTTTTCATTCCTCTTAGATGAAGATGGCCAAGTTTTTGGTGCCACAGTTTCACCTCTTTTTCTTCTTTGGCAATAGAACACACATTGGAGTAGTTAGTGTTCTCAGGCTTCCACAAGTAACAGTTGTCTTTAGATCTGACTCCTTTCATTACAACCTCTTGTTTTTCATTAGTTACAAGACATTCAGATTTTGAGAAGTTGACCTTGAATCCTAGATCACATAATTGACTGATACTAATGAGATTAGCAGTCAGGCCTTTTACCAATAGTACTTCATTCAGATTTGGAACTCCAGGGCAGTCCAAATTACCAACTCCTTTGATTTCACCTCTAGCACCATCTCCAAAGGTCACATAACTAGTGGTGTGAGGTTTAACATTATTGAGAAGGTTCTTGATTCCAGTCATGTGCTTAGAACACCCACTGTCAAAGTACCAGTCTTCCTTTGCAGAGACTTTCAGGGAATTGTGGGCTATCAGGGCAATAGTCTTTTTCTTCCATTGAGGAGTATGTGGTACCCTGTTAGGTTTGACACCTGGGTTCTGATTAGGGTATCCATACAATCTGAAGCAGAAAGGCTTTATGTGACCAAACCTCCCACAATGATGACATCTCCATCTTTGGTACTTTTTCTTCATATTTCTTTGTTCCCAATGTTGAGTGTTATGTTGTGACATCTGCTTTGACCTTTGTTTATCAGACCTGATCTTCTTGTCTGCACCAGATTTATTTGCTGCCACAAATCCTAGACCAGACTTGTTTCCCACATTTTGTCCAACCTGAAGGATTTTTTCCAATTTGTCAGTTCCATTTGTCAGCATCTTGACAGATTTGGTCATCTGGTTCAGTTTTGAGTTCAGCATTTGAACTTCCCCTTCTAGATGACTTATAGTTTCAAGGTCTGCCCTTTTTTCAGCCTCCAACTTTATGATGAGCTTTGTTTGTCTCTCATTTTGCACACAGACTTCAGCACTTCTGATACACAATTTCTTGTAAGTATCAGCCAGTTCTTCAAATGTCACTTCCTCATCACTAGTGTCACTTTCAGAGGTACAAACACCAGTTAGTGCAGTAACTAGTTTGGCAGATTCTTCTTCAGAATTACTTTCTGAATCACAGTCAGACCAGGTAACAGTCATTCCTTTCTTTTGTTTCTTAAGAAAGGTAGGACATTCAGCTCGAATATGCCCATATCCTTCACAACCATGGCATTGAATTCCTCTGCCTTGATTTCCCTTCTCTTCAGACCTTGGTCTTCTGCTGGAGTCATAGGATCTGTTAATGTCAGAGGGGATGTTCTCAACATTTGACCTTGACTTTGGATCCATTCTCTTGATGAGTTTGTTGAATTGTCTTCCAAGCATGGCTATAGCTTCTGAAATATTTTCTTCTTCATCCTCCTTGTTTTCATCTTCAGTGTTGGATACAAGTGCTATGCTCTTGTTTTTCTTGTCAACATTGTCACTGATCCCCATCTCAAAAGTCTGAAGAGACCCAATGAGTTCATCCACCTTTAACTTGCTGATATCCTGGGCTTCCTCTATAGCAATTACCTTCATTGCAAATCTTTTAGACAGGGATCTGAGAATCTTTCTCACCAGTTTTTCTTCAGACATCTTTTCTCCCAATGCTCCTGAGGTGTTGGCCATCTCCAAGATGTTCATGTGAAACTCATGGATGGTTTCATCTTCCTTCATTCTTAGATTCTCAAACTTGGTAGTCAGCATCTGAAGCCTTGACATTTTTACTTTGGATGTGCCCTCATGGGTAGTTTTGAGAGTGTCCCACACTTCCTTGGCCAGTTCACATTGATGTACTAGTCTGAATATGTTTCTATCAATTCCATTGAACAAGGCATTTAAAGCTTTGGAATTACCCAAGGCTAACTCATCTTCTTCTTTGCTCCATTCTTCCTCAGGCTTCAGACTGATTGTCCCATCTTTCTCAGTTATGGTGGGATGGTTCCATCCTTTGTCAGCAGCTCTCCAAGCCTTTTTGTCCAGTGATTTTAAGAAGGCAATCATACGAGGTTTCCAGTAGTCATAATTTGTTCCATCCAGAATGGGTGGTCTATTTCCAAAAACTCCTTCTTTGTCCATAGTGCCAGAAAGTGATATCCCTAGATCTCACCCAGTAATACAGGCAGGGTGCCTGCTCTGATGCCAATTGAAATTCTGGCAGCAGATACTCAATGTCACAGTGAATGTTGTGACACCGTATCTGACTTTCTATAAGACAGTAAATAAAAACAGTAAAGAACACAGTCAATTGTTTACCCAGTTTAGTGTGAAACAACACCTACTCTGGGGGCTACCAAGCCAGGGAGGAAATCCACTATAAGAGATATTAATTCAGGAATAAACCAACCAGTTTATCTCCTTCACTTAAGACCTACCCAATGCAACTTCAATCTAAGTTCAACTTAAACCTGAGTTCCTACTCACTCCCCCTCAATCACAGCAGTGATACTTAAAACAATTGACTAATGAAATAATGAAGACGCTCTTCAGAACATACACTTGATTATGCTTCACAGCTTTTTAATCAAGTAACACAAACACTCGTGCTTCACATCTTTAAGTGATACATAAACCTAACTTGACTTTGCTTCAAAGCTTTAGTCAAGAGACACAAAACACTCTTGCTTCAAAGCTTTGAGTGATACAAAAACTCTTACAATCAAAACCTATTCCAAGTCACTTATCACAATGATACTTGCTTGGATTACAGCAGTTAAAACTATACAGCTCCTAAGTGATCTTCAGTCCAAGAGTTACCCTTCAATCAACAATCCTGTTGAATATATGTGCAGTTGTTTCTTCAGTTAGGGTTTCCACAAAAAGCTAGGGTTAATTAGGTTTAACCTTAAGACTTGGTCACAAGACTTTATCAACCAGATTAAGGTTGAGCTAGGTTAACCTAAAGTCCACGTGAGATTCTGTTCTGGAATGAAGGAACCAAATTCCTGAAAAATCTCAGAATTAACCAAACTGCATAACTGTTAGATCAGTACAGGATGTCTTAACATTTGTTATGACATCAGAATTCCTGTTTACTGATTTTGGTAGAAGGCAATAAATGTGATCATTGCAAAATGCTCAGATACACACTCATAAACAGTAGCTACTGTATGCCATACTTTTTCTGCATAAAGTACCTAATAATCCAGAATGTTATGACATCAGTCATGACATTTACACACCTGGTTTTACCAAAAAATACATGCCAATAACTAAACACTTACAAATCTAAAATAAAAAAATTTGGCATGGTGTTCAAAATAGATTTTGAAAAGTCTGTGTTCATGTTAGTTGGTATTTTTTGGAATTTTGTTTGAAGTGAAATGGGTTCCATCCTATTACTATAAATTTGATCATGCATTGTGTAACTGACTCCTATATGTATATTCTTTGGAATGGGAGATGACTGCCTAAATTTATCCCGACTAGAAGTTTACGACAAGATGACTCATTTCACCATATCTCTTTGTTATCTACATGGAATTCTTTCCATATACAGTCATCAAGGCAGTCGATGATCCTAATGGTTGATATTTCCCATCACCATGTATCCTTAGATCATATACTTTCTAAGAGATGTATACTTAAAAGTATACTCTTTCTTGGCACAACTTCATTAATAATCTTCAAGGCTCAGAGCTGCAAAACACTAAGGTTTCACCTTTGGTGTCCACGTCTTCTTATGTCCATGTGAATTAGTTCTAGAATATATAAGGTTGTTACGTTTATATTTTTTTTTCAATTTATCAAAACAAAAGAGTTCCAATTGACATATTCTCTTATATTGCATGCACTTATAAACTTGATGCTTCTTTTCCTTATGAACTATATCTTTCCTAAGTTTTTTTTTATCTTTTTTAAATCCTATTCTATTTTTGTTTATGGAGAATATTTAACTTGATAAGATCAAGTCAAGCTTCTCTTTTCCTTGGATAAATTTTCTAGGGTTTCATGCAAGTCAATAACTTCCTTTTTTAGAGATACATAAGTTTCACATGTTTCTCTTGTCTTTCTAAGCTTAATTATTGTTTCATTGAATAATTTATTACTCTAGTAGTTGACTACTCATTCTAAGAAGTTGCTCGTAAGATGGTTTAACACTTGGAACAATATCTTCCTTGTAGGATGTAACGCCCGTTAATTTAATTAATTATTTAATTAAATTATTTTTGGATTATTTGTTGAAGTTGTGAGATGTTGAGAATTGTGGGTATAATTTGTTAAGATTATTATTAATTAATTAATTGGTTGATTAATAATAATAATGTTGGAATTAATTGTATTAGTTGTTGGGATTTTTTTGGTGATAGAAGAAGTATTAAAGGGGTGTGAGAAATTAGGCCCAATAGATATAATACTATTATTATTAAGTTTGGTTATAATAATAGAAATTATTTTGCTTATAATAATAAAAATAGGTTTTGTCAAGGAGAAGAAGAATAAGGGTTGGAAGGGAGAAAAAGAATGTGGAAGTTACAGAGAAGAGGAAAGGAGGAAAAGCGGAATTCGATCAAAAAATTGTAGAGCAACCTTCAATCCAAGGTAAGGATGAGGTTCTGACTCTATAATTGGGTATATGTTGCATGTTACGTGGGAATTAGGTTGTGTGAAATTGTTACTGTATGTGATGGTTGTATGAATAAATTGTTGTTTGCCGTATGTGATAATTGTGCTAACATTTCAGTGATTTGATCGATGAATTGAGTGTTGAAATTTGTTATGTATTGATGTGGGTACAGTTATTATATTGTTGTGAATAGTTGTTGTATTGGTCTAAGATCGTGATAATGGAAAGAATCACTAATCGCAAGAAATTTGGAACGAAGATGCAGAATTGCAACTGGAATTATGGACATGTGTCGAACGACACATGTGTTGATAAAGGGTGTCGACCGACACCATAATTTTGTGTCGAGGGGCACGTTTTTCATGCCGAGGGGCATGGATCCCAATTACAGTATCTCCTTTAGGTGTTTTGCGGTGTTTATTCTGGGTGTCTGTTACCTTATCATGTTATTGCAGGAATGTATGTAGCAGGCTTAGAAAAAGGATGAATAACATTAGAGGTTATTTATTAACAACATAAGTGATAAATTGATTAATTATCATAAGTATAGAAGGTAATATTAATGAGTAGCAGAGTTAGTAAATGTTAGCAGAAAATTAGTAATTAGTAGACAGTGTAATGAAAATTGTTGGTAGCGGTGAATTATAAAAGTAATAGCAGTAGATATTTGGAAAGGATAATTATTAAATTGCATAATTAATAACTGGTATAGTTTTAGTTGCATAGCTTATAGTAGATAACAGAAACATTAGTAACTAAAATATAGTAGCAGTTGAGATAATTTAAGTAGCAGGAAAATAATAGTTTCATTAATTTAGCCGAAAACTAGTAATGAGGCTTAGCAGCAGAATAATTTAGTGGAAGTACTTTAGTAGCAACGTGTTAATAACATTATTGGCATGTGTAAGTTGTTGTGTTGTTGTTACTAATTATTGAAGTTACAGGTGATGAGTTATGTTGTATTGCATCTATAATTGGCAATTATTAAGTTGTAGGCTTATGGCCAATGTTGAATTAAGTTGAATTATTAAGTTGTAGGCTTATGGCCAATGTTGAATTAAGTTAAATTATTAAGTTGTAGGCTTATGGCCAGTGTTGAATTAAGTTGAATTATTAAGTTGTAGGCTTATGGTCAATGTTGAACTAAGTTGAATTATTAAGTTGTAGGCATATGGCCAGTGTTGAATTATTATTAAGTTGTTGTTGAATTGTTGTTAAGTTGTAGTTGAGTTGTTGTTGTTGTTGTTGAATTATTGTTAAGTTGTAGTTGAATTGTTGTTCTTGTGTTGTTGTTGAATGGTTGATGTTGTAGTTGTTGTTGTCGCATGCATAGCATAACAAATTGGCCTGGATTGGCAAAAAGTTGAGGTTGAAGGCTTATGCCTTGTTGATGCCTCTATTAATTGGAAATTTCTAAGTTGGGAGTTCTGCTCCATTTTTAAGTTGGGAGTTCTTCTCCGCTGGTACCACATGCATGTGCATAGTAACTAGTTGCATTTCACGTTGCATATTGAGTTGTTGTGTTGGTAAATTATTTATTATGTTTCGTTGATGTTTTTGTTGTGATTGACGTTGTTTAAAGTTATGAAGTGGTGATTTGGCATATACTAATTCTAATGTAATATTATCATACATATGATTATATTGTTCGATATCTCACCCCTTCAGTTTGAATGTTACCCGATGTTGGTAATGTGCAGGTAATCTAGAGTGAAGGTTTTTTACCTTCAGTAGTTCGAGTCAGTTGCTCTGATACGTAACACTCGAGGGGGGGTGAACTCTTGTTGTTTTATTGTTGATATTGTTTCAGTTGATTGAACCTTAAGTTGTTTTTCATTAAATACTTATTATTTGAAGTTGTTTAGTTGGACAAAGATGATATACTCTTTTAAGTTAAATATTTGATTTCGCTGCATAGTTATGGAAGTTGTTGGTTTTAAAGGATTAATTTATGTTGTTGTTGGTCCATCCAAGTTTAATGTGTTATGTATTTGTAATGAATGCAGTTGTTTTAAGTTGAAATTGTAGCATTCTGATTCGGTTGTCGAATTTTTGTAACTCTTATCTTTATATTAATTGTCATGTAGAATTGGGGTGTTATAAAGTTGGTATCAGAGTTGGTCGGTCCGTCTGACCAAGTTGTTGAGTCAGTAGAGTAGTGTGACAGTTGAATACCGTCGATGTGTTGTTTCTTAGTACGTGACATATATGTGAAACATTTTCGGTGCTTGCTTGATTTTCTAATCGATTGTATACAGGAGTTGGTTTGAAGATAAGTGGGTGAGAAGCTTTTCTTCTTGGATATGTTTTAGTTGTAAGATGTTGGTTCGGTATGGCGACAATACAAGTATTGTTGAAGTTTTTTTGTTTCCCGAATTCGAAGGTGACATGGATTAAAGATTTTGTTTGTTAATAAGTTGGAGCGTCTTGAGGGAGGATGATCATACATTGTTGATGTTTACTTCTCGAAGGATGAGGATCAATGTAACAGTTGTTGATATACGAGTAGAGTATAAATCCCTGATGTTTTTGAAGTTAATTGTTAAGTAACAAGGATAATTTTTAGAACATGTAATTTAGAAAGTTTCGATGCTCCAGCGTTACTGGTGGATTGTGAAGTTATCAGTTTGAGTAGCCCTTGCGTAATATGTCGATGTTTGAATGGTGATAGAGTGCCATATTGTTGTAGACCTTGTCATGGGATCCTTGTGAGTGATTGTAAAAGTTGTTGAATTTGTTGGAATGTTTTGAATCGCGAGTCAGAGTCGCAAATGCAAGGATATGAGTACGATTTCAAGAAATAATAATGGTAAGTGTTGGTACCAGTACAAAGAAATTATGTTATGATGTTATCGTAAGATATGTAATAGTATGTCGCTGCACGACGTTGATGTTCACATTTTCGGATAACTTTGGAAATTCATATCTTGTGTTCCGAGTATTGAATTAGTGTTCCATTTGAACCTATGAGGAGATAGAAATATATATCATATGAAAGTGTTTTCAAATATGGTTGATGCATTCCCATATGGAGGAACTCTGAAGTCGTTTATAGAACTAGAGGCTTTTTTTAGGCATAAATGATTATTATCGCAGTTGTTCGAGACGGGGTCAAGCATAATATGTTGTTGACGGTTAAGTTGAGAAATGAGATGTTCGGAATTAAAAAGGATAGTCGTTCATCATTTCAAGTATGGGATGTTGCATGTGAAGAAAGTTTTGTAGAACTAGAAAAGATTGACGACTGCTCCGGTATTGGTTTTGCCTAATCCGAGTGAATCATTTGTAGTGTATTATAAATGCGTCTAAGATGGGACTTAGTGGTATGCTAATGTTGAATGGACAAGTTGTTGCTTGTGCTTCTATACGACTCATAGTTCATGAGAGGAATTATTCTACGCATGACTTAGAGTTAGCAGCTGTGGTGTTTATGTTGAAGATTTGGAGACATTATCTTTTTGGTTCTAGATTTGAATTATTTAGCGACCATAAGAGTTTAAAGTATTTATTTGATAAGAAGGAATTGAATATGAGACAACGAAGATGGTTGGAGTTGTTGAAAGATTATGATTTCGGTTTGAATTATCATCCAGGTAAAGCTAATGTCGTGGCTGATGTTTTAGGTCGAAAGACTTTACATGTGTCGGTATTGATGGTTAAAGAATTGGAATTAATTGAACAGTTAAGAGATATGAGCTTAGTTTGCAAAGTGACACTGAAGAGTGTTATGTTAGGGATGTTGAAGATTAAGAATGATTTTCTGGACAGTATCAAAGAAGCTCAGAAGTTAGATGTGGAATTGGTAGATTTGATGGTTGGACTTGATCAGTCTGAGAATGATGATTTCAAGTTAGATGTGCATGGTGTGTTGAGATTCCATAATCGAATTTTCATCCCTGATGATGCGGAGATGAAGAAAGTAATTATTGAGTTGGATGATACTTAAACTTCGTGTGAGGCTAAGTGAGTGTAATATGGACCGTGTAATATGTTGAGCATTGGTGTCTCATCGACAAAATCGAATGAGATGGAAATTATGGGATTATTTGTAAACCTCATTGGAGATTATTGGATTATGGTGCTTTAGGTGACTTGAGTACAAGTTCTAAAGGAACATAATTATAGTTTGGTAATGATGGTTTATACTCCATTATGGTTGTCGGCTATCTATTGACAAATTGAGGAACTGATCACCCTTAATCTCTTGTTAATAGTAGATGAGATAGTGTTGGATGGTATAGACTTGTCTTTCTATCTTAACGATGTGTAAGTGATTGATGTTATATTGTGATGATAGTCGCTCACCAGTTTATGTGAATTAATAGAGGAGTGGCTAGGAAAGAGTTAAGACATATTGAATAATTCGGAGTAGCAGGTTTATATGCGAGCTAATGTCGCAAAGTGAAAGATTGAGAATATCAAGTGAACAACGGTTTTATAGTGGATGTTGAAGAAGTCCGAAACTAGATTGAAACTTGTAAACCATATATTTGACAGAAATTTTATGAGGACATTGACGTAAGATGGATGACCAGAGTTACGTAGCTGAAGCGTGATGTGTCATAGTTGCTATGCGTGTACGACTCATTATAAGAGAAGGACTACATATCATGAGCCTATGGGAATGATATGTCCTGATCTACGTGTTTGAATTGGAGGATTGTTGATATAAAGATGATGTGTCAGGGTATTGTGTTTTCTCGTAAATATTTGTTGATTTATAATGATATTATTGTGGTTGTTGGTCGATGGTGAGTTGTGTGTATAATTGTTGAGTTATACTGTTAAGTTGACGTTATAATGATTTTGTTCCTGTTGTCGTGATGTTGTTGTTGGTTACTGTAAAGGATGAATAACACTCCATAATATGATAAAGTTGATTATGTTGGCTATGTTGATATCACTATAAGGGTGATACGACAATATGAATAGAGTTGTTGATAATTGACATACATATATATATATATATATATATATATATATATATATATATATATATATATATGGGAATGAAATTGTGTAAGTGTTTTGGTGTTGAAGATGTTGTTAAGATAATAATGTGATGATGTATATCCAAGTATAAGTGTGTTATGACTGTTACTACTTTAAATGTTGATATGTCAAAATATTGTTAAAGTGGTTGATAAGTTGTTAACGATTATGTCGCAGAGGTGTTGAATGATTAGCATGTGTGTATTTGATTTAAATCATGTTGAGTTATTGTTGTGTCGAGAAATAGTGGTCAAAGTGTTGCCAGACGCGACTTAGGGATCAAAGAGTGTGATGCGAAATTCACGTTAAGAGTGGTAGTATCGGGTAGATTTTTGAGGACGAAAATATTCTAAGTGGAGGAGAGTTGCAACGCACGTTAATTTAATTAATTATTTAATTAAACTATTTTTGGATTATTTGTTGAAGTTGTGAGATGTTGAGAATTGTTGGTATAAGTTGTTAAGATTATTATTAATTAATTAATTAGTTGATTAATAATAATAATAATAATAATAATAATAATAATAATAATAATAATAACTCTGATCTTTATATCAATTGTCAGATAGAATTTGGGTGTTACATAGGATGCTTTTAAGAAAATTTCGTCTTCTTAGTTGGAAGAAGTTTCTTTCATATTTCTCCCGAGGTTTATGTCTCTCATCATCTTGTTTGTTCAAATGTTGAAGAGATTTCTTCTTCTTCTTTATTGTTTCTCGAACAAGAGATTCCTTTTATGTTAACTCTTCCGAAGATCATTCAACTACTGAGTATGTTTTTCGAAGAATTTCACCAAATTTGTATGATAGGAGTATGGTGAAGTTGATGATTATTCAGTTTTTACTTATCCATCTTTGAGTAATTGAACTAGTTCATGAAATTTCTCTATAATTTCCTTCTTTCTTGATTTTCCCCTAAAATTCATGAAGGTTCTCATCTTTCGGTTTAAGGATTGGATTATACTTTCAATTATTAAATCTTAGATATTTATTAGTGATACAATTTCCGACATAGTTTATGATGTTTCTAAATTTCAATAAACATTTAAAAGAAACATTTTCATCTTCTCCGCCTCGTGTGTTCATCTTTTCTTGTTTGATACTTAAAGAGAATCCATATATCATTTTAAGAGTATCACACATTTGCTTGGCGGTTTTACAATGAAGGATATGATAAAGTTTACTATTATCTAGAGACATTGTTATAAAATTATTGATTTTAAAACCTATCTCCAACTTTCTCTTTTCCTATTCAATCCAAAGGGATTTGGTTTTATCTTCTACTTTTCAATTTAATTGGTAAGCATGGATAAATAGACCATTGATTATAATTTCCTATAATTCATGATTTTTTACTTTGAAGAAAAATTATAAACCTAGCTTGCCACATCTCTAACCTACTACTACTAAAAGGTGTTAGTGTGTTTAGAAAGTATCCCCTTAAAGGTGTGTTGTAAGTCTTCCTTCTAAGATGATTAGTCCTTAAATAGGAGTAAGACTCTGATGTCACTTGCTGAAAATGTGATTTCACACACAAGAGAGGGCGAATTGTGTGGTTCAGAAAAATATGATTTTGAAACATTTTGCGGATTAAAATCAGAGTTTAAAACATTTTAAAAATGGCTTAAATATTAAGCAGCATAAAATAAATTGTAGAATATAAATTGCATAAAACAAAGAGTTTAGGGAAAGAGAGAATATCGAGATTTATAGAGGTTTTGTCAAACAAATAAAAAAAAACAATTCTCTCCCCAATAATTGATCTTGAGAGTATCTGGTATACTTGAGAGATTTTAGTAGGTTATACTCATAAACCCTCCTTATACAAGGAAATTTGAAGTTTAAGGTTGACTTCCAACCAAAAAATAGACAACAAAGTAAAGCGGTGAGTCTTCCTTCTAAATGATGGATCGAAGCAGTTAGTGAAAATTTATGGCACTTGCAACACATATTAATATTGATGTCCCAACATCAGAACAATGTCACTACAGATGTTACAATATTTGTTTACAGGAAGATTGTAAGTAATATTGAAACTAAACTGGAGAATGATAAATAATACATAGAGTTGTTAACCCAAATTGGTAAAACATCACCTATATCTGGGGCTACCAGGCCAGGAAGAAAATTCACTAAAACAGTATTAATTCAAAGCCTAAACAATCCTAGTTTACAACTACTCACTTAATCATTATCTTGTGCAACTTCTACCTAGAAATCATTATCTAAATATGAGAAATCCCATCTAACTTCCTAATTACCTCAGTGATATCTAACAGTACCAATCCTATCGACTATATCAAGAATAACCCAATTTAGAAGATTACACTTTAAATACAAAACTCAACTCTTTTTCTTAAAAGCTTCAAGAGTGAGAACAATAACTTGACAAACCGTCAAGTGACAATCAGTCTACCACATAGTATCAAAAGATACATGGGTGACTTACACCCACACAAGATACTCTCAAAACCTATGACTCTAAGCTTCCCATACTTATGAAAAACTTAATTTAAAGAATTTATAAATTAGGTTTAGGTTTTCTCTTTAAATACACCTTTGTAGTCCATGGGCTTCAAAATCTGCATCCAGATACTTCTTGATCCACAAGTTAAGTGATGCACCGATTGTGCAGTAAAATCTCCTTAAATCTTGGAACAAACAATACCAATTTTCCTAAATTGTCTCAAGGTCCAATTTAGTAACTTATGCACACATGGAGATACAAAACTTGTTCCAAATTAAATCTTATTGACTTGTGAAATTTACTGAGACATATCCAAAAGGAATGTCACATAATCCAATTAAATCTGTAAAGACTTACAATAGCTTGTACATGTTCTGGTACAAAATGTCATAACAAAACATCTTTCTTCAATGAACCTGCCCAGTATGTTAAAATATCTCCCATGATATCTTTGTTGTGAACCATGTTTTAGCAAAATTATTATCATTCCCAAAACCATGGTACTGACAATCTTCCCCTTTGGAAAATTTTGGCTAAAACAACCAAATCCCAATTAAACTAGAGAGACAAATAAAACCATAAAGGAATAACACCATAGAGAAATAATATCGTAAAGGAACAAGACCATAAACATAAGGTACATTCTAAACATGTAAAATTTATACATGAGGAAGAAGATAACTTGCATCTTCAGAACCATCCAAGTTACTCCCCCTAAACACAAAACTAGTTCTTGTCATAGAGAGATAAATCTCTCCCTCAAGAACTCAACACTTTAGAAGAACATGTATCAGAAGTGACACACATAGCTCAGAGTACAAGACACAACAATGCTCATAACTCATAACACAAGACACGTGTAATACTGTGGGAGAACTGACTTGGGTGTTTTGCGTTTTATCGCAAATGTTGCGGATAGCAAGAGTCACCACCGACTTTTCTTTTATCCAATAAAAGAAAGGGTGAAAAGAACAGGAAAGACCTTTTGAGAATTTTCTTTAGTTCGGGGGGTAGGTTATGAAAAGGGAAGGTGTTAGCACCATTTTCATCTATAATTATCTACAGGATCTTAATTTCTAGCTCACTTTTAAATTCTTTGTGCTTGTGTATGTTTGAAAATGTTGGAATATATTTCGAAGATGGTAATTTTGTAATGATTCTCGTATCATCGAGAATGTATACAAAATGTTTATTTTTGGAAATATTTTGAAAACACCTTAGTACGGCAAACTTTGTAATGATTCTCGTATCGTTGAGAACGCATACAAAGTGATTATTTTGAAAATATTTGTTTGAAAAAAGAGTGTTTGAAAAGAGGTTTGTTTTTGAAAGTGCGAGGGGGTGAATATGGTTTTAGTTTGTGAGCAAGCAATTACGAGCAATCTACCTACTCAAAAAGTCTCTGTTCTTTTCCTCTTTTAGATAGTGCTACTTTACCATTGGTTGGTAGGGAGCCTAATCATTGGATGTGAGGGACATGTGTGGGTCGTGGTACAGTCATAGAAGGCAACTTGTAAGATGTTTTAGAAATCGTTGTAAGGGACTAATATCGTTTATCGAATGCAACATCTAAGGATATTCGAGGGACTACGATCTTTAAATCGAGGGTCTTTGCTAAAACATCCCACATTTGAGGGACATGACTGTTTTTATTCGAAGCAATAAGTGTGGGTTACCCTAGAAGTGCATGTGTGCAAGTTGTTTTTGATTCAAGTATTTTATCTTTGAATTAGGTTTGTTTAATGCTTGATTTTAAGTCTTGTCACGCAAACCCTAATTACTATCAATAATAAGGAAAACAATAAATTGTGGAAATTAAATGTCCTACGCTATTACAACGCTTTGGGAATGGGGGGTACAAGTTTGTGAATAGAGGGAAGAAAGCAATAAAGCCCTTATTATCTATTACAAACCATTGAACATGAATAATGATAGAATGTACAAAAATGTAAAGAGAAAGAAATTGTTTTTAGGGTTTTTTGATGGAAAAGTTTAAACCTAATCAAGCTAATTAATTTTAATTATAAGAGAAGTTGATTATTATTCAACAATAACCTAAAATCTAAGTTAATTAAAATTAAGAAGAAAATGAAACCTAAGTCTAAGTAATTTTCTTTAGAAAATAATTTGAATGTTAGTGTAATACGGTGGTAGAACCGAATGTTATATTGGTTTTAGGTTTGTATTTGCAAATGTTGCGGTAAGCAAGAGTCACCACCGACTTTTCTTTTATCCAACAAAGGAAATGGTGAAAAGAATATAAAAAGACCTTTCGAGATTATTTCTAAGTAAGGGGGTAGATTATGGAAAGGGAAGATGTTAACACCCTTTCCATCCGTAGTTATCTACGGGCTATTAGATGCTAGCTCATTTTTGAAATACCTTGTGTTTTGTGTATTTGAAAAAGTATTTGGAAAAGACGCCTTAGTATGGCGAACTTTGTAATGTTTCTCGTATTGTTGAGAACGTATACAAAGTGTTTTGAAAATGTTTTTGGAAAGAGTTTTGTGTATTTAAAAAAAATGTTTTTTAGCAAGCATCTAAGAACTATCTACTTTACTCGAAAGGTTCATTCTTTTCCTCTTTTCCTTTAAACAATGCTACCCTACTATTAGTGAGTAGATAGCCTTATCGTCAGATGTTTGAGGGACAATCAAAGGGTCATCGTTACAGTCACAAAGGCAACTGGGCAAGATACTTTAGTAACCACCCTAGGGTTTAAAGATCATACCGATGCAACATCGAGAGGGTCTTTTTTTAGATCTTTAAACCGAAGGGTAGCCACTAAAATTTCTCACGTTTTGAGAGTTGTGACTGTTTTATTCCGAAGGCAACCGAAGTGGGGGTGCCCTAGAGGTGCACATGTGCGAGTGCGTTGTGTTTCAGTTATTTATCTTTGCGTTAAGTTTGCTAACATTTTGTTTTTGATTTTCTTGCCATGCAATCCTATTACCATACATATAAACAGTTCAAATACGTATAATAAATTAAAGTGCGGAATTTAAAACCTAACTATTACATGGCTTCGGGAAAGGGGAAAATTAAATGTCCAAAAAATGGGGAAAGTAAAGCAGTAAATGTCCTAGTTTTTTTAACTATTACAAACCAGGAAGCATGTACAATAATAAGAAAAGGTAATAATAATGTGAAGTAATTAAACCCGCGCGAATTGGAAAGGATGTTTAAAACCCTAGAAAGTTCTAAGTAAAAGAAACTCTTTTTGTTGTTTTTCGTTATTAGGGAAAATATTTAAGTTAAATTAAATCTAACCTTAATTAAATAAAAAAGAAAAGAAGTTTATTAATTAAAATTAATTCCAAAATAAATCTAATATTTTTTGCATTTTTGTATAGGAAATATTAAAAATTTAACCTAATTCTAAATTGGTTTTAATTTATGAAAAGAAGTAAAAAATAATTAACTAAATTAATTATGAAAATTAAAATTAAATAAAACCTAAATCTAAGTTTTTTTATGTTTTTTCTGATTTTATGATTAAATAAAATGATTTTTTGAAATACGTAAATATAAAACAAATGAATAATAAGCTAAAAAGAATAAAAATTAAAAAAAAAGATGGGCCTGGTATTAACTAGCAAATAGGGGGGTGGGATTTGGATTTTTGCTTAGGCCGAATAAGCCTGAATCCAACGCTCCAAAAATGACCTGGTGAGCATCCTCCTTGAGGCTATAGGGTGGAAACGAGCCCCGGGATGGCTGGATATTCTTGTATCAACATGTGATGGCCCAAGTGTGAGGCATGGGATATGAGTGCGGACCTGCGTATCACTGGATCTGCAAAGAAAATATGTAAAAATAGAAAATACAAGACCTGTGATCGAACCCAGGCCTTCCAGCATTATACACGCACCCTTTACCACTAAGCCAACTAACCATTTGTTTATACAAACAACAAAATAATAATATATGTGAAACATAAAAAAAATGCTGAGGTGTCAAACGCGTGCACTGTACTGGGTCCCCCATAATTTGAATGAGCCAATCATAATGATAGATTTTGACACGCAAGCTCCCGGGGGTCAAACCACCATCCACGGTGGTTGACCACCTTCTTCTCCAACCAGTCCAAAACCCTAACCTGCAAAATAGAGAGATTCGAAACCACATATCGAGCTTACCCCCCCTAAATCGCATGTTGCGAATCCAACCATGGCATTGGTTTAGACTGAAAATGATTGTACATGGAGATACGACAAAAACATCGCAGGATTCCCTAACAATGGTGTTTTTCGATTCCTGCCTTAAAACTTACATGTAATACGTTAAAACAAACCTAAAAACAATACCAACATGGATTTATGTATTAAATCCATTTAAATTGCATGAATTGAAAGATTAGAGCGTGATAATCTTAACCTACCGAAGCAGCGAGGTCTGCTTGTTTTAGGATGCTTTAAGCATCGAGAAGGGTTGGTATGCACTTCTGGGATCCTCAGGGTGATGTTGAAACCTTTTGTTAGACTTGAGAAAGGCAGGAAGTGAGAGTTTCAAAATTGCAACTTTGAATGAAATTTTTGAGAATTTCGTGTGGCCTCTCTATGCAACCTATGCGTGCCTTTTGCTTGCAATCTTGCTCTTTATTTATAGAGGAGTGTAATGGTACACAAATTTGGCAAGAATCAATCCATAAAACCAATGTTTAAAACCAAGATCCAACCAATTGAAAACATGCCTTTTTGAGTTATTCTCTTTCCATTCTTATCCTTGCATGAACCTGTACTCCTTTGATGTATTTTTGCATGAAATTATGGACTTCTCAATGGATCAAATCAAGCCCAAAAGTCATGGCCCATTTTTCTTGCATTTATCTTCATTTATTTAATTTTAAATTAAATAAAAATCAAAATAAATGCAAATAAAATCAAAGCCATTAAAAAAATGGACTTAGAGGTCCTTTAAGACACCATGAGTATGTTTGAAATCCAAAAAGTAGGCCCATTGGTCTAAAAATACAAATTTGCTTAATGTGTAATTTTGAAATTCCTCAAAATTCCCCAACTTATGAAAACCATAACTTGTTAATTTTTACCTTTTGAAGATGATCTTGGACTTTTTATAAAGCTCAAGATATCCCCTAAAATCTCTATGTTGACCATTTTTGCATTTGGAGGATTTATCTTGATGGAATTTTCCTTGACAAAAGATGCCTTTTTGTTGACTTTCAAAAAGACATGTAATGTATTGACTCATATCTTTCCAATTATGCATTTCTTAGACATGAGGGAAAAAGATAAGTTGTAGGGAATTGAATTTTCTTCATAATGAGCTTTGGTTAGGGCAAAATGGATGAAGCATGCGAAAGTTATTCCTAGTCAAAGTTCGGTTGACTTTTCCTATAGAAACCCTAATTTAGCAATTCTTGTCTTTTGATGAATTAAGAGCACTATTTGAGGAATCATGATCAACCCTTGATCAAATGATTAATATCACTTAAAAATGTTGATGTTGACCAAAAATCTTAAAGTTTGATTGTATATTGGCAACAGTTGACTTTTGACCTAATATAGTTGATTTTCAAGCATTTGAGCAATTGACTGAGCAAGCTTGTAGTGCAAGGCATGAAACTTGGCATGGACATTCTCGAGGACATATTACGGACCATGGAAATCACTTGAAACCTTTTTAGCCCAAAATTCTTTGTGAGAAGTGAAATCCTAGTTGGAAGTCCATTGCTTAGGAGGAGAATTTGTCTTGCCACTTGGTCAACCTTGAGCAATTTAGGACTTCACTGAGCATGAGAGGGAATATTTTGGGGTACAACAACTGACCCTGTTCAATCTTCTTTAACCTGAGGATTTAGATTGGCTTGTCTGCCTTTCGTAATCTGAAGGTGGAAGATGATTGAACACTAGAGTGCCCAGAAATTTGCACTCACATATACATGAAGTAGCACTATTGGTTGATGATATCGGGAATGGGCTTATAGATTCCATTTGGAGAAAATGATAGAGATTCGTAGGAGATGGCCTTATATATGCTATCCAAAATAAATGATGACTTAGAACTGGAAGAAAATCGGAATAAATCTTTGGTCGATTTACTCTGAGCCATAAGAGGTCTCTTTGTGGGGAATCCTGTTCTTGTTGTTTAAGAAGGACTCCGCTGGGGAATGTTGATTTATGTTTTGGGAATAGAGTCTAGGAGCTTTAGTTGTCCATTACTATATTGGGGAGTTATCTCTTGACCGGGGAGATGAAAGTTAGTTGTTATCTGGTCGAAATCCAGGCTTTATAGTAACTTGCTGAGGATAATAAAGTTGATTATTATCTGGTCGTATTCCAGGCTTCACAATGACTTACTAGGGAATATAAGATTAATTGTTATCTGGTCGGTTTCCAGGCTTTGCAAAAACTTGCTTAATGTTAAACTGTTATCTGGTCGGATTTCAGGCTTCGCAGCAAATTAGATGAAAGGATGAAGCTAATTGCTATCTGGTCGGATTCCAGGCTTCGTAACAACTTACTGAAATTAATCTGTTATCTGGTTGGATTCCAGACTTCGCAGAAAAATGAAGTTAAACTGTTATCTAGTCGTATTTCAGGCTTCACAACAACTTAAACTGTTATCTGGTCGAAATCCAGGCTTCACAGTAACTTGAACTTGAGTTTAACTGTTATCTTGTCGGGTCCCAGGCTTCACAATGTTTTTCTTGAAAGGATAGAAGTTAATTGCTATCTGGTCAGATTCCAAGCTTTGTAGTAATTTGAACTGTTATTTGGTCGAAATCCAGACTTTAAGTAACTTAAACTGTTATCTGGTCAAAATCCAGGCTTCATAGTAACTTGAGTTGTTATCTGGTAGAAATATAAGCTTCACAGTAACTTGAGTTGTTATCTCAGATAATTGCCCCGTCTTGTTTCAGGAATTAATCTGGGACCTGCTTTTGTTGGTTGTTGAGATAGTTACCCTGTCTGGTTTCAGGAATTAATCTCTAACATGGTCTTGTAGATAGTCGCCCCGTCTTGTTTCGGGAATTGGTCTACAATCATTTGTTCATAGATAGTTGCCCTGTCTGGTTTCAGGAATTAATCTGGAACTGTTGAAAATCGTGGATGATATTTGTCTGTTGACCTTTCCTGAAAAGGTAAAGAGTTAGCCGTATGCAATGTCATGATGCATGAAATGCATTGGGTAATGATGTTCTCAAAATAAATGAGACTGTGATGTATGCTATGACGTTTGTAGAATGATGTATGAATGTGGTATATGTATGTACCAATTGTTCTTTGTAGTGTTGTTGAACTGGGAAAATAAATCCCTGACTGCTGTTGGAGATGAAGAATGTAGTTCTTCACTATGCGTTGAAGATGGATTTCCATAACTAGAGAAATAAACTCTATTGGGGAAAGAAAAGTTCGTAAACTGTTTGAGGATTTTATGAAACCCTGTTGGGGAATCCAAGAAACTTATAGAACATGTTGAGGAAAGCTCCAAGGTGCTGGAGAGATAATTGAAACTCTTGATCTGTTTAAGAAATGCCGAAATATCTGAAATCATTAGGATATACGCTGAAGATACATCAGTGACCTGTGGGAAGATGCCCATGTTTCGGTACCTACTGAGGAATGTACCCTTGCTGATAATGAATTTTGTGAAAATGATCCCCTAGGGATGTTCTATGGGGATTTACGGATGGCTTTTTGACATTGTCTTGATTCTTAAAACCCTTAGCAACTGTCTTTCTGTTTCTATGCGTGTATTTGTAAATGGTAATCACATTCAAATGCATATGTTCAAAATTAATCACTGGACGTTTTTGCAAACAAAACAGAAAAATAAAAAACAAGTAGTTTTACACTTTCAAAGAGATATTTTTGTATTAATTTGAAGAAATCTGCCTATAACACGCATCTTTGTACAAGGAGACGAACATCCTAATAAGAGAATGTCGTCGTAAGATATGAAAACTATACAAAGTGATATACAACAAAAACAGCTATGTGAAATAATCCCATTGGGTTCCCATTCTGCTATTGTCTTTATATCTTTAAGCATCTCATCACTTTGCCGCCTGGTAGAAACTGACTGGATTGATCCGTACCATTCGACCTTGTCAATTTGGATAAGGGAGTATTTTTGTAAGGTGATCCAACGGGACATAGTCGTACGCTATATATCCCTAATTTTTTCCCGAACCCTTTTGGTTCACCGGGATGCGCTTATTTTTTCCTAGCCCAGTCAACCTAGCGGGTCTCCTTTCATGCATAGTATCTTTTAACTATGTCCGTGTTTGCTGGATGCGGAAGGCCGTCACCGTCCATAGTGATTAATATCATAGCTCCACTAGAAAATATGTTCTTTATCACAAATGGTCCTTCGTATGTAGGAGTCCACTTTCCCCTGGGATCTCCTTGTGGTAGGATGATGCATTTGATTACTAGGTCACCACTTGATATACCTGACGTATGTCCTTCTTGTTAAAAGCTTTTGGTGTACCCCAAAATTTTCCCTCTCATTTCTAAAAAGATCATCCTAAACCCTTAGGTTTTCTTCTGGAAAGTTTCAAGTCTCGGGTTACAATTTTCCAAGAAACTCATGCACAAGAGCAAAATGGTCAAAAGCACACTGAAAAGTCAAACTTTGGCCTTTTGATCAAAATCAAGTTTCAACAATCATATTTCATCAAGACATGAAATTGGTTCATCAAGAAATCAAAAGTCAGAAATTTATTTGAAAAATAAAATTTCTAAACATTTAGAAAATTTTCTAAGTGTTAAGAAAATATGATAACTTCAGAACTTCTGAGCCAGTTTTCACATAAGTGCGATCAGAATTTGCAAAAATGATTAAGAACATGACTCATCAATCAGAACATATGGAAACTGTGTTCTTAGATCAGAACATGACTCTTCAGCATATGGAGACTATGTTCTACGCTTCGATCAAAACATCACCCTTCGAATCTCATTCTGGCCTTTCCATTCTTCGATCAGAACATCACCAAGCCCCAAAACCTTGTTTTGAACAGTCTGCTGCACTACTATGGCACAGTCCTGCACACAGCTGCCACAACGCTACAAATTGTTGTCGATCCAGTCCACGCCTGCATTTTTCTCAAACCCCATATTTTCACCAAATTAGCATATAAAAGCTATGTTTAAAAAGCAATGAAATAGTATGCCAAAAAGGTTAAAATCCCATTTGTTTTTCTCCTCAAAACCACAATAAACTCATCTATAAATAAGTGGTTTCATCACACGTCTAAGGGGCTAGCTTTTGGAAGGAGAGAGTGATCAAATACAAAAAAAAAGAGAGAAAAGAAAACATTTAAACATTCTTAAACCCAGAATTCTCAAAACAATACCTTTTTTCTTCCCTTTGGAATCAAAAAACACAACATTTTTGTTCCGTTTCTTGCTGACCCTAGAACATTCGAAGGCAGCAGCTCAGGTCCCAAACTCACGCTTCATATTCAAGGTAAGTCATTCTGACTTTGAACTTTTCATTCAGAACATCATTATATATGTAAGTATCATAGTGTTGATACTATCCATATTATTGCCTAAGTAGAAAAATTATGGATCAGAACTTCTTGAAGAAAACTAGGCTCAGAATTAGGATTAGAGCTTCTATAAACTATCGTGCTTTTATTTTTCTGTTTTGCTGTTGTTAAGAACAAAATAAGTTACAGATGCTCTAGCTAATGTAAGGAAGGAGGTGAAGTGTAACACATAACTTCTAGGATGTTTCTCATTGTTTTAACATACATAGAACTTCTAGGATTTTTCTCACTGTTTTAACACAACAGAGAACTTCTAGATGTTTTTTCTCACTGTTGTAGCGTAGCGCACAAAACTTCCAGGTTTTTTCTCACTGTTGTAACCCAACATAGAACTTCTAGTGTTTTCCTCACAGTCATAACACATCACAAAAACTTCTAGGATTTTTCTCACTGTTTTAACATACACAGAACTTCTAGGATTTCTCTCATTGTTTTAACACAACACATAACTTCTAGATGTTTTTTCTCACTGTTGTAGCATAGTGCACAGAACTTCTAAGTTTTTCTCACTGTTGTAACCCAACACATAACTTCCAGGGTTTTCCTCACTGTCGTAACACAGCACACAGAACTTCTAGGTTTTTCTCACTGTTTTAACATAACACAGAACTTCTAGGGTTTTCCTCACTATTGTAACATAGCACACATAAATTCTAGGTCTTTCTAAATGTTTTAACACAACATAAAACTTCTAGGATTTCTCTCACTATTTTAACACTCAACTTCAGCACACAGTGTTGTACCCCAAAATATTCCCTCTCATTTCTCAAAGAATCACCCTGGATCCTCAAGTTTGCTTCATCCAATTCCAAGCCTTGAACTGCAATTTTTCAAGAAAAGCCATCTGCAAGGGAAAAATGGTCATTTGCACACTGGGAAGTCCAACTTTGACTTTTGATCAAAATCAAATCTCAAAAATCATATTTCATTAAGACATGTTGGAATATGAAGTTTGTTTCATCAAGGAATCCAAAAGTCAAATTTTACTTTGGAAAAGTCAAATTCTAAATACTTAGAATTTTTTTCTAAGTGTTTAAGAATTATGACAATTTCAGAACTTCTGACCAGATTATCACCATAACACTCAGTAAATTCTGGACACTCTCAAGGCAGAGTTTGGTCAAAACTTCTGGGCAAGTTTTCAAAAAAGTTCAGTCAGAGTTTGCCACGGTAATTCAAAGAAGGTTAAGAAGCGTGCTGCAAGCTTTCTAGAAAGTCTGAAAGCTCCTTAAGAACATGTTGGAGCCAGAAGATAAGAAGATTAGAGGTTGGATGCTACGCTGAAGCAGAACTTCTGATCCAGAACTAAGCCTTGGTGTAGAATCGCACGTTGCAGGATTTCTGGTTGTGATAAGTCTCATCGTTATTAACGCTCACAACCACTTTGAGTCTTTATCCAAAGGATGTCCACCACGTGTCCCTCTACTGTCTTGGGATAGCAAACTTTGGTACTAGGCTCACGCTTTGTTTTGCTTTTCCTTAAATCCTGCTGACAACTCCAGCTTAAGCATGGTTAAAAGCTGCTAATCAGCAACTAGTTCAACCTATGCCTGCATCCCATAATTGCACCAAACTAGCATATGAAAACAGTGATGAAAAAGCAAGGGAGCAAGATGCCAAATTGATTTAAAATCCCATTTGTCTTTCCCCCCAAAATCACAACAAATTTACCTGTAAATACTTTGCTCCATCACACGTTCAAGGGGTTGGGCTTTGAGGGAGGGGCTGGACTTTGGAGGAGAGAACTATCAAAAGAGAAAAAGTAACCTGTGAAACCCTTTATAAAAATCCAGATTTCCCAAATAGAAAACCAAACCTTTGTTCTTCCCTTTGAATCAAAGAACTTGGCATTTTCTCTTCCGTTACTCTTGCTGATTCCAGAACATCCAAAGGTAGCAGCTCAAAGCTCCAAGCCCACATTCCAGGTTCAAGGTAAGTCTTTCTGACTTTGCATCTTTTTCATTCAGAACATCATTAAACATGTAAATATCATAGTATTGATGTTGTTCATACCATTGCATAAATAGAAAAACTGTGGATCAGAACTTCTTGATTAAGGCTAGGCTCAGAATTAGGATTAGAACGTCTATGAACTATTGTGCTGTTAACCTTCTGATTTGCTGTTTAACAAAAACCGAATAAATTGCTGATGTGCTGATTAAGAGTTGAAATATAGCATAAAACTTCTGATGTTCATCCATAGTCTTAACATACAAAATTTCTAGGATTTTCTCACTGTTTAAGCATGTAGAACTTCTGAGTTCTCTTCACTATTTTAACACACAGAACTTCTATGATTTTACTCACTGTTAATACACACAAAACTTCTGATTCTTACATGCTGATAACGCACTGAACTGCTAATGTTCACTCACTAGCTCAGCATAATTTAGAACTTCTGATGATTCACTCATTGTTCTAACACAACACATAACTTCTGAGTTCTCCTTACATGTCAAATACACTGAACTTCTGATGTTTCCACTCGCTGCTTTCAAACACTCAGAGTTTCTGATTTTTACATGCTGATAACGCACTGAACTGCTGACATTTACTCACTGTTTTAGTGTAATACATAACTTATGACTTGTGGCCCACTGTCTCAATACCACCCAGAACTTCTGTGTTTTCCCTCTAACGTGTCTTTCAGGACCTCAGAGTTTACCAATCCATAACTTCTGATTCCAATGACGTTCCTTTCTGAGTCATCAAGCGCATGGCTTCAAAACTTCCGATCCTTGTTGTTTTGCTTGCAGTAGTATTGTTTCTATCTTTCATTTATTTTCTTTTTCATCATTTTTAATATTAACTCCTTTTTTTATTAACATAAAAAAATATAAAAGTATTTTCTTTTATTAATTAATTTATTTCTTTTTTCATTAAGACAAAAACATTTTCTAAACAAGTCCGTTTCTTTCTTATATTATGCATTTCAATATGGTTGTAATAGATAATTAGGACTTAAATTCCTTGCAACCCCCATTCATAAATTTGAACACCCCATCCCCCTAAATATTGTAATAGCGTAGGACTTTACATTTCTGCAATTTATCGCTTTCGAATGTAAATGCTAGTAATTAGGGTGTGTATGGCAAGATAAAATCAACAAGTAGATAACCCTAATCAAAGATTAAATGCATGCAAATCAAACACACTATTCACACATGCACCCTTAAGGTTAACTCCACTTGTTTCCTAAAAAATGGCCATGTTATGCATGTGGGATGTCTTAGTACAAACAAAAATATAAGATCATAGTCCCTCAATGACGCTATCAAAGTTGCCTTTCGAAATGATCTTAGTCCCTAAAGAAAAATGCTAAGTCATCTAACAACATTGCTATCATGGTCATACGATGACCCAACGCCCGTCCCTTCACATCCAACGATGGGGCTTCTTACCAAATCAATGGTAAGATAGAAACATCTAAAGGAGGAGGAAAAGAACATTTAAGACCTTTTGAGTAGGTAGATTTGCTCCTAGTTGCTCGCTTACTTACAACAAAAACATTATATACACCAACACTCTCACTTTGAAACATTTTTGAAAAACAACACTTTGTACGCGTTCTTATAGAATCGAGAGCCATTACAAAGGAAACCCTTTTCAAAATCACTTTCAAAAACATATCTCACAAACACCTCTTTTGAACTATTTTCGAAACAAACACTTTGTATGCTGTTGCACTCCAAAATTTGCCCTCTCATTTCTCAAGGAATCACCTTGGATCCTCAAGTTTGCTTCCATCCAATTCCAAGCCTTGAATTATCATTTTTCCAAGAAAATCACTCACAAGGGAAAAATGATCATTTGGCACACAGGAAATTTAAACTTTAACTTTTTGATCAAAATTAAATCTCAAAAATCATATTTCATTAAGACATGTTGGAATATGAAGTTTATATCATCAAAAAGTTCAAAAGTCAAATTTATTATGGAAAAGCCAAATTTCTAAGTACTTGGGATTTTTTTTCTAAGTATTTAAGAAAAATGACACTTCAGAACTTCTGAGCCAGCCTCCAGGCAGGTGCAGTAAGAAGTTATGAACATGGTTCAACACATAGTCTTCAGTCAGAACATGGCTCTTCTGCCTCTACGCAAGCTCAGTCAGAGTTTGCCAGGATAATTCAAAGAAGGTTAAGGAGCATGCTGCAAGCTTTCTAGAAAGTTTGAAAGCTCCTTCAGAACATGCTGGAGCCAGAAGATAAGAGGATCAGAAGATGGGATGCCACGCTGAAGCAAAACTTCTGATCCAAAACTAAGCCTTAATGTAGAGTTTCGTGTTGCAGGATTTCTGGTTGTGATAAGTCTCATCATCATTTAATGCTCATTTAATGCTCACAACCACCTTCTTAGTATTTATCCAAAGGATTTTCACCACGTGTACCTCTACTGTCTTGGAATAGCAACTTTGCTACCAGGCCCATGCTTTGCTTTTTTGCTTTTCCTTAAATCCTGCTGACAACCACCATGCTTGCTTCAAAGACAAGGCAGCGCTTCAGCACATGAAGGCTATATATCAACGCTTTGGTCAGAACATGACAAAATCCCAAAACCTTGTTTATACAACTTGCTGCAGACCTATGACCAACAGCTAGCTTAGCCTACGCATGCATCTCATGATTACACCAAACTAGCATATGAAAACTGTGATGAAAAACAAAATGAACAGGATGCCAAAACAGGTTCAAATCCCATTTGTTTTTCCTCCCCAAAATCACAGCAAATTCATCTATAAATACTTGGCTCCATCACACGTTCAAGGGGATGGCTTTTGAAGAGAGAGATTGGCCAAAAGAGAGAAAAGGAAATTGTGAAACCGTCATAAAAATCCAGATTTCTCCTACATAAAAACAAACCTTTGTTCTTCCCTTTGAACAAGAGGACACAACCACTCTTCCGTCTCTCTTACTGACTCATAACATCCAGAGGCAGCCACTCAAAGCTCCAAGCACGCTACAGGTAAGTCTTTCTGACTTTACTTGCTTTTCATTCTAAACATCATTAACATGTAAATATCATAGTATTAATGTTGTACATATCATTGTATGAATAGAAAAACTATGGATCAGAACTTCTAGAATAATGCTAGGCTCAGACTTAGGATTAGAACTTCTATGTTTATTGTGCTGTGATCATTCTGATTTGCTGAACTGAATAAATTGTTGTTGTGCTGATTAGGAGCTGAAATGTAACACAGAACTTCTGTTTTTCACTCATCATTTTCACACATAGAACTTCTAGGATTTTCTCACTGTTTAAGCACGCAGAACTTCTGAGTTCTCTTCACTGTTTTAACACACAGAACTTCCATGATTTTTCTCACTGTTAACACACACTGAACTTCTGATGTTCACCCACTGGCTCAACATAATACAGAACTTCTGATGTTCACTCACAATCTTAACACAGCACAGAACTTCTGAGTTCTCCTCACACGTCAAATACACTGAACTTATGATGTTTCCATCTGCTGTTTTCAAACACTCAGAGTTTATGACTTTCACATGCTGACAATGTACTGAACTGCTGACGTTTGCTCACTGTCTTAGTGTAATACATAACTTCTGATTTTTGGTTCACTAGCTGAGCACCATCCAGAACCTCTGTTCCCTTTCCCTTTGACGTTTTTTTTGCAGGACCTCAGAGTGTACGAATCCAGAACTTCTGATCCCACTGACGTTTCCTGCTGAGTCATGCGTCTGGCTTCAGAACTTCTGATCCTTGTTTCTTTGTTTACAGCAACACACTGTTTCTACCTTGCATTCATTTTTATTTTTATCTTTTTATTTTATTTTATATATTAACATAATAAAATACAAAAATATTTTCCTTTTAATTTATTTCCTTAAGACAAAAACATTTTCTAGACAAGTCCATTTCTTTCTTATATTGCACATATTCAATATGGTTGTAATAATAACTTAGGACTTATTTTTACTTGCAACCCCCATTCATAAATTTGTACCCCCATCCCCTAAATATTGTGATAGCGTAGGATTTTACATTTCTGCAATTTATCACTTTCAAATATAAATACTAGTAATTAGGCGTGTATGGCAAGATAAAAAACAACAAAATAGACAACCCTAATCAAGACTAAATGCATGAAAATCAAACACTCTTTACACACATACACCCTTAGGGTAATCTCACTTGTTGCCTTACAAAAATGGCCATGTTATGCATGTTGGATGTCTTAGCACAAACAAATCGAAAAATACAAGATCATAGTCCCTCGATGATGCTATCAAAGTTGCCTTTAAAAATGATCTTAGTCCCTAAAGGAAAAGTGCTAAGTCATTTCACAACATTGCTATCATGGCTATACGATGACCCAACGCTCGTCCCTTCACATCCAATGATGGGGCTTCTTACTAAAACAATGGTAAGATAACAACATCTAAAGGAGGAGGAAAAGCACATCTAAGACCTTTTGAGTAGGTAGATTACTTTTAGTTACTTGCTCACTCTCAAAATAAATATCCTTGCTACTTTCAAAGAAATCACATACACTTTAAAAACACTTTCTAAACATCTTTCCAAAACTTGAAACATTTTCAAAAGCTCAACACTTTGTATACATTCTTACGAACGTGAATCATTGCAAAGTTTGCCTAAATGATGACACCTTTTCAAAATACTTTCAAAACCACACAAAGCACACTTTTCAAACAAAAGCAAGTGATCTAGGAAGTAACTAAGAGCCCATGGAAAACCATGGATGAAAAGGGTGCTAACACCTCCCCTTTTCATAATCTACCCCCCGAACTCAAGAAAACATCTCTAAAGGTCTTTCCTGTTCTTTTTCACCCTTTCTTATTGGATAAAAGAAAAGTCGGTGGCGACTCTTGCTAAACCGCAACATTTGTGAACACAAACGCAAACACCTCAAGTCAGTTCTCCCACCGTATCACAGAACTGGCGACTCTGCTGGGGATAAGCTTAAAAGTGGGGTTACCTTAGGGCTAGATCACCTTTACTTGCTTAAATTGTTTGATTTGTTTGCTTTACATTTTGGTTCCTTGTTTGGGTTTGTTTTAAATCCTACATCCGGATTTGGGGACACCTTTTAGGTAAGTAGCAATAAACTGTGAGGGAACTGTGTGGGGTATACCGACACGGTTGAAGTAGTAGCTACGTTGATGTGACACTTTGTTTGGTACCAGTAACCCTTGAGTCAGTTAAGGAGAGTACAGGGCCGCCGCGTGGTGTCGTGAAGCATCAACTGACCTTAGAACCTTACTTGACCAACTTGGCCATTAGGAAGTAGCAAGATAACCGGCTTTGGTGTAGTCCGAATTTGGTTGATACTCGATGCTACACTCATTGAGGTTTGAATTTTGAGTTTTGTTTGGTTGCGAGTCAATCGCTTATTGAACGAAACTTGGGGGAAAGATCAGTGATATTGAGATCCCTTAGAACCCAGTTACTATTAACTAGGACAGGTTGAGCCAACTAAACTTCAAGAGGGTACTTGCCTACAAACCCCATGCAAGCTTAAACCTAAGGGCTTGTCTGCTTTGTGTGTATATGATTATTTATATATAAACTTGTTTACCTCGCATATTTGTACATAACATCATAACATCATACCATAGCATTTTCAATAACCATTTCAAGGATCTCGAGGGTCTTTGATGCTGGTTGTGATGAACTAAACGTCTAGCAAGGGGCAGGAGGATTTATTTTCCTTTGACCAAACACTGTCAAAGATCAAGTACGACAAACTTAAGTCAAGGGCTATGACCCACTTGATATGGTGAGCTTAATCCTCGTGGAAGGACATCCACCAATGCAAAGTTCTCCAATCAAAGATGTTGATCAAAATTTAACCTCTAACTCCTTCTTGTGTTTACCCCGCAAGATCCTTGAAAACATGCATCCACATACCATGCATCATATCATGACAGGTTTCTCCCATACAGTTCTCCTTACCTTCCTGCTATTTATTTCAGTAAGATGGATATGGAACAGACTGTAAAAGATCTCCAAGCTCAAAACGCTCAATTCCAACAAATGTTTCTGGCTATGGCTAAGGGGCAAGAGGACTTGAAAGCTCTTCTTCTCAAAGACAAGCGGAAGAAGTCCAAGAAGTCAGTAGGCGTCCTGAACTTGAGAAGAAGACCTAAAGCCCTAGATCTTTCAACTCCATCCAACATGGGGGATAGTCTTGAAGAAGACCTTAATTTGGGGATTGATGAAGTTGAAGCTGACTACTCCGAGGAACAATATCCTCTCGCTGATGACAAGTACAAACAGTTGGAGGATCGCCTCAGTGCTATGGAGATTCAACATATACCTGGATTGGATTTAGGAGACATGGGTTTGGTTTCTGGAGTGGTCATCCCGCCAAAGTTCAAAGTCCCTACCTTTTCCCTGTACGATGGAGTCTCTTGCCCTAAGATGCACTTAAAGTCTTATGTCCGCAAGATTCAACCATACACAACTGATCCGAAGCTTTGGATACATTTCTTCCAAGAAAGCCTAGTAGGGACTCAACTCGAATGGTTCTATCAATTGGAGAGTTCTCGCATCCACACCTGGGAGGATTTAGCTACTACTTTCTATAAGCAGTATCAATACAATGTTGATCTTGCACTAACTCGTGTGCAATTGCAGAACATGACCATGGGTTCCAACGAAAGCTTCAAAGGGTACGCCCAAAAATGGAGAGATATGGATGGTAGGGTACAACCCCCTTTAACTGACAGGGAGCTAATTGACATCTTCATGGGAACTTTGACAGGGCCTTTCTTCAAACACTTGATCGGAAGCTCCTCAGCCGGGTTCACTGAGCTAATACTGATCGGCGAAAGGGTCGAAGCTGGCATCCAAAGTGGAAAGATCTAAGGAGCTACACCTTCTGATGCTCAGAAAAAGCCATGCAATGGGAAGAAAGAGTCCAATGCTGTGTATGGTCAAAAGAGTCGTCATGACCAACACGTGGGGGAAGTCCTGATCTCTAGTTCTGCATCACACCGATAACAGCAAAGGGGAAATCAACAAAGGCTGGACGAGCCCAAAATATAGTTCACCAACATCAATATGCCACTGTCTCAAGCGCTATAATACTTGTTGAGGATGAATGTGATTACATTGATAGGACCTCATCCAAACCCCAAAACTTCTTCTCCTAACTACAATCCTAATGCAACATGTGCTTATCATTCTGACAGTCCCGGGCATGACACTAACTATTGCTGGGCATTGAAGTACAAAATTCAGAATTTGATTGACACCAAGGAGATCGAGTTTGACCTTCCGGAGACTCTAAACATGATCACTACTCCTTTGCCAAGTCATTAAGAGCTTTTGTTAATTTTGAATTTTCAAGTTGTAATCTCTTTTGTTATTCAAACAATTATATATTAATGTCAAACTTTGTTTCATTAATGCATTGCATATGTTTGTCTTGATTTGATCCACTCATTTTCATTACATTTAAACTATGCTTTTTTACTCACTTTATGACATTCAACTCTTGCTAAAAGTTACAAGCCTTTAGAGGGAGGATGACGAAAACAATGCCATATTCTCATACAGTATACTTTTGAACACACCTTGCTAACGATGTACATGCATTCTTTCAAATCCTAAACACTAGAGTTATAAGGAAGATAATCCCTAGTCAACCCCTTCGAGCCAAAGAAGTAGAAGTTTTTCTTTTTCACAAAATTGAAACCTTTAAACAAAACCTGGGGCAGGGTAGTCTCTCAGTTAATTCAAACGCGCGTTAAGCCGCAAACTCTCATCTTGTAATATAACGAATGACGTCAAGAAACATTCCTCTAGAATCAAAAGACGGTGATGGTTCCCTATCACATAGGTAGTCATTATCTCTCAAAAGGAAAATCCCACTAAGTCAAAACCTACGAAGGAGACTTAAGAAAACTGGGGCATCCCGCTGACTGTAATCTCAAAACAAGAACAGTCAGGCAAAAATTAGGGATAACGAATCAAAAGAAAGAGGTCACTACAAATCCTCAACAACATGGAAAATGTTGCAAAAAAAATGACTGCCTTCCAACAAACTCAACTTGTCTGAACCATCACCAAAATGTCATTCCAGACTCAATTGGGGTTCAAACGCACAATTAACTGAGCTTAGGACTGAAGAACATCACGAAGAGCGGGTGGGTACAAATACACTTTGAGCCTTTATCCTTTGTTTCTTAAACCATGAACCAAGCCACGTTAAAACCCTTTAAAAGTCCTAATTGAAGCATGGGTTAGTTCGAAATCATACTGTTACAAAAGGTATCCTGACTCCTGTAAGGCTTTACTCAAAATCCAAAGTTGAATTACAAACTTCTTTACTTGCTGAAAACGCATTTTTCAAAATTTCAAGACAAACATAAACTTTGCATTACTTGAATATCACTGTTTGCATATGGCTATTTGTTTGACATCGGAGAAATTCACACAATGAATATCCAGTGAACGAAAGCTCTCTCAGTGAACCAAATCACTTCAAGAAGGATGACACTTCCATTGACAAATCTCCTATCGATAGAGAGACATGACATGTCACTATCCAGCACACCTGGGGCAGTCCATTCAAGATTCCAAGAAATCTCTCAATAATTGCAGAGTAACCAGGGGAAAGTCTCCATCTTCGTCACTTGGGGCATTAAACGTCAATCCCGACAGAAGGTTACGTACAGTCAAACATTTCCAGGCAGTGCCATAAACACTCGCTACTTGGGGAAATGACAAATCTCCCCAAAATCCTTCTCATAGAATGATTCCCCATCAAGAGTTTAATCTCTAAAAACCTTTACCCAGCTGGGACAACTTCAAGAATCCTCGAGGACTTCCCCAACGAAGTCGTCACCTCTCTAACAGACCGACAACAAGGTTTATTTCCCCAACAAACTACAGATTCCCCAGCTTGAGTTTGCCTCTCCGACTACTACAAATCAAAGGACCACAACTCCTCTTCCCCAGTAGACTACTCTACAATTCCCCAACAAGTTACTGTGAAACCTGGGTCCGACCAGATATCAGTTCAACTTCGACTCCCCAGTAGAGCAACGGACAACCGAGACTCCTGAACTCTTTTACCAAGCAGGAATAAACATTATCCCCATAGAGTTTTCAAGATTCCCCAACGGAGTTCTCCTCACACAACAAAACAGGAATCCTCGGTGGAATCATTCTAAGCAAAGTTTGAAGACACACATACTCTTCAACAGTAGTCCAGGATTTAACAACTCCCCAACATTTGTCGAGGATTTGTTTTCCCAAAAAAATACATTCATTAACATTTCAAATTTCATACATTCTATTTACATACATGATAAGTTCATACAACACAATCTCATTTATTTTTGAGAACATCATGACATCATGCATCATGACATTGCATACAACTAACGTTCTACCTTTTTCAGGAAAAATCAATCAACAGATGGCTACCATCAACCATTTTCAAATAAGTTCCAAGATTAATAGCTGTAACAAACCAGGAAAACTATATGTGGACGACTGATTGTAGATTAACACCTAAAACCAGACAAGACAACTATCAACTTGACCAGCTGAGGCAACCCTACATAGGTTCTCTCTTTCCAAGATGAAGTTTTACACGGACTCATCATTGAAGCAACCCTACACAGGTTCCTTCTCAATTCAAGATGAAGTTTTACGCGGACTCATCATGAAGCAACCCTACACAGGTTCCTTGTCAATTTAAGATGAAGTTTTACATGGACTCATCATGAAGCAACCCTACACAGGTTCCTTCTCAATCCAAGATAAAGTTTTACATGGACTCATCGACAGGCAACCCTACATAGGTTCCTTATTTCCAAGATGCAATTTTACACGGACTCACCATGAAGCAACCCTACACAGGTTCCTTCTCAGGAAATTTCAGATGAAGTTTTACACTGACTCATCATGAAGCGACCCTACACAGGTTCCTTCTCACTTCCAGATGCAATTTTACACGGACTCATCATGATGCAACCCTACACAGGTTCCTTCTCAGGAAATTTCAGATGAAATTTTACATGGACTCATCATGAAGCGACCTTACACAGGTTCCTTCTCACTTCCAGATGTAGTTTTACACAGACTCATCATGAAGCAACCCTACACAGGTTCCTTCTAAGGAAATTTCAAATGAAGTTTTACACAGACTCATCATCAAACAACCCAACCTCCCAATACAGTACAGATACGCACCAGATACGGATGCCATTCTGATACTCATTCAAATTCAACTTTTGATACAGTATGGATATGCTCCAGACACGGATGTCGTTCTGATACTCATTCAAAGACACCCTGATACAGTTCAGATACGCGCCAGACACGGATGCCATTCTGATACTCATTCGGATTCAACTTTTGATACAATACAGATACGCTCCAAACACGTACGCCATTCTGATATTCAACTTACAGATTACATCTCAACAAGAATTTTCGGATGGCATCTACAAGCCCGTCTCCGACAAGATTCTATCACCTCTCCAAATGGCATCTTTAAGCCCATTCCCTACATAATCAATCACAACATCATCGAGTGCAAATTTCTGGGCACTCTAGTGTCCAATCATCTTCCACCTTCAAGTCACGAATGGCAGAATTTCCAATCTAACTCTTCAGGTGTAAGAAGATTGAACAGGGGCAGCTGTTGTACCCCAAAATTTGCCCTCTTATTTGTCAAGGAATCACCTTGGATCCTCAAGTTTGCTTCCATCCAATTCCAAGCCTTGAATTATCATTTTTCCAAGCAAATCACTCACAAGGGAAAAATGATCATTTGGCACACAGGAAAGTCAAACTTTGACTTTTTTATCAAAATCAAATCTCAAAAACCGTATTTCATCAAGACATGTTGGAATATGAAGTTTGTATCATCAAAAAGTTCAAAAGTCAAATTTACGATGGAAAAGCCAAATTTCTAAGTACTTGGGATTTTTTTCTAAGTATTTAAGAAAAATGACACTTCTGAAGTTCTGAGCAGCCTCCAGGCAGGTGCAGTCAGAAGTTGTGAACATGATTCAACACATAGTCTTCAGTCAGAACATGGCTCTTCAGCCTCTACGCAAGCTCAGTCAGAGTTTTCCAGGGTAATTCAAAGAAGGCTAAGGAGCATGCTTCAAGCTTTTTAGAAAGTCTGAAAGCTCCTTTTGAACATGCTGGAGCCAGAAGATAAGAGGACCAGAAGATGGGATGCCACGCTGAAGCAGAACTTCTGATCCAGAACTAAGCCTTGGTGTAGAGTTTTGCGTTGCAGGATTTCTGGTTGTGATAAGTCTCATCATCATTTAATGCTCACAACCACCTTCTTAGTATTTATCCAAAGGATTTTCACCACGTGTACCTCTACTGTCTTGGAATAGCAACTTTGCTACCCGGCCCATGCTTTGCTTTTTGCTTTTCCTTAAATCCTGCTGACAACCACCATGCTTGCTTCAAATACAAGGCAGCGCTTTAGCACATGAAGGCTACATATCAACGCTTTGGTCAGAACATGACAAAATCCCAAAACCTTGTTTATACAACTTGCTGCAGATCTATGACCAACAGCTGGCTCAGCCTACGCCTGCATCTCATGATTACACCAAACTAGCATACGAAAACTGTGATGAAAAAGCAAATGAACAAGATGCCAAAACAGGTTCAAATTCCATTTGTTTTTCCTCCCCAAAATCACAACAAATTCATCTATAAATACTTGGCTCCATCACACGTTCAAGGGGCTGGATTTTAAAGAGAGAGATTGGCCAAAAGAGAGAAAAGGAAATTGTGAAACCTTCATAAAAATCTAGATTTCTCATACATAAAAACAAACCTTTGTTCTTCCCTTTGAACAAGAGGACACAACCACTCTTCCGTCTCTCTTACTGACTCGGAACATCCAGAGGCAGCCACTCAAAGCTCCAAGCACGCTCCAGGTAAGTCTTTCTGACTTTACTTGCTTTTCATTCTGAACATCATTAACATGTAAATATCATAGTATTAATGTTGTACATATCATTGTATCAATAGAAAAACTATGGCTCAGAACTTCTAGAATAATGCTAGGCTTAGACTTAGGATTGGAACTTATATGATTTATTATGCTGTGAACATTCTGATTTGCTGAAATGAATAAATTGTTGTTGTGCTGATTAGGAGCTGAAATGTAACACAGAACTTCTGTTTTTCACTCATCATTTTCACACACAGAACTTCTAGGATTTTCTCACTATTTAAGCGCGCAGAACTTCTGAGTTCTCTTCATTGTTTTAACACACAGAACTTCCATAAATTTTCTCACTGTTAACACACACTGAACTTCTGATGTTCATCCACTGGCTCAACACAGTACAGAACTTCTGATATTCACTCACAATCTTAACACAACACAGAACTTCTGAGTTCTCCTCACATGTTAAATACACTGAACTTCTGATGTTTCCATCAGCTATTTTCAAACACTCAGAGTTTATGACTTTCACATGCTGACAATGTTCTGAACTGCTGACTTTTTCTCACTGTCTTAGTGTAATACAGAACTTCTGATTTTTGGTTCACTGGCTGAACACCATCCAGAACCTCTGTTCCCTTTCCCTCTGACATTTTTTTGCAGGACCTCAGAGTGTACGAATCCAGAACTTCTGATCCCACTGACGTTTCCTGCTGAGTCACGCGCCTGGCTTCGGAACTTCTGATCCTTGTTTCTTTGTTTACAGCAACACACTGTTTCTACCTTGCATTCATTTTGCTTTTCATATTTTTTTTATATATTAACATAAAAAAACACAAAAATATTTTCCTTTTAATTTATTTTCTTAAGACAAAAACATTTTCTAAACAAGTCCGTTTCTTTTTTATATTGTACATATTCAATATGGCTGTAATAGTAACTTAGGACTTATTTTTACTTGCAACCCCATTCATAAATTTGTACCCCCGTCCCCTAAATATTGTAATAGCGTAGGACTTTACATTTCTGCAATTTATTGCTTTCAAATATAAATGCTAGTAATTAGGCGTGTTTGGCAAGATAAAAAACAACAAAATAGACAACCCTAATCAAGACTAAATGCATGCAAATCAAACACTCTTTACACACATGCACCCTTAGGGTAATCTCTCTTGTTGCCTTACAAAAATGGCCATGTTATGCATGTGGGATGTCTTAGCACAAACGAATAGAAAAATACAAGATCATAGTCCCTCGATGATGCTATCAAAGTTGCCTTTCAAAATGATCTTAGTCCCTAAAGGAAAAGTGCTAAGTCATTTCACAACATTGCTATCATGGTCATACGATGACCCAACGCTCGTCCCTTCACATCCAATGATGGGGCTTCTTACCAAAACAATGGTAAGATAGCAACATCTAAAGGAGGAGGAAAAGCACATCTAAGACCTTTTGAGTAGGTAGATTACTTTTAGTTACTTGCTCACTCTCAAAACAAATATCCTTTCTACTTTCAAAGAAATCACATACACTTTCAAAACACTTTCTAAACATCTTTCCAAAACTTGAAACATTTTCAAAAGCTCAACACTTTGCATACATTCTTACGAACGGGAATCATTGCAAAGTTTGCCTAAACGATGGCACCTTTTCAAAATACTTTCAAAACCACACAAAGAACACTTTTCAAACAAAAGCAAGTGATCTAGAAAGTAACTAAGAGCCCATGGAAAACCATGGATGAAAATGGTGCTAACACCTTCCCTTTTCATAATCTACCCCCCGAACTCAAGAAACCATCTCTAACGGTCTTTCCTGTGCTTTTTCACCTTTCCTTATTGGATAAAAGAAAAGTTGGTGGCGACTCTTGCTAAACCGCAACATTTGCGAACATAAATGAAAACACCTCAAGTCAGTTCTCCCACTGTATCACATATGCGTTCTTATAGAAACGAGAATCATTACAAAGTTACATTTTCAAAATACTTTCAAAACCCACACCACAAGCACATTCAAACAAAAGCTAGTGATCTAGCGAGTAACTAAGATCCCATGGAAAACCATGGATGAAAAGGGTGCTAATACCTTCCCTTTTCATAATCTACCCCCCGAACTCAAGAAAACATCTCTAAAGGTCTTTCCTGTGCTTTTTCACCTTTCCTTTTGGATAAAAGAAAAGTCGATGGCGACTCTTGCTAAACCACAACATTTGCAAACACAAACGCAAAACCCTCAAGTTAGTTCTCCCACCATATCATAGAACTGGCAAGAGGTAAGACAAATTATTTTCCTCTAACCAAACTCCGTCAAAAATCAAGTACAACAATTTGAGTCAAGGGCTACAACCCACTTGACATGGTGAGCTTAATTCTCGTGGAAGGACATCCACCAATACAAAGTTCTCCAACCAAAACTGTAAGTGACTACTTACCCCGCGAGATCCTTGAAAATTTGCATCCTTGAAAACATGCATCCTTGAAAACATGCATCCAAATATCATGCATCATATCATGACAGGTTTCTCCCACACAGGTCTCCTTATCTTCCTACTATTTATTTCAGTAGAGATGGCTCTAGAGTAGATTATAAAGGACATCCAGGCTCAAAACGCTCAACTTTAAGAGATGTTCTTGAACTTATCCAAGGGGCAAGAAGAGGTGAAGGATCTCCTCACAAGGGGTATGGTCATGGGGAATCTGGAGGGAACCAAGGATGATCAGTTGGAAAGGCTACAAACCGAGATAGCCGTAATGAAAGTACAGATGATGGGACAACTGGTACGCTAGATGGATCTTATCCAAAATCTGGCACAAGGACAAGAAGAGCTAAGGGTCCTCATTAACAAGCTTCGTCGGGATGGATGTAGCCAAATGGGGAAAAAAACTAGAATTGGGGATCAAGTCATCATTAATTCTCCCATGAGACAAGAAGCCGATTTAAGGGAGAGAAGACCTTCCCAATTTGCTTGCACATCACGAGCCCAATAACGACTTCGTCAACATCAACCGGAAAATCAGCAAAGGCAAAGCAAGCCCAAAATACAGTTTACCAACATCAACATAACACTGTCTCAAGCTTTGCAACACATGCTAAGAATGAATCTGATTACACTAATAAGACCTCATCTAAATCCCAAAACTTTTTCTCCCAGCTACAATCCTGATGCCAAGTGTGCCTATCATTCCAATAGTCCTGGGCATGATACAAATGATTGTTGGGCGCTAAAGTACAAAATTCAAAACCTGATCGACGAAGGATTGTTGGAGTTCACACAAGATGGCAAACTTGAATTCTTCTGCCGACCCTCAAAGGCTCCCCACCTAAAGTGACAAGTTCAGACAAAGAGGCTTCTGTTCATTTGATTTTTCAATTGTAATTCTTTTTGTTATTCAAGCAATTATCTATTAATGTCAAACTTTGTTTCATTAATGCATTGCATATGTTTGTATTGATTTGATCCACTTATTTTCATTACATTTAAACTATTCTTTTTACTCACTTTATGACATTCAACTCTTGCTAAAAGTTACAAGCCTATAGAGGGAGGATGACGAAAACAATGCCATAATCTCATACAATATGCTTTTGAATAGACCTTGCTGACGATGTACATGCATTCTTTCAAATCCTAAACACTGGAGTTATAAGGAAGATAATCCCTAGTCAACCCCTTCGAGCCAAAGAAGTAGAAGTTTTTCTGTTTTTTCACAAAATTAAAACCTTTAAGCAAAACCTGGGGCAGGGTAGTCTCTCAGTTAATTCAAACGCGTGTTTAGCCGTAAACTCTCATCTCGTAATGCAACGAATGACGTCAAGAAACATTCCTCTGGAATCAAAAGACGGTGATGGTTCCCTATCACATAGGCAGTCATTATCTCTCAAAAAGAAAAGCCCACTAAGTCAAAAACTACAAAAGAGGCTTAAGAAAAACTGGGCCATCTCGCTGACTGTAATCTCAAAACAAGAACAGTCAGGCAAAAATCAGGGATAACAAACCAAAAGAAAGAGGTCACTACAAATCCTCAACAAACATGAAAAAATATATTGCAAGAATGACTGCCTTCCGAAAAACTCAACTTGTTTGAACCATCACCAAAATGTCTTTCCAGACTCAATTGGAGTTCAAATGCACAATTAACTGAGCTTAGGACTGAAGAACATCACGAAGAACGGGTGGGTACAAATACACTTTGAGCCTTTATCCTTTGTTTCTTAAACCGTGAACCAAGCCACGTTACAACCCATCAAAAGTCCTAATTAAATCATGGGTTAGTTCGAAAGCATACTGTTACAAAAGGTATCCTGACTCCTGTTAGGCTTTACTCAAAATCCTGAGTTGAATTTTTCTTACAAAATTTCTTTACTCGCTAAAACGCATTTTCAAAAAACTTCAAGACAAACATAAACTTTGCATTACTTGAATATCATTGTTTGCATATGGCTATTTGTTTGACAACGGAGAAATTCACACAATGAATATCCAGTGAACGAAAGCTCTCTCAGTGAACAAAATTAATTCAAGAAGGATGACACTTCCATTGATAAATCTCCTATCAACAAGGGGACATGACATGTCGCTATCCAACACACCTAGGGCAGTCCAGTCAAGATTCCAAGAAATCTCTCAAGAATTGCAGAGTAACCAGGGGCAAGTCTCCATCTCCGTCACTTGGGGCATTGAACGTCAATCTCAGCGAAGGGTTACGTACAGTCAAACATTTTCTGGCAATACCACAAACATTTGCTTCTAGGGGCAATGACAAAATTCTTCTCATAGAATGATTCCCCAGCAAGAGTTTAATCTCTGAAAACCTTTCCCCAGCTGAGACAACCTCAAGAGTCCTCGAAGGCTTTCCCCAACAAAGTCGTCACCTCTCTAGAAGACCGACAACAAGGTTTATTTCCCCAACAAACAGCAGGATTCCCCAGCTTGAGTTTTTCCTCTCTGACTACTACAAATCAAAGGACCATAACTCCCTTTCCCCAATAGACTACTCTACAATCCCCAGCAAATTACTGTAAAACCTGGACCCGGCCAGATATCAGTTCAACTTTGACTCCCTAGTAGAGCAACATACGACTAAGACTCCTGAACTCTTTTTCCCCAAGTAGGAATAAACACTCTATACAGAGTTTTCAACTTTCCCCAACGGAGTTCTCCTCAACAAAATAGGGATCCTCAGTGGAAACATTCTAAGAAAAGTTTGAAGACATACCTACTCTTCAACAGCTGTCCGGGATTTAATAACTCCCTAACACTTGTCAAGAATTTATTCTCCAAAACAAAATTACATCTCAATAACATTCATAGCATATGCATACAAAATACATATAACACAAATCTCATTTATTTTGAGAACATCATTACACAATGCATACATCATGACATTGCATACAACTAACTCTTTACCTTTTCAGGAAAGATCAATCAACAGATAAAGGTTATCATCTGTTTGAGGTAGTAGTCGTCTCAAGATTCCTTCATCATCTACTGAGGTAGTAGTCGTCTCAAGATTCCTTCATCATCCTGTTGAGGTTGTAGTCATCCAAGATTCCTTCATCATTCTGCTGAGGTAGTAGTCATCCAAAGATTCCTTCATCATCCTGCTGAGGTAGTAGTCATCCAAGATTCCTTCATCATCCTGCTGAGGTAGTAGTCATCCAAGATTCCTTCATCATCCTGCTGAGGTAGTAGTCATTTAAGATTCCTTCATCATCCTGCTGAGGTTGTAGTCATCCAAGATTCCTTCATCATCCTACTGAGGTAGTAGTCATCCAAAGATTCCTTCATCATCCTGCTGAGGTTGTAGTCATCCAAGAATCCTTCATCATCCTGCTGAGGTTGTAGTCCATCCAAGATTCCTTCATCATCCTGCTAAGGTTGTAGTCATTCAAGATTCTTTCATCATCCTGTTGAGGTTATAGTCATCCAAGATTCCTTCATCATCCTGGTGAGGTTGTAGTCATCCAAGATTCGTTCATCATCCTATTGAGGTTGTAGTCATCCAAGATTCCTTCATCATCCTGTTGAGGTTGTAGTCATCCAAGATTCCTTCATCATCCTGTTGAGGTTGTAGTTATCCAAGATTCCTTCATCATCCTGATGAGGTTGTAGTCATCCAAGATTCCTTCATCATCCCGTTGAGGTTGTAGTCATCCAAGATTCCTTCATCATCCTGTTGAGGTAGTAATTGTCCAAGATTCCTTCATCATCCTGCTGAGGTAGTAATCGTCCAAGATTCCTTCATCATCCTACTGAGTCCACATACAATCACCTTCGGATGGAATCTTTAAGCCCATCTCCAATAACTATCCATTACCACTCCAAATGGCATCTTTAAGCCCATTCTCTACATAACCAACTAACACATCTTCGAGTGCAAATTTTCTGGGCACTCTAGTGTTCAATCATCTTCCACCTTCAAGTCACGAATGGCAGAATTACCAATCTAACTCTTCAGGTGTAAGAAGATTGAACAGGGGCAGCTGTTGTACCCCAAAATTTGCCCTCTCATTTCTCAAAGAATCACCCTGGATCCTCAAGTTTGCTTCCATCTAATTCCAAGCCTTGAACTACAATTTTTCAAGAAAAGCCATCCGTAAGGGTAAAATGGTCATTTGCACAATGAGAAGTCTAACTTTGACTTTTGATCAAAATCAAATCTCAAAAATCATATTTCATCAAGACATATTGGAATATGAAGTTTGTTTCATCAAGGAATCCATAAGTCAAATTTTACTTTGGAAAAGTCAAATTCTAAATACTTAGAATTTTTTTCTAAGTGTTTAAGAATTATGACAATTTCAGAACTTCTGACCAGATTATCACCATAACACTCAGCAAATTCTGGACACTCTCAAGGCAGAGTTTGGTCAGAACTTCTGGGCAAGTTTTCACAAAATTTCAGTCAGAGTTTTCCAGGGTAATTCAAAGAAGGTTAAGAAGCGTGCTGCAAGCTTTCTAGAAAGTCTGAAAGCTCCTTCAGAACATGCTGGAGACAGAAGATAAAAAGATCAGAGGTTGGATGCTACGCTGAAGCAGAACTTTTGATCCAGAACTAGGCCTTGGTGTAGAATCTCACGTTGCAGGATTTCTGGTTGTGATAAGTCTCATCGTCATTAATGCTCACAACCAATTTTGAGTCTTTATCCAAAGGATGTCCACCACGTGTACCTATACTGTCTTGGGATAGCAAACTTTGGTACTAGGCCCATGCTTTGTTTTGCTTTTCCTTAAATCCTGCTGACAACTCCAGCTTAAGCATGGTTAAAAGCTGCTAATCAGCAGCTAGTTCAGCCTACGCCTGCATCCCATAATTGCACCAAACTAGCATACGAAAACAGTGATGAAAAAGCAAGGGAGTAGGATGCCAAATTGATTTAAAATCCCATTTTTCTTTCCCCCCAAAATCACAACAAATTTACCTGTAAATACTTTGCTCCATCACACGTTCAAGGGGTTGGGCTTTGAGGGAAGGGTTGGACTTTGGAGGAGAGAACTATCAAAAGAGAAAAAGAAACCTGTGAAACCCTTCATAAAAATCCAAATTTCCCAAACAGAAAACCAAACCTTTGTTCTTCCCTTTGAATCAAAGAACTTGGCATTTTCTCTTCCGTTACTCTTGCTGATTCCATAACATCCAAAGGTAGCAGCTCAAAGCTGCAAGCCCACATTCCAGGTTCAAGGTAAGTCTTTCTGACTTTGCATCTTTTTCATTCAGAACATCATTAAACATGTAAATATCATAGTATTGATGTTGTTCATACCATTGCATAAGTAGAAAAACTGTGGATCAGAACTTCTTGATTAAGGCTAGGCTCAGAATTAGGATTAGAACTTCTATGAACTATTGTGCTGTTAACCTTCTGATTTGCTGTTTAACAAAAACCGAATAAATTGCTGATGTGCTGATTAAGAGTTGAAATATAGCATAAAACTTCTGATGTTCATCCATAGTCTTAACATACAAAATTTCTAGGATTTTCTCACTGTTTAAGCACGCAGAACTTCTGAGTTATCTTCACTGTTTTAACACACAGAACTTCTATGATTTTACTCACTGTTAACACACACTGAAATTCTGATTCTTACATGCTGATAATGCACTGAACTGCTAATGTTCACTCACTGGCTCAACACAATTCAAAACTTCTGATGATTGACTCACTGTTCTAACACAGCACAAAACTTCGGAGTTCTCCTTACATGTTAAATACACTGAACTTCTGATACTCGCTATTTTCAAACACTCAGAGTTTCTGATTTTTACATGCTAATAACGCACTGAACTGCTGACGTTTACTCACTATTTTAGTGTAATACAGAACTTCTGACTTGTGTCCCACAGTCTGAATACCACCCAGAACTTCTGTGTTTTCCCTCTAACGTGTCTTGTAGGATCTCAAAGTTTTACCAATCCAGAACTTCTGATTCCACTGACGTTCCTTTCTGAGCCATCACGCGCATGACTTCAGAACTTCTGATCCTTGTTGTTTTTCTTGCAGCAGCACTGTTTCTATCTTTCATTTATTTTCTTTTTCATCATTTTTAATATTAACTCCTTTTTTATTAACATAAAAAGACATAAAAATATTTTATTTTATAAATTAATTTATTTCTTTTTTCATTAAGACAAAAACATTTTCTAAACAAGTCCGTTTCTTTCTTATATTATGCATTTCAATATGGTTGTAATAGATAATTAAGACTTAAATTCCTTGCAACCCCCATTCATAAATTTTTACACCCCATCTCCCTAAATATTGTAATAGCGTAGGACTTTACATTTCTGCAATTTATCGCTTTCGAATGTAAATGCTAGTAATTAGGGTGTGTATGGCAAGATAAAATCAACAAGTAGATAACCCTAATCAAAGATTAAATGCATGCAAATCAAACACACTATTCACACATGCACCCTTAAGGTTAACTCCACTTGTTGCCTAAAAAATAGCCATGTTATGCATGTGGTATGTCTTAGCGCAAACAAAAATATAAGATCATAGTCCCTCAATAACGCTATCAAAGTTGCCTTTCGAAATGATCTTAGTCCCTAGAAAAAAATGCTAAGTCATCTCACAACATTGCTATCATGGTCATACGATGACCCAACGCACGTCCCTTCACATCCAATGATGGGGCTTCTTACCAAATCAATGGTAAGATAGCAACATCTAAAGGAGGAGGAAAAGAACATTTAAGACCTTTTGAGTAGGTAGATTTGCTCCTAGTTGCTCGCTTGCTCACAACAAAAACATTCTATACACCAACACTCTCACTTTGAAACATTTTCGAAAAACAACACTTTGTACGCGTTCTTATAGAAACGAGAGCTATTACAAAGGAAACCCTTTTCAAAATCAATTTCAAAAACATATCTCACAAACACCTCTTTTGAACTATTTTCGAAACAAACACTTTGTATGCGTTCTTATAGAAACGAGAATCATTACAAAGTTAAATTTTCAAAATACTTTCAAAACCCACACCACAAGCACATTCAAACAAAATCAAGTGATCTAGCGAGTAACTAAGAGCCCATGGAAAACCATGGATGAAAAGGGTGCTAATACCTTCCCTTTTCATAATCTACCCCCCGAACTCAAGAAAACATCTCTAAAGGTCTTTCCTGTGCTTTTTCACCTTTCCTTTTGGATAAAAGAAAAGTCGGTGGCGACTCTTGCTAAACTGCAACATTTGCAAACACAAACGCAAAACCCTCAAGTCAGTTCTCCCACTTTATCACATACAGCAACCCAGAACTTCTATTTTCCTCTAACGTTTCTTTCAGGACTTCAGTGTGCAGCAACCCATAACTTCTGGTTTCCTCTAACGTTTCTTTCAGAACTACATCGTGCCTAACATCATAACTTCTGATCCCTCTCATTTTTGTTTTCAGCAACATGCTGATTCTGTTTTGTTATTTTTTCCTTCTCTTTCTTATTTTTATTATTTTTAGCATTGATACTTTTTTTTATTAATACAAAATAGGATATAAGAAATATTTTCTTTTTATTAACTAATTATTTTTCTTTTAATTTATTAAGACAAAAAAAAACATTTTCAAAACAAATCTTTTCCTTTTCTTGTATTGTACAATTCAATGTGGTTGTAATAGATAATTAGGATTTAAATTCTTGCAATCCCCATTTATAAATATGAATCCCCATCCCTGAAATGATGTAATAGCTTAGGATTTATTTTCCGCATTTTATTTGTTTTCATATACTGTTAGTAGTTAGGGTGTATGGTAAGATAAAATCAACAAATAGATAACCTTTAAATGCAAGACAAAATGCATGCAATCAAACACGCTTGCACACTAGCACCTCTAGGGTATCTCACTTTGTTGCCTTTCGGAAAATAGTCATGTCCCTCGAATATGGGCGTTTTAGAAAAGACCCTCGATAAAAGATCGTAGTCCCTCGATGACCCTCAATGCTGCCTTCAGTAAACGATGTAGTCCCTAAACGACATTGCTAAAATGTCCTATAGGTTGCCTTCTATGACTATACAAAGTGTAACACCCCTTCTAAATAACCCGCGAATATATTAATTAAATCAGAGTAACATGGAAAACAGGGATGTCACAATCCAAGATAAATATAAAAACCTCAAATCTACAGTATCATGCTTTACTGAAGGAATTATTAAAATAAATATTCAAATCAATATCATGTTCTACACAGCGGAAATGTCTCAAAACCGGAATAACTTCACTTCATGAGTATTCCCAACATAAATTAAACAATAGAGTATAAAATAAAACTCATCATTCAAACTTTCCCCCCAGTGTTACAACCTATCAGAGCACGACACTGACACGCGGACTTAAAGTAACATAGCTCTAGAGCCATCCTCACCAACTCCTGAGCTGCTAACTTTAATCTGAAATTGTTAAAGTAAGGGTGAGATTTCTCATAATTAACATGCATTATAAGCTTCTTGTTGTACCCCAAAATTTGCCCTCCCATATTCTTCAAGATTGGGCAAGATCAAACTTCAAAATCTCTCAAGGATTGCACAGTCCAATTGCCTCCTAACACAGTCAAAATTAGGGTTTTGGTTCTGGCAAGGAAGCTGAGGTTTTCAAGGGTCCAACCAAGTCCCATATGCCTATATACATTGTCAAGCATCCACATGTCAAGTTTCAAGACTCACAGCATCAAGTGGCACAGTCAAAAGCCCTAATTACTTCACTGTCAACTGCAGGGGCAAAATGGTCATTTGACAGTCAAAAGTCAAAATTTTTGGTCAACATCTCATTTTGAAGCCACAATCATCATTTGATCAGTTCTTGATCATGATTCCACAAGCATGGCTCAAAAAGTCTCAAGATGCAAAAGTTTCTATTTTTGGACAGTCGAGAAAGTCAACTGCAAATTGACCAAGGCATAACTTCTTCATGGTTTATCAGAAAAATCCCATCCAATGCTCATTTTGAAGGGGATGACATTTCCTACAACTAATCTTCACACTCCAAGTCCAAGAAATGCTTCCACAAAAAGTTATCAATTTCAACATTATAGGTCATTTTCAAAAGTCAACAAAAAGGCACTTTAAGTCAAAGATCATAACTTGAGATTGGTAAATCAAAATGACATGGGACCAAAAGCATTGGTTAGAGGACTTCAAGACCTTTCCAAAATGTCAAAGAACATGTTCATAGCTTCAAAATTGAGCAAGATATGCATTGGAGAAGTTGGGAAATATTTGGGAACTTTCAAAAGTCAACTTTGCCTAAAACACTTCAATTTTGCTAATGGGCCTCAAATTCTTTCTTAAATCTTTACCCAAAGCCTATGCACGAACCATTGAGCTCAAAATAATTTATTTTCTTATTTTTAATTAATTAATTGAATTTATATTTATATTAATTCATTTAATTGGTTTTAATTATAGGAAAATCAAAAAGATATGTTTTTGGGATCTTTTGTGAGGCAAATCAAATCAGGGCAAGCTGGAAAATTCGTTTCTCAATCAAAAAAGGGAAGATCATCCATAATTGGCAAGGTTTTCATGGAAAAAGATTGAAAATTATATGATGGAAAATCAAGGATTGAAAACATTATTGCAATGGATTCATGGGCCTTATTCTAACCTAATTCACATCACATACATATGCTGAGGCCAACCCTAGTGTAGAACACACGTGAAAGCTGCTAAAGACTCCAAAACCAATTTGCAAAAACTCAAGAAAATTGTGAAACTGAAATCCCATTTGCAGGTGGGTTCAAGGCCTAAAAGTGATTCAAACATCTTGCCTAAGTCTCCAGGAAGCTATTACTATCAAGAACAAGCTCTCATACCTAAGGAAACGGTAAAACAGAGTCACGGTTTTAAAAAATATTTCCATAATCGAATTCTAATTTCTATGCATCATTGCTATGTTTTGATCATTGATTTATGTTGCTGACATCTTCCTGAAGCTTTTGGTGTGGATTAATTGAGTTATAGCATCCTGTATCAAAATCTACCATGAACAAACGCTAGGGTTTCAGAGTTTCCAGATTGGGGTTTCTTATATGCTGTAAAATTAGACCTCAAGCCATATATGGACAAATTCATTGCAACAAGACGAATCGAATGAGATACTCGCGCTCAATTTATATGGCGCATGATGCTAATCACTATTTTTTGCACTTTTATTTTATGGGGGTTTAAAACCCCCGCTATCTTGTTTATGTTTACAGGTACAAACGAAGAAGACAATAGGTGGCAGCCTGTGGTTGGAAGATTTAAATTCAGCGCGCGTTATTTTGATTTCACGTCATAATATTTGTTTTCTTATATAATATTCATCACCCAGTATATTAACAAAAGCACGCGCTTGGCTTGGTGGTAGATGACTTGTCCAATGATCACTGGGACCTGGGTTCGATTCCCAGGTCCCCCCACATAATTGATAATTTTTGTTCTAACGTATTCTAGTGCAGCGCCTCATCCAACGTCCTACCATGAGCCTCACGCGTTAGCCTGCCAAGTGGCCTTGATCCATAATCTGAAGGCCAGGAGGTGATGAACACTCTATGCCTTGGTCAATGAACATGCACACGATCAGGAAAGTCAACCAGGCCTTATGCTAATGGGCCAGAATTCCTCAAAGTTCACCTCCACATGGGCCAGACACCCCCTTGGTTTGCATTATTTTTCTTATTTTATATTCTTTTATCTTATTTCTTTTAATTTGTTTTAATTATTATTAATTCACTAAATTAAGTTTTTCCATAATAAAAATCAGAAACTCAAAAAAATGTTTTATTTTTAATTATTTATTAAATTTACTATTAACTTATTTTTTTGTAAATAAATGTTAGCAATTAACTTTAGTTTAATTTAGGTTTTAAATTCTAATACTTTTTCTTAACAAATAAAAATTACATAGAATTAGGTTTTGATATTTTTTAATCATATTTTATTAATCATCATTATTACTATTTGTTAATTATTATTTTTGTAAATAAACATGTAAATTAAATAATTTAGTTAATTAGCCTAATTTTGACCTTTTTCATTAATAAGTAAAATAAACTTAGAACTAGAGTTTCCTTTTAATTTTAATTTCTTATTTTCATAACTACAAAAAACACAAAAAACACTTTCTTTTCTTTAATTAAATAATTAATTAGGTTTTAATTTAATTTAATTTCAAGCAAAGGGTCAACACCCTCGGACGTCCAGTTTAATTTATTCGCGCACTATTTTCTTTTGATTATTATGTAACTGTTTAAGGAATGTAATAGTAATTAGGTTTATTGCTTTTTTTACTTTCCGCCCTTTTATCAAAACGGGTCTTTGTATTTTGGTGATGTATAGACCCACGCCTTGTAATAGCGTAGCCTTTATCTTTCTGCATTTTATTTTTCGCACTCCTAAATTCTAAATTGCATGAAAGAATGTATGGTAATTAAAAACAACTCGTAGCTCACAATGCCATGATCAAAGATAAATGTTAACATGAAAACAACACACAAACACACACACCACTTCTAGGGTACGCCTCACTCGTTGCCTTCGAAACGTGGTCGTCAAGTATAGGACGTTTTAGCGGTCGCTCTTATGTCTAAGATCCAGTCGCCTCGAAACGGTTGCCTCGAATTAAAAAGGATCTAGGACATTAGGGTTACTTCTAAGGTATCCTACTATTGCTTCGGTGACCACACTGTCCCTACAATCGAATTGACCCGAACACCTCCAACGGTGGTGCTACCTACCTCTCAATGGTGGGATGGCACTACCTTAAGGACTTTTACACAACCTAATTCCTTAGGGTAGGTAGATGACTCATGGGTACTTGCTCTCTAAAAAACCAACAAAAATCTTTTCACACTACACTTTCAAAAAGCTTTCAAAATGAATTTTTCAAACACTCTTGAGAAAAGATACAAGAGTCATTCAGAAATCTTTCAAAGAAACTTTTTCAAAACCCACAAACACTTGAAAAGCAAACATTTTGAAAACATAAGAGCAAGTACCTAAGAGCCCGTGGATAACCACGGATAGAAAGGGTGCTAACACCTTCCCTTTCTATAAATCTACCTCCCGAACCGAGAAACATCTCGAAAAGGAATTTTGCTGTGCTTTTGTCCTTTCCATGTTGGAGAACATAAAAGACGGTGGCGACTCTTGCTTACCGCGACATTTCGCGAAACCAGCTTTAAACAGTCAGTTCTATTTCCACCGATCACAGAATTGGCGACTCTGTTGGGGACACTTTTAAAGTGAGGTGTACCTTAGGATAGATCATACTTATGTTTTCAATTGCCTGATTTGTGTGCTTTAATATTGTTGGGCCTGTCTTGGGAGTTCTATAGATCCTAACCCGGAACTGGGGGATACCTCTTAGAAAGTAGCAACAAGGCTGTGAGGGAACTGTGCGGGGTATACCGACACGGTTGAAGCAGTCTGCTACGTTGATGTGGCACTTTGGTGAGTACCGGTAACCCTTGAGTCAAGTCAAGGAGAGTACGGGGCCGCCGCGTGGTGTCGTGAAGCATCAACTGACCTTAGGAACCTTACTTGACCATCCTGGCCTCTTTAGGGTAGTGAGATAACTGACTTTGGTGTAGTCCGAAGTTGGTTGATACTCGATACTACACTCATTGAGGGTTGTTTTCTTGGAATATTTTGATCGCCAGTTCAATGGCTAAATCGAAACAATGAACACAGAAAACAATCCAATGATATTGAGATCCTTAGAACCCGGTTACTTCTGATAGGACAGGTTTTGAGCCCACCAATTTCAAGAGGGTAATACCTAGACCCCATGCTGGCCTAAACTCTAAGGGCTGTCTTGTGTGACTTGTGTGCCTTACCATGTTTGCTTTTTATGGATACTTGTGGTGTGTTTTATCATAATATCATAACATCATACAGCATCATATGCATCCACTAACCACTTCAGGGGTTCGAATCTTCATCTTTGTTCTTGTTTTGTAGGACATGGAAACTATCCGCAGAAAGACAATTCAAATCAACCTCGTAAGGGTCCCTCCTCAGCTTAAGGAACTTACATCCAAGATTCCCGAGAGCTCTTCTTTCAGTGAGAAACATGGCAGACTCATCAGCTTGGTCAACACCAACATTGAAGAAGATATGATAAAGGTCCTCTTCCAGTTCTTTGACCCGTTGCACCACTGCTTTACTTTCCCGGATTATCAATTGGTGCCTACCTTGGAAGAGTTCTCCCAGCTTCTGAAGATCCCTATCCTTAGTCAACTACCCTACAACAGTACGGAAAGGGAACCCAAACTTGAAGAGGTTGCTAAAGCATTACGCCTACAACCATCTGACATTAAGGGACATTGGGAAGTTAGAAGTGGTATCAAAGGATTCTTGGCAAAATTTCTATTTGAGAAGGCCCAAGAATGTTGGAATTCCCTTGACCTACAAGCCTTTGAAGAAGTTGTGGCTCTCCTTGTCTATGGGTTGGTGTTGTTCCCGAATCCCGATCAGCTTATAGATATCAATGCTGTCAAGATCTTCATGTCCAAGAATCCTATACCTACGTTGCTTGGGGACATCCTTCACTCATGTTACACTCGGACCATGAGAAAAAGAGGTGTTCTTATGTGCTGCACTCCTCTCCTGGGAAGGTGGTTTATTTCGCACCTTCCACAATCAGTTTTGAAAAACGAGCGGGGTTTGAGATGGTCACAACGATTGATGACTCTTACGCATGCTGATATACATTGGTGTTCTCGGTCCAGAGAAGACGTCACTATCATTGATCGTTGCGGGGAGTTTCCTAATGTTCCTTTACTTGGAATTAGAGGAGGTATTACTTACAACCCGTGTCTGGTTTTGAGACAGTTTGGTTATGCTCGGAGGGATGGCCCTCATGACATGTTGATTCCTGACATAGTTTTTGACTTCGACAACGATGCACAAGGACTTCGCCAAAGATTTATCAGAGCCTGGAGGATGCCCAACAAGGTAGATAGCAAGACACTGGGGCACAGGAACTCCATCCCGTTGGAGCCTTATCTCAAGTGGGTACGAGCCCACTCCCAGAAGTTAGTGATGCCATATCCTCATGTTCTCCCTGTGATCAAAGAGCCAGTGTTGGAAGGAGAGGTCCCGTACACCATTCAACATCCTGACATGCCAACGTCTTGGGAAGAAATACAGAAGATCTGGATCCAGCTTAAGGAAGAACGAAATTCTCTTGAATCCAGTCTACATGCCAGTGAGAAGAAGGTCTTGGAGCTCACCCGCCTGCTTCACGAGGAAAAGGCTCTCAATACTTACATAGCTCCAAAGAGGATGCACAATGTCTTTTGGGATTAATTATTTTGTAATGTTTGCCCATGAGGCCTTGATGTACTGAACATATGATTTCTTAATAATAACGTGTGTTCCTTTTTGTCTACAACAAATTTGAACTTTCGAACCCTTGAATGCATTGCATAAATAGCATATCATGCATCATGTGCATAACAGGTACTCTTTTCCTACAGGTTGCTTAATCTTCTTCGCTGTTTATTTCAGCAATCATCATGAATCCTGAATCACCTACTGAGCAATCCATCAAGGCCCTCCAGGCTCAGAACGCCCAGTTCCAAGAGTTGATCATGAGTTTAGCCCAAGTTCAAGAGGAATTGAAAGCTCTGCTGGTCAAGAAGAAGAAGAAGAGAATTGTACTATTCAACACTGGCCGGAGGTTTGGCAATACACTGCAAAATGAGGCTGATCAAGCTGGTTCTTCTGTAGGGAAAGGCAGTCCCCAAGGGGGAAGGGTTCCTAGTCCTGTGGTCTCTGACAACGAGACTGATTTCAATGAAGAGCAGTACCCTCCCGCTGAAGACAGGTACAAGCAGTTAGAGGATCGTCTGAATGCCATGGAAATTCAATAGGTGCCTGGGTTGGATTTTGGAGATCTGGGTTTATCTTCTGGGGTGGTGATCCCACATAAGTTCAAGGCACCATCTTTTGCGAAGTATGACGGGGCTTCCTGCCCTAAGCTGCATCTCAGATCTTATGTGCGGAAGATCCAACCGTATACTATGGACAAGAACTTGTGGATCCATTTCTTCCAGGAGAGTCTTCCAGGGACTCATCTCGAATGGTTCTATCAGCTGGATGGAACCAAGGTTCGTAACTGGGAGGACTTGGCTACTGCTTTTTATAAGCAGTATCAGTACAATGCCGACCTTGCTCCTACACGTACCCAACTCCAGGGTATGTCGCTAGGATCGGGAGAAGGTTTTAAAGAGTACGCACAGAAGTGGAGGGACCTGGCTGGCAGGGTGCAGCCACCGTTGACGGATCGTGAACTAGTGGACATGTTCCTGGGGACCCTATCTGGTCCATTCTTCAATCATCTCATTGGCAATTCGTCTGCAGGGTTTACAGATCTCATTCTGACGGGAGAAAGGATAGAAGCTGGTATGAAATCGGGGAAGATACAGAAGGGTGCGTCCTCAAGTTCTGAAAAGAAGCCTTTCAAGAAGGAAGCCAGTGTTGTGTATGGCCCCAGGAGGCAAAATAAACCGGAACGCCTCCAAGCTGTCAACGCGGTGGTGATCTCAAAGCCTGCTGTCGCTCCTCGGCAACCTAACCAACCAAGGGGTGAGAGACCCAGAAGAGAATACACTCGGCTTAGTATGACCTTGTCTCAGATCTTGCTGCAACTGCTATCAACCAATTTGGTAACTGTCAGAGAAGCTCTGAAGGTGGTAAACACAACCTCTCCAAAGTACAATCCCAATGCTCGCTGTGCTTATCACTCTGATAGCCCGGGGCATTCTACTGATGATTGCTGGGCCCTGAAGAATAAGGTTCAGGACCTTATCGATACTAAGGAAATACAGTTTGAAGCGCCCGAAAGGCCCAACATTGTGACTGCTCCTATGCCCCAGCATGGAGTAAATGCTATTGAGGAAGACCTGTATGTAGTTTCTGTGGATGATATTGTGACTCCTTTGTTGACCGTCAAAAGGAACCTATTGCTGGCCGGTTTATTTCCGGGTTGTAGCAAGGGTTGCCTTCTATGTGTTGTTTCCCCTGCTGGTTGTCCGTTGCTGAAGTCAGGCGTCCAAAACCTGATGGATAGCAAAGAAATCTTGTTCAAGAAGACTGCTGTTCCTATTGTTCCTACTGAAGAAGTGTCCGTTGTCACCATCTTCAACAATCCTACCAAGGCTCCCCCGAGGAAGCCCGTCAAAATCATGACTGTTGCACCTATCATCATTACTGTTCCGAGGCCCCTCCCCTATGAATCTGACAAGGCTGTCCCATGGCACTATGGGGCAGATGTGTATGTGCTCGGAGTAAAGCAAGAGTTCAATACTAGTACCGGCATCAGTAACATCACCGGTCCCGCTAAAGTTACTCACAGTGGCAGGCTCTTCTCGCCTGACATTGCGCCACCAGTTATCCGAAGACCTCTTGTCATCACGCCTACAAGTGCGCCTGTTTCCCCTCCTGACCAAGTTTCTACCCCTGCTACCGAGTCATCTGACACTCGGGGCAAAGGGATTGCTGATATGCCTGCCGAGATGGAGGCACCGAAGACTGTTAGTGTTGAAGCTTCACAGCAAGAGATGGAAGAAATCCTTAAGATTATCAAGAAGAGTGATTTCAACGTCGTTGAACAGCTGGGGCACACCCCCTCTAAGATCTCTATGCTATCACTGTTGTTGTGCTCGGAGGCCCATGCCAAGGCCCTGATTTCATTCCTGAAGACGGCCCATGTGCCACAAGAGACGTCTGCTGATCAATTTACTGATTGTGTGGCCAACTTAACCGCTGATAATGGTCTGGGTTTCTCTGACGCTGATCTGACTGCCAAGGGAAAGAACCACAATGATGCCCTGCATGTCTCCATTGAATGCAGGGGCACTACTCTCGCCCATGTGTTGGTAGACACCGGTTCCTCACTGAACGTACTGCCCAAGAAGGCCTTAGACAGGTTGGATTGTGAGGGTTTGGAGTTGAAGCCTAGTAACATCGTTGTCCGAGCCTTTGACGGGTCAAAGAGGATGGTACATGGTGAAGTGGGCATTCCAATCCGGGTTGGTTCTCAAGTCTTTGATTCAACGTTCTATGTGATGGACATTCGTCCATCATATTCTTGTTTGCTGGGTCGTCCTTGGATCCACAAGGCTGGGGCTGTGACCTCCACTCTACACCAAAAGCTCAAATACCCGATCAGAGGGAAGATTGTTACAGTGCAGGGGGAGGAAGAATACATGGTTAGTCATCTGAATTCGTTCCGGTATATAGAGATGGATGGGGAGTTCATTGAGACCCCCTTTCAACATTTTGAAGAGGTACCTCCAACATTGGCATCAGCTGAGACAGTGATTGAAGAAGACTTTCCTTTGAAGATGGCTTCCTTGAAGGACGCCCGGGCTGTGATTGAGAAAGGTGAGTGTGCAAACTGGGGCAGGCTCCCTGATTTTACTCCAAAGACTGACAAGTTTGGGCTGGGTTTCACTGCAGAGGCTCAGAAGGCGGTACGTAAAGCAAGGATTGGAAGACCTTCCGTGTTCATCACCAACCCGGGAGTGAATGCTATTGAGGGCGATGCGGAGGAATCTGAGTTTGATAGCTGGATCTACCCGACGACCGACGGTGGACTGAACAATTGGACTGCTAAAGACTACATACCTGTTACTTTTGTTACTCAGTAATGAATTCCTTTGTTTTTTAAATTTGTAACGAACAATAATGTGAAACTTTATGGCCCGGTGTCTTACCCGGGGCACCGTTGGCTTCGTTTGTGAGGGTTTATTACTTGTCATTTCCATATATCATGAATAAAAGCATTGGACGTTTTTCGCATTTCAAATCTTGCGCTCCCTTTCTTTCTTTCTTTATATATTGCAAAACAGCTATATTTACACACACTCACTTACACAGGTTTCAATCCACTCTGGATCTCACTGGTAACGACTCTGCTACTGCCAGTTATGACTTCGAAAATCCGATCAACTTAGCCAAAGACGAAGGTGAAGATGATTGTGAAGTGCCTGGCAAGCTTGCAAGACTGTTACTCCAGGAAGAGAGGGCCATTCAGACACATGAAGAGCCAGTGGAAACGGTAAATCTGGGTACGGAGACAGACAGAAAGGAAGTCAAGATTGGTGCCAATTTGGAGCTCAGTGTGAAACAACGGTTGATTCAGATGTTGCATGATTATGTAGAAATCTTTGCATGGTCTTACGAAGACATGCCTGGGTTGGATACCGACATTGTGGTCCATCACCTGCCTACCAAGGAAGACTGCCCTCTGGTTAAACAGAAGGTTCGCTGTATGCGTCCAGAGATGTCTGAGAAGATCAAAGCTGAGGTTATGAAGCAATTTGATGCCGGTTTTCTTGCAGTGACTTCTTACCCTCAGTGGGTTGCCAACGTGGTTCTGGTACCGAAAAAGGATGGTAAGGTCCGAATGTGTGTTGACTATAGGGATCTGAATAGGGCAAGCCCCAAGGATGACTTCCCCCTGCCTCACATTGACGTTCTGGTTGACAAAACTGCTCAACACAAGGTGTTCTCCTTCATGGATGGTTTCTCTGAATATAATCAAATCAAGATGGCTTCCGAAGACATGGAGAAGACCACTTTTGTTACTCAGTGGGGCACCTTCTGCTACAAGGTCATGCCTTTTGGGTTGAAAAATGCTGGGGCAACCTACCAACGTGCCATGGTTGCTTTATTTCATGACATGATCCACCATGAGATTGAAGTATACGTCGATGATATGATTGCAAGGTCTCAAACTGAGGAGGAACACCTTGACCATCTGCAGAAGCTGTTTGACCGTCTGAAGTTGTACAAGCTAAGATTGAACCCGAACAAGTGCACCTTCGGGGTAAGATCTGGGAAGTTGCTAGGTTTCGTCATGAGCGACAAAGGTATTCAAGTGGACCCTGCCAAGGTGAAAGCCATACAAGAGATGCCAGTTCCCAAGACAGAGAAAGAAGTCAGAGGCTTTCTAGGACGGCTGAATTACATTGCCCGATTCATCTCGCATCTAACTGCTACCTGTGAACCAATCTCCAAGCTGCTGAAGAAAGATCAAGTGGTACGTTGGAATGATGAATGTCAGGCCGCTTTCGACAGAATCAAAGAGTATCTCCAAGAGCCACCCATTCTTATGCCACCAGTTGAAGGGAGACCTCTAATACTATACTTGACAGTACTTGACAGCTCAATGGGGTGTGTGCTGGGGCAGCATGACGAGTCTAGCCGAAAAGAGCATGCTATTTATTACCTTATCAAAAAGTTTACCGACTGTGAGACCCGATACTCACTGCTCGAGAAAACTTGCTGCACTTTGGTATGGGCTGCTCGCCGGCTGAGACAGTATATGTTGACTCACACTACTCTGTTGATTTCAAAAATGGATCCGATCAAGTACATATTCGAAAAGCCTGCCTTGTCCAGAAGAATAGCAAGATGGCAGATGATCTTGACGGAATATGACATCCAGTACACGACTCAGAAAGCAATCAAAGGAAGTGTATTGGCAGACCATTTGGCACACCGGGCAGTGGACGACTACCAGTCAATGAACTTTGAATTTCCTGACGAGAACATCATGGTAGTGACTGATTGTGAAGTACCTGGACCGGATGAAGGACCTGAGGAAGGATCCCGATGGTCTATGCACTTTGACGGAGCCTCCAACGCTTTGGGTAATGGTATCGACGCTGTGATCATATCCCCAAAAGGCACTCATACTCCACTCACTGCTCGACTATGTTTCAACTGCACCAACAACATGGCGGAGTATGAGGCATGCATCATGGGTCTTCAAGCTGCAATTGACTTAAGGATCAAGTTTCTGAGTGTCTTCGGAGATTCCGTTCTCGTGATCAATCAGATCAAAGGCGAGTGGGATACGAAACACCCAAACCTTATTCCTTACAAAGAGTGTGTATTGACATTGATCCCCCATTTCACAGAGATAACTTTTGAACACTTCCCAAGAGAGGAGAATCAGTTGGCGGATGCGCTGGCTACGATGTCTTCTATGTTCAAAGTCAAATGGGATAACGAGGCTCCCCGGATCATTATCTGGAAACTGGATGAACCCGCATATTGCTGTGATCTTGAAGTTGAAGAGGTAACTGAGAAACCTTGGTATCATGAGGTGAAGAGGTACTTGGAAGCTCAAGAATACCCCGAGGGTGCATCTGTTAATGACAAGAAGTTTCTGAGAAGGTTCGCAGCAAAGTTCTTCCTTAGCAACGACATTCTGTACAAGCGAAACCATGATTCAACCTTACTGCGTTGTGTGGATAAGACTGAAGCAGAAAAAATCATGGCAGAAATGCATGAAGGTACCTTCGGAATGCATTCCAGTGGACATACCATGGCAAAGAAAATCCTTCGGGCATGATATTTCTGGTCCACAATGGAAGCCGACTGTTACCAACATTCTCGGACATGTCATAAGTGCCAGATTTATGCAGATAAGGTGCACGTTCCTCCAGTCCCTCTGAATGTCTTGACTGCACCTTGGCCTTTTGCAATGTGGGGCATTGATATGATCGGCGAGATTAAACCTACAACATCTAACGAGCATCGCTTCATCTTGGTAGCAATCGATTACTTCACAAAGTGGGTTGAAGCAGCTTCCTACGCTACCGTAACCAAGAACGTCGTGGCACGGTTTATTCGGCACAACCTGATCTGTCGATACGGCGTCCCGGAAAGGATCATTACGGACAACGGTACCAATCTTAATAACAAGATGATCACTGAGCTCTGCGAGCAATTCAAGATACAACACCACAACTCTTCTCCTTACCGGCCGAAGATGAATGGGGCTGTAGAAGCAGCTAATAAGAATATCAAAAAGATTGTGCAGAAGATGACAGTGACCTATAAAGATTGGCACGAGATGTTACCGTTTGCTCTTCATGGGTACCGTACCTCAGCAAGAACGTCAACAGGGGTAACACCCTTCTCCTTGGTCTATGGCATGGAGGCAGTCTTGCCTATTGAAGTCCAGATACCCTCTCTCCAGATAATGAAGGATGCAGATTTGAACGAAGATGACTGGATCCAGACTCGACTTGATCAATTAAACCTAATTGACGAAAAGAGACTCACTACTATTTGTCATGGTCAAACGTACCAAAAACGGATGATCAGGGCATTTAACAAGAAAGTCAGGCCACAAGAGTATCAAGTCGGAGACCTGGTAATCAAGGGCATCATTCTTCCTCAAAGTGATCCCAGGGGCAAATGGACCCCCACGTACGAAGGGCCATTTGTGGTTAAACATGTCTTCTCAGGAGGGGCCATGATTCTAACCACTATAGATGGTGACGACCTTCCTCACCCCGCCAATGCAGACATAGTAAAAAGATACTACGCATGAATTAAAGACCCGCTAGGTTGACACACCTAGGCAAAAGTAAGGGCTTCCCGGCGAACCAAAAGGGTTCGGGAAAAAATAAGGGATGAAATGAAAAAAAATCTGTACACCCGGCAAGTCGAAAACCTGAAAAGGCGGCTTGGGCAAAAATGGGTATCCCGGTGGACTGAAAACCCGAAAGGGCAGTCCAGGCAAAAGTTAGGGATTAAAGCGTAATACTATGTCTCATTGAATCACCTTGCATCCAGAATCCAGTATCAACTATCAGGTTCAGACGGCATCGATCAGTCAGCTTCATCTTCAACTGAGCAGCCAAGTGATGAGACGCTCGAAGATATAAAGGCGATAGCAGAGTTGGAACCCAGTGGGATCATCTTTCTTCACATAGCTGTTTTGTTTTCCTTTTTCACAAAATTGTATAAACTCTTTGGTTCGGCGGCGTTCTCTTACTAGGACGTCAGCCTCTTGTACATAAACGCCTATTTATAGGCAAATTCAAAAATCAATACAAATTCACTTTTCAGACCAATTGCCAAGTATTTTTTCCTTTTTCTGTTTTGTCTTGCGAAGAACGTCCAGTGTTCAATTTTGATATATGCGTTTTACACTAATTGCTAACTCATAAATATTTGCATGCGAAACAAAGGATTAATTACAGGTGACATTAGAAACAGGGGCAATAATGATTTGTCTAAGCAATCTAATTGCTCTGTCCACCAAGGTACCAAGGTAAGTTCGGCTGAAGAATGTAACCCAGATACCTTCACTCCCCGCCGAGTAAGATAAGATTCAACAATTCTCCCCAAGCAGAGTTAGCCTACAGTCAGCCTTAAGGAAGTTGGATTATCCCCAGAAAATCTCAACATTTCCCAGCGGAGTATACAGATGTTCCTAACAAGCATCCCTGGCAGTCTTGATCTAAGATTGTTCCCCGGCGGTATACCGGACATCCAGTGGAGCCATTCCCCAGTCCAATCTGAAAAGGTTTCCCCAAGAGAGTTGAATCAATCTCCCCAGTAAGATTCAGGAAGCTTATCCCCAGTAGATTCTGGAAGCTTATCCCCTGCAGAGCTCGAACGCGCCTCCCCGGTTTTATTTAAAGGTTATCCTCAGCCAATTGCCACGGAAAGATCATCCCCAGCGGAGTTCATCAAATCTTCCAACGAGGCTTATCAACGGTATTCCCAGCGGAGTTATCATCAAACCTCAACGAAGTACCTCTCTTCCCACAGAGTAATTCCCCGCAGAGTATCTCTCCAACAAGTTTATTCCCCAACGGAGTCATCTTCTCCTACCGGTTTACTCTGGCAACCATCATCCCCGGCGGAAACAAAGAACTCTATTCTTCAATATCAGCCCAGGATTCAAATTCCCGGCATTCGTCAAGGATTTATTTTCCTAGACAAAAACACATTCATAAACATCACATCTTCATACATTATGGCATGCATATATGCATCACGAACATACAATCTCATTTATTTTGAGAACATCATGCATTTCACACGCCATAACGTTGCATACAACTGATGTTTTGCCTTTTCAGGAAAAGGTCAAATCAAAGATGATTACTATCAGCTGTCGCAATTCTAGATTCGATACCTGTATCTAGCCAGGGTATATCTGTGAGCGATTGATTGTGGATCCGATACCTGTATCCGGCCAGGGCATATCTACATGGAAAATTCCGGACTCGATTCCTGTATCCAGCCAGGGCACGTCTGAAGAGTTTGAAGATTCGATTCCTGTAACCAGCCAGGACATATCTGTTGACGACTATTTCCGGACTCGATTCCTGTATCCAGCCAGGGCATATCTGTTGACGACTATTTCTGGACTCAATTCATGTATCCAGCCAGGGCACGTCTGAAGAGTTTGAGGATTCGATTCCTGTATCCAGCCAGGGCATATCTGTTGACGACTAATTTCCGGACTCGATTCCTGTATCCAGCCAGGGCACGTCTGAAGAGTTTGAAGATTCGATTCCTGTATCCAGCCAGGGCATATCTGTTGACGACTATTTTCGGACTCGATTCCTGTATCCAGCCAGGGCACGCCTGAAGAGTTTGAGGATTCGATTCCTGTAACCAGCCAGGGCATATCTGTTGACGACTATTCCGGACTCGATTCCTGTATCCAGGCAGGGCACGTCTGAAGAGTTTGAAGATTCGATTCCTATAACCAGCCAGGGCATATCTGTTGACGACTAATTCCAGATTCGATTCCTGTATCTAGCCAGGGCACGTCTGAAGAGTTTGAAGATTCGATTCCTGTATCCAGCCAGGGCATATCTGTTGACGACTAATTCCAGATTCGATTCCTGTATCTAGCCAGGGCACATCTGTGAGTAACTGATTGAAGATTTGATACCTGTATCCAGCCAGGGCACATCTACATAAAGAGTTTGAAGATCAACCCCCTGTAATAGGCTAGGTAATTATCTTTCTTTCTCAGGTGCGCAAGTTCTCGCTAAGGAATCTCTTACGCGATCGACACCTAGACGACATCTATAAGCCCATCCACATACCAAAAGTCTCCAAATGGCATCTATAAGCCCATTCCCGACAAGGTTCTGTCACATCTCAAGATGGCATCTATAAGCCCATCCTCCTATCCACCATCTCTCCAAATGGCATCTGTAAGCCCATTCTCGCCATCACACTGCTGATACTCCACTATGTGAGTGCAAATTTTTGGGCACTCTAGTGTTCAATCATCTTCCACCTTCGGATTATGAAAGGCACGCCAGCCAATCTACATCCTCAGGTCTAAGAAGATTGAACATGGGCAACTGTTGTACCCTAAAATTTTCCCTCCCATATTCTTCAAGATTGGGCAAGATCAAACTTCAAAATCTCTCAAGGATTGCACAGTCCAATTGCCTCCTAACACATTCAAAATTAGGGTTTTGGTTCTGGCAAGGAAGCTGAGGTTTTCAAGGGTCCAACCAAGTCCTATATGCCTATATACATTGTCAAGCATCCACATGTCAAGTTTTAAGACTCACAGCATCAAGTGGCACAGTCAAAAGCCCAAATTACTTCACTGTCAGCTGCATGGGCAAAATGGTCATTTGACAGTCAAAAGTCAAATTTTTTGGTCAACATCTCATTTTGAAGCCACAATCATCATTTGATCAGTTCTTGATCATGATTCCACAAGCATGGCTCAAAAAGTCTCAAGATGCAAAAGTTTCTATTTTTGAACAGTTGAGAAAGTCAACTGCAAATTGACCAAGGCATAACTTCTTCATGATTTATCAGAAAAATCCCATCCAATGCTCATTTTGAAGGGGATGACATTTCCTACAACTAATCTTCACACTCCAAGTCCAAGAAATGCTTCCACAAAAAGTTATCAATTTCAACATTATAGGTCATTTTCAAAAGTCAACAAAAAGGCACTTTAAGTCAAAGACCATAACTTGAGATTGGTAAATCAAAATGACATGGGACCAAAAGCATTTGTTAGAGGACTTCAAGACCTTTCCAAAATGTCTAAGAACATGTTCATAGCTTCAAAATTGAGCAAGATATGCATTGGAGAAGTTGGGAAATATTTGGGAACTTTCAAAAGTCAACTTTGCCTAAAACACTTCAATTTTGCTAATGGGCCTCAAATTCTTTCTTAAATCTTTACCCAAAGCCTATGCACGACCCATTGAGCTCAAAATAATTTATTTTCTTATTTTTAATTAATTAATTGAATTTATATTTATATTAATTCATTTAATTGGTTTTAATTATAGGAAAATCAAAAAGATATGTTTTTGGGATCTTTTGTGAGGCAAATCAAATCAGGGCAAGCTGGAAAATTTGTTTCTCAATCAAAAAAGGGAAGATCATCCATAATTGGCAAGGTTTTCATGGAAAAAGATTGAAAATTATATGATGGAAAATCAAGGATTGAAAACATTATTGCAATGGATTCATGGGCCTTATTCTAACCTAATTCACATCACATACATATGCTGAGGCCAACCCTAGTGTAGAACACACGTGAAAGCTGCTAAAGACTCCATAACCAATTTGCAAAAACTCAAGAAAATTGTGAAACTGAAATCCCATTTGCAGGTGGGTTCAAGGCCTAAAAGTGATTCAAACATCTTGCCTAAGTCTCCAGGAAGCTATTACTATCAAGAACAAGCTCTCATACCTAAGGAAACGGTAAAACATAGTCACGGTTTTAACAAATATTTCCATAATCGAATTCTAATTTCTATGCATCATTGCTATGTTTTGATCATTGATTTATGTTGCTGACATCTTCCTGAAGCTTTTGGTGTGGATTAATTGAGTTATAGCATCCTGTATCAAAATCTACCATGAACAAATGCTAGGGTTTCAGAGTTTCCAGATTGGGGTTTCTTATATGCTGTAAAATTAGACCTCAAGCCATATATGGACAAATTCGTTGCAACAAGACGAATCGAATGAGATACTCGCGCTCAATTTATATGGCGCATGATGCTAATCGCTATTTTTTTGCACTTTTATTTTATGGGGGTTTAAAACCCCCGCTATCTTGTTTATGTTTACAGGTACAAACGAAGAAGACAATAGGTGGCAGCCTGTGGTTGGAAGATTTAAATTCAGCGCGCGTTATTTTGATTTCACGTCATAATATTTGTTTTCTTATATAATATTCATCACCCAGTATATTAACAAAAGCACGCGCTTGGCTTGGTGGTAGATGACTTGTCCAATGATCACTGGGACCTGGGTTCGATTCCCAGGTCCCCCCACATAATTGATAATTTTTGTTCTAACGTATTCTAGTGCAGCGCCTCATCCAACGTCCTACCATGAGCCTCACGCGTTAGCCTGCCAAGTGGCCTTGATCCATAATCTGAAGGCCAGGAGGTGATGAACACTCTATGCCTTGGTCAATGAACATGCACACGATCAGGAAAGTCAACCAGGCCTTGTGCTAATGGGCCAGAATTCCTCAAAGTTCACCTCCACATGGGCCAGACACCCCCTTGGTTTGCATTATTTTTCTTATTTTATATTCTTTTATCTTATTTCTTTTAATTTGTTTTAATTATTATTAATTCACTAAATTAATTTTTTCCATAATAAAAATCAGAAACTCAAAAAAATGTTTTATTTTTAATTATTTATTAAATTTACTATTAACTTATTTTTTTGTAAATAAATGTTAGCAATTAACTTTAGTTTAATTTATGTTTTAAATTCTAATACTTTTTCTTAACAAATAAAAATTACATAGAATTAGGTTTTGATATTTTTTAATCATAGTTTATTAATCATCATTATTACTATTTGTTAATTATTATTTTTGTAAATAAACATGTAAATTAAATAATTTAGTTAATTAGCCTAATTTTGACCTTTTTCATTAATAAGTAAAATAAACTTAGAACTAGGGTTTCCTTTTAATTTTAATTTCTTATTTTCATAACTACAAAAAACACAAAAAACACTTTCTTTTCTTTAATTAAATAATTAATTAGGTTTTAATTTAATTTAATTTCAAGCAAAGGATCAACACCCTCGGACGTCCAGTTTAATTTATTCGCGCACTATTTTCTTTTCATTATTATGTAACTGTTTAAGGAATGTAATAGTAATTAGGTTTATTGCTTTTTTTTACTTTCCGCCCTTTTATCAAAACGGGTCTTTGTATTTTGGCGATGTATAGACCCGCGCCTTGTAATAGCGTAGCCTTTATCTTTCTGCATTTTATTTTTCGCACTCCTAAATTCTAAATTGCATGAAAGAATGTATGGTAATTAAAAACAACTCGTAGCTCACAATGCCATGATCAAAGATAAATGTTAACATGAAAACAACACACAAACGCACACACCACTTCTAGGGTACGCCTCACTCGTTGCCTTCGAAACGTGGTCGTGAAGTATAGGACGTTTTAGCGGTCGCTCTTATCTCTAAGATCCAGTCGCCTCGAAACGGTTGCCTAGAATTAAAAAGGATCTAGGACATTAGGGTTACTTCTAAGGTATCCTACTATTGCTTCGGTGACCACACTGTCCCTACAATCGAATTGACCCGAACACCTCCAACGGTGGTGCTACCTACCTCTCAATGGTGAGATGGCACTACCTTAAGGACTTTTACACAGCCTAATTCCTTAGGGTAGGTAGATGACTCATGGGTACTTGCTCTCTAAAAAACCAACAAAAATCTTTTCACACTACACTTTCAAAACGAATTTTTCAAACACTCTTGAGGAAAGATACAAGAGTCATTCAGAAATCTTTCAAAGAAACTTTTTCAAAACCCACAAACACTTGAAAAGCAAACATTTTGAAAACATAAGAGCAAGTACCTAAGAGCCCGTGGATAACCACGGATAGAAAGGGTGCTAACACCTTCCCTTTCTATAAATCTACCTCCCGAACCGAGAAACATCTCGAAAAGGAATTTTGCTGTGCTTTTGTCCTTTCCATGTTGGAGAATATAAAAGACGGTGGAGACTCTTGCTTACCGCGACATTTCGCGAAACCAGCTTTAAACAGTCAGTTCTATTTCCACCGATCACACTTCTCTATCAACATCATATCATAAGCATATTATTTCACCCATTTTAGCATAAATTCAGGTTCAACACGCAGTTCCAATCATACAAGTCATTATGCACAAATCAATAATCAACCAAAGAATTGTAACACTGGAAGACATCCTAACTTGTTACAATTCCATGCAAACACAAATGCAGACACAATGCATGTGGTACCAACACGTGACCAAGTCACCCAACACTGATCCATCATCAACCAGATACAGCAACCATCGATTCGTCCATAAACACCCGGACACGAATCCATCCTAACCACCCATCATCACCCGGGTATCGGTTAACGGCAATACAAGTCAAATTCCACACAATGGGAATTAACTTCACCAAAACAATGCATATGCACGCACATCACTAGCATGCAACATCAAATCAGTCTATGAAATACATCAATTTATCATAACTGAACCAAAACCAAAAACATGATATCTCAACGATCATGCACACCATCATTAGCAACATAAACATGCCTTTTATTCACACAATACTAATACATTCATCCACCACAGGTTCACTGCTACATACACACCCATGTGCGTTAGCCAATAATCACTTATTCCGGGATTTGACTAATTTTCAAAATAATTTAAGGTTTTAGGAAATCTTTTCATTTTATAAAATAGAGCATTAAATTTAAGAAATAACGTCCAAAATGGCACTCAAAACGGACTTACAGTTTGAAAGTTATGAATTTTCAAAGTTTAATATTTTTCAAAAAGTTACAGCAGAACCCGGTTCCTACATATACAGGAACCGGTTCCTGCGAAGCTCAAAAATCACCCTTCTGGAAAATGTATGGGAACCCGGTTCCTACCTATACAGGAACCGGTTCCTACGTGCAATTTTTCCAGTTTTTATAACTTCGCACAGTGGAACCCGGTTCCTCCCCACTAGGAACCGGTTCCCACGACCTGCAGAGCCTAAAACTGCTATTTTTGACAACATTATGTATCTCAATCCATTCCTTTTCATTCCCATACGAATCCAACTCACAGCAATGTCAAAATAAGTTATAATGCATGATTCCAATGATATTGTAACACACCATAACATCATACAATTTCATCATAATATCAAATTGAATCAAAAAATAAAAATTCATGGAATTGGGGTTTGAATTTCATAAACCTAACGATCCTAAATTGGGATTCCTAACAGGCTTAATCAATCCTATTGATTCCAAAACCTATAAGGCATATTAACTAAATGAAATCACCCCTTACCTCGCGATGATCCTTCGAATTCACGGCATTTGGCTTTTTCCTCTCTTCTCTTCTCTTCTCCAATTTCACGTATAATGACTTTTCCAAATAACCTTCTTTTTCTTTTCCTTTTTATCCTTCTTTTTATATTCCTTTTATTATTTTCCAAATAATAGTAATAAATTAGTTATTATTTAGTAGAGCTTTTTACTTCACACACCTCTAATTCAACCTTACACCCCCCGGTCTTCCTTTTTAATTTCATAATTAATTCATCCATTTAATCCAAAATATTATTAATTAAGCCTTTAATTAATTTAATAATTAAATTCCTAATTATTTAACACTTGAATAAATTTGGGGTGTCACAACTCTCCCCAACTAAAAGAGTTTTCGTCCTCGAAAACATACCTTAGACGAACAGTTCGGGATACAAGTCCTTCATCTGACTCTCCAGCTCCCAAGTGACATTTCCATCTGCTGGTCCTCCCCAAGCCACTCTTACCAACGCGATCTCCTTGCCTCGCAACTGTTTCAACTTCCGATCCTCAATTCTCACAGGTACCGCTTCCACAGTCAAATTCTCTCGTACCTGTATATCGTCTACCCGAATCTCATGAGACGGATCAGCAATGTACTTCCTTAGCTGAGATACATGAAAAACATCATGCAAATTTGCAAGTGACGGCGGCAGAGCAATCTGATAAGCAACTTTCCCAACTCTCTTGGTAATCTGAAACGGACCAATAAAACATGGAGTCAACTTCTTTGACTTCAAAGCTCGACCAATACCAGTCATCAGAGTAACTCGCATAAAAACATGTTCTCCTTTGCTAAACTCAAGATCTTTCCTCCTCTTATCGTGATAACTTTTCTGACGACTATGAGAAGTCCTCATCTTCTCCTGAATCATCTTAATCTTTTCCGAAGTCTGTTGGACAATTTTCGGTCCAATTACAGCACTCTCTCCAGATTCATACCAACACAACGGTGTCCGACACCTCCTACCATACAATGCCTCAAACGGAGCCATACCAATGCTCAAATGAAAACTATTGTTGTAGGTAAACTCAATCAATGGTAGATAACTATCCCAAGCTCCACCTTTCTCCAACACACAAGCTCTTAACAAATCTTCCAACGACTGAATCGTTCTCTCTGTCTGACCATCTGTCTGTGGATGATAAGCGGAACTCAAACGTAACTTAGTACCCAAAGATTCTTGCAATCCCGTCCAGAATTTAGATGTAAACCTAGGATCTCGATCCGACACAATACTAGAAGGAATACCGTGCAAACTCACAATCTTCTCAACATACAATTCTGCTAACCTTTCCATCGGATAATCCATTCTTATCGGAATAAAGTGAGCAGATTTCATCAACCGATCAACAATAACCCAGATAGAATCACAATTCTTCGATGTCCTTGGCAAACCAGACACAAAATCCATAGAGATTCCATCCCATTTCCATTCCGGAACAAACAACGGTTCCATCAATCCTGACGGTTTCTGATGCTCAATCTTCGACTTCTGACAAACCAAACAAGCATACACAAACTCAGCAATTTCCTTTTTCATTCCCAGCCACCAAAATAACTTCTTCAAATCATGGTACATTTTAGTAGCACCAGGATGAATACTCAATCCACTACGATGTCCTTCTTCCAAAATACCCTTCTTAATCTCTGCAACATCCGGAACACACACCCTATTACCAAATCTCATAACACCATTCTCATCAATCCGGAACTCGCCTCCTTGACCTTGGTTGATCAATGTCAATTTATCAACTAACCCAACATCGGACTTCTGTCCATTCCGAATTTCTTCCAGAATACCACTAGTCAGTTTCAACATACCCAATTTCACACTATTCGGAGTAGTTTCACATACCAAACTTAAATCTCTGAACTGCTCAACCAAATCTAACTCACGGACCATTAACACATATGCAAGGACTTCCTAGTCAAGGCATCCGCAACAACGTTTGCCTTACCAGGATGGTAATTCAAACCGAAATCATAATCCTTTAGAAATTCTAACCATCTCCTCTGCCTCATATTCAACTCTTTCTGATCAAAGAGATACCTCAGACTTTTGTGATCACTGAACACCTCAAACCGAGAACCATATAAATAATGCCTCCACAACTTCAAAACAAACATAATAGCTGCCAACTCCAAATCATGAGTCGGATAATTCCTTTCATGTACTTTCAATTGTCTCGAAGCATAAGCCATCACCTGCTTATCTTGCATCAACACACCACCTAATCCCATTAATGATGCGTCACAATACACAACAAAAGACTTAGTCGGATTTGGAAAAATCAAGATCGGAGCACTTGTCGACCTCCTCTTCAGCTCTTGAAATCCTTTCTCACATTCAACATCCCAAACAAACATCTGACCCTTCCTGGTCAACTTAGTCAACGGTAACGCTAATTTGGAAAATCCTTCTATAAACTTTCTGTAAAAACCTGCAAGACCCGGAAAACTACGGATCTCAGAAGCATTCTTCGGCGCTTCCCACTGAGATACTACTTCTACCTTCGTAGGATCCACAGCAATTTCATTCTTGGAAATTACATGGCCAAGAAAACTTACTTCACTTAACCAGAATTCACACTTGGACAACTTCGCATAAAGCTTCTTCTCTTTCAACAATTCCAACACAACTCTGAGATGTTCTGCATGCTCTTCATCACTCTTCGAATAAATTAGAATATCATCAATGAACACCACCACAAACTTATCAAGATACGGATGAAATATCCTGTTGATATACTCCATGAAAACACCAGGTGCATTAGTAACTCCAAACGACATAACGGAATACTCGTAATGTCCCTACCTCGTTCTAAATGCAGTTTTCTGAATATCTTCCGACTTCAAACGAATCTGATGATATCCAGATCTCAGATCAATCTTACTAAATACACAAGCTCCAACTAGTTGATCCATCAAATCATCGATCCTCGGCAAAGGATACCGATTCTTGATTGTAACTTTATTCAGCTGTCTGTAATCAACACATAATCTCATTGAACCTTCTTTCTTCTTAACCAACAACACCGGAGCACCCCACGCCGAAACACTCAGACGAATAAACTTCTTCTCAAGTAACTCCTCCAACTGTTTCTTTAACTCCGCTAATTCAGATGCCGACATACGGTAAGGCGCCATCGACACCGGACTAGTTCCAGGAATCAAATCTATAGTAAATTCTACCTCCCTCTCAGGTGGCAATTCACTAACGTCTTCCGAAAACACCTCTGGAAATTCATTCACCACTGGAAATCCATCACTCTTTTCTTTTCCCTCCGCTTCTATTGTAGAATACAACATAAATACCACAACACCATCTTTCACAGCTAGGTTCATCTGTTTAACCGACATAGTCACATCTTCGACACCAACCTCTTCAGGAAAAATAACCGTCTTCACAAAACAGTTGATGTGAACCTGGTTGAATTCCAACCAGTTCATTCCAAGGATGATATCAAGTTGTTCTAACGGTAGGCACACCAAATCCATACCGAAACCCCTACCAAAAATCACAATAGGATAATTCCTACAAACATACGAAGTAGTCACTGAACCCGACGCAGGAGTATCAATAACCATACTTCCATCCATATTAGAAATTTCCAAATTCAATCTTTTAGCACAATCCAAAGAAATAAAAGAATGCGTAGCTCCAGTATCAATAATCGCAATCAAAGGTATGTCATTAATAAAACACGTACCTTTAATCAGCCGATCATCTGGCTTAGTCTCTGACCCAGACAATGCAAACACTTTACCATCAACTTGCTCCTTCTTGGGTTTTGTACACTGAGGACGAGTATGACCTTCTTCACCACAGTTGTAACAAGTCACCACTCTTACTCTACAATCATTGGCTACATGGCCGAGTTTCCCACACTTGAAACACTTCTTATCATTACTTTTGCAATCCACCATACGATGTCCTGTCTCACCACACTTGCAGCACTTAATGGAAGAACTAGAATCTCCTCCACCAAACTTCTTCCAACCACCGGGTCTCTGATTACTTCTATCATAAGGCTTACCACGATCCATCTGTTGCTTACCCTTCCTATCAACATACCCTCGAGCATTCGACTTAGTGCTAGCAAGATCCTCCTCTAAAATCCTACTACAGTCAACCAGATCAGGAAATCTTCGGATACGCTGATACCGAATACCCTGCTTAATCTCATCACGAAGACCATTCTCAAACTTGATACATTTGGAAAATTCTCCATCTGCATCGTTAGTATAATGAGCATAATACGTCGCTAACTCAGTAAACTTCGAAGCATACTCACTGACAGTCTTGTTACCCTGGTTGAGTTCCAGAAACTCAATCTCCTTCTTGCCTCTGATGTCCTCAGGAAAGTACCTCCTCAGAAAAGCCCTCCTGAACACAGCCCAAGTCAATGCAATACCATCTTCTTCCATTTCAGTTCTGGTAGCAACCCACCAGTCATCAGCTTCCTCTGCTAACATGTGAGTTCCGTATCTCACCTTCAGCTCTTCAGCACAGTCAATTACTCTGAAGATCCTCTCGATCTCCTTCAACCACTTCTGAGCACCTTCGGGATCATGTGCACCCTTGAACAACGGAGGATTATTCCTCTGAAAATTCCCCAATTGTCGGTCAGCACCAATCACAGCTCCCTGCTGGTTCCCTCAGAGTACTCCAGCCAACATTCCCAATGCTTCAGCAATAGCATCGTCGTTTCTTCCGTTACCTCTTCCGGCCATTGTTCTGTAACATTACAAAACAACCTCATCAGCACACAAGTATCGACAGTGTCATCTTACACTAGTCGCATACAAAAGGGATAACGACACAAGACAAGACCGACTATGCTCTGATACCACTATTGTAGCACCCCTTCTAAATAACCCGCGAATATATTAATTAAATCAGAGTAACATGGAAAACAGGGATGTCACAATCCAAGATAAATATAAAAACCTCAAATCTACAGTATCATGCTTTACTGAAGGAATTATTAAAATAAATATTCAAATCAATATCATGTTATACACAGCGGAAATGTCTCAAAATCGGAATAACTTCACTTCATGAGTATTCCCAACATAAATTAAACAATAGAGTATAAAATAAAACTCATCATTCAAATGTTTCCCTCAGTGTTACAACCTATCAGAGCAAGACACTGACACGCGGACTTAAAGTAATATAGCTCTAGAGCCATCCTCACCAACTCCTGAGCTGCTAACTTTAATCTGAAATTGTTAAAGTAAAGGTGAGATTTCTCATAATTAACATGCATTATAAGCTTCTTGTGATACGGTGGGAGAACTGACTTGAGGTTTTGCGTTTGTTTTCGCAAATGTTTCAGTTTAGCAAGAGTCGCCACCGACTTTTTATTTTATCCTACGGAAAGGTTAAAAAGCACAGCAAAAACCTTTGAGATGTTTTCTTGGGTTCGGGGAGTAGATTATAGAAAGGGAAGGTATTAACACCCTTTCTATCCATGGTTATCCATGGGCTCTTAGTTACTTGCTTAGATCACTTGCCTTGCATTTTCAATTGTTTGAAATGGTGCTTTGTGTGTGGGTTTGAAAATGTTTTGAAAAAGATGCCTTGTCTAGGCAACCCTTGTAACAATTCTTTACTCGAATGTTTTAAAAAAGGTGTTTTTCTTTTTGAAAAGATGTTTCAAGATTTTTGAAAGTTGTTTTGAAAGTTGTGTTGTGGAGTGGTTTTGAAAAATGGCAAGGATTTGTTTTGCAAGTTGGTCAAGTAACCAAGAGCTATCTACCCTAAATTTCTCAAAGACCTTTCCTATGTTTTAACCCTTTTAACAGGATTGTTCCACCATTGTATTTGGTGGACAATCTTGTGTTAGGATGTTAACGGGACAGGCGCGGATCATCGTATAGACCATAGAGGCAATAGTGCCAAGTATCTTTGGAAATTTTCTCAAGGGACTTGATCATTTTAGGCAACTTGATAGCGTCATCGAGGGACTATGATCATTTGATTTGTTTGTCTTGCCAAAGACATTTGACATGCAACTATGGCCCATTTTGGAAGGCAACAAGCGAGATTACCCTAGGGGTGCAAGTGTGATTGGTGTATTTGATTATCATACATTTGTCTTGTATTTAGGTTATCTAGCGGTTGATTTTGAATCTTCGCATACAAACCCTAATTACTATACAGTATATAGAAAGCGATAAATTGCGGGAATTTAAAGTCTAAGCTATTACAAATAAGTATTCGGGAATGGGGGTACAAATATTTACAAATGGGGATGAGACTTATTAGGAGAGTAGTGTCCAAATATATTTACAACCAAATTGAATCGCATTCTCAATGTCAATGTAGCAATGTATAAGAATAAAAGCAATGTATCAAAAGTATTTGTGTAAGTGTATGTGATTATTTACAAGTGAGAAAGATGTTAACTTAATGAAAATTTAAGTATTTATTTATTCTTTTTGTGTTTTTGTTAATGTGTACAAAACTATTTAATAAAAGAAAAGAAAAATATTCTAAGCTTAAGAAAATTCATATTTATATATTTTAGTTTCTATACAAAAGGGTTTTAAAGAAAAGAAAAGAAAATTGTTTAAAATTAAGAAAATTAATGTTTATATATTTTCTTTAAAATGTAATGATAAAAAAATTAAAAAGAAACAATTAAGAATATTTTGCGTATCAAAAAATGTGTTATTTTATTTAACAAAAATATTACTTTAGGTTATGCATAAAAAATGGCAAAGTAAAAAAAAGGTGATTTGTAGAAAAATGAAAAAAAGGTTTGAATGGGCCTTATGTTTGTTCTTGGTCCAAAAACAAAATTTGAAAGAGAAATGGAAGGGGGGTACGCACGCTGAAAGGAGGGGTCTGGCGCTAGAAACAGTTGGGCTTAGGCATCTGATGGGGCGAACCGGCCCAAGGTTTTTGACAAAATTTGTTTTAGGGTTTCAGTGAGTTTGTGTCATTTGGAATTAGGGTTACAGGCTTAGCGCGGCGCCGTTCATCTTTCTTCGCTCTTTGTCTTCATCCTTATCAACACATGGCCACTGAACGCTCGCCTCCTTGCCTCAAGCTGCTAGGCGCCACTTCCAACTCCTTCCTCTCCATGGTTGAGCACAACAACGACCAGAAAAGGTAAAGATTTCCCATTTTTATGTCTTTTGTTTCAGTTCGTGCATGTTATTAGCCTTTGACAATTTCTGACCTTTGTTTATTATTTCTGTGTGAGGCGTGGAAAATAAAGGGAAGAGTAGTTATACCTTTGGGGTTTTGGAGAAGGATGAGTGGACGGCGGCGTCTCCGGTGGCTGAAGGCGAGGGAGTATGATGCTGGATTGCTCTGGAAATCTGGTATTCGTAACTTTGCTTTTTTATGGTTTTATGAAGATAGTTTTGCAATCTGAAAACCTTAGGGCCCTTGCTTCTGTAAACTTCTTTTCCTCTTCTTTTGATTGCTTCTGATTGCTGGCTTTGAGTATTGATGATGTTGTGTTTCGAACCTCTGAATGACTTGCTTCAGTTTGCCTCTGATTATGATATCTGAGTTTGCTTTTGATATTGTTTCACTTCTGAATAGCTTTTCCTATGAGCTTGATAGTATTGATTCTGAGTTGCTTGATGTACTACCCTATGATGAAGTCATTCTGAGGGTTTTGTTGGTTATGAGTTACCTTATTTTGAGATGCCTATTGTTGTGCTTTTGTTTAGCCTATGATGAACCTTGGTTCTGAGGCATCGTTGGATATTGATTTTTCTTCCTCTCCTTTTGGTTTTCTTTGATGATTTCCAATGATGAATCAGTTCTGAGAATGTTTGTTTTATTAGCCTATGATGATCATATTATGAGGCGTTTATTAGGCTTGTTTGGATGTTTGAATTGGATGTTTGGATGTGCTTTGAGTTTGGTAAGGAAACAGGTTTTGACAGGCTTCAAAGTTTAGGCTTTGACAGGTTTGTTGGGGTTTCTGGTTTTGTGTAGTTTGACAGTTTGCTTTTAGGCTTGTGGGCTTGAATGCTTCTAGACAGTTTTTAGGCTTGTTTCAGGGCTTATGCTTAGCTTGAATACTTGAGGCAAGCAGGTTGGTATGCAGGTTTTGATACTGAGTTTTTAGGCAGATTGATACAGTTTGGTGGTTTGTTGATGGCTTAGCAGACTTCAGGCTACAAGGCTTGAGGTTACAGGCTTACTGGCTTCAGGCTTTCATGCTGTTACAGGTTTGAGCAATTATATGTTTGAGTTGGTTTGAAACCGGTTAGAGGCAATTTTCTTGTATGTGTTATGTGGTTCTGGTTTTTTGATACAGGCTTGAGTTTGTGTTCTTTTCCTTTGTATTTGGTTCTGCCTCCTTTTGCTTGTTATGATATCCTTTGTTTATATCTTTAGGCCTGCTGTACTGTAAGCTTCTTTTCTCTCTCCTTCTCTCTATTAAAGCATATTATATTGCTTTAAAATAGCTTTTCTGAAAAGGTGATTGGCTTGGGAAATGATGTAATTTTGAATATTGCTTGCATTGTCTCTTTCCTCTGTGTACTTTCTTCTTTTCTTTGATGGCAACTTGATATCTTTTGATATCTTTGGACAATTTGGTTGACATATTTTTGACAGCCTTTGGACAGTTTGTTTGACATTTTAAACTTGGTTAGGCATGTGCAGTTCAGTTTGCAATTTGTGACTTAGTTTCGAATTTTGACAGCTTTGCTTTTTAGTTTGACAATGCAACTTGGTTGGCTTATTCACTTGCAATTTGTGCAGTTCAGTTTGCCTCTTTGTTTGACAATTTATGCAGCCTTGTATATTTCCATGTAGCTTTGTACATTTAATTGTTTGCAAACATTTTTTATCCCTCTTTGTGAACCAAGAATTTTCTTGTGATTTGCAGAGAGGGTGAATAACTGATTCCGGCCAATCACTTTTAATGATGAGTCTTTAAATTAACTGTCTACTTTTGATTTCATCTGTGCTGACTTCTTTTCTTTTCTTTGTTGCAGATGAAAATCAATTGAGCAATGGGGAGCAGCAATAGAGGATGAAGATTTAGAAAAATTAGGATGCAATTTTATTTTACTTTAACCATTTGTAATATTATTATTGTAAACAAAATGTAAATAAATTTACAGTTGTTCAAATAATAATTTGTAACAAACAATTAAAGATGAATAACAATCCTTCTTTGTCAGTTAATTCTTTTTTCAATTCACTGTCCATTTAATTATTTAAGTTTATGAAATTAAAATAACTGGAAGTAAATCCCAACTATTCTAACTTAGAATAAATAAATAATTAATAAACACTGTCGTCTTGCAATCAATAATAAACTCGGCGTCTCAATTAAACATAAGCAATGCACAGCTAATCAAACAAACGTCCACATGTCTTTTCTTTTACTGATTATACCAAACACTGCAAGCTCTCAATTCAAATGCCTCAGCTCATATCCCATAATAAATTGAAAAGAACTGTAGAATTAATTCTTTCTGAGAATGCGTGCACAAACCCTAGTTCTTGATTTAATTTTCATAGAAGCGCCTGCCTGATCAAACCTTGAGCCAAACTCAACCAAACCCTAATAATCTACTTGAACTGTTCCAGAGTCCATTAAAACCCTAATTTGGATAGACTGATAAGAAAAAGTCTGCTTGACCGATTCTTGAGCCAATCTGAAAAATCAGGAAAAGCCCGAAGCTGTGATTTCTTGTGAAAAAGAGGAGGGCAAATTTTGGGGTACAACACTTCTCAATCAACATCATATTATAAGCATATTATTTCACCCATTTTATCATAAATTCAGGTTCAACACGCAGTTCCAATCATACAAGTCATTATGCACAAATCAATAATCAACCAAAGAATTGTAACACTGGAAGCCATCCTAACATGTTACAATTCCATGCAAACACAAATGCAGACACAATGCATGTGGTACCAACACGTGACCAAGTCACCCAACACTGATCCATCATCAACCGGATACAACAACCATCGATTCGTCCATAAACACCCGGACACGAATCCAGCCTAACCACCCATCATCACCCGGGTATCGGTTAACAGCAATACAAGTCAAATTCCATACAATGGGAATTAACTTCACCAAAACAATGCATATGCACGCACATCACTAGCATGCAACATCAAATCAGTCTATGAAATACATCAATTTATCATAACTGAACCAAAACCAAAAACATGATATCTCAATGATCATGCACGCCATCATTCGCAACATAAACATGCCTTTCATTCACACAATACTAATACATTCATCCACCACAGGTTCACTGCTACATACACACCCATGTGCGTTAGCCAATAATCACTTATTCCGGGATTTGACTAATTTTCAAAATAATTTAAGGTTTTAGGAAATCTTTTCATTTTATAAAATAGAGCATTAAATTTAAGAAATAACGTCCAAAACGGCACTCAAAACGGACTTACAGTTTGAAAGTTATGAATTTTCAAAGTTTAATATTTTTCAAAAAGTTACAGCAGAACCCGGTTCCTACATATACAGGAACCGGTTCCTGCGAAGCTCAAAAATCACCCTTCTGGAAAATGTATGGGAACCCGGTTCCTACCTATACAGGAACCGGTTCCTACGTGCAATTTTGCCAGTTTTTATAACTTCGCACAGTGGAACCCGGTTCCTCCCCACTGGGAACCGGTTCCCACGACCTGCAGAGCCTAAAACTGCTATTTTTGACAGCATTATGTATCTCAATCCATTCCTTTTCATTCCCATACGAATCTAACTCACAGAAATGTCAAAATAAGTTATAATGCATGATTCCAATGAGATTGTAACACACCATAACATCATACAATTTCCTCATAATATCAAATTGAATCAAAACATAAAAATTCATGGAATTGGGGTTTGAATTTCATAAACCTAACGATCCTAAATTGGGATTCCTAACAGGCTTAATCAATCCTATTGATTCCAAAACCTATAAGGCATATTAACTAAATGAAATCACCCCTTACCTCGCGATGATCATTCGAATTCACGACGTTTGTCTTTTTCCTCTCTTCTCTTCTCTTCTCCAATTTCACGTATAATGACTTTTCCAAATAACCTTCTTTTTCTTTTCCTTTTTATCCTTCTTTTTATATTCCTTTTATTATTTTCCAAATAATAGTAATAAATTAGTTATTATTTAGTAGAGCTTTTTACTTCACACACCTCTAATTCAACCTTACACCCCCCGGTCTTCCTTTTTAATTTCATAATTAATTCATCCATTTAATCCAAAATATTATTAATTAAGCCTTTAATTAATTTAATAATTAAATTCCTAATTATTTAACACTTGAATAAATTTGGGGTGTCACACAAAGCGTCCTGCACCCGTCCCTTCACATCCAATGATGGTATTTCTTACCAAAACAATGGTGAGATAACAACATCTAAAGGAGGAGGAAAAGAATGTTTAAGACCTTTTTGAGTAGGTAGGTTGCTCTTGGTTGCTCGCTTGCTCACAATAAAAACATCTTATGCACCCACAATTTCACTTTGAAACATTTTTCAAAAGTTAAAACACTTTGTACGCGTTCTTATAGAGACAAGAACCATTACAAAAACCCACATCACAAACACATTTTCAAACAAAAGCAAGTAACCTAGCAAACAACTAAGAGCCCGTAGAATACTACGGATGAAAAGGATGCTAACACCTTCCCTTTTCATAACTTACCCCCTGAACTCAAGAAATAATCTCGAAAGGTCTTTCCTATTCTTTTCAACCTTTCCTTTTGGATAAAAGAAAAGTCGGTGGCAACTCTTGCTATCTGCAACAATTGTGATAAAACGCAAAACATTCCAAGTCAATTCTCCCACCATATTATAGAACTGGCGACTCTGTTGGGGATTTTACTTTAAAATGGGGTTACCTTAGGGCTAGATCACCTTTATTTTTTTTCATTGTTTGACTTGATTGCTTTACATTATGGTTCCTTGTTTGGGTTTGTTTTGATCCTCTACCTGGATCTGGGGCACCTTTTTAGGTAAGTAGCAATAGATTGTGGAAACTGTATGGTGTAGACCGATATGGTTGAAGCAATGGTTATGTTAGTGTGACGCATTTGTTGGTACCGATATTCCTTGTGTCGAATTGAGGAGAATACATGGCCAATGAGCAACATCACGAAGCACTAACTGACTTTAGAACCTTAATTGAACAACTTGGCCATTAGGAAGTAGTGAGATGACCAGTTTCGATGGAAAGCTGAAAATTGGTTGATACTCGATACTACACTCATTGAGACCAGACTTTTGGGATATCTCGGCCGCAAGAAAAGATTGATTGTGATAAGACAATGCCTAAAAGAAAAGTCAGTGATATTGAGATCCCCTAGAACCTGGTTACTTTCTAGGACAGGTTGAGCCAACTAAATTTCAAGAGGGTACTTACCTACAAACTCCATGCAAGCCTAAACCTAAGGACTTGTCAATTTTGTGTGTACATAACAAATTGCTTTCTTTGCATGCTTGTACATAACATCATAAACATAATAACATCATAAGCATTCTCACTAACCATTTCAAGGATTTAGGAATTTATCTTTTCTTTGTTTTGTAGGCCATGAATCCCGTCCGAAGGAACACCATCCGAATCAGCTTCGTGAAAGCACACCCTCAACTCTAAGAGTTAACATCAAGGGTGCCCGGAGATTCTTCTGTTACCAAGAAATATGGTCGACTCCTCAGTTTGGCTACCTCCAATTTCCAGGAAGAAATGATGTGTGTTCTCTTCCAATTCTTTGATTTCATACATCATTGCTTCACCTTTCTTGACTATCAGTTGGTGCCTACACTAGAATAGTTCTCTCTACTATTAGGAGTACTAGTGCTTGACCAAATACCATTCACCGATCTAGAAGGGATTCCGAAACCTGAAGTTATTGCTGAAGCCTTACATCTGAAGAGAGCTGACATTATAGCAAATTGGGAGACAAGAAGCGGAGTTAAAGGGTTCCTAGCCAAGTTTCTATTGGAGAAGGCTCGTTCGTTCTTGGAAGATATGGATTTTCAAGCCTTTGAAGATATCCTGTCCCTTCTAATCTATGGATTGGTTCTATTTCCCAATTCATACCAATTCATAGATGTGAATGCCATCAAAATCTTTCTCTCTCATAATCCTATACCTACTTTGCTCGGAGACATCTTACATTGTTTCCATACTCGCACAATAAAGAAAAGAGGTACTCTCTTATGTTGCATTACCCTACTCGCCAAGTGATTTACTTCACATCTACCTCGATCAGTATTGAAGAACGAGCAAGGATTGACATGGTCTCATAGGATGATGTCCCTTACGCACTCTAATATTTAATGGTGTTCTCGATCCTTGGAAGATACTTCTATCATAGACTGTTGTGGGGAATTCGCTAATGTCCCTCTGCTTGGCATTAGGGGAGGTATCACTTACAATCCTTTCTTAGCTTTACGACAATTTGGGTATGCCCTAAGAGATGGTCCTCATGATATGCTCATCCAAGGTGTGGTGTTAGACTACGAGAGTTACGACGAAGGCTACTGTCAGAGGTTTGTACGAGCTTGGATGATGGTGAACAAGGTGGATAATAAGACATTAGGACACAAAACTCTATCCCCCTCGAGCCTTATCTTAGGTGGGTGGGAGCTTGTGCTCAGAGTCTCGTAATGCCTTACCCTTCCATCCTCCTCGTTATCATGGAACCTGTTGCTGAAGGAGATGTACCGTATACTGTCCTTCACCCCAACATGCCTACCTCTCTTGAAGACTTGCAAAATGGTTGGATTCAACTAAAGGAAGAACGAGACATATTCGAAGCCCAATTCTACACCAGTGAGAAGAAAGTTCTAGAACTCACCAAGCAGCTTCACGAAGAGCGGAGTTTGAACGTCTACATCGCGCCAAAAAGGATGCGTTCAACCTTTTTGTCTTAGGAGTTTTATTTCTGTATTGTAAGCCCCAGGAGGCATGATGTACTCAAACTTGGATTTATTAATATAACGTGTGTTTCCTTTTTGTATAAACAAATTTAAATCTCTAATTTCCTTGAAATCATTTGCATAAGCATCTTCATTCATCATAACACAAACAAGTTTTCACAAACAAGTCTCGTTATCTTTCTATTGTTTATTTCAGTGAGATGGATATTGAACAGACAGTAAAGGATCTTCAAGCGCAGAACTCTCAATTCCAACAAATGTTCTTGGCTCTAGAAAAAGGACAAGAGGATTTGAAAACTTTGTTGATCAAAGAGAAGAAGAAGAAATTGAAGAAACCAATCGGTGTTTTAATTTTGGGAAGAAGGTTCGAAGGACCAGCCAGACGAACTCTAGATTTCGCAACTTCGTCAGGTGAAGGAGATAATCAAGAAGGAAAAAACAAGGGAGGAAATGACCATCCAGAGTCAGAAGAAGAGGAAGAAGTGGACTACTCTGAAGAACAATATCCCCCAGCTAACGATAAATACAAGAAGCTGGAGGATCGCCTCAATGCTATGGAGATCCAGAGGGTACCCGAATTGGATTCTGAAGAGCTAGGACTTGTCTCAGGGGTTGTCATCCCACATAAATTCAAGGTCCCCACTTTCGCTAAATATGACGGTGTCTCTTGTCCAAAGATGCATTTAAGGTCATATGCCAGGAAGATTCAACCCCATACTGTCGATAGGAACCTATGGGTACATTTCTTCCAAGAAAGCTTGTCAGGGACACAATTGGATTGGTTCTATTAGTTAAAAGGAACCAATATTTGCAATTGGGAAGATTTGGCTGCCGCTTTTTACAAACAATACCAGTATAATGCTGATCTAGCTCCAACTCGAACACAATTGCAAGGCATGTCTATGGGTGTTGGTGAAGGTTTCAAAACCTATGCTAAAAAATGGAGGGACCTCACGGGAAGAGTCCAACCCCCTTTATCTCACAGACAATGGGTGGATATGTTCTTAGGCACGTTATCTGGTCCATTATTCAACCATATAATTAGAAGCTCCTTAGCTAGATTTACTAAACTAATCATGACTGGTGAACGGGTAGAAGCCGGTATAAAAAGTGGCAAGATTCAAAGAGATGTATCCTCGAGTACGGAAAAGAAACCCTTTACTGAAAAGAAGGAGGCCAGTGTTGCATATGACCACTGTTGTACCCCAAAATTTGCCCTCTCATATTTCTCAAAACATTTCAAGAAAAATCTCCAAGTGGCTCAAGATTGCTCAAGAGTTGGACAGTCAAGCTATCTCCTAAGGCAGGCAACTTCAAATTAGGGTTTTGTGTTTCCTCAAGATCCTTGAATCCAAATGACCTCAAGTGCTCCCTAATGTCCTAATATGTTCTCAAGACCATCCATGCCAAATTTCAAGCCTTGCAGAGGAAGTTTGCTCAGTCAATTGCTCAAAGGGCCCAAAAATCGATTGTGCTAGGGCAAAAGCCAATTGTTGCCTATAAACAGTCAAACTTCAAGATTTTTTGTCAAAATTCTCATTTTGAAGGATATTTCATCATTTGATAAATGGTTGATCATGATTCACCAAGGATTGCTCAAAATTCATCAAGGCTCAAAAGTTGCTAAATTAGGGTTTTGCAGGAAAAGTCAACTCAACTTTGACCAAGCATAACTTTCTCATACTTTATGAGAAATGACCCATCCAAAGCTCATTTTTAATAGGATGCAATTTCATACAATCCATCTTCATACCCCATGATCATAAAATGCACTCACAAAAAGTTACAAATTTGGACATTTTAGGTCATTTTTGAAAGTCAACAAAAAAACTTTTTTTCCCAAAGCTCATAACTTTAGCAAGGAATATCAAAATAATATGAGACAAATATTTTTGGTTAGAGGACATCTTAAGCTTTCTATAAAGTCCAAGAACACCTCCAAAAGTTCAAAATTGAAGAAGTTAGGCATTGTTGAAGTTGGGCATTTTTGCAAAATTGCCAAAAGTCAACTATCCCCAAAACTTCAAATTTTGTCAAATGGGCCCATTCTTTTCCACTTGATTTGAGCTTTCCCCATTGCACACGTGTCCTAGCTTTAGCCTTGAGATCATATTTCTTTTTTATTATTTTATTTGATTTTTTTATTGAATTATTTCATTATTAATCAAATTAAATCAAATAAAATCCAAATATTGATTACTTGATATCTTTTTGGCTATTTCAGGACTGAATCATCATCATCAAGGGTATCAAACTCGTATCAAGCAATCCATGTGCAAAAAGATTGAGTTTTGACAATTTTGGAAGGTTCAGTAATGGTGAATCAAATCAAATCTCATGGCATTGATGTGGAGGGATTCAATCCATAATTCTTAACCTAATGCATTCTATAATACATAAGGAAGCTAAAGGGCACGAAAACAAGGCTGGAGGCTGCAAGAACAGAACGAATAAAACTTGAAAAAGTGGTGAAAAAGTGTGAAACCAAAATCGTGTCTAGAGGCGTTTTCAGAAGCCAAGAAGGATTCCAATCAATTCCTGGGTGATCACATAACCCTCCTGGATCCCAAGCAAGCCTCCACGCGCGTCACAAAGCACTGTAAGTGTCACAAAAAATCGCTTCTTTCTTGAATTCGTAAATCTTTATTCCTGCATTTGTACAAATTATTTGCATATTCATGATCCTCATCAAGTTTTCAAGCATTCTGCATTATCCAATTTTATTTATCTGACCTGTAAAGCTAAGTACCATATCTAGGGTTTCGTGGTTTGTTTTTGGGTATTTCTTTTACAGGAAAAATTAGCTAATGAGGAGGGCATGGTTGTGACTGGGACGATGAGAGGAGGACAACCCTGCCCTTAGATTTCATTTCCATGGCTCCCAGTGGATTATAGGTACACGTGAGTTTTAGTGACAGGCAGTGTCCGTGGCTATAGGTGTTACAGAGTTTTAGCCACGGGCGTGAGGAAGAAGATGGAGATGTGTCGCTTCTCCAGTGGCCAGTTCAAACCATAGCGCGCTTGTTTTTGTTGTGCTGGCATATTAATGCGTTTTTCCTTATTATTATTATTTTGTATATAATTAACAATTGAAACACAATGGCTGAGTGGTAAACATGTGCATCCAAACGCCAACAGGACCTGGGTTCGAATCCCAGGTCCCCCCAATTTGCATTTGTTATTTTTCTTCAGGTGATCCGGTGCAAATCAAGCGTTGTAGCATACCATGCGCTTCTACATCTCCAGCAGCCAGGTGGCCAAAGGCCAGATCTGGTGATCCAGGATGAGAGTCTACCATGGACCAAGTCCAAGCGCGCATAGGGAATCCAGAAAGTCAAACAGGGCCAGCGCCTAATGGGCCTTGGAATTGCAATTCTAACCCCCTTTTTCAGGCCCATACATCTCTAACCCTCTTTTATTTATTTTTGTTTTAATTGCTTTATAATATTTTGTTTAATTAATTAACCAATCAAATCTTTTTCCTTATAAAATTAAAACCACAAAAATAATTACTTTCTTTATTAAATTAAATTTTATCTTTTTTTAACAAATCAATTAATTAATTTAGGCCATTAATTAGAAATAACTTTAATATACTTTTTTCAATAATTAAAATTAACTTAGACATAATTAGGTTTTTATTAACATTGATCAATTTTATTTTCTTTCTTTAAATATCACAAAAACTCAAAAATATTTATTTTCATTAATTAATTAATTAATTTAGTTTAATAATTAACTTAGATTAATTTCTTTCTTAATTAAAAAAAAGCCAAAAAATATTTCCTTTAACAAAAAAAAGGGTCAAAACCCTATTTGCGCTCAATTTAATTTTCCTGCACGCGATCCATTTATCCAATATTGTATTTGTTTCCAGAATGTAATAGATAATTAGGACCATTTAATTATTTTTATCGCTTTATTTATTTTATGCATTTAAATTTCAAAGGGTTGCTTTTGGCGATGTAAATACCCGACGTCTTGTAATAGTTAGTTTAATTTCCGCAATTTATTTTCCGCAAAATATAACTGTTAGATGTTTGATAATAGGAATGCATGACAAGATTGAACGTTTAAACCTAAAATCAACATAGATCACCATTAACATGTACAAAGATAAAATTAACTGAAAACAACACACTCGCACACGCGCACTCTTAGGGTATACCCCACTTGGTTGCCTTCGTACACGGTCATTGAGTATAGGTCACTTTAGAGGTCGCCCTCTTGTCCAAAGATCATAGTCACCTCGAAACGGTTGCCTCAGATATAATTGCCTCAAACAAAATGATCTAAGACACTAGGGTTACCACTAAGGCGTCCTACCATTGCTTTGGTGACCGTAAGTCCCTAAAATCGAATTGACCCTTAAACTCCAACAACGGTGCTACCTACTCATTCATAGTGGGATAACATTGTCTAAAGGAAGATAGCATAGAACGATTCCTTTTTTCGAGTAGGTAGATGGTTCTTAAGTACTTGCTCTTTCAAAAAAACAAAAATACTTTTCACACTTACACTTTTCGAATAAAGTTTTCAAAACACTTCATACCCTCGAAGTTTTCAAACAAAAACTTTTTCAAACCCACCAACACAAAGAAAAGTAATTTTGAAAACAATATGAGCAAGTACCTAAGAGCCCGTGGATAACCACAGATAGAAAGGGTGCTAACACCTTCCCTTTCTATAATCTACCCCCCGAACCCGAGAAAAATCTCAAAAAAAGGAATTTTTCTGTGCTTTTTTCCTTTCCTTGTTGGATAAAATAAAAGTCGGTGGCGACTCTTGCTTACCGTGACATTTTGCGAAAACAAACGCAAAACGCAAACCAGCATTCCAAAAAACAGTCAGTTCTTTCCCACCGTATCACAGAACTGGTGACTCTGCTGGGAACGCTTAATAAGTGGGGTGTACCTTAGGAATAGTTCATAATGTTTTCAATTGCTTGACTTGTATGCTTTATATTTGTGGGCTTGTATTGGAGTTACTGTAGATCCTAACCCGGATCTGGGGGATACCCTTTAGGTAAGTAGCAATAAACTGTGAGGGAACTGTACGACATAGACCGATACGGTTGAAGCAGTAGCTACGTTGGTGTGGCACTTTAGTTTGTACCGATATCCCTTGTGTTGGAACAAGGAGAATATGGGTATTCTAAGGGGTCATTAAGAACCAACCGACCTTAGAACCTTTAAATTGACCAACTTGGCCATAGAACTGTAGCAGTATGCTACACTCATTGAGACTAAACTCTCGCGATGATTCCGGCCGCAAGAAAAGGTTGCTAAACTGGAATTATGACCGGTCGAGGGTAGTCAATGATATTGAGATCCTCTAGAACCTGGTTACTATTTTTAGGACAGGTTTGAACCAACTGAACTGAAAGAGGGTAGTACCTAAGCTCCTTGCCAGCCTGAAATCTAAGGGCTCTCTGTGTGACTTGTATGCCTTTACCATGTTTGCTATTTGTGGATACCTGTGGTGTGCTTTCTATCATGACATCATGACATCATAACATTGCATGAACCTTGCATTGGACTAACCTATTTCAAAGACAGGAGGGATTGATCTTTGTTCTATTTTGTAGGTCATGATACCCATGCGTAGGAACACCATCCAGATCAACTTTGTCCAGGTTCCCTCTATGCTTAAAGAATTGATTGCAAAGATGTCGGATACTACCTCCTTCATCAGAAGACATGGGCATATTCTTGGTTTGGTCACTTCCAAATTGGACGAGCAGATGATGAGTGTCCTGGTCTAGTTCTTTGATCCGCTATACCATTGCTTTACTTTTCAGGACTACCAGTTGGTTCATACCTTAGAAGAGTTCTCTGATCTGCTTGGTATCCCTATTCTGGAGCAGACCCCATTCACACGTTGGGAGAAGATCCTTAGGCCAAAAGAGATTGCTTCAGCCCTCCACCTGACAAAGGCTAAAGTGATGTCTAATTGGGAGACTAGAAGTGGAGCAAAGGGCTTTTTGACTAAGTTCTTGGTTGGTAAGGCTAATCATTTCTGGTATAGTCTAGACTTCCAGGCATTCGAAGATATTCTGGCTCTTCTGATATATGGCTTGGTACTGTTTCCTAACTCCGACTCCTTCCTTGATGTGAATGCGGTAAAAATCTTCATCTCTGGTAACCCTGTACCCACTCTCTTGGGTGACATTCTTCATCAGCTTTATGCCCGTACCGCTCGAAAGCGAGAAACCCTGATGTGCTGTGCTCCATTGTTGGCAAGATGGTTTATTTCTCACCTTCCCAAGTCAGTTTTGAAGAACAAAGAAGGCATGGGCTGGGCCTATAGGGTTATGTCTCTCTCTCATAACGACATCATTTGGACTATTAAGGGTATGGACGAAGTGGCCATTATTGATCGCTGTGGGGAATACCCCAATGTTCCACTGATAGGAACCAATGGAGGGATCACTTATAATCCATGCTTGGCCTTATGTCAGTTTGGGAGAGCCAGAAGAGAAGGACCTCATGAGCTGCTAATGCCTAGTATCATCTTTGATTTCCAAGGAGATAGTGACGAGCAACGCCGCAAATTCATAAGAGCTTGGGATAGAGTTCACAGGTCTGATCCACACGAGCTGGGTGCAAAGACTTCTCTTCCAATGGAGCCATATCTCTGATGGGTTCGTATCCGTGCCCAAAAGCTGGGAATGCTGTATGAGGCCGTCTTGCCTATCATTGTTGAAGTTGCTAATGAAGAAGGGGTTCTTCCTACCATCCTCTATCCTCATATGCCCACTAACATTGGGGCACTGAAAAGGTCTTGGATGCAGCTGAGAGAAGAGAGGGATACTTACCGAGAAAAGTATCACGAGCAAGAACAGAAGATCCATAAGTTGACTAGGCAGCTGGAGAACGAGCGGATCCTCAATGACTATGTCCGCACCGACAAGAAGCGACCATGGGAGCACTGATTGTCCTTTGATTATTTCCAACTTTATTAATTTTCAGTATTTCCTTTCTTGTAACGCCTTAAGGGCATCTGTTGAACAATTTGAATTTCAAGTTTATCTAATAAAAGTGTGTTTCATGTTTGGTTTACGAATTTGAATCTCTTGATGTCTTTGAAATCATAGTATATGCATTTCATTCCATGCACCTCATAACAGGTACCCTTACAGGTTTTCTCATCTTCTTCGCTGTTTATTTCAGCATTATGTCTTCCGAACCATCAATTGAACAAGCAATCAAGGCTCTACATGCCCAAAATGCCCAGTTCCAGGAATTGTTCATGAATTTGGCTAAGGGTCAGCAAGATCTGAAGGCCCTTATCTTGAAAGAGAAGAAGAAGAAGAAGAAGACGGTCCTGTTCAATATGGGTCGCAGATTCGAAAACAATTTGCGGGACGAAGTTGATTTGACCACCTCATCTGGAGGGAAAGATAGTCAGGAAGAAAGGAGGGCTCCTAGCCCTGTGGTTTCAGACAACGAGACGGACTTCGATGAAGACTAGTATCCTCCGAAAGAGGACAGATACAAGCAACTGGAAGACTAGTTAAGTGCGATGGAAGTTCAGAAAGTGCTCGGTCTGGACTTTGGTGATTTAGGACTGTCATCTGGGGTGGTGCACCCCCACAAATTCAAAGCACCAGCCTTTGCTAAGTACGACGGAATTTCTTGCCCGAAACTGCACCTCCGGTCGTATGTAAGGAAGATTCAGCCGTACACCGCTGACAAGAACCTCTAGATCCACTTCTTTCAAGACAGTCTCTCAGGGACTCAGCTTGAATGGTTTTACCAGTTAGAAGGAGCTAGTATCCGTAATTGGGAAGCTTTGCCTGCTGCTTTCTACAGGCAGTACCAATACAACACCGACCTTGCTCCCACGCGTACCCAACTCCAGGGTATGTCAATGGGCGTGGGTGGAGGTTTCAAAGATTATGCTCAGAAGTGGAGGGACCTCGCTGGAAGAGTGCAACCACCCTTGGCTGATAGGGAGCTAGTAGATATGTTTCTGGGGACCTTGTCTGGTCCGTATTTCAACCATCTGATTGGAAGTTCATCATCCGGGTTTACAGAGCTGATCATGATCGGGGAAAGGATTGAGGCTGGTATCAAATCCGATAAGATATAGAAAGGTGCTTCATCAGGCACCGATAAGAAGCCTTTTAAGAAGGAGTCAAGTGCTGTTTACAATTCGAAAAGCCAGAATAGACCTGAACGCCGCCAAGCTGTTAATGCGGATGTTATTTCAAGACCTGCTGGTGCTCCTAAACGCAACAATCAGTAAAAGGCCGAGAGACCTTGAAGATAGTTCACTCAGCTCAACATGAGTTTATCTCAGATTCTGTCACAGTTATTGAAAACCAATCTAGTGGTTCCAAGGGAAGCCCCGCAGAATCCCAACACTGCATCACCAAAGTACAACCCTAATGCCCGCTGTGCTTTTCACTCTGATAGCCCGGGGCATGATACAGATGATTGTTGGGTTTTGAAGAAAAAAATACAAGACTTAATTGATGCGAAGGAGATTGAGTTCGAAGCACCTGAAAGACCTAATGTCGTGACTGCTCCTATGCCCAAGCATGGAGTGAATGCTATAGATGAAGACTCGTTTGTGGTTTCTGTGAAGGATATTGCTACTCCCTTAATAACTGTGAAGAAGAACCTTTTGCTAGCCGGTTTATTTTTGGGCTGCGACGAAGGTTGCCGTATGTGTTCTGTCCTACCTACCGCTTGCCATCTTTTGAAGTCAGGTGTCCAATGCCTGATGGATAATAAAGAAATTCTGTTTGAGAAGACTGTTGTTCCTTTAGTTCATACTGAAGAAGTTGCTATCATCACCATTTTCGACAATTCTTCCAAGGCTTCCTCGAGAAAGCCTGTTAGAATTACATCTGTTCCAAGAATCACACGTTGATCATCACTGTTCCTAGGCCTATCCCCTATACATCCGATAAAGTTGTCCCTTGGCATTACGAGGCTGATGTTTACTATCACAGAGTTAAACAAGATTTGGATACTGACGTCAGCAATATTGTTGGACCTGCTAAAGTCACCCGCAGCGGAAGACTTTTCTCACCTGATATCTCTCCACCAACTTCCTGAAAACCTGTTGTTATTACACCTACCAGTGTACCTGCTGCTATTCCTGTTCAAGTTCCCATTCTCACCCCTGTTGCCGAGTCATCCGACACTCGGGGCAAAGAGACCACTGATAAGCCTGCCCAGACGGAGGAACCGAAGACGATTACTGTTGAAGCTTCTAGAAAAGAGATGGAAAAGATTTTAAAGATCATCAAAAAGAGCGACTACAATGTAGTCGAGCAGCTGGGGAAAACCCCATCCAAAATCTCTATATTGTCACTGTTGCTATACTCAGAGGCCCATGCCAAGGCTCTGATTGCATTCCTGAAGACTGCACACGTACCTCAAGAGACATCAGCTGATCAGTTTAAAGATTGTGTGGCTAGTCTGACCGCTGATAACGGGTTGGGATTCTCTGACGCCGACTTGAATGCTAAAGGGAAGAATCACAACGATGCCCTGCATGTATTCATTGAATGCAGAGGCACCACTCTTGCTCATGTATTGGTGGATACTTGTTCCTCATTGAATGTTTTGCCTAAGAAAGCTCTAGACCGGTTGGACTGTGAAGGGTTGGAGCTGAAACCAAGCAACATTGTCGTCAGGGCCTTTGATGGGTCTAAGAGAATGGTGCATGGAGAAGTGGATATTCCGATTAAGGTTGGTTCTCAGGTTTTCGCCTCTACATTCTATGTGATGGAAATTCGGCCATCTTATTCATGTTTGCTGGGTCGTCCATGGATCCACAAAGCTGGGGCAGTGACGTCTACGCTCCACCAGAAGCTAAAGTACCCGGTGAAAGGGAAAATTGTGACAGTACAAGGAGAAGAAGAGTACATGGTGAGCCACCTCAACTCTTTCTGATATGTGGAAATGGATGGGGAGTTCATTGAGACCCCATTTCAGAATTTTGAAGAGGTTCCCCAGACGCTGGTATCAACTGAGACTGTTATTGAAGATCCTCCTATGAAGATGGCTTCCTTCAAGGATGCCCGGGCTGTTGTTGAGAAAGGTGGGTGTGCAAATTGGGGCCCACTCCCTGATTTCGCACAGAAGACTAACAAGTTTGGTTTGGGTTTCACTGCAGAAGCTCAAAGGGCTGTTCGGAATGCACGGATCGGAAGACCTCCCTTGTTCATCAGCAATTCAGGAGTAAATTCCATTGATGACGATGTTGAAGAGTCTGAGTTCGACAGTTAGATCTATCCTACTACTGATGGAGGACTAAGCAACTGGACAGCAAAGGACTTCATCCCTATTTCTTTTGTTACCCAGTAATGAAACTTTTTGTTTTGAATTTGTAACAGACAATGTTTTAAACTTTATGGCCCAGTGTCTTACCCGGGGCACCGTGGCTTCATTTGTGAGGGCTTTATGTGTGTCATCTACATATATCATTAATAAAAGCATTGGACGTTTCTTGCATTTCAAATCTTGTGCTCCTTGTTTTTCTTTTATTATATATTGCAAAACAGCTATTTTACACACACTCACATATACAGGTCTACATCCACTCTGGATCTCACTGGTAACGACACTGCTACTGCCAGTTATGACTTCGAAAGTCCGATCAACTTAACTGAAGACGAAGATGAAGATGATTGTGAAGTGCCTGTTGAACTTGCTAGACTACTACTTCAAGAAGAGAGGGCTATACAGCCACATGAAGAGTCGGTGGAATCAGTAAATCTGGGTACAGAGGTAGACAAGAAAGAAGTTAAGATCGGTGCAAATCTGGAAGCTAGCGTGAAGCAACGGTTGATTCAGATGTTGCGAGACTATGTTGAGATCTTTGCCTGGTCTTATGAAGATATGCCTGGGTTGGATACCGATATTGTGGTTCATCGCCTGCCTACCAAGGAAGACTGTCCTCCAGTGAAACAGAAAGTTCACCAAATGCGCCCAGAGATGTCTGAGAAAATCAAAGCTGAAGTGATGAAACAATTTGACGCCGGTTTTCTAGAAGTTACTTCTTAGCTGCAGTGGGTTTCCAATGTGGTTCCAGTGCCAAAGAAGGATGGTAAGGTTCGAATGTGTGTTGACTATAGGGATCTGAACAGGGCAAGCCCCAAGGATGATTTCCCTCTACCTCATATCGACGTTCTGGTCAACAACACCGCTCAGCATAAGGTATTCTCCTTTATGGATGGTTTCTCCGGTTATAATCAGATTAAAATGGCTCCCGAAGATATGGAAAAGACAACCTTTGTTACTCAATGGGGCACCTTTTGCTACAAGGTCATGCCTTTTGGATTGAAAAATGCTGGGGCAACATATCAGCATGCCATGGTCGCTTTGTTCCATGACATGATCCATCATGAGATTGAGGTATACATCGATGACATGATTGCAAGATCCCAAACTGAAGAAGAACATCTGAACCATCTTCAGAAGCTGTTTGACCGATTGAAGTTGTACAAGCTGAGATTAAACCAGAACAAGTGCACCTTCGGAGTGAGATCTGGTAAGCTGTTGGGTTTCGTCGTAAGCGATAAAGGTATTCAAGTGGATCCTGCAAAGGTGAAGGCCATATAAGAGATGCCAGCTCCCCAAACAGAGAAAGAAATCAGAGGCTTTCTGGGACGACTGAACTACATTGCCCGGTTCATCTCACACCTGACTGCTACTTGTGAGCCAATCTTCAAGCTACTGAAGAAAGATCAAGTAGTACGTTGGAATGATGAATGCCAAGCCGCTTTCAAAAGGATCAAAGAGTATCTCCAAGAGACTCCTATTCTGATGCCTCCAGTTGAAGGGAGACCTTTGATCCTATACTTGACAGTACTCGACAACTCAATGGGGTGTGTGCTGGATCAGCATGACGAGTCTGGCCGAAAAGAGCATACTATTTATTACCTTAGCAAAAAGTTTACCGACTGCGAGACCTGATACTCATTGCTCGAGAAAACTTGCTGCGCTTTGGCATGGGCTGCTCGCCGTCTGAGATAGTATATGCTGACTCACACCACCTTATTGATATCAAAGATAGATCCAATCAAGTATATCTTCGAGAAGCCTGCATTGTCCAGAAGAATAGCAAGATGGCAAATGATCTTGACTGAGTATGACATCCAATACACAACTCAAGAGGCAATCAAGGGAAGTGTCTTGGCAGACCATTTGGCACATCAGGCAGTGGATGAGTACCAGTCTATGAACTTTGAATTTCCAGATGAGAATATCATGATAGTGACTGATTGTGAGACACCTGGACCGGATGAAGGACCTGAGGAAGGATCCCGATGGTCTATGTACTTTGATGGAGCTTCAAACGCTTTGGGCAATGGCATTGGCGCCGTGATCATATCTCCTAACGGCTCTCATACTCCGTTTACCGCCCGATTATGTTTCAACTGCACCAACAATATGGCGGAGTATGAAGCGTGCATCATGGGTCTTCGAGCAGATATTGACCTAAGGATTAAGTTTCTAAGTGTCTTCGGAGATTCCGCTCTCGTGATCAGTCAGATCAAAGGCGAGTGGGATACGAAACACCCAAATCTTATTCATTACAAGGAGTATGTGTTGACATTGCTTCCCCACTTAGAATAGATAACCTTTAAACACTTCCCTAGAGAGGAGAATCAGTTGGCGGACGCGCTAGCTACGATGTCTTCTATGTTCAAAGTCAATTGGGACAATGAAGCTCCTCGGATTATCATTGAAAGGTTGGACGAACCTGCGCATTGCTATGACATTGAAACTGAAGAAGTAGCAGAGAAACCCTGGTTTCATGAGGTGAAGAGGTATCTTGAAACTCAGGAATACCCCGAGGGTGCATCTGTTAATGACAAGAAGTTTCTGAGGAGGTTCGCGGAGAAGTTCTTCATCAGCAATGACATTCTTTAAGAGCGTAACCATGATTCAACCTTACTGCGATGCATGGATAAGAACGAGGCAGAAAGGATCATGGCGGATTTACACGAAGGTACCTTCGGAACTCATTCCAGTGGACACACCATGGCAAAGAAAATCCTTCGGGCAGGATATTTTTTGTCCACAATGGAAGCCGACTATTATCAGCATTCTCGGACATGTCACAAGTGCCAGGTCTATGCTGATAAGGTGCACATACCTCCAGTTCCTCTAAACGTCTTGACAGCTCCGTGGCCTTTCGCAATGTGGGGCATTGATATGATCGGCGAGATCAGACCTACGGCATCCAACGGGCATCGTTTCATCCTGGTAGCGATTGATTACTTTACTAAGTGGGTTGAAGCAGCCTCCTTTGCTACTGTAACCAAGAACGCCGTGGCACGATTCATTCGGCATAATCTGATTTGTCGATACGGTGTACTAGAGAGGATCATTACGGACAATGGTACCAATCTCAACAATAAGATGATCACTGAGCTCTGCAAGCAGTTCAAGATATAACATCACAACTCTTCTCCCTACCGGCCGAAGATGAATGGGGCTGTCGAAGCGGCTAATAAGAACATTAAGAAGATTGTGCAGAAGATGACAGTGACATACAAAGACTGGCACAAGATGTTACCATTTGCTCTTCATGGGTACCGTACTTCAGCGTGGACGTCAACAGGGGCAACACCCAATTCATTGGTATATGGCATGGAGGCCGTATTGCCCATTGAAGTTCAGATACACTCTCTTTGGATTATGAAGGATGCAGATTTGAGCGAAGATGACTGGATTCAGACCCGGCTTGATCATCTGAACTTAATCGACGAAAAGAGACTTACTGCTATTTGTCATGGTCAGACGTACCAAAAACGGATGATCAAGGCATTTAACAAGAAAGTTAGACGACAAGAGTATCAAGTTGGGGATCTGGTTATTAAGCGCATCATACTGCCTCAAGGTGATCCCAGGGGCAAATGGACCCCTACTTACGAATGGCCATTTGTGGTTAAGAAAATTTTCTCAGGAGGAGCTATGATTCTAACCACCATGGATGGTGACGACCTTCCTCACCCCGTCAATGCATACATAGTGAAAAGATATTACGCATAATCAAAGACCCGCTAGGTTGACTGACCTAGGCAAAAATAAGGGCTTCCCGGTGAACCAAAAGGGTTCGGGCAAAAATAAGGGATGAAAATGAAAAAAACTGTACACCCGGCAAGTCGAAAGCCTGAAAAGGCGGCTTGGGAAAAAAAGGGTATCCCGGTGGACTGAAAACCTAAAAGGGCGGTCCAGGCAAAAATTAGGGATCAAAGAGTAACACTATGTCTCATTGGATCTACTTGCAACCAGACTTCGGTATCGACTATCAAGCTCAGACGACACTAATCAATCTGATTTACCTTCAACCAGTAGCAAAGCGATGAGATGCTCGAGGACATAAAGGAAATAGCAGAGTTGGAACCCAGTGGGATTATTCACATAGCTGTTTTGTTAGTTTTTCACAAATTGTATAAATTATCTGTTCGGCAGCGTTCTCTTACTAGGACGTCAGCCTCTTGTACAAAAACGCCTATTTACAGGCCAAACTTCAAAATCAATACAATTCATTTTCAAAGAAATTTCAAACTGTTTTTCCTTTATCTGTTTTGTTTTGCAAAGAACGTCCAATGTTCATTTTTGATATATGCATTTGACATTAATTGCTGCTCATAAATATTTACATGCGAAACAAAAGATGATTATTGGTAATATCAGAAACAGGGGCAATAATGATTGTCCAAGCTTTAAAGTAGCTCTGTCCACCAGGTACAAAGTAGATTCAGCTAAAGAATATGGCCAATGTACTTTCACTCCCCTCAGAGTAAGACAGTGATGATTGGCTCTCCCCAGCTGAGACTTGCAACTGTAAATGAATCGGTAATATTCTCCCCAAGCAGAGGTTGTCTACCATCAACACTGAAAAGGCTTAATATCCCCAACAATCTTAATATTCCCTAATGGAGTATAAGAATATTCCCCGGCAGAATACAAGATATCCCCAGAGGAGTTAAAATTTTCCCAGCGCAGTCTGAAAAAGCTTCCCCAGTGGAGTTGAAGAATCATCCCCAGTAGACTCTGGAGGTTTGTCCCCGGCGGAGTATATAAATAAATATACCCAGCCGAGTTCAAAGGAATATTGTCCCCAGCAAAGCTCAAAGGATTATCCCTATAAGAGTCTAACAGGTTATCCCCAGTGAAGTCGCAACTGAAAGATCATCCCCAACAGAGTTCTTTCCTTTCACAAATAGGAATTCAATCCCCAACAAATTCAATATCACCAGCAACGATAATTCATCCCGACGGAATTTATCAGTGGAATCTTTAGCAGAACATCTCTTCCCCACAGAGTAATCTCCTCACCAGTTTATTCCCCAACGGAGTTATCTTCTCCTGCAGGTTTATTCTCGCAATCACCTTCGTTCACCATCCCCAGCGGAAGCGAAGAATTCAACTCTTGTCTCCAGCAACTATCCGAGATTTATTTCCCCAGCTAAAACATTACGTTTCCATATATCATGACACATGCATATACGCATCATACAACACAATCTCATTTATTTTGAGAACATCATTGCTTGATATATATCATGCATTGCATACGACTGACCTTTACCTTTCAGAAAAGATACAGTTAAAGTTCTCAGCCATGTCAAAGACCTGACCGGTTCTTAAATCTCAACGGAATTATCCTCGGTGGAATTTCAGATAAGGTTCTCAATCTCGACAATTTTCTTCCGTCATAGTGTGGACGAGTTCTACGATCTCAATGGTGTACTAAGTTGAAGACCAGACAACTCCTAAATCTTGATGAAGATGTTTTCCTCCGTCATAGTGTGGACGAGTTCTACAATCTCAATGGTATACTACGTTAAAGACCAGACAGTTCCTAGATCTTGATGAAGATGTTTCCTCAATCATAGTGTGGACGAGTTCTACAATCTCAATGGTATACTACGTTGAAGACCAGACAGTTCCTAGATCTTGATGAAGATGTTTCCTCCATCATAGTATGGACGAGTTCTACTATCTCAACGGTATACTACGTTGAAGACCATATAGTTCCTAGATCTTGATGAAGATGTTTCCTCCGTCATAGTGTGGACGAGTTCTACAATCTCAACGGTATACTACATTGAAGACCAAACAGTTCCTGGATCTTGATGTTTTCCTCCGTCATAGTGTGGACGAGTTCTACAATCTCAACGGTATACTACGTTAAAGACCAGACAGTTCCTAGATCTTGATGAAGATGTTTCCCTCCGTCATAGTGTGGACGATTTCTACAATCTTAATGGTATACTACGTTGAAGACCAGACAATTCCTAGATCTTGATGTTTTCCTCCGTCATAATATGGACGAGTTCTACAATCTCAATGGTATACTACGTTGAAGACCAGACAGTTCCTAGATCTTGATGAAGATGTTTCCCTCCGTCATAGTGTGGACGAGTTCTACAATCTCAACAGTATACTACATTGAAGACCAGACATTTCCTAGATCTTGATGTTTTCCTCCGTCATACTGTGGAGGAGTTCTACAATCTCAATGGTATACTACGTTGAAGACCAGACAGTTCCTAGATCTTGATGAAGATGTTTCCCTCCGTCATAGTGTGGACGAGTTCTACAATCTCAATGGTATACTACGTTGAAGACCAGACAGTTCCTAGATCTTGATGTTTTCCTCCTTCATAGTGTGGACGAGTTCTACAATCTCAACGGTATACTACGTTGAAGACCAGACAGTTCCTAGATCTTGATGAAGATGTTTCCCCCATCATAGTGTGGACGAGTTCTACAATCTCAACGGTATACTATGTTGAAGACCAGGCAATTCCTAGATCTTGATGTTTTCCTCCGTCATAGTGTGGACGAGTTCTACAATCTCAACGGTATACTACGTTGAAGACCAAACAGTTCCTAGATCTTGATGAAGATGTTTCCCCCATCATAGTGTGGACGAGTTCTACAATCTCAATGGTATACTACGTTGAAGACCAGACAGTTCCTAGATCTTGATGTTTCCCTCCGTCATAGTATGGACGAGTTTTACGATCTCAACGGTATACTAAGTTGAAGACCAGACAATTCCTAGATCTTGATGAAGATGTTTCCCCCAGTAGAGTTACGGACAAGTTCTTAAAACTCAGCAAGAATATTCTCTTAGCTGAGGTACAGGCAAGTTCCTAAATCTCAATAAAAGTTAGACTTCCCCAGCGGAATCTTCTACAATAAAAGATATGTAAGTTCTCGCTAAGGAATCTCTTATGCGATCGACGCTCCTGAAGATGGCATCTGTAAGCCCATCCTCCCGCCAGCAATCTCCAAATGGAATCTGTAAGCCCATTCCCGACATCACCAGGCTGATACCACTTCATGTGAGTGCAAATTTCTGGGCACTCTAGTGTTCAATCATCTTCCACCTTCGGATCACGAAAGTCACGAAAGCCAATCTACATCCTCAGGTTTAAGAAGATTGAACAGGGGCAGCTGTTGTACCCCAAAATTTTCCCTCTCATATTTCTCAAAACATTTCAAGAAAAATCTCCAAGTGGCTCAAGATTGCTCAAGAGTTGGACAGTCAAGCTATCTCCTAAGGCATGCAACTTCAAATTAGGGTTTTGTGTTTCCTCAAGATCCTTGAATCCAAATGACCTCAAGTGCTCCCTAATGTCCTAATATGTTCTTAAGACCATCCATGCCAAATTTCAAGCCTTGCAGAGGAAGTTTGCTCAGTCAATTGCTCAAAGGGCCCAAAAATCGACTATGCTAGGGCAAAAGCCAAATGTGGCCTATAAACAGTTGAACTTCAAGATGTTTTGTCAACATTCTCATTTTGAAGGATATTTCATCATTTTATAAAGGGTTGATCATGATTCATCAAGGATTTCTCAAAATTCATCAAGGCTCAAAAGTTGCTAAATTAGGGTTTTGTAGGAAAAGTCAACTCAACTTTGACCAAGCATAACTTTCTAATACTTTATGAGAAATGACCCATCAAAAGCTTATTTTTAAGAGGATGCAATTTCCTACAATCCATCTTCATACCCCAAGATCAGAAAATGCACTCACAAAAAGTTACAAATTTGGACATTATAGGTCATTTTTGAAAGTCAACAAAAACACCTTTTTTTTCCAAAGCTCATAACTTGATCATGGTATATCAAAACAAGATGAGACTAAAAGGGTTGGTTATAGTACATCTCAAGCTTTCTAGAAAGTCCAAGAACACCTCCAAAAGTTCAAAATTGAAGAAGTTATGCATTGTTAAAGTTGGGCATTTTTGCAAAACTGCCAAAAGTTAACTATCCCCAAAACTTCAAATTTTGTCAAATGGGCCCATTCTTTTCCACTTTATTTGAGCTTTCCCCATTGCACACGTGTCCTAGCTTCAGCCTTGAGATCATATTTCTTTTTATTATTTTATTTGATTTTTTATTGAATTATTTCATTTTTAATCAAATTAAATCAAATAAAATCCAAATATTGATTACTTGATATCTTTTTGGCTATTTCAGGACTGAATCATCATCATCAAGGGTATCAAACTCGTATCAAGCAATCCATGTGCAAAAATATTGAGTTTGGACAATTTTGGAAGGTTTAGTAATGGTGAATCAAATCAAATTTCATGGCATTGATGTGGAGGGATTCAATCCATAATTCTTAACCTAATGCATTCTATAATACATAAGGAAGCTAAAAGGCATGAAAACAAGGCTGGAGGCTGCAAGAACAGAAAGAATAAAACTTGAAAAAGTGGTGAAAAAGTGTGAAACCAAAATCGTGTCTAGAGACGTTTTCAGAAGCCAAGAAGGACTCCAATCAATTCCTGGGTGATCACATAACCCTCCTGGATCCCAAGCAAGCCTCCACGCGCGTCACAAAGCACTGTAAGTGTCACAAAAAATCGCTTCTTTCTTGAATTCGTAAATCTTTATTCCTGCATCTTTTGTACAAATTATTTGCATATTCATGATCCTCTTCAAGTTTCCAAGCATTCCGTATTATCCAATTTTATTTATCTGACCTGTAAAGCCAAGTACCATATCTAGGGTTTCATGGTTTGTTTTTGGGTATTTCTTTTGTAGGAAAAATTGGCTAATGAGGAGGGCATGGTTGCGACCGGGACGATGAGAGGAGCACAACCCTACCCTTAGATTTCATTTCCATGGCTCCCAGTGGATTATAGGTACACGTGAGTTTTAGTGACAGTCGGTGTCTGTGGCTATAGGTGTTACAAAGTTTTAGCCACGAACGTGAGGAAGAAGATGGAGATGTGTCGCTTCTCCAGTGGCCAGTTCAAACCATAGCGCGCTTGTTTTTGTTGTGCTGGCATATTAATGCGTTTTTCCTTATTATTATTATTATTATTTTGTATATAATTAACAATTGAAACACAATGGCTGAGTGGTAAACGCGTGCATCCAAATGCCAACAAGACCTGGGTTCGAATTCCAGGTCCCCCCAATTTGCATTTGTTATTTTTCTTCAGGTGATCCGGTGCAAATCAAGCGTTGTAGCATACCATGCGCTTCCACATCTCCAGCAGCCAGGTGGCCAAAGGCCAGATCTGGTGATCCAGGATGAGAGTCTACCATGGACCAAGTCCAAGCGCGCACAGGGAATCCAGAAAGTCAAACAGGGCCAGCGCCTAATGGGCCTTAGAATTGCAATTCTGACCCCCTTTTTCAGGCCCATACATCTCTAACCCTCTTTTATTTATTTTTGTTTTAATTGCTTTATAATATTTTGTTTAATTAATTAACCAATCAAATCTTTTTCCTTATAAAATTAAAACCACAAAAATAATTATTTTCTTTATTAAATTAAATTTTAGCTTTTTTTAACAAATCAATTAATTAATTTAGGCCATTAATTAGAAATAACTTTAATATACTTTTTTCAATAATTAAAATTAACTTAGACATAATTAGGTTTTTATTAACATTGATCAATTTTATTTTCTTTCTTTAAATATCACAAAAACTCAAAAGTATTTATTTTCATTAATTAATTAATTAATTTAGTTTAATAATTAACTTAGATTAATTTCTTTCTTAATTCAAAAAAATCCAAAAAATATTTCCTTTAACAAAAAAAAGGGTCAAAACCCTATTTGCGCTCAATTTAATTTTCCTGCACGCGATCCATTTATTCAATATTGTATTTGTTTCGGGAATGTAATATATAATTAGGACCATTTAATTATTTTTATCGCTTTATTTATTTTCCGCATTTAAATTTCAAAGGGTTGCTTTTGGCGATGTAAATACCCGACGCCTTGTAATAGTTAGTTTAATTTCCGCAATTTATTTTCCATAAAATATAGCTGTTAGATGTTTGATAATAGGAATGCATGACAAGATTGAACGTTTAAACCTAAAATAAACATAGATCACCATTAACATGTACAAAGATAAAATTAACTGAAAACGACACACTCGCACATGCGCACTCTTAGGGTATACCCCACTTGGTTGCCTTCGTACACAGCCATTGAGGATAGGTCACTTTAGAGGTCGCCCTCTTGTTCAAAGATCATAGTCACCTCGAAACGTTTGCCTCAGATATAATTGCCTCAAACAAAATGATCTAAGACATTAGGGTTACCGCTAAGGCGTCCTACCATTGCTTTGGTGATCGTAAGTCCCTAAAATCGAATTGACCCTTAAACTCCAACGACGATGATACCTACTCATTCATAGTGGGATATCATTGTCTAAAGGAAGATAGCATAGAACGATTCCTTTTTTCGAGTAGGTAGATGGTTCTTAAGTACTTGCTCTTTCAAAAAAACAAAAATACTTTTCACACTTACACTTTTTGAATAAAGTTTTCAAAACACTTCATACGATCGAAGTTTTCAAACAAAAACTTTTTCAAACCCACCAACACAAAGAAAAGCAATTTTGAAAACAATTTGAGCAAGTACCTAAGAGCCCGTGGATAACCACGGATAGAAAGGGTGCTAACACCTTCCCTTTCTATAATCTACCCCCCGAACCCGAGAAAAATCTCGAAAAAAGGAATTTTTTTGTGCTTTTTTCCTTTCCTTGTTGGATAAAATAAAAGTCGGTGGCGACTCTTGCTTACCGCGACATTTTGCGAAAACAAACGCAAAATGCAAACCAGCATTCCAAAAATTAGTCAGTTCTTTCCCACCGTATCACAACCACAAAAATCAAAACAAAACTGAATGTCGCCCGATGGTAAGGACTGTTATGATTTTCAATCCTGTATCAAATCAACAGTGAAACTATCAACGTATGCCAGAGGCGCCCATGAAATGATTCACCCGGATCAACATGACCTTGTCCCAAGTTTTGCCACATCTTTTGAAGTCCAATCTGGTGACCCTAAAAGAAGCTCCCAAGAACCCCAATATTGCTTCTCCTTGCTACAACCCGAATGCTTGAAGCGCCTATCATTCTGAAATCCCGGGGCATGATACAAACAATTGTTGGACCTTGAAGAATAAGGTACAAGACCTTATCAAGGTGTAAGAGATCGAGTTTAACCCCCCAGAAACACCTAATGTGATAACGGCACCAATTCCCAAACACGGTCAAGGTGTCAATGCTGTTGATGATGATTGTTTTGTTTCCTCCGTGAATGATTTAACTACTCCTCTTTTGACTATTAAACATAATCTATTGCGAGCCGATCTGTTTCCGGGCTGTGATGAAAATTGTCAATTATGTATGTCTCTACCGAATGGTTGTTTGTTACTGAGGATGGGCGTCCAACGCCTGATGGCTAACAAAGAGATCCTATTTGAAAAAGTTCCTCTTACCAGAAATTTCTGTGAAGATGTCTCAATAATCACTATTTCTGACAATCCTCCCAGGGTCTCCACCAAAAGACCCATTAGGATTACATCTGTTCCAAAGTCTGCTCCCTTAATTATCACCATGCCGGGGCCAATCCCATATTCTTTGGATAAAGTTGTTCCCTGGAACTATGGGGATAACGTCTATTATCATGGCGTCAGGAAAAATCTATTGGCTATCAAAGACAAAGTTGTGAAAGACACTGATCCTGACATCGTCAATATCGTTGGGACCAGTAAGATAACAAGAAGTGGAAGAATCTTCTCACCCGAGGTATCTCCAAAAACAATTGCTACTCCTGTAATTATTCTTGCTACCGCTCCTACCAGCATTCCCAGTGATACTCCAGTTGACAATTCTACTGTTATCTCTGCTGCCAAGACAAGGGGCAAGGAGGTGTTATTTGAGCATGTCCAGAAGAAGGCACATCCAGAGGTCATTCTTGAATATTATAGCAAAGAGATGGAAGAGATACTAAAAATAATCAAGAAAAACAACTACAACATCGTGGAACAGTTGGGGCAGACCCCGTCAAAAATATCAATGTTGGCCTTACTTTTATATTCTGAGGCTCATGCCAAAGCCTTGGTAAAGTTTTTAAAGACCGCCCACGTGGCCCAAGAGACTTCCATTGATCAATTTGAGAATTTTGTGGCCAGTCTAACTGCTGATAACATATTGGGTTTTTCTGATGCCGATTTTACTCCCAAAGGAAGGAAACACAATGATGCCTTACACATTTCTATTGAGTGCAGGGGAACTACGTTAGCCCATGTTCTAGTGGATACGGGTTCATCACTGAACGTCTTGCCCAAAAATGCTCTTGACCGGCTAGATTGCGAGGGACTCACTTTAAAGCCTAACAACATTATAGTGAGGGCCTTTGATAGTTCTAAAAGGACAGTGCATGGAGAAGTTGACACCCCTATAAAAGTTGGAACTTAGACTTTTGATTCAACTTTCTATGTGATTGATATCCGCCCTTCCTATTCCTATCTATTGGGTCGACCCTGGATTCATGGCGCTGGTGCCATCACCTATACCTTACATCAGATGTGGAAGTAACCAATCAAGGGAAAGATCATCACTGTCCATGGGGAGGAGGAATACATGGTTAGCCACCTGAACTCTTTCAGGTACGTAGAAATGGATGGTGAGTTCATCGAAACCCCCATGTCAGCATTTTGAGGAGGTCCCACAAACAGTTGCGGCAACCAAGACGACTACCAAGGCTCCAAAGGTTACCAGACCTCCATTAAAAATAGCCTCTCTGAAGGATGCTAGAGCAGTGGTTGAGGAAGGTGGATGTAACATCTGGGGTCAACTTCCGGATATTCCCTACATATCCAAAAAATTTGGTTTGGGTTTTAATTCGGAGGCCCAGAGAGTTGTTCGACAAACTCGCGCTGGAGGACCGCCTTTACGTATCAGCAATCAGGGAGTTAATGCAGTGGAAGACAATGATGGTAGCTGTGACATGGACGAATGGATTCTTCCAACCATCAGCGGAGGACTCAACAATTGAGAGGCCAAAAAATTTGTCCCTATTACTTTTATTCAAGAGTAATTGTCTTTTAATTTTTTGCCGGACTTGTAATATTTAAACAATTTAGACTTTAAAACCTTGTGTCTTACCCGAGGCACAATGGTCCATTTGTGAGGGTTGTTACTTCATCTTCATATGTCATCAATAAATCATGGACGTTTTTACATGCAAATTTTATGCTCTTTGTTTTTCTTTTTATACCTTTTATTTTATCAAAGATAGCTATGCTCTTACACACACTCACATATCGAAATGCAGATCCACATCCACTCAGGATCCCATGGATAACAATTCTGCTATGGCCTATTGTGACTTTGAAAATACGATCTACCAAGCCGAATACGAAGGTGAGGAAGATTGTGAGGTACCAGGGGAACTAGCCAGGTTATTACAACAGGAAGAGAGGACCATACAACCCCATAAAGAGCCGGTTGAAACAGTTAACTTAGGTACCGAAGAGGACAAGAAAGAAGTCAAGATAGGTGCTAACCTAGAGCCTAGTGTCAAGAAGCACTTAACTCAGTTACTACATGACTATGTTGGGGTATTTTCCTGGTCATACGAAGACATGCCAGGACTCGACACTGATATCATGGTCCATCGTCTGCCGACAAAAGAAGACTGCCCTCCAGTAAAACAGAAGGTCTGTCACATGCGACCAGAAATGTCAGAAAATCAAGACTGAAGTTATGAAGTAGTTCAATGCTGGATTCTTAGTCGTCACCTCCTATCCACAATGGGTCGCCAATGTTGTTCCAGTGCCTAAAAATGACGGTAAGGTACGTATGTGTGTGGATTATAGAGACTTGAATAGGGTAAGTCCCAAGGATGATTTCCTGCTTCCCCACATCGATATTCTGGTTGACAACACCACACATCATAAAGTATTTTCCTTCATGGATGGTTTCTCCGAATACAACCAGATCAAAATGGCACCTGAGGACATCGAGAAAACGACCTTTGTCACACAGTGGGGCACATTCTGTTACAAAGTTATGGCATTTGGGTTGAAGAACGCTGGGGAAACCTATCAACGTGCCATGGTAGCTTTGTTTCACGACATGATCCATCACAAAATAGAGGTCTACATGGATGATGTGATAGCTAGATCTCAAACTAAAGAGGAACATCTTGACCATCTGCAAAAGCTATTTGAAAGACTGAAGAAATACAAACTAAGGCTGAATTTGAATAAATGCACTTTTGGAGTGAGGTCCAGCAAACTCTTAGGCTTCGTTGTCAGTGGCAAAGGTATCGAAGTGGACCCTGCAAAGGTAAAAGAAATACAAGAAATTCCTGCTCCTCGCACCGAGAAGGAAGTTAGGGGATTCTTAGGGCAGCTAAACTACATCGCTTGGTTCATTTCCCATCTAACCGTTACTTGTGAACCAATCTTCAAATTGCTGAAGAAAGATCAAGTGGTGGAATGGAATGACGACTGCTAGGATGCCTTCGATAGGATCAAGGAGTACCTTCAAGAGCCTCCCATTTTTATTTCGCCAGTTGAGGGAAGACCTCTGATCATGTATCTAACAGTCTTGGAAAATTCAATGGGGTGTGTGCTGGGGCAGCATGACGAGTCTGGCTGAAAAGAGCATGCAATATACTACCTGAGCAAACAATTTACCGACTGTGAAACCAAATATTCACTGCTCGAGAAAACTTGTTACACTCTGGCATGGGCTACTCTTCGGCTAAGACAGTATATAATAACCCACACTACTTTATTGATATCCAAGATGGATCCAATTAAGTACATATTCGAGAAGCCCTCCCTCTCGGGAAGAATAGCAAGATGGCAGATGGTCATAACCTAATAAGATATTTTGTACACTACCCAGAAAGCAATAAAGGGAAGTGTGCTAGCCGATCACCTGGCTCATCAGGCTGTGGATGACTATCAATCCATGAATTTCGAATTTCTGGACGAAGACATCATGTTGGTAAACAATTGTGAAGAACTCCGACCATATGACAAACCTGAACAAGGATCCCGATGGACCATGGTTTTTGACGGAGCTTCCAACACATTCGACAACGACATAGGCGCTGTGATCATATCCCCTATAGGCTGCCATACTCCCTTCACTGCTAGATTGTGTTTTAACTATACCAATAATATGGCAGAATATGAAGCGTGTATTATGGGTCTCAAAGCTGCCATAGATTTGGGAATCAATTCCTTAAGTGTATTTGGAGATTCAGCCTTAGTCATCAGTCAGATCAAAGGAGAATGGGACACGAAACATCCTAATCTCATCCCCTACAAAGAATATGTGTTGACATTAATCCCATATTTTGAGGAAATTACCTTAGAGCATTTTCCACGAGAGGAAATTCAACTAGCGGACGCGCTAGCCACCATGTCATCCATGTTCAAAATTAGGTGGGGTAATAAGACTCCTCAGATCACCATTGAGCGGATGGATGAACCAACTTACTGTCACGAGATTGATATTGAAGAAGTAGTGGATAAACCATAGTTCCATGAAATTAAGAGATATCTCGAGGCTCAAGAATATCTGGAGGGAGCTTCAGTCAATGATAAGAATTTCCTGAGAAGGTTTTCTGCTAAATTCTTCCTCAGCAACAGAATCCTCTATAAGCGCAACCACGACTCTAATTTGCTTCGGTGCATAGACAAGAGTGAGGCAGAAAAGATCATGGCTGATTTACACGAAGGTACCTTTGGCACTCATTCTAGTGGACACACGATGGCTAAAAAGATCCTACGGGCAGGATACTACTGGTTCACCATGGAAGCAGATTATTATCGACATTCACGAACTTGTCACAAGTGCCAGATCTATGCTGACAAAATACATGTGCCTCTGATTCCTCTAAACATCCTGAATGCTCCTTGGCCATTCACAATGTGGGGCATTGACATGATTGGAGAGACCAAACCTACAACTTCTAATGGACACCGCTTCATCTTGGTTGCCATTGATTACTTCACGAAGTGGGTCGAGGCAGCTTCATTCGCTTCTGTTACCAAGAACATTGTGGCTCGATTCATAAAATAGAATCTTATTTGTCCATACGGTATTCCAGAGAGAATCATTATAGATAATGGTACCAATCTCAATAATACTATGATTACTGCACTATGAATGCAATTCAAGATCCAACATCATGACTCTTCTCCTTACCGGCCTAAGATGAATGGCGCTGTAGAAGCCGCTAATAAAAACATCAAGAAGATCATATAAAAAATGACAGTGACCTATAAGGACTAGAATAAGATGTTACCATTTTCTCTCCACGGTTACTGTACCATGGCGTGCACATCAATGGGGGCAACTCCTTTCTCCTTAGTATACGACATGAAAGTTGTCCTACAAATTGAAGTCCAAATACCTTCTCTGAGAATCATAAAGGATGCGGGGTTGAGTGAAGATGAATGGATTCAAACTCGACTTGACTAGCTGAACTTGATTAACGAGAAGAGCCTTACGGCTGTCTGCCATGGCCAGATGTACCAAAAGCGTATGATTAAAGCTTTTAACAAGAAGGTCAGACGTCAGGTATATCAGGTTGGTGACTTGGTAATCAAGCGTATCATATTGCCACAAGGTGATCCCAGGGGCAAATGGACTCCTACATACGAAGGACCATTTGTGATAAAAAACGTATTTTCTGGTGGGGCAATGATCTTAGCCACTATGGACAACAACGACCTTCCTCACCCTGTAAATACGAACATAGTTAAAAGATACTACGCATGAAAAAAGACCCACTAGGTCAACTGGCCTAGGCAAAAATTAGGGATAAAACACAAAAAAAAATATGTACACCCGACAAGTTGAAAACCTGAAAAGGCGGCTTGGGCAAAAAAGGGTATCCCGGTGGAATGAAAACCCGAAAGGGCAATCCAGGAAAAATTTAGGGATTTAAAGCGTATGACTATGTCCCATTAGATCATCTTATAGCCAATCTTCAGTATTAATCGTCAAACTCGAATGGTTCTAATCAATCCAATCAGCTCCGGACAAAGTAGCAAGTGGATGAGACGCTCAGAGACATAAAGGCTATAGTAGAATGGGAACCCCATGGGATTATTTTACATAGCTGTCTTTTCTTTGTATCAATTTTTTCATTTTTTACAATGACATTCTCTTACTAGGATGTTCGTCTCTTTGTACAAAAATACTTATTCAAGTTAAATACAAAGATATTTCTTTAAAAGTGCAAAACTATCTGTTTTTCTTTTACTGTTCCTATTTTGTTTGCAAAAAACGTCCAGTGTTTATTTTTGAGCATATGCATTTGAATGTAATTACTGTTTATAAATGAACGCATAAAAAGGAAAACTAAATAGAAAGACAATTACTAATGGCTTTAAGAAACAAGACAATATCTATGGGCCCTTCAATAAAATCCTCGCAGATACTTCATATAAATAGAGCAGAAGCAAGAACATCCTGCTACAGGATCATTGTCATATCTCCAACATGCATCCTAATGGTATCTTTTTCCTTCATATCCCCGACGGATCAAAACTTCCAGTTATTATTCCAAAGGCTCCCTAGTGAAAGTCACCCAGTTGCTCAGGAATTCCCACACCAGATTACACCAAGCACTGCACGACGTCTCCTTTCTCCAACAGAGTTTACTTCTCTAGATGATGGAAACCCATCTATTAATATGAAGACTTATACTCTTCATTCCCAGTAGCAGTCAGGGATTTATTTTCCCCAGTCCAACAACACTACAACAGAACAACTAACATGTGCATGCATTGCATTCATACATCATAAACATTGACATCACAAATTCATATATCGCAATCTCATTTATGTTGAGAAACATCATTACATCATGCCTTGTGTTGTACCCCAAAATTTTCCCTCTCATATTTCTCAAAACATTGCAAGAAAAATCTCCAAGTGGCCCAAGATTGCTCAAGAGTTGGACAGTCAAGCTATCTCCTAAGGCAGTCAACCTCAAATTAGGGTTTTGTGTTGCATCAAGGTACTTGCATACAAATGACCTCAAGTGCTCCCCAATGTCCTAATATGCTCTAAAGATCATCCATGTCAAATTTCAAGCCTTGCAAAGGAAGTTTGCTCAGTCAATTGCTCAAAAGGTCCAAAAATCGACCGTGCTAGGGCAAAAGTCAACTGTGACCTATAAACAGTCAAACTTCAAGATTTTTTGTCAACATTCTCATTTTGAAGGATATTTAATCATTTGATCAAGGGTTGATCATGATTCATCAAGGATTGCCCAAAATTCATCAAGACTCAAAAGTTGCTAAATTAGGGTTTTGTAGGAAAAGTCAACTCAACTTTGACCAATCATAACTTTCTCATACTTTATGAGAAATGACCCATCCAAATCTCATTTTAAAGAGGGTGCAATTTCCTACAATCCATCTTCATACCCCAAGATCATAAAATTCACTCACAATAAGTTACAAATTTGGACATTATAGGTCATTTTTGAAAGTCAACAAAAACACCTTTTTTGCCAAAGATTATAACTTGAGCATGGAATATCAAAATGAGATGAGAACAAAAGGGTTGGTTATAGGACATCTCAATATTTCTAAAAAGTCCAAGAACACTTCCAAAAGTTCAAAATTGAAGAAGTTATGCATTGTTGAAGTTGGGCATTTTTGCAAAATTGCCAAAAGTCAACTATCCCCAAAACTTCAAATTTTGTCAAATGGGCCCATTCCTTTCCACTTGATTTGGACTTGTCCCACTACACACGTGTCCTAGCTTCAGCCTTGTGTCCATTTATCAATTTTTCTATTTTATTTGATTTTTTATTGAATTATTCCATTTTAAATCAATTTAAATCAAATAAAATCACAAAACTTGATTACATGAGATCTTTTTCTATTTTCAGGACCTAATCATCATCAATGTCATGATTAAATTCGTATCAATCATTCCATGTGCAAAAAGATTAGATTTTGGACAAAATAGGCAAGCTTTCAATGGAGGATCAAATCCAATCTCAAGGCATTGATTTGGAAGGATTCAACCCACATTTGTTGACCTAATGCATTGCATATTACTTATACAAGCCAAAGCATACGAGATCAAGGGCTAGAGGCTGCAAAATCACCAAGAACCAAACTTGAAAAATTGCCAAAAAAGTGTGAAACTGAAATCGTTCTTAGAGGCACTTTCAGGACCTAACAAGCACATCAATCGCTTCCTGGCAATTCTCAGAAGCAAAACCAATCAGAATCACTCATTCTCCAGCCTCCTAGAGCACTGTAAGCATCTCACAAATCCGTTATGTTCATGAAGTCTCAAATCTTGATTCTTGCATCCATTCTAAAAAACGATTGCATATTCTGATTCCTCATGTCATTTGTTAACTTTCTGCAATAATCAATTTCATTCTTGTGCTGTGTATCATAAAACGCCATTGTAGGGCTTCCTAGGTTTTTTTTAGGGGTTTTCATTACAGGTGAAATTGGACCTATTAAGGGGCATGGTTGAGACCGGAGGAGGAAGACAAGTACAATCATGGCCTTGGATGGAGTTTATATGGCCTGAGATGGATTCTTGAAATGACCTACGCTTTTAGTTGCGGATCTAAATCTGCAGGTAATTTCTGTGCAAACCTGAGGACAGGGACGACAACATGTCCCCATCTGGTTGCCCCGTTCAAATGTTCGCGCGCTTTTGTTTTAATTCTGGCATATTAATGTGTTTTCACATATAATTATTGTTGTCCATTGTATTAACAATTGAAGCACAATGGTTCAGTGGCAAAGGCGTGTCTCCAAGTACCAACAGGACCTGGGTTCGAATCCTAGGTCCCCCATGCATTTGTTATTATTTTTCAACAGGTCATCCAGTGTAAACTTAAGCGCGTGGCCTATCATACAGCCTCACTCAATCAAGCGCCAGATAGCCCCAGGCCAAATCTGGTGGTCCAGAATGAAAGCCTACCATGGGATCCAGTCAACCAATGCACATGGGATTCACGAAAGTCAGCCAGGCCAACACAAATGGGCCTTGGAAATTGCTATCAAAACCTCCCAAAAATAAGCCCAAACCCTAACCTTTTTTTCTCTCTTTTCTTTTATTATTTCTTTTAATTATATATTGTTATTATTTTTATTATTTAACTAACCAATCAAAACTTTTTTTCTTCAAAAAAATCAAAAACCCAAAAATATTTTTATTAATTAATTTATTTATTAATTTAATGCTTAATTTAGTTTAATTTCTTTTTTAATTCAAAAAATAACCAAAAAGAAATCTTTTCTTTAATCAAAGGGTCAAAACCCTAGAACTCGCCCGATTTAATTTCTCGCACGCGATCCATTTATCATATTATTGTATCTGTTTCTGGAATGTAATAGCTTAATAGGACTTTACTATTTTTATCGCTTTATTTATTTTCCGCACTTTAATTTTAAGGGTTGCTTTTGGCGATGTAAATACCCGACGCCTTGTAATAGCTAGTTTAATTTTCACAATTTAATTTCCGCAACTTATAAACTGTTAGATGTTTGATAATAGGGAATGCATGATAAGATCGAATGTTTAAACCTAAAATCAACATAGATAATCATTAACATGTACAAAGACAAAATAACTGAAAACAACACACTCGCACATGCACACTCTTAGGGTACACCTCACTTGGTTGCCTTTGAACACGGTCATTGAGTATAGGAAGTTTTAGAGGTCGCCCTCTTATCCAAAGATCATAGTTGCATCGAAACGGTTGCCTCGGAAAAATGATCTAAGACATTAGGGTTACCGCTAAGGCGTCCTAACATTGCTTTAGTGACCGCACGTCCCTTAATCGAATTGACCCTTAAACCCCAACGACGGTGCTACCTACCCATTCAGAGTGGGATATCACTGTCTAAAGGACAATAACACAGATTGATTCCTTTTTCGAGTAGGTAGATGGTTCTTAGATACTTGCTCTTTCAAAACGAAACAAATTTTCACACTTACACTCCTTTTCAAACAAAAAACTCTTTCCAAACCCACAAACACAAAGAAAAAGCAAATTTTTGAAAACACTTTGAGCAAGTACCTAAGAGCCCGTGGATAACCATGGATAGGAAGGGTGCTAATACCTTCCCTTTCTATAATCTACCCCCCGGACCCGAGAAACATCTCAAAAAAGGAATTTTTCTGTGCTTTTTTTCCTTTCCTTGTTGGATAAAATAAAAGACGATGGCGACTCTTGCTTACCGCAACATTTTGCGAAAACAAACGCAAAACGCAAACCAGCATTCCAAAAACAGTCAGTTCTCTCCCACCGTATCACACCTTGTCTCATTTAAATCACTCCAAAATTTACTCTGATTCTCTCCAATTAAATAATATCCAAGACCTCTGTTGGTTTAGTTTAAATCTCTCAATTGTTTATCCTGATTCTTTCCCAATAGACGCTTTCCCTGGTTCAGATAAATCACTCTAAAGATTTATCCTGATTCTTTCCAGTTAAAGATTATTCAAGACTTCTACTAGGTTCAATTTTAAATTGACCAAAGGTTTATTCTGATTCTTTTCCCAGTTGAAGTCAAGCTTAGACTTAGTCTAATTTTCTATCAACAGTCACCTTCAGATGGCATCTATAAGCCCATCTCCGCCAACTCTCCATCATTTCTCCAAATGGAATCTTTAAGCCCATTCCTCACACCTCAACCTCAAAATCCCCAGAGTGCAAATTTTTGGGCACTCTAGTGTTCAATCATCTTCCACCTTCAAGTCACGAATGGCAGATTCGCCAATCTAACTCTTCAGGTTTAAGAAGATTGAACATGGGAAGCTGTTGTACCCTAAAATTTGCCCTCTCATTTCTCAAAATATCATCCTGAACCCTTAGGATTGCTTCTGGAAAGTTTCAAGTCTCGGGTTACAATTTTCCAAGAAACTCATGCACAAGAGAAAAACGGTCAAAAGCACACTGAAAAGTCAAACTTTGGCCTTTTGATAAAAATCAAGTTTCAACAATCATATTTCATCAATACATGAAATTGGTTCATCAAGAAATCAAAAGTCAGAAATTGATTTGAAAAATCAAATTTCTAAACATTTAGAAAATTTTCTAAGTGTTAAGAAAATATGATAACTTCAGAACTTTTGAGCCAGTTTTCACATAAGTGCGACCAGAATTTGCAAAAATGATTCAGAACATGACTCTTCAATCAGAACGTATGGAAACTGTGTTCTTCAATCAGAACATGACTCTTCAGCATATGGAGACTATATTCTACGCTTCGACCAGAACATCACCCTTCGATTCTCATTCTAGCCTTTCCATTCTTCGATCAGAACATCACCAAGCCCCAAAACCTTATTTTGAACATTCTGCTGCACTGCTATGGCACAATCCTGCATCCAGCTGCCACAATGCTCCAAATTGCTATTGATCCAGTCCACGCCTGCACTTTTCTCAAAACCCATATTTGCACCAAATTATCATATAAAAGTTGTGTTTAAAAAGCAATGAAACAATATGCCAAAAAGGTTAAAATCCCATTTGTTTTTCCCCACAAAACCACAACAAACTCATCTATAGTGGTTCCCATCACACATCTAAGGGGCTGGATTTTAGAAGGAGAGAGTGATCAAATACAAAAAAAAGAGAAAAGAAAACATTCAAACATTCTTAAACCCAGAATTCTCAAAACAATACCTTTGTTCTTCCCTTTTGAATCAAAGAACACAACATTTCTGTTTCGCTTCTTGCTGACCCCAAAACATTCAAAGGCAGCAGCTCAGGTCCCAAACACACGCTTCAAATTCAAGGTAAGTTATTCTGACTTCGAACTTTTCATTCAGAACATCATTAAATATGTAAATATCATAGTATTGACACTGTCCATATCATTGCCTAAGTAGAAAAAATATGGATCAGAACTTCTTGAAGAAAACTAGGCTCAGAATTAAGATTAGAACTTCTATAACTGACATGCTTTTATTTTTATGTTTTGCTGTTGTTAAGAACTGAATAAGTTGCAGATGCTCTGACTAATGTAAGGAAGGAGGTGAAGTGTAACACAAAACTTCTAGGATGTTTCTCACTGTTTTAACATACACAGAACATCTAGGATTTTTCTCACTGTTTTAACACAACACAGAACTTCTAGATGTTTTTTCTCACTATTGTAGCGTAGCGCACATAACTTCCAGGTTTTTTCTCACTGTTGTAATCTAACACAAAACTTCTAGTGTTTTCCTCACTGTCGTAACATAGCACACAAAACTTCTAGGATTTTTCTCACTATTTTAACATACACAGGACTTCTAGGATTTCTCTCATTGTTTTAACACAACACATAACTTCTAGATGTTTTTTCTCACTATTGTAGCGTAGCGCATATAACTTCCAGGTTTTTCTCACTGTTGTAACCCAACACATAACTTCCAGGGTTTTCCTCACTGTCATAACACAACACACAAAACTTCTAGGTTTTTCTCACTGTTTTAACATAACACAGAACTTCTAGGGTTTTCATTGTTGTTGTAACACAACACACAAAACTTCTAGGTCTTTCTCACCGTTTTAACATAACACAAAACTTCTAGGATTTCTCTCGCTGTTTTAACACTCAGAACTTAAACACACAACAACCCAAAACTTTTGTTTTCCTCTAACGTTTCTTTCAGAACTTCAGCGTGCACCAACCTAAAACTTCTGGTTTCCTCTAACGTTTCTTTCTGAACTACAGCGCACCTAACATCATAACTTCTGATCCCTATCATTTTTGTTTTCAACAACATGCTGATCCTGTTTCGTTATTTTTTTCCTTTTCTTTCTTATTTTTATTATTTTTAGCATTAATACTTTTTTTAATAATACAAAATAGGACATAAGAAATATTTTCTTTTTATTAACTAATTATTTTTCTTTTAATTTATTAAGACAAAAAAAACATTTTCAAAACAAATCTTTTCATTTTCTTGTATTGTACAATTCAATGTGGTTGTAATAGATGATTAGGATTTAAATTCTTGCAATCCCCATTTGTAAATATGCACCCCAATCCTTGAAATGATGTAATAGCTTAGGATTTATTTTCCGCATTTTATTTGCTTTCATATACTGTTAGTAATTAGGATGTATGGTAAGATAAAATCAAAAAATAGATAACCTTTAAATGCAAGACAAAATTCATGCAATCAAACACACTTGCACACTAGCACCTCTAGGGTAATCTTACTTTGTTGCCTTTCGGAAAATAGTCATGTCCCTCGAATATGGGAGTTTTAGCAAAGACCCTCGATAAAAGATCGTAGTCCCTTAATGACCCTCAATGTTGCCTTCGGTAAACGATCTAGTCCCTAAACGACATTGCTAAAACGTCCCATAGGTTGCCTTCTATGACTATATAAAACGTCCCGCGCCCATCCCTTGACATCCAACGATGGGGTTTCTTACCAAAACAATGGTGAGATAACAACATATAAAGGAGGAGGAAAATAACTTTTAATTCCTTTTTGAGTAGGTAGGTTGCTCTTGGTTGCTCGCTTGCTCACAATAAAAACATCTTATGCACCCACAATTTCACTTTGAAACATTTTCCAAAAGTTAAAACACTTTGTACGCGTTCTTATAGAGACGAGAACCATTACAAAGACACTACTTTTCAAAATACATTCAAAAACCCACATCACAAACACATTTTCAAACAAAAGCAAGTGATATAGCAAGCAACTAAGAGCCCGTAGATAACTACGGATGAAAAGGGTGCTAACACCTTCCCTTTTCATAAATTACCCCCCGAACTCAAGAAATAATCTCGAAAGGTCTTTCCTATTCTTTTCAACCTTTCCTTTTGGATAAAAGAAAAGTAGGTGGCGACTCTTGCTATCCGTAACAATTGCGATAAAACGCAAAACATTCCAAGTTAGTTCTCCCACTGTATTACAGCTTTGATCATACATTTATGGTACATCTGACCATGAAAAACAACCGCGAGCCTCTTCTCGTCAATTAGGTTCAATTGGTCAAGTCGAGTCTGTACCCATTCGTCTCCGTTTAAACCGACATCCTTCATGATTCTAAGGAAAGGGATCTGAACTTCTTTGGGTAAGACATCTTCAATACCGTACACAAGAGAAAACGGGGTTGCCCTTGTTGACGTGCGTACTGAGGTACGGTAACCATGAAGAGAAAACAGTAACATCTTGTGCCAGTCTTTATATGTCATTGTCATCTTCTGTATAATCTTTTTGATATTCTTATTGGCAGCCTCCACAGCGCCATTCATCTTTGGCCAGTAAGGAAAATATTTATGATGCTAGATCTCGAATTGCGTATAGAGCTCAGTAATCATAGTATTATTGAGGTTGGTAGCATTATCTGTGATAATTCTTTCTGGGATACCATATCGACAAATGAGATTATGTCTGATGAATCGTGCCACAAGTTTCTTGGTAACGGAAGCAAATGAGCCTCCTTGTACAAAAAACGCCTATTACAGGCCAACTTCAAAATCAATACAAGTCATTTTCACAAAGCTTTGATTTATTTTCTTTTTCCTGTTTTGTTTTGCTAGAACGTCCAATGGTTCATTTTTGATATATGCATTTGAAAATAATTGTTTCTCATAAATATTTACATGAACATGGAAGACTCAATTGAGATTATACCAAAAGGGTTGCTTAGGGAACATCCTAAGCTTTCTAAAAAGTCCAAGAACACCTCTCTAGGGTCAAAATTGAGAGAGTTATGCATTGGCCAAGTTGACCCTTTTTGCAAAATTGCCAAAAGTCAACATTAATCAAATTTGAATTTTTTCCAAAGGGGCCCATGTTTTCTTGTTTGAAACATGTTTCTAATAGGACCCACGGCCCCTGAGCTTTTCCACCTATTATTTTATTATTTTTATCATTTATTTTGATTTTTTTATTCATTTAAATCAAAATAAATCAAATTAAATGGTAAAATAATAAAATCAAATCTTGGATTTTTTGTGCATCTTTTGAGTCTATGTACAGCTAGCAGGATAACCAATTCGTGCAAGATTGATTTGGGTTGAAAAAGATTGGATTGAAGCAAATTTAGAAGGATATCATATGCCATGAAAGACCAAATCAAATCTTCATAATGGGCAAGATTCAGTTCGTTTTTGTTGACCTAATGTGTTGCATTACATATACAGAAGGTATCCAAGGCAAGAGAGAGGGTTAACAGTCGTGCATAGCCAAGAACCAAACTGAAAAAAGTCAAGAAAAAGTGGTGATCCAATTTCCATCCTAGAGGCCGATTTAAGCCATTCTCACGATACCAACAGACTCCTGGACATCTCCAGAAGGAATTTCAATCAATTTCAAGCTTTCTCGCGCCTGGAATCGTAAGTACAAAGGCCATGGTTTGTCCCAAAAATTGGATTTCATTTTCATTGATTTATACATCATTTGCACGTTTGATTCATATATTCTTGTTTATCATTGAGTTTGTAAGCTTTTGGTATTGCTTAATTGCATTTATATTACAAGAATTAAGATACGCCATTGTTAGGGTTTCTTGGTTAGTTTTAGGGCTTTGCAGTACAGGTTAAATTGGGCTTGGATTTTGGTACCATGATACTCGTGAGGATGAGACGAGTTGATTGGTACCAGCCATGGTCATTTATCTTGCTCGTGGACAATTTTTGAGATGCACAGGTCTGTACCTACAACGAAACGTCCGTAGGTAAAAGCTTGTTTACCTAAAACGACGATTTGGTGAAGAAGACGATGTGTGGCACTCCCTGGTTGGGCGGATTGAATTTTAGCGCATTTTCTGAATATATTTTGTTGTTTTGCTTATATTAATTTATTGTTATTATATGAACAAACGAAGCGCGTGGCACAGATGGTAGCGTGGTATTGGAAGTAAGCATGAGGACATGGGTTCGATCCCCAGGTCCCAAACTTTGTTCATATTATTTTGTTTCATGAGATTAGGTACATTGCAACCTCTAGCGTCCACCATAGGCCATCCAAATTCCACCATCAGATCCATCAGCAAGCTGGATCCAACGCCCAGGTAGCAAGAGGCCCACCATACGCCCCAGGTCAATGTATGCACTGAATCAGGCAAAGTCAAACGGGCTGAGATTGGTTTGGGCCCAGAATTTCAACAACACACCCTCACACTTGCTAAATGATATCAGGCCCATCACTAACTTTTATTTATTTATTTCTTTTATTTAATTTTTTTAATTTTCTTTTAATCTTTTTAATTGACAAATTAATTATTTTTCATAAAAAATCATAAAATCAATAATTCAAAAAAATTAAAATTAGACTTTTTGTTATTTATTTTTATTTAAATTAATTTTATTAATTTAATGTAATTTAGTCTAACTTAGGGAAATTGTAATTTGTTTTCATAAATAAAATCAAATAGAAATTAGGTTAAAACTCTTGATTTAACTTTATTTTCTCTTTTCCTCAAATAAATAAAAATACAAAATATAGCTTGTTAGATAAATTAATTTATTTTCCTTAATTTAAAATTAATTAAAACTAGGATTTTATTTTTTAATTTAATTGTTTCTTTATTTTCTTACATAACAAAAAAACATTTTTAATCAGTCGTCAATAGGTTTAGTCAAGGGTCCAAACCCTAGTTGTCTCGTATTTAATTCATCGCGCGCGTGTTAATTATTTTTGCCAATATTTTTGTAACTGTTCATGGTTTGTAATAGTTTAATCTAGGGCTTTTTACTTATCGTTTTTTCCCGGGTTTTTGGCTATGTAATTAATCCCCCTCCCCGAAGCCTTATAATAGCGTAGATTTATTTTCTCGCATTTTTAATTCTCGCAAATATTTGACTGTTTAGATGTATGCTAATAGGATTGTATGGCAAGAATGCATGACAAATTAATACAGTTAGAAAACCCTAATGTGCAAAGACTAAATAACTGAAAACAGTTCACTCGCACATATCACTCTTAGGGTATACTCTCACTTCGGTTGCCTTCGATAAGCGATCATTAAGTATAGGGTGTCTTAGTGGTTTCCCTCCTGTCTAAAAAGATCAAACGTCCCATTCGAATGTTGCCTCGAAAATGTTTCCTTGGAAACGTTGCCTCGGAAATGTCGCCTCGAATATGATCTTAAGACTCTAGGGTTATTACTAAGGTATCCTAACATTGCTTTAGTGATCGTACGTCCCTTTCGAATTGACCCTTACAACTCCAACGATGGCGCTACTTACTTCCCAATAGTAGGATAGCGCTGTCTAAAGGAAACAAGAATAGAAACAACCTTTTTTCGAGTAGGTAGATGCTAGTAGGTACTTGCTCAAATCAAAACTTTTCACACTTACACATTTCAAACAAACTTTCAAAACAACTTCGTCACACCTTTGAAGACTGATACAAGGGTTATCACAAAGTCAAACCTTTAAAAAAAAGCACACAAACACAAGAAATTTAAAAATGAGCAAGTACCTAAGAGCCCATGGAAAACCATGGATAGAAAGGGTGCTAACACCTTCCCTTTCTATAATCTACCCCCCGTACTCAGAAACATATCGAAAAAGGTTTTTTCTGTTCTTTTTCCTTTCCCTTTGTTGGATGAAATAAAAGTCGACGGCGACTCTTACTTACCGCGACATTTTGCAAACGAAAAAACACAAAACGCAAACCAGTGTCAAACAGTCGGTTCTGCCACCGCATCACCAGAACTAGAGACTCTACTGGGGAAATAAGTGGAGTATACCTTAGGATCTAGTTCATCTTAATTGCTTCTCTTGATTGCTTTATTTTTTAGGGTTTTGTTTGGGGTTACTGTAGATCCTACACCCGGATCTGGGGATACCTTTTAGGTAAGTAGCAATAGACTGTGAGGGAACTGTACAACATAGACTGATACGGTTAAAGCAGTAGCTACGTTGGTGTTACACATTGGTTGGTATTGGTATCCCTTGTTGAGAAACGAGGAGAATACGGGGCCGCTGCATAGTGTCATTAAGCATCAACTGACCTTAGAACCTTTAATCGCCCAACTTGGCCATTAGAAAGTAGTGAGATAGCCAGCCTCAGTGTAGAGCTGAGAACTGGTTGATACTCGATGCTACACTCATTGAGACCATACTCTCGGAATATTTCCGGATGCAAGAAAAGATTGAATGAGCTAAAACCATGACCGATGAAGGATGGTCAGTGGTATTGAGATCCTCTAGAACCCGGTTACTTTTCTAGGACAGGTTTGAAACTAACTTAACTTCAAAAGGGTATTACCTTTGACCTCATGCAAGCCTTAAACCTAATGGCTTTGTGTGACTTGACGATGTTTGCAATATATTCATTTTATATACCTGTGGTTTACCATGACATCATGCATCATAACATGGCATTCATGCTTCATTACACTAACCATTTCAAAGACCAAGGGAATTTATCTTTGTTCTATTTTGCAGATCATGGATTCCGTGCGTAGAAATACTAGGCTGATGTAGTATCCAATTGGGAAACTCGAAGTGGGGTTGAAGGTTTTCTAGCCAAATTTCTGATAGATCAGGCTCAACTATTCTGGGATGATTTGGATTTTCAAGCTTTTGAGGATGTCTTGGCTCTTCTTATCAACGGTTTGGTTCTCTTCCCTAATCCGGATTCCTTTATAGATGTGAATGCTGTCAAGATTTTCCTTTCTCGCAACCCTGTGCCTACCTTGCTTGGAGATATCTTACATGCCCTCCATACTCGTACTATGAAGAGAATAGGGACTCTTATGTGCTGCATGCCGTTGCTGTCGAGGTGGTTTATTTCTCACCTCCCTAAGTCTGTACTGAAGAACGAAGAAGGTTTGGGTTGGTCGTACAGAATAATGTCACTTGCTCATACATATATTCTTTAGTGTTCCTGGGCTATGGAAGAAACCGTTGTTATTGACCGCTGTGGGGGATACCATAATGTCCCATTCCTTGGAATCAGAGGAGGTATAACTTACAATCCTTGTCTGGCTTGGCGACAATTTGGTCGTGCTCGAAGAGATGGTCCCCATGAGTTACTTCTTGAGGACATTGTATTTGACTATAAGGAGGATGTTAAGGAGCATCGTCGGAGGTTCATACGAGCTTGGGGCATGGTGAACAGATCTGACCCTGAAGAGTTGGGACCGAAGACTTCCCTTCCTATGCAGCCTTATATCCAGTGGGTCCGAGCTCGTGCCCAGAAGCTTATGATGCCTTATGAGGCCGTATTACCAGTGATTGTGGAGCCCACTAACGAAGAAGGCATCCCTTACACGGTTCTCTATACTTACATGCCCACTAATCCTGGGGAGTTACAGAGGTCTTGGATTCAGCTGAAGAATGAGCGGGACACTTACCGAGAGCAGTTCTATGAGCAAGAAAGGAAGGTTTTAAAGCTCACCAGGCAGCTCGAGGAAGAAAGAGTGATCAATGATTACATCAGCACAAAGAGGAAGCGTCCATGGGACTTTTGATTTTGCTTTTTCTAGTTTTAGATTTGTTTTATTTACTTCTTTGCAACGCCTTAAAGGCATTATTGAACCTTTTAAAGTTAAGCTAATAAAGTTTTGTTTATTTTTGGTTTGCAAATTTAAATCTCCCAAAGTATTTGAAATCATTACATGCGTATCCCATTATCATGCACACCATTACAGGTACCATTACAGGTTTCTCATCTTCTTCGCTGTTTATTTCAGCAGAAATCTCTTCCGATCAAGCCATCAAATATCTTCAGGCACAGAACAACCAATTCCAATAGATGTTCATAAGTCTGGCTAAAGGGCAAGAGGATCTGAAGACACTTATTCTGAAAGAGAAGAAGAAGAAGAAGAAGAAGAAGGTCGGTATTTTGAACATGGGTAGAAGATTCAGAGAAAGGTTGAAGCATCAAACTGATCCGACTTCTTCATCCAAGGACGGGGAGAACCAAGAAAGGGAAAAGGACCCTAGTTCTGTAGTTTCTGATAATGATACTGATTACAATGATGAGCAATATCCTCCTGCTGAGGATAGGTACAAGCAGTTAGGAGACCGTCTGAGTGCTATGGAAATTCAGAAAATACCTGGTTTGGACTTCGGAGAATTGGGACTGGTATCGGGAGTGGTCATCCCTCATAAGTTCAAAGCTCTGGTTTTTGCCAAGTATGATGGAATATCCTGTCCAAAACTCCATCTCCGCTCGTATGTCAGGAAAGTCCAACCCCACACTACTGATAGAAATTTGTGGGTGCATTTCTTTCAAGATAGTCTGTCAGGGACTCAGCTTGAATGGTTCTACCAGTTGGAAGGAGTCAGTGTCCGAAACTGGGAAGATCTTGTCGCTGCTTTCTACAAGCAGTATCAGTACAACACCGACCTTACTCCCACTCGTACTCAGCTCCAGGGTATGTCCATGAGTGCAGGTGAAGGTTTTAAGGACTATTCTCAAAAGTGGAGAGACTTGGCTGGAAGAGTTCAACCCCCTTTGTCTGATAGGGAGTTGGTTGATATGTTTCTAGGGACTCTATCTGGTCCGTTTTTCAATCACTTGATTGGTAGCTCGTCATCTGGTTTCACCGAGCTGATTTTAACTGGAGAAAGAGTAGAAGCTGGAATTCGAAGTGGTAAGATACATAAGGATGCCTCTTCGGGTTCGGTAAAGAAGCCTTTCACTGGTAAGAAGGAAGCTAGTGAAGTCTATAGCCTGAGGGGCCAAAACAGGTATGAACACCGCCGAACGGTAAATGCTGTAGTGATACCAAGACCCGCCGTTGCTCCACAACGCAATAGTCAACAAAGGGTGGAAAGACCACAATGGAAGTTTACCCGCATCAACATGACATTGGCTAAAGTGTTACCTCACCTGCTGAAATCCAAATTGGCGACCTTGAGAGAGGCTCCCAAGAATCCAAACACTACGTCTCCCAGATACAATCCCAACGCGCGGTGCGCCTACCATTTTGAGAGTCCAGGCCACGATACAAATGATTGATGGGCTCTAAGAAACAAAGTACAAGACTTGCTTGAATCCAAGGAGATAGAGTTTGACGCTCCAGAAAAGCTGAATGTTATAATTTCTCCCATGCCCAAACATGGTCGTGGAGTTAATACTATAGACACCGATTCGTTTGTGACCTCTGCTGAAGAAATTTCTACTCCTCTGACGACTGTTAAGAAGAATTTGCTGTTGGCCGGTTTATTTCTGGGTTGTGGTGAAGGTTGCCACATGTGTTCGACTATACCTTCTGGTTTCCATTTGTTGAAGTCAGGTGTTCAGCGCCTGATGGATAATAAAGAAATTTTGTTTGAGAAGATTATGACTCCTATTGTTCCCAATGAAGATGTTGCCATTATAACCATTTCCGCCAATTCTTCCAAGGTTTCCTCGAGAAGACCTGTTAGGATTACATCTGTTCAAAGAATTGCTTCGCTAATAATCACTGTTCCTGGTCCCACCCCGTACACTTCAGACAAGGCTGTCCCATGGCATTACGGTGCTGACGTGTATTATCATGGTATTAAGCAAGATCTGAAGAATGAAGAAGATGATACTGATATCAGTAATATTGTCGGGATTAGTAAAGTTACTCGAAGTGGAAGGGTCTTCTCTCCCGAGATTTCCCCGAAGACTATCATCAAGCCTACCATTATTCCAACTGCTGCTCCCACCAGCACTCCTGACATTTCTCCTGTTCCTACTCCCGTTATTACACCTGCTACTATTCCTATTCTTACTCCAGTTATCACTCCTGCTGCTGAGCCATCTAGGACTCGGGGCAAAGAAATTATAGGTGAGCCTGCCCGGACGGAGGCACCTAAGAAAATCATTGTGGAAGCCTCTAAACAAGAAATAGAGGAAATATTGAAAATTATTAAGAAGAGCGACTACAATGTAGTCGAGCAGCTGGGGAAGACCCCGTCAAAGATCTCCATGTTGTCTTTGCTGTTGTGTTCTGAAGCCCATGCGAAGGCCTTGATTGCATTTCTCAAGACTGTGCATGTGCCGCAGGAAACTTCAGCAGATCAGTTTAAAGATTGTGTGGCCAGCCTGACTGCTGACAATGGGCTAGGTTTTTCAGATGCGGATCTGACCCCTAAAGGAAGAAATCATAATGATGCTCTACATGTCTCGATTGAGTGCAGGGGCACCACTATGGCGCATGTGCTGGTAGATTCGCTTGGATTGTCCTCTAAACCTTCTTCCCATATTCAAGACGCCAACCGGTTTCTTTGCCTTTTTTTTCTTCTCCTTGATGATGAGAGCTTTCGGATCTTCTTGTCCCTTAGCCAGAGCTAGAAACATCTGTTGGAACTGAGTGTTCTGTGCTTGAAGATCCTTAACTGTTTGTTCCAAATCCATTTCTTTTTTGATGAAATAAATAGTGAAAAGATAAGAAACCCGTCTTGAAATACCTTCTTATGATATGCATGACATGTTTATGCAATGTTTTCAAGGACTTTGGGAAATTTAAATTTGCGAACCAAGATGAAACAAAGATTTTATTAGTAGAATTCAAATTACAGCTGCCTTTTAGGCTTACAATTGAAAATTAAAAAAACTCTTAGAATCTAGGAATCAAGTCTCCCATGGACACTTCCTCTTCGTACCGAGATAGTTATTAAGACTTTTTTCTTCGTGAAGTTGCTTTGTGAGCTCCAATACTTTCTTCTCACTGGTGTAGAACTGAGCTCTAAAGGTATCCCGTTCTTCTTTTAGCTGAATCCAGGACCTCTGCAACTCTTCAAGATCAGTGGGAATGTCAGGATGGAGAACTGTATAAGAAACATCTTCTTCGATGATAGGCTCCACAATAACTGGAAAGATGGTTGTATATGGCATCATAAGGTTTTGGGCGTGAGCTCCTACCCATTCGAGATAAGGTTCCATAGGATTTGAATTCTTATGCCCCAAAGTCTTGCTATCAACCTTGTTTACCACGCCCTGAACTCGTATGAACCTTTGACGATACCCTTGAACATCATCCTCGTAGTTGAACATAATGCCTTGGATAAGCATATCATGGGGACCATCCCTTTAAGCATAATCGAACTATTATAGAGCCAGAGAAGGATTATAAGTGATACCTCCCCTAATGCCAAGGAGTGGGACATTAAGGAATTCCCCACAACGCTCGATGATAGAGACATCTCTCATAAACTGAGAGTACCAAAGAATATCTGAGTGAGAAAGTTACATTATCCTTTGCGACAAACCCAAACCTTGTTCGTTCTTCAATACTGATTGAGGAAGGTGCGAAATAAACCACCTAGACATCAATGGTATACAACACATAAGAACCCCTCTTCTCTTCATGGTATGAGTGTGAAGGGAATGAAAGATATCTCCGAGTAAAGTAGGCAGAGGGTTACTATAGAGGAAAATCTTGACAACATTCACATCTATGAGTAAGCCTGGATTAGGGAATAGTACTAACCATAGATTAGAAGAGCCAGGAATTCTCCGAAAGCTTGGAAATCCAAATCATCCTAAAACAATTGAGCCTTTTCTAATAAGAACTTGACTAGGAAACCCTTGACTCTGCTTCTTGTTTCCCAGTTGGATATAATGTCAGACCGTTTCGAATGAAAGGTTGCTGCAATGACCTCTGGCTTTGGAGCTTCCTCCAAACCGGTGAAAGGCATCTTATCAAGAATAGATACACTCAATAATTGAGAGAACTCTTCCATGGTGGGTACCAACTGATAATCAGGAAATGTGAAGAAATGGTGTTTGGGGTTAAAGAACTGAAAAAGTACACCCATCATCTTCTCATCAAAGCTTGAGGTAACCAGGTTGAGAAGTCGACAATATTTCTTGGTGAACGAGGAAGTCTCAAGAACCCTTGATACTAGTTCTTTGAGTTGGAGAGGTATTCTCAAAAATCTAATTCTGATGGTGTTTCTACAAACGGAAGCCATGATCTGCAAAACAGAACAAAGATAAATTCCCTTGGTCCTCGAAATGGTTAATGAAATGAGAATGGATGTTATGATGCATGATGTTATGTTTGAACAATTTAATCACACACAAGAAAAGCACACAAGACCTTAGGTTTGGGCTTGCATGGAGTTTATAGGTAAATACCCTCTTGAAGTTTAGTTGGTTCAACCTGTCCTAGAAAAGTAACAGGGTTCTAAGGAGTCTCAATATCACTGATCTTTCTTTATCAGGCATTGTTTCAGCTCAAGCGATATTTTCTCGCGGCGGAAACATCCCGAAAGTCCAATCTCAATGAGTGTAGTATCGAGTATCAACCAATCTTTATCTTTATACCGAAGTCGGCGATCTCACTACTTTTCTAATGGCCAAGTTTGTTCAACTAAGGTTATAAGGTCAGTTAGTGCTTTATGACACCACACAACGGCCCTGTATTCTCCTTGATTCAACACAAAGGATACCAGTACCAACAAATGTGTCACACTAAGGCAACCATCGCTTCAACTATATTGGTTTACACCGTATAGTCTCCACGATCTATTACTGCTTACCTAAAAGTGCCCCAGATCCGGGTATAGGGTCTTTAACAGTAACCCCAACAAACCCTTAAAAATAAAGCATACAAAACACACAAGGAGAGCAATTTTAAAATGATCTAACCCTAAGGTAACCCCACTTTTATAACTCCCCAACAGAGTCTCCAGTTCTGTAATACGGTGGTAGAACCGACTATTATACTGATTTTTCATTTTTACTTACAAATGTTGCGGTAAGCAAGAGTGGCCACTGAATTTTATTTTATCCAACAAAGGAAATGGTGAAAAGAACATAAAAATAACTTTCGAGATTATTTGAGTAAGGGGGGGGGGGTAGGTTATGCAAAGGGAAGGTGTTAGCACCCTTTCCATCCGTAGTTATCTACAGGCTCTTAGATGCTAGCTCATTTTTGAAATACCTTGTGTTTTGTGTATTTAAAAAAGTATTTGGAAAAGATGCCTTAGTACGCCGAACTTTGTAATGTTTCTCGTATTGTTGAGAACGTATACAAAGTGTTTTGAAAATGTTTTTGGAAAGAGTTTTGTGTATGTGAAAAAAATTGTTTTTGAGCAAGCATCTAAGAACTATCTACTTTACTCGAAAGGTTCGTTCTTTTCCTTTAGAAAGTGTTACCCTATTATTAGTGAGTAGGTAGCCCTATCGTCAGATGTTTGAGGGACAATCGAAGGGTCATCGTTACAGTCATAAAGGAAAGTGGGAAATATACTTTAGTAACCACCCTAGGGTTTTAAGATCATACCGATGCAACATCGAGAGGGTCATTTTTTAGATCTTTAAACTGGAGGGTAGCCACTAAAATTCCTCACGTTTTAAGAGTTGTGACTGTTTTATTTCGAATGCAACCAAAGTGGGGGTACCCTAGAGGTGCACATGTGCGAGTGCATTGTGTTTCAGTTATTTATCTTTGCGTTAAGTTTGCTAACATTTTGTTTTTGATTTTCTTGCCAAGAAATCCTATTACCATACATATATATAGTTCAAATACGTATAAGAAATTAAAGTGCGGAATTTAAAACCTAACTATTACATGGCTTCGGGGAAGGGGAAAATTAAAAGTCCAAAAAATGGGGAAAGTAAAAGCAGTAAATGTTCTAGTTTTTTTAACTATTACAAACCGGGAAGCAGGTACAATAATAAGAAAAGGTAATAATAATGTGAAGTATTTAAACACGCGCGAATTGGAAAGGGCGTTTAAAACCTTAGAAAGTTCTAAGTAAAAGAAACTCTTTTTGTTGTTTTTGGTTATTAAGGAAAATATTTAAGTTAAATTAAATCTAACCTTAATTAACTAAAAAAGAAAAGAAGTTTATTAATTAAAATTAATTCCAAAATAAATCTAATATTTTTGGCATTTTTGTATAGGAAATATTAAAAATTTAACCTAATTCTAAATTGGTTTTAATTTATGAAAAGAAGTCAAAATAATTAACTAAATTAATTATGAAAATTAAAATTAAATAAAACCTAAATCTAATTTTTTTTAATGTTTTTTCTGATTTTATGATTAAATAAAATGATTTTTTGAAATAAGTAACTATAAACCAAATGAATAATAAGCTAAAAAGAATAAAAATTAAAAAAAAAGATGGGCCTGGTATTAACTAGCAAACAGGGGGTGGGATTTGGATTTTTACTTAGACCCAATAAGCTTGAATCCAACGCTCCAAAAAAGATCTGGTGAGCATCCTCCTTGAGGCTATAGGGTGGAAACGCGCCCCAAGATGGCTGGATATTCTTGTATCAACATCTGATGGCCCAAGTGTGAGGCGTGGGATATGAGTGCATACCTGCGTATCATTGGATCTGCAAAGCAAATATGAAAAATAGAAAATTCAAGACCTGGGATCGAACCCAGGCCTTCTAGCATTATACACACACCCTTTACCACTAAGCCAACTAACCATTTGTTTATACAAACAACAAAATAATAATATATGTGAAACATTAAAAAATGTTGAGGTGTCAAACGCGCGTGTTGTACTGGGTTCCCCATAATTTGAATGAGCCAATCATAATGATATATTTTGACACACAAGCTCTGGTGGGGTCAAACCACCATCCACGGTGGTTGATCACCTTCTTCTCTGGCCAGTCCAAAACCCTAACCTTCAAAATAGAGAGATTCAAAACCACAGATCGAGCCTACCCCATTAAATCGCATGCTGCGAATCCAACCATGGCATTGGTTTGGACTGAAAGGGCTTGTACATGGAGATACGACCAAAACATCGCAGGCTGCCCTAGCAATGGTGTTATTCGATTCATGCCTTAAACCTTACATGTAATACGTTAAAACAAACCTAAACAATAATACCAACATGGATATATGCATTAAATCCATTTAAATTGCATGAATTGAAAGATTAGAGCGTGAGAATATTAACCTACCGAAGCGGCAAGGTCTGCTTGTTTTAGGATGCTTTAAGCGTCGAGAAGGGCTGGTATGCACTCCTGGGATCCTCAGGGTGATGATGGAACCTTTTATTTGGCTTGAGAAAGGCAGGAAGTGAGAGTTTCAAAATTGCAACTTGGAATGAAAGTTTTGAGAATTTCGTGTGGCCTCTCTATGCAACCTATGTGTGCCTTTTGCTTGCAATCTTGCTCTGTATTTATAGAGTGTAATGGTACACAAATTTGGAAAGAATCAAGACATAAAACCAATGTTTAAAACCAAGATCTAACCAATTAAAAACACGCCTTTTTGAGTTATTATCTTGCCATTATTATCCTTGCATGAACCTGGACTCCTTTGATGTAATTTTGTACAAAATTATGGACTTCTCAATGGATCAAATAAAGCCCAAAAGTCATGGCCCATTTTTCTTGCATTTATCTTCATTTATTTAATTTTAAATTAAATAAAAATCAAAATAAATGAAAATAAAATCAAAGCCATGCAAAAACGGACTTAGAGGTCCTTTAAGACACCATGAGTATGTTTGAAGTCCAAAAAGTAGGCCCATTGGTCTAAAAATACAAATTTGCTCAATGTGTATTTTTGAAATTCCCCAACTTGTGCAAACCATAACTTACTCAATTTTTAACTTTTGAAGATGATATTGGACTTTTTAGAAATCTCAAGATGTCCCTTATAATCTCTATGTTGACCATTTTTTCATTTGGAGTATTTATCTTGATGTAATTTGCATTGATAAAAGATGCCTTTTTGTTGACTTTCAAAAAGACCTGTAATGTATTGGCTCATATCTTTCCAATGATGCATTTCTTAGACTTGACGGAAAAAGAAAAGTTGTAGGGAATTAAACTTTCTTCACAATGAGCTTTGGTTGGGGGCAAAATGGTTGAATCATGTGAATGTTATGCCTGGTCAAATTTCAGTTGACTTTTCCTATAGAACCCTAATTTAGCAATTCTTGACTTTTGATAAATTAAGAGCACACGTTGAGGAATAATGATTAACCCTTGATCAAATGATGATTATTAATTCAAAATGTTGTTGTTGACCAAAAATCTTGAATTTGATTGTATATTGGCCACGATTCACTTTTGACCTAGTACAGTTGATTTTCAAGCATTTGAGCAATTGACTGACCAAGCTTGTAGTGCAAGGCATGAAACTTGGCATGGAAATTATTGAGGACATATTAGGGACCATGGAAATCACTTGAAGCATTTTCAACCCAAAATTATTTGTGAGAAGTGAAACCCTAGTTGGAAGTCCATTGGTTAGGAGGAGAATTTGTCTGGCCAATTCTTTGTCAACCTTGAGCAATTGAGGACCTCACTGAGCATGTCTTGAGTAAAATGAGAGAGAAAATTTTAGGGTACAACAGTTAGTATTAATTTTGGAAATAAAATGTTTTTTACAATAGAAAAGAAATAATAAAATTTAATTTTAAAAAGCAAATAAAATGCCTAAATTAAAATATGTTTAAATTAATTATTTAAGAAAATACTTTTCGATATTTTGGGTTAAATAAAAGTAAATAAATAAATAAATTATAGAGAGAAAATAAATAATATAAAAATATTGGGTTGGGATGTTAAAAAAGTAAAATAGGGGTCAGAGGTAGCAAACAGGCCCAAGATGGTTTTTGTTTGAAATCAGAAAAACAATAAAAAAATTAAAAAACATGTGGGCCTGTGTTAAAAAGAAATTGAGGGGGTAAGAATTAACAAAAATAAAAAAGGAAAGGGCCCAAACATGAGGGAGCCCAGACGTTGTGTGACCAGGTGTAGTTGATTTCTTGGGAGTGTATCATGGGCTGCACATGTGGTGCATTCGATCTGCTTGTCCAATGATCAGGTGGTGTATAGGAGAGGAACACAATGTATGCTTTTACTTTGCTTGCACCTGATTAGTATGAAACAAACATGAAAATAACAAAATGCCCCACGCCTGGCTCGAACCTATGACCAGGTGTACGAATGCCTTATATGCACGCACTATGCCATTGGGGTGGTTGTTACACCCGGTTGTAATGCAACTTGCACTAAATTTAAAATAAACTCATTCCTGATGACACTTCATCCCTAACCTCGTGCCAGAAGCCATTGTTACATTTTTTAATTTTGGAACTTCCTCATTTCTCAACAAAATCAGAAAATGTAAACATGAAACTTGCTCCATTTTCACCACGAATTCAACCATGTAAATAACTAAAGCGATAAATCAAAGATGAACATGAATTATGTTTGGTACTAAATAAAACCTAATTTTTTCCAGAAAGTTTAACTTCAAAATTCGCATCACCCAGGCAACATAAATGAAAACTAAAGGCATGGTTAGCTTCAGGGAAATGATGTCTACATTTTTCATTCACAAAATAACCATTAATGATGCTTGTAAAGAGAGTTCAAAGTTGAGAAAACTTACCTCAAAACTGGAAATCGTTTATGGAGTTTGGGAACTTCTGTAGGTGTGGTGATAATATGAATAGCTTCACTGGACTCCTAGGAAGCTAATGCAACTCTTACTTTATACTAAGAGTGGTAGAATCTTCTTGGAGAAGTTAAGTTGCAGAGCTGAGTTTTTTAATTTGGAGGATGATGAAAATGGAGTTACAGTTATGAAACAGTGGTAGGGATGAGTTCTAAAATAAGTATGGAAGCTTTGTGATTGATTATAAATGAAAACGCGCAATGGAATTAGGAGTTTATAGTTTATGGTCAGAATATGCAATAATGGAGGTTTGAAATGAAAATTCTGACTTCAGAGCAATTAAGGGTGTTTCAAGGCTTCTCAACTCGTGTGTTAGGTTGCCAATGACTTGTCTATTTATAGAGAAAAGGTTTGGGAGCTTGAAACAATCAGAATCAAGAGATCACATGTTATGGTTATGTAACTTGATTTTGAAGCAAGCTTGACAAACATGGTTCCAATGCAATGGTACAAGGGCTTGTAGGGTGGATAGAGGCTTTACACATGTTGCTTATGAGAATACATGTTTAGTGTGATTAGAACAAACAAGTTAGAGGCTCAAGACAAGTTGACTTTGTGATTAAAGTCACTTTCCCAAAATGGAAGTATAAACTTTGTTCCATTAGTGGAATAATCAATTGGACAATGGCTCAAGATATTAGATCATAGCTAAATTAGTTGTGTAAACATATTATTATTGATATACTTTTAAGTCAATAGGCCCTCAAATAAATATTATGCAACATAGTTGTGGGATTTGGTTATGTGTTCTTCATGAAGATGACCTAAAATTCAAGAATGGATGTCTAACTTCATCTCTTCGAAACTTCTAGCTCAAGCATGATCTCTTCAAGTTATTGGACATTTTGGAAATCTTGAAAAGTTGTCTACAACCTTCATGTTGATAATTTTGGCTAAATCAACTTGGAACTTGGTGAAAATTTGTCAAGAAGTTGGGACAAAAAATCTGCCTAACTTGATGAAAATTTCACTAAGTGTTTTAGTAAAAATGTCATGACTTCACGAGCCTATATCTTCAAATATAAGCATTTTTGAGACATCATCCCTAAGGGCCAAAGTTGTTAAATTCATTAAGATCTACAACTTTCATGTTGAAAGTTTTCCTTGAATCATCTTGCATCTTGGTGAAAAATTATCATGAAGTAGTGAAATTATCAAGGTAAAAAACACTTAGAATTTTTCTAAGTATTAAAAACTTTGACTTTTTATGGACTTTATTGACTTTCTTGATTCTTGATGATTAATTTTTATATTTTTGAATGTATTTATGACTCTTGATCTTTGAAATTCAATGTTGATCAAAAAGTCAAAGTTTGACTTTTTGTGTATTAGTTGACTTTTCATCAGTTCATTAAATTTCAACTATCAATCCATTGATTGTGAGAAATGATTTGAGCCATGCAATTAGGTCAACATGTTGTATTTGAGTCTTTAAGATCATGCTTCAAGCCATGAGGTCATGTACTAGGTCAGAAGTCAATGATCAGTCATTCCCAATCAAAACCCTAATTTTGACAATTTCCCCCCTTTGATGATTTGAATGCTTTTCTTGAGGCATTGTGATCAACCCTTAATAAATTTATAATTATGACTTCAAAATTTTGATGTTGGACAAAAATCAAGAAGTTTGACTGTACTTTGGCCAAAATTGACTTTTTACTTAATATAGTTGATTTTCAGTCATCTAAGCAATTTATTGAGAAAACTTATGATGCAAGACTTGAAACTTGGTATGAGAATTCTTGGAGACCTACAATGAACCATGAAAGTCATTTGAAGCATAAAAAAATCCAAAAATCCTTGAGAAAACCAAAACCCTAATTTGGAGGCTCAATGCTTAGGAGGTGAGCTTGTCTGATCAAACCCTTGAGAATCCTTGAGCATTTGAGATCTTTGGTAAGAAATGTCTTGAGAAAAGAGAGGGAAAATTTTGGGGTACAACAGCTGCCCCTGTTCAATCTTCTTAAACCTGAAGAGTTATATTGGCGCGTCCACCATTCATAACTTGAAGGTAGAAGATGATTTAACACTTAAGTGCCCATAAATTTGCTCTCGCTTGTGCACGAAGTAATGCTATTGGTTGATTATATCGGAATGGGCTTAAATATTCCATTTGGAGAGTGATAGAATATTGTCAGAGATGGATTTACAGATTCCATCCAAAGGTGATGGAAAGTCGTCGGAGATGGGCTTATAGATGCCATCCAGGATAACTGTTGATAGAAATTAGACTAAGTATAAGCTTTACTTCTATTGGAAGAAGTATCCAAAGAAGTCTACGTTTGATTTAATCTGAGCCAGAAGAAGTATATACTGAAAGAAGTATCAGATAAGCCTTTGGTCGATTTAAACTGAACTAACAGATGTCTGCGTTGTCTTTAACTGGGAAAGACTCAAAATAAATCCTTAGTCGATTTAAACTGAACCAGAAGAAGTGCCTACTAGAAAAGTATTAGAATAAATCTTTGGTCGATTTAAACTGAACCAATAAATATTTGTGTTGTCTTAAACTGGAAAAGAATCAGAATAAATCTTTAGTCGATTTAAACTGAACTAGAAAAGTGTCTACTGGAAAAGTATCAGAATAAATCTTTGGTCGATTTAAACTGAAACAACAGATGTCTTGTGTCGTCTTTAACTGAAAAATAATCAGAATAAATCTTTGGTTGATTTTAAACTGAACCAGAAAAAGTGTCTACTGGAAAAGTATCAGAATAAATATTTGGTCGATTTAAACTGAACCAACAAATGTCTTATATCATCTTTAACTGGAAAAGAATCAGAATAAATCTTTGGTCGATTTAAACTAAACCCACAAAAGTGTCTACTGGAAAAGTATTAGAATAAATCTTTGGTCGATTTAAACTAAACCAGCAAATGTATTGTGTCGTCTTTAACTGGAAAAGAATCATAATAGATCTTTGGTCGATTTAAACTGGACCAGAAAAAGTGTCTACTGGAAAAGTATCAAAATAAATCTTTGATCGATTTAAAATGAACAGCAGATGTCTTGTGTCGTCTTTAATTGGAAAAGAATCAAAATAAATCTTTATTCGATTTAAACTGAACCAAAAAAGTGTCTACTGGAAAAGCATCAGAATAAATCTTTGGTCGATTTAAACTGAACCAGCAGATGTCTTGTGTCGGCTTTAACTAGAAAATAATAAGAATAAATCTTTAGTCAATTTAAACTGAACCAGAAAAAGTGTCTACTGGAAAAGTATCAGAATAAATCTTTGGTCAATTTAAACTAAACCAACAAATATCTAAAGGAAGTGTTCGTCATGTAGATAGTTTCCCTATCTTATTTTAGGAATCGATCTTTATCTGAGCAGAGAGAAAGAAAGGATGATAGTTTCACCGTCCTGTTTTGGGAGTTAATCTTCAATTTTCTTGTTCTTCACAAATAATTGTCCTGTCTTGTTTCAGGGATTATTCTGTGGTTGGTTATCCGGATAGTTTCTCCGTCTTGTTTCAGGAATTAATCTAGAACTATTTGAAAATTGTTGATGATATTCGTCTATTTATTGATCTTTCCTAAAAAAGGTAGAGTTAGTTGTATGCAATGCCATGATGTATGAAATGCATTGCGTAATGATGTTCTATAAAAGAGATTGTGCTATATGTGTTTCGTATGCATATGTTATGATGAATGAATGTGCAATGTTGTTGAAGTGTATTTGTCTTGGAAAATAAATCACTGACTATTGTTGGGGATGAAGAGTATGTGTATCTTCAATCTTGTCTAGAATGCTTCTGCTGGGGATTCCTGGTTACTTGTTCGAGGAAAATCTGCAGGGGATGTAATTATTTCTTTTTAGAGAGTAGAGTTTAGGAACCTCGGTCGTCCGTTTCTCTACTGGGGAATTTATTTCTTATATATCCTAACCGGGGATAAAAGAGATGGTTTAACTTCTGACTCGTCTGGGGAGAATATAATTAACTGGTATATGGTCGGGTTCCAAATTTTACAATAACTTTCTGGGGATAGTGATGACTTTACTGGGGAGAGGAATTTTGTCAATGATTTGTAGTAGTCTGAGGAGCAGACTCGAGCTGGGGAATTTTTTGATTGTTGGGGAAATAAACCCTGTCGGGGAAATAAACCCTATTTGTCGGAGAAATGCTCTGTTGAGGAAACAAATTCTCTTGGAGGAGTTGAATTTTGCTAGAGAGAAGAATTCTACAAAGTAGGACCAAGCTCAGCTGGGGAAGAGAATTTCCATGAAGTGTACTAATTGGAAACTTCATAGGTTGGTGATATTGCTGGGAGAGAGATTATACTCCTTTATTTGCTGGAGCGATCTGCCGGGGAGACTGCAGGGAATGTGCCCTTATTTGTGAAGAATATTTTGTGGGGATAATCTCATAGAAGTGGCTCTGGCGATTTCACTGGGGACAACTTTATGAAAGGGATTATGTGGGGATTTACGGACAACTTGAGTGACATCCCAACTCCTAGAGTTTTGAATAAATGTTTAGTCATGTTCTTATGCGTATATTTGTTAACAGTTAATCATGTTCATATGCATATGCTCATTCAATTTTAGTCATTGGATGTTTTTGCAAGCAAAACAGAAAAAAAAATAAAAAGTTTGGACTTTAAAGTATATTTGTATTGATAATTTGCCTATAAACAGGCGATTTTGTACAAGGAGACAAAAATCCTAGTAAGAGGAAGTCATCGTAAAATAAAAAATATTACAAAGTGAAAACAAATATATAGCCATATGGAAATGATCTCATTGGGTTCCAAACTCTGCCATTGCTCTTATGTCTTCGAACATTTCGTCATTTGCCATCAGAAGAAGTTGATTGAACCATTTAAAATTTCGACTTTGGTAATAAAGCTTGCATGTAAGTGATTCAACGGGACATAGTCGTACGCTTTTAATCCCTAATTTTTGTATGGACCTCCCTATCGGGTTTTCAGTCCACCATGATACCCTTTTTTACCCAAGAAACCCTTTAAGGTTTTCGACTTGTCAGGTGTGCAATCTTTTGTATATATATCCCTAATTTTTGCCCGAACTTTTTTTGTTCGCCGGGATGCCCTTATTGTTTCCTACATGTGTCAACCTAGCGGGTCATTCTTATGCGTAGTATTTTTTTACTATGTCCGCGTTCACAGGGACTAGGAAATCTTCGTTGTCCATAGTGGTTAACATTATAGCATTGCCCGAGAATACTTTTTTGACAACAAATGGACCTTTGTAAGTGGAAGTCCATTTGCCCCTGAGATCCCCTTGTGGTAGAATGATGCACTTTATTACCAAGTCACCAACCTGGTATACTCGATGTTTGATCTTCTTGTTGAATGCCTTGATCATACGTTTTTGATACATCTGACCATGACAGACAGCAGCCAACCTCTTTTCATCAAGAAAATTCAACTAATCCAACCTTGTCTGAATCCATTCATCTTCGCCTAAGTCTGCTTCTTTCATAATCTTTAGGGAAGGAATCTGAACTTCGATAGGCATGACAACTTACATGCCATAGACTAAAGATAATTGGGTTGCTCCAGTTGATGTTCGCGGCGAAGTACGATAGCCATGAAGAGAAAATGGTAACATCTCATGCCACTCTTTATAGGTCACAACCATCTTTTGCATAATCTTCTTTATATTCTTGTTGGCAGCTTCCACTGCACCATTTATCTTAGGTCTGTATGGAGAAGAGTTGTGGTGCTTGATCTTAAACTGCATGCAGAGTTTAGGGATCATGGCGTTGTTAAGGTTGGTTCCATTGTCAGTGATGATCCTCTCAGGGATACCATAAAGGTAGATGAGGTTATTCTTGATGAATCGGGCCACGACCTTCTTGGTAATTGAGGAAAATGAAGTTGCTTCAACCCATTTGGCGAAAGTAGTCAATGTCGACGAGAATGAAACGATAACCATTAGAGGAAGTAGGTTTGATTTCTCCAATCATATTGATTCCCCACATTGCAAATCGCCAAGGGGCAGTCATGACATTCAAAGGTACTGGAGGCACGTGAACCTTATCAGCATAAATTTGGCACTTACGGCAAGTCCTCGTGTGGTGGTGACAATCAGTTTCCATGGTCGACCAATAGTAACCAACTCTCAAAATCTTCTTGGCCATATTATGTCCACTATAGTGAGTACCAAAGATGCCTTCGTGCATGTCCTCGATAATTTTCTCGGCTTCCTTCTTGTCCATATAACGAAGCAGGGTTGAATCATGGTTGCGCTTGTATAAAATCCCATTGCTCAGGAAGAACTTAGTTGAGAACCTCCGTAGGAATTTCTTGTTGTTTATTGAAGCCCTTTCAGGATACTCTTGAGCTTCAAGATATCTTCTCACTTCGTGAAACCAAGGCTTCTCCTCTACTCCATCAGTGTCAATCTCATGGAAATGCACATGTTCATCAAATCTTTCGACAATAATTATGGGAGATTCATTGTCCCAATTGACCTTGAACATGGATGACATGGTAGCAAGAGCATCATCCAACTAATTTTTTTCCCTCGGAATGTGTTCAAAGGTAACCTCTTCAAAGCATAGGGTTAAGGTTAGCACAAGTTCTTTGTAAGGGATGCGATTTGGATGTTTTTTATCCCACTCTCCTTTAACTTGACTGATTACTAAAGCTGAATCTCCATATACACTTAAGAATTTGATTCTTAGGTCAATAGCAGCTTTAAGACCCAAGATGCACGCCTCGTACTCAACCATATTATTGGTACAATCAAAGTAGAGTCTAGCAGTGAAAGGCGTATGGGAACCTTCAGGGGAAATGGACACAACACCAATTCCATTACCCAGTGCGTTGGAAGCTCCATCAAAAACCATAATCCATCAGGATCCTAGCTCAGGTCCTTCATACAGTCCAGGATTTTCACAATATTTAATTAGCATGATATTCTCGTTGGGGAATTCAAAGTTCATAGATTGGTAGTGTGATACGGTGGCAGAACCGACTGTTATACTGGTTTTGCGTTTGTGTTCGCAAATGTTACAGTAAGCAAGAGTCGCCACCGACTTTTCTTTTATCCAAATTAATGAAAGGGTGAAAAGAACAGAAAAAGACCTTTTCGAGAATTTTCCGAGTAAGGGGGGTATATTATGGAAAGGGAAGGTGTTAGCACCCTTTCCCTCTATAGTTTTCTACAGGCTCTTAGATGCTTAGTTCATTTTTTAAATACCTTGTACTTTGTGTTTTTGAAAAGTATTTCGAAAATGCCTTAGTACGACAATTCTCTTTATGATAACTCTTGTATCCGTCCTCAAGAGTGTTGATAAAGCGTTTTTGAAAGTGTTTTGAAATGTTTTTGTGTAAGTGTGAAACTTTGGTTTGAGCAAGCATCTAGGAACTATCTACTTATACTAAAAAAGGTTTGTTCTTTTCCTCATATACTTTAGACAATGTTATCCTACTATTAGTGAGTAGGTAGCCATAGTCATTTGGATGTTTAAGGGACATTTGAAGGGACATACAGTCATAAAGGCAAAATATAGAGACGCTTTAGCAATTTTGTTTAAGGGACTAGATCATTTATCGAAAGGCAAAACTGTAGGGTCATAGAGGGACTATGATCTTTTGATTTAAGGGTTTTTGCTAAAGCGTCCCCAATTTTGAGGGACATGACTGTTTTACTTTCCTAAAGGCAACCAAAGTGGGCGTACCATAGAGGTGCATATGTGCAAGGTGTGTTATGTTCAGTTATTTTAGTCTTGAGTTAAGTTTGCTAATCGTTTAATTATTAGGCTCTTGTCATGCAATCCTATTAGTCTAGCAGTAATATATACAGTAATTTAAAATGCGGAAATGTAAATCTACGCTATTACAATGCTTCGGGGAGGGGGTATTTACATGTCCAAACTTTGGGGAAAAAATAAAGGAAAGCAGTAAAGAGCCCTAGTTAATTCTATTACATACTGTGAGCAGTTACAATAGTTTGGGAAAAAAATAAGATGTAATAATGCGCGCGAAATGGAAAAGAACGTCTAAAAATCCTAAGGAAAAGGAAATCTTTTTGTTTTGTTTTGTTTATAAAATCATCAAACTACCTTAAATCTAAATTTAATTAAAAAAGATAATTATTAAATGAAATTAAACCTAATTCTAATATATTTTAATTTTGAAAAAATGTTAAAATTAATTAATTAATTAATTTCAGAATTTAATTAAAAAAACTAATCCTATGTTCTTTATTATTTTTTATTTTATTTTTAATTTAAAAAGGAAACTAAAAAGAAGTAAGTAACACAAAAAATAAAAATACAAGAAAAGCAAGTTTTTCGATCCAAAGAAAAACACAACTTTTGATCCAATGAAGATGCAATTTTCGATCTAGAGGAAGGTATCCTTCGATCCAATGAAGGAGATTACCCTTCGATCCAGTGAAGGATGCCATCCTTCGATCCAGGGAGGGATGTGGCTTTCTATCCAGCCAAGGGCCTTGTTGAAAGTGCCTGATGGATTGCATGTGGAGGGCTCTGGATCTGCAAAAATATTAGCAAAAATAAAAGCATGACCTGGGTGTCAAACCTAAGTCTTTTCCTTAATTCGACCTCCCCTTAATTCGACTCCTTTGAGTTTGAATCCGGGTTTGTTTGCCCTAAAACCCATAGTTTTTTGAGATTCGATGAAGAACGCAGATCGTACCCTCTATCCTTGTATATTCCACGTGAATGTTGTGCTATATGATAACCTGGGCATAAATCAAACACTGTAAAACATTAATGCATCATGAATATGAATATGAATTTGAAAGTTTACCAAAGATGAGATGCTTCAATTTGGCACTTTTGGGTGTGGATTGGCTTAGAGGAGACTTTTGGGTTTCTCAGGAGCACAAGTATGGCATTCCTTTGGACTAAGGGTGACTACAAAACTGGTTAGAATTTTGATATGTTTTCTGAGGCAGTGTGGATGCTCTTTAGAAAGGCAATTTTTGTGCGTGTATGAGGCAGAATGTAGGTGTATGCATGTAGTCTCTTTTGGCTTGTATTGGTGTCTTATATTTATAGGAGTGGGAGCAGACAAGAAAATGGGGAAAGAAACGTGTCCTTAAAGACCAGCCATTAAACATGGCTTTGAAAAAAAATCATACAAATTTAAAGATTTCCATTTAGAGAATTTTCATGCCGTTTTGGAATTGGGAATGAACCTGGACAGGTGATAATTGTCTCTTTGTACGAATTTGATTGTTTAGAGTTTTCCTTATCAGAACTTCTTCGATTACGTCATCATTTGTTTCGATTGCCTGATCTGGAAGGATAAACTTAGTCGAATTAGCTCTTGTCCCTTTTCGACGACTCTATGTTTTGATTCTAATTGTGCAAGGCCACATCATCATGGCCAGTTCGATCATCCCCCAAGCTTACTCTCTTCGATTGCTCTGAGTCCTGATTGGAATACTCGAAGTATCAACTCTTCATTTTGACTGGTCGAAGCTGCTTCAGTTCTTTATCAATCGAAGACTTCATAGGAGCTTCCTCACACATTCGAAAATCATCAAATCGAACACCTCATAAAAAAGCCTCCTGCCACATTCGAAAATCATCAAATCGAAGACTTCATAGAAAATCCTCTTCCCACATTCTCTTGAATTGTTCTCTCTTCGATCCAGTGTCAATTATTCAAAACTTGTGTAATCCTAGTTGGAAATCCAATGCTTAGGAGGAGAATTTATCTGATCGATTCTTGGTCAACCTTGAGCAATTAAGGATCCTAATGAGCATGTCTTGCATAAAAATGGGTGGGAAAATTTTGGGGTACAACAGCTGCCCCTGTTCAATCTTCTTAAACCTGAGGATTTAGATTGGCTTGTCTGCCTTTCTTGATCTGAAGGTGGAAGATGATTGAACACTAGAGTACCTAGAAATTTGCACTCGCATGAAGTAACACTGATGGTTGATAATGATGGGAATGGGCTTACAGATGCCATTTGGAGAAGATGACTGAGATTCTTCGGAGATAGGCTTAAATATGCCATCCAAAGTAAATGCTGATTTCATAAATGGTCCCTTTGTGGAGAATTCTTGCTCCAGCTGTTTGAGGAGGACTCCGCTGGGGAATATGGGTTTCTGTTGCTCTCCTGCCTGATGAAAAATTTATGGGGAATAGAGTCGTCTAGGAGCTTCAGTTGTCCAAGACTCTACTGAGGAATTATCCCTATACTGGAGAGATGAGAGCTTACTACTTTCTGATTGAAATCCAAGTTTCACAGTAACTTGCTAGGGATAATGGAATTAACAGTCACCTGAAAATGTATTAGAAAGAGCCTGTGTAGGGTTGTTTTAGGATGAGTCCATGTTAGTCTGCATCCAAAGATATATGAGAAGGAGACTGTGTGGGGCTGCTTCAGGATGAGCCTGTGTTAGACTGCATTTGGGGATCATGAGAATAAACCCGTGTAAGATTGCTTCAGGATGAGTCCGTGTTAGACTGCATCTAGAGATCATGAGAGGAAACCCGTGTAAGATTGCTTCAGGATAAGTTTGTGTTAGACTGCATCTGCTTATCATGAGAAGAAACCTATGTAAGATTGCTTCGTTTGGTCATGTAGATAGTTTTCCTGTCTGGTTTCAGGTGTTAATCTGGAACTTGAAAATTGTCAGTCGTTGAGATAGTTGTCATGGCTGGTTTCAGGTATTAATATATGACCTTAGAAATAAAGATAGTTTTTCTGGCTTGTTACAAGTATTAATTTTCAATCTCCTCATGTAGATAGTTTTCCTAGCTTGTTACAGGTATTAATCTACAGTCGGTCCACAGATAGTTGTCCTGGCTTGTTACAAGTATTAATCTGGAACTTAAAAATTGTCGGTCATTAAGATAGTTGTCCTGGCTTGTTACAGGTATTAATATGGAACTTGAAAATTGCTAGTCGTTGAGATAGTTGTCCTGGATGGTTTTAGGTATTAATCTCTAACCCGAGAAAGAAATATAGTTTTCCTGACTTGTTACAAGTGTTAATCTTCAATCTCCTCATGTAGATAGTTTTCCTGACTTGTTACAGGTATTAATCTATAATTGTTCGTCCATAAATAGTTGTCCCGACTTGTTACATGTATTAATTTGGAACTTGAAAATTGTCGGTCGTTGAGATAGTTGTCATGGCTGGTTTTAGGTATTAATCTCTGACCTGAGAAAGAAAGATAGTTTTCCTGGCTTGTTACAGGTATTAATTTTCAATCTGCTCATGTAGATAGTTTTCCTGGCTTGTTACAGGTATTAATCTATAGTCGGTCGTCCACGAATAGTTATCCTGGCTTTTTATAGGTATTAATCTGGAACTTGAAAATTGTCGGTCTTTGAGATAGTTGTCCTGGATGGTTTCAGGTATTAATCTCTGACCTTAGAAAGAAAGATAGTTTTTCTGGCTTGTTATAGGTATTAATCTTCAATCTACTCATGTAGATAGTTTTCCTGTCCGGTTTCAGATATTAATCTATAATCAGATAGTTCTCAGATAGTTTTCCTGTCTGGTTTCAGGTATTAATCTGGAACTTGAAAATTATCGGTCGTTAAGATAGTTGTCTTATCTGGTTTCATGGATTAATCTCTGACTTCAGAAAGAAAGATAGTTTTCCTGGCTTGTTACAGGTATTAATCTTCAACCTGCTCATGTAGATAGTTTTCCTGTCTGGTTTCAGGTATTAATCTACAATCATATAGTTCTCAGATAGTTTTCCTATCTGGTTTCAGGTATTAATCTGGAACTTGACAATCTTGGTCACATAGATAGTTTCCCCATCTGGTTTCGAGAATTAATCCATGGCCTGCTGTATTTGTTGGTAAACCCTTCTTGCTTTAGGAGTTCATACCACTTGGTCGTGTAGATAGTTTCCCCATCTGATTTCGTACATTAATCTTTGACCTGCTGTATAAGTTGATAGTGTTTGTCTGTCTGCTAATTTAACCTATAAAGGTAAAATCAGTTTCATGCAATGTCATGATGTATGAATTGCATGATGTTCTCAAAATAAATGAGATTGTGATATATGCATTTGTGCTGCATATGCCATGATGTTTGTAAAATGATGTATGAGTGTAATGTATGAACGTGTCGGCTGTTCTATTGCAATGTTGTTGAATTAGGGAAAATAAATCCTTGATTGCAGCTGGGGGTGAAGAATGTATGTCTTCAGATTTTGTTTGAAGTTGACATACTGGGAGACGGATTTCCGCTATTAGAGAAATAAACTCTGTTAGGGAAGGGAAACTTCGTGCATTAGTTGGGGATTTTGTGAAATCCTGCTGGGGAATCTTGAGAAGCTTGGCGACTTCACTGGGAAATCTTTTGTTGAAGCAGTAATTTGGAGATTCTGCTCTGCCGGGGATGTAATAACATCTGACATCATTAGGTTGCATGCTGAGAATATGGCAGTAACCTTGTAGTAGAATTCCCCTGCCTCGGTACCTATTGCAGAAAATATCTGTCAGGGATTTTGTAGATGGTTTGCTGTTATCCCAACTCTTGAGTCCTTGGTGAATGCTGATCAGGGTAATAAACCTTATACTGATAGACAAGTGATGAGATGATGAGACGTAGTAGTACGCTTTAATCCCTAACTTTTCCCTGGACTGTTGTTGTACCCCAAAATTTTCCCTCCCATTTTTACTCAAGACATGCTCATTAAGATTCTCAATTACTCAAGGTTGACCAAGAATTGATCAGACAAATTCTCCTCCTAAGCAATGGACTTCCAACTAAGATTTCACTTTTCACCAAGATGTTTGAGCTCTTAAGGTCTCAAATGTTTTCCACTGTCCTAATATGCCTTCAAGACTGTCCATGAGAAATTTCATGCCTTACACTACAAGATTGCTCAGTCAATTGCTCAAATGTTTGAAAATCAACTGTAGTAGGTCAAAAGTCAAATGTGGCAATATACAGTCAAACTTCAAGGTTTTTGGTCAAAATCAAAATTTTGAATTGATATCCATCATTTGATCAACGGCTGATCATGATTCCTAAAGAAATACTCCTAATCTATCAAAAGTTAAGAATTGCTAAATTAGGGTTTCTATAGGAAAAGTCAACAGAACTTTGACCAGGCATAACTTTCACATACTTCATCCATTTTTTCCTAAACAAAGCTCATTTTGAAGAGAATCTAATTCCTACAACTTCTCTTTTTCCCTCAAGTCCAAGAAATACACCATTGGAAAGATACAAGCTCATACGTTACAGGTCACTTTCAGAAAGTCAACAAAAGACACTTTTTTCCAAGACCATTTACAACAAGATAATTTCTCTAAATGCAAAGGTGGTATATATAGAGGTTGTAGGGGACATATTGATATTTCTAAAAAGTCCAAGATCATCTCCAAAAGATAAAAATTGAGCAAGTTATGGCTTGCACAAGTTGGGAAATTTTTGAGAAAGTGCATGAAGTGAAAATTAAGAAATATTGAACTTGTGGACTAATGGGCCTAGGTTTTAAGGTTTGAATGTGTTTACAACATTATTTGGGAACCCCTAAACCGATAGTTGCACCCCAAAATTTACCCTCTTGATTTAGGCTTATGTTTCATCATGAATATCATATTGCATTGCATTCATACATTGTGATGAGATCAAAGTACTTTGGTTATCAAGTCTTCCTCAACCTTTGAAGGTTGATTGAATTGACAAGTTTCTCAAGTAGAACCTTATCATCCAAACCTCTGGATATTTCAAGCTCAAAAGTTAATTCATATCTCAAGATATTTTATCCATCTCTTTGGATCATAAGAGGATTGAAGTTTGAGATTGATTATAAGAGGAATCACTCTTTTGATTCACCAGTCAAATTAGGGTTTTGTTTGATCAAGGATATTGATAAATGTACAAGTCTTGTTTTGGAAGCTACAACATCTCATTGGTATTTGAAAAGTATTTGTACAAGAAATTGGTCAAGATGCCCAGAGGATTTGAAATTTTGGAGATGATTCACCAGTCTCCTAAGGTGTTAACCAAAACTAGGGTTTGTGATTTCATCAAGATTTCTTGAGAATTTTGAAGTGAAACTTTGTACATGGCCTCTATATATTTGTAAGCTCATATGTTTGAAGTTTTGATCATCAATTTTGAAGGGAAGTGGATCAATTGATTTAAAGGGGCAAAATGGTCATTTTGGTCAAAATCAGTCAAAGTCAAGGTTGACCAAGGGAACTTTTGGTCAAACATCAATTCAAGGGTGTAATTTTCATATTTCAAGTCCATTTTGATCATTGGATCAAAAAGATTGAGGTTTGGGTTGAAACTTGTTCATGAAGAAACCCTAAAAGTTTCTAATTTTGGAAAATAAGGACTTAACTTCAAAAATTCATATTTTATTCACCTTTGATCAAAAAAATGAAAATGAAGTATGCTTGGAAATATAAGAGGATGATCTTTCATCTCATTTTGGTCTCATGTCCAAATTGGCAAAGAGTCAAGAGTTATGGTCTTTGGAAGTTCATGCCTCAAGTTAAAATTATAGGTCATTTTCCAAATTTAGTGAATTTCATGTCAAATTTTGAGGACCTTAATGGATTCAATTGAAAAAACTAAAAAATAATGGATTGTAGATATTTTCAATACCTTTCCAAATTGTACTCATTTGTGTCCAAATTCAAAAATATGAGCAAGTATGAGATTTGGAATTTTGAGGCATTTCATTGAATTTTGACCAAGCAAGCAATTTGCAAATTCTTGATAACCTGATTTGTGGCCCTTTGTTTCACTTCAAACTTGGCCCATGGCTCATTTGCAATGTACTAAGGCCCATCATGCCAAAGTTTGAGCTGCACATGGGCAAATTCAAGGGCAATCCGTGGTTTTGCAAAAAGTGTCATGAAAATGCCTAATCACCAACACTTGGTTAATACAAAGAATTAAGCCTTGATCTTTTGTTAACCTCTTCCTGAGATAAAAAGAGTTGAAATGCACGTAGAAGGATGGAGAATGAATGAGGGATTTTAGTGCTTGATGTGCACACTTCACTTTTGCAAAAATTGGAATTCATTCTTTCTAACGGTTTTCAGTGTGAAAAGCCTATCCTACCCTCCTCTTCATGCTCTATATATTGAGAGGCAAGCTTCATTGAGCCTCATGGGTGCTTCATTTCATCCCTGAGCTCAAAAAACTCCATAGCCACTTGTTCTACAAATTTATTTGATTCTCTCAATTTACTTGCACATTTTGAGTATTTCTTCTTGCATTCTCTTCTCCAAGTGATAAGGATTGTAGATCGAGACTTGGTTTGCAATTGGAGTGAAGGAGACAGTAGATTCGTTTTTGCCTCAAAGGTTAGAATTCTTAACTTCGGATCTTGATTTGTAGCCGTGCATTATGTGATTTGAGCTCGTAATCATGTTGTTTGAGGTTCATTAAGTGTTTCTATAGCTTTAGAGCTTTTGATTTGATGAGATGTGCATGTATGATGCATCTGAAATTTTATGCTCAGTGAGTTTTTGTCATTTTCATGAGATTCGTTCTTGATCTATGTTTAATTATTTGATGTGATTCGAATAACATAATGTAGATGTCGTATCTAGCTTTGCTTTGCACAAAATTTCATGAAAAATGGTGTAGAATTGAGCATGTTATGTTGATTAGAACATGAGGTGGTGGATCTGGTCTTGTGCGTGTTTTTTCCCTAGCCAGAGGTTGAAGATGATGGCATGGCCTCCTCTGGTTGGCTGATTTGGTTTTTTTAATTTATTTAAATTTTGTTTCATAACCTGATTTTCATGATTTTATTTCTTGCTCAAAAATGGTTGAAAAATTATGAAAAAATTCAGAAAAACCCTAAAAATATTATTTCTGACCTTGTGCATTTTTTAAATAATTTTTGAAAATGTTTTGATTGGTTTAAAAATTTGTGTTATTATTTAATTATTTGTTTAATGTTTATTTTTGTTTTAATATTTCTTTGATCTAAAAATTCCGCAAAAAATGTTTTGAACTCTTCAAATTATTTAGAATTTGATTCTGAAATTTGTTTGGTATTTTTTTCCTATTTTTGATTAGAAGATTAATTTGGGAGTTTTATTTTTTTGTTTTTGTTTCACAATTTTATTTTAATATTTTTCTTAATCCAAAAATCCACAAAAAATTATAGAAGTTTGTTTTTAATTCTAATATTTGAATATTAATTTTGGGATGATTTTCTTCTGACTTTTGATTGTAATTTTATTTTGGGATGTAATTGATTGTTTAATTGATTAATTGTTTGAATTTGATTTTATTTTTGACTTTTCTTTAATTCAAAAAAATATGGAAAAATAGGTATTCTGACCTCTTGAGTTTTGTCATGTTTGATGTATATTTGTTCTGAATTTTTTGAATTTTGATCTTATCTAATTAATATTTAAGATTAAAAGTCAAATAATTAGGGTTTTGTTGCTTATTGTGTAAGTTTCAATTCAAAAACCATTATGCCCTGGACTTTCAATGGAATTTAGGTCTTGATTATGGTTCATAAATGGGTTGAGGATTTAAATATGATTTTTCTTGGATTACTTGAATTGGTTTGATATTTTTCCATAAATATTTTTGAAAACTTGTCTAGTTTGATAGTTTGGCCAACTAGCTTTGAACTTTGGGCCTCATTTGATCCCCTCCTCAACTATTCATGAACTTAAGACTTGCTTTCTGACTTCTACACACTTCAAAGATGCTAAGAAATTTTTTGTGTGAATTATTGATCTTTGTTTCTACTTTTGATGTATTTTTGAAGTGAAGGTACCCAATTAATGTTGCATATCTTGTTGCAATTTGTTTGATGGCCAATGAACTTGAGCGAGGCCTATAATTGGGCTCGTAATGATCATGTTGGTTCTGTCTATCCACATAAATTCAAGTCATTTCACTTAATGCCCCATGTTTGAATGATTGCACCTTTTGATGCATGTTTTATGACTTTTTGATTTCTTGTTGATCTTCACTTTGAAACTTGAGTTTTCAATTTGAGTTTGAGGTCATTAGATGGCCTATGATAACATGAAGGGAAATGATACTTCAATGATAGTCTCATGAGGACTTGAGAATAATTGATCCCTATTACTTAAGTTAGTTTCTAATCATGAATAGAGTTTGGTTTCTTTCTTTTATCCTTGTGAATTTTTGAGGCATTTTGAATGCACTTGTGTAGCACATTATAGAATCAACACTTTAACCTTTTGATCATGTCCTAATCATGTTTTGGAAGCTTTACTTCAAATCTTTGATTGTTACAAACTCTCTAATTTTGTCCTTGTTTGACTTTCTTCCATGGTTAGCTTGAAATCTAAGTCTTTGATGCATTGTGTGGGATTCCTCTTCTATTATGCTTGTGAGCTGTGATAAAGTAATTGAGTATGATTGAATTTTGGTTTCTACTTACCTTTATGGTCTTTTATTGTATTCTTCTCAAGCTCTCACGATCCTTGATTGATATTCAATTGTCAACTCAACATGGTGACAGAAAGGAGCAACATTCCTCTAACTTTTGACCAAACTGTGCATATGCCTGTTTCTTTTTGTTTATCATATCTAATGTTTTGATAGTTGCTATCATGTTTTCTCACTTCATTATGGTGTCATTATCCATCCCTTATGTGAGTCATCATTCAATTTATGGGAATACTAACTTGGCTGTTGAATGTGTGAGGTACTTTGAGAAAAGTTTTCCATTTTTGACTTGAGGCTACTGTGTTTCACTTTATTTGTGGAACACAATTTATTATATTGGCACTGCTCTTGTGTTTGGCATATTTGATGGTCTATGCAGGATATGTATATGATTATGTATGCTATACATTTCCCATGGGATCTGTTCATATATGAAAATCTCAATACTTACATCCTGATGGCGTAATTTCTGACTTGATTTGTCTGCTGATGCCAACTTGCTTGAAGTTATATGGGTTTCTTTTATTCTTGTTCAGTTGCTATAGATAATTATCCGTTTGGTATTGCACTATTTCCTTTATTCTATTTTCATTTTGTATAGTTCTATGTTGCATGATGGGACCTCTGTTGCTGATATATGTCAGGAGGCCCTCTGTTTTGTTTGACACATGTGTTGTGTTTGTTTTTGATCGATGAGTCACTCAATTTAGAAATTGAGATCACGACTTCGCTCTCAATGCATGTTCCCCATAAGATATTTTTCTTTAATTGTTGATCGATGAGTCACTCAATTTAGAAATTGATATCACGACTTCGCTCTCAGTGCATGCTCCCTATAGGATATTTATTGGTTTTTTTTAATTGTTGATCGATGAGTCACTCAATTTAGAAATTGAGATCACGACTTCGCTCTCAGTGCATGTTCACTATAGGATAGTTTTGTTAAGCTTCGTTTGACATGTTAATTAATATGGGAATCCATGTATGCTAGCATAGGGTAGGATTTTCCTTTATCCTCAACCTTAGGGTCAATCATTGTATGATAACACTAGGGATAGTGCTAGGCTAGTTTCCCTTAGTCGTTTTTCCTTCCTTTGCATTTTGCATCTTAAAACAAAAATTGTTTTCTTGGAAAATCATAATACACCTCTAATAAACTCAAACCCTTCTTCAAGGTAAAAGATACAAATCAATCTTATTTGTTTGTGCGCCTCTTGGTTTTGTTTTTAACTCTGGTTTAGCCGATGTTTCGTCATCGCACATTTGTTTGAAGCCGATGTTTCGCCATCGCACATGTTTGTTATCCTACTTTGATTCTCAATATAATTGTTAGGTGTGATGTTTTTTCATCCGGTTTATTGATGTTTCGCCATCTTTGCCATGATACCTTGTTATCTTTTTAGCCGATGTTTCGCCATCACACCTTTGTTTGAAGCTGATGTTTCGCCATCGCACATGTTTGGTATCCTACTTTGATTCTCAATATCATTGTTAGGTGTGATGTTTTTTCATCCGTTTTTTTGACGTTTCACCGTCTTTGCCATGATACCTTGTTATCTTTTTAGCTGATGTTTCACCATCGCACCTTTGTTTGAAGTCGATGTTTCACCATCACACATGTTTGGTATCCTGCTTTGATTCTCAATATCATTGTTAGGTGTGATGTTTTGTCATCTGTTTTATTGATGTTTTGCCGTCTTTGAAATGACACTTTGTTATCTTTTAGCCGATGTTTCACCATCGCACATTTGTTTGAAGCCCATGTTTCGCCATCGCACATGTTTGTTATCCTATTTTGATTCTCAATATCATTGTTAGGTGTGATGTTTTTCCATCCGGTTTATCGATGTTTCGCCATCTTTGACATGTTACTTTGTTGTTATTTAGTCGATGTTTTACCATCTCATTTGTTTTTTGTTTTATTTGATGTCTTGCCATCTTGACTGTTTTTGTTGTCTTAACTAAAAAAACACAAACCAACCAGAATATATAAGCTGAACTACGGCTGCTCTGATTCCTTAAAAGGGATACGTAGGCAATGGGGTAGGGCCTAACCGAGCACAGCTTTTATTTTCCCTACATTGTTTTCTTTTGTTTCTTTCGCATGCATTCCCTTTTTAGCTTTAAGCCATAGACGTAGGTTTTGACCACACCCATTAGATTAGACAACAAGAGTGGATACAGTAGAGTACTACGGGCGTGTGGGGTGCTAAAAAGTTCTCCTCACGTAACATAGTCCCTTACTCGATCTCTCGGTCGAAAGCCGTGATTTCTCCCTTTTCAGGTTTTCTCGATGTTTACCTTTCCCTTTTGGCGGGATAAAAGACGTTCGGTGGCGACTTCATTGATGTTTCATTACACCAGATGACAAGTTCCGCCAGGTCGTTTCAGCTGGCGACTTCACTGGGGACAAATTGACCTTTTGCTGGTCCATCCCAGAGTCGATCCTAGCTCTTGTTTGTTTTCTTTTTGGGTGATTATTTTACCGCTTTGCATATTTATCTGTTTGCATTGCATCCTATGTGCGCTTTACTTTTTGCATACTGGATTTGGCTGGACAGTTTGGATTTTGGATTTCTTGGTGGGTGGGTTGTTTCATGAGGTAAAAGGTCTCATACCCAGGCTATGAGTGAATTCCATAGGAACTAGGAATAGAGCGGCCATGGCAGCTATGAGGCGGATGCTTTGTAGACCTGATCATGAGACCCATGACTTCAGAGGTAGTTCGGATAGGTGTTATCGTATGATAATACCGACAATCCAACTCTTGTACTCTTATTTGGCTTTTAACCTTACCTTGACCTAGACTACACCCATGATAGGGGCGGGAAAACTTTTCTTACAGGTACAGGTACTGTTGGTGACTTTGTGTTGCCAAGGTGACTCAGGTTCCCATGATAGTTTTGAAGCTTTGGGATTTTCTTTTGATCTTGAGTGGTACTGTTCTGTAATGGTCCAGCCATTATCCAGTGTGAAACTTTTATCCTGTCATGTTGCATCATAGCATATTTATTTCTAAAAAATGATGTATACAAAATAACTAGCATGCACATGTCATCTTCCAAGGACATTCGAGAGTCTTCTTTCCATCAGAAATGGATGGCCTCCCGTTAGATGAGTTTGATTCAGTTCGTGTTAAAGAGCCCAACAAACATACATTCGCTTATCAGATTCCTACTATTGATGTGTCCGAATTGAAGAGGTTGAGTTCTTATCTGAAGGGTGATGTTCTGAATAATTTCAACAAAAATTATGGCAATTTGTTACTAATCCTTAACACTTCAGTTGACCCAATGGCTTTGATCACCCTCTTCCAGTTCTATGACAAGGAATTACGATGTTTTACTTTTCAAGATTATCAACTGGTTCCCACACTAGAAGAGTACGCGTACCTACATAATATCAAGTTGTCCGATGAAGTTCTGTTTTTCCAAGTTCCGGAGAAGCTGAAGTTCAAAGTTATTGCTGAAATTCTTCATTTGAGTTGGAAAGAGGTGAAAGACAATTGGAAAGCAAGTGAGGATACTACAGGGTTTTATTTGGATTTCTTAGTGAAGAAAGCTGAAGACTGGGCAAAGAAAGGTAATTGGAGTAACTTTAGCTCTCTGTTTGCTCTCATGATATACAGGATCATCCTCTTCCCTCACAAGAGAAATTTTGTGGATTTGACGGCTATTTGTGTTTTTAGAAATAAGAACCCGGTACGGACACTCTTAGCAGATACTCTTTACACCATTCATTTCAGGTATGGAAAAGGAGGTAATGTAAGTTTATGTCATTCGATGTTGTATCAATGGTTTAAGTTGCACCTACCGGTAAGTGGCCCTTTCGTGGATACCAGACATTCTCTCCGATGGTCATCCAGACTTGTCAACCTTACTTCATTTGATATCCGGTGGAATTATGACATGGGGGAAGTACGAAGTATTATCACTAGCTGCGGAGATTTCCCTAATGTTCCCCTCATAGGAACTAAGGGGTGTACCAACTATAATCCTGTGCTTTCTTATCGTCAATTGGGATATGCAATGGATGGACCGCCAAAGGTTGAGGAGGTGTCTGAATCAGTGTATTTTGTTAGAGGAAGTGATCTTGTAATATTGAAAAGAGTGACAAGTGCTTGGAATAGAATTCACAAGAAGGATAGAACTACTTTGGGAAAGAAGGTTCCTGTTGTTAGAATTCCTTACTTGGAATGGATTAGAGCCAGGGTTAAGATTTTACGGTTACCATTTGCAAGGTCGGCTCTTATATGTGAGCAACCTCCTACTGTTCTGAGTAACACGGTGCCTACCGAGGTGTTCACCCAGGTTCATGTTGAGAACACTCAACTTCATGCAAAAGACCACGAGATAGGGATGAAACTTTATTGGGTAGATCAAGAAAGGGCCGACTTAGCTCTCAAACTCAAAGAAGCTCAAGGGGAAACTTCTGATGCAACCAGGTTTAGGAAGAGATCTCATGCTGAAATGGAAAAAGAGTTGAGTAAGACCCAACAAGAGTGCTAGAAGCTTCAGGCATCTGAGAATAGCTACAGGAAGAAGATTCAAAACTTGAAGAAATAACTCAAGGACAAATATGCTCAGCTTAAGAAGGAAGTAGCCCAGAGGCGTGTCGCAGAGGATCGGTTTCAAGAAAGTAAAGTAGTCGCATCACAACTTTTGAAGGAGAAAGCCAGGCTTGAAGAGTATTGTCAACACCTTGAAGCGTGTCTTGTTCCGGAGATTTAGTTTTTTTTACTTACTTTTGGTGTATTTGGTCACCCCCAGGATTGTTGGAAGGGACCATTTGTCTGTCTTTATTATTAAGTTTTTGTTAAGTTTACTTTGAAACACGTATTTTGCTGTTTATCGTTACACTCTTAAATATGCGAAGTCACTCGAACATCGTTTCTTTTGTTTGTAAATAATTGAAGTGTTTGTCTTTTTGTCCTTTTTTTCTTCCTTTGATTGTATGCTTGTTTATTGGTTGCGCGTCGTGATTGATGAATAAAAGGACTCTTGAATACCGGGAAATGACAAACATATCATGCACATCATGCATTTCATAACATTACAGGTTATCTCAAAACGGTATTCTTATTCTTCTGCTTTTCTTATTCAGAATTCAAGACGACTACTCATCGGTATTCCACCAGAAATAATTTTCCAAGACAAATGGAACAAGTTCAAGCTGAACTCGCTGAAATAAGGGCCCAGATGGCTACTCATATGACCCAGTTCATGGAGGTCATCAGCAATGTGAATCGCTGACAAGAGGAACTGGATGCCATTGTCAACAACCAGCGCCTCTATCCAAGGGATGGTGGAAATCAAGGGCTCTATCAGGATATTTCTGTAGGGTTGGGGGATGTGCAAGATCATCCTGTTGGAAAATTTCACGGGATGCCCAGAAACCCTTTTGTGCACAATGTATGGAAGTTTCCCCCGTCTCCGGGACCTTGTCTTGTGGGGAACAAAAGAGATAATCAGGGCGGTATAAGGGGCTATCAGGAGCAGGATTATGACTTTGACCAGGATGAAGATCAGTTTTCTGTTCGGCGTTCAGAGCCAGAAGTTCAGGTTGAAGATAGGAAGTATTGGTTGTTGGAAGAACGTTTGAAGGCTGTGGAAGGCCAAAGAGCCCTTGGTATGGATGCTAACGATCTCGGGTTGGTGTCTGGGGTGAAAGTTCCTCCAAAGTTCAAGCCTCCTGTATTTGAAAAGTACAACAGAACGTCATGTCCTGTTACTCATGCAACTGCTTATTTCCAAAAGATATCGGTGCATACTGAGGATCAGGGGATTTTGATTCACTTTTCCAAGATAGCCTATCTGGGGCATCCCTGGAGTGGTACATGAAGTTGGATAAAACCCATATTCGTTGTTGGAATGATCTTGCTCGGGCTTTTGTCAAACATTATCAGTACAATGTGGATATGGCGCCTAATCACACTCAGTTACAGAATTTGTCATAGGGACCAAGAGAATATTTCAAGGAATACGCTCAGAAGTGGCGTGAGTTAGCTGCGAGGGTTCAACCTCCACTCATGGAGAGAGAACTCATTGATATGTTTATAAGTACCATGCAAGGGCCATTATATGAGCACATGATAGGAAGTACTTCGGAAGGATTTGCAGACTTGGTTATGGCTGGTGAAAGAATTGAGGTAGGTTTGAAATTGGGGAAAATTCAGATTGGAGGTTCTAGTGGCTCATCAGGGGGCAGTAAGAAACCATTCAACACTTACCCTAAGAAAAGGGAAGGCGACGCAAGTGCAGTTTAATCTCATAGAGGAAGAAGAGAGGATTGTCAGTAGCAACAAATCAATGTTGTTTCTATTCCTGTTAATACTCCTCCACAGAAGAGACCGAATACAGTGCCTCAACAACAAAGACAGAAAGATGCTCCCCATCAGTATAATAATCAACAGTAGAGACAGTTGAGAAAATTTGATCCCTTGCCGGTATCTCTTACTGAAGCACTCCATCATTTTCTCGATTTGAAGTTGATCGGTTTGAGAAATATGCCACCACCACCCGTAAGACTTCCTCCTAACTATGATGCTAACACAAGATGTGAATTCCATTCAGGCAGAGTTGGCCATTCTACTGACAATTGCTTTGCGTTGAAGTGCAAGATACAAGACTTGTTAGATGATGAGGCAATTGAGTTTACTCCAATGACTGGTCCAAATGTTACTCAGAACCCAATGCCTAGGCATGGAGGAGGTGTTGTTAATATGATTGATGATAATAGTGAAGTGTTGAATTTAATCATGAATGTGGAACAAGTAACTACTCCGTTGTGGTATGTTAAGAGGTATTTGCTTGACAATTATATTTTCCCGGGTTGTACTTCAGAGTGTGCCAAGTGTAGAGAACAACCGAAGGGCTGTGATGATTTAAAAGCCGGTATCCAGTTGATGATAAAGGAGGGTTCCCTGCAGTTTGATAAAAAACCGAGCTATTGTAAGGTTACCGAAGAAGATGTTATTGTGGTATCTATTCCTTACACCCCTGTGCATATTCCTACCCCATCTAGGGCGCCTCCTTTGATGATTACGGTACCTGGTCCCATGCTGTATACCAGTGAGAAGGCCATCCCATGGCATTACGGTGCTGATGTTTATTACAATGGGGTGAAGTAGGAGGTAAGTACCCGTTTGTCTGAGAAAGAACGTGCTGAAGGTAATAAAGAGGAAGTTCATAATTTTTCTGGTGTGGGTCGAATGACTAGAAGTGGGAGAGTATTTGGTCCTTCCAATGTGCAAGATGCGGCAGATGCTTCTGCAAGAGAAAAAGGAAAACATCAGGCGATGATTGGTAATCCAAGGGCTACGCCAGCCAATGTGACTCAACCAATGTCGATACTAGAAGATTCTTCAGTTCTCGATGAGGTTGAAGAGTTAATGCGAATTATCAGAAAGAGTGATTATAGTATAATTGACCATCTGAGCCATACTCCTTCTAAGATGTCTATCTTGTCTCCGTTGGTTTATTCATAACCTTACAGAAATGCCCTGATGAAGTTGTTAAAGAATGCGTTCGTGCCACATGAGATAACAGTCAATCAGTTTGAGAATGTTTGTGCTAAGATATTTACCGGGAACGGTCTAGGCTTCACAGATTTTGATCTTCCTCCGGAAGGGAAAGACCATAACAAAGCGTTGCATATTTAAATGGAGTGCGGGGGAACTACTTTATCCCGGGTTTTGGTGGACACAAGGTCGCCTTTAAATGTATTTCCTAAGTCAGCATTGATGAAAATTGATTATTCTGGACTGGAGCTGCGCCCTAGTGATTTGATGGTGAAGGCGTTTGATGGGTCTCGAAGGTCAGTGTTTGGGGAGGTGGAGTTACCAATCAAGGTTGGTCCTCGCACCTTCACGGCTACATTTTTTGTGATGGATATACAACCAGCATATTGTTGTTTGTTGGGGCGGCCGTGGATTCATAAAGCAGGGGCAGTCACTTCTACTCTTCATTAGAAACTCAAGTATCCTGCAGAGGGAAAGGTGATAATTGTGTGCGGCGAGGAAGAGTACATCGTGAGTCATTTGACATCATTCCTCTATGTTGAAGTTGAAGGCGAGATACATGAGACTCCATTTCAGGCGTTTGAGACAGTTCATGCTGTCAATTTTCCTCCTCCAGAGCAGAAAAGGAAACCTAAAACTGTTATGCCTTCTCTCAAGGATGCGAGAGCTGTGGTGGAAAGCGGTAACCCTGAAGGTTGGGGCCAGGTGCTGGACGTTACCCTAAAATTTAATAAATTTGGTCTTGGTTTTATCCCAGGTCAGCAGAGTGCAACTCCCAGAGCATCTAGTTTATCTACTCCTGTGAAGTTTTCCCGTCCTTGTGCTACTCAAGAAGGACACGTCAATGCAGTTGGTGACTATAGGGTTGATGGCTACAATATCTAGGATTGGATTCGTCCGAGTATTCCAGGCTAGACACTCAACAATTGGACTTCTGTGGATGTTATCCAAGTTTCAAGCGCTGAGGAGTAATTTTCTTGTTTTCTTTTATTATCATATCATAATTCCTACGCTCTGCCCAAGGCGTGGTGGATCATTTGTGTAGGGCCACCATGTTTATTTTCAAAAGTTTATCATGAAATGAAGGACGTTTTTGCATTCAAAATTTTGCTCCATTTCTTTTTTATTTGAATGGCAATGTTTCTCTTTTCACACACTGTCACTAAAAAACACCAAAATGTCGTTCATGCAGATGCACTTCCACCACCGGTTATATTGATAACGACTCTGCTATGGCTCATTATGACTTTGATACTCCTATTTATCAAGCTGAAGAAGAAGCATATGAGGACTGTGATCTTCCTGAGGAATTAGTAAGATTGTTAAAACAAGAGGAGAAGGTTATCTAGCCGAATCAAGATTCGATTGAGGTGGTGAATATTGGCACATGAGAGGTAAGAAGAGAAGTCAAGATAGGGGCAGATCTTGAAGAAAGTATAAAGATCAGATTGATTGAGCTACTCTGTGAGTATTTTGATATCTTCGCTTGGTCTTATGAGGATATGCCTGGGTTGGATACAGACATTGTGGTGCATCGATTACCGCTTAAAGAAGGTTGTTCCCCTGTCAAGCAAAAGCTCCGAAGAACTCATCCTGAGATGTCCAAGAAGATCAAGGAGGAGGTCCAGAAGCAGTTGGACGCAAATTTCTTAAAGGTAATCAATTATCCACCATGGATTGCAAATATTGTGCATGTGCCCAAGAAAGACGGTAAGGTCAGGATGTGCGTGGATTATAGGGATTTGAATATGGCCATCCCTAAAGATGACTTCCCTCTTCCGCATATTGATGTGTTGGTCGATAATACTGCTCATTCCAAAGTGTTTTCGTTCATGGATGGTTTTTCGGGTTACAATCAAATTAAGATGGCTTTGGAGGATATGGAGAAGACAACATTTATCACGCCTTGGGGAACTTTCTTCTATAAGGTGATGCCGTTTGGTTTGAAAAATGTCGGGGCAACATATCAGTGCGCCATGGTCACTCTCTTTCATGATTTGATTCACAAAGAGATTGAGGTATATGTGGACGATATGATTGTTAAGTCTGACACGGAAGAGGAACATCTTGTTCATCTGGAAAAATTGTTCAAGAGACTGAGGCAGTTCTTGCTGAGGTTGAATCCGAATAAGTGAACCTTCGGGGTGAGATCCGACAAGCTGTTGGGTTTTATTATAAGTGAAAAAGGTATCTAGGTGGACCCGGCCAAGGTAAAAGTGATACAGGAAATGCCTGAACCAAGGACAGAGAAGGAAGTACGTGGTTTCTTGGTAAGGTTAAACTACATTTCTAGATTTATTTCTTATCTCACAGCCACCTGTGAACCTTTGTTCAAGTTGTTGAAGAAAAGTCAGACAGTGAAATGGAACGAGGATTTTCATAAGTGAAATTCTGGCTGCAGATACTCAATGTCACGTTCAATGTTGTGACACCGTATCTGACTTTCTATGAGACAGTAAATACAAAAAACAGTAAAGAACACAGTCAATTGTTTACCCAGTTCAGTGTGCAACAACACCTACTCTGGGGGCTACCAAGCCAGGGAGGAAATCCACTATAAGAGATGTTAATTCAGGAATAAACCAACCAGTTTATCTCCTTCACTTAAGACCTACCCAATGGAACTTCAATCTAAGTACAACTTAAACCTGAGTTCCTACTCACTCCCCCTCAATCACAGCAGTGATACATAAAACAATTTGACTAATGAATTGATGAAGACACTCTTCAAAAACATACACTTGATTAAGCTTCACAGCTTTTTAATCAAGCAACACAACCACTCTTGCTTCACAGCTTTGAGTGATACACACACCTAACTTGACTCTGCTTCACAGCTTTAGTCAAGAGACATACAAACACTCTTGCTTCAAAGCTTTGAGTGCTACACAACCCTTACAATTAAAAACCTATTCCAAGTCACTTATCACAATGATAATTGCTTGGATTACAATAGTTAAAACTATACAGCTTACAAAAGATCTTCTGTCAAAAAAGGGATTACTTTCAAAATAGAAGCTCTGTTGAATATATAGCAGCTGCATCTTCAGTTAGGGTTTCCACAAAAAGCTAGGGTTAATTCCATTTGACCTTAAGACTAGGTCACAGGACTTTATCAACCAGGTTAGGGTTGAGCTAGGTTAACCCAAAGAAAACGCAGGATTCTGTTCTGGAAAGATTGAGTCATTTTCCTGAAAAAACTCAGAATTAACCAAACTGCAAACCTGTTAGTTCAGAACAGGATGTCTTAACATTTGTTATGACATATGAATTCCTTTTTACTGATTTTGGTAAATGTGATCATTTTGCAAAATGCTCAGATACACACTCATAAACATCAGTACCTGTATGACAATATTTTTCTGCAAAGGTACCTAATGAATCAGTACAAACTAAACTAGAATGTTATGACATCAGTCATGACATTCACACATACACTTGGGATTTACCAAAAATGCAAGCCAATAACTAAACAACTACAAACTCCCCCTTTAGCAGATTTTTGGCTAAAGACCCTAAGCAATCAGAGATAGTTAGCAGCAGAAAGAAATGACTGCAGAAAAATAGAATGTCTAATTAAGTAAGTACCAAAATATATCTCCCCCTCTTTAGCCACAAATGGGCCAAAGATACATGTTCATAAAAATTATACAGTCATCCAGAAAAAAGTAATAAGAGCAGCAGCTAAAAACTGAACACACTTCCAAACTCCACCAGGGACCAGCATCAACTCCACCAAACAACAACCAACATTTAAGCACTGTCATCAGACTCAGAGGAGCTAGTTTCTTCAGTATTGAGATGACCTTCAGCTTCTACACCCTCTTCCCTTCTGTTTCCTTCAGCTTCCTCCTTTTCTAACCTGGCAATTAGGATTTCTAGGGTCTTTTTCCTAGCTTCCAGTTCTTTGCAGGTCTCTTTTAATACAGCTATGACATCAGATGTCTTGGACTGGGTCTTCACAGATGATGTCTCAGCTGATGTTATGACAATATCAGGAGCATGAGATCCCTGAAACAGTTTGTAGTGCAACCCAAGGGCAGGAGCTCTTTTGCAAGCAGTATCTCTTGCCACCAGGATATCAGGGTATTGTGAAAGGATAATTCCACAAAGGAGGGAGGGAAAGGCAATTGGTCCTTTGACAGCACAACTACCAGCATGTTTTAAAGTTTGTTCAAAAATATACCTGCCATAGTCAAAAGCAGTCTTGGTTCCCACATCATAAATAAATCTCCCCAATCCTGTGGAGATAGTTGATTTATGATTTGTAGGCACCCAGTTGGCTGCACCAATCTTGTGCAGGATGGCAAATTTCATGCTAAGTTTGCTGGCATTCAGCTTGCCTTTCAAGGGCCAGCACTTCACTTGCCTTGCTGTGATGGTTTGACAAACTTCATTGTCAGTGACTTCCAGATCAGGACAATCCTCATTTGTTCTTCCAAGAAATTTGTTAATTTCTGATGGAGAGAAATTAACCCTTCTTCCTCTAACAAAAACACTTTCAAAGTCAGTTGACCTTCCATCAGCACAATCATTAGACAAGTTAACTATGAACTCCTTGACCAGATTTTCATAACACTTGTTAAATTTTATCACTGTCTTCATCAGTCCAACATTCTTGATCAGGTCCATGATGTCTTTGCACTCCATGGCATCATTGTTGAGTTCTCTTTCTAAAGCTATTCTCTTTAAGCAAACATACTTCCATCTGTTTGCATTGTCAGTGTGATACGGTGGGAGAACTGACTTGAGGTTTTACGTTTGTTTTCGCAAATGTTTCGGTTGAGCAAGAGTCGCCACCGACTTTTTATTTTATCCTAAAGGAAAGGTTAAAAAAGCACAGCAAAAACCTTTTGAGATATTTCGTGGGTTCGGGGGGTAGATTATGAAAAGGGAAGGTATTAGCACCCTTTTCATCCATGGTTATCCATGGGCTCTTAGTTACTTGGTTTTTTAGATCACTTGCCTTGATTTTCGATTGCTTGAAAATGGTGTGTGTGTGGGTGCTTTTGAAAATGTTTTGGAAGAAGATGCCTTGTCTTAGGCAACTAATGTATTTGACTCGTTTTTGAGTGTTTTACAAAAGTGTGGATCTTTTCGAAAAGATGTTTTCAAATGTTTTTGAGAGTTTGTTTGAAAGTGTTGTGGATTGTGATTTTTGAAAAGAAGGCAAGTGTTTTTGCAAGTTTGATCTCAAGTAACTAAGAGTTTTGTCTACCCTATTGTACTCAAAGGTTTTTGTTATGTTTTAACCCCTTTTTAACAATTTTGTTCCACCATTGAAATTGATGGACAATCTTGCATTTAGGAAGTTTATTCGGGACGGGCGCGGGTCATCGTATGAACCATGAATGCAATGATGCCAAGTGTCTTTGGCAATTTGCTTTGAAGGGACTATGATCATTCCGTTTAGGCAACACTTTGAGACTTATGATCATTTGATTTTGTTTTGCCAAAGAAACTCGACGTGCAAGCATGGCCCATTTTGGAAGGCAACATGTGGGATTACCCTAGGGGGTGCAAGTGTGATTGTGTATTGATTACATGTATTTGTCTTGTATTAGGTTATCTAGCGTTTGATTTTATGTACATGCAAACCCTAGGTCTAACCATGGTATAATTGAAAGCGGTAAATTGCGAAAATGTAAAATCTACGCTATTACAAAATAGTATCCGGGAGTGGGGGTACATGTGTATGAATGGGGATGAGACTTATAGTATCCAATAAGTTACAACCAAATCGAATTTGCGACCAAATGTAAATATCGAATATACAAATATAAGATAAACAAATATGTATTGGGCAATGTGAATGTATTTGTGTAAGTGTACATGTATATGAGTATGTAATTATTTACAGGTGCGATAATGTGAAATTAAGGCGAGATTAGGGTATTGTTTTAACCTAAATGATAATTAAACGTTTATTTAATTATTGATCTTGTATTTCTTTTAACATGTACAAAAAGAAAATTGTTTTAAATTAAATGCTCAAGTTTTAATTAAATTGTGAAAATGATATTTTGAGAAAAAAAAGAGTATATTTCCATGTGTTATGTACAAAAATATTTAAATGTTAAGAATTGAATTATGCATATTCAAAAAAGGTATTTTTTATTGTTATGTACAAAAAGTAAGTGAAAAGAAATGTTTTTAATTTAATCACATTATATATAAAAAATGTATTAAATGTCAAAAAAATTGAATTATGTATAAAAAGAAGTGTATTCTTAATTGTTATGTACAAAAGTATATTTAAAAGAAAAAGGATATTTTCAATTATATAGTATAGTGCGAAAATGTATTCTTTATGTATGTGTGTTCAATATATATTCGAAAGTGTTTTAAAATTAATTGAATTAAGTATAGAAAAGAAAGTTTAAATTAGATAAAATATGTTTTTGATGTATTAGTATTAATATGATATTTGTAATATGATAAGTTAAAAAGAATATATGGTTTATAAAAAGAAAAAAAGGTTAGTATTAATCAAATGTTTGTATAAAAAAAATGTTAGTGATTTTGTTGGGCTTCAGAGGGAATTAGAAACGGGTCAGGCCCATGGTGTTGAAGCAACATTTTAGGGTTATTGAATTGTTACTCAGTTAGGACAAAGCGTTTAGGGTTGGCAGCGGCGTGTTTGTGGGTTCGTTCATCTTCTCCGTTGCATGTCTCTGGGTTCCCTTCACTTCGAGGCCACCGGTGCTACCCCCACGTCTCTCTTCCCTCCAGCTCGAGTTCAAAGGTTTTACTACAGTAAGGTTTGCTTTAGATGCTTGTTTATACCCCTTCTTTACGAATTGCAATGTTTATTCTCTTCGTTCTAAAACCTTGATCTTTTATTGTTATGAGGTGAAGGAGAAAAAGAGAGGGAGAAGAACGTACTACCTGACCTTGGAGAAGGAGGAGAGAAAAGGGGGTATGGCGCTCAGGCGGCCGGAACAAGGGAGTTGAGGCGGAGATACGTGATGCTTGCTCCTTGGTAACTCTGTATCTATATCTTTCTTTTTCTCTTGTTGCCCTGAACTTGTCTTGAGTTGGATGCCTAGAGCTTTTGCCCAATGATGTTATACTGAGGGCTTTAGGTTGCCTTTGAATATACTGTTTTCCTCTGAGACTTTGATGCTTTATACGCCTTTGCCTTCTTCTTCTGACTTTGCCCCTTGAACGATTTGCCTATGATTGCCTGGAATGTTTGTTGCTGGCCCTCTGAGATTGATATGCTTTGTTGAAAATGCTTGCTTGCTTCTGTGAGTTGCCTTTGGAATGTGGAACTTTCCCAATGATGTATTTTACTGAGGGCCTTGATACTGGGTGGACTGGCTTAAGGTTTTAGTTGTTTTGTTGGTTTATTGACAGGCATGGTGAGGTTTTGAGGTTCTGAGGTTGAATGCTTAGCAGTTTTTTTGAGTTTGTATGTATGGTTCAGGCAGGGTTGTGGTGTTTGACAGGGCACAGGTTAAGCTTCAGCATGTTATGTGTTTGTTTCAATTTGATGACAGGCAGGTTTAGGGCATTAGCAGGTTTTTGTCTTTGGGTGATTTTGTGAGGCTTGGCCTTAAACTGGTTTATGGGCTGGAGGTTTTAAGGCATAGTTACAGGTTTAGTGTTTTTTTTATGTATGTTTGGCCTTGACCGTAATGTGAGGCTTCAGGCTCTTTGAGTTTGTATATTTCTCTCCCTCCTTCTTTGAACTGTGTTGTACTTGTGTTATATGCTTTTTCTTCCTATCTCCTGCCTCAGCCTGAAAACCTGCCTCTGCTTCTTATATCTCTTCCTCTTTGTGCAGTTAAAAGAATTTTTAATGTTTTTTACTGTACTTTCTGAAAGTGGCCACTTGATGGGAAATGATGATTTAGAGTTAGCTTGCTTGCATAACTTTCCTCTGCATACTTTATCCAGCTTTTGTGCTCTTTTGATATCTTTCAAAATCTTCTCTTGACATCTTTTGAGTAGACTTTGTATTTTGACAGTAAATTGCACTTTTTTTTATCTTCTTTGATATCTTTGAGTAGACTTTGGCATTTGTGACAGCAAACTGTACTTTTCTTTGATTTTTCCAGTTTGGTTGAACTTGAACTATGCAGTTTGAAATCTTGAAATTATGCATTTGACATTTTGCATTCGATAAAATTCTTCCCTCTTTGTGAACCGGGAGAAATCCCGTGATTTGCAGGGAGGGTCAACTGATCCCAGTCAGTGGCCCTTAATGATGATTGCAAATTTTATCTGTCTTTAATCAATTCAACTGCTTTTGACTTTCTCTTTTTTCCTTTTGCAGATGAATAATGGAGCACCGGAGCGAAGTGAAGAATGAAGAATTAGAAATAAATAGGATAGTTTTCTTTTTATTTAAATTTAAATCAATGTAAGACCAATGTTTGTAATTTAAATTCCAAACATCAATTGTACATTTAATTTAAAGATAAATAAAAGTTTCCATTATCCAATTTAATTCTATTTTCTCTTTATTGCTTATTTATTTATTTAAAACTCTTGGAATTAAAACAATTGAAAAATAAATTTCAATCACTCAATTTAGAATAATAAATAACTTAAATAAAACAATGTCTTAGTAATATTGATCAATTAAACCTGTCTTTTCCAATATCCAAAACAAAGCAGCAGTTAACCAAAATAAACTGATCAAGCGCATTCCTTTTTTTCACTGATTCTTTGCCAAGCACTGTAATTCCAAACTGCACATCTTCTTTGACTGGCTCAAACAAAACAACATGAATTCAACCCAACTGCCACTTTTACTGATTAAGTCAAAACAATGCGAATCCAACCCGAATCTTGGAAAATCTTGCAAAGTGCTGTGGAATTTTAATTTTGCTGAGAATATGCCCATAAAACCTTAATTCTTGATTAAATGCCAAATAACGCTTGCCTGATCAAAATTGAACCAAAAAATCATCCAAAACCCTAAGCCAACTGTGAAACAATCCAGAGTCCTGAAAATCAGTAAAAACCCTAATTTCGCTTGACTTGACAAGAAAAGTTCATTTGTCCGATTCTTGAGCCAGTTTGAAAAATCAGGGAAGGCTTGAAGCTGAGATTTCTTGGGGAAAAATGCGAGGGCAAATTTTGGGGTACAACAGTTGCCCCTGTTCAATCTTCTTGGACCTGAAGAGTTAGATTGGAAAGTTTGCCTTTCGCGACTTGAAGGTAAAAGGAGATTGGACACTAAAGTGCCCAGAAAATTTGCACTCGGCGATATGATGGTAGATGTGAATGGGCTTACATATGCCATTTGGTGATGGGCTTAAAGATGCCATCTGGTGATGGGCTTAAAGATGCCATCTGGTGTAATAGAATTTTGTCGGGGGATGGGCTTAGAGATGCCATCTGAGAATGGGCTTAAAGATGCCATTTGGTGACTGCTGGTAGGAGGATGGGCTTATAGATGCCATCTGGACATGTTGTACTGTATGTCAATGGTGAGTGGACAAGTATCATAAAGCCACCCATGTTTTGGAACATTTCTGAATCGGGGGTCCGAGCAAGCAATAGATTGACACCTGTAAACTATTTTGAAGTTGAGATTGAATAAGCAATAGAGCCACATCCGTTGTTGGGAAGCGTCCGTAAACTATTTTCCAAAGTTGAGATCTGAACAAGTTGGTAGATTGACATCCGTTACTTGGAGAACCCGTGAACTGTTTTCAGAAGTCTTGAAGTTGAAGAGGAACCGGTGTAGGGTTTCCTGATGATGCGTCTGAATGGATCTGGAATAAGTATCAGAATGTCGTCGTGTCCGGGTCACATCTGAACTATTTTTGGATGAATCTCGGGAGGTGATCTTTGTCTGTCGACTGATCTTACCTGAAAAAGTAAAGGGTTAGTTGTATGCAATGTCATGATGCATGATGCAATGTATGTGACATCAATGTTTATAATATGAATGTGATGAATGCGCAAGTAAGCTTGAGAGCTATTATGCTGAGGATAAATGAATCCTGGGTGGCTGAAGATAAAAGAATCTTGACTGCTGCCGGGGAGAATAATTCCTTGGCTGCTGCTGTGGAAGAGAATTCCTGATGACCTCTACTGGGGAGTTCCAAACTAGTAGACTCATGTCGGGGAGGTAAGATTGAGAATCTTCAGCTTGGGGGGAAGTAACTCTGGCGACTTCACTGGGGAACTCAAGATTTGCCCTCCCAAAACTCTGTGGGGAGAAGGTTTATTAGTCTGGCTCCGCTAGGGATTGATAACTTGAAGTTTTAGCTTCGCTGGTGATAATGAAACTTGACTCTGAGTGGAGTTAGCTTCTGGAAGGTTCTCTGGCTGGGGATTGTGAGAGTCCTCTGATTGCTGTAGGTGTTGGTCTGAAATAAGTTACTGAATGTCGCCAAATCAGGGTCACATCTGAACTATATCTTGAGTGAAATTCTGAATGAGTTGCAGAATGTCGCCAAATCTTGGGTCACATCTGAACTATTTCTGGAAGGAATCTCTGAATGAGTCATAGAATGTTGCCATCTCTGGGTCACATCTTGAACTATTTCTAGAAGCAGGTTTGGATAAGTTATAGAATTTCGCCATGTCTTGGGTCACATCTTGAACTATATCATAGATCTTGATTTTGTTGAGGGTCAGAAATTGGGAGTTTTAATTGCCCGGTATTCTGTTGGTGGTTGCAATTTTCAGCAGGTGATGAAGAAAATTTTGATGATTACTACTTCAAGATGAAGGAACCTGGATGATTACTACTTCAAGATGAAGGAACCTGGATGATTACTACTTCAAGATGAAGGAACCTGGATGATTACTACTTCAAGATGAAGGAACCTTGATGATTACTACTTCAAGATGAAGGAAACTTGATGATTACTACTTCAAGATGAAGGAACCTGGATGATTACTACTTCAAGATGAAGGAACCTGGACGATTACTACTTCAAGATGAAGGAACCTGGATGATTACTACTTCAAGATGAAGGAACCTTGATGATTACTACTTCAAGATGAAGGAACCTGGATGATTACTACTTCAAGATGAAGGAACCTTGATGATTACTACTTCAAGATGAAGGAACCTGGATGATTACTACTTCAAGATGAAGGAACCTGGACGATTACTACTTCAAGATGAAGGAACCTGGATGATTACTACTTCAAGATGAAGGAACCTTGATGATTACTACTTCAATATGAAGGAACCTGGATGATTACTACTTCAAGATGAAGGAACCTTGATGATTGCATATGCTAAGAATGCTGTTGAAAGGTAATTTGTGCTGGAGCATAAATCCTTGGCAAATGTTGGGGAAATAAACCCATGATTGCAGGTCTGCTAGAGAGGTGTCATCACTGCCCCCAGTATCAAATGCATGTGATATTGCTGGGAAACTTGGTCTGTTCGTAACCCTTGAGATTGACATTCGAATGCCCCAAGTGATGGTGACGGAGACCTGCCCCAGGTTACTCTGCAATTGAGAGATTTTGTTGAAATCTTGACTGGACTGCCCCAGGTTAACTGAATTTTGAAAGATCTGTCGAACCCTTGAGATTGACATTCGAATGCCCCAGGTGTGATGGATAGTGACAGGTCATGCCCCTTGTTGATAGGAGATTTGTAATGGAAGTGTCAACCATTTGAAATGATTTTTGTTCACTGAGAGAGTTTTCGTTCCTCCGAACATTCGCTGTATGAATTTCTTCGCTGTCAAACAAATAGTCAAATGCGAACAGTGATATTCAAGTAATGCAAAGTTTATGTTTGTCTCGAAGTTTTGAAAAATGCGTTTTTTAGCAGAAAACTTTTCATAAGACAAGTTAACACAAGATTTAGAGCAAAGCCCTACAGGAGTCAGGATACCTTTTGTAACAGTATGCTTTCGAACTAACCCATGCTTCAATTAGGACTTTTGAAGGGTTGTAACGTGGCTTGGTTCACGGTTTAAGAAACAAAGGATAAAGGCTCAAATTATATTTGTACCCACCCGCTCTTCGTGATATTCTTCATACCTAAGCTCAGTTAATTGTGCGTCACACTCTGTTTTGAGTTTGGAACGACTTTTGGGCAATGGTTCACCAGTTTGAATTCAGGGAGACAGTCATCATCTCTTTTTTCTTTTTCAACATTTTTCATGTTGTTGAGGATTTATAATGACCTCACTACTTTGATTTTGATTTGTTATCCCTAACTTTTGCCTGACTGTCCCCATTTTCGAGATTACTGTCAGCGGGATGCCCCAGCTTTCTTAAGCCTCCTTTATAGGTTTTGGCTCTGTGGGCTTTTTCTCTTTTGAGAGATTGACTGTCTATGTGATAGGGAACCACCCTTGTCTTTGGATTCCAAAGGAATGCTTTCTCTTTTTTGACGTCGTTCGTTGTATTACGAACTGAGAGTTTGCGACTTCAATGCGCATTTTCTTTTGAATTAACTGAGATACTACCCTGCCCCAGGTTTATATCAAAGGTTTTGATTGTTTAGAATAGAAAACTCCTACTTCTTTGGCTCGAAGGGGTTGACTAGGGATTATCTTCCTTATAACTCCAGTGTTTGGGAATTGAAAGAAATGCCTGTACATCATCAGCAAGGTCTGTTCAAAAGCATACTGTATAAGATCGCGGTATTGTTTCGTCATCCTCCCTATAAAGGCTTGCAGCTTTTTATCAAGAGTCAAATATCATAAAGAAAAGCATAAGAGTAGTGAAACGAATGGATGAGTTCAAGACAAACATATGCAATGCATTAATGAAAATAGAGTTTAACATCAACAAATAATTGTTTGACAGCAAAAGAAATTACAACTTTGAAAATTCAAAAAGAAGCAAAGTCTTTCAGTTTGAGCTTCGTCACTTCAACTGGAGAACCCTTTAACGAAAGATTTTCATCTCGCCGTCTGGCATGAATTCCAGCACCCCAATGTCGATCAGATCTTGAATCTTGTTCTTCAAGGCCCAACAGTCGTTGGTGTCGTGTCCTGGGCTGTAGGAGTGGTAAACACAGAATGCGTCAGGATTATAGTGAGGAGAGGAGATATTGGGCTTCTGAGGAGGATCCTTTACGGTAAGCAAGTTGACCTCCAACAGGCGCTTCAGTATGAAGAATGATGGTATTTCAGTCTCCGTAAACTGTCTTCCCGACTTTTCTTGCTTACGCCGATTACCCCGTTGACGCTGGCGAGGTTGTTGACGGGCTTGTGACCCTGAAGCAAGCAAAGGAGCTTTCCCCTTGTCTTCTTGAGTGAATGGAGGCTGAGCGGTGACTTGCTCTTCGACCTCAAATGTTTGCTCCAGTGGGTTGTTTGGAAGCAGTTGGCGGACAAGAACTCTGAGTTCCTCTTGTCTTTGAGATAGGTCTTGGATGAGAGCCATCTGGCCCACCAACTGTCCCATCATTTGGGTCCTTAAGATTGTCAGATCAAACTGCAGCTCCGCAATCTGATCACTCCTAGCATTATTGGAACTCCCCAAGCCCTTGGTGAGGAGAGCTTTCATCTCTTCCTGCCCCAGAGACAAGTTCAGGAACATCTCCTGCAGTTGAGCAGTCTGGTCTTGGATGTCTTTGACAGACCTTTCTAGAGCCATCTCTTGCTGAAATAAACAACAGGAGAGTAAGGAAACCTGAAAAAGGAAAGACTGTCAAAATGCAATGCATGATATGTGGATGCATGCTTTCAAGGATCTCTTGGGGTAAACACAAGAAAATGTTAGAGGTTGAACTTTGCTCTTGGATTGGAGATCCCTGCACCGGTGGACGTCCTTCCACGAGAATCAAGCTCACCATGTCCAGTGGGTCATAGCCACTGATTCAAGTTGTTGTTCTTGAACTTTTGATTGGAGAGCTTTGTATCGGCGGATGTCTTTTCACGAGAATCAAGCTCACCATGTCGAGTGGGTCATAGCCACTGATTCAAGTTGTTGCACTTGATCTTTGATTGCATTGGTTAGAGGAGAAACCCCTTGCCCCTGGATAGATGTCTTGTTCAACGTAACCCTGCATCAAAAGAACCCTCGAGACCCTTGAAATGGTTATTGAAAATGCTATGGTATGATGTCATGATGTTATGTACATGTATGCACAAGCAAGTGAGTGTATATACAGGCAAACATATTCACACAAAGCAAACAAGTCCTTAGGTTCAGGCTTGCATGAGGTTCAGGTACTACCCTCTTTCAGTTTGTTGTTTAAAACCTGTCTTATCAAAAGTAACCGGGTTCTAGAGGATCTCATATCATTGGCTACCCTCAATCGGGCATAACTCCAGCATCGCAACCTTTTCTCGCGGCCGGAACCATCTCGAGAGTTTAGCCTCAATGAGTGTAGCATACTGCTACTGTTCTAATGGCCAAGTTGGTCAATTTAAGGTTCTAAGGTCGGTTGGTGCTTAATGACTCCTTGGAAGACCCATATTCTCCCCGTTTCAACACGAGGGATATCGGTACAGACCAAGGCGCCACACCAACGTAGCCACTGCTTCACCCATGTCGGTATACGCCGGACAGGTCCCTCACAGATTATGCTACCTAAAAGGGTATTCCCCAGATCCGGGTTAGGATCTATGAAACTCCGATACAAAGCCCACAAATGTAAAGCAAACAAAACAATCAATTGAAAATAAAGGTGATCTAAACCCTAAGGTAACCCCACTAAAAACTTCTCCCCAGCAGAGTCGCCAGTTCTGTGATACGGTGGGAGAACTGACTTGAGGTTTTGCGTTTGTTTTCACAAATGTTTCGGTTGAGCAAGAGTCGCCACCGACTTTTTATTTTATCCTAAAGGAAAGGTTAAAAAAGCACAGCAAAAACCTTTTGAGATATTTCGTGGGTTCGGGGGGTAGATTATGAAAAGGGAAGGTATTAGCACCCTTTTCATCCATGGTTATCCATGGGCTCTTAGTTACTTGGTTTTTTAGATCACTTGCCTTGATTTTCGATTGCTTGAAAATGGTGTGTGTGTGGGTGCTTTTGAAAATGTTTTGGAAGAAGATGCCTTGTCTTAGGCAACTAATGTATTTGACTCGTTTTTGAGTGTTTTACAAAAGTGTAGATCTTTTCGAAAAGATGTTTTCAAATGTTTTTGAGAGTTTGTTTGAAAGTGTTGTGGATTGTGATTTTTGAAAAGAAGGCAAGTGTTTTTGCAAGTTTGATCTCAAGTAACTAAGAGTTTTGTCTACCCTATTGTACTCAAAGGTTTTTGTTATGTTTTAACCCCTTTTTAACAATTTTGTTCCACCATTGAAATTGATGGACAATCTTGCGTTTAGGAAGTTTATTCGGGACGGGCGCGGGTCATCGTATGAACCATGAATGCAATGATGCCAAGTGTCTTTGGCAATTTGCTTTGAAGGGACTATGATCATTCCGTTTAGGCAACACTTTGAGACTTATGATCATTTAATTTTGTTTTGCCAAAGAAACTCGACGTGCAAGCATGACCCATTTTGGAAGGCAACATGTGGGATTACCCTAGGGGGTGCAAGTGTGATTGTGTATTGATTACATGTATTTGTCTTGTATTAGGTTATCTAGCGTTTGATTTTATGTACATGCAAACCCTAGGTCTAACCATGGTATAATTGAAAGCGGTAAATTGCGAAAATGTAAAATCTACGCTATTACAAAATAGTATCCGGGAGTGGGGGTACATGTGTATGAATGGGGATGAGACTTATAGTATCCAATAAGTTACAACCAAATCGAATTTGCGACCAAATGTAAATATCGAATATACAAATATAAGATAAACAAATATGTATAGGGCAATGTGAATGTATTTGTGTAAGTGTACATGTATATGAGTATGTAATTATTTACAGGTGCGATAATGTGAAATTAAGGCGAGATTAGGGTATTGTTTTAACCTAAATGATAATTAAACGTTTATTTAATTATTGATCTTGTATTTCTTTTAACATGTAGAAAAAGAAAATTGTTTTAAATTAAATGCTCAAGTTTTAATTAAATTGTGAAAATGATATTTTGAGAAAAAAAAGAGTATATTTCCATGTGTTATGTACAAAAATATTTAAATGTTAAGAATTGAATTATGCATATTCAAAAAAGGTATTTTTTATTGTTATGTACAAAAAGTAAGTGAAAAGAAATGTTTTTAATTTAATCACATTATATATAAAAAATGTATTAAATGTCAAAAAAATTGAATTATGTATAAAAAGAAGTGTATTCTTAATTGTTATGTACAAAAGTATATTTAAAAGAAAAAGGATATTTTCAATTATATAGTATAGTGCGAAAATGTATTTTTTATGTATGTGTGTTCAATATATATTCGAAAGTGTTTTAAAATTAATTGAATTAAGTATAGAAAAGAAAGTTTAAATTAGATAAAATATGTTTTTGATGTATTAGTATTAATATGATATTTGTAATATGATAAGTTAAAAAGAATATATGGTTTATAAAAAGAAAAAAAAGGTTAGTATTAATCAAATGTTTGTATAAAAAAAATGTTAGTGATTTTGTTGGGCTTCAGAGGGAATTAGAAACGGGTCAGGCCCATGGTGTTGAAGCAACATTTTAGGGTTATTGAATTGTTACTCAGTTAGGACAAAGCCTTTAGGGTTGGCAGCGGCGTGTTTGTGGGTTCGTTCGTCTTCTCCGTTGCATGTCTCTGGGTTCCCTTTGCTTCGAGGCCACCGGTGCTACCCCCACGTCTCTCTTCCCTCCAGCTCGAGTTCAAAGGTTTTACTACAGTAAGGTTTGCTTTAGATGCTTGTTTATACCCCTTCTTTACGAATTGCAATGTTTATTCTCTTCGTTCTAAAACCTTGATCTTTTATTGTTATGAGGTGAAGGAGAAAAAGAGAGGGAGAAGAACGTACTACCTGACCTTGGAGAAGGAGGAGAGAAAAGGGGGTATGGCGCTCAGGCGGCCGGAACAAGGGAGTTGAGGCGGAGATACGTGATGCTTGCTCCTTGGTAACTCTGTATCTATATCTTTCTTTTTCTCTTGTTGCCCTGAACTTGTCTTGAGTTGGATGCCTAGAGCTTTTGCCCAATGATGTTATACTGAGGGCTTTAGGTTGCCTTTGAATATACTGTTTTCCTCTGAGACTTTGATGCTTTATACGCCTTTGCCTTCTTCTTCTGACTTTGCCCCTTGAACGATTTGCCTATGATTGCCTGGAATGTTTGTTGCTGGCCCTCTGAGATTGATATGCTTTGTTGAAAATGCTTGCTTGCTTCTGTGAGTTGCCTTTGGAATGTGGAACTTGCCCAATGATGTATTTTACTGAGGGCCTTGATACTGGGTGGACTGGCTTAAGGTTTTAGTTGTTTTGTTGGTTTATTGACAGGCATGGTGAGGTTTTGAGGTTCTGAGGTTGAATGCTTAGCAGTTTTTTTGAGTTTGTATGTATGGTTCAGGCAGGGTTGTGGTGTTTGACAGGGCACAGGTTAAGCTTCAGCATGTTATGTGTTTGTTTCAATTTGATGACAGGCAGGTTTAGGGCATTAGCAGGTTTTTGTCTTTGGGTGATTTTGTGAGGCTTGGCCTTAAACTGGTTTATGGGCTGGAGGTTTTAAGGCATAGTTACAGGTTTAGTGTTTTTTTTATGTATGTTTGGCCTTGACCGTAATGTGAGGCTTCAGGCTCTTTGAGTTTGTATATTTCTCTCCCTCCTTCTTTGAACTGTGTTGTACTTGTGTTATATGCTTTTTCTTCCTATCTCCTGCCTCAGCCTGAAAACCTGCCTCTGCTTCTTATATCTCTTCCTCTTTGTGCAGTTAAAAGAATTTTTAATGTTTTTTACTGTACTTTCTGAAAGTGGCCACTTGATGGGAAATGATGATTTAGAGTTAGCTTGCTTGCATAACTTTCCTCTGCATACTTTATCCAGCTTTTGTGCTCTTTTGATATCTTTCAAAATCTTCTCTTGACAGCTTTTGAGTAGACTTTGTATTTTGACAGTAAATTGCACTTTTTTTTTATCTTCTTTGATATCTTTGAGTAGACTTTGGCATTTGTGACAGCAAACTGTACTTTTCTTTGATTTTTCCAGTTTGGTTGAACTTGAACTATGCAGTTTGAAATCTTGAAATTATGCATTTGACATTTTGCATTCGATAAAATTCTTCCCTCTTTGTGAACCGGGAGAAATCCCGTGATTTGCAGGGAGGGTCAACTGATCCCAGTCAGTGGCCCTTAATGATGATTGCAAATTTTATCTGTCTTTAATCAATTCAACTGCTTTTGACTTTCTCTTTTTTCCTTTTGCAGATGAATAATGGAGCACCGGAGCGAAGTGAAGAATGAAGAATTAGAAATAAATAGGATAGTTTTCTTTTTATTTAAATTTAAATCAATGTAAGACCAATGTTTGTAATTTAAATTCCAAACATCAATTGTACATTTAATTTAAAGATAAATAAAAGTTTCCATTATCCAATTTAATTCTATTTTCTCTTTATTGCTTATTTATTTATTTAAAACTCTTGGAATTAAAACAATTGAAAAATAAATTTCAATCACTCAATTTAGAATAATAAATAACTTAAATAAAACAATGTCTTAGTAATATTGATCAATTAAACCTGTCTTTTCCAATATCCAAAACAAAGCAGCAGTTAACCAAAATAAACTGATCAAGCACATTCCTTTTTTTCACTGATTCTTTGCCAAGCACTGTAATTCCAAACTGCACATCTTCTTTGACTGGCTCAAACAAAACAACATGAATTCAACCCAACTGCCACTTTTACTGATTAAGTCAAAACAATGCGAATCCAACCCGAATCTTGGAAAATCTTGCAAAGTGCTGTGGAATTTTAATTTTGCTGAGAATATGCCCATAAAACCTTAATTCTTGATTAAATGCCAAATAACGCTCGCCTGATCAAAATTGAACCAAAAAATCATCCAAAACCCTAAGCCAACTGTGAAACAATCCAGAGTCCTGAAAATCAGTAAAAACCCTAATTTCGCTTGACTTGACAAAAAAAGTTCGTTTGTCCGATTCTTGAGCCAGTTTGAAAAATCAGGAAAGGCTTGAAGCTGAGATTTCTTGGGGAAAAATGCGAGGGCAAATTTTGGGGTACAACAGTCAGGATGATGAAAAGAGATGTTGTCTGTTGGGACTTCAGGAACTCTAGCAATTTTGCTGGAGGGGAGCTTCCTTCTGATAGGAATTTCTTCAGCATCAATCTCAAACTCCGATTCCTCATCAGAATCAGAAGATTCAGGTTCTTTTCTCTTCTTTGAAATTGGTTGTCTAGCAGTATGCACCTGGGCTTTCACCTTCCCTTTGGACCGAATAGTTTTCACAGATTCTACCCCAGCCATGCCTTCAGCCTTGGATTTCTTAACAGCAGGTTTATCTTTGGACACACATTTTGCATCATTCTGATTACCCTTTCTTTTCATCAATCTCCTAGCTATGCTAGGGTTTACATTGGCAATCAGATCATTATCTAAGTAATCCTCATCCACATCAATGATAGGTGGATCAGCAGTCTTTTCTGAAGGGTTCTGAATGTTGTTATTTTGTGTCACAACATTCTCAGAGACATCTACATTCTCAGAGACGTCCACATTTGGGCTTCCTGATTGATTTAAAGGGACAGAAATCCCCGGTACAGGTTGGTTTCCGCTTAGTATACTAGTAACAAGCCTAGCAATAACTTGATGAACTTGAACTGATCCTTCTCTATTTGGTACAGAAGAAGAAGGATGAGAAGGATTACCAGAGGCAGCAGCTTGAGCTCTTCCTGCATGTCTAGTTCTCAGCTTTTTGACTTTGGCGGGGTCAGTTGCCATCTCTCTGAGAGGAGTGACCTCAAGAACTTCAGATTCTATGCATGTGGTGATTGCTCTAGAGTCTTGGTCAGATGATGAAGATGATGAGGATGATGAAGTCGCCTTGGTTGAAGATGATGTCTGAGACATTTTGATTGACTTAGAGCACCAGTAGCAATTTGAGAGAAAATTTTAATTGAGAGAAGGGAACAGGTTGCAAAGTCGAGAGAGGTAGGAGGCAAAAGAGAGTCTTTTCAACTTCTTAAGTATTTTGAAAGAATTTGGAAAACATATGATTAACCCACTAAAAATAGACTTAACAAAATTAACTCCTTCAACCCTTGTTTCAAGCAAAATTAATTGCTATAATTTCTCATGTTGGAAGATACCCAACCTGCCCCTCAAGTTTTCAAGTTTATTTCCAACAAGAGCCTTGGTAGAAGAATCAGCCAGCTGAAGCTTAATGATACCATGTTCCAGTTTAATTGACTTCTTCTCTACAAAGTCAATGTGCTTGGTCCTGCTATGCTGAATATGGTTCATGGAAATATTGATTGTATTCAGATTGTCACAATATAATGTCACAACATCTTGTGAGACATTATACTCAGTGAGCATCTGTTTTGTCCAGATATTTTGAGAACAGTTATTCCTAGCTGCAACCATTTCCGCACAGAGTTGGGAAGGCATTCTTTTGACATGAATCATAGTTCTGGTTGATTCTTGAATGATTTTCTTTTTGTCCACTCCATTATGATGGAGAGTTATAGGAGAAGAGACTTCACGACTCATTTCTTCAGGGAAACAGGATTTATTAGACTTGTTGTTTCCAACATCCTTGTCATGATTACTTCTGGTTCTGACAACACATCCTTCTTCAAGTTTATTCACCACATCATAGACATGTTTCTTTTTACCAAGCCTTTCAATTTTAAGTTCACCACAAACCCTTCTTTTATCAACCTGTAGTTTTGGAGTCCTTCTGACTGCTTCCATAGAGATAGCTCTTTTCATTCTTCTTAGATGACCAAGCTTATGATGCCTTAGTTTCATCTCTTTTTCTTCTTTGGTAATTGGACACATAGTGGAGTTATTAGTGTTCTCAAGCTGCCACAAGTAACAATTATCTTTGGATCTAATTCCTTTCATTACAAATTCTAGTTTTTCATTAATTACTAGACATTCAGATTTTGAGAAGTTGACCTTGAATCCTAGATCACATAATTGACTGATACTAATGAGATTAGCAGTCAGCCCTTTTACCAGCAAGACTTCACTCAGACTTGGAACTTCAGGGCAGTCCAAATTACCAACTCCTTTGATTTCACCTTTAGCACCATCTCCAAAGGTCACATAACTAGTGTTGTGAGGTTTAACATGATTGAGAATGTTCTTTATTCAAGTCATGTGTTTAGAACACCCACTGTCAAAGTACCAGCCTTCCTTTGCAGACACTCTCAGGGAAGTATGGGCTATCAGGGCAGTAGCCTTTTTCTTCCATTGAGGAGTATGTGGTACCTTTTTAGACTTAGGTTTGACACCTGAGTTTTGATTGGGGTATCCATGCAATCTGAAGCAGAAGGGCTTTATGTGGCCATATCTCCCACAATGATGACATCTCCATCTTTGGTACCTTTTCTTCATATGTCTCTGTTCCTGATGTTGAGAGTTGTGTTGAGACATCAGCTTTGACAATTGTTTAACAGGCCTGATCTTCTTGTCTGCACCAGATTTCTTAGCTTCCACAAATCCTAGTCCAGATTTATTTCCCACATTTTGTCCAACTTGAAGAATCTCTTCCAATTTATCTGTTCCATTGGTCAGCATCTTGACAAATTTGGTCATATGGTTCAGTTGTGAGTTCAGCAATTGAACTTCCCCTTCTAGATGACTTATAGTTTCAAGATCTGCCCTTTTTTCAGCCTCCAGCTTTATAATGAGTTTTGATTGTTTCTCATTCTGTACACAGACTTCAGCACTTCTGATACACAATTTCTTGTAGGTATCAGCCAGTTCTTCAAATGTCACTTCTTCATCACTGGTGTCACTTTCAGATGTACAAACACCAGTTAGAGCAGTAACTAGTTTGGCAGATTCTTCTTCAGAATTACTTTCTGAATCACAGTCAGACCAAGTCGCAGTCATTCCTTTCTTTTGTTTCTTAAGAAAGGTTGGACATTCAGCTCGAATATGCCCATATCCTTCACAACCATGGCATTGAATTCCTCTGCCTTGGTTTCCCTTCTCTTCTGACCTTGGTCTTCTGCTGGAACTGTCAATGTCAGAGGGAATGTTATGAACATTAGACCTTGACTTTGGATCCATTCTTTTGATGAGCTTGTTGAACTGTCTTCCAAGCATGGGTATAGCTTCTGAAATATTTTCTTCTTCATCCTCCTTGTTTTCAACATCAGTGTTGGATACAAGTGCTATGCTCTTGTTCTTCTTGTCACCATTATCAGTGATCCCCATCTCAAAAGTCTGAAGAGACCCAATAAGTTCATCCACTTTCAACTTGCTGATGTCCTGGGCTTCTTCTATGGCAGTTACCTTCATTGCAAATCTTTTGGGCAAGGATCTGAGAATCTTTCTCACCAATTTTTCTTCTGCCATTTTTCTCCCAGTGCTCCTGAGGTGTTGGCAATCTCCAAGATGTTCATGTGAAACTCATGAATGGTTTCATCTTCCATCATTTTTAGATTTTCAAACTTGGTAGTCAACATCTGAAGCCTTGACATTTTTACTTTGGAAGTGCCCTCATGAGTAGTTTTGAGAGTGTCCCAAACTTCCTTGGCCAGTTCATATTGATGTACTAGTCTGAAAATGTTTCTATCAATTCCATTGAACAAGGCATTTAAAGCTTTGGAATTTCCCAGGGCTAACTCATCTTCTTCTTTACTCCAATCTTCCTCAGGCTTCAGACTGATTGTTCCATCTTTCTCAGTTATGGTGGGATGGTTCCATCCTTTGTTAGCAGCTCTCCAAGCCTTTTTGTCCAGAGATTTTAAGAAGGCAATCATACGAGGTTTCCAGTAGTCATAATTAGTTCCATCCAGAATGGGTGGTCTATTTCCAAAAACTCCTTCTTTGTCCATAGTGCCAGAAAGTGATATCCCTAGATCTCACCCAGTAATACAGGCAGGGTGCCTGCTCTGATGCCAATTGAAATTCTGGCTGCAGATACTCAATGTCACGTTCAATGTTGTGACACCGTATCTGACTTTCTATGAGACAGTAAATACAAAAAACAGTAAAGAACACAGTCAATTATTTACCCAGTTCAGTGTGCAACAACACCTACTCTGGAGGCTACCAAGCCAGGGAGGAAATCCACTATAAGAGATGTTAATTCAGGAATAAACCAACCAGTTTATCTCCTTCACTTAAGACCTACCCAATGCAACTTCAATCTAAGTACAACTTAAACCTGAGTTCCTACTCACTCCCCCTCAATCACAGCAGTGATACATAAAACAATTTGACTAATGAATTGATGAAGACACTCTTCAAAAACATACACTTGATTAAGCTTCACAGCTTTTTAATCAAGCAACACAACCACTCTTGCTTCACAGCTTTGAGTGATACACACACCTAACTTGACTCTGCTTCACAGCTTTAGTCAAGAGACATACAAACACTCTTGCTTCAAAGCTTTGAGTGCTACACAACCCTTACAATTAAAAACCTATTCCAAGTCACTTATCACAATGATAATTGCTTGGATTACAATAGTTAAAACTACACAGCTTACAAAAGATCTTCTGTCCAAAAAAGGGATTACTTTCAAAACAGCAGCTCTGTTGAATATATAGCAGCTGCATCTTCAGTTAGGGTTTCCACAAAAAGCTAGGGTTAATTCCATTTGACCTTAAGACTAGGTCACAGGACTTTATCAACCAGGTTAGGGTTGAGCTAGGTTAACCCAAAGAAAACGCAGGATTCTGTTCTGGAAAGACTGAGTCATTTTCCTGAAAAAACTCAGAATTAACCAAACTGCAAACCTGTTAGTTCAGAACAGGATGTCTTAACATTTGTTATGACATCTGAATTCCTGTTTACTGATTTTGGTAAATGTGATCATTTTGCAAAATGCTCAGATACACACTCATAAACATCAGTACCTGTATGACAATATTTTTCTGCAAAGGTACCTAATGAATCAGTACAAACTAAACTAGAATGTTATGACATCAGTCATGACATTCACACATACACTTGGGATTTACCAAAAATGCAAGCCAATAACTAAACAACTACAATAAGGCCTTTGACAAAATAAAGGAGTATTTGCAGGAACCTTTGATACTCATGCCGCATGTGGAAGGAAGGCCACTAATCATGTATCTAACCGTGTTGGAGAGCTCAATGGGTTGTGTCCTCGGTCAGCACGACAAGACAAGGAAGAAAGAGCAGGCTATTTAATACTTGAGTAAGAAGTTTACGGAATGCGAGTCGAGGTACTCATTGCTTGAAAAGACTTGTTGTGCGCTTGCCTGGGCCGCCAAATGTTTGAGGCAATACATGTTAACTCACACCACCTACTTGATATCCAAAATGGATCCAATCAAGTACATTTTTGAGAAGCCAGCTCTTACAGGCAGGGTAGCTCGTTGGCATATGATACTCACCGAATATGATATCCAATACACTACTCAAAAAGCAATTAAGGGTAGTGTACTGGCCGACCATCTTGCTCATCAGCCCATGAACGGTTATGAACCGATGAAGTTTGATTTTCTAGATGAGGAAATTATGTATATTTGGGATTGTAATATGCCAGACCCAGACGAAGGACCCGAGCCGGGATCGTGTTGGACGCTTGTTTTTGATGGTGCCTCCAATGCCATGGGCAACAGAGTCGGAGCTATTATCACTTCCTCTGAGGGATACAAAATTCCTTTCACGGCTCGTATTTGTTTCGATTTCACTAACAACATGGCCGAATATGAGGATTGCATTTATGGCATTGAAGCGGCGATCGACCAGCGCATCAAATTTTTGAAAGTTTACGGGGATTCCAATCTTGTTATCAGCCAGATTAATGGAGATTGGGAGACTCACCATCAGAACCTAATTCCCTATCGTGAGCATGTTATGAAGCTTATTTCGTACTTTGAAGAGATCACGTTTGAGCACATTCCTAGAGAAGAAAACAATCTAGCTGATGCACTGGCAACTTTGTCCTCCATGTTCAAGGTTAAGTGGGCTAATGAGGCACCTCCCATTACCATCAGAAGTTTGAGTGAGCCAGCTTTCTGTTTTGAGGCTAGTATGGAATCAGATGGTAATCCTTGGTTCTATGATGTTAAACGATATCTTGAAACACAAGAGTACCCTGAAGAGGCATCCGTCACAGATAAGAAGTTCTTGAGAATATTTTCAACTAAGTTCTTTCTCAATGGTGGTGTGTTGTATAGAAGGCATCATGACCGTTTACTGCTTAGATGTATTGACAAGAAAGAAGCAGCTAGAATCATTGAGGAGATACATGAGGGTGATTTCGGGACCCATTCCAACGGGCATACCATGGCTAAAAAGATCTTGCGAGCAGGTTATTATTGGTCTACCATGGAGACTGACTGTTACAATTATGCACGGGTTTGCCACAAATGTCAAGTCTATGCTGATAAGGTGCATGTTCCACCAGTACCTTTGAATGTCTTGACTTCCCCTTGGCCGTTTGTGATATGGGGAATTGATGTGATCGGAAAAATTGAACCGACTGCATCCAACGGGCACCGTTTCATTCTAGTTGCCATCGATTATTTTACAAAATGGGTCGAAGCTGTATCCTATGCCAATGTCACCAAGCATGTGGTAACTCGGTTCATTAGAACAATATCATCTGTCGCTATGGAGTGCTTGAAAGGATGATTACTGATAATAGGTCTAATTTGAACAACAAAATGATGAAGGAGCTTTGTGAGTCCTTCAAAATCAAGCATCATAACTCTTCCCCATACCGACCAAAGATGAACGGTGTTGTCGAAGCGGCCAATAAGAATATTAAGAAGATCGTACAGAAGATGGTGGTAACCTATAAAGATTGGCATGAGATGCTGCCTTTCGCTTTGCATGGTTATTGTACCACTATGAATACTTCGACTGGGGCAACCCCATTTTCATTGGTTTACGGCATGGAAGCAGTATTGCCAGTAGAAGTCGAGATTCCTTCTCTTAGGATCATGAGGGATGTTGAGCTGGATGAAAGTGAATGGTTACAGAATCGGCTGGATTAGTTGGAACTTATTGACGAGAAGATGTTGACGGTTGTATGTCATGGTCAGGTATATCAGCAAAGGATGAGGAGAGCTTTTGATAAGAGGGTACGGCCTCAATGTTACAAGCCAGGTGACCTTGTGCTAAAAAGGATCATTATCCCCCAGGGAGATCCCAGGGGCAAGTGGGTTCCGACTTATGAAGGTCCTTTCGTGGTCAGAAAAATTTTCTCTGGAGGAGCGATGATGCTCACGACTATGGATGAAGAGTACTTCCCTCTCCCTGTGAATGCTGACGTAGTTAAAAAATACTTTGCATAAAAAAATTTAAAAAACCCGCTAAATTGAAAACCCGAAAGGGAGATTCAGGAAAAAGTTAGGGACTTAAAGCAAATAACTACGCTCGACATGAGATCCTTTGTTTCTTTCCTTCGTTCCGTCACCTAGCATAAGTTCGAAGTTAATCCAAGAATGATCTGTCTAAAAGCAGGAAAATGAAAGCGTAAGATTCATAAGAGTCATGGCAGAGTCGGGACTTGATGGATATTCACATTCACATTGCCATTTGTAAACACTTGTTTGCTTTGATTTTGTAATTACTTCCTTCTAAATGTAAATGCCTTTTTCACAGGCCGATTTCTCAAAATCAATAGAATATCTTCTTTCAAGTATACGTATACGTTTCTTTCCCCTTTTTACTATTTTGTTTGCAAAAACGTCCAATATTTTGATAAGCATGTGCATATAAACTTTGTGGGCCTTACACGAAAATGGAAATCTAAGTCATGGTTAGTTGATCGCTTGAAATACGGATAACAAACACAGATACTACTGTGCAAGGGGCGTGTTTAGTTCTATGTTTGGTGGGATTCTCATTCACTTTATTGGCGGATGCTTTGCCATTTGTTTCACAGCTCCGTGCTGTTGGTAAAGGTCTTTGGGTCAGGGTAATATCAAGATTACGGCAGGTCGGCGAGATCGGCGAACCTAGTTGGAGATATTTCTTCCCCATAATGGCTTTTATTACGTTTCTTTGCCGCACTTTCATGTGTTATTTTGATTGATTGTTTTAGCATTGTCTGCATATAGGATTTTGTTTATAGCCGAAGGTCAGTCTTGATGCGTTAAATATTTTTGCCTTGAAGAAATTGTTTCATTTTACTTAGTCCATCCAGTATCACTCTTTGATCGATTTTTCGGGCATTTTGATACCAACTGTGCCAATTCTTTTGCTTAGCCAAGACTTTGGAGGAAGGAGTTTAGATAAAAACGATGACTGTAATGGTATGCTTTTGAGTAGAACCCCGTTGACGATGTACATGCATTATTTCAATCCCCAAACACCGGAGATATAAGGGAGTTAGACCCTCGTTAACCCCTCCGAGCCTTCGAAGTAAGAGTCTCTTTTTCGTTAAAAAAAAACCTTGTTTTTTTTAAACCTGGGGCAGGGTAGATGTTCAGTTAATGTGACCAAGCATTTAAATTTCAGAAGGAATGTCCCATCTGAGGATCACCACATTTTATCTTTTGCATCATGATCAGGAAAAATGTCTAAGCCACGATGTTCATTTCCTCACAAAGTCCTGAGGTCGAGATCGAATCGATACAATAATGGTTATCCCTCGCCGACCAAGGAATGAGGCATTTGTTTTCTTCAAAAAAGAGAGAAAGAAAGAAAAAGTTCAAAGACCTAAAGTCACATTGACTTGTTCGAAGTGGAAAGTATGAATAAGAAAGAAACAAAAAGCCCCACTAAGTCGAAACTTGAAAACAAGTCGCTTAGGCAAAAGTTAGGGCATCCCGTTAGACTCCCAAATTTGAAATTCAAAAGATTTTTTTCCAGGCAAAAGTTAGGTAAAAGAGAGCCTAAAAGGCAAAAAAAAAGAAGATATTATTCAATAAATTTTTCATCAAAAGAAGAGGAACAATAATATCAAAAACAAAAGCAGCATAAGTTAAGTAACAATCATGTTGGAGAATTTGTCGTGATCACTCTACCATAATAAATCCTTTTAAAAGATGAATGCTTGTGATAAGTCAACTGAACTTAGGATAGGAGAATATCACGAAGGGGGTGGGCACCAAATAACTTGAGCCTTGAAAAACTTTTTTCTAAAAAAACCTCGAACTAGGCCATGTTACAACCTCTAAAAGTCCCAACTGAAACAAGGGTTTAACTCGAAAGCATACTACAACAGGATAACGTTTCCTAAACTCCCAAATATGTGTTGCATATCCATGTTGGTATCTTATCACCCGCATCTTGACTCGTTTTTTTGAAAAAAAAGAAAAGGGGAAGAAAAGTTTTGAAATTTTTTGCACTCTAGCCAGTGATTCATTCACAACAGAGATGCGACACTTTGTTAAGGTTTTCAACTTCAAGGCTTGAATAATCATCGCATCAAGTATGTCATTCCCAAAATAAACATCTTTCTGCATGCAAAATATTTGTTTGACATCAAAAAAAGAGTTTACGCGTTGAACACCTGTAAAGAGCTTAATGATTGTCAAGAAGGGAATATTTGGTTTTCTTCTGTTAGACAGAGCCCATGTATGAATAAGACTTTACCTATCCCCAGTGAATTTTCGTTTCCGCAACGAAGTTTTGTTGCCCCAGGAATCTTCTTTTAAAGGCTTCATTCTGAGACTCCGGATTTGAGGATATCCCCAACAGAGTTCCCTCGCCATGACCTCTCATTTCTCAGCCAATTTGTTGATTGGGGCATCCTTATGTTAAGATCTTTCCTTATCCCCAGTAAAGTCGACATTGTGTGACTATCTGCATGATCCATCCAATGGTTGCATTCCAAAAATCTCTCTCCAACAAAAATATTCGACAAAGTTTTGTCTCCCCGGTGAAGTCTCGTTTCCTCAACAGAGCTTTGTTCCCCCGACAAAGGTTTTCACCCCTCACGTCGGGTTTGTTGTCTTGGTGTCTTCCTTAACACGGCCGCGTGCTGTCTTTTCCAGAGATTATAGTCTTGTCCTGATCTTCTCCCTCAATGTATGATCTTCAGATAGCGTCCCTCTCAAGAAGCTACAATGTCGATCTGATCTTCTCTAGGAGTTTGCAATTTATTTTTGCAGCTCCTCTCAATGTTTGTGTCCCGTTTCTACTGGTTGCTCGGTTGTTATCCCCCGTGAAGCTTCATCTCTTCGAGGTTCTCTCTCTAGAGGTTCCCCATATTTTCTCCTCTCCTTTGGATTTTGCAATTTATTTTTGCAAGTCATGTCAGATTCTGACTTCTTGGTTATTGGCTTCTCAATTGGCCATTCCCCAGTGAAACTTTTAAACATGCATCATTACATTACATCTATCAAAACGCGTAGCATTTCCATTATATGGAACATTGCGCTATATAAAAAAGAATTCAAACATGCATCGGAACATAAGCCATTATTGTTTTTGTTGTCCCCAGTTAATTTTCTAATACTTCGGATTAAATCCCCAGCGAGGTCTTCGTCCTCATTATCTCAGTTTCCTCCCCATACCAATATCCTTTTGACGTCAATCATTTGTTTGTTTGAGTGTCTACTCTTGACTGTAGTTCAGTTTTTCCCTGGCGCGGTCTTCTCGGGTTTAGTCTTCATTACCCTCTCCGGTCCATTCCAATGTTTATTGACGCACCTTTCGAATACCAGTTTCGTCCTGATATTCGCTTTCAGTAGGTTTTTAGGTGTACGCCCTAATATCCTTGCTTTGGGTTGAGCTCAGAGTTTTGTCTCCTTACCTTGCGCATGAAATCCAGTTTCGTCCTGGTGCTCATCTAGTTTAGTTTCACCTAACTTATTGAGTCAAGTTTTGTCTCGTTTTTGTTTTCATACCTTGGACCCTTTGACGGTGTTCGTTTACCGAGTGCAGTGTTCGTACTGCGTCCCTGGTTTGAAATCAGTCTCTTTTGTTCCTTGGATCCTTTTATCAATTTTCGTCACTGTTTATCCATTGATCTGAGACCAGTAGGTGCTCTGAGAAACATGCGCTCTCATCACTCTCGCTTTGGGTCGAGTTTCGCCTCGTCTCCTGTGCATGAAATCCAGTTTCGTCCTGGTACTCATCTAGTTTAGTTTCTCCAAACTAGTTATTGATTCGAGTTTCATCTCGTTTTTGCTTTCATACCTTGGACCCTTTGACGGTGTTCGTTTACTGAGTGCAGTGTTCGTACTGCATCCCTGGTTTGAAATCAGCCTCTTTTGTTCCTTGGATTCTTCTATCAGTTTTCGTCACTGTTTATCCATTGATCTGAGACCAGCAGGTGCTCTGAGAAACATGCACTCTCATCATTTTACTTTTGGGTCGAGTTTTGCCTCGTTACCCGTGCATGAAATCCAGTTTCATCCTGGTACTCATCTAGTCTAGTTTCATCTAACAGGTTATTGAGTCGAGTTTTGTCTCGTTTTTGTTCCTCATTTCTGGGATTCTTTCGGTTCCTTCATACTGACTATCTTAGTTGAGATTAGCAAGTTCTCCTAGAATCACGCACTCTAGCCGCTTTGCTTTGGGTCGAGCTCAGAGTTTTGCCTCCTCACCCGCGTACGTTTTCTTTTCCAGAGCTTAGTTTCGCCTATACTCTGTGGTTTGAGTTTTATCTCACCCTTTCTGAAGCCCAGTTTTGCCCTGACACATCTGCCCGGAAGTTTAGTTGCGTCTACTCTCCTTTGTTTTCATTCTGTTTCAACCTGCGTTACAGCTTCATTCTGACGCATGTGTTGGGGGTTTTCTGTTTCTGTTTCTTTCTTCTTCAAGAGTGTAAATTTCCGGGTTCTTTTGTATTCAATCATCTTCAACTCTGAACGCTCGAAAGTTGTCACTTTTCTCACTTATCATGTTGAATATATTTGAATAGGGGCAGCTGTTGCACCCCAAAATTTACCCTCTTGATTTAGGCTTATGTTTCATCATGAATATCATATTGCATTGCATTCTTACATTGTGATGGGATCAAAGTACTTTGGTTATCAAGTCTTCCTCAAACTTTGAAGGTTGATTGCATTGACAAGTTGCTCAAGTAGAACCTTATCATCCAAACCTCTGGATCTTTCAAGCTCAAAAGTTATTGAATATCTCAAGATATTTTATCCATCTCTTTGGATCATCAGAGGATTGAAGTTTGAGATTAATTATAATAGGAATCACTCTTTTGATTCACCAGTCAAATTAGGGTTTTGTTTGATCAAGGCTATTGATCAATGTACAAGTCTTGATTTGGAAGCTACAACATCTCATTGGTATTTGAAAAGTCTTTGTACAAGAAATTGGTCAAGATTCCCAAAGGATTTGAAATTTGGATATGATTCATCAGTCTCCTAAGGTGTTAACCAAAACTAGGGTTTGGGATTTCATCAATATTTCTTGAGAATTTTGAAGTGAAACTTTGTACATGTCCTCTATATATTTGGAAGATCATATGTTTGAAGTTTTGATCATCAATTTTGAAGGGAAGTGGATCAATTGATTCAAAGGGGCAAAATGGTCATTTTGGTCAAAATCAGTCAAAGTCAAGGTTGACCAAGGAAAATTTTGGTCAACCATCAATTCAAGGGTGTACTTTTCATATTTCAAGTCCATTTTGATCATTGGATAAAAACGATTGAGGTTTGGGTTGAAACTTGTTCATGAAGAAACCCTAAAAGTTTCTAATTTTAGAAAATAAGGACTTAACTTCAAAAATTCATATTTTATTCACCTTTGATCAAAAAAATGCAAATGAAGTATGCTTGAAAATATAAGAGGATGATCTTTCATCTCATTTTGGTATCATGTCCAAATTGGCAAAGAGTCAAGAGTTATGGTCTTTGGAAGTTCATGCCTCAAGTTAAAATTATAAGTCATTTTCCAAATTTAGTGAATTTCATGTCAAATTTTGAGGACCTTAATGGATTCAATTGAAAAAACTCAAAAATAAGGGATTGTAGATATTTTCAATACCTTTCCATATTGTACTCATTTGTGTCCAAATTCAAAAATATGAGCAAGTTATGAGCTTTGGAATTTTGAGGCATTTCATTGAATTTTGACTAAGCAAGCAATTTGCAAATTCTTGATAACCTGATTTGTGGCCCTTTGTTTCACTTCAAACATGGCCCATGGCTCATTTGAAATGTACTAAGGCCCATCATGCCAAAGTTTGAGCTGCACATGGGCAAATTCAAGGGCAATCCGTGGTTTTGCAAAAAGTGGCATGAAAATGCCTAATCACCAACACTTGGTTAATACAAGGAATTAAGCCTTGATCTTTTGTTAACCTCTTCCTGAGATAAAAAGAGCTGAAATGCACGTAGAAGGATGGAGAATGCACGAGGGATTTTAGTGCTTGATGTGCACACTTCGCTTTTGCAAAAATTGGAATTCATTCATTCTAACGATTTTCAATGTGAAAAGACTATCCTACCCTCGTCTTCATGCTCTATATATTGAGAGGCAAGCTTCATTGAGCCTCATGGGTGCTTCATTTCATCCCTGAGCTCAAAAAACTCCATAACCACTTGTTCTACAAATTTCTTTGATTCTCTTAATTTACTTGCGCGTTTTGAGTATTTCTTCTTGCATTCTCTTCTCTAAGTGATAAGGATTGTAGATCGAGGCTTGGTTTGCAATTGGAGTGAAGGAGACAATAGATTCATTTTTGCCTCAAAGGTTAGAATTCTTAACTTCAGATCTTGATTTCTAGCCGTGCATTATGTGATTTGAGCTCGTAATCATGTTATTTGAGGTTCATTAAGTGTTTCTATAGCTTTAGAGCTTTTGATTTGATGAGATGTGCATGTATGATGCATCTGAAATTTTATGCTCAGTGAGTTTTTGTCATTTTCATGAGACCCGTTCTTGATCTATGTTTAATTATTTGATGTGATTCAAATAACATAATGTAGATGTCGTATCTAGCTTTGCTTTGCACAAATTTTCATGAAAAATGGTGTAGAATTGAGCATGTTATGTTGATTAGAACATCAGGTGGTGGATCTGGTCTTGCGCACGTTTTTGCCCTAGCCAGAGGTTGAAGATGATGGCATGGCCTCCTCTGGTTGGCTGATTTGGTTTTTTTAATTTATTTGAATTTTGTTTCATAACCTGATTTTCATGATTTTATTTCTTGCTTAAAAATGGTTGAAAAATTACGAAAAAAATTCAGAAAAATCTAAAAATAATATTTCTGACCTTGTGCATTTTTTAAATAATTTTTGAAAATGTTTTGATTGGTTTAAAAATTTGTGTTATTATTTAATTATTTGTTTAATGTTTATTTTTGTTTTAATATTTCTTTGATCTAAAAATTCCGCAAAAAATGTTTTGAACTGTTAAAATTATTTAGAATTTGATTCTGAAATTTGTTTGGTATTTTTTCCTATTTTTGATTAGAAGATTAATTTGGGAGTTTTATTTTTTTGTTTTTGTTTCACAATTTTATTTTAATATTTTTCTTAATCCAAAAATCCACAAAAAACTATAGAAGTTTGTTTTTAATTTTAATATTTGAATATTAATTTTGGGATGATTTTCTTCTGACTTTTGATTGTAATTTTATTTTGGGATGTAATTGATTGTTTAATTGATTAATTGTTTGAATTTGATTTTATTTTTGACTTTTCTTTAATTCAAAAAAATATGGAAAAATAGGTATTCTGACCTCTTGAGTTTTGTCATGTTTGATGTATATTTGTTCTGAATTTTTGAATTTTGATCTTATCTAATTAATATTTAAGATTAAAAGTCAAATAATTAGGGTTTTGTTGCTTATTGTGTAAGTTTCAATTCAAAAACCATTCTGCCCTGGATTTTCAATGGAATTTAGGTCTTGATTATGGTTCATAAATGGGTTGAGGATTTAAATATGATTTTTCTGGGATTACTTGAATTGGTTTGATATTTTTCCATAAATATTTTTGAAAACTTGTCTAGTTTGATAGTTTGGCCAACTAGTTTTGAACTTTGGGCCTCATTTGATCCCCTCCTCAACTATTCATAAACTTAAGACTTGCTTTCTGACTTCTACACACTTCAAAGATGCTAAGAAATTTTTTGTGTGAATTATTGATCCCTGTTTCTACTTTTGATGTATTTTTGAAGTGAAGGTACCCAATTAATGTTGCATATCTTGTTGCAATTTGTTTGATGGCCAATGAAATTGAGTGAGGCCTATAATTGGGCACCTAATGATCATGTGGGTTCTGTCTATCCACATAAATTCAAGTCATTTCACTTAATGCCCCATGTTTGAATGATTTCACCTTTTGATGCATGTTTTATGACTTTTTGCTTTCTTGTTGATCTTCACTTTGAAACTTGAGTTTTCAATTTGAGTCTGGGGTCATTAGATGGCCAATGATAAATGAAGGGAAATGATACTTCAATGATAGTCTCGTGAGGACTTGAGAATAATTGATCCCTATTACTTAAGTTAGTTTCTAATCATGAATAGAGTTTGGTTTCTTTCTTTTATCCTTGTGAATTTTTTAGGCATTTTGAATGCACTTGTGTAGAACGTTATAGAATCAACACTTTAACCTTTTGATCATGTCCTAATCATGTTTTGGAAAATTTACTTCAAATCTTTGATTGTTACAAACTCTCTAATTTTGTCCTTGTTTGACTTTCTTCCATGGTTAGCTTGAAATCTAAGTCTTTGATGCATTGTGTAGGATTCCTCTTCTATTATGCTTGTGAGCTGTGATAAATTAATTGAGTATGATTGAATTTCAGTTGCTACTGACCTTTATGTTCTTTGATTGTATTCTTCTCAAGCTCCCATGATCCTTGATTTATATTCAATTGTCAACTCAACATGGTGATAAAAAGGAGCAACATTCCTCTAACTTTTGACCAAATTGTGCACATGCCTGTTTCTTTTTGTTTATCATATCTAATGTTTTGATAGTTGCTATCATGTTTTCTCACTTCATTATGGTGTCATTATCCATCCCTTATGTGAGTCATCATTCAATTTATGGGAATACTAACTTGGCTGTTGAATGTGCGAGGTACTTTGAGAAAAGTTTTCCATTTTTGAATTGAGGCTACTGTGTTTCACTTTATTTGTGGAACACAATTTATTATATTGGCACTGCTCTTGTGTTTGGCATATTTGATAGTCTATCCAGGATATGTATGTGATTGTGAATTCTATACATTGCCCATGGGATCTGTTCATATATGAAAATCTCAATACTTACATCTTGATAGTGTACTTTCTGACTTGATTTGTCTACTTATGCCAGCTTGCTTGAAGTTCTCTGGGTTTCTTTTATTCTTGTTCAGTTGCTACGGATAGTTATCTGTTTGGTATTGCACTATTTCCTTTATTCTATTTTCATTTTGTATAGTTCTATGTTGCATAATGGGACCTCTGTTGCTGATATATGTCAGGAGGCCCTCTGTTTTGTTTGACACATGTGTTGTGTTTGTTTTTGATCGATGAGTCACTCAATTTAGAAATTGAGATCACGACTTCGCTCTCAGTGCCTGTTCCCTATAGGATAGTTTTGTTAAGCTTCCTTTGACATGTTAATTAATATGGGAATCCATGTATGCTAGCATAGGGTAGGATTTTCCTTTATCCTCAACCTTAGGGTCAATCATTGTATGATAATACTAGGGATAGTGCTAGGCTAGTTTCCCTTAGTCGTTTTTCCTTCCTTCGCATTTTGCATCTTAAAACAAAAATTGTTTTCTTGGCAAATCATAATACACCTCTAATAAACTCAAACCCTTCTTCAAGGTGAAAGATACATGTGGTACGGTGGGAAAGAACTGACTGTTTTTGGAATGCTGGTTTGCGTTTTGCGTTTGTTTTTGCAAAATGTCGCGGTAAGCAAGAGTCGCCACCGTCTTTTATTTTATCCAACAAGGAAAGGAAAAAAGCACAGAAAAATTCCTTTTTCGAGATGTTTCTCGGGTCCGGGGGGTAGATTATAGAAAGGGAAGGTGTTAGCACCCTTTCTATCCGTGGTTATCCACGGGCTCTTAGGTACTTGCTCAAAGTATTTTCAAAATTTCTTTTCTTTGTGTTTGTGGTTTTGAAAAGAGTTTTTGTTTGAAAAAGAGTGTAAGTGTGAAAATTTGTTTTATTTTGAAAGAGCAAGTACTTAAGAACCATCTACCTACTCGAAAAAGGAATCGTTCTATGCTATCTTCCTTTAGACAATGCTATCCCACTATTGATGAGTAGGTAGCATCGTTGTTGGAGTTTGAGGGTCAATTCGATTAAGGGACGTGCGATCACTAAAGCAATGTTAGGACGCCTTAGCGGTAACCCTAATGTCTTAGATCATTTTTCCGAGGCAACCATTTCGAGGCAACTATGATCTTTGGACAAGAGGGCGACCTCTAAAACTTCCTATACTTAATGACCGCGTATGAAGGCAACCAAGTGAGGTGTACCCTAAGAGTGCGCATGTGCGAGTGTGTTGTTTTCAGTTAATTTTATCTTTATACATGTTAATGGTTATCTATGTTGATTTTAAGTTAAACATTTGATCTTGTCATGCATTCCCTATTACCAAACATCTAACAGTTTATAAGTTGCGGAAATTAAATTGCGGAAATTAAACAGACTATTACAAGGCGTCAGGTATTTACATCGCCAAAAGCAACCCTTGAAATTAAAATGCGGAAAATAAATAAAGCGATAAAGATATTTAAAGTCCTATTAAGCTATTACATTTCGGAAACAGATACAATATTTGAACAAAATGGATCGCGTGCGAGAAATTAAATCGGGTGCAAGTTCTAGGGTTTTGACCCTTTGTTTTTCAAGAAAAGATTTTTTGGTTATTTTGAATTTATGGAAGAAATTAAATTGGATTATTTATTAAATTAACAAATAAATGAATTAATAAAAATATTTTTGGGTTTTTGATATTTAAAGAAATAAAAATAAATTTAATCAATGTTAAGAAAAACCTAATTGTCTAAGTTAATTTTAATTATTGCAAAAAAGATATTAAAGTTATTCCTAATAAAAACTAAATTAATTAATTGATTTTGTTAACAAAAAATAAAATACTGGAATTTAATTCAATAAATAAAATATTTTTTTGGTTTTAATTTTATTAAGAAAAAGTTTTGATTGGTTAGTTAATAGTAAAAATAATAACAATAAATAATTAAAAGAAATAAATAATAAAAGAAAAGAGAAAGGGTTAGGAGGTTTGGGGCCTGCTTAGGGGGTCTAATTAGCAGTTTTGTGGCCCAATAATCCACTGGCATGGTTGACTTTTTGAAATCCAGCATGTGCATTTGACTAGGGAGTATGGTGGACGTTCCATCTGGGCCATCAGATTTGGCCTGGGGCCACCTGTCCCTTGATTGAATGAGGGAGTATGATGCATCACGCGCTGGCATCAACACTGGATGACCTGAAGAGAAAAAATACAAAGCATATGGGGGGACCTGGGATTCGAACCCAGGTCCTGTTGGATTTTGAACACACGCCTCTACCACTCAGCCATCATGCTTCAATTGTTAATATACTGGATAATAATAATAATATGGTAAAACACATAATATGCCAGAATAAAAAAATAAAAACGCGCGAAGTTTGAACCGTCCAACCAGGGGGAGACACGTTTGTCGTCCCTAACCTCCAGCCCCCTGTAAATTTACCTGCGGATTTATATCCGTAGCTAAATTCATATGTCCACCCTAAAATCAGTTCTAGGCCATGAAAATTAAATCCAGGACCATGGTTATGCTCGTCTTCCTCCTCCGGTCTTGCCTATGTCCATCAATGGAGATAATTTTGCCTGTGAAAGAAATGCCCAAAAAATAAACTACAAAACCCTAGGTTCGGTTATAGGGTTACAGTCCATATAAATGCAATCAAACAATGCCAAAAGTTCAGAAATTTCATAAGCATCATAAATATATCAAAGATTTGCCAGGAAAATGCAAGAATATGGAGTTACGATTTTGAATACAGGGCCATGAAACGTGATGCTTACAGTGCGTTTTGATGGCTGTGAGAGCTTGCTTTGGATTGATTCTGACTCAGTGATTGTCCAGCAAGCGATTGGTGTTGAGTTTTGCCTTTGTAAACGCCTCCAAGCTCGATTTCAGTTTTGCACTTTTTCCACTTTTTCTCAAGTTTTGTTCTTGGTGTTCTTGCAGCCTCTAGGTCTGATCTCGTGTGCTTTGGCTTGTATATGTATGATATAATGTATTAGGTCAACATTTGTGGACTGAATCCTTGCACATTGATGCCTTGAGATTGGATTTGATTCACCATTGATAACTTTCTAATTTTGTCAAAAACTCAATCTTTTTGCACATGGAATGCTTGATACGAGTTTGATCATGATATTGATGATGATTAAGTCCTGAAAATAGAAAAAGATCTCATGTAATCAAGTTTTTGGATTTGATTTGATTTAAATTGATTAAAAATGAAATTATTCAATAAAAAATCAAATAAAATAATAAAATTGATAAATGGACACAAGGCTGAAGGTAGGACACGTGTGCAATGTGGCAAGATCAAATCAAGTGGAAAAGAATGGGCCCATTTGACAAAATTTGAAGTTTTGGGGATAGTTGACTTTTGGCAATTTTGCAAAAATGCCCAACTTCAACAATGCATAAATTCTTCAATTTTGAACTTTTGGAAGGGTTCTTGGACTTTTTAGAAAGCTTGAGATGTCCTCTAACCTCCACTTTTGGTATCATCTCATTTTTATATTCCATGCTCAAGTTACAAGCTTTGGAAAAAAAGGTGTTTTTGTTGACTTTCAAAAATAACCTATAATGTCCAAATTTGTAACTTTTTGTGAGTGCATTTTCTGATCTTGGGGTATGAAGATGGATTATAGGAAATTGCATCCGCTTCAAAATAAGCTTTGGATGGGTCATTTATCATAAAGTATGAGAAAGTTATGCTTGATCAAAGTTGAGTTGACTTTTCCTGCAAAACCCTAATTTAGCAACTTTTGAGTCTTGATGAATTTTGAGCAATCCTTGATGAATCATGATCAAACCTTGATCAAATGATGAAATATCCTTCAAAATGAGAATGTTGACAAAAAATATTGAGGTTTGACTGTATTTGGGTCATAGTTGACTTTTGCCCTAACACAGTCGATTTTTGGACCCCTTGAGCAATTGACTGAGCAAACTTCCTCTGCAAGGCTTGAAATTTGGCATGGATGATCTTGAGAGCATATTAGGGCATTGGGGAGAACTTTAGGTCATTTGGATGCAAGGAACTTAATGCAACACAAAACCCTAATTTGAGGTTGACTGCCTTAGGAGATAGCTTGACTGTCCAACTCTAGAGCAATCTTGAGCCACTTGGAGATTTTTCTTGCAATGTTTTGAGAAATATGAGAGGGAAAATTTTGTGGTGCAACAATACAAATCAATCTTATTTTTTTGTGCGCCTCTTGGTTTTTTTTTTAAATCTGGTTTAGCCGATGTTTCGCCATCACACATTTGTTTGAAGACAATGTTTCGCCATCGCACATGTTTGTTATCCTACTTTGATTCTCAATATCATTGTTAGGTGTGATGTTTTGTCATCCAGTTTATTGATGTTTCTCCATCTTTGCCATGATACCTTGTTATCTTTTTACCATAGGTTTCGCCATCGCACCTTTGTTTGAAGCCGATGTTTCACCATCGCACATGTTTGGTATCCTACTTTGATTCTCAATATCATTGTTAGGTGTGATGTTTTGTCATCCATTTTATTGACATTTCGCCGTCTTTGCCATGATACCTTGTTATCTTTTTAGTTGATGTTTCGCCATCGCACCTTTGTTTGAAGCCGATGTTTCGCCATCGCACATGTTTGGTATCCTACTTTGATTCTCAATATCATTGTTAGGTGTGATGTTTTGTCATCCGTTTTATTGATGTTTCACCGTCTTTGACATTTTACTTTGTTGTTATTTAGTCGATGTTTTACCATCTCATTTGTTTGTTGTTTTATTTGATGTCTTGCCATCTTGACTGTTTTTGTTGTCTTAACTAAAAAAACACAAACCAACCAGAATATATAAGCCGAACTACGGCTGCTCTGATTCCTTAAAAGGTATACGTAGGCAATGGGGTAGGGCCTAACCGAGCAAACCTTTTATTTTCCCTACATTGTTTTATTTTGTTTCTTTCGCATTCATTCCCTTTTTAGCTTTAAGCCATAGACGTAGGTTTTGACCACACCCATTAGATTAGACAACAAGAGTGGATACCGTAGAGTACTACAGGCGTGTGGGGTGCTAATACATTCCCCTCGCGTAATAGACTCCCTTACCCGATCTATCAGTTGAAAGACCGTGATTTCTCCCTTTTCAGTTTTTCTCGATGTTTACCTTTCCCTTTTGGTAGGATAAAAGACGTTCGGTGGCGACTTCATTGATGTTTCATTACACCAGATGACAGGTTCGGCCAGGTCATTTCACCGATCCATGCATTATTTTTATTTTTATTTCATTTATTTTTTATTTTGTTCATTTAAACTCAAATTAAATCAAATAAAATTCAAGATTAATGCACAAGGCATGTAAGGCTTAAGATTTGAATTTCTTGGGGGTCCAAGTAGCTCATAGAAAGCTGTCAAAATCGTGACAACCAAGCAAATATCATTAAGACAAGATTTTCACAAGTTTGGAAAGTTTTTCAATTGAATTTTGGAAACAAATCATGCAATTGATACCAAGAGATTTCTTCCATTATTTTTTACCTAAATTCCTCCTCTATATAAATACAACACCATCTTACACTAGAGAGCACAAAATTGGCGGCCCAAGAACACTCTCTAAAAACCTCAAATTTTGTCAAAATTAGGGCAAAGTCAAAACCAAAGATCCATCAACTTTCAGTCCAAGACATCAATTACAAATCATTCCTGAGGTATCTAAGGGTAAGAATAGGTCGAGAGTCATGACCATTGATGCTTAAAACAAGCATACTCATCTTCTCCGGTTTGCTTTTCTTTCAAACATTCATATAATTAATTTCATGCATTGCTAATGTTTATTAACTGCCCAAATGAGTTCTTGTTGTTACGTAGAACATGTTTGAATCACAAACAATAGCTTGGCTTGGTGGATGAGGCGCCTGACTGTGACCTAAGGGGCATGGGTTCAACACCCACCCCATGCATTTTTCACTTTTTTTACTATTTTATTTTCTAACCCTTTTCATTTATTTATTTTTCACTTAATTTGTTTTCTATCATTAATTTAATTAACATATAAAATCACAAAAAAACATTAAATATTAGTTTTAGGATTTTAATTAATTAAAATAATTTTTGAGATAAAAGTTGTTTTGATTTAATCAATATTGATTTTATTTCATAGTTAACTTATAAATTAATCAGAGTTAGGTTTTTAATTATTAATTCACACTTTAATTATTTTCCAAACAAAAAATACTAAAAATATATTTTCTAACACTTAGAATCTTAGGTTTTAATTATTTTCTTAACATTTTTCTTATTTTTATTTCTATTCAGTTGCTATTTATATTTATTAGACAAATTGTATAGGTCGCATAATAATTGTAATAGCTGTAGTTTAAATTCTCACAGTTTCATTATTTATGTAACTACACCAAAGCCCTGTAATAGCGTAAGAACTTTATTTCTCTCCTTTATATTTCTTGTAAACTTGTATATGTTTAACTGCTAGTAATTAGGCATGTATGGTAAGATCTAAAAAGAAACAGTAGTAAACCCTAATTTCAAGATAAATATATCTGAAATGAACACACTTCTCACACTTGCACCTCTAGGGTAACCTCTCTCGTTGCCTCGGAAAACAATGGTCACATCCCTCGAATGTAGGGATACCATTAGCAAAGACCCTCGGTATAAATAATCATAAAAGATCATAGTCAATCAATGTCCCTCGAAGTTTCCTATGGTATATGATCTTGTCCTTCGATGTTGCCTACAAATATATGATGACGTCCCTTCAAATTTCTAAAGGTATTCCTATATGTTGCCTTCTATGACCATAATGATGACCCGCGCTTGTCCCTCATACATCCAACGATAAGTCTACCTACTCACTAATAGTAGGATAACGCTGTCTAAAGGATAGGGAGAAAAGAACGACCTTTTCGAGTATAAGTAGATAAGTTCTTAGATGCTTGCTAGAAACAACTTTTTGCACCTACACAAAAACATTTCAAAACACTTTCAAAAACATTCGCCTTATCAACACTCTTGAGGACTGATACAAGAGTTATCACAAAGCGAATCACCGCACTAAGGCATTTCCAAAACAATTTTCAAAACACACAAAGCACAAGCAATTTTCAAAACATGATCTAAGCATATAAGAGCCCGTAGAAAACTATGGATGAAAAGGGTGCTAACACCTTCCCTTTCCATAATCTACCCCCTTACTCAGAAAACTCTTGAAAGGTCTTTTTATGTTCTTTTCACCCTTTCCTTTGTTGGATAAAAGAAAAGTCGGTGGTGACTCTTGCTTACCGCAACATTTGCAAATATAAATGCAAAACCAGTATAACAGTCGGTTCCACCACCGTATCACAGAACTGGTGACTCTATTGGGGAATTATGAAAAGTGGGGTTACCTTAGAGTTAGTTCATTATTTAAACTGCTTTTGTATGCTTTGATTGCTTTACCTTTTGGGACTGTTTGGGTTGTTACTATAGATCCTACACCCAGATCTGGGGCACATTTTAGGTAAGTAGCAATAGATCATAGAAACTATAAAGGGTATACCGACACAGTTGAAGTGATAGCTACATTGATGTGACACTTTGGTGGGTACCGGTAGCCCTTGAGTTAATCAAGGAGAATACGGGGCCGCTGCATGGTGTCTGAAACATCAACTGACCTTAAAACCTTTAATTGAACAACTTGGCTATTAGGAAGTAGTGAGATAGCCGTCTTTGGTGTATCCCCAAGGTCGATTGATACTCGATACTACACTCAATGAGATCCGACTCCCGATTTTTGTTTGGTAGAAAGTCAGTTGTCTATCGGAACGAAACTTGTGGGAAAGATTGATGATATTGAGATCCCTTAGAACCCAGTTACTATTACTAGGAAAGGTTGAGCCAACTAAATTTGAAGAGGGTACTTACCTACAGAACCCAGGCAAGCCTAAACCTAAGGCTGCTTGTGTGGTTTGTTTGCTTTCTACTTGAGCTACTTGCAGGGTTTTTATCTAACAACATGATCTCCTTGCAGGATTTGTTTACAGTCATTATCCAGTAACCTGGACTTCTTAGACTCACTTATCTTTATCACCTTACACTTTTGCTTAACGCATAGCATACACATCATAACATCATGCCAAAACATTTCCTTAACCATTTCAAGGATCTCAAGGGTATATGATGCAGGTTATGATAAATCAGACGTCTAGCAAGGGGCAAGGGGATTTATTTTCTTCTAGCCAATACCGTCAAAACACCAAAACACGATAACTTGAGTCAGGGGATATGAACCACTTGATATGGTGAGCTTGACTCTCGTAGAAGGACACTCAATGATACAAAGTTCTTCAATCAAAGCTGCAAATTTTAACTTCTGACATTTTCTTGTTTACCCCGCGAGACCCTTGAAAACATTGCATGCATGCCATTTCATAACAGGTCTTCCAGTACAGGTTTCTCATCTTTTCACTGCTTATTTCAGCAAAAGAAATAGCCCTTGAACAAACAGTAAAAGATTTTCAAGCTCAAAACGCTTAGTTCCAACAAATGTTCATGGCTTTGGCCCAGGGGCAAGAAGAACTGAAAGCTCTCGTCATCAAAGAGAAGAAGAAGAAGGCAAAGAAACCGACTGGTATCTTGAATATGGGAAGAAGACTCAGAGGACTGGTTAAACGAGCTCTAGATCTCACAACTCCATCAAATGAAGGGGATAATCATGAAGAAGTCAACAACTTCGAGGCTGATGAAGAAGAAGCTGATTACTCTAAGGAACAATATCCTCCTACTGACGATAAATACAAACAGATGGAGGATCGTCTCAATGCTATGGAGATTCAGTAGGTACCTAGCTTGGACTTTGAAGAGTTAGGGCTGGTTCCTAGAGCGGTCATCCCACCAAAGTTCAAGGTTCCTACATTTCCCAAGTATGACGGTGTCTCCTGCCCTAAGTTGCACTTAAGGTCCTATGTCAGGAAGATCCAGCCTCACACTGCTGACCGAAAGTTATGGGTCCATTCCTTCCAAGAAAGTTTAGCTGGCATGCAACTGGAGTGGTTCTATCAGCTAGAAAGAACATACATAATGCTGACCTCACTCCAACACGTACACAACTTCAAAGCATGTCTATGGGTTCTAGCGAAGGCTTCAAGGAATATGCCCAGAAATGGAGGGATCTAGATGGCAGGGTACAACCTCTTCTTAATGACCATGAAATGGTAGACATGTTCATGGGAACTCTGACATGCCCGTTCTTTAATCTGCTGATTGGGAGTTCCTCATCCGGGTTCACAGAGATGGTTCTGACTGGAGAAAGGATTGAAAGTGGTATCAAGAGTGGGAAGATCCCGATGGCTGCATCTTCTAACGCTGAGAAGAAGCCTGTTGATGGCAAGAGGGAAGCCAATGTTGTGTATGGCCAGAAGGGTCATAATAAGGCAGACTACCACCAATCTGTAGGGGCAGTGCTGGTCTCTAATTCGGCACGCATGCAACGACCACAACTACGAGGTAATCAGTGAAGGCAAGACGAGCCTAAGAGACAGTTTACCAAGATCAACATGCCGCTGTCTCAAGCATTACAACATATGTTAAGGATGAAGTTGATTACGTTGATAGGACCTCATCCATACCCTAAGACTTCTTCTCCTAACTACAACCTTGATGCAAGGTGTGCCTATCATTCTGGCAGTCCTGGGAATGATACTAACGATTGTTGGGTACTGAAATACAAGATTTAAAATATGATTGACGCCAAGGAGATTGAGTTCGACCCTTTTGAGATTCCAAACATGATCACTAATCCCATGCCAAATCATGGCCAGGATTGAGAGCATTTTTGTTCATTTGAATTCTCAAGTTGTATTTTCTTTGTTTGTTCAAAAAATTATTGTCATGTCAAACTTTGTTATTTCATTAATGCATTGCACATGTTTGTCTTGAATTAATTTGTTTTCATTATGCTTAAAATTATTTCTTACTTCCCTTTTGTGATATTCAACTCTTGATTAAAAGCTTTAAGCCTTTATAGGGAGGATGATGAGAACGATACCACAATCTCTACAGTATGCTTTTGAGCAGACCCCGCTGATGATGTACAAGCATTGTTTCAAATCCTAAACACTGGAGTTATAAGGAAGATAATCCCTAGTCAACCCTTTGAGCCTAAGAAGTAGGGGTTTTCTTTTCACACAAATTAAAACACTTAATCATAACCTGGGGCATGGTAGTTTTCTCAGTTAATTCAGATGTGCATTCAGTCACAAGCTTTCCCTTCATACACAAAAAATAGTGTAAAAGATGCTCTCCAAAAGGTGGTGATGGTTCCACATGATCATTAAGAATAGGCAGTCATTATCTCTCAAAATAAAAGCCCATTAAGTCAAAACCTATGAAGGAGACTTAAGAAAAAACTGGGGCATCCTGCTGGTTGTAATCACAAAATAAACAGTTCAGGCAAAAGACAGGGATAACAATGTCAAAAAAGAAAGAGGTCCTAAAAATTATCAACAAAAAGAAAAGGTCACAAAAATGACTACCTTCTAAACAAACGTTCAATTTATGAACCATCACCAGAATATCGGGGCCAACATTCTAGAACTCATCTGGGATTCGAAATGCACAATTAACTGAGTATAGGACTGAAGAATATCACGAAGAGCGGGTAGTGGTACAAATAAGATTTGAGCCTTTATCCTTTGTTTCTTGAACCGTAAACCAGGCCACGTTATAACCCTTAAAAGTCCAAGCTGAAGCATGGGTTAGTTCGAGAGCATATTGTTACAAAGGTATCCTGACTCCTGTAAGGTTTGCTATAAATCATGAGTTGATATCACATTCTTGCTAATTTTGTTTTACTACAAAAAACACATTTTCAAAAAAATTCAAGACAGACATAAGCTTTGCATGCTTTAAATGACATTGTTTGCATATGGTTAATTGTTCAAATGGCAGAGAAATTCACACAACGAATATTCAATGAACGAAGACCCCCTCAATGGACAGAATCACCTCAGACGGAAAAAACATTCCTAATAACAAGCCTTTCTTAACCAAGGGGCATGAAATGGTGTCTAATTAATCTGGGGCAGTCAAGCCAATATGTAAAGAATCTCTCCAAAAATACTGAATAGCCAGGGGCAGATCTCCATCTGCATCACTCGTGGGCTGTTACATTGATCGGGGATTCCCAGCAGAAAATCACTGTGAAATTTGAATCTTTGTGTTTTACCCTCTCACTTATCAAGAATTTTCTCACAAGATCTCCTTTGGCTCAAGACTGCATTAAGGTTGATCAACTCAAGACACCTCCTTAAGCATTGATGACCAAAATTAGGGTTTGAGATTGCACAGGGATATTTGAACTTCCAATGCCCCATATGACTTTCACGAACCATTATGGACCCTCAAGATTACCCATGTCAAGTTTCAAGCTTTGGATCACACTTTTGCTCAGTCAATTGAGCAGTTGACCTAAAAATTAGCTGTATTGGGGAAAAAGTCAACTATGGCCAATTTACAGTCAAGTTCCATAATTTTTTATCCACATCAACATTTTAAACTCATATTTATCATTTGATCAAGTTTGGACCACAATTCCTCAAGAAATTTGATCAAATCTTCAAAAGGGCAAAATGGTTAAAATTAGGGTTTTGATTGGAAAAGGGCAATTTCTGATTTTTGACCTAGAAAATGATCAATTGGTTTAAGGCATAATCTCAAGATTCCAATTTCATCATTTTTACCTAATGACATGGTTCAAAACATTTCTCAAGCCCAATGGATTGACAGATGAATTTTTAGTCAACTGATCAAAAGTCAACTGTATACTGAAAAGTCAAACTTTGATTTTTTGGTCAAAATCAAATTTCAAAGATCAAAATTCATCAAAGCATGTCAAAATATGAAACTTATTCATCAAGAAATCAAAAATTCAATATTTCATTTTGAAAAGTTAAAATTTCTAAACATAGAATTTTTTCTAAGTGTTGGAAATTTCTTATTTTTCACAACTTTGAGCAAAATTCTCATCATGATGCAAGTTGATTCAAAGGAAACTTTCAACATGAAAGTTGTAGATCTCCGTGAAATATACAATGTTGCTTTACACAACTCCTTCAAAAAGTGATTGGATCTCAAGTTATAATTTTAAGAACACATGGTCATGAAACAAAACACTTAGTGAAATTTTGCCCTAATTTGGTCAGGATTTTGACCTAAATTCATGGCACTTTTTCATATAGTTCCAAGGGGAATTTTCAAAAGTGATTCAAAGAGGGGTTGTAGAGCACATTACAAGATTTCCAAAATGTCCAAGAACTCCTTGAGATCATTTTTGAGTAGGGAGAATCGAAGAGATGAAGTTAGGGTTTTCACACTTGAATTACAAGTCATTTTGTGATGAACAATTTCAAAATTCAAACTTATGCTGCATAACCTCTACTTTGCAGGGCTCAAACTTGTTAGGAACTCTATAATTAATTGCTTGCACAACTGTTAGAGGTATCAATTCAAGCATTCAATGCAAGGCCATGCTTTATATCCATTTTGGGAAGAAAGTGCACAATGTTATTTGATAAAGTAGCTTTTTGTATAAAACTTGTTCTTGAGCCTTACACTTGTTCTTTTATGATCATACATGTCTTATAACTCAAGAGAAACTTGTAAGACACTTACAATCACTCAGCCCATCCTTGTACTTCCTCTTGAAACTTGTTTTCCCACTTTTCTTGAAAATCAAGTAATATAGCAAATAGCTTGTAATTTGTACTTCTGACTTTCCAAAGCACTCAAACCCTCTTGCTTATACATACACAAGTTATTTGCCACAAATCCCACGCATGCTTGACCCCTGAAAACACCAAGAACATAGAATCACCAAAAACACTTCAAAACTTGTCATTTCTGAATTTTGAATCCAATCTCCAAATTTGCTCGTGCGTTTCTTGGCCTTTTACTTTCAGAAGCTTCTAAACAACATACACAAACAATCCCAACACGTGCAACACCACTGTAACACCTCCATCATCATCCACCATTTTCAAAAACAACACCTTGCACCTTGACTTCTACAGAACTCCTCAGGCACTTTCAGCTCAAGCTAAGCACCCCATTAGCTTCCTGGGAACTTGAGGAAGCTAATCCAATCATTGGAACTCACTAAAAGCTACTCAAAATCCAAACACGATACCCTCTTGCAAGGTAAGTTTTTTGACTTTGGAACTTTTCATACATACATCATTAATGGTTTATTTGTGAATGAAAAAATGTAGATATCATTTCCCTAAAGCTAACCATGTCCATAGTTTTCATTTATTTTTCTTGAGCTTAGAGAATTTTAAGATTGAAGTTTCTGAAATTTTTAGGGTTCAAATTAGGGCCATTAAAATTCATACTTATCTTTGATCTATAATTTTATTGCTTTGCATTTCTGAAATCATGAGGAAATTTGCTACAAGTTTCCTGTTTACAATTTTCATTTTTGTCGAGATTTGAATAAGATACAGAGGCTCTGGCTGGGCGTGAGGTTGAAGATGAAGTTCAGGCCATGGACTTGTTTACTATCATATATTTGTTGTTTTGATTATATAAATGGATGTATAGCCACCCCAGTGGTAGAAGCGCGCGCCTGTGACTATAAGGACCTGGGTTCGAGCCCCAGTGGTACCCTTTTGGATTTTTTTTACATTTTTCACACATTCTCACTTTTTTTGGACAGGCCCCTGGGCCTCCTTTGAGCCTTATGTTTTTTTTCTTACTGCTGACCCCCCTTGCTGACTATTTGCATCCTGGCCCATTTTTATTTTCTTTTTCTTATTTTTATTTATTTATTTTCTTAAATATTTTATCTAATACTAAAAAAATCAGAAAAAATATAAAAACATTAGGTTTATATTTTGATAAAGTTTATTTATTTTGTACACAAAAAAAAATATTTTATTTAATCATACTTTATTTATTTTACTAACTGTTTTTGTAAATTTAATTAAAAAACTAGGGTTTTAGTTATTTTATTTTACACCATTTAAATATATTATTTTAAAATATAAAAAGACCAAAAATATTTTATAATACTATAAATTATTCTTAAGACAAAAATACCAAAAATATTCTTCTTCTAAACTTAATTTCTTTTAATCAATTAATAGATTAGGGTTTTATCTAATTTCTTTTCCTAGTAAATTTAGGTTTACTTTTTATTATTTTTATTATTTATTTTCTTTTAATTAATTAGGTTAAAACAAAATCCCTTTTCCCTAAAAATCCAAATAAACATCCATTTTCTTTACATTTACATTCTTGTACATTTATTCATTTTGTACATTATTTATTTCAATTCTTGTACAAATTCAATATGGTTGTAATAGATAATTAGGCTTTATTTTCTTGCAATCCCCATTTATAGTTTGTACGCCCCCTCCCACAAGTATTGTAATAGCGTAGTAATTTTAAATTCTGCAATTTATCACTTTATATCCAAATGCTAGTAATTAGGGTTTGTATGGAAAGACTAAAACTAATCAATTAGAAAACCCTAATCAAAGACAAAACCAAGCATGAAAAACAATACACTTGCACACAAGCACCCCTAGGGTAAATCTACTTGGTTGCCTTACAAGATGGCCATATTACGAATGTGAGGTATCTTAGCAAAAACAAGCAAAATATAAGATCATAGTCCCTCGATGTCGCTATCTATGTTTCCTTTAAAATGATCTTAGTCCCTAAAATAGAATGCTAATATACCTTGCAACATTGCTAATCATGGTTATACGATGACCCACATCCATCCTGTTTACATCTAAAGATAGGGTTACTTACCAAATCAATGGTAAGATAACAATGTCAAAGGAAAGAGGAAATGAACATGAAAGACTTTTGAGTAGGTAGAATGCTCATAATTTACTTACTCCATTTCAAAACAAGACATCCTTGCTATTTTCAAAAAAACAAACACCTACACTTTCAAAACATCTTACAAACTTGAAAACATTTTCAAAAGATTAACATCTTTGTATACATTCTTACGAACGAGAATCATTACAAAGTTTTCCTAAACAATGGCCTCTTTATAAAATACTTTCAAAAACCACACAAAAGCACAATTTCAAACAAAAGCAAGTGATATAGAAAGTAACTAAGAGCCCATGGAAAACCATGGATGAAAAGGATGCTAATACCTTCCCTTTTCATAATCTACCCCCCGAACTCAAGAAATAATCTCAAAGGTCTTTCCTGTGCTTTTTCACCTTTCCTTTTGGATAAAAGAAAAGTCGATGGCGACTCTTGCTAACCGCAACATTTGCGATCAAACGTAAAACACCCAAGTCAATTCTCCTACTATATCACACTTTGGTACCATCAAATTTCTTATTTATGCCAGTAGTATCAGATGGTGTCAGTATCATGTCTTCGAATCCTTCCATGACAGTTCTTAGAAAAGATACCTAGGAAATTCAAGACTATCAGAAACTTGATCAAACATTAGGTGCACCAGATTCATCCTGAAGCAGCCCCACATAGGCTCTCACGTATGAAAGGGCACATGCAATCACATAAACATTTTCTGGAATTTCTACAACACTTGTTGTCATAGATGGTGACAACTATCCACATCCTATAAGCACGAACATAGTCAGAAAATACTATGCATGAAAAAACCCGCTAGGTTGACAGGCCTAGGCAAAATTAAGGGCATCCCGGCGAACCAAAAGAGTTTTGGCAAAAATTAGGGATATATACAAAAAAAATTGTACACCCAACAAGTCGAAAACCTGAAAAGGAGGCTTGAGCAAAAAAGGGTATCCCGGTGGACTGAAAACCCTAAAGGGTGGTCCAGGAAAAAGTTAGTGATTAAAAACTTACGAATATGTCCCATCATCTTGTCATTTGTTTATCAGTAGAAGACTTATCATCCTGATCAACATTTACCAAGAACCCCAGGAGTTGGGATGACAATCAAACCATCTACAAAATCCATGCAGATACCTTCTCCAACAGGTACAGAGGCAAAGGTATTCTACTACTAGGTTACTGCCATGTTCTTAGTATTAAGCCTATTGATGTAAGGTGTTCTCATACCCTCGGCAGAGCAAAATATCCAAATTACTACTTCTCGGAATTCCCCAAGCGGATTACAGAGTTTCCCTTCCCCAACCAAAACATTATGAATAAAGCTGATTGTCCTCTAGAAACGATTCAGGTACGATCTAAAGACGGATGTCATCCTGACACTTATTTCAGATTCTCATGTAGAAATGGTTCGGGTATAATCCAGAAACAGATGTCATCCTGATACTTATTCCAGACTATCTTCTAGAAACAGTTCAGGTATGATCCAGAGACTGATGTCATCCTGATACTTATTCAGACCATCTTCTAGAAACGGTTCAGGTACGATCCAAAGACGAATGTCATCCTGATACTTATTCCAGACTATCTTCTAGTAATAGTTCAGTTCATGGAGTTTACCTTCCCAACCAGAGTTTATTTCTCTAACAACGGAAGTTTATCTCCCCGCGTTTTAACTTCAACATATTTGAAGACCTACGTTCTTCACCCCCAGCAACAGTCAGAGATTTATTTTCCCTGGTTCAACAATACTGCAATAGAACAGCTGATACATTCATACATTACATTCATACATCATTCTATAAACGTCATAGCATCTGCAGTACAAATGCACACATCCCAATCTCATTTATTTTGAGAACACCATTACACAATGCATTTCATACATCATGACATTGCATACAACTAATGCTTTACCTTTTCAGGAAAGATCAATCAACAGATATTTATCATCAACAATTTTCAACGGGTCCAGGATTAGCTTCTCAAACAAAACAGAGTAATTATCTATGCGACCAAATACAACTTTACACGGGCTCATCATGAAGCAGTCTTACACGAGTTTCTTCTGACTTCCAAATACAGCTTTACACGGGCTCATCATGAAGTAATCTTACACGGGTTTCTTTTGACTTCTAAATACAGCTTTACATGGGCTCATCATGAAGCAATCTTACATGGGTTTCTTCTGACTTTCAAATACATCTTTACACGGGCTCATCATGAAGAAATCTTACACGGTTTTCTTCTGGCTTCCAAATACAGCTTTATACGGGCTATTTATGAAGCAATTTTACACGGGTTCCTTCTCCCTCCTTCTGAATTTTTACACGGACTCATCCTGAAGCAACCCTACCCAAGATCCTTCTCAAAATCTCCAGATGCAGTTTTACACGGACTCATCCTGAGGCAACCCTACTCAGGTTCCTTCTCTTGAATTTCCAGATGCAGTTTTACACGGACTCATCCTGTGGAAACCCTACCCAAGTTCCTTCTCTTGAATATCCAGATGCAATTTTACACGAACTCATCCTGGGGAAACCCTACCCAGTTCCTTCTCTTGAATTTACAAATGCAATTTTACACGGACTCATCCTGAGGCAACCCTACCCAGGTTCCTTCTCACAATTTCCAAATGCAGTTTTACACGGACTCATCCTGAGGCAACCCTACCCAGGTTCCTTCTTACAATTTCCAGATGCAGTTTTACCCGGACTCATCCTGAAGCTGCCCTACCCAGGCTCCCTCTCATATATCTCCTAAAATAGCCTTACCTAGGTTCCTTCTCATACACTTCCAGATGAAGTCTTACACGGACTCATCCTGAAAAATCCCTACATAGGTTTCTTCTGATATATTTCCAGATAGAAATTAATTTCATTCTCCCCAGTAAATTACTGCGAAGCCTAGATTTCAACCAGAAAACAACAAACTTTCATCTCTCCAATCCAGATATAATCCCTCAGTAGAGTCTTGGACAACTAAAGTTCCTAGACTCTATTCCCCACAGGGTTTTCCTCAAACAAGAAAACAACAGAAATCAACATCCCCTAGTGGACTCCTCCTCAGACAACAGGAATAGGAATTCCCACAAAGGGACCATTTATGACTCTCAGTAATCTACTTTTGATGGCATCTTTCAGCCCATCTCCGACAAATATCAATCATCTTCTCCAAATGGTATCTGTAAGCCCATTCCCGACATCATCAGCCATCGGTGATACTTCATGTGAGTGCAAATTTCTGGGAACTCTAGTGTTTAATCATCTTCCACCTTCAGATTACGAAACGTAGACAAGACAATCTAAATCCTCAAGTTTAAGAAGATTGAACAGGGGCAGCTGTTGTACCCCAAAATTTTCCCTCCTATTTTACTCAAGACATGCTCATTAAGATTCTAAATTGCTCAAGGTTGACCAAGAATGGATCAGACAAATTCTCCTCCTAAGCAATGGACTTCCAACTAGGATTTCACTTTTCACCAAGATGTTTGAGCTCCTAAGGTCTAAAATGTTTTCCATTATCCTAATACGCCTTCAAGATTGTCCATGACAAGTTTCATGCCTTACACTACAAGATTTCTCAGTCAATTGCTCAAATGTTTGAAAATCAACTGTACTAAGTCAAAATTCAAATGTGGCCATATACAGTCAAACTTCAAGGTTTTTGGTCAACATCAAAATTCTGAAGTGATATCCATCATTTTATCAAGAGTTGATCATGATTCCTCAAGAAACACTCATAATCTATCAAAAGTTAAGAATTGCTAAATTAGGGTTTCTATAGGAAAAGTCAACTGAACTTTGACCAGACATAACTTTCATATACTTCATCCATTTTTCCCTAACCAAAGCTCATTTTGAAGAGAATCAAATTACCTACAACTTCTCTTTTTCCCTAAAGTCTAAGAAATGCACCATTGGAAAGATACAAGCTCATACATTACAAGTCACTTTCAGAAAGTCAACAAAATACACTTTTTTCCAAGACCATTTACATCAAGATAATTTATCCAAATTCAAAAGTGGTTAACATAGAGGTTGTAAGGGACATATTGATATTTATAAAAAATCAAAGGTCATTTCCAAAAGATAAAAACTGAGAAAGTTATGGCTTGCACAAGTTGGGCAATTTTTGAGAAAGTGCATGAAGTGCAAATTGAGAAATATTGAACTTGTGGACTAATGGGCCAAGGTTTTAAGGTTTGAACGTGTTTAAAACATGATTAAGAACCCATAAAAGGATCCATGCATTATTTTAATTTTAATTTCATTTATTTTTTATTTTATTCATTTAAACTCAAATTAAATCAAATAAAATGCAAGATTAGTGCACAAGGCATGTAAGGCTTAAGATTTGAATTTCTTGGGGTCCAAGTAGCTCATAGCAAGCTGTCAAAATCGTGACAACCAAGAAAATATCATTAATACAAGATTTTCACAAGTTTGGAAAGTTTTTCAAATGAATTTTGGAAACAAATCATGCAATTGATACCATGAGATTTCTTCCATTATTTTTGACCTAAATTCCTCCTCTATATAAATACAACACCCTCATATGTTTTTCAAATGAATTTTGACCTAATTTTTGACATAAAAGTTGTTTTGATTTAATCAATATTGATTTTATTTCATAATTAACTTGTAAATTAATCAGAGTTAGGTTTTTAATTTATTAATTCACATGTTTTATCATTTTCCAAACAAAAAATACCAAAAATGTATTTTCTAACACTTAGAATCTTAGGTTTTAATTATTTTCTTAACATTTTTATTATTTTTATTTATATTCATTTACTATTTATATTTATTAGACAAATTGTATATGTCGTATAATAATTGTAATAGTCGTAGTTTAAATTCTCGCAGTTTCATTATTTATGTAACTACACCAAAACCCTGTAATAGTATAGGAACTTTATTTCTCGCCTTTATATTTCTTGTAAACTTGTATATATTTAACTGCTAGTAATTAGGCATGTATGGTAAGATCTAAAAAGAAACAATAGAAAACCCTAATTTCAAGATAAATATAACTGAATTGAACACACTTCTCACATTTGCACCTCTAAGGTAACCTCTCTCGTTGCCTTGAAAAATAATGGTCATGTCCCTCGAACATAGGGATACCATTAGCAAAGACCCTCGGTATAAATCATCATAAAAGATCACAGTCCCTCGATGTCCCTCAAAGTTTCCTATGGTATATGATCTTGTCCTTCGACGTTGCCTATGAATATATGATGACATACCTTCAAATTGATAAAGGTATCCCTATATGTTGCCTTCTATGACCATAATGATGACTCGCGCTTGTCCCTCATACATCCAACGATAGGGCTACCTACTCACTAATAGTAGGATAGTGTTGTCTAAAGGATATGGAGAAAAGAATGACCTTTTCAAGTATAAGTAGATAAGTTCTTAGATGCTTTCTCAAAACAACTTTTTGCACCTACAAAAAAACATTTCAAAACACTTTCAAAAACATTTGCCTTGTCAACACTCTTGAGGACTGATACAAGAGTTATCACAAAGTGAATCTCCGCACTAAGGAATTTTCAAAACAATTTTCAAAACACACAAAGCACGAGAAATTTTCAAAACATGAACTAAGCATCTAAGAGCCCGTAGAAAACTACAGATGGAAAGGGTGCTAACACCTTCCCTTTCCATAATCTACCCCCTTATTCAGAAAACTCTCGAAAGGTCTTTTTCCGTTCTTTTCACCCTTTCCTTTGTTGGATAAAAAAAAGTCGGTGGCGAATCTTGCTTACCACAACATTTGCGAATACAAATGAAAAACCAATATAACAGTCAGTTCTGCCACCGTATCACAACTATCCTTTCAGATTTTCAGTCCATCGGGATAACCTTTTCTGCCCAAGTCGCCTTTTCAGGTTTTCGACTTGCCGGGTGTAATTTTTTTTCATATGTATATCCCTTATTTTTGCCTGAACTCTTTTGGTTCACCGGGATGCCCTTATTTTTGCCTAGGCCAGTCAACCTAGCGGGTCTTTGTTCGTGCATAGTATTTTCCGACTATGTCCATGTTCACCGGGTACAGAGAATTGTCATCGTCCATAGTAGTAAGTGTTGCCACACTGCCAGAAGATGTTTGTTTGATCGTACATGATTCATTATTGGAATTCATGTCCAATTCCCTAAGTGATTCAGATGGAGATCTGCCTCTGAATATTTGGTATTTTTGAGAGATTCCTTGAACCTTGACTTGACTGCCCCAGATCAGCTGGAGACCATGTTATGCCCCTTGATCATGAAAGGCCTGTCACTGGAATGTCTTTCCACCTGAGGTGATTCTGTCCGTCGAGAGGATTTCTGTTTGTCGAATATCCGTCGGGCAAATTTCTTTGTTGTTGAACAAATAGTCATATGAAAACAATGGTATTTAAGAATGCAAAGCTTATGTCTGTCTTGAAGTTTGAAAATTCATTTTAGTAAAACAAACAAATTTTGTAAGAATGTGATATCAACTCGGGATTTATAGAGAACCCTACAGGAGTCAGGATACCTTTTGTAACAGTATGTTTTCAAACTAACCCATGCTTCACCTAGGACTTTTAAGGGTTATAATGTGGCCTGGTTCACGGTTTAAGAAAAAAAGGATAAAGGCTCAAATTTTATTTGTACCAAAATCATTCTTCGTGATGTTCTTCAATCCTATGCTTAGTTAATTGTGCGTTTAGATCCCAATTGAGTTTAGAATCTTTGCTCTGATACTTGGTGATGGTTCAGAAATTGAACGTTTATTTGAGAAGGCCGTCATTTTTGTAACCTTTTCTTTTTTTTTGAGGATTTGTAGGACCTCTTTTTTTGATTTTATTATCCCCACTTTTTGCCCGAACTGTTTCTTTTGCGAATACTGTCAACGGGATGCCCCAGTTTGTTCTTAAGTCTCCCTCATATATTTGACTTAACAGGCTTTCCTTTTGAGAGATAATGACTTCCTGTTTTAATGATTATGTGGAACCATCATCGTTTTCTGTTTTGGAATGATTCCCCTGACACCACTTGTCGTGTATGAAGGGAAAGCTTGTGATTGAATGCACCTTTGAATTAATTGAGAAACTATCCCACCCCAGGTTATGATTAAGGGTTTTAATTTGTGTGAAAAAGAAAACTCCTGCTTCTTAGGCTCAAAGGGGTTGACTAGGGATTATCTTCTTTATAACTCCAAGTGTTTAGGATTTGAAATAATGCTTGTACATCGTCAGTGGGGTATGTTCAAAAGCATACTATAGAGACTGTGGTATCGTTTTCGTCATCCTCCATCCAAAGGCTTAGAGCTTTTGATCGAGAGTTGAACATCACAGACAGGAAGTAAAAGCGCAATTTAAGTATAGTGACAACGAATGAAATAATTCAAGACAAACATATGCAATGCGTTGATGAAATAAAAAAAGTTTGACATAAAAACCTCTTTGTTTGAACTTGTGACTTTAGATAATGTGCCTTTGAGCGATGGCAGAAGAATTCAGTCTGGGCATCTTGTGTGAACTCCAACACTCCTTTATTGATCAAGTCCTGAATCTTATTTTTGAATGCCCAACAGTCATTCCTATCATGTCCATGACTATTGGAATGGTGTGCGCACATTGCATCAGGACGATAGCTAGGAGCAGAGACATTGGGATTTTGAGGAGGATTCCTTAATGTAATCAACTCCATCTTCAACATGTGTTGTAACACCTGAGCCAAGGACATGTTGATTTTGGTTAATTGCCTTTTGGGTATGTCCTTCCTATGCCGATTGCCTTGCCGGTGTTTCTGCATCAGTGCTGGAATAGAAGTCTGCATTACCCCTATAGAGTGGTTGAGATTACTCTTATTGCGGCCCTTATGATCGTACATGGCATTAGACTCTTTCTTCCCATTATATAGTCTCTTATAAGTACTTGAAGATGAAGTCCCTTGAATGTCACCGCTCCTGAGTTTATTTTCAACATGCCCCTGTATGAACATGTCACCTAATTCCCTATCTGCCAAGAGAGATTGATCATTGATTAGGCCCTAAGCTCTAGCAGTTTGCCCCAGACTATCGTATCTGTCTTGAAGAAGCTTTCTGATAAGAATCCTCAATTTTTCTTGTTCCCGATCTAAACTTTGGATAAGGGTCATCTGACTACTCGTTTAGATTCTCATCCTTTCCATTTCAGCTTGCAGTTGTTCTAACTAGTCATCCTTATTGTTGTCAGGATGTTTCTTGGTCAAGTTCTCGTTGAGGAGTGTTTTCAATTTTTACTTCCCCTTGGATAGGTTGAGGAACATTTCCATGAACTGAGCCTCTTGAGTTTGGAGATCTCTGTTGTTCTGTTTGAAAGGCATTTTCCTTGCTGAAATAAACAACGAGAACATGAGAAACCTGTACTGGAAGACCTATTAGGAAATTACATACACGATGTGTGGATGCAATGTTTTCAAGGATCTCGCGGGGGAAACACAAGAAAATGTCAGAAGTTGAATTTTTATTTCCGCTTTGATGGAAGAACTTCGTATCATTGAATATCCCCCTACGAGAATCAAGCTCACCATGTCGAGTGGCTAATAGCCCCTGACTCAAGTTATCGTGTTTGGACTTTTTGAAGGCATTGGTTAGAGGAAAATAAATACCCTTTCCCCTTGCTAGACGTCGGCTTTATCATAACCTGCTGTTGTACCCCAAAATTTTCCCTCTCATTTATCTAGAATTTGCTCACAAGATCTCCTTGGGCACAAAACTGCACTAGGCTTTGATCAGCTTAAGACACCTCCTTATGCACTGATGACCAAAATTAGTGTTTGAGTTTGCACAAGGATTTTTGAACTATAAATATTTCATATGACTTTCATGGACCATTATGGACCCCCAAGATTACTCGTGTCAAGTTTTAATCCTTGGATCACACTTTTGATCAGTCAATTGAGCAGTTGACCTAAAAATCAGTTGTATTGGGGAAAAGTCAACTATGGCCAATTTAAAGTCAAACTTCATAATTTTTGATCCACATCAACATTTTATACTCATATTTATCATTTGATCAAGTTTGGACCACAATTGCTCAAGAAATTTGATCAAATCTCCAAAAGGGCAAAATGGTCAAAATTAGGGTTTTCACTGGGAAAGGGCAATTTCTGATTTTTGACCTAGAAAATGGTCAATTGGTTTAAGGCATGATCTCAAGAGTCAAATTTCATCCTTTTGACCTAATGACATGATTCAAAATATTGCAAATCCATTGGATTGACAGATGAATTTTGCAGTCAACTGATCAAAAGTCAACTGTATACTGAAAAGTCAAACTTTGACTTTTTGGTCAAATTCAAGTGCCAAAGATCATAATTCATAAAAACATGTCAAAATATGAAACTTATTCATCAAGAAATCAAGATTTCATTTTGAAAATTCAAAATTTCTAAACTTAGAGATTTTTCTAAGTGTAAAAAATTTCTTATTTTTTTATACCTTTGAGCAATTTTTTCATTATGATGCAAGATGATTCAAAGGAAACTTCCAACATGAAAGTTGTAGATCTCCATGAAATATACAACTTTTCTTCACACAACTTATTACCAAAGTGCTTGGATCTCAATTTATAATTTTATGAATACATGCTCATGAACTAAAAAAGACTTGGTGAAATTTTGCCCTAGTCAGGCAGATTTTTTGACCTTACTTCATGGAAATTTTTCACATAGTTCCAAGGGTAATCTTCAAAAGCAATTCAAATATAGTTTGTAGAGCACATTACAAGCTTTACAAAATGTCCAATAACTCCTTGAGATCATTCTTGAGTAGAGAGAATCGAAGAGATGAAGTTGGTGTTTTGTCACTTGAATTACAAGGCATTTTGTGATGAACAAAAATCCAATTTCAAACCTATGCTGCACAATATTGTTTTGAAGGCCTCTAAACCTTAATATATCTCCATAATCATAAAATTACACTTGCTTTTGAGTTATTATCCAATTGTTCCAAGCATTATCCAAGCCAATTTTCCATTTTTGGAAGAAAGCTACCATTCCATTCTTGAAAAGTTGCTTTAATCACAAAGTCAACTTGTCTTGAGCTTCTAACTTGTTGTTTTTGCACACATAACTCCTATAAACCAAAAGAAATGCGTTTAAGACCTAAGAAAGCTCATAACATGCTTGTACAATACTTGAGATTTGTCATTTCACTTTTCTTCAAAAGCAAGTTATAGAGTCATAACCCTATAACTCAGAAACCTTGAGTGATTTTGTGCTCTAATCTTTTCCATACATATTAACAAGTTTATTGCAAGCTAAGGCACGATTTTAAGCATCCTAAAACTCTCCCAAACACCCTTGCTGCACAAGACTGCTCAACTTGACAATTTTGAGCAAAAACTCTCCATTTCCATTTCCACTCGTGCATTTTGATTCTTAATCATTCAAACACCTTACATACATCATACACAAGTGATCCAGGACCTTGTTTCAAGACTGTAACCCCTCCATCACTATCCACCATTTTCAAATATCAAGCTTGCAGGTTGACTTAAGTAGGGAGATTCAGGGACTTTCAAAGCAAAGTAAGAGTTGGAATACACTCAAGGAGGTCCAGGCAAGCTAAACGGATCATCAGGCCATCTCCAAAGTTGTTCAAACTCCATTCACGACTCCAACTGCAAGAGGTAAGTTTTCAAACTTCCATCTCTTCATACATGCATCATTTGTTTCTGATTTGTGAAGATAAAATGTAGATATCATTGCTCTAAAACTGACCATGTTCATAGTTTTCATTTATATTGATTGTATGTAGAGAATTTCAGATTTGAACTCTCTGAAAATATAAGGTTTCAATTTAGGGCCAGCAAAATTAATCTTTATCTTTGACGTTTAGCTTACATAAGTTATATGGTTAGATTCGTGAGGAAAAATAGCACAACTTTCATGTTTGCATTTTCTATTTTTGTTGAGAAATGAATGAGATACAGATGGTCCGGCTGGCTGAAGGTTGAAGACGATGTACAAGTCATGGAGAAGTTTTACCTTATGTATTTATTGTTTCATTTGTATTAATGGATGTACAGCCACCCCAGTGGCAAAGGTAGCGCGCGTGTGTATGGAAGGTCATGGGTTCAATACCCAGTGCTACCTTTTGCCATTATTTTTTAGCATTTTTCTCATTTTTGTTCAACTAGGCGCCTAGGCATCCAATAAGTGGGCCTTGTTTTTTCTTGCTGACTCCTAATCCCTGCTTTACTTCAGCATCCCCCTGACCCATTATTTCTTTATTTCATTTTTTTTATATTTTATTTTACTTTCATTTTTGCTTTTATTATTTTTATTATTACTATTAACATTACTTTTATTATTATTAACAAAAAATCCAAAAATATTTATTTTATTATTTTTTGCATTCATATTTATTTTATTTTCTTATAAAAAAAAGGCCAAAAACATTTTCTTTTAACAAATTAATTTCTTTTTTTAATAATTAATATTTAGGTTTAGGTTTAAATATTATATTATTTTCTTATAAATAAAATTAGTTTAGAACTTAGGTTTTTTAATTAGTCAATTTCCATATTATTTTGTTAATTTAAAACCTTTTCATAAAAAACCCTAAAAATACCTTTTTAATTTAATTTCTTTCTTAATTAACTTAATTAATTTTAATTAATCATTTTTATTAATTAGATTTAGGTTAAAACCTTTTCATGAAAACCAAATAAAAATCATTTCTTTTCCATTTGCATTTGTGCATTTTTATTCAATTCTTGTGCATTTATTCAATATGGTTGTAATAGTTAATTAGATTTAATTTTATTGCAAAATCCCAATTTGTAAATTTGTACACCCCCTCCCCTAATGATGTAATAGTGTAGTAATTTTAATTCCCGCAATTTACCGCTTTATATACAAATGCTAGTAACTAGGGTTTTGTATGGAAACATTAAAACCAACCAAATAGCAAACCCTAATCAAAGACAAATCAATGCATGGAAATCAATACACTTGCACACTTACACCCTTAGGGTAAACCCACCTTGTTGCCTTACAAAATGACCATATTATGCATGTGAGGTATCTTAGCAAAAACAAGCAAATACAAGATCACAGTCCATCGATGATGCTATCTAAGTTGCCTTACAAATGATCTTAGTCCCTCAAAAAGAATGCTAAGATACCTTGCAATATTGCTAATCATGGTTATACGATGACCCACGCCCGTCCCGTTTACATCCAAAGATATGGTTGCTTACCAAATTAATGGTAATACAACAATGTCAAAGGAAAAGGAAATGAACAAGAAAGACATTTGAGTAGGTAGATTGCTCCTAATTACTTGCTCCATTTCAACACAAACATCCTTGCTATTTTCAAAAACAAACACATACACTTTCAAACATCTTACAAAATATAAAACATTTTCAAAATATAAAACATCTTTATATACATTCTTACGAACGAGAATCATTACAAAGATTTCCTAAACAATGGCCTATTTACAAAATACTTTCAAAAACCACACAAAGCACAATTTCAAACAAAAGCAAGTGATCTAGCAAGTAACTAAGAGCCCATGGAAAATCGTGGATGAAAAGGGTGCTAATACCTTCCCTTTTCATAATCTACCCCCCGAACTCAAGAAACAATTTCAAAGGTCTTTCCTATGCTTTTTCACCTTTCCTTTTGGATAAAATAAAAGTCGATGGAGACCCTTGCTAACCGCAACATTTGTGATTATACGCAAAACCTTCAAGTCAGTTCTCCCACCGTATCACACCTGCATCACAATCCCTTGATATCCTTGAAATGGTTAAGGAAATGCTATGGTGTGATGCTATGATGTGCATGCTATGCATCAAGCAAAAAATGTAGGATGATAAAGACAAGTATGTCTTGCAGGAAATCTGAGTTATTGGATAATGACTAGAAACAAGTCCTGTAAGGAGTACAAATAAAGCCCTGTAATGAGTTCAAGTTGTTAGGAAATGAAATAAAACAAGTCACACAAGTAGCCTTAGGTTTAGGCTTGCATGGATTCCATAGGTAAGTACCCTCTTGAAGTTTCAGTTGGCTCAACCTGTTCTATTAATAGTAACCGGGTTCTAAGGAGTCTCAATATCACTGATCTTTCTTTATCACATTGTTTCAGCTCAGGTGATTTTCTCTCGCGGTCGAAATATCCCAAAAGTCCAATCTCAATGAGTGTAGCATTGAGTATCAACCAATCCCCAGCTTTACATCGAGGCCGGCTATCTAACTACTTTCTAATGGCCAAGTTTGTTCAACTAAGGTTCTAAGGTCCGTTAGTGCTTCACGACACCATGCGGCGGACCTGTACTCTCCTCGATTCAACACAAGGGATACCAATACCAACCAAAGTCTCACACCAACACATCTATCGCTTCAACCATATCGGTCTATGTTGTACAGTCTCCATGATCTATTGTTGTTTATCTAAAAAGATGCCCCCAGATCCGAGTGTAGGATCTATAGTAACAACCCAAATAACCCTCTAAGGATAAAGAATACAAAGCAAGCAATTAAAATAGTTTTAAAATGAACTAACTCTTAAGGTAACCCCACTTTTTATTCATATCCCCAGCAGAGTCGACAGAACAGAAAAAGACCTTTTCGAGAATTTTCTGAGTAAGGGGGGTAGATTATGGAAAGGGAAGGTGTTAGCACCCTTTCCATCCATAGTTTTCTACGTGATCTTAGATGCTTAACTCATTTTGTAAATAACTTGTGCTTTGTGTTTTTGAAAAGTATTTTGAAAATGCCTTAGTGCGGCGATTTGCTTTATGATTACTCTTGTATCAGTCCTCAAGAGTGTTGATAAAGCGTTTTTGAAAGTGTTTTAAAATGTTTTTATGTAAGTTTGAAACTTTGTTTTGAGCAAGCATCTAGGAATTATCTACTTATACTCGAAAAAGTTTGTTCTTTTCCTCCTATCCTTTAGACAGTGCTATCCTACTATTAGTGAGTAGGTAGCCATAGTCGTTTGGATGTTTGATGGACATTCGAAGGGACATACAATCATAAAGGCAACATATAGAGACACCTTAGAAATTTTGTTTAAGGGACTAGATCATTTACCGAAAGGCAACACTGTAGGGTCATCGAGGGACTATGTCTTTTGATTTAAGGGTTTTTTCTAAACGTCCCCATTTTCGAGGGACATGACTGTTTTACTTTCTGAAAGGAAACCAAAGTCGGCGTATCCTAGAGGTGCATATGTGCAAGGTGTGTTGTGTTCAGTTATTTTAGTCTTGAATTAAGTTTACTAATCGTTTAATTATTAGGCTGTTTGTCATGCAATCCTATTAGTCTAGCAGTAATATATACAGTAATTTAAAATGTGGAAATGTAAATCAACGCTTTTACAATGCTTCAGGGAGGGGGTATTTACATGTCCAAACTTTGGGGGGGAAATAAAGGAAAGAAGTAAAGAGCCCTAATTAATTCTATTACATACTGTGAGCAGTTAAAATAGTTTAGGAAAAAATAAGATGTAATAATGCGCGCGAAATGGAAAAGAACGTCTAAAAATCCTAAGGAAAAGGAAATCTTTTTGTTTTGTTTTGTTTATAAAATCATAAAACTACCTTAAATCTAAATTTGATTAAAAAAGACAATTATTAAATGAAATTAAACCTAATTCTAATATATTTTAATTTTGAAAAAATGTTAAAATTAATTAATTAATTAATTTCTGAATTTAATTAAAAAAACTAATCCTAAGTTCTTTATGATTTTTTAGTTGATTTTTAATTTAAAAAGGAAACTAAAAAGAAGTAACTAACACAAAAAATAAAAATATAAGAAAAGCAAGTTTTTCGATCCAAAGAAAAAGGCAAATTTCGATCCAATGAAGAGGCAATTTTCGATCCAGAGGAATGTATCCTTCGATCCAATGAAGGAGATAACCCTTTGATCCAGTGAAGGATTCCATCCTTCGATCCAAGGAGGGATGCAACTTTCGATCCAGCCAAGGGCCTTGCTGAAAGTGCCTGATGGATTGCCTATGAAGGGCACTGGATCTGCAAAAATGTTAGCAAAAATAAAAGCATGACCTAGGTGTCAAAACCAAGTCTTTTCCTTAATTCGACCTACCCTTAATTCGAATCCTTTGAGTTTGAATCTGGGTTTGTTTGCCCTAAAACTCATGGTTTTTTTTAGATTCGTTGAAGAACATAGATCATTCCCTCTATCCTTGTATATTCCATGTGAATGTTGTGCTATATGATAACCTGAGCATAAATCAAACACTGGAAAACATTAATATATCATGAATATGAATATGAATTTGAAAGTTTACCAAGGATGAGATGCTTAGATTTGGAACTTCTGGGTGTGGATTGTCTTGGAGGAGATTCTTGGGAGTCTTAGGAGCACAAGTATGGTATTCCTTTGGACTGAGGGTGCCTGCAAAACTGGTTAGAATTTTGATATGTTTTCTGAGGCAATGTGGGTGCTCTTTCGATAGGCAATTTTTGTGCGTGTTTGAGGCAGTATGTAGGTGTATGTATCTAGTCTCCTTTAGCTTGTGTTGGTGTCTTGTATTTATAGGAGTGGGAGCAGAGAAGAAAATAGGGAAAGAAACATGTCCTTAATGACCAACCACTAAACATGGCTTCGAAAATAAAATCAGACCAATTTAAAGATTTCCATTTAGATAATTTTCATGCCGTTTTGGAATTGGGAATGAACCTTGACAGGTGATAATTGGCGCTTTATGCGAATTTGAATTGTTCAGAGTTTTCCTTATCAGAACTTCTTCGATTACGTCACTGTGATACGGTGGGAGAACTGGCTTGATGTTTTGCGTTTGTGTTCACAAATGTTTCAGTTTAGCAAGAGTCGTCACCGGCTTTTTATTTTATCCAAAGGAAAGGTCAAAAAGCACAGGAAAGAACTTTGAGATGTTTTCTTGAGTTCGGGGGGTAGATTATGAAAATGGAAGGTGCTAGCACCCTTTTCATCCATGGTTTTCCATGGGCTCTTAGTTACTTGTTTAGATCACTTGCTTTTCTTTTTCAATTGTTTGAAATGGTGCTTTGTGTGGTTTTGAAAGTATTTTGAAAAGAGGCCATCGTTTTGGAAATCTTTGTAATGATTCTTGTTTGAAGAATGTATACAAAGATGTTTGTCTTTTGAAAAATGTTTCAATGTTTGAAAGTTTGTTTTGGAAATGTTTTGAAATTGTGTGTGTGTTTGTTTGAAAATAGGAAGGATGGTTTGCAAATTTGATCAAGTAACTAGGAGTTTGTCTACCTACTCAAAAGTCTTTCTTGTACATTTTTAACCCTTTGACATTGTTGTTTTACCATTGTATTTGGTAAACAAACCTATCTTTGGATGTTAAACGGGACGGGCGTGGGTCATCGTATGACCATGATAGCAACGGTGCCAAGTATCTTAGCAAGTTTTAGGGACTACGTTCATTTGTTTTTAGGCAACATTTTGATAGCGTCATCGAGGGACTATGATCTTTTTGTTTTGTTTGATTTTGCCAAGATACCTAGCATGCATACCATGGCCATGTTTTAAGGTAACAAAGTGGATGAAACCCTAGGGGTGCTTGTGTGCATTGTGTTGTCATTTTTAATGTTTTTTTGTCTTGCATTAAGTCATGCTATTTGTTTTGATTTTTGGTCTTTGCATACAAAACCCTAGTTTACTATCATGGCATATAAAGCAATAAAATGCGTAAGTAAATCTAGACTATTACAACAATATTATGGGGAGGGGGATACAAGTTTGAGTAGGGGATATTTGCAAAAAATAAAACCCTAACTTACTATTACAACCCAATTGAATTTATACAACAATAAATAAATAAACAAGTATTTAAATATGGAATAAAATGTAAATATGCACAAATGTTTTTGTATTAATTTTATGTATGAGAAGATAAATTTATTTATGTCTTAAAAAATAATAAAATAAAAATGATTATTTTTGAAGGGGTGAAAACCCTAATTTTTGGTTTTAAAAGAAAATATATATTCTATTATTATTTATTTCATTTATGTACAAGAAAATAAATAAATATATATACAAAAATGTTAAAAAATAAAATATGTGAGAAAATAATATTTTAAGTGTATAAATAATAAAAAATAAAAATATATAATATTTTTGTATTATTTACAAGTTTTATTTAAGAAAATAAAAGTATATTATTATTAATAAACTATTTTTATGCCAAAAAATAATAAAAAATAATAAAATAAAATGCAAAAATTAAGAAAAATATTTTTGGGTTTTTTTAATGTTCAAGAAAAAATAATAAAGTCAGAAAATATATAAAAAAAAAAGAGAAAATATACAAAATATAACAAATGGGCCAAGGGGGTGCAGAAAGTAAACATGGGGGTGCAATAAGAAACAAGCCCAAGCGCCAGGCCCAGTCAGCTTCGTCCCTAACCTCATGCCTTCGTCCAAAACATGCGTTCTATGTAGAAAACCTGTTCTCGCTATTCTTTGCATAAAATCAAAATTTTATAACATGAAAAATGTAGCTCATCATCACACGATTCCAATGATATAAAAAACTTGACCTAACTCTAAAAAATCAGAGAGAATTTTATCACGCCTAATCTCTGACCTAAAATTTTCGGCATGTTCATCATCCAAATTCTCCTAGCTCAGTTAATATAAATAAGAACTATGCATATGTACAGCTCAAGCAACTTAAAGACTACATTTTTGCTTCACAAACCTAAGCCTAAGGATGTCTAAATAGAGAGATAGAAACTTAGAGAATACCTTGTTCAGTTGGGTTTGGCTATGGCAATGTAGCAACTTTGACTGAGGCCTGAGGTACTTATGAGCTTGCTTGAAGTTCCCTCAAGCTTTCCCAATGCTCAGCTTGCTTTGAAATGGCTTGAATCTCCTTGTAGAAGTCAACCTGCAAACTCATAAATTGAAAATGGTGAAGCACGAAACAAGGGTTACAGTTGTTGGACAAAGGCCTGGACAACTTAGGTGTGATGTATGGAGTGTGTATGAAGTGGTTTCAAGCAAAACGCACGAGGGAATATGGAAGTGGCTTGTGATTTGCAGAGATGGCCCTGTTTTGGGCAGAAGTTGGTGTTTTTGTGTTTTAGGGTGTTTGGGAGCTTGGAAAATCGTGTTTCTTGCTTGCAACAATATGCTGAACTTCTTTGAAAATGATACAAAGACTTGCTCTTATCAGATTTTCAAGTTGTGGACTTTTTGCAAGCTTACTTGCTTTTGAAGCAAAAGTGAGTTGACAAAGCTCAAATCATGTACAGGCTAGCTCAAGGCCTGGACATAGTTGGTGTACTTTGCCTCAAGTTTGTGGATCTTGTTTATGGCCAAAGACCAGATTCAATGCTCAAGGAATACAAAGTTGCAAAAAAGCAAGCTTTATGGAAATGGTATTGTTACCTTTATGCCATAAATGGATTAATTCATTGTGCAAAGTTCCATAGCTCAGAACAAAGCTAATATCCATTGTATTTGCATTAAATTAAGGAGTGTGGAAAGGTTTAAGACCTGTAAAACAAGTACAAGCATGCTTAGGACAGATTTGCAACTTGTAGCAAAGTGAAAAATGCCATGGACAAAAGTGAGAAATGGCCATTTTCTTTTCTTCGATTCTCCCTAACCATAAATGATCTTGGAGAGTTCTTGGACATTTTGGAAAGCTTGTAACATGCTATAAAATCCATATTTGAAATTCATTTTGATATTCCAATTGGAACTAGGTGAAAAGTTGCCATGAAGTTAGGTCAAAAATCTGCCTAAACTAGGGCAAAATTTCACTAAGTTAAAAGTTTCATGGACCCTTATTCACAAAATCATAACTTGATATCCAAGCATCTTTTGGGAAAACTTTGTGAATCAAAGTTGTATATTTTGTGGAGGACTACAACTTTCATGTTGGAAGTTTTCTTTGAATCCAATTGCATCATGGTGAAAAAGTTGGGAAAAAATAAGAAATTTTCATAACTTGAAAATTTTCTAAGTTATGAAAATTTTCAAACTTAAACCCTAATTTCCAAATTTAGGTTTCTTGGTGAACAAGTTTCATGTTTTGACATGTTTTGATGAAAAATGACCCTTGGCACTTGATTTTGACCAAAAAGTCAAAGTTTGACTTTTCAGTGTACAATTGATTTTTGATCAGTTGACTAGAAAATTCATCTGTCAATCCAATGCATTTGAGATCTTTTGAACCTTGTGATTGGGTCAAGATGATGCCATTGAGTCCTTGAAACCATGCTTGAATCCAATTTTTCATTGGCTAGGTGAAAAATCAGAAATTGGTGTTCTACAGTCAAAACCCTAATTTTGACCATCTTGCCCTTTTGATGATTTGATCAAATTTCTTGAGGAGCTGTAGTCCAAACTTGATAAAATTGTTCATATGAGTCTATAATGTTGATGTGGATAAAAAATTATGAGGTTTGACTGTAAATTGGCCATGGTTGACTTTTTCCCCAATACAACTGATTTTTAGGTCAACTGTCCAATTGACTGGGCAAAAATTTGATTCAAGGCTTGAAACTTGGTATGAGCAATCTTAGGAGTCCAACATGAAGTATGAAAGTTACATGAGGCATTGGAAGTCCAAAAATCCTTGTGCAAACTCAAACCCTAATTTCAGGTTATCAATGCAAGGAGGTGTCTTGAGCTGAGCAAACCCTAATATGGTCTTGAGTCCAAAGAGTCTTGTGAGGGGAAATCTTAATAAAATGAGAAGGAAAATTTTGGGGTACAATAGCTGCCCCTGTTAAATCTTATTGAACCTAAAGAGTTAGATTGGCGAGTTTTGTCATTCGTGACTCGAAGGTAAAAGATGATTGGACACTAGAGTGCCCGTAAATTTGGAATCGTCAAAATGTAGTTAAGGGAATGGGCTTAAAGATGCCATTTAGAGAGGTGACAGAATATTGTCAGAGATGGGCTTAAATATGCCATCCAAGAATGTTTGTTGAACTGCAAGTTGTAGGTTAAAAGAATGAGTATCAGAATGGTATTCATGTCTGGAACGTATCTGCACTGTATCTGGAGACTGAATTTGTATGAGCAAAGGAATGACGTCCGTGTCTGGAGCGTATTCGAGCTGTAATTGTATTTGAATCTGAATGAATAACAGAATGACTTCCACGTCTGGAGTGTATCTGTATTGTATCTGAGTCTGAAATCTGAATGGGCGACAGAATGGCATCCGTGTCTGGAGCATCTCTGGGCTGGGGAAAAAGCCAGAATAAGTGACAGAATGACAACTGTGTATGGAGCGTATCTGAACTTGAAATTTATAGTTGAATCTGAATGAGAAATAGAATGGCTTCCGCGTTTGGAGTGTATCTAATCTGTATCTGATTGTTGAAGTCTGAATGAGTAGTAGAATGGCATCCGTGTCTGGAGCGTATCCGTAATGTATCTTGACTTGAAATTCTGAATGAGTAATAGAATGACCTCCATGTTTGGAGTGTATCCGTACTGTATCTGAAATCTTTGAACATTGTTAATGATAGCTGGGGATAATGAAATCCTTGACTGCTGCCGGGGAAAATAAATCCTTGACCGCTGCTGGAGATTCAAAATCTTTGATAACTCATGTAAGGATGTGAGGATCCTTCATGTCTTGAAGTTAGAGTACTGACAAAATCTGCTGGGAGAGTAACGTCAAACTGCTTGAGAAATCTGCTTGGGAAATCCAGAGAACTTTGAAGACTTCTACATGGGGTTAAATAGTGGGAATCCTTACTCGGCTGGGGAATAGGGAAAATTTGATGATTTCTACGGGGAACTAAGAATGAGAATCTTCAATCTCCTGGGGAATTTGAATCCTTGGGGACTTCATGCTGGGGTGTCAAGAATGAGAATCTTCGATCTGCAGGGGATTTAAAAATTCTGACAAATTCATGCTGGGGAGTAATGAAGACTCTGGAAACTTCACTGGGGAATCAAGAATGAGAATCTTCATTCTGTTGGGGAGTAATGAAAACTTTAGCGACTTCATACTGGGGAGTGATGAAGACTCTGGCAACTTTACTGGGGAATCAAGAATGAGAATCTTCATTCTGTTAGGGAGTAAAAACTCTGGGGAAGAAGGCTTCCTGCTGAGGAGTAAGGAAAACTCTGGGGGAGTAGCTATACTGCTGGGGAGTAGCTATCCTGCTGGAGAGATCAGGAGTTTGGGTTGTATGCCAATCTACTGGGGAATTATCCTATTTTGGGGATAAGACAAAAGTTAGCTGTTATCTGGTTGATTCTCAGACTTCAAGACAACTTGCTGGGGAAATTGGGGAAAACTGAATGGTTTCCGCTGGGGATTGATAGTTGGAAATTTGACTCGACTGGGGAAGAAGGTTTCATCTTCGCCGAGGGTCTGTAGTTCAAAGTTTTTTCTCCGTTGGGGATTGGGGGTTTGAAGTTTTAACTCTGATGGGAATTAAGGATTTGAAAATATAACTCCGCTGGGGATATGTACTTCAAGGTTTTAGCTCCGCTGGGGACCTAGATGATGTACTGCAGGGGATTTCTCTTAGAATAGCCTAAATACATTTTCCTATACTTTCAACCTGTCAGTAATTATTCTTTCCCATTTTGTTTATTTGTAAACGGTGATTATATTCAAATGCATATGCTCATTAATAAATCATTGGACGTTTTCAAATAAAACACAAGTGTAAAAGAGAAGAAAAGGCAAAATAGTTTTCTGCACTTTGAAGTATCTTTGTATTAACTTTGTGTAAGTATTTTGTACAAAGGAGACAAACATCCTAGTAAGAGAACGTTGTCAAAAAATGAGAAAAATTTATACAAAGAAAGATGGCTATGTGTAAAAATTCCATGGGGTTCCCATTCTGCTATAACCTTCGTAACTCTGAATATCTTGCCCATTCGTTGCTTCGTTCGAAGATGATTGAGTTGATCAGAAGCCCGAAGCTTGTCTATGAAGAGATTGTCCTTAAAGTGATCCGACGAGACATAATCATACGCTTTAATTCCCTAGCTTTTGCCTGGACCGCCCTTTCGGGTTTTCGATCCACCGGGAAACCCTTTTTTTCCAAAGTCGCCCTTTCGGGTTTTCAACTTGCCGGGTGTACAGATTTTTTATTTATCCCTAACTTTTGCTTGAACCGCCCTTTCGGGTTTTCGATTCACCGGGATGCCTTTTTTTGCCTAGGTGTGTCAACCTAGCGGGTCATTTATGCGTAGTATCTTTTGACTATGTATGCGTTCGCAGGGTGCGGCAGGTCGTCATCGTCCATGGTGGTTAAGATCATTGCCCCACCAGAAAAGATGTTTTTGATTACAAATGGTCCTTCGTAGGTAGGAGTCCATTTTCCCCTGGGATCACTTTGCGGCAAGATGATCCGCTTGATAACAAGATCCCCGACTTGATATGTCTGGCGCCTGACTTTCTTGTTGAAAGCCTTGATCATCCGTTTTTGATACGCCTGACCATGGCAAACAGCAGTAAGTCGCTTTTCGTCAATCAAGTCAAGTTGATCAAGCCGGGTCTGAATCCAATCGTCTTCACTCAAACCAGCATCCTTCATGATTCTCAAGGAGGGAATCTGAACCTCGATGGGTAAAACAGCTTCCATGCCGTATACCAAAGAATAGGGTGTTGCCCCAGTTGGTGTACGCACCGTGGTACGGTACCTGTGGAGAGAAAACGGTAACATTTCATGCCAGTCCTTGTAGGTGACTGTCATCTTTTGTATGATCTTCTTGATATTTTTGTTCGCAGCTTCGACAACACCGTTCATCTTTGGCCGATAGGGAGATGAATTATGATGTTGAATCTGGAACTACTCGCATAAGGCGGTGATCATAGTGTTGTTCAGGTTTGTACCGTTGTCAGTGATGATCCTTTCAGGGATGCCGTACCGACAAATGAGGTTCTGCTTGGTGAAGCGGGCAACCATATCCTTTGTAACGGATGCGAAGGAAGCTGCTTCGACCCACTTGGTAAAGTAATCAATGGCCACCAGGATGAAGCGGTGTCCATTGGATGCTGTAGGCTTGATCTCTCCAATCATGTGGATTCCCCACATTGCGAATGGCCAAGGAGCTGTTAAGACATTGAGAGGAACTGGAGGTATATCTACCTTGTCCGCATAGATTTAACATTTGTGGCAAGTACGGGAATGTTGATAGCACTCAGCTTCCATGGTAGACCAATAATAGCCTGCCCGTAGAATCTTCTTAGCCATCGTATGCCCGCTAGAGTGGGTGCCAAAGGTACCATTGTGCAGTTCTACCATGATTTGTTCGGCTTCAACCTTGTCCACACAACGGAGCAGAATGCAATTATAATTGCGCTTGTATAGGATACCATTTCTCAGGAAGAACTTGGCAGAGAATCTCCTCAAAAAATTTTTGTCGTTAACCGAAGCTCCTTCAGGATATTTTTAAGTCTCGAGATACCTTTTGACTTCTTGAAACCATGGTCGATCCACTACTTCTTCAGTATTAATCTCGTGATAATGTGCAGGTTCGTCCATCCGCTCAATGGTGATTTGGGGAGCCTCATTATCCCAGTTAAGTTTAAACATGGATGACATTGTAGCTAGAGCATCTACTAGCTGATTTTCTTCTCGCGGGAAGTGCTCGAAGGTAATCTGCTCAAAATGAGGTAGCAATGTCAAGACATGTTCTTTGTAAGGGATGAGGTTGGGATGTTTAATGTCCCACTCTCCTTTGATCTGACTGATGACCAAAGCTAAGTCCCCAAACGCAATCAAAGATTTGATTCCCAAGTCTATAGCAGCCTTGAGACCAAAGATGCAAGCTTCATACTCGGCCATGTTGTTGGTGCAGTTAAAGCAAAGTCTGGCGGTGAAAGGTGTATGGCAACCTTCTGGAGAAATGAGTACCGCGTCAATTCCGTTTCCAAGTGCATTGGAGGAACCATCAAAGTACAGGGTCCATCGGGATCCTTGTTCAGGTCCGTCATATGGTCTGAGATCTTCAACGTTGCCCAATGTCATAATGTCCTCGTCAGGGAAGTCAAACCTCATGGATTGGTAATCTTCGACAGCTTGATGAGCCAGATGGTCAGCTAGCACACTCCCCTTTATAGCTTTTTGGATCGTGTACTGTATATCGTATTCCGTGAGGATCATTTTCCATCTAGCTATTCTTCCAGATAAAGCTGGTTTCTCAAAGATGTACTTGATCGGATCCATCTTAGATATCAGCAAAGTGGTATGAGTCAACATATACTGCCTTAGCCGGCGAGCAGCCCATACCAAAGCGCAACAAGTTTTCTCGAGTAGTGAGTATCGGGTCTCACAGTCGGTAAACTTTTTGCTAAGGTGATAAATGGCATGCTCTTTTCGACCAGACTCGTCATGTTGGCCCAATACGCACCCCATTGAATTCTTTAAGACAAACAAATACATGATTAGCGGTCTTCCTTCGACGGGTGGCATCAAGATAGGAGGTTCTAGCAAATACTCCTTGATTTTATCGAAAGCAACTTGACAGTCATCATTCCATTTAACCACCTGATCTTTCTTCAACAGCTTGAAGATTGACTCACAGGTAGATGTTAGGTGAGAAATGAACCTAACAATGTAGTTTAGGCGTCCCAAGAAACCTCTGACCTCCTTCTCAGTGCGAGGAGCAGGCATTTCTTGTATAGCTTTGACTTTGGCAGGATCAACCTTGATGCCTTTGTTGCTGACAATGAAACCCAAGAGTTTACCGGATCGGACTCCGAACGTACACTTGTTAGGGTTTAATCTTAGCTTGTACTCCTTCAACCTGACAAACAGCTTTTGCAAATGGTCGAGGTGTTCTTCTTCCGTCTGTGATCGGGCTATCATGTCATCTACGTAGACTTCAATCTCATGATGTATCATATCATGAAACAAAGCTACCATGGCGCGTTGATAGGTTTCCCCAGCATTCTTCAGTCGGAATGGCATCACTTTGTAGCAGAACGTACCCCACTGTGTAACAAAAGTAGTTTTCTCCATGTCTTCAGGTGCCATTTTGATCTGGTTGTAACCTGAAAATCCGTCCATGAAAGAAAATACGTTGTGTTGAGCTGTATTGTCAACTAAGATGTCAATGTGCGGAAGTGGAAAATCATCTTTAGGGCTAGCCCTGTTTAAGCCTCTGTAATCCATGCACATTCTGACGTTGTCGTCCTTCTTAGGCACGGGCACAATGTTAGCAACCCATTGTGGATAGGAAGTAACAGCAAGAAATCCAGCATTGAACTGCTTTATAACTTCTGCTTTGATCTTTTCGGACATGTCGGGCCTCATGCGACGGACTTTCTGTTTAACTGGTGGACAATCTTCTCTAGTGGGTAGATGGTGAACCACAATATCTGTATCGAGTCCCGACATGTCTTCGTATGACCAGGCGAAGATCTCAACATATTAATTCAACAGCTGAACTAGGCGCTCTTTGACACTTGGCTCTAGGTTGGCACCCACTCTGACTTCTTTTCTGTCTTCCTCAGTACCCAAGTTGATTGTCTCTAACAGCTCCTCATGAGGTAGAATTGCTCTTTCTTCCTGTTGTAGCAGTCTAGCCAATGCTCCCGACACCTCACAATCTTCATCACCTTCGTATTCGGCATGGTAGACCAGATCTTCAGAGTCACTGAAGGCCATAACAGAATTGTTACCCATGGAATCCGGAATGGAAGGGTATCTGACTTTGTGAGTGTGGGTGTGTGTAAGGGATAGCCACCTTTAAACAAATAAAAATGTAAAAATAAAGACAATGAACACAAAAGTTTATATGTGAAAACGTCCATGATTCATTAAAATGGCATATGAAGATGAAAAATCAAACCCTTACAAATGGACCTATGTGCCTCGGGTAAGGCACAAGGTTAAAAGTGTACGAATTGTTTGAGAATTATTACAAACCAACAGAAATGTTTGAAAGATAAATTACTGCGGTATGAAAGTAATTGGAACAAAGTCTTTTGCCTCCCAGTTGCACAGTCCTCCATCAACAGTAGGGAAAATCCAGTCTTCCAAGTTTCTCTCCTCTTCACCATCATTCAAAGCATTGACTCCATGATGGGTGATCTTCACTGGTGGCCCTCCAGCACGGGCGTGGCGTACAACCTTTTGAGCAGAAGAAGTGAATCGCAAGCCGAATTTATCTGATTTGTAAGGAAAATCTGGAAGTTGCCCCCAGATTGTGCTTCCTCCTTCTTCAATCACAGCCTTTGCATCTTTGAGGGATGACATCCGAGGCATAGGTTTGGTAATCATGGGTACAGAAGCCACTATCTTGGTTGCTGCTATTTCAGGAGAAACCTCTTCAAAGTGCTGAAAAGGGGTTTCGATGAATTCACCATCCAATTCTACATAGCGGAAAGAATTTAGATGGCTTATCATGTATTCCTCTTTACCATGAACAGTTATAATTTTCCCCTGGACAAGGTACTTGAGCATTTGATGCAGAGAAGAAGTGACGGCTCCAGCATTGTGAATCCAGGGTCTTCCCAACAAGCAAGAATAGGAAGGACGGATGTCCATCACATAGAATATGGAGTTGAAGGTTTCAGTTCCCACTTTAATCGGGATGTCCACCTCCCCGTGGACCATTCTTTTAGAACCATCAAAGGCTCTGACAATTATATTGCTGGGCTTCAGGGTTAGGCCTTCACAACCCAAGTCTATCCAAGGCTTTCTTTGTCAAGACATTTAAAGACAAACCAATGTCTACCAGAACGTGTGCTAGAGTAGTCCCTCTGCATTCCACCGAGACATGCAAAGCGTCATTATGTTTTCTCCCTTTAGATGTTAAATCGGCATCGGAGAATCCTAGACCATTGTCAGCTGTTAGGCTAGCTACACATTCCTGGAACTGATCCACAGAGGTTTCCTGTGGCACATGGACCGTCTTCAAAAATATGATCAGAGCTTTAGCATGAGCTTCTGAACAAAGCAGCAGAGCCAACATAGAGATCTTTGAGGGGGTTTGCCCCATTTGTTCCACAACATCATAATCGCTTTTCTTGATTATTTTCAAAATCTCTTCCATTTCTTTTTGAGAGGTTTTAGGGATGACCAGTGGCTGAGCCCTCGTCCCGACGGGCGCTTCTTGGATCCCTTTCCCTCTATCATCAGCAGGAGCAGAGGGGACAACCACGAGAGTTACAATTTCTTCAATAATTGGGGTTCTTGCATATATGTTGACCGGCACAGGGGTAACCTTAGGAGCATTTGAGGGTCCAAAGATTGCCTTTGGAGGGGCAATCTCTGGAGAGAAAATCCTTCCACTGCGGGTGATTTTGCTCGTTCCAGCAATGTTTCCAATGTCGTAAGTCTCTTCATCAGAACTCTCTTCAGTTGATTCAATTTGTTTAATACCGTGGTAGTAGATTTCTCCACCATAGTTCCACGGTATTGATTTGTCGTACTTGTACGGGACGGGCCCGGGCATGGTTATCTTCAAAGGTGCAATCTTCGGAGCGGATGTAATCTTAACAGGTCTTTTGGAGATCTTGGAAAGATTGGAGGATATGGTTATTATTGAAACATCATTGACAAGAATCGGTGTAACATGAGTCTTTTCAAAAAGGATTTCTTGGTTATCCATTAGGCGTTGGATGCCTAACTTCAACAATGGACAATCGGTTGGTAAGGATGAACAAAGGCAACAATCTTCTTCACAACCTGGGAAAATCCTAGCCTTCAGTAAATTCAACTTGATTATCGGTAACAGAGTTATCAAATCATCAACAGTAGCAATAAAAAGATCTTCTTCCACAACATGGGCATTGTGGCCATGCCTTGGCATTGGAGCAGATATCACATTCGGCTTTTCAGGGGCGTCGAATTCAACTTCTTTAACATCTATCAAATCCTGAATATTATTCTTCAGGGCCCAACAATTGTTGGTGTCATGCCCTATACTCCTTGAATGATAAGCACGCTTGGCGTTCGAATGGTAGAAGGGAGAAGATGTATTCGGATTCTTCGGGGCCTCTTTCAGACTGGCAAGGTTTAACTTCAAGAGATGTGGTAGAACCTGAGCAGGAGTCATGTTTATCTGGGTGAATTGCCGTACAGGCCTTTCCACCCTTGCTTGGTTGGTTCTGGATTGATTGTTTATGGGCTGATCAACTGCAGACTTCTGAATCATTACGGCCCCCACTGCTGGTCAGCGCTCAACTCTTCCTTGACCTCTTTGGGAGTAGACATCTGATACTTCCTTCTTTGCTGGAAAAGTCTTTTTAATGGCAGCGGAATCAGATGCATCCTTTTGAATTTTCCCGCTCTTGATTCCGGCTTCAAATCTCTCACTAGTTAGAATTAACTCGGTGAACCCCGCAGAAGAGCTTCCTATCAGGTGATTAAAGAAAGGCCCTGACAGAGTCCCCAAGAACATGTCTACTAGCTCCTTCTCAAATAGGGGTGGTTACACTCGTCCCTCCAAGTCTCTCCATTTCTGGGCACACTCTTTGAAACCTTCATTTGAGACTATACCCATACTCTGTAATTGAGTACGGGTTGGTGCTAAGTCCGCATTATACTGATACTGCTTGTAGAAGGCAGCAGCCAAATCTTCCCAATTATGCACATCAGACCTCTCTAGCTGGTAGAACCAATCTAACTGCGTCCCCAATAAACTGTCCTAGAAAAAATGGACCCACAGGTCTTTGTCAGAAGAATGTGGTTGAATTTTCCTGACATAAGATCGTAGGTGTATCTTTAGGCAAGACACCCCATCGTACTTAGCAAACAGAGGCACTTTAAACTTGGGAGGGAATACAATTCTAGATACCAACCCTAACTCCTTAAAATCCAGCCCGGGCACTCTCTGTAACTCCATAGCTGTCAGACGTTCTTCCAAGTTCTTTTATTTGTTATCTGCAGGAGGATATTGTTGTTCAGAGTAATCATCATCTTCCTCTTCTTCAGCTTCAGAATTACAAGGCACTGCAACTCCTTTACCCTTTCCTTCCCCCTCTTCAGATGTTGATGGGAAATCTAGGACCCTTCTGGCTTGACCTTCAAATCTTCTTCCCAAAGTAGCCACACCAACTCTCTTCTTCTTCTTTTTCTCTTTTTCCTTCTCTAACAGAGTTTTGAGCTCCTCCTGCCCCTTAGCCAAGGTCATGAGTAGTTGTTGGAATTGTGAATTATGAGCTTGTAAGTCTTTGACCGTTTGTTCAATATCCATCTTGCTGAAATAAACAACAGAGAGATGAGGAAACTTGGTGTGAAGACCTGTTTATGCATATGATGAATGATATGTATTCATGTAATGCATTCAAGGATTCAGAAATTCAAATTTGTTTTAAACAAAAAATAAACACGCGTCATATTAATAAGATAGAATTTGTTAGTACATCAATGCCCCATGGGCAAAATAATACAAAATTCTAAGGTAAAAAGACGTTGCACATCCTCTTTGGTGCAATGTAGGTGTTGAGAGTATGCTCTTCGTGAAGTTGACGAGTAAGCTCTAAAACCTTCTTCTCACTGGCGTAGAATTGGGCTTCAAAAGTATCGCGCTCTCCCTTTAGCTGTATCCAACTCATTTGTAAATCTTCAAGTGATGTCGGCATGTCAGGATGTAGGAGGGTGTATGGAACCTCTCCTTCCTTAATAGGCTCTTTAATCACAGTGAGAATAAAGGGGTAAGGCATCTTAAGAATTTGGGCGCGGGTTCGTACCCACTTGAGGTAAGGCTCAAGGGGGATGGAATTCTTATGTCCCAAGGTCTTACTGTCTACCTTGTTTGGCATCCTCCAAGCTCGGATGAACCTTTGTCGAAGTCCTTGATCGTCGTTGTCGAAGTCAAAAACCAAGTCTAGAATCAACATGTCATGTGGGCCATCCCTTCGGGAATACCTAAACTGTCTCAGAGCCAAACATGGGTTGTAGGTGATGCCTCCCCTAACGCCAAGTAGAGGGACATTAGGGAATTCCCCACAACGGTCGATGATAATAACATTTTCTCTGGATCGAGAACATCAATGAACATCTGAATGTGTAAGAGTCATCAATCATTGTGACCACCTCAAACCTTGATCATTCCTCAAGACTGATTGGGGAAGATGAGAAATAAACCATCTTTCTAGTAGAGGAGTACATCACATGAGAACACCTCTTTTCCTCATTGTTCGAGTGTGAAAAGAGTGTAATATATCTCCAAGCAAAGTAGGCACCGGGTTATGAGCCATGAAGATTTTGACAGCATTCACATCTATAAGCCGGTCAGGGTTTGGGAACAAGACCAACCCATAGATGAGAAGAGCTACAATCTCCTCAAAAGCTTGCCGGTCTAGAGAATTCCAGCATTCTTGAGCTTTCTCAAACAGGAACTTTGCCAAGAAACCCTTGACACCACTTCTGGTTTCCCAATGACCTTTGACATCTGATGGTTGCAAGTGCAGGGCTTGAGCAACATCTTCAAGCTTTGGATCTTTTTCTGTACCGTTGAAAGGTAGTTGATGGAGAATAGGAATCCTCAAGAGTTGAGAAAATTCCTCCAAAGTAGGCACCAGCTGGTAATCAGGAAATGTGAAGCAGTGGTGTAGGGGGTCAAAGAACTGGAAGAGAACTTTCACCATGTCTTCCTCTGTGTTGGAGTTGACCAAGTTGAGAAGTCGACCATGTCCCTCAGTGAATGGAGAATACTCTGGAATCTTGGAAGCAAGCTCCTTGAGTTGAGGAGGATTTCTCACAAGGTTGACGTGAATAGTTTTCCTGAGAAGTGAATCCATAACCTACAAAACAGGAACAAAGATGAAAATCCCAAAATCCTTGAAATGGTTAGTGGATGAAAATGATGCTTCATGATGTTCATGATGTTATGCACAAGTTTATATGTACAAGCAAGTCACACAAGTTCCTAGTTTAGGCTTACATGGGGTTTCATAGGTAAGTACCCTCTTGAAGTTTAGTTGGCTCAAACCTGTCCTAGAAATAGTAACCAGGTTCTAAGGAGCTCAATATCACTGGATTGTTTTCTGTGTTCATTGTTTCAGTTTAGCCACTTTACTGGCGACCGAAATATTCTAAGAAAACAACCCTCAATGAGTGTAGTATCGAGTATTTACCAACTTCGGACTGCACCAAAGCCGGTCACCTCACTACATCCTAAAAGGCCAAGATGGTAAAGTAAAGGTTCTAAAAGTCCATTAGTGCTTCATGACATCACTCAGCGGCCCCATATTCTCTTTGATTGACTCAAAGGCTACCGGTACCCACAAATATGTCGCACTAACATAACTATTGTTTAGACCGTGTCGGTATACCCCGCACAATTTCCATAACGTATTGCTATTTACCTATGAATGTTTCCCAAATCCGGGTGGAGGATTCAAACCCAAACAATAGAACCAAAGTGTAAAGCATACAAGTCAAACAAGATAAGCATGTAAAGGTGATCTAAACCCTAAGGTAACCCCACTTTTAGATAATCCCCAGCAGAGTCGCCAGTTCTGTGATACGGTGGGAAAACTGACTTGATGTTTTGCATTTGTGTTCGCAAATGTTTCAGTTTAGCAAGAGTCGCCACCGACTTTTTATTTTATCCAAAGGAAAGGTCAAAAAGCACAGGAAAGACCTTTGAGATGTTTTCTTGAGTTCGGGGGTTAGATTATGAAAAGGGAAGGTTCTAGCACCCTTTTCATCCATGGTTTTCCATGGGCTCTTAGTTACTTGTTTAGATCACTTGCTTTGCTTTTTCAATTGTTTGAAATGGTACTTTGTGTGGTTTTGAAAGTATTTTGAAAAGAGGCCGTCGTTTTGGAAATCTTTGTAATGATTCTTGTTTGAAGAATGTATACAAAGATGTTTGTCTTTTGAAAAATGTTTCAATGTTTGAAAGTTTGTTTTGGAAATGTTTTGAAATTGTGTGTGTGTTTGTTTGAAAATAGCAAGGATGGTTTGCAAATTTGATCAAGTAACTAGGAGTTTGTCTACCTACTCAAAAGTCTTTCTTGTACATTTTTAACCCTTTGACATTGTTGTTTTACCATTGTATTTGGTAAACAAACCTATCTTTGGATGTTAAACGGGACGGACGTGGGTCATCGTATGACCATGATAGCAACGGTGCCAAGTATCTTAGAAAGTTTTAGGGACTAAGATCATTTGTTTTTAGGCAACATTTTGATAGCGTCATCGAGGGACTATGATCTTTTTGTTTTGTTTGATTTTTCCAAGATACCTAGCATGCATACCATGGCCATGTTTTAAGGCAACAAAGTGGATGAAACCCTAGGGGTGCTTGTGTGCATTGTGTTGTCATTTTTCATGCTTTTTTGTCTTACATTAAGTCATGCTATTTGTTTTGATTTTCGGTCTTTGCATACAAAACCATAGTTTACTATCATGGCATATAAAGCAATAAAATGCGTAATATAAATCTAGACTATTACAACAATATTATGGGGAGGGAGATACAAGTTTGAATAGGGGATATTTGCACAAAATAAAACCCTAATTTACTATTACAACCCAATTGAATTTATACAACAATAAATAAATAAACAAGTCTTTAAATGTGGAATAAAATGTAAATATGCACAAATGTTTTGTATTAATTTTATGTATGAGAAGATAAATTTATTTATGTCTTAAAAAATAAGAAAATAAAAATGATTATTTTTGAAGGGGTGAAAACCCTGATTTTTTGTTTTAAAAGAAAATATATATTTTATTATTATTTATTTCATTTATGTACAAGAAAATAAATAAAAATATATACAAAAATGTTAAAAAATAAAATATGTGAGAAAATAATATTTTAAGTGTATAAATAATAAAAAAATAAAAAATATAATATTTTTGTATTATTTACAAGTTTTATTTAAGAAAATAAAAGTATATTATTATTAATAAACTATTTTTATGCCAAAAAATAATAAAATAAAATGAAAAAATTAAGAAAATATTTTTGGGTTTTTTTAATGTTCAAGAAAAAATAATAAAGTCAGAAAATATATAAAAAAATGAGAAAATATACAAAATATAACAAATGGGCCAAGGGGGTGCAGAAAGTAAACAGGGGGGGGGGGGGGGTGCAACAAGAAACAAGCCCGAGCGCCAGGCCCAGTCGGCTTCGTCCCTAACCTCTTGCCTTCGTCCAAAATGCGCGTTCTGTGTAGAAAACCTGTTCTTGCTATTCTTTGCATAAAATCAAAAATTTATAACATGAAAAATGTAGGTCATCATCACACGATTCCAATGATATAAAAAACTTGACCTAACTCTCAAAAATCAGAGAGAATTTTGTCACCCCTAATTTCTGACCTAAAATTTTCAGCATGTTCATCATCCAAATTCTCCTAGCTCAGTTAATATAAATAAGAACTATGCATATGTACAGATCAAGCAACTTAAAGACTACATTTTTGCTTCACAAACCTAAGCCTAAGGATGTCTAAATAGAGAGATATAAACATAGAAAATACCTTGTTCAGTTGAGTTTGGCTATGGCAATGTAGCAACTTTGAGTGAGGCATGAGGTACTTATGAGCTTGCTTGAAGTTCCCTCAAGCTTTCCCAATGCTCAGCTTGCTTTGAAATAGCTTGAATCTCCTTGTAGAAGTCAACCTGCAAACTAAGAAATTGAAAATGGTGAAGCACGAAACAGGGGTTACAGTTGTTGGACAAAGGCCTGGACAGCTTAAGTGTGATGTATGGAGTGTGTTTGAAGTGGTTTCAAGCAAAACGCACGAGGGAATATGGAAGTGGCTTGTGATTTGCAAAGATGGCCCTGTTTTGGGCAGAAGTTGGTGTTTTTTGTTTTAGGGTGTTTGGGAGCTTGGCAAATCGTGTTTCTTGCTTGCAACAATATGCTGAACTTCTTTGAAAATGATACAAAGACTTGCTCTTATCAGATTTTCAAGTTGTGGACTTTTTGCAAGCTTACTTGCTTTTGAAGCAAAAGTGAGTTAACAAAGCTCAAAGCCTGTACAGGCTAGCTCAAGGCCTGAACATAGTTGGTGTACTTTGCCTCAAGTTTGTGGATCTTGTTTGTGGCCAAAGATCAGGTTCAATGCTCAAGGAATACAAAGTTGCAAAAAAAGCAAGCTTTATGGAAATGGTATTGTTACCTTTATGCCATAAATGGATTAATTCATTGTGCAAAGTTCCATAGCTCAGAACAAAGCCAATATCCATTTTATTTTCATTAAATTAAGGAGTGTGGAAAGGTTTAAGACCTGTAAAACAAGTACAAGCATGCTTAGGACAGATTTGCAACTTGTAGCAATGTGAAAAATGCCATGGACAAAAGTGAGAAATGGCCATTTTCTTTTCTTCGATTCTCCCTAACCATAAATGATCTTGGAGAGTTCTTGGACACTTTGGAAAGCTTGTAACATGTTCTACAATCCATATTTGAAATGAATTTTGAGATTCCAATTGGAACTAGGTGCAAAGTTGCCATGAAGTTAGGTCAAAAATCTGCCTAAACTAGGGCAAAATTTCACTAAGTTAAAAGTTTCATGAACCCTTATTCACAAAATCATAACTTGAGATCCAAGCATATTTTGGGAAAACTTTGTGAATAAAAGTTGTATATTTTGTGGAGGACTACAACTTTCATGTTGTGAGTTTTCTTTGAATCCAATTGCATCATGGTGAAAAAGTTCGGAAAAGTTGGGGAAAAATAAGAAATTTTCATAACTTAGAAAATTTCTAAGTTATGAAATTTTTCAAACTTAAACCCTAATTTCAAAATTTAGGTTTCTTGGTGAACAAGTTTCATTTTTTGACATGTTTTGATGAAAAATGACCCTTGGCACTTGATTTTGACCAAAAAGTCAAAGTTTGACTTTTCAGTGTACAGTTGATTTTTGATCAGTTGACTGGAAAATTCATCTGTCAATCCAATGCATTTGAGATCTTTTGAACCTTCTGATTGGGTCAAGATGATGCCATTGAGTCCTTGAAACCATTATTGAACCCAATTTGCCATTGGCTAGGTGAAAAATCAGAAATTGGGTTTCTACAGTCAAAACCCTAATTTTGACCATCTTGCCCTTTTGATGATCTGATCAAATTTCTTGAGGAGTTGTGGTCCAAACTTGATCAAATTGTTCATATGAGTCTATAATGTTGATGTGGATAAAAAATTATGAGCTTTGACTGTAAATTGGCCATGGTTGAGTTTTTCCCCAATACAACTGATTTTTAGGTCAACTGTCCAATTGACTGGGCAAAAATTTGATTCAAGGCTTGAAACTTGGTATGAGCAATCTTAGGAGTCCAACATGAAGTATGAAAGTCACATGAGGCATTGGAAGTCCAAAAATCCTTGTGCAAACTCAAACCCTAATTTCAGGTTATCAGTGCAAGGAGGTGTCTTGAGCTGAGCAAACCCTAATCTGGTCTTGAGTCCAAAGAGTCTTGTAAGGGGAAATCTTGATAAAATGAGAGGGAAAATTTTGGGGTACAACAGTCACCATTTGTTTCGATTGCCTGATCTGGAAGGATAAACATAGTCGAATCAATTCTTGTCCCTTTTCGATGACTCTAAGTTCTGAATCTAATTGCGTAAGGCCACATCATCATGGCTCGTTCGATCAGCCCATAAGCTTACTCTCTTCGATTGCTGAGTCCTTATTCGAATACTCGAAGTATCAACTCTTCATTTTGACTGGTCAAAGATGCTTCAGTTATTTATCAATCTAAGACTTCATAGAAGCTTTCTAACACATTCGAAAATCATCAAATCGAAGACCTCATAAAAAAGCCTCCTCCCACATTCTAAAATCATCAAATCAAAGACCTCATAGAAAAGCCTCTTCCCACATTCTCTCGAACTGTTCTCTCTTTGAACTAGTGTCAGTTATTCAAAACTTATGTAATCCTAGTTAGAAATCCAATGCTTAGGAGGAGAATTTATCTGATCTATTCTTGGTCAACCTTGAGAAATTTAGGATCCTAATGAGCATGTCTTGCATAAAAATGGGAGGGAAAATTTTGGGGTACAACAGGTAGTCATCTACAGCTTGATGCACAAAATGATCTGCCAGTACACTTCCTTTTATTGCTTTTTGAGTAGTGTACTGAATGTCATATTCAGTCAAGATCATTTGCCATCGGGATATCCTCCCGGAGAGAGCTGGCTTCTCAAATATGTACTTGATGGGATCCATCTTAGAGATTAATAGAGTAGTATGAGTCAATATATACTGTCTTAGTCAGCGAGCAGCCCATGCCAAAGCACAACAAGTTTTCTCGAGAAGTGAATATATTATTTCATAGTCGTTAAACTTTTTGCTAAGGTAGTATATTGCATGCTCTTTTCGACCAGACTTGTCATGTTGCCCTAGCACACACCCCATTGAATTCTATAACATGGTTAAGTACAGGATCAAAGGTCTTCCTTCAACTGGTGGCATCAGAATTAGAGGTTCTAGTAAGTATTCTTTGATATTGTCAAAAGCTATTTGACAGTCGACATTCCATCTGAATACTTGATCTTTCTTCAGCAGCTTGAAGACTGGCTCACAAGTAGCAGTTAGGTGAGAGATGAACCGGGAAATGTAGTTGAGTCATCCTAAGAAACCTCTAACCTCCTTCACAGTGCGGGGAGTTGGCATTTCTTGGATAGCTTTAACATTTGCGGGATCAACCACTGACGACGAAGCCTAGGAGATTTCCAGATCTTACCCCCAAAGGTGCATTTGTTGGGATTCAACCTCAGCTTGTATTTCTTCAGCCAGTCAAACAGTTTCTACAAATGAACAATGTGCACTTCTTCAGTTTGGGACCTGGTTGTTATGTCATCAACATAGACTTCTATCTCATGATGGATCATGTCATGAAATAAAGCTACCATAGCTCGTTGATAAGTTACGCCTTCATTCTTCAGCCCAAAAGGCATGACTTTATAATAGAAGGTGCCCCACTATGTGACAAAAGTGGTTTTCTCCATGTATTTGTGCACCATTTTGATTTGGTTGTAACCCGAGAAGCTGTCCATGAAGGAGAATACCTTGTGTTTAGCATTGTTGTTAACCAAAACATAAATATGTGGTAGTGGGAAGTCGTCTTTGGGGCTTGCCCTATTTAAATCCCTGTAGTCTACATACATATGGATCTTATCATCTTTCTTTGGCACTGGAAAACATTTGCAACCCATTGGGGATACAATGTCACTTCCAAGAAACCTGCGTTGAACTGTTTCATTACCTCAGCCTTGATCTTCTCAGACATATCAGGACGCATGCGACAAACCTTTTGTTTTATCGGAGAGAAATCCTCTTTCATTGGCAGACGATGAACCACGATATCAGTATCGAGTCCTGGCGTGTCTTCGTATGGCCAAGCAAATACCTTAACATAGTCATAAAACATCTGAACCAATCTTCTCTTGACATTGTCTTCCAGGTTGGCGCCAATCTTGATTTCTTTCTTATCTGCCTCAGTACCCAAGTTTATTACTTCGACCGGTTCTTCATGGGGTTGGATAGCCTTTTCCTATTGTATTAGGAGTCTGGAGAGTTCTCCAACTATCTCACAATCTTCTTCACCTTCGTCTTTGGCTTGATAGATTGGTTTTCAAAGTCATAAACGTCAATAGCAGAATTATTGTTAATGAGATCCGGAGTGGATGTGGATCTGCAAATGTGTGTGTGTGTGTGTGTGTGTGTGTGTGTGTGTGTGTGCATGTAAGATCACATGGCTATTTTGAAAATGCAGTAAAGTAAAAGAAAGACAAGGAGCACAAAATTTGAATGCAAAGTCGTCCAATGTTTTCATTAAATGAGCATATGATATATGAAATGACAAACCCTTAACAAATGGACCATTGTTCCCCGGGCAAGGCACATGGCTTAAAGTCATTATTTTAAAGAAAATTATACAGACAAACTTCTTAAAGCAATAAAAATAGGAAATATAAATTACTCCTGGCTGAAGGAGATTGAGAGGAAGTCTTTAGCCATCCAAATGTTGAGTCCACCGTCAGCAGTTGGGAATATCCAATCGTCCAGGTCACCATCACTATCAGTGTCCTCCAGAGCGTTAACTTCATTGTTGCTAATACGGAGAGGTGGCTCTCCAGCACGAACACGTCGAACCTCTTTATGAGCTTTTGAAGTGAAACCCAACCCAAAATTTCAAATTTGTAGGGAATATTAGGAAGTTGTCCCTAGATAGTGCAACCTCCATCTTCTACAACAGCTCGAGCATCCTTCAAGGAAGCCATTCTTGATGTTTCCTTGACAATCTTAGGAGTGGCAGGCATAGCTTTAGCAACAAAAATCGTTGGAGGGATTACTTCAAATGCTTGACAAGGAGTTTCAATTAATTCTCCATCCATTTCAACATATTTGAAAGAATTCAAATAACTAACCATATATTCTTCATTTTCACAGACTGTGACAATCTTTCCTTTCACTGGGTATTTTAACTTTTGATGCAATGTAGAGGTGACCGCACCTGTCCCATGAATCCATGGGAACCCGAGCAAGCATGAATAGGCCGTGAGGATATCCATTACATAAAAAGTTGAATTGAAGAATTGAGATCCCACCTTGATCGGGAGATCAACATCTCCATGGACCATCCTTTTTGAACCGTCAAAGGCTCTTACCACAATATCGCTGGATTTCAGCACCAGTCCATCACAATCTAGTCTATCCAAAGCACCCTTAGGTAAAACATTTAGGGAGGACCCAATATCTACTAACACATGCGCCAAAGTAGTGCCTTTACACTCAATAGAAATGTGCAGAGCCTTGTTGTGATTCTTCCCTGCCAGAGTTAAATATGCATCAGAAAACCCCAAGCCATTGTCAACAGTTAGGCTTGCAACATAATTCTCAAATTGATCAGTGCTAGTTTCTTGTGGTACATGGGCATTATTTAGGAATTTCAACAGAGGTTGGGCATGTGCTTCGGAGCACAACAACAAGGACAACATGGATATCTTTTAGTTTGTCGGTCCTAGTTATTCGACTATTTTGTAGTCACTTTTTCGGATGATCTTTAGAATTTCTTCCATCTCTTATCTAGATGGGTCTTCAATTGTAACATCTTTGGATGGTGCCTCCGTCAGGGCAGGCTCAATGACTTTCTATTTACCCAAGTTCCTTCTCATAACCCTACTACCCAGGCTTTTCATTTCGAAGTAACCCTACTATCCAGGTTCCTTCCCACGAGTCCTACTATCTAGGCTTTCATATCGAAGTAACCCTACTATCCAGGTTCCTTCTCACAGCCCTACTATCCAGGCTTTCATATCGAAGTAACCCTACTATCCAGGTTCCTTCTCACAGCCCTACTATCCAGGATTTCATTTCTAAGTAAACCTACGATCCAGGTTCCTTCCCACGAGCCCTACTATCCAAGTTCCTTCTCGCAACCCTACTATCTAGGATTTCATATCGAAGCAACCCTACGACCCATGTTCCTTCTCACAGCCCTACTATTCAGGCTTTCATATTGAAGCAACCCTTTGATCCAGGTTCCTTCTTACAAGCCCTACTATTCAGGCTTTCATATCGAAGTAACCCTACTATCCCGGTTCCTTCTCACAACCCTACTATCCAAGCTTTCATATCGAAGTAACCCTACTATCCAGGTTCCTTCTCACAACCCCACTATCCAGGCTTTCATATCAAAGTAACCCTACTATCCAGGTTCCTTCTCATAACCTTACTATCCAGGTTCCTTCTCTCTTATCTCTAGACAACAGTTCACAACACTGTAAGACCAGGACCTGATCAAACACGATTGGTTTCGCACTTTCCCAATAAGTCGTGATGCAGCTTGTGCCCTGACCAGATATGCAGTTCGCTTCCGCTTCCTCAAGCCGAAGTTATTTCCCCAATAAAGTAACGGACAACTGAAGCTCCTAAAGTTCTATTTCTCCCAAGACAGATACCAACAATCCTCAGAAAATTCCTCCTCAATGACAGGAGCAGGGACTCTCATCAAAGGAATATCTCGGGGAATCAACATTCTTTAGATGGCATCTTTAAGCCCATCTCCGACGATTCTCCGTCACATCCAGGATGGCATCTTTAAGCCCATCTCCGAAAATCTTCTATCATCAACCTCCAAATGGCATCTGTAAGCCCATTCCCGATACTACCTACACAGTCCAGCACCATCTCAGACGAGTGTAAATTTATGGGCATTCTAGTGTTCAATCATCTTCCACCTTCAGATTACGAAAGACAGACAACCAATCTACATCCTCAAGTTTAAGAAGATTGAACAGGGGCAACTGTTGTATCCTAAAATTTACCCTCTTTTCATACATGAATATCAATGGTTTTATGGTTATGGAATCAAGGTATATTTAGAAAACTTCTTCAGGTTACAAGCGACGTTTATTTCGCCAATGGATGTTCTCAGAGTATTTTTCGTGCTGAAGATCGGTTCGCCGTTTTGCAATGATTCGGGGTTCAAAGATTCAGAAGTCTAACCCGGTGTGTCATATTCAGGTGTTCTTTAGCCAAGATATCTCTGATAACATATTCTCAAATTCAGGTTCGGCTCAAGAGTCAATTCTTTACAGAAGGTCTTGGAATGTGTGAGTCTTCTCGAAGAAACATGGTGAAAAAGTATGCTGAAAGTGCAGTTTGTACGCACTAAAAAATTCATAACTTGAAGATCGTGGCTCTTTTTGAACCCGTTCCGGTGGCTAAATGTCTTGACGTCATCTAAGTTTTCATTTCTCACGGATGGAAGCCAATTTCGATCAGAAGGTCTTCAAAAATGCGTATTTATCAAGTATTTTCGTACAGAAAATTTGTGACAGAAGTTTATTTGCATCATGTTCAGAAAATCATAACTTGGTCGATTTTCATAGTATCGATCTGGTTCCATAGCCAAAATTTCACAAATTGAGTTGGCTAAGTATTCACATAAGGTATCGAGTTCGAACGGTATCCAAAAGGCCTTCGTTTTTTGCTCAGAGTGCCTGTGACGCGCCGAAAATCCTGAATGCTGAATATTATTTCATCTGGGTCGAAACTTCGAAAATTCATAACTCGGTCAATTTTTATCGGATTGGGCCCATCTTTTTACACAAGGTCACTGACTCAGAGACCTACAACTTTTCTTCAAAAGTCGAGACAGGATTATGCTCCGATCAATATCATTTTTTTATTGAAGAACGTGTCAGAGTTGACACTATAGCCCAAAATAAGTATGTCTGAGGCGAAACTTCACAAATTCATAACTAATTCACCGTTTATCTGATTGAGCCCATTTTTAGACAGGAGTTAGTTCTCGATGTCGGCTACATTTTGTTTTCACATTTCAACTTCAAAAATTGCAATTAAGCCCCTGCGACTTAGCCTGGAACATGACAGACTCAAGTGAACGTTGGAGGCCCAATTGGACATTCAAAGCCCATATCTTTGCTCTAATTTCCATTATATAATCTCACTTTTTTCACATAAAAAAAGAGAGGAAAAAAAACCTTTTCCACAACCCTGTCAGAATATCAAATTCTTTCAAGAACCCTAAAACCTTGAAATCCTTATTACAAATCCCCATCTCACTACAAACAAGTCATCCTTGTTACAACCTTACATCTCACTACTTCTCCAGTAAGGGTAAGGCTAGTTTGATCTCCATGGTCCAAAGAATATAGAAGCATTCATACATGCCATATCGGTTTTAACATTATAATATTTCATATATTTATTTTCTTTGTATTTTATGGTATACTAATTTGTTTAATGTGTCTATGAGATTCAACAGGTTTGACTATTATGGTCCCATGCAGGTTTATTACAAAACACTGAGGTCGAATCATAACAACCACCAATATATGGCAAGACAGACATCCTAAGGAGGTTAAGGCAACCATCTGTTTAAAATCTTTTTCATAAAACCTAATATTTTTCACAAACCTTTTATTTTTTATAATAAACTTGAATAATTAATTTTAGGTTTTTTAATTTAATTTTCGGTTTAACAACCATCCCTGACATTTGTATTATTTTTATTTTCTAACCCTATTTTTCATTGATGTTTCTTCGCCTATCTATTTTTTGGCAAACTTAATCTTTTTTATTAATCATTAGACATAAACTTTTTTTTAAAACCTTTTTTTTAATTAAAATTAATTAGGTTTTAGGTTTTTTTTTAATTAACATTTTTTTTAAAATTAACTTTTTTTTATTAATTAAAATTAATTAGGTTTTAGGTTTTTAATTAAACTTGTTTTTCAAAACTAACCTTTCTTTTTAATTCCAACTAATTAGGATTTAGGTATTTTAATTAACTTTTTCTGCAAATTAGGAAAACAATTAGGTTTTTGGTTTTCTTTGTAATTAACCCTTTAATTAACCATTTTTTAACAAATTAGGATTAGGTTTTTCTTTTAGTTAGTAACTGAATTTTTGCCTTTTTTTTCATTTATTAATAAATTAAGTTAATTAACTTTTTTTTATTAAAATTAGTTAGAATTACGTTTTTTAATTAACTTAAAATTATTTTCTACAAAAAATACCAAAAACATTAACTTAGAATTTTAGGTTTTCATTTTTCCTTAATTTTTTTTATTTATTCTTTTACATTTTAATTTCTAGGAAAATTGTATAGGTCGCATTATCAATGTAATAGCGTAGATTTATCTTTTCTCGCATTTTTTTTCTAATTATGTAATTGCTTCTGGGATGTAATAGTTTTAGGATTTCTTTTCCGCACTCTTCATTATTATGTAACTTCCCCAAAGCTCTGTAATAGCCTAGGTTTACACTTCTGTCTTTACCTTCTGCTACTATATTTTATGCAATGTTTAGACTAATAGGATTGTATGGAAAGACCGGTAAACTAATTGAACATAGCATAACCTAATTCAAAGATAATATATCTGAAAATAAACACTGTTGCACACTTGCACCCCTAGCGTACTCCCCACTTGGTTGCCTCGGAAAACAATGGTCATGTCCCTCGAACGTAGGGATACCCTTAGCAAAGACCCTCGGTTAAAGACATCATAAAGATCATGGTCCCTCAACGTCCCTCGAGTTTCCTACAAGAAATGATCTTGTCCCTTGATGTTGCCTACGAATATATGATAACAGTCCCTTCGAAATGCTAAGGTATCCCTACATGTTGCCTTCAATGACCATTACGTCCCTTTCGATAGTCCCTCAAACATCCAACGACTAGGGTTACCTACTCACTAATAGTAGGATAACACGGTCTAAAGGATAGGAGGAAAAGAACTCCTTTTTTCGAGTAGGTAGATGCTAGTAGGTACTTGCCAAAATCAAAAGTTTTCACACTTACACTTTTTAAACAAATTTTCAAAACAACTTCGTCACACCTTTGAGGACTGATACAAGGTGTGATCGGTGGATCTGGAACTGACTGTTTAACGCTGGTTCGCGAAATGTCGCGGAAGCAAGAGTCGCCACCGTCTTTTATTTTCTCCAAATGAAGAGGACAAAAGCACAGAAAAATTCCTTATAGAGATTGCTCTCGGTTCGGGAGGTAGGTTATAGAAAGGGAAGGTGTTAGCACCCTTTCTATCCATGGTTATCCATGGGCTCTTAGATACTTGCTCAATGTGTTTTCAAATTGTTTGTTTGCTTTTCAATGTGGGTTTAAAAGTTTCTTTGAAAAAATTTCAGATCGACTCGTACGTCAGAGTGTTTGAAAAGTTTGTTTTGAAAGCTTTTGAAAATGTGTCAGTGTGAAAAGATTTTGTTTTTGTTTGTTTTGAAGAGAGCAAGTATCCTTGAGAACCTACCTACCCTAAGGAATTCGTCTGTGTAAAAGTCCTTTAAAGTAGTGCCATCCCACCATTGAGAGGTAGGTAGCACCACCGTTGGAGGTGTTCGGGTCAATTCGATTTTAGGGACATGGTGATCACCGGAGCAATAGGAAGACACCTTAGAAGCTACCCTCATGCCAGGTTCCCGGATCATGAGGACTTACTAAGACATCCTCTACTCGACGATCACCTTTCGAGGCAACAGTGAGGCGTACCCTAGGGGTGGTGTGTGCGAATTGTGTGTCATGTTTCAGTTATTTGTCTTGTCATGTTATGGTGATCTACGCTTGTTTTTATTTGTCCATTCATTCTTGCATGCATTTATTTAACAGTTAAAAATTGCGAAAAATAAATCTAAGATTATTACAAAGGCGCGGGTCCACATCGCCAAAATTAAACCGGACCCGATTTAGCGGAAAAATAAATAACGCGAAGTAAATAAAAGTGCGAAAAGTAAATTACAACGCTTTGGGGCAATTACAAAATTATAGTAAGCGATAATAAAATAAATGCGCAATTAAATGATTAATGACGGGCGTTGGACCCTTTTTGCAAGAATAATTAAATTAATGAGAATTAAAGTTAAAAATTAAATGTTTTGGTATTTTTTATATTTTTAGGATTTAAAAGAAAAAGAAGTTAATTGAAATTAAAATGAAATGCTAAACCCTAATTCTAATATTTTTTAAGTTTTATTATGAAAACATTGACTTTTAACCTAATTTACTCTAAATTAATTTATGTACATTTAATTAAAAAAATAAAATAAATAAATAAATAAATAATATGATGAAACAAAAGGAAGAAATTAAAAGAGTGGAAACTATTAATTAACCTAATTCTAATTGTTTTTGGATTTTTTATTTATAAAAAAAAGGAATTAAAAGTTAAACCTAATTTACTAAATTATTTACATATTAATTTGTGAAAATAATTATAATATAAAAATTATATTTTTTGTCTTTTCTGTATTTTTAATGGAGTTTTGTATTTTTTGTGGAGAATAAGTTAATTAATTTAAACAAAAAGAAAAATGAAATAACCAAAAGATGAAATAAACAAAAATAGAAAGCAAACCAGGGGGGGTAAACCCAATTTTGGAGGTTCAGGCCTGGTGATCTCTGGCCCATTAAGCTTGACATTTATTGACTTTTTGGATTAAGCGTAACACGTTGACTGGCCTCCACCGTACGCCTTGACTCTGGGCCCTTGATTTGCACTTACTGGATGCGTGTAGGCTTGATCCTTGAGGATGTATGGTGTACCTGCATCACTGAAGCGCATAGGAATTGAGAATGAAAAATAATATTGAGTTTGTTCAGACCTGGGACTCGAACCCAGGTCTTAGAGATTGAAGCAATGGACGTCCACCATCTGAACCAATACGCGCAAGTTATTATATTACAACAACTAAATAACAAAAACAAATATTGATTAGTGGCCACTAAAACACAAAAAGCGCGCGTTGGTTTAAATCATCCACTCATGCCCAGACACCTAAGCGTCTTCCTCCTTGTTGCGTTTTCCTGAAACAAAAACAAGTAAGATTGCGGGGGTTTTAAACCCCCACCATATGCAGTGCAAAAAAAAATAGCGATTAGCTCGCTCCTAATCAGAAATTTGGCGCGACCCCCTCAATGAACTTGTTGGAAGCTTTTGATTCTCATGGTGCCGGTCTCGCATCCCAATTTTTCCATAGGAGTAAACCCCTAATTTTTTATCTCTGAAACCCTAAGGTGTATCAATGGCAACTCTTCATAAAACGCATGAAAACTCAATTAAGTTATATGGTTAGTTTCAGAAGCATCCCATTAGTGCAAATCAGTGAAGAAAATACATGGAAAATGCGTAAAATTCATGATATGATTATAGATATTTTCGTGAAAAGTTTGACTCTCATATACCACGTCTTGGGTTCTGAGTTGATGTTAATGATTGGCACGCGTTCAGAATCACCCAAAGAAGCTATTGCAATTGGTTTGATGCCTTGAATCGCCCTATATCCTTGATTTCAGAATTCAACTTTTTGAGAATTTTTGCAATTTTGTAATGAGGTTCTGAGCGCAGCTTGGAGTCTTAGAGCACTAGGGTTCTGATGTTGATCATATATGGAAGCAATTAGGTTAAAAAGATTGAATCAAATCCATTGCTTTGATGATTTTTGGATATTTGATTTCATGGATCTTTTCAAATCTTTTTTCATGGTGTTTTTGTTCAATCATGTGCCAATCATACCAAAACTTGCCTATTTAAGACTTACACGAAATATTGAGCTTATAATGTGCATGAAAAGATTTTTTTAGGTTAGTTTGATATTTTTCATATATTAAAATCATTTAAATGAATATAAATTAATATTAATTCAAATAAATAATTAAAAAATATGAGAATACTTCCCTTTGGGCCTAGTGGTCGTGCATAGGCTTGGCATGAAGAAATTTGGAAGATAATTGGGCCCATTTGCATTTTTAGGCCTTTTGCATCATTGTTGATTTTCAAAAATTTCCAAAATTTCCCAACTTCCACAAGGCATAACTTGGTCAATTTTTAAGCTTTTCACATGTTCTTGGACATTTTGGAAAGGTCTTTGAGTCCTTTAACCAATGCCTTTGGTCCCATGTCATTTTGATTTACCAATCTCAAGTTATGGCCTTTGACTTAAAGTCACTTTTTGTTGACTTTTGAAAATGACCTATAATGTAGAAATTGATAACTTTTTGTGAGAGCATTTCTTGGACTTGGATCATGAAGATGAATTGTAGGAAATGTCTTTCTCTTCAAAATGAGCTTTGGATGGAATTTTTCTGATAATCCATGTGAAAGTTATGCCCTGGTCAATTTCAGTTGACTTTTTCAACTGTCCAAATATAGCAACTTTTGCATCTTTGATGATTTCTGAGCCAAATCTTGAAAATCATGATCAAGCATTGATCAACTGATGTTTGTGGCTTCAAAATGATATGTTGACCAAAAATTTGAACTTTTGACTGTCAAATGACCATTTTGCCCCTACAGTTGACTGTAGTGCAATCTAGGGTTTTGACTGTGCAATTTTGAGCTGAATGCCTTGAAACTTGACATGAGGATGCTTGACCATCTTTGTAGGCATGTGAGACTTGATTGGGCCTTTGAAAAGTTCATTTGCTTGACCAGAACTCAAACCCTAGTTTTGACTGTCTAGGAGACAGTTGAGCTGCACAACCCTTGGGGCATTTTGTGACCTTGACTTTGACAATTCTTGATGAATATGGGAGGGCAAATTTTGGGGTACAACAGTTGCCCCTGTTCAATCTTCTTAGACCTGAGGATGCAGATTGGCTGACGTGCCTTTCGTAATCCGAGGGTAGAAGATGATTGAACACTAAAGTGCCCAGAAATTTGCGCTCACATAGTAGCAATGATGATGAGGGAATGGGCTTATAGATGCCATTTGGATGTTGCTTGGATAGGATGATGGGCTTATAGATGCCATCTGGACATTGATCGCGTAGGAGATTCCTTAGCGAGAACCTGTATACCTGCAAAACAGAAAAATGAGTACCTGACACGTCGCAGGAGCTGATTTTAGATGCTTGATATAGATATGTCCTGACTGGTTACAGGAGCTGAGTCTGGAGCTTCAAACGCTGATGAATGAACCAGGGATGGTTACTGCCTTAGCATAAATGGTAAGAGAATTCCGAATGATTTCAACCTCAACAACGCTTGTTGAGAAAATCTTGGTGAGAATTACCATCTTCGTAGTGTCAGGAAGAGAACCAAAGGACATTATAATCTCAAAGGGAGTCACCTCACTCGCCGTTGGAGAAGGAACTATAGGAAATTATAATCTGGAAGGAAATATCACCTCACGCTCATGCCGGAGAGGAAACATCTGAAGAAGGAATTACCACCTCGCACGCCGTTGGAGAGGGGACCATAAGAGACTATCACCTCACGCTCATCGTCGGAGAGGAAAACATCTTGAAAAAGGAATTACCACCTCACGCTCACCGTCGGAGAGGGGACCACAAGAGACTATCACCTCACGCTCATCGTCGGAGAGGGAAACATCTGAAAAAGGAATTACCACCTCACGCTCACTGTCGGAGAGGGGACCACAAAAGACTATCACCTCACGCTCATCGTCGGAGAGGAAAACATCTTGAAAAAGGAATTACCACCTCACGCTCACCGTCGGAGAGGGGACCACAAGAGACTATCACCTCACGCTCATCGTCGGAGAGGAAAACATCTTGAAAAAGGAATTACCACCTCACGCTCACCGTCGGAGAGGGGACCATAAGAGACTATCACCTCACGCTCATCGTCGGAGAGGAAAACATCTTGAAAAAGGAATTACCACCTCACGCTCACCGTCGGAGAGGGGACCATAAGAGGCTTTAACTTCAACAACGCTCGTTGAGGAAAAATCTTGGTGACCTCAACAACGCTCGTTGAGGAAATCTTGGTGACCTCAACAACGCTCGTTGAGGAAATCTTGGTGACCTCAACAACGCTCGTTAAGGAAATCTTGGTGACCTCAACAACGCTCGTTAAGGAAATCTTGGTGACCTCAACAACGCTCGTTAAGGAAATCTTGGGTGACTTTATCTTCAACAACGCTCGTTGAGAAAAGTCTTGGTGTCTTCTACTGGGATAAGAATCAGGGAGGTCTTGGGGACGACTTAACTGAACCGGTCTAGGTCTTGAAATATCATTGAGAATTTGAACTGCATCTTTCCTGAAAGGTAAAGGTCAGTCATATGCAATGCATGATATGGATCAAGCAATGATGTTCTCAACATAAAGGAGATTTGTATGATGCAGTGCGTTATGCATGCTATGATGATGTATGTGAATGTTTTATGTATGTTTTGGTCTAGGGAAGTAAATCCTTGACAGGCGCCAGGAAGTCGTATCCTGGGCTGATGTTGAGGAAGAGATTTTGCTTCCGCTGTGGATGATTGTTTGCAAGAATACCGGTAGGAGAAGATAACTTCGTTAAGGAATAAACTTGGCAAACGAAATAATTCTGCGGGAGAAAAGATACTCTAGCGATCATGCTGGGGAGTGCTACTCTGTGGGGATAGCGATGCTTTGCTGAGTTGATGAAGATAACTCCGCTGGGGATATCCTTGTCGTCGGAAGTGTTGATAGACTTCGCTGGGGGTAGGAAGATACTTTGCCGAGGACACTTTTTCCGTGGCTTTTGGCTGAGGATAACCCAGTTATATCCTGTTACGGAAATAACTCTTTAAATCAAGCCAGGACGACGCGTTCGTGCTCTGAGGATAAGCTTCCAGAATCTACTGGGGATAAGCTTGCTGCTTGGGGAGATATGAATTCCGACTTTCCTGGGGAAACTGGATTGGACTCTCATGGGGAGTTTGATATGCTGGGGAAGTGATTCTTTTGAATATTGAGATACTGCCGGGGAACAATCTTTAGACCAAGACTGCCAGGGATGTTTGTTAAAAATATAGGTATATATGCCGCTGAGGAATGTCGAGATCTACTGGGGATACTCAACTTCCTTGAGATTTGATAACTCTGCTTGGAGAAGAATGCACTGATTTGCTGGCTCACTCTCTGGGGGATTACGATATTTGGTTATATTCTTTAGCTGAACTCACCTTGATACCATGGAGGACAGAACAATTAGATTGCTTTTTAGACAACTCTTTATTGCCCCTGTTTCTGAGGTGGGAGAGGAAGACCTGCGAGGCGCTGACAGTTGTTGACGGACCAACCTTCTTCTGGTAGGCAGGTGACAAGATGACAGGACATAGTCGTACGCTTTGATCCCTAACTTTTGCCCGGACTGCCCTTTCGGGTTTTCAGTCCACCGGGATACCCATTTTTGCCGAGGCCGCCTTTTCAGGTTTTCGACTTGCCGGGTGTACAGTTTTTTTCATTTCATCCCTTCATTTTGCCCGAACCCTTTTGGTTCGCCGGGAAGCCCTTATTTTTGCCTAGGTGTGTCAACCTAGCGGGTCTTTGATTTTGCGCAGTATTTTTTCGACTATGTCCGTTCTCAGAAAGTGGGGAGTTGCCCATGTTAGAAGTATTTTGCCATGTCACCAGAAGATGTCTGACCGGGCAAGATTCGTTGTTGGAATGCCCCAAGTAACTCAGGTGGAGACTTGCCCCAGGCTGTTTGGCCTTTTGAGAGATTCTCCGAATCTTGATTGGATTGCCCCAGATAATGGACCATGGTCATGTCTGCCCCTTGATTGGAGGTACTTCTCTTCATTAGGCATTCGTCGTGCGAACTTCTGCTGTTCAAACAAAAATTCATATGCAAACAATGTTATATCAAAAATGCAAAGCTTATGTCTGTCTTGAAGATTTTGAAAATGCATTCTTTTTCATAAAACAAGTGAATGTTTGTAAAACGTGATGTCAACTCCGTATTTACCGTAGGCCTTAAGGAGTCAGGATACCTTTCGTAACAATATGCTTTCGAACTAACCCATGCTTCAGCTAGGACTTTTAAGGGTTATAACGTGGCCTGGTTCATGGTTTAAGAAACAAAGGATAAAGGCTCAAATTATTTGTACCCACCCGCTCTTCGTGATGTTCTTCAAACCTAAACTCAGCTGATCGTGCGTTAGACCTTGTTTGAATCTTTGCTTTGATTTTCCGGTGATGATTCAGATATTGATGATTTATTCTGACTAGGTAGTCATCCTTTTTTGTTGAGGGTTTGTAAGACCTCTTTCTTTTTTATTATCCCTATTTTTTTTTGCCTGAACTGTGTCCTTTTTGGAATTACAGTCAGCGGGATGCCCCAGTTTGGTAAGTCTTCTTTATTGGTTTTGACTTTTTGGGCTTTTCATTTATGATTTTTGATGATGACTGCCTGTCTTTTTGATTGTTCTGAACCATCACTGCCTTTGTTCATTTCGTAAAGATCTCTTTGGTGCCATTCGTTATGCACTTGGATCCACTGAGAGACTACCCTGCCCCAGGTTATGATTAAGGGTTTTAATTTTCGAAAATAAAAACTCCTACTTCTTTGGCTCAGAGGGGTTAACGAGGGATTATCTTCCTTATTACTCCAGTGTTTAGGAATTGAAACAATGCCTGTACCTCATAAGCGGGGTCCGTTCAAAAGCATACTGTAACGATCGTGGTATCGTTTTCGTCATCCTCCCTCAAGAGGCTTAGAATTATTAATTGAGAGTTGACATCAGAAAAAATATGAAAATAATTTGCGTATAGTGAATACGAATATATTGGTTCAGAAATAGACATAAGCGATGCATTAATGGAATAACAATGTTTTGACATGAATAAATGTTTAAACGGTCAAAAGAAAGAAATACAGCTTGAACATTCGAATGAACAAAAAGTTTCCTAGTCTCGGAGTTTGTCACTTCAACTGATGAGCCTTGGAGGAATGGTAGAAAAATTCAACCTGTCCATCTTGTGTGAACTCCACTGTCCCTTCATCGATCAGGTTCTGGATTTTGTTCCTCAGCTCCCAACATTCATTGGTGTCATGTCCTGGGCTAGCAGAGTGGTAGGCACACCTCTTATTGGGGTCATAGGCAGGAGATGCTGTGTTGGGGTTCCGGGGATGAGCCTTTAATGTGATCAGATTCAACCTCAATAGGCGTTGCAAAGCTTGAAACAGCGACATGTTGAGCTGGGTGAATTGCCTCCTGGGCTTGTCTGGCTGAACTCGGCGAGGTTGGTGTTGAATTTGTGGCACTGGAGTCATTTGAGGAGCTTTCCCCTTATCCTCTTGTCTCGAGGATGATTGGATGATGAATGGCTTTTTACCCTCAGATGTTTGCCCCAGTAGGTTGCCCTGAAGCAGTTGGTTGAAGAGAAACCAGAGTTCCTCTTGTCTTCGAACTAGGCAGTGAATGATATTCCTCTGTCCCAGCATCTGGGCTTTCATAGCATCCATCTCAGCTTGTAGGTGTTCCAACTTTCCATCCTCAGCATTGCCCCTGGCGGAGGGCTCTGTGAGAAGTATCCTTAGCTCCTCCTCCCCCTTGGATAGATTCAGGAGGATTTCCCCGAACCGAGTCTCTTGAGCAAGAAAGTCCTGGTTGTCTTGTGGGCAAGCCATTGCTGAAATAAACAGCGAGAAGGGTGAGTGACCTGCAGAAGGGATACCTGTAATGCAATGATGTGTATGATATGCATGCAATGTTTTCAAGGACCTCGCAGGGTAAACAAGAAACTTGTTAGCATTGGAAACCGGTGACTTGACTGAAAGCACTTCATATTGTTGGGAGTCCTTCTTCAAGGGTCAAAGGCTCACCATATCCAGTGGGTCATAGCCCCTGACTTTAATCATCATGTCTGGTTTTGATTTCCAAACAACCTTGGTCAAGGGAACCTTCTTCAGGAGTCAGAGCTCACCCTATCAAGTGGGTCATAGCCTCTGACGACCTTAGCTGGAGGAAAATAAATCCTCTTTGCCCCTTGCTGGGCAGTTGGTTCATCATGACCTGCATCATAAGCCCTTGAGATCCTTGAAATGGGTTAGGATGTATGCAATGGTATGATGTCATGATGCACGGGGTAATGTAGGTAACCCTGTTATGAGTCCCAATTAAGGACTGCGAACCCAAAACCTGCAAGAAACTTGATAAACTTGTTATGAGTCCTGGTTAAGGACTAAAACAAACCCTGCAAGAAATTTGGTTAACCCTGTCATGAGTCCTAGTTAAGGACTATAAACAAGACCTGCAAGAAATTAGTTCACCCTGTTATAAGTCCCAATTAAGGACTATGAACAGAACCTGCAAGACATTCGGTAAACCTTGTTATGAGTCCTAATTAAGGACTATAAACCAAACCTGCAAGAACTCAAGGGTTAGACAACAAGCATGCGAATAGTCAAGTACGAATAGTCAAGTACGAAGGCACACAAGTCACACAAAGAGCCCTTAGAGTTTAGGCCAGCATGGGGTCTAGGTATTACCCTTTTGAAGTTGGTGGGTTCATACCTGTCCTAATCAAAGTAACCGGGTTCTAAGGTTCCCAATATCACGGGATTGCTTTCATTGTTCATCGTTTCGATTTAGCCACTGAACTGGCGACCGAAATATTCCAGGAAAGCAACCCTCAATTGAGTGTAGTATCGAGTATCAACCAACCTCGGACTGCACCAAAGTCAGTTATCTCACTACCCTAAAGAGGCCAAGATAGTTTAATTAAGGTTCCTAAGGTCTGTTGATGCTTCACGACACCACGCGGAGGCCCCGTACTCTCCTTGACTGAACTCAAGGGTTACCGGTACACACCAAAGTGCCACATCAACGTAGCAGACTGTTTCAACCATGTCGGTATACCCCGCACAGTTCCCTCACAGCCTTGTTGCTACTTTCTAAGAAGGTATCCCCAGATCCGGGTTAGGATCTATAGAACTCCCAAGACAGTCCCACAATAATAAAGCAAACAAAGAAATCAATTGAAAACACAGTGATCTTAGTCCTAAGGTACACCTCACTTTAAAAGAGTCCCCAGCAGAGTCGCCAGTTCTGTGATCGGTGGATCTGGAACTGACTGTTTAACGCTGGTTCGCGAAATGTCGCGGAAGCAAGAGTCGCCACCGTCTTTTATTTTCTCCAAATGAAGAGGACAAAAGCACAGAAAAATTCCTTATAGAGATTGCTCTCGGTTCGGGAGGTAGGTTATAGAAAGGGAAGGTGTTAGCACCCTTTCTATCCATGGTTATCCATGGGCTCTTAGATACTTGCTCAATGTGTTTTCAAATTGTTTGTTTGCTTTTCAATGTGGGTTTAAAAGTTTCTTTGAAAAAATTTCAGATCGACTCGTACGTCAGAGTGTTTGAAAAGTTTGTTTTGAAAGCTTTTGAAAATGTGTCAGTGTGAAAAGATTTTGTTTTTGTTTGTTTTGAAGAGAGCAAGTATCCTTGAGAACCTACCTACCCTAAGGAATTCGTCTGTGTAAAAGTCCTTTAAAGTAGTGCCATCCCACCATTGAGAGGTAGGTAGCACCACCGTTGGAGGTGTTCGGGTCAATTCGATTTTAGGGACATGGTGATCACCGGAGCAATAGGAAGACACCTTAGAAGCTACCCTCATGCCAGGTTCCCGGATCATGAGGACTTACTAAGACATCCTCTACTCGACGATCACCTTTCGAGGCAACAGTGAGGCGTACCCTAGGGGTGGTGTGTGCGAATTGTGTGTCATGTTTCAGTTATTTGTCTTGTCATGTTATGGTGATCTACGCTTGTTTTTATTTGTCCATTCATTCTTGCATGCATTTATTTAACAGTTAAAAATTGCGAAAAATAAATCTAAGATTATTACAAAGGCGCGGGTCCACATCGCCAAAATTAAACCGGACCCGATTTAGCGGAAAAATAAATAACGCGAAGTAAATAAAAGTGCGAAAAGTAAATTACAACGCTTTGGGGCAATTACAAAATTATAGTAAGCGATAATAAAATAAATGCGCAATTAAATGATTAATGACGGGCGTTGGACCCTTTTTGCAAGAATAATTAAATTAATGAGAATTAAAGTTAAAAATTAAATGTTTTGGTATTTTTTATATTTTTAGGATTTAAAAGAAAAAGAAGTTAATTGAAATTAAAATGAAATGCTAAACCCTAATTCTAATATTTTTTAAGTTTTATTATGAAAACATTGACTTTTAACCTAATTTACTCTAAATTAATTTATGTACATTTAATTAAAAAAATAAAATAAATAAATAAATAAATAATATGATGAAACAAAAGGAAGAAATTAAAAGAGTGGAAACTATTAATTAACCTAATTCTAATTGTTTTTGGATTTTTTATTTATAAAAAAAAGGAATTAAAAGTTAAACCTAATTTACTAAATTATTTACATATTAATTTGTGAAAATAATTATAATATAAAAATTATATTTTTTGTCTTTTCTGTATTTTTAATGGAGTTTTGTATTTTTTGTGGAGAATAAGTTAATTAATTTAAACAAAAAGAAAAATGAAATAACCAAAAGATGAAATAAACAAAAATAGAAAGCAAACCAGGGGGGGGTAAACCCAATTTTGGAGGTTCAGGCCTGGTGATCTCTGGCCCATTAAGCTTGACATTTATTGACTTTTTGGATTAAGCGTAACACGTTGACTGGCCTCCACCGTACGCCTTGACTCTGGGCCCTTGATTTGCACTTACTGGATGCGTGTAGGCTTGATCCTTGAGGATGTATGGTGTACCTGCATCACTGAAGCGCATAGGAATTGAGAATGAAAAATAATATTGAGTTTGTTCAGACCTGGGACTCGAACCCAGGTCTTGGAGATTGAAGCAATGGACGTCCACCATCTGAACCAATACGCGCAAGTTATTATATTACAACAACTAAATAACAAAAACAAATATTGATTAGTGGCCACTAAAACACAAAAAGCGCGCGTTGGTTTAAATCATCCACTCATGCCCAGACACCTAAGCGTCTTCCTCCTTGTTGCGTTTTCCTGAAACAAAAACAAGTAAGATTGCGGGGGTTTTAAACCCCCACCATATGCAGTGCAAAAAAAAATAGCGATTAGCTCGCTCCTAATCAGAAATTTGGCGCGACCCCCTCAATGAACTTGTTGGAAGCTTTTGATTCTCATGGTGCCGGTCTCGCATCCCAATTTTTCCATAGGAGTAAACCCCTAATTTTTTATCTCTGAAACCCTAAGGTGTATCAATGGCAACTCTTCATAAAACGCATGAAAACTCAATTAAGTTATATGGTTAGTTTCAGAAGCATCCCATTAGTGCAAATCAGTGAAGAAAATACATGGAAAATGCGTAAAATTCATGATATGATTATAGATATTTTCGTGAAAAGTTTGACTCTCATATACCACGTCTTGGGTTCTGAGTTGATGTTAATGATTGGCACGCGTTCAGAATCACCCAAAGAAGCTATTGCAATTGGTTTGATGCCTTGAATCGCCCTATATCCTTGATTTCAGAATTCAACTTTTTGAGAATTTTTGCAATTTTGTAATGAGGTTCTGAGCGCAGCTTGGAGTCTTAGAGCACTAGGGTTCTGATGTTGATCATATATGGAAGCAATTAGGTTAAAAAGATTGAATCAAATCCATTGCTTTGATGATTTTTGGATATTTGATTTCATGGATCTTTTCAAATCTTTTTTCATGGTGTTTTTGTTCAATCATGTGCCAATCATACCAAAACTTGCCTATTTAAGACTTACACGAAATATTGAGCTTATAATGTGCATGAAAAGATTTTTTTAGGTTAGTTTGATATTTTTCATATATTAAAATCATTTAAATGAATATAAATTAATATTAATTCAAATAAATAATTAAAAAATATGAGAATACTTCCCTTTGGGCCTAGTGGTCGTGCATAGGCTTGGCATGAAGAAATTTGGAAGATAATTGGGCCCATTTGCATTTTTAGGCCTTTTGCATCATTGTTGATTTTCAAAAATTTCCAAAATTTCCCAACTTCCACAAGGCATAACTTGGTCAATTTTTAAGCTTTTCACATGTTCTTGGACATTTTGGAAAGGTCTTTGAGTCCTTTAACCAATGCCTTTGGTCCCATGTCATTTTGATTTACCAATCTCAAGTTATGGCCTTTGACTTAAAGTCACTTTTTGTTGACTTTTGAAAATGACCTATAATGTAGAAATTGATAACTTTTTGTGAGAGCATTTCTTGGACTTGGATCATGAAGATGAATTGTAGGAAATGTCTTTCTCTTCAAAATGAGCTTTGGATGGAATTTTTCTGATAATCCATGTGAAAGTTATGCCCTGGTCAATTTCAGTTGACTTTTTCAGCTGTCCAAATATAGCAACTTTTGCATCTTTGATGATTTCTGAGCCAAATCTTGAAAATCATGATCAAGCATTGATCAACTGATGTTTGTGGCTTCAAAATGATATGTTGACCAAAAATTTGAACTTTTGACTGTCAAATGACCATTTTGCCCCTACAGTTGACTGTAGTGCAATCTAGGGTTTTGACTGTGCAATTTTGAGCTGAATGCCTTGAAACTTGACATGAGGATGCTTGACCATCTTTGTAGGCATGTGAGACTTGATTGGGCCTTTGAAAAGTTCATTTGCTTGACCAGAACTCAAACCCTAGTTTTGACTGTCTAGGAGACAGTTGAGCTGCACAACCCTTGGGGCATTTTGTGACCTTGACTTTGACAATTCTTGATGAATATGGGAGGGCAAATTTTGGGGTACAACACAAGGGTTATCAAGAAGTCAAACTTTTCAAAAACAAAGCACATACACAAGCAATTTTAAAAAGATGAGCAAGTACCTAAGAGCCCATGGAAAACCATGGATAGAAAGGGTGCTAACACCTTCCCTTTCTATAATCTACCCCCCGTACTCAGAAATATCTCGAAATATGTTATTTATGTTCTTTTTACTTTTCCTTTGTTGGATAAAATAAAATTCGGTGGCGACTCTTGCTTACCGCGACATTTTGTGAACAAAAAATGCAAACCAGTATTAACAGTCGGTTCTGCCACCGTATCACAGAGGAGACATGTGAAGCATCGTCAACAACATTAATACTTTTACCATGACTAGGAATGTGTGCGGTAATCACATTAGGGGTTTTTGGAGGGTCAAACTCAATCACTTTGTTATCAATCAAATATTGGATCATGTTCTTAAATGCCCAACAATTGTTGGTGTCATGTCCAAGACTATTTGAATGATATGTGTATTTCACATTCAAGTTATATTTGGGAGAGACAGTATTGGGATTTGGAGGAGGATCTCACAGCGTTAACAAATCTAACTTCAACAGATGTTATAGAGCTTGAGACAATGGCATGTTAATCCTGGTGAATTTCCTCCTCGGGGCGTCTGGCCTTTGCTGATTGTTTGATTGTTGTGGTTGTTGAACTAGGGTTGGGTTTGAAATCAACATAACTCCTACTGACTGATGACGATCATTCTTGATATGAATCTTTTGTCCATAAACAACATTAGTCTCTTTCTTACCGCCAGATAAATTTTTCACAACAGTAGAGGTTGAGGCCACTAGGATCTTCCCACTTTTGATTCCACTTTCAACTTGCTCTCCAGTCAAAATCAACTCAGTAAACCCTGACGAAGAACTCCCAATCAACAAATTAAAGAATGGACCAATCAAGGTTCCCATGAACATATCCACTAATTCTCTGTCAATCAAAGGAGGTTTCACCCTTCCATCCAAGTCCCTCCATTTTTAATCATACTCCTTAAAGCCTTCGCTTGAGCCCATAGTCATATTTTGTAATTGCACACGAGTTAGCACAAGATCAGCATTGTATTGGTATTGTCAGTAGAAGGCAGTAGCCAGATCCTCCCATGTGTGGATATTAGTCCCTTCTAGTTGATAGAATCATTCCAACTATGTTCCAAATAAGCTTTCTTGGAAGAAGTGCACCCATAACTTCCTATCAAAGGTGTGTGGTTGAATCTTGCGGACGTAAGACCTCAGATGCATCTTGGGAGAGGATACCCCATCGTACTTGGCGAAGACAGGAAATTTGAATTTGTGGGGAATGACCACCCCAGAGACCAAACCTAAATCTCCAAAGTCCAAACCAGACAGTGTTTGGATCTCTATAGCCTTAAGTCGGTCTTCTAGCTGTTTATATTTTTCATCCGCCGGTGGGTAGCGTTCTTCAGAATAGTCTTCGTCCTCAGTAATTTGGTTATTTCCACCCCTAGCTCTGGTGCTTCTAACATCCTCGTCTTGATTGTCTTCCTCCTCAAAAGAAGCTTATTCTATTTGAGCCAGTCAGGCGGGTCGCTTGAACCTTCTTCCTATGTTGAGGATAACAGCCCGTTTCTTGGTCTTCTTTTCGGTGGCAAGGAGTGCCATCATTTCTTGTTCTCCTTTAGCTAAGTTGAGGAGATTCTCTTGGAACTATGCGTGTTGAGTTTGCAGATCTTTGACGGTTTGCTCTAGAGCCATATTATAGTAAAATAAATAATAAAAAGATAAGGAAACATGTTTCAGAAAACCTGCTTATGATATGATGCATGTTATGCGGATGCAATATTTTCAAGGACCTCGAGAGATTTAAATTTGCTAGCCAAAAAGGAAACGGAAACGATAATTGCATTAATAATTTCAAGACTTACCATTTCCCCTTGGGCTTATAATTAGTAAAGCAAAAAGGTCTCAAAGAGACAACAAAATGAACTCCTAAAACAAAATGCTCAAGTCTCCCATGGACGTCTCCTCTTTGTGTCGAGATAGGCATCCAGGCTTCACTCCTCATGAAGTTTCTTGGTGATCTCCAACACTTTCTTCTCGCTTGCGTAGAATTGAGCTTCAAAGGTGTATAGTTCCCCCCTGATTTAAATCCAAGATCTCTACAATTCTTCGAGGTCGGTAGGTAAGTCAGGATGGAGAATGGTAAAAGGAATATCCCCCTCAACAATAGGCTCCACAACTATTGGTAGGATAGCTGGATATGGCATCATGAGACTTTGAGTGCGAGCTCGCACCCATTTGAGATAAGGCTCCAAAGGAATAGAGAATGTCCCAAAGTCCTTCTATCAACATTGTTCACCATGCTTCAAGCTCGTACAAACCTTTGAAGATAACCTTGTACATCTTTCTCGTAGTCGAATATAATACCATGGATAAGTGCATCATGAAGACCATGTCTTCGAGCGTAACTAAACTGTCATAGATCTAGAGAAGGGTTATAAGTAATACCTCCCTTAATTCCCAATAGTGGAACATTATGGAACTCCCCGCAATGGTCAATGATAGCAATGTCCTCCATAGATCGAGAACACCAATAAATATCTGAATGAGAGAGCTACATCATCCTTTAAGACCAAATAAAGCATCGTTCATTCTGCAATACTGACCGGGGAAGGTGCGAAATAAACCACCTAGATAATAATGGTATGAAACACATAAGAGCCCATCTCTTCCTCATGGTACGAGTGTGAAGAGTATGTAGAATGTATCCAAGTAAAGTAGGCACAGGGTTAGAAGAAAGGAAAATCTTGACAACATTCACATCTATGAGTTAGTATGGATTAGGGAACAGTAATAACCCATACATTAGAAGAGCCAAGACTTCTTCAAAAGCTTGCAAATCCAAAGCATCCCAAAATAATTAAGCCTTCTCTAACATAAACTTAGCTAGAAAACCCTCAACTCCACTCCTTGTTTCCGAATTAGCTACAATGTCGGACCTCTTCAAATGTAAGGCCTTGGTAATAACTTCAAGTTTTGGAGTTTCTTCTAAACCAGTGAATGGCATTTGATCAGGCACATGTACTCCTAACAGTTGAAAGAATTCTTCCAATGTGGGCACCAATTGGTAATCAGGAAAGGTGAAACAATGATGTTTAGGATCAAAGAATTGAAAGAGCACACACATCATGTCTTCTTTAAAGCTTGAGGTAACCAGATTGAGAAGTTGACCATGTCTTTTGGTGAACGGATAATTCTCAGGAACCCTTTATTCTAACTCTTTGAGTTGAGGAGGCACCCTTACAAAGCTGATTCAGATGGTATTTCTGCAAACGGAAGTCGTATCCTACAAAACAGAACAAAGGTAAATCCCTAGGTCCTTAAAATGGTTAGTGAAAATGCTATGGCATGATGTCTTGATGTTTATGATGTTATGAACAAAGAACCATATAGACACAAAGCACACAAGGCCTTAGGTTTAGGCTTGCATGAGGTTTATAGGTAAGTACCCTCTTGAAGTTTAGTTGGTTCAACCTGTCCTAAACGAAGTAACTAGGTTCTAAGAAATATCAATATCATTAATCTTTCTTCATCGAGCATTGTTTCAGCAAAAGCAATCTTTTTTTGCGACCAAAATATCCCAAAAGTATGATTTCAATGAGTGTAGTATCGAGTATCAACCAAATTTAGTCTGCACCAAAGCTTGCTATCTCACTACTTTCTAATGGCCAAGTTGTTCAACTAAGGTTCTACAGTCAATTAGTTCTTTATGACACCACTCAGTGGCCCCATATTCTCCTTGATTTAACTCAAGGTACACTGGTACCCACAAATGTGTCGCACTAATATAGCTATCGCTTCAACCATATCGGTCTATTCCATATAGTCTCCACGATCTATTGCTACTTACCTAATATGCGCCAGATCTGGTTATAGGATCTTTACAAGTAATAAACCCAATCATATCCCACAAATGTAAAACAAACAAGGCAAAAAAATAAAGAAAATAAAGGTGATCTCGCTCTTAAGGTAACCCTTTTTTTATTTTACCTCCCCAGCAGAGTCTCCATTTATGTAATACGAGGGGAGAACTGACTTAGGTGTTTTACGTTTTATCGCAAATGTTGCAGATAGCAAGAGTCGCCACTGGCTTTTCTTTTATCCAATAAAGGAAAGGGTGAAAAGAACAGGAAAGACCTTTTGATAATTTTCTTGAGTTCGAGGGGTAGGTTATGAAAAGGGAAGGTGTTAGCATCCTTTTTATCCGTAGTTATCTACGGGTTCTTAATTCCTAGCTCACTTTGAAATGCTTTGTGTTTGTGTATGTTTGAAGATATTTTGAAGATTGTAATTTTGTAATGATTCTCATATTGTTGAGAATGTATACAAAATGTTTATTTTTGGAAATATTTCGAAAACACCTTAGTACGAAAAACTTTGTAATGATTCTCGTATCATTGAGAACACATACAAAGTGTTTGTTTTGAAAATATTTGTTTGAAAAGAGAGTGTTTGAATTGAGGTTTGTTTTTGAAAGTGTGAGGTGTGAAAATAGTTTTAGTTTGTGAGAAAGCAATTACGAGCAATCTACCTACTAAAAAAGGCTTTATTATTTTCCTCCTTTAGATAGTGATACTTTAGCATTGGTTGGTAGGGAGCTATATCATTGGATGTGAGGGATAGACGTGGGTCGTCCTACAGTCATAGAAGGCAACTTGTAAGATGTTTTAGCAATCGTCGTAAGGGACTAAGATCGTTTATCAAAGGCAACATCAAAGGGTCATCGAGGGACTACGATATTTAAATCGAGAGTCTTTGCTAAAACATCCCATATTCAAGGGACATGACTGTTTTTATCTGAGGCAACAAGTGTGGGTTACCCTAGAAGTGCATGTGTGCAAGGTGTTTTTGTTTCGAGTATTTTATCTTTGAATTAGGATTGTCTAATGCTTGATTTTAAGTCTTGTCACGCAAACCCTAATTACTAACAATAATAAGGAAAGCGATAAATAATGGAAATTAAATGTCATACGCTAGTACAACACTTTGGGAATGGGGTACAAGTTTGTGAATAGAGGGAAGAAAGAAATAAAGCCCTAATCATCTATTACAAACCATTGAACATGAATAATGATATAATATACAAAAATGTAAAGGAAAGAAATTATTTTTTAGGGTTTTTTGATGGAAAAGTTTAAACCTAATCAAGCTAATTAATTTTAATTATAAGAGAAGTTGATTAATTATTCAACAACAACTGAAAATATAAGTTAATTAAAATTAAGAAGAAAATTAAACCTAAGTCTAAGTAATTTGCTTTAGAAAATAATTTGAATGTTAGCATTAATTTTGGAAAGAAAATGTTTTTTACAATAGAAAAGAAATAATAGAGTTTAATTTAAAAAAGGAAATAAAATTCCTAAATTAAAATATGTTTAAATTAATTATTTAAGGAAAAAATTTTTGGTATTTTTTGTTCAATAAAAGTAAATAAATAAATAAATTATAGAGAGAAAATAAATAATATAAAAATATTGGGCTAGGATGTTAAAAAAGTAAAATGGGGGTCAAAGGTAGAAAACAGGCCCATGATGGTTTTTGTTTGAAATCAGAAAAACAATAAAAAAATGTGGGCCTGTGTTAAAAAGTAATTTAGGGGGTAAGAATTAGAAAAAAAATAAAAAAGGAAAGGGCCCAAACATGAGGGAGCGCAGGCGCTGTGTGATCAGGTATGGTTGATTTCTTGGGAGTGTATCATGGGCTGCACATGTGGTGCGTTGGATCTACTTGTCCAATGATCAGGTGGTGTAGATGAGAGGAACACAATATACGCTTTTACTTTGTTTGCACTTGATTAGTATGAAACAAACAAGAAAATAAAAAAATGTCCCACGCCTGACTCGAACCCATGACTAGGCCTATGAATGCCTTATACGCACGCGCTCTGCCACTGCGGTGGCTGTTACATTCGATAGTAATGCAACTTGTACTAAATTTAAAATAAACTCAGTCTTGATGAAACTTCATCCCTGACCTTGCGCCAGAAGCCATTGTTACATTTTTTAATTTTGGAACTTCCTCATTTCTCAACCAAATCAGAAAATGTAAACATGAAACTTGCTCCATTTTTCACCACGAATTCAACCATGTAAATAACTAAAGCTATAAATCAAAGATGAACATGAATTTTGTTTGGTACCAAATAAAACCTATTTTTTCCAGAAAGTTTAACTTCAAAATTCACATCACTCAGGAAACATAAATGAAAACTAAAGGCATTGTTAGCTTTAGGGCAATGGTGTCTATATTTTTCATTCACAAAATAACCATTAATGATGCTTGCAGAGAGAGTTCAAAGTTGAGAAAACTTACCTCAAAACTGGAAATTGTGTATGGAGTTTGAACACTTCTAGAGGTGTAGTGATGATTTGAATAGCTTCACTGGACTCCTAGGAAGCTAATGCAACTCTTACGTTATGCTGAGAGTGGCTGAATCTTCTTGAAGAAGTCAAGTTGCAGAGCTGAGTTTTTGAGTTTGGAGGATGATGAAGATGGAGTTAAAGTTATGAAACAGGGGTGGGGATGAGTTATAAATTGAGTATGGAAGCTTTGTGATTGATTAGAAATGAAAATGCACGATAGGATTATGAATTTTGAGTTTATGGTGAGAATGTGCAACAATGGAGGTTTGAAATGCAAATTCTGACTTCAGAGCATTGAGGGTGTTTCAAGGATTCTCAACTCATATGTTAGTGTGATACGGTGGGAGAACTGACTTGGGTTTTGCGTTTGTTTTTGCAAATGTTTCGGTTTAGCAAGAGTCAGCACCGACTTTTTATTTTATCCTAAGGAAAGGTTAAAAAGCACAGCAAAAACCTTTGAGATGTTTTCATGGGTTCGGGGAGTAGATTATAGAAAGGGAAGGTATTAGCACCCTTTCTATCCATGGTTATCCATGGGCTCTTAGTTACTTGCTTAGATCACTTGCCTTGCATTTTCAATTGTTTGAAATGGTGCTTTGTGTGTGGGTTTGAAAATGTTTTGAAAAAGATGCCTTGTCTAGGCAACCGTTGTAACAATTCTTTACTCGAATGTTTTACAAAGGTGTGTGTCTTTTCGAAAAGATATTTCAAATGTTTTTGAAAGTTGTTTTGAAAGTGTTTGTGGAGTGTGTTTTGAAAAATGGAAAGGATTTGTTTTGCAAGTTGGTCAAGTAACCAAGAGCTATCTACCCTAAATTTCTCAAAGGTCTTTCCTATGTTTTAACCCTTTTAACAATATTGTTCCACCATTGCATTTGGTGGACAATCTTGTGTTAGGATGTTAACGGGACAGGCGCGAGTCATCGTTTAGACCATGAATGCAATAGTGTCAAGTGTCTTTGGCAATTTTTTTCTTTAAGGGACTTGATCATTTTTTAGGCAACTTGAGAAAGCGTCATCGAGGGACTATGATCATTTTGATTTGTTTAGTTTTGCCAAAGAAACTCAACATGCAACATGGCCCATTATTGAAGGCAACAAGTGGAGTAACCCTAAGGGTGCAAGTGTGATTGGTGTTGTCCATTTTCATACTTTTTTATCTTTGAATTAGGTCAAACTATTTATTGTTTGATTTTTGCATACAAATCCTAAGTCTATCATGGCATAATTAGAAAGCTTAAAAATGTGGAATTTAAAAGTCCTAAATTATTACAACATAATTATGGGGATGGGGGTACAAATGTTCAAATGGGGAATATTTAGCAAGAAATTTAATCTAGACTATTACATCCATATTGAATATACAAATATTAATTGTACAATAATTAAATAAATAAATATGCAAAATGTATTTATGCACAAAAATGTTTTTTTATGTATGTAAAAGTGTTTTTTTCAATGTAAAATATACACAAAATAAATAAAGTCAATTTTTGGATATTTTTATGTTTTAGGGCAAAACCCTAGTTTTCTAAATAAATAGTATTTATTACTTATATTATATACAATACTTTGTTAATTATATACAAAAAATAAAAAAAAGTATATTGTGAGAAAAAAAGTATTTTTGATGTCATATACTAATAAAAATAAAAATGTGTTATTTTCATATTTTTATCCTAAACATTTAATAAATATACAAGTATTATATTATATATATTAAATATACTAAATATGTAAAAATAAAAATATTAATTATTTACAAAAAAAGTATATTTCTTAGAAAATGTTTTCAAAAAAAGTAAATAAAAATGATGGCTGAAAAGATATTTTTTTTATGTTATTTTTAATGTTTTAAATAAAAGGTATTTATTATTTTACATGTATGAATTCAAATAAAACAAATAAAATCTAAATAAAATGCAAAAGTGGGTGGAAAAATATTTTTAATATTTTTTATGTTTTGACAAAAAATAATAAGTCAGAAGAAAAAATAAAAAGTCAAAAATAATCAAATTATCACACAATGGGCCAAGGGGGTGTAAGTGGAAAATGAGGGTGTAAACAGAAAAAGCAAACTCAGGCCCAGCCCAAGTCCACCTTCTTCAACCTCCAGCCAGTTCTGTCAAAAAACGCGCACCATCCATGCTTGATTCAAACTTCCTGATTCTTTGACTTTTAGCAAAAACTCACAACATAAACATTATAGAGCATCATGTCACGATTCTAAACATATAAAGAAGTTATTCTAACTCTCAGAAATGAGAGAGAATTTCTTCTTCCCCAATTCCTGACCTAAGTTTTTTCCAATGTTCAGGTTCAAAATTCTCTCAGCACACACAACATAAATGAAAAGTAAGTATATGGGTAGCTTCAGGGCCATGAGTAGGACATACTTTCTTCACAAACTTAAGCCTAAATATGCTTGGATAGGGAGATAGAAGTTCACATTTTACCTGTCTCAGCTTGACTCGAACAGAGTAATATGGCCCACTTCAATGGTGTTTGAGGACTTGTACAACTTGCTTGAGGTCCCAGGAACCTTCTCCTATGCTTGGCTTGCTTTGAATCTTACTGAATCGAGCTATGGAAGTCAACCTACACAGATGAAAAGTGAAAATGGCAACCTTGGTTATGGATGTTACAGTTCAAGTTCAATGATGGGAATAGCTTCAATGGATGGTAGGGAATGTGTTGGAAGTGGTTTTAGCCAAAACGCACGACAAGAATGGACTGTGGGATTCAAGTTGTAGCCTATGCCCTTCTTTTGCCACAAAACTGTGATTTTCTGTATGAGGAGGGATCAAGGGTATTTTGGTCGTGCTTTAGGTCAGTTAGGGAGTATGAAATGTGTTTGCCAAGTTTGTTTTGGTTGTTCTTTGCAGGTATGAGAGTTATTGTTCAAGATGCAAGTTTTCTTCTTATCTAAGCAAAGTTTGTCAAGTTGGGTTATAGGCTCCTACAAGCCCCTCAAGCATGCTGCATTTTCTCTTCTTGATCAGTGGAATTTATCCATAAACTTGTGCCTCAAAGATCTGTTTGTACCTCCAAGATATGGACTTTAACATAAAGCATTGCTTTACAAGAATGGCAAAAATGCTTTTTCCATATATGGATTAATTCTTTGTGTAATGACTATATGGACAAAATAATGCTAGAACACAATGGATTGGCATTAAATTATTGAGTAAGAATGGGATTAGAAGCCTGTAATCTAGCTTGTACAAGCTGATTTCAAAAATGCCAATGTTATGAACATGCATTTGGCTATGAACAAAGTGACTTTTGCCCATCTTTGCAAATTCGAATCTCCCTAACCACAAGGGTGTTTGATGAGTTCTTGGACAATTTGGAAAGCTTGGAATGTATACTACAATCCATCTTTGTAATGCAAGTTGAAATTCCAAGTGGAAGCATGTGAAAAGTGGCCATGAAGTTGGGCAAAAATCCTGCCTAAAATAGGTCAAAACTTTTCTAAGTTAAAGATGTTTTGCACCCTTGTTCCAAAAATCATAACTTGAACTAAAAGCTTCTTTTGAGGAAACTTTGTGAATCAAAGTTGTATATTTTGCAATGGACTAAAACTTTCATGTTTTCAGTTTTGTTTGAATCCAAATGTATCTTGATGAAAAAATGGGACAAAGTTTGGAAAAAAATAAGGAAATTTTATAACTTAGAAAATTTCTAAGTTATGAAATTTCTTCATTTTAAACCCTAATTTGTAAATTTGGATTTCTTGATGAACAAGTTTCATAATTTGACATGTCTTGATGAAAAATGAATCTTTGCACTTGATTTTGACCAAAGAGTCAAAGTTTGACTTTTCAGTATACAGTCAAATTTTGATCAGTTGACTGAAAAATTCATTTGTCAATCCTGTGCATTTGGGACTTTTTGAACTTGTTGAATGTGTCAAGACCATGCCATTGAGTCCTTGAGGCCATATGTGAGCTTGGTTTGCCATTGGCTAGGTCAAACAGTCAAAAATTGCCTTTGTGCAGCCAAAACCCTAAAAATGACCATTTTGCCCTTTTGGTGATCTGATCAAATTTCTTGTGGAATTATGATCCAAACTTGACCAAATGGTTCATATGAATTCAAAATGTTGGTGTGGGTCAAAAATCATGAGGTTTGACTGTCAATTGACCACATTTGACTTTTTCCCAATACATCTGATTTCTAGGTCAATTGTCCAATTGACTGGGCAAAGATTGGAATCAAGGCTTGAAACTTGGTATGGGTAAACTTGTGAGTCCAATATGAAGCATGAAAGTCATTTTGGGAATTTTAAGTCAAAACATCTTTGTGCAAACTCAAACCCTAATTTGGGTCAACAGTGTAAGGAGGAGTCTTGAGCAGAGCCAACCCTAACTTGATCTTGGGTTCCAAGAGTCTTGTGGTGAAAAATGTTGATGAAATGAGAGGGAAAATTTTGGGGTACAACAGTTAGGTTGAAAATGACTTGTATATTTATAGAGAAAAGTTTTTGGAGCTTGAAACAATCAAAATCAAGAGATCACATGTTACGGTTATGTGACTTGATTTTGAAGCAAGCTTAACAAACATGGTTCCAATACAATGGTACAAGGGCTTGTAGGGTGGATAGAGGCTTTAAACATGTTGCATCTAAGCATACATGTTGAGTGTTATCATAAAAAACAAGTTAGAGGCTCAAGACAAGTTGACTTTGTGATTAAAGTCACTTTTCCAAAATGGAAGTGTGAACTCTGTTCCATAAATGGAATGATCACTTGGACAATGGCTCAAGCTCTTAGATCATAGCTCAACTAGTTGTGTAAACATCTGATTATGGATAGATTTGTAAGTCAAGAGGCCTGCAAATTAAGATTATGCAGCATAGTTGTGGGATTTGGTTATGTGTTCTTCATGAAGATGACCTAAAATTCAAGAATGGATGTCCAACTTCATCTCTTCGAAACTTCTAGATCAAGCATGATCTCTTCAAGTTATTGGACATTTTGGAAAGCTTAAAACACTGTATAAACCTTCATGTTGACCACTTTGGCTAAATAAACTTGGAACTTGGTGAAAAATTGTAAAGAAGTTGGGACAAAAAATCTTCCAAACTTGATGAAAAATTCACTAAGTGTTTTAGTAAAAATGTCATGACTTCATGAGCCTATATCTTCAAATCTAAGCATTTTTTGGACATCAACCCTAAGGGACAAACATGTAGAATTCATCAAGATCTACAACTTTCATTTTGAAAGTTTTCCTTGAAGCATCTTGTATCTTGGTGAAAAATTGTTATGAAGTAGTGAAATTATCAAGGTAAAAAACACTTAGAATTTTTCGAAGTATTGGAAACTTTGACTTTTTGTGGACTTTCTTGACTTTCTTGATTCTTGATGATCAAGTTTTATATTTTTTAATATCTTGATGAATCTTGATCTTTGAAATTCAATGTTGATCAAAAAGTCAAAGTTTGACTTTTTGTGTATTAGTTGACTTTTTATCAGTTGATTAAATTTCAACTATCAATCCATTGATCTTGAGAAATTATTTGAGCCATGAAATTAGGTCAACATGTTGTATTTTAGTCCTTGAGATCATGCTTAAAGCCATTAGGTCATGTACTAGGTCAGAAGTCAATGATCAGTAATTCCCAATCAAAACCCTAATTTTGACAAGTTTGTCCCTATGATGATTTGAATGCTTTTATTGAGGAATTATGATCAAACCTTGATCAATTGATAAATATGACTTCAAAATGTTGATGTTGGAAAAAATCATGAAGTTTGACTGTACTTTGGCCACAATTGACTTTTTACTCAATATAATTGATTTTTAGTCATCTGAGCAATTAACTGAGCAAATTTGTGATGAAAGACTTGAAACTTGGTATGAGCATTATTGGAGACCTATAATGAACCATGAAAGTCATTTTAAGCATAAAAAAAATATAATTGTCCTTGAGAAAACCAAAACCCTAATTTGGAGGCTTAGTGCTTAAGAGGTGAGCTTGTCTGATCAAACCCTTGAGAATCCTTGAGCATTTGAGATCTTGGGTGAGAAATGTCTTGAGAAAAGAGAGGGAAAATTTTGGGGTACAACAACACGACAGACAATATGTTAGAACATCCTATAATATATCCTACAAAAAACCACAATAGAAGTAGCAGTATAAGCAGAAACAATACAGTCTCAAGACTCTCATGAATGATAGTCATGCTCCCCCTAAAATGTTGCATAGCAAGAAACATCACTAGACCAGACTCACTAAAACTTTTCTCCCCTTTTTTAGCCAAAAATTGACAAAGAAATAAGAAGAAAAAGAAACTGAAACAAAAGAAACAAAAGAAGACTTAACACTGACTCAAAACAAACAGACCAAGGACAAAAAGCAAACATATCCTATACTTGATGCAAGACTAATTGCATCGAACTGACTCAAAATAAATAATAGAAAGAAAAAATAGACCCACCCAAAGAGACAAAAATTAACGAGACACAAACAAAAGACTCAACTGAAACAAAAGACTTAAGTAACCCATACTCAAACTTTGTTTTTGTTTTTATTGTTCCCCCTTTTTTTAAATATATACAAACATAAGATGACAAGAATCCAACTAACCAATCTTTCCACCAGAGTTAATGAAGTTGACCCAGTTTTCATCAGCATCTGAGTCTGAATCATGTAACTGAACATGATTTTTTTGAGGAACTTCATCTTTTCACATATGTTTTCCATGTCTTAGATGCTCCAGTTGATGTTCTAACATATGTCACTATGTTAGACTCCACCTTCTTTGGATCATAATTCACTTCCTTTTTTGTTTGCAACACTTGGAATCTTTTAACATCAACATTTTTGGAAGATTTCTCATGGTTGAAATGCAGCTTGTGAGGATGATGAGGTAATAAGATATTTAAATACAAGGAGAGTTACTTTGTTTATAACAAAACCTTGCTTATAACGATAAATCAGTCAATGGAAGCATTTTTAGAAAGAGATAAAATCATCCTTATTAAAAGTGCATTACTCATCATAGGAGAGAGGTACGTGTTTGTTCAACTTTTTCTTCTTTCTATGCTTTGACTATTGGAAAAATGTTACAACATTTGAATGACATTCTCCATTCCATTGAAAACGATTTTCCTAAGATTGCATGTATCCCAAGATGAAGGAATATAGTTGGAAAGCTTACCAAATAGTTGCTACCATAATTCTTCAAATGTACAATTCCAAAGTTACCCCTCAAATTCTCAATGTAACTTACATCTCAAGTTATGATGAAAATACTTCCTATTGCTTCTCAGACTACCAGGCTTATGAGTGTCAATATTTTCCTGTAACAAACCTCTGACACAATGTTGACTTGAACCCATGACTTTATTCTGCAAGCAGAATATAATCCTCGAGTATCTTCATTGTAGCAGCTTGTCACATTATAATGTCATGACATCTAGGTTGACATTATACTCTTTCAGTAACCAACCCAATTGAAAACACATCTTCCTTTAGCAAAGAAATTATCCTTAAAGATAGAAAATGATTAAATAGTTTTATATCTAAAAGACAAGATTGTTTCTTAAACAAAACATCCTCATTTCATACTATCTCCATTAGACTTGACCAAAAGCTTTTACTCCAAGACTTACCATCATTAGAAACTTCATCTCTGAAACAAATGATGATCACAAAACTCTAATAAAATCCAAATAATGAACTCCCTTTTTGAGAAAACTTTTCTTTCTAGAGAATTTTCTTATTTAGTGTATGCTAGTCTTTTAGAGTCTACCACATTTTCTCGAGTATCAATCTGCTGAGATGATGTTTCAACATCTGGTTTAAACATCAGTTCCTTCCTCAATGAATTAATCATTGACTTTTGGTTCTGAAGTTAACATCACTAAAAAGTATTTTTCTTATTATAGTAACTCATAAGCATACCTTATTCTCTTTCAAAGGGTATATAAGAATCTTTGCAGACTTCACTGATAATAGATTTTTCTTTGCTATAGATCACAAAATAAAATCATATACATGAGTCTCTATCCACCAGGATACTCATCTTACATTGAAATAATCGAATTCATATAATAGGTTCTAGAGCTTTTGCAAATGTCTAATGTTTCACCTTTTGGTGTGACATCTTGATTTCATCTTCCTTGACCATCAAGCAAGAGGATAAGCAATTAAATACTTGTGGAATCCATAGATAACAATTTCTTTTAAATCCTCATAGGAACTTCATACATCTCATTAGAGACAAAAATATCCCTTCCTAATGACATTTACCTTCAGACCTTATCACTGACTTATGTTTAACACAATAGTCATTTGTCCTTTAGTAAGAAGAGCATTACCAAAAACATAGAAAATCCATCTTGTATTCTTCAGTTATCCAATGACCTTGATCTTCCCTTTTAGTATCATCACCAAAAGAACAAGTTGATAGAGTGAGACTAAATAAACCACGAGAAACACCCTTACTGCAGTCAAGTGTCTGGAGCAGTCAGTACCAAAATACCAATCATCTTAGTTGAATTTGTAAAAAAGGTATGAGAAATAAGGCAATTAACACCTTCCCCGAGTTTAACCACTTCTAGGTTAACCAATGTTGAGTCTGACCTTTGAGGAAGTTAAAGAAAACAAAAAACCATGTCATGATCACCTTTTTCACAGAAGAAACATCTTTAGTGCATAAATATGCTTTTAGCTTGAGTATTCTGATGTCCAACACAATGTTGAGACATTTTGATTGACTTCCTTGACTCAGCATGCCTTTTGATGAAAATAACCTTTTATTACTTGAGTTTTCTCTTATCTAATTATAGCTTGAAACCCCATCCCCTTTAGGCTTCAAATCATCTTCCCACTTGAAGAAAATCTTCCAACTAATCTGGACAATCCTTACAAAATTGATCATGAAATAAAATTTGGGGATTGATAGAGTCACCTCACCTTGCAAGTTATAGATGGTAGACAAACCTTCGTTCTCTTACATAAGATAAGAAATAGTCACCTAATCTACATCAAAAGTCCATCTTCCATACAAACTAGTAACATCCTTGGTAAATACATAATCAGGAATACTTTTCTTATTAGACCAAGAAATAGAAAACCCATATAGTTGCTCTTTGAGATAGGTAGGGAATTATGCTCCAAAAAGATCAGAGGTATTCACACTTATTTTACTAAATGCTTTGACATGATTAATATTTTACTCCAGCTTCAGCCTTTTCTTGAGTATTATAGACTTGTTGATGATAGTACAAATGTACTGAACATTTGATTTAGACATATTGTCTATTCTCCTTAAAAACTGTCTGGATTGACTTCCAAGGAACACAATAGAAATAAAACACCTTTCATTAGAGACTAGAACACAAGCTCCTACAAAGTTGAGAAAAAAATGTTCTTGTCCTTCTTCAATGGCTTGTCACTTTTATGTCAAACCTCTTAAGTAGAGATCTGGGTATCTTCTTCTTGATCAGCCTCACATTTGAACTCTTTTTCTTCCAAACACCCTTAGACGTGCCTTTATGAGTGGACTTAAGAATTTCCCAAGTATATTTAGCCAAAATACAAGTGATAAAAAGACTGGAATAAAACACTTATCAATTTCATTGATTATAATATTGATAACTTCAAATTTATAGAGACCTAACTCATACTCTTCCCTTCCGTCTTTTAAACATCAGGATTCTTCCAACCTGACGGACTTCACAGTTCTACTATCCATTAATTACCAAAATGATATCACTCTAGATTTTTAAAAGAAAATAGTATCATAAATATACCTCCATAAAGCTCACCCAATAGACCAGGGTTTCTGCTTTGATGCCAATTGAAAATTTCTGGCACTTGCAACATATGTTAATACTGATGTCCCAACATTATAACAACGTCACTATAGATGTTACAACATCTCCTGATAGATATATTGTAAGTAATATTGAAACTAAACTGCAAAGTGATAAATAACACATAGAGTTGTTAATCCAGTTCAGTGCAACATCACCTACATATGGGGTCTACCATGCCATGAAGGAAATTCACTATGAAAGTATTAATTCAAAGCTTAAACAGTCCCAATTTACAACTTATCACTTAATCACTACCTTGTGCAACTTCTACCTATAAATCATCATCTAGATATGAGAAATCCCATCTCACTTCCTAATATCCTCAGTGATATCTAATAGTCCCAATCCTAGTGACTGTATCAAGAACAACCCAAGTTAGAAGATTACACTTCAAATACAATACTCAAATCTTTTGCTTAAAAGCTTCAAGAGTGAGAACAATAACTTGACAAATTGTCAAGTAACAATCAGTCTACCACATAGTATCAAAAGATAGATGGGTGACTTACACCCACACAAGAGACTCTCAAAACCTAAGACTCTAAGGTTCCCCTAATATACAAATTATGAAAAACTTAATTGAAATAATTGACACATTAGGTTTAGGTCTTCTCTTTCAATACACCTCTGCAGTCCATGGGCTTTAAAATCTGCATCCAGTTATTTCTTGATCCACGAGCTGAGTGATGCACCGATTGTGCAGCAAAATCTCTTTAAATCTTGGAACAAATAATAACAAATTTCATAAATTGTCTAAAGGCCTAAGTAGTAACTTATGTACAACTGGAGATATAAAACTTGTTCTAGATTAAATCTTCTTGACCTGCAAAATTTACTGAGACATATCCAAAAGAAATATCACGAAATCCAATTAAATATGTCAAGATTTAAAACAGAGTGTACATGTTTTGGTGCAAAATGTCACAACATCTGACAAAACATCTTTCTTTAATGAACCTTCCCGACATGTTAGAACATCTTCTATAACATCTTTGTTATGAACCATATTTTATCAAAAATTTTGCCAATCCCAAAACTATGGTACGAACAGTTAGTCTCGTTTCCATGAAAATCTTGGAGCGGTTAATATTCAAGCTCCTAAACAAATTTTGTGAACTTTTAACACGAGTTGAGCTCACGTACCTTAAACGTAGGTTTTACCATGGGCTAACCAATAACCTGTGAGGTTTTAATACCGAGCTAATCACGAACCTATCAAGATTTTAATACCGGGTTAAGCTTAAACTTAACCATGGTTTTAGCCTGGACTAATATTGAACATAAACAAGGTTTTGATCACACAATCCACAAACTAAAGCTTTTACGAGATTAGTTTCAAACCCACCAACAATACCTAATTGGATAATATTCAACTAAGGTGTAAACAAAATTTCCCTTGGTAGATTTATAAATCTAACTTTCCGTAATTACAATTTTTAACTTGCAAAAAGAACTTCCTCAAAAAATCACCTCGGTTAAAACTTAGTGAGAGAAAGTAAACATAAGAAAATTTTAGAGAGAGATAGTGAGAAGTATGAAATGAAACTCGGTTCTGGATTATAGGCTAGAGGCTGGCTCAAAAAGGAAATTAATTTTTATTCATTATAATACTTGCTAATTGATTAACACATATTTTCAATCAATTAGATAACACAAAATAGTCTATTATCAAGTTCAAAAAGGAAAGGAAAGATATTTAGCCATTACACATCATTAGGATGCTATCATAATCGCTTAGGGCTCAAATTTTAAACTGAGCCAATCGATTAGGGTAATGTGCTAATCGATTGGAAAAGAAAATACTTTGCCTGGAGCTATTCTAATAGCTCCTAACTTATTTGGCACGACTTCAAGGTGTTTTCCAAAATGTTTTTTTAATAAAAATGAGTTTAAAAAGTGTTTTCGTGTGTGTGTGATTTAGCCAGGCACTTTTATAAGAACACCCTCGTGCTTTACAAACTATTCACTCAAACTAATTAAGGTATGGCTTTCTTGCACTTCAAGACTTTGTCAGATGCTTTTTCTTTCTTATAGACACTTGCTTGAGTTTGCTTGAGATAAGGCTTGAGTTATATTCCATTTGTTTTCCATCATCGAATAGTCAAGTTTATCAAATACTAATACTTAGGTTTGTATCTTTATCCACTCAACCGTTTATGCTTGGCTTTTCAGAAGACATTAATTGTCATCATCAAATGTTTTTGTCTTTGTTAAAAGCATATCATCAATAAAACAAGGTTCCACAACTTTCGCCATCAAATGTTAAGGGGACCAGTAGCCATATGGTGGGTTAGTGTCACAACCTACATAACAATCCAAGACATTCAAGGAGATTGGGAACACTTCAAGGCAATATATTTTGGAAAATTATTTTCCAAATAGTTCACGGGGTCAAGAAGAGTAGAGTCCCTACAAACTTAGGCAAGGAAACTATGTTCAGAGTACTAGACCCAATCAATCACCCCAATGCAATGCTTGCAAGAGGCCTCACTTTGAAGAACAAAGATTGGACTAGCGAGATATTTTAATTTCCAAAATTAGGGCCTCGTGGTGATAGATTATCATAAGCATATAACCTAAAAGACACTAATGAGAGGACCCAGTATAGCAGGATGAGTCTACATGTTGAATTTAAAGAAAGCCAATGGAAGTAGTGATTTGATAGTCGATACATGTTATATGCAGAATCAACCACCTTTTGTTCTTTTGATTGTAGAGAAATGCACTTATTATCTCAAATAAGTATGTGGAAATACTTGGGTTGGAAGAAATGGTACTAGCTTCCCTAATGGTAGTAGCTACAACTACGAATAGTTGTGTAGGGACCTATTTAGTATGTGATAGTTGTTTGACAATTGTGGATGATCGTGCCTTTCTGTTTAACTTAATATGTTTTCCTTTCAAGAGGATATATATATATGGTGTTGAAATGAACTAGATATCTACTAGTTCAATATATGTTGGTTGTAAAGAGATTGACATTTTCATACCCAAAGAGACAACAACACCAGATGCAGTGATTTTTACACTTTTGGAATGTATCGTCAATGTAAACCACTATTATTGTACCCAAAATTTTCTCTCTCATTTCTCAAGGATTCTCCCACAAGATCTCCCATGAAATCAAGTTCGCAGTACTGATACATCAATTTAAGTTTGGAATTGGCGCAAGGGCAAAATGGTCAATTGCATTCTGAAAAGTCAAACTTTGACTTTTCGATCAAAATCAAGTTTCAAGAATCATACTTCATTAAGGCATGTTGGAATATGGAGTTTATTTCATCAAGAAAATCAAAAGTCAAAATTACTTTGGAAAAGTCAAATTTAAAATACTTAGAAATTTTTCCAAGTGTTTAAGAAATGTGACAAGTTCAGAATTTCTTGCCAGATTTTCACCATGATGTAAGATGATTCTAGAAGAACTTCTAACACAAGAGTTGTAGATCTCAATGAGATCTAAAACATTGTGGAACAGAACTTCTCCTAGAAATGCTAGGATTTCAAGTTATAAATCCTTGAAGACACGTCCATGAAACTGAAACACTCAGTAAATTTTGGGCCTTTCAAAGACAGATTTTGGTTAGAACTTCTGGACTAGTTTTCACGAAGATCCAATCAGAATTTGCAAGAGTAATTCAAAGAGGGTCTACAAAGAGTATTACAAGCTTTCTGGAAAGTCTAAGAACTCCTTCAGAACATGCTGGAACAGGGAGATTCGAAGATTAGAAGTTGGATGTTCGTTCTAGGTTGCGCTGATACTGAACTTCTGATCCAGATTAAGCTATGATACATAATCTCATATTGCAGGATTTCTGTTTTTATAAGTCTCATCATCATTTAATGCTCACAACCAATTTTGAGTCTTTATCCAAAGGATTTCCCCACGTGTGGCTTAGAAGTACATTGTTGTCCTTGAAAATCAAACTTTTGTACAAGTTTATGTTGGGCTCATGCTTTGCTTTTGCTTCTGAGGGTACTTTTCCTTAATTTCTGTTTACAAATCCAGCTTAAGCGCGACTAAAGTTTCTAACCACCATACTTGTTTAAACTTCCTTCAAGAACAAGTCAGCACCCTAGCATATGACGGTTGTACCCTTGACCTCTCCAAGCTACAAATTCCTTGCCTATAAATTGAACTTCATTTGCAACTGTAAAAAGGTCGAAAATTTGGAAATTAGCCTGGAAACTAAAAGCATAAACACAAAACCTGCTAAGCTTATGTTTCTTTTCACGCCCAAACTCTAACTTCCTTGCATATCTCTTGGCCAAATCACCCACTCAGTTTCTAACATACATTTAGAAACAATCCCAATTTCTTTTTACAGACTGCAATTCCATCTCCACCAACTTCCATTTCAGAATCAGAACTTTTCTTCTTGGCTATTCTAGAATTTTCCAGCCATTCATAGCTCAAGTTAAAGGTTGTTCCAGCCTTCTGAGCACGTGAGAAAGCTAGCCAGAACATCACAACAGCCAGAACTAGGCTCTAGTTCACAGAACATTTCCCAGCTGCAAGGCAAGCTTCTGCTGACACTGATCACATCACTTAGGCATTGATAGGCTTACATGTTTAAAAATACAATGTAGACATCCTGACTCTGATACTGTACATATTCATAAATTTCATGTATCTTTGCCTAAGTAGAGAGAATCTCAACTCAGAACTTATTGAGGAAATTAGGATTCAGAATTAGGATTAGCAGAGACATGCTTGTTTCTGATTTACAGTCCTGATATTTTTATGTTTCTGAAACCATGATGAAACCATCCATAACTGCTATGTCTGCATTTTCTATTTTGTTGAGAAATGACTAAACTGCAGATTCTCTGATTAGCATGGAGAAGGAGATGAAGTTCATCATCAGAACTTACTTTGTGTTATATGTTTATGTTTTTGCTTCTAATACCGGATGTATAGCCACCCCAGTGGTAGAGAGCGCATGCATAAAACATTAGTGCCAAGGGTCCTGAGTTCTAGCCCCAAAAACACCCTTTTTGTGTTTATTTCTTAACATTTTCACCCCATTAGATGGATCAGAACTTCTAGGTCAACCCCCTTTAGTTGTTTGTCAAAACAGTGATCCCAGACTAGAACTTCTAGACATCCCCCATCCAATAGAATTGACACCTCACAAACTCATTGTTGCACCCCAAAAATTTCCCTCTCACTTATCAAGAATTTCCTCACAAGATCTCCTTGAGCTCAAGACTGCACTAGGGTTTGATCAGCTCAAGACACCTCCTTAGGCACTGATGAACAAAATTAGGGTTTGAGTTTGCACAAGGATTTTTGAAATATCAATGCTTCATATGACTTTCATGAACCATTATGGAGCCCCAAGATTACTCGTGTCAAGTTTCAAGCCTTGGATCACACTTTTGATCAGTCAATTGAACAATTGACCTAAAAGTCAACTGTATTGGAGGAAAAGTCAACCATGGCCAATTTACAGTCAAACCTTATAATTTTTATCCACATCAACATATTAAACCCATATGTATCATTTGATCAAGTTTGGACCACAATTCCTCAAGAAGTTTGATCAAATCTCCAAAAGGGCAAAATGGTCAAAATTAGAGTTTTGACTGGGAAAGGGCAATTTCTGATTTTTTGACCTAACCAATGGTCAATTGGTTTAAGGCATGATCTCAGGAGTCCAATTGCATCATTTTTACCTAACGACATGATTCAAAACATTGCAAATCCATTGGATTGATAAATGAATTTTGCAGTCAACTGATCAAAAGTCAATTGTATACAGAAAAGTCAAACTTTGACTTTTTGGTCAAATTTAAGTACCAAAGATCACAATTCATCAAAACATGTCAAAATATGAAACTTATTCATCAAGAAATCGAGATTTCATTTTGAAAAGTCAAAATTCTAAACAGAAATTTTTTTAAGTGTAAAAAATTTCTTATTTTTTCATAACTTTGAGCAATTTTTTCATTATGATGCAAGATGATTCAAAGGAAACTTCCAACATGAAAGTTGTAGATCTCCATGAAATATACAACTTTTATACACACAACTTCTTCCAAAAGTACTTGTATCTCAAGTTATAATTTTTTGAACATAGTGTCATGAAACTAAACACTTAGTGAAATTTTGCCCTAATTTGGTCAGGATTTTGACTCAACTTCATGGAACTTTTTCATATAGTTACAAGGGTAATCTTCAAAATCAATTCAAAGATGACTTGTAAAGCACATTGCAAGCTTTCCAAAATGTCCAAGAACTCCTTGAGATCATTCTTGAGTAGGGAGAATCGAAGAGATGAAGTTGATGTTTTATCACATGAGGTACAAGGCATTTTGTGATGGACAAGAATCCAATTTCAAACCTATGCTGCACAATCTTGTTTTGCGGGCTTCTAAACCTCAAGATCTCTCCATTATCAGAAGATTACACTTTCTTTTGAGCTATTATCCAAGTGTTCCAAGCATTGTCCAAGCCAATTTTCCATTTCTGGAAGAAAGCTACCATTCCATTCTTGAAAAGTTGCTTTAACCACAAAGTCAACTTGTATTGAGCTTCTAACTTGTTCTTTCTGCACACATAACTCCTATAAACCAAAATCAATGTTTCTAAGACCTAAGAAAAATCAAAACATGCTTGTACAATACTTGAGATTTGTCATTTCACTTTTCTTCAAAAACAAGTTATAGAGCCACAACCCTATAACTTAGAAAACCGGAGTGATTTTGTGCTCTAATCTTTTCCATACATATTAACAAGTTTATTGCAAGCTAAAGCACGATTTCAAGCATCCTAAAACTCTCCCAAACACCCTTGCTGCACAAAACTGCTCAACTTGACAATTTTGAGCCAAAACTCTCCATCTCCATTTCCACTCGTGCGTTTTAATTCTTAATCATTCAAACACCTTACATACATCATACACAAGTGATCCAGGCCCATGTTTCAAGACTGTAACCCCTCCATCACTATCCACCATTTTCAAATATCAAGCTTGCAGGTTGACTTGAGTAGGGAGATTCAGGGACTTTCAAAGCAAAGTAAGAGTTAGAATATACTCAAGGAGGTCCAGGCAAGCTAAACAGATCATCAGGCCATCTCCAAAGTTTCTCAAACTCCACTCACGACTCCACCTGCAAGAGGTAAGTTTTCAAACTTCCATCTCTTCATACAAGCATCATTTGTTTCTGATTTGTGAAGATAACATGTAGATATCACTGCTCTAAAACTGACCATGTTCATAGTTTTCATTTATATTGATTGTATGTAGAGAATTTCAGATTTGAACTTTCTGAAAAAAATTAGGTTTCAATTTAGGGCCAGCAAAATTAATCTTCACTTTGACTTTTAGCTTACATAAGTTATATGGTTAGATTCATGAGGAAAAATAACACAATTTTCATATTTGCATTTTCCATTTTTGTTGAGAAATGAATGAGATACAGATGGTCCGGCTGGCTGAAGGTTGAAGACGAAGTACAGGTTATAGAGACGTTTTACCTAATGTATTTATTGTTTCATTTGTATTAACGGATGAACAGCCACCCCAGTGGCAAAGGTAGAGCGCGTGTGTATGGAAGGTCATGGATTCAATATCCAGCGCTACCTTTTGCCATTATTTTTTAGCATTTTTCTCATTTTTGTTAAACTAGGCGTCTGGGCTTCCAATAAGTGGGCCTTGTGTTTTTTTTGCTGACTCTTAATCCCTGCTTTACTTCAGCACCCCCCTGATCCATTATTTCTTTATTTCATTTTTTATATATTTTATTTTACTTTCATATTTGCTTTTATTATTTTTATTATTACTATTAACATTACTTTTATTATTATTAACAAAAAATCCAAAAATATTTATTTTATTATTTTTTGCATTCATATTTATTTGATTTTCTTAGAAAACAAAAAGGCCAAAAACATTTTCTTTTAACAAATTAATTTCTTTTTTAATAATTAATATTTAGGTTTAGTTTTAAATATTATATTATTTTCTTGTAAATAAAATTAATTTAGAACTTAGGTTTTTTTTTTAATTAATCAATTTCCATATTATTTTATTAATTTAAAACCTTTTCATAAAAAACCCTAAAAATACTGTTTTTAAATTTAATTTCTTTCTTAATTAACTTAATTAATTTTAATTAATCGTTTTTCTTAATTAGATTTAGGTTAAAACCTTTTCATGAAAACCAAATAAAAATAATTTCTTTTCCATTTGCATTTGTGCATTTTTATTCAATTCTTGTACATTTATTCAATATGGTTGTAATAGTTAATTAGATTTAATTTTCTTGCAAATCCCCATTTGTAATTTGTACATCCCCTCCCCTAAATGATGTAATAGAATGGTAATTTTAATTCCCGCAATTTATCGCTTTATATACAAATGCTAGTAATTAGGATTTTGTATGGAAAGATTAAAACCAACCAAATAGAAAACCCTAATCAAAGACAAATACATGCATGTAAATCAACACATTTGCACACATACACCCTTAGGGTAAACCCACTTTGTTGCCTTACAAAAATGGCCATATTACGCATGTGAGATATCTTAGCAAAATAAGCAAAATACAAGATCATAGTCCCTCGATGACGCTATCTAAGTTGCTTATAAATGATCTTAGTCTCTAAAAAAGAATGCTAAGATACCTTGCAATATTGCTAATCATGGTTATACGATGACCCACACCCGTCCCATTTACATCCAAAGATAGGGTTGCTTACCAAATCAATGGTAAGACAACAATGTCAAAGGAAAAGAAAATGAACAAGAAATACATTTGAGTAGGTAGATTGCTCCTAATTACTTGCTCCATTTCAAAACAAACATCCTTGCTATTTTCAAAATAATCACATATACTTTCAAACATCTTACAAAATTGAAAACATTTTCAAAAGATCAAACATCTTTGTATACATTCTTACGAACGAGAATCATTACAAAGATTGCCTAAACAATGGCCTCTTTACAAAATACTTTCAAAAACTACACAAAGCACAATTTCAAACAAAAAGCAAGTGGCAAGTAACTAAGAGCCCATGGATAACCATAGATGAAAAGGGTGCTAATACCTTCCCTTTTCATAATCTACCCCCTGAACTCAAGAAACAATCTCAAAGGTATTTCCTATGCTTTTTCACCTTTCCTTTTGGATAAAAGAAAAGTCGGTGGTGACTCTTACTAATCGCAACATTTGCAATCAAACGCAAAACCTTCAAGACAGTTCTCCTACCGTATCACAGAACTGGCGACTCCGTAGGGGAAAATTCTAAAAGTGGGATTACCTTAGGGATATATCACATTTATTTGCTTACATTGTTTGACTTGTATGCTTTACATTATGGTTCTTTGTTTGGGTTTGAATCCTCTACCCGGATTTGGGATACATTATAGCTAAGTAGCAATACGTTGTGGAAATTGTGCGGGGTATACCGACATGGTCTAAGCAATAGCTATGTTAGTGCGACATATTTGTGGATACCGGTAGCCTTTGAGTTAATCAAAGAGAATACGGGGCTGCTGAGTGATGTCATAAAGCACTAATGAACTTTTAGAACCTTTACTTGACCAACTTGGCCTTTAGGATGTAGTGAGATGACCGGCTTTGGTGCAGTCCGAAGTTGGTAGATACTCGACACTACACTCATTGAGATTTGGTTTCTTGAGATATTTCGGTCACCATTAAAGAGGCTTGTGCTGAAACAATGACCAAGGAAACAAACCAGTGATATTGAGCTCCTTAAAACCCGGTTACTATTACTAGGACAGGTTTAAGCCAACTAAACTTCAAGAGGGTACTTACCTATAAAACTCCATACAAGCCTAAACCTAAGGATTTGTTTGTTTTGTTTGTATATGCATACTTGTACATAACATCATGAACATCATGAACATCATATACATCCACTAACCATTTCAAGGATTTTGGGATTCATATTTGTTCTTGTTTTGTAGGATATGGATTCACTTTGCAGGAAAACTATTCAAGTCAACCTTGTAAGAATCCATCCAAAACTTAAGCAGCTAGCTTCAAGGATTCCTGAAAACTCTCCATTCACTGAGAGACATGGTCACCTACTCAACTTGGTCACCTCCAACACAGATGAGGATATGATGAAGGTGCTTTTTTAGTTCTTTGATCCTTTACACCATTGCTTCACATTTCCCGACTATCAAATTGTGCCTACTTTGGAAGAGTTCTCCAAACTCTTGAGGATTCTCATTCTCAATAAACTACCTTTCAACGGTATGGAAAGAGACACAAAGCCAGAAGAGATTGCTCAAGCTCTACACTTGCACTCATCTGATATCACAACTCATTGGGAAACAAGGAGTGGTGTCAAAGGTTTCCTAGCAAAGTTCCTATTTGAGAAAGCCCAAAATTGTTGGAATTACTTGGACTTGCAAGCATTTGTGGAAATTGTGGCTCTCCTCATCTATGGGATGTTTTGTTTCCAAATTCTGACCAACTCATAGATGTCAACATCGTCAAAATCTTCATATCCCGCAACCCGATGCCTACATTGCTAGAATTTATTCTACACTCTTTACACACTCGCACAATGAGGAAAATAGGTGTCCTTATGTGTTGCACTCCTCTCTTGGAAAGATGGTTTATTTCGCATCTTCCCCAATCTGCATTAAAAAATGAGCAAGGTTCAAGGTGGTCACAAAGGTTGATGACGCTCAAACATTCGGACATTCATTGGTGCTCCCGATCCAAAGAGAATGTTATCATTGTCGACCATTGTGGAGAATTCCCTAATGCCCCTTTACTTGGAATTAGGGGAGGTATCACCTAAAACCCCTGCTTAGCCTTAAGACAATTTGGTTACGCCCGAAGGGATGGCCCGCACGAGATGCTGATTCAAGGTCTGGTATTTGACTACGACAACGACAATCAAGGTTTTCACTAGAGATTTATCCGAGCTTGGAGGATGTTAAACAAGGTGGATAGCAAGACTTTGGGGCATAAAAATTCCATCCCTCTTGAGCCTTACCTCAAATGGGTACGAACTCGTGCTCAGAGTCTTATGATGCCTTACCCCTATATTTTCCCGGTAATCATTGAGCCTGTCATGGAAGGAGATGTTCCATACACTATCCTACATCCCGATATGCCCATCTCTCTTGAAGACCTACAAAGAGATTGGATACAACTCAAGGGAGAGCGAGATACTTTCGAATCCTAATTCTACGCAAGCGATAATAAGGTTTTTGAACTCACTAGACTACTTCATGAGGAGCAAACTCTGAATACCTACATCGCACCAAAGAGGATGCGAACTACCTTTTTATCTTAGATTTTTTGTATTATTTTTCCCGAAAAGGAATTGATGTACTTGAGCTTTAACTTGTTAATATAACGTGTGTTTCCTTTTTGTCTAAAACAAATTTGAATCTTTGAAGTCCTTGAAATCATTACATATGCATATACCATTCATCATAACATAAGCAGGTCTTTTGCAACAAGTCTCCTCATCTCTCTATTATTTATTTCATTAAGATGGATCTCGAGCAAACAGTGAAAGACCTCCAAGCTCAGAATACACAGTTTTAATAGTTGCTCTTGACCCTAGCCAAAGGACAAGAAGAGTTGAATATTTTACTGGCTGAGGAGAAGAAAAAGAAGACAAATAAGGTAACCGGAGTCCCAAACATGAGAAGAAGATTTCATGGGCAGACAACAAGGACCTTAGACTTTGCAACGACATCTTGTGAGAGAGACAATCAAGATGGGAAAGTCAAGGAAATAGTTGTCCCGTTAGAATCGGAAGAGGAAGAGGAAGAAGAAGACTATTGTGAAGAACAATACCCTCCAGCTGATGACAAGTATAAACATCTCGAAGAGCGGTTGAGTGCGATGGAAATCCAAAAGTGCCTGGCTTGGACTTTGAGGAATTGGGGTTAGTGTCGGGGATTGTCATTCTTCCCAAATTCAAAGAACCTGTGTTCACCAAGTATGACGAAGTCTCATGCCCTAAAATGCATCTTCGATCCTATGTGAGGAAAATCCAGCCCCATACTGCTGACAAAGACTTATGGGTACACTTCTTCCAATACAGCCTGTCTGGAACTCAACTTGATTGGTTTTACTAGTTAGAAAGAGCCAATGTTCATAACTGAGAAGATCTTGTTGCGGCCTTTTACAAACAATACCAATACAATGTTGATCTTGCGCCTACCCGTACTCAACTCCAGAGTATGGCCATGGTTTCCAATGAAGGTTTCAAGAACTATGCGTAAAAATGGAGAGACTTGGCTGGAAGAGTTCAACCTCCTCTATCTGAGCGAGAGTTGGTAGACATGTTCTTGGGCACCTTGGCTGGTCCATTCTTCAATCACTTGATTGGAAGTTCATCAACAGGTTTTACTGAGTTGATATTGACCGTAGAAAGGGTAGAAGCTGGTATAAAGAATGGAAAGATCCAAAAATATACATCCTCTTCTACAGTTGTAAGGAAGCCATTTATCGGAAAGAAAGAAGTGGTTGTCGTTTATCCTCTGAGAAATCAAGATAGGGTCGAGCGCCGACCAATGGTGGGGGATGTAATGATCCCTAAACCTGGGCCTGATCAATAAAGAAGCAATCAACCAAGGATGGAAAGACCAGTCAGACAATTCACCAGAATTAACATGACCCTATCTCAGGTATTACCACATATATTAAGATCCAATCTAGTGACCTTGAAAGAAGCTCCGAAAAACCCGAATACAAACTCTCCTCACTATCATCCCAATGCCCGTTGCGCATATCACTCTGAAAGTCCCGGCCATGACACTAATAACTGTTGGGCTCTAAAGAACAAAATACAAGACCTCATAGAATCCAAATAGATTGAATTCGATGTGCCCGAAAAGCCAAATGTCATTTCTGCCCCTATGCCCAAACATGGCCATAATACCAATGCCATTGTAGAAGAAATATTTGTTACTTCAGTTGATGAACTTATGTCCAGGCTCCTGACTATTAAAGTGAACTTGTTGAATGCCAGTGTGTTCCCGGGCTGTGATGAAGTTTGTCATTTCTGTTTATCCTTACCAACCAGTTGTCCTTTGTTGAAAGCAGGAGTTTAGTGCCTAATAGATAACAAAGAAATTTTGTTTGAAAAGACTTATGTCCCACATGTTCCTTTTGAAGATGTTTCTATCATTACCATTTCCGCCAATTCTTCCAGGTTCTCCACCAAAAGACCAATTAGAATTACATCAGCTCTGAAAGAAACTCCTTTAATAATTACAATGCCTGGACCAGTCCCGTATTCGTCAGACAAAACCATACCATGGAATTATGGAGGGGATGTCTACTACCATGGTATCAAGCAAGATTGGCCAGTCGCCGAAGATTCGAGTTTCGAGAAAGATAACTCCGATATCAGTAATATTGCAGGAACTAGAAAGATTACCTGGAGCGGATGGATATTCTCTCCAGAAATTGCTCCCTAAAAGCAGTTTCTGGACCCGTAATCATTCATGTTGTTGTTGCTCCTCCAAAGGCTATTTCTGGTCCTACAATCGTCTCCACTAATACTCCAACTGACCAAGCTATTACAATCCCTGCTATCAATCCTACTGACATTCCTGCTACCGAGTTAACTGAGACTCGAGATAAAAGTTTTCTGATTAAGCTTGTCCGGACGAAGGCTCAGTCATTGGCTATCCTTGAGACCTCCCGGAAAGAGATGGAGGAAATTCTGAAGATCATAAAAATAAGAAACTATGATGTAGTTGAACAACTTGGGCAACCTCCCTCTAAAATTTCCATGCTGGCATTACTACTATGTTCCGAGGCGCATGCAAAAGCCTTGGTAAAATTCCTGAAAACTGCCCATGTACCCCAAGAGACATCTGCCGATCAGTTTCAAGACTGCATAGCCAGCTTGACTGCAGATAATGGTCTAGGTTTTTCAGATGCAGATTTAACGCCAAGAGGAAGGAAGCATAATAAGGCATTGCATGTCTCAATTGAATGTAGGGGCACAACCCTGGCTCATGTATTGGCGGACACTGGCTCGTCTCTGAATGTATTGCCTAAAAAAGCTCTTGATAGGCTTGACTGTGAGGGATTGACATTGAAGCCAAGTAACATAGTAGTAAGGGCTTTTGACGGCTCGAAAAGGATGGAACATGGGGAGGTAGACATTCCCTAAAGGTTGGAACCCAAACTTTTGATTCAACTTTTTATGTAATGGATATCTGTCCCTCATATTCCTGCTTGCTAGGCCGACCATGGATTCACAATGTTGGCGCTGTCACTTCTATGTTGCACCAAATGCTGAAATATCTGATTCAAGGGAAGATTATCACCGTTCATGGAGAAGAAGATTATATGATCAACCATCTCAATTCCTCTAGATATGTGGAATTAGATGGTGAATTTATTGAAACCCCGTTTCAACACTTTGAAGAGGTCCCGCAAGATGTGGCAGTAACCAAGGTTGTTCCCAAGATCACAAGGCCTCCACTCCAGATGTCATCTCTGAAGGATGCCAAAGCAGTGGTAGAAGTAGGTGGGTTCACTATCTGGGGACAAATCCCAGATATCCCATATAAGTCTGACAATTTTGGCCTGGGTTTCACTTCAGGTGCCCAGAAGGTTGTGCGTCACGCTCGTGCCGGAGGACCACCCCTGAAGATCAGTAACCACGAGGTCAACACCGTAGAAGATAATGAAGATAGCTGTGACTTGGAGGACTGGATATTCCCAACTGTCAGTGGAGGGCTCAACAACTGAGAGGCTACAGATTTTGTCCCGATCACTTTTATCCCACAGTAATTTGTCTTTATATTTTGTTGGATCTATAATGTTAAAACAATTCGCACTCTTAAAACCTTATGTCTTACCCGAGGCACAATGGTCCATTTGTAAGGGTTATTATCTCATTTTCATATGACATCAATGAATCATGGACATTTTCGCATACAAACTTTTGTGCTCATTGTTTTTCTTTTTACATTTTCATTTCTTTCAAAGATAGCTATACCCTTACACGCACTCACACTCACAATGCAGGTATACATCCACTCGGGATCCCATGGGTAACGATACTGCTATGGCCTTTTGTGACTTTGAGAATCTAATCTACCAAGCCGAAGACGAAGGTGAGGAAGATTGTGAAGTACTAGGGGAACTTGCCAGACTACTACAACAAAAAGATAGAACCATTCAGCCTCACGAGGAACCCGTGGATATAATCAACCTAGATACCAAAGCAGACAAAAAAGAGGTCAAGGTGGGTGCCAATCTGGAACCCAGTATCAAGGAGCGTCTGATTTAGTTGTTACAAGAGTATGTTGAAATCTTTGCATGGTCGTATGAAGACATGCTAGGACTTGATGCAAATATTGTGGTACATCGTCTGCCTACAAGAGAGGATTGTCCGCCAGTAAAGCAAAAGGTTCGCCGCATGAGGCCTGATATGTCAGAAAAGATTAAAGCAGAAGTCATGAAGCAATTCAACGCTGGATTCTTGGCTGTCACTTCTTATCCCCAATGGGTTACCAATGTTGTTCTCGTGCCCAAAAAAGACGGCAAAGTGAGAATATGTATGGACTACAGAGTTTTGAATAGGGCAAACCCTAAGGATGATTTTCCACTCCCCCACATTGATATTCTAGTTGACAATACGGCACAACACAAAGTGTTTTCCTTCATGGACGGTTTCTCAGGTTATAACCAAATCAAAATGTCACCTGAGGACATGGAGAAGACAACCTTTGTCACACAGTGGGGTACTTTCTGCTATAAGGTAATGCCATTCGGAATGAAGAATGCTGGGGTAACCTATCAGCGTGCCATGGTAGCCCTATTTCATGACATGATACATCACAAAATAGAGGTATATATGAACGACATGATAGCCAAATCTCAAACAGAAGAAGAGCATCTTGATCACTTACAAAAACTGTCTGAGAGACTGAAGAAGTACAAGCTGAGGTTGAATCCAAACAAATGCACATTTGGGGTACGGTCTGGTAAACTCCTAGGCTTTGTCTCTAGCAACAAAGGTATCGAGGTCGATCCTGCCAAGGTTAAAGCGATACAAGAGATGCCTGCTCCTCATACTGAGAAGGAAGTCAAAGGATTCTTGGGGAGTTTGAACTATATTTCCAGATTCATCTCTCACCTGACAGCTACTTGTGAACCAATCTTCAAATTATTGAAGAAAGATCAAGTAGTCAGATGGAATGACGAATTCCAAACTGCTTTCGACAAGATCAAAGAATACTTACAAGAGTCTCCTGTGTTGATTCCACCGGTCGAGGGAAGACCATTGATCATGTATCAGACTATTTTAGGAAACTCAATGGGGTGTGTATTGTGGCAGCATGACGAGTCTGGCCGAAAAGAGCATGCTATTTTTTACTTGAGCAAAAAGTTTAACGATTGTGAAACAAGATATTCACTTCTAGAGAAAACTTGGTGCGCTCTGGCATGGGCTGCTCGCCGGCTAAGACAGTATATGCTGACCCGTACTACCTTATTGATATCTAAAATGGATCCGATAAAATACATCTTCGAGAAACCTGCTCTCTCTGAGAGAATAGCAAGATGGCATATGATCCTGACGGAATACAACATACAGTATACTACCCAGAAAGCTATAAAGGGCAGTGTACTAGCTGATCACCTTGCTCACCAAGTTGTGGAAGACTACCAGCCCATGAAGTTTGAATTCCCAGATGAAGGCATCATGACGGTAAATAACTGTGAAAAATTCAGGCCATATGACGAACCTGAACAAGGATCCCGATGGACCCTATTCTTTGATGGGGCATCCAATGCACTTGGCAATGATATCGGTGTTGTACTCATATCTCTGGAAGGGTGACATACTCCCTTTACCCAAGAATATGCTTCAATTGTACAAACAACATGGCAGAATACGAAGTATGCATCTTTGGTCTCAGAGCTGCCATAGACTTGGGGATCAAATCTTTGAATGTATTCGGAGACTCAGCTTTGGTTATCATCCAGATCAAAGGGGAATGGGACACCAAACACCCAAACCTTATCCCTTAAAAAGAACATGTTTTGACGTTGCTACCACATTTTGAGAAGATTACCTTCGAGCATTTCCCGCGAGAAGAAAATCAGCTAGCAGACGCTCTAACCATAATGTCATCTATGTTTAAACTTAATTGGGATAACGAGGCTCCTCAGATCACTATCGAACGAATGGAGGAACCAGCACACTGTCACAAGATTAATACTGAAGAAGTAGTGGACCAGCCTTGGTTCCACGAAATCAAGAGGTATCTTGAGGCTCAAGAATATCTGGAAGGAGCTTCAGTTAATGATAAGATGTTCTTAAGGAGATTCTCTGCTAAATTCTTCCTTAGTAATGGCATTCTGTACAAATGCAATCATGACTCTGTGTTACTTCGGTGCGTAGATAAGGTTGAAGCTGAAAGGATCATGGCTGAATTGCATGAAGTCACTTTTGGCACCCATTCCAGTGGGTATACGATGGAAAAGAAAATCCTACGGGCAGGTTATTATTGTTCTACCATGGAAGCAAATTACTATCAACACTCTCGAACCTGCCATAAATGTCAGATTTATGTTGACAAGGTGCACGTACCTCCAGTTCCTCTGAATGCCTTGACGGCTCCTTGGCCCTTTGCTATGTGGGGAATTGATATGATTGGGGAAATCAAGCCAACGGGCTCCATTGGACACCGCTTCATCCTAGTGGCCATTGACTATTTTACAAAGTGGGTTAGGGCAGCCTCCTTCTCTTCCGTTACAAAGAATTTTGCTTCCTGTTTCATCAAGCAAAATCTCATTTGCCGGTACGGTATCCTAGAAATGATCATCACTGAAAATGGTACAAATCTCAACAACACTATGATCATCGCCTTGTGCGAAAAATTCAAGATTCAGAATCACAATTCTTCTCCTTACCGTCCGAAGATGAATGGTGTTGTCGAAGCTGCAAATAAGAACATTAAAAAGATCATACAGAAAATGACAGTCACATACAAAGATTGGCATGAGATGCTACCATTCGCTCTCCACGGGTATTGTACCACAGCTCGCACATCAACCGGGGCAACACCTTATTCTCTGGTTTACGGCATGGAGGATGTCTTGCCTATCGAGGTCCAGATCCCCTCTCTGAGGATTATGAAGGATGCAGGGCTGAACGAAGACGATTGGATCCAGACTCGACTTGATCAACTGAACTTGATTGATGAGAAGAGACTTCCTGCTGTTTGCCATGGTCAAATGTATCCAAAATGGATGATCAAGGCTTTCAACAAGAAGGTCATACGCCAAGTTTATCAAGTTGGGGATCTAGTGATCAAACGCATCATACTGCCACAAGGTGATCCCAGGGGGAAATGGACTCCTACCTATGAAGGACCATTTTTAATCAAAAACATATTCTCTGGTGGAGCAATGATCTTGACCACCATGGATGGTGACGACCTGCCACACCCTACGAACGCAGACATAGTCAAAAGATACTACTCATAAGAGACCTGCTAGGTTGACGCACCTAGGCAAAACAAGGGTGTAAGTGTTTGGTTATTGGCATGTATTTTTGGTAAAACCAGGTGTGTGAATGTCATGACTGATGTCATAACATTCTGGGTTACTAGGTACTCTCTGCAGAAAAAGAATGGCATACAGTAGCTGCTCATTATGAGTGTGTAGCTTATCATTATGCAATGATCACATTTATTACATTCTACCAAAATCAGTAAACAGGATTCTTGTTGTCATAACCAATGTTAAGACATCCTGTACTGATCTAACAGTTATGCAGTTTTGTTAATTCAGAGATTTTTCAAGAATATGGTTCATACATTCCAGAACAGAATCTCACGTGGACTTTAGGTTAACTTGGCTTAACCCTAATCTGGTTGATAAAGTCTTGTGACCAAGTCTTGAGGTTAACCCTAATTAACCCTATCTATTTTCGTGGAAGCCCTAACTGAAGAACAGTTGCCTATATATTCAACAAGAAGGTTGTTGGTGAACTCAACTTTTTGACAGAAGATCAACAAGGGGCTGTATAGTTTTAACTACTGTAATCCAAGCAAGTATCATTGTGATAAGTGACTTGGAGTAGGTTTTGATTGTAAGGGTTGTGTATCACTCAAAGCTTTGAAGCACGAGTGTTTGTGTCACTTGATTAAAGCTTTGAAGCAAGGTCAAGTTAGGTTTATGTATCACTCAAAGCTTTGAAGCACGAGTGTTTGTGTTACTTGATTAAAAGCTGTGAAGCATAATCAAGTGTATGTTCTGAAGAGTGTCTTCATAATTTCATTAGTCAATTGTTTAGTATCACTGCTGTGATTGAGGGGGAGTGAGTAGGAACTCAGGTTTAAGTTGAACTTAGATTGAAGTTGCATTGGGTAGGTCTTAAGTGAAGGAGATAAACTGGTTGGTTTACTCCTGAATTAATATCTCTTATAGTGAATTTCCTCCCTGGCTTGGTAACCCCCAGAGTAGGTGTTGTTTCACACTGAACTGGGTAAACAATTGACTGTGTTCTTTACTGCTTTTTGATTTACTGTCTTATAGAAAGTCAGATATGGTGTCATAACATTCACTGTGACATTGAGTATCTGCTGCCAGAATTTCAATTGGCATCAGAGCGGGCACCCTGCCTGTCTTACTGGGTGAGATCTAGGGATATCACTTTCTGGCGCTATGGACAAAGAAGGAGTTTTTGGAAATAGACCACCCATTCTGGATGGATCAAATTATGACTACTGGAAACCTCATACAATTTCCTTCTTAAAATCACTGGACAAAAAGGCTTGGAGAGCTACTGATAAAGGATGGAACCATCCCACCATAACTGAGAAAGATGGGACAATCAGTCTGAAACCTGAGGAAGAATGGAGCAAAGAAGAAGATGAGTTAGCCCTGGGTAATTCCAAAGCATTAAATGCCTTGTTCAATGGAATTGATAGAAACATATTCAGACTAGTACATCAATGTGAACTGGCCAAGGAAGTTTGGGACACTCTCAAAACTACCCATGAGGGCACATCCAAAGTAAAAATGTCAAGGCTTCAGATGCTGACTACCAAATTTGAGAACCTAAGGATGATGGAAGATGAAACCATTCATGAGTTTCACATGAACATCTTGGAGATTGCCAACACCTCAGGAGCATTGGGAGAAAAGATGTCAGAAGAAAAACTGGTGAGAAAGATTCTCAGATCCTTGCCTAAAAGATTTGCAATAAAGGTAACTGCTATAGAGGAAGCCCAGGATATCAACAATTTGAAGGTGGATGAACTCATTGGGTCTCTTCAGACCTTTGAGATGGGGATCAGTGACAATGTCGACAATAAAAAAAAGAGCATAGCACTTGTATCTAATACTGAAGATGAAAACAAGGAGGATGAAGAAGAAAATATTTCAGAAGCTATAGCCATGCTTGGAAGACAATTCAACAAACTCATCAAGAGAATGGATCCAAAGTCAAGGTCAAATGTTAAGAACATTCCTTCTGACATTAACAGATCTTATGACTCCAGCAGAAGACCAAAGTCTGAAGAGAAGGGAAATCAAAGCAGAGGAATTCAATGCCATGGATGTGAAGGATATGGGAACATTCGAGCTGAATGTCCTACCTTTCTTAAGAAACAAAAGAAAGGAATGTCTGTTACTCGGTCTGACTGTGATTCAGAAAGTAATTCTGAAGAAGAATCTGCCAAACTAGTTACTGCACTAACTGGTATTTGTAACTCTGATAGTGACTATAGTGATGAGGAAGTGACATTTGAAGAACTGGTTGATTCCTACAAGAAATTATGTATCAGAAGTGCTGAAGTCTGTCGGCAAAATGAGAGACAAACAAAACTCATAATAAAGTTGGAGGCTGAGAAAAAGGCAGACATTGATACTATAAGTCATCTAGAAGGGGAAGTTCAAATGCTAAACTCAAAACTGGACCAGATGACCAAATCTGTCAAGATGCTGACAAATGGAACTGACAAATTGGAAGAAATCCTTCAGGTTGGACAAAATGTGGGAAACAAGTCTGGTCTAGGATTTGTGGCAGCAAAGAAATCTGGTATAGACAAGAAGATCAGGCCTGATAAACAAATGTCAAAGCAGATGTCACAACATAGCACTCAACATCGAGAACAGAGAAATATGAAGAAAAAGTATCAAAGATGGAGATACCATCATTGTGGGAGGTTTGGTCACATAAAGCCATTCTCCTTCAGATTATATGGATATCCTAATCAGAACCCAGGTGTCAAACCTAAGTCTAACAAGGTACCATATACTCCACAGTGGAAGAAAAAGGCTACTGCCCTGATAGCTCACACTTCCCTTAGAGTCTCTGCAAAGGAAGACTGGTACTTTGACAGTGGATGTTCTAAGCACATGACTGGAATCAAGAATCTTCTCAATAATGTTAAACCTCACACCACTAGTTATGTGACCTTTGGAGATGGTGCTAGAGGAGAAATCAAAGGAGTTGGAAACTTGGACTGCCCTGGAGTTCCAAATGTAAATAAAGTATTGCTGGTAAAAGGCTTGACTGCTAATCTCATAAGTATCAGCCAATTATGCGACCTAGGATTCAAGGTCAACTTCTCTAAATCTGAATGTCTTGTAACTAATGAGAAACAAGAAGTTGTAATGAAAGGAGTCAGATCTAAAGACAACTGCTACTTGTGGGAGCCTAAGAACACTAATTACTCTACTGTGTGTTCTATTGCCAAAGAAGAAAAATAAGTGAAACTGTGGCACCAAAAACTTGGTCATCTACATCTAAGAGGAATGAAAATGATTATATCCATGGAGGAAGTCAGAGGGATTCCAAGACTGCAAATTTATGAAGGGAGAGTTTGTGGTGAATGTCAGGTTGGTAAGCAGACTAGGATGTCACATCCAAAGTCAAGACATCTGACCACCTCTAAGGTTCTAGAACTTCTACATATGGATCTGATGGGACCAATGCAGGTGGAAAGTCTTGGTGGAAAAAGATATGCCTATGTTGTTGTGGATGATTTTTCCAGATTCACCTGGATTAACTTCATTAGGGAAAAATCTGATGTATTTGAAGTTTTTAAAGAACTGTGCAAAAGAATTCAAAGAGAAAAAGAAGGGTGCATTGTCAGAATCAGAAGTGATCATGGCAAGGAATTTGAAAACAGTAAGTTTAATGAGTTCTGTTCCTCAGAAGGAATTAATCATGAATTCTCTTCACCTATAACTCCTCAACAAAATGGAGTTGTAGAAAGGAAAACAGGACCATACAGGAATCTGCCAGAGCAATGATACATGCCAAAAGACTTCCTATTCATTTTTGGGCTGAAGCTATGAATACAGCCTGTTATGTCCATAACAGGGTCACCTTGAGAAAGGGAACCTCATCCACCATTTATGAACTCCGGAAAGGAAGAAAGCCAACAGTGAAGTACTTCCATGTATTTGGTAGCAAATGCTATATTCTGGCAGATCGTGAACAAAGGAGAAAGCTGGACCCTAAAAGTGATGAAGGAATATTTCTAGGATACTCCACCAATAGCAGAGCTTATAGGGTATTCAATTCCAGGACCAAAGTCATGATGGAATCAATAAATGTCATAGTTGATGATTATCATGAGGAAACAGATGTCCCTTGTAATGTTGAGACATTCTTTGAGACTTCAACTCAACAGAATGATCTACCTAACACTACTGCATCAGACTCTGAATCAAAGGAAGCTAACAAAAACCCTTCCATCAGAATTCAGAAAGATCATCCTAAAGAACTCATCATAGGAGATCCTAACAGTGGAGTCATTACAAGATCTAGAGAAATCATCTCAAACTCTTGCTTTGTGTCTAAAATTGAACCAAGAAATGTTAAGGAGGCTTTAATTGATGAATACTGGATTGGAGCAATGCAAGATGAATTGAACCAATTCAAGCAACATGAAGTATGGGAGTTAGTTCCTAGACCAGAAGGAACAAACATCATTGGCACAAAATGGATCTACAAGAACAAATCAGATGCTGAAGGAGTTGTCACCAGGAATAAGGCAAGACATGTTGCTCAAGGATACACTCAAGTTGAAGGGGTTGATTTTGATGAGACCTTTGCCCCTGTAGCCAGACTGGAATCAATCAGACTCCTATTGGGAATTACTTGTCTCCTGAAGTTCAAGTTATTTCAGATGGATGTAAAAAGTGCCTTCCTAAATGGGTACTTAAATGAGGAAGTTTATGTGGAACAGCCTAAAGGATTTGTGGATCCAAACTACCCTGATCATGTCTACAAATTGAGGAAAGCTTTATATGGCCTGAAACAAGCTCCTAGAGCATGGTATGACAGGTTGACAAAATTTCTCTCTGACAAAGGATACAGAAAAGGAGGCTTGGATAAAACCCTTTTTGTCAAAAATGAAGGAGGAAAGATAATGGTAGCTCAAATCTATGTTGATGACATAGTGTTTGGGGGAATGTCAGATAAAATGGTTAAACATTTTGTTGACCAGATGCAGGCTGAATTCGAAATGTGCCTCATGGGAAAATTGACCTACTTTCTTGGACTGCAAGTCACACAGATGGAAGACTCAATTTTTTTGTCTCAAAGCAAGTATGCAAAGAACATTGTCAAGAAGTTTGGAATGGAGAATTCCAGTCACAAAAGGACTCCTGCACCTACTCATCTAAAGCTATCCAAAGATTCAAGTGGGGTTAAGGTTGACCAAAGGCTGTACAGAAGCATGATAGGAAGTCTGCTATACTTAACAGCCAGCAGACCTGACATTGCTTTTGCAGTTGGAGTATGTGCAAGATACCAAGCTGATCCCAAAGTCAGTCATATCAACCAAGTGAAGAGAATTTTGAAGTATGTAAGTGGAACTTACAACTATGGCTTTTTGTACTCTCATGGCTGTGAACCAACTCTAACTGGTTACTGTGATGCTGATTGGGCTGGAAGTGTTGATGATAGAAAGAGCACCTCTAGAGGATGTTTCTTCTTAGGAAATAATCTGGTCTCCTGGTTCAGCAAGAAATAGAATTGTGTGTCTCTCTCTACTGCTGAAGCTGAATACATAGAAGCTGGTAGTAGCTATTCTCAAATGATTTGGATGAAACAGATGCTTACTGAGTATAATGTCACACAAGATGTTATGACATTGTACTGTGACAATCTGAGTACAATCAACATTTCCAAGAATCCTATTCAGCATAGCAGGACCAAGCATATTGACATTAGACATCACTTTATCAGAGATCTTGTAGAGGAGAAGACGATTAAACTGGAACATGTTACCACTGAACTACAGCTGGCTGACATTTTTACCAAGGCACTTGATGCAAATCAATTTGAAAATTTGAGGGGCAAGTTGGGTATTTTCCAACATGAGGAAATGTAGCAATTAATTTTGCTTAAAACAAGGGATGAAGGAGATTTTTGTGTTAAGTCTATTTTGATTGGGTTAATCATATGTTTCCCTATTTCTTTCAAAATTATTAAGAAGTTGAATAGACACTCATTTACCTCCTTCCTCTCTCGGCTCTGCAACAATCTCCATTCTCTCAATCAAAGATTTCACTCTCGTTGTTACTGGTTTTCTAAGACTCTCAAAATGTCTCAACTATCCATGACATCATCCTCTTCAAAGACGACTGTTTCTTCCGCATCCTCTGATCGAGAACCTAGGGCAATCACAACCTGCATGGATTCTGATGTTCTAGAGATTACTCCTCTTAGAGAACTGGCAGCTAACCCCTCTAAGGTTAAAAAGCTGAGAACAAGGCATGCAGGAAGGTCTCAAGCTTCTTCATCTGGTAATCCCTCTCAACCATCATTTCTGTTCCCTCAGAAATAGCAAATAGGGAAGGCTCAGCTTATGTTCATCAAGCAATAGCTAGACTTGTTACAAGAATTCTGAATGAGAACCACTCAGTACCTGGCATTTCTGTTCCTTTAAATCAAGAATCTGCTAGTCCAAATGTTGAAATGAATCCAGATGTCACTAAGAATGTTGAGACACCGGATGACAACATTCAGAAATCATCTGAAAATCTTGATGATCTCCAGAACCCTTCAGAGAAGGATGTTGAACCCCCGGTTATTGATGTGGATGAAGAATACTCTGACAATGACCTAATTGCAAATATCAACCCTAGCATAGCTAGAAGGATGATGAACAGAAAAGGAAAGCAGGATGATGCAAAATGTATGACCAAAGAGAAGACTGTTGATGTTGTTCATAAGAAAACCAGGTCTAAAGACAAGACTGGTGTAGAAACTATGAAGACTGGATTGTCCAAAGGGAAGGTGAAAACCCGAGTACCTGCTGGTAGTCTCTCAAAGCCTGTGAGACAACCAATAGCAAAGAAAAGGAAAGAGCATGAACCTTCTGATTCTGATGAGGAATCATAATTTGAAGTTGATGCTGAAGACATTCCTCTCAGAAGGAAACTCCCATCAAGCAAAATGGCTAAAGTTCCTGAAGTCCCCACTGACAACATTTCTTTTCACCACCCTGAAAATGCTAACAGATGGAAGTATGTTTGTTTGAAAAGAATAGCCTTGGAAAGAGAACTGAACAATGGTGCCATGGAATGTAAGGAGATCATGGACCTAATCAAAACTGTTGGTCTAATGAATACTGTGGTAAAGTTTACCAACTGCTATGAAGCTATGCTGTTAAAGGCCCTATTGCTTTTCCCTCCCTCCTATGTGGTATTGTCCTTGCTCAGCATCCTGACATTCTAGTTGAAAAATATATTGTATGCAAAAGAGCCCCTGCTCTTGGGTTGCACTATAAGCTATTTCAGGGAACTCATGTTCCTGACATTGTCATGACATCAGCTGAGACATCAACTGTCAAAACTCAGTCCAAGAAATCTGATGTTATAGCTGTGCTGAAGGAAACCTGCAAAGAGCTGGAGACAAGGAAAAAGGACTCTTGAGAACCTAATTTCTAGACTAGAACAGGAGGAGACTGAAAGACAAAGAAGGGAAGAAGATGCTGCTGAAGATCAACTTAATGCTGAAGATAGTGCCTCCTCTGAAGATGACAGTGCTTGAAGACCATTGGAGTTGTCAAGCTTGCTGCTGGTACCTGTTGCTGCAAGTGATTTCAGATTTTTTTGTTTTTATTATTCATTTTGGATGACTGTATAACCTAAAAGTACATGTATCTTTGGCCTATTTATGGCTAAAGAGGGGGAGAAGATTTTGTGTTAATTATACTTGGTAGACATTATTTTTTCTGCAGACATATTATTTCTGCTGCTCTCTAATCTCTGATTGTTTAGGGGTTTTCGCAAAAAATTTTCCAAAGGGGGGAGTTTGTAAGTGTTTGGTTATTGGCATGTATTTTTGGTAAAACCAGGTGTGTGAATGTCATGACTGATGTCATAACATTCTAGGTTACTAGGTACTCTCTGCAGAAAGAGAATGGCATACAGTAGCTGCTCATTATGAGTGTGTAGCTGATCATTATGCAATGATCACATTTATTACATTCTACCAAAATCAGTAAACAGGATTCTTGTTGTCATAACCAATGTTAAGACATCCTGTACTGATCTAACAGTTATGTAGTTTTGTTAATTCTGAGATTTTTCAGGAATATGGTTCATACATTCCAGAACAGAATCTCACGTGGACTTTAGGTTAACTTGGCTTAACCCTAATCTGGTTGATAAAGTCTTGTGACCAAGTCTTGAGGTTAACCCTAATTAACCCTATCTATTTTCGTGGAAGCCCTAACTGAAGAACAACTGCCTATATATTCAACAGGAAGGCTGTTGGTGAACTCAACTTTTTGACAGAAGATCAACAAGGGGCTGTATAGTTTTAACTACTGTAATCCAAGCAAGTATCATTGTGATAAGTGACTTGGAGTAGTTTTTGATTGTAAGGGTTGTGTATCACTCAAAGCTTTGAAGCACGAGTGTTTGTGTCACTTGATTAAAGCTTTGAAGCAAGGTCAAGTTAGGTTTATGTATCACTCAAAGCTTTGAAGCATGAGTGTTTGTGTTACTTGATTAAAAGCTGTGAAGCATAATCAAGTGTATGTTCTGAAGAGTGTCTTCATAATTTCATTAGTCAATTGTTTAGTATCACTGTTGTGATTGAGGGGGAGTGAGTAGGAACTCAGGTTTAAGTTGAACTTAGATTGAAGTTGCATTGGGTAGGTCTTAAGTGAAGGAGATAAACTGGTTGGTTTATTCCTGAATTAATATCTCTTATAGTGAATTTCCTCCCTGGCTTGGTAGCCCCCAGAGTAGGTGTTGTTTCACACTGAACTGGGTAAACAATTGACTGTGTTCTTTACTGCTTTTTGATTTACTGTCTTATAGAAAGTCAGATACGGTGTCATAACATTCACTGTGACATTGAGTATCTACTGCCAGAATTTCAAAGGGCATCCCAGCGAACCAAAAAGGTTCAGGAAAAAATTAGGGATAAAACAAGAAAATCTGTACACCCGGCAAGTTGAAAACCTGAAAGGGCGGCTTGGGCAAAAAAGGGTTTCCCGGTGGACTGAAAACCCGAAAGGGAGGTCCAGGCAAAAGATAGGGAATGTAAAGCGTATGACTATGTCCCGTTGGATCACTTCACGGACAACCTTTGTCTTCAACTGAAAAACTCAGAGGTTCTAATCAATTCAATCATCTTCGGACGAGGCAACAAATAGACAAGATGCTCAGAGATACGAAGGCTATAGCAGAATGGGAACCCCATGGGATTATTACACATAACTATCTTTTCTTTGTATTAAAATTTTCATTTATGTACGAAGGCGTTCTTATACTAGAATGTTTGTCTCATTGTACAAAAATACTTTCTCAAAGTCAATACAAAGATATCTCCTTGAAAGTGCAAAAACTATCTGTTTTTTGTTACGCTTGTGTTTTGTTTACAAAAACGTCCAATGATTCATTGTTGAACATATGCATTTGAATATAATTACTGTTTACAAATAAACAAAATAAAAGACAATCACTGATGGCTTTAAGAGATAGGAAAATCTCTCTAAGTTATTTCCATAAATCCCCCACTGCAGTTTAATCCCCAGCGGAATAGAGCTTCCAGTTATCAATCCCCAGTAGAAGTCGTTCAATTTCTCAAGATTTCACAACAGGATTTTATAAGTAGTACACGATATTTCCCTTACAACAGAGTTTGTTTCTCTAAGAGAAAATTCATCAACACTTCAACTTCACAACATGAAGACTTACACTCCATATCCTCAGCAGTGGTCAGGGATTATTTTCCTCAATCCAACAAACAGCGTAACAGACTAGCTCACATACGCATACATTGCATCCGTATATCATAAACATTGATAAAAAAATGCATTATATCATACATTTCATACAACAAGACTTTACATTTCAGCTAACATTTTACCCTTTTTAGGATAAGATTAAACAACTACCATTAACAATGTTCAGAGTTTTCAGATACAGTTCAAATACGCTCCAGACACGGATGCCATTTTGATACTCATTCAAGTGCAACTTTTAGATACGGTTTAGATACGCTCCAGAGACGGATGCCATTCTGATACTAATTCTGCGAAACTTTCAAATACAGTTCAAATATGCTCCAGACACGGATGCCATCCTGATACTCATTCAGAATCAACCTTTTGATACAGTTCAGATACGCTCCAGATACGGATGCCATTCTAATACTCATTCAGATTCAACTCTCAGATACAATTAAGATACGCTCCAGACACGGATTCCATTCTGATACTCATTCAGATTCAACTCTTAGATACAGTTCAGATACACTCCAGACACGGATGCCATTCTGATACTCATTCAGATTCAACTCTCAGATACAGTTCAGATACGCTCTAGACACAGATGCCATTCTGATACTCATTCAGATTCAACTCTCAGATACAGTTCAGATACACTCCAGACACAGATGCCATTCTGATACTCATTCAGTTTCAACTCTCAAATACAGATCAAATATGCTCCAGAAACAGATGCCATTCTGATACTCATTCAATTTCAGTTCTCAGATACAGTTCAGATACGCTCCAGACACGGATGCCATTCTGATACTCATTCAGATTCAACTCTCAGATATAGTTCAGATACGCTCCAGACACAGATGCCATTCTGATACTCATTCAGATTCAACTCTCAGATATAGTTCAGATATGCTCCGGACACGGAATCCATTCTGATAATCATTCAAAATCATCTACCAGATACAGTTCAGATACGCTCCAGACATGGACGCCATTCTGATACTCATTCTTTCAGCTACAAATTACAACACAAACAATCACTCTTGGATGGCATCTACAAGCCCATCTCTAAAAACTTTCTATCACCTCTCCAAATGGAATCTTGAAGCACATTCCTTCTACCATCGCATCGCCGAGTGCAAATTTCTGGGAACTCTAGTGTCCAATCATCTTCCACCTTCGAGTCACGACTGGCGAAACTCGCCAATCTAACTATTCAGGCTTAAGAAGATTGAACAGCGGCAGCTGTTGTACCCCAAAATTTTCCCTCTCACTTATCAAGAATTTTCTCACAAGATCTCCTTGGGCTCAAGACTGCACTAGGGTTTGATCAGCTCAAGACACCTCCTTAGGCACTGATGACCAAAATTAGGATTTGAGTTTGCACAAGGATTTTTGAACTATCAATGCTTCATATGACTTTTATGAACCATTATGGACCCCAAATATTACTCATGTCAAGTTTCAAGCCTTGGATCACACTTTTGACCAGTCAATTCAATAGTTGACCTAAAAGTCAGTTGTATTGGAGGAAAAGTCAACCATGGCCAATTTACGGTCAAACCTCATGATTTTTTATCCATATCAACATCTTAAACCCATATGTATCATTTGATCAAGTTTGTACCACAATTCCTCAAGTAGTTTGATCAAATCTCCAAAAGGGCAAAATGGTCGAAATTAGGGTTTTGACTGGGAAAGGGCAATTTCTGATTTTGTGACCTAACCAATGGTCAATTAGTTTAAGGCATGATATCAAGAGTCCAATTGAATCATTTTGACCTAATGACATGATTCAAAACATTGTAAATCCATTGGATTGACAGATGAATTTTGCAGTCAACTGATCAAAAGTCAATTATATACTGAAAAGTCAAACTTTGACTTTTTGGTCAAATTTAAGTACCAAAGATCAAAATTCATCAAAACATGTCAAAATATGAAACTTATTCATCAATAAATCAAGAAATCAAGAAATCAAGATTTCATTTTGAAAAGTCAAAATTTCTAAATTTAGAAATTTTTCTAAGTGTCAAAAATTTCTTATTTTTTCATAACTTTGAGCAATTTTTTCATTATTATTCAAGATGATTCAAAGGAAACTTCCAACATGAAAGTTGTATATCTCCATGAAATCTACAACTTTTCTTTACACAACTTCTTCCAAAAGTGCTTGGATATCAAGTTATAATTTTATAAACATAGGGTCATGAAACTAAACACTTAGTGAAATTTTGCCCTAATTTGGTCAGGATTTTGACTCAACTTCATGACACTTTTTCATATCGTTCCAAGTGGAATCTTCAAAATCAATTTAAATATGTGTTGTAGAGCACATTGCAAGCTTTCCAAAATGTTAAGGAACTCCTTGAGATCATTCTTGAGTAGGGAGAATCGAAGAGATGAAGTTTGTGTTTTATCACTTGAGGTGCAAGGAATTTTGTGATGGACAAGAATCCAATTTCAAACCTATGTTGCACAATCTTGTTTTGCGGGCTTCTAAACCTCAAGATCTCTCCATAATTAGAATATTACACTTGCTTTTGAGCTATTATCCAAGTGTTCCAAGCCAAGCCAATTTGCCATTTTTGGAAGAAAGCTACCATTCGATTCTTGAAAAGTTGCTTTAATCACAAATTCAACTTGTCTTGAGCTTCTAACTTGTTCTTTCTGCACACATAACTCCTATAAACCAAAAGCAATGTGTCTAAGACCTAAGAAAGCTCAGAACATGCTTGTACAATACTTGAGATTTGTCATTTCACTTTTCTTCAAAAGCAAGTTATAGAGCCATAACCCTATAACTCAGAAAACTGGAGTGATTTTGTGCTCTAATATTTTCCATACATATTAACAAGTTTATTGCAAGGTAAAGCACGATTTCAAGCATCCTAAAACTCTCCCAAACACCCTTGCTGAAAAAAACTGCTCAACTTGACAATTTTGAGCAAAAAACTCTCCATCTCCATTTCCACTCGTGCGTTTTGATTCTTAATCATTCAAACAACTTACATACATCATAAACAAGTGATCCAGGCCCCTGTTTCAAGACTGTAACCCCTCCATCACCATCCACCATTTTCAAATATCAAGCTTGCAGGTTGACTTGAGTAGGGAGATTCAGGGACTTTCAAAGCAAAGTAAGAGTTGGAATACACTCAAGGAGGTCCAAGAAAGCTAAACAGATCATCAGGCCATCTCCAAAGTTGCTAAAACTCCATTCACGACTCCAGCTGCAAGAGGTAAGTTTTCAAACTTCCATCTCTTCATACAGGCATCATTTGTTTCTGATTTGTGAAGATAAAATGTAGATATCACTACTCTAAAACTGACCATGTTCATAGTTTTCATTTATATTGATTGTATGTAGAGAATTTCAGATTTGAACTTTCTGAAAAATTAGGTTTCAATTTAGGACCAGCAAAATTAATCTTCATCTTTGACTTTTAGCTTACATAAGTTATATGGTTAGATTCGTGAGGAAAAATAGCACAACTTTCATGTTTGCATTTTCCATTTTTGTTGAGAAATGAATGAGATACAGATGGTCCGGATGGCTGAAGGTTGAAGACGAAGTACATGTTATGGAGACGTTTTACCTTATGTATTTATTGTTTCATTTGTATTAACGGATGTACAACCACCCCAGTGGCAAAGGTAGCACGCATGTGTATGGAAGGTCATGGGTTCAATACCCAGCGCTACCTTTTGCTATTATTTTTTATCATTTTTCTCATTTTTGTTCAACTAGGCGCCTGGGCTTCCAATAAGTGAGCCTTGTGTTTTTTTTTGCTGACTCCTAATCCTTGCTTTACTTTAGCACCCCCCTGACCCATTATTTCTTTATTTCATTTTTTATATATTTTATTTTACTTTCATATTTGCTTTTATTATTTTTATTATTACTATTAACATTACTTTTATTATTATTAACAAAAAATCCAAAAATATTTATTTTATTATTTTTTGCATTCATATTTATTTTATTTTCTTATAAAACAAAAAGGCCAATAACATTTTCTTTTAACAAATTAATTTCTTTTTTAATAATTAATATTTAGGTTTAGGTTTAAATATTATATTATTTTCTTGTAAATAAAATTAATTTAGAATTTAGGTTTTTTTTAATAAATCAATTTCCATATTATTTTATTAATTTAAAACCTTTTCATAAAACACCCTAAAAATACTCTTTTTAATTTAATTTCTTTCTTAATTAACTTAATTAATTTTAATTAATCATTTTTCTTAATTAGATTTAGGTTAAAACCTTTTCATGAAAACCAAATAAAAATAATTTCTTTTCCATTTGCATTTGTGCATTTTTATTCAATTCTTGTACATTTATTCAATATGGTTGTAATAGTTAATTAGATTTAATTTTCTTGCAAATCCCCATTTGTAATTTGTACACCCCTAAACCTAAATGATGTAATAGAGTGGTAATTTTAATTCCCGCAATTTATCGCTTTATATACAAATGCTAGTAATTAGGGTTTTGTATGGAAATATTAAAACCAACCAAATAGCAAACCCTAATCAAAGACAAATCAATGCATGTAAATCAACACATTTACACACATACACCCTTAGGGTAAACCCACTTTGTTGCCTTACAAAAATGGTCATATTACGCATGTGAGATATCTTAGCAAAATAAGCAAAATACAAGATCATAGTCCCTCGATGATGCTATCTAAGTTGCCTTACAAATGATCTTAGTCACTCAAAAAGAATTCTAAGATACCTTGCAATATTGCTAATCATGGTTATACGATGACCCACGCCCGTCCCGTTTACATCCAAAGATAGGGTTGCTTACCAAATCAATGGTAAGACAACAGTGTCAAAGGAAAAGAAAATGAACAAGAAAGACATTTGAGTAGGTAGATTGCTCCTAACTACTTGCTGCATTTCAAAACAAACATCCTTGCTATTTTCAAAACAATCACATATACTTTCAAACATCTTGCAAAATTGAAAACATTTTCAAAAGATCAAACATCTCTGTATACATTCTTACGAACGAGAATCATTACAAAGATTGCCTAAACAATGGACTCTTTACAAAATACTTTCAAAAACCACACAAAGCATAATTTCAAACAAAAAGCAAGTGATCTAGCAAGTAACTAAGAACCCATGGATAACCATGGATGAAAAGGGTGCTAATACCTTCCCTTTTCATAATCTACCCCCTGAACTCAAGAAACAATCTCAAAGGTCTTTCCTGTGCTTTTTCACCTTTCCTTTTGGATAAAAGAAAAGTCAGTGGCGACTCTTGCTAACCGCAACATTTGCGATCAAACGTAAAACCTTCAAGACAGTTCTCCCACCGTATCACACTCATTATCAAAACTTATAGGTTTCCAACTATATCAGAACTTCCAAATTCCCTCAGCAACCATAGTTTCTGACCTTTCAGTAACACTAGAACTTCTAGGCTGCCAGTTTCATAAGAACTTCTTGGATTTCCCTTGCTTCCAGCAACCCCAGAACTTTAGTGTACCCGGACCCAGGACTTCTGACCATCCCCTTTTCTGCTAACATTTTCCTTATGACTTGTAGCACACCAGAGTCAAAGCTTCTTACTTCAATAATGCGCTGATTCTGACCCCTTTTTCTCATATTATTCTTTATCATCATTTTTATTTTCATTAATAAAAAACGTCAAAAAAAAATTTATATTCACATACTTTATTTTATCTCTTTTAAAACCAAAAGACTAAAAATATTTTCTTAAACAAAACAAGTCCATTTCATTTCTTGTACATTATTTCAATATGTTTGTAATAGAAAATTAGGACTTTAAATTCCTTGCAATCCCCATTTGTAAATTTGTACAACCCATCCCCCTAATGATTGTAATAGCATAGAATATTTATTTTTCGAAATTTATCGCTTTCATATAAATGCTAGTAATTAGGATTTGTATGGGAAGATAAAATCAACAAGTAGACCACCCCTAATAAAAGACTAAATGCATGCAAATCAAATACACTATTCACACATGCACCCTTAAGGTTAGCTCCACTTGTTGCCTAAAAAATGGACATGTTATGCATGTGGGATGTCTTAGCAAAAACAAATAAAAATACAAGATCATGGTCCTTCGATGACACTTCAAATGTTGCCTTTCAAATGATCTTAGTCCCTCAAAGAGAAATGCTAAGAAATCTTACAACATTGCTATCATGACTATATGATAACTCACGCCCGCCCCTTTACATCCAAAGATAAGGCTTCTTACCAATCAATGTTAAGATAGCAATATCAAATGAAGGAAGAAATGAACAAAGACTTTTGAGTATGTAGAAACGTTCTTAGTTGCTTTCTCACTTTCAAAATAAACATCCTTGCTCACTTTCAAAACAAACACGCACCAAACACTTTCAAAACATGAAATATTTTCAAAAGTCCAACACTTTGTATACTTTCTTACGAACGAGAACCATTACAAAGTTTGCCTAAACGAAAGCACCTTTTTAAAATTACTTTCAAAACCACCATAAAGCAAATTTTCAAACAAAGCAAGTGATCTAGAAAGCAACTAAGATCCCATAGATAACTATGGATAAAAATGGTGTTGATACCTTCCCTTTTTATAATCTACCCCCGAACTCAAGAAATAATCTCAAACGTCTTTCCTGTTCTTTTCCACCTTTCCTTTTGGATAAAAAAAGTCGGTGGCGACTCTTAGTAACCGCAACAATTTACGATCAAATGCAAAACATCCTAAGTCAGTTCTCCCACCGTATTACAGAACTGGCGACTCTGCTGGGGAGTAGAGCAAAAGTGGGGTTACCTTAGGGCTAAATAACCTTTACATGCTTTCATTATTTTACTTGTTTTCTTTACATTATGGTTCCTTGTTTGGCCTTACTTTGATCCTCTACCTAGATCCGGGACACCTTTTTAGGTAAGTAGCAATAGATTGTGGAAACTATACAGCATAAACTGATATGGTTGAAACAATGGCTACGTTAGTGTGACACATTTGTAGGTACCGGTATCCCTTATGTTTAATCGAGGAGAATACGGGGCCAATGAGTGGCTTCATGAAGCACTAACTGACCTTAGAACCTTAATTGAACAACTTGGCCATTAGGACGTAGTGAGATGACCGGTTTTAGTGGAAAGCTGAAAATTGGTTGATACTCGATACTACACTCATTGAGATTGGACTTTTGGGATATCTCGACCGCAAGAAAATATTGATTATGCTGAGACAGTGCCTAAAAGAAAGGTCAGTGATATTGAGACCCTTTATAACCCAGTTACTATTACTAGGACAGGTTTGAGCCAACTAAAACTTCAAGAGGGTACTTACCTACAAACTGCATGCAAGCCTAAACCTAAGGACTTGTTTGCTTTGTGTGTACATAACAACTTGCTTACTTGTACATAACATCATAAACATCATAACATCATACACATTCTCACTAACCATTTCATGGATTTAGGAATTTATCTTTGTCTTTGTTTTGTAGGCCATGAACTCTGTCCGAAGAAACACCATTAGAATCAACTTTATGAAAGCACAACCTCAACTCCAAGAGTTAGTGTCAAGGGTACCTGAAGACTCTCCTTTCACCAAGAAATATAGTCGACTCCTCAGTTTGGCTACCTCCAATTTCCAAGAAGAGATGATGTGTGTGCTCTTCCAATTCTTTGATCTCGTGCATCATTACTTCACCTTCCCCGACTATCAGTTAGTGCCAAAACTAGAAGAATTCTCTTTGCTACTAGTAGTTCCCGTGCTTGATCAAGCACCATTCACTGGTTTAGAAGGGATTCCAAAACCTGAAGTCATTGCGGAAGCCTTGCATCTGAAAAGAGGCGACATTGTAGCAAATTGGGAGACAAGAAGCAGAGTTCAAGGGTTCCTAGACAAGTTCTTATTGGAGAGGGCTCGTTCATTCTGGGAAGATTTAGATTTTCAAGCCTTTGAGGATGTCCTAGATCTTCTCATCTATGGTTTGGTTCTATTTCCCAACTTGGACCGATTCATTGATATGAATGCCATCATAGTCTTTCTCTCTCATAATCCTATACCTACCTTGCTGGGATACATTTTACATTTTTCCATACCCGTACCATGAAGAAAAGAGGTACTCTCTTGTGTTGTATTACCCTACTCGCCAAGTGGTTTACTTTGCATTTGCATCGGTCAACATTGAAGAGCGAGCAAAGATTGACATGGTCCCAAAGGATGATGTCCATCACTCACTCTGATATCCATTGGTGTTCGAGATCCCTGGCAGATACCCCTATCATTGACCATTATGAGGAATTCCCTAATGTCCCTCTGCATGGAATTAGGGGAGGTATCACTTACAACCCTTACTTAGCCTTGCGACAATTTGGGTACGCCCAAAGAAATGTCCTCATGACATGCTCATCCAAGGAGTGGTATTTGACTACGAGATCGACGATCAAGGCTACCGTCAGACGTTTGCGAGAGCTTGAATAATGGTAAACAAAGCAGATAGTTGGACACTGGGATGCAAGAATTCTATTCTTTTTTAGCATTATCATATGTGGGTACGAGCTCGTGCTCAGAAACACATGATGGCTTACCCATCCATCCTAACAGTTATCTTTGAGCCTGTTGCTGAAGAAGATGTCCCGTATACCGTCCTCCACCCCAACATGCCTACTTCTCTTGAAGACTTGCGAAAGGGTTGGATTTATCTAAATAAAGAACAAGACACTTTCGAAGCTCAGTTTTATGCGAGTGAGAAAAGGGTTTTGGAGCTTACAAAGCAACTACATGAAGAGCAAAGCTTGAATGCTTACCTTGCACCAAAGAGGATGCGTTCGACCTTTTTATCTTAGAGATTCATTTTGTAAGCCCATGAGGCACATTGTAACTGTGGTACGGTGGGAGAACTAACTTGAGTTGTTTGCGTTTTTATCGCATTTGTGCGGTTAGCAAGAGTCGCCACCGACTTTTCTTTTATCCAAAAGGAAAGGTAAAAAAGCACAGGAAAGACCTTTCGAGATTATTTCTCGGGTTCAGGGGGTAGATTATTAAAAGGGAAGGTATTAGCACCCTTTTCATCCATGGTTTTCCATGGGCTCTTAGTTACTCGCTTAGATCATTTGCTTTTGTTTTGACAGTGTGCTTGTGGTGTAGGCTTTGAAATTGTTTTGAAAATATCTCTTTGTAATGGTTCTCGTTTCTATAAGAACGCGTACAAAGTTTTGTTTCAAAAGATAGTTCAAGGATGTGTTTGTGGATTGTGTTTTGGAAAGTGGTTTTTGAAAAGATGTTTTGAAATGGTTCTTGCCTCTATAAGAACGTATACGAAAGGTCTTGTCTTTTGAAAATGTTTTGAGATGAAAGTGTTGGTGTAAAAATGTTTTTGTCATGAGTAAGCGAGCAACTAAGAACGAATCTACCTACTCGAAATTCTCAAATTTTCTTTTCTTCCTCCTTTTAATGTTTCTATCTTACCATTGACTTGGTAAGAAGACCCGTCGTTGGATGTAAAGGGACAGGCACGGGTCAATTTTACGGTCATCAAAAGCAACTTATGAGACACTTTAGCAATTTTCGTAAGGGACTAGATCGTTTTATCAAAGGCAAAGTCAAGGGTCATCGAGGGACTATGATCTTTTTTTTATCGAAGGGTCATTGCTAAAGCGTCCCATATTCGAGGGACATGACTGTGTTTTTGAGGCAACAAGCGAGGTTACCCTAGAGGTGCGCGTGTGAAAAAGTGTTTTTGATTCAAGTTAATTTTATCTTTGAAATTAGGTTATCTAGCGATTGATTTTAAATCTTGCCATACACGCCTAATTACTATACAGTAATAAGTAAAACAGTAAAATGTGGAAATTGAAATTCTACGCTATTACAGAGCTTCGGGAATGGGGGTATATTTTTTTACAAATGGGGATGAATCGAATGCGATTAAAAATTCAAATAGCAAATAATACAACCAAATCGAATTTAATCAATTGATTAAAATTATAATATTCTATGAAATGAAATTAATTAACGAAGTGAGGGAATAAAATTCTAAGTTTTTGTCTTGTGAGAGTTTTGGGAAGAAAAATAAAATCTATACTATTTTTTTGGAGTTTTGGTTTATTATGAAGAAAATAAAACAATTTAAAAAGAAATCAACTAAACAAACATTAAAAATAGAATAAAGTGTTAACTAACAAAATTGATTTATTCACAAACTTCTTTAAACAAAACTTTTTGTTTAAAACTAATAATAAACAATCAATTAGTTATATGAAAAAAAAAACATGAATTTAAAACCTAAACTAAAAAATTCTAAGTTTATCAAAAAGGTTAAAATTTCTAAAATCACTAAATTAAACTTAATTCTAAGGATTGCCAATTAAACCTAAAGTAATTTAATTCTAAATATTACTAAATGGTATCTAAACTATTTAAAAAAAATTGTATTAGTTATAGAATGACTAACTAGAATCTAAATATATTAGTAATAATAAAAGAGATGGAACAAAAAATGGAGGGGGGGACAGATTTGGGCTTCAAAGAAAGCAAGTTGGGCCCAAAACAAATTGCATAAGTGAACAAAAGAAAAAGCAAAGGGATGGGTCCGGGTTGAGTTATGAAAACGGGTTATACTAAGTGGCCTTAGGAGATGAAAACCAGAAACCTAGATTTCTAAGGAAGCTTGGTCGTTCATCTCTTTCTCTCACACATTATTTGCTTGTCTTTCTTCAATTGACTCCTCTGTTATTACACTCCAATATCACTCTCTCAAATATTTCTCTCAACTGAAACCTCTTATGGTCCTCACCAGAGATGGGACATTGGCCGCGCCGGAAATCTCCCTACAACGGTGACGACGGCGGCGCTCAATAGAGTTTCATTTTTTTACATAAATCGATTTCTCTCTCTCTCTCTCTCTCTCTCTCTTATTATTGATAATATATGATTATTTTTTTGCTTAAACTAAAAACAAAAACCCTAAATCTAAATGGGGGAAACCGAAACCCTAGTTCTCAGTTTGATGGAATCGGTGAAGGTAATGATGCATGTAATGATATATCAATGAAAATAAAGGGAAAAGAGAAAGAGATCTTCTGTGAGGTCCGAATTAGTGACCTTACTAACCTCGTAAAGCTCTCTCTGGTAAGACTCTTCTGACCCCGTGCTTGTAAATTGTTTTCTGAAGGGTTAGTGTGATTGAGGAGAATGATGAGTTTTTTAGGGTTTTGGGAGTGTATTACAGAGAAATGAAAATGAGGTTTTTGTGGTTGTTTCTCTTCTGGTTTTTGTGTATACAGTGATGGGGAAAATGATGATTGTTGTTTTCTGTATTTTTTGATGATGTTGGGGCTGGCTTTGGTTTTATAAATGATATTTTGGTTTTGTATTATTTTGGTGTTTGCTGGCTTTTGCTTTGTTCATGGTATTTTTGCTGGTTATGTTGAATTTTGGTTTGGATTTCTGGTTTGTTCTGGTTTTTTGATGGCTTTTGATCAGTGAGGTTTGGTTTCTGGTTGTTCAGGTTTTTTTAATGGCTTCTGATCAGTGAGTGAGGTTTTTGCTGATATTGTTTGTGTTATGAACCTCTCCAAATGTTAATGCAGAGCTTTTATTTTATATTCAATGAGAGTGGGTTTTGGGGGGAAGTATTGCTGAGTTTTGAACAAATTTAATATGATGATCTATGGATTTCGAGTGCAAGTTGATGTTTTTGCCATTTTAGTGCAACTCTGGCCTGTTTTGGACAGGTTAATAGCAGGTTGGTTTGCTGGTTGTTTTGGGTTGCTTTGCAGGGCTGCCATTTTTTTTTGTATGTGCACATCAATTTTGCATAGCTTTGGGACTGGTTATGTGGCCTAGGTGATATCCTCCTAACCCTACCTCTTTCCTCTTTTTATCTTTCAATGATAAAACCCTTTTGGTTATTTCTAAACTTCTGAAGGGTTTGTGTGATTATAGGAAAATGATGACATGTGAACAAGCTGAGCAAGTTGACTTGTATTGCAACATTTGATGCTTTTGACCCTTTGGCATGTTGCTTGTTGTTTTATTTTAGGCTTCCCATTTGTTGCTGTCTGTTTTGTTTTTATTTGATGTTGCTGCCTTGTATCTTGTGCTTCTATTTTTCTTGCTGTTACTTGTTGTCTTGGTTTTCTGCTGCAGGCCTGTTTGGGCATTTTGTTTGCATGCTTTAGCATCCTGCTGCTAATTCTGCAGCTGTTGTTTGATTGTTGCAGTAACGTTGGGCTTGTTTGGCCTGTTGTGCATTTGTCTGCTACTATTTGCAGCCTGTTGCTTTTGTTTTAGTTTGTATGCTATGCAACTTGTTTGTATTTTCTTGCCTTGTAGCTTTATTTCCCTTTTTTTGTGAACCAAGAAAGATGATCTTTTTTGTGATTTGCAATTGGGGAGAGAGATGATGATAGACCAAAAAGTTCTGATTCCTAAAAGCAAACTCTAGTGATGAATTAGGAGAAGATTTGTTTGAGACTCCCTTGTTTAACTTCAATAATATATGCTAAAACATCCTTTTCTCTTTCTTTTGTTACATGTACAAACAATTGAATGGAAAGCGAGACAAGATGAAGAGAAGACCAAGGCTAGCAATGAGGACTTTCTTGAAGATGAAACAAAGAGTCTTGAAGAAGAAGCATTTCTTTCTTTGTAAATATAACTTGTATTTCACTTGTAATCATTTGTAATTTGCTTTGTGAATGACCCACAAAATGTAATAAACACAAAACTTGAGTAAATATGTAAATAGTGAAATTTGTTGTACAAAACTTTGAGTTTTAGTTTAACTTTGCAATTCTTGATTGAATGTTTTGAATAAAACATCTTGGCTTGGTAACTTGCATTCTAAGCAAACACAATATGATAGGATAAATCATGTATTTTGCACTCTTAATCAAAATAAATATTTAAGAGCTCAAACCCAATTGATTAATTGAACCCACAATCATGATTGTTTAAAATGATAGTTTTAAACTTTATATCTTATCCAAACAAAACATGCTCCCAAGAATAACATCAACCCTCAGAAAATTGCGGTTAAGAAAAATTTAAAATCACACAAATGCCTTTTCAGTTATCTGGGTCATGGATTGGGCAAACTTGCAATGTGAGGTTTGAAAACTGACTTAAACAACTTTGAGGAGACATGGTGACTTATTTGAAACCTTAACGACTCAATTTCCTTTGAGAAGTGCAAAACCTTAATTGCTGACTGGTTACCTAGGAAGAGAATCTGCTTGATCAACTTTTGAGCCAAATTGAGTGTTTGAGAAACCCTGGGATAGCATCTTGAGTGAAAAATGGGAGGGAAAATTTTGGGGTACAACAGCTGCCCCTGTTCAATCTTCTTAAACTTGGAAAGTGAGATCGACGTGTTTGTCGTTTGTGGCTTGCAAGTAGAAGATGATTGAACACTAGAGTGCCCAGAAATTTGCGCTTGATGATGCGCTGGTTGATTGTGTCGGGAATGGGCTTAAAGATGCCATTTGGAGAAATGATGGAGAGTTGTCGGAGATGGGCTTATAGATGCCATCCAAAGGTGATTGTTGACAGAAAGTCTGAACTCGACTTTAACAGAAAAGAAATCAGAAAAAACCTTTGGTCGATTTAAACTAGAGCTTGCAGAAGTCTTGAATGTCGTTGGAAAGAATCAGAACATCTTTTGGAGCGATTTAAACTGAACCAAAAGATATCTTGGATTAATCTTGACTGGGAAGCATCAGAATAAATCTTGGTGCTATTTATCTAAACCAGAGAAAATTGTCAATGGGGAAGAATCAGAATAAACCATTGAGAGGTTTAAACTGAAACAACAGAAGTTCAGAGAAGAATCAGAACAAATCATTGAAAGATTTATCTGAACCAGTAAGAATCTGGAAACGAATGAGAATAAATCATTGAGAGATTTATCTGAACCAGTAAGAATCTGGAAACAAATCAGAATAAACCGTTGAGAGATTTATCTGAACCAGTAAGAATCTAGAGATGAATCAGAATAAACCATTGAGAGATTTATCTGAACCAGTAAGAATCTGGAAATGAATCAGAATAAACCATTGAGATATTTATCTAAACCAGTAAGAATCCGGAGATGAATCAGAATAAACCGTTGAGAGATTTATCTGAACCAGTAAGAATCTGGAAACAAATCAGAATAAACTGTTGAGAGATTTATCTAAACCAGTAAGAATCTGGAGATGAATCAGAATAAACCGTTGAGAGATTTATCTGAACCAGTAAGAATCTGGAGATGAATCAGAGTAAACCGTTGAGAGATTCATCTGAACTAGTAAGAACATGGAGATGGATCAGAATAAACCGTTGAGAGATTTATCTGAACCGGTAAGAATCTGAAAACGAATCATGATAAACCGTTGAGAGATTTATCTGAACCAGTAAGAATCTGGAAATGAATCAGAATAAACGGTTGAGAGATTTATCTGAACCAGTAAGAATCTGGAGATGAATCAGAATAAACCGTTGAGAGATTTAGACTGAACCAGCAGAAGTTTGAAGGAAAAATTTGCTATGTAGATGGTCGACCAGTCTTTTCTTGGGAATTGATCTGTATTTGACTTGTTGAAAATACTTGCCTGTCGGAGATTTGTTGATGATAATTTCCTGTCGATTGATTTTTTCCTGAAAAGGTGAAGAGTTAATTGCATGCAATGTCATGATGTATGTAATGCATGGTATAATGTTGTTTCTCAAAATAAATGAGATTGCACTGTATGTACTTGTGTTGTCAATGTTATGACGTATGCATGCAAATGTATGGACATAGAGATTATTTTTGCCGTAGTGTTGCTGGAAGCGGGGAAAATAAATCCCTTCTGAAGCACTGATGGGTGAGTTTCAAAATATTAGAGAAATAAACTCTGTTGCAGAAGGGAAACGTCGGACATTTCTTGTGGACTTCATAAAATCCTGCTGGGGAATCCTGAGAAGTTGGGCAACTTTCACCGGGGAACCTCTGGAGAGGTAGTTGGAAGTTTTACTCTGTCAGGGGTATGAGAGCGCTTGATACCAACCGGCTGCATACTGGGGATACGTTAATGAACATGTAGTAGGATGTCTTTGCTTCCGCTCTTGCTGGAGAAGGTACCTGCGGGGATCTTATGGAATGGCCTATAGATATTATCCTATTTCTTAAAGCCATTAGTAATTGTCTTTCCGTTTTCTGTTCATTTGTAAATAGTAATGACGTTCAAATGCATATGTTCAAAAATAAATCATTGGACGTTTTTGTAGACAAAACACAGAAATAAAGAAAAATAGATAGTTTTGCACTTTCGAAAGATATATCTTTGTATTAACTTGAATAAGTCTTTTTTTTGTACAATGAGACAAACATTTTACTAAGAGAATGTCTTTGTAAAAAATGAAAATTGATACAAAGAAAAGATAGCTATATGAAATAATCCCATGGGGTTCCCGTTCTGCTATAGTCTTCGTGTCTCTGAGTGTCTGGTCCACTTGTCGCCTCGGTGAAGCTGATTGGATTGATTAGAACCATTTGAGTTAGTTGGTCAATGCTGAAGATTGTCTGCAAGATGATCCAACGGGACATAGTCATACGCTTTAATTCCCTAACTTTTTCCTGGACCGCCCTTTCGGGTTTTTGATCCACCAGGATACCCGTTTTTGCCCAAGCCGCCCTTTCAGGTTTTCGGCTTACCGGGTGTACATATATTTTTGTATTTTATCCCTAATTTTTACCCGAACCTTTTGGTTCCCCGGGATGCCCTAATTATTTCCTAGGTCAGTCAACCTAGCGGGTCCTTGTTCACGCGTAGTATCTTTTAACTATGTCCGTATTTACAGGGTGCGGGAGGTCGTCGCCATCCATAGTGGTCAAGATCATTGCTCCACCAGAGAATATGCTTTTGATTACAAATGGTCCTTCATATGTAGGAGTAAATTTTCCCCTGGTATCACCTTATGGCAAAATGATACGCTTGGTTATCAAGTCACTGACCCGATATACCTGACGTTTAACCTTTTTGTTAAAAGCTTTGATCATGCGTTTTTGGTACATCTGACCATGACAGATAGCTGCAAGCCTCTTCTTATCAATCAAGTTCAACTGGTCAAGTCGAGTCTGGATCCAATCTTCTTCGTTCAAACCAGCATCCTTCATGATCCTCAAAGAGGGGATCTGGACCTCAATAGGTAAGACAGTCTCCATGTCGTATACCAGAGAATAGGGTGTTGCCCCAGTTGATGTGCAAGTTGTGGTACGATATTCGTGGAGAGCGAACGGTAGCATCTCATGCCAGTCTTTGTATGTGACTGTCATTTTCTGTATGATCTTCTTAATGTTTTTGTTAGTAGCTTCTACAACGCCATTCATCTTTGGCCGTGAAGGGGAAGAATTGTGATGCTAGATCTTGAATTGCTCCCACAAAGCGGTGATCATAGTGTTGTTTAGATTTGTACCATTATCAGTGAGGATTCTCTCTGGGATACCGTACCAACAAATGAGATTATGTTTGATGAACCGGGCGACCACATTCTTAGTAATGGAAGCGAAGGAAGCTGCCTCAACCCATTTTGTAAAATAGTCTATGGACACTAAGATGAAGTGGTGTCCATTGGAGGCCGTTGGCTTGAATTCCACAATCATATCGATTCCCCACATAGCAAAGGGCCAAGGAGTCGTCAAGACATTCAGAGGAACCGGAGGTACGTGAACTTTATCAGCATAAATATGACACTTATGGAAAGTCCAAGAGTGTTGATAGCAATCTTCCTCCATGGTAGACCAATAATAGCCTTCCCGTAGGATTTTCTTTGCCATCGTATGCCCACTGGAATGGGTACCAAAAGTTCCTTTGTGTAATTCAACCATGATCCTTTCAGCTTCTACCTTGTCTACGCACCAAAGTAATACAGAGTCATGACTGCGTTTGTACAAAATGTTGTTACTAAGGAAGAACTTAGCCGAGAATCTTCTTAGGAACTTCTTGTCATTCACTGAAGCTCCTTCTGGATATTCCTGAGACTCGAGATACCATTTAACTTCATGGAACCAAGGTTGATCCACTACTTCTTTAGTACCGATCTCGTGACAGTAGGCTGGTTCATCTATCCTTTCAATGGTGATTTGAGGAGCCTCGTTATCCCAATTAAGTTTAAACATAGATGACATTGTAGTTAGTGCGCCTGCTAGCTGATTTTCTTCTCGCGGGAAATGCTCGAAGGTAATCTTCTCGAAATGCGGTAGCAATGTGAAGACATGTTCTTTGTAAGGGATTAGGTTCGGGTGTTTGGTGTCTCATTCCCCTTTGATCTGACTGATGACCAAAGTTTAATCTCCAAATACATCCAAAGATTTGATCCCCAAGTCTATGGCAGCTCTGAGACCGAAGATGCATGCTTCGTATTCTGCCATGTTGTTTGTACAGTTGAAGCAAATTCTGGCGGTAAAGGTAGTATAACATCCTTCCGGAGATATGAGTACAACATTGATACCATTTCCAAGTGCATTGGATGCTCCATCAAAGAACAGGGTCCATCGGGATCCTTGTTCAAGTCCGTGATATGGCCTGATTTCTTCACAGTTGTCTAATGTCATGATGTCTTCATCCGGGAATTCAAACTTCATGGATTGGTAGTCTTCCACAGCTTGGTGAGCAAGGTGATCAGCTAATATACTACCCTTTATAGCTTTCTGGGTAGTATACTGTATGTCATATTCTGTCAGGATCATCTGCCATCTCGCTATTCTCCCAGAAAGAGCAGGCTTCTCGAAGATGTATTTTATCGGATCCATTTTAGATATCAACAAGGTAGTATGGGTCAGCATATACTATCTCAGCTGGCGAGCAGCCCATGCTAGAGCACAGTAAGTTTTCTCGAGCAGTGAATATCTTGTTTCACAGTCGGTAAACTTTTTGCTCAAGTAATAAATAGCATGCTCTTTTCGGCCAGACTCGTCATGCTGCCCCAACACACGCCCCATTAAGTTTTCTAAAATAGTCAAATACAGGATTAAAGGCCTTCCCTCAACGGGTAGAAACAACACAGGAGGCTCTTGTAAGTATTCTTTGATTTTGTCAAAAGCAACTTGGCATTTGTCATTCCATTTGACTACTTGATCTTTCTTCAACAATTTGAAGATCGGTTCATAAGTAGCTGTCAGGTGAGAAATGAACCTGCCGATGTAATTCAAACGTTCCAAAAATCCTCTGACTTCCTTCTCAGTACGAGGAGAAGGCATCTCTTGTATCTCTTTAACCTTGGCAGGATCAACCTCGATGCCTTTGTTCCTGACGACAAAGCCTAGGAGTTTACCATACCGTACTCCGAAAGTGCATTTGTTTGGATTCAACCTCAACTTGTATTTCTTCAGCCTCTCAAACAGCTTCTGTAAGTGATCAAGATGCTCTTCTTCTGTTTGCGATATGGCTATCATATCGTCTACGTAGACCTCTATCTCATGATGTATCATGTCATGAAATAAAGCTACCATGGCGTGTTGATAGGTTGCCCCAACATTCTTCAGTCCGAGTGGCACGACCTTATAGAAGAATGTGACCCACTGTTTAACAAAGGTTTTTTTCTCCATATCCTCGGGTGCCATTTTGATTTGGTTGTAGCCTGAGAAACCATCCATGAAGGAAAACACTTTGTGTTGTGTCATATTGTCAACTAGAATATCGATGTGGGGGAGTGGGAAGTCATCCTTTGGGTTTGCCCAATTCAAATCTCTGTAGTCCACACACATTCGCACTTTACCGTCTTTCTTGGGCACGGGAACAACATTGACAACCCATTGGGGATAAGAGGTGACAGCCAATAATCCAGCATTGAATTGCTTCATGACTTCTGCTTTAATCTTTTCTGACATATCAGGCCTCATGCAGCGAACCTTTTTCTTTACTGGAGGACAATCTTCTCTTGTAGGCAAACGATGTACCACAATGTCTGTATCAAGTCCCATGATGTCTTCATACGACCAGGCAAATACTTGAACATAATCGTGTAACAACTGAATCAGTCGCTCCTTGACACTGGGTTCCAAATTGGCACCCACCTTGACCTCCTTTTTGTCCTCCTCAGTACCTAAGTTAACTGTTTCAGCCGGTTCTTCGTGAGGCTGAATGGTCCTTTCTTCCTGTTGCAACAACCTGACCAACTCCCTTGGCACCTCACAATCTTCCCCACTTTCGTCATCGGCTTGGTAGATCGGATTTTCAAAGTCACAATAGGCCATAGCAGAAACATTACCCATGGGATCCTGAGTGGATGTAGATCTGCATTTTAATATGTGAGTGTGTGTAAGAGCATAACTACCTTTGAAAGAAATAAAATGTAAGAAAGAAAGATAAAGAACACAAAATTTTATGCAAAAATGTCCATGATTCATTAATGACATATGTGAATGAAGTGACAACCCTCACAAATGGACTGTTGTGCCTCGGGTAAGACACAAGGTTTTAAAAGTCAGAATTGTTTAAATATTACAAGCCTGAAAACATTAAAAGACAATTACTATTGAATAAAAGTAATAGGAATGAAATCTTTGGTCTCCCAATTGTTGAGCCCTCCGCCGGTGGTTGGGAAAATCCATTCGTCCATATCACAGCTGCCACCACTGTCTTCTATTGCATTGACTCCTTGATTGCTGATACGCAAAGGTGGTCCCCCGGTGCAAGAACGTCGAACAACTCTTTGGGCCTCAGTAGTGAATCTCAAACCAAATTTGTCGGACTTGTAGGGAATATCCGGAAGCTGACCCCAGATGGTACACCCTCCCTCTTTAACTACTGCTCTAGCATCTTTCAAAGAGGCCATCTTCAGTGGAGGTCTGGTAATCTTCGGGACTTTAGGAGTAGACTTAGTTGCCGCGACTGTTGCTTGAACTTCCTCAAAATTCTGACAGGGAGTCTCAATGAATTCACCATCCATTTCAACATACCTGAAAGAGTTCAGATGGCTAACCATGTACTCCTCCTCTCTGTGAACTGTGACAATTTTTTGTTTGATCGAGTATTTTAGCATTTGGTGCAGGGTAGAAGTGACGGCACCAACACCATGGATCCAAGGTCGACCCAATAGACAAGAGTATGAAGGGCGGATGTCCATCACATATAAAGTTAAGTCAAAAGTCTGAGTTCCAATTTTTATGGGGATACTAACTTCTCCGTGCACTGTCCTCTTGGAACCATCAAAGGCCCTTACTATGATGTTGCTAGGCCTTAAGGTGAGCCCCTCGCAGTCCAGTCGGTCGAGAGCATTTTTGGGCAAGACATTCAATGATGAGCCGGTATCCACCAGAACGTGGGCAAGTGTGGTGCCCCTGCATTCAATGGAAACATGCAAGGCATCATTGTGCTTCCTTCCCTTAGAAGTTAAATCAGCGTCGGAAAAGCCCAATCCGTTGTCAGTAGTTAGACTAGCCACATAATTTTTAAATTGGTCGATGGAGGTCTCTTGGGGCACGTGAGAGGTATTAAGAAACTTTACCAAGGCTTTGGCATGGGCCTCAGAACACAAAAGTAAGGACAATAATGATATCTTCGAGGGGGTCTGCCCCAACTGTTCTACAATGTTGTAGTCACTTTTCTTGATTATCTTTAGTATTTCTTCTATCTCCTTTCTAGAAGCTTCAAGGATGATCTCAGGACGCTCTTTTGCTTGGACAGGCTCATTCAAGACCTTTTTGCCCCTTGTTTCGGTAGCAGGGATAATAGTAGGAGTATCAATGGGAGTGTCGGTAGGAGTGGCAGTAGGAATGATCACATGAGTAGTAACGGTCTTTGTAGAAATCTCGGGTGAGAAGACTATTCGGCTTCTTGTTATCTTACTGGTCCCAGTGATATTACTGATGTCGAGATCAATATCTCTTGCAACTTCTTCTTTGACAGCCAACTGATCTTGCTTGACGCCATAGTAATAAACGTCAGCCCCATAACTCCAGGGAACAACTTTATCTTAAGAGTATGATATTGGTCTTGGCATAGTGATGACTAAAGGTGCAGACCTTGGAACATATGTAATCCTGACGGGTCTTTTGGTGGAGACCCCAAGAGGATTGTCAGAAATGGTGATTATTAAGACATCTTGATAGGAACTTCTGGTAAAAGGAAGCTTTTCAAATAAGATTTCTTTGCTAGTCATCAGGAACTGGACGCCTATCTTCAGTAACAAACAGTCGTTCGGTAGAGACTTGCATAAGTGACAATCTTCATCACAGCCCGGGAACAGACCGGCTTGCAGTAGATTCTGTTTAATGGTCAACAAAGTGGTAATTAAGTCATTCACGGAGGAGACAAAACGATCATCATCAATGGCGTTGATACCTTGGCCATGTCTGGGCATTGGCGCCGTTATTACATTAGGCATTTCTGGGGGATCAAATTCAATCTCCTTTGCATCGATAAGGTCTTGCACCTTATTCTTTAAGGCCCAACAATCGTTTGTATTGTGCCCCGAGCTTTCAGAATGATAGGCACATCGAGTGTTCGGGTTGTAGCAAGGAGAAGCAGTATTGGGGTTCTTGGGAGCTTCTTTTAAAGTTGCCAGATTGGTCTTCAGAAGGTGTGGCAAAAATTGAGACATGGTCATGTTAATCCGGGTAAATCGTCTCATGGGCGCTTCTGGCTTGCGCTGATAATTTCGCTGTTGATTTGGCACAGGATTAGAAATCATAACAGCCCATACCGTCGGGCGACAGTCAGTTTTGTTTTGATTTCTATAGTCATATGCAGCACTGACCTCCTTCTTTCCAACAAAGGGTTTCTTCATCATCCTCGAGGATGCATCTCTTTGAATTTTTCCGCTTTTTATACCGGCTTCGACCCGCTCACCAGTCATGATTAATTCAGTAAATCCAGCTGAGGAACTCCCAATCAGGTGGTTGAAGAATGGTCCTGACAAGGTGCCTAGGAACATATCCACTAATTCTCTGTCAAATAGAGGGGGCTGGACTCTTCCTGCGAGATCACTCCATTTTTGAGCATAGGTTTTGAAACCTTCACCTGTTCCCATAGACATACCTTGCAATTGCATCCTAGTTAGAGCTAAATCAGCATTGTGCTGATATTATTTGTGGAAAGTGGCGGCCAAATCTTTCCAAGTGTGAACATTGGGCCCTTCCAATTGATAGAACCAATCCAATTGCGTCCCAGACAAGCTCTCTTGGAAAAAATGAACCCACAGATTCTTGTCAGCCATATGGGGTTGAACTTTTCTGACGAATGACCTTAGATGTAGCTTTGGGCAAGAGACACTATCGTATTTGGAGAAAGTAGGGACCTTGAATTTCTGTGGGATGACAACCCCTGAGATAAGTCCTAATTCTTCGAAATCCAATATGGGTACCCTCTGAATCTCCATGGCATTCAAATGATCCTCTAGTTGTTTGTATTTATCATCAGCAGGAGGATATTGCTCCTCAGAGTAATCAGGTTCTTCCTCTTCTGCGGATGCTGGGTCGTTGTTCACTTCCTGGGTTTGATTATCTCCTTCACCCGATGATGCTGCAAAGTCCAAAGTTTGCCTGGCTTGTCCTTTAAACCTTATTCCTATGATCACAACACCGGTTGATTTCTTCGGTTTCTTCTTCTTCTCTTTGGCCAGTAGAGTCTTCAATTCCTCTTTTCCTTTTGTCAGAGCTAAGAGCATTTGTTGAAACTGGGCGTTCTGCGCCTGAAGATCTTTCACAGTCTGTTCAATATCCATCTCACTGAAATAAACAGTAGAAGGATAAGAGACTTGTTATGAGAAACCTGTATGATGTTATGATGAATGAACATGCAATATGCAAATGATTTCAAGGAAATTTAGAGATTTAACTTTGTTCAAACCAAAAAGAACACACATTATATTAATAAAACCAAGTTTAGATACATCATGCCTCTTTAGGCTTACAATGAAAAAAACAAAATACAACAAAACTCCTAAGAAAAAAAGACTGGACGCATCCTCTTTGGAGCAATGTAGGCATTCAATTTTTTCTCTTCATGAAGCAGCTTGGTGAGCTCCAGAACCTTCTTCTCACTAGTGTAAAACTGGGCTTCAAAGGTGTCTCGCTCTTCCTTCAACTGAACCCAAGCTTTCTGCAAGTCTTCGATAGAGGTAGGCATGTCAGGATGAAGAACGGTGTATGGGACGTCTCCTTCAACAACAGGCTCTATGATGACAGGAAGGATGGAAGGGTAAGGCATCACGAGACTCTGAGCACGAGCCCGTACCCACCTAAGGTAAGGCTCGAGGGGGATAGAGTTTTTGTGTCCCAAAGTCCTACTGTCCACCTTGTTCACCATTCCCCAAGCTCGTGTAAACCTCTGGCGGTAACCTTGGTCTTCTTTGTCGTAGTCGAACACCAGACCTTGGACGAGCATCTCGTGAGGGCCGTCTCTTCGAGCATACCCAAACTTCCGAAGAGCTAAACAGGGGTTGTAGGTGATACCTCCCATAGTACCAAGCAGATGTACGTTAGGGAACTCCCCACAGCGGTCAATGATAGAGATATCTTCCAAGGTTCTCGAACACCAACGGATATCAGAGTGGGTGAGAGACATCATCCTTTGGGACCATGTCAGTCTTTGCTTGTTCTTCAATGCTGATTGAGGTAGGTGTGAAGTGAACCACTTAGCGAGTAGGGGGATACAACACAAAAGAGTACCTCTTTTCTTCATGGTGCGGGTATGAAGGCAATGTAAGATATATCCTAGTAAGGTAGGTATAGAATTGCGAGAGAGAAAGACTTTGATGGCGTTAACGTCTACGAATTGGTCCGAATTGGGGAACAGAACCAAACCATAAATGAGAAGAGTCAGGACGTCTTTAAAATCTTGGAAATCCATGTCGTCCCAGAATGAACGAGCCTTTTCCAAAAGAAACTTGGCTAGAAAGCCTTTAACCCCGCTTCTTGTCTCCCAATTGGCTATTATGTCGACCCTCTTCATATGCAAAGCTTCGGCGATGACTTAAAGTTTTGGAATCCCTTCTAGACCGGTGAACGGTATCTGATCAAGCACGGGCACCCCTAAGAGTAGAGAGAACTCTTCCATTGTAGGTACCAACTGATAGTCCGGGAAAGTGAAACAATGATGTACGAGATCAAAGAATTGGAATAGTACATACATCATCTCTTCTTGGAAGTTGGATGTAGCCAAACTGAGGATTCGACCATATTTCTTGGTAAAAGGAGAACCCTCGGGCACTCTTGAGGCTAACTCTTGAAGTTGATGGTGTGCTTTTACAAAGCTGATTCAGATGGTGTTTCTTCGGACGAAATTCATGACCTACAAAACAAAAACAAAGATAAATTTCTAAATCCTTGAAATGGTTAGTGAGCATGCGTATGATGTTCATGATGCTTATGATGTTATGTACAAGTAAATATATACATACACAACAAACAAGTATCTATGCTTTAGGCTTACATGGGTTTTGTAGGTAAGTACCATCTTGAAATTTAGTTGGCTCAACCTGTCATAGTAATAGTGATTGGGTTCTAAAGGATCTCAATATCACCGACCTTTCTCTTAGGCATTGTCTCAGCACAACAATCTTTTCTTGTAGCCGAGATATCCCAAAAGTCTAGCCTCAATGAGTGTAGTATCGAGTATCAACCAATTTTCAGCTCTACACCGAAACCGGATATCTCACTACATCCTAATGGCCAAGTTTGTTCAATTAGGGTTCTAAAGTCAATTAGTGCTTCATGACGCCACTCAACGGCCCCGTATTCTCCTCGATTCACAACGAGGGATACTGGTACCCACAAATGCGCCACACTAACATAGCCATTGTTTCAACCATATCGGTCTATTCCGTACAGTTTCCACAATCTATTACTATTTACCTAAAAGGTTTCCTAGATCCGGGTGGAGTATCAAAGCAAGCTCAATACAAAGAACAAAATGTAAAGCATACAAATCAAACAGTGACAGCAAGTAAATATGATCTAGCCCTAAGGTAACCCCACTTTTAAGAAATATTCCCCAGCAGAGTCGCCAGTTCTATGGTACGGTGGGAGAACTGACTTGAGTTGTTTGTGTTTTGATCGCATTTGTGCGGATAACAAGAGTCGCCATCGACTTTTCTTTTATCCAAAAGGAAAGGTAAAAAAGCACAGGAAAGACCTTTTGAGATTATTTCTCCGGTTCAGGGGGTAGATTATGAAAAGGGAAGGTATTAGCACCCTTTTCATCCATGGTTTTCCATGGGCTCTTAGTTACTCGCTTAGATCATTTGCTTTTGTTTTGACAATATGCTTGTGGTGTGGGCTTTGAAAGTGTTTTGAAAAAATCTCTTTGTAATGGTTCTCGTTTCTATAAGAACGCGTACAAAGTTTTGTTTCGAAAGATAGTTCAAGGATGTGTTTGTGGATTGTATTTTGGAAAGTGGTTTTTGAAAAGATGTTTTGCAATGGTTCTCGTCTCTATAAGAACGTATACGAAAGGTCTTGTCTTTTGAAAATGTTTTGAGATGAAAGTGTTGGTATAAAAATGTTTTTGTCATGAGTAAGCGAGAAACTAGGAACGAATCTACCTACTCGAAAAGTCTCAAATGTTATTTTCTTCCTCCTTTTAATGTTTCTATCTTACCATTGATTTGGTAAGAAGCCCCATCGTTGGATGTAAAGGGACAGGTGCAGGTCAATTTTACGGTCATCGAAAGCAACTTATGAGACGCTTTAGAAATTTTCGTAAGGGGCTAGATCGTTTTATCAAAGGCAAAGTCGAGGGTCATCGAGGGACTACGATCTTTTTTTTATCGAAGGGTCATTGCTAAAGCGTCCCATATTCGAGGGACATGACTGTGTTTTTGAGGCAACAAGCGAGGTTACCCTAGAGGTGCGCGTGTGAAAAAGTGTTTTTGATTCAAGTTAATTTTATCTTTGAAATTAGGTTATCTAGCGATTGATTTTAAATCTTGCCATACACGCCTAATTACTATACAGTAATAAGTAAAACAGTAAAATGTGGAAATTGAAATTCTACGTTATTACAGAGCTTTGGGAATGGGGGTACAATTTTTTACAAATGGGGATGAGTCGAATGCGATTAAAAATTCAAATAGCAAACAATACAACCAAATCGAATTTAATCAATTGATTAAAATTATAACAGTCTATGAAATGAAATTAATTAACAAAGTGAGGGAATAAAATTCTAAGTTTTTGTCTTGTGAGAGTTTTGGGAAGAAAAATAAAATCTATACTATTTTTTTGGAGTTTTGGTTTATTATGAAGAAAATAAAACAATTTTAAAAGAAATCAACTAAACAAATATTAAAAATAGAATAAAGTGTTAACTAACAAAATTGATTTATTCACAAACTTTAAACAAAACTTTTTGTTTAAAACTAATAATAAACAATCAATTAGTTATATGAAGAAAAAAACTTGAATTTAAAATCTAAACTAAAAAATTCTAAGTTTATCAAAAAGGTTAAAATTTCTAAAATCACTAAATTAAACCTAAACTAAACTTAATTCTAAGGATTTCCAATTAAACCTAAAGTAATTTAATTCTAAATATTACTAAATGGTATCTAAACTAGTTAAAAAAAACTGTATTAATTATAGAATGACCAACTTGAATCTAACTATATTATTAATAATAATAGAGATGAAACAGAAAATGGGGGGGGGGGGTAATATACTGCAGAAACGGATTTGGGCTTCAAAGAAAGCAAGCTGAGCCCAAAACAAATTACATAAGTGAACAAAATAAAAAGCAAAGGGATGGGTCCGGGTTGAGTTATGAAAACGGGTTATACTAAGTGGCCATAGGCGATGAAAACCAGAAACCTAGATTTCTAAGGAAGCTTGGCCGTGAAGATGTGAAAAACACAAGAAGGGGGGGTTGAATTGAAAACTTGGATCTAAAACAGCTTAATGACACAGTATTTTTATCCTGGTTCATTTGATCTCAAACTACTCCAGTCCACCCGTCAAGGTGATTTCGCCTCTCTCCAACGAGGTCTTAATCCACTAATCTCAACAAGATTACAAAGGCTACTTTAACAACTGTTAAAGTCTTCTTGAGTACAACCACAATCTGGTTAATCTCAAGGAAATGTTTTACAATATGATTAAACAAAATGTGTTGTTGTTTTCTAACAAAAACAGTTTATCACATGTATGATAAATTACACAGGTTTAGCTTAGAATAAAGGATGAATTTGCTAGAGCTTGAGTATGCGTGGTTGGTGATCTTAGCAAATTGTTGTGTGTACGTGTGTGCTTCTTTTTGCAAGCTGACTTGTTTATATATGCAATGTAATGACGTTGTCCATAAAGCAAGTTTAATGTTATTAACACTCTTTCCTTTTGGAGAAGATCTTGTCTGAAGAAAGCCGTTAGAATTAATTCTGTCTTGAATGTTCAGTAACGCTTTAGAGTCTTTTCCCTTAACTGTTGATGACGCTTCAGAATATTGATGACTTGGTTGACATGTCTTTGTTCAGAATCAAATTTTATTGTAATTAAGCACAGGTTCTGGTCACTAATCTTCTGCGTATAATCTGATTGCTTCAGCGTGTAATACTTTATGGCTTATCTTCTGATGCTGATCTGATCAGAACTTCTGCATACATAGAACATATTTTTAAGGTGCATATTTGTTCTTTGTATTTATTTATTCTTTGTATTTGTTATCATCAAAACTCTCACCAAGGGTTGTAGAATCAAACTATGTTTTAACAGGCCGTTCATCTCTTTCTCTCATACATTATTTGCTTGTCTTTCTTCAATTGACTCCTCTGTTATTACGCTCCAACATCACTCTCTCAAATATTTCTCTCAACTGAAACCTCTTATGGCCCTTACCAGAGATGGGACATTGGCTGCGCCAAAAATCTCCCTACGGCAGTGACGGAGGCGGCGCTCAACAGAGTTTCATTTTTTTTTACAAAAATTGGTTCCTCTCTCTCTCTTCTTATTTCTAATCTATGATTATTTTTTTGCAGAAACTAAAAACAAAAACCCTAAATCTAAAAGGGGGAAACTGAAACCCTAGTTCTCAGTTTGATGTAATCGGTGAAGGTAATGATGCATGCAATGATATATCAATGGAAATAAAGGGAAAAGAGAAAGATATATTCTGTGAGGTATGGATCTGTGACCTTACTAACCTCCTAAAGATCTCTCCAGTAAGACTGTTCTGACCCTGGGCTTGTAAATTGTTTTCTAAAGGGTTAGTGTGATTGAGGAGAATGATGAGTTTTTTAGGGTTTTGGGACTGTATTACAGAGAAATGAAAATGAGGTTTTTGTGGTTGTTTCTCTTCTGGTATTTGTGTATACAGTGATGGGGAAAATGATGACTGTTGTTTTCTGTATTTTTTGATGATGTTGGGGATGGCTTTGGTTTTATAAATGATATTTTGGTTTTGTATTATTTTGGTGTTTGCTGGCTTTTGCTTTGTTTATGGTATTTTTGCTGGTTATGTTGAATGTTGGTTTAGATTTCTAGTTTTTTCTAGTTTTTTTATGGCTTCTGATCAGTGAGGTTTGGTTTCTGGTTGTTCTGGTTTTTTTGATGGCTTCTGATCAGTGAGTGAGGTTTTTGCTGATATTGTTTATGTTATGAACCTCTCCAAATGTTAATGCAGAGCTTTTCTTTTATATTCAATAAGAGTGGGTTTTAGGGGGAAGTATTGGTGAGTTTTGAACAGATTTAATATGTTGATATGTGGCTTTTGAGTGCAAGTTGATGTTTTTGCCATTTTAGTGCAACTCTGGACTGTTTTGGACAGGTTAATAGTAGGTTGGTTTTCTGGTTGTTTTGGGTTGCTTTGCAGGGCTGCCAGCTTGTTTGTATGTGCACAGCAATTTTGCCCAGCTTTGGGACTGGTTATGTGGCCTAGGTGATATCCTCCTAACCCTACCTCTTTCCTCTTTTTATCTTTCAATGATAAAACCCTTTTGGTTATTTCTAAACTTCTGAAGGGTTTGTGTGATTATAGGAAAATGATGACATGTGAACAAGTTGAGCAAGTTGACTTGTATTACAACATTTGATGTTTTTGACACTTTGGCTTGTTGCTTGTTCTTTTGTTTTAGGCTTCCCATTTGTTGCTGCCTGTTTTGTTTTTATTTGATGTTGTTGCCTTGTATCTTGTGCTGCTATTTTTCTTGCTGTTTCTTGTTGTCTTGGTTTTCTACTGTAGGCTTGTTTGGGCATTTTGTTTTCATGCTTTAGCATCCTGTTGCTAATCCCGCAGCTATTGTTTGATTGTTGCAGTAACGTTGGGCTTGTTTGGCCTGCTGTGCATTTGTCTGCTGCTGTTTGCAGCCTGTTGCTTTTGTTGCAGTTTGTATGTTATGGAACTTGTTTGTATTTGTTTTCCTTGTAGCTTTATTTCCCTTTTTAGTGAACCAAGAAAGATGATCTTTTTTGTGATTTGCAATTGGGGAGAGAGATGATGATAGACCAAAAAGTTCTGATTCCTAAAAGCAAACCCTAGTGATGAATTAGGAGAAGATTTGTTTGAGACTCCCTTGTTTAACTTCAATAATATATGCTAATTATATCCTTTTTCTTTCTTTTGTTACATGTACAAACAATTGAATGGAAAGCGAGACAAGATGAAGAGAAGACCAACGCTAGAAATGAGGACTTTCTTGAAGATGAAACAAAGAGTCTTGAAGAAGAAGCATTTCTTTCTTTGTAAATAAAACTTGTATTTCACTTGTAATCATTTGTAATTTGCTTTGTGAATGACCCACAAAATGTAATGAACACAAAACTTGAGTAAATATGTAAATAGTGAAATTTGTTATACAAAACTTTGAGTTTTAGTTTAACTTTGCAATTCTTGATTGAATGTTTTGAATAAAACATCTTGGCTTGGTAACTTGCATTTTAATCAAACACAATATGATAGGATAAATCATGTATTTTGCACTCTTAATCAAAATAAATAATTAAGAGCTCAAACCCAATTGATTAATTGAACCCACAATCATGATTGTTTAAAATGATAGTTTTAAACTTTATATCTTATCCAAACAGAACATGCTCCCAAGAATAACATCAACCCTCAGAAAATTGCGGTTAAGAAAAATTTAAAATCACACAAATGCCTTTTCAGTTATCTGGGCCATGGATTGGGCAAACTTGCAATGTGAGGTTTGAAAACTAACTTAAACAACTTTGAGGAGACATGGTGACTTATTTGAAACCTTAACGACTCAATTTCCTTTTAGAAGTGAAAAACCCTAATTGCTGACTGGTTGCCTAGGAAGAGAATCTGCTTGATCAACTTTTTAGCCAAATTGAGTGTTTGAGAAACCCTGGGATAGCATCTTGAGTGAAAAATAGGAGGGGAAATTTTTGGGTACAACAGTAACCATTTTGAACTAATTAATGAAAATTGACGTTTGTTCATTCTTTGTCTAGACAAATTTAAATTTCATAAATCCTTGAAATCATTTGCATACATATCTTCCATACATCATAACATAACAGGTTTTCCACGACAGGTTTCTTTATCTTTCTATTGTTTATTTTAGCAAGATGGATATCGAGAAAACAGTGAAAGACCTACAAGCACAAAACTCCCAGTTTCAAGAGACTCTGTTGACCCTGGCCAAGGGGCAATAAGAGTTGATGACGTTGCTAGAATCCAAAAAGAAGCCAAAGAGGAAAGCCTTAGTCAACATGGGTAGAAGGTTCAGAGAGCCGATATTTAAGATACCAATAGTGGAAGACTCGTTTGAGGAGGACAAAAATCAAATTGGTGAAGCTAGGAGTACCCAGGCTGGGTGTATCAATGATCAAGTGTCCGATGATGAAGATTATTTCAATGAGCAGTATTCTTCTGCCGATGTTAAGTACAAGCATCTAGAGGACAAGTTGAAGGCCGTGGAGATTCAAGCCATCCCTGGTTTGGATTTTGATGATTTGGGTTTAGTATCTGGGGTTGTCATTCCCCACAAATTCAAGATACCAGTTGTAACACCCCAAATTTGTCCTATCCCTTTTACTTTTATCTGGCTTATGCGTTTCGCACTTTTCACATGTGCATAACCTTCCATTAGGTCATTTAAAAACATCATACATCATTAATCAATCAAATGGGCATAGGATCGGGAATCTTGAAGCTAGGGTTTTTCTACTTTGGGACTATCATCTTCATTCAAGCTCGTTTCTATGGGTTCCTCCATCAATCATTGGTTGAAAGCTAGGGTTTCTTGTTCAAATATTGTCGTGAACTACTTCTTTCATCAAGCTACAAGGATCCCACTTTCATTGAGAGATTCGAGGGTGTTGTACCCCAAAATTTGCCCTCCCTTTCTTCAGGAAACCACCTTGGATTTTCAAGGTCCCTCTGAAACAAATCCAAGTCCTGAGTTATCCTTTTGCCCAAGCAAGTCGCTTACAAGAGCAAGATGATCTCACGAACTCCAAAAAACGACGCTTTTATCTTAAGAAAAATCAAATTCTAAATACTTAGAACGTTTCTCTAAAATGAGTATTTAAGAAAAAAAATCAGCGCTTCCGAACTTCTGGACCCATTCCAGATAAAAAACGGTCAGAAGTTGCAAGCCTGAGCGTGGTCAGAAGTTGGCTTTTCAGCAGCTACATCAGTTCAATCAGAAGTTGTAAACGTGGTTCAGAATGAAAGCCTCAAACAGAACATGCCCCTTCAGCAGTTACACAAGCTCAGTCATAATTTGCTAAAGGAATGCAAGAGAAGTAGGGAAATCTGAAGGCTCCTTCAGAACATGCCGAATTCAGAAGATGAAAAGGTCAGAAGAATGGGTGTTACACTGATACAGAATCTCTAAGCCCAGGATTGTCCAGAAGTAAATCCAAGGAACGTACCAGAAAACCAGGAGAATCTCCAGAGCTTACAGGAAGCCAAGGCCAGAGCATGGTCTATGCTGCTGATGCAACGTTGGTTTCCATTACCAGAATATTGATGTTGATAGGTCTTATCACCATTTAATGCCCATTAATGCTTCCAACCACTCCTGAACATTCACGTGTGGCTTGGAAAACGCTTTTGTGCAGATTCTGGCATGGGTCTGCGCGCCACCGCCCACTTCAGAGGTCACTTCTCCTCAATCTACGCCTGCTGCTGCAGCCTAGGCTGAAAGCTATCTGTTATCACAACTTCCCAGGAATTTCTGTCAAAGAACAAATTCAAACTCTGTTGGCGCTTTAATGTTCAAGGCATCCACAAGAACTTTGCCTATAAATAGAGAGTCTTCACCACTGCAAAAGGCGTTCAAGAAAAGAAACAGAAATTGCTAAGTGAGAAACAGAACTCTTAGCAACATAGCGTTCTGAAACTCTGTCAAAATCTCCAGTTTTGTTTCATAACTTTGAGTTTCTCACCTTCAAACTTCATCAAATATCCAGTTTTCTCTGTGAACCAAAAAACACCCTTTCCAAACTTCTGACTCTACATACGTATACGCCTTTACCAGCCCTTTCAAAGAAAATCTGTCCAGAACACTACCAGAGCCAAAAGCTAACTTTCACCCACCAACTTTTTCAACAGTCAGGTAAGCACCTGCTGACCCTCATCACGCTGTTAAGCATCATCAGCTGTGCATACTCAAATAAACATAATGTAAATATCACGTTGTTGTTGTTTATGTTCTGAGGATTTTCATACCTCAGAACGTTCTGAGCCAGTATAGGACTTGCCTGGGACCTTGGTGGTTCTGACCTCTGAAACATTTTTGTATTTGCTGGATCTGTTCCAAATATGTTTCCTGTTTTGTGGAGTAACAACATGATTGCAGATGTTCTGGTTAGTACAGGGAAAAGCCAAGTGCTGACTTTGACGTTAGCACATCTGAAGCCTGTTTTGCTGTCAATGATATCAGAACCTCTGAGAGTTATTGCCTTTTCAGCAGAATCAGAACTTCTGGTTTCTCCACTAACAAACTTCTGTCTTGCAGCGCAGGGGAATCAGAACTTATGATTTCCCCACTAACAAGGTTCTGTGTTGCAGGTGCCAGAGTCAGAAGTTCTGACTCATACAGTTTAACCAAGAGGTTGATCATCTGGCAGCGGATCTGGGTCATAACTTCTGATGACCTCCCAGCAGCGTGCGGGCTCCCTCTCTCTCTCTCTATATCTTGTTTTTTGCTATTTTCTTTTTTGTCTATTTTTCTCGTTGAACCCCCTATGTACAAATGTGTATCCCTCTCCCCTAATTGTTGTAATAGCGTAGGATTTTATATTTCCGCTTCTTATTGCTAGTAATTAGGACATGTATGGCAAGATAAAATCAATGAAATAGAAGAACCTAATTCAAAGAAAAAAAACTCTTGTATGCAATAAAACACACTTGCACACTAACATCCCTAGGGTTACATCCACTTGTTGCCTTTCAAAATTAGGCCATATTGCATGTTAGGTCTCTTTGGGCAAAGCAAAAAATCAAATGATCATAGTCCCTCGATGACGCTTTCGAAAAGTTGCCTAAAATGATCAAAGTCCCTTTCAAAGGAAAAATTGCCCAAGGATACTTAGCACTATTGCAATTATGGTCTAAACGATGACCCGTGCCCGTCCCTTTCACATCCTAACACAAGATTGTCCACCAAATACAATGGTGGAACAAAATTGTTAAAAGGGTTAAAGCATAACAAAAATCTTTGAGAACTTTAGGGTAGATCGCTCTTAAGTACTTGTCCACTTGCAAAACAAAAACACTTGCTTATTTTTAAAACCACACTTCACAAACACTTTCAAAACAAACTTTCAAAAACCTTGAAACATCTTTTCAAAAAGACAAGCACCTTTTGTAAAACATTCGAGTAAAGAATTGTTACAAGGGTAGCCTATACAAGGCATCTTTTTCAAAACCTTTTCAAAAACCACACATAAAGCACCATTTCAAACAATTGAAAACCAAGGCAAGTTGATCTAAGAAAGTACCTAAGAGCCCATGGATAACCATGGATAGAAAGGGTGCTAATACCTTCCCTTTCTATAATCTACTCCCCGAACCCAAGAAAAATCTCAAAGGTTTTTGCTGTGCTTTTTAAACCTTTCCTTAGGATAAAATAAAAAGTCGGTGGCGACTCTTGCTCAACCGAAACATTTGCGAAAACAAACGCAAAACCATAGTCAGTTCTCCCACCGTATCACAGAACTGGCGACTCTGCTGGGGATTAATTTAAAAGTGGAGTAACCTTAGGGCTTAGATCACCCTCTTGCATGACTAATTGTTTGATTTGTTTGCTTTATATCTTTGTTCTATTGTTTGGGTTTGCAATCCTACACCCGGATTTTGGAAACATTCATAGATAGCAATACGTTGTGGAAACTGTGCGGGGTATACCGACACGGTCGAAGCAATAGCTATATTAGTGCGACATATTTGTGAGTACCGGTAACCCTTGAGTTCAATCAAGGAGAGTACGGGGCCGCTGAGTGATGTCACTAAGCACTAATGACCTAGAACCTTACTTGACCATCTTGGCCTTTTATTAGAGGTAGTGAGATGACCGGCTTTGGTGCAGTCCGAAGTTGGTAGATACTCGATACTACACTCATTGAGGGTTGTTTTCTTGGAATATTTTGGTCGCTAGTTAAGTTGCTAAACCAAAACAATGAACAATGAAAACAATCCAATGATATTGAGCTCCTTAGAACCCGGTTACTATTTATAGGACAGGTTTTTAAGCCAACTACACTCAAGAGGATACTTACCTATGAAACCCCATGCAAGCCTGAAACTAGGGTTTGGTGTGATTTGCTTGTACATATGTTTTGTGCATACATCATGGACATCATAAAACATCATATGCATTCACTAACCATTTCAAGGGTTTGGATCTTCATCTTTGTTCTTGTTTTGTAGGTCATGGAAATTCCTCGCAGAAAAACCATCCAAGTCAACCTTGTGAGAATCTCTCCTCAACTCAAGGAGCTCACTTCAAGAATTCCGGAAAATTCATCCTTCAGTGAAAGACATGGTAGACTGCTCAGCCTGGTCAACACCAACATTGAAGAAGACATGATGAAAGTGCTATTCCAGTTCTTTGACCCTCTTCACCACTGTTTCACTTTCCCTGATTATCAGTTGGTACCCACTTTGGAGGAGTTTTCTCAACTCCTGAGAATTCCTATCCTTAATCAACTACCATTCAACGGTACGGAAAAGGAACCAAAGCCGGAAGATGTTGCTCGAGCATTACATCTACAACCATCCGACATCAAGGGGCATTGGGAAACCAGAAGCGGCGTCAAAGGATTCTTAGCAAAACTCTTGTTTGAGAAGGCACAAGAATGTTGGAATTCATTGGACCTACAAGCCTTTGAAGAGATTGTGGCACTCCTTATCTATGGGTTGGTCTTGTTCCCAAACTCTGACCAATTAATAGATGTCAACGCCGTCAAAATCTTCTTGTCCAGAAACCCAATACCAACATTGCTTGGAGACATTCTTCACTCATTTTACACACGAACAATGAGAAAGAGGGGTGTTCTCGTGTGCTGTACTCCTATCCTTGCAAGGTGGTTTATTTCGCACCTTCCACAATCTGTCCTGAAGAATGACCAAGGCTCAAGGTGGTCCCAACGGTTGATGACTCTTACTCACTCTGATGTACATTGGTGTTCTCGGTCCAGAGAAAATGTCATCATCGTCGATCGTTGCGGAGAATTTCCTAATGTTCCTTTACTTGGAATCAGAGGAGGTATCACCTACAACCCTTGCCTAGCTTTGAGGCAATTTGGATATGCACGGAGGGATGGCCCTCATGACATGTTGATTCCTGACCTAGTTTTTGACTTCGACAACGATGCGCAAGGACTTCGCCAAAGATTCATCAGAGCTTGGGGAAGACCCAACAAGGTTGATAGCAAGACTCTGGGACACAAGAACTCCATCCCCCTTGACCCTTATCTCAAGTGGGTACGAGCCCGAGCCCAAAGTCTAATGATGCCTTATCCTCATGTACTCCCTGTGATTAAAGAGCCCGTCAGTGAAGGAGAGGTTCCCTACACCATCCTACATCCTGACATGCCTACATCGTGGGAGGAAATGCAGAAAAGTTGGATTCAGCTCAAGGAGGAACGGAATACTTTCGAAGCCAGCTTTTATGCTAGTGAGAAGAAGGTTCTAGAGCTTACCCGCCGACTCCATGAGCAAGAGGCCCTCAACACCTACATCGCACCAAAGAGGATGCGCAATGTCTTTTTGCCTTGAGAAGTTATTTTTGGCCCATGGGGCACTTATGTACTAACAAATTTCTTCTTATTAATATGACTTGCGTTCTTCTTTGTCTGAAACAATTTTGAATGTCCTAAATCCTTGAATGCATTGCATACATAAGCATACCATTCATCATGTGCATAAGCAGGTCTCTTCAACAGGTTTCCTTATCTGTCTGCTGTTTATTTCAGTAAGATGGATCTCGAGCAAACAGTCAAAGACCTACAAGCTCAAAATGCACAGTTTCAGCAACTCCTGATGACCTTGGCTAAGGGTCAGGAGGATATAAAGACTCAATTGGGGAACAAAGACCCAGTGAAAAAGAAGAAAAAGAGACTCGGGGTGGCTACTTTGGGGAGAAGATTTGACGGAGAAGCTCGGAGAGTGCTGGAATTTCCTCCTATCTCTGATGAAGGAACCAGCAAAGGAGGTGGAGCTGCGGTACCTTCCGAGTCTGATGCGGAAGAAGAGGAGGTCGGAGAGGATGAAGATTACTCTGATCAGCAATATCCTTCAGCTGATGACAAATACAAAGGGCTAGAAGACAGATTGGCCGCCATGGAATTACAAAGAGTACCGGGTTTGGATTTTGAAGACTTGGGTTTAGTCGTCGGGATTGTGATTCCCCCAAAATTCAAAGTTCCAGTGTTTGTGAGGTATGATGGGTTGTCCTGTCCCAAAATGCATCTCAGGTCCTACGTGAGAAAGATTCAACCCTATACGGCAGATAAAAATCTCTGGATTCATTTCTTTCAAGACAGCCTTTCGGGAGCTCAGTTGGAGTGGTTTTATCAGCTAGAAGGAACCAATGTCAGAAATTGGGAAGATTTGGCCACCGCTTTCTACAAACAATATCAGTACAATTCTGACCTTGCCCCTACTCGTACCCAACTTCAGGGTATGTCGTTGGGAACAGGCGAAGGATTCAAAGAATATGCGCAAAAATGGAGGGATTTGGCTGGCAGGGTGCAGCCTCCTTTAACCGATCGTGAGCTTGTTGATATGTTTCTAGGGACCCTATCTGGGCCATTTTTCAATCATCTAATTGGTAACTCTTCCGCGGGGTTTACCGATTTGATCTTAACAGGCGAAAGAATAGAAGCTGGCATCAAGTCAGGGAAAATTCAAAAGGGTGTTGCTGCAAGTGTTGAGAAGAAGCCTTTTAAGAAGGAGACGGCTGTGGTATATTCTCAGAAGAGAGCAGGGAATACGGAGCGTCGGCCAACTGTGGGGGCCGTAATGATTCAAAATCCCTCAAGTGAGCAACCTCGTTATAACCAGTCCAGACCAAATCAACAACGGGTGGAACGACCACAATGGCAGTTCACCCGCATTAATATGACTCCAGCGCAAGTGCTCCCCCATCTATTGAGGTTGAATCTCACCACCATCAAGGAGGCACCAGAGAATGTGAATACGTCCTCTCCGCATTATCATGCTAATGCTAAATGCGCCTACCATTCAGACAGTGTTGGACACGACACCAATGATTGTTGGGCACTCAAGCATAAAATCCAAGACCTGATAGAGGCAAAGGAAGTGGAGTTTGACGCTCCGGAGAAGCCTAATGTGATATCTGCACCCATGCCGAAGCACGGTCGAAATGTCAACGCCATTGAAGAAGATTTGTATGTTGCTGATGTCAATGATCTGACTACTCCATTGCTAACCATTAAGTTGAATCTGTTAAGGGCCGGGATCTTCCCGGGATGTAAAGAAGACTGCTATTGTTGTTACTCTCTGTCGTTTGATTGTCCGTTACTGAAGAAAGGCATCCAAGGCCTTATGGATAGCCGACGAATTTTGTTTGAAAAGGTTTCTGCTGTCCCAACTCATATTGAAGATGTCTCAATCATAACCATTCACGCCAATCTTTCCAAGGCCGTCAAAAAGCCTGTTAAGATTACACCAGCTACGAAATATGTTCCTTTAAAGATAACAATGCCAGGGCCTGTCCCCTATGTTTCTGAGAAGTCTATACCATGGAACTATGGCGGTGACGTTTACTACCATGGTATCAAACAAATCGAAATAACTGAAGAAGGATCGGATGATGAAGAAGCCAGCATTAGTAACATTGCGGCCCTAAAACTCAATGTCAAAATGGGAGGAAGAAACACAGTACTTTGGATGCATTAAGTTGGAAGATTCCACTGGTTAGTGATATTCCAACAATAATATTTGGAGCGGATGTAACTCATGCAGAATCCGGAGACAATAATTTCCCATCCATTGCTGCAGTTGTAGCCTCTCAAGACCGTGCCCTGTACGGTGAACAAAAGGAAGTAAAAATCAGCAAATCAGGTAATTAAATCAGAGGAAAGTTTTTTTATCAGAAGTTCAGGAGGAAATTATTTAACCAGTTCAGCTTAACCAAACCTAACTCACTTCAACTAACAACCCTAATGCTTACCTGGCCATAACTAACATTCCATAACCAACCCAAAACGGTTACAACAAACTAACAGTAACTTCTAACAGAACTCTAAAACTTCCTAACAGATTCATAACTAACTATAACCAACATTCCAAATAGAAAGCCAAACAGAAAATAACAAACTTCTAACAGAACTAACTGTTATAACCAGATTCATAACTGATGCAACAAACTTCTAACAGAATTTTATAAATTCCCTAACCATTTTCTAAAAGCGGCCTTGCACATAACAAACTCTAACAGCCAACAAATTCTAGCAGAATCCACCTCCTAACCATTTTTCCCATTCCTCAAACTTCTAACCAATTCATAACAGCCCTCTAATTGTCAAAAACAGAAAAATCCCAACCATCTATTTCCCAAACCATTTTTTTCGATCAAAGGCAGAGATTGATTCTAATCTCTAACCAACTCTCAACAAACTATAATAGAATCATAACAGAATGAGAGAGGAAGAGGAGCCATGATCGAAACAAACAGAAAAGAATTCACAAGAGAACTCACCAGAAAACTTGACGACTCTCTTTTTGAACTTCTTCTTTGCAAGAACCACAAAAATATCTTCATCTCAACCTTTCTCTCGTGCATACCTCTGCATCTTTATCAATCATCTGCAACTTCAACACAGAACAAAAGCTTCAACCTCCACAACTTCATTCTTCATCTGTGGAAGAATTACAACAAAATCTCAGAAAATTCTCACTGTTGCTCTTCACATCCATTCTGCACTCTCTGTTGTCCTTGAGTATTCAATCTAATCTTCAATCTATGTGCAAGCTTCTTCAAATCTATGCGCGTCATCTTCTGCAACATAATACATAACATCACTATTCGCACACCGAAACACAACCGTGGAGTACTCGTCAAAGAAGAAGAGGAAAAATGCACATACCTGAGCCTTTATCTCGGAATTTATCGTCAACACAACACCGTCAAAGAGGCGCCAAACACTTCTCGGGTTGGTAAATCTCCTTCACTCATTACTACAATTGTTGTTTGTTAGTTTGGATTGGTAGGTTTAGGAAGGCGAATCGGGAATGCGAAAGCAAGATCAAACGAATCTGAGACAGAGATTAGAGAAGAAGATGATGAAATCGAGACAAAGGAACAAAGGTCGTTGTTATCGGGTTGGACGGAAAAGCTAGCGGCGACACTATGTCGGGTCGTTAGAAGGAGAGTCGGGTTTGTAAGCGGCGCCCGATCGGAGAGCAAACGGAGAAGGCCGTTCGCTGAGTCGTGCGGCGCTGAAGAAGGGAACCGCCGCCGCTGAGCTGCAAGAGAAGAAGAAGGACACATAGTTTTCTAACCCTAACCCATTTTCAACATTTAATTTTTATTTTTGTTAACTATTATTTGTTTTTCTCAATAATCTGAACAAAAGCATGGGCCAAACCAAATTCCACTAAGCCCATCACCATTTTTCTGGAAATTGGAAGCAATAAAAACCTGCCATTGGACTTCATCTAATGGGCCTGCATTGTTAATCACCACCTTGTTCTTTATAATTTTTACTTTAATTCCTTAATTTTTGTAATTAATTATTAATGATTCATTCATGATTTCTTGCTGAAATTTGGTGTGGATATTAATATGGTGATTCCCGACTTGTTGATATTTTTAATAATTTTTTTTATTGGCGTATGAATTAATTAAATTAGTGTTTAGTACATGGTTAGAATTAAGATTTTTACGCGTTCTTGTCGATTTTGTATCCTTGATTCAATTTCCTTGGCATGAGGAGTGGTTTGGAGGCAAGTTCTGATCCTTGAATAATGCCACGTTATTTTTGACGCGTTTGTTCATTGTGCAAGGAACATCTGATTATGCTTCGCATTCGCAACACGCGTTTGCCTTTATCTTAGTTGAATGTTGTTTCTGACTCTGTTTGTTTCTTGGTGAAGCTTGCTCGACGCGTACTCCTTGCTTTCTCAGTGCTTTCGTTCGCTCTTGACGACTTGCTCATTTTGGTAGCCTCCGCTACTACTCTTACACTTCTCTTCATTTTATTGCATTTCCTTATCACTTTATAGAAATCATGATAAACAGGGCGTTATCATAAATCATATGCATGCTAACATTAAGTAGAATTCCCTCATTCATCCCTAACTTAGGTCTAACAACATACAATAACATTAGGTTTAGAAATAGGCTAGTCCCCATTTGACTTTTCTTCCCCTTTTGCATACGCATCTAAAACTAAAACTTCTTTTTCTTTTCAAAATTCAAAACACTTTAAAACTATTGATGAGAATCATGCTTTTTCTTAATGCGAGAAATGATAAGTGGGTCTCTTCTCGATCTTATTGTTCTTCATCTCAAGCCTAGGTGTGGTTCAATTCTCAAAGACTCCTTTCATAGCTAAGTAGAAAAAATGGCTAATATCTCTCTCTTGAGGTCGACTAGTCATCATCTACAACAAAAATATAAACCAATTCAAATCTTTTGTGCGTTCGAGCACCTTTCTTAAAAAACCCTTTTCAGGTAAGGACACGATTAATTTACTTCTGTGCCAATGCATAAGTCTCCAAAGGTCGAGCTGCGACAGAAGGCAGAATTAACTTCGTCCATAAAAAAACACAAACAAACAAAAACATATGAGCCGAACTACGGTAGCTCTGATTCCTCAAAAAGGATACGTAGGCATTGGGGTAGGGCCCAAGCGAGCACAATTTTATTTTCCCTACATTCTTTTCTCCTTTCTTTTGCATGCATTCTCCCTTCAGTAGTATAGTAGACAGTAAGCATAGATTAAACACACCCATAAGATAGATAACAAGAGTGGATACCGTAGAGTACTACGGGCGTGTGGGGTGCTAATACCTTCCCCTCGCGTAACAGACTCCCTTACCCGATCTCTCGGTCGCAAGACCGTGACTTCTCCCTTCTCAGGTTTTCTCGATGTTTACCTTTCCCTACATGTGGGATAAAAGACGTTCGATGGCGACTTCATTGTTTTGATGATTTTCAGCCGGTTGTTTCACCAGTATTCGTTAAGTGTGACGGGGTTTCCTGCCCAAAGCTTCACCTAAAGTCTTATGCACACAAAATTCAACCTCACACCGCTGACAAGAAACTTTGGGTTCACTTTTTTCAAGAAAGCTTGGTTGGGACGTAACTTACATGGTTTTACCAGTTGGAGGGTTCCCGTATCCATACATGGGAAGACTTAGCCACCGCTTTCTACCACCAATACCAGTATAATGCCGACCTGGCGCCGACAAGAGTTCAGCTGCAAGACATGACAATGGGGAAGAATGAAGGGTTCAAAGAATACGCCCAAAAATGGAGGGACCTTGCGAGTAGGGTTCAACCGCCTGGTCACTTTATCTGGTCCATTTTTCAACTTATTGGTTGGCTGTTCTTCTTCCGGTTTCACTGGGCTGATCTTAACCGGTGAAAAAGTTGAAATCAGTATCGAAAGCGGGAAGATTCCCATAGCCTCTGCTTCCACCTCCAATCCCGTAAAGAAAAAATTCACTGGAAAAAAATAAATCAATGTTGTGTACAGGGCCAGGGCCCGTACCAAGAAGGATGACCGCCAAATTGTTAATGTTGTCTGGATTTCCAATCCAACTCCTATTCAAATACAATCTTCCAATCATCAACGGTTCTAGGATTCACAAACACAATACACAAGGATAGGCATGTCACTATCCCAAGCCTTACGACACCTATTAAAGGCTAATTTGGTGACATTGCGTGATCCTCCGGCCAATCCAGATACCACTTCACTTAAATACAATCCGAATACCAAGTGTACATATCACTCGAATAGTCTCGGGCATGAAACTGGCCAATGTTGGGCACTGAAGAATAAAACTCAGGACTTAATAGATAACAAGACCATTGAATTGTATCCTCCTCTAACTCTGAATGTAATCATGACACCAATTCCAAACCATGGCAAGGGTGTCAATGCTGTTGAAGACACCATTTTTGTTTCCTCTATCGAATACTTGACTACTCCGTCAAACATTATTAAAAAGAATCTGCTGAAAGTAGGGATTTTCCCTGGCTGTTTGAAGGATTATGATTGCTGCGCCAAACAACTCAATGGATGCAAAGGGTTGAAGGAAGTCATTCAACGCCTGATGAATAGCCATGAGATTATATTTGAGAAGACTTTGTCCGCCAAAAGTTTGATCAATAAGATTGAAGACCTTTCCATCATAACTATCTCAAACAAGCCTCTTAGGATCTCTCCCAAGGGTCCTATCAGAATTTCAAATGAACCGATTGTTGCTCCTCTGATAATTACCACCCCCGGGCCAATTTCGTAGTCTTCAAACAAAGCAGTGCCTTGGAACTTCGGTGCTGAGGTGTTTTACCATGGAATAAATCAATATGCTTGGATTGAAGAAAGCAAAGTTGATGACATTGGTAACATTACTGGCTCTAGTAAGGTGACCAAACTAGGAGAATCTTTTCACCCAACATCTCACCACCAACTATTACAAAGGCGCCTGTCCGCATCACCACTGCTAAGCCTAGTGCTAACACAAGGGGAAAAGAGAAGGTAGTTGAGCCTACTGAGACAGAAATATCCACAAAAGACATTGCTACCGAGGAACCTTCTGCTCGAGAAATGGATGAGATCTTGAAAATTATAAAAAGAAGTGATTTCAAGATAGTGGAGCAGTTGGGGCAAACCCCTTCCAAGATTTCTATGTTATCTTTGCTACTCTATTCCGATGCTCATGCTTGGGCATTAATCAAATTCTTGAAGAAGGCTCATGTCCCTCATGAGACCATGATAGACTAGTTTGAAAATTGTGTGGCAAGCTTGACGGCCGATAATAGCTTAGGGTTTTCGGATGCTGATCTGACACCACTCAGAAAAAACCATAACAAAGCTCTACATGTTTTTGTTGAATGTAAAGGGATTATCCTAGCACACGCTCTGGTTGACACGGGCTCTTCTTTAAACTTGCTACCCAAGGGGGCTTTGGATCGTTTAGATTGTGAAGGACTAGTTTTGAAACCAAGTGATATTATTGTGAGGGCTTTCGATGGGTCCAAAAGGATAGTTCATGGAGAGGTGGATCTCCCGATCAAGGTGGGCTCACATATTTTCAACTCTACTTTCTACATCATGGATATTTGTCCTGCTTACTCCTGTTTGCTGGGTCGCCCTTGGATCTACGGAGCAGGGGAAGTAACGTCAACCCTTCATCAAAAGCTCAAGTACCCAGTCAAAGGAAGGATTGTCACTGTCTGTGGTGAGGAGGAGTTCATGGTAAGCCACCTCAATTCTTTCAAATATGTGGAGTTGGATGGCGAATTTATAGAAACCCCATGTCAAGCTTTTGAAGTTTTACCACCAATGGTTGCTACTGCCAAATTTTCCTCTGATGTTTCTAAAGCTGTTAATGTCATTCCAAAGATGGTTTAATTTAAAGATGCTCGTACTGCAGTCGAAGAAGGAAGCTGTGATCCTTGGGGGAAACTCCCCGAGATCACATTCAAAGCAGACAAATGTGGTTTGGGTTTCACTATCAAGGCTCAGAAGGAAGCAAGGCACACTCATGCAGGGAAGCCCCCTCTCCGTATTGGAAGTCATGAAGTCAACGATGTAGGTGATTCTGATGATGAGTGCGCATTCGAAGAGTGGGTATATCCTACTACGAAAGAGCTCAACAATTGGCGCGCAAGGGACTTTGTTCCCATCTCTTTCATTGAGGAGTAATTACTTGTTTATTGCTTTCTATCAAATCAAGAACATTTTGTCTATAATATTAAAATAATGAATTTTAAGCCATGTGCCTGGCCCGGGGCACTATGGTCCATTTGTCAAGGATTTTATTTATGTTCATCTTATATGATCATTCAATACAAATCATTGGACTTTTGCATTCAAACCTTTATGCTCATTGTTTTTCTTTTTCTTAAAATATGTTTTTCAAAATAGCCATATATCTTACATGCACACACACACACACTTGCAGGTCCTCGTCCACTCTGGATCTCATTGCTAATGACTCTACTATTGCTGACTAAGACTTTGAACATCCAATTAACCAAGCCGAAGACGAAGGCGAGGAAGATTGTGAGATACCAGGAGAGCTAGCCAGACTTCTATTACAAGAGGAAAAAGATATTCAGCCGCATGAAGAGTCAGTTGAGATCATCAATCTAGGTACCGAGACAGACAAGAAAAAGGTCAAGATCGGCGCTAACCTAGAAAGAAGTGTCAAAAGAAGATTGGTTCAGATGTTACATGACTATATGGAAGTGACTGATTGGTCTTATGAAGATATTCCAGGGTTGGATACCGATATTGTAGTTCATCGTTTGCCGATAAAGGAAGATTGTCCTCCTGTCAAACAAAAAGTTCGTTGCATGAGGCCTGACATGTCTGAAAAGATAAAAGCTGAGGTGATGAAACAATTTGACGTAGGATTCCTGGCTCTGACGTATTATCCCCAATGGGTTGCAAATGTGGTACCAGTGCCGAAGAAAGACTGAAAAGTTCGTATGTGCATAGATTATAGGGATCTGAATAGGGCCAGCCCGAAGGATGACTTCCCTCTACCTCATATTCATGTCTTGGTCGATAACACTGCTCATCATAAAGTCTTTTCCTTTATGGATGGTTTCTCTGGCTATAATCAAATTAGGATGGCTCACGAAGACATGGAGAAGGCCACTTTCGTTACGCAATGGGGCACCTTTTGTTACAAGGTCATGTCGTTCGGATTAAAGAATGCAGGGGCAACATATCAAAGGGCTATGGTAGCTTTGTTTCATGATATGATTCATCATGAAATAGAGGTCTATGTGGATGATATGATTGTAAGATCACAAACTTAAGAGGAGCATCTCAGTCACCTATACAAGCTATTCAAGAGGCTGAAAAAGTACAAGTTAAGGTTGAATCCTAATAAGTGCATGTACGGAGTACGATCTGAAAAGCTTCTAGGTTTTGTTGTCAGTGGTAAAGGCATCGAAGACGATCCTGCCAAGGTAAAGGCCATCCAAGAAATGCCAGTCCCCCACTCTGTAAAGGAAGTTAGAGGATTCTTGGGTCGTCTTAACTACATCGCCCGCTTCATATCTCACTTGACTGCTACTTATGAGCCGATCTTCAAACTCTTGAAGAAAGATCAAGTAGTAAGATGGAATGATGAATGCCAATATGCCTTCGACAAAATCAAAGAATATCTACAAGAACCTCCTATTCTCGTGCTTCCAGTTGAAGGAAGACCCTTGATCATGTACTTGACGGTGCTAGAGAATTCCATGGGGTGTGTGTTGGGCCAACATGACGAGTCTAGCCGAAAAGAGCATGCTATTTAATATCTGAGCAAAAAGTTTACCGATTGTGAAACCAGATATTCATTGCTTAAGAAAATTGCTGCATTCTGGAATGGGATGCTCGCCGGCTAAGACAGTATATGTTGACTCATACCACTTTGTTAATTTCAAAGATGGACTCAATCAAGTACATCTTTGAGAAGCCTACCCTTTCCGGATGGATAGCTAGATGGAAAGTGATTTTGACTGAGTACGATATTCAATACACAATGCAAAAGTCCATTAAAGGGAGTGTATTAGCAGATCATTTTGCCCATCAAGTTGTTGATGATTATCAGTCTATGAACTTTGACTTCCTGGATGAGAACATCATGCTAGTGACCGACTGCGCGAAACTTGGACCGTATGACGGACCTGAACAAGGATCCCGATGGACTATGGTATTTTTTGGGGCTTCCAACGCTTTGGGTAATAGAATTGGTGTTGTGATAATCTCCCCTGAAGGTTTCCACACTCCTTTCACAGCCATACCATGCTTCGATTGTACGAACAACATGGCTGAGTACGAGGCATGCATTTTGGGTCTGAAGGCTTCCATTGATTTGAGGATCAAGCATTTGAATGTGTTTGGGGATTCCGCTCTAGTGATTAGCTAAGTAAGTGGAGATTGGGATACTAAACACCCTCATCTCATTCCTTATAAGGAGGTTGTGATATCTATGTTTCCATACTTCGAAGAGATCACCTTTGAGCACTTTCCTAGGGAGGAAAATCAGTTGGCTGACGCCTTGGCAACAATGTCTTCCATGTTCAAGGTCAAATGGGACAACGAAGCTCCTATGATTACAATTGAGAGATTCAACGAACCTGCACACTGCTATGAACTCGACACTGGCACAGAAAAGCCATGGTACCATGAGGTGAAGAGATACCTTGAAGCACAAGAGTACCCTAAAGGAGCATCCATCAATGACAGAAAGTTCTTACAAAGATTTTCAGCCAAATTCTTCCTAAGTAATAAAATCTTATACAAGCGCAACCATGACTCTACTCTACTCTGGTGTGTGGACAAGAAGGAGGCAGAGGAAATTATGAAAGACTTGCATGATGGTCTCTTTGGGACTCACTCTAGCGGACATACTATGGCCAAGAAAATCCTGAGAGCTGGTTACTATTGGTCAACAATGGAGACTAATTGCCATCAACACTCAAGGACTTGCCACAAATGCCAAATCTATGCTAACAAGGTCCATGTGCCTCTTATCCCTCTGAACGTCATGACCGCTCCGTGGCCATTTGCAATGTGGGGCATTGACATGATTGGAGAGATCAAACCCACTTCTTCCAATGGAAATTGTTTCATTCTGGTTGCCATCGATTATTTCACCAAGTGGGTCAAAGCCGCATCATTTGCCTCAGTTACCAAGAATGTGGTAGCCAGATTCATCAAACACAACCTCATCTGCTGCTATGATATCCCCGAAAGGATTATCACTGACAATGGGACTAACCTCAACAATGCTATGATCACAGAACTTTGGACTCAGTTCAAAATCAAGCATCACAATTCTTCTCCTTACAGACCTAAAATGAATGGCGCAGTCGTAGCGACCAACAAAAACATTAAGAAGATTATGCAGAAGATGGTAGTAACCTACAAAGATTGGCATGAGATGTCATCGTTTGCTCTTTATGGCTACCGTACTTCAGCTAAAACATCAATTGGGGCAACTCCCTTTTCTTTAGTCTATGGCATGGAAGTTGTTTTGCCATTGGATGTTCAGATTCCCTCATTAAGGATTATGAATGAAGAAGGTCTAGGTGAAGACGTATGGATTCAGACAAGATTAGATCAGTTGAACTTGATCGATGAAAAGCGATTGGCTGCCGTTTTCCATGGCCAGGTATACCAAAATCGTATGATCAAGGCTTTCAACAAAAAGATTAAGCCTCAAGTATATCAAGCTGGTGACTTAGTAATAAAGCGCATCATTCTTCCACAAAGCGACCCCAGGGAAAAATGGACTCCCACCTACGAAGGGCCATTTGTTGTCAAGAGAGTTTTCTTTGGTGGTGCCATGATGCTGACTACCATGGACGGTGAAGACATCCCACATCCTTGAATGCGGACATAGTTAAAAAATACTACGCATAAAGGACCCTCTAGGTTAAAGCACCTAGGCAAAAATAAGGGCATCCCGGAAAACCAAAAGGTTTGGGAAAAAATTAGGGACATATGCAAAAGATTGTACACTCGACAAGTTGAAAACCCGAAAGGGTGGCTTGGGAAAAAATTGGTATCCTGGTGGGATGAAAACCCAAAGGCCGGTCCAAGAAAAAGTTAAGGATTAAAAGCGTATGACTATGTCCCGTGGAGTCACCACCGTCGACTTTATTACCAAAGTCCCGATTCAAACAGTCCAAGATCAATCCAATCAACTTCTGTCAACGGCAAGGGGCATTCGAAGACATTGGGGAAATAGTAGAGTCGGAACGCGATGAGATCACTTCCACATGGTTGTTATCTTTGTTTTCAATTTTGTTTTCCCTTCGACGATTTACTCTTACTAGGATCTTTGTCTCTTTGTACAAAAATGCCTATTCATAGGGAAAATATCAATACAAATATACTTTGAAGTGCAAACTTTCTGTTTTTTATTTTGAATGCAAAGATGTCCAATGACTAAAATTGAACGAACATATGCATATGAACATGATTAAAACTATTTGGCACATGTGTCTTGCCAAGCAGTAACAAGCATCTTTTTAATACAGTTGAGATATCCCCACAAAGTTATCTCATTAACTTCATCCCCACATGTTCGACTACAATAATCCTTTCCTCAACGGAGTTTGCTCATTAAATCCTTTTCATAGGTGGGTCCCCAACCAAGAGTCTCAATGTCTTGACAGCTTTCTCCCCAGCTAAGTTGGTCCAAAAAGAAGAAACCTTGTGGATATCTTCCTAAAAGAACTCACCTCGTCACAAGTTCGTCAATTATTCCTCAACATGGTTTATTCCCCCAACAGGGTTTATTTCCCCAGCTGAGTTTAATTCCCCAGCCGAGTTTATTTCCCCAAATGAGTATGTCTCCCCTATCTGAGTCTATCCTCTCCAGCTTGAGCTTGCCTCTCAGACTATTACAAATCAGAGGACCACAACCCCTGATCCCCAGTGAAGTCGCTACAAAACCATTGTTATCTCCGAAAGTTGCTAAGAAGCCTAGACCCGACCAGATAATAGTTTAACTCCAGTAAGTTATTGTGAAGCCTGGATCCGACCAGATAACAGTCAACTTCTTTATCTCAAGTCATTATGAAGCCTGGACTCGACCAGATAATAGTTTAACTCTTCGAGATATGGAAAAACCTGGACTCAACCAGACAAGGGTTTAACTTCTTTTCCCCAGTAGAGTTTGCATCTACCCTAGCAAGTTTCTTTGAAGCCTGGACCCGACCAGATATCAATTCAACTTTATCTTTTCAAACGAGTTATTGTGAAGCCTGGAATCTGACCAGGTAGCAATCAACTTTATTCCCTCTAAAATTTGTTGGGAGGCCTGGATTCCGACCAGATAACAGCTAATTTCACACAAGTTACTGTGACGTCTGGATCCGACCAGATATCAGTTCAACTTCATATTTTCAGACAAGTTATTATGAAGCTTGGATCCAACCAGATAACAATTAACTTCATCCACCTCAGAAATCTGTGAAGCCTAGACACGACCAGATAGCAGTTTAACGTCAATAAGTTACTGTGAAGCCTGGACCCGACCATATAACAGTTAATTTATTCTTCCCCAATAAGCTACTGTGAAGCCTAGATCTGACCAGATATCAATTCAACTTTATCCTTTTAAGCAAGCTATTGTGAAGCCTAGAGATCGATCAGATAACAACTAGCTACAAGCCCCAGTAAGTCACTATGAAGCCTGAACCCGACCAGATAATAGTGTAACTTTTCAAAAAAAAACTATGAAGCCTGGATCCGACTAGATAATAGTTCAACTTCAAGCAATTTTCTGCAAAGCCTGGATTCCGACCAGATAGCAGTCAACTTTATTATCACCAACAGATTACTGCAAAGCCTAGATTTCGACCAGATAACAGCCAGTTTTCGATGCTCTCCAGTCAAGAATAATTCCCCAGTAGAGCATTTAACTCTTTTCCCCAAGCAGAGATTAGCACTCTCCACAGAGTCTTCTCAAGCAAGCCAGTATTTCCCAATAGAGTTTCTCCTTAAACAACGGAACAATAATTCTCAGCGGAAACATCCTAAAATAGGAGGAGCATACTCTTCATCCTCAGCGTCACTTAGGGAGCTCATTTCCCAAGACTCATCGGCATGTTGTCAAGGATTTATTTTCCTAGACAAAGACCCACTGCAAGAAACACATTCATAAACCATAACACATACATAACAAATGCATACAACATAATCTCATTTATTTTGAGAACATCATTATGTCGTGTATACATCCGCATTAAACTAATCCTTTTCCTTGTAGGATAAATCAACAAGAAAAAGACATCTACCATTTCAGTTTAAATCAACTAAAATATTTATCCTGATACTTTCCCTAGTTACTCTGAATGGCATCTCTAAGCCCATTCCCTATACAGTCAACTAACACATCATCGAGTGTAAATTTCTGGGCACTCTAGTGTTCAATCATCTTCCACCTTCAAGTCACGAATGATAGGCTTGCCAATCTAACTCTTCAGGTTTAAGAAGATTGAACAGGGGCAACTGTTGTACCCCAAAATTTGCCCTCTCATTTCTCAAGGATTCTCCCACAAGATCTCCCATGAAATCAAGTTTGCAGTACTGATACATCAATTTAAGTTTGGAATTGGCGCAAGGGAAAAATGGTCAATTGCACACTGAAAAGTCAAACTTTGACTTTTGGATCAAAATCAAGTTTCAAGAATCATACTTCATCAAGACATGTTGGAATATGGAGTATATTTCATCAAGAAAATCAAAAGTCAAAATTACTTTGGAAAAGTCAAATTTTAAATACTTAGAAATTTTTCTAAGTGTTTAAGAAATGTGACAAGTTCAGAATTTCTGGCCATATTTTCACCATGGTGCAAGTTGATTCTAGAAGAACTTCTAACATAAGAGCTGTAGATCTCAATGAGATCTAAAATATTACAGAACATAACTTCTCCTAGAAATGCTGGGATTTCAAGTTATAAATCCTTGAAGACACGTCCATGAAACTGAAACACTTAGTAAATTCAGGGCCTTTCCAAGATAGAATTTGGTTAGAACTTCTTGACCAGTTTTCATGAAGGTTCAATCAGAATTTGCAACAGTAATTAAAAGAGGGTCTACAAAGCGTATTACAAGCTTTCTGGAAAGTCTAAGAACTCGTTCAGAACATGTTGGAACAGGGTTATTCGAAGATCAGAAGTTGGATGTTCGTTCTAGGTTACGCTGATGATGAACTTCTGATCTAGATTAAGCTATATCTCATATTGCAGGATTTCTGTTTTGATAAATCTCATCATCATTTAATGCTCACAACCATTTTTGAGTCTTTATCCAAAGGATTTCCCCACGTGTGGCTTAGAAGTACATTGATGTCCTTGAAAAGAAAACTTTTGTACAAGTTTATGTTGGGCCCATACTTTGCTTTTGCTTCTGAGGGTACTTTTCCTTAATTTCTATTTACAAATCCAGCTTAAGCGCGGCTAAAGCTTCTAACCATCATACTTGTTTAAAATTTCTTCAAGAACAAGTCAACACCCTAGCATATGATGGTTGTACCCTTGACCTCTCCAAGCTACAAAATCCTTGCCTATAAATTGAACTTCATTTGCAACTGTAAATAGGTCGAAAATTTGGAAATTATCCTTGAAACCTTGCTGAAATTTCAAAGAATTGGAAACTAAAAGCATAAACACAAAAAACTGTTGAGCTTCTTTCACGCCCAAACTCTAACTTCCTTGCACGTCTCTTAGCCAAATCACTCACTCAGTTTCTAACATACATTTAGAAACAATCCCAATTTCTATTTACAGACTGCAATTCCATCTCCACCAACTTCCATTTCAAAATCAGAACTTTGCTTCTTGGCTGTTCCAGAATTTTCCAGCCATTCATAGCTCAAGTTAAAGGTTTTTGCAACCTTTTGAGCACGTGAGAAACCTATCCAGAACATCACAGTAGCCAGAACCAGGCTCTAGTTCACAGAACATTTTCCAACTGCAAGGTAAGCTTCTGCTAACACTCATCACATCACTTAGGCATTGATAGGCTTACATGTTTAAAAATACAATGTAGAAATCCTGACTATGATACTGTACATATTCATAAGTTTCATGTATCTTTGCCTAAGTAGAGAGAATCTCAGCTCAGAACTTATTGAGGAAATTAGGATTCAGAATTAGGATTAGCAGATACATGTTTGTTTCTGATTTACAGTCTTGATATTTTTATGTTTCTGAAACCATGATGAAACCTGCCATAACTGCTATGTGTGCATTTTCTATTTTGTTGAGAAATGACAAGCTGTAGATGCTCTTATTAGCGTAGAGAAGGAGATGAAGTTCATCATCAGAACTTACTTTGTGTTATATGTTTAAGTTTTTTCTTCTAATACCTGATGTATAGCCACCCCAGTGGTAGAGAGCGCATGCATAAAATATTAGTGCCAATGGTCATGAGTTCTAGCCCCAGAAACACCCTTTTTGTGTTTATTTCTTAACATTTTCACCCCATTAGATGGATCAGAACTTCTAGGTCAACCCCCTTTAGTTGTTTGTCAAAACAGTGATCCCAGACCAGAACTTTTAGACATCCCCATCCAACAACATTGACACCTCACATACTCATTATCAGAACATCTAGATTTCCAACTACATAAGAACTTCCAAACTCCCTCAACAACCAGAGTTTCTGACCTTTCAGTAACACTAGAACTTCTAGGCTGCCAGTTGCATAAGAACTTCTTGGATTTCCCTTGCTCCCAGTAACCCCAGAACTTTAGTGTACCCGGACCCAGAACTTCTGACCGTCTCCTTTTCTGCTAACATTTTCCTTCTGACTTGTAGCGCACCAGAGTCAGAGCTTCTTACTTCATCAATGCGTTGATTCTGACTCATTTTTCTCTTACTATTCTTTATCATCATTTTTATTTTCATTAATCAAAAACGTCAAAAAAACATTTTTATATTCACATACTTTATTTTATCTCTTTTAAAACCAAAAGACTAAAACTATTTTCTTAAACAAAACAAGTCCATTTCATTTCTTGTACATTATTTCAATATGGTTGTAATAGATAATTAGGACTTTAAACTCCTTGCAATCCTCATTTGTAAATTTGTACACCCACCCCCCCTAATGATTGTAATAGCGTAGAATATTTATTTTCCGCAATTTATCGCTTTCATATAAATGCTAGTAATTAGGATTTGTATGGGAAGATAAAATCAAAAAGTATACCACCCCTAATCAAAGACTAAATGCATGCAAATAAAACACATTATTCACACATGCACCCTTAAGGTTAGCTCCACTTGTTGTCTAAAAAATGGAAATGTTATGCATGTGGGATGTCTTAGCAAAAACAAATCAAAAATACAAGATCATAGTCCCTCAATGACGCTTCAAATGTTGCCTTTCAAATGATCTTAGTCCCTCAAAGAGAAATGCAAAGATATCTTACAACATTGCTATCATGACTATACGATAACCCACGCCCGTCCCTTTACATCCAAAGATAAGGCTTCTTACCAATCAATGGTAAGATAGCAATATCAAAGGAAGGAATAAATGAACAAAGACTTTTGAGTAGGTAGAAACGTTCTTAGTTGCTTGCTCACTTTCAAAACAAACATCTTTGCTCACTTTCAAAACAAACACACACCAAACACTTTCAAAACATGAAATATTTTCAAAAGTCCAACACTTTGTATACGCTCTTATGAACGAGAACCATTACAAAGTTTGCCTAAACGAAGGCGCCTTTTCAAAAATACTTTCAAAACCACCACAAAGCACATTTTCAAACAAAGCAAGTGATCTAGCAAGCAACTAAGAGCCCATAGATAACTATGGATGAAAAGGGTGTTGATACCTTCCCTTTTTATAATCTATCCCCCGAACTCAAGAAATAATCTCAAAGGTCTTTCCTGTTCTTTTCCACATTTCCTTTTGGATAAAATAAAAGTCGGTGGTGACTCTTGCTAATCGCAACAATTTGCGATCAAACACAAAACATCGCAAGTCAGTTCTCCCACCGTATTACAATTGTCTTATAACAGAATTAAGTTTTTCCCCTAATTCTTACCATGAACATAGATGAGATATAATAGACCTCTTCCATCCCAGTAATGAGAGAAATTTTAGATGCGTTTTCAGAAGGATGTCATTTTTCTACCTCTCGAGAGAGTGGAATGCTCCATGGACTTGGTCCTTGGGACATAACCAATTTCCATTATGTCGTTTATAATGTCACAACGCAAGCCTATATTTAGTGCATCCAGTATATGGGAATCTTGGACATGTTAAAATCGTTTGTTTTAGTATATTCATAAGGAGTGGGACTGGAAGGACTTACAAGGTGATGACCTCAGAGAGACTTGTCCAGTTATTTAATTGTTGTGTCTATAGGATATGGATGAATGACTATTATATGACATTGGGAAGTTCACTTATGTACATGGCCTTAAAAGGGGACCCCCGCGTGAGTGGTGTAACACCCTACATCCTTACTCAACAATTAAATCAAATAATCCAAATATAACATCTAATTCTCCAAGTAGGATGCTACTGAAACAAAACCATCATCCAAAATGAACCATTTGTTTTTCAATAAAACTTTTCAATATTCATCAAAAAAATTTATAAAGGATTTGGCGTTAAAAGCCTCAACAAAAATTTCAAAATTAAACATGGTTCATCTCCAAAACAAAGGAAAAATATGATACATAACATAAATAAAGAACAACATGTTCCCCTGGTGTTACATATCAAAGTGACTCCAATAACAAACTCGATCATCAAGCAACTAATAAGGCACAACATTGTCATCATCCGCAAGCTTCTAGTCATGTACATTATTGTCTATACTCCAAATAAGGGCACACATCACAACACAAACAAGGGTTGAGAATACATTCAAATAATTAACGGTGCATAAATAATTCACTCCAAGATTCTCATAGAAAATCAACTATGCACCACAATCTCCAAACATCCATAACTCACCCACAACACAGTCATATGCATTTATTCATACAATGCAACTCACGATACATCAATGACTCATACGTATGGGGTGCTGACCTCAATAATGGTTCCATCTGTCGAACCCATGAGCCCCACATCGAGCTTGGGACAATTACAAGTCCTCTCACCAGGACTCATAACCTGCCTCTTTCAACAACATCCACAACATAGGATACATGAATGAATGAATGAATGAATGCATCGTCACAATAATCCAACAACAATTAACGGTATCACATCAATCCATATGATTATTGCACAACAACCACATGATAGTTTCCACACTGAAACTACATATCTCAACTCAATATGTCATCATTATATGTAAAACAATTCATCTCATAATCACATCAACATTATCACAACAATTGCAACAATTCCTTAACCGGACATATGAACAAGTAACTTCACCAACATAGTAGGAATAAAAATAATACTTAAACAATTCACCTATCATTATCATTTTATAGCTCTGAGCATTAGCTTCCCAACACTTCAAATGACGCACTGTTTAGATACACAGTTAAAAAGTTATGACCAAAACATAATTATTTTTCAATAAAGTTACAACGACAATCGATTGTTACAAATAACAACTGATTGTCATCACTCCCAGACCCAAAACAAACACGTTTTTAATCATGACAATCAATTACTTTTTTCTGCAATTGGATTTTTACTGTATAATTACTCAAAATCCTATTTTCAAAGCATGGCAACCGATTGACATAAGGAATAACCGTTTGTCACAAGTAAAATTTTCCAAAATTTTACACTAGTGCAATCAATTTTCATCTGGAACAACCGATTGTCACTGTGTTTTTCCAAAAATCCCAGTTTTGTTGTTACGTAGCAGTGCCCAATTTTCAATTGCTTAGTGCCTTACTGTGATCAGTGGATCTAGAACTGACTGTTTTTAATGTTGGTTCGCGAAATGTCGCGGAAAGCAAGAGTCGCCACCGTCTTTTATGTTCTCCAACATGGAAAGGACAAAAGCACAGCAAAATTCCTTATGAGAATAGTTCTCGGTTCGGGAGGTAGATTTATAGAAAGGGAAGGTGTTAGCACCCTTTCTATCTGTGGTTATCCACGGGCTCTTAGGTACTTGCTCTTATGTTTTCAAAATTTGTTTGCTTTTTAAATGTGTATGGGTTTTGAAAAAGTTTTGTTTGAAAGACTTCTAGGTAACTCTTGTATCAGTCCTCAAGAGTGTATGAAGTGTTTGTTTGAAAGCTTTTGAAAGTGTCAGTGTGAAAAGATTTTTTTTTTGTCTTTTGAATAGAGAAAGTACCCAGGAGTTGTCTACCTACCCTAAGAAATTAGACTGTGTAAATGTCCTTAAGGTAGTGCCATCCCACCATTGAGAGGTAGGTAGCACCACCGTTGGAGGTATTCGGGTCAATTCGATTGTTAGGGACAGTGTGGTCACCAGAGCAACAGTAGGACACCTTAGAAGCTACCCCTATGCCATAGATCGTGGACATAAGGACTTACTAAAACGTCCTATACTCGACGACCACGTTTCGAGGGCAAGGCAACAGTGAGGCGTACCCTAAGAGTGGTGTGTGAATTTGTGTGTTATTTTCATATTATGTTTTATCTTGTACATGCATCACGGTGATCTACGCTTGTTTTTAATTTAGGCCATACATTCTTTCATGCAAAGTTTAGAATTTAAAAGCGCGGAAATTAAAGTGCGGAAAGTAAAGTCCTATGCTATTACAAGGCGCAGGTCTATACATCGCCAAATTACAAAGACCCGTTTTTAATAAAATGCGGAAAGTAAAACCTAGTTACTATTACATGGCTTGAACAGTTACATAATATTTACAAGAAAAATAAGAATAAATGCGCGAAAAGAATAGAAAATAGAACGTTCGAGGGCGTTGGACCCTTTTGAAATTAAATTGAATGAAAAGTTAATTAATTATTAAATTAAAGAAAAGAAATGTTTTTTGATGGTTTTTGTATTTATGAAATAAAGAAAATTAAAATTAAAATTAAAAGAAATCCTAATTCTAAATATTTTTAATTATTAAAGAAAAAAGATTAAAGTTTTAACCTAATTTACTAAAGAATTTATATACATGTTTATTTACAAAATAAATTAGTAATTAATAATAATGATAATAAGAAAAAATTATTTATTAAGAAAAGTGATAAAAAGTTAAAAAATTTAACTCTACATATTTTAATTTATTGAGAAAAAGATTAAAGTTTTAAAACCTAATTTAACTAAATTGATTATTTAACATTTATTTACAAAAATAATAATAGTGAAATTAATATTAATAACAATAAACATTTTTGATTTTTTCTGTATTTATTATTGTGAAAATTATTTTATGGTAAAGAGAAATAATTAAAACATTAAAAAAAGAATTAGAAAAGAAAATCAAATAAAAATTAAAAATGTGCAAACCATGGGGGGTATTCAGACCCAAAGGGAGGTTTTTTTGAACGGTCTGCATTCTTTGGCCATTGGATTGGGTTTCATGATCATTTATGTTCTGGCTGTTGGTCATTTGTATTCTGGCCTCAACGTTCCTTAATCTTCTCAGGATGTCTGTCTCGTCATGCATAAGTTGTTCTTTTGACCATTTGGCTTTTGGCTTTTGGCTTTTGGCTTTTGGCTTTTGGCTTTTGGCCATTTGGCTTTTGGCTTTTGGCCATTTGGCTTTTGGCCTCAATGTTCCTAAATGAACCCGCATGGGATCCTGTCTAAATCTGCAATCTCACGAACACATTAAATAAAATCATAAAATGCAAATAAAGCCAATATATGAAGAAATTTAATGTTTAGGCACAATATGGCATGTATTAATGATTATACCCTTTTGATCATGGAGATGAAATCAATCTTACCCTTACTGGAAAATTAGTGACCTGAATGCTTTTATGCCCTTTGGATCATGGAGATCAAGCCAGCCTTATCCTTACTGAAGAAGTAATGAGGTGTTGGTTTGTAACTGTGATGGCTTGTTTGTAGTGAGAGAGGGATTTGTAATAAGGATTTCAAAGTTTTAGGGTTCTTGAAAGAATTTGATATTCTATCAGTGTTGTGGCAAGGTTTTTTCTCTCTTTTCCTCCTCTCTGGTTTGTGTGAAAAGAAGGTGATTATATAATGGAAATTAGGGTAAAGAAAATGGGCTTTGAATGTGCAATTGGGCCTCCAATGTTTACTTGAGTTCGTCACTTTCCAGGCTAAATCGCAGGGACTTAAGTGAAATTTTTGAAGTTGAAATGTGAAAACAAAATGTATCCGATATCGAGAACTAACTCCTGTCCGAAAATCGGCTCAATTGGATAAACGGTGAATTAGTTATGAATTTTTGAAGTTTCAGCTCAGACAAACTTATTTTGGGCTCCAGTGTCGACTCTGACACGTTCTTCAATAAAAAACTGGTATTGATCGGAGCATAATCCGGTCTCGACTTTTGAAGCAAAGTTGTAGATCTATGAGTCAATGACCTTGTGTAAAAATATGAGTCCAATCCGATAAAAATTGACCGAGTTATGAATTTTCGAAGTTTCGGCCCAGATGAAATAATATTCAGCATTCAGGATTTTCAGCGTGTCATGCACTCTGAGCAAACAACGAAGGCCTTTTGAACACCGTTCGAACTTGATACCTCCTGTGAAAATGTAGCCAACTCAATTTGTGAAATTTTGGCGCCGGAACCAGCGCGATACGATGAAAATCGACCAAGTTATGATTTTCTGAACATGACGCAAATAAACTTCTGTCACAAATTTTCTGTATGAAAATACTTGATAAATCCACATTTTTGAAGACCTTCTGATCGAAATTGGCTTCTAGCCGTGAGAGATGAAAACGTAGATAATGTCAAGACGGAATTTTGGCCACTGGAACGGGTTCAAAACGAGTCACGATCTTCAAGTTATGAATTTTTTAGCGCGTAAAAACTGCACCTTCAGCACACTTTTTCACCATATTTCTTCGAGAAAACTCACACAGTCGGATACCTTCTTTAAAGAATTGACTCTTGAGCCGAACCTGAATTTGAGCATAAGTTAGGACATTAAGGAGCACTTGAGGTCATTTGGATGTAAAGACCTTGATGCAACACAAAACCCTAATTTTGACTTGACTGCCTTAGGAGGTGATTTGACTGTGCAACCTTTGAGAAATCTTGAGGAATATGGGAGGGCAAAGTTTGGGGTACAACAGTTTACCCTGTTCAATCTTCTTAAACCTGAGGATGTAGATTGGCTTGCGTGCCTTTCGTGATCCGAAGGTGGAAGATGATTGAACACTAGAGTGCCCAGAAATTTGCGCTCACATAGTAAAGTATCAGCAGCGTGATGGCGGGAATGGGCTTATAGATGCCACTTAGAGATACGATGGATAGGGGGATGGGCTTATAGATGCCATCTGGAGGTGTCGATCGCGTAAGAGATTCCTTAGAGAGAACTTGCGTACCTGAAAAATATAGATACTTACCTGGCTTGTTACAGGTATTGATCTTCAAATTCTTTATGTAGATGTGCCCTGTCTGGATGCAGGAATCAAATCTTTAAACTCTTCAGACGTGCCCTGGCAAGATACAGGAATCGAGTCCGTAGAATATAGTCGTCAACAGATACACCCTGGCAAGATACAGGAATCAGATCTTCGAACTCTTCAGACGTGCCCTGGCCGGATACAGGAATCGAGTCTGGTAATGTTAGTCGTCAACAAATACACCCTGGCAAGATACAGGAATCGGATCTTCAAACTCTTCAGACGTGCCCTGGCAAGATACAGGAATCGAGTCTGGTAATGTTAGTCGTCAACAGATACACCCTGGCGAGATACAGGAATCGGATCTTCGAACTCTTCAGACGTTCCCTGGCAAGATACAGGAATCGAGTCTGGTAATGTTAGTCGTCAACAGATACACCCTGGCGAGATACAGGAATCGGATCTTCAGACTCTTCAGACGTGCCCTGGCAGGATACATGAATCGAATCCGTAATTTCGAACAGTTTTCTTGATAATGATGTGATGAAGGAATCTGAGATGATTGCTACTCCGAATAGATGATGAAGGAATCTTGGACGATTACTACCTCAGCAGGGCGATGAAGGAATCAGGGACGATTACTACCTCAGCAGGATGATGAAGGAATCAGGGACAATTACTACCTCAGCAGGGTGATAAAGGAATCAGGGACGATTACTACCTCAGCAGGATGATGAAGGAATCAGGGACGATTACTACCTCAGCAGGATGATGAAGGAATCAGGGACGATTACTACCTCAGTAGGATGATGAAGGAATCAGGGACGATTACTATCTCAGCAGGATGATGAAGGAATCAGGGGCGATTACTACCTCAGCAGGATGGTGAAGGAATCAGGGACGATTACTACCTCAGCAGGACGATGAAGGAATCAGGGACGATTACTACCTCAGCAGGATGATGAAGGAATCAGGGACGATTACTACCTCAGCAGGATGATGAAGGAATCAGGGACGATTACTACCTCAGCAGGATGATGAAGGAATCAGGGACGATTACTACCTCAGCAGGATGATGAAGGAATCAGGGATGATTACTACCTCAGCGGGATGATGAAGGAATCTGTTGACTTCTACCTCAACGGGATGATGAAGGAATCTGTTGACTTCTACCTCAACGGGATGATGAAGGAATCTGTTGACTTCTACCTCAACGGGATGATGAAGGAATCTGTTGACTTCTACCTCAACGGGATGATGAAGGAATCTGTTGACTTCTACCTCAACGGGATGATGAAGGAATCTGTTGACTTCTACCTCAACGGGATGATGAGAGGACCTTGGACGATTACTACCTCAACGGGACGATGAGAGAACCTTTGGGTGATTACTACCTCAACGGGACGATGAGAGAACCTTTGGGCGATTACTACCTTAACAGAATGATGAAGGAATCTTGGACGTCTTCTACTTCAAAAGATAAAGACCTTTATCTGTTGATCGTTCTTTTCCTGAAAAAGTAACGAGTTAGTTGTATGCAATGTCATAATGTATGACATGCATGATGTCATGATGTTCTCAAAAATAAATGAGATTGGGGTGATACGATGCGTGTATGCATGTATCATAATGTATGACAAGGTGATGTTTATGAATGTATTTTCATCTAGGAAAATAAATCCTTGACGGGTGCCGGAAAGTTGAATCCTGGGCTGATATGGAAGAGTAGAGCTTTGTTTCCGTTGGGGGTGATGGTTGCAAGAATACCGGTATAAGAAGATGACTCCGTTGGGGAACAAACTTGGCGAATAGATTACTCTGCGGGGAATGCTCTGTGGGGAGAGGAATACTTCGCTGAGGTTGATGATAACTCCGCTAGGGATTCCATTGGTAAGTCATGTTGGGGAATTTGATGAACTCCGCTGGGGGGATAGGAAGAACTTCGCCGAGGACGATCTTTCCGTTGTAAATGGCTGAGGATAACCCAGTTATATCCTGGTGGGGAAATAAACTTTGAATAAAGACGGGGAGATTCTCTGCAAAGGATAAGCTTCCAGAATCTACTGGGGATAAGCTTCCTACTGGGGAGATGGATTCAACTCTTCTGGGGAGGCTTTGGACTGTACTGGGGAGTGGCTCCGCTGGATGTCTAGATCCCGCCGGGGAACAATCTTAGATCAAGGCTGCCGGGGATACTTGTTGAGGAATATCTATACTCCGCTGGGGAATATTGAGATCTTCTGGGGATGCCCAACTTCTTTGGGGCTGACAGAAGGTTAACTCTGCTTGGGGAGAGTATCGCTGACTTGCTAGGGATGTTGTTCCTTTTTAGGGCTAGCTCTGCTCAGGGAGGAGTATTGTTAAATTTTGTCTCGCTCTGTGGGGAATTAGGGTATCTTGGTTACATTCTTCAGCCGAACTTACCTTGGTACCTTGGTGGACAGAGTAACTAGATCGTCTGGACAACTCATTATTGCCCCCGTTTCTGGGAGAGAAGAAGGCCGGTGAGGATGCTTGATAACTGCCGATTGATAAATCTTCTTCTGGTAGGCAAGTGACGAGATGACGGGACACAGTCGTACGCTTTGATCCCTAATTTTTGCCTGGACCGCCCTTTTGGGTTTTCAGTCCACCGGGATACCCATTTTTGCCCAAGCCGCCTTTTCAGGTTTTCGACTTGCCGGGTGTACAAATTTTTCTTTTTCATCCCTTATTTTTGCCCGAACCCTTTTGGTTCGCCGGGAAGCCCTTATTTTTGCCTAGGTATGTCAACCTAGCGGGTCTTTAATTATGCGTAGTATTTTTTCGACTATGTCCACGTTTTCAGAGTGTAGGGAGTTGCCCCTGTTGGTAATGTTGTGTTGCCATACCAGAAGGTCTTCGTTTGATCACGCAAGATTCGTTGTCGGAATTCATGTCCAATGCCCCAAGTGACTCAGGCTGAGGTTTGCCCCAAGCTGGTTGGCCTTTTGAGGGATTCTTCGAATCTTGACTGGACTGCCCCAGATGACGGACCGTGATCATGCCTGCCCCTTAGTTGGAAGTGTTTTCTTCCACTTGAGATGACTCCTTTTGTGGAGAAGACTTTTGTTCATAAGATATTCATCGTGCGAATTTTTTTTGCTGTTCAAACAAATAATCATATGCAAACAATGTTATTTTAAGAATGCAAAGCTTATGTCTGTCTTGACGTTTTTGAAAATGCATTTTTTCATAAAAACAAGTGAAAGTTTTTTGTAAACTGTGATGTCAACTCGTTATTTTACTGCAAGCCTTAAGGAGTCAGGATACCTTTCGTAACAGTATGCTTTCGAACTAACCCATGCTTCAGCTAGGACTTTTGAGGGTTGTAGCGTGGCCTGGTTCACGGTTTAAGAAACAAGGGATAAAGGCTCAAATTTCATTTGTACCCACCCACTCTTCGTGATGTTCTTCAAACCTAAGCTCAGCTAATCGTGCGTTAGATCTTGTTTGAGTCTTTGCTTTGATATACCAATGATGGTTCGGATATTGACAATTTATTTTGAATAGGCAATCATTTTCTTTTTTTTTTGTTGAGGGTTTATAGGACCTCTTTCTTTTTGATTTCGTCATCCCTGTTTTTGCCTGAACTGTTTCTTTTGTGATTACAGTCAGCAGGATGCCCCAGTTTTGTAAGTCTCCTTCATAGGTTTTGACTTCTTGGGTTTTTATTTCTGAGAGATAATGACTGTCTGTCTTTATGATTATACGAACCATCACTGTCTTTTCGTTTCGGAAGGACTTCTTTGATGCTATTCGTTGTGCACTCGGATCAGCCGAGAGAACTACCCTGCCCCAGGTTATGATTAAGGGTTTTTATTTTTGACAAGAAAAACTCCAACTTCTTTGGCTCAAAGGGGTTGACGAGGGATTATCTTCCTTATAACTCCGGTGTTTAGGAATTAAAACAATGCCTGTACCTCATCAGCGGGGTCTGTTCAAAAGCATACTGTAAAGGTCATGGTATCGTTTTCGTCATCCTCCCTCAAGAGGCTTAGAATTTTCAATCAAGAGTTGATAATCACAAAAATATGAAAACAGTTTTGCATATAGTGAATACGAAATAATTACTTCAAAACAGACATGTGTAATGCATTAATGAAATAACAACGTTTGACATGAATGAAATGTTTGAACAACCAAAGAAAAATACAACTTGAACATTTGAATGCACAAATTTTTTCCAATCCTATCCATGTTTTGGTAAGGGAGCAGTGATCACATTGGGAGTCTCTGGAGAGTCGAACTGGACTTCCTTTGCGTCAATCAGATCCTGAACCTTGTTTCTCAAAGTCCAACAATCATCCGTAGCATGCCCCGGGCTGTCAGAATGATAAGCGCAGCGAACGTTGGGGTTATACCTTGAAGGTGTCCTGTTGGGATTCTTATGAGGGTCCCTTAGAGTTACCAAATTCAACCTCAACAGTTGTTGTAAAGCTTGAGGCAGTGACACGTTGAGCTTGGTGAATTGCCTTTTGGGCTTGTCTGGCTGAAGCTGGTGAGGTTGATGCTGAATTTGTGACCCTGAAGCAAGTTGAGGAGCTTTTCCCTTGTCTTCTTGTCTCAAAGGGATTTTAATGATGACTGACTCTTCAACCTTAGATGTTTGCCCCAGTTGGTTATCCCGAAGCAGTTGGTTGACGAGAACCCTGAGCTCTTCTTGTCCTTGAGCTAAGTCGTGTATGAGAGCCATCTGTCCTAGCATCTGGGTTCTCATTGTATCCACCTCAGCTTGCAGACATTTCAGTTGTTCGTCCTTATCATCTTCGGGCCTTTTCTTGGTCAAGTTCCCCATGAGGAGTGTCCTCAACTCTTCCTGCCCCTTAGATAGGCTTAAAAAGATCTCCCTGAACTGAGTCTCTCGAGCATGAAGACCCTGGTTATCTTGTTGGGAAGCCATTGCTAAAATAAACAGCGAAGAGGGTAAGTGTCCTGTAACAAGGGTACCTGTAATGCAATGATATGTATGATATGCATGCAATGTTTTCAAGGACCTCGCGGGGTAAACAAGAAAATTGTTAGAATTTGCATTTTGTAGCTTGAGAGAAGGCACTGCATATTGTTGAGAGTCCTTCTTCAAGAGTCAAAGCTCGCCATATCGAGTGGGTCATAGCCCCTGACTCAAGTCATCAACCTTGTTTTGATTTCCAAACAACCGTGGCTAGGGGAACCTTCTTCAAGAGTCAAAACTCACCATATCAAGTGGGTCATAGCCCCTGACAACCTTGGCTTAGAGGAAAATAAATCCCCTTTGCCCCTTGCTAGACAGTTTGGTTCATCATGACCTGCATCACAAGCCCTTGAGATCCTTGAAATGGGTTAGTCCTTATGCACGATGTATGTAGGTTAGACCTTATGCAGGATGCATGCAATGGTACGATGGTATGATGTTATGCACGTGGATGCAAAGGTGTGAGGTGTAAGTGAGCCCTGTAATAAGTCCAGATTAAGGACTATAAACAAAAACTGCAAGAAACTCATGTGTCAGATAACAAGCATGCAAGTAGTCAAGTTTGAAGGCACACAAGTCACACAGAGAGCCCTTAGAGTTTAGGGCAGCATGAAGTTTGGGGTACTACCCTCTTGAAGTTGGTGGGCTCAAACCTGTCCTATCAGAAGTAACCGGGTTCTAAGGGTCACAATATCATTGGATTGCTTTCATTGTTCATCGTTTCGATTTAGCCACTGAACTGGAGACCGAAATATTCCAAGAAAACAACCCTCAACTGAGTGTAGTATCGAGTATCAACCAACCTCGGACTGCACCAAAGTCAGTTATCTCACTACCCTAAAAAGGCCAAGATGGTTCAATTAAGGTTCCTAAGGTCAGTTGATGCTTCACAACACCACGCGGCGGCCCCGTACTCTCCTTGACTTGACTCAAGGGTTACCGGTACACACCAAAGTGCCACATCAACGTAACAGACTGCTTCAACCATGTCGGTATACCCCGCACAGTTCCCTCACAGCCTTGTTGCTACTTTCTAAGAAGGTACCCCCAGATCCGGGTTAGGATCTATAGAACTCCCAAGACAGTACCCACAATTTAAAGCAAACAATTCAGACAATTGAAAACACAAGTGATCTTAGTCCTAAAGTACATCTCAAAAAATTTTCCCCAGCAGAGTCGCCAGTTCTGTGATCGGTGGATCTGGAACTGACTGTTTTTTAATGCTGGTTCATGAAATGTCGCGGAAAGCAAGAGTCTCCACCTTCTTTTATGTTCTCCAACATGGAAAGGACAAAAGCACATCAAAATTCCTTATGAGAATAGTTCTCGGTTCGGGAGGTAGATTTATAGAAAGGGAAGGTGTTAGCACCCTTTCTATCCGTGGTTATCCACGGGCTCTTAGGTACTTGCTCTTATGTTTTCAAAATTTGTTTGCTTTTTAAATGTGTATGGGTTTTGAAAAAGTTTTGTTTGAAAGACTTCTAGGTAAGTCTTGTATCAGTCCTCAAGAGTGTATGAAGTGTTTGTTTGAAACTTTTGAAAGTGTCAGTGTGAAAAGATTTTTGTTTTTTCTTTTGAATAGAGCAAGTACCCAGGAGTTGTCTACCTACCCTAAGGAATTAGTTGTGTAAATGTCCTTAAGGTAGTGCTATCCCACCATTGAGAGGTAGGTAGCACCACCGTTGGAGGTATTCGGGTCAATTCGATTGTTAGGGACAGTGTGGTCACCAGAGCAACAGTAGGACACCTTAGAAGCTACCTCTATGCCATAGATCATGGACATAAGGACTTACTAAAACGTCCTATACTCGACGACCACGTTTCGAGGGCAAGGCAACAGTGAAGCGTACCCTAAGAGTGGTGTGTGAATTTGTGTGTTATTTTCATGTTATGTTTTATCTTGTACATGCATCAAGGTGATCTACGCTTGTTTTTTATTTAGGCCATACATTCTTTTATGCAAAGTTTAGAATTTAAAAGCGCGGAAATTAAAGTGCGGAAAGTAAAGTCCTATGCTATTACAAGGCGCGGGTCTATACATCGCCAAATTACAAAGACCCGTTTTTAATAAAATGCGGAAAGTAAAACCTAGTTACTATTACATGGCTTGAACAGTTACATAATATTTATAAGAAAAATAAGAATAAATGCGCAAAAAGAATAGAAAATAGAACGTTCGAGGGCGTTGGACCCTTTTGGAATTAAATTGAATGAAAAGTTAATTAATTATTAAATTAAAGAAAAGAAATGTTTTTTGATGGTTTTTGTATTTATGAAATAAAGAAAATTAAAATTAAAATTAAAAGAAATCCTAATTCTAAATATTTTTAATTATTAAAGAAAAAAGATTAAAGTTTTAACCTAATTTACTAAAGAATTTATATACATGTTTATTTACAAAATAAATTAGTAATTAATAATAATGATAATAAGAAAAAAATATTTATTAAGAAAAGTGATAAAAAGTTAAAAAACCTAACTCTACATATTTTAATTTATTGAGAAAAAGATTAAAGTTTTAAAACCTAATTTAACTAAATTGATTATTTAACATTTATTTACAAAAATAATAATAGTGAAATTAATATTAATAACAATAAACATTTTTTATTTTTTCTGTATTTATTATTGTGAAAATTATTTTATGGTAAAGAGAAATAATTAAAACATTAAAAAAAGAATTAGAAAAGAAAATCAAATAAAAATTAAAAATGAGCAAACCATGGGGGGTATTCAGACCCAAAGGGAGGTTTTTTTGAACGGTCTGCATTCTTTGGCCATTGGATTGGGTTTCATGGCCATTTGTGTTCTGGCTGTTGGGCATTTGTGTTCTGGTCTCAACGTTCCTTAATCTTCTCAGGATGTCTGTCTCGTCATGCATAAGTTGTTCTTTTGGCCATTTGGCTTTTGGCTTTTGGCTTTTGGCTTTTGGCCATTTGGCTTTTGGCTTTTGGCCATTTGGCTTTTGGCCTCAACGTTCCTAAATGAACCTGCATGGGATCCTGTCTAAATCTGCAGTGTTGAATCTCACGAACACATTAAATAAAATCATAAAATGCAAATAAAGCCAATATATGAAGAAATTTAATGTTTATGCACAATATGGCATGTATGAATGATTATACCCTTTTGATCATGGAGATCAAATAAATCTTACCCTTACTGGAAAATTAGTGACCTGAATGCTTTTATGCCATTTGGATCATGGAGATCAAGCCAGCCTTATCCTTACTGAAGAAGTAATGAGGTGTTGGTTTGTAACTGTGATGGCTTGTTTGTAGTGAGAGAGGGATTTGTAATAAGGATTTCAAGGTTTTAGGGTTCTTGAAAGAATTTGATATTCTAACAGTGTTATGGCAAGGTTTTTTCTCTCTTTTCCTCCTCTCTGGTTTGTGTGAAAAGAAGGTGATTATATAATGGAAATTAGGGTAAAGAAAATGGGCTTTGAATGTGCAATTGGGCCTCCAATGTTTACTTGAGTTCGTCACTTTACAGGCTAAATCGCAGGGATTTAAGTGTAATTTTTGAAGTTGAAATGTGAAAACAAAATGTAGCCGATATCGAGAACTAACTCCTGTCCGAAAATCGGCTCAATTGGATAAACGGTGAATTAGTTATTAATTTTTGAAGTTTCAGCTCAGACAAACTTATTTTGGGCTCCAGTGTCGACTCTCACATGTTCTTCAATAAAAAACTGGTATTGATCGGAGCATAATCCGGTCTCAACTTTTGAAGCAAAGTTGTAGATCTATGAGTCAGTGACCTTGTGTAAAAATATGAGTTCAATCCGATAAAAATTGACCGAGTTATGAATTTTCGAAGTTTCGGCCCAGATGAAATAATATTCAGCATTCAGGATTTTCAGCGTGTCACGCACTCTGAGCAAAAAACCAAGGCCTTTTGAACACCGTTCGAACTCGATACCTCCTGTGAAAATGTAGCCAACTCAATTTGTGAAATTTTGGCGCCGGAACCAGCGCGATACGATGAAAATCGACCAAGTTATGATTTTCTGAACATGACGCAAATAAACTTCTGTCACAAATTTTCTGTATGAAAATACTTGATAAATCCACATTTTTGAAGACCTTCTGATCGAAATTGGCTTCTAGCCGTGAGAGATGAAAACGTAGATAATGTCAAGACGGAATTTTGGCCACTGGAACGGGTTCAAAACGAGTCACGATCTTCAAGTTATGAATTTTTTAGTGCGTAAAAACTGCACTTTCAGCACACTTTTTCACCATATTTCTTCGAGAAAACTCACACAGTCGGATACCTTCTTTAAAGAATTGACTCTTGAGCCGAACCTGAATTTGAGCATAAGTTAGGACATTAAGGAGCACTTGAGGTCATTTGGATGTAAGGACCTTGATGCAACACAAAACCCTAATTTTGACTTGACTGCCTTAGGAGGTGATTTGACTGTGCAACCTTTGAGAAATCATGAGGAATATGGGAAGGCAAATTTTGGGGTACAACACTTACCAAACCCAATTCAATACTTCTATTTTACCTCAATTCATGATCTATCAACACCATCATACCTAGTTTAGACTATAGGTTATAAACATATTAATCTTTTTAGTGATTACTCAATTGGATTTACCATATAGGGACAACTCAATTCATCATGAAACTAAGGAATACAACTCAACACCAATTGCAAACCAGTATAGTTCAATTTTCATATTTAACAACACATCACACAATTAAACTAACACGTGTAACAACACATTCATCATTATTAACCATCATCCACATTCATCAAATTCATCAGAATCAAAGAAAACACACAAGTCCTAACATAGGTCAAGAGAGACCTCCCTACCCTTTCATGATATATCACCCATAGATGAATAATCTCCCCTCTTACCTGGTTATTCCAGCAAATATGAATGAATCCTTGAACTTTTTCTCCTATTCCATTTTCCTCCTTCTTCTTGCCATATCCCTTCTTTTCTCTCTTCTAAGTTTTCACGTACTTTTTCAACAAACACTTACTCCACTTATATCTTTTAAAAAATTACATTTCTCTTAATTATGGTATCTTTCTTCTACCCCTAACTCATCCCCACAATTTATCAATTTACTCTTACTTTCTCTACACACTTTATTTTCCTTAATATTTTGATATTCTAACATATATTCACTTAATTAAATAATTACCTTATTATTTAATCATTACAATAACTCTATATAATTCCAACTAGTTTCGACACCACCGAATTATTTTAATTGGCCCAAGCCATCAACAAACCAAAACACACAATGTTGTACCACAAAATTTACCCTCCCATTTCTCGTTCAAGATGATATCCCAGGGTTTCTCAAATACTCAAAATGGCTTAGGGTTTGATCAGACAGATTTTATTCCTAGGCATTGAGTCAGCAACTAGGGTTTGGTATTTCTCAAAGAAAATTGAGTTTCCAAAGTTTCAAATGGTCTTCATGGTTCTTCATGTCTTCTCGAGGATGTTCGTGCCAAGTTTCAAACCTCGCGTTGCAAGTTTGCTCAGTCGATGGTTCAGATGAATGAAAACAAACTGCGTGGACCCAAAAATTGACCTTTGCAAGATCAAGTTCAAACGATTGTAACTTCTTCATTATTCGGTATTTTTGATCGTTTCTTTTTGCGTATGGCTCTCCTTGACGTCATCTCCAACTCCTCTTTACAATTCAAGAGTTGATTGCATGCGGAAGATCATCAGAAAATTCGAATACTTTAGAGGTCATTTTTGCAAATTTGACCTAATTACAAGAAACTCTTGTCCAATTTTAAGGGTTCATAACTTCTTTTATTCTTAATGTCCTGAGGCGATTCTTTTTGTGAAGTATCCTAAATAGCATTGTCTATGAGATTACTTCAACGATCGAAGTCAAAGTGCGTTTGGAAGACCATGAAAGTTATTCAAATACTATAGGAATTTCTTGACTTTAGAATGTTATTAACTTCTAGATGTTGATCATTATGTTGATATAACTCATTGAAACAAGAGTTTGAGTTCAAAGGTTCATGGATAGTTTGTCAATCGTACTTCAAATTGTTTGCGTTTGAACAATAACAATTATTGGATCAAAATTCTTAAAGGCAAGATTCATAGTATTGACACGTATTTCAAGTTATTATGAATTGAAGATATGGGTTTTAGTGAAGAAGATTTGAGGATCCATTCAAATAATTCATTTGACTTCGGCCCAATTCAAGCATGTGAGGCATAATTCATTCACATGAATTTGTTTCAAGATATTTAAGAGGATCAATATGCTTATGACGTAAGTTTGATATATTTGGAAAAAAATTCATTCATGAGAATTGTTTCGAATTCAAGGCAAGGCATTCATCAACTTCATTCATCTTTATTCAAATTTACAGTCTTTCTTTCAAATTAATCACAAGTGCAACATCAATCCCAATTCCAAATTCAAGACATCCATTTCAAGTTTTCAAGAATTCATGATTCAATCCTACAGGAAAATACAAAACATTATTCAAGGCATGTTTCAAGAATTCAAATCTCACTCTTTTCTCAAGAGGAATTTTAAGTTTATAGACCATAAAGAAGAATCCAAATTATGCTCATAATTTAAATTGTATCAAAAAGGAATATTCAAGTTTTGCAAGTTTTGTAGAAACAAATTCAAGATGAATCAAGAATGCAAGATTGCAACAAAGCTTCACTGTTTAAATTTACAAGGTGAATTGGAATTCATTTTTTAAATTTACAAGTGAAATTGAATACACTTTACAAGTTTCTAAACCTCAAAATTCAAATCACAAATTCACAATGCCACAAAATTCCTAACAATGTACTAAACTACCAAGGAATTTCTTCATCATCAAGCTTTCTTCAAGTATTTCAAGTCAATCTTCGTCAATTCTCCCTATCGTCCAATTTGCTCGTACATGGAAACAAAAAAAAGAAAAATATGTTAGCAAGAAATTAAGAAGTAAACAATGGAACGTAAACTGGAAATTTCCAAAGTTTCATCATAAGGGTTTGCGCCGAGAATCAGAAAAAAGGGGGTGTCTTAATCGCATTCAAGCAACCCATCCTCATAGCAAAATCATAATCTAATCATTGGCCCAAAGCAATATCTTCATTGCAAATCACAAAAATATATATTTATTTTTGGTTCACAAAGAAAATACTGTAAAAAAAAAGAGAAATCGAGCCTACATTGCTGTAAAGAGTGACAAACACAAGAGAACAAATACTATCAAAAAAGCAGATTACATTGAAGCCTGTATTGCTGCCCAAGTCTGTACCAAAAAAACAGTGCAGCAATTGCATAAAATTAGCAAATAAGAAAACTGCAACAAAAAGCAGCAAGGTGGTGCATCACAAATGTTCAAACCCCATTTCTTTTCCCCCAAAAAATTTCCATCCTCATGTTAATATAAGAAAACATACACCATAACAAAGAGAGAGGTCGATTGTCAATCATAAAAGAAAAAGATAACAAAAGAAGTTTTACAGTAACCAAGCATACAAAAAAACCTAACTATTAGCATCATTTTCCTTCACACAACCCTTCAGAAATATTAAGGAAAAGAGAGAATTTTACAGAAATCAAATTTCATGTCAAAGAAAATGCAGAGTCACTGTAAAAACAATCAACAATCTTTGTAAGTCTCCCTTTCCTTGTCTCATGAATATGTTGTTGCGTTGCATTGCTTTGAATGGTTGTTGCACTGTTATTATTCAAAAATTAGAGATATAAGTTGTTGTGTTATTACATGAAGACATTGTTGTTATTTTCTTAATAAAACCATACCTGAGATTAAATCGGAAAACCCAAATCGGGGCCATTACAGTTGTCGTTGTTGTTACTGATAAATCCATAACCTCTAGCTTTCTAATTTCCAACTCACCTCAACCATCATAAAAAATTATCTGAAACTAACTGCAACCTGATCAAACCATTCAGACGGACATTGAGATCCCAAAAAGGACCAGTAAACAACTCTCTCCTTCACACGGCCTCGCCTCCCCGTATTTCATCTTCCTCACCACCACTCACAATCCCTTCCGCCAGCATCTCGCTTCCTTTTCTGCTCACTTCAACCCATTTAACACACTTCATCTCATTCTTTAATTAAACAAAGACAAAGTTTGAGTTTTTTTTACAGCAAGTATCAAATAGAAGAAGAAGGAAAATAATATGGTAAAAAATTTTGTTTAACACAGAAAAAATATAACCTTACTTCATCTCTTTCATTCTCCACTTCAGCCACCTTTTCCAACTGATTTCCGCCGCTCACCATCTACCTGCAATCTCTGAAAAATCGGAACCCACTTGAAGGGCCGTCAGAGCTCTGGACAAGAGTTTTCGTTTTCGTTTTAATTTCTCTTGGTATTTCCGATTGCTATCTTGAAAAATAAATCGTGAACCATGAATAAAGAATTGGGGATTTAGGGGCTTAGGTTTTTTGTGATTTACTTTGATATAGTTGTTTCAATTTGTTGTTATGATTAATGCTGAGATGGAAACATAAATCTTGACAATGGTGTAGATTGAGAGGAAGATGAGTTGATTTGGGGTGAGATTTTGTTTGATTTTTTTTGTTGTTTTACCATAAAAACCATAGAAAATAGAGTTATTAGACAACAATAACAATAATTTCTCTTCCCAATGATAACTCTAGCAATACCAGCGGCGCTGCACTGCAATGTTAGGGTTATTTTTCTTTTCCTTTTCCTCTTCTAAATCGGGTCAGCCCATTGGGCTGCTGGCGCAATCCTCCATTACTGTTTTCCCTTATTTATCAATTCAATCATTATTATAACAAATGAACATAATAGCTCAGTTGACAAAGCATACTTCTAACAACCAATGGGATCCGAGTTTAACCCCTATTGGGGCCTTATTTTATGTTTTTCTTGATTTCCTTTTGATATTTGATAATAAAGTTAGTTTAGTTTTAGTTTTTATTCTTAAAAATTCAATTAAAAAATATATATAATTATTTCACTAAGTTAGAATCTTGTAAATAACTTTATGAACTTTTCTAAGATAACATTCTTTTAAATTAGTTAATTTCTCTTAAATAGCTTAGTTAGGATTTTTTTTTTAATTTTACTAATTAATTTTATTTATTTATTTAGTTTTAAATCATTTTGTTTAAATTCTTCATAATAAAAATACCAAAAGTTTTTTTTTATTTCCATACTTTGTTAATTAATTGTTGTGGTTTTAATTAATTATTCGATTCGATTTGGTTGTATTGATTGCCTATTTTTCACTTTTAGTCGCATTGATCCATCCCCATTTGTAAACTTATTCCTTATCCCCGAAAACTTTATAATAGCGTAGAATTTCAATTTTCGCAATTTACTGTTTTTCTTTATACTGTATAGTAGTTAGGCGTGTATGGCAAGACATAAAAACAATCACTAGACCAACCTAATCAAAGACAAATTTATTTGAATCAAACACACTTTTCACACGCGCGCCTCTAGGGTAACCTCACTTGTTGCCTCGGAAAAACAGTCATGTCCCTCGAATGTGGGACGCTTTAGCAAAGGCCCTTCGATAAAAAAGACCGTACTCCCTCGATGTCCCTCGATGTTGCATTCGGTAAAACGATCTACTCCCTTGCGAAAATTGCTAAAGCATCTCATAAGTTGCCTTCTATGACTGTACGATTTACCTGCGCCTGTCACTTCATATCCAATGATGGGGCTTCTTACCAAAACAATATAGTAAGATAGCAACATCTAAAGGAGAAGGAAAAGAACATTTAAGACCTTTTGAATAGGTAGGTTTCTCCTAGTTGCTCGCTTGCTCACAACAAAAACATTTTATAGACCAACACTCTTATTTTGAAACATTTTCAAAAGACAAACACTTTGTATGCGTTCTTATAGAGACGAGAACCATTACAAAGACACCTTTTCGAAATCACTTTCAAACACACATTCCACAAACACTTCTTTGAACTATTTTCAAAACAACACTTTGTACGCGTTCTTATAGAAACAAGAACCATTACAAAAAAAATTCAAAATACTTTCGAAAAACACACCACGAGCACATTTTCAAACAAAAGCAAGTGATCTAGCAAGCAACTAAGAGCCCGTAGATAACTATGGATGAAAAGGGTGATAACACCTTCCCTTTTCATAACCTACCCACCGAACTCAAGAAACAATCTCGAAAGGTCTTTCCTGTTATTTTCAACCTTTCCTTTTGGATAAAAGAAAAGTCGGTGGCGACTCTTGCTATCCGTAACAATTGCGATCAAACGCAAAACACCCAAGTCAGTTCTCCCAACACGTTATAGAACTGGCGACTCTGCTGGGGACAATACTTAAAAGTGGGGTTACCTTAGGGCTAGATCACCTTTACTTGTTTTCATTGTTTGAATTGTATGCTTTACATTATGGTTCTTTGTTTGGATTTGATCCTCTACCCGGATCTGGGGCACCTTTTAGGTAAGTAGCGATATATTGTGGAAATTGTATGGCGTAGGCCGATATGGTTGAAGCAATGGCTACGTTAGTGTGACACATTTGTTGGTACGAGTATCCCTTGTGTTGAATCGAGGAGAAAATGAGGCCGCTGAGCAGCGTCATGAAGCACTAATTGACTTTAGAACCATATTTGAACAACTTGGCCATTAGGAAGTAGTGAGATAGCCGATTTTGATGGAAAGCTGAAAATTGGTTGATACTCGATACTACACTCATTGAGGCTGGATTTTTGGGATATCTCGACCGCATAAAAAGATTAATTATGTTGAGAAAACGCCTAAAAGAAAAGTCAGTGATATTGAGATACCCTAGAACCCGACTACTTTCTAGGATAGGTTGAGCCGACTAAACTTCAAGAGGGTACTTACCTACAAACTACATGCAAGCCTAAACCTAAGGACTTGTATGCTTTGTGTATACATAACAACTAGCTTGCTTTGCATACTTGTACATAACATCATAAACATCATAACATCATAAGAATTCTCACTAATCGTTTCAAGGATTTAGGAATTTATCTTTGCTTTGTTTTGTAGGCCATGAATCTCGTCCGAAGGAATACCATCCGAATCAGCTTCGTGAAAGCACACCCTCAACTCAAAGAATTAGCATCCAGGGTGCATGGAGATTCTCCCTTCACCGAGAAATATGGTCGACTCCTCTGTTTGGCTACCTCCAATTTCCAAGAAGAAATGATGTGTGTGCTCTTCCAATTCTTTAATCCCATACACCATTGCTTCACCTTTCCTGACTATCAGTTGGTGCCTACACTAGAAGAATTTTCCCTACTATTAGGAGTGCCCGTGCTTGACCAAATATCGTTCACCAGTTTAGAAGGGATTCCGAAACCTGAATTCATTACCAAAGCCCTACATCTGAGAGAGCCGACATTATAGCAAATTTGCAGACAAGAAGTGGAGTTAAAGGGTTCTTATCCAAGTTTCTATTGGAGAAGGCTCGTCCATTCTGGGAAGATATGGATTTTCAAGCCTTTAAATATATCCTGGACCTTCTAATCTATGGTTTGATTCTTTTTCCCAATTAGGACCAATTCATAGATGTGAATGCCATCAAAGTCTTCCTCTCTCGTAATCCTATACCTACTTTTCTTGGAGACATCTTACATTGTTTCCATACTCGCACCATGAAGAAAAGAGGTACTCTCTTGTGTTGCATTCCCCTACTCACCAAGTGGTTTACTTCGCATTTACCTCGATCGGTATTGAAGAACGAGCAAGGATTGACATGGTCTCAAAGGATGATGTCCCTCACCCACTCTGACATTTATTGGTGCTCTCGATCCTTGGAAGATACTTCTACGATTGACCGTTGGGGGGAATTCCCTAATGTCCCTCTGCTTGGCATTAGGGGAGGTATCACTTACAACCCTTGCTTAGTTTTACGACAGTTTGGGTATGCCCAAAGAGATGGTCCTCATGATATGCTCATCTAAGGTGTGGTGTTTGACTATGAGAGTGACGATCAAGGCTACTGTCAGAGGTTTATACGAGCTTGGAGGATGGTAAACAAAGTGGATAGTAAGACATTAGGACGCAAAAACTCTATTCCCTTGAGCCCTATTTTAGGTGGGTGCAAGCTCGTGCTCAGAGTCTCGTAATGCCTTACCCCTTCATCCTCCCTGTTATCATGGAGCCTGTTGCTGAAGGAGATGTCTCGTATACTATCTGTGATCGGTGGATCTGGAACTGACTGTTTAACGCTGGTTCGCGAAATGTCGCGGAAGCAAGAGTCGCCACCGTCTTTTATTTTCTCCAGATGGAAAGGACAAAAGCACAGAAAAATTCCTTATAGAGATTGCTCTCGGTTCGGGAGGTAGATTATAGAAAGGGAAGGTGTTAGCACCCTTTCTATCCATGGTTATCCATGGGCTCTTAGATACTTGCTCACTTGTGTTTTCAAAATTGTTTGTTTGCTTTTCAACTGTGGGTTTTAAAAAGTTTCTTTGAAAATTCCAGTTCGACTCTTGTATCGGTCCTCAAGAGTGTTTGAAAAATTGCTTTCGAAAGCTTTTTGAAAAGGTGTCAGTGTGAAAAGTATTTTTTGATTTGTTTTTGAAATTAGAGCAAGTATCTAGAGTCGTCTACCTACCCTAAGGAATTCGTCTGTGTAGATGTCCTTTAAAGTAGTGCCATCCCACCATTGAGAGGTAGGTAGCACCACCGTTGGAGGTGTTCGGGTCAATTCGAGTTTGTAGGGACATGGTGATCACCAGAGCAATGGGAAGACACCTTAGAAGCTACCCTCATGCCAGGTTCCCGGATCATGAGGACTTACTAAGACATCCTCTACTCGACGATCACCTTTCGAGGCAAGGCAACAACGAGGCGTACCCTAGGGGTGGTGTGTGCGATTTGTGTGTCGTTTTCATTTGCATTTATCTTGTCATGTTATTGGTGTTCTACGCTTGATTTTATTTTTTCCATTCATTCTTGCATGTCATTTGATTAACAGTTAAAAGTTGCAAGGAAAGTAAATTCTAAGCTATTACAAAAGGCGCGGGTCCACATCGCCAAAATTAACCAGGACCCGATTTGACAGAAAAATAAAGAAATTAAAAGCAAATAAAGAATTGAAAAGTGCGAGAAGTAATTTACATGGCTTTGGGAGAGGTACATAATTATTATAATGAAAATAAAATAAATACGTGAATTAATAAGAAATTGAGAACGAAACGAGGGCGTTGGACCCTTTTTGCAAAAAATTGAATTAACGATAAATTAATTAATTAAAAAAAAGATGTTTTTGGTATTTTTAATATTTAATAGAAAAAATTAATTGCAATTAAACGCCAACCCTAATTCTATTTTATTTTAATTTATTAAGAAGACGTTAAAATTTAACCTAAATTAAACCTAATTTTTATATACAATTTTAATTATGAAAATAAATAAAATAAATAATATTATTGTGAAAAAGAAAAATTAAAAGAAATAAAACATTTATTAAACCTAGTTCTATATTTTTTAGATTTTTGTTATGAAAGGAATTAAAATTGAAACCCTAATTTAAACTAATTAATTTACATGTATTTATTTACAAGAAATATTAAAATAAAATATTTATTATATTTTTTATCTTTTCTGATTTTTTATGATATTTTGTATTTTATGAAAAATAATTAATTAACTGAATAAATAATAATTAAGAGGAATAATAAAAAATAATAATACAAAAAAAAGGTAAAGAAAATAAAAAGAATGTGCAAACCTGGGGGTTCAGACCCCAATATGGAGGTTAGATCCTGGAAATTCTGGCCCAACAACCTGGGTCCGTTTGACTTTTGCCAAGTAGCATGCTAGCGCTTTGACCAGGCTTATGATGCTCTCCAATCTATGCCTTTGATTTGATCTCCAGGGACACATGGATGTGGGATGCTGGAAGGCGTATGGTGCGTCTTGATGTTGGCACTGCATGGGATTGTAAATTGCAAAATAATATGGGAAATAATACAAACCTGGGGCTCGAACCCAGGTCATGCACTTCACCAGCCAACGCGCTTGCCAACCGTGCCAAATTGCTTATCTGTAGATTAAATGAACCAAGAATAATATAATAAGAAAACAATAGTTAGTGGTAGTTAGCGCGCGAGATTTAAATTAGCCAATCGTTGGCAGCCACGAAGTCATCTTCCTCGTTATCCCTGAAACACCAAACACATAGGCCACGGTTTTCTGAATGTTCTTTTAGGCCGGTTTTGAGAAAATAGCGATTAGGCCTATAGTGTTCATAAATTGATCGCGAGTGTTGCATCTTCTTCGTCCAGTCATGATGATTCTAATGGTAGTGGCCAAAGGTTCCAATTTTTCCTCGTTTCAAAATCCCCAATTTCAAACTCTGCAAACCCTAAAACTCAAACATGGCATAATCGCGTATAGCAAATAAAAAGACAATTAAATGCATTGGTTAGCTTCAGAATCAAATGAGGAATAAGAATCCATGAATAAAATGTTATGAAAATGCCTAAATTTGAGAATACGATTATGAGTTTTTTATGAAATATTTGGAATGCTGTATACCAATTCCTTGCGTTTTGATTGTTGTTTTTGATTGGAATATGCCCAGTGACCTTCAAGGAAGCTAATGGAACAAGAATTAGGTCTTGAATCGCCCTGGAAGGATGTTTTCAGAATTGACTTTGTGGAGAAAAATTTCAAGTTTGCTTTGTGCTCTTTTGCGCAGCTTAGTGTGTGTCTTTTGATTAGGGTTGTGATCCTAGCATATGTAGTAGTGAATTAGGTCAAGAAAAATCAACCAAATCCATTGCATTCATTGATTTTGGAAATTTGATTTTCTAAGATTTTTTCATATCTTTTTCCATGTGTTTTTGGTTCAAATCATATCCAATTGCTCCAATTCTTTCCATATTGACTTATGCACGAAATCTTGAGAATAAAACAAGTACAAAAAGATTTGTTAGGTTAAGTTAAATATTTTTCACATATTTAAATGATTTAAATGAATTAATATAAATAAAAATTCAAATAAATAAATAAAAAATGAGAAAATACTTCCCTTTGGGCCAAGTGGTCGTGCACATGCTTGGAATGATGATTCATGGAAGAAAAATGGGCCCATTAGCAATTTTAGGTCATTTGAAGTAATGTTGACTTCTCAAAATATCCAAAAATTTCCCAACTTCCACAAGGCATAACTTGCTCAATTTTTAAGCTTTTCTCATGTTCGTGGACATTTTGGAAAGGTCTTTGAGTCCTCTAACCAATGTCTTTGGTCCCATGTCATTTTGATTTACAAATCTCAAGTTATGGCCCTTGAATTAAAGTCCCTTTTTGTTGACTTTTGAAAATGACCTATAATGTTGAAATTGATAACTTTTTGTGAGAGCATTTCTTGGACTTGAAGTATGAAGATGAGTTGTAGGAAATGTCTTTCTCTTCAAAATGAGCTTTGGATGGAATTTTTCTGATAATCCATATGAAAGTTATGCCCTGGTCAATTTCAGTTGACTTTTTCAACTGTCCAAATAAGGAAACTTTTGCATCTTGATGATTTTTGAGCCAAATTTTGAGAATCATGATCAAGCATTGATCAAATGATGTTTGTGGCTTCAAAATGATATGTTGACCAAAAATTTGAACTTTTGACTGTCAAATGACCATTTTGCCCCTACAGTTGACTGTAGTGTAATCTATGGTTTTGACTGTGCAATTTTGAGCTGAATGTCTTGAAACTTGATATGAGGATGCTTGACCATGTTTGTAGGCATATGAGACTTTATTGGACCTTTAGAAACTTCATTTTCTTGATCAGACTCAAACCCTAGTTTTGACTGTATAGGAGATCTTTGCACTGTGCTACCCTTGGGGAATTTTGAAGCTTTGCTTGGCAATTTCTTGGAAAATATGGGAGGGCAAATTTTGGGGTACAACAGTTGCCCCTGTTCAATCTTCTTAGACCAGAGGATGCAGATTGGCTGACGTGCCTTTCGTAATCCGAGGGTAGAAGATGATTGAACACTAGAGTGCCCAGAAATTTGCGCTCACATAGTAGCAGTGTGATGATGGAAATGGGCTTATAGATGCAATTTGGAGGTTGATGAATAGGATGATGGGCTTATAGATGCCATCTGGATGTTGATCGCGTAAGAGATTCCTTAGCGAGAACCTGCATATCTGCAAAAGAAAAATGATTACCTGACACGTTGCAGGAGCTGATTTTCAGATGCTTGGTATAGATGTGTCCTGACTGGTTACAGGAGCTGAGTCTGGATCTTCAAAAGGTGATGAATGAACCAGGGACGGTTACTACCTTAGCATGAATGGCAAGAGAACCTTGGGTGACTTTAACTTCAACAACGCTCGTTGAGAAAATCTTAGCGGGAATGACCATCTTCGCAGTATCGAGAAGAAAACCAAAGGAAATTATAATCTGAAAGGGAATTATCACCTCACTCACCGTCGGAGAGGGAACCATCTGAAAAGGAATTATCACCTCACTCACCGTCGGAGAGGGAACCATTAAGAAAGGAATTACCACCTCACTCACCGTCGGAGAGGGAACCGTAGGAAATTATAATCTCAAAGAAGAACCCTAAAATGGAAATCTCATGCACCGTCGGAGAGAGAACCAATAGGACATTATAATCTCAAAGAAAAAACCCAAAATGGAAATCTCATGCACCGTCGAAGAGAGAACCAATAGGAAAATATAATCTCAAAGAAAAAACCTAAAATGGAAATCTCATGCACCATCGGAGAGAGAACCAATAGGAAAATATAATCTCAAAGAAAAAACCTAAAATGGAAATCTCATGCACCGTCGGAGAGAGAACCAATAGGAAAATATAATCTCAAAGAAAAACCCAAAATGGAAATCTCATGCACCATCGGAGAGAAAACCAGTAGGAAAATTATAATCTCAAAGAAAAAACCTAAAATGGAAATCTCATGCACCGTCGGAGAGAGAACCAATAGGAAAATTAATCTCAAAGAAAAACCTAAAATGGAAATCTCATGCACCGTCGGAGAGAGAACCAATAGGACATTATAATCTCAAAGAAAAACCTAAAATGGAAATCTCATGCACCGTCGGAGAGAAAACCAATAGGACATTATAATCTCAAAGAAAAACCTAAAATGGAAATCTCATGCACCGTCGGAGAGAAAACCAATAGGAAAATATAATCTTAAAGAAAAACTTAAAATGGAAATCTCATGCACCGTCGGAGAGAGAACCAATAGGAAAATTATAATCTCACAGAAAAACCTAAAATAGAACTCTCATGCACCGTCGGAGAGAGAACCAATAGGACATTGTAATCTCAAAGAAAAACCTAAAATGGAAATCTCATGCACCGTCGGAGAGAGAACCAATAGGAAAATATAATCTTTAAAGAAAAACCTAAAATGGAAATCTCATGCACCGTCGGAGAGAGAACCAATAGGACATTATAATCTCAAAGAAAAACCTAAAATGGAAATCTCATGCACCGTCGGAGAGAGAACCAATAGGAAAATATAATCTCACAGAAAAACCTAAAATGGAACTCTCATGCACCGTCGGAGAGAGAACCAATAGGAAAATATAATCTTAAAAAAAAACCTAAAATGGAAATCTCATGCACCGTCGGAGACAGAACCAATAGGACATTATAATCTCAAAGAAAAACCTAAAATGGAAATCTCATGCACCGTCGGAGAGAGAACCAATAGGACAAAATAATCTTTAAAGAAAAACCTAAAATGGAAATCTCATGCACCGTCGAAGAGAGAACCAATAGGAAAATATAATCTTAAAGAAAAACCTAAAATGGAAATCTCATGCACCGTCGGAGAGAGAACTAATAGGACAATATAATCTTAAAGAAAAACCTAAAATGGAAACCTCATGCACCGTCGGAGAGAGAACCAATAGGAAAATATAATCTCACAGAAAAACCTAAAATGGAACTCTCATGCACCGTCGGAGAGAGAACCAATAGGAAATTATAATCTCAAAGAAAAAAACCTAAAATGGAAATCTCATGCACCGTCGGAGAGAGAACCAATATAGTCTGATAACTTCTACTGAGTCTTCATCAGAAAAATCTGTTGGGAGTCGATTTAGCTGGACTAGAGAAGGCCTTGGACTGGATAAGAAATCTTTTGAGTCGATTAACTGAACCGGTCTAGGTCTTGAAATATGGTTGAGAATTTAACTGCCTCTTTCTTGAAAGGTAAAGGTCAGTCGTATGCAATGCATGATATGGACCATGCAATGATGTTCTCAACATAAATGAGATTTGTATGATATGATGCGTCTATGCATGCTATAATGATGTATGTGATGTTTTATGAATGTATGTTTTCGTCTAGGACATTAAATCCTTGACGGGTGTCAGGAAGTCATATCCTGGGCTAATGTTGAAGAATAGATTTTGCTTCTGCTGGGGATGATAACTGCAAGAATACCGGTAGGAGAAGATGACTCCGTTGCGGAATAAACTTGGCAAATGGAAGATTCTGCGGGGAGAAAAGATACTCTAGCGACCATGCTGGGAGGCAATACTCTGTGGGAAGAGGGATGCCTTGCCGAATGTTGATAACAATTTGCTGGGGATACCCTTGTTGTTTGAAGTATTGATGGACTTTGCTGGGGTAAGAAGACTTTGTCGAGGACGCTCTTTCCGTGGATTTTGGCTGAGGATAACCCAGTTATATCCTGTTAAGGAAATAACTCTTTAAATCAAGCCGGACGATGCGTTCGTGCTCTGCGAGGGATAAGCTTCCAGAATCTACTGGGGATAAGCTTACTGCTTGGGGGTATGAGTTCCAACTTTCCTGGGGAAACTGGATTGGACTCTCTTGGGGAAGTTTTGATATGCTGGGGAAATGATTCCTTTGAATACCGGTATGCCGCCGGGGAACAATCTTTAGACCAAGACTGCCGGGGATGCTTGTTAAGAATATATGTATACTGCTGGGGAATGTTGGGATCTGCTGGAGGATGCCCATCTTCCTTGAGATTGGATAACTCTGCTTGGAGAAGAATGCACTGCTTGCTGACTTACTCTCTAGGGAATTAAGATGTATTGGTCATGTTCTTTAGCTGAACCTACCTTGGTATCTTGGAGGACAGAGACAATCAGATTGCTTAGACCACTCTTTATTGCCCCTGTTTCTGAGGTGTGAGAAGAAGACCTGTGAGGTGCTGATAGTTGTTGATGGACAAACCTTCTTCTGGTAGGCAGATGATAAGATGACAGGACATAGTCGTACGCTTTGATCCCTAGCTTTTGCCTGGACCGCCCTTTCGGGTTTTCAGTCCACCGGGATACCCATTTTTGCCCAAGCCGCCTTTTCAGGTTTTCGACTTGCCGGGTGTACAGATTTTTTTCATTTTCATCCCTTCATTTTGCCCGAACCCTTTTGGTTCGCCGGGAAGCCCTTATTTTTGCCTAGGTGTGTCAACCTAGCGGGTCTTTGATGATGCGTAGTATTTTTCCGACTATGTCCGCGCTCTCAGGATGTAGGGAGTTGCCCCTGTTAGAAGTGCTTCGTCATGCTACCAGAAGATGTTTGATCAGGCAAGATTCATTGCTGCAGTGCCCCAAGTGATTCAAGCAGAGATTTGCCCCAGGCTATTTGGCATCTTGAGAGATTCCTTGAATCTTGATTGGACTGCCCCAGATAATGGACCATGGTCATGTCTGCCCCTTGATTGGAGGTACTTCTGTTCATTAGGCATTCGTCGTGCGAACTTCTATGTTGTTCAAACAAAAAGTCATATGCAAACAAAGTTATGTTAAAAATGCAAAGCCTATGTCTGTCTTGAAGATTTTGAAAATGCATTCTTTTTCATAAAACCAGTGAATGTTTGTAAAACGTGATGTCAACTCCGTATTTACTGTAAGCCTTAAGGAGTCAGGATACCTTTCGTCACAGTTATGCTTTCGAACTAACCCATGCTTCAGCTAGGACTTTTAAGGGTTATAACGTGGCCTGGTTCATGGTTTAAGAAACAAAGGATAAAGGCTCAAATTATTTGTACCCACCCGCTCTTCGTGATGTTCTCCAAACCTAAACTCAGTTGATCATACGTTAGACCTTATTTGAGTCTTTGCTATGATTTTCCGGTGATGATTCGGATGTTGATGATTTATTTTGAATAGGCAGTCATCATTTTTGTCGAGGGTTTGTAGGACCTCTTTCTTTTTTGATTTTGTTATCCCTTTCTTTTTTGCCTGAACTGTTTTTTTGTGATTACAGTCAGCGGGATGCCCTAGTTTCGCAAGTCCCCTTTTGAGGTTTAGACTTCTTGGGCTTTTCATTTATTTATTTATTTTCGAGATAATGACTGCCTTTCTTTATGATTGTTCTAAACCATCACTGTCTTTTGTCTCGTAATGACTTCTTCGGTGCCATTCGTTATGCACTTGGATCAACTGAGAGAACTACCCTGCCCCAGGTTATGATTAAGGGTTTTAATTTTCGAAAATAAAAAACTCCTACTTCTTTGGCTCAGAGGGGTTGACGAGGGATTATCATCCTTATAACTCCAGTGTTTAGGGATTGAAACAATGCCTGTACCTCATCAGCGGGGTCTGTTCAAAAGCATACTGTAGATTATGGTATCATTTTCATCATCCTCCCTCAAGAGGCTTAGAATTATTATTTAAGAGTTGATCATCAGAAAAAATATGAAAATAATTTGCGTATAGTGAATACGAATATATTGCCTCAAAACAGACATATGCGATGCATTAATGAAATAACAATGTTTAACATGAGTAAATGTTCGAACAAAAGAGAATTGCAACTTGAACATTCGAATGAACACAAATTTCTCAATCCTAGCCATGTTTTGTCAAGGGAGCAGTGATCACGTGGGGAGTCTTGGGTACTTTAAACTGAATCTCTCCAGCGTCGATCATGTCTTGGATCTTATTTTTCAAGCTCCAACAATCATCTGTAGTATGCCCCGGGCTGTCAGAGTGATAAGCGCAGCGGGCGTTGGGGTTATACTTCGGTGACGTTGTATTTTGGTTCTTCGGAGCTTCTTTTAGAGTTACCAGCTTGGTCTCCAGCAATTGTGGCAATATTTGGGATAAGGTCATGCTGAGCCGAGTGAACTGCCTTCTCTCGCTCTTTTGTTGGTTGTGATGTTGAATTTGTGACACTGGAGCCATTTGAGGAGCTCTCTCCTTGCCTCTTTGTCTCAAAGGTGGTCGAATGATGACTGGCTTTTTACCCTTAGACTTTTGCCCCAGCTGGTTACCCTGAAGCAGTTGGTTGACGAGAAACCAGAGCTCGTCTTGCCTTTGAGCTAAACCTTGAATGGCATTTCTCTGCCCCAGCATTTGGGCTTTCATTGCATCCATCTCAGCTTGTAGGTGTTTCAACCTTTCATCCTCAGCACTGTTCTTGACAAAAGTCCCCATGAGAAGTGTCCTTAGCTCCTCCTGCCCCTTGGATAGATTCAGGAGGATTTCCCCGAACCGAGTCTCTTGAGCAAGAAGGTCCTGGTTATCTGGTTGGAGGGCCATTACTGAAATAAACAGCAAGAAAGGTAAGTGACCTGCAACAAATATACCTGTTATATAATGATGTGTATGACATGCATGCAATGTTTTCAAGGATCCCGCAGGATAAACAAGAAAATTTGTTAGAATTTGGGTCCGGTAGCTTGATGGAAGGAACTCCATATTTGTTGAGGGTCTTTCTTCCAAGGGTCAAAGGCTCACCATATCAAGTGGGTCATAGCCCCTGACTTTAGTCATCATGTCTGGTTTTGATTTCCGAACAACCTTGGTTGAGGGAACCTTCTTCAAGAGTCAGAGCTCACCATATCCAGTGGGTCATAGCCTCTGACAACTTTGGCTAGAGGAAAATAAATCCTCTTTGCCCCTTGCTAGATGCTTGATTTATCATGACCTGCATCACAAGCCTTTGAGATCCTTGAAATGGGTTAGGATGTATGCAATGGTATGATGTCATGATGCATGAGGTAATATAGGTAACCCTGTCATGGGTCCCTATTAAGGACTATAGACAAACCCTGCAAGAAATTCAGTATACTTTGTTATGAGTCCCAATTAAGGACTATAAACAAAACCTGCAAGAAACTTAGTAAGTCCTGTCATGGGTCCCAATTAGGGACCAAAACAAAACCTGCAAATAGTTCATGTTTCAGATAAAGCATGCAAGTAGTCAAGTACGAAGGCACACAAGTCACACAGAAGAGCCCTTAGAGTTTAGGCCAGCATGAGGTCTGGGTATTACCCTCTTGAAGTTGGTGGGTTCATACCTGTCCTATTAGAAGTAACCGGGTTCTAAGGTTCCGAATATCACGGGATTGCTTTCATTGTTCATCGTTTCGGTTTAGCCACTGAACTGGCGATCGAAATATTCCAGGAAAGCAACCCTCAATTGAGTGTAGTATCGAGTATCAACCAACCTCGGACTGCACCAAAGTCAGTTATCTCACTACCCTAAAGAGGCCAAGATAGTTCAATTAAGGTTCCTGAGGTCTGTTGATGCTTCATGACACCACGCGGAGGCCCCGTACTCTCCTTGACTGAACTCAAGGGTTACCGGTACACACCAAAGTGCCACATCAACGTAGCAGACTGTTTCAACCATGTCGGTATACCCCGCACAGTTCCCTCACAGCCTTGTTGCTACTTTCTAAGAAGGTATCCCCCAGATCCGGGTTAGGATCTATAGAACTCCCAAGCAACCCACAATAATAAAGCAAGCAAAGAAGACAATTGAAAACACAGTGATCTTAATCCTAAGGTACACCTCACTTTAAGTTTTATCCCCAGCAGAGTCGCCAGTTCTGTGATCGGTGGATCTGGAACTGACTGTTTAACGCTGGTTCGCGAAATGTCGCGGAAGCAAGAGTCGCCACCGTCTTTTATTTTCTCTAGATGGAAAGGGCAAAAGCACAGAAAAATTCCTTAAAGAGATTGATCTCGGTTCGGGAGGTAGATTATAGAAAGGGAAGGTGTTAGCACCCTTTCTATCCATGGTTATCCATGGGCTCTTAGATACTTGCTCACTTGTGTTTTCAAAATTGTTTGTTTGCTTTTCAACTGTGGGTTTTAAAAAGTTTCTTTGAAAATTCCAGTTCGACTCTTGTATCGGTCCTCAAGAGTGTTTGAAAAATTGCTTTCGAAAGCTTTTTGAAAAGGTGTCGGTGTGAAAAGTATTTTTTGATTTGTTTTTGAAATTAGAGCAAGTATCTAGAGTCGTCTACCTACCCTAAGGAATTCGTCTGTGTAGATGTCCTTTAAAGTAGTGCCATCCCACCATTGAGAGGTAGGTAGCACCACCGTTGGAGGTGTTCGGGTCAATTCGAGTTTGTAGGGACATGGTGATCACCAGAGCAATGGGAAGACACCTTAGAAGCTACCCTCATGCCAGGTTCCCGGATCATGAGGACTTACTAAGACATCCTCTACTCGACGATCACCTTTCGAGGCAAGGCAACAGTGAGGCGTACCCTAGGGGTGGTGTGTGCGATTTGTGTGTCGTTTTCATTTGCATTTATCTTGTCATGTTATTGGTGTTCTACGCTTGATTTTATTTTGTCCATTCATTCTTGCATGTCATTTGATTAACAGTTAAAAGTTGCAAGGAAAGTAAATTCTAAGCTATTACAAAAGGCGCGGGTCCACATCGCCAAAATTAACCAGGACCCGATTTGACAGAAAAATAAAGAAATTAAAAGCAAATAAAGAATTGAAAAGTGCGAGAAGTAATTTACATGGCTTTGGGAGAGGTACATAATTATTATAATGAAAATAAAATAAATACGTGAATTAATAAGAAATTGAGAACGAAACGAGGGCGTTGGACCCTTTTTGCAAAAAATTGAATTAACGATAAATTAATTAATTAAAAAAAAGATGTTTTTGGTATTTTTAATATTTAATAGAAAAAATTAATTGCAATTAAACGCCAACCCTAATTCTATTTTATTTTAATTTATTAAGAAGACGTTAAAATTTAACCTAAATTAAACCTAATTTTTATATACAATTTTAATTATGAAAATAAATAAAATAAATAATATTATTGTGAAAAAGAAAAATTAAAAGAAATAAAACATTTATTAAACCTAGTTCTATATTTTTTAGATTTTTGTTATGAAAGGAATTAAAATTGAAACCCTAATTTAAACTAATTAATTTACATGTATTTATTTACAAGAAATATTAAAATAAAATATTTATTATATTTTTTATCTTTTCTGATTTTTTATGATATTTTGTATTTTATGAAAAATAATTAATTAACTGAATAAATAATAATTAAGAGGAATAATAAAAAATAATAATACAAAAAAAAGGTAAAGAAAATAAAAAGAATGTGCAAACCTGGGGGTTCAGACCCCAATATGGAGGTTAGATCCTGGAAATTCTGGCCCAACAACCTGGGTCCGTTTGACTTTTGCCAAGTAGCATGCTAGCGCTTTGACCAGGCTTATGATGCTCTCCAATCTATGCCTTTGATTTGATCTCCAGGGACACATGGATGTGGGATGCTGGAAGGCGTATGGTGCGTCTTGATGTTGGCACTGCATGGGATTGTAAATTGCAAAATAATATGGGAAATAATACAAACCTGGGGCTCGAACCCAGGTCATGCACTTCACCAGCCAACGCGCTTGCCAACCGTGCCAAATTGCTTATCTGTAGATTAAATGAACCAAGAATAATATAATAAGAAAACAATAGTTAGTGGTAGTTAGCGCGCGAGATTTAAATTAGCCAATCGTTGGCAGCCACGAAGTCATCTTCCTCGTTATCCCTGAAACACCAAACACATAGGCCACGGTTTTCTGAATGTTCTTTTAGGCCGGTTTTGAGAAAATAGCGATTAGGCCTATAGTGTTCATAAATTGATCGCGAGTGTTGCATCTTCTTCGTCCAGTCATGATGATTCTAATGGTAGTGGCCAAAGGTTCCAATTTTTCCTCGTTTCAAAATCCCCAATTTCAAACTCTGCAAACCCTAAAACTCAAACATGGCATAATCGCGTATAGCAAATAAAAAGACAATTAAATGCATTGGTTAGCTTCAGAATCAAATGAGGAATAAGAATCCATGAATAAAATGTTATGAAAATGCCTAAATTTGAGAATACGATTTTGAGTTTTTTATGAAATATTTGGAATGTTGTATACCAATTCCTTGCGTTTTGATTGTTGTTTTTGATTGGAATATGTCCAGTGACCTTCAAGGAAGCTAATGGAACAAGAATTAGGTCTTGAATCGCCCTGGAAGGATGTTTTCAGAATTGACTTTGTGGAGAAAAATTTCAAGTTTGCTTTGTGCTCTTTTACGCAGCTTAGTGTGTGTCTTTTGATTAGGGTTGTGATCCTAGCATATGTAGTAGTGAATTAGGTCAAGAAAAATCAACCAAATCCATTGCATTCATTGATTTTGGAAATTTGATTTTCTAAGATTTTTTCATATCTTTTTCCATGTGTTTTTGGTTCAAATCATATCCAATTGCTCCAATTCTTTCCATATTGACTTATGCACGAAATCTTGAGAATAAAACAAGTACAAAAAGATTTGTTAGGTTAAGTTAACTATTTTTCACATATTTAAATGATTTAAATGAATTAATATAAATAAAAATTCAAATAAATAAATAAAAAATGAGAAAATACTTCCCTTTGGGCCAAGTGGTCGTGCACATGCTTGGAATGATGATTCATGGAAGAAAAATGGGCCCATTAGCAATTTTAGGTCATTTGAAATAATGTTGACTTCTCAAAATATCCAAAAATTTCCCAACTTCCACAAGGCATAACTTGCTCAATTTTTAAGCTTTTCTCATGTTCGTGGACATTTTGGAAAGGTCTTTGAGTCCTCTAACCAATGTTTTTGGTCCCATGTCATTTTGATTTACCAATCTCAAGTTATGGCCCTTGACTTAAAGTCCCTTTTTGTTGACTTTTGAAAATGACCTATAATGTTGAAATTGATAACTTTTTGTGAGAGCATTTCTTGGACTTGAAGTATGAAGATGAGTTGTAGGAAATGTCTTTCTCTTCAAAATGAGCTTTGGATGGAATTTTTCTGATAATCCATATGAAAGTTATGCCCTAGTCAATTTCAGTTGACTTTTTCAGCTGTCCAAATAAGGAAACTTTTGCATCTTGATGATTTTTGAGCCAAATTTTGAGAATCATGATCAAGCATTGATCAAATGATGTTTGTGGCTTCAAAATGATATGTTGACCAAAAATTTGAACTTTTGACTGTCAAATGACCATTTTGCCCCTACAGTTGACTGTAGTGTAATCTATGGTTTTGACTGTGCAATTTTGAGCTGAATGTCTTGAAACATGATATGAGGATGCTTGACCATGTTTGTAGGCATATGAGACTTGATTGGACCTTTAGAAACTTCATTTTCTTGATCAGACTCAAACCCTAGTTTTGACTGTATAGGAGATCTTTGCACTGTGCTACCCTTGGGGAATTTTGAAGCTTTGGTTGGCAATTTCTTGGAAAATATGGGAGGGCAAATTTTGGGGTACAACACTATCCTTCATCCCAACATGCCTAACTCTCTTGAAGACTTGTAAAAGGGTTGGATTCAGCTAAATGAAGAGCGAGACACCTTCGAAGCCCAATTCTACGCCAGTGAGATGAAAGTTCTGAAACTCACCAAGCAGCTTCATGAAGAGTGGAGTTTGAACGCCTACATTGCACCAAAGAGGATGCGTTCGAACTTTTTATCTTAGGAGTTTTTTTACCTTCCATTATAAGCCCAAAGAGGCATGATGTACTCGAACTTGGATTTATTAATATAACGTGTGTTTCCTTTTTGTCTAAACAAATTTAAATCTCTAATTTCCTTGAAATCATTTGCATATGCATTTTCATTCATCATAACACAAACAGGTTTCTTACAGCAGGTCTCCTTATCTTTCTACTGTTTATTTCAGTGAGATGGATATTGAACAGACAATAAAGGATCTCCAAATGCAGAATGCTCAATTCTAACAAATGTTCTTGGCTCTGGCTAAAGGAAAAGAGGACTTGAAGACTTTGATGATCAAAGATAAGAAGAAGAAAGCAAAGAAACCAGTCGGTGTTTTGAATATGGGAAGAAGGTTCAAAGGACCATCCAGGTGAACTCTAGATTTCTCAACCTCGTCGGGTGAAGGAGATAATTAAGAAGGGAAGAACAAGGAAGGAAATGACCACCCAGAGTCTGAAGAAGAAGAAGAAGATGACTACTCTGAGGAACAGTATCCTCCTGCTGATAATAAATACAAATAACTAGAGGATTGTCTAAATTCTATGGAGATCCAGAGGGTACCCGGGTTGGATTTTGAAGAGCTAGGACTTGTCTCAGGGGTTGTCATCCTGCAGAAATTCAAGGTCCCCACTTTCGCTAAATATGACGGTGTCTCTTGTCCAAAGTTGCATTTAAGGTCATACGTCAGAAAGATTCAACCCCATACGGCTGATAGGAACCTATGGGTGCATTTTTTCCAAGAAAGCTTGTCAGAGACGCGGTTGGATTGGTTCTATCAGTTGGAAAGGACCAATATCTGCAATTGGGAAGATTTGGCTGTCGCTTTTTACAAGAAATACCAGTATAATGCTGACTTAGCTCCAACTCAGACACAATAGCAAGGCATGTCTATGGGTGCCGGTGAAGGTTTCAAAACCTATGCTCAAAAATGGCGAGATCTCGCGGGAAGAGTCCTACCCCCTATATCTGACAGAGAATTGGTGGATATGTTCTTAGGCACGCTATCTGGTCCATTCTTCAATCACCTGATCGGAAGCTCCTCGGCTGGATTTACTAAACTAATCATGACTGGTGAACGGGTAGAAGCCGATATAAAAAGTGGAAAAATTCAAAGAGATGTATCCTCGAGCACGATGAAGAAACCCTTTACCGGAAAGAAGGAGGTCAGTGTTTCATATGACCATAGGAATCAAAACAAAACTGTACATCACCCGACGGTAGGGGCTGCTATGATTTCTAATCCTGTACCAAATCAACAGCGAAATTATAAGCGCAGACCAGAAGTTCCCATGAGACGATTCACCCAAATCAACATGACCATGTCCCAAGTTTTGCCACATCTTTTGAAGTCCAATCTGGTAACCCTAAAGCAAGCTCCCAAGAACCCCAATATTTCTTCTCCTCGCTACAACCCGAATGCCCGATGTTCCTATCATTTTGAAAGCTTGAGGCATGATATAAACGATTATTTGGCCTTGAAGAAAAGGTACAAGACCTTATCAAGGCGAAAGAGATTGTGTTTGATCCCCCAGAAACACCTAATGTAATAACGGCGCCAATGCCCAAACATGGCCAAGGTGTCAACAATGTTGATGATGACTGTTTGTTTCCTCCATGGATGATTTAACTACTCCCTTTTTGACTATTAAAAGGAATCTATTGCAAGCCGGTCTGTTTCCAGGCTGTGGTGAAAGTTGTCGATTATGTATGTCTCTACCAAATGTCTATTTGTTACTGAAGATGGGCGTCCAACGCCTAATGCTAACAAAGAAATCTTGTTTGAAAAAGTTCGTCTTACCAGAAATTCCTATGAAGATGTCTCAATAATCACCATTTCCGACAATCCTCCCATGGTCTCCACCAAAAGACCCGTCAGGATTACACCTGTTCCAAAGTCTGCTCCCATAATCATCAACATGCCAGGGCCAATACCATATTCTTCGGATAAATCTACTCCATGGAACTATGGGGTTGACGTCTATTACTATGGCGTCAAGCAAGATCAGTTGGCTATCAAAGACAAAGTTGCGAAAGACACTGATCCTGACATCGGCAATATCGTTGGGACCAGTAAGATAACAAGAAGTGGAAGAGTCTTCTCACCTGAGATCTCTCCAAAGACCATTAATACTCCTGTGATTATTCCTGCTACCGCTCCTACCAGCATTCCTAGTGATACTCCCGTTGATAGTCCTACTGTTGTCCCTACTACCGAGATAAGGGGCAAAGAGGTATTGTATGAGCCTGTCCAGACGAAGGCGCGTCCAGAAGTTATTCCTAAAGCTTCTAGCAAGGAGATAGAAGAGATACTAATAATAATCAAGAAAATTCACTACAACATCGTGGAACAGTTGGGGCAGACCCCCTCGAAAATATCAATGTTGGCCTTACTTTTGTGTTCTAAGGCCCATGCCAAAGCCTTGGTAAAGTTTATCAAGACCACCCAAGTGCCCCAAGAGACCTCCATTGATCAATTTGAGAATTGTGTGGCCAGTCTAACTAGTGATAACGAATTGGGCTTTTTCGACGCTGATTTAACTCCGAAAGGAAGGAAACACAATGATGCCTTGCATGTTTCAATTGAGTGCAGGGTCACTACATTATCTCACATCCCGGTGGATACGGGCTCACCACTAAATTTCTTTCCCAAAAATGTTATTGACCGGCTAGATTGTGAGTGAATCACTTTAAAGCCTAGCAACATTATGGCGAGGGCCTTTGATGGTTCTAAGAGGACAGTGCATGGAGAAGTTGACATCCCTATAAAAGTTGGAACTCGGACTTTTGATTCAACTTTCTATGTGATGGATATCCGCCCTTCCTATTCTTGTCTATTGGGCCGACCCTAGATTCATGGTGCTACTGCCGTCACCTCTACCTTGCATTAGATGTTGAAGTACCCAATCAAGGGAAAGATCATCACTGTCAATGGGGAGGAGGAATACATGGTTAGCCACCTGAATCCTTTCAGGTACGTGGAATAGGATGGTGAGTTCATTGAGACTCCATGTCATAACTTTGAGGAGGTCCCATAAACAGTTGTGGCAGCCAAGACTACTACCAAGACTCCAAAGGTTACCAGACCACCATTGAAAATGGCCTCTCTAAAGGATGTTAGAGCAGTAGTTAAGGAGGCTGGATGCACTATCTGGGGTCAACTTCCAAATATTCCCTACAAATCTAACAAATTTGGTTTGGTTTTTACTTCGGAGGCCCGGAGAGCTGTTCGACGAACTCGCACTGGAGAACCACCTTTACATATCAGCAATCAGGGAGTCAATATAGTGGAAGACAGTGATAGCATCTATGACATGGACGAGTGGATTTTTCCAACCATCAGCAGAGGACTCAAAAATTGGGAAGCCAAAGAATTTGTCCCTATTACTTTTATTCAAGAGTAATTGTCTTTTAAATTTTTCGGACTTGTAATATTTAAACAATTTAGACTTGAAAACCTTTTGTCTTACCCGAGGCGCAATGGTCGATTTGTGAGGGTTGTTACTTCATCTTCATATGTCATCAATAAATCATGGACGTTTTTGCATGCAAATTTTATGCTCTTTGTTTTTCTTTTCCTACCTTTTATTTTATCAAAGATAGCTATGCCCTTACACACACTCACATATCGAAATGCAGATCCACATCCACTCAGGATCCCATGGATAACGACTCTGCTATGGCCTATCATGACTTTGAAAATCTGATCTACCAAGCCGAAGACGAAGGTGAGGAAGATCGTGAGGTACCGGGGGAACTAGCCGGGTTATTACAATAGGAAGAAAGGACCATACAACCCCACAAAGAGCCAGTGGAAATAGTTAACTTAGGTACTGAAGAGGACAAGAAAGAAGTCAAGGTAGGTGCCAACCTGGAGCCTAGTGTCAATAAGCGCTTAACTCAGTTACTACATGACTATGTTGAGGTCTTTTCCTGGTCATACGAAGATATGCCAGGACATGACACTGATATCATGGTCCATCGTCTGCCGACAAAAGAAGATTGCCCTCCGGTAAAACAGAAAGTTTGTCGCATGCGGCCAGAAATGTCAGAGAAAATCAAGACTGAAGTTATGAAGCAGTTCAAAGTCGGATTCTTAGCCGTCAACTCCTATCTCCAATGGGTCGCCAATGTTGTTTCAGTGCCTAAAAAGGACGGTAAGGTACGTATGTGTGTGGATTACAGAGACTTGAATAGGGCAAGCCCCAAAGATGACTTCCTGCTTCCCCATATCGATATTCTGGTTGACAACACCGCACAAAATAAAGTATTTTCCTTCATGGAAGGTTTCTCCAGATATAACCAGATAAAAATGGCACCCGAGGACATGGAGAAAACGACCTTCGTCACACAGTGGGGCACGTTCTGTTACAAAGTTATGCCATTTGGGCTGAAGAACGTCGGTGCAACCTATCAGCGCGCCATGGTAGCTCTATTTCACGATATGATCCATCATGAGATAGAGGTCTACGTGGATGATATGATAGCCAGATCTCAAACTGAAGAGGAACATCTTGACCATCTGCAGAAACTGTTTGAAAGACTGAAGAAATACAAACTAAGGATGAATCCGAATAAATGCACTTTTAGAGTGAGGTCCGGTAAACTCTTAGGCTTCATTGTCAGCAGCAAAGGTATCGAAGTAGACCCTACAAAGGTAAAAGCAATACAAGAAATGTCTGTTCCTCGCACCGAGAAGGAAGTCAGAGGATTCTTAGGACGGCTAAACTACATCTCCAGATTCATTTCCCACCTAACTGCTACTTGTGAACCAATCTTCAAATTACTGAAGAAAGATCAAGTGGTGGAGTGGAACGACGACTGCCAGGCTGCGTTCGATAGGATCAAAGAGTACCTTCAAGAGCCTCCCATTTTAATGCCTCTAGTTGAGATAAGAACCCTGATCATGTATCTGACATGGGGTGTGTGCTGGGGAAGCATGACGAGTCTGGTCGAAAAGAGCATGCAATATACTACATGAGTAAAAAGTTTACCGACTATGAAACCAGATATTCATTGCTCGAGAAAACTTGTTGCGCTCTGGCATGGGCTGCTGTCTGGCTAAGACAGTATATGTTGACTCACACTACCTTATTGATATCCAAGATGGATCCTGTTGTACCCCAAAATTTTCCCTCTCATTTTACTGAGTACATGCTCATTGAGATCCTCAACATGCTCAAGGATGCCCAAGAGTTAACCAGACAAACTCTCTCCTAAAGCAATGAACCTCCAACTAGGGTTTCCATTTTCATCAGGATGGGTGAGCTCAAAAGGCATAAAATCTTTTCCAGGGTCCTAATATGTTCTCAAGATCATCCATGTCAAGTTGCATGCCTTACACAAGAAGTTTGCTCAGTCAACTGCTCAGATGCTTGAAAATCAATTGTACTAGGTCAAAAGTCAATTCTGGCCCACATACAGTCAAACTTCAAGATTTTTGGTTAACATCAACATTTTGAAGTGATATTCATCATTTGATCAAAGGTTGATCATGATTCCTCAAGAAATGCTCCTAATTCATCAAAACTCAAAAGTTTCTAAATTAAGGTTTCTTAGGAAAAGTCAACCAAACTTTGACCGGGCATAACTTTCTCATACTTTATCAGAAATTTCTCATCCAAGGCTCATTTTGAAGAGAATCCAATTTACTGCAACTCATCTTCTTCCCTCAAGTTCAAAAAATGCACTCATGGAAAGATATGAATTTCTACATTATAGGTCCTTTTGAAAAGTCAACAAAAACACCTTTTGGGTCAAAGCTTCTTACATGAACATGGAAGACCCAATTGAGATGTAACCAAAAGGGTTATTTAGGGGACATCCTAATATTTCTAAAAAGTCCGATAACACCTTCCTAGGGTCAAAATTGGAGGAGATATGCGTTGTCAAAGTTGGCCATTTTTGGAAAATTGTCAAAAGTCAAATGTGCTCAAAATTGCATTTTTGTCAAATGGGCCTAGCCTTTCATGACTGTATCTTGTTGGGGACATGGTCCACGACCCAAATCATCATCCACATATTATTTTATTTATTTATTTATTTATTTATTTTGATTTTTATTATTTAAAAGTCAAATTATATCAAATAAATGGAAAAAAATATAAAAGATTCATTTTTTGATCTGATTTTTGTAGGAATCATAATCTAATCAAGCTAGCCTAATCAGATCAAATCAAATCAACTAAAATTGAGGCAAAAATAGCATGATTAGGATGGTTTTGGAAAAATATCATATAGCAAACAAATCAAATCTAATCTTCATGATTCAAAGAAGATTGAATATGTTTTTGTTGCCCTAATTCATCACACTACATATACTGAACACAAACAATACAAAAGAACAAGGGTTGAAGTCGTGCAAGCTAGCCAAGAAAACTCAAAAATTGGACAAAAAGTGTGGATATAATTTCTAACATAGGAGACGATTCAAGGCCATTCAAAGCTTCTAATCGCTTCCTGGACATCTCCTGAAGCTAATACGATCGTTTGCAAGCCTTCCCAAGCCCAGAATCGCTCCTGGTAAACCCACGGTTTGTACATACAAGCTTTATTTTGATCTTACAATTTGCGCAGGATTAACCACTTTTAAGCATAGCATTGTGTTTGTATCATCATTTGGAATTTTTTGGTTCAATTAATTTTGTGTTTTGATGGTTGTTTCGCTAATTTCCATTGCTAAGGTTTAGGGGGCCTTTTTAGGGTTTCTCTGTACAGGTTAAATTGGACCAAGAAAATAGTGCCATGGTACTCGTGAGATCAAGATGGGTTGATTGGTATAGCTAGAATTAATTTATCATGCATTTTGTGAATTTTTTAAGCTTGCAGGTTTATAGCTATGGAAAATGTTTGTAGGTAAAAGTCTGGTACCTAAGACGATGGACGGGTGAAGAAGATGATGATTTGGCACAACACCATTGGCTTGTTTGAAACACACGCGTTTTTTTTATTTTATTCAGTTTATCCACTTTGTTTTGTATATTATAATTTGGTCTTATTATATTGACAACTGAACAATATAGCCCAATGGTGAAGCACGCGTTGGATAGTGGAGAGGACCTGGGTTCGATCCCAGGTCCCTGTATTTTCTTTATTTTCTTAGCATTCATTTGCAGATTCTATGTGTACACGTTCCAAGCGTCTACCATGTAGTCTCAACATCCAGCCAATGGATCATTACCAACCCAAATCTAACGCTCAGTTAAGGGAAGACCATGGTACATTCTCCAGGCGTGGCAATACTGAATTAGGCGTTGGGAATGGGCTCAGCCATAACGGGCCTTGACAAATTCAACATCATACCCCCTGGATTGCTTAAACAGGCCCAATTCTTTTCTTTTTCTATTTTAATTCCTTTTATTATTTCCTTAATTATTTTCTTTTAAAAAAAAACATCAAAAAATCATTTTTTCCATTAAATTAAAAAATCACAAAAACACCAAAAAATCAAATATTTTCATAAAAATATTTTATTTCCTTAATTAGTTAGGTTAATTTAATTTAGGGTAATTTAATTCTTTTTTTCTTCATAACTTAAAATAATTAGAATTAGGGTTAAATTTGTATATAGCCTAATTTCTTCTCAAAAAATAACCTAAATATTTTTTCAATTAGATTTTTAGGTTTTCCAATTATTTCTCACATTTAATTCGCCGCGCGCGCCTTTAATTTTCTTTTTTCTATTATTATAACTGCTCCGAGTTTGTAATAGTAATTAGAGTTTTAAATTTCCGCATCTTTATTTACAGGCAAAATAATTATGTATCTGCAAAAGCCTCGTAATAGCTAGGACTTTAATTTCTTGCATTTGAATTTCCGCAAACTATAAGTTGTTAGATGTATGTTAATAGGATTGTATGGAAAGAAAAATTGCAATTAATACAGTAGAAAACCCTAAATGTGCAAAGATAAATAAACTGGAAAAAAACACACTTGCACATGCTCACTCCTAGGGTTTACTCCACTCCGGTTTCCTTCGGTAAACGGTCATGAAGTATAGGGAATGTTAGTGGTCGTCCTCTAGTCCCAAAAGATCTAAAATGACCCATTCGGATGTTGCCTCGGAAAAAGATCTTTATGGCTTTAGGATGATTACTAAAATTTCCTAACATTGATTTTGTGATCGTACTTGTCCCTTCGAACGTCCCTTAAAACTCCAATGATGGTGCTACCTGTTCCTTAATAATAGGATAGCGATGTCTAAAGGAAAACGAATAGACTTTTTTCGAGTAGGTAGATTAGTTCCTAGGTACTTGCTCAAACAAATAAATTTTACAAACACTTTTCAAAACAGTTTTCAAAACAACTTCATCACACTCTTGAGGACCGATACAAGGGTTATCACAAAGTAAAACTTTTCAAAACAAGCACACATAAGTAATTTGAAAAATGAGAAAGTACCTAAGAGCCCATGGAAAACCATGGATAGAAAGGGTGCTAACACCTTCCCTTTCTATAATCTACCCCCTGTACTGAGAAACATCTCGAAAAAGGTTTTTTCTGTTCTTTTTCCTTTTCCTTTGTTGGATGAAATAAAATTCGGTGGCAACTTTTGCTTACCACGACATTTGCAAATACGAAACGCAAACCAGGATAACAGTCGGTTCTGCCACCGCATCACAGATCTATTTAAGTACATATTCGAGAAGCCCTCCCTCTCAGGAAGAATAGCAAGATGGCAGATGGTCCTGACCGAATACGATATTCAATACACTACCCAAGAAAGCAATAAAGGGAAGTGTGCTAGCCGATCACCTGGCTCATCAGGCTGTGGATGACTATCAATCCATGAATTTCGAATTTCTGGACGAAGACATCATGTTGGTAAATAATGGTGAAGAACTCGGACCGTATGACGGACTTGAACAAGGATCCCGATGGACCATGGTTTTTGACGGAGCTTCCAACGCACTCGGCAATGGCATCAACTCTGTAATCGTATCCCCTGAAGGTTGTCATACCCCCTTCACTGCTAGGTTGTGTTTCAACTGTACCAATAATATGGCAGAATATGAAGCGTGTATTATGGGTCTCAAAGCTACCATAGATTTGGGAATCAAGTCCTTAAGTGTATTTGGAGATTCAGCCTTAGCCATCAGTCAGATCAGAGGAGAATGGGACACGAAGCATCCTAATCTCATCCCTTACAAAGAACATCTGTTGACATTAATCCCATATTTTGAGGAAGTTACCTTTGAGAATTTTCCACGAGAGGAAAATCAACTAGCCGACGCGCTAGCCACTATGTCATCCATGTTCAAAATCAGGTGGGATAATGAGGCTCCTCAGATCACCATTGAGAGGATGGACAAACCAGCTCACTGTCACGAGATTGATACTGAAGAAGTAGTTGACAAGCCTTGGTTCTATGAAATTAAGAGATATCTTGAGGCACAAGAGTATCTGGAGGGAGTTTTAGTCAATGATAAGAAGTTCCTGAGAAGGTTTTCTGCTAAATTCTTCCTCAATAACATAATCCTCTATAAGCAAAACCATGACTCTACTTTGCTTCGGTGCATAGACAAGAGTAAGGCATAAAAGGTCATGGCTGATTTACACGAAGGTACCTTTGGCACTCATTCTAGTAGACACACGATGGCTAAAAGGATCCTACGGGAATGATACTACTGGTCCACCATGGAAGCGAATTGTTATCAACATTCACGAACTTGTCACAAGTACCAGATCTATGTTGACAAAGTAAATGTGCCTCCGGTTCCTCTAAACGTCCTGACTGCTCCTTGGCCATTCGTAATGTGGGGCATTTACATGATTGGAGAGATCAAACCCACATCTTCTAATGGACACCTCTTCATCTTGGTTAGCATTGATTACTTCACGAAGTGGGTCGAGGCAGCTTCATTCGCTTCTGTTACCAAGAACGTTGTGGCCCGATTCATAAAATAGAATCTTATCTGTCAGTATGGTATCTCGGAGAGAATCATCACAAATAATGGTACCAATCTCAACAATACTATGATTACCGCACTATACGCGCAATTCAAGATACATCATCATAACTCTTATCCTTACCGGTCAAAGATGAATGGCATTGTGGAAGTCGCTAATAAAAACATCAAGAAGGTCATACAAAAAATGACAGTGACCTATAAGGACTGACATGAGATGTTACCATTGCTCTCCACGATTACCGTACCACAGTGCGCACATTAACAGGGGCAACTCCTTTCTCTTTGGTATACGACATGGAAGTCGTCCTACCAATTGAGGTCCAAATACCTTCTTTGAGAATCATAAAGGATGCAGGGTTGAATGAAGATGAATTGATTCAAACTCGACTTGACCAGTTGAACTTGATTGATGAGAAGAGGCTTACAGTTGTCTGCCATGGTCAGATGTACCAAAAATGTATTTATAGAAGCTTTTAACAAGAAGGTCAGATGTCGGGTATATCGGTTTGGTGACTTGGTAATCAAGCGTATCATACTACCACAAGGTGATCCCAAGGGAAAATGGACTCCTACATACGAAGGACCATTTGTGATTAAAAACATATTTTCTGGTGGAGCAATGATCTTAACCACTATGGATGGCGACAACCTTCAGCACCTTGTAAACACGAACATAGTTAAAAATACTATGCATGAAAATAAGACCCGCTAGGTGAACTGGCCTAGGAAAAAATTAGGGATAAATACAAAAAAAAATTGTACACCCGGCAAGCTGAAAACCTGAAAGGGTGGCTTGGGAAAAAAGGTTATTCCGGTGGACTAAAAACCCGAAAGGGCGGTCCAGACAAAAGTTAGGGATTTAAAGCGTATGACTATGTCCCATTGATCACCTTACAGCCAATCTTCAGCATCAATCATCAAACTCAAACGGTTCTAATCAATCCAATCAGCTTCGGACAAAGCAACAAGTGGATGAGACGCTCAGAGACATGAAGGCTATAGCAGAGTGGGAACCCCATGGGATCATTTCATATAGCTGTCTTTTCTTTGTATCAGTTTTCATTTTTATGACGAAATTCTCTTACTAGGATGTTCGTCTCTTTGTACAAAAATACTTATTCAAGTTAGTACAAATATATTCCTTTAAAAGTGCAAAACTATCTATTTTTCTTTTATTTTCCTGTTTTGTTTGCAAAAACGTCCAGTGATTATTTTTGAACATATGCATTTAAACGTAATTACTGTTTACAAATGAGCGAAAAAAAGGGGGGAACAGAAAACAGAAAGACAATTACTAATGGCTTTAAGAAATACGATAATATCTATAGGCCATTCCATGAAATCCCCCAGGTACTTTCTCCAGCAGGAGCAGAAGCAAGGACATCCTGCTATAGGATCACTGGCGTATCTCCAGTATGCAGCCTAATGGTATCAAGTGCTCTCATATCCCCGACAAAGCAAATTTTCCAATTTTTGTGCCGAAGATTCCCTAGTGAAAGTCGCCTAGCTTCTCAGAACTCCTTAGCAGGATTTCACAAAGTCCACAAACAATTCACAGCGTTTCCCTTCCCCAACAGAGTTTATTTCTCTAATAATGGAAACCCATCCATTAATACTTCAACTTCAACAAATATGAAGACTTACACTCCTCATTCCCAGTGGCAGTCGAGGATTTATTTTCCCCAATCCAACAACACTACAACAAAATAATTAATATGTTCATACATTGCATTTCATACATCATGGCATTGCATACAACTAACTCTTTAACTTTTCAGGAAAGATCAATCAACAGAAAATTATCACCAATAAATTTCCGAAAAGACATGATAACTATTTGTGGACAAATAAATTACAAATCAACTCCCGAGAAAGGACTAGTTGACTATCTACATAACAAATATTTCATTCAAACCTCTGCTGGTTCAGTTTAAATATCTTAACGGTTTATCCTGATTCTTTCTCACAGACATCTTCTCTGGTTCAGATGAATCGCTCCAAAGATTTATTCTTATTCTTTTCCAGACCTCTGTTGGTTCAGTTTAAATATCTCAACAGTTTATCCTGATTCTTTCCCACAGACATCTTCTCTGGTTTAGATAAATCGCTCCAAATATTTATTCTGATTCTTTTCCAGACCTCTTCCGGTTTAGTTTAAATCTCTCAACAGTTTATCCTGATTCTTTCCCGCTGACATCTTCTCTGGTTCAGATAAATCGCTCCAAAGATTTATTTTAATTCTTTTCCAGACCTTTGTCGGTTTAGTTTAAATCTCTCAACGGTTTATCCTGATTCTTTCCCGTAGACATTTTCTCTGGTTCAGATAAATCTCTCTAAGATTTATTCTGATTCTTTTCAGTTAAAGAATATTCAAGACTTCTGCTAGTTCAGTTTAAATCTCTCAATGATTTATCCTGATTCTTTTCCGTAGATATTTTCTATGGTTCAGATAAATCGCTCTAAGATTTTCTCTGATTCCTTCCAGTTAAAGAATACCCAAGACCTCTGTTGGTTCAGTTTAAATCTCTCAATGGTTTATCCTGATCCTTTCTCGTAGACATTTTCTTCGGTTCAGATAAATCGCTCCAAGATTTGTTCTGATTATTTTCCAGACTTCTGCTGGTTCAGTTTAAATCTCTCAAGGATTCTTCCTAATTCTTTCCAGTTAAATATTATTCAAGACTTCTACTGGTTCAGTTTAAATCGACCAAAGGTTTATTCTGATTCTTTTCTAGTTGAAGTCAAGCTTAAACTTAGTCTAAATTATGTCAATAATAACCTTTGGATGCCATCTATAAGCCCATCTCCGACAACTCTCCATCATTTCTCCAAATGGCATCTTTAAGCCCATTCCTTACACCTCAACCACAATATCATCAAGTGCAAATTTCTGGGCACTCTAGTGTTCAATCATCTTCCACCTTCAAGTCACGAATGGCCAATTTGCCAATCTAACTCTTTAGGTTTAAGAAGATTGTACAGGGGAAGTTGTTGTACCCCAAAATTTTCCCTCCCATTTCTCGTTCAAGATGTTATCCCAGGGTTTCTCAAATACTCAAAATGGCTTAGGGTTTGATCAGACAGATTCTCTTCCTAGGCATTGAGTCAGCAACTAAGGTTTGGTATTTCTCAAATAAAATTGAGTTTCCAAAGTTTCAAATGGTCTTCATGGTTCTTCATGTCTTCTCAAGGATGTCCGTGCCAAGTTTCAAACCTCGTGTTGCAAGTTTGCTCAGTCGATGGTTCAGATGAATGAAAATGAACTACGTGGACCCAAAAACTGACCTTTGCAAGATCAATTTCAAACGATTGTATTTTCTTCACTATTCGATATTTTTTAGCGTATATTTTTGTGTATGGCTCTCCTTGACGTCATCTCTAACTCCTCTTTATAATTCAAGAGATGATTGCATGCGTAAGATCATCAGAAAATTTGAATACTTTAGAGGTCATTTTTGCAAATTTGACCTAATTACAAGAAACTCTTGTCCAATTTTCAGGGTTCATAACTTCTTTTTGCGAAGTATCCCGAATAGAATTGTATATGATATTACTTCAACAATCGAAGTCAAAATGCGTTTGGAAGACCATGAAAGTTATTGAAATTATATAGGAATTTCTTGACTTTAGAATGTTATTAACTTCTAGATGTTGATAATTATGTTGAGATAACTCATTGAAACAAGAGTTTGAGTTTGAAGGTTCATGGATAGTTTGTCATCGTACTTCAAATCGTTTGCGTTTGAACGATAACGATTATTCGATCAAAATTCTTAAAGGGTAGTATTGGAACGTATTTCAAGTTATTATGAATTGAAGATATGGATTTTAATGAAGAAGATTTAAGGATCCACTCAAATAATTATTTTGACTTCGGGCCCAATTCAAGCATGTGAGGCATAATTCATTCACATGAATTTGTTTCAAGATATTCAAGAGGATCAATATGCTTATGGCACAAGTTTGATATATTTGGAAAAAAATTCATTCATGAGAATTGTTTTGAATTCAAGGCAAGGCATTCATCAACTTCATTCATCTTCATTCAAATTTCCAATCTTTCTTTCAAATCAATCACAAGTGCAACATCAATCCCAATTCCAAATTCAAGACATCCATTTCAAGTTTTCAAGAATTCATGATTCAATCCTACAGGAAAATACAAAGCATTATTCAAGGCATGTTTCAAGGATTCAAGTCTCACTCTTTTCTAAAGAGGCATTTTAAGATTATAGACCACAAAGAAGAATCCAAATTGTGCTCATAATTTAAATTGTATAAAAAAGGAATATTCTAATTTTACAAGTTTTTTAGAAACAAATTCAAGATGAATCAAGAATGCAAGATTGCAACAAAGCTTCATTGTTTAAATTTACAAAGTGAATTGGAATTCATTGTTTAAATTTACAAGTGATTGGAATACACTTTAAAAGTTTCTAAACCTTAAAATTCAAATCACAAATTCACAATGCCACAAAATTCCTAACAATGTACTAAACTACCAAGGAATTTCTTCATCATCAAGCTTTCTTCAAGTATTTCAAGTCAATCTTCATCAATTCTCCCTATCGTCCAATTTGCCCGTACATGGAAACAAAAAAAGAAGAATATGTTAGCAAGAAATCAAGAAGTAAACAATGGAATGTAAACACGAAATTTTCAAAGTTTCATCATAAGGGTTTGCGTCGGGAATCATAAAAAAGGGGGTGTCTTAATCGCATTCAAGCAACCCAACCTCATAGCAAAATCACAATCTAATCATTGGCCCAAAGCAATATCTTCATTGCAAATCACAAAAATATATATTTCTTTCTGGTTCAAAAAGAAAATACTGTAAAAAAAAAAGAGAAACCGAGCCTACGTTACTGTAAAGAGTGACAAACACAAGAGAACAAATACTGTCAAAAAAGCAGACTGCATTGCAGCCTGCTTTGTTGCCCAAGTCTGTACCAAAAAATAGTCCAGCAATTGCATAAAATTAGCAAATAATAAAACTGCAACAAAAAGTAGCAAGGTAGTGCATCACAAATGTTCAAACCCCGTTTATCCCCCCCCCCCCCCCCCCCCCAAAAGTTCCATCCTCATGTTAATATAAGAAAACAGATACCATAACAAAGAGAGAGGTCGATTGCCCATCATAAAAGAAAAAGATAACAAAAGCAGTTTTACAGTAACCAAGCATACAAAAAAAACCCAACTATTAGCATCATTTTCCTTCATACAATCCTTCAGAAATATTAAGGAAAAGAGGGAAGTTTACATAAATCAACTTCCTTGTCAAAGAATGCGCGGAGTCACTGTAACAACAATCAATAATCTCTGTAAGTCTCCCTTTCCTTGTCTCATGAATATGTTGTTGTGTTGCATTGCTTTGAATGGTTGTTGCACTATTATTATTCAGAAATTAGAGATATAAGTTATTGTGTTATTACATGAAATTATTGTTGTTATTTTCTTAATAAAGCCATACCTGAGAGTAAATCGGAAAACCCAAATCAGGGCCATTACAATTGTCGTTTTTGTTACTGATAAATCTATAACCTCTAGCTTTGTAATTTCCAACTCATCTCAACCATCATCAACAATTATCTGAAACTAACAGCAACCCGATCAAACCGTTCAGATGGACATTGAGATCCCAAACAGGACCAACAAACAACTCTCTCCTTCACGTGGCCTCGCCTCCCCATATTTCATCTTCCTCACCACCACTCACAATCCCTTCCGCAAGCATCCCGCTTCCTTTTCTACTCACTTCCTCCCATTTAACACACTTCATCTCATTCTTTAATTGAACAAAGACAAAGTTTGAGTTTGTTTTACAGCAAGTATCAAATAGAAGAAGAAGGAAAATAATACAGTAAAAAAATTGTTTAACACACAAGAAAAAATACCACCTTACTTCATATATTTCATTCTCTACTTCAGCCACCTTTTCTAACCGATTTCCGCTGCTCACTATCTACCTACAATCTCCAAAAAATCAGAACCCACCAGAAGGGCTGTCGGAGCTCCGGACGAGAGTTTTCGTTTTCGTTTTAATTTCTCTTGGTATTTCCGATTGCTATCCTGAAAGAGAAATCGTGAACCATGAATAAAGAATTGGGGATTTAAGGGCTTAGGTTTTTTGCGATTTACTTTGATATAGTTGTTTCAATTTGTTGTTATGATTCACGCTGAGATGGAAAGATAAATCTTTAATATGGTGTAGATTGAGAGGAAGATGAGTTGATTTGGGGTAAGATTTTGTTTGATTTTTTGTTGTTTTACCGTAAAAACCATAGAAAACAGAGTTATTAGACAATAATAACAATAATTTCTCTTCCCAATGATAACTCTAGCAATACCAGTGGCACTGCACTGCAATGTTAGGGTTATTTTTATTTTCCTTTTCCTCTTCTAAATCGGGTTAGCCCATTGGGCTGCTAGCCCAATCCTCCATTACCGTTTCCCTTATTTATCAATTCAATCATTATAATAACGAATGAACAGAACAACTCAGTTGGCAAAGCATACTTCTAACAACCAAGGGGATCCGAGTTCAACCCCTATTGGGGCCTTATTTTCTATTTTTCTTGATTTCCTTTTGATATTTGATAATAAATTTAGTTTAGTTTTAGTTTTTATTCTTAAAAATTCAATTAAAAAATATATATAATTATTTCACTAAGTCAGAATCTTGTAAATAACTTTATGAATTTTTTTAAGATAACATTCTTTTAAATTAGTTAACTGCTCTTAAATAGTTTAGTTAGGATTTTTTTTAATTTTACTAATTAATTTTTTTATTTATTTAGTTTTAAATTCTTCATAATAAAAATACCAAAAGTTTTTTTTTATCTCCATACTTTGTTAATTTATTGTTGTAATTTTAATTAATTATTCGATTCGATTTGGTTGTATTGAATGCCTATTTTTTACTTTTAATCGCATTGATCCATCCCTATTTGTAAACTTATTCCCCGTCCCCGAAAACTTTGTAATAACGTGGAATTTCAATTTTCGCAATTTACTGTTTTTCTTTATACTGTATAGTAATTAGGAGTGTATGGAAAGACATAAAAACAATCGCTAGACCACCCTAATCAAAGACAAATTTATTTGAATCAAACACAGTTTTCACACGCGCACCTCTAGGGTAACCTCGCTTGTTGCCTCGGAAAAACAGTCATGTCCCTCAAATATGGGACGCTTTTACAAAGGCCCTTCGATGAAAAAAGATCGTAGTCCCTCGATGTCCCTCGATGTTGCCTTCGGTAAAACGATCTAGTCCCTTACGAAAATTGCTAAAGCGTCTCATAAGTTGCCTTCTATGACTGTACGATTGACCCGCGCCTGTCCCTTCACATTCAATGACGGAGCTTCTTACCAAAACAAAGGTAAGATAGTGTTGTACCCCAAAATTTGCCCTCCCATATTCTCCAAGATTTGCTAAGAGCATGCTTCAAAATCTCCCAAGAGTTGCACAGTCCAATGGCCTCCTAACAGTCAAAAATTAGGGTTTTGGTTCTGGCAAAGAAATTGAAGTTTCCAAGGGCCCAAACAAAGTCCCACATGCCTATAAGTATTGTAAAGCATCCTCATGTCAAGTTTCAAGACTCACAACACAAGATTGCACAGTCAAAAACCCTAATTGCTTCACAGTCAACTGCAGGGGTAAAATGGTCATTTGACAGTCAAAAGTCAAAAATTTTGGTCAACATCTTATTTTGAAGCCACAAACATCATTTGATCAATTCTTGATCATGATTCTCAAGGTATGGCTCAAAAAGTCTCAAGATGCAAAAGTTTCTATTTTTGGACAGTTGGAAAAGTCAACTGCAAATTGACCAGGGCATAACTTCCACATGGTTTATCAGAAAAATTCCATCCAAAGCTCATTTTGAAGAGAATGACATTTCCTACAACTCCTCTTCACACTTCAAGTCCAAGAAATGCTCTCACAAAAAGTTATCAATCTCAACATTATAGGTCATTTTCAAAAGTCAACAAAAAGACACTTCAAGTCAAAGACCATAACTTGAGATTGGTAAATAAAAATGACATGGGACCAAAGGCATTGGTTATAGGACTTCAAGACCTTTCCAAAATGTCCAAGAACATGATCAAAGCTTAAACATTGAGCAAGATATGCCTTGTGGAAGTTGGGAAATTTTTGGGATTTTTGAAAAGTCAACTTTGCTTCAAATGCCTCAAAATTGCTAATGGGCCTCAATTTCTTCCAAGAATCATCACCCAAAGGCCATGCACGATCCATTGACATCCAAGGAAGTTATTTTATAATTTTTGATTAATTATTTGAATTATTATTATTATTAATTCATTTAATTAAAATAAAATATGACAAAAATAGCAAATCATGTTTTCCAAATCTTTTTATACAGCATATTCACTCTTTATGAGCTCAAGATTTCGTGCACACTCAAAAGGGAAAGAATCTTCAATGATTGGCATGAGATTGGTATGGAAAAGATTGAAAAAAAGATGCTTGAAAATCAAATATTGAAAGGCATTAAAACATGGATCATGGGCTTTGTTTTTGACCTAAAATCATTCCTCATACATATACAAAGAAACCCTAATGCTCAAGAGGAAGCAAGCTGCGCAGAAGCATCAAGATAAAACTTGCATTTTTTCACAAAAAATCTCAAATCTGTTTTCATAGTTGCAGTGTGATTCAAGGTCTCAAAGGCATTCCAATAGACTCCTGACACTACCAGGAATCTTTCCCAACCAAAGCCAAGTCTCCATACTCGAAGAAGTGGTAAAACACGGTCGCCCTGTTCATGAAATTTTCCTTAATCGTATTTTAATTTACATGCCATATCAATGAATTTTAATGTTTAATTTGTACTAACATGATCATTCCAAAGCTAATGGTACCATTCAATTGAAGAATGGATGCCTGTACAAGAATACGCCATTGATGCTTGCTAGGGTTTCAGAAACCTCAAAAGAGGGGTTTACGTATCTGGAAAAATCAGACCATGAAACTGGGACCAATGAACTCGTGACATTCCCAGGAAGCCAAATCACTCATCGCGCCTTTTTTATGCTTGCTCAAATTCTATTCGCTATTATTCGTTGTTTCAGTTTGTGGGGGTTTAAAACCCCCGCTATCTGCTTATGTTACAGGTAAAACGATGAAGAAGATGCTAGCGTGTTGGAACATGATTGGAGCATTTGAATCTGGCGCGTTTTTTTTAATTGTTTTATATCATTAGCTTTATTTCCTCATTATAATATTTGTGTCCCATTATATTATCAAAGAACGCAAGCAGCACAACTGGCAAAGCATTAACCTGGTAAACGCAGGGACCTGGGTTCGATTCCCAGGTCCCCCCCTATATATTTCATACTTTTTCTTGTAACATGCTTCTATGTAGCTTTCATCCAAAGGAGCATCATACACCCAACACCTTGGCGCGCCACATGTCCCTAAGGGTCAATCCAAAGGTCAGGATCTGGAGTCTATCATATGCATTAGTCAGTTGTTCCTCACACGCGCCAGAAAAGTCAACCAGGCCTGATTCAGTGGGCCAAGAATGCTCCAAACAAACCTCCATAATTGGGTCAACAACCCCTCTTGTTTGTATTTCTTTCTCTCATTCTTTTTCTATTTTTTTATTTGTTTTAATTTAATTATTTTCTTTTAATCCCTCAAATTAATTTTAATAATACAAAAATACAAAAAATCAGAAAAGTCAAAAATAAAAATATATATTTAATTTAATCCATTAATAGTTTTTGTAAATAAATTTAATAATCAATTTAGTTTTAATTTAGGGTTTTAATTTTAATGTTTTTTCTTAAATAACTAAAATACATAAAAAATTAGGTTTAGCATTTTCATTCTTTTTCTCAATAAATAAGTTTTTTTTTTCTTATTATAATTATTATTAATTATTAATTAATTTTGTAAATAAACTTGTAATTAAATAACTAGTGTAAATTAGGTCAAAACTTAAACATTTTCTTTAATAATTAAAAACAATTTAGAATTAGGGTTTTATTTAATTCCAAACTTTAATTAATTTTCTTTATTTCCATAAAATACCAAAAAAACATAAAAATAACTTCCTTTTCTCATTAAATCATTAATTAACCTTTAATTTTAATTTAATTTCTTTAAAGGGTCCAACGCCCTTGTACCTTCGATTATAATTCCTTTTCGCGCGTTTGCTTTTATTTTTCTTTATTTTTTATCTTATGTAATTGCCTCAAAGCTTTGTAATAGATAATTAGGACATTTACTTTCCGCACCTTTTATTCAAATTGGGTTTTGTTAATTTGGCGATGTATGGACCCGCGCCTTGTAATAGCGTAGGACCTTTATTTTTCCGCATCTTTATTTCCGCACCCCTTAACTGCTAATCACATGAAAGAATGTATGCCCAAATAAAATCAAAGCGTAGCTCACCCAATACATGATCAAGATAAATAATAATTGAAAATGACACACAATTCACACACCACTTCTAGGGTACGCCTCACTGTTGCCTTGCCCCTCGAAACATGGTCGTCGAGTAGAGGACGTTTTAGTAAGTCCTCATGTCCATGAACATGGCATGAGGGTAGCTTCTAAGGTGTCCTACTATTGCTCTGGTGATCACACTGTCCCTAAACTCGAATTGACCCGAACACCTCCAACGGTGGTGCTACCTACCTCTCAATGGTGGGATAGCACTACCTTAAGGACATTTACACATACTAATTCCTTAGGGTAGGTAGATGACTCGTAGATACTTGCTCTAATTCAAAACAAATCAAAAACTTCTTTTCACACCGACACTTTCAAAAAGCTTTCAAAAACAATTTTTCAAACACTCTTGAGGACTGATACAAGAGTCGAACTGAAATTTTAAACGAAACCTTTTCAAACCCACTCACATTTTGAAAAGCAAACAAACACTTTTGAAAATACAAATGAGCAAGTATCTAAGAGCCCATGGATAACCATGGATAGAAAGGGTGCTAACACCTTCCCTTTCTATAAATCTACCTCCCGAACCGAGAGCAATCTCATAAGGAATTTTTCTGTGCTTTTGTCCTTTCCTTGTTGGAGAAAATAAAAGACGGTGGCGACTCTTGCTTCTGCGACATTTCGCGAACCAGCGTTAAACAGTCAGTTCCAGATCCACCGATCACAGAACTGGAGACTCTGCTGGGGAATTTCTTATAAAGTGAGGTGTACCTTAGGATAGTTCATAACTGTGTTTTCAATTGCTTTGACTTGTTTGCTTTAAATCGTGGGTTGCATCGGAGTTACATAGATCCTAACCCGGATCTGGGGATACCCTGTTTAGGTAGCATAAGCTGTGAGGGACCTGTCCAGCGTAGACCGACATGGGTGAAGCAGTGGCTACGTTGGTGTGGCACCTTGGTCTTTACCGATATCCCTTGTGTTGCAACGAGGAGAATATGGGTCTTCTGAGGAGTCATTAAGCACCAACCGACCTTAGAACCTTAAATGACCCAACTTGGCCAATAGAACAGTAGCAGTACGCTACGCCCATTGAGGCTAAACTCTCGTGATGGTTCTGGCTGCAAGAAAAGATTGCGATGTTGGAGTTATGACCGATTGAGGGTAGTCAATGATATTGGGATCCTCTAAGAACCTGTTTACTTTTGATAGGACAGGTATGAACCAACAAACTGAAAGAGGGTAATACCTAGACCTCATACTGGCCTAAACTCTAAGGGCTTGTCTTGTGTGACTTGTGTGCCTTACATGTGTGCTTTTGTAAATATTTGTGGTGTGTTTTATCATAACATCATGCCATCATAACATTGCATGCATCCTGCATAAGGACTGACCATTTCAAAGACAAGAGGGTTCACCTTTGCTCTGTTTTGTAGGACATCATGATGCCTATGCGAAGGAATACTATCTGGTTCAACTTTGTTCACCCACCTGAGTTACTTGAAGAATTGGTTAGCAGAATTCCAAACACCACTTCCTTCATCCAGAGGCATGGTTCTCTTCTCAGTTTAGTCACTGCAAAGCGGGATCAACAGTTGATGAGTGTCCTGACCCAGTTCTATAACCCTCTGTACCAGTGCTTCACCTTTCAAGACTTCCAGCTGGTCCCTACCCTGGAAGAGTTCTCTGATTTGCTTGGTATCCCTATCTTGGATCAGACTCCCTTCACTGGTTGGGAAAAGACTCTTGGGCTTGAGGAGGTTGCTGCAGCTCTTCCTTTGACCCATCAGGAAGTAATGGACAACTGGGTGACTAGAAGCGGAGTTAAGGGCTTCTTAGCTAAGTTTCTCATTGGTAAAGCTAACAGTTTCTGGAACGACTTAGACTTTAGGGAATATGAAGATATCCTGGCTCTCTTAATCTATGGTCTAGTCTTATTTCCTAATCCTGACAACTTCATCAACGTCACTGCCATAAGGATCTTCATGTCTCAGAATCCTGTGCCCACTCTCTTGGGTGACATCCTGCAACAACTTTATGCTCGTACTGCCCGAAGACGAGGAACTCTGTGGTGTTGTATCCCTTTGTTGGTGAGGTGGTTTATTTCGCACCTCCCTAAGTTCGTGCTGAAGAACCAAGAAGGAAGAGGTTGGGCTCCTAGGTTAATGTCTCTCACTGATAAGGACATCATTTGGACTCTCAGAGGTTTGGATGAGATAGCTGTTATTGATCGATGCAGAGAATATCCTAATATTCCTCTGATTGGTACCCAAGGGGGAATTTCTTATAATCCATGTCTAGCACTCCGTCAGTTTGGAGGGGCCAGAAGAGCAGGGCCTCATGAGATGTTGGTGCCTCACATCAGTTTTGAGTTTCAGGTGGATAGTGACGAGCTGCGTCGAAGGTTCATCAAAGCTTGGGACAGAGTTCATAAAGCTGACCCACAAGAGTTGGGGCCAAAGACTTCTCTACCTATGGAAGCCTACTACAAATGGGTCCGCATCCGTGCTCAGAAGTTAGGTATGCCATACGAAGCTGTCAGACTCGTCATTCTTGAGTATCCTGACAAAGATGGGGCTCCTCCAACCATCCTCCCTCCTCAGATACCTACTGATTATGAGACATTAAAGAGGTCTTGGTCGCAACTGCGAGAAGAACGGGATTCTTATCGGGAAAAGTTCAACGAACAGGAATTGAAGATCCAGAAGCTGACAAAGCAGTTGGAGAATGAGCGAGCTCTGAATGACTACATCCGTACTGAGAAGAGGAGACCCTGGGATCAATGAGGAGCTCTGGATGTTCTTTTACAGTTTTATTTCCATTTTCAGTATTTCCATTTTATGTAACGCCTAAGGGCAACCTGTTGAACAATTTAAATTTCAAAGTTGAATCTAATGAAGTGTGTTCCTTTTTGTTTACAAAGTTGATTCCCGATTGTCTTTGAAAACATAAATCATACGCATTCCATTCATCATGTGCATAGCAGGTATTCTTCTTTTCAGGTTGCTTACTGTTATTCGCTGTTTATTTCAGCATCATGAACCCTGAATCGTCAACCGAGATGTCTATCAAGGCCCTTCAGGCGCAGAACACACAATTTCAGGAGCTGATCATGGGTTTGGCTCAAGGTCAAGAAGAGTTGAAGGCTTTGCTCCTGAAGAAGGAGAAGAAGAAGAAGAGAACCGTTCTGTTCAACACGGGCCGAAGGTTTGGTAACACTCTGCAGAATGAGGAAGCTGGTTCCTCTGTAGGCAAAGACAGTCCCCAGGGGGGAAGAGCTCCAAGTCCGGTAGTCTCTGACAACGAGACTGATTTTAATGAGGAACAGTAGCCTCCGGCTGAAGACAGATACAAGCAGCTGGAAGACCGTCTGAATGCCATGGAGATCCAACAAGTGCCTGGGCTGGATTTTGGAGACTTGGGCTTATCTACTGGTGTGATCATTCCTCACAAGTTTAAGGCACCATCTTTCACCAAGTATGACGGGGCGTCTTTCCCCAAGCTACACCTCAGATCTTATGTGCGGAAGATTCAACCGTACACAGTGGACAAGAACTTGTGAATCCACTTCTTCCAGGAGAGTCTTTCATGGACTCATCTCTAATGGTTCTATCAGCTGGATGGAACCAAGGTTCGTAACTGGGAGGAGTTGGCTACTACTTTTTACAAGCAGTATCAATATAATGCCGACCTTGCTCCTACACGTACCCAACTCCAGGGTATGTCGCTAGGATCAAGCGAAGGTTTTAAAGAGTATGCACAGAAGTGGAGGGACCTGGCTGGCAGGGTGCAGCCACCATTAACCGACCGTGAGCTGGTGGATATGTTCTTGGGGACCCTCTCCGGGCCGTTCTTTAATCATCTTATTGGCAATTCGTCTGCGGGGTTCATGGTCCTTATTCTGACTGGGGAGAGGATAGAGGCTGGAATGAAGTCCGGTAAAATTCAGAAGGGTGCATCTTCAAGTTCTGAGAAGAAGCCTTTTAAGAAGGAGGCCAATGCTGTGTATGGGCCTAGAAGGCAAGATAAACCAGAGCGCCGCCAGTCTGTCAATACGGTGGTTATTTCTAAGCCTGTTGTCGCTCCTCGGCAAACCAATCAACAAAGGGCTGAAAGACCCAGAAGAGAGTTTACCCGGCTGAGTATGACCTTGTCACAAATCTTGCCGCAATTGCTATCAGCCAACTTAGTGACTGTCAGAGAGGCTCCAAAGGTTGTGAACACTGCCTCTCCGAAGTATAATCCAAATGCCCGTTGTGCTTATCACTCCGATAGCCCGGGGCATTCTACCGATGACTGTTGGGCCCTGAGGAATAAGGTGCAGGACCTTATTGATGCAAAGGAGATACAATTTGAGGCGCCTGAGAGGCCAAATGTGGTGACTGCTCCTATGCCCCAACATGGGGTAAATGCCGTTGATGAAGATGTGTATGCCGTTTCTGTGAATGATGTAGCTACTCCTCTGTTGACTGTTAAAAGGAACCTGCTGCTGGCCGGTTTATTTCCGGGTTGTAGCGAGGGTTGCCTTTTGTGTGCTGTTTCCCTTACTGGTTGTCCGTTGCTGAAGTTAGGCATCCAAAGCCTGATGGATAGCAAGGAGATTTTGTTCAAGAAGACCGCTGTTCCGTTTGTTCCTGTGGAAGAGATATCTGTCATTACAATTTTCAACAATCCAATCAAGGCTCCCCCGAGGAAGCCAGTTAAAATCATGACTGTCGCACCCATTGTTATTACTGTTCCAGGGCCCCTCCCCTATGAATTTGATAAGGCTGTCCCATGGCACTATGGGGCAGATGTATATGTACATGGTATAAAGCAAGAATTCAACACTGGTACCAGCATCAGCAATATATCTGGTCCAGCCAAAGTAACCCGCAGTGGCAGGCTCTTCTCGCCTGACATTGCGCCACCAACTATTCGAAGACCTCTCATAATAACGCCTGCAAGAGCACCTGTTTCCATTTCTGATCAAGTTGTTTCCCCTGCTGCCGAGGCATCTAATGCTCGGGGCAAAGGGATTGAAGATGAGCCTGCCCGGATGGAGGCACCAAAATCTGTGAATGTTGAAGCCTCCCAGTAAGAGATGGAGGAAATTCTTAAAATAATCAAGAAGAGCGATTTTAATGTTGTTGAACAGCTGGGGCATACACCCTCCAAGATCTCTATGCTCTCATTACTACTGTGCTCAGAGGCCCATGCTAAGGCCCTGATTTCATTTCTAAAGACGGCCCACGTGCCACAAGAGACCTCTGCAGACCAGTTTACTGATTGCGTATCCAATTTGACAGCCGACAATGGTTTGGGTTTCTCGGATGCTGACCTTACTGCTAAGGGAAAGAACCACAATGACGCCCTGCATGTCTCTATTGAATGCAGGGGCACTACTCTTGCGCACGTGTTGGTGGACACCGGTTCTTCCCTGAATGTGCTACCCAAAAAGGCCTTAGACCGGTTGGATTGTGAGGGCCTGGAATTGAAACCTAGCAACATCATTGTTCGAGCCTTTGACGGATCTAAGAGGATGGTTCATGGAGAGGTAGACATTCCTATTCGTGTGGGTTCTCAAGTATTCGACTCGACTTTCTATGTGATGGATATCCGTCCATCTTATTCCTGTTTACTGGGTCGACCTTGGATTCACAAAGCTGGGGCAGTGACCTCTACTCTACACCAGAAGCTCAAGTACCCTGTCAGAGGGAAGATTGTCACGGTGCAGGGGGAGGAAGAATACATGGTGAGCCATTTGAATCCCTTCTGGTATATTGAGATGGACGGGGAGTTTATTGAAACCCCCTTTCAGCATTTTGAAGAGGTACCTCCAACATTGGCAGCAGCAGAAACAGTGGTTGAAGAGGACTTTCCCTTGAAGATGGCTTCCTTGAAGGACGCTCGGGCTGTAATCGAGAAAGGTGAATGTGCTAACTGGGGCAGGCTCCCTGATTTCACTCCTAAAACTGACAAGTTCGGACTGGGTTTTACTGCAGAGGCTCAGAAGGCTGTGCGCAAAGCTAGAATCGGAAGACCTCCTGTGCTCATCACCAATCCAGGAGTGAATGCTATTGGGGATGAAGACGAAGTGGAAGAATTAGAGTTCGATAGCTAGATCTACCCGACGACTGATGGTGGATTAAACAATTGGACCGCAAAAGATCATACTCCTGTTACTTTTGTTACGCAGTAATAAACTCCTTTGTTTTTGTTATTTGTAATAAACAATGAATTAAAACTCTATGGCCCGGTGTCTTACCCGGGGCACCGTGGCTTCATTTGTGAGGGCATATTAATTGTAATTTCATATATCATGAATAAAGACCTTGGACGTTTTCTCGCACTTCAAATCTTATGCTCCTTTTCTTTCTTTCCTTTCTTTATATATTGCAAAACAGCTGTATTTACACACACTCACCCATACAGGTTTCAATCCACTCTGGATCTCACTGGTAACGACTCTGCTACTGCCGGTTATGACTTCGAAAATCCGATCAACTTAGCCGAAGACGAAGGTGAAGATGATTGCGAAGTTCCTGGCGAGCTTACAAGACTGTTACTCCAGGAAGAGAGGGCAATTCAACCACATGAAGAGCCAGTAGAAACGATAAATCTGGGTACTGAGGCAGACAGAAAGGAGGTTAAGATTGGTGCTAATCTGGAGCTCAGTGTAAAACAACGATTGACTCAGATGTTACATGATTATGTGGAGATCTTCACCTGGTCCTACGAAGACATGCCTGGGTTAGATACTGATATTGTGGTCCATCATTTTCCTACCAAGGAAGACTGCCCTCCGGTTAAGAAAAAGGTCCGCCGTATGCGTCCAGAGATGTCTGAGAAGATCAAAGCTGAGGTTATGAAGCAATTCGATGCCGGGTTTCTTGCAGTGACTTATTACCCTCAGTGGGTTGCTAATGTGGTGCCGATACCAAAGAAGGATGGTAAGGTCAGAATGTGTGTTGATTACAGGGATCTGAATAGGGCCAGCCCCAAGGATGACTTCCCCCTACCTCACATTGACGTCTTGGTTGACAATACTGCTCAGCACAAGGTGTTCTCTTTCATGGATGGTTTTTCAGGTTATAATCAGATCAAGATGGCTCCTGAAGACATGGAAAAGACTACCTTTGTTACTCAGTGGGGCACCTTCTGCTATAAGGTCATGCCATTTGGGTTGAAAAACGCTGGGGCAACCTACCAGCGGGCCATGGTTGCTTTATTTCATGACATGATCCATCATGAGATAGAAGTGTATGTTGACGACATGATTGCAAGGTCCCAAACTGAGGAGGAACACCTTGACCATCTGTAGAAGTTGTTTGACCGTCTGAAACTGTACAAGCTGAGGTTGAACCCGAACAAGTGCACCTTCGGGGTAAGATCTGGAAAGTTGTTAGGCTTCGTTGTAAGTGATAAGGGTATTCAAGTGGACCCTGCTAAGGTTAAAGCCATCCAAGAGATGCCAGTTCCTAAGACAGAGAAAGAGGTCAGAGGCTTTTTAGGACGCCTAAATTACATTGCTCGGTTCATCTCGCACCTAACTGCTACCTGTGAGCCAATCTTCAAGCTGCTGAAGAAAGATCAGGTAGTATGTTGGAATGATGAATGTCAGGCCGCTTTTGACAGAATCAAAGAGTATCTCCAAGAACCACCCATTCTTATGCCACCGGTTAAAGGGAGACCTCTGATACTATACTTGACAGCTCAATGGGGTGTGTGCTGGGGCAGCATGACGAGTCTGGCCGAAAAGAGCACGCCATTTATTACCTTAGCAAAAAGTTTACCGACTGTGAGACCCGATACTCACTGCTCGAGAAAACTTGCTGCGCTTTGGTATGGGCTACTCGCTGGCTGAGACAGTATATGCTGACTCACACTACCTTGTTGATTTCAAAGATGGATCCTATAAAGTACATATTTGAAAAGCCTGCTCTGTCTGGGAGAATAGCAAGATGGCAAATGATCTTGACAGAATACGACATCCAGTACACGACCCAGAAAGCTATCAAAGGGAGTGTATTGGCAGACCACTTGGCACACCAGGCAGTAGATGACTATCAGTCAATGAACTTCGAGTTTCCAGACGAGAGCATCATGATTGTGACTGATTGTGAAGTACCTGGACCGGATGAAGGACCTGGGGAAGGATCCTGATGGTCCATGCACTTTGACGGAGCATCCAACGCTTTGGGTAACGGCATCGGCGCTGTGATCATATCCCCTCAAGGCACTCATACTCCACTCACTGCCCGGCTATGTTTCAACTGCACCAACAACATGGAGGAGTATGAGGCATGCATCATGGGTCTTCAAGCTGCGATTGACTTAAGGATCAAGTTTCTGAGTGTCTTCGGAGATTCCGCTCACGTGATCAATCAGATCAAAGGCGAGTGGGATACGAATCATCCGAATCTTATTCCTTACAGAGAATGTGTGTTGACATTGATCCCCCACTTCACAGAGATAACCTTTGAACATTTCCCAAGAGAGGAGAATCAGTTGGAGGACGCGTTAGCTACGATGTCTTCCATGTTCAAAGTCAAATGGGATAATGAGGCTCCCCGGGTCATCATCTGGAAACTGGACGAACCGGCATACTGTTGTGATCTTGAGACTGAGTTGGTGACTGAGAAACCTTGGTACCATGAGGTGAAGAGATATTTGGAAGCTCAGGAATACCCTGAAGGTGCATATGTCAACGATAAAAAGTTTCTGAGAAGGTTCGCTGCAAAGTTCTTTCTTAGCAATGGCATCTTGTACAAGCGAAACCATGATTCGACCTTACTGCGTTGTATGGATAAGACTGAAGCAGAAAAGATCATGGCGGAGCTACATGAGGGTACCTTCGAAACACATTCCAGTGGGCACACTATGGCAAAGAAAATCCTTCGGGCAGGATATTACTGGTCCACAATGGAAGCCGACTGTTACCAACATTCTCGGACGTGTCATAAATGCCAGATTTACACAGACAAGGTGCACGTTCCTCCAGTTCCTCTAAATGTTCTGACTGCACCTTGGCCTTTTGCAATGTGGGGCATAGATATGATCGGCGAGATTAAACCTACGGCATCCAACGGGCATCGCTTCATCCTGGTAGCGATCGATTACTTTACGAAGTGGGTTGAAGCAGCTTCGTACGCCACAGTAACCAAGAATGTTGTGGCACGGTTCATTCAGCACAATCTGATCTGTCGATACGGCATACCTGAAAGAATCATTACAGACAACGGTACCAATCTTAATAACAAGATGATCACTGAGCTCTGCGAGCAATTCAAAATACAGCACCACAACTCTTCTCCTTACTGGCCGAAGATGAATGGGGCTGTAGAAGCAGCGAATAAGAATATCAAGAAGATTGTGCAGAAGATGACAATGACTTATAAAGATTGGCACGAGATGTTACCGTTTGCTCTACATGGGTACCGTACCTCAGCAAGGACGTCAACCGGGGCAACTCCTTTCTCCTTGGTTTATGGCATGGAGGCAGTCTTGCCGATCGAAGTACAGATACCCTCTCTCCGGATAATGAAGGATGCAGACCTGAATGAAGATGATTGGATCCAGACACGACTTGATCAGCTAAATCTAATCGACGAAAAGAGACTTGCTGCTATTTGTCATGGTCAGACGTACCAAAAACGGATGATCAGGGCATTTAACAAAAAGTTCAGACCACAAGAGTATCAAGTTGGGGATCTGGTAATCAAACACATCATTCTTCCTCAGAGTGATCCAAGGGGCAAATGGACCCCTACGTACGAAGGGCCATTTGTGGTTAAACATGTGTTCTCAAGAGGAGCCGTGATTCTAACCACCATGGATGGTGACGACCTTCCTCACCCCGCCAATGCAGACATAGTAAAAAGATACTACGCATAATAAAAGACCCGCTAGGTTGATATACCTAGGCAAAAATTAGGGCTTCCCGGTGAACCAAAAGGGTTCGGGCAAAATGAAGGTATGAAATGAAAAAAATCGGTACACCCGGCAAGTCGAAAACCTGAAAAGGCGGCTTGGGCAAAAATGGGTATCCCGGTGGACTGAAAACCTGAAAGGGCGGTTCAGGAAAAAGTTAGGGATAAAGCGTAATACTATGTCTCATTGGATCACCTTGCATCCAGAATCCGATATCAACTGTCAAGTTCAAACGGCATCAATCAATCAGCTTCATCTTCAACTAGGTCATCAAGTGATGAGACGCTCGAAGATATAAAGGCGATAGTAGAGTTGGAACCCAGTGGGATTATTCTTTTCACATAGCTGTTCTTGTTTTCCCTTTGTACAAATTGTATAAACTCTTTTGTTCGGCGGCGTTCTCTTACTAGGACGTCAGCCTCTTGTATATAAACGCCTATTTACAGGCAAATTCAAAAATCAATATAAATTCACCTTTCAGTTAAAATTGCCATTTGTTTTTCCTTTTCTGTTTTGTTTTGCGAAGAACGTCCAAGGTTCAATTTGTGATATATGTATTTGACAATAATTGCTAACTCATAAATATTTGCATACGAAACAAAGGATTAATTACAGGTAACATTAGAAACAGGGGCAATAATGAGTGGTTTAAGCGATCTAATTGCTATATCCACCAAGGTACCAAGGTAAGTTCAACTAAAGAACATAACCAGTATATCTTGATTCCCCAGAGAGTGAGTCAGCAAGTCAATGCACTCTCCCCAAGCAAAGCTATACTTCCAGCCTTAAGGAAGTTGAGTATCCCCCAGCAGATCTCAACATTCCCCGGCACATCATACAGACATTCTTAACAAGCATCCCCGGCAGTCTTGATCTAAGATTGTTCCCCGGCGGTATACCCGACATTCAGTGGAATCCCTTCCCCAATACAGTTCAAAGATTTTCCCAGGAGATTCCAGTCTGAAGATTCCCCCAGGAAAGTTTGAATCATCTCCCTAGCAGGAAGCTTATCCCCAGTAGATTCTGGAAGTTTCCCCCCTGCAGAGCACGAACGCGTCCCCCGGCTTTATTCAAAGGTTATTTCCCTACCAAGATATAACTGGGTTATCCTCAGCCAAAAGCCACGGAAAGATCGTCCCCGACGAAGGATTACTATCCCCAGCGGAGTCTATTAACACTTCCCACAAAACAACGGTATCCCCAGCGGAGTTATCAACATCTCAGCAGAATACCTCTCCTCCCACAGAGTATTGTTCTCCAGCAAGATCGCTAGAGTAGTTATTCCCCGCAGAGTAATCCATTCGCCAAGTTTATTCCCCAACGGAGTCATCTTCTCCTACCGATATTCTTGCAACTATCATCCCCAGCGGAAACAACAAAGCACTATTCTCCAACATCAACCCAGGATGTGACTTCCCGACACCCGTCAAGGATTTACTTTCCTAGACAAAAACATACATTCATAAACATCACATACATCATGATACATGCATAAACGCATCACACAATCTCATTTACATTGAGAACATCATTGCTTGATCCATATCATGCATTGCATATGACTGACCTTTACCTTTCAGGAAAGATCCAGTCAAGTTCTCAACTATGTCCAAGACCTTCTCTGGTTCAGTTAAATCGACCCTAAGATTTTTCTGATTCTTATCCAGTCAAAGGCCTTCTCTGGTTCAGTCAGATCGACCCTAAGATCTCCCTGATTCTTATTCCAGTTGAAGATTCCAAGACCTTGCCTGGTTCAGTTAAATCGACTCCTAAAGATTTTTCTGATGCCGATCCAGTCAAAGGCCTTCTCTGGTTCAGTCAGATCGACCCTAAGATCTCCCTGATTCTTATTCCAGTTGAAGATTCCAAGACCTTGCCTGGTTCAGTTAAATCGACTCCTAAAGATTTTTCTGATTCTTATCCAGTCAAAGGCCTTCTCTGGTTCAGTCAGATCGACCCTAAGATCTCCCTGATTCTTATTCCAGTTGAAGATTTCAAGACTTTCGCCTGGTTCAGTTAAATCGACCCTAAGATTTTTCTGATTCTTATCCAGTCAAAGATATTCCAAGACCTTAGTCTGGTTCAGTTAAATCGACTCCTAAAGATTTTTCTGATTCTTATCCAGTCAAAGGCCTTCTCTGGTTCAGTCAGATCGACCCTAAGATCTCCCTGATTCTTATTCCAGTTGAAGATTCCAAGACCTTGCCTGGTTCAGTTAAATCGACTCCTAAAGATTTTTCTGATGCCGATCCAGTCAAAGGCTCTCTCTGGTCCAGTTAAATCGATTCCTAAAGATTTTCCTAATGAAGACTCAGCAAAAGACATCCAGGATTCTCTCATCGTTACTATTGAGGTAGTAATCGTCCAAGGTTCTCTCATCGTCCTGTTGAGATAGTAACCATCCCTGATTCATTCATCACCTTTTGAAACTCCAGACTCGACTCCTGCATCTCGCCAGAGCACGTCTGAAGAGGCTTAAGGATTCAATTCCTATAACCAGTCATGGCACATCTACACAAAGAGTCTGAAGACCAGCTCCTGTAACAGGCCAGGTAATCATTTTCTTTTTCAGGTACGCAAGTTCTCGCTAAGGAATCTCTTACGCGATCTACACCAAGATGTCATCTATAAGCCCATCCACCTATCCATCAATCTCCAAATGGCATCTGTAAGCCCATTCCCACCATCACACTGCCAACATGTGAGCGCAAATTTCTGGGCACTCTAGTGTTCAATCATCTTCCACCTTCGGATTACGAAAGGCACGCCAGCCAATCTACATACTCAGGTCTAAGAAGATTGAATAGGGGCAACTGTTGTACCCCAAAATTTACCCTCCCATATTCTCCAAGATTTGCTAAGAGCATGCTTCAAAATCTCCCAAGAGTTGCACAGTCCAATGGCCTCCTAACAGTCAAAAATTAGGGTTTTGGTTCCGGCAAAGAAATTGAAGTTTCCAAGGGCCCAAACAAAGTCCCACATGCCTATAAGCATTGTCAAGCATCCTCATGTCAAGTTTCAAGACTCACAACACAAGATTGCACAGTCAAAAACCCTAATTGCTTCACAGTCAACTGCAGGGGTAAAATGGTCATTTGACAGTCAAAAGTCAAAATTTTTGGTCAACATCTTATTTTGAAGCCACAAACATCATTTGATCAATTCTTGATCATGATTCTCAAGGTATGGCTCAAAAAGTCTCAAGATGCAAAAGTTTCTATTTTTGGACAGTTGGAAAAGTCAACTGCAAATTGACCAGGGCATAACTTCCACATGGTTTATCATAAAAATTCCATCCAAAGCTCATTTTGAAGAGAATGACATTTCCTACAACTCCTCTTCACACTTCAAGTCCAAGAAATGCTCTCACAAAAAGTTATCAATCTCAACATTATAGGTCATTTTCAAAAGTCAACAAAAAGACACTTCAAGTCAAAGACCATAACTTGATATTGGTAAATAAAAATGACATGGGACCAAAGGCATTGGTTAGAGGACTTCAAGACCTTTCCAAAATGTCCAAGAACATGATCAAAGCTTAAACATTGAGCAAGATATGCCTTGTGGAAGTTGGGAAATTTTTGGGAATTTTGAAAAGTCAACTTTGCTTCAAATGCCTCAAAATTGCTAATGGGCCTCAATTTCTTCCAAGAATCATCACCCAAAGGCCATGCACGACCCATTGACATCCAAGGAAGTTATTTTATAATTTTTGATTAATTATTTGAATTATTATTATTATTAATTCATTTAATTAAAATAAAATATGACAAAAATAGCAAATCATGTTTTCCAAATCTTTTTATACAGCATATTCACTCTTTATGAGCTCAAGATTTCGTGCACACTCAAAAGGGAAAGAATCTTCAATGATTGGCATGAGATTGGTATGGAAAAGATTCAAAAAAAGATGCTTGAAAGTCAAATATTGAAAGGCATTAAAACATGGATCATGGGCTTTGTTTTTGACCTAAAATCATTCCTCATACATATACAAAGAAACCCTAATGCTCAAGAGGAAGCAAGCTGCGCAGAAGCATCAAGATAAAACTTGCATTTTTTCACAAAAAATCTCAAATCTGTTTTCATAGTTGCAGTGTGATTCAAGGTCTCAAAGGCATTCCAATAGACTCCTGACACTACCAGGAATCTTTCCCAACCAAAGCTAAGTCTCCATACTCGAAGAAGTGGTAGAACACGGTCGCCCTGTTCATGAAATTTTCCTTAATCGTATTTTAATTTACATGCCATATCAATGCATTTTAATGTTTAATTTGTACTAACATGATCATTCCAAAGCTAATGGTACCATTCAATTGAAGAATGGTTTCCTGTACAAGAATACACCATTGATGCTTGTTAGGGTTTCAGAAACCTCAAAAGAGGGGTTTACGTATCTGGAAAAATCAGACCATGAAACTGGGACCAATGAACTCGTGACATTCCCAGGAAGCCAAATCACTCATCGCGCCTTTTTTATGCTTGCTCAAATTCTATTCGCTATTATTCGTTGTTTCAGTTTGTGGGGGTTTAAAACCCCCGCTATCTGCTTATCTTACAGGTAAAACGATGAAGAAGATGCTAGCGTGTTGGAACATGATTGGAGCATTTGAATCTGGCGCGTTTTTTTTTATTGTTTTATATCATTAGCTTTATTTCCTCATTATAATATTTGTGTCCCATTATATTATCAAAGAACGCAAGCAGCACAACTGGCAAAGCATTAACCTGGTAAACGCAGGGACCTGGGTTCGATTCCCAGGTCCCCCCCTATATATTTCATACTTTTTCTTGTAACATGCTTCTATGCAGCTTTCATCCAAAGGAGCATCATACACCCAACACCTTGGCGCGCCACATGTCCCTAGGGGTCAATCCAAAGGTCAGGATCTGGAGTCTATCATATGCATTAGTCAGCTGTTCCTCACACGCGCCAGAAAAGTCAACCAGGCCTGATTCAGTGGGCCAAGAATGCTCCAAACAAACCTCCATAATTGGGTCAACAACCCCTCTTGTTTGTATTTCTTTCTCTCATTCTTTTTCTATTTTTTTATTTGTTTTAATTTAATTATTTTCTTTTAATCCCTCAAATTAATTTTAATAATACAAAAATACAAAAAATCAGAAAAGTCAAAAATAAAAATATATATTTAATTTAATCCATTAATAGTTTTTGTAAATAAATTTAATAATCAATTTAGTTTTAATTTAGGGTTTTAATTTTAATGTTTTTTCTTAAATAACTAAAATACATAAAAAATTAGGTTTAGCATTTTCATTCTTTTTCTCAATAAATAAGTTTTTTTTTCTTATTATAATTATTATTAATTATTAATTAATTTTGTAAATAAACTTGTAATTAAATAACTAGTGTAAATTAGGTCAAAACTTAAACATTTTCTTTAATAATTAAAAACAATTTAGAATTAGGGTTTTATTTAATTCCAAACTTTAATTAATTTTCTTTATTTCCATAAAATACCAAAAAAACATAAAAATAACTTCCTTTTCTCATTAAATCATTAATTAACCTTTAATTTTAATTTAATTTCTTTAAAGGGTCCAACGCCCGTGTACCTTCGATTATAATTCCTTTTCGCGCGTTTGCTTTTATTTTTCTTTTTTTTATCTTATGTAATTGCCCCAAAGCTTTGTAATAGATAATTAGGACATTTACTTTCCGCACCATTTATTCAAATCGGGTTTTGTTAATTTGGCGATGTATGGACCCGCGCCTTGTAATAGCGTAGGACCTTTATTTTTCCGCATCTTTATTTCCGCACCCCTTAACTGCTAATCACATGAAAGAATGTATGCCCAAATAAAATCAAAGTGTAGCTCACCCAATACATGATCAAGATAAATAATAACTGAAAATGACACACAATTCACACACCACTTCTAGGGTACGCCTCACTGTTGCCTTGCCCCTCGAAACGTGGTCGTCGAGTAGAGGACATTTTAGTAAGTCCTCATGTCCATGAACATGGCATGAGGGTAGCTTCTAAGGTGTCCTACTATTGCTCTGGTGATCACACTGTCCCTAAACTCGAATTGACCCGAACACCTCCAACGGTGGTGCTACCTACCTCTCAATGGTGGGATAACACTACCTTAAGGACATTTACACAGACTAATTCCTTAGGGTAGGTAGATGACTCGTAGATACTTGCTCTAATTCAAAACAAATCAAAAACTTCTTTTCACACCGACACTTTCAAAAAGCTTTCAAAAACAATTTTTCAAACACTCTTGAGGACTGATACAAGAGTCGAATTGAAATTTTAAACGAAACTTTTTCAAACCCACTCACATTTTGAAAAGCAAACAAACAATTTTGAAAACAAAAATGAGCAAGTATCTAAGAGCCCATGGATAACCATGGATAGAAAGGGTGGTAACACCTTTCCTTTATATAAATCTACCTCCCGAACCGAGAGCAATCTCATAAGGAATTTTTCTGTGCTTTTGTCCTTTCCTTGTTGGAGAAAATAAAAGACGGTGGCGACTCTTGCTTCCGCGACATTTCGCGAACCAGCGTTAAACAGTCAGTTCCAGATCTACCGATCACAGATAGCAACATCTAAAGGAGAAGGAAAATAACATTTAAGACCTTTTGAGTAGGTAGGTTGCTCCTAGTTGCTCGCTTACTCACAACAAAAACATTTTATACACCAACACTCTCATTTTGAAACATTTCAAAAGACAAACACTTTGTGCATATTCTTATAGTGACGAGAACCATTACAAAGACACCTTTTCAAAATCACTTTCAAAAACACATTCCACAAACACTTCTTTGAACTATTTTCAAAACAACACTTTATACGCGTTCTTATAGAAACGAGAACCATTACAAAGACATTTTCAAAGTACTTTCAAAAAACACACACAAGAACATTTTCAAACAAAAGCAAATGACCTAGCAAGCAACTAAGATCCCGTAGATAACTACGGATGAAAAGGGTGCTAACACCTCCCCTTTTCATTACCTCCCCCCCGAACTCAAGAAATAATCTCGAAAGGTCTTTCTTGTTCTTTTTAACCTTTCCTTTTGGATAAAAGAAAAGTCGGTGGCAACTCTTGCTATCCGCAACAATTGCGATCAAACGCAAAACACCCAAGTCAGTTCTCCTACCGTGTTACACACAAAATCACACATAATTCACAAATAATTTGATAAAAATGAATAATTAAAAATGAGGTGTACAAGCGGTACCACACGTATACAACACCATAGTAACTTTATTGACATAAAATACATGAGTTATTCATTCAGTCGGGTGGGGTATTTATCGTGATCCCAATCTCGATGTATATTTGGTTGGTGGATCCTGATGAGATATGTATATTTGTTATGTGGATCAACATGTAAAGTTAAGTAGATTACCTCAGTGAGATGAGCATAAAGTTTTTAGTTGGTACTCGTTCATGCGAGATGGGTGTGAGATACACAGGTGGATGTTACAAATAGACCCTGGTCCGATTAGAATGGTAGAGGGAGACTTGGTAATTTAGACTGGAAAACCAGTGATATTAGTATCTCACTTCATGTATTTTAGAATTTTATTGGAGTGTCCAATACCAGTCATTAACACCATGATTTGGTGTACTAGACATGTGAAGGGAATTATCTAACACGTGATTTAGAGCTAATTGTGATTGTATATGAACTCAAGGCGTGGAGATGCTACCTTTATGGGGTGCACTTTGAGATGCTTAGTAATTGAAAAATTCTAAAGTATTTATTTGATCAGAGGGGATTAAATATGTGTCACAATAAATGGATAGAATTTATGAACGACTATGAATTTGAGTTCAAGTACCACCTTAAGAAGATCAACAAAGTAGCATATGTATTGGGCAGAAATGAAATACATATAGTAGAGTTGATGATGTTGGAATACAAATTGTTGAAGGAATTATGAGATCTCAATCTAGAGTTCACATGGGCTTTGGAGGGAGTTCCAATTAGTCATGGAAATATCATATGTGATCTTAGGGAGGGAATGAGACAAGCCTAGACTGCCAAGTTAAACATCCAAGTTTCATCTAATCGATAGACGGAGTTCTTTTGTATAGTAGGAAAATGTGTATGTAGGATGAATCATGGCTAAAGACAGTAACCCTAAAGAAGGCTCACAAGAGAACTTACACCATTTATCATGATTCTTCTAAGATGTAGCAAGATATGAAGAATGATCCCTGGTGGCCAAAAATGAAATAAGACATAGCAAAAAATTTGGTTAGATGTGTAGTATGTCGATAAATGAAAACTAAACACCAGAGACGGGGAAGTATGTTTCAACCTTTGGAGATGCCTGAGTGGAAATGGGAGAACATTTCCATGGAGTTCATAGTATGGTTACCTTGTTAGATTAACAACCATGACTCAATTTAAGTAATAGTAGACTATTTTACCAAGTTGAATTATTTCCTTTCCATCAAGACTACCTATAATACTATTTAGTTATCCTGGCTACTCTTGCAACGATAGCGTGATTGCATGGAATATTGACCAATATTGTATCTGACCGAGAACATAAATTTTCTTCTAGATTTTTGGAGGCTTTCCATATACAATATGGACTATATTAAATCTTAGTACGACTAACCATCGTCAATCTGATGGCCAAACAGAGACAACTATCTAGATCGTTAAAGACATGTTGCAAGAATGTATCCTAGAAAGTGGATGAAGTTGGAATAAACACTTGTCATTGATTGAATTTGCCTATAGAAACAGTTATCACTCGACTATTAGGATAGCACCATATGAGGTGTTATACGAAAGGAAGTGTAGAATGCCTTTGGGTTAGGCGCAAGTTGGAGATAAAGGAATTCTTGGACCAGATATAATCCAAGAGACCACATAAAAGATAAGGGTCACCCAAGTAAAGATGAAGAAATTTCAAGATCGACAAAAGAGATATAAGATAGACGTATGTTGTACCCTAAAATTTTCCCTCCCATATTTCTTAAAAAAACATTTAAATTGAGGTCCTCAAATTGCTCAAGGAAGTCCAAGGGTTGACCAGACAAACTCTCTCCTAAGGCAGTCTACCTCAAATTAGGGTTTCAGTTTGCACCAAGATGCTTGGATCCAAAGGGTACCAAATTATCACCATTTCCCTAATATGTTCACAAGATCATTCATGTCATGTTTCAAGCCTTGCAGAGGAAGTTTGCTCAGTCAATTGCTCAAAGGCCTGATAATCGACTGTGCTAGGGCAAAAGTCAATTGTGGCCCACATACAGTCAAACTTCAAGATTTTTGGTCAACATTCTCATTTTGAATTATTATTCATCATTTGATCAAGGTTTGATCATGATTCCTCAAGGATTGCTCACAATTCATCAAAACCCAAAAGTTGCAAAATTAGGGTTTTGTAGAAAAAGTCAACTCAACTTTGACCAAGCATAACTTTCTCATACGTTATCAAAAATGACACATCCAAAGCTCATTTTGAAGAGGATGAAATTCCCTACAATTCACCTTCATCTCCAAAGTTCAAAATATGCTCTCACAAGAAGATATAGATTTGGACATTATAGGTCATTATGAAAAGTCAACAAAAACATCTTTTTTGTCAAAGCTTCATACATGAACATGGAAGACTCAATTGAGATGAGACCAAAAAGGTTGCTTAGAGGACATCTTAAGCTTTCTAAAAATTAAAATAACACCTCTCTAGGTATAAAATTGAGGAAGTTATGCATTGGCAAAGTTGACCTTTTTTGCAAAATTGCCAAAAGTCAAAAGTGGTCAAAATTGCATTTTTTGTCAAATGGGCCCAACTTTTTATGCTTGCATTGAGTTTGTAACATGATCCAAGACCCATGATCTTTCCCATTTTTCATTCTGTTATTTTTGTCATTTATTTTGATTTTATTTCAATTAAATAAAATCATGAAAATATCAAAACTAATCAAAGCTTGAGATTTTATGCATGTTTAGGCCTGTTATACAACTAGAAAGAGAATAAAATCGTGCAAGCTTCATTTGGATACAAAAAGATTGGATTTGGATTGATTTGGAAAGATTTGCATAAGGATAAAATCATGGTTCAATCATCTTAATTAAAAAAGATTTGAAGCAAATTTGTAACCTAATTCATTATAGGGTACATATAGAACAAGTGCAGATCAAAAGAAAGGGGATTGGAGGCGTGCAAAGGTGAAAACAACTTTAAAAAAAATCAAGAAAACTTGCAAACTATTTTCTCAGTTCCAGGCTTCCTCAAGCCATTCCATTCATACAAATCACTTCCTGAACATTCTAGGATCCTTTTGCAATCATTAACAAGCCTCCTAACACCCAGAATTGCACTGTAAGCATCTCACGACATCCATGCTTTCTTGAAATCGTATATCACAATTCTGGTATTAGTAGCATGATTTATTTGCATATTCTTAATTCTTGAATCATTTGCAAGCTAATGGTTATGTTCAATTGCATTTTCATTAACTGTACAGCAAGATGCCATAGTTAGGGTTCTTGGCTCGTTTTTGGGGTTTTTTTTACAGGTACAATTGGCCTTGGATAAGGGTACCATGATGCTCGTGAGGTTGCCACGAGTTGATTGGTACCATTGTTGTGTATTTATCATGCTTGTACAGGATTTTGAAGAAGCCCAGTGTTATACCTACACTACACCCCTTAACCGTAGGTAAAAGTTGCAGAACTTTTAGCAACGGGGGGAGGAAGAAGAAGGGTAGCGTGGCATCTTGTGACTGGCCCATTCAAATATGCACGCATTTTGATAAACATTGTTTTGTTTTTTTATATAATGATTGTTTGTTGTTCTATGTACAAGAAAACAAGCTAGCTCAGATGGTCAGCGTGCAATGGAAAATGCCAAAAGGCTTGGGTTCGATCCCCAGGTCCCCATATTTGTTCAATATTATTTTCTTTTACATGATCAGGTATACGTGCATACAATGAGTCTACCATATGCCCTCAACGCCCAGCCACCAGATCATCAACAAGGCAGATCCAATGTCTTCTCCCTGAAAGTCCACCATGGACATCAGTCAACCTAGCAACATGGGATCTGGAGAAGTCAAAAGGGCCAAGGAGTTTTTGGGCCCAGTATTACAATTGACACCCCCTTTTTTGTTGAAACAACCAGGCCCATTTATTTTTCTTTTATATTTTCCATTTTATTTAATTTCTTTATTTAATTTAATTTATTTTCTAACCACAAATTAATTTCTTTTCTTACAAAAAATCATAAAATCAATTTAACCAATTTAGAATTTAGGTTTTATTTTATTTTATTAAATTAATTTTATATTAGTTTTAATTTTAGGGTAATTCTAACTTTTTTATAAATATTTAAAATGAATTAGAAAAATTAGGGTTATCATATGATTTAATTTTTATTTCTTTTCTCAATAAAATAAAATACAAAATAGGTTAAATTAATTATTTTTCTTAATTTAAATTAATTAGTAATTAGTTTTCTTTATTTATTCAATTAAACTCTATTTTTCTCAAAATAATGCAAAAACCACAAAAATATGATTTTTTTTCTTTCAATTAGGTTTAGACGGGGTCAAAACCTATTGTTTTTCTCGTTCTCGATTCATCGCGCGCATTTATTATTTTTACGATATTAATGTAACTACTCATGGTATGTAATAGTTTAATTAGGATTTTCTTTTATTTATCATTTCACGGGTTTTTTTGGCTATGTAATTAATCTCCTACCCCGAAGCCTTGTAATAGCGTAGTTTTTATTTTCCGCGTTCTAATTCTTGCAAATATCAATTGTTAGATGTATGATAACAGGATTGCATGACAAGATTGTATGTTAATTTAAAATGGTTTGCAAACCCTAATGTACAAATATAATAACTGAAATCAAATCACTCGCACATGCGCACTCCTAGGGCATACTCTCACTTCAGTTGCCTTTGGTAAACGATCGTTAAGTATAGGGTGTCTTAGTGGTTGCCCTCTTGTCTAAACAAAGATCAAGTGTCCCGTTCTGAAATGTTGCCTCAGAAAGGTTGCCTCGGAAATGTTGCCTCGAATATGATCTTAAGACATTAGGGTTATTACTAAGACGTCCTAACATTGCTTTCGTGATCGTACGTCCCTTTCGAATTGACCCTTACAACTCCAACGATGGTGCTACCTACTCCTTAATAGTAGGATAGCACTGTCTAAAGGAAACAAGAACATAAACATTCTTTTTTCGAGTAGGTAGATGCTAGTAGGTACTTGCTCAAAATAAACTTTTTCACACTTACACTCTTTTCGAACAAAGTTTTCAAAAACACTTCGTAACACTCTTGAGGACTGATACAAGGGTTAAAACGAAGTAAAACAAAAACTTTTCAAAATACACAAACACATAAGCAATTTTTAAAATGATGAGCAAGTACCTAAGAGCCCGTAGAAAACTACAGATAGAAAGGGTGCTAATACCTTCCCTTCCTATAATCTACCCCCCGTACTCAAAATCTCGAAAAGGAATTTTTCTATGCTTTTGTCCTTTCCAGTTGGATAAAATAAAAGTCGGTGGCGACTCTTGCTTACCGTGACATTTTGCAAACACAAACGCAAAACTCAAACCAGCATTTTCAAAATAGTCGGTTCTGCCACCGTATCACAGAACTGGAGACTCTGCTGGGGAATAATAAGTGGGGTATACCTTAGGATTAGCTCATCATAAATTGCTTCTCTTGTTTGTTTTGGTTGCTTTACTATTAAAGGGTTTTGTATTGGGAGTTACTATGGATCCTAACCCAGATCTGGGGGACTCCTTTTAGGTAAGTAGCAATAAAGTGTGAGGGAACTGTACGGTGTAGACCGATACGGTTGAAGCAGTAGCTACGTTGATGTGGCACATTGGTTGGTACCGGTATCCCTTGTGGAGAAACGAGGAGAATACGGGGCCGCTATGTGTGTCGTTAAGCATCAACTGACCTTAGAACCTTTAATCGACCAACTTGGCCATTGGGAAGTAGTGAGATAGCCGGCCTCGGTGTAAAGCTGAGAACTGGTTGATACTCGATACTACACTCATTGAGACCATACTCTCGAGATAGTTCCGGCTGCAAGAAAAGATTGCGTGAGCTGAAACCATGATCGATGGAGGATGGTCAGTGATATTGAGAACCTCTAGAACCCGGTTACTATTGCTAGGACAGGTTGAAACCAACTTAACTTCAAGAGGGTAATACCTAGACCCCATGCAAGCCTTAAACTAAAGGGATTTTGTGTGACTTGTTTGCCTTTGCCATGTCTGTTATCTGCTATACCTGTTGTTTGTTTTATCATGACATCATGCATCATAACATAGCATGCATACTTCATTTTACTAACCATTTCAAAGACCGAGGGGATTTATCTTTGTTTTGTTTTGCAGATAATGGCTTTCGTGCGCAGAAACACCATCTGAGTTAACTTTGTGCAAATACCTGCTCAACTCAAAGAGTTAGCCACAAGAGTTTCTGAGACTTCTTCATTCATTAAGAGACATGGTCAGCTTCTTATCCTGGTCACCTCAAAGTTTAATGAGCAGATGATGAGTGTGCTTTTCCAGTTCTTCGATCTTGTGCATCATTGCTTCACCTTTCCAGATTATCAGCTGGTTCCCACTATGGAAGAGTTTTCTCACTTATTGGGCATATCCATCCTTGAGAAGATGCCCTTCATAGGTTTGGAAGAGACTCCTAGACCAAAAGACATTGCTTCAGCTCTGCATCTGACATAGGCTGATGTAATATCCAACTGGGAGACACGAAGCGGGGTTGAAGGTTTCTTAGCCAAGTTTCTGATAGATCAAGCTCAAATATTCTGGGATAACTTGGATTTTCAGGCTTTTGAAGACATCGTGGCTCTCCTTATCTATGATTCGGTTCTTTTCCCGAATCCAGATTCCTTCATAGATGTGAATGCGGTTAAGATCTTCCTGTCTCGCAATCCTGTGCCTACTCTTCTGGGTGATATCTTGCATACCCTATATACTCGTACTGTGCGAAGAAGAGGGACTCTCATGTGTTGCATGCCGCTGCTGGCGAGGTGGTTTATTTCGCACCTCCCCAAATCTGTGTTGAAGAATGAGGAAGGTTTAGGATAGTCTTACAGAATAATGACACTTGCCCATACAGACATTCTTTGGAGTTCTAAGGCTATGGAAAGCACTGCTGTCATTGACCAATGTGTGGAATACCCTATTGTCCCGTTGCTTGGAATCTGAGGAGGAATAACCTACAGTCTTTGTTTAGCTTTGCAACAATTCGGTCGGGCTTGGAGAGACGGTCCTCATGAGCTACTTCTTACATATATTGTATTTGACTACAAGGAGGACGTTGACGAGCATCGCCGAAAGTTTATACGAGCTCGGGGCATGGTGAACAGATCTGACCCTTAAGAACTAGGACCCAGGACTTCACTTCTTATGCAGCCTTATCTCCAGTGGGTTAGAGCTCGTTCTCAGAAGCTTGGTATGCCTTATGAAGCTGTGTTTCCAGTGATTGTGGAGCCCACCAATGAACAGGGCATTCCTTATACAGTCCTTTATCCCTACATGCCCATTGATCTTGGGGCATTGAAGAGATCCTGGATTCAGCTGAAAGAGGAGAGGGATACCTACCGGGAAAAGTACCATGAGCAAGAAAGGAAGATCTTGAAGCTCACCAGGCAACTCGAGAATGAAAGAACGATCAATCACTACGTCAGTACCAAGGGGAAGCGTCCATGGGATTTTTGATTCTGCTTTTTCTAGTTTAGATTTGTTTTTCATTTATTTCTTTGTAACGCCTCAAAGGCATTGTTGAACCCTTTTACAAGTTTAATCTAATAAAGTTTGTTTATTTTTTGGTTTGCAAATTTAAATCTCCCAAAGTTTTTGAAATCATTACATACGCATCCCATTATCATGCACACCATTACAGGTACCATTACAGGTTTCTCATCTTCTTCGCTGTTTATTTTAGCAGAAATGTCTTCCAATCAAGCTATCAAAGATCTTCAGGCACAAAATGCCCAATTCCAAGAGATGTTCTTGAGCTTGGCGAAAGGGCAAGAGGACTTGAAAGCTCTCATTATGAAAGAGAAAGAGAAGAAGAAGAAGAAGAAGAAGAAGAAGAAGAAGAAGAAGAAGAAGAAGGTCGTTCTTCTGAGTATGGGCAAAAGGTTTGGGGATAGGTTGAAACAGCAACCTGATCTGTCCTTTTCATCCAAGGGAGGGGAGAACCAAGAAGAAGAAAAGGGCCTCAGTCCTGCAGTTTCTAATAATGATACGGATTATGATGAGGAACAGTATCCTCCTGTCGAGGATAGGTACAAGAAACTTGAAGACCGACTGAGTACTATGGAGATTCAGAAGATCCCTGGTTTGGATTTTGGATAACTGGGACTGGTATCTGGAGTGGTGATCCCTCATAAGTTCAAAGCTCCGGTTTTTGCTAAGTACGATGGAGTATCTTGTCCAAAACTCCATCTCCGCTCGTACGTCAGAAAAATCTAACCCCACACTACTGATAGAATTTATGGGTGCACATCTTTCAAGATAGTCTGTTAGGGACTCAGCTTGAATGGTTTTATCAATTGGAAGGAGCTAATGTACGAAACTGGTAGGACCTTGCTGCTGCTTTCTACAGGCAGTACCAATATAACGCCGACCTTGCTCCCACTCGTACTAGCTTCAGGGTATGTCTATGGGTGCAAGAGAAGGATTTAAGGACTATGCTCAGAAGTGGAGAGACTTAGCTGGAAGAGTCCAACCCCCTTTGTCTGACAGGGAATTGGTCGACATGTTTCTGGGGACGCTATCTGGTCTATTTTTCAATCATCTGATCGACAGTTCGTCGTCTAGGTTTACTGAGTTGATTTTGACTGGAAAAAGAGTAGAAGCTGATATCCGAAGTGGTAAAATACATAAAGATACTTCATAAGGTGCAGTAAAGAAGCCTTTCACTGGTAAGAAAGAAGCTAGTGCAGTCTACGGCCTGAGGGGCCAAAGCAGATCTGAACACCATCAAGCAGTAAATGCAGTAGTAATATCAAGACCCAGAGTTGCTCCACAATGCAACAATAAACAAAGGGTGGAGAGACCACAAATACAGTTCACTCGGCTCAATATGACCTTGGCTCAGATTCTACCACAATTATTGAAGACCAACCTGGTTACTCTGAGGGAAGCCCCGAAGAATCCTAACACCACATCTCCGCTATATAACCTGAATGCCCGCTACGCCTATCACTCTGATGGTCCAGGTCATGATACAAACAACTTTTGGGCCTTGAAGAATAAGGTACAAGACTTGATCGAGGCCAAAGAGATTGAGTTTGACGCTCCGGAGAAGCCCAACGTCATAACTGCGCCCATGCCCAAGCATGACTCGGGAATCAATGCTATTGAGGTTGTCTCCGCCACAGAAGATGCTGATGATGAGAACTCGGATATCGACAGCTGGATTTACCGGACTACCAACGGTGGATTGAACAACTGGACAACTAAGGACTTCGTACCCGTTTCTTTTATTACACAGTAATAGACTTTTGTTTTGAGATTTGTAACAGACAGTTTGAAACTTTACGGCCCGATGCCTTGCCCGATGCACTTTGGCTTTGTTTGTGAGGGCTTATTATTTGTCATTTTCATATATCATCAATAAAGCATTGGACGTTTTCTTGCATTACAAATTTTACGCTCCTTGTTTTTCTTTTCTATCTCGCACTTTATCAAAACAGGTATTGTCTTACACACACTCACATATCATAATGCAGATCCACATCCACTATGGATTGCATTGATAACAACTCTGCTACTGCCAGTTATAACTTCGAAAATCCGATCAACCAAGCCGAGGACGAAGGTGAGGATGATTGTGAAGTGCCTGGGGAACTTGATAGATTGTTACTACAGGAAGAGAGGGCCATACAGCCCCATGAAGAGCCAGTTGAACAAGTGAATTTGGGTACAGAGGAAGACAAGAAAGAGGTCAAGATAGGTGCGAATCTAGAACCTAGTGTCAAGCAATGGTTGATAAAGATGCTACGCGACTATGTTGAGATCTTCGCTTGGTCTTATGAAGATATGCCTGGTTTAGACACCGATATTATGGTTTATCGCCTACCAACTAAAGAAGACTGTCCTCCGGTAAAGCAGAAGGTTCGTCGTATGCGCCCTGAGATGTCTGAGAAAATCAAAGCTGAGGTCATGAAACAGTTTGACACCGGATTTCTAGTTGTCACTTCTTACCCGCAGTGGGTCGCCAACGTTGTTCCAGTGCCCAAGAAGGATGGTAAGGTATGGATGTGTGTGGACTATAGAGATCTGAACAGGGCGAGCTCCAAGGATGACTTCCCACTCCCTCACATTGATGTTCTAGTCGACAACACCGCGCAACATAAGATCTTCTCCTTTATGGACGGTTTTTCTGGTTACAATCAGATCAAGATGGCTCCCGAGGACATGGAGAAGACAACCTTCGTTACACAGTGGGGCACCTTCTGTTACAAGGTAATGCCTTTCGGGTTGAAGAATTCTAGGGCAACTTATCAGCGCGCCATGGTCGCTTTGTTCCATGACATGATTCACCATGAGATTGAGTTTTATGGTAATGACATGATAGCTAGGTCCCAGATTGAGGAAGAGCACCTAGACCATCTCCAGAAACTATTCGACAGGTTGAAGATGTACAAGTTGAGGTTGAACCCGAACAAGTGCACCTTTGGGGTAAGGTCTGGTAAGCTGCTAGATTTCTTCGTCAATGATAAGGGTATTAAGGTGGACCCTGCCAAGGTAAAAGCCATACAGGAGATGCCGACTCCCTACACAGAAAAGGAAGTTAGAGGCTTTTTGGGACATTTAAATTACATTGCAAGATTCATTTCACATTTGTCTGCTACTTGTGAGCCAATCTTCAAGCTACTGAAGAAAGATCAAGTAGTAAAATGGAATGATGAATGTCAGCCCGCCTTCGAAAGGATCAAGGAATACCTTCAAGATCCACCTATTCTGATGCCTCCAGTGGAAGGAAGACCTTTGATCTTATACTTGACAGTGGTGGATAATTCAATGGGGTGCGTGCTGGGGCAGCATGACGAGTCTGGCCGAAAAGAGCATGTTATTTACTACCTTAGCAAAAAGTTTACCGACTGCGAGACCCGATACTCGTTGCTCGAGAAAACTTGTTGCGCTTTGGCATGGGTTGCTCGTCGGCTGAGACAATATATGCTGACACACACCACCTTATTAATATCAAAGATGGATTCAATCAAGTATATCTTTGAGAAGCCTGTCTTGTCCGGAAGAATAGCAAGATGGAAAATGATCTTAACTGTAGTTGTTTAGGTATTGGCTTGCATTTTTGGTAAAACCCAAGTGTATGTGTGAATGTCATGACTGATGTCATAACATTCTAGTTTAGTTTGTACTGACTCATTAGGTATCTTTGCAGAAAAATATTGTAATTCAAGTACTGATGTTTATAAGTGTGTATCTGAGCATTTTGCAAAATGATCACATTTTGCTAAATCAGTAGACAGGTTTTCTCAGTTGTCATAACAGATGTTATGACATCCTGTTCTGAACTAACAGGTTTGCAGGTTGGATAAGTCTGAGTTTTTTCAGGAAAATAACTCAGTCTTTCCTGAACAGAATCCTGCGTTTTCTGAGGGGTAACCTAGCTCAACCCTAACCTGGTTAATAAAGTCCTGTGACCTGGTCTTTAGGTCAAACGGAATTAACCCTAGGTTTTTGTGGAAACCCTAACTGAAGTTGCAGCTGCTATATATTCAACAGAGCTGCTGTTTTGCATGGCATCCCTTTTATTGATCAGAAGATCATTTGTAATCTGTATAGATTTGATTATTGTACTCCAAGCAATTATCATTGTGATAAGTGACTTGGAATATGTTTCAAATTGTAAGGGCTGTGTAGCACTCAAAGCTTTGAAGCAAGAGTGTTTGAATGTTCCTTGACTAAAGCTGTGAAGCAGAGTCAAGTTAGTTGTGTGCATCACTCAAAGGTGTGAAGCACGAGTGATTGTGTTGCTTGATTAAAAAGCTGTGAAGCTTAATCAAGTGTTTGTTTTTGAAGAGTGTCTTCATCAATTCTTAAGTCAAATTGGTTTATGTATCACTGCTGTGATTGAGGGGGAGTGAGTAGGAACTCAGGTTTAAGTTGTACTTAGATTGGAATTGCATTGGGTAGGTCTTAAGTGAAGGAGATAAACTGGTTGGTTTATTCCTGAATTAACATCTCTTATAGTGGATTTCCTCCCTGGCTTGGTAGCCCCCAGAGTAGGTGTTGTTGCACACTGAACTAGGTAAACAATTGACTGTGTTCTTTATTGCTTTTGTATTTACTGTCATATAGTAAGTCAGATACGGTGTCATAACATTGAACGTGACATTGAGTATCTGCAGCCAGAATTTCAATTGGCATCAGAGCAGGCACCCTGCCTGTATTACTGGGTGAGATCTAGGGATATCACTTTCTGGCACTATGGACAAAGAAGGAGTTTTTGGAAATAGACCACCCATTCTAGATGGAACTAATTATGACTACTGGAAACCTCGTATGATTGCCTTCCTAAAATCTCTGGACAAAAAGGCTTGGAGAGTTGCTGACAAAGGATGGATTCATCCCACCGTAACTGAGAAAGATGGGACAATCAGTCTGAAGCCTGAGGAAGATTGGAGTAAAGAAGAAGATGATTTAGCCCTGGGAAATTCAAAAGCTTTAAATGCCTTGTTCAATGGAATTGATAGAAACATTTTCAGATTAGTACATCAATATGAACTGGCCAAGGAAGTTTGGGACACTCTCAAAATTACTCATGAGGGCACTTCCAAAGTAAAAATGTCAAGGCTTCAGATGTTGACTACCAAATTTGAGAATCTAAAAATGATGGAAGATGAAACCATTCATGAGTTTCACATGAACATCTTGGAGATTGCCAACACCTCAGGAGCACTGGAGAAAAGATGTCAGAAGAAAAACTGGTGAGGAAGATTCTCAGATCCTTGCCTAAAAGATTTGCAATGAAGGTAACTGCCATAGAGGAAGCCCAGGACATTAGCAAGTTGAAAGTGGATGAACTTATTGGGTCTCTTCAGACTTTTGAGATGGGAATCACTGATAATGGTGTCAAGAAGAACAAGAGCATATCACTTATGTCCAACACTGATGTTGAAGAAAACATTTCAGAAGCTGTAGCCATGCTTGGAAGACAGTTCAACAAACTCATCAAAAGAATAGATCCAAAGTCAAGGTCTAATGTTCATAACATTCCCTCTAACATTGAGAGTTCCAGCAGAAGACCAAGGTCAGAAGAGAAGGGAATTTAAGGCAGAGGAATTCAATGCCATGGTTGTGAAGGATATGGGCATATTCGAGCTGAATGTCCTACCTTTCTTAAGAAACAAAAAGGAATGACAGTTACTTGGTCTGACTGTGATTCAGAAAGTAATTCTGAAGAAGAGACTGCCAAACGAGTTACTGCTTTAACTGGTGTTTGTACCTCTGAAAGTGACATCAGTGATGAAGAGGTGACTTTTGAAGAACTGGCTGATACTTACAAGAAATTGTGTATCAGAAGTACTGAATTCTGTGTGCAGAATGAGAAACAATCAAAACTCATCATAAAGCTGGAGGCTGAAAAAAGGGCAAACCTTGAAACTATAAGTCATCTAGAAGGAGAAGTTCAATTGCTGAACTCACAACTGAATCAAATGACCAAATCTGTCAAGATGTTGACAAATGGAACAGACAAATTGGAAGAGATCCTTCAGGTTGGACAAAATGTGGGAAATAAATATGGACTAGGATTTATGGAAGCAACGAAATCTGGTACTGGTAAGCAAATGTCAAAACAGATGTCTCAACACAACTCTCGACATCAGGAACAGAGACATATGAGGAAAAGGTACCAAAGATGGAAATGTCATCATTGTGGGAGATATGGCCACATAAAGCCCTTCTGCTTCAGATTACATGGATACCCTAATCAGAACTCAGATGTCAAACCTAAGTCTAAAAAGGTACCACATGCTCCTAAATGGAAGAAAAAGGCTACTGCACTGATAGCTCACACTTCCCTGAGGGTCTCTGCAAAGGAAGACTGGTACTTTGACAGTGGATGTTCCAGACACATGACTGGAATCAAGAACCTCCTCAATAATGTTAAGCCTCACACCACCAATTTTGTGACCTTTGGAGATGGGGCTAAAGGTGAAATCAAAGGAGTTGGTGATTTGGACTGCCCTGGAGTTCCAAGTCTGAATGAAGTACTGCTGGTGAAAGGGCTGACCGCTAATCTCATTAGTATCAGTCAACTGTGTAATCTAGGATTCAAGGTCAATTTCTCAAAATCTGAATGCCTTGTAATCAATGACAAACAAGAGATAGTAATGAAAGGAGTCAGATCCAAAGACAACTGTTACTTGTGGGAGCCTAAGAACACTAATTTCTCATCTGTGTGTTCCATTGCAAAAGAAGAAAAAGAGGTGAAACTGTGGCACCAAAAACTTGGCCATCTTCATCTAAGGGGTATGAAGAGGATTATCTCCTTGGAGGCAGTCAGAGGGATTCCAAGACTGCAAATTGATGAAGGAAGAGTTTGTGGTGAATGTCAGGTTGGTAAGCAGACTAGGATGTCACATCCAAAGTCAAGACATCTGACCACCTCTAAGGTTCTAGAACTCCTCCATATGGATCTGATGGGACCAATGCAAGTAGAGAGTCTTGGTGGTAAAAGATATGCCTATGTGGTTATGGATGATTTTTCCAGATTCACCTGGATTAATTTCATTAGGGAAAAATCAGATGCATTTGAAGTTTTTAGAGAACTGTGCAAAAGAATTCAAAGAGAGAAGGAAGGATGTATTGTCAGAATCAGAAGTGATCATGGCAAGGAATTTGAAAACAGCAAGTTTGATGATTTCTGTTCTTCAGAAGGAATCAGTCATGAGTTTTCTTCTCCTATAACACCTCAGCAAAATGGAGTTGTGGAAAGAAAAAACAGGACCATACAAGAATCTGCCAGAGCAATGTTACATGCCAAAAGACTTCCTATGTATTTTTGGGCTGAAGCTATGAATACAGCCTGCTATGTTCATAACAGGGTCACCTTGAGAAAGGGAACCTCATCCACCATATATGAACTCTGGAAAGGAAGAAAACCAACTGTGAAGTACTTCCATGTGTTTGGCAGCAAATGCTATATTCTGTCTGATCGTGAACAAAGAAGAAAACTGGACCCCAAAAGTGATGAAGGCATATTTCTAGGATACTCCTCAAACAGCAGAGCTTATAGAGTATTCAACTCCAGAACCAAAACCATGATGGAATTAATAAATGTTATAATTGATGACTATCATGAAGAAATAGACGTTCCTTGTACTGTTGAGACATTCTTTGAGACTTCAACCCAACAGAATGACCTACCCAACTCCACCACAACAGAATCTGAATCAAAGGAAGCTAGCAAGATCCCTTCCATCAGAATTCAGAAGGATCATCCAAAAGAGCTCATCATAGGAGATCCCAATAGTGGAGTCATCACAAGATCTAGAGAAATCATCTCAAACTCTTGTTTTGTGTCCAAAATGGAACCAAGAAATGTCAAGGAAGCCTTAACTGATGAATATTGGATTGGTGCAATGCAAGATGAACTGAACCAATTCAAGCAACATGAAGTTTGGGAACTGGTTCCTAGACCTGAAGGAACTAACATCATTGGGACAAAATAAATATTCAAGAACAAGTCAGATGCTGAAGGAGTTGTCACCAGAAATAAGGCAAGACTTGTTGCTCAAGGATACACCTAGGTTGAAGGGGTTGATTTTGATGAAACCTTTGCACCTGTAGCCAGGCTGGAATCAATCATACTCTTGTTGTCAATTGCTTGTCTTCTGAAGTTCAAGTTATTTCAGATGGATGTGAAAAGTGCCTTTCTAAATGGGTACTTAAATGAGGAAGCTTATGTGGAACAACCTAAAGGTTTTGTGGATCCAACCCACCCTGATCATGTCTACAAATTGAGAAAAGCTCTATATGGCCTGAAACAAGCTCCTAGAGCATGGTATGACAGGTTAACAAAGTTTCTCTCAGACAAAGGCTACATAAAAGGAGGTTTGGACAAAACTCTCTTTGTCAAAACTGAAGGAGGGAAGTTGATGGTTGCCCAAATATATGTTGATGACATAGTGTTTGGAGGAATGTCAGAACATATGGTTAAACACTTTGCTGACCAGATGCAGGCTGAATTTGAAATGAGTCTCATGGGAGAACTAACTTATTTTCTTGGACTACAAGTCTCACAGATGGAGGACTCAATCTTCTTATCTCAAAGCAAGTATGCTAAGAATATTGTAAAGAAGTTTGGTATGGAGAATGCAAGTCACAAAAGGACTCCTGCTCCTACTCATCTAAAGCTTTCCAAAGATTCAAGTGGGGTTAAGGTGGATCAAAGTCTGTACAGAAGCATGATAGAAAGCTTGTTGCACTTAACTACCAGCAGACCTGATATTGCCTTTGCAGTTGGAGTTTGTGCTAGATACCAAGCTGATCCCAAAGTCAGTCATATCAATCAAGTGAAGAGAATTTTGAAGTATGTAAGTGGTACTTACAACTATGGATTGATGTATACTCATGGCTGTGAACCAGCTCTAACTGGCTACTGTGATGCTGATTGGGCTGGTAGTGCTGATGATAGAAAAAGCACCTCTGGAGGATGTTTCTTCTTGGGAAGTAATCTGGTTTCCTGGTTCAGCAAGAAACAGAATTGTGTGTCTCTTTCCACTGCTGAAGCTGAATACATTGCAGCTGGTAGTAGCTGCTCTCAAATGATATGGATGAAACAGATGCTCACTGAGTATAATGTCACACAAGATGTTATGACATTGTACTGTGACAATCTGAGTACAATCAACATATCCAAGAATCCCATTCAGCATAGCAGGACCAAACATATTGACATACGACATCACTTTATCAGAGACCTTGTAGAAGAGAAGACAATCAAATTGGAACATGTTGCCACTGAGCTACAGCTGGCTGACATTTTTACCAAGGCTCTGGATGCAAATCAATTTGAAAACTTAAGGGGTAAGTTGGGTATTTGCCAACATGAGGAATTGTAGCAATTAATTTTGCTTAAAACAAGGATCAAAGGAGTTATGCCTGTTCTGATTGGTTTAAAATTGTATTTTCTCATTTCCTACAATTCTTTTAAGAAGTTGAATAGACACTCCCTTGCTTCCTTCCCCTCTCGTCTCCTCATCAAAACCCAGTCTCTCAATCAGAATTTTCTCCTCAGTTGCTGTTGGTCCTCTAGGACTGTCAAAATGTCTCAAACACCATCATCATCCAATACGACTATTTCAACCTCTTCCTCTGATCAAGATTCTAGGACAATCTCTTCTTGTCTGGACTCTGAAGTTCTGGAGATCTCTTCTCGTAGAAAAGTGGGAACTAACCCCACCAAGGTCAAAGAGTTGAGAACAAGACATGTAGGAAAGCCCCAAGCTTCTGCCTCTGGTAATCCATCTCATCCTTCTTCTTCAGTTCCCCCTGAAATTGCAAATAGGGAAGGGACAGCCTATGTTAATCAAGCAATAGCAAAAATTGTTTCAAGAATTCTGAACGAGAACCACTCAGTTCCTGGCATTTCTGTTCCTCTGAACCAAGAAAGCTCAAATGCTGAAACAAATCCAGATGTCTCTAAGAATGTTGAGACATCAAACAAAGAGAAGAATGCTGACATTGCTCACAAGAAAAGAAAGAAGCCCGAATCCTCTGGATCTGATGACAGTGCTTGAAGGTTGGTTGCTGTTTGGTGGTGTTGCTGGTTGGTGCTGATATCTGGTGGAGTTTGGAAGTGTGTTCAGTTCTTTTTTTTCTGCTGCTCCTCTTATTAATTGTTTTTGGATAACTGTATAATCATTATGAACATGTATCTTTGGCCCATTTGTGGCTAAAGAGGGGGAGAATATTTTGGTACTTAATATGTACTTGCCAATTAGACATTCTATTTTTCTGCAGTCATTTATTTCTGCTGCTATCTATCTCTGATTGCTTAGGGTCTTTAGCCAAAAATCTGCCAAAGGGGGAGTTTGTAGTTGTTTAGGTATTGGCTTGCATTTTTGGTAAAACCCAAGTGTATGTGTGAATGTCATGACTGATGTCATAACATTCTAGTTTAGTTTGTACTGACTCATTAGGTATCTTTGCAGAAAAATATTGTAATTCAAGTACTGATGTTTATAAGTGTGTATCTGAGCATTTTGCAAAATGATCACATTTTGCTAAATCAGTAGACAGGTTTTCTCAGTTGTCATAACAGATGTTATGACATCCTGTTCTGAACTAACAGGTTTGCAGGTTGGATAAGTCTGAGTTTTTTCAGGAAAATAACTCAGTCTTTCCTGAACAGAATCTTGCGTTTTCTGAGGGGTAACCTAGCTCAACCCTAACCTGGTTAATAAAGTCCTGTGACCTGGTCTTTAGGTCAAACGGAATTAACCCTAGGTTTTTGTGGAAACCCTAACTGAAGTTGCAGCTGCTATATATTCAACAGAGCTACTGTTTTGCATGGCATCCCTTTTATTGATCAGAAGATCATTTGTAATCTGTATAGATTTGATTATTGTACTCCAAGCAATTATCATTATGATAAGTGACTTGGAATAGGTTTCAAATTGTAAGGGTTGTGTAGCACTCAAAGCTTTGAAGCAAGAGTGTTTGAATGTTCCTTGACTAAAGTTGTGAAGCAGAGTCAAGTTAGTTGTGTGCATCACTCAAAGCTGTGAAGCACGAGTGATTGTGTTGCTTGATTAAAAAGCTGTGAAGCTTAATCAAGTGTTTGTTTTTGAAGAGTGTCTTCATCAATTCTTAACTCAAATTGGTTTATGTATCACTGCTGTGATTGAGGGGGAGTGAGTAGGAACTCAGGTTTAAGTTGTACTTAGATTGGAATTGCATTGGGTAGGTCTTAAGTGAAGGAGATAAACTGGTTGGTTTATTCTTGAATTAACATCTCTTATAGTGGATTTCCTCCCTGGCTTGGTAGCCCCCAGAGTAGGTGTTGTTGCACACTGAACTGGGTAAACAATTGACTGTGTTCTTTATTGCTTTTGTATTTACTGTCATATAGTAAGTCAGATACGGTGTCATAACATTGAACGCGACATTGAGTATCTGCAGCCAGAATTTCAATTGGCATCAGAGCAGGCACCCTGCCTGTATTACTGGGTGAGATCTAGGGATATCACTTTCTGGCACTATGGACAAAGAAGGAGTTTTTGGAAATAGACCACCCATTCTGGATGGAACTAATTATGACTACTGGAAACCTCGTATGATTGCCTTCCTAAAATCTCTGGACAAAAAGGCTTGGAGAGGTGCTGACAAAGGATGGATTCATCCCACCATAACTGAGAAAGATGGGACAATCAGTCTGAAGCCTGAGGAAGATTGGAGTAAAGAAGAAGATGATTTAGCCCTGGGAAATTCAAAAGCTTTAAATGCCTTGTTCAATGGAATTGATAGAAACATTTTCAGATTAGTACATCAATATGAACTGGCCAAGGAAGTTTGGGACACTCTCAAAATTACTTATGAGGGCACTTCCAAAGTAAAAATGTCAAGGCTTCAGATGTTGACTACCAAATTTGAGAATCTAAAAATGATGGAAGATGAAACCATTCATGAGTTTCACATGAACATCTTGGAGATTGCCAACACCTTAGGAGCACTGGGAGAAAAGATGTCAGAAGAAAAACTGGTGAGGAAGATTCTCAGATCCTTGCCTAAAAGATTTGCAATGAAGGTAACTGCCATAGAGGAAGCCCAGGACATTAGCAAGTTGAAAGTGGATGAACTTATTGGGTCTCTTCAGACTTTTGAGATGGGAATCACTGATAATGGTGTCAAGAAGAACAAGAGCATATCACTTATGTCCAACACTGATGTTGAAGAAAACATTTCAGAAGCTGTAGCCATGCTTGGAAGACAGTTCAACAAACTCATCAAAAGAATAGATCCAAAGTCAAGGTCTAATGTTCATAACATTCCCTCTAACATTGACAGTTCCAGCAGAAGACCAAGGTCAGAAGAGAAGGGAATTCAAGGCAGAGGAATTCAATGCCATGGTTGTGAAGGATATGGGCATATTCGAGCTGAATGTCCTACCTTTCTTAAGAAACAAAAAGGAATGACAGTTACTTGGTCTGACTGTGATTCAGAAAGTAATTCTGAAGAAGAGACTGCCAAACAAGTTACTGCTTTAACTGGTGTTTGTACCTCTGAAAGTGACATCAGTGATGAAGAGGTGACTTTTGAAGAACTGGCTGATACTTACAAGAAATTGTGTATCAGAAGTACTGAATTCTGTGTGCAGAATGAGAAACAATCAAAACTCATCATAAAGCTGGAGGCTGAAAAAAGGGCAAACCTTGAAACTATAAGTCATCTAGAAGGAGAAGTTCAATTGCTGAACTCACAACTGAATCAAATGACCAAATCTATCAAGATGTTGACAAATGGAACAGACAAATTGGAAGAGATCCTTCAGGTTGGACAAAATGTGGGAAATAAATCTGGACTAGGATTTATGGAAGCAACGAAATCTGGTATTGGTAAGCAAATGTCAAAACAGATGTCTCAACACAACTCTCGACATCAGGAACAGAGACATATGAGGAAAAGGTACCAAAGATGGAAATGTCATCATTGTGGGAGATATGGCCACATAAAGCCCTTCTGCTTCAGATTACATGGATACCCTAATCAGAACTCAGATGTCAAACCTAAGTCTAAAAAGGTACCACATGCTCCTAAATGGAAGAAAAAGGCTACTGCACTGATAGCTCACACTTCCTTGAGGGTCTCTGCAAAGGAAGACTGGTACTTTGACAGTGGATGTTCCAGACACATGACTGGAATCAAGAACCTCCTCAATAATATTAAGCCTCACACCACCAGTTTTGTGACCTTTGGAGATGGGGCTAAAGGTGAAATCAAAGGAGTTGGTGATTTGGACTGCCCTGGAGTTCCAAGTCTGAATGAAGTACTGCTGGTGAAAGGGCTGACCGCTAATCTCATTAGTATCAGTCAACTGTGTGATCTAGGATTCAAGGTCAATTTCTCAAAATCTGAATGCCTTGTAATCAATGACAAACAAGAGATAGTAATGAAAGGAGTCAGATCCAAAGACAACTGTTACTTGTGGGAGCCTGAGAACACTAATTTCTCATCTGTGTGTTCCATTGCAAAAGAAGAAAAAGAGGTGAAACTGTGGCACCAAAAACTTGGCCATCTTCATCTAAGGGGTATGAAGAGGATTATCTCCTTGGAGGCAGTCAGAGGGATTCCAAGACTGCAAATTGATGAAGGAAGAGTTTGTGGTGAATGTCAGGTTGGTAAGCAGACTAGGATGTCACATCCAAAGTCAAGACATCTGACCACCTCTAAGGTTCTAGAACTCCTCCATATGGATCTGATGGGACCAATGCAAGTAGAGAGTCTTGGTGGTAAAAGATATGCCTATGTGGTTGTGGATGATTTTTCCAGATTCACCTGGATTAATTTCATTAGGGAAAAATCAGATGCATTTGAAGTTTTTAGAGAACTGTGCAAAAGAATTCAAAGAGAGAAGGAAGGATGTATTGTCAGAATCAGAAGTGATCATGGCAAGGAATTTGAAAACAACAAGTTTGATGATTTCTGTTCTTCAGAAGGAATCAGTCATGAGTTTTCTTCTCCTATAACACCTCAGCAAAATGGAGTTGTGGAAAGAAAAAACAGGACCATACAAGAATCTGCCAGAGCAATGTTACATGCCAAAAGACTTCCTATGTATTTTTGGGCTGAAGCTATGAATACAGCCTGCTATGTTCATAACAGGGTCACCTTGAGAAAGGGAACCTCATCCACCATATATGAACTCTGGAAAGGAAGAAAACCAACTGTGAAGTACTTCCATGTGTTTGGCAGCAAATGCTATATTCTGTCTGATCGTGAACAAAGAAGAAAACTGGACCCCAAAAGTGATGAAGGCATATTTCTAGGATACTCCTCAAACAACAGAGCTTATAGAGTATTCAACTCCAGAACCAAAACCATGATGGAATCAATAAATGTTATAATTGATGACTATCATGAAGAAATATATGTTCCTTGTACTGTTGAGACATTCTTTGAGACTTCAACCCAACAGAATGACCTACCCAACTCCACCACAACAGAATCTGAATCAAAGGAAGCTAGCAAGATCCCTTCCATCAGAATTCAGAAGGATCATCCAAAAGAGCTCATCATAGGAGATCCCAATAGTGGAGTCATCACAAGATCTAGAGAAATCATCTCAAACTCTTGTTTTGTGTCCAAAATGGAACCAAGAAATGTCAAGGAAGCCTTAACTGATGAATATTGGATTGGTGCAATGCAAGATGAACTGAACCAATTCAAGCAACATGAAGTTTGGGAACTGGTTCCTAGACCTGAAGGAACTAACATCATTGGGACAAAATGGATATTCAAGAACAAGTCAGATGCTGAAGGAGTTGTCACCAGAAATAAGGCAAGACTTGTTGCTCAAGGATACACCCAGGTTGAAGGGGTTGATTTTGATGAAACCTTTGCACCTGTAGCTAGGCTGGAATCAATCAGACTCTTGTTGTCAATTGCTTGTCTTCTGAAGTTCAAGTTATTTCAGATGGATGTGAAAAGTGCCTTTCTAAATGGGTACTTAAATGAGGAAGCTTATGTGGAACAACCTAAAGGTTTTGTGGATCCAACCCACCCTGATCATGTCTACAAATTGAGAAAAGCTCTATATGGCCTGAAACAAGCTCCTAGAGCATGGTATGACAGGTTAACAAAGTTTCTCTCAGACAAAGGCTACAGAAAAGGAGGTTTGGACAAAACTCTCTTTGTCAAAACTGAAGGAGGGAAGTTGATGGTTGCCCAAATATATGTTGATGACATAGTGTTTGGAGGAATGTCAGAACATATGGTTAAACACTTTGCTGACCAGATGCAGGCTGAATTTGAAATGAGTCTCATGGGAGAACTAACTTATTTTCTTGGACTACAAGTCTCACAGATGGAGGACTCAATCTTCTTATCTCAAAGCAACTATACTAAGAATATTGTAAAGAAGTTTGGTATGGAGAATGCAAGTCACAAAAGGACTCCTGCTCCTACTCATCTAAAGCTTTCCAAAGATTCAAGTGGGGTTAAGGTGGATCAAAGTCTGTACAGAAGCATGATAGGAAGCTTGTTGTACTTAACTGCCAGCAGACCTGATATTGCCTTTGCAGTTGGAGTTTGTGCTAGATACCAAGCTGATCCCAAAGTCAGTCATATCAATTAAGTGAAGAGAATTTTGAAGTATGTAAGTGGTACTTACAACTATGGATTGATGTATACTCATGGCTGTGAACCAGCTCTGACTGGCTACTGTGATGCTGATTGGGATGGTAGTGCTGATGATAGAAAAAGCACCTCTGGAGGATGTTTCTTCTTGGGAAGTAATCTGGTTTCCTGGTTCAGCAAGAAACAGAATTGTGTGTCTCTTTCCACTGCTGAAGCTAAATACATTGCAGCTGGTAGTAGCTGCTCTCAAATGATATGGATGAAACAGATGCTCACTGAGTATAATGTCACACAAGATGTTATGACATTGTACTGTGACAATCTGAGTACAATCAACATATCCAAGAATCCCATTCAGCATAGCAGGACCAAACATATTGACATACGACATCACTTTATCAGAGACCTTGTAGAAGAGAAGACAATCAAATTGGAACATGTTGCCACTGAGCTACAGCTGGCTGACATTTTTACCAAGGCTCTGGATGCAAATCAATTTGAAAACTTAAGGGATAAGTTGGGTATTTGCCAACATGAGGAATTGTAGCAATTAATTTTGCTTAAAACAAGGATCAAAGGAGTTATACCTGTTCTGATTGGTTTAAAATTGTATTTTCTCATTTCCTACAATTCTTTTAAGAAGTTGAATAGACACTCCCTTGCTTCCTTCCCCTCTCGTCTCCTCATCAAAACCCAGTCTCTCAATCAGAATTTTCTCCTCAGTTGCTGTTGGTCCTCTAGGACTGTCAAAATGTCTCAAACACCATCATCATCCAATACGACTATTTCAACCTCTTCCTCTGATCAAGATTCTAGGACAATCTCTTCTTGTCTGGACTCTGAAGTTCTGGAGATCTCTTCTCGTAGAAAAGTGGGAACTAACCCCACCAAGGTCAAAGAGTTGAGAACAAGACATGCAGGAAAGCCCCAAGCTTCTGCCTCTAGTAATCCATCTCATCCTTCTTCTTCAGTTCCCCCTGAAATTGCAAATAGGGAAGGGACAGCCTATGTTAATCAAGCAATAGCAAAAATTGTTTCAAGAATTCTGAACGAGAACCACTCAGTTCCTGGCATTTCTGTTCCTCTGAACCAAGAAAGCTCAAATGCTGAAACAAATCCAGATGTCTCTAAGAATGTTGAGACATCAAACAAAGAGAAGAATGCTGACATTGCTCACAAGAAAAGAAAGAAGCCCGAATCCTCTGGATCTGATGACAGTGCTTGAAGGTTGGTTGCTGTTTGGTGGTGTTGCTGGTTGGTGCTGATATCTGGTGGAGTTTGGAAGTGTGTTCAGTTCTTTTTTTTTCTACTGCTGCTCTTATTAATTGTTTTTTGATAACTGTATAATCATTATGAACATGTATCTTTGGCCCATTTGTGGCTAAAGAGGGGGATAATATTTTGGTACTTAATATGTACTTGCTCAATTAGACATTCTATTTTTCTGCAGTCATTTATTTCTGCTGCTATCTATCTCTGATTGCTTAGGGTCTTTAGCCAAAAATCTGCCAAAGGGGGAGTTTGTAGTTGTTTAGGTATTGGCTTGCATTTTTGGTAAAACCCAAGTGTATGTGTGAATGTCATGACTGATGTCATAACATTCTAGTTTAGTTTGTACTGACTCATTAGGTATCTTTGCAGAAAAATATTGTAATTCAAGTACTGATGTTTATAAGTGTGTATCTGAGCATTTTGCAAAATGATCACATTTTGCTAAATCAGTAGACAGGTTTTCTCAGTTGTCATAACAGATGTTATGACATCCTGTTCTGAACTAACAGGTTTGCAGGTTGGATAAGTCTGAGTTTTTTAAGGAAAATAACTCAGTCTTTCCTGAACAGAATCCTGCGTTTTCTGAGGGGGTAACCTAGCTCAACCCTAACCTGGTTAATAAAGTCCTGTGACCTGGTCTTTAGGTCAAACGGAATTAACCCTAGGTTTTTGTGGAAACCCTAACTGAAGTTGCAGCTGCTATATATTCAACAGAGCTGCTGTTTTGCATGGCATCCCTTTTATTGATCAGAAGATCATTTGTAATCTGTATAGATTTGATTATTGTACTCCAAGCAATTATCATTGTGATAAGTGACTTGGAATAGGTTTCAAATTGTAAGGGCTGTGTAGCACTCAAAGCTTTGAAGCAAGAGTGTTTGAATGTTCCTTGACTAAAGCTGTGAAGCAGAGTCAAGTTAGTTGTGTGCATCACTCAAAGCTGTGAAGCACGAGTGATTGTGTTGCTTGATTAAAAAGCTTTGAAGCTTAATCAAGTGTTTGTTTTTGAAGAGTGTCTTCATCAATTCTTAAGTCAAATTGGTTTATGTATCACTTCTGTGATTGAGGGGGAGTGAGTAGGAACTCAGGTTTAAGTTGTACTTAGATTGGAATTGCATTGGGTAGGTCTTAAGTGAAGGAGATAAACTGGTTGGTTTATTCCTGAATTAACATCTCTTATAGTGGATTTCCTCCCTGGCTTGGTAGCCCCCAGAGTAGGTGTTGTTGCACACTGAACTGGGTAAACAATTGACTGTGTTCTTTATTGCTTTTGTATTTACTGTCATATAGTAAGTCAGATACGGTGTCATAACATTGAACGTGACATTGAGTATCTGCAGCCAGAATTTCAATTGGCATCAGAGCAGGCACCCTGCCTGTATTACTGGGTGAGATCTAGGGATATCACTTTCTGGCACTATGGACAAAGAAGGAGTTTTTGGAAATAGACCACCCATTCTGGATGGAACTAATTATGACTACTGGAAACCTCGTATGATTGCCTTCCTAAAATCTCTGGACAAAAAGGCTTGGAGAGCTGCTGACAAAGGATGGATTCATCCCACCATAACTGAGAAAGATGGGACAATCAGTCTGAAGCCTGAGGAAGATTGGAGTAAAGAAGAAGATGATTTAGCCCTGGGAAATTCAAAAGCTTTAAATGCCTTGTTCAATGGAATTGATAGAAACATTTTCAGATTAGTACATCAATATGAACTGGCCAAGGAAGTTTGGGACACTCTCAAAATTACTCATGAGGGCACTTCCAAAGTAAAAATGTCAAGGCTTCAGATGTTGACTACCAAATTTGAGAATCTAAAAATGATGGAAAATGAAACCATTCATGAGTTTCACATGAACATCTTGGAGATTGCCAACACCTCAGGAGCACTGGGAGAAAAGATGTCAGAAGAAAAACTGGTGAGGAAGATTCTCAGATCCTTGCCTAAAAGATTTGCAATGAAGGTAACTGCCATAGAGGAAGCCCAGGACATTAGCAAGTTGAAAGTGGATGAACTTATTGGGTCTCTTCAGACTTTTGAGATGGGAATCACTGATAATGGTGTCAAGAAGAACAAGAGCATAGCACTTATGTCCAACACTGATGTTGAAGAAAACATTTCAGAAGCTGTAGCCATGCTTGGAAGACAGTTCAACAAACTCATCAAAAGAATAGATCCAAAGTCAAGGTCTAATGTTCATAACATTCCCTCTAACATTGACAGTTCCAGCAGAAGACCAAGGTCAGAAGAGAAGGGAATTCAAGGCAGAGGAATTCAATGCCATGGTTGTGAAGGATATGGGCATATTCGAGCTGAATGTCCTACCTTTCTTAAGAAACAAAAAGGAATGACAGTTACTTGGTCTGACTGTGATTCAGAAAGTAATTCTGAAGAAGAGACTGCCAAACAAGTTACTGCTTTAACTGGTGTTTGTACCTCTGAAAGTGACATCAGTGATGAAGAGGTGACTTTTGAAGAACTGGCTGATACTTACAAGAAATTGTGTATCAGAAGTACTGAATTCTGTGTGCAGAATGAGAAACAATCAAAACTCATCATAAAGCTGGAGGCTGAAAAAAGGGCAAACCTTGAAACTATAAGTCATCTAGAAGGAGAAGTTCAATTGCTGAACTCACAACTGAATCAAATGACCAAATCTGTCAAGATGTTGACAAATGGAACAGACAAATTGGAAGAGATCCTTCAGGTTGGACAAAATGTGGGAAATAAATCTGGACTAGGATTTATGGAAGCAACGAAATCTGGTATTGGTAAGCAAATGTCAAAACAGATGTCTCAACACAACTCTCGACATCAGGAACAGAGACATATGAGGAAAAGGTACCAAAGATGGAAATGTCATCATTGTGGGAGATATGGCCACATAAAGCCCTTCTGCTTCAGATTACATGGATACCCTAATCAGAACTCAGATGTCAAACCTAAGTCTAAAAAGGTACCACATGCTCCTAAATGGAAGAAAAAGGCTACTGCACTGATAGCTCACACTTCCCTGAGGGTCTCTGCAAAGGAAGACTGGTACTTTGACAGTGGATGTTCCAGACACATGACTGGAATCAAGAACCTCCTCAATAATGTTAAGCCTCACACCACCAGTTTTGTGACCTTTGGAGATGGGGCTAAAGGTGAAATCAAAGGAGTTGGTGATTTGGACTGCCCTGGAGTTCCAAGTCTGAATGAAGTACTGCTGGTGAAAGGGCTGACCGCTAATCTCATTAGTATCAGTCAACTGTGTGATCTAGGATTCAAGGTCAATTTCTCAAAATCTGAATGCCTTGTAATCAATGACAAACAAGAGATAGTAATGAAAGGAGTCAGATCCAAAGACAACTGTTACTTGTGGGAGCCTGAGAACACTAATTTCTCATCTGTGTGTTCCATTGCAAAAGAAGAAAAAGAAGTGAAACTGTGGCACCAAAAACTTGGCCATCTTCATCTAAGGGGTATGAAGAGGATTATCTCCTTGGAGGCAGTCAGAGGGATTCCAAGACTGCAAATTGATGAAGGAAGAGTTTGTGGTGAATGTCAGGTTGGTAAGCAGACTAGGATGTCACATCCAAAGTCAAGACATCTGACCACCTCTAAGGTTCTAGAACTCCTCCATATGGATCTGATGGGACCAATGCAAGTAGAGAGTCTTGGTGGTAAAAGATATGCCTATGTGGTTGTGGATGATTTTTCCAGATTCACCTGGATTAATTTCATTAGGGAAAAATCAGATGCATTTGAAGTTTTTAGAGAACTGTGCAAAAGAATTCAAAGAGAGAAGGAAGGATGTATTGTCAGAATCAGAAGTGATCATGGCAAGGAATTTGAAAACAGCAAGTTTGATGATTTCTGTTCTTCAGAAGGAATCAGTCATGAGTTTTCTTCTCCTATAACACCTCAGCAAAATGGAGTTGTGGAAAGAAAAAACAGGACCATACAAGAATCTGCCAGAGCAATGTTACATGCCAAAAGACTTCCTATGTATTTTTGGGCTGAAGCTATGAATACAGCCTGCTATGTTCATAACAGGGTCACCTTGAGAAAGGGAACCTCATACACCATATATGAACTCTGGAAAGGAAGAAAACCAACTGTGAAGTACTTCCATGTGTTTGGCAGCAAATGCTATATTCTGTCTGATCGTGAACAAAGAAGAAAACTGGACCCCAAAAGTGATGAAGGCATATTTCTAGGATACTCCTCAAACAGCAGAGCTTATAGAGTATTCAACTCCAGAACCAAAACCATGATGGAATCAATAAATGTTATAATTGATGACTATCATGAAGAAATAGATGTTCCTTGTACTGTTGAGACATTCTTTGAGACTTCAACCCAACAGAATGACCTACCCAACTCCACCACAACAGAATCTGAATCAAAGGAAGCTAGCAAGATCCCTTCCATCAGAATTCAGAAGGATCATCCAAAAGAGCTCATCATAGGAGATCCCAATAGTGGAGTCATCACAAGATCTAGAGAAATCATCTCAAACTCTTGTTTTGTGTCCAAAATGGAACCAAGAAATGTCAAGGAAGCCTTAACTGATGAATATTGGATTGGTGCAATGCAAGATGAACTGAACCAATTCAAGCAACATGAAGTTTGGGAACTGGTTCCTAGACCTGAAGGAACTAACATCATTGGGACAAAATGGATATTCAAGAACAAGTCAGATGCTGAAGGAGTTGTCACCAGAAATAAGGCAAGACTTGTTGCTCAAGGATACACCCAGGTTGAAGGGGTTGATTTTGATGAAACCTTTGCACCTGTAGCCAGGCTGGAATCAATCAGACTCTTGTTGTCAATTGCTTGTCTTCTGAAGTTCAAGTTATTTCAGATGGATGTGAAAAGTGCCTTTCTAAATGGGTACTTAAATGAGGAAGCTTATGTGGAACAACCTAAAGGTTTTGTGGATCCAACCCACCCTGATCATGTCTACAAATTGAGAAAAGCTCTATATGGCCTGAAACAAGCTCCTAGAGCATGGTATGACAGGTTAACAAAGTTTCTCTCAGACAAAGGCTACAGAAAAGGAGGTTTGGACAAAACTCTCTTTGTCAAAAATGAAGGAGGGAAGTTGATGGTTGCCCAAATATATGTTGATGACATAGTGTTTGGAGGAATGTCAGAACATATGGTTAAACACTTTGCTGACCAGATGCAGGCTGAATTTGAAATGAGTCTCATGGGAGAACTAACTTATTTTCTTGGACTACAAGTCTCACAGATGGAGGACTCAATCTTCTTATCTCAAAGCAACTATACTAAGAATATTGTAAAGAAGTTTGGTATGGAGAATGCAAGTCACAAAAGGACTCCTGCTCCTACTCATCTAAAGCTTTCCAAAGATTCAAGTGGGGTTAAGGTGGATCAAAGTCTGTACAGAAGCATGATAGGAAGCTTGTTGTACTTAACTGCCAGCAGACCTGATATTGCCTTTGCAGTTGGAGTTTGTGCTAGATACCAAGCTGATCCCAAAGTCAGTCATATCAATCAAGTGAAGAGAATTTTGAAGTATGTAAGTGGTACTTACAACTATGGATTGATGTATACTCATGGCTGTGAACCAGCTCTGACTGGCTACTGTGATGCTGATTGGGCTGGTAGTGCTGATGATAGAAAAAGCACCTCTGGAGGATGTTTCTTCTTGGGAAGTAATCTGGTTTCCTGGTTCAGCAAGAAACAGAATTGTGTGTCTCTTTCCACTGCTGAAGCTAAATACATTGCAGCTGGTAGTAGCTGCTCTCAAATGATATGGATGAAACAGATGCTCACTGAGTATAATGTCACACAAGATGTTATGACATTGTACTGTGACAATCTGAGTACAATCAACATATCCAAGAATCCCATTCAGCATAGCAGGACCAAACATATTGACATACGACATCACTTTATCAGAGACCTTGTAGAAGAGAAGACAATCAAATTGGAACATGTTGCCACTGAGCTACAGCTGGCTGACATTTTTACCAAGGCTCTGGATGCAAATCAATTTGAAAACTTAAGGGATAAGTTGGGTATTTGCCAACATGAGGAATTGTAGCAATTAATTTTGCTTAAAACAAGGATCAAAGGAGTTATACCTGTTCTGATTGGTTTAAAATTGTATTTTCTCATTTCCTACAATTCTTTTAAGAAGTTGAATAGACACTCCCTTGCTTCCTTCCCCTCTCGTCTCCTCATCAAAACCCAGTCTCTCAATCAGAATTTTCTCCTCAGTTGCTGTTGGTCCTCTAGGACTGTCAAAATGTCTCAAACACCATCATCATCCAATACGACTATTTCAACCTCTTCCTCTGATCAAGATTCTAGGACAATCTCTTCTTGTCTGGACTCTGAAGTTCTGGAGATCTCTTCTCGTAGAAAAGTGGGAACTAACCCCACCAAGGTCAAAGAGTTGAGAACAAGACATGCAGGAAAGCCCGAAGCTTCTGCCTCTGGTAATCCATCTCATCCTTCTTCTTCAGTTCCCCCTGAAATTGCAAATAGGGAAGGGACAGCCTATGTTAATCAAGCAATAGCAAAAATTGTTTCAAGAATTCTGAACGAGAACCACTCAGTTCCTGGCATTTCTGTTCCTCTGAACCAAGAAAGCTCAAATGCTGAAACAAATCCAGATGTCTCTAAGAATGTTGAGACATCAAACAAAGAGAAGAATGCTGACATTGCTCACAAGAAAAGAAAGAAGCCCGAATCCTCTGGATCTGATGACAGTGCTTGAAGGTTGGTTGCTGTTTGGTGGTGTTGCTGGTTGGTGCTGATATCTGGTGGAGTTTGGAAGTGTGTTCAGTTCTTTTTTTTTATACTGCTGCTCTTATTAATTGTTTTTTGATAACTGTATAATCATTATGAACATGTATCTTTGGCCCATTTGTGGCTAAAGAGGGGGATAATATTTTGGTACTTAATATGTACTTGCTCAATTAGACATTCTATTTTTCTGCAGTCATTTATTTCTGCTGCTATCTATCTCTGATTGCTTAGGGTCTTTAGCCAAAAATCTGCCAAAGGGGGAGTTTGTAGTTGTTTAGGTATTGGCTTGCATTTTTGGTAAAACCCAAGTGTATGTGTGAATGTCATGACTGATGTCATAACATTCTAGTTTAGTTTGTACTGACTCATTAGGTATCTTTGCAGAAAAATATTGTAATTCAAGTACTGATGTTTATAAGTGTGTATCTGAGCATTTTGCAAAATGATCACATTTTGCTAAATCAGTAGACAGGTTTTCTCAGTTGTCATAACAGATGTTATGACATCCTGTTCTGAACTAACAGGTTTGCAGGTTGGATAAGTCTGAGTTTTTTAAGGAAAATAACTCAGTCTTTCCTGAACAGAATCCTGCGTTTTCTGAGGGGGTAACCTAGCTCAACCCTAACCTGGTTAATAAAGTCCTGTGACCTGGTCTTTAGGTCAAACGGAATTAACCCTAGGTTTTTGTGGAAACCCTAACTGAAGTTGCAGCTGCTATATATTCAACAGAGCTGCTGTTTTGCATGGCATCCCTTTTATTGATCAGAAGATCATTTGTAATCTGTATAGATTTGATTATTGTACTCCAAGCAATTATCATTGTGATAAGTGACTTGGAATAGGTTTCAAATTGTAAGGGCTGTGTAGCACTCAAAGCTTTGAAGCAAGAGTGTTTGAATGTTCCTTGACTAAAGCTGTGAAGCAGAGTCAAGTTAGTTGTGTGCATCACTCAAAGCTGTGAAGCACGAGTGATTGTGTTGCTTGATTAAAAAGCTTTGAAGCTTAATCAAGTGTTTGTTTTTGAAGAGTGTCTTCATCAATTCTTAAGTCAAATTGGTTTATGTATCACTTCTGTGATTGAGGGGGAGTGAGTAGGAACTCAGGTTTAAGTTGTACTTAGATTGGAATTGCATTGGGTAGGTCTTAAGTGAAGGAGATAAACTGGTTGGTTTATTCCTGAATTAACATCTCTTATAGTGGATTTCCTCCCTGGCTTGGTAGCCCCCAGAGTAGGTGTTGTTGCACACTGAACTGGGTAAACAATTGACTGTGTTCTTTATTGCTTTTGTATTTACTGTCATATAGTAATTCAGATACGGTGTCATAACATTGAACGTGACATTGAGTATCTGCAGCCAGAATTTCAATTGGCATCAGAGCAGGCACCCTGCCTGTATTACTGGGTGAGATCTAGGGATATCACTTTCTGGCACTATGGACAAAGAAGGAGTTTTTGGAAATAGACCACCCATTCTGGATGGAACTAATTATGACTACTGGAAACCTCGTATGATTGCCTTCCTAAAATCTCTGGACAAAAAGGCTTAGAGAGCTGCTGACAAAGGATGGATTCATCCCACCATAACTGAGAAAGATGGGACAATCAGTCTGAAGCCTGAGGAAGATTGGAGTAAAGAAGAAGATGATTTAGCCCTGGGAAATTCAAAAGCTTTAAATGCCTTGTTCAATGGAATTGATAGAAACATTTTCAGATTAGTACATCAATATGAACTGGCCAAGGAAGTTTGGGACACTCTCAAAATTACTCATGAGGGCACTTCCAAAGTAAAAATGTCAAGGCTTCAGATGTTGACTACCAAATTTGAGAATCTAAAAATGATGGAAAATGAAACCATTCATGAGTTTCACATGAACATCTTGGAGATTGCCAACACCTCAGGAGCACTGGGAGAAAAGATGTCAGAAGAAAAACTGGTGAGGAAGATTCTCAGATCCTTGCCTAAAAGATTTGCAATGAAGGTAACTGCCATAGAGGAAGCCCAGGACATTAGCAAGTTGAAAGTGGATGAACTTATTGGGTCTCTTCAGACTTTTGAGATGGGAATCACTGATAATGGTGTCAAGAAGAACAAGAGCATAGCACTTATGTCCAACACTGATGTTGAAGAAAACATTTCAGAAGCTGTAGCCATGCTTGGAAGACAGTTCAACAAACTCATCAAAAGAATAGATCCAAAGTCAAGGTCTAATGTTCATAACATTCCCTCTAACATTGACAGTTCCAGCAGAAGACCAAGGTCAGAAGAGAAGGGAATTTAAGGCAGAGGAATTCAATGCCATGGTTGTGAAGGATATGGGCATATTCGAGCTGAATGTCCTACCTTTCTTAAGAAACAAAAAGGAATGACAGTTACTTGGTCTGACTGTGATTCAGAAAGTAATTCTGAAGAAGAGACTGCCAAACAAGTTACTGCTTTAACTGGTGTTTGTACCTCTGAAAGTGACATCAGTGATGAAGAGGTGACTTTTGAAGAACTGGTTGATACTTACAAGAAATTGTGTATCAGAAGTACTGAATTCTATGTGCAGAATGAGAAACAATCAAAACTCATCATAAAGCTGGAGGCTGAAAAAAGGGCAAACTTGAAACTATAAGTCATCTAGAAGGAGAAGTTTAATTGCTGAACTCACAACTGAATCAAATGACCAAATCTGTCAAGATGTTGACAAATGGAACAGACAAATTGGAAGAGATCCTTCAGGTTGGACAAAATGTGGGAAATAAATCTGGACTAGGATTTATGGAAGCAACGAAATCTGGTATTGGTAAGCAAATGTCAAAACAGATGTCTCAACACAACTCTCGACATCAGGAACAGAGACATATGAGGAAAAGGTACCAAAGATGGAAATGTCATCATTGTGGGAGATATGGCCACATAAAGCCCTTCTGCTTCAGATTACATGGATACCCTAATCAGAACTCAGATGTCAAACCTAAGTCTAAAAAGGTACCACATGCTCCTAAATGGAAGAAAAAGGCTACTGCACTGATAGCTCACACTTCCCTGAGGGTCTCTGCAAAGGAAGACTGGTACTTTGACAGTGGATGTTCCAGACACATGACTGGAATCAAGAACCTCCTCAATAATGTTAAGCCTCACACCACCAGTTTTGTGACCTTTGGAGATGGGGCTAAAGGTGAAATCAAAGGAGTTGGTGATTTGGACTGCCCTGGAGTTCCAAGTCTGAATGAAGTACTGCTGGTGAAAGGGCTGACCGCTAATCTCATTAGTATCAGTCAACTGTGTGATCTAGGATTCAAGGTCAATTTCTCAAAATCTGAATGCCTTGTAATCAATGACAAACAAGAGATAGTAATGAAAGGAGTCAGATCCAAAGACAACTGTTACTTGTGGGAGCCTGAGAACACTAATTTCTCATCTGTGTGTTCCATTGCAAAAGAAGAAAAAGAAGTGAAACTGTGGCACCAAAAACTTGGCCATCTTCATCTAAGGGGTATGAAGAGGATTATCTCCTTGGAGGCAGTCAGAGGGATTCCAAGACTGCAAATTGATGAAGGAAGAGTTTGTGGTGAATGTCAGGTTGGTAAGCAGACTAGGATGTCACATCCAAAGTCAAGACATCTGACCACCTCTAAGGTTCTAGAACTCCTCCATATGGATCTGATGGGACCAATGCAAGTAGAGAGTCTTGGTGGTAAAAGATATGCCTATGTGGTTGTGGATGATTTTTCCAGATTCACCTGGATTAATTTCATTAGGGAAAAATCAGATGCATTTGAAGTTTTTAGAGAACTGTGCAAAAGAATTCAAAGAGAGAAGGAAGGATGTATTGTCAGAATCAGAAGTGATCATGGCAAGGAATTTGAAAACAGCAAGTTTGATGATTTCTGTTCTTCAGAAGGAATCAGTCATGAGTTTTCTTCTCCTATAACACCTCAGCAAAATGGAGTTGTGGAAAGAAAAAACAGGACCATACAAGAATCTGCCAGAGCAATGTTACATGCCAAAAGACTTCCTATGTATTTTTGGGCTGAAGCTATGAATACAGCCTGCTATGTTCATAACAGGGTCACCTTGAGAAAGGGAACCTCATCCACCATATATGAACTCTGGAAAGGAAGAAAACCAACTGTGAAGTACTTCCATGTGTTTGGCAGCAAATGCTATATTCTGTCTGATCGTGAACAAAGAAGAAAACTGGACCCCAAAAGTGATGAAGGCATATTTCTAGGATACTCCTCAAACAGCAGAGCTTATAGAGTATTCAACTCCAGAACCAAAACCATGATGGAATCAATAAATGTTATAATTGATGACTATCATGAAGAAATAGATGTTCCTTGTACTGTTGAGACATTCTTTGAGACTTCAACCCAACAGAATGACCTACCCAACTCCACCACAACAGAATCTGAATCAAAGGAAGCTAGCAAGATCCCTTCCATCAGAATTCAGAAGGATCATCCAAAAGAGCTCATCATAGGAGATCCCAATAGTGGAGTCATCACAAGATCTAGAGAAATCATCTCAAACTCTTGTTTTGTGTCCAAAATGGAACCAAGAAATGTCAAGGAAGCCTTAACTGATGAATATTGGATTGGTGCAATGCAAGATGAACTGAACCAATTCAAGCAACATGAAGTTTGGGAACTGGTTCCTAGACCTGAAGGAACTAACATCATTGGGACAAAATGGATATTCAAGAACAAGTCAGATGCTGAAGGAGTTGTCACCAGAAATAAGGCAAGACTTGTTGCTCAAGGATACACCCAGGTTGAAGGGGTTGATTTTGATGAAACCTTTGCACCTGTAGCCAGGCTGGAATCAATCAGACTCTTGTTGTCAATTGCTTGTCTTCTGAAGTTCAAGTTATTTCAGATGGATGTGAAAAGTGCCTTTCTAAATGGGTACTTAAATGAGGAAGCTTATGTGGAACAACCTAAAGGTTTTGTGGATCCAACCCACCCTGATCATGTCTACAAATTGAGAAAAGCTCTATATGGCCTGAAACAAGCTCCTAGAGCATGGTATGACAGGTTAACAAAGTTTCTCTCAGACAAAGGCTACAGAAAAGGAGGTTTGGACAAAACTCTCTTTGTCAAAAATGAAGGAGGGAAGTTGATGGTTGCCCAAATATATGTTGATGACATAGTGTTTGGAGGAATGTCAGAACATATGGTTAAACACTTTGCTGACCAGATGCAGGCTGAACATATGGTTAAACACTTTACTGTCATATAGTAACTCAGATATGGTGTCATAACATTGAACGTGACATTGAGTATCTGCAGCCAGAATTTCATTAACTGAATATGACATCTAATATACAACCAAAAAAGAAATCAAAGGGAGTGTATTGGCGGATCATTTGGCGCAGCAGGCCATGGATGACTACCAATCCATGAATTTCGAGTTCCCTAATGATAACATCATGTTGGTAACTGATTATGAAGAACCTTGACCGGATGAAGGACTTGAGGAAGGATCCCGATGGTCTATGTATTTTGATGGAGCATCAAACGCGTTGGGTAACAGCATTGGCGATATGATCATATCTCCTGAGGGCTGTCATACTCTATTCACCGCCTGATTATGTTTTAATTGCACCAACAACATGGCGGAGTATGAAGCGTGTATCCTGGGTCTTCGAGCTGCTATTGACCTAAGGATTAAGTTCTTAGTGTATTCGGAGATTCTGCTCTAGTAATCAGTCAGATCAAAGGCGAGTGGGATACAAAGCACCCAAATCTTATTCCTTACAAAGAGTATGTATTGACATTGCTCCCACACTTCGAGGAGATAACCTTTGAACACTTCCCAAGAGAAGAGAATCAGTTAGCGGATGCGCTAGCTACCATGTCTTCTATGTTCAAGGTCAGGTGGGACAATGAAGCTCCCCAGATCACCATTGAGAGGTTGGACGAATCCCCACATTATTATGACATCGAGACTGAAGAGATAGCAGATAAACCCTGGTTCCACGAAGGGAAGAGGTATCTTGAGGCTTAAGAGTACCCCGAGGGCGCATCTGTTAATGATAAGAAGTTCTTGAGAAGGTTCGCTGCGAAGTTCTTCATCAGTAATGGTGTCCTTTATAAGCGTAACAATGATTCAACCTTACTGTGATGTGTGGACAAAAGCGAGGCAAAAAGGATTATGGCAGAATTGCATGAAGGTACTTTCGGAACTCATTCTAGTGGGCATACCATGGAGAAGAAAATCCTACGGGCAGGATATTATTGGTCCACTATGGAAGCCGATTGTTATCAGCATTCTCGAACCTGTCACAAGTGCCAAGTCTATGCTGATAAGATCCATGTACCTCCAGTTCCTCTGAATGTCTTGACGGATCCTTGGACCTTTGCAATGTGGGGCATCGATATGATTGGTGAGATCAGACCTACTGCATCTAACAGGCATCGTTTCATTCTGGTAGCTATTGATTATTTCACGAAGTGGGTTGAGGCAGCTTCCTTTGCTACAGTAACCAAGAACGTCGTAGCGAGGTTTATCCGACACAATCTGATATGTCGATACAGTGTACCAGAGAGGATCATTACGGACAATGGTACAAATCTCAACAATACAATGATCACCTAGCTCTGCAAACAGTTTAAGATACAACATCATAACTCTTCTCCCTACCGGACGAAGATGAATGGGCTGTTGAAGCGGCTAATAAGAAAATCAAGAAGATTGTGCAGAAGATGACGGTGACATACAAAGACTGGCACGAGATGCTACTATTCGCTCTTTACGGGTACCGTACCTCAGCGCGGACGTCAACAGGGGAAACGCCCTACTCTTTGGTGTATGGCATGGAGGCAGTCTTACCCATCTAGGTCCAGATACCTTCTCTCCGGATTATGAAGGATGCAGATTTGAGCGAAGGCAATTGAATCCAGACTCGACTTGATCAGATGAACTTAATCGATGAAAAGAGACTTACTACTATTTGTCATGGTCAGACGTATCAAAAGCAAATGATCAAGGCATTTAACAAGAAAGTTAGACGACAAGAATATCAAGTCGGGAAGCTGGTGATCAAACGCATCATACTGCCGCAAGAAGATCCTAGGGGAAAATGGACCCCCACATACGAAGGGCCATTTGTGGTTAAGAACATTTTCTCAGGAGGAGCCATGATTCTAACTACCATGGAGGGTGACGACTTTCCTCACCCCGTCAATGCAGACATAGTGAAAAATACTACGCCTAATCAAAGACCCGCTAGGTTGACTGGCCTAGGCAAAAATAAGGGCTTCCTGGCGAACCAAAAGGGTTCGGGAAAAAATAAGGGATGAAAACAAAAAAAAACTATACACCCGGCAAGTCGAAAACCTGAAAAGGCGACTTGGGCAAAAAAGGGTATCCCGGTGGACTGAAAACCCGAAAGGGCGGTCCAGGAAAAAATTACGGATCAAAGCGTAACATTATGACTCATTGGATCATCTTGTAACCAGACTTCAGCATCGACTATCAAGCTCGGACGGCACCAATCAATCTGATCTATCTTCGACCAAGTAGCAAAGTGATGAGACGCTCGAAGATATAAAGGCAATAGCAGAGTTGGAACCCAGTGGGATTGTTTCACATAGCTGTTTTTATTTCTTTTTCATAAAATGTATAATTCTCTCGGTGGCGTTCTCTTACTAGGACGTCAGCCTCTTGTACAAAACGCCTATTACAAGCCAACTTCAAATTAATACAATTCATTTTCACCAGAAACTTCAACTTGTTTTTTCTTTTTCTGTTTTTTTTTGCAAGAACGTCCAATGATTCATTTTTGATATATGCATTTGAAAATAATTGCTGCTCATAAATGTTTACATGTGAAACAAAAGACAATTACTCATAGTTCCAGGAACAGGGGCAAATAAGAAATGTCCAAACCTTACAGTTGCTCTACCCACCAGGTACAGAGATAGAGTCAGCCTGAGAATATGACTAAAGATACATACACTCCCCGTAGAGTTGGAAGTATCCAAAGACAGTGGTGTTAACTCTCCTCAGCTGACATTCACAATCGCGAGTGAGTTGGTAAGTTCTCCCCAAGCAAAGTTTATCTATCACCGACAATAGAAATTCACCATCAGTGGAGTTTATTTCTTCCACAGGCAGAAATTCAATCCCCGACAAAGTTTATCATCACCAGCAACGGTAATTCATCCCCAGCGGAGTTGTTTCTCTAGATCAATAGATCATCCATCAGAATATCTTTCTTCCCCACAAAGTCTCTCCCAGCAGAATATTCTCGAGCAGAATGAACTAAAGTCTCCAGCTAATCATCTTCGGTCACTATCCCCAGCGAGAACGAAGAACTCAATTCCTTATACTCTCCAGTAGTAGTCCCAGATTTATTTTCCCCAGCTAGAGAGTATCACAAGAACATTTCATATCCATACATCATGGCATGCGCATACGCATCATACAGCACAATCTTATTTATTTTGAGAACATCATTACTCAATACATGTCATACATCATGACATTACATACGACTAACTCTTTACCTTTTAGGGAAAGATACAATTAAATTCTCATAAGTTTTCTCTAGTTCAGTCAAATCGATACTAAGATTTCTCTTCCAATTCAAGTTATGAAGCCCGGATTCGACCGGATAATATCTTGATTTCTCTAAAACACCATGAAGCCTGGAATCGATCAGATAGTGGTATATCTTAAATTCAAGCTATGAAGCCCAGAAAAAATCGACCGGAAAATAGTTGAATCCCCAGCAAGTTACTGTGAAGCCTAGAAATCGACAGATAGAAGTACAAGACACCGTGAAGCCTGGAATCGACCAGATAGTGGTATATCATAAACACAAGCTGCGAAGCCCAGGAATCGAACGGAAAATAGCTTAACCCTCAGCAAGTTATTATGAAGCCTAGAGATCAACCAGATAGCAATACAAGATACCGTGAAGCCTGGAATCGACCAGATAATGGTATGAGACACCATGAAGCCTGGATTATGACCATACAGCGGCAAAAGACACTGAAGCCTGGGACTACGACCAGATAACAGTATAAGATACTGCGAAGCATGGAATTCGACCAAATAGCAGTTTACTCGGCCAATTACTATATGAAGCCCGAATATTAGTATGCCTTAAATTCAAGTTGAAGCCCGGATGCGACCGAATAACCATTGATTCCTTCTGAAGCCTGGAGCACGACCAGATAAGAAGTGAGAAATTGCAAAGCCTGGAGAACGACCAGATAGCAAGTTTAATCTCATCCCCCCAGTAAGTCGCTGTGAAGCCTGGAGCACGACCAAATAGAAGTTGGTCTTATTTTTCTCAGAAAAACACTGTAAAGCCTGGAGCACGACCAGATAGCAGTTCATTTTCACCTCCTCAACTAAGAGATGATTCCCCAGTAGAGTAACAGACAACTGAAAGTTCCTAAAACTCTACCTCTCTCAAGACAAGAGACCAGCATTCCCCAGCGTAGTCCTCCTCAACAACAGGTGTACGGGCTCTCGCAAAGGAATCTCTTATGCGATCGACACTTCTTCTAATGGCATCTTTAAACCCATCTTCTGACATCGGCCTCAAAATGGCATCTATAAGCCCATTCCACCTTCGGATCACGAAAGGCAGACAAGCCAATCTACATCCTCAGGTTTAAGAAGATTGAACAGGGGCAGCTGTTGTACCCTAAAATTTTCCCTCCCATATTTCTCAAAAAAACATTTCAAGTGAGGTCCTCAAATTGCTCAAGGAAGTCCAAGGGTTAACCAGACAAACTCTCTCCTAAGGTAGTCTACCTCAAATTAGGGTTTCAGTTTGCACCAAGATGTTTGGATCCAAAGTGTACCAAATTCTCACCATTTCCCTAATATGTTCACAAGATCGTTCATGTCAAGTTTCAAGCCTTGCAGAGGAAGTTTGCTCAGTCAATTGCTCAAAGGCCTGAAAATCGACTGTGCTAGGGCAAAAGTCAACTGTGGCCCACATACAGTCAAACTTCAAGATTTTTGGTCAACATTCTCATTTTGAAGTATTATTCATCATTTAATAAAGGGTTGATCATGATTCCTCAAGGATTGCTCACAATTCATCAAAACCCAAAAGTTGCTAAATTAGGGTTTTGTAGGAAAAGTCAACTCAACTTTGACCAAGCATAACTTTCTCATTCTTTATCAAAAATGACCCATACAAAGTTAATTTTTAAGAGGATGAAATTACCTACAATTCATCTTCAGCTCCCAAGTTCTAAATATGCACTCACAAGAAGATATAAATTTGGACATTATAGGTCATTTTGAAAAGTCAACAAAAACACCTTTTTTGTCAAAGCTTCATACATGATCATGGAAGACTCAATTGATATAGGACCAAAAGGGTTGCTTATAGGACATCTTAAGATTTCTAAAAAGTCCAAGAACACCTCTCTAGGGTCAAAATTGAGGAAGTTATGCATTTGAAAAGTTGACCTTTTTTGCAAAATTGCCAAAAGTCAAAAGTGGCCAAAATTGCAATTTTTGTCAAATGGGCCCAACGTTTTATGCTTGCATTGATTTTGTAACATGATCCATGACTCATGATCTTTCCCATTTGTCATTCTTTTATTTTTGTCATTTATTTTGATTTTATTTCAATTAAATCAAATAAAATCATGAAAATATCAAAACTAATCAAAGCTTGAGATTTTATACATGTTTAGGCCTGTTATACAGCTGGAAAGATAATCAAATCGTGCAAGCTTCATTTGGATACAAAAAGATTGGATTTAGCTTGATTTGGAAAGATTTGCATAAGGATCAAATCATGATTCAATCATCTTAATTAAAAAAGATTTGAAGCAAATTTGTAACCTAATTCATTCTAGGGTACATATAGAACAAGCGCAGATCAAAAGCAAGGGGATTGGAGGCGTGCAAAGGTGAAAAAAACTTTCAAAAAAATCAAGAAAAGTTGCAAACTGTTTTCTCAGTTCCGGGCTTCCTCAAGCCATTCCAGTCATACAAATCACTTCCTGAACGTTCTAGGATCCTTTTAAAATCATTAACAAGCCTCCTAACGCCCAGAATTGCACTGTAAGCATCTCATGACATCCATGCTTTCTTGAAATCGTATATCAAAATTCTGGCATTAGTAGCATGATTTATTTGCATATTCTTAATCCTTGAATCATTTGCAAGCTAATGGTTATGTTCAATTGCATTTTCATTAACTGTACAGCAAGATGCCATAGTTAGGGTTCTTGGCTCGTTTTTGGGGTTTTTTTTACAGGTACAATTGGCCTTGGATAAGGGTACCATGATGCTCGTGAGGTTGCCACGATTTAATTGGTACCATTGTTTTGTATTTATCATGCTTGTACAGGATTTTGAAGAAGCCCAGGGTTATACCTACACCCCTTGACCGTAGGTAAAAGTTGCAGAACTTTTAGCAACGGGGGGAGGAAGAAGAAGGGTAGCGTGGTATCCTGTGACTGGCCCATTCAAATCTGCGCGCGTTTTGATACACATTGTTTTGTTTTTTTTATATAATGATTGTTTGTTGTTCTATGTACAAGAAAGCAAGCTAGCTCAGATGGTCAGCGTGCAATGGAAAATGCCAAAGGGCCTGGGTTCGTTCCCCAGGTCCCCATATTTGTTCAATATTATTTTCTTTTACATGATCAAGTATACGTGCATACAACGAGTCCACCATATGCCCTCAACGCCTAGCCACCAGATCATCAACAAGGCAGATCCAATGCCTTCTCCCTGAAAGTCCACCATGGGCATCAGTCAAGCTAGCAACATGGGATCTGGAGAAGTCAAAAGGGCCAAGGAGTTTTTGGGCCCAGTATTACAATTGACACCCCCTTTTTTGTTGAAACAACCAGGCCCATTTCTTTTTCTTTTATATTTTCCATTTTATTTAATTTCTTTATTTAATTTAATTTATTTTCTAACCACAACTTAATTTCTTTTCTTACAAAAAATCATAAAATCAATTTCACCAATTTAGAATTTAGGTTTTATTTTATTTTATTAAATTAATTTTTTATTAGTTTTAATTTTAGGGTAATTCTAACTTTTTTGTAAATATTTAAAATGAATTTGAAAAATTAGGGTTATCATATGATTTAATTTTTATTTCTTTTCTCAATAAAATAAAATACAAAATAGGTTAAATTAATTATTTTTCTTAATTTAAATTAATTAGTAATTAGTTTTCTTTATTTATTCAATTAAACTCTATTTTTCTCAAAATAATGCAAAAACCACAAAAATATGATTTTTTCTTTCAATTAGGTTTAGATGGGGTCAAAACCCTATTTTTTTTCTCGTTCTCGATTCATCGCGTGCATTTATTATTTTTACGATATTAATGTAACTGCTCATGGTATGTAATAGTTTAATTAGGATTTTCTTTTATTTATCGTTTCACGGGTTTTTTTAGCTATATAATTAATCCCCTACCCCGAAGCCTTGTAATAGCGTAGTTTTTATTTTCCGCATTTTAATTCTCGCAAATATTAACTGTTAGATGTATGATAATAGGATTGCATGATAAGACTGTATGTTAATTTAAAATGGTTAGCAAACCCTAATGTACAAAGATAACAACTGAAATCAAATTACTCGCACATGCGTACTCCTAGGGCATACTCTCACTTCGGTTGCCTTCGGTAAATGATCGTTAAGTATAGGGTGTCTTAGTGGTTACCCTCTTGTCTAAACAAAGATCAAGTGTCCCGTTCTGAAATGTTGCCTCGGAAATGTTGCCTCGAATATGATCTTAAGACATTAGGGTTATTACTAAGACGTCCTAACATTGCTTTAGTGATCGTACGTCCCTTTCGAATTGACCCTTACAACTCCAACGATGGTGCTACCTACTCCTTAATAGTAGGATAGCACTGTCTAAAGGAAATAAGAACAGAAACATTCTTTTTTCGAGTAGGTAGATGCTAGTAGGTACTTGCTCAAAATAAACTTTTTCACACTTACACTCTTTTCGAACAAAGTTTTCAAAAACACTTCGTAACACTCTTGAGAACTGATACAAGGGTTAAAACGAAGTAAAACAAAAACTTTTCAAAACACACAAACACAGAAGCAATTTTTAAAATGATGAGCAAGTACCTAAGAGCCCGTAGAAAACTACGGATAGAAAGGGTGCTAATACCTTCCCTTCCTATAATCTACCCCCCATACTCAAAATCTCGAAAAGGAATATTTCTGTGCTTTTGTTCTTTCCAGTTGGATAAAATAAAAGTCAGTGGCGACTCTTGCTTACCGCGACATTTTGCAAACACAAACGCAAAATGCAAACCAGCATTTTCAAAACAGTCGGTTCTGCCACCGTATCACAATGTAGATGACCTTTAAAATTTGACAAAGCAGATCATGTGTATTTGAAGATTACCCTTAAACTAAGGCTAAAGGGATTGTTCAAGACAATGAATATGAGTCTGAGATACATTAGTTTTTACCAAATCATAAGTCGAGTAGGTGGAGTGGCCTATCAATTGGCGTTACCACCATCCCTATTGGGACTACATGATATATTCCATATATCTCAACTATGAAAATGTGTACGAGATCCTTTCTAGTCTATCCTTCTGGATACAATTAAATTTACAACAGACCTCACACTCCAACCACACCCTAGCCGCATTGTGGATTGTGTAGTAAAATCTCAGAGGAATAAGGAGATATCACTAGTGAATGTCTTGTGGGAAGAGTCGCACCCTAGAAAATCTATTGGGAGCTGAAGTCAAAAATGCGAGAAAACTACTCTAACCTCTTCAGGCAATTATATAAATTTCAAGGACAAATCTTTAATTAAAGGGGGTGATATATCCCTCTATTCTAAACCTTAATTAAGCGGTATTAATAAGAAGTTGATAGAAAAGCATTAGAGCTTTAAGAAGCTAATAAAGCAAGTGACATGATTAATAGAATGAAAAGAGATGCAAGGGAAATTATGACATTACCATTAGGAGATATATAAGCTTATTTCATGTTGACACTCCCCATTTATCGTTATTTTATTTCTTGAAAATTTTGAGAGAGAGAGAGAGAGAGAGAGAGAGAGAGAGAGAGAGAGAAGAAGGACCCTGAGTTGAAGACGAAATTCCACCATTTCCCTTTTGTGATACGGTGGCAGAACCGATTGTTTTGAAATGCTGGTTTGCGTTTTGCGTTTTATGATCGCAAAATGTCGCGGTAAGAAAGAGTCGTCACCGACTTTTATTTCATCCAATCGGAAAGGAAAAAAGTACAGAAAAAATCCTTTTTCGAGATATTCTGAGTACGAGGGATAGATTATAGAAAGGGAAGGTGTTAGCACCCTTTCTATCCATAGTTTTCCATGGGCTCTTAGGTACTTGCTCATATTTTAAAATTGCTCGTGTATGTGCTTTGTTTTGAAAAGGTTTGACTTCGTGATAACCCTTGTATCAATCCTCAAAGGTGTGCGAAGTTGTTTTGAAAATTGTATTGAAATGTGTAAGTGTGAAAAAAAGCTTTGATTTGAGCAAGTACCTACTAGCATCTACCTACTCGAAAAAAGATCGTTTCCATTCTAGTTTACTTTAGATGGCACTATCCTACTATTGAGAAGTAAGTAGCACCGTCATTGGAATTGTAAGGGTCAATTCGAAAGGGACGTACGATCACTAAAGCAATGTTAGGACACCTTAGTAATAACCCTAGATTCTTAAGATCATATTCGAGGCAACATTTCCGACGCAACATTTCTGAGGCAACGTTTGATCTTTTTAGACAGGAGGGCATCCACTAAGACGCCCTATACTTAATGACCGTTTACCGAAGGCAACCTAAGTGTGAGTATACCCTAAGAGTGATATGTGCGAGTGATTTGTTTTCAATTATTTAGTCTTTGCACATTAGGGTTTTTTAACGGTGTTAATTTGCCATGCATTCTTGTCATACAATCCTATTAGCATACATCTAAATAGTCAAATATTTGCGAGAATTAAAATGCGAGAAAGTAAATCTATGCTATTACAAGGCTTCGGGGAGGGGATTAATTACATAGCCAAAAAAACCCGCAAAAGACGATAAATAAAAGAAAGTCCTAGATTAAACTATTACAAATCATGAATAGTTACATCAATATTGTAAAAATAATAAACACGCGCGATGAACTGAATACGAGACAAATAGGGTTTTGACCCTTACTTAAACCTAATTGCGATTAGTTAAAAAATGTTTTTTTTTGGTTTTGTTATCTAAGAAAATAATGACATAGTTAAAATTAAAGATAAAATTCTAAGTTCTACTTAATTTTAAATTAAAAATAAATTGATTCCATCTAAAACCTATTTTTGTATTTTTGTTTATTTGAAAAATAAAAGAATTAAATCAATAATTTAACCTAATTTGCTAATTAGTTTTAATCATAAAAAAAAGTTAAAATTGCCCTAAGTTAAACTAAATTAAAACAAAGATTAATTTTGATATAAAAAAAAGTCTAATTCTAATTTTTTTGGTTTCTTGATTTTATGATTTTATGCAAAAAAATGATTAATTAGTGAATAAAAAAAATTCTTTAAAGAAAAAAAATAATTAAAATAAATAAGCAAAGAAAGGTTGAGATGGGCCTACATCAGCAAATGGTGGGGGTGTGATTTGAGATTCTGAGCCCAACTAAAACAGGCCTGTTTGACTTCATTGGATTCGCTGCACAAGTTTGACTTAGGATACATGATGGTCCTTCAGTGAAAGGCGTTAGATCCTGGCTAGCTGATGAATCTGACAGTTGGATCTTGATGCCTCATGATGGACTCCAAAGGGCGCGACGTACTGGAACCTATAGAGAAACTCAGGAAAATGCAAAAGTACCACGCCTGGGGTCGAACCCAGGACATGTACCTTATAGCCTCTCCCTCTTGCCAACTGTGCTAGAATCTTTAGTCATAATATTATTGAAATAAATAAAACAAAAGGCAAACAAGGTGCTAGTGCTGAATCCAAATGACACGCATGCGCTGTAGGGCCCTGGGAGCTTGAGTGGACCAATCGGCTTTAGAGAGAGGAAGAACTCGTTTGATCCCAGCCAATGAGGTCATGGGAAATAGCCATGCAGGCTTTGACCGCCCCTGCAAAAATCAAACCACCGGCCTTGGTGTCTCCGGTCACCTTCTCCGGTGACCCTCCAAGACCGATCCTGCAAAACACGTGTCATCAAGGTATAACAAGGACCATGCCCCCTTAAAATTTCCCCAGAAATCCAATGGTGATATCCATTCATCCTAAAAATGCCTGTATCATGAAATCCGAAGCTTGCTTCTTCCCAAACCCTAACAATGGTGTCTTGCGATTCTGGGCTTATTCCTCACATGAAATAAGTCCAAAATTTTATGAATAATGCCAATAATATGAATATGCAAGCATAATATATTTATATTAAGGATGGAACGAGTTTTAGAAATCGAAAAGTTACCAATATGAGAGGGTTGGGTTGGCACGATATGGTAGGCTTTGGCCCTTGCAATTTGTCTGGTTCCACTCCTAGAAATCTCAGAATGATGATGGAGTGCTCAGAATCGAGGGAAAAGGGTTGGCTTGAACGTTTGAAGATTTCACCACTTCTTTAAATTTTGAGAAACTTCTCCCTTGAGGCAGGCTGCGTATTCTCACCCTTTTAGGGTTGGAATGTCTTGCTTAAATAGTGAATCAGCATTAGGTTAACATATATGAACTAAATCAAATGATTTGAATAAGTTTTCAACATAAGTCCAATATTTCCTATTTTGAATATTCTCCTCCTTTATCAATCTTACATGATTTCTTTTGGTTATTGCCAGCATGTATGGATTGTGGTTCAATGCAAAATCAAATCAAAATAAATCTTCATTATTTTTTGCTATTTATTTGAATTAATTTGACTTTTTAATGATAAAATAAAATAAAAATAAATAAATAAAGAAAAAGGTGAATGGGTGATGATTTGTATCATGGACTATGTTAGGAATGAGATGCAAGCATAAAAAGTTTGGCCCATTTAGCAAAAAATGCAAATTTGAGCATGTTTGACTTTTGGCAATTTTGCAAAAAGGGTAAACTTGGCCAATACATAACTCTCTCCATTTTGACCCTAGAGAGGTGTTCTTGGACTTTTTGGAAATCTTTGGATGTCCTATAAGCAACCATTTTGGTCTCATCTCAATTGAGTCTTCCATGTTCATGTATGAAGCCTTGACCCAAAAGGTGTTTTTGTTGACTTTTCAAAATGACCTATAATGTCAAAATCCATATCTTTTTGTGAGTGCATATTTTGAACATGGGAGCTGAATATGAATTGTATGGAATTGAATCCTCTTAAAAATGAGCTTTGGATAGGTCATTTTTGATAAATCATGAGAAAGTTATGCTTGGTCAAAATTGAGTTGACTTTTCCTACAAAACCTTAATTTAGCAACTTTTGGGTTTTGATGAATTGTGAGAAATCCTTGAGGAACCATGATCAACCCTTGATCAAATGATGAATGATACTTCAAAATGAGTATGTTGACCAAAAATCTTGAAGTTTGACTGTATGTGGGCCACAGTTGACTTTTGACCTAGCACAGTCGATTTTCAGTCCTTTGAGCAATTGACTGAGCAAACTTCCTCTACAAGGCTTGAAACTTGACATGGGTGGTCTTGAGAACATATTAGGACAATGGTGAGCATTTTGTATCCTTTGGACTCGAGCATCTTGATGCAAAATGAAACCCTAATTTGAAGTAGATTGCCTTAGGAGAGAGTTTGTTTGGTCAACTCTTGGACCTCCTTGAGCAATTTGAGGACCTCACTTGACATGTATTGAGAAATATGGGAGGGAAAATTTTGGGGTACAACAGCTGCCCCTGTTCAATCTTCTTAAACCTAAGGATGTAAATTGGCTTGTCTGCCTTTCGTGATCCGAAGGTAGAAGATGATTGGACACTAGAGTGCCCAGAAATTTGCACTCGCTTAAAGTAATACTTGACTTGCGATATCGGGAATGGGCTTATAGATGCCATTTGGAAGTCTATGACGGGAGATGCGCTTAAAGATGCCATCCGAAGAGGTGTCGATCGCATAGGAGGTTCTTTTGCGAGATCCTGTATACCTGTTGTTGAGAAGGACATCGCTGGGGAATGCTGGTCCTTGTCTTGAGAGGGAGATAGAGTTTTAGGAGCCTCAGTTGTCCGTTACTCTACTGGGGAATGATTCTGGTTTGGGACGAGGGAGTGCTCTTGTGTTTGGTCGGGGTATATGTTACACCGCGACTTACTGGGGAAATGTGAAATTAGTTATGTTTGATCGGGTCAAGTTCTTAGTGTTGTGGACTATTGTCTGGGGATAAGGGAGGCCAAACCCGGATAGTAGGGTTGTGAGAAGGAACCTGGATAGTAGGGTTACTTCGAGATGAAAGCCTGGATAGTAGCGCTGCGAGAAGGAACCTAGATAGTAGGGTTACTTCGAGATGAAATCCTTGGTAGTAGGGCTGTGAGAAGGAACCTGGATAGTAGGGTTACCTCGAGATGAAAGCCTGGGTAGTAGGGCTGCGAGAAGGAACCTGGATAGTAGGATTACTTCGAGATGAAAGTCTGGGTAGTAGGGCTGCAAGAAGGAACCTGGATAGTAGGGTTACTTCGATATGAAATCCTGGATAGTAGGGTTGTGAGAAGAAACCTGGATAGTAGGGTTACTTTGAGATGAAATCCTAGATAGTAGGGCTGTGAGAAGGAACCTGGATAGTAGGGTTACTTCGAGATGAAAGCATGGGTAGTAGGGCTGTGAGAAGGATCCTGGATAGTAGGGTTACTTCGGCATGAAAGCCTGGATAGTAGGGCTTGGGAAGGAACCTGGATAGGTTGCATTTATTGTCGATGATTACTCTGTTTAGCTTTGAGTGTTGATCATGTATCTGCTGGAAATTGTTGATAATAACTGTCTTCCCTAAAAGAAATATAGGGTTAGTTATATGTGATGCATGGGATGCATTGTATAATGATGTTCCAAAAATAAATGAGACCATTTTATATGTGATGTATGCATATGTCATGATGTATGAACATGAAATGCTGACGTGATAATCTGAGTCCGGGAAAATAAATCCCCGACTGCCGTTTGTAGAGTATGAGCAATGGTATTCTTGACTGCTGTAACAAACCATAGTTCCTCTACTTCTGTTGGGGATGGTGAACAACAATGACTGGCTGGGGATTTTCCCCTTGGCTAGTAGATATTCTGTCGGACGAGAACCTATCTGAGGATAGCTCTGCGGGGAATAACTCTATTGGAGAGGAGATATTTTGTTGATAGATCTGCCGACTTGGAGAAATAAATCAGTTGGGGATGAATTTCCGTTGCTGGTGATAATTAATTATGTTGGAGATTGAATTTCTACTTGTGAGAGAAATAAACTCTGCTTGGGGAAAAATTTACCGACTCATTTGCGATTGTGAACCTCAGTCGGGGAGAGTTATGTCCTGTTCGGGAAAACTAACATTACTGTTCTTGGATACATTTTACTCTATGGGGAGTGTATGTATCACTACTCATGTTCTCCAGCTGGCTCTATCCCTGTACCTAGTGGGTAGAGCAACTGTAAGGTTTGGACACTTCTTGTTTGCCCATGTTCCTGGAATTACGAGTAATTTTCTTTTGTTTTATTTTTCATGTAAATATTTATGAGCAGCAATTATTTTCAAATGCATATATCAAAAATGAGTCATTGGACATTCTTGCAAAACAAAACAGAAAAAGAAAAACAATTTGAAATTTCTTATAAAAATGAATTGTATTGATTTTGATGTTGGCCCGTAATAGGAATTTTGTACAAAGAGGCTGACGTCTCAGTAAGAGAACGTCGCTGAAACTTGGATATTAGAATTTGTGTAAAAGTAAGAAAAACAGCTATGTGAAACAACCCCATTGGGTTCCAACTCTGCTATTGCCTTTATATCTTCAACCATCTCATCACTTTACTGTTGAGTCGAAGGTGGATCAGATTGATTGGCGCCGTCTGAGCTTTATAGTCAATACCGAAGTCTGGTTACAAGATGATCCAATGAGACACAGTGTTATGCTTTGATCCCTAATTTTTTCCTGGACCTCCCTTTCGGGTTTTCGGCCCACCAGGATACCCTTTTTTTCCCAAGTCACCTTTTCAGGTTTTCGACTTGCCAGGTGTACATTTTTTTTTCATTTTTATTCCTTACTTTTTCCCGAACCCTTTTGGTTCGCCGGGAAGCCCTTATTTTTGCCTAGGCCAGTCAACCTAGCGGATCTTGGATTAGGCGTAGTATTTTATCATTATGTATGCATTGACGGGGTGAGGAAGGTCGTCACCATCCATGGTGGTTAGAATCATAGCTCCTCCTGAGAAAATGTTCTTAACCACAAATGGCCCTTCGTATGTAGGGGTCCATTTTCCCCTAGGATCACCATGCGGTAGTATGATGCGTTTGATCACCAAATCCCCGACTTGATATTCTTGACGTCTGACTTTCTTGTTAAAAGCCTTGATCATTCGCTTTTGATACGCCTGACCATGAAAAATAGTAGTAAGTCTCTTTTCATCGATTAAACTTAGCTGATCAAGCCGGGTTTGGATCCAGTCGTCTTTGTTCAAACCCATATCCTTCATAATCCTGAGAGAGGGTATTTGGACTTCGATGGGAAGGACTGCCTCCATGCCATACACCAAAGAGTAGGGTGTTGCCCATGTCGATGTCCTTGCCGAGGTACCATACCCATGAAGAGCAAATGGTAACATCTCATGCCAATCTTTGTACGTCACCATCATCTTCTGTACAATCTTCTTTATGTTCTTGTTAGCCGCTTCAATAGCCCCATTCATCTTCGACCGGTAGGGAGAAGAGTTATGATGTTGTATCTTGAACTATTTGCGGAGCTTGGTGATCGTTGTATTGTTGAGATTTGTACCATTGTCCGTAATAATCCTTTCTGGTACACCGTATCGACAAATCAGAGTGTGTCGGATGAACTGTGCCACGAAGTTCTTGGTTACTGTAGCAAAGGAAGTTGCCTCAACCCACTTTGTAAAGTAATCAATAGACACCAGAATGAAACAATTCCCGTTAGACGCAGTAGGTCTGATCTCGCCAATCATGTCGATGTCGCACATTGCAAAAGGCCACGGAGCTGTCAAAACATTTAGGGGGACCGGAGGTACATGCACCTTATCAACATAGACTTGGCACTTATGACAGGTTCGAGAATGCTGATAACAATCAGCTTCTATAGTAGACCAGTAATATCCTGCCTATAGTATTTTCATCGCCATGGTATGTCCACTGGAATGAGTTCCAAAAGTACCTTCATGTAACTCTGTCATGATCCTTTCTGCATCGCTCTTGTCTATGCACCACAGTAAGGTCGAATCATGGTTATGCTTATAAAGGATTCCATTACTGATGAAGAACTTCGCAGCGAACCTTCTCAGAAACTTCTCATCATTAACGGATGCCCCCTCAGGGTATTCTTGAGGCTCAAGATACCTTTTTACCTCGTGAAACCATGGTTTATCTGCTACCTCTTCAATCTCAATGTCACAGCAGTGTGCGGGTTCGTTCAACCTCTCAATGGTAATCTGGGGAGCTTCATTGCCCCACCCGACCTTGAACATAGAAGACATGGTAGCTAACGCGTCCTCCAGCTGATTCTCCTCTCTTGGGAAGTGTTCAAAGGTTATCTCCTCAAAGTGTGGGAGCAATGTTAGTACATACTCTTTGTAAGGAATAAGATTTGGGTGCTTCGTATCCCTCTCGCCTTTGATCTGACTTATCATCAGAGCAGAATCTCCGAATACACTCAAGAACTTAATCCTCAGGTCAATAGCAACTTGAAGACCCATGATACACGCTTCATACTCCGCCATATTGTTGGTGCAGTTAAAACATAATCGGGCGGTAAACAGAGTATGACAGCCCTCAGGAGATATGATTACATTGCTAATTCCATTACCCAACGCGTTTGAGGATCCATCAAAATACATAGACCATCGGGATCCCTCCTCAGGTCCTTCATCCGGTCCAGGTTCTTCGCAGTCGGTTACCAACATAATATTCTCATCTGGGAACTCGAAATTCATGGACTGGTAGTCATCCACGGCCTGATGCGCCAAATGATCCACCAATACACTCCCCTTGATTGCTTTTTGGGTTGTGTATTGGATGTCATACTCAGTTAAAATCATCTGCCATCTTGCTATCCTTCCGGAGAGACCGGGCTTCTCGAAAATATACTTGATTAGATCCATCTTTGATATCAACAAGGTGGTGTGAGTCAGCATATACTGTCTCAGCCAGCGAGCAGCCCATGCCAAAGTGCAGCAAGTTTTCTCGAGCAATGAGTATCGGGTCTCAGTGTCGGTAAATGTTTTGCTAAGGTAGTAAATAGCATGCTCTTTTCGGCCAGACTCATCATGCTGCCCCAGCACACACCCCATCAAATTGTCTAGCACTGTCAAGTATAATATCAAAGGTCTTCCTTCAACTGGAGGCATCAGAATTGGTGGCTCTTGAAGGTATTCTTTGATTCTTTTGAAAGCGGTCTGGCATTCGTCATTCCACTTTACCACTTGATCTTTCTTCAGAAGTTTGAAGATTGGCTCACAAGTGGCAGTCAGAAGTGAAATGAACCGGGCGATGTAGTTCAGACGTCCCAAAAAGCCTCTAACTTCCTTTTCTGTGCGGGGTGCCGACATCTCTTGTATGGACTTTACCTTTTTAGGGTCCACTTGAATACCCTTATCACTGACGACGAAACCCAGCAGTTTACCAGACCTTACCCCGAAGGTACACTTGTTTGGGTTTAACCTCAGCTTGTACATCTTCAACCTGTCAAATAGTTTTGGAGATGATCTAGGTGCTCTTCCTCAGTCTGGGACCTAGCTATCATGTCATCAACATAAACCTCAATCTCATGGTGAATCATGTCGTGGAACAAAGCGACCATGGCGCGCTGATAAGTTACCCCAGCATTATTCAACCCGAAAGGCATTACCTTGTAACAGAAGGTGCCCCACTGTGTAACGAAGGTCGTCTTTTCCATGTCTTCAGGAGCCATTTTGATCTGGTTGTAGCCAGAAAAGCCATCCATGAAGGAGAAGATCTTGTGTTGCACGGTGTTGTCGACCAGAACATCAATGTGAGGAAGTGGGAAGTCATCCTTGGGGCTTATCCTATTTAGATCTCTATAGTCCACACACATTCGTACCTTACCATTCTTCTTAGGTACGAGAACAACGTTGGCAACCCACTGCGGATAAGAAGTAACAGCTAAGAACCCTGTGTCGAACTGTTTCATGACTTCTGCTTTGATTTTCTCTGACATTTCAGGGCGCATACGATGAACTTTCTGTTTTACCAGAGGACAGTCTTCTTTGGTCGGCAGGCGGTGTACCACAATATCAGTGTCCAAACCAGCCATATCTTCATAGGACCAAGCGAAGATCTCGACGTAGTCGCGTAGTATCTGTATTTACCGTTGTTTGACACTAGGCTCCATATTTTCACCTATCTTGACCTCTTTCCTGTCTTCCTCTGTACCCAAATTCACTGACTCAACCGTCTCTTCATGAAGCTGTATGGCCTTTTCTTCCTACTGTAACAGTCTAGCAAGTTCTCCAGGCACCTCACAATCATCCTCACCTTCGTCCTCGGCTTGGTTGATCGGATTTTTGAAGTCATAACTGACAGTATCAGAACTGTTATCAATGGGATCCATAGTGGATATGGATCTGCATTATGATACGTGAGTGTGTGTAAGAGAATAGCTGTTTTGATAAAGTGCGAGATAGAAAAGAAAAACAAGGAGCACAAAATTTGTAATGCAAGAAACGTCCAATGTTTTATTAATGATATATGAAAATGATAAATAATAAGCCCTCACAAGCAAAGCCAAGGTGCCTCGGGAAAGTCACCAGGCTATAAAGTTTCAAACTGTCTATTACAACTCTAAATACAAAAGTCAATTACTGTGGAATAAAAGAAACAAGTATGAAGTCCTTCGCCGTCCAGTTGTTCAATCCACCATTATTTGTTGGGTAGATCCAGCTGTCGATATCTGAATCTTCTTCACCATCTTCAATTGCATTAACTCCCTGATTGTTGATGTGCGGAGGAGGTCTTCCAGTCCGTGCATGCCTAACAGCCCTTTGAGCCCCTGTAGTAAAGCCCAAACCAAATTTGGCAGTTTTGTGCGTGAAATCAGGGATCTGACCCCAATTGGTACACCTACCTTCTTCAATTACAACCCTGGCATCCTTGAGAGAAGCCATCTTTAGTGGAGGTTTATTGGTAGCAACTTCAGTTGACGCTAAAGTCTAAGGGACCTCTTCAAAGTTATGGCAAGGGGTTTCAATGAATTCCCCGTCCATCTCCATGTAGCGGAAGGAATTGAGATGACTCACCATATACTCCTCTTCACCTTGTACCGTGACAATCTTCCCCTTTACCGGATATTTCAACATTTGATGGAGCATGGAAGTCACTGCCCTAGCCTTATGAATCCAAGGACGACCCAGCAAGTAAGAATATGATGGTCTGATATCCATTACGTAGAAGGTGGACCCAAAGGTCTCAGAACCCACCTTGATAGGGATGTCCACATCCCCGTACACCATTCTTTTGATCCATCAAAAGCCCTTACCACAATATTACTCGGCTTTAGAATCAAACCTTCACAATCCAGGCGGTCTAACACTTTCTTTGGTAGAACATTCAGTGATGACCCGGTATCTACTAGCACATGGGCTATAGTGGTTCCCCTGCACTAGATCGAGACATGCAGAGAATCATTATGATTTCTCCCCTTAGCAGTCAGATCCACATATGAAAATCCTAGCCCATTGTCAACAGTCAGGCTAGCCACGCAATATTTGAATTGATCGGCTGAAGTTTCCTGCAGCACATGCGCAGTTTTGAGGAATGCAATTAAAGCCTTCGCACGGGCTTCAGAACACAATAACAAGTACAACATGGAGATCTTTGACGGGATCTGCCCCAGCTGTTCGACCACATTGTAGTCGCTCTTCTTGATAATCTTCAAAATTTCCTCTATCTCTTGTTTCGAGGTTTTTACAATGATCTTTTTAGGTGCCTCCATCCGGGAAGGCTCACCTGTGATTTCTTTGCCTCGAGTCCCAGATGGCTCAGCGATAGGGGTGATAACTGGAGTAGAAACCAGGACAGTAGTTGATGTACTAGTAGACGGAGTGATAACAGGTTTGTGGACAGTCGGAGGGGAAATCTCGAGAGAAAATAGTTTTCCACTTCTGGTGACCTTGCTTGTCCCAAAAATATTACTGATATCCATATCGGCTTCTTCAGTCCTCAGATCTTGTTTAACACCATGGTAATATACATCAGTGCCGTAATGCCATGGGATAGCCTTATCTGAGGTATATGGGATGGGACCTAGAGTGGTGATTATTAACGGAGCAATTCTTGGAATGGGTGTAACCCTAACAGGTTTTCTCGAGGAAACCTTGGAAGGGTTGGCGGAAATGGTTAGGATGGCAACATCTTCAAACAGAATCATAGTCTTCTCAAATAAAATTTATTTATTATCCATCAGACGCTAAACACCTGACTTCAATAACCAACAACTGGAAGGCATAATGGAGCACATGTGGCAACCTTCACCACAGCCCGGAAATAAACCGGCCAACAACAAATTCTTCTTAACCATCATCAAAGGAGTAGAAATTTCTTCCACATAGGTCACAAACGAATCGGTGTCCACGGCATTGACTCCACGACCATGTTTGGACATAGGAGCAGTTATAACGTTTGGTTTTTTCAGAGCATTAAACTCAATCTCTTTAGCTTCCAGCAAATCTTGCACTTTATTCCTCAGAGCCCAACAATCATTTGTGTCGTGGCCGGGACTTTCTGAATGGTAGGCGCACCGCGCGTTGGGATTGTATCTGGGAGAAGAAGTGTTTGGATTCTTGGGGGCCTCTTTCAAGGTTGCCAAGTTGGATTTTAACAGATGAGGCAAAACTTCAGCCAAAGTCATATTGATGCGGGTAAACTGCCATTGTGGTCTTTCCACCCTTTGCTGATTGTTGCATTGTGGAGTAACTGTTGGTCTTGATATTACTATAGCATTTACCGCTTGACGGTGTTCCGGTCTGCTTTGGCCCCTCGGGCCGTAGAATGCATTAGCTTCCTTCTTACCGACAAAAGGCTTTTTTGCTGCACTTGACGAAACATCCTTTTGTATCTTACCACTTCAAATGCCAGCTTCTACTCTTTCTCCATTCAAAATTAATTTAGTAAACCCAGACGACGAACTGTCGATCAGATGATTGAAAAATGGGCCAGACAGCGTCCCCAGAAACATATCAACCAACTCCCTATCAGATAAAGGGGGTTGAACTCTTCCAGCCAAATCTCTCCATTTCTGAGCATAATCTTTGAAACCATCACCTGCACCCATGGACATACTCTGGAGTTGAGTACGAGTGGGAGCAAGGTCATTATTATACTGGTACTGCTTGTAGAAAGCTGCAGCAAGATCTTCCCAGTTTCGAACATTGGCTCCTTCCAATTGATAAAACCATTCAAGTTGAGTCCCTGACAGACTATCTTGAAAGAAGTGTACCCACAAATTTCTATCAGCAGTGTGGGGTTGGATTTTTCTTACGTAAGAGCGAAGATGGAGTTTTGGACAGGATACTCCATCGTACTTGGCAAAAACCGGAGCTTTGAACTTATGAGGGATCACCACTCCCGATACCAGTCCTAGTTCTCCAAAATCCAAACCAGGGATCTTCTGAATCTCCATAGCACTCAGACGGTCTTCTAGCTGCATGTACCTATCCTCGGTAGGAGGATATTGCTCATCATCAAAATCAGTATCATTATCAGAGACCGCAGGACTATGGCCTTTTTCTTCTTCTTGGTTCTCCCCTTCTTTAGATGAAGAGGTCAGATCAGTTTGATGTTTCAACCTTTCTCTAAACCTTATGCCCATGTTTAGAAGCCTGACCTTCTTCTTCTTCTTCTTTTCTTTCAGAATGAGAGTTTTCAGATCCTCTTGCCCTTTAGCCAGACTTAAGAACATTTGTTGGAATTGGGCGTTCTGCGCCTGAAGATCTTTGATAGCTTGATCGGAAGACATTTCTGCTGAAATAAACAGCGAAGAAGATGAGAAACCTGTAATGGTACCTGTAATGGTGTGCATGATAATGGGATGCACATGTAATGATTTCAAAGACTTTGGGAGATTCAAATTTGCAAACCAAAAATAAACAAACTTTATTAGATTAACTTTGAAAGGTTCAACAATGCCTTTAAGGCGTTACAAAGAAGTAAATAAAAAAAACTCTAAAAACTAGAAAAAGCAAAATCAAAAATCCCATGGACGCTTCCTCTTTGTGCCGATGTAGCCATTGATCACTCTTTCCTCCTCGAGCTGCCTGGTGGGCTTCAAAATATTCCTTTCTTGCTCATGGTATTTTTCCCAGCAAGTATCCCACTCATTCTTCATCTAATCCAAGACCTCTGCAATTCCCCAGGATCGGTGGGCATGTAAGGATAGAGAACCGTGTAATGAATGCCCTCCTCGTTGATGGGTTCCACAATCACTGGTAATACGGCTTCATAGGGCATCCCAAGCTTCTGGGCACGAGCTCGAGCCCATTGGAGGTAAGGCTGCATAGGAAGGGAAGTCTTTGGTCCCAACTCTTGGAGGCCAGACCTGTTCACCATGCCCCAAGCTCGTATAAACCTCTGGCGGTGCTCCTTAACGTCTTCCTTGTAGTCAAATGCAATGTCCTCAAGAAGTAGCTCACGGGGACCATCTCTCTGAGCACGACCAAACTGTCGCAAAGCTAAGCAAGGATTTTAAGTTATACCCCCTCTGAATCCAAGCAATGGGACATTAGGGAATCCCCCACAACGGTCAATGACAGCAGTGTCTTCCATAGCCCGGGAACTCCAAAGAATATTTGTATGGGAAAGTGACATTATTCTGTAGGACCAACCCAAACCTTCTTCGTTCTTCAGCACAGACTTAGGGAGGTGCGAAATAAACCACCTCGACAGCAACGGCATGCAACACATAAGAGTCCCTCTTCTCCTCACAGTACGATTATAGAGGGAATGCATGATATCACCCAGCAGGGTAGGCACGGGATTGCAAGAAAGGAAAATCTTGACAGCATTCACATCTACAAAGGAATCCGGATTCGGGAAGAGAACCAAACCAAAGATAAGGAGAGCCAAGATATCTTCAAAAGCCTGAAAATCCAAATTATCCCAGAATAGCTGAGCCTGGTCTATCAGAAATTTGGCTAGAAAACCTTCGACTCCGCTTCGTGGTTCCCAATTGGATACTACATCAGCCCGTTTCAAATGCAAAGCTGAGGCAATGTCTTCTGGCCTAGGAACTTCTTCCATACTTGTGAAGGGTACCTGTTCAAGAATGGATATGCTCAATAGATGAGAGAATTCCTCCAAAGTGGGTACCAACTGATAATCTGGAAAGATGAAGCAATGGTGCACAGGATCGAAGAACTGGAAAAGTACACTCATCATCTGCTCATCAAAATTTGAAGTGAATAGGCTGAGAAGCTGACCATGGCTCTTAATGAACATAGAAGTCTCGGAAACTCTTGAGACTAGCTCTTTAAGTTGGGCAGGCATCTGCACAAAGTTGACTCGGATGGTATTTCTGCGCACGGAAGCCATAATCTGTAAAACAGAACAAAGATAAATTCCCTTGGTCTTTGAAATGGTTAGTATAATGAAATATGAATGCCATGTTATGATGCATGGTGTCATGGTAAAAACAACAGGTATAGCAAATAACAGGCATGGCAAAGACAAAAAAGTCACACAAAGCCCTTAAGTTTAAGGCTTGCATGAGGTCAAAGGTAATACCCTATTGAAGTTAAGTTGGTTTCAACCTGTCCTAGAAAAAGTAACCGGGTTCTAGAGGACCTCAATATCACTGACCATCCTCCATCGATCATGGTTTCAGCTCACGCAATCTTTTCTTGCAGCCGGAACTATCTCGAGAGTATGGTCTCAATGAGTGTAGCATCGAGTATCAACCAGTTCTCAACTTTACACCGAGGCCGGCTATCTCACTACTTTCTAATGGCCAAGTTGGTCGATTTAAAGGTTCTAAGGTCAGTTGATGCTTAACGAAACCACGCAGCGGCCCCGTATTCTCCTCGTTTCTCCACAAGGGATACTGGTACCAACCAATGTGCCACATCAATGTAGCTACTGCTTCAACCGTATTGGTCTACGTCGTACAGTTCCCTCACAGTTTATTACTACTTACCTAAAAGGTGTCCCCAGATCCCGGTTAGGATCTATAGTAACTCCTAAACAAAACCCTTAAAAGTAAAGCAATCAAAGCAATCAAGAGAAGCAATTAAGATGAACTAGATCCTAAGGTATACCCCACTTATAAGTCCCCAGCAGAGTCGCCAGTTCTGTGATACGGTGGCAGAACCGACTATTTTGAAATGCTGGTTTGTGTTTTGTGTTTTGTGATCGCAAAATGTCGCGGTAAGCAAGAGTCGCCACTGACTTTTATTTCATCCAATCGGAAAGGAAAAAGTACAGAAAAAATCCTTTTTCGAGATATTCTGAGTACGGGGGGTAGATTATAGAAAGGGAAGGTGTTAGCACCCTTTCTATCCATGGTTTTCCATGGGCTCTTAGGTACTTGCCCATCTTTTAAAATTGCTCGTGTATGTGCTTTGTTTTGAAAAAGTTTGACTTCGTGATAACCCTTGTATCAATCCTCAAAGGTGTGATGAAGTTGTTTTGAAAATTGTTTTGAAATGTGTAAGTGTGAAAAAAAGCTTTGATTTGAGCAAGTACCTACTAGCATCTACCTACTCGAAAAAAGATTGTTTCCATTCTCGTTTCCTTTAGACGGCACTATCCTACTATTGAGAAGTAAGTAGCACCGTCGTTGGAATTGTAAGGGTCAATTCAAAAGGGACGTACGATCACTAAAGCAATGTTAGGACACCTTAGTAATAACCATAGAGTCTTAAGATCATATTCGAGGCAACATTTCCGAGGCAACGTTTGATCTTTTTAGACAGGAGGGCAACCACTAAAACGACATATATTTAATGACCGTTTACCGAAGGTAACCGAAGTGTGAGTATACCTTAAGAGTGATATGTGTGAGTGATCTGTTTTCAATTATTTAGTCTTTGCACATTAGGGTTTTCTAACGGTGTTAATTTGTCATGCATTCTTGTCATACAATCCTATTAGCATACATCTAAACAGTCAAATATTTGCGAGAATTAAAATGCGAGAAAGTAAATCTATGTTATTACAAGGCTTCGGGGAGGGGATTAATTACATAGCCAAAAAAACCTGCGAAAGACGATAAATAAAAGAAAGTCCTAGATTAAACTATTACAAACCATGAACAGTTACATCAATATTGTAAAAATAATAAACACGCGCGATGAACTGAATACGAGACAAATAGGGTTTTGATCCTTACTTAAACCTAATTGCGATTAGTTAAAAAATGTTTTTTTGTTTTGTTATCTAAGAAAATAATGACATAGTTAAAATTAAAGATAAAATTCTAAGTTCTACTTAATTTTAAATTAAAAATAAATTGATTCCATCTAAAACCTATTTTTGTATTTTTGTTTATTTGAAAAATAAAAGAATTAAATCAATAATTTAACCTAATTTGCTAATTAGTTTTAATCATAAAAAAAAGTTAATATTGCCCTAAGTTAAACTAAATTAAATTAAATTAACAAAGATTAATTTTGATATAAAAAAAAGTCTAATTCTAATTTTTTTTGGTTTCTTGATTTTATGATTTTATGCAAAAAATGAATAATTAGTGAATAAAAAAATAGTTTAAAGAAAAAATAATTAAAATAAATAAGCAAAGACAGGTTGAGATGGGCCTACATCAGCAAATAGTGGGGGGGTGATTTGAGATTATGAGCCCAACTAAACCAGGCCCGTTTGACTTCATTGGATTCGATGCACACATTTGACTTAGGATACAGGATGGTCCTTCAGTGAAAGGCGTTAGATCCTGGCTAGCTGATGAATCTGACAGTTGGATCTTGATGCCTCATGATGGACTCCAAAGGGTGTGACGTACTGGAACCTATAGAGAAATTCAGGAAAATGCAAAAGAACCACGCCTGGGTTCGAACCCAGGACATGTACCTTATAACCTCTCCCTCTTGCTAATTACGCTAGAATCTTTAGTCATAATATTAATGAAATAAATAAAACAAAAGGAAAACAAGGTGCTAGTGCTGAATCCAAATGACACGCATGCGCTGTGCGGCCCTGGGAGCTTGAGTGGACCAATCGGCTTTGGAGAGAGGAAGAACTCGTTTGATCCCAGCCAATGAGGTCATGGGAAATAGCCACGCAGGATTTGACCACCCCCTGCAAAAATCAAACCACCGGCCCTAGTGTCTCAGGTCACCTTCTCCGGCGACCCTCCAAGACCGATCCTGCAAAACATGCGTCATTAAGATATAACAAGGACCGTTCCCCCCTTAAAATTTCCCCAGGAATCCAATAGTGATATCCATTCATCCTAAAAATGCTTGTATCATGAAATCTGAAGCTTGCTTCTTCCCAAACCCTAACAATGGTGTCTTGCGATTCTGGGCTTATTCCTCACATGAAATACGTCCAAAATTTTATGAATAATGCCAATAATATGAATATGCAAGCATAATGTATTTATATTAAGGATGGAACGAGTTTTAGAAATCGAAAAGTAACCAATATGAGAGGGCTGGGTTGGCACGATTTGGTAGGCTTTGGCCCTTGTAATTTGTCTGGTTCCACTCCTAGAAATCTCATAATGATGATGGAGTGCTTGGAATCGAGGGAAAAGGGTTGGCTTGAACGTTTGAAGATTGCACCACTTCTTTAAATTTTGAGTAACTTCTCCCTTGAGGCAGGTTGCGTATTCTCTCCCTTTTAGGGTTGGAATGTCTTGCTTAAATAGTGAATCAGCATTAGGTTAACATATATGAACTAAATCAAATGATTTGAATAAGTTTTCAAAATAAATACAATATTTCCTATTTTGAATATTATCCTCCTTTATAAATCTTACACGATTTATTTTGGTTATTTCCAGCATGTATGGATTGTGGTTCAATGCAAAATCAAATCAAGACAAATCTTCACTATTTTTTGCTATTTATTTGAATTAATTTGACTTTTTAATGATAAAATCAAAATAAAATAAATAAATAAATAAAGCAAAAGGTGAATGGGTGGTGATTTGGATCGTGGACTATGTTAGGAATGAGATGCAAGCATAAAAAGTTGGGCCCATTTAGCAAAAAATGCAAATTTGAGCATGTTTGACTTTTGGCAATTTTGCAAAAAAGGTCAACTTAGCCAATGCGTAACTCTCTCCATTTTGACCCTAGAGAGGTGTTCTTGAACTTTTTGGAAATCTTGGTATGTCCTCTAAGCAACCCTTTTGGTATCATCTCAATTGAGTCTTCCATGTTCATGTATGAATCCTTGACCCAAAAGGTGTTTTTGTTGACTTTTCAAAATGATCTATAATGTCAAAATTCATATCTTTTTGTGAGTGCATATTTTGAACTTAGGATATGAAGATGAATTGTAGGTAATTTCATCCTCTTTAAAATGAGATTTGGATAATCCATTTCTGATAAAGCATGAGAAAGTTATGCTTGGTCAAATTTGAGTTGACTTTTCCTACAAAACCCTAATTTAGCAACTTTTGGGTTTTGATGAATTGTGAGAAATCCTTGTGGAACCATGATAAACAATTTATCAAATGATGAATGATACTTCAAAATTAGTATGTTGAGCAAATATCTTGAAGTTTGACTGTATATGGGCCACAGTTGACTTTTGACCTAGCATAGTCGATTTTCAGGCCTTTGAGCAATTGACTGAGCAAACTTCCTCTGCAAGGCTTGAAACTTGACCTGGATGGTCTTGAGAACATATTAGGACAATGGTGAGAATTTGGTATCATTTGGACTGAAGCATCTTGATGAAAAATGAAACCCTAATTTGAAGTAGACTGCCTTAGGAGAGAGTTTGTCTGGTCAACTCTTGGACCTCCTTGAGCAATTTGAGGACCTCACTTGACATGTATTGAGAAATATGGGAGGGAAAACTTTGGGGTACAACACCTTTCATTCTTCATTCAAAAATCAGAAGAAAATATTTTGAGAGAGTGTCGTGAGAAGAGAAAGAGAGAGCTCAGAAGAAAAAAGGGAAGGCATGGAGACATTTCAGTTAAAGTAACATTCTTCATATTCATCTCAAAAGAGTTATTGCTTACAGGAAGAAGTGGGATCCTAAAGCGATCAACATCCTTACCTTTTCCATCAAATTTTCTATTGAAACCAAGAACAATAGCCTAATGTAGGGTACCTTTAAACTTTTAATAGGGTAGATCGAAATAGTTTCTTTCATGTGGATTAAAGGTTTAATATTTGAAGTTAATATTGTTCTTTCTTGATCTTATAATTGATGTATGTATGTGGTTGTCGCGACGTGAAAAATATCCAAGTGTATCGTAGGCTCGAAATACAACACAGAGTCGCCACTGAACTTTATTTATTCCAAAGGAAAGGGAAAACATCGATAAAACCTAAAAACAAAAATAAATAGTCATCAGAACCAAATTACGATTCAGAAGTCGGTTATGCAAGGGAGAGGTATTAACACCCCTCACATCTGTTGTATTCAATGAGACTCGTTTAGTTAGTTTTTTGAAAGAGTGTTAGCATGATGTCTATTTCCGATCTTCTAATTATTGTGCCTTATAAAGAAAGGGGGACTAAAAAAGTTTTTATTAGGGTTTTTGTGAAGCGAATTTAGTCATAAGTCTTTGGTGAGAGACAAGTATTCTAACCACAAGCTAGGTACGACTAGCAATAAAAAATATTCGGGAAACAAGGAGGATAAGTATTTCCAAACCATTCCTTTTTTATCTCATAAGGACCAAACAAAATTCATTTAATTAACATGTTTTGAATGGAAAGATAAGTATTTGAACCACAAGCTAAGTAAGGCTAGCAATACAAATAATCGGGAAATAGAGAGGACAAGTACGTCATAACCATTCCTTTTTCATTCGGTTTTATTAAGAAAAGAACTTGGAAATGCTTTAATTATGTAGGAAAAGAACTTGGTGTTGACCAAGTGTTAAATTTACTGATTATTTGATTAACTATGTAAGAGCGACTTGATATTAATCAAGTGTTTGGTTAGAGTTTGATGGAGATTGAAAATACTACTAGATATTGATAAAGTATTTTGAACTTTATTTGGAAAGGTTGATTTTATGTCACTTAATTTTGTCATTTAATAAGAAAATAAATAAAATTAAGACAAATACGATGACAAGGCATACAACAACATATAAGAGAAGGGTAAAAGACAAATGGACTTTGATTTAAATAGGGGCTTTATCATATTTATTTAAGTGTATATTTTGAAAAGAAAATTAATTCTAAAAGCAAAATAGTTTGTTGCTTTTGATTTGATTTTCTTTTACACAATGATATTAACCATAAAAAAAATTAATGATTTTTAATTAATGAGAAAATAACATTAACTAATAAAAGGAAAAAACATTTTGTAGTTTTTAAAAAATAAAACTAAAACTAAAAAGAGAATAAATAAAATAAATAAACCGGAAAAAAAAAAAGAAAAATAAATTGGGTCAAAGACCAAAGAGACAAAAGAGAGAGGGGTGTCAACAGTTGAGTGCAAGGTGCAGAAAACAAATCAATGGAAAGCCCAATAAAGGAGCCCACCACAGAGTCAACATGATTGACTCAATAGGGGACGCTGGATTTGCTGACTGAGTCAATCAGATGATGTTCAGAGGCCAAAAGGCGAGGGATCACGAAACATATGGTGGGGTGTCCATATTGGAGCCCCTAGTTGACTAACAGAGTCAAGAATACCATTGGATGATGATGGCGCCACTTAGCCAGGCAATACTCCACTTGGTGACAACAAAGAGGGATCATAAGATGGAGAAATCCTCGCCCCTCTCATTTCTTTCCGCCTTTTCTCTCTCTTCCCCCTTGTCCTCTCTCTTCTCTCTACTTCAGTAAAAAGAACAAACTAAAACCTCTTTGGACTTATATCAAATACGGAAGAGCAGTCAACAGAGATGAAAAATGCCTTGAGTGTTCTTTTTCCAAAAACTGGACAAACACTTTCAAAATCCAAAAGTCCAAACACAAACATACCTCAACCTACCTTCCTACACACGAATCTGAACCTAAAATTCCCAAAACAAACACCACAAATATGTAGATTGGGTAACCCAAAAAATCATGAAACCTAAACTCTGAAACCTAAATCACCAATACGACCCCTTATTTAAATCCCTCTCTGAACACAAGTCGAGCAAACAAAGGGTTTAATCAACAATATACAATGTAGATTAACCTGAACCCCACTAAAATCCTAAATAAACCTCATCCATTATTTTCAGAGTTACATTATACATCATGAAGATTATGAGGGAAATGAATGTTTGAAGCGTAAATCAACAGTACCAAAGCAACACAAAAACGATAAGAAAAATTCAAAAAAACCTACCAAGATGAAGACCAAAGCTTCTGCAATGGAAAATCCAGGCATCCCTTCTTACCCTCTGGGCTTTGTCTTACTTTTCTATTCCTCATCTTACATCTTCTGTTTTATCTTCTTATTTTCCTTTATTTGCATATGTATGTTGTGTTATGAGTTTAGATCGAGTTAACCAGAGCTTTAGTGTGAAGCTTTTCTAACCTCAAGGAAGATCTTTGAGATAATGGTTTAGGGTGGTGTAATACGGTGGGAGAACTGACTTGGGTGTTTTGCGTTTGATTGCAAACATTGTGGATAGTAAGAGTCGCCACCGACTTTTCTTTTATCCAATAAAGGAAAGGGTGAAAAGAACAGGAAAGACCTTTTGAGAATTTTCTTGAGTTCGGGGGGTAGGTTATAAAAAGGGAAGGTGTTAGTACCCTTTTCATCTGTAGTTATCTACGGGCTCTTAATTTCTATCTCACTTTAAAATGATTTATGTTTTATGTAAATTGGAAAATGTTTTTGAAGATGTTTTGAAAATGGTGATTTTGTAATGATTCTCGTATCGTTGAGAATGTATACAAAATGTTTGTTTTTTGGAAATATTTTGAAAATGCATTCGTACAGAAATTTTGCAATGATTCTCGTATCGTTGAGAATGTATACAAAATGTTGTTTTGAAAATATTTGTTGAAAGGGGTTGTTTAGAAAGATGTTTTGAAGATGCCAATGTAAGGCAATTTTGTAATGATTCTCGTATCGTTGAGAATGTATACAAAATGTTTATTTTGAAAATGGTAGTTTTGAAAGTGTGAGGTGTGAAAGATTGTTTTAGTTTGTGAGCTAGCAATTATGAGCAATCTACCTACTCAAAAACTCTTTGTTCTTTTCCTCCTCCTTTAGATAATGCTATTTTACTATTGGTTGGTAAGGAGACATATCATTGGATGTGAGGGACAGGCGTGGGTTATCATACAGTCATGGAAGGTAACTTGTAAGATGTTTTAGAAATTGTCGTAAGGGACTAAGATTGTTTACCTAAGGCAGCATTGAAGGGTCATTAAGGGACTACGATATTTTAATCGAAGGTATTTGCTAAAGCATCTCACGTTCGAGCAACATGACTGTTTTTATCTGAGGGTCTTTGCTAAAGCATCTCACGTTTGAGGGACATGTCTGTTTTTATTCGAGGCAACAAGTGTGGGTTACCCTAGAGGTGCATGTGTGCAAAGTATGTTTAATTCCAATTATTTTATCTTGACTTAGGCTTGTCTAATGTTTGATTTTAGGTCTTGTCATGTAAACCTTAATTACTAACAATAATAAGGAAAGTGATAAATTACAGAATTTAAACATCTAACGCTATTACAACGCTTTAGGAATGGGGGGTACAAGTTTGTGAAATGGGGAGGAAAGTAATAAATCCAAAATTATCTATTACAAATCATTGAAAATGAATAATAATAAAATGTACAAAATGTAAAGAGGAAGAAAGAAATTTCTTTTAGGGTTTTTTGATGGAAAAGGTTTAAAGATTAACCTAATTAAACTAATTAATTTTAATTACAAGAAAAGTTAATTAATTACTTTAAACAAAAAAAAAACCTAAAATCTAAGTTAATTAAAATGAAACCTAAGTCTAATTTAATTGTCTAAGATATAATTTTAGAGGTTTTATTTGTTTAAAAAATGAAGTAAATAAAATAAAATAAAAAGAATTGAATTAAAATATTTTAAATCTAATTATTCAAGAAAAATATATTTTTTGTATTTTTGGTTTAAGTAAAATAAATAGATAAATAAAAATAATGAAAATATAAAAAGAAATAAAAATAAATGGGCTGGTTGTTAAAAAGTGAAAGGGAGGTAAAAAGTAGCAAAAAGGTTAGGCTCAAACATATGTTTTTTTTGTTTGAGTCAGAAAATGAAACAAAATGGGCCTGGTTATTGAAAAGTAGTTTGGGGGTGAAAAAATAGCAAAATATAAAGCCCAAATCAGCAAGGCCCAAGCGCTGCATGATTCCATATGGTTAGCTCTTGATGGCTTATGGTGGACAAGCACACTTGAGGCATTGGATTTGGTGGCACAATAATCTGATGGTGCTGATATGAAGCCCGTGGTAGGCGCGCATGGCTTATATGTATAGAATTTGAAATGAGAAATTATGTGAAAAATAAAAGGGTACCACTGGGGCTCGAACTCAAGTCCCTAATAACAAATGCCTTAGCGCACGCTTCTCTGCCACTGGGGTGACTGTTTCATCCGTTAATAATACAACTTCAACTAAATATTAAAAAAAAACTCGTTTATGAAGTTTGAACTTCATCTTCTTCCTCCTTCGCACGCGTAGTAACATCATCACCCTTTTTTATTTTTGGAACTTCCTCATTTCTCAACCAAATCAGAAAATGTAAACATGAAACTTACTTGAAATTTCACCATGAATCCAACCATATAAATTTCATAAACTATAAATCAAAGATGAATAAGGATTTCGCTGGTACCAAATAAAAACCTAATTTTTTCAGAAAGTTCAACTTTAAAATTCATACCACTCAGGCAATATAAATGAAAACTAAAGGCATGGTTAGCTTCAGGGCAATGATGTCTACATTTTTTATTCACAAAGTAACCATTAATGATGCTTGTATAAAAAGTTCAAAGTTGAGAAAACTTACCTCAAAACCGGAAATCGTGTTTGGAGTTTGAGCACTCCTAGAGGTGTTGTGATGATCTTGATAACTTCACTAAACTCTAAGGAATCTATTGTAATGCTTACTTTGAGCTGAAAGTGCTTGAATCTTTCTGGAGGAGTCACGTTGTAGGTTTGAGTTTTTGGAAATGGAGTATGGTGCAAACAGTGTTACATGTGTGTAGCAAGGTCTTGGATAGTTTCTAAGTGACGTATGGAAGCTTTGTGATTGATTTAGAGTGAAAGCGTATGAGTGAATTATGAGTTTGAAGCTCAAGGTCAGAAATGACAAGTTATGGAGATTTAATGCAAATTCTGGTTTGAGGGAGTATGAGGGGTTTTGAAACTTGATTTTGAAGCAACTTTGACAAACATTATTCGAATGCAATGGTACAAGGACTCGTAGGGTGGTTAGGAACTTTAAACATGTTGCTTATGATAATACATATTGAGTTTGATCAGAACAAACAAGTTAGAGGCTCAAGACAAGTTGACTTTGTGATTAAACTCACTTTTCCAAAATGGAAGTGTGAACTTTGTTCCTTAAATGGTAAGGTAACTTGGACAATTCTTGAATCACTTGGACAATGGCTCAAACGTTTGTGTAATTAACTGATTATGGATAGATTTAGATGTTAAGGGGCCTGCAAAGCAAAATTATGCAGCACGCATGAAGATTGGATCATAAGGTTCATCATAAAATGACCTAAAATTCAAGAATGAATGCTCAACTTCTTCTCTTTGACTCTCCTAGCTCAAGCATGATCTCTTCAAGTTCTTGGACATTTTGGAAAGCTTAAAACATTGTCTACAACCTTCATGTTGATCTATTTGAGTAAATCAACTTGGAACTTGATGAAAATTGGCCAAGAAGTTAGGACAAAAATCTGCCTAAACTTGTTGAAGTTTTCACTAAGTGTTTATACAAAAATGTCATGACTTCATGAGCCTATATCTCCAAATATAAACATTTTTTAGACATCCACCCTCAAGGAAAAAGTTGTAGAATTCATCAAGATCTACAACTTTCATGTTGAAAGTTTTTCTTGGATCATCTCGCATCTTGGTGAAAAATTGCCATGAAGTGGTGAAATTATCAAGGTTAAAAACACTTAGAATTTTTCTAAGTATTAGAAATCTTGACTTTTCTTGACTTTCTTGATTCTTGATGATCAAGTTTGATATTTTCGAAGGTCTTGATGAACGTTGATCTTTAAAATTCAATGTTGACCAAAAAGTCAAAGTTTGACTTTTTGTGTATAAGTTGACTTTTCATCAGTTGATCAAATTTCAACAATCAATCTATTGATCTTGAGAAATGATTTGAGCCATGAAATTAGTTCAAGATATTTTGTTTGAGTCCTTGAGATCATTCTTCAAGCCATTAGGTCATGTACTAGGTCAAAAGTCACTGATCAGTCATTCTCAATCAAAACTCTAATTTTAACAATTTTGCCCCTTTGATGATTTGAATGCTTTTAATGAGGAGTTATGATCAACCCTTTATCATTTGATGAATATAACTTCAAAATGTTGATGTTGGCCTAAAAACATGAAGTTTGACTATATGTTGTCCACAGTTGACTTTTTACCCAATACAAGTAATTTTCAGTAATCTGAGCAATTGACTGAGCAAATTTCTGGTGTAAGACTTGAAACTTGGTATGAGTATTCTTGAAGTCCTATAATGAACCATGAAAGTCACTTGAGGTATTTAAATTCCAACTTTCCTTTTGATAACCAAAACCCTAATTTGTGGTCCCAATGCTTAGGAGGTGAGCTTGTCTGATGAACTCTTGAGCATCCTTGAGCATTTGAGATCTTTTGTGGGAAATGTCTTGAAGAAAAGGGAGGGAAAATTTTGGGGTACAACAGCTGCCCCTGTTCAATCTTCTTAAACTTGAAAAGTTAGATTTGCATGTTCGCCATTCGCGACTTGAAGGTGGAAGATGATTGAACACTTAAGTGCCCAGAAATTTGCACTCGCTTGTGCATGAAGTAAAAATGTTTGTTGATTATGTCGGGAATAGGCTTAGAGATTCCATTTTGAGAGGTGACAGAGAGCCTTCGGAGATGGGCTTATAGACGCCATCCAAAGTAACTATTGATAGAGAAATTAGACTAAGTCTACGCTCGACTTTAATCCGAGCAAGAAGTATCAGAATAAATCTTTGGTTGATTTAATCTGAGCCAGAAGATGTATGCATCCTTCTTTTATTGGAGGAAGTATCATAATAAATATTTGGTCTATTTAATCTGAGCCAAGAAAGGTCTATTGAGAGAAGTATCAGAATAAATATTTGGTCAATTTAATCTGAGCCAGCAGAGTTCTTTAAGTCTTTAACTGGGAGAAGTATCAGAATAAATCTTTGGTAGGTTTAATCTTATCCAGAAAAAGTCTACTAAGAGAAGTATCAGAATAAATATTTAATTGATTTAATCTGAGCTAGTAGAGGTCATTAAGTCTTTAACTGGGAAAAGTATTAGAATAAATCTTTGGTCGATTTAATCTGAGCCAGAAAAGGTCTACTGAGAGAAGTATCATAATAAATCTTTGGTCAATTTAATTTGAGCCAATAGATGTCTTTAAATCTTTAACTGGGAGAAGTATCAGAATAAATCTCTGATCGATTTAATTTTATCCAGAAAAGGTCTACTGAGAGAAGTATCAGAATACATATTTGGTTGATTTAATCTAAGCTAGCAGATGTCTTTAAATCTTTAACTGGGAGAAGTATCAGAATAAATCTTTGGTCGATTTAATCTGATCCAGAAAAGGTTTATTGAGAGAAGTATCAGAATAAATCTTTGGTCGATTTAATATGAGCCAACAGATGTTTGAAGGGATTGTTCATCATGTAGATATTTGCTCTGTCTTGTTTTAAGGAATGACCTACAATCTGTTTTAAGAATTTGTTGACGATATCGGTCTGTCGATTGATTCTTCCTGAAAAGGTATTGAGTTAATTGTATGCAATGTCATGATGTATGAAATACATTGCATAATGATGTTCTCAAAATAAATGAGACTGTGCTATATGTGTTTCATATGCATATGTTATGACGTATGAATGTGAAATGTCATAAAGTGTATTTGTAAACCCGTGTTGTATCTTTGTCTGGGAAAATAAATCCCTGACTATTGTTGGGGCTGAAGAGTATGTGTATCTTCAATCTTGTCTAGAATTCTTTTGCTGGGGATTCCCGCTTACTTGTTTGAGGAAACTGTTCAGGGGATGTATTGCTTAAAGATGCCATACAAAAAAGGTATTGGTTGCATAAGAGATTACTTTTCGAGAATTCCTGTACCTTCCGTTGAGGAGGACTTCATCGGGTAATGTTGATTTATGTCATGGGAAATAGAGTATAGGAGCTTAGGTTTTCCATTACTCTATTGGGGAATTAATTCCTGATTGAGGAGGTGGAAGTAAACTGCATATCTGGTCAGGGTCCAGGCTGTACAGCAACTTACTGGAGAAATGTGAAACCGTCCGTGTCTGGTCGGGTCCATGTCTTACAGTGTTGTAAACTGTTGTCTGGAGATAAGAGAGAAGGAACTTGAATCGTAGGGTTGCTTCGAAATGAATGCCTGGATAGTAGGCCTATGAGAGGGAACCTGGGTCGTAGAGTTACTTTGAGATGAAATCCTGGATAGTAGGGCTATGAGAAGGAACCTGGGTCGTAGGGTTACTTCGAGATGAAAGCCTAGATAGTAGGGCTATGAAAGGAACCTGGGTTATATGGTTACTTCGAGATGAAAGCCTGGATAGTAGGTGTTTACCGTGGTTTTTGGTAAACAATCGTTGATCCTCCAAAAAGGAAAGTTCTTTTGGTTACTCGCGGGATCGATCAGATTGATCCCAGAACATATGCTATTTTTTTTGTGTAAGAAAAGCAATTAGGAAGAACGTACGTTCGACCAGAGAAAAGATACTTGAGATTTTGGAAAATAAGAAAGTAGACAGAAATGTAGAAATGCAGGTAAAGATGCAAGAAAGGTAACTTTGCAAAATAATATTAAAGCAATGTAAAAGACTTTCATTAATGAAAAGAGGTGTTTCCAACGTACATTTCTCAGTTTTATCCTTTCTCACACAGCGGTTACTTGGACAATATTTGAGTAACTAGCACAATAGGTTGAACACCCCAAAAAAACTACACAGATTTCCTAATTTATTCTAAAAACTATGTAACCCTCGAGGGGTGGTTCTGCGCTAAGATGAAGACAAGTGTCCTCTGCATGTCCCTCGACCTCTAGCTTCCAGCCACGTTGCTTCTCTTTAGCCGCTAGCGAAAATGTCTTTCCCTCCAATAATTCAAATTCAAATGTCCCTCACATTTTGTGTCGAAGCGAGGGTATTCTTTCTTAGTCGAAGGTCATAAGTCCTCCTCAGTCGAAATCTTGAAAGTGAGCCCTGGCCGAAGACTCAAATATAACTTAGATATTTTTCTAAGTTATTTCACACGTCGAAACATTCTTCAGCTCGGCTTGATTTATTCCAGTTTTTCAGTCTAAAAGACCAAATATAGTAAGTGTCAAATTCAGGAGCCAACAAATTTCCCCCCAAGAATGTCTATTTCGACGCCCAAATAAATAGCCATTTTTTTATCTTTCAGTTCGACACCTGTCTTTCTTGTTGTCCACAAAGGCTTGATGTGTGCTTTTCGTCTTCCAACAGTTGCTACTTTCGAAAAAACCATCATTACTCTTTCTACAAGATGTCTTTTCTAACTGTCGTTACCACACTGCCATGATGACCATATTCCTAGAACCTATGCAAGCATTTCAAAATTTTTCCTATCATATGGACGGTAACCGCTTCATACTTCACCATGTTCACCACTATCTTCACAGCATTAAATGGCCTTGACGAGACATATCCCTTTCTGAAGACTATAAATACTCTTGAACCTTTTCATTTGGAACTTTCACAACTCCAAGCATTTCCAAATCTTCTGCTTTTAAACACCTTGCATTGTCAACTTCGTTTCTTCCAAATATGCAACAATGGCTTTCCTTTCCAATGCACCAAACAATCCCCAACCTAAAAATGCTGATGATATCCAAATCTAACCAGAGATCTTTTCTACTAACCCTTCTCCTTCCTCGACTGATGGGCTTCGGTTTGTTTCTGAACCCATGACGAGGGAGAGGCGAGAAGCATATGATTCCCAGCTCCTCATTCCCATTAGGTACTCTGAAGACATATATGCTATGTCTGGTCCTCTGTCCACATGCGTCAAGAATCCCATGAGGAACCGTGCCTTCTTCCCTACTCACCCAAGAATCAAACCTATGGGTTGCGCGAAGAAGCCTGGGGATGATCCTGAAGACGCCACTCCGGCTAATCAGCAGCATGTTCAGACTACGGAGGACATTAACATTCAATTTATGAACAAAGGGACCAGAATCTTTAGATCATGCCCTAACCTCTCCTCAAAGTATTCAGATTGGTTGAATAAGGTGGAGAAGGCACAAACCTCCGTCTGGAAGGAAATGGGAATTTAAGATTTGGTGATGTTGTCAAAGACAGGATTGTCTTATTGTCCTCTCATGTTGGTATCTTCGCTATATTTCTGGGATAGCGCAAATTTTACCTTTCATCTTCCCTGTGGGATGGTGACCCCCACCCTCTTCGACATAGCCGCAATTACCAGTCTTCGACCGACTAGCGATTATTTCGATCCTGAGGATTTGTATGAAGATGTAATTGGGTTTACAGCTACAAAACCCACCTACACCACTTTTATCAACCACTTCCATGATAATCCTCTAGTATTGTGTCGGAGGTGGAACATATAGCTTTTTTGGCTATGTGGTTATCCTGTTTCGTTTTCTGCACCAAGTCACTTCAGGTGACTAAGAAAATGCTCACGCTCGCGACGCAGCTTCATCATGGCTATCCCCTCTGTCTAGCCGAATTGATTTTGGCCAATCTATATGAGTCCATCAGCAATGGTTTGACTCAAATCAAGGTTATAGGGGATAGGGAAAGCCTGCTGCTTTCTGGTCCTTTCTGGCTTCTCCAACTTTGGCTTAATGCCACTTTTGAATCTTTTCTTCCTCAGAAGAATAAGATCAATGAAGCGGCCCTAGAAATCCTGAATATGAGGGTCAAAGGTACCAGGCTTGAACTGCTGACTCCTACTGATGAAGGACAGCAGTTTCATAAGGCTTTCATAAGTTTCGTGATGATGTTTGCGGAACGCAAACGTTTTCTTTCGACCATGGCTCCTTTTGCCAGTCGGAAAGTTGGCCCATAATGGTTTACCAGACCATTTCCTTCGACTGAGGAGAAAGACTTGAATGATGAATATGTGGGCATGTGGGAATCGTTTCTTCGCCCTAGAATTATGCCATTGAGATTCAAGAGCTCCAAAAATCAATTAAGCTTGATTGCTTATCAACCAAATCTTGTCTCTCGACAATTTGGAATTGTTCAGTCACTTTCCTCACCCATTTATCCTCGAGAGAAACTGCTGTTATTTTATAACGCAAACTACTCAGAAGATGCTGCTACCAAGCATATTGGTAGGTACGTTGGTCGAAACGTACTAACCATGTTCGACTTTAATCTCAATTTTTTGAGTTCTGGTAATTTTGAGGGGTGGTGGAGACAATATTATGATGAGGAGCTCTTCGATGAGAAGGACTTTTCCCACCACCTTCGTGAGGAATTTAAGCTGGCTCTCGATAGGGTCAATAAAGGTATTACTTATTTTCTTTCTCTTCGCTTCAGATTTATCGTTCGACGCTCGATTAACCTTAGTTTTTGTTTTTGTTTTTGTGTAGCTGTCAAGAGAACCACTTCGAAGAACGCTGCTGAAAGCACAAAAGGGGGAGATACTTCTGTCAACCCTTCTCCCAAGGTATTCACTTTCTTCCATACCCTTATTTTCTACTATCGTCCGACATGGGTACTGATTTCTTTGACTTGTCTTTCTGGAAATTCAGAAGACTACCCCCAAAAAATGGAAGGTCCAGGAGATCGAAATCTCTAGTGACGAAGAAGAGGAATCTCCTCCTGTTCCTCTGAAGAGACAAAGGTTAAAGAAACCAGTTCCTTCCATTGAGCCTCGTCCCAAAATTAGAATTAAGACTACAGCTACGAGGCCTCCTCCTGTAGTTATCAAAGAGCCTACTGAACAGGAAGTAGCTGCCAGGCTAAACAACCCTAGCGAGAGCGATAACTCCAGTCCCGGTGTTGAAATCCCAATCCAGGTATTTTCTTCGATAGACCATCATTTACTTATTGAACTATCCTTTTTCTTTATGAGAATTCTGGAAGAAATGGACTTCTTTTACTCTCCAGGACACAACTGGCACCTCCAACCAAGTCCATATTCCTGTCGAAGGCTCTGTCACCCTATTAAATAGTGAGGGAGAGCCTACTTATAAGCCTTCTTCAGCGAAAGGCTCTTTCATGAGTTCAGCTGATGAAGTGAATCAAACTTCCGAACTTCAGCATGAAACCATAGAGGAAGTCAATGAAGAAGGCCCTGTAGGAAATCATGAAGAGAATAGGGCTCTGTTGGTTGACGTACAAGAAACTGAAGAGGAAAGGACCCCTAATGCTGAGACTGTGATAGAGAGGGAGAGTATACTGGAGGTGGGGAGTCAAGATGAAAGGATCCCAGAAGCTGATGGTAAAGAGGGTTCTATTGAAGGAACCCAGAATCCTACAGACACTGAGGCAATTCCAGAGCAGGTGGCCAACGTGGTTGTTGCTATCAACGAAAGTGTCCCTTCGACAGGGTCTAGAACTAAGGAGGATTTAGCCTTGCTGAAACAGCAAAATCCTTTAGGCTATTTGACTGCAATTCTAGAAGGTCGAGAAAGTTCCTCTGATCATAGTGTCTCAACTACGTCTGGAAAATCTACTTCGACCTCTCCTCTCGATGAGGCCCTTCAGAAAGTTAAGACATAAATCTTCAAAAGAGATTTAATGTTAACCTTGGAGGGGGAACCCACGGCTCCCTCTTTTCTGAAGACTACTCTGAGGGTTGTCGATCTCCTCATTGCTTCTTCGGACGTGGCCAGCGTTATCTTGGATTTAATCTCCATTATTGACCAAGTATCAACGGACTATAACCGTCAATGGACTCTTCGTGAGATTGAATAAACCAATGGTCATGTGGCTGCTGCCTGGCATGCTGCTACCAATTCAGCTTCTAAGGTAAAAGGGTTGTCGAAGGCCCAGGAGGCTAGACAAAAAGAGGTTGAAGAGATAGATCGAGAGACTTCTCAAATGAGGGCGCAGATTGTAGAGTTGGAAGCTAGAATTGCTGCCAGTGATAAAAAGAAGGAGGAACTCCTCACTGTTAACACTGAGTCAGAGAGCCAAGAGGAACTGGCTGAAGGGTTAAGACACGCTGATCGGGCCCAATCTCTCGATGCTAAGCTTGAAACCCTTCATCAATCGAAGGCTTTATGTGATCGACGCCTGGAATTACAAATAATTAAGTATCTTCATATCAAGGCTAATCTCCCTTTTTGAATCCTTTTTCTTTCATCTATGTAATCACTCGTTGTAATGATTTCAAAGCCATTTTCGCTATTTTAATGAAAATTTAAGTTTCCATTTTTGCATTCTCTATTCAACGGTGACTATATGTTACTTATTTTTACCTCTTGAAGCATAGGTCTATAAGCTTTCAAGTATTTACCATTCACCCTCAAAAGTCTTTGATCTTCACTTAACTCTTCAATCTCATAGGCTCCACCAGAGAAAGCTTGGATAATCCTGAAAGGTCCTTCCCACTTAGGAGACCATTTTCCCAAATTTCTATCTTTTCGATCCATCGGAAGAATTACTTTCCATACTAGATCCTCAGGCAGAAATGTCTTAGGTTTTACTCTGCGATTATTGGATTTCTCAACCCATTTCTTATGCAGTCTCAAAAGATCCAGAGCTTTCAACATTTCTTCGTCTAAGTCGACTAGTTCGTCTAACATCATATTCCAATAGACCTCAGAAGGGATATCATGATGTATTTGAATCCTCATCGCCCACAGGTGGATTTCCACTGGCAACACTACATCATGACCATAGGTTAGGTGAAATGGTGTTGTTCCCGTGGCCTCTTTCAGACAAGTTCGACATGCCCATAGAACTTGATCTAGCGTCTTGTGCCAGTTTCTAGGTTTCTTTACCACGTGTTTCTTTATTAAGCTGATCACTACTTTATTTGCTGCTTCGACCTGGCCATTAGCTTGCGCATAATAAGGTGTAGATGTTAACAATTTAAACCCCATTTCCGCAGCAAAGTCTTGCATCTTTCGACCAGTAAAGACTTACCCCTGGTCTGTAGTTATTGTTTCGGGAATTCCAAATCTATATATGATGTACTTTTGAATGAATCCAATGACATTCTCTGGGTCTACATTGACTAAAGGGATTGCTTCAATCCACTTAGTAAAATAATCAATGCCCACCAATATATATTTCTGGCTTTTAGAAGATGCTGGTCAAATTTCTCCAATAAGATCTAAAGCCCATCCTCTAAAAGGCCAATGTTTCACAATCGAGTGAAGTTCACTTGCTGGAACATGCTGAATACCTGTATGTACTTGACATTCTTGGCATCCTTTTGCAAACTCAACATAATCTTTTAACGTAGTGGGACAATATAATCCTTGTCGAAACAATAACCATTTCATCTTTTGGCCTACTTGGTGTACTCCACACGCCCCGGTGTGTGTGGTGGAAAGAGCTATATATGCTTCTATTTTACTTAGGCATTTCAGAAGCACACCTTCAGGTGTTTTCTTGAATAATTCATTTCCCATCAGCACATAACTTAGTGCTCTATGTTTTATTTTTCGTTCTGTCAAAGCCGTTTGATTTTGTAAATAATCCACTACAGGCTTTCTCCAATCTTATTCTGTTAGATTGTCTATGAACGAAATTTCAAAATTTTCGTGATCAGTGCATCCCAACATTGTGGTCCTTAATTCCAATGGAGACAACTTAGTGGATGTTACTCTCCCTCTAACTTTGATTGCTTGTTGTAGTTTGTCTTTCGAAACTTTATACCCGGAAGCAATCTGCGCCAAGTCGTTAGCTACTTGATTTTCCAATCTGGGTATATGCCGAAAGTTAACTACCTTGAAGTTCTTCAACAACCGTCTGGCTATTACGAAATACATGATAAGATTTTCTTTTATGCATTTGTATTCTTTCATAATTTGTTTTAGGACTAACTCTGAGTCTCCCATTATGATTTTGTCAAAGGCTTCTTGATGTTCTTTCCCCCACTCAAATCCTCCTTTGCTGAGTCTAAGTAGTGGCGAAAAGGCTTGCGTTTTCCCACTGAGGTTGGATATAAATCTCCTCAAGAAATTTATCTTCCCAAGTAAGGATTGCAATTTCCTTTTTGTTAGTTGGCGCTTTGGCTTGCAAGATAGCTTTGGTCTTGTTTTGGTTTATCTCAATGCCTTTTTATGGACCACAAAGCCTAAGAAATCTCCCGCTTTGACACCAAAAGCTCACTTTAGAGGGTTCATCGTCAGGCCGTAGCGTCTCATCCTCTCGAAGTATTGTCGAAGATGATCCATGTGAGTTTTCCCTGAAACAGATTTGACAACAATATCATCAATATAAATCTGCATGAAAGTGTCAATAAAATCATTGAAGATCAAATTCATGGCTCTTTGATACGTTGCCCCTGCATTTTTCAGGCCAAAGGGCATCACTCCCCATTCATAAGTGCCTAAGGCCCCAAGGCAATGGAATGTCGTTTTCGACACATCCTCTTCAGCAATAAAGATTTGATTATATCCAGAGTAGCCATCAAGCATACTCATGTACTCGAAACCAGCGGCAGAATCCACAAGCATTTCTGCCACCGGCATTGGATATTCATCTTTGGGTGTTGCAGCATTCAGATCTTTGAAATCAATGCACGCCCTTAAGGTACCATTTTTCTTTATAACAGGAACGATATTTGCAATCCATTTGACATACCTGGTCGTTCAGATGAACTTGCATCTCAGCAGTCTTTCGACTTCCATTTTGATTTTTGATAAAATCTCTGGTGCAAACCGCCTTGGAGTCTGCTTGAGGGCTTCTTTCCAGGCTTTATTAGCAATTGCAGTTCTACCAAACTTCTGTCGAGACCAGGCATCTCGTCATAATCCCATGCAAAGCAATCCTTGAACTCTTTTAGCAATTGGATCATTTTGACCCTGAGTCCTGGATCTATCTTTACGCTGATGTACGTTGGCTTTTTTACAGGACCCGTCGCCTAGGTTTACCTCTTCCAGAGGGTCTTGCGCTAGCATTCTAACATTGTTCGCCAACGAGTCCTTTTTGAAACCTAGAGGTTCATCGTCATAGATGGCGTCTAACCTCTGATCTCGAAGGTCTTTCGTTTCTAAGTCGGGAGGCTCTGGGTCGAAATCTTTCCCAGGGCCTTTTTAAGAATGGACATGTTTATTGGCTTCGAGGGCCATATATTTAACTTCAGCCTCCAAGGCCGCTTTCATTCTACTTTCGGCCACATATGCCAAAATCTTTTGCAGAGTTTGTAACTCAGTCATCGTCACCAAACTCACTTTCCAGCCTATTGGTCGTATATCATCAACTCCTCCAAAGTCGATGTTTGACAAGTCTTCTCTATCCCACTAAAAGCTGTAGTCGGAGTGTAGGTATAGAGAGCAGAAGGCGTTAGGTGTTGGAGTTAGATCAAACTCAAGTGGATTACATGGCCCTATATGAGCCAAATTTCTATCGAAACTATTCTTTCAGACACTGTTGATTTCACCTAAGTAATAACTCTTATCTGCCTCAATGTTTTCCACGATACCATCAGGGCGCCATATCGTGACCCTTTGGTGCATCGAGGATGGCACTACACTGATGCCATGTATCCACTCATGACCCAAGAGCAGATTGTAGTTTGGTTTTGCTGAGATCACCATGAACATGGTGGGTCGAAGGATTGATCCCACTTTGAGGTCTAGTTGTATGACACCCATTGTGGTGCCAATGCCTCCTTTATAATTGGACAAGACCATGTTATGAGGCTTGATGTCAGCATCTCCCTTTCCCAGCTTTTCCAGCATGAATTGTGGGATGATATTGATGATCGCCCCATAATCGACCAGAATTTTTATTTATAGTTATTTCCTCTATCTTTTCTCTGGTGAATAAGGGTTTTAGATGATTCTTCATTGCCTCTGTTGGTGGCTCGAAGAATGCGTTCTTTTCTTCTACGCAGCCATTGTTCATTACATAGTAACATACTGGCCTGTGTCTAGCCATTTCTTGCTCAACCATTAAGTCAGTTTCCTCAACCTCGACCTGACGATTATATTCTTTAGGTAACACTGATATGACATTCACCATGATATCTAAAGTGTCATTGGAATCAGAGTTGTCCTCATCATTCGACCCACATTCCTCCGTCCATGGCATAGGATTCCTCTCTAGAGGCTTCCTTTGTTTCCTTTTCACATTGGTGCTAACCTCTGAACGAGGTCCAGCTGCCTCTTTTTCGGCTTTTCGCCGTCTTTGGAATCTTCTCCATTGTGAACGGGACATAGGATTTTTTCCTTTGTAATTGCTCGATATATGAGCCATCTTATTTGACGTAGAAGCATGGTACTCCTTTTTGTAGTCTAAAGAGGAACCTCTTGGAACATCGAACGCCTGCCATCTCTCTTCGTTTGGCCTCTTTCTTCCCATGGTGTTAAGCCAAGTATCTGTAGGTACATTAGTTGGAGGCCGAAAAGTTGGTGGCCTCCTTACCTGACTCATGGATCCTTGTTGATGCCCCCTTCTGGGGTCGAATCTGACTTCTGAACCTATTTTTTGTTGGGCATTGATTCCCTGTTTCTCTTTCACAATTCTCATACCTTGTATGTGTTCTGCGGCTTTCTTGTCAAAAATAGAGTTGCATCTAGGGCACAACATTACTTCCAATTTTTTCTTCTGGCATCTATGTAGAAAATCTGCCAGATCTTCATTCTCCTTTGGAAATTCCTTTTTATTTACTTCCTCTTGACGAATAGTTTCCCCTGAGGCCTTGGCGCCAGAGACTTCAACCATGTTGACATGCATGTTGCTTTTGGCAACGAGATTCATTTTATGCATTTTGGCCTCTAGATTCTCTGTCGAACCTTTTACAGTAGCCAAGTAAGAACCTGTGGTGGTTCTTTTGTTGGAGCTCTTAGTAACTCCTTTTCTTTTATGTGGGTCTTTAGTAACCCTTTTATTCAATTTCAGGCCTTCAGTGGCCTTCTTGTTTGAGCCTTGGGTAACTTCCTTTTTCAGATCTAGGCCTTCAGTGGCCTTTCTCACTCCTTCGATAGTTTTCCTGGAGATGTTTCCAGTAAAACTTCCAAAGATAGGTTTAGTAATTAAATCTTCAGAAACTTCCACCATGTGAATGCTGACTGGTTCAGCATAATGTGTTTCCATCTGTAGTGGGTTTGCGTCGATTTTCATTGCTGGCTTATCAGCAAATTTCAGACTTCCTTCCTTTAGCGCTTGTTGAACAAGATCCCTGAAAAGGAAACATTGTGAGGTTTTATGGCCCAAAAAGTTATGGTATTTACAAAAACCTCTTTTCTTTCTCTGTTCTAAAGGAGGCAATTTTTCCCCTGGGGGCACTATCATCTGACCATCTTTAACTAATAGATCAAATATTTTGTCACATTTGGATATATTGAAACTATACGTTTTCTTAGGAAATTTGTCGCTGTTTTTCTCAGACTCTACAGGATTTTTCCCATTTGATGGCACTAGCAATTTACAAGAGTATGGTGGTCCTTGTTTTAATTCTGCTAAATCTATTTCGCCTTCTTCGACATCTATAGGATCACTAGATATCTCTGGATCGTTATCATCCATTTCGACATAGGCTACCCTTTCTCATTGATGAGTTTTGGTAGCTTTAGCTTTCTCAGCTTTAAGGCGTTCTATTTGTCGAACTCTATCGGCCAGTTAGGCCATGTCTCTTAGGTATTATGTATCTAACTTTTTCCTAATTGAATAATCCAGGCCCCCCGCTGCTATTTCGACCAATTCATGTTCAGGCACTTGGGTAAAGCATTTGGCTTTAAGTAATCGAAATCTATTTAAATATTCATCGATTGGCTCAGTGAATCTCCTCTTCACACTAGCCAATTCTTTTAGACTTATTTTGGTATGTCCCATGTAAAATTGTTCGTGGAACAATCTTTCCAATTGGTTCCAGATGTGGATCGAATTGGCTGGGAGGGTGGTGAACCAAGTGAAAGCATTCTTTGTTAGGGAACTTGGGAAATATTTGATTCTAAGGTTTTCGTTGTTTGCTATTTCTATGGCCTCTATCAAATATCTAGCTACATGTTCGATAGTGGACTCTGTTGTATCCCCTGAAAATTTAGTAAACTTTGGAACCTTTCCCCTAGGTGGTAAGTCTGTTTGCAGAATATATTCTGACAATGGGGATGTGAAGTTTGGTCTGTGGAAACCAATGTTCATCCCGTTTTGAATCATAATCCTTTCGATCATGGCAGTTAGATTATTGTCTGTTCCATAATTTTGGTGTCGAACTTGTTGTATCAATTCATCAGCGTTTTGGTTTCTATTTGCCATAATAACTCCTTGATCAATTTCTCTAGGGTTTCATGGTATTTCAACCCTTGGTTGTTCTATTTCTGCTCTAGGAATCTGAGGGTTTGGATTAACGGTCAAATCCTCTTCCATGATTTCCCCTTGATTTGCTCTTATTGGTATCCTCTGGGGTTGTCGAATAGTTTGGGGTACCCCAAAGAATTCAGCCATGCGCGTCATTTGTGTTGTCATTTGTTGGTTCGACTGTGTAGCATTTTAAATGAGGGGATTTAGTATTGTACTTAGAGTTTGTGCTAACATTTGCACCATATCATGATTACTCTCGTCCATCTGTTGCCTCAAAATTGCTGTCGAAACATTTGTGAGGCTTGGTATTGTATGAGATGGCCCTCCTAAGGATTGGTTTCTAATGGCTCCAGGTCCCTGTAATGGCGATGATGCATTCACCAAAGGTTCTGAAAAAGTGGAAGCAGCGTTCATAAGGCTAGCCATTTCAGTAGTTGGCATGCCATATGGCTGCTCTCGACCCATCCAGGTTGTCGAAAATCCCGGGGGAACGAATGATCGAGATCCTAGATTTTCCCTTGGTAGAGGCGTTCCTAATGGACCTCTTGGACCTACATACGAAATTAAGGGTCCAGTTTGACTTGTGGTTAGCGTCGGTATTGATCCAACGGAAGTTGGGATATTCCCTTCGACGGCGGTGGTAACCACTATTCCAGTAATTGGTGGAGTTATTTCTCCATGATTTGGCTCATTAGCCATACTACTCTCGCTATTTTTCTTCCTAACAGTATACTCGTTGGTTACTCTACCATTTCTTAATAACATGCAACGTTATAACTGTACAGAAGAAACGCAATAACATAAACAAGATATTTAATAAAAATTAGCAACGTCCCACCAGGTGTGCCAATTTGTTTACCGTGGTTTTTGGTAAACAACCATTGATCCTCCAAAAAGGAAAGTTCTTTTGGTTACTCGCGGGATCGATCAGATTGATCCCAGAACATATGCTAATTTTTTGTGTAAGAAAAGCAATCAGGAAGAACGTACGTTCGACCAAAGAAAAGATACTTGAGATTTTGGAAAATAAGAAAGTAGACAGAAATGTAGAAATGCAGGTAAAGATGCAAGAAAGGTAACTTTGCAAAATAAGATTAAAGCAAAGTAAAAGACTTTCATTAATGAAAAGAGGTGTTTCCAACGTACATTTCTCAGTTTTATCCTTTCTCACACAGCGGTTACTTGGACAATATTTGAGTAACTAGCACAATAGGTTGAACACCCCAAAAAAACTACACAGATTTCATAATTTATACTAAAAACTATGTAACCGTCGAGGGGTGGTTCTGCGCTAAGATGAAGACAAGTGTCCTCTGCATGTCCCTCGACCTCTAGCTTCTAGCCACGTTGCTTCTCTTTAGCCGCTAGTGAAACTGTCTTTCCCTCCAATAATTCAAATTCAAATGTCCCTCACATTTTATGTCGAAGCGAGGGTATTCTTTCTTAGTCGAAGGTCATAAGTCCTCCTTAGTCGAAATCTTGAAAGTGAGCCCTGGCCGAAGACTCAAATATAACTTAGATATTTTTCTAAGTTATTTCACACGTCGAAATATTCTTCAGCTCGGCTTGATTTATTCTAGTTTTTCGGTCTAAAAGACCAAATATAGTAAGTGTCGAATTCAGGAGCCAACAGTAGGGCTTATGGGAAGGAACCTGGATAGTAGGGTTGCTTCAACATGAAAGACTGGATAGTAGGACTATGAGAAGGAACCTGGATAGTAGGGTTACTTCAAGGTGAAAGCCTGGATAGTAGGGCTTATGGGAAGGAACCTGGATAGTAGGGTTACGTCAAGATGAAAGCCTGGATAGTAGGGCTTATGGGAAGGAACCTGGATAGTATGGTTACTTCAAGATGAAAGCCTGGATGGTAGGGCTTACGGGAAGGAACCTGGATAGTAGGGTTACTTCAAGATGAAAGCCTGGATAGTAGGGCTTATGGGAAGGAACCTTGATAGTAGGGTTACTTCAAGATGAAAGCTTGGATGGTAGGGCTTATGGGAAGGAACTTGGATAGTAGAGTTACTTCAAGATGAAAGCCTATATGGTAGGGCTATGAGAAGGAACCTAGATTGTAGGGTTACTTCGAGATGATCACGTAAGTTAGTTGACCCGTTTGACCTTGGGATTTGATTTTTCCATTAGCTGTCTGCAGATATGACATGTATAACTGTTGGGATTGTCGATGATAATTGTCTTTCCTGAAAAGGTAGCAGGTTAGTTATATGCAATGCATGAAATGCATTGTGTGATGATGTTCTCAAAATAAATGAGATTCTGTTGTATGCGATATGTATGCGATATGTATGCGTATGTCATGATGTATGAACACGAGATGCTATTGTGCCATATCCGAGTCTGGGAAAATAAATCCCTGACTGCTGCTAGAGAGTATTGGAGATAGCATTCCTGATTGTTGTAGAAAACCGTGGTTCTTCTACTTTCACTGGTGTGATCGGTGGATCTGGAACTGACTGTTTAACGCTGGTTCGCGAAATGTCGCGGAAGCAAGAGTCGCCACCGTCTTTTATTTTCTCCAAATGGAAAGGACAAAAGCACAGAAAAATTCCTTAAAGAGATTGCTCTCGGTTCGGGAGGTAGATTATAGAAAGGGAAGGTGTTAGCACCCTTTCCATCCATGGTTATCCATGGGCTCTTAGATACTTGCTCATTGTGTTTTCAAAAATGGTTTGTTTGCTTTTCAACTGTGGGTTTAAAAAAGTTCCTTTGAAAATTTCAGTTCGACTCTTGTATCAGAGTGTTTGAAAAATTGCTTTGAAAGCTTTTGAAAAGTGTCGGTGTGAAAAGATTTTTATTTGTTTTTGAAGAGAGCAAGTATCTACGAGAACCTACCTACCCTAAGGAATTCGTCTGTGTAGATGTCCTTAAAGTAGCGCCATCCCACCATTGAGAGGTAGGTAGCACCACCGTTGGAGGTGTTCGGGTCAATTCGAGGTTCGGGACATGGTGATCACCAGAGCAATAGGAAGACACCTTAGAAGCTACCCTCATGCCAGGTTCCCGGATCATGAGGACTTACTAAGACATCCTCTACTCGACGATCACCTTTCGAGGCAAGGCAACAGTGAGGCGTACCCTAGGGGTGGTGTGTGCAATTTGTGTGTCGTTTTCATTTGTTTTTGTCTTGTCATGTTAAAGTGATCTACGCTTGATTTTATTATGGCCATTCATTCTTGCATGCTTTGTTAACAGTTAAAAGTTGCGGAAAAGTAAATCTAAAGCTATTACAAATGGCGCGGGTCCACATCGCCAAAATTAAACCGGACCCAATTTGACAGAAAGTAAATGAAGCAAATAAAGTAAAGAATTGAAAAGATGCGAGAAGTAATTAAAACTTTACAAGGCTTCGGGAGAGGTACATAACTATTCAAGCGAAATAAAATAAACATGCGAAATTAAACAATTAAGTCGAAAGGAGGGCGTTGGACCCTTTTGCAAAAATTAAATTAATAAGAAATTAAAATTAAAATTAAAAGAAAGATGTTTTTGGTATTTTAGTATTTTTATGATTTAATAGAAAAAATTAATTAAAATTAAAATTGAATGCAAACCCTAATTCTAGTAGCTTTTAAATTTGTTACAAAAATATGTTGAACTTTGACCTAAATTATTTTCATGCAAATTTAATTACAAAAATAAATAAAATAAATAAGTATTATGATGAAAAAGAAAAAAATTAAAAGGAAATAAAAATTATCAATTAAACCTAGTTCTACATTTTTTATATTTTTGTTAAAAGAATTAAAGTTAAAGCACCTAATTTAAATTAATTAATTTACATGCAATTTGTTTATGAAAATATTAGAAATAAAAATTATTTATTATGTTTTTTTTTTGTCTTTTCTGATTTTTATGCATTTTTTATATTTTTTGTGAAAATAATATATTAATTAAACAAGAAATAATTAAAATAAAAATAGAATAAAAAATAAAGAAAACAAAAATTATGCAAACCTTGGGGGGTAGTAGTCCCCAAATAGGAGGTTTTGATTGTGAAATTCTGGCCCAATAAGACATGGGTCCATTGACTTTTTTGAGTAGCGTACAGCAATGTTGACCAGCGTTTATGGTGCTCTCCCAATCTCCGCCCTTGGCTTGATCTCAGTGTACACGTGGGTGGATAGATGATGAAGGTACATGGTATACTTTATTGTGGAAACTGTATATGATTAGAACGTGAAAAATAATATGAATATATGAAAGACCTGGGGTTCGAACCCAGGTCATGGACATTGCAAACGTGTACGTCTACCACTGAACCATCATCACGCATTTGTTAAACAAGTAAACAATAAATATAATAAAAGAAGACAACACGTTAATGGGTTAAAACGCGCGAAATTCAAACCCACGTATCACACACTGCCACGAGTCCATCTTCTTCCTTTTCCCTGAAACATAAACATTGAGCCACGGTTTTTGGGACGTTTTCTTAGGCATGCTATTAGAAAATAGCGAATAGGCCTGTGTCATTCAGAAATTTGGCGCGATGGGTGGTTCAAGATCGTCTAGACGTGCTAAATCCAGTTATGGCATTGAGGTGTCCCAATTTTGCCTTATTTGAGAAACCCCAATTTCAAGCTCTGTAAACCCTAGAAAACAGTTATGGCATAATCGCGTATGGCTTGCAAAAATTCAATCAAATATATGGGTTAGCTTTAGAATCACACCAGGAACAAGAATCAATAATTGAAATGTCATGAAAATGCATAGATTATAGAATACGATTATGAAATTTTCATGGAATATGTTGAGTTCTGTATACCGATTCCTTGCCTTTTGATGAATGTTCTGGATTGGAATATGATCAGTGAAGCTTCAGGAAGCCAATGGAATATGGATTATGCCTTGAATCAACCTAAAAAGTGGTTTTTAGTTTTGAACTTTTGGCAAGAATTTCAAGTTTTGGTTATGGTCTGAGGCGCAGCTTCAATGTGTATTTGCATTAGGTTTATGATCAAGCCTTTGTAGTGAAAGCATTAGGTCAAAAAAACTCAATCAAATCCATTGCTTTTATTGTTTTGGAGATTTGGTTTTCTAGCTTTATTTTCCAAATATTTTTCACATGTTTTTGTATCAATTAAGATCAAATCACTCCCAATCTTTCCTTATTGACTTAGGCACGAAATCTTGAGGCTGAAATGTGTACAAAAAGATTTGAAAACTTAGGTTAGTATTTTTCCTATATTTAATTTGATTTAAATGAATTAATATAAATAATAATTCAAATAATTAAATAAAAAATGAGAAAATACTTACCTTTGGGCCAAGTGGTCGTGCATATGCTTAGAATGATGAATCATGGAAGAAAAATGGGCCCATTAGCAATTTTAGGTCATTTGGATCAAAGTTGACTTTTCAAAATATCCAAAAATTTCCCAACTTCCACAAGGCATAACTTGCTCAATTTTTAATCTTTTCTCATGTTCTTTGGAATTTTGGAAAGGTCTTTGAATCCTCTAACCAATGCCTTTGGTCCCATGTCATTTTGATTTACCAATCTCAAGTTATGGCCTTTGACTTAAAGTCCCTTTTTGTTGACTTTTGAAAATGACCTATAATGTTGAAATTGATAACTTTTTGTGAGAGCATTTCTTGGACTTGAAGTATGAAGATGAGTTGTAGGAAATGTCTTTCTCTTCAAAATGAGCTTTGGATGGGATTTTTCTGATAATCCATGTGAAAGTTATGTCCTGGTCAATTTCAGTTGACTTTTTCAGCTGTCCAAATAAGGAAACTTTTGCATCTTTGATGATTTCTGAGCCAAACTTTGAGAATCATGATCAAGCATTGATCAAATGATGTTTGTGGCTTCAAAATGATATGTTGACCAAAAATTTGAACTTTTGACTGTCAAATGACCATTTTGCCCCTACAGTTGACTGTAGTGCAATCTAGGGTTTTGACTGTGCAATTTTGAGCTGAATGTCTTGAAACTTGATATGAGAATACTTGACCATATTTGTAGGCATATGAGACTTGATTGGGCCTTGGAAAACTTCATTTTCTTGATCAGAACACAAACCCTAGTTTTGACTGTGTAGGAGACCTTTGCACTGTGCAACCCTTGGGGAATTTTGTGACTTGGCTTGGCAATTTCTTGAAGAATATGGGAGGGCAAATTTTGGGGTACAACAGTTGCCCCTGTTCAATCTTCTTAGACCTGAGGATGCAGATTGGCTGACGTGCCTTTCGTAATCCGAGGGTGGAAGATGATTGGACACTAGAGTGCCCAGAAATTTGTGCTCACATGTTAGCAGTGTGATGGGGGAATGGGCTTATAGATGCCATTTGGAGATTCCTGGATAGGATGATGGGCTTATAGATGCCATCTGGATGTTGATCGCGTAGGAGATTCCTTAGCGAGAACCTGCATACCTGCAAAGACAGAAAATGAGTACCTGACACGTTGCAGGAGCTGGTTTTTAGATGCTTGGTAGAGATGTGTCCTGACTGGTTACAGGAGCTGAGTCTGGAGCTTCAAACGGCGATGAATGAACCAGGGATGGTTACTGTCTTAGTATGAATGGTAAGAGAACCTTGGGCGACTTTAACTTCAACAACGCTCGTTGAGAAAAATCTTGGGGTGTCTTCTACTGGGATAAGAATCAAGGAGATCTTAGGGTCGATCTGACTGAACCAGAGAAGGCCTTTGACTGGATAAGCATCAGGAAAATCTTAGGGTCGATTTAACTGAACCGGACAAGGTCTTGGAATATCTTCAACTGGATAAGCATCAGGGAGATCTTGGGGTCGATCTGACTGAACCAGAGAAGGCCTTTGACTGGATAAGCATCAGGAAAATCTTAGGGTCGATTTAATTGAACCGGACAAGGTCTTGGAATATCTTCAACTGGATAAGCATCAGGGAGATCTTAGGGTCGATCTGACTGAACCAGAGAAGGCCTTTGACTGGATAAGCATCAGGAAAATCTTAGGGTCGATTTAACTGAACCGGACAAGGTCTTGGAATATCTTCAACTGGATAAGCATCAGGGAGATCTTAGGGTCGATCTGACTGAACCAGAGAAGGCCTTTGACTGGATAAGCATCAGGAAAATCTTAGGGTCGATTTAGCTGAACCGGTCTAGGTCTTGAAATATCTTCAACTGGATAAGCATCAGGGGGATCTTGGGGTCGATCTGACTGAACCAGAGAAGGCCTTTGACTGGATAAGCATCAGGAAAATCTTAGGGTCGATTTAACTGAACCGGTCTAGGTCTTGAAATATCTTCAACTGGATAAGCATCAGGGAGATCTTAGGGTCGATCTGACTGAACCAGAGAAGGCCTTTGACTGGATAAGCATCAGGAAAATCTTAGGGTCGATTTAACTGAACCAGTCGAGGTCTTGAAATATGATTGAGAATTTCAACTGCATCTTTCCTGAAAGGTAAAGGTCAGTCGTATGCAATGCATGATATGGATCAAGCAATGATGTTCTCAACATAAATGAGATTTGTATGATATAATGCGTATATGCATGCTATAATGATGTATGTGATGTTTATGTATGTTTTTGTCTAGGAAAGTGAATCCTTGACGGGTGCCGGGAAGTCGTATCCTGGGCTGATGTTGAAGAGTAGATTTTGCTTTCGCTGGGGATGATAACTGCAAGAATACCGGTAGGAGAAGATGATTCCGTTGCGGAATAAACTTGGCAAATGGCGGATTCTGCGGGGAGAAAAAGATATTCTAGCGACCATGCTGAGAAGCAATACTCTGTGGGAAGAGGGATGCCTTGCTGAGTGTAGATAATATTTTGCTGGGGATAGGAAGACTTTGTCGACGACGCTCTTTCCGTGGCTTTTGGCTGAGGATAACCCAGTTATATCCTGTTAAGGAAGTAACTCTTTGAATAAAGCCGGACGACGCGTTCGTGCTCTGCGAAGGATAAGCTTCCAGAATCTACTGGGGATAAGCTTTCTGCTTGGGGAGATGAATTCCAACTTTCCTGGGGAAACTGGATTGGACTCTTCTGGGGGAGTTTCGATATGCTGGGGGAAGGGATTCCTTTGAATGTTGGTATACCGCCGGGGAACAATCTTTAGACCAAGACTGCCGGGGATGCTTGTTAAGAATGTATGCTGCTGGGGAAGGTTGAGATCTGCTGGAGGATACCCAACTTCCTTGAGATTTGATAATTTTGCTTGGAGAGGAATGTACTGTTTTGCTGAACCACTCTCTGGGGAATTAAGGTATCTGGTTATGTTCTTTAGCTGAACCTACCTTGGTACCTTGGAGGATAGAACAATTAGATTGCTTTAGACAACTCTTTATTGCCCCTGTTTCTAGTGTCACCTGCAATTAATTCCTTTGTTTCGTATGCAAATATTTATGAGTTAGCAAATTATTGTCAATGCATATATCACAAATTGAACCTTGGACGTTCTTCGCAAAACAAAACAGAAAAAGAAAAACACTTGGCACGTTTAACTGAAAATATATTTGTATTGATTTTTGAATGGCCTGTGAATAGGCATTTTTGTGTACAAGAGGCTGACGTCCTAGTAAGAGAACGCCGCCGAACAAAAGAGTTTATACAAATTTTGTACAAAAGAAAATAAAACAGCTGTGTGAAATATGAATGATCCCACTGGGTTTCAACTCTGCTATTGCCTTTATAACTCCGAGCGTCTCATCACTTGATGACCCTGGTTGAAAGTGAAGCTGACTGATCGATGCCGTCTGAACTTGATGTATATACCAGATTCTGGATGCAAGGTGATCAATGAGACATAGTATTACGCTTTTATCCCTAATTTTTGCCTGGACCGCCCTTTCAGGTTTTCAGTCCACCGGGATACCCATTTTTGCCCAAGCCGCCTTTTCAGGTTTTCGACTTGCCGGGTGTACAGATTTTTTCATTTTCATCCCTTCATTTTGCCCGAACCCTTTTGGTTCGACGGGAAGCCCTAATTTTTGCCTAGGCATGTCAGCCTAGCGGGTCTTTTTTTTTATGCGTAGTATTTTTTTACTATGTCTGCATTGGCGGGGTGAGGAAGGTCGTCACCATCCATGTTGGTCAATATCATTGCTCCTCCTGAGAACACATGTTTAACCACAAATGGCCCTTCGTACGTGGGGGTCCATTTGCCCCTTGGATCACTCTGAGGAAGGATGATTCTCTTGATTACCAGATCCCCAACTTGATATTCCTGTGGTCTGACTTTTTTGTTAAATGCCCTGATCATCCGCTTCTGATACGTCTGACCATGACAGATAGCAGCAAGTCTCTTTTCATTAATGAGGTTGAGTTGATCAAGTCGTGTCTGGATCCAATCATCTTCGTTCAGATTTGCATCCTTCATTATCCGGAGAGAAGGTATCTGCACTTCAATTGGTAAGACTGCCTCCATGCCATAAACCAGAGAGAAAGGAGTTGCCCCGGTAGACGTTCTAGCTGAGGTACGGTACCCATGTAGAGCGAACGGTAACATCTCATGCCAATCTTTGTAAGTCACTGTCATCTTCTGCACGATTTTCTTGATGTTCTTATTTGCTGCTTCTACAGCCCCATTCATCTTCGGTCTGTAAGGAGAAGAATTGTGGTGTTGTATCTTGAACTGTTCGCAGAGCTCAGCAATCATCTTATTGTTCAGATTGGTACCGTTGTCTGTAATAATCCTCTCAGGGACGCCGTACCGACAGATCAGGTTGTGCCGAATGAACCGTGCCACCACAGTCTTGGTTACCGTAGCATAGGATGCTGCCTCGACCCACTTCGTAAAATAATCAATTGCTACTAGGATGAAGCGATGTCCATTAGATGCCGTGGGCTTAATCTCGCCGATCATATCTATGCCCCACATTGCAAATGGCCAAGGCGCAGTTAGAACATTCAGGGGAACCGGAGGGACATGCACCTTGTCTGCATAAATCTGGCACTTGTGGCATGTCCTGGAATGTTGGTAACAGTCAGCTTCCATTGTGGACCAGTAATATCCTGCCCGTAGGATCTTCTTAGCCATAGTGTGTCCACTGGAATGTGTACCAAAGGTCCCTTCATGTAGCTCTTCCATGATTCTTTCTGCTTCAGTCTTATCCACACAACGCAGTAAGGTTGAATCATGGTTTCGCTTATACAAGATGTCGTTGCTTAGGAAGAACTTGGCTGCGAACCTCCTCAGGAATTTCTTATCATTGGTAGAGGCACCTTCAGGGTATTCCTGAGCTTCCAGATATCTCTTTACCTCATGGTACCAAGGCTTCCCAGTCACCAATTCAGTTTCGAGATCACAATAGTATGCCGGTTCGTCCAGTTTCCAGATGATGATCCGGGGAGCCTCATTATCCCATTTGACTTTGAACATTGAAGACATTGTAGCCAACGCGTCCGCCAGCTGATTCTCTTCTCTTGGAAAGTGCTCAAAGGTTATCTGTGTGAAGTGGGGGATCAGGGTCAACACACATTCTCTGTAAGGAATCAGGTTTGGATGTTTCGTATCCCACTCTCCTTTGATCTGATTGATCACAAGAGCGGAATCTCCGAAGACACTTAGAAATTTGATCCTTAGGTTGATCGCAGCTTGAAGACCCATGATACACGCCTCATACTCCGCCATGTTGTTGGTACAGTTGAAACATAGCCGGGCAGTGAGTGGAGTATGAGTACCTTGAGGAGATATGATGATGGCGCCGATACCGTTTCCCAAAGCATTGGAGGATCCGTCAAAGTGCATAGACCATCGGGATCCTGGTTCAGGTCCTTCATCCGGTCCAGGCACTTCACAATCTGTTACTATCATAATGCTTTCATCCGGAAACTCGAAGTTCATTGATTGATAGTCATCTACAGCTTGATGTGCTAAGTGGTCTGCCAATACACTTCCCTTGATGGCTTTCTGGGTTGTATACTGAATGTCGTATTCTGTCAAGATCATTTGCCATCTTGCAATTCTCCCAGACAGAGCAGGCTTTTCGAATATGTACTTTATAGGATCCATTTTTGAGATCAACAAGGTAGTGTGAGTCAGCATATACTGTCTCAGCCGGCGAGCAGCCCATACCAAAGCGCAGCAAGTTTTCTCAAGCAGTGATTATCGGGTCTCACAGTCGGTAAACTTTTTGCTAAGGTAATAAATGGCATGCTCTTTTCGGCCAGACTCGTCATGCTGCCCCAGCACACACCCCATTGAATTGTCAAGCACTGTCAGGTATAGTATCAGAGGTCTCCCTTCAACCGGTGGCATAAGGATAGGTGGTTCTTGGAGATACTCTTTGATTTTGTCAAAAGCAGCCTGACACTCCTCGTTCGAACGTACTACCTGATCTTTCTTCAGCAGCTTGAAGATTGGCTCACAGGTAGCAGTCAGATGTGAGATGAATCGAGCAATGTAATTCAGGCGTCCTAAAAAGCCTCTGACTTCCTTCTCTGTCTTGGGTACTGGCATCTCTTGAATAGCTTTGACCTTGGCGGGGTCCACTTGAATACCCTTCTCACTGACCACGAAGCCTAGCAACTTCCCAGATCTTACCCCGAAGGTGCACTTGTTCGGATTCAATCTTAGCTTGTACAGTTTCAACCGGTCAAACAACTTCTGTAGATGATCTAGGTGCTCTTCCTCAGTCTGGGACCTCGCGATCATGTCGTCCACATACACTTCGATCTCATGATGGATCATGTCATGAAATAAGGCGACCATGGCACGTTGGTAGGTTGCCCCAGCGTTTTTCAATCCAAATGGCATGACCTTGTAACAGAAGGTGCCCCACTGAGTAACAAATGTAGTCTTTTCCATGTCTTCAGGTGCCATCTTGATCTGATTGTAACCTGAAAAGCCATCCATGAAAGAGAACACTTTGTGCTGAGCCGTATTATCAACAAGGACATCAATGTGAGGTAAGGGGAAGTCATCTTTGGGGCTGGCCCTGTTCAGATCCCTGTAGTCGACACACATTCTGACTTTTCCATCCTTCTTAGGTACCGGCACCACATTAGCAACCCACTGAGGGTAAGAAGTTACTGCAAGGAACCCCGCATCAAACTGTTTCATGACCTCGACTTTAATCTTCTCGGACATCTCTGGACGCATCCGACGGACCTTTTGCTTAACTGGAGGGCAGTCTTCCTTAGTTGGCAAATGATGGACCACAATATCGGTATCCAACCCGGGCATGTCTTCGTAGGACCAGGCAAAGATCTCCATATAATCATGCAGCATTTGAGTCAACCGTTGCTTCACGCTGAGCTCTAGGTTGGCACCAATCTTTACCTCTTTCCTGTCTGCCTCTGTACCCAGGTTTATGGTTTCCACTGGCTCTTTATGGGGTTGAATTGCCCTCTCTTCCTGAAGTAACAGTCTTGCAAGCTCGCCAGGCACTTCGCAATCATCTTCACCTTCGTCTTCGGCTAAGTTGATCGGATTTTCGAAGTCATAATTGGCAGTAGCAGAGTTGTTATCAGTGAGATCCAGAGTGGATTGAAACCTGTATGAGTGAGTGTGTGTGTAAATACAGCTGTTTTGAAATATATGTAAAGGAAAGGAAAGATAGAAAAGGAGCACAATATTTGCAATGCGAAAAATACTTCCAAGATTTTCATTTATGATATATGAAATGATAGTTTGTATGCCCTCACAAATAGAACCACGGTGCCTCGGGTAAGACACCAGGCCATAGAGTTTATCATTGTTTATTACAAAATAACGAAACAAAGAAATTTATTACTGCGTCACAAAGGTAACAGGAGTATGATCCTTAGCAATCCAGTTGTTCAATCCGCCTTTGGTCGTCGGATAGATCCAGCTATTAAATTCCGCTTCATCCACTTCGTTGTCTTCCCCGACCGCATTCACTTCTGAACTTTTAATAAATACCGGAGGTCTTCCGATCTTCGCTTTCCTCATAGCTCTCTGACCTTCTGTGGTAAAACCCAGCCCAAGTTTATCAGTCTTCTGAGTAAAGTCTGGAAGTCTTCCCCAGTCGGCACATCCACCCTTCTGAACCACAGCCCGGGCATCCTTCAGGGAAGCCATCTTCAAAGGACCACTTTCTTCTGTTGCTGTTTCTGCTGCAATTGGAAATACCTCCTCGAAATGCTGAAAGGGGGTTTTAATAAACTCCCCATCCATCTCAATGTACCTGAAGGAGTTCAGGTGGCTCACCATATATTCCTCCTCTCCTTGCACAGTGACAATCTTCCCTCTGACGGGGTACTTCAGCTTCTGATGCAAGGTAGAGGTCACTGCCCCAGCCTTATGTATCCACGGTCGGCCCAATAGTCAAGAGTAAGATGGACGGATATCCATCACATAAAAAGTGGAATCGAACACCTGAGAGCCCACACGAATCGGAATGTCAACCTCTCCATGAACCATCCTCTTTGAACCATCAAAGGCCCTGACAATGATATTGTTGGGTTTTAATTCCAGTCCTTCACAATCTAGACAGTCTAAAGCCTTCTTGGGTAGCACATTCAAAGATGACCCAGTATCCACCAACACATGTGCCAAGGTAGTGCCTCTGCATTCAATAGAGACATGCAGAGCATCATTATGGTCTCTTCCCTTTGCGGTCAAGTCAGCGTCTGAGAAACCCAAGCCATTGTCTGCCGTTAGACTTGCCACGCAATCAGTGAACTGGACTGCAGAGGTTTCATGTGGCACATGGGCCGTCTTGAGGAATGAGATTAGGGCCTTAGCATGGGCCTCAGAGCACAGCAATAAAGAGAGCATGGAGATCTTGGAAGGCGTATGCCCCAGCTGTTCCACAACATTAAAATCGCTCTTCTTTATAATCTTCAGAATCTCCTCCATCTCTTGTGGGGAGGCCTCAGCAGCTATGGGTGCGGGTGCCTCTATCTGGGCAGGCTCAACTTCAATTCCCTTGCCCCGAGCATTGGCTGACTCGGCAGCAGGAGAAACAATCGGATCAGCAGCAGGAACAGGTATACTTGCAGGGGTTATGAGAAGCGGTCTTCGGGCAGCAGGCGGTGCAATGTCAGGCGAGAAGAGCCTGCCACTGCGGGTCACTTTGGTTGGGCCAGTGATGTCACAAATGCTGGCGCCAGCGTTGAGCTCTTGTTTAATCCCATTTACATATACGTCTGCCCCATAGTGCCAAGGGACAGCTTTATCAGATACATAAGGCAAGGGCCCTGGAACAGTGATAATAACAGGTGCAACGGTCATGATTTGAATGGGCTTCTTCGGGAGAGCCGGGATCGGATTATTGAAGATAGTCACCACAGAAACTTCTTCCACTGGGACCAACCGAACAGCAGACTTCTTGAATAGAATCTCCTTGCTATCCATTAAGCTTTGGATGCCTAACTTTAGCAAGGGACAACCAGATGGGGACACAGCATAGAATAGGCAACCCTCACTACAACCCGGAAATAAACCGGCCTGCAGTAGGTTCTTCTTGACAATCTTTAGAGGAGTGGCTAGATCATCCACAGAAATGGCATAAACATCTTCATCCACAGCATTTACCCCATGCTGAGGCATAGGAGCAGTAACTACATTCGGCTTCGCCGGCGCTTCGAACTGTATCTCCTTTGTGTCGATAAGGTCTTGCACCTTATTCTTTAACGCCCAACAGTCATCAGTAGAGTGCCCCGGGCTATCTGAATGGTAGGCACAACGAGCATTCGGGTTGTACTTGGGAGATGCAGTATTGGGGAACTTTGGAGCCTCCCTGACAGTCACTAAATTGGTTGAGAGCAACTGTGGCAGGATCTGCGACAAAGTCATGCTTAAGCGGGTGAATTCTCTCCGGGGCCTTTCAACCTTTTGAGGATTGTTTGGTCGGGGAGCGGCAGCAGGCTTAGCAATCATTACCGTACTGACAGATTGGCGGTGCTCATGTCTCTCTGATTTCCTGGAACCATATACGGCACTAGACTCCTTCTTGAAGGGTTTCTTCTCAGAACTGGATGATGCGCCCTTTGGAATTTTTCCAGATTTTAACCCAGCTTCAATCCTCTCTCCAGTCAAGATCAAATCAGTGAACCCAACAGAAGAATTCCCAATGAGATGGTTGAAAAACGGCCCAGATAGGGTCCCCAAGAACATGTCTACCAGCTCCCGATCAGTCAATGGTGGCTGCACCCTGCCAGCCAGGTCTCTCCACTTCTGAGCGTACTCCTTAAAACCTTCACTTGCGCCTAACGACATACCCTGGAGTTGGGTGCGTGTGGGGGCAAGGTCGGCATTATATTGATACTTCTTGTAGAAAGCAGTAGCCAACTCCTCCCAGTTACGAACCTTGGTCCCATCCAGCTGATAGAACCATTCGAGATGAGTCCCTGAAAGACTCTCCTGGAAGAAGTGGATCCATAGATTCTTATCCGCAGAGTACGGCTGAATTTTCCGAACATAGGACCTCAGATGCAGCTTGGGACAAGACGCCCCGTCATACTTAGAGAAGGATGGTGCTTCGAACTTGTGAGGGATGATCACACCAGTTGACAAACCCAGATCTCCGAAATCCATCCCAGGTACCTGTTGAGCCTCCATAGCCTTCAATCTGTCCTCCAGTTGCTTATATCTGTCGTCTGCAGGAGGGTACTGCTCTTCATCAAAATCTGTCTCGTTGTCGGAGACTACCGGACTAGGGACCTTTACTTCTGCCTGAGAAGGACTCTTGCCAACAGAAGAACCAGCCTCTTCATGCTGCAGAGTATTGCCAAACCTTCGGCCCGAGTTGAACAGAACAGTTCTTCTCTTCTTCTTCTTCTCCTTCTTCAGGAGCATATCCTTCAGTTCTTCTTGGCCTTGAGCCAGACCCTTGATTAATTCCTAGAATTGTGCATTCTGCACCTGAAGAGCCTTGATTGATGTCTCAGTTGATGCAGATTCGGGATTCATGATGCTGAAATAAACAGCGAAGAACTGTAAGCAACCTGAAAAGAGGAAAAACCTGCTATGCACATGATAAATGAGATGTGTTCATGCAATGCATTCAAGGGTTCGAAAGTTCAAATTTGTTGTAGACAAAAAGGAACACACGTTATTATTAAAGAAATCATTGTTTAATACATCAGAGCCTCATGGGCAAAAAGTACAAAAATCAAATCAATCCCAAAATACACTGCGCATCCTCTTTGGAGCTATGTAAGTGTTGAGATTCCTCTCCTCATGCAACAGGCGGGTGAGTTCCAAGACCTTCTTTTCACTGGCCTGTAGATTAGTCTCAAGAGAATTCCTTTCCTCCTTAAGCTGGATCCAGCTCTTCTGCATCTCTTCCCAGGATGTGGGCATATCAGGGTGCTGAATAGTATGGGACACTTCCCCTTCCAAGACTGGTTCTTTGATTACTGGGAGCATATGAGGAAAAGGCATCACTAACTTCTGGGAGCGGGCTCGTACCCACTTGAGATAAGGTTCCAACGGGATGGAGTTCCTGTGCCCCAGTGTCTTGCTGTCTATCCTACTGGGCATCCTCCAAGCTCTGATAAATCTCTGGCGAAGTCCTTGAGTATCATTGTCGAAGTCAAAAACTATGTCAGGAATTAACATGTCATGAGGACCGTCCCTCCGAGCATAACCAAACTGTCTCCAAGCCAGGCATGGGCTGTAAGTAATACCTCCTCTGATTCCAAGTAAAGGAACATTAGGGTACTCCCCGCAACGATCAATGATAGTGACATCTTCTCTGGACCTAGGGCACCAATGTATATCTGCATGTGTAAGAGTCATCAACCGTTGTGACCATCTCAAACCCCGCTCATTCTTCAAGACTGATTGTGGAAGGTGCGAAATAAACCACCTTCCCAGGAGAGGAGTGTAACACATAAGGACACCTCTTTTTCTCATGATTCGAGTGTAACATGAGTGAAGGATGTCCCCCAGCAACGTAGGTATAGGATTCCTGGACATAAAGATCTGGACAGCACTGATATCAATAAGCTGATCTGGGTTAGGGAACAACACCAAACCATAGACAAGGAGGGCCACAACCTCCTCAAAAGCTTGCAAGTCAAGGGAGTTCCAACATTCAAGGGCCTTTTCAAACAGAAACCTGGCTAAGAACCCTTTGATACCACTTCTAACTTCCCAATGTCCCTTGAGGTCAGATGACTGTAGGTGCAAAGCTTTAGCAATCTCTTCAAGCTTAGGTTCCTTTTCTGTACCATTGAAGGGTAGCTGATCAAGGATAGGGATCTTCAGGAGCCGGGAGAACTCCTCCAATGTAGGTACCAACTGATAGTCCAAGAAGGTAAAACAGTGATGCAGAGGGTCAAAGAATTGGAATAAGACCTTAATCATATCTTCCTCAATGTTGGTGTTGACCAAGCTGATGAGGCTTCCATGTCTTTCACTGAATGACGAGTTCTCGGGAATCCTGGATATAAGTTCCTTAAGCTGAGGAGGGATCCTTACAAGACTGATTTGAATTGTCTTTCTACGAACAGTTTCCATGTCCTACAAAACAAGAACAAAGATGAAAATTCGAACCCCTGAAATGGTTAGTCAATGCATATGATGCTGGATGATGTCATGATGCTATGATTAAATACACCACAGATATTTACAAAGACAAACATGTAAGGCACACAAGGCACACAAGACCAGCCCTTAAGGTTTAAGGCCAGCATGGGGTCTGGGTAGTACCCTCTTGAAGTTGGTGGGTTCAACCTGTCCTAATCAAAGTAACCGGGTTCTAAGGTTCCCAATATCACGGGATTGCTTTCATTGTTCATCGTTTCGATTTAGCCACTGAACTGGCGACCGAAATATTCCAGGAAAGCAACCCTCAATTGGGGGTAGTATCGAGTATCAACCAACCTCGGACTGCACCAAAGTCAGTTATCTCACTACCCTAAAGAGGCCAAGATAATTCAATTAAGGTTCCTAAGGTCTGTTGATGCTTCACGACACCACGCGGAGGCCCCGTACTCTCCTTGACTGAACTCAAGGGTTACCGGTACACACCAAAGTGCCACATCAACGTAGCAGACTGTTTCAACTGTGTCGGTATACCCCGCACAGTTCCCTCACAGCCTTGTTGCTACTTTCTAAGAAGGTATCCCCCAGATCCGGGTTAGGATCTATAGAACTCCCAAGACAGTCCCACAATAATAAAACAAGCAAGGAAAACAATTGAAAACACAGTGATCTTAATCCTAAGGTACACCTCACTTTAAGTTTATTCCCCAGCAGAGTCGCCAGTTCTGTGATCGGTGGATCTGGAACTGACTGTTTAACGCTGGTTCGCGAAATGTCGCGGAAGCAAGAGTCGCCACCGTCTTTTATTTTCTCCAAATGGAAAGGACAAAAGCACAGAAAAATTCCTTAAAGAGATTGCTCCCGGTTCGGGAGGTAGATTATAGAAAGGGAAGGTGTTAGCACCCTTTCCATCCATGGTTATCCATGGGCTCTTAGATACTTGCTCATTGTGTTTTCAAAAATGGTTTGTTTGCTTTTCAACTGTGGGTTTAAAAAAGTTCCTTTGAAAATTTCAGTTCGACTCTTGTATCAGAGTGTTTGAAAAATTGCTTTGAAAGCTTTTGAAAAGTGTCGGTGTGAAAAGATTTTTATTTGTTTTTGAAGAGAGCAAGTATCTACGAGAACCTACCTACCCTAAGGAATTCGTCTGTGTAGATGTCCTTAAAGTAGCGCCATCCCACCATTGAGAGGTAGGTAGCACCACCGTTGGAGGTGTTCGGGTCAATTCGAGGTTCGGGACATGGTGATCACCAGAGCAATAGGAAGACACCTTAGAAGCTACCCTCATGCCAGGTTCCCGGATCATGAGGACTTACTAAGACATCCTCTACTCGACGATCACCTTTCGAGGCAAGGCAACAGTGAGGCGTACCCTAGGGGTGGTGTGTGCAATTTGTGTGTCGTTTTCATTTGTTTTTGTCTTGTCATGTTAAAGTGATCTACGCTTGATTTTATTATGGCCATTCATTCTTGCATGCTTTGTTAACAGTTAAAAGTTGCGGAAAAGTAAATCTAAAGCTATTACAAATGGCGCGGGTCCACATCGCCAAAATTAAACCGGACCCAATTTGACAGAAAGTAAATGAAGCAAATAAAGTAAAGAATTGAAAAGATGCGAGAAGTAATTAAAACTTTACAAGGCTTCGGGAGAGGTATATAATTATTCAAGCGAAATAAAATAAACATGCGAAATTAAACAATTAAGTCGAAAGGAGGGCGTTGGACCCTTTTGCAAAAATTAAATTAATAAGAAATTAAAATTAAAATTAAAAGAAAGATGTTTTTGGTATTTTAGTATTTTTATGATTTAATAGAAAAAATTAATTAAAATTAAAATTGAATGCAAACCCTAATTCTAGTAGCTTTTAAATTTGTTACAAAAATATGTTGAACTTTGACCTAAATTATTTTCATGCAAATTTAATTACAAAAATAAATAAAATAAATAAGTATTATGATGAAAAAGAAAAAAATTAAAAGGAAATAAAAATTATCAATTAAACCTAGTTCTACATTTTTTATATTTTTGTTAAAAGAATTAAAGTTAAAGCACCTAATTTAAATTAATTAATTTACATGCAATTTGTTTATGAAAATATTAGAAATAAAAATTATTTATTATGTTTTTTTTTTGTCTTTTCTGATTTTTATGCATTTTTTATATTTTTTGTGAAAATAATATATTAATTAAACAAGAAATAATTAAAACAAAAATAGAATAAAAAATAAAGAAAACAAAAATTATGCAAACCTTGGGGGGTAGTAGTCCCCAAATAGGAGGTTTTGATTGTGAAATTCTGGCCCAATAAGACATGGGTCCATTGACTTTTTTGAGTAGCGTACAGCAATGTTGACCAGCGTTTATGGTGCTCTCCCAATCTCCGCCCTTGGCTTGATCTCAGTGTACACGTGGGTGGATAGATGATGAAGGTACATGGTATACTTTATTGTGGAAACTGTATATGATTAGAACGTGAAAAATAATATGAATATATGAAAGACCTGGGGTTCGAACCCAGGTCATGGACATTGCAAACGTGTACGTCTACCACTGAACCATCATCACGCGTTTGTTAAACAAGTAAACAATAAATATAATAAAAGAAGACAACACGTTAATGGGTTAAAACGCGCGAAATTCAAACCCACGTATCACACACTGCCACGAGTCCATCTTCTTCCTTTTCCCTGAAACATAAACATTGAGCCACGGTTTTTGGGACGTTTTCTTAGGCATGCTATTAGAAAATAGCGAATAGGCCTGTGTCATTCAGAAATTTGGCGCGATGGGTGGTTCAAGATCGTCTAGACGTGCTAAATCCAGTTATGGCATTGAGGTGTCCCAATTTTTCCTTATTTGAGAAACCCCAATTTCAAGCTCTGTAAACCCTAGAAAACAGTTATGGCATAATCGCGTATGGCTTGCAAAAATTCAATCAAATATATGGGTTAGCTTTAGAATCACACCAGGAACAAGAATCAATAATTGAAATGTCATGAAAATGCATAGATTATAGAATACGATTATGAAATTTTCATGGAATATGTTGAGTTCTGTATACCGATTCCTTGCCTTTTGATGAATGTTCTGGGTTGGAATATGATCAGTGAAGCTTCAGGAAGCCAATGGAATATGGATTATGCCTTGAATCAACCTAAAAAGTGGTTTTTAGTTTTGAACTTTTGGCAAGAATTTCAAGTTTTGGTTATGGTCTGAGGCGCAGCTTCAATGTGTATTTGCATTAGGTTTATGATCAAGCCTTTGTAGTGAAAGCATTAGGTCAAAAAAACGCAATCAAATCCATTGCTTTTATTGTTTTGGAGATTTGATTTTCTAGCTTTATTTTCCAAATATTTTTCACATGTTTTTGTATCAATTAAGATCAAATCACTCCCAATCTTTCCTTATTGACTTAGGCACGAAATCTTGAGGCTGAAATGTGTACAAAAAGATTTGAAAACTTAGGTTAGTATTTTTCCTATATTTAATTTGATTTAAATGAATTAATATAAATAATAATTCAAATAATTAAATAAAAAATGAGAAAATACTTCCCTTTGGGCCAAGTGGTCGTGCATATGCTTAGAATGATGAATCATGGAAGAAAAATGGGCCCATTAGCAATTTTAGGTCATTTGGATCAAAGTTGACTTTTCAAAATATCCAAAAATTTCCCAACTTCCACAAGGCATAACTTGCTCAATTTTTAAGCTTTTCTCATGTTCTTTGGCATTTTGGAAAGGTCTTTGAATCCTCTAACCAATGCCTTTGGTCCCATGTCATTTTGATTTACCAATCTCAAGTTATGGCCTTTGACTTAAAGTCCCTTTTTGTTGACTTTTGAAAATGACCTATAATGTTGAAATTGATAACTTTTTGTGAGAGCATTTCTTGGCCTTGAAGTATGAAGATGAGTTGTAGGAAATGTCTTTCTCTTCAAAATGAGCTTTGGATGGGATTTTTGTGATAATCCATGTGAAAGTTATGCCCTGGTCAATTTCAGTTGACTTTTTCAGCTGTCCAAATAAGGAAACTTTTGCATCTTTGATGATTTCTGTGCCAAACTTTGAGAATCATGATCAAGCATTGATCAAATGATGTTTGTGGCTTCAAAATGATATGTTGACCAAAAATTTGAACTTTTGACTGTCAAATGACCATTTTGCCCCTACAGTTGACTGTAGTGCAATCTAGGGTTTTGACTGTGCAATTTTGAGCTGAATGTCTTGAAACTTGATATGAGAATACTTGACCATATTTGTAGGCATATGAGACTTGATTGGGCCTTGGAAAACTTCATTTTCTTGATCATAACACAAACCCTAGTTTTGACTGTGTAGGAGACCTTTGCACTGTGCAACCCTTGGGGAATTTTGTGACTTGGCTTGGCAATTTCTTGAAGAATATGGGAGGGCAAATTTTGGGGTACAACAACTGGGGATGGTGAACGAAGATGACTATGTAGGAGATTTGCTCCTTATTTATGGATATTCTGCCGTGGGAGACACTCTGCTTGAGAATAACTCTGCGGGGGAATAATTCTGTTGGAAGGTGAACTTCCGTAGCAGAAGTGATAAAATTTGTCGGGGATTGAGCTTCTGTATTCAGAGAACTAAACTCTACTCAGGAGAAAACTTTATGACCCGCTTGCGATTATGAAATTAGGTTGGGGAATATAGATGTCAGTTTTCTGAAGGAACATGACTGGGGAGAGTACTTCCTATTTTGGGGAAGTTGATATCAATGCTTTGATTACCTTTACTTTGTGGGGAGTACAGATATCACGGGGTCGTATGTACTGATGACTTTGTTTCAAAGTTGTCTCTGCCCCGGTACCTGCTGGACAGAGTAACTGTCGGGTTTGACATTTTTTTTATTTTGCCCCTGTTTCTTAAGTTACGATCAATTGTCTTTCCGTTTCCTATACAAACATTTATGAACAACAATCATATTCAAATGCATATGTCAAGAATAAATCATTGGACGTTTTTGCAAAACAAAACAGAAAAAGAAAAACAAATGGTTTTGTAAAAAATGACTTGTATTAATTTCGAAGTTGGCCTATAACAGGCGTTTTTGTACAAGGAAGCTGACGTTCTAGTAAGAGAACACCGCCGTAAAAATGGAAGCTATACAATATTATGTACAGCAAAAAGAAAATAGTTGTGTGCAACAATCCCATTGAGTTTCAATTCTTCTATTTCCGCCATGTCTTCGAGCGTCTCATCACTTTGCTGCTTGTCCGAAGCTGATTAAATCGATTGGTGTCGTTCAAGCTTGACAGTTGATACTGAGGTCTGATCACAAGGTGATCCAATGGGACATGGTGATACGCTTTACATCCCTAACTTTTTCCTGGACTGCCCTTTCGGGTTTTCAGTCCACCAGGATACCCCTTTTTGCCCAAGCCGCCTTTTCAGGTTTTCGACTTGTCGGGTGTACAGATTTTTTCGTTTTCATCCCTTACTTTTGCCTGAACCTCTTTGGTTCGCCGGGAAGCCCTTATTTTTGCCTAGGCCAGTCAACCTAGCGGGTCTTTGTTCATGCGTAGTATCTTTTCACTATGTCTGCATTAACAGGGTGAGGAAGGTCGTCATCGTCCATGGTGGTTAGAATCATGGCTCCACCCAAGAAAATGTTTTTAATCACAAATGGCCCTTCGTATGTGGGAGTCCATTTGATATGGGGTCACCTTGCGGCAGTATGATACGCTTGATCACTAGATCCCCGACTTCATACTCTTGGCGTCTAACTTTTTTGTTGAAAGCCTTGATCATCCGTTTTTGATACATTTGACCATGACAGACAGCAGTAAGTCTCTTCTCATCGATCAAATTCAGTTGGTTAAGTCGAGTCTGGATCCAGTCGTCTTCGTTCAAACCCGCATCTTTCATAATCCTTAAAGAAGGGATATGGACCTCAATGGGTAGGACTGACTCCATGCCATATACCAGAGAGTAGGGTGTTGCCCATGTTAATGTCTGTGCTGAGGTACGATACCCATGAAGAGAAAATGGTAAAATCTCGTGCCAGTCTTTATATGTCACCGTCATCTTTTGTATAATCTTCTTGATGTTCTTGTTAGTCGCTTCAACAGCGCCATTCATCTTCGGTCGGTAGGCAGAAGAGTTATGATGTTGTATCTTGAATAGATTACAGAGCTTGGAGATCATCGTGTTATTGAGATTGGTACCATTGTCAGTGATAATTCTCTTTGGCACACCATACCGACAAATCAGGTTATTCCTGATAAATCGCGCCACAAAGGAGGCAGCTTCCACCCACTTCATGAAGTAATCGATGGCCACCAGGATGAAGCAATGCCCATTGGAAGCAGTAGGTATGATTTCTCCGATCATGTCAATGCCCCACATTACAAAGGGCCAAGGGGCCGTCAAGACATTCAAAGGAACCGGAGGGACATGCACCTTATCAGCATAGATTTGGCACTTAATACAAGTTCGAGAGTGCTGATAACAATCTGCTTCTATAGTGGACCAGTAGTATCCTGCCCGTAGGATCTTCTTAGCCATGGTATGTCCATTGGAATGGGTTCCAAAGGTACCTTCATGTAAATCTGTCATAATCCTCTCTGTTTCGCTCTTGTCTACACACCACAGTAAGGTAGAGTCATGGTTGCGCTTGTAGAGGATTCCATTACTGAGGAAGAATTTCGCGATGAACCTTCTCATAAACTTCTTATCATTGACAAACACCCTTTGGGATACTCTTGAGTCTCGAGATACCTTTTTACTTCGTGAAACCAAGGTTTATCTGCTACGTCTTCAGTATCAATCTCACAGCAGTGTGTTGGTTCATCTAACCTCTCAATGGTGATTCGGGGAGCTTCGTTGTCCCACTTAACTTTAAACATAGAAGACATGGTAGCTAGCACGTCCGCTAACTGATTCTCCTCTCGTGGGAAATGTTCAAAGGTTACATGCTCAAAGTGTGGGAGCAATGTCAGTATGTGTTCTTTGTACAGGATGAGGTTCGGATGCTTCATATCCCACTCTCCTTTAATCTTACTTATCACTAAGGTTGAATCTCCGAAGACATTTAAGAACTTGATCCTCAGGTCGATAGTGGCTTTGAGACCCATGATGCAGGCTTCATACTCCGCCATGTTGTTAGTGCAGTTGAAACATAGTCGGGCAGTGAAAGGAGTATGACAGCCCTCGGGATATATGATTACAGGGCCAATGCCATTACCGATTGTGTTTGAAGCTTCGTCAAAAACCATGGTCCATCGGGATCCTTCTTCAAGTCCTTCATCCGGTCCAGGTTTTTTGTAGTCAGTCACTAGCATAATATTCTCGTCCGGGAACTTAAAATTCATGGACTGATAGTCATCCACGGCCTGATGAGCCAAATGATAGGCCAATACACTTCCTTTAATTGCTTTTTGGGTTGTATATTGGATATCGTATTCGGTTAAGATCATTTTCCATCTTGCTATTCTTTTGGAGAGAGCGGGCTTTTCGAAGATGTACTTGATTGGATCCATCTTAGATATCAACAAAGTAGTGTGGGTCAACATATACTGTCTCAGTCGGCGAGCAGCCCATGCCAAAGCACAACAAGTTTTCTCGAGTAGTGAGTATCGTGTTTCGCAGTAGGTAAACTTTTTGCTAAGGTAGTATATTGCGTGCTCTTTTCGACCAGACTCGTCATGCTGCCCCAGCACACACCCCATTGAATTTTCTAGCACTGTTAAGTATAATATCAAAGGTCTTCCTTCAACTGGAGGCATCAAAATTGGTGGTTCTTGAAGGTATTCCTTGATTCTTTTGAAAGTGGTCTGGCATTCATCATTCCACTTTACCACTTGATCTTTCTTCAGGAGCTTGAAGATTGGCTCACAAGTAGCAGTCAGATGTGAAATGAACCTGGCGATATAATTTAAGTGTCCCAAGAAACCTCTAACTTACTTCTCAGTATGGGGAGTCGGCATCTCTTGTATGGCCTTTACCTTCGCAGGGTCTACCTGAATACCTTTGTCACTAACGATGAACCCCAGAAGCTTACCATACCTTACCCCGAAGGTGCACTTGTTCAGATTCAGTCTCAGCTTGTATGTCTTCAACCTGTCAAACAACTTTTGTAGATGGTCAAGGTGCTCCTTTTTGGTTTGAGACCTGGCTATCATGTCATCAACATAAACCTCTATCTCATGGTGGATCATGTCATGAAACAAGGCGACCATGGCTTGCTGATAAGTTTCCCCGGCATTCTTCAACCCAAAAGGCATCACCTTGTAACAGAAGGTGCCCCACTGTGTGATGAAGGTTGTCTTTTCCATGTCTTCAGGAGCCATCTTGATCTGGTTGTAGCCAGAGAAACTATCCATGAAGGAGAATATTTTGTGTTGTGCAGTGTTGTCAACCAGAACATCAATATGGGGAAGCGGGAAGTCATCCTTAGGGATTGCCCTGTTCAGGTCTCTGTAGTCCACACACGTTCGTACCTTACCATCCTTCTTTGGCACTGGAACAACGTTAGCAGCCTACTGCAAACAAGAGGTGACATCTAGGAACCTAGCGTTGAACTGCTTCATAACATCTGCTTTGATCTTCTTTGACATTTCAGGGTGCATACGGCAGACCTTCTGTTTAACCAGAGGACAATCTTCTTTAGTCGGCAGACGATGTACCACAATATCAGTGTCTAATCCAGATATGTCTTCATATGACCAGGAGAAGATCTCAACATAGTCGTGCAACATCTGTATCAACCGCTGTTTGACATTAGTCTCCAGATTTGCCTCGATATTGACTTCTTTTCTGTCTACTTCTGTGCCCAAGTTTATCGTCTCAACTGGCTCTTCATGAGGCTGTATAGCCCTATCTTCCTACTGTAACGGTCTAGAAAGTTCTCCCGGTACCTCACAATCGTCCTCACCTTCATCCTCGGCTTGGTTGATCGAATTTTCGAAGTCATAACTGGTAACAGCAGAACTGTTATCAATGGGATCCAGAGTGGATATGGATCTGCAGTTTGATACGTGAGTGTGTGTAAGAGCATAATTGTATTGATAAAGTGAAAAGCAGAAAAGAAAAATAGAGAGCTTAAAATTTGTATGCAAGAAACGTCCAATGTTTTATTGATGACATATGAAAATGACATATAATAACCCTCGCAAATAAAACCATTGTGCCCCGGGCAAGACACAAGGCTGTAGAGTTTAAATTGTTTATTAAAAATTTGAAAAACAAGTAAGACAATTACTGGTGAACAAAAGAAATTGGTATAAAATCTCTGGCCATTCAGTTACTAGGTCCACCGTTGGTAGTCGGGTAGATCCAGTTGTCAATGTCAAAATTCTCCTTACTGTCTTTAATAGCGTTGACCCCACGATTGCTGAAGCGTATGGGAGGTCTTCCAGCCTGAGCGCGTCGAACATCCCTTTGAGCTCCTGAAGTAAAGCCCAAACCAAATTTTTCAGTTTTATTCGGAAAATCGGGGAGTTGTCCTTAAATGGTACACCCACCTTCTTCAACTACTGCTTTGGCGTCCTTGAGAGAAGCCATCTTCAAAGGAGGTTTGGTGTTGGTGATAGTCTCAGTTGACGCAATAACCTGGGGAACCTCTTCAAAGTTTTGACAAGGAGTCTCTATGAATTCCCCGTCCATATCCACATACCTGAAGGAGTTCAGGTGGCTCACCATATATTCCTCTTCACCATGCACAGTGACAATCTTCCCCTTCACTGGATACTTCAGCATTTGGTGCAACATAGAAGTAACAGCCCCAGCTTCATGGATCCAAGGATGACCCAATAAACAAGAGTATGATGGCCTGATATCCATCACATAGAAGGTGGATTCAAAGATCTGAGAACCCACTTTGATAGGGATTTCCACCTCCCCATACACCATTGTTTTTTACCCATCAAAAGCCCTCACCACAATATTACTGGGCTTTAAGGTCAAACCTTCACAATCCATCTGATCAAGAGCCTTCTTAGGCAGAACATTCTGTGACAATCCAATGTCCACCAGCACATGGGCCATAGTAGTGCCCCTGCATTCGATCGAGACATGCGGAGCATCACTATGATTTCTCCCCTTTGGCGTCAAATCGGCATTTGAAAAACCCAAACCATTGTCAGCAATCAAACTGGCCACACAGTCCTTGAATTGGTCGGTGGAGTTTTCTTGCGGCACATGTGCAGTCTTGAGGAATGCAATCAAAGCCTTTGCATGGGCTTCGGAACACAACAGCAGAGACAACATTGATATCTTCGAAGGGGTCTTCCCCAGCTGCTCAACCATATTGTAGTCTCTCTTCTTGATTATTTTTAAGATTTCCTCTATTTCTTGCTTAGAGGATTCCACAACAACTTTTCTAGGTGCCTCCGTCTGGGCAGGCTCACCTATAACTTCTTTTCCCCGAGTCCTAGATGACTCTTCAGCAGGGGTAACAACTGGAGTAAGAACGGGCGTAGTAACAGAAGTACCGGTAGGAACAATAGATAGCATAACAACAAGCTTAACAATCTTCGGGGAGATCTCGGGAGAGAAAACCCTTCCACTTCGGGTAACCTTGTTGGTCCCGACAATATTGTTGATACCGAGACCAGCCTCTTCAGTCTTCAAATCTTGTTTGACGCCATGGTAGTAGACGTCAGCACCATAATTCCAAGGGACAGCTTTGTCCGAGGAGTATGGTACGGGACCAGGAAAAGTGATTATCTACGGAGCGATTCTCGGAGCAGGTGTAATCCTAACAAGTCTTTTAGAGGAGACCTTGGAAGGATTGGCGGAAATTGTTATGATGGCAACATCTTCATACGTAATAGTCGGAATCAGAGTCTTTTCAAACAAAATCTCTCTGTTGTCCATCAGGCGTTAAACACCTGCTTTCAGCAAATAGAAACCAGAGAGCGGAGATGAACACATGTAGCAACCTTCACCACAACCTGGAAATAAGACGGCCAGCAACAAATTCTTCTTGACAGTCATGAGAGGAGTGGAAACTTCATCAACAGAGGTAAAAAAACAGATCAGTATCAATGGCATTAACTCCATGGTTGCGTTTGGGCATAGGAGCAGTTATGACATTAGGCTTCTCCGGAGCATCAAATTCAATCTCCTTGGCTTCAATTAGATCCTGTATCTTATTTCTCAGAGCCCAACAGTCATTTGTATCATGGCCAGGACTCTCGGAATGGTAAACACACCGAGCGTTTAGATTGTACCGAGGAGATGTGGTGTTAGGGTTCTTGGGAGCCTCTTTCAAGGTTTCCAAGTTGGATCTTAGCATATGGAGTAAAACTTCAGTCAATGTCATATTAATTCAGGTGAACTGCCTTTACGGTCTTTCTAACCTCTGTTGATTGCTTCGTTGTTGGGTAGCCACAGGCCTAGGTATCATCACAGCACCTATCGTTGGATGGCGCTCAGCTCTGCTCTGGCCTCTTGGGCTATAAATGGCATTGGCCTCTTTTTTGCCCGTATAGGGCTTCTTCACTGAGCTTGACGAGGTGTCTTTCTATATTTTGCCACTCCGGATCCCAGCTTTACCCTTTCTCCGGTCAATATCAGCTCGATGAAACCAGCTGAGGAGCTACCAATCAAGTGATTGAAGAATGGACCAGACAGAGTCCCATGAAACATGTCGACTAATTCCCTATCAGACAAAGGGGGTTGGACTCTCCCTGCCAGATCTCTCCACTTCTGCGCATAATCCTTGAAACCTTCGCCTGCACCCATGGACATACTCTGGAGTTGAGTACGGGTAGGGGTAAGGTCAGCATTATATTGATAATGCTTATAAAAAGTAGCAGCCAGATCTTCCCAGTTGCGGACATTGGTTCCCTCCAGTTGATAGAACCATTCAAGTTGAGTCCCAGACAGACTATCCTGAAAGAAATGGACCCACAAGTTCCTATCAGTAGTGTGAGTCTGAATCTTCCTCACATAGGAATGGAGATGAAGCTTGGGACAAGACACCCCATCATACTTTGCAAAAACCGGAGCCTTAAACTTATGTGGGATGAATATCCCAGAAACCAAACCCAGCTCTTCAAAATCCAGCCCTGGTATTCTCTGGATCTCCATTGCGCACAGCCGATCCTCTAATTGTTTCTATATATCCTCAATGGGAGGATATTGTTCATCATTGTAGTCAGTGTCATTATCAGAAGCTTCAGGGCTAGGGTCCTCCTCCCTTGTCTCTCTCTCTCTTGACTCTCCCCATCTTTGGACAAGGAGGTCAGATCGACTGGTTGCTTCAATGGCCCCTTGAATCTTCTGCCCAGATTAAGGACACCAGCGGTATTCTTCTTCTTCTTCTTTTCCTTCAGAATAAGGGCCTTCAGATCTTCCTGCCCCTTAGCTAAGGCTACGAACATCTGCTGAAATTGGGCATTTTGTGCTTGTAGATCCTTGATGCTTTGTTCAGAAGACATTATTGCTGAAATGAATAGCGAAGAAGATGAGAAACCCGTTATGGTACCTGTTTATGCAATGTCATGGATGATATGTGTATGCAATGATTTCAAGGATCCTTAAAGGCTCAAATTTGTTTAACCAAAAGAAACACACGTTAACTGTATTAATAAGTTAGAATCGTTACAAAGGGTGCCCTTTAGGCTTACAATTAAACAAACCAAACTTAAAGCAAAAATAAAATTAGGTCTCCCATGAGCGCATCATCTTTGGTGCAATGTAGGCGTTTATATTCCTCTCTTCATGAATTAGCCTAGTGAGTTCCAGGACCTTCTTTTTGCTGGCATAGAATTGAGCTTCAAAGTTATCCCGTTCCTCTTTGAGTTGAACCTAGGATTTTTGTAATTCCCCATGATCAGTTGGCATGTCAGGATGGAGAACAAGATAAGAAGTGTCTCCATCAGCAACTGGTTCCACAATCGTTGGTAGGACAGCAGGGTAAGGCATCATAAGACTTTGGGCACGGGCTCGTACCCATTTGAGATAAGGCTCAAGAGGGATGGAATTCTTGTGCCCCAGTGTCTTGCTATCAACTCTATGTACCATGCCCCAAGCTCGCTTGAACCTTTCACGGTAACTTTGAGCATCATTCTCATAGTCGAAGGTAATTCCTTGGATAAGTGTATCATGAAGACCATCCCTTCTCGCATAACCAAACTGTCACAGTGCCAAACAAGGATTATAAGTGATTCCTCCCCTAATGCCTAAGAGAGGGACATTAGGGAATTCACCACAACGATCTATGATGGTAACATCTTTCGAGGATCGTGAACACCAATGAATGTATGAATGTGTAAGGGACATTAGCCTATGAGACCATTTCATACCCTGCTCATTCTTCAAAATAGACCTGGGTAGGTGCGAAAAAAACCACCTTGCCAATAGAGGGGTGCAACACAGGAGGGTCCCTCTTCTCTTTAGAGTGCGAGCATGCAGAGAGTGTAGAATATCCCCAATTAATGTAGGCACCGGATTATGAGACAGAAAAACCTTAATCGTATTCATATCTACGAGTTGGTCCGCGTTAGGGAATAATACCATCTTGTAGATGAGGAGTGCCAATATCTCTTCAAAAGCTTGTAAATCCAGGGTATCCCAAAAATAGTGAGCTTTCTCGAATAGAAATTTAACCGGGATTCCTTGGACACTCTCGCTAGTTTCCCAATTTGTCACTACATTGGACCGTTGTAAGGACAGAGCTCGAGCAATCTCTTCAGGCTTTAGATGTCTTTCTGTACCGTTGAAAGGTAACTGATCAAGAATAGGTACCCCCAATAACCTAGAAAATTCCTTCATAGTAGGCACTAGCTAGTAATCCGGGAAGGTGAAGCAGTGCTGCAAAGGATCGAAGAACTGAAATAACACTTTTAACAATTCTTCATCAGGTTTTGAAGTGACCAAGTTGAGCAGCTGACCTTGTTTTTCAGTCAAGGGAGAGCTTTCAGGAATCCTTAATGCTAAGTCCTTTAGTTGAGGAGGTACTTTCACAAGGTTAGTCTGGATAGTGTTCCTGCAGGCGGATGCCATGTCCTACAAAACAAAGCAAAGATGAGCCCTAGCAAATCCTTGAAATGGTTAGTATGGTATGTCATGTTTATGATGTCATGATTATGCTAAGAAATCACATGTATAGCAAGCAACAAACAAGTCACACCAAGTCCTTAGGTTTAAAGCCTGCATGAGTTTTAAGGTCATACCCTCTTGAAGCTGGATTGGTTCAACCTGTCCTATAAATAGTAACCGAGTTCTAAGGGATCTCAATATCACCGATCTTTCCCCCAAGCATCGTTCAATAGGCGATTGACTCACAACCAAACAAAACTCAGGAGTCAAACCTCAATGAGTGTAGCATCGAGTATCTGTCGACCTTGGGAATACACCAAAGTCGTCCATATCGCTACATCCTACTGGCCAACTTGTGCAATTAAAGGTTCTAAGGTTAGTTGATGCTTTATGACACCACACAGCGGCCCCGTATTCTCCTTAATTGTTTGAAGGGCTACCGGCACCAACCAAAGTGTCGCATCAACATAGCTACTGCTTCAACCGTGTTAGTATACCCCACACAATTCCCTCACAGTTTATTGCTACTTACCTAAAAGGAATTTTCCTGATCCTGGTTTAGGATCCAAATAACCCAAACAGATACCCTTAAAACTAAATCAGACAAGACAAACTAAAGAAGCAATTTAAGAATGACCTAGATCCTAAGGTAAACCCCACTTTATTATTAATCCCCAGAAGAGTCTCCAGTTCTGTGATACGGTGACAGAACCGATTGTTAATACTGGTTTGCGTTTTTTGTTTGCAAATGTTCCGGTAAGCAAGAGTCGCCACCGACTTTTATTTCATCCAACAAAGGAAAAGGAAAACGAACATAAAAAACTTTTTTCGAGTTTCTGAGTACGGGGGGTAGATTATAGAAAGGGAAGGTGTTAGCACCCTTTCTATCTGTGGTTTTCCACCGGCTCTTAGGTACTTGCTCATTTTGAAATTGCTTGTGTGTGTTTTGAAAAAACGTTTTTGTTTAACTTCATGATAACCCTTGTATTTGTCCTCAAGAGTGTGACGAAGTTGTTTTTGTAAACTGTTTTGAAAGTGTTTGTGTGAAAGAGTTTTTATTGTTTTGAGCAAGTACTTATAATTTTCTACCTACTCGAAAAAAGGTTGTTCGTTCTCGTTTCCTTTAGACAGCACTATCATACTATTAAGGAGTAGGTAGCCCCATCGTTGAAGTTTTAAGGGACATTCGAAGGGAAAATTACAGTCACAAAAGCAATGGTTAGGAAACCTTAGTAATTATCCTAGAGTCCTAAAGATCTTTCCGAGGCAACATTCGAATGGGTCATTTTGATCTTTTGGGACTGGAGGGCGACCACTAAAATTCCCTATGCTTCATGACCGTTTACCAAAGGCAACCGAAGTGAGGCAAACCCTAGGAGTGGGCATGTGCATGTGTTTGATTTCAGTTTATTTAATCTTTGCACAATTAAGGTGGTCTATTGTTTTAATTTCATTTGTCTTTTGCATGCAAGCCTATTATCCATACATCTAGACAGTTTATAGTTGTAGAAAATAAAGTGCGAGAAATTAAAGTCCTAACTATTACAAGGCCTCGGGGAAGGGGTTAAATAAACAAAACTTGGGGAATGAAAACAGTAAATAGGGAATGACAGTAAATGACCTAATTAAACTATTACAATCTCAAAGCAATTACAATAATTTAAAAATGAATAAATAAAATGCGCACAAGGAGGGACACGTGAATTAAATATCCTAATGAATCTAATTAATTAAAAATATTTTTGTATTTTTTATTGAGAAAAATAATTGAAATTTGCAAGTTAACCTAATTTTCTAATTAATTTTATTTAACAAAATAATTAATGTTGAAATAACTAAAATAATTAATTTTCAAAAATTAATTTTAATTATAAAAACCTAAATCTATTTTTTGTGATTTTTTTATTTAATAAAAAAAATGATTTTTGTTTTTGTAAAAAATATAAAAATAATTAAAGCAAATAAAAATAAAATGAAATCAAAACAAAAAAAGAAAAAGAGGTGGGTCTGCTGTGAAGTAGTGATCAGGGGGGTGTGAAGAGCTGAATTCGTTGGGCTCAAGATTATTGGCCCAAACAATTGTTTGATTCAGTGCAATCAGATCTGGAATGTTCACCATGCGCTACAGTCACTGAGCGTTGGATCTGGATCCAGGGATGATCCAATGGCTGAATCTAGAGGATGCAAGATGGACCTCCTGAGTAAACATGCACTGGATCCTGTAAAGAAATAATGGAAAAGAATAAGATGCTTGGACTTGGGATCAAACCCAGGTCCTTCTCCTCATATGCTCGCTTGCCTTGCCATCTGCGTTGGTTGGTTCGTTTGTTAACATAAATAAAATATAAAGAACATATTAATCATTATGCCAAAACGCGCGTGCGGAATTCAAATCAGCCAACCGGGCTTTGACATGCAATCGTCTTCTTCCTACAACCGTTGTTTTAGGCCTGAACCTTTACCTACGGACGATGTTTGTAGCTATAACCCTGCATCATTCAAAAATTAAATACAAGCGACATAAATCCTAATGGAGACCATGAATCAACTGGGCTTGAAGCCCTGAATACCATGGTATCCATATCTAACCTTAATTTCGCTTGTATTAGGAAGCCCTAAAACGAGTTTAGAAACCCTAAGAATGACATCCTTAAATTCCTGCACTTAAAACTCAACCAAACAATTCAGATAGCATAAGAAACTTATAATACGCATGAATGCATGGTTAAATTTCATTTAAAATGCATGTATACATGTAATCTAAAATCAAGAAAAATTGGAAAATCGAATCCTGTATCTTACGATTCTGGGTGTTTTGTGACTTGGGAGTGATTGGGATAGCTTCAACACGCGTCCAGGAACGGATTGCTGGCTTTTTAATTTCTTGAATTGGACTGTAAACTAAAATCTGATTTGCCCTTTTCTTTGGAAATTTGAAACTTTGTTTGACTCTTTGGAGCAATTTGCGTCTCTGTAATCTCGTCCCCAGGGTTCACAATGCTCTGTTATATGTATGTCCATCAAATAGGTTAACAAATTTGGATCAAATCCAAAGAATAAAGGCATGGCTTTAAGAGGAAATCAAATCTTGAAAAATTTCCAAATGTGGATATTTTGTTCCTATTCTGGGCTTGCACGACTTGCTTGCTATCATACAGCCTGTATTCTCATTATTTAATGCAAAATCATCCCAAAATAATTTTATATCATTTGTTTGATTTAATTTGGATTTTAAATGATTAAAAATCAAAATAAATCAAATAAATAAGCAAATGATGCATGGAGTGGTTCATGGGTCGCGGACCATGTTAGGAACAAGATGCAAGCATAAAATGTTGGGCCCATTTGAAGAAAAAAGCATTTTGGGCATGGTTGACTGTGCAAATTTCCAAAAATGGCCAACTTTGACAATGTACATCTCTCTCAATTTTGACCCTAAAAGGGTGTTCTTGGACTTTTTAGAAAGCTTAGGATGTATTCTAAATAAAACTTTTAGTTTCACCTCAATTGGATCTTCCATGCTCATGTAAGAAGCTTTGACCCAAAAAGGTGTTTTTGTTGACTTTTTGAGATGACCTATAATGTCTGAATTCATATCTTTTCATGAGTGCATTTTTTGAACATGAGGGCTAAAGATGAGTTATAGTGAATTGCAACCTCTTCAAAATGAGCCTTGGATGGGAAATTTCTGATAAAGTGTGAGAAAGTTATGCCTGGTCAAAGTTTGGTTGAATTTTCCTATAGAAACCCTAATTTAGCAACTTTTGAGTTTTGATGAATTAGGAGCATTCCTTGAGAAATCATGATAAACCCTTGGTCAAATGATGGATATTACTTCAAAATGTTGATGTTGACCAAAAATCATGAAGTTTGACTGTATGTGGGTCACAGTTGACTTTTGACCTAATACAGTTGATTTTCATGCATTTGAGCAGTTGACTGAGCTAACTTCTTATGCAAGGCATGAAACTTGGCATGAATGATCTTGAGGACCTATTAGGGAAATTTAAACCATTTAGGACCCTTGGAACTCAAACATCTTTATGAGGAGTGAAACCTTAGTTTGAGGCTCATTGTCTTAGGAGTAGGATTTGTCTGGTCAATCCTTAGACATCCTTGGGCAAATTGAGGACCTCTAGAGGCATGTCTTTGAGTTAAATGAGAGGGAAAATTTTGGGGTACAACACACCAACCCATAGATTAGAAGAGCCAAGATCTCCTCAAAATCTTGAAAGTTCATGGCATCCAAAAATAAACGAGCCTTCTCCATCAGGAATTTAGCCAAAAAGCCTTTGACCCCACTTCTTGTCTCCCAATTAGCTACAATGTCAGAACTCTTCAAATGTAAGGCCGTGGCAATAACTTCAGGTCTTGGAGCTTCCTCTAAACCGGTGAAGGGTATTTGATCAAGAACATATACTCCTAGTAGTTGAGAGAATTCTTCCATTGTGGGCACCAATTGATAATCAGGAAAGGTGAAACAATGATGTACAGGGTAAAAGAACTGAAAGAGCACCCTCACCATGTCTTCTTCAAAGCTTAAGGTAGCCAGATTGAGAAGTCGACCATATCTTTTAGTGAATGGAGAATTTTAAGAAACCCTTGATGTTAACTCTTTGAGTTGAGGAGGCACCCTTACGAAGCTGATTTAGATGGTATTTCTACGGACGGAAGCCATATCCTACAAAACAGAACAAAGATAAATCCCTAGGTCCTTGAAATGGTTAGTGAAAATGCTATGGCATGATGTCATGATGTTATGCTTGATTAAATAATCATACACAAACAAAGCACACAAGGTCTTAGGTTTAGGCTTGCATGGGGTTTATAGGTAAGTACCCTCTTAAAGTTTTAGTTGGCTCAACTTGTCCTAAAAGAAGTAATCAAGTTCTAGAAGCCTCAATATCACTGAACTTTCTTCATAGGGCATTGTTTTAGCTCAAGCATCCAAACTGCGACCAAAATATCCTGAAAGTCTGATCTCCATGAGTGTAGTATCGAGTATCAACCAACTTTAGTCTTGCACCAAAGCCAGCTATCTCACTACTTTCTAATGGACAAGTAGTTCAACTAAGGTTCTACTGTCAGTTAGTGCTTTATGACACCACAAAGAGGCCCCATATTCTCCTTGACTGGACTTTATTCCAAAGGAAAGGGAAAATATCGATAAAACCTAAAAACAAAAAGAAATGGTCGTCGGAACCAAATTACGATTCAGAAGTCGGTTATGCAAGGGGGGGGGGGGTATTAATACCATTCACATCGGTTGTACTCAACGATACTCGTTTAGTTAGTTTTTTGAAAGAGTGTTAGCATGATGTCTATTTCCGATCTTCTAATTATTGTGACTTATAAAGAAATAGGGACTAAAAAAGTTTTTATTAGGGTTTTTGTGAGGCGAATTTAGTCATAAGTCTTTGGTGAGAGACAAGTATTCTAACCACAAGCTAGGTACAACTAGCAATAAAAAATACTAGGGAAACAAGGAGGATAAGTATGTCCAAACCATTCCTTTTTTATCTCATAAGGACCGAACAAAATTCATTTAATTAACATGTTTTGAATGGAAAGACAAGTATTTGAACCACAAGCTAAGTAAGGCTAGCAATATAAATAATCGGGAAATAGAGAGGATAAGTACGTCATAACCATTCCTTTTTCAATTGGTTTTATTAAGAAAAGAACTTGGAAATGCTTTGATTATGTGGGAAAAGAACTTGGTGTTGACCAAGTGTTAAATTTACTGCTTATTTGATCAACTATGTAAGAGCGACTTGATGTTGATCAAGTGTTTGGTTAAAGTTTGGTGGATATTGAAAATACTACTAGATATTGATCAAGTATTTTGAACTTTATTTGGAAAGATTGATTTTATGTCACTTAATTTTGTCATTTAATAAGAAAATAAGTAAAATTAAGACAAATATGATGACAAGGCATACAACAACATATAAGAGAATGGTAAAAGACAAATGGACTTTGATTTGAATAGGGGCTTTATCACTTTTATTTAAGTGTATATTTTGAAAAGAAAATTAATTATAAAAGCAAAATAGTTTGTTGCTTTTGATTTGATTTTCTTTTAGACAATGATATTAACCATAAAAAATTAATGATTTTTAATTAATGAGAAAATAACATTAATTAATAAAAGGAAAAAACATTTTGTAGTTTTTAAAAAATAATATAAAACTAAAAAGAGAATAAATAAAATAAATAAAGCGAACAAAAAAAAAAAGAAAAAAAAATGGGCCAAAGCCTAAATAGACAAAAGAGAGAGGGGTGTCAATAGTTGAGTGCAAGGTGTGGAAAACAAATCAATGGAAATCCCAATCAAGGAGCCCACCACAGAGTCAACATGATTGATTCAACAGGGGACGCTGGATTTGCTGACTGAGTTAATCAGATGATGTCCAGAGGCCAAAAGGTGAGGGATCATGAAACATATAGTGGGGCAACCATATTGGAGCCCCTAGTTGACTAACAGAGTCAACAAGACCATTGGATGATGATGGCGCCACTTAGCCAGAAAATACTCCACTTGGTGACAACAAAGATGGAGTATAAGATGGCGAAATCCTCATCCCTCTCATTTCCTTCCGCCTTTTCTCTCTCTTCCCCCTTGTCCTCTCTATTCTCTCTAATTCAGTAACAAGAACAAAATAAAACCTCGTCGACCTTAGATCAAATACAACAGAGCAGGCAACAGAGATGAAAAATGCCTTGAGTGTTATTTTTCCAAAAACCAGACAAACACCTTTAAAATCCAAAAGTCCAAACAAAAACATACCTCAACCTACCTTCCTATACACGAATCTGAACCTAAAATTCCCAAAAATAACACCACAAAGATGTAGATTGGGTAACCCTAAAACTCATGAAACCCTAACTCTGAAACCTAAATCACCAACACATCCCCTTATTTAAATCCCTCTTTGAACACAAATCGAGAAAACAAAGGATTCAATCAACAATATACAGTGTACAATAACCTGAATCCCACTAAAATCCTAAATAAACCCCATCCATTATTTTCAGAGTTACGTTATACATCATGAAGATTATAAGGGAAATGAATGTTTGAAGCGTAAATCAACAGTACCAAAGTGTGATACGGTGGGAGAACTGACTATGATTTTGCGTTTGTTTTCGCAAATGTTTCGGTTGAGCAAGAGTCGCCATCGACTTTTTATTTTATCCTAAGGAAAGGTTAAAAAGCACAGCAAAAACCTTTGAGATGTTTTCTTGGGTTCGGGGAATAGATTATAGAAAGGGAAGGTATTAGCACCCTTTATATCCATGGTTATCCATGGGCTCTTAGTTACTTGCTTAGATCAACTTGCCTATATTTAAGTTTTGATGATAACAAAGTGAAAAGATATAGTATTTATATGTTTCATGTTTGAACTATCTGCTGCCTAAAATTATTATGTTCTGACTTGCAGATACGCTGATTGAAATAAGCAAGATCACATCTATTCAGCATCAGAATTTGATTTCATACACCAGCATCAGAAGTTGCTACATCAGAACGTCAAGATCAGATGATCAACTCACGTACATGCTGAAGCTTGATGAACAGAACTGCGCTCAAACACTCTGATACAGAAACACAATAGTTCATCAGCAGCGAAGCAGAATCAGAATGAGCCAAGCCAGAACTTGCGTTAAGTAAGCAACGGTACTGTGTATTGAAAGCTAATTAATTCCAACGGCCTCATTCCAGACAAGATCTGCTCAAAAAGGAAAGCTTGTTATTAGCATTGAATCAAGAATATTGCATCCAACGTTCATCATCTCAAGTGCTATATAAACAAGGCTTTGAAGATTGAAATGGTTAATGCTCTCCAAATCTCTACACGCACAAAAGCTGAACCATAATCTTCATCTACCAGTTTTGCTAAACCACATACTCTGATATTCCATTACTGTTTAGCAATCTAGTTTCTAAGCTTCATTTTGTGTATACATCACAGTTGTGATACAGTTTTGTAGAAAACATCCACACACATAGTTTTATCTCTTTGTAAGAAAGTGTTACCTTGACAAACCGGGTTGTGGTTTGAATCAAGAAGGCTTTAGCAGTTGTTAAAGAAGTCTGTAATATTCAGTTGAATATAGTGGATTAAGACCTCGTTGGAGAGAGGCGAAATCACCTTGACGGGTGGACTGGAGTAGTTTGAGATCAAACGAACCAGGATAAAAATATCGTGTTCATTGCTTTAGATTTCAGTTTTACAATTCAACCCCCCCTTCTTGTGTTTTTCACCACTTCAATTGGCATCAGAGCGCCTGGTTCTGAGCTAAAACACTTAACCGTGTCAGTACAAGATCCAGCGTCAGAAAAACACAATGGCAGGAAACAATTCTCACATCAGCAATGACAACAATGAGGACAGAGACAGATTCAGTGGCAAACCTCCAGTCTTTGATGGAGAAAACTTTGATTACTGGAAAGACAGAATTGAAAGCTTCTTTCTAGCACATGATGCTGATCTGTGGGATATGGTGACAGATGGATACACGCACCCTGTGAATGCAAGTGGTCAGAAGATTGATAGAAAATCAATGTCTGATCAACAAAAGCGTGACTTCAAGAATCACCACAAGGCCAGAACCATCCTCCTCAGTGCCATCTCCTATACTGAGTATGAAAAGATCTCCAACAGAGACACAGCAAAGAATATTTTTGATTCTCTCAGAATGACGCATGAGGGCAACGTTCAAGTCAAAGAAACAAAAGCTCTGGCGCTCATTCAGAAGTATGAGGCGTTCAAAATGGAAGAATCTGAATCCATTGAAACCATGTTCTCTAGATTCCAGATTCTGGTAGCTGGTCTCAAAGTTCTGGACAAAGGATACTCTACTGCTGACCATGTCAAGAAAATAATCAGAAGTTTACCCAAGCAGTGGAGGCCTATGGTTACTGCTCTGAAGCTAGCTAAAGATCTCAACAAAATCACTCTGGAGGAACTTATAAGCTCCCTCATAAGTCATGAGATAGAGCTAGAAGCTGATGAGCCTCAGAAGCAAGGTAAGCCTTTAGCATTAAAATCTAACAGAAAATTTGAGTCTAAAGTTTTGCAGGCAGTTGAAGAAACATCTGATGGATCATCATCAGAAGAAGACAAACTTTCCCTTCTCTCCAGAAGAGTGAATCAACTGTGGAAGCAAAGACAAAGGAAGTTCAGGAATCCCAGAAGATCTGATCAGAACGAGTCTTCTTCCAGATACAGAAGGACAGATTCTTCCTCTGGATACAGAAGATCTGAAGGCTCCTCCAGTAGCAAAAAGCCAAACACCAAAGACATCATCTGCTATGAGTGCAATGAGCAAGGACACTACAAGAGTGACTGCCCAAAGCTTCAGAGGGAAAAGCCCAAAAAGAAGTTTGCAAGAGAGAAGAAGAAAAGTCTCATGGCTACATGGGATGACTCTGACTCGTCTGAAGCTGACTCAGAATCAGATGATGAAAGGGCAAACATAGCTCTCATGGCAAACATTTCAGAAGATAGTGAAGCTTCTGAATCAGACTCAGAATCAGACACAGAAGAGGTATTTCCTAACTTCGCTGTTAACTTTACAAAGGCTGAACTTGCTGAAAGCCTCAATGAGATTCTGGAACGTTATCAGTAAATTAGAGCTAAATTCAGAAACCTGAAAAGGAATCTTGAATCTGACTCTAATAAGTCTGAGAGTCTCAAATTGGAAAATTCTGAGCTGAGAGATAAGATTTCAAAATTAGAAAACACTTTACAAAACTCTCAGAAGGAACCAATTTCTGAAACTCCCAGCAACGCTGATGAGATCATCAAGGAGTATGATCATAGTTTCCAGAAGTTCCTAGCTAAAAGCATAGATAGAAGCAGAATGGCTTCAATGATCTATGGAGTTAGCAGAAACGGCAGGAAAGGAATAGGATACCAAGGTAAGGTTCCTACACCAAAGAATGTCATGGACTTAACCATTAAACACACTCCTCTAAATTCACACTTTGTGTATGGTCACACACATGATATCAAATATACTAGCAGTAAGCACTCTGTGAAACCAAAATTCAACCAGAGTTTTGGTAAAACTAACAAATCAGGACCCAAGAAAATCTGGGTACCTAAGGATAAAATAATACATGTTGCAGATATCTTTAGCAGCAAGTCAGAAACACCAGTCATGGTACCTGGACTCTGGCTGCTCACGACACATGACGGGAAGAAGGCATATGTTCCAAAGCCTGGAACTTAAGCCTGGAGGCCACGTTGGCTTTGGAGGCAATCAGAGGGGAAAGATAATTGGCTCTGGAACTGTAGGTAATGGAAATCTTCCCTCTATTAATAATGTTCTGCTAGTAGATGGATTGATGCATAATCTGTTATCCATAAGTCAATTAAGTGATAACGGTTATGATATAATCTTTAATCAAAAATCATGTAAAGCTGTTAGTCAGAAAGATGGGACTATCCTGTTTAATGGTAAGAGGAAAAACAACATTTACAAAATTAAACTTTCTGAACTAAAGAGTCAGAATGTAAAATGTCTTCTGTCTGTTAACAACGAGCAATGGATCTGGCACAGAAGATTGGGGCATGTTAGTATGAGAAGAATATCTCAGATTAACAAACTCAATCTGGTCAGAGGACTTCCTAATTTGAAGTTCAATTCAGATGCTCTGTGTGAAGCATGTCAGAAAGGCAAATTTGCAAAACCTTCTTTTAAATCCAAAAATGTTGTTTCTACCTCTAAGCCATTAGAACTTCTGCACATTGACTTATTTGGACCAGTTAAAACTGCTTCAGTCAGTGGTAAGAAGTATGGGTTAGTAATCGTAGATGACTATAGCAGATGGACATGGGTAAAGTTCTTAAGACACAAGGACGAGTCACACTCTGTGTTTGTTACCTTCTGTAACCAAGTTCAGAATGAAAAGGATCTTAGAATCGTTAAAGTCAGAAGTGATCATGGTGGAGAATTTGAAAATAAAGATTTTGAGTCATTCTTTAATGACAGAGGCATTCTGCATGATTTCTCTTGTCCTAGAACTCCCCAACAAAATGGAGTTGTAGAACGAAAGAACAGAACATTGCAAGAAATGGCCAGAACCATGATCAATGAGACAAACGTCGCTAAGACTTTCTGGGCAGAGGCAATAAACACAGCGTGCTACATTCAGAATAGAATCTCAATAAGACCTATTCTGGAAAAGACTCCATATGAATTGTGGAAGAACAGAAAGCCCAACATTTCATATTTTCATCCATTTGGATGTACTTGCTTTATATTAAATACAAAGAATTATTTGAACAAGTTTGACTCTAAGGCACAGAAGTGTATTATGTTAGGATACTCTGAACGCTCAAGAGGGTACAGAGTATACAATACAGAAACACAGATTGTGGAAGAATCAATCAGTGTTCGTTTTGATGACAAGCTTGACTCTGAAAAGTCAAAGCAGAATGAAGTTTTTGCAGGTATAGAAATTGAATTTGCAGGTTCTGAAGACAAGTCATCAGAAGCTCTCAACACAGACATTCCTTCAACGTCTGAAAGGAGCACTGCTAGAAATCCTACAACAGCTGCTGATCAACCTCAGAAGAGATTGCCCAGAAGCAGCTTGGATCACCCAGAAGAGACTATCCTAGGAAGAAAGGAAGATCCAATCAGAACAAGAGCAAGCTTCAGAAACTCTGAAGAAACTCTTATGGGATTGGTGTCTCTGATTGAACCTTCTTCTATTGATGAAGCACTTCTGGATAATGACTGGATTCTGGCAATGCAAGAAGAGCTGAATCAATTCACCAGAAACGACGTATGGGATCTCATTCCCAGACCAAAAGGATTCAACGTCATTGGAACAAGATGGGTGTTCAGAAACAAGCTAAATGAACAAGGTGAAGTCATCAAAAACAAGGCACGACTGGTTGCACAAGGTTATAGTCAGCAAGAGGGGATAGACTATACAGAAACCTTTGCCCCAGTCGCCAGGTTAGAATCTATCAGACTTTTAATTTCATTTGCTGTTAATAGAGGCATCACTCTATATCAGATGGATGTCAAAAGTGCATTCTTAAATGGTTATATAGAAGAAGAAGTTTATGTTCACCAACCCCCAGGTTTTGAAAATACAAAACATCCAGAACATGTTTTCAAACTAAAGAAGTCACTGTATGGTCTGAAACAAGCTCCCAGAGCTTGGTACGAAAGGCTAAGTAACTTTCTGCTTGAAAATGAATTCACCAGAGGGAAAGTGGACACTACTCTATTCTGTAAATCAGTTAAGAGTGACATCTTAGTCTGTCAAATTTATGTTGATGATATTATTTTTAGTTCTACTAATCCTTCTCTTGGAAGAAAATTTGCTAAGTGTATGCAGGCAGAATTTGAGATGAGCCTCATGGGGGAACTGAAATTCTTTCTGGGAATTCAGATCAATCAAACTCCAGAAGGAACTTACATTCATCAGAGCAAATACATCAGAGATCTTCTGAAGAAATTTGACCTCTCAGAATGTAAGCCATCAAAGATTCCAATGCATCCCACGTGCATTCTGGAAAGAGAAGAGGTAAGCAAAGGTGTAGAACAGAAAGTCTACAGAGGTATGATTGGTTCTCTCCTCTATCTGACTGCTTCAAGACCTGACATACTATTCAGTGTTTGTATCTGTGCTAGATTCCAATCAGATCCTAGAGAATCTCACTTAACAGCTGTTAAGCGAATTTTCAAGTATCTGAAAGGTACTACTAATCTGGGTTTGTTTTATAGAAAATCTAGTGATTACAGCTTAGTAGGCTACTGTGATGCTGATTTTGCTGGAGACAGAGTGGAACGTAAAAGTACTTCTGGAAGCTGCCAGTTTCTGGGAGAAAATCTGATCTCTTGGTCCAGCAAAAGGCAATCAACAATTGCTCTGTCAACAGCAGAAGCTGAGTACATAGCAGCAGCAGGATGTAGCACACAAATGCTCTGGATGAAAAGTCAGCTTGAAGACTTCCAGATGTTTGAGAGTAACATTCCTATACTTTGTGATAATACTTCTGCTATTTTCTTAAGTAAAAATCCTATTTTACATTCTAGGGCTAAGCATATAGAAATAAAACATCATTTCATTAGGGACTATATTCAGAAAGGTATTTTAAACTTAAAATTTATAGATACAGACCATCAATGGGCTGATATCTTTACTAAACCCCTTTCAGAAGATAGGTTTAATTTCATTCTGAAACATCTCAGCATGAAAGTATGCCCAGAATGAAAATGTTTTAATTCCATATATTTATCTTCAGAATGTAATTATTTTTACTGTGAACTTCTGATCAATCTCCTTTTAGAAAGATAGAACATGCAGATTGTATCAGATGCAAGTCTAAAGATCTGAGAGTCTAATCTCAAAGACAGACGTGCTGATCACTACATCAAACAAGTGTCATCCAATCATCAGCATATCTCTGAAGCAGAACGCGTGCACGCTTCTGAGAAGGCAAAGCGCTGATTGGGTGCATTGAGACACATGTCTGGTAACCGTTTTTAAGTATCTTTCTCAAATCCCCCAAAATCAGCAAGCATTTAATGAAAAGTAATCATGCTTTTAAATGGCAATCATGATTTTTCTCTCTCTCTTAAAAACGTTTATCTTTTCAAAATAGTTTTGAAAAACTCTATTTAAGCACATTAATCTCTCATTTATTCTTTACGCTTTCTTACCATCACTCAAGCATTTTCTTCATATTTCTGAGTTCATCTCTTGCAAACCTTTTCCTCAATTCATTCTCAAAACCCTTCTTAGTGTGAACAATGGCATCCTCCAGCAGCGTTTCTGCAGGTAATCAGAAGAAAGCAACTTCTGAGCAATATCAAGTGCCGCTCAGAACTCTCCTCACTCCGGTGAAGAACCTTGAAGTGCTCTCTGAGTTAATCATTGACTTTGAAAGCTTAAAGGAGAATGGTTTTGACCTAACTGAAGAAATTAGGGCTCAAAAGTGGGAAAGGTATTTCGATAGGTTGGTTGGACCAACATTCCCAGCGCTGGTCAAGGAATTTTGGATTCACGCCAAGGTTTCAAAACATCTAGTCATCTCCTCTGTCATGGGAAAGAAGATTGTGATTTCTGAAGATCTCATTGCAAGGCTAATCGGTCAAAGTGGTGGTGGCGTCCGTTGTGTGGACATGGCTGAAAGATGTGCTGATACAGGTGTGGTAGCTAACAGGATTTTCACTCTTGGGATGCCCAGCAGCAAGATTAAGGATCTGAAGGATCATTGCAGAGTATGGGCTAAGATTGTTCTGGGATGCTTCAACCACAGGAAACCAACAAGTTCTCCTGATTATATAAATGTGGATCAGCAGTTTCTGATCTACTTTATTGATCAGAAGATAAAGATCAATCTGGCTCACTTCTTGTCCAACCATCTCAAAACCAGTGTGAAAGAAACAAGGGAAGAAGAAAGAACCAAGAGGGACTGGATACCGTTTGGAAGGCTTATATCAGATATTCTGACAGAGAATAGGCTGATTGAACATCTGATAGAAGCTCAGGAGCTGAGCACTATTGAACCAACAATTGGGAAACCTCTGAACGCAAAGAATCTGAAAAAGATGAAGCTGATAGAGAATATTCAGAAGGAACCCAGAGCTACTTCCACTGCTGATATCTCCAGCAGAAGAGTGCCTCTGAGTGATTTTCCGGTATTTTCTGAAGTGGAATCCAAACCAGAGATGTTTCTCAGGTACCCAGATGCGTACAAGGCAGATGATACAGATCCAAAGTTGAATATCAGAGATCTGCATCAACCCCAACCAGAAGTGACTTTGAAGAAGACAAAGAAGAGGAAAGCGCCATCAGAAGGATCATCTCAGCAGACTCCAAAGAAAAGAGGTATTTCATCTGCTGCCCCTATTCCAAAATCTTTTACTATTCCAGCATCTATACCTCCTCAAACCTCTCATAGAATATCAATTCCCATCCCTACCATTGATGAAACCATACAAGAAGAAGACCCTTCTGAGGCATTAAAACTCAGAAGACCTAGAACCAAACAACCCAAACAACCAACAATTTCAACAACAACAGCACTTGACCAAGTGCTGGCTGATATTGAGCGTCAACATGCCTCTGCTCAACCAAACTCTGAACCACAAAATGTTCCTCCTCCACAACCAGAACAACAACAACAACCAGAACCAGAACCACAACAACAACCACTCTCAGAAGAACCTCTGATCCCTGAGCAATCAGAGATTCCACCTCCCTCTCCCCAACCAGAAATTAATCCACCTTCACCACAAACAGAGTTTCATCACTCTGAAACCCCTTCTCCTCATCAATCTGACCATCACTCACCTCAACCATCACCGCTGGCAATCCAGTTGCCATGTGGAACCACTGTTTTCATGCCCCAGTTACCATCCTCATTAGAATCGACTCCACCAAAAACTCCCAAAACACCACCCACTCCAATCGAAATATCTGACTCTGATACCCCTCCTCCTAAACAAACAGCCTCTCAGAAAACCTCTGAAAACCCCAGCAGGACTTTCATTGACTTAACCAGTCTTGACCGTCTTGCTGATCTAAAACACAAAATCGCCATTCCAAAACCAAAGCAACCAGATGTTGGCTCTGGTATTTTGAATTTTGAAACAGGTGTGCTGCAATGGATTGCTTCTTTGAAGCAAGTCTGTCCTGGGATGATTGACCCAGCTGCTTCTGATCAGCTCTGGTCACAGTTCAGATCTTGGGTACGTGCTGAAGCCCTCAAGTTGCAGGATATCAACTATGAGCAGGCACAACAGAACTTCAGCAAGCTGCTGAAGGAAGTTGAAAGTCAGCTGCCTCAGGAAGTTGTGCTCCCTCTGGACAGTGAACCTTGGTCTGAGAAACAGCAAGCTGCAAAGGTGCAACCATCAGAAGAAGACAAGACCATTCAGGCTGAAGAAAATCAAGCAGAGGATGTCGCTGAAAGTTCTGAGAAGCCTCCTCCTTCTGATGCTTCTCAAGCTGCCTTGGACAGGCAGACTCTGGAAGAACTAAGGCTGAATGACATACGTCTGCAGCAGCGGATGGATGAAAACGATCAGAAGATGAAAGCAAGAATGGATGTGCAGGACAGCAAGATTGACACTGTTGTCAGCATGGTTCATAAGCAAAATGAGACTTCTGAAAAGATTCAAGCGATGCTGGAGCGCCTGTTCACACGCTTGCCTCCTCAACCTTAAATCTGTTTTCATGCATGACCTTTTTCATGTTTTCTTGATTTTCTGATGTACTGTTTTGATTATGCTTTGTCATATTTTCTTGCTCTGATTCTGAACTATATTAATATGATTAGTTTTTCTGATCTTACTTGTTTTAGCACATCACCAACACTTTTTGATTGCTGATAAAAAGGGGGAGAACAAGAATGATATTTAAATCAATAACGGCTAACTAGACAGAAATTCTCAAACATTCTAACTTTATTACTTGAAATGTTTTTTCTGTTTTGTTTAAAGTCTACAGGCACAAGGAAGCTCCTGGACACTCTGAAGACTAGAAGCTCTGATCAATGTTGCTCTGATCAATATGAAGTTTTGATCGTCCTAATACTCTGATCCAAAGCAAAGCTCTGACAAGAAAAGCTCTGAAGCTCTGCTCTCTGATAAGTCAAAGACTCTGATAATCTGATGTTCAAAGAAAGAAAAAGATATGATCCTGAAGAACACGTATAATCAAAGGGAAGTAATAAACTCAGGGGGAGTATTTCCTTACTCCTTATTCTTTTACTTCTTATTCTGATACATATTCCAGATACCTTTTCACGTTATTTTAATTTAAAATATCTAGTTTTTGTCATCATCAAAAAGGGGGAGATTGTTAGAACAATGTTTGAATCTACTACCCTATATTTAAGTTTTGATGATAACAAAGTGAAAAGATATAGTATTTATATGTTTCATGTTTGAACTATCTGCTGCCTAAAATTATTATGTTCTGACTTGCAGATACGCTGATTGAAATAAGCAAGATCACATCTATTCAGCATCAGAATTTGATTTCATACACCAGCATCAGAAGTTGCTACATCAGAACGTCAAGATCAGATGATCAAATCACGTACATGCTGAAGCTTGATGAACAGAACTGCGCTCAAACACTCTGATACAGAAACACAATAGTTCATCAGCAGTGAAGCAGAATCAGAATGAGCCAAGCCAGAACTTGCGTTAAGTAAGCAACGGTACTGTGCATTGAAAGCTAATTAATTCCAACGGCCTCATTCCAGACAAGATCTGCTCAAAAAGGAAAGCTTGTTATTAGCATTGAATCAAGAATATTGCATCCAACGTTCATCATCTCAAGTGCTATATAAACAAGGCTTTGAAGATTGAAATGGTTAATGCTCTCCAAATCTCTACACGCACAAAAGCTGAACCATAATCTTCATCTACCAGTTTTGCTAAACCACATACTCTGATATTCCATTACTGTTTAGCAATCTAGTTTCTAAGCTTCATTTTGTGTATACATCACAGTTGTGATACAGTTTTGTAGAAAACATCCACACACATAGTTTTATCTCTTTGTAAGAAAGTGTTACCTTGACAAACCGGGTTGTGGTTTGAATCAAGAAGGCTTTAGCAGTTGTTAAAGCAGTCTGTATTCAGTTGAATATAGTGGATTAAGACCTCGTTGGAGAGAGGCGAAATCACCTTGACGGGTGGACTGGAGTAGTTTGAGATCAAACGAACCAGGATAAAAATATCGTGTTCATTGCTTTAGATTTCAGTTTTACAATTCAACCCCCCCTTCTTGTGTTTTTCACCACTTCAGAGTATTTTGACAAGGAATTTAAACCTAGACTATTACATCAAAATTGAATTATTTACAAGATATTTAATTGCACAAATTAAATGGAAATAAAATAAATATGCAAGATGCAAAAAGGTTTTTTACATGTATGAAAAAAAAAGAGTATTTTTATGTGTCAAATAAACAAAATAAAAAGTATTATTTTTTTGGAGTTTTTATGTTTAGGGCAAAACCCTAATTTTATTAAGTAAAAGTATTAATTATTTAATATATACAATTATTTATCAATTATGTACAAAAATAAAATAAAAATGAAGTATATTTGTAAAAAGGTATTTTTTAATGTTAAATATTAATAAAAAAAATAAAATGTGTATATTTTGTATTTTTTCTAAATATGCCAATAAATATGTATATATTTGTATTATATGCTAAATATATTAAATATGTGTAAAAATATAATGTTTAATATTTACAAAAAAAAAGTATTTTTGATATAAAATGTTTTCAAGAGAGAAAATAAAATAGAAATCAGAAATAAAATAAGTTTGCATTATTTTTAGTATTTTTTAAATAAAAGTGTGTATGTATTTATTTATGTACAAATAACCATCTAAACAAATAAATGCCTAATAAATTCAAAAATGGTTTAAAAAATTATTTTTATATTTTAATATTATGAGGAAAAATAAATAAGTCAGGAATAAAAAACAAAAGTAAAAAAATCATAAAAATAAGCAAAATGGGCCTAGGGGGTGACAAAGTAAAAGTGGTGTGTGAACAGAAATGACAAATCAAGTCCAGCCCAAGTGGAGCTTCTTCAACCTCCAGCATTTCTGTTTGAACAGAAACGCGCGCCTCTTTGCTTCCATTACAAGGACTTGATTCTTTGACTTTTATTGAAAACTCACAACACAAAAAATGCCAAGCATCTTCTCACGAGTCCATACATATAAAGAACATGATTTAACTCTCAGAAATGAGAGAGAATTTCTTCTCCCCCAATTCCTAACCTAATTTTTATTCCAAGTTCAGACATCAAATTCTCACAGCACGCATAATATAAATGAAATCTAATTACATGGGCATGTTCAGGGCTATGAATGTGACATATTTTCTTCACAAACCTAAAGCTAACAATGCCTACATTGAGAGTTAGAAGTTCATGAATATACCTGTTCTGTTGAAGTTGTATCTGGTGATAGAGGTGTCTTCAATGCAAGGTGATGATTGGTACAGCTTCCTTGATGTCCAGGGATGCTATTCCAAGCTTTAATTTGTCTTGAAACCTTTTGAATCGTGCTATGGAACTTCAGCTGCAAAACAAGAAAATGAAAATGGTGATGTTGTCTGGGAGTGTTACAGGTCGTGTTTGAGGTTTGGAATAGCTTCAAGGGATATTGTGGGACGTGTTTGATGTGTTTTTAGCAAGAATGCATGGAAGGTTTGAGCTATGGAATTAAAACTGCAGCAGATGCTCTGTTTGGGCAGTTTGAGGGTGATTCTGGGAATGGGGAGGTATTGGAGATACTAGGCTCATGTTTCAGCTTAGGATCGATCTTTAGAAAGTGTTTGACAAGTTTACTTAAGGCTTGGTTTACAGTAATGATAGTTGTTATGTGTTATGGCAAGTTTCTTACACTTTAAGCAACAAATGTCCACTTGGTGTTTCTAGCCTGTACAGGCCCCCATTCTATGTTGCACCACTTAGTCTTGATCAGTGTAATTAGCCCATAAATTTGTGCCAAAGAGATCTTAACTGTACTTGCTTGGATTTGCATTTTGACATAAAGTTCACTTTTGCAAAAATGAATATTATGCTTTTTCCAATTTGGGATTAAACCTTTATGCAAAGCTTGAACACATAAAATATGGTCTTGGCACAATGAGTTTGCATTAAATTTTGGAGTGTAGATGAGATAAAATACCTGTAATCAAGGGAAGCATGCTGAATTCAAAATGGCACAAATGTATGAACATGCAAATTGGCCAAATCAAAAGTGAGTTTTTCCCAACTTGCCAAATTCGATTCTCCCTAACCATGAGGTTGTTTGATGAGTTCTTGGACATTTTGGAAAGCTTGGAATGTGTACTACAATCCATATTTGAAGTGCAAATTGAAACTCCAAGTGGAAGTATGTGAAAAATGGTCTTGAAGTTAGGCAAAAATCCTGCCTAAAATAGGTCAAATTTTCTCTAAGTTAAGAATGGTTTGGTACCCTTGTTCCAAAAATTGTAACTTGAGATACAAGCTTCTTTTGGGAAAACTTTGTGAATCAAAGTTGTAGATTTTGCAATAGACTACAACTTTCATGTTTTGACTTTTCCTTGAATCCAAATGAGTCTTGGTGAGAAAGTGGGACAAAGTTAGGAAAAAAATTAGGGTTTTCCATAACTTAGAAAAATTCTAAGTTATGAAAAATCCTCATTTCAAACCCTAATTTGCAATTCTTGATTTCTTGATGAACAAGTTTCATGATTTGGCATGTTTTGATGAAAAATGAATCTTGACACTTGATTTTGACCAAAAAAGTCAAAGTTTGACTTTTCAGTATACAGTCAAAATTGATCAATTGACTGGGAAATTCAACTGTCAATCTTGTGTATTTGGGATCTTTTGAACTTGTTGAGCATGTCAAGACAATTCCATGGGGTCCTTGAGTCCATATGTGAGTTTGGTTTGCCATTGGCTAGGTCAAACAGTCAAAAATTGCCTTTGTGCAGTCAAAACCCTAAAAATGACCATTTTGCCCTTTTGGTGATCTGATCAAATTTCTTGTGGAGTTGTGATCCAAAATTGATCAAATGGTTCATGTGAGTTCATAATGTTGATATGGGTCAATTTTCATGAGATTTGACTGTCAATTGGCCACAATTGACTTTTTCCCCAATACAGTTGATTTTTAGGTCAACTGTCCAGTTGACTGGGCAAAATTTGGAATCAAGGCTTGAAACTTGGTATGGATAAACTTGGGAGTCCAATATGAAGCATGAAAGTCATCTTAGGCATTTTAGGTCAAAATATCTTTGTGCAAACACAAACCCTAATTTGGGTCAACAGTGCAAGGAGAAGTCTTGAGCAGAGGAAACCCTAACTGGATCTTGAGCTCCAAGGGTTTTGTGATGAGAAAATGTTGAGGAAATGGGAGGGAAAATTTTGGGGTACAACAGTTGCCCCTGTTCAATCTTCTTGAACCTGAAGAGTTAGATTGGCAAGTTTGCCTTTCACGACTCGAGGGTAAAAGGAGATTCGACACTAGAGTGCCCGGAAATTTGCACTCGCATGTTGGAGTGTCAGCAATGTGATGTTGGGAATGGTCTTATAGATTCCATTTGGAGAGGTGGTGGATAGGGAGACGGGCTTATAGATTCCATCTGGAGACGTGACAGAACCTTGTCGGGAATGGGCTTATAGATGCCATTTGGAAGTGTTGATCGCATAAGAGATTCCTTAGCGAGAATTTGCATGTTTTGAGAAAGACAGATGTTTCCTGGCTTGTTACAGGTGTTGATCTTCAATCTCTTCATGCAGACATGTCCTGGCTAGATACAGGTATCGAGTCTACAATCGGTTGCTCACAGATATGCCCTGGCTGGATACAGGAATCGAATCTTCAAACTCTTCAGATGTGCCCTGGCTAGATACAAGAATCGAATCTGGAAATAGTTGTCAATAGATATGCCCTGGCTGGATACAAGAATCGAATCTTTGAACTCTTCAGATGTGCCCTGGCTGGATACAGGAATCGAATCTGGAGCTCTTCAGATGTGCCCTGGCTAGATACAGGAATCAAATCTGGAAACTGATCACTCACAGATGTGCCCTGGCTAGATACAGGAATCGAATCTGGAATTGTGACAGTTGGAAGTAGTTATCTTTTGGGTTGTCTTTTTCCCTGAAAAGGCAAAACATCAGTTGTACGCAATGTCATGATGTATGAAATGCATGATGTTATGATGTTCAGAATGAGATAGTGTTGTATGCACTTTATTATGTATGTAAACAAGATGTGTGAAATGTTTATGAATGTATCTTCGTCTTAGGAAAATAAATCCTTGACGACCGGCCGAGGAATTAAATCCTGGGCTGACGTTGAAGAGTAGAGTTCTTCGTTTCCGCTGGGGATGAAGGTTGCAAGAATACACCGGTAGGAGAAGATGACTCCGTCGGGGAATAAACTTGTTGGAGAGATTACTCTGAGGGGAATTACTCTGTGGGAAGAGATACTTCGATGAAGTTGATGATAACTCCGCTGGGGATACCAATGATAAACTTCGCTGGGGAAAACGATGTTAAACTCCGCTGGGGATTCTGTTGATAAGTTATGATGGGGAACTTTGATGAACTCCACTGGGGATTGAAAGAACTTCGCCGAGGGCGATCTTCCGTGGCAATTAGCTGAGGATAACCCAGTTATAAGCCCTTGTGAGGAATAACTTTGAATAAAGCTCGGGAGAGACATCCGTACTCTGTAGGGGATAAGCTTCCAGAATCTACTGGGGATAAGCTTCAAGGCCTGTTGGGGATATGAATTCCAAATTTCCTGGGGAAACCTTCAGACTGGACTCTCCTGGGGAAAAAAAATTTTGAGATGTACTAGGGAAGTGGCTCCACCGAATGTCTGGTATTCCGCCGGGGAACAATCTTAGGTCAAGACTGTCGGGGATGCTTGTTAAGATTGTTTGTATACTCCGCTGGGGAATGTTGATATCTCCTGGGGATAGCCAACTTCATTAAGGCTGACAGTAGACCAAATCTGCTTGGGGAAAATACCACCGACTTGCAAGGGGTAATATGGTGCCTACTGTAAGGCTGATGAGGGAACCAACTCTATTTGGCGAAAACAATGCTGAATCTTGTCCTACTTTGTGGGGAGTTGAGGTAATTTGGTCACATTCTTCAGTTGAATCTACCTTGGTACCTTGGCGGACAAAGCAACTAGACTGCATCAGACAACTCTACATTGCCCCTGTTTCTGATGTCACCTGTAATTAGTCTTTTGTTTCATATGCAAGTATTTATGAATTAGCAATTTAATGTCAAATGCATATATCAAAAATGAACATTGGACGCTCTTCGCAAGACAAAACAGAAAAAGTAAAAAAACAATTGGCAATTTGTTTGGAAAGGTGAACTTGTATTGATTTTGAAATTTGCCTATAAATAGGCGTTTTTGTACAAGAGGCTGACGTCCTAGTAAGAGAACGCCGCCGAATAACATAAAGTTTATACAATTTTGAAAAGGAAACAAAATAGCTATGTGCACAATATTCCCACTGGGTTCCAACTCTGCTATCGCCTTTATGTCTTCAAGCGTCTCATCACTTTGCTGCTTAGTTGAAGATGAAGCCGATTGATCGATGCCGAAGTCTGAGCCAGATAATTGATGCCGAATTCTGGATGCAAGGTGATCCAATGAGACATAGTGTTACGCTTTATCCCTAACTTTTGCCTGGACCGCCCTTTCGGGTTTTCAGTCCACCGGGATACCCATTTTTGCCCAAGCCACCTTTTCAGGTTTTCGACTTGTCGGGTGTACAGATTTTTTTTCATTTCATCCCTTATTTTTGCCCGAACCCTTTTGGTTCGCCGGGAAGCCCTTATTTTTGCCTAGGTATGTCAACCTAGCGGGTCTTTGATTTATGCGTAGTATCTTTTTACTATGTCTGCATTGGCGGGGTGAGGAAGGTCGTCACCGTCCATGGTGGTCAGAATCATGGCTCCTCCTAAGAACACATGTTTAACCACAAATGGCCCTTCGTATGTAGGGGTCCATTTGCCCCGGGGATCACTTTGAGGAAGGATGATGCGTTTGATTACCAGGTCCCCAACTTGATACTCTTGTGGTCTGACTTTCTTGTTAAATGCCCTGATCATCCGTTTTTGATACGTTTAACCATGACAAATAGCAGTGAGTCTCTTTTCGTCAATTAGGTTCAACTGATCAAGTCGATTCTGGATCCAATCCTCTTCGCTCAAGTCTGCATCCTTCATTATCCGGAGAGAGGGTATCTGGACTTCAATCGGCAAGACTGCCTCCATGCCATAGACCAAGGAAAAGGGAGTTGCCCCGGTTGACGTTCTTGCTGAGGTACGGTACCCATGAAGAGCAAACGGCAACATCTCGTGCCAATCTTTATAGGTCACTGTCATCTTCTGCACAATCTTTTTGATATTCTTATTAGCTACTTCTACAGCCTCATTCATCTTCGGCCGGTAAGGAGAAGAGTTGTGGTGCTGTATCATAAATTGCTCGCAGAGCTCAGTGATCATCTTGTTGTTAAGATTGGTACCATTGTTCGTAATGATTCTTTCTGAGACGCCGTACAGACAGATCAGGTTATGCCGAATGAAACGTGCAACGATGCTCTTGGTTACGGTGGCATAGGAAGCTGCCTCAACCCACTTTGTGAAGTAATCAATCACTACCAAGATGAAGCGATGCCCGTTGGATGTCGTCGGTCGGATCTCACCGATCATATCGATGCCCCACATTGCAAAAGGCCAAGGTGCCGTCAGGACATTCAGAGGAACCGGAGGGATGTGCACCTTATCAGCATAGATCTGGCATTTATAACAAGTTCGAGAATGTTGGTAACAGTCGGCTTCCATTGTGGACCAGAAATATCCTGCCCGAAGGATTTTCTTTGCCATGGTATGTCCACTGGAATGTGTTCCGAATGTACCTTCATGCAGTTCTACCATGATCTTCTCTGCTTCAGTCTTATCCACACAACGCAGTAGAGTTGAATCATGATTTCGTTTGTAGAGAATGTCGTTGCTGAGGAAGAATTTTGCAGCAAACCTTCTCATGAACTTCTTATCGTTGACAGACGCACCTTCAGGGTATTCCTGAGCTTCCAGGTATCTCTTCACCTCATGATACCAGGGTTTTTCAGTCACCTCTTCGGCCTCAAGATCGCAGCAGTATGCAGGTTCGTCCAACTTCCAGATAATGATCCGGGGAGCCTCATTGTCCCATTTGACTTTGAACATTGAAGACATCGTAGCTAGTGCATCCGCTAACTGATTCTCCTCTCTTGGGAAGTGCTCAAAAGTTATCTCTTCAAAGTGGGGAAGCAGAGTCAATGCATACTCCTTGTAAGGAATAAGATTTGGGTGTTTCGTATCCCACTCGCCTCTGATCTGATTGATCACGAGAGCGGAATCTCCGAAGACACTCAGAAACTTGATCCTTAAGTCGATTGCAGCTTGAAGACCCATGATACATGCCTCATATTCTGCCATGTTGTTGGTGCAGTTGAAACACAGCCGGGCGGTGAGTGGAGTATGAGTACCTTTAGGGGATATGATCACGGCGCCGATACCGTTACCCAAAGCGTTCGAGGCTCCGTCGAAATGCATAGACCATCGGGATCCTTCCTCAGGTCCTTCATCCGGTCCAGGTACTTCACAATCAGTTACCACCATGATATCTTCGTCTGGAAATTCAAAGTTCAATGATTGGTAATCGTCCACAGGTTGGTGTGCCAAATGATCTGCCAATACACTTCCTTTGATTGCTTTTTGAGTTGTATATTGGATATCATATTCTGTCAAGATCATTTGCCATCTCGCTATTCTTCCAGACAGAGCGGGCTTTTCGAATATGTACTTGATTGGATCCATCTTTGAAATCAATAGAGTAGTGTGAGTCAACATATACTGTCTCAGCCGGCAAGCAGCCCATACCAGAGCGCAGCAAGTTTTCTCGAGCAGTGAGTACCGAGACTCACAGTCGGTAAACTTTTTACTCAGGTAATAAATAGCGTGCTCTTTTCGGCCAGACTCGTCATGCTGCCCCAGCACACACCCCATTGAGTTGTCAAGTATTGTCAAGTATAGTATCAGAGGTATCCCTTCTACTGGTGGCATAAGAATGGGTGGTTCTTGGAGGTGCTCCTTTATCTTTTCGAAAGCGGCCTGACATTCATCGTTCCAACGTACTACTTGATCTTTCTTCAGTAATTTGAAGATTGGCTCACAGGTAGCAGTTAGATGTGAGATGAAACGGGCAATGCAATTCAGTCGTCCCAGAAAGCCTCTGACTTCTTTCTCTGTCTTGGGAGTAGGCATCTCTTGTATGGCTTTTACCTTGACAGGGTCCACTTGAATACCTTTGTCGCTTACAATGAAACCTAGCAATTTTCCAGACCTTACCCCAAAGGTGCATTTGTTTGGGTTCAACCTCGGCTTGTACAACTTCAGTCGGTCAAACAGCTTCCGCAGATGGTCAAGGTGTTCTTCCTCAGTTTGGGACCTTGCAATCATATCATCGACATACACTTCAATCTCATGATGGATCATGTCATGAAATAAAGCAACCATGGCACGTTGGTAGGTTGCCCCGGCATTTTTCAACCCGAATGGCATGACCTTGTAGCAGAAGGTGCCCTACGGAGTCACAAAGGTAGTCTTTTCCATATCTTCAGGAGCCATCTTGATCTGATTATACCCTAAAAAACCATCCATGAAGGAGAACACCTTGTGTTGAGCAGTATTGTCAACAAGAACGTCGATGTGAGGCAGAGGGAAGTCATCTTTGGGGCTTGCCCTATTCAAATCCCTGTAGTCAACACACATTCTGACCTTACCGTCCTTCTTCAGCACTGGCACCACGTTGGCAAACCATTGAGGATAAGAAGTCACTGCTAGAAACTCGACATCGAATTGCTTCATACCCTCAGCTTTGATCTTTTCGGACATCTCTGGATGCATACGGCGGACCTTTTGCTTTACCAGAGGGCAGTCTTCCTTGGTAGGTAGGTGATGAACCACAATGTCGGCATCCAAACCAGGCATATCTTCGTAAGACCAAGCAAAGATCTCCATGTAGTCATGTAGCATCTGGATCAATCGTTGCTTCACGCTGAGCTCTAGATTGGCACCAATCTTGACTTCTTTTCTATCTGTCTCAGTACCCAAGTTTACCGTTTCCACCGGCTCTTCATGCGGATGAATGGCCCTCTCTTCCTGGAGTAGCAGTCTTGCGAGTTCACCAGGCACTTCGCAATCATCTTCACCTTCGTCTTCGGCCAAGTTGATCGGATTTTCGAAGTCATAACTAGCAGTAGCAGAGCTGTTACCAGTGAGATCCAGAGTGGATTGGAACCTATATAAGTGAGTGTGTGTAAATATAGCTGTTTTGCAATATATAACACAGAAAGAAAAAGAGCACAAGATTTGAAATGCAACAAACGTCCAATGTTTTGATTAATGATATATGGAAATGTCATACAAAAATCCCTCACAAATGGAGCCACGGTGCCCCGGGTAGGACACCGAGCCAATAAAAGTTTCAACATATTGTTTGTTACAAATTGAAAATCAAAAGAGTTAATTACTGCGTGACAACTGTAATAGGTGTAAAATCCTTTGCCGTCCAGTTGCTTGGTCCGTTGTTGGTGGTTGGATAGATCCAACTGTCAAATTCTGCTTCCTCCACATCCTCCTCGATAGCATTCACCCTAGGATTGGTTATGAATACCGGAGCCTTTCTGATCCTCTCTTTGCGAACAGCCCTCTGTGCCTCTGCAGTGAAGCCCAGCCCAAACTTGTCGGTCTTTTGAGTGAAGTCAGGAAGCTGACCCCAGTTTGCACACTTTCCTATCTCGATTACAGCCCGGGCATCCTTCAAGGAAGCCATCTTCAGAGGAAAGTCTTCTTCAACCACTGCTTCAGCCGATGCCAATGTCGGGGGTACCTCCTCAAAATGTTGAAAGGGGGTTTCAATAAACTCCCCGTCCATCTCGATATACCGGAATGAATTCAAGTGACTCACCATGTATTCCTCCTAACCCTGCACAGTAACAATCTTCCCTTTGACAGGGTATTTTAGCTTTTGGTGTAGAGTGGATGTTACTGCCCCAGCCTTGTGAATCCAGGGTCGACCCAACAAGCAGGAATAAGAGGGACGAATATCCATTACATAGAAAGTTGAGTTGAAGACTTGGGAACCCACACGAATAGGAATGTCTACCTCACCGTGCACCATCCTCTTAGAACCGTCAAAGGCTCTAACAATGATGTTACTAGGCTTCAATTCCAGGCCCTCACAATCTAACCGGTCCAAGGCCTTCTTGGGCAATACATTCAGGGAGGAACCGGTGTCCACCAACACGTGTGCGAGAGTAGTGCCCCTGCATTCTATGGAAACATGCAGGGCATCATTGTGGTTTTTCCCTTTGGTGGTAAGGTCAGCATCTGAGAACCCCAAGCCATTGTCAGCTGTCAAATTAGCCACACAGTCAGTGAACTGATCTGCAGATGTCTCTTGCGGCACATGGGCCGTCTTCAAAAATGAAATCAGGGCCTTAGCATGGGCCTCTGAGCATAGCAGCAATGAAAGCATGGAGATCTTGGAGGGGGTATGCCCCAATTGTTCAACGACATTAAAGTCACTCTTTTTGATGATTTTAAGGATTTCCTCCATCTCTTGTTGGGAGGCTTCAACAGCAGTCTTTTTTGGTGCCTCCGTCCGGGCAGGCAAATCGGTAGCAACTTCTTTGCCCCGAGCATCAGAGGACTCGGCGGCAGTAGTAGACACAGGAACTTGATTTGAAACATGCACACTTGCGGGTGTGATGATGAGAGGTTTTCGGATAATTGGCGGTGCAATGTCAGGCGAGAAGAGCCTGCCACTGCGGGTAACTTTTGCGGGACCAGTGATGTTACTGATACTGGTACTGGTGTTGAATTCCTGCTTCACTCCAAGCACATACACATCTGCCCCATAATGCCATGGGACAGCCTTGTCGGATTCATAGGGGAGAGGCCCCGGAACAGTAATGGTAATGGGTGAAACAGACATAATTTGGACTGGCTTCTTCGGGGGAGCCTTGGTAGGATTGTAAATTGTGACAACAAATACTTCTTCAGCGGAAACAAATGGAACAGCAGTTTTCTTGAACAGAATTTCTTTGCTATCCATCAGGCTTTGGATGCCTGATTTCAGCAGCGGACAACCGGTAGGGGATAAGAGCACACAGGAGGCAAACCTTGCTACAACTCGGAAATAAACCGGCTAGTAGTAAGTTCCTCTTAACAGTCAAAAGAGGGGTAGCAACATCATTCACCGAAACAGCATACAAATCTTCCTCGATGGCATTTACTCTATGCTGGGGCATAGGAGCAGTTACAACATTTGGCCTCTCAGGCGCCTCAAACTGAATTTCCTTCGCATCGATAAGGTCTTGAACCTTATTTCTCAGGGCCCAGCAGTCATCAGTAGTATGCCCGGGGCTATCAGAATGATAAGCACAACGGGCATTTGGGTTATACTTAGGAGATGCAGTATTCACGACCTTTGGAGCTTCTTTGATGGTCACCAAGTTGGTTGATAACAGTTGCGGTAAGATTTGTGACAAGGTCATGAAATTCTGGTGTATGCCAGTCTTCAGATGTTATACTCAATGTCTAGACATCTGATATGACATAATAAATACACTGCAAGGTAGATACCCAATTTTTTTGTGATTCAGTACTAAAGTATAACAGAAGCATAGAGGTTGCCATATCTGCAGTTCTCGAACAAGTAGCTTTGGTTTGTAAACTATCCATTCATAGCCTGATGTCTCAACATTGGTTGCAACATCATCTATCACATACCATGAAGCAAACAAACCCCTTAGTTTTGTTTATCATGCACACAAACCAGCAGGATATCCATTCATCTCTTTTGACATCATCTGTAACATTCACACAGTTTTATCCAAGTTGTACCAGATATACTTTGAAGGTGCAGAGGATAGACCACACGATGTACCTAGTTCTGTCCATCTGGTACACATGATCAACAGAGAGCAAACAACCTTCACAGTTCTGTTTCTCCTGCACAGATATCAGCATGATGTCTTAACATGTTCTGAGACATCATCTGTTTCAACATTACAGTTTTACCTTGTTGTATAACAGACAGAATTATAAAGTATTGAAGGTAAAAACACAAATCAATTGTTGACCCAGTTCGGTGTAATATACCTACTCTGGGGGCATACCAAGCCAGGAAGAAGATCCACTATTAGCAATATTAATTCAGGACTAAACTTCACAAGTTCCCATCCTTCACTTAATCATCTACCCAGTGCAACCTATACCTAGGAACTCCTAGATAGAAACCTACCAGTTTCCATTCCTATTGTCGCAACAACAGAAGTCTTACTCCTACTCAAGAAGCAGTGCCCTCCCACTTGGTTTCCTACATTACAATGAATATGAAGTAATGCAGAAATACTTAGACTTGCTTCACAGCTTCATCCAAGAACACTCAAACTCTTACCTACAGGTTTCGAGTTACATACATGGTAACCTTGCCACAGACCGACAGGTTTACCTAACAAAAACACCTTCTAATGTTACATTGTGTGTGTCACCTAAACCCTAGGTTACAATCTGCTATTTATAACCTATTACCTAACTCAGCAAGTTTTTCTCCTTGCTGTTACAACTCAGCAGCAAACTTCTCCTATAATCAAGGTCTTCAATCTTCTAGTTCCTAAAATATCTCCATATTTAGAAACAGTATTTTCTTCAAATATTCTGATTGATTCTTGATTGATCTTCAGATTCTCCACAAGAAACGCCACATATATTCTCAGAGTATTTAAGTACCAGAACTGTAACTGAATTATCAATTCTGTTGTCGTGATGTCAAGTCAGATGTCATGACATTACATCTAACATGTTTTCCTAGATGTTGAACTTTTTCAACACAACAAATAACCTAGATCACTTAGAATAGTTAGGTTATAGGTCACAGCTGTTACAAACATTCAACATATAACATAGTTACTTAAACAGTACTTAGTTTCAGGCGCGATGTCACATGCTGATGTTGTGACATCTTACATAACATGTGTGTCCAGATGTTGAACTTCTTCAACACCACATATTAAAACAACAGAGGGGATCTGGGTAAACTTGCTTTCTTATTTGTTTTACAAATGAGGCCAACTCTCCAGCCAGGGCACTTACAGGTCATACTCAGCCGAGTATACTGCCTCTTGGGCCTTTCACCTCTTTGTTGATTGTACTGCTGAGGAGCAGCAACAGGTTTGGAAATTACCAAGGCATTGACGGCTTGGCGGCTTTCTGGCTTGACTTGTCTTCTAGAACCATAGACGGCACTAGCCTCCTTCTTGAAAGGCTTTTTCTCAACACTTGCAGCGGCACTCTTCTGAATCTTCCCTGACTTGATGCCAGCTTCTATTCTCTCGCCTGTTAAGATCAAATCTGTAAATCCCGCGGAAGAATTACCGATCAGATGATTTAAAAATGGACCAGACAAGGTCCCTAGAAACATGTCAACCAATTCGCGATCAGTCAAAGGAGGCTGCACCCTGCCAGCCAAATCTCTCCATTTTTGCGCGTATTCTTTGAACCCTTCGCCTGTTCCCAGAGACATACCCTGAAGTTGGGTACGTGTGGGAGCAAGGTCAGAATTGTACTGATATTGTTTGTAAAAAGAGGTGGCCAAGTCTTCCCAGTTTCGGACACTGGTTCCCTCTAGTTGATAGAACCACTCCAATTGAGCCCCAGAAAGAATGTCTTGAAAGAAATGGATCCAAAGGTTCTTATCTGCCGTATAAGGTTGGATCTTCCTCACGTAGGACCTGAGATGCATTTTTGGACAGGACAGCCCGTCATACCTCACAAACACCGGCACCTTGAACTTTGGGGGAATCACAATCCCAGCAACCAAACCCAAGTCTTCGAAGTCTAAACCCAGAACTCTCTGCAGCTCCATGGCTGCCAACCTGTCTTCTAAACCTTTGTATTTATCATCAGCCGGAGGGTATTGTTGATCAGAGTAATCTTCATCCTCTTCAGCCTCCTCTTCTTCCACATCAGACTCGAAAGGTAATGCAGCCGCACCCCCTTTACTGGTCCCCTCCTCAGAAGTAGGGGGAAATTCAAGCACTCTCCGGGCCTCTCCTTCAAACCTTCTCCCTAAAGTGGCCACCCCGATTCTCTTTTTCTTCTTTTTCACTGGGTCTTTGTTCCCTATTAGAGTCTTGAGATCCTCCTGACCTTTAGCCAAGGTCATAAGGAGTTGCTGAAATTGTGCATTTTGAGCTTGCAAGTCCTTTATTGTTTTCTCGAGATCCATCCTACTTAAATAAATAGCAGAAAGATAAGGAAACCTGTTGAAGAGACCTGTTTATGAACATGATGAATGGTATGCTTATGTATGCAATGCATTCAAGGATTTAGAACATTCAAAATTGTTGCAGACAAAAAGGAACGCACGTCATGTTAATAAGAAGAAATTTGTTAGTACACAAATGCCCCATGGGCCAAATATTACAAAATAACTTCTCAAGGCAAAAAGACATTGCGCATCCTCTTTGGTGCGATGTAGGTATTGAGGGTCTCTTCCTCATGGAGTCGGCGGGTAAGCTCTAGAACCTTCTTCTCACTGGCGTAGAAACTGGCTTCAAAAGTATCCCTTTCTTCCTTGAGTTGGATCCAACTCTTCTGCATCTCCTCCCACGATGTAGGCATGTCAGGATGTAGGATGGTGTAGGGAATCTCTCCTTCCGTAACAGGCTCTTTAATCACAGGGAGAACATGAGGATAAGGCATCATGAGACTCTGGGCTCGAGCTCGTACCCACTTGAGATAAGGCTCAAGGGGGATGGAGTTCTTGTGTCCCAGTGTCTTGCTGTCAACCTTGTTGGGCATCCTCCAAGCTCTGATGAATCTTTGGCGAAGTCCTTGCGCATCGTTGTCGAAGTCAAAAACCAGGTCAGGAATCAACATGTCGTGAGGGCCATCTCTTCGTGCATATCCAAATTTCCTTAAAGCTAGGCAAGGGTTGTAGGTGATACCTCCTCTGATTCCAAGTAAAGGAACATTGGGAAACTCTCCACAACGATCGACGATGATGACATTTTCTCTGGACCGAGAACACCAATGCACATCAGAGTGAGTAAGAGTCATCAATCGTTGGGACCACCTTGAACCTTGGTCATTCTTCAAAACAGATTGTGGAAGGTGCGAAATAAACCACCTTGCAAGGAGAAGAGTACAACACATGAGAACACCTCTCTTTCTCATTGTTCGTGTGTAAAATGAGTGAAGAATGTCCCCAAGCAATGTTGGTATTGGATTTCTGGATATGAAGATTTTGACGGCATTGACATCTACCAATTGGTCAGAATTTGGGAACAATACCAACCCATAGATAAGGAGTGCCACAATCTCTTCAAAGGCTTGTAGGTCCAATGAATTCCAACATTCTTGTGCCTTCTCAAACAAGAACTTTGCTAAGAAACCTTTGACGCCGCTTCTAGTTTCCCAATGCCCCTTGATGTCAGAAGGCTGTAGATGTAATGCTCGAGCAACATCTTCAGGCTTTGGTTCCTTTTGCGTACCGTTGAAAGGTAGTTGATTGAGGATAGGAATTCTCAGGAGTTGAGAAAATTCCTCCAAGTGGGAACCAACTGGTAGTCGGGGAAAGTGAAACAGTGGTGAAGGGGGTCAAAGAACTGGAATAACACTTTCATCATGTCTTCTTCAATGTTGGTGTTGACTAAGCTGAGCAGTCTACCATGTCTTTCACTGAAGGATGAGCTTTCCGGAATTCTTGAGGTGAGCTCCTTGAGTTGAGGAGAGATTCTCACAAGGTTGACTTGGATGGTTTTTCTGCGAGGAATTTCCATTACCTACAAAACAGGAACAAAGATGAAGATCTAAACCCTTGAAATGGTTAGTGAATGCATATGATGCTTTATGATGTTTATGATGTATGCACAAACATATGTACAAGCAAATCACACCAAACCCTAGTTTCAGGCTTGCATGAGGTTTTCATAGGTAAGTACCCTCTTGAGTGTAGTTGGCTTAAAAACCTGTCCTATAAATAGTAACCGGGTTCTAAGGAGCTCAATGTCATTGGATTGTTTTCATCGTTCATTTTTTTGGTTTAGCCACTTAACTAGCGACCAAGATATTCCAAGAAAACAACCCTCAATGAGTGTAGTATCGAGTATCTACCAACTTCGGACTGCACCAAAGCCGGTCATCTCACTACTCCTAATAAATAGGCCAAGATGGTCAAGTAAGGTTCTAGGTCATTAGTGCTTAGTGACATCACTCAGTGGCCCCGTACTCTCCTTGATTGAACTCAAGGGTTACCGGTACTCACAAATATGTCGCACTAATATAGCTATTGCTTCGACCGTGTCGGTATACCCTGCACAGTTTCCACAACGTATTGCTATCTATGAATGTTTCCCAAAATCCGGGTGTAGGATTATAAACCCAAACAAGAGAGCCAAGATATAAAGCAATCAAATCCAACAATTAGTCATGCAAGAGGGTGATCTAAGCCCTAAGGTTACTCCACTTTTAAAATTTCCCCAGCAGAGTCGCCAGTTCTGTGATACGGTGGGAGAACTGACTATGATTTTGCGTTTGTTTTTGCAAATGTTTCGGTTGAGCAAGAGTCGCCACCGACTTTTTATTTTATCCTAAGGAAAGGTTAAAAAGCACAGCAAAAACCTTTGAGATGTTTTCTTGGGTTCGGGGAATAGATTATAGAAAAGGAAGGTATTATCACCCTTTCTATCCATGGTTATCCATGGGCTCTTAGTTACATGCTTAGATCAACTTGCCTTGATTTTCAATTGTTTGAAATGGTGCTTTGTGTGTGTATTTTGAAAATGTTTTGAAAAGAGGCCAATGTGGTGGCAACCTTTGTAATGATCCATGTTGGGATGTATACAAAGGTGTATGTCTTTTGAAAAGGTTTTTAATGTTTTTGAAAGTTGTTTTGAAAGTGTGATGTGTGGTTTGAAAAAATAGGCAAGTGTTTTGTTTTGCAAGTTTGATTCAAGTAACTAAGAGTTTGTCTACTCCTAAATTTCTCAAAGATTTCTCCTATGTTCTTAACCCTTTTAACAATTTTGTTCCACCATTGTATTTGGTGGACAATCTTGTGTTAGGATGTGAAAGGGACGGGCGCGGGTCATCGTTTAGACCATAATTGCAACGGTGCCGAGTATCTTTGGGCCATTTTCCTTTAAGGGACTTGATCATTTTCTTAGGCAACTTTCGTAAGCGTCAATGAGGGACTATGATCATTTGAATTGTTTTGTTTTGGCCCAATGATACCTAACATGCAATATGGCCCATTTATTGAAGGCAACAAGTAGAATACCCTAGGGGTGCAAGTGTGATTAGTGTTGTCCATTTTCATGCTTGATTATCTTGAAATTAGGTCAAACTATTTTTGTTGTTTTTGCATACAAACCCTAATTCTAGCATGGTATAATTAGAAAGCAATAAAGTGCGAAAAATAAAGTCCTAAACTATTACAACACAATATATGGGAAGGGGGGTACAAATGTTCAAATGGGGAGTATTTGGACAAGGAATTTAAACCTAGACTATTACATCAAAATTGAATTATTTACAAGATATTTAATTGCACAAATTAAATGGAAATAAAATAAATATGCAAGATGCAAAAAGGTTTTTTACATGTATGAAAAAAAAGAGTATTTTTATGTGTCAAATAAACAAAATAAAAAGTATTATTTTTTTGGAGTTTTTATGTTTAGGGCAAAACCCTAATTTTATTAACTAAAAGTATTAATTATTTAACATATACAATTATTTATCAATTATGTACAAAAATAAAATAAAAATGAAGTATATTTGTAAAAAGGTATTTTTTAATGTTAAATATTAATAAAAAAAATAAAATGTGTATATTTTGTATTTTTTCTAAATATGCCAATAAATATGTATATATTTGTATTATATGCTAAATATATTAAATATGTGTAAAAATATAATGTTTAATATTTACAAAAAAAAAGTATTTTTGATATAAAATGTTTTCAAGAGAGAAAATAAAATAGAAATCAGAAATAAAATAAATTTGCATTATTTTTAGTATTTTTTAAATAGGCAAAATACCCTTTTTAGTCCTTTAAGTTTACCCCAAGGTCCATTTTGGTCCTTTATCTAAAAAAAGTGTCAAACTGGTCCTATAATTCTTTCAAAAGGACCATAGGAGTCCTTTCCGTCCAAAAGGCCCAAACGGAAGTTTGGTTTGCATGCGTGGCAGGTGACATGGAATGTTATCATGTTCAAGCTGGTTCTAGAAATTCTCAAATTCTAGGGTTCCAGAAATCCTCAATTTTCCCATTTTGAATTTGAAATTCCCTCAATATGATGAAGGAAGCATCATCAGAGATCCGGTCTTCGTACGATTGCAATAGAGATGGAAGCTTAGATGGAAAGTTGCGATGGAGACCTATATGTGGTTGTGGAGAATCTGCGGTTCTTCGAAGGGCTACCACCGTCACAAACTTTGGGAAGCAATTCTGGGGTTGTCGTCATTACAAGGTAAGCATGAAATTAAAATGGGTTTTCATATATTCTTGTTCTGATAGTTCCTGCAATAGCTGAGATGAATCTGGATGTCACCATTACAGGGTTCATCTGAATCTGGGTGTGGATACTTTCAATGGTTCTTTGATGATGTGGTGGATGAGAAGGATCAGTTTATAAAGAAGTAGAATAATAGGTTGGAGAAGCTAAAAAATGAGCTTGATGGAGCGAAGATGGAGATACATCATCTAAAGGAAAGGAAGGACGGGCTGAAACATAAGATAATGGAGTTACAAATTGAAATGAAGAAGATGAAGAATTCTCAGAAAAAATGGAAAAGATTCTTCTTTATTATGTTAGTTGTGGTAATTTGGATGATGTTGTAATAGATTCATATGTAACACAGTCTCAATTTGAACATGGTATCATTATGAATTTGAATTTTTGTATCAACTTGAATTTTTGAACTAGTAGCATTTTGATCAATGTAACATACTGTAAAACATAATGTAGCAATTTTTGTATCAATGTAGCATTTTGATCAATGTAACGTACTGTAAAACTAGTAGCATTTTTGTATCAATGTAAAACATAATGTAACATACTGTAACTAGTAGCATTTTGATCAATATACTGTAGCAATTGAATATAGGTAACAACATATAATTATAAGGTGGTGGGTACCACTAAGTTGCATACAAAAGAACCTGATATTACAGGTCCAATCCAAACAGCCTGATATTACAGGTCAAAAAAAAAAACTTGTCCTTCTTGATATTACATGATCAAAACAACTTAACATAACCAATTCTAATATTACAAGTTAACAAAACAAAATAACAACTATAGGTCCAATCCTAATCCAAAACAGACATAAAAGTAAACTAAAGTTTCCACTTTGGTGCTGCTCTTTTAGTTGGTGTTGTCCTTCTTGTTGTTGGACCTACAACAATTATTGATGCCTTTAACCTCGTTGTTGGACCTGGTGGGACAAATGGTGCATTTGGCCTTCTAACTGACAACTTTTTGGATGATTTAGATTAAGATGGCTGAGAAGCTTGACCAGGAACTGACTTAGATGCTTGAGATGGGACAAATGGTGCATTTGGCCTTCTAACTGATAACTTTTTGGATGATTTAGATTGAGATGCCTGAGAACCTTGACCAGGAACTGACTTAGATGCTTGAGATGCCACTGGTACAGATGCCACTGGTACAGATGATGCCACTGGTACAGATGCCACTGGTACAGATGCTTGAGATGGTTGAGAAGGCACTGGTACAGATGCTTGAGATGGTTGAGAATGCACTGGTACAGATGCTTGAGATGGTTGAGAAGGCACTGGTACTTGTGGTACAGATGGTGCTTGTGGTACAGATGGTTGAGCTGCATGTGGTACTTGTGTAGTAGTTGTCTGACTAGTAGAAGGCACCTTACAAGTAAGCTTGTTGTGACCTACCTGCTTACACCTGCTACACTTTATAATGAATCCTGTTCTTCTCATCTTTTTATCAGTACCATCTAGCTCACCTTGCTCTAAATTCCTCATTTTCTTTGGCCTTCCAGGCATTTTCCTGAATTTGGGTGGCATAACATCAGGGTACTCAGTTGTAACCCATAGGTTTGAGCCATTAACAGGGAATATGACAGGTTTGTACACTTGCAAATATATAGATTTCATGTAATAATCAGGAATGTATTCATCAATCCTATGGTTCCTATTCTTGATTGCTGCAAGTGAATGAACACATGGTAGGCCTGTTAGCTCCCATCTTCTGCATGAACAGATTTTTTCCTTCAAGTTTACAGTGAATTTTTCAGCAGAATTTTCCAGATGCCTCACTTCAAACATATGCTCATCAGACATCCTAACACAGAAAAATGGACATTCCAAATTAAGACATCAAATGGACATTCCAAAGTCAGACATTCTAACACAGAAAAAATGCTTGTTTTAATAATTTTACCTGGGAAGCCACATGTTTGTGAATGAACTTGTTTTCTCAACCTTTTTCATAATGTTTGGCAACACTTCTACATCTGTCAATTTCTGAAATCTCATCCTGTTTGTAGCCCATCTCTCCATCATGTATATCCTAATTTCTTCCACCATGGTTATTAATGGCTTGGCCCTTGACTCCAAAATAACACTATTAAAGGATTCTGACATATTATTGAGAACTGCATCGCATTTGTTATGAGTCTTGAAGTATGATCTGCTCCAAAACCTTGGAGGGGTATACATCATGTGCTTGTATACTTCTCCATTGATATGTTTCATAACTTTCATCTCTCTTTCCCAAGCTTGGTAGTAAGTTGATTTGGATGCCTTCCATATAATTTCCTTTAGTTTTTTTCCTGGAAATCTCTTCCTAAATTTGTTGTAGAGATGCCTAACACAGAATCTTTGTTCAACTGTAGGCAGCAGTTCCTCCATTGCAGGCAATAATCCCTGGGTCATGATATGTATAGAATTTAATTATTAAACATGAGAATACCAAGATAAACAATAGAATTTAATTATTAAAAATACTAATCAATTGAGAATTAACAATAGAGTCATACCTTTTGTTGATCAGAAATAAAAGTGTATGTGAGACACTCTTCTCTTCCACCTAGATCACCAATAAGCAGCTCCAAGAACCATGTCCAACTTTCCTTGTTTTCACTCTCCACTACTGCATATGCTATTGGTAGCATTTGATCATTGGGATATCTGCCTATGGCTGACAGGATTTGACCTCCACAAAGCCCTTTCAAAAAACATCCATCAAGCCCTATGAAATGTCTACTTAACCTGAAGCTTTCCTTACAAGCTGCCAAGCATATGTAAATCCTTTTGAAGTGTAATTTCTGAACACCATTACCTTCTTGAGCTGGTTGGACATGTACTTTCACAGTTGACCCTGGGTTAGATCTTAACAACTCATGTGCATAGTCATAAATCCTTGTATAATCCCCTAAGAATGACCCATCAACCATGTCTCTTGCTGCAAACCTAGCCCTTATAGCCTTGGTTTTGTTGACCCCCACATTCCACTTCTTTTGCACCTTTTCCTTAATGTCCTTAAGCTTCAATCTAGGGTTGGTTTTAAGTGCATTCTGCAACCTCTTGCTAAGCCATTTAGTCTTCAACAACTTCACATGATATTCTCTACTGCAACTATGGGTGTCTATCACCTTTCTTAGTTGCCAAGTATCCTCAACATCCAACTTAGCCCAATAACCTTCCCATTCACATCCATCCTTACACCTAACCCTAACCCTTATCTTGTCATTTTTGATGTACTTTAAATTTCTGCCAGATTGGACTGCATAAGAGGTAACTGCTTCCTTGATATCTTCTTTTGTACTAAAATATGTACCCACTTCCCATTTGTAATTGGACATATCCTTTAGAAGCTTGAAAATGGGATACTTCTTTCTCTTGGTAGTATTGCTATCTTCACTATCACAATCACTTACAAGATCCTCACTTTCATTATCACTTCCTTTATCACTTCCTTTATCACTTCCTTTACTATCTTCTTTATTTGGTTCAGTTTCACAGAGATCAGTTACTTCTTCCATACCTTCTTCCTCTTCCAAGTCAGTATCACAGTCATCAGTTTCATCATCAAATACAACCTCCTTTGCACTATCATACGAAAAGCTAATATCATCAGAGTTATCATCATCAGAACTATCATCATCATTTTGTCCAACAGCATTTTCACTTGCCTCCTTCTGTCCAACATCATCTTCACTTGCCTCATTCTGTATAACAACATCTTCACTTGCCTCCTTCTGTCCAACAGCATCTTCAATTGCCTCCTTCTGTATAACAACATCTTCACTTGCCTCCTTCTGTCCAACAGCATCCTCAATTACCTCATTTTGTCTAACTGAATCATCTTCCATTACATTCAGGGGTATCTCATCTAAAATAACTTCACTCTCATCAACATACTCAGGCTGTGACAATGGGTGTTGAATAAATACTTCAACACGTAAATGAACCCTATATAGATCAGCAATCTCTAAGGCCCCTTTGTCATCAAACAACAGATTCATTCCAGTAGTTGGATCCTTATAGTATATCTTCTCTATGGCTGGGTAACCTAGTTCCTTAATAGCACCCAATAACTCAAAATAACCCCACATATCAGCATCTACTCTCAAATCAGCAATCTCACCTCCTTCGTACACACTCAAGTCCTCACTAACAAATTGACCACTGTGGTGTATCGTAATATTAAGAATTTCCTCCATTACACACAATGCCCTAAATAGAGAGATGAATTTCAGAGAAGGGAGACGAATTTCATGGAAACCCTAACTATGAAAATAGAACTCTTGCAGAAAGCAGAAACTTACCTCTGATGAGAAGTCTGGTTTCACCTTCAAGGAAACATGCAATGGATGAGTGGTAATGCCACATAAGAGTGTCAAACTGACTTTTAAGTGGAATTGCCACATGCAATTTTTCTAAACCCACGTGTAATGCCACATAAGCGCTGCCATTAAACATGACTAACGGAGTGGATGGAAAGGACAAACGTGGTCCTTTTGAAAGAATTATAGGACCAGTTTGACACTTTTTTTAGATAAAGGACCAAAATGGACCTTGGGGTAAACTTAAAGGACTAAAAAGGGTATTTTTCCTTTTAAATAAAAGTGTTTATGTATTTATTTATGTACAAATAACCATCTAAACAAATAAATGCCTAATAAATTCAAAAATGGTTTAAAAAATTATTTTTATATTTTAATATTATGAGGAAAAATAAATAAGTCAGGAATATAAAACAAAAGTCAAAAAAATCATAAAAATAAGCAAAATGGGCCTAGGGGGTGTCAAAGTAAAAGTGGTGTGTGAACAGAAATGACAAATCAAGTCCACCCCAAGTGGAGCTTTTTCAACCTCCAGCATTTCTGTTTGAACAAAAACGCGCGCCTCTTTGCTTCCATTACAAGGACCTGACTCTTTGACTTTTAATGAAAACTCACAACACAAAAAATGTCAAGCATCTTCTCACGAGTCCATACATATAAAGAACATGATTTAACTCTCATAAATGAGAGAGAATTTCTTCTCCCCCAATTCCTAACCTAATTTTTATTCCAAGTTCAGACATCAAATTCTCACAACACGCATAATATAAATGAAATCTAATTACATGGGCATGTTCAGGGCTATGAATGTGACATATTTTCTTCACAAACCTAAAGCTAACAATGCCTACATTGAGAGTTAGAAGTTCATGAATATACCTTTTCAGTTGAAGTTGTATCTGGTGATGGAGGTGTCTTCAATGCAAGGTGATGATTGGTACAGCTTCCTTGATGTCCAGGGATGCTATTCCAAGCTTTACTTTGTCTTGAAACCTTTTGAATCGTGCTATGGAACTTCAGCTGCAAAACAAGAAAATGAAAATGATGATGTTGCCTGGGAGTGTTACAGGTCGTGTTTGAGGTTTGGAATAGCTTCAAGGGATATTGTGGGACGTGTTTGATGTGTTTTTAGCAAGAATGCATGGAAGGTTTGAGCTATGGAACTCAAACTGTAGCAGATGCTCTGTTTGGGCAGTTTGAGGGTGATTCTGGGAATGGGGAGGTATTGGGGATGCTAGGCTCGTGTTTCAGCTTATGATCGATCTTTAGAAAGTGTTTCACAAGTTTACTTAAGGCTTGGTTTACAGGAATGATAGTTGTTATGTGTTATGGCAAGTTTCTTACACTTTAAGCAACAAATGTCCACTTGGTGTTTCTAGCCTGTACAGGCCCCCATTCTACGCTGCACCACTTAGTCTTGATCAGTGTAATTAGCCCATAAACTTGTGCCAAAGAGATCTTAACTGTACTTGCTTAGATTTGCATTTTGACATAAAGTTCACTTTTGCAAAAATGGATATTATGCTTTTTCCAATTTGGGATTAAACCTTTATGCAAAGCTTGAACACATAAAATATGGTCTTGGCACAATGAGTTTGCATTAAATTTTGGAGTGTAGATGAGATAAAAGACCTGTAATCAAGGGAAGCATGCTGAATTCAAAATGGCACAAATGTATGAACATGCAAATTGGCCAAATCAAAAGTGAGTTTTTCCCAACTTGCCAAATTCGATTCTCCCTAACCATGAGGTTGTTTGATGAGTTCTTGGACATTTTGGAAAGCTTGGAATGTGTACTACAATCCATATTTGAAGTGCAAATTGAAACGCCAAGTGGAAGTATGTGAAAAATGGTCTTGAAGTTAGGAAAAAATCCTGCCTAAAATAGGTCAAATTTTCTCTAAGTTAAGAATGGTTTGGTACCCTTGTTCCAAAAATTGTAACTTGAGCTACAAGCTTCTTTTGGGAAAACTTTGTGAATCAAAGTTGTAGATTTTGAAATAGGCTACAACTTTCATGTTTTGACTTTTTCTTGAATCCAAATGAGTCTTGGTGAGAAAGTGGGACAAAGTTAGGAAAAAAATTAGGGTTTTCCATAACTTAGAAAAATTCTAAGTTATGAAAAATCCTCATTTCAAACCCTAATTTGCAATTCTTGATTTCTTGATGAACAAGTTTCATGATTTGGCATGTTTTGATGAAAAATGAATCTTGACACTTGATTTTGACCAAAAAAGTCAAAGTTTGACTTTTCAGTATACAGTCAAAATTGATCAATTGACTAGGAAATTCAACTGTCAATCTTGTGTATTTGGGATATTTTGAACTTGTTGAGCATGTCAAGACAATTCCATGGGGTCCTTGAGTCCATATGTGAGTTTGGTTTGCCAATGGCTAGGTCAAACAGTCAAAAATTGCCTTTGTGCAGTCAAAACCCTAAAAATGACCATTTTGTCCTTTTGGTGATCTGATCAAATTTCTTGTGGAGTTGTGATCCAAACTTGATCAAATGGTTCATGTGAGTTCATAATATTGATATGGGTCAATTTTCATGAGATTTGACTGTCAATTGGCCACAGTTGACTTTTTCCCCAATACAGCTGATTTTTAGGTCAACTGTCCAGTTGACTGGGCAAAATTTGGAATCAAGGCTTGAAACTTGGTATGGATAAACTTGGGAGTCCAATATGAAGCATGAAAGTCATCTTAGGCATTTTAGGTCAAAATATCTTTGTGCAAACACAAACCCTAATTTGGGTCAACAGTGCAATGAGAAGTCTTGAGCAGAGGAAACCCTAACTGGATCTTGAGCTCCAAGGGTTTTGTGATGAGAAAATGTTGAGGAAATGGGAGGGAAAATTTTGGGGTACAACACAAAGCAACACAAAAACGGGATACAACCAGATTAAAATGGTCCCCGAGGACATGGAGAAAACAACCTTTACTACACAATGGGGTACCTTCTGTTACAAGGTGATGTCGTTCGGACTGAAGAACACAGGGGCAACTTATCAACGCGCCATGGTAGCTTTGTTTAATGATATGATACATCATGAGATTGAAGTTTACGTAGACGACATGATAGCTCGATCACAAACAGAAGAGGAACACCTTGAACATTTGCAAAAGTTGTTTTCCAGATTGAAGGAATACAAACTCAGGCTGAATCCAAGTAAGTGCACTTTTGGAGTAAGGTCTGGTAAACTTTTGGGATTTATTGTCAGCAACAAAGGCATTGAGGTAGATCCAGCAAAAGTAAAGTCTATACAAGAAATGTCGGCCCCCCGTACTGAAAAGGAGGTTAGAGGATTCTTGGGACGCTTGAACTATATTGCAAGGTTCATCTCTCACCTGACGTCTACATGTGAACCAATTTTCAAACTATTAAAGAAGGATCAGGTAGTTGAATGGAACGATGATTGTCAAATTGCTTTTGATAAAATCAAGGAGTATTTTCTAGAACCTCCTATTCTGATGCCACCCATCGAAGGAAGGCCGCTGATCATGTATCTGACTGTTTTGGACAACTCAATGGGGTGTGTACTGGGCCAGAATGACGAGTCTGGTCGAAAAGAGCATGCCATTTATTACCTTAGCAAAAAGTTTACCGACTATGAGACTCGCTACTCACTGCTCGAGAAAACTTGTTACGCTTTGGTATGGGCTGCTCGCCGACTAAGGCAGTATATGTTGACCCATACCACTTTGCTGATTTCCAAAATGGACCCGATCAAGTATATCTTCGAGAAGCCTGCTTTATCTGGAAGAATCACTAGATGGCAAATGATCTTGACTGAGTATGACATCCAGTATACCACCCAAAAAGCTATAAAATGGAGTGTACTAGCTGACCATCTAGCTCATCAAGCTATCGAAGATTATCAATCCATGAGATTCGACTTCCCGGACGAGGACATCATGACATTGGACAACATTGAAGGTAACAGACCGTATGACAGACCTGAAAATGGATCCCGATGGACCCTATACTTTGATGGTGCTTCAAATGCACTTGGAAACGTTATCTGTGCGGTACTCATTTCCCCAGAAGGTTGCCATACACCTTTCACTGCCCAACTTTGTTTCAGCTGTACCAACAACATGGCCGAATATGAAGCTTGCATCTTTGGTCTCAAGGCTGCTATAGACTTAGGGATCAAATCTTTGATCGTATTTGGGGACTCGGCTTTGGTTATCAGTCAAATCAAAGGAGAGTGGGACACCAAACATCCTAATCTTATCCCATACAAAGAACATGTCCTAACATTGTTGCCTCATTTCGAGCAGATCACCTTCGAGCATTTCCCGCGAGAAGAAAATCATCTAGCAGATGCTCTGGCTACAATGTCTTCCATGTTTAAACTCAACTGGGATAACGAGGCTCCCCAAATCACCATCGAGCGAATGGATGAACCCGCGCATTGTCATGAGATTAATACCGAAGAAGTAGTGGAACAACCCTGGTTTCACGAAATCAAAAGGTATCTCCAGACTAGAGAATATCCCGAAGGAGCTTCCGTCAATGACAAAAAGTTCTTAAGGAGATTTGCGGCCAAGTTCTTCCTAAGCAATGGCATCCTTTATAAGGGCAACCATGATTGTGTTTTACTCCTATGTGTAGACAAAGCTGAAGCAGAGTTAATCATGACTGAGATACACAGCGGCACATTTGGCACCCACTTGAGCGGACATACGATGGCTAAGAAGATTCTAAGGGCAGGCTATTACTGGTCTACCATGGAAGCTGATTGCCATCAACATTTCCGTACTTGTCACAAATGTCAAGTCTACGCCGACCAGGTTCATATTCCTCCTGTTCCTCTCAACGTTCTGACAGCTCCTTGGCCATTCGCAATGTGGGGCATTGACATGATTGGAGAGATCAAGCCCACGGCATCCAATGGACACTACTTCATCTTGGTCGCTATTGACTATTTTACCAAGTGGGTTGAAGCAGCTTCCTTTGCCTCTGTTATGAAGAATGTGGTTGCCCGCTTCATCAAGCAGAACCTCATATGTCGGTATGGTGTCCCTGACAGGATCATCACAGACAACGGTACAAACCTGAACAATACTATGGTCACCGCTCTATGCGAACAGTTCAAGATTTATCATCACAATTCATCTCCCTATCAGCCGTAGATGAACGGTGTTGTTGAAGCTGCGAACAAAAACATCAAGAAGATCATTCAGAAAATGACAGTCACCTACAAGGACTGGCATGAGATGTTACCGTTTTCCCTGCATGGATATCGTACCACGACGCGTACTTCAATAGGGGCAACCCCATTTTCTTTGGTATATGGCATGGAAGTTGTCCTACCTATGGAAGTTCAGATTCCTTCTTTAAGGATTATGAAGGATGATGGTTTGAGTGAAGATGATTGGATTCAGACCCGACTTGATCAACTCAATTTGATCGATGAGAAGCGACTCACTGTTGTTTGCCATGGTCAGACGTACCAAAAACGGATGATCAAGGCTTTCAACAAGAAAGTCAGACGTCAAGTATATCAAGTCGGAGATCTTGTGATCAAGCGGATTATCTTTCCGCAAAGCGATCCCAGGGGAAAATGGACTCCTACTTACGAAGGACCATTTGTGACCAAGAGCATATTTTCTGGTGGTGCAATGATTCTGACCACCATTGACGGCGACGATTTGCCACACCCTGCGAACGCAGACATAGTCAAAAGATACTACGCATAAAACGACCCGACAAGTCGAAAACCCGAAAGGGCGACTTGGGCAAAAATGGGCATCCCGGTGAACCGAAAAACCCGAAAGGGCGGTTTAGGCAAAAATTAGGGATAAAACAAAAAAAATCTGTACACCCGGCAAGTTGAAAACCCGAAAGGGCGCCTTGGGCAAAAAAGGGTTTCCCGGTGGATCAAAAACCCGAAAGGGCGATTCAGGCAAAAGTTAGGGAATTGAAGCGTATGACTATGTCTCGTCGGATCACTTTAAAGAACAATCTCTTCATCAACAAGTTCCGAGCTTCTGATCAATCCAATCATCGGCGAACGAAGCAGTGAATGGACAAGATATTCAGAGTTGTGAAGGTTATAACAGAATGGGAATCCCATGGAATTGTTACACATAGCCATCTTTCTTTTGTATAAATTTTTCAAATGTTTGCGACAACATTCTCTTACTAGGATGTCTGTCTCCTTTGTACAAAGATACTCATAAAAAGTTAATACAAATACTTTTCCGAATACAGAAATTGGTTTTGTCTTCTTTTTCTTTTTCACACTTATGTTTTATTTGAGAAACGTCCAATGTTTTGTTAAATAGGCATATGCATTTGAACATAATCATTTGCTTACAAATCAAGAAGAGTTGATTGCTGATAGGTTGAAAGTATAGGTAGATATCTTGATACCCTTTCGGAAGAAATCCCCAGCGGAATTAAACTTCAAAATCCTCAGCAGAGCAGATGCTTTCTAAAGTTGGATTCTCCAGCTAAGCTGAATTTCAAGATTCCGCTCAAAGTTAGGTTTCAAGATTCCCAGTGGAGCCAAAACTGTTAATCCCCAACGAAGCTAAAACTTCCAACTATCAATCCCCAGCGGAACCAGATTAGTAAACATTCTCCCCACATAGATACTTCCCATCAGATTGAAGATTCTCAGTCTCATTTCTCCAACGTGAGTCTCCCAGGTTTTTATTTCCCTAGTAGAGATCGTCATAATTCTCATTCCCCACAAGTCACCAAGGATTTTCAATCCCCAACAGTGGTCCTAAGATCCCTCAACGATCGAAGATCTTGTTCCCCAAGCAATCAACAGTCAACAAGGATTTCTCACCCTCAATAATCAAGGGATTTTCTATCCCCAGCTTCGGTTATGGGTTTATTTCCCCAACATTTGTCAAGGATTTATTCTCCAAAACAAATTACATTTCAAATTGATCGGTCGTTCAAAAGTTCCTTCATCACCTGTTGGAAGTTACGGTCGTCAAAGATCAAATTCTCACAAAATTCAAGTTATGAAGCCCGGATTCGACCGGATAGTATCTTGATCTCTACAGCATATTGTGAAGCCCGGATTACGACCGGATAACAGTATCAGACTACCGTGAAGCCTGGATTATGACCAGATAGTTGTATCTCCTAAGAGCAAGCTATGAAGCCCGGATTCGACCGGATAATAGTTTAATCCCCAACAAGTTATTGTGAATCCTGGATTACGACCAGATGGCAATACAAGTTTCTGTGAAACCCGGATTACGACCAGACAGCAGCCAAGAATACTACGAAACCTGGAGTCGACCAGATAATGGTATATCTTTAACACAAGCCGTGAAGCCCGGATTTGACCGGATAGCAACTCAACAAGTTAATTTGAAGCCTGGATTACGACCAGATGGCAATACAAGTTTCTGTGAAGCCTGGATTACGACCAGACAGTAGCCAAGAATACTACGAAACTTGGAGTCGACCAGATAGTGGTATATCTTTAACACAGGCCGTGAAGCCCGGATTTGACCGAATAGCAGCTCAACAAGTTATTGTGAAGCCTGGATTACGACCAGATAGCAATACAAGTTTCTGTGAAAGCCTGGAGATCAACCAGATAACAGTTAACCGTTAACAGAATGAATATTCTCATCCTTGAAACCTCAGAAGATTGGTATGCTCCCAATTTCTGACCCTTAACAGAATGAAGACTCTCGTCCTTAAAACCCCAGTAGATTGGCATACAACCCAAGCTCCTGAGTCCCCAACAGTGGTCCCAGGACTTCTCATTTTCAACGATCAAAAGATTCTTGCAATCCCCTGCAGTAGTCAAGGATTTACTTTCCCCTGCAGCAGTCAAGGATTCACTTTCCCCGGCAGCAGTCAAGATTCTATTATCTCCGGCTATCCAGGATTCATCTATCCTCAGCAAGACAGCTACTCAGCTTACATGCACATTCACTACATTCATATATCATAAACATTGATATAACATATATATTGCATCATACATTTCATGCAACATAACTTTGTGTTTCAGCTAATATTTTACCCTTTTCAGGATAAGATTAATAAGCTTCAACTTCGACTTCTGAAAACAGTTTACGGATTCTCCAAATACGGATGTTAATCTATCGCTTGTTCAGACTCAACTTTTGAAAACAGTTCACGGACGCTTCCCAACATGGATGCTGATCTATTGCTTATTCAACTTCAAGACTTCTGAAAACAGTTTACGGGTTCTCTAGATACGGATGTTAATCTATCGCTTGTTCAGACTCAAGACTTTTGAAAACAGTTTACGGGTTCTCCAGACATGGATGTCAATCTATTGCTTATTCAGACCCCCAGTCCAGAGATGTTCCAAACATGGATACCTTTCTGATACTCACTCACTCACCAACGACATACAGTTCAACAAACCTTCTTGGATGGAATCTACAAGCCCATCTCCAACAAGATACAATCACCTTCAGATGGCATCTCTAAGCCCATCCTCCTACCAACAATTTCCAGATGGAATCTCTAAACCCATCCCCCGACAAGATTTTGTCACATCTCCAGATGGCATCTTTAAGCCCATATGCAAATGGCATCTTTAAGTCCATTCCATCAAATTATGCTTTGACGAGTGCAAATTTTTTGGGCACTCTAATGTCCAATCTCCTTTTACCTTCGAGTCGCGAACGGCAAAACTGCCAATCTAACTCTTCAGGTGCAAGAAGATTGAACATGGGCAACTGTTGTACCCCAAAATTTTCCCTCTCATTTCATCAACATTTTCTCACCACAGGACTCTTGGAACTCAAGATCAAGTTAGGGTTTGCTCTGCTCAAGACCCCTCCTTGCACTGTTGACCCAAATTAGGGTTTGAGTTTGCACAGGGATGTTTTGACCTAAAATATCCAAAGTTACTTTCATGCTTCATGTTGGACTCACAGGTTTATCCATACCAAGTTTCAAGCCTTGATTCAAATCTTTGCCCAATCAATTGGACAGTTGACCCAGAAATCAGCTGTATTGGGGAAAAAGTCAACTGTGGCCAATTGATAGTCAAACCTCATGATTTTTGACCCACATCAACATTATGAACTCATATAAACCATTTGGTCAAGTTTGGATCACAATTCCATAAGAAATTTGATCAGATCACCAAAAGGGCAAAATGGTCATTTTTAGGGTTTTGACTGCACAAAGGCAATTTTTGACTGTTTGACCTAACCAATGGCAAACCAAGCTCACACATGGAATCAAGGACTCAATGACTTTGTCTTGACCCATTCAACAAGTTCAAAAGATCTCAAATGCATAGGATTGACAGATGAATTTTTCAGTCAACTAATCAAAATTTGATTGTCACTGAAAAGTCAAACTTTGACTTTTTGGTCAAAATCAAGTGCCAAGAGTTATTTTTCATCAAGACATGAAAAATTATGAAACTTGTTCATCAAGAAACCCAAAAATGCAAATTAGGGTTTAAAATGGAAAATTTTCATAACTTAGAATTTTTCTAAGTTATGAAATTTTCTTATTTTTTCCTAAATTTGTCCCATTTTTTCACCAAGATCCAAGTGGTTTCAAACAAAACTTGCAACATGAAAGTTGTATTCCATTGAAAAATCTACAACTTTAATACACAAAGTTTTCTCAAAGGAAGCTTGTATCTCAAGTTATGAGTTTTGGAACAAGGGTGCAAAACATTTTTAACTTAGAGAAATTTTGCCCTATTCTAGGCAGGATTTTTGTCCAACTTCTTGGCCATTTTTCACATGGTTCAACTTGGAGTTTCAATTTGCATTACAAATATGGATTGTAGTACACATTCCAAGCTTTCCAAATTGTCCAAGAACTTCTCAAACACCCTTGTGGTTAGAGAGAATCGAATTTGCAAAGTTGGCCAAAACTCACTTTTGTTCATGGCCAAGGCTTGTGCATAACACTTGCATTTTCAAATCAGTTTGTGTATTTCTAGCTTGAAGGCCTCAAGAACAAGTTTACACTCCTTAATTTAATTCCTAACCATTGTGTTAAGTTGTTATTTCATTCATTTGGACAATACATGCTAAATTAATCCTTAATTGGAAAAAGCAAACTTGCCATTTTGGAAAAGTGATACTTTATGTCAAGTTCCAAATCTTGGAGGCATGGGCCAAATCTTTGAGGCAAGAGTTTGTACACATATCCCATTTATCAAGAGCAAATGCTGCATCCTAGATATAGAGAGTATACAAGCCTGCATTGCAACTTGAGTTTTCTTACTTCAAAGAGAAGAAACATTGCAAAAGAGATCCAACTTTCACTTCCTGCAAACCAGAGCCAAAACAAACTTTGTTCTCATCTTCCATACATCCCAACTGACCTAAAACACGACTCTTCCACCCTTCATACCTCCTAATACACCAAAACACCACCTTGCTGCAAAAACAGGGCATCTGCTGCAGATTGAGGTCCACAACTCAATCCACTCGTGCACTTTGGCTAAAAACCTTTCAAACACCTTCCATACCATCCACTAAAACTATCCCAAGCCTTGAACTCAAGTTGTAACACCCCTAACCACGTTTTCCATTTTCACTTTCAAGTTGTGCAGGTGAACTTCTACAGCACGATACAGGCAGTTTCAAAGCAACCTAGGTACTTGGGAAGCATCCTTGGACCTCAGGCAAGCTATACAGAAGCTCAAACTCCATTGAAGGTGGCCATATTGCTCTGCTCGAGTCAAGCTGAAACAGGTAATCTATGGACTTCTATCTCTCTATCCAGACATGATTAAGCTTAGGTTTGTGAATGAAACATGTTCTACTCATAGCCCTGAAGCCATACATGTGTTTACTTTTCATTTATATTAAGCATGTTGTGAGAATTTTAGCCATGAACATTGAAGAAAAACTAGGTCAGAAATTGGGGGTGAAGAAATTCTCCCTGGTTTCTTAGAGTTAGGTCAAGTATTTTACATGTTTGGAATCGTGGTTTGATGCTCTACATTGTTTGTGTTATGAGTTTTTGCTAAAAATCAAGGAATCAGGAGTTTGTATTTTGAAAGGAGAAGCGCGCGTTTGACAATGCTGAAGGTTGAAGATGACTGGCTTGGGCTGGGCCTGAGTCAGCCTTGCTGTTTACACCTTTTTTTCCATTTACACCCCCCTGGCCCATTTTGTGAAATATTTGATATTTTTGCATTTTTCTTTTTGATTCTGACTTTATATTTTTTGCTCAAGCATAAAAAACACCAAAAATATTTTTCCACATTTTTTTATATTTATTTGGAATTTATTTGTTTTATTAAATATATGTATGTAAATAATATAAATACTTTTGTACTAAAACCCTAAAAAATAATACAAAAAATATGTTTATTTTTTAGTTATTATTTTTATTTACATTTTGAAAACATTTTCTTAAATATACATTTTTGTAAATAATCAATATTTTATTTTTGTACATATTTAGCACATTAAATATATATATATAAATATACATATACATATTTTATTAAATATTTAGGACAAAAATACAAAAATAATACTTTTTTTTTTATTTTTTATCTAATATTTGACATCAAAAATACTTTTCTACAATATACTTCTTTTTTATTAGTTTTGTATAAATTAATATACCTTGTACATAATTAATAAATAAATACTATTTATTCAAAAAATTAGGGTTTTGCCCTAAACAACAAAAATAATAAAAAATATGACTTTTTTTTATTTAGTTTATACTTCAAACATGAAAACCTTTTTTACATACATAAAAAAAATCATTTTTTGCATAATACATTGCATTTTGATATTTATTTAAATTGTATTTATTTAAATGTTAAATTATTGTATATTCGATATGGTTGTAATAATTTAGATTTTTATTTCCTTGTCAAATATCCCCCAAATCCAAATTTGTACCCCCCTTGCTATATCATGTTGTAATAGCTTAGCATTTAAATTTCCACATTTAAAAACTTTCAATTATGCCATGTTTAGACTTAGGGTTTGTATGCAAATAAAATCAACAAGTAGTTTGACCTAAATCCAAGATAAACATGCATGAAAAACAAGACACAAAAACATACTTGGACCCCTAGGGTTACATCCACTTGTTGCCTTCAAAAATGGGCCATGTTTGCATGTCAAGTACTTTGGTAAAACAAAACAAAACAAAAACAAATCAAATGATCATAGTCCCTCGATGACGCTATCTTGTTGCCTAAACAAAAATGATCATAGTCCCTCGAGAAAATTGCCAAAATGCTTGACACTATTGCTTTCATGGTCTATACGATGACCTGCGTCCGTCCCGTTAACATCCTAACACAAGGTTGTTCACCAAATACAATGGTGAAACAACACTGTTAAAAAGGTTAAAACATAAGAAAGATCTTTGAGAAATTTAGGGTAGATAGCTCTTGGTTACTTGATCAATCTTGCAAAAAAATCCTTGCCATTTTTCAAAACACACATCACAAACACAACTTCCAAAAACAACTTTCAAAAACATTGAAACATCTTTTCAAAAAGACATACACCTTTGTATATACTCAAACAAGAGTAATTACAAAGGTTGCCTAGACAAGGCATCTTTTTTCAAAACATTTTCAAAACCACACACAAAGCACCATTTCAAACAATTGAAAAGCAAAGGCAAGTGATCTAAGCAAGTAACTAAGAGCCCATGGATAACCATGGATAGAAAGGGTGCTAATACCATCCCTTTCTATAATCTACTCCCCGAACCCAAGAAAACATCTCAAAGGTATTTCCTGTGCTTTTTGACCTTTCCTTAGGATAAATAAAAAGCCGGTGGCGACTCTTGCTCAACCGAACATTTGCGAATACAAACGCAAAACCTCAAGTCAGTTCTCCCACCGTATCACACCCGCACACAAAACAAATAAACAACCCAATCTCTTGAGGTAAACCTCAAGAACTCCAGACAAAATATCAATTAAGGTCACAAGGTCTCCAACTTAGGCTAAGGTTTCTAATCCTAAATCCAAGAAGTCCAATACTCTATAATTCCAAGGATAGTAACCAAATAGTCCAAGTATCATTAAAGTTTTTTTTGGTTTATGTTGATTATTAAGTATCTTAAAAAAGAAAAGAAAAACTCTAGTGAGCAAAATAAAAATGACAAGAATATAAGGGGGCTCAAGTGAGAAAAGATGAAAAATAGCATGAAATGTAAATGCTAAAGTAAATGGTGCATAAAGTAAAGAGTATAAAATAAAGCATAAAGTAAAAGCATAAAATAAAATCAATTGTCAATAATTAGTGGTTAGTTGGATGACCATCTTGAATCTTGCATATGGAATTCATTAGAGGATTGGTAGAACCAAAGCCTCTACACAATGAATTGCATTTGCTTTATGTCAAGTATATCATCCACTTAAGAATCCTCAATGCAACATATAATGATCAATGATGTTTAAGTGATCCGCGTTGACCAAATTGATGAAGATCCATCAGAAGATTGGTAGAACAAAAACCTCTACACAATGAATCTCAAGGTAATTGGATCAAAGGGTTCAAATTAATATATTGGGCTTGCAATCATAAGTTTGGGCCACGAATGATCATTTTCTCTAATCGGGACAAAATTTAGCGCTATGTTAACCAATCGTAAGTGGACTTATATAGAAGTCGCACCTACTTTGAGGTCTGTCAATAGCAATCTATGCACCATTTGTTTTGAGACATGATATAGAGATCATGCTCCAATAACACTTAGTGCAATAAGAAAGGGATGAGATGAAAAATGGTGGGAAAGAATATATAAACCACATTTGAATTAAAATTTAATCAAACTATTATTAAAATCATTCACCCATTTTTATGGAGTTAAACTCAACGCCATGGATCCAATGATGTTAACAAAGTTCATGATAAAAAATTCAACCCAAGATCAGCCAGAAAATAATCACAAAATAATATTACATTTAATATTTATGTTGAAAATGGTTTAAAAATGAATAAATATTAAAATAAACGAAGAAAATATTAACTATATTCAAATTGATTCATAAAAAAAATAAGGTCATAGAAAAATCAGAAATAGACTCAAATATTTTTAAAAAAAATTTGGTAATTTTTTAAAGTTAGAAACTATTTTTAAACTAATTAAAATTGCTCAAACAAATAGAAAATAGACAAAAAAATAGTAAACATCAATATAAAATTTTCAAAATGTCAGAAATATGTAAAATGATATTTATGAATTTTTTTAGAATTAAAAAAATGTCAGAAGGTATTTTTAAAGTAATTAAAAGAAATCAAATAATGCAAAAAATATAAAAAATATCAAATGTCAAAATAAAAATGTGAAAAAATAGTCATGAGATCAGAAATAATTCAAAGTATTTTTGTGAATTTTTTTCATGATTTTTGGATAAAAGAATAAAAGAGTTATGAATTTTTGAAAATTAAATCAATTAAAATATAAAATCAGAAAATAAAATAAAACCAAAATGATGTGGGCCATCAAATCATAGTCAAAACGCGTTAGTAAGCTGATCCAATGGTCCAGACGCATTGTGCTTGATATGGACCTTAGTGAGATACGCATAGGATCAGAGAAAAGGCAACTAATGAACTTAAAACGTTTGCCACGCTATCATTGGCTGAGACGAGACATGTCATCATCTTCAACCTCCAGACGCCCTGCAATGGAGATTTTGTGAGATCCTTCAAATAGAAAAATTAGGACCCCAAACTAGTATCATTGGATTCATCTCTTCAAGACGATCCTAACATCACCATCGCGCCAAATTTATATAAGGTATGCAAAGAGATATGAATCAAAAACCCAGAAAATAACGAGCACTTTCAATTTGAGATTTCTCTCTCAATTCTAAATGGATTTAAAAATTGTAAGAAGCACAAGAATCAAGAGAAGGAGTAGAATAGGTTGGTGCTTTATTTGGATCCAAATGGTGGAGAATTCTACCTTTTCGAAGTTCAAGAAATAAGCTCTGAAACTGGACTTCTGTAGCTTGAATTATGGCTCGTTTTGCTTGGTTTAAGTGCTGGAGAGTTTGTATGATGCTTAAGGATGATGAATGTGCAAAGATTTTTGGAGAAAGAAGCTTAAATCTCAGAAACTGATTTCAAAAAAGATGGGTTTGTGTGAGGTTTTGGCAGGGTGTTTATGGCTTTCAAAGCTTAAGGAAATGAATGGGGAATGACCCTCTATTTATAGGGAAGCTGATGGAACGTCCAAGCGTGTGAAATGATGAAGTTTGGAGGGAAATCGTGTGAAGTTGCAAACAAGAAAAGTGTGACTTCTATTTTTATCAAAACTCATTCAAACCTTGCGTTTTTCTATGCTAATCACTTCTGGAAGTTCACTAAACATGTTTAGAAGCAAAAACGCGCAGAAATTTTGTGTTTAGAATCCAAATTAAGGATTTCAAATTCTGACTTTTGGAGAAACCTCAACTCCAAGTTACCACTTTTGAAACAATGGAATTCTCAGCTCAATGGGTCTTATGGCATGGTTCTTGATGCTTTAGAAAGATGAGATTACAAGATTTGCAATGGAAAAAGAATATAATCAAATGGATGTTTGAGCTGAAAGTTGCAATGAGTCAAAGTTGGGAAAAAGAGGTTGACTTTCCATACTTAGAAATATTTCAAGTTTTTTCTTCAAAAGAGACCTATAATGTTTTGCATCCAAACATGGCCTTCCTCTTGGAATTTGCTCTTGACTAAAAAATATGGCATGAAATAGACCTCTTGAATGAAATTTTGAAATTTAAACCATTCAAAATCTCCAAAAATTGAGAGAGTTATGAATTGTTGAAGTTGGCAAAAAATCATGGAATGACCTATAATATTTTGTATCCTTAAGGCATCCTCCATCCATTTTATCACTTTGCACATAAAAGAAGGAATAAAGTTCACCTCCTCAATATCATTATGGAAAAAGAGTAGACTCAAGGTGATAAACATTGACCAAGTTATGATCATTTGAAGTCACACATGGGAAGTTGGGGGTTCATCTGAAGGACTTGTATTCTTTCTTCATCATCAAGTTTCTTCCACATGAAAACTCCTTGAAACTTTTGAAGTTATTTGCTAATAACCCTTTGAAGATAAGGATGTTTTTGGAATCACTCAAAAATACCAAAAGATAAGCAAGATATACTTCTTTGAAGTTCAAAACCCTAGCTCCTAGATCAAGAAAATGCTTTGAGGAACTTTGAAAATTTTAAACGACCTTCTTATACCAACACTTTTGCTTTGTAGATAGAAGTTATTGAGGATGATAATGTGAACTCATAGAAAACAAAACCACTTCCATATCTTGAGAATTGAGAGAAATATGCACTTGTGACAAATGGGAACAAGGCGTTATCCCACCATGACAACTTCTTCAATCAACCCCTTGTACTTTTGAATCAATATTGATAACTTTGAAATATGGTGAACCAAAATAAACCTTGACATGCCATTTCTTCCAAAACAACTTCAATAGTGAGGTTTGAATTTCTCAAGCTTTATTGACTAGGACATGGAAATAAACTCATGAACCCCTGGATCAACTTGCTAAGCCACATTGCCTTTACCTACATTATTAACAAGTAAGACAAACCAACATTGTATTTTATTAATTAAAAGGAAAGTCAAAACAAAACATGCATGATCACAAAATAAAAACAAGTCAAGGTGCTTGGTGATTCCTCAAAGAGCAAAGCTAAAGATATGGAGGAGAACCAAAAGCCCTAATGTGATCTTATTGTGATTGAATCAATATGGTATGATGAAGGGATCTTAGGGGGGAAAATTGGGGTACAACAGATACCCTTATTTTAGTTTCTTCTATCCGGAGATACGAAGGTTAAAAATCTTCGTGTCGACGTGATCGAAGATACTTAAATATAAAACAAACCCTATTTTTGGCCCTAAGATGCCATGCAATGCTTATGAGTATGAATGCATATGAACAACTTTAAAGGGACGCTCAGGATCATCCTCAAAGGATCATCCTGGATCCTCAGGTTTGCTTCTATCAAGTTTCAAGTCTTGAATTACAATTTTCTGAGAAAATCATTCACAAGGGAAAATGGTCAAAAGCATACTAAAAAGTCAAACTTTGACTTTTCGATCAAAAATCAATTTTCAACAATCATATTTCATCAAGACATGAAATTAGTTCATCAAAATCAGAAGTCAGAAATTACTTTGAAAAAAAATCAAATTTTCTAAGTGTTAAGAGGATATGATACATCAGAACTTCTAGGCCAGCCTCCATGCAAGTGCAGTCAGAATTTGCAAACACGATTCAGAATATGATGCTTCAATCAAAACATGTGGAAGCGATGCTCTTAAGTCAAAACATGATTCTTCAGCATATGAAGGCTATGTTCAACGCTTTGGTCAGAACATCACTCTTCAAGTCTCATTCTGGTCTTCTACGATCAGAACATCACCAAATCCCAAAACCTCGTTTAAATAACATGTTGTCCTACTGTGGCACAGTCCTGTAACTAGTTGTTGATCCAGTCCACGCCTGCACTTTCTCAAACCCCATATTTGCACCAAATTAGCATACAAAAGCTGTGATTAAAAAGAAATGGAACAGTATGCCAAAAAGGTTTAAATCCCATTTGTTTTCCCCCCAAAACCACAGCAAACTCACCTATAAATAAGTGGCTCCATCACACTTTCAAGGGGCTGGGTTTGAGAGAGAGAGAGAGAGAGAGAGAGAGAGAGAGAGAGAGAGAGAGAGAGAGAGAGAGAGAGAGAGAGAGAGAGAGAGAGAGAGAGAGAGAATTGTCAAAAGAGAAAAAAAGAAAATTGGGAAACGTTCGCCAAAATCCAGAATTCCCAAACAGAAAACCAAACCTTTGTTCTTACCTTTGAAAAAGAACATAATCTTTTCTTTTCCTTTGCTCTCGCTGACTCTAGAACATCTGAAGGCAGCAGCTCAAGTTCCAAGAACACGCTTCAGATTCAAGGTAAGTCTTTCTGACTTTTCATATTTTCATTTAGAACATCCTTAAATATGTAAATATCATAGTATTGATGTTGGCCATATCATTGCATAAGTAGAAGAAACTATGGATCATAACTTCTTGAATAAAGCTAGGCTCAGAATTAGAATTAGAACTTCTATAAACTGCTATGATTTTATCCTTCTGGTTTGCTGTTAAGAACTAGATAAATTGTTGATGTGCTGATTAATATGAGAAAAAAGTTGAAATGTAACACAGAACTTATGGGTTCTCTTCACTGTTTTAACACGAAAAACTTCTAGGATCTCTTATTGTTTTAACACAGAACTTCTGATTTTTCACTCATTGTTTAGCATAAAATAGAACTTTTGAGTTCTTCTCACTGTTTTAACACACCAGAATTCCTAGGTTTTTACACTGTTATGACACGGTAATAGAACGTCTGACTTTTACTCACTATTTACACAACACATAACTTCTGACTTTTCACCCACTATTTAACACGACACAGAACTTCTGACATTTTGTCCACTGTCTAAACACAACCCAGAATTTCTGTTTTGCCCTCTAATGCTTCTTTTAGGATTTCAACGGAATCAAACCAGAACTTCTGACCACCTCCGACGTTTCTTTCTGAGCTACTGCACACAACATCAGAACTTCTGATCCTTTTTATTTTGCTTTCAGCAACACGCTGATCCTATTTCTCACTATTTGTCCTTTTTCTCTCTCTTTTTTTTATCATTTTTAGCATTAGAACTATTTTTATAAAAAGACATCAAAAACATTTTCTTTTATTAAATGATTATTTTCCTTTTAATTAATTAAGACAAAAAATCATTTTCAAAACAAGTCCTTTCCTTTTTTCTTTTTCTTATATTGTATAATTCAATATGGTTGTAAAAGATGATTAGAATTTAAAATTCTTGCAAACCCCCATTTGTAAATTTGTACCCCCATCCCTAAATGATGTAATAGTGTAGGACTTTACATTTCGGAAATTTATCGCTTTCAAATATAAATACAAGTAATTAGGGTGTGTATGGTAAGTCATAAAATCAACAAATAGATAACTCTAATCAAGACTAAATGCATGTAAATCAAACACACTTGCACACTAACACCCTTAGGGTAATCCCACTTTGTTGCCTTTCGGAAAATAGTCATGTCCCTCGAATATGAGCGTTTTAGCAAAGACCCTCGATAAAAGATCGTAGTCTCTCGATGACCCTCGATGTTGCCTTCGGAAAATGATCTAGTCCCTAAAACGACATTGATAAAACGTTCCATGGGTTGCCTTCTATGACTATACAAACGTCCCACGCCCGTCCCTTCACATCCAATGACGGGGCTTCTTCCCAAATCAATGGTAAGATAGCAACATTTAAAGGAGGAGGAAAAGAACATCTAAGACCTTTTGAGTAATTAGATTCGCTCCTAGTTGCTCTCTTTCTCACAACAAAACATTTTTACACCAACACTTTCATCTTGAAACATTTTCAAAAGACAAAACACTTTGTACGCATTCTTATAGAAACGAGAGCCATTACAAATAAGACACCTTTTCAAAATTACTTTCAAAAAAATACATTCCACAAACACTTCTTTGAACTATTTTCCAAACAACACTTTGTACGCGTTCTTATAGAAACGAGAAACATTACAAATACATTTTCAAAATACTTTCAAAACACACCACAAGCACATTCAAACAAAAGCAAGTGATCTAAAAAGAAACTAAGAGCCCGTAGATAACTACAGATGAAAAGGGTGCTAATACCCTCCCTTTTCATAATCTACCCCAAAACTCAGAAAACATTTATAAAGGTCTTTCTTGTTCTTTTCAGCCTTTCCTTATTGGATAAAAGAAAAGTCAGTGGCGACTCTTGCTATCCGCAATGTGATACGGTGGCAGAATCGACTGTTTTTACTGGTTTGCGTTTTGTGTTTTTTGCCAAATGTCGTGGTAAGCAAGAGTCGCCATCGACTTTTATTTCATCCAATCATGGAAAAGGAAAAAGAACAGAAAAAACCTTTTTTCGAGATATTCTGAGTACGGGGGGTAGATTATAGAAAGGGAAGGTGTTAGCACCCTTTCTATCTGTAGTTATCTACGGGCTCTTAGGTACTTGCTCATTTTTCAAATTACTTGTGTGTGTTTGTCTTGAAAATGTTTTTACTTCGTGATAACCCTAGTATCAGTCCTCAAGGATGTGACGAAGTTTGTTTTGAAAATTTGTTTTAAAAGGTGTTTGCGTGAAAAGTTTTTATTGAGCAAGTACTTAAGATTTTACCTACTCAAAAAAAAGATTGTTTGTTCTATTTCCTTTAGACAGTGTTATCCTACTATTAAGGAGTGGGTAGCACCATCATTGGAGTTGTAAGGGACATTTGAAAGGGATAACTATAATCACTAAAGTAATAGTTAGAAAACCTTAGTAGTAACCCTAGAGTCTTAAGATCTTTTCGAGGCGACATTTTCGAGGCAACATTTCCGAGACAACATTTCCGAGGCAACATTCGAATGGGACATTTGACCTTTTAGACAGGAGGGCGACCACTAAAATTTCCTATGCTTAATGACTGTTTACCGAAGGCAACCGTAGTGAGGAAAACCCTAGGAGTGAACATGTGCATGTGAACTTTTTCAGTTATTTAGTCTTTGCACATTAGGTGATCTACCGTTTTAAATTTCAAGCATTCTTTTCATACAATCCTATTAGCCATGTATCTAGACAGTTAAAGATTGCGGGAATTTAAAGTGCGAAAAATAAACCTAGCTATTACAAGGCTTCGGGGAGGGGAATTAATTACATGACCAAAAATCGGGGATTTAAACAGTAAATAAAAACCCTAGGTTAACTATTACAAACCCTGAACAATTACAAAATAATGGACAAATAATTAACAAGCGCACGACAAATTAAACGCGAGGACAATTGAAATAACCTAAAACCCTAATTGAGAGAGAAAAGATTTTCTTGAATTTTTATTGAAGAAAACATTTAATTGCAAATTAATTAAACCTGATTTCTAATTGTTTTTAAATTATGAAAGAAATTAAATTAACCTAATTTTCTAACTAAATTAATTAATTAAAGAAATAGATATTTATGAAAAAAATGATTTTTGATGTATTTTAAAGAAAATTAATTAAATTATGTACAATTTAAAACCCTAATTCTAATTATTTTTAATTATAAAAAGAAGATTAAATTACCCTAAATTAATTAAACTATTTAATTCAAAAAAATATTTATTAAGAAAAGAAAAAGATCTTTTTGTGATTTTTGTGTTTAATAAAAAATTTGTGTTAATTAAAAGAAAAAAGGAATAATTAAAGAAAATAAACAAAGAAAATAAAAAAAGAATAGAAAAAATAATATGATGGGCCTGTATGCTAGCTAAAGGGGGGTGTGAAACTGAAATTCTTGGCCCATTAAGCTAAGCCCGGTCAACCATGCTGGATCAGGTGTAGCGTTGACCTGAAGGAGTATCATGGACCTTCAGGCTGGAAGCGTTGGATCTGGATTGAGCGCATCTAGTGGTTGGATACTGGGGTTGTATGGAAGGCGCCTGGAGGGGTGGAGCACTGGATCTGTTGCAAGAGAAGAAAATAAATAAAGCGCTGGGACCTGGGATCGAACCCATGTCCTTACGCCTTATACCAATGCTACGCTGCCAGTTGAGCTGTTGTTGTTAGTTGTTTATATAATGAAAACAAAACGTAATAAATAAAACAAAGCAATGGACTCAGAAAGGTGCGTGAAATTCAAATCAACCAGTCATGGGCTGCCACACATCACTTTCTTCGCTGCAACCGTTATGTTAGGTGATTGACCTATACCTACGGACGTTTGCTGTAACTACAGCCCTGCAAAATTCAAAAATCTCATACGAGCATGATAAATTAATTATGATGGTACCAATCAACTCGTCTTGGCCTCACGAGCATCATGGTACCTGATTCATAGCCAAATTTAACATATACCAGAAACCCCCAAATCGTGACCCCAAACCCTAACAATGGTAAGTGTTGATTCCTGCACTGTTAGTACAATTAAATGATATAGAAAGCTTGCAAACACGGTTATGAACAAGGATATATGAAAAGAATGGATTTATGATGCGTAAAACATAGAAATCGAATTTGAGTTTTGGATGCAAACTGTGATGTGTCTAGGCGATGATTCTTGACATTTTGAAGGCTGCAAATGATGTTGCTGGCTTCAGGAGATGGCCAGGAAGTGATTAGAGTTTTTCAATGGCCTGGAATCAACCTCTAGGGCAGAAATCAAATGCACACTTTTTATCCAATTTTTAGTTTTTGTTCTTGCTCCCTACGACTGCAAACCCCTCCCCCTTTTGATCTGCAATTGTTGTATACATATAGTAGACTAAATTAGGTCAATAAAATTGGCATGAATCTTGAGAAATAATGGAAATTGGATTTGATTTGCTTTTGTATGATATCTTTCTAAAATAAGCTTCAATCCAATCTTTTCCAACCCTAATGAGTCTTGCATGAATTGATCATCATGCTAGCTGTAAATAGACTCCAAATATGCACAAAAATCCCAAGATTTGATTTGCTTTTATTATTTTACCATTTAATTTGATTTATTTTGAGTTAAATGAATAAATGATAAAAATAATAAAATAATAGGTGGAAAAGCTCAGGGGTCGTGGGTCCTATTAGAAACATGTTTCAAAGAAGAAAACATGGGCCCCTTTGGAAAAAATGCAAATTTGATCAATGTTGATTTTTGACAATTTTCCAAAAATTGCCAACTTTGACAATGCACAACTCTCTCAATTTTGACCCTAGGGGGGTGTTCTTATACTTTTTAGAAATCTTAAGATGTACCCTAAACAACCCTTTTAGTTTTATCTCAATTGGGTCTTCCATGTTCATGTATGGAGCTTTGACCCAAAAGGTGTTTTTGTTGACTTTTCAAAAGGACCTATAATGTAAAAACTCATATCTTTTGATGGGTGCATATTTTGAACTTGTGGGATGAAGATGAATTGTAGGGAATTGAATCCTCTTCAAAATTAGCCTTGGATGGAAACTTTATGATATAGTATGAAGAAGTTATGCTTGGTCAAAGTTGGGTTGACTTTTCCTACAAAACCCTAATTTAGCAACTTTTGGGTTTTGATGAATTTGGAGCATTCCTTGAGGAATCATGATCAACCCTTGATCAAATGATGGAAGTCACTTCAAAGTGTTGATGTTGACCAAAAATCTTGAGGATTGACTGTATGTGGGTCACAGTTGACTTTTGACCTAATATAGTCGATTCTCAAGCATTTGAGTAGTTGATTGAGCAAACTTCTTATGCAAGGCCTGAAACTTGGCATGGATGATCTTGGGAACATATTAAGACCTTGGAAAGAATTTGAGCCCTTTTTTCTTCACACATCTTGATGAAAAGGGAAACCCTAATTTGAGGTTTATTGCCTTAGGAGAGAGTTTGTTTGGTCAACTCTTGGACTTCCTTGAGCATCTTGGGGACCTCAATTGATATTTGTTGAGAAAAATGGGAGGGAAAATTTTGGGGTACAACAGCTGCCCCTGTTCAATCTTCTTAAACCTGAGGATGTAGATTGGTTGTTCTGCCTTTCGCGATCTAAAGGTGGAAGATGATTAAACACTAGAGTGCCTAGAAATTTGCACTCGCATGAAGTGGCACTTGATTTGTAATATCGGGAATAGGCTTACAGATTCCATTTGGAGGATGTTTATTTCCTGAGACATTCCTTCGATGAGAGTTCCTATTACCGTTGTTGATGAGGGATCTGCTGAGGAACATTGGTATCTGTCTTGGGAGAAATGGAATTTTAGGAACTTCAGTTTTCCGTTACTCTACTGGGGAAATAACTCTTGCTTGAGGAAGAGGAAGTGAACTACATATCCGGTTGATGTACAGGCTGTACCATGACTTACTGGGGAAATGCGAAATCAATCGTGTTTGATCAGGTCCAGGTCTTACAATGTTGTAAACTGTCGTCTGGAGATAAGAGAGATGGAACCTGAATAGTAAGGTTATGAGGAGGAACTTGGATAGTAGGGTTACTTCTATATGAAATCCTGGATAGCAGGGTTGTGAGAAGGAACCTGGATAGTAGGGTTACTTCGATATGAAAGGCCTGGATAGTAGGGATGTGAGAAGGAACCTGGATAGTAGGATTACTTCGATATGAAAGCCTGGATAGTAGGGCTGTGAGAAGGAAACTGGATAGTAGAGTTACTTTGATATGAAAGGCATGGATAGTAGGGCTGTGAGAAGGAACCTGGATAGTAGGGTTACTTCGATATGAAATACTGGATAGTAGGGCTGTGAGAAGGAACCTGGATAGTAGGGTTACTTCGATATGAAAGGCCTGGATAGTAGGGCTGTGAGAAGGAACCTGGATAGTAGGGTTACTTCGATATGAAAGCCTGGATAGTAGGGCTGTGAGAAGGAACCTAGATAGTAGGGTTACTTCGATACGAAATCCTGGATAGTAGGGTTGTGAGAATGAACCTGGATAGTAGGGTTACTTCGATATGAAAGCCTGGATAGTAGGGCTGTGAGAAGGAACCTGGATAGTAGGGTTACTTCGATATGAAAGGCTTGGATAGTAGGGATGTGAGAAGGAACCTGGATACTAGGGTTACTTCGATATGAAAGCCTGGATAATAGGGCTATAAGAAGGAACCTGGATAGTAGGGTTACTTCGATATGAAAGCCTGGATAGTAGGGCTGTGAGAAGGAAGCTAGATGGTAGGGTTACTTCGATATGAAAGCCTGGATAGTAGTGCTGTGAGAAGGAACCTGGATAGTAGGGTTACTTTGTGATAAGTTCGTGTAAAACTTCAGGAGGAACTTGGGTAAGGTTACAAGTTTGTGTAAAACTTCAGGAGAAACCGAGGTAAGGTTATTTCGTGATAAGTTCGTGTAAAACTTCAGAATGAACCGGGGTAAGGTTATAAGTTTGTGTAAAACTTCAGGAGGAACCGGGGTAAGGTTATTTTGTGATAAGTTCGTGTAAAACTTCATAATGAACCGGGGTAAGTTTACTTCGGTATGATAATGTAGATTAGTTGACCCGTTTGATTTCGGGAGCTGAGTTTCCATTAGTTGTCTATAGATGTGATTTGTATAACTATTGAATTTGTTAAAGTTGATCCTCTTTTCCTGAAAAGATATCAGGGTTAGTTATATGCGGTGCATGAAATGCAGGGTGAGATGATATTCTCAAAATAAATGAGATTATGTTGTATATGTCATGTATGCGTATGTCATGATGTATGTTTATGAAATGCTATCGGGGTATGCTCGCGTCTGGGAAAATAAATCCCTGACGGTTGCTGGAGATTTACGAATATTCTGCCGAGAAGAGATGCTGGAGAATAACTCTGCGGGGGCCAGACTTTGGGGGAAGAGATAATCTATTGGTAGACCTGCTGATTTGGAGGAATAAACTCAGTTGGGGATGAAATTCCGTTGCTGGAGATAATAAGCTCTGTTGGAGAAATAAACTCCGCTTGGGGGACGAAATTTACTAACTCGCCCGCGATTATGAACCTTGACTGGGGAGAGTTATGTCCTATTTTGGGAAAGCTGACATCAATGCCTTTGGATACTTTTACTATATGGGGGAGTGTATGTACCAATAATTATGTTCCCAAGATGACTCTGTCCCGGTACCTGCTGGGCAAAGTAACTGTAGGGTTTGGCACTTCCTGTTTTTCCCTGTTTCTGGAATTACGAGTAATCGTCTTTTGTTTCTTATGTAAGTATTTATGAGCAGCAGTCATTTTCAAATTCATATATCAAAAATAAGTCATTGGACGTTCTTGCAAAACAAAACAGAAAAAGTAAAACGAATTGAAGTTTCTTGTGAAAATGATTTCTATTGATTTTTGAAGTTGGCCTATAATAGGCGTTTTTGTACAAAGAGGCTGACGTTCTAGTAAGAGAACGCCGCCGGAAGATAGAAATTATACAATTTGTGTAAAAGAAAAACAAAACAGCTATGTGAAACAACCCCATTAGGTTCCAACTCAGTTATTGCCTTTATATCTTCAAGCGTCTCATCACTTTGCTACTTCGCCGAAGGTTGATCAGATTGGTTGGCATCGTCTGAGCTTGATAGTCGATACCGAAGTCTGGTCGCAAGATGATCCAATGAGACATAGTGATACGCTTCAATCCCTAACTTTTGCCTGGACTGCCCTTTCGGGTTTTCAATCCATCGGGATACCCTTTTTTGCCCAAGCCTCCCTTTTGGGTTTTCGACTTGCCGGGTGTACAGATTGTTTTTCATTTTCTTCCCTTACTTTTGCCCGAACCCTTTTGGTTCGCCGGGAAGCCCTTATTTTTGCCTAGGCCAGTCAACCTAGCGGGTCTTTGATTAGGCGTAGTATCTTTTCACTATGTATGCATTGACGGGGTGAGGAAGGTCGTCACCATCCATGGTGGTTAGAATCATAGCTCCTCCCGAGAAAATGTTCTTAACCATAAATGGCCCTTCGTTCGTGGAAGTCCATTTTCCCCTGGGATCACCTTGCGGCAGTATGATGCGTTTGATCACCAGATCCCCGACTTGATATTCTTGATGCCTGACTTTCTTGTTAAAAGCCTTGATCATTCGCTTTTGATACGTTTGACCATGGCAGATAGCAGTAAGTCTCTTTTCATCGATTAGATTTAGTTGATCAAGTCGGGTTTGGATCAAATCGTCTTTGTTCAAACCTGCATCCTTCATAATCTTGAGAGAGGGTATATAGACTTCGATGGGTAGGACTGCCTCCATGCCATATACCAGAGAGTAGGGGGTTTCCCCTGTCGACGTCCGTGCTGAGGTACGGTACCCATGAAGAGCAAATGGTAACATTTCATGCCAGTCTTTGTATGTCACCGTCATCTTCTGTACAATCTTCTTGATGTTCTTATTAGCTGCTTCAACAGCCCCATTCATCTTCGGCCGGTAGGGGGAAGAATTATGATGTTGTATCTTGAACTGTTTACAGAGCTTGGTGATCATTGTGTTGTTGAAATTTGTGCCATTGTCAGTAATATTTCTCTCTGGTACACCATATCGATAGATCAGATTGTGTCGGATAAACCGCACCACGATATTCTTGGTTACTGTAGCAAAAGAGGTTGCCTCAACCCACTTCGTGAAATAATCAATGGCCACTAAGATGAAACGATGTCCATTGGAAGCGGTGGGCCTGATCTCTCCAATCATGTCGATGCCCTACATCGCAAAGGGCCAAGGATCCGTCAAGACGTTCAGAGGAACTGGAGGTACATGCACCTTATCAGCATAAATTTGGCATTTATGACAGGTTCGAGAGTGTTGATAACAATCAGCTTCCATAGTGGACCAGTAATATCCTGCCCGTAGGATCTTCTTAGCCATGGTGTGTCCACTGGAATAGGTTCCGAATGTGTCTTCATGTAGATCTGTCATGATTTTCTCTACTTCGCTCTTGTCTACACACCGTAATAGTGTGGAGTCATGGTTGCATTTATAGAGGATTCCATTACTGAGGAAGAACTTTGCAGCAAACCTTCTCAGAAACTTCTTATCATTGACAGATGCCCCTTCGAGATATTCCTGAGCCTCGAGATACCTTTTGACTTCATGAAACCAAGGTTTGTCTGCCACTTCTTCAGTGTCGATCTCGCAGGAGTGTGCTGGTTCATCCAACCTCTCAATGGTGATTTGGGGAGCTTCGGTTTCCCACCTAACCTTGAACATAGAAGACATGGTAGCTAGCGTGTCCGCTAACTGGTTCTCCTCTCATGGGAAATGTTCGAAGGTTACCTCCTCAAAATGTGGGAGCAATGCCAGTACATATTCTTTGTAAGGAATAAGATCTGGGTGCTTCGTATCCCACTCGCCTTTGATCTAACTTATCACCAAAGTGGAATCCCCGAATACACTCAAGAACTTAATCCTTAGGTCGATAGCAGCCCTAAGACCCATGATGCACGCTCCATACTCTGCCATGTTGTTGGTGCAGTTGGAACACAATCATGCAGTGAATGGAGTATGACAGCCCTCGGGGGATATGATTACAGCGCCAATGTCGTTACCCAGTGCGTTTGAGGCTCCATCAAAATACATAGACCATCGGGATCCCTCCTCGGGTCCTTTATCCGGTCCAGGTTCTTCGTAGTCAGTCACCAGCATAATATTCTCATCCGGGAACTCAAAATTCATGGATTGGTAATCGTCCACGACCTGATGAGCCAAATTATCAGCCAATACACTCCCCTTTATTGCTTTTTGGGTTGTATATTGTATGTCATATTCGGTTAAGATCATTTTCCACCTTGCTATCCTTCAGGAGAGAGCGGGCTTCTCAAAAATATACTTGATCAGATCCATCTTTGATATCAACAAGGTAGTGTGAGTCAGCATATACTGTCTCAACCGGCGAGCAGCCCATGCCAAAGTGCAGCAAGTTTTCTCGAGCAATGAGTATCGTGTCTCACAGTCGATAAACTTTTTGCTAAGCTAATAAGTTGCATGCTCTTTTCGACCAGACTCGTCATGCTGCCCCAACACACACCCCATTGAGTTGTCTAGTACTGTCAAGTATAATATCAAAGGTCTTCCTTCAACTGGAGGTATCAGAATTGGCGGTTCTTGAAGGTATTCCTTGATTCCTTCGAAATCGGTCTGGCATTCATCATTTCACTTTACCACTTGATCTTTCTTCAGAAGCTTGAAGATTGGCTCACAAGTAGCAGTCAGATGTGAAATGAACCTGGCGATATAATTCAGACGTCCCAAGAAACCTCTAACCTATTTCTCTGTGCAGGGAACCGACATCTCTTGTATGGCCTTTACTTTCGCAGGGCCTACCTGAATACCCTTGTCACTGACAATGAAACCCATAAGCTTACCAGACCTTACTCCAAAGGTGCACTTGTTCGGATTTAACCTTAGCTTGTATGTCTTCAACCTGTCGAACAATTTATGGAGATGATCAAGGTGTTCTTCCTCAATCTGAGACCTGGCTATCATGTCATCAACATAAACTTCGATCTCGTGGTGAATCATATCGTGGAACAAAGCGACCATGGCTCGCTGATAGGTTACCCCAGCATTCTTTAACCCAAAAGGCATCACCTTGTAGCTGAAGGTGCCCCATTGTGTAACGAAGGTTGTCTTCTCCACGTCTTCAGGAGCCATTTTGAGCTGGTTGTAGCTAGAGAAACCATCCATGAAGGAGAAGACTTTGTGTTACACGGTATTGTCGACTAGAACGTCAACGTGAGGGAGTGGGAAGTAATCCTTGGGGCTTTCCTTGTTCAGATCTCTATAATCAACATACATCTGTACCTTACCGTCCTTCTTAGGTAGCGGAACAACGTTGGCAACTCACTACGGATAAGAAGTGACAGCTAAGAATCCTGCATTGAACTGTTTCATGACCTCTGCCTTAATCTTCTCTGATATTTCAGGGCACATACGATGGACCTTCTGTTTAACTGGAGGACAGTCTTCTTTAGTTGGCAGGCAATGTACCATAATATCAGTGTCCAAACCAAACATGTCTTCATAGGACCAAGCGAAGATCTCAACATAGTCGTGCAACATCTGTATCAACCTCTGTTTGATGCAAAGCTCCAGATTTGCGCCTATTTTAACCTCTTTTTTGTTTTCCTCAGTACCCAAGTTCACTGTCTCAACCGGCTCTTCATGAGGTTGTATGGCCCTTTCTTCCTAATGTAGTAGTCTAGCAAGTTCTCCAGGCACCTCACAATCATCCTCACCTTCGTCCTCGGCTTGGTTGATCGGATTTTCAAAGTCATAACTGACAATAGCAGAGTTGTTATCAATGGGATCCAGAGTGGATATGGATCTGCATTACGATACATGAGTGTGTGTAAGAGAATAGCTATTTTGATAAAGTGAAAGCAGGAAAGAAAAACAGAGAGCGCAAAATTTGTATGCAAGAAACGTCCAATGCTTTATTAATGATATATGAAATGACAAATAATAGCCCTCACAAGCAAAGCCAAGGTGCCTCAGGAAAGGCACCAAGCCGTAAAGTTTCAAATTGTTTATTACAAATCTCAAAACAAATAGGTCAATTACTGCGGAATAAAAGAAACATGTATAAAGTCCCTAGCTGTCTAGTTACTCGGTCCACCGTTGGTACGTGGGTAGATCCAGCTGTCGATGTCTGAGTCCTCTTTGCTATCTCCAATGGCCTTAATTCCCTGATTGCTGATGTGTAGGGAAGGTCCTCCAGCCCGAGCGCGTCTAACAACCCTTTGAGCCCCTGTAGTAAAGCCCAAACCAAATTTGTCAGTTTTGTGAGGGAAATCAGGGAGATGACCCCAATTGGTACACCCACCTTCTTCAACCACGGCTCTGGCGTCCTTGAAAGAATCCATCTTCAAAGGAGGTTTGTTGCTAGTAGTTTCAGTCGATGCCAAGATCTGAGGGACCTCTTCAAAATTCTGACAAGGAGTTTCGATGAATTCCCCGTCCATCTCTATGTAGCGGAAGGAATTGAGGTGGCTCACCATATATTCTTCTTCACCCTGCACTGTGACAATCTTTCCTTTCACTGGATACTTTAGCATTTGGTGGAGTGTGGAAGTAACTGCCCCAGCCTCATGGATCCAAGGACGACCCAGCAAACAAGAATATGATGGCCTGATATCCATCACATAGAAAATGGACCCAAAAGTATGAGAACCTACTTTGACAGGGATATCCACTTCCCTGTGCACCATTCTCTTCGATCCGTCAAAAGCCCTTACCACAACATTACTAGGCTTTAGAGTTAAACCCTCGCAATCCAACTGGTCCAATGCCTTCTTCGGCAGAACATTCAGCGAAGACCCAGTATCTACCAACACATGAGCCATTGTGGTGCCCCTGCATTCAATCGAGACATACAGAGCATTATTATGCTTTCTTCCTTTCGGTTTCAAATCCGCATCTGAAAAACCCAGCCCAATATTAGCAGTCAAGCTGGCCACACAGTCTTTGAACTGATCAGCGGGAGTCTCTTGCGGCACATGTGCATTTTTGAGGAATGCAATCAAAGCTTTCGCATGGGCCTCAGAGCATAACAACAGGGATAACATGGATATCTTTGATGGGGTCTGCCCCAGCTGCTCGACCACATTGTAGTCGCTCTTATTAATGATTTTCAGTATTTCCTCCATTTCTTGCTTAGAGGCTTCCACAACAATTTTCTTAGGCGCCTCCGTCCGGGAAGGCTCACCTAAAATTTCCTTGTCATGGGTATCAGATGATTCGCCGACAGGGGTAGGAACTGGAGTAGCAGATGTACTAGCCGGAACAGCAGATGGAATGACAATAGGCTTGTTGACAGTCTTAGGGGAAATCTCGGGAGAGAAAACCCATCCACTTCGGGTAACTTTGCTGGTCCCGACAATGTTATCAATATCAGGACCAGCCTTTTCATCTTTCAAATCTTGTTTGATGCCATGATAGTACACATCGGCACCATAATGCCATGGGACAGCTGTGTCCGAGACATACGGGACAGGACCAGGAACAGTAACTATCAACGGAGCAACTCTTGGAGCGGATGTAATCCTAACAGGTCTTCTCAAGGAAACCTTGGAAGGATGGGCAGAAATGGTTATAATGGCAACGTCTTCAATTGGAACAACAGGAATCATAGTCTTCTCAAACAAAATATTTTTGCTATCTATCAGGCGTTGAACACCTAACTTCAGCAAATGGTAACCAGAAGGTAGAAGCAAACACATGTGGCAACCTTCACCACAACCCGGAAATAAACTGGCCAACAACAAATTCTTCTTGAAAGTCATGAGAGGAGTAGAAACTTCATCAACTGAGGTAACAAACAAATCAGTGTCAACAGCATTAACTCCACAATCGTGCTTAGGCATGGGAGCAGTTATGACATTTGGCTTCTCCGGAGCATCAAAATCTATTTCCTTAGCTTCAATTAAGTCTTGTATTTTGTTTCTCAGAGAGCAGTAGTCATTTGTATCGTGGCCAGGACTCTCAGAATGATAGGCACACCAAGCATTTGGATTATATCAGGGAGATGTAGTATTTGGATTCTTGGGGGCCTCTCTCAAGGTTGCCAAGTTGGATCTCAGCAGATGAGGTAGAACTTCAGCCAATGTCATATTGATGAAGGTAAACTGCCGTTGTGGTCTTTCCATTCTTTGTTGATTATTGCATTGTGGAGCAACTGCAGGTCTAGGTATCATCACGGCACTTACTGTCTGACGATGTTCAACCCTGTTTTAGCCCCTCGGGCTGTAGATGGCATTGGCTTCCTTCTTACCAGCAAAAGGCTTCTTTACTGAACTTGAAGAGGCATCCTTCTGTATTTTGCCACTTCAAATCCCAACTTTTACTCTTTCCCCAGTTAGGATCAGCTCAGTGAAACCAGTTGATGAGCTACCGATCAAATGATTGAAAAATGGACAAGATAGCGTCCCTAGAAACATATCAACCAACTCCCTATCAAACAACGGTGGTTGAACTCTCCCAGCCAAGTCTCTCCATTTTTGTGCATAATCTTTAAAACCTTCACCTGCACCTATCGACATACTCTGGAGTTGAGTACGAGTGGGAGCAAGGTCGGTATTATACTGATACTGCTTGTAGAAAGCAGCAGCCAAATCTTCTCAGTTTCGGATATTGGCTCCCTCCAGCTGGTAGAACCATTCAAGTTGAGTCCCTGACAGACTATCTTGAAAGAAATGAACCAACAGATTTATATCAGCAACGTGGGGCTGGATCTTTCTGACATAAGAACGGAGATAGACTTTTGGGCAGGACATCCCATCATACTTAGCAAAAACTGGAGCTTTAATCTTCTGCGTGATGACCACTCCCGACACCAATCCCAATTATTCAAAATCTAGTCCAGGTATCCTATGAACTTCCATGGCACTCAGACGATCTTCTAATTGCTTATATCTATCCTCAGCAGGAGGATATTGCTCATCATTGTAATCAGTATCATTGTCAGAAACTACAGGACTGTGGTCCTTCTCTTCTTCTTGATTCTCCCCTTCCTTGGATGAAGAGGTCAGATCAGTTTTTCGCTTCAACCTCTCTCCAAACCTTGTTCCCGTATTCAGAATACCGACAGTCTTCTTCTTTTTCTTCTTCTCTTTCAGAATGAGGGCTTTCAGATCCTCCTGCCCTTTTGCCAGACTGATGAACATTTGTTGGAATTGGGCGTTCTATGCCTGCAGGTCCTTAATGCTTTGTTCAGAATACATTTCTGCTAAAATAAACAACGAAGGAGATGAGAAACCTGTAATGGTACCTATAATGACGTGTATGATAATGGGATGCTCATGCAATGATTTCAAAGACTTCGGGAAATCTAAATTTGCAAACCAAAATGAACAAAGAATTTATTAGCTGAATTTGAAGTTCAAATGCCTTTTAGGCGTTACAATCAAAAAAACAAATCTAAAACTATAAAAGACATCTAAATTCCCATGGATGCTTCTTCTTTGTGCCAAGATGGTCATTCAATCCTCTTTCTTCATGCAGTTGCTTTATGAGCTCTAAGACCTTCCTCTCCTGAGCATGGAACTGATTTCTGTAAGTATCTCGCTCCTTCATCAACTGAATCCAAGACCTCTGTAATTCCCCAAGATCAGTGGGCATATAAGGATAGAGAACTGTGTACGGAATACCCTCTTCAGTAGTGGGTTCCATAATCACTGGTAAAATGGCCACATAGGGCACCATAAGCTTCTGGGCCTAAGTTCGTACCCATTGGAGGTAAGGTTCCACAGGAATGGAAGTCTTTGGCCCCAAAACCCTGGCGCCAGATCTGTTTACCATGTCCCAAGCTCGTATGAACCTCCGGCGACACTCTTTAACATCATCCTCATAGTTGAACACAATGCCCTTGATAAGTAACTCATGGGGACCATCCCTTCTAGCGTGACCAAATTGTCGCAGAGCTAAATAAGGGTTGTAGGTTATACCTCCTTTGATACCAAGTAACAGGAAATTAGGGTACTCCCCGCAGCGGTCAATAATAGCAGTGTTTTCCATAGCTTGAGAACACCAAAGAATATCCGTATGAGCGAGCGACATTATCCTTTGTGACCAACCCAAACCTTCTTCATTTTTCATTATGGACTTAGGGAGGTGAGAAATAAACCACCTCGATAGAAATGGCATGCAGCACATAAGAATACCTCTTCTCTTCATGGTACGAGTATGGAGAGTGTGCAAAATATCTTTGAGCAATGTTGGCACAGGGTTACAGGAGAGGAATATCTTGATAGCATTCACATCTATGAATGAGTCTGGATTAGGGAATAGAACTAAACCATAGATAAGAAGAGCCAAGACCTCCTCAAAAGCCTGAAAATCCATATCATCCTAAAACAGTTGGGCCTTGTCTATCAGAAACTTAGCTAGAAAACCCTTGACTTCGTTTCTTGTTTCCCAATTGGATACCACGTCGGCTCGTTTCAGGTGCAAAGCTGATGCAATGACTTCTGGCTTAGGAACTTCTTCTAGACCTGTGAAGGGTACCTATTCAAGAATGGGTATATCCAATAGCTGAGATAATTCTTCCAAGGTAGGCACCAACTGATAGTCTGGAAAGGTGAAGCAGTGGTGCTTGGGATCGAAGAACTGAAAAAGTACACTCATCATCTTTTCATTAAAGTTTACAGTAACCAGGTTGAGAAGTTGACCATGTCTCTTAGTGAACGTAGAAGTTTCAAAAACCCTTGATGCTAGCTCTTTGAGTTGGGAAGGTATCTTCACAAAGCTGATTCAGATAGTGTTTCTACGAACGAAAGCCATGATCTGTAAAACAGAACAAAGATAAATTCCCTTGGTCTTTGAAATGGTTAGTGCAATAAGAATGGATGCCATGTTATGATGCATGATGTCGTGATAAACCACAGGTATAGCAAACACAGGTATATCAAACATAGTCAAGTCACACAAAGTCCTTAGGTTTAAGGCTTGCATAAGGTCAAAGGTAGTACCCTCTTGAAGTTTAGTTGGTTTCAAACCTGTCTTAAAAAGTAACCGGGTTCTAGAGGATCTCAATATCACTGACCATCCTTTATCGGACATTGTTTCAGCTCAATCAATCTTTTCTTGCGGCCAAAATATCCCGGAAGTATGGTCTCAATGAGTGTAGCATCGAGTATCAACCAATCCTCAGCTCTACACCGAGGTCGTCTATCTCACTACTTTCTAATGGCCAAGTTTGTTCAACTAAGGTTCTAAGGTCCGTTGGTGCTTCATGACACCACGCGGCGGCCCCGTATTGTCCTCATTTCCCCACGAAGGATACCGGTACCAACCAAAGTGTCACACCAACACAGCCATCGCTTAAACCATATCAGTTTATTCCGTACAGTCTCCACGACCTATTGTTATTTACCTAAAAGTGTCCCCAGATCGGGTGTAGGATCTTTAACAATGCCCAAATAAAACCCTTTAAGAATAAAGCATACAAAATAAACAAGAAAGCAAAAAAATGACCTAGTTCCTAAGGTATACCCCACTTATATAATTCCCCAGCAGAGTCGCCAGCTCTGTGATACTGGGCAGAACCGATTGTTTTTACTGGTTTGCATTTTGCGTTTTTTGTTTGCAAAATGTCGCGGTAAGCAAGAGTCGCCACCAACTTTTATTTCATCCAATCATGGAAAAGGAAAAAGAACAGAAAAAACCTTTTTTCGAGATATTCTGAGTACGGGGGGTAGATTATAGAAAGGGAAGGTGTTAGCACCCTTTCTATCCGTAGTTATCTACAGGCTCTTAGGTACTTGCTCATTTTTCAAATTTCTTGTGTGTGTTTGTCTTGAAAATGTTTTTACTTTGTGATAACCCTTGTATCAGTCCTCAAGGATGTGACAAAGTTTGTTTTCAAAATTTGTTTTGAAAGGTGTTTGTGTGAAAAGGTTTTATTGTGCAAATACTTAAGATTCTACCTACTCGAAAAAAAGATTGTTTGTTCTATTTCCTTTAGATAGTGTTATTCTACTATTAAGGAGTGGGTAGCACCATCGTTGGAGTTGTAAGGGACATTCGAAAGGGACAACTACAATCACTAAAGCAATAATTAAAAAACCTTAGTAGTAACCCTAGAGTCTTAAGATCTTTTCGAGGCAACATTTTCGAGGCAACATTCAAATGGGACATTTGATCTTTTAGACAGGAGGGCGACCACTAAAATTTCCTATGCTTAATGACTTTTTACCGAAGGCAACCGTAGTGAGGCAAACGCTAGGAGTGAACATGTGCATGTGAACTTTTTCAGTTATTTAGTCTTTGCATATTAGGTGATCTACCGTTTTAAATTTCAAGCATTATTTTCATACAATCCAATTAGCCATGCATCTAGACAGTTAAAGATTGCGGGAATTTAAAGTGCGAAAAATAAACCTAGCTATTACAAGGCTTCGGGGAGGGGAATTAATTACATGACCAAAAATCGGGGATTTAAACAGTAAATAAAAACCCTAGGTTAACTATTACAAACCCTAAACAATTACAAAATAATGGACAAATAATTAACAAGCGCGCGGCAAATTAAACGCGAGGACGATTGAAATAACCTAAAACCCTAATTGAGAGAGAAAAGATTTTCTTGAATTTTTATTGAAGAAAACATTTAATTGCAAATTAATTAAACCTGATTTCTAATTATTTTTAAATTATGAAAGAAATTAAATTAACCTAATTTTATAACTAAATTAATTAATTAAAGAAATAGATATTTATGAAAAAAAATTATTTTTGATGTATTTTAAAGAAAATTAATTAAATTATGTACAATTTAAAACCCTAATTCTAATTATTTTTAATTATAAAAAGAAGTTTAAATTACCCTAAATTAATTAAACTAGTTAATTCAAAAAATATTTATTAAGAAAAGAAAATATCTTTTTGTGATTTTTGTGTTTAATAAAAAAATTGTGTTAATTAAAAGAAAAAAAAGGAATAATTAAAGAAAATAAACAAAGAAAATAAAAAAGAATAGAAAAAATAATATGATGGGCCTGTATGCTAGCCGAAGGGGGTGCGAAACTAAAATTCTTGGCCCATTAAGCTAAGCCCGGTCAACCATGCTGGATCAGGTGTAGCATTGACCTGAAGGTGTATCATGGACCTTCAGGCTGGAAGCGTTGGTCTGGATTGAGCGCATCTAGTGGCTGGATACTAGAGTTGTATGGAAGGCGCCTGGAGGGGTAGAGCACTAGATATGTTGCAAGATAAGAAAATAAATAAAGCGCTGGGACCTGGGATCGAACCCATGTCCTTACGCCTTGTACCAATGCTACGCTGCCAGCTGAGCTATTGTTGTTAGTTGTTTATATAATGAAAACAAAACATAATAAATAAAATAAAGCAATGGACTCAGAAAGGCGCGTGAAATTCAAATCAACCAGTCATGGGCTGCCACGCATCATCTTCTTCGCTGTAACTGTTGTGTTAGGTGATTGACCTATACCTATGGACGTTTGCTGTAACTACAGCCCTGCAAAATTCAAAAATCTCATACGAGCATGATAAATTAATTGTGATGGTACCAATCAACTCGTCTTGTCCTTAAGAGCATCATGGTACCTGATTCATAGCCCAATTTAACCTGTACCAGAAACCCCCAAATCGTGACCCCAAACCCTAATAACGGTAAGTGTTGATTCCTGCACTGTTAGTACAATTAAATGATACAGAAAGCTTGCAAACACGGTTATGAACAAGGATATATGAATAGAATGGATTTATGATGCGTAAAACATAGAAATCAAATTTAAGTTTGGGATGCAAACTGTGATGTGTTTAGGCAATGATTCTTGATGTTTTGAAGGCTGCAAATGATGTTGTTGGCTTCAGGAGATGGCCAGGAAGTGATTAGAGTCTTTCAATGGCCTGGAATCGTCCTCTAGGGCAGAAATCAAATGCACACTTTTTATCCAATTTTGAGTTTTTGTTCTTTCTCCCTACGACTGCAACCCCCCCCCCCCCCCTTTTGATCTGTAATTGTTGTATACATATAGTAGACTGAATTAGGTCAATAAAATTGGCACGAATCTTGAGAAATAATGGAAATTGGATTTGAGTTGCTTTTGTATGATATCTTTCTATAACAAGCTTCAATCCAATCTTTTCCAACCCTAATGAGTCTTGCACGAATTGATCATCATGCTAGCTATACATAGACTCCAAATGTGCACAAAAATCCCAAGATTTGATTTGCTTTTATTATTTTACCATTTAATTTGATTTATTTTGATTTATTTTGATTTAAATGAATAAAAAATCAAAATAAATGATAAAAATAATAAAATAATAGGTGGAAAAGCTCAGTGGTCGTGGGTCTTATTAGAAACATGTTTCAAACAATAAAACATGGGCCCCTTTGGAAAAAATGTAAATTTGATCAATGTTGACTTTTGACAATTTTCCAAAAATTGTCAAATTTGACAATGCACAACTCTCTCAATTTTGACCCTAGGGGGGTGTGCTTGGACTTTTTAGAAAGCTTAGGATGTCCCCTAAACAAACATTTTGGTTTCATCTCAATTGGGTCTTCCATGTTCATGTATGGAGCTTTGACCCAAAAGTAGTTTTTGTTGACTTTTCAAAAGGACCTATAATGTAAAAATTCATATCTTTTGATGGGTGCATGTTGTGAACTTGTGGGATGAATATGAATTGTAGGGAATTGTATCCTATTCAAAATGAGCCTTGGATGTAAAATTTCTAATAAAGTATGAAGAAGTTATGTTTGGTCAAAGTTGGGTTGACTTTTCCTACAAAACCCTAATTTAGCAACTTTTGGGTTTTGATGAATTTGGAGCATTCCTTGAGGAATCGTGATCAACCCTTGATCAAATGATGGAAGTCACTTAAAAATGTTGATTTTGACCAAAAATCTTGAGGTTTGACTGTATGTGGGTCACAGTTGACTTTTGACCTAATACAGTCGATTCTCAAGCATTTGAGCAGTTGACTGAGCAAACTTCTTATGCAAGGCCTGAAACTTGGCATGGATGATCTTGGGAACATATTAAGACCTTGGAAATCATTTGAGCCCTTTGTGGTTCACACATCTTGATGAAAATGGAAACCCTAATTTGAGGTATACTGCCTTAGGAGAGAGTTTGTCTGGTTAACTCTTGGACTTCCTTGAGCAACTTGGGGACCTCAATTGACATTTGTTGAGCAAAATGGGAGGGAAAATTTTGGGGTACAACATGCAACAATTGAGATCAAACTCAAAACAACCAAGTCAGTTCTCCCACCGCGTTAGAACAACCAATTGTGAACTACCAAACTCAATAGTCGGAGGTAGAAGATCAAAAAGACAATGACTCATAGATGACAGTAAACTACCAACTCATAGTTGAAGGTAGAAGATAAAAAGGATACCAACTCATAGAGGATGGTAAAATATCAAAGGATATCGACTCATAGAGGATGGTAAAAGATCAAAGGATACACCAACTTTTACTGAAGGCAAAACTACCAACGTTCACTGATGGTAGAAAGAGAAAAGAATAACAACACCGACGTTCACTGACGGTGAGCTACCAACGTTCATTGAAGGTAGAGAGAAAAACATAGACGTTCACTAACGATGAACTACCAACTTTCACTGAAGTTAGCAAAAAGATGACAATCACCAACGTTCACTGATGGTGAACTACCAACTTTCACTGAATGTAGAGAGAAAAGAAATATCATCGCACCAACATTCACTGACGGTGAACTACCAACGTTCACTGAAGGTAGCAAAAAGATAACAATCACCAACATTCGCTGATGGTGAACTACCAACTTTTACTTAAGGTAGAGAGAAAAGAAATATCATAGCACCGACATTCACTAACGGTGAACTATCAACATTCACTGAAGGTAGCAAAAAGATAACAATCACCAACATTCACTGATGGTGAACTACCAACTTTTGGTGAAGGTAGAGAGAAAATAAATATCATAGCACCAACGTTCACTGACGGTGAATTACCAACATTCACTGAAGGTAGCAAAAAGATAACAATCACCAACGTTCACTGATGGTGAACTACCGACTTTCACTGAAGGTAGAGAGAAAAGAAATATCATAGCACCGATGTTCACTGACGGTGAACTACCAACGTTCACTGAAGGTTGCAAAAAGATAACAATCACCAACATTCACTCATGGTGAACTACCAACTTTCACTGAAGGTAGAGAGAAAATAAATATCATAGCACCGATGTTCTCTGACGGTGAACTACCAACGTTCACTGAAGGCAGCAAAAAGATAACAATCACCAACGTTCACTGATTGTGAACTACCAACTTTCACTTAAGGTAGAGAGAAAATAAATATCATAGCACCGGCGTTCACTGACGGTGAACTACCAACTTTCAATGAAGGTAGCAAAAAGATAACAATCACCAACATTCACTGATGGTGAACTACCAACTTTCACTGAGGGTAGAGAGAAAAGAAATATCATAGCACCGATGCTCACTGACGGTGAAATACCAATGTTCACTGAAGGTAGCAAAAAGATAACAATCACTGACATTCACTGATGGTGAACTACCAACTTTCACTGAAGGTAGAGAGAAAAGAAATATCATAGCACCGACGTTCACTGACGGTGAACTACCAACGTTCACTGAAGGTAGCAAAAAGAATAATAAGTTTCTCTAAAATTCTAGCGTTTCACCTAGAACAGGTCTCAACTTCTTCTTTAACCAAGGCATTCCTCCTGGAAAGGGTAATATATAAGTTGTCCCAAATAAAGATACTACCACTTGCTGTTATAGAAAGGATGGAAAAAGTGACTTTCTGGGGAAAGCAATATGGCTTCCTGGGGAAAGAAATATGACTTCCTGGGGAAAGCAATACAACTTCCTGGGGAAATGCCAACATATTCCTGCTGAGGAGATAAAACTTTTCTTGTGCCAAAATAAATGCACATTCTCAAACCAATGCTCAAAGCTTGCAGAAATCCAAAGTAATAATATTGCTGGGAAACAAAGATTCAAACCAGAAATAAACTGGAGTGAAATAGTCAAACAAAATACATCCTTTGAGAAATAAACTCAAGAGGGAAACCCAATCTATCCAGACAAAGAGCTGTACAGGAAGGCTAAAACAAAAATCTTCCACGAGGGATAACTCAGTGGGGAAATTAAAAGAGTATACACTTTCTGCTTAAGGCCGACACTCTATTAGAGAGAGGACAACACAACTCTGCAAAACAGGGTAATATGTCAACAAAATATTAACGAATGTGAATGAGCAATGATTTGCTAAATTTAACTATGCGTGATGTATGTATGAACGTATGAGTATCATCATGTATATGCTGACAAAACAGACATATAACACTGGGAGTAACTAGGAAAAACCAACTCAAGCACAATCAACATTCGGCTAAATCACATCCAAGATGAACATTCCATAAGAAAATAAGCACCAAACGAGGAAACAGAATCCTATTTCGCAGCTTAACTTCACTGGGAAGGAACATAATCTGGAAGTAAACAAATCATAGCGACAAAACAGTACAGATACAGGGATATAACATCCTTCACCAGGCTTCACCGGGGAATAGCACTCAGACTTCTGGGGAAACAAATGTTTTCATGGTCTGCACTTCTACTGGGGATTGCAATACTGATTTCAAATAAGGCAGATGTAAACTATATCGTCAAAACATCAACCGAGGATTTTGAGCTGACTTCATTGGGGGAACATCATATAGACTTCACTAGAGGAGATAACGCCTCAACATCGAGACATCAACTGGGGACCTCGTGCTGACTTTATTGGGGAGGCCAACACCACATCGAAGAGGGGAAACCAAGATACGTTCTTCAATATTGAGAGTAAGTATTGCACCAACTTTTCTGGGGAAAAAGTATGAAACCTCATGGGGATAACAACTTGGGGAGTTAAGAAGTCAAACATTACAGCAAGAAATCAATCGTATGGGGATTTTAAATCAAACCCAGCACTTGGCGGGTGAAAAACTAAAAAACTGACAAATGCCTCAATACTTCTTAAATAAAACATTGCCCTTGCCTGATTATCGGGAAATCAAACAAAATGCAAGTACTTCCGAAAGGGAGATGCTTCATAAATGAGTCAAATCTCAGCATGCACGGGGAGAAAAGACTTATATCAAATAGCGAAGCATTCACTGGGGAATCTTGGATTGAGTCTTCATATCATGCAAACTTATTCCAACAAAATATTCCCTGGGATAGCCTTCCTGGGGAATCAAGAAGTCAACATTATAGAAAAAAGGTCAAACTCATGGGGATTTTAAATCAAACCCAGCACTTGGCGGGTGAAAACCCAAAGGGTTGACAACTGTCTCAACACTTCTTAGAAAATATACTGCCCTGGTCTAGTTGCCTGGGAAATAAATACCAACGATAATGCCAATACTGCAGAAAGAGAGACATTTTGCAAATAGTTCCATCTCGGCACACCAAGGGAAAAAGACCTTTCGTCATATGAGGGATGACTTCACTGGGGAATCTGGGATAGAGGCCTCAGACCATGCAAACCCAAAAATAAAAAAAATGAGCCAAGACTTGACTGGGGACACTGGGATCACAGACCCAATACTGCACCTTATGCCAATTAGTATCGTCTTCAATATACAAAAATCACACGTATACCAGTGAAAATGACCTGATAAAAACCTTCCCGGGGGAAACAAAACTTCTCAAAATTACTAGAGTTCGTCCATTTCTGTGATCACCACTTTTGTTTTCTTCTTGAATCACAAAATCTAAAGTAAAAGTAAGTTGTAAATTCTTTTGAAAAACAATTTTGTTATTTGATCTTTTTGCTTTGAAAATTATTATTAATAATAAATGGAGTCTTTGTAAGCTGAATAAAATACGAATTACAAAGAGTTTGGTAAAAGCTCAAATTTTATTGATAGAATGGTAGTCTGCGAATGGCGAGACTCTAAGGATGATTACAAAGTTCAGAAAATGGTAATATATAATGGAAAAGATACATTGAGATACAATGACCATATTCCCTCTAATCAACTTTGAAATTATGAGCAGTAACTTCTGTTGAAGTATGGTGAGGATCCAAGAAGATTGTTACTTCAATGATCAAGTCTTGTTTGATGAAGTTACTTGCCAAGAAAGTCCCTAACTTTTGCCTAAGCTACCCTTGCGGGTTTTCAACTTAGCGGGAAATTTTATTCTGTTTATGACTCTAATTTTTGCCTAGACCGCCCTTCCGGGTTTTCGGCCTACCGAGATGCTCCTTTTTGCCTAAGCCGCCCTTTTGGGTTTTCGACTTAGCGAGCTATTCTTTTATCTCTTTAGGCAAAGTATTTCTTGACTGCATCAGCATTCATGGGAAGTTGGAACTCCTCGCCATCCATAGTTTCAAGAATTAATGCACTTCCAGAGAAGGCTTTCTTGACAACATATGGGCCTTCAAAATTGGGAGTCCACTTGCCCCTAGAATCAGTGTTAAAAGACATGATCTTCCTGAGCACGAGGTCGCCTTCTCTGAATTCACGAGGTTTGACCTTCTTATCAAAATCTTTCTTCATTCTCTTCTGATATAACTGCCCATGACACAAAGCCGTCATTCTCTTCTCTTCGATCAAATTTAATTGGTCAAACCTGTTATGGACCCATTCAGCCTCTGACAATTTGGTTTCCATTATCACACACAAAGAGGGAATCTCAACCTCGATTGGGAGTACTGCTTCCATTCCATACATAAGGGAGATCGAGGTAGCTCCTGTTGAAGTGCGGATAGATGTCTGATATCCATGTAAAGCAAAAGGGAGCATTTCATGCTAATCTTTATAAGTAACAACCATCTTTTGGATGATCTTCTTGATATTCTTATTAGCAGCTTCAACAGCCTCATTCATCTTCGGCTTGTACGGAGATGAATTGTGATGGACAATCTTGAATTCTTCACAAAGTTCTGTCATCATCTTGTTGTTCAGATTCAAGCCATTGTCAGTGATAATTCTGCTCTGCACACCATACCGACATATGAGATTATTCTTAATGAAGCTCACTACCACCTGCTTAGTAACATTAGCATATGAAGCAGTTTCCACCCATTTAGTGAAGTAATCAATTGCTACCAAGATAAAACAGTGTCCATTCGAAGCTTTGGGTTCTATCATTCCAATCATGTCAATATCCCATTTAGAGAAAGGCCACGGGGAAGAAATAACATTGAGAAGTGTCGGAGGCACGTGAATTTTGTCTGCATAAATCTGGTATTAATGTCACTTCTTTGCAAATTTGTAACAGTCAGATTCCATTGTCAGCCAATAGTAACCTGCCCTTAGCATTTTTTTAGCCATCGAATGTCCATTGGCATGAGTTCTAAATGAACCTTCATGAATCTCATGCATCAACATGTTTGCTTCGTGTATATCCATGCATCTGAGCAAGACCATGTCATAATTTCTCTTGTACAACACATTTTCACTGAGGAAGAAGCTTCCAACCAATCTTCTCAATGTCTTTTTATCTTTATTCGAAGCACCAATCGGGTATTCTTGAGTATGGAGAAAATGCTTGATATCGTAATACCAAGGTTTCTCATCTACTACCTCTTATGTTGTAAACACATGAGCGGGCCTATCCATTCTCCGAACTGTAATTCAAGGTATATCATTCCAAGTATTCACTTGATACATAGAAGCCATAGTTGCCAGAGCATCCGCCATTTGATTTTCGTCTCTGGGGATGTGATGGAGTTCAACTTTATTAAAGAAAGGTAACAATCTTCTAGCATAGTCTTTGTAAGGGATCAAGCCGAGGTGACGAGTATCCCACTCTCCTTTAGTTTGATTTATTACCAAAGGTGAATCGCCATACACATCTAGAATTTTAATTCTGAGATCAATAGCTTCATCGAGTCACATGATGCAAGCCTCATATTATGCCATATTATTAGTACAATCAAATGTCAATCTTGCAGTAAAATGAATGTGTGATCCATGCGGAGTGACAATCACAACACCAATTCCTTTACCATAAGCATTCACAGCTCCATCAAATATCATGCTCCAACAATATTTAGGATTAGGACCTTCCTCAGGAAATGATTCATCACAATCTTTCACTTTCAGAAACATCACATCCTCATCGGGGAAATCATACATCACAGATTGATAATCATCAACTGGTTGGTGAGCAAGATAATCTGCCAACATGCTGCTTTTAATAGCTTTTTGGGTGCGGTATTTGATGTCATTTTCAGATAACAGCATCTGCCAGCGGGCAATTCTCCCAATAAGAGCAGGCTTTTCAAAAATGTACTTGATTGGATCCATTTTGGAGATCAACCAAGTAGTGTGATTCAACATATACTACCACAAACGTTTTGGCGCCCAGGCCAGAGCATAATATGTCTTTTCCATCATGGAATACCGCGACTCACAATCAGTAAACTTTTTATTGAGATAATAAATGGCGTACTCTTTCTTCCCTGTTTCATCTTGTTGTCCCAGAATATAGCCCATGGAATTATCTAACACTGTCAAATACATAATCAATGGTCTTCCTTCAATAAGAGTGTTGTACCCCAAAATTTTCCCTCTCATTTCACTCAAGACATGCCTTCAAAGATCTTCAATTGCTCAAGGCTGACTAAGGATTGACCAGACAAATCCTCCTCTTAAGACAATAAGCCTCAAACTAGGTATTCAATTTCAAGAAACATGGTTGAGTCCCAAGGGTCCCAAATGTCCTCCATTTCCCTAATATGTCCCTAAGATCATCCATGTCAAGTTTCATGCCTTACACAACAAGTTTGCTCAATCAACTGCTCAAATGCTTGGAAATCAACTATATTAGGTCAAAAGTCAACTGTGGCCCAAATACTGTCAAACTTCAAGATTTTTGGTCAACATCAACATTTTGAAGTAATATCCATCATTTTATCAAGGGTTAATCATGATTCCTCAAGAAATGCCCCTAACTCATCAAAAGTCAAAAATGGCAATTTAGGGTTTCTATAGGAAAAGTCAACCAAACTTTGACCAGGCATAACTTTCTCATACTTTATAAGAAATATTCCAACCAAGGCTTATTTTGAAGAGAATCCAATTCCCTACAACTTCTCTTCATCCCTCAAGGTCAAGAAATGCATCAATCAAATGATACAAGTTCATACATTATAGGTCATTTCAAAAAGTCAACAAAAACACCTTTTGGGTCAAAGCTCCTTACATGAACATGGAATATCCAATTGAGATGAAACCAAATTTGTTGTTTAGATGACATCCTAAGTTTTCTAAAAAGTCCAAGAATACCCTTTTAGGGTCAAAAATGAGAGAGATATGCATTGCTAAAGTTGTCCACTTTTTGGAAATGTGCATGAAGTCAACATTGATCAAAATTAATTTTTTTTCCAAATGGGCCCATGTTTTCTTGTTTGAAACTTGTTCCTAAGATGGCCCACGACCCCTGAGCTTATCCACTTATTATTTTATTATTTTTATTGTTTTTTTTTATTTTTATTCATTAAAATCAAAATAAATCATTTAAAATAATGGAATAATGAAATTAAATCAAAGATTGGATTTTATGAGCACATTATGGATCCATGATCAGCTGGCAAATCATATAATTCGTGCAAGGGCTAATTGGATTGGAAAATATCATGATTTGACCTATTTTAGAAACAAAGTAAACAAGGCACAAATCAAATCTTTTCTCACCAATTTGCAAAGATTCAACATAATTTTGTTGACCTAATTGCTTCTACTATATATGCATAACAAACCCTGATCATACAAAGGAGGATTGGCCGTGTGAATTGAGGGAAAGAAACTCAAATTTTCGACAAGAAAGTGGTGATCGAATTTTCTTTTGCAAGGATATTCAAGGCGTTTCAAAGGTTGCAATTCAATCCTGGAAGCATTTGGAAGCTTCCTAGACCATTACCACGCCTCAACACGCCCAGAAATAGCATATCCACATTCACGGTTTGTTCTTCCTTCTTGAAATTGGTTTTTGAAATACACGCATGATAAATGATTTCTAAATATACAATCATGCTTATATGATCATTTAGAACATGTTTGCAAAATTAATTGTGTGTTTTGATTCATATTTGACTGGATTCCATTGTTAGGGTTTCAAGGTCCTTTTTAGAGTTTTTTGTTTCAGGGAAAATCATGGCCAAAGAAGGGTACCATTATACTCACGAGACCAAACCCAGTTGATCTGTATAATTAGATTTAATTTATATTTCCTGGTGGTGATTTTTGAGAATTGCAGGTTTGTAGCTACATCGTTGTCTGTAGGTAAAGGCCTTAGTCTAAAACGGCAGTCCAAACGAGGAAGACGATTGCATGTCCAAACCTGAGTGGCCCATTTGAATTTTGCACGCTTCTATTTATTACACTGACTTTTCATTACATATAATATATACTATTTGTTTATATTAATGATTAAACAATTGGCTCAGTGGTACAAGTGTAGGCTTTTCAGTGCGCGCGTGTAGGAGGTCAGGGGTTCGATCCCTACCTCCTACATGTTATTTTTCTTAATAATCCTTTGCAGATCCCATGCTATCCTTCCAAGCGCGCATAAAATAGGCCTCTAGATCATCATCCTTGGATCAATCAGCGCCCAGATCAAAGGCTTCCAATGAAGTTCCTCGTGGTGGACCCTCCTAGCGCAGCCTCACCAGATCTCACCTGGCCTTGGGCTCACAGGATTGGGCCTTTGCATAATTTCAGCAACACAACCCCAGTTTGGGCTCATACCCCCTCAGGCTTATTCTATTTCTCTTTTAATTTTATTATTTTTATTTTATTTAAATTAGTTTATTTATTTTGTTTAAATCAATTTTTTTCATAAAATCATAAAATCAACATCATAAAAAATAGGATTTAGTTTTTTTTCAATAAATTAATTTTTGTAAATTAATTAATTTCATCAACTTTAATTTGTTTCATTAATTAGAATTAATTAGAAAAGTTAGGTCAAACTTCAAATCTTTTTTTCACAAAAAATCCCAAAAATATTTTCAATGATCAAATTAGGGTTTTTTAGGGTTTTAAACTTATTTCAATTTTTTATTCTCACGCGTAATTATTTTTTCCGTACGATTAATTTTTACTATTTATGTAACTGCGCCAGGTTTGTAATAGCTTAATTAGGGTTTTATTTCCGCATTTTACTTTCAATCAATTCCTTATGTATATACACTAAAGCCTTGTAATAGCGTAGGACCTTTATTTCTCGCTTTTATATTTTATATGCTTGTATATAATTGCTAATAATCTAGGCGTGTATGCTTAATCAATCAATTCGTAGATCACTAAACTGCAAGATAAAATATCTGAAAAAAGCACACTGCTGCACACTTGCACCCTTAGGGTATACCTCACTTGGTTGCCTCAAAAACAGTGTCCATGTCCCTCGAACGTAGGGATATCTTAGAAAAGACCCTTAGTTTAAAAATCATCACATAAGATCATAGTCCCTTACTATCCCACGAGTTGCCTACGAGAAATAATCTTATGATGATAGTCCCTTCGAAATGCTAAGGTATCCTTACATGTTTCCTTCAATGACCATTATGTCCCTTTTGATAGTCCCTCAACATCTAACGACTAGGGTTACCTACTCACTAATAGTAGGATGACACAGTCTAAAGGATAGGAGGAAAGAACAGTCTTTTTGAGTAGGTAGATAACTGTTATGTACTTGCTCAAACAAATTTTTACACCACACTTTCAAAACACTTTTCAAACTAAAGTTTTCAAAAAAACACTCTATCACACCCTTGAGGACTGATACAAGGGTTACAATAAAGTGAATTGCCGTACTAAGGCATTTTCAAAGCTTTTCAAATCACATCAACACAAGCAATTTTTAAAAGATGAGCAGGTACTTAAGAGCCCATGGAAAACCATGGATGGAAATGGTGCTAATACCTTCCCTTTTCATAATCTACCTACCTTACTCAAATCTCAAAAAAGGTCTTTTTCTGTTCTTTTCACCCTTTCCTTTGTTGGATAAAAGAAAAGTCGGTGGTGACTCTTGCTTACCGCGACATCTGTGAATATAAAATGCAAAACCAGTATTTAACAGTCGGTTCTGCCACCGTATCACAAGGAGGGAGCAAGATAGGAGGTTCAAGCATATACTCTTTAATACTTTCAAATGCCCTTTGGCAGTCATCTGTCCATACACAACCTTAATCTTTCTTTAACAACTTAAAGATCGGTTCACACGTTGCAGTCGTGTGGGAAATGAATCTAGAAATATAATTCAAACGCCCGAGGAACCCTCTGACTTGATTTTCAGTTCTCGATGCTGGAAATTCTTGAATTACTTTGACTTTATCAGGGTCAACTTCAATCCCTCTCTGGCTAACAATGAAACCCAACAATTTCCCTGACTGAACACTGAAGGTACATTTATTTGGATTCAAGCGGAGACGATACTTCCTCAAATGCTGAAACAACTTCAATAAATCTTCTACATGCCCTTCTTCAGTATGGGATTTAGAAATCATATCATCAACATATACCTCAATTTCCTTGTGCATCAGATCTTGGAATAGGGTTGTCATATCCCTCTGGTACGTTGCACCAACGTTCTTCAACCCGAATGGCATCACGCTGTAACAGAATGTTCCCCAGTGTGTGATCAACGTTGTTTTTTCCATGTCCTTAGGAGCCATCCTTATTTGATTATACCCGGAAAATCCGTCCATGAACGAGAAAACTTTGAATTTTTCTGTGCTATCCACTAACATATCAATGTGTGGCAATAGAAAATCATCTTTTGGACTAGCTTTATTTAGATCTCTGTAATCTACGCACATGTGAATTTTTTCGTCTTTCTTCGGTATTGGGACAATATTGGCAATCCACTGAGGGTACACTGATGTCACAAGAAAACCCGCATTAATCTTCTTTAGAATTTCTTCTTTGATCTTCACTGCCATATCTGGGTGAATTCTTTGCAACTTCTGTTTGATTGGCGGGCACTCTGGCTTCAGCGCCAAATGGTGCTCTACAATATTTGTATCTAGACCAGACATATCTTGGTACGACCAAACAATAATATCCACATACTCTTTCAATATCTCAATCAACCTGCTCTTCACATCAGGATGCAGTAAGGCTCTAATCTTGACTTCCTTCGGATCTTCTTTTGAACCCAAATTGATTACTTCCAAAGGCTCTTTGTATGGCTGAATGGCATTCTCCTCACGCTCAAGCAACCGTGAGACCTCTTCCAGAATCTCATCATAGTCCTCTTCTTCGGCCCCATACATAGGACATTCAGAGTTGGGAGAGGGTGCAGGGTAATTGTATTCAACGGGCTTTTTAATTAATCTGCACATATGATTTATGATTTCTTTTAGAAACTGACACATATAACAAGTGATCATGCAGATTGAATTTCAGTTATTATTTATTTTAAAAGGTTTTTTCTGATTACCATTTTCCAAGAAAGAAGCAAAAAACAAAAATACAATTTGGGAAACAAAGACAACTTTTATTATTGATTTTAAAAGTCAAAGCAAATAGATAAGCCCATACAATATTAATACTTTCACCTTGGGAAGAGTTAAAGCTTTGCAAAAAGATTAACAAAAACAAATAACTTCGAAACATGTGTGCAAGAGGAAACATCAATGGTGATCCAGTTCTGAACCCTAACTCCGTGCGTCACATAATTTGGCATTTCTGGCCCTGTTTCATCTTCCATAATGGCATTAATCCCGAAAACAGTTGGATTAAGATAACCCCCGCTACGAAAGATATCATGATACTTGCCTTCAGCAGACTTCGGCTTCATGCTCTTACCTTTATCATTCTTCACAGAGAACCCCAAGCTAGCTCTATTCTTGTTTACAGGTGGATCAACAATTTGTTCCCATACTTCATTATGGCCATTATGCACAACCTGCTGAGCATCCTTAAACGAAGCCATAGAATTCTCATTTCCTCTTATATTATCAATGGATAAAGCTTGGAACTTGGTTTCAACAACAGCTTCATCCGCCTCCACAATGCTGAAAGAGGATAAATGAGATATCAATAATGCATGTTCTCCATTTATAATTACCACTTTTACTTCACGCACAAACTTCAACTTTTGGTGTAAAGTAGAAGTGACAGCCCCTGCCTCATGTATCCACGGTCATCCCAACAAACAACTGTAAGCGGGTATAATATCCATGACCTGGAAAGTAATCTGAAACAAATGTGGGCCTATATGAATAGGCGAGTCCACTTCACCAATAACAGATTTCCTTGATCCATCAAACGCTTTCACAATAATTCCACTTGGGCGCATGGGCGTTCCTTGATATTTCAACTTCATAAGTCTGCTCCTTGGTATAACGTTCAATGCAGATCCATTATAAATCAGCACATTGGATAATGAATCATTCTTGCAGTTCATAGAGATGTGGAGGGCCAGATTGTGATTCCTTCCTTCATCGGGCAGTTCATCATCGTAGAAACTCAAGTTATTACATGATGTAATGTTCCCTACCACACTGATGAATTGGTCTACACGCATATCACTTTCCACAAAAGTTTGTTCCAATACCCTCATCAAAGATTCTCTGTGAGCAGTGGAGTTTATCAATAAAGCCAAAATAGATATTTTTGAAGGAGTCTGCAGTAGCTGGTCTACAATTCTATAGTCTCTCATCTTGATTATCTTCAAAATATCATCCACCTCTTTTTCTAGCGTAGCCCCACTAGATTCACCCGTAGTCTTCTTGGGTTCAACATTTTCAACAATTTTCTTTCCAGTACTAACATCTACAAGAACAACTGGTGCAAATACACGATTGTTGTGGGTCACTCTGCTAGTCTCAGCAATATTTCCAACATTATGCATTGGTTGGATGGGAACTTCCACACCATCCTCTAAAATTGTAGCATTATATTTGTAGGGTACAACCTTGTCTGACTTGTAGGGGACAGGACCCGGTAAGCTAATCACCAATGGAGTAATAGCTGGCTTGCCATGATATTCAACTTCAAAATGGGTGGGTGTACCAAAACAAGGCACAATAACATTTACTCCCTCTTCAATACATTCAGCCATTATAGAGTCATCTCTGGAAAACATATCTACATCTGAGGAGAAGAACTCATCCGTAGAGGCATACTCATCATCTGACTCTTCTTCAGCCAAACAAACCTCAATCTCATTAACCTCATGGTAATCATCCCTTTGGCCTGTAACCTTGATAGTTCCATTATCTAATAATAACTGAATACCTTTCCTTACAATTAAACATCCTCGGGAGTCCCGACAGCAAATTCAGCAAGATCCATACTGATGTTCTACCTGACCAGCCATGTGGCAGAAAGTAGCATGCAATTGTACAAGATCCTCATTCATATATTCCACATCCAAGATTCTGAACTCTCCAGGACATCCAAAAACCATTTTTACTTCCTCTTTATACTCTGCCATAGGCCTGATTATTTGGATGAGGCCCTCATCCATCATCTCTTACAAATCAGCCTTTATCTTGTCACAACCCTGTATATCTGAACTGCAAATAGCACAACCAACATGGTCATGCGTATAATAGCTAAATTCATAGAGGTCTGCATGCATTTTTACCAAATCTCCTCTAACCAATTTAATATCAAAAATCCGGAAATCGCCTGGACAACTGGCCACCATGTTCACAACATTTGCTCCTTCATGCTTTGGCAAAGGATTATCTTTCACATTAGGGCCAACATTTTGAAGGATAAGATACCAGACCTCACTAATTTTTGTACTTCAGTTTTCAAAGGATAGCAGTTCTCAACATTGTGCCCTGGTGCTCTCTGATGAAAAGCACATGTTTGGTATGTCTTGTAATACCAAGGCAATAGTGATGGTATAGCGGGAGGTGGTCTGGTCTGAACCAACTTCTTTTGAATTAACACCAGGAGTAATTCTTCATAGCTCATAGGGATAGGGTCATAACTCACCCTTCTCTGATTATACCCTTGATTCCCCTGATGGGATGGTCTCTGATAAGCAATGATGGTTGGAGCTACACCAATAACTAGAGTTACTGAGGCGACTTGTTGATGACGCTGATAATTTCTTATAGGAGGATTAACCTTCCTTTCTTGCATAATAGCATTTGTATCTCATTCCTTCTTTTTGGCAAACCCATAGGATGACTTCTTCGTACTTCCGGAACTTTCACTTTTTGTTAAACGTCCCTCTCTTACAGCCTCTTCCAAACGGATACCCATGCCCACCATTTTAGTAAAGTCACTTAGCGCACTCGCTACCATCCTCTCATAGTAGAAAGCACCCGGAGTCTTCAGTAAAATCTTAGTCATCTCCTTTTCTTCCATGGGAGGAATCACTTGGGCGGCTACCTCACGCCATCTCTGTGCATATTCTTTGAATGATTCCATGTCCTTCTGGACCATGGCCCTGATTTGATCATGGTCAGGTGCCATTTCCATGTTGTATTTGTATTGTCTGGTAAATGCTTCTCCTAAGTCGTTGAAAGTATGGATATTGACATTGTCCAAACTCATATACCACTTTAACGCAGCACCAGTCAAGCTATCCTGAAAAAAGTGAATCAACTGACGTTGATCATCAGTGTGGATAGACATTCTTCTTATATACATCACAAGATGAGCACGAGGACAAGTGTTGCCCTTGTACTTCTCGAATTCCGGGACTTTAAACTTCGCAGGTATCTTGACATTCGGGACCAAGCATAAATCATTCACATTTTGCCCGAACAATTCCTTTCCCCTGAGGGCCTTCATCTCCCTCTGCATCTTGTCAAACTGATCTTGAAAATCATCCATTCGATCATAGAGACCTAATCCTTCACTTGGTGTAGGAAAAGGACGATACATATCATCATTAGAAAATGGGACCATATTCACCGAAGGAGGTGCAGCAGGAGTAGCATGCACCACAGGAGGTGCAAGAGTAATAGTAGTCTGAACAACTGGAGTAACTTAAGGACCAAGATTGAAACCTTCAGGCACAAAGTTCTCTGACATTCCCCATGGACAACCTTGAGGCATGCAATTTTTAACAACAGCTGGAATGGCAGACACGGGAACAGTCGGAGCTTCAGTAGTAACCTTTGTCTGTTTAGGTTAAACACTCGGTGGCTGATTCCGAGTAACCACCAGAGATTCCATCAGAGCATTGAGATTGGACACGCCGGCCTTCAGAGCAGAAACTTCCTCGTGTAGCTCGCGATTCTCTTGTTCTAAGTTGTCCATCTTCCTTCTGAAATTAGCTCGAGTATTGTAGTGGTGAGACAGCTTGCTAAACAAAGTAAATAAGCTTGGTAAGACACCTGGATATGCATAATAAATGCAAGAAATATGTGCAATATGATGCATGATATGAAATGCACATGATTTATTTTATTATTAATATTTCAAGGGACTTAAAGATTTATAGACACGTTGCAAATATCAAAGTAATAACACAATTGAAATACTGAAAAATTTTATTATAATAACTTCAAAATGGATTAAAAGTTTCAATGATCCCAAGTACAAGATGAAAATAAAGTCTAAAACCCTAATAAGTAAAGCAGAATGGAGATCACTCTATACGCTGGTGTTGTACCCCAAAATTTGCCCTCCTCTTTTTACAAGAAATACAATGGTGAAACAACACTATTAAAAGGGTTAAAACATGAGAAAGATCTTTGAGTAAATTAGGGCAGACAACTCTTAGTTACTTGATCAAACTTGCAAAACACACTTGCCTACTTTCAAAACACACTTCACAAACACAATTTCCAAAACAACTTTTAAAACCTTGAAACATCTTTTCAAAAAGACAAACACCTTTGTAAATCATTCGAGTAAAGAATTGTTACAACGGTTGCCTAGACAAGGCATCTTTTTCAAAACATTTTCAAAACCACACACATAAAGCACCATTTCAAGCAATTGAAAAACAAAGGCAAGTGATCTAAAACAAGTAACTAAGAGCCCATGGATAACCATGGATGAAAAGGGTGCTATCACCTTCCCTTTTCATAATCTACCCCCCGAACCCATGAAAACATCTCAAAGGTCTTTCCTGTGCTTTTTGACCTTTCCTTAGGATAAATAAAAAGTCGGTGGCGACTCTTGCTAAACCGAACAAGTGAGAATACAAACGCAAAACCTCAAGTCAGTTCTCCCACCGTATCACAGTTGGCGCTTCCCTGTAAGCCTGGCAATCTGAGCCTTCAACCTCTGGTTTTCTTCCACATATCTGGTGGCAACCTCCTTCCAATCACCTGAATTATGAAGTGAGAAACTAACATCTGACTGAGGCTTAGGAGAAAATAAACCCCCTTGCCTCTCCATCATCTCTACAGCCTAACTCTCAAGAATCTCAATCAAGTCGTCTTTCTCCTTCAAGTCGGCTCTATAGGAAATCTCTAAAGTTTGGAACTTATTCTTTCAAGCATCCTTTTCCTACTGCATCCTGACCAAAGCAATCTGTATCTCTTCCACATCATCCAATAAGGGAGGAGTGGTCTTCACAAACAAATCAGGCATAGGTGCTTCCCGGGAATACGACATCTTCAACTGAATAGCTCTCGTTTGGACCCACTGAAGATAAGGCTCCAAAGAAACATCCCCTTAGGTCCCAAGTCTTTCCTACTCTTCCTATGAATGTGACTCCAGGCCTTCGCAATCTTCTCCCTATATTCCTTATGGTCTTCTCCCTCCTTCAGGAAGAAACTACTCAAATGAATACTATTTGGTTTATCCCTCATCGGATAACCAAGTTGTCATCGTGCAAGAACAGAGTTGTAGTTGATTCCTCCCTTTGTACCAAGAAGAGGTACATTGGGGAAACTACCACAACTGTCAACAATCTCTACATCATGGTAAGCCCGATGATACCAATCAATATCTGAGTAAGTAAGTGCCATGATCTTAGGAGCCCAATGGGGTTCCTTTCTGACATCCCAGAAAGCATCAGACTGAGGCATATGAGAAATAAACCACCAGTACAACAGAGGCGTGCAACAGATAATCATCCCCCATGATAAAAATTCTGAAGATGAATAAAGTAATAAGCATCACCCAACAATGTAGGAACTGTGTTTCCAATCATGAAGATACTGATAGCATTAATGTCAACAAACTTATCCACATTAGGAAATAAAAACAACCCGTAAGCAAGTAGAGCAAAGATGGCCTCAAAAGTGATTGTACTCTTCATCCTAACAAAGTAACGAGCTTTCTCCAATAAGAACTGAGCTGGTAATCCTCTAATCCCTCCTTTAGTAGTCATATGGGCTTCAACCTCAGACTTACCCAGATGGATCAAAGCAGCAATCTCGTGTGGTTTTGGCTCACCCTCCAAACCAGTAAAAGGAACACGATCGGTAATAGGTAAATCCAACAGATAAGAATAATCCTCTAGTATAGGCATCAAATGATAATCAGGGAAAGTAAAGCAATGATACATCGGATCATAGAACTGGACCAAGGTCGAGAGAATACCCTCCTTCATCCTAAGCTTCATGAGAGGAATGATGGATCCATACTTCTTCTGAAAATCTGCAGAACACTCAATCTCGGGAATTAGACTGATCAACTCATCTATCTTAGGATCTTTAAAACTGTATTTTTCAGTCTTTGTTTTTCCGGAATCCATGGTCAAAAGGTACCTGAGATATTCACAAATGGTCAAATTTCAAGTCCCTTGAAATGAAATTTCTTCAAATGATGCTTATGAGTGCATGGATACATGATGCAACAATCACACACAAGATCACAAACATAGGGTTTATAGGTTCAACGTCACGAGCATGAGGTCGAAGGTACTACCCATAAGGTATGGTCTAAAAGTTATCACCTGTCGAACAAGGTTCTAGAGGTTCCCAGAGTCTACATCCTTCCTTCGGATATTACCAACTTCTCGATTAACTCGGTAATTAGTAATATACTCAAGAAAAACTCGTCCGAGCATAGTATCGCGTGACATCTATTTCCGGATTACTCTGTCATAGCTTCCTCACTACACCTAAAAGTCCAATATGGGTTAGATATTTTATGATTCTCAGCTTCAGCAGGCTCCCGAGTCGAAAGCAGTACGTCTTCCCAATTACTTGGTAAACGACACTACAGTCAAAGGGGCCTCCACTGAGTGGGAGATCTCATGCCTCCTTTTTTGGGATTACTCTCTCAAAGTTAGCATGACTATACCGCCCGTACTATCTTAAAGTTTATCCAAGTACGGGTATAGGACTTATAAGTAATCACCGAGCACCCTGAAAACTAGGAAAATCCAGACAAACAGATATACAACATATAATATATAACAAATAATAGCACATATATAGATATAAACAAATATAGGTTTAACCCACTTGGGGATGGACCAGCAAGAGGTCAATCTTTCCCCATTGAAGTCACCATTTTTTCTATAGCGGTAGAAATGTTTAAGACGAAGCCATTGGATTGAATAGACTTACACATATCAAAATGAAAAATCGCCACCGCGCTTTATTGTTTCCAAAGGAATGGGAAAAGAGCGAATAACCCAAAAGAGGACGGAATGATTCAAGGTAAGGGGTTGGTTATGCAAAGGGATGGTATTAGAACCCTAAACATCTACGGTACTCCACAGGAACCTCTTTATAAATCTTTATATTTTGGCTATAAAATGTTGTATAAAAAATAGATAGTGGAGGTGAGAAAAGAAGTATTTTTTATGATTTTTGCACCCGCCGCGGTTGCGAACCTTTAGTGCCTACGTACCACCTAACGTGCAATAGGGGATCAGGGTACACGTAGTTCACCTTTAAAAAAATTTAAAACACAAGTGTGTTGGTTAATTTTATGAGATAAGAAATCATCGCCATTGTCCGTGTGGAAAACATACTTACTACCCACAATCATGAGAAAGGACAATTTGCATCATCTCAAAGTGAAGGATATGGCTTGGATTTTAAAATCAACAATGCCTCACTCAACACCCAAGTGGAAAACATCTCACTTTGCTACATATTGTAGAAGCATAGTTGTTTGCATCACTATAAATATTGACAAGAGTCCAATCTTTTGAGAAAAGTTTTTAAAGTAAAAAGCCAAAGTGGAAAAATGGTTTGAAATGAGATTGATTGACTTTTAGTCTTCTCACAAAAAATGTCAAAGTATAATTTAAGTTGATTGAAGTTTATTTATGAAAAGGTTTTGAAAATGTATGGACCTAGGTCCAAGTTTATTATGAAAGTGTTTAAAGTTTTAAAAACAATAAGAGTTTTCAAAAGGAGAGAGAAGATTTTTGAAATTAAAGAAGATGGGAGGAGAAGAAGAGACTATCCTAAAGCAGGAGGTAAAAGCTAGGGAGAAGAACTATCTAACCAACAAGAAGCCAATACTTGACATTATGAGTCAAGATAGAATTTCCATTCTTTGGATTGAAACCAAGCAAGCAAAGATACTAAACCTCTTGAGGGAACCAAACTTCAAGTGTATTAAGTCTTCGCAAAAAATTGTGCAGAGTAACGACTGTATATGGGTGAATTCCATATTACAAACAAAGTATGTAATCACAATAACCAGCACACAAAACAAAGAAACAACCCAATGTTCTGAGGTAAACCTCAAGAACTCCAGACAAAATATCAATTAAGGTCACAAGGTCTCCAACATAGGCCAAGGTTTCTAATCCTAAATCCAAGAAGTCCAATACTCCATAATGTCAAGGATAGTAACCAAATAGTCCAAGTATCATTAAAGTTTTTTTTGTTTATGTTAATTATTATGTATCTTAAAAAAGAAAAGAAAAAATCAAGTGAGCAAAATAAAAATGACAAGAATATAAAGGGGCTCAAGTGAGCAAAGATGAAAAATAGCATGAAATGTATATGCTAAAGTAAATGGTGCATAAAGTAAAGAGTATAAAATAAAGCATAAAGTAAAAGTATAAAATAAAATCAATTGTCAATAATTAGTGGTTAGTTGGATGACCATCTTGAATCTTACATTTGGAATTCATTTGAGGATTGGTAGAACCAAATCCTCTACACAATGAATTGCATTTGCTTTATGTTAAGTATATCATCCACTTAAGAATCCTCAATGTAACATATAATGATCAATGATGTTTAAGTGATCCACGTTGACCAAAATTGATGAAGATCCATCAGAAGATTGGTAAAACCAAAGCCTCTACACAATGAATCTCAAGGTTATTGGATCAAAGGGTTCAAATTAACATCTTGGGCTTGCAATTATAAGTTTGGCCACGAATGATCATTTTCTCTAATCGGGACAAAATTTAGCGCTATGTTAAGCAATCTTAAGTGGACTTATATATAAGTGGCACCTATTTTGAGACCGGTCAATAGTAATCTATGCAACATCTGTTTTGAGACATGATATAGATATCATTCTCCAATAACACTTAGTGCAATAAGAAAGGGATGAGATGAAGAAGGGTGGGAAATAATATATAAACCACATTTGAATTAAAATTTAATCAAACTATTATTAAAATTATTCACTCATTTTTATGGACTTAAACTCAACACCATGGATCCAATGATGTTAACAAAGTTCATGATAAAAAATTCAACCCAAGATCATCCAGAAAATAATCACAAAATAATATTACATTTAATATTTATGTTGAAAAGGGTTTAAAAATGAATAAAAATGAAAATAAACAAAAAAAAAATATCAACTATATTCAAATTGATTCATAATAAGAAATAAGGTCATAGAAAAATCAGAAATAGACTCAAATATTTTTATAAAATTTTTGGTAATTTTTTAAAGTCAAACTATTTTTAAACTAATTAAAATTGCTCAAACAAATAGAAAATAGATCAAAAAATAATAAACATCAATATAAAATTTCATAAAATTTTCAAAAAGTCAGAAATATGTAAAATGATATTTATGAATTTTTTTAGAATTAAAAAAAATATCGGAAAGTATTTTTAAAGTAATTAAAAGAAAGAAAATAATGCAAAAATATAAAAAAATATCAAATGTCAAAATAAAAATGTGAAAAAATAGTCATGAGATCAGAAATAATTCAAAGTATTTTTGTGAATTTTTTTCACAATTTTTGGATAAAAAATAAAAGAGTTATGAATTTTTGAAAACTAAATCAATTGAAATATAAAATCAGAAAATAAAATAAAACCAAAAAGATGTGGGTCATCAGATCATAGTCAAAACGCGTTAGTAAGCTGATCCAATGGACCAGATGCGCTGTGCTTGATATGGACCTTAGTGAGATACGCATAGGATCAGAAAAAAAGGCAACCAATGAAATTAAAACGTTTGGCACGCTATCATTGACTGAGACGAGACATGTCATCGTCTTCAACCTCCAAACGCCCTACAATGGAGATTTTGTGAGATCCTTCAAATGGAAAAATTAGGACCCCAGACTAATATCATTGGATTCGTCTCTTCAAGACGATCCTAACATCACCATCGCGCCAAATTTATATAAGGTATCAAAGAGATATAAATCAAAAACCCAAAAAATAGCGAGCACCTTCAATTTGAGATTTCTCTCTCAATTCTCAATGGATTTAAAAATTGTAAGAAGCACAAGAATCAAGAGAAGGGGTAGAATAGGTTGGTGGTTTATTTGGATCCAAATGGTGGAGAACTCTACATTTTCTAAGTTCAAGAAAGATGCTCTGAAACTGGACTTCTGTAGCTTGAATTATGGCTCGTTTTTCTTGGTTTAAGTGCTGGAGAGTTTGTATGATGCTTAAGGATGATGAATGTGCAAAGAATTTTGGAGAAAGAAGCTTAAATCTCATAAAATGATTTCAAAAAAGATGGGTTCGTGTGAGGTTTTGGCAGGGTGTTTTTGGCTCTCAAAGATTAAGGAAATGAATGGGGAATGACCCTCTATTTATAGGGAAGCTGATGGAACATCCAAGCGTGTGAAATGATGAAGTTTGGAGGGAAATCGTGTGAAGTTGCAAACAAGAAAAGTGTGACTTCTATTTTAATCAAAACTCATTCAAACCTTGCGTTTTTCTATGCTAATCACTTCTGAAAGTTCACTAAACATGTTTAGAAGAAAAAACGCACAGCAATTTTGTGTTTAGAAGCCAAATGAAGGATTTCAAATTCTGACTTTTGCAGAAACCTCAACACCAAGTTACCACTTTTGAAACAATGTCATTCTCAGCTCAAGGGATCTTAGGGCATGGTTCTTGATGCTTTAGAAAGATGAGATTACAAGCTTTGCAATGGAAAAATAATAGAATCAAATGGATGTTTGTGATGAAAGTTGCAATGAGTCAAAGTTGGGAAAAAGAGGTTGAATTTCCATACTTAGAAATATTTCAAGTTTTTTCTTCAAAAGTGACCTATATAATGTTTTGCATCCAAACATGGCCTTACTTTTGGAATTTGCTCTTGACCAAAAAAGATGGAATGAAATAGACCTCTTGAATGACATTTTTAAATTTGAACCATTCAAAATCTCCAAAAATTGAGAGAGTTATGAATTTTGAAGTTAGCAAAAAATCATGAAATGGCCTATAATCGTTTGTATCCTTAAGGCATCCTCCATCCATTTACTCACTTTGCACATAAAATAAGGAATAAAGATCACATCCTCAAGATCATTATGGAAAAATAGTAGGCTCAAGGTGATAAAAATTGACCAAGTTATGATCATTTGAAGTCACACATGGGAAGTTGGGGGTTCATCTGGAGGACTTGTAATCTTTCTTCATCATCAAGTTTCTTCCACATGAAAAATCCTTTAAAATTTTGAAGTGATTTTTTAATAACCATTTAGAGAGAAGGATGTCTTTGTAATCACTCAAAAATACCAAAAGATGAGAAAGATATACTTCTTTGAAGTTCAAAACCCTAGCTCCTAGATCAAGAAAATGCTTTGAGGAACTTTGACAATTTTAAACAACCTTCTTGTACCAACACTTTTTCTTTGTAGATAGAAGTTATTGAGGATGATAATGTGAACTCATAGCAACCAAAAACACTTCCATATCTTGAGAATTGAGAGAAATATGCACTTGTGACCAATGGGAACAAGGCCTTGTCCCACCATGACAACTTCTTCAATCAACCCCTTGTACTTTTGAATCAATCTTGATAACTTTGAAATGTGGTGAACCAAAATAAACCTTTCCATTCCATTTCTTTCAAAACAACTTCAATGGTGAGGTTTGAATTTCTCAAGCTTTATTGACTAGGGCATGGAAATAAACTCATGAACCCCTGGATCAACTTGTTAAGCCACATTGCCTTTACCTACATTACTAACAAGTAAGACAAACCAACATTGCATTTTATTAATTAAAAGTAAAGTCAAAACGAAACATGCATGATCACAAAAGAAAAACAAGTCAAGGTACTTGGTGATTCCTCAAAGAGCAAAGCTAAAGATAGGGAGGAGAACCAAAAGCCCTAATGTGATCTTGTTTTGATTGAATCAATATGGTATGATGAAGGGATCTTAGGGGCAAAAATTGGGGTACAACAGTTACTTATTTGTTGTTTTTACCTTTTGAGGATGTTTTGGAACGATCTCCTCGATTTCTGAATCTTCTGGGGTTATTTTGTATTTTCTTCCAGATTTGCTCGATTCTTATGGAAAGTAGAGATAGTTCATCCTTGTCATTAGAGTCTTTTTCATCAGAGCCTCATGTACTTTCTAATTTGGCTTGAAAGGATTTATTCTTTATGGATTTCACTCTTTCTGATTTGGACTTTAAGGCAATGGATTTTACTCGTTTATAAGGTTGATCTCCTTCTAGTTCAATTTCATGACTTCTGAGGGAGCTGACCAATTCTTACAGGCTGATGGTGTCTAGATTTTTAGGGAGCTTAAGTGTTATGACCATAGGTCTCCATTTCTTTGGAAGACTTCTGACAATTTTCTTAACATGGTCTACAATGGTGTAACCTTTGCTCAGAACTTTCAGTCCAGCTACAAGGGTTTGAAATCTGGAAGATATAGTTTTGATGTTTTCGTCATCTTCCATTCTGAAGGCTTCATACTTCTGAATTAGAGCTAGCGCTTTTGTTTCTTTGACTTCTGTATTTCCTTCATGAGTCATTTTGAGAGAATCAAAAATGTATTTTGCAGTTTCTCTGTTTGTGATATTCTGGTATTCATTGTATGAGATAGCATGGAGAAGGATTGTCCTGGTTCTGTGGTGCTTCTTAAACTGTTGTTTATGATCTTCAGTTATTTTGCTTCTAGGAACGGGAAAAACTTTTGCTGAGACAGGTGTAGTGTAGCCGTATGTGATAAGATCCCAGAGATTCATATCATAGCCTAGAAAGAAACTTTCTAATCTATATTTCTAGTAATCGAATTTTTCTCCATCAAAGATTGGAGGCTTAGCATTGTAGCTATCTTTTTCATTTGTGCTGGTAGAAGTCATTAAAAAAAATTTATCACCCTGAATCTCTCTACACAATTAAGTGTTTGATTTGAAAATCAATAACAGAGTCGAAGCTCTGATACCAATTGAAGGTAGAGAATAACACAAGAAGAGGGGTTTGAATTGGGTTTTTAAAATCTTTTGCAAAACTGTTTTGGCTACTCAGCACACAACTGAATAATAAGTACAATGAAAGCTATAAGAACACAGTTATATTTATACAAGTTCACCTTAAGAATAAGGTTACGTCTTGTCCACCCGTCAAGGTGATTTCTCCTTTGAAAATGTATTAATCCACTAATCCTGAAAAATTACAAACAACCTCTAAGAGTCTAGAAAGACACCTTAGCCCTCTCAAGTATACAGACTAGAAAATCACTTGAGGAAAATAATTGTTTGAAAATTACAATGAAAAGTTTATAGATTTCTTCTTTGATAAGCAGGATAAACACAAGTTAAAACAATATCTAAACACTTAAAATATGACTTTTTCTTTTGAAATTTGTGCGCTATATTTTTTCTTGATAGTTTTGTGATTTGGAGTGATGATGATGTGCTCTGTATATAGGTCTTCAAAAAGAGTCTGTTGGAGAAATTTAGGAAAGGAAGAATGAATGGTTGTAATGATGTTCATTTTTCGTCACTCTATTTTAAGAAGAATTTGTGCCTTTAATCATAATAATGATGCATAGAAGACGCATTGAATCCTTTGTCTGATTCTATCTGTAGAGACTTTGATGCTTCTGATATTTTGATGTTTCTGGAGTCAGCAGTCAATGAGCAGAGCTACTTGTTGCTTCTTATCAGAATTTGATTTCCATCATAAACATGAGCAAGACTTCTGATGATGCTTTGTATGATTGCCCTTTTCTTCAGAATCAGAAATGATACTTTTAACTAAGTTGTACGCTATCCTTTCTTCAGAAACTCTACACATATGCTTATGATATTTTCTTTAGAAGCGTTGGTCAGATAAAATTATTTTCCTGCATGTAAAGCTTAGAGCACAAATAATTTCATATAGTATATTTTTGTTATCATCAAAACAACAATTTGTTTAGAAACACTTTTTTGTTCTAACAGGTGCAACATTTATGGGATGATGGAGAGATATGAGTAGAGAAACATGGTTGGTCTTGGAGGCTTCAAGTATATATTCAAATATGTTGTATGGCTCTTATTGATCTTTTGTAGAGTTTCTTGTATTTTAAGCTTATGACTTTGTATAAGTACTTATAGCTTTGTATAGTTTGAAATCAAATATAAAGAAAACTTGTGTACCAATTTGGTAATTTGTAGCTCTCTGTGTAACTTGAGTTCAAATGTTAATAAACTTGTATTAATTCAAATTATCATCCTTCATCTCATTTGTCTTTTTGATAACTTTCAGATTTTGCCTTTTAATTTGTATTAAATGATGATAATATGAATGTAATGTAGTACAAATGTGATGGTTAGATCGTGAACCTGGCTTCTAATCCCTTCTATTTTGCAAGTTTAAAACTAAATTGCTTTGGTTATCTTGCAAAATAAGCAGACCATTTTTAACATGACAGTGATGCAAAAAATCAAGATCTAAGTTTGACACCATTTTCTTTTCATCTTGACAGATGAAAGATTTGAATAATGGAAGAAATTCTAAGATGAATTATTATTTTGTCTAAAAAAGAATGAACAAAATGAACAAAATGGAATGTTTGCGGGGTAGGACTAATTAAAACAAATTGGATCCAAAGGCCTTAATGAATGGATGAGATTGATGATACCTAAAGATGCAAAAGATTGGATAAGCAAGTCAACTATTGACTTTTTCCCTCCTTTAACCTCTAAGTATATATTATTTATTTCTGACTGATGAATGTATATGGGACTCCATGACCAAATGGAATGGTCATGATATGTTGATGCATATGAACTTAGATGCAATTGAAAATGAAAAATTCAATGGTCAAAATTTAGGGTATGACAATGATTTGTTGTATATCTTATCAAATATGTTTTTATTATGTTCATACATGATTTTAGAAATGTTTGAGTGGCTTGTTAGCTGAAAAAACTATGAGAAATGCATGTTTTTAGGGTGTATGGGCATTTTACGGGTGTATCTCGTGCTTATGGGCTTCCTATACAGTTGTAAGCGAGCATGCGGCCCGACAGTAAATCTTTCTGACTTAAAAAGGGGAAAATATTGGGACTTTTACGATCGTAAGTCAAAATTATGGTCCACCCATAATCCCCACTGATTGGAAAATAGAGTGAGCTCATAACTCACGTATCTTAAGTTCGGTAATTCCAGTTAAAACGAGGTCAGTTGTGTTGGAAAGCTAATTCAAAGAACTATCCTATGGTAAAATGATATAATTTTTGTATGCTTGTTTTCTGGTTGTGTTTAATAATTCATTATTAGGTAACCTAAATATCACATGTAAAATAGGTCATGAATCAACATAAAACTAATAGTGAATCTTGGATACTTAGGCACATCTTGATATAGTGAGCATATGATGACATTGGTTCCAATAGAGATCAATTGAGATACATGTGAGGAATATCGAGACTCCCTACGCGTGCCTGAAGATAGAGCCAATATCAGGAAGGTAATCTTATCACGAAGGTAAGTCTCGTCGTAAATTTGTCCTCGATGAAAAAGATTAGTAAAAAGTCACAAAGACCGTGAATCTAGGCTTGATAAGTTCTAGTATATAGTTGATGCTCCTAGAAGCTAGTTGTACGAGGTTGGTTATGCCTCATACCCTTTATTTTATTTCATAACCTGCGAGTGTTATAACATAATAGTTTATAAGTAGTCTTAAGAAACCCTTTAACCATGATGACTTATGGTTTAGTAGGGATCTCTTGAGATGATATTATTGCACTCCATGTTGTTGTCTATATTTTTAGCTGATCATGTTTCAAGATAAAGGAAATACAAGACGACTTGATGGATGAAAGAAGACACTCTTGTTTATCATATTTTTCTGTTGCATGTTCTCAGTATTTTTATGTTTAAACATGTGGTATATGTATTCACTTTTTTTATAAACAAGAGGGCCTAAGCCCAAGAACAAAAAAGAAACTAGATAACTACCACTCTAGAGGTAGATAAACCACTGGAATCTTTGTGAAGAAGATTCTTGAGGAAATCAGGAGCTTCTTCATAAACCTTGTAACCAGTCTTTAGAAGACGCCCATCCTTTGCTAGCTCCTCTGCAACACAATTCACTTCTCAAAAAGTGTTCTCTAATTTCACAACATCATGTTTGGCCATTAAAAGGTGAATTTGACAAATTAAGGCTAAGACAGAATCTCTGATACTCTCTTTATACGAAATTTCCCTAATCACTCTTTTGGAGTCTATGTTAATAATGACTTTCCTAAAGCCTCTAGAGGAAGATAGTTCGAGACGTTCATAAACTCCACACACCTCATCCATAAAATCAGTGCAAGCTCTAATAAACTTCTAGAAACCACATAACCACTTGCCACTTTCATCACGAATAACACCCCCCACAACCCGAGATTTTTCCAGAACCACATGAGTCATTAACAAAGTAGGACCCAGAAGGGATCCATCTAACCTTTTCCACCAAAATCTTCTTACCCGCAATAGCATGCTTCCAAGACATGGCTGGTGCATAATATTGAACCCGCTCCTCTATATTGTGCCCAGCATAGTAAGGTCTATTATGATCTTCCACATGGATATCTTTGTTCCTCCAAGACCAAAGAGCATGACATCCAATAGCCCAAGTGTTACACCAATTATTGTTGTCTCCATGAACAATCAAATTATCATAAATCCATTCCTGAAGATTACATGCAAAAAAGCTTAAATGTAAGTTACTTGGGACTAAATTAACCCACTTCTTCTTTGCTATCGGGAAGTCACACATAGCATGCAACGTAGACTCGCAAACATCTCCACATAATTGGTAAGTATCACCACCTATACCAGTATACCACAAAAACTCTTATAGTAATTAGTCATCAATTTGTCGTGAGTAAGCAGCTAAATGAAAACTTTCACTCGTTCTGGAACTTTCAGCTTCCAAATATTTCTCCAAACATCATCAATCTCATCTTCATGTTAGAAAATCTGGTAACTGACATATTTATTAGAATGAAATACTGCTATATAAATAGCTTACAAAAAAGAAAACTGAACTGAATGCTTCCTAAGAATCAGGGCCACTAAGTCATACTTGACTCCCTACAATTTAGGCTTAATTAAAACTAACAACCATGATCCTCTCACGATCAATAGAGACTAAGTCAGTTACATATAGCAAATAACAATTAATAACAATATTAATAATAACATAACAATTCTCCCCCTAAACTAGACTGTCTAGTTTATCTCTGAGATGTCACATACGCCAAGCTTCTTCCTGAGCTCTTGAAAGACTTCAAGCTTGAGCAGCTTAGTAAAGATATCAGCTATCTACTGTTTGGTGCCGCAATAATTCAATTGAACCTTTCCTTCATTTACTAAATCACGGAGGAAGTGAAAGCGCACATCAATATGTTTGCTCTTACCATGCATAATTGGGTTCTTTGAGAGCTTGATGGTAGAATTGTTATCACAAAAAATCACTGGACTTTTGCTTCCATTGTAGTCCAATTTGGACAGCACCCTCTTCATCCAAATCAGTTGGCAGGCACAAGCTGACGCAGCTATGAATTCTGCTTCGGTGGTGCTGAGTGTGACTATAGGCTATTTCCTTGATGACCATGCCACCGCTGCATTGCTAAGTATAAAGGCATAGCCCGAGGTGCTTTTCCTGTCATCGATACATCCGGCATAGTCGCTGTCTGTGTATCCCACAAGCTCCTGATTTCCTGATCTTTGATAGAAAATCCCAAAACACATAGTTCCCTGCACATACCTCAGTATTCTCTTTGCTGCCATAAGATGCATCTCAGTTGGCTTGGCCATATATCTACTGACTACACTAACTGCTTACATCAGATCCGGCTGGTAGTGGTTAAATATATCAAGCTACCAACAAGTTGCTTGAACATGGAGTTGTTTACTGTCACACCTGTATCATCTTTATCAATTTTAACCCCAGGAACAGTAGGATTTAGGACCAAGTTGCTTCTATCCATTCCAAACTTCTTCAAGACCTCTTTGGCATATCTCTTTTGAGAGATGAAGATTCCACTGTCAATCTGCATAACCTCTAAGCCAAGGAAGAAGTGCATTCTTCCCAGATCAGTCATTTCAAATTCCTCCATCATTGATTGTTTGAATTCTTTCAACATAGCTTCATCATTCCCAGTATAAATCAAATCATCAACATATAGGCTAACGATCAAATGCTTCCCTTGTTGATTGATCTTGGTGAACAAGGTTTGTTCGCTTTCTTCTTTATCAAAGCCCATGTTTCTGAAGTATGCTTCAATTCTGCTAAACCAAGCTCTCGGTGCTTGTTTAAGGCCGTATAAAGCTTTCTGGAGCTTGTATACCTTAGTCGTCTCATGCTTCACTTCATATCCTTTTGGTTGATCAACATACACCTCCTCTGTAAGTTCACCTTGTAAGAATGCGGACTTCACGTCGAGCTGATACACAACCCAACTTCGTTACGCAGCAAGAGCCAAGATCATACGCACAGTGTCTAGCCTTGCCACTGGCGCGTATACTTCTTCATAATCGAATTCGTGTTGTTGCGCATATCCCTTTGCTACTAAGCGAGCCTCATACTTGTCAATCTCACCATGTTGATTCAATTTTGTTTTATACACCCATTTAACCCTTATGGTTGCGACTCCCTTTGGTAATTCAACTAGAGTCCAGGTTCCATTCTTTTCAATGGACTGAATTTCAGCATCCATGGCTTTCTTCCAGTTGGTATTTAGCACAGCTTCCTCAAAGGATTGGGGGTTAAAACATGCTGCCACATCAGAGTTTGAAACAACAAAGTTCACCACATAATCCTCCATCCACCTTGGAGCTCTTATGCTACGTTGGCCCACTGCTGCAGATTTTTTCTGTTGTAGCTACTACATTATCATCCTCAGTAGCAATCTCAGTCCTAGCTGCATTCTCAAGCTCCTCATTCTCAGCTGTTGAGTGACTTGTATCTCCACTGTACTTGATGGCTTCTTCATGCTCTGATTGATCTTGTGGTGTCACTGTATCACTCTCTTGGTCAACAATAGTAGTATCCATATCTCCACAATCAAGCTGATCTTTGTTAAATTCTGAGTGACTTGTATTCCAATCCCATTTCTTATTTTCTTCGAACACGACATCCCTGCTAACAATGATCTTTATTTTAACGGTATCATATAACCTATATCCTTTCGACTCAGCACTTACTCCAAATAAAACACATTTAGTGCTCTTGTCGTCAAGCTTGACTCTTCGAGCATCTGGAATGTGGACATGAGCAATGCAACCAAAAAATCTGAAGTGCTCGACTGTGGGCTTCACTCCAGACCAGGCCTCTTCAGGAGTCATTCCTTTTACGGCAGAGGTGGGGCTCCTGTTAAGAACATGGAATGCCCAATTAACCGCTTCAGGCCAGAAAATCTTAGGCACTTCCTTCTCGGCAAGTAAACTTCTGGCCATGTTCATGATAGTTCGGTTTTTCCTTTCGGCAACTCCATTTTGTTGTGGCGTGTAGGCTGTGGTGAGCTGTCTTTTTATCCCTTCTTGTCTACAATAATCAGTAAACTCGTGTGAGGTAAACTCGCCTCCACGATCAGTTCTCAAGCATTTCACAAATAAACCGGACTCCCTTTCTACCCGACTTTTAAATTGCTTAAATGTAGAAAATGCATCACTCTTATAAGCAATAAAATACACCCAAGCCTTCCTACTAAAGTCGTCAATGAAACAGATGAGGTACCTTTTTTGACCATGTGACGTTGGCGAGATGGGACCACATATGTCAGCATGTATAAGCTCCAATCGGGCTTCAGCTCTCCACATGGATTTTCTTGGTATGATCTCCCTGTGTTGTTTTCCTTTCAAACACTCAGTGCATACAACAGTAGTTTCTCTAGCAGCAATGATTTCTCCAAGATTTGGCAAGCCTTTAACAATGTTGTTGCTTGTCAAAGTTTGAAGTACAGTATAGCTAAGGTGGCCATACCTGCAGTGCCATAGATGAGCAATTTCATGGATGTCAGTTTGGAAGCAGCATTCACCTGACTCATTGGTAGCCGAGGAGGTCTTCGAGAGCAATATGAACATTCTATTGAGTTTCATTCTGCTTTCAAGGATAAGGCCCTTTAATGGATGATAGATTCTGCACTCATTGTTCTTGATTAGAAAGGCCAAGCCTTTCTCCTGCAACTGTCTAATACTTAGTAAATTGTTCTTCAATTCTGGAATATAGAACACTTCTTGAACAACATAACAAACACCGCCGAGATTTAACCTAACACTCCCTTTGCCCACAACCTTCATCCTCATATGGTTCCCTAGACTGACTTCTCTTTTGAACCCTTCCTCCATGGTACAAAAGAGAGAGATGTCTCCGCTCATGTGGTTGCTGCACCCGTTGTCTAAGAACCATGCAGTCTCTCCTTTTTCCCCTGATGCTTCAATATAAGCCATAAGAAGCATCTCTTCATCCTTGCTCATCTTAGCATAATTAACCGTCTTCTCGAGATTAGGGCATTCATATTGAAAATGCCCTAATCGGTGGCATTTGTAACATTCAATTGTTGCTTTATTGTAGCTTTGACGGCCTCGTCCATGACCTCTTCCTCCTCTGAAGTTGTTTTTCCCTCGTCCTCGACCACCGGTGTTACCATAAGAAACCGCCAGTGCTTGTTCTTCATCTGGTTCCCTCTTGAACTTTTGTTCATGGACCAAGAGGGAACTTTGCAAGGCATCAACTGTGAGCTCATCAACATCATTAGCTTCCTCAATGGAACACACAATGTAATTCCATTTCTCCGTCAGTGTTCGCAAAATTTTCTCTATGATTTTGACATCTGTCATGTCTTCACCGCAATTTCGCATGTCATTGGCTATGGTCATCACCCTTCCAAAGTAGTCATTGACTGATTCCCCTTGTTTCATAGCCAACACCTCGAATTCTCGTCGGAGTCGATTGATCTGAGCACGTCGAACCCGATCATTTCCTTGGTACTTCATCTTCATGGAGTCCCACAACTGCTTAGAAGTGTCCTTCTTGGTGATGGTTCTCAGAATTGATTTGTCCAATGATTGGAACAAATAATTCTTTGCCTTCAAATCCTTAAGTTTCAAATCATCCAGGGTCTTCCTTTGCGTATCTGTCTACACTTCTCATTCTTTGGGCAACATGTAACCGTTCTCCACCATGGGCCAATATTCTCTGGATCTCAAGAGATTTTACATGACCATCTTCCAATGATCATAATCTCCATCGAATCTGGGAATGGAGGGTACAGAAAATCCACCATTCTTCTCTTCGGATCCCATACCCCAAACACTCTATTTTGTGGTACTCTCACACTTTTGGATCCCTCACACTTTTGAGGTCTTTCTCGCTATGATACCAGATGTTAGCAAATCTGGTAACTGACATATTTATTAGAATAAAATACTTCTATATAAATAGCTTACAAAAAAGAAAACTGAACTGAATGCTTCCTAAGAATCAGGGCCACTAAGTCATACTTGACTCCCTACAATTTAGGCTTAATTAAAACTAACAACCTTGATCCTCTCACGATCAATAGAGACTAAGTCAGTTACATATAGCAAATAACAATTAATAACAATATTAATAATAACATAACACTTCATATGTCTCCTGCTGTTTCTGATACATATAGCTAACTGAAAAGCAGTCGTCTTTCATTCCCATGATCTGCAACTTATCTTTAGTATCCTGATCCATAGGCGGAAGAGCAGCATCGATGGCGAGGTGCAAATTGGAAGGAATCCAACTATCCAACAGCTGCCAATTCCAATCACCACCAGCGTTAATCAAGTCACAAACTTTCTCTCCAAAACATGCTCTGCAATATTTTTGTTGTTATCTACCTAATAGTCGTTCCAAGCATGGGTATATTTTCCGTAACCAATACAACAAATACTCACATCCCGGGGCCAGAAAGATGCAAAAGCTTCAACCACATATTCCTTTTCACATTGTCCGAGAAAAGAATACATGATTTTTCCTTACTAACTTCCTGTCCAGATAGGTTACAGAAAGTATTCAAAGAATTGATAACCAATTCATTTGAACTTCACTGGCTTCTCCAAAAAGAAGGAGGTCATCTACAAACATTACGTGGGAGGTGGTCAAGCCCTTAGAACCTAATTTTACACCTTTCCAATTATTTTTGCTAACTTCATGCTCAATGATGTGGGAAAGTTTGTCCATATATAACACAAAAAGATACAGAGATATCAGATCTCCTTGGTGAATACCACACTGAGGATGAAAGAACTCACCTCTACTTCCATTTCAATTGATGTTAGAATCAACACTCGTGACTCCATGCATAACGAGGTTGATCATATTGATTAGGATATCAATCTCAACAAGTGTTCTCCAGATAAATTCCCAATTAATCTTGTCGTAAGATTTGGCAAGATTAAGCTTAATGGCGAAAAAACATTTTTTACCTTTCTTCTTGGTCATGCTATGCATAAATTTTGTGGCAATGATAATGTTTTCTTGAATCACTCTTCCAGGAACAGAGCTTATTTGGTAAGGAGAAACAATATATGACATGTGAGGCTTTAATCTTTCCACTAACACCTTGGTAACAACTTTATATATGGTGTTACATAGAGAGATAGGCCGAAACTGACTCACAAGATTGGGTTGATTAACCTTTGGGATCAAACAAATGTTTGTTTTGTTAACATCACTAATATTTCTAGGATTTCTCCACACATGCTGTACAAAATCACACACATTCTTCTCCACGGTTTCCCAATCTTTTTGGTATAAACCGTCTGGGAAGCATTGTTAGAATAGGAAGCAAATACTTTATAACTTCCTCCTATCAAATAGAATACAATCTTGGTCCTTATATAGACTCGAAGATTTCTGTTTTTCTAGAAAAATAAATGACATTAGTAAATACTATTATCGACCACCATCTCTTGGCTTTCCAACTACAACAGACTCTTAATCTTTCCACTAACTCATTAATAAAAGCCCACTAACTATAACATTTAAGTTTATAAAAAAAACTCCTTTGTAAACTTAAATGTTTCTTCTATCCATCATGCCTATCAATTTCTTGCCTCTCTTGAAAATTTCTTTCGACAATGGTTTTGTGAAAATATATGCTGCTTGATCCTTGCTTGCTACATGCCTCAATTCGACACTTCCTTCCTTCACATGTTATCGAATGAAGTGGAAATGAGCTTCAATGTGTTTTCCTCTTTCATGGTTTACTGGATTATTTGCTAACTCAATTGTTGATTTGTTGTCCACTTGTATTACTGTTGTGCCTTCCTGTTTTAGCTCCATTTTGCTCATCAATTTTCTAAGTCATACTGCATGACAAACGCACCAAGATATTGCTACGTATTCAACTTCACGTGTCGAAAGTGTTACTATCAGTTGCTTTTTACAAACACAAGTAAATACGGTATTTCCCATGAAGAACACATGTCCGGGAGTGCTTTTTCGATTGTCTATATCTTTGCACCAATCACTGTCAGAGTAACCAACCAACTTATAGTCTTTTGTTCTGGAATAAAACCTTCCAAGTGACATTGTTCCTTGTATGTACCTTAGGATTCACTTTAATGCCTTTCAATGTGAATATACTGGCTCCTCCATGAATCGACTTACAATGCCGACACTTAATGAAATGTCTGGCCTTTTACATGTGAGATAGCGAAGACTACCTACCAAGCTTCAATATTTGCTTACTTCGACACATTATCCTTCATCAAATTTCGACAACTTTGCGCCTAGTTCCATTGGTGTCGAATTTGGATTACAACTTTCCATCTTATATTTTTCAATATTTCTTTTTCATATTTTTCCTGTGATATAAAGATTCCTATTTCTTCTTGTCGAACCTCCAGACCAAGAAAGAATCTCATCACACCTAAGTCTTTCATTTCGAATTCACGTGTCATTGTGCTCTTGAATTCTTCTATCATCTGATCATTAGTGCTTAGAAAAATGAGGTCATCGACACAGAGAGAAACAAGAAATAAATTAATTCCATTTTTCTTCACATGGAGGGCATGGTCATACGGACATTGCTCAAACATATTCTCCTTAAAATATGTGCGATACGTGTGTTCCATGCTTGCGGTGCTTGCTTCAAACCATATAGTGGTTTCTTCAATTTCAACACCTTTTTCTCTTCTCCAATCCTCATATACCCGAGTGGTTGTTCGACATAGACTTCTTCTTCAAGTACACCATTCAAAAATGTTGTCTTGATATCCATTTGAATTGAGCAGCTTAAGAAATGAGCAATCAAATTGTCTCTGTTCTTGCAACAGGTGCAAATACTTCGTTATAGTAGACTCCGGCTTTCTATTTGTATCCCTTCGCAACAAGTCACGCTTTGTATCGTTCTATTTCTCCTTGAGCATTCATATTTTTCTTGAATACCCACTTTACACCAATGGGTCAGCTACCTTTTAGTAATTCGACTAGCTCTAAGTGTTGTTACGGTCTATTGCTCTAATCTCTTCTTCCATGGCATTTTTCCACTTCTTGTCTCATAGTTCTTCTTCGAAACTTATGTTTTCAGCATCTGCCATAAGGCATACAAGTTGTGCCTCATTTGTCGATTCATACAAATATTGCAAACTTCGCATTCTGGGTTGTAGAGGTTCATCTTCATTTTCAAAGTCTATGTGTTTTGTTATAGTGCTTGTTGGTACAACGATAGATGATTCTTCAACTTCGTCGATACCTTCTGTCGATTTGTTCCAGTCCCACTTGCTCGCTTCATTTATTTAAATGTCTTTACTCACTATCACCTTCTTGCTTATGGGATCGAATAGCTTGTACCCTTTTGTCTTCTTAGCATACCCAATTAGTATGTACTTTTGACTTTTGTCTTCAAGTTTCGTTCTTCATTGATCTGGTACATGTGCATAAGCTACACTACCAAATAATTTGAGATGAGAAACTGTTGGCTTATGTCTGCTCCATAATTCTTGTGGTGTTTGATCTTCTAACTTATCGAAGCACAAACATCGATTCTAAACATAAATGGCATATTGTACAGCTTCTGCCCAAAATTCTTTTGACAATTCTTTCTTTCAGCCACACCGTTTTGCTGGGGTGAATATGGTGCAGTTAGAAATCTCCCCTACTCTTCACAGTACTTCATAGAGGTTGTCGAAGTGTACTCACCACCTCTGTCAGACCGAACTGCTTTGATGTGCCTGTCGGTTGCCTTCTCCACCATTACTTTGAACTTTTTGAACACCTCTAATGCTTCAGAATTTTCTTTAAAGAAATAAACCCATGACTTTCGTGAGAAATCGTTGATAAAGGAAATGAATTACCTTTTGCCACTGAAAGATTTTGGAGTGATTGGCCCACATATGTCGGTATGAGTCAATTCGAGAATATGTTTATCTTGATATTCTGCCTTCTTTTGAAATGAGGTTTTTGTTTGTTTGCTAAGCACACATTCTTCACAAAACTTTCCTTCATAATCCATGTCTGGTAGTCCGTGCACCATGTTTTTTTCGTCAACCTTCTCAACCCAACATGATGTAGATGACTGAAGTGTAAATGCCATAGTGACGATTTTTCTTGCATATCGACTTGTAGGCATTTCTCTCGAACGTTCCTTAGATTCAGTTTGTACATTCGATTTCTTTCCATTTTGACACAAGCAATCAGATGTCCCACTCTGTCCTTCAAATGCAGTATTCGGTCTTTTATAAGTATCGAAAAACCTTTTTTTATAAGTTGTCCCAAACTTAAGATATTAGTCTTTAGATCTGGCACATAATAAACATCTTGGATTGATCCAATCAAGCCATCCTTCTATAAGTCACAGATTGTACCCTTGAGTTCGACCTTCACTTTCGATGCATCTCCGAAAGACACATTACCATATTCAATTTTTTCATTTCTTTAAAAAGGTGTTTGTGACCACACATGTGATTACCTGCTCCTGAGTCAAGATACCAAATATTATCATTATTGGTGTTGATTTCATTTTGGGCCATCTAGAGAAAACCTTCATTCGCTTCAGCTTCCAAATCTAGATTGGTTGTTTTTTCTACCTTCTTTTTGATTCGACAATCTTTTGCAAGATGTCCCACTTTATCACAGTTATAGAATTTGTAGGAGTTGAAATCCTTCGCATAATAACCATGCTTCCCACACTTGTACCATTCGAAGTTGGAGTGGTTCGACCGACCACCTCTTTGACCACGTCCTCTATCAAGCCAATTTTGTTGGTTCCACTATCCTCTCTCGAAGTTGTTGCCTCGACCACTTCAACCACTGCCTCGACCTCCATGGCCATGTTCTCTTCCTCGGAAGTTTTGAGAAAAAAGTACCTTTTCGTCTTTGATCAACTCCTTGGTTTGATTTTCTTCCTCGACTGCTTCTTCCTTCTTTTTCATCTTACGTTGTTCATGTGCTTCGAGAGAACCAGCGAGCTCTTCGACTGAGAGTGTCAAAAGGTCCTTCAACTCTTCTATTTCACACACAATATTCTCAAATTTATCTATTAAAGATTTGAAAATCTTTTCAATAACTCGTGCATCAATTATTGTTTCGCCATTTCTGGTGAGTTGGTTCACCACCTTTTGTACATGTGTGATATAGTCAGATACAATTTATGACTCCTTCATATGTTTCCTCTCCAATTTGCCACGAAGAGTTTGGAGTCAAACTAGCTTTACTCGGTCTACTCCTTTGAAAACTTTCTCTAACGCGTCACATGCTTCTTTCGACGTAGCCGAACCGACAATCTTTTCGAAGCCTGGTTCGTCAATATCCCTGAATAACATGTATAGTGTCGTTTTATCCTTCGATCGCGTCTCTTTAAACGCCTTATTTTGAGTTGTCGTATATCTCGCAACATCGATTGTGTTGTACCCCAAAATTTTCCCTCTCTTTTCTCAAGGCATTTCTCATAAGAGATCTCTAATGCTCAAGGTTTCTCCAAGATTTGATCAGACAAACTCATTTCCTAACATCGAGGTCACAAATTAGGGTTTTGGTTTTTTCTCAAGGACAATTAGATTTTTAATGCCTCAAGTGACTTCCATGATTCATTATAGGTCTTCAAGAATGTTCATGCCAAGTTTCAAGTCTTGCATCTCAAAATTGCTCAGTCAATTGATTAGATGATTGAAAACCAACTATATTGGTTTAAAAGTCAATTATGGTCAAACTACAGTCATAATTCAATATTTTTGATCCACATCAATATTTTGAAGTCATATCCATCAAAGTTAATCAAAGTATCATCACAATTCCTCAAGAAAAACAGTCAAATCATCAAAAGGGCAAAATGATAAAAATTAGGGTTTTTGACTGAGAACGATTGATCAGTGATTTTTGACCTAGTACATGACTTAATGGTTTGAAACATGATCTCAAGAACTCAAACACAACATGTTGACCTATTTTCATGATTCAAAACATTTCTCAAGATTATTGAATTGATAGTTGAAATTTGGTCAACTGATGAAAAGTTAACTAATACACCAAAAGTCAAACTTTGACTTTTTGGTCAAATTTGAGTTTCAAAGATCACAATTCATCAAGATATTCAAAAATATGAAGCTTTATCATCAAAAAATCAAGAAAGTCAAAAGTGAAATTGAAAAGTCAAACTTTTCAAGACTTAAAAAATTTTCTAAATGTTTTGAACATGATAATTTCACTACTTCATACCATTTTTTCACCAAGATGCAAGATGATTCAAAGAAAACTTTCAACATGAAAGTTGTATATCTTGATGAAATATACAACTTTTTATTTGAGGGATCATGTCCAAAAAATGCTTATATTTTGAGTTATAGGCCCATGAAGTCATGCACTTTTTCTTAAACACTTATTAAAATTTTGACCTAATTTAGTCAGGATTTTGACCTAACTTCTTGGTCAATTTTCACATAGTTCTAATTTGATTTAGCAAAAGTGATTAAAAGAGGAGTTGCAAACAACTTTACAAGCTTTCCAAAATGTCCAAGAACTTGAAGACATCATGTTTGAGCTAAGAGAATCGAAGACAAGAAGTTGGACATTCATTCTTGAATTATAGGTCATTTCCATGATGAACAAGAATTCAAATCTCTTAGCCATGCCTTGTAATCTTGCATTGCAGACCTCTAAACCTCTAAATCTATCCATAATCAGTTGATTGCATAAGATTTTGAGTTATTTCCCACTTGATCCAAGCATTATCCAATACATTTTGCTATTTTGAGAAGAAAGGCAAGACTTCCATTTTGGAAAAGCATACTTTTATAAAATGTCAACCCTTCTTGAGACTCCAACTTGTACCCTCTGCATACACTCCATCTAAAAGATCAGAAACAACATGTTTAAAGTGATCAACCACTCTACATTTCTTGTACAACACATTGAAACTTGGTTTCCCACTTTTCTTCAAAATCAAGTAACATAGGCATAACTCTATATCTCACAGATCTGTAAACTTCAAGCCCTAAGACCTTTTGCTTATAACTATACAAGTTATTTGCAAGCAAGGACACAAGCTCTAACACCCTCAAACCTCCCACAACTTATATAATCCAGAACTGGCATTAAACTTGACATTTTTCAGTTTCAAAAAGCTATCTCCAAATCCACTCGTGCGTATTGAGTTTTAATCATCCAAACACATTCCACACCTCATATCAAAGTGGCATAGGTTATTGTTTCTTAACTGTAACTCCATTTCCATTATCCACCATTTTCAAAACTCAAGCTTGCAACTTGACTTGAGTAGAGAGTTTCAGCCATCCTCAAAGTAAAGTAAGAGTTGGAGTACACTCAAGGAGGTCCAGGCAAGCTAAACAAATCATTAGGACACCACAAAGGTTGCCAAAACTCCATACATGAATCTCACTTGCAAGGTAAGTTCCTAAACTGTGATATCTTGATACAAGCACATTTTGTACATATATTCTGAAGTAAAAATGTAGATATCATTACCCTAAAGCTAACCATATTCTTAGTTTTCATTTTAATTGCTTGTGTATGAAGAATTTCATCTCTGACCAGTTAGGGCATATTTTTGGTACCAACAGAAATTAATCTTAACCTTTGATCTATAGCTTTTAAGAGTTATATGGTTGGATTCGTGAGAAAAAAATACACAACTTTCATGTTTACATTTTTGAATTTGGTTGAGAAATGAGAGAGATACAAAATTCAAAAACGATGTTTTAGCCATGGGCGCGAGGAAGAAGATGAAGTCCTCTTCAGGACTTATTTTATTTTATATATTTATGATTCCAGTTTAATAAATAGATGTATAGTCACCCCAGTGGTAAAGTGTGTGCCTGTTCACCCTTGGGACCTGGGTTCGAGCCCCAGTGATACCCTTTTGTTGTATTTTTCATATTTTCTGTTTTAGGATCTTATACAAGTAAGGAGGAGGCGTGTGTGATGCACCCTCACTCATCATCATCTGATCTCATCATTCCTCAGATCCAACGCCTCACAAGGCCATACCATGATGGACCTCCCACAAGCCACCATACTGGAACACATTACAGGCGCCTGGGCCAGCATGTTTGGGCCTAGGATTTTGTTATTTCTCACCCCCTTTTTACTTGTTGTCACGTGCCCAAAACATTTTTCCTTTTCTTATTTCATTTATTTCTTTTTGTTTAAACATCTTTATACAAAATCATAAAATCACAAAAATATAGACTTAGGTTTTTTTTAAATTAATTTTTGACATAAAAATTAATTTACTTTAATAATCCTTTATCTTATTTTTATTAGTTAATTTGTAAGCTAATTAGAAACTAGGGTTTTGATTATTTCTTTTTACACATTAAAAATATTTTCCAACATTTTAGGTTTTTATTTTATTTTTATAAATAAAATTAATTAATCACATTTTCTTTTATTTTATTTTGCAAATAAAAATAGATAATTAGGTTTAATTTCTAATTAATTTTCATTTCAAATTTCAAACATCTTTTCTCAAATAAAAAAACAAACAAAAATATTTTCTTTCTTAAAATATTTAGAATCTTTTTTAGGGTTTATACTTAGCCATTTTCCCATCTTTGCATATTTATTCACTCTTTTACATTATTTTGTGATTATTCAATCATTATCAATTTGTAATAGTAATTAGGGTTTATTGCTTTCAATCCCCATTCATTAAATTTGTACCCCCGTCCCTTAACCGTTGTAATAGCGTAGGATATTTAATTTCTGCAATTTACTGCTTTTCTATTATTGCTAGTAATTAGGGTTTGTATGGCAAGATAAAACCAATCTTAGAAAATACTAATCTCAAAAATGCATGCAATCAAAACACTTTACACACTTGCACCTCTAGGGTATACCCCATTTATTTTCTTCAATAAAAATAGTCATGTCCCTCGAGCGTGGGATGTTTTAGCAAAGACCCTCGAATATAAACATCGTAGTCCCTCGATGACCCTTTAATGTCTCCTTCGGTAAACGATCTTAGACCCTTACGAGAAATTGATAAGACATCCTACGAATGTTGCCTTCTATGATTATACGATGACCCACGTCCGTTCCTTCACATCCAATGATAAGGCTTCTCACCAATCAACGATAAGATAGCAATATCCAAAGGAGGAGGAAAAGTGTAACGCCTCGATTTATTAAATATCATAATTATATTATTATTTTCAAAATTTTCAGTTAATGTTTATTTCGTGATAAATTATATTTTTTAACCGGTATATTTATTAATATATTCGGCAATTTGTTATTCGGTCCAGTAATTATTTATTCGGATCAGTATTTATTTATTCGGGCTTATTTAGTTTATTTGAGTTTTTATTATATTAAGTTGCAAGACTAGATTTAAGAGTGTAGTGTTATTTAGGGTATATTAGTAATTACCTCATGTCTTGAATCAAAACAAAACCAAGGCACATATGTAGTAGTAGTAGTAGTAGTAGTAGTAGTTAGTAAGTAGTAGTAGTAGTAGTAGTTAGTGTGTTGGTTTTGTATCAAAAAAAGAAAATAGAAACATAGAGTGAAAGAGAGAAAAAAGGGGTTTTTGGTGTGAAGTGAGAAAAGAAGATTATTTTATTCGGTCCAGTAATTATTTTATTCGGTCCGGTAATTATTTTATTTGGTTCGGTATTTATTTATTCAGGCTTATTTGATTAAGTTGATTTTTTAAAATTATATTAAGGGTGTGTGACCAAGAGGGGTTATTAAATGGCATGTCTTATACCAAAACCAAATAAAACAAGTACATGAAGTGGGTGGAGGTTAGTGTGTGGTTTTGTAGAAAAATAGAAAAGAAGTAGTAGTCTTATATGTGTGGTTAGTGAGTGGTAGTATTATCAGAAAACAAAATAGAAATATAACCTAGAAAGAGAGAAAATAGAAAGTTGGTGTGAAGAGAAGAACAAAAACAAGAACAAGCTAGATTTGTGGTTTGAAGAGGTGATTCAAGAGGAAATCTCAAAGCTTGCTAAAATCAAAAGATAGAGGTAAGGGGTTTGATAATTTCTATCCTATAAATAGATTAATGATAGTTTTCTATGAGTTAGAGCTATGAAGATTTGGGTGTTTTCTTGCAATTCTTGAATGTATATTGTTGTTGTGTTGGTGTTGATTGTGATGCTGAAAATATATTGTTATTGTTTGGTTATATTGTTGTTATGTTGCTGGAAAAATGATGTTATGTATTATATAAATTTATTCTGTTAAGAAACTGGAACCTGTTAAGAAATAAAACTAGACCTGTAATGAAGTTTGTTGTACCCCAAAATTTGCCCTCTCATATTATCAAGATTTTCCTCACAAGACCTTTTGGACTCCTGACTGCATTAGGGTTTGCTCAGCTCAAGACATCTCCTTGCACTGTTGACCTGAAATTAGGGTTTGAGTTTACACAAAGATTTTTGGACCATCAATGCTTAATTTGACTTTCATACACCATCTTGGACCCCTAAGATTGCTTATACCAAGTTTCAAGCCTTGAACCACATTTTTGCCCAGTCAATTGGAAAGCTGACCTAAAAATCAATTGTATTGGGGAAAAAGTCAATCATGGCCAATTTACAGTCAAACTTCGTAATTTTTTATCCACAACAACATTCTAGGCTTCTATGTACCATTTGATCAAGTTTGGACCACAAATCCTCAAGAAATTTGATCAGATCATCAAAAGGGCAAAATGGTCAAAATTAGGGTTTTGACTGAGAAAGGGAAATTTCTTATTTTTGACCTAGCCAATGACCAATTGGGTTCAAGCATGATTTCAAGGACTCAATAGCATCATCTTGACCTAATCACATGGTTCAAAGGATCTCAAATGCATAGGATTGACAGATGAATTTTGCAGTCAACTGATCAAAAGTCAATTGTACACTGAAAAGTCAAACTTTGACTTTTTGGTCAAAATCAAGTGCCAAGAGTCATAATTCATCAAGATATGTCAAAATATGAAACTTGTTGACCAAGAAACCTAATTTTGAAAATTAGGGTTTTAATTTGAAATTTTTCATAACTTAGAATTTTTCTAAGTTATGGAAATTTCTTATTTTTTCCCAACTTTCCACAACTTTTTCACCATGATGCAATTGGATTAAAAGAAAACTTCCAACATGAAAGTTGTAGTCCTCCGTGAAATATAAAACTTTTATTCACAAAGTTTTCCAAAAAGATGCTTGGATCTCAAGTTATGATTTTGTGAATAAGGGTCCATAAACTTTTTTAACTTTGTGAAATTTTGCCCTAGTTTAGGCAGATTTTTGACCTAACTTCATGGCAACAATTCACATAGTTCCAAGAGGAATATCAAAATGCATTTCAAATATGGATTGTAGAGCGTGATACAAGATTTCCAAAATGTTCAAGAACTCTCCAAGATCATTTATGGTTAGGGAGAATCGAAGAAATGAAAATGGCATTTTATCACTTTTGTTCAAGCCATGTTTACAAATGCTCCAAGTTGCAAATCAGTTTCAAACATGCTTGTACTTGGTTTTACAGGTCCTAATCCTTTCTACACTCCATAATTAAATGCAAACACATTGGATAATGGTCTTGTTCTGATCTTTGAAGCATTTCACATTGAATTAATCCAAAAATGGCATAAAGTGCATAATACCATTTTCATAAAGCTTGCTTTTACAACTTTGCACTTCTTGAGCCATGGACCTAATCTCTTTTTGCAAACAAGATCCATAGTTATCAGGCAAAGTTTACCAACTATGTGCAGCTAGCAAGCAAACCTGTACAGGCTTTGGCATTGTCACTTCCTACTTTTTTCAAAAACAAGAAACTTGCAAAAGTCAAGGGATCTCATCCATCTGATAAAGGCTAGCCTTGGCCTCATTTGAACCAACCTCAGAACCTTGTAACAAGCCAATACACGAGCTCATAGCACTTGAAACTCTCTCAAACACAAAAAACACCATTTTCTTCCCAAACAGGGCAATCTCTACAAATCACAAGCCATTTCCATATTGCCTCGTGCGTTTTGCTTGGAATCACTTCAAACACATTCCATACTTCCTACCTAAACTATCCAGGCCCCTGTCTTGCAACTGTAAGCTCAGTTTCACACTTCACCATTTTCATTTTGTAAGGTTGCAGATTGACTCGTGCAAGGAGTTTTAACCATCTACAAGACAAGCTGAGCATTGGAGAAGCTTGAGGGAACTTCAAGGAAGCTCACAAGAACTTCAGGCCTCACTCAAAGTTCCTACATTGCCATATCCAAACTCAACTGAACAAGAGGACAGGGATGAAGATGTCTTGGGCATGGGCTTTGGGCTGGCTACTTTTTGCACCCCCTTGTTTCCTTTTTGCAACCCCTTTGCCCATTTCCTATATTTTTCATATTTTCTTATTATTTTTATATTTTTGACTTTATTATTTTTTTTTCTGAACATTAAAAAATCCCAAAAATATTTTCTTAATTTTTTGCATTTTATCTTATTTTTTATCTTATTTTTTGCATATAAAAATAATTTTATTTTAATAAATAGAAATCATTTTCTTAATATAACTTGTAAATAATATAGAGATATCATACATTTTTATTTTATTATTTTTTTTACACATAAAATATTATTTTCTCACATATTTTAATTTTAATATTTATACATAATATTATTATTATTTTTATTGTACATAAATGAATAAAAAGAATATTAGAAAACATATATTTTTATTTTAATAAAAAATTAGGGTTTCCCCTTTTAAAAATAATCATAATATTATTTCTTCTTATTTTTAGGACTTAATTTTATTTTTTCATACATAAAATAAATACAAAAACATTTTTTGCATATTTACATTTTATTGCATATTTAAATATTTGTTTATTTATTTATTGTACAATAAATTCAATTGGGTTGTAATAGTAAATTAGGGTTTTATTTTGTGCAATTATCCCCATTCAAAACTTGTATCCCCCCTCCCATAGTATTGTTGTAATAGTTTAGATTTACATTACGCAATTTATCACATTATATGCATGTTTAGTAAAAACTAGGGTTTGTATGACAACTCAAAAATCAAACAAATAGCATGACCTAAATACAAGACAAAAATGCATGAAAATGACAACACCTTGCACACAAGCACCCTTAGGGTTTCACCCACTTGGTTGCCTTAAAACATGGCCATGGTATGCATGCTAGGTATCTTGGCAAAACAAAACAAAACAAAACAAAAGATCATAGTCCCTCGATGACGATATCAAAAGATTGCCTAAACAAATATGATCTTAGTCCCTCAAAAACTTACTAAGATACTTGGCACCATTGCTATCATGGTCATACGATGACCCATGCCCGTCCCGTTTAACATCCAAAGATAGGGTTATCTACCAAAACAATGGTAGGTTAACAATATCAAAGGAATGAAAATGTACAAGAAAGACTTTTGAATAGGGTAGATAGCTCCTAGTTACTTGATCTCTTTCAAACAATCCTTGCTATTTTCAAACACACACATTATCAAAACAATTTCCAAATAACTTTCAAACATTGAAACATTTTTCAAAAGACAAACATCTTTGTATACATCTTACAAACAAGAATCATTACAAAGATTGCCTAAACAAAGGCCTTTTTTCAAAATACTTTCAAAACCACACAAAGCACCATTTCAAACAATTGAAAAAGTAAAGCAAGTGATCTAAAACAAGTAACTAAGAGACCATAGAAAACCATGGATGAAAAGGGTGCTAGCACCTTCCTTTTTCATAATCTACCCCCCGAACCCAAAAACAATCTCAAAGGTCTTTCCTGTGATTTTTTACCTTTCCTTTTGGATAAAATAAAAGTCGATGCCGACTCTTGCTAAACCGCAACATTTGCAAACACAAACGCAAAACTTCAAGTCAGTTCTCCCACCGCATCACAGAACTAGCGACTCTGCTGGGGAAAAACTATAAAAGTGGGGTTACCTTAAAGTTTTAGATCACCTTTACATGCTTATCTTGCTTGACTTGTTTGCTTTACACTTTGGTTCTATTGTTTGGGTTTGAATCCTCTACCTGGATTTGGGAAACATTTATAGGTAAATAGCAATACGTTGTGGAAACTGTGCGGGGTATACCGACATGGTCTAAGCAATAGCTATATTAGTGTGACATATTTGTGGGTACCGGTAGCCTTTGAGTCAATCAAAGAGAATACGGGGCCGCTGAGTGATGTCATGAAGCACTAATGGACTTTTAGAACCTTTACTTGACCAACTTGGCCTTTTAGGATGTAGTGAGATGACCGACTTTGGTGCAGTCCGAAGTTGGTAGATACTCAATACTACACTCATTAAGGGTTGGTTCTTTGGAATATTTTGGTCGCCAGTAAAGAGGCTAAATTGAAACAATGAACAAGGAAACAATCCAGTGATATTGAGCTCCTTAGAACCCGGTTACTATTTCTAAGACAGGTTGAGCCAACTAAACTTCAAGAGGGTACTTACCTATGAAACCCCATGCAAGCCTAAACTAGGAACTTGTGTGATTTGCTTGTACATATATACTTGTGCATAACATCATAGACATCATGAAGCATCATATGCATCCACTAACCATTTCAAGGATTTTGGATTTTCATCTTTGTTCCTGTTTTGTAGGTTATGGATTCACTTAGCAGGAAAACTATCCAGATCAACCTTGTAAGAATTCCTCCTCAACTTAAGGAGCTAGCTTCAAGGATTCCTGAGAATTCTCCATTCACCGAGAGGCATGGTCGTCTACTCAACTTAGTCACTGCCAACACTGAGGAGGATATGCTGAAAGTTCTCTTCCAGTTCTTTGACCCTTTGCATCATTGCTTTACATTTCCTGACTACCAACTTGTGGCTACTTTGGAGGAATTTTCTCAACTCTTAAGGATTCCTATTCTCAATCAACTACCCTTCAACAGTATGGAAAGAGATCCAAAGCCAGAAGAGTTTTCTCAAGCCTTACACTTGCACTCCTCTGATGTCACAACATATTGGGAAACCAGAAGTGGTGTCAAAGGCTTCTTGTCAAAGTTTCTGTTTTAGAAGGCCCAAAGCTGCTGGAATTCTTTGGACTTACAAGCTTTTGAGGAGATTGTAGCTCTTCTCATCTATGGGATGGTCTTGTTCCCTAACCCTGATCAACTCATAGATGTGAGTGCTATCAAAATCTGCATGGCTCGCAACCCGATGCCTACATTGCTTGGGGATATCCTCCACTCTTTTCACACTCGTACGATGAGGAAAAGAGGTGTTCTCATGTGTTGCACTCCTCTCCTGGAAAGATGGTTTATTTCTCATCTTCCCCAATCAGTCTTGAAGAATGAGCAAGGCTTGAGGTGGTCACAACGGTTAATGACACTTAACCATTCAGATATTCATTGGTGTTCTCGATCAAAAGAGAATGTCATTATCATCGACCGTTATGGGGAATTCCCTAATGTCCCTCTACTTGGCATTAGGGGAGGCATCACCTACAACCCCTGCTTGGCTCTGAGACAGTTTGGGTATGCCCGAAGGGATGGCCCACATGACATGTTGATTCAAGGTCTGGTTTTCGACTTTGACAACGAAGACCAAGGACTCCGACAAAGGTTCATCCGAGCTTGGAGAATGCCCAACAAGGTGGAGAGTAAGACCTTGGGACACAAGAATTCCATCCCTCTTGAGCCTTACCTCAAGTGGGTACGAACCCGCGCCCAAAGTCTTATGATGCCTTATCCCTACGTTCTCCCTGTGATTATAGAGCCTGTTATGGAAGGAGAGGTTCCATACACCCTCCTACATCCTGACATGCCAACATCACTTGAAGATTTACAAAGGAGTTGGATACAGCTCAAGGGAGAGCGCGATACTTTTGAAGCCCAATTCTACGCAAGCGAGAAGAAGGTTTTGGAACTCACTCGTCAACTTAATGAAGATCAGACTCTCAACACCTACATTGCACCAAAGAGGATGCGCAACGTCTTTTTACCTTAGAATTTTGTATTATTTTGCCCATGGGACATTGATGTACTAACAAATTCTATCTTATTAATATGACGTGTGTTCCTTTTTTGTATAAAACAAATTTGAATTTATGAATCCTTGAATGCATTACATGAATACATATCATTCATCATATGCATAAACAGATCTTCACACCAAGTTTCCTCATCTCTCTGATGTTTATTTCAGCAAGATGGATATTGAACAAACGGTCAAAGACTTAGAAGCTCAGAATTCACAGTTTCAACAGCTACTTTTGACCTTGGCTAAGGGGCAGGAGGAGCTCAAGACTCTACTAGAGAAGGAAAAAGAGAAAAAGAAGAAGAAGAGAGATGGTGTGGTTCTCATGGGAAGAAGGTTTAAAGGACAAGCCAGACAGACTTTGGAATTCCCCTCAACATCTGATGAAGGGGTAAGAAAGGGAAAATAAACTGCAGTACCATCTGATTCTGAGGAAGAAGCAGAGGAAGAAGAGGATGAGGACTATTCTAAACAGCAGTACCCTCCGGCCGATGACAAATACAAGAACTTGGAAGAGCGTCTAGCTGTCATGGAGATACAGAGAGTGCCTGGGCTGGACTTTGAAGAGTTAGGGCTGGTATCTGGAATTGTAATCCCTCCTAAGTTTAAAGTACCATTGTTTGCTAAGTACGATGGGTTGTCTTGTCCCAAGATGCACCTACGATCTTATGTCAGGAAAATCCAACCACATTCTTTTGACAAAGACCTGTGGGTCCACTTTTTCCAGGACAATCTTTCGGGAACGCAACTAGATTGGTTTTACCAGTTGGAGAGGTCTGATGTGCATAATTGGGAAGATTTGGCAGCCGCATTCTATAAACAGTATCAATATAATGCCGACTTGGCGCCAACCCGTACTCAGCTACAGAGTATGGCCATGGCTACCAATGAGTTTTTCAAAGACTATGCCCGGAAATGGAGGGATTTGATCGGAAGGGTGCAACCACCTTTATCTGAAAGAGAGCTTGTGGACATGTTCTTGGGGATCTTGTCAGGTCCTTTCTTTAATCACCTGATTGGAAGCTCCTCTGCAGGTTTTACTGAGTTGATTCTAACTGGCAAAAGGGTGGAAGCCGGTATTAGAAGCGGGAAAATTCAGAAAGATGCATCTACCTCTGCTACTGCAAAAAAGCCCTTCACGGAAAAGAAAAAAGTGTCTACTGTATATGCCCAGAGAAATCAGGGAAGAATTGAAAGACTACCAACTGTGGGGGCCGTTATGATTCAGAAGTCTGCGTCAGATCAACCGAGAAACAATCAGCCGAGAAATGATCAGCCGAGGAATAACCAGCAAAGGGTGGAAAGGCCTGTAAGGAAATTCACCAAGATAAACATGACTCCTGCTTAAGTCTTACCCCATCTCTTGAAGTTGAACCTGGCCATGCTGAAGGAGGCCCCTAAAAACCCTAACACTTCATCTCCACACTACCATCCCAACGCCAGATGTGCGTACCACTTAGAAAGTCTAGGGCATAACACCAACAACTGTTGGGCCCTGAAGAACAAGATTCAGGATTTGATTAACGCCAAGGAAGTTGAATTTGAAGCTCCTGAAAAACCTAATGTAATCTCCGCACCAATGCCTAGGCATGGGCATAATGCCAATGTTGTGGAAGAAGATCTGTTTGTTTCTGCTGTGGATGAGTTGTCAACTCCTCTCCTAACCATCAAGTTGAATTTGTTGAAAGCTGGGGTGTTCCCAGGATGTGACCAAGATTTCCATGTTTGCCTGTCCTCCCCATTTGACTGTCCTCTTTTGAAGAAAAGAATCCAACAATTAATTGATAACAAGGAAATTTTGTTTGAGAAAGCTACTGTCTCACCCATTCCAGTTCCTGAAGTTTCAATAATAACCATATACGCCAATCCTTCCAGGGTTCCTAAAAAACCCGTTAGGATTACATCTGCTCCTATGACTACTCCTTTGAAGATAACAATGCCAAGGCTAACCCCTTACAAATCCGATAAAATGGTACCATGGAACTATGGTGGAGAAATCTACTATCATGGTGTCAAACAGATTGAAGAGACCATTGAAGAAGAAAGCTCAGAGGAAGATAATCCCGACATCAGTAACATTGTCGGAACAAGCAAAATTACTCGTAGTGGGAGAATCTTTTCTCCAGAGATTACTCCTCCAACAGTAGTCTTTGGACCCGCGGCCATCCCAAAGATCACTCCTCTAATTGTACCTACAAGTGTACCCGCCAACAATGATAATGCAATTCCCATCCCTGTTTCCTATGCTGAGAAAAAAGGAAAGAATGTTAAGAGGGACCATGTCTTGAAGAAGGCTCAGTCATTAGTCATTCCTGAAACATCCCAGAAAGAGGTGGAAGAGATTCTGAGGATTATTAAGAAAAGTGATTACAATGTTGTTGAACAACTGGGGCAGACCCCCTCCAAAATATCTATGTTAGCCCTCTTGTTATGCTCTGAGGCACATGCTAAAGCTTTGATCAAGTTTTTGAAGACGGCCCACGTGCCACAAGAAACCTCCGCTGATCAATTCCAAGAGTGTGTGGCCAGCTTAACAGCTGACAATGGCCTAGGATTCTCCGATGCAGACTTGACCTCCAAAGGGAGAAAACATAATGACGCGCTACATGTCTCGCTGGAGTGTAGGGGAACCACCCTAGCTCATGTTTTGGTTGATACTGGGTCGTCTCTAAATGTCTTGCCAAAGAAAGCCTTGGATTGTGAAGGCTTAACCCTGAAACCTAGCAATATAATTGTCAGAGCCTTTGACGGTTCCAAGAGGATGGTCCATGGAGAGGTGGACATCCCGATCAAGGTGGGTACCCAGATGTTCAATTCAACATTCTACGTGATGGACATCCGTCCTTCCTACTCTTGCCTGTTGGGAAGACCTTGGATTCACCATGCTGGAGTTGTCACTTCCACTCTGCATCAAAAGCTCAAGTACCCTGTCCAGGGGAAAATTATAATTGTTCATGGCGAAGAGGAATACATGATCAGTCATCTTAATTCTTTCCGTTATGTGGAATTAGATGGCGAATTCATAGAGACCCCTTTCCAACACTTCGAAGAAGTTTCTGAAGAGATAGCGGTGACCAAGGCAGTGTCCTCAACTCCTGTGATTACAAGACCTCCATCTCGGATGTCTTCCTTAAAGGATGCTAGGGCAGTGGTGGAAGAAGGCGGATCCACAATTTGGGGGCAGCTTCCAGACTTTCCTTTCAAATCATACAAATTCGACTTGGGATTTACTTCGGCTAGTCAGAAGACTGTGCGTCGCTCCCATGCCGGAGGGCCACCTGTGAAGATCAGCCACCGAGGGGTTAATGCGCTAGAGGACAGTGAAGAAGAGGGAAACTTGGAAGACTGGATTTTCCGTACTGTTGAAGGAGGACTGTGCAACTGGGAAGCAAAAGACTTTGTTCCGATTACTTTCATGAATCAGTAATTTATCTTTTCTATTTCTGTTGGACTGTAATAATTCACTAACAATTCGTACTTTTCAACCTTGTGTCTTACCCGAGACACATAGGTCCATTTGTAAGGGTCTTTATCTTCATTTCATATGTCATTTTAATGAATCATGGACGCTTTTCATATATAAACCTTTTGCTCATTGTCTTTCTTTTACAGTTTGTTGTTTTAAGATGGCTATGCCCTTACACACACCCACACTCACAAATGCAGGTACCCTTCCATTCCGGAACCCATGGGTAACGATACTGCTATAGCCTTCAGTGACTCTAAAGATCTGATGAACCAAGCCGAATACGAAGGTGAGGAATATTGTGAGGTGCCAGGGGAAATGGCCAGATTATTACAGCAATAGGAAAGAGCAATTCAGCCTCATGAAGAGCAGTTGGATACAATCAACTTGGGAACTAAGGAAGACAGAAAGGAAATCAAGATAGGTGCCAATCTAGAACCGAGTGTCAAGGAGCGCCTAATTCAGCTACTACATGATTATGTTAAACTCTTCGCCTGGTCATACGAAGACATGTCGGGACTTGATACAGACATTGTGGTACACCGTCTCCCCACAAGAGAAGACTGTCCACCAGTTAAACAGAAGGTCCGCCGCATGAGACCTGACATGTCCGAAAAGATCAAAGCATAAGTTATGAAGCAGTTCAATGCTGGATTTCTGGCTGTTACTTCCTATCCACAATGGGTCGCTAACATTGTGCTCGTGCCTAAGAAGGATGGCAAAGTGAGAATATGCATGGATTACAGAGACTTAAACAGGGCCAGCCCTAAAGATGACTTTCCACTTCCGCACATTGACATCTTGGTTGACAACACAGCTCAGCACAAAGTATTTTCTTCCATGGACGGATTCTCAGGCTATAACCAGATCAAAGTGGCCCCTGAGGACATGGAGAAAACTACTTTTGTTACACAGTGGGGTACGTTCTGCTACAAAGTGATGCCATTCAGACTGAAGAATGTTGGGGAAACCTATCAACGCGCCATGGTAGCTTTGTTTCATGATATGATACATCATGAGATAGAGGTCTACGTAGATGACATGATAGCCCGATCACAATCTGAAGAAGAACACCTGGATCACTTGCAAAAGTTGTTTGTCAAGTTGAAGGAGTACAAGCTCAGACTAAATCCAAACAAGTGTACATTCGGAGTCCGGTCCGGTAAACTCTTAGGTTTCATTGTCAGCAACAAAGGCATCGAGGTTGATCCTACCAAAGTCAAAGCTATACAAGAAATGGCTTCTCCTCTCACTGAGAAGGAGGTCAGAGGTTTTTTGGGACGCCTAAACTACATTGCAAGGTTCATCTCTCACCTAACATTTACCTGTGAACCAATCTTCAAGTTGTTGAAGAAAGATCAGGTAGTTAAATGGAATGATGACTGTCAAGTTGCTTTCGATAAAATCAAGGAGTATTTACTAGAACCTCCTATCTTGATGCCACCGTTGAAGGAAGACCGCTAATCATGTATCTGACCGTCTTAGAGAATTCAATGGGGTGCGTACTGGGCCAACATGAAGAGTCTGGCCGAAAAGAGCATGCCATTTATTACCTTAGCAAAAAGTTTACCGACTGTGAGACTCGATACTCACTGCTCGATAAAACTTGTTGCGCTTTGGTATGGGTTGCTCGCCGGCTAAGGAAATATATGTTGACTCATACCACTTTGCTGATATCTAAGATGGATCTGATCAAGTACATCTTTGAGAAGCCTGCTCTATCTGGAAGAATAGCTAGAAGGCAGATGATCCTAACGGAATACGATATACAATACACAACCCAAAAATCTATAAAGGGGAGTGTGCTAGATGACCATCTAGCTCATCAAGCTGTCGAAGATTACCAATCTATGAGGTTCGACTTCCCTGACGAAGACATCATGACATTGGACAATGTTGAAGGTTTCAGACCATGTGAGGGACCTGAACAAGGATCTTGATGGACCCTGTACTTTGATGGGGCCTCCAATGCACTTGGCAATGGAATCGGCGCGGTACTAATCTCTCCAGAAGGTTGCCATACACCTTTCACTGCTAGACTTTGCTTCAGCTGTACGAATAACATGGCAGAGTATGAAGCTTGCATCTTTGGACTCAAGGCTTCCATAGACTTGGGAATCAAATCCTTAGATGTGTTTGGGGACTCGGCTTTGGTCATCAGTCAGATCAAAGGAGAGTGGGATACTAAACATCCAAACCTCATCCCTTACAAAGAACATGTCCTGACATTGTTACCACATTTTGAGCAGATTACCTTCGAGCACTTCCCGCGAGAAGAAAATCAGCTAGCGGATGCTCTAGCTACAATGTCATCCATGTTTAAACTTAATTGGGATAATGAGGCTCCCCAAATCACCATTGAACGGATGGACGAACCGGCACATTATCATGAGATCAATACCGAAGAAGTAGTGGACCAGCCATGGTTTCATGAGGTCAAAAGGTATCTCGAGGCTCAGGAATACCCTGAAGGAGCTTCAGTCAACGACAAAAAGTTCTTAAGGAGGTTCTCAGCAAAGTTCTTCTTGAGTAATGGCATTTTGTACAAGCGCAATCATGATTTTGTTCTGCTCCGTTGTGTGGACAAAGCTGAAGCTGAAAGAATTATGGTTGAATTGCGTGAAGGTACCTTCGGCACTCACTCTAGCGGGCATACAATGGCTAAGAAGATTCTAAGGGAAGGCTATTATTGGTCTACCATGGAAGCTGACTGCTATCAACATTCCCGCACATGCCATAAATGTCAAATCTATGCCGACAAGGTACACGTGCCTCCAGTTCCTCTAAATGTCTTAACACCTCCTTGGCCATTCGCTATGTGGGGAATCAACATGATTGGAGAGATCAAGCCTACAGCATCCAATGGACACCGCTTCATTCTGGTGGCCATTGACTACTTCACCAAGTGGGTTAAAGCAGCTTCCTTCGCATCCGTTACAAAGAATGTTGTTGCCTGCTTCATCAAGCAGAATCTTATTTGTCGATACGGTATCCTTGAAAGGATTATCACTGATAACGGTATAAACCTTAACAATACTATGATCACCGCTATGTGCGAGCAGTTCAAGATTCAACATCACAATTCATCTCCCTATCGGCCAAAGATGAATGGTGTTGTCGCAGCTGCTAACAAAAATATCAAGAAGATCATACAAAAGATGACAGTCACCTACAAGGACTGGCATGAAATGTTACCGTTTGCTCTTCACGGGTACCGTACCATGGCACGCACATCAACTGGGGCAACACCATATTCCTTGGTATATGGCATGGAGGCTGTTTTACCTATCGAGGTTTAGATTCCCTCCTTGAGAATCATGAAGGATGCTGGTTTGAGTGAAGACGATTGGATTCAGACCCGGCTTGATCAACCTAACTTAATTAACGAAAAGCGACTTACTGCAATTTGCCATGGCTAGGCGTATCAAAAGCGTATGATCAAGGCCTTCAACAAGAAAGTCAAACACCAGACACATCAAGTCGGGGATCTGGTAATCAAGCGCATTATCTTGCCACAAAGTGATCCCAGGGGAAAATGGACTCCTACCTACGAAGGACTATTTGTGATCAAAAACATCTTTTCTGGTGGGGCAATGATTTTGACCACCATGGACGGTGACGACTTGTCGCACCCTGCGAATGCAGACATAGTCAAAAGATACTACGCATAAATGACCCGCTAGGTTGACACACCTAGGCAAAAAAAGGGCATCCCGGTGAATCGAAAACCCGAAAGGGCGGTTCAGGAAAAAATTAGGGATAAACAAAAAAATTTGTACACCCGGCAAGTTGAAAATCCGAAAGGGCGACTTGGGCAAAAAAGGGTTTCCCGGTGGACTGAAAACCCGAAAGGGCGGTCCAGGAAAAAGTTAAGGAATTAAAGCGTATGACTATGTCTCGTCAAATCACTTTAAGGACAATCTCTTCACTGACAAACTCTGAGCTTCTGATCAACTCAGTCATCTTCGGACGAAGCAACGGATGGACAAGATATTCGGAGTTACGAAGGCTATAGCGGAATGGAAACCTCATGGGATTCTTTACACACATAGCTATCTTTCTTTGTATAAAATTTTCTTACTTTTATGACACCGTCCTCTTACTAGGATGCCTGTCTCCTTTGTACAAAACACTTACTCAAAGTTAATACAAAGATACCTCTTTAAAGTGCAGAAAACTATTTGTCTTTTTCTTTTACACTTGTGTTTTTATTTGCAAAAACGTCCAATGATTCATTGATGAACATATACATTTGAACATAATTACTGTTTACAAATAAACATGATGGAAAAGAATAATTACTGACATACTGAAAGGATAGGAAAACGTATTTAGGCTATTCCATGAGCAACCCCTGCAGTACACCATCTAGATCCCCAGCGGAGCTAAAACCTTGAAATACATATCCCCAGTGGAGCTAAATTTCAAATCTTTAATTCCCATCAGAGTTAAGTTTCCAAACTCCCAATCCACAGCGGAGCCAACGCTTTGAGTTACAGATCCCCAGTGGAGATGAAACTTTCTTCCCCAGTCAAGTCAAGACTTCTGATCCCCAGTGGAAACCATCCAATTTTCCCAACAGATTATCTTGAAACCTGGAAATCAATCAGATAACAGTTAACCTTTGTCTCTCCCCAACCTGGGATTTTCCCCAGTAAGAGTGGCAGACGACCGAAAGCTCTAGAACTTACTCTCCAGCAGTAAGCCTTCTTCCCCATAAAGTTTTTTACTCCCCAATAGAATGAAGATTCTCATTCTTGATTCCCCAGTGAAGTTTCCAGAGTCTTCATTACTCCCCAGCATGAATTTGTCAGAGTTTTTAATCCCCTGCAGATTAAAGATTCTCATTCTCAGATTCCCCAATGAAGTCACCAAAGTTTTCATTACTCCTCAACAGAATGAAGATTCACATTCTTAATCCCCCGCAGAAATCATCAGAGTTTTCCCTATTCCCCAACCGAGTAAGGATTCCCTTTGTATAACCCCCCAATAGAAGTCATCAAAGTTCTCTGGATTCCCTAAGCAGATTGCTCAAGCAGTATGGCATTGTTCACAACAGAATTTTTGTCAATACTCCAACTTCAAGACATGAAGGATCCTTATATCCCCATAGAGGTTGTCAAGTTTTTTTTCAATCTCCAGCAGTCACCAAGGATTTCTCATCCTCAGCAATCAAATATTTTGAATCTCCAGCAGCCGTCAGGGATTTATTTTTCCCGGCAGCAGTCAAGGGTCTTTACTTTCCCCAGCCGTCAAGGATTTATTTTCCTCAGCAAGACAGCTAATAAGCTTACATGCGCATACATTACATCTATATATCATAAACATTGATAAAGCACATTTATTGCATCATATATTTCATGCAACATAACTCTGTTTCAGCTAACATTTTACCCTTTTCAGGATAATATTAACAGCTATCATTAACAATATTCAACATTCAGATACAGTAAAGGTACACTCCAGACACGGAAGTCATTCTATTACTCATTTAGAATTCAAGATCATGATACAGTTCAGATACACTCCAAACACGATAGTCATTCTGTCTCTTATTCAGATTACAATTCAAATATGCTCCAGACACGGATGCCATCCTGATACTTATTCAGATTTCAACTATCAGATACGGTACAGATACACTTCAGACACGGAAGTCATTTTGATATTCATTCAGATTTCAAGTTCATATAAGCTCTAGATATGGATGCCATCCTGATACTTATTCAGATTTCAACTATCAGATACAGTACAGATACACTCCAGACACGGAAGTCATTCTGTTGCTCATTCAGACTCAGATCTCAGATACAGTTTAGATACGCTCCAGACACGGAAGCCATTCTATTTCTCATTCAGATCTCAACTTCAGATACACTCCAGACACGGTTGCCATTCTGTCACTTATTCTAATTTTCCCCAGCTTGGATACGCTCTAGACACGGATGCCATTCTTTTGCTCATTCAGATCTCAACTTCAGATACAGTACAGATATGTTCCAAACATAGATACCATTTTGATACTTATTCTTCCGACTTACAACTTACAACTCAGCAAACATTCTTGGATGGCATCTTTAAGCCCATCTCCAACAAGATTATACCACATCTCCAAATGGCATCTTTAAGCCCATTTCCTCAACTATATTTTGACGAGTGCTAATTTACGGGCACTCTAGTGTCCAATCATCTTTTACCTTCGAGTCACGAACGACAAACTTGATAATCTAACTCTTCAGGTTCAAGAAGATTGAACAGGGGAAGCTTTTGTACCCCAAAATTTGCCCTCTCATATTATCAAGATTTTCCTCACAAGACCTTTTGGACTCCAGACTGCATTAGGGTTTGCTCAGCTCAAGACATCTCCTTGCACTATTGACCTGAAATTCGGGTTTGAGTTTGCACAAAGATTTTTGGACCATCAATGCTTAATGTGACTTTCATACACCATCTTGGACTCCTAAGATTGCTCATACCAAGTTTCGAGCCTTGAATCACATTTTTGCCCAGTCAATTGGACAGTTGACCTAAAAATCAGTTGTATTGGGGAAAAAGTCAACCATGGCCAATTTACAGTCAAACTTTATAATTTTTGATCCACAACAACATTCTAGGATTCTATGTACCATTTGATCAAGTTTGGACCACAAATCCTCAAGAAATTTGATCAGATCATCAAAAGGGCAAAATGGTCAAAATTAGGGTTTTGACTGAGGAAGGGCAATTTCTAATTTTTGACCTAGATAATGACCAATTGGGTTCAAGCATGATTTCAAGGACTCAATAGCATCATCTTGACCTAATCACATGGTTCAAAGGATCTCAAATGCATAGGATTGACAGATGAATTTTGCAGTCAACTGATCAAAAGTCAATTGTACACTAAAAAGTCAAACTTTGACTTTTTGGTCAAAATCAAGTGCCAAGGGTCATAATTCATCAAGATATGTAAAAATATGAAACTTGTTGACCAAGAAACCTAATTTTGAAAATTAGGGTTTTAATTTGAAATTTTTCATAACTTAGAATTTTTCTAAGTTATGGAAATTTCTTATTTTTTCCCAACTTTCCACAACTTTTTCACCATGATGCAATTGGATTCAAAGAAAACTTCCAACATGAAAGTTGTAGTACTCCATGAAATATAAAACTTTTATTCACAAAGTTTTCCCAAAGAATTCTTTGATCTCAAGTTATGATTTTGTGAATAAGGGTCCATAAACTTTTTTAACTTAGTGAAATTTTGCCCTAGTTTAGGCAGATTTTTGACCTAACTTCATGGCAACATTTCACCTAGTTCCAAGAGGAATATCAAAATGCATTTCAAAGATGGATTGTAGAGAATGTTACAAGCTTTCCAAAATGTCCTAGAACTCTCCAAGATCATTTATGGTTAGGGAGAATTGAAGAAATGAAAATGGCATTTTAGCACTTTTGTTCAAGCCATGTTTACAAATGCTCCAAGTTGCAAATCAGTTTCAAACATGCTTGTACTTGGTTTTACAGGTCCTAATCCTTTCTACACTCCATAATTAAATGCAAATACATTGGATAATGGTCTTGTTCTGATCTTTGAAGCATTGCACATTGAATTAATCCAAAAATGGCATAAAGTGCATAATACCATTTTCATAAAGCTTGTTTTTACAACTTTGCACTTCTTGAGCCATGGACCTAATCTCTTTTTGCAAACAAGATCCACAGTTATCAGGCAAAGTTTACCAACTATGTGCAGCTAGCAAGCAAGCCTATACAGGCCTTAGCATTGTCACTTCCCACTTTTCTTCAAAAACAAGAAACTTGCAAAAGTCAAGGGATCTCATCCATCTGATAAAGGCAAGCCTTGGCCTCATTTGAACCAACCTCAGAACCTTGTAACAATCCAATACACGAGCTCATAGAACTTGAAACTCTCTCAAACACAAAAAACACCATTTTCTTCCCAAACAGGGCAATCTCTGCAAATCACAAGCCATTTCCATATTGCCTCGTGCGTTTTGCTTGGAATCACTTCAAACACATTCCATACTTCCTACCTAAACTATCCAGGCCCCTGTCTTGCAACTGTAAGCTCAGTTTCACACTTCACCATTTTCATTTTGTAAGGTTGCAGATTGACTCGTGCAAGGAGTTTTAACCATCTACAAGACAAGCTGAGCATTGGAGAAGCTTGAGGGAACTTCAAGGAAGCTCACAAGAACTTCAGGCCTCACTCAAAGTTCCTACATTGCCATATCCAAACTCAACTGAACAAGAGGACAGGGATGAAGATGTCTTGGGCATGGGCTTTGGGCTGGCTACTTTTTGCACCCCCTTGTTTCCTTTTTGCAACCCCTTTGCCCATTTCCTATATTTTTCATATTTTCTTATTATTTTTATATTTTTGACTTTATTATTTTTTTTTCTGAACATTAAAAAATCCCAAAAATATTTTCTTAATTTTTTGCATTTTATCTTATTTTTTGCATATAAAAATAATTTTATTTTCATAAATAGAAATCATTTTCTTAATATAACTTGTAAATAATATAGAGATATCATACATTTTTATTTTATTATTTTTTTTACACATAAAATATTATTTTCTCACATATTTTAATTTTAATATTTATACATAATATTATTATTATTTTTCTTGTACATAAATGAATAAAAAGAATATTAGAAAACATATATTTTTCTTTTAATAAAAAATTAGGGTTTCCCCTTTTAAAAATAATCATAATATAATTTCTTCTTATTTTTAGGACTTTATTTTATTTTTTCATACATAAAATAAATACAAAAACATTTTTTGCATATTTACATTTTATTGCATATTTAAATATTTGTTTATTTGTTTATTTATTTATTGTACAATAAATTCAATTGGGTTGTAATAGTAAATTAGGGTTTTATTTTGTGCAATTATCCCCCATTCAAAACTTGTATCCCCCCTTCCATAAAATTGTTGTAATAGTTTAAATTTACATTACGTAATTTATTGCATTATATACATGTTTAGTAAAAACTAGGGTTTGTATGACAACTCAAAAATCAAACAAATAGCATGACCTAAATACAAGACAAAAATGCATGAAAATGACAACACCTTGCACACAAGCACCCTTAGGGTTTCACCCACTTGGTTGCCTTAAAACATGGCCATGGTATGCATGCTATGTATCTTGGCAAAACAAAACAAAACAAAAGATCATAGTCCCTCGATGACGCTATCAAAAGATTGCCTAAACAAATATGATCTTAGTCCCTCAAAAACTTGCTAAGATACTTGGCACCATTGCTATCATGGTCATACGATGACCCACGCCTGTCCCATTTAACATCCAAAGATAGGGTTATCTACCAAAACAATGGTAGGTTAACAATATCAAAGGAATGAAAATGTACAAGAAAGACTTTTGAATAGGGTAGATAGCTCCTAGTTACTTGATCTCTTTCAAACAATCCTTGATATTTTCAAACACACACATTTTCAAAACAATTTCCAAATAAATTTCAAACATTGAAACATTTTTCAAAAGACAAACATCTTTGTATACATTCTTACAAACAAGAATCATTACAAAAATTGCCTAAACAAATGCATCTTTTCAAAATACTTTCAAAACCACACAAAGCACCATTTCAAACAATTGAAAAAGTAAAGCAAGTGATCTAAAACAAGTAACTAAGAGCCCATGGAAAACCATGGATGAAAAGGGTGCTAGCACCTCCCTTTTCATAATCTACCCCTCGAATCCAAAAACAATCTCAAAGGTCTTTTCTGTGCTTTTTTACCTTTCCTTTTGGATAAAATAAAAGTCAGTGGCAACTCTTGCTAAACCGCAACATTTGCGAACACAAACGCAAAACCTCAAGTCAGTTCTCCCACCGCATCACAAAGTTGGAACAGGAGGAATGGAAATAAAAATTGAAAACATATTTATTTATAATATGAAATATTATGACAGATAGCAGGAACTGTATTTTCATATGAAACAGAAGAACATATATACATTACATATATATTATGAAATGAAATATTATATTTATAATAATAATTATATTGGAATTAAATGGTGAATTCGGGTGACCGGTAACAGATAGAATTATGTCCAAATTAATCGGTTCGAGTTGCATTTTGGCGAATCGATTGTGGTGTTTAATAATAAGTTTTATACCAATTATTTCGGGATGATTTTTATGACGAGTATATTTTGGTAAATATTATCCGTAACCGAAATTAATTGAATTGTGAATATTGTTGACTAATGCTTCCAAGTTTTGAATGCATGATTTTTGTTGATGATGATTTGCATAACGCAAAATTTGATGATGTTAGTGACGATGTTTTACCTCCGATGTTTGGTAAATTTAATGACGAGGGCCTATTCCATTTTGATGATTATGACGATGTTGATGTGTTGTTGTGTGTATGTGTTGCCTTTTGTCGAGTCGCATACATTGCATAAATGACTAGGGCTTTTTCCAAAATGACGAGGGCTTTTGCCAAAATGACGAGGGCTATAGCCAATGTTCCTAATTACGAACAAAATGTGTTGGTACCACATGCATATATAGTCGAGTCACATTATGTCGGTTATGTTTGTTTGAGTTTATTGGTTATGTGTTGTTTTATGATGTTTTATGATGATTGTGATGATTTATGTGGTGATGATAAAGTGTTGTTATATATAAATTAAATTGGTGATAAAAGTGTGTGAGATTGGTATATATGTTGAATATTACTTACTATCGGTATCTCTTTATAATTCCGAAACTATATATTATTTATCATCTCTTTATTTACATGATTTGAATTATCTCACCCTTTACTTGTTTCGTTGTTACCTTTATATTGGTAACCTGCAGGTGATCCGCGTTGATGAGGTGGATTTAGCTCGAGTCATTACTTTTTGAGTCTCTCTGCTCTGATAGCATAACACTCTGGATGGGCGCTTTTGTTGCTTAGCATACTTGTATATCCTGATAATTATGTGGATTATGTTTATAATATGACATGATTATTTTGTTGATGTATATGCTTTTATATGGCATAGACGATGATGTATCCGCTGCCGTATGCATATTTATATGCTTATTTGATGTATGATGACATGTTCGGTATATCCGACTTTTGATTATTTGATGATGCATTTTATTGCAAAGTGGAAACCATGGATATGTGATGCCTCAATTTATTTATGAAATTTTATTACTCTGATTCTTATTATTATTTCCGACGGGTAGAATTAGGGTGTTACATTAGTGGTATCAGAGTAGGTCAGTCTGTCCGGCCAAGTTGTTGAGTCTTTAGTTGTTTAACAATTAAGTATTGTTATTTGTTGATTCTAATCCTTGTTTTGTTGTGAGCAGAAGTTGTGATGGCTGGAAGGAATACTGGTAGGAACGATGATGCCCTTGCTGCCGCTATGCATGCAATGGCTCACGCATTTCAAAATCTGCCAAATGCTGACGAGAACACGAGGTCTCGTAGTTTGGAAACCTTCCAGAGGGAGAAACCTCCTACCTTCCAAGGGAAGTATGATCCTGAGGGAGCTCTAGCATGGTTGAAGGAGATTGAAAGAATCTTCAGAGTGATAGATTGCACTCCTGTACAAAAGATCCGCTATGGCACACATAAGTTAACTGCTGAAGCTGATGACTGGTGGGTTGAAACCCGTCAGAGATTAGAGCTTGCTGGTGAAGAGGTGACGTGGGAAGTGTTCCGAAGGGAGTTATTGAGAAAGTATTACCCTGAAGACGTAAGGGGAAAGAAAGAAATCGAGTTCCTTGAGTTAAAGCAAGGGAATATGTCTATCACTGATTATGCAGCCAAGTTCACTGAGTTGGCTAAGTTCTATCCGCACTATGGTGGACCGACTGCTGAGTTCTCTAAATGCATAAAGTTTGAAAATGGCTTGCGTCCTGAAATTAAGAAAGCAGTGGGTTATCAGAAAATCTGTGTCTTTACGAATTTGATTGATAGTTGTAAGATCTTTGAAGAGGATAGCAATACCCACTACAAAATCATTTCTGATAGGAGGAACAAAGGTCAACAAAGCCGTGGGAAACCGTATGATGTTCTGGTTGGAAAAGGGAAGCAAAAAGTGGTTCTAGGGCGAAGAACTAGTGGAGGGGATGCTCCTGCTAGTATTGTTTGCTTCAAGTGTGGAAAAACTGGTCACAAAAGTAATGTCTGTAGAGATGGAGAGGTGAGGTGTTTCCGTTGTGGGCAGTTAGACCACACAACTCATGATTTCACTCGTAAGGATGTAGTTTGTTTCAACTGTGGCGATGGAGGACACATCAACACTCAATGTAAGAACCCAAATAAGGTGCAAGGTGTGGGTAAAGTGTTTGCTTTGTCGGGAAATCAGACAGAAAACGAATATGGTCTCGTTCGAGGTACTAGTTTCATTAATAGCATTCCTCTCATTACTATTATTGATACTGGTGCTACTCATTTCTTTATTGCCGCCGATTGTGTTAAGAGATTAGGTCTTACTTTATCTTCCTTGAATAGAGACATGATTGTAGAGGTTCCATCTAAGGTAACGGTTACTACTTCTTTTGTGTGTGCAAGTTGCCCTTTATCAATCTTTGATAGAGATTTTGTTGTGGATCTTATTTGTTTGCCGCTTGTCGGGTTAGACGTGGTCTTAGGTATGGACTGGTTGAAAGCCAATTATGTTCATATCAATTGCTACGACAACACTGTGAGATTTTCTTCTTTCGAAGAAGAAGAACAAGCCATTTTGGTATCGACGAAACAGTTGAATGAATTCATGAAGGAAGAGGCATTCGTGTGTTGATGGCGACTCTAACTGTTGAGAGTCAGGATGTGATTGCGAACTTTCCGGTGGTGTGCTGAAGCATTACCTAATGAGATTCCTAGTGCACCGCCAGAAAGAGAAGTTGAATTTTCCGTGGATCTTGTACCTGGTACCAGACCTATCTCTATGGCACCATACAGGATGTCCGCGTCCGAGTTGTCAGAATTGAAGAGCCAATTAGAAGACCTGCTCGAGAAAAAGTTGATTAGACCAAGTGTGTCACCTTGGGGAGCTCCAGTTCTATTGGTAAAGAAAAAGGATGGTAGCATGAGGCTTTGCATCGATTACTATCAATTGAACAAAGTGAAAATCAAGAACAGATATCCGCTTCCAAGGATCGATGATTTGATGGACCGATTGGTTGGTGCTCGCATGTTTAGTAAGATTGACTTGAGATCGGGTTACCATCAAATAAGGGTGAAAGACTAAGATATTCGGAAAACCGCATTCTGAACTAGATATGGGCATTACGAGTATTCGGTGATGCCTTTCGGTGTCACTAATACACCGGGAGTATTCATGGAATACATGAATCGTATTTTCCATCCTTACTTGGATCGCTTCGTGGTAGTTTTGATTAATGATATTCTGATTTATTCTAAATCGAAAGAAGAACACACTGAGCATTTGCGTATTATGTTAGAAGTGTTAAAAGAGAAGAAGCTTTATGCTAAGTTATCAAAGTGCGAGTTTTGGCTAAGTGAAGTTAGTTTCTTAGGCCATGTCATTTCCGATAACGGCATTGCGGTAGATCCTTCGAAAGTTGATGCGGTGTTGAGATGGGAAACTCCTAAGTCGATTACTGAGATTAGAAGTTTCTTAGGCTTGGCTGGTTACTATAGGAGGTTTATTGAAGGCTTTTCAAAGTTGGCACTTCCTTTGACAAAGTTAACTTGTAAAGGAGCTGCGTTCGTGTGGGATGTCAAGTGTGAAGAAAGTTTCATGGAATTGAAGAAAAGGTTAAAAACGGCTCCGATCTTGATCTTGCCTAATCCGGAGGAACCGTTTGTGGTTTATTGCTATGCTTCCAAGATGGGTCTAGGTGGTGTGCTTATGCAAAATGACAAAGTGGTTGCTTATGCTTCTAGGCAATTGAAGATTCATGAGAAGAATTATCCTACACATGACTTGGAACTTGCGGCGGTTGTTTTTGTGCTTAAGATTTAGAGGCACTGCCTTTATGGTTCTAGACTCGAGGTGTTTAGTGACCATAAAAGCTTGAAGTACTTGTTCGATCAAAAATAGCTTAACATGAGACAAATACGGTGGCTTGAATTGTTAAAGGATTATGACTTTGGATTGAATTACCATCCTGGTAAAGCAAATGTGGTGGTCGATGCCTTAAGTTGAAAGACTTTGCATTTGTCACTTTAATGGTGAAAGAGTTGGAAATAATTGAACAATTTAGAGATATGAGTCTTGTGATCAAGGTGACGCCGAAGAGTGTTATCTTGGGAATGTTAAAGATCAATAATGATTTCCTTTATGGCATTAGAGAAGCTCAGAAGCTTGATGTGAAGCTTGTTGACTTGTTGGTTGGTATTGGACAAACTGAGAATGAGGATTTCAAATTGGATGCTCAAGGTGTGTTGAGGTTCTGAGATAGGATTTGTATTCCTGATGATGTGGACTTGAAAAGAATGATTCTAGAAGAAATTCACTGAAGCAATTTGAGTATTCATCCCGGAGCGACCAAAATGTACCAAGACTTGAAGAAATTATTTTGGTGGTCGGGTATGAAACTAGAGGTAGCTCAGTTTGTGTATGCTTATTTGACATGTCAGAAGTCTAAGGTGGAGCATCAGAAACCTGCAAGATTGATGCAACCGTTGGAAATTCCAGAATGGAAATGGGATAGCATTTCCATGGATTTCGTGACGAGGTTACCGAATACACCTAGAGTACATGATGCGATATGGGTGATTGTTGATAGGCTCATAAAGTCGACTCACTTTATTCCTATTAACATCATTTATCCCATATCAAAGTTAGCAGAAATCTATATGTATGTGATTGTGAGATAACATGGTATTCCTCTTTGTATCGTTTCGGATCAAGATCCGAGGTTCACTTCAGATTTTTGGAAAAGCTTGCAAGAAGCTTTAGGTTCTAAATTGAGGTTGAGTTCGGCTTATCATCCTCAAACCGATGGTCAGACGGAGAGGATGATTCAATCGTTGGAAGATTTGTTACGAGCTTGTATTCTTGAACAAGGTGGTTCATGGGATACTTATCTTCCGTTGATCGAGTTTACTTATAACAACAGTTTTCATACAAGTATTGGAATGGTAGCGTTCGAAGCATTGTATGGTCGGAGGTGTAGAACTCCTTTATGTTGGCATGAGTCGGATGAAAGTGTGGTACTTGGACCGGAATTAGTTAGAGAGACTACTGAAGCGGTGAAGATGATTAGAGAAAAGATGAGAATTTCTCAAAGTCGATAAAAGAGTTACCATGATAAACGAAGGAAAGATTTGGAGTTTCAATCGGGTGATCATGTATTTTTACGAGTTACTCCTACAACCGGTGTAGGACGAGCCTTGAAATCGAAGAAGTTGACTCCTTGATTTATTGGTCCTTATCAAATTACTAGTAGAATTGAAAAAGTGGCATATAAAGTGGTGTTACCGCCAAATCTTTCGAATTTGCATGATGTGTTCCATGTGTCGCAATTTCGGAAGTATGTTTTGGATCTGTCCCATGTGATTAAAATGGATAATGTTCAAGTTCGTGATAATCTTACGATGGAGACGATGCCTTTGAGGATCAAAGATCGTGAGATAAAGTCTCTTTGTGGCAAAGAAATCGCATTAGTCAAAGTTGTTTGGATAAGAGTGGCCGGTGAGAGCACGACGTGGGAGTTGGAGAGCAAGATGTGGGATTCCTACCCCGAGCTTTTCGAATCAGGTAAATTTTCGAGGACGAAATTCTTATAAGTGGAGGAGAGTTGTAACACCCCGATTTATTAAATATCATAATTATATTATTATTTTCAAATTTTTCGATTAATGTTTATTTCGTGATAAATTATATTTTTTAACCGATATATTTATTAATATATTCGGCGATTTATTATTCGGTCCGGTAATTATTTATTCGGACCGGTATTTATTTATTCGGGCTTATTTAGTTTATTTGAGTTTTTATTATATTAAGTTGCAAGACTAGATTTAAGAGTGTAGTGTTATTTAGGGTATATTAATAATTTACCCCGTGTCTTGAATCAAAACAAAACCAAGGCACATATGTAGTAGTAGTAGTAGTTAGTATGTAGTAGTAGTTAGTGTGTTGGTTTTGTATCAGAAAAAGAAAATAGAAACATAGAGTGAAAGAGAGAAAAGAGGGTGTTTTGGTGTGAAGTGAGAAAAAAAAGATTATTTTATTCGGTCTGGTAATTATTTTATTCGGTCCGGTAATTATTTTATTTGGTCCGGTAATTATTTTATTCGGTCCAGTATTTATTTATTCGGGCTTATTTTGTTAAGTTGATTTTTTTAAATTATATTAAGGGTGCGTGACCAAGAGGGGTTATTAAGTGGCATGTCTTATACCAAAACCAAATAAAACAAGTATATGAAGTGGGTGGAGGTTAGTGTGTAGTTTTGTAGAAAAATAGAAAAGAAGTAGTAGTCTTATATGTGTGGTTAGTGAGTGGTAGTGTTATTAGAAAACAAAATAGAAACATAACCTAGAAAGAGAAAAAAGAGAAAGTTGGTGTGAAGAGAAGAACAAAAACAAGAACAAGCTAGATTTGTGGTTTGAAGAGGTGATTCAAGAGGAAATTTTAAAGCTTGCTAGAATCAAAAGTTAGAGGTAAGGGGTTTGATAATTCCTATCCTATAAATAGATTAATGATAATTTTCTATGAGTTAGGGTTATGAAGATTTGGGTGTTTTCTTGCAATTCTTGAATGTATATTGTTGTTGTTTTGGTGTTGATTGTGATGCTGAAAATATATTATTATTGTTTGGTTATATTGTTGCTATGTTGCTGGAAAAATGATGTTATGTATTATATAAATTTGTTCTGTTAAGAAACTGGAACCTGTTAAGAAATAAAGCTGGACCTGTAATGAAGTTGGAACAGGAGGAATGGAAATAAAAACTGAAAACATATTTATTTATAATATGAAATATTATGACAGATAGCAGGAACTGTATTTTCATATGAAACAGAAAAACATATATACATTACATATATATTATGAAATGAAATATTATATTTATAATAATAATTATATTGGAATTAAATGGTGAATTCGGGTGACCGGTAACAGATAGAATTATGTCCAAATTGATCGGTTCGAGTTGCATTTTGGCGACTCGGTTGTGGTGTTTAATAATAAGTTTAATACCGATTATTTTGGGATGATTTTTATGACGAGTATATTTTGGTAAATATTAATTCGTAACCGGAATTAATTGAATTGTGAATATTGTTTATTAATGCTTCCAATTTGTGAATGCATGATTTTTGTTGATGATGATTTGCACAACACAAAATGTGATGATGTTAATGACGATGTTTTACCTCTGATGTTTGGTAAATTTAATAACGAGGGCCTATGCCATTTTGATGATTATGACGATGTTGATGTGTTGTTGTGTGTATGTGTTGTCTTTTGTCGAGTCGCATACATTGCATAAATGACGAGGGCTTTTGCCAAAATGACGAGGGATTTAGCCAATGTTCCTAATTACGAACAAAATGTGTTGGTACCACATGCATACATAGTCGAGTCACATTGTGTCGGTTATGTTTTTTGAGTTTATTGGTTATGTGTTGTTTTATGTTGTTTTATGATGTTTTATGATGATTGTGATGATTTATGTGGTGATGATAAAGTGTTGTTATATATAAATTAAATTGGTGATAAAAGTGTGTGAGATTGGTATATATGTTGAATGTTACTTATTATCGGTATCTCTTTATAATTCTGAAACTATATATTATATATCATCTCTTTATTTACATGATTTGAATTATCTCACCCTTTACTTGTTTCGCTGTTACCTTTATATTGGTAACGTGCAGGTGATCTGCGTTGATGAGGTGGATTTAGCTCGAGTCATTACCTTTTGAGTCGCTCTTCTCTGATAGCGTAACACTCGGGATGGGTGATTTTGTTGTTTTCATTAGGATAGCATACTTGTATATCCTGATAATTATGTAGATTATGTTTATAATATGACATGATTATTTTGTTGATGTATATGCTTTTATATGGCATAGACGATGATGTATCCGCTGCCGTGTGCATATTTATATGCTTATTTGATGTATGATGACATGTTCGGTATATCCGACTTTTGATTATTTGATGATGCATTTTATTGCAAAGTGGAAACCATGGATATGTGATGCCTCAATTTATTTATGAAATTTTATTACTGACTCTTATTATTAATTCCGACGGGTAGAATTGGGGTGTTACAAAAAGAAATAAGACTTTTTGAGTAGGTATAACGCTCGTAGTTGCTTGCTCGCAAACTAAAACCATTTTCACTACGCCAAAAATAAGTTTTAGCAGCACATAAAAGAAAGCGCTTTTGGAAAAAAGCGCTGCTGTAGGTTTTAAAAAAATTCGCTTAAAAAAGCGCTTTCAAAGGGTGCCTTAAGAAAGCGCTTTTCAAAAGCGCTTCTAAAGGTCACCCTTAGAAAGCTCTTTTTGGGAAGCACTGCTAAAGCTGGCCTTTCAGAGGGTACCTTAAGAAATCGCTTTTCAAAAGCGCTGCTAAAGGTCAGCCTTAGAAAGCGCTTTTCCAAAGCGCTGCTAAAGCTGGCCTTTAGAAAGCACTTTTAAAAGTGTTGCTATAGGATATGCTACGAAAGCGCTTTTTGATGTAAAAGCGCTGTTATAGATGACCTTTAGAAAGCGCTTTCGTAGGTAGTTTTATAATAAATATCAAAACACAATTCGTATCACTTTTCTATTCTCAATCAGATTTTCTTCATGAAAAAACCCTAAACCATAGCTCATAAGTGAAGACACTCTGACTATTTTGGTTATCAAGCCCATCCTCTACGTCTTCTTGTTTTGTTTCTGAATTTAAATTGCTACCAGTTTCAGGAACAAGTTCCTCTGCCTCCTTGGTTTCTGTAACTTCTTCAGGACCTTTCGATTCAGAAGGGGCAGTTTCACTTTTGTCAAATCGTCAAAAGTTACTCGTTTGATTTGTAGAAAAGAAAACAAGAGCAATATATCTCACCGGGAGTGTTACTTTCAACAACAGGACTACCGCTTGCCACAGGAGAACTGTCAGGTGATTGTTTCTTCTTTTCAGCAGTGAGAACGTTAGAAAGAGCATCTACTGCAGCTGCTCTTTGTGATCCTTGACCTCTTGGAGATTTCCTAGGTGTAACAACTTTAGTTCCGGTTGATGAACTGAAGGCAGAGTTTAAGGCAGCTAAAGTTTATGCCCTTTGCCTCGGTCCTCCTTGATTTAAGCTATTTAATCTATCTTGTATCAGTAAGAGTAAAAAATATTAGAAGGAAGCACCAATTTCTTTTCTTTTTTTTGTTTTTAATTTTAACCAACACTTTCATGGTCCAATTAAATATCAGTTATTTTAAAATCCGTGCTTCAGTTATTTTTAATTTTACATTAACAAGTTGTGCATTGGTAAAACAAGCTAAGAGAGAAATAATAGAGAGTGTAACAAAATATTTAATAAAGGTAGCCATATTGTTAACTCTATTAATATATTGTTTTTTTCGTGTGCTTTTTATGATTGATTTTGAGCAATGATGGTTTCTTGTTTATGTGTTCTACTCGTCTCTTTTCTTGGTAGGAATGTATTATACTTGTGTACTAAATAAAATGAATTTAGTGAAAAGTTTTGAGTATTGGTTTTGTTATATGTTTGTGCAATAGCAAGTGCAAGTTTTGAGTATTGGTTTTGTTTTCGAATTTATCATTTAGCTCTGATTGACTCAGAAACCGTAAACCATGGATAAGACATGGTTTTATTACAATTGATTGTCGAAAGAGTACGAGAACGGGGTATCGGAATTCGTTAAGTTTGCTGTTGCGCACGCCGAAGACCTCAGTCGAATGACATGTCCTTGTTTGTGTTGTTGTTATGGGAATCGGGTTGACGCGGTTCAGTTGGCATCGCATTTAATACGGTATGGAATTGATAGAAGTTATACATGTTGGAATATGCATGGTGAGAAAAGTGACGGGAATGATAAATCGGGGGATAATAGGACCTATGCTTCAAACGATAATGGCACAGATACAAACGATTATGATTGAGTTGAAGAGATTGCAGAAGCGCTTGAAGAAGATCTTAATGATTGTCTCAAAATGTTCGAGAGGTTGGTAAGCGATGCAGAGAAACCGTTGTATAATGGTTGTACAAAATTCACAAGATTGTTTGCGGTATTAAAGTTGTACAACTTAAAGGCGGGTAATGGATGGTCAGATAAAAGTTTCACAGAGTTATTAGCCCTTACAAAAGATATGCTACCAGAGGATAATGTTCTCCCCAATAAAACGTATGAGGCCAAAAAGATGTTGTACTCTATTAGCATGAGCTATGACAAGATACATGTCTGTCCAAAAGATTGCGTTTTGTTTCGAAACGAGTATGCATCGTTAAATGAGTGTCATAAATGCGGTGCCCCTCGATATAAGAAAAAGTTGTCTCCGGCAAAAGTCTTATGGTATTTTCCTATAATTCCGAGATTTAGACGGATGTATCATAGTGAAACCGATTCAAGACACTTAACTTGGCATGCAGATGAAAGAATTGTTGATGGAAAGTTTTGACATCCGGCAGATTCACCACAGTGGATGAAAATTGATAATGATTATCCTGAATTTGGAAAATAAGCAAGAAACCTTCGCTTGGCATTGTCTACTGATGGAATGAACCCACACGGTATTCAAAGTATCTCGCATAGCACATGGCGTGTGATTCTTATGATATATAACCTACCTCTGTGGCTATATGTGATACGGTGGGAGAACTGACTTGAGGTTTCGCGTTTGTGTTTGCAAATGTTTCAATTTAGCAAGAGTCGCCACCGACTTTTTATTTTATCCTAAGGAAAGGTCAAAAAGCACAGGAAAGACCTTTGAGATGTTTTCTTGGGTTCAGGGAGTAGATTATGAAAAGGGAAGGTGCAAGCACCATTTTCATCCATGGTTATCCATGGGCTCTTAGTTACTTGTTTAGATCACTTGCTTTGCTTTTCAATTGTTTGAAATGGTGCTTTTCAATTGTTTGAAATGGTGCTTTGTGTGTGGTTTTGAAAGATGTTTTGAAAAGAGGCCATCGTTGTGGCAACCTTTGTAATTATTCTTGTTTGAATATATACAAAGGTGTTTTTGTCTTTTGAAAAGTTTTTAATGTTAGAAAGTTGGATTTTAAAATTATGTTGTGAAGTGTGTTTGAAAATAGCAAGGATGTTTTGCAAGCTTTTGATCAAGTAACTTAAGAGCTATCTACCCTATTTTTACTCAAAGATCTTTCTTATGTTTTTAACCCTTTTAACAGTGTTGTTTCACCATTGCATTTGGTGAACAACCTTATGTTAGGATGTTAAACGGGACAGGCGCGGGCCATCGTATAGACCATGATAGCAATTGTGTCAAGTATCTTTAGCAATTTTCTTGAGGGACTTGATCATTTTTGTTTAGGCAACCAAGATAGCGTCATCGAGGGACTATGATCTTTTGTTTTGTTTTTGTTTTGACAAAGTACCTAACATGCATACCATGGCCCATTTTTGAAGGCAACAAGTGGATTGTAACCCTAGGGGTGAAAGTGTGCATCGTATTTGATTTTCATGCATTTTTGTCTTTGATTAGGTCAAACTATTTGTTAATTTGATTTTGGTATACAAACCCTAATTCTCTAATCATGGCATAATTGAAAGCGTTAAGTGCGAGAATTTAAATTCTAAGCTATTACAACATGATTATGGGGATGGGGGTACAATTTTTGAATAACGGGGTATTTGACAACAAATATAAACCCTAGTTACTATTACATCCAAATTGAATTTAAAATGCAACAATATTTAAATAAATAAAATAAATAGATATTGAATAAAATGTATTATGCAAAAAGAAGTTTTTAGTTGCTTATGTATGTAAAATATTTTCAATGTAAAAGAGTATAAAGAAATAAAAAATAAAAAAGATTAATTTTATTGTTTAAGGGATGAAACCCTAATTTCTTTTAAGAAAATAAATATTATATATTATTTATATACAAAAATATATTAATATGTACAAAAATGAAATATACTTAAAAAAAGGTATTTTTTTAGTATAAATAATAATAAAAATAAAAATATAATATATATATATATATATATATATATATATATATATATATATATATATATATATATATATATATATATATATATATATATATATATATATATATATATATATATATATATATATATATATATATATATATATATATATATATATATATATATATATATATATATATATATATATATATATATATATATATATATATATATATATATATATATATTAAGTATGTATAAAATAAAATAAAATATTTACAAAAATAAAATATATTTTATACTAATATTTTCAGTATGAATGAAATAAGAAATAAAAGTAAAAAGTATATATTTACATATTTTTCAAGTCTTAATAATATAAAAAGAGTATTTAATATGTTTTCTATATTAGAAAAAATAAAATAAAATGCCAAATAAATGTAAAAAATTATGAAAATATTTTTGGAGCATTTTTTATATTTGGGGATAAATAAATAAAATCAGAAATGAAATTAAAATACAAAAATAACAAAATATAAAGAAAATGGGCTAGGGGGTGCATTTAGGAAAAGGGGGTGCAGACAATAAGAAGGCCAGGCCCAGCCCAGACTTCATCTTCAACCTCCAGAACTTTGAAAATACACGCGCGCCTGTACAAACTTGGGACATCCTGGAAACGTCATCCTTTGCCAAAACTCACAACATCAAACTTGTAGAGAATTTCAATACGATTCTAACCATATAAAGCATTAAATCTAACTCTCAAAGACCAGAGAGAATTTCTCTGGCCCTAAAATCTGACATAGTTTTTTCAGCATGTTCATGGATGAAATTCTCCTAGCACGCTTAATATAAATGAAAACTGAGCATATGTACAGCTTCATGGCATTGAATACTACATTTTTCATTCACAAACCTAAGGAAAAATGTTCCTAAATAGAGAGATAGAAAGTGATGAAAAACCTGTTTCAGTTGGATTCGAGTTGGACAATGCAGAGCTTCTCAACAAGTTTTGAGGTATCTGGTAGCTTTCCTGAACTTCACTTGATCTTTTCCAATAGCTAGCTTGCCTTGAATGTCTCTGGATCAGCTCCTAGAACTCAACTTGCATAAGCTTGAAACGAAAATGGTGAACACTGTAAATGGAGTTACAGTTGGCAATGGAGGTTTGGGATAGCTTGGGTGAGTTGAATGGAAGGTATTAGAACTGGTTTGGGACAAAACGCACGAGTGGTTTGTATGATGGAAGTGAAACTGCAGGGGATGCCCTATTTTGCAAGTTTTTGGTGTTTTGGTGCTCAAGAGTGTTTGAGGGATGAATGGCTCGTGTTTCTGGCTCCAAGGGATGTGCAAAACTTGTTTGGAATGTTGGCAAGAGTTGATTCTATCAGATGCTCAAGTTTTGTTGTATTTGATAAGTTTTTTGGTTTTTGAAGTAAGAAATGAGAGTTGATAATGCTATGGCTGTACTGGCTTGTACTCTAGCTGCTCAAAGTGGTTGAACTTTTCCTGACATTAGGGAGCCTTGTTTGCAGCAAAGGTCTTGGTGTATGGCTCAAGAAATGCAATTTGACATAAAGCATGTTTTATGTAAATGGTATTGCTCACTTTTTGCCAAAAATGGATTTATTTATTTTGCCAAGCTCCATTGATCAGAATAAGACCAATGTCCATTGTATTTGCATTTAATTATTGAGTATGAAAGGGTTTAGAGACCTTTAATCAAGTACAAATCTAGTTTGGACATATTTTGCAACTTGTATGAACATATATTGGCCATGGATACAAAATGAGTTTTTGCCAACTTCAAGCATTCGATTCTCCCTAACCACAAATGTGTTTGAGGAGTTCTTGGACAATTTGGAAAGCTTGCAACAAGTAATATAATCCATCTTTGAAATACAACTTGAGACTCCAAGTGGAACTATGTGAAAAATGGCCAAGAATATGGGTCAAAATCCTGCCTAAACTAGGGCAAAATTTCTCTAAGTTAAAAGTTTTAGGGATCCTTGTTCCAAAAATCATAACTTGAGATCCAAGCTTCTTTTGAGAAAACTTTGTCAATCAAATTTGTAGACTTTGTGGAGGACTACAACTTTCATGTTGTAAGTTTTGTTTGAATCCATTTGCATCATGGTGTAAATGTGGGGCAAAGTTAGGAAAAATTAAGAAAATTTCATAACTTAGAAAATTTCTAAGTTATGAAATTTTTCAATTTCAAACCCTAATTTGCAATTTTGGGTTTATTGATGAAAAAGTTTCATAATTTGACATATCTTGATGAAAAATGACCCTTGGCACTTGATTTTGACCAAAAAGTCAAAGTTTGACTTTTCAGTGTACAGTCAAATTTTGATCAGTTGACTGAAAAATTCATCTGTCAATCCAATGCATTTGAGATCTTTTGAACTTGTTGAATAGGTCAAGATGATGCCATTGAGTCCTTGAGTCCTTGGTTGAGCTTGAATTGCCATTGGCTAGGTCAAACAGTCAAAAATTGCCTTTGTACAGTCAAAACCCTAAAAATGACCATTTCGCCCTTTTGGTGATCTGATCAAATTTCTTGTGGAATTGTGGTCCAAACTTGATCAAATGGTTCATATGAGTTCATAATGTTTATGTGGGTCAAAATTCATGAGATTTGACTGTAAATTGGCCACAGTTGACTTTTTCTCCAATACAGTTGATTTATAGGTCAACTGTCCAATTGATTGGGCAAAAATTTGATTCAAGGCTTGAAACTTGGTATGGACAAACTTATGAGTCCAACATGAAGTATGAAAGTCACTTTGGCATTGAAGGTCCAAAAATCCATGTGCAAACTAAAACCCTAGTTTAGGTCATCAGTGCAAGGAAATGTCTTGAGCAGAGCAAACCCTAGCTTAATCTTGAGTTCCAAGAGCCTTGTGGTGAGAAATGTTGATAAAATGAGAGGGAAATTTTTTGGGTACAACAGTTTCCCCTATTCAATCTTCTTGAACCTGAAGAGTTAGATTGGCAAGTTTGCCTTTCGTGACTCGAAGGTAAAAGAGGATTGGACACTATAGTGCCCGTAAATTTGCACTCGTCAAAATGTTGCTGAGGGAATGGGCTTAGAGATGCCATTTGGAGGTGATAGAATCTTGCTGGAGATGGGCTTAAAGATGCCACCCAAGATTGTTTGTTGAACATCAGTAGAATGAACATCAGGATGGTATCCGTGTCTGGAATGTATCTGAGTTGTATCTGGAGACTGGGTTCGTATGAGCAAGGGAATGGCGTCCGTGTCTAGAGCGTATCTGAGTTGTAACCATATTTGAATGGATGACAAAGAAACATCTGTGTATGGGGCCTCTCTGGGCTGGAGATAAATTCTGAATGAGTGGCAGAATGGCAACCGTGTCTGGAGCGTATCTGGACTGTATCTGAAGTTGAGATCTGTATGAGTAGCAAAATGACTTCCGTGTCTGGAGTATATCCATACTGTAACTGGGATCCAGACAAGTGACAGAATTACTTCCGTGTCTGGAGTGTATCGGAACTTGAAGTTGATAGTTGAATCTGAATGAGAAATAGAATGGCTTCCGTGTCTGGAGCGTATCTAGTCTGTATCTGATTGCTGAAGTCTGAATGAGTAGTAGAATGACGGTCGTGTCTGGGGTGTATCCGTACTGTATTTTGACTTGAAATTATGAATGAGTAATAGAATGACCGCCGTGTCTGGGGTGTATCCATACTGTATCTGAAATCTCTGAATAGTTGTTGAACAATAGCTTTTTAATCTTATCCTGAAAAGGGTAAAATGTTAGCTAAAACACAAAGTTATGTTGCGTGATATGTATGATGCAATAAACTGTGTTTCATCAATGTTTATGACATATGAATGTAATGGATGTGCATGTAAGCTGATTAGCTGTCTTGCTGAGGAAAATAAATCCTTGATAGCTGGGGACAATGAAATCCTCGACTGCTGCCGGGGAAAGTGAATCCTTGACCGATGTTGAGGATTCAAAAATCTTTGATCGTTGAAGATGAGAAATCCTTGATGACTGCTTGGGGATTAAAGATCTTTGATTGTTGAGAATGAGAAATCTTGGGACCACTGTTGGGGATTGAAAATCCTTGGTGACTTGTGGGGATTTAACAAGAGCTTTGACAACTTCTGCGGGGAATGAGAATCCTTCATGACTTTCCTAGGAAATAAGGGAAACTCTGAAACTGGGGGAATTAAAACCTGGGAGGCTTCCAATGGAGAAACAGGAACTAGAATCCTTGTTCTGTTGGGAAATAACTCTGTGGGGAGAGTGTTTATCCTGCCGGAGAAATCAGGAGCTTTGGGTTGTATGCCAAACTACTGGGGAATCATCCTAGTTGTGGATAAGACAAAAAAAAACTGTTATCTGATTGATTCTCAGACTTTTAAGATAACCTGCTGGGGAAGTTGGGGAAAGCTGATTAGTTCCCGCTGGGGATTGATAGTTGGAAATTTGACTTCGCTGGGGAAGAAGGTTTAGAATATTCTAGCTCCGCTGGGGATATGTATTTCAGGGTTTTCGGGCTCCACTGGGAATCAGGATTCTAGGGACTTAACTCTGATGGGAATTCTGAAACTTAACTCCACTGTGGGGACAAAGTTTGGAATACTTTGGCTCCGCTGGGGATCTTGAAATTTAACTCCACTGGGGATATATACTCCAAGGTTTTAGCTTTATTTAGGAGCTGGATGATGTACTGCAGGGGATTTCTTCTGGAATAGCACAAGGATATCTTCTTACACCTTCAAACTATCAGTAATTATCCTTTCTAAATTTCGTTTAATTTGTAAGCAGTGATTATATTCAAATGCATATGCCTATTTAACAAAACATTGGACGTTTTCAAATAAAACATAAGCGTAAAAAAAGAGAAGAAAAGCAAGCAAATTTCTGCACTTTGAAGTATTCTTGTATTAACTTTTGTAAGTATCTTTGTACAAAGGAGACAAGCACCCTAGTAAGAGAATGTTGTCGTAAAAATTGAAAAAATTTATACAAAAAGAAAGATGGCTATGTGTAACAATTCCATGGGGTTCCCATTCTGCTATAGCCTTCACAACTCTGAGTATCTTGTCCATTCGTTGCTTCGTCCGTAGATGATTGGATTGATCAGAAGCTTGGAGTTTGGTCGTGAAGAAATTGTCCTTAAAGTGTTCCGACGAGACATAGTCATACGCTTTAATTCCCTAACTTTTGCCCGGACCGCCCTTTCGGGTTTTCGATCCACCGGGAAACCCTTTTGTGCCCAAGTCGCCCTTTCGGATTTTCGACTTGCCGGGTGTACAGATTTTTTTGTTTATCCCTAATTTTTGCCTGAATCGCCCTTTCGGGTTTTCGATTCACTGGGATGCCCATTTTTTGCCCAAGTCGCCCTTTCGGGTTTTTAACTTGTCGGGTCATTTTATGCGTAGTATCTTTTGACTATGTCTGCGTTCGCAGGGTGCGGCAAGTCGTCGTCGTCCATGGTGGTCAGAATCATTGCCCCACCAGAAAAGATGCTCTTGATCACAAATGGTCCTTCGTAAGTAGGAGTCCACTTGCCCCTGGGATCGCTTTGCGGCAAGATGATCTGCTTGATTACAAGATCTCCGACTTGATATACCTGATGCCTGACTTTCTTGTTGAAAGCCTTGATCATCCGTTTTTGATACGTCTGACCATGAAAAACAGCAGTAAGTCGCTTCTCGTCGATCAAGTTAAGTTGATCAAGCCAGGTCTGAGTCCAATCGTCTTCACTTAAACCGGCATCCTTCATAATCCTTAAGGAAGGAATCTTAATTTCCATAGCTAAAACAGCTTCCATGCCATATACCAAAGAAAAAGGGGTTGCCCCTATTGAAGTACGTGCCGTGGTACGATATCCATGCAGAGCAAACGGTAACATCTCATGCCAGTCCTTGTAGGTGACTGTCATATTTTGAATGATCTTCTTGATATTTTTGTTCGCGGCTTCAACAGCACCGTTCATCTTTGGCTGATAGGGAGATGAATTATGATGATAAATCTTGAACTGCTCGCACAGAGCGGTGATCATAGTGTTGTTCAAATTTGTACCATTGTCTATGATAATCCTGTCAGGGATACCATACCAGCATATGAGATTCTTCTTGATGAAGAGGGCAACCACATTCTTTGTAACTGAGGCGAAGGAAGCTGCTTCGACCCACTTGGTTAAGTAATCAATAGCCACCAGGATGAAGCGATGTCCATTGGATGTCATGGGCTTGATCTCTCCAATCATGTCAATGCCCCACATTGCGACTGGCCAAGGAGCTGTTAGAACGTTGAGAGGAACAGGAGGAATATGTACTTTGTCGGCGTAGACTTGACATTTGTGACAAGTACGGGAATGTTGATGACAGTTAGCTTCCATGGTAGACCAGTAGTAGCCTGCCCTTAGAATCTTCTTAGCCATCTTATGTCCGCTTAATTGGGTGCCAAATGTGCCACTATGTATTTCGGTCATGATCAACTCAACTTCAACCTTGTCCACACAATGAAGTAGAACACAATCATGGTTGCGCTTATAAAGGATACCATTGCTCAGGAAGAACTTGGCAGCAAATCTCCGTAAGAACTTTTTGTCATTGACGGAAGCTCCTTCAGGGTATTCTCGAGTCTGGAGATGCCTTTTGATTTCATGAAACCAGGGTTGTTCCACTACTTCTTCGGTGTTAATCTCATGACAGTGCGCAGGTTCGTCCATTCGCTCGATGGTGATTTGGGGAGCCTCATTATCCCAATTGAGTTTGAACATGGAATACATTGTAGCCAGAGCATCTGCTAGCTGATTTTCTTCTCGCGGGAAGTGCTCGAAAGTAATCTGCTCGAAATGAGGAAACAATGTCAAGACATGTTCTTTGTATGGGATAAGATTAAGATGTTTAGTGTCCCACTCTCCTTTGACTTGACTGATAACCAAAGTCGAGTCCCCAAATACGACCAAAGATTTGATTCCCAAGTCTATAGCAGCCTTGAGACCAAAGATGCAAGCTTCATATTCAGCTATGGTGTTGGTACAGCTGAAGCAAAGTCGGGCAGTGAAGGGTGTATGGCAACCTTCCGGAGAAATTAGTACTGCACCGATACTGTTACCAAGTGCATTTGAAGCACCATCAAAGTACAGGGTCCATCGGGATCCTTGTTCAGGTCCGTCATACGGTCTGTTACCTTCAGTGTTGTCCAATGTCATGATGTCCTCGTCAGGGAAGTCGAATCTCATAGATTGGTAATCTTCGACGGCTTGACGAGCTAGATGGTCAGCTAGTACACTCCCCTTTATAGCTTTTTGGGTAGTATACTGGATATCATACTCAGTTAGGATCCTTTTCCATCTAGCGATTCTTCCAGATAAAGCAGGCTTCTCGAAGATATACTTAATCGGATCCATCTTGGAAATCAGCAAAGTGGTATGAGTCAACATATACTGCCTTAGCCGGTGAGCAGTCCATACCAAAGCGCAGCAAGTTTTCTCGAGCAGTGAGTAGCGAGTCTCACAATCGGTAAACTTTTTGCTAAGGTAATAAATGGCATGCTCTTTTTGGCCAGACTCGTCATGTTGGCCCAGTACGCACCCCATTGAGTTATCCGAAATAGTCAGATACATGATTAACGGCCTTCCTTCGACGGGTGGCATCAAAATAGGAGGTTCCAGTAAATACTCCTTAATTTTATCAAAAGAAACTTGACAATCATTGTTCCATTCAACCACCTTGTGATACGGTGGGAGAACTGACTTGAGGTTTTGCGTTTTGTGTTCGCAAATGATTCGGTTTAGCAAGAGTCGCCACCGACTTTTTATTTTATCCTAAGGAAAGGTCAAAAAGCACAGGAAAGACCTTTGAGATGTTTTCTTGGGTTCGGGGAGTAGATTATAGAAAGGGAAAGTATTATTACCCTTTCTATCCATGGTTATCCATGGGCTCTTAGTTACTTGCTTAGATCACTTGCTTTGATTTTCAATTGTTTGAAATGGTGCTTTTCAATTGTTTGAAATGGTGCTTTTCAATTGTTTGAAATGGTGCTTTGTGTGTGATTTTGAAAGATGTTTTGAAAAGAGATCATCGTTGTGGAAACCTTTGTAATGATTCTTGTTTGAATGTATACAAAGGTGTTTTTGTCTTTTGAAAGGTTTTCAATGTTTGAAAGTAGGGTTTTGAAATTGTGTTGTGAAGTGTGTTTTGAAAAGTAGCAAGGATGTTTTTGCAAGTTTGATCAAGTAACTAAGAGCTATCTACCTTATTTTTACTCAAAGATCTTTCTTATGTTTTTAACCCTTTTAACAGTGTTGTTTCACCATTGTGTTTGGTGAACAAACTTGTGTTAGGATGTTAACGGGACAGGCGCCGGTCATCGTATAGACTATGATAGCAATAGTGTCAAGTATCTTTGGCAATTTTCTTGAGGGACTTGATCATTTTTTAGGCAACTAAGATAGCATCATCGAGGGACTATGATCATTTTGATTGTTTTTGTTTTGCCAAAGTACTTGACATGCAACCATGGCCCATTTTTGAAGGCAACAAGTGGGTGAAACCCTAGGGGGTGTGAGTGTGCATTGTGTTTGTTTTTCATGCATTTTTATCTTTGGATTAGGTCAAACTACTTGTTGGTTTTATTTTGCATACAAACCCTAGGTCTAGGCATGGTATAATTGAAAGCTTTTAAATGTGCAAGAATTTAAATGCTACACTATTACAACATGATATATGGAGGGGGATACAAATTTGAATTGGGGATATTTGACAAGGAAATAAATTCTAAGTTATTACAACCATATCGAATGTACAAGTCAATATTTAACATTTAAATAAATATAATTAAATAAATATCAAATAAAAATGTATTATGCAAAAAAAGTTTTGTATGTATGTGAAAAGGGTATTTTTTAATGTGAAATATAAACAAAATAAAAAAAGTAAAATTTTAATTATTTTGGTTATTTAGGGCAAAACCCTAATTTTCAAATAAATGGCAATATTTATTAATTATATACAATATATATTAATTTATGCAAAAATAAAAGTATATTGTTAAAAAAAAGTATTTTTAGTGTCAAATATTAATAAAAATAAAAATGTATTATTTCTATATTTTTGTCCTAATTATCTAATAAAATAAAATATACAAGTATATATATTTATTTATCATTTTAAATATACAAAGATAAAAGAATTAATTATTTACAAAAAAATGTATATTCAAGAAAATGTTTTCAAAAATGTAAAAAAATAATAACTAAAAAATAAATATGTTTTTTTATATTATTTTTTAGGGTTTGAATAAAAAGAAATTAGATTATCTACATATATATGCTTAATAAAATAAAATAAATATCAAATAAATATGAAAAAATATGGAAAATTATTTTTGGCATTTTTTTTATATTTGAACAAAAAATATAAAGTCAGCATGAAAATAAAAATGTCACAAAATGATAAATATCAAATAAATGGGCCAGGGGGGTGTATTCAGCAAAAGGGGGGTATCAAAAGCAAGGCCAGAACCAAGCCCAGCCCACTGACTTCATCTTCTTCCTCTGAACTACAACACGCGCGTTTTGTACAGAACATGCCATCTCCTGATTCTTTGATTTTTTGACAAAACTCATAACATAAACATTGTAGAGCATCAAATAACGAATTCAAACATGTAAAAAACTTGGATTAACTCTCAAAGACCATAGAGAATTTCTCTGGCCCTAAAATCTGACCTAACTTTTTTCACATGTTCAAGGATGAAATTCTCCTAGCACGATTAATGTAAATGAAAACTAAGCATATGTATGGCTTCAGGGCTATGAGTACAACATATTTCATTCACAAACCTAATCCTAACCATTCCTAAATAGAGAGATAGAAGTCCATGAAATACCTGTTTTAGTTTGAATCGAGTAGGGCAATGTAGCAACCTTCAATGGTGTTTGAGCTTCTGTTGAGCTTGCCTGAAGTCCAAGGAAGCTTCTCCAATGCTTGACTTGCTTTGAAACAAACTGAATCGTGCTGTAGAACTCCACCTGCAAAGCTTTGAAATGAAAATGGCAAAGTGTTTTAGAGGTGTTACAGCTTGCAATGGAGGTCTGGGATAGTTCATGTGGATGGAATGGAAGGTGTTTGAACTGGTTTGGGCCAAAACGCACGAGCAAATTGTGTTGTGGAACTCAATCTGCAGGGAGTGCCCTGTTTTGCCAAATGAAGATGATTTTGAGCTATGGGAGGTTTCAGGATTCAAAGGCTCGTGTTTTAGGTTCAATGTAATGTGTAAAAGTTGTCTCAAGAGCTTGCACAAGTTGATTCTATCTGATGTTGTTGTTTTTGTGTCTTTTGCATATTTCTTGTATATGAAGCAAAGATGTGTAAGTCTATGTTCACAGGCCTGTACCAGCCATCTTGTAAGCTGCACACAACCCTCTAGGCCCCCTCTAATCCCTGGATTTGGTTTGCAGTCTCAGATCTTTGTTCAAGGCTCAATGCTTAGTGTTTTGACATCAAGCAACTTTTGCAAAAATGGCAAAATACATTTTACTACTTAAGGCTTAAACTTGCATGTAATGTCCAAATGAACAAGATAATCCCTCAACTCAATGGTAATGAATTAAATTAAGGTGTGTAAACTGGTTTTGAGGCCTGCAAGCTAACATTACACAAGCTGATTTGAAAATGCAAGTTTGTATGAACATGCTTTGGCCATGGACAAAAGTGAGTTTTTGCCAACTTTAAGAATTCGATTCTCTCTAACCACAAGGGTGTTTGAGGATTTATTTGACAATTTGGAAAGCTTGGAACATGTACTACAATCCATATTTCTAATGAAACTTGAAACTCCAAGTGGAACTATGTGGAAAATGGCCAAGAAGATGGGTCAAAATCCTGCCTAGATTAGGGCAAATTTTCTCTAAGTTAAAAGTTTTAGGTACCCTTGTTCCAAAATTCATAACTTGAGATACAAGATTCCTTTGAGAAAACTTTGTGAATAAAAGTTGTAGACTTTGTGATGGACTACAACTTTCATGTTTCAAGTTTTGTTTGAATCCATTTGCATCTTGGTGAAAAAATTGGACAAAGTTAGGAAAAAATAAGAAAATTTCATAACTTAGAAAAATTCCAAGTTATGAAATTTTTTCATTTTAAACCCTAATTTGCATTTTTGGGTTTCTTGATGAACAAGTTTCATGATTTGACATGTTTTGATGAAAAATAAATCTTGGCACTTGATTTTGACCAAAAAGTCAAAGTTTAACTTTTCAATGTACAGTCAAATTTTGATCAATTGACTGAAAAATTCATCTGTCAAACCTATGCACTTGAGATCTTTTGAACTTGTTGAATGGGTAAAGACAATTTCATTGAGTCCTTGAGTCCATATGTGAGCTTGGTTTGCCATTGGTTAGGTCAAACAGTCAAAAATTGCCTTTGTGCAGTCAAAACCTTAAAAATGACCATTTTGCCCTTTTGGTGATCTGATCAAATTTCTTGTGGAATTGTGATCCAAACTTGATCAAATGGTTCATATGAGTTCATTATGTTGATGTGGGTCAAATTTCATGAGGTTTGACGGTCAATTGGCCACAGTTGACTTTTTCCCCAATACAGCTGATTTCTAGGTCAACTGTCCAATTGACTGGGCAAAAATTTGAATCAAGGTTTGAAACTTGGTATGGATAAGCTTATGAGCCCAAAATGAAGTATGAAAGTCACTTGGTATGGATAATCTCATGACAGTGCGCAGGTTCGTCCATTCGCTCGATGGTAATTTGGGAAGCCTCGTTATCCCATTTGAGTTTAAACATGGAAGACAATGTAGCCAAAGCATCGGCTAACTGATTTTCTTCTCGCGGAAAATGCTCGAAGGTAATATGCTCGAAATGAGGCAACAACGTCAAGATATGTTCTTTGTATGGGATAAGATTAGGATGTTTGATGTCCCCCTCTCCTTTGACTTGACTGATAACCAAAGCCGAGTCCCCAAATACGACCAAAGATTTGATTCCCAAGTCTATAGCAGCCTTGAGACCAAAGATGCAAGCTTCATATTCGGCCATGTTGTTGGTACAGCTGAAACAAAGTCGGGCAGTGAAAGGTGTATGGCAACCTTCTGGGGAAATGAGTACTGCGTCGATCCCATTGCCAAGTGCATTTGAAGCACCATCAAAGTACAGGGTCCATCGGGATCCTTGTTCAGGTCCGTCATACGGTCCGTTACCTTCGATGTTATCCAGAGTCATGATGTCTTCCTAGGGGAAGTCGAATCTCATAGATTGATAATCTTCGACGGCTTGATGAGCTAGATGGTCAGCTAGTACACTCCCTTTTATAGCTTTTTGAGTAGTATACTGGATGTCATACTCAGTCAGGATCATCTGCCATCTAGCGATTCTTCCAGATAAAGCAGGCTTCTCGAAGATATACTTGATTGGATCCATTTTGGAAATCAGTAAAGTGGTATGAGTCAACATATACTGCCTTAGCCGGCGAGCAGCCCATACCAAAGCGCAGCAAGTTTTCTCGAGCAGTGAGTAGCGAGTCTCACAGTCGGTAAACTTTTTGCTAAGGTAATAAATGGCATGCTCTTTTCGACCAGACTCGTCATGTTGGCCTAATACACACCCCATTGTATTGTCCAAAACAGTCAGATACATGATCAACGGCCTTCCTTCGACGGGTGGCATAGGAATAGGAGGTTCTAGTAAATACTCCTTGATTTTGTCAAAAGCCTACTGACAATCATTGTTCCATTCAAATACCTGATCTTTCTTCAACAGTTTGAAAATTGGCTCACTGGTAGATGTCAGGTGAGAGATGAATCTGGCGATATAGTTCAAGCGTCCCAAGAATCCTCTAACCTCCTTTTCAGTACGAGGAGCAGGCATTTCTTGTATAGATTTTGCTTTAGCTTGATCAACCTCAATGCCCTTGTTGCTGACAATAAATCCCAAAAGTTTACCAGATCTAACTCCAAAAGTGCACTTGCTTGGATTCAGTCTGAGTTTATACTCCTTCAACCTGGCAAATAGCTTTTGCAAGTGTTCAAGGTGTTCTTATTCTGTTTGTGAGCGAGCTATCATGTCGTCTACGTAAACTTCGATCTCATGATGTATCATATCATGAAACAAAGCTACCATGGCGCGTTGATAGGTTGCCCCTGCTTTCTTCAGTCCGAACGGCATCACCTTGTAGCAGAAGGTACCCCATTATGTAACAAAGGTTGTTTTCTCCATGTCCTCGGGGGCCATTTTGATCTGGTTGTAGCCCGAGAATCCGTCCATGAAAGAAAATACTTTGTGCTGAGCTGTGTTGTCAACCAAAATGTCGATATGTGGCAGCGAAAAATCATCTTTAGGGCTAGCCCTGTTCAAATCCCGATAGTCCACGCACATTCTGACCTTGTCGTCCTTTTTGGGTACGGGCACAATGTTAGCAACCCATTGTGGATAGGTTGTAACAGCCAGAAAGCCGGCGTTGAATTGCTTCATTACTTCAGCCTTAATCTTCTCAGACATGTCAGGCCTCATTCAGAGAACCTTTTGCTTGATCGGTGGACAGCCTTCTCTTGTAGGGAGACGGTGAACCACGATATCAGTGTCTAACCCTGGCATGTCTTCATAAGACCAAGCGAAGATTTCAACGTATTCATTCAACAACTGTGTTAAGCGTTCCTTGACACTCGGTTCCAAGTCGGCACCCACTTTTACTTTTTTCATGTCCTCCTCTGTCCCTAAGTTGATGGTTTCTAACAACTCTTCATGAGGCAGAATGGCCCTCTCTTCTTGTTGTAGAGGTCTTGCTAACTCTCCCGGCACTTCACAATCTTCGTCAACTTCGTACTCAGCGTGTTTGACCAAATCTTCAGAGTTATTGAAGGCTAAAACAGAATAGTCACCCATGGAATCCGGAGTGGATGGGTACCTGCATTTGTGAGTGTGGGTGTGTGTAAGGGATAGCCATCCTTAAACAAACAAAATGCAAAAGGAAAGGAAAATGAACACAATAGTTTATAGATGAAAAACGTCCAATGATTCATTAAAACATGGCATATGATTATGAAGGAAATCAAACCCTTACAAATGGACCTACATGCCCCGGGCAAGGCATGAGGTGAAAAATAGTGTGTGAATTGTTTTAGTTATTACAGACCATAAAAATGGGAAATTGTTCAAAGATAAAATTACTGGTTGATAAAGGTGATAGGAACGAAATCCTTTGCTTCCCAATTGCTCAAACCCCCTTCGACAGTCGGAAAAATCCAATCTTCAAAGTGGCTCTCCTCATCCTCCTCTTCTACAGCATTGATTCCGTGGTGAGAAATCTTGACAGGTGATCTTCCAATCTTAGAGCGACGCATAGCCTTCTGTCCTGCAGCAGTAAACCCTAAACCAAACTTGTCCATCTTATGGGGAAAGTCAGGCAATTGTCCCCACACAGCGCTCTTCCCCTCCTTAATCACAGCCTCTGCATCCTTGAGAGATGCCATCTTAGCCACATGCTTGGGAATGATAGGTACCTCAACTGCTGTCTTTGCAACTGCTACCTCGGGAGAAACTTCCTCGAAATGTTGAAAAGGTGTTTTGATGAACTCGCCATCTAACTCCACATATCGAAAGGAGTTGAGATGACTAATCATGTACTCTTCCTCACCATGCACAAGTATGATTTTACCCTTAACAGGATACTTCAGCATCTGGTGCAAAGAGGATGTAACTGCCCCGGCATAATGGATCCACCGTCTTCCCGGCAAGCATGAGTATGACGGACGGATGTCCATCACGTAGAAGGTGGAGTTGAACACTTCGGTGCCTACCTTGATGGGAATATCAACCTCTCCATGAACCATTTTTTGGAACCATCGAAAGCTCTGACGACGATGTTGCTAGGTTTGAGGGTCAAACCTTCGTAATCCAAACGGTCTAAGGCCTTCTTTGGCAGCACATTCCGGGAAGAACCAGTATCAACCAAGACATGGGCGACGGTGGTTCCTCGGCACTCAACTGAAACATGTAACGCATCATTGTGTTTCCTTCCTTTGGGAGTTAAGTCAGCATCGGAAAAGCCCAGGCCATTGTCAGCAGTAAGACTGGCCACACAATTTTGGAGTTGGTCAGCCGAGGTCTCTAGGGGGACACGTGTCGTCTTCAAGAATTTAATCAGAGCCTTAGCATGGGCCTCTGAACAGAGTAGGAGAGCTAACATTGAAATCTTAGAAGGGGTTTGCCCTAATTGTTCCACAACGTCGTAGTCACTTTTTCTGATTATTTTTAGGATCTCATCCATCTCCTTCTGAGTGGTTTCAAGGATGACCACAGCATGAGCCTTCGTCCTGACAGGCATTTCCAGTATCCCCTTACCTTTGTCGGTGTTATCAGCGGATGGTCTTTCTTCAGGAGTGTTAAACTCTTCAATCACTGGGCCTTGCACAGAGGGTCCAACAGGTGCAGAAGCTTTTAAGGGTCCGAAGACTGCTCGGGGAGGAGCAATCTCCGGAGAAAAGATCCGGCCACTGCGGGTGATCTTGCTAGTACCCGCGATGTTTCCTATATCAGGGTCTTCTTCAGATATTTCTTGGACTGTTTCGATTTGTTTGATGTCGTGGTAGAATATCTCTCTCCCCATAGTTCCACGGTATCATTTTGCTTGATTGGTACGGGACAGGTCCCGACATGGTGATCTTTAGAGGTACACATTCAGAGTTGGGTGTAATCCTGACAGGCCTTTTGCAAGCCTTGGGAGGATTGTCGAAAATGGTTATGATGGAAATATCGTTGGTTGAGGTATCACAAGTATAAGGAGTAATCGGATTGGAAGTGTTAACAGGGGTTTTCTGGAAAAGTATTTCTTGAGTATCCATCAGGCGTTGGACACCCGACTTCAACATTGGACAATCACCTTGAATGTTTAAACAAAAATAGCAGTCTTCAACACAACCAGGAAAGATCCCGGCTTTCAACAAATTTTCTTTAATCACAAACAATGGAGTCAACAGATCGGCAACATCAGTAACATGGAGGTTTTCCAAAACAACATGCACATTGTGGCCGTGCTTGGGCATCGGCGCAGATATAACATTGGGTTTTTCAGGGGCGTCAAATTCGACCTCTTTGGTGTCAATTAAGTCTTGAATTTTGTTCTTGAGTGTCCAACAATTATTGGTATCGTGCCCAATACTGTCGGAATGGTAAGCACACTTGGATTTTGAGTTATAGGATGGAGAGGTGGTATTTACATTCTTTGGCGCCTCTTTTAAATTAGCAAGATTCAACTTCAGGAGATGTGGAAGGATTTGAGCAGGGGTCATGTTTACTGGGGAAAACTGTTGTGGTGTCCTTTGCTGATAAGTTCTGGGCTGATCATTCCTCGGTTGACTGTTTCTAAGCTGGTATGATGCGGACTTCTATATTAATACGGCCCCCACTGTTGGCCGACGTTCCTCTCTTTCCCGATTTTTCTGGGTGTATACAGCAGATGCTTCCTTCTTGGCTGGGAAAGGTTTTCTAGCAGCTGTGGATGCGGAAGCATCCTTTTGAATCTTTCCACTTTTGATACCGGCTTCCACCCTCTCGCCAGTCAAAATCAACTCAGTAAATCCCGCAGAGGAGCTTCCGATTAGATGGTTGAAGAAAGGGCCAAATAGGGTCCCCAAAAATATGTCAACTAATTCCCTATCTGATAGCAGTGGCTGCACCCTTCCAGCCAGGTCGCGCCACTTCAGAGCGTACTGATTAAACCCTTCATTTGAAGCCATCCCCATACTCTGTAGCTGAGTACGGGTAGGCGCCAAATCAGCATTGTACTGATACTGACGATAGAAAGTGGCTGCCAAGTCTTCCCAATTGTGGACCTCTGATCTCTCGAGCTGATAAAACCAATCTAACTGAGTGCCAGACAAGCTGTCTTGGAAAAAGTGCACCCAGAGGTCTTTGTCGGATGAGTGTGGATGGATCTTTCTAACATACGACCTCAAGTGCATCTTAGGGCAAGACAGACCGTCGTACTTGGCGAATGTTGGCACCTTGAACTTGGGAGGGATAACAATCCCAGCTACAAGCCCCAGCTCCTCAAAATCCAATCTGGGCACCCTCTACAACTCCATAGCTGTCAGTCTGTCTTCAAGGTTTTTATACTTGTCATCCGCTGGTGGATACTGTTATTCTGAATAGTCTTCGTCTGCTTCCTCTTCCTCCTCTTCTACCTCAGATTCAGAAGGTACAGTAACTCCTTTCCCCTTGCCAATCCCTTCGTCGGACGTTGATGGAAACTCAAGAGACCTTCTAGCATCACCCTCAAATCTTCTTCCGAAAGTAGCTACCCCTAGTCTCTTTTTCTTTTTCTTCTCTTTAATTTTCTCTAGCAGAACTTTGAGATCCTCTTGACCCTTTTCCAAGGTCATGAGGAGTTGTTGAAATTGTGAATTTTGTGCCTGTAGGTCCTTCACTGTTTGCTCCAAATCCATCTTGCTGAAATAAACAGCAGAGAGATAAGGAAACCTGGCTTGAAGACCTGTTTGTGCATATGATGAATGATATGTTATTCATGTAATGCATTCAAGGGTTCAAAAATTCAAATTTGTTGCAAACAAAAAGAACACACGTCATATTAAGAAGAACTTGTTAGTACATAAGTGCCCCATGGGCAAAATATTACAAAATTCTTAATGTAAAAAGACGTTGCGCATCCTCTTTGGTGCGATGTAGGTGTTGAGAGTTTCCTCCTCGTGAAGTCGGCGGGTGAGCTCTAAAACCTTCTTCTAACTGGCATAGAAGTTGGCTTCAAAAGTATCTCGTTCTTCTTTGAGTAGGATCCAACTCTTTTGCATTTCCTCCCATGATGTTGGCATGTCAGGATGTTGGATGGTGTATGGAAACTCTCCTTCCTTAACAGGGTCTTTAATCAAAGGGAGAATGTTAGGATATGGCATCATAAGATTCTGAGAGCGGGTTCGTACCCACTTGAGGTAAGGCTCAAGGGGGATAGAATTCTTGTGCCCCAGTGTCTTACTATCCACCTTGTTAGGCATCCTCCAAGCTCTGATGAACCTTTGTCGAATTCCTTGCGCATCATTGTCGAAGTCAAAAACTAAGTCAGGAATCAGCATGTCATGAGGGCCATCCCTCCGAGCATATCCAAATTGTCTCAAAGCTAGACAGGGGTTGTAGGTAATGCCTCCCCTAATGCCAAGCAATGGGACATTAGGGAATTCACCACAATGATCAATGATGATAACATTTTTCTCTGGACCGAGAACACCAATGTACATCAGAATGTATGAGGGTCATCAACCGTTGTGACCACCTTAAACCCTGCTCATTCTTCAAGACTGATTGTGGAAGGTGAGAAATAAACCACCTTTCTAGGAGAGGAGTACAACACATGAGAACGCCTCTTTTCCTCATTGTTCGTGTGTAAAATGAGTGTAGGATCTCCCCAAGTAATGTAGGTATGGGATTCTTGGACATGAAAATCTTGACAGCATTCACATCTATAAGTTGGTCAGGGTTTGGGAACAAGACCAACCCATAAATAAGGAGTGCCACAATCTCTTCAAAGGCTTGTAGATCAAGAGAATTCCAGCATTCTTGTGCCTTCTCAAACAAGAATTATGCCAAGAAACCCTTGACACCACTTCTGGTTTCCCAATGCCCCTTGATGTCAGATGGTTGCAAGTGTAAGGCTTGAGAAACATCTTCAGGCTTTGGTTCTTTTTTCGTACCGTTGTAGGGTAGTTGATTAAGCATAGGAATTCTCAGGAGTTGAGAAAATTCCTACAAAGTAGGCACCAACTGGTAATCAGGGAATGTGAAACAGTGGTGTAGGGGGTCAAAGAACTGGAAGAGAACTTTCACCATGTCTTCTTCAATGCTGGTGTTGACTAAGTTGAGGAGTCTACCATGTCTTTCACTGAAGAGAGAATTCTCTGGAATCCTGGAAGTAAGCTCCTTGAGTTTAGGAGGGATTCTCACAAGGTTGACTTGAATTGTTTTCCTGCGAAGAGATTCCATGACCTACAAAACAAGAACAAAGATGAAGATCCAAACCCTTGAAATGGTTATTGGATGTATATGATGCTTTATGATGTTCATGATGTATGCACAAACACATGTACAAGCAAGTCACACAAAACCCTAGTTTCAGGCTTGCATGAGGTTTCATAGGTAAGTACCCTCTTAAGTTTAGTTGGCTCAAAACCTGTCCTATAAATAGTAACCGGGTTCTAAGAAGCTCAATATCATTGGATTGTTTTCTATATTCATTGTTTTGGTTTAGCCACTTAACTAGCGACCAAAATATTCCAAGAAAACAAACCTCAATGAGTGTAGTATCGAGTATCTACCAACTTCGGACTGCACCAAAGCCGGTCATCTCACTACCCCTAATAAAAGGCCAAGATGGTCAAGTAAGGTTCTAGTTCATTAGTGCTTAATGACATCACTCAGCGGCCCCGTATTCTCTTTGATTGACTCAAAGGCTACCGGTACTCACAAATATGTCGCACTAATATAGCTATTGCTTTAACCGTGTCGGTATACCCCGCACAGTTTCCACAACGTATTGCTATCTATGAATGTTTCCCAAATCCGGGTGGAGGATTTCAAGCCCAAACAAGAGAACCAAAATGTAAAACAATCAAAGCAAACAATAATCATGCAAAGGGTGATATAAGCCCTAAGGTTACTCCACTTTCAAAAATTCCCCAGCAGAGTCGCCAGTTCTGTGATACGGTGGGAGAACTGACTTGAGGTTTTGCGTTTTGTGTTCGCAAATGTTTCGGTTTAGCAAGAGTCGCCACCTACTTTTTATTTTATCCTAAGGAAAGGTCAAAAAGCACAGGAAAGACCTTTGAGATGTTTTCTTGGGTTCGGGGAGTAGATTATAGAAAGGGAAAGTATTATTACCCTTTCTATCCATGGTTATCCATGGGCTCTTAGTTACTTGCTTAGATCACTTGCTTTGATTTTCAATTGTTTGAAATGGTGCTTTTCAATTGTTTGAAATGGTGCTTTTCAATTGTTTGAAATGGTGCTTTGTGTGTGATTTTGAAAGATGTTTTGAAAAGAGATCATCGTTGTGGAAACCTTTGTAATGATTCTTGTTTGAATGTATACAAAGGTGTTTTTGTCTTTTGAAAGGTTTTCAATGTTTGAAAGTAGGGTTTTGAAATTGTGTTGTGAAGTGTGTTTTGAAAAGTAGCAAGGATGTTTTTGCAAGTTTGATCAAGTAACTAAGAGTTATCTACCCTATTTTTACTCAAAGATCTTTCTTATGTTTTTAACCCTTTTAACAGTGTTGTTTCACCATTGTGTTTGGTGAACAAACTTGTGTTAGGATGTTAACGGGACAGGCGCCGGTCATCGTATAGACTATGATAGCAATAGTGTCAAGTATCTTTGGCAATTTTCTTGAGGGACTTGATCATTTTTTAGGCAACTAAGATAGCATCATCGAGGGACTATGATCATTTTGATTGTTTTTGTTTTGCCAAAGTACTTGACATGCAACCATGGCCCATTTTTGAAGGCAACAAGTGGGTGAAACCCTAGGGGGTGTGAGTGTGCATTGTGTTTGTTTTTCATGCATTTTTATCTTTGGATTAGGTCAAACTACTTGTTGGTTTTATTTTGCATACAAACCCTAGGTCTAGGCATGGTATAATTGAAAGCTTTTAAATGTGCGAGAATTTAAATGCTACACTATTACAACATGATATAGGGAGGGGGATACAAATTTGAATTGGGGATATTTGACAAGGAAATAAATTCTAAGTTATTACAACCATATCGAATGTACAAGTCAATATTTAACATTTAAATAAATATAATTAAATAAATATCAAATAAAAATGTATTATGCAAAAAAAGTTTTGTATGTATGTGAAAAGGGTATTTTTTAATGTGAAATATAAACAAAATAAAAAAAGTCAAATTTTAATTATTTTGGTTATTTAGGGCAAAACCCTAATTTTCAAATAAATGGCAATATTTATTAATTATATACAATATATATTAATTTATGCAAAAATAAAAGTATATTGTTAAAAAAAAAGTATTTTTAGTGTCAAATATTAATAAAAATAAAAATATATTATTTCTATATTTTTTTCCTAATTATCTAATAAAATAAAATATACAAGTATATATATTTATTTATCATTTTAAATATTCAAAGATAAAAGAATTAATTATTTACAAAAAAATGTATATTCAAGAAAATGTTTTCAAAAATGTAAAAAAATAATAACTAAAAAATAAATATGTTTTTTATATTATTTTTTAGGGTTTGAATAAAAAGAAATTAGATTATCTACATATATATGCTTAATAAAATAAAATAAATATCAAATAAATATGAAAAAATATGGAAAATTATTTTTGGCATTTTTTTATATTTGAACAAAAAATATAAAGTCAGCATGAAAATAAAAATGTCACAAAATGATAAATATCAAATAAATGGGCCAGGGGGTGTATTCAGCAAAAGGGGGGTATCAAAAGCAAGGCCAGAACCAAGCCCAGCCCACTGACTTCATCTTCTTCCTCTGAACTACAACACGCGCGTTTTGTACAGAACATGCCATCTCCTGATTCTTTGATTTTTTGACAAAACTCATAACATAAACATTGTAGAGCATCAAATAACGAATTCAAACATGTAAAAAACTTGGATTAACTCTCAAAGACCAGAGAGAATTTCTCTGGCCCTAAAATTTGACCTAACTTTTTTCACATGTTCAAGGATGAAATTCTCTCAGCACGATTAATGTAAATGAAAACTAAGCATATGTATGGCTTCAGGGCTATGAGTACAACATATTTCATTCACAAACCTAAGCCTAACCATTCCTAAATAGAGAGATAGAAGTCCATGAAATACCTGTTTCAGTTTGAATCGAGTAGGGCAATGTAGCAAACTTCAATGGTGTTTGAGCTTCTGTTGAGCTTGCCTGAAGTCCAAGGAAGCTTCTCCAATGCTTGACTTGCTTTGAAACAAACTGAATCGTGCTGTAGAACTCCACCTGCAAAGCTTTGAAATGAAAATGGCAAAGTGTGTTAGAGGTGTTACAGCTTGCAATGGAGGTCTGGGATAGTTCAGGTGGATGGAATGGAAGGTGTTTGAACTGGTTTGGGCCAAAACGCACGAGCAAATTGTGTTGTGGAACTCAATCTGCAGGAAGTGCCCTATTTTGCAAAATGAAGATGATTTTGAGCTATGGGAGGTTTCAGGATTCAAAGGCTCGTGTTTTAGGTTCAATGTAATGTGTAAAAGTTGTCTCAAGAGCTTGCACAAGTTGATTCTATTTGATGTTGTTGTTTTTGTGTCTTTTGCATATTTCTTGTATATGAAGCAAATATGTGTAAGTCTATGTTCACAGGCCTGTACCAGCCATCTTGTAAGCTGCACACAACCCTCTAGGCCCCCTCTAATCCCTGGATTTGGTTTGCAGTCTCATATCTTTGTTCAAGGCTTAATGCTTAGTGTTTTGAGATAAAGCAACTTTTGCAAAAATGGCAAAATACCTTTTACTACTTAAGGCTTAAACTTGCATGTAATGTCCAAATGAACAAGATAGTCCCTCAACTCAATGGTTATGCATTAAATTAAGGTGTGTAAACTGGTTTTGAGGCCTGCAAGCTAACATTACACAAGCTGATTTGAAAATGCAAGTTTGTATGAACATGCCTTGGCCATGGACAAAAGTGAGTTTTTTCCAACTTTAAGAATTTGATTCTCTCTAACCACAAGGGTGTTTGAGGAGTTCTTGGACAATTTGGAAAGCTTGGAACATGTAATACAATCCATCTTTGTAATGCAACTTGAAACTCCAAGTGGAACTATGTGTAAAATGGCCAAGAAGATGGGTCAAAATCCTGCCTAGATTAGGGCAAATTTTCTCTAAGTTAAAAGTTTTAGGTACCCTTGTTCCAAAAATCATAACTTGAGATACAAGCTTCCTTTGAGAAAACTTTGTGAATCAAAGTTGTAGACTTTGTGATGGACTACAACTTTCATGTTTCAAGTTTTGTTTGAATCCATTTTCATCTTGGTGAAAAAATGGGACAAATTTAGGAAAAAATAAGAAAATTTCATAACTTAGAAAAATTCTAAGTTATGAAATTTTTTCATTTTAAACCCTAATTTGCATTTTTGGGTTTCTTGATGAAAAAGTTTCATGATTTGACATGTTTTGATGAAAAATAAATCTTGGCACTTGATTTTGACCAAAAAGTCAAAGTTTGACTTTTCAGTGTGCAGTCAAATTTTGATCAGTTGACTGAAAAATTCATTTGTCAAACCTATGCACTTGAGATATTTTGAACTTGTTGAATGGGCCAAGATAATGTCATTGAGTCCTTGAGTCCATATGTGAGCTTGCTTTGCCATTGGTTAGGTCAAACAATCAAAAATTGCCTTTGTGCAGTTAAAACCCTAAAAATGACCATTTTGCCCTTTTGGTGATCTGATCAAATTTCTTGTGGAATTGTGATCCAAACTCGATCAAATGGTTCATATGAGTTCATTATGTTGATGTGGGTCAAATTTCATGAGGTTTGACTGTCATTTGGCCACAGTTGACTTTTTCCCTAATACAGCTGATTTCTAGGTCAACTGTCCAATTGACTGGGCAAAAATTTGAATCAAGGTTTGAAACTTGGTATGGATAAGCTTGTGAGCCCAACATGAAGTATGAAAGTCACTTTGGGAATTCTAGGTCAAAATATCCTTGTGCAAACTCAAACCCTAATTTAGGTCAACAGTGCAAGGAGGAGTCTTGAGCAGAGGAAACCCTAGCTTGATCTTGAGTTCCAAGAGTCTTGTGATGAGAAAATATTGATGAAATGAGAGGGCAAATTTTGGGGTACAACACACCTGATCTTTCTTCAACAGCTTGAAGATTGGCTCACAGTTAGATGTTAGGTGAGATATGAACCTCGCAATATAGTTTAAGCGTCCCAAGAAACCTCTAACCTCCTTTTCAGTGCGGGGGGCAGGCATTTCTTGTATAGCTTTGACTTTAGAAGGATCAACCTCAATGCCTTTGTTGCTGACGATAAATCCCAAAAGTTTACCAGACCTGACTCCAAAAGTGCACTTGCTTGGGTTCAGTCTGAGCTTATACTCCTTCAACCTGACAAACAGCTTTTGCAAATGATCAAGGTGTTCTTCTTCTGTCTGTGAATGGGCTATCATGTCGTCTACGTAAACTTAAATCTCATGATGTATCATGTCATGAAACAAAGCTACCATGGCGCGTTGATAGGTTACCCCGGCATTCTTCAGTCTGAATGGCATCACTTTGTAGCAGAAGGTACCCCATTTTGTAACAAAAGTAGTTTTCTCCATGTCTTCGGGGGCCATTTTGATCTGGTTGTATCCCGAGAATCCATCCATGAAGGAAAATACCTTGTGTTGAGCTGTGTTGTCAACCAAGATGTCGATGTGTGGCAGTGGAAAATCATCTTTAGGGCTAGCCCTGTTTAAATCTAGATAGTCCACACACATTCTGACTTTGCCGTCCTTCTTAGGCACGGGCACAATGTTAGAAACCTATTGTGGATAGGAAGTAACATCCAGAAAGCCAGCATTGAATTGCTTCATTACCTCAGCTTTGATCTTCTCAGACATGTCGGGTCTCATTCGGCGAACTTTTTGTTTGATTGGTGGACAGTCTTCTCTTGTAGGGAGACGGTGAACCACGATATCTGTGTCTAGTCCCGGCATGTCTTCATAGGACCAGGCGAATATTTCAACATATTCATTCAACAACTGCACTAAGCCCTCTTTGACACTTGGTTCCAAGTTGGCACACACCTTAACCTCTTTCTTGTCTTCCTCTGTTCCCAAGTTGATGGTTTCTAGCAACTCTTCATGGGGCAGAATAGCCCTCTCTTCTTGTTGCAAAAGTCTGGCTAACTCTCCAGGCACTTCACAGTCTTCATCACCTTCGTACTCGGCATGATTGACCAAATCTTCAGATTCACCGAAGGCTAAAGCAGAAAATTCACCCATGGAATCCGGAGTGGATAGGTACCTGCATTTTGTGAGTGTGGGTGTGTGTAAGGGATAGCCATCCTTAAACAAAACAAAATGTAAGAGGAAAGAAAATGAACACAACAGTTTATAGATGAAAACGTCCAATGATTCATTAAACATGGCATATGATAATGAAGAAATCAAGCCCTTACAAATGGACCTATATGCCCAGGGTAAGGCATAAGGTGAAAATAGTGTACGAATTGTTTAGTTATTACATACCAAAATAGGAAATTGTTCAAAGATAAATTACTGGTTGATGAAAGTGATGGGAACGAAGTCCTTCGCTTCCCAGTTGCTTAATCCTCCTTCGGCGGTTGGAAAGATCCAATCTTCAAAGTTGTCTTCTTCATCATCATCTTCTAAGGAATTAATTCCATGGTGAGTGATTTTAAAGGGTGGTCCTCCTGCCCGGGAGCGACGCACAGCTTTCTGGCTAGCAGTCGTAAAACCTAGTCCAAACTTGTCCGTCTTATGAGAAAAATTAGGCAGTTGCCACCACACTGTACTCCTTCCTTCTTTGATTACGGCCTCCACATCTTTGAGGGATGCCATCCTAGACACAGGCTTGGAAATGATAGGCACATCTGTCATTGTCTTTGCAACTGCGACCTCAGGAGAAACCTCTTCAAAATGTTGGAAAGGTGTTTCTATGAATTCGCCATCCAACTCCACATAGCGGAAGGAGTTGAGGTGACTTATCATGTACTCTTCCTCACCGTGAACCGTTATGATCTTTCCCTGAACTGGATACTTTAGCATTTGGTGCAGAGAGGAGGTGACTGCCCCAGCATTGTGGATCCACGGCCTTCCCAACAAGCAAGAATATGAAGGACGGATGTCCATCACATAAAAGGTAGAGTTGAAAATTTTTGTGCCCACTTTGATAGGAATGTCCACTTCTCCATGAACCATCCTCTTAGAACTGTCGAAGGCTCTAACAACGATGTTACTAGGCTTCAAGGTCAAACCTTCGCAGTCCAATCTATCCAACGCCTTTTTCGGCAGCATATTTAAAGATGAACCGGTGTCAACCAGAACATGGGCAAGTGTGGTTCCCCTGCATTCTACTGAGACATGCAGCGCGTCGTCTTGCTTCCTTCCCTTAGGGGTCAAATCAGCATCGGAAAAACCAAGACCATTATCAGCAGTAAGGCTAGCCACGCACTCTTGAAAATGGTCAGCCGAAGTTTCTTGAGGCACGTGTGCCATCTTTAAAAATTTGATCAAGGCCTTAGCATGGGCCTCATAGCAGAGTAGAAGAGCCAACATGGAGATTTTGGAAGGGGTCTGCCCTAGCTGCTCCACGACATCGTAGTCGCTCTTCTTGATTATCTTTAAGATTTCTTCCATCTCTTTCTGGGTGGTTTTGGGGATTGCCACAGTCTGAGCCTTCATCCTGACAGGCGCTTCTAGTATCCCCTTACCTTTGGTAGTAGCATCAGAGGGTCTAACTTCAGGTACATCAATTTATTCAATTATCGGGCCTTGCACAGATGGCTTGACAGGTACAGAAACTCTCGAGGGTCCGAAGACTGCCCGTGGGGGAGCAATCTCCGGAGAGAATAACCTTCTGCTGCGAGTTACCTTGCTTGTTCCCGCGATATTCCCTATATAAGGGGTTTCATCATTGAATTCTCTTGGACTGATTCAATCTGTTTGATACCATGATAGAAGATTTCTCCTCCGTAGTTACATGGTATCGTCTTGTTAGATTTATACGGGACAGGCCCCGGCATGGTGATTTTCAACGACACAAACTTAGGATCAGGCATAATCTTGACAGGCCTTTTGCATGTCTTGGGAAGATTGTCGGAGATTGTTATTATTGCGATGTCATTGGTTGAAGTAAAAGTAGCAGGAGTAACAGGAGTGATAGTATCAAAAGGAGTCTTTTGGAAGAGGATCTCTTGGGTATCCATCAGGCGTTGGATGCCTGATTTCAACAGTGGGCAGTCAGCTTGCAAGTTTAAACAAAAGTAACAGTCTTTTCCATAGAATGGGAATATCCCGACTCTCATCAAATTCACTTTAATCACTGGTAACGGAGTCAAAAGGTCAGCAATATTGGTAACATGAAGATCTTCCATAACGGCATGAACATTATGACCATGCTTGGGCATTGCGGGAGAAATCACATTCGGATTTTCGGGCGCATCGAATTCTACCTCCTTGGCGTCAATCAAGTCTTGGATTTTGTTCTTAAGAGCCCAACAGTTGTTGGTATCATGCCCTACACTGTCATAGTGGTATGCACACTTTGCATTGGAGTGGTAATAAGGAGAAGAGGTATTAGGGTTCTTCGGCGCTTCTTTCAAATTGGTAAGGTTCAGCTTTAATAGATGAGGGAGTACTTGAGCCGGTGTCATTTTGATTCGGGTGAACTGTCGTTGTGGCCTTTCTACCTTTTGCTGATTAGATCATGACTGATTGCTGCGAGGTTGATCGGTTGAAGAGTTTTGGATCATCACAGCCCCCACCGTTGGTCGGCGCTCGGTTCTTCCTTGGCTTTTCTGAGAATAAACAGCAGAAGCTTCCTTCTTAGCTGGGAAGGTCTTCTTAATAGCAGTGGGCGCGGAGGAATCTTTCTAAATCTTACCACTTTTAATGCCAGCCTCGACCCTTTCACCGGTCAGAATTAATTCGGTGAATCCTGTAGAGGTACTCCCGATTAAATGATTGAAGAAAGGGCCAGACAGGGTCCCTAAAAACATGTTAACCAGCTCTCTATCCGACAATGGTGGTTGCACCCTTCCAGCCAGATCCCGCCACTTCTGGGCATACTCTTTAAATCCCTCATTAGAAGCCATACCCATACTCTGTAGTTGAGTACGAGTAGATGCTAAATCAGCATTGTATTGGTATTATCGGTAGAAAGCAGCAGCTAAATCTTCCCAGTTATGAACCTCAGACCTCTCAAGTTGATAGAACCAATCCAATTGTGTGCCTGACAAACTATCTTGGAAAAAATGGACCCAAAGATCTTTATCAGAAGAGTGGGGTTGGATATTTCTGACGTAGGATCTCAGATGCATCTTTGGACAGGATAAACTGTCATACTTAGCAAATGTAGGTACTTTGAACTTGGGAGGAATGACGATCCCAGCGACTAACCCTAGTTCTTCTAAATCTAAACCAGGTACCCTTTGCAACTCCATGGCTGCCAATCGATCCTCAAGATTTTTATATTTATCATCCGCCGGGGGATATTGTTGTTTAGAGTAATCTTCATCCTCTTCCTCTTCAACTTCAGATTCAGAAGGCATCGCAGTTCCTTTTCCTTTACCAGCCCCTTCATCAGACGTCGAGGGGAACTCGAGAACTTTTCTAGCATGATTTTCAAACCTTCTTCCCATAGTGGCCACACCAGGCCTTTTCTTCTTTTTCTCTTTATCTTTCTCCAACAGTGCTTTAAGGTCCTCTTGACCCTTTACTAAGGTCATGAGGAGTTGCTGGAATTGAGAATTCTGCGCTTGCAGATCCTTAACCGTCTGCTCTAAATCCATCTTGCTGAAATAAACAGCAGAAAGATAAGGAAACCTGGTGTGAAGACCTGTTTATGCATATGATGAATGATATGTTATTCATGTAATGCATTCAAGGATTCATAAATTCAAATTTTTTGCAAACAAAAAGAACACACGTCATATTAAGAAGAAATTTGCTAGTACATAAGTGCCCCATGGGCAAAATATTACAAAATTCTTAATGTAAAAAGACATTGCGCATCCTCTTTGGTGCGATGTAAGTGTTGAGAGTCTCCTCTTCATGAAGTCGGCGGGTAAGTTCCAAAACCTTCTTCTCACTGGCATAGAAGCTGGCTTCAAAAGTATTTTGTTCTTATTTGAGTTGGATCCAACTCTTTTGCAATTATTCCAATGATGTTGGCATGTCTGGATGTAGGAGAGTGTATGGAACCTCTCCTTCCATAACAGGCTCTTTGATCATGGGGAGAATGTGAGGGTATGGCATCATAAGATTCTGGGTGCGGGTTCGTACCCACTTGAGGTAAGCTCAAGGGGGATGGAATTCTTGTGCCCCAGTGTCTTACTATCCACCTTGTTGGGCACCCTCCAAGCTCTGATAAACCTTTGTCGAAGTCCTTGCGCATCGTTGTCGAAGTCAAAAACCAAGTCAGGAATCAGCATGTCATGAGGGCCATCCCTCCAGGAATATCCAAACAGCCTTAGAGCTAAACAGGGGTTGTAGGTTATGCCTCCCCTAATGCCAAGTAGTGGGACATTAGGGAACTCTCCACAACGATCAATGATGATGACATTTTCTCTGGACCGAGAACACCAATGAACATCAGAGTGTGTGAGGGTCATCAACCGTTGTGACCACCTTAAACCCTGCTCATTCTTCAAAACTGATTGGGAAAGGTGAGAAATAAACCACCTTTCTAGAAGAGGAGTGCAGCACATGAGAACACCTCTTTTCCTCATTGTTCGTGTGTAAAATGAGTGCAGGATGTCCCCAAGCAATGTAAGCACAGGATACCGAGATATGAAAATCTTGACAGCATTTACATCTATAAGTTGATCAGGGTTTGGGAACAAGACCAACCCATAGATGAGAAGTGCCACAATCTCTTCAAAAGCTTGTAGATCTAGATAATTCCAGCAGTCTTGTGCCTTCTCAAACAGAAATTTTGCCAAGAAACCCTTGACACCACTTCTGGTTTCCCAATGACCTTTGAAATCAGATGGTTGTAAGTGTAATGATTGAGCAACATCTTCAGGCTTTGGTTCTTTTTCCGTACCGTTGTAGGGTAGTTGATGAAGAATAGGAATTCTCAAGAGTTGAGAAAATTCCTCCAAAGTAGGTACTAGTTGGTAATCAGGGAATGTGAAACAGTGGTGTAGGGGGTCAAAGAACTAGAAGAGAACTTTCACCATGTCTTCTTAAATGTTGGAGTTGACCAAGTTGAGAAGTCTACCATGTCGTTCACTGAAGAGAGAATTCTCTGGAATCTTGGAAGTAAGCTCCTTGAGTTGAGGAGGGATTCTCACAAGGTTGACTTGAATTGTTTTCCTGCGAAGAGATTCCATGACACTACAAAAGAAGAACAAAGATGAAGATCCAAACCCTTGAAATGGTTAGTGGATGCAAATGATGCTTTATGATGTTCATGATGTATGCACAAACACATGTACAAACAAGTCACACAAGATCCTAGTTTCAGGCTTGCATCAGGTTTCATAGGTAAGTACCCTCTTGAAGTTAGTTAGCTCAACATGTCCTATAAATAGTAATTGGGTTCTAAGGAGCTCAATATCACTGGATTATTTTCTGTGTTCATTGTTTTGGTTTATCCACTTAACTGGCAACCAAAATATTCCAAGAAAATAACCCTCAATGAGTGTAGTATCGAGTATCTACCAACTTCGGACTGCACCAAAACCGGTCATCTCACTACCCCTAAAAAAGGCCAAGATGGTCAAGTAAGGTTCTAAGAGTTAATTAGTGCTTCATGACATCACCCAGCGGCCCTGTATTCTCTTTGATTGACTCAAAGGCTACCGGTACTCAACAAAAAAGTCGCACTAATATAGCTATTGCTTCAACCATGTCGGTATACCCCACACAGTTTCCACAATGTATTGCTATTTACCTATGAATGTTTCCCAAATCCGGGTAGAGGATTTCAAGCCCAAACAAGAGAACCAAATGTAAAGCAATCAACAATCAAGATAAGCATGCAAAAGGTGATCTAATCCTTAAGGTTACTCCACTTCAGAACCATTCCCCAGCAGAGTCGCCGGTTCTGTGATACGGTGGGAGAACTGACTTGAGGTTTCGCGTTTGTGTTCGTAAATGTTTCGGTTTAGCAAGAGTCGCCACCGACTTTTTATTTTATCCTAAGGAAAGGTCAAAAAGCACAGGAAAGACCTTTGAGATGTTTTCTTGGGTTCGGGGAGTAGATTATGAAAAGGGAAGGTGCAAGCACCCTTTTCATCCATGGTTATCCATGGGCTCTTAGTTACTTGTTTAGATAACTTGCTTTGCTTTTCAATTGTTTGAAATGGTGCTTTTCAATTGTTTGAAATGGTGCTTTGTGTGTGGTTTTGAAAGATGTTTTGAAAAGAGGCCATCATTGTGGCAACCTTTGTAATGATTCTTATTTGAATATATACAAAGGTGTTTTTGTCTTTTGAAAAGTTTTTAATGTTTGAAAGTTGGATTTTGAAATTGTGTTGTGAAGTGTGTTTGAAAATAGCAAGGATGTTTTGCAAGCTTTTGATTAAGTAACTTAAGAGCTATCTACCCTATTTTTACTCAAAGATATTTCTTGAAATTCTGGCAGCAGATACTCAATGTCACAGTGAATGTTATGACACCGTATCTGACTTTCTATAAGACAGTAAATAAAAACAGTAAAGAACACAGTCAATTGTTTACCCAGTTCAGTGTGAAACAACACCTACTCTGGGGGCTACCAAGCCAGGGAGGAAATCCACTATAAGAGATATTAATTCAGGAATAAACCAACCAGTTTATCTCCTTCACTTAAGACCTACCCAATGCAACTTCAATCTAAGTTCAACTTAAACCTGAGTTCCTACTCACTCCCCCTCAATCACAACAGTGATACTTAAAACAATTGACTAATGAAATAATGAAGACACTCTTCAAAACATACACTTGATTATGCTTCACTGCTTTTTAATCAAGTAACACAAACACTTGTGCTTCACAGCTTTGAGTGATACATAAACCTAACTTGACTTTGCTTCAAAGCTTTAGTCAAGAGACACAAAACACTCTTGCTTCAAAGCTTTGAGTGATACAAAAACCCTTACAATCAAAACCTATTCCAAGTCACTTATCACAATGATACTTGCTTGGATTACAGCAGTTAAAACTATACAGCTCCTAATTGATCTTTAGTCAAAAAGATACTTTCCAATCAGCAATCCTGTTGAATATATATGCAGTTGTTTCTTCAGTTTAGGGCTTCCACGAAAAGCTAGGGTTAATTAGGGTTAACCTCAAGACTAGGTCATAAGACTTTATCAACCATATTAGGGTTGAGCTAGGTTAACCCAAAGTCCACGTGAGATTCTGTTCTGGAAAGAATGAGCCATCTTCCTGAAAAATCTCAGAATTAACCAAACTGCATATCTGTTAGATCAGTACAGGATGTCTTAACATTTGTTATGACATCAGAATTCCTGTTTACTGATTTTGGTAGAAGGCAATAAATGTGATCATTGCAAAATGCTCAGATACACACTCATAAACAGTAGCTACTGTATGCCATACTTTTTCTGCATAAAGTACCTAATAATCCAGAATGTTATGACATCCGTCATGACATTTACACACCTGGTTTTACCAAAAATACATGCCAATAACTAAACACTTACAAACTCCCCCTTTGGCAGATTTTTGGCTAAAACCCCTAAGCAATCAGAGAATAGAGAGCAGCAGAATGAATATGACTGCAGAAAAAATATGATGTCTACCAAGTAATTAACACAAAATATCTCCCCCTCTTTAGCCACAAATAGGCCAAAGATACATGTACTTATATGTTATACAGTCATCCAAAATAAGTAATAAAAACAACAAATAAAATCTGAAAACACTTGCATCAACAGGAACCAGCATCAGGCTTGTCAACGCCACCAAACTTTAAGCATTGTCATCTTCAGAGGAGCTACTTTCTTTAGCATTGAGCTGATCTTCAGCAGCACCCTCTTCCCTTTTGTTTCCTTCAGTCTCCTCCTGTTCTAATCTGGCAATTAGGTTTTCTAGAGTCTTTTTCCTTGTCTCCAGCTCTTTGCAGGTCTCTTTCAATACAGCTATAACATCAGATGTCTTGGACTGAGTTTTTACAGATGATGTCTCAGCTGATGTTATGACAATGTTAGGAACATGAGATCCCTGAAATAGCTTGTAGTGTAACCCAAGAGCAGGAGCTCTTTTGCAAGCAATATCTCTTTCCACCAGGATATCAGGGTACTGAGCAAGGATAATTCCACATATGAGGGAGGGAAAGGCAATAGGGCCTTTAACAGCATAGCTACCAGCATGTTTTAAAGTTTGATCAAAAATATACCTGCCATAGTCAAATTCAGTCTTGGTTCCAACAGCATAAATGAATCTCCCCAATCCTGTGGAGATGGTTGATTTATGGTTGGTAGGGACCCAGTTGGCTGCACCAATCTTGTGCAGGATGGAAAATTTCATGCTTAGTTTGCTGGTATTCAGCTTGCCTTTTAAGGGCCAGCACTTGACTTGTCTTGCTGTGATGGTTTGGCATACTTCATTGTCAGTGACTTCTAGTTCAGGGCAAGCCTCATTTGATCTTCCAAGAAATTTGTTAATTTCAGATGGAGAGATATTAACCCTTCTTCCTCTTACATAGACACATTCAAAGTCAGCTGACCTTCCATCAGCACATTCATCAGACAAATTCACTATGAATTCCTTGACCATATTTTCATAGCATTTGGTAAATTTTACCACAGTCTTCATTAGTCCAGCAGCTTTGATCAGGTCCATGATTTCCTTACAATCCATGGCACCATTGTTTAGTTCTCTTTCCAAGGCTATTCTCTTCAAGAAAACATACTTCCATCTGTTGGCATTTTCAGGGTGGTGAAATGAAATGTTGTCAGTGGGGACTTCAGGAACTCTAGTCATTTTGCTGGAAGGGAGTTTCCTTATGAGAGGAATGTCTTCAGCATCAATTTCAAATTATGATTCCTCATCAGAATCAGAAGGCTCAGGTTCTTTTCTCTTCTTTATTATTGGTTGTCTCGCATGCTTTGAGAGACTCCCAGTATGCACTTGGGCTTTCACCTTCCCTTTGGACAGTCCAGTCTTCATAGTTTCTACACCAGTCTTGCCTTCAGACCTGGTTTTCTTATCAGCAGGTTTCTCTTTGGTCAGACATTTTGCAGCATCCTGATTACCCTTTCTGTTCATCATTCTCCTAGCTATGCTAGGGTTGATATTTGCAATTAGGTCATTGTCTGAGTATTCCTCATCCACATCAATAACAGGTGGTTCAACATTCTTCTCTGAAGGGTTCTGAATATCATCAAGGTTTTCAGATGATTTCTGAATGTTTTCATTTGGTGTCTCAACATTCTCAGAGACATCTGGATTTGCTTCAACATTTGGGCTTGCTGATTCTTGATTTAATGGAACAGAAATCCCCGGTACAGAGTGGTTCTCACTCAGTATTCTTGTAACAAGCCTAGCTATTGCTTGATGTACATAAGCTGATCCTTCCCTATTTGGTACAAAAGATGAAGGTTGAGAGGGATTACCGGATGAAGTAGCTTGAGACCTTCCTGCATGCCTTGTTCTCAGCTTTTTGACCTTGGAGGGGTTAGTTGCCATTTCTCTAAGAGGAGTAATCTCCAGAACTTCAGAATCCATGCATGAGGTGATTGCCCGAGAATCTTGATCAGATGATGAAGATGAAACGGTCGTCTTGGATGAGGATGATGTTTGAGACATTTTGATTGACTTAGAAAACCAGTAGCAACTAGAGAGAAAACTTTGATTGAGAGAAAGGGATTTGTTGCAAAGTCGAGAGAGGAAGGAGGCAAATGAGTGTCTATTCAACTTCTTAATAATTTTGAAAGAATTGGGAAAACATATGATTAACCCACTCAAAATAGACTTAACAAAAATAACTCCTTCAACCCTTGTTTTAAGCAAAATTAATTGCTACAATTTCTCATGTTGGCAAATACCCAACTTGCCCCTCAAGTTTTCAATTTGATTTGCATCAAGTGCCTTGGTAAAAATGTCAGCCAGCTGTAGCTCAGTGGCAACATGTTCCAGATTAATTGTTTTCTCCTCTACAAGGTCTCTGATTAAGTGATGTCTAATGTCAATATGCTTGGTCCTGCTATGCTGAATAGGGTTCTTGGAAATGTTGATTGTACTCAGATTGTCACAGTACAATGTCATAACATTTTGTGTGACATTATACTCAGTGAGCATCTGTGTCATCCAGATAATTTGAGAACAGCTACTACCAGCTGCAATGTATTCAGCTTTAGCACAAAAATGAAAAGGAAGTCTTTTGGAATGTATCATAGCTCTGGTAGATTCCTGTATGGTCCTATTTTTCCTCTCTTCAACTCCATTTTGTTGAGGAGTTATAGGAGAAGAGAATTCATGACTAATTCCTTCTGAGGAACAGAACTCATTAAACTTACTGTTTTCAAATTCCTTGCCATGATCACTTCTGATTCTGACAATACACCCTTCTTTTTCTCTTTGAATTCTTTTGCACAGTTCTTTAAAAACTTCAAACACATCAGATTTTTCCCTAATGAATTTAATCCAAGTGAATCTGGAAAAGTCATCCACCACAACATAGGCATATCTCTTTCCACCAAGACTTTCCACCTGCATTGGTCCCATATGAAGAAGTTCTAGAACCTTAGAGGTGGTCAGATGTCTTGACTTTGGATGTGACATCCTAGTCTGCTTACCAACCTGACATTCACCACAAACTCTCCCTTCATCAATTTGCAGTCTTGGAATCCCTCTGACTGCCTCCATGGAGATACTCCTTTTCATTCCTCTTAGATGAAGATGGCCAAGTTTTTGGTGCCACAATTTCACCTCTTTTTCTTCTTTGGCAATAGAACACACAGTGGAGTAATTAGTGTTCTCAGGCTCCCACAAGTAACAGTTGTCTTTAGATCTGACTCCTTTCATTACAACTTCTTGTTTTTCATTAGTTACAAGACATTAAGATTTTGAGAAGTTGACCTTGAATCCTAGATCACATAATTGACTGATACTAATGAGATTAGCAGTCAGGCCTTTTACCAATAGTACTTCATTTAGATTTGGAACTCCAGGATAGTCCAAATTACCAACTCCTTTGATTTCACCTTTAGCACCATCTCCAAAGGTCACATAACTAGTGGTGTGAGGTTTAACATTATTGAGAAGGTTCTTGATTCCAGTCATGTGTTTAGAACACCCACTGTCAAAGTACCAGTCTTCCTTTGCAGAGACTCTCAGGGAAGTGTGGGCTATCAGGGTAGTAGCCTTTTTCTTCCATTGAGGAGTATGTGGTACCCTGTTAGACTTAGGTTTGACACCTGGGTTCTGATTAGGGTATCCATACAATCTGAAGCAGAAAGGCTTTATGTGACCAAACCTCCCACAATGATGACATCTCCATCTTTGGTACCTTTTCTTCATATTTCTCTGTTCCCGATGTTGAGTGTTATGTTGTGACATCTACTTTGACATTTGTTTATCAGACCTGATCTTCTTGTCTGCACCAGATTTCTTTGCTGTCACAAATCCTAGACCAGACTTGTTTCCCACATTTTGTCCAACCTGAAGGATTTCTTCCAATTTGTCAGTTCCATTTGTCAGCATCTTGACAGATTTGGTCATCTGGTTCAGTTTTGAGTTCAGCATTTGAACTTCCCCTTCTAGATGACTTATAGTTTCAAGGTCTGCCCTTTTTTCAGCCTCCAACTTTATGTTGAGTTTTGTTTGTCTCTCATTTTGCACACAGACTTCAGCACTTCTGATATACAATTTCTTGTAAGTATCATCCAGTTCTTCAAATGTCACTTCCTCATCACTAGTGTCACTTTCAGAGGTACAAACACCAGTTAGTGCAGTAACTAGTTTGGCAGATTCTTCTTCAGAATTACTTTCTGAATCACAGTCAGACCAGGTAACAGTCATTCCTTTCTTTTGTTTCTTAAGAAAGGTAGGACATTCAGCTCGAATATGCCCATATCCTTCACAACCATGGCATTGAATTCCTCTGCCTTGATTTCCCTTCTCTTCAGACCTTGGTCTTCTGTTGGAGTCATAAGATCTGTTAATGTCAGAGGGGATGTTCTCAACATTTGACCTTGACTTTGGATCCATTCTCTTGATGAGTTTGTTGAATTGTCTTCCAAGCATGGCTATAGCTTCTGAAATATTTTCTTCTTCATCCTCCTTGTTTTCATCTTCAGTGTTGGATACAAGTGCTATGCTCTTGTTTTTCTTGTCAACATTGTCACTGATCCCCATCTCAAAAGTTTGAACAGACCCAATGAGTTCATCCACCTTTAACTTGCTGATATCCTGGGCTTCCTCTATAGCAGTTACCTTCATTGCAAATCTTTTAGGCAGGGATCTGAGAATCTTTCTCACCAGTTTTTCTTCAGACATCTTTTCACCCAATGCTCCTGAGGTGTTGGCAATCTCCAAGATGTTCATGTGAAACTCATGAATGGTTTCATCTTCCTTCATCCTTAGGTTCTCAAACTTGGTAGTCAGCATCTGAAGCCTTGACATTTTTATTTTGGATGTGCCCTCATGGGTAGTTTTGAGAGTGTCCCACACTTCCTTGGCCAGATCACATTGATGTACTAGTCTGAATATGTTTCTATCAATTCCATTGAACAAGGCATTTAAAGCTTTGGAATTACCCAGGGCTAACTCATCTTCTTCTTTTCTCCATTCTTCCTCAGGCTTCAGACTGATTGTCCCATCTTTCTCAGTTATGGTGGGATGGTTCCATCCTTTGTCAGCAGCTCTCCAAGCCTTTTTGTCCAGTGATTTTAAGAAGGCAATCATACGAGGTTTCCAGTAGTCATAATTTGTTCCATCCAGAATGGGTGGTCTATTTCCAAAAACTCCTTCTTTGTCCATAGTGCCAGAAAGTGATATCCCTAGATCTCACCCAGTAATACAGGCAGGGTGCCTGCTCTGATGCCAATTGAAATTCTGGCAGCAGATACTCAATGTCACAGTGAATGTTATGACACCATATCTGACTTTCTATAAGACAGTAAATAAAAACAGTAAAGAACACAGTCAATTGTTTACCCAGTTCAGTGTGAAACAACACCTACTATGGGGGCTACCAAGCCAGGGAGGAAATCCACTATAAGAAATATTAATTCAGGAATAAACCAACCAGTTTATCTCTTTCACTTAAGACCTACCCAATGCAACTTCAATCTAAGTTCAACTTAAACCTGAGTTCCTACTCACTCCCCCTCAATCACAGCAGTGATACTTAAAACAATTGACTAATGAAATAATGAAGACACTCTTCAGAACATACACTTGATTATGCTTCACAGCTTTTTAATCAAGTAACACAAACACTCGTGCTTCACATCTTTGAGTGATACATAAACCTAACTTGACTTTGCTTCAAAGCTTTAGTCAAGAGACACAAAACACTCTTGCTTCAAAGCTTTGAGTGATACAAAAACCCTTACAATCAAAACCTATTCCAAGTCACTTATCATAATGATACTTGCTTGGATTACAGCTGTTAAAACTATACAGCTCCTAATTGATCTTTAGTCAAAAAGATACTTTCCAATCAGCAATCCTGTTGAATATATATGCAGCTGTTTCTTCAGTTTAGGGCTTCCATGAAAAGCTAGGGTTAATTAGGGTTAACCTCAAGACTAGGTCATAAGACTTTATCAACCAGATTAGGGTTGAGCTAGGTTAACCCAAAGTCCACGTGAGATTCTGTTCTGGAAAGAATGAGCCATCTTCCTGAAAAATCTCAGAATTAACCAAACTGCATATATGTTAGATCAGTACAGGATGTCTTAACATTTGTTATGACATCAGAATTCCTGTTTACTAATTTTGGTAGAAGGCAATAAATGTGATCATTGCAAAATGCTCAGATACACACTCATAAACAGTAGCTACTGTATGCCATACTTTTTCTGCATAAAGTACCTAATAGTCCAGAATGTTATGACATCCGTCATGACATTTACACACCTGGTTTTACCAAAAATACATGCCAATAACTAAACACTTACGTTTCTTATGTTTTTAACCCTTTTAACAGTGTTGTTTCACCATTGCATTTGGTGAACAACCTTGTGTTAGGATGTTAAACGGGTCAGGCGCGGGTCATCGTATAGACCATGATATCAATTGTGTCAAGTATCTTTGGCAATTTTCTTGGGGGACTTGATCATTTTTGTTTAGGCAACCAAGATAGCGTCATCGAGGGACTATGATCTTTTGTTTTATTTTTGTTTTTCCAAAGTACCTAACATGCATACCATGGCCCATTTTTGAAGGCAACAAGTGGATTGTAACCCTAGGGGTGCAAGTGTGCATTGTATTTGATTTTCATGCATTTTTGTCTTTGATTAGGTCAAACTATTTGTTAATTTGATTTTGGCATACAAACCCTAATTCTCTAATCATGGCATAATTGAAAGCGTTAAGTGCGAGAATTTAAATTCTAAGCTATTACAACATGATTATGGGGATGGGGGTACAATTTTTGAATAGGGGGTATTTGAAAAGAAATAAAAACCCTAGTTACTATTACATCCAAATTGAATTTACAATGCAACAATATTTAAATGTACAATATTTATATAAATAAAATAAATAGATATTGAATAAAATGTATTATGCAAAAAGAAGTTTTTAGTTGCTTATGTATGTAAAATATTTTCAATGTAAAAGAGTATAAAGAAATAAAAAATAAAAAAGATTAATTTTATTGTTTAAGGGATGAAACCCTAATTTCTTTTAAGAAAATAAATATTATATATTATTTATATACAAAAATATATTAATATGTACAAAAATGAAATATACTTAAAAAAATGTATTTTTTAGTATAAATAATAATAAAAATAAAAATGTAATATTTTTGTATTTTTATTCTAAGTATTTAATAAAATCAAGTATATATATATATATATATATATATATATATATATATATATATATATATATATATATATATATATATATATATATATATATATATATATATATATATATATATATATATATATATATATATATATATATATATATATATATATATATATATATATATATATATATATATATTAAATATATTAAGTATGTATAAAATAAAATAAAATATTTACAAAAATAAAATATATTTTATACTAATATTTTCAGTATGAATGAAATAAGAAATAAAAGTAAAAAGTATATATTTACATATTTTTCGAGTCTTAATAATATAAAAAGAGTATTTAATATGTTTTCTATATTAGAAAAAATAAAATAAAATGCCAAATAAATGTAAAAAATTATGAAAATATTTTTGGAGCATTTTTTATATTTGGGGATAAATAAATAAAATCAGAAATAAAATTAAAATACAAAAATAACAAAATATAAAGAAAATGGGCCAGGGGGTGCATTTAGCAAAAGGGGGGTGCAAACAGCAAGAAGGCCAGGCCCAGCCCAGACTTCATCTTCAACCTCCAGAACTTTGAAAATACGCGCGCGCCTGTACAAACTTGGGACATCCTGGAAACGTCATCCTTTGCCAAAACTCATAACATCAAACTTGTAGAGAATTTCAATACGATTCTAACCATATAAAGCATTAAATCTAACTCTCAAAGACCAGAGAGAATTTCTCTGGCCCTAAAATCTGACCTAGTTTTTTCAGCATGTTCATGGATGAAATTCTCCTAGCACACTTAATATAAATGAAAACTGAGCATATGTACAGCTTCATGGCATTGAATACTACATTTTTCATTCACAAACCTAAGGCTAAATGTTCCTAAATAGAGAGTTAGAAAGTGATGAAAAACCTGTTTCAGTTGGATTCGAGTTGGACAATGCAGAGCTTCTCAACAAGTTTTGAGGTATCTGGTAGCTTGCCTGAACTTCACTTGATCTTTTCCAATAGCTAGCTTGCCTTGAATGTCTCTAGATCAGCTCCTAAAACTCAACCTGCATAAGCTTGAAACGAAAATGGTGAACACTATAAATGGAGTTACAATTGGCAATGGAGGTTTGGGATAGCTTGAGTGAGTTGAATGGAAGGTATTAGAACTGGTTTGGGACAAAACGCACGAGTGGTTTGTATGATGGAAGTGAAACTGCAGGGGGTGCCCTGTTTTGCAATTTTTTGGTGTTTTGGTGCTCAAGAGTGTTTGAGGGATGAATGGCTCGTGTTTCTGGCTCCAAGGGATGTGAAAAACTTGTTTGGAATGATGGCAAGAGTTGATTCTATCAGATGCTCAAGTTCTATTGTATTTGACAAGTTTTTTGGTTTTTGAAGTAAGAAATGAGAGTTGACAATGCTATGGCTGTGCTGGCTTGTACTCTAGCTGCTCAAAGTGGTTGAACTTTTCCTGACATTAGGGAGCCTTGTTTGCAGCAAAGGGCTTGGTGTATGGCTCTAGAAATGCAATTTGACATAAAGCATGCTTTATGTAAATGGTATTGCTCACTTTTTGCCAAAAATGGATTTATTCATTGTGCCAAGCTCCATTGATCAGAATAAGACCAATGTCCATTGTATTTGCATTTAATTATTGAGTATGAAAGGGTTTAGAGACCTGTAATCAAGTACAAAGCTAGTTTGGACAGATTTTGCAACTTGTATGAACATGTATTGGCCATGGATACAAAGTGAGTTTTTGCCAACTTCAAGCATTCGATTCTCCCTAACCACAAATGTGTTTGAGGAGTTCTTGGACAATTTGGAAAGCTTGCAACAATTACTATAATCCATATTTGAAATTCAACTTGAGACTCCAAGTGGAACTATGTGAAAAATGGCCAAGAAGATGGGTCAAAATCCTGCCTAAACTAGGGCAAAATTTCTCTAAGTTAAAAGTTTTAGGGACCCTTGTTCCAAAAATCATAACTTGAGATCCAAGCTTCTTTTGAGAAAACTTTATGAATAAAAGTTGTAGACTTTGTGGAGGACTACAACTTTCATGTTGTACGTTTTGTTTGAATCCATTTTCATCATGGTGAAAATGTGGGGCAAAGTTAGGAAAAATTAAGAAAATTTCATAACTTAGAAAATTTCTAAGTTATGAAATTTTTCAATTTCAAACCCTAATTTGCAATTTTGGGTTTCTTGATGAAAAAGTTTCATAATTTGACATATCTTGATGAAAAATGACCCTTGGCACTTGATTTTGGCCAAAAAGTCAAAGTTTGACTTTTCAGTGTACAGTCAAATTTTGATCAGTTGACTAAAAAATTCATTTGTCAATCCAATGCATTTGAGATCTTTTGAACTTGTTGAATAGGTCAAGATGATTCCATTGAGTCCTTGGTTGAGCTTGAATTGCCATTGACTTGGTCAAACAGTCAAAAATTGCCTTTGTACAATCAAAACCCTAAAAATGACCATTTTGCCCTTTTGGTGATCTGATCAAATTTCTTGTGGAATTGTGGTCCAAACTTGATCAAATGGTTCATATGAGTTCATAATGTTGATGTGGGTCAAAATTCATGAGATTTGACTGTAAATTGGCCATCGTTGACTTTTTCCTCAATACAGCTGATTTCTAGGTCAACTGTCCAATTGACTGGGCAAAAATTTGATTCAAGGCTTGAAACTTGGTATGGACAAACTTATGAGTCCAACATGAAGTATGAAAGTAACTTTGGGCATTGAAGGTCCAAAAATACCTGTGCAAACTAAAACCCTAGTTTAGGTCATCAGTGCAAGGAAATGTCTTGAGCAGAGCAAACCCTATCTTGATTTCCAAGAGCCTTGTGATGAGAAATGTTGATAAAATGAGAGGGAAAATTTTGGGGTACAACACTATGTATGAAGCGTAAGTACGTGATGTTATCTATGTTAATTTCTGGGCCTAAACAACTAGGAAATGACATAGACGTATATTTGGAACCTTTAATCGAAGATTTGAAGATTTTGTGGGAGAACGGTGTGGAGGTTTATGATGGGTATAGGAAAGAAAGTTTCAACTTGAGGGAGATGTTGTTTGGAACAATTAACAATTCTCTAGCCTACGGAAATCTATCCGGGTATAGTATTAAAGGTGAAAAAGCGTGTCCTATCTGTGAAGATGGAACCGATACGATGCGATTGAAACTTTGTCAAAAGAATGTCTTTCTCGGTCATCGTAGATTCTTAAATTCTAAACATCAATATCATGGATGGAGAAAAGCGTTCAACAGAGATACCGAACAACGTAGAGCTCCACCTGGATTGACAGGTGATCAAATATTTGAAAAGGTGAAAGATGTGAGTATTCAGTTTGGCAAGCCTTTTGCACATAAAGTTATCACAGGTGGGTGGAAGAAGAGGTCGATTTTTTTTGAATTGCCATATTGGAAATCTTTGTACGTAAGAAATTTTCTTGATGTTATGCATATTGAAAAAAATGTATTTGACAGTGTTATTGGTACATTACTCAATATAAAAGGGAAGTCTAAGGATGGCCTTAAAGCAAGGGAGGATATGGTAGAGATGGGAATAAGAACTGAATTGGGACCCGTGAAAAAAGGAAGACGAACATATCTACCACTTGTTGTTTACACTCTATCCAGAAAGGAGAAAAAAATATTGTGTAAGTTCCTAAGTGATGTTAAAGTTCCAGAAGGCTACTCATCAGATATTAGAAGACTTGCGTTTATGCAAGACCTCAAGTTAAAGAGTTTAAGGACGCATGATTGCCATGTTATAATGGAACATTTTCTACCGATAGGTATACGTTCTATTCTTCCAGAAAAATTAAGAAGCGCAATAACTAAACTGTGTTTTTTCTTCAAGTCAATTTGCAGCAAGGTGATCGATCCTGAGATCTTACCAACATTGCAAAAAGAAATAGTTGTTACTTTGTGTGATCTTGAAATGTATTTCCCTCCCTCGTTTTTTGACATAATGGTTCATCTTGTCAAAGAGACACAACTGTTCGGACTAGCTTATATGAGATGGATGTACCCTACTGAATGTTATATGAAAATATTAAAAGGGTATGTGAAAAACCGAAGTCGACTAGAGGGTTGTATTGCTGAATGATATATTGTTGAAGAAGCGGTTGAGTTTTGTACTGAATATCTGTCAAATGTTCAATCAATTGGACTCCCCAAATCTCATGTTGTTGAAAAAAAAGAAGGTAAGAAGCTAACTGGAAATAAAGTTGTGACAGTATCAATGGTCGAACGGGATCAAGTGCATTTGTATGTTCTGTACAATGAGCTTGAAGTTGAGCCGTATGTTGAAATGCACAAGGGTGTTCTACGAGGTTTAAATCCGAATAGAAATGAGAATTGGATTGTACGAGAGCACAATCGAAGTTTCATACCATGGTTTAAGGAACATATTTATTCAAAGTATCGTTCAGATCCTGCTTCAGTAACAGAAAGATTGAGATGTTTAGCATACGGTCCAAGTTTAGTTGTGTTTTCTTATAGCGCATATGCAATTAATGGATACACATTTTATACCAAAGAACATGATGACAAAAGTACTATGCAAAATAGTGGTGTCACCTTGATCGTTGAAGCAATGCATATATCAAGTGTGAAGTACTTAAACCCAAAATTTGCAAATCTGTCATATTTTGGGGTTATCGAGCGCATTTGGGTGTTTGATTACGAGAAGTTTCAGATTCCTATATTTGGTTGCAAGTGGGTTGAAAATAATAATGGCATAGGAATGGATAAGTCAGGTTTTTTGCAAGTGGATCTTAATAGGGTGGGGTACAAAGATGAGCCTTTCATTCTAGCCTCTCAAGCTAAACAAGTGTTCTATGTCAATGATCCGACAAGTATGAAATGGTCTATAGTGCTATTATCTAACAAAGTAATTGATGAAAGCATTGGAGATCAAAGTGATATTGGTGTTGACATTGAATCTTTAACCATAACTGATCAAAATGATAATGAATCATGTATTAGAAATGATCATAATGAGGGTATTTGGATCAATCCAACTGTCCGCGTTGTTAAGAGACGAGTAGAACACATTCCTACCAAGAAAAGAAAGAGACCTTAGTGAAAAAGGTAATAGTATATATAATTATAGCCTATATCATTTAATAAAATTTAATTTTTCATTTCATTTTTATTTGTCATTTCATTTTTATTTGTCATTTCATTTTTATTTTTTTCATTATTACAGGTCAAATGTCTAGTAATCAAGAAAACTCACAAGATGCAAATGCTCCTGAAAATGCTCTAGAAAATACTTCAGAAAAGACTTCAGAAAAAGATATTACACGAGGTATAACTATTATGAGGGGAATCATCCGTGATAGAGATAGAGGAGTAACATATAATGTAGATTGGAATGATAATGACCAACTAATTGGGTATAATGCTGCAAAGTTGACAAGCTACATTGGTACGCTTGTTCGTATACACATTTCGATCACCACTCCTAGATGGAAAAGAGGAGAGTTAGATGAGGGTAAAGAGAAAGTTTGAACTGAGATAAAGGTACATATATGGTTTTTGTTATTTGCTTTATCTTGATGATAATATGTGTTTAAATTGCTTTTACTAACACACTTTATGCGTTTTTTTTTTTGTAGAGGTCTTTTAACATTGAAGATACCCGTAAAAAGTATATAATGGGTTTGGCTGGAAAAAGACACAGAGGGTGGAGAACATTTTGAACAAACAAGTATCTTAAAGATGATGAAGGAAATTTTCTTGAAGAGGATCCGGAACGTCCAAAGAAATATGAGAACTTCATTACACCTGAAGAATGGGTTGGTTTTGTAGGCTAAAGAAGAGACGAGAATTTCAAGAAAGTGAGTGCCATCAATCACAAGAGAGCGTCAAAACCCGCATATCCATACAAAAAAGGGTGTTTGGGATATGCTCGCTTAGAGGAACAAATTGTAAGTAAATATAAACTCTACGGTCTTATTAATTCTATCAATGTGTTATAATTGATGATCTTAAGACTTGTGTCAATGCGTAGTTAGAAGAGACGAAAAGTGACGCAACATCACTACCAGCACATTTGTTGTGGAAGGAAGCTTGTGTGGGCAAGGATCAAGTTGTTAATCCCGATCTTCAACATGTGTATGATGAATGTGTAAGTATAAGATTGTGTCTTTAATTAAATAAAATGTTTATTAATATTTAAATAATTTTTTATCTCCACTAATAATTTTCTATATGTAAATGAGTTACAGGAGACCTTGTCGCAATCGGTATCCACAGGTGAGGATCAGGATACCAGGAGCGTACTTAGTCGAGCACTAAATATTGTTGAGTATCCGGGTCGAGTGAGGGGTAAAGGTCATGGTGTGACTCCAACCTCTTTGTATAAGCATCCAAGGAGAATAAATCCTAGCAATGTAGAAGTGATACAAACATTGCAGGATTTAAAAGCTCAAGTCCGTGAATTGCAGAAGGATAAAGAGAGATATATGGTGGAAAAGAGCAGTTCACAGTTGAAAGAAACTAGTGACAAAGCTAGTATCAACTGTCAGCATAAATTTCCCGAGGTAATTTTCAATATATATCCGTTATTATTAAAGAATATTTTTAGTCACTTCTCACGGTTATTATTGGTTTAGGGCATTTCATCTTGCCAGCTATACCTATCATCGCCGACTTATCGACTAGTTGGCAAGGGAAAAGTCCATAACACTTTGGGACATTTACTTCACCATAGACCGCTTCCGGATGGACACATGAAAGTATCGGTTGATATTGCTTTAGATATGGATGCGTTGCTGCCGGTACCTGACATTGTTGCTGAGACCACATTGCTGCGAGATGCAATAGGATCTTTTGTTGCATGGCCATCGGACCTTATTTTCATAGATGATCAGGTATGTTGAAAACCATTATGAATCTTTAAGTCTTCAACTGTCAGTTCTGACCTCAGTTATTTCCATGGTAATTATAGACTCCTACAAAACCCGCATCTAAGGGTAAAGGGATTTTGCGGCACGAAGAGTCTGATGTATCACAAAAAGAGGTACGTTTAAAGTGTTAATTATATGATCCAAATAAAAAACTGCATAATTTTATAATTTAACTGAGTCTATATGATTTTTAGGTACTGATCGGGACTTTATGAGTCTATTGGGATACTAACTGCAAGTATACAGTTTATTCGTTCTAGTTTTAATTGATTATTGAACCCACAGAGACTGAGGATCAATCGCATACGATCGAATGCTACAATTTGTTTAACTAAGCGATGAATATTTGATTTTAGGGGGGAAATAGTTTAATTAAAAATAATAGTAATAGTTATACCGGTATGTGATAGTCGGACTTCGGGAATTCGGTGAATCGCTTGGCCTATAAAGTATTTCGGTAAAAACTAATTGGTTAAAAACTGAGACATACACTCTCGTGTTCATGAAATAAGTCATGCTACTAAACCTAGTGGATGCACTTTAAATTTAATAACACTTTTTGAAAACAATTTGAGTTTAATTAATTTATTAAAACACTCTCGTGTATTTAAAAATTAATGTTTCGTTACCACTATCTGGGTTGAACCCCAGCTCTCGCATGCAGGTTCTTGCCTTAATTAATTTCCCACTCTCGTGGCAAAATCGTGTTAATTATCCTCTCACTCTCTTGACAAGGGTAGTTAAATTAAACATGGAAATTGGAAACCAGAAATTGTTTTATAAATGTTTTTGGCCAAGGTATCACTGAATTCTTTCGGTTCTTAAGAGTCACATACCGGTACAAATAATTTAGCCGGACATAATATATTTAATAACAATGCAATTCAAAATATAATCCATAAAAATAATTGGCATAATACAAGAATGAATAAATATTAATTGCAATAAAAAAACCTGGAAATAACGTTGCTATGGTAATCTTGAAATGTTACAATATTCCTTGCAGCTTGATCGAAATCAACAAATTGTGTTAATTCTTAAATGAAGAATTAACACCCTAAAACTAATGCTTGAAATAGTGCTGGAAGTAGAAATTACAGTACGTAGAAAATGCTCAAAAACAAAGAAATAGAAATAATTGCAAAAAGTAGTAATTTTGTTCTGGGAGAATTCCTTCGACCTTTTTCTCTTTGCACTACCACACATATATATAGGAGAAAATATAGCAGTTGAAAGAATCCTGGGAAAAGGCTTGAATGGAGGAAATATAGGGTGCATGGTTACTGAGTGGAGGGAATATAGGAGAACACTTATGCCCTCACGTTGCCCACGTCTCCACCAATTCACAACGTTCACCTTTACGCGCGTGACGGTCATCACAGTTGGGTGACGGTCGTAATGCGTTTAAATAGCGCATTACGCTCGTCAATGATGTGTGACGAGCGTTGTTTCAAGTTGGGGGGTCGTTACGGTCGTCACAGGGTGTGACGGTCGTCACTGCTCCAAAATCTCCAAACTTTGCAGATTTGGTTCTTTTCTCTTCTGTTTATTGTCTAGCTTCCTTCATGTAGTCCTTTTTTATTGGTTTGAGCTGACAAATGTTGTACCTGTGAAAAGACACAAAAACTCGGGATAATTAGGAGTTAGACGACTTAATGTATTATAAAATCGGTAAAAAGCGTAGTAATTATATGATACGATTTCTCGTTATCAAATCCCCCCATACTTAAACCTTTGCTTGTCCTCAAGCAAATAATCATTCGAAAGGTCGGACAAGCTTTGTCAAGCGCAAATGCATGACATACCTTGGACTTTTAAAGCAATTTCGAGAAATCCTCGTCGGTTCGGCCAATACTTGAGTGAAACACTAAAGATACGCTAATGGCACAAGCAATAAGCTTAGTCGTAGGCTTCCATTTCAAACGAGCTATCCAACAGTTCCATTATAATTCTGCCCAGAGTTCCTCGTATCTATTTCACCCGGTTTCGTTCTGGCGCAATCACATTAAGCCCTTTTCCTTAGCACGCATGTAGTGGAGTAACCGGTTAGTGACTTTGATCCTTTTAGCACGGGGTCTGGTACGCGAATGTGGCAAACCTACATATGTTATCCAAGTTGGAGGTTGTGGGGGATCGGGTCGTAGCACGCCCTACCGAGTTCAGAACCAGATACCTCTGAACCAACCAACACTGGATTCCTTCATTATTTTCTCAACTCTTATATGTGACCGTATATTTTGGTGCACAAAATTTCTTTTCTTTTAGCAGCGAGATAGGAAGGATATTTTAATGATCAGGCATCAAACACTTATATTCATCGATTCTCCATGTGGTTTGTGTCAAGACGGTGCTGACTGCTAGTATAAACTACTAGGGGTTACTGTAGAACTAAAAACTCTAGATGTCGGTATAATGGTTATTGAAACGGATCGTGTAAGTAGGAAGTCTACGGTGTCATAACCGTATCGATCTTGTTATGTCATTTTCGGCTTTCCTAACTGGGGATTTCATTAAAATAGGTATGTCGGGCTAATGCGAAGATAAAAATTTTGGTATGGCTGAATAAAGTGAAGAATTTAAATCGAGATATATCATAAAAATTACTAGTTTATAAAGGATGGAAAGGTACCTCTCCCACACTGAATTCGACATTGTCCTCAATGTTGCGGTATATAGGCGGGGAAGTACAATTACAAAAACAAACGGAAAGGAAATGAAACAGAAAAAATAATAAACTACATAAAAAATAAAGAAAGACTACTGGTGACCACATCCTCTACTCCTGGTGCGAGAGCGTCTGGTAGGAGTGGCTTCTGTGTCAGTATCTTGGAAACCAAGGGTGCTGGCGTCCAGCCTTAAGGCGTTGAGCTTTGACAGGGCCTCATCCAACCTCTCGTTCATGTTTCACTGTCCAGTCAAGATCTGAGCATTTTGAGCGCATAGATACTCATATTGCTCATGTTGCCTTCTTTCAAGCGCTGCGCTCATTTGATTTTGCATATGAATGGCGCGGAGGACCTCTTCAAGAGTAATAGGAGGTGGTGCAGATGAGGATCCTGGAATGTCGTGGACGGGAGGAGCACTATCCAGCTCTTCTTGCATTTCGTCTGCGGGGGCTATAGGTTGGTCTTCATGAGTAGGTGCACGCCCTGCGGGAGCTGCAGGATCGAACAACCAGTTTGCTCGGTTTCGTGGATCGATTCGGTCCCTGCAAGGCAAAATGATGTTCTGATAAACAGTGTTCCTGATCACAGGGTGGAATCTGCCATCCTCCCGCTCATAAATGAGATGTGCGGCTTTGCAGTGATCCAAAGTTAGCAAAGCCGGTGCCATAGAAGGCATAGTCGCGAGAGCAGCACCGTAGTTCAGACCTATGGCAAGTGAAGTGACCATCCCTCCGAAATAAAAGGGTTTTCTTCCTCTAGCACAAATAGAGTGGATGTGAGCTAGTAAGAACGGGGCGGAGTTGATCTTTTGCCCTGTGAACGCACAATGCATAAAGAAGAGCTCCTTGGAGTTGAGCTTGTGGTTGTTGTCACGGGTGAAGATTATGTTGCTGAGGATGCGGTGGAAATAGCGGATGGTCGGATTATGAATGTGGGTGGCATTTAGGTGGTCGTAGGATCCGGCACGGATATTCGTCAAATTGTGCCATAAGTTGAAGGCTTCCTCACCAAAATTATCCGGCACCCGGAGATGGACACCTTCGTCCGAACAGAAGCCTAAAATTCGCGCGATGTCAGATTGGGGCAACTCGTGCTCAATGCCAAACATGCGAAATTTGGCCAGGCCTGACAGTTGGTTCGTGGCACCTGGCGGAGTGATGTAAACAAAGGAACTCAAAAACTCAAGAGTAAGAGTTTCATAAATCAGTCTTGGTTCGCGGCACAAGTTCCATAAATCCACACTCTGCAACAATTGGCAGACACTGTCAAGTAGTCCCAAACTCCTCAAGCAGTTAAGATCAACATACCGTGTAGGTTGGAGACCTCGGCGTTGAAACTTCTGAAATTTGATCCGTTGGTTTTCTCCTTGTTTGCCGGATCTGAAAGTGAGAGCGGGAGCTTGTTGATTGTTGGCCATGGTGTTTGTAGAATTGATTGCAAAAGGTTTGGAATGAAATTGGGGTAGTGGGTGGACAGTATTTTAGTGTTGGAAATTTGGAAGTTTGAGAAAAAAATGGAGTGGAGTGGGTATTTTTCGTGTGGTTCTGTAACAATGGAGGAAATGTGGTTAAGAAGACAATGGTTGGAACGGTTCTGTAATAGCCGTTCTGATATATTGTGCGCGTGACGGTCGTCACGAGGGTGTGACGGTCGTAACACGGCAAAAGTGTGTGTTACGCTCGTCACGAGGGTGTGACAGTCGTAACACGTTCAATGTCATTAATGAGAAGACCGTTATAAGACCGTTAGAGATGTTTATATAATTTTTTTATTATTTTCTTAATATTTGAAATATTCTAATAATTAAAGTTTTGAAATATTTTGAAATATTCTAATAATTAAAGTTCTGAAATATTATTTACTAACACATAATGAAATAATATTTGCGTGAAATATAAATAGTAAATTAAAAGAAATAAATAAAAAAAATATACTGAAAATGAAAATGAATGAAAAATAAAATAATAGAAACTTGGTACTTGATAAATAATTGAATTAATCCATATAAATTGTTTCGAAATAACTAAAGTAAAAAATGATAAAATGCTAGAACAACTAGAATCCTCCCCCACACTAAGACTAAATAGTGTCCTCACTGTATGTACAAATGCGAGAGAAAAGATCAAGATAACAACGGCAACTCTAGCCACGGGGAGTAGGGAACATATGCTGGTGCATGAAATCCAGCTGGTCGGTCACCAAATCCATGAAAGCGATGAAGTCCACTCGGAGAGATGTAAGCTCGCCCCGCATTTCAGTAATTTCTTCATGCAAAGAGTGCAGGGTAACAGTAGGTGGAGGCGGTGGTGGGATCTCTGGAGCCTGGGTGGCGGTCTCAGTAGAAGCTACCTGCTGTTCCCATGGATCGGGGAACTGATGGTATCCCGGTGGTGTGGCAGGGTCTTCAGCATCGTGAGAGGTGTTGGGTACTTCGTAAATATCAACAGTAGAAGGAGGCGAAGGTGGTGTAGCAGGATGGTGGAGGTCGAAAAGCCAGTTTGCTCTATTATGCACACTAGTGATAGGGTTCGGGAGCATAAACTGGTGGACAGTCTCATGATTAATTAACAGCTCAAATTGATCTGGCCCAAGATTCCCGATAAAGCTAGTGTTGAAGCAAAATTCAATGTTCATCGGCTTTATTCCATAATGTGGGGTTGATCCTAGCATAGGCCTTTGGAGTCCAATTGCATTTTATATCATAGTGACTAAACCACCCAACAGGATTGGTGCATTCGGAGTCTGGATAATACGCTCCATGTTAGCTAGCATATAAGCGGCACCGTTTACCGGACGACTCTGGGAGGCACAGTACATAATGAAGAGCTCATCGCGGGACACGGATGTAACATTCTGTTGTTTACCAAAAAGGGTATGGCCGATGATCTTATGAAAGTACCTGATAGCCGGGTTGTGGATGCACTCAGAATAAAGGTCAGACGGCTCTGGATGGTTATTGCCAGCAATGCTTCCCCAGAAAAAATCAAGGTCAGAATCAAGAAAGAGGTCCTCCTGCGTCATAGTGATAACATCAGGGCCAAAAGGGAATCCTAGAAGGTGGGCAAACTCCCTAAGGTTATAGCGGTAGTCCATGTCAAACAACCTGAAAGTGATCAACCCACGGTTGAATCCTAACCCGTGATTTGGAATGTAGCTCAGGGTGCTCAGGAACTCAAGGGTCAGCTTCCTGTAGGTATAATACCGTCTCCGAATAGGAGCAGTGTCCCAGCCAATCTGGTGTAGCAAATACATGACACTCTCACGAATGCCAAGAGTAGTCATAGCATGGTCATCAGCGTAGATTGTAGGGCACATTTCCCGCTCAGCCATATCCTCAAAGCGTCTTCTTTGGTGTCTGCTTCTCAAAGTGATATTCATGAAGTTTACACGTGCCATGGAGCTAAATATGAAAGCAAAAGAATTACCCCCCCTGAAAATATTTAATAAATGTTTGGAAAAACTAAGTTAGTATTTTCAGGTTAAAAAATTGCCGAAGTTAAATCAAAAAGAAAAAGAAAGTTTAAAGGGAAAATAAAAATAGAAGAAAAAGAAAACAAAAAGGAGTAAGAGATGCAACATGAAAGTTTTAAAGATTAAGAAAAAGAAAATAAAAACATGTTAAAACAATAAAAATAATTAAAATAAAACATGGGTTGCCTCCCACGAAGCGCCTTTGTTTTATGTCGACGGCTCGACAGATAATACATATTCAGTTAGGTATCGGGGTAGGTGGCTCACTTAACTGAAGATAAGCTGAATAGTTGATATTTCCGACGTTAAAGTAGTGCTTTAAGCACTGGCCATTGACTATGAATGGTTCGATAGAATTTCCTTTAATTTTTATCGCATCACTTGGGAAAACTTTGTTAATTTCGAATGGTCCTGACCATCTGGAACGTAATTTTCCCGGGAAAAGTTTCAGTCTAGAGTTGAATAGGAGTACGATGTCTCCTTCCTTAAATTCTTTCCGCGAGATACGCTTATCGTGCCATTTTTTTGTTCTTTCCTTATAGATTCTAGCATTTTCATAAGCGTCTAAATGCAATTCTTCTAATTCATGGATATCTAATACTCGTTTCTCGCCAGCAATCTTGTAATTTAAGTTAAGGGTTTTAATGGCCCAATAAGCTTTATGTTCTAATTCTACTGGCAAATGACAAGATTTTCCATAAACTAATTTAAACGGCGTTGTTCCGATAGGGGTTTTAAAAGCTGTCCGATATGCCCAAAGAGCATCATTTAGCTTGGAGGACCAATCTTTCCTGGATGTGCCTACGGTTTTATCAAGGATTTGTTTTATCTCCCTATTTGACACTTCCACTTGTCCACTCGTTTGAGGATGGTATGGTGTGGCTATGCGATGTTTAACGCCATATTTTGAAAGTAATTTTTCGAAAATTCTGGAGATAAAATGGGAACCGCCATCACTGATTACTAGTCTTGGTACACCGAATCATGGGAAGATAACATGCTTGAATAGTTTAAGTACCACTCGTGTATCGTTTGTGGGTGCAGCGATGGCTTCAATCTATTTTGATACGTAGTCAACGGCTACCAAAATATACTTATTTCCAAAAGATGCGGGGAATGGTCCCATGAAATCAATTCCCCATACATCGAAAATTTCTACTTCGAGGATTCCTTTTTGCGGCATTTCGTCGCGTCTAGATATATTTCCTGTGCGTTGACATCTATCGCAGTTCATAATTGCTATGTGGACGTCTTTCCATAAAGTAGGCCAAAAGAAGCCAGCTTGAAGTATTTTTGCACAAGTTTTCGATGTACTAGCGTGTCCACCATAAGGGGCGGAATGACAATGGGAAATGACGTCGTCTATTTCATCGTTAGGAACACAGCAACGGTAGATACCATCGGCGCCTCTTTTAAAGAGTAATGGTTCATCCCAAAAGTAGTGTTTAAGATCATGGAAGAATTTCTTCCGTTGTTGGTACGTTAAATCAGGTGGTATGACACCGGCAGCTAAATAGTTGACGAAATCAGCGTACCATGGTAGTGTGGTGTTGGTACAAATGGCTTTTACTACCGCAGTTGTTAAAGGTTCATTGTGTTGATCTAAACTGTCGGTAGGAGCTATCTCTAGCTTAGCAATAAGGTGTTCATAAGGGAAATCTTCGTTTATGGGAACACTCTCGGTTTGGATTCCATCTAATCTTGATAAATGGTCAGCTACCACGTTTTCAGTCCCTCTATTGTCTTTTATTTCCAAGTCAAACTCTTGTAGGAGTAAGATCCATCTGAGTAGTCGCGGTTTGGCGTCCTTTTTACTTAGTAAGTATCGGATCGCAGCATGATCCATGTAAATAATGATTTTGGCGCCTAATAAGTAGGAACGAAATTTATCCAATGCGAATACAACAGCTAAGAGTTCCTTCTTTGTAGTGGCGTAATTCATTTGTGCGGGATCGAGTGTTCTGCTTGCGTAGTAGATAGCGTGAAGCTTTTTATCTTTGCGTTGTCCTAGGACTGCGCCTACAGCATAATCGCTCGCATCGCACATTATTTCAAATGGTAGGTTCCAATCAGGAGGTTGCATAATAGGTGTTGAAATTAAGGTTTCTTTAAGCGTCTCAAATGCGTTTAAGCATTTATCATCGAAAATAAACTCAGCTTCTTTCATTAATAATTCAGTTAGTGGCTTGGTGATTTTAGAGAAATCTTTTATAAAACATCGGTAAAAACCAGCGTGTCCTAGTAAACTTCTTATTTCTCTAACTGTTTTGGGTGGTTGAAGGTTTTTGATAATTTCGATTTTTGCTTTGTCGACTTCAATCCCTCTGTTCGATACAATGTGACCCAACACAATTCCTTGTCTCACCATGAAGTGACATTTTTCCCAATTGAGCACTAGGTTGACATTGACACAGCATTTCAGTACTAATTCAAGATTTGACAAACATCCGTCAAGACTTTCTCCACAGACAGAGAAATCGTCCATGAATACTTCCATAATTCCGTCTAAAAAGTCTGCGAAAATCGCCATCATGCATCGTTGGAAAGTTGCAGGTGCGTTACATAGTCCAAATGGCATTCTTCGGTATGCAAAGGTACCATAGGGACATGTGAACGTGGTTTTCTCTTGATCATCAGGATGAATGGGAATTTGGAAGAATCCTGCGTATCCGTCAAGATAGCAGAAATGGGAATGTTTGGCTAAGCGCTCGAGCATTTGATCAATGAATGGTAATGGGAAATGGTCCTTGCGCGTAGCTTTGTTTAGTTTTCTATAATCAATACAAATTCTCCATCCTGTTTGAGTATGTTGTGCTACCGATTCGCCTTTCGTGTTTGTTATAACCATAACACCTCCTTTCTTAGGCACCACGTGAACTAGGTTGACCCAGTTACTATCTGATATTGGGTATATGATGCCTGCCTCTAGTAGTTTCTGCACTTCTTTCTTAACGACTTCACTTAGGATAGGATTTATTTGTCTTTGATGTTCTCTAGAAGTCTTGCAGTCCTCCTCTAACATAATGCGGTGCATACAGAGAGAAGGGCTTATACCCTTTAGATCTGATATATTATAGCCTAACGCGGTTGGATATTTCCTTAACACACTAAGAAGTTTTTCAGTTTTGATCTTTCCTAATTTGGCATTAACTATAACTGGCCGTTCGAGTTCTTTATCTAAAAATTCATACCTAAGATCTTCAGGTAATGTTTTAAGTTTTATACCAGTTTTCTTATCAGTTGGGGCAGGATCGGGTGTTAAGGAGAAACATTCGCTTAGGTTGACATCTAGATGTTCTTGTTTCCAGTCATCATCCTTGAGGATAGTCGGTGTCGGAATTTTCAGCATCTCAGAATAGGTGTCTTCTTGGCTTTCTAGTTCTTTGACACATTCATCAATAATATCTAGGAGACAGCATGAGTCATCTATAGCAGGGGCTTTAAAGAATTGGGAAAGAATGAATTCTACTTTTTCTTCTCCTACCTCGAAGGTAAGCTTTCCTTTCTTAACATCAATGATGGCTCCTGCAGTAGCTAAAAATGGTCTTCCTAGTATGATGGGAATGTTTGAATCTTCCTTGATGTCCATTATTATAAAGTCAGTCGGTATGTAAAACTGTCCTATTCGGACAGGGATGTTTTCTAGCATACCAACAGGGAATTTGACTGATATGTCGGCTAGTTGTAGGGACATCTTGGTAGGTCTCATGTCGCCTAGTTTGAGCTTCTCGCAAATAGATAAGGGCATTAGACTAACACTTGCTCCTAAATCGCATAGAGCTTTGTCTATGACAGATTTTACGATTACACATGGTATGGAGAAGCTACCAGGATCTTTTAGCTTTGGAGGCATGTTATTTTGAATTATGGCGCTACATTCGGCAGTTAGCATAACGGTTTCGTTTTCAACGATTTTTTTTCTTATTAGACAATATTTCTTTTAGGAATTTAGCATATGACGGCATTTGGGTTATAGCTTCTGTAAACGGAATAGTAACGTTTAATTGTTTCAGAAGTTCTACAAATTTCTTGAATTGCCCCTCGTTCTTGGATTTTGCAAGTCTTTGGGGGTATGGAATTGGTGGTTTATATGGTGGTGGAGGCACGTAAGGTTTTTCTGAAGCCTCTCTGTTTTTATTCGCGTCTTCCTCTACATTCTCAGATTGATCTTTCGACTTCTCTACTTCCTTTTCAGGTTTCTGATACATGGTCGGGTTTTAGAGTCTAGGATCTATCGGTCCATCAAGGGTTGTCCCACTTCGTAATGTGATAGCATTTGTATGTCCTTTAGGATTGGGTTGTGGCTGTCCAGGAAATGTACCAGCAGGTGCGGCAGAACTAGCTTGGTGTTGTGCTACTTGGGAGATTTGGGTTTCTAACATTTTATTGTGAGTTGCTAGGGCATCTACCTTATTTGCTAATAGCTTCAACTGTTCACCGGTGTGAACGTTTTGATTGAGGAATTCTTTGTTTTGTTGGGCTTGATTAGCGATAAAATTTTCCATTAGGATTTCAAGGTTAGATTTCTTAGGAATGTTAGGAGCATTAACAACGAGTTTTTGATAACCTGGAGGTACAGCATGTGCTTGGCCAGGTGCATATAAAGCGTTATTGCTCTTGTACGAGAAGTTAGGATGGTTCTTCCAACCAGGATTATAGGTATTAGCATAAGGATTACCTTGAGCGTAATTTACCTGATCAACTGATATTCCTGCTAAGATTTGACATTCGGTTCCAACATGACCAGGGACTCCACAAACTTCATAGTTTGGGGTAAGTGCAGCCACGGTGGCTGCAGGAGGTAAGGTCAAGCTTTCTATCTTTTGGGTAAGAGCATCTACCTTAGCATTAACTTTATCTAGGCTACTAATCTCGTACATCCCACCTTTGGTTTGAGTTTTCTCCACAGATGTTCTTTCTCCTCCCCACTGATAGTGGTTTTGAGTCATATTTTTAATGAGTTGGTTAGCTTCGTCATAAGGCCTGTCCATCAGTGTACCACCTGCGGCGGCATCTATAGAGAGTCTTGTGTTGTACAAGAGTCCATTATAAAACGTGTGGATGATCAGCCATTTTTCTAGTCCGTGATGTGGGCACATTCGCATCATATCTTTGTAGCGTTCTCATGCATCGAATAGCGATTCAGTATCCTTCTGCCTAAATCTGTTGATTTGGGCTCTTAGTGCAGCAGTCTTGCTTGGGGGAAAGTATCGTGCTAAAAATACAATCTTAAGTCCTTCCCACGTAGTGATGGAATTTGATGGCAAGGATTGCAACCAAGCCCAAGCTCTACCTCTTAGCGAGAAAGGGAAAAGACGTAATCTTATTGCATCTTTACTAACACCATTTGCTATAACTGTGTCGGAAAATTGAATGAATTTTGTAAGATGTTCATTTGGATACTCAGAAGGATCTCCAGAGAATTGGCGTTGTTAGATAGCTGATATCAATGACGGTTTCAACTCAAAATCATTTCGATTTATTGCTGGAGCAGCAATGCTGTTGTGGGGTTCTTATTGTGATGGAGCTGCGTACTCCTTCAGTGGACGGGTCCTTTGTTCTTCGGCCATGTCTAATTCTGGATTAGTTTCGGTCTCAAAGGAAGAATTAGAATCTGTTTCAGAATCAATCTTGATTTCGGGTTTGGGTAAAGGAATAGCGTGATTTAAACAGTAATCCCTGACTGCACGTCTTACGGAAAGGATGCGTTCAGGTTCGTCCGTCGATCTGTCAAGTGGTTCGCCTTGTGAGCGAGTCCTTGGCATACAAATCGAAAAAGGGTTTTATGTTGCCTAGTCTAAATGTGCAACAGAAGAATCGTAATTAATTGACTAATCAGTCCCCGGCAACAGCGCCAAAAACTTGATCGGGACTTTATGAGTCTATTGGGATACTAACTGCAAGTATACAGTTTAGTCGTTCTAGTTTTAATTGATTATCGAACCCACAGAGACTGAGGATCAATCGCATACGATCTAATGCTACAATTTGTTTAACTAAGCGATGAATATTTGATTTTAGGGGGGAAATAGTTTAAATAAAAATAATAGTAATAGTTATACCGGTATGTGATAGTCGGACTTCGGGAATTCGGTGAATCGCTTGGCCTATAAAGTATTTTGGTAAAAACTAATTGTTTAAAAACCTGAGACATACACTCTCGTGTTCATGAAATAAGTCATGCTACTAAACCTAGTGGATGTACTTTAAATTTAATAACACTTTTTGAAAACAATTTGAGTTTAATTAATTTATTAAAACACTCTCGTGTATTTAAAAATTAATGTTTCGTTACCACTATCTGGGTTGAACCCCAGCTCTCGCATGCAGGTTCTTGCCTTAATTAATTTCCCACTTTCGTGGCAAAATCGTGTTAATTATCCTCTCACTCTCGTGACAAGGGTAGTTAAATTAAACATGGAAATTGGAAACCAGAAATTGTTTTATAAATATTTTTGGCCAAGGTATCATTGAATTCTTTCGGTTCTTAAGAGTCACATACCGGTACAAATGATTTAGTCGGACATAATATATTTAATAACAATGCAATTCAAAATATAATCCATAAAAATAATTGGCATAATACAAGAATGAATAAATATTAATTACAATTAAAAAAACCTGGAAATAACGTTGCTATGGTAATCTTGAAATGTTACAATATTCTTTGCAGCTTGATCGAAATCAACAAATTGTGTTAATTCTTAAATGAAGAATTAACACCCTAAAACTAATGCTTGAAATAGTGCTGGAAGTAGAAATTACAGTACGTAGAAAATGCTCAAAAACAAAGAAATAGAAATAATTGCAAAAAGTAGTAATTTTGTTCTGGGAGAATTCCTTCGACCTTTTTCCCTTTGCACTACCACACATATATATAGGAGAAAATATAGCAGTTGAAAGAATCCTGGGAAAAGGCTTGAATGGAGGAAATATAGGGTGCATGGTTACTGAGTGGAGGGAATATAGGAGAACACTTCTGCCCTCATGTTGCCCACGTCTCCACCAATTCACAACGTTCATCTTTACGCGCGTGACGGTCCTCACAGGTGGGTGACGGTCGTAATGCGCTTAAATAGCGCATTACGCTCGTCAATGATGTGTGACGAGCGTTGTTTCAAGTTGGGGGTCGTTACGGTCGTCACAGGGTGTGACGGTCGTCACTGCTCCAAAATCTCCAAACTTTGTAGATTTGGTTCTTTTCTCTTCTGTTTATTGTCTAGCTTCCTTCATGCAGTCCTTTTTTATTGGTTTGAGCTGACAAATGTTGTACCTGTGAAAAGACACAAAAACTCGGGATAATCGGGAGTTAGACGACTTAATGTATTATAAAATCGGTAAAAAGCGTAGTAATTATATGATACGATTTCTCGTTATCAGGTACCTTTTCAAGGGTCACAACAAGTGAGCCAGAAAATCGTTGGCGTACCACCCAAGAAAAGGGTTCCTACTAGATTTTTCCCTCGATACCGGCAGTGTCTTGAAACAATAGTGGGAACAACAGCTTTGATGGATGGTGGTATTCGTCAAATGGATATGGATCAAGATATCTTTGGTTTTCCTTGCACCGAAATAATTGGACATGAGGACGTGGAAGAGATTTTCCGTCATAAAGAATTAGGCGTCAGTATTATGCATGCATACATCCGATAACCCCATCATTATATTATGTAATAGCTGAAAAAAATTTTAAACATTTCAATGAATATAGTCTAATATTAATTATGTTTTTATTTAAGGTTGTTATATGACAAATTGATGCGCGGGAATCAATTGTCAAACAGATTCCATTTCGTGTCTTCCTCCCGTGTCAGCGGAGCGACAATTGGTAGGGAACCGGATTCAGTAAGAGAGCACTTAGTCGAAAGATTCATGACAACTGGCAGTACAGAAAGCTTATATCTTTGGGCGTATAATACTATTCCTACAGGGTTAGATTTTCATTCTAAGTTCATTTTAATATTTGTAATTTTTGCGTAGAAAATTTTCTTCTAAACTGTTGTTTTAATTTATAGACGTCACTGGTTGTTGGTTGCTATCGATCCTATAAAAGAAGTGGTCTATTATCTGAATTCGGTTGACGGTGATTGGACAAATTATCCGGATATGAAGTTAATGATTTATACGTAAGTGAGATTATTCTAAATATTTGTGTGTATTTATATATTTAATTATTTCTGTGACATTGTTCTAAATATATATTTTTATTTTGTTAGAGCGATACAAGTATTCTGGTGTCAAAGAGAAGCTCGGGTACGACGGTCTAAATCAAACAACATTAATTGGATCAAAGTGCAGGTATATTAATTTCCACTATTTTGCTTATAATATTTATGCTATTTGATAAAACAATACAACTATATATTCTTATTTGTTTTTCTATGTAGTGTCCTCAACAGCAAAACGATATAGATTACGGATACTTTGTTATGCGGTTTATCAAAGAAATCCTTCAACTGAATCAAATAGAGATTCCAGTCACGGTATGGATTTATAACTTAGGATTTGTTTTATTATTTCTCGAATATTTCATATAATTTTTTACTTTTAACTAAATCATGCATATTATGTTTTGTTATGTAGTACTTCGATGAATACAAATGTGCATATTACACGAAACTTCAGTTGGAAGAAATCAAAGAGGAATTGTGTCAATATTTTATTGAGCAGAGAATCATATAAGGTATGAATACATTATTATGTGAAAAGTGTTATGAATACGTTACATGCGTACATGGAATACCATATTGACTGTGTTATTATGTTCAAACCTCGCAGGACCAGGACCTTAATACATAATTGACCGTGTTTCTTTCATACATTAGGACTGGTTTAGTTGTTGTTAGGGTTGATTTTGTAAGACTGATTTTGAGTTACAATGCTGATAACAATGGTTTTTATATGTTTTGAGGTACAAAAATAGTGTATATATATATTTTGGATTACAATGGTATACAATGCATTACCGCGGTTTATGAATTACAGGTTATGGCAACTGGTTTATATAAATAATATGCTGCAAACAATGCAGGTATATGAATTATATAAATTATACCTCTAAAAAAATACCCTATGAAAGCACTTTTTCAAGAAAAACGCTGCCTTAGGTAACCTATGAAAGCGCTTTTTCACAAAAAGCGATGTCTAAGGTAAACATATGACAAAAGCGCTGCTAAAAGACCACCTATGAAAGCGCTTTTCCAAGAAAAAGCGTTGCTAAAAACCTATCTAAGACAACGCTTTTCCAGAAAAAAGCGCTGCCTTAGGTAGACCTATGAAAGCGCTTCTTCATAAAAAAGCGCTGCCAAAAGCCTACTTAAGAGAACGCTTTTTAGAAAAAGTGTTGTATTAGGTAGACCTACGAAAGCGTTTTTCATTAAACAAAAAGCGCTGCTAAAACCTATAGCAGCGCCACCTTAGAAAGCGCTTTTAAAGGCCAAAAAAAGCGCTTTCGTAAGTCTTTTTTGGCGTAGTGTTTCACACTCACACTTTCAAAACATCTTTCCAAAAAACAAACATCTCTTTGAATTATTTTCAAAACCAACACTTTGTAGACATTCTTATAGAGACGAGAATCATTGCAAAGTTTGTCGAAACATAGGCATTTTCAAAATACTTTTAAACAAACACAAACACATTTCACAAAGCATTTTAAAGTGAGCTAGCAACTAAGAGCCCGTAGATAAATACGGATGAAAAAGATGCTAACACCTTTCCTTTTCATAATCTATCCCCTGAACTCAAAAAAATTCTCAAAAGGTCTTTCTTGTTCTTTTCACTCTTTCTTTTATTGGATAAAAGAAAAGTCGGTGGCAACTCTTGTTATCTGCAACAATTGCGATAAAATATAAAACACTCAAGTCAGTTCTCCCATCGTATCATAAGTTGGTTCTTCAAACCCATTTCTGGTCACCTCCCACGCGTTTAGAGATCCAAGAAGAATTTTCATTTGGATACTCCAATTTTCATAATTTGACTTCGTTAGTCGTGGCAACGGCATTTGATTCATCATGTTTGTCATTACACTATGCCAGAAATAACCTACGAAAGCGCTTTTTTTGGGCTTTAAAAGCGCTCTCGTAGGTGGCGCTGCTAAAGGTTTTAGCAGCGCTTTTTGTTCAGAAAAAAGCGCTCTCGTAGGCCTACCTATGAAAGCGCTTTTTACCAAAAAGCGCTTTCATAGGTAGGCCTACGAGAGCGCTTTTTTCTGAAAAAGCGCTTTCATAGGTGTATTCAGAATGCTTGTCAGGCAATCTAAAGTAGGCCTATAAGAGCGCTTTTTGTTCAGAAAAAAGCGCTCTCGTAGGCCTACCTATGAAAGCGCTTTTAATCAAAAAGCGCTTTCGTAGGTAGGCCTACGAGAGCGCTTTTTTCTTAAAAGCGCTTTCATAGGTTTTCTACTGAAAAATCTAAAATTTAAAAAATTTCTAAACCTGTAATTCTTAAACCGGTATTTTACAATCTAATCTAGAAATACCAATATATATTAGTTTTAATCCAAATACCAAATGTAATTCAAATACCAAATATTATATATATATATATATATATACAAATACCATTATAATCAATTCATATCCAAAATATATATACACCATGGTAATTCAATATTAACATGTTTTTAAACGTAACAAAATACACCCTAAGAAATCAGCTATATAACACTAAGTAAATCAATCCTAATCTACATATATATCCAAGGTCCTGATCCTGCAATATGAACATAATAACACGGTCAGTGTTGTATACACAAAACAATATATTCATAATTAACCAATTTTCACACAACAATGTATTCGTACCTTATTATAAGATTCTTAGCTCAATAAAATATTGGCACAACTCCTCTTTGAGTTCTTCCAATTGACGTGGCGAGTAATATGGACAATTGTATTGATCAAAATACTACATTACAAAACAAAATATATGCATGATTTAGTTTAATGTAATAAATTATATGCAAAATCCGATAAGTAATAAAACAAAGTATAAATCCATACCGTGATTGGAATCTCGATTTCATTCATTTGAATGATTTCTTTGATAAACTTCAAAACGAAGTATCTGCAATCTATGCCGTTTTGTTGTTGAGGGCACTACATAGAAAAAAAAATAAGATTATACACATCTATTGATTTATCAAGTAGCATAAATATTATAAGCAAAATTGTTGAAATTTATATACCTGTACTTTGATCCAATTAATGTTGTTTGATTTAGACCGTGGTACTCGTGCTTCCCTTTGACATCGGAATACTTGTATTGAACTGATGACAAAATTAAAATATTTATTTAGAACAATGACATTGAAATAATTAAATATATAAACACAAACGAATATTTAGAATAATGTCACTTACGTATCAATCAATAGCTTCATTTCCGGATAATTTGTCCAATCACCGTCAACCGAATTCAGGTAATAGACCACTTCTTTTATGGGATTAATTGCAAGCAACAACCAGTGACATCTATAAATTAAAGCAACAATTTAGAAGCGAATTTTAATGTAAAAAATACAAATATTAAAAGGAGCTTAGAATGAAAATCTAACCCTGTATTATAAGGCAAAAGATACAAGCTCTCTGTACTGGCAGTTGTCATGAATCTTTCGACCAAGTGTTCTCTTACTGAATCAGGTTCCCTAGAAATTGTTGCTCCGCTGACACGGGAGGAAGACACGAAACGGAATCTATTTGACAATTGATTCCCGCGCATCAATTTGTCAAATAACATCCTTAAATAAAAACATAATTAATATTAGACTATTTCAATTAAATGTTTTAAAAAAATGTTCAACCAATTAAATAATATATTGATCGGGTTACCGGATGTACGAGTGCATCACCCTGATGCTTAACTCTCGATGATGAAAGATTTGTTCCATGTCCTCTAATCCAATTGTTTCGGTACATGGAAAACCAAAGACAATTTCATCCACATCGATTTGACTAATTCCATCATTCATCAAATCTGATGTGCCAACTAGTGTCTCCAGACACTATCGATACCTAGGCACAAATTTACGGACAGGAACCTTCTTCTTAGGTGGAACCCTACTAACTTTCTGGCTCACCTGCTGTGACTGATCTTGAGAAGGTACCTTAAAAATCATATAGAATTATGTAAGATACAAAGTTATGCAGTTTTTTATTCCGATCATAAATGAAACACTTTAAAAGTACCTGTCTTTGCGATGAAATAGACTCGCCGCGCTGCAAAATCCCTTTATCCTTAGATGCGGGTTTTGCAGGAGTCTAAAATTACCATGTATAAAATTCAGGTCAGAACTGTCAGTTGAATACTTAAAGATTCATAATGGTTTTCAACATACCTGATCATCTATGCAGATGAGGTCTGATGGCCATGCCACAAAAGATCCTACTGCATCTCGCAGCAATGTGGTCTCCGCAACAATGTCAGGTACCGGTAGCAATGCATTCATATCTAAAACAACATCAACCGATACCTTCATGTGGCCATCCGGGAGCGGTCTATGGTGAATTAAATCTCCCGAGGTGTTGTGCACTTTTCCCTTGCCAACTACCCGATAAGTCGGAGACGCTAGATACAGCTGACAACATGAAATGCCCTAAACCAATAATAACCGTTAGACTTCCTTTAATGTTGACAATAATAACCGTTATAATTATACTTTCTCTAAATATAATGGATTATCATCTTAATTACCTCAGGAAAATTTTGTTGACAGTTGATACTAGCCTTGTCACTAGTTTCTTTCAACTGTGAATTGCTCCTTTCTGCCATATATCTCTCTTTGTCCCTCTGCAGTTCACGGACTTGTGCTTGTAAATCCTGCAATGTTTGCATCACTTCTGCATTGCTAGGATTTCTTTTTCTTGGATTGTTATACAGAGAGGTAGGAGTCACACCATGGCCTTTACCCCTCACTCGTCCCGGATACTCAGTAACACATAGTGCTCGACTGAGTACGCTCCCGATACTCCGGTCATCACCCGTGGATACTGATTACGATATAGTCTCCTGTAATTCATTTAAATATCGATAATTAAAGACACAACGTTAATTATATATTAATTAAAGACATAATGGTATACTTACACACTCATCATAAATATGTTGCAGATCGGGGTTAACAACTTTATCTCTGCCAACACGAGCTTCCTTCCACAGCACATGTGCAGGTAGTGATGTTTCGTCACTCTGCGTCTCCTCCAACTACGCATTGTTACAAATAATAAAATCATCAATACACATTGTTACAAATTAATAATACACATTGAGATAATTAATAAGATCATAGAATTGAGATTTACTTACAATTTTTTCCTGTAAGCGTGCATATCCCAAACGACCTTTTTTATATGGATATGCGGGTTTTGACGCTCTATCCCGATTTACAGCACTCACTTTCTTGAAATTCTCGTCTCTTCTTTGGCCCACAAAAGCAACCCATTCTTCGGGTGTAATGAAGCTCTCATATTTATTTGGTCATTCAGGATCCTCTTCAACAAAATTTCCTTCATCGTCTTTAAGAAACTTATTTGTCAAAATATTTCTCCACCCTCTATGTCTTTTTTCGGCCAAGCCCATTATATACTTTTTGCGGGCATCTTCAATGTTAAAATACCTCTACAAAAAAACATACGCATAGAGGGTGTTAGTATATGTAATTTAAAAACAATATTTTCGTCAAAATAAAGCAAATAACAACAACCATATATGATACCTTTATCCCGGTCCAAATTCTTTCTTTAGCATCCAACTCTCCTTTTTTCCAGCTAGTAGTGGTGATCGGAATGTGCATACGAACAAGCGTACCGATGTAGCTTGTCAGCTTTGCAGAATTAGGCCCAATTAGTTGGTCATCATTATTCCAATCTACATTATACTTAATACCTCTATCTCTATCACGGATGATTCCCCGCATGATAGTTATGCCTCGTGTGATGTCCTTATCTGAAGTGTCTTGTGGAACATTATCTTGTGGAACATCTCCTTGTGGAACATTTTCTGAATTATCTTGTGGAACATCTCCTTGTGGAACATCGTGATACATTTTCTGTCAAAACGCAAAGTATACACGGAATGAATCCGTATCAAGAAAATGCAACATACGAAAGTCAATTTAAGACAAATTCATCACAATATATACCACTAATTTGAGGAAGAAAGTTACCTCTCAGATGTTTCGAACTCTAAGAAACGCGGAGAATGAGCGTCGTACGTCGAACTAGGCCGGAAAACGCTGCAAATTCATAGAATGTTAATCAATATTTCAGACAATGGATTAAATAGAATGAAAAGATGGATACTATTAAATTTATGATTAAATAGTTACGAACTGATAAAGAATGAAAAAGAAATATACCTACATCAAAACATAAATAAAACAATCCTAAATATTTCAAAAAACTAAGATGTCAGATAACAAATTTTCAGCACCTGCACTGCAGTATCAGACAGGGATAACTGTTAATTTATACTCTCATCATACATGTAGTTATTTTTCAAACAATTTACAATGCAATAAAGTTATTTTCATTTGAATGAATTTTGATAGCCTCAGACCGTCCTAGTACATGATTTTCATCAAATGCAAGACATGCATTTCTGAACCATAATTAAGTATGCATCATAGGCTACATTTAAACTTTATCAATTACTTAAGTAAGTCAAAATTCACTGTAAAGAAAAAGAAATAATAAGTTAAATATTGGCATCAGATCTTCCTATTCAAAATAAAATATTCATGCGCTCAAAACAATGTTGAGTTATCAATATTTTGAAGATTCATCATTTGGTCAATTGAATTGAAAATCTGAAAACAAGCGAACTAACAAGATAAATGTAAACATAGAAACTGTACACTGCTCAGAAATTAGCAAATAATCAATATAAGATATTCATATGTCCAGACATATTGATGCAAAATCATCACGGCAGATTCAATACATAAAAATACAATTGAAAAAATTCACAATTCTGCAATTGATATGAATCTCAGTGGCATTCCATTGCTGGAAGTGGCAGACAATCAACAAGGCATCAGTTCAGTCCGCCCGTCTGCTTTTCGTCATCATAGATTCATCAATCACAATTAACTGAACAGAAAATTGAAGTAAACTGAAGAAAAAAAGCTAAGATAGGGTTGCATCAGATAATAAGCGGAGTTTTAACTTTCTTTGAGCCAACACAAATACCTCAAGGGTTCTTCTCATTAGGACACTATAGTCAACCTAACAACAAACCTCTCTTTGGTTGGGTTTTAGTTGCAGAAGATGAGTCCACAAACATATACTCACAAACATATTCCACTCACAAACATATACTCACAAACAGCTAGTGCAAGAAGCATATTCCACTCACTAAACGGTCAAATAACGGAACAGATAATGGAAGAAGAAGAAACTTACCAAGATGGACGGCGGCGACGAAGGAACGAACGGCGGCGACGACTGAAGAAGACGGAAGAACGACGGCGACGAAGGAACGAACGGTAACAGGACGAAGCAATGAAGAAGACGAAGAAATGAACAAGTGAGGGCAAATTTCGTATTTAGGGATTTTTAATTTAATTATAAAACAACCTACGAAAGCGCTTTTAAAAGCGCTTTCTAAGACCCATATATGAGAGCGTTTCTGAGGTAAAAAGCGCTTTCGTATGTCCCCCATATAAGAGCGCTTTAGAAAGCGCTTTCGTAGGTCCCCCTTTCAGAGCGCTTTTCAAAAGCGCTTTTATAGGGCCACCTATAAGAACGATTTTCAAAAGCGCTTTCGTAGGTTAGATATTTCAAATACCTATGAAAGCGCTTTCTGAAAAGCGCTTTCGTAGGAAACCCTATAAAAGCGCTTTTTTTAAGCGAATTTTTTTTAAAGGCTACGAAAGCGCTTTCTCTTAAAAGCGCTTTCGTAGATGCGCTGCCAAAAATTGTTTTTTTCGTAGTGTTAGCTCTGATACCAATTTGTTAGAATAGGAAGCAAATACTCTATAACTTCTTCTTATCAAATAGAATACAATCTTGGTCTTTATATAGACTCAAAGATTTCTGTTATTTTAAGAAAATAAATGACATTAGTAAATACTATTATCGGCCACTATTTTTTAACCTTTCAACTACAACAGACTCTTAATCTTTCCACTGACTTATTAATAAAAGCCCATTAACTATAATATTTAAGTTTATTCAACAGCCATTTGGATCCGGAGCTTTCCACGGCTTCATGGCAAATAAAGCATACTTTACTTCTTCTATCTTGATGTCATCATTAAGCTGGGGAATAATATTGGCATCAAGCTTGGGAAAGTGACATCAGTTTGAAACCACTGGCACCACATATTAGGGCACTTGAACAGATTTTTGAAATAATTGGAAACAAGCTGTTTCAGTTTTTCATGATCTTCCACTAATTCCCATCTTCATCTTTAAGCATCATGATTATATTTCTCTTCCTTCTAGTAATAGCTTTGTGTTTCTTTTCTTCAAGTCTTCTTCTTCCTGCGATATGCCACGCAAAGATTTTGCCGACATAGGCCCTAGCAGCAGTTTCAAGTCCATTAGGGTTTTTATTATATGTATTCACTTTTGATGTAACTTAGGTGAATTCTTGTAATTATGACATATAGATGTTATTTGGTGCATTAGTACCAATGTTTAATATCCTAAATGTGATCATTTTAGACACTCTTACATTACTTTGTGTTACAAATTAAAAAATAAAAATCAATTATAAAACTATTTTTTTAAGAAGTTATTAAAAATAACTTCTCATCTAAAATACTTTTTAGATTTTTTTGCATATTTGTTACGTATAGAATAAAATTTTTAAAGGTGGTTATTTAAAAAAATTATATTAAACAAACTTTTAGCGTGTAATGCAACTTTAATTGTTTATTTTCAATCATAGTATTATATAACTAATTTTATATTTAACTACAATTTTAATCCTCAACTTTACTTGTTCACAAATTTAATTTTCTTATATTAAATTTAATTCTTCACATTTTTTGCATTAAAAATTAAATGTATCAATTTTTTATCTTATATTTCTCATTTATAAATTTTCAAAAAAGATTCATATATAATTATAATTATTTGTCACATTTTAAAGTGACACTTCATTTAAAAATAACACAACATTAATTTTAACTGCAAAAATATAAAAAAAATGACACAAATTATTTAAATTTAAAATAAAATTACTAATTACGTGAATCAACATAATAAGAGAGTAAAATTCTAATTTAACCTTAATTTTATATGTATCACTTCTAAATTACTATTGTTCATTTTATATTTATATTAATAGAAATACATAAATTAATGTTTTAAAAATCAAATTAAACCGTTTGATTTAATTGATTGGGCCGAAAATCAAAAATAATTTTGGTCTGATTAATTTTGTAAAATTGCATGTAGGTTAAAACAGGAATAAAATCGGAAAAAATTGGATTGAACCACTTAAAAATGTTTAAATTAAAGAATTGGAGTCGATTTTATAAAACTGTCTGACTCAAAAAATATTTGTTATTGGTCAATTTTAATATTCTTTTTATAAAAAATTTAAAAATAATATTATGTTAGCATCAATACTTAAAATATTTTACTTTACAAAAAAAACTCTTATTTACCATAAAAGAACAACACAAATTTTTAAGTTATAACACTATGTTATAGTTTAGTTTTTTTAAACGTACAATTATATTGTGTAATTATGTTTATCATTGATCTCATAGTATTAAGTTTGTAATAGATAGTAATTTGTGAGTATATGGCATAATACACGTCATATATATATATATATATATATATATATATATATATATATATATATATATATATATATATAGTCGCACGGATAGATAATCAATAGTTGATTTTGTTTCGTTTATAAAAATATTTGTAACTTATTCTCGTTTATAAAAATAATTGTATTAATAGTTAATTTTTTCCAGTTTATAAAAATATTTATAACTTATTCTCGTTTGTAAAAATAATTGTATCAACAGTAGATTTTTTCCTCATTTAAAGAAATATTTGTAATTTTTTCTCATTTATAAAAATAATTGTATCAACGGTATATTTTTTCCTGTTTAAAGAAATATATGTAATTTATTGTCGTTTATAAAAATAATTGTATTAATAATTAATTACTTTTTCATTTATAAAAATATTTGTAACTTATTCGCGTTTATAAAAATAATTGTATTAACTATTGTGTTTTCTCGTTTATAAAAATATTTGTAACGTATTCTCATTTATAAAAATAATTGTACCAGTAGTAGAATTTTTCTCATTTATAAAAATATTTATAATTTGATATTCTCTTTTACAACTATTATCTCATAGATACATTTCACATCTAATCGTTCAAAAATTACTTTAAACATAATCAAAATTACTAAACTTAATGCAAAATTATGATAACCAAAACTAAAATCCTACATTTTATAAGTAGACATATTGTATGAGGTAAAATACACATATCATTTAGTCATTCCAAATCCCTTATAGAATATAATTTTAAATGAAGGGATATGCTACACTTAAATGCAACAACTACAAAGACCAAACAATTTAAAGCGAAATAGAGAATTAAATTGTATCAGCTTTTAAATCAACAAAACAACTTAGGGTGCGTTTCGTTTGGTTGATTTGAAAGAGATTCTCAAAAATAAGTTATCTAGAAATAAAAATAAGGAAATTTGATTCCTGAGTATTTTAAAGAAAATGTGTTTGACATAGTATTTGATATTTCCACAAAAATTAATAGTTATAGTTTTTTATAAAAAAATCATGTGAAATTTCATTGGAATTAAAAAGTTATTGGTGTTATTTTATTTCTTAGAACTTTTATTTCTAGAAATAGATTTTTTTTCAAACTCTTGACAAATATGAATATAACTATTTTTTAAAGATTATTTTGAGAACTTAATTCTTAAACTTGAAACAAACACCCTTTATAAATAATGGAACGCAAATATATTTATCTAAGATTAGTTTCAAATAAATCATAATTTTTTAATTCTAATTCCTATCAACACAATAATATTGAAATTGAAGGCTTGTCTGTAACGTTGCCACTAAAGCAATAGAGAATATGGCTGAAATATAAAGAAAATAATGACAAAATTATTTCATGTTTAACAAATTTCTTTTATTTTTCTCTTCAATACAAATATAAAATTTGCATTACAACTTGTTGTGAATTGGAGGGTGACTTGTCACCTCTGTGTTCCATCTCCACACATGTTGGATCATTTGATATGATTTCATATTTGTTTCTTCACACTCCTTTAATTGTCCCATGCATGAAACATGCCTTAGTAAATATGAGTGAGACCATTATCTACTTGACCAATGAAGGTGAAAAAGATGCAGACATTGTGAAATGCATGGACTCAATTAATAGAGTCAAAATAAATATGATAATGTGTTTTAAATTTAAGAATAAGAGTTCATTTAAACCATATTAAGATGTCGCTACTCCTCATTGGATCCTCAGCAACTCTGCAATTCGATCCAACTCAATCATGGTCATAGGACATATTGCAATGCAAAGCAAATAATTTGGGTTCTGATTATGTACATACTACATTTACTAAAGTTGAAATATTCAAATATGAATCTTTAGATCTTGATCTTACAATTCGAATATTATGATTGTAGTAAGTATGTCATATTTTGAAATAAGTGAATCCAAATCCTTAACTAATAAATTTGAAAGAAAAAACATAAGAGCCACAACTTCTAAGATTATCAAAACAGGTACTTTCAACATGAAATTACTAAGTGGTCCCAAGTGATTCGATCTCCTCATCAAAAATAGTTGATGTGGATATCCGAATAGAAAGATGTTGACCTGAAATTTACAATAAATATTTGAACTTTAATCCTAGGCTTACCTACACATGTAGCCAGATATAGAGGAAAATGAAAACGAAGGAGCTCATATACAGAGTTTAATAACTTAAATTTATATTGAAAGTTCAATTTAACATGACAACTCATTGTTACAAATAAAAGTGAAATGAGTACTTTTTCACCAACAATGCTCACCGTCGGCATTGCTTCATCTTTCGGCCAAAGCCAACTGAAAAAAATAGGATAAAATTGAAACAAATATAAGATGAAATTAACAGAAATGAAAGTGACAAACTAAAAAAAATAGGATTTTTAAAGATTCATTGGTGTACTCACGTGCCTTTATTAGACTTAACCAACAATAGAGAACTAAATGAAACTGACATGAGTGACAAAACTGACATCTTTTGCAATATTCATTTGTGGTTTCTGCAAAAAGAGAATTATGTTTTGCAATTACTTCATTAGAAAAGATGCTACTACAAAATAATTTACATTTCTACCTTTAAGTTCTGAGGCATGGCCAATTCTTCCATTAAAGGAGCTCTTGGAAGCTGCAAATCTTGAGTATAGCTTCAACCTTCCGGAAGCTGAACACTCAAGCTTGTATCTATGTCTTCTGCCTCAAAGAAAAATGGATGATACGCATCATAATAGAATTCAAATATGAAATCCAAAAATGAAGAATTTAGATATGAAACTTAGGGTTTATAATATAAACTTCTGAAACTTAGGGTTTATAATATAAGCTTCGAACCTGCACAAAAACTGAAATGAAAATCCCAATCAAAATCGAGTCAGCTCTAAAATACGAACCCCACACCAAAACTCAATTTGCAATTGAGCCAAAAACTTAACATGGTAGATAATCGAAACCGAGTTGATTCCATCCAAACTCAAACCGATTCTGAATTGAATCCAAACGTGAGCGGCATCGCGTCGATGCATTTCTCTGTCTGCATTCATAAATCAAATCGTTAACAAAAATGAAAAAAAGAAACAACAAATTAACAACGAATAAAACAAACCTATTGTGGATGAAGCAATTATACTTGAGGCGGTAAGGGAGATGAAATATTAGGGCTTACAAGATTTGAAAATTTGTTGTTCTACTGTGCCTTTATTAACAGTCGTTCTGCATGCATAATTGAATGATGGAATTGGAAGTGATTTGTCTACTGTTTCGATGCTAAGAACTCACGCTTGAACCGATACATTGCTTGTAGTTAAAGATAAGATTATGGATGAATATTGGAAATCGAAAATTGAAAAAATAGAATAGATTAAATAGCGATGAAGATGAGATTAGGGATGAATATTAATTTGTGTAGATGAAATCGAATCAGAGAAAAGATGAATGGATGGAAGAAGTTCAAATGAAGGGTCATCTCTTATAAATTCTGAATAGACTGCATGGGAAGTGTAAAAGATGGAACGCCTTAAATGTTGTATAGGTTTTCTGAAAAATATATGTTCTCAATGTTTTATTTTGAATAGATACATTATAAGTGAAATATGTGAGAAAGTGTTAATGTCATAGATGAAATGATTGTGATGCATTATAAATACAATTAATATATTATTTGAATAATTTTTAATTAAATAAATAATTAGTAATTGTAATTACTTATATACTCTTAGAAAACTATGTTAAATTTGAATTTAATTAGCTAATGACATAATTATGATAGTCATTAATTTTATTATATTAAAAGTAGATTTGAAGAGCAATTAACTATGTTGCATAGGAGAGTATGAAGTTAAATGAAGCGCAGACATAACATGAACACCATACCAATCTCTTCAATTTTCACCATAAATATTAAACGCACTTTTTTGTATTTTTGCAGTCAAATACGTGTTGGACCAGATATAAATACAGATGATTCAGGGAGTTCATCACATATGCAATGCCAGGAACAATTTAATCTAGTCGAGGATATAGTCAGTGACGCATTAGGGGTGAATGTGGCTTATGATGAATTTCAAGACTTTGACGCAGAAGAGCTCCCAAATGAGAAAGCACGAAAGTTTTATCAATTGTTGAAAGAAAGAAATATACCATTGTTTAAGAGGTCTCTTGACTCTAGGCTATCAATGTGTGTTAGGTTTTTGGCTGCGAAATCAAATTGGAATGTTCCTGATCAGTGTTTGGAATTATTTGCGAGAATGATGTTGGACGCGACTCCTGTGAAAGAAAACATGCCTACAAGTTATTATGATGCAAAGAGGATGGTGTCAAAGTTGGGACTAGAAGTATAAAATATTGATTGTTTCATTAGAGGTTGCATGTTGTTTTATGACAACGAGTTTGGTACAAATGATGGGGAATTGGAAGAATGTAAGTTTTGCAATATTTTGAGGTATTTAGTTTGCAGTAAAGGAGCTGATCGAAAGAAAAAATGAGTTGCAATGAAGTCTATGTTCTATCTACCAATAATGCCTAGATTGCAAATAATGTTTGCATCAATACATAGCGTAAGCCAAATGACATGGCATCATACAAACAGAATTATTTCTGGCATGATGCGACATCCATCTGATGGCGAGGCATGGAAACACTTTGATAGAGTTCATCCTGAATTTGCAGCAGAACCCAGGAATGTCAGACTTGGATTATGCTCAGATGGTTTCTGTTGTAAATGGTTTTGAAACGAGAGTCGTCACCCTTAATTTTTATCCTAAGGGGGGGAATATAAAGGATAATCCTAAAAAGTTAGAGATTCTAGGTTTTTGGACTCAGTTCTAGATGAAGAGAAGGTGTTAGACACCCCTCGTCTACCTTGTTCACAAGGATACTAGGTTTAGAATTAATCTTTAGGGAAATAGGGTTTTAATGTTTTATTAGGGGAACTCGCCACAATTTTAATTGTATGCCTACGTATCCTCTTATGAGGAATCAGAGCCCCAACTCGTAGTTCGCAGTTTGGTTGATGTTTTTTATGGATTGCATGGAATTGGTTTCGAATTTATCCTTGAACCTTGTCTAGGTTTTGTAAAAGAGTGATCGTAAACGCAGTTCGCAGTTAATTTTGAAAGTAATTCTCCTTAATCTTTTCCTAAACTATCTTGTAGTTTTTGTTATGTTAGTAGAAAATGGTTTAATGTTGGTTAGCTATATTAAGACGTAGAGCAGGGGAGTCTGATATAGTCTCCTCATCACGTGGTCAAATATTGGTCACGTGTCATTCGCATATGGTGAATTGGGTGAGTTACATAGATTTTAATTGTTTTATTTTGAATAATAAACCGGTAGACAATGCGTCGACCGATTTAATTACTCGAAGATGGACATCCTATTATTTACAAAAAAAATGACTAGTTTGATTTTACACACAAAGAAATCTAAGAATTAAAACATAGTTTTTATCTTTTTGTATATCTTTATTAAAGAAGTGACTAAATTAATTTTATGAAACCAATGTCCTGGTAAATCAAATTTATTAAATTAATTGAAATTAATAAAAAAAACACTACAATAAACCAAACTAAATAAGTTAAATTGAAAATAAAATTACTAAACTAAACTAAATAAGTTACATGAATTAATTGAATAAAAAACAAAAGCTTGAATAATGGAATTGAAAGGGGCATAAGAAGGTATGGACGTAAGAGACCCAAACTCATATTAATCAATCTCTAATTTACTAATTTATTTATTAAGATATGTAAAGAAAAGATAAATAAATAAAAATAATTATATAAAAAAAAAACTAATGGTGTGGGACACGAGGGAGAATTCTGGTCGGTATTGTGTTGCCGAGCTTTTCTAATGTGTTTGTTTGTTGTACCTGCAGTTAGTTAGGATAATAAAAAAAATATGTGACATATATGATTGATGTGTAAGGATGAGTGTTAGAGTATCTACAATGACAAAATTATTCAACAGTCATTTTTCTCATTTTTTACACTCCACATCATCTTCTACTGTGCATTTATTAACCGTCGTTTTGCATGCATAATTGAATGATGGAATTGGAAATGATTTGTCTATTGTTTCGATGCAAAGAACCCACGCTTGAACCGATACATTGCTTGTAGTTAAAGATGAGATTATGGATGAATGTTGGAAATCGAAAATTGAAAAAACAGAATGGATTAAATAGCGATGAAGATGAGATTATGGATGAATATTACTTTGTGTAGATGAAAATTAATGGGTGGAAGAAATTCAAATGAAGGATGGTCTCTTATAAATTCAGAATAGACTGCAATAATAGAAGTGCAAAAGATGGAACGCCTTGAATGTTGTGTAGGTTTTTTGAAAAAATATATGTTTTCAATCTTTTATTTTGAATAGATATATTGTAAGTGGTATATGCAATATGTGGAGAAATATTATTGTCATAGATGAAATGATTATGATACATTATAAATATAATTAATATATTATTTGAATAATTTTTAATTAAATAAATAATTAATAATTATAATTACTTATATACCCTTATAAAACTATGTTAAATTTAAATTTAATTGATTAATGACATAATTATAATAATAGACTTGACTAGCAATTAACTATATTGCATAAGGGAGGGGAGTATGAAGTTAAATGAAGCGGACATATAACATGAGCACCATACCAATCTCTTGAATCTTCATAAATATTAAATACACTTTTTTGTATTTTTGCAACTCGTGGGGTCCACTAGATAGCGTGTAATAAAAAAGAGCGGGAGTTTTTCGTTTCCTTCAAAATTTGAATTAAATTCGGCTCACAAAATTAAATTTCAAACCAATTGCGATTCTCGTGTCACGTTACGTTACCCCTTCATTAATTAGCTTGGATTTATTTCAATTTTTTCATCTTATTATTTTTCCACTGTCTGAATTGAGTAACACTAGGCCACCGCTTTTTCTTAACCTATCAATCTTTTTTCTTAACTTATGAAGTTGAAATGTTAGTTAAAGAAAAACAGAGGGGGCAAATTGTAATTATGGAAGAAAACAGGGGGCGAAATGGTAAATCTAGGACAGAGTAAACAGATCCAAAACAAGTTAAAAACATTATACTAGTACTACTTTAGAAGAAGAAAAAAGGAAAGAATCCACGTCACTTATCCTTGTGCTTAGTATTATAATGAACGGTGGAGATGATACCAATTTCCAATCCCATATATTATCATTACCGTCCATTACTTATCATAACATGCATGTTTCACTTTTAGATTTTTTTTTATAATAAACCATGGATATTTTTAAAAACATTTAATTAAGTATTCAATTTTTTTCTAAATAGAATAATAAGGTAAATTTGAAAATACAATAATTATCAATAAACTAATTTAAATAATTTATCAAAAGTTTTAATAAATTAGTAAAAAAATTGTTATCGAATTAATCTATTTTGATTATACAAATTTATGAACTATAAATTATTCACTATAACTTTAAAACGTTATCTTAACAAAGAAACATATTACAATTTTAAAAGTGATAAACTAAGTAAAAGATGATAGAGAATAAATTTATATATTAGTTGATAAAATTAGTGATTGTATAAAAATCAGAATTATAAAATTTCGACAACCAAATTAGAATGCTACGATTTCAATTTAAAATAACATCATTTAACACATATAAATAACACTTTAAACTCGGATGAACCAACAACAATATAAATTAGTCTTTTAAAATCAACAATTTTCATAACTACGTAGCGGAATCATAATATTCGACTTAAAATGATGTAACATCTTTATCCAACTGAAACAACTTCAACTAGCAAGTTTAACGAAAATCAACTTAAAATTTAACAACTAAAGTAATAACAACAATAAAGCAACAAACGTTCATCCATCCGAGTGTTACGTATCAGAGCAACAACACCGACTCAAACTAATGAAGGTAAATAACCTTCACTCTGGATTACCTGCACGTTACCAACATAGGGGTAACATTCAAACAGAAGGGGTGAGATATCGAACAATATAATCAGATGTAAGATAAATAATGTATTAGAATCAGATTATGCAAAATCACCGCTTCACAGCTCTAAACAACATTAAACACAACAAAACATCAACAAAATATAACAAATAATTCATCATCACAATAATTTAAGTATGCGATATGGAATGTGACTCGTTACAATGCAAATGTATGTGGTACCAATGAAGCAAATCTCCCAACTTATTATCTTGTCAATTAATAGAGGCAGCAACAAGGCATAAGCATTCAACTTAATATCTTGCCAGTCCAGACCAACTTACCGAGCATGAGCTCCCAACTTGTTATGCTATGTATGCAACAACATTAGGAATATAATGATAACCACAACAATAATTCTACAATAACTCAGCGACAATCCAACACTGACTTTAAGCCTACAACTTAGTCTTACAAATAAATAGAGGCATTTCAACAACAACATATCAACATCGAACATTGGCACTAGGCCTACAACTTAGTGTTTACCAATTAATAGAGGCAACACAACCAAAATTCACCACCTGTAACCACATATCAATGCTACCCACACAAACTCAACTTATATCCCCTACTAATATTAACACAAGGTCCTATTAAATGTATTTGTGTCCTCTTCCAGACAATTTCTCCAATGATAACTTGCTGCAATTATACAATAAGCTGATATTACCTTCTATTACAATCTTCCACTACTTCTGTTAAAACTACTACGGCCTATAATCTTCATATTTCCATTATTCACTACTACTAATTGTTATTAAATTTTCCGCTAGACTTATCCTCTACTGCTATTGTAATTTCTATACTATTAATATATATATTAGTTACTATGTCTCTACTATCTTCCAATAATCTTTGTTACTAAAACTCTGTCAAATACTCCATATATATATATATATATATATATATATATATATATATATATATATATATATATATATATATATATATACTAACTTAATTAAACTATTTTCGTGGAATAATACTGTAATTAATTAAATCAATCTTTTCATACCATAGTAATCACAATTTATTTAAGAAATGGCTACTAAAACATAAGTATACTGGACTAATCCTTAGAACCTCAACATAATTAAAATTTAACCAAGTAAATTTATAGGCAACTCAATGTGCCTCTCAGCATAACATGTACACGGCACACACAAAATAGAACATGTCCCTCGGCATGCTCCTTGTGCCTAGCGGCACACCTACCCTCACCATACAGTGTCGATCGGCACTGCCTCCTGACCCTCGACACACAATCTAAAAGTGTGCCCCTTGGCACACTCTTCTTCAACCGCTCCCGACCACGCATATTTCTGTAATTTCTTTTTGCCCAGTTTTTCTTCGATTAACAGTTTCTCAAAACCCAGACCAACACAACATATAATCACAGCAACATAATCCCTATACCAACATCAATATAGGATAATTTTCCAATAACAAATTCATCGACAGTAAAATAATTTCAGCAATTTCAGAAGCAACCACAACAAATATACACGCACATCAACAATTTTACATGACTCGGATCCCACATTTTATTCATCATAATTCTCATTATAGAGTCAGAACTCCACCCTTACCTCGGATTGAAGGTCGCTCTATAATTTTCTGATCGAACCTAGCTTTGTCTCTTTTCCTTGTTCCTCTTCTCTGCAACTTCCTACGTTACTGCTCAAAGACTTTCTTAATCTTTCTAATTAACCTAATTTCTAATTATTATAACTAAACCTAATAATAATGTTAGTGTTCCTAATGGGCTCAACTTACACACCCACCTATTACTACTTCTAACCATCAAAATAGATTCAACTAATATTCTATACTTTCTATTATTTATTAATGTTATTAATCAACTTAATTTAACTGACTAATAACAACACCGCGACTTATACCGACATAACACAACATTTCAACAAATAATTCGAAATTAATCAAAAATATCTAATTAAATAATTAATTAAACCAATCGGGCATTATAACTCTCCCCCACTTAGAATATTTTCGTCTTCAAAAATTTACCTTGTTCAAACAACTCGGGATAGGATTCCCGCATCTTGCTCTCCAACTTCCACGTCATGCTTTCTCCGGAAGCTCCTAACCAGACTACTTTCACCAAAGCAATATCTTTGCCTCATAGAGTCTTCATTTCATGATCCGCAATCCGTACAGGCATCGTCTCCATGATAAGATTACCTCGTACTTGAACATCATCCATATGAATCACATGAGATGGATCTGAAATATACTTCCAGAGTTGTGAAACATGAAAAACATCATGCAAAATCGAAAGATTAGGCGGTAAAGCCACTCTATAAGCAACATTCCCAACTTTGTCTGAAATATGATACAGACCAATAAAACAAGGAGTGAGCTTCTTAGACTTCAATGCTCGCCCAACATCGGTCACGGGCGTGACTCTCAAAAACACATGGTCACCCTCTTGAAATTCTAAATCTTTCCTTCGCTTGTCATGATAACTCTTTTGTCTACTTTGAGATGTTTTCATATTTTCTAGAATCAACTTCACCTTCTCAGTGTTTTCTCGAACAATTTTAGGTCCAAGTACTACACTCTCTCCCGATTCGTGCCAACATAAAGGAGTTCTACACCTTCGACCATACAAAGCTTCTAAAGGTGTCATTCCAATACTAGAATGGTAACTGTTATTATAAGTGAGCTCTATCAATGGAAGATAATTGTCCCACAAACCTCCCTTCTCCAGAACACATACCCTCAACAAACCCTCCAACGACTGAATAGTCCTTTCTGTCTGACCATTCGTCTGAGGATGATACGTGATCGGTCACCATTTCTATCTAATTTCTATCATGCATACGGTCTAAATTCTGTTAATTGAATAACATTTTATGTTAAGTCTTATTATTTTCTTAAGTATTTCATGTCTAGCTGATTTTCTTGCATTTTATTTTCTTTGAGTTATTTTGATGCTTTTAATGCTTTTTGTTGGTAGTATGCATGTCTCAAGTTCAGTAGGTTAGTCTAAAGCAAGAGCGCAAAGCATGGAGCAAGAGTACAAAGGCCAAAGAGGAAAAGTATAACAGTATGAAGACCAACACGGTTTGTGTCCCACGATACGGCCCGTGTCAGCAGAGCAAGCCATGCCCATACAAAGACCCTGGGGGCCAACACGGGTGCCCGTGCTGCCTAGCACGGCCCGTGTCAGCAGGCCTGAAGCAGGAGAAAAGAGAAGCCATTTTTTGAAGCAACATGGCCCGTGTGGGCCCAACACGACCCGTGTGGGCCCAACACGACCCGTGAGGGCCCAACACGACCCGTGTGGGCCCAACACGACTCGGGTTGGCCTGCACGTCAGCTATTTTATTTTGGTCCTTTTTCATTAAATCTTGACCTTGAGGGCACTTTAGACATTCCAGCTTGCTGAGATTTGTACCTAGGTATTTATTTGAGTTTTTGAGTGAGAACCAGAGATATTTTTGCATCGTACAATAGAGAACACACAAGAGAGAAGATTGCTTCATCAAGGTTATTGGAGACAGAGGGATTCAAGGTTTTCCACCAATGAAGATCAAAATCCACCTTTATTCTTGTAATGTTTAACTTCTTAATTATGTCTATCTTAAATATTATGAGAGGCTAAACCCCTCAATACTATGGGGGTGGTCCTGAATTGGTTTATGCAATGGATATGAAATTATAAGTTAACCAAAGTTTGAATTCATGTTTTTCGATTTAACTATGCAATGTGTTTATGCTTTCTCTTTCGGTAAAATTGGGAATGATCTATGGCTAACAAGTGCATGACTGTAGTTGTTAGGGTTTTTGCATAATTGGATTATAGTAGATACGAACTAGGACTAAGAGTACCCTATAATCACCACAGACAACCTTGTTATTATAATTGCTTGAATTCACTTTTTATCTTCATGGGTATTGGGATTAAGGGTGAACACTCAAGGGTTTTTTACTATAGACATAGGGAAAAATAATCTAGAGGTTGGTAATTGAAAAACATAAGATTAACCTTTGAGAGAATCAGAATTCATATCTTTGTAATCCAAGTCAACCACTTCCCCTAGCATGTTTTGCTCTTATAAAGAAAAGTCAGGTTATTTTCGCTTTATTACTTTTTTGCAAAGATTTCATCAAAACAAACCAACCAATTATTTTTGTTCAATTAAACTACTGGGGAACTTAGTATTTACTACGCACTCCTCGAGATCGATCTTTGGGGTAAACCCATTATTACTACATCGGTTAAAATAGTACACTTTATATTTTCCCGATCAATACGCCAAACTCAACCTCAACTTAGAACCCAGCGCCTCTTGCATACTCTTCCAAAAATCAGAAGTAAACCTCGGATCTCTATCTGACACAATACACAAAGGAACACCATGCAGCTTTACAATTACACTAGTATAAATCTCCGTCAACTTTGATACTGTAAAACTGATGTTAATAGGAATAAAATGAGCCGACTTGGTAAGCCTATCAACAATTACCCAAATCGAATCATGCCACTTTGAAGTATTAGGTAATCCTATCACAAAGTCCATTGAAATGCCATCCCATTTCCATTCTAGAACTTCTAACGGTTGCATCAACCCTGCAGGCTTCTGATGTTCAAATTTTGACTTCTGACAAGTCAAACATGTTGTTGTACCCCAAAATTTGCCCTCTCATATTTTTTCCAATATTTTTCTCTTACATGGGTGATTACAGACACTTGATTAAAGAAAAAATAAAATTTTGAAGATAAAGAAGGATTCTTCGATTGGCATTGGGACAAGCTGCCTTCGATTGGCATTTGGACAAGAGTCTTCGATTGGCCTTGGGATAAGGTCTTTCGATTGGAATTTTAACAAGGTCCTTCAATTAGCATCTGAACAGGATGTCTTTCTATTGACATCTGGACAAGGAGTTTCGATTGGGCGCTGCCCCCTCCCCCCCTTCGATCAAGCTTCGACTGGCCAGGTTGAAGTCTTTCGATTGGTTTAGTTGGTTACTGTTAGAGCCAATCGAAGGACAAGGCAAATAGGGACTCAATAGAAGGCCACAATGATGGGGCCTAAGGCAATTCGAAAGAAAGAGAGGAGGCTCCTACAAAGCCTTCAATTAATAGAGAGCTGAAGCAACCTTCGACCAGTTAAAAAGGGATAGTTGATGTTTTGATTGGTTTGAGTTGAAAGAAAGCCACTCGAAGGAAGTAACAATAGGCCAATCGAAGAGCAGCACTGGAGGGCATTCAAAGGAGCCAAATGTGTCTAGGTTCATTCAAATTCAAAAAGGGACAAGAAACCATGTCTTTTGCAATGTTTCAAAATGGTATTCATGGCCTTAAAACACCAACTTAATGGTTGTTTATTCCTTGGCCCTCTTGTCCACTCCATCCCCTCTATATAAAGAACACATTAGCAAGCTCCGAGGAGGCTGGACACAATCGGAGATAGGGTCACACGAAATTAAAAACATATTCTTGGAGGTTTGCGTTTTGTGTTTTTGTTTGCAAAATTTCTCGGTAAGCAAGAGTCGCCACTGACTTTTATTTTATCCAACCATGGAAAAGGAAAAAGAATAGAAAAAACCTTTTTTCGAGATTTCTGAGTACGGGGGGTAGATTATAGAAATGGAAGGTGTTAACACCCTTTCTATCCATGGTTTTCCATGAGCTCTTAGGTACTTGCTCATTTTAAAAATTGCTTGTGTGTGCTTGTTTTGAAAATGTTTTACTTCGTGATAACCCTTGTATCAGTCCTCAAGAGTGTGATGAAGTTTGTTTTGGAAATTTGTTTTGAAAGGTGTTTGTGTGAAAAGTTTTTATTGAGCAAGTACTTAAGATTCTACCTACTCGAAAAAAATATTGTTTGTTCTCGTTTCCTTTAGACAGCGCTATCCTACTATTAAGGAGTAGGTAGCCCCGTCGTTGGAGTTGTAAGGGATATTCGAAAGGGACAAGTACAATCACTAAAGCAATAGTTAGAAAACTTTAGTAGTAACCCTAGAGTCTTAAGATCTTTTCGAGGCAATATTTCTGAGAAAACATTTCCGAGACAACATTTCCAAGGCAACATTTGAATGGAACACTTTGATATTTTAGAATGGAGGGCAACCACTAAAATCCCCTATGCTTAATGATTGTTTACCGAAGGCAACCGAAGTGAGGTAAACCCTAGGAGTGAATATGTGCATATGAGTTGTTTCAGTTATTTAATCTTTGCACATTAGGTGATCTACCATTTTAAATTTCCAGACATTCTTGCCATACAATCCTATTAGCATACATCTAGACAGTTAAATATTTCCAGGAATTTAAAAGTGCAATAAAATAAACCTAGCTATTACAAGGCTTTGACAGCTACATCATTATCTTGACGGGAAATAAAAGTGCGGAATTTAAAACCCTAATTAAAACTATTACAAGCTCGAAACAGTTACAATAATAATGAAACAAATAAAAATGCGCGTGGTAAATCAAATGCGAGGGATGTTGAAAAATTATCTAAACCCTAATTGAAAGAAAAATATTTTTGTACAATTTTTATTGGAGAAAACAATGAAATTACAATTTAAATGAAACCCTAATTTCTAATTGCTTTTTAATTATGAAAAAGAGTATTTAAGTTAACCTAACTAACCTAATAAATTAAAATAAATATTTTAATGGAAAAAAAAGATTTTGGTGTATTTTTAAAGAAAATTAATTAAATTATGTACAATTCAAATCCTAAGTCTAATTATTTTTAATTATAAAAAGAGATTAAATTTCCCTAAGTTAATTAAACTAAATTAATTAAGAAATAAAATATTTTTTATTAAAAAAAAGATTTTTGTAGTTTGTTGTGATTTATTGATTAAAAAAAAAGAAAATGATTTTTGGGTTAATTAATTAAAACAAATAAAAGAAATTAATTAAAGAATTTAAAAAAAAAGAATAGAAAGAAAATGCAAATTGGGCCTGTGTTGAATAGAAAATCTGGGGGGTGCCAATCTGAGTTTTTTAGGCCCAAAACGCTTCAAGCCCAGTCAGCCTTTGATGCCTTGCAACGTTGACCTGAGGGTGCATCTTGGTCCCTCACTGCCTGTGCGTTAGATCCGATGGCCTGCTTGATCAAACGGTTGGATGCAAAGGTGTATGGTGAGACACTTGGCAAGGTGGTGTATAGAATCTGCAAGCACAAAGTTAGAAAATAAAATTTGCTGGGACCTGGGATCGAACCCAGGTCCTCCCACCCAATACCAAGCGCGCTTTACCACAGAGCCATCTGCTTTGTTTTGTTAGTAATCTAAGAATAAAATATAATATACAAAAACATGGTTAACTGAACAGAAAGCGCATGAGATTCAAATGGGCGAATGGTTGGCTGACACATAACCTTCTTCTACCTTTCTCCATCATCTTAGGTTTATATACCTTTACCTACAGTCAGCTTTCATGGCTAAAGACCCGTGCAATTCAAAAATTCACAAAACACAATATAAATGGAATTGAAGACCATGGTTCGACCGATCATGATGTCCCGGTCATCCCAGTATCCAGCTTGTGGTCTAATTTTGCCTGTAGCCAAAAACCCCAAAACGCTTATGGAAACCCTAACAATGGAAAGTGAAGATATAGGCTTCAAAAATGCAATTAAGTTATTCAGTTAGCTTGCAAACACGATGAGGATCACAAATATATAACTTAAACATGCTAATGATGCAAGAAATTCAGTAATCGGTTTTGAAATAAAGGGCAAACCGTATGAATGCTAGGGGGAGATTCTGGGCGTGAGAATGCGTGCAACTGATCGTATTAGCTTCTGGGAAGCTCCAAGAAACGATTGGAAGCATTAGAATGGCTTAAATTGATCTCTAAGTTCAAAAACGATCCAGCACTTTTTGTCACTTTTTTTAAATTTTGTTTGGTGTTCCCACGACTGCAAAACCTTATGTCATGCTTTGTTCTTGTCCAATATATATATCTAGGAATGAATTAGGGTTACAAACTTGGATTGAATTTTAGAAATTATGGGATATTTGATTTGATTTTCATGCTACATATAAACTTGCTATTTTGAGCCAAATCATCCCTTTCTTGTACCAATTATGCTTGATTTGTTTTGGCCTTGATAATTCAGCATATTTTGATTGCCAACCTGTCCAAAAACCAAATCAAATCATATATTTGCTATTATTCATCAATTATTTGATTTAATTCAATTTTTAATTAATAAAAAATCAAAATAAATTGAAAAATGAAGCAAATAATGTGTGGATGAGTATTTGGGTCTTGGACCACATTATAAGTGAGGTGCAAGCATAAAAAGTTTGGCCTATTTAGCAAAAAATGCAACTTTGAGCACATTTGACTTTTGGCAATTTTGCAAAAAAGGTCAACTTTGACAAAGCATATCTCCTCCAATTTTAACCCTAGAGAGGTGTTATTGGACTTTTTAGAAAGCTTAGGATGTCCCCTAAGCAACCCTTTTGGTATCTTATCAATTGAGTCTTCCATGTTCATGTAAGAAGCTTTGACTAAAAATGTGTTTTTTTAACTTTTCAAAAGGACCCATAATGTAGAAATTCATATCTTTTTATGATTGCATATTTTGAGCTTGTGAGCTGAATATGAATTGTAGGAAATTACATCCTATTCAAAATTATCTTTGGATGGGAAATTTTTGATAAATCATGTGGAAGTTATGCTTGGTCAAAGTTTGGTTGACTTTTTACTAAGAAACCCTAATTTAGCAACTTTTGGGTTTTGATGATTTTGAAGCATTCCTTGGGGAATCATGGTCAATACTTGACCAAATGATGAAAGTAACTTCAAGATGTGGATTTTGACCAAAAACCTTGAAGTTTGACTGTATGTGGGTCACAGTTGACTTTTGACCTAATACAGTCGATTCTCAAGCATTTGAGCAGTTGACTGAGCAAACTTCTTGTGCAAGGCATGAAACTTGACATGTAGGGCCTTGAGAACATATTAATACCATGGAGAGCATATTAGGCCTTTGTGTTTCACCCATCTTGATTAAAATGGAAACCCTAATTTGAGGTACACTGCCTTAGGAGAGAGCTTGTCTGGTCCATTCTTGGGCAACCTTGAGCAAATTGAGGATCTCAATGGACATGTATTGAGTAAAATGAGAGGGAAAATTTTGGGGTACAACACCAGCTAATCCCAAAAAGCTTCTAATCTCGGTAGCCGACTTTGGAGTTTCCCATTGCAACACAACATCTACTTTAGATGGGTCTACAATAATGCCATTACCTGAGATAACATGACCAAGAAAACTAATCTCCTTTAACCAAAATTCACACTTAGACAACTTTGCTTACAACTTCTTATCTTTTAAAACTTGCAATACTATTCTTAAGTGTTCTTTATGGTATTCTTCCGATTTAGAGTAAATCAAAATGTCATCAATGAACACCACTACAAACCGATCCAAATAAGTATGAAAGATACAGTTCATGTACTCCATGAATACTCCCGACGCATTAGTAACACCGAAAGGCATCACTGAATACTCATAATATCCATAATGCATTCTGAAAGTCGTCTTCTGGATATATTCATCCTTCACTTTAATATGATGATAACCCTACCTCAAATCATTCTTACTAAACACTCGAGCACCCACCAATTGATCCATCAAGTCGTCTATTCTCGGAAGCGGATACTTATTCTTAATCGTTACTTTATTCAATTGTCTATAATAAACACAAAGTCTCATACTTCTATCTTTCTTCTTTACTAGCAACACCGGAGCTCCCCGCGGAAATACACTTGGTCTCACAAACTTCTTTTCAAGTAAGTCTTCCAATTGCTTCTTTAATTCTGACAATTTAGATGCAGACATCCTGTATGGTGCCATAGAAACAGGTTTGGTACCAGGTACAAGATCAATAGCAAATTCGACTTCTCTCTCTAGCAGTACATCAGGAATTTCATCAGGGGAAACTTTAGTAAATTCACGCACCACTTACAATTCCATAATTATAGCTTGATTCTCGACAGATAGCAACACCATCAACGAGAACATTTGAGCCTCTTCTTGTATCAACTGCCTCAACTGTCTAGCAGACAACTGACCAGCTTCCTCCTCTTCATGAGTAGAAAACCTCACTGACTTGTCATAACAGTTAATATGAACATAGTTATGTTCTTACCAATTCATACCTAAAATCACTTCTAACCCACTTAAAGGCAAACAAACCAAATCAACAGCAAAGTCTCTGTCGAAAATCGGCAAAGGACACTTTAAACACACAAAAGAAGTAGTCAATGATCCCTTGGCTAGAGTATCGGCGACCATCTCTCCATTCATAGAAGACAACATAAGACCCAATCTTTCAACACAATCAACAGTAATAAAGCAATAAGTTGCACCACTATCAATAATAGTAATTAAATGAGTACTATTAATGAAGCATGTACCTCTTATGAGTCTGTCCTCATTAGCTGTCTGAGTCCTAGCTAAAGCAAATACTTTTCCACCAGCTTGTACCTTCTTTGGTTTCTAACACTGACTACCAATGTGTCCTTCTTTACCATAATTGAAGCAAATCATCTCTTTATGCTTGCACTCAGATATAACATATCCAGTCTTACCATAATAGAAACACATATTCACCTCAGCAGTACACATGTTGCTCTTATGACCAGGTTTTCCACATTTAAAACAAACCACACCAGTAGGAGCATCCCCCCACTAGTTCTCTGATCCTGAGCAACTTTCTGTTTACCTTTACCAACTAGGGCATCGTAAGGCTTACCACAGTTCTTTTGGTGCTTACCCCTCTTCTCATTGATAATCTTATAGTGAGCATTATTATCCTCTTCGTAAATCCTGCAACTATCAATCAAATCAGCAAAGACATGAATCTTCTGGTATCCAACTGCCTTATTGATCTCTGGGTACAAACCATTCTCAAACTTGATGCACTTCGAAAAATCAGCAGTTACCTCTCTATAGTGCGGGTAAAACTTAGCTAGCTCGATAAACTTTGCAGTATACTCAGTAACCGACATATTCCCTTGCTTTAGCTCAAGAAACTCAATTTCCTTCTTACCACAAACGTCTTCAGGGAAATACTTTCTTAAAAATTACCTTCGGAACACAACCCAAGTGATATCTTCATCTGTAACCCCTAATTTTTGACGAGTCTCTAGCCACCAGTCATCAGCCTCGACTACTAGCATATGAGTACCATATCGAACCTTCCGCGCTGGAGTGTAGTCCATCACACAGAAGATTCTCTAAATCTCTTTCAACCAATCCAACGTTCCATCAAGGTCGTACTTACCCTTGAAGGTAAGCGGATTCTCCCATTGGAAAGTCGCCAAACTATGAGATCCAACATTCTCATCAGTGTTCGTCTGGTTCAGCAAGGCACCAACCATTGCTTCTAACGCAACAGAAATCACAACATCATTCCTTCCAGCCATCTCAAACTTCTAATCTCAGCACAAATAACAGTTAGAATTCAAGTTAACAATACTCGATTGTTAAGAAAAACTACTGACTCAACAACTTGGTCGGACGGACCGACCTGCTCTGATACCAACTTGTAACACCCCAATTCTGCCCGACAATTATTATATAAATCAGAGTCATAAAATTTCGACGACCAAATCAGGATGCTACAATTTCAACATAAAATAACGGTATTTAGAACAGATACATAACACTTTAAACTCGGATGAAGCAACAACAACATAAATTAGTCTTTTAAAACCAACAACTTTCGTAACTATGCAGCGAAATCATAATATTCGACTTAAAAGGATGTAAAATCTTTATCCAACTGAAATAACTTCAAATAACAAGTATTTAATGAAAATCAACTTAAAATTTAACAACTGGAGTAATAACAATAATAAAGCAACAAGTGTTATGTGATGTGGTGGGAGAACTGACTTGGATGTTTTCAGTTTGATCGCAAATGTTGCGGTTAGCAAGAGTCGCCACCGACTTTTCTTTTATCCAAAAAGGAAAGGCTGAAAAGAACAGGAAAGACCTTTGAGATTATTTCTTGAGTTCGGGGGGTAGATTATGAAAAGGGGAGGTGTTAGCACCCTTTTTATCCATAGTTATCTATGGGCTCTTAGTTGCTTGCTAGATCACTTGCTTTTGTTTGAAAATGTGCTTTGTGTGATTTTTTGAAAGTATTTAGAAAAGGCGCCATCGTTTAGGCAAACTTTGTAATAGTTCTCGTTCGTAAGAACGTATACAAAGTGTTGAGCTTTTGAAAATGTTTCAAGTTTGAAAGATGTTTTGAAAGTGTTGGTGTTTATTTTGAAAATAGCAAGGATGTTTTGATTTAAAAATGAGCAAGCAACTAGGAACAATCTACCTACTCAAAAGTCGTAGTTCATTTCCTCCTTTCCTTTGATATTGCTATCTTACCATTGATTTGGTAAGAAGCCCTATCTTTGGATGTAAAGGGATGGACGCGGGTTATCGTATAGCCATGATAGCAATATTGTGAAATATCTTAGCAATTCTCTTTGAGGGACTAAGATCATTTTGAAAGGCAACATTGATAGCGACATCGAGGGACTATGATCTTGTATTTTGATTGCTTTTTGCTAAGATATACCACATGCATAACATGGCCATTTTGGTAAGGCAACAAAGTGGAATTACCCTAAGGGTGCAAGTGTGCAAATATGTTGGACTTACATGCTTGTTTATCTTGGATTAGGGTTTGCTAACTTGTTGATTTTATCTTTCCATACAAACCCTAATTTACTAGCATTTATATATAAAACAATAAATTGCGGAAAATAAAAATACTAAGCTATTACATCATTAGGGGAGGGGGTGTACAAATTTACAAATGGGGAATTGCAAGAAAATTAAATCTAATTAATTATTACAACCATATTGAATATGTACAAATAATTGAATAAATAATGTATAAAAATGGATAAATATACAAGTATGGAATGGAAAGGAAATGGATCTTTGTTTAGATTTTATTATAGAGGTTTAACCTAATTAAGAAAATGATTAGTGAAATTTAAATAAAACTAATTAAGGAAGAAATTAAATTAAAAAGTATTTTTAGGGTTTTTAATGAAAGGTTTTGAATAAAAGAAAAATACATAAAAATTAATTAATTAAAATAAACCTAAGTTCTAAATTAATTTTAATTTACAAGAAAATAATATAATTTAATAATTAAACCTAATTATCTAAATATTAATAAAGAAAAAGAAATTAATTTATTAAGAAAGTTGTTTTTGTTCTTTTTAGTTTTTATAAAGAGAAATAAAATATAAATGAGTGTGAAAATAATCAAATAAATATTTTTTTTATTTTTTTATTAATAATAATAATAATAATAATAATAATAATAATAATAATAATAATAATAATAATAATAATAATAACAACAACAAAGATAATAAAAGAAAATATGAAAGTAAAATAAAACAAAAAATGAAATAAACAAATAATGGGCCAGGGGGTGTTGAAACAAGCCAGGGAGTTAGAAGCTAGCAAAAAGAAGGTTAGGCCCAACAGGAGGCCCAGGCGCTGCTTGGAAACAAAAAAAAAGGGAAAAATGTGAAAAATAAAACCAAAAGGTAGCGCTGGGTGTTGAACCCTGGACCTTATACATGCACACTCACTATCTTTACCACTGGGGTGGCTGTACATCCGTTAACATTGGCACAAAAATAAATACATAACATAAATTTCACCCTGACTGTACTTCATCTTCAACCTCCAGCCAAAGAATCTATAACTTGCTCATTCCTCAACCATTTTCAAAAATGTAAACATGAAACTTGTGCATTTTTTTTACCACGAATTCAACCATATAACTAATTTAAGCTAACAATCAAAGATAAGGATGAATTTATGAAAGTACCAAATTCTGACCTAAACGTTTCAGCAAGTTCAAACTCAAAATTCTCCATGCTCAAGCAACATAAATGAAATCTATGGACATGTATAGTTTCAGGGTAATGATATCTACATTATATCTTCACAAATGCAAGCCTAACAGTGCCTAAATAATGAGATAAAAGTTTAAGAAAAATACCTCAAAATTGGAAATCGTGAAATGAGTTTGAGCTTATTTCAAGTGATGGTGATGATCAGGTTAGCTTCCTTGGACCTCTAGGAAGCTAATGCCATGGCTGACTTGAGCTGAAGGTGGCTGGAATGGTCTGGAGAAGTCCAACTGTGATGCTCTATTTTTGAACTTGGAAATGGGTGAAGATGGTGTTACAGTCGTGCAACATGGATATGGATGGCTTACGTATGATGTTTGGAAGCTTTTGGAAGCAAAAGGCCAAGAAACGCATGAGTAGTTTTTGATTTTGGGATTTCTGGCCAGAATCTGCAACAATGGAGGTCTGCTATGCAAATCTGACTTTGGGGGAGTTTTTGGGCTTGTGTCTTCGTGCGTTAGCTTTCAAACAACTTGTACATATGTATGGAAAATATTGTAGCACTTGAGAGAGTCAGAAGCACAAGATATAGACTTATGGCTATGTTGCTTGATTTTGAAGAAAAGTGGAAATATGGTTTCAAGACAAAGTACAAGCATGGACTGAGTTGTTTTGAGGCTTTAGACAAGTTTCTTCTGGCTTTTAGTTTGTGTGTGATCATAATAAAACAAGTGCAAAGCTCAATAATTGACTTTGTGCAAAAAAGCCACTTTTCCAAAATGGCAATGTTGCCTTTCTTCCTAAAATGGTATTAAGCATGGGCAATGCATTGAATGCTTGGATTAAAGCTTCTAACAGTTGTGAAAACATTTAATTATGGAGTTCCAAACAAGTTTGAGGCCTGCAAAGCAAAGATTATGCAGCCTAGGCTTGGATTTGAATTCTTGTTCATCATGGAAATGCCTTGTAAATCAAGAATGAAACCCTAACTTCATCTCTTCGATTCTCTTTGCTCAAACATGATCTCAATGAGTTCTTGGACATTTTGGAAAGATTGTAACATCCTCTAAAACCCCTACGTTGGTCACTTTTGAAAATTCCCCTTGTAACTATGTGAAAATTTTCCATGAAGCTAGGTCAAAATCCTGCCTAAACTAGGGCAAAATTTCACTAAGTTTCTAAGTTTCATGAATATGTATTCACAAAATCATAACTTGAAATCCATACATTTATAGGAGGAGTTGTGTTCATAAATGTTTTATATCTCATTGAGATCTACAACTTTCATGTTGAAAGTTTCCTTTGAATCATCTTGCATCATGGTGAAAAATTGGCTTCAAGTTGTGAAAAAATATGAAGTTTTCAACACTTAGAAAAATTTCTAAGTTTGGAAATTTTGACTTTTCAAAATGAAATCTTGACTTTTTGATTTCTTGATGAACAAGTTTCACATTTTGACATGTTTTGATGAATTGTGATCTTTGACACTTGATTTTGACCAAAAAGTCAAAGTTTGACTTTTCAGTGTACAGTTGATTTTTGATCAGTTGACTAAAAATTCATCAGTCAACCAATTGGACTTGAGGAATGTTTTGAGCCATGTAATTAGGTAAAATTGGTTCAATTGAATCCTTGATATCATATCTCCAACCAATCAATCATTTGCTAGGTCAAAAATCAGAATTGCCCTTCTTAGCCAAAATCCTAATTTTGACCATTTTACCCTTTTGATGATCTGATCAAATTTCTTGAGGAATTGTGATCCAAACTTGATCAAATGACATATATGAGATCATAATTTTGATATGGACCAAAAATTGTGAAGTTTGACTGTAAATTAACCATAGTTGACTTTTCCCCCAATACAACTGATTTTTAGGTCAACTGATCAATTGACTGAGCAAAAATGTGATCCAAGACTTGAAACTTGACATGAGAAATATTGAGGGTCCATAATGATCCATTAAAGTCATATGAGACATTAAAGTTCATTTGTCCTTGTGTAATCTCAAACCCTAATTTTCAGTCATCAATGCTTAAGGAGGTGTCTTGAGCTGATCAACCCTTGTGCAGTCTTGAACCAAAGGAGATCTTGTGAGAAATTACTTGATAAATGAGAGGGAAAATTATGGGGTACAACAGATGCCCCTGTTCAATCTTCTTAAACCTGAAGAGTTAGATTGGCGGATCTGCCATTCGTGACTTGAAGGTTGAAGATGATTGAACACAAGACTGCCCAGAAATTTGAACTCGAAGATGGATTGTGAATGGGCTTATAGATTCCATTTAGAGGAATGTTGGTAAACACTGGGAGAAGTATCAACACAAATCTCTTGTTGATTTATACTTAAAACTTGATGTTTTACCTGTGAGAAAAAGAGTTAGTGAAAATGCAGATGGATGCCTAGTGTTCGCCAGATGTGGTATTATGATAAATGCATTTGTATGTATATGCTACGATGTATGAATGTGAGATGTATGTTTTTGTCCGGGGAAATAAATCCCTGACTGCTGTTGAGGAGTTTCGGGAAGTTGGCTCCCGGGCTACTATTAGGGATGAAGAATATACATATATTCAAACTTTGTTGAAAGGATGCTTTCGCTGGGGAATATCTCTTGAATGTCAGTTGTTATCTGGTCGGATCCAGGCTTCACAACTTACTAAGAATGAGGAAGTCAACTTCTATCTGGTCAGGTCCAGGCTTCACGGTAACTTACTGGGGAAGAAATAAATTAACTGTTATCTGGTCGGATTCCAGGCTTTGCAGAAAATTTCTCGAAATTAAACTGTCATCTGGTCGGGTCCAGGCTTTACGACAACTCACTGGGGATAAGAAAATCAACTGTTATCTGGTCGAATCCATGATTTACAGTAACTTGAAGTGGTAACTACTATCTGGCGGGTCCAGGTTTCATTGTTTTTGGAAAGTTATATTATTATCTGGTCGGGTCCAGGCTTCACATCGTCTTTCTGAGGAACACAGTTAATTGTTATCTGGTCGGGCTCCAGGTTTCACAATAACTTGCTTGAAAACTGGTATCTGGTCGGGTCCAACCTTTGTAGATTTCTGAGGTTGATGAGATTAATTGTTATCTGGTCGAGTCCAGGTTTCACAATAAACTGTTTGGGAATTGCTATCTGGTCGGATCCAGGCTTCATAACAACTTGTTGGGGTAGAGGCAAACTCTACCGGGGAAGAGAAGTTAAACCTTGGTCTGGTTGAGTTTAGGTTCTTCTATATTTTGAAGATTTAAACTATTATCTGGTCAGGTCCAGGCTTTATAGTATCTTAGATTAATTGTTATCTGGTCAGGTCTAGGTTTCAGCAATTGATAAAGTCAAACTAATATCTTGTCGGGTCCAGGCTTTACAGTGACTTGAGAAGTTGACTATTATCTGGTCGGGTCCAGGCTTCATATCAACCTTTGAGGATAGTAAAGGTTTTGTTGATAACTTTACTGGGGATCAGGAGTTGTTGTCCTATGATTTATAATAATCTGAAAGGCAAACTCAAGCTGGAGAGTGTAGACTCAGTTGGGGAGGACAGACTCAGCTTGGGGAGGTATACTCAGTTGGGGGTAACATGCTCAGTTGGAGAAGATAGACCAAAGTTGGGGAACTTTATACTTGGCTGGGGAATTATGCTATCCATTATTTGTTGGGAAAATAAACCATGTTGGAAAAATAAACCCTATTGAAGAGGTGAAATCCTTTTAGAAAGTGATTCACAAGGCTTCTACTTGTAGGATCAACTTAGCTGGAGAGAGAGCTGCCAAAAGATTGAGAATCTGGTTGGAGATTGTCTATTGTAGCCGATCTGCGGGGGATAATGTTAATGAAATGACTGTGTGGGGATATTCCAATATACATTAAAGAGATGTTTATTGTTGCTTAGGTCATACGTGCCAAACATTTTTAATTATGTTCATATGCATATGTTCATTCAATTTTAATCATTGGACAATTTTGCATTCAAAACAAAGATAGGAAGTTTGCACTTCAAAGTATATTTGTATTGATATTTTGCCCATGAATAGGCATTTTGTACAAAGAGACGAAGATCCTAGTAAGAGGAAATTGTCGAAAGGGAAACAAAATTGAAAGCAAAAACAAATAGCCATGTGAAATGATCTCATTTCCTTCCAACTCTACTATTACCCCCAATGTCTTTGAATGCCCCTTGCCGTTGACAGAAATTGATTGGATTGATCTTAGACCGTTTGAACTCGGACCTTGGTGATAAAGTTGACTGTGGTGAATCCACGAGACATAGTCATACGCTTTTAATCCTTAATTTTTGCCTGGACCGCCCTTTTGGGTTTTTAGTCCACCAGGATACCCATTTTTTCCCAAGTCGCCCTTTCGGGTTTTCAACTTGTCGGGTGTATAATCTTTTGCATATATCCCTAATTTTTGCCCAAACCTTTTGGTTTGCCGGGATGCCCTTATTTTTCCTAGGTGTGTCAACCTAGCGGGTCTCTTATGCATAGTATTTTTTAACTATGGCACCGCCCATGGTAGTCAGCATCATGGCACCTCCAGAGAAGACTCTCTTGACAACAAATGACCCTTCGTAGGTGGGAGTCCATTTGCCTCTGGGGTCTCCTTATGGTAAAATGATGCGTTTTATCACCAAGTCACCAACTTGATATACTCGAGGCTTAATCTTTTTGTTGAAAGCCTTGATCATCCATTTTTGGTACGTCTGACCATGGCAAACAGCAGCCAATCATTTTTCATCAATAAAGTTCAGCTGATCCAATCTCGTTTGAATCCACTCGTCTTCGCCTAGGCCTGCTTCGTTCATAATCCTTAGCGAGGGAATATGAACTTCTATTGGAAAAACAGCTTCCATGCCATAGACTAGAGAAAAAGGAGTTGCCCCAGTTGATGTTCTAGCTGAAGTGCGGTAGCCATGTAGAGAAAATGGCAACATCTCATGCCCGTCCTTATAGGTTGCTACCATTTTCTGCATAATCTTCTTGATATTTTTTTTGGCCGCTTCGACTGCGCCATTCATTTTTGGTCTATATGGAGAAGAATTGTGATGCTTGATCCTAAACTGGGTGCAAAGCTCAGTAATCATAGCATTATTGAGGTTGGTCCCATTGTCGGTGTTGTACCCCAAAATTTTCCCTCTCATTTCTCAAGGAATCACCCTGGATCCTCAAGTTTGCTTCCATCCAATTCCAAGCCTTGAACTGCAATTTTTCAAGAAAGTCATCTGTAAGGGCAAAATGGTCATTTTCACGCTGAAAGGTAAAACTTTGAATTTTGGATCAAAACCAAGTTTCAAGAATCATATTTCATCAAGACATGTTGAAATATGAAGTTTGTTTCATCTAAAAATTCAAAAGTCAAATTTACTTTGGAAAAGTCAAATTTCTAAATGCTTGGAATTTTTTCTAAATGTTTAAGAAATATGACAAGCTCAGAACTTCTGATCAGGTTATCACCATGATGCAAGCTGGTTCTGGAATAACTTCTGACGCAAGAGTTTTGGATCTCAACAAGATCTGAAACATTGCAGAATAGAACTTCTCCTAGAAATGCTGAGATTTCAAGTTTTAACTTCTCAAGGACACGAAACTGAAACACTCAGCAAATTCTGGACACTCTCAAGACATAGTTTGGTCAGAACTTCTGGACCAGTTTTCACAAAAGTTCAGTCAGAGTTTGCAAGGGTAAATCAAAGAAGGTTACAAAGCGTGCTGCAAGCTTACTGGAAAGTCGGAGGGATCCTTCAGAACATGCTGGAACCAGAAGATACAAAGATCATAGGTTGGATGCTACGCTAAAGCAGAACTTCTGGTCCAGAACTAAGCCATGGTGTAGAATCTCACGTTGCAGGATTTCTGGTTATGATAAGTCTCGTCATCATTTAATGCTCACAACCACTTTTTGAGTCTTTATCCAAAGGATTTTCACCACATGTACCTCTATTGTCTTGGGATAGCAAACTTTGATACTAGGCCCATGCTTTGTTTTTGCTTTTCCTTAAATCCTGCTGACAACTCCAGCTTAAGCATGGCTAAAAGCTGCTAACCAGCAGCTAATTCAGCCTACGCCTGCATCCCATAATTGCACCAAACTAGCATATGAAAACAGTGATGAAAAAGCAAGGGAGCAGGATGCCAAATTGATTAAAATCCCATTCCCCCCCTCCTAAAATCACAACAAATTCACCTATAAATACTTTGCTCCATCACACGTTCAAGTGGCTGGGCTTTGAGGGAGAGGCTGGATTTTGGAAAGAAAGAACTATCAAAAGAGAAAAAGAAACCTGTGAAAACCCTTCATAAAAATCCAGAAATCCCAAACAGAAAACCAAACCTTTGTTCTTCCTTTTGAATCAAAGAGCTTGACACTTCCTCTTCCATTACTCTTGCTGATTCTAGAACATCCAAAGGTAGCAGCTCAAAGCTCCAAGCCCACGTTCCAGGTTCAAGGTAAGTCTTTCTGACTTTGCATCTTTTTCATTTAGAACATCATTAAACATGTAAATATCATAGTATTGATGTTGTTCATATCATTGCATAAGTAGAAAAAACTGTGGATCAGAGTTTCTTGATTAGGGCTAGACTCAGATTTAGGATTAGAACTTCTATAAGCTGTTGTGCTATTATCCTTCTGATTTGCTATTTAATAAGATCTGAATAAACTGATGGTGTGCTGATTAAAAGTCAAAATGTAACACATAACTTCTGTTTTTCACTCACCATTTTAACACACAGAACTTCTAGGATTTTCTCACTGTTTAAGCACGCAGACCTTCTGATTTCTCTTCATTATTTTAACACACAGAACTTCTATGATTTTTCTCACTGTTAACACACACTGAACTTCTGATTCTTACATGTTGGTAATGCACTAAACTGCTAATGTTCACCCACTGGCTCAGCACAATACAAAACTTCTGACGATTCACTCACTGTTCTAACACAACACAGAACTTGAGTTCCTCCTTACATGTCAAATGCACTGAACTTCTGATGTTTCCATTCGCTGTTTTCAAATACTCAGAGTTTCTGATTTTTCACATGCTGACAATACACTGAACTTGTGAAGTTTACTCATTGTTTTAGTGTAATACAAAACTTCTGACTTGTGGCCCACTGTCTGAATACCACCTAGAATTTATGTGTTTTCCCTCTAATGTTTCTTGCAGGACCTCAGAGTGTATGAATCCAGAACTTCTGATTCCATTGACGTTCCTTTCTGAGTCATCACGCGCTTGGCTTCAGAACTTCTGATCCTTGTTTATTTTGCTTACAGTAGCACGTTGTTTCTGTCTTTCATTTATTTCCCTTTTCATCATTTTTAATATTAACATAAAAAGACATAAAAATATTTTCTTTTATTAATTAATTTATTTCTTTTTTCATTAAGACAAAAACATTTTCTAAACAAGTCCATTTCTTTATTATATTATGAATTTCAATATGGTTGTAATAGATAATTAGGACTTAAATTCCTTGCAATCCCCATTTGTAAATTTGTATACCCCATCCCCTAAATATTGTAATAGCGTAGGACTTTACATTTCTGCAACTTACCGCTTTAAAATATATTGCTAAGTAAATAGGATGTATGGCAAGATAAAATCAACAAATAGATCACCCTATTCAAGACAAAATGCATGCAAACTAACACACTTGCACACTAGCACCTCTAGGGTAATCTCACTTGTTGCCTATCGGAAAATAGTCATGTCCCTCAAACATGGACGTTTTAGCAAAGACCCTCAATAAAAGATCGTAGTCCCTCGATGACCCTCGATGTTTCCTTCGATAAACGATCTAGTCCCTAAAACGACATTGTTAAAATGTCCCATATGTTGCCTTCTATGACTATACAAACGTCCCAACGCCCGGCCCTTCACATCCAACGATGCGGCTTCTTATCAAATCAATGGTAAGATAGTAACATCTAAAGGAGGAGGAAAAACATATCTAAGACCTTTTGAGTAGGTAGGTTCGCTCTTAGTTACTCGTTTGCTCACAACAAAAAACATTTTATATACCGAACACTCTCATTTTGAAACATTTTTTAAAACAACACTTTGTATGCGTTCTTATAGAGATAAGAATCATTACAAAGACACCTTTTCAAAATCACTTTCAAAAACACATTTCACAAACACACCTTTGAACTATTTTCCAAAAAAACACTTTGTACGCGTTCTTATAAAGACGAGAACCGTTACAACGACGTTTTAAAAATACTTTCAAAACCCACACCACAAGCACATTCAAACAAAAGCAAGTGTTCTAGCGAGTAACTAAGAGCCCGTGGAAAACCATGTATGAAAAGGATGCTAATAACTTCCATTTTCATAATCTACCCCCCGAACTCAAGAAAACATCTCTAAAGGTCTTTCCCGTGCTTTTTCACCTTTCCTTTTGGATAAAAGAAAAGTCGGTGGCGACTCTTGCTAAACCGCAACATTTGTAAACACAAACACAAACCTCCAAGTCAGTTCTCCCACCGTATCACAGTCGGTGATAATCCTTTCGGGGATACCATAACGGTAGATGAGGTTGTGTCTGATGAATCTGGCTACCACATTCTTGGTGACTGAGGTAAAAGAAGCGGCTTCGACCCACTTGGTGAAATAATCAATAGCGACCAAAAAGAAACGATGTCCATTGGAAGCGATTGGCTTGATCTCTCCAATCATATCAATGCCCCACATTGCAAATGGCCACGGGGTTGTCATGACATTCAGAGGGATAGGAGGCACATGGACCTTGTCAGCATAGATTTGACATTTGTGACAAGTCCTTGAGTGTTAATGGCAATCAGTCTCCATCGCTGACCAATAGTAGCCAGCTCTTAAGATTTTCTTAGATTTTGTCGAAGGCAGCTTGGCATTCATCATTCCATCTGACTACCTGATCTTTCTTAAAGAGTTTGAAGACTAGCTCACAAGTAGCAGTCAAGTGAGATATGAAGCGGGCAATGTAATTGAGACGACCCAAGAATCCTCTAACTTCCTTTTCAGAGTGGGGAACTGGAATTTCTTGGATGGCCTTTACCTTGGCAGGATCAACTTCAATGCCTTTATTGCTGACAACAAAACCTAGAAGCTTTCCAGATCGGACTCCAAACATGCATTTGTTAGGGTTTAACCTTAGCTTGTACTTTTTCAGCCATTCGAATAGTTTGTACAGGTGATCGAGATGTTCTTCTTCATTTTGTGATCTGGCAATCATATCATCCACATATACCTCTATTTCATGATGTATCATATCATGAAACAAAGCTATCATAGCTCTCTGATATGTTGCCCCTGCATTCTTCAATTCGAACGGTATGACCTTGTAGCAGAAGGTGCCCCATTGCGTAACGAAAGTAGTCTTTTCCATGACTTCAGGAGCCATCCTTATTTGATTATAGCCTGAGAAGCCATCCATAAAAAAGAAGACTTTATGCTGAGAAGTGTTATCAACTAAGACGTCAATGTGTGGTAGAGGGAAGTCATCCTTGGGACTTGGCCTATTCAGATCCCTATAGTCTACGCACATGCGAAATTTTCTGTCATTTTTAGGCACTGTTACCACATTGGCAATCCATTGGGGATAGGATGTCACAGCTAGGAATCCTGCATCAAACTGTTTCATTACTTCAGCTTTGATCTTCTCAGACATATCATACCTCATGCAACGAACCTTTTGTTTAACAGGAGGACAATCTTCTTTTGTCGGTAGACGGTGAACTACGATGTCGGTATCCCACCCAGACATATCTTCATAAGACCAAGCAAATACTTTCACATAATCATGCAACATCTGAACCAACCTGCTCTTGATACTGCTTTCTAAATTGGCGCCAATCTTGATTTCCTTCTTATCTGACTTTGTACCCAGATTAATGACCTCAACTGACTCTTCGTGCGGCTGAATAGCTTTTTCCTCTTGTAATAGAAGTCTGGCTAATTCTCCTGGTATGTCACAATCTTCCTCGCCTTCATCTTCGGCTTGATTAATTGGGCATTCAAAGTCATAGTCGGTAATAGTAGAGTCATTGGCAATAAGATCCAGAGTGGATGAGGACCTACAAGAGTGTGTGTGTGTGTGTGTGTGTGCATGTAATATACATGGCTATTTGAAAGAAAGGAAAGACAATGAACATAAATATTTGAATGTAAAAGAGTCCAATGTACTGAATGATCATATGATTAGATGAACATAAATAAAAACCCTTGACAAGTGGACCAAAGTGCCTTAGGCCAGACACATGGCTCACTACGCCAAAAGTGAGTTTTAACAGCGCACATTAGACAACGCTTTTGTAAAAAAGCGCTGCTATAAGTGAATTAAAAAAACACGGAAAACGTATAAAATAATTAGTAAAAGCGCTGCTAAACATATGACCTTAGACATCGCTTTTAAAAAGCGCTGTTAAAGGATTGCTTTAGAAAGCGCTTTATCATAAGCGCTAGTAAAGGGCCACTTTAAACAGCGCTTTAAGAAAGCGCTGTCTAAAGTCATAAAAAATTAAAAAAAAATTAGAAAAACGCTGCTAAAGGTCACTCTTAGCCAGCGCTTTTCAAAAGCGCTGTCTAAGGTCCATATTAGCCAGCGCTTTTAGAAAGCACTGTCTAAACCCTTATAAGTCAGAATTAAAAAAATAGAACCTTTGTATTCACAGTATCACGGAAACATAAACCTTTTCCCTTGCGAAACACGTTTCCTTCTCCGTATTAAATCGTCCTCCACCGTTCGCCATCGTATCGTCCTCCACCGTCTCACTCTGTTTCGCTCTGTTTTCCTCCACCCTCCCTGGTCGGTTCTCAAGGTATGTTCTTTATTGAAAATGTGTTTAACTCCATTGAAAATGTGTTTTTTTAGCATTTTTAGCATTTAGCATTTTTAGCATTTTTTGGATATATAACAGCATTTGGTAGGGCTTAATATATAACAACATTTAGCATTTTTAGCATTTGGTAGGGCTTGATATATAACAATAATATTTTTAGCATTTAGCATTTTTAGCATTTTTTGGATTCTTGGTTCTATGTTTTGGAATATAAAATATGATATATATATATATATATATATATATATATATATATATATATATATATATATATATATATATGATGGTGAAATATGATATAAAAGATTATGTTTATGTTAATTTTTGGTATTTTCATTTTATATATATATTTTGACTCGCTTCTGACTCGCTTTTATATTGGGTTTATGTTTATGTTTATTACAGGTTAGATGGCTACTAACAACGATCACACATGTGATGATTCTGTGCATGATGGAGATAAGGCCGTTAGTAAAATGGAAATGGAATATAGAAGAGGAATAACAATAATGAAGAGAATAATACGGGATAGAGACCAAGGCATAAAGTATGAAGTGCACTGGAGCCAAGAAGGCCAACTCATTGAGCCTAACGGTTCAACGTTGACAAGTTATCTCGGTTCCGTGGTAAGAAGAGAAATTCCAATCACATGTGAAGATTGGAGAGCAGGAGTGTTGGACGACGCTAAAGATAAAATATGGAGTGAGATACAGGTACCATATGTGATGTTAATTGTTTTTAATGACAATTATGTCTCTAAATTACTTATACTAACGCACTTTGTTTATGATTTTCGTAGAGGTCGTTCATCATTGAGGATACAAGGAGAAATTATATTCTTAAATTGGCCAGGAAACTACATAGAGGATTTAGAGCTTTCTTGTCAAACAAGTTTCTAAGGGATGCAGATAAATTTTTTGTTGATGCAGAGCTTCCAAGGAAATATGCTGATTTGATTACAGCTGAAGAATGGGAAACTTTTAAATCGAAAAGAAGTACCCAAAAATTTGAGAGCTTAAGTGTCGTAAATCGACAACGAGCATCAAGTCCAGCATATCCATACAGAAAAGGCCGTATGGGATATGCACGATTACAACAATCTATTGTAAGTATCTATAAATTACAAAGTATATATAATATATACACGCTTATATTTAATCATGTTTTTTGTCTTAATGTGTAGCTAACAAAAGAGAATAGTTCTAAAACATCTCTTCCGGAACACATTTTGTGGAAGGAAGCACGTGTGTGTAAGGATGGAGCTGTTAAAGAAAAAGTTCAACAAATTTTCGAGAGATGTGTAAGTATAACATTATTTATTTAATTACATCATACTTTTATTTATTTAATTACATCATTCTTTTATTAACATATCATTATTTAATTACAATATTTATATGAATTTCAGGAAATTCTTTCCCAGTCTATACCTCCAGACGAAGATATTGATTGCAGGAGAATACTCTTATGAGCATTAGGTATTCGTGAGTATTCTGGTCGGGTGAGGGGTAAGGGATTTGGGATCACTCCAACATTCTTGAGAAAAAAAACAAAGACAAAATCTCCAAGCAATAAAGAACTGCAGGAGAAGTTTCAAAAGTTACAACAAGAAGTCTATGAGCTGAGAAAGGAAAAGGAAATTGATCAAGCTACAGGTTTTAAAGATACTAGTGACAAAGCTAGTATCAATGGTAACTTTGGACAAAATATTCCCGAGGTAATTATATACCATCTTTATAAATTATAAAACCATGTTTATTAACTATATAACCATGTTTATTAATTATATAACCATATTTATTAAATTATAGGGCATTTCCCGGTGTCAACTCTATTTGTCTACACCGACTTATCGAATGGTTGGTAAGGGAAAAGTGTATAATATCTCGGGAGAAATGCTTCACCATAGACCGCTCCCAGAGGGATTTTGGAAAGTATCGGTCGACGTCGTTTTAGAGGGGGTGCGTTGTTACCACTACCTAACGATGTGGCGGATGCAACATTAGTGGCAGATGCAATAGGATCATTTGTTGCATGGCCATCAAGCCTCGTTTGCGTAGATAATAAGGTATGCTTAAAATCGTTTACTATTCAAATTTTTATGGCAATTATACTTACATTTTGTTTACATGGTAATGTTAGAGTCCCACTAAATCCATTCCAAAAGATAAGGGGATTAGGCAGGATACCGAGTCAATTGCATCATTTAAGGCAACACAATTATATGACATTATGCTATGAGAAATTCTAATTTGTGATTTTATACTTTCCCTAACTAATTATATGATAACTAGATTCATGCTAAAGAGACTGCACAACTCAGTAGGGGTAAGGCGCCTGAAATTAGCAACATTTCGACATAAAAAAAGAATGTTGCTAAGAAGACTGTGGCACACAAAAAAACTACTGCTCAGTTCAGGTCGTGCCTTCAAACATATTTAGGAATTACAGATATTCTAGATGGTGGTACCCGCCTTATATCTATGAGTGCAGATATCTTTGGTTTTGAATATTTTGGAGCAATTGGTAGAGAGGATATGGAGCAAGTTTTTAGGCATTTGGAATTAGGCCTCGGTGTTATCGATATATACATCAGGTATACTCCGATGAACTTTGTTTAATTAAATGAACAATTCAATCCCTCATTTCAATGAATATAGTATAATGTTAATCATGTTTTAATTTAAGGTTTATGTATGACAACATTGTGCGCCCGCGTGGATTAGAAGCAAGATTTGGCTTATTAGCTCCCAACACTGTCAATTTCGGGTTGATTGTAACGAGACCAGATGATGTCATATCATATGTACTAGGTTTATTCTTGGACAATAAAGATACCGAGAAGTTGTTCTTTTTGCCATATAATACTGGCAACGGGTTAGATTTTCATCCTAACTTGATCTATTATAATTTTCCTTTTTTGTCCATTGTTTAACCTTTGTTTAATCTTACAGTGGACACTGGTTATTGGTTGCAATTAATCCTATGATAGAAACTGTGTATTATCTGGACTCGTTATACAATGATTGGTCAACATATCCAGATTTGAAACAGATGATTGACACGTAAGTGTTTCGCTCCCAAAGGGATATTCAAGTTTATGTTTATGTTTATGTTTATGTTTATTGTCAACATATCTGGATTTGTGTTTATGTTTATGATTCTATAGCGTTCTACTTGCTTTTCGCTCCCAACGAGATATTCAAGTACCAAAAAGTAGAGCGAACAACATTAGATGGATCGGAGTGGAGGTATATTTTCACAAAGAGATATTCAGTTTTGCTTACTTTAGTGATGATACTTGATAAAAAAATTTAAGGGGTATATCCTGATATATATTCATATTTTCTTTCCATGTTTAGTGTCCTCGCCAACGTAACGGTATAGATTGTGGCTATTTTATGTTGAGGTTTATGAAAGAAACTATTCTTTTGGATCGATTAGAGATTCCATCCACGGTATGGATTTCTAACTTATGAATTACATACTATTTTCATATTTTGTGTTTCTCATAAAATGATATATTGTTTTAACTAAATCACATACTATGTTATATTATTATATATGTAGTACTTTGAGGAATTCAATTATGCACATTACTCAAAATATCAATTGGATTAACTTATGGAGGAATGGTGTCAATTCATTATCGGGTTGAGAATTTTATAAGCTAAGGTTACATGGTAATGTTAGAGTCCCACTAAATCCATTCCAAAAGATAAGGGGATTAGGCGGGATACCGAGTCAACTGCATCATTTAAGGCAACACAATTATATGACATTATGCTATGAGAAATGCTAATTTGTGATTTTATACTTTCCCTAACTAATTATATGATAACTAGATTCATGCTAAAGAGACTGCACAACTCAGTAGGGGTAAGGCGCCTGAAATTAGCAACATTTCGACACAAAAAAAGAATGTTGCTAAGAAGATTGTGGCACACAAAAAAACTTCTGCTCAGTTCAGGTCGTGCCTTCAAACATATTTAGGAATTACAGATATTCTGTATGGTGGTACCCGCCTTATATCTATGAGTGTAGATATCTTTGGTTTTGAATATTTTGGAGTAATTGGTAGAGAGGATATGGAGCAAGTTTTTAGGCATTTGGAATTAGGCCTCAGTGTTATCGATATATACATCAGGTATACTCCGATGAACTTTGTTTAATTAAATCAACAATTCAATCCCTCATTTCAATGAATATAGTATAATGTTAATCATGTTTTAATTTAAGGTTTATGTATGACAACATTGTGCATCCGCGTGGATTAGAAGCAAGATTTGGCTTCTTAGCTCCCAACATTGTCAATTTCGGGTTGATTGTAACGAGACCAGATGATGTCATATCATATGTACTAGGTTTATTCTTGGACAATAAAGATACCGAGAAGTTGTTCTTTTTGCCATATAATACTGGCAACGAGTTAGATTTTCATCCTAACTTGATCTATTATAATTTTCCATTTTTGTCCATTGTTTAACCTTTGTTTAATCTTACAGTGGACACTGGTTATTGGTTGCAATTAATCCTATGAGAGAAACTGTGTATTATCTGGACTCGTTATACAATGATTGGTCAACATATCCAGATTTGAAACAGATTATTGACACGTAAGTGTTTCGCTCCCAAAGGGATATTCAAGTTTATGTTTATGTTTATGTTTATGTTTATGTTTATGTTTATGTTTATGGTCAACATATCTGGATTTGTGTTTATGTTTATGATTCTATAGTGTTCTACTTGCTTTTCGCTCCCAACGAGATATTCAAGTACCAAAAAGTAGAGCGAACAACGTTAGATGGATCGGAGTGGAGGTATATTTTCACAAAGAGATATTCAGTTTTGCTTACTTTAGTGATGATACTTGATAAAAAATTTAAAGGGTATATCCTGATATATATATATATTCATATTTTCTTTCCATGTGTAGTGTCCTCGCCAGCGTAACGGTATAGATTGTGGCTATTTTATGTTGGGGTTTATGAAAGAAACTATTCTTTTGGATCGATTAGAGATTCCATCCACGGTATGGATTTCTAACTTATGAATTACATACTATTTTCATATTTTGTGTTTCTCATAAAATGACATATTGTTTTAACTAAATCACATACTATGTTATATTATTATATATGTAGTACTTTGAGGAATTCAATTATGCACATTACTCAAAAGATCAATTGGATTAACTTATGGAGTAATGGTGTCAATTCATTATCGGGTTGAGAATTTTATAAGCTAAGGTTACATGGTAATGTTAGAGTCCCACTAAATCCATTCCAAAAGATAAGGGGATTAGGCAGGATACCGAGTCAACTGCATCATTTAAGGCAACACAATTATATGACATTATGCTATGAGAAATGATAATTTGTGATTTTATACTTTCCCTAACTAATTATATGATAACTAGATTCATGCTAAAGAGACTGCACAACTCAGTAGGGGTAAGGCGCCTGAAATTAGCAACATTTCGACACAAAAAAAGAATGTTGCTAAGAAGATTGTGGCACACAAAAAAACTACTGCTTAGTTCAGGTCGTGCCTTCAAACATATCTAGGAATTACAAATGTTCTGGATGGTGGTACCCGCCTTATATCTATGAGTGCAGATATCTTTGGTTTTGAATATTTTGGAGCAATTGGTAGAGAGGATATGGAGCAAGTTTTTAGGCATTTGGAATTAGGCCTCGGTGTTATCGATATATACATCAGGTATACTCTGATGAACTTTGTTTAATTAAATGAACAATTCAATCCCTCATTTCAATGAATATAGTATAATGTTAATCATGTTTTAATTTAAGGTTTATGTATGACAACATTGTGCGCCCGCGTGGATTAGAAGCAAGATTTGGCTTCTTAGCTCCCAACACTGTCAGTTTCGGGTTGATTGTAACGAGACCAGATGATGTCATATCATATGTACTAGGTTTATTCTTGGACAGTAAAGATACTGAGAAGTTGTTCTTTTTGCCATATAATACTGGCAACGGGTTAGATTTTCATCCTAACTTGATCTATTACAATTTTCCGTTTTTGTCCATTGTTTAACCTTTGTTTAATATTACAGTGGACATTGGTTATTGGTTGCAATTAATCCTATGAGAGAAACTGTGTATTATCTGGACTCGTTATACAATGATTGGTCAACATATCCAGATTTGAAACAGATGATTGACACGTAAGTGTTTCGCTCCCAAAGGGATATTCAAGTTTATGTTTATGTTTATGTTTATGTTTATGTTTATGGTTAACATATCTGGATTTTTGTTTATGTTTATGATTCTATAGCGTTCTACTTGCTTTTCGCTCCCAACGAGATATTCAAGTACCAAAAAGTAGAGCGAACAACGTTAGATGGATCAGAGTGGAGGTATATTTTCATAAAGAGATATTCAGTTTTGCTTACTTTAGTGATGATACTTGATAACAAAATTTAAGGGGTATATCCTGATATATATTCATATTTTCTTTCCATGTGTAGTGTCCTTGCCAGCGTAACAATATAGATTGTGGCTATTTTATGTTGAGGTTTATGAAAGAAACTATTCTTTTGGATCGATCAGAGATTCCATCCACGGTATGGATTTCTAACTTATGAATTACATACTATTTTCATATTTTGTGTTTCTCATAAAATGACATATTGTTTTAACTAAATCACATACTATGTTATATTATTATATATGTAGTACTTTGAGGAATTCAATTGTGCACATTACTCAAAAGATCAATTGAATGAACTTATGGAGGAATGGTGTCAATTCATTATTGGGTTGAGAATTTTATAAGCTAAGGTTTATTGTCTTATTTCCTTTGATGAGAAATTTCGAGTTTTGAGTATAAATTAAATTCGAATAAAGTGCAACGTTAATATTATCATGTTATGAATTTCGATCATTTGGTTTTTTTTCCAGGTTTATAGGTACATGTGTAGAAGATAGAGCTAAGATATTCATGTTGTTGTTGTTTCATGAGAATTCTCGAAGATAGAAAGATGTATAGATGTAAATTCAATTTTGAATATTTTAGGCATTTTAACTTGTAGAATTTTAACTTGTATCATAAACTTTGTAAATGTTGTTGTCTATATCTTGTAGAATTTTAACTTGTATCATAACTTGTAGAAAGATGTATAAATGTTGTTGTTGCTGTTATCTTTATTGGAATGAAGCTACCAAATATGGAGCATAAAAGATAATTCTGAAAACCTGAATCAAAATATTGGAATGAAGCTACCAAATATGATAAAAATTCTGATTAAAATAGATAATTTATTATAAAAAAATTTGTAAACAATAGACAGCGCTTTAGGAGAAAAGCGCTGTAAAAACTTAAAAAAAAGTGCTGCCTAAAGTCTGAAAGCGCTGTCTAAAGTGGGGGAATAAACAGCGCTTTCAAAGGAAAGCGCTGTCTAAAGCCTATCTGGAAAAAATTACAAAGCGCTGTCTAAAGCCCAAGCGCTGCTAAAGGGGTATATAAAAAGTGTTGTCTATTCTAAAAGCATTGTCTAAAGTGGACATAAGGCAGTGCTTTTATGTTGAAAAAAAGCGTTGTCTTTTCTTTTAGCAGCGCTGCTTTAGGCAGCGCTTTAAAGCGCTGTTAAAGGCCAAAAAAAGCGATGTCTTTTCCCTTTTTTGTAGTAGTGGCTTAAAAGTAATTATTAAAATATTACATACAACAAGTTCTTGAATTGAAAGAAAAGCAATAACAAGTAGATTACTCCTCAATGAAGGAGATGGGCACAAAGTCCTTTGCATGCCAATTCTTCAGCTCCGTTATAGTTGGGTACACCCAATCTTTAAATGCAGCTTCTTCATCAGAATCACCCACGATGTTGACTTCATGGCTTCCAATGCAGAGAGGTGGCTTTCCAGCACAAGCATGCCTCACTTCCTTCTGAGCTTTGACAGTGAAGCCCAAACCAAACTTGTATGCTTTAAATGGGATATCAAGGATTTTCCCTCAAGTATCACAATTTCCTTCTTCAATTGCCGCACATGCATCCTTGACTGAAACCATCTTCAGCGTGGCCTTAACAGCTTTAGACTCATCAGAAGAACATTTGGTAGCAGCAATCATTGGTGGTACAACCTCAAAGGCTTGACATTGGGTTTCAATGAATTCTCCATCCATCTCTACGTATTTGAACGAGTTAAGGTGACTTACCATAAAATCTTCTTCTCCACAAACGGTGACTATTCTCCCCTTAACTGGATATTTGCGTTTCTGATGGAGAGTTAAGGTTACTGCCCCAACTTTATGGATCCACGGGCGGCCTAACAGACAAGAATAGGTAGGACGAATATCCATAATATAGAAGGTGGAGTTGAAGATTTGAGAGCCCACTTTGATTGGGAGATCTACTTCCCCATGAACAATCCTCTTTGATCCGTCAAATTCCCTTACAATGATATCGCTTGGCTTCAAGACTAAACCCTCACAGTCTAGACGGTCTAACGCCCATTTGGGTAATACATTCAGGGAAGAACCAATGTCGACTAGCACATGTGCTAACGTAGTCCCTCTGCACTCGACAGAAACATGTAAAGCTTTATTGTGATTCTTCCCAAGAGGTGTTAAGTCAGCATCTGAAAATCCCAAACCATTATCAGCTGTCAGGCTGGCCATGCAATTCTCAAATTGGTCTGTTGTTGTCTCATGGGGGACATGAGCATTTTTTAGGAACTTGATTAATGTCCGAGCATGGGCATCAAAACAAAGCAACAATGACAACATTGAAATCTTAGAAGGGGTTTACCCCAACTGTTCTACAATCTTGAAGTCGCTTCTCTTTATGATCTTCAAGATCTCGTCCATCTCGCGAGCGAAGGGCTCTCCATCAGCAACATCCTTTGCGGGTACTTAAATCACATCAAGCTCAATAACCTTCTCCTTCCCTCTTGTATCGGTACTTGACTTGGCAGCAGTAATGCGGATGGGCGTCTTTGTAATAACTGGTGGTGAGATATTGGGTGAAAATATTCTCCCAGTTCTAGTTACTTTGCTTGAGCTAGCTATGTTTCCAACATTGTCATCTTTTTCTTCTTCGATCCAGGCGTCTTGTTTAATCCCATGATAGAATACCTCAACACCATAATTCCATGGTACCGCCTTGTTTGAAGAGTAGGGAATTGGTCTGGGATTGGTAATTATTAAGGGAGCAACATTGGGTTCATTTAAAATCCTAATCAGACCTTTGAAGGTGATCCTAAGAGGCTTGTTTGAGATGGTAATAATGGAGAGTTCTTCACATTTGTTAATCAAATTTTTGGCAAGTGGGATTTTCTCGAATAGAATTCCGTGGCTATCCATTAGGCGTTGTATGCCTTTCTTCAGCCTTTCACATCCATTGAGTTATCTTGTATAGCAGACACAGTCTTTTACATAGCCAGGGGAGATCCCAGTTTTCAACAGATTGTTCTTGATTATATTCAGCGGAGTAGTCAATTCTTCAACAGAGGCAACAAAAATTGTATCTTCAACAACATTAACACTCTTGCCATGCTTCGACATTGGAGCGGTAATTACATTCGGTGTTGGAGGAGGATCAAACTCAATAGTCTTGTTGTCAATCAAATCCTGGATTTTGTTCTTCAAGGCCCAACACTGGTCAGTTTCGTGCCCGGGGCTGCTCGAGTGGTAAGCACACTCAGCGTTTGGATTATACTTTGGTGACGAGGTATTAGGGTTGGCGGGAGGATCGTGCAATGTCAATAAATTGGCCTTGAGCAAATGTTGTAAGGCTTGAGACAATGACATGCCTAACCTCGTAAATTGTCTTCTTGGAGTTTCAAAATGTTGATGATTTGCAGATGGTCTTGGAGTAGGAGTTGGATTGGAGATTCAGACGACATTTACAGACGGATGATCATTCTTCTTGATACGGGCCCTTGCCCCGTACACAACATTGACTTCCTTTTTTGCAGCAAAATATTTCTTGATAGGATTGAAGTGGAGGTAGATGCCACATAGATCTTCCCACTTTTTATGCCACTTTCAACTCTTTAACCGGTTAAGATCAATTCGGTGAAACCAGAAGAAGAGCAGCCAACCAACAGATTAAAGAAGGGACCAGATAAAGTGCCCATGAACATGTCGATATGCTCCCTATCAGTCAAGGGTGGTTGGACCCTACTAGCAAGGTCTCTCCACTTTTGCGCATATTCCTTAAATCCTTCATTCTTTCCCATGGTCATATCGTAATTGAACCCTCGTTAGCGCCAAGTCGGTGTTGTACTGATACTGATGATAGAATTCAGTAGCTAAATCCTCCCAAGTATGGATATGGGATCCATCCAACTGATAAAACCATTCAAGTTGAGTTCTAACTAAGCTCTCTTGGAAAAAGTGAACCCAAAGCTTCTTATCAGCAGTGTGCGGCTGTATCTTATGCACATAAGATTTCAAATGGAGTTTTGGACAAGAGACCCATCGTACTTTGCAAAGACTGGTATTTTGAATTTGTGGGGGGTGACTACCCCATAGATCAAACCCAAATCATCAAAATCTAAACCGGGGACGACCTGGATTTCAATAGCTTTCAATATGTCTTATAACTGCTTATATTTGATATCAGCTGGTGGATACTGCTCGTCGAAATAATCATCATCAGATATTTGATCATTGACACAGTTGGCCTGAGTACTCTTGACCTCACCAATCTGGTTCTCTTCCTCTTCAGATGAATCTCCTCCTAATGGGATTTGACGGACTGTCTCCTTGAACCTTCTACCCATGTTGAGTAGAGCTTTCTTCCTGGGCTTCTTCTTAACGTCCAACAAACCATCATATCCTGCTTCCCCTTGGCGAGGGCCAATAGAGTTTCCTGGAACTGAGAATTTTGTTCCTAGAGATCCTTTACAGTTTTCTCTAGATCCATCTTGCTGAAATAAATAGCAGAAAGATAAGGAAACCTGTTATGTGAAAACCCGAAATGTTATGATGCATGGAATATGTATATGCAAATGATTTCAAGGATTAATGAGATTTAAATTTGTATAGACAAAAGAAATGAACAAACGTCAATTCTCATTAAACAAAACAAGAAAGATTACATCATGCCTCTTGGGTTTACAAAATAACTTTCTAAGATAAAAAGACTGAACGCATCCTCTTTGGTGCAAGGTAGGCATTCACACTTTGCTCTTCTTGTAGCTGCTTTGTAAGCTCCAAGACCTTCTTCTCACTAGCATAGAATTGAGCCTCGAAATTATCTCGTTCTTCCTTAAACTGAATCCATCCTTTTTACAAATCTTCGAGAGAGGTAGGCATGTCGGGGTGGAGGATAGTGTAGGGAACATCTCCTTCAACCACAGGCTCCATGATAACTGGTAGGATGGAAGGATAAGGCATCACAAGTTTCTGAGCACGAGCTCACACCCATTTAAGGTGAGGCTCGAGGGGAATGGAATTATTGTGTCCTAGTGTCTTACTATCCACCTTGTTCAACATCCTCCAAGTTCGGATAAACCTATAGCAGTAACCTTGATCGTCATTCTCGTAGTCAAATATCACTCCTTGGATAAGCATCTCATGTGGACCATCCCTTCGAGCGTAACAAAACGGTCGTAAGGCCAAGCAGGGGTTATAAGTGATACCTCCTCTAATGCCAAGTAAGGGGACATTAAGGAATTCTCTACAACGGTCGATGATAGTAACATTCTCCAAAGATCGGGAACACCAATGAATATCTAAATGTCTGAGTGTCATCAACCTATGGGACCACCTTGAACCTTGCTCATTCTTTAATACAAATTTGGGAAGATGCGAAATAAACCATCTTTCCAAGAGAGGAGTACAACACATGAGGATACGTCTCTTCCTCATAGTGCGAGAGTGAAAAGAATGTAGGATGTCTCCTAACAAAGTAGGCACCAGGTTACGAGACATGAAGATTTTGACGGTGTTTACATCTATGAGTTAGTCAAGATTTGGAAACAAAACCATCCCATAGATGAGAAGGGCCATAATTTCCTCAAAAGCTTGTAAGTCCAAGGAGTTCCAACAATCTTGAGCTTTCTCAAACACGAACTTGGCTAAGAAACCTTTGACACCACTCCTTGCTTCCTAATTAGTTGTGACATCAGATTGTTGCAAGTGTAGAGTTTGAGCAATCTCTTCTGGTTTTGTATCTCTTTCCGTACCGTTGAAGGGTAGTTGATTGAGAATGGGAATCCCCAAGAGTTGGTAGAATTCTTCCAAAGTTGGCACAAGTTGATAATCGAGGAATGTGAAGCAATGGTGTAGAGGATCAAAGAATTGGAAGAGCACCTTCATCATATATTCATCAGTGTTGGAGGTAACCAAGTTTAGGAGGCGACCATGTCTTTCGGTAAATTGAGAATTCTCAGGAACCCTTGATGCTAACTCTTTAAGTTGAGGATGGATCCTTACGAGATTGACTTGAATGGTTTTCCTGCGAATAGAATCCATGTCCTACAAAACAGGACAAAGAAAAATCCCAAAAAACCTTGAAATGGTTAGTGAGTATGAGTATGATGTTATGATGTTTATGATTTTATGTACAAGTAAATATATACAAATAAAATAAACAAGTCCTTAGGTTTAGGCTTGCATGGAGTCTCATAGGTAAGTACCCTCTTGAAGTTTAGTTGGCTCAAACCTGTCCTAGAAATAGTAACCGGGTTCTAAGGGAGCTCAATATCAGTGGTTTGTCTTCTCGAGCATTATTTCAGCGCGAGCCTCTTTAATGGCGACCGAAATATCCCAAAAAACAAAACCTCAATGAGTGTAGTATCGAGTATCTACCAACTTCGGACTGCACCAAAGCCGGTCATCTCACTGCGTCCTAATGGCCAAGTCGGTCAAGTAAAGGTTCTAGAAGTCAGTTAGTGCTTCATGATATTACTCAGTGGCCCCGTATTCTCCTTGACTACTCAAAGACTACCGGTACCCACAAATATGTCGCACTAATGTAGCTATTTCTTAGACCATGTCGATATACCCTGCACAGTTTCCACAACGTATTGCTACTTACCTATAAGGTATCCCAAATCCGGGTAGAGGATTTTAAGCCCAAACAAAGAACCAAAATATAAAGCATACAAGTCAAACAATGAAAGCAAATAAAGGTTACTAGCCCTAAGGTAACCCCACTTTTAAGAATATCCCCAACAGAGTCGCCAGTTCTGTGATACGGTGGGAGAAATGACTTGGGTGTTTTGCGTCTGATCACAAATGTTGCGGTTAGCAAGAGTCACCACCGACTTTTCTTTTATCCAAAAAGGAAAGGCTGAAAAGAATAGGAAAGACCTTTGAGATTATTTCTTGAGTTCAGGGGGTAGATTATGAAAAGGGAAGGTGTTAGAACCCTTTTCATCCATAGTTATCTATGGGATCTTAGTTGCTTGCTAGATCACTTGCTTTTGTTTGAAAAAGTGCTTTGTATGGTTTTTTGAAAGTATTTGGAAAAGGCGCCATCGTTTAGACAAACTTTGTAATAGTTCTCGTTCGTAAGAACGTATACAAAGTGTTGAGATTTTGAAAATGTTTCAAGTTTGAAAGATGTTTTAAAAGTGTTGGTGTTTGTTTTGAAAATAGCAAGGATGTTTTGATTTGAAAATGAGCAAGCAACTAGGAACAATCTACCTACTCAAAAGTCTTAGTTCATTTCCTCATTTCCTTTGATATTGCTATCTTACCATTGATTTGGTAAGAAGCCCTATCTTTGGATGTAAAGGGACGGACGTGGATCATCGTATAGCCATGATCGCAATATTGTGAAATATCTTAGCAATTCTCTTTGAGGGACTAAGATCATTTTGAAAGGTAACATTGATAGCGTCATCGAGGGACTATGATCTTGTATTTTGATTGCTTTTTGCTAAGATATCCCACATGCATAACATGGCCATTTTGGTAAGGCAATAAAGTGGAATTACCCTAAGGGTGCAAGTGTGCAAATATGTTGGATTTACATGCTTGTTTATCTTGGATTAGGATTTACTAACTTGTTGATTTTATCTTTCCATACAAACCCTAATTTACTAGCATTTATATATAAAACAATAAATTGCGGAAAATAAAAATACCAAGCTATTACATCATCAGGGGAGGGGGTGTACAAATTTATTAATGGGTAATTACAAGAAAATTAAATCTAAATAATTATTACAACCATATTGAATATGTACAAATAATTGAATAAATAATGTATAAAAATTGATAAATATACAAGTATGGAATGGAAAGGAAATGGATCTTTGTTTGGAATTTATGAAAGAGGCTTAACCTAATTAAGAAAATGATTAATGAAAATTAAATAAAACTAATTAAGAAATAAATTAAATTAAAAAGTATATTTTAGGATTTTTTATGAAAGGTTTTAAATAAAAGAAAAATACATAAAAATTAATTAATTAAAATAAACCTAAGTTCTAAATTAATTTAAATTTACAAGAAAATAATATAATGTAATAATTAAACCTAATTATCTAAATATTAATCAAGAAAAAGAAATTAATTTATTAAGAAAATTGTTTTTGTTCTTTTTAGTTTTTATAAAGAGAAATAAAATATAAATGAGTGTAAAAATAATAAAATAAATATTTTTGGATTTTTTATTATCAATAATAATAATAATAATAATAATATTAATAATAATAATAATAATAATAATAATAATAATAAAAGATAATAAAAGAAAATATGAAAGTAAAATAAAACAAAAAATAAAATAAAGAAATAATGGGCCAGATGGTGCTGAAACAAGGCAAGGAGTTAGAAGCTAGCAAAAAGAAGGTTAGGCCCAACAGGAGGACCAGGCGCTGTTTGGAAACAAAAAAAAGGGGAAAATATGAAAAATAAAACCAAAAGGTAGCGTTGGGTGTTGAACCCTGGACCTTATACATACACGTGTGCTACCTTTGCTACTGGGGTTGTTGTACATCCGTTAACATTGGCACAAAAATAAATACATAACATAAATTTCGCCCAGACTGTACTTCATCTTCAACCTCCAGCCAAAGGATCTGTAACTTGCTCATTCCTCAACCATTTTCAAAAGTGTAAACATGAAACTTGTGCATTTTTTAACCACGAATCCAACCATATAACTAATTTAAGCTAACAATCAAAGATAAGTATGAATTTATGAAAGTACCAAATTCTTACCTAAACGTTTCAGCAAGTTCAAACTCAAAATTCTCCATGCTTAAGCAACATAAATGAAATCTATGGACATGTATAGTTTCAGGGCAATGATATCTACATTCTATCTTCACAAATGCAAGCCTAACAATGCATAAATAATGAGATAGAAGTTCAAGAAAAATACCTCAAAATTAGAAATCGTGAAATGAGTTTGAGCTTGTTTCAAGTGATGGTGATGATCAGGTTAGCTTCCTTAGACCTCTAGGAAGCTAATACAATGGCTGGCTTGAGCTGAAGGTGGATGGAATGGTCTAGAGAAGTCCAACTGCGATGCTCTATTTTTAAACTTGGAAATGGGTGAATATGGTGTTACAGTCGTGTAATAGGGACATGGATGGCTTATGTATGATATTTGTAAGCTTTTGGAAGCAAAAGGCCAAGAAACGCACGAGTAGTTTTTGATTTTGGGATTTCTGGCCAGAATCTGCAACAATGGAGGCCTGCTATGCAAATCTGACTTTGGGGGAGTTTTTGGGCTTGTGTCTTCGTGTGTTGGCTTGCAAATAACTTGTGCATATGTATGGAAAAGATTGTAGCACTTGAGAGAGTAAGAAGCACAAGATATAGACTTATGGCTATGTTGCTTGATTTTGAAGAAAAATGGAAATATGGTTTCAACACAAAGTATAAGTATGGCCTGGGTTATTTTGAGGCTTTAGACAAGTTTCTTTTATCTTTTAGTTTGTGTGTGATCATAAGAAAACAAGTGCAAAGCTCAAGAATTGACATTGTGCAAAAAAGCCACTTTTCCAAAATGGCAATGTTGTCTTTCTTCCTAAAATAGTATTAAGCATGTGCAATGCATTGAATGCTTGGATTAAAGCTTCTAACAGTTGTGAAAACATTTGATTATGGAGTGCCAAACAAGTTTGAGGCCTGCAAATTAAAGATTATGCATCCTAGGCTTGGATTTGAATATTTGTTCATCATGGAAATGGCTTGTAAATCAAGAATGAAATCCTAACTTCATCTCTTCGATTCTCTTTGCTCAAACATGATTTCAATGAGTTATTGGACATTTTGGAAAGCTTGTAACATCCTCAACAACCCTTATGTTGGTCACTTTTGAAAATTCCCCTTGGAACTGTGTGAAAAACTACCATGAAGCTAGGTCAAAATCCTACCTAAATTAGGGCAAAATTTCACTAAGTTTCTAAGTTTCACGAACATGTATTCACAAAATCATAAATTTAAATCCATACATTTATAGGAGGAGTTTTGTTCAGAAATTTTTTATATCTCATTTATATCTACAACTTTCATGTTGAAAGTTTCCTTTGAATCATCTTGCATCATGGTGAAAAATTGGCTTAAAGTTGTGAAAAAATATGAAGTTTTCAACACTTAGAAAAATTTCTAAGTTTGGAAATTTTGACTTTTCAAAATGAAATCTTGAATTTTTGATTTCTTGATGAACAAGTTTCATATTTTGACATGTTTTGATGAATTGTGATCTTTGACACTTGATTTTGACCAAAAAGTCAAAGTTTGACTTTTTAGTATATAGTTGATTTTTGATCAGTTGACTGAAAATTCATCTGTCAACCAATTGGACTTGAGGAATGTTTTGAGACATGTCATTAGGTTAAAATGATGCAATTGAATCCTTGAGATCATGTCTCCAACCAATCAATCATTTGCTAGGTCAAAAATCAGAAATTGCCCTTCTCAGCCAAAACCCTAATTTTGACCATTTTGCCCTTTTGATGATCTGATCAAATTTCTTGAGGAATTGTGATCCAAACTTGATAAAATGACATATATCAGTTCATAATGTTTATATGGACCAAAAATTGTGAAGTTTGACTGTAAATTGACCACAGTTGACTTTTCCCCCCAATACAACTGATTTTTAGATCAACTGATCAATTGACTGAGCAAAAATGTGATCCAAGACTTGAAACTTGACATTAGAAATATTGAGGGTCCATAATGATCCATGAAAGTCATATGAGACATTAAAAGTTCATTTGTCCTTGTGCAATCTCAAATCCTAATTCAGTCATCAGTGCTTAAGAAGGTGTCTTGAGCTGATCAACCCTTGTGCAGTCTTGAACCAAAGGAGATCTTGTGAGAAATTACTTGATAAATGAGAGGACAAATTTTGGGGTACAATAGCTTCCCCTGTTCAATCTTCTTAAACCTGAAGAGTTACGGATCCGCCATTCGTGACTTGAAGGTGGAAGATGATTGAACACTAGAGTGCCCAAATATTTGCACTCGAAGATGGATTGTGAATGGGCTTATAGATGCCATTTGGAGTAATGTTGGTAAACACTGGGAGAAGTATTAGCACAAATATCTTGTTGATTTATACTTATAACTTGATGTTTTACCTGTGAGAAAAAGAGTTAGTGAAAATGCAGATGGATGCCTAATGTTCGCCAGATGTGGTATTATGCTAAATGCATTTGTATGTATATGCTACGATGTATGAATGTGAGATGTATGTTTTTGTCCAGGGAAATAAATCCCTGACTGCTGTTGAGGATTTTCGGGGATTTAGTTACTATGTCTCTACTATCTTCCAATAATCTCTGTTATTGAAACTCTACCAAATGCATATATATATATATATATATATATATATATATATATATATATATATATATATATATGTGTGTGTGTGTGTGTGTGTGTGTGTGTGTGTGTGTGTGTGTGTGTGTGTGTGTGTGTGTGTGTGTGTGTGTGTGTGTGTGTGTGTGTGTGTGTGTGTGTGTGTGTGTGTGTGTGTGTGTGTGTGTGTGTGTGTGTGTGTGTGTGTGTGTGTGTGTGTGTGTGTGTGTGTGTGTGTGCGTGTGTGTGTGTGTGTATATACTAACTTAATTAAACTATTTCCGTGGAATAATACAATAATTAATTAAACCAATCTTTCCATACCATAGTAATCATAATTTACTTAAGAAATGGCTACTGAATCTATAAGTATACTGGACTAATTCTTAGAACCTCAACATAATTAAAATTTTTCCAAGTAAATTTCTGGGCAACTCAATGTACCTCTCAGCACAACATGTACACGACACACACAAAATAGAACATGCCCATCGACATGCTCCTTGTGCCTTGCGGCAAACCTACCCTCACCACATAGTGCCGATCGACACTGCCTACTGACCCTCGGCACACAATCCAAAAGTGTTCCCCTCGTCACGCTTTGTGTGCCCCTCGGCACACCCTTCTTCAACCGCTCTCGGTTACGCAGATTTCTGTAATTTATTTTTGCCCAGTTTTCCTTTGATTAACAGTTTCTCAAAACCCATACCAACACAACATATAATCACAACAACATAATCCCTATACCAACATCAACATAAGATAATTTTCCAACAACAGATTCATTGACAGTAAAACAATTTCAGCAATTTCAGAAGCAATCACAACAAATATACACGCACATCAACAATTTTACACTATCTGATTCCCACGTGTTATTCATCATAATCCCCATTATAGAGTCAGAACCCCACCCTTACCTCGTTGAACTACAAAGATAGACTGACCTCCACTTCATCATCCCTGTCCCGATGACACGAAGACGATCATCGTCCTACCTAGAACTATCAACCAAACGCATTCCAGGAGGTCCCCGTCCATGCGGGCACTGACGCCATGATCATGGCTCTGTTCGCAGCCATTAACCACACAAATTACTTAATCTTCTCGCAAGGTGAGCGATTAAGGGGGTTCGAGGACTCTCGTCAAGCCCTGAAAAGACACAGGAGACGTGATTCTCCTCCTCCCTGACAGATAGAGAAACATCCTCAATCTCCTCCGTGGAGACGCAGACGGGATGCCTCACGAATCCCCTCTCCATGACAAACTAGGAGACTCCCCGCGTTGGAGAGGAATCAACTCGTCGATACAAGGAGATGTGACCACGTCCCCCCGTGCTAAGAATGGCGACCCCCTAGAAAAAGAAACAAGGGAAATAGAGAACCACGACCCCGGCCGCGAGATCCTCCCCGTGACCAGGGCCGCCACCATGATCGCCACTACAACAGGTCACCTTTCCACTCTCTGGACAAAATCAACTAAGATGACCCCCTGCGGTCTGTTATCCTAGGAAATTTAGAGGCATTCATTCCCCCAGAGATGGAGAAACCTCCTCAACTAAAGGAATATGACTGCATTACGAACCCTGTCGAGCACATCGACGGATTCAAGGCAATGCTCCACTACCATAACATCGGGGGACCAATCAAGTGTCGGTTGTTCCGTACGACATTGAGAAAGACTGTGATGGACTGATACAAGAACCTATCCCCAGGGTCGATCACCTCCTAGAGAAACCTAAAGAACTAGTTCATCAACTCCTTCACAACCTCTTGTCAACATCTAAAGACGGTGGCCGCTCTAAAAGCTATCATCCAAAGAAGCGACAAGACCCTCATGGAGTTCATAGATCGGTTCAAGCGCGAGGCCATTCAGGTCCCCTGTATCAACCACATGAAACGATATCTGCTCGAAAGAGGAATCTTCCCGGGCATGGATTTCAGGAAGGCCGTTGGCATTGAACCACCCTGGACGTTCGATGCTCTCCTTGAAAAGGCTAGGGCCTATATGTACTATGAGAAGAGGGAAGTGACCAACAAAGCTCGCGGCCCAAGGAATCACATACCAACCAACACCCTGCGACAACAGGACGCAGGCCCTCCTCGATGAATGGGCGAGAAGAGAATGGACGACAAGCCCTGTGATCCTTGCGAGCACAGGGGGGCCACAGGGAGATTCACCGAATACACTCCATTGACCACTTCCCGCGAGCGCATCCTGGCAGATTGCTCTAATACCAACTTCAAGGGTGGCGGATTCAGACATCCTTGATCTTCTCTCACGAAGCCTGAGCTGACAGGAGCAAATATTTTCAGTACCACTAGAGCCACATGCATCTAACTAAAGACTGCATCCACCTCAAAGACGCCATCGAAACCCTTATCAAGGGTGGCAGACTTGAGCAGTACCAACATAATGACACCCCTTGTCAGGAGGCCTGCAAGGTGAGAGAAGCTGAGGAAGAAACCCGACTGTGATACGGTGGGAGAACTGACTTGGGTGTTTTGCGTTTTATCGCAATTGTTGCAGATAGCAAGAGTCGCCACCGACTTTTCTTTTATCCAATAAAGGAAAGGGTGAAAAGAACAAGAAAAACCTTTGAGATATTTTCTTGAGTTCGGGGGATAGGTTATGAAAAGGGAAGGTGTTAGCACCCTTTTCATTCGTAGTTATCTACGGGCTCTTAGTTGCTTGCCAGATCATTTGAAAGTTGCTTTGTTTGAAAATGTGCTTTGTGGTGAAAGTTTTAAAATATTTTGAAAACACCTTTGTTTCGGTAAACTTTGTAATGATTCTCGTCTCTATAAGAATTTATACAAAGTGTTGGTTTTGAAAATAGTTCAAAGAGATGTTTTTTTTTGAAGATGTTTTGAAAGTGTAAGTGTGGAAATGGTTTTAGTTTGAGAGCAAGCAACTACGAGCATCCTACCTACTCAAAAGATCTTTGTTCTTTTCCTCCTCCTTTAGATGTTGCTATCTTACCATTGATTTGGTAAGAAGCCCCATCATTGGATGTGAAGGGACAAGCGTCGGTCATCATATAGTCATAGAAGACAACTTATGAGACGTTTTATCAATTTTTGTAAGGGACTAGATCATTTATCAGAGGCAACATCGAGGGACATTGAGAGACTACGATCTTTTTTTATCGAAGGTCTTTGTTAAAACGCCCATGTTCGAGGGACATGACTATTTTCCAAGGCAACAAGCAAGGTTACCCTAGAGGTGTACGTGTGTGAATAGTGTGTTTAATTGCATGCATGATTTAATCTTGAATTAGGATTGTCTACTTGTTGATTTTAAATCTTGCCATACACACCCTAATTACTAGCATTTTATATAAAAGCGGTAAATTGCGGAAAATAAATGTCATATGCTATTACATAATTTCGGGATGGGGTATACAAATTTACAAATGAGGGTGGAAAGCAATAAAAGTCCTAATTATTACAACCATATTGAATAGCAATTAAATAAAATATATAAAAAATATAAATAAATAAAAAACAAAAATAACGCAAAAGAGAGAAAAAACAAATCTTTCGATTCATGCAATATGTTCGAAGCATGCACCCTTCGGTTTACAGAGAAAAAACAAATCCTTCGACCTCATGTATCGAAGCATGTTTCGAAGCATGCTTATATGCATAAAACATAACCTTCTTTCGACCCTGTAACTCAGTGTGAATCGAAGCATAAAGTTGACCATGTAACTTAGTGTGAATTGAAGCATAAAAGCTTTATGTCGAACCATGCTGTAATTTCTCACTCCAACATTATTTTATGGTCTGTACAGGTTAGTTCTTAACATATAATTGACAAGAAAAGAAAACAAACAAAAGGGGAGCTTCAGAGGCAATGATTATTACACGTTATCTTCAAAGATGAATCATCAATGATGCTTGAAACGAAAGATTTAAAGTCCAGAAGACTTACCTTGAAGCTAGAATGTGTGCTTCAAACTTGATTTACTGCCTTGAATGTTCTTGGGTTTGAAAGAAAAGAACAAAGGTGTTGTGTTTTTGGTTCTGAGTTCGAAAGAAATTAAACAAGAGGTGTTGTGTTTTTTTTTGGTTCTGGGTTTAAGAGTGTTATAAGACTTCAGCCTTAGTGTTCTCTCCTCTCTCTTTTTTTCTTCTCCTTTTTCCTTGTCCAAAAGCCCCCCTTTTGTGTGTTGTGGAAACAACTTATTTATAGAAGAGTCTTGCTGGAGTTTTGGAGGGAAAAACAAATGAAATTTGAACAGTTTGGGTATGTTCTTTTCATAGCTTTCGATGTGCAACTCTTATATGCTAGTTTGGTGCAAATATGGGACTAGTTTAGGAGCAGCATAATAGGATTGTTTTGCAGCAGTTTTGGAGTGTTGTGGTAGCTTGGTGCAGGGCTGTTTCATAGCAGTACATCAGACTGTTTTTGACATGGTTTTAGGCTATTATGTGGATAGTACAACAAACTTGGGCTTGGCAGCATATAGGACTTTGTTCAGCAGCCTTCGACCAAACTCATCAAAAGACAAGACAATATTGTGTGTTCTTCGAATGGACCAACAATTGTATGTTCTTCGAATCCATCAATTGTATGTTCTTCGAATAGACCACCAATTGTATGTTCTTCGAATCCACCAATTATATGTTCTTCGAATCCACCAATTGCATGTTCTTCGAATGGACCACCAATTGTATGTTCTTCGAATCCACCAAATGTATGTTCTTAGAATGGACCACCAAATGTATGTTCTTCAAATCCACCAAATGTATGTTCTTCGAATCCACCAATTGTATGTTCTTCGAATGGACCAATTGTATTTTCTTCGAATGGACCACCAATTGTATGTTCTTCGAAGGGACCACCAATTGTATGTTCTTCGAATCCACCAAATGTATGTTCTTCGAATGGACCACCAAATGTATGTTCATCGAATCCACCAAATGTATGTTCTTTGAATCCATCAAGTGTATGTTCTTCGAATGGGCCACCAAATGTATGATCTTCGAATCCACCAATTATATGTTCTTTGAATGGACCACATTCATCTGAATGTACCACTCGAAGCTTGTGGATCGAAGCAAGATTGCTCTTCTTCGATTTTTCAAAATCTTCCAACCACTCCTTTCAATCAGTCATGTGGTTTGAACAGCCTGAACTAGACTTTGAATTTGACATAGTTATCTGCACACCTTTTTTTATCTACTTTGTCCTTTCGACAGTTTCCTCTTTGACCTGATGCTTGAAAGTCCAATATGAACCATGGAAACTATATGGGGCATTAAAAGTCTAATTGTACTTTTGCAAAATTTGAGCTTTTGGAAATCTTTATGAGAAATATCTTGAGAAAAGAGAGGGCAAATTTTGGGGTACAACAGTTGCCCATGTTCAATCTTCTTAAGCATGAAGAGTTAGATTGACGAGTCTGCCATTCATAGCTTTAAGGTAGAAGATGATTAAACACTAGAGTGCCCAGAAATTTACACTCGACCATGTGTTAGTTGATTGTGTAGGGAATGGGCTTAAAGATGCCATTTGGAGAGATGATGGAGAGTTGTCGGAGATGGGATTATAGATGCCATCAAAGGTGATTGTTGATAGAAATTAGACTAAGTCTAAGCTTGATTGTAACTGGGAGAAGTATCATAATAAATCTTTGGTCGATTTAATTATGAATGACCTGTTGGAATGGACCCGTGTTAAGCCATGTTTGGAAATGTATTAGAAAGAATCCGTGTAAGACTGCTTTAGGATGAATCCGTGTGGGACTATAATTGGAAATTCATGAGAAGGAACCTGTGTAGGGCTGCTTCAGGATGAGTTTGTGTGAAACTTTATCTGGAAATGTATGAGAAGAAATTTGTGTAAGATTGCTTCAGGATGAGTCCGTGTGAAACTTCATCTGGAAATGTATGTGAATGAGCCTGGGTAGGGCTGTCTCGGGATAAGTCTGTGTGAAACTGCATCTCAGGATAGGAAGGAATCTGTGTAAGATTGCTTCATGATGAGCCCGTGTGAAACTTCATTTGGAAATGTATGAGAAGGATCCTGGGTAGGGCTGCTTTGGGATGAGTACGTATGAAACTTCATCTGGAAATGTATGAGAAGGAGCCTGGGTAGGGCTGCTTCATGATGAGTCTGTGTGAAACATCATCTGGAAATGTATGAGAAGGAGACTGGGTGGGGCTGCTTCGGGATGAGTCCCTATGAAACTTCATCTGGAAATGTATGAGAAGGAACTTGGGTAGGGCTGCTTGATGATGAGTCTGTGTGAAACTTCATCTGGAAATTTACGAGAAGGAGTTTGGGTAGGGCTGCTTCGGGATGAGTCCGTGTGAAACTGCATCTGGAAATATATGAGAAGGAGCCTGGGTAGGGCTATCTCGGGATGAGTTCGTGTGAAACTGCATCTCAGGATGGGAAGGAATCTGTGTAAGATTGCTTCATGATGAGCCCGTGTAAAGCTGCATTTGGAAGTTAGAAGGAACCCGTGTAAGATTGCTTCATGATGAGCTCGTGTGAAGCTGCACTTCAGTATGGGAAGGAATCCGTGTAAGATTTCTTCACGATGAGCCCATGTAAAGTTGCATTTGGAAATTTTGAGAAGGAATCCGTGTAAGATTGCTTCAGCTGGTCATGTAGATAGTTGCCCTGGCTTGTTTCAGGTATTAATCTGGAACCCGCTTTTTGTTGGTCGTAGAGAAAGTTGCCCTGGCTTGTTTCAGGAATTAATCTCTGACCTATTCGAGAATGAAATATAGTTTCCCGGCTTGTTTTGGGAGTTAATCTTCAATCTGCTCATGTAGATAGTTGTCCTATCTTGTTTCAGGTATTAATCTACAATCAGTTGTTCACAGATAGTTGTCCTGTCTTCTTTCAGGTATTAATCTGTAACTTGTTTTTTTTGGTCGTAGAGATAGTTACCCTGGCTTGTTTAAGGAATTAATCTCTGACCTATTTGAGAAAGAAAGGTAGTTTCCCTGACTTGTTTCGGGAGTTAATATTCAATATGCTCATATAGATAGTTGTCCTGTCTTGTTTCAGGTATTAATCTACAATCAATCATTCACAAATAGTTGTCCTGTCTTATTTCAGGTATTAATCTAGAACTTGTTTTTTTGTTGGACATAGATATAGTTGCTCTGGCTTGCTTCAGGAATTAATCTCTGACCTATTTGAAAGAAAGATACTTTCCCCGACTTGTTTCGGGAGTTAATCTTCAATCTGCTCATGTAGATAGTTGTCCTGTCTTGTTTCAGGTATTAATCTGGAACTTGTTGAAAATTGATGATGATATTTGTTTGTTGATCTTTCCTAAAAAGGTAAAGAAATGGTTGTATGCAATGTCATGATGCATGACACTCATTGTGTAATAATATTCTCAAAATAAATGAGATTGTGCCACATGTATTTTGTTATGCATGTGTTGTGATGTTTGTAAAGTAATGTATGAATGCAACATATGAACATGATCAGTTATTCATTATAGTGTCGTTGGATTGAGGGAAAATAAATCCATGACTGCTATTGGGGAGTTTTGGGAAGTTAAATCCCGGAATGCTGTTGGGGATGAAGAGTATGCACATCTTTGAACCTTGTTTAGAATGTTTCCACTGGGTATTCCAATTTTGTTGAGGAGAACTCTGCTGGGGAAGATTGGCTTTGGCTTGAGAAATATTTGTGGAGAGTGTTGATTTCTACTTGGGGAAAAGAGTTCAGGAGTTTTAGTTGTCTGTTGCTCTACTGGGAGTTATACTCTTGATTGGAGAGAATGGAAGTTAACAACTTGTTGGGGATAAAGAAGTTAATTGTTATCTGATCGACTTCCAAGATTTGCAGCAACTCACAGGGGATAGTGGCAAACTTTACTGGGGAAGAGGAGTTTTGTTAGTGTTTTGAAGAAGTTAAACTACTATCTGGTTGGGTCCAGGTTTCATCAATTTTGATCTTGAGGTTAACTGGCATCTGGTTGGGTCCAGGCTTTAGTAACTTTGATCTTGAGGTTAACTGGCATCTAGTTGGGTCCAGGCTTTAGTAACTTTGATCTTGAGGTTAACTGGAATCTAGTTGGGTCCAAGCTTTAGTAACTTTGATCTTGAGGTTAACTGGCATCTGGTTGGGTCCAGGCTTTAGTAACTTTTGGGGGTATCTGTTGTACCCCAAAATTTTCCCTCTCATTTCTCAAGAATTTTCTCACAAGATCTTCCATGACTCAAGTTTGCAGCACTGATACATCAATTTAGGTTTGGAATTGGCACAAGGGCAAAATGGTCAAAATGCACACAGAAAAGTCAAACTTTGACTTTTTAATCAAAATCAAGTTTCAAGAATCACATTTCATCAAGACATGTTAGAATATGAAGTTGGTTCATCAAGAAAATCAAAAGTCAAAATTACTTTGGAAAAATCTAAGTTCTAAACAGTTAGAAATTTTTCTAAGTGTTAAGAAAGTATGATAAGTTCAGAATTTTTGGCCAGATTTTCATCATGATACAAGATGATTCAGGAAGAACTTATGACACAAGAGTTGTAGATATCAATGAGATCTAAAACATTTCAGAATAGAACTCCTCCTAGAAATGCTGGGATTTCAAGTTATAAATCCTTGAAGACACGTCCATGAAACTAAAACACTTAGTAAATTTTGAGCATTTTCAAGTTAGAATTTGATTAGAACTTCTGGGCCAGTTTTCACGTAGGTACAATCATAGTTTTCAAAAATGATTCAAAGAGGGGTTAAAAAGCATGTTACAGGATTTCTAAAAAGTCTGAGAACTCACTCGGATCATGCTGGAGCAGGGAGATTCAAAGATCAGAAGTTGGACATTTGTTCTTAATATAAGTTACATTTATGCTGAACTTTTGATCCAGTTTCAAGCTATGCTGCATGATCTCATGTTGCAGACCTTCTTGCTTGTTAAATTTCATCATAATTTAATGCTTACACCAACTTTTGAGTCTTTATCCCAATGTTTAAGCCTTTATCCAAAAGATTTTCCCACGTGTGGCATGAAAGTACCACTGATTTTCTTGAAAAGCAAACTTTTGTACAAAGTTTATTTTGAGTCCATACTTTACTTTGTTTCTGAGTGTACTTCCCCACAAATCATTCCTACAAACTCAGATTAGGCGTGTTTAAAGTTGCTAACCACCCTATCTTGCCTTGAAACCATGCTTGTCTAAACTTGCTTCAAAAACAAGTCAACAATCCTTTGCCTATAAATTTTACTTCATTTGAAAACTGAAGGAGGATTGAAAAAGAAAAAGCCCTAAAACCTTGTTGAAAATTCCCAAGAACCTGAAACTGCAACACAAACACAAAACCTGCTAGTTTCTGATTTTTGCATCCAAAATCTAATTTTCCTTGTGCGTTTCTTGGCCAAATCATCCATACAGTTTCTGGTATACGCGTAGAAGCTTTCCCAACTTCTATTTTCAAACTGTAATATATTCTACACCAATCTCCATTTCAAAAATCAGAACTTTGCATCTTGACTGCTCCAGAGCATTCCAACCATTCATAACTCAAGTTAAGGGTTGCTTTAGCTTTCTGAGAACTTGAGGAAGTTGACCAGAACATCATAGCAATCTGAACCAGGCACTAACTCACAGAACAATTTCCAGCTGCAAGGTAAGTTTCTTCTGATTTTCATCTCATTACTTAGGCATTGTTAGGCTTGCAATTTCAAAGACACAATGTAGATATCATGGCTCTGAATTTGAACATATCTATAGATTTCATTTATATGGCCTAAGTAGAGAGAATTTCATATTAGAACTTCTCGAGAAAATTAGGGTTCAAAATAAGGATTAGCAAAATTCATGCTTGCTTCTGGTTTACAGTTTTGATGCTTTGTATTTCTGAAACCATGATGAAATTTGCCATAACTTCTATGTTTTCATTTTCCATTTTTGTTGAGAAATGACTAAGTTGCAGATACTGTAATAGGACAGGTTGAGCCAACTGAAACTTCAAGAGGGTACTTACCTTTAAAACTCATGCAAGCCTTTAAACCTAAGGTCAATGTGTTACTCGTTTGTGTTTGATATACTTGTGATTTCAAATCATAATCATAACCTCATAAACATCATAACATGTCATGTACACTAACCATTTCAAGGGCCTGTGGATTTATCTCTTATCTATTTTGTAGTTCATGGATTCAACTCGCAGAAAAACCATCTGAATCAATTTTGTAGAGATCCCTCCCAATTTAGTATGGGATGAGATTAGGGTTCTTTATATCCCACTCTCCTTTGATTTGACTTATTACCAAGGTTGAATCCCCGAAAATGCTCAAGAACTTGATCCTTAGGTCAATAGCAGCTTTGAGACCCATGATGCATGCTTCATACTCTGCCATATTATTGGTACAGTTGAAGCATAATCTGGCGGCGAATGGAGTATGACATCCCTCGGGAGATATGAGTACAACACCGATGCCATTTCCGAGTGCGTTAGAAGCTCCATCAAAAACCATAGTCCATCGGGATCCTTCCTTAGGTCCTTCATACGGTCCAGGTTCTTCACAGTCAGTCACTAACATAATATTCTCATCCGGGAATTCAAAGTTCATGGATTATTAGTCATCCACAGCCTGATGAGCCAAATGATCAGTTAGTACACTTCCCTTGATTGCTTTTTGGGTCGTGTATTAGATATCGTATTCGGTCAAGATCATTTTCCATCTTGCTATTCTTCCGGAGATAGCGGGCTTCTTGAAGATGTACTTGATCGGATCCATCTTAGATATAAACAAAGTAGTGTGGGTCAACATATACTGTCTTAGTCGGCGAGCATCCCATGCCAAAGCGCAACAAGTTTTCTCGAGCAGTGAGTATCTTGTTTCACAATCAGTAAATTTTTTGCTAAGGTAGTATATTGCATGCTATTTTCGACCGGACTCGTCGTGCTGCTAGAACACACACCCCATTGAATTATCTAACACTGTTAAGTACATTATCAAAGGTCTTCCTTCAATTGAAGGCATCAGAATTGAAGGCTATTGAAGGTATTCCTTAATTCTCTCGAAGGCAGTCTGGCATTCATCATTCCATTTTACCACTTGATCTTTCTTCAAGAATTTGAAGATTGGCTCAGAAGTAGCAGTTAGATGGGAAATGAACCTGGAAATGTAATTTAAGCATCCCAAGAAGTCTCTAACTTCCTTCTCCATGCGAGGAGCCGGCATCTCTTGTATAGCCTTCACCTTTGCAGGGTCTACCTGAATACCCTTGTCACTGACAATGAAGCCTAGAAGTTTACCAGACCTTACCCCGAAGGTGCATTTGTTTGGATTTAACCTCAGCTTATATGTCTTCAACCTATCAAACAAATTTTGTAGTTGATCAAGGTGCTCTTCCTCAGTTTGAGACCTGTCTATCATGTCATCAACATAGACCTCTATCTCATGGTGAATCATGTCATGGAACAAAGCTACCATAGCTCGCTGATAGGTAGCCCCAGCGTTCTTTAATCCAAACGGTATCAGTTTATAACATAAAGTGCCCCACTGTGTGATGAAGGTTGTCTTCTCCATGTCTTCGGGTTCCATCTTGATCTGATTATAACTAGAGAAACCATGCATGAATGAAACGATTTATGTTGCGCGTTGTTGTCAACCAGAACGTCAATATGGGGAAGTGGGAAGTCATCCTTGGGGCTTGCCCTGTTCAAATCTCTGAAGTCCACACACATCCGTAACTTGTCGTCCTTCTTATGAACCGGGACTATGTTAGCAACCCATTATGGATAAGAGGTGACAACTAAGAATCCAACGTTGAATTGTTTCATAACCTCTGCTTTGATTTTCTCTGACATTTCAGGGCACATACGACGGACCTTCTGCTTTACTGGAGGGCAATCTTCTTTAGTCGGAAGACAATGAACCACAATATCCATGTCTAGTCCCGACATGTCTTCATATGACCAGGAAAAGATCTCAACATAATCGTGCAACATTTGTATCAACCGCTGTTTGACACTAAGCTCCAAATTTGCACATATCTTGACTTCTTTTCTGTCCTCTTATGTTCCCAAATTCACTGTCTCAACTGGCTCTTCATGAGGCTGTATAGCCCTTTCTTCCTGCTGTAACAGTCTGGCAAGTTCTCTGGGTACCTCATAATCTTCCTCATCTTTGTCCTCGGCTTGGTTGATTGGATTTTCAAAGTCATAACCGACAATAGCAGAAATGTTATCAATGGGATCCCGAGTGGACATGGATCTGCAGATTGATATGTGAGTGTGTGTAAGAGCAGAACTGTATTGACAAAGTAAAAAGCAGAAAAGAAAAACAGAGAGCACAAAATTTGTTATGCAAAACTCTAATGCTTTATTAATGAAATATGGGATTGAAACATGATAACCCTCACAAATAAACCATTGTGCCCCGGGTAAGACACATGGCCATAGAGTTTATATTGTTTAATTATTACATATCCGAAAACAAGAAAGACAATTACTTATTGTGATACAGTGGGAGAACTGACTTGGGATTTTGCGTTTGTTTTCACACTTGTTCGGTTTAGCAAGAGTCGCCGCCGACTTTTTATTTTATCCTAAGGAAAGGTCAAAAAGCACAGGAAAGACCTTTTAGATGTTTTCTTGGGTTCAGGGGGTATATTATGAAAAAGGAAGGTGCTAGCACCCTTTTCATCCATGGGCTCTTAGTTACTTGTTTTAGATCACTTGCCTTTGCTTTTCAATTGTTTGAAATGGTGCTTTGTATGTGTGGTTTTGAAAATGTTTGGAAAAAGATGCCTTGTCTAGGAAACCTTTGTAATGATTCTTGTTTGAATATATACAAAGGTGTGTGTCTTTTTGAAAAGATAATTCAATGTTTTGAAAGTTGTTTTGTAATTATTTTGAAGTTGTGTTATGAAGTGTGTTTTGAAAAATGGCAAGGATGTTTTGCAAGATTTTTGATCAAGTAACTAAGAGTTGTCTACCCTATTTTACTCAAAGATCTTTCTTATGTTTTAACCCTTTTAACAGTGTTGTTTCACCATTGTGTTTGATGAACAACCTTGCGTTAGGATGTTTAACGGGACAGGCGCGGGTCATCGTATACAATCATTGAAGGCAACATGTGAGACACTCTAGCAATTTTGTAAGGGACGAGATCGTTTTATCGAAGGTAATATCGAGGGTCATCGAGGGACTAACGATCTTTGTTTATCGAAGGGACATTTGCTAGAGTGTCTCATACTCGAGGGACATGATTGTATTTTCTGAGGCAACAAGCGAGGTTACCCTAGAGGTGCAAGTATGAATGGTGTTTGTCATGTTCATGCATTTGTCTTTGTATTAGGTCAACTAGCGATTGGTTTTGAATCTTCGCATACAAACCCTAATTACTATACAGTAAATTGAAAGCGATAAATTGCGGGAATTTAAAGTCTAAGTTATTACAAATAAGTATCCGGGGATGGGGGTACAAATGTTTACAAATGGGGATGAGTTTTATCAGAATAGTAATGTCCAAATATTATGTTACAACCAAATCGAACTGTCGCATTCTCAATGTAAAATTATAGCAAGGTATAAGATAATGAAAATCAAAGAAATATGAGATGTGTATAGTTATTTACAAATGAATAAAAATTGTAACTTAAAAAGATTATTATTATTTTTTGTATTTCTGTTAATTATATAAACAAGAGTTTTAAAGAAAAGAAAAATTACTTTAAGTAAAAATTTATTGTATATGTATTTTAAGTGTAATAATTGTTTTAAGAAACTATTAAGAACATTTTATACAAAAATTTAATATATTATCTTTATTTAACAAAAGAGAAGAAGAAGAATTAGGTTATAGAAAAAATGAAAATAAGGTGATAATAAAAAAAAAGTATTGGTTTTCAAATATTTAAAAGAAAAAATAAGTGGGCTTTTGGGAATATCCTTTTGGATGGCCCAAATGAAAAGGGCAAAGAAAACAACAAATTAAAAAAGGGAAGGGGGTGTAGGCGCCAGAAATGTTTGGGCTTCAGCTTTGTTGTTGGGGTAAAAGCCCAAATGAAATGCAAAAGTTTTTTGTAGGGTTTGAGTTTGTACATTCAGATATTAGGGTTCATAGCTTTGTACAGCGGCGCCGCTCCTTTCTTCTTCGCTCTCTCTTCCTCGTTCTCAAACGGAGCAATGATACCTCTCTCACGCCCAGCTGCTAGAGCGTTGCCTCCATCCTCTTCTCTCCACGACGGTGCAAAGCGAAGGTTCAAAAGGGTATTGTTTCTTCTTGTTCTAAACGCGTTTTCTTTTACAGTTTAAGTTCATGCATGTTTATCGTTTTGTAATGCTTAATCTTTGATGTTTTTGGTGTGTGAGGTACAGTGATAGTTTGAGAGAATAGACCATATCTTTGGCGATTTGCTCTGTAAGACGATGGAGGGAGAGGAACACGGGATTGGTGGTGCTCTCAGGTGGCCAAGGCGGAGGGAGGATGATAACAAGGGTTATTAGCGCGCCTTTCTAGTATCTCCGTATCTTTCTCTTTGAATCGTTTGAACACTAATTGTTTGATGATGAATGTTATTTCTAAAAACCCTTGAATATTCGTTTCACTTCTGGATTTCTTCCTCTTCTTTGAATGTTGGATATCTTGTATCAATGATGACTTTCTGAGATTCGGTCTTTGTTGTTGCTATGTTTTTGTTGATGATGATGAATTCTGAGACTTGCTTGTTGTTGACTTCCCTTGAATCATTTGATGATGATGTATATTCTGAAAACCCTATACCATTTTGCTTCTGAATCTTCTCTTCTTCTTCTCTTTTGCTATGTTAGTGATGATCAAATCTGAAACTTGCTTTTGATATGTTTTTCTTTGTTGGCTTGATGATTTGAATCTTAATGATGAACTTGTTGCTTTGATCTTTCACTCTTCCTCTGCTTGTTTTGTCAATGATGATTGTGTTCTAAGATTGACTGTTGTTGTGGCTTGGTGATGATGAGCTTGTTCAAAAAAAAAAAAGCTTCTGAATCTAGTTTGGTGATAATGAAACTTTGCTTCTGAATTTTTGCTTATTTTTTATTGATTTGATGAAGTTAAATTGTGTTTGCAGTTTTGGAAGCGAACTTGAGTTTCTTAAAGTTGCAGTTTTGCAGGTTTGAATAGGTTCTTGAGTTTTTTGCAGATCTGAGTTTGTAAGGCAGGCCTGGAGGCTTGTGAGTTCTGCTTTTGGTAGGCTATGTTGTTGTGTTTGTAGTTATGCAGGCTTATGCAGTTTGTTTGTTGGAAGCAAGCTTCAGGTTTTATGATCTTTTGGTAGGTTTCAGTGTTTGGAGTTTCATATGCAGACTTGTTTCTGTAGGTTTTAATGGGTTATGCAGGTTACAGGCAGTTTTGCTTGATGCTTGTATTTACAAGCAGTTTTGCAGGTGGTTGAGCTTTGGTGCAGTTTTGAATAGGTTATGCAGGTTATGCAGTTTGGGTTTTTGACAGCAGGCTACAGGTTTGTTGGGTTTGGAAGCAGGCTTGCTTCTGTAGGTTTGCTATTTTGTGAGACCTGTTTCAATGGTTTGTGAGGCAGGTTGTGTCTTGCTATGATTGTGTTTACAAGCAGTTTTTGCAGGTTTGATAACTTGCAGGTTGTGTTTTTGTTGTGCAAGTTTGTATGGTTTTGAGGCAGGTTTGATAACTTGCAGTTTTGTGGCTCCCTCCCTCTGAACTGTTAAAACTCTCTTATTTATTTTCTTTCTCACTGTTTTTGTACAGCCTGCCAAACTGCAAAACCTACTTCACTCTCTCTTTCTCTCTCCACAAAAGCACTTTTAAATTGCTTATTATATCTTTTTTTTCTGAAAAGCTTGTTTTGGCCAGAATAAGATGAAAAGTTTTGACAAGCTTGTTTGCTTTATCTTGGTTTATCTCTGCATTGTACTTTCCATATTTTCTGCATTGTGCCTTTTTAGACAACTTGTGTACTTGGTTTGACAGTTTTGCAACTTAGTTTGCTTTTTGAAACTCAGTTTGGCAGTTCAGTTTGACATTGTGTAACTCAGTTTAGCATTTCAGTTTGACATTGTGTGCAGCCTTGTGCCTTGTATCTTTGCATTTAATTGATTGTATGCTTGCAAAATCTTTTACTTTCCTCTTTGTGAACCAAGAAGATAAATCTTCTTGTGATTTGCAAAGAGGACAAGTAAAGCATGATGAAACCAAAAACAATCTAATTCCGGCCAACAAGCTTTAATGATGATCTTTTTTTATTTATCTGCTTCTACTTGAAAATTCTTATACTAACTTCTTTTTCTGTCTTTGCAGGTAAATACCAGTTGGATAATGGAAGAAGCAGTAGAAGATAGAAGATTTCAAGAGACTTAGGCTTTAGATTTATTTTCTTTTCATTTATTGTAATAAATATTATTGTAAACACTGTAAATAAATTTACAATATTCGAATAACATTTGTAACAATATTTGAAATAAATAAATAAAAAATTTTTTTGTCAAATAAGAATTCTTTACTGTCAAATATTTCCTTCTTTCTTTTGCACTGTCTATTTAATTATTTAAATCTCTTGGATTAAAATAACTGGAAATGTATCCCAATAACTTTAATCCAGATGAAATAAATAAATCAACAAACTTCGTTGTCTCGCAATCTCGCATTAATCACAATACGCATGGCACTCCAATTAATCATATGCTTTGTACAGTTAAACAAACAAGCATTCCACACACCTTTCACTTCACTGATCAAACCAATGCCTCAAAGTTTCAATCAAAATCCTCAGCTCCTATCCCAGATGTTTAGGTTTTGAGAAACAAACAGCAATCTTGAACAAGCGTAAAAATAATGTAACAGTCAATTGAATTATTGTGGGTTCTGAGAAATACAAGCGAAAACCCTAATTCCAGATTTGTTGTCAAAGAAAAGTCTGTTTGACCAATTCCTGAGCCAATCTCAACCCAATCAATGGAAACCCTAAATCTGGACTTGTTGTCAAAGAAAAGTCTGTTTGATCAACTCAAAATCAATGGAAACCCTAATTCTGGATTGACTGATAAAGAAAAGTCTGTTTGACCGATTCTTGGGCCAATCTTGGAAGATCAGGGAAAACCTTGAAGTTGTGATTTGTTGTGAAAAAGGGAGGGCAAATTTTGGGGTACAACAATTGCCCCTGTTCAATCTTCTTGAACCTGAAGAGTTAGATTAACAATTTTTCCTTTCGTGACTCGAAGGTAAAAGAATGATTGGACACTAGAGTGCCAAAAAAAAAATTTGCACTCGTCAAAGCGTAGTTGAGAGAATGGGCTTAAAGATGCCATTTGGAGATGTGACAGAATCTTGTCGGAGATGGGCTTAAAGATGCCATATGGAGAATGTTTTTTGAAATGTATGCCGTAGGTGAGTGGGTGAATATCAGAAAGGTATCCATGTTTGGAACATCTCTGAGCTGGGGGTCTGAATAAGCAATAGATTGACATCCATGTTGGGAAGCATCCGTAAACTATTTTCAAAAGTTGAATCTGAACAAGCGATAGATTAACATCCGTGTTTGGAGAATCCGTAAACTGTTTTCAGAAGTTGAGTCTGAACAAGCGATAGATTAACATCCGTGTTTGGAGAATCCGTAAACTGTTTTCAGAAGTCTTGAAGTTGAATAAGAAATATATTAGCATCCATGTTAGGAAGCATCCGTAAACTGTTTTCAAAAGTTGAGGTCTGTATGAGTAGCATAATGACTTATGTGTCTGGAGTATATCTGAAGTTGAGATCTGTATGAGTAACAGAATGACTTTCGTGTCTAGAGTGTATCTGAGACTGTAACTGGGATCTGGACAAGTGACAGAATGACTTCCGTGGCGACTGCACTGGGGAGAATCAAACTGCTGGTGTAAAGTCCATAATGGCATCCGTGTTTGGAGCGTATCTGAACTTGAAGTTGATAGTTGAATCTGAATAAGGGATAGAATGGCTGCCGTGTCTGGAGCGTATCTAGTATGTATCGGATTACCGAAGTCTGAATGAGTAGTAGAATGACCGTCGTGTCTGGGGTGTATCTGTACTATATTTTGACTTGAAATTGTGAATGAGTAATAGAATGACCGCCGTGTCTGGGGTGTATCCATACTATATCTGAATAATTGTTAACGATAGCCTTTTAATCTTATCCTGAAAAGGGTAAAATGTTAGCTAAAACACAAAGTTATGTCGCATAATATGTATGATGCAATGAATTGTGTTTCATCAATGTTTATGATATATGAATGTAATGGATGTGCATGTAAGCTGAGTAGTTGTCTTGCTGAGGAAGACAAATCCTGGATAATGAAATCTTTGACTGTTGCCGGGGAAGGTAAATCCTTGACTGCTGCTGGGGATTGAAAATCCTTTGATCGTTGAAAATGAGAAGTCCTGGGACCACTGTTGGGGAAATCAGGAGTTTGGGTTGTACGCCAATCTACTGGGGATTCCTGTTTTGAGGAGATCTTCACTGGGGAATATCTGAAAAACTCTGAGGATTTGAGAATGAGAGTCTTCATTCTGGTTGGGGAGTTAGAACTCCGTGGGGAATAGCCATACTGTTTGCGGAGTGGCTATCCTGTTGGAGAGTAAAAACTCAGGACTCTGGGAAAAGCTTATTCCTGTCTGGGAGAAGTTCAGGTTTAGGTCGTATGCCACTTTAAGAATGAGAAACTTCATTCTGTCGGGAATATCAAGAAGTTGAAATGTTATACCACTTTGAGAAATGAGAATCTTCATTATGTCGGGAATATCAGGAGGTTGGGTGTATACCAATCTACTGGAGAAGCCAAAATGAGAATCTTCATTCAGGTCTTGGGTCATAAGATTGGGTGTATGCCAATCTCTTGAGGTTTTAAGGATGAGAATCTTCATTCTTGAGGGAAACAGATTTTTAGGAGCTTCAGTTGTCCGTTATTCTGTTGGTGGGTATCAGGAGCTTGGGAGTATACCAATCTCTTTAGGTTTTAAGGATGAGAATCTTCATTCTGTTAACGGTATCAGGAGCTTGGGAGTATACCAATCTCTTGAGGTTTTAAGGATGAGAATCTTCATTCTGTTAAGGGTCAGGAGGTTGGGTGTATACCAATCTTCTGAGGTTTCAAGGATAAGAATCTTCATTCTTGAGAGAAACAAATTTTTAGGAGCTTTAGTTGTCCGTTATTCTGTTGATGGCTGTAACTTCCAACAGGTGATGAAGGAAATTTTGATGACGACCGTAATTTCCAGCAGGTGATGAAGGAAATTTTTAACGACCGTAACTTCCAGAAGGTGATGAAGGAATTTTTTAACGACCATGAATTCCAACAGGTGATGAAGGAATTTTTGATGACCGATCAATTTGAAATGTAATTTTGTTTTGGAGAATAAATCCTTGACAAGTGTTGGGGAAATAAACCCATGACTGCTGGTCTGCTAGAGAGGTGATGAACTTCTCGAGGACGCTTGAATTTCTTTTCAGAAAGATTTCAGAGAGATTTCATCACTGCCCCTAGTATCAGATGTTTGTGGCACTGCCAGGAAACTTGGACTGTACGTAACCCTTTGTTGAGATTGACGTTTAAATGCCCCAAGTGGTGGTGAGGGAGACTTGCCCCAGGTTATCCTGCAATTAAGAGATTTCTTGCAATCTTGACTGGACTGCCCCAGGTTTATTGAACTTTGAAAGATTTGTTGAAATCTTGACTGGACTGTCCCAGGTTTATTGGACAATACCATACCAAGTCCCCTTTTGTTGATGGGAGATTTTTGCAACGGGAGGGTCATCCCACTTGAAGTGATTTTATTCACTGAGAGGGCTTTCGTTCCTTCGAACATTCACTATTGTGAATTTCTTTGCTGTCAAACAAATAAATATGTGCAAACAACGATATTCAAATAATGCAAAGTTTATGCTTGTCTCGAAGTTTTGAAAAATGCATTTTTTAGCAGAAAACTTTTTATAAGACAAATTCAACACAAGATTTAGGGCAAACCCTTACAGGAGTCAGGATAACTTTTGTAACAGTATGCTTTCAAACTAAACCATGCTTCAATTAGGACTTTCGAAGGGTTGTAACGTGGCTTGGTTCATGGTTTAATAAACAAAGGATAAAGGCTCAAAGTATATTTGTACCCACCCGCTCTTCGTGATGTTCTTCAATCCTAAACTCAGTTAATTGTGCGTCGAACTCTATTCGAGTTTAGAACGACGTTTTGGGTGATGGTTCACACCTGTTGAATTTATTGGAAAGGCAGTCATCATTTGCAACATTTTCCATGTTGTTGAGGATTTATAATGACCTCTTTCTTTTGATTCGTTATCCCTAATTTTTGCCTGACTGTTCCTGGTTTTGAGATTACAGTCAGCGGGATGCCCCAGCTTTCTTAAGCCTCCTTTTATAGGTTTTGGCTCAGTGGGCTTTTCTCTTTTGAGATATAATGACTACTTATGAGATAAGGAACCATCACTGTCTTTTGATTCCAAAGGAATGTTTTTGATGTCATTCGTTGTATTACGAACTGAGAATTTGCGACTTCAATGCGCATCTTTTGAATTAACTGAGAGACTACCCTGCCCCCGGTTTAAATTAAAGGTTTCGAACTGTGTTTAAAATAGAAAACTCCTACATTCTTTGGCTCGAAGGGGGTTGACTAGGGATTATCTTCCTTATAACTCCAGTGTTTAGGATTTGAAAGAAACGCCTGTACATCGTCAGCAAGGTCTGTTCAAAAGCATACTGTATGAGATTATGGTATTATTTCGTCATCCTCCCTCTAAAGGCTTGTATCTTTTATCAAGAGTTAAATATCATAGAGAAAGTAGGAAGCATAATTCAAGAATAGTGAAAACGAATGGATGAATTCAAGACAAACATATGCAATGCATTAATGAAACAGAGTTTGACGTCAGCAGATAATTGTTTGAATAACAAAAGAAATTACAACTTGAAAATTCAAATGGAACAAAAGTCTCTTAGTTCGAACTTTGTCATTTCAGGTGGAGAAACCTTAGCGGAAGATTCTCATCTCGCCATCCGGCATGAATTCCAACACTCCTTCATCAATCAAGTCTTGGATCTTGTTTTTCAAAGCCCAACAATCATCAGTGTCATGTCCAGGACTATGGGAGTGGTATACACAAAATGCGTCAGGGTGATAGCTAGGAGTAGAGGTATTGGGATTCCGAATAGGATCCTTTAAAGCAAGCAGATTGACCTCCAACAAGCGTTTCAGTATTAGAGATGATGGTATGTCAGTTTCAGAGAAATGTCTTCCAGACGTATTTTTCTTACGCCGATTACCCTGTTGATGCTGGCGAGGTTGTTGCTGGGCTTGTGACCCTGAAGCAAGTTGGGGAGCCTTTCCCTTGTCTTCTTGTCTCAAAGGAGGTTGAATGATGACTTGATCTTCAACCCTAGTTGTTTGCCCCACTTGGTTGTCTCAAAGCAGTTTGTTAACGAGAACCCTGAGCTCTTCTTGTCTTTGAGCCAAGTCTTGAATGAGAGCCATCTGGCCCACCAGTTGTCCCATCATCTGGATCTTCATTGTTGCCAGCTCAATCTGTAGTTCTTCCAATTGATCATTCCTGACGCTGCCTGAATTTCCCAGGACCATGCCACTTGTGAGGAGAGCTTTCACTTCTTCTTGCCCCTGGGACAGGTTCAAGAACATTTCCTGAAGTTGAGCGTTTTGTGCCTGGATATCTTCGACAGTCCTCTCTAGAGCCATCTCTACTTAAATAAACAGTAAGAGAATAAGGAAACCTGAAAAGGAAAACCTGTTATGATACAATGCATGATATGTGGATGCATGTTTTCAAGAATCTCTCGGGGTAAACACAAGAAAAATGTTAGAGGTTGAACTTCGATCAACATCCTTGATTGGAGAACTTTGCATTGGTGGATGTCTTTCCACGAGAATCAAGCTCACCATGTCGAGTGGGTCATAGCCCCTGATTCAAGTTGTTGCACTTGATCTTTGACGGTGTTTGTTCAGAGGCAGATGAATCCTCTTGCCCTTTGGTAGACGTCTAGTTCAACGTGACCCTGCATCACAAAACCCTCGAGATCCTTGAAATGGTTATTGAAAATGCTATGGTATGATGTTATGATGTTATGTACATGTATGCAAAAGTAAGTAAGTGTATATACAGGTGATCACATTCACACAAAGCAGACAAATCCTTAGGTTTAGGCTTGCATGGGGTTTGTAGGTAAGTACCCTCTTGAAGTTAGTTGGCTCAACCTGTCCTAAAATAGAAACCGGGTTCTAAGGAGCTAAATATCACTGGATTGTTTTCTATGTTCATTGTTTTGGTTTAGCCACTTAACTGGCGACCAAAATATTCCAAGAAAACAACCCTCAATGAGTGTAGTATCGAGTATCTACCAACTTCGGACTGCACCAAAGTCGGTCACCTCACTACCCCTAAAAAGGCCAAGATGGTCAAGTAAGGTTCTAAAGTCAATTGATGCTTCACGACACCACGCGGCGGCCCCGTACTCTCCTTGATTCAACTCAAGGGTTACCGGTACCAACCAAAGTGTCACATCAACGTAGCTACTATTTCAACCATGTCGGTATACCCCGCACAGTTTCCTCACAGTTTATTGCTACTTACCTAAAAGTGTCCCCAAATCCGGGTGTATGATTTAAAACAAACCCAAACAAGGAACCCAAAAAGTAAAGCAATCAAAGCAATCAAGGTAAGCATGTAAAGGTGATCTAAAACCCTAAGGTAACCCCACTTTTAGAAAATTCCCCAGCAGAGTCGCCAGTTCTGTGATACGGTGGGAGAACTGACTTGGGATTTTGCGTTTGTTTTCGCACTTGTTCGGTTTAGCAAGAGTCGCCACCGACTTTTTATTTTATCCTAAGGAAAGGTCAAAAAGCACAGGAAAGACCTTTGAGATGTTTTCTTGGGTTCGGGGGGTAGATTATGAAAAGGGAAGGTGCTAGCACCCTTTTCATCCATGGTTATCCATGGGCTCTTAGTTACTTGTTTTAGATCACTTGCCTTTGCTTTTCAATTGTTTGAAATGGTGCTTTGTGTGTGTTGTTTTGAAAATGTTTGGAAAAAGATGCCTTGTCTAGGCAACCTTTGTAATGATTCTTGTTTGAATATAATACAAAGGTGTGTGTCTTTTTGAAAAGATAATTCAATGTTTTGAAAGTTGTTTTGAAATTATTTTGAAGTTGTGTTGTGAAGTGTGTTTTGAAAAATGGCAAGGATGTTTTGCAAGATTTTTGATCAAGTAACTAAGAGTTGTCTACCCTATTTTACTCAAAGATCTTTCTTATGTTTTAACCCTTTTAATAGTGTTGTTTCACCATTGTGTTTGATGAACAACCTTGCGTTAGGATGTTTAACGGGACAGGCGCGGGTCATCGTATATTGAAGGAAACTTGTGAGACGCTCTAGCAATTTTGTAAGGGACGAGATCATTTTATCGAAGGAAATATCGAGGGTCATCGAGGGACTAACGATCTTTGTTTATCGAAGGGACATTTGCTAGAGTGTCTCATACTCGAGGGACATGATTGTATTTTCCGAGGCAACAAGCGAGGTTACCCTAGAGGTGCAAGTGTGAATGGTGTTTGTCATGTTCATGCATTTGTCTTTGTATTAGGTCAACTAGCGATTGGTTTTGAATCTTCGCATACAAACCCTAATTACTATATAGTAAATTGAAAGCGATAAATTGCGGGAATTTAAAGTCTAAGTTATTACAAATAAGTATCCGAGGATGGGGGTACAAATGTTTACAAATGGGGATGAGTTTTATCAGAATAGTAATGTCCAAATATTATGTTACAACCAAATCGAACTGTCGCATTCTCAATGTAAAATTATAGCAAGGTATAAGATAATGAAAATCAAAGAAATATGAGATGTGTATAGTTATTTACAAATGAATAAAAATTGTAACTTAAAAATATTATTATTATTTTTTGTATTTCTGTTAATTATATAAACAAGAGTTTTAAAGAAAAGAAAAATCACTTTAAGTAAAAATTTATTGTATATGTATTTTAAGTGTAATAATTGTTTTAAGAAACTATTAAGAACATTTTATACAAAAATTTAATATATTATCTTTATTTAACAAAAGAGAAGAAGAAGAATTAGGTTATAGAAAAAATAAAAATAAGGTGATAATAAAAAAAAAGTATTGGTTTTCAAATATTTAAAAGAAAAAATAAGTGGGCTTTTGGGAATATCCTTTTGGATGGCCCAAATGAAAAGGGCAAAGAAAATAACAAATTAAAAAAGGGAAGGGGGTGTAGGCGCCAGAAATGTTTGGGCTTCAGCTTTGTTGTTGGGGAAAAAGCCCAAATGAAATGCACAAGTTTTTTGTAGGGTTTGAGTTTGTACATTCAGAGATTAGGGTTCATAGCTTTGTACAGTGGCGCCGCTCCTTTCTTCTTTGCTCTCTCTTCCTCGTTCTCAAATGGAGCAATGATTCCTCTCTCACGCCCAGCTGCTAGAGCGTTGCCTCCATCCTCTTCTCTCCATGACGGTGCAAAGCGAAGGTTCGAAAGGGTATTATTTCTTCTTGTTCTAAACGCGTTTTCTTTTACAGTTTAAGTTCGTGCATGTTTATCGTTTTATAATGCTTAATCTTTGATGTTTTCGGTGTGTGAGGTACAGTGATAGTTTGAGAGAATAGACCATACCTTTGGCGATTTGCTCTGTAAGACGATGGAGGGAGAGGAACACGGGATTGGTGGTGCTCTCAGGTGGCCAAGGCGGAGGGAGGATGATAACAAGGGTTATTAGCGCGCCTTTCCGGTATCTCCGTATCTTTCTCTTTGAATCGTTTGAACACTAATTGTTTGATGATGAATGTTATTTATGAAAACCCTTGAATATTCGTTTCACTTATGGATTTCTTCCTCTTCTTTGAATGTTGGATATCTTGTATCAATGATGACTTTCTGAGATTCGGTCTTTGTTGTTGCTATGTTTTTGTTGATGATGATGAATTCTGAGACTTGCTTGTTGTTGACTTCCCTTGAATCATTTGATGATGATGTATATTCTGAAAACCCTATACCATTTTGCTTCTGAATCTTCTCTTCTTCTTCTTCTTCTTCTCTTTTGCTATGTTAGTGATGATCAAATCTAAAACTTGCTTTTGATATGTTTTTCTTTGTTGGCTTGATGATTTGAATCTTAATGATGAATTTGTTGCTTTGATCTTTCACTCTTCCTCTGCTTGTTTTGTCAATCATGATTGTGTTCTGAGATTGACTGTTGTTGTGGCTTGGTGATGATGAGCTTGTTCCAAAAAAAAGCTTCTGAATCTAGTTTGGTGATAATGAAACTTTGCTTCTGAATTTTTGCTTATTTTTTATTGATTTGATGAAGTTAAACTGTGTTTGCAGTTTTGGAAGCGAACTTGAGTTTCTTAAAGTTGCAGTTTTGCAGGTTTGAATAGGTTCTTGAGTTTTTTGCAGATCTGATTTTGTAAGGCAGGCCTGGAGGCTTGTGAGTTCTGCTTTTGGTAGGCTATGCTGTTGTGTTTGTAGTTATGCAGGCTTATGCAGTTTGTTTGTTGGAAGCAAGCTTCAGGTTTTGTGATCTTTTTGTAGGTTTCAGTGTTTGGAGTTTCATATGCAGGCTTGTTTCTGTAGGTTTTAATGGGTTATGCAGGTTACAGGCAGTTTTGCTTGATGCTTGTGTTTACAAGCAGTTTTGCAGGTGGTTGAGCTTTGGTGCAGTTTTGAATAGGTTATGCAGGTTATGCAGTTTGGGTTTTTGACAGCAGGCTACATGTTTGTTGGGTTTGGAAGCAGGCTTGCTTCTGTAGGTTTGCTATTTTGTGAGACCTGTTTCAATGGTTTGTGAGGCAGGTTGTGTCTTGCTATGCTTGTGTTTACAAGCAATTTTTGCAGGTTTGGTAACTTGCAGGTTATGTTTTTGTTGTGCAAGTTTGTATGGTTTTGAGGCAGGTTTGATAACTTACAGTTTTGTGGCTCCCTCCCTCTGAACTGTTAAAACTCTCTTATTTATTTTCTTTCTCACTGTTTTTGTACAGCCTTCCAAACTGCAAAACCTACTTCACTCTCTCTTTCTCTCTCCACAAAATCACTTTTAAATTGTTTATTATATCTTTTTTTTCTTTCTGAAAAGCTTGTTTTGGCCAGAATATGATGAAAAGTTTTGACAAGCTTGTTTGCTTGTATCTTGGTTTATCTCTGCATTGTACTTTCCATATTTTCTGCATTGTGCCTTTTTAGACAACTTGTGTACTTGGTTTGACAGTTTTGCAACTTAGTTTGCTTTTTGAAACTCAGTTTGGCAATTCAGTTTGACATTGTGTAACTCAGTTTGGCATTTCAGTTTGACATTGTGTGCAGCCTTGTGCCTTGTATCTTTGCATTTAATTGATTGTATGCTTGCAAAATCTTTTACTTTCCTCTTTGTGAACCAAGAAGAGAAATCTTCTTGTGATTTGCAAAGAGGACAAGTAAAGCATGATGAGACCAAAAATAATCTGATTCCGGCCAACAAGCTTTAATGATGATCTTTTTTTATTTATCTGCTTCTGCTTGAAAATTCTTATACTAACTTATTTTTCTGTCTTTGCAGGTAAATACCAGTTGGATAATGGAAGAAGCAGTAGAAGATAGAATATTTCAAGAGACTTAGGCTTTAGATTTATTTTCTTTTCATTTATTGTAATAAATATTATTGTAAACATTGTAAATAAATTTACAATATTCGAATAACATTTGTAACAATATTTGAAATAAATAAATAAAAAGTTTTTTTGTCAAATAAAAATTCTTTACTGTCAAATATTTCCTTCTTTCTTTTGCATTGTCTATTTAATTATTTAAATCTCTTGAATTAAAATAACTGGAAATGTATCCCAATAACTTTAATCCAGATGAAATAAATAAATCATCAAACTTCGTTGTCTCGCAATCTCGCATTAATCACAATACACCTGGCACTCCAATTAATCATATGCTTTGTACAGTTAAACAAACAAGCATTCCACACACCTTTCACTTCACTGATCAAACCAATGCCTCAAAGTTTCAATCAAAAGCCTCAGCTCCTATCCCAGATGTTTAGGTTTTGAGAAACAAACAGCAATCTTGAACAAGCGTAAAAATAATGTAACAATCAATTGAATTATTGTGGATTCTGAGAAATACAAGCGAAAACCCTAATTCCAGATTTGTCGTCAAAGAAAAGTCTGTTTGACCAATTCCTGAGCCAATCTCAACCCAATAAATGGAAACCCTAAATCTAGACTTGTTGTCAAAGAAAAGTCTGTTTGATCAACTCAAAATCAATGAAAACCCTAATTCTGGATTGACTGATAAAGAAAAGTCTGTTTGACTGATTCTTGGGTCAATCTTGGAAGATCAGGGAAAACCCTGAAGTTGTGATTTCTTGTGAAAAAGGGAGAGCAAAATTTGGGGTACAACACTTATAAACAAAAGTAGTCGGTACAAAGTCTTTAGCCGTCCAGTTACTGGGTCCACCGTTGGTAGTAGGGAAGATCCAGCTATCCATGTCACAATCACCATCATTGTCTTCTAAAGCATTGACCCCATGGTTGCTGATGCGTAAGGGAGGTCCTCCAGCACGAGCACGGCGAACAGCCCTTTGAGCCCCTGAAGAGAAATCTAAACTAAACTTATCAGATTTGTATGGAATGTTAGGGAGTTGGCCCCAAATGGTACACCCACCTTCTTCAGTAACTGCTTTGGTGTCCTTGAGGGAAGCCATTTTCAAGGGAGGTCTAGTGATCTTTGGTAGATTGGTAATAGTATCGGTTGCATCCATGGTCTAAGATACCTCTCTGAAGTTCTGACATGGAGTCTCGATGAACTCGCCATCCATTTCCACATACCTGAAATAATTCAGGTGACTTACCATGTACTCTTCTTCACCATGTACTGTGATAATCTTTCCTTTTACATGGTACTTCATCATCTAATGTAGAATGGACGTGACAACTTCTGCCCCATGGATTCAAGGGCGACCCAACAAGCAAGAATAAGATGGTCTGATATCCATCACGTAGAAGGTGGAGTCAAAGGTCTGAGAACCAACTTTGATGGGGACGTCCACCTCCCCGTGCACCATTCTTTTCGAACCATCGAAAGCCCTTACTACAATGTTGCTGGGCTTCAGGGTCAAACCTTCATAGTCCAATCTGTCCAGAGCCTTTTTGGGCAGCATGTCAATGATGAACCAATATCTACTAGAACACAGGCCAAAGTAGTGCCCCTGCATTCGATGGAGACATGCAGTGCATCATTGTGTTTTCTTCCTCTGGGTGTCAGATCAGCATCAGAAAAACACAAACCGTTATCAACCGTCAAACTGGCCACACAATCTTCAAATTGGTCAGCGGAGATTTCCTGTGGCACATGGGCAGTTTTAAGGAATTTCACCAAAGCTTTTGCATGAGCTTCGGAGCATAATAGTAGGGCTAACATAGAAATATTAAAAGGGGTCTGCCCCAACTGTTCGACCACATTGTAGTTGCTCTTTTTTATTATCTTTAAGATTTCTTCCATTTCCTTCTTGGAAGTCTCTGGAATAGATACTGAATGCGCTTTCGTCTGGACAGGCTCAATCAATATGTCTTTGCCCCGAGTCTCGGCCGACTCCGTGATAGGGGTGGCAACAGGGTTAATCACAGGAATTGCGGTGGTAGTATCAGCAGGCACAACAGTCGGAATGATCACAGGAATAGTAATGGCTTTTTGAGGAGAAATATCATGGGAGAACACTCTTCCACTTCTTGTTATTTTACTGGTCCCAACGAGGTTGCCAATGTAGGAATCAATATTTTCAAAAACTTGGTATTCAACAACCAACAGGTCTTGCTTGATGCCATGGTAGTAGACGTCAGCCCCATAGTTCCAAGGAACAGCCTTGTCCGAGGAGTATGAGATTGGCCCTGGCATAGTGATGATCAGAGGAGCTAACTTTGGAACAGATGTAATCCTGACGGGTCTTTTGGTGGAGACTATGGGAGGATTAGCGGAAATGGTTATGATTGAAACATCCTTACAAGAAACAGTTGTAACGGGAGTCTTCTCAAATAAGATCTCTTTATCATCCATCAGGCACTGAACACCTGTTTTCAATAAATAACAACCAGTCGGTAGAGATAAACATAAGTGACAATCTTCGCCACAGCCCGGAAATAAATCGGCTTTCAACAAGTTCCACTTAACAGTCATGAGAGGAGTAACAAGTTCCTCAACAGAAGTAAAAAAACGTATTATCGTCAACAACATTAACACCACGGTCGTGCTTGGGCATGGGAGCTGTTATAACATTGGGAATCTCGGAAGCGTCAAATTCAATCTCCTTTGCCTCGATAAGGTCTTTCACCTTGTTTTTCAAAGCCCAACTGTCATTTGTATCATGACCTGGACTTTCTGAATGGTAAGCACAACGAGCATTTGGGTTATAGCGAGGAGATGCGGTGTTGGGATACTTGGGAGCTTCCCTCAAGGTAAACAGATTAGATTTCAGTAGGTGAGGCAAAACTTGAGACAAAGTCATATTTATCCGAGTGAATTACCTTACAGGTTTTTCTGCTCTATGCTGATTATTTCGTTGTTGAGTAGTTGCATGCTTGGATATCATAACAGCCTCTACCCTTGGACGGCGCTCGGTTCTGCCCTAATTTTGTTGATTGTAAACAAAACTGACCTCTTTCTTTCCTATGAAAGGTCTCTTTCTCGCACTTGAAGAGGCATCCTTGTGAATCTTGCCACTTCTAATCCCAGCTTACACTCTTTCTCCCGTCAAAATCAATTCAGTAAAGCCAGCTGAGGAGCTTCCAATCAGATGATTAAAAAACGGACCAGATAGGGTACCCAAAAACATATCCACTAACTCCCTATCAGACAGGGGGGTTGGACTCTTCCGGATAAGTCCCTCCACTTCTGAGCATAGTCTTTAAAACCCTCGCTCGAACCCATAGACATACTTTGGAGTTGTGTACGCGTGGGAGCAAGGTCTGCATTATACTGATACTGCTTGTAGAAAGCAGCAGCGAGGTCTTCCCAGTTACGAATATTGGTCCCTTCCAGTTGGTAGAACCACTCTAGTTGAGTCCCGTATAGGTTGTCTTGAAAGAAGTGGACCCATAAGTCCTTGTTTGTAGTGTGAGGCTGAATCTTCCTCACATAAGATCAGAGATGCATCTTGGGATATGAGACCCCATCATTTTTAGCGAACACCAGAACCTTGAACTTTTGCGGGATGATAACCCCAGAAACCAAACCCAGCTCTTCAAAATCCAGCCTAGGTACCTTCTGGATTTCCAATGCATTCAGACGATCTTCCAACTGTTTGTATTTTTCATCGGCCAGAGGATACTGCTCCTCATTATAGTCAATCTCATTATCAGATTCCCTTGTACTGGTCTCTCTCTCTCTTGTTTCCCCTTCTTGATTGTCTCCTTCCTTTGACGAAGATGCTAGCTCTACAACTTGCCTCAATGGTCCTCTGAACCTCCTTCCCAAATTCACCACACCAGCTAGCTTCTTGGGTTTCTTGGTTTTCTATTTAACAATCAGGTATTTCAGTTCCTCTTGCCCCTTGGCCAGGGCCATGATCATTTGTTGAAACTGAGCATTTTGAGTTTTTAGATCCTTCATTGTTTGTTCGAGAGCCATTTCTTTACTGCTGAAATAAACAATGAAGAAGATGAGAAACCTATTATAACCCCTGTTTATGCAATGATATGTATGATATGTGTATGTAATGATTTCAAGGATATCGGGAAATTTAAATTTGTGAACCAAAATGAAACAAAGATTTTATTAGTAGAATTCAAAATACAATTGCCTTTTAGGCGTTCAATTGAAAATTCTAAAAACTAAGAAATCGGGTTTCCTATGGGCGCTTCCTCTTCGTGCCGAGATAGACATTAAGACTTCTTTCCTCGTGAAGTTGCTTTGTGAGCTCCAAAAATTTCCTCTCATGGGCATAGAAATAATCTCTATAGGTATCCCGCTCTTTCTTCGGCTAAATCCAGGATCTTTGCAGTTCTTCAAGATCAGTGGGCATATCAGGATGAAGAACTGTATAGGGAACATCCCCTTCAGTAATGGGCTCCACAATAATTGGTAAGATGGCTATATATGGCATCATAAGGTTCTGAGCACGAGCTCGTATCCATTGGAGATAAGGTTCCATAGGGATAGAAGTCTTTGGCCCCAAAGGCTTGGTGTCAAATCTATTTACCATGCCCCAAGCTCGTATGAACCTCTGACGATACCCTTGAACATTATCCTCAAAGTTAAACACGATGCCCTGGACAAGCATCTCATGAGGACCATCCCTTCGAGCGTAACCAAATTGTCACAGAGCCAAAGAAGGATTATAGGTTATGCCTCCCCTAATGCCGAGTAGTGGGACATTAGGGAACTCCCTACATCGGTCAATAATAAAAATATCTCCCATAGATTGGGAATACCAGAGAATATCCGCGTGAGAAAGTGACATTATCCTTTGCGACCAGCCCAAAACCTCTTCATTCTTCAGTACTATTTTAGGGAGGTGAGAAATAAACCACCTCGAAAGCAATGGCACACAGCACATAAGAATCCCTCTTTTCTTCGTGGTACGAGTGTGGAAGGTATGCAAGATGTATCCGAGTAAAGTGGGCACAGGGTTGCGAGAGAGGAAGACCTTGATAACATTCACATCTATGAGTAAGTCTGGATTAGGGAACAGTACTAACCCATAGATTAGAAGGGCCAAGACCCCCTCAAAAGCCTAGAAGTCTAAATCATCCCAAAATAACTGAGCCTTCTCTATTAAGAACTTGGCTAGAAAACCCTTAACTCCGCTTCTTGTTTCCCAGTTGGATACAATGTCGGACCATTTCAGGTGCAAAGTTGCTGCAATAATCTCTGGCTTTGGAGCTTCTTCCAAACCGGTGAAAGGTAACACATCCAAAATAGGTATACCCAATATTTGAGAGAACTCTTCCATGGTGGGTACCAACTGATAGTCTGGAAAAGTGAAGCAATGGTGGTTAGGGTCAAACAATTGAAAGAGCACCCTCATCATCTTCTCATCAAAACCTGAGGTAACCAGATTGAGAAGTCGACCATAGCTCTTGGTGAATTAAGAAGTCTCAGAAACCCTTGATACTAGCTCTTTGAGTTGAAGAGGTATTCTCACAAAGCTAATTCAGATGGTATTTCTACGAGCGGAAGCCATGATCTGCAAAACAGAACAAAGATAAATTCCCCTAATCCTTGAAATGGTTAGTGTAATGAAGAATGACTGTTTATGATGCATAATGTCATTTTTAGGAAAATTAATCACACACAAGCAAAGCACACAATAGACCTTAGGTTCAAAGGCTTGCATGAGGTTTAAGGTAAGTACCCTCTTGCAGTTTAGTTGGTTTTAAACCTATCCTAGAAATAGTAACCGGGTTCTAAGGAGTCTCAATATCACCGATCTTTCTTTATCGGTATTATTTCAGCTTAACAATCTTTTCTTGCGGCCGAAACATCTCGAAAGTCTGATCTTAATGAGTGTAGTATCGAGTATCAACCGATTCCCAGCTTTACACTGAGACCGGCTATCTCACTACTTTATAATGGCTAAGTTTGTTCAATTAAGGTTCTATGGTTCGTTAGTGTTTCACGACACCATGCGGCGACCCCGTATTCTCCTCAATTCGACACAAGGGATACCGATACCAACCAAAGTGTCACACCAACACAGCTATCGCTTCAACCATATCGGTATATGTCGTACAGTCTCCACGATCTATTGCTGTTTATCTAAAAAGATGCCCCAGATCCGGGTATAGGATCTATACAAGAATACCCCAACAAACCCTCAAAGATAAAGCAGTCAAGGCAAACAAAGAAAGCAATTTTAAAATGATCTATATCCTAAGGTATACCCCAATTTATAATTCTCCCCAATAGAGTCGCCAGTTCTGTGATACGGTGGCAGAACCGACTATGTTATACTGGTTTGCATTTTGTATTTGCAAATGTGCGATAAGCAAGAGTCGCCACCAACTTTTCTTTTATCCAACAAAGGAAATGGTGAAAATAATAGAAAAATACCTTTTTCGAGATTTTGAGTAAGGGGGTAGATTATGGAAAGGGAAGGTGTTATCACCCTTTCCATTCGTGGTTTTTCACTGGCTCTTAGGTACTTGCTCATTTTTGAAAATTTCTTTCGTGTTTGTATGTTTTGTAAAGTTTTGTTTGCTTTATGATAACTCTTGTATCAGTCCCCAAGAGTGTGATAAAGCGTTTTTGAAAAAGAATTTTGAAAGTGTGGTGTGATAATGAATTAGATTTGAGCAAGTACTTAAGAACTATCTACCTACTCAAAAAAGGGCGTTCTTTTCCTCCTTTCCTTTAGATAGTGCTATCCTACTATTAGTGAGTAGGTAGCCTTATCGTCGGATGTTGAGGGACTATCGAAGGGACATTTATGGTCATTGAAGGCAACATGTAAAGATACCTTAGCAATTCGAAGGGACTGTCATCATAGATTCGTAGTCAATATCAAGGGACAAGATCATTTCTCGTAGGCAACTCGAGGGACATTAAGGGACTATGATCTTTATGATGACTTTAATTGAGGGTCTTTTCTAAGAGTATCCCTATGTTCGAGGGACATGACCATTTCCAAAGGCAACCAAAGTGGGGAGATACCCTAGGGGTGCAAGTGTGAACATTGTGCTTTTTTCCAGCTATTTTATCTTGACGTTGGTGATCTAAGATTGATTGATTAGTTCTTGCCATACACGCCTAATTTACCAGCAATTTATATACAGGCATATAATATAGTACATAAAGTAAAAACTACGGCCATTATAGAGCTTCGGGGCAATTACAGCTATATCTGACTGAATATGTAAAGTGCGGAAATTAAAAACCCTAATTAGGCTATTACAAACCGAGCACAGTTACATAATTAAAAAAATAATCGTAGGAAAAATAACGACGCGCAAAAATTAAGATGGGACTACGTTTGAAACCCTAAAAATCTAATTGCTTATTAAAAATATTTTTTTGGTATTTTATGAATTTTTTTTAGATTTAACCTAATTTCTAACTAATTTTTAATTAAAGAAAACAAGTTAAAATTTAATTTAATTAATTTGCAAGAATAAATTCTAAAAAAAAACATAAATCTATTTTTTTTTGTTATTTTTGATGATTTTATGATTAAAAAAATGAATTTAAGAAAATATAAACTAATTAAAAAAGAAAATAAAGTAAATTAAAAAGAAATGGGCCTGGAGTGAGAAACCAAATTGCGGGGGGGGGGGGGGGGGGGGGTGCTGACTGAATTTTCAAGGCCCAAATTAGTTGGCCCACCACTGTGTGAGATCCCATGCTGCTGCATCTGGAAGGTCTATGGTGGGGTTGCACTCAAGAGCGCTGGATCTGGAACAATGAAGATTTGATGGTGATGGTGTAAGGACACATGGTGTGCATGCTAGAGCTTGAAGTGCTGGATCTATATGAAACCTGTTAGAAAAATAAAACTCCAGACCTGGGAATCGAACCCAGGTCTTTCACTTCTCACGCGTTCTTCCTTACCACCCAACCATTCTATCATTCGTTAACATAAATGAAATAAAATAAAATAATATAAAAATCAAGACAGATGTTGACTTGTCCACACGTGCCCTTCAGTGGGGTCCTGAATATTTGAATGGACCAATTGAAAGAAAGGACTGTGCCAGGCATGCACCGGTGAGTCTAACCACCCCTTACGGTGGTCGACTCTTTCTTCTCCGGTGATACCAAAAATTGAAACCTCCAAAATAACATGAATCAAAGCAAGAGATTAAGCTTACCCCCCCCCCCCCCCTAAATCATATGTTGCGAGTTCAATGGTGGTATCAATTTGGCCTAAAAGTCCCTGTATTGTAAGGTTCAAAGGTTTCAGTTTGTGATACCCTAACAATGGCATCTTGTGATTCAAGCATCAAAGCTATCATGTGAAACGTCTAACCTGTTCTAATGGATATCCTGAACATAAATCAACACATCAAACATATCAACAATGCATGAATTATTAATTTTGAATTCACGAAAGCATACCAGTCCGGTGACACTTGAGGAAGAGATTCTGGGCACGATTTGGCTTGAGTAATGGTTGAAACAAGTTCCAGGGAACCTCACGGTGATAATGGAACACCTAGAATGGATTAAGGATGGTTGGATCGTGTGATACAAGTTGCACCTCTCTTTAAGAAATTTTGGAATTTTGCTAGGGTTTGTGGAGCCAGCTGCGCATATGCTTTAGGTATGGATCGTTTGTCTATATGTATGAGACCATATTAGGTCAACAAAAACAGCCATGAGATCAAATATGATCATGTTTTTTAATGTCATGAAGATTTGATCCAAACTTTCCAAAATAAGAAAATATTTCCCTCCTCTTTCTTTATGCGTTTTGACAGCTATTTGTGAGCTTTTTGGGCCTCCAACATGACCAAATGTCCAGCCTTGCACGCCTCATACATCAATCTTGTATTTATTTAATTTATTTTGATTTTATTTGAATAAAAAAAATAAAAAATAAAAAAAATCAAACTTATGCATGGCTGAGTTTATAGGTTCTTGGACATGTTAGGAATAAGTTTTAAACGTGAAAATATGGGCCCATTTGGAAAAAATTCAAGCTTGGTCAATGTTGGCTTCATGCACTTTTCCAAAAATTGGTCAACTTTGGCAATGCATTTCTCTCTCATTTTTAACTCTAAGAGGGTGTTCTTGAACTTTTTAGAGAGCTTAGGATATCCTCTAAACAACCCCTTTGGTTTTATTTCAATTGGATCTTCCATGTTCATGTAAGGAACTTTGACCCAAAAGGTGTTTTTGTTGACCTTTTGAAAGGACTTATAATGTATGAGCTTGTATCTTTTAACTGGTTCATTTCTTGATCTTGAGGGTTGAAGATAAGTTGTAGGGAATTATATTCTCTTCAAAATGAGCTTTGGTGGAAAAATTTATGATAAAGTATGAGAAAGCTATGTCTGGTCAAAGTTTGGTTGACTTTTCCTATAGAAACCCTAATTTGCCATTTTTGAATTTTGATGAGTTATGAGCATTTCTTGAGGAATCATGATCAACCCTTGATAAAATGATGGATATCACTTCAAAATGTTGATGTTTACTAAAAATAATGAAGTTTGACTGTATATAGGCCATAGTTGACTTTTGACCTAGTACAATTGATTTTCAGGCATTTGAGCAGTTGATTGAGCAAACTTGTTGTGCAAGGCATGAAATTTGGCATGGATGATCTTGAGGACCTATTAGGGCCATGTAAAACATTTAAGACCCTTGGATCTCACACATATTTATGAAAATTGAAACCCTAGTTTGAGATTTATTGTCTTAGGAGGAGAATTTGTCTGGTCAATTCTTAGTCATCCTAGGGCAAGTTAGGGACCTCCATGGACATGTCTTGAGTAAAATGAGAGGGAAAATTTTGGGATACAACAGCGTGCCTTCTATTTACAAGGCAAAAGGCCCCTCTCACTAGTCTTCGATTCACAAGGCAAAATGCCCCTATCACTAATCTTCGATTCACAAGGCAAAGGCCCCATCTTCAGCTTGCCTTCAGCACACAAGGCCAAGACTCCTTCAGATTTGCCTTCGATCCACCAGGCAAAAAGCTTTTTTTGATCCACCAGGCAAAAAGCATATTTTAATCCACCAGGAAAAAAAGTTTCCTTCAACCCACAAGACATTGGCTACCTTTGTGCCAGCTTCGCTTAGGCAATAGCCTCCTTTACGCTTGCTTTGACCTGCCTCATCCTAGCATCCATGAGGAATAGGTTACCTTTGTACCAGCCTCGACTCTGCAATGGCCCCTTTGAAACAGTTGTACACACTTCAACATGCATGATATCCCATTCGAAGGACACACCTTAGTGGCCCATTTGAAGAGGGCACAAAGCATACATATGAAAGACACTCAAAAGGTCCATTCGACGAAGGCAATCAAAGGCCCATTCGAAGGGTACATAAAAGTTCCATCTAAAGAACCATTCGAAGGATGTACAAGAAGTCCAATTGAAGGGCATGAACTGAAGGCATTCGAAAGCCATTGATGTCCACATTCATTCAAATTCAAAAAAGACAAATTTCCATGACTTTGGCAAAGTTACAAAACATCATTCATGGCTTTGAAAACACTTGTTTATGGATGTTTAAATCTTTTTTCTCTTTTCTCCTCCCTTCTACTCTATATAAGCAGCATGCTTGCAAGCCAAATGGACGCCTACACAACCTAGAGAGAATTCTACAAATTTTGCAAAAAATTGTCAAAGTTGCAAAATTTTCATCTCCAATTCCAGCCATCATTTGTCCAAACCAAGGGTTCAAACACCTTCCCGAGACTTCCAGGAACTCAACCTAACCATTATTCAAGCAATTTCCTGCCCAGAATCCACGAACCGAAACCATTATTGTTGGTAATTTTCTGGAATTTATATTTGTAATTTCATGATTTATTAATACTTTTCCATGCTTGCTTCATGATCAAGTTAATCTATAGGACAAATCCAATGTATAACATGCAAGAATAAGGGCTAGAATAGGATTGTGCCATTTTTGGGCACGATCTGAGTTTCTTCATCGTATCTCAATAACCAGGGGTTTTCAGGTCAAAAGGACCCCATTTTTGAAATTAGGAGGAAAAATTAAAGGGGGTAGGATCAATTTGGATCTGTGAATCTCATTGTTTTGGCAGGTTGATTTTCCAACCCACCGGAGAAGATGACCGGAGAGTTGACTCCGGTGGGCTGACTCCGGCATAAACTTGTTTCCCTCTTATTGGCCAGTCCAAGTCAGCGTGCGCGTTTTTTTGAATTTCAAATATTTGCGTTTTTTTGCTAATATATTATTATTATTTCATATATATAAACGAATGAAATGGAAGCTCAATTGGCAAGGCAATGTGTATGTGAGGGAGAGGACCTGGGTTCAAGTCCCAGGTCCAGCGTTTTATATTTTTCCTAATATACTCATGCATGTCCCATGCTTCAATGGCTAGGAGCATACTATACGCCTTCAATTTGCAACCACTAGATCATGAGTGGTCTAGATCCAAGGGTTTGAGCTTGCATATCCAGCATAGGCCATCATAGCCAGTCCTCACTGGATCCAAGGACACACCTGGACTCTTTTCAACATTGGGCCTAACCAAATTCAATCTCATACCCCCCAATTTTCTTTTTTTTATCAGACCCATTTTTGTATTCCTTTTATTTATTTTATTTTTCTCTATTAATTATTTAATTAACTAAATAGTCAGAAAAATCATAAAAAATATTAAGTTAGTACTTTTTTTATTAAACTAATTTTGTAAATAAATTAATTAAATTTTAACTATTTTCTTAAATCAAAAAAAGAACAATAAAAAGATTTCTTATTTCATTTCTACTTACTAGGTTTTTAGACGTACTTTTAATTTTCGCACGTTATTTTTTTTCTTTCGCATTTTTATATTATTGTACATGTACACTAGATATAATAGTTAATAGGATTTTATCCGCTTTCTTTATTTTTCTTCCCCCAATTTTTGTACATTATAAATCCCATCCCGGAAGCTATGTAATAGTGTAGGTTTATACTTCTGCACTTTATATTTTGTATATATTTACTGCTAGTAACTAGACATGTATGGCAAGACTGAAATTAAAATGCTAGCAAACCTAAATGCACAAGATAAATACTTAAACTAAACACAATTGCACATATGCACCTCTAGGGTATCCCATTTCGGTTGCCTTCGGAAAATGGTCACAATTCTCGAAACGTGAGAAGTTTTAGTGGTTGTCCTCTAGTTTGAAAGATCACAAGTCCCTCGATGACCCTCTCGAAGTTGCCTTGGTTAAAAGTGATCTTACAACTTTAGGACAATTACTAAAATTTCTTGCCAAGTTGCCTTCGTGACTGTAACGCCCCTTCGATTGTTCCTCATACATCCAACGATGGGGCTACCTACTCACTAATAGTAGGATAGAGTTGTCTAAAGGATAAGGAGGAAAAGAACAAACTTTTTTGAGTATAAGTATATAAGTTCTTAGATGCTTGCTCAAAATAACCTTTTGCACCTACACAAAAAACATTTCAAAATAACTTTAAAAAACATTTGCTTTGTCAACACTCTTGAGGACTGATACAAGAGTTATCATAAAGCGAATAGCCGCACTAAGGCATTTTCAAAACAATTTTCAAAATACACAAAGCACAAGCAATTTTCAAAATGAGCTAGCATCTAAGACACCATAGATAACCATGGATGGAAAGGGTGTTAACACCTTCCTTTTCCATAATCTACCCCCTTACTCAGAATAATCTCGAAAAGATCTTTTTCTGTTCTTTTCACACTTTCCTTAATTTGGATAAAAGAAGAGTCGATGGCGACTCTTGCTTACCGCGACATTTACGAACACAAAATGTAAAACTAGTATTAAACAGTTGGTTCTGCCACGGTATCACACCTGGTATTCAACCTGGCTCTCAAATGTTATACTTGTTAAGAAAAATAATGGAAAATGGAGAATGTGTGTTGGCTATACTAATCTTAATCGGGCATGTTCCAAAGACGCTTTTCCTTTACCTAATGTTGACATGCTGGTCGACAATCCGGTCGACTATAAAATTTTATTGTTTATGGACGCCTACTCGGGCTATAACCAAATCCCAATGGCAATGAGCGACAAGCATTACACTACTTTTATGACCAGCTCGGGCAATTACTACTACAATGTAATGCCCTTCGGCTTGAAAAACACAGGGGCAACGTACCAGCAGATGACGAATAAAGTCTTTCGCAAAGAGATCGGGGATATGATAGAGGTATACATGGACGACATGATCGTCAAATCTTGAACATATATTGACCATGCTTCCCACCTCAAAAAGGTCTTTGCCCAAGCGAGACAATGTAGAATGAGATTCAACCCTGAGAAATGCACCTTCGGGTTAAGGCGGGAAAATTCCTCGGTTTTTATCTGACGAAATGGGGGATTAAAGCCAACCTCGACAAGTTTCGGGAATTCTACGAGCTCCCTACATCTAGCTCGAAGAAATCCATACAAGTCTTAAACGACATGCTCACCTCTCTCTCCCGATTCGTGGTGAAGTCCATACATCATGCTCTTCCATTTTTCAAACATCTGCGCAAAGAGGCGGCCTTCGAGTGGATCGAGAAATATGATCAAGCCCTCCTCCATCTCAAGCAAAGCCTTTCACAACCGCCTGTGTTTTCGCGACCTGAGGACGGGGAAACCATGTTCCTTTATCTGGCCATCTTCGTCGAGGCCGTAAGCGCGGGCCTCGTTCGTGAGACTCCAGACGGGCAAAACCCATTATATTTCACGAGCAAAGCACTTCAAGGGCTCAAAGTCAGGTATCAATAAATTGAGAAGGTGGCCTTGGCCCTCTTCAATGAAATGAGGAGGCTTAGATATTACTTCCCAGCTATAACGCAGTGGGAGAACTGACTTAGGATGTTTTGCGTTTGATCGTAATTCTTGCGGATAGCAAGAGTCGTCATCGACTTTTCTTTTATCCAATAAAGGAAAGGATGAAAAGAACAGGAAAGACCTTTCGAGATTATTTCTTGAGTTCAAGGGGTAGGTTATGAAAAGGGAATGTATTAGCACCCTTTTCATCCATAGTTATCTATGGGTCTTAGTTGCTTGCTAGATCATTACTTTTGTTTGAAAATGTGCTTTGTGGTGGTTTTTGAAAGTATTTGTGAAAGCGCTTTCGTTTAGGCAAACTTTTTAATGATTCTTGTCTTTATAAGAATGTATACAAAGTGTTGGACTTTTGAAAATATTTCATGCTTTGAAAGTGTTTAGTGTGTGTTCAGAAAAGATGTTTGTTTTGAATATAAGCAAGCAACTAAGAATTTTTCTACCTACTCAAAAGTCTTTGTTCTTCTCCTCCCTTCCTTTGATATTTCTATCTTACTATTGGTTGGTAAGAAGCTTTATCTTTGGATGTAGAGGGACGGGCGTGGGTCATCGTATGTATATGATAGCAATGTTGTGAGATATCTTAGCATTTTTCTTGAGGGACTAAGATCATTTGTAAGGCAACATCCGAAGCATCATCGAGGGACTATGGTTTTGTATTTTGATTGTTTTTGCTAAGACGTCTCACATGCATAACATGTCCATTTTCATTTGGAAACAAGTGGAGTTAACCCTAGGGGTGCATGTGTGAATAATGTGTTTGATTTGCATGCATTTAGTTTTTGATTAGGGTTCTATACTTGTTATTTTTATCTTCCCATACAAATCCTACTTTACTAGCATTTATATGAAAGTGATAAATTGCGGAAAGTAAATATTCTATGATATTACAATCATTAGGGGGACGGGGTGTACAAATTTACAAATGGGGATTGCAATAAATTAAAGTCCTAATTATCTATTACAACCATATTGAAATAATGCACAAGAAATGAAATGTAAAAATGGATTTGTTTTGTTTTGGTTAAGAAATGAATAAATTTGCTTAAGAAAATATTTTTAGTCTTTTTATTCTAAAAGAAAGTAAAACAAAGAGTATGAATATAAAGTATTTTTTGGTGGTTTTTATTAATGAAAATAAAAGTGATGATAAAAATAATAAGAGAAAAGAAAATAATCAAAATCAGCGCATTGTTGAAAGGACAGAAATAAGGAGCAAAAGTTCTGACTTCAGATGCGCTGCAAATCAGAAAGAAAATGTTAGCAGAAATGGGGAAGACCAGAAGTTCTGGATCTGGGCGCACTAAAGTTATGGGTTTCCTGGTGTGATCGGTGGATCTGGAACTGACTGTTTAAAGCTGGTTCGCGAAATGTCGCGTAAGCAAGAGTCGCCACCGTCTTTTATTTTCTCCAAATGGAAAGGACAAAAGCACAGAAAAATTCCTTAAAGAGATTGCTCTCGGTTCGGGAGGTAGATTATAGAAAGGGAAGGTGTTAGCACCCTTTCTATCCATGGTTATCCATGGGCTCTTAGATACTTGCTCATTTGTGTTTTCAAAAGGTTTGTTTGCTTTTCAATTGTGGGTTTTAAAAAAAAGTTTCTTTGAAAATTTCAGATCGACTCTTGTGTCAGAGTGTTTGAAAAATTGTTTTGAAAGCTTTTGAAAAGTGTCGGTGTGAAAAGATTTTTGTTTGTTTTTGAAGAGAGCAAGTATCTACGAGAACCTACCTACCCTAAGGAATTCGTCTGTGTAAATGTCCTTTAAAGTAGTGCCATCCCACCATTGAGAGGTAGGTAGCACCACCGTTGGAGGTGTTCGGGTCAATTCGAGTTTGTAGGGACATGGTGATCACCAGAGCAATGGGAAGACACCTTAGAAGCTACCCTCATGACAGGTTCCCGGATCATGAGGACTTACTAAGACATCCTCTACTCGACGATCACCCTTCGAGGCAAGGCAACAGTGAGGCGTACCCTAGGGGTGGTGTGTGCGATTCGTGTGTCGTTTTCATTTGCATTTGTCTTGTCATGTTTATTGGTGTGCTACGCTTGATTTTATTTTTAAGGCCATTCATTCTTGCATGCTTTGTTTAACAGTTAAAATATTGCGAGAAAAATAAATTTAAAGCTATTACAAATGGCGCGGGTCCACATCGCCAAAATTAAACCGGACCCAATTTTGACAGAAAAATAAATAAAGCAAAGTAAAGAATTAAAAAGTGCGAGAGATAATTGTTACAAAGCTTTGGGAGAGATACATGATTATTTAAGCGAGATAAGGTAAATATGCGAAATAAAACAATGAAGAACATGGGCGTTGGACCCTTTTGCAAAATTAAATTAATACGGAATTAAAATTAAAATTAAAAGAGAATGTTTTTGGTATTTTAGTATTTTTAGGAATTTGATGGAAAAAAGAGTTAATTAAAATTAAACTAAAAGGCAAACCCTAATTCTAATAGCTTTTAAATTTATTGTGAAAATATTAAATTGAAATCTAAATTAAACCTAATTTTTATTTATGTACATTTAATTATAAAAAATAAAATAAATATTATTATTGTGAAAAAGAAATATTAAAAGGAATAAAAATTAACTAAACCTAATTCTACATTTTTTAGATTTTTATTATTAAAAGAAAATAAAATCACAACCTAATTAAGCCAAATAATTACATATTAATTTATTTATGAAAATGTTAGAATAAAATAATTTATTACATTTCTATCTTTTTCTGGTTTTTAGGCATTTTTTGTATTTTTTTGTAAAAATAATTAATTAAATTAAACTACAAAACAAATAAATAAATAATTGAAAATAAAATAAAACATAAAGAGAATTGAAAAAGAAATTGCAAACCAGGGGGGGGGGTTCAGGCCCTAAAGTGGAGGTTAAGTTTGTGAAACTCTGGCCCATTTAGTATGGCCTTCTTTGACTTTTTTGCTAGCATGCTGGTGCGTTGACTGGAGTGTAGCGTGTTCATCCATCCTGTGCCTTTGATCTGAATATGCTAGACGCGTGGACGCTTGGATGAGGGAGGCATATGGTACGTCTATGTTACTGAAGCTGCATAGGAATAGTTATGGAAAAATGATAGTGAAATTACACAGACCTGGGACTCGAACCCAGGTCTTGGATGTTGAAGCTATCAATGCTTGCCAGCTGAGCCACTGCAACGCCTTTGTTATATAATAAATGAACAAATAATATAAAAGAAAAACAAGATCAATGCTGGAAAACGCGCGAATTTTTAAACCAACGAATCATGCTTTGCCACGAGGTCTTCTTCCTCGTTTTCCCTGAAACTAAAACATTGAGCAACGGTTTTAAACGCGTTGCCTTAGGCCGGTTTCCAAGAAATAGCGATTAGGTCCTCATTGAACATAAATTAGGCGCGAGGATTGTTTATTGATCGTCCAATCGCGCTGGTTTTGTTTATGGTACTGATGAGTCTTAATTTTACAGCATTATGAAATGCCCAAATCAAAGCTTGTAAAACCCTAAAACATAACAATGGCAAATCTGTATATGGCGCATGAAAACTCAATCAAATAATGTGGTCAGCTTTAGAATTAATCAAGGAATACGAATCAATAAAGAAAACGCAAGAAAAATGCATGAGATTCATGATTCGACCATGGAATTTTTCGTGTAAAGCTGGGCTCAGATATACCTATTCCTGATGCTTTGATGGATGATATGGATTGGAACACGTTCAGAAGTCTTCAAGGAAGCTATTGGAACAAGAATGGAGGCTTGAATCGACCTGTAACAACGATTTCAGTTTTGAGTTCTTTTGATAATTTTCCAAGTTTGCAATGGCCTTTCTTGCGCAGCTTTTAGTCTCCCAGCATTAGGTTTAGGTCTATGCTTATGTATTGAACAGATTAGGTCAAAAAATTCAATCAAATCTCTTTCATTCAATGGTTTTGCAAATTGATTTTCCAAGATCTTTTTCATATCTTTTTCATGCTACTTTGTATCAATTAAGATCAATTCCATCCAAATCTTTCTATATTGGGATATGCACGAAATATTGAGCTCAAAACATGTATAAAAAGATTGAAAAAATTAGGTTAGACATTTTTCACATATTTAATTTGATTTAAATGAATTAATATGAATAATAATTCAAATAAATAAATAAAAAATGAGAAAATACTTCCCTTTGGGCCAAGTGGTCGTGCACATGCTTAGAATGATGAATCATGGAAGAAAAATGGGCCCATTAGCAATTTCAGGTCATTTGGATCAATGTTGACTTTTCAAAATATCCAAAAATTTCCCAACTTCCACAAGGCATAACTTGCTCAATTTTTAAGCTTTTCTCATGTTCTTGGACATTTTGGAAAGGTCTTTGAGTCCTCTAACCAATGCCTTTGGTTCCATGTCATTTTGATTTACCAATCTCAAGTTATGGCCTTTGACTTAAAGTCCCTTTTTGTTGACTTTTGAAAATGACCTATAATGTTGAAATTGATAACTTTTTGTGAGAGCATTTCTTGGACTTGAAGTATGAAGATGAGTTGTAGGAAATGTCCTTCTCTTCAAAATGAGCTTTGGATGGAATTTTTCTGATAATCCATGTGAAAGTTATGCTCTGGTCAATTTCAGTTGACTTTTTCAACTGTCCAAATAAGGAAACTTTTGCATCTTTGATGATTTCTGAGCCAAATTTTGAGAATCATGATCAAGCATTGATCAAATGATGTTTGTGGCTTCAAAATGATAGGTTGACCAAAAATTTGAACTTTTGACTGTCAAATGACCATTTTACCCCTACAGTTGACTGTAGTGCAATTTAGGGTTTTGACTGTGCAATTTTGAACTGAATGCCTTGAAACTTGATATGAGGATGCTTGACCATATTTGTAGGCATATGAGATTTGATTGGGCCTTTGAAAACTTCCTTGTCTTGATCAGAACACAAACCCTAGTTTTGACTGTATAGGAGACCTTTGCACTGGGCAACCCCTGGGGAATTTTGCAGCTTGACTTGGCCATTTCTTGGAGAATATGGGAGGGAAATTTTTGGGGTGCAACAGTTGCCCCTGTTCAATCTTCTTAGACCTGAGGATGCAGATTGGCGGACGTGCCTTTCGTAATCCGAGGGTAGAAGATGATTGGACACTAGAGTGCCCAGAAATTTGCGCTCACATGTTAGCAGTGTGATGGAGGAATGGGCTTATAGATGCCATTTAGAGATTGCTGGGTAGGATGATGGGCTTATAGATTCCATCTGGATGTTGATCGCGTAAGAGATTCCTTAGCGAGAACCTGCATACCTGCAAAAGAAAAAAGAGTACCTGACACGTTGCAGGAGCTGATTTTAGATGCTTGGTATAGATGTGTCCTGACTGGTTACAGGAGCTGAGTTTGGAGCTTCAAACGGCGATGAATGAACCAGGGATGGTTACTGCCTTAGCATGAATGGTAAGAGAACCTTGAGTGATTTTATCTTCAACAACGCTCGTTGAGAAAATCTTGATGGGAATTATTATCTTCGCAGTATCGGAACGAGAACCATAGACTATTATAATCTGAAAGGGAATCACCTCACTCGCCGTCGGAGAGGGAAACATCTGAAAAGGACTTACCACCTCACACACCGTCGGAGAGGGAACCATAAGAGACTATCACCTCACACTCATTATCGGAGAGGGAAACATCTGAAAAGGACTTACCACCTCACACACCGTCGGAGAGGGAACCATAAGAGACTATCACCTCACACTCATCGTCGGAGAGGGAAACATCTGAAAAGGACTTACCACCTCACACACCGTCGGAGAGGGAACCATAGAAGACTATCACCTCACACTCATCGTCGGAGAGGGAAACATCTGAAAAGGACTTACCACCTCACACACCGTCGGAGAGGGAACCATAGAAGACTATCACCTCACACTCATCGTCGGAGAGGGAAACATCTGAAATAACTTCTACTGAGCCTTCATTAGAAAAAATCTGTTGGGAGTCGATTTAGCTGGACTAGAGAAGGCCTTGGACGGGATAACAACAGAGAATCTTAGGGTCGATTAACTGAACCGGTCTAGGTCTTGAAATGTCTTCAATTGGAATAAGTGTCAGAACGTCGCCATGCCTGGGTCACATCCGAACTATATCTGGAAGGAAATCTGGAAGCAGCATCAGAACGTCACCATATCTGGCTTACATCTGAAACTATATCTGGAAGGAAATCTGGAAGCAACATCAGAACGTCACCATATCTGGTTTACATCTGAAACTATATCTGGAAGGAAATCTGGAAGCAGTATCAGAACGTCCCCATATCTGGGTCATATCTGAAACTATATCTAGAAGGAACTCTGGAAGCAGTATCAGAACGTCACCATATCTGGGTCATATCTGAAACTATATCTAGAAGGAAATCTGGAAGCAGCATCAGAACGTCACCATATCTGGTTTACATCTGAAACTATATCTAGAAGGAAATCTGGAAGCAGCATCAGAACGTCACCATATCTGGTTTACATCTGAAACTATATCTAGAAGGAAATCTGGAAGCAGCATCAGAACGTCACCATATCTGGGTCATATCTGAAACTATATCTAGAAAGAATTGCGATAGTTGATAGTAATCATTTTTGTATTGATCTTTTTCCTGAAAAGGCAAAACATAATTGTATGCAAAATCATGATGCATGAACTGTATGTCTTCAAAATTAATGAGATTCGTATGATATGATGCGTCTATGCATGCTATAATGATGTATGTGATGTTTTATGTATGTTCTTGTCTAGGAAAGTGAATCCTTGACGGGTGCCAGGAAGTCACTCCTGGGCTGATGTTGAAGAATAAGCTTTCACTTCCGCTGGGGATGATAACTGCAAGAATACCGGTAGGAGAAGATGACTCTGTTGCGGAATAAACTTGGCAAATGGAGGATTCTGCGGGGAGAAAAGATACTCTAGCGACCATGCTGGGAAGCAATACTCTGTGGGAAGAGGGATGCCTTGCTGCGTGTTGATAGTAGTTTGCTGGGGATAGGAAGACTTTGTCGATGACGCTCCTTCCGTGACTTTTGGCTGAGGATAACCCAGTTATATCCTGTTGAGGAAATAACTCTTTAAATCAAGCCGGACGACGCGTTCGTGCTCTGTGAGGAGGGTAAGCTTCCAGAATCTACTGGGGGTAAACTTTTTGCTTGGGGAGATAAATTCCAACTTTCCTGGGGAATCTGGATTGGACTCTCCTGGGGAAGTATTGAACTGTATTGGTTATGTTCTTCAACGGAACCTACCTTGATACCTTGGAGGATAGAACAATCAGATTGCTTAGACCGCTCTTTATTGCCCCTGTTTCTATGGGGGGAGAGGGAGACCTGTGAGGCGCTGATAGCTGTTGATGGACAAACCTTCTTCTGGTAGGCAGGTGGCAAGATGACAGGACATAGTCGTATGCTTTGATCCCTAACTTTTGCCTGGACCGCCCTTTCGGGTTTTCAGTCCACCGGGATACCTATTTTTGCTCAAGCCGCCTTTTCAGGTTTTCGACTTGCCGGGTGTACAGATTTTTTCCATTTCATCCCTTCATTTTGCCCGAACCCTTTTGGTTCGCCGGGAAGCCCTTATTTTTGCCTAGGTGTGTCAACCTAGCGGGTCTTTGATTTTGCGTAGTATTTTCCGACTATGTCCACGCTCTCAGAATGTAGGGAGTTTCCCCTAGCTGCTTGTGTTGCCATATTACCAGAAGGTGTATGATCGTGCAAGATTCGTTTCTGGAGTGCCCCACGTGACTCGGGCAGAGATTTGCCCCAGGCTTTTTGGCCTTTTGAGAGATTCTCTGGATCTTGACTTAATTGCCCCAGATGATAGACCATGATCATGCCGTGCCCCTTGATTGGAGATACTCTTGTTCATTGGACTTTCGTCATGCGAATTTCTATGCTGTTCAAACAAAAAGTCATATGCAAACAAAGTTATGTTAAAAATGCAAAGCTTATGTCTGTCTCGAAGATTTTGAAAATGCATTCTTTTTTCATAAAACAAGTGAATGTTTGTAAAACGTGATGTCGACCTGTATTTACCGTAGGCCTTAAGGAGTCAGGATACCTTTCGTAACAGTATGCTTTCGAACTAACCCATGCTTCAGCTAGGACTTTTGAGGGTTATAACGTGGCCTGGTTCACGGTTTAAGAAACAAAGGATAAAGGCTCAAATTATTTGTACCCACCCGCTCTTCGTGATGTTCTCCAAACCTAAACTCAGTTGATCGTGCGTTAGACCTTGCTTGAGTCTTTGCTTTGATGTTCCAATAATGGTTCAGATGTTGATAACTTATTTTGCATAGGCAGTCATTCCTTTTTTGTTGAGGGTTGGTAAGACCTCTTTCTTGTCTGATTTTTTTTTGTTATCCCTTTCCTTTTTTTTGCCTGAACTGTTTCCTTTTTTGGAATTACAGTCAGCGGGATGCCCCAGTTTTGTAAGTCTCCTTCATGGATTTCGACTTAATGGGTTTTTTAATTTGAGAAGTAATGACTGCCTTTCTTTATTGAATATTCGGAACCATCACTGTCTTCCTTTGTTTTGTAACGACCTTTTTGGTGCCGTTTGTTATGCACTTGGATCAACTGAGAGACTACCCTGCCCCAGGTTATGATTACGGGTTTTAATTTTCGAAAAGAAAAACTCCTACTTCTTTGGCTCGAAGGGGTTGACGAGGGATTATCTTCCTTATAACTCCAGTGTTTAGGGATTGAAACAATGCCTGTACCTCATCAGCGGGGTCTGTTCAAAAGCATACTGTAAGGATCGTGGTATCGTTTTCGTCATCCTCCCTCAAGAGGCTCAGAATTATTAACCAAGAGTTGATCATCAGAAAAAATATGAAAAGAATTTTGAATATAATGAAAACAATTGTATTAATTCCCAAAACAGACATATGCGATGCATTAATAGAATAAAAGAGTTTGCTATGACATTAATTGTTTATATAAGCAAAGAAAAACACAACTCAGAAATTCAAATAAACAAAAGGTCTTCAACGATTGGGTAACGGAGCAGTGATTATGTTCGGAGTCTCAGGCACTTCAAACTGAATCTCCCCGGCGTCGATCATGTCTTGAATTTTGTTCTTGAGAGGCCAGCAGTTGTCCGTAGTATGCCCCGGGCTATCAGAATGATATGCGCACCTATCGTTGGGATGATAGTTAGGCGCCGAAGTGTTCGGATTCCGAAGGGGAGCCCTTAAGGTGATCAGCCCTGCCTTCAACATTTGTTGTAGTGCTTGATCCAGCGACATGTTGAGTTTGGTATACTGTCGTTTCTCCTTGCGCTGCTGCCCCTGTCCTTGTTGAGCAGGTCCAGGATTGGAGATCTGGATTGCCCCTACCTCATGACGGCTCTTTTTACCGTGCACAGCATTGGATTCTTTTTTTCCATGATGAGGCTTTTTATCAGAAGGTGCAGCCTCTTGAATTTTCCCAGACCGGATGCCAGCTTCTATTCTCTCTCCAGTCAAGATAAGATCTGTGAATCCAGCAGACGAATTCCCAATTAGGTGGTTGTAGAACGGACCAGACAGGGTCCCCAAGAACATATCAACAAGTTCCCGATCAGTCAGAGGTGGTTGTACCCTTCCAGCAAGATCCCTCCATTTCTGCGCATATTCTTTAAAACCTTCACTTGATCCTAACGACATACCCTGGAGTTGGGTACGCGTAGGAGCAAGGTCGGCATTATATTGATACTGCTTGTAGAAAGCAGTAGCCAACTCCTCCCAGTTACGAACCTTGGTCCCATCTAGCTGATAGAACCATTCGAGATGAGTCCCTGAAAGACTCTCCTGAAAGAAGTGGATCCACAAATTCTTGTCCACCGTATATGGTTGAATCTTCCGAACATAGGACCTGAGATGTAACTTGGGACAAGACGCCCCGTCATACTTGGTAAAGGATGGTGCTTTGAACTTCCGAGGAATAATCACACCAGTTGACAAACCCAGATCTCCAAAATCCAGCCCAGGTACCTGTTGGATCTCCATAGCATTCAGCCTATCCTCCAACTGTTTGTACTTGTCTTCGGCAGGAGGGTATTGTTCGTCGTTGAAATCTGTCTCGTTGTCGGAGACCACTGGACTAGGCACCTCTCTCTCATGGTGACTGTTTTCCCTCACAGATGGAGTAGTCCTCTCAGTTTCAGTCTGCGGTGTATTCCCAGATCTGCGTCTAGGGCTGAACAAAACAGTCCTCTTCTTCTTCTTTTCCTTCTTCAAGAGGAGAGCTTTAAGATCTTGTTGCCCCTGGGTCAAGTTCATGATCAACCCTTGGAACTGGGCGTTCTGAGCCTGGAGGGCCTTGATAGACTGCTCAGCTGATGATTCAGGATTCATGACGATCGGCTGAAATAAACAGCGAAGAAGGGTAAGCAACCTGTCAAAGGGATACCTGTAATGCAATGAGATGTATGACATGCATGCAATGATTTCAAGGATCTCGCGGGGTAAACAGAGAAACTTGTTAGAGTTGAAAACCGGTAACTTGATTGAAGAAACTTCCTGTTGTAGAAAATCCTTCTTCAAGGGTCAAAGGCTCACCATATCCAGTGGGTCATAGCCCCTGACATCTTTGGCTAGAGGAAAATAAATCCTCTTTGCCTTTTGCTAGATGTTTGATTCATCATGACCTGCATCACAAGCCCTTGAGATCCTTGAAATGGGTTAGGATGTATGCAATGGTATGATGTCATGCTATGCATGGGGTAATGTGAGTAACCCTGTTATGAGTCCCAATTAAGGACTATAAACAACCCTGCAAGAAATTTAGTACCCTGTTATGAGTCCCAATTAAGGACTATAGACAAGACCTGCAAGAAACTTAGTACCCTGTTATGAGTCCCAATTAAGGACTATAAACAAGACCTGCAAGAAACATAGTACCCTGTTATGAGTCCCAATTAAGGACTATAAACAAGACCTGCAAGAAACTTAGTACCCTGTTATGAGTCCCAATTAAGGACTATAAACAAGACCTGCAAGAAACAAGTGTCAGGTAACAAGCACGCATATAGTCAAGTACGAAGGCACACAAGTCACACAAAAGAGCCCTTAGGGTTTAGGCCAGCATGAGGTCTGGGGTACTACCCTCTTGAAGTTGGTGGGTTCAACCTGTCCTAATCAAAGTAACCGGGTTCTAAGGTTCCCAATATCACGGGATTGCTTTCATTGTTCATCGTTTCGATTTAGCCACTGAACTGGCGACCGAAATATTCCAGGAAAGCAACCCTCAATTGAGCGTAGTATCGAGTATCAACCAACCTCGGACTGCACCAAAGTCAGTTATCTCACTACCCTAAAGAGGCCAAGATAGTTCAATTAAGGTTCCTAAGGTCTGTTGATGCTTCACGACACCACGCGGAGGCCCCGTACTCTCCTTGACTGAACTCAAGGGTTACCGGTACACACCAAAGTGCCACATCAATGTAGCAGACTGTTTCAACCATGTCGGTATACCCCGCACAGTTCCCTCACAGCCTTGTTGCTACTTTCTAAGAAAGGTATCCCCAGATCCGGGTTAGGATCTATAGAACTCCCAAGCAACCCACAATAATAAAGCAAGCAAAGCAGACAATTGAAAACATAGTTATGACCTAGCCCTAAGGTACACCCCACTTTAAGTTTTATCCCCAGCAGAGTCGCCAGTTCTGTGATCGGTGGATCTGGAACTGACTGTTTAAAGCTGGTTCGCGAAATGTCGCGTAAGCAAGAGTCGCCACCGTCTTTTATTTTCTCCAAATGGAAAGGACAAAAGCACAGAAAAATTCCTTAAAGAGATTGCTCTCGGTTCGGGAGGTAGATTATAGAAAGGGAAGGTGTTAGCACCCTTTCTATCCATGGTTATCCATGGGCTCTTAGATACTTGCTCATTTGTGTTTTCAAAAGGTTTGTTTGCTTTTCAATTGTGGGTTTTAAAAAAAAGTTTCTTTGAAAATTTCAGATCGACTCTTGTGTCAGAGTGTTTGAAAAATTGTTTTGAAAGCTTTTGAAAAGTGTCGGTGTGAAAAGATTTTTGTTTGTTTTTGAAGAGAGCAAGTATCTACGAGAACCTACCTACCCTAAGGAATTCGTCTGTGTAAATGTCCTTTAAAGTAGTGCCATCCCACCATTGAGAGGTAGGTAGCACCACCGTTGGAGATGTTCGGGTCAATTCGAGTTTGTAGGGACATGGTGATCACCAGAGCAATGGGAAGACACCTTAGAAGCTACCCTCATGCCAGGTTCCCGGATCATGAGGACTTACTAAGACATCCTCTACTCGACGATCACCCTTCGAGGCAAGGCAACAGTGAGGCGTACCCTAGGGGTGGTGTGTGCGATTCGTGTGTCGTTTTCATTTGCATTTGTCTTGTCATGTTTATTGGTGTGCTACGCTTGATTTTATTTTTAAGGCCATTCATTCTTGCATGCTTTGTTTAACAGTTAAAATATTGCGAGAAAAATAAATCTAAAGCTATTACAAATGGCGCGGGTCCACATCGCCAAAATTAAACCGGACCCGATTTTGACAGAAAAATAAATAAAGCAAAGTAAAGAATTAAAAAGTGCGAGAGATAATTGTTACAAAGCTTTGGGAGAGATACATGATTATTTAAGCGAGATAAGGTAAATATGCGAAATAAAACAATGAAGAACATGGGCGTTGGACCCTTTTGCAAAATTAAATTAATACGGAATTAAAATTAAAATTAAAAGAGAATGTTTTTGGTATTTTAGTATTTTTAGGAATTTGATGAAAAAAGAGTTAATTAAAATTAAACTAAAAGGCAAACCCTAATTCTAATAGCTTTTAAATTTATTGTGAAAATATTAAATTGAAATCTAAATTAAACCTAATTTTTATTTATGTACATTTAATTATAAAAAATAAAATAAATATTATTATTGTGAAAAAGAAATATTAAAAGGAATAAAAATTAACTAAACCTAATTCTACATTTTTTAGATTTTTATTATTAAAAGAAAATAAAATCACAACCTAATTAAGCCAAATAATTACATATTAATTTATTTATGAAAATGTTAGAATAAAATAATTTATTACATTTCTATCTTTTTCTGGTTTTTAGGCATTTTTTGTATTTTTTTGTAAAAATAATTAATTAAATTAAACTACAAAACAAATAAATAAATAATTGAAAATAAAATAAAACATAAAGAGAATTGAAAAAGAAATTGCAAACCAGGGGGGGGGGGGGGGGGTTCAGGCCCTAAAGTGGAGGTTAAGTTTGTGAAACTCTGGCCCATTTAGTATGGCCTTCTTTGACTTTTTTGCTAGCATGCTGGTGCGTTGACTGGAGTGTAGCGTGTTCATCCATCCTGTGCCTTTGATCTGAATATGCTAGACGCGTGGACGCTTGGATGAGGGAGGCATATGGTACGTCTATGTTACTGAAGCTGCATAGGAATAGTTATGGAAAAATGATAGTGAAATTACACAGACCTGGGACTCGAACCCAGGTCTTGGATGTTGAAGCTATCAATGCTTGCCAGCTGAGCCACTGCAACGCCTTTGTTATATAATAAATGAACAAATAATATAAAAGAAAAACAAGATCAATGCTGGAAAACGCGCGAATTTTTAAACCAACGAATCATGCTTTGCCACGAGGTCTTCTTCCTCGTTTTCCCTGAAACTAAAACATTGAGCAACGGTTTTAAACGCGTTGCCTTAGGCCGGTTTCCAAGAAATAGCGATTAGGTCCTCATTGAACATAAATTAGGCGCGAGGATTGTTTATTGATCGTCCAATCGCGCTGGTTTTGTTTATGGTACTGATGAGTCTTAATTTTACAGCATTATGAAATGCCCAAATCAAAGCTTGTAAAACCCTAAAACATAACAATGGCAAATCTGTATATGGCGCATGAAAACTCAATCAAATAATGTGGTCAGCTTTAGAATTAATCAAGGAATACGAATCAATAAAGAAAACGCAAGAAAAATGCATGAGATTCATGATTCGACCATGGAATTTTTCGTGTAAAGCTGGGCTCAGATATACCAATTCCTGATGCTTTGATGGATGATATGGATTGGAACACGTTCAGAAGTCTTCAAGGAAGCTATTGGAACAAGAATGGAGGCTTGAATCGACCTGTAACAATGATTTCAGTTTTGAGTTCTTTTGATAATTTTCCAAGTTTGCAATGGCCTTTCTTGCGCAGCTTTTAGTCTCCCAGCATTAGGTTTAGGTCTATGCTTATGTATTGAACAGATTAGGTCAAAAAATTCAATCAAATCTCTTTCATTCAATGGTTTTGCAAATTGATTTTCCAAGATCTTTTTCATATCTTTTTCATGCTACTTTGTATCAATTAAGATCAATTCCATCCAAATCTTTCTATATTGGGATATGCACGAAATATTGAGCTCAAAACATGTATAAAAAGATTGAAAAAATTAGGTTAGACATTTTTCACATATTTAATTTGATTTAAATGAATTAATATGAATAATAATTCAAATAAATAAATAAAAAATGAGAAAATACTTCCCTTTGGGCCAAGTGGTCGTGCACATGCTTAGAATGATGAATCATGGAAGGAAAAATGGGCCCATTAGCAATTTCAGGTCATTTGGATCAATGTTGACTTTTCAAAATATCCAAAAATTTCCCAACTTCCACAAGGCATAACTTGCTCAATTTTTAAGCTTTTCTCATGTTCTTGGACATTTTGGAAAGGTCTTTGAGTCCTCTAACCAATGCCTTTGGTTACATGTCATTTTGATTTACCAATCTCAAGTTATGGCCTTTGACTTAAAGTCCCTTTTTGTTGACTTTTGAAAATGACCTATAATGTTGAAATTGATAACTTTTTGTGAGAGCATTTCTTGGACTTGAAGTATGAAGATGAGTTGTAGGAAATGTCCTTCTCTTCAAAATGAGCTTTGGATGGAATTTTTCTGATAATCCATGTGAAAGTTATGCTCTGGTCAATTTCAGTTGACTTTTTCAACTGTCCAAATAAGGAAACTTTTGCATCTTTGATGATTTCTGAGCCAAATTTTGAGAATCATGATCAAGCATTGATCAAATGATGTTTGTGGCTTCAAAATGATAGGTTGACCAAAAATTTGAACTTTTGACTGTCAAATGAGCATTTTACCCCTACAGTTGACTGTAGTGCAATTTAGGGTTTTGACTGTGCAATTTTGAACTGAATGCCTTGAAACTTGATATGAGGATGCTTGACCATATTTGTAGGCATATGATATTTGATTGGGCCTTTGAAAACTTCCTTGTCTTGATCAGAACACAAACCCTAGTTTTGACTGTATAGGAGACCTTTGCAATGGGCAACCCCTGGGGAATTTTGCAGCTTGACTTGGCCATTTCTTGGAGAATATGGGAGGGCAAATTTTGGGGTGCAACACCTGGGAATAAAGGAAATCCTAGAAGTTCTGATGTCACTAGAAGGTCAGAAACTCTGATTGCTGAAGGAGCCTGGAAATTCTAATGCAGCTGGGAACCTAGAAGTTCTAATGTTACTGACAAGCTAGAAGTTCTGGTAATGGGTAGGTGAGGTTTCAATGCTGCTGGATGGGGATATCTAGAAGTTCTGGTCCAGGGTCACTATTTTGGAGAACAAATGGGAGGGGTTTTATCTAGAAGTTCTGGTCCAGGGTTATTGTTTAACAAATAATGAGGTAAAAATGTCAGAAAATAAGCATAAGAAGGTGTTTCTAGGGCTAGAACTCAGGTCCCTTAACACTAATATCTTATATGCACACTCTCTACCACTGGGGTGTATATATATCTGGTATTAGAAGTAAAAACATGAACATATATTACAAATTAAGCTCTAATGATGAACTTCATATCATTCTCCATGCCAACCAGAGCATCTGCAACTTAGTTATTCCTCAACAAAAAATGAAGAATGCAAACATAGAAGTTATGGTAGATTTCATTATGGTTTCAGAAATATAAAGCATCAGAATTGTAAATATAGCTAGCATGAATTTGATTAATTCTAATTCTGAAGCATAATTTCCTCTAGAAATTCTGATATGAAATTCTCTCTACTCAAGCAAAAATACATGAAATTCATAAATATGTACATAATCAGAGTCATGATGTCTACATTATATCTTTGGAAGTGCAAGCCTAACAATGCCTAAATAAGGAGATAAAAGTCAGAAGAAAACTTACCTTGCGGCTGGAAGTTGGTTCTGTGAATTAGAGCCCGATTTAGGTTGTTGTGATGTTCTGGTCAGCTTCCTCAAGTTCTTAAAAAGCTGAAGCAATCCTTAACTTGAGTTGTGGATGGCTGAAATGTTCTGGAGCAGCCAAGGAGTAAAGTTCTGATTTTTGAGATGGAGACTGATGAAGAACGTGTTACAGTCAGAAAATATAAGTTGGGACGACTTCTAAATGTATATCAGAAGTTGTGTGGGTGATTTGGTTAGGATATGCACAAGGAAAATTAAAGCTTGGATGCAAAAACCAGAAATTAGCAAGTTTTTTTGTTTATGTTTGCAGTTTCAAGTTCTTTGAAATTTCAGCAAAGTTTCAAGGCTTTTTTCTCAAATTCTCCCCTTTTAACAATTGTAAATGAAGTTCAATTTATAGGCAAAGGATTTAGGAGCTTGGAGAAACCAAGAGTACAGCCATCATGTGTTATGGCGCTGACTTGTTCTTGAAGCAAGTTTGGACAAGTATGGTTCAAGGAAAAATAGAGTGGTTAGCAGCTTTTAGTCGTGCCTAATCTGATTTTGTAAGCATGATTTATGGAAAATTACCCTCAGAAGAAAAAGTAAAGCATGGGCCCAGCATAAACTTTGTACAAAAGTTTGCTTTTCAAGGACAACAATGGTACTTCTATGTCACACGTGGGGAAATCCTTTGGATAAAGACTCAAAAGTGGGTGTGAGAATTAAATGATGATGAGACTTATCAAAACAGAATACCTGCAATATGAGATTATGCATCATAACTTAAATTTGGATCAGAAGTTCAACATCAACGTGATTTAGAACAAATATCCAACTTCTGGTGTTTGAATCTCCCTGCTCCAGCATGTTCTGAAGGAGTTCTCAGACTTTCTAGAAAGCTTGTAACATGCTTTGAAACCTTCTTTGAATTACTCTTGCAAATTCTGATTGAACCTAAGTGAAAACTGGCCCAGAAGTTCTAACTAAATTCTGTCTTGAAAATGCCCATAATTTACTGAGTACTTCAGTTTTATGGACGTGTCTTTAAGGATTTATAACTTGAAATCCTAGCATTTCTGGGAGAAGTTCTGTTTTGCAATGTCTTAGATCTCATTGAAATCTACAACTCTTGTGCCAGAAGTTCTTCAAGAATCAGCTTGCATCATGATGAAAATCTGGCAAGAAGTTCCGATTTTATCATCTTTTCTTAGCACTTGGAAAAATTTCTAAGTGTTTGGAATTTTGACTTTTTCCAAAGTAATTTTGAATTTCGATTTTCTTAATGAACCAAACTCCATATTCTAAAATGTATTGATGGAATATGATTCTTGAAACTTGGTTTTGATCCAAAAGTCAAAGTTTGACTTTCAGTGTGCAATTGACCATTTTGCCCTTGTGCCAATTCAAACCCAAATTGATGTATCGATACTGCAAACTTGATGTCATGGGAGATTTGGGGAGGAAATTCTTGAGAAATGAGAGGGAAAATTTGGGGCACAACACTAGCGCACACGATCATCATACGAACATACCAAATCGTAAGACAACTCCTATGTTGACCAGACATGGCAGGTCTAATGCTAAAATGGTCCTTGGAGATCTCGGAGTTCGACATCCAGTACGAGAGCATGAAGGCCCTCAAATCCCAATCACTGGCCGAATTCGTTGCAGAGATGACCATTCACGATCCCCCATAGGGAAGAAGCACAAGTGGACCATCTTTGTGGATGGAGCTTCTAGCTCGACAGGGAACAGAGCGGGAATCCTCCTCGAGAACAAGGAAGGAGTCGTGATCGAACACCCCCTCACCCTTTCTTTTCCAACATCGAACAATCAAGCCGAATATGAGGCCTTACTTGCCGGATTAAGACTTGTCAGGGATTTGGGTGCCCGATAGATACAAATTTTCATTGAGGGATTTTCTAAGTTGGTGCTACTAGTAACTCAAATGACTCGAAAGGGCCAGGTCTACGTGTGGGATGTTGTATGCGAAGAAAGTTTTGTATAACGGAAAAAGAGATTGATGACTGCTCCGGTATTGGTTTTGTCTAATTCGAGTGAGTCATTTGTAGTGTATTATAAATGTGTCTAATATGGGACTTGGTGGTTTGTTGATGCAAAACAGACAAGTTGTTGCTTATGCTTCTAGTTAGTTAAAAGTTCATGAGAGGAATTATCATACGCATGATTTAGAGTTAGCAGTGGTGGTGTTTATGTTGAAGATTTTGAGAAATTATCTTTTGGTTCTAGGTTTGAGGTGTTTAGTGATCATAAGAGTTTGAAGTATTTGTTTGACCAGAAGGAATTAAACATGAGATGGAGAAGGTGGCTTGAATTACTGAAGAATTATGACCTTGATTTGAGTTACCATCCTGGTAAAGCAAATGTAGTAGTTGATGCTTTGAGTGGGAAATCTGTTCATATATCAATGCTTATGGTTCGAGAATTGGAGATGATCGAACAATTTCGAGATATGAGCTTGGTGTGTGTAGAAACTCCTGATAATGTGAAGTTCTATATGTTAAAGATGACTAGTGGTATAATAGAGGAACTTCGAGAAGGTCAGAAGTTTGATTTGAAGTTGGTTGATCAATTGAATTTAATTAACCAAGGTGAAGGAGATAAGTTCATAATTGATGAGAATGGTGCGATGAGGTTTGGTGATAGAGTGTATGTTCCAGATGTTCCAAAACTTAAGAATAGTATTCTTGAGGAAGGACATAGAAGTGGATTTAGTATTCATCTAGGTGCTACGAAAATGTATCAAGACTTGAAGAAGTTATTTTGGTGGCCAAGTATGAAAAAGGAAATTGTTAATTTTGTTTATGCTTGTTTGACTTGTCAGAAGTCGAAATATGAGCATCAGAAGTCGATGGGTATTATGCAACCGTTGAGTATTCCCAAGTGGAAATTGGATATTGTTTCCATGGACTCTGTGACGGGATTTCCAAAGACTGTTAGAGGCAATGATTTGATTTAGGCAATAGTTGACAGGTTGACTAAGTCAATGCATTTTCTGTCGATGAAGATCGAGCATCCGGTGGAGAAGCTAGTTGAGATGTGTTGTACCCCAAAATTTGCCCTCCCATATTCTCCAATAAACTGCCAAGCCAAGCTACAAAATTCCCCAAGAATTGCACAATGCAAAGGCCTCTATACAGTCAAAACTAGGGTTTGTGTGTTGATCAAGAAAAGGAAGTTTTCAAAGGCTCAATCAAGTCTCATATGCTTACAAACATGGTCAAGCATCCTCATATCAAGTTTCAAGGCATTCAGCTCAAGATTGTACAGTCAAAACCCTAGATTGCACTACAGTCAACTGTAGGGGCAAAATGGTCATTTGGCAGTCAAAAGTTCAAATTTTTGGTCAATACATCATTTTGAAGCCACAAACATCATTTGATCAATGCTTGATCATGATTCTCAAGATTTGGCTCAGAAATCATCAAAGATGCAAAAGTTGCTATATTTGGACAGCTGAAAAAGTCAACTGAAATTGACCAGGGCATAACTTTCACATGGATTATCAGAAAAATCCCATCCAAAGCTCATTTTGAAGAGAAAGACATTTCCTACAACTCATCTTCATACTTCAAGTCCAAGAAATGCTCTCACAAAAAGTTATCAATTTCAACATTATAGGTCATTTTCAAAAGTCAACAAAAGGGGACTTTAAGTCAAAGGCTATAACTTGAGATTGGTAAATCAAAATGACATGGGACCAAAGGCATTGGTTAAAAGACTCAAAGACCTTTCCAAAATGTCCAAGAACATGTGAAAAGCTTAAAAATTGAGCAAGTTATGCCTTGAAGAAGTTGGGAAATTTTTGTGAAATGGCAAAAGTCAACTATCTTTGAAAATCCAATTTTTGACAAAAGGGCCCCATTTTTTTCACTTGGTTCATCCTTGTCATGCCACACACGTGTCCCATGATTAGTTTCAAGACCAAATATTGATTTTTTTATTTTATTTAATTTTTGATGATTTAATTCATTTTAATTCTTTGAAAATTCAAATAAAATTTAAAAACCAATGGAATAATGTCAAATGAACTTGGACAATTTCTATGTACCATGAACCAACTCAAGAAATCAGGCTAGGGTTCATTTGCACACTAAGTCTAGGTTTTGGCTAAAAAGAAGGAAACTTGGTTAATGGAGGAAACCCTAAGACCAATTCTCTCACAAGCTTGAATTAAGGTGAGTTAGCAAGCCAATTCCACTCCAGCATAATCACTAAGTCAAACCCTAGGCCTAAGACATTATAAGCTGCGCTCAAACAAGCATTGGGGGATTGAAAATTTTGGACAAAAACACAAAACTGAAAACTAGTTTAGAGAGAATTTTAAGCCTTGATTCAGATACCATTAGCATCCTGAGGCAATTCTGAGCGCATCTCCATCCCTAACATCAATCAAAACACCCTGAAACGGTAGCTACAAGTCCAACTATGAAGCAAAAAAATTTCAAATCGCATAGCATAATCCAAGCATTCTTTTGCATTTTTCTTTGTGGGTTCTCGCTCACAGTGATGTTTCCATGCTAACCAATATGTTCAATTACGTTTTTGTATCATACATGCGCTTTTACCATTGTTGAATTTCTAGGTTTTCAGGATTCAAAATTAGGGGTTCCTAAAATAAGCAAAATTGAACGTTCCCAACACCATGGTTGTATTCAGGGCATGGAGACGAAGAAGAATGTTACCTCGCGCCTAATTTATGTTGAGAAACGAGCTAATCGTTATTTTTTGTAAACTGGCCTAATGCAACGGGTTAAAACCGTTGCTGTATGCTTATGTTTCAGAAAAAATAAAAGAAGAACGAAGATGATGATGTGGTGGCATGCAGGGATTGGGAGGTTTAAAATTTCGCGCGCCCTCTCCAATACGCGTTGGTTTTAGTTTTTGTTATTTATTAATCATTATATATTAATTGAAACTCAATTGCTTCAGTGGTACAGATGTTACTCTTGCATTGCCTAAGACCTGGGTTCAAGTCCCAGGTCTGAATAATTCTCATATTATTTTTCAATTTGAGTTCACATGCAGCGCTAACATTGAGGCCTACCATACACTTCAACATCAGCTCATCCACGCGTCCCAAGAGGTCTATCAAAGGGTCCAGAACAAAGGCACATGGTGGACGCCAGTCAACATGCCACACCTGAGTGGAAAAGTCAACAAATTGCCAGCAAATGGGCCAGGCTTTTCAAATCCACACCCCCTGGTTTGCTTTATCATTTTTATTTTTATTCTTTCTTTAATTTTTTCCTTTTATTTCTTTTTGCTATTTATTTAATTCATTATTTTTTTAACAAAATACAAAAACATTCAAAAATCAGAAAAAGACCAAAAATGATAATTTTTATATTATAATTATTTTCATAAAAAATACATGTAAATATTTAGATTTAATTAGGTATTCAACTTTAATTCCTTTTAATAAAAATCAAAACAAAAACATAGAATTAGGTTAATGACTTTTTCCTTTTAACTTTCCTTGTTTTTTGCCATAGTATTAGTGTTTTTCATAATTAAACTAGGGTTGCATTTTAGGTTAGATTTTAATTCTTTTAATAACTAAAATCCAAAAAAATAGAGTTTAGGTTTAATAACTTTTTATTTTCTTTTTTTTAATTTTCCTTTTTTCAGAATAATAATATTATTTATTTATTTTCATAAATTTAAAAATGCACATAAATTAATTTAGAATTAAATTAGGTTAAAAGTCAATATTTTCATAATAAACTTAAAAGACATTAGAACTAGGATTTTAATTTTAATTAATTTTTCTTTTTTTCTTTTAAATCTAAAAAACACAAAAATACCATTTTTCATTTAATTTTAATTTTAGATAACTTAATTATTTTAATTCTTTTAAAGGGTTCAACGCCCTCGCATTTGATTATTTTCTTTTTGCGCGTTTCATTTATTTCTTTTGTGAATATAATGTACTTGTACCAAAGCCATGTAATAATTATTAGACATTTCTTTTCTGCAATTTATTTTAAAACGGGTCTGGATTAATTTGGCGTTGTAGACCCTCGCCCTTTGTAATAGCGTAGGACTTTAAATTCCCGCACTTTTAACTGTTAAACAATAACATGAAAGAATGAATGCCCAAAAATAAAATCGAATCGTTAGATCACCAATGCATGACAAGACGAATAATAAACTGAAAATGACACACAATTCGCACACACCACCCCTAGGGTACGCCTCACTGTTGCCTTTCGAAAGGTGATCATCGAGTAGAGGATATTTTAGTAAGTCCTTGTGTCCATTGATCTAGTTGCCTAAAACAAAGTTGCCTCGAATAAGTTGCCTCGGAATAAAAGATCAATGGCATAAGGGTAGCTTCTAAGGTGTCTTCCCATTGCTCTGGTGATCACCATGTCCCTAAAACTCGAATTGACCCGAACACCTCCTACGGTGGTGCTACCTACCTCTCAATGGTGGGATGGCACTACTTTAAAGGACATTTACACAGACGAATTCCTTAGGGTAGGTAGGTTCTCATAGGTACTTGCTCTAATTTCAAACAAATCAAAACATCTTTTCACACCGACACACTTTCAAAAACTTTCAAAACAAACCTTTCAAACACTCTGACGTACGAGTTGAATTGAAACTTTTCAAAGAATATTTTTGAAACCCACATTGAAAAGCAAACAAACATTTTGAAAACACATTGAGCAAGTACCTAAGAGCCCATGGATAACCATGGATAGAAAGGGTGCTAATACCTTCCCTTTCTATAACCTACCTCCCGAACCGAGAGCAATCTCTATAAAGGAATTTTTCTGTGCTTTTGTCCTTTCCATTTGGAGAAAATAAAAGACGGTGGCGACTCTTGCTTACCGCGACATTTCGCGAACCAGCTTTAAAACAGTCAGTTCCAGATCCACCGATCACAGAACTGGCGACTCTGCTGGGGATAGGAACTTAAAGTGGGGTGTACCTTAGGATTAAGATCACTGTGTTTTCAATTGCTTTCTTTGCTTGCTTTATTGTGGGTTGCTTGGGAGTTCTATAGATCCTAACCCGGATCTGGGGATACCTTCTTAGAAAGTAGCAACAAGGCTGTGAGGGAACTGTGCGGGGTATACCGACATGGTTGAAACAGTCTGCTACGTTGATGTGGCACTTTGGTGTGTACCGGTAACCCTTGAGTCAGTCAAGGAGAGTACGGGGCCTCCATGTGGTGTCGTGAAGCATCAACAGACCTTAGGAACCTTAATTGAACCATCTTGGCCTCTTTAGGGTAGTGAGATAACTGACTTTGGTGCAGTCCGAGGTTGGTTGATACTCGATACTACACTCAATTGAGGGTTGCTTTCCTGGAATATTTCGGTCGCCAGTTCAGTGGCTAAATCGAAACGATGAACAATGAGAGCAATCCCGTGATATTGGGAACCTTAGAACCCGGTTACTTTGATAGGACAGGTTGAACCCACCAACTTCAAGAGGGTACTACCCAGACTCCATGCTGGCCTAAACTTTAAGGGCTTCTCTTGTGTGACTTGTGTGCCTTCCTACTTGAACTACTTGCATGCTTATTACCTGACATTTGTCTCTTGCAGGTTGTGTTTGTAGTCCTTAATTAGGACTCATAACAGGGTATCCTAAGTTTCTTGCAGGTTTTTGCAGTCCTTAATTAGGACTCATAACAGGGTATCCTAAGTTTCTTGCAGGTTTTGGCAGTCCTTAATTGGGACTCATAACATGGTTACTCACATTACCCCATGCATATCATGACATCATACCATTGCATACATCCTAACCCATTTCAAGGATCTCAAGGGCTTGTGATACAGGTCATATAAATCAAACATCTAGCAAGGGGCAAAGAGGATTTATTTTCTTCTAGCCAATGTTGTCAGAGGCTATGACCCACTTGATATGGTGAGCTCTGACTCCTGAAGAAGGTTCCCTAACCAAGGTTGTCTGGAAATCAAAACCAGACATGATGACTAAAGTCAGGGGCTATGACCCACTTGATATGGTGAGCTCTGACTCCTGAAGAAGGTTCCCTAACCAAGGTTGTCTGGAAATCAAAACCAGACATGATGACTAAAGTCAGGGGCTATGACCCACTTGATATGGTGAGCCTTTGACTCTTGAAGAAGAGTTCTTAATAACATGGGTGTCCTTCAATCAAGCTCTAAATTCCAATGCTAACAAATTTTCTGGTTTACCCCGCGAGATCCTTGAAAACATTGCATGCATATCATACTCATCCTTACATAACAGGCATCTTTGTTGCAGGTCACTCACCTTTCCCGCTGTTTATTTCAGCAATGGCTTCCCAACAAGATAACCAGGACCTTCTTGCTCAAGGGGCTCGACTCGGGGACATCCTCCTGAATTTATCCAAGGGGCAGGAGGAGCTAAGGACACTTCTCATGGAGACTTTTGCTAGGAATAGTGCTGAGGATGAAAGGCTGAAACACCTACAAGCTGAGATGGATGCTATGAAAGCCCAAATGCTGGAGCAGAGGAACGCCATTCAGGGTTTAACTCAAAGACAAGATGAGCTCGGGGTTCTCGTCAACAAACTGCTTCAGGGTAACCAACTGGGGCAAACATCTAAGGGTAAAAAGCCAATCATCGTTCAACCACCTTTGAGACAAAGAGGCAAGAAGAAAGCTCCTCATATGGCTCCAGTATCACCAATTCAGCAGCAACTTCACCAACTTCAGACAGACAAGCCCAGGAGGCAGTTCACCCCGCTCAATATGTCGCTGTTTCAAGCTTTACAACGCCTGTTGAGATTGAACCTGATCACATTAAGGGCTCACCCCCAGAACCTCAACACAGCACATCCTGCTTATGATCCCAATAAAAGGTGTGCCTATCACTCTGCCTGTCCAGGACATAATGCAAACGAATGTTGGGCTTTGAAAAACAAGATCCAGGACCTGATTGATGAAGGAGCACTGGAATTCACACAAGATGGTCAGGCTGAATTTTTCTACCATCCCTCCAAGGCTCACCATTTGAAGTGACAAGCCCTGAGACTAGAAATTTTTGTTCATTCGAATGTTCAAGTTGCAATTTTCTTTTGTTCAAACATTTATTCATGTTAAAACATTGTTATTCCATTAATGCATCACTTATGTCTATTTTTGAATCCATATATTCGCATTCACTATATGCAAACTATTTTCATATTTTTTCTGATGTCAACTCTCGATTAATAGTTCTAAGCCTCTTAAGGGAGGATGACGAAAACGATACCATAATTTACAGTATGCTTTTGAACAGATCCCGCTAATGAGGTACAGGCGTTGTTTCAATTCCTAAACACTGGAGTTATAAGGATGATAATCCCTCGTCAACCCATCTGAGCCAAAGAAGTAGGAGTTTTTCTTTTCGCAATTTAAAACCCTTAATCATAACCTGGGGCAGGGTAGTTCTCTCAATTGATCCAAGTGCATGACGAATAGCACCGAAGAGATCTTTACAAAACAAACAAAGACAGTGATGGTTCAGAACAATCAAAAGGACAGGCAGTCATCATCAAAATTCATAAACGAAAAGCCCAAAAAGTCTAAACCTACAAAGGGGACTTATGAAACTGGGGCATCCCGCTGACTGTAATTCCAAAAAGGAAACAGTCCAGGCAAAAAAAGAAAGGGATAACGAAAATCAAGAAAGAGGTCTCACAAACCCTCAACAAAAAGTGACTGCCTAGTTAGAATAAATCATCAATGTTTGGACCATCACCGGAAAATCAGAGCAAAGACTCAAACAAGGTCTAACGTATGATTAACTGAGTTTAGGGTTGGAGAACATCACGAAAGAGCAGGTGGGTACAAATAGTTTGGGCCTTTATCCTTTGTTTCTTAAACCGTGAACCCGGCCACGATATAACCCTTAAAAGTCCTAGCTGAAGCATGGGTTAGTTCGAAAGCATACTGTTACGAAGGTATCCTGACTCCTGAAGGTTTGCTGTAAAATCTTGAGTTGACACCGTATTGTATTACAACAAAATGCATTTTTAAAATATTCAAGACAGACATAGACTTTTGCATTCTTAAAATAACCTTGTTTGCATATGAATTTTTGTCTGAACAGCAGGGAAATTCGCACGATGAATATCTTGTGAACAGAAGTACCTCCAATCAAGAGGCACAGTAGGAGCATTGCCCATTATCTGGGGCATGACAAAGTATTTCCAACAGGGGCAACTCCCCACATTCTGAGAAATATGGACATAGTCGAAAGAATACTACGCAAAATCAAAGACCCGCTAGGTTGACACACCTAGGCAAAAATAAGGGATTCCCGGCGAACCAAAAGGGTTCGGGCAAAAATAAGGGATGAAATGAAAAAATCTGTACACCCGGCAAGTCGAAAACCTGAAAAGGCGGCTTGGGCAAAAATGGGTATCCCGGTGGACTGAAAACCCGAAAAGGTGGTCCAGACAAAAGTTAGGGATCAAAGCGTACGAGTATGTCCCAGCATCTCGGCACCTGCCTACCAGAAGACTCGTCAAGTACTCCCACAAGTGCCTCCTCCCACTGAAACTGGGGCAATAAGGAGTTGTCTAAAAGATCCGGTTGCTCTATCCATCATAGGTTCGGCTAAAGAATGCGACCCAGATATTTTCACTCCCCACAGAACACGAACGCGTCGTCCGACTTTATTCAAAGAGTTATTTCCTTAATAAGATATAACTGGGTTATCCTCAGCCAATAGCCACGGAAAAGACCGTCCTCAGTAAAGTCTTATCATCCCCAGCGGAAGCAAAAGCTTATTCTCCAACATCAGCCCAGGAGTGACTTCCCGACACCCGTCAAGGATTTATTTTCCTAGACGAAAGCATACATTCATAAACATCACATTTTCGTACATCATGACACATGCATGTACAATTGCATTTATGCCGTTGCTTGATTCATACCACGTACTGCATATAACTGACCTTTACCTTTCAGGAAGGATACAGTTGAATGATCAAGCTATGTCAAAATAGACAAAACACCGTCAGAAAAGACAAATCCCGTCATAAGAGACAAATCCGGTCAAAGAATACAAATCCAGTTTAAATCAATGCCTAAAGATTCCTCTGATACAACTCGTCGTTATAGACACTCGTCGTGATAGACACTCGTCGTGATAGACACTCGTCGTGATAGACACTCGTCGTGATAGACACTCGTCGTGATAGACACTCGTCGTGATAGACACTCGTCGTGATAGACACTCGTCGTGATAGACACTCGTCGTGATAGACACTCGTCGTGATAGACACTCGTCGTGATAGACACTCGTCGTGATAGACACTCGTCGTGATAGACACTCGTCGTGATAGACACTCGTCGTGATAGACACTCGTCGTGATAGACACTCGTCGTGATAGACACTCGTCGTGATAGACACTCGTCGTGATAGACACTCGTCGTGATAGACACTCGTCGTGATAGACACTCGTCGTGATAGACACTCGTCGTGATAGACACTCGTCGTGATAGACACTCGTCGTGATAGACACTCGTCGTGATAGACATTCGTCGTGATAGACACTCGTCGTGATAGACACTCGTCGTGATAGACACTCGTCGTGATAGACACTCGTCGTGATAGACATTCGTCGTGATAGACACTCGTCGTGATAGACACTCGTCGTGATAGACACTCGTCGTGATAGACACTCGTCGTGATAGACACTCGTCGTGATAGACACTCGTCGTGATAGACACTCGTCGTGATAGACATTCGTCGTGATAGACACTCGTCGTGATAGACACTCGTCGTGATAGACACTCGTCGTGATAGACACTCGTCGTGATAGACACTCGTCGTGATAGACACTCGTCGTGATAGACACTCGTCGTGATAGACACTCGTCGTGATAGACACTCGTCGTGATAGACACTCGTCGTGATAGACACTCGTCGTGATAGACATTCGTCGTGATAGACACTCGTCGTGATAGACACTCGTCGTGATAGACGCTCGTCATGATAGACACTCGTCAGTGTAGACACTTGTCGTTATAGACATTCGTCATAGACACTAGTCGCTATAGATACCCATCGTTAAAGACCACTCGTCCTTGGAAACAACCTGTCAGTAGAGACAACTTCATCACCGTTTGAAGATCCAGACCCAGCTCCTGCGACGTGTCAGGTACTCATTTTCTTTTGCAGGTATGCAGGTTCTCGCTAAGGAATCTCTTACGCGATCAACATCCAGATGGCATCTATAAGCCCATCATCCTACCCATCAATCTCCAAATGGCATCTATAAGCCCATTCCCCCACCACACTGCTACCATGTGAGCGCAAATTTCTGGGCACTCTAGTGTCCAATCATCTTCTACCCTCGGATTACAAAAGGCACGTCAGCCAATCTCCATCCTCAGGTCTAAGAAGATTGAACAGGGGCAACTGTTGTACCCCAAAATTTGCCCTCCCATATTCTCCAATAAACTGCCAAGCCAAGCTACAAAATTCCCCAAGAATTGCACAATGCAAAGGCCTCTATACAGTCAAAACTAGGGTTTGTGTGTTGATCAAGAAAAGGAAGTTTTCAAAGGCTCAATCAAGTCTCATATGCTTACAAACATGGTCAAGCATCCTCATATCAAGTTTCAAGGCATTCAGCTCAAGATTGTACAGTCAAAACCCTAGATTGCACTACAGTCAACTGTAGGGGCAAAATGGTCATTTGGCAGTCAAAAGTTCAAATTTTTGGTCAATACATCATTTTGAAGCCACAAACATCATTTGATCAATGCTTGATCATGATTCTCAAGATTTGGCTCAGAAATCATCAAAGATGCAAAAGTTGCTATATTTGGACAGCTGAAAAAGTCAACTGAAATTGACCAGGGCATAACTTTCACATGGATTATCAGAAAAATCCCATCCAAAGCTCATTTTGAAGAGAAAGACATTTCCTACAACTCATCTTCATACTTCAAGTCCAAGAAATGCTCTCACAAAAAGTTATCAATTTCAACATTATAGGTCATTTTCAAAAGTCAACAAAAGGGGACTTTAAGTCAAAGGCTATAACTTGAGATTGGTAAATCAAAATGACATGGGACCAAAGGCATTGGTTAAAAGACTCAAAGACCTTTCCAAAATGTCCAAGAACATGTGAAAAGCTTAAAAATTGAGCAAGTTATGCCTTGAAGAAGTTGGGAAATTTTTGTGAAATGGCAAAAGTCAACTATCTTTGAAAATCCAATTTTTGACAAAAGGGCCCCATTTTTTTCACTTGGTTCATCCTTGTCATGCCACACACGTGTCCCATGATTAGTTTCAAGACCAAATATTGATTTTTTTATTTTATTTAATTTTTGATGATTTAATTCATTTTAATTCTTTGAAAATTCAAATAAAATTTAAAAACCAATGGAATAATGTCAAATGAACTTGGACAATTTCTATGTACCATGAACCAACTCAAGAAATCAGGCTAGGGTTCATTTGCACACTAAGTCTAGGTTTTGGCTAAAAAGAAGGAAACTTGGTTAATGGAGGAAACCCTAAGACCAATTCTCTCACAAGCTTGAATTAAGGTGAGTTAGCAAGCCAATTCCACTCCAGCATAATCACTAAGTCAAACCCTAGGCCTAAGACATTATAAGCTGCGCTCAAACAAGCATTGGGGGATTGAAAATTTTGGACAAAAACACAAAACTGAAAACTAGTTTAGAGAGAATTTTAAGCCTTGATTCAGATACCATTAGCATCCTGAGGCAATTCTGAGCGCATCTCCATCCCTAACATCAATCAAAACACCCTGAAACGGTAGCTACAAGTCCAACTATGAAGCAAAAAAATTTCAAATCGCATAGCATAATCCAAGCATTCTTTTGCATTTTTCTTTGTGGGTTCTCGCTCACAGTGATGTTTCCATGCTAACCAATATGTTCAATTACGTTTTTGTATCATACATGCGCTTTTACCATTGTTGAATTTCTAGGTTTTCAGGATTCAAAATTAGGGGTTCCTAAAATAAGCAAAATTGAACGTTCCCAACACCATGGTTGTATTCAGGGCATGGAGACGAAGAAGAATGTTACCTCGCGCCTAATTTATGTTGAGAAACGAGCTAATCGTTATTTTTTGTAAACTGGCCTAATGCAACGGGTTAAAACCGTTGCTGTATGCTTATGTTTCAGAAAAAATAAAAGAAGAACGAAGATGATGATGTGGTGGCATGCAGGGATTGGGAGGTTTAAAATTTCGCGCGCCCTCTCCAATACGCGTTGGTTTTAGTTTTTGTTATTTATTAATCATTATATATTAATTGAAACTCAATTGCTTCAGTGGTACAGATGTTACTCTTGCATTGCCTAAGACCTGGGTTCAAGTCCCAGGTCTGAATAATTCTCATATTATTTTTCAATTTGAGTTCACATGCAGCGCTAACATTGAGGCCTACCATACACTTCAACATCAGCTCATCCACGCGTCCCAAGAGGTCTATCAAAGGGTCCAGAACAAAGGCACATGGTGGACGCCAGTCAACATGCCACACCTGAGTGGAAAAGTCAACAAATTGCCAGCAAATGGGCCAGGCTTTTCAAATCCACACCCCCTGGTTTGCTTTATCATTTTTATTTTTATTCTTTCTTTAATTTTTTCCTTTTATTTCTTTTTGCTATTTATTTAATTCATTATTTTTTTAACAAAATACAAAAACATTCAAAAATCAGAAAAAGACCAAAAATGATAATTTTTATATTATAATTATTTTCATAAAAAATACATGTAAATATTTAGATTTAATTAGGTATTCAACTTTAATTCCTTTTAATAAAAATCAAAACAAAAACATAGAATTAGGTTAATGACTTTTTCCTTTTAACTTTCCTTGTTTTTTGCCATAGTATTAGTGTTTTTCATAATTAAACTAGGGTTGCATTTTAGGTTAGATTTTAATTCTTTTAATAACTAAAATCCAAAAAAATAGAGTTTAGGTTTAATAACTTTTTATTTTCTTTTTTTTAATTTTCCTTTTTTCAGAATAATAATATTATTTATTTATTTTCATAAATTTAAAAATGCACATAAATTAATTTAGAATTAAATTAGGTTAAAAGTCAATATTTTCATAATAAACTTAAAAGACATTAGAACTAGGATTTTAATTTTAATTAATTTTTCTTTTTTTCTTTTAAATCTAAAAAACACAAAAATACCATTTTTCATTTAATTTTAATTTTAGATAACTTAATTATTTTAATTCTTTTAAAGGGTTCAACGCCCTCGCATTTGATTATTTTCTTTTTGCGCGTTTCATTTATTTCTTTTGTGAATATAATGTACTTGTACCAAAGCCATGTAATAATTATTAGACATTTCTTTTCTGCAATTTATTTTAAAACGGGTCTGGATTAATTTGGCGTTGTAGACCCTCGCCCTTTGTAATAGCGTAGGACTTTAAATTCCCGCACTTTTAACTGTTAAACAATAACATGAAAGAATGAATGCCCAAAAATAAAATCGAATCGTTAGATCACCAATGCATGACAAGACGAATAATAAACTGAAAATGACACACAATTCGCACACACCACCCCTAGGGTACGCCTCACTGTTGCCTTTCGAAAGGTGATCATCGAGTAGAGGATATTTTAGTAAGTCCTTGTGTCCATTGATCTAGTTGCCTAAAACAAAGTTGCCTCGAATAAGTTGCCTCGGAATAAAAGATCAATGGCATAAGGGTAGCTTCTAAGGTGTCTTCCCATTGCTCTGGTGATCACCATGTCCCTAAAACTCGAATTGACCCGAACACCTCCTACGGTGGTGCTACCTACCTCTCAATGGTGGGATGGCACTACTTTAAAGGACATTTACACAGACGAATTCCTTAGGGTAGGTAGGTTCTCATAGGTACTTGCTCTAATTTCAAACAAATCAAAACATCTTTTCACACCGACACACTTTCAAAAACTTTCAAAACAAACCTTTCAAACACTCTGACGTACGAGTTGAATTGAAACTTTTCAAAGAATATTTTTGAAACCCACATTGAAAAGCAAACAAACATTTTGAAAACACATTGAGCAAGTACCTAAGAGCCCATGGATAACCATGGATAGAAAGGGTGCTAATACCTTCCCTTTCTATAACCTACCTCCCGAACCGAGAGCAATCTCTATAAAGGAATTTTTCTGTGCTTTTGTCCTTTCCATTTGGAGAAAATAAAAGACGGTGGCGACTCTTGCTTACCGCGACATTTCGCGAACCAGCTTTAAAACAGTCAGTTCCAGATCCACCGATCACAAGATGCATATTGAAGAAATTATGAGATTGCATGGAATACCTTAGAGTATTATGTTTATTGTACCCCAACATTTGTCCTCCCATTTTTCACTCAAGATGTTATCCCAGGGTTTCTTAAACACTCAATTTGTCTCAAAAGTTGATCAAGCAGATTCTCTTCCTAGGCAACAAGTCAGCAATTAGGGTTTTGCACTTCTCAAAGGAAATTGAGCCGTCAAGGTTTCGATAAGTCACCATGTCTCATCAAAGTTGTTTAAGTCAGTTTTCAAACCTCACATTGCAAGCTTGCCCAATCCGTGGCCCAGATAACTGAAAACGGCTACATTGACTTGAAAATCGCTCTTGTGCGAGAACAAATTCAAACGATCGTAACTTCTTTATTATTAAATATTTTTTAGCAGTTTTCCTTGCATTTGATTCTTCTTGATTCCCTCTCAAAATTCTCATCACGTATCAAGAGCTGATTACGCGCAGAAGATCACCAAAATTCAAATGCGTTAGAAGTCACGTCATGAATTTTAACCTAATTTCAAACAACAATCGTCTGATCTCTAAGAATTGTGATTTTTTGCCAAATTAAAATACCTTGAGACGTTTATTTCTGGTCATAGTCATATGTGATGACGTTCATGGGTTTATCTTCAAAGAGTTGAAGGAAAATTGGGCTTGGAAGATTTTAAAGCTATTGAATCATTGCAAGGCATTTGTGTGATTTTAAATTTTTCTTAACCAAATTTTCTGAGGATTGATGTTATTCTTAGGAGCATGTCCTGTTTGGATAAAATATAAAGATTAAGACTATCATTTTAAACAATCATGATTGTGGATTCAATTAATCAATTGGGTTTGAGCTCTTAAACATTTATTTTGTTTAAGAATGCAAAATACATGATTTATCCTTTAGGGTAACCTTTAGGGTAACCTCGCTTGTTGCCTCAAAGACAAAATTAACTTGAATAAAAAACACTTTTCACATGCGCACCTCTAGGGTAACCTTGCTTGTTGCCTCAAAAACACATTCATGTCCCTCGAATATGGGACGCTTTAGCAATGACCCTTCGATAAAAAAGATCGTAGTCCCTCGATGACCCTCGACATTGCCTTCGATAAAATGATCTAGTCCCTTACGAAAATTGCTAAAGCATCTCATAAGTTGCTTTCGATGACTGTAAAATTGACCCGTGCCTGTCCCTTTACATCCAACGATGGGGCTTCTTACCAAATCAATGGTAAGATAGCAACATCTAAAGGAGGAAGAAAAGAACATTTGAGACCTTTCGAGTAGGTAGATTCGCTCCTAGTTACTCGCTTGCTCACGACAAAAAAAACATTTTTACACCAACACTTTCATCTCAAAATGTTTTCAAAAGACAAGACATTTTGTATACGTTCTTATAGAGAGGAGAACCATTGCAAAACATCTTTTCAAAACCACTTTCAAAAACACATTTCCACAAACACATCTTTGAACTATTTTTCGAAACAAAACTTTGCACGCGTTCTTATAGAAACGAGAACCATTACAAAAACATTTTCAAAATACTTTCAAAAAAACACACCACGAGCATATTGTCAAACAAAAGCAAGTGATCTAGCGAGTAACTAAGAGCCCGTAGATAACTACGGATGAAAATGGTGCTAATACCTTCCCTCTTCATAATCTACCCCCCGAACCCGAGAAATAGTCTCAAAAGGTCTTTCCTGTGCTTTTTTACCTTTCCTTTTGGATAAAAGAAAAATCGGTGGCGACTCTTGCTATTCGCACAAATGTGATCAAAACACTAAACATCAAGTCAGTTCTCCCACCGTATCACAGAACTGGGGACTCTGCTGGGGAATAAAACTTAAAAGTGGGGTTACCTTAGGGTTAGATCACCTTTACTTGCTTTCATTGTTTGATTTGTGTGCTTTACATTTTTTTCTTTGTTTGGGCTTGCTTTGATCCTCCACCCGGATCTGGGACACATTTTAGGTAAATAGCAATAGATTATGGAAATTGTACGGCGTAGACCGATATGGTTGAAACAATGGCTATGTTATTGTGACGCATTTGTGGGTACCGGTATCCCTCGTGGTGAATCGAGGAGAATACAGGGCCGCTGAGTGGCGTCATGAAGCACTAACTGACTTTAGAACCCTAATTGAACAAACTTGGCCATTAGGACGTAGTGAGATAACCGGTTTCGGTGTAGAGCTGAAAATTGGTTGATACTCGATACTACACTCATTGAGGCTGGACTTTTGGGATATCTCGGTCGCAAGAAAAGATTGTTGTGCTGAGATAATGCCTAAGAGAAAGGTCGGTGATATTGAGAACCTTTAGAACCCGATCACTATTACTAGGACAGGTTGAGCCAACTAAAACTTCAAGAGGGTACTTACCTATAAAACCCATGCAAGCCTAAAAAATAGGGACTTGTTTGCTGTGTGTGTATATATTTACTTGTACATAACATCATAAACATCATGAACATCATACGCATGCTCACTAACCATTTCAAGGATTTAGAAATTTATCTTTGTTTTTGTTTTGTAGGTCATGAATTCCATCCGAAGAAACACCATCTGAATCAACTTTGTAAAAGCACACCCTCAACTTCAATAGCTAGCCTCAAGAGTCCCCAGGGATTCTCCTTTTACCAAGAAATATGGTCGACTCCTCAGTTTGGCTACATCCAACTTCCAAGAAGAGATGATGTGTGTACTATTCCAATTCTTTGATCCCGTATATCATTGTTTCACTTTTCCGGACTATCAATTGGTACCTACACTGGAAGAGTTCTCTCTACTCTTAGGGGTGCCCGTGCTTGATCATATACCGTTCATCAATCTAGAAGGGATTCCAAAACCTGAAGTCATCGCCGAAGCTTTGCATATGAATAGGGCTGACATCATAGCCAATTGGGAGACAAGAAGTGGGGTTAAAGGTTTTCTAGCCAAGTTTCTATTGGAAAAGGCTCGTTCATTCTGGGACGACATGGATTTCCAAGATTTCGAAGACGTCCTGGCTCTTCTCATTTATGGTTTGGTTATGTTCCCCAATTCGGACCAATTCATAGACGTTAATGCCATCAAAGTCTTTCTCTCTCGCAATCCCGTACCTACCTTACTGGGAGACATCTTGCATTGCCTTCATACCCGCACCATGAAGAAAAGAGGTACTCTTTTGTGTTGTATTCCCCTACTCGCAAAATGGTTCACTTTACACCTACCTCAATCAGCATTGAAGAACGAGCAAAGACTGACTTGGTCTCAAAGGATGATGTCTCTCACCCACTCTGATATCAGTTGGTGTTCGAGATCCTTGGAAGATGTCTCTATCACTGACCGCTGTGGGGAGTTCCCTAACGTACCTCTTCTTGGTATTAGGGGGGTATCACCTACAACCCCTGCTTAGCTCTTCGACAGTTTGGGTATGCCCTAAGAGATGGCCCTCACGAGATGCTCATCCAAGGTCTGGTGTTCGACTACGACAAAGAAGACCAAGGTTACCGCCAGAGGTTTACACGAGCTTGGGGAGTGGTGAACAAGGTGGATAGTAGAACTTTGGGACACAAAAACTCTATCCCTCTCGAGTCTTACCTTAGGTGGGTACGGGCTCGTGCTCAGAGTCTCGTGATGCCTTACCCTTTCATCCTTCCTGTTATCATAGAGCCTGTTGTTGAAGGAGACGTCCCATACACTGTCCTTCATCCTGACATGCCTACCTCTCTCGAGGACTTGCAGAAAGCTTGGGTTCAGTTGAAGGAAGAGCGAGAAACCTTTGAAGCCCAGTTTTACGCCAGTGAGAAGAAGGTTTTGGAGCTCACCAAGCTACTTCATGAAGAGAAAAACCTAAATGCCTACATTGCTCCGAAGAGGATGCATTCAACCTTCTTGTCTTAGGAGTTTTTATTGTATTATGTTTCTTTCATTGTAAGCCCGGAGAGGCGTGATGTATTCAAACTTGGATTTAATATAACGTGTGTTCTTTTTGGTTTGAACAAATTTAAATCTCTAAATTTCCTTGAAATCATTTACATATTGCATCTTCATTCATCATAACATCATACAGGTTTCTCATAACGGGTCTCCTTATCCTTCTACTGTTTATTTCAGTGAGATGGATGTTGAACAGACTGTGAAAGATCTTCAGGCACAAAACGCCCAGTTTCAACAAATGCTCTTGACTCTGACAAAAGGACAAGAGGAGTTGAAGACTCTACTGGCCGAAGAGAAGAAGAAGAAAGCGAAGAAATCAACCTGTGTTGTGTTCATGGGAAGAAAGTTTAAAGGACAAGCCAGACGAACTTTGGACTTTACAACATCATCGGGTGAAGGAGATAATCAAACCCAGGAAGTGAACAACGACCCAGTATCCGAGAAAGAGGAAGAACCTGATTACTCTGAGGAGCAATACCCTTCTGCTGATGATAAATATAAACAGCTAGAGGATCGTTTGAATGCTATGGAGATTCAGAGGGTACCCAAATTGTATTTTAAAGAATTAGGACTTATCTCAGGGGTTGTTATCCCACAGAAATTCAAGGTCCCCACTTTCGCCAAATATGACGGTGTCTCTTGCCCAAAGCTACACCTAAGGTCATACGTCAGAAAGATTCAACCCCATACGGCTGACAAGAATCTGTGGGTGCATTTCTTCCAAGAGAGCTTATCTGGGACGCAGTTGGATTGGTTCTATCAATTGGAAGGGACCAATGTTCACAATTGGGAAGATTTGGCCGCCGCTTTCTACACAGAATATCAGTAAATGCTGATTTAGCTCCAACTAGGACGCAATTGCAAGGCATGTCTATGGGAACAGGTGAAGGTTTCAAAACCTATGCTCAAAAATGGAGGGATCTCGCAGGCAGAGTCCAACCCCTCTATTTGACAGAGAATTAGTGGATATGTTCCTAGGCACCTTGTCAGGACCATTCTTCAACAACTTGATCGGGAGTTCCTCAGCTGGATTTACTGAATTAATCATGACTGGTGAGCGGGTCGAAGCCGGTATAAAAAGCAACAAAATTCAAAGAGATGCATCCTCGAGCATGATGAAGAAACCTTTTGTTGGAAAGATGGAGGTCAGTGCTGCATATGACTATAGGAATCAAAACAAAACTGACTGTCGCCCGGTGGTAGGGGCGGTTATGATTTCTAATCCTGTGCCAAATCAACAGCGAAATTATCAGCGTAAGCCAGAAGCGCCCATGAGACGATTTACCCGAATCAACATGACCATGTCTCAAGTTTTGCCACACCTTCTGAAGACCAATCTGGAAACTTTAAAAGAAGCTCCCAAGAACCCCAATACTGCTTCTCCTTGCTACAACCCGAACGCTCGATGTACCTATCATTTTGAAAGCCCAGAGCATGATACAAACGACTGTTGGGCCTTAAAGAATAAGGTGCAAGACCTTATCGATGCGAAAGAGATTGAGTTTGATCCCCCAGAAATGCCTAATGTAATAACGGCGCCAATGCCCATACATGGCCAAGGTATCAACACCATTGATGATGATCGTTTTGTCTTCTCCATGAGTGACTTAATTACTTATCTGTTAACCATTAAACAGAATTTACTACAAGTCGGTCTGTGATAAAAATTGTCACTTATGCGAGTCTCTACCGAAAGGCTGTTTGTTATTGAAGATAGGCGTCCAGCGCCTAATGACTAGCAAAGAAATCTTATTTGAAAAGCTTCCTCTTACCAGAAGTTCTTATCAAGATGTCTCGATAATCACCATTTCCAACAATCCTCACAGGGTCTCCACCAAAAGACCCGTCAGGATTACATATGTTCCAAGGTCTGCACCTTTAATCATCACCATGCCAAGACCAATATCATACTCTTCGGATAAAGTTGTTCCCTGGAGTTATGGGGCTGACATTTATTACTATAGCGTCAAGCAAGATCAGTTGGCTGTCAAAGACGAAGTTGCGAGAGATATTGATCCTGACATTGGTTATATCACTGGGACCAGTAAGATAATAAGAAGTGGAAGAGTCTTCTCACCCAAGATTTCTCCAAAGATCGTTGCTACTCCTGTGATCATTCCTATTGCCACTCCTACCGACACTCGCAATGATACTCCTACTGTTATCCCTGCTACCGAGACAAGGGGCAAAGAGGTCTTGAATGAGCCTGTCCAAGAAAGAGAGCGTCCCGAGATCATCCTTGAAGCTTCTAGAAAGGAGATAGAAGAAATACTGAAGATAATCCAGAAAAGTGACTACAACATTGTAGAACAGTTGGGGCAGACCCCCTCGAAGATATCATTGTTGTCCTTACTTTTGTGTTCTGAGGCCCACGCCAAAGCCTTAGTAAAGTTTCTTAAGACCGCCCACGTGCCCCAAGAGACCTCCATCGACCAATTTGAAAATTGTGTGGCCAGTCTAACTGCTGATAACGAATTGGGCTTTTTCGACGCTGATTTAACTTCTAAGGGAAGGAAGCACAACGATGCCTTGCATGTTTCCATTGAATGCAGGGGCACCACACTTGCCCATGTTCTGGTGGATACCGGCTCATCATTGAATGTCTTGCCCAAGAATGCTCTCGACCAACTGGACTGCGAGGGGCTCACCTTAAATCCTGGCAACATCATAGTAAGGGCCTTTGATGGTTCCAAGAGGACAGTGCATGGAGAAGTTAGTATCCCCATAAAATTTGGAACTCTGACTTTTGACTCAACTTTCTATGTGATGGACATCCGCCCTTCATACTCTTGTCTATTGGGTCGACCCTGGATCCATGGTGCTGGTGCCGTCACTTCTACCCTGCACCAAATGCTAAAATACCCGATCAAAGGAAAGATTGTGACAGTTCACGGAGAGGAGGAGTATATGGTTAGTCATCAGAACTCTTTCAGGTATGTTGAAATGGATGGTGAATTCATTGAGACTCCCTATCATAACTTTGAGGAGGTTACAGCAACAATCGCGGCAACCAAGTCTACTCCTAAAGTCCCGAAGATTACCAGACCTCCACTGAAGATGGCCTCTTTGAAAGATGCTAGAGCAGTAGTTGATGAAGGAGGGTGTACCATCTGGGGTCAGCTTCCGGATATTCCCTACAAGTCCGACATATTTGGTTTGGGATTCACTAAAGAGGCCCAAAGAGTTGTTCGGTGTTCTCGCATCGGGGGAACACCTTTGTGTATCAGCAATTAGGGAGTCAATGCAGTAGAAGACAATGATGGCAACTATGATAGGGACGAATGGATTTTTCCAACCATCAGCGGAGGGCTCAACAATTGGGAGGCCAAAGATTTCATTCCTATTACTTTTATTCAAGAGTAATTGTCTTTTAATGTTTTCAGGCTTGTAATATTTAAACAATTCATACTTTTAAAACCTTGTGTCTTACCCGAGGCACAACGGTCCATTTGTGAGGGTTGTCACTTCATTCTCATATGTCATTAATGAATCATGGACGTTTTTGCATAAAATTTTGTGTTCTTTGTCTTTCTTTCTTACATTTTATTTCTTTCAAAGGTAACCATGCTCTTACACACACTCACATATTAAAATGCAGATCGATATCCACTCAGGATCCCATGGGTAACGGTTCTGCTATGGCCAATTGTGACTTTGAAAATCCGATCTACCAAGTCAACAATGAAAGTGGGGAAGATTGTGAGGTGCCAGGGGAGTTGGCCAGGTTGTTGCAACAGGAAGAAAGGACCATTCAGCCTCACGAAGAGCCGGTTGAAACAATTAACTTAGGTACTGAGGAGGATAAAAAGGAGGTAAAGGTGGGTGCTAATTTGGAACCCAGTGTCAAGGAGCATCTGATTCAGTTGTTACACGATTATGTTGAGGTCTTTGCCTGGTCGTACAAAGACATGCCAGGACTTGATACAAACATTGTGGTACATTGTCTGCCTATAAGAGAAGATTGTCCTCTAGTAAAGCAAAGGGTTCGCCGCATGAGGCTTGATATGTCAGAAAATATTAAAGCAGAAGTCATGAAGAAATTCAATGTTGGATTCTTGGCTGTCACATCTTATCCCCAATGGGTTGCCAATGTTGTTCCCGTGCCCAAGAAAGACGGTAAAGTGCGAATGTGTGTGGACTACAGAGATTTGAATAGGGCAAGCCCAAAGGATGACTTCCCGCCCCCCCATATCGACATTCTAGTTGACAATACGGTACAACACAAAGTGTTTTCCTTCATGGACGGTTTCTCAGGCTACAACTAAATCAAATGACACCTGAGGATATGGAGAAAACAACCTTTGTTACATAGTGGGTCACATTCTACTATAGGGTCATGCCATTCGGACTGAAGAATGCTGGGGCAACCTATCAGCGTGCCATGGTAGCTCTATTTCACGACATGATACACCATGAAATAGAGGTCTACATGGACAATATGATAGCCAAATCTCAAACGGAAGAAGAGCATCTTGATCACTTACAGAAGCTGTTTGAGAGGCTGGAGAAATACAAGTTGAGGTTGAATCCAAATAAATGCACGTTCGGAGTACGGTCTGGTAAACTCCTAGGCTTTGTAGTCAGCAATAAAGGTATCGAGGTTGATCCTGCCAAGGTTAAAGAGATACAAGAGATGCCTTCTCCTCGTACTGAGAAGGGAGTCAGAGGATTTTTGGGACGTTTGAATTACATCGCCAGGTTCATTTCTCACCTAACAGCTACTTGTGAACCAATCTTCAAATTGTTGAAGAAAGATCAAATAGTCAAATGGAATGACGAATGCCAAGTTTCTTTTGACAAAATCAAAGAATACTTACAAAAGCCTCATGTGTTGTTGCCACCCGTTGAAGGAAGGCCTTTAATCCTGTATTTGACTATTTTAGAAAACTCAATGGGGTGTGTGTTGGGGAAGCATGACGAGTCTGGCTGAAAAGAGCATGCTATTTATTACCTGAGCAAAAAGTTTACCGACTGTGAAACAAGATATTCACTGCTCGAGAAAACTTGTTGTGCTCTGGCATGGGCTGCTCGCCGACTGAGACAGTATATGTTGACCCATACTACCTTGTTGATATCTAAAATGGATCTGATAAAATACATCTTCGAGAAACTTGCTCTTTCTGGGAGAATAACGAGATGGAAGATGATCTTGACAGAATATGACATACATTATACTACCCAGAAAGCTATAAAGGGTAGTGTATTAGTTGATCACCTCGCTCACAAAGCTGTGGAAGACTACCAGTCCATGAAGTTTGAATTCCCGGATGAAGACATCATGACATTAGACAACTGTAAAGAAATCAGGCCATATGACGGACCTGAACAAGGATCCCGATGGACCCTGTTCTTTGATGGAGCATCCAATGCACTTGGCAATGGTATCAGTGTTGTACTCATATCTCCGAAAGGATGTCATACTCCCTTTACTGCCAGACTTTGCATCAATTGTACAAACAACATGGCGGAATACGAAGCATGCATCTTCGGTCTCAGAGCTGCCATGGACCTGGGGATCAAATCCTTGGATGTATTTGGAGATTCAACTTTGGTCATCAGTCAGATCAAAGGGGAATGGGACACTAAACACCCTAACCTTATCCCTTACAAAGAACATGTCTTGACATTGCTACCGCATTTTGAAAAGATTACCTTCAAGCATTTCCCTCGAGAAGAAAATCAGCTAGCAGACGCACTAGCTACAATGTCATCTATGTTTAAACTTAATTGGGATAACGAGGCTCCTTAAATCATTATCGAGCGGATGGATGAACCAGCTTACTGTCATGAGATCGGCACTGAAGAAGTAGTGGATCAACCTTGGTTCCATGAAGTTAAAAGGTATCTCGAGTCTCAAGAATACCTAGAAGGAGCTTCAGTCAACGATAGGAAATTCTTAAGGAGATTCTCTGCTAATTTTTTCCTTAGTAACGGCATCATGTACAAACGCAATCATGACTCTGTTTTACTTCGGTGCGTAGACAAGGTTGAAGCTGAAAGGATCATGGTTGAATTACACGAAGGCACTTTTGGTACCCATTCCAGTGGGTATACGATGGAAAAGAAAATCCTACGGGCAGGCTATTATTGGTCTACCATGGAGGCAGATTGCTATCAACACTCTCGGACTTGCCATAAGTGTCAGATTTTTGCTGATAAAGTGCACGTACCTCTGGTTCCTCTGAATGTATTGACGGCTCCTTGGCCCTTTGCTATGTGGGCAATCGATATGATTGGGGAAATCAAGTCAACGGCCTCCAATGGACACCGCTTCATCTTAGTGGCCATCTACTATTTTACAAAGTGGGTCGAGGCAGCTTCCTTCGCTTTCGTTACTAAGAATGTGGTCACCCGATTCATCAAACAGAATCTCATATGTCGGTACGGTATCCCAGAGCGAATCCTCACTGATAATGGTACTAATCTAAACAACACTATGATCACCGTCCTGTGCGAGAAATTTAAGATTCAGCATCACAATTCTTCCTCTTACCGGCCAAAGATGAATGGCGTTGTAGAAGCTGCTAACAAAAACATTAAGAAGATCATACAGAAAATGACAGTCACCTACAAAGACTGGCATGAGATGCTACCGTTTGCTCTCCACGGGTATCGTACCATAGCCTGCACATCAACTGGGGCAACACCCTATTCTTTGGTATACGGCATGGAGGCCGTCTTACCTATTGAGGTCCAGATCCACTCTCTGAGGATCATGAAGGATGCTGGTTTGAACAAAGAAGATTGGATCCAGACTCGACTTGACCAGTTGAACTTGATTGATAAGAAGAGGCTTGCAGCTATATATCATGGTCAGATGTACCAAACATGCATGATCAAAGCTTTTAACAAAAAGATCAAACGTCAAGTATATCGGGTCAGTGACTTGGTAATCAAGCGTATCATTTTGCCACAAGGTGATCCCAGGGGCAAACAGACTCCTACATACGAAGGACCGTTTGTAATCAAAAGAATATTATCTGGTGGAGCAATGATCTTGACCACTATGGATGGCGAAGACCTCCCACACCCTGTAAATATGGACATAGTTAAAAGATACTACGCGTAAACAAGGACCCGCTAGGTCGACTGACTTAGGAAAAAATTAGGGCATCCCGGCGAACCAAAGGTTCAGGCAAAAATTAGGGATAAAATACAAAAAAAAATTGTACACCCGGCAAGCTGAAAATCCGAAAGGGCGGCTTGGGCAAAAAAGGGTATCCTGGTGGATCGAAAACCCGAAAGAGCGGTCCAAGAAAAAATAGGGAATTGAAGCGTATGACTATGTCCCGTTGGATCATCTTGCAGACAATCTTCAGCATTGACCAACCAGCTCAAACGGTTCTAATAAATCCAATCAGCTTCGCTGAGGCGACAAGTTGACAAGACACTCAAAGACACGAAGACTATAGAAGAATGGGAACCCCATGGGATTATTTCACATATCTATCTTTTCTTTGTATCAATTTTCATTTTTTTTACGACGACATTCTCTTACTAGAATGCTCGTCTCGTTGTACAAAAAAGACTTATTCAAGTTAATACAAAGATATCCCTTTTGCAAGTGCAAAACTATCTGTTTTTCTTTATTTCTGTGTTTTGTTTACAAAAACGTCCAATGATTTATTTTTGAACATATGCATTTGAACTTCATTACTATCTACAAATGAACAGAAAACGGAAAGACAGTTACTAATGGCTTTAAGAAATAGGATAATATCTATAGGTCATTCCATAAAATCCCTGCAGGTACCTTCTCCAGCAAGAGCGGAAGCAAAGACATCCTACTACAGGATCATTAACGTATCCCTAGTATGCAGTCCGGTGGTATCATGCGCTCTCATACCCTTGACAGAGCAAAACCCCGAACTACCGCTCCAAAGGTTCCCCAGTGAAAGTCACCAGGTTTCTCAAGATTCCCCAATAGGATTTCACGGAGTCCACAAGCAATGACCGATGTTTCCCTTCTACAACAGAGTTTATTTCTCTAATAATTGGAAACTCACTCATCAGTGCTTCAAAAAGGATTTATTTTCCCCGCTTCCAGCAACACTACAACACGAACAATCTTTAAGTCCATACGTTTGCATGCATACGTCATAGCATTGACAACACAAGTACATACAGTGCAATTTCATTTATTTTGAGAAACAACATTATACCATGCATTACATACATCATGACATTGCATGCAATTAACTCTTCACCTTTTCAGGAAAGAATCAATCGACAGGAAATTATCATCAACAAATCTCCGACAGGCAAATATTTTCAACAAGTCAAATACATATCAGTTCTCGAGAAAAGACCGGTCGACCATCTACATAGCAAATATTTTCTTCAAACTTCTGCTGGTTCAGTCTAAATATCTCAACGATTTATTCTGATTCGTTTCCAGATTCTTACTGGTTCAGATAAATCTCTCAACAGTTTATTCTAATTTGTTTCCAAATTCTTACTCGTTCAGATAAATCTCTCAGCGGTTTATTCTGATTTGTTTCCAGATTCTTACTAGTTCAGATAAATCTCTCAACGGTTTATTCTGATTCATTTCCAGATTCTTACTGGTTCAGATAAATCTCTCAACAATTTATTCTGATTCGTTTCCAGATTCTTACTGGTTCAGATAAATATCTCAACGGTTTATTCTGATTCATTTCCAGATTCTTACTAGTTCAGATAAATCTCTCAACGGTTTATTCTGATTTGTTTCCAGATTCTTACTGGTTCAGGTAAATCTCTCACTGATTTATGCTGATTCGTTTCCAGATTCTTACTGGTTCAGATAAATCTCTCGACGATTTATGTTGATTCATTTCCAGATTCTTACTGGTTCATATAAATCTCTCAACGGTTTATTCATATTCGTTTCCAGACTTCTGTTGGTTCAGATAAATCTCTCAATGGTTTATTCTGATTCTTCTCCAGATTCTTACTGGTTCAGATAAATCTCTCAACGGTTTATTCTGATTCATTCCCAGATTCTTATTGGTTCAGATAAATCTCTCAACGGTTTATTCTAATTCGTTTCCAAATTCTTACTGGTTTAGATAAATCTCTCAACGGTTTATTTTGACTTGTTTCCATATTCTTACTGGTTCAGATAAATCTTTCAACGATTTGTTCTGATTCTTCTCCGAACTTCTACTGTTTCAGTTCAAACCTCTCAACGGTTTATTCTGATTCTTCCCCACCGACAATTTTCTATGGTTTAGATAAATTGCACCAAGATTTATTCTGATGCTTCCCAGTCAAAATTAATCCAAGATATCTTTTGGTTCAATTTAAATCTCTCCAAAAGATATTCTGATTCTTTCCAACGACATTCAAGACTTCTGCTAGCTCCAGTTTAAATCGACCAAAGGCTTATTCTGATTTCTTTTCTGTTAAAGTCGAGTTCAGACTTCATACACTTATGTCAACAATCACCTTTGGATGGCATCTATAAGCCCATCTCCGACAACTCTCCATCATTTCTCTAAATGGCATCTTTAAGCCCATTCCATACACAATCAACCAGCGCATCATCAAGTGTAAATTTCTGGGCACTCTAGTGTTCAATCATCTTCTACTTTCAAGCCACGAACGACAAACACGTCGATCTCACTTTTCAAGTTTAAGAAGATTGAACAGGGGCAGCTATTGTACCCCAAAATTTTCCCTCTCATTTTTCACTCAAGATGTTATCCCAGGTTTTCTCAAACACTCAATTTGGCTCAAAAGTTGATCAAGCAGATTCTCTTCCTAGGCAACAAGTCAGCAATTAGGGTTTTGCACTTCTCAAAGGAAATTGAGTCGTCAAGGTTTCAAATAAGTCACCATGTCTCCTCAAAGTTGTTTAAGTCAGTTTTCAAACCTCACATTGCAAGTTTACCCAATCAGTGGCCCAGATAACTGAAAATGGCTACACTGACTTGAAAATCGCTCTTGTGCGAGAAAAAATTCAAACAATCGTAACTTCTTTATTATTCAATATTTTTGAGTGGTTTTCCTTGCGTTTGATTCTTCTTGATGCCCTCTCAAAATTCTCATCATGTATCAAGAGCTGATTACGCGCAGAAGATCACCAAAATTCAAATGCGTTAGAAGTCGCGTCATGAATTTCGACCTAATTTCAAACAACAGTTGTCTGATCTCGAAGAATTGTGATTTTTTTCCAAATTACAAGACCTTGAGACGTTTATTTCTGGTCATGGTCATATGCAATGTCGTTCATGGGTTTATATTTAAAGAGTTGAAGTAAAATTGGGTTTGGAAGATTTTAAAGCTATTGAATCATTACAAGGCATTTGTGTGATTTTAAATTTTTCTTAACCAAATTTTCTGAGGATTGATGTTATTCTTGGGAGCATGTTCTGTTTGGATAAAATATAAAGATTAAGACTATCATTTTAAACAATCATGATTGTGGATTCAATTAATCAATTGGGTTTGAGCTCTTAAAAATTTATTTTGTTTAAGAATGCAAAATACATGATTTATCCTATCATATTGTGTTTGCTTAAAATGCTTATCAAGCAAGTTTTTATCTAAAGTATTCAATCAAAGTTTGCAAGTTTTTGTACAAAAATTCTACTACACCAAATTTTATTCAAGTGTTTGATTATTTTTTACATTACAAATGAATTTACAATTTGTTTACAAAGAATCTCAAGATTACAAAGAGAATTTCTTGTTTGCTTCTTCGGGTCTTCATCTTCATCTTCAAATGATCAATCCAATCTTTGTTGGCATCCAAGTCTTGCTTGCCGTTCATTAAACAAATCAAAGGAAAAGAAGATATAATTAGCATATAATAATGAAGATAAACAAGGGAGTTTCAAACAAATCTTCTCCTAATTCATCACTAGGGTTTGCTTTTAGGAATCCGAATTTATTGGTCTATCATCATCTCTCTCCCCAATTGAAAATCACAAAAAAAAAATCATCTTTCTTGGTTCATAAAAAAGAGAAATAAAGCTACAAGGCAAGCAAATACAAACAGGCTGCATAGCATACAAACTGCCCAAAACTGCAATAAAAACTACAAGGCTGCAAACAGCAGCAATCAAATACAAAAAGGGGACAAGCCTACAACAGATGCAAAATATCACAGCAGGATCCGAGCAAAAGGCAGGCTGCTGCCCAAAACTGCAATAAAAGCAACAGGCTGTAAACAGCAGCAGTCAAATACAAAAAAGGGGCAAGCCTACAGCAGATGCAAAATATCACAGTAGGATCCGAGCAAAAGCATGTTGCAAACACAAACCAACAAGCAAATACAACAAAGGCCACAACAGAACAAAACAAACAATATGCAAGCTAACATTAGCTCATATCTAGAACAAAGACATCATCATTTTCCTAAATTATCACAAACCCTTCAGAATGTATTAAGCCAGATACAACTTTTGTTTCATAGAAAAAATGAAAGAGGAAAGAAGTAGGGTTAGGAGGATATCACCTAGGCCATATAACTAGTCCCAAAATTGTGCAAAATTGTTGTGCACATAACAAACAAGCTGGCAGCCTTGCAAAGTAAACCAACCTGCAAAAACAAAACATGCCAAAGTTCTGCTCCACAAGCCTGCATTACAGTCCAAAACCTGCCCAAACTTGCACCAAAATGGACATAGTTTAATTTGTACTCTAAAGCCCAAAGCTAGAAAACCAAAATTGTTCAAATTCACAAGACTTTCCCTCTTATTTTCACCCTGATCTGGTTATAAGAATAACCACTGTTTTATAAAGAGAGAAAGATTTTTTGGACGAAAAGGGAGAACCACCAAAATATCACAAATCAAAAAGCCTGAGAACCAGCAAAATATCACAAATCAAAAAGCCAGAGAACCACCAAAAATATCATAAATCAAAAAATAGAACCAACAAGAACCAGCAAATATCACAAAACCAGAACCAACAAGAACCATCAAATATCACAAAACCAGAACCAACAGGAACCAGAAAATATCACAAATTAAAAAGCCAAAGAACCAGCAAATATCACAAATCAAAAAAATCCAAAAAACCCAGGAATATCATAGATCAAAAACCATTAAAAAAAACCAGAACAATACCAGAAACCAAACCTCACTGTAAGATCAAAAACCATCAAAAAAACCAAACCTCACTGTAAGATCAACAAGCCATCTCTCAAACCCACAATCACTCAAATTACAGAAACTGCAAGCCCCCACGATTTTCGAGCTACAAAACGCACACAATACGCCCTTAGAAGCTGAATAATATAAATGAAAAGAAAGGGAAGAAGGAGATTTTGGGAGCGTGTTATTACCTTCTTTCGAATTATCTTCAATCTTCTCATTTGTGAAACACTACCGAAGTGATTCCGGCAGGTAAATTCCTTGTACTAGTCATTTTGATTCTATTTTCTGTTTGCATTTTTCATTCGAAAACCAGAAAAAGGGTTAGGTTTTTGCTCTTATCGTGAAAGCATGTTTTGAGAGAGACGCAAGGAGCATGTCGCGAGAGATATTGTGGAAGTAGAGAAATCATTGGCTAGGTTTCAGAGAAGAGGTTTAGTTTAGAGGATGCTAAGAGGAAGATGACGTTGAATTTGCGAGCGAGAGAGAAGAGGCGGATGACTGCTTAGGGTTTTCCACAACCCTTTCCTCTGTTGAGGATAAATGGACTTGGGTCTGGTCCGATCCGTTCCAAGCCCAATCCGTTTTACTGGCCTCACCCCCATTTTGTTTGATTTTTTTTTACAGCAAATAAATAATCAGTTTTTTTTGGGCCTCCGCCTCAAATCATCACCATAAGCCCAGAGAATTTAGTTTCTCTCCAACTCCCTATTTACTACTTACACATTTTTTTTAGTTTAAATAATCTTATTTTGTTTACTAACTTAGTCTAATTTCTTTTTTTTATCAATTAGATAAAAATACAGTTTTCTTTTTTTAAAAATTAGTTTAAGACTTTGTGAATACTTTTGTTAATATTTTTTTTACTGTTTAGTTAACTTTCTTTCAAATTATTTAGTTTCTACATGATAAAATTCAAAAAAAAATAATAGAATAGATTCTTTATTCTTTTCAAAAAAAACTTACAAACAAAAATATTATAGTGTCATTTATCTTGCTAATTAATTTGCTAGATTACGCTAGTTTAAATATTTGTTCATTTTCAATTTGATTTGGTTGTATTATTTGCTATTTATACTTTTAATCGCATTCGACTCATCCCCATTTGTAAAATTTTTACCCCCATTCCCGAAAGCTCTGTAATAGCGTAGAATTTCCATTTCTACAATTTACTGTTTTCTTTATACTGTATAGTAATTAGGCGTGCATGGCAAAATTCAAAATCAATCGCTAGATAACCTAATTTCAAAGACAAAATTAACTTGAATAAAAAACACTTTTCACACGCGCACCTCTAGGGTAACCTCGCTTGTTGCCTCAAAAACACAGTCATGTCCCTCGAATATGGGACGCTTTAGCAATGACTCTTCGATAAAAAAGATCGTAGTCCCTCGATGAGCCTCGACGTTGCCTTCGATAAAACGATCTAGTCTCTTACGAAAATTGCTAAAGCATCTCATAAGTTGCTTTCGATGACTGTAAAATTGACCCGCGCCTGTCCCTTTACATCCAACGATGGGACTTCTTACCAAATCAATGGTAAGATAGCAACATATAAAGGAGGAAGAAAATAACATTTGAGACCTTTTGAGTAGGTAGATTTGCTCCTAGTTACTCGCTTGCTCACGACAAAAAAAACATTTTTACACCAACACTTTCATCTCAAAACATTTTCAAAAGACAAGACATTTTGTATATGTTCTTATAGAGACGAGAACCATTGCAAAACATCTTTTCAAAACCACTTTCAAAAACACATTTCCATAAACACATCTTTGAACTATTTTTCGAAACAAAACTTTGTACGCGTTCTTATAGAAACGAGAACCATTACAAAGACATTTTCAAAATACTTTCAAAAAAACACACCACGAGCATATTGTCAAACAAAAGCAAGTGATCTAGCGAATAACTAAGAGCCCGTAGATAACTACGGATGAAAAGGGTGTTAATACCTTCCCTCTTCATAATCTACCCCCCGAACCCGAGAAATAATCTCGAAAGGTCTTTCCTGTGCTTTTTTACCTTTCCTTTTGGATAAAAGAAAAGTCGGTGGCGACTCTTGCTATCCGCACAAATGCGATCAAAACGCTAAACATTAAGTCAGTTCTCCCACCGTATCATAGTGTCGGATAGAGATCCAAGGTTTACTTCTATATTTTAGATGGGTTGCAGAATGCTTTTGGTACTAAGTTGAGGTTGAGTTTTGTATATCATCCGCAGACGAACGGTCAAACAGAAAGGACTACCCAATCTTTGGAAGATTTATTGAGGGCTTGCGTGTTGGAACAAGGAGGTGCTTGGGACAACCACTTGTCGTTGATTGAGTTTACCTATAATAATAGTTTTCATTCTAGTATTGGGATGGCACCGTATGAAGCCTTGTATGGTAGGAGGTGTAGAACTCCATTGTGTTGGTATGAGTTAGGCGAGAGTGTTGTGCTCAGACCTGAGGTTGTGCAAGAAACAACTAAGAAGATAAATATGATCCCAGAGAATATGAATGCTTCTTAAAGTCGTATGAAAAGTTACCATGATAAATGGAGAAAGGACATCGAGTTCAAGAAAGATGATCATGTGTTTTTGAGAGTTACTCTAGTAACCGGTGTCGGTAGAGCGTTGAAATCGAAGAAACTTATGCTGCAATTTATTAGACCATATCAGATATTATAGAAGGTGGCTGAGGTGGCTTACCAAGTTACTTAGACACCGTCACTTGCGAATTTGCATGATGTGTTTCATGTGTCTCAATTGAGAAAGTATATGCCAGATTCTTTGCATGTGATTCAGATGGATGACGTACATGTGAGAGATAACCTTACTATTGAGACGTTGCCAATGCGAATAGAAGGTCAAGAAATGAAGCAATTACGTGGCAAGGAGATATCCTTAGTGAAGGTATTGTGGGGTATACCAGATGGTGAGAGTTGGACTTGGGAACGCGAGTATCAGATGAGATAGTCTTATCCAATGTTGTTTCTGTTAGGTAATTTTCGAGGACGAAAATTCTTTTAAGTGGGGGAGAGTTGTAACACCCTAAATTTTAGATTAATTAATTAATTAATTAATTTAGTATGATTATATGAGTCTATGTGAAGTAGATGGTGTCTTGATGTTTTGATGCTTATTTATGATGTTTTGGTGCCTTGTGTGAGTCCTTGTGACGGTATATTATGTGTATTCGTGATGCAATTGTGATGCAAATAGCGATGATTTGATGAATAAGGTGTTTAAGATGATGAGTTGTGTGGTGTAGGGTGAGTTAGTAAGAAGGTTTGGAATTTAAATAATTATTTTGGAATTATTTAGATTTAATAGTGATTAATTGGAATTATTTGGATTTAAGTAATTAGAATAATAGAATAATAGAAGTGTAGAGGAAATAAGGACAAGATGGTAATTAGTAGAAAGAGTGAAGGCATGATGGTAAATGGTATAATGCTAAGTGAGGGTATTTTTGGGATATAGGTATTAGGGGTATAAATTGTTTTATAAGAAAAACAAGAGTGAGTGTACGACAAAACAGATCGTAGAACGAGAAAAGGCAAGGAGAAGGGAAAAGCTAGGGCAAAAGGATTCCACAATTTTTGGGAAGATCAAAGCTTTGAATTAAGGTAAGGGGTGAATGGATTCTCTAATTGGTGATCTTACATGAGAGGGTAGTGAGGGTTTATTTCCCTCTTAGGTTGTTTTATATGATTGATGCATAATTTGTTTGGTTTGATTGAATTGATGTATTGTATATGATTATACATGGATTTGTGATGTTATATTGTGATTGTTGTTATGATTGCATTGTTATGATAATTGTTGCATAAAACCCCAATCTAGAACCTATAAGTAATGAGAATTAGGATTTGAGGATTTTGGATGAGGATTTGATAAAATATAAGATGAATAATAATGCCCAAATGATGTATAATTGATGTAGAAACATAGGATGATAATGTATGATGAATCCCTATGATTAGATGTTATTTTAGGACCTATAAGGTAGTGAAATCGCAGAAAAATTCAGCACAAAATAGCATGTGTCGACTCAAAGAGGTCATGCATCGACTCATGCAGGTTCAAGACTCAGTATGCGTCAACTCATTGGGTTAACCTGAGCACACCCGAGGCAGACAGAATACATATGCGTCGACTCAAAGGGGATATGCGTCGACTCAACCAATCCAATTTTCAGATTTTTCTAGCGGTCATAACTTTTGAACCGTAACTCCGTTTGATGCGCCGTTCGAAGCGTTGGATAGATAAGATCGTAAACTTGAAGTAGGTAGAATAAAATAGAGATTTAGAAAGATAATTCTAGTAACTAAGTTAAAATAGGAATTATTCCCTGTTTTTACACTGAAACAATGGGTTGTTTTCTTGCGATGTTCTTTTGCTGATGATGCCAGTATGAGGCAATGTTGGTGATTATGATGAGGATGATGTGGGTGGCTTAAATTGCCATGGTGGTGAAGGATTATGCCTTGTGGTTGTATGATTTCACGTTGTTGCATGTTTATATTGCATGCATTCATGGATGAGGGATTATGCCCTGATGTTGGCCTGAATTGGCGTTGTATTGAGGGCTTATGCTCTATTATTATCTAATTGGCATTGAGTTGAAGGCTTATTCCTTAGTGGTATCACGTGCATATTGATGTAGGAATATTGCATTGCATAAACACTAAATTGATATTGTATGATGTGATGATGGTTGTTTGTGATGAATTTTCTGTATGTTGTGATTTACTACCCCTTATCATGTTTTATTTCACCGTGTAATTACTGAATGAACTTCTCACCCCTTTTGTGTTGTTGTGTTTGTACTCTTCAGGAGTACAGATAATCAGGTACCTGAGTAGGCTTGAAGTGATGTTACCAGATCGAGTCTTAGGAGTCGCTCTGATATGTAACACGGGATTTGGGATTTTCATTATGTTTTGCATGATTTCAAATGTTGCACATTTTCTTTTAAACTTATGATGGACCACGTATTGTGGATTTGAATTGTTGTTAAGGCTAGAATGCCAATGAACTACTTTTATGTTGATTTTCCGCTGCTGAATAACCATTTTTGGATACACGAAGTAATAAAGTATTTTTAGAACTTTATGGATTTTATGATTTATGTGACATCCCATTGTGAACTCTGATGCATTTGTCGTATGTTTCATTATAAATATTCATATGAGAAAATGGGGTGTTACATATATCACACATGTTATTTGTCATTGTTATGGAGTATATGCAAAGGTCTATGAAAAAGTTGAGAAATATCCATGACTTCAACTTTCACTGAAAGTGTGTGAAGTTGAATATCATCAATTTGAGTTTGGCAGATGATTTGTTGTTGTTCTCTAGAGGTGACAAAAATCAATTGAGCTGCTAATGAATACCTTCAATAAGTTCTCGAATTCAACAGGTCTAAGAGTAAACCCCACAAAGTGTAGGGTTTATTTTGGAGTAGTTGATATGCAGACTAAAGAGGATATAAAGGAGTTAACTTCCTTTAATAAAGGACAACATCCTTTCAGATACTTGGGTGTACCTCTTGCTGGTAAGAAGTTATCCATCCATCATTACATGCATATGATCGAAAAAATAGTTTCCGGAATAAGACACTGGAGTGTAAAGCTTCTAAGTTATGCATGCAGGATCCAACTTATCAATAATGTTATTTTTGTTATCACTAATTATTGGATGTAATGTTTCTCTTTTCCTAAGAAAGTTATACAGAAGATTAATGCTATCTGCATATCTTTCTTGTAGACAGGTGGGAATATGATTTCAAGGAAATCCCCTATTTCATGGAATCAATTGTATGCCCCTAAGACCAGGGTGGTTTGAACATTATGTCTCTTGAAGATTGGAATACAACTAGTATGATGGAGCTCCTATGGAACTTAAGAGGAAAAGCTGATCATTTGTGGATAAAATGGATTAACAGTTAGGACATAAGAAACGAAAATCTGATGACAGTGAAGGTCAAAACTAATTTCTCCTGGATACTCAGAGATATCCTAAGCAAAGGGATAAGGTGATTCAGTTGCAAAGCTGAAATGAGATGAAACAAAGGGACAAGTTTGAGACCAAGAAAATGTATATAGAGTTAAAGGAGAATTATCAAAGAGTTTATTGGAGGAAATTGGTTTACAATAACATGGCTAGGCATAAGGCGTTGTTTGTGTTATGAATGGCATGCCATGATCAGTTAGCAATGAAAGATAAAATGTACAAACATGGTATGATTGGTGACAACACTTGTTGTTTTTTTCTCATACTAAAACTATCCAACACATGCTATTTAGTTGCATAGAGATGAAGAAAATATGGGATTGGGTGTTAAAGTGGATACAAGTTAAGCATAAGCCTCACAAATGGCATGAAGAATTAAAGTGGCTCACAGGGAATTGTAAAGGGAAAGGGCGGAAAGCAAACTTGCTCAAAATTACGGTTTTGGAAACAATTTATGTAGTTTGTAAATATAGAAATGAGATACCAATAGTTAGTTGGTTCATTGGTAATTGACATTAGATTTAGTAAGGAGCGCTACAATTCGATCCCTCACAATCCCGATCAAGAGGAGGCTGAAACCATTTGATGTCAAAACTGACTCTCGAACCAGACTATACCGGTCAAAAATACAAGTGACAAGATTATAGATACAATAGTGTTTATAAAGTAAAATTATTCTAAAATAAGAAAACTTATTGTTAAGTTTATGATGTTTTATCTTAAATTTTGGTGTCCTATTTATTTGTGTTGGTTGTTAATTTGTGTTGGTTGTTGGAGCTGGATTCGTGCGACTGCCTTGTATTTCTCTGTTTTTGCTTAATCAAGTATTTGATTCAAAAAAAGAGTTTATAAAAATCACAAATTTTTAAAGCTAGTCTTTTGAAAAATATTTGATCTTTTTCTTTATAAGGACATTTTTAAAGATTTATGTATTAATTTTTATTTTATATTTTTAAAATTATGAACTATTTTTTTATTAACTGAAATAATATATTTATTGATGTATTTTTTGTAATCTAATCAAATAAAAAATTATAGAATTTTTTATTAACAAAAAGTGATTTATATTAAAAAACTACATGCATTTATTTTAAAACTTAAATTCCAACACATAAATATATTTTAAATATTTTTTCCGGTTAAATATAATTTTGTTGTTGATAAAAATCACAAAATTTACTGTTAGTCCTTAAAAAATTATTCATATTATTTTAATTTATAGTATCATTTTGAAAGACTAATATACTATTTTTTAAGTTAGGAAATATTTTTATTAACTTCAATATTTAAATTGAATTAAAATTTAGAAAAATTTAAATTTAAAACAATAATGATTTAAAGAATAAAAAATATTTTGTCCCAACTTTAAAATATGTAGTTTTTTTAGAAAAATAACATTATGTTACAATTTGTAAATAGAAACATGGAGTAAGGAAAAAATCCTGAAAAATATTTCTTAATCGTTAGTTTAGACTTATTTTTACATCAAAGTTTATTTCATATAATTAAGTTTTTAATGTAGTGAGTTTATGTTTTTTTTTTTTTTTTAATTCATATTCTTTGTATTTATTTTGAAAGATTAATCTCTTGAGTCATGAAAAACTGTAGTAAATTTGAACTCAGATAAACTTAAAGAGATGAGTTTTATCATTTAAAAGTGCTATAATTAGTTTTGACAAAAAAAATGTTAAATGTGTTTAGGATTTAAATATGATTTATGTTCTTAATTTTTTTTATCTTTAAAGTTTAATCTTCAAAAAATATTTATACTTTTTTTATCTTAATTTTAATTTATAGGAACTATTTTCAATGATTCAAATTATCATTTTTTTTATATATAATATTAGAATAGACACAAATTTTTTTCTTTAAAAATATTCTTAGAAATATTTAGACTAAATTACAGTTTTAATTTTCAAATTTTATGTGATTTACTAAATTAATCTCTTTGTTTTAAATTTAAACAATTTTGATTCATCTCTTACTATTTTGTATTGAAAATTGACGAAGTGTCTGTTTTTTATTTTAAATTTTTATATATATAATTCGGTCTGACCTATTACCCTACCAATTAAAAAGGTGTCTATGATTGTATGAAATAAATTTTATTTATTATAAGTTAAATGATGTTTGGTAAAAAAGAAATGAAAATTTTCATCTAAATTTAAAAATGAATGAATTTAGATGAATAACCAGAGCTCACTCTGGTTCTTCCAAACATATTCAATTAAGAGCTCACTCTGATTCTTCCAAACATACTCAATTAAGAGCTCACTCTGGTTCTTCCAAACATACTCAATTAAGTGCATTCTTTAGAATGCACGTGGTTTTGCCAATGCCCCAACCAAATTGATCCTAAAAAATATCCTATAGACTCATAAACTTGATCTCTGTTTCTGGGAAGAACTCTGGATGAATCTTCAATTTTCCCCGCCTAAATTCCTTAACTCCCTAAATCTTAAAGTGTTAGCCACAAATTACTGATTGAATAACCTTCATAGTCTTTCGTGTGTTTTTTATAAACACATTAACCCCTAGATCCTAACCATAATTGATCAAACAATTGCCTTCTTTACCAACTAAAGCCCATGTTAACCCCCACATTATTGTTGTTTATTCTTCCACTTATTACCAAACCCAAAGAAAATGATTTAGTCTAACCTATCCACTATCTTAAATACGCATCCCCTTCCTTGATGCATCTTGGGAGACTTCAATTACATCCTAGGTGCTCGTGAGCATGTAGGTATCCACCTTCTTTCTAGGCAGCCTATTTGTGACTTTCAAAGTTGGGTCAACCAAAACTCCCTTATTGATATGCCCTTAAAAGTTTCTTTTTACACCTGGTCAAATGAGAGAGTTGGTAAGGCCTTTGTGGAAAGAAAGCTTGATAGAGTTTTATATAACCGGGTCTAGATTGATGCTTCCATCTCATCAATCATCATAACTCTTCCAAAGTTAAGATTTGACCACTTTCCCCTTCTTGTGGAAACAAAGTTTAACCCTATAGAGTTCAAGTCTAATTTTAGATTCTCGAGTATGTTGTAAAGCCTTCATTAATGACATATGCACTCAACCACCAGTGCTTTCTCAAAAGCTTCATATCTCCAAAAATAAAATTAAGACATGGAACAAAACTGTATTTGGCAACATTCATCAGCTTGTGCAAACCTCCACCAATAACCTATCCATTATTCAGGATCAAATTCAAATGATTGGTGTTGTACCCCAAAATTTTGTCTCCTATTTTCTTCAAGGCATTCTTTCAAGGCTCCTCAAATGTTCAAGGATACTCAAGGGTTGAATAGTCAAGATGCTCCTCCTAAGCCAAAGACCCACAACTATGGTTTGGAGTTTCTCAAGGAAAATTGGTTTGCAAAATTATCAAGTGGCTCTCATGGTTCTTCATAGGTCCTCAACAAGGTTCATGTCAATTTTCAAGCCCTACATCACAAGTTTTCTCAATCAATGACTCAGATGATTGAAAATCGACTGTATTGGTCAAAAATTCAATTGTGGTCAACATACAGTCAAACTTCAAGATTTTTGGTTAACATCAACATTTTGAAGTGATATCCATCATTTGATCAAGGGTTGATCATGATACCCCAAGGAAAGCCCTCAAATCATCAAAAGTCAAGAATTGTCAAAGTAGGGTTTCCTTAGGAGAAGTCAACTGAACTTTGACCAGGCATAACCTTCACATACTTCATCAACTTTTCTCCAACCAAAGCTCATTTTGAAAAAAATTCAATTCTCTACAACTTTGCTTTTATTCTCAAGTCCAAAAAATGTTTCATTTGGAAGATATGAGCTCACACATTATAGGTCATTTTCAAAAGTCAACAAAAGACACTTTTTGTCAATGCAACTTACATCAAGATAAAGTCTTCAAAAGCAAAAATGATCAACATAGAGATTGTAGAGGACATCTTGAGATCATCTTCAAAAGATGAAAATTGAGCAAGTTATGAGTTGCACAAGTTGGGAGATTTTAAAGAAATTCGTGAATTTCAAATTGGGCAATTTTGAAACTTTGAAGTAGTGAGCCTAATTTTTGGTGTTCAAACATGTTTACCAGATATTAGACGACCTCTAAGTCCATTTATACATGACCTTGACTTTTATTTATATTTATCTTGATTTTATTTAATTTAAAATCAAAATAAATTAAATAAAATCACAAAAATCACGGGCTATGCATATGGGCTTCATTTGATCAACTTTAAAGCCCATTAATTCGTGCAAGACCAACATAAATGGTCCAGGTTTATTGCGCATTCAAAAAGGGGGCAAGAATCACTCGAAAATGGCAACTTCTTAATGTGTTTGATTCTTGTTTCATGGCCATGAATGTATTGTTTTCTTGTCATACTTGTTCACTTTATCCCTCACACTATAAATACACAACAAGTCAGAAGCAATGGACACAAAAAATTATTGCCTAACAAAGCTCTCTCAAATTCTCAAAAAAATTTCAAAAGTTGCAAAACTCATAAACTTGAGTTTCAGCTTCTCCCATTCAAAACCAGCGACTCCTTCATCCTTCTGAGATCTCCAGGAGACAATTCATATCATTACCCAACTCTCACGCGTCTCAGATTATCCTCACAACCATCCTACAGTGTTTTGGTAAAATTTTGATTCTAAACTCTCTTATCATGTAACTTAAATCAGCTTTGTGCATCATTCTTGTTATTATTGATGTTGTGAGTAAATATGACATTTTACATGTAATCATGAAGGCGGAAATAACATGATGCCATGGTTAGGGCGTGGAATGTAGGAAGCTTCAGATTTCGGGATTCACGAGTTCTTAACTCAAACTATTGTCGGATTCGGATTCAGGGAGAATTTTAAGGGGAGTAGGTTGTTTTGTATGCTTTGATCTTAGCGTTTTTGCAGGTTTTAAAATTCTACGTGGCCGGAGAAGACGACCGGAGGTTGACTCCGACGTCCCTGAAATATGCTGACTCTGGCCAAGGTTCGCATGGAAGAAAGCAACATTTCAATTGGCTCATTCGAATTCCAAGGACCCATTGAACGCGCACATGTTTTGACAATTTGAAACTAGGTAGCATTTAGTATTATAATGTTATATTTTTATTATGCTAACAGATGAATCATGCCACCCCAGTGGCAACACATGCGCACTTCAGACCTTCAGGCTCCTTGTCCTGGATTTGAGCCAGGAGCAAGGCCTTTTATTTTTTCTTATGTTATTCTGACAGATTCGGTGTATACAAGCCTATTACGCGTACAATACAACTCAAATTTGGGCCACCAGATTATCAAATCACAAATCCAACATTCCAAATTGATGGTGACCATGGTGCACTCCAAGGCACGCTCCCCACCAGATCACACAAGATCCTAGGTTCAGTTATTTTGGCCCTAACGTTTTACTATTTCTCACCCCCTATTTTTCTTTTTGCAGTGTGGCCCATTATTCTTTTTTTTTATTATTTGTTTTTTTTTAATTAACATCTTTAATCTTTTCTTTTTAATCAATATAAAAAAAATCATAAAATCAAAGAAAAAATTAGATTAGATTTTTTTTAAAACGAGTAAATTAATTTTCATAAATAAATTAATTTAACCAAATTTATTTTTGTTAATTTAAAATTAATTAAAGTTAGTTTTCACAATTAAATTATCCTTTTTAAACAATAAAAATAACAAAAAAACATTTTTCTATTTTGAATTTTTAGGGTTTTAGATATTACCTCTTTCCCATTCTCCGCGCGTTATTTATATTTTCGCATTATTATTTTTCATAATTTATGTAACTGTCCACAGTTTGTAATAGTTAAATAGGACTTTTATATTTTTTTCCCATTTTGGTTTGTATTTCCCCATCCCCGAAGTGATGTTAAAGTTTAGACTTTACTTCCTTCATTTTTATTTTTCTGCACTTATATATATTTAACTGCTAGATGTATGCTTAATAAGATTGCATGATAAGACCTAAAAGCAAATTCTAGAACACCTAATATCCAAGATAAACATAAATGAAACACAACACACTTCGCACATGCACACCTTTAAGGTACCTCCACTTGTTGCCTTCAGAAAAACAGTCATGTCCCTCAAACGTGGGACGCTTTAGCAAAGACCCTCGGTTAAAAAAGATCATAGTCCCTCGATGATCCTTCGATGTTTCTTTTCGGTAAATGATCTAGTCCCTTACGATAAATTGCTAAAGCATTATACAAGTTACCTTTATGAATGTACGATGACCCGCATTTGTCCCTCAAACATCCAATGATAGGGTTATCCACCAACTAATGATAGGATAACATTATCTAAAGGAAAATAGGAAAAGAACAAAGACTATTCGAGTAGGTAGACAAATTGTAGTTGCTTGCTCATAAAATAAAACCATTTCTCACATATACACTCTCTTTTTTTCTAAATATTTTCAAATACAAAAAACACTTTGTATGCATTCTCAACGATACGAGAATCATTACAAAGTTCGTCGCACTAAGGCGTCTTTTCAAAATATATTCAAAAATACACTTACACAAAAAAACATTTTCAAAGTGAGCTAGCAGCTAAGAGCCCGTAGATAACTACAGATAGAAAGCGTGTGAATACCTTCCCTTTACATAACCTACCCCCGAACTTAAAATCTTTAAAAAGGTCTTTCCTATTCTTTTCACCCTTTCCTTTATTGGATAAAAGAAAATTCGGTGGCGACTCTTGCTAACCGCAACATTTACGATAAAATGCAAAAACCAGTAAAGTCAGTTCTCCCACTGTAATACAGAACTGGCGACTATGTTGGGGATAACTAAAAGGGGGGGTTACCTTAGAACTAGATCATATTTAAAATGCTTAACTTGTTTGACTTTCTTTCTTTACCTTTCAAATTTATGTTTGGGTTATTCTTAAAGATCCTATACCCGGATCTGGGGCACTTCAGGTAAGTAGCAATAGATCGTGGGGACTAAGCACCATAATACTGACATGGTTGAAGCGATGGATATGTTAGTGTGACACACTTGTTAGTACCGGTATCCCTTGAGTCCAGTTGAGGAGAATATGGGGCCGCTGTGTGGTGTCATAAAGCACTAACTGACCGTAGAATCTTAGTTGAACAACTTGGCCATTAGAAAGTAGTGAGATAGTCTGCTTTAGTGCAAGACTAAAGTTGGTTGATACTTGAGACTACACTCATTGAGATCAGACTTTCGTGATATTTTGATCGCTAATAAATGCCTGAGAGAAAGATTAGTGATATTGAGATTCCTTAGAACCCGGTTACTTCTTTTAGGACAGGTTGAACCAAATAAACTTCAAAAGGGTACTTACTTATAAACTTCATGCAAGCCTGAACCTAAGGCTACTTGTGTGACTTGTTTGTATTCATCATCTAACAACTTCAATTCCTTGCAGGACTTGTTTATAGTCATTATCCAATAACTTGAACTTCTTACAAGACTTACTTGTTTTCACCGCCTTACACTTTTGCTTGGTACATAACTTACACATCATGACATCATGCCATAACACTTCTATTACCCATTTCAAGGATCTCAAGGGCCTGTGATGCAGGTAATCATAAACCAGACGCCTAGCAAGGGGCGGGAGGATTTATTTTTCTCTAACCAAATACCGTCAAAGTATCATGAGATGACATTTAGAAAGGGGCAAGGGGACTTATTTTCCTCTAACCAATGCCGTCAAACACCGAAGTACACTATTTTAGGTCAAAGACTAGGACCCACTTGATATGGTGAGCTTGATTCTCATAGAAGGACGTTCAAAGACGTAAAGTTCTTTAGTCAAAGCTGCAACAACTTCTAACAGTTCACTTTTGTCTATCCTGCGAGATCCTTGAAAACATTGCATGCATGCCATTACATAACAGATATTCTCAAGATAGGTTTCTCATTTTCTTGCTGGTTATTTCAGCAAGGAAAATGGATCTCAAACAGAACGACCGAGATCTCCAAACTCAAGATGCTCAGTTCAAGGAAATGTTCCTAAATATATCCAAGGGGCAAGAATAATTGAAAATAATCCTCACTGGGAACATGGCCAAGAAAAACCCTGAAGATAATAAGGATGACCAGTTGCAACAATTATAAGCTGAGATGGCGAAGATGAGAATGCATATGATGGGCCAGATGGCTCTTATCCAAAATTTAGCTTGGGGACAAGAAGAGTTGAGGATTCTCATCAGCAAGCCTCATCAAGACATATACGACCGCATGGAACAAACTACTAGAATTTGGGGTCTAATCAATGATCAACCTCTCTTGGAAGACAGGGAATTGGGTGACATGTTCATGCGGGAACATATTGAAAATAAACTCAGGAGTGGTGAAATTCAGGGGACTACATCTTCAAGTACTCAGAAGAGATCATACAACGGAAAGAAGAAGTCCAGTACTGTGTACAACCAGAAGGGTCGTAATAAGAGTGATCTCAGCCAATCTATGGGGGCGGTACGTATCTCCAATCCAGCACTGGTGCGACAACAACGACAGGGTAACCAGCATAAGCAGGACATTCCCAAAAGTCAATCACCAAAATCAACATATCCTTGGATCAAGCATTGTAATACATGTTGTGGATGGAGTTGATTACGTTGAAGGATCCTCTTTAGAATCCCAACATCTCCTTTCCTCAGTACAATCTGAACGCGAGGTGTACATACCATTCTAATAGTCCTGGACATGATATGAATGACTGCTGGGCGTTGAAAAACAAGATTCAAGACTTGATCGACGAGGGAGTGCAAGAGTTCACATAAGACAATTAGATTGGATTCTTCTCTCATCCCTCAAAGGCACACCATCTGAAGTGACAAGTTCTGACGAAAAGGCTTTTTGTTCATTAGAATTTTCAAATTGTAATTTCTTTCGATTGTCCGAACACTTATGTCAAACTTTGTTATTTCACAAATGCATTGCATATGTTTGTCTTGATTTAATCCATTAGTTTTCACTATACTGAAACTATGCTTTTACTTCCTTTTTGTGATATTCGACTCTCGTTAAAAGCTTTAAGCCTTTAGAGGGAGGATGACGAAAATAATGCCATAATCTCATACATTATACTTTTGAACAAACCTTGCTGACGATGTACATGCGTTGTTTCAAATCCTAAACAATGAAGTTATAAGGAAGTTAATCCTTAGTCAACCCCTTTAAGCCTAAGAAGTAGGAGTTTTCTTTTTCACACAAATTGAAACCTTTAATCATAACCTGGGGCAGAGTAGTTTCTCAGTTAATTCAATGGTGCATTCAATCGCAGGCTTTACCTTCGTATACGGAGAATAGTGTCGAAGATGCTCTTCTAATTCAAAATACGATGATGGTTCCCCGTAATCACCAAAATAGGCAGTCATCACCTCTCAAAAGAAAAGCCCACTAAGTCAAAACCTATGAAGGAGTCTTAGGACAAACTGGGGCATCCCGCTGACTGTAATCTCAAAACAGTTCAGGCAAAAATAGGGATAATAAAGTCAAAAAAGAGCTCGCTACAAATCCTCAACAAAAGAAAAAATTTTACAAAAAAATGACAGCCTTCTCAAATAAACTTTCGGTATCCGAACCATCATCGAAATATCAAGGCAAAGATTCCAGCCTCAATTGGGATCTAAATGTACAATTAACTGAGTATAGGACTGAAGAATATCACGAAGAACAGGTTGGGTACAAATAAATTTTGAGCCTTTATCCCTTGTTTCTTAAACCGTGAACCAGGTCACACTACAACCCTTAAAAGTCCTAGCTAAAGCATGGGTTAGTTCGAAAGCATACTGTTACAAAAGGTATCCTGACTTCTGTAAGGTTTACTATAAATCCTGAGTTGAATTCATATTCTTACAAAATTCTGTTTGTTTACTAAAAATGCATTTTCAAAACTTCAAGACAGACACAAGATTTGCATTTTTAAATGCCATTGTTTGCATATGACTAATTGTTCGACAACAGAGAAATTCGCCTGACAGATATCCAACGAACGGAAATCCTCTCAATAAACAGACTCACCTCAGATGGAAAGACATTTCCAATAACAGGCCTTTCATAATTAAGGGGCATGACATGGTGTCTAACTGATATGGAGGCAGTCGAGTCAAGATTCAAGGAATCTCTCAAAAATGCCGAATAGCCAAGGGCAGACCTCTATCTAAATCACTTAGGGAATTGAACATGAATTTCAGCAACGGGCCATGTACGATCAAGCAAACATCTTCTGGCAGTGCTAAAACACTTACTACTATGAACAGTGACAATTCTCCACACCCTGTGCACATGGACATAGTTGAAAAATACTACGCATGAAAAAATACCCGCTAGGTTGACTAGCCTAAGCAAAAATAAGGGCATCCCGGCGAACTAAAAGAGTTCGGCCAAAAATTAGGGATATATAAATAAAATTGTACACCCGGAAAGTTGAAAACCTGAAAAAGGCGGCTTGGGAAAAAAAGGGTATCCCAGTGGACTAAAAATCTGAAAAGATAGTCCAGGCAAAAGTTAGGGATTAAAGTGTACGACTATGTCCCGTCATCTCGTCACTTATCTATCAGTAGAAGACTTATCGCCTTGATCAGCATTCACCAAGGGCTCTAGAAGTAGAGGTATGTTCAAGTCTCCATGGATCCCCACAGAGCCACTTCCAGGAGATTATCCCCACAGAGTAATCTACACAAGTTCATACACTCCCCGTAATTGCCACGACAAATCACTCTAGCGGTTAAAGGAGTATGATTTTATCCCCAGAAATATCACCAACCTACGAATTTCCAATTAATACAGTTCATGAAGTTTCTCTTCCCCAACTGATCTTGTTCCTCCAAGGTTGTAAAACCCCTTTTCAGACTTTTGTTCTCCAACAGAATTCATTTCCTTAACAAGGGTGTTTCCTCAACAAGAGTATTTTCCCAACAGGGTTTATTTCTCCAACAGTTTATCATCTTCTAGATATAATTCAGATACAATCTAAATATAGATTCATTCTGACACTCATTCTAGATTATCTTTTAGATAAAGTTTAGATACAATCTAGATATATATTCATTCTGACGCTCATTCCAGGCTCTCTTATAGATACAGTGCAGATACAACCAAAATACAGATTCATTCTAACACTCATTCCATATCCATTTCTAGATACAGTTTAAATATAGATTCATTCTGACACTCATTCCAGATCCACTTTTAGATACAGTGCAAATACAATCATGATACAGATTCATTCTGGCACTCATTCCAGATTTCTCTTCTAGATCTAGTTCAGATACAATCAAGATACAGATTCATTCTGATACTCGTTCAGTACATCTTCTAGATACAATTTAGATACGACCAAGATACAGATTCATTTTGATACTCATTCAGTACATCTTTCAGATATGGTTCAGATATAGTCCAGATATGGATATCATTCTGATACCCATTCAATACATCTTCAAATACAATCAAGGCATAGACACTCCCGATCTTGAGTATGCTTTTACCATAAATCACTGGCTAAAATCCTCTTCCCAGTGAAATTTCCACTATCCCCAAAGAGTTGCTATGGAACCTAGAATCAAATCAAATACCAGTCAACCTTATCTTACTCAGATAAGTCAAAAGGTTGTCCACCTCTTCCATCCCCAATCAGGGTATAAATTCCCCAATAGAGCAATGAACAACCAATGTTCTTAAATTCTTCTCCCCAAGCATGAATTAATACTCTCCAATCGAGTTTCCTCAAACAAAGAGCAAAAACCAATGTTCCCCAGTGGAGTTTCCTCAAAACAACAAGCAGGAGTCCTGAGCGGGAACAATCCCTAGAATATCAAAGATACACATACTCCCCAGTGACAGTCAGGGATTTATTTTCCCCAGACAAAGATGATACCCGAGTTTGCAAATGCACTTCAAAAACATGTCACATTCATACATCATTTACAAACGTCATAACATATGCATACGAATCATATATTGCACAGTCTCATTTATTTTGATAACATCATTACGCAATGCATTTCATACATCATTACATTGCATACAACTAACCCTTTACCTTTTCAGGAAAGATCAATCAACAAACATCATCAACTACTTATATGACCTGACAATATTCTCAAAGACTACATCTGACGAATGAGCTATTTCAGCATTTTTCTTAGAAGGTCTTTCTCAAAATATATCTGCTGGTTTAGTTTAAATCGACCAATGATTTATTCTAATTCTTTTTTGGTGGACTCTTTCTGCTGTTCAGTTTAAATCGACCAATGATTTATCCTTATTCATTTCCGGTAGACACTTTCTCTGGTTCAGTTAAATCGACCCTAAGATTTCTCTGATTCTTATCCAGTTAAAGACAATTCAAGACCTCTGTTGGTTCAGTTTAAATCGACCAATGATTTGTCCTGATTCGTTTTCTGGTAGACTATTTCTCTGTTTCAGTTAAATCGACCCTAAGATTTTTCTAATTCTTATCCAGTTAAAGACAATTCAAGACCTCTGCTGGTTCAGTTTAAATCGACTAATGATTTATCCTGATTCGTTTCCGGTAGACACTTTCTCTAGTTCAGTTAAATCGACCCTAAGATTTATTATGATTCTTATCCAGTCAAAGACAATTAAAGACCTCTTTTGGTTTAGTTTAAATTGACCAATGATTTATCCTGATTCGTTTCTGGTAGATACTTTCTCTGGTTCAATCAAATCGACCCTAAGATTTTTCTGATTCTTATCCAGTTAAAGACAATTCAAGACCTGTGTTGGTTCAGTTTAAATCGATCAATGATTTATCCTGATTCATTTCTGGTAGACACTTTCTCTGGTTCAGTTAAATCGACCCTAAGATTTCTCTGATTCTTATCCAGTCAAAGACAATTCAAGACCTCTGCTGGTTCAGTTTAAATCAACCAATGATTTATCTTGATTTGTTTTTGGTAGACACTTTCTCTGGTTCAGTTAAATTGACCCTAAGATTTATTCTGATTCTTATACAGTCAAAGACAATTAAAGACCTCTGTTGGTTCAGTTTAAATCGACCAATGATTTATCCTAATTCGTTTCTGGTAGAAACTTTCTTTGGTTCAGTCAAATTGATGCTAAGATTTTTTTGATTCTTATCCAGTTAAAGACAATTCAAGACCTCTGCTAGTTCAGTTTAAATCGACCAATGATTTATCCTGATTCGTTTCCGGCAGACACTTTCTTTGGTTTAGTTAAATCAACCCTAAGATTTCTCTAATTCTTATCCAGTTAAAGACAATTAAAGACCTCTGCTGGTTCAGTTTAAATCGACCAATGATTTATCCTGATTCGTTTTCGGTAGACACTTTCTATGGTTAAGTTAAATCGACCCTAAGATTTTTCTGATTCTTATCCAGTTAAAGACAATTAAAGACCTCTGCTGGTTCAGTTTAAATCGACTAATGATTTATCCTCATTTGTTTTCGGTATACACTTTTTCTGTTCAGTTAAATCGACCCTAAGATTTTTCTGATTCTTATCCAGTTAAAGACAATTACAGACCTCTGTTGGTTTAGTTTAAATTGACCAATGATTTATCCTGATTCGTTTTCGGTAAATACTTTCTCTGGTTAGTTAAATCGGCCCTAAGATTTTTATGATTCTTATCCAGTCGAAGACAATCAAGACCTTTCTCTAGTTTAGCTTAAATCGCTCAAAGATTTATTCTAATTCTTATCAAGTTAAAGTTAAGTACATACATCTGCTAGTTCAGTTTAAATCGACCAAGGATTTACCCTGATGCTTTCCCAGTAGACCTTTCTCTGGTTCAGTCTAAATCAACCAAAGATTTATTCTGATACTTCTTCCAGTCAAAATCAACAATTACTTTGGATGGCATCTATAAGCCCATCTATGATGACTCTCTGTCACTTATCTGAATGGCATCCATAAGCCCATTCCCGATACAATCAACCAACAAAATTACCTGTTGCACATGCGAGTGCAAATTTCTTGGCACTTAAGTGTTCAATCATCTTCTACCTTTAAGTCATGAATGGAAAACATGCCAATCTAGTAATTCAAGTTTAAGAAGATTGAACAGGGGAAGCTATTGTACCCCCAAATTTTTCCTCCCATTCTCTTTCAGTACTTCGGTCATTTGATCTTCTTTTACTTCCAACTCCATCCTAGCAACTTTAAATTGGTTTCCCAACTCCTTAACTTTGGCTTTGTTCCTATTGTTGGCCATCTGGAATTTCAAAGTTTCTTGACGATTCTTTTCTACATCGGCGAGGGCTATTTGATACTCTTCCGTAGATACAAAAGAGTTTTCAGCTCTGAGTCGTTTTTTGGAACTACTTTCCCCTTCATACTCTTTTAGCTGACGGGCCAAGTCCCTTTTCTTTTCTGTTAAGAAATATATTTCCATTTTTTTGTCTTCCAGATTCTGGCGAAGGTCCCTATTTTCCAATTGTACTTGATAGAAACGTTCCTTAGGCACATCGTGCTGTAACTCAGTGGGTTGAAGATACAAGGAGATTTCCTTTTCAAAAGGCAACATAAGAGTTTTGACTCTTTCCTTCAACCAATCCACGTAATGATCGAAAGCTAATACCTCTTTTAACCCGAAGAATTCCTTTCCTTTCCTTCCAACATGTGCCCAAGCAATTTCCACCTTCTTCAATAATTTCGGATCTTCTCCTTTTTGCAATACATAGGTTCGACCTCCTTGGTCGTGGGTGGATGCCTCATGGCATAACCTAATTGGCAAAGAGCGAGTACTGGGTTGTAGTTGATAACCCCTTTTGTTCCTATGAGTGGAACATTGGAGAAACCTTCACAGTGGGAGATGATTTCGGTACTATCAGCCTTAAGTTTGTACCATTTGATATCAAAAGAGGTGAGTGTAATTACTTTGGATGCCCATGAACGAGGATCTTCTTTGAATGGCCCTTTGGTGGGTAACTGTGCCATGAACCATTTGTAAAGCATTGGTATACAGCATACCATTACTCCTTTCTTTCCATGCCTAGAGTGGATGGCGTGGTAAGTATCTGCTAATAGTGTAGGTATCAGATTCTTATTCATGAAGATGCAAAGAGAAGCCAAGTCTACAATTTCCTTAATCTCAGAGAATAAGACAACTCCGTAAATGATAGCAGCCAACGGAGCATAATAAGCATCCTAGTTTCCTGCGTTTGCCATTTCCTTAGCCTTACTTACCAAGAAATCTACAGGAAGATTACAAGTGACTTTGTTACGTCTCCATTTCCCTTTTACATTGTTAAGGATCAAATAAAGAACCTTAACAATGGCCTCATAGTCAGGCTCAATAGGGACTCGAACAAATGGAACATGATTGGTGAGCTTAATGTGGAGAAGATGAGCATACTCCTCAAGAGTAGGTGCTAACTGGTAGTCTTGAAATGTGAAACAACTCAACTCCGGATCATAAAACTGTAACAAAGTCTGTACAGCCTTATCGTCAACCCGAGCATCCAATAAAGATAGGAGATTCCCATATCTTTCACCAAAAACGCCCATTTGTTGACAATTCATGAGGTCTCTGAGTTCTTCAAGAGAGGGCCAAATACTAGGACGAAACTGATAGCTGAAGTTATCCCTCTTTGTCCTTAGGAAGATATCAATGTTGTTTGCAATTCTTTAGAGGAAAAGGAAACCATGCAGAGATCCTGGAAATGACAATGCGCATGCGAATTAATTATCGACATTTTTTTTTTTTTGAAAAGTAAATATGCTATGATGTATGTGAAAATGATCATGGGGTTACTACTTCTAGGATACTGATTCCTGTTGTACTGCCTCTTCATATTCTGTAAATACCAGGATTATAGGACTGAAACATAATCGGAAAAAATCCATGAAGGTCATAGTTGGAACCTCCGAAAATAAATCTGAGAACCTCATAATTGTCGGCAGAAATCCAGGACCTAATCAAAAGTAACCACCTGAACATAGTCACCAACTGTACCTGTGATAAGAATTCCCTCCCCACTCACGGGTGAAGACTAGGTTTAGGGTAAGGCAAAGGTAACTCGAAAATCACGGGTTTGTTTGAAAGTAAAATCATCGCAACACATACGTGCATGATGAAAGTACCTCCAATTGAACCTCATTCGAGCATGGTATATGACATGACTGCACTAATCGGACCACATCCTATAGCCGTCATGCCGCCACTTTATTCCTAGTGTCCTAGTGTACTCTGGCCTGGGTACTGGGACTTTTACCTCGATAGTAACATCCTCACCCAAACAAGAAGCGGATCCAGTACAACAATAGTATATGGAAGACAGTAAGATGCAAATGCATACATATGCTCAAGTATATACAAAATGAACGAATTAACTAAAAGCATAAAAATAAAACACCCAAAGAAAGGAAAGCAATATCTAGGAGCGACTCCGGGATGGACCTGCATTTGGTCGATCCCATTTCCCTAGTGAAGTCGCCAGCTGAAACAACCGACTGAAAATCATCAAACAATGAAGTCGCCATCGAACGTTTTTTATCCCACATGGAGGGGAAAGGTAAACATCGAGAAAACCTGAGAAGGGAGAAGTCACGGTCTTGCGACTGAGAGAACGGGTAAGGGAGTCTGTTACGCGAGGGGAAGGTATTAGCACCCCACACGTCCTTAGTACTCTACGGTATCCACTCTTGTTATCTATCTTATGGGTGTGTTCAATATATGCTTAATGTTTACTATACTACTGAAGGAAGAATGCATGCAAAAGAAAGGAGAAAATAATGTAGGGAAAATAAAAGTTGTGCTCGTTCGGGCCCTACCTCGATGCCTACGTATCCTTTTTAAGGAATCAGAGCAGCCGTAGTTCAACTCACATGTTTTTGTTGGTTTGTATTTTTTTAATAAACGATATTAATTTCGCCTTCTATCGCAACTCGACCTTTGGAGACTTACGCGTCAGCACAGAAGTGAATTAACATGTTCTTTTGAAAAGAGTTTGAAAGAAACGCCCATAGGCAAAAGGAGTTTGTGTTGGTGGGTGTTTTTGCTTGTAGATAACAGCTAGTTGACCTCAAGGGAGAGAGATTTTAGTCATTTCTCTACTTATTCATGAAATAAGTCTTTGAGACTTGAACCACACCAAAGCTTAGAATAAGAGAACAATAAGGTCGAGAAGAAACCCACTTATCATCTCTCAAACTTAACAAAGATATGATTCTCGTCAGTAAATTTTTTAAGTATTTTTGAGATTTTATAAGAAAAATAAGTTTTTTTTTAAATGCATACACAAAAAGGGAAAGAAAATTCAAAGAGAGACTAGCCTATTTCTAAACCTAATGTTATCGTACTTCACACGATCCCTAGTGTGATACGGTGGGAGTACTGACTTGAGGTTTTGCGTTTGTTTTCGTAAATGTTTCGGTTTAGCAAGAGTCGCCACCGACTTTTTATTTTATCCTAAGGAAAGGTTAAAAAGCACAGCAAAAACCTTTGAGATGTTTTCTTGGGTTCGGGGAGTAGATTATAGAAAGGGAAGGTATTAGCACCCTTTCTATCCATGGTTATCCATGGGCTCTTAGTTACTTGCTTAGATCACTTGCCTTTGCTTTTCAATTGTTTGAAATGGTGCTTTCAATTGTTTGAAATGGTGCTTTGTGTGTGCGGTTTTGAAAATGTTTTTAAAAAGATGCCTTGTCTAGGCAACCCTTGTAACAATTCTTTGCTCGAATGTTTTACAAAAGGTGTTTGTCTTTTTGAAAAGATGTTTCAAGGTTTTTGAAAGTTGTTTTGAAAGTTTGTGTTGTGGAGTGTGTTTTTGAAAGTAGGCAAGTGTGTTTTGCAAGTTTGATCAAGTAACTAAGAGTTGTCTACCCCTAAATTTACTCAAAGATTTTTCCTATGTTTTAACCCTTTTAACAGTATTGTTCCACCATTGTATTTGGTGGACAATCTTGTGTTAGAATGTTAACGGGACGGGCGCGGGTCATCGTTTAGACCATGAATGCAATAGTGCCAAATGTCTTTGGCAATTTTTCCTTTAAGGGACTTGATCATTTTTTAGGCAACTTGAAAGCGTCATCGAGGGACTATGATCATTTGATTTGTTTTTGTTTTTCCAAAGACACTCAACATGCAACATGGCCCATTTTTGAAGGCAACAAGTGGAATAACCCTAAGGGTGCAAGTGTGATTGGTGTTGTCCATTTTCATGTTTTTTTTGTCTTTGCATTAGTCAAACTATTTGTTGGTTGATTTTGCATACAAACCCTAAAGCTATCGTGGCATAATTTGAAAGCTTTTAAATGCGAAAATTTAAAGTCCTAAATTATTACAACATGATTATGGGGATGGGGGTACAAATGTTTGAATGGGGGAATATTTAGCAAGAAATTAAATCTAAAACTATTACATCCATATTGAATATACAAATTATTTAATTGTACAATAATTAAATAAATACAATAAATATGCAAAATGTATTATGCACAAAAATGGTTTTTTATGTATGTAAAAGTATTTTTCAATGTAAAATATAAACAAAAATAAAAAGGTTAACTTTTGATATTTTTATGGTCTTAGGGCAAAACCCTAGTTTTCTAAATAAATAATATTTATTTATTAATATTATACAATATTATATATTAATTCATGCAAAAAATAAAAAAAGAAGTATATTGTAAAAAAGGTATTTTTTAATGTCATATATTAATAAAATAAAAAAATGTATTATATTCATATTTTATCCTAAATATTCTAATAAATGTACAAGTATTTATATTATATATATATATTTAACTATACTAAATATGTACAAAAATAAAAATATTAATTATTTACAAAAAAAGTATATTTTTTTAGAAAATGTTTTCAAAAAGGTAAATAAAAATAATGGCTGAAAATATATTTTTGTGTTATTTTTAATGTTTTAAATAAAAAGGTATTTATATATTTATTTACATATATATGCTAAATAAAACAAATAAATGTCAAATAAATGCAAAAAATGGGTGAAAAAATATTTTTAATATTTTTAATATTTGAGCAAAAAATAATAAGTCAGAATCAAAAAGAAAAAATAAAAAATGATCAAAATATCACACAATGGGCCAGGGGGTGTAAATGGAAAGTGAGGGTGCAAGCAGCAAGAACAACTCAGGCCCAGCCCAAGTCACCCTTCTTCAACCTCCAGCTTCTTTCTCAAAAACGCGCGCCCTCTATGCTTCATTCAAACTTCCTGATTCTTTGACTTTTAACAAAAACTCATAACATAAACAATGTAGAGCATGAAGAGACGAATTCATACATATAAAAATCTTGACCTAACTCTCAGAAACGAGGGAGAATTTCTCCATCCCCAATTTCTGACCTAAGTTTTCTTCAATGTTCATGACCAAAATTCTCACAGCACGCATAATATAAATGAAAAGTAAATACATGGATGGTTTCAGGGCTAAGAGTAGAACATGTTTTCTTCACAAACCTAAGCCTAATCATGCCTGGATAGAGAGATAGAAGTTCATATTTTTACCTGTTCAGCTTGAGTCGTGTACAGCAATGGAGGTATCTTCAATGGAGTTTGAACTTTGGTACAGCTTGCCTGAAGTCCAAGGATGCTTCTCCTATGCTTAGCTTGCTTTGAATCTCTCTGAATCAAGCTATGGAAGTCCACCTGCAAAACTGAAAACTGAAAATGGCAAGTGATGTTAGGGATGTTACAGTTTGTGTTCAATGCTTGGGATAGCTTCAGTGGGTGATATGGAACATGTTTGAACTCTTTTTGGCCAAAGTGCACGAGTGGAATGGACTGTGGAAGTCAATCTGCAGCAGGGACTCTGTTTTGCAGAAAAACTGTGCTTTTGGATATGAGGATGGATTGAGGGTGAAGGAATCATGCTTTAGGTCAGTTAGAGAGTGTGAAAGATGAGAACAAAGTTTGCTTAGGTTGGTCTTTACAGGAATGAGAGATTGGTGTTGTTTTGCCAAGTTTCTTCTACTTGAAGCAAGAAAAATGCAAGTTTCAAAACAGGCTTGTCCAATGCCCTAAACTATGATGCACCTCTTGTTCTTGATCAGAGTGATTTGTGTACAAATGCTAGCGTCAAAGATCTGGCCCATGCCTCTTGGATTTGTTATTTGACATAAAGTGCATCTTTTCTAAAATGGCAAATTTACTTTTTCTAATTATGGATTAATCTTGCATGTAATAACCAAATGAACAAAATAACATCTTAGCACAATGGTTAGGCATTTAATTATGGTGTGTGAGACTGGTTTTGAGGCCTGCAAGCTAGCTTGTACAAGCTGATTTGAAAAATGCCAATGTATGAACATGTATTTGGTTATGAACAAAAGTGACTTTTGCCCAACTTTGCAAATTCGATTCTCCCTAACCACAAGGATGTTTGAGAAGTTCTTGGACAATTTGGAAATCTTGGAATGTGTACTACAATCCATCTTTGTAATGCAAATTGAAACTCCAAGTGGAATCATGTGAAAAATGGCCATGAAGTTGGGCAAAAATCCTGCCTAGAATAGGTCAAAAAATTTCTAAGTTAAAAATGTTTTGCACCCTTGTTCCAAAAATCATAACTTGAGCTACAAGCTTCCTTTGAGAAAACTTTGTGTATAAAATTTGTAGATTTTTCAATGGACTACAACTTTCATGTTTTGATTTTTGTTTGAATACAACTGTATCTTGATGAAAAAATGGGACAAAGTTAGGAAAAAATAAGGAAGTTTCATAACTTAGAAAAATTCTAAGTTATGGAATTTTCTCATTTTAAACCCTAATTTGCAAATTTGGATTACTTGATGAACAAGTTTCATAACTTGACATGTCTTGATGAAAAATGAATCTTGGCACTTGATTTTGACCAAAAAGTCAAAGTTTGACTTTTCAGTATACAGTCAAATTTTGATCAGTTGACTGGAAAATTCATCTGTCAATCTTGTGCATTTGAGATCTTCTGAACTTTTTGAATGTGTCAATACAATGCTATTGAGTCCTTGAGTCCATATGTGAGCTTGGTTTGCCATTGACTAGGTCAAACAGTCAAAAATTGCCTTTGTGCAGTCAAAATCCTAAAAATGGCCATTTTGCCCTTTTGGTGATCTGATCAAATTTCTTATGGAATTGTGATCCAAACTTGACCAAATGGTTCATATGAGTTCATTATGTTGATGTGGGTCAAAAATTATGAAGTTTGACTGTCAATTGACCATAATTGACTTTTTCCCCAATACAGTTGATTTCTAGGTCAACTGTTCAATTGACAGGGCAAAGATTGGAATCAAGACTTGAGACTTGGTATGGATAAACTTGTAGGTCCAACATGAAGCATGAAAGTCACTTTGGGAATTTTAGGTCAAAACATCTTTGTGCAAACTCAAACCCTAATTTGGGTCAACAGTGCAAGGAGGAGTCTTGAGCAGAGCAAACCCTAACTTGATCTTGAGCTCCAAGGGTCTTGTGGTGAGAAAATATTGATGAAATGAGAGGGCAAATTTTGGGGTACAACAGTTGCCCCTGTTCAATCTTCTTGCACCTGAAGAGTTAGATTGGCAGTTTTGCCTTTCGCGTCTCGAAGGTAAAAGGAGATTGGACACTAGAGTGCCCGTAAATTTTGCACTCGTCAGAACATGGATGCAGGAATGGGCCTAGAGATGCCATTTGGAGATGGGCTTAAAGATTCCATCTGGAAGGGTGACAGAAAGGTGTCCATGTTTTGGAATATCTCTGAACTGGGGGGGGGTCTTGAATAAGCAATGGATTGACATCCGTGTTTGGACTCATCCGTAAACTGCTTTCAGTAGTTGCATCTGAACAAGCGATAGATTAACATCCGTGTTTGGAGAATCCGTAAACTGTTTTTAAAGGTCTTGGATCTGAACAAGCGATAGGTTAACATCCGTGTCTGGAGAACCCGTAAACTGTTTTCATAGGTCTTTGAAGTTGAATAAGCAATAGAGCAGCATACATGTTGGGAAGCGTCCATAAACTGTTTTCAAAAGTTGAGTCTGAACAAGCGATAGATTAACATCCGTGTTTGGAGAATCCGTAAACTGTTTTCAGAAGTTGAAGAATCTGAACAAGCGATAGGTTAACATCCGTGTCTGGAGAACCCGTAAACTGTTTTCAGAAATCTTGAAGTTGAATAAGCAATAGAGCAACATCCATGTTGGGAAGCGTCCGTAAACTGTTTTCAAAAGTTGAGTCTGAACAAGCGATAGATTAACATCCGTGTTTGGAGAATCCGTAAACTGTTTTCAGAAGTTGAAGAATCTAAACAAGCGATAGGTTAACATCCGTGTCTGAAGAACCCGTAAACTGTTTTCAGAAGTATTGAAGTGGAGAAGGAACCGGTGTAGGGTTGCCTCATGATGAGTCCGTGTAAAACTGCATCTTGGATAATTGTTAATGATAGCCTTTTATTCTTATCCTGAAAAGGACAAAATGTTAGCTAAACACAAAGTTATGCTGCATGGAATGTATGATGCAATATATGTTATATCAATGTTTATAATATGAATGTAAATGAATGCGCATGTAAGCTGATGAGCTGTCTTGCTGAGGATAGATGAATCCTGGATGGCTGGGGATAATAGAATCTTGACTGTTGTCGGGGAAAGTGAATCCTTGACTGCTACAGGGGATAGTGAATCCTCAGTTGATGAGGGATCTTAGGACCACTGCAGGGGATTGGGACTCCTTGGTGACTTGCGGGGCAAGAGAATTCTGATGATCTTTACTGGGGAGTCCAGAACCTGGTAGACTCATGCTGGAGAAGTAAGATTGAGAATCTTCAATCTGACGGGAAGTATCTCTGTGGGGAAAAGGTTCACTAGTCTGGTTCCGCTGGGGATTGATAGTTGGAAGTTTTAGCTCCGCTGGGGATACTAAAACTTAACTCTGAGGGGAATTGAGTTCTGGAAGGCTCTCTGGCTGGGGAAATCAGTTTTGAGAAAGCTTTTGTTCTGCTGGAGATCCTGAAGTTTAATTCTGTTTGGAGAATTAAGTTCTGGATTTTAACCTTGTTGAGGAATTTGGAGTTTAGTTCCGCTGGGGATTCCTTTTGAAAGGGCATCAAGATGCCCATCTGTACCTTTAACCTATCAGTAATCATCTTTCCTGATTTGTAAGAAAATGATTATGTTCAAGTGCATATGCCTATTTAACAAAAAATTGGATGTTTCTCAAATAAAACATAAGTGCAAAAGAGAAAAAGGAAGACAAAGCAAATTTCTGTATTTGGAAAAGTATTTGTATTAACTTTTTATGAGTATCTTTGTACAAAGGAGACAGGCATCCTAGTAAGAGGATGTTGTCGTAAAAATTGAAAATTTTATACAAAAGAAAGATGGCTATGTGTAACAATTCCATGGGATTCCCATTCTGCTATAGCCTTCACAACTCTGAACATCTGTCCATTCAATGCTTCGTCCGCCGATGACTTGATTGATCAGAAGCCTGGAGTTGGTTGATGAAGAGATTGTCCTTAAAGTGATCCGACGAGACATAGTCATACGCTTTAATTCCCTAACTTTTGCCTGAATCACCCTTTCGGGTTTTCGATCCACCGGGAAACCCTTTTTTGCCCAAGCCGCCCTTTCGGGTTTTCGACTTGCCGGGTGTACAGATTTTTTTTTTGTTTTATCCCTAATTTTTGCCTGAACCGCCCTTTCGGGTTTTTGGTTCACCGGGATGCCCATTTTTGCCCAAGCCGCCCTTTCGGGTTTTCGACTTGTCGGGTTTGTTTCATGCGTAGTATTTTTTTACTATGTCTGCGTTTGCAGGGTGTGGCAAATCGTCATCGTCCATGGTGGTCAGAATCATTGCACCACCAGAAAATATGCTCTTGATCACAAATGGTCCTTCGTAGGTAGGAGTCCATTTGCCCCTGGGATCACTTTGCGGCAAGATGATCCGCTTGATCACAAGATCTCCGACTTGATATACTTGACGTCTGACTTTCTTGTTGAAAGCCTTGATCATCCGTTTTTGGTACGTCTGACCATGGCAAACAGCCGCGAGTCGCTTCTCGTCGATCAAATTGAGTTGATCAAGTCGGGTCTGAATCCAATCGTCTTCACTCAATCCAGCGTCCTTCATAATCCTTAAAAAAGGAATCTGAACTTCCATGGGTAAGACAGCTTCCATGCCATATACCAAAGAAAACGGGGTTGCCCCGGTTGAAGTACGTGCCGTCGTACGATATCCATGCAGAGCAAACGGTAACATCTCATGCCAGTCTTTGTAGGTGACTGTCAGTTTCTGAATGATCTTCTTGATGTTTTTGTTCGCTGCTTCAACAGCACCGTTCATCTTCGGCCGATAGGGAGATGAATTGTGATGATAAATCTTGAACTTTTCGCATAGAGCGGTGATCATAGTATTATTCAGATTTGTACCGTTGTCTGTAATGATCCTGTCGGGGACACCATACCGGCATATGAGGTTTTTCTTGATGAAGCGGGCAACCACATTTTTTGTAACAGAGGCGAAGGAAGCTGCTTCGACCCATTTGGTAAAATAGTCAATGGCGACCAGAATGAAGCGATGTCCATTGGACGCTGTGGGCTTGATCTCTCCAATCATGTCAATTCCCCATATTGCGAATGGCCAAGGAGCTGTCAGAACATTGAGAGGAACAGGAGGAATATGAATCTTGTCAGCATAGACTTGACATTTGTGGCAAGTACGGGAATGTTGATGGCAATCTGCTTCCATGGTAGACCAGTAATAGCCTGCTCTTAGAATCTTCTTAACCATCGTATGTCCGCTCAAGTGGGTGCCAAATATACCGTTGTGTATCTCAGTCATGATCAACTCTGCTTCAGCTTTGTCTACACATCGGAGTAAAACATAATCATGGCTGCGTTTATAGAGGATGTCGTTGCTCAGGAAGAACTTGGCAGCAAATTTCCTTAGGAACTTCTTGTCATTTACGGAAGCTCCTTCGGGATATTCTCTAGTCTGGAGATACCTTTTGATTTCGTGAAACCAGGGTTGTTCCACTACTTCTTCGATATTAATCTCATGACAATGCGCACGTTCATCCATTCGCTCGATGGTGATCTGGGGAGCCTCGTTATCCCAGTTGAGTTTAAACATGGAAGACATTGTTGCCAGAGCATCTGCAAGTTGATTCTCTTCTCGCAGGAAATGCTCGAAGGTGATCTGCTCGAAATGAGGCACCAATGTCAAAACATGTTTTTTGTATGGGATAAGATTAGGATGCTTGGTATCCCACTCTCCTTTGATCTGACTGATAACCAAAGCCGGGTCCCCAAATACGATCAAAGATTTGATCCCCAAGTCTATAGCAGCCTTGAGACCAAAGATACAAGCTTCATATTCAGCCATGTTGTTGGTACAGCTGAAGCAAAGTCGGGCCGTGAAAGGTGTGTGGCAACCTTCCGAGGAAATGAGTACCGCACCGATACTGTTTCCAAGTGCATTTGAAGCACCATCAAAGTACAGGGTCCATCGGGATCCTTTTTCAGGTCCGTCATACGGTTTGTTACCTTTAATGTTGTCCAAATTCATGATGTCCTCGTCCGAGAAGTCGAATCTCATGGATTGATAATCTTCGATAGCTTGATGAGCTAGATGATCAGCTAGTACACTCCCTTTTATAGCTTTTTGGGTAGTGTACTGAATGTCATACTCAGACAGGATCATTTTCCATCTAGCGATTCTTCCAGATAATGCAGGCTTCTCGAAGATATACTTGATGGGATCCATTTTGGAGATCAACAAAGTGGTATGAGTCAGCATATACTGCCTTAGTCGGCGAGCAGCCCATACCAAAGCGCAACAAGTTTTCTCGAGCAACGAGTAGCGAGTCTCACAGTCGGTAAACTTTTTGCTAAGGTAATAAATGGCATGCTCTTTTCGACCAGACTCGTCATGCTAGCCCAATACGCACCCCATTGAGTTGTCCAAAACGGTCAAATACATGATCAGCGGCCTTCCTTCGACGGGTGGCATCAGAATAAGAGGTTCTAGCAAATACTCCTTGATCTTATCAAAAGCAGCTTGGCAATCTTCGTTCCATTCGACTACCTGATCTTTCTACAATAGTTTGAAAATTGGATCACAGGTAGACGTCAGATGAGAGATGAATCTGGCAATATAGTTCAAGCGCCCCAAGAACCCTCTAACCTCCTCTTCAGTACGGGGGGCAAGCATCTCTTGTATAGCTTTCACTTTTTCTGGATCGACCTCGATGCCTTTGTTGCTGACAATGAATCCTAGAAGTTTACCAGACCTAACTCCAAAAGTGCACTTACTTGGATTCAGCCTGAGTTTGTACTCTTTCAACCTGGCAAACAGCTTCTGCAAATGCTCAAGGTGTTCCTCCTCTGTTTGTGATCGAGCTATCATATCGTCTACGTAAACTTCGATCTCATGATGTATCATATCATGAAACAAAGCCACCATGGCGTGTTGATAAGTTGCCCCTGCATTCTTCAGTCCGAACGGCATCACCTTGTAACAGAAAGTACCCCATTGTGTAACAAAGGTTGTTTTCTCCATGTCCTCGGGGGCCATTTTGATCTGGTTGTAGCCCGAGAATCCGTCCATGAAGGAAAACACCTTATGCTGAGTGTGATACGAAACACCCAAATCTTATTCCTTACAAGGAGTATGTACTGACTTTGCTTCCGCACTTCGAGGAGATAACCTTTGAACATTTCCCCAGAGAGGAAAATCAGTTAGCGGGCGCACTAGCTACCATGTCTTCTATGTTCAAGGTCAGGTGGGACAATGAAGCTCCCCAGATTACCATTGAGAGGTTGGACGAACCCGTACATTGCTGTGACATTGAGATAGAGGAGGTGGCAGATAAACCTTGGTTTCATGAGGTAAAGAGGTATCTTGAGGCTCAAGAATACCCTGAGGGTGCATCTGTTAATGATAAGAAGTTCTTGAGAAGGTTCGCCGCGAAATTCTTCATCAGTAATGGTGGCCTTTACAAATGTAACCATGATTCAACCTTACTGCGATGTGTGGACAAGAACGACGCAGAAAGGATCATGGCAGAGTTATATGAAGGTACCTTTGGAACTCATTCCAGGGGGCATACCATGGCAAAGAAAATCCTACGAGCTGGATATTATTGGTCCACTATGGAAGTCGTCTGTTATCAGCATTCTCGAACCTGTCATAAGTGTCAAATCTATGCTGATAAGGTGCACGTACCTCCAGTTCCTCTGAATGTTTTGACATCACCTTGGCCCTTTGCAATGTGGGGCATCGATATGATCGGCGAGATCAGACCTACTGCATCCAACGGACATCGTTTCATTATGGTAGCAATTGATTATTTTACGAAGTGGGTTGAGGTAGCTTCTTTCGCTACAGTAACCAAGAACATCGTGGCGCGGTTTATCCGACACAACTTGATCTGTCGATATGGTATACCGGAGAGGATCATTATGGACAATGGTACAAATCTCAACCATACAATGATCACCGAGCTCTGCAAATAGTTTAAGATACAACATCACAACTCTTCTCCCTATCGGCCGAAGATGAATGGGGTTGTTGAAGCGACTAATAAGAACATCAAGAAAATTGTGCAGAAGATGACGATGACCTACAAAGACTGGCATGAGATGTTACCATTCGCTCTTCATAGGTACTGTACCTCAGCACAGACGTCAACAAGGGAAACACCCTACTCTTTGGTATATGGCATGGAGGCAGTCTTACCCATTGAGGTCCAGATACCCTCTCTCCGGATTATGAAGGATGCGGGTTTGAGCGAGGACGACTGGATCCAGACCCGGCTTGATCAACTGAATTTAATCAACGAGAAGAGACTTACTGCTATTTGTCATGGTCAGACGTATCAAAAGCGGATGATCAAGGCTTTTAACAAGAAAGTTAGGCATCAGGAATATCATGTCGGGGATCTGGTGATCAAACGCATCATTCTATCGCAAGGTGATCCCAGGGGCAAATGGACCCCCACTTATGAAGGGCCATTTGTGGTTAAGAACATCTTCTCAGGAGGAGCCATGATTCTAACCACCATGGATGGTGACGACCTTCCTCACCCCGTCAATGCAGACATAGTGAAAAAATACTACGCATAATCAAAAACCCGCTAGGTTGACTGGCCTATGCAAAAATAAGGGCTTCCCGGCGAACCAAAAGGGTTCGGGCAAAAGTAAGGGATGAAAATGAAAAATTGTACACCCGACAAGTCGAAAACCTAAAAAGGTGGCTTGGGCAAAAAAGGGTATCCCGGTGGACTGAAAACCCGAAAGGGCGGTCCAGGCAAAAATTAGGGATTAAAGCATAACACTATGTCTCATTGGATCATCTTGCAACCAGACTTTGGTATCGACCATCAAGCTCAGATGGTGCCAATCAATCTGATTTACCTTCAAACAAGTAGCAAAGTGATGAGATGCTCGAAGATATAAAGGCAATAGCAGAGTTGGAACCCAGTGGGATTGTTCACATAGCAGCTTTTCTTTTTCACAAATTGTATAATTTATATCTTTCGCCGGTGTTCTCTTACTAGGACGTCAGCCTCTTGTACAAAACGCCTATTATAGGCTAACTTCAAAGATCAATACAATTCATTTTACAAGAAATTTCAAAATTGTTTTTTTTTCTATTTTGTTTTGCAAGAACGTCCAATGATTCATTTTTGATATATGCATTTGAAAATAATTGTTGTTCATAAATACTTACATGCGAAATAAGAGACAATTACTCATAATTCCAAGAACATGGGCAAACAAGAAATGTCCAAACCTTACAGTTGCGCTACCCACCAGGTACAGGGATAGAGCCAGCTCGAGAATATGACTAAAGGTACATACACTCCCCGCAGAGGTAAAAGACATCTAAAGACAGTGGTGTTAGCGCTCCCCAGCCGAAGTTCGCAATCGCGAATGAGTCAGCAAAATTTCCCCCAAGCAGAGTTTGTCTATCACCAGCACTAGAAGATTATCCCCAGTGGAGTTTATTTCTTCCGCAAACAGAAACTCAGTCCCCGACAAAGTTCATTATCACCAGCGACAGTAATTCATCCCCAGCCGAGGTTATTTCTCCAAATCAACAGATCTTCTAGCAGAGTATCTCTCTTCCCCACAGAGCCATTTTCTCGCCAGTTTATTCTCCAGCAGGGTATTCCCCCGCCAATTTATTCTCAATTCATCTTCAGTCATTATCCCCAGCGAGCGCGAAGAACTCAACTCTTTGAACTCTTCAACAGCAGTCCAGGATTTATTCTTCCCAGCTAGAGAACATCACAAGAACATTGCATATCCATACATCATGGCATACGCATATACATCATACAACACAATCTCATTTATTTTGAGAACATCATTACTCAATACATGGCATACATCATGACATTACATAGGACTAACTCTTTACCTTTCAGGTAAAGATACAATCAAATTCTCCCAAGCTCTCTGGTTCAGTCAAATCAATGCTAAGATTCCTGTTCCCGTTCAAGTTATGAAGCCCGGATTCGACCGGATAATATCTTGATCATACTATGAAGCCCGGAGATCGACCGGAAAATAGTTGAATCCCCAGCAAATTACTGTGAATCCTGGAATCGACCAGATAGCAGTACAAAGCGCCATGAAGCCTGGACTCAACCAGATAGTGGTACACCTTAAATTCAAGCTATGAAGCCCGGGTTCAACCGAATAGTATCTTGATCTCTACAAAGCACCATGAAGCCTGGACCCGACCAGATAGTGGTACACCTTAGATTCAAGTTATGAAGCCCAGATTCGACCGAATAGTATCTTGATTTCCCCAAATACCGTAAAGCCTGGACTTGACCAGATAATGGTATAGGACGCTGTGAAGCCTGGACTCGACCAAATAACAGCAACGAATACTACGAAGCCTGGAATTGACCAGATAATGGTATATCTTTAACGCGAGTTATGAAGCCCGAACTCGACCAGATAGTATCTTAATTTCTCCAAATACTGTGAAGCCTAGACTCGACCGGATAATGGTATAGGACGCTGTGAAGCCTGGACTCGACCAGATAACAGCAAAGCACCATAAAGCCTAGAATCAACCAGATAGTGGTATATCTTTAACGCAAGTTATGAAGCCCGGACTCGACTAGATAGTATCTTAATTTCTCCAAATACCGTGAAGCCTGGACTCGACCAGATAGTGGTATAGGATGCTGTGAAGCCTAGACTCGACCAGATAACAGCAAACGACACTGAAGCCTGGACCCAACCAGATAACGGTATGAGACACTGTGAAGCTTGGATTTCGACCAAATAGCAGCTTACTTGGCCAATTACTAAGAAGCCCGGAATTGACCGGATATTAGTGTGCCTTAAATTTAAGTTGAAGCCCGGAGGCGGCCGGATAACAACTTAATCCCTTCTGAAGCCTGGATTACGACCAGATAAGAATTGAGAAATTGTGAAGCCTAGAGAATGACCAGATAGCAAGTTTAATCTCATCCCCCCAGGGAACTCACTGTAAAGCATGGAGCACGACCATATAGCAGTTTATTTTCACCTCTTCAACCAAGAGATGATTCCCCAGTAGAATAACGGACGATTGAAGCTCCTGAAATTCTACCACGACAGAGACCAGCATTCCCCGATTTAGTCCTCCTCAACAACAGGTATACAGGATCTCACAAAGGAATCTCTTATGCGATCGACACTTCTTCTGATGGCATCTTTAAGCCCATCTTCCGACTTCAACTTCCAAATGGCATCTTTAATCCCATTCCCGACATCACAAGACGGATACCACTTCATGTGAGTGCAAATTTCTGGGCACTCTAGTGTTCAATCATCTTCCACCCTCGGATCACGAAAGGCATACCAGCCAATCTATATCCTCAGGTTTAAGAAGATTGAACAGGGGAAGTTGTTGTACCCCAAAATTTCCCCTCCCATATTTCTTAATACATGTCAAATGGAGTCCTCAAATTGCTCAAGGTAGTCCAAAGGTTGACCAGACAGACCCTATCCTAAGGCAGTCTACCTCAAATTAGGGTTTCATGTTGCATTAAAATATTTGAGTCCAAAGGGTCTCAAATGCTCACCATTGTCCTAATATGGTCTCAAGATCATCCATGTCAAGTTTCAAGCCTTGCAGAGAAAGTTTGCTCAGTCAATTGCTCAAAAGCCTGAAAATCGACTGTGCTAGGGTTAAAGTCAATTGTGGCCCACATACAGTCAAACTTCAAGACTTTTGGTCAACATTATCATTTTGAAGTATTATTCATCATTTTATCAAGGTTTGATCATGATTCCTCAAGGATTGCTTACAATTCATCAAAACCAAAAAGCTGCTAAATTAGGGTTTTGTAGGAAAAGTCAACTCAACTTTGACCAAGCATAACTTTCTCATACTTTATCAGAAATGACCCATCCAAAGCTCATTTTGAAGAGGATGCAATTCCATATAATCCATCTTCATATCCAAAGTTAAAAAAATTCACTCACAAGAAGATATAAATTTGGACATTATAGGTTACTTTGAAAAGTCAACAAAAACACCCTTTTTGTCAAAGTTTCATACATGAAGATGGAAGACTCAATTGAGATGAGATCAATAGGATTTCTTAGAGGACATATTGAGATTTCTAAAAAGTCCAAGAACACATCTCTAGGGTCAAAATTGAAGGAGTTATGCATTGGTGAAGTTGACCTTTTTTGCAAAATTGCCAAAAGTCAGATATGTCTCAAATTGCAATTTTTGTCAAATGGGCCCAAATTTGTGTGCTTGCATTGAGTTGACAACATGATCCACGACCCATGATCCATCCCACTTGCCTTTATTTTATTTTTTCCATTTATTTTGATTTTTATTTCAATTAAATCAAATTAAATCAAAATAAAATCATGAAAATATCAAAATCATTTAAACCTTGAGATTTTGTGCATATTTCAGGTCCATGAATAGCTGGCAATGAGATCAAATCGTGCAAGGCTTGTTTGTACACAAAAAGATTGAGTTTTGCTTGATTTAGAAATATTTGAATAAGAATCAAATCATGATTCAATCACCTTAATTGAAAAAGATTTGGAGCAAATTTGTAACCCTAATCCATTCAAGGATACATATATAACATTTGCAGACCAAAAGCACAGAGGCTGGAGGCGTGTAAACAAGAGAGCAAGTTTAAAAAAATTGGAAAAAAATGGCACACTGATTTCTAAGTTGCAGACCAATTCAAAATGTTCTAAGCATCCCAAACATTTGCTGGACATCCCAGGAACGTGTTGTAATCATTAACAAGCCTCCTAACGTCCAGAATTACGTTGTAAGTACCATACAGTTTTCACGTTTTCTTGAAATCGTATATCATGATTCTGGCACTTTCAACGTGATTCATTTGCATATTCTTAATCTTTGAGTCATTTGCAAGCTAATGATTGTATTTAATTGCATTTTTTCCGACTATACATCAAGATGCCATAACTAGGGTTCTTGTTGCATTTTTGGGGTTTTTATGTACATGTACAATTGGCCATACATAAGGGTACCATGATACTCGTGAAGTTGTCACGAGTTGATTGGTACCATCGTTTTGCATTTATCATGCCTATATGGAATTCTGGAGAAACACAGGGTTGTACCTATGCCCATGTGTCTGTAGGTAAAAGTTCAGAACTTTAAACGACGGTTCCAGGGAAGAAGACGATAATGTGTCATAGCCAGACTGGCTGATTCAAATTTCGGCGCATTATTTTGGCCAAAAACCTGTAGATCTAATATATTGTTTGTTTATATTATATTAATGAACTAACATCCAGCGCAGTTGGTCAGAAGAAGGAAATCAGAAGTTCAGTGTTCTGGGTTCGACCCCAGGCATGAGCTTTTGGTATATTCTCCTTTGTTTTCGCCAGAGCCAGCATGTGCATCTTCTGAAGATCACCACCTTCAATATCCACCGACCAGCAGCAGATCCAGTGCATCATCTTTCTGACCCATTAGACATGATCAGATCCCGTGCATCATCTTCTGGATCCCATTCAGAACTAGATCCAACATGTCCCCATCTTCTGAGGGCCGCCGTCTTCTGGACCATCATCCTCTGATCAGCACCGCTGATAGCAGACCCTTGGGTTATTTCTTTTTTTACCTTTTTAATTTCTTTTTTTATTATTCTTTTCTTTATCAATACTTTTTTTTTAAATTGACCAATAAAAAAAATCATAAAAAATCAATTTCACCAATTTAGATTTAGGTTTTACTTTTATTTTTATCAAATTTAATTTAATTAGTTTAATTTAATTCTAGGGTAATTATAACTTTTTTTTGTAAATAAATTAAAATCAATTAGAAAATTAGGATTTATTTTGATTTTATTTTTATTTTCTTTCTTAAAATAATAAAAATGCAAAAATAGGTCAAATTAATTATTTTTCTTAATTTAAATTAATTAGCAATTAGGTTTTTTTACTTAACTAAAATCTTATTTTTCTCAAAAATAATCAAAAACAACAAAAAATGACATTTCTTCTAATTAGGTCTAGACAGGGTCAAAACCCTAATTTTTTCTCGTTCTCGATTCATTGCGCGTTTATTATTTTTTTGCAAATATTAATGTAACTGCTCATGGGATGTAATAGTTTAATTAAGACTTTTCGCTTATTTATCGTATTGTGGATTTTTGGCTATGTAATTAATCCCCCTCCTCGAAGCCTTGTAATAGCGTAGTTTTATTTTCCGCATTTTAATTTTTGCAAATATTAACTATTAGATGTATGATAATAGGATTGCATGATAATAATGCATGTTAATTTTAAAATGGTTAGCAAACCCTAAATGTACAAAGATAATAACTGAAATCAAATCACTCGCACATGCGCACTCCTAGGGTATACTCTCACTTCGGTTGCCTTCGGTAAAAGATCATTAAGTATAGGGTGTTTTAGTGGTCTCCCTCTTGTCTAAACAAAGATCAAATGTCCCGCTCGGAAAGGTTGCCTCGGAAATGTTGCCTCGAATATGATCTTAAGACATTAGGGTTATTACTAAGACGTCCTAATGTTGCTTTAGCGATTATACGTCCCTTTTCAAATTGACCCTTACAATTCCAATGACGGTGCTACCTATTTCTCAATAGTGGGATAGTGCTGTCTAAAGGAAACAAGAACATAAACGGTCTTTTTTCGAGTAGGTAGATGCTGGTAGGTACTTGCTCAAAATCAAACTTTTTACACCATACACTTTCAAACAAACTTTTCAAACTAAGTTTTCAAAACACTTCGTAACACTCTTGAGGACTGATATAAGGGTTAAAATGAAGCAAAATAAAAACTTTTCAAAACACACAAACACAGAAGCAATTTTTAAAATGATGAGCAAGTACCTAAGAGCCCGTAGAAAACTACTGATAGAAAGGGTGCTAATACCTTCCCTTTCTATAATCTACCCCCCGTACTCAAAATCTCGAAAAAGGAATTTTTCTATGCTTTTTTCCTTTCTGGTTGGATAAAATAAAAGTCGGTGGCGACTCTTGCTTACTGCGACATTTTGCAAACACAAACGCAAAACGCAAACCAGTATTAAACAGTCGGTTCTGCCACCGTATCACATGTAGCAATAAGTCTTTTACTGGGAAGCGGCATCCCCCTAGGAAACAATATTTCCATCGTGTCTCGTACGAGCAAACGAACCCAAATAACCTTTGTGTTACTGCTTATATCCTACCGAGGACAACAATCCAAACTTCAACTGGGGATAATATCCTTGACTTAGGACAAAGGATATCAGTAAGTGGACTTGAGTCCCTGATAAGTCGAAGATAACAATCCTGACTTCTCGGCATGATTTTCAAATTCATAGGTCATTTAGCATGTGTATCGACTTAGTTTGATCAACCACTGAAGAAGAGAGAAAGCCCTTGCATAAATTCTTGCCCCAGTCTATAAGGCTTTTGCAAAAAATTGCCTCGAGAGGACTTTTTAAGATTTATACTGTTGAAGACAATCTGCCCAGTGTTATGAACTTTGGAACATGACGTTTAGATAACCAAAATTAGAGATGATTCCAACTATGCTTGAGTGAATGCCCATACATCTTCAAATTCTGGAAAGATTCTCCTCTGATCAACTCATTCTCAGAGAGATTTGTCAAATATTAATATAATTGCCCCATTTTGACTGTACTTTGACGGATCACATCCCGACTTGAATGCCCCAGATTGGCTGAATACCTACTCGATGGAGTATTCGACACGCTTGCCCCTGCTCAACAGAATCTTGACAAATATTTTCTTTGTCTCATGCTCACAGAGAGATGAAAACTTGAGGATTTTCGAAGGCAACATAACCTTAGAATGATTGGCTTAAGTCTTGAAAGCAGGTTACTTCACAACCATACTACTCGACTTGAACTGCTTCCGTCTCTAATCAGATACTTGAAGAAGTCGACCCCTTGGGACCAACTGAAAGTAATGCACCACTGCTTGACAGAGACTCTGGGCAACCAACTTTTACAATCCACTTCAGATCATTTCTCAAACTTGTATTCTTTTACTCAACATAGTCAATAGAAGATTTGCCCCATATTAAGACCATTCTCACAAATGATTTACCTTTAAACGGTATCCTGATGCAATTTGTCCCTTGAGATGATCAAATTTTCATTTGATGCTCATTATGCAAACTTACTTGATGTTTAAGCACTTGCTCATATGCAAAGAATGTTTATTCTAAGAATGATAATTGTAATGCAAAGCTCATGTTTGTCTTGAAGTTTAAAAACTTCTATCAAAAATATGTTGAAACATAAAAAAAAAATTATACAAAAGATAGTAAAAAGATGGAGTGATACCAACTCAAAAGTTTTTGCAAGCCTCATAGGAGTCAGATTACCGTATTCTTGTTACAGTGTGCTTTCAAATTAACCCTTGCTTCAGTTAGGACTTTTAAGGGTTGTAACATGGCCTGGTTCACGTTTTTAAAAAAAAAGATTTAAGGCTCAAAATATTTGATGCCACCCATTCTTCGTGATGTTCTCCAGTCCTAAATTCAGTTAAACCAATACGAACACTCATCCCTTAGAAGGAGTTTACCATGGTTGAGGAGGATATGGCAGTCACTCACCTCTTTCATTTTTGGTGTCTGGTCACACGACTTTATTCTTTGTGGAGGATCTTTATTTGGTAATCCCCTTTTTCTCTTTTCGCGCTTTTTGCTTTCTTTTTGTATTCCCTAACTTTTGCCTGGACAAAATCCTTTTGAATTTAACTTTGAAGTCCAGCGGGATGCCCTGACTTTTGCCTAAGCGACTTGTCTTTTCAAGTTTCGGCTTAGCGGGGCTTTTTGTCTCTTTCTTTTATCATTTCTTTTAGTTTGAACCAGTCGTGTGATTTCAAGTCGTTTTTGACTTCCTGAGAAAGTGTGACTACCTTACTGCTTGGTTAACGAGGAATAATCATTATGGTATCGACATCTTTTGATCTCTTGATGTGCGAGAGATATCTATCGGGGATATCATCCTCATTGATGCATATTGCTGATAGATGAGAGTTAGCCATTGTGATTTTGTTCTTTCTCAACCTTATGAAGGATAACCATTGTTGTATCCTTTGATGCGCACTCTTAATGAGTTTTGAACGCTCAATCAAATTAACTGAAATCTACCCTGCCTTGGGTTAAATGTGAGGGTTTTTCTGAACAGAAAAGAAACTCCTACTTCAAGGCTCAAAGGGGTTGACGAGGGTCTATCTCCCTTATATCTTCGGTGTTTGGGAATTGAAACATGGCTTGTACATCGTCAGCAGGGTCCTATTCAAAAGAACACCGTTTGAACTTTCGGTATATTACTCATCATCCTACCTCTGGAGATTTTTGCTTTATTTAACAAGAGTTAAGTACCAAAAAGCAAGGGAAAACATTAATGAGTGAATACAAATGGATTAATTCAAGACAAACATATTCAATGCATTATGATTAATATTAAAAAATAAGCAAGTTTTGCATATAAGAAAGTACTGAACCAAAACAAAGAAAGATTACAAATGAGAATGCAAATGTAATTTGAACTGCCATGTTGAGGAGACTAGTTTCCGTGTGGACTTGTTGCTTCAGAAAGTATGCTTGGTAACCTCACTTCTTATCTATGGATTATTTACACTCTTGAGTTGAGAACGAATATCCACCATATTTTTAATAAGAACATCCTTAGGTCGTGAGATCTTGTTCTGATAGGAGACTCATGTTAGTCATGCCTAGGTTTTTAGCTTGTTTATTGGCATTCTTCCTGTCATCAGAGATCAATAATACATGCGAAGGTGAGACTTATAACAACATGCCCTGAGTATGGAATGGTTTCCATATCCAACACTTTGAGTAAATCGATGCCACGTGCTGTAAAGCTTTAATGTTTTTTTGAATGCACTGTTTTATTGAAAACATTGAACGTCTTTTGTTTATCAAAACAGAAATAATGAAAACAACTTGGCACAATTCAGAAAAAAAAACACTTTTATTGAATGATTGGCCTGTAAATAGGCATTTACAACGAAAAGCAATTCTCGAAGAGGAACAATTGCATGCGAAACACATGGAGAGGACAATAAATAAAAAAACAATATGGGTGCAGACTTATCAAGTACGATTCTGCTACAACTCTCATGACCTCTGAATTCTTCAATACTTGCCTTTCGAATGACTGATTGGACCTAACCTTCATCCTGATCCGATCAAACAAGCGACCTTTTACACAAAATATTTTTTTACTACATCTACGTTGACAGGGTGAAGGAAATCCTCTCTATCCATGGTTGCGAGCATCATAGATCCTCCCGAGAAAACTTTCTTTACAACAAAAGGTCCTTCATAGTTGGGAGCCCACTTACCTCTAGCGTCCGTGTTGTTAGGAGGCAAGATCCTTTTTAGCACCAGATCACCAGCTTGAAAATTCTGCGGACGTGCCCTCTTGTCGAAGGCTTTCTTCATCCTCTTTTGGTATAACTGTCCATGAAAAATTGATGTTAATCTCTTCTCATCAATGATATTCAGCTGATCGAATTTATTCTGGACCCATTCAATCTCATCCAATTGTGCATCTGTCATTATCCTCAAAGAAGGGATTTCTACTTCCACTAGTAGGACTGCTTCCATGTTGTAAACAAGCAAAAAAGGGGTTGCCCCAGTTGAGGTACGCATGGTGGTACGATAACCATGTAAAGCAAATGGTAGCATTTCATGCCAATCTTTATAAGTGATGACCATTTTCTGCATAATCTTCTTAATATTCTTATTTGCCGCCTCAACTGCGCCATTCATCTTAGGACGGTAAGGGGAGGAATTATGATGTTTTATTTTAAAGTTTTCACATAACTCTTTCATCATCTTATTATTGAGGTTTGACCCGTTGTCGGTAATAATCTTTTCGGGGATCCCGTATCGACAAATTATGTTATGTTTGATGAAACGTGCTACCACCTGTTTAGTGACATTGGCATAAGATGCCGCTTCGACTCACTTAGTAAAGTAGTCGATAGCCACCAATATAAAACGGTGCCTATTGGAAGTGGTTGGCTCAATCCGGCCAATCATATCAATATCCCACATCACGAAAGGCCAAGGTGAAGTTAGGATATTCAGGGGATTGGGCGGCACATGCATCTTGTCAGCGTAGATCTGACACTTGTAGCAGATCCTGGAATGCTCGTAGAAATTGTTTTCCATTGTTGACCAATAATAACCTGCCCTCAAGATTTTCTTGGCCATAGTATGCCCGCTAGAATGTGTCCCAAAAGAACCTTCGTGCACTTATTCTATAATCCTACTTGCTTCGTGTCTATCCACGCATCTGAGCATAATGGAATCATAATTCCTTTTATACAAAACATCGCCGTCGAGGAAAAACTTGGCAGAAAACCTCCATAAAGTCTTCTTATCTGTGACAGAAGCACCTTCTGGATACTCTTGGGTCTTAAGGTACCTTTTGATGTCATAAAACCATGGCTTCTCGTCAACAACATCTTCTCCTATTTCATAACAGAATGCCGGTTCATCCAACCTTAAGATAGTGATAGAGGGAGCTTCATTTTCCCATTTAACTTTAAACATGGATGATAGAGTAGCCAAGGCATCTGCCAAGTTATTCTTCTCCTTTGGAATATGATTGAAAGTAATCTCATCAAAATAAGAGGTTAGTTTCAACACATGCTTGCGATACGGAATCAAATTTGGGTGACGAGTCTCCCAATCTCCGCTGATTTGGCTAATTACCAGAGCAGAACTCCATATACTTCTAAGATCTTGATTCGTAAATCAATGGCAGCTTCTAACCCAAAAATACAAGCTTCATACTCAACCATGTTGTTCGTACAATCAAAGCAAATCCTGGCAGTAAGAGGAGTATGAAAACCTTCAGGATAAGTAATCACTGCACCGACACCATTACCTAACGCATTGGAGGCACCATTGAACACTATTGTCCATCGTGATCCTGGTTCAGGTCCTTCCTTTGGTCCTGGGATGTTACAATCCCGTATGTACATGATGTCTTCATCCGGAAACTCAAATTTCATTGGCTGATAGTCATCTTTCATAGGTTGGTGGGCAAGATGATCTGCCAATATACTACCCTTGATAGCCTTTTGAGTGGTATATTGGATGTCATATTCATTCAAAATCATTTGCCAACGAGCTATCCTTCCCGTGAGGGCTGGCTTTTCAAAGATGTACTTGATTGGGTCCATCTTAGAGATCAGTAAGGTGGTATGAGTCAACATGTACTGTCTTAGTCGGAGAATAACCCATACCAAAGTGTAGCAAGTTTTCTCGAGCAGTGAGTATCTTATCTCACAGTCGGTAAACTTTTTGCTAAGGTAATATATTGCGTGCTCTTTTCGACCAGCCGTGTCATGCTGCCCTAATACACCCCCCATTGAGTTCTCTAATACCGTTAGGTACATTATCAAGGGTTTATCTTCCACCGGGGGCGAGAGAATTGGAGGTTCCATCAAATACTCTTTAATCTTATCAAATGCTGCCTAGCAATCGTTATTCCACCTGTCCGTCTGGCTTTTCTTTAACAATCTAAAGATTGGTTCACAAGTGGCTGTAAGGTGGGATATGAATCTAGAAATGTAGTTCAATCTCCCGAGAAAGCCGCGAACCTCTTTTTTTGTTTCCAGCACTGGCATTTCTTGTATAGCCTTTATCTTACTAGGGTCAACTTCAATTCCTTTCTCGCTTAGGATGAACCCTAACAGTTTCCCTGATCTTACTCCAAAGGTGCACTTATTCGGATTTAGCCTTAGTCTGAACTTACTTAATCTTTCAAAAAAATTTAACAAATGAACTAGATGTTCCTCTTCTGTCTGGGATTTGGCAATCATATCATCAACATATACTTCAATATCTTTATGCATCATGTCATGAAAGAGAGCGACCATTGCACGTTGATAAGTTGCCCTTGCATTTTTCAGACTAAAGGGCATCACCTTATAACAAAATGTCCCCTACGGCGTAATAAAAGTAGTCTTCTCCATGTCTTCTGGTGTCATTTTAATCTGATTATAGCCAGAAAAACCATCTATGAAGGAGAACACTTTGGCTTGAGCAGTATTATCAACTAGAATATTAATGTACGGCAACGGGAAATCATCTTTAGGACTTGCTCTGTTCATGTCCCTATAGTCCACACACATTATGACCCTTCTATCCTTTTTAGGAACTGGTACAATATTCGCGATCCACGACAGATAAGAAGTTACCTTCAGAAAACCAGCATCAAATTGTTTCTGAACCTCTTCTTTAATCTTTTTAGACATCTTGGGATGAGTTCTTCAAAGCTTTTTCTTAACAGGAGGGCACTCTTCCCTAATAGGTAGCTTGTGCATAACGATATCCGTGTCTAAACCAGGCATGTCTTCATAGGACCAAGCGAAGATATCTATATACTCAAAGAGCACTGCGATTAAACTGTGCTTGATACTGTCTTCTAGAGCAGCCCCAATCTTAACTTCTTTTTGGACCTCTTCAGTTCCTAAGTTGATCAACTCAGTGGTCTCTTGGTGCGGCCGAATGGACTTTTCTTCTTGCTTTAGTAATTTAGCCAACTCTTCAGGAAGTTCGTAATCCTCCTCAGTTTCTTCTTCAGCTTGATATATTGGTTTTTCAAAGTCATAGAGAGTCATAGAGGAATCATTCCCGACACTTTCTGGGATTAATGAAGGACACAATCTGCATGATTATTTTTATTTTATTATTTTAGTCTTAGATGTAAAAAGGAAATAAAGCCTCGTGTCTTATATATAAAAATTCGGAAAGACGAAAAGCGAAACATTTGAAAACAAAAGACGTTCTTTATTGATGAATAAAATTTGTAATGAAAAAACATTGTGGCCTTACATCATGTCCACTATGTCTTAGGTAGGACATAGAGGTTATTGTATGATAACAAATAAAAGAAAGTTACTCTTCATAACGGGTGACTTCGATGATGTCCTCGGCGAACCAGTTGGTAAGCTTTTCACTCGGCATGGTTGGATGGACCCACCTATCCATCTCACAATCGCTACCATCTTCTTCACTTACAGCATGAGCCTCTTCCTGGATAGTTCCATCGTTGATGAATCGAATTGGTGGAGGAATACTTTAACCTTTGGGAGTAGCGACTGACCTTCCCCGATTAGCGACGAAGCCTAAACCTTTCTTGTCTTTCTGAGTAGGGAGATCCAACACTCTTCCCTAGCCTTCTGGATGACCAGACTGAACGATTGCTTGTGCCTGGCGATAGGATGACATGGGGACTTCTGGCCTCCTGTCTTCTTGATAAGGAGTTCTAACAACCTGTACAGTTTCGAAAACTTGACACGACGTCTCATGAATTTCTCCTTCTACTTCAACATAGCGGAATGAATCAGGTGACTGACAATATAATCTTCTTCGCCGCAGACATTGACCACTTTTCCATTAAGTAAAAACTTCAACTTTTGGTGTAGAGTGGAGGTAACGGCGCCAGCCCCACGGATCCATGGGCGGCCCAGCAAACAGCAATAGGAAGGGTTTATATCCATGATAAAGAGGGTAGCTTCAAACACTTGGGGTCCTATCTTGATCGGTAAGTCGACTTCCCCGAACACAGTCCTTCTTGATCCATCAAAAGCCTTAACAGCCAAATCACTCGGCCTCAATGACAGCCCCTCATAATCCATTTTCAAAAGAGAAGACTTGGGTAATACGTTGATAGAGGAACCTGTATCAACCAGCACACGAGATAAGGTAGTTTTTGCAATTTCTATAGAGATGTGTAATGCTTTGTTATGCTTCCTCCCTTCAGGGGGTAGGTTGAAGTCCGTGAAACCCAACCCATTACTTGTAGAAATGCTATTCACAATTCCCTCAAATTGATTCACCGATATCTCTTGGGGGACAAAAGAGGTTCCTAACAGCTTCAAAAGTGCATTTCTATGGGACTATGAATCTCTGAGCAAGGCGAGGATGGATATTTTTTATGGTGTTTGACTTAACTGGTCAATAATTTTGTAGTCACTCTTCTTGATGCACCTCATTAACTCGGCTGCATCTTTAGACATTTCATCATCAAAATCAGGAATAGGAGGACTCTATCCCGGCTTATCGCTATTGACCATGATTTGCTTGCCTTTAGCCTTAGCTGCAGCATTTGTACTACTTTGAGGTCGCTCTGGCGGGGAGAAAATTTGACCGTTGCGAGTAATTCTACTTTCGCTGACAATATCGAGCACTGCAGGTTTCTATTCTTCAGACTTGTCTTCCTCAAACCTTTGAGTAGTAACCTTCTTACCTTGATAGTAAAGTTCACCACCATAATTCCAAGGTACCGCCTTGTCGCTAACGTACGGCACTGGACCAAGCATAGTGATAAGTAGTGGAGACTTCTTAGCAGGTACCAGGATTGTTACAGGTACCCGGACAACTTTTTGTTTGACCGGAATGGTTATCACATTGACTTTATTCTTATCGATCTCAGGCTTCATGATCTTGCGATTGAACTGAAGAAACCCCTTTGTAATTAAATCTTGAATCGTATTTCTCAACAAATGACAACCCCCTGGATGTTTTATACAAACGACACAGTCCATCCCGCAGCCCAAAAATACACCTTTGCTCGTCAATTGCTCTTTTACGAATAACAGGGGGTAGTTAACTGGTCAACATCCATAACCAGATTCAGGCTTTCGTCTTCAATGATGGCACTGACAGCAGAACCTCCGTGAGTCGGTAGTGGTTGATTTGTAATATTAGGTGTTGGTACAAAGTTAATAGCTTGAGAGTCCAATAGGTCTTGGACCTTATGTTTGAAAGCATATCAATTCTCGATAGTATGCCCCTGCCCTCCATAGTGGAAATCACACCGGGCATTAGCGTCAAAGTGAATCGGCGACCTTTCAGGGTCGACTTTGAATGTACGTAACTCAATCAATTTTAGCTCGAGTAACTAAGGAAATAATTCAGCGTATGTCATTGGAAGCACATCAAACTTCCTAAGGGGGGGTCTTGGTTTTTGTTGATTACTCTGTCGGGGTGTATATGCTGGACGTTGAGGGGGGGCTATTGGATTTGTTACAGCAGCAGCCTGATGGTCGTAATCTTGATATCTGCCCTTCCCCTTATGAGGACAGATCGCACCAGATTCTCCTTCCTTTTTCTTTGGGTGGCCCCGAAAGACTTCTTAGTATTGCCAGTACTATTCCCAACCAGGACATTTTGGATTTTCCCCAATTTAATTCTAATCTCAATTTGTTCCCCATGCGTTACCATCTCAGCAAAAGTACCTGATATGCTATAAGTTGTGTAATATTGGCCTTGCAACGTACTACTAAACATCTCCACCATTTCTCGTTCTAACATGGGAGGTTGTACTTTTGCAGCCATCTCTCGCCACCTCTGGGCGTACTCTTTAAAAGATTTGTCCCGTTTCTGGGATAAGTTCTGTAGTTGGGTTCTTGTAGGAGCCATGTCAGTGTTATACTGATAGTGCAAAACAAATGCTTCAACCAATTCTCTCCATGTATGGATACAGCTTCTTTCCAGCTGCATGTACCATTCGAGTGGGCAACCTGTCAAACTATCTTGAAAGAAGTGCATCAACAGTTTATCGTCGTTAGAATACGCAGACATCTTCCGATAGAAAGACTTAACATGGGTTTTTGGACAGGAAGTGCCTTTGTACTTTACGAAATCAGGCACCTTGAATTTTGATGGAATCCTTACTCCGGGCACCAAGCCTAAATCAGACATGTCAAAGCCTACTGCACCTTGACTCTCAAACTTGTGCATCCGTTCTTCAAGCATATGCAACTTCTTGTTAGCTTCAGTTGGTTCTTCCATATTAGTCATCCAGTCTTCCCAATTATCTTCTTCCACCGGCCTAACAGGAATGCGAACAGGCCTTGGTAACACAATAGGTTGTTCAGCGTTCTGGTGAACAGGAGTAGGTGGGGGAGGATTCCCCACAACTTGATTCCCAGGGATACCTTGGTTACCTGTATGGTAGCTGAAATTTGCATGCTGACCATTTTGGGTATTCAGACTGACATTCAAATCCCGACTCACATTTCGAGTGCCTCCTGGATTCTCCACCGCATTCTGAGCCCCCAGAATACTGTTAGGATTATTGATGACGACCCCTGGTGGATCAGCATTCAGATTTTCAACCCCATTATTCAAAGCTTCAACATGCCTCACAATCATGGTCTTCATTTCCTCTTGTTGATGAGCCATGTTCTGAATAATCTCCATCAACTGATCGACTCGAGTATCCATCATGGTTCCCATAGCCACAACATCTGCTTGAATCGGTTCCATCTGTCTTTTGGAAGTGCTTCGAGTATTATAATGATGAGAATTCGTAGTGGCTATCTTCTGCAAAGGGGAGGCCCAAATCAAGGAATAAGAAGACCTGCCATAATTATTTCTTTTATGATATGTATGAATGCATGATTATGTATGTGATGTTATATCATTTCCAGGACACCCAAAGTTTTATTACCCCTAGGAATTTTAAACAACATGATAAGAGAGACAAACGGTGAGAAGAAGTTTTGATAACAATTGATCTCATTAAAAATATCATTCATATGATCCAATGGTAACTTTACAAGCCTAATTCAGAAAATGTAATGAAATCTAAATGACCCCATCCAACAAGACTGGTGGTGATCAAAAGACAATAAAGCAAAAAAAAAAGGAGAACAAGATAATCAAAGTGGTGGATCTTTAATCTCTGTGTAGTATAATGATCCTCCTAGCCGGAAGTACTCTTCACTCCATTCTTTAGTTTCTTTGAATAATTTCTTTGTCTTTTCACGATCCCGTCCACGAGCGAAGCTATCGATTACCACATCTTTCCGAAATAGTTGTCCCTCCAAGTACACACATTTCTCTAGGAAGCGATCACATTCTTTACATTTTGGCAAAGGTATAGGCACAGGCGCTTCTTCCATCTCTTTTATCTTGTCTCGTAGTCTTGCATTCTCTTTCAGTACTTCGGTCATTTGATCTTCTTTTTCTTCCGACTCCATCCTAGCAACTTTAAATTGGTTTCCCAACTCCTTAACTTTGGCTTTGTTCCTATTGTTGGCCATCTGGAATTTCAAAGTTTCTTTATGATTCTTTTCTGCATCGGTGAGGGCTATTTGATACTCTTCCATAGATACAAAAGAGTTTTCAGCTCTGAGTCGTTTTTTGGAACTACTTTCCCCTTCATACTCTTTTAGATGACGGGCCAAGTCCCTTTTCTTTTCTGTTAAGAAATATATTTCCATTTTTTTGTCTTCTAGATTCTGGAGAAGGTCCCTATTTTCCAATTGTACTTGATAGAAGTGTTCCTTAGGCACATCGTGCTGTAACTCGGTGGGTTGAAGATACAAGGAGATTTCCTTTTCAAAAGGCAACATAAGAGTTTTGACTCTTTCCTTCAACCAATCCACGTAAGGATCGAAAGCTAATACCTCTTTTAACCCGAAGAATTCCTTTCCTTTCCTTCCAACATGTGCCCAAGCAATTTCCACCTTCTTCAATAATTCTAGATCTTCTCCTTTTTTGCAATACATAGGTTCGATCTCCTTGGCCGTGGGTGGACGCCTCATGGCATAACCTAATTGGCGAAGAGCGAGTACTGGGTTGTAGTTGATAACCCCTTTTGTTCCTATGAGTGGAACATTGGAGAAACCTGCACAATGGGAGATGATTTCGGTACTATCAGCCTTAAGTTTGTACCATTGGATATCGAAAGAGGTGAGTGTCATTACTTTGGATGCCCATGAACGAGGATCTTATTTGAATGGCCCTTTGGTGGGTAACTATGCCATGAACCATTTGTAAAGCATTGGTATACAGCATACCACTACTCCTTTCTTTCCATGCCTAGAGTGGATGGCGTGGTAAGTATCTACTAATAGTGTAGGTATCAAATTCTTATTCATAAAAGACGCAAAGAGAAGCCAAGTCTACAATTTCCTTAATCTCAGGGAATAAGACAACTCCGTAAATGATAGCAGCCAACAGAGCATAATAAGCATCCCAGTTTCCTGTGTTTGCCATTTCCTTAGCCTTACTTACCAAGAAATCTACAGGAAGACCACAAGTGACTTTGTTACGTCTCCATTTCCCTTTTACATCGTTAAGGCTCAAATAAATAACCTTAGCAATGGCCTCATAGTCAAGCTCAATAGGGACTCGAACAAATGGAACATGACTGGTGAGCTTAATGTGGAGAAGATGAGCATACTCCTCAAGAGTAGGTGCTAACTGGTAGTCTTGAAATGTGAAACAACGCAACTCCGGATCATAAAACTGTAACAAAGTCTGTACAGCTTTATCGTCAACCCGAGCATCCAATAAAGATATGAGATTCCCATATCTTTCACCAAAAACGCCAATTTGTTGACAATTCATGAGGTCTCTGAGTTCTTCAAGAGAGGGCCAAATACTAGGACGAAACTGATAGCTGAAGTTATCCCTCTTTGTCTTTGGGACAATATCAATTTTGTTTGCCATTCTTTAGAGGAAAAGGAAACCCTAGAGAGATCCTGGAAATGACAATGCGCATGCGAATTAATCATCGACATATTTTTTTTTTGAAAAGTAAATATGCTATGATGTATGTCCAAATGATCATGGGGTTACTACTTCCATGATACTGATTCCTGTTGTACTGCCTCTTCATATTCTGTTAATACCAGGATTATAGGTCTGAAACATAACCGGAAGAAATCCATGAAGGTCATAGTTGGGACCTCAGAAAATAAATATGAGAACCTCATAATTGTCGGCAGAAATCCAGGACATAATCAAAAGTAACCGTTTGAACATAGTCACCAACTCTACCTGTGATAAGAATTCCCTCCCCACTCACGGGTGAAGACTAGGTTTAGGGTAAGGCAAAGGCAACTCGAAAATCACGGGTTCGTTTGAAAGTAAAATCATCGTAACACAGACGTGCATGATGAAAGTACCTCCAATTGAACCTCATCCGAGCGTGGTATATGACATGACTGCACTAATCGGACCACGTCTTATAGCCGTCATGCCGCCACTTTATTCCTAGTGTCCTAGTTCACTCTGGACTGGGTATTGGGCCTTTTACCTCGATAGTAACATCCCCACCCAAACAAGAAGCGGATCCAGTACAACAATAATATATGGAAGACAGTAAGATGCAAATGCATACATATGCTCAAGTATATACAAAATGAATGAATAAACTGAAAGCATAAAAATAAAACACCCAAATAAAGGAAAGCAAGAGATAGGAGTGACTCCGGGATGGACCAACATTTGGTCGATCCCATTTCCCCAGTGAAGTCGCCAGCTGAAACAACCGGCTGAAAATCATCAAACAATGAAGTCGCCATCGAACGTTTTTTATCCCACATGGAGGAGAAAGGTAAACATCGAGAAAACCTGAGAAAGGAGAAGTCACGATCTTGCAACTGAGAGATCGGGTAAGGGAGTCTGTTACGCGAGGGGAAGGTATTAGCACCCCACACGCCCGTAGTACTCTACGATATCCACTCTTGTTATCTATCTTATGGGTGTGTTCAATCTATGATTACTGTTTACTATACTACTGAAGGAAGAATGCATGCAAAAGAAAGGAGAAAAGAATGTAGGTAAAATAAAAATTATGCTCGTTCGGGCCCTACCCCGATGCCTACGTATCCTTTTTAAGGAATCAGAGCAGTCGTAGTTTGGCTCACATGTTTTTGTTGGTTTGTATTTTTTTAATGAACGATATTAATTTTGCCTTCTGCCGCAACTCGACCTTTGGAGACTTACGCGTCAGCACAGAAGTGAATTAACATGTTCTTTTGAAAAGAGTTTGAAAGAAACGCCCATAGGCAAAAGAAGTTTGTGTTGGTGGGTGTTTTTGCTTGTAGATAACAGCTAGTTGACCTCAAGAGAGAGATTTTAGCCATTTCTCTACTTATTCATGAAATAAGTCTTTGATACTTGAACCACACCAAAGCTTAGAATAAGAGAACAATAAGGTCGAGAAGAAACCCGCTTATCATCTCTCAAACTTAACAAAGATATAATTCTCGTCAGTAAATTTTTTAAGTATTTTTGAGATTTTGTAAGAAAAATAAGTTTTTGTTTTAAATGCATATGCGAAAAGGGAAAGAAAAGTCAAAGAGAGACTAGCCTATTTCTAAACCTAATGTTATCTTACTTCACACGATCCCTAGGAAGCGATAAATATGGAGAGAAAGTAGAAAGAAAATATACCAAACAAATACTAGCCCGTAGAGCAAAGTAAAAAACAAAGAAACCCGATGATCTCGCGAGCGGGGCAAATTGGTGATTCTTTGTGGTCGGCAGAGAGAGCTCAGAAATGCAGAGCTCAAGAATTCGAAAGTATTTAAAGTGATCAGGTAATGAAAAGAATCCAAACTATTCTTCTTCCTCTTCTTCTACATTCTTTTTCTGTTTCTTTGCGCGTGCTTGAGCTTGTTGCTTGTTGAGAGCGAGTAGAGTTATGAGTGATGATTCGGAGCGTATAGTGAGGGTGACTCAGGTTGAAGGAGAGGATTGAGAGGCTAATGAAGATGGTGTAATGAGAGAGTGAGGGAGAGCCTTTTAGAATTGAGATTAGAGCTTTTTTATATCTGTAGAAAAAAATCGTTTTGTTCCCCAAGATTGGAGACGGAGCTTCTGTTATATAGGTGGCTAGAGCTGCAAAAATACTGTTATATCAGATTGAACCAGGGCCCTTGGATGAGATAGTTTGTTATGAAAATGGATGGTGGATATTTATCTGGAAAAAACTGTCATGAGGATAGTTTTTTCCGTTGTGGAATTTTTTAACTGATTTGGAATACTGAAGTTTGTTAGTCATAAGTAGTTTAAATTAGTTAGTCAGTTAGGCTTGGATTTTGGGAATTTCTATTATGCAGGGCCAATTAGAAACTGATTTTGTTAGATTTTATTGCGAATTGGTATTTGAGCTGACAATTGGCCAGTTAGCAGTCAGTTACAGAGTTATGTTTGAAGTTTGTTATAGAGTTGTTACAAGTTAATTAGGAATTTGTTAGAGTTAGTTATTTTTCTGTTAGTTATTTAGAAAAGCAGTTAGGGAATTAGAAGTAGTTAGAAACTGTTAGCTTGTTTTTTTTTTGAAACAGTTTGGAAATTCTGTTAGACAGTTAGTCTTACTTTCAAATGATTTGATCCTCTCTTGCTTTTGTTCATTCGCCCTGGCCTGAATGTGTTAAAATTGATCTGAATCTTCCAATTGAAACTCATTTTCCCCTTCTTTAAGATTTACTGTATTGGACTGCCATTTTCTAACATCTCAGAGCTACTGAATTCTTGTGAATTTCTTGACGCGCGTACATTGTAAATGTAACAGGTCCATTGCCTGAATTACTGCCACCTCCACTAGCTAATGCTCCAACTAAAAGGGCCTGACAGTAGTTGTGCCATTCAAGGCTTCTTATTGGCTGAAATGGTTTTGAATAAGGTTTAGTTCTGATTGTAATTTCTGTTATTTAATTTCTAGTGTGAAAAGAATAGTCAATATTGACAGGCCTTGATTATTAGGTAATTCTGTTATGGTTAAAAAAAAGAAGTTAGGAAGTTTTATTTTTGTTAATTGATGGTGAGCTGGAAAACTACGAATTTTATTCTTTCTGATTTCTGTTAATGAGTGCAGTAAGCCATTAATTTTTTGACTTTCTTTTATTTCAGTATTTATAAGTGAAAGTTTTTTCAAGTGATGATTTGAGTATTGATATCTGATCATCTCCAGCACAAACTTTCTTCCCTGATATTTCTTCTGTTGACTAACTTTCGAAGCTTGCATGTGCCTTCTCAGTCCGGCACTTACCGCTTCAACAGCAAAATGCAATGCATCCAACTCAACTTCCTTGAAGTGACCAAGTTCAGACTTGAACTTTCGCTCTGCTTTAGACAATGGTTTTTTTATGAGCATCAGGTAAGTTCCTTAAATATTGTAAACGCTCTTCCAAAGAATTGTGCATTTGAATTGCACGATCAATTCTCTTCTGTAATATATGCAGGGTCGGTTCAGTCTAGTTGTCAGTTCGGTCGAACACAAGTTTATTATAAATTGGTATTTGATTGAATGTAGGTTTGGACATGTCTGAAAATGGGGCTGCAGGACAGTTTGAAGACGGTTCCAAATTAGAGTCAAGGAAATTTGAGAAGACGACACGAGAAGTTACCCAAAGGAAAGAAATATGTATTTTGTGCTAAATGAAGGGGAATTTGAAGATGGGTGCTTGACACTGACATGGAATGAAGATGTTAGGGTATTTAGAATTTTAGGTTTAAAATAAAAGTCCGTGCAGTATTTTTTGTATGATGTTTAGACATGATAATCATGGCTTTGTAAATTGGATTTATGGTTTGTAAATGATAAACATTGTAAAACTTGAGTGGTGAATGCTAAACTTGGTATTTGAAATTGAATGAGCTTGTGATATTCAAAGACGAAATGAATGGATACGCTGAATTCCTTGCACCTTGAATCATGATGAACTTTGCTTTTGTAATTCCAGGCACTCCATACTTGCGGATTCTGACCTCATGGCACTAAGTAGTCATCGTGATGGATAATTCACAATAGCGAATTCGAATCAAATTCAAATCTTAAATCCAAACTTCAATCTTGAATCCAAATCCACTTGTATGATAAGTAATTTGAATAGACAATAATATCTCGATCCTAAAGAATTCATAACCTCTCTTGTTGTATTATGACTCATATTTCCCGATTCAATCCACAAATCTTGACGAAGTCCTTCCCTAATTGACGACCTTGAATCATCAAAGATGGACATAGAAAATAATGAAAGAGTATGATCAAGATTAACATGAAACTTTATTTCCCCTGATCTTCAATTACTGAACATTTATCAACGAATAGAAACCCTGATTCTTTGGCCTGACGTAGGGAAATAAACCCTAATCTCTAGAACTGATGAAACTGGGTGGAGAAGAAGTCCAAAAATGAGCATGCTCCAAAACCCTAATTCACAGACTTGTATACCAGGAAGACTCTGAATAATCAGACTTATTCAACCCATACACCTCAAACCAGCTGTAACCCTAGCTCCCTAACTACTGATCTTTTGAACCTTAGGTGATCCATTTTTATGAAAATGCGTGCTATGCGCATGACCTATTGGAATGATGCAGATGAATGCAAAGTCTAAGCCAAAATAAGAGAAATTTAGGAGGGAAAATTTTGGGGTGCAACAAGTGGCAACACACGCGCACTTAAGGCCTTCATGCTCCTTGTCTTGGGTTCAAGCCAGGAGCAAGGATTTTTATTTTTTCTTACGTTATTCTGACAGATTCGGTGTATACAAGCCTATTATGCATACAATAAAACTCAAATTTGAGCCATCAGATTATCAAATCACAAATCCAGCATTCCAAATTGATGGTGACCATGGTGCACTCCAAGACACGCTCCCCACCGGATCATACAAGCTCCTGGGTTCAGTTATTTCGGGCCTAACATTTTACTGTTTCTCACCCCCCATTTTTCTTTTTGCAGTGTGGCCCATTATTCTTTTTTTTATTATTTGTTTTTTTTAATTAACATCTTTAATCTTTTCTTTTTAATCAATAATATAAAAAAAACCATAAAATCAAAGAAAAATTAGATTAGAATTTTTTTAAATTGAGTAAATTAATTTTCATAAATAAATTAATTTAACCATATTTATTTTTGTTAATTTAAAATTAATTAAAGTTAGTTTTCACAATTAAATTGTCCTTTTTATACAAAAAAAAAAACAATTTTCTATTTAGAATTTTTAGGGTTTTAGATATTACCTCTTTTCCATTCGTCGCGCGTTATTTATATTTTTGTATTATTATTTTTCATAATTTATGTAATTGTCCACAACTTGTAATAGTTAAATATGACTTTTATATTTTTCTCCCATTTTGATTTGTCTTCCCCCATCCCCGAAACGATGTAATAATTTAGACTTTACTTTCCGCATTTTTATTTTTCTGCACTTGTATATATTTAACTGCTAGATGTATGCTTAATACGACTACATGATAAGACCTAAAAGCAAACGCTAGAACACCTAATATCCAAGATAAATGTAACTAAAACACAACACGCTTCGCACATGCACACCTCTAAGGTACCTCCACTTGTTGCCTTCGGAAAAACAGTCATGTCCCTCGAATGTGAGACCCTTTAGCAAAGATCATCGGTTAAAAAGATCATAGTCCCTCGATGATCCTTCGATGTTGCCTTTCGATAAATGATTTAGTCCCTTAAGATAAATTACTAAAGTATCCTACAAGTTGTCTTTATGATTGTACGATGACCCGCGCTTGTCCCTCAAACATCCAATGATAGGGCTACTCACCAACTAATAGTAGGATAACATTATCTAAAGGAAAAAAGGAAAAGAACAAAGACCATTCGAGTAGGTAGACAACTTGTAGTTGCTTGCTCACAAAATAAAACTATTTCTCACATATACACTCTCTTTTTTCTAAATATTTTCAAAGACAAAAAACACTTTGTATGCATTCTCAACGATACGAGAATCATTACAAAGTTCACCGCACTAAGGCGTCTTTTCAAAATATTTTCAAAAATACACTTACACAAAAAAAACATTTTCAAAGTGAGCTAGCAACTAAGAGCCCGTAGATAACTATAGATGAAAATTATGCTAATACCTTCCCTTTCCATAACCTACCCCCGAACTCAAAATCTTTAAAAAAGTCTTTCTTGTTCTTTTCACCATTTCATTTGTTAGATAAAAGAAAAGTCGGTGACGACTCTTGCTAACCGCAACATTTGCGATAACACGCAAAACCAATAAAATATTAACAAGTTTTTTTATTCACATATTTTTATTTTATAGGATCTTTTTAATGATTTAAATGTCATTTTTATTATATATTTTTTAAATTAGGAACTATTTTTATGAACTGCAATATTTAAATTTGATTTTTTTAAATACAAAATAAACATACAATTTATTGGTTTTAAATGAATTAAATGATATATTTGACCCAACTTTTTAAAAAGAGGTTGTTTTTTTTTAATTAAAAAAAAAATCACATTATGTCACAAATATTAGTCTTTAAAAGCAATTTATTTATATTATTTTATTTTATATCATTTTTATTATATATTTTTTAAATTAGGAACTTTTTTCTATTAAAAGAAATGTTTATATTTGAATTAAAATTTAATAAAAAAGGTTAAATTAAACTTATTGGTATTAAATGAATTAAATGATATATTTGACCCCACTTTAAAATATGTAGTTTTCTTTTATAAATAATTACATATTATGTCACATATATTAGTCTTTCAAAACTATTTATCCATTTTAATTTTATTTTATATGGACATTTAAAAAGATTAAATATAATTTTTTTTATTAATTTAGGAAATTTTTATTAACTGCAATATTTAGACGAATTAAATAATATTTTTTAATCAACTTTAAAATATGAATTAAGTTAGTTTTTAAATAATATTTATTCATTTTATTTTATATTATCGGGTCATTCTTAAAAGATTTAAGCTTCATTTTCAAATATATATTCATCAAGATCTATTTTTATTAACTACAATATTAACTTTTGAAAATATTTTTTTATAGTTAAATATATTTATAGTGTTTATAAAAATCGCAAACTTATAAACTTAGTATTTAAAAAATATTCATTCATATTATTTTTATTTTATAGGGTCATTTAGATTAAAACATCGTTTCTTTATTATATATTTTAAATTAAGAAATATCTTTATTAACTTTAATAACTAAATTTGAATTAATATTTTATTAAAACTAGATTTAAAATTTATTGGTTTTAAATGAATTAAATGATATATTTGACCCAACTTTAAAATATGTAGTTTTTTTTATAAAATTTATTATATTATGTCACAATTATTAGTCTTTAAACACAATTTATTCATTTTACTTTTATTTTATAGGGGCATGTTTAAAGATTAAAATATCACTTTTTATTAAATTAACAATTTTTTATTAACTATGATATCTAAAATTGAATAAAAACTTAATCAAAAGTTGTTATTTATATATTTTTATTTTATAGGTGCATTTTTAAGGATTTAAACATAATTTTTTATTACATATTTTTAAAATTAAGAACTACTTTTATGAACTGCAATATTTAAGTTTGAATTAAAATTTGGTAAAACTAAATATAAAACGTATTGGTTTTAAATGAATAAAATGATATATTTGACCAAACTTTAAAATATATTTTTTTTAATCAAATATCACATTATGTGACAAATATTAATCTTTAAAAACTATTTATACATATTATTTTTATTTTATAGGGTCATTTTTATTTTATATATATATATATATATATATATATATATATATATATATATATATATATATATATATATATATATATATATATATATATATATATATATATATATATATATATATATATATATATATATATATATATATATATATATATATATATATATATATATATATATATATATATATATATATATATATATATACTTTTTTTATTGAGTGCAATTTTTAAATTTGAATTAAAATTTAATAAAAACTTAAATTAAAACTTATTGGTTTTAAATGAATTAAATGATATACTTGACCAACTTACATATGCAATTTTTTTATAAGAGTAATATATTAGGTTACAATTATTAGTCTTTAAAAACTATTTATTCATTTTACTTTAATTTTATAGGGATATTTTTAAAGATTAAAACATAATTTTTTATTAAATTAGGATTTTTTACTAACCGCGATATTAAATCAGAATAAAAAATTTAAAAAATCTAAATTTGAAACTGATTGAATTTAAATGAATTAAATATTATATTTGACTCAACTTTTAAATGTATTGTTCTTTATTAAAATAAAATCACATTATGTGACAAATATTAGTCTTTAAAAACTATTTATACGTATTGTTTTTATTTTATAGGGTCATTTTTTATATTTTTTAAATTGGTAATTTTTTTATTAACTGCAATATTTAAATTTGAATTAAAATATAATTAAAATTAAATTAAAATATAATTAAAATTAAATTAAAATTTATTGGTTTTGAATGAATTAAATGATATATTTGACCCATCTTTAAAATATGTAGTTTTTTATAAATAATATAATATTATATCACATATATTAGTCTTAACAAATTATTTATTCATTTTATTTTTTATATATACATTTATTAAATATTTAGATATAATTTTTATTAAATATAATATTTAAATGAATTAAATAATATATTTGACTCAACTTTAAAAAATGTAATTTTTTATTAAAAAAAATCATATTATGTCACAATTCTTAGATCCAAACATGAACCAAGGAAAAAAAGCCCTTAAATCCTCAAAAACGGTTTTCTTGATTAATTGCTTATATTGTCTAATTTCAAATTTAGATTCCAATTTCCACCACACTATTTTACAAAACCACCTAACCCTATTTCTTCATTCTTATCTTTCTTTCTCTCCCATTTCCATATAAATAAATATTAGTCAGAGATCCGTTTTCCCATCCGAGTGAATTTTTTATAGTGTATTATTTATTGAACGATATGAAATATAAAATTTGAAATAATTTTACTTAATTGTAAAATGAAAAATAATTATTTAGATTTAATTATATTAAATAATTATACAAAAAAAAAAACAGTGAGATGGAGAAAAAATAATATTTAAAAATAATGATTTTGTCTCTTAAATTAAGATAATAATTAATTAAATTATTATGTTGATAGTAACCCATGAAATAAATAAATTATTATTTTTATTAAAATTTATTTTTATAAACATATGAAAAACTCATTTTAATTGAGAAAGTACAATGAAAAAATATGGAATTAAAATATTACAACAAATAATATGTTTATACAAAATATAATGGTAAACTTGACAAAAAAATGTATTTAGATACAAAATATAAAGGTTTGATCACTTAAAAAAAATTTTTATAGTAATAGTGACTTGTACATCTGCACAATAAATTTATTTTATCTTATGATCATTTGATAAGTTTGAAACAAGTAAGTTTAAAACACGTAAGTTTAAAATGAGATATTTAATTATAAAATAAATAATTATCATAAAAATTTAATTGTATTAAATAATTATATAAAATGAAGAATCAAATACATAAAAATTGCTCTAGAATAAGAACAAATTTTATATCTTTAGAATTGCTTTTTCTCTTCCAAATACCAAAACCTAACATGAACTTTAGTTGGTTTGTTGGTCAAAGAGAAATCGAAATGATTGGAACATGTGAGGCAACGTGCCCAACGCTTTTGTCCTCCAAACTTAACGGCAATGTTGTTTGTTCGTGTTATAAAAATTCCCTCTTTCATTCACTGTTAAAAAAATGACATTTGAGAAAAGGTCTTTACATCAGATATAAAAATATATGATGTAAAAAATAAAATCAAAAAGATTTTACATCAGGTATTTATTTGCAATGATATAAACAATATTAAAAAAATATTTTTCGCTGGCTATTACATCGGGCCAATTAATCCTTCGATGTAAAAGGTTTTGTACTTTTATAAAAAAAACACTGTGGCAGTTTTGTAAATAAAAAACTAGGTGGCAGATTGGTAAATAAAAAACACGATAACCTTTATATCGGGCCTTGCGATCCACCGATGTAAAAAACCTGAAAACCCTTACATCGGGCCTTGCGATCCACCGATGTAAAAAACCTCAAAACGTAACCATTACATCGGTCATTGATATGCACCGATGTAAAAGCATGATTGTGACATAACCCTTACATCGGGCTAAAATTTCCACCGATGTAAAAACTCTAATATATATTTAAGAAATAAACCCTATATTCTCACTGTTGTACATTTCATTTTTATTCTCTCCTCAAAACCAACTCTCCGCCCTCCGCTCTGCCTACACAGTCTGTCCGTCTCCGCCTACAAACGCCCTCTGCCCCTCGTTGTCTCCTCGTAGATCCGCGTCTTCCTGCACGAAGACGTCCGTCACAGGCTGCCATCTCCCTCCGTGCACGAAGACGTCCACAAATCTCCAGCTGTCACAGCCTACTGCCATCTTCGAAACCCCTGCCGCCGTTCAACTATGATTCCGGTAAGAAATTTTCTATTTTGTTCAACTTCATTGTATATTTATGGATTTCTAAGAGGTATATATACAAAAAAAAAAAATTTAAGTTATTCTTGTTGCTTTACTTGCTACTGAGATACATTATAAAAAATTAGAAGTACATATAAAAACAATTAGAAGATTATACTAGATACTAACTCAGTGGCTTGGTGAATCCTTTCCTTTGTTCATATCTGTTTTTTAATTACTAAACAGTTTATTATTCTTAGAGAGGTTAATTAATTAGTTATAAATAGTATATATTTTGTATAGAGTTAAGAATATAGTACATGTTGTGTATATGTAATTATTTTTCATTAGAGAAATTGTCTCCTTAGAAACCTCTGAAAGAAATGTTAATGGTCCTCTCAGAAACACACACTTTATCTTTAACCTATCAAACTTAATAGAGTTATCACCTTGCCATTGAAATTTGATTCTATTTTTCTTTCTCCGCGAAGCAGCGCAACTTGAAATCTCGGAATCTCCGTGAAGTAGCGCAGCCGCGGGCACACCCTTCGTCAGACCTTCCTCCGTGTGAACATAATTATGGATCGTAGTTAGATGAGAGCTAATCGATTAAGTGACGAGTACGAATATGGAGTGATGGAATTTCTACAGTTTGCTGAAAGTAATGCTGAAAAAAGTCTTCCTGCGCTTTTTCTCTGTCCATGTGTTCGTTGTGCAAATAAAGAACTAAAACGTAGTAAGAAAGAAATCATGGATCATCTAATTTGTGTAGGGATTTGTCAAAGTTATACATAATGGATATGGCACGGTGAAGTAGTAGCAAAGTTAAATGTGTCTCAAAGAGTTGATGTTAGTGTAGAAATGGATGATCGTCTAGAAGACATGATGCACGATATTGGACAAGATTCCTTTAAGAGGGCACATGCGTATGATACTCTACGCAGTGACAAGGATAAACCATTGTACCCGGGATGCAAAAAGTTTACATGTTTGTCAGCCGTGTCAAAATTATTTAATCTGAAGGCAAAGAATGGGTGGACTGACAAAAGTTTTACCGAGTTGCTTGAATTGTTGACCGAAATGCTTCCAGAAGGTAATGTAATGCCAATTCGTTATTACGAGGCGAAGAAAATATTATGTCCGATGAGTTTAGAGTATGAAAAGATACATGCATGCCCTAATGATTGCATATTATATAGAAAAGAGTATGTAAACTATAATCATTGTCTGAAGTGCAAGGCGTCACGCTACAAAAAGAAAGGTGGTGAATCAATTGATGATGAGGTGGTCAAAAGGGTCCCCCTACGAAAGTGGTATGGTACCTACCAATAATTTCAAGGTTCAAGAGATTATTCGCCAATGTAGATGATGCAAAGAATCTTAGATGGCATGCAGAAGAAAGAAAATATGATGGACAAATTCGTCATGTAGCTGATTCTTTGCAATGGAAGAAAATAGATTCTTTATTTCCAAATTTTGGCAAAGAGTCGAGAAACCTTAGACTTGGACTTGCTACTGGTGGAATGAATTCGTTTGGTAATCTAAGTACTAACCATAGTTCTTGGCCTGTTCTCCTGATGATTTACAACCTATCTCCTAGGTTGTGCATGAAGCGTAAATATATTATGTTATCGATCATGATATCGGGCCTAAAATAACCAGGAAATGACATAGACGTTTATCTAAGTCCACTGATTGATGATTTAAGAGTGTTGTGGGAGGAAGGGGTGGATGTTTTTGATGCGTATTCTGGCGAACAGTTCAATATGCGTGTCGTGTTCTTTTGCACCATCAACGATTTTCCGGCATATGATAATTTGTCTGAGTATAAAGTTAAAGGGCATAAGGTGTGTCCTATATGTGAAAAAGACACATGTTACCATCAGCTTGAAAATGGAAAGAAGACCGTTTATCTCGGGCATTGAAAATTTCTAAAACGTTATCATCCACATCGTAGATTGAGGAAAGCTTTCAATGGGGAACAAGAGCATTGTGTTTCTCCAAAGCCCTTATCTGAAGAGGAAGTTTATCAGCGACAACATGGACTTGATGTTGTCTTTGGAAAGTACCAAAAACGATCTACTGTGAAAAATGTATGGAAAAAGAGATCAATTTTCTTTGATCTTTCATATTGGTCTAGTCTTGATGTATGACATTGTATCGATGTGATGCACATGGAGAAAAATGTATACGATAGTGTAATTGGAACACTTCTCAACATTCAAGGCAAGATAAAAGATGGTATTAATGCTCGTCTGGATTTGAGTTTGATGGGTATACGAGAAGAGTTAACTCCACAATATATAGGTAACAAGACATATTTGCCTCCTGCCTGCTACACTTTGTCTAAAAAAGAGAAAACAAGTTTTTATAAGTGTTTACAAAGTATCAAAGTGCCAAATGGTTACACATCAAATGTCAAGAGGCTTGTATCAGTTAAAGATCTTAAATTAGTTGGCTTAAAATATCACGACTGTCGTGTATTAATGCAACAACTACTACCATTGGCTATTCGTGGAATATTGCCTAACAATGTTAGGAAGACTATAACTAGGTTGTGCTTATTTTTCAATGCAATTTGTTGTAAATCCATTGATCCACTAAAGTTAGACGATTTGGAAAATGAGGCTGCAGTTATCTTGTGCCAATTAGAGATGTATTTTCCTCCTTTATTTTTTGACATTATGGTTCACTTGATTGTCCATCTAGTAAGGGAGATTAGATTATGTGGTCCAATTTTTTTATGATGGATGTATCTAATAGAGCGATACACGAAGATCCTAAAAGGGTATACAAAAAACCCACACCATCCGGAAGCATCAATTATTGAGAGGTACATTGCATAAGAAGCAATTGAGTTTTGTTCTAACTATTTGTCAGGAGTGGGTGTTGTAGGGGTTCCCAAGTCTCGTCATGATAGAAGATGTGAGAGTGTGGGTACACAAGGTTTAAAGGTCAAGATATTAAGTATTGATGTGGTTGTTCAAGCGCATTTGTATATATTGAATAACATAGATGAAGTTCAACCTTACTTATCTGCTCACAAAAGCTTCATAAAGAAAAAGTACCCCAAGATGAATGAAAGAGGGTTGTTAAAAGAGCATAATAAGAGTTTCTCTGAGTGGTTTAAAGAAAGAATTGCTAATGAAGATAGTGATTCTAATACAATTAAGTGGTTGTATTATGGGCCTAAATGTAACATAATAACTTGGAGTGGATATGATATTAATAAAACCTATTTTTATTAAAAGTCAAAGGATGATCGTAGTACCACGCAAAATAGTGGGGTAATGATTGTGGCCGAGTCCATGCACTTATCTAGTGCTAAAGATAAAAACCCGGTTATGGCATCTACACCGTACTTCAGGGTGATTAAAGAGATTTGGGAAGTTAATTATGTTGTGTTTAAAGTTCCTGTATTTAAATGCAAATGGATTGATATCAACAGTGGTGTAAGAATCGATGAATTTGGAGTTACACTGGTTGATCTTAGCAAGTTAGCTTATGCGAACGAACATTTCATCATGGCATCTCAAGCAAAACAAGTGTTTTATGTCACATATCCTTCTAATAAAAAGTGGTCAGTGGTTTTACAAGGAAAGGTCCATGATAGTGATGAAAATATGATGAGAATCTTGATATTTCTGAAACTCATCCTTTCTCAACAAATGTGACTACATTCATTGAAGAAAATGAAGGGGATGATGTGCATGTTATTCGCATAGACCATGAAGAAGGGATATGAGAGGACTAGTAAGATTTTTTTTATAAGTTAATTCCACGTTACTTTATTTTCTAATTGTTTTTATTTTGTGCTTAATTTTATTTCTAATTATTTTTATTTTGTGTAAATAGATACATGAATGATTCAAACGACACCCCTTATTCATCTAGTAACCCCAATAAAAGAAGAGTTAGAGGTCCCACTTTCATGACACAAATTGACAAAGTTCATCAAACAAGTGAAAAGATAAAGGTCGGGTTTAATCCAAGAACCTATGAATGTATTAGTGTTGGTAAAAATGCTACACATTTTAAGAGTTATATAGCATGTCTTGCTCGACAATATTGTAGTATTGTGAAAAATGATTGGAAAGAAGTAAATGAATGCGTAAAAGATGCTATTTGGACTGATATTCAGGTATTTTAAATACAACACTTTATTATATTTTATAATCATATACTAATTAACAACATATGACATATACTATATTTGTAGGCTCATTTCACTATTCCAGAATGTAAAGATCCAAAGAAGGATAGGTTGAAGAAAGAATGGATTAAATATGCGGGAGAGCGATGGAAGGTTTTAAGACAAAACTCACAAACAAATATATTAATCATCCCATAGAAAATGATCCTCCTCCATATGTCAAGTATAACTTTATTACGGAAGACGCATGGAAAGAGTTTCTCAAGATTCGAGATACCCCTGAATTTAAGGTTAGTATGAGTTATATGTTTTTATGTGCATAACATTTTTATTATATTTAGTGATTAATAACTTTTTGAGTTTATAATAGGAAAAAATTCAAAGGGGTAAGGATAATGTGGCTAAGAATGTATACCCACACTTATTGTCTCGTGGAGGGTATCGCTTGCTTGAGGAGAAAATTATGAAAGAAAAGTCATCATCGAGAGATAATTCCATATTAGATGATAATGGTATTCCATCTCTACCATCACACCATGAGTTGTAGAAGAGACCACGACAAAAGAAAGGAGGAGAATACACATCAAAATCTACACAAGAGGTTGCTGAAAAAATTGTAAGTAAACAATGAAAAATACTTCAAGTATCATTATATTTGTGATTGATTAATTGTGGTTTTTTCATTTTGTAGGATTCTCTAGTTCAAGAAGCTGAAAAAGGTACAATTGTCCCAGATGGACGTAACGATATCTTAACATTAGTCATTGGAACATCTGAGCATGGAGGTCGTGTTCGTGGTGTTGGAAAACGACATAAACAAAGCACTTACTTTGGAAGGTCGCGTCAACAATAACATATTGACGTAAATGAACAACTTGCAACATTGAAAACAAAACTTAGAGCTGAACTTGAAGAAAAGTTGGTTGAAGAGCATAAAATATTTCAACAATCATTAATGGAGACACTTAAGTCTATGGGTTTATCACAAAGCACAGATAATATTAAATGCATCGAAAAAATGGAAATTATCGATGGAAGCGGAAAAGGAAGTTGTTTAGCTGCAAAAGGAAACATAAAAGACGTGGAAGTTGATGATGTTCAAAGATTGTTACTCATGGTTTTGAAAATGGATGACAACCATTTGGAAATACAATTAAGTTATTATGCGAGTGTCTCTAATTTTTATATTTCAGCTAAGTGTATCAGAGGGTTATTGGTGGGTTTAGATCATTGACTTGATGTGTCTATTCTACAAATTTGGTGCACGTAAGTACATTTTATTGTTTTATTAAAGTCAATCTCTATTAATATGTTATATCTCTCATCACTTTGATTCTAATGTTTATTTTAAAATTATTCAGGTATATTCATCGTGTATATCTTGAGAATTTCATTTCAGAATTATATGGATTTATGGACCCTGTTAGGTGTATTTATAATGATAATGGAGAGAAACCTCAAGAGGATGTTAAAAATTACATACTAGAAAAGTTACATGATGAAAACAGAGTGTGCCACTTACTACAATTAATTCATGGGTATAATTTTTTATGAAATTGTGTTTTATATTATTTAATTTTGATAACATATATATTGTATGTGACTTTTCTGTTTCCACACACACGTACAAGAGACATTGGCAATTAATAGTCATGTGTCCAAGAGACAATTTAGTTGTCGTATTTTGTTCACTTCATCGGGAAATTGACTAGAACACGAAGAAAATTATTACAAAGTAAGTTTATCTTTCATGTGACTTTCATTGGCAATTAATAGTTATATGATTTTTCATTGGCGAGTAAATTTAGTTATGTGATGTTTATCTTTATGTATTAGTTCTTTTGAGATTCATCAAATGACAAATGGAAATAGAAAAAAGGCTATATGGCTTCATCTCAATGTAAGTCTGATGTAAATTGTAATTCTATAGTTAAATTTATGATAAATATTCACTAATTATGTCATTCAATTGTAGAAAAGGCAACAACATAACTCTAATGATTGTGGGTAGTATGTGATGAAAAATATGTTGGATATTGTCTCTGCCAATATAACCGAGAATTGGATGCAGGTAATAAAAATAACTTTACTTTGTTATTTATTTTGTGTTTTGCAACTTAATATGAATTTTTAAAGAATAATTCTATATTGTTATATTTATGTATTATAGATATTTGATGACCCAACAGAATTAACACAAGATGATTCGTATGATTTGCGACTCCGTTGGGTAAAATGTTTCTTTGAGTTATATAAAAATTAAGCTTTATCTGGTAAGTTTTATAGAATTGTCTAAGTTGTGGTTTTTTCACATAATTATTATTATTGAGTTTTTGCACATTACATGTGGTTTTTGCACATGTATTGAGTTTCTTGATATTTTTTGCTGATGTTAGTTGTTATTATTTATTGTCAGACAATGTGATTTTGGTGTTGTCTACCGAAGCTATAACTCATTTACTTGTGGATTTTATATCGGTAATTCAAGTTTAGAAAAAGACTTATAAATGGTTGAATATTTTTATATGCTCTATGAAGAATATATATTTGTAAGTTTGTTGTGAGTTTGTTTGTTGTGGTGCAATTCAAGTTTGCAATACAATTGTTCGTTTTGTAAGTTTGTTGTGAAAAATATGAAAATATCGACCTAGATGTGGTCTATGTGATGTTGGAAAGCTATGACATATATATAGCGACCTAAATATAGTATGTGTGATATTGGAAAAATATGAAAATATGGGTACCAATTTTTTTTTACAGGGAATCATCCAGAAAATAAATAATTTATTCAAAAAAAATTGCTTACATTTTACATCGGTCATTACTTCCAACCGATGTAAAAACTGTCAAAACTGTATCTATTACATCGGGCGAAAAGTACAATCAATGTAAACATGGTATCTTTTACATCGGTCCACACGGTCCACCGATGTAAAATGTTGCATCATTTTTAAAAAAAATAATGTTATAATTGTTTTTTAAATCAGACTTAGCTTATAACCGACGTGTTAACTGTCTTTTTCACATCCGACCCAGAACCGATGTAAAAAATCTTTGATTTATTATATCGCCTGACTTTACATCGGACCCAGAACCGATGTAAAAAGTCAGTTTCACCCGATGTAAAAAGTCATTTCTGCACTAGTGATTTCTCCTGTTCAATTTCTATTTCTCTCATGCACACTCCTTCCACTATCTTGAAGCTTAATATTCATTCCTCTAATTTATGCATCTCGCATTTACTATTATAAAATTCTCATTTCAATATTTTCTAGTTTGATTCTCATGATTAATATGTTTTATTCTTTTCAATTTCATTTATGTCTAGTCAATTAAACTAGTTTTTTTTTGCCTTATCTTATTTATTCACATTGAACTTTTTTGTTGGTTTTGTGATGGATAAAGAGATGAAAATATTTTTTTAAATGATAAAAATCAATATTAAAATGAGAATGTTTATGTGTATTCTTGTTTTCTCATTGTTAATATTGAATTTGGAGCCATACCCTATTTAGATAAATAACTTACTCAAGGGTTTATATCATATAACCATTGATAATTGATACTAATAAGTGCTTATATGAATCACGTAGTCAATGTAGTTGGTGAATTTCAAGTCATTAGATGACTATGTGATTGTGTGAATGTAGGAAATCTAAATCCGCAAACATTATATTTGGCTTGTCACTTTAATTGGAAATATTTTAGTATATGTGGCTGAAATTTTTTTGTTTAGATTATATATGTTCATGCACTGTCTTTTATGAAATTCCACACTCCAAAGAAAATGCTAAATTTCCAGTTTTGATCACCCCACCCAAGTAATAAGAATTTTTGAAGAAACTTGCTACTTACTAACAATATTTAGTGGTAATATTATGTGAAGCAACACCTAAATAACAAATATACTAATATAAGTTTGTGTTTTAGAAACCTAGGAAAAACTGTAATGTCTCACTGTTCTATTAAGGATACAATATATGTTGGGGGCATCTAATCTAAAAGACACAGCTTATGAAGAGCTCAAAAATGAAACTCAGAATGTGAAAACATCAGGATAATTTCATTTGTCTGTACTGCCCTCACAACAAACAAGATTATTTATACAGGGAGCTCCTAGAACATGCTTTTATAACAGTGAATTGTGTTTGAATTAATTTATATTTTAGGAATATCTTTTAGATATTAATTTATATTTTAGGAATATCCTTTTAGATCTTTTTATATCTTTGTTAGAGGATATTTAGGATTTTATTGTATCCTAATTTTGTATATAAATATCCTAGTGAGGTAGATCAATGTAATTTAATTGTAAATCATTATTCCTTATTTTGTAGCTGTCATTAAATATATTCTTTTTATCTTTCATATCTTCTCTGTGCGCCAAAAATTGGTATCAGAGCTTCGGTTAGAAATCCACGGGAAACACGAGAGAACAATGTGGTATTGTGATTGATAATCATTGTTTCTGATTTTGGGGATTTGCGAAACACTGTTTTATTTAGTTTTTGCGTAAATTTGCACAAGATAGAAGATGAACGGAAACGGCAGCGATATTCATTCCAAGCTTCCAGTATTTGATGGCAAAAACTAGAATCGTTAGAAGATCCAGATGCACGTGTTATTTGGTTTTCAAGATGTGTTAGATCTTGTCACTGATAGCTATAATATGTTAGAAGCAGACGCAATAGAGGCATAAAAGATAACACAAAGGGCGCTAAGGAAGAAAGATCAGAAGGTGTTGTTCTACATCCATCAATGTGTGGATGCGGACGTGTTTGAGAAGATTACTGACTCTGAAACAACGAAGTTTGCATGGGACACACTGGTCAAATGTTACGGTGGTGACGAATCAGTAAAGAAGATGAAGCTTCAGTCTCTCAGAAAGCAATATGAGAATCTCAACATGAAGGATAACAAGAAGGTTTCTGAGTACATCTCTAGAGTGATTTTGATCACTAATGAGATGAAATTTTGTGGAGAAAATCTTTCCGAATAAGTAATCATTGAGAAGATCTTGAGATATTTAACTTCTCAATTTGATTACGTTGTGGTAGTAATTGAATATTCCAAAGATCTGAGCACCATGAGAGTTGAAGAGATGCAAAGTAGTCTAGAGGCGCATGAGTTGTGTATGACTGCGAGAACTTCTGAGAGGGAAGTAGAGCAACGGGCTCTGAAAGTAACTTCTAGTAAGAAGTATGAGAAGAAGACTTGGTCAGAAGCCAGGAAGAAAACTAATGGTGGTCAAAGGTCAGAAGCTTCAAACTCTGATAGGCAGAAGAGTGTCCATAAGGGAAAGGAGAAGTCTGACAAGAAGAATGTTCAGTGTTATTATTGCAAAAACTTTGGTCACTATACCAAAGATTATTGGTCAAACAAAGAAAGGAAGTCAGAAGAAGAAAATATAGCCAGAGGAGAGTCTGATGATGAACCTGTGCTATTGTTGGCTTTTGAATCTGATAATATGAATTCATCAGAATGGTGGTATATGGACACAGGGTGTTCAAACCATCTTACTGGAAACAAGAAATGGTTGGTTAATTTTGACTATGGGAAGAGTACAAAGATCAGATGTGCTGATGATAAATACCTCAATGCAGAAGGTATGGGAAATGTTAGAGTCATTCTAAATAATGGGAAAGCAGCAGTGATCCAGAATGTGTGGTATGTACCTGGCATGAAAAGCAATTTGATGAGTGTGGGACAACTGATTGAGAAAGGTTTTTAAGTTACCATGAAGGACAATCTTCTAAAATTGTATGACCATAATCAGAAGCTGATTATGGAGTCAGAACAGGGAAAGAACATAACATTCAAGGTGAATGTTAGAACTGCAGACTCTGAATGTCTTAGTGCAACAAGTGTTGTCAAGGAGAGTGAGTTGTGGCACTGAAGATTTGATCATCTGAATTTCAGAAGCTTAGGGTATATGAAATCAAAGAAACTGCTACATGGAATTCCTACAATCAAGAAGCCTGAGAAGTCATGCAAGGTGTACATGGAAGGGAAGCAACCAATATTACCATTTGCATCAGAAGTACCTCCAAGAGCAAAGCATGCCTTGGGAGTAGTGCATTCTGCTGTGTGCGGTCCTTTTCCAGTAGCATCAATTGGAGGGAATAAATATTTTGTGTCATTTGTTGATGAGTTCACCAGAATGACATGGGTATCTCTCATAAAGTTCAAACACGAGGTGTTTGCTAAATTCAAGAAGTTCAAACTGAAGGTTGAGAATCAGAGTGGCCAAACTCTGAAGATTCTTATAACTGATGGTGGTGGTGATTATAACTCCACATAATTCAGAAGGTTCTGTGAGGAGAATGTAATTGAGCATGAGGTTACTGCTCCCTATACTCCTCAACACAATGGTCTTACTGAAAGAAGAAATCGTATTTTGCTTGATATGGTGAGAAGCATGGTGAAAGAGAAGAAGTTTCCCCATACTCTGTGGGGAGAAGCTGTTACCACTGCATGTTATGTACTCAACAAATGTCCAATGAAGAAATTGAAGGAAGTAGTTCCTATTCAGAAGTGGACTGGAGATAAGCAAAGTGTTAGTCATCTGAAGGTGTTTGGTTATGTATGTTACAAACATGTTCTAGAAGCCAGAAGACAGAAGTTAGATGATAAAAGTAAAGTAATGTTACTGGTGGGGTACCACAATACAGGTTCTTACAAACTTTATTATCTAGAAACTAATAAAGTTGAGTTCAACAGAGACGTCATTGTAAAAGAATTAGAAGTTTAGAATTGGGAAATATCTCATCTTGACTCTGATGAGAGAACTCCTAAAGAAAATTTAGAAACACGTGTTTCTGAAGCTGGTAAAGACTGACTCTGAAGAAGATATAGAAGGAGAAGATGTTTTTGACTCTGACCCCGATAGTGATCCAGACTCTGAAGACAGTTAAAGTTTTGGAGAAAGTCCAATTTCTGAAGCAAGTGCTTCTGAAGGGGAAAGTTCTGGTGTCCAAGGTTCTGAAGGTCTAGTTCAGAGGCAACAAAGAGTCAGAAGCATCCCAAGAAGATTTGTAGAGTTTGACATATTGCAAGAAACTGAAGTAGACTCTGAAGGAGAAGTTATTCAGTGTGAAATGTTAGTAGACTCTGAAACCGTGAGTAATGAAGAGGCTCTTAAACATCAAGTTTAGTTACAGGCCATGCAAGAAGAACTTGATGCTATAGAGAGAAACAAGACTTGGAAGCTGACAGAACTTCCAAAAGGCAAGAAAGCCATCATCGTTAGATGGGTTTTCAAACAGAAGCTAAATCTAGATGGATCAATTGGAAAACACAAAGCAAGATTAGTAGCAAGAGGATTTCTACAGAAGCCTGGGCTGGATTACTTTGAAGTGTTTTCACCTGTAGTGAGACATGAAACAATCAAACTAGTGATTGCAATAGCTGATAACAGGAATTAGCCTCTGATGCACTTAGATGTAAAATTTGCATTTCTGAATGGTCCATTACAAGAAGAGGTATACGTATCACAACCTCTTGGATTTTAGAAAAAGAATCAGGAAGGGATAGTGTTCAGATTACACAAAGCCTTGTACGGATTGAATCAAGCGCCCAGAGCTTGGAATTTGAAGATTGATTCGTTTTTCAAGGAACAAGGGTTTCAGAAGTGTGAGATGGAGTATGATGTTTATGTTTAGCACACCTCATAAGGTAATATGATTCTGGTATGTTTGTATGTTGATGACATATTACTCACAAGAAGTTATGAACAAAAGATAACTGAGTTCAAGAAAGTTCTGATGAATGCGTTTGAGATGACAGATCTTGGGAAAATGAGTTTCTTTCTAGGGATGGAGTTTATATATTTTGCGAAGTGAATCATTTTACATCAGATGAAGTATGAACTTGAGCTTCTTAATAGATTTGCGCTAGAGAATTGCAAAGTTGCTATCACACCTGCTGATATAAATCAGAAGTTGAACTCTGATTTTGATGGAGAGGATGTGGATGCTACAACCTTCAAACAAATGGTTGGTTCTCTGAGGTATTTGTGTAATACCAGGCCTGCAAATGCAGTTGGAATGGTTACAAGATTTATGAGTAAACCAAAGTGGTCTCATTATCAAGTTGTTGTCAGGATTCTGAGGTATGTGAAGGGAACTCTGAAGTATGGAGTGTTATTTCCGTCTGGAAGAAAGATCGAATCATAACTCTTGAGTTATTCAGATTCTGATTGGTGTGGAGATAGAGTTGACAGAAGAAGTACTTCTAGGTACTTATTCAAATTTTTTGGAGGTCATATTTCTTTGTGTTCCAAGAAGCAACCTGTTGTTGCGCTATCAACCTGTGAAGCTGAATATATTGCAGGCACTCTGACTGCATGCCAAGCTGTGTGGATTCTGAACTTGCTATAAGATCTGAAGATCGAGGTAAATAAACCTCTGAAGTTGATGATTAATAATAAGTCTGCAATTAATCTTGCCAAGAACCCAGTGTTGCATGGGAGAAGCAAGCACATTGAGACCAAGTATCACTTTCTGAGGAATCAGGTTCAAAATGGAATATTAGAAGTTATGCATTGTAGCACCCAGAAGCAGTTGGAAAATATTCTAACAAAGGCTATCAAGACTGATCAATTTCTTAGTTTGAGGGATGAAATTGGTGTTGTCATTTTTGGGTAAATATAAATTAAGGGATGATGTTAGAATTAATTTATATTTTAGGAATATCTTTTAGATATTAATTTATATTTTATGAATATCCTTTTAGATATTTTTATATCTTTGTTAGAGGATATTTATGATTTTATTGTATCCTAATTTTATGTATAAATAGTCTAGTGAGGTAGGTCAATGTAATTTCATTGTAAATCATTATTCCTTATTTTGTAGCTGTCATTAAATATATTCATTTTGCCTTTCACCTCTTCTTTGTGCACCAACAAATTGGAGTAGTTCTAAAAAGAGAAGTGATAGAGAGAGGGATAATCATTTAGCTTTGTTAAAATATTTGGAAAATGATATTGTTATACCCCAAAAATTTCCCTCTCATTTATCAAGACTTTTCTAATAAGACTTCTTGGACTCAAGACAAGATTAGGGTTTGGTTAGCTTAAGACATCTCATCTTGCACTTATTACCCAAAATTAGGGTTTGAGTTTGCACAAGGATTTTTGGACCACTAATGCTTCATGTGACTTTAATACATCATTTTGGACCCCTAAGATTTCTCATGTTAAGTTTCAAGCCTTGAACCATATTTTTGATCAGTCAATTGAACAGTTGACCTAAAAATCAACTGTATTGGGGAAAAGTCAACCATGGCCAATTTACAGTCAAACTTCATAATTTTTGATCCACATCAACATTATAGACTCATATGTACCATTTTATCAAGTTTGGATCACAACTCCTCAAGAAATTTGATCAAAACATCAAGAGGGCAAAATGGTCAAAATTAGGGTTTTGACTGAGAAAGGGCAATTTCTGATTTTTAACCTAGCCAATGACCAATTGAGTTCAAGCATGAATTCAAGGATTCAATGGCATCATCTTGACCTAATTACATGGCTCAAAAGATCTCAAGTTCATTGGATTGACAAATGAAATTTGCAGTCAACTGACCAAAAGTCAATTGTATACTGAAAAGTCAAACTTTGACTTTTTGGTCAAAATCAAGTACCAAGAGTCATAATTCATAAAGATATGTCAAAATATGAAACTTGTTCACCAAGAAAACCAAATTTGAAAATTAGGGTTTTAATTTGAAAATTTTCATAACTTAGAATTTTTCTAAGTATACAAATTTTCTTATTTTTTCCCAACTTTTCACCATTTTTTCACCATGATGCATTTTGATTCAAGGAAAGTTCCCAACATAAAAGTTGTAGTCCTACATGAAATCTACAACTTTTCTTCACAAACTTTTCCATAAAGATGCTTGGATCTCAAGTTATGAATTTGTGAATACATGCTCATGAACTAAATAACTTAGTGAAAATTCGCCCTAATTTAGGCAGGTTTTGGACCCAACTTCATGCCAACTTTTCACCTAGTTCCAAGAGGTATCTCAAAATGCATTTCAAAGATGGATTATAGAGAACATTTCAAGCTTTCCAAAATGTCCAAGAACTCTCCAAGACATTTTTGAGTAGGGAGAATCGAAGAAGGGAAGTTGGCATTTTCTCACTTTTTGTTCAAGCCATTTTCACATAGAATCAAGTTGCAAATCAAACCTATGCTGGTTATATCTTGCTTTACAGGTCCTAAGCTTGCTATAAACTCCTTAATTAAATGAATACTCAGAAGCTAAAGCCTTTATCCTTGCTTTTGAAACTTTACACAAGTTGTAATTCCATTTTGAGCAAAAAGGTTACATTGCCATTTTCATAAAGATGAACTTTTGCAACTTTGTCAACTTGGAGCATTGGACATGTCCCTTGATACAAGAAAACTCTACAGCTATAAAGCAATTTGTACCAACTCTTATCATCCCTAGAGCAAGCTGGTACAAGCATGTGGGATTGGTCTTGTCAACTTTACTTCAAGTACAAGAAAAATGGCAAATGGGCTAAAGCTTGCACAACTAGTAGGAAGCTGACTTTGTATCACTTCTATAACTATTTGTGTTGTACCCCAAAATTTTCCCTCCCTTTTTCACAAGAAATCACAACCCCATGGTTTTCTCTGATTTTTCAGATTGGCTCAAGAATCGGTCAAACAGACTTTTCTTTATCAGTCAATCCAGAATTAGGGTTTTCACTGATTTTGTTGAGATTGACTCAAGAATCGGTCAAACAGACTTTTCTTTATCAGTCAATCCAGAATTAGGGTTTTCACTGATTTTGTTGAGATTGGCTCAAGAATCGGTCAAACAGACTTTTCTTTATCAGTCAATCCAGAATTAGGGTTTTCACTGATTTTGTTGAGATTGACTCAAGAATCGGTCAAATAGACTTTTCTTTATCAGTCAATCCAGAATTATGGTTTTCATTGATTTTGTTGAGATTGACTCAGGAATTGATCAAGAAGATTTTTCTTTGGCAGTAATCCAGGATTAGGGTTTTTCTCTCACATCTCTCAGAAGAGATTGAATCATCAGAAATTGCTTGTTCAAATTTACCGCTTGTTTCTCAAAACCTAATTATCTGGGATAAGAGCTGAGACTTTTGTTTGGAACCTTAAGGCATTTTCTTGATCAGTGGAGTGAAAGGTTTATGGAATGCTTGTTTATTTAACTGTACAATGCATATGTTAATTGGAATACTATGCGTATTGTGATTGATGCAAGGTTACGAGACTGCAAAGTTTGTTGATTATTTATTTTATCTGGATTAAAATTATTGGGATACAGTTCCAATTATTTTGATTTTGAGAGTCTTAAATAATTAAATAAACAATGCAGAAAATATGGAAAGAAAGTACAACAATGCAGCAGGATAAACCAAGTTACAAGCAAGAAGGCTTGTCCAAGCCACCATCATTTTCTGGCCAGCAAACTTTTCAGAATTTTAAATATAATAAGCAATTAAAAATGCTTATGAAGGGAGAGAGAGAAAGAGAAGACCTAGTGAAAAGAGGTTTGCAGTTTTGGCTAGAGGGTAGGCTATTTTTTAAGACAGCAAAAAGAAAAACAAAAAAATATAAAGACTGTTTTAACAGTCCAGCAAAAACGGGAGGACATAGAGCCCACAAAAACTTGCTTTCCATACTGCAAACCTGCAGTAAATACAAACGACAACTGACCAAAACTGCAAGTTACAACCCTGGAACCAAAAAAACTGCTAGCCAAAGCTTACAAAAAACACAAGCAAGCCTGCATAACTGCAAATCAAACTAACAACTTAACCTGCATAACCTTCAAGCCTGCCTGTCCAAAAACAACAACAAACCTGGGAAAAAAAACCACTGCAACTTACAAACCTGTACCAACCTGCTTGCTCAAGGCAACAAACCTGTTGGCTCAAGTCAATAAACTTGTTTGCTCAAACTCAAGCCAGCTCAAAAAAAACTCAAACTCTCAAAACCAAAACTACTCAAACAAACAGCCTACAAGCTCAACACTCAGGCCAAGCCCAAACATGTCTTACAAATTGCAAACCTGCTATCAAAGCAAAAACTGCATAAAACTGTTGTCAAGCCTGCATAAAGGCCAAACTAAAATCAAAAACCTGCTTCCCACATCAAGCAAGCCAAAACTTGCAAAACTGCATTACAAGTCTGCAAAACTAACAGCAAGCCTGCCTTACAAATTGCAAACCTGCTATCAAGGCACAAACTGCAAAAAAATGTTGTTTAAAAAACCAAAACTCCCCAATCTGCAGCCTGCATCTCAAGCTCAACAAACATACAGTACAGGCCAAAACACAACGAACTTGCAAGCTAAACTCACAAATCTGCAAAACTGCATCTCAAAAAACCCAACCAAAACTATCACCAACAAGTTTCAAACCAACAAAGAACAAGCAAGTTTCAGAGGTTTCTTAACTCATCATCAAACTCAAAAAAAGGAGAAAAGAAAAGGTTTTAGGAACTTCAATAAAATATCATCATCATTAATATTCAAGTGTTTCAGAGTACATTCATCATCAACAAAAATCCAGCAAAGCTAAGCTTCAGTTTGTGTCCATCAACAAAAGTCAGAAACACACGATTCAGAAGCAAAACACAATAGTTTCAGATTATTCATCATCAAACGAAAATAAAGCAAAGCTAAGTTCCAGTTTGTGTCCATCAACAAAAGTCAGAAACACACATTCAGAAACAACAAAAATCTCAGGGCATCATCATCGACATCAAATAAGCAAGAAGAAAGAGGAAGAAATCCAGAAGCAAAATCATCAAGCACTCAGAGGAAGAGAATCAACAAAAGCCAACAACAATAGTTCTCAGAACAAACTCATCATCAAACGTTCAAAAAGAAGTCAAAGAAACAGAGATACCAGAAGCAAGCAACCATTCATCTCCATCTCCCGCTCCGGCAACCAAGAGCGCCGTCGGTCCAACCCTCCCTCCATCTTTTCCAGAAATGAAGCACCAAGGTATAGTTTCCTTTTCCTCAATTTTTCTGCATCTCACGCATGAAGCATCAAAGAATCAAAACATGCAAACAATAAACGTACAAGAATCATACAAATGTAAACTGTAAAAAACGCGTTCAAGATAAAAACCGTACCTTTCAAACCATCGCCTTGGACCGTTGTGGAGAGGAGAGGGCGAAGGTGGCGCTCTGGCAACTTGGAGCTTGGAGGAAGGATTAATGCTTCGCCTGAGAGAGATGAGAGAAACGAAGAAGAGATGAGAGAAGCGGCGCCGCTGAGGCCAAAATTGCAAACCCTAAATTCTGAGTACACCAAACATCAACCATAACGAAACGTTGTACACTTCAGTTGGGCCTTCGCCCCAAACAATATGCTAAGCCCACAATACTTCTGCTAAGAACGCCCCCCCCCCCCCCCCCCCCTTTCTTTTTCCTAATTCTTATTCTTCATCATTTTTCATTTGGGCCATAAAATCCCAAGGCCCGTCATCTTTTCTAATTAATCTATTACTTTCTTTCTTTCTTTTTTATTTTCATTTTTAATAACTTATTTTCTTTTCTTTGTTAATAATAAAACCAAAATATATTAAAATTTTGTTTTAATTTTCTTAATTTAGTTTTTTTTAATGATTATTACATTTAATAAAATACAATAATAATAAAGATTTTATTTTTGTTTTCTTTAAAAAAATACAAAAATGATAGAAACTTTAATTTAAATAATTTTTCTTTCTTTAAAGCTTTTATTTTCATAATTAATAAAAACACAAAACAATAATAATACATAATCTTCATTAGGTTAAATTTTGTTTGTTCATTTGTGAATAAATACATGCATCCCATATTTCTTTGATCTTCCTTATTTTATAACTTGTCATAATTTTTACATTGGATTGCGACAGTTCAATTTGGTTGTAACACATATTTGGACATTGTTATTCTGATAAGACTCATCCCCATTTGTAAATAATTTGTACCCCCTTCCATGGATACTCATTTGTAATAACTTAGACTTTAAATTCCTGCAATTTATTGCTTTCAATATACTGTATAGTAACTAGGATTTGTATGCGAAGATTCAAAATCAATCGCTAGATGACCTAATACAAGAAAAATGCATGAAAATCAATACACAATGCAAACTTGCACCTCTAGGGTAACCTCGCTTGTTGCCTCGGAAAATGCAATCATGTCCCTCGAGTATGAGACACTCTAGCAAATGCCCATTCAATAAACAAAGATCGTAGTCCCTCGATGACCCTCGATGTTGCCTTCAATAAAATGCTCTCGTCCCTTACAAAATTGCTAGAGCGTCTCACAAGTTACTTTCAATGATTGTATACGATGACCCGCGCCTGTCCCGTTTAACATCCTAACACAAGGTTGTTCATCAAATACAATGGTGAAACAACATTGTTAAAAAGGGTTAAAAACATAAGAAAAATCTTTGAGTAAAATAGGGTAGACAACTCTTAGTTACTTGATCAAAAACTTACAAAACATCCTTGCCATTTTTCAAATACACTTCACAACACAACTTCAAAACAATTTCAAAACAACTTTCAAAACATTGAAATATATTTTCAAAAAGACACACACCTTTGTATATATTCAAACAAGAATCATTACAAAGGTTGCCTAGACAAGGCTTCTTTTTCAAAGCATTTTCAAAAACCACACATAAAGCACCATTTCAAACAATTGAAAAGCAAAGGCAAGTGATCTAAACAAGTAACTAAGAGCCCATGGATAACCATGGATAGAAAGGGTGCTAATACCTTCCCTTTCTATAATCTACTCCCCGAACCCAAGAAAACATTCCAAAGGTATTTCCTGTGCTTTTTGACCTTTCCTTAGGATAAAATAAAAAGTCGGTGGCGACTCTTGCTAAACCGAACAAGTGCGAAAACAAACGCAAAATCCCAAGTCAGTTCTCCCACCGTATCACAGAACTGGCGAATCTGCTGGGGAAATTATTTCTAAAAGTGGGGTTACCTTAGGGTTTAGATCACCTTTACATGCTTACCTTGATTGCTTTGATTGCTTTACTTTTTGGTTCCTTGTTTGGGTTTGTTTTAAATCCTACACCCGGATTTAGGGGCACCTTTTAGGTAAGTAGCAATAAACTTTGAGGGAGTTGTGTGGGGTATACCTACATGGTTGAAGCAGTAGCTACGTTAGTGTGACATATTTGTGGGTATCGGTAGCCTTTGAGACAATCAAAGAGAATACGGGGCCGCTGAGTGATGTCATGAAGCACTAACGAATTCTTAGAACCTTACTTGACCATCTTGGCCTTATTAGGGGTAGTGAGATGACCGGCTTTGGTGCAGTCTGAAGTTGGTAGATACTCGATACTACACTCATTGAGGTTTGTTTTCTTGGAATATTTTGATCGCCAGTCAAGTGGCTAAACCAAAACAATGAGCACAGAAAATAATCCAGTGATATTGAGCTCCTTAGAACCCGATTACTATTTCTAGGACAGGTTGAGCCAACTAACTTCAAGAGGGTACTTATCTACAAACCCCATGCAAGCCTAAACCTAAGGACTTGTCTGCTTTGTGTGAATGTGATTGTCTGTATATACACTTGCTTACTTTTGCATACTTGTACATAACATCATAACATCATACCATAACATTTTTAATAACCATTTCAAGGATATCAAGGGTATTTGATGCATGGTCACGTTGATCCAGACGTCTACCAAAGGGAAAGAGGTTTCATTTTCCTCTAAACAAACACCGTCAAAAATCAAAGTGCAACAACTTGAATCGGGGGCTATGACCCACTTGACATGGTGAGCTTGATTCTCGTGGAAAGACATCCACCGATACAAAGTTCCCCAATCAAAGATGTTGATCAAAGTTCAATCTCTAACATTTTCTTGTGTTTACCCCGAGAGATTCTTGAAAACATGCATCCACATATCATGCATTATATCATAACAGGTTTTCCCTTTCAGGTCTCCTTATTCTCCTACTGTTTATTTCAGTAGAGATGGCTCTAGAGAGAACTGTCGAAGATATCCAGGCTCAAAACGCTCAACTTCAAGAAATGTTCTTGAACCTATCCCAGGGGCAAGAAGAGGTGAAAGCTCTCCTCACAAGGGGCATGATCCTATGGAATTCAGGCGGCATCAGGAATGACCAATTGGAAGGACTACAGATTGAGCTGGCAACAATGAAGATCCAAATGATGGGACAGCTGGCGGGCCAGATGACTCTCATTCAAGACCTGGCTCAAAGACAAGAAGAGCTCAGGGTTCTCGTCAACAAATTGCTTCAAGATAACCAAATGGGGAAAACAACTAGGGTTGAAGATCAAGTCATCATTCAACCTCCTTTGAGACAAGAAGACAAGGGAAAAAGCCCCTTAACTTGCTTCAGGGTCACAAGCCCCGCAACAACCGCGCCAGCGTCAATGGGGTAATCGGCAAAAGCAAAATACGTCTGGAAGACAGTTCACTGAGACCGACATACCATCATCTCTAATACTGGAACGCTTGTTGGAGGTCAATCTGACTGCTTTAAGGGATCCTATTCGGAAGCCCAATACTTCTGCTCCTAGCTATCACCCCGACGCATTTTGTGTATACCACTCCTATAGTCCTGGACATGACACCGACGACTGTTGGGCTTTGAAAAACAAAATTCAAGATTTGATTGACAATGGAGTGCTGAAATTCATGCCGGATGGAGAGATGAAAATTTTCCGCTGAGGGTTCTCCACCTGAAATGACAAGTTCGAACTAAGTGACTTTTGTTTCATTTGAATTTTCAAGTTGTAATTTCTTTTGTTATTCAAACAATTATTTGTTGATGTCAAACTCTGTTTCATTAATGCATTGCATATGTTTGTTATTCTTGAATTATGCTTCCTACTTTCTTTATGATATTTAACTCTTGATAAAAGTTACAAGTCTTTAGAGGGAGGATGACGAAACAATACCATAATCTCATACAGTATGCTTTTGGACAGACCTTGCTGATGATGTACAGGTGTTTCTTTCAAATCCTAAACACTGGAGTTATAAGGAAGATAATCCCTAGTCAACCCCTTCGAGCCAAAGAAGTAGAAGTTTTCTGTTTTAAACACAAATTGAAACCTTTGATTAAACCCGGGGCAGGGTAGTCTCTCAGTTAATTCAAAAAATGCGCATTAAAGTCGCAAACTCTCAGTTCGTAATACAACGAATGACGTCAAAAACATTCCTTGAGAATCAAAAGACAGTGATGGTTCTTTATCTCATAGGCAGTCATCATCTCTCAAAAGAGAAAAGCCCACTGAGCCAAAAAACCTATAAAGGAGGCTTAAGAAAGTTGGGGCATCCCACTGACTGTAATCTCGAAAACAAGAACAGTCAGGCAAAAATTAGGGATAATGAATCAAAAGAAAGAGGTCATTACAAATCCTCAACAACATGAAAAATGTTGCAAAAATGTCTGCCTTTCATAAAATTCAACTGGTGTGAACCATCACCAAAACGTTGTTCCAAACTCGAATAGACTTCAACGCACAATTAACTGAGTTTAGGATCGAAGAACATCATGAAGAGCGGGTGGGTACAAATATACTTTGAGCCTTTATCCTTTGTTTCCTAAACCGTGAACCAAGCCATGTTATAACCCTTCAAAAGTCCTAATTGAAGCATGGGTTAGTTCGAAAGCATACTGTTACAAAAGGTATCCTGACTCCTGTAAGGCTTTGCCCTAAATCTTGTGTTGAATTTGTCTTATAAAAAGTTTTATGCTAAAAAACGCATTTTTTCAAAACTTCGAGACAAGCATAAACTTTGCATTACTTGAATATCGTTGTTTGCACATGTTTATTTATTTGACAGCGAAGAGATTCATACAGTGAATGTTCGGATGAACGAAAGCTCTCTCAGTGAATAAAATCACTTCAAATAGGATGACACTCCCGTTGCAAAAATCTCCCATCAACAAAAGGGGACTTGATATGGTATTGTCCATTAAACCTGGGGAAGTCTAGTCAAGATTTCACAAATCTTTCAAAATCCATTAAACCAGGGGTAGTCCAGTCAAGATTTCAAGAAATCTCTCAAATTGCAGATTAACCTGGGGCAAGTCTCCCTCACCATCACTTGGGGAATTTAAACGTTAATCTCATCAAAGGGTTATGTACAATCCAAGTTTCCTGGCAGTGCCACAAGCATTTGATACTAGGGGCAGTGACGAATCTCTCTGAAATCTTTCTGAAAAGAAATTCAAGCGTCCTCGAGAAGTTCATCACCTCTCTAGCAGACCAGCAGTCATGGGTTTATTTCCCCAACATTTGTCAAGGATTTATTCTCCGAAACAAATTACATTTCAACAACATTTATAACATACACAAATTGATTGGAAGGTAAAGATTCCTTCATCACCTGTTGGAAGTTACGGTCGTCAAAGATTCCTTCATCACATGTCGGAAGTTATGGTCATCGAAGATTCCTTCACCGCCTGTTGGAGTTACAGTCATCAAAGTTTCCTCCATCATCCATTTGAATCAAAGTTAATACATGACCCTCTCTGTTTTGGTCAGATCGACACTAAGATCTCCCTGTTTTCTTATGCCAGTGGAAGACATTCCGGGTTTTTGATGTTTCAGATAAATCTCTCAATGATTTATTATGATTATCTTCACTACCAGAGATGAAGAATCCAACTCTTTTCTCCTTCATCAGCTCAGGATTTATTTTCCCCAGCGAAAGGTCGTCTTGAAAAACATTACACCTCCGTGCATCAGGACATCATGCAACGCGATCTCATTTATTTTGAGAACATTATTGTTTGATATATGCCACTAACCTTTTCCTTTCAGGAAGGATCCTCACAACAAAAAAATTCAAGCGACAAAACGTTTACTTCAGTTGAATTACGGACGAGTTCTTAAATCTCAGCAAAGTATTTCCTCAGTTGAATTACGGGCAGGTTCCTAAATCTCAGCATGGAGGTTTTCTCAGTCGAAACACGGGTAGGTTCCTAAATCTCAACAAAACTTTTACTTCAGTTAAATTACGGACGAGTTCCTAAATTTCAACAGAAACAACCCACCAGCAGAATAATGGACAAATAAAGCTACTAAAATTCTGTTTCTCTCAAGAATGAAGATTCTCATCCTTGAAACCTCAAGAGATTGGTATACTCCCAAGCTCCTGATACCATTAACAGAATGAAGATTCTCATCCTTGAAACCTCAAGAGATTGGTATACTCCCAAGCTCCTGATACCATTAACAGAATGAAGATTCTCATCCTTGAAACCTCAAGAGATTGGTATACTCCCAAGCTCCGAATACCGTTAACAGAATGAATATTCTCATCCTTGAAACCTCAAGAGATTGGTATACTCCCAATCTCCTGATACCGTTAACAAAATGAAGGTTTTCATCCTTGAAACCTCAAGAGATTGGTATACTCCCAAGCTCCTGATACCATTAACAGAATGAAGATTCTCATCCTTGAAACCTCAAGAGATTGGTATACTCCCAAGCTCCTGATACCGTTAACAGAATGAAGGTTCTCATCCTTGAAACCTCAAGAGATTGGTATACTCCCAAGCTCCTGATACCGTTAACAGAATGAAGATTCTCATCCTTGAAACCTCAAGAGATTGGTATACTCCCAAGCTCCTGATACCGTTAACAGAATGAAGATTCTCATCCTTGAAACCTCAAGAGATTGGTATACTCCCAAGCTCCTGATACCGTTAACAGATTAAAGATTCTCATCCTTGAAACCTCAAGAGATTGGTATACTCCCAAGCTCCTGATACCGTTAACAGAATGAAGATTCTCATCCTTGAAACCTCAAGAGATTGGTATACTCCCAAGCTCCTGATACCATTAACAGAATGAAGATACTCATCCTTGAAACCTCAAGAGATTGGTATACTCCCAAACTTCTGATACTGTTAACAGAATGAAGATTCTCATCCTTGAAACCTCATAAGATTGGTATACTCCCAAGCCCCTGATACCCACCAACAGAATAACGGACAACTGAAGCTCTTAAAAATCTATTTCTCTCAAGAATGAAGATTCTCATTCTTGAAACCCCAGTAGATTGGCATACTCCCAACCTCCTGATATTCCCTACAGAATGAAGATTCTCATTCTCAAAGTGGTATAACATCTGAATTTCTGATATTCCCGATAGAATGAAGATTCTCATTCCCAAAGTGGCGTACAACCTAAACCTGAACTTCTTCCAAACAAGAATAAGCTTTTCCCAGAGTCCTGACTTTTTACTTTCCAACAGGATAGCCACTCCGCAACAGTATGGCTATTCCCCACAGAGTTCTTACTCCCCAACAAAATCAAGACTCTCATCCTTGATTCTCCGGAGCTTTCTTTACTCTCGGCATAATTTATCGGAGTTTTTAATCTCCTGCAGAACGAATATTCTCGTTCTTGGCTCCTCAATACCAATTCCTCAAGCAGAATGAAGACTCTCATTCTCAATTCCTCACAGAGTTTTCAGATATTCCCCGGCGAAGATCTCATCAAAACAGGAATCCACAGTAGATTGGCATACAACCCAAACTCCTGATTTCCCAAACAGTGGTCCCAGGACTTCTCGTTTTCAACGATCAAAGGATTTTCAATCCCCGGCAGCAGTCAAGGATTTACTTTCCCCGACGGCGGTCAAAGATTTTATTATCTCCAGCTATCCAGGATTTATCTTCCTCAACAAGACGCCTAATCAGCTTACAGGCGTATTCATTACATTCATATATCATAAGCATTGATATAACACATACATTGCATCATACAACATAACTTTGTGTTTCAGCTAATATTTTACCCTTCGCAGGATAAGTTTAGCAAGTTTCAAACTTCAACCACTGAAAACAGTTTACAGAAGCTCCAAACACGGATGCTAATCTATTGCTTATTCAGAACCCCAACTCAGAGATGTTCCAAACACGGATACCTTTCTGATACTCATTCTTTCACCTACAACATACAGTTCAACAAACATCCTCGGATGGCATCTTTAAGCCCATCTCTGACAAGATTTTGTCACATCTCCAAATGGCATCTTTAAGCCCATTCCCTCAACTATGCTTTGATGAGTGCAAATTTATGGGCACTCTAGTGTCCAATCATCTTTTACCTTCGAGTCGCGAAAGGCAAACTCGCCAATCTAACTCTTCAGGTTCAAGAAGATTGAACAGGGGCAACTGTTGTACCCCGAAATTTGCCCTCCCTTTTTCATAAGAAATCACAACCTCAGGGTTTTCTCTGATTTTTCAGATTGGATCGAGAATCGGTCAAACAGAGTTTTCTTTATCATTCAATCCAGAATTAGGGTTTTCACTGATTTTGTTGAGATTGACTCAAGAATCAGTCAAACAGACTTTTCTTTATCAGTCAATCCAGAATTAGGGTTTTCACTGATTTTGTTGAGATTGGCTCAAGAATCGGTCAAACAGACTTTTCTTTATCAGTCAATCCAGAATTAGGGTTTTCACTGATTTTGTTGAGATTGACTCAAGAATCGGTCAAACAGACTTTTCTTTATCAGTCAATCCAGAATTAGGGTTTTCACTGATTTTGTTGAGATTGACTCAGGAATTGATCAAGAAGATTTTTCTTTGGTAGTAATCCAGGATCAAGGTTTTTCTCTCACATCTCTCAGAAGAGATTGAATCATCAGAAATTGCTTGTTCAAATTTACCGCTTGTTTCTCAAAACCTAATTATCTGGGATAAGAGCTGATACTTTTGTTTGGAACCTTAAGGCATTTGCTTGATCAGTGGAGTGAAAGGTTTATGGAATGCTTGTTTGTTTAACTGTACAACGCATATGTTAATTGGAATACTATGCGTATTGTGATTGATGCAAGGTTACAAGACTGCAAAGTTTGTTGATTATTTATTTTATCTGGATTAAAATTATTGGGACACAGTTCCAATTATTTTGATTTTGAGAGTCTTAAATAATTAAATAAACAATGCAGAAAATATGGAAAGAAAGTACAACAATGCATCAGGATAAACCAAGTTACAAGCAAGAAGGCTTGTCCAAGCCACCATCATTTTCTGGCCAGCAAACTTTTCAGAATTTTAAATATAATAAGAAATTAAAAATGCTTATGAAGGGAGAGAGAGAAAGAGAAGACCTAGTGAAAAGAGGTTTGCAGTTTCGGCTAGTGGGTAGGCTATTTTTCAAGACAACAAAAAGAAAAACAAAAAAATATAAAGACTGTTTTAACAGTCCAGCAAAAAAGGGAGGACATAGAGCCCACAAAAACTTGCTTTCCATACTGCAAACCTGCAGTAAATACAAACGGCAATTGACCAAAACTGCAAGTTACAACCCTGGAACCAAAAAAACTGCTAGCCAAAGCTTACAAAAAACACAAGCAAGCCTGCATAACTGCAAATCAAACTAACAACTTAACCTGCATAACCTTCAAGCCTGCCTGTCCAAAAACAACAACAAACCTAGAAAAAAAACCACTGCAACTTACAAACCTGTACCAACCTGCTTGCTCAAGGCAACAAACCTGTTGGCTCAAGTCAATAAACTTGTTTGCTCAAACTCAAGCCAGCTAAAAAAAACTCAAACTCTCAAAACCAAAACTACTCAAACAAACAGCCTACAAGCTCAACACTCAGGCCAAGCCCAAACCTGCCTTACAAATTGCAAACCTGCTATCAAAGCAAAAACTGCATAAAACTATTGTCAAGCCTGCATAAAGGCCAAACCAAAATCAAAAACCTGCTTCCCACATCAAGCAAGCCAAAACTTGCAAACCTGCATTACAAGTCTGCAAAACTAACAGCAAGCCTGCCTTACAAATTGCAAACCTGCTATCAAGGCACAAACTGCAAAAAACTGCTTGTTGTACCCCAATATTTGCCCTCTCATTTCATCAACATTTCTCATCACAAGGATCTTGGAAGTCAAGGTCAAGCTAGGGTTTGCTCTGCTCAAGACACCTCCTTGCACTGTTGACCTAAGTTAGGGTTTGAGTATGCACAGTGATGTTTTGACCTACAATGCCAAAAGTGACTTTCATACTTCATGTTAGACTCACAAGTTTGTCCATACCAAGTTTCAAGCCTTGACTCAAATTTTTGCCCAGTCAATTGGACAGTTGACATAGAAATCAGTTGTATTGGGGAAAAAGTCAATTGTGGCCAATTAACAGTCAAACCACATGAATTTTGACCCACATCAACATTATTAACTCATATGAAACATTTGACCATGTTTGGATCATAATTCCACAAGAAATTGGATCAGATCATCAAAAGGGCAAAATGGTCATTTTTAGGGTTTTGACTGTACAAAGGAAATTTTTGACTGTTTGACCTAGCCAATGGAAAATAAAGCTCAACCATGGACTCAAGGACTCAAGGACATTGTCTTGACCCATTCAATAAGTTCAAAAGATCTCAAATGTATAGGATTGACAGATGAATTTTTCAGTCAACTGATCAAAATTTAACTATATACTGAAAAGTCAAACTTTGACTTTTTGGTCAAAATCAAGTGCCAAAGGTCATTTTTCATCAAGACATGTCAAATTATGAAACTTGTTCATCAAGAAACCCAAAAATGCAAAATTAGGGTTTAAAATGGAAAATTTTCATAACTTAGAATTTTTCTAAGTTATAAAATTTTCTTATTTTTTCCTAAATTTGTCCCATTTTTTCACCAAGATGCAAATGGATTCAAGCAAAAATTGCAACATGAAAGTTGTAGTCCATCACAAAGTCTACAACTTTGATTCACAAAGTTTTCTCAAAAGAGGCATTTATCTCAAGTTATGATTTTTGGAACAAGGGTACCTAAAACTTTTAACTTAGAGAAATTTTGCCCTAGTTTAGGCAGGATTTTGACCCATCTTCTTGGACATTTTTCACATAGTTCCACTTGGAGTTTCAAGTTGAATTTCAAATATGGATTGCAGTACATGTTGAAAGCTTTCCAAATTGTCCAAGAACTCCTCAAACACCTTTGTGGTTAGGGAGAATCGAATGCTTGAAGTTGGCAAAAACTCACTTTGATCTATGGCCAATACATGTTCATACAACTTGCATTTTCAAATCAGCATGCTTTGTACTAGCTTGCAGGCCTCTAAACCATTTTACACTCCTTAATTGAATGCAAATACACTGATCTGATGCATTATCTTGGCCATTTGGACATTGCATACAAAACTAATCCCTATTTGGAAAAAGGTATATTGCCATTTTTGAAAAGCTATACTTTATGTCAAACCAAGATCTTTGAGGCATGGGGCCATATCTCTGAGGCAAGATCAAGTCCACAAATTGCAATTATCAAGAAAAAAGGATGCAGCATACAAGATAGGGATTACAGGCCTGTATTGACAAGTTACACACTCTTGCTTCAAGAAGAAGAAATTTGTCCAAAATCTTAAAAACTCAAGAACCATCCATAGCCAGCTTACACAAACATTGCAAACACATTTCACACAACCCTTTGAGTCATAAACACGAGCCCTTCACCACTCAAACCTCCTTGTACACAAAATCACTATTTTTCTGCAAAACAGGGCAAGCCCTGCAGAACCACATCCATCTCCACTTTCCCTCGTGCGTTTTGCCTCAAATTTGTTCCAATACCTTCCATTCAACTCACCTGAACTATTCCAGACCTCCATTGCTAGTTGTAACACCATTAACACACATTGCCATTTTTGTTTCAAAGCTTTGCAGGTTGAGTTCTGTAGCACGATTCAGACTACTTCAAAACAAGCCAAGCATTGGGAAAGCTTCATTGGACCTCAGGCAAGCTCAAAAGAACCTCAAGCACCCTTAGAAGTTGCTGCATTGTCCAGCTCGAAGTCAACTGAAACAGGTATTTCATGAACTTCTATCTCTCTGTTTAGGAATAGTTAGGCTTAGGTTTGTGAATGAAAGATGTTGTATTCATAGCCCTGAAACCATACATGTGTTTAGTTTTCATTTATATTAATCTTGCTAGGAGAATTTTGTTCATGAACTTTCTGAAAAAACTAGGTTAAGAATTATGGCCATAGAAATTCTCTCTGATCTTTGAGAGTTAGCTTAAGTTTTTTATATAGTTAGATTCGTTGTTTGATGCTCTACAAGTTCCATGTTATGAGTTTTGTCAAAAAAGCAAGGAATCAGGAGATAGCATTTGTGTACAGAAGCGCGCGTATTTCTGTTCAAAGGAAGAAGATGAAGTTGGTTTGGGTTGGGCTTGTACAGGCTTGCTCTTGGCACCCCCCCCCCCCCCCCCCCCCTCTTTTCTTTTTACACCCCCCTGGCCCATTTCTTGTACATTTGTCATTTTTGTATTTTTGTTTCATTTCTGATTTTGATATTTTATTTTCTAACATAAAAAATACTTAAAAATTATTTTCATAAATTTTTGTATTTATTTGGAATTTATTTTAATTATTTCTAGTATAAAAATGTTTAAATGCTTTATATTCTTTTTATTAAAACCTAAAAATAATGTAAAAAATATGTTTATTTTTATTTATTATTTTTATTCACATTTGAAAATATTTTCTTGGAATATACACATTTTTGTAAATAATTAATTTTTATTTTTATACATTTAATATGTTTAATATATATATATATATATATATATATATATATATATATATATATATATATATATATATATATATATATATATATATATATATATATATATATATATATATATATATATATATATATATATATATATATATATACTTAATATACTTTATTTTATTAAATAATTAGAACAAAAATACAAAAATAATACATTTTCATTTTTATTAATATTTTACACTAAAAATATCTTTTTTACAATATACTTTTATTTTTTATACAAATTGATACATTATTGTATATAAATAATAAATAATGCCATTTATTTAAGAAATTAGGGTTTTTGCCCTAAATAATAAAATAATTGAAATTGACTTTTTATTTATTTACACTTCACATTTAAAAATACTTTTTACATACATAAAAATCTTTTTTTTTTTTGCATAACACATTTTATCTAACATTTATTTATTATATTTTATTTAATTATTGTACATTTAAATATTGTATCCTATACATTCGATTTGGTTGTAATAATTTAGAATTTAATTTCTTGCAAAATAATCCCCAATTCAAATTTGTACCCCCCTCCCTATATCATGTTGTAATAGTGTAGAATTTAAATTCTCGCACCTTTAAATGCTTACAATTATGCCATGATTAGACCTAGGGTTTGTATGCAAAATAAAATCAACAAATAGCTTGACCTAATCCAAAGATAACAATGCATGAAAAAACAAACACAATGCACACTTGCACCCCTAGGGTTTCCATTCACTTGTTGCCTTCAAAAATGGGCCATGGTATGCATGTCAAGTACTTTGGCAAAACAAAAACAAACAAAAGATCATAGTCCCTCGATGACGCTATCTGAGTTGCCTAAACAAAATGATCAAGTCCCTTAAGAAAATTGCCAAAAATACTTGACACAATTGCTATCATGGTCTATACGATAACCCGCGCCTGTCCCGTTTAACATCCTAACACAAGGTTGTTCACCAAATACAATGGTGAAGCAACACTGTTAAAAGGGTTAAAAAAACATAAGAAAGATCTTTGAGTGAAATAGGGTAGACAAACTCTTAGTTACTTGATCAAAGCTTGCAAAAACATCCTTGTTACCTTCAAAACACACTTCACAACACAATTTCAAAACCCTACTTTCAAACATTGAAAACTTTTCAAAAGACAAAAACATATTTGTATACATTCAAACAAGAATCATTACAAAGGTTGCCACAATGATGGCCTCTTTTTAAAAACATCTTTCAAAATCACACACAAAGCACCATTTCAAACAATTGAAGAGTACCATTTCAAACAATAGAAATGCAAAGCAAGTGATCAAAGCAAGTAACTAAGAGCCCATGGATAACCATGGATATAAAGGGTGCTAATACCTTCCCTTTCTATAATCTACTCCCCGAACCCAAGAAAACATCTCAAAGGTCTTTCCTGTGCTTTTTGACCTTTCCTTAGGATAAAATAAAAAGTCGGTGGCGACTCTTGCTGAACCAAAACATTTGCGAACACAAACGCAAAATCCCAAGTCAGTTCCCCCACCGTATCACAGAACTGGCGACTCTGCTGGGGAAACTCTTTAAAAGTGGAGTAACCTTAGGGCTTAGATCACCCTTTGCATGATTATATTGTTTGCTTTGTTTACTTTACATTTGGTTCTCTTGTTTGGGCTTGAAATCCTCCACCAGGATTTGGGAAACATTCATAGGTAAATAGCAATACGTTTTGGAAACTGTGTGGGGTATACCGACATGGTTGAAGCAATAGCTATATTAGTGCAACATATTTGTGAGTACCGGTAGCCTTTGAGTCAATCAAAGAGAATACGGGGCCGCTGAGTGATGTCATGAAGCACTAATGAACTCTTAGAACCTTACTTGACCATCTTGGCCTGTTATTAGGGGTAGTGAGATGACCGGTGTTCTACCCCAAAATTTTCCCTCCCATTTCCTTAATATTTTCTCACCACAAGACCCTTGGAGCTCAAGATCCAGTTAGGGTTTGCTCTGCTCAAGACTCCTCCTTGCACTGTTGACCCAAATTAGGGTTTGAGTTTTCACAAAGATGTTTTGACCTAAAATGCCAAAGATTACTTTCATGCTTCATGTTGGACTCACAAGTTTATCCATACCAAGTTTCAAGCCTTGATTCCAATCTTTGCCCAGTCAATTGGACAGTTGACCTAGAAATTAGTTGTATTGGGGAAAAAGTCAACTGTGGTCAATTGACAGTCAAACCTCATAATTTTTTTACCCACGTCAACATTATGAACTTATATGGACCATTTGATCAAGTTTGGATCACAAATCCACAAGAAATTTGGTCAGATCACCAAAAGGGCAAATGGTCATTTTTAGGGTTTTGACTACACAAAGGCAATTTTTGACTGTTTGACCTAGCCAATGGAAAACCAAGCTCACATATGGACTCAAGGACCCCATGGAATTGTCTTGACATTTTCAACAAGTTCAAAAGATCCCAAATGCATAAGATTGACAGATGAATTTTCCAGTCAACTGAGCCAAATTTGACTGTATACTGAAAAGTCAAACTTTGACTTTTTGGTCAACATCAAGTGCCAAGATTCATTTTTCATCAAGACATGTCAAATTATGAAACTTGTTCATCAAGAAATCAAAAATCACAAATTAGGGTTTAAAATGAAGAATTTTCATAACTTAGAATTTTTCTAAGTTATGAAAATTCCTAATTTTTTCCTAACTTTGTCCCTTATTTTCATCAAGATACATCTGGATTCAAACAAAACTCAAAACATGAAAGTTATAGTCCATTGCAAAATCTACAACTTTGATTCACAAAGTTTCCTCAAAAGAAGCTTGTAGCTCAAGTTACAATTTTCGGAACAAGGGTGCAAAACTTTCTTAACTTAGAAATATTTTGACCTATTCTAGGCAGGATTTTTGCCTAACTTCATGGCCACTTTTCACATGCTTCCACTTGGAATTTCAACTTGCATTACAAAGATGGATTGTAGTACACATTCCAAGATTTCCAAATTGTCCAAGAACTTCTCAAACACCCTTGTGGTTAGGGAGAATCGAATTTGTCAATGTGGGCAAAAGTCACTTTGTTCATTAGCCATGTACATGTTCATAACTTGTGCATTTTTGAAATCAGCATGTGCAAGCTAGTTACAGGCCACTAATCTCATTTACAATCAATAATTAAATTCCAATCCATTGTGCCAAGATGTTATTTTGTGCATTTGGTCATTACATGAAGAATTAAGCCATATTTGGAAAAAGCAAGTTATCCATTCTTGTAAAACATGACTTTATGTCAAACACAAATCCAAGAAGTACAATGCAAATCTCTGAGGCACAAGTTATTGAACTAATCCCACTGATCAAGACTAACTTTGCAGCATGTTTAGGGGGCCTGCATAAGCTTGTAACCCAACTTGGCATTTTTGACTTAAGATAGAAGCAACTTTGCAAATACAACACATCTCTCATTCCTGCAAGAACTAACCAAGACAAACTTGTTGAACACATTCCAAACATCAAGCCTAACCTAAAACACGAGCCAACCACCTTCAATACCTCCTCATTCACAGAAACACCTCCTGGCTGCAAAAACAGAGTCCCTTCTGCAACTTGACTTCCACAAACACTTCCACTCGTGCGTTTTGGCTGAAACCTTTGCAAACACACTCCATAACATCCATACAAACTATTCCAAGCATTGAACTGAAATTGTAACAGCCACAGCCAAGTGTGCCATTTTCATTTTTCATCTGTGCAGGTTAACTTCTGTAGCTCGATTCAGCAAGATTCAAAGCAAGCTAAGCATAGAAGAAGCATCCCTGGACCTCAAGCAAGTTGTACAAGTCCTCACATTGCATTGAAAGTGCCTCCATTACTGCACACGATTCAAGCTGAATAGGTAAAAGTTTGAACTTCTATCTCTCTATCCAGACATAGTTAGGTTTAAGTTTGTGAAGAAAACATGTTCTAATCATAGCCCTGAAGCCATCCATATAGTTACTTTTCATTTATATTGTGTGTGCTAAGAGTATTTTGAATCTGAACATCTGGAAAAAACTAGGTCAGGAATTGGGGGAGAAGAAATTCTCTCTCATTTCTGAGAGTTAGATTAACTTTTTTATATGTTTAGAATCGTGGCTTCAAGCTCTACAAGTTTCATATTTTAAGATTTGTCAAAGGATCAAAGAATCAGGAGTTAGGGAGATGAACAAGAAGGCGCGCGTTTTTTGTTTGAATCTGGCCAGAGGTTGAAGACAAAGTTCTTCTGGGCTGGGCCTATTTCATCTTTCTATTTGCACCACTTTTCCACACTTGCACCCCCTTGGCCCGTTGTGTTTATTTTTATCATTTTTTGACTTTTTCTTTTTGTTTCTGACTTATTATTTTTTGCCAAAATATAAAAAATACTAAAAACATTTTTTCAACCATTTTTGCATTTCATTTGGATTTTTGTTTGTTTTATTTGAATTTATACATGTAAATAAACATATTGCCTTTTATTCAAAAATACAAAAATAATACAAACACATTTTGTTTTCTAATTTTATTTTATTTTATCTTTTGAAAACATTTTCTAAAAATATACTTTTTTTTGTAAATAATAAATATTTTATTTTTGTACATATTTAATATATTTAGTAAATAATATAAATACTTATATATTTATTAGAATATTTAGAAAAAAAATACAAAAATAATACATTTTTATTTTTGTTAGTATTTGACCTCAAAAATCACCTTTTTACAATATACTTTCTTTTTATTTATTTTTTGTATATAATTAATAAACATTGTATATATTAAATAATAAATACCTTTTATTTGCAAATTAGGGTTTTGCCCTAAAAACATAAAAATACCCAAAAAATTAAACTTTTTATTTTTGTTTATTTGATACATAAAAAACACTTTTACATACATATAAAAATCATTTTTGCATCTTACATATTTATTGTATTTTATTTAATTATTGTACAATTAAATACCTTGTAAATTCCATTTGGATTGTAATAGTTTAGATTTAAATTTCTTGCTAAAATATCCCCATTTGAACATTTGTACCCCCCATCCCATAATTGTGTTGTAATAATTTAGGATTTTCTTTTTCGCATTTAAAAGCTTTCAAATTATGCCATGATAGACTTAGGGTTTGTATGCAAATAAAATCGACAAATAGCTTGACCTAATTCAAAGACAAAAAAGCATGAAAATGGATAACACAATGCACACTTGCACCCCTAGGGTTACTCCACTTGTTGCCTTCAATAATGGGCCATGTTGCATGTTAGGTGTCTTTGGCAAAACAAAACAATTCAAATGATCATAGTCCCTCGATGACGCTTTCGAAAGTTGCCTAAAAATGATCAAGCCCCTTAAAGGAAAAAGTTGCCAAAGACACTTGGCATCATTGCAATCATGGTCTAAACGATGACTCGTGCCCGTCCCGTTAACATCCTAACACAAGATTGTCCACCAAGTACAATGGTGGAACAAAATTGTTAAAAGGGTTAAAACATAGAAAAAATCTTTGAGAAATTTAGGGGTAGACAAAACTCTTAGTTACTTGATCAAATCTTGCAAACACACTTGCCTATTTTTCAAAACCACACATCACAAACACACTTTCAAAACAACTTTAAAAAACATTGAAAACTTTTCAAAAGACATACACCTTTGTATACATCCAAACATGGGTCATTACAAAGGTTGCCACAACAAATGGCCTATTTTCAAAAACATTTTCAAACCCACACACAAAGCACCATTTCAAACAATTGAAAATACAAGGCAAGTGATCTAAGCAAGTAACTAAGAGCCCATGGATAACCATGGATAGAAAGGGTGCTAATACCTTCCCTTTCTATAATCTACTCCCCGGACCCAAGAAAACATCTCAAAGGTTTTTTGCTGTGCTTTTTAACCTTTCCTTAGGATAAAATAAAAAGTCGGTGGCGACTCTTGCTCAACCGAAACATTTGCGAAAACAAACGCAAAACCTCAAGTCAGTTCTCCCACCGTATCACAGAACTGGCGACTCTGTTGGGGAACTTTTAAAGTGGAGTAACCTTAGGGCTTATATCACCCTCTTGCATGACTAATTGTTTGCTTTGTTTGCTTTATATCTTGGCTCTCTTGTTTGGGCTTGAAATCCTACACCCGGATTTGGGGAAACATTCATAGATAGCAATATGTTGTGGAAACTGTACGGGGTATACCGACACGGTTGAAGCAATAGCTATATTAGTGCGACATATTTGTGAGTACCGGTAACCCTTGAGTTCAATCAAGGAGAGTACGGGACCGCTGAGTGATGTCACTAAGCACTAATGACCTAGAACCTTACTTGACCATCTTGGCCTTTTATTAGGGGTAGTGAGATGACCGGCTTTGGTGCAGTCCGAAGTTGGTAGATACTCGATACTACACTCATTGAGGGTTGTTTTCTTGGAATATTTTGGTCGCTAGTTAAGTGGATAAACCAAAACAATGAACATGGAAAATAATCCAGTGATATTGAGCTCCTTAGAACTCGGTTACTATTTATAGGACAGGTTTTTAAGCCAACTTCACTCAAGAGGGTACTTACCTATGAAACCCCATGCAAGCCTGAAACTAGGGTTTTGTGTGAATTGCTTGTACATATGTTTGTGCATACATCATGAACATCATAAAGCATCATATGCACTCACTAACCATTTCGAGGGTTTGGATCTTCATCTTTGTTCTTGTTTTGTAGGACATGGAAATTCTTCGCAGGAAAACTATCCAAGTCAACCTTGTGAGAATCCCTCCTCAACTCAAGGAGCTCACATCCAGAATTCCGGAAAGCTCTCCCTTCAGTGAAAGACATGGTAGACTGCTCAGCCTAGTCAACACCAGCATTGAAGAGGACATGGTAAAGGTGTTGTTCCAGTTCTTTGACCCCATTCACCACTATTTCACTTTCCCCGATTACCAATTGGTGCCCACTTTGGAGTAATTTTCTCAACTCCTGAGAATTCCTATTCTTAATCAACTACCCTACAATGGTACGGAAAAAGAACCAAAGCCTGAAGATGTTGCTCAAGCACTACACTTGCAACCATCTGACATCAAGGGGCATTGGGAAACTAGAAGCGGTGTCAAAGGCTTCTTGGAAAAATTCTTGTTTGAGAAGGCACAAGAGTGTTGGAATTCATTGGACCTACAAGCCTTTGAAGAAATTGTGGCACTCCTCATTTATGGGTTGGTCTTGTTCCCAAATCCTGACAAGCTTGTAGATGTCAATGCCGTCAAAATCTTCTTATCCAGAAATCCAATACCAACATTGCTTGGGGACATTCTTCACTCATTTTACACACGAACAATGAGAAAGAGGGGTGTTCTCATGTGTTGTACTCCTCTCCTTGCAAGGTGGTTTATTTCGCACCTTCCACAATCTGTTTTGAAGAATGACCAAGGCTTAAGGTGGTCACAACGGTTGATGACCCTCACTCACTCTGATGTACATTGGTGTTCTCGGTCCAAAGAAAATGTCATCATCATCGATCGTTGTGGAGAGTTCCCTAATGTTCCATTACTTGGCATTAGAGGAGGCATTACCTACAACCCTTGTCTAGCTTTGAGACAATTTGGATATGCACGGAGGGATGGCCCTCATGACATGTTGATTCCTGACTTAGTTTTTGACTTCGACAACGAGGCGCAAGGACTTCGCCAAAGATTCATCAGAGCTTGGAGGATGCCTAACAAGGTAGACAGCAAGACACTGGGGCACAAGAACTCCATCCCTTTTGAGCCTTATCTCAAGTGGGTATGAACCCGAGCCCAGAGTCTAATGATGCCTTATCCTCATGTTCTCCCTGTGATTAAAGAGCCCGTTAAGGAAGGAGAGGTTCCCTACACCATCCTATATCCTGACATGCCTACATCGTGGGAGGAGATGCAGAAGAGTTGGATCCAACTCAAGGAGGAACGGAATACTTTTGAAGCCAGCTTCTACGCCAGTGAGAAGAAGGTTTTGGAGCTTACCCACCGACTCCATGAGGAAGAGACCCTCAACACCTACATCGCACCAAAGAGGATGCGCAACGTCTTTTTACCTTGAGAAGTTTTTTTGTAATATTTGGCCCATGGGGCATTTATGTACTGACAAATTTCTTCTTATTAATATGACGTGCGTTTCTTTTTGTCTGGAACAATTTTGAATTTTCTAAATCCTTGAATACATTGCATACATAAGCATATCATTCATCATGCGCATAAGCAGGTCTCCACACCAGGTTTCCTTATCTTTCTGCTGTTTATTTCAGTAAGATGGATCTCGAACAGACGGTCAATGACTTGCAGTCTCAGAACTCACAATTTCAACATCTCCTGATGACCTTGGCAAAGGGTCAGGACGATCTAAAGGCCCTGCTTGGGAACAAAGAGCAAGTGAAAAAGAAGAAGAAAAGAATCGGGGTGGCTACCCTAGGAAGAAGGTTTGAGGGTGAAGCCAGAAGAGTCCTTGAATTTCCCCCTACATCTGAAGAGGGAACCAGTAAAGGGAATGCGGCTGCGGTACCTTCTGAATCCGAAGCTGAAGAAGGAGAGGCTGAAGAAGACGAAGACTACTCTGAGCAACAATACCCGCCCGCCGATGATAAGTATAAAGGCTTGGAAGACAGGTTGGCAGCTATGGAGCTGCAGAGAGTTCCCGGCTTAGATTTTGAAGATTTGGGATTAGTTGCTGGAATTATGATCCCCCCGAAGTTCAAAGTGCTAGTTTTTGCAAGATATGACGGGCTATCCTGCCCGAAGATGCATCTCAGATCATATGTAAGGAAGATACAACCTTACACTGCAGACAAGAACCTTTGGATCCATTTCTTTCAGGATAGCCTTTCAGGGGCTCAACTCGAATGGTTCTATCAGCTGGATGGAACCAGTATTCGAAATTGGGAGGACTTGGCTACCGCATTTTATAAACAGTATCAGTATAATTCTGACCTCGCTCCCACGCGTACCCAACTTCAGGGTATGTCACTGGGAACGGGCGAAGGATTCAAGGAGTATGCGCAAAAGTGGAGAGACCTGGCTGGTAGGGTGCAGCCACCGCTGACTGACCGTGAACTTGTTGACATGTTCCTGGGGACCCTGTCTGGTCCGTTCTTCAACCATCTGATTGGTAATTCTTCTGATGGGTTCACAGACCTGATCTTAGCCGGTGAGAGGATAGAAGCTGGTATCAAATCGGGAAAGATACAGAAAGGTGCCTCTGTGAGTACTGAAAAGAAGCCCTTCAAGAAGGAAGCCAATGTTGTTTATGGTCCTAGAAGACAAATTAAACCAGAACGCCGCCAAGCTGTCAACGCGTTGGTAATTTCAAAGCCTGCTGCTGCTCCTCAGCAGTACAACCAACCAAGGGGTGAGAGACCCAAAAGGCAGTACACTCGGCTCAGCATGACCCTGTCTCAGATTTTGCCGCAACTATTGTCAACCAATCTGGTAACTGTCAAAGAAGCTCCGAAGGTAGTGAACACAGCTTCTCCAAAATACAACCCCAACGTCCGTTGCGCTTATCACTCTGATAGCCCGGGACATACTACGGATGATTGCTGGGCTCTGAGGAATAAGGTTCAGGACCTTATTAATGCTAAATAAATACAGTTTGAGGTGCCCGAAAGACCCAATGTTGTGACTGCTCCCATGCCCCAGCATGGAGTGAATGTTGTGGAAGAAGACCGGTATGTAGCCTCCGTGGAAGAGATTGTTACTCCGTTATTGACTGTCAAAAGGAACCTGTTGCTAGTCGGTTTATTTTTGGGATGTGGTAAAGGTTGCCTTCTATGTGTTGTTTCGCCTGTTGGTTGTCTGTTGCTGAAATCAGGTATCCAAAGCCTGATGGATAGCAAAGAAATCTTGTTCGAGAAGATTGATGTTCCTGCTGCCCCTGCTGAAGAAGTTTCTATTGTCACTATTTTCAACAAACCTCCTAAGGCTCCTTCAAAGAAACCTGTCAAAATCATGTCCACTCAGAAGATTGCTCCTATCATCATCACTGTTCCGGGGCCTCTCCCCTATACATCCGACAAAGCTGTCCCATGGCACTATGGGGCAGACATTTATGTGCTTGGAGTAAAGCAAGAGTTTGATGCTAGTACCGGCGTCAGTAACATCACCGGGCCTGCCAAAATTACTCGCAGTGGTAGGCTGTTCTCACCAGATATTGCGCCACCAGCTATTCAGAAACCTCTTATCATCGCACCTGCAAGTGTGCATGTTCCCCTTCCTAATCAAGTTCCTGTTTCTACCCCTGCTGCCGAGTCATCTGACGCTCGGGGCAAAGGGATTGCTACTGATTTGCCTGCCCTGACGGAGGCACCAAAGACAACCACTGTTGAAGCTTCCCAGCAAGAAATGGAAGAGATTCTCAAGATCATTAAGAAGAGTGATTTCAACGTAGTTGAGCAGCTGGGGCACACCCCATCAAAGATTTCTATGCTATCACTCTTGTTGTGTTCAGAGGCCCATGCCAAGGCCCTGATTTCCTTCCTGAAGACGGCCCATGTGCCACAAGAAACGTCTGCTGATCAATTTACCGATTGTGTGGCCAACTTGACTGCCGATAATGGGTTGGGTTTCTCTGACGCTGATCTGACTGCCAAAGGAAAGAACCATAACAACGCCCTGCATGTCTCCATTGAATGCAGGGGCACTACTCTTGCCAATGTGTTGGTAGACACCGGTTCTTCATTGAATGTATTGCCCAAGAAGGCCTTAGACAGGTTGGATTGTGAGGGTTTGGAGCTCAAGCCTAGTAGCATTGTTGTCCGAGCCTTTGACGGTTCGAAAAGGATGGTACATGGGGAAGTTGACATTCCAATCAGGGTTGGTTCTCAAGTTTTTGATTCTATGTTCTATGTGATGGATATCCGACCATCCTATTCTTGTTTGCTGGGTCGTCCATGGATCCACAAGGCTGGAGCTGTGACCTCCACACTACATCAGAAGCTTAAGTACCCGGTCAGAGGGAAAATTGTGACAGTTCAGGGGGAAGAAGAGTATATGGTCAGCCACCTTAACTCGTTCCGGTACATAGAAATGGATGGGGAGTTTGAGACCCCCTTTCAACACTTTGAAGAGGTGCCTCAGACACTAGCATCAGCTAAAACTGTGATTGAAGACCCTCCTTTGAAGATGGCTTCCTTAAAGGATGCTCGGGCTGTTATTGAGAAGGGTGAGTGCGCAAACTGGGGCCGACTTCCTGATTTCACTCCAAAGACTGACAAGTTTGGTTTGGGCTTCACTGCAGAGGCTCAGAGGGCTGTTCGTAAGGCAAAAATTGGAAAACCTCCTGTGTTCATCACCAACCCGGGAGTGAATGCTATTGAAGACGACATGGAGGAATCTGAATTCGACAGCTGGATCTACCCAACAAATGACGATGGACCAAGCAACTGGACTGCCAAAGACTTCACACCTATTACTTTTGTCACTCAGTAATGAACTCTTTTGTTTTGAATTTGTAACAAACAATATGTTGAAACTTTTATGGCTCGGTGTCCTACCCGGGGCACCGTGGCTTCATTTGTGAGGGCTTTTGTGTGTCATTTTCATATATCACCAATAAAAACATTGGACGTTTGTTGCATTTAAAAATCTTGCACTCCTTTTCTTTCTTTATTATATATTGCAAAATAGCTATATTTACACACACTCACTTATACAGGTTCCAATCCACTCTGGATCTCACTGGTAACGACTCTGCTACTGCCAGTTATGACTTCGAAAATCCGATCAACTTAGCTGAAGACGAAGGTGAAGATGATTGCGAAGTGCCTGGTGAGATTGTAAGACTGCTACTCCAGGAAGAGAGGGCCATTCAGCCACATGAAGAGCCAGTGGAAACGGTAAATCTGGGTACTGAGACAGACAGAAAGGAAGTCAAGATTGGTGCCAACCTAGAGTTCAGTGTGACACAACGGTTGATCCAGATGTTGCATGACTATGTGGAAATCTTTGCCTGGTCTTACGAAGACATGCCTGGGTTGGATACCGACATTGTGGTTCATCACCTGCCTACCAAGGAAGATTACCCTCCGGTAAAACAAAAGGTCTGCCGTATGCGTCCAGAAATGTCTGAGAAAATCAAAGCCGAGGTTATGAAACAATTCGATGCCGGTTTTCTAGCAGTGACTTCTTACCCTCAGTGGGTTGCCAACGTGGTTCCAGTGCCAAAGAAGGATGGTAAGGTCCGAATGTGTGTTGATTACAGGGATTTGAACAGGGCGAGCCCTAAGGATGATTTCCCCCTGCCTCATATCGACATTCTGGTTGACAACACTGCTCAACATAAGGTATTCTCCTTCATGGACGGTTTCTCCGGTTATAATCAAATCAAGATGGCTCCTGAAGACATGGAGAAGACCACCTTCGTTACTCAGTGGGGCACCTTTTGCTACAAGGTCATGCCTTTTGGGTTGAAAAATGTTGGGGTAACCTACCAACGTGCCATGGTTGCTTTATTTCATGATATGATCCATCACGAGATAGAATTATACGTCGATGATATGATTGTAAGGTCCCAAACTGAGGAGGAACACCTTGACCATCTACGGAAGCTGTTTGACCGTCTGAAGTTGTACAAACTGAGGTTGAACCCGAACAAGTGCACCTTTGGGGTAAGATCTGGAAAATTGCTAGGCTTCATCATAAGCGACAAAGGCATTCAAGTGGACCCTGCCAAAGTGAAAGCCATACAAGAGATGCCAACTCCCAAGACAGAGAAAGAAGTCAGAGGCTTTCTAGGACGATTGAACTACATTGCCCGATTCATCTCGCATCTAACTGCTACCTGTGAACCAATCTTCAAGCTGCTGAAGAAAGATCAAGTAGTACGTTGGAACGATGAATGTCAGGCCGCTTTCGAAAAGATCAAAGAGTATCTCCAAGAACCACCCATTCTTATGCCACCGGTTGAAGGGAGACCTCTAATCCTATACTTGACAGTACTTGACAACTCAATGGGGTGTGTGCTGGGGCAGCATGACGAGTCTGACCGAAAAGAGCACGCCATTTATTACCTTAGCAAAAATTTTACCGACTGTGAGACCCGATACTCACTGCTCGAGAAAACTTGCTGCGCTTTGGTATGGGCTGCTCGCCGGCTGAGACAGTATATGTTGACTCACACTACTCTGTTGATTTCAAAAATGGATCAAATCAAGTACATATTCGAAAAGCCCGCCTTGTCCGGAAGAATAGCAAGATGGCAGATGATCTTGACGGAATATGACATCCAATACACGACTCAAAAAGCAATCAAGGGAAGTGTATTGGCAGACCATTTGGCGCACCAGGCAGTGGACGATTACCAATCGATGAACTTTGAATTTCCAGATGAGGATATCATGGTAGTGACTGATTGTGAAGTACCTGGACCGGATGAAGGACCTAAGGAAGGATCCCGATGGTCTATGCACTTTGACGGAGCCTCGAACGCTTTGGGTAACGACATCGGCACTGTGATCATATCCCCTAAAGGCACTCATACTCCACTCACCGCCCGACTATGTTTCAACTGCACCAACAATATGGCGGAGTATGAAGCATGCATCATGGGTCTTCAAGCTGCAATTGACTTAAGGATCAAGTTTCTGAGTGTCTTCGGAGATTCCGCTCTCGTGATCAATCAGGTCAAAGGCGAGTGGGATATGAAACACCCAAATCTTATTCCTTATAAGGAGTATGTGCTGACATTGCTTCCCCACTTTGAGGAGATAACTTTTGAGCACTTCCCAAGAGAGGAGAATCAGTTAGCGGATGCACTAGCTACGATGTCTTTCATGTTCAAAGTCAAATGGGATAACGAGACTCCCCGGATCATTATCTGGAAGTTGGATGAACCTGCACATTGCTGCGATCTCGAAACCGAAGAGGTAACAGAAAAACCCTGGTATCATGAAGTGAAGAGGTACCTTGAAGCTCAAGAATACCCCGAAGGCGCATCTGTTAATGACAAGAAGTTCCTGAGAAGGTTTGCGGCAAAGTTCTTCCTCAGCAATGGAATTCTCTACAAGCGAAACCATGATTCAACCTTGCTGCGTTGTGTGGATAAGACTGAAGCAGAAAAGATCATGGCAAAGCTACATTAAGGTACATTCGGAACACATTCCAGTGGACATACCATGGCAAAGAAAATCCTTTGGGCAGGATATTTCTGGTCCACAATGGAAGCCGACTGTTATCAGCATTCTCGAACTTGTCATAAATGCCAGATCTATGCTGATAAGGTGCACATTCCCCCGGTTCCTCTGAACGTCTTGACAGCACCTTGGCCTTTTGCAATGTGGGGCATTGATATGATCGGCGAGATCAGACCTACATCATCCAACGGGCATCGCTTCATCTTGGTAACGATTGATTACTTCACAAAGTGGGTCGAGGCAGCTTCCTACGCTACCGTAACCAAGAGCATTGTGGCACGGTTCATTCGGCACAACCTGATCTGTCGATACGGTGTACCTGAGAGGATCATTACGGATAATGGTACCAATCTTAACAACAAGATGATCACTGAGCTCTGCGAGCAATTCAAGATACAACACCACAATTCTTCTCCCTACCGGCCGAAGATGAATGGAGTTGTCGAAGCGGCTAATAAGAACATCAAGAAGATTGTGCAGAAGATGACAGTAACCTACAAAGATTGGCACGAAATGTTACCGTTTGCTCTTCATGGGTACCGTACCTCAGCACGGACGTCAACAGGGGAAACTCCCTTTTCCTTGGTTTATGGCATGGAGGCAGTCTTGCCTATTGAAGTCCAGATACCCTCTCTCCGGATAATGAAGGATGCAGGTTTGAGCGAAGATGACTGGATCCAGACTCGGCTTGATCAATTAAACCTGATTGACGAAAAGAGACTCACTGCTATTTGTCATGGTCAGACGTACCAAAAACGGATGATCAGGGCATTTAACAAAAAGGTCAGACGACAAGAGTATCAAGTCAGAGACCTAGTAATCAAGCGCATCATTCTACCTCAAAGTGATCCCAGGGGCAAATGGACCCCTACGTACGAAGGGCCATTTGTGGTTAAACATATCTTCTCAGGAGGAGCTATGATTCTAACCACCATGGATGGTGACGACCTCCCTCACCCCGCCAATGCAGACATAGTGAAAAGATACTACACATGAATTAAGGACCCTCTAGGTTGACACACCTAGGCAAAAATAAGGGCTTCCCGGCGAACCAAAAGGGTTCGGGCAAAAATAAGGGATGAAAATAAAAAAATATGTACACCCGGCAAGTCGAAAACCTGAAAAGGCGGCTTGGGCAAAAATGGGTATCCCGGTGGACTGAAAACACGAAAGGGCAGTCCAGGAAAAAGTTAGGGATAAAGCGTAATACTATGTCTCATTGGATCACCTTGCATCCAGAATTCGGCATCAATCAATCAGCTTCATCTTCAACTAAGCAGCAGAGTGATGAGACGCTTGAATACATAAAGGTGATAGCAGAGTCAGAACCCAGTGGGATTATTTTTCACATAGCTGTTTTGTTTCCTTTCAAAATTGTATAAACTCTGTTTTGCTCGGCGGCGTTCTCTTACTAGGACGTCAGCCTCTTGTACATAAAACACCTATTTACAGGCAAATTTCAAAATCAATACAAGTTCAATTTTTCAGGAAAATTACCCATCGTTTTTTCTTTTTTTGTTTTGTGTTGCAAAGAACGTCCAATGTTCATTCTTGATATATGCATTTGACACTAATTGTTAATCATAAATATTTGCATGCGAAACAAAGGACTAATTACAGATGACATCAGAAACAGGGGAAATTTAGAATTGTCCAAGCGATCTAGTTGCTCTATCCACCAAGGTACCAAGGTAGATTCGGCTGAAGAACATAACCAAGTTACCTCAACTCCCCACAGAGTAAGACAAGATTCAGCAATACTCTCTCCAGGAAGAGTTGGTCTCCCAGCAGCCCTGAAAAGGCACATTGTTCCCCTAGCAAGTCAGCGATACTCTCCTCAAGAAGAGCTAGTCTACTGTCAGCCTAAAGGAAGTTGGGCATCCCCAGAAGATCTCAACATTCCCCAGCGGAGTATAGACATTCCTCAGCAAGCATCCCCGGCAGTCTTAATATAAGATTGTTCCCCGGCGGAATACAAGACACCCCAGTGGAGCCATTCCCCCAGTACAGCCTGAAAAGTTTCCCCAGGAAAGTTGAATCATCCTTCCCAGTAGATTCTGGAAGCTTATCCCCAGTAGATTCTGGAAGCTTATCCCCAGTAGATTCTGGAAGCTTATCACCTGCAGAGTACGAACGCATCTCCCGGTTTCATTCAAAGGTTATTTCCCCACCAGGGTATAACTGGGTTATCCTCAGCTAATTACCACGGAAAATTCGTCCTCGGCGAATTTCTTCCTATCCCCAGCGGAGTTCATCAAGTTCCCCAACATAACTTATCAGTGGAATCCCCAACGGAGTTCTCATCAAAACCTCAGTGAAGTATCTTTTCCCACAGAGTAGTTCCCCGCAGAGTAATCTCTCCAACAAGTTTATTCCTCGACAGAGTCGTCTTCTCCTACCGGTTTATTCTTGCAATCATCATCCCCAGCGGAAACGAAGAACTCTACTCTTCAACATCAGCCCAGGATTCCACAAGTTCCCGGCACTCGTCAAGGATTTATTTTCCTAGACGAAAATACATTCATAGACATCTCACATTTCATACATCCTGCTTACATACATGATAAAGTGCATACAACACTATCTCATTTTAAAACATCACGACATCATGCATCTCATACAACATGACATTACATACAGCTAATGTTTTGCCTTTTCAGGAAAAGTTCAATCCAAAGATGATTACGATCAACTATCGCAATTCCAGATTCGATACCTGTATCTAGCCAGGGCATATCTGTGAGCGATTGATTGTAGATTCGATACTTGTATCTAGCCAGGGCATATCTGCATGAAGTGTTTGAAGATCAACCCCTGTAACAGGCCAGGAAATTATCTTTCATTCTCAGGGCAGAGGTTTACACCTGTATCCAGCCAGGAAAGCTATCTCTACCAACCTTTTGCAAATTCCAGATTTGATACCTGTATCCCGCCAGGGCACATATGTAGACAACAATTTCCAGATTCGATACCTGTATCCAGCCAAGGCATATCTGTAGACAACAATTTCCAGATTCGATACCTGTATCCAGCCAGGGCATATCTGTAGACGACCAATTCCAGATTCGACTCCTGTATCTAGCCAGGGCATATCTGTGAGTGATTTATTGTAGATTCGATACCTGTATCCAGCCAGGGCATATCTGCATAAACAGTTTAGAGATTTGATACCTGTATCCAGCCAGGGCACGTCTGTAAGCAACCTTTTTGAAGTTCCGGATTCGACTCCTGTATCTAGCCAGGGCATATCTGTGAGCGTTTGATTGTAGATTCGATACCTGTACCTAGCCAGGGCATATATGCATGAAGAGACTGAAGATTAACACCTGTAACAGGCCAGGAAACCATCTTCCTTTCTCAAAGTACGCAAGTTCTCACTAAGGAATCTCTTACGCGATCGACACTTCCAAATGGCATCTATAAGCCCATTCCCGACAAGGTTCTGTCACGTCTCCAGATGGCATCTATAAGCCCATCCTCCTATCCACCATTTCTCCAAAAGGCATCTATAAGCCCATTCCCGACATCACATTGCTGATACTCCAGCATACGAGTGCAAATTTCCGGGCACTCTAGTGTCCAATCTCCTTTTACCCTCGAGTCGTGAAGGGCAAACTTGCCAATCTAACTCTTCAGGTTCAAGAAGATTGAACAGGGGCAACTGTTGTACCCCAAAATTTTCCCTCCCATTTCCTCAATATTTTCTCACCACAAGACCCTTGGAGCTCAAGATCCAGTTAGGGTTTGCTCTGCTCAAGACTCCTCCTTGCACTGTTGACCCAAATTAGGGTTTGAGTTTGCACAAAGATCTTTTGACCTAAAATTCCAAAGATGACTTTAATGCTTCATGTTGGACTCACAAGTTTATCCATACCAAGTTTCAAGCCTTGATTCCAATCTTTGCCCAGTCAATTGGACAGTTGACCTAGAAATCAGCTGTATTGGGGAAAAAGTCAACCGTGGTCAATTGAGAGTCAAACCTCATGATTTTTTGACCCACATCAACATTATGAACTCATATGGACCATTTGATCAAGTTTGGATCACAAATCCACAAGAAATTTGGTCAGATCACCAAAAGGGCAAAATGGTCATTTTTAGGGTTTTGACTACACAAAGGCAATTTTTGACTGTTTGACCTAGCCAATGGCAAACCAAGCTCACATATGGACTCAAGGACCCCATGGCATTGTCTTGACATTTTCAACAAGTTCAAAAGATCCCAAATGCACAAGATTGACAGATGAATTTTCCAGTCAACTGAGTCAAATTTGACTGTATACTGAAAAGTCAAACTTTGACTTTTTGGTCAAAATCAAGTGCCAAGATTCATTTTTCATCAAGACATGTAAAATTATGAAACTTGTTCATCAAGAAATCAAAAATCACAAATTAGGGTTTAAAATGAAGAATTTTCATAACTTAGAATTTTTCTAAGTTATGAAAATTCTTAATTTTTTCCTAACTTTGTCCCATCTTTTCATCAAGATACATTTGGATTCAAACAAAACTCAAAACATGAAAGTTATAGTCCATTGCAAAATCTACAACTTTGATTCATAAAGTTTCCTCAAAAGAAGCTTGTAGCTCAAGTTACAATTTTTGGAACAAGGGTGCAAAACTTTCTTAACTTAGAAATATTTTGACCTATTCTAGGCAGGATTTTTGCCTAACTTCATGGCCACTTTTCACATGCTTCCACTTGGAATTTCAACTTGCATTACAAAGATGGATTGTAGCACACATTCCAAGCTTTCCAAATTGTCCAAGAACTTCTCAAACACCCTTATGGTTATGGAGAATCGAATTTGTCAATGTGGGCAAAAGTCACTTTGTTCATGAGCCATGTACATGTTCATAACTTGTGCATTTTTGAAATCAGCATGTGCAAGCTAGTTACAGGCCTCTAATCTCATTTACACTCAATAATTAAATGTCAATCCATTGTGCCAAGATGTTATTTTGTGCATTTGGTCATTACATGAAGAATTAAGCCATATTTGGAAAAAGCAAGTTATCCATTCTTGTAAAGCATGACTTTATGTCAAACACAAATCCAAGAAGTACAATGCAAATCTCTGAGGCACAAGTTATTGAACTAATCCCACTGATCAAGACTAACTTTGCAGCATGTTTAGGGGGCCTGCATAAGCTTGTAACCCAACTTGGCATTTTTGACTTAAGATAGAAGCAACTTTGCAAACACAACACATCTCTCATTCCTGCAAGAACTAACCAAGACAAACTTGTTGAACACATTCCAAACATCAAGCCTAACCTAAAACACGAGCCAACTACCTTCAATACCTCCTCATTCACAGAAACACCTCCTGGCTGCAAAAACAGAGTCCATTCTGCAACTTGACTTCCACAAACACTTCCACTCGTGCGTTTTGGCTGAAACCTTTGCAAACACACTCCATAACATCCATACAAACTATTCCAAGCATTGAACTGAAATTGTAACAGCCACAGCCAAGTGTGCCATTTTCATTTTTCATCTGTGCAGGTTAACTTCTGTAGCTCGATTCAGCAAGATTCAAAGCAAGCTAAGCATAGAGGAAGCATCCCTGGACCTCAAGCAAGCTGTACAAGTCCTCACATTGCATTGAAAGTGCCTCCATTGCTGCACACGATTCAAGCTGAATAGGTAAAAGTTTGAACTTCTATCTCTCTATCCAGGCATAGTTAGGTTTAAGTTTGTGAAGTAAACATGCTCTAATCATAGCCCTGAAGCCATCCATATAGTTACTTTTCATTTATATTGTGTGTGCTAATAGTATTTTGAATCTGAACATCTGGAAAAAAACTAGGTCAGGAATTGGGGGAGAAGAAATTCTCTCTCATTTCTGAGAGTTAGATTAACTTTTTTATATGTTTAGAATCGTGGCTTCAAGCTCTACAAGTTTCATGTTTTAAGATTTGTCAAAGGATCAAAGAATCAGGAGTTAGGGAGATGAACAAGAAGGCGCACGTTTTTTGTTTGAATCTGGCCAGAGGTTGAAGATAAAGTTCTTCTGGGCTGGGCCTGTTTCATCTTTCTATTTGCACCACTTTTCCACACTTGCACCCCCTTGGCCCATTGTGTTTATTTTTATCATTTTTTGACTTTTTCTTTTTGTTTCTGGCTTATTATTTTTTGCCAAAATATAAAAAATACTAAAAACATTTTTTCAACCATTTTTGCATTTTATTTGGATTTTTGTTTGTTTTATTTGAATTTATACATGTAAATAAACATATTGCCTTTTATTCAAAAATACAAAAATAATACAAACACATTTTGTTTTCTAATTTTATTTTATTTTATTTTATCTTTTGAAAACATTTTCTAAAAATATATTTTTTTTGTAAATAATAAATATTTTATTTTTGTACATATTTAATATATTTAGTAAATAATATAAATACTTATATATTTATTAGAATATTTAGAAAAATAATACAAAAATAATACATTTTTATTTTTATTAGTATTTGACCTCAAAAATCACCTTTTTACAATATACTTTCTTTTTATTTATTTTTTGTATATAATTAATAAACATTGTATATATTAAATAATAAATACCTTTTATTTGCAAATTAGGGTTTTGCCCTAAAAACATAAAAATACCCAAAAAATTAAACTTTTTATTTTTGTTTATTTGATACATAAAAAACACTTTTACATACATATAAAAATCATTTTTGCATCTTGCATATTTATTGTATTTTATTTAATTATTGTACAATTAAATACCTTGTAAATTTCATTTGGATTGTAATAGTTCAGATTTAAATTTCTTGCTAAAATATCCCCATTTGAACATTTGTACCCCCCATCCCATAATTGTGTTGTAATAATTTAGGATTTTATTTTTCGCATTTAAAAGCTTTCAAATTATGCCATGATAGACTTAGGGTTTGTATGCAAATAAAATCGACAAATAGCTTGACCTAATTCAAATACAAAAAAGCATGAAAATGGACAACACAATGCACACTTGCACCCCTAGGGTTACTCCACTTGTTGCCTTCAATAATGGGCCATGTTGCATGTTAGGTGTCTTTGGCAAAACAAAACAATTCAAATGATCATAGTCCCTCGATGACGCTTTCGAAAGTTGCCTAAAAATGATCAAGCCCCTTAAAGGAAAAAGTTGCCAAAGACACTTGGCATCATTGCAATCATGGTCTAAACGATGACCCGTGCCCGTCCCGTTAACATCCTAACACAAGATTGTCCACCAAGTACAATGGTGGAACAAAATTGTTAAAAGGGTTAAAACATAGAAAGAATCTTTGAGAAATTTAGGGGTAGACAAAACTCTTAGTTACTTGATCAAATCTTGCAAACACACTTGCCTATTTTTCAAAACCACACATCACAAACACACTTTCAAAACAACTTTCAAAAACATTGAAAACTTTTCAATAGACATACACCTTTGTATACATCCAAACATGGGTCATTACAAAGGTTGCCACAATAAATGGCCTCTTTTCAAAAACATTTTCAAACCCACACACAAAGCACCATTTCAAACAATTGAAAATACAAGGCAAGTGATCTAAGCAAGTAACTAAGAGCCCATGGATAACCATGGATAGAAAGGGTGCTAATACCTTCCCTTTCTATAATCTACTCCCCAGACCCAAGAAAACATCTCAAAGGTTTTTTGCTGTGCTTTTTAACCTTTCCTTAGGATAAAATAAAAAGTCGGTGGCGACTCTTGCTCAACCGAAACATTTGCAAAAACAAACACAAAACCTCAAGTCAGTTCTCCCACCGTATCACAACCGGCTTTGGTGCAGTCCGAAGTTGGTGGATACTCGATACTACACTCATTGAGGGTTGTTTTCTTGGAATATTTTGGTTGCTAGTTAAGTGGCTAAACCAAAACAATGAACATAGAAAACAATCCAGTGATATTGAGCTCCTTAGAACCCGGTTACTATTTATAGGATAGGTTTGAGCCAACTAAACTCAAGAGGGTACTTACCTATGAAACCTCATGCAAGCCTGAAACTAGGGTTTTGTGTGACTTGCTTGTACATGTGCTTGTGCATACATCATGAACATCATAAAGCATCATATGCATCCACTAACCATTTCAAGGGTTTGGATCTTTATCTTTGTTCTTGTTTTGTAGGTCATGGAATCTCTTCGCAGGAAAACAATCCAAGTTAACCTTGTAAGAATTCCTCCACAACTCAAGGAGCTTACTTCTAGGATTCCATAGAATTCTCTCTTCAGTGAAAGACATGGTAGACTCCTCAACTTGGTAAACACCAACATTGAAGAAGACATGGTGAAAGTCCTCTTCCAGTTCTTTGACCCCCTACACCACTGTTTCACATTCCCTGATTACCAGTTGGTGCCTACTTTGGAGGAATTTTCTCAAATCCTGAGAATTCCTATTCTTAATCAACTACCCTACAACGATACAGAAAAAGAACCAAAGCCTGAAGATGTTGCTCAAGCATTACACTTGCAACCATCTGACATCAAGGGGCATTGGGAAACCAGAAGTGGTGTCGAGGGCTTCTTGGCAAAGTTTCTGTTTGAGAAAGCACAAGACTGTTGGAATTCTCTTCATCTACAAGCCTTTGAAGAGATTGTGGCACTCCTTATCTATGGGTTGGTCTTGTTCCCAAACCCTGACCAACTTATAGATGTGAATGCTGTCAAGATTTTCATATCCAGGAATCCCCTACCTACATTGCTTGGGGACATCCTACACTCATTTTACACACGAACAATGAGGAAAATAGGTGTTCTCATGTGTTGTACTCCTCTCCTAGCAAGGTGGTTTATTTCTAACCTTCCACAATCAATTTTGAAGAATGACCAGGGTTTAAGGTGGTCACAACGGTTGATGACCCTTACACATTCTGATGTACATTGGTGTTCTCGGTCCAGAGAAAATGTCATCATCATTGATCGTTGTGGGGAATTCCCTAATGTCCCACTACTTGGCATTAGAGGAGGCATTACCTACAACCCCTGTCTAGCTTTGAGACAATTTGGATATGCTCGGAGGGATGGCCCTCATGACATGCTGATTCCTGACTTAGTTTTTGACTTCGACAATGATGCGCAAGGACTTCGACAAAGGTTCATCAGAGCTTGGAGGATGCCCAACAAAGTGGATAGTAAGACACTGGGGCACAAGAATTCCATCCCCCTTGAGCCTTACCTCAAGTGGGTACGAACCCGTGCCCAGAATCTTATGATGCCAAATCCTCACATTCTCCCTTTGATCAAAGAGCCTGTTATGGAAGGAGAGGTTCCATACACCATCCTATATCCTGACATGCCAACATCATGGGAAGAAATGCAAAAGAGTTGGATCCAACTCAAGGAAGAACGGGATACTTTTGAAGCCAGCTTCTATGCCAGTGAGAAGAAGGTTTTGGAGCTTACCCGCCGACTTCATGAGGAGGAAACTCTCAACACTTACATCGCACCAAAGAGGATGTGCAATGTCTTTTTACATTAAGAATTTTGTAATATTTTGCCCATGGGGCACTTATGTACTAACAAATTTCTTCTTAATATGACGTGCATTCTTTTTGTTTGCAACAAATTTGAATTTCTGAATCCTTGAATGCATTACATGAATAACATACCATTCATCATATGCATAAACAGGTCTTCACACCAGGTTTCCTTATCTTTCTGCTGTTTATTTCAGCAAGATGGATTTGGAGCAAACGGTAAAGGATCTGCAGGCACAAAATTCACAATTCCAGCAAATCCTCATGACCTTGGAAAAGGGTCAAGAGGACCTCAAAGCTTTGTTGGAGAAGAATAAAGAGAAAAAGAAAAAGAGATCTGGGGTAGCCACTTTTGGAAGAAGGTTTGAGAGCAATGCTAGGAAGGTTCTTGAGTTCCCCTCAACGTCTGACGAAGGGGCCGGTAAAGGGAAATGGGCTGCTGTACCTTATGAATCTGAGGTTGAAGAGAAGGAAGAGGAAGAAGAAGAAGACTACTCCGAACAACAGTATCCTCCAGCAGATGATAAATATAAGAATCTTGAGGATAGACTGGCAGCCATGGAGTTGCATAGGGTCCCTGGTTTGGACTTTGAAGAACTAGGGTTGGTAGCTGGGATTGTTATCCCTCCCAAGTTCAAGGTGCCAACATTTGCCAAGTACGATGGTCTGTCTTGCCCAAAGATGCACCTGAGGTCGTATGTCAGAAAGATCCAACCCCACTCATCCAATAAGGACCTCTAGGTACACTTTTTTCAAGACACTTCATCTGGTACACAGTTGGATTGGTTCTATCAACTCGAGAGATCAAAGGTTCAGAATTGGGAAGACTTAGCAGCTGCTTTTTATTGTCAGTATCAATACAATGCTGATTTGGCGCCCACTCGTACTCAGTTACAAAGTATGGGGATGGCTTCTAATGAAGGGTTTAAAGAGTACGCCCAGAAGTGGCGTGATCTGGCTGGAAGGGTGCAGCCGCCGTTGTCAGATAGGGAGTTAGTTGATATGTTTCTGGGGACCCTGTCTGGCCCCTTTTTCAACCATCTAATCGGGAGTTCTTCCGCAGGATTTACTGAACTAATTTTGACCGGCGAAAGGGTTGAGGTCGGGATTAAAAGTGGAAAGATTCAAAAGGATGCTTCCGCATCCACAACTGTTAAGAAACCTTTCCCATCTAAGAAGGAAGCATTTGTTGTGTATTCTCAGAAGGGTCAGGGAAGAACCGAGCGTCGGCCGACTGTAGGGGCTGTGATGATTCAAAACTCGTCAAATGATTAACCTCGTAACAATCAGTCGAGACCTAATCAACAATGGGTAGAAAGGCCACAACGACAGTTCACTCGAATCAACATGACGCCCGCTCAGGTACTCCCCCATTTGTTGAATCTGAATCTTATTAGTCTGAAGGAAGCACCAAAGAACCCTAACACCACCTCTTCATCCTACCACCCTAATTCCAAGTGTGCTTACCACTCTGACAGTGTTGGGCACGATACCAATAGTTGCTGGGCGCTTAAGTACAAAATCCAGGACCTAATTGACGCCAAGGAAATAGAATTTGATGCTCCTGAGAAGCCCAATGTTATATCGGCTCCGATGCCCAAGCACGGCCATAATGTTCATGCTGTTATAGAAGACCTCCATGTTACTGATGTTGCCAATCTGTTGACTCCATTGTTAGTGATTAAAGAAAAGTTGATGAGAGCCGGGATATTCCCGGGCTGTGGGAAGGACTGTTATTTTTGTTTGAACATACGAGATGACTGCCCCATGTTGAAATCAGGTGTCCAACGCCTGATGGATACCCAAGAGATACTTTTCCAGAAAACCCATGTTGATACCTTCAATCCTATTACTCCTGTTACTTTTGCTACTTCAACCAACGATATTGCAATCATAACCATTTCCGGCAATCCTCCCAAGGCTTGCAAAAGGCCTGTCAGGATTACGCCCAACTCTAAATGTGTACCATTAAAGATCACCATGTCGGGACCTGTCCCGTACCAATCAAGCAAAACAATACCATGGAACTATGGGGGAGAAATCTTCTACCATGGTATCAAACAAATTGAGGCAGTCCAAGAGAATTCTGAAGAAGAAAACCCTGATATAGGGAACATTGCGGGTACAATCAAGATAACCCGCAGCGGCCAGATCTTTTCTCCGTAGATTTCTCCCCCTCGAGCAGTTTTTGGAACCTTGAAAGCTTTTGTACATGTTGGAACATCTATGCAAGGCCCAGTGATTGAAGAATTGGATACTCCTGAAGAAAGACCATTTGTTGATACTACCGATAAGGGTAAGGGGATACTAGAAGTTCCTGTCAGGAAGAAGGCTCATGTTGTGGTTATCCCCGAAACCACTCAGAAAGAAATGGATGAAATCTTGAAAATAATCAGAAAAAGTGACTACAACGTTGTGGAGCAACTAGGGTAGACCCCTTCTAAAATTTCAATGTTGGCTCTTCTACTCTGCTTTGAGGCCCATGCTAAGGCCCTGATCAAATTTTTGAAGGCGGCACATGTACCCCAAGAGACTTCGACTGACCAGTTTCAGGAGTGTGTGGCCAGTCTTACTGTTGATAATGGCCTTGGCTTTTCAGATTCTTACTTGACTCCCAAAGGAAGGAAACACAAATGACGCGCTACATGTTTCGGTTGAATGTAGGGGAACCACCCTCACCCATGTCTTAGTTGATACTGGTTCTTCCTTGAATGTGCTGCCGAAGAAAGCCTTAGACCGCTTGGACTGCGAAGGATTGACCCTCAAATCTAGTAACATCGTTGTTAGGGCCTTTGATGGTTCCAAAAGAATGGTTCATGGAGAGGTTGATATTCCTATCAAAGTAGGCACAAAAGTTTTCAATTCCACCTTTTATGTGATGGACATCCGTCCGTCATATTCATGTTTGTTAGGAAGACCGTGGATCCATTATGTCGGGGCAGTTACCTCCTCTTTGCACCAAATGCTGAAATATCCTGTTAAGGGTAAGATTATAACAGTGCATGGCGAGGAAGAGTACATGATAAGTCATCTCAATTCCTTCCGCTATGTGGAGTTGGATGGCGAGTTCATCGAAACGCCTTTCCAACATTTTGAGGAAGTTTCTCCTGAAGTAGCAATTGCGAAGACAATGGTTGAGGTGCCTGTCATTCCCAAGCATGTATCTAGGATGGCATATCTCAAGGACGCAAAGGCTGTAATTAAAGAGGGGAAGAGTACAGTATGGGGGCAATTGCCTGATTTTCCCCATAAGACGGACAATTTTGGGTTAGGGTTTACTGCTGCAGGACAAAAGGCTATGCGTCGCTCCAAGATTGGAGGACCACCCGTCAAGATCTCTCACCATGGAATCAATGCTGTAGAAGATGAAGATGAAGAGAGACACTTTGAAGATTGGATCTTTCCGACTATCGAAGGGGGTTTAAGCAACTGGGAAGCAAAGGATTTTATTCCCATCACCTTTATCAACCAGTAATTTTATCTTTGAACAATTTTCCATTTATGGTCTGTAATAACTAAATAATTTGCACACTATTTTCACCTCATGCCTTTCCCCGGGCATGTAAGTCCATTTGTAAGGGCTTGATTTTCTTCATAATCATATGCCATGTTTTAATGAATCATTGGACGTTTTTCATCTATAAACTGTTGTGTTCATTTTCTTTCCTTTTGCATTTTGTTTGTTTAAGGATGGCTATCCCTTACACACACCCACACTCACAAATACAAGTACCCATCCACTCTGGATTCCATGGGTGACTATTCTGTTTTAGCCTTCGATAACTCTGAGGATTTGGTCAATCATGCTGAGTACGAAGTTGACGAAGATTGTGAAGTGCCGGGAGAGTTAGCCAGACTTCTACAACAAGAAGAGAGGGCTATTATGCCCCATGAAGAGCTGCTAGAAACCATCAACTTGGGGACAGAGGAAGACAGGAAAGAAGTAAAAGTGGGTTCCAACCTGGAACCAAGTGTCAAAGAGCGCTTAGTGCAGTTGTTGAACGAATACGTTGAAATCTTCGCTTGGTCTTACGAAGACATGCCAGGACTAGACACAGATATCGTGGTTCACCGTCTCCCTACGAGAGAAGATTGTCCATCGATCAAGCAAAAGGTCCACCGAATGAGGCCTGACATGTCTGAGAAGATTAAGGCTGAGGTAATGAAGAAATTCAACGCTGGCTTTCTGGCTGTAACTTCCTATCCACAATGGGTTGCTAACATTGTGCCCGTGCCTAAAAAGGACGGCAAAGTCAGAATGTGTGTAGACTATCGGGATTTAAACAGGGCTAGCCCCAAAGATGATTTTCCACTGCCATATATCGACATCTTGGTTGACAACACAGCTCAGCACAAGGTTTTTTCCTTCATGGATGGATTCTCGGGATACAACCAGATCAAAATGGCCCCCGAGGACATGGAGAAAACTACTTTTGTCATGCAATGGGGTACCTTCTGCTACAAAGTGATGCCATTTGGACTGAAGAATGCAGGGGCAACCTATCAACGCACCATGGTAGCTTTGTTTCATGATATGATACATCATGAGATCGAATTTTACGTAGACGACATGATAGCTCGATCACAGACAGAAGAAAAACACCTTGATCATTTGCAAAAGCTGTTTGCCAGGTTGAAGGAGTATAAGCTTAGACTAAACCCAAGCAAGTGCACTTTTGGAGTTAGGTCTGGTAAACTTCTGGGATTTATTCTCAGCAACAAAGGCATTGAGGTCGATCCAGCTAAAGTAAAGGTTATACAAGAAATGCCTGCCCCCCGTACTGAAAAGGATGTTAGAGGATTATTGGGACGCTTGAACTATATTGCGAGGTTCATCTCTCACCTGACATCTACCTGTGAGCCAATTTTCAAACTGTTGAAGAAAGATCAGGTAGTGGAATGGAACAATGATTGTCAAGTTGCTTTTGATAAGATCAAGGAGTATTTTCTAGAACCTCCTATTCTGATTCCATCCGTCGAAGGAAGGTCGTTAATCATGTATCTGACTGTTTTGGATAACTCAATGGGGTGCATGTTGGGCCAACATGACGAGTCTGGCCGAAAAGAGCATGCCATTTATTACCTTAGCAAAAAGTTTACCGACTGTGAGACTCGCTACTCACTGCTCGAGAAAACTTGATGCACTTTGGTATGGGCTGCTCGCCGGCTAAGGCAGTATATGTTGACTCACACCACTTTGCTGATTTCCAAAATGGATCTGATCAAGTATATCTTCGAGAAGCCTGCTCTATCTGGAAGAATCGCTAGATGGCAAATGATCCTGGCTGAGTATGATATCCAGTATACTACCCAAAAAGCTATAAAAGGGAGTGTACTGGCTGATCATCTAGCTCATCAAGCCGTCGAAGATTACCAATCTATGAGATTCGACTTCCCTGACGAGGACATCATGACATTGGACAACGTTAAAGGTAACGGACCGTATGACGGGCTTGAACAAGGATCCCGATGGACCCTATACTTTGATGGTGCTTCAAATGCACTTGGAAACGGTATCAGTGCGAGACTCATTTCTCCAGAAGGTTGCCATACACCCTTCACTGCCCGACTTTGCTTCAACTGTACCAACAACATGGCTGAATATGAAGCTTGCATCTTTGGTCTCAAGGCTGCTATAGACTTGGGAATCAAATCTTTGGTCGTATTTGGGGACTCGGCTTTGGTTATCAGTCAAGTCAAAGGAGAATGGGACACCAAGCATCCTAATCTTATCCCATACAAGGAACATGTCTTGACATTGTTGCCTCATTTCGAGCAGATTACTTTCGAGCACTTCCCGCGAGAAGAAAATCAGCTAGCAGATGCTCTGGCTATAATGTCTTCCATGTTTAAACTCAACTGGGATAACGAGGCTCCCCAAATCACCATCGAGCGAATGGACGAACCTGCGCACTGTCATGAGATTAATACCGAAGAAGTAGTGGAACAACCCTGGTTTCATGAAATCAAAAGGTATCTCCAGACTAGAGAATACCCTGAAGGAGCTCATGTCAATGACAAAAAGTTCTTAAGGAGATTTGCTGCCAAGTTCTTCCTAAGCAATGACATCCTTTATAAGTGCAGCCATGATTGTGTTCTACTTTGTTGTGTGGATAAAGCTGAAGCAGAGTTGATCATAACTGAGATACACAGTGGCACATTCGGCACCCACTTGAGCGGACATACGATGGCTAAGAAGATTCTAAGGGAAGGCTACTACTGGTCTACCATGGAAGCTGATTGTCATCAACATTCCCGTACTTGCCACAAATTCCAAGTCTATGCCGACAAGGTACATATTCCTCCTATTCCTCTCAACGTTCTAACATCTCCTTGGCCATTCACAATGTGGGGCATTGACATGACTGGAGAGATCAAGCCCACGACATCCAATGGACATCACTTCATCCTGGTGGCTATTGACTACTTCACCAAGTGGGTCGAAGCAACTTCCTATGCCTCTGTTACAAAGAATGTGGTTGCCCACTTCATTAAGCAAAACCTCATATGTCGGTATGGTGTCCCCGACAGGATCATCATAGACAACGGTACAAATTTGAACAATACCATGATCACCACTCTATGCAAACATTTCAAGATTTATCATCACAATTCATCTCCCTATCGGCCGAAGATGAACGGTGATGTTGAAGCCGCGAACAAAAATATCAAGAAGATCATTCAAAAGATGACAGTTGTTGTACCCCAAAATTTGCCCTCCCATATTCATCAAGAAATTGCCAAATCAAGGTCACAAAATTCCCCAGGGTTGTGCAGCTCAACTGGCTCCTATACAGTCAAAACTAGGGTTTGAGTTCTGGTCAAGCAAATGAACTTTTCAAAGGCCCAATCAAGTCTCATGTGCCTACAAATGTGGTCAAGCATCCTCATGTCAAGTTTCAAGGCATTCAGCTCAAAATTGCACAGTCAAAACCCTAGATTGCACTACAGTCAACTGTAGGGGCAAAATGGTCATTTGACAGTCAAAAGTTCAAATTTTTGGTCAATATATCATTTTGAAGCCACAAACATCATTTGATCAATGCTTGATCATGATTCTCAAAATTTGGCTTAGAAATCATCAAAGATGCAAAAGTTGCTATATTTGGACAGCTGAAAAAGTCAACTGAAATTGACCAGGGCATAACTTTCACATGGATTATCAGAAAAATTCCATCCAAAGCTCATTTTGAAGAGAAAGACATTTCCTACAATTCATCTTCATGTTTCAAGTCCAAGAAATGCTCTCACAAAAAGTTATCAATTTCAACATTATAGGTCATTTTCAAAAGTCAACAAAACGTGACTTTAAGTCAAAGGCCATAACTTGAGATTGGTAAATCAAAATGACATGGGACCAAAGGCATTGGTTAAAGGACTCAAAGACCTTTCCAAAATGTCCAAGAACATGTGAAAAGCTTAAAAATTGACCAAGTTATGCCTTGTGGAAGTTGGGAAATTTTTAGGAATTTTGAAAAGTCAACAATGATGCAAAAGGCCTAAAAATGCAAATGGGCCCAATTTTCTTCCAAGTTTCTTCATGCCAAGCCTATGCACGACCATTAGGCCCAAAGGGAAGTATTTTCATATTTTTTAATTATTTATTTGAATTTATATTAATTTATATTCATTTAAATCATTTTAATTCATGAAAAATATAATCTTAACCTAAACAAATCTTTTTATGCATGCTTTGGACTCTATAACTCGTGCACATGCTAATAGGGAAGGATTTGATGCTAATTGATCAGATTTGGTACAAGAAACATGAGAAAAAGATTGGAAAAGATTCTTAACAAATCAAATATTGAAATCCATTATGGCATGAGATTTTGTTCAATCTTTTTGACCTAACATGCTCTATACATACACAGCATCACAACCCTAATCATCCAAGACTCCATACTGCGCAGCAATTGACATTGAAAACTTGCAAAAATCCTTAAAAAGTTCAATACTGAATTCAAGGTTGGAGGCCGATTCAAGCATCAACTCTCATCCCATTAGCATTCTGAGACATCATTGAGTGTTTCTCAATCATTAACAACAAGCAAAACACCTTGTACTGGTATCCATGAGTCCAACCGTACCTTGAAAATTTTGAAATCACATAGCATGATTCCATCATCTTTATGCATTTTTTTTCATGGATTCATGTTTATATTGATGTTTCTAAACTAACTAATACGTTTGATTGTGTTTTTGAGCCACATATGCGTTTTCGCCATTGTCACATACTAGGGTTTGCAGGCTTGCTAATTTGGGGCTTTTGAGATAACGTAAAATTGGAGCTCCAGACCTTTGCCATTGCATTGAGCACGACCAGACGAAAAGCTTCCAACCCTCGCGCTCAATTTATGAGCGTCGAGGGTCTAATCGCTATTTTTTGATATATAGCTTTAGGCCACGCTCCATAAACCGTTGCTGTATTGTTTATATCATAGGGGACGTGAAGAAGATGAAGTGGTGGCAACCTGTGATTCGCCAGTTTAAATTTTCGCGCGAAATTCCAAAGCACTAACGCGTTATTATTATATTGTTATTTGTTTATTATATGTTAACTAAATGCGCTTGGTTCAGTTGGTAACATGCTACGCTTGGAACCTTCAAGACCTGGGTTCAAGTCCCAGGTCTGGCAAACGCTCAATATCATTTTTCAATAATTGTTCATATGCAGCGCTATTATGCCAGTACACCATGCACATTCAGAAATCATGCAGCCACGCGTCCCACATGATCAGATCAAAGGTTGAAATTCACAGAACCTACCATAGGCTGGTCAACATGCCATACAAGATCCAGGAAAGTCAGCACGTTGCAAGCTTATTGGGCCAGGCCTCTCAAATTTGTACCTCCTTACTTGGGGCAACACCCCACCCTGGTTTGATTTTCTTTTTCTTTTTGTTGTTTTGATTATTGTATTATATTATTTTTATTGCTTTAATTAATTAATTTATTTTTTCTATAAAATATAAAAACATTATAAAAATCAGAAAATACAGAAAAATATAATATTTATTTTATTACAATTATTTTCATAAATAAATTAGAATGTAAATTATGTAGTGTAATTAGGTTTTAATTTTAATTCCTTTTTTAATAAAAATCCAAAGAAATGTAGAATTAGGTTAATTGATAGTTTTAATGTCTTTTTAATTTTTTTTTTCTCACAATACTATTTATGTTATTATTTTATTTTTTATAATTAAAAAATTGTACATAAGTGATTTAGGGTTTAATTTAGACTATATTTAAATCTTTCATAACAAATAAAAAAAATACTAGAATTAGGGTTTGTCTTTTAATTTAATTTCAATTAATTTCTTTTCCTTATTAAATCTAAAAAATACAAAAATATCAAAAAAACATTTAATCATTTAATTTTTTTATTCTTATTAATTTTAATTATTTGCAAAAGGGTCCAACGCCCTAGTTTTGTTTAATTATTTTCTTTCGCGCATTTACTTTATTGCTTATTATAATTTTGTAAATATCCCAAAGCTATGTAATTTAAACTTTTCGCACTTTATTTCTTTGCATTATTTATTTTCCGCTAAATCGGGTCCGGTTAATTTTGGCGATGTGGACCCGCGCCTTTGTAATAGCCTTAGATTTATTTTTCGCAAACTTTATATCTGTTAACCAAGCATGAAAGAAGGAATGTCTTAATAAAATCAAGCGTAGAACACAACAAACATGACAAGACAAATAACTGAAATCTGACACACAATTCGCACACACCACCCCTAGGGTACGCCTCACTGTTGCCTTTCGAAAGGTGGTCGTCGAGTAGAGGACGTCTTAGTAAGTCCTCATGATCCGGGAACCTGGCATGAGGGTAGCTTCTAAGGTGTCTTCCCATTGCTCTGGTGATCACCATGTCCCTAAAATCGAATTGACCCGAACACCTCCAACGATGGTGCTACCTACCTTTCAATGGTGGGATAGCACTACTTTTAAGGACTCTTACACAGACGAATTCCTTAGGGTAGGTAGGTTCTCAAGGATACTTGCTCTAATCTCAAAACAAACTCAAAAGACTTTTCACACTGACACATTTTCAAAAGCTTTCAAAGCAAATTTTTCAAACACTCTGACGTACGAGTCGATCTGAAATTTTCAAAGAAACTTTTTTAAACCCACATTGAAAAGCAAACAATTTTGAAAACACAAATGAGCAAGTATCTAAGAGCCCATGGATAACCATGGATAGAAAGGGTGCTAACACCTTCCCTTTCTATAACCTACCTCCCGAACCGAGAGCGATCTCTTAAAAGGAATTTTTCTGTGCTTTTGTCCTTTCCTATTGGAGAAAATAAAAGACGGTGGCGACTCTTGCTTCCGCGACATTTCGCGAACCAGCATTAAACAGTCAGTTCCAGATCCACCGATCACAGAACTGGCGACTCTGCTGGGGAAACTACTTAAAGTGAGGTGTACCTTAGGGCTAGCTTATAACTATGTTTTCAATTGTTTTCCTTGTGTGCTTTAAATTGTGGGTTGCTTGGGAGTTCTATAGATCCTACACCCGGATCTGGGGGATACCTTCTTAGAAAGTAGCAACAAGACTGTAAGGGAACTGTGCGGGGTATACCGACATGGTTGAAACAGTCTGCTACGTTGATGTGGCACTTTGGTGTGTACCGGTAACCCTTGAGTTCAGTCAAGGAGAGTACGGGGCCTCCGCGTGGTGTCGTAAAGCATCAACAGACCTTAGGAACCTTAATTGAACTATCTTGGCCTCTTTAGGGTAGTGAGATAACTGACTTTGGTGCAGTCCGAGGTTGGTTGATACTCGATACTACGCTCAATTGAGGGTTGCTTTCCTGGAATATTTCGGTCGCCAGTTCAGTGGCTAAATCGAAACGATGAACAATGAAAGCAATCCCGTGATATTGGGAACCTTAGAACCCGGTTACTTTGATTAGGACAGGTTGAACCCACCAACTTCAAGAGGGTACTACCCAGACCCCATGCTGGCCTTAAACCTTAAGGGCTTGTTTTGTGTGCCTTGTGTGCCTTACATGTTTGTCTTTGTAAATATCTGTGGTGTGTTTAATCATAGCATCATGACATCATCCAGCATCATATGCATTGACTAACCATTTCAGGGGTTCGGATTTTCATCTTTGTTCTTGTTTTGTAGGACATGGAAACTGCTCGTAGAAAGACAATTCAGGTCAATCTTGTAAGGATCCCTCCTCAGCTTAAGGAGCTTATATCCAGGATTCCCGAGAACTCTTCATTCAGTGACAGGCATGGAAGCCTCATCAGCTTGGTCAACACCAACATTGAGGAAGATATGATAAAGGTCCTGTTCCAGTTCTTTGATCCTCTGCATCACTGCTTTACCTTCTTGGACTATCAGTTGGTACCTACATTGGAGGAGTTCTCCCGGCTCCTGAAGATCCCTATCCTTGATCAGCTACCCTTCAGCGGTGCAGAAAAGGAACCTAAGCTTGAAGAGATTGCCAAAGCCTTGCACCTACAGCCATCTGACCTCAAGGGACATTGGGAAGTCAGAAGTGGTATCAAAGGGTTCTTAGCCAGGTTTCTGTTTGAAAAGGCCCTTGAATGTTGGAACTCCCTTGACCTACAAGCTTTTGAAGAAGTGGTAGCCCTCCTTGTTTATGGTTTGGTGTTGTTCCCTAATCCAGATCAGCTCATTGATATCAGTGCCGTTCAGATCTTTATGTCCAGGAATCCTATACCTACGTTGCTGGGGGACATCCTTCACTCATGTTACACTCGAACCATGAGAAAAAGAGGTGTCCTTATGTGTTGCACCCCTCTTCTGGGAAGGTGGTTTATTTCGCACCTTCCCCAATCAGTCCTGAAGAATGAGCGGGGTTTGAGATGGTCACAACGGTTGATGACTCTTACACATGCAGATATACATTGGTGTCCTAGATCCCGAGGAGATGTCACTATCATTGATCGTTGTGGGGAGTACCCTAATGTTCCTTTACTTGGAATCAGAGGAGGTATTACTTATAGCCCATGCCTGGCTTGGAGACAGTTTGGTTATGCTCGGAGGGATGGTCCTCATGACATGTTAATTCCCGACATAGTTTTTGACTTCGACAGTGATACTCAAGGATTTCGTCAGAGATTTATCAGAGCCTGGAGGATGCCTAGTAGGATAGACAGCAAGACACTGGGGCACAGGAACTCCATCCCTTTGGAGCCTTATCTCAAATGGGTACGCGCCCGCTCTCAGAAGTTAGTCATGCCTTATCCTCATATGCTTCCAGTAATCAAAGAGCCTGTCTTGGAAGGGGGAGTGTCTCATGTTATTCAGCACCCTGATATGCCCACATCCTGGGAAGAGATGCAGAAGAGCTGGATCCAGCTTAAGGAGGAAAGGAATTCTCTTGAGACTAGTCTGCACGCCAGTGAAAAGAAAGTCTTGGAGCTCACCCGTCTGCTGCACGAGGAGAGGAACCTCAACACCTACATAGCTCCGAAGAGGATGCGCAGTGTATTTTGGGATTGACTTGATTCTTGTACTTTTGCCCATGAGGCCTTGATGTATTAAACAATGATTTCATTAATGATAACGTGTGTTCTTTTCTTGTCTACAACGAATTTGAACTTTCGAACCCTTGAATGCATTGCATACGCATTTCATACATCATGTGCATAGCAGGTTTTTCCCTTTTCAGGTTGCTTACAGTTCTTCGCTGTTTATTTCAGCATCATGAATCCCGGATCTGAATCAACTGAGACTTCAATCAAGGCTCTCCAGGCGCAGAATGCGCAGTTTCAAGAATTAATCCTGGGTCTAGCTAAAGGCCAAGATGAACTGAAGACCATGCTCCTGAAGAAGGAGAAGAAGAAGAAAAGAAGAACTGTTCTATTCAACACGGGCCGAAGGTTGGGTAATACTCTACACCATGAAGAGGTTGCTTCTTCTGTTGGCAAGAGTCCTTCTCAGGCAGAAGCAAGGGTTCCTAGTCCGGTGGTCTCCGACAACGAGACAGATTTTGATGAAGAGCAGTATCCTCCTGCAGATGACAGGTACAAACAACTGGAAGACAGGTTGAAAGCTATGGAGGTGCAACAGGCACCTGGACTGGATTTCGGAGATCTGGGTTTGTCGACTGGTGTGATCATTCCACATAAATTCAAAGCTCCCACCTTCTCCAAGTATGACGGGGCGTCTTGTCCCAAGCTGCATTTGAGGTCTTATGTTCGGAAGATTCAGCCGTACTCTGCGGACAAGAATCTATGGATCCACTTCTTCCAGGAGAGTCTTTCAGGGACTCATCTCGAATGGTTCTATCAGCTGGATGGGACCAAAGTTCGTAACTGGGAGGAGCTGGCTACTGCTTTCTACAAGCAGTATCAGTATAATGCCGACCTTGCCCCCACACGTACCCAACTCCAGGGTATGTCGTTAGGTGCAAGTGAAGGTTTTAAAGAGTACGCGCAGAAGTGGAGAGACCTGGCTGGCAGGGTGCAGCCACCTTTGACCGATCGAGAGTTAGTAGACATGTTCTTGGGGACCCTGTCTGGGCCATTCTTCAACCATCTCATTGGGAATTCTTCTGCTGGTTTCACTGATTTGATCTTAACTGGAGAGAGAATTGAAGCTGGGTTGAAGTCTGGGAAGATTGCAAAGGCTGCATCATCATCTGGGTCGGACAAGAAACCGTTTAAAAAGGAGTCTAGTGCTGTGTATGGCTCCAGAAAATCCGAAAGACCTGATCACCGCCAATCTGTCAGCGCGGTAATGATCGCTAAGCCTGCTGCCGCTCCTCGGCCAAACAATCCTCAAAGGGCTGATAGACCCCGGAGAGAGTTTACCAGGTTAAGCATGACCCTATCGCAAATCCTGCCACAGTTACTATCCACCAATTTGGTGACTGTTAAGGAGGCGCCAAAGTTCTCAAACACTACCTCTCCTAAGTACAACCCGAATGCCCGTTGTGCTTACCATTCAGACAGCCCGGGGCATGCCACTGATGACTGTTGGGCGTTAAAGAATAAGGTGCAAGACCTTATCGATGCTAAAGAGATACAATTCGAAGCGCCTGCAAAGCCGAATGTAGTTACTGCCCCTATGCCTCAACACGGGGTAAATGCCATTGATGAAGATGTTTATGCTGTTTCTGTGGATGATCTAGCCACTCCTTTAAAGATCATTAAGAAGAACCTTCTGCAGGCCGGTTTATTTCCGGGTTGTAGTGAAGATTGCCTGTTCTGTGTTGTGTCCCCATCCGGTTGTCCCTTGCTAAAGTTAGGCATCCAAAGCTTAATGGATAGCAAGGAGATTTTATTCAAGAAGTATGCTGTTCGTATGGTTCCAATGGAAGAAGTCTCTGTGGTGACTATCTTCAACAATCCGATCCCGGCTCTCCAGAAGAAGCCCATCCAAATTCTGACCGTTGCACCTGTCACTATCATTGTTCCTGGGCCCCTGCCCTATGTATCCAACAAAGCTGTCCCTTGGCACTATGGGGCAGATGTATATATAAACGGAGTTAAGCAAGAGCTCAACGCTGGCGCCAGCATCTGTGACATCACTGGCCCGGCCAAAGTTACCCGCAGTGGCAGGCTCTTCTCGCCTGACATTGCGCCACCTGCTGCTAGAAGACCACTCCTGATAATTCCTGCAAGTACACCTGCTCCCGTTGCTGATCAAGTTGTTGTTCCTGCTACTGATCCAATTGTTTCTCCTGCTGCCGAGTCATCCAATGCTCGGGGCAAGGGAATTGAAACTGAGCCTGCCCAGATGGAGGTGCCCATACCCATAGCTGCTGAGGCCTCCCCACAAGAGATGGAGGAGATTTTGAAGATTATAAAGAAGAGCGATTTTAACGTTGTGGAACAGTTGGGGCATACACCCTCCAAAATCTCCATGCTCTCTTTACTGCTGTGCTCTGAGGCCCATGCAAAGGCCCTCATCTCATTCCTCAAGAAGGCCCATGTGCCACATGAAACCTCTGCAGTCCAGTTCACCGATTGCGTGGCAAGTCTAACGGCAGACAACGGCTTGGGTTTTTCAGACGCTGATTTGACCACGAAGGGGAAAGATCATAATGATGCGCTGCATGTCTCAATCGAATGCAGGGGCACCACCTTGGCACATGTGTTGGTTGATACTGGGTCATCTTTGAATGTGCTACCCAAGAAGGCTCTGGATCGTCTAGATTGTGAAGGCCTGGATTTGAAACCCAGCAACATCATTGTCAGGGCCTTTGACGGTTCGAAGAGAATGGTCCACGGGAAGGTTGACATTCCAATTCGTGTGGGTTCTCAGGTGTTCGATTCCACTTTTTATGTGATGGATATCCGTCCATCTTACTCTTGTCTGCTGGGTCGACCCTGGATACATAAGGCTGGGGCAGTGACCTCTACCTTGCATCAAAAGCTGAAGTACCCCGTCAGAGGGAAGATTGTCACCGTGCAAGGTGAGGAAGAATACATGGTGAGCCACCTAAACTCGTTCAGATACATTGAGATGGATGGGGAGTTCATTGAGACCCCCTTTCAGCATTTCGAAGAGGTGTTTCCAATTGCAGCAGAAACAGCCGAAGCAGGTGGTCCTCTGAAGATGGCTTCCCTAAAGGATGCTAGGGCTGTTGTGCAGAAAGGTGAAGGTACCAACTGGGGCAGACTTCCAGACTTCACCCAGAAGACTGATAAACTTGGGCTGGGTTTCACCTCAGAAGGGCAGAGAGCTATGAGGAAAGAGAAGATCGGAAAGCCTCCGGTATTTATTAAAGGGTCAGAAGTGAATGCTGTCGGGGAAGACCTTGAAGTGGAAGAAGCCGAATTCAACAGCTGGATTTATCCGACGGCCAAAGAAGGATTGAACAATTGGAGTGCGAAGGATCATACCCCTGTTACCTTTGTGACACAGTAATGAATTCCCATGTTTTGTTATTTTGTAATAAACAATGATAAACTCTATGGCCCGGTGTCTTACCCGAGGCACCGTGGTTCTATTTGTGAGGGCATATGAACTGTCATTTTATACATCATGAATGAAAATCTTGGACGTATTTTTCGCATTGCAAATATTGCGTTCCTTTTCTATCTTTCCTTTCCTTTACATAATTTTTTAAAGCAGCTGTATTTACACACACACTCACTCATACAGGTTCCAATCCACTCTGGATCTTACTGACAACAACTCTGCTAATGCCAATTATGACTTCGAAAATCCGATCAACTTAGCCGAAGACGAAGGTGAAGATGATTGCGAAGTGCCTGGCGAGCTTGCAAGACTGTTGCTTCAGGAAGAGAGGGCAATTCAACCCCATGAAGAGCCAGTGGAAACTATAAACCTGGGTACTGAGGCAGACAGAAAAGAGGTAAAGATTGGTGCCAACCTAGAGCTCAGCGTGAAGCAACGGTTAACCAAGATGTTACATGACTATATGGAGATCTTTGCCTGGTCCTACGAAGACATGCCAGGGTTGGATACCGATATTGTTGTCCATCATTTGCCGACTAGGGAAGACTGCCCTCCAGTTAAACAAAAGGTCCGTCGGATGCGTCCAGAGATGTCCGAGAAGATTAAGGCCGAGGTGATGAAACAGTTTGATGCCGGGTTCCTTGCAGTAACTTCTTACCCTCAGTGGGTTGCTAATGTGGTGCCGGTACCTAAGAAGGACGGTAAGGTCAGAATGTGTGTTGATTACAGGGATCTGAACAGGGCCAGCCCCAAGGATGACTTCCCCTTGCCTCACATTGATGTCCTTGTGGATAACACGGCTCAGCACAAAGTATTCTCTTTCATGGATGGCTTTTCAGGCTTTAATCAGATCAAGATGGCACCTGAAGACATGGAAAAGACTACATTTGTTACTCAGTGGGGCACCTTCTGTTACAAGGTCATGCCGTTCGGGTTAAAGAATGCTGGGGCAACCTACCAGCGTGCCATGGTTGCCTTATTTCATGACATGATCCATCATGAGATCGAAGTGTATGTGGACGACATGATCGCTAGGTCCCAGACTGAGGAAGAGCACCTAGATCACCTGCAGAAGTTGTTTGACCGGTTGAAACTATACAAGCTGAGATTGAACCCGAACAAGTGCACCTTCGGGGTAAGATCTGGGAAGTTGCTAGGCTTCGTGGTCAGTGATAAAGGTATTCAAGTGGACCCTGCTAAGGTCAAAGCTATTCAGGAGATGCCAGTTCCCAAGACAGAGAAGGAAGTCAGAGGCTTTTTAGGACGCCTGAATTACATCGCTCGATTCATATCTCATTTGACTGCTACCTGTGAGCCAATCTTCAAACTGCTGAAGAAAGATCAGGTAGTACGTTGGAACGATGAATGTCAGGCTGCTTTCGACAAAATCAAAGAGTATCTCCAAGAACCACCTATCCTTATGCCACCGGTTGAAGGGAGACCTCTGATCCTATATCTGACAGTACTTGACAACTCAATGGGGTGTGTGCTGGGGCAGCATGACGAGTCTGGCCGAAAAGAGCATGCCATTTATTACCTTAGCAAAAAGTTTACCGACTGTGAGACCCGATACTCACTGCTTGAGAAAACTTGCTGCGCTTTGGTATGGGCTGCTCGCCGGCTGAGACAGTATATGCTGACTCACACTACCTTGTTGATCTCAAAGATGGATCCGATAAAGTACATATTTGAAAAGCCTGCTCTGTCTGGGAGAATTGCAAGATGGCAAATGATCTTGACGGAATACGACATTCAGTACACAACCCAGAAAGCCATCAAAGGGAGTGTACTGGCAGACCACTTAGCTCATCAAGCTGTAGATGACTACCAATCAATGAACTTCGAGTTTCCGGATGAAAGCATCATGATTGTAACTGACTGCGAGGTACCTGGACCGGATGAAGGACCTGAACCAGGATCCCGATGGTCTATGCACTTTGACGGAGCTTCCAACGCTTTGGGAAATGGTATCGGCGCCATCATCATATCTCCACAGGGTACTCATACTCCACTCACTGCCCGGCTGTGTTTCAACTGTACCAACAACATGGCAGAGTATGAGGCGTGTATCATGGGTCTTCAAGCTGCGATCGACTTAAGGATCAAATTTCTAAGTGTCTTCGGAGATTCCGCTCTTGTGATCAATCAGATCAACGGAGAGTGGGATACGAAACATCCAAACTTGATTCCTTACAAAGAATGTGTGTTGACCCTGATTCCCCACTTCACGGAGATAACCTTTGAGCACTTTCCAAGAGAAGAGAATCAGTTAGCGGACGCGTTAGCTACAATGTCTTCAATGTTCAAGGTTAAATGGGATAATGAAGCTCCCCGGATCATCATCTGGAAATTGGACGAACCGGCATACTGTTGTGATCTCGAAACTGAATTGGTGACTGAGAAGCCTTGGTACCACGAAGTGAAGAGATATCTGGAAGCTCAGGAATACCCTGAAGGTGCCTCTGTCAATGATAAGAAATTCCTGAGGAGGTTCGCAGCCAAGTTCTTCCTAAGCAACGGCATCTTATATAAGCAAAACCATGATTCAACCTTACTGCGTTGTGTGGACAAGATTGAAGCAGAAAGAATCATGGAAGAGCTACATGAAGGGACCTTTGGTACGCATTCCAGTGGGCACACTATGGCTAAGAAAATCCTACGGGCAGGATATTATTGGTCCACAATGGAAGCTGACTGCTACCAACACTCCAGGACATGCCACAAGTGCCAGATCTACGCAGATAAGGTGCATGTTCCTCCGGTTCCCCTGAATGTTCTGACTGCGCCTTGGTCGTTTGCGATGTGGGGCATAGATATGATCGGCGAGATAAAACCTACGGCATCCAATGGACATCGCTTCATCCTAGTGGCGATTGATTATTTTACGAAGTGGGTTGAAGCAGCATCCTATGCCACGGTAACCAAGACTGTTGTGGCACGGTTCATTCGGCACAACCTGATTTGTCGATACGGCGTCCCTGAAAGGATTATTACAGACAACGGTACCAATCTGAACAATAAGATGATTGCTGAGCTTTGCGAACAGTTCAAGATACAGCACCACAATTCTTCTCCTTATAGACCGAAGATGAATGGGGCTGTAGAAGCAGCAAATAAAAACATCAAGAAGATCGTGCAAAAGATGACAGTAACTTACAAAGATTGGCACGAGATGTTACCGTTCGCTCTGCATGGGTACCGTACCTCAGCCAGGACGTCAACCGGGGCAACTCCCTTCTCTCTGGTTTATGGTATGGAGGCAGTCTTGCCAATTGAAGTACAAATTCCCTCTCTCCGGATAATGAAGGATGCAAACCTGAACGAAGATGATTGGATCCAGACACGACTTGACCAACTCAACCTCATTGACGAAAAGAGACTTGCTGCTATCTGTCATGGTCAGACGTATCAGAAACGGATGATCAGGGCATTTAACAAAAAAGTCAGACCACAGGAATATCAAGTTGGGGATCTGGTTATCAAGAGAATCATCCTTCCTCAGAGTGATCCAAGGGGCAAATGGACCCCTACATATGAAGGGCCATTTGTGGTTAAGCATGTGTTCTCAGGAGGAGCAATGATCTTAACCAACATGGATGGTGACGACCTTCCTCACCCCGCCAATGCAGACATAGTTAAAAAATACTACGCATGAAAAAAGACCCGCTAGGCTGACATGCCTAGGCAAAAATTAGGGCTTCCCGTCGAACCAAAAGGGTTCGGGCAAAATGTAGGGATGAAAATGAAAAAATCTGTACACCCGGCAAGTCGAAAACCTGAAAAGGCGGCTTGGGCAAAAATGGGTATCCCGGTGGACTGAAAACCCGAAAGGGCGGTCCAGGCAAAAATTAGGGATAAAAGCGTAAAACTATGTCTCATTGGATCACTTTGCATCCAGAATCCGGTATCTGCATCAAGTTCAGACGGCATCGATCAGTCAGCTTCACCTTCAACTAAGGTCATCAAGTGATGAGACGCTCGGAGTTATAAAGGCAATAGCAGAGTTGAAACCCAGTGGATCATTCATCTTTCACACAGCTGTTTTATTTTCATTTGTACAAAACTTGTATAAATTCTTTTGATCGGCGACGCACCTCTTACTAGGACGTCAGCCTCTTGTACACAAAACGCCTATTCAGGCCATTCAAAAATCAATAAAAATATATTTCCAGTTAAACGTGCCCAAGTGTTTTTCTTTTTCTGTTTTGTTTTGCGAAGAACGTCCAAGGTTCAATTTGTGATGTATGCATTGACAATAATTTGCTAACTCATGAATATTTGCATACGAAACAAAGGAACTAATTGCAGGTGACACTGGAAACAGGGGCAATAAAAGAGTTGTCTGAGCAGTCTAATTGTTCTATCCCCCAAGGTACCAAGGTAGGTTCAGCTAAAGAACACGACCAAGTGTATCTTAATTCCCCAGAGAGTGGTTCAACAAAACAATACACTCTTCTCCAAGCAAATCATCAAATATCAAGGCAATTGAGTATCCTCCTGTAGATCTCAATACCTCCCCAGCAGCACGCATTCTTAACAAGCATCCCCGGCAGTCTTGGTCTAAAGATTGTTCCCCGGCGGTATCTCAATATTCAAAGGAACCACTTCCCCAGCATATCAAACTCCCCAGAAGAGTCCAATCCAGCTTCACCAACAAAGTTGGAAGTCATATCCCTCAAGCAATAAGCTTATCCCCAGTAGATTCTGGAAGCTTATCCCCTCGCAGAGCACGAACGCGTCGTCCCGGCTTAATTTAAAGAGTTATTTCCGTAACAGGATATAACTGGGTTATCCTCAGCCAAAAGCCACGGAAAGAGCGTCCTCGGCAAAGTATCTTCCTACCCCCAGCGAAGTCTATCAACACTTCCGACAATAAGGATATCCCCAGCGGAGTTATCTTCATCAACCCAGCAAAGCAGCATCGCTATCCCCACAGAGTAGCACTCCCCAGCATGATCGCTAGAGCATCTTTTCTCCCGCAGAATTATTTCAGTTGCCAAGTTCATTCCTCAACGGAGTTATCTTCTCTTACCGGCATTCTTGCAACAATCATCCACAGCGGAAGCAAAATTTCTTCCTCAACATCAGCCCAGGATATGACTTCCCGGCACCCGTCAAGGATTTATTTTCCTAGACGAAAACATACATGAATCATCACATACATCATTATAGCATGCATGTACGCATCATATCATATAAATCGCATCCATATTGAGAACATCATCGCTTGATCCATAGCATGCATTGCATATAACTGACCTTTGCCTTTCAGGAAAGATGCAGTTGAAATTCTCAAACATATTTCAAGGACCTCTCTAGTCCAGTTAAATCGACTCCAAACAGATTTTTCTGATAAAGACTCAGTAGAAGTTCTCTTATGGTCCCCTCTCCAACGGCGTGTGAGGTGGTAATTCCTTCTTCAGATGTTCCCCTCTCCGGCATGAGCGTGAGGTGATATTCTCTTATGGTCCCCTCTCCAACGGCGCGTGAGGTGGTAATTCCTTCTTCAGATGTTTCCCTCTCCGGCATGAGTGTGAGGTGATATTCTCTTATGGTCCCTTCTCCAACGGCGTGTGAGGTGGTAATTCCTTCTTCAGATGTTTCCCTCTCCGGCATGAGCGTGAGGTGATATTCTCTTATGGTCCCCTCTCCAACGGCGTGTGAGGTGGTAATTCCTTTTTCAGATGTTTCCCTCTCCGGCATGAGCGTGAGGTGATATTCTCTTATGGTCCCCTCTCCAACGGCGTGTGAGGTGGTAATTCCTTTTTCAGATGTTTCCCTCTCCGGCATGAGCGTGAGGTGATATTCTCTTATGGTCCCCTCTCCAACGGCGTGTGAGGTGGTAATTCCTTCTTCAGATGTTTCCCTCTCCGGCATGAGCGTGAGGTGATATTCTCTTATGGTCCCCTCTCCAACGGCGTGTGAGGTGGTAATTCCTTCTTCAGATGTTTCCCTCTCCGGCATGAGCGTGAGGTGATATTCTCTTATGGTCCCCTCTCCAACGGCGTGTGAGGTGGTAATTCCTTTTTCAGATGTTCTCCTCTCCGGCATGAGCGTGAGGTGATATTCTCTTATGGTCCCCTCTCCAACGGCGTGTGAGGTGGTAATTCCTTCTTCAGATGTTTCCCTCTCCGGCATGAGCGTGAGGTGATATTCTCTTATGGTCCCCTCTCCAACGGCGTGTGAGGTGGTAATTCCTTTTTCAGATGTTCTCCTCTCCGGCATGAGCGTGAGGTGATATTCTCTTATGGTCCCCTCTCCAATGGCGTGTGAGGTGGTAATTCCTTCTTCAAATGTTTCCCTCTCCGGCATGAGCGTGAGGTGATATTTTCTTCCAGATCATAATTTCCTATAGTTCCTTCTCCAACGGTGAGTGAGGTGACTCCCTTTGAGATTATAATGTCCTTCGGTTCTCTTCCTGACACTACGAAGATGGTAATTCTCACCAAGATTTTCTCAACGAGCGTTGTTGAGGTTGAAATCATTCAGGATTCTCTTATGCTAAGGCAGTAACCATCCCTGGTTCATTCATCAGCGTTTGAAGCTCCAGACTCAGCTCCTGTAACCAATCAGGACACATCTATACCAAGCATCTAAAATCAGCTCCTGCGACGTGTCAGGTACTCATTTTTCTGTTTTGCAGGTATGCAGGTTCTCGCTAAGGAATATCCTACGCGATCAACGTCCAGATGGCATCTATAAGCCCATCATCCGATCCAAGCAACATCCAAATGGCATCTATAAGCCCATTCCCCCATCACCGTCACTATGTGAGCGCAAATTTCTGGGCACTTTAGTGTTCAATCATCTTTTACCCTCGGATTACGAAAGGCACGTCAGCCAATCTGCATCCTCAGGCCTAAGAAGATTGAACAGGGGCAACTGTTGTACCCCAAAATTTGCCCTCCCATATTCATCAAGAAATTGCCAAATCAAGGTCACAAAATTCCCCAGGGTTGTGCAGCTCAACTGGCTCCTATACAGTCAAAACTAGGGTTTGAGTTCTGGTCAAGCAAATGAACTTTTCAAAGGCCCAATCAAGTCTCATGTGCCTACAAATGTGGTCAAGCATCCTCATGTCAAGTTTCAAGGCATTCAGCTCAAAATTGCACAGTCAAAACCCTAGATTGCACTACAGTCAACTGTAGGGGCAAAATGGTCATTTGACAGTCAAAAGTTCAAATTTTTGGTCAATATATCATTTTGAAGCCACAAACATCATTTGATCAATTCTTGATCATGATTCTCAAAATTTGGCTTAGAAATCATCAAAGATGCAAAAGTTGCTATATTTGGACAGCTGAAAAAGTCAACTGAAATTGACCAGGGCATAACTTTCACATGGTTTATCAGAAAAATTCCATCCAAAGCTCATTTTGAAGAGAAAGACATTTCCTACAATTCATCTTCATGTTTCAAGTCCAAGAAATGCTCTCACAAAAAGTTATCAATTTCAACATTATAGGTCATTTTCAAAAGTCAACAAAAAGTGACTTTAAGTCAAAGGCCATAACTTGAGATTGGTAAATTAAAATGACATGGGACCAAAGGCATTGGTTAAAGGACTCAAAGACCTTTCCAAAATGTCCAAGAACATGTGAAAAGCTTAAAAATTGACCAAGTTATGCCTTGTGGAAGTTGGGAAATTTTTAGGAATTTTGAAAAGTCAACAATGATGCAAAAGGCCTAAAAATGCAAATGGGCCCAATTTTCTTCCAAGTTTCTTCATGCCAAGCCTATGCACGACCATTAGGCCCAAAGGGAAGTATTTTCATATTTTTTAATTATTTATTTGAATTTATATTAATTTATATTCATTTAAATCATTTTAATTCATGAAAAATATAATCTTAACCTAAACAAATCTTTTTATGCATGCTTTGGACTCTATAACTCGTGCACATGCTAATAGGGAAGGATTTGATGCTAATTGATCAGATTTGGTACAAGAAACATGAGAAAAAGATTGGAAAAGATTCTTAACAAATCAAATATTGAAATCCATTATGGCATGAGATTTTGTTCAATCTTTTTGACCTAACATGCTCTATACATACACAGCATCACAACCCTAATCATCCAAGACTCCATACTGCGCAGCAATTGACATTGAAAACTTGCAAAAATCCTTAAAAAGTTCAATACTGAATTCAAGGTTGGAGGCCGATTCAAGCATCAACTCTCATCCCATTAGCATTCTGAGACATCATTGAGTGTTTCTCAATCATTAACAACAAGCAAAACACCTTGTACTGGTATCCATGAGTCCAACCGTACCTTGAAAATTTTGAAATCACATAGCATGATTCCATCATCTTTATGCATTTTTTTTTCATGGATTCATGTTTATATTGATGTTTCTAAACTAACTAATACGTTTGATTGTGTTTTTGAGCCACATATGCGTTTTCGCCATTGTCACATACTAGGGTTTGCAGGCTTGCTAATTTGGGGCTTTTGAGATAACGTAAAATTGGAGCTCCAGACCTTTGCCATTGCATTGAGCACGACCAGACGAAAAGCTTCCAACCCTCGCGCTCAATTTATGAGCGTCGAGGGTCTAATCGCTATTTTTTGATATATAGCTTTAGGCCACGCTCCATAAACCGTTGCTGTATTGTTTATATCATAGGGGACGTGAAGAAGATGAAGTGGTGGCAACCTGTGATTCGCCAGTTTAAATTTTCGCGCGAAATTCCAAAGCACTAACGCGTTATTATTATATTGTTATTTGTTTATTATATGTTAACTAAATGCGCTTGGTTCAGTTGGTAACATGCTACGCTTGGAACCTTCAAGACCTGGGTTCAAGTCCCAGGTCTGGCAAACGCTCAATATCATTTTTCAATAATTGTTCATATGCAGCGCTATTATGCCAGTACACCATGCACATTCAGAAATCATGCAGCCACGCGTCCCACATGATCAGATCAAAGGTTGAAATTCACAGAACCTACCATAGGCTGGTCAACATGCCATACAAGATCCAGGAAAGTCAGCACGTTGCAAGCTTATTGGGCCAGGCCTCTCAAATTTGTACCTCCTTACTTGGGGCAACACCCCACCCTGGTTTGATTTTCTTTTTCTTTTTGTTGTTTTGATTATTGTATTATATTATTTTTATTGCTTTAATTAATTAATTTATTTTTTCTATAAAATATAAAAACATTATAAAAATCAGAAAATACAGAAAAATATAATATTTATTTTATTACAATTATTTTCATAAATAAATTAGAATGTAAATTATGTAGTGTAATTAGGTTTTAATTTTAATTCCTTTTTTAATAAAAATCCAAAGAAATGTAGAATTAGGTTAATTGATAGTTTTAATGTCTTTTTAATTTTTTTTTTCTCACAATACTATTTATGTTATTATTTTATTTTTTATAATTAAAAAATTGTACATAAGTGATTTAGGGTTTAATTTAGACTATATTTAAATCTTTCATAACAAATAAAAAAATACTAGAATTAGGGTTTGTCTTTTAATTTAATTTCAATTAATTTCTTTTCCTTATTAAATCTAAAAAATACAAAAATATCAAAAAAACATTTAATCATTTAATTTTTTTATTCTTATTAATTTTAATTATTTGCAAAAGGGTCCAACGCCCTAGTTTTGTTTAATTATTTTCTTTCGCGCATTTACTTTATTGCTTATTATAATTTTGTAAATATCCCAAAGCTATGTAATTTAAACTTTTCGCACTTTATTTCTTTGCATTATTTATTTTCCGCTAAATCGGGTCCGGTTAATTTTGGCGATGTGGACCCGCGCCTTTGTAATAGCCTTAGATTTATTTTTCGCAAACTTTATATCTGTTAACCAAGCATGAAAGAAGGAATGTCTTAATAAAATCAAGCGTAGAACACAACAAACATGACAAGACAAATAACTGAAATCTGACACACAATTCGCACACACCACCCCTAGGGTACGCCTCACTGTTGCCTTTCGAAAGGTGGTCGTCGAGTAGAGGACGTCTTAGTAAGTCCTCATGATCCGGGAACCTGGCATGAGGGTAGCTTCTAAGGTGTCTTCCCATTGCTCTGGTGATCACCATGTCCCTAAAATCGAATTGACCCGAACACCTCCAACGATGGTGCTACCTACCTTTCAATGGTGGGATAGCACTACTTTTAAGGACTCTTACACAGACGAATTCCTTAGGGTAGGTAGGTTCTCAAGGATACTTGCTCTAATCTCAAAACAAACTCAAAAGACTTTTCACACTGACACATTTTCAAAAGCTTTCAAAGCAAATTTTTCAAACACTCTGACGTACGAGTCGATCTGAAATTTTCAAAGAAACTTTTTTAAACCCACATTGAAAAGCAAACAATTTTGAAAACACAAATGAGCAAGTATCTAAGAGCCCATGGATAACCATGGATAGAAAGGGTGCTAACACCTTCCCTTTCTATAACCTACCTCCCGAACCGAGAGCGATCTCTTAAAAGGAATTTTTCTGTGCTTTTGTCCTTTCCTATTGGAGAAAATAAAAGACGGTGGTGACTCTTGCTTCCGCGACATTTCGCGAACCAGCGTTAAACAGTCAGTTCCAGATCCACCGATCACAACAGTCACCTACAAGAACTGGCATGAGATGTTACCGTTTGCTCTGCATGGATATCGTACCACGACACATACTTCAACAGGGGCAACCCCATTTTCTTTGGTATATGGCATGGAAGCTGTTCTACCCATGGAAGTTCAGATTCCTTCCTTAAGGATTATGAAGGGCGCTGGTTTGAGTGAAGACGATTGGATTCAAACCCGGCTTGATAAACTTAATTTGATCGAAGAGAAGCGACTTACTGCTGTTTGTCATGGTCAGACGTATCAAAAACGGATGATCAAAGCTTTCAACAAGAAAGTCAGGCGTCAGGTATATCAAGTCGGAGATCTTGTAATCAAGCGGATCATCTTGCCGCAAAGTGATCCCAGGGGCAAGTGGACTCCTACTTACGAAGGACCATTTGTGATCAAGAGCATCTTTTCTGGTGGGGCAATGATTCTGACCACCATGGACGGTGACGACTTGCCGCACCCTGCGAACGCAGACATAGTCAAAAGATACTACACATAAAATGACCCGGCAAGTTGAAAACCCGAAAGGGCGACTTAGGCAAAAAATGGGCTTCCCGGTGAATCAAAAACCCGAAAGGGCGGTTCAGGCAAAAATTAGGGATAAAACAAAAAAATCTGTACACCCGGCAAGTTGAAAACCCGAAAGGGCGACTTGGGCAAAAATGGGTTTCCCGGTGGATCGAAAACCCGAAAGGGCGGTCCAGGCAAAAGTTAGGGAATTAAAGCGTATGACTATGTCTCGTCGGATCACTTCAAGAACAACCTCTTCACCAACAAGCTCCAAGCTTCTGATCAATCCAGTCATCGGCGGACGAAGCAGCGAATGGACAAGATATTCAGAGTTGCGAAGGCTATAGCAGAATGGGAACCCCATGGAATTATTACATATAGCCATCTTTCTTTTGTATAAAAATTTTCAATCTTTACGACAACATTCTCTTACTAGGATGTTTGTCTCCTTTGTACAAAGATACTCACAAAGTTAAATACAAATATACTTCAAAGTGCGGAAATTTGCTTGCCTTTCTTTTCTTTTTACACTTATGTTTTATTTGAAAACGTCCAATGTTTTGTTAAATAGGCATATGCATTTGAATATAATCATTAATTACAAATAAAACGAATTTGAAAAAGGATAATTACTGATAGGTTGAAGGTGTAGGAAGATATTTTTGTGCCATCTCAGAAGAAATCCCCTACGATACATCATTCAGATCCTCAACAAAGCTAAAATTTGGAGTATATTTCCCCAGCGGAGTTAGGCTTCAAGATCCTCAGCAGAGCCAGTGCATTCTAAACTTAATTCTCCAGCTGAGTTAAGTTTCAAAATTCCCATCAGAGTTAAACTTCAAGATCCCCAGTGGAGCCCGAAAACCCTGAAAATCCTATCCCCAGCGGAGCCAGAATAGTGAACATTTTCCCCACAGAGTTATCTCCCAGCAAGATCGAAGAATCTCGGTCTCATTTCTCCAAGCAGAAGCCTCCTAGGTTTTAACTCCCCAGTAGATATTTTTAGAGTTTTCCCTATTTCCCAGGAAAGTCATGAAGGATTCTCATTCCCTGTAGAAATTGTCAAAGGCCTTGTGAATCCCCACAAATCGCCGAGAATTTTCAATCTCCAGCAGTGGTCCCAGGATTTCTCATTCTCAACAATCAGAGATCTTTAATCCCCAAGCAGTCAGTATTCAAAGATTTTTGGAATCCCCAGCATTGGTCAAGGATTTACTTTCCCCGACAGCAATCAAAGATTTCATTATCTCTAGTTATCAAGGATTTATTTTCCTCAGCAAGACAGCTACTCAGCTTACATGCGCATCCATTACATTCATATATCATAAACATTGATGAAATACAGTTCATTGCATCATACATATCATGCAACATAACTTTGTGTTTCAACTAACATTTTACCCTTTTCAGGATAAGATTAAAAGTCTATCGTTAACAATTATTCAGATACAGTGTGGATACATCCCAGACACGGCGGTCATTCTATTACTCATTCACAATTTCAAGTCAAAATACAGTACAGATACACCCCAGACACGGCGGTCATTCTACTACGCATTCAGACTTCAGCAATCCGATACAGACTAGATACGCTCCAGACACGACGGCCATTCTATCTCTCATTCAGATTCAACTATCAACCACAAGTTCAGATACGCTCCAAACACGGATGCCATTTTGGCCCTTACACCAGCAGTTTGATTCTCCCCAGTGCAATCGCCACGGAAGTCATTCTGTCACTTACTCAGATCCCAGTTACAGTCTCAGATACACTCCAGACACGAAAGTCATTCTGCTACTCATACAGATCTCAACTTCAGATACAGTCCAGATACGCTCCAAACACGGTTGCCATTATGTCACTCATTCAGAATCTATCCCCAGCACACAGTTGCTCCATACACAGATGTTTCTCTGTTACCCATTCACAATACAGATACACTCCAGACGCGGCAGTCATTCTGATATTCATTCAAAGATCAAATACAGTTACAACTCAAATACGCTCCAGACACGGACGCCATTCTTTCGCTCATACAGACTCAGTCTCCAGATACAGTTCAAATGCATTCCAGACACAAATGCCATTTTAATGCTCATTCTTCTGACCTACCACATTGCAATTCAACAAACATTCTTGGATGGCATCTTTAAGCCCATCTCCAGCAAGATTCTACCATCTCCAAATGGCATCTTTAAGCCCATTCCCTTATCTATGTTTTAACGAGTGCAAATTTACGGGCACTCTAGTGTCCAATCCTCTTTTACCTTCGAGTCACGAAAGGCAAACTTGCCAATCTAACTCTTCAGGTTCAAGAAGATTGAACAGGGGCAACTGTTGTACCCCAAAATTTTCCCTCTCATTTCATCAACATTTCTCATCACAAGGATCTTGGAAGTCAAGGTCAAGCTAGGGTTTGCTCTGCTCAAGACACCTCCTTGCACTGTTGACCTAAATTAGGGTTTGAGTTTGCACAGTGATGTTTTGACCTACAATGCCCAAAGTGATTTTCATACTTCATGTTGGACTCACAAGTTTGTCCATACCAAGTTTCAAGCCTTGACTCAAATTTTTGCCCAATCAATTGGACAGTTGACATAGAAATCAGTTGTATTGGGGAAAAAGTCAATTGTGGCCAATTGACAGTCAAACCTCATGAATTTTGACCCACATCAACATTATGAACTCATATGAACCATTTGACCAAGTTTGGATCACAATTCCACAAGAAATTGGATCAGATCATCAAAAGGGCAAAATGGTCATTTTTAGGGTTTTGACTGTACAAAGGAAATTTTTGACTGTTTGACCTAGACAATGGCAAATCAAGCTGATCCATGAACTCAAGGACTCAATGACATTGTCTTTAACCATTTAACAAGTTCAAAATATCTCAAATGCATAGGATTGAAAGATGAATTTTTCAGTCAACTGATCAAAATTTAACTATATACTGAAAAGTCAAACTTTGACTTTTTGGTCAAAATCAAGTGCCAAAGGTCATTTTTCATAAAGACATGTCAAATTATGAAACTTGTTCATCAAGAAACCCAAAAATGCAAAATTAGGGTTTAAAATGGAAAATTTTCATAACTTAGAATTTTTCTAAGTTATAAAATTTTCTTATTTTTTCCTAACTTTATCCCATTTTTCACCAAGATGCAAATGGATTCAAGAAAAACTTGAAACATGAAAGTTGTAGTCCATCACAAAGTCTACAACTTTGATTCACAAAGTTTTCTCAAAAGAGGCATGTATCTCAAGTTATGAGTTTTGGAACAAGGGTACCTAAAACTTTTAACTTAGAGAAATTTTGCCCTAGTTTAGGCAGGATTTTGACCCATCTTCTTGGCCATTTTTCACATAGTTACACTTGGAGTTTCAAGTTGAATTTCAAAGATGGATTGCAGTACATGTTGCAAGCTTTCCAAATTGTCCAAGAACTCCTCAAACACCTTTGTGGTTAGGGAGAATCAAATACTTGAAGTTGGCAAAAACTCACTTTGATCCATGGCCAATACATGTTCATACAACTTGCATTTTCAAATCAGCATGCTTTGTACTAGCTTGCAGGCCTCTAAACAATTTTACACTCCTTAATTGAATGCAAATCCACTGAGCGAATGCATTATCTTGGCCATTTGGATATTGCACACAAAACTAATCCCTATTTGGAAAAAGGTATATTGCCATTTTTGAAAAGTTATACTTTATGTCAAACCAAGATCTTTGAGGCATGGGGCCATATCTCTGAGGCAAGATCAAGTCCACAAATTGCAAGTATCAAGAAAAAAGGATGCAGCATACAAGATAGGGATTACAGGCCTGTATTGACAAGTTACACACTCTTGCTTCAAGAAGAAGAAATTTGTTCAAAATCTTAAAAACTCAAGAACCATCCATAGCCAGCTTACACAAACATTGCAAACACATTTCACACAACCCTTTGAGTCATAAACACGAGCCCTTCACCACTCAAACCTCCTTGTACACAAAATCATTGTTTTTCTGCAAAACAGGGCAAGCCCTGCAGAACCACCTCCATCTCCACTTTCCCTCGTGCGTTTTGCCTCAAATTTGTTCCAATACCTTCCATTCAACTCACCTGAACTATTCCATACCTCTATTGCTAGATGTAACACCATTAACACACATTGCCATTTTTGTTTCAAAGCTTTGCAGGTTGAGTTCTGTAGCACGATTCAGGCTACTTAAAAACAAGCCAAGCATTGGGAAAGCTTCATTGGACCTCAGGCAAGCTCAAAAGAACCTCAAGCACCCTTGGAAGTTGCTGCACTGTCCAGCTCGAAGTCAACTGAAACAGGTATTTCATGAACTTCTATCTCTCTGTTTAGGAATAGTTAGGCTTAGGTTTGTGAATGAAAGATGTTATATTCATAGCCCTGAAACCATACATGTGTTTAGTTTTCATTTATATTAATCGTGCTAGGAGAATTTTGTTCATGAACTTTCTGAAAAAACTAGGTTAAGAATTAGGGCCATAGAAACTCTCTCTGGTCTTTGAGAGTTAGCTTAAGTTTTTTATATGGTTAAATTCGTTGTTTGATGCTCTACAAGTTTCATGTTATGAGTTTTGTCAAAAAAGCAAGGAATCAGGAGATAGCATTTGTGTACAGAAGCGCGTGTATTTCTGTTCAAAGGAAAAAGATGAAGTTGGTTTGGGCTGGGCTTGTACAGGCTTGCTCTTGGCACCCCCCCCCCTCTTTTCTTTTTACACCCCCCTGGCCCATTTCTTGTACATTTGTCATTTTTGCATTTTTGTTTCATTTCTGATTTTGATATTTTATTTTCTAACATAAAAAATACTTAAAAATTATTTTCATAAATTTTTGTATTTATTTGGAATTTATTTTAATTATTACTAGTATAAAAATGTTTAAATGCTTTATATTCTTTTTATTAAAACCTAAAAATAATGTAAAAAATATGTTTATTTTCATTTATTATTTTTATTCACATTTGATATATATATACACTTAATATGTTTATTTTTATATATTTAATATGTTTAATATATATATACTTAATATACTTTATTTTATTAAATAATTAGGACAAAAATACAAAAATAATACATTTTCATTTTTATTAATATTTTACACTAAAAATATCTTTTTTACAATATACTTTTATTTTTTGTACAAATTGATACATTATTGTATATAAATAATAAATAATGCCATTTATTTAAGAAATTAGGGTTTTTGCCCTAAATAATAAAATAATTGAAATTGACTTTTTATTTATTTACACTTCACATTTAAAAATACTTTTTACATACATAAAAATCTTTTTTTTGCATAACACATTTTATCTAACATTTATTTATTATATTTTATTTAATTATTGTACATTTAAATATTGTATCCTATACATTCGATTTGGTTGTAATAATTTAGAATTTAATTTCTTGCAAAATAATCCCCAATTCAAATTTGTACCCCCCCTCCCTATATCATGTTGTAATAGTGTAGAATTTAAATTCTCACACCTTTAAATGCTTACAATTATGCCATGATTAGACCTAAGGTTTGTATGCAAAATAAAATCAACAAATAGCTTGACCTAATCCAAAGATAACAATGCATGAAAAAACAAACACAATGCACACTTGCACCCCTAGGGTTTCCATTCACTTGTTGCCTTCAAAAATGTGTCATGGTATGCATGTCAAGTACTTTGGCAAAACAAAAACAAACAAAAGATCATAGTCCCTCGATGACGCTATCTGAGTTGCCTAAATAAAATGATCAAATCCCTTAAGAAAATTGCCAAAAATACTTGACACAGTTGATATCATGGTCTATACGATGACCCGCGCCTGTCCCGTTTAACATCCTAACACAAGGTTGTTCACCAAGTACAATGGTGAAGCAACACTGTTAAAAGGGTTTAAAAAAACATAAGAAAGATCTTTGAGTGAAATAGGGTAGACAAACTCTTAGTTACTTGATCAAAGCTTGCAAAAACATCCTTGCTACCTTCAAAACACACTTCACAACACAATTTCAAAACCCTACTTTCAAACATTGAAAACTTTTCAAAAGACAAAAACATCTTTGTATACATTCAAACAAGAATCATTACAAAGGTTGCCACAACGATGGCCTCTTTTCAAAAACATCTTTCAAAATCACACACAAAGCACCATTTCAAACAATTGAAGAGCACCATTTCAAACAATAGAAATGCAAAGCAAGTGATCAAAGCAAGTAACTAAGAGCCCATGGATAACCATGGATAGAAAGGGTGCTAATACCTTCCCTTTCTATAATCTACTCCCCGAATCCAATAAAACATCTCAAAGGTCTTTCCTGTGCTTTTTGACCTTTCTTTAGGATAAAATAAAAAGTCGGTGGCGACTCTTGCTAAACCGAAACATTTGCAAACACAAACGCAAAATCCCAAGTCAGTTCTCCCATCGTATCGCACTGTTGTTTAAAAAACCAAAACTCCTCAATCTGCAGCCTGCATCTCAAGCTCAACAAACATACAGTACAGGCCAAAACACAACGAACCTGCAAGCCAAACTCACAAATCTGCAAAACTGCATCTCAAAAAACCCAACCAAAACTATCACCAACAAGTTTCAAACCAACAAAGAACAAGCAAGTTTCAGAGGTTTGTTAACTCATCATCAACCTCAAAACAAGGAGAAAAGAAAAGGTTTTCAGGAACTTCAATAAAATATCATCATCATTAATATTCAAGTGTTTCAGAGTACATTCATCATCAACAAAAATCCAGCAAAGCTAAGCTTCAGTTTGTGTCCATCAACAAAAGTCAGAAACACACGATTCAGAAGCAAAACACAATAGTTTCAGATTATTCATCATCAAACGAAAATCAAGCAAAGCTAAGTTCCAGTTTGTGTCCATCAACAAAAGTCAGAAACACACATTCAGAAACAACAAAAATCTCAGGGCATCATCATCGACATCAAATAATCAATAAGAAAGAGGAAGAAATCCAGAAGCAAAATCATCAAACACTCAGAGGAAGAGAATCAACAAAAGCCAACAACAATAGTTCTCAGAACAAACTCATCATCAAACGTTCAAAAAGAAGTCAAAGAAACAGAGATACCAGAAGCAAGCAACCATTCATCTCCATCTCCCGCTCCGGCCACCAAGAGCGTCGTCGGTCCAACCCTCCCTCCATATTTTCCATAAACGAAGCACCAAGGTATAGTTTCCTTTTCCTCAATTTTTCTGCATCACTCATGAAGCATCAAAGAATCAAAACATGCAAATAATAAACGTACAAGAATCATACAAATGTAAACTGTAAAAACCACGTTCAAAATAAAAACCGTACCTTTCAAACCATCGCCTTGGACCGTCATGGAGAGGAGAGGGCGAAGGTGGCGCTCTGGCAACTTGGAGCTTGGAGGAAGGATCAATGCTTCGCCTGAGAGAGATGAGAGAAACGGAGAAGAGATGAGAGAAGCGGCGCCGCTTAGGCCAAAATTGCAAACCCTAAATTCTGAGTACACCAAACATCAACCCTAACGAAACGTTGTACACTTCAGTTGGGCCTTCGCCCCAAATAATATGCTAAGCCCATAATACTTCTGCTAAGAACGCCCCCCCCCCCCCCCCCCCCCCCCCCCCTTTCTTCTTCCTAATTCTTATTATTCATCATTTTTCATTTGGGCCATAAAATCCCAAGGCCCATCATCTTTTCTAATTAATCTATTACTTTCTTTCTTTTTTTTATTTTCATTTTTAATAACTTATTTTCTTTTCTTTGTTAATAACAAAACCAAAATATATTAAAATTTTGTTTTAATTTTCTTAATTTAGTTTTCTTTTTTTTAATGATTATTACATTTAATAAAATACAATAATAATAAAGATTTTATTTTTGTTTTCTTTAAAAAAATACAAAAATGATAGAAACTTTAATTTAAATAATTTTTCTTTCTTTAAAGCTTTTCTTTTCATAATTAATAAAAACACAAAAAAATAATAATACATAATCTTCATTAGGTTAAATTTTGTTTGTTCATTTGTGAATAAATACATGCATCCCATATTTCTTTGATCTTCCTTATTTTATAACTTGTCATAATTTTTACATTGGATTGCGACAATTCAATTTGGTTGTAACACATATTTGGACATTGTTATTCTGATAAGACTCATCCCTATTTGTAAATAATTTGTACCCCCATCCATGGATACTCATTTGTAATAACTTAGACTTTAAATTCCCGCAATTTATTGCTTTCAATATATTGTATAGTAACTAGGGTTTGTATATGAAGATTCAAAATCAATCACTAGATGACCTAATACAAGATAAATACATGAAAATCAATACACAATGCACACTTGCACCTCTAGGGTAACCTCGCTTGTTGCCTCGGAAAATGCAATCATGTCCCTCGAGTATGAGACACTCTAGCAAATGCCCATTCAATAAACAAAGATCGTAGTCCCTCGATGACCCTCGATGTTGCCTTCAATAAAAGGATCTCGTCCCTTACAAAATTGCTAGAGCGTCTCACAAGTTGCTTTCAATGATTGTATATGATGACCCGCGTTTGTCCCGTTTAACATCCTAACACAAGGTTGTTCATCAAATACAATGGTGAAACAACATTGTTAAAAAGGGTTAAAAACATAAGAAAAATCTATGAGTAAAATAGGGTAGACAACTCTTAGTTACTTGATCAAAAACTTACAAAACATCCTTGCCATTTTTCAAATACACTTCACAACACAACTTCAAAACAATTTCAAAACAACTTTCAAAACATTGAAATATCTTTTCAAAAAGACACACACCTTTGTATATATTCAAACAAGAATCATTACAGAGGTTGCCTAGACAAGGCTTTTTTTTCAAAGCATTTTCAAAAACCACACACAAAGCACCATTTCAAACAATTGAAAAGCAAAGGCAAGTGATCTAAACAAGTAACTAAGAGCCCATAGATAACCATGGATAGAAAGGGTGCTAATACCTTCCGTTTCTATAATCTACTCCCCGAACCCAAGAAAACATCTCAAAGGTCTTTCCTGTGCTTTTTGACCTTTCCTTAGGATAAAATAAAAAGTCGCTGGCGACTCTTGCTAAACCGAACAAGTGCGAAAACAAACGCAAAACCCCAAGTCAGTTCTCCCACCGTATCACAGAACTGGCGACTCTGCTGGGGAAATTATTTCTAAAAGTGGGGTTACCTTAGGGTTTAGATCACCTTTACATGCTTACCTTGATTGATTTGATTGATTTACTTTTTGGTTCCTTGTTTGGGTTTGTTTTAAATCCTACACCCGGATTTAGGTGCACCTTTTAGGTAAGTAGCAATAAATTGTGAGGGAACTGTGCGGGGTATACCGACATGGTTGAAGCAGTAGCTACGTTAGTATGACATATTTGTGGGTACCGGTAGCCTTTGAGTCAATCAAAGAGAATACGGGGCCGCTGAGTGATGTCATGAAGCACTAACGAACTCTTAGAACCTTACTTGACCATCTTGGCCTTATTATGGGTAGTGAGATGACCGGCTTTGGTGCAGTCCGAAGTTGGTAGATACTCGATACTACACTCATTGAGGTTTGTTTTCTTGGAATATTTTGGTCGCCAGTTAAGTGGCTAAACCAAAACAATGAACACAGAAAATAATCCAGTGATATTGAGCTCCTTAGAACCCGATTACTATTTCTAGGACAGGTTGAGCCAACTAACTTCAAGAGGGTACTTACCTACAAACCCCATGCAAGCCTAAACCTAAGGACTTTTCTGCTTTGTGTGAATGTGAATGTCTGTATATACACTTTCTTACTTTTGCATACCTGTACATAACATCATAACATCATACCATAGCATTTTCAATAACCATTTCAAGGATCTCAAGGGTCTTTGATGCAGGGTCACGTTGAACCAGACGTCTACCGAAGGGCAAGAGGTTTCATTTTCCTCTAAACAAACGCTGTCAAAAATCAAAGTGCAACAACTTGAACCGGGGGCTATGACCCACTTGACATGGTGAGCTTGATTCTCGTGGAAAGACATTCACCGATACAAAGTTCCCCAATCAAAGATGTTGATCGAAGTTCAATCTCTAACATTTTCTTATGTTTACCCCGAGAGATTCTTGAAAACATGCATCCACATATCATGCATTGTATCATAACAGGTTTTCCCTTTCAGGTATCCTTATTCTCCTACTGTTTATTTCAGTAGAGATGGCTCTAGAGAGAACTGTCGAAGATATCCAGGCTCAAAACGCTCAACTTCAAGAAATGTTCTTGAACCTATCCCAGGGGCAAGAAGAGGTGAAAGCTCTCCTCACAAGGGGCATGGTCCTAGGGAATTCAGGCTGCATCAGGAATGACCAATTGGAAGGACTACAGATTGAGCTGGCAACAATGAAGATCCAGATGATGGGACAATAGGCGGTCCAGATGGCTCTCATTCAAGACCTGGCTCAAAGACAAGAAGAGCTCAGGGTTCTCGTCAACAAACTGCTTCAAGATAACCAAATGGGGCAAACAACTAGGGTTGAAGATCAAGTTATCATTCAACCTCCTTTGAGACAAGAAGACAAGGGAAAAGCCCCTCAACTTGCTTCAGGGTCACAAGCCCCACAACAATTGCACCAGCGTCAACGGGGTAATCGGCAAAAGCAAAATACGTCTGGAAGACAGTTCACTGAGACCGACATACCATCATCTCTAATACTGGAACGCTTGTTGGAGGTCAATCTAACTGCTTTAAGCGATCCTATTCGGAAGCTCAATACTTTTGCTCCTAACTATCACCCCGACGCATTTTGTGTATACCACTCCTATAGTCCTGGACATGACACCGACGACAGTTGGGCTTTGAAAAACAAAATTCAAGATTTGATTGACAATAGAGTGCTGAAATTCATGCCGGATGGCGAGATGAAAATTTTCCGCTGAGGGTTCTCCACCTGAAATGACAAGTTCGAACTAAGAGACTTTTGTTTCATTTGAATTTTCAAGTTGTAATTTCTTTTGTTATTCAAACAATTATCTGTTGATGTCAAACTCTGTTTCATTAATGCATTGCATATGTTTGTTATTCTTGAATTATGCTTCCTAATTTCTTCATGATATTTAACTCTTGATAAAAGTTACAAGTCTTTAGAGGGAGGATGACGAAACAATACCATAATCTCATACAATATGCTTTTGGACAGACCTTGCTGACGATGTACAAGCGTTTCTTTCAAATCCTAAACACTGGAGTTATAAGGAAGATAATCCCTAGTCAACCCCTTCGAGCCAAAGAAGTAGAAGTTTTCTGTTTTAAACACAAATTTAAACCTTTGATTAAACCCGGGGCATCGTAGTCTCTCAGTTAATTCAAAAAATGCGCATTGAAGTCGCAAACTCTCAGTTTGTAATACAATGAATGACGTCAAAAACATTCCTTGGGAATCAAAAGACAGTGATGGTTCTTTATCTCATAGGCAGTCATCATCTCTCAAAAGAGAAAAGCCCACTGAGCCAAAAAACCTATAAAGGAGGCTTAAGAAAGCTGGGGCATCCCGCTGACTGTAATCTCGAAAACAAGAACAGTCAGGCAAAAATTAGGGATAATGAATCAAAAGAAAGAGGTCATTACAAATCCTCAACAACATGAAAAAATGTTGCAAAAATGACTGCCTTCCATAAAATTCAACTGGTGTGAACCATCACCAAAACGTCATTCCAAACTCGAATAGAGTTCAACGCACAATTAACTGAGTTTAGAATCAAAGAACATCATGAAGAGCGGGTGGGTACAAATATACTTTGAGCCTTTATCCTTTGTTTCTTAAACCGTGAACCAAGCCATGTTATAACCCTTCAAAAGTCCTAATTGAAGCATGGGTTAGTTCGAAAGCATACTGTTACAAAAGGTATCCTGACTCCTGTAAGGCTTTGCCCTAAATCTTGTGTTGAATTTGTCTTATAAAAAGTTTTCTGCTAAAAAACGCATTTTTTCAAAACTTCGAGACAAGCATAAACTTTGCATTACTTGAATATCGTTGTTTGCACATGTTTATTTGTTTGACAGCGAAGAGATTCACACTGAATGTTCGGATGAACGAAAGCTCTCTCAGTGAATAAAATCACTTCAAGTAGGATGACACTCCCATTGCAAAAATCTCCCATCAACAAAAGGGGACTTGATATGGTATTGTCCATTAAACCTGGGGCAGTCCAGTCAATATTTCATAAATCTTTCAAAATCCATTAAACCTGGGGCAGTCCAGTCAAGATTTCAAGAAATCTCTCAAATTGCAGATTAACCTGGGGCAAGTCTCTCTCACCATCACTTGGGGCATTTAAACGTCAATCTCATCAAAGGGTTACGTACAGTCCAAGTTTCCTGGCAGTGCCACAAGCATTTGATACTAGGGGCAATGACAAATCTCTCTGAAATCTTTTTGAAAAGAAATTCAAGCGTCCTCGAGAAGTTCATCACCTCTCTAGCAGACTAGCAGTCATGGGTTTATTTCCCCAACATTTGTCAAGGATTTATTCTCCGAAACAAATTACATTTCAACAACATTCATAACATACACAGATTGATTGGCACGTAAAGATTCCTTCATCACCTGTTGGAAGTTACAGTCGTCAAAGATTCCTTCATCACATGTCGGAAGTTACGGTCATTGAAGATTCCTTCACCGCCTGTTGGAGTTACAGTCGTCAAAGTTTCCTCCATCATCCGTTTGAATCAAAGTTAATACAGGACCCTCTCTGTTTTGGTCAGATCGACACTAAGATCTCCCTGTTTTCTTATGCCAGTGGAAGACATTCTGGGTTTTTGATGTTTCAGATAAATCTCTCAGCGATTTATTCTGATTATCTTCAATACCAGAGATGAAGAATCCAACTTTTTTCTCCTTCATCAGCTCAGGATTTATTTTCCCCAGCGAAAGGTCGTCTTGAAAAACATTACACCTCCGTGCATCAGGACATCATGCAACGCGATCTCATTTATTTTGAGAACATTATTGTTTGATATATGCCACTAACCTTTTCTTTTTAGGAAGGATCCTCACAAAAAATTTTTTTCCAAGCGACAAAACTTTTACTTCAGTTGAATTACGGACGAGTTCTTAAATCTCAGCAAAGTATTTCCTCAATTGAATTACGGGCAGGTTCCTAAATCTCAGCATGGAGGTTTTCTCAGTCGAATCATGGGCAGGTTCCTAAATCTCGACAAAACTTTTACTTTAGTTAAATTACGGACGATTTCCTAAATTTCAACAGAAACAACCCACCAGCAGAATAATGGACAAATAAAGCTCCTAAAATTATGTTTCTCTCAAGAATGAAGATTCTCATCCTTGAAACCTCAAGAGATTTGTATACTCCCAAGCTCCTGATACCGTTAACATAATGAAGATTCTCATCCTTGAAACCTCAAGAGATTGGTATACTCCCAAGCTCCTGATACCATTAACAGAATAAAGATTCTCATCCTTGAAACCTCAAGAGATTGGTATACTCCCAAGCTCCTGATACCGTTAACAGAATGAAGATTCTCATCCTTGAAACCTCAAGAGATTGGTATACTCCCAAGCTCCTGATACCATTAACAGAATGAAGATTCTCATCCTTGAAACCTCAAGAGATTGGTATACTCCCAAGCTCCTGATACCATTAACAGAATGAAGATTCTCATCCTTGAAACCTCAAGAGATTGGTATACTTCCAAGCTCCTGATACCGTTAACCGAATGAAGGTTCTCATCCTTGAAACCTCAAGAGATTGGTATACTCCCAAGCTCCTGATACCGTTAACAGAATGAAGATTCTCATCCTTGAAACCTTAAGAGATTGGTATACTCCCAAGCTCCTGATACCGTTAACAGAATGAAGATTCTCATCCTTGAAACCTCAAGAGATTGGTATACTTCCAAGCTCCTGATACCATTAACAGAATGAAGATTCTCATCCTTGAAACCTCAAGAGATTGGTATACTCCCAAGCTTCTGATACCATTAACAGAATGAAGATTCTCATCCTTGAAACCTCAAGAGATTGGTATACTCCTAAACTCCTGATATCGTTAACAGAATGAAGATTCTCATCCTTAAAACCTCAGAAGATTGGTATACTCCCAAGCCCCTGATACCCACCAACAGAATAACGGACAACTGAAGCTCTTAAAAATTTGTTTCTCTCAAGAATGAAGATTCTCATTCTTGAAACCCCAATAGATCGGCATACTACCAACCTCCTGATATTCCCGACAGAAGGAAGATTCTCATTGTCAAAGTGGTATAACATCTGAATTTCTGATATTCCCGACAGAATGAAGATTCTCATTCCCAAAGTGGCGTACAACCTAAACCTGAACTTCTTCCAGACATGAATAAGCTTTTCCCAGAGTCCTGAGTTTTTACTTTCCAACAGGATAGCCACTCTGCAACAGTATGGCTATTCCCCACATAGTTCTTACTCCCCAATAAAATCAAGACTCTCATCCTTGATTCTCCGGAGCTTTCTTTACCCTCAGCATAATTTGTCGGAGTTTTTAATCTCCTGCAGATCGAAGATTCTTGTTCTTGTCTCCTCAACACCAATTCCCCAAGCAGAATGACGACTCTCATTCTCAATTCCTCACAGAGTTTTCAGATATTCCCCAGTGAAGATCTCCTCAAAACAGGAATCCCCAGTAGATTGGCATACAACCCAAACTCCTGATTTCCCCAACAGTGGTCCCAGGACTTCTCGTTTTCAATGATCAAAGGATTTTCAATCCCCGACAGCAGTCAAGGATCTACTTTCCCCGACGACGGTCAAAGATTTTATTATCTCCAACTATCCAGGATTTATCTTCCTCAGCAAGACGCCTAATCAGCTTATAGGCACATTCATTACATTCATATATCATAAGCATTGATATAACACATACATTGCAGCATACAACATAACTTTGTGTTTCAGCTAATATTTTACCCTTCGCATGATAAGTTTAGCAAGTTTCAAACTTCAACCACTGAAACAGTTTAAGGAAGCTCTAAACACGGATGCTAATCTATTGCTTATTCAGACCCCCAGCTCAGAGATGTTCCAAACACGGATACCTTTCTGATACTCATTCTTTCACCTACAACATACAGTTCAACAAACATTCTCGGATGGCATCTTTAAGCCCATCTCAGACAAGATTCTGTCACATCTCCAAATGGCATCTTTAAGCCCATTCCCTCAACTATGCTTTGACGAGTGCAAATTTATGGGCACTCTAGTGTCCAATCATCTTTTACCTTTGAGTCGCGAAAGGCAAACTCGCCAATCTAACTCTTCAGGTTCAAGAAGATTGAACAGGGGTAACTGTTGTACCCCAAAATTTTCCCTCCCTTTTTCACAAGAAATCACAACCCCAGGGTTTTCTCTGATTTTTCAGATTGGCTCGAGAATCGGTCAAACAGATTTTTCTTTATCAGTCAATCCAGAATTAGGGTTTTCACTGATTTTGTTGAGATTGACTCAAGAATCGGTCAAACAGACTTTTCTTTATCAGTCAATCCAGAATTAGGGTTTTCACTGATTTTGTTGAGATTGGCTCAAGAATCGGTTAAACAGACTTTTCTTTATCAGTCAATCCAGAATTAGGGTTTTCACTAATTTTGTTGAGATTGACTCAAGAATCGGTCAAACAGACTTTTCTTTATCAGTCAATCCAGAATTAGGGTTTTCACTGATTTTGTTGAGATTGACTCAGGAATTGATCAAGAAGATTTTTCTTTGGCAGTAATCCAGGATTAGGGTTTTTCTCTCACATCTCTCAGAAGAGATTGAATCATCAGAAATTGCTTGTTCAAATTTACCGCTTGTTTCTCAAAACCTAATTATCTAGGATAAGAGCTGAGACTTTTGTTTGGAACCTTAAGGCATTTGCTTGATCAGTGGAGTGAAAGTTTTATGGAATGCTTGTTTGTTTAACTGTACAACGCATATGTTAAATGGAATACTATGCGTATTGTGATTGATGCAAGGTTACAAGACTGCAAAGTTTGTTGATTATTTATTTTATCTGGATTAAAATTATTGGGATACAGTTCCAATTATTTTGATTTTGAGAGTCTTAAATAATTAAATAAACAATACAGAAAATATGGAAAGAAAGTACAACAATGCAGCAGGATAAACCAAGTTACAAGCAAGAAGGCTTGTCCAAGCCACCATCATTTTCTGGCCAGCAAACTTTTCAGAATTTTAAATATAATAAGTAATTAAAAATACTTATGAAGGGAGAGAGAGAGAGAGAGAGAGAGAGAGAAGACCTAGTGAAAAGAGGTTTGCAGTTTTGGCTAGAGGGTAGGCTATTTTTCAAGACAGCAAAAAGAAAAACAAAAAAATATAAAGACTGTTTTAACAGTCCAGCAAAAAAGGGAGGACATAGAGCCCACAAAAACTTGCTTTCCATACTGCAAACCTGCAGTAAATACAAACAACAACTCACCAAAACTGCAAGTTACAACCCTGGAACCAAAAAAACTGCTAGCCAAAGCTTACAAAAAACACAAGCAAGCCTATATAACTGCAAATTAAACTAACAACTTAACCTACATAACCTTCAAGCCTGCCTGTCCAAAAACAACAACAAACCTGGAAAAAAAACCACTGCAACTTACAAACCTGTACCAACCTGCTTGCTCAAGGCAACAAACCTGTTGGCTCAAGTCAATAAACTTGTTTGCTCAAACTCAAGCCCGCTCAAAAAAAACTCAAACACTCAAAACCAAAACTACTCAAACAAACAGCCTACAAGCTCAACTCTCAGGCCAAGCCCAAACCTGCCTTACAAATTGCAAACTTGCTATCAAAGCAAAAACTGCATAAAACTGTTGTCAAGCCTGCATAAAGGCCAAACCAAAATCAAAAACCTGCTTCCCACATCAAGCAAGCCAAAACTTGCAAACCTGCATTACAAGTCTGCAAAACTAACAGCAAGCCTGCCTTACAAATTGCAAACCTGCTATCAAGGCACAAATTGCAAAAAACTGCTGTTTAAAAAACCAAAACTCCCCAATCTGCAGCCTGCATCTCAAGCTCAACAAACATACAGTACAGGCCAAAACACAACGAACCTGCAAGCCAAACTCACAAATCTGCAAAACTGCATCTCAAAAAACCCAACCAAAACTATCACCAACAAGTTTCAAACCAACAAAGAACAAGCAAGTTTCAGAGGTTTGTTAACTCATCATCAACCTCAAAACAAGGAGAAAAGAAAAGGTTTTCCGGAACTTCAATAAAATATCATCATCATTAATATTCAAGTGTTTCAGAGTACATTCATCATCAACAAAAATCCAACAAAGCTAAGCTTCAGTTTGTGTCCATCAACAAAAGTCAGAAACACACGATTCAGAAGCAAAACACAATAGTTTTAGATTATTCATCATCAAACGAAAATCAAGCAAAGCTAAGTTCCAGTTTGTGTCCATCAACAAAAGTCAGAAACACACATTCAGAAACAACAAAAATCTCAGGGCATCATCATCGACATCAAATAATCAAGAAGAAAGAGGAAGAAATCCAGAAGCAAAATCATCAAACACTCAGAGGAAGAGAATCAACAAAAGCCAACAACAATAGTTCTCAGAACAAACTTATCATCAAACGTTCAAAAAGAAGTCAAAGAAACAGAGATACCAGAAGCAAGCAACCATTCATCTCCATCTCCCGCTCCGGCCACCAAGAGCGCCGTCGGTCCAACCCTCCCTCCATCATTTCCAGAAATGAAGCACCAAGGTATAGTTTCCTTTTCCTCAATTTTTCTGCATCTCACGCATGAAGCATCAAAGAATCAAAACATGCAAACAATAAACGTACAAGAATCATACAAATGTAAATTGTAAAAAACGCGTTCAAAATAAAAAAACGTACCTTTCAAACCATCTCCTTGGACCGTCGTGGAGAGGAGAGGGCGAAGGTGGCGCTCTGGCAACTTGGAGCTTGGAGGAAGGATCAATGCTTCGCCTGAGAGAGATGAGAGAAACGGAGAAGAGATGAGAGAAGCGGCGCCGCTGAGGCCAAAATTGCAAACCCTAAATTCTGAGTACACCAAACATCAACCCTAACGAAACGTTGTACACTTCAGTTGGGCCTTCGCCTCAAACAATATGCTAAGCCCAGAATACTTCTGCTAAGAACGCCCCCCCCCCCCCCCCCCCCTTTTCTTCTTCTTAATTCTTATTCTTCATCATTTTTCATTTGGGCCATAAAATCCCAAGGCCCATCATCTTTTGTAATTAATCTATTACTTTCTTTCTTTTCTTTTTTTATTTTCATTTTTAATAACTTATTTTCTTTTCTTTGTTAATAATAAAACCAAAATATATTAAAATTTTGTTTTAATTTTCTTAATTTAGTTTTCTTTTTTTTAATGATTATTACATTTAATAAAATACAATAATAATAAAGAATTTATTTTTGTTTTCTTTAAAAAATACAAAAATGATAGAAACTTTAATTTAAATAATTTTTCTTTCTTTAAAAAAAATAAATACATAATCTTCATTAGGTTAAATTTTGTTTGTTCATTGAATAAATACATGCATCCCATATTTCTTTTCATAATTAATAAAAACACAAAAAAATAATAATACATAATCTTCATTAGCTTAAATTTTGTTTGTTCATTTGTGAATAAATACATGCATCCCATATTTCTTTGATCTTCCTTATTTTATAACTTGTCATAATTTTTACATTGGATTGCGACAGTTCAATTTGATTGTAACACATATTTGGACATTGTTATTCTGATAAGACTCATCCCCATTTGTAAATAATTTGTACCCCCATCCCTGGATACTCATTTGTAATAACTTAGACTTTAAATTCCTGCAATTTATTGCTTTCAATATACTGTATAGTAACTAGGGTTTGTATGCGAAGATTCAAAATCAATCGCTAGATGACCTAATACAAGATAAATGCATGAAAATCAATACACAATGCACACTTGCACCTCTAGGGTAACCTCACTTGTTGCCTCGGAAAATGCAATCATGTCCCTCGAGTATGAGACACTCTAGCAAATGCCCATTCAATAAACAAAGATCGTAGTCCCTCGATGACCCTCGATGTTGCCTTCAATAAAATGATCTTGTCCCTTACAAAATTGCTAGAGCGTCTCACAAGTTGCTTTTAATGATTGTATACGATGACCCGCGCCTGTCCCGTTTAACATCCTAACACAAGGTTGTTCATCAAATATAATGGTGAAACAACATTGTTAAAAAGGGTTAAAAACATAAGAAAAATCTTTGAGTAAAATAGGGTAGACAACTCTTAGTTACTTGATCAAAAACTTACAAAACATCCTTGCCATTTTTCAAATACACTTCACAACACAACTTCAAAACAATTTCAAAACAACTTTCAAAACATTGAAATATATTTTTAAAAAGACACACACCTTTGTATATATTCAAACAAGAATCATTACAAAGGTTGCCTAGACAAGGCTTCTTTTTCAAAGCATTTTCAAAAACCGCATACAAAGCACCATTTCAAACAATTGAAAAGCAAAGGCAAGTGATCTAAACAAGTAACTAAGATCCCATGGATAACCATGGATAAAAAGGGTGCTAATACCTTCCCTTTCTATAATCTACTCCCTGAACCCAAGAAAACATCTCAAAGGTCTTTCCTGTGCTTTTTGACCTTTCCTTAGGATAAAATAAAAAGTCGGTGACGACTCTTGCTAAATCGAACAAGTGCGAAAACAAACACAAAATCCCAAGTCAGTTATCCCACCGTATCACAATATGCAAGCATTGTACAAGGCATAACACGTTTGGCTTGAACCTAAAACACTCTCAAACTGAAAAACACCACAAAACTGCCCAAGCTCACAGTTTCTGCAAAATCTCAGCCAACTCTCATTTGGCTCGTGCGTTTTGTGTTCCATTGATTCAAACATCTTATACACTTGATACCAAGTCAATCCAAGCCATCACCCTGGTTCTGTAACCTCTGTTTCACCATTTTCTATTTTCAATTTGGAAGCTTGCAGTTGGACTTGGTCAGAGAGTTCCAACCATCCCCAGAGCCATATAAGCATTGGAATAGGTTCAGAGAAGTTAAAGGAAGCTTAAACAATCATCAGGCCTCCATTAAAGTCCCTACATTATCCTGCACGATTCCAGTTGAAGAAGGTATTTTTTTAAACTCTATCTCTGTATATAGACAACTTCAAGCCATGATTTGTGAAGAAAAAATGTAGCTCTCATCATAACGAAGTTGTACATATCATTACTTTTTATTTACATTACTTGTGCTAAGAGAATTTGAAGTTTGAAACCTCTGAAATTTTTAGGTCACGATTTGGGGATTCCAAAATTCTCTTTGATCTTTAATAGTTAGGTTACATAATTTATATGGTTGAAATCGTGAGCTCAAATGCCACATTTTTCATGTTATGAGTTTTTGTTTTTATGCAAGCATAAGCAAGATACAGGTTTGATCTGGAAGCGTGAAGAAGAGAACGAAGGACATGGATGAAGTCTGGTTCTGGGCTTTTTGTTGCCTTGGCCTTTTTGTTTTTTCTATTTGCACCCCCTGACTTGCTATTGCACCCCCCTGGCTGACTTTTTATATTTTTGTATTTTTTTTCATATTTTCATATTTAATACTTTTATTTATTTTTTCTGAATGATAAAAAATCCTAAAAATAATTTATTTATTTTTACACTTTTTATTTTATTTTATTTATTATCTTCTCACATAAAAAATTAATTTATTTTGATAGAATAGAATTTATTTTCTTAAATAACTTGTAAATAATCAAATATACTTGATATTTTTATTATACATTTTTATACTCATAAATACTTATTTTTTGTACATATTTAATTTTTAGTATTTAGACATAATATTATTTTTTATTTTTTATACAAAAAAATACACAAAATAACAATATAGAATATTATTTTCTTTGAATAAAAACTAGGGTTTAATCCCCTTCCAAAAATAAATATTATTTTTCCTTTTTTTTAGGTTTAAATTAAATATCGTTCATACAAAAATAAGACATAAAAAATCTTTTCTTTTACATACATATTGCATTGCATTTTAAATATTTATCTTATATTTATTTAACTCGCGCATATTCGATTTGGTTGTAATAATATATTTAACTTTATATTTGTGCAAATCCCCATTCAAACTTATACTCCCCCCTCCCATAAAATTGTTGTAATAACTTAGTATATTTACATTACACAATTTATCGCTTTATATACCATGATTAGTAATTAGGGTTTGCATGACAAGAACAAAAACAAAGCAAAATAGAAAACCCTAAATACAAGACAAAAGCATGAAAATGATACACTTTGCACACAAACGCCCTTAGGATTTCTCCCACTTGGTTGCCTAAAATAAAATGGCCATGTTACGCATGCGAAGTATCTTGGCAAAACAAAACAAATATAAGATCATAGTCCCTCGATGACGCTATTCAAAAGTTGCCTAAACAAAATGATCTTGGTCCCTCAAAAATACTAAGATACTTGGCAACATTGCTATCATGGTTATACGATGACCCACGCCCGTCCCGTTCACATCTAAAGATAGGGTTGCTTACCAAATCAATGATAAGTCAACAATGTCAAAGGAATAAAAATGCACAAGAAAAACATTTGAGTAGGTAGATAGCTTCTAAGTTACTTGCTCCATTTCAAACAGCAATCCTTGCTATTTTCAAAAACACACACACACATTTCAAAACATCTTACAAAACATCTTACAAAACATTGAAATATTTTCAAAAGACAAACATCTTTGTATACATTCTTACGAACGAGAATCATTACAAAGATTGCCTAAACAAATGGCCTATTTTCAAAATACTTTCAAAACCACACCAAACACCATTTCAAACAAAGCAAAGCAAGTGATCTAAGCAAGTAACTAAGAGCCCATGGAAAACCATGGATGAAAAGGGTGCTAACACCTTCCCTTTTCATAATCTACCCCCCAAACTCAAGAAAACATCTCAAAGGTCTTTCCTGTGCTTTTTCACCTTTTCTTTTGGATAAAAGAAAAGTCAGTGACGACTCTTGCTAACCGCGACATTTGCGACAAAACGCAAAACTTCAAGTCAGTTCTCCCACTATATCACAAATATTATGAGCTTGCCTGAACCGTCAAAAACCGTCAAATAAAGGTGATACCGGAACATAATCAATATTTCTTAAAGTACCAGCCCTGACACTCCATTCAATATGCATATAAGCAATTTCAACTTCATTCAAAATTCACCAATACAATTGAAACAATATTAACACACCGATGTTCAAGCGGTGCATAATAAATTAGGAATAGGCAGAGAAAGAGAAAAGACAAAGAAAGATCATCAAGTAGAAATGAAGTTTAAATCTACATTTTGTTAAACATTTTAAAAGATGAAATATTGAAGATAATAAGAGTAAATCTATGACTAGCAGGCTTACTGTTGCCAACATTCCCAAATTATTCTTGCTACTAGAGGATTAACTTTCTTAGGAATTTCAAGGCGGTGATTTTGAACACTTGATGTACCAACAACTTGCATATGATTCATTCCAGTCCATGGCAACTTTAGAGTGGAAGGCTCTTATAGGATGACACTGAAACTATAAACATCACACCTATGCATTTGAAATGATAATTAACAGAGTTATGCTCAAGAGACACAACTATTAATGTAATTTAGTATATAAATGACTCTAGATGTTTAGAAATTTTGGTATCATCCTTCTCAAACGACAATCACATTGTCTACGAAGCATTAAACATTTTATCATGAAAAACATGGAAAAATGAAATTCCATACTTATTTAAGAATATTGAGTCCAGACAAATATTGATAACCTAATTTAGAATAGAATCAGAATAACGTCTGCCCAAATGGAGAGTCCTTTTAAAGGAGCTTTGTTGATACCATATGCTCTTTCCTGCAAAATATTTAAAAAATCTTTTACAATCACAGCTCAATGCCTGATAGTCAGATAAATACAAAGAAAGAATGATATACGGTTAAATATGACATATGTTGGATGATCCAAAGCCACATCTATCTAGAATACTGATTGATATGCCAGTACGTATTTTTCCAACAACAAGTGATTTATTTATTTGTTAAACCAACCAATCAAAAATGCATGAATATATAGACTTTGCCAAAACATCTCTTGTGTCAATTGCCTATAAGACAAAATAAAATATGTTAGATATTGACAAAGATTATATCCATCATTTTGCTTTTATTTCATTTGGCAATTTACAAAAAGGGGTTGAGGTTTAATCACTCTATTTGATAGTCTAAACACTATTTGGTGACCATCACAACACGATATCATGACTTAGAATATAAAATTTAGAATATATAAAGCTATAAACTGTCACCCTCCCAACCCAAAACATATGTTAAGTTGTTCAGTATTCAAACTCTCAAAGGTAGCCATAATATATTTTTTTTTGTAAGTATAATCAGTTATTTTAAAATTATTCAAAGTATTGAAGCTCATTTATACAAAACTTTAGAACAAAATCACACAAGCTAAAAATTGGTACAAATGCACATAATAATAATCAATCACTCATAGTATGTTCGATTCTAAAGGCCCGAAAGAGATATTACCACTTTGAAGGTTTGAAGGGCCACTTTCGAATACTGTCGAATCTAGTGAGTATTCCACTTCCAAGTTGTAAATATCTAATAACCATAAGAAAGCTTAGAATAACATATCACTATATAATTTAAATTTCAACTCAAAAATTAAAAAAGAAAAGTGAAGAAGAATAGAAAATAACCTACCATGAGAGTGACAATGAAAGCTTCACTTTATCGATGAATGTGTGCATCAAATCAATAAACACTCATTTAGAAATTGGATTTGAAACAAAGAAAAATTAGGATTTCAAAGGAAATTTGAAATTTCACAAATCTATAAGCACAACTGAACATTTTAAGGAAGAAGATGACTTACCCATGAGACTAAAGACTACCACCGCAATTGTAGGGTCTTCGACACAATGGTTATGTTTCCAGAAAATTTTTATTAGCAAAAACCTCCTTAAGAAATTTAAGCAAATGTCAAAAAACTATTACAAAAGAATATAATATCTTAAGAGAAAGTTGCTGCAAAGGGAGACAAGAGAAAGAACACCAGATCCACTTTGTGCGTTATGGTATAGATTCGGTTTTGGAAGAGACAGTGGAAGTGGGATTTTCAGTTTAATGGTTGTGTGTGAGTGAAGATGAAAGTCAATTTTGTTGATGTTTCACGGCTGAACCATACTGAAAGGTTGTTATCGGCGGTGGAAATTTAAGGTTAGGGAAAAAGAGGGAGAAGAGAGTCTACGGGAGATAGAGAGAGAGAGAAAAAACAATGTTATGAGAAAGAGAAGGTATCTCAATTGAATGTAAGGTTGAGTTAGAGGGAAAAATGTATTTTAATTTAGACTAATGAAAATAAAACACTTAATGCAAAAAGTGTGATTTAACTTCAAATTTACAGCTCATTTAAAGAAATACGAAATTGTCCTTTTGATTTTATAAATTGTTTTTGTGCAAGGGTAATTACGGTAGTTTGGGCAATACATTAGTAAATATTAGATACTTGATTCATTGACACTTGATTTTCTTCACTCTCTTAAAATACCCTAAAATCTTCATTTTTCATTTCCCAAATTTCGAATCTACCCCCTCTCTCTCTCCTCATGGACCCATCCTCGATCTCTTCACCTTCAACTCCGGCTCCCAACGCCGTCCCCTTCGCCGTTGAACCAAACAACCACCTTCCATCTCCGTCGTTAAACCACCCTCCCTACGCTGAGGTAACTATCATCTTTCTCTCTAGATTCTAACTTTCTTGATGATTATTCAGAATCTTTATTTGTTTTTGTTGTTATGTAGATGATTTACACTGCTATCGAAGCTTTGAAGGAGAAGAACGGTTCAAGCAAAAGGGCAATATCGAAATACATAGAGCAAGTTTACAGTCACCAGCTTCCACCGCCGGAATCACACTCCAACTTGTTGACTCATCACTTGAAGCGTTTGAAATCCGATGGATTACTTCAAACCATCAAGAATTCCTATATTATCCCTAGATCTGCTCCTCCACATGCTGCAACTGAACCACCGTCAACCGCAGCCGCTTCACCGTCTCAGCCTTCAAAACCCCGCGGCCGACCAAGAAAATCCGTAACCCCAACCCCAGCTCAAGCCCAGAATAACTTTACTCCTCAGCCGCTTCCTGTTGTTGTTGCTAATAATGACAACAATAACTCTCCGTTGCAGAATGCTGAGCCTGTTTGGGCTGCGCTTGGCCTTTCTGATGAGCCGTTGGATGTTCAAGCTGCTGCTACTCCGGCTGAGGGGAGTAAGAGACGTCCTGGACGTCCTCCTGGTTCGAAGAATGTGTCGAAGAATGCAACGGCCCCAAGCCCTAGCCCTAGCCAAAACCCGACTCCGATTGAAGGACAGGTTCCACCCTCTCCGGCCTCTCGCGGAAGAGGACGTCCTCCAGGTTCTAAATCTAAATCGAAGAAGAAACCTGGACGTCCTCCGAAGGTTAAGACTGATTCTCCAACTCCAGCTGCTGCGGCTTCTGATGGGACTAAGAGACGCCCTGGTCGTCCCCCGAAGAATCAGCAGCAGGATCCGACTCCGATACCGTTTGCTACTGAAGTGTCTACCGAAACGCCTCAAGTTGTTGTTCCTGAAGTGACGGTTCCTGTTGCTGCTGTGGAAGGTGGGACTGTTTTGACTCCGAGATCTAGAGGACGGCCTAGGAAGAATCCTGCTGTTGCTGCTGTTCCTGCTGTTCCGGTTTCTGTGGTTGCTGGTGAAGGCAGAGGACGTGGCCGCGGGCGAGGTCGTGGAAGAAGAGGACGCGGTGGCCGTATAGGAAATGCATTTAGAGGGATTACTCTGCGGGCTCCAGGAAAAAGGCCTGTGGGTCGTCCAAAGAAGGTGAACTATTTTTGTGTTTTTATTTATTTTCTGTTGAAATTGATTATTTTGCTATTTTGTTGTGTGTTTTCTGATTTTGCCTTGAAGTTGATAACTTTGTTGTGTGTTTTTCTTGATATGTAGTTTAACTAGTGCTTTTGGATGTACAAGGTTTATGAAATTAATTTTTGTTGTGTAAAGTTTTACTTTTTAAATCTATGTTGGATAGATTGTTTTGGTAGAATTTAATACCAAGTCTGTACTTTTTGACTTTTATTAAGATTTTCCTTCTTGTTGGAGGAAGATTAACTGCAGATGAAAATGGTAAATTCATGTCTTTTTAGGTATATCTATGCATTGTTGCCATATTTTGGATTTTATTATCTTTGAAATGAAATTAGATTATCCTATTCTATGTGTATTTGACTGTCTGGTTATGTATATTGGTGTTTAATTCAACTTATTTTAAATATGATACTGCTCAATGCTATTGCATATGTATGTACGAACATGTATTTGGATTTTATTAATTTTGAAATGAAATTAGTTGTTAATCCTTTTAAAGAAGGGTATTTTAATTGAGTTTGTGTGTGTGTTTATGTTTATAAGTGTTTAATTTGACTCATTTTAAATATTACACTGCTCAATGCATATGTATGTATGAATATAACATTGCAGCTTAATGAACCAAGGTTTTTCAATTTGATTTTTTTTTGATGAACTTTGGTTTTACTGGTGATAATAATAGGTTAATAATTGAGTGATTTTCAGTTTGAAAACTGATAATTTTTTGTTTAAACTACAATTCGTTCTCTAGAACTATTTTGAAATGCATAATTAAATATATTTATTTATGTAATCTGAAGAGGTTTTTTATAATACTGTCACTATTTTTTTAAAGGCTTTGAATTTTATCTTCAAACTGATAATTTACTTGGTATGACTGTTATGACAAGCACACCTTATCATGAGTGAATTATGCAGTTTAATTGTTTTTTTCTGTTAAAAAAGAAAGTGGATTATTTTGGATTATATAAAATGTGTTTGAAAATATTTTATGATTTAAAATATGTTTCTAGGATACCTTGAAGATGGTAATGTCTGGTTTTTGTTAGGTGTGTCTATGCATTGTTTCCATATTTTGAGTTTGGATTTTACTTTATGTGTGTATCTGTTTATGTGTATATAAGTATTTTATTTAACTTTCAAAATAAAATACTGCTCTTTGCCATAACCTGTGGATATATGAACAGAACATTGTAACTTAATCTTGCAAAAAACCCCATTGTAGTTTAGTGTAATGTTTTTTCACTGAATGTTTTTGGCGGTGATAATAATTAGTTATGATTGAATGTTTTGCAGTTGGAAAACTAAGAATTTTACGATTAAACTACAAATTCATTCTGTAAAACTATTTTGAAACGCAAAACTTAACATGTTTAACTTTAGTAGGCTGAAGATATTTTTAAAAATAATATTGTTGTATTTTGAAAGCTGTGTATTTTAATCTTCAAACTGAAAGTTTACTTTGTAGGACTGTTGTTACTTGCAGAATTTAACATAGTGAAATCTGCAGTGATAAAATAGATTTTTTGGTCAAAAATTGATAATGGGTTTTTTCTGGATTATTTTAAATATGTTCAAGTTGTATGAAAATATTTGCATGATTAAACCTTTAATCTAATATACTTTATATAATTATTATTATTTCTGATTGGGTTAAGGTGAATCTTTAATAGTTAGATGTTGTATTTTATTTCAGGTTTTTAATTTATATGAACATTTCTTATTTTAATTTTTAAGACTGCTTTAACATTTCTCACTGCATTGCCAATACAGCATATGAATGGAAAACAATTAATCTTTATGCATGGATAGTTCTTTACAAAACTTAGTTTTTTCTCTTCGATAAATTTTGGTTCAAATGTAATAATACTGTTAATAATTTAAAGTATTTTGTAGTATTATCTGTGACAAAGCTGTGATTTGATATTTAAACTGTTAGTTGATTTTGTAGTTGAAATTTGAATTGATTTACTCTGTTATTGTCATATTTCTTAATTTTTTTTTTTATATCTTAATTTATATTATTCTACTCTGTCTATTCTTATTTTTGGTGGGGTGATAAAGAATTTCTTATATTACAATATTTGTACAAGATGCTTAACATATTTGTTATTTTTGGGTTTGTTGTGTTGTAGTACAATGTTTTGAAATTTGAATTTGAATTTGATTTACTCTGTTATTGTCAAATATCTTCTCTTTTTTGTTTGTTTGTTTTTTTTTTAGTTTTTATTATTCTAATCTGAATATTCTTATTTTTGGCTGGTGATAAACAACTTCTGATATTACAATATTTGTATAAAATGAACTTTGTGGTTTATAGAGAAGCATTTGAAAATTCGATATCTCACCTTTTGTGTAATTTAAAATTGAAATTAAAAAATTTATGAAATACTTGAATACTTAATTATTGTTAAAAGTCCTATCTTCTGTTTTGCTTTCTAAATTTACAGAAATTTATCTTATTTTATAGTCTATATCAGTAGTTTTTCCTTCATTTTTGTGGGATTGTATACGACTTCTACTTTTGTTTGAGTTTACATTTTATTGAATTACTTTATTGCTTTTTATTTTCCTTGTTATAGTTTTATATATCTGGTCCTTCATTGTAACACTCATTTTCACTCTATCTGATTTATTTATCATTTTCCCTTGTGTATAATAAAAGTTTTGGAAATTTAACCGATACTGTTGGAATGATGCTGTGTTTGGGCTAGCATTTATCAATCATTTATGAAATTGTTTTCCGAAAATTGAGTTTGAAGTGAAATAGTTTACGGTTATAATATTCTTATTTTCTTCCTAAACATTTATAAACATTTCATATTTGCATCTTTCATTGCATCAATTTGATTTGACAGGGAACAACACCTGCTACTGCTAGTGGTTCACAAAATGCTGCTAATGAAGTTGATCTCAGAAGGAAACTTGAACACTTTGTAAGCTGAAATAATCTCTGGTTTCAATTATCATCATTTATTTCTATTTATTTTATTTCCTAAGTTCATCTTTAATCCTCTATACATTAATTTCCAGCAAGGAAAAATCAAGGAATCTCTTGCAGTAATCAAACCACATTTTGACCATCAAAGTCCAGTCACTGCACTTGCGGCAATTCAAGAGTTAGAAATTCTCGGAGCCATGGATCTTAGTGAACCACTAAAGGATGAACCACATCCATTGCAGCCAAATGCACCAGCACAAGATCAGCCACTACAAGCGGTGGCACAGCCTCAGGTATTTGCACAATATCCCCCGTTTCAGCAGGATTATCACTATCAGCAGCATCAGTCACAATATCAACCTTAGGAATCAACCTCAGCTAGGAGGAATTACAGTGGCTGGCCATTAATTCATTATGGAGCTAGGAATATTTTATCATGGTCTTTGGATTTGATTATGAACAACTTTGTACAAGTGTGTTTAACAGTTAAACACATGATGAGGTGACAGATTTGTAAAGCGGGTAGGCAGTAGCAGATCTGATTTTTCAGAGTGGAGAAAATGACTATCCATTTTAGTTTGTTGTTGTGTTGCACCAATTTTAGATTTGACCCATGAAGTACTTTTTAGATTTTAGAGTACCATGAAGATTCTGTTTGTTTGACTATGAAAGCTCAAGTTTAGTCACATTATTATTGTCCATGTTTGTTGGCCCCTTTTGATATTTTATTCTCTTCTGTTTATTGTTTGTCTTGTGTTGTGCAGCCTTATTATATGTTATGTCTCTCACTTTCTGCTGCTCATTTGATTTAAACATGTGGGTGTTGTTTTCAATATGATTGATTGATATGGTAGTGCAAAAGAATTAGTGCCAACGTAAAAGCATCCAAATGATTGTTAGTTGCAATAGTAGCAGAATGGCTGCAATTTTTGTTGTAAGGTTTTTATTTGTATGTATTTTTGTATGATTGTGGCTGTGTTATTTTCCATATTTTTTAATTAACAATTTCTGTGATTTTGTGAATCTGTGTAAACTATGGTTGTGGGACAGAATAGAACTATTTTCTGCTACGGTGTTTTGACATTTATATAAATGTGTTAGACCCTAAAATGGGGTTATATCTTCAGGTCATAATCATCTTTAGTTCTCTATGTTGGAAAATGGAGTAATAACAAATGAGGTAACTTAATATTACATATTGAATGTTACAAAATTATATATAAGAGACAATATGATATATATGAACTCTGGCATGGGACAGAGAAATAAAAAAATTTGTATCACATCGTGTTGTTCTGCCACGGATGAATGATTCGGCTAGAATAATTGAAATTAATGTTTTAAAATTCGAATTCTTTATCAACTCAATTATGTTATTGAGTCACTGGTCAAATCAATGAATTAGTGATCAGATCGTATGACTTCTAATTTAGTTTATATAAATTTAAAAAAAAATTCATAAAAGAATTTTTTAAATATAAATTTCATAATTATAATTTTACAAAAGAAAATTCTATATAAGTTGAATAATAATCTTAAGTAAAATTTCAACTTCCAAACATATTAATTCGATGATACTCATACATTAACAAAAATTGAAAAAATAATTGTATAATATAATATTATCATAAACTAATAAAATAATATATAAAATATTTACGATTTATTTTTTTAAAGTACGACTAATTAATATATTTTTATACAATATTAAAAACAAATATTATAATTTTTTAATCAAATATTGGAGTACTATTTAATTCGATACTTTATCAATATATCTTTTGAATGAGACATTATTATCTTTTGAATGGTGACATAAATATATTTAATTTTTATATATGATTTGATTCCATAAAATATTATGATCAATAAAATTTGAATTCTCTTTTAATATTATAGGTTTGATACTGTTTCATAGAAAATATTTTGAATGATCACATTAATACATTTTATTTTTATGCATGATTTGATTTCAAAAATTTATGATCAATAAATTTTGAATGAAATTATAATTTAACCAATAAAATTTTCTACCGACTTCTAAATATATTTGTGTATATTTTTTGAAAGGTTACATTTATATTCTTGAAAAAAATAACGTAGTTTAAAGGATGTATTGTTAACTATAAATATATTGTTAATAAAATTAACAAAAAAGTATATTATAAATATATAAAAGATAAAGTAAATAAGAACTCTAATGTTTATCTTAAATATTTAATTTATCATTCTATAAATGTAAGAATAAATATTATTTTGTAATTATTTAGATCCTTATTTGACCTAAAATAAATTATTTCAATTTCTATAAAAAGGTTAATAAAACAAAACAAAATCAATTGAGATTTGATAATTTTTTTAAGTTTATGAAATAACTAAAATATATCATAATCTTTTCAAATTAACTTTATAATTGTAATCATGATAAAAAAATATTAAATGGTAATCATGAAAATTTAATGATAAATGATAATCATAAAAATTTATGATAAAATAAAAAATTATTGATACAATCATTTTAATAAATTAAATAATTTATAATTAATTTTATAAAGGTGAATAAATTACAAATAATTTTATAAATGTAATAAATTAAACTATTTATAAAATTATTTATATCAATAATAGTAAATTACATATATTTTAATAATGGACACACGAATTCAACATGCTTTTAAGGTATATATAAAAAAGTTTGAAATTCTAAATTTTCATAAATTACATACAAATTGATTCTTCTAAAATAATATTCAAAATTTAGCAAAAAATTAATTTTAATATTTTATCAAATAAAAGTTAAAAATAAATTATTTAGTTGAATTATTAATTTTTTTTATAATAGTTTAAAATAAATTTTTTGAAAATCTTCTAAAATTTAATGAATTACAAATTGATTGTTAAATTAACAAAATTTAGCAAAATTGATTCTTCTCGGGTAAAATTTATTTGTAGAATTATGTAAAATTTTAAAAGAAATGGGTTATAAAAATAAGTTTAAACTTACATTTAAACTTACTTAATTTCAGATATATACACCATTGAATTCCAAAAGCGGGGTTTACCACACGCCCATATACTATTATTCTTGCATCCTTCAAGCAAGTATCCGACTCCAGATGATATAAACAAGATCATTTCAGCAGAGATACCAACGGAAGAAGATGATAGGCAACTCTACCATTTGGTCAAGACACATATGATTCATGGCCCATGTGGTTTAGCAAATGCGAATTCAACTTGCATGAAAAATGGAAAGTGCTCAAAATACTTTCCAAAGAAATATCAAACCGAAACCATTGTTGATCAGGATGGATATCCCGTGTACCGAAGAAGAGAAACTGGTAATACAGTGCTGAAAAAACACGTTCAACTTGATAACAGATATGTAGTTCCTTACAATCCATATTTGTTGAAGAAATTCCAAGCACACATCAATATGGAGTGGTGTAATCAAAGTACTTCGGTTAAATACTTATTTAAGTATATTAACAAGGGGTATGATAGAATTACTGCTGCTGTTGTCCAAACTGACGGTGATGGATCTCCCTCGGTCAGAATGGTTGACGAAATCAAGCAATATCTTGATTGCAGATATATCTCACCAAGTGAGACATGTTGGAGACTTTTTTCATTTCCTATTCATGGTAGATCACCCACAGTTGAAAGGTTGTTCTTTCATCTTGAAGGAGATAACTCTGTTTATTATACCGATTATGAATTGATAGATGAGGTGCTTGACAAACCAACTGTGAAAGAATCTATGTTTACGGCATGGATGGAAGCAAACAAAGCATACCCAGAGGCAAAAAATTTGACGTACTCACAATTTCTTTCCAAATTTGTTTATGATAAAAGATACCGTCGATGGAGACCGCGTAAAAGAGGAAATACAATTGGCAGACTTATTTGGGTCCCTCCAAGTACGGGTGAGTTATATTTCTTGAGAATGATGCTAACAGTCGTCAAAGGTCCAACTTACTACGAGGATATAAAATTTGTGGGTGGAAAAGTTCAGGATTCTTTTAGGGATGCATGCTTCGAAATGGGCTTTCTTAACGATGACAAGGAATATGTTGCAGCCATCGACGAAGCAAAGAATTGGGGTTCCGGGCATTTTTTACGAAAGTTATTTGTCACTATGTTACTATCCGGTACTGTCAATAGACCACGACATGTTTGGGAAAAAACTTGGAGGACGTTATCTGATGGTATCCTCTACCAACAAAGGCAAAAAACAAATAGAAGAGGTATGAACACTTTATTAAACTTTTTTAAGTCAACAAATATTATTTTCCGAATGCAAGCTGTATCTTTTTTTATTACAAAATATAATGATATGAACTTACTTTAAAATATAATTATTCTTCATCCATATGTCCCTTATTTAATATGTTTCATAAGGTATGTCCATTTACGTAAGAAACATTTTCATATTTGTCATTTGTCATGTATGTAAGTTATTTTCTTAACTTGCAGCTGCAACAGTGTCTTTGGTTCCATTTAATTTCACGCAGCCGCAACATCGACTGTTTGATTTATGTTCAATGTATTTCAACATCACGACAGCAGTTGCATCATACATATGTAATTATATAGAAAACTAATGAACTTTTTTTAACAGAATTGCAGCTATCGGACAATGAGTTAAAGAATCTCACACTAATTGAGATTGAGAACATGATGCAATCGAATCGAAGAAGTTTGCATGAATTTAAATGTATGCCGTATCCAGATTCATACATCACAAAACATGTTGGCAATAGGCTTATTTATGACGAACTTAATTACGATGCCGATACCGAGAAACAGAAATTCCAAGAACTTTTTCATGCCCTTACAGGTGATTTATTTTCTTTATACTATGAATTACAAAAATGATTTTTATTGTCCTTGCACTTATAATTCTTGGTTTGTATTTTATAGATGAACAACATTTGATATTTGAGAAAATCATGGATGCTGTTAACAAACAGAGTGGAGGGGTATTTTTCTTACATGGTTACGGAGGGACTGGTAAAACTTTCATGTGGAGAACACTATCAAGTGCACTTCGTTCTCAAAAAAAAATTGTTCTTACTGTTGCTTCAAGTGGGATAGCTTCGTTATTATTGCCGGGTGGAAGAACAACACACTCAAAGTTCAAAATACCTGTGCCAACGCTTGACAACTCAACTTGCAACATCGACAAAGACACCGAACATTCTCAATTATTTGAAGCAACGGATGTGATAATATGGGATGAGGCACCTATGTCTCACAAGAACTGCTTCGAAGCATTGGATAAAACCCTTAAAGATGTAATGAGCAAAAAGGGTGTTGAGAATACTATTTTTGGTGGAAAAGTTGTTGTATTTGGAGGAGATTTTAGACAGATTCTTCCTGTTGTTCCAAGAGTTGGGCGTTCTGATATTGTTCATGCATCAATTAGTTCATCTTATGTATGGGATTATTGCCAGGTTTTAACACTATAAAAAAATATGAGACTTCAAGAGGGAAGAGACAACACAAGTTCTAATGAACTAGCGGAATTTTCAAAATGGATTTTAAATGTGGGTGATGGTAAGATTTGTGAACCCAATGATGGTTTGGTTGATATTGAAATTCCTCAAGAGCTATTAATATCAAATTTTGATGATCCTATAAGAGCAATTGTTGAAAACACATATGCCAATTTGTTGGAAAAATATCAAGATGTTGAATTCTTACAAGGAAAGGCTATTCTTGCTTCAACCATTGAAGTTGTGGACAAAATCAATCATTATATATTAGACTTGATACCAGGTACATGTGTTTTATATTTACTGTATTATTACATTCATAATATATATATATATATATATATATATATATATATATATATATATATATATATATATATATATATATATATATATATATATATATATATATATATATATATATATATATATATATATATATATATATATATATATATATATATATATATATATATATATATATTTAAGAACATAGTTTTACTAATTTATTTATGTTTTGCTTTTAAACTTTTTTTTAGGAGAAGAGAAAGAGTATTTGAGTTTTGATTCCATTGATAGAACAGATTCAAGTTATACTGAAGCATATGAAGTTCTAACTCCTGAATTTCTCAGTAAATTAAGAACGTCAGGGCTTCCCAATCATATGATCAAATTGAAGGTTGGTACACCTATTATGCTAATGAGAAATTTGGACCAAGCCGATGGGTTGTGCAACGAAACAAGATTAATTGTTTCAAGATTTGCAAATCATGTAATTGAGGCAAAAATCATGTCTGGAAAGAACATAGGTAACATTTTTTACATTCCACGAATGTCTATGTCACCTTCTGATTCACCTTGGCCATTCAAGTTGATTAGGAGACAATTTCCGATTATTGTCTCCTATGCAATGACAATTAATAAGTCACAAGATCAATCTCTTGATAGTGTTGGATTGTATTTGCCTACTCCTGTGTTTAGTCATGGTCAATTATATGTTGCAATTTTAAGAGTTAAGAGCAAAAGTGGGCTAAAAATCCTAATTCATGACAAGGAGAATGTACCGTGTTCTACTACTACTAATGTTGTGTACAAGGAAGTCTTTCAAGCACTTTGATAGTTGGTAAACTTTATATCTTATACTTTACGATTCAAATTAAAAATCTATTTTGAATTAAAATATATAGTATGTACATTTTCCATGTATTTCAAGAAGTATATAATTTTTCCTATTTGTTCATGCAGACGTGATTTGTTGATAGGACCGACGCTTGCTACAAATATGGAGTTAAATGCCAACATGGTTTACATGAGACATATACTCAACTGAAAACATGGTAACATACTTAATAATTTAATAATCTATAAATGTAATGTGAATCCAGACGAGACCCGTGCGATAGCATGGGTTTGTTACTAGTTATATTGAAAAGTGAAATTAAAAGAATAGAAAAAAGAAAGAAATAAATATTAGAGGGTTAGATAAAAAGTCATTAATGATTTATTAAGATTGTAAAAGGACTTATAATTCAGAACAAATGAGGTAACTTAATATTACGACATGAAAAATATTTAATAAATCCCAGTCGAAAACTGATCCGAGGGACCAAAATATAATGTTAGTAGAGTTTAGAAATTGAGTTTGTATTCGGTAGGAGAGATGAGAGATGAGAGGTTGTCTTATATGTTTTTGTGGCTTTAAAATCTTATATTGAATGTTACAAAATTATATATAAGAGACAATATGATATATATGAACTCTGGCATGGGACAGAGAAATAAAAAAATTTGTATCACGTCGTGTTGTTCTGCCACGGATGAATGATTCGGCTAGAATAATTGAAATTAATGTTTTAAAATTCGAATTCTTTATCAACTCAATTATGTTATTGAGTCACTGGTCAAATCAATGAATTAGTGATCGGATTGTATGACTTCTAATTTAGTTTATATAAATTTAAAAAAAAATTCATAAAAGAATTTTTTAAATATAAATTTCATAATTATAATTTTACAAAAGAAAATTCTATATAAGTTGAATAATAATCTTAAGTAAAATTCCAACTTCCAAACATATTAATTCGATGATACTCATACATTAACAAAAATTGAAAAAATAATTGTATAATATAATAATATCATAAACTAATAAAATAATATATAAAACAATTAAATATTATGCTCTATATAAATATTTAAAAATAAAAGAAAGAGTAGAAAAAAAATCTATAAATAAAAAAACTAGTAAAAATAATATGACTTTTACTTAAAAATAATAGTGACTTCAAATAAACAATAAAAAGAAGAAAATAAATTTCTCTCTTGATGAAGAAACAGAATCGAGGGCGGCCGCTGAAAACCACGGTGCCATCGATGCCAACAATTTATCCGTCTTTGGAGATTCAACCAGAGTTGTTGAGTGCGACGCGATTTGAAAACACTGGTGATAGTAGCAATTACGATGATGGTAAGGTAGAGGAAAATTCAGAGGAAACCCTAAAAGCTGATTTGGAAGATAATCTTAAGGACAAACCTACAGTGCTTAAAATATGGGTGGATATTCTCAGTGAAAATCAAAACCTAACGAAGGGGAATGTGCTGAAATTTGTTGCTCCTGCAGTGATTAATGGCAAGGTGGAAATTGACATTGATGAAGAAGATGCGGATTTGAAGATCCAGTTTTGGAATAATTCGCTAATCATGTATGTGTTTGGGGAAGAACTAAGCATGAGTGCTGTCAAGAATTTCATGATGAAAACTTGGAATTATGTTCAACTTCCAGATCTGTATTATCACGACGAGGGCTACTTCATCCTCAAATTCAAATCCAGTGATGTGATGGATGTTGTATTGATGAAGGGTCCCTATACATTCAGAGGAATGCCAATATTATTGAAGGAATGAAGGTCAGGCTTCAACCTAAAAAGGGATATGCAAAGAACTATCCCCATCTGGATCAAGCTACCAATGCTACCTCTCCATCTATGGGGGGAATTGAATTTTAACATGATAGGAAGTGCTTTTGGAACCCCTTTGGTGACTGATGAATGCACTGCTAGCAAACTTAGGGTCTCGTATGCAAGGATCCTTGTAGAGGTGGATATAACTCAAAAGCTTTTAGAGGAGATACACATTAAGGATAGGGATGAAAACACCATGATTCAGAAGGCTGAGTATGAATGAAGGCCAAAGTACTGTGAAAAATGCCAAGCTGTAGGGAAAAATTGTAAAGTTAAGATAAAAAAGAAACATTGGTGTGATACGTTGGCAGAACCGACTGTTAATACTGGTTTGTATTTTGTATTCGCAAATATCGCGGTAAGCAAGAGTCGCCACCGACTTTTTTTTTATCCAACAAAGGAAAGGGTGAAAAGAACAGAAAAAGACCTTTTTTCGATATTTTCTAAGTAAGGGGGGTAGATTATGGAAAGGGAAGGTGTTAGCACCCTCTCCATTCGTGGTTTTTCACGGGCTCTTAGGTACTTGCTCATTTTGAAAACTGTTTTCGTGTTTGTGGGTTTTGAAAGATTTTGTTTGCTTTATGGTAACTCTTGTATCAGTCCTCAAGAGTGTGATAAAACATTTTTGAAAGTGCGTAAGTGTAAAAAATTTCAAGTTTGAGCAAGTACTTAAGAGTCATCTACCTACTCGAAAAAGGGTGTTCTTTTCCTCCTACCCTTTAGACAATGCTATCCTACTATTAGTGAGTAGGTAGCCCTGTCGTCGGATGCTGATGGACTATCGAAAGGGATGCTATGGTCATTGAAGGCAACTTATAAGGATATCTTAGCATTCGACGAGACTGTCATAATATAGGCAACATCGAGAGACAAGATCATTTCTCGTAGGCAACTCGAGGGACGTTTAGGGACCATGATCTTTTATGATGACTTTTATACCGAGGGTCTTTGCTAAGATACCCCTACGTTCGAGGGACATGACCATTATTTCCGAGACAACCAAGTGAGGTATACCCTAAGGGTGCAAGTGTGCAACAATGTGTTTTTTCAGTTATGTTTATCTTGTGATTAGTGATCTACTGATTAATTGGTTCTTGTCATGCACGCCTAAATTTCTAACAATTATATACAAGCATGTAAAGAAAAAACAAGAAATAAAGTCCTACGCTATTACAGGGCTTTGGTGTAGATACATAAGTAATGGACTGAAAAGTAAAAATGCGAAAATAAAAACCCTAATTTAGCTATTACAAACCGGACGCAGATACATAAGTGGTAAAAAAATCGTATGAAGAAGATAATAGCGTGCAAAATTAAGACGGGAAAAAAGTTCTAAACCATAAAGAAAAAAACCTAATTGCTCAAAAAATATTTTTTTATTTTATGAAAAAATATTGAATTTTAACCTAATTCTCTAATTAATTTTAATTAATGAAATAAGGTTAAAATTAAATTAAATTAATTAAATTAATTAAATTGCAAAAAATATTTTTATTAAAAAAACTCTAAATCCTAATTTCTGATTTTCTGATTTTTTTAGAAAAAATGATTTTGAAATAATTAAAAATGACAAAGAAATTGAATAAGAATAATAGAAAGAAAAGAAGAATGGGCCTGAAGGAGGGTGTGAACCCAATCTGGAGGGTGTTGTTTGAATTTTTGCAAAGCCCAAGTCTGACTGGCCCACAAACTTTGCGCCTGATCCAATGCTGTAGTGGTATGGAGGTCCATGGTGTGGAAGCGTTTCCAGGGGCGTTAGATCTAGAACCATGCCGATTGGATGGCTGGATCTGAGAGTGCATGATGCACGCTTGGGAGTGAGACCTACTGGATCTGCAAGCAACAAGTTAAAAAATATAAAATGTTGGACCTGGGACTAAAACCCAGGTCCTCTCCCTTCCAGCGCTCTTCCTTTACCGTCTGAGCCAAGTGTTCATTCGTTATATGATATAAACATATAATAATATAACTCAAATAAATGCCCAGAATTATTTTTTATAAAAAAGCAGACGTTGTTTCAAATGGCCCAATCAGGTCATGCCACGCCTTCATCTTCTTCAGCTATCCGTCGTTTTAGTTTAAGGATTTTTACCTACAGACTAAATCCGTCACTAAAAACCTGCGCATTTCAAAAATCACACCAGGCAATATAAATTCAATTCAAATACATGAATCAATTGGGTTTGATCCCCTGAGCATGATGGTATCCATTGTTAGGTCCAATTTTGCCTGCTTCTTAAAACCCTAAAATGAAGGTTAAAACCATAACAATGGCATTTTGTCATATATGTATCAAAATTGGAAATTAAGTATTCAAATACATTCTAAATGCTCATACAAACAGTAATGCATAATCAAAACCTATTTATAACGCGTGTATGATCAAAATCAAATTTAGAAAAATATGTGCAAACCGTGATGATGTATGTGGTGATTCTGGATGCTTTGATGCATGAGAATGGTGCTGTTAGCTTCAAAATGTCCCCAGGAATGGATTGCAAACGTCAAAGCTCCTTAAAACCTTCTACAAATATCAATCCGATTGTCACTTTTTTGTCAAAAATTTGGAACTTCTTATGTGTATTCTATGTGGAAAAACCTCCCTCTTTTGGTCTGGCAATGTTGTACATATATATATGAGAATGCATTAGGTTAACAAAATTGGATAGAATCTTAAAGATTTGTGAAAGGAAGATTTGATTTGTAATTTGGATTTTTTGTTTCCTAACTTGGCCAAAACATGCTTTTTTTTCTTCCAATCAACCCTTGCATGAAATCTTGACTTGATCATCTGATTCTAGACCTATGATATGATCCTAAAACAAATCTTTGGATTTTATTTCATTATTTCACTATTTTATTTGATTTATTTTGATTTAAATGAATAAAAATTCAAATAAATAAAAACAAACCTCATAAAAATAAAATAATGGATTTAAATATCCTAAATAAGTTCATGGATATGCTTGAGATCCAAAACCCTCGCCCATTAGTCCAAAAGATCCAATTTGCTCACATTGACTTTTGTGCATTTTCATAAAATTGGTCAACTTTAGCAATGCATATCTTTGTCAATTTTAACCCTATGAGGGCGTTCTTGGACTTTTTATAGAGCTTAGGAAGTCCTCTAAATAACCCTTTTGGTTTCACCTAAATTGGATCTTCCATGTTCATGTAAGGATCTTTGACCTAAAAGGTGTTTTTGTTGACTTTTTGAAAGAACCCATAATGTCCGAGCTTGTATATTTTGATTGAGATATTTCTTGAACTTTATGGATGAAGAGAAGTTGTAGGGAATTGGATTCTCTTCAAAATGAGCATTGGATGAGAACTTTTTGATAAAGTATGAGAAAGTTATGCCTGGTCAAAGTTTGGTTGACTTTTCCTATAGAAACCCTAATTTTCCATTTTTGACTTTTGATGAGTTAGGAGCATTTATTGAGGAATCATGATCAACCCTTGATCAAATGATGGATAATACTTCAAAATATTTATGTTGACCAAAAATCTTGAAGTTTGACTGTATTTGGGCCACAATTGACTTTTGACCTAGTACAGTTGATTTCCAAGCATTTGAGCAGTTGACTGAGAAAACTTATTGCTCAAGGCATGAAATTTGGCATGGATGATCTTAAGGACAAATTAATACAATGGAGAACATTTGGGATCCTTTAGACTTATACATCTTGCTTGACATTGAAACCCTAGTTTGAGGTTTATTGCATTGGGAGGAGAATTTGTCTGGTCAATTCTTGGTCATCCTTGAGCAATTGAGGACCTCTAGAGGCATGTCTTGAGTGAAAATGGGAGGGAAAATTTTGGGGGTACAACAATTGGCAACCAAAAGTTAAAACTGATGCTCCAAAGGTGATTCAAGAGCCTGTAACTGAAGAAAACACTGAGTTGATTACTACTACAAAAGTGACTCAACACAACAGTGAAGAGGAGAATGAAGAGGAATTCTGGTCAAAGCCCAACAAAGCTAACAGAGATAGAGGGAAGGCCATCATCCAAACATGTAACTCTTCAGGTGTACATTACAATAATAGTTTTGAGGTTCTAGGTGGTTGGAATGAGCCACTAGTAGCCTTTGATATGGGGCCATGATTGTTTCTTAAAACATAAGGGGGGTTAAATAAGATTGGCAAGATAAAGGAGATTAGCTCCCGTCTCATGGATCTTAAGCCAACTATTACCATTTTGATAGAAACTAGAGTAAAGGAGAACAAAGATACTAAGATTAGAGAAAAACTCAGATTCAAAGGTTGCTATATAGATAATTACAGTGATCGCAAGAACGGCATAATTTGGATAAATTGGGATGACACTAAGGTGAATATGAAAATTGTTAATAAATCTAGCCAACACATCTACTGTGGAGTCTATGATTTAACTGATAAATTCCAATATTGGTTGGCTACTATGTGTAGCGGTAGAAATGTTTAAGACTAAGCCATTGGATTGACTAGACTTATACAAATTAAAATAAAAACCGCCACCGCGCTTTATTGTTTCCAAAGGAATGGGAAAAGAGCGAGTAATCCAAAAAGAGGGGGAAAGATTCAAGGTAAGGGGGTTGGTTATGCAAAGGGAAGGTATTATCACCCTAAACATCTATGGTACTTCGCAGGAACCTCTTTGAAAAATCTGTATATTTTGGCTATAAAATGTTGTATAAAAAATAGATGGTGGAGGTGAGAAAAGAAGTATTTTTTATGATTTTTGCACCCGTCGCGGTTGCAAACCTTTAGTGCCTACGTACCACCTTTCATGCAATAGGGGATCAGGGTACACATAGTTCCTCTTTTTGAAAACTTTAAAACACAAGTGTGTTGGTTAATTTAATGAGATAAGACATCATCGTCATTGTCCGTGTGGGAAACATACTTACTACCCACAATCATGAGAAAGGAGAACTTGCATTATATCAAAGTGGAGGATATGGCTTGGATTTTAAAATCAACAATGCCTCACTCAACACCCAAGTGGAAAATATCTCTATTCACTACATATTATAGAAGTATAGTTGTTTGCATCACTATAAAGATTGACAAGAGTCTAATCTTTTGAGAAAAGTTTTTTTAAAGTAAAAAGTCAAAATGGAAAAATGGTTTGAAATGAGATTGGTTGACTTTTAGTCTTCTCAAAAAAATTTCAAGGTATTATTTAAGTTGATTGAAGTTTATTTATGAAAAGGTTTTGAAAATGCATGGACCTAAGTCCAAGTTTATTATGAAAGTGGTTCAGGTTTAAAAACAAGAAGAGTTTTCAAAATGAGGAAGGAGATTTTTTAAATTAAAGAAAGTGGGAGGAGAAGAAGAGACTATCTTAAAGCATAAGGTAAAAGATAGGGATAAGAACCATCTAACCAACAAGGAGCCAATACTTGACATTATGAGTCAAGATAGAATTCTCATTCTTTGGATTGAAACCAAGCAAGTAAAGATACCAGACCCCTTGAGGGAACCAAACTTCAAATGTATTAAGTCTTCACAAAAATTGGACAAAGTAACGGCTGTATACAGGTGAATTCCAGATTACAAACAAAGTACGTAATCACAATAACCTACATACAAAACAAACAAACAACCCAATGTCTTAAGGTAAACCTCAAGAACTCCAGACAAAATATCAATTAAGGTCACAAGGTCTCCAACATAGGCCAAGGTTTCTAATCCTAAATCCAAGAAGTCCAATACTCCATAATGCCAAGGATAGTAACTAAATAGTCCAAGTATCATTAAAGATTTTTATGGTTCATGTTGATTATTAGGTGTCTTAAAAAAGAAAGGCTCAAGTGAGCAAAATAAAATGACAAGAATATAAATGCTCAAGTGAGCAAAGATGAAAAGTATGGTGAAATGTAATGCTTAAAGTAAATGGTACATAAAGCATAAAAAAATAAAAGCATAAAGTAAAATCAATTGTTAATAATTAGTGATTAGTTGGATGACCATCTTGAAACTTGCATTTGGAACTCATTAGAGGATTGGTAGAACTAAAGCCTCCACACAACAAGTTGCATTTGCTTTTTGTCAAGTATATCATCCATTTTGAAATCCTCAAAAGTATCATTTAATGATCAACGATGTTTAAGTGATCCGCGTTGACCAAAAGTGATATAGATCCATTAGAGGATTGGTAGAACCAAAGCCTCCACACAATGAATCTCAAGGTTATTGGATCAAAGAGATCAAATTAACATACTTGGGCTTGCAAACATAAGTTTGGGCCACAAATGATCATTTATTCGAATCGGGACAAAATTTAGCGCTATGTTAAGCAATCGTAAGTGGACTTATATAATAGCCGCACCTATTTTGAGGCCGGTCAATAGCAATCTATGCACCATTTGTTTTGAGACATGATATAGAGATCATACTCCAATAACACTTAGTGCAATAAGAAAGGGATGAGATAAAGAGGGGTGAGAAAGAATACAAACCACATTTGAATTAAATTTAATCAAACCATTATTAAAATCATTCATCCATTTTTATAGAGTTAAACTCAACACCATAGATCCAATGATGTTAACAAAGTTCATGATCAAAAATTCAATCCAAGACCAGCCAGAAAATAATCACAAAATAATATTGCATTCAATATATACATTAAAAGAGGTTTTAAAAATATTTAAAATAGAAATAAGGGATAAAAAATCAACTATGTTCAAATTAATCAAGAAATAAAAAGTAAGACCATAGAAAAATCAGAAATGAACTCAAATATTTTTATAAAATTTTTGGTAATTTTTTTAAAGTCAGAAACTATTTTTAAAATTTAAAGAAATGAGTAAAATAAACAAAAAATAATAAAAAATACCAAAGTCAGAAATAAAAAATAAATGAGGTCACCAATATTTGTCACAATATCATTGGATCATTCCATATTTTTTTCTTCAGAATTTAAAAATGCATAAAAGTATTTTTAAACATTTAAAACAATTCAAATAAAGTGAAAATTTATAAAAAAATCAAAACACAAAATAAAATTGTGAAAAAATAAAAAATCAGAAAGAGAAAAATCAAAAATATTTTTCATAATTTTTTCAGATTTTTTGGACTAAAAATGAATTTTCTATGATTTGTTGAAATTTAAAACAATTAAATATAAAAATCAGAAAAGAAAATAAAAACAAAAAAAAATGGGCCATCTGATCAATGTCAAAACGCGTTAGTAAACAGATCAAGTGGACCTGACGTGCTGTGCATGTTATGGAATTTAGTGAATAAAGCAATGAATCATTAATTAAATTAGATTTAAAAAAAAAACAAGTGGGGCTCCCTCATTGGTTGGAAGATGACACGTTGGTCATCTTCAACCTCCAGTCAACGTAAATTGCAAGTCTCTCAAACTGTAAAATCATAAGCTCATACCTATGCCATTTGCTTCGTCTCTTCAAGACGAAGACAACCATACCTTCGCGACAAATTTATATAAACTGTAGCTCAAGCAATTTGGAAGGAAAGTTTTGAAAATGGATTTGAAGCTTCATGGTCAAAACGTGTTTCCAGATAAAAGCAAGTGTTGCGACTAGAACCAGGACAATGAGAGCTTCACAATGATATCAAAGTTTTGAAGAATTGATGGAGAAATCTACCTATTGAAGTTGAGTTGCAGAGCTCTTCTATGGGGTAATATAGGGCACGATTCTTGAAGGTAATTATATGGTTAGCTTCAGGGAAGATCAAGGAAGGTGAATTGATAGAAAAATTGGATTGAAAAAGGCTTGAACACTGATTTCGAAGTTACAGAAAATTGAGTTATGGAGCAAGTTTGGCAGGGTGATTCTGGCTATTCAAGCTTGAGCAAATGAATGAGGGATGAACCTCTATTTGTAGGGAATCAAATGGAATGTCCAAGCTTGTGAAATGATGAAGTTTGGAGGGAAATCGTGTGAAGTTGCAAACAAGAAAAGTGTGACTTCTAATTTGATCAAAACTCATCCAAAACGCGCGTTTTTATATGCTAATCACTTCTGGAAGTTCAATAAACATGTTTAGAAGAAAAAACACGCCGAAACAAAGTGTTTAGAAGCTAAATCAATGATTTCAAATTCTGACTTTTGAAGAAACTTCAGTTTCAAGTTACCAAGTTCAAATCAATGGCATTCTCAGCTCAAGAGGTATTAAGGCATGATTCTTGATGCTTTAGAAAGATGAGGTTACAATATTTGCAATGGGAAAATAATGGAATAAAATGGATGCTTGAGCTGAAAGTTGCATTAAGTCAAAGTTGGGGAAAAAAGGTTGACTTTCCATACTTAGGAATATTTCAAATTTTTCTTCAAAAGTGACCTATAATGTTTTGCATCCAAACATGGCCTTCCACTTAGAATTTTCCCTTGACTAAAAAATATGGCATGAAATATACCTCTTGAATGACATTTTGAAACTTGAACCATTCAAAATATCCAAAAATTGAGAGAGTTATGAATTGTTGAAGTTGGCTAAAACTCATGAAATGACCTATAATCTTTTGTATCCTTAGGGCATCTTCCATCCATTTTCTTACTTTGAACATAAAAGAAGGAATAAAGATCACATCCTCAAGATCATTATGGAAAAATAGTGGGCTCAAGGTGATATAAAGTGACCAAGTTATGATAATTTGAAATTACACATGGGAAATTGGGGGTTCATCTGGAAGACTTGTAATCTTTCTTCATCATCAAGTTTCTTCCACATGAAAACTCCTTGAAACTTTTGAAGTGATTTATTGATAACCCTTTTAAGAGAAGGATGTCTTTAGAATCACTTAAAAATACCAAAAGATGAGCAAGATATACTTCTTTGAAGTTCAAAACCCTAGCTCCTAGATCAAGAAAATGCTTTGAGGAACTTTGCCAATTTTGAACAACCTTCTTGTACCACCACTCTTTCTTTGTAAATAGAAGTTGTTGAGGATTATAATTAGAAATAATAGCCACCAAAACCACTTCCATATCTTGTGAATTGATAGAAATATGCACTTGTGACCAATGAGAACAAAGCCTTGTCTAAACATGATAACTTCTTCAATCAACCCCTTGTACTTTTGAATCAATCTTGATAACTTTGAAATGTGGTGAACCAAGATAAACCTTTACATGCCATTTCTTCCAAAATAACTTCAATGGTGAGGTTTTAACTTCTTAAGCTTTATTGAGTAGGTCATGGAAATAAACTCATGAACCCATGGATCAACTTGCTAAGCCACATTGCCTTTACCTACATTGTTGACAAGTAAGACAAACCAACATTGCATTTTATTAATTAAAAGGAAAGTCAAAACAAAAAATAAATGACCACGCAAGAAAAACAAGTTAAGGTGCTTGGTGATTCCTCAAAGAGCAAAGCTAAAGATAGAGAGGAGAACCAAAAACCCTAATATGATCTTGTTTTGATTGAATCAATATGGTATGATGAAGGGATCTTAGGGGAAAAAATTAGGGTACAACAACTGCCCTTATTTAAGTTTCTTCTATCCGGAGATACGAAGGTTAAAAATCTCTGTGTCGACGCGATCGAAGATACTTAAATATAAAACAAACCCTATTTTTGGCCCTAAGATGCCATGCAATGCTTATGAGTATGAATGCATATGAACCATCTCAAAGAGACGCAAAACACCACTGGGGATGTGACAAAGGAAATAAAGAAACAAAAGAGAAACCCGACCAGGAAAATAAATTACTGGTGGATTAAAAGACCCGACTCATAGAGGATGATAAAAAGTCAAAAGATACACCAACTTTTACTGAAGGCGAAACTACCAACGTTTGCTGAAGGTAGAGAGGAAGAATCATCGATGTTCACTGACGATGAACTACCAACTTTCACTGAAGGTAGAAGGAAAAGAAACAATCACCAAATTTCAATGATGGTGACCTACCAACTTTCACTGAAGGTAGAGAGAAAATAATATCATAGCACCGCCGTTCACTGACGATGAACTACCAACGTTCACTGAGGGTAGCAAAAAGATAACAATCACCAACTTTTACGGATGGTGACTTACCAACTTTCAATAAAGGTAGAGAGAAAATATATCATAGCACCGCCATTCACTGAAGATGAACTACCAACGTTCACTGAGGGTAGCAAAAAGATAACAATCACCAACTTTCACTTAAGTTAGAGAGAAAATATATCATAGCACCGCCGTTCACTGATGATGAACTACCAACGTTCACTGAGGGTAGCAAAAAGATAAAAATCACCAACTTTTACTAATGGTGATCTACCAACTTTCACTGAAGATAGATAGAAAATATATCATAGCACCTCTGTTCACTGATGATGAGCTACCAACGTTCACTAAGGGTAGAAAAAAGATGACAATCACCAACTTCAACTGATGGTGATCTACCAACTTTCACTGAAGGTAGAGAGAAAATATATCATAGCACCGCCGTTCACCGATGATGAACTACCAATGTCCACTGAGGTTAGAAAAAAGATAACAATCACCAACTTTCACTGATGGTGATCTACCAACTTTCACTGAATATAGAGAGAAAATATATCATAGCACCGCCATTCACTGACGATGAAATATCAACGTTCACCGAGGGTAGCAAAAAGATAACAATCACAAACTTTCACTGATGGTGATCTACCAACTTTCACTGAATGTAGAGAGAAAATATATCATAGCACCACTGTTCACTGACGATGAAATACCAACGTTCACTGAGGGTAGCAAAAAGATAACAATCACCAACTTTCACTTATGGTGATCTACCAACTTTCGCAGAAGGTAGAGAGAAAATATATCATAGCACCGCCGTTCACTGACGATGAACTACCAACATTCACTGAGGGTAGCAAAAAGATAACAATCACCAACTTTCACTGATGGTGATCTACCAACTTTCACTGAAGGTAGAGAGAAAATATATCATAGCACCGCCGTTCATCGACGATGAACTACCAATATTCACTGAGGGTAGAAAAAAGATAACAATCACCAACTTACACTGATGGTGATCTACCAACTTTCACTGAAGGTAGATAGAAAAGAATATCATAGAACTGCCGTTCATTGACAATGAACTACCAACGTTCACTGAGGGTAGCAAAAAGATAACAAGTTTCCCCAAAATCTGGTGTTTCACCTAGAAAGGGTCTCAAATTCTTCTTTAATCGAGGCACTCTGCCTGGAAAGGGTAATATATAAGCTGTCTCAAATAAATAGACTACCACTTACAAAGATTTCAAAATGAACTGTCTCTGCGATATTGAAAGACTTGCCATCCACAGGAGTAATTTGATAATAAACTTCAAACTATCCACTCATAGAGAAGATAGCAAAAAAGGTAACGTCGACTTTTACAAGGAAGTATAAGCTGCTCAAATAAAGAGACCTGCTACTCGCTGTTATATGAAGGATTGTAAAATTGACTTTCTGGGGAAAGTAATATGACCTCCTGGGGAAAGAACCCTTACTTCCTGAGAAAATGCCAATATACTCCTGCTGAGGAGATAAAGTTTGCTTGTGCAAAATAAATGCATATTCTCAAACCAAAACTCGAAGCTTGCAGAAATCCAAAGTAATAATATTGCTGAGGAACAAAGATTCAAACCAGAAATAAACTGGAATAAAACGGTCTTCCAAAATACATTCTTTGAGAAATGAACTCAAGAGGGAAACCCAAATCATCCAGACAAAGAGTTGTGTAAGAAGGCTGAAGCAAATTTTTTCCACGAGGGGTAACTCAGTGGGGAAATTGAAAGAATATACACTTTCTGCTTATGGCTGACACTCTATTGGGGGAGAGGATAACACAACTCTGCAAAACATGGTAATATGTCAACAAGATATTAATGGATATGAATGAGCAATGATTTTCTAAGTTTATCTATGCATGATGTATGTATGAATGTATGAGTGTTATCATACATATTCTGACAAAAAAGACATATAAAACTGGGGATAAACAAACAAAACCAACTCGGGTGAACACAACACTCGGCTAAATCACATCCAATATTAAAATTCCATAAGAAAATAAGCACCAACTGAGGAAACAAAGTCCTACTGCATGGCTTAACTTTACCGGGGAGCGACAAAACAGTACATATACAGGGATATAACATCCTTCTCCAGGCTTCACCAGGGAATAGCACACAGACTTCAATGGGGAAACAAATGTTTCCATGTGTAGCGCTTCTACTGGGGATTGTAAAACTGATTTCAAATAAGGAAGATGGAAACCATATTGTCAAAACATCCACTGAGGAATTCAAGCTGATTTCAATGGAGAAATATCATACAGGCTTCACTAAGGGAGCTAGTTCTTCATCATCAAAACATCATTTGGGGACTTCGTGCTGACTTCATTGGGGAGGTCAACACCACATCATCGAGGGGAAACCAATATACGTTCTTCACTGGGGAAACCGGAGATACGTTCTTCTTCGAGAGTGATTATTGCACCAACTTCTATGGGGAGAAAGGACTTCTATCAAATAAGCGAGGCCTTCAATTGAGAATCTTGGATTGAGTCTTCATATCATGCAAACTCAAAAAAATGAAAAATGAACCAAGACTTGACTGGGGACACTGGAATCACAAACTCAATATTGCACCTTACGCCAATTAATATCGTTTTCAATATACAAAAATCAAATGCATACCAACGAAAACATCCTGAGAAAACCTTCCCGGGGGAAACAAAACTTCCCAAAATTACCGGAGTTCGTCCATTCCTGGGATCACCACTTTTGTTTTCCTCTTGAATTACAAAATCTAAAGTAAAAGTAAGTTGTAAATTCTTTTTGAAAAAAATAACTTTGTTATTTAATCTTTTTGCTTTGAAAATTATTATCAATAATAAATAGAATCTTTGTAAGCTGAATAAAAATAAGAAATACAAAGAATTGGGTAAAAGCTCAAACTTTATTGATAGAATGGTAGTCTGCGAATGGCGAGACTCCACAGATGATTACAAAGTTCTGAAAATGGTAATATATAATGGAAAAGATACATTGAGATACAATGACCACTATTCCCTCTAACAACTTTGAAATTCTGAGTAGCTGCTTCCGTTGAAGTATGGTGCGGATCCAAGAAGATTGTTGCTTCAATGATCAAGTCTTGTCTGATGTAGTTACTTGCCAAGAAAGTCCCTAAATTTTGCCTAAGCTGCCTTTACGGGTTTTCAACTTAGCAGGGAAATTTTATTCTGTTTATGTCTCTAATTTTTGCCTAGACCGCCCTTTCGGGTTTTCAGCCTACCGAGACGCTCCTTTTTTGCCTAAGCCGCCCTTTCAGGTTTTCAACTTAGCGAGCTGTTCTTTTATTTCTTTAGGCGAAGTATTTCTTGACTGCATCAACATTCATGGGACTTGGGGACTCCTCTCCATCCATAGTTTCAAGAATTAATGCGCCTCCAGAGAAGGATTTCTTGACAACATATGGGCCTTCAAAATTGGGAGTCCACTTGGCCCTAAAATCAACGTTAAAAGACATGATCTTCCTGAGCATGAGGTTGCCTTCTCTAAATTCACGAGGTTTGACCTTCTTATCAAAAGATTTCTTCATTCTCTTATGATATAACTACCTGTTGTACCCCAAAATTTTCCCTCCCATATTCCTCAAAGTTTGTCAAGAATAATCTCCAAGTGTTCAAGATGGCTCAAGAGTTGGACAGTCAAATCACCTCCTAAGGCAGTCAAGTCAAAATTAGGGTTTTGTGTTGCATCAAGGGCCTTACATCCAAATGACCTAAAGTGATCCCAAATTTACCAAACATGTTCTCAAGTTCATCCATGTCAAATTTCAAGCCTTGCAGAGAAAGTTTGGTCAGTTAATTGCTCAAGAAGTCCAAAAATCGACTGTGCTAGGGCAAAAGTCAACTATGACCCAAATACAGTCAAACCTCAAGATTTTTTGTCAACATTATCATTTTGAAGGATAATTCATCATTTGATCAAGGTTTGATCATGATTCATCAAGGATTGCTCAAGATTCATCAAGATTCAAAAGTTGCTAAATTAGGGTTTTGTAGGAAAAGTCAACTCAACTTTGACCAAGCATAACTTTCTCATACTTTATGAGAAATGACCCATCCAAAGCTAATTTTGAAGAGGATGCAATTTCCTACAATCCATCTTCACACCCCAAGATCAAGAAATGCACTCACAAAAAGTTACAAATTTAGACATTATAGGTCATTTTTGAAAGTCAACAAAAACACCTTTTTTTTCCAAAGCTTATAACTTGAGCATGGAATATCAAAATGATATGAGACAAAAAAGGTTGATTATAGGACATCTCAAGGTTTCTAAAAAGTCTAGGAACACTCCCAAAAGTTCAAAATTGAAGAAGTTATGCATTGTTGAAGTTGGGCATTTTTCCAAAATTGCCAAAAGTCAACTATCCTCAAAACTCCAATTTTTGACAAAAGGGCCCACTTTTTTCCACTTGATTTGGTCTTATCACACCACACACGTGTCCCATCTTTAATTTCATGACCAATCATTTATTTTTCTATTTTATTTAATTTTTATTGATTTAATTCATTTTAAATCAATATTAATTCAAATAAAATCCAAAAATTAATGGAATGAGATTATTGTGGTCATTACAACTTGAAAATATCATGAGAAACTCAATCAAACTCGTGCCAAGTTAAAACATGCACAAAATCTCAGATTTGATGCAAATATGGAAACTTGATAATGGTGATCAAATCAAATCTCCATTCATCAATTCTTATGGATTCAAGCCCAACTCTTGACCTAATTCACTTCCAATATACATGTACAAGTGAGGCATAGCAAGAATACGACCTAAGCATTGCAGAAACGGCCAAACAAGAATTGAAAAAAGTGTGAAAAAGTGGGAGATCAAAATCAATATTAGAGCACGATTCAGTCCAAAAGCTTGACATAGCTCTCTTGCTGGCAATCTCCTGAAGCTGTAGCAATCAAAACCAAGTCCTAAAACCTCCTAAATCGCGCTGTAAGTCATCACAAATATACCCCTGTACATGGAAACGTAACTCATCATTCTAGCATCTTTTTGCCAATTTTCTTGTACATTCATACTTGCCATTCAATTTCCAATGATTCTGTAATATTTAATTTTGTTTTCATGGCTTATAACCCTGTATCCAAAGCTAGGGTTCTTGTTCTTGTTTTTTAGGCATTTTTGATGCAGGATAAATTGAGACTAATGATGGGTATAGAGATGATCAGGGAAGAGAGACGAATCCAGTGATGGTCTCCATTGGCATTTATATGGCTTGTAGCTTATGATAGGATGATGCCATGGATTTAGTTGCGGAATAAAATCCGCAGGAAAAGTTACAGTCTTCGTTGAAGAAGACGAAGACGTGTCCCTGCGTCATTGGCCTGTTCAAATTGTTTAGCGTGTTTTTTAATTCCCAGGCATAATTAATTGTTTACAATATTTTATTTGTTTTGCATTATATTAACAAAGAAGCAGCATGGTTGAGTTGGCAAAGGAAGCGTGTCAATGAGCATTGGGACCTGGGCTCGAATCCCAGGTCCCCCAATATTTGTTGTAATTTTTCTCCAGGTTATTCCACACAGCACTCCAAGCGTGGCACACCATGCATCATTGCCTGATCTTCTGCCAGATGGCCCTCAGGCCAAATCCAAGGATCCAGATTGAAGGTTCACCATGAACCCTAGTCAACACGCATGCATTGGATTCAAAAAGTCAAAGCAGGCTGATTGAAATTGGGCCTGGAAATTGATGATTCCACCATCAAATTAATCCCACACCCCCTGGGTTATTTCTTTTTCCCTTCATATTTTCATTTATTTATTTTGTTCTAATTATTTATTTTATTGTTAATTAACTAACCAATCATTTTTCTTAATAAAATCAGAAAACAAAAAAATATAATATTTTTATTTATTAAATTTAATTTCATTATTTTATTTTTTTGTAAATAAACAATAATTAATTTATTTAGTTTTAATTAGGTTTAACATTAATGTTTTTTGCAATAAGTTAAAATCTATTTAGAATTAGGGTTCTTAATAGCTTTTAACCATTTTTATTTTATTTTCTCAAATATTAAAAAATCCAAAAAAATATCTTTTTATTAATTAATTAATAATTGGTTTAGATTTAATTTCACTTAATCCAAAAATAACAAAAATATGCTTTCTTTAATAAAAAGGGTCAAAACCCTAAAAATGCGCCGATTTAATTTTCTTGCACGCAATTCATTTGTTTCCAATTTTGTAATTGCTTCGGGAATGTAATAGTTTTTTTAAATTAGGACTTTTAATTATTTATCGCTTTGATTTACTTTCCGCAATTTAAATTAAAGGGTTTGTCTTTGGCAATGTAAATACCCGATACCTTGTAATAGCTTAGATTTAATTTCCCGCAATTTAATTTCCGCACAATATTAACTGTTAGATGTTTGATAAATAGGCAATGCATGACAAGATCAATCTTTAACTTAAAATTAACATAGCTCACCATTGACATGTACAGATAAAAATTAACTGAAACAACACACCCGCACATGCCACTCTTAGGGTACACCTCACTTGGTTGCCTCGAACGTGGTCATTGAGTATATGAAGTTTTAGAGGTCCCCCTCTTGTCCAAAGATCATAAGTTGCCTCGAAACGGTTGCCTCATAAAAATGATCTAAGACATTAGGGTTACCGCTAAAGCGTCCTAACATTACTTTAGTGACCACACGTCCCTTAATGGAATTGACCCGAAAACTCCAACGACGGTGCTACCTACTCCTCAATAGTGGGATCTCACTATCTAAAGGACACTTGTACAGTTTAATTCCTTTTTGATTAGGTAGATGGTTCTTAAGTACTTGCTCCTTTTAAAACAAAACAAAACTTTTCGCACTTACACTCCTTTCAAACAAAAACTCTTTTCAAACCCACAATCACAAAGAAAAGCAAGCTTTTGAAAACACAATGAGCAAGTACCTAAGAGCCCGTGGATAACCACAGATAGAAAGGGTGCTAACACCTTCCCTTTCTATAATCTACCTCCCGAACCCGAGAAATATCTCAAAAAGGAATTTTTCCGTGCTTTTGTCCTTTCCTTGTTGGATAAAATAAAAGACGGTGGTGACTCTTGCTTACCGCGACATTTTGCAAAAACAAACGCAAACGCGAACCAGCATTCCAAAACAGTCGGTTCTCATTCCCACCGATCACAGAACTGGCGACTCTGCTGGGGAATATATTTAAAGTGAGGTGTACCTTAGAATTAGATCATTGTGTTTTCAATTGTATGCTTTGTATGCTTTAATTTTGTGGGCTTGTATCGGAGTTACTATAGATCCTAACCCAGATCTGGGGATACCCTTTAGGTAAGTAGCAATAAACTGTGAGGGATCTATACGGCGTAGACCGATACAGATGAAGCAGTAGCTACGTTGGTGTGGCACTTTAGTCTGTACCGATATCCCTTGTGTTAGAACGAGGAGAATATGTGTCTTCTAAGGGGTCATTAAGCACCAACTGACCTTAGAACCTTTAAATTGACCAACTTGGCCATAGAACAGTAGCAATATGCTACACTCATTGAGACTAAACTCTCGCGATGATTCCGGCTGCAAGAAAAGGTTGCTAAACTGGAATTATGACCGATTGAGGGTAGTCAGTGATGTTGAGATCCTCTAGAACTCGGTTACTATTTTTAGGACAGGTTTAAACCAACTGAACTGAAAGAGGGTAGTACCTAAGCTCCATGCTAGCCTGAAATCTAAGGGCTCTCAGTGTGACTTGTGTGCCTTTACCATGTTTGCTTTTTGTGGATACTTGTGGTGTGTCTTATCATGACATCATGGCATCATAATATTGCATACATCTTGCATAAGGACTAACCTATTTCAAAGACAAGAGGGTTTCATCTTTGTTATGTTTTGTAGGTCATCATGATGCCCATGCGTAAGAATACTATCCGGATCAACTTTGTCCAAGTCCCTACCTTGCTTAAAGAGTTGGTTGCCAAGATTCCTGACACTACTTCCTTCATCAGGAGGCATGGTTCTCTTCTCAGTCTGGTCACCTCCAAATTGGACGAGCAGATGATGAGTGTCCTGGTCCAGTTTTATGATTCGTTATACCATTGCTTCACTTTTCAAGACTATCAGCTGATTCCTACCCTATAGGAGTTCTCTGAGCTGCTCGATATCTCTGTTTTAGAGCAGACTCCATTTACTGGTTGGGAGAAGACTCTTAGGCCTGAAGAGATTGCTGCAGCCCTTCACTTGACCAAAGAGGAGGTAATGGCTAACTGGGAGACTAGAAGTGGAGCTAAGGGTTTTCTGACTAAGTTCTTGGTTGGCAAGGCTAACTACTTCTGGGACAGCTTAGACTTCAAGGCCTTCGAGGATATTCTGGCTCTTCTGATTTATGGTTTGGTATTGTTTCCGAATCCTGACACTTTTGTTGATATTAATGCCATAAAGATCTTCATCTCTCAGAACCCTGTACCCACTCTCTTGGGTGACATCCTCCATCAGCTCTATGCCCGTACTGCCCGAAAGCAGGGAACCTTGATGTGCTGTGCTCCTTTATTGTCGAGGTGGTTTATTTCGCACCTCCCTAAGTCAGTGCTGAAGAACAAAGAAGGAATAGGCTGGGCTTATAGGGTGATGTCTCTTTCTCATAATGACATTATCTGGACTATAAAAGGTATGGATGAGGTGACTGTTATTGATCGATGTGGAGAGTATCCTAATGTTCCATTGATAGGGACCCATGGAGGAATTTCTTACAACCCATGCTTAGCTCTCCGTTAGTTTGGAAGATCCAGAAGAGAAGGACCTCATGAGATGTTGATGCCTCATATCATCTTTTATTTTCAGGGAGATAGCGACGAGCAACGTTGCAAATTCATAAGAGCTTGGGACAGAGTTCACCAATCTGATCCACATGAGTTGGGTCCAAAGACTTCTCTGCCAATGGAGCCTTATCTTAGATGGGTCCGCATCCGTGCCCAGAAGCTGGGTATGCCATAAGAAGCTGTCCGGCCTGTCACTCTTGAAGTTGCTAATGAAGAAGGGGTTCTTCCAACCATTTTCCATCCTTATATGCCCACTGATATTGGGGCACTGAAGAGGTCTTGGATGCAACTGAGGGATGAACGGGATTCTTACCGAGAGAAGTTCAATGAACAAGAGCAGAAGATCCAAAAGCTGACTAGACAGTTAGAGAACGAGCGGATCCTGAACGACTATGTCCGCACTGAGAAGAAGAGACCATGGGAGCATTGATGGACCTTTGATGATTTCCTTTCCAGCTTTTGTTTACTTTTCAGCATTTCCATTCTTGTAACGCCTTAAGGGCAATTTGTTGAACAATTTAAATTTTGAAGTTTAAATCTAATAAAGTGTGTTTCCTTTCTTGTTTACAAATTTGAATCCCGATTGTCTTTGAAATCATAATCATACGCATTTCATCCCATGCACTCCATAAGCAGGTACCCGTTACAGGTCTCTTATCTTCTTCGCTGTTTATTTCAGTAATGATCATGTCTACTGAACCTTCAACTGAGCAAGCTATCAAGGCCCTCCAGGCCCAGAATGCCCAATTTCAAGAGCTGGTCATGAGTCTAGCTAAGGGTCAGCAAAACCTGAAGACCCTGATCCTGAAGGAGAAGAAAAAGAAGAAGAGGAGGACAGTCCTGTTCAACACTGGTCCTAGGTTTGGAAACAGGCTACGGGATGAAGTTGATCTAACCACCTCATCTGGAGGGAAAGATAGTCCACAAGAAAGGAGGGCTCCTAGCCCTGTGGTCTCCGACAACGAGACGGACTACGATGAAGAACAATATCCTCCTACTGAGGATAAGTACAAACAACTGGAAGACCGTTTGAGCACTATGGAAATTCAAAAGGTGCCCAGTCTGGACTTCGGAGATCTAGGTCTATCATCCGGGGTGGTGATTCCCCATAAATTTAAGGCACCAGCCTTTGCCAAGTATGACGGAGCTTCCTGTCCAAAGCTGCACCTCTGGTCATATGTGAGGAAGATCCAGCCTTACACTGCTGATAAGAACTTATGGATCCATTTATTTCAAGACAGTCTCTCAGGCACTCAGCTGGAGTGGTTCTATCAGTTGGACGGAGCCAATATCCATAGTTGGGAAGATTTGGCTACTGCATTCTACAGGCAGTATCAGTACAACTCCTACCTCGCTCCTACGCGTACCCAACTCCAGGGTATGTCAATGGGAATGGGTGAAGGATTCAAAGATTATGCTCAAAAGTGGAGAGACCTTGCCGAAAGGGTGCAACCACCTTTGGATGATCGTGAGCTGGTTGACATGTTTCTGGGGACCCTATCTGGTATAACCCTAACGCCCGTTGCGCTTATCACTCCGATAGCCCGAGGCATAATACAGATGATTGTTGGGCTTTAAAGAACAAGATACAAGACTTAATTGATGCAAAGGAGATTGAGTTCGAGGCGCCTGAGAGGCCTAATGTTGTGACTGCTCCCATGCCCAAACATGGAGTAAATGCTGTAGAGGAAGACTTGTTTGTAGTTTCTGCGGATGACATTGTCACCCCTCTGATGACTGTCAAGAAGAACCTGTTGCTAGCCGGTTTATTTCCGGGCTGTGACGAAGGTTGCCATATGTGTTCTATTTTACCTACCGGTTGCCCATTCCTGAAGTCAGGTATCCAAAACCTGATGGATAGTAAGGAGATCCTATTTGAGAAGACTGTTGTTCCTTCCGTTCCTTCTGAAGAAGTTGCCATCATTACCATTTCCGACAATTCTTCCAAGGCTCCCTCGAGGAAGCCTGTTAGAATTACATCTGTTCCGAAGATCGCACCTGTGATCATCACTGTTCCGGGGCCCATCCCCTATACCTCTGATAAAGCTATTCCTTGGCACTATGAGGCTGATGTTTATTTTCATGGAGTTAAGCAAGAGTTGGATGCTGATACTGGCATCAGCAACATTACTGGACCTGCTAAAGTCACCCGCAGCGGCAGACTTTTCTCACCTGATATTGCTCCACCAACTGTCCGAAGACCTATTTTTATTACACCTGCGAGTGTACCTACTGCCATTCCTGATCAAGTCCCTATTCTTACCCCTGTCGCCGAGTCATCCGACACTCGGGGCAAAGGGATCACCACTGATGTGCCTGCCCGGAAAGAGGCACCGAAGACAATTACTGTTGAAGCTTCCAAACAGGAGATGGAAGAGATTCTGAAGATTATTAAGAAGAGTGATTATAATGTAGTGGAACAGCTGGGGCAAACCCCATCCAAGATTTCTATGTTGTCACTATTACTGTGCTCAGAGGCCCATGCCAAGGCTCTGATTACCTTCCTGAAGACTGCCCACGTACCACAAGAGACATCAGCTGATCAGTTTACAGATTGTGTGGCTAATTTGACTGCTGATAATGGTTTGGGTTTCTCCGACGCCGATTTGACTGCCAAGGGAAAAAATCATAATAATGCCCTGCATGTCTCCATTGAATGCAGGGGCACTACTCTTGCGCATGTATTGGTTGATACTGGTTCCTCATTGAACGTCTTGCCCAAGAAAGCTCTAGACCGGTTGGATTGCGAAGGGTTGGAGTTGAAACCAAGTAAAATTATTGTCAGGGCCTTTGATGGGTCTAAAAGGATGGTGCACGGTAAAGTTGATATTCCAATTAAAGTTTGTTCTCAGGTCTTCAATTCTACATTCTACATGATGGACATTCAGCCATCCTATTCTTGTTTGTTGGGTCGTCCATGGATCCACAAAGCTGGGGCCGTAACCTTAACACTCCACCAGAAGTTGAAGTACCCGGTCAGAGGGAAGATTGTGACAGTACAAGGGGAGGAAGAGTATATGGTCATCCACCTCAACTCGTTCCGATATGTAGAGATGGATGGGGAGTTCATTGAGACCCCATTTCAACACTTTGAAGAGGTGCCCCAAACACTGGCATCAACTGAGACTGTGGTTGAAGATTCTCCTATGAAGATGGCTTCCTTAAAAGATGATCGGGCTGTTATTGAGAAGGGTGAGTGTGCAAATTGGGGCCGACTCCCTGATTTTACACAGAAGACTAACAAGTTTGGTTTGGGTTTCATTGCAGAAGCTCAAAGGGCTGTTCGTAATGTAAGGATTAGAAGACCTCCCGTGTTCATCAGCAACTCGGGAGTAAATGCCATTGAAGATGATGTGGAGGAGTCTGAATTCGACAGTTGGATCTATCCTATGACCAATGGTGGACCAAGCAACTGGACCGCGAAGGACTTCATCCCTATTAATTTTGTTACCCAGTAATGAACTCTTTACTTTGAATTTGTAATAGACAATGTTTCGAAACTTTATGGCCCGGTGTCTTACCCGGGGCACTGTGGCTTCATTGGTGAGGGCTTTTGTGTGTCATTTTCATATATCATTAATAAAAGCATTGAACGTCTTTTGAATTTCAAATTTTGCGCTCATTGTCTTTCTTTATTATATATTGCAAAACAACTATTTTACACACACTCACATATACAGGTCTACATCCACTCTGGATCTCACTGGTAACGACTCTGCTACTGCCAGTTATGACTTCGAGAATCCGATCAACTTAGCTGAAGATGAAGGTGAAGATGATTGTGAAGTGCCTGGTGAACTTGCAAGACTGTTACTTCAAGAAGAGAGGGCCATTCAGCCACACGAAGAGCTAGTGGAATCAGTGAATCTGGGTACTGAGACAGACAAGAAGGAAGTCAAGATCGGTGCAAATATGGAGCTTAGTGTGAAACAACGGTTAATTCAGATGCTGCGTGACTATGTTGAGATCTTTGCCTGGTCTTACGAAGATATGCCTGGGTTGGATACTGACATTGTGGTTCATCGCCTGCCTACCAAGGAAGACTGTCCTCCGGTAAAACAGAAGGTTCACCGTATGCGCCCAGAAATGTCTGAGAAAATCAAGGCTGAAGTTATGAAACAGTTCGACGCCGGTTTTCTAGCAGTTACTTCTTACCCTCAGTGGGTGGCCAATGTGGTGCCTGTGTCGAAGAAGGATGGTAAGGTTCAAATGTGTGTCGACTACAGGGATCTGAACAGGGAAAGCCCCAAGGATGATTTCCCTCTACCTCATATCGACGTTCTGGTTGACAATACTGCTCAACACAAGGTCTTCTTCTTTATGGATGGTTTCTCCGGTTATAACCAAATTAAAATGGCTCCCGAAGACATGGAGAAGACGACCTTTGTTACTCAGTGGGGTACCTTTTGCTACAAGGTCATGCCTTTTGGGTTGAAGAATGCTGGGGCAACGTATCAGCGTGCCATGGTTGCTTTGTTTCATGACATGATCCATTATGAGATTAAAGTATACGTCGACGATATGATTGCAAGGTCCCAGACTGAGGAAGAACATCTTGACCATCTGCAGAAGCTGTTTGACAGGTTGAAGTTGTACAAGCTGAGGTTGAAACCGAACAAGTGCACCTTCGGGGTAAGGTCTGGTAAGCTACTGGGTTTCGTCGTAAGTGACAAAGGTATTCAAGTGTATCCTGCGAAGGTAAAAGCTATACAAGATATGCCAGCTCCCAGGACAGAGAAAGAAGTCAGAGGCTTCCTGGGACGACTGAACTATATTGCCCGATTCATCTCGCACCTAACTGCTACTTGTGAGCCAATCTTCAAGTTACTGAAGAAAGATCAAGTGGTATGTTGGAACGATGAATGCCAGGCCACTTTTGAAAGGATTAAAGAGTATCTCCAAGAGCCTCCTATCCTGATGCCACCAGTTGAAGGGAGACCTTTGATCTTATACTTGACAGTACTTGACAACTCAATGGGGTGTGTGCTGGGGCAGCATGACGAGTCTGGCCGAAAAGAGCATGCTATTTATTACCTTAACAAAAAGTTTACCGACTTTGAGACCCGATACTCACTGCTTGAGAAAACTTGCTGCGCTTTGGCATGGGCTGCTCGCCGGCTGAGACAGTATATGCTGACTCACACTACTCTGTTGATTTCAAAGAAGGATCCAATCAAGTATATCTTCGAAAAGCCTGCCTTGTCTGGAAGAATAGCAAGATGACATATGATCTTGACTGAGTATGACATCCAGTACACAACTCAAAAAGCAATCAAGGGAAGTGTATTGGCAGACCATTTGGCACATCAGGCAGTGGATGATTACCAGTCTATAAACTTTGAATTCCCGGACGAGAATATCATGTTGGTAACTGATTGTGAGACACCTGGACCGGATGAAGGACCTGAGGAGGGATCCCGATGGTCTATGTACTTTGATGGAGCTTCAAACGCTTTGGGTAATGGCATTGGCGCCGTGATCATATCTCCTAAAGGCTCTCATACTCCGTTTACCGCCCGACTATGTTTCAACTGCACCAACAACATGGAGGAGTATGAAGCATGCATTATGGGTCTTCGAGCAGCAATTGACCTAAGGATTAAGTTTCTAAGTGTCTTCGGAGATTCCTCTCTCGTGATCAGTCAGATCAAAGGCGAGTGGGATACGAAACACCCAAACCTTATTCCTTACAAGGAGTATGTATTGACATTGCTTCCCCATTTTAAGGAGATAACCTTTGAACACTTCCCTGGAGAGGATAATCAGTTGGAGGACGCACTAGCTACAATGTCTTCTATGTTCAAAGTCAATTGGGACAACGAAGCTCCCCAGATCATTATTGAAAGATTGGACGAACCTGCACACTGCTGTGATCTTGAGACTGAAGAAGTAACAGGAAAGCCCTGGTATCATGAGGTGAAGAGGTACCTTGAAGCTCAAGAATACCCCGAGGGTGCATCTGTTAATGACAAGAAGTTTCTGAGGAGGTTCGCAGCAAAGTTCTTCATCAGCAATGGCATCCTTTACAAGCGTAACCATGATTCGACCTTACTGCGTTGTGTGGATAAGATTGAAGCAGAAAGGATCATGACAGAGTTACATGAAGGTACCTTCGGAACCCATTCCAGTGGACATACCATGGCAAAGAAGATCCTTCGGGCATGATATTACTGGTCCACAATGGAAGCCGACTGTTATCAGCATTCTCGGACATGTCACAAGTGCCAAGTCTATGCTGATAAGGTGCACATACCTCCAGTTCCTCTGAACATCTTGACAGCGCCTTGGCCTTTTGCAATGTGGGGCATTGATATGATCGGCGAGATCAGACCTACGGCGTCCAACGGGCATCGTTTCATCCTGGTGGCGATTGATTACTTTATGAAGTGGGTTGAAGCGACGTCCTTTGCTACTGTAACCAAGAACGTCGTGGCACGTTTCATTCGGCACAATCTGATCTGTCGATACAGTGTACCAGAGAGGATCATTATGGACAATGGTACCAATCTCAACAACAAGATGATCACTTAGCTCTGCGAGCAATTCAAGATACAACATCATAACTCTTCTCCTTACCGGCCGAAGATGAATGGGGTTGTAAAAGCGGCTAATAAGAACATTAAGAAGATTGTGCAGAAGATGACAGTGACATACAAAGACTGGCATGAGATGTTACCATTTTCTCTTCATGGGTACCGCACCTCAACACGAACGTCAACACCCTATTCCTTGGTATATGGTATGGAGGCAGTCTTGCCTATTGAAGTTCAGATACCCTCTCTTTGAATCATGAAGGATGCATGTTTGAGTGAAGATGAATGGATTCAGACCCGGCTTGATCAATTGAACCTAATCGACGAAAAAAGACTTATTGCTATTTGTCATGGTCATACGTACCAAAAACGGACGATCAAGGTGTTGTACCCTAAAATTTTCCCTCGTATTTTTCCATAAGAAATCATAGCCTCAGGCGTTTCCTGATTTTTTCAGATTGGCGTAAGATTCAGTCAAACAGACTCTTCTTACCAGTCAGACAAAATTAGGGTTTTCATTGATTTTAAAGCAGTTCAGGAAGTTTGCTTAGGGTTTGGTTGATTTTGGCTCAGCTTTGATCAGGCGAACGCTTCTTTGGCATTTGATCAGGAACTAGGGTTTTTGTGCGCGCATTCTCAGAAAGATTTAATTCTACGGTGTTTTTCAAGTTATTCTGAGAGGTGGACTGAAGCATTTGGATTAAGTTCGCAGTGTTTGACTAAATCAGTGAAAAAAGGCATTTGGATTGAGTTTGCAGTGTTTGATTAAAGTCAGTAGAAGGAAAAGACATTTGGGCAGTTGTTGTGATTGGCTATGCATTGCTTTGGATTTCTGAAGCGCCAGGTTTATTAATTGATCAATGCTGAAACCACAATGTTTATTTAATTGTTTATTTATTCTAAGTTAAGATAATTGGAATTTATTTCCATTTATTATAATTTAAGAATTATAAATAATAAAATAAATAATTGAAAAGAAGAAAAGGAATTAACTGATAAAGATTGGATTTTATTCATCTTTTAATTATTCGTTACAATTGTTGTTTGAATACAGTATTTGCAAAGTATTCATAATAATAAATGTTTACAAATAATTAAATTTGGAATAAAACTATCCTAATTTTTCTAAGTTTCCTAAATCTTCATCTTCCATCCCTTGCTCCCTCTGCTTCATTTGATTTTATCTGCAAAACAAAGAAAAGAAGGAAAAGTTAATTGAAGCAGATAAATTAAAGAGACAGACAGAAAAAAAAGAATTCATCATTAAAAGCAAATGGCTGGGATCAGTTCGCCCTCTCTGCAAATCACGAGATTTCTCCCGGTTCACAAAGAGGGATGAAGAATATTTGCAAATTAAAGTTTGAAAATGCACAAAAGTTACATACTGCATAATTCCAAAAGTGCCTAACCAAAGTCCAAATCCAAACTGAACTAAATGTCAAAGCAACTAAACCAAAAGCTGCCCAAAAGATAGCAAGATATCAAACAAGTACAAAAGGCCATCAAAATGCTGTCAATATGCAGGAAAGCTGTCAAAAGAGATGTGCAAATATGCAGAGAAAGATTAGAGTTCAAGCAACATCATTTCATCATTTCCCTAGGCCATTGCTTTTTCAGAATTAAAAGTACAAACATAAACATTATTTTATGCTGCAATCTGTACTAGAGAGAGAGAGAGGAGAGAAAAGAAGTTGGGCTTACAGGTTTTGGCTTGAAAGGACAAAAAAATATATATAACAAACTTATCAAGTCAGCATGGAGAGAGAAAAAAAAATCACAAACCAAACAGAACTCAGAACATAAAGTCCCAAGCCTGAACTATCAAAAGGGCAACCTGCATTAACAAACAGGAAGCCAAGCTCTCAAACTTAACCTAAGCTGCCTCAGGCCTGCATAAGCCAAAAGGCCTCAAAACCTGTACAAGCTCTCAAAAAACCTGCTTCTCATCAAATACCCTGCATAAAAAGCTACCTGCATTCAAAGCCAAAGCCTAAACTGATATCTAAAAACCAGTAAACCAGGTTTTCCAACACTTAAACCTTCAACCTGTTTGAGGCATATAACACAAAGCCTGGGTTCTAAACCTGTGATGGCCTAAAGACACAAACCAATCCATCAAAACTGTAAGCACAAAAAGCCATAGGCCATAACCTGTAAACTGCAAACAACCCTCAAACTGTCAAGCCTAAGCATCAACCAACAAAGTCAAAAAGCATCAAACTGTCCAAACCTTTCAACACCATCCAAACATCATCAAATAAATCTCATAAGCAGACGAAGCATTCAACGGTCAGATTCAAGCCAACACCCTCAGAATATCCTCATCACAGGGTGATACAAAGCAATAATACAAATATTAAAATCAAACTCAAGCGTAGCATTTAATTCAATACCAACAAGCATTCAAAGGCAACGCAAAAAGCCTCAGAAAATTTTCATCATAGGCAGACATCAAGGCAACCAGAAGAAGAAGATAAAGAAGCGTACATAAGCATACGAAGCCAACAAGAAGAAGAGAAAGAAACATCAACAGACATACAGAAGAAGCAACACAAGCATACAGAAAGCGAGCAAGAAGAAGAAAAGAGGTGATACAAAAGGTTTTCAGTTACTCATCATTAAACCTAAAGAGGTAAAGAGAATAAAGTTACCAAAAAGCGAGCTCACATCACGCGTTTCCCCACCGTCAAGCCTCCAAACGCCTCCAAATTCCTTTCTCCTCCGTCTCCCAAAAGGTAGTATATTTTCTTTTCATCCCTTTCCACGACCTCATTAACAAACAATAATAAACACAACATCAGAATGCGAAATCATAACATGCAAAACATAAAACCCTAACGAGATTGAGACGAATTACTACCTTGTTTAACTGTTGCCTGAGCGATCTGTGGGGAGAAGAGAATAAATGGTGGCGTTGGTGGCCTTGGGCGAAGAAGGTGGTTCAGTTTTCGGCGTGAGAAGACGAAGGAAGACGAAGGAAAACGGCGCACCTCTGTTCTCATTGTGAAACCCTAAAGCTTTCCCAATGAAACAATGACCCTGAAACCCCAAACAAATTTTTGTTCCAAGCCTTGGGCCATAACCCGTTCAAATGCATAAGGCCCAAATGCATTCTAATTGGCACCCCCCTTTTTTTGGCTTCTAATTCTGACTAAGCCCTAATTCCCTTTTGGCCCATTTAACCCTTTTCTTCATCTTTTATCTTACTAAAATTTGTTTGGATTAATACATAAAACATTGAAGCTTTTTCTTTTTAAAACTTAAAACTTTTTTTTTTGTGTTTTATTAAAACATTAATATTTGTACATAAAAATATTCATTAAATACATTAATTTTTAATACATATAACTAAACTTAAAACCTTTTCATTTCTCTTTTATTAAATTTTCTTTTCTTTAATTAATTAAAATACATGATTTTAATACATAGAAAATGGAACTTAAAACATTTCTTTTTTTTTAGACTTTGTACATAATTACATAATTTTTTTTCTTTAAAGTTAATACTTTTCTTTCATTAAAATTAAAACTTTTGATTTGTACATGTTTAACAAAATACAAGAATACAAAAATTAAATAAACAAAAAATTTAATTCTTTTCATTAAGTTAACAATACTTAATTTTCTTATTAAATTAACATTTTTCCCCCTGTAAATAAATTACATACACATATACACATACACTTACACGCTTACCTTGATACATACACATTCGCTTTATTCTTATATATTGTTGTACATTTGATACATATTACATTTGATCGCAATTCGATTTGGTTGTAAACTATTTGGACACTATCCTCCTTAAGTCTCATCCCCATTTGTAAATTTGTACCCCCACTCCCGGATACTTATTTGTAATAGCGTAGACTTTAAATTCCCGCAATTTATCGCTTTCGAATTATACCATGGTTAGACCTAGGGTTTGTATGTACATAAAATCAAACGCTAGATGACCTAATACAAGACAAATATATGAAATCAATACACAATCACACTTGCACCCCCTAGGGTAATCCCACATGTTGCCTTCCAAAATGGGCCATGCTTGCACGTCGAGTTTCTTTGGCAAAACAATTCAAATGATCATAAGTCCCTCGATGACGCTTTCGAAAGTTGCCTAATCAAAATGATCATAGTCCCTTCAAGCAAATTTCCAAAGACACTTGGCACCATTGCATTCATGGTTCATACGATGACCCGCGCCCGTCCCGTTAAACATCCTAAAACGCAAGATTGTCCACCAAATACAATGGTGGAACAAAAATTTTAAAAAGGGGTTAAAACATAAGATAAACCTTTGAGTAAATATAGGGGTAGACAAACTCTTAGTTACTTGATCAAATTTGAAAAAACACTTGCCTACTTTTCAAACCACACTCCACAAACACTTTCAAAACAAACTTTCAAAAACATTTGAAACATCTTTTCAAAAAGATACACACCTTTGTAAAACACTCAAACACGAGTCATTACATTGGTTGCCTAAGACAAGGCATCTTCTTCAAAAACATTTTCAAAACACACACGCACACCACAATTTCAAGCAATCAAAAATCAAGGCAAGTGATCTAAAACCAAGTAACTAAGAGCCCATGGATAACCATGGATGAAAAGGGTGCTAATACCTTCCCTTTTCATAATCTACCCCCCGAACCCACGAAACATCTCAAAAGGTTTTTCCTGTGCTTTTTAACCTTTCCTTTAGGATAAAATAAAAAGTCGGTGGCGACTCTTGCTAAACCGAACAAGTGCGAAAACAAACGCAAAACTCAAGTCAGTTATCCCACCGTATCACAGAACTGGCGACTCTGCTGGGGATTTACTTAAAAGTGGGGTTACCTTAGGGTTTAGATCACCTTTTGTTTTCAATTTCTTGCTTTGTTTGCTTTTATATTTGTGGGCTTTGCATCGGAGTTTCATAGATCCTAACCCGGATCTGGGGAATACCCTTTTAGGTAGCATAATCTGTGAGGGACCTGTCCGGCGTATACCGACATGGGTGAAGCAGTGGCTACGTTGGTGTGGCACCTTAGTCTATACCGATATCCCTTGTGTTGAAACGAGGAGAATATGGGTCTTCTAAGGAGTCGTTAAGCACCAACCGACCTTAGAACCCTAAATTGACCCAACTTGGCCATAGAACAGTAGCAGTATGCTACACTCATTGAGGCTAAACTCTCACGATGGTTCCGGCTGCAAGAAAAGATAGTCATGCTGGAGTTATGACCGATTGAGGGTAGTCAGTGATATTGAGATCCTCTAGAACCCGGTTACTTTTGATAGGACAGGTCTTAACCAACGAAACATAAAGAGGGTAGTACCTGAACCTCATGCAAGCCTGAACCTAAGGACGTGTTTGCTTTGTGTGAATATGATTACCTGTATATACACTCACTTGCTTTTGCATGCATGTGCATAACATCATGACATCATACCATAGCATTTTCAATAACCATTTCAAGGATCTCGAGGGTTCTTTTGATGCAGGGTTACGTTGAACCAGAAGTCTACCAATGGGCAAGAGGTTTCTCCTCTAAACAAATGCCAACCAAAGATCAAGTACAACAACTTGAATCAGGGGCTATGACCCACTTGACATGGTGAGCTTGATTCTCGTGGAAAGACATCCACCGATACAAAGTTCTCCAATCAGAGATCAAGTACAACAACTTGAATCAGTGGCTATGACCCACTTGACATGGTGAGCTTGATTCTCGTGGAAAGACATCCACCGATACAAAGTTCTCCAATCAAAGATCAAGTGCAACAACTTGAATCAGGGGCTATGACCCACTTGACATGGTGAGCTTGATTCTCGTGGAAAGACATCCACCGATACAAAGTTCTCCAATCAAAGATCAAGTGCAACAAATTGAATCAGGGGCTATGACCCACTTGACATGGTGAGCTTGATTCTCGTGGAGAGACATCCACCGGTGCAAAGTTCTCCAATCAAAGATCGAAGTTCAACCTCTAACATTTTCTTGTGTTTACCCCAAGAGATCCTTGAAAGCATGTGTGATCGGTGGATCTGGAACTGACTGTTTAACGCTGGTTCGCGAAATGTCGCGGAAGCAAGAGTCGCCACCGTCTTTTATTTTCTCCAAATGGAAAGGACAAAAGCACAGAAAAATTCCTTAAAGAGATTGCTCTCGGTTCGGGAGGTAGATTATAGAAAGGGAAGGTGTTAGCACCCTTTCTATCCATGGTTATCCATGGGCTCTTAGATACTTGCTCAATGTGTTTTCAAAAAATGTTTGCTTGCTTTTCAATGTGGGTTTAAAAAAGTTTCTTTGAAAAATTTCAGATCGACTCATACGTCAGAGTGTTTGAAAAGTTTGTTTTGAAAGCTTTTGAAAAGTGTCAGTGTGAAAAGTCTTTTTGAGTTTGTTTTGAGATTAGAGCAAGTATCCTTGAGAACCTACCTACCCTAAGGAATTCGTCTGTGTAAATGTCCTTAAAAGTAGTGCCATCCCACCATTGAGAGGTAGGTAGCACCACCGTTGGAGGTGTTCGGGTCAATTCGAGTTTTAGGGACGATGTGGTCACCGAGCAGAGGTAAGACACCTTAGAAGCTACCCTTATGCCATTGATCTTTTATTTCGAGGTAACTATTCCGAGGCAACCGTTTTGAGGCAACTAGATCAATGGAACATAAGGACTCACTAAGACGTCCTATAGTCGACGACCACGTTTCGAGGGACAAGGCAACAGTGAGGCGTACCCTAGGGGTGGTGTGTGCGAATTGTGTGTCGTTTTCATTTGATATTTGTCTTTTGTCATGTCATTGTGATCTACTCTTGATTTTAATTAGGGTCATTCATTCTTGCATGCATTTTAACAGTTATAAAGTTTGCGGAAACATAAATCTAAGGCTATTACAAATGGCGCGGGTCCACATCGCCTAAATTTCCAGAACCCGATTTGACGGAAAAGTAAATAATGCGAAGTAAATAAAAGTGCGAGAAATTTAAATTACAGTGCTTTGGGAGATTTACATAATTATAATGAACGACATAAAGTAAATGCGCAACTAAATCAAAACAATGGGCGTTGGACCCTTTTACAAAAATTAAATTACAAGAGTTAATTAATTAGAATTAAATAGGGAATTAGAATTAAAATTCAAAAAGAAAATGCTTTTTAGATTTTTATGTTTTTTATTTATTAAAAGAAAAAAGGAGTTAATTGAAATTAAACTATAAGGCAAACCCTAATTCTAATGTTTTTATTTATTATGAAAGAATTAAATTAAGATCTAAATTAAACCTAAAATTTTTTATGTACATTTTTTAATTTATGAAAATAAATAAATAACATTATCATTCTGAAAAAAAAGGGGAAAATTAAAAAGAAAATAAAAGTTATTAAACCTAAATTCTATTCTTGGATTTTTATTATGAAAAATATTTAATAAACCTAAATAAAAGCTAAATAATTACAAGCATTTTTTTTTATGAAAATAATATAATATAAATCTCTATTATTTTTGGTCTTTTCTGATTTTTTGAATGTTTTTATATTTTGTAAAGAATAATTAACTAAATAAATAGCAAAATAAAAGAAATAAAAAGAAAAATTAAAGAAATAATAAAAATAAAAATAATAAGGCAAACCAGGGGGGGGGGGGGGGGTAGTCCCCAAATCAGGAGGTATAGGCCTGGAATTTTGGCCCATTAGCTTTGAGTTTCGTTGACCTTTTGGACGGCCTACAGCTATGTTGACTTACATCCATGATATGCCTTCAACCTGAACCTTTGATTAGATCTCCAGGACGCGTGGCTAGTTAATTTTTGAGTGTGCATGGTATACTGGGACGTTAGCGCTGCATAGGATCAATTATTGAAAAATAATATTGAGCATCTGCCAGACCTGGGACTTGAACCCAGGTCTTTGATGTTACCAACGTATGTCCCTGCCACTGAGCCGTTTCAATCACATTTAACATATAATATAACACAAATAATATAAAAGAAAAGTGGAACACCGCTTGGAACGCGCGCGAATTTTTTAAATCCGCCTATCATGCTTCGCCACGAGGTCTTCGTCCTCGTTTGCCCTGAAACTAAAACAGATAGGCCACGGTTTTTGAGCGTTGTTTTAGAGGCCCTTTGAAAAAATAGCGATTAGCGCTATGTGGGTCATAAATCCATCGCGAGTATGGGGTCTTCTTCGTCCAGACCTGCTGTATGCAACCATGGTGTTCATGAGCCCTAATTTTCCCTCTATGCAAAATCCCCAATTTAGAAAACCTGCAACCCTAGAATTCTCGCATGGCAGATTCATATATATGGCATAAAAATGCAATCAAACGCATTGGTCAGCTTAGAAACATCATTATGAATATGAATACATAAATAAAAATGCCAAAATATGCTTGAATCATGCTATACGATTTCAGAAATTTTGAGGTACGGTTTGACTTAGGGGTACCAATTCAGGGCGTTTTTGTTGATGTTAATGATTGAGAAACGTTCAGTGGTGTTTCAGGATGCTAATGGAATGAAAGTTGAAGCTTGAATCGACCTTGAAACTGGTTTTCAGTGTTTGTGTTTTATGGAAAAATTTCAATTTGCCAAAGGTTCTTGGGGCGCAGCTTGCAGTCTTTTGGCATTAGGGTTCTGATCTAGTACTTGTATGGAACGATTTAGGTCAAGAAAACTCCATAAAATCCCTTGTAATCTTTGATTGAAGATTTGATTTGCTTAAGGATCTTTTTGAATCTTATCATGTGCATTTTGTATCAATTTGCCTCCAATCACACCAAAACTTGCCTATTTAAGATATGCACGAAATATTAAGAATAAACATGCATGAAAAGATTTTTTTAGGTTAAGTTTGATATTTTTCATGTATTTAATTAATTTAAATGAATTAATATTGATATAAATTCAAATAAATAATTAAAAAATGAGAGAATACTTCCCTTTGGGCCTAATGGTCGTGCATAGGCTTGGCATGAAGAAACTTGGAAGAAAAATGGGCCCAATAGCAAATTTAGGCCTTTTGCATCAATGTTGACTTTTCCAAATTCCCAAAAATTTCCCAACTTCCACAAGGCATAACTTGCTCAATTTTTAAGCTTTTCACATGTTCTTGGACATTTTGGAAAGGTCTTTGAGTCCTCTAACCAATGCCTTTGGTCCCATGTCATTTTGATTTACCAATCTCAAGTTATGGTCTTTGACTTAAAGTCCCTTTTTGTTGACTTTTGAAAATGACCTATAATATTGAAATTGATAACTTTTTGTGAGAGCATTTCTTGGACTTGGAATATGAAGATGAGTTGTAGTAAATGTCTTTCTCTTCAAAATGAGCTTTGGATGGAATTTTTCTGATAATCCATGTGAAAGTTATGCCCTGGTCAATTTCAGTTGACTTTTTCAGCTGTCCAAATATAGCAACTTTTGCATCTTGATGATTTTCTGAGCCAAATTTTGAGAATCATGATCAAGCATTGATCAAATGATGTTTGTGGCTTCAAAATGATATATTGACCAAAAAATTGAACTTTTGACTGTCAAATGACCATTTTGCCCCTACAGTTGACTGTAGTGCAATCTAGGGTTTTGACTGTGCAATTTTGAGCTGAATGCCTTGAAACTTGTTGTGAGGATACTTGAACATCTTTGTAGGCATATGAGACTTGATTGGGCCTTTGAAACCTTCATTTTCTTGATCAGAACACAAACCCTAGTTTTGACTGTCTAGGAGACAGTTGAGCTGCACAACCCTTGGGGAATTTTGTGACTTTGATTTGGCAATTTCTTGAAGAATATGGGAGGGCAAATTTTGGGGTACAACAGTTGCCCCTGTTCAATCTTCTTAGACCTGAGGATGCAGATTGGCTGACGTGCCTTTCGTAATCCGATGGTAGAAGATGATTGGACACTAGAGTGCCCAGAAATTTGCGCTCACATAGCGGCAGTGATGGGGGAATGGGCTTATAGATGCCATTTGGAGGTTGCTGAATAGGATGATGGGCTTATAGATGCCATCTGGATATTGATCGCGTAGGAGATTCTTTAGCTAGAACCTGCATACCTGCAAAAGAAAAATGAGTACCTGACACGTTGCAGGAGTTGATTTCGGATGCTTGGTATAGATGTGTCCTGACTGGTTACAGGAGCTGAATCTGGAGCTTCAAACGCTGATGAATGAACCAGGGATGGTTGCTATCTTATCATAAATGGTAAGAGAACCTTGGGTGACTTTAACTTCAACAACGTTTGTTGAGAAAAATCTTGGGTGTCTTCTACTGGAATAAGAATCAGGGAGATCTTAGGGTCGATCTGACTGAACCAGAGAGGCCTTTGACTGGGTAGGAATCAGGAAAATCTTAGGGTCGATTTAACTGAACCGGACAAGGTCTTGGAATATCTTCAACTGGATAAGCATCAGGGAGATCTTAGGGTCGATCTGACTGAACCAAGAGAAGGCCTTTGACTGGATAAGCATCAGGAAAATCTTAGGGTCGATTTAACTGAACCGGTCTAGGTCTTGAAATATCTTCAACTGGGTAAGCATCAGGGAGATCTTAGGGTCGATCTGACTGAACCAAGAGAAGGCCTTTGACTGGATAAGCATCAGGAAAATCTTAGGGTCGATTTAACTGAACCGGTCTAGGTCTTGAAACATCTTCAACTGGATAAGCATCAGGGAGATCTTAGGGTCGATCTGACTGAACCAAGATAAGGCCTTTGACTGGATAAGCATCAGGAAAATCTTAGGGTCGATTTAACTGAACCGGTCTAGGTCTTGAAACATCTTCAATTGGATAAGCATCAGGGAGATCTTAGGGTCGATCTGACTGAACCAAGAGAAGGCCTTTGACTGGATAAGCATCAGGAAAATCTTAGGGTCGATTTAACTGAACCGGTCTAGGTCTTGAAATATCTTCAATTGGGTAAGCATCAGGGAGATCTTAGGGTCGATCTGACTGAACCAGAGAAGGCCTTTGACTGGATAAGCATCAGGAAAATCTTAGGGTCGATTTAACTGAACCGGACAAGGTCTTGGAATATGGTTGAGAATTTCAACCGCATCTTTCCTGAAAGGTAAAAGTCAGTCATATGCAATGCATGATATGGATCAAGTAATGATGTTCTCAACGTAAAGGAGACTTGTATGATGCAGTGCGTTATGCATGCTATAATGATGTATATGATGTGTTATGTATGTTTTCGTCTAGGAATGGTAAATCCTTGACGGGTGCCGGGAAGTTGTATCCTGGGCTGACGTTTGAGGAATAAATTTTGCTTCCGCTGGGGATGATAGCTGCAAGTATACCAGTAGGAGAAGATAACTCCGTTGAGGAATAAACTTGGCAAACGGAAGATTCTGCGGGGAGAAAAAATACTCTAGCGCCCATGCTGGGTAGCAATACTCTGTGGGGATAGAGATGCTTTGCTGAATGTTGATAGTAACTTGCTGAGGATACCCTTGTCGTATAGGAAGTGTTGAAGGACTTCGCTGGGGTAAGAAGACTTTGTCGACGACGCTCTTTCCGTGGCTTTTGGCTGAGGATAACCCAGTTATATCCTATTGAGGAAATAACTCTTTAAAACCAAGTCGGACGACGCGTTCGTGCTCTGCGAGGGATAAGCTTCCAGAATCTACTGGGGATAAGCTTACTGCTTGGGGATATGGACTCCATCCTTCCTGGGGAAACCGGATTGGACTCTTCTGGGGAGGTTTGAACTGCAGGGAAGTGATTTCTTTGAATATTGAGATATGCCGCCGGGGAACAATCTTTAGACCAAGACTGCCGGGGATGCTTGTTAAGAATATATATGCTGCTGCTGGGGAAGTATTTGATGATAGCTTGGAGACGAATGTATTGTTTTGCTGAACTACTCTCTGGGGGATTAAGATACATTTGGCCGTGTTCTTTAGCTGAACCTACCTTGGTACCTTGGAGGATAGAGCAATTGGATTGTTTAGACAACTCTTTATTGCCCCTGTTTCTAGTGTCACCTGCAATTAATTCCTTTGTTTCGTATGCAAATATTCATGAGTTAGCAAATTATTGTCAATGCATACATCACAAATTGAACCTTGGACGTTCTTCGCAAAACAAAACAGGAAAAGAAAAACACTTGGCACGTTTAACTGAAAAATATATTTTTATTGATTTTGAATGGCCTGAAAATAGGCGTTTTGTATACAAGAGGCTGACGTCCTAGTAAGAGGTACGTCGCCGATCAAAAGAGTTTATACAAGTTTTGTACAAAAGAGAATAAAACAGCTGTGTGAAATATGAATGATCCACTGGGTTTCAACTCTGCTATTGTCTTTATAACTCCGAGCGTCTCATCACTTGATGACCTTGGTTGAAAATGAAGCTGACTGATCGATGCCGTTTGAGCTTGATGCAGATACCGGATTCTGGATGCAAAGTGATCAATGAGACATAGTTTTACGCTTCATCCCTAATTTTTGCCTGGACCGCCCTTTCGGGTTTTCAGTCCACCGGGATACCCATTTTTGCCCAAGCCGCCTTTTCAGGTTTTCGACTTGCCGGGTGTACAGATTTTTTTTATTTTCATCCCTTCATTTTGCCCGAACCCTTTTGGTTCGACGGGAAGCCCTAATTTTTGCCTAGGCATGTCAGCCTAGCGGGTCTTTTTCATGCGTAGTATTTTTTAACTATGTCTGCATTGGCGGGGTGAGGAAGGTCGTCACCATCCATGTTGGTTAATATCATTGCTCCTCCTGAGAACACATGCTTAACCACAAATGGCCCTTCGTACGTAGGGGTCCATTTGCCCCTTGGATCACTCTGAGGAAGGATGATTCTCTTGATAACCAGATCCCCAACTTGATATTCTTGTGGTCTGACCTTTTTGTTAAATGCCCTGATCATCCGTTTCTGATACGTCTGACCGTGGCAGATAGCAGCAAGTCTCTTTTCGTCAATGAGATTGAGTTGATCAAGTCGTGTCTGGATCCAATCATCTTCGTTCAGATTTGCATCCTTCATTATCCGGAGAGAGGGAATTTGCACTTCGATCGGCAAGACTGCCTCCATGCCATAAACCAGAGAGAAGGGAGTTGCCCCGGTTGACGTCCTTGCTGAAGTACGATACCCATGCAGAGCGAACGGTAACATCTCGTGCCAATCTTTGTAAGTTACTGTCATTTTTTGCACGATCTTCTTGATGTTTTTGTTAGCTGCTTCTACAGCCCCATTCATCTTCGGTCTGTAAGGAGAAGAATTGTGGTGCTGTATCTTGAACTGTTCGCAAAGCTCAGCAATCATCTTGTTGTTCAGATTGGTACCGTTGTCTGTAATAATCCGCTCAGGGACGCCGTATCGACAGATTAGGTTGTGTCGAATGAACCGTGCCACAACAGTCTTGGTTACCGTAGCATAGGATGCTGCTTCAACCCATTTCGTAAAATAGTCGATCGCCACTAGGATGAAGCGATGTCCATTAGATGCCGTAGGTTTAATCTCACCGATCATGTCTATGCCCCACATTGCAAACGGCCAAGGCGCAGTCAGAACATTCAGGGGAACCGGAGGAACATGCACCTTATCTGCGTAAATCTGGCACTTGTGGCATGTCCTGGAGTGTTGGTAACAGTCAGCTTCCATTGTGGACCAGTAATACCCTGCCCGTAGGATTTTCTTAGCCATAGTATGTCCACTGGAATGTGTACCAAAGGTCCCTTCATGTAGCTCTTCCATGATCTTTTCCGCTTCAGTCTTATCCACACAACGCAATAAGGTTGAATCATGGTTTCGTTTGTACAAGATGTCGTTGCTTAGGAAGAACTTGGCTGCGAACCTCCTCAGGAATTTCTTATCATTGACAGAGGCACCTTCAGGGTATTCCTGAGCTTCCAGATATCTCTTCACTTCGTGGTACCAAGGCTTCTCAGTCACCAATTCAGTTTCGAGATCACAGCAGTATGCTGGTTCGTCCAGTTTCCAGATGATGATCCGGGGAGCTTCATTATCCCATTTAACCTTGAACATTGAAGACATTGTAGCTAACGCGTCCGCTAACTGATTCTCTTCTCTTGGAAAGTGTTCAAAGGTTATCTCTGTGAAGTGGGGAATCAGGGCCAACACACATTCTCTGTAAGGAATCAGGTTTGGATGTTTCGTATCCCACTCTCCTTTGATCTGATTGATCACAAGAGCGGAATCTCCGAAAACACTTAGAAATTTGATCCTTAGGTCGATCGCAGCTTGAAGACCCATGATACACGCCTCATACTCTGCCATGTTGTTGGTACAGTTGAAACATAGCCGGGCGGTGAGTGGAGGATGAGTACCTTGTGGAGATATGATTATGGCGCCGATACCATTTCCCAAAGCATTGGAAGCTCCGTCAAAGTGCATAGACCATCGGGATCCTGGTTCAGGTCCTTCATCCGGTCCAGGTACTTCACAATCTGTTACAATCATGATGCTTTCATCCGGAAACTCGAAGTTCATTGATTGGTAGTCGTCTACAGCTTGATGAGCTAAGTGGTCTGCCAATACACTTCCCTTGATGGCTTTCTGGGTTGTGTACTGAATGTCGTATTCCGTCAAGATCATTTGCCATCTTGCAATTCTCCCAGACAGAGCAGGCTTTTCGAATATGTATTTTATCGGATCCATCTTTGAGATCAACAAGGTAGTGTGAGTCAGCATATACTGTCTCAGCCGGCGAGCAGCCCATACCAAAGCGCAGCAAGTTTTCTCAAGCAGTGAGTATCGGGTCTCACAGTCGGTAAACTTTTTGCTAAGGTAATAAATGGCATGCTCTTTTCGGCCAGACTCGTCATGCTGCCCCAGCACACACCCCATTGAATTGTCAAGCACTGTCAGGTATAATATCAGAGGTCTCCCTTCAACCGGTGGCATAAGGATAGGTGGTTCTTGGAGATACTCTTTGATTTTATCGAAAGCAGCCTGACATTCATCGTTCCAACGTACTACCTGATCTTTCTTCAACAGCTTGAAGATTGGCTCACAGGTAGCAGTTAGATGAGAGATGAATCGAGCGATGTAATTCAGGCGTCCTAAAAAGCCTCTGACCTCCTTCTCTGTCTTAGGAACTGGCATCTCTTGAATAGCTTTAACCTTAGCAGGGTCCACTTGAATACCTTTATCACTGACCACGAAGCCTAGCAACTTCCCAGATCTTACCCCGAAGGTGCACTTGTTCGGGTTCAACCTCAGCTTGTACAGTTTCAACCGGTCAAACAACTTCTGCAGATGATCTAGGTGCTCTTCCTCAGTCTGGGACCTAGCGATCATGTCGTCCACATACACTTCGATCTCGTGATGGATCATGTCATGAAATAAGGCAACCATGGCACGTTGGTAGGTTGCCCCAGCATTCTTTAATCCGAACGGCATGACCTTGTAACAGAAGGTCCCCCACTGAGTAACAAATGTAGTCTTCTCCATATCCTCAGGTGCCATCTTTATCTGATTGTAACCTGAAAAGCCATCCATGAAAGAGAATACCTTGTGCTGAGCTATATTATCCACAAGGACATCAATGTGAGGTAAGGGGAAGTCATCCTTGGGGCTGGCCCTGTTCAAATCCCTATAATCAACACACATTCTGACCTTACCGTCCTTTTTAGGTACCGGCACCACGTTAGCAACCCACTGAGGGTAAGAAGTCACTGCAAGGAAACCGGCATCAAACTGTTTCATGACCTCGACTTTAATCTTCTCGGACATCTCTGGGCGCATCTGACGAACCTTTTGTTTAATTGGAGGGCAGTCTTCCCTAGTCGGCAAGTGATGAACGACAATATCGGTATCCAACCCTGGCATGTCTTCGTAGGACCAGGCAAAGATCTCCATATAGTCATGTAACATCTTGGTTAACCGTTGCTTCACGCTGAGCTCTAGGTTAGCACCAATCTTTACCTCTTTCCTGTCTGCTTCAGTACCCAGGTTTATGGTTTCCACTGGCTCTTCATGGGGTTGAATTGCCCTCTCTTCCTGAAGCAACAGTCTAGCAAGCTCGCCAGGCACTTCGCAATCATCTTCACCTTCGTCTTCGGCTAAGTTGATCGGATTTTCGAAGTTATAATTGGCAGTAGCAGAGCTGTTATCAGTAAGATCCAGAGTGGATTGGAACCTGTATGAGTGAGTGTGTGTGTAAATACAGCTGTTTTGAAAATTATGTAAAGGAAATAAAAGACAGAAAAGGAACACAATATTTGCAAATGCGAAAAACGTCCAAGATTTTCATTCATGATGTATAAAATGACAGTTTGTATGCCCTCACAAATAGAACCACGGTGCCTCGGGTAAGACACCGGGCCATAGAGTTTATCATTGTCTATTACAAAATAACAAAACAAGGAAATTTATTACTTAGTAACAAAAGAAACAGGGAGATTGTCTTTGGCGCTCCAATTGTTAAGTCCACCATCAGCAGCCGGGTAGATCCAGCTATCGAACTCAGCTTCATCAACTTCCTCTTCATCACCAATAGCATTAACTCCATGAGCAGGCAGGGGAGCTGTCACCACATTAGGCTTGTCAGATGCCTCAAACTGTACCTCCTTAGTATCAATGAGATCCTGCAGCTTATTCTTTAGTGCCCAACAGTCATCGGTAGAATGCCCCGGGCTTTCTGAATGGTAAGCACAACGAGCATTCGGGTTGTACTTGGGGGATGCAGTATTTGGAAACTTTGGAGCCTCCCTGACAGTCACCAAATTGGTTGCGAGCAACTGTGGCAGGATCTGTGATAGGGTCATGTTTAACCGGGTGAATTCTCTCCGGGGTCTTTCAGCTTTCTGAGAATTGTTTGGCCGGGGAGCGGCAGCAGGCTTAGCAATCATGACCGCACTGACAGATTGGCGGTGTTCACTTCTCTCTGATCTCCTAGCACCATACACGGCACTAGACTCCTTCTTAAATGGTTTCTTGTCCGAACTAGATGATGCAGCCTTTGCGATCTTCCCAGATTTCAGCCCGGCTTCAATCCTCTCTCCAGTTAAGATTAAATCAGTGAAACCAGCAGAAGAATTCCCAATGAGATGGTTGAAGAATGGCCCAGATAGGGTCCCCAAGAACATGTCAACCAACTCCCGATCAGTCAATGGTGGCTGCACCCTGCCAGCCAGGTCTCTCCACTTCTGAGCGTACTCCTTAAAACCTTCGCTTGCACCTAACGCCATACCCTGGAGTTGGGTACGTGTGGGTGCAAGGTCGGCATTATACTGATACTGCTTGTAGAAAGCAGTAGCCAGCTCCTCCCAGTTACGAACTTTGGTCCCATCCAGCTGATAGAACCATTCGAGATGAGTCCCTGAAAGACTCTCCTGGAAGAAGTGGATCCATAGATTCTTGTCCGCAGAGTACGGCTGAATTTTCCGAACATAGGACCTTAAGTGCAGCTTGGGGCAAGACGCCCCGTCATACTTTGAGAAGGATGGTGCTTTGAATTTATGCGGGATAATTACACCAGTCGACAAACCCAGATCTCCGAAATCCAGCCCAGGTGCCTGTTGCACCTCCATAGCCTTCAACCTGTCCTCCAGTTGTTTGTACCTGTCATCTGCAGGAGGGTACTGCTCCTCATCAAAATCCGTCTCGTTGTCGGAGACCACTGGAGTAGGAACCTTTACTTCTGCCTGAGAAGGACTCCTGCCAACCGAAGAACCAGCCTCTTCATGGTGTAGAGTATTACCCAACCTTCGGCCCGAGTTGAACAGAACAGTTCTTCTCTTCTTCTTCTTCTCCTTCTTCAGGAGCATAGTCTTTAGTTCTTCTTGGCCTTTAGCTAGACCCATGATTAGCTCTTGAAACTGCGCATTCTGCGCCTGGAGAGCCTTGATTGATGTCTCTGTTGATTCAGATCCGGGATTCATGATGCTGAAATAAACAGCGAAGAACTGTAAGCAACCTGAAAAAAGGGGAAAAACCTGCTATGCACATGATGTATGAAATGCGTATGGATTATGTTTTCAAAGACAATCGGGAATCAACTTTGTAAACAAAAAAGGAACACACTTCATTAGATTCAACTTTGTAACTGAAATTATTCAACAAGTTGCCCTTAGGCGTTTACATGAAATGAAATAACTAGAAAGGAAATAAAAACTGTAAAGGCACATTCAGAATTCCTCATTGATCCCATGGTCTCCTCTTCTCAGTACGGAGGTAGGCATTCAGAGCTCTCTCATTTTCCAACTGCTTTGTCAGCTTCTGGATCTTTGATTCCTGCTCGTTGAACTTTTCCCGGTAAGAATCCCGTTCTTCTTGCAGTTGCGACCAAGATCTCTTCAATGTCTCATAGTCAGTAGGTATCTGAGGAGGAAGGACAGTTGGAGGAACACCATCTTTATCAGGACACTCAAGAATGACGGGTCTGACAGCTTCATACGGCAAACCTAACTTCTGAGCACGGATGCGGACCCATTTGTAGTAGGCTTCCATAGGTAGAGAAGTCTTTGGCCCTAGCTCTTGTGGGTCAGCTTTATGAACCTTCTCCCAAGCCTTGATGAACCTACGACGTAGCTCGTCACTATCCACCTGAAACTCGAAACTGAGGTGAGGCACCAACATCTCATGGGGGCCTGCTCTTCTTGCTCTTCCAAACTGACGGAGCGCTAGACATGGATTGTAAGAGATCCCTCCTTGAGTACCAATCAGAGGAACATTAGGATACTCCCCGCATCGATCAATAACAGCTATCTCATCCAAACCTCTGCAGGTCCAAATGATGTCTTTATCGGTGAGAGACATTAACCTGTGAGCCCAACCTCTTCCTTCTTGGTTCTTCAGTACGAACTTAGGGAGGTGCAAAATAAACCACCTCGCCAACAAAGGGATACAACACCATAGGGTTCCTCGTCTTCGGGTAGTGCGGGCATGAAGTTGTTGCAAGATGTCACCCAAGAGAGTGGGCACAGGATTCTGAGACATAAAGATCCTAATGGAAGTGACATTGATGAAGTTGTCAGGATTAGGAAACAGGACTAACCCATAGATTAGGAGAGCCAAGATATCTTCATATGCCCTAAAGTCCAAGTCATTCTAGAAGCTGTTAGCTTTACCAATCAGAAACTTGGCCAAGAAACCCTTAACTCCACTTCTAGTTACCCAGTTGTCCGTTACCTCTTGATGGGTCAAAGGAAGAGCTGCAGCAATGTCCTCAAGCCTGAGGGTCTTTTCCCAACCAGTAAAGGGAGTCTGATCCAAGATAGGGATACCAAGCAGATTAGAGAATTCTTCCAGGGTAGGGACCAGCTGGAAGTCTTGGAAGGTAAAGCACTGGTACCGAGGGTCATAGAACTGGGTCAGAACACTCATCAACTGTTGATCCCGCTTTGCAGTGACTAAACTGAAAAGAGAACCATGCCTCTGAATGAAGGAAGTGGTGTTTAGAATTCTGCTAACCAATTCATCAAGCAACTCAGGTGAACGAACAAAGTTGAACCGGATAGTATTCCTTCGCACAGGCATCATAATGTCCTACAAAACAGAGCAAAGATGAAACCCTCTTGTCTTTGAAATGGTCAGTTCTTATGCAGGATGCATGCAATGCTCATGATGCTATGATGTTATGATAAAGCACACCACATACAGATACAAAGGCAAACATAGTAAGGCACACAAGGCACACAAGGCAAGCCCCTAAAGTTTAGGCCAGCATGAGGTCTAGGTACTACCCTCTTTCAGTTTGTTGGTTCATACCTGTCCTAATCAAAAGTAACCGGGTTCTTAGAGGATCCCAATATCATTGACTACCCTCAATCGGTCATAACTCCAGCATCGCAATCTTTTCTTGCGGCCGGAACCATCACGAGAGTTTAGCCTCAATGGGCGTAGCATACTGCTACAATTCTAAAGGCCAAGTTGTGTCAATTAAGGTTCTAAGGTTGTTGGTGCTTAATGACTCCTTAGAAGACCCATATTCTCCTCGTTGCGACACAAGGGATATCAGTACAGACTAAGGTGTCACACCAACGTAGCCACTGCTTCACCTGTGTCGGTCTACGCCGGACAGGTCCCTCACAGCTTATGCTACCTAAACAGGGTATCCCCAGATCCGGGTTAGGATCTATGTATCTCCGATGCAACCCACAATAGTAAAGCAAGCACAACAATACAAGTGAAAACACAGTTATGAGCTATCCCTAAGGTACACCTCACTTTAAGTTAATTCCCCAGCAGAGTCGCCAGTTCTGTGATCGGTGGATCTGGAACTGACTGTTTAACGCTGGTTCGCGAAATGTCGCGGAAGCAAGAGTCGCCACCGTCTTTTATTTTCTCCAAATGGAAAGGACAAAAGCACAGAAAAATTCCTTAAAGAGATTGCTCTCGGTTCGGGAGGTAGATTATAGAAAGGGAAGGTGTTAGCACCCTTTCTATCCATGGTTATCCATGGGCTCTTAGATACTTGCTCAATGTGTTTTCAAAAAATGTTTGCTTGCTTTTCAATGTGGGTTTAAAAAAGTTTCTTTGAAAAATTTCAGATCGACTCATACGTCAGAGTGTTTGAAAAGTTTGTTTTGAAAGCTTTTGAAAAGTGTCAGTGTGAAAAGTCTTTTTGAGTTTGTTTTGAGATTAGAGCAAGTATCCTTGAGAACCTACCTACCCTAAGGAATTCGTCTGTGTAAATGTCCTTAAAAGTAGTGCCATCCCACCATTGAGAGGTAGGTAGCACCACCGTTGGAGGTGTTCGGGTCAATTCGAGTTTTAGGGACGATGTGGTCACCGAGCAGAGGTAAGACACCTTAGAAGCTACCCTTATGCCATTGATCTTTTATTTCGAGGTAACTATTCCGAGGCAACCGTTTTGAGGCAACTAGATCAATGGAACATAAGGACTCACTAAGACGTCCTATAGTCGACGACCACGTTTCGAGGGACAAGGCAACAGTGAGGCGTACCCTAGGGGTGGTGTGTGCGAATTGTGTGTCGTTTTCATTTGATATTTGTCTTTTGTCATGTCATTGTGATCTACTCTTGATTTTAATTAGGGTCATTCATTCTTGCATGCATTTTAACAGTTATAAAGTTTGCGGAAACATAAATCTAAGGCTATTACAAATGGCGCGGGTCCACATCGCCTAAATTTCCAGAACCCGATTTGACGGAAAAGTAAATAATGCGAAGTAAATAAAAGTGCGAGAAATTTAAATTACAGTGCTTTGGGAGATTTACATAATTATAATGAACGACATAAAGTAAATGCGCAACTAAATCAAAACAATGGGCGTTGGACCCTTTTACAAAAATTAAATTACAAGAGTTAATTAATTAGAATTAAATAGGGAATTAGAATTAAAATTCAAAAAGAAAATGCTTTTTAGATTTTTATGTTTTTTATTTATTAAAAGAAAAAAGGAGTTAATTGAAATTAAACTATAAGGCAAACCCTAATTCTAATGTTTTTATTTATTATGAAAGAATTAAATTAAGATCTAAATTAAACCTAAAATTTTTTATGTACATTTTTTAATTTATGAAAATAAATAAATAACATTATCATTCTGAAAAAAAAGGGGAAAATTAAAAAGAAAATAAAAGTTATTAAACCTAAATTCTATTCTTGGATTTTTATTATGAAAAATATTTAATAAACCTAAATAAAAGCTAAATAATTACAAGCATTTTTTTTTTTATGAAAATAATATAATATAAATCTCTATTATTTTTGGTCTTTTCTGATTTTTTGAATGTTTTTATATTTTGTAAAGAATAATTAACTAAATAAATAGCAAAATAAAAGAAATAAAAAGAAAAATTAAAGAAAGAATAAAAATAAAAATAATAAGGCAAACCAGGGGGGGGGGGGGTAGTCCCCAAATCAGGAGGTATAGGCCTGGAATTTTGGCCCATTAGCTTTGAGTTTCGTTGACCTTTTGGACGGCCTACAGCTATGTTGACTTACATCCATGATATGCCTTCAACCTGAACCTTTGATTAGATCTCCAGGACGCGTGGCTAGTTAATTTTTGAGTGTGCATGGTATACTGGGACGTTAGCGCTGCATAGGATCAATTATTGAAAAATAATATTGAGCATCTGCCAGACCTGGGACTTGAACCCAGGTCTTTGATGTTACCAACGTATGTCCCTGCCACTGAGCCGTTTCAATCACATTTAACATATAATATAACACAAATAATATAAAAGAAAAGTGGAACACCGCTTGGAACGCGCGCGAATTTTTTAAATCCGCCTATCATGCTTCGCCACGAGGTCTTCGTCCTCGTTTGCCCTGAAACTAAAACAGATAGGCCACGGTTTTTGAGCGTTGTTTTAGAGGCCCTTTGAAAAAATAGCGATTAGCGCTATGTGGGTCATAAATCCATCGCGAGTATGGGGTCTTCTTCGTCCAGACCTGCTGTATGCAACCATGGTGTTCATGAGCCCTAATTTTCCCTCTATGCAAAATCCCCAATTTAGAAAACCTGCAACCCTAGAATTCTCGCATGGCAGATTCATATATATGGCATAAAAATGCAATCAAACGCATTGGTCAGCTTAGAAACATCATTATGAATATGAATACATAAATAAAAATGCCAAAATATGCTTGAATCATGCTATACGATTTCAGAAATTTTGAGGTACGGTTTGACTTAGGGGTACCAATTCAGGGCGTTTTTGTTGATGTTAATGATTGAGAAACGTTCAGTGGTGTTTCAGGATGCTAATGGAATGAAAGTTGAAGCTTGAATCGACCTTGAAACTGGTTTTCAGTGTTTGTGTTTTATGGAAAAATTTCAATTTGCCAAAGGTTCTTGGGGCGCAGCTTGCAGTCTTTTGGCATTAGGGTTCTGATCTAGTACTTGTATGGAACGATTTAGGTCAAGAAAACTCCATAAAATCCCTTGTAATCTTTGATTGAAGATTTGATTTGCTTAAGGATCTTTTTGAATCTTATCATGTGCATTTTGTATCAATTTGCCTCCAATCACACCAAAACTTGCCTATTTAAGATATGCACGAAATATTAAGAATAAACATGCATGAAAAGATTTTTTTAGGTTAAGTTTGATATTTTTCATGTATTTAATTAATTTAAATGAATTAATATTGATATAAATTCAAATAAATAATTAAAAAATGAGAGAATACTTCCCTTTGGGCCTAATGGTCGTGCATAGGCTTGGCATGAAGAAACTTGGAAGAAAAATGGGCCCAATAGCAAATTTAGGCCTTTTGCATCAATGTTGACTTTTCCAAATTCCCAAAAATTTCCCAACTTCCACAAGGCATAACTTGCTCAATTTTTAAGCTTTTCACATGTTCTTGGACATTTTGGAAAGGTCTTTGAGTCCTCTAACCAATGCCTTTGGTCCCATGTCATTTTGATTTACCAATCTCAAGTTATGGTCTTTGACTTAAAGTCCCTTTTTGTTGACTTTTGAAAATGACCTATAATATTGAAATTGATAACTTTTTGTGAGAGCATTTCTTGGACTTGGAATATGAAGATGAGTTGTAGGAAATGTCTTTCTATTCAAAATGAGCTTTGGATGGAATTTTTCTGATAATCCATGTGAAAGTTATGCCCTGGTCAATTTCAGTTGACTTTTTCAGCTGTCCAAATATAGCAACTTTTGCATCTTGATGATTTTCTGAGCCAAATTTTGAGAATCATGATCAAGCATTGATCAAATGATGTTTGTGGCTTCAAAATGATATATTGGCCAAAAAATTGAACTTTTGACTGTCAAATGACCATTTTGCCCCTACAGTTGACTGTAGTGCAATCTAGGGTTTTGACTGTGCAATTTTGAGCTGAATGCCTTGAAACTTGTTGTGAGGATACTTGAACATCTTTGTAGGCATATGAGACTTGATTGGGCCTTTGAAACCTTCATTTTCTTGATCAGAACACAAACCCTAGTTTTGACTGTCTAGGAGACAGTTGAGCTGCACAACCCTTGGGGAATTTTGTGACTTTGATTTGGCAATTTCTTGAAGAATATGGGAGGGCAAATTTTGGGGTACAACAGCATGCATCCACATATCATGCATTGCATTTTGACAGTTTTTCCTTTTTCAGGTTTCCTTACTCTCATACTGTTTATTTCAGTAAGAGATGGCTCTAGAAAGGACTGTCAAGGATATCCAGGACCAGACTGCTCAGCTGCAGGAAATGTTCTTGAACTTGTCTCTGGGGCAAGAAGAAATAAAAGCTCTCCTCACAAAGGGCTTGGAGAATTCAAACAATTCCAAGAGCGATCAGCTTGCGGAGCTGCAGTTTGATTTGGCAACATTGAGGATCCAAGTGATGGGACAGTTGATGGGCCAGATGGCTCTCATCCAAGATCTGTCTCAAAGATAAGAGGAACTCAGAGTTCTCGTCTGCCAACTGCTTCAAAACAACCAATTGGGGCAAACATCTGAGGTTGAAGAGCAAGTCACCGCTCAGCCTCCATCCACTCAAGAAGATAAAGGGAAGGCTCCTTTGCTTGCTTCAGGGTCAAAAGCCCACCAACAACCTCGCCAGCATCAACGAGGTAATCAGCGTAAGCAAGAAACATCGGGAAGACAGTTCACGGAGACTGAGATACCATCATCCTTCATACTGAAGCGCCTGTTTGAGGTCAACCTGCTTACTTTAAGGGATCCTCCTAGGAAGCCCAATACCTCGCTCCTAACTATCATCCCGATGCATTTTGTGCTTACCACTCCTACATCCTGGGACACGACACCGACGACTGTTGGGCCTTGAAGAATAAGATTCAAGATCCAATCGACATTGGAGTGCTGGAATTCATGCTAGACGGCGAGATGAAAGTCTTCCGTTAAGGGTTTCTCCACCTGAAGTGACAAAGCTCAAGCTGAAAGACTTTTGCTCCATTTGAATTTTCAAAGTTTGTAATTTCTTTTGTTTTCAAACAATTAACTGTTAATGTCAAACTCTGTTTCATTAATGCATTGCATATGTTTGTCTTGAATTTATCCATTCGTTTTAACTACTCTTATGCTTTATTTATGATATTTAACTCTTGATAAAAAGCTACAAGCCTTTAGAGGGAGGATGACGAAACAATACCATAATCTCATACAATATGCTTTTGAACGAACCTTGCTGATGATATACAGACATTTCTTTCGATTCCCAAACACTGGAGTTATAAGGAAGATAATCCCTAGTCAACCCCTTCGAGCCAAAGAAGTAGGAGTTTTCTGTTCTAAACAATCAAAACCTTTGATATAAACCTGGGGAAGGGTAGTATCTCAGTTAATTCAAAAGAAAATGCGCATTGAAGTCGCAAACTCTCAGTTCGTAACACAATGAACGACGTCAAAAAAGAAAAGCATTCCCTTGGAATCAAAAGACAGTGATGGTTCCTTATCTTATAGACAGTCATTATCTCTCGAAAAAGAAAAATCCCACTGAGCCAAAACCTGTAAAGGAGGCTTAAGAAAGCTGGGGCATCCCGATGACTATAATCTCAAAAAACGGGAACAGTCAGGAAAAAGTTAGGGATAACAAATCAAAATCAAAATAGTGAGGTCATTACAAATCCTCAACAACATGAAAAATGTTGCAAAGAAAAAAGGAGATGATGACTGTCTCCCAAAATTCAACTGGTGAACCATCACCCAAAGGTCATTCCAAACTCAAAACAGAGTGCGACGCATAATTAACTGAGCTTAAGGTTGAAAAACATCACGAAGAGCGGGTGAGTACAAATACACTTTGAGCCTTGATCCTTTGTTTCTTAAACCGTGAACCAGGCCACGTTACAACCCTTCAAAAGTCCTAATTGAAGCATGGGTTAGTTCGAAAGCATACTGTTACCAAAGGTATCCTGACTCCTGTAAGGCTTTGCTCTAAAATCTCGTTTTGAACTGTCTGATAAAAAGTTTTCTTCTAAAAACGCATTTTTCAAAACTTCAAGACAAACATAAACTTTGCATTGCTTGAATATCACTGTTTGCATTTGGCTATTTGTTTGACAGTGAAGAAATTCATACAGCGAATGTTCGGAGGAACGGAAACTCTCTCAATGAGTAAAATCACTTCAAGAAGGATGACACTTCCAACGACAAGTCTCCTATCAACAAGGGGCATCACATGTCACTATTCAGTTAACCTGGGGAAGTCCAGTCAAGGTTTCAACAGATCTTTCAAAGTTCAGTTAACCTGGGGCAGTCCAGTCAATATTTCAAGAAATCTCTCAATTTGCAGAGTAATCTGATTCAAGTCTCCTTCATCTTCACTTGGGGCATTCGAATGTCAAAAGTGTTAAACAATTCCTTCATCACCTGTTGGAAGATACGGTCCAGATACGCTCCAAACACGGTTGCCATTCTGTCACCTTCTTAAGTTCCGGATCAATACCTGTGACAAGCCAGGAAAACATCTGTGGACGACTGATTGTGGATTAACACCTGTAACAAGCCAGTAAATTATCTACATCACCACTTGGGGCATTCGAATGTCAAAAGTGTTCAACAATTCCTTCATCACCTGTTGGAAGATACGGTCCAGATACGCTCCAAACACGGTTGCCATTCTGTCACCTTCTTAAGTTCCGGATCAATACCTATAACAAGCCAGGAAAACATCTGTGGACGACTGATTATGGATTAACACCTGTAACAAGCCAGGAAATTATCTACATCACCACTTGGGGCATTCGAATGTCAAAAGTGTTCAACAATTCCTTCATCACCTGTTGGAAGATACGGTCCAGATACGCTCCAAACACGGTTGCCATTCTGTCACCTTCTTAAGTTCCGGATCAATACCTGTAACAAGCCAGGAAAACATCTGTGGACGACTGATTGTGGATTAACACCTGTAACAAGCCAGGAAATTATCTACATCACCACTTGGGGCATTCGAATGTCAAAAGTGTTCAACAATTCCTTCATCACCTGTTGGAAGATACGGTCCAGATACGCTCCAAACACGGTTGCCATTTTGTCACCTTCTTAAGTTCCGGATCAATACCTGTAACAAGCCAGGAAAACATCTGTGGACGACTGATTATGGATTAACACCTGTAACAAGCCAGGAAATTATCTACATCACCACTTGGGGCATTCGAATGTCAAAAGTGTTCAACAATTCCTTCATCACCTGTTGGAAGATACGGTCCAGATACGCTCCAAACACGGTTGCCATTCTGTCTCCTTCTTAAGTTCCGGATCAGTACCTGTAACAAGCCAGGAAAACATCTGTGGACGACTGATTGTGGATTAACACCTGTAACAAGCCAGGAAATTATCTACATCACCACTTGGGGCATTCGAATGTCAAAAGTGTTCAACAATTCCTTCATCACCTGTTGGAAGATACGGTCCAGATACGCTCCAAACACGGTTGCCATTCTGTCACCTTCTTAAGTTCCGGATCAATACCTGTAACAAGCCAGGAAAACATCTGTGGACGACTGATTGTGGATTAACACCTGTAACAAGCCAGGAAATTATCTACATCACCACTTGGGGCATTCAAATGTCAAAAGTGTTCAACAATTCCTTCATCACCTGTTGGAAGATACGGTCCAGATACGCTCCAAACACGATTGCCATTCTGTCACCTTCTTAAGTTCCGGATCAATACCTGTAACAAGCCAGGAAAACATCTGTGGACGACTGATTGTGGATTAACACCTGTAACAAGCCAGGAAATTATCTACATCACCACTTGGGGCATTCGAATGTCAAAAGTGTTCAACAATTCCTTCATCACCTGTTGGAAGATACGGTCCAGATGTGCTCCAAACACGGTTGCCATTCTGTCACCTTCTTAAGTTCCGGATCAACACCTGTAACAAGCCAGGAAAACATCTGTGGACGACTGATTATGGATTAACACCTGTAACAAGCCAGGAAATTATCTACATCACCACTTGGGGAATTCGAATGTCAAAAGTGTTCAGCAATTCCTTCATCACCTGTCGGAAGATACAGTTTCAGATACGCTCCAGACACGGTAGCCATTCTGTCACTCATTCAGATCCTAGTTACAGTTTCAGATATACTCCAGACACGGAAGTCATTCTGCTACTCATACAGATCTCAACTCCAAGATACAGTTTCAGATACGCTCCAGACACGGTAGCCATTCTGTCACTCATTCAGATCCTAGTTACAGTTTCAGATACACTCCAGACACGGAAGTCATTCTGCTACTCATATCAGATCTCAAATCCAAGATGCAGTTTTACACGGACTCATCATGAAGCAACCCTACACCGGTTCCTTCTCAAACTCAAAAGATTCTTGTAATCCCCAACCAGAAAGCCTTACAAAATCTAATTCCCCTCAGAGTCAAGTTTCAATATCCCCAACGGAGCTAAAACTTCCAACTATCAATCCCCAAGCAGAGTGAAGACTCTCATTCTCAACATCTCACAGAATATTCGAATATTCTCCAGTGAAGATCTCCTCAAGACAGGAATTCTCCAGTAGTTTGGCATACAACCCAAGCTTCTGATTCCCTAACAGTGGTCCCAGGACTTCTCATATGCAGCAATCAAAAGATTCTTGCCCTCCCCAACATCAGTCAAGGAATTACTTTCCCCGGCAGCAGTCAAGATTCTTTTATCTTCAGCCATCCAGGATTCATATATCCTCAGCAAGACAGCTCATCAGCTTACATGCGCATTCATCACATTCATGTCATAAAAATTGATGTCACATACATTGCATCACGCATCATGACATTGCATAACAACTAACTCTTTACCTTTTCAGGAAAGAGCAGTCAACAGACAAAGACCATCATCTTTCGAGATTCTTTCTAGAAATAGTTCAGATGTGACCCAGACACGACAACATTCTGATACTTATTCCAGATTCATCCAGAATTAGTTCAGATGTGACCCAAACACGGCGAAATTCTGATACTTATTCCAGATTCATCCAGACGCAGTTTCACACGGACTCGTCATCAGGAAGCCCTACACCGGTTCCTTCTCCACTTCAAGACTTCTGAAAACAGTTTACGGATTCTTCCCAACACCGGATGTTAATCTATCACTTGTTCAGATGCAACTTTTGAAAACAGTTTACGGACGCTTCCCAACAACAGATGCTGCCCTATTGCTTATTCAACTCCAACTCCTGAAAACAGTTTACAGATTCTCCAAACACGGATGTCAATCTATTGCTTGCTCAGATCCCCAGTTCAGAGATGTTCCAAAACATGGATACCTTTCTGATACTCGTCCACTCACCAAGGACATACAGTTCAAGATTTTCAAATGGCATCTTTAAGCCCATTTCCAGATGGCATCTCTAAGCCCATCCCCCGACAAGATTCTGTCACATTCCAGATGGCATCTTTAAGCCCATCACCAAATGGCATCTGTAAGCCCATTCACCTCTACCATCACATCACCGAGTGCAAATTTTCAGGGCACTCTAGTGTCCAATCTCCTTTTACCCTCGAGTCGCGAAAGGCAAACTTGCCAATCTAACTCTTCAGGTCCAAGAAGATTGAACAGGGGAAACTGTTGTACCCCAAAATTTGCCCTCGTATTTTTCCACAAGAAATCATAGCCTCAGGCGTTTCCTGATTTTTTCAGATTGGCGTAAGATTCAGTCAAACAGACTCTTCTTACCAGTCAGACAAAATTAGGGTTTTCATTGATTTTAAAGCAGTTCAGGCAGTTTGCTTAGGGTTTGGTTGATTTTGGCTCAGCTTTGATCAGGCGAACGCTTCTTTGGCATTTGATCAGGAACTAGGCTTTTTGTGCGCGCATTCTCAGAAAGATTTAATTCTACGGTGTTTTTCAAGTTATTCTGAGAGGTGGACTGAAGCATTTGGATTAAGTTCGCAGTGTTTGACTAAATCAGTGAAAAAAGGCATTTGGATTGAGTTTGCAGTGTTTGATTAAAGTCAGTAGAAGGAAAAGACATTTGGGCAGTTGTTGTGATTGGCTATGCATTGCTTTGGATTTCTGAAGCGCCAGGTTTATTAATTGATCAATGCTGAAACCACAATGTTTATTTAATTGTTTATTTATTCTAAGTTAAGATAATTGGAATTTATTTCCATTTATTATAATTTAAGAATTATAAATAATAAAATAAATAATTGAAAAGAAGAAAATGAATTAGCTGATAAAGATTGGATTTTATTCATCTTTTAATTATTCGTTACAATTGTTGTTTGAATACAGTATTTGCAAAGTATTCATAATAATAAATGTTTACAAATAATTAAATTTGGAATAAAACTATCCTAATTTTTCTAAGTTTCCTAAATCTTCATCTTCCATCCCTTGCTCCCTCTGCTTCATTTGATTTTATCTGCAAAACAAAGAAAAGAAGGAAAAGTCAATTGAAGCAGATAAATTAAAGAGACAGACAGAAAAAAAAGAATTCATCATTAAAAGCAAATGGCCGGGATCAGTTCGCCCTCTCTGCAAATCACGAGATTTCTCCAGGTTCACAAAGAGGGATGAAGAATATTTGCAAATTAAAGTTTGAAAATGCACAAAAGTTACATACTGCATAATTCCAAAAGTGCCTAACCAAAGTCCAAATCCAAACTGAACTAAATATCAAAGCAACTAAACCAAAAGCTGCCCAAAAGATAGCAAGATATCAAACAAGTACAAAAGGCAATCAAAATGCTGTCAATATGCAGGAAAGCTGTCAAAAGAGATGTGCAAATATGCAGAGAAAGATTAGAGTGCAAGCAACATCATTTCATCATTTCCCTAGGCCATTGCTTTTTAAGAATTAAAAGTACAAACATAAACATTGTTTTATGCTGCAATCTGTACTAGAGAGAGAGAGAGGAGAGAAAAGAAGTTGGGCTTACAGGTTTTGGCTTGAAAGGACAAAAAAATATATATAACAAACTTATCAAGTCAGTATGGAGAGAGAAAAAAAAATCACAAACCAAACAGAACTCAGAACATAAAGTCCCAAGCCTGAACTATCAAAAGGGCAACCTGCATTAACAAACAGGAAGCCAAGCTCTCAAGCTTAACCTAAGCCGCCTTAGGCCTGCATAAGCCAAAAGGCCTCAAAACCTGTACAAGCTCTCAAAAAACCTGCTTCTCATCAAATACCCTGCATAAAAAGCTACCTGCATTCAAAGCCAAAGCCTAAACTGATACCCAAAAACCAGTAAACCAGGTTTTCCAACATTTAAACCTTCAACCTGTTTGAGGAATATAACACAAAGCCTGGGTTCTAAACCTGTGATGGCCTAAAGACACAAACCAGTCCATCAAAACTGTAAGCACAAAAAGCCATAGGCCATAACCTGTAAACTGCAAACAACCCTCAAACTGTCAAGCCTAAGCATCAACCAACAAAGTCAAAAAGCATCAAACTGTCCAAACCTTTCAACACCATCCAAACATCATCAAATAAATCTCATAAGCAGACGAAGCATTCAAAGGTAAGATTCAAGCCAACACCCTCAGAATATCCTCATCACAGGGTGATACAAAGCAATAATACAAATATTCAAATCAAACTCAAGCGTAGCATTCAATTCAATACCAACAAGCATTCAAAGGCAACGCAAAAAGCATCAGAAATTTTTCATCATAGGCAGGCATCAAGGCAACCAGAAGAAGAAGATGAAGAAGCGTACATAAGCATACGAAGCCAACAAGAAGAAGAGAAAGAAACATCAACAGACATACAGAAGAAGCAACACAAGCATACAGAAAGCGAGCAAGAAGAAGAAAAGAGGTGATACAAAAGGTTTTCAGTTACTCATCATTAAACCTAAAGAGGTAAAGAGAATAAAGTTACCAAAAAGCGAGCTCACATCACGCGTTTCCCCGCCGTCAAGCCTCCAAACGCCTCCAAACGCCTCCAAATTCCTTTCTCCTCCGTCTCCCAAAAGGTAGTATATTTTCTTTTCATCCCTTTCCACGACCTCATTAACAAACAATAATAAACACAACATCAGAATGCGAAATCATAACATGCAAAACATAAAACCCTAACGAGATTGAGACGAATTACTACCTTGTTTAACTGTTGCCTGAGCGATCTGTAGGGAGAAGAGAATGGATGGTGGCGTTGATGGCCTTGGGCGAAGAAGGTGGTTCAGTTTTCGGCGTGAGAAGACGAAGGAAAACGGCGCGCCTCTGTTCTCATTGTTAAACCCTAAAGCTTTCCCAATGAAACAATGACCCTAAAACCCCAAACAAATTTTTGTTCCAAGCCTTGGGCCATAACCCGTTCAAATGCATAAGGCCCAAATGCATTCTAATTGGCACCCCCCCTTTTTTTTGGCTTCTAATTCTGACTAAGCCCTAATTCCCTTTTGGCCCATTTAACCCTTTTCTTCATCTTTTATCTTACTAAAATTTGTTTGGATTAATACATAAAACATTGAAGCTTTTTCTTTTTAAAACTTAAAACTTTTTTTTTGTGTTTTATTAAAACATTAATATTTGTACATAAAAATATTCATTAAATACATTAATTTTTAATACATATAACTAAACTTAAAACCTTTTCATTTCTCTTTTATTAAATTTTCTTTTCTTTAATTAATTAAAATACATAATTTTAATACATAGAAAATGGAACTTAAAACATTTCTTTTTTTTTTTTAGACTTTGTACATAATTACATAATTTTTTTCTTTAAAGTTAATACTTTTCTTTCCTTAAAATTAAAACTTTTGATTTGTACATGTTTAACAAAATACAAGAATACAAAAATTAAATAAACAAAAAATTTAATTCTTTTCATTAAGTTAACAATACTTAATTTTCTTATTAAATTAACATTTTCCCCCCTGTAAATAAATTACATACACATATACACATACACTTACACGCTTACCTTGATACATACACATTCACTTTATTCTTATATATTGCTGTACATTTGATACATATTACATTTGATCGCAATTCGATTTGGTTGTAAACTATTTGGACACTATCCTCCTTAAGTCTCATCCCCATTTGTAAATTTGTACCCCCACCCCCGGATACTTATTTGTAATAGCGTAGACTTTAAATTCCCACAATTTATCGCTTTCGAATTATACCATGGTTAGACCTAGGATTTGTATGTACATAAAATCAAACGCTAGATGACCTAATACAAGACAAATACATGAAATCAATACACAATCACACTTGCACCCCCTAGGGTAATCCCACATGTTGCCTTCCAAAATGGGCCATGCTTGCACGTCGAGTTTCTTTGGCAAAACAATTCAAATGATCATAAGTCCCTCGATGACGCTTTCGAAAGTTGCCTAATCAAAATGATCATAGTCCCTTCAAGCAAATTGCCAAAGACACTTGGCACCATTGCATTCATGGTTCATACGATGACCCGCTCCCGTCCCGTTAAACATCCTAAAACGCAAGATTGTCCACCAAATACAATGGTGGAACAAAAATTGTGAAAAGGGGTTAAAACATAAGAGAAACCTTTGAGTAAATTTAGGGGTAGACAAACTCTTAGTTACTTGATCAAATTTGAAAAAACACTTGCCTACTTTTCAAACCACACTCCACAAACACTTTCAAAACAAACTTTCAAAAACATTTGAAACATCTTTTCGAAAAGATACACACCTTTGTAAAACAGTCAAACACGAGTCATTACATTGGTTGCCTAAGACAAGGCATCTTCTTCAAAAACATTTTCAAAACACACACGCACACCACAATTTCAAGCAATCAAAAATCAAGGCAAGTGATCTAAAACCAAGTAACTAAGAGCCCATGGATAACCATGGATGAAAAGGTTGCTAATACCTTCCCTTTTCATAATCTACCCCCCGAACCCACGAAATATCTCAAAAGGTTTTTCCTGTGCTTTTTAACCTTTCCTTTAGGATAAAATAAAAAGTCGGTGGCGACTCTTGCTAAACCGAACAAGTGCGAAAACAAACGCAAAACTCAAGTCAGTTCTCCCACGTATCACACAAGGCATTTAACAAGAAGGTCAGACGACAAGAGTATCAAGTTGGGGACCTGGTAATCAAGCGCATTATCCTACCTCAAGGTGATCCCAGGGGCAAATGGACCCCTACTTACGAAGGGCCATTTGTGGTTAAGAACATTTTCTCAAGAGGAGCTATGATTCTAACCACCATGGACGGTGACAACCTTCCTCACCCCGTCAATACAGACATAGTAAAAAGATACTACGCATAATCAAAGACCCGCTAGGTTGACTGGCCTAGGCAAAAATAAGGGCTTCCCAGCGAACCAAAAGGGTTCGGGTAAAAATAAAGGATGAAATGAAAAAAAATCTGTACACCCGACAAGTCGAAAGCCTGAAAAGGCGGCTTGGGCAAAAAAGGGTATCCCGGTGGACTGAAAACCCGAAAGGGAGGTCCAGGCAAAAGTTAGGGATTAAAGCGTAATACTATGTCTCATTGGATCACCCTGCATCAAGACTTCAGTATCAACTATCAAGCTCGAACGACACTAATCAATCTGATTCATCTTCAACCAGTAGCAAAGTGATGAGATGCTTGAGGACATAAGGGCAATAGCAGAGTTGGAACCCAGTGGGATTATTCACATAACTATTTTGTTTTCTTTTCACAAATTGTATAAATTCTATTTATCTGGTGGCGTTCTCTTACTAGGACGTCAGCCTCTTGAACAAAAACGCCTATTTACAAGAAAACTTCAAAATCGATACAAATTCATTTTCAGACAAATTTCAAATTGTTTTTCCTTTACCTGTTTTGTTTTGCAAAGAACGTCCAAAGTTTCATTTTTGATATATGCATTTGACATTAATTGCTGCTCATAAATATTTACATGTGAAACAAAGGATGAATTACTGGTAATATCAGAAACAGGGGCATAAGAAATGTCCAAGCTGCGTAGTTGCTCCGTCCACCAGGTACAAGGTAGATTCAACTGAAGAATATGGCTACGATACCTTCACTCCCCGCAGAGTAAGACAGTAATATTAGCTCTCTCAGATGAGACTTGCAACTATGAACGAATCAGCAATGCTCTCCCCAGGCAGAGTTAGTCTACCATCATCCCTAAAAAGTATTGGTATCCCCAGAAGATCTTAATATTCCCCAGCAGAGTATAAGAATATTCCCTAGCAAGCATAAAAGTATCCCCGGCAGTCTTAATATTCCCCAACGGAGTATAAGAATGTTCCCCGGTGAAGTACAAGATACCCCCAGTGGAGCTATTTCCCCAGCGCAGTCTAAAAAAGCTTTCCCAACGGAGTTGAATCATCTTCCCCAGTAGACTCTGGAAGCTTATCCCCTGCAGAGCGCAAATAAATCTCCCCAGCCAAATTCAGAGGGTTATCCCCACAGGAGTCTAACTGGATTATCCTCAGCAAGTTGCAACTGAAAGATCATCCCCAGCAAAATTCTTTCTTTCCCCCCAATAGGAGTTCTATCCTCAACAGATTCTATATCACTGGCAACGGTAATCCATCCCCAGCGGAGTTCATCATTGAAATCCACAATAGAGCTTATCAGCAGAATCTCCAGCAGAGTTTATCATTAAAATCTTCGGCAGAGCATCCCTTCCCCACAAAGTAATTCCCCTCAGAGTAATCTCTTCACCGGTTTATTCCCCAATGAATTTCTCTTCCTCCTGCAGGTTTATTCTCACAATCACCATCGTTCACCATCCCCAGCGGAAACAAAGAATTCAACTCTATTCTCCAGCAGCTCCGAGATTTATTTTCCCCAGCTAAGACATTACATGTCCATACATCATGATGCATGCATATACGCATCATACCATACAACCTCATTTATTTTGAGAACATCATTGCCTGATACATATCATGCATTACATACAGCTAACCTTTACCTTTCAGGAAAGATACAATCAAAATTCAAGTTATGAAGCCCGGGTACGACCAGATAGTATCTTGATTTCTACAGCATATTGAGAAGCCTGGACTACGACCGGATAACAATATCAGACTACCGCGAAGCCTGGATTACGACCAGATAGTGAAATCTCTCAAAAGCAAGCTATGAAGCCCGGAGAACGACCGAATAATAGTTTATTCCCTAGTAAGCCGCGAAGTCCGGATTACGACCGAATATCAGCTCAGTAAGCACCATGAAGCCTGGATTCGACCAGATAGTGGTATATCATAAACATAAGCCATGAAGCCTGGATCACGACCGAATAACAGTTCAGTAAGTTATTGTGAAGCCTGGATTACGACCAGAAAGCAATACAAGACCATGAAGCCTGGTTCACGACCAGATCATGGTAGAAGATGTTGTTAAGACTGGATTACGACCAGATAACAACCAAGAGTACTACGAAGCCTGGATTACGACCAAATAATGGTAGAAGATGTTGTGAAGACTGGATTACGACCAGATAGTACCCAAGAGTATTGCGAAGCCTGGATTTCGACCAAATAGTATGATACTTTGTGAAGCCTGGATTAAGACCAGATAGCGTTAAAGGACACTGTGAAGCTTGGATTACGACCAGATAACAGTTTACCCAGCCAGTTACTGTGAAGCCCGGATTCGACCAGATACTAGTAAACCCAACAGTCAAAGAGAAGACCGGATGCGACCGGATAACCACTTGATTTATTCTGAAGCCTGGATTTCGACCAGATAAGAAGTGAGATTTTGCAAAGCCTGGATTACAACCGGATAGAGTGTTTAATCTCATCTCCCCAGTAAGTCACTACGAAACCTGGATTTCGACTAGATAGCAGTCGGCCTTATCACTATGAAGCCTGGGTTACGACCAGATAGTAGTTCACTCTCACCTCTTCAACTGAGATGTTTCCTCAATAGAATAACGGACGACCGAAGCTCCTAAAGTTCTATTTCTCCTAAGACAAAGAACAACATTCCCTAGCGGAATCTCCCTCAACAACAGGTATACAAGCTCTCGCTAAGGAATCTCTTACGCAATCGACACGCCTTCGGATGGAATTGTTAAGCCCATCTCCCATCATCAATCTCCAGATGGCATCTGTAAGCCCATTCCCGACATCGTAAGATAAATACTACTTCATGTGAGTGCAAATTTCTGGGCACTCTAGTGTTCAATCATCTTCCGCCTTCGGATCACGAAAGGCCCGAACGTCAATCTATATCCTCAGGTTTAAGAAGATTGAACAGGGGCAACTGTTGTACCCCAAAATTTTCCCTCCCATATTCCTCAAAGTTTGTCAAGAATAATCTCCAAGTGTTCAAGATGGCTCAAGAGTTGGACAGTCAAATCACCTCCTAAGGCAGTCAAGTCAAAATTAGGGTTTTGTGTTGCATCAAGGGCCTTACATCCAAATGACCTCAAGTGCTACCCAATGTCCCAAACATGTTCTCAAGTTCATCCATGTCAAATTTCAAGCCTTGCAGAGAAAGTTTGGTCAGTCAATTGCTCAAGAAGTCCAAAAATCGACTGTGCTAGGGCAAAAGTCAACTGTGACCCAAATACAGTCAAACCTCAAGATTTTTTGTCAAAATTCTCATTTTGAAGGATAACTCATCATTTGATCAAGGGTTGATCATGATTCATCAAGGATTGCTCAAGATTCATCAAGATTCAAAAGTTGCTAAATTAGGGTTTTGTAGGAAAAGTCAACTCAACTTTGACCAAGCATAACTTTCTCATACTTTATGAGAAATGACCCATACAAATCTCATTTTTAATAGGATGCAATTTCATACAATCCATCTTCACACCCCAAGATCAATAAATGCACTCACAAAAAGTTACAAATTTGGACATTATAGGTCATTTTTGAAAGTCAACAAAAACACCTTTTTTGCCAAAGCTTATAACTTGATAATGGAATATCAAAATGCGATGAGACCAAAATTTGGATTAGAGGACATCTCAAGGTTTCTAAAAAGTCCAAGAACACTCCCAAAAGTTCAAAATTGAAGAAGTTATGTATTGTTGAAGTTGGGCATTTTTCCAAAATTGCCAAAAGTCAACTATCCTCAAAACTCCAATTTTTGACAAAAGGGCCCACTTTTTTTCCACTTGATTTGGTCTTATCACACCACACACGTGTCCCATCTTTAATTTCATGACCAATCATTTATTTTTCTATTTTATTTAATTTTTATTTATTTAATTCATTTGAAATCAATATTAATTCAAATAAAATCCAAAAATTAATGGAATGAGATTCTTGTGGTCATTACAGCTTGCAAATATCATGAGAAACTCAATCAAACTCGTCCCAAGTCAAAACATGCACAAAATCTCAGATTTGATGCAAATATGGAAACTTGATAATGGTGATCAAATCAAATCTCCATTCATCAATTCTTATGGATTCAAGCCCAACTCTTGACCTAATTCACTTCCAATATACATGTACAAGTGAGGCATAGCAAGAATACGACCTAAGCATGGCAGAAACGGCCAAACAAGAATTGAAAAAAGTGTGAAAAAGTGGGAGATCAAAATCAATATTAGAGCACGATTCAGTCCAAAAGCTTGACATAGCTCTCTTGCTGGCAATCTCCTGAAGTTGTAGCAATCAAAACCAAGTCCTAAAACCTCCTAAATCGCGCTGTAAGTCATCACGAATATACCCCTGTACATGGAAACGTAACTCATCATTCTTGCATCTTTTTTCCAATTTTCTTGTACATTCATACTTGCCATTCAATTTCCAATGATTCTGTAATATTTAATTTTGTTTTCATGGATTATAACCCTGTATCCAAAGCTAGGGCTCTTGTTCTTGTTTTTTAGGCATTTTTGATGCAGGATAAATTGAGACTAATGATGGGTATAGAGATGATCAGGGAAGAGAGACGAATGCAGTGATGGTCTCCATTGGCATTTATATGGCCTGTAGCTCATGATAGGATGATGCCATGGATTTAGTTGCGGAATAAAATCTGCAGGAAAAGTTACAATCTTCGTTGAAGAAGACGAAGACGTGTCCCTGCGTCATTGGCCTGTTCAAATTATTTAGCGCGTTTTTTAATTCCCAGGCATAATTAATTGTTTACAATATTTTATTTGTTTTGCATTATATTAACAACGAAGCAGCATGGTTGAGTTGGCAAAGGAAGCGTGTCAATGAGCATTGGGACCTGGGTTCGAATCCCAGGTCCCAATATTTGTTGTAATTTTTCTCCAGGTTATTCCACACAGCACTCCAAGCGTGGCACACCATGCATCATTGCCTGATCTCCTGCCAGATGGCCCTCAGGCCAAATCCAAGGATCCAGATTGAAGGTTCACCATGAACCCTAATCAACACGCATGCATTGGATTCAAAAAGTCAAAGCAAGCTGATTGAAATTGGGCCTGGAAATTGCTGATTCCACCATCAAATTAAGCCCACACCCCCTGGGTTATTTCTTTTTCCCTTCATATTTTCATTTATTTATTTTGTTCTAATTATTTATTTTATTGTTAATTAACTAACCAATCATTTTTCTTAATAAAATCAGAAAACAAAAAAATATAATATTTTTATTTATTAAATTTAATTTCATTATTTTATTTTTTCGTAAATAAACAATAATTAATTTATTTAGTTTTAATTAGGTTTAACATTAATGTTTTTTGCAATAAATTAAAATCTATTTAGAATTAGGGTTCTTAATAGCTTTTAACCATTTTTATTTTATTTTCTCAAATATTAAAAAATCCAAAAAAATATCTTTTTATTAATTAATTAATAATTGGTTTAGATTTAATTTCATTTAATCCAAAAATAACAAAAATATGCTTTCTTTAATAAAAAGGGTCAAAACCCTAAAAATGCGCCGATTTAATTTTCTTGCACGCGATTCATTTGTTTCCAATTTTGTAATTGCTTCGGGAATGTAATAGTATTTTTAAATTAGGACTTTTAATTATTTATCGCTTTGATTTACTTTCCGCAATTTAAATTAAAGGGTTTGTCTTTGGCGATGTAAATACCCGACGCCTTGTAATAGCTTAGATTTAATTTCCCGCAATTTAACTTCCGCACAATATTAACTGTTAGATGTTTGATAAATAGGCAATGCATGACAAGATCAATCTTTAACTTAAAATTAACATAGCTCACCATTGACATGTACAGATAAAAATTAACTGAAACAACATATTCGCACATGCCACTCTTAGGGTACACCTCACTTGGTTGCCTCGAACGTGGTCATTGAGTATAGGAAGTTTTAGAGGCCGCCCTCTTGTCCAAAGATCATAAGTTGCCTCGAAACGGTTGCCTCGGAAAAATGATCTAAGACATTAGGGTTACCGCTAAAGCGTCCTAACATTGCTTTAGTGACCACACGTCCCTTAATCGAATTGACCCGAAAACTCCAACGACGGTGCTACCTACTCCTCAATTGTGGGATAACACTATCTAAAGGACACTTGTACAGTTTAATTCCTTTTTGAGTAGGTAGATGGTTCTTAAGTACTTGCTCCTTTTAAAACAAAACAAAACTTTTCGCACTTACACTCCTTTCAAACAAAAACTCTTTTCAAACCCACAATCACAAAGAAAAGCAAACTTTTGAAAACACAATGAGCAAGTACCTAAGAGCCCGTGGATAACCACAGATAGAAAGGGTGCTAACACCTTCCCTTTCTATAATATACCTCCCGAACCCGAGAAATATATCAAAAAGGAATTTTTCTGTGCTTTTATCCTTTCCTTGTTGGATAAAATAAAAGACGGCGGCGACTCTTGCTTACCGCGACATTTTGTAAAAACAAACGCAAACGCGAACCAGCATTCCAAAACAGTCGGTTCTCATTCCCACCGATCATACTACCCATGACACAAAACCTTCATTCTCTTCTCTTCGATCAAATTCAATTGGTCAAACCTGTTCTGGACCCATTCAGCCGCTAACAGCTTGGTTTCCATTATCACACGTAAAAAGGGAATCTCAACCTCGATTGGGAGTTCCACTCCATACACAAGGGAGAACATGGTTGCTCCTGTTGAAGTGCGGACATATGTCCGATATCCATGTAAAGCCAAAGGGAGCATTTCATTCCAATCTTTATAAGTAATAACCATCTTCTGGATGATCTTCTTGATATTCTCATTAGGAGCTTCGACAACCCCATTCATCTTCGGCCTGTACGGAGATGAGTTATGATGGATGATCTTGAATTCTTCACAAAGTTCTGTCATTATCTTGTTGTTCAGATTCGAGCCATTTTCGGTGATAATTCTGCTTGGCACACCATACCGACATATAAGATTATTCTTAATGAAACGTACAACCACCTGCTTGGTAACGTTAGCATATGAAGTACCTTCCACCCATTTGGTGAAGTAATCAATTGCTACCAAAATAAAATGGTGTCCACTCGAAGCTTTGGGTTCTATCATTCCAATCATGTCAATACCCCACATAGAGAAGGGCCACGGGGAAGAAATAACATTGAGAAGTGTCGGGGGCACATGAATCTTGTCTGCATAAATCTGGCATTTATGGCACTTCTTTGCAAATTTGTAACAGTCGGATTCCATTGTCAGCCAATAGTAACCTGCCCTTAGCATCTTTTTAGCCATCGAATGTCCATTGGCATGAGTTCTAAATGAACCTTCATGAACCTCATGCATCAACATGTCTTCTTCGTGTCTATCCACGCATCTGAGTAGGACCATGTCATAATTTTTCTTATACAACACGTTTTCACTGAGGAAGAAACTGCCATCCAATCTTCTCAATGTCTTTCTATATTTATTCGAAGCACCACTTGGGTATTCCTGAGTCTGAAGGAAATGCTTGATATCATAATACCAAGGTTTCTCATCTTCTACCTCTTCTGTTGTAAACACATGAGCGGGCATATCCAATCACCGAACTATAATTTGAGGTATATCATTCAAAGTATTCACTTGATACATAGAATCCAAAGTTGCCAGAGCATCCGCCATTTGATTTTCATCTCTAGGGATGTGATGGAATTCAACTTTATTAAATAAGGGTAACAATCTTCTAGCATAATCTTTGTAAGGGATCAAGCTGGGGTGACGAGTATCCCACTCTCCTTTAATCTGATTCATTACCAAAGCTGAATCGCCATACACATCTAGAATTTTGATTCTGAGATCAATAGCTTCCTCGAGACCCATGATGCAAGCCTCATATTCTGCCATATTATTAGTACAATCAAATGTCAACCTTGCAGTGAAAGGAATGTGAGATCCATGTGGAGTGACAATCACAACACCAATTCCTTTACCATAGGCATTCACAACTCCATCAAATATCCTACTCCAACGAGATTCAGGATCAGGACCTTCCTCAGGCAATGGTTCATCACAATCTTTTACTTTCAGAAACATCACATCCTCATCGGGGAAATCATACTTCACGGACTGATAATCATCGACTGGTTGGTGAGCAAGATAATCTGCCAACATGCTGCTTTTAATAGCTTTTAAGTGTGGTATTCGATGTCATATTCAGATAACAACATCTGCCAGCGGGCAATTCTCCCACTAAGAGCAGGATTTTCAAAAATGTACTTGATTGGATCCATTTTGGAGATTAACCAAGTAGTGTGATTCAACATATACTACCGTACACATTTTGTCGCCCAAGCCAGAGAGCATCATGTCTTTTCCAGCATGGAATAACGCGATTCACAATCAGTAAACTTTTTACTGAGATGATAAATGACATACTCTTTCTTCCCCGTTTCATCTTGTTGTCCCAGAATACAACCCATGGAATTATGTAACACTGTCAGATACATAATCAATGGTCTTCCTTCAACAGGAGGGAGCAAGATAGGAGGTTCAAGCAGACATTCTTTAATACTTTCAAATGCCCCTTGGCAGTCATCTGTCCACACGCAACCTTGATCTTTCTTTAATAACTTAAAGATCAGTTCACACGTTGCAGTCATGTGGGAAATGAATATGGAAATATAATTCAAACGCCCGAGGAACCCTCTGACTTGCTTTTCAGTTCTCGGTGCTGGCATCTCTTGAATTGCTTTGACTTTATTAAGGTCAACTTCAATCCCTTTCTGTCTAACAATGAAACCCAACAATTTCCCTGATCGAACCCCGAAGGTACATTTATTTGGATTCAAGCGGAGATGATACTTCCTCAAATGCTGAAACAACTTCAATAAATCTTCTACATGCCCTTCTTCAGTCTGGGATTTAGCAATCATATCATCAACATATACCTCAATTTCCTTGTGCATCAGATCATGGAATAAGGTTGTCATAGCCCTCTAGTACGTTGCACCAGCGCTCTTCAACCCGAAGGGCATCACTCTGTAATAGAATGTTCCCCAGGGTGTGATAAACATTATTTTTTTTCCATGTCCTCAGGCGCCATCCTTATTTGATTATACCCGGAAAATCCGTCCATGAACGAGAAAACTTTGAATTTTTCCGTGCTATCCACTAACATATCAATGTGTGGCAATGGAAAATCATCTTTTGGACTAGCTTTATTTAGATCTCTGTAATTTACGCACATGAGAACTTTTCTGTCTTTCTTCGGTACTGGGACAATATTGGCAATCCACTGAGGGTACACTGATGTCACAAGAAAACCAACATTAATCTGCTTTAGAACTTCTTCTTTGATCTTCACTGCCATATCTGGATGAGTTCTTCGCTACTTCTGTTTGATTGCCGGACACTCTGGCTTCAGCGGAAAACGGTGCTCTACAATATCTGTATCTAGACCAGGCATATCTTGATAAGACCAAGAAAAAATATCCACATACTCTTTTAACATCTCAATCAACCTGCTCTTCACATCAGGATTCAACAATGCTCTGATCTTGACTTCCTTCAGATCTTCTTCTGAATCCAAATTGATTACTTCCAATGGCTCTTTATATGGCTGAATGGCATTCTCCTCGCGCTCCAGCAACCGTGAGACCTCTTCTGGAATCTCATCATAGTCTTCTTCTTCGGCCCCATACACAAGACATTCAAAGTTGGGAGAGGGTGCATGGTCATTGTATTCAACGGGTTTTTTAATTAATATGCACATATGATTTATGATTGCTTTTAGAAACTGACACATATAACAAGTGATCACACATATTGAATTTCAGTTATTATTTATTTTGAAAGGTTTTTTTTTTCTGATTACCATTTTCCAAGAAAAAGAGAAAACAAAGACACAATTTGGTAAACAAAGACAACTTTTATTATTGATTTAAAAATCACAGCAAACATATAAGCCCATACAATATTAATACTTTCACATTGGGCAGAGTGAAAGCTTTTCAAAAAGATTAACACAAACAAATTACTTTTAAACATGTATGCAAGAGGGAACATCAATGGTGATCCAGTTCTAAACCCTAACTTCGTGCGTCACATAATTTGGCATATCTGGCTCTGCTTCATCTTCCATAGTGGCATTAATCTCGAAAACAGTTGGATGAAGATAACCCCCGCTTAGAAATATGTCTTGATAATTGCCTGCAACAGACTTCGGCTTCATGCTCTTACCCTTATCATTCTTCACAGAGAACCCCAAGCCAGCTCTATTCTTATTCACAGGCGGGTCAACAATCTGTCCTCATACATCGCTATGGCCATTACGCACAACCTACTGCGCATCCTTAAACGAAGCTATAGAGTTCTCATTTTCTCTTATGTTATCGATGGGTAAAGCTTGGAACTGGGTTCCAACAACAGCTTCATCCGCCTCCACAATGCTGAAAGAGGACAAATGAGATATCAATAACGTCTGTTCTCTATTTATAATTACCACTTTTCCTTCACGTACAAACTTCAGCTTCTGGTGTAAAGTCAAAGTGACAGCCCCTACCTCATGTATCCACGGCCGTCCCATCAAGAAGCTATAAGCGAGTACAATATCCATGACCTGGAAAGTAATCTGAAACAAATGTGGGCCTATATGAATAGGCAAGTCCACTTCACCAATAACAGATTTCCTTGATCCGTCAAACGCTTTCACAATAATGCCACTTGGGCGCTTGGACATTCCTTGATATTTCAACTTCATAAAGGTGCTCCTCAGTATAATGTTCAATGTGGATCCATTATCAATCAACACATTGGATAATGAATCATTCTTGCAGTTCATAGAGATGTGGAGGGCCAGGTTGTGATTCCTCCCTTCATCAGGCAATTCATCGTCGTAGAAACTCAGGTTATTACATGATGTAGTATTCCCCACTACACTACTGAATTGGTCTACAGGCATGTCACTTTCCATGAAAGCTTGGTCCAATACCCTCATCAAAGATTCTCTGTGAGCAGAAGAGTTCACTAGTAAAGCCAAGATAGATATTTTTGAAGGAGTCTGCCATAACTGATCTACAATTCTGTAGTCGCTTATCTTGATTATCTTCAAAATATCATCCACATCCTTTTCTAGTGTAGCTCCACTAGATTCACCCACTGCCTTCTTGGGTTTAACATCTTCAATAATTTTCTTTCCAATACTAACATCTCCAGGAACAACTGGTGCAAATACACGAGTGCTGTAGGTCACTCTGCTAGTCTCAGCAATATTTCCAACATTAGGCATTGTCTAGATGGGAACTTCCACACCATCCTCTAAAACCGTAGCATTATATTTATAGGGTACAACCTTGTCTGACTTGTAGGGGAAAGGACCCGGAAAACTAATTACCAATGGAGTAATAGCTGGATTTCTATGATATTCAACTTCAAAATTGGCGGGTGCACCAAAACAAGGCACAATAACGTTTACTCCATCTTCAACATAATCAGTCATTACATAGTCATCTCTGGATAACATATCTTCATCCAAGGAGAAGAACTCATCTGCGGAGGCATATTCATCATCTGACTCTTCTTCAACCAAACAAACCTCAATCATATCAACTTCATGGTAATCATCCCTTTGACCTGTAACCTTGATAATTCCATTATCCAACAACAACTGAACACTTTTCCTTACAATTGAACATCCTCGGGAGTCCCGACAACAAATTCGGAAAGATCCATACTAATATTCTTTCTGACCAGCCATGTGGCAGAAAATAGCGTGCAATTGCACAAGGTCCTCATTCATATGCTCCACATCAAAAATTCTGAACTCTCCAGGACATCCAGAAACCATGTTTACTTTCTCTTCATACTCTCCCCTAGGCCTGATTATATGGATGAGGCCCTCATCCATCATTTCCTGCAAATCAGCCTTTATCTTGTCACAACCCTGTATATCCGTACTGCAAATAGCACAACCGGCATGGTCATGCGTATAATAGCTAAATTCACAGAGGTCTGGATGCATTTTCACCAAATCTCCTCTAACCATATTAACATCAAAAATCCGGAAGTCACCTGGACAACCGGCCACCATGTTCATAACATTATCTCCCCCATGCTTTAGTAGAGGATTATCTTTCACATTAGGGCCCACATCCTTGAAAGATAGAATACCAGACTTCACCAATTTCTGTACCCCAGTCTTCAAAGGATAGCAATTCTCAACATTATGCGCTGGTGCTCCCTGATGAGAAGCACATGTTTGGTCTGCCTTGTAATACCAAGGCAACGGTGATGGTACAATAAGAGGTGGTCGGGTCTGAACCAACTTCTTCTAAATTAACGCCAGGAGTAACTCTGTATAACTCATAGGGATATGGTTATAACTCTCCCTTCTCTGATTATACCCTTGATTCCCCTACTGGGATGGTCTCTGATAAGCAACGGTAGTTGGAGCTACACCAACAAATGGAGTAACTAAGGCGACTTGCTGATGACGCTGATAATTTCTTGTATGAGGATTAGCACTCCTTTCTTGCATGACAGTGTTTGTATCTCCTTCCTTCTTTTTGGAAAACCCATAGGATGGCTTCTTCGTATCTCCAGAACTTTCACCCTTTGTTAGACGGCCCTCTCTTATAGCCTCTTCTAAGCGGATACCCATGCCTACCATTTCAGTAAAGTCACTTGGCGCACTCGCTACCATCCTCTCATAGTAGAAAGCACCCCGAGTCTTCAAGAAAATCTTAGTCATCTCCTTCTCTCCCATGGGAGGAATCACTTGGGCGGCTACCTCACGCCATCTCTGTGCATATTCTTTGAATGATTCCCTGTCTTTCTGGACCATGGCCCTGAGTTGATCACAGTCAGGCGCCATGTCCATGTTGTATTTGTATTGTCGGATGAATTCTTCTCCCAAGTCATTGAAAGTATGGATATTGACGCTGTCCAAACTCATATACCATTTCAACATAGCACTAATCAAACTATCCTGAAAAAAGTGAACCAACAGACGTTGATCATCATTATGGGTAGACATTCTTCTTATATACATCACAAGATGAGCACGAGGATAAGTGTTGCCCTTGTACTTCTCAAATTCCGGAACTTTAAACTTCACAGGTATCTTAACATTCGGGACCAAGCATAACTAATTCATATTCTGCCCAAACAATTCCTTTCCCCTAAGGACCTTCATCTCCCTCTGCATCTTGTCAAACTGCTCTTGAAAATCATCCATTCTATCATAGAGACCCAAGTCTTCACTTGGTGGAGGAAAAGGACGACACACATCATTATTAACAACTAGAACTATATTCACCGAATAAGGTGCAGCAGGAGCAACATGCACCACATCAGGTGCGGGAGTAACAGTAGTCTGAACAACTGAAGTATCTTGAGGACCAAGATTGAAACCTTCAGGCACAAAGTTCTATGGAATTCCCCATGGATAACCCTGAGGCATGCGATTCTAAACAACATCTGGAGTAGCAGACACAGGAACAACCAGAGCTTCAGTAGTAACCCTTGTCGGTTGAGGTTGAACACTCGGTGGATGATTCTGAACAGCCACCAGAGATTCCATCAGAGCAGTAAGATTGGCCATGCCGACCTTCAAAGCAGAAACTTCCTCGCGCAGCTCACTATTCTCTTGTTCTAAGTTGTCCATGTTCCTTCTGAAGTTAGCTCGAGTGTTGTAGTGGTGAGACAGCTTGCTGAACGAAGTAAAGAAGCTTGGTAAGACATCTGGATATGCAAAGAAATGCAAGAAACATGTGCAATATGATGCATGATGTGAAATGCACATGATTTATTTTAATATTTGAAGGGACTTAAAGATTTATAGACACATTGCAAATATCAAAGTAATAACATATTTGAAATACTGAAATTTTGTATTATAATAACTTCAAAATGGATTACAAGTTTCAATGATCCTAAGTACAATATGAAAATAAAGTCTAAAACGTTAAGAAGCAAAGCTGATGGAGATTACTCTATACGCTGGCGCTTCCCTGTAAGCCTGGAAATTTGAGCCTTCAACCTCTGGTTTTCTTCCGCATATCTGGTGGAAACCTCCTTCCAATCACCTGAATCAGGAAGTGAGCAACTAGCATCTGAATGAGGCTTAGGAGAAAATAAATCCCCTTGCCTCTCTATTATCTCTACACCCCGACTCTCAAGAATCTCAATCAAGTCATCTTTCTCCTTCAAGTATGCTCTATAGGAATCTCGAAAGTTTGGAACTTATTCTTCCAAGCATCCTTTTCCTGTTGCATCATGACTAAACTAAGCTGTAGCTCTTCCATATCATCCAATAAAGGAAGTGTGGTCTTCAGAAATAGATCAGGCATAGGTGCTTCCGTGGAATATGACATCTTCAACTGAATAGCTCTCATTTGGACCCACTGAAGATAAGGCTCCAAAGAAACATCCCCCCTAGGTCCCAAATCTTTCCTACTCTTCCTGTGAATGTGACGTCAGGCCTTCACAATCTGCTCCCTAGCTTCCTTATGGTATTCTCCTTCCTTCAAAAAGAAACTACTCAAATGAATACTATTTGGTTTATCCCTCATCGTATAACCAAGCTGTCATCGTGCAAGAAAAGGGTTATAGTTAATTCCTTCCTTTGTACCAAGAAGAGGTACATTGGGGAAACTACCACAACTGTCGACAATCTCTACATCCTGGTAAGACCGATTATACCAATCAATATCCAAGTGATTAAGTGCCATAATCTTAGGAGCCCAATGAGGTTCCTTCCTGACATCCCAGAAAGCATTAGACTGAGGCATATGAGAAATAAACCACCAGTACAACAGAGGCGTGCACCAAACAATCATCCCCCCATGATAAGAATTCTGAAGATGAATAGAGTAATAAGAATCACCCAATAATGTTGGAACTGGGTTTCCAATCATGAAGATCCCGATAGCATTAATGTCAATAAACTTGTCCACATTAGGAAATAAGAACAACCCGTAAGCAAGTAGAGAAAAGATGGCCTTAAAAGCGACTGTACTCTTCATCCTGGCAAAGAAACAAGCTTTCTCCAATAAGAACTGAGCTGGCAATCGTCTAATCCCTCCTTTAGTAGTCATATAGGCTTCAACCTCAGACTTCCCCAGATGAATCAAAGCAGCAATCTCATGTGATCTTGGCTCACTCTCTAAACCAGTATAAGGAACACGATCGATAATAGGTAAATCCAACAGATAAGAATACTCCTCTAGTGTAGGCATCAACTGATAGTCGGGGAAAGTAAAGCAATGATACATCGGATCATAGAACTGAACAAAGGTCGAGAGAATACCCTCCTTCATCTTAAGCTTCATGATAGGAATAATGGATCCATACTTCTTCAGAAAATCTGCAGAACATTCAATCCAGGAATTAGACTGATTAACTCATCTATCATGGGATCTTTGAAACTGTATTTTCCGGTCTTTCTTTTTCCAGAATCCATGGCCAAAAGGTACCTGAGATATTCACAAATGATCAACTTTTTAAGTCCCTTGAAATGAAATTTCTTCAAAAGATACTTATGAGTGCATGGATGCATGATGCAACAATCACACACAAGATCACAAACATAGGATTCATATGTTCAACGTCACGAGCATGAGGTCGAAGGTACTACCCATAAGGTATGGTCTAAAAGTTATCACCTGCCAAATAAGGTTCTAGAGGTTCCCATAGTCTACATCCTTCCTTCGGATATTACCAACTTCCCAATTAACTCGATAATTAGTAATATTCTCAAGAAAAACTCGTCCGAGCATAGTATCACGTGACAACTATTATCAGATTACTCCGTCATAGCTTCCGCACTACACCTAAAAGGCCAAGATGGGTTAGGTATTCTATGGTCCTTAGCTTCAGCAGGCTCCCGGGTCGAAAGCAGTACGTCTTCTCGATTACTCAGTAAATGACACTACAGTCAAAGGGGCCTCCACTGAGTGGGGGATCTTATGCCTTCTTTTTTGGGATTACTCCCTCAAAGTTAACATGGCTATAAGACTCATAAGTAATCACCAAGCACCCTGAAAACCAGGAAAGTCCAGACAAATAAAATATACAACATATAATATATAACAAACAATAGCATATATACAGATATAAACAAAGATAGGTTTAACCCACTTAGGGATGGACAAGCAAGAGGTCAATCTTTCCCCAGTGAAGTCGCCATTTTTTTCTGTAGCGGTAGAAATGTTTAAGACTAAGCCATTAGATTGGCTAGACTTATACAGATCAAAATAAAAATTGTCACCGCGCTTTATTGTTTCCAAAGGAATGGGAAAAGAGAGAGTAACCCAAAAAGAGGGAGAAAGATTCAAGGTAAGGGGGTTGGTTATACAAAGGGAAGGTATTAGCACCCTAAACATCTACGGTACTCCGCAGGAACCTCTTTGAAAAATCTGTATATTTTGGCTATAAAATATTGTATAAAAAATAGATGGTAGAGGTGAGAAAAGAAGTATTTTTTTTATGATTTTTGTACCCACCGCAGTTGCGAACCTTTAGTGCCTACGTACCATCTTTCGTGCAATAGGGGATCAGGGTACACGTAGTTCCTCTTTTTGAAAACTTTACAATACAAGTGTGTTGGTTAATTTTATGAGATAAGACATAATCGTCATTGTCCGTGTGGGAAACATACTTACTACCCACAATCATGAGAAATGAGAATTTGCATTATCTCAAAGTGGAGGATATGGCTTGGATTTTAAAATAAACAATGCTTCACTCAACACCCAAGTGGAAAATATCTCTCTTCACTACATATTGTAGAACTATAGTTGTTTGCATCACTACAAGGATTGACAAGCGTCCAATCTTTTGAGAAAAGTTTTTTTAAAGTAAAAAGCCAAAATGGCAAAATGGTTTGAAATGAGATTGATTGACTTTTAGTCTTCTCAAAAAAATGTCAAGGTATTATTTAAGTTGATTGAAGTTTATTTATGAAAAGGTTTTGAAAATGCATGGACCTAAGTCTAAGTTTATTATGAAAGTGGTTCAGGTTTAAAAACAAGAAGAGTTTTCAAAAGGAGGAAGAAGATTTTTGAAATTAAAGAAAGTGGGAGGAGAAGAAGAGACTATCCTAAAGCATAAGGTAAAAGCTAGGGATAAAAACCATCTAACCAACAAGGATCCAATACTTGACATTATGAGTCAAGATAGAATTCTCATTCTTTGGATTGAAACCAAGCAAGTAAAGATACCAGACCCCTTGAGGGAACCAAACTTCAAATGTATTAAGTCTTCAAAAAAAATTGGACAGAGTAACGGCTGTATACAGGTGAATTCCAGATTACAAACAAAGTACGTAATCACAATAACCAGCACACAAAACAAACAAACAACCCAATATCTTGAGGTAAACCTCAAGAACTCCAGACAAAATATCAATTAAGGTCACAAGGTCTCCAACATAGGCCAAGGTTTCTAATCCTAAATCCAAGAAGTCCAATACTCCATAATGCCAAGGATAGTAACCAAATAGTCCAAGTATCATTATAGCTTTTTATGGTTCATGTTGATTATTAGGTGTCTTAAAAAATAAAGGCTCAAGTGAGTAAAATAAAATGACAAGAATATAAATGCTCAAGTGAGCAAAGATGAAAAGTAGGATGAAATGTAATGCTTAAAGTAAATGGTACATAAAGCATAAAAAAATAAAAGCATAAAGTAAAATCAATTGTTAATAATTAGTGATTAGTTGGATGACCATCTTGAAACTTGCATTTGGAACTCATTAGAGGATTGGTAGAACCAAAGCCTCCACATAACAAGTTGCATTTGCTTTTTGTCAAGTATATCATCCATTTTGGAATCCTCAAAAGTATCATTTAATGATCAACAATATTTAAGTGATCCGGGTTGACCAAAAGTGATGTAGATCCATTAGAGTATTGGTAGAACCAAAGCCTCCACACAATGAATCTCAAGGTTATTGGATCAAAGAGATTAAATTAACATACTTGGGCTTGCAAACATAGGTTTGAGCCACAAATGGTCATTTATTCGAATCGGGAGAAAATTTAGCGCTATGTTAAGCAATCGTAAGTGGACTTATATAGAAGTCGCACCTATTTTGAGGCCGGTCAATAGCAATCTATGCACCATTTTTTTTGAGACATGATATAAATATCATGCTCCAATAACACTTAGTGCAATAAGAAAGGGATGAGATGAAGAGGGGTGGGAAAGAATACAAATCATATTTGAATTAAATTTAATCAAACCATTATTAAAATCATTCATCCATTTTATGGAGTTAAACTCAATACCATGGATCCAATGATGTTAACAAAGTTCATGATCAAAAATTCAATCCAAGATTAGCCAGAAAATAATCACAAAATAATATTGCATTCAATATATACATTAAAAGGGGTTTTAAAAATATTTAAAATAGAAATAAGGGATAAAAATATAAACTATGTTCAAATTAATCAAGAAATAAAAATTAAGACCATAGAAAAATCAGAAATGAACTCAAATATTTTTATAAAATTTTTGGTAATTTTTTAAAGTCATAAACTATTTTTAAAATTTAAAGAAATGAGTAAAATAAACCAAAAATGATAAAAAATACCAAAGTCTTAAATAAAAAATAAATGAGGTCACCAATATTTGTCACAATATCATTGAATCATTCCATATTTTTTTCAGAATTTAAAAATGCATAAAAGTATTTTTAAATATTTAAAACAATTCAAATAAAGTGAAAATTTATAAAAAATATCAAAACACAAAATAAAATTGTGAAAAAATAAAAAATCAGAAAGAGAAAAATCAAAAATATTTTTCATAATTTTTTCAGATTTTTTGGACTAAAAATGAATTTTCTACGATTTTTTGAAATTTAAAACAATTAAATATAAAAATCAGAAAAGAAAATAAAAACCAAAAAAATATGGGCCATCTGATCAATGTTAAAATGCATTAGTAAACATATCAAGTGGACCTGGCGTGCTGTGCATGTTATGGACTTTAGTGAATAAAGCACTGGATCATTAATTAAATCAGATTTAAAAAAAACAAGTGGCGCGCCCTCATTGGTTGGAAGATGACACGTTGGTCATCTTCAACCTCCAGCCAACATGAATTACAGGTCTCTCAAACTGTAAAATCAGAAGCTCAGACCTATGCCATTCACTTCGTCTCTTCAAGATGAAGACGACCACACCTTCGCGACAAATTTATATAAACTGTAGCTCAAGCAATTTGGAAGGAAAGTTTTGAAAAGGGATTTGAAATTTCATGGTCAAAATGTGTTTCCAGATAAAAGCAAGTGTTACGACTAGAACCAGGGCAATGAGAGCTTCAGAATGATATCAAAGTTTTGAAGAATTGATGGAGAAATCTACCTATTGAAATTGAGTTGCAGAGCTCTGAAACTGGACTTCTATGGAGAAATATAGGGCACGATTCTGAAAGTAATTGTATTGTTAGCTTCAGGGAAGATTAAGGAAGGTGAATTGATAGAAAAATTGGATTAAAAAAGGCTTGAACACTGATTTCGAAGTTACAGAAAATTGAGTTATGGAGCAAGTTTGGCAGGGTAATTCTGGCTATTCAAGCTTGAGGAAATGAATGAGGGATGACCCTCTATATATAGGGAATCAAAGGGAATGTCCAAGCGTGTGAAATGATGAAGTTTGGAGGGAAATCGTGTGAAGTTGCAAACAAGAAAAGTGTGACTTCTAATTTGATCAAAACTTATCCAAAACGCGCGTTTTGCTATGCTAATCACTTCTAGAAGTTCAATAAACATGTTTAGAAGAAAAAATGCACCGAAACAAAGTGTTTAGAAGCTAAATCAATGATTTCAAATTCTGAATTTTGAAGAAACTTCAGTTTCAAGTTACCAAGTTCAAATCAATGGCATTCTCAACTCAAGGGGTCTTAAGGCATGATTCTCGATGCTTTAGAAAGATGAGGTTACAAGCTTTGCAATGGGAAAAGAATGGAATCAAATGGATGCTTGAGCTGAAAGTTGCATTGAGTCAAAGTTGGGGAAAAAAGGTTGACTTTCCATACTTCGAAATATTTCAAATTTTTCTTCAAAAGTGACCTATAATGTTTTGCATCCAAACATGGCCTTCCACTTGGAATTTGCTCTTGAACAAAAAAGATGGAATAAAATAGACCTCTTTAATGACATTTTGAAACTTGAACCATTCAAAATATACAAAAATTGAGAGAGTTATGAATTGTTGAAGTTGGCAAATAATCATGAAATGACCTATAATCTTTTGTATCTTTAGGGAATCTTCCATCCATTTTCTCACTTTGCACATAAAATAAGGAATAAATTTCACACCCTCAAGATCATTATGGAAAAGAGTGGGTTCAAGGTGATAAAAATTGACCAAGTTATGATCATTTGAAGTCACACATGGGAAATTGGGGCTTCATCTGTAGGACTTGTAATCTTTCTTCATCATCAAGTTTCTTCTACATGAAAACTCCTTGAAACTTTTGAACTGATTTGTTTATAACCACTTGAAGAGAAGGATGTCTTTGGAATAACTCAAAAATATCAAAAGATGAGCAAGATATACTTCCTTGAAGTTCAAAACCCTAGCTCCTAGATCCAGAAAATGCTTTGAGGAACTTTGACAATTTTGAGCAATCTTCTTGTACCACCACTCTTGCTTTGTAAATAGAAGTTGTTGAGGATGATAATGAGAACTCATAGCCACCAAAACCACTTCCATATCTTGATAATTGAGAGAAATATGCACTTGTGACCAATGGGAACAAAGCCTTTTCCAAACATGATAACTTCTTCAATCAACCCCTTGTACTTTTGAATCAATCTTGATAACTCTGAAATGTGGTGAACCAAGATAAACCTTGCCATGCCATTTCTTCCAAAATAACTTCAATGGTGAGGTTTGAACTTCTCAAGCTTTATTGACTAGGTCATGGAAATAAACTCATGAACCCATAGATCAACTTGCTAAGCCACATTGCCTTTACCTACACTGTTGACAAGTAAGACAAACCAACATTGCATTTATTAATTAAAAGGAAAGTCAAAACAAAATATGAATGATCACACAATAAAAACAAGTCAAGGTGCTTGGTGATTCCTCAAAGAGCAAAGCTAAAGATAGGGAGGAGAACCAAAAACCCTAATGTGATCTTGTTGTGATTGAATCAATATGGTATGGTAAAGGGATCTTAGGGGAAAAAATTGGGGTACAACACTATGTATGCTCACAATCAGCTTGATAAAAGGAGGATGTACTAGAAAAAGATAGAGAGGATCTATGGTATCCAAAATGGCCCTTGGTGTGTCATTGGGGACTTTAATAATGTTGTTAAAGCTCAAGATAGAATAGGAGGGAAGCCGATGAGTGAAAATGAGTATATTGACCTGCATAACATGATAGAACATACTGATCTTGTTGAGATTGATAGCTTGGGTGACTATTTCACTTGGTCCATCAAACATAGTGTAAGGACCATTTATTCTAGAATTGATAGGGTGTTCTGCAATAGTGATTGGTTCCAGGAGAATGCCAATATGACTCTGAACATATTGACTCCTAATGTTTCAGGTCATTCTTTTCTCTGCACCAGTGGCCCTATAGACAGGACAAAAAAGACAAATCACTTCAAGTTCAACAATTACTTGTTGGACGTGAATGGGTTTAAAGAGATGGTTATGGAGAATTGGAATCAACCAGCTAGAGGTTAACCAATGAAGATCTTATGGTACAAGTTGAAAAGAATTAAAATGGCTATTAAAAAATTTAGCAAAGATAATGGGAATGTGAAGGAGTACTTGCAATAGGCCAGATCTGATCTTCATGAGGCTCAGACAGATTTGGTGCTTAATAGAATGAACAGTGGTAATATTGATAATATCAAGAAGTTGACTAAGGATATTATAAATTTATAAGAGCTTGAGGAATCTATGTTAATGCAAAGAACAAAGCTTGAGTGGATAAGGAAAGGAGACATCAATAGTAGATTTTTTTATGCTTATCTTAAAGCAAGGAAAAATGCTAAAGTATAAAATTTCTGCAAAAGGATAATGGGTATATCATAACACGGTAGAGTGCTATTGCTAAAAAGGTCATGTATTTTTATGGAAGTCTTATGGGAACTAATCCTATAGCATAAAGCATATATATGTTGAGGCTATGAGGAAAGTGTATCAGTTCACAATGGACCAGAGGGACAATCTTATTAGGAGAGTTACTGTGCAGGAAATTAAATATGCTCTCAAGGGTATTGGTGATAATAAATCTCTAGGGGAAGATGGTTTTAGTGCTAAGATATTCAAAAGATATTGGAACATTATGAAAGATGATAAAATTTCTGCCATAAATGAGTTTTTCACAAATGGTAGTATGCATAGAGGCTTTAACAAGACTATTGTCACCCTTATCCCTAAAGGTGATTGTGCCAGTAGTATCAAAGATTATAGGCCTATAGTTGGATGCACCATATTTCTCAAGATCATCTCTAAGATCCTCACTACTAGGTTGGGGAAAATCTTACATACTGTTATCAACAAGTCTCGGGCTGCCTTCATCCCAGGCCAGAACATCCATAATCTTATTTTTTTAGCATATGAACTGATAAAAGGATATGACAGGAAATCTGGAACTTCCAGATGCATGATTCAGATTGATCTCCAAAACGCCTATGATATGGTCAGTTGGATTGCTCTAGAGAAGATTATGCAAGAGCTAGGTATGCATAATAGATTTATCTATTGGATCATGAATCTATCAACTACTGTTTCTTATTCTTTCAATTAAAATGGAGAGTTCACAAATATTCTGCAAGCTAAAAGGGGCATCAGACAGGGAGATCCCATATCCCCCCGCCTTTTTGTTCTTATGATGGAATATATGAATAGGTGCTTGATGAAAATGCAACAGAATCCAAAATATAATCATCATGCTAAATATGAAGGCCCGACCCTTACAAACCTTACTTTTTCTGATGACATTCTCATGTTCTGCAGGCGAGATATAATTTTTGTGGAGTTATTAATGAATTCTTTCAAGGTTTTTTTTATTCTACAAGTCTTAGAATTAATCCTAGGAAATGTAGGATATACTTTGGAAGTGTGAAATCTTCGATTAGAGAGCAAATGATAAAGTCCACTGGGTTTGAAGAAGGGCATCTTCCAATCAGATATTTGGGAGTTCCCCTATCTAGTAAAAACCTCAGCATCCGTCATTATCTTCCTCTTATTGATAGAATAGTTGGCAAAATGAAACATTGGTCAACTAAACTTCTGAGTTATGCAGGGAGGGTTGAATTGGTTAAAAGTGTGATTAGCTCCATAGTTCAATATTGGATGCACAATTTGTAACACTCCGATTTAATTAGAATTATTTTATTTTAAATAATTAAATGATGTGGTGTATTTTATACGTTGGTATATTTCTATGTTTTGTTGTAATGAAAATTGTGGGAAGTAGAAATTTTAGAGACTATAGAAGTTAAGGTGTGTAGGGGGGGTGTGTGACAAAAAGTGTAGAATCACGGGGTGAATAAAGAATACTAGTATTATTAATATTATGGTTATTACTATTATAATAATAATTATTATTATTATTAGAGATAAAATAGAATTACTAATTAAATAATTAATTAAGTGAGTAGGGGCATAGTTGGGATTAAGTATTAGGGGTCTAAGGATTGTTATTATAAAAACAAGGAGTGAGAATGATAAAACGATTGTAGAACGAGAAAAGAGAAGAGAAGGGAAGAGCTAGGGCAAGAAGGATTCCACAACTTTTGGAATATCAAAGCTTCAAATTAAGGTAAGGGGAGGAGGGTGAATGGATTCCTTAAATGGTGAATTTAACATGAGAGGGTAGTAAGGCTTCCTTTCCTTCTTTAGGTTTTTGGTTTGATTGTTGTATGATTTGTCTTTGGTTTGATTATTGTTGTTGTATATGATTCTATATGAATTGTGAATTTTGTGATGTAATGTCGTGATTGTTGATGAGCATTAATACTATTGTGAAGCTACTACATGAGATACCCCAATCTAGAAATTATAGGTTAGGAGATGAGAAATTAGTGATGAATAATGACTAATAATTGATGTATAGGTGTGATACGGTGGAAGAACCGACTGTTATACTGGTTTGCACTTGTATTCGCAAATGTCACAGTAAGCAAGAGTCACCACCGACTTTTATTTCATCCAACTAACGAAAAGGAAAAAGAACAGAAAAAACCTTTTTCGAGAATGTTTCCGAGTACGGGGGTTATAGAAAGGGAAGGTGTTAGCACCCTTTCTATCCGTGGTTTTCCACGGGCTCTTAGGTACTTGCTTATTTTTAAATTGCTTGTGTGTTCTTATTTTGAAAAGGTTTTACTTCATGATGACTCTTGTATCAGTCCTCAAGAGTGTGACGAAGTTTGTTTCAAAAATTATTTTGAAAAGTGTTTGTGTGAAAAAAAGTTTTGTTTGAGCAAGTACCTAGGAACTAATCTACCTACTCGAAAAAAAGTCTATTTGTTTTCCTTTAGACACCGCTATCCTATTATTAAGGAATAGGTAGCACCGCCGTTGGAGTTTTAAAGGGACGTTCGAAGGGACGAAATGGTCTCTGAAGGAAACAAGTAAGGATACCTTAGAATTTCGAAGGGACTATCATCATAAGATCAATTCATAGGCAACTCGAGGGACAAGTAGGGACTATGATCTTTATGACGACTTTGAATCATGGGTCATTGCTAAGGTATCCCTACATTCGAGGGACACGACCATTATTTATGAGGCAACCGAGTGGAATAAACCCTAGGAGTGAATATGTGCAAGTGTATTTTTTCCGGTTAATTATCTTGTAATTTAGTGATCTAGGATTGATTCATTAGTCATACACGCCTAAGTTGCTAATAATTATATACAAGCATGCAGAATACAAAAGCGAGAAGGTAAAGTTCCTACGCTATTACAGGGCTTTTGCAGATACATGATTATCTTGGACTGAAAATAAAAATGCGAAATATAAACCCTAATTACTATTACAACCTCAAAAAAGTTACAATAATAATAAAAAGAATTAAAATGCGCGCAGCGATTTAAAATGCGAAAATTAAAGAAAACCTACAAGTCTAATTGAAAAGTAATTAGGTTATTATTATTATTTTATTTGAGAAAATTAATTAAGTTATGTACACAAAAACCTAATTTCTAATTAATTTAAAGTATACAGGAAAATAATTAAATTGCCCAAAAATAATTACACTAACTAATTAATTAAAGAAATAAAAATATTTTATGAAAAAAAGATTTTTTGTGTTTTTGGTGATTTTTTGATTTAATAAAAAAATGATTTTGGGTTATTTTGTAAAAAAGGAAATAATTAGTAAATAATTAAAATAAGAAAATAAAATAGAAAAAAAAGATTTGGGCCTGTTTATGAAGCTGGAAAGGGAGGTGTAAGTCTGAATTTACTAGGCCCAATAATGCTCAAGCCCAATCCCTGCGTGCGATTCAGTGTACCCTCTTTCTGATGGCATACCATGGTCCCCTCTTGTATGGGACGTTGGATTGGTGAGAGAAATGATCCGTTTGCTGGATTATTGGAGTGCAAGATAGGCTCCTGGAAGCATAGTGTACGTGATCTATAATTAAATGGTAAGAAAACAACAAAGCGTTGGGACCTGGGGTCGAACTCAGGTCCTTTCGCTTCCAAACATACGCCTTTGCCACTGGATCACATGTGTTTAATTGTTAATAGGATACTAACAATATATAATATATGAAAACAAAGTGGATCATTGGAAAATAAAAAAATGTGTGCCAACTATTTGAATGGTCCAATGATGATTAGCCACGTATCTTCTTCTTCCCCTGTCCGTCGTTTTAGGCCTCTAACCTTTACCTACGGCCAAGCTTCCATGGCTATAACCCTGTGACTTTCAAGTATTATGGATAAGCAATATAAATAAGATTCAAGACCATGGATCGATTGGGTTTGACCCTCTGATCACAATGGTATCCTTCATTAGGCCTAATTTTACCTATACAGAAAACCCCCAAAAACGGAGCTTGAAACCCTAACAATGGCAAGTGGTCAAACACACATCAAAACAAACAATTAATCATTCAAACACGCTCTAAATGATCATATAAACATGAATGCATACTCAAAATTCATTTATAACGCATATATTGGCAAAATCGATTTCAAGAACAAGAAGCAAACCGTGATGCTGTAGACGCTTGTTCTGGACGTCTTGATGCGTGCAAATGATCCAATTAGCTTCCAAATGTGCCCAGGAATTGATTGCAAGTGTCAAAACTTCTTGAATCCCTCTGCAAAGGTCAAACCGATTGCCACTTTTTGTGAAAAAATTTGAAGTTCTTATGTCAATTTCGTGCGGCAAAACCTTGTTCTCTTGCCTTGTTTTCGTACATTATATGTAGTATAAAGGATTAGGGTAACAAAAAGGAACATAATCCTTTGGAATTATGGAGATTGAATGAGATTCTCTTGCCATATGATATCTTTCCATAACCATGTAAATTAAGCTCTTTTTGCCTCAAATTGCCTTGATTCTTTTTGATTTGATTTAGCCAACATAATTAGATTTGATTTCCATCAAAATCAGATCTTCATAACAATTTTTGGTATTTTTTGTGATTTATTTCTTTTAATGTGATTTTTAATAGATAATAATCATAATAAAATAAATAAACGGAGCAAGTAAGATGTGGTTGCTGACTTGGGTCGTGGACCATGTCCTTAACAAGATACAATCCTAAAATGCTAGGCCCTTTTGGCAAAAAATGCATTTTTGAGCACATTTGACTTTTGGCAATTTTCCAAAAATGGACAACTTTGACAATACATAACTCTTCTAATTTTAACCCTAGAGAGGTTTTCTTGGACTTTTTAGAAATCTTAGGATGTCCCCTAAACAAAACTTTTGATATCATCTCAATTGGGTCTTCCATGTTCATGTAAGAAGCTTTGATCCAAAAAGTGTTTTTGTTGACTTTTCAAAAGGACCTATAATGTAGAAATTCATATCTTTTGATGAGTGCATATTTTGAACTTATGGGATGAAGATGAGTTGTAGGTAATTGCATCCTCTTCAAAATGAGACTTGGATGGAAAATTCCTGATAAAGTATGAAGATGTTATGCTTGGTCAAAATTTGGTTGACTTTTCTTAAGAAACCCTAATTTAGCAACTTTTGGGTTTTGATGAATTTGGGGCATTCCTTGAGGAATCATGATCAACCCTTGATCAAATGATGGATATAACTTCAAAATTTTGATGTTGACAAAATTTTTTGATGTTTGACTGTATGTGGGCCACAATTGACTTTTGACCTAATACAATCGGTTCTCAAGCATCTGAGCAGTTGATTGAGCAAACTTCTTGTGCAAGGCTTAAAATTGGACATGGAGGGTCTTGAGAACATATTAGGACCATGGAGAGCATATGAGGCCTTTGAAGTTTACCCATATTGATGAAAATGGAAACCCTAATTTGAGATACATTGCCTTAGGAGAGAGTTTGTCTGGTCAACTCTTGGGCATCCTTGAGAAAGTTGAGGACCTCAATGGGCATTATTGTACCCCAAAAGTTGCCCTCCCATATTCTTCAAGATTTGCAAAGAACATGCTTCAAAATCTCCCCAAGGGTTGCACAGTTCAATGGCCTCCTAACAGTCAAAAACTAGGGTTTTGGTCCTGGCAAAGAAGTTGAAGTTTTCAAGGGTCCAAACAAGTCCCACATGCCTATAAACATTGTCAAGCATCCTCATGCCATGTTTCAAGACTTACAGCACAAAATTGCACAGTCAAAAACCCTAATTGCTCAACAGTCAACTGTAGGGGCAAAATGGTCATTTGACAGTCAGAAGATCAAATTTTTGGTCAACATCTTATTTTGAAGCCACAAACATCATTTGATCAATTCCTGATCATGATTCTCAAGGCATGGCTCAAAAAGTCTCAAGATACAAAAGTTTCCATATTTGGACAGTTGAAAAAGTCAACTGTAACTTGACCAAGGCATAACTTCCACATGGTTTATCAGAAAAATTCCATCCAAAGCTCATTTTGAAGAGAATGACATTTCCGACAACTCCTCTTCACACTTCAAGTCCAATAAATGCTCTCACAAAAAGTTATCAATCTCAACATTATAGGTCATTTTCAAAAGTCAACAAAAAGGCACTTTAAGTCAAAGACCATAACTTGAGATTGGTAAATCAAAATGACATGGGACCAAAGGCATTGGTTAGAGGACTTCAAGACCTTTCCAAAATGTCCAAGAACATGATCAAATCTTAAAAATTGAGCAAGATATGCCTTGTGGAAGTTGGGAAATTTTGGGAATTTTGAAAAGTCAACTTTGCTTCAAATGCCTCAAAATTGCTAATGGGCCTCATTTTCTTCCAAGAATCATCACCCAAAATCTATGAACGACCCATTGACCCAAAGGGTAATTATTATCCTATTTTTAATTAATTAATTGAATATTTAATCTATTTAATTCATTTAATTATGATTAATTATAAGAAAAATACTCATCCATGCTTTTCAAATCTTTTTGTGCATAAAATACATTCAAGATTTCGTGCACTATTCAATAAGGAAAGAATCAAGGTGATTGGAAATGATTGGCATGTTCTTCACATGAAAAAGATTGAAAAAGATACCATTGAAATCAAATCTCAAAGGCATTGATTACAAAGGTTTTGGACTTGTTTTGCAAACCTAAAACATTCCTCATAAAATCCAGAACACAACCCTAATGCACAGAACCTGGAAGCTGCGCTCAGAATCAAGAACACAAATTCACTTTTTTCTTAAAAACTTCAAATCTGTTTTCATAGTTTCAAGGCATTTCAAGGCGTGGAAAGTATCTCAAAAGCTTGCTGGGACTTCTCTGAGCATAACCCAATACTTTTCCACTCTCCATACATCCAGAAACGGTAGAATCACGTGGCCCTGTTCCCAGATTTTTTCATAATCGTATTTGCATTTGCACACCTTTTCCATACGTTTTAAGCATTGATTTATACTAACCTGGTTGTTCTAAAGCTGTTGGCATCATTTAATTGAGTTTTTAAGCCCTATACACGAATCCACCATGGAAGCTGCCTAGTGTTTAGAAGATGTAAAATTGGGGTTTTACGCTTGGGGAAAAATTGGCCAACCTAAATGGCACCATTGAAACCAGAAGCTCACGACGAACAGAACCATACCATCGCGCCTTTTTTATAATTGCTCAAATCCTATTCGCTATTTTTTGTTGTCTCAGATTGTGGGGGTTTAAAACCCCCGCTACCTAGTTTATTTTTTCAGGCAAAACGAATGGCAAGTGGAGAAGATGATGCGCGGAGGAATGTGGTTGGTGGGTTCAAACGTTGGCGCGTTTTGTTTCTGTCTAGCATAGCCTCGTTTTTTCACATATCATGATTGTTGTCCACTAAACATAAAAGAAAACGCGCTAGTTCAGTTGGTGGCCAACGTGGACAATAGGTACTGGGACTTGGGTTCGATTCCCAGGTCCCCTCCCTTCCTCAATATTATTTTGTTTAACGTATTTCCCTGCAGCGCTTCAGCTAAGGTCCACCAAATGCCTTGCCAGCTTGATTGCCACATGTCCCTGAAGATCAATCCAGTGGCTATCACCAGCTATCCACCATACGCATCAGTCAACACATCCATATGCAAGCCAGAAAAGTCAAAAGGGCCTTCTTCAAATGGGCCAAATTGCTGTGAATTCACCTCCAACTTTGGGTCAACACCCCTCTTGTTTGTATCTCTTTCCCTTTTTCTTTTTTCTTTCTTCTTATTTTATTTGTTTTTTAATTATTTTCTTTTAATTCATAAAATAAACTTTATAACATAAAAATACAAAAAATAAGAAACTATAAAAATAAAAATATGTTCATTTATTTTTTTTAATCAATAGTTTGTAAATAAAATTCTAATAACTAATTAGTTTAATTTTAGGTTTAATTTTAATATTTTTTTTAATAAACTAAAAAATATAGAGATTAGGGTTTTAATGCTTTTATTCTTTTTCTTTTCTTTTTACCATTATTAAGTATTAATTATTTTTATAAATAAATATGCTATGTAAATAATTAATTAAGTTAGGTTAAACTTCAACTTTTTTTAATAAATTAATAAACAATTTAGAACTAGGTTTTTATTTAACTTTTAATTCCAATCAATTTTCTCATTAAATTCCATAAATACAAAAACTCCAAAAAATAAGTTCTTACATTTATTTAATTTAATTAATTTAATAATTTCAATTTAATTTCCTTTAAAGGGTCCAACGCCCTCGCACTCTCGATTTTATTTCTTTTCGCATTTACTTTTATTTCTTTTTATGAATATAATGTATTTATCCCAAAGCCTTGTAATAGATTAATTAGGTATTTACTTTCCGCATTTTATTTTATTCAAATCGGGTCTTGGATTAATTTGGCGATGTAGACCCGCGCCTTTGTAATAGCGTAGGACTTTTAATTCCGCACCTTTTAACTGTTAATAAACACATGAAAGAATGAATGCCAAAAATAAAAACAAAGCGCAGATCACCAATGCATGAACAAGACAAATATAACTGAAAATGGCACACAATTCACACACCACCCCTAGGGTACGCCTCACTGTTGCCTTGCCCCTCGAAACGTGGTCGTCGAGTAGAGGATGTTTTAGTAAGTCCTCATGTCCATGAACATGGCATGAGGGTAGCTTCTAAGGTGTCTTCCTATTGCTCTGGTGACCATAATGTCCCGAACCCTCGAATTGACCCGAATACCTCCAACGACGGTGCTACTTACCTCTCAATGGTGGGATAGCACTATCTTAAGGACATTTACACAGCCTAATTCCTTAGGGTAGGTAGATGACTCGTAGATACTTTCTCTAATTCAAAACAAAATCAAAAACTTCTTTTCACACCGACACTTTTCAAAAAGCTTTCAAAAATAACTTTTTAAACACTCTTGAGGACTGATACAAGAGTCGAACTGAAATTTTAAACGAAACTTTTTCAAACCCACTCACACTTTGAAAAGCAAACAAACAATTTTGAAAACACAATGAGCAAGTATCTAAGAGCCCATGGATAACCATGGATAGAAAGGGTGCTAACACCTTCCCTTTCTATAAATCTACCTCCCGAACCGAGAAACAATCTCAATAAGGAATTTTTCTGTGCTTTTGTCCTTTCCATTTGGAGAAAATAAAAGACGGTGGTGACTCTTGCTTCCGTGACATTTCGCGAACCAGCGTCAAACAGTCAGTTCCAGATCCACCGATCACAGGCATGTATTGAGTAAAATGAGAGGGAAAATTTTGGGGTACAATAGCTGCCCCTGTTCAATCTTCTTAATCCTGAGGATGTAGATTGGTTGTTTGCCTTTCATAATCTGAAGGTGGACGATGATTGAACACTAGAGTGCCCAGAAATTTGCACTCACATGAAATGATATTTGATTTAGTGATATCGGGAATTGGCTTACAGATGCCATTTGGAAGTTGATAGAGAATCGTCGGAGATGGGCTTAAAGATGCTATCCAGAAAAGATATCGGTTGCATAAGAGATTCCTTTGCGAGAATTCCTGTACCTGCCGTTGAGGAGGACTTCACCGAGGAATGCTGATTTATGTCCTTGGGAATAGAATATAGGAGCTTCAGCTGTCTATTACTCTACTGGGGAATTAAATCCTGATTTAGGAGGTGGAAGTAAACTGCATATCTGGTCAGGGTCCAGGCTGCACAACGACTTACTGGGGGAATGTGAAATCGACCGTATTTGGTCGGGTCTAGGTCTTACATTGTTGTAACTTGTTGTCTGGAGATAAGAGAGAAGAAACCTGGATGGTAAGGTTATGAGAAGGAACCTGGGTCGTAGGGTTACTTCGAAACGAAAGCCTGGATAGTAGGGCTAAGAGAAGGAACCTGGGTCGTAGGGTTACTTTGAGATGAAATCCTGGATAGTAGGGCTATGAGAAGGAACCTGGGTCGTAGGGTTACTTCGAGATGAAAGCCTGGGTAGTAGGGTTGTGAGAAGAAACCTGGATAGTAGGGTTACTTCGAGATAAAAGCCTAGATGGTAGGGCTGTGAGAAGAAACCTTGATAGTAGGGCTATGAGAAGGAACCTGGGTCGTAAGGTTACTTCGAGATGAAAGCATGGATAGTAGGGTTGTGAGAAGAAACCTGGATAGTAGAGTTACTTCAAGATGAAAGCCTGGATGGTAGGGTTGTGATAAGAAACCTGGATAGTAGGGTTACTTCGAGATGAAAGCCGAGATAGTAGGGCTGTGAGATGAAACCTGGGTAGTAGGGTTACTTCGAGATGAAAGCCTGGATAGTAGGGCTATGAGAAGGAACCTGGGTCGTAGGGTTACTTCGAGATGAAATCCTGGATAGTAGGGTTGGGAGAAGAAACCTAGTTAGTAGGGTTACTTCGAGATGAAAGCCTGAATGGTGGGGCTGTGAGAAGAAACCTAGATAGTAGGGTTACTTCGAGATGAAAGCCTGGATAGTAGGGTTGTGAGAATAAACCTGGATAGTAGGGTTACTTTGAAATGAAAGCCTGGAGAGTAGGGCTTATGGGAAGGAACCTGGGTCATAGGGTTACTTCGAAGTGATAGTGTAGATTAGTTGACCCGTTTGGTTTCGGGAACTAAATTTCCATTAGTCGTCTGCAGACGTGACCTGTATAACCGCTGGATTTGTTGAAGCAGGTCATTTTTTCCTGAAAAGATAACATGGTTAATTATGTGCGATGCATGAAATGCATGGTGAGATGATGTTCTCAAAATAAATGAGATAATTTGGCATATGATATGTATGCGCTTGTCGTGATGTATGTACATGAAATGCTATCGGAGTATGTCCGGGTTTGGGGAAAATAAATCCCTGATTGCTGCTGGAGATTTATGAATATTCTGTTAGGAAGAGATTCTGCTTGAGAATAAACTTTGCGGGGAACAAGCTTAGAAAATGAAGCTTTATAGTTGAAGTAATGAGCTCTGTCAGGGATTGAGCCTCTGCATCCAGAGAAATAAACTCTGCTTGGGGGGATGAAATTTATTGACCCGCCAGCGATTATGAAATTAGGCTGGGGGATATAGCTGTCGGGTTTCTGAATGACACTGGCTGGGGATGTTACGTCCTGTTTCGAGAAAGCCGACATCAATGCTTTTGAATACTTTTACTCTGTGGTGAGTGTACGTACTGATGACTGTGCTCCAAAGCCGATTCTACCCCAGTACCTGCTGGGCAGAGTAACTGTCGGGTTTGGCACTTCTTGTTTTTGCCCCTGTTTATAGAATTACGAGTAATTGTCTTTTGTTTATTATGTAAATATTTATGAGCAAAAATCATTTTCAAATGCATATATAAAAAATAAATCATAGGATGTTCTTGCGAAACAAAACAGAAAGAGAAAAACAAACTCAAAGTTTCTTGTGAAAAGAATTTTGCATTGATTTTTGAAGTTGGCTTGTAATAGGCATTTTTGTACAAGGAGGATGACACTCTAGTAAGAGAACGCCGCCATAAAAATAGAAGCTATACAAATTTGTGTAAAAGAAAAACAGCTATGTGAAACAACCCCATTGGGTTCCAACTCTGCTATTGCCCTTATATCCTCAAGCGTCCCATCACTTTGCTACTTGGCTAAAAGTTGATCAGATTGATTAGTGCCGTATGAGCTTGATAGTCGATACGTAAATCTGGTCGCAAGATGATCCAACGAGACATAGTGATACGCTTTATACCCCTAACTTTTTCCTGGACCGCCCTTTCAGGTTTTCAGTCCACCGGGATACCCTTTTTTGCCCAAGTTACCCTTTCAGGTTTTCGACTTGCCGGGTGTACATATTTTTTCTTTTCATACCTTACTTTTGCCCGAACCCTTTTGGTTCGCTGGGAAGCCCTTATTTTTTCCTAGGCCAGTAAACCTAGCGGGTCTTTTGATTAGGCGTAGTATCATTTCACTATGTATGCATTGACAGGGTGAGGAAGGTCGTCACCGTCCATGGTGGCTAGAATCATAGCTCCACCCAAAAAAATGTTCTTAACCACAAATGGCCCTTCGTACATGGGGGTCCATTTGCCCCTGGGATCACCTTGCGGTAGTATGATGCACTTGATCAGTAGATCCCCCCGACTTGATATTCTTGACGCCTGGATTTCTTCTTAAAAGCCTTGATCATTCGCTTTTGATACGTCTGACCATGGTAGATAGCAGCAAGTCTCTTTTCATTGATTATATTTAACTGATCAAATTAGTTTCGGATCCATTCGTCTTCGTTCAAACCCGCATCCTTCATAGTCCTGAGAGAAGGTGTCTGGAATTTGATATGTAGAACTACCTCCATGACATATACCAGAGAGTATGGTGTTTCCCCTGTCGATGTTTGTGCTGAGGTACGGTATCCATGAAGAGAAAATGGTAACATCTCATGCTAGTCTTTGTATGTCACCGTCATCTTTTGCACAATCTTCTTGATGTTCTTGTTAGCTGCTTCAACAACGCCATTCATCTTTGGCCGGTAGGGAGAAGAATTATGATGCTGTATCTTGAACTGTTTACAGAGCTCGGTGATCATTGTGTTGTTGAGATTCGTACCATTGTCAGTAATAATTCTCTCTGGCACACCATATCGACAAATCAGATTATGTCGGATAAATCGCGCCACGACGTTCTTGGTTACTGTAGCAAAGGAAGCTGCTTCAACCCACTTCGTGCAGTAATCAATGGCTACTAGGATGAAGCAATCTCCATTAGAAGCGATGGGCCTGATTTCTCCGATCATGTCGATGCCCCACATTGCAAAGGGCCACAGAGTTGTCAAGATGTTTAAGGGGACCGGAGGCACTTGCACCTTATCAGCGTAGATTTGGCACTTACGACAAGTTCGAGAGTGCTGATAACAATCGGCTTCCATAGTGGACCAGTAATATCCTGCCCATAGGATCTTCTTAGCCATGGTGTGTCCATTGGAATGGATTCCGAAGGTGCCTTCATGTACATCTGTCATGATCCTCTCTGCTTCGCTCTTCTCTACACACCGTAGTAGTGTGGAGTCATGGTTGTGTTTATAGAGGATTCCATTACTGAAGAAGAACTTTGCAGCGAACCTTGTCAGAAACTTCTTATCATTGAAAAATGCGCCTTTGGGATACTCTTGAGTCTCGAGATACCTTTTGACTTCGTGAAACCAGGGTTTGTCTGCCACTTCTTCGATATCGATTTCACAACAGTGTGCTGGTTCGTCCAACCTCTCAATGGTGATTTGGGGAGCTTCCTTGTCCCACCTAACTTTGAACATAGAAGACATGGTAGCTAGCGCGTCTGCTAACTGGTTCTCCTCTCATGGGAAATGTTCAAAAGTTACCTCCTCAAAGTGTGGGAGCAATGTCAATACGTACTCTTTGTACGGGATGATATTCGGGTGCTTCGTATCCCATTCGCCTTTGATTTGACTTATTACCAAGGCTGAATCCCCGAAAACGTCCAAGAATTTGATTCTGAGGTCAATAGCAGCCTTGAGTCCCATGATACAAGCTTCATACTCCGCCATGTTGTTAGTGCAGTTGAAACATAACCGGGCAGTGAAAGGAGTATGACAGCCCTCAGGAGATATGATTACAGCGCCGACGCCATTAGCCAATGCGTTCGAAGCTCTGTCAAAAAACATAATCCATCAGGATCCCTCCTCGGGTCCTTCATCCGGTCCAGGTTCTTCATAGTCAGTCACCAGCATAATATTCTCATCCGGGAACTCAAATTTCATGGACTGGTAGTCATCCACAGCCTGATGAGCCAAATGATCAGCCAAAACACTCCCCTTGATTGCTTTTTGGGTTGTATATTGTATGTCGTACTTAGTTAAGATCATTTGCCATCTTTCTACTCTTTCAAAAAGGGCGGGTTTCTCGAAGATGTATTTGATCAGATCTATCTTAGATATCAACAAAGTGGTGTGAGTCAGCATGTACTGTCTTAGTCGGTGAGCAGCCCATGCCAAAGCGCAGCAAGTTTTCTCGAGAAGTGAGTATCGTGTCTTACAGTCGGTAAATTTTTTTCTAAGGTAGTATATTGCATGCTCTTTTTGACCAGACTTGTCATGTTTCCCCAACACACACCCCATTGAATCTTCTAGCACTGTCAAGTACAATATCAAAGGTCTTCCTTCAACCGGAGGCATCAAAATTGGTGGTTCTTTAAGGTATTCTTTGATTCTTTCGAAAGCGGTATGGAATTCATCATTCCACATTACCACTTGATCTTCCTTCAGAAGCTTTGAAGATGGGCTCATAAGTAGCAGTCAGATGTGAAATGAACCTGGTGATATAATTCAAGCGTCCCAAGAAACCTCTAACCTCCTTCTCCGTACGAGGACCTGACACTTCTTGTATAGCCTTTACCTTTGCAGGATCTACTTGGATGCCTTTGTCGCTGACGATGAAACCCAAAAGTTTACCGGATCTTACCCTGAAGGTGCACTTCGGATTTAACCTCAATTTGTATACCTTCAACCTGTCGAACAACTTTTGGATACGATCAAGGTGCTCTTCCTCAGTCTGAGACCTGGCTATCATGTCATCAACATAAACTTCGATCTCATGGTGAATCATATCATGGAACAAAGCGACCATGGCGCACTGATAAGTTGCCCCAACATTCTTCAACCCAAAAGGCATTACCTTGTAGCAGAAGGTGCCCCACTGTGTGACGAAGGTTGTCTTCTCCATGTCTTCAAGAGCCATCTTGATCTGGTTGTAGCTAGAGAAACCATCCATGAAGGAGAAGATTTTGTGTTGCACGGTGTTGTCAATCAGAACATCAATGTGAGGAAGATGGAAGTCATCCTTGGGGCTTGCCCTGTTCAGATCTCTATAATCTACACACATTCGCACCTTACCGTCCTTCTTAGGTACCAGAACAACGTTAGCAACCAACCCATTGCGGATAAGAAGTGACAACTAAGAATCCTGTGTCGAACTGCTTCATGACTTCTGCCTTGATCTTCTCTGACATTTCAGGGCGCATACGACATACCTTCTGTTTAACCGGAGGATAGTCTTCTATGGTCGGAACACGGTGAACCACAATATCAGTGTCTAAACCTGGCATGTCTTCATATGACCAGGCAAAGATCTCAACATAGTTGTGCAACATTTATATCAACCGCTGTTTGACCTTAACTTCTAAATTTGCACCAATCTTGACCTCCTTTCTGTCTATCTCTGTGCCCAAGTTTATTGTCTCAACCGACTCTTCATGAGGCTGTATAGCCCTTTCTTCCTGTTGTAATAGTCTAGCAATTTCTCTAGGTACCTCACAATCATCCTCACTTTCGTCTTTGACTTGGTTGATCGGATTTTCGAAGTCATAACTGGAAATAGTAGAGCTGTTATCAATGGGATCCAGAGTGGATATAGATCCGCAGTATGATACGTGAGTGTGTGTAAGAGAATAGCTGTTTTGATGAAGTGAAAACAGAAAATAAAAACTGAGAGCGTAAAATTTGTATGCAAGAAACATCCAATGCTTTATTAATGATATATGAAATGACAAATAATATCCCTCACAAGCAAAGCCAATGTGCCTCGGGCAAGGCACAAGGCCGTAGAGTTTTAAATTGTTTATTATAAAACTTAAAAATAGGTAAGACAATTACTAAGGAATAAAATAAACTGGTATAAAGTCCCTAGCCGTCCAGTTACTCGGTCCACCGTTGGTAGTTGGGTAGATCCAGATGTCAATGTCTGAGTCTTCCTCGTCGTCTTCAATGGCATTAATTCCCTGATTGCTGATGCGTAGGGGAGGTCCTCCAGCCCGAGCTCGTCGAACAACCTTTTAAGCTCCTGAAGTAAAGCCCAAACCAAACTTATCAGTTTTGTTAGTAAAATTAGGGAGTTATACCCAATTGGTAGACCCACCTTCTTCAATCACGACTCTCGCATCTTTGAGAGAAGCCATCTTCAGAGGAGGTTTATTGCTGGTAGTAGCTTCAGCCGATGCCAAGATCTGGGGAACCTCTTCAAAATTCTAGCAAGGAGTCTTTATCAATTCCCCGCCATTCTCTACATACCTGAAGGAATTGAGGTGGCTCACCATATACTCCTCCCCACCTTGCACAGTGACAATCTTTCCTCTTACTGGATATTTTAGCATCTGGTGTAGTGTATAAGTGACTGCCCCAACTTCATGGATCCAAGGACAACCTAACAAACAAGAATATGATGGCCGGATGTCCATTACATAGAAGGTAGACTAAAAGGTTTGAGAGCCTACTTTGACAAGGATGTCCACTTCCCCATGCACCATTATCTTCGACCCATCAAAAGCCCTCATCACAATGTTACTAGGCTTTAAGGTTAAGCCCTCATAATCCAACCGATCTAACGCCTTCTTAGGCAAGACATTCAGTGAAGACCCAGTATCTACCAGCACATGAGCCATAGTGGTGCCCCTGCACTCAATCGATACATGCAGAGCATCATTATGCTTCCTCCCTTTCGGTGTCAGGTCCACATCTGAAAAACCCAACCCATTGTTAGCAGTCAGGCTAGCCGCACAATCTTTGAATTGATCAGCTGAGGTCTCCTGCGGCACATGCGCAGTCTTAAGGAATGCAATCAAAGCCTTCGCATGGGCTTTAGAACACAATAACATAGACAACATGGATATCTTTGAGGGGGTCTGCCCCAGCTTATCGACCACGTTGTAGTCACTCTTTTTGATTATTTTTAGTATTTCCTCTATCTCTTGCTTCGAGGCTTACATGACAATTTTTCTAGGCGCCTCCATCCGGGCAGGCTCACCTATAACTTCTTTGCCGCGGATACCAGGCGATTCACCGGCGGGGGTAATAATTAGAGTAAGAACAGGAGCAATAGTTGATGTACCAGAAGGAACAACAAATGGAATGACAATAGGCCTGTTGACAGTTTTAGGGGAAATCTCGGGAGAGAAGAACCTTCCACTTCGAGTAACCTTGCTGGTCCCGACAATGTTACCAATATCAGGATCAACCTCTTCATTTTTCAGATCTTTTTTGATGCCATGATAGTACACATCGGCACCATAATGCCAGGGGACAACTTTGTCCGAGGCATACGGGACAGGACCAGGAACAGTGATTATTAGCGGAGCGATTCTTGGAGCAGATTCAATCCTAACAGGCCTTCTCGAGGAGACCTTGGAAGGATTGGAGGAAATGGTTATAATGGCAATGTCTTCAGATGGAACAACAGGAACCAAAGTTTTCTTGAACAAAATTTCTTTGCTGTCCATCAGGCGTTGAACACCTGACTTCAGCAAATGGCATCCAGAAGGCAGAAATGAACACATGTGGCAACCTTTACCACAACCCGGAAATAAACCGGCCAACAACAAATTCTTCTTCACAGTTATGAGAGGATTAGAAACTTCATCCACCAAGGTCACAAATAAGTCGGTATCAACAACATTAATTCCACGACCGTGCTTAGGCATGGGAGCAGTTATGACATTGGGCTTTTCCGGGGCATCAAACTCAACTTCCTTGGCTTTGATCAGATCTTGTACCTTATTTCTTAGAGCCCAACAATCATTAGTATCGTGGCCAGGAATCTCAGAATGATAGGCACACCGAGCGTTTGGATTATATCGGGGAGATGTGGTATTCAGATTCTTGGGAGCTTCTTTCAAGGTCGCCAAGTTGGATCTCAGTAGATGAGGTAGAACTTCAGCCAGTGTCATATTGATTCGGGTAAACTTCTGTTTTGGCATTTCGACCCTTGGTTGATTGTTGCATTATGGAGCGGATGCAAGCCTAGGTATCATTATGGAACTTACTGTCTTACAATGTTCAACTCTGCTTTGGCCCCTCAGGCTGTAGATGGCACTGGCTTCCTTCTTGCTAGCGAAAGGCTTCTTTACCGAACTCGAAGAGGAATCCTTCTGCATCTTGCCGCTCCGAATCCCATCTTCTACTCTCTCTCCATCCAGAATCAACTCGGTGAAACCAGCTGATGAGCTGCCGATCAAATGATTAAAGAATGGACCAGATAACGTCCCTAGAAACATATCAACCAACTCCCTATCAGACAACGGGGGTTGGACTCTTCCAGCCAAGTCTCTCCACTTCTGTGCATAGCCCTTAAAGCCTTTACTCGCCCTATGGACATACTCTAAAGTTGAGTACGAGTAGGAGCAAGGTTGGCGTTGTATTGTTACTGCTTATAGAAAGCAGCAGCCAGATCTTCCCAATTTTGGACATTGGCTCTCTCTAGTTGGTAGAACCATTCAAGCTGAGTCCCTGACAGACTATCTTGAAAGAAATGAACCCACAAATTTCTATCAGCGGTGTGGGGCTGGATCTTTCTGACATAAGAGAGGAGATGGAGTTTTGGGCAGGACACCCCATCATACTTTGCAAAAATTGGAGCTTTAAACTTCTGCGGGATGACCACTCCCGACACCAATCCCAATTCTTCGAAATCCAGCCCAAGTATCCTCTGGACTTCCATAACACTCAAGCGATCTTCCAACTGCTTGTATCTATCCTCAGTAGGAGGATACTTCTCATCATTGTAGTCGGTATCATTTTCAGAAACTTCAGGACTGGGATCCTTCTCCCCTGTGTCTTCTTCTTGATTCTCCTATTCCTTGGATGAAGAGGTCAGATAGAATTGTTGCTTCAATGGCCCTCTAAACCTTCTTCCCATATTCAGAATACTGACAACCTTCTTCTTTTTCTTTTTCTCTTTTAGGATGAGGGCTTTCAGATCCTCCCGTCCTTTTGCCAGATTTAGGAACATTTGCTGGAACTGGGCGTTTTGTGCCTGAAGGTCCTTGATGCTTTGTTTGGAAGACATTTCTGCTGAAATAAACAGCGAAGAAGATGAGAAATCTATAATGGTACCTGTACATGCAATGCTACGAATGGGATGCGTATGCAATGATTTCAAAGACCTTGGGGAAATTTAAATTTTCCAACCAAAATGAAACAAAGATTTTATTAGTTGAATTCAAGGTTCAAATTCCTTTAGGCATTACAATTAAAAACAAATCTAAAACTAGAAAAAATAAAAATTCCCATGGATGCTTCCTCTTCGTGACGAGATAGACATTAAGTCCTCTTTCCTCATGGATATGCTTTATGAGCTCTAAAACCTTCCTCTCCTGGGCATAGAACTGATCCCTGTAAGTATCCCGCTCTTTCTTCATCTGAATCCAAGACCTCTGTAATTCTCCAAGATCAATGGGCATATCAGGATAGAGAATCGTGTAAGGAAAACCCCCTTCAGTAGTGGGTTCCATAATCACTGGTAGAGCGGCCATATAGGGCATTATAAGTTTTTGGGCGCGAGCTCGTACCCATTGGAGATAGGGTTCCATGATAATGGAAGCCTTTGGCCCCAAAGCCTTGGCGCCAGATCTGTTTACCATGCCCCAAGCTCGTACGAACCTCCGGCGATACTCTTGAACATCATCCTCATAGTTGAATACAATGCCCTTGATAAGTAACTCATGGGGACCATCTCTTCGTGTGTAACCAAATTGTCACAGAGAAAAACAAGGATTGTAGGTTATACCCCCTATGATGCCAAGTAACGGGACATTAGGGTACTCCCCACAATGGTCAATAATAGTAGTGTTTTCCATAGCTCGGGAACACCAGAGAATATCCATGTGAGCGAGTGACATTATCCTTTGTGACCAACCCACACCTTCTTCATTATTCAGTACATACTTAGGGAGGTGAGAAATAATCCACCTCGACAACAATGGCATGCAACACATAAGAACCCCTCTTCTCTTCATGGTACGAGTATGAAGAGTGTGCAAAATATCTCCAAGCAAGGTAGGCACAGGGTTGCGAGAGAGGAAGATCTTGCTAGCATTCACATCTATGAATAAGTCTGGATTAGGGAATAATACTAACCCATAGATTAGAAGGGCCAAGACCTCCTCAAAAGCATGAAAATCCATATCATCCCAAAATAGCTGGGCCTTGTCTATCAGGAACTTGGCTAGAAAACCCTTGACTCCACTTCTTGTTTCCTAATTGGATACCATTTCGGCCCATTTCAGATGCAAAGCTGAGGAAATGACTTATGGCTTAGGAACTTTTTCCAGACCTGTGAAAGGCAACTGTTCAAGAATGGGTATATCCAACAGCTGAGAGAATTCTTCCATGGTAGGAACCAACTGATATTCTGGAAAGGTGAAGTAGTGGTGCTTGGGATCGAAGAACTGAAAGAGTACACTCATTATCTTTTCATCAAAGTTTGAAGTAACCAGGTTGAGAAGTCGACCATGTCTCTTAGTGAACGCAGAAGTTTCAGAAACCTTTGATAATAGCTCCTTGAGTTGGGAAGGTATATTCACAAAACTGATTCAGATAGTGTTTCTACGAACGGAGGCCATGATCTGCAAAACAGAGCAAAGATAAATTCCCTTGGTCCTTGCAATAGCTAGTGCAATAAGAATGGATGCTATGTTATAATGCATGATGTCATGATAAATCACAGGTATAGCAAACACAGACAAATCACACTAAGTCCCTAGGTTTAGAGGCTTGCATAAGGTTAAAGGTAAGTACCCTCTTGAAGTTTAGTTGGTTTCAAACCTGTCTTAGAAAAGTAATCGGGTTCTAAAGATTCTCAATATCACTGATCATCCTTTATCGGGCGTTGTTTCAGCTCAAGCAATTTTTTCTTGCGACCGAAATATCCCGAAAGTCTGATCTCAATGAGTGTAGCATCGAGTATCAACAAATCCTCAGATCTATACCGAGGCCGAATATCTCACTACTTTCTAATGGCCAAGTTTGTTCAACTAAGGTTCTAAGGTCCGTTAGTGCTTCACAAAACCACGCGGCAGCCCCGTATTCTCCTCGTTTCCCCACGAAGGATACCGTTACCAACCAAAGTGCCACACCAACACAGCCATCGCTTAAACCATATCGGTCTACGGCGTACAGTCTCCACGATCTATTGCTGTTTACCTAAAAAGTGCCCCCAGATCCGGGTGTAGGATCTATAGTAACCCAAGAAAAACCCTTTAAGAATAAAGCAAACAAACAAGAAAGCAATTTTAAAATGACCTAGATCCTAAGGTAAACCCCACTTTATTTTATTCCCCAACAGAGTCTCCAGTTCTGTGATACGGTGGCAGAACCGACTGTTATACTGGTTTGCGTTTGTATTTGCAAATGTCTTGGTAAGCAAGAGTCGCCACCGACTTTTATTTCATCCAACTAAGGAAAAGGAAAAAGAATAGAAAAAACCTTTTTCGAGAATGTTTCTGAGTACGGGGGGTAGATTATAGAAAGGGAAGGTGTTAGCACCCTTTCTATCCGTGGTTTTCCATGGGCTCTTAGGTACTTGCTCATTTTTAAATTGGTTGTGTGTGCTTGTTTTGAAAAGTTTTACTTCGTGATGACTCTTGTATCAGTCTTCAAGAGTGTGACGAAGTTTGTTTCAAAAATTGTTTTGAAAAGTGTTTGTGTGAAAAAAAAGTTTTGTTTGAGCAAGTACCTAGGAACTAATCTACCTACTTAAAAAAAAGTCTATTTGTTTTCCTTTAGACAATGCTATCCTATTATTAAGGAATAGGTAGCACCATCGTTGGAGTTTTAAAGGGACGTTCGAAGGGAAGGAATGGTCTCTGAAGGCAACAAGTAAGGATACCTTAACATTTCAAAGGGACTATCGTCATAAGATCAATTCGTAGGCATCTCGAGGGACAAGTAGGGACTATGATCGTTATGACGACTTTGAATCGTGGGTCATTGTTAAGGTATCCCTACATTCGAGGGACACAACCATTATTTCCAAGGCAACCGAGTGGAATAAACCCTAGGAGTGAATATGTGCAAGTGTATTTTTTCCGGTTAATTATCTTGTAATTTAGTGATCTAGGATTGATTCATTAGTCATACACGCCTAAGTTGCTAACAGTTATATAATAGCATGCAAAATACAAAAGCGAGAAGGTAAAGGTCCTACGCTATTACAGGGCTTTTGCAGATACATGATTATCTTGGACTGGAAATAAAAATGCGGATAAACCCTAATTACTATTACAACCTAGAAACAATTACAATAATAATAAAAAGAATTAAAATGCACGCAGCGATTTAAAATGCGAAAATTAAAGAAAACCTAAAAGTCTAATTGAAAAGTAATTAGGTTATTATTATTATTTTATTTGAGAAAATTAATTAAGTTATGTACACAAAAACCTAATTTCTAATTAATTTAAAGTATACAGGAAAATAATTAAATTGCCCTAAAATAATTACACTAACTAATTAATTAAAGAAATAAAAATATTTTATGAAAAAAAGATTTTTTGTGTTTTTGGTGATTTTTTGATTTAATAAAAAAATGATTTTGGGTTATTTTGTAAAAAAGGAAATAATTAGTAAATAATTAAAATAAGAAAATAAAATAGAAAAAAAAAGATTTGGGCCTGTTTGTGAAGCTGGAAAGGGAGGTGTAAGTCTGAGTTTACTAGGCCCAATAATGCTCAAGCCCAATCCCTGTGCGCGATTCAGTGTACCCTCTTTCTGATGGCGTACCATGGTCCCCTCTTGTATGGGACGTTGGATTGGTGAGAGAAATGATCCGTTGTCTGGATTGTTGGAGTTCAAGATAGGCTCTTGGAAGCATAGTGTACGTGATCTCCAATTAAATGGTAAGAAAACAACAAAACATTGGGACCTGGGGTTGAACCCAGGTCCTTTCGCGTCCAAACATACGCCTTTGCCACTGGATCACATGTGTTCAATTGTTAATAGGATAATAACAATATATAATATATGAAAACAAATTGGGTCACTGGAAAATAAAAAAACGCGCGCCAGCTATTTGAGTGGCCCAATGATGATTAGCCACATATCTTCTTCTTCCCCTGTCCGTCGTTTTAGGCCTGTAACCTTTACCTACGACCAAGCTTCCATGGCTATAACCTAGTGAATTTCAAATATTACATACAAGAAATATAAATAAGATTCAAGACCATGGATCGATTGGGTTTGACCCCCTGATCACAATGGTATCCTTCATTAGGCCTAATTTTGCCTATACTGAAAAACCCCAAAATGGAGCTTGAAACCCTAACAATGGCAAGTGGTCAAACACGCATCAAAACAAACAATTAATCATTCAAACACGCGCTAAATGATCATATAAACATGAATGCATACTCAAAATTCATTTATAACGCATATATTGGCAAAATCGATTTCAAGAACAAGAAGCAAACTGTGATGCTGTAGATGCTTCTTCTGGACGTCTTGATACATTCAAATGATCCGGTTAGCTTCCAAATGTGCCCATGAATTGATTGCAAGTGTCAAAACTTCTTGAATCCCTCTGCAAAGGTCAAACCAATTGCCACTTTTTATGAAAAAATTTGAAGTTGTTATGTCAATTTCGTGCGGAAAAACCTTGTTCTCTTGCCTTGTTTTCGTACATTATATGTAGTATAAAGGATTAGGGTAACAAAAAGGAACATAATCCTTTGGAATTATGGAGATTTAATGAGATTCTCTTTCCATATGATATCTTTCCATAACCATGTAAATTATGCTCTTTTTGCCTCAAATTGCCTTGATTCGTTTTGATTTGATTTGGCCAACATAATTAGATTTGATTTCCATCAAAATCAGATCTTCATAACAATTTTTGGTATTTTTTGTGATTTATTTCTTTTAATGTGATTTTTAATAGATAAAAATCATAATAAAATAAATAAATGGAGCAAATAAGATGTGGTTGCTGACTTGGGTCGTGGACCATGTCCTTAACAAGATACAATCCTAAAATGCTAGGCCCTTTTGGCAAAAAATGTATTTTTGAGCACATTTGACTTTTGGCAATTTTCCAAAAATGGTCAACTTTGACAATACATAACTCTTCCAATTTTAAACCTAGATATGTGTTCTTGGACTTTTTATAAAGCTTAGGATGTCCCCTAAATAACCCTTTTGGTCTCATCTCAATAGGGTCTTCCATGTTCATGTAAGAAGCTTTGACCCAAAAAGTGTTTTTGCTGACTTTTCAAAAGGACCTATAATGTAGAAATTCATATCTTTTGATGAATGCATATTTTGAACTTGTGGGATGAAGATGAGTTGTATAGAACTGCATCCTCTTAAAAATGAGACTTGTATGGAAAATTTATGGTAAAGTGTGAAGAAGTTATGCTTTGTCAAAGTTTGGTTGACTTTTCCTAAGAAACCCTAATTTAGCAACTTTTGGATTTTGATGAATTTGGGGCATTCCTTGAGTAATATTGATCAACCCTTGATCAAATGATGGATATAAATTCAAAATGTTGATGTTGACAAAAAATATTGAAGTTTGACTGTATGTGGGCCACAATTGACTTTTGACCTAATATAGTCGATTCTCAAGCATCTGAGCAGTTGACTGAGCAAACTTCTTGTGCAAGGCTTGAAATTTGACATGGAGCGTCTTGAGAACATATTAGGACCATGGAGAGCATATGAGGCCTTTTAAGTTCACCCATCTTTATGAAAATGGAAACCCTAATTTGAGATACATTGCCTTAGGAGAGAGTTTGTCTGGTCAACTCTTGGGCATCCTTGAGCAAAATGAGGACCTCAATGGGCATGTATTGAGTAAAATGAGAGGGCAAATTTTGGGGTACAACAATAGGTAGTGGTGTGTCATAATATGTTGATAGGTGATGAAACCATGTGATTAGATGATGTTTTAGGACCTGTAATATGGTGAAATCATAGAGAAATTGGACAGGTGTAGTGCAAAAATTGCAGTAGGAAAATTCTATTCGTGAAGTATCGCTGAGCGACAGAGGATGTATCACCGGGCGATGGAGTTTCGCTAGGAGAATGAGGAGGCGACAAAGAGGTAAAAATATGGATGATTCTGTAATGCATCGCATCTAGCTTCACCGAACGAGGAATGGCGCGAAAGTAACGTCTCCAGGCGACAGAGGGTGTCGTTGGGCGACGATTGACGAAGTTAGTTGGCTGTTTTGAATTTTTCTGAAAATGATCATAACTTTAGTTCTATAGCTCAGATTTAGGTGCCGTTCGAAGTGTTGGATATCTAACACTATGAACTTTAATTTGAAGGAGTAAAATGAAGGATAATTATTATATTTCTATAACTTAATTTAGGATATAAATATTGTTGGTTTTTGAGTGCGCCTAAGGAGAGTCTGAATAAAGTGGATTGTAGAATTTTATTATTTTATGCGATGATGTTCTTATTTTTCTGGTTTGTGTATGAATATGAAAGTGGTAAATGCATAAAAATAAATAACATCGGATATATCCTGGTTCCCCTTGCAGTCCGAGAGTACTCCAGTCCCCTTTCAACACGAAAGAGATTTCACTATAGTTAGAATTATTGTACAGCCTATCCACACCAAGTGTGATGCTTACTATCTAACCTATAGGGAGATCAAAGGCTCTTAAAACCTTTAAGATCTAAACACTAAGTGCAAGAAGAACAATCCTCTTTAATGCACACACTTGTTTCCAACAATCCGGAAAATAAGGTAACTAATACAAAGTAAAAAGAGAACAATCCTCCCTTAATATTCTCTTGCTTCCAACAATTCTGGACAACAAGGTTACACCACAATCACTTTGGAAAAATGAATAGAAACAAACTCTTGAAGTAGATATGAAAGTTTATAATCAATGTCAATACCAATTATTGATCTCTTCTCTTTCAAGACAACAATTCAATGAATATATTACATAAGTGCTCAATGCATATGATGAAAATTTTATAATGATGTATTTAAAAATGTAAAAGTAAAAGTTTCATGCAAGATCAGAATATTAATCAACGCACTTGTTTGAAAATGAGATACAAAATATTGTATTGCATGTTGTGATTGTTGTTGTTGTTGTTGTCTTAATTTGCATCAGAATTAAAAAATGAAATTTATACATGTAATGCACCCTTTCAAAAGGTTATAAATGCATAGAAGAGTGTAATGGTTCATGCCCAAATGTTTTAATCCAACAACCATCATAACGGAATTATTTTTCAAAAATGTTTCAGCAGTAGCCGATTACCAGAATGGAGTAACCGGTTACCCAGTCTTTGTAACATTCTGAAATTTCAAAAATGTGAAGCTGTAGCCGGTTACCAGAAGACAATAACCAGTTACCACTGAATGAAAATATTTTTCCAGAAATATTTTAAAGCCTGTAGCCGGTTACCCATAACCAATAACCGATTACCACTATTATGGAAAGTGAAAAAACATTTCAAAAGACTTGGAAGTGCAATATTAGTGATCTTAAAGCCATGAAACATGTATGAAAATGCTTAGACATATTTTGAGCACTATAGTAACATACTATATTGAATTGGAGTCTTGTACCATATTGAAGATCAAATATCAAATTCTTCTTTAGGAGTAACTTAACATGCAAGTCAAAACTCCATTTTGAGTAGATACTTTTCTTCTTCTTTTTGATAATTCCTTTTGCCTTGATCATGATGTTTGTAATCATCAAAACATAAACTTGCTGAAGCATGACTTTACATTCTTTCCCTTTTTCATGATGACAAACACTTGTTATGTGAAACACTTTGGATCGATTGAAAATGCAATATGCTCCCCCTATCAATGATAACTCCCCCTTAATCAATGCTTCTTCTTGATCAATAGAGTATGTTGATAATTTCTGCAAGAAATAGAGACAAAGCATACACATATATCTTCCCCCCCTTTGTCATTAGCAAAAAGGAAGGGAAAAAGAAACAAAAATAATATCATAATCAAAATAGAAGAATAACATGATATTAGTTGACTTATCTTTGAGAAGATTTTGTCTTAATCCTTCACCATGGAGTGCTTCTTCATTTGATATGAAAGTTAGTGCTTATATTTTCCTTGCCAAGAATCTTTCATTTGATGTTGTCCATATATGTGACACATCCCTTGGCCTATTAGATTTAGAAATTTTCTTATACCTCCCATCATATGCTTGGATCAACCACTTATTAAGATATCAAAGATTTTGAAGTGGTCTTCAAGCAAACCTACAAAACAAGTTAAGTTTTTCTAGGCACCCAATGTGATTTGGATCCTTCATGGTTAGTTTCTTTCTTGACCCACACATAATTCTCACTAGTAATATTAAAATTTCTTACATGATAAGCATTATGTGTGTGACCAATAATACCATAATATAAACAAGTAGGAAGAAAGTTGTTTGTAACATAAGTTTTCTTTTTAGCATCTCTTTTCTTAGGATAAAAATTAGTAACCTTTTCTTCCTTATCACCATAGGAATGTTGTAATGCCATAAATGCAAGATTTGCATATTCGTTGCTTTCTGAATAGGAGGAAGAACTTGTATTAATTTCTTCAATGTAATCCTTTTTGGATTTTGAGAACTTTCTTCCCTTGTAAGCCTTTTTCTTGGACAGATTTAGGAACTTCATCTTTGTGTGTCCCTATTTTTCACATTCATAGCATTTGACATTGTGTAGTGACGAAGAGCCTTCTTTCTTTCTGAAAAGTATCTCGCTTTTTGAAAAGTTGAAAGATTTATCATTATCGGCGAAAAACTTACCGAGCCTTTTTACAAGATGCATGAACTCCTCTGAATCATATTTGTTAAGTTATTCACTTGAGTTAACTTTCAATTTAACACCTTTGGAATCCTCATCTTGAACCTCATGTTGTTCTAGCTTTTTAAGTTCAATTTCATGTTCTTGAAGTTTTCCGAACAATTCCATAAATTTCATTTTTGAAAGTCTTTTCTTTTCTGATATAGCCGTCACTTTTAGTTGCCATTCCTTGGACAATTATCTAAGCACTTTAAGATTTTATTCATCGTTAGTAAAAGTTTTACCGAGTAATATCAAATGGTTTATCAGATTAACGAATCTCTTTTGCAAGTCGAGAATTGTATCCCGGGGCTGCATTATGAAAAGTTCATACTCTTAGCTTAAAGTATTCAATATTGAATTTTTAACTTCAGTGGATCCTTCATGAGTTTCTACCAAGATATCCCATATTTTTTTAACATTGTGCATACCGAAACACGAAAGAATTCATTCATGTAAAGTGCACCTTGAAGAAGATTGATTGCTTTCTTGTCGTAAAGGACTTTTTTATTATCATCGTCATCCCATGATATTTTGGGCTTTGATGTTTCAACACCACTGACAACACATGTAACACCCTATTTCTACCCAACAAATTATATAAAATCAGAGTTTCAAAATTTCCAACAACATATGGAATGTTACACTTTCAACTTAAAACAACGAAAACCAATCACCTATAAATCGGATACATAACACAATATTTTGGGTGGAGCAATAACAACCTCCCGAGTCTTTAAAAATAAAACAACTTTCATTACTATGCATCGGATTCACAAAATTCAACTGAAAACACCATAACATCTTGTCCAGCTCAAAACAACTTTAAGACAACAAGTCTTTAATGAAAACAACTTAAAAATTCAGCAACATAATGAAAACCAAAAATAAAGAAAACACGAGTTCACCACCCCGAGTGCTACGTATCAGACCAACAACTTCGACTCAAACAAATCAAGGTAGCAACTATCCTTCTTAATTACCTGCACGTTACCAACATCGAGGTAACATTCAAACAGAAGGGGTGAGATATCGAACCATATAATTGAGTGTATGATAAACAATATATTAGATCAAATTATATAAAATCACATTTCACAACTTTTCAACCAACATCAATCATCACAAGTCAACCACACAACAACTTAAATATGCAATACGGAATACGACTCAGTACAATGTACACGCATGTCGTACCAATGGAGCAGAACTCTCAACTTAAAAACGGAGCATAAATCCCAACTTAATAATTGCCAATTAATAGAGGCATCAACAAGGCATAAGCCTTTAACTTAATATTTTGCCAATCCAGACCACCTTAACGAGCATCAACTCCAACTTGATATACGATGTATGCGACACAACATGAACGTAGAAACAACAACAAATGATAACTCAACATGAATCAATGTTGGCCATAAGCCTACAACTTAATACTTCAACTTAATTCAACATTGGCCATAGGCATACAACTTGATATTTCAACAACAATAATTAATAAAATGTTGGCATAAGCCTACAACTTAGTTCGTCACAACAATAATAACATATCAATAATAGTAATCCAACAACAACTTCAATAGGAAAACAACATTGGCCATAAGCCTACCACTTTATCTTGCCAATAAATATAGGTATTTAAAAATCAACATATCATCAACAATAATTCCACAACAACTCAACCACAACAACAACGCAACAACATGTCAACGACCATTCACCATTGGCCATAGGCCTAATACATAATATTGCCCATAATTATTCGGACAATTCTCGACTATACCGATTAGTTACTTATATAAATGCTTATTTCTAATTACAAAACTTCTACAAATTATTATACTACAATACTACATCATCATTATTATTAATATTATTATTATGAATCAAGCATTATCATAAGATCGTCATGTCATCATCATACTTCATCACCACAAAACATCATAGCGATTTAACGCGGGGAAGATAACTATATCCTAACTTGGGTACTAGAATTATCCTTATTATCCTTCATTTTACTCCTTATAAATATATTTCATTGCATTAGCTATCCAACACTTCGAACAGCGCATCAAACGGAGTTACGGTACAAAAGTTATGGCAGTTACAAAAATATGTCAAAAATTGGACTTCCCTCGGGTTAGGTTGCGTCGACCCTTGCTTCGACCGCTCCTGGCTTTTGCATCGACTGCTTCCCTGTTTGCGTCAACGCAAACTGTTAAATTCTGAGTTTTTCTGCGTTTTTTCTGCGATTTCACTACCTTATAGGTCCTAAAATATCATCTAATCATAGGTAATCATCATCTATTATCATCCTATGTTTCTATATCAATTATACATCATTTGGGCATCATTATGCATCTCTCAATTTCAACATTATATCAATTTCAAAAACAACCAGAAACAATTTTCACAAACCCAATCTTACATACCATTCATTATATACCCTATTATAGAGTCAGAACCCCACCCTTACCTTGGATTAAAGGTTGCTCTACAATTTTCCAATCGAATCCCGCTTTGCCTCTTTTCCTCTTCTCTGTAACTTCTACATTCTTTTCTTTCTTCCAACCCTTATTCCTCTTCTACTTGACAAAACCTATTTTCTTTAGTGTCACTTCTAATTTCTATTATTATAACCAAACTTAATAATAATAGTATTGCTATTGAGACTAATTCTCACACCTCCTTAAAACTACATACCACCATATAAATAAGCCCGACAACTCAATCTTATATTACTCCATTAATTCCAACATTATTATTATTAATCAACTAATTAATTAATTAATAATAATCTAACAACTTATACCAACAATTCTCAACATCTCACAACTTCAACTAATAATCCAAAAATAATTTAATTAAATAATTAACTAAATTAATGGGCGTTACAACTCTCCCCACTTAGAATATTTTCATCCTCGAAAATCTACTCGATACTACCACTCTTAACGCGAATTTCGCATCACACTCCCTGAACCCCAAGTCGCGTCTGGCAACACTTCGACCACTACTTTCTCGACATAACAATAACTCAACACAATTTAAATCAAATACATACGTGCTAATCATTCAACACCTTCACGACACAATTGTTAATTACTTACCAACCACTTCAACAATCTTGACATGTCAACATTTAAAGTAGTAACAACCATAACACACTTATACCTGGATACAACATCACATTATCATCTTAAAAATATTTCCAACACCAAAACACATACACAATTTCATTCCCATATACACACACACACACACACACACACACACACACACACACACACACACACACACACACACACACACACACACACACACACACACACACACACACACACACAGACACACACACACACACACACACACACACACACACACACACACACACACACACACACACGCACACACACACACACACACACACACACACACACACACACACACACACACACACATATATATATATATATATATATATATATATATATATATATATATATATATATATATATATATATATATATATATATATATATATATATATATTAATTACCAACACAATATCAATAACTCCATTCATATCATCGTATCACCCTTATAGTGACATCAACATATCCAACATAATCAACTTTGTCATATTATGGAGTACTATCCATCATTTTGCGGCAACTAACAACAACATCACGACAACGGGAACAAAATTATTATAACATCAACTTAACAATATAACTCAACAAATATACACACAACTCACCATAAACCAACAACCACATAATATCCTTATAAATCAACAAATATTTACAAGAAGATACAGTACCCTGACACATCATCCCTATTTCAACAATACACCAAATCAAACATGTAGATTAAGACACACCATTCCCATAGGATTCTGATGTTTTAATCCTTCACTTCTAACGAGTCGTACACACATAGAAACTGCACCACATCACGCTTCAGTTGCACAACTCTGATCATCCATTTTAAGTTACCGTCCTCATTAAAATTTCCGTCAACTATATGATTTACAAGTTTCATCCTAGTTTCTAACTTTCTTTAACATCCATTATAAAATCGTTGTTCACTTGATATTCTCAATCTTTCGCTTTGCGACGTCCGCTCGCACATAAACCTGCTACTCCGAATTGTTCAATACATCTCAACTCTTTCCTAGCCAATCCTATTTTAATTCACACAAACTGATGAGCGACTATCCTCACGATATAACATCAATCACTTTACACACCATTAAGATAGCAAGATAAATCTATACCATCCAACATGATCTCGTCTACTATCAACAAGAGATTAAGGGTGATCAGTTCCTCAATTTATCAATAGATACCCGACAATCATAATGGAGTATAAACCATCATTACCAAACTATAATAGTGTTCCTTTAGAACTTGTACTCAAGTCACCTAAAGCACCATAATCCAATAATTTCCAATGGGGTTTACAAATACCCCAATAATTTCCTCTCATTCGCTTTTATCAATGAGACGCCAACGCTTAACATATTACACAGTCCATATTACACTCACTTAGCCTCACAAGAAAGTTAAGTATCCTCCAACTCAAGAATTACTTCCTTCATCTCCGCATCGTCAGGAATACAAATTCGATTACGGAATATCAACACACCCTGCACATCTAACTTGAAATTATCATTCTCAGACTGATTGAGTCCAACCACCGAATCTACCAATTTCTCATCTAACTTCTGAGCTTCTCTGATAATGTCCAGAAAATCATTGTTAACTTTAACATCCCCATCATAAAACTCTTCGGTGTCACTTCGCAAACTATGCTCATTTCTCTGAACTATTCAATTAACTCCAATTCTTTAACCATCATTGTCGACATATGAAAAGTCTTTCGACTTAAAGCCTCAGCCACGACATTAGCTTTACCTGGATGATAATTCAAAATGAAATCATAATCTTTCAACATAAACACCACCGTTGCTAACTCTAAGTCACGCGTAGGATAATTCCTCTCATTAACTATAAGTTGTCTAGAAGCACAAGCAATAACTTGTTCATTCAGCATTAGCACACCACTAAGTCCCATCTTAGACACATTCATAATACACTACAAATGACTCACTCGGATTAGGAAAAACCAATACCGAAGCAATCACCAATCTTTTTTTTAGTTCTATAAAACTTTCTTCACATACAACATCCCATACTTGAAATGACACTAGTGCAGAAATGACTTTTTACATCGAGCAAAACTAACTTTTTACATCGGTTCTGGGTCTGATGTAAAGTCAGGTGATATAGTAAATCAGGGACTTTATACATCGATTCTGGGTCCGGTGTGAAAAAGACAGTTAACACATCGGTTATAAGCTAAACCTGATTTAAAAAATAATAATAATTTTTTAAAAAATTGACGCAACATTTTACATCGGTGGACCGTGTGGACCGATGTAAAAGATACCATTTTTACATCGGTTGTGCTTTTCCCTCGTTGTAATAGATACAGTTTTGCAGTTTTTACATCGGTTGGAAGTAATGACCGATGTAAAATGTAAGCATTTTTTTTGAATAAATTATTTATTTTCTGGATGATTCCCTGTAAAAAAAATTGGTACCCATTTTTTCATATTTTTCCAATATCACACAGACTATATTTAGGTCGCTATATATATGTCATAGCTTTCCAACATCACATAGACCACATCTAGGTCGATATTTTCATATTTTTTACAACAAACTTACAAAATGAACAATTGTATTGCAAACTTGAATTGTATCACAACAAACAAACTCACAACAAACTTACAAATATATATTCTTCACAGCAAACAAACATACAATTGTATCACAACAAACAAACTCACAACAAACTTACAAATATATATTCTTCATAAAACATACAAAAATATTCAACCATTTATAAGTCTTTTTCCAAACTTGAATTACCAATATAAAATCCACAAGTAGATGAGTTATAGCTTCGGTAGACAACACCAAAATCACACCGCCTGACAACAAATAATAACAATTAACATCAGCAAAAAATATCAAGAAACTTAATACTTGTGCAAAAACCACATGTAATGTGCAAAAACTCAATAATAACAATTATGTGCAAAAACCACAACTTAGACAATTCTATAAAACTCACCAGATAAAGCTTAATTTTTATATAACTCAAAGAAACATTTTGCCCAACAGAGTCGCAAATCAAACAAATCATCTTGTATTAATTCTGTTGGGTCATCAAATACCTATAATACATAAATATAAAAATATAGAGTTATTCTTTAAAAAATCATATTAAGTTGCAAAACACAAAGTAAATAAAAAAGTAAAGTTATTTTTATTACCTGCATTCAATTCTCGGTTATATTGACAGAGACAATATCCAACATATTTTTTATCACATAGTACCCACAATCATTAGAGTTATGTTGTTTCCTTGTCTACAATTGAATGACATAATTAGTGAATATTTATCATAAATTTAACTATAGAATTACAATTTACATCACACTTACATTGAGATGAAGCCATGTAGCCTTTTTTCTATTTCCATTTTCCATTTGATGAATCCTAAAAGAACTAATACAGAAAGATAAACATCCCATAACTAAATTTACTCTCCAATGAAAAATCACATAACTATTAATTGCCAATGAAAGTGACATGAAAGATAAACTTAATTTGTAATAATTTTCTTCGTGTTCTGGTCAATTTCCCGATGAAGTGAATAAAATACGACAACTAAATTGTCTCTTGGACACATGACTATTAAGTGCCAATGTCTCCTGCACGTGTGTGTGGAAACAGAAAAGTCACATAAAATATATATGTTATCAAAATTAAATAATATAAAACACAATTTCATAAAAATTCTTACCCATGAATTAATGGTAGTAAGTGGCACACTCTGTTTTCATCATGTAACTTTTCTAGTATGTAATTTTTAACATCCTCTTGAGATTTTGCTCCATTATCATTATAAATACACCTAGCAGGGTCCATAAATCCATATAATTCTGAAATGGAATTCTCAAGACATACACGATGAATATACCTGAATAATTTTAAAATAAATATTAGAATCAAAGTGATGAGAGATATAACATATTAATAGAGATTGACTTTAATAAAACAATAAAATGTACTTACGTGCACCAAATTTGCAGAATAGACACGTCAAGCCAATGACCCAAACCCACCAATAACTCTCTGATACACTTAGCTAAAATATAAAAATTAGAGACACTCGCAAAATGACTTAATTGTATTTCAAAATGGTTGTCATCCATTTTCAAAACCATGAGTAACAATCTCCGAACATCATCAACTTCCACGTCTTTTGTGCTTCCTTTTGTGCTTCCTTTTGCAGCTAAACAATTCCTTTTTTGCTTCCATCGATAATTTCCATTTTTTCAATGCATTTAATATTATATGTGCTTTGTGATAAACCCATAAACTTAAGTGTATCCATTAGTGATTGTTGAAACATCTTACGCTCTTCAGCAAACTTTTCTTCAAGTTCAGCTCTAAGTTTTGTTTCCAATGTTGCAAGTTGTTCATTTACGTCAATATGTTGTTGTTGACGTGACCTTCTAAAGTAAGTGCTTTATTTATGGCATTTTCCAACACCACGAACACGACCTCCATGCTTAGATGTTCCAATGACTAATGTTAAGATATCGTTACGTCCATCCGGAACAATTGCACCTTTTTCAGCTTCTTGAACTAGAGAATCCTACAAAATGAAAAAACCACAATTAATCAATCACAAATATAATGATACTTGAAGTATTTTTCATTGTTTACTTACAATTTTTTCAGCAACCTCTTGTGTAGATGTTGATGTGTATTCTCCTCCTTTCTTTTGTCGTGCTCTCTTCCATAACTCATGGCGTGATGGCGGAGATGGACTACCATTATCATCTAATATTGAATTATCTCTCGATGATGACTTTTCTTTCATAATTTTCTCCTCAAGCAAGCGATACCCTCCACGAGACAATAAGTGTGGGTATACATTCTTAGCCATATTATCCTTACCCTTTTGACTTTTTTCCTATTATAAACTCAAAAATTTATTAATCACTAAATATAATAAAAATGTTATGCACATAAAAACATATAACTCATACTAACCTTAAATTCAGGGGTATCTCGAATCTTGAGAAAATCTTTCCATGCGTCTTCTGTAATAAAGTTATACTTGACATATGGAGGAGGATCATTTTCTATGGGATGATTAATATATCTGTCTGCGAGTTGTGTCTTAAAACCTCTCAATCGCTCTCCCGCATATTTAATCCATTCTTTCTTCAACCTATCCTTCTTTGGATCTTTACATTCTGGAATAGTGAAATGAGCCTACAAATATAGTATATGTCATACATTGTTAATTAATATATGATTATAAAATATAATAAAGTGTTGTATTTAAAATACCTGAATATCAGTCCAAATAGCATCTTTTATGCCTTCATCTACTTCTTTCAAATCATTTTTCACAATACTACAATACTGCCGAGCAAGACATGCTATATAACTCTTAAAATGTGTAGCATTTTTACCAACACCAATACATTCATAGGTTCTTGGATTAAACCCGACCTTTATCTTTTCACATGTTTGATGAACTTTGTCAATTTGTGTCATGAAAGTGGGACCTCTAACTCTTCTTTTATTGGGGTTACTAGATGAAGAAGGGTTGTCGTTTGAATCACCCATGTATCTGTTTACACAAAATAAAAATAATTAGAAATAAAATTAAGCATAAAATAAAAACAATTAGAAATAAAATTAAGCACAAAATAAAAACAATTAGAAAATAAAGTAACGTGGAATTAACTTATAAAAAAAATCTTACTAGTCCTCCCATATACATTCTTCATGGTCTATGCGAATAGCATGGACATCATCCCCTTCATTTTCTTCAATGAATATAGTCACATTTGTTGAGAAAGGATGTGTTTCGAAAATATCAAGATTCTCATCATGATTTTCATCACTATCATGCACCCTTCCTTGTAAAACCACTGACCACTTTTTATTAGAAGGATCTGTGACATAAAACACTTGTTTTGCTTGAGATACCATGATGAAAGGTTCGTTTGCATAAGCTAACTTGCTAAGATCAACCAGTGTAACTCCAAATTCATCGATTCTTACACCACCGTTGATATAAATCCATTTGCATTTAAATACAGGAACTTTAAACACAACATAATTAACTTCCCAAATCTCTTCAATCACCCCAAAGTACGGTGTAGATTCCATAACCTGGTTTTTATCTTTAGCACTAGAGAAGTGCATGGACTCGGCCGTAATCATTACCCCACTATTTTGCCTGGCACTATAATCATCCTTTGACTTTGTATAAAAAGAGGTTTTATTAATATCATATCCTCTCCAAGTTATTGTGTTACATTTAGGCCCATAATACAACCACTTAATTGTATTAGAATCTCTATCTTCATTAGCAATTCTTTTTTTTAAACCACTCATAGAAACTCTTATTATGCTCTTTTAACAACCCTCTTTCATTCATATTGGGGTACTTTTTCTTTATGATGCTTTTGTGAGCAGATAAGTAACGTTGAACTTCATCTATGTTATTCAATATATACAAATGCGCTTGAACAACCACATCAATACTTAATCTCTTGACCTTTAAACCTTGTGTACCCACACCCTCACATCTTCCATGATGACGAGACTTGGGAACCCCTACAACATCCACTCCTGACAAATAGTTAGAACAAAACTCAATTGCTTCTTTTGCAACGTACCTCTCAATAATTGATGTTTCTGGACGGTGTGGGTTTTTTGTATACCCTTTTAGGATATTCATGTATCGTTCTATTGGATACATCCACCGTAAAAAAATTGGACCACATTATCTAATCTCCCTTACTAGATGAACGATCAAGTGAACCATAATGTCAAAAAATGAAGGAGGAAAATACATCTCTAATTGGCACAAGATAACTGCAGCCTCATTTTCCAAATCGTCTAACTTTAGTGGATTAATGGATTTACAACAAAATGCATTGAAAAATAAGCACAACCTAGTTATAGTCTTCCTAACGTTGTTAGGCAATATCCCACGAATAACCAATGGTAGTAGTTGTTGCATTAAGACATGACAGTCGTGAGATTTTAAGCCAACTAATTTAAGATCTTTAACTGATACAAGCCTCTTGACATTTGATGAGTAACCATGCGGCACTTTGATACTTTGTAAACACTCACAAAAACTTGTTTTTCTCTTTTTTAGACAAAGTGTAGCAGGCAGGAGGCAAATATGTCTTGTTACCTATATATATTATGGAGTTAACTCTTCTCGTATACCCATAAAACCCAAATCCAGAAGAGCATTAATACAATCTTTTATATTGCCTTGAATGTTGAGAAGTGTTCCGATTACACTATCGCATACATTTTTCTCCACGTGCAACACATCAATATAATGTCTTGCATCAAGATTAGACCAATATGGAAGATCAAAGAAAATCGATCTCTTTTTCCATACATTTTTCACAGTAGATCGTTTTTGGTACATTCCAAAGACAACATCAAGTCCCTGTTGTCGCTGATAAACTTCCTCTCCAGACAAGGGCTTTGGAGCAATACCATGCTCTTGTTCCCTATTGAAAGCTTTCCGCAATCTACGATATGGATGATAACATTTTAGAAATTTTTGATGCCCGAGTTAAATGGTCTTCTTTCCTTTTTCAAGCTGATGGTAACATGTGTCTTTTTCACATATAGAACACGCCTTATGCCCTTTAACTTTATACCCATACAAATTACCATATGCCGAAAAATCGTTGATGGTGCAAAACAACACGGCATGCATATTAAACTGTTTGCCAGAATACGCATCAAAAACATCCACCCCTTCCTCCCACAATACTCTTAAATCATCAATCATTGGACTTAGATAAACGTCTATGTCATTTCCTGGTTCTTTTGGGCCTGATATCATGATCGATAACATAATATATTTACGCTTCATGCATAACCTAAGAGATAGGTTATAAATCATCAGGAGAACAAGCCAAGAACTATGGTTAGTACTTAGATTACCAAACAGATTCATTCCATCAGTAGCAAGTCCAAGTCTAAGGTTTCTCGAATCTTTGCCAAAATTTGGAAACCAAGAATCTATTTTCTTCCATTGCAAAGAATCAGCTACATGACGAATTTGTCCATCATATTTTCTTTCTTCTGCATGCCATCTAAAAATCTTTGCGTCATCTGCATTGGAGAATAATCTCTTGAACCTTGAAATTACTGGTAGGTACCATACCACTTTCACAGTAGGACCCTCTTTGACCACCTCATCATCAATTGATTCACCATCTTTCTTTTTGTAGCGTGACGCCTTGCACTTTGGACAATGATTATAGTTTACATACTCTTTTCTGTATAATATGCAATCATTAGGGCATGCATGTATCTTTTCATACTCCAAACCCATCAGACACAATATTTTCTTCGCCTCGTAATAACGACTTGGCATTACGTTACCTTCTGGAAGCATTTCAGTCAACAATTCAAGCAACTCGGTAAAACTTTTTTCAGTTCACCCATTCTTTGCCTTCAGATTAAATAATTTTAACATGGCTGACAGACGTGTAAATTTTTTGCATCCCTGGTACAATGGTTTATCCTTGTCACTGCATAGAGTATCATACGCATGTGCCCTCTTAAACGAATCTTGTCCAATATCACGCATCATGTCTTCTAGACGATCATCTATTTATACACTAACATCATCTCTTTGAGACACATTTGACCTTGCTACTACTTCACCGTGCCATATCCATTATGTATAACTTTGATAAATCCCTACACAAATAAGATGATCCATGATTTCTTTCTTACTATGTTTTGGTTCTTTATTTTCACAACGAACACATGGACAGAGAAAAAGCGTAGGAAGACTTTTTTCAGCATTACTTTTAGCAAACTGTAGAAATTCCATCACTCCATGTTCGTACTCATCACTTAATCGATTATCTCTCATCCAACTACGATCCATAACTATATTTACATGGAGGAAGGTCTAACGAAGGGTGTGCCCGCGGCTGCGCTACTTCACGGAGATTCCGAGATTGCAAGTTGTGCTGCTTCACGGAAAAAGAAAAATAGAATCAAATTTCAATGACAAGGTGATAACTCTATTAAGTTTGATAGGTTAAAGATAAAATGTGTGTTTTTGAGAGGACCACTTACGTTTCTTTCGGAGGTTTCTAAGGAGACAATTTCTCTAATAAAAAAGAATGACATATGCACAACATGTACTATATTCTTAACTCTATACAAAATATATACTATTTATAACTAATTAGATTTAATTAACCTCTTTAAGAATAATAAACTGTTTAGTAATAAAAAACAGATATGAACAAAGGAATGGATTCACCAAGCCACTGAGTTAGTATCTAGTATAATCTTCTAATTGTTTTTATATATACTTCTAATTTTTTTATAATGTATCTCAGTAGCAAGCAAAGCAACAAGAATAGGTTAAAAACTTTTTTGTATATATACCTCTCAGAAATCCATAGATATATAATGAAATTGAACAAAATAGAAAATTTCTTACCGGAATCGTAGTTGGACGGTGGCGGGGGCTTCGAAGACGGCGGCAAACTGTGACGACTGGAGATTCAAGGACGTCTTCATGAACAGCGGGAGATGACGTCCTGTGACGGACGTCTTAATGCAGGATGACACAAATCTTCGAGGAGATAGTGGATGGCGGAGTAGAGGGCGTTCGTAGGCGGATTGAGGGACTGTGTAGGCGGAGCGGAGGGCGGAGAGATGGTTTTGAGGAGAGAATAAAAATGAAATGTACAGTAGTGAGAAGATAGGGTTTATTTCTTAAATATATATTGGAGTTTTTACATCGGTGGAAATTTTAGCCCGATGTAAGGGTTATTTCACAATCATGTTTTTACATCGGTGCATATCACTGACCAATGTAATGGTCACATTTTCAGGTTTTTTACATCGGTGGATCGCAAGGCCCGATGTAAGGGTTAGCGTGTTTTTTATTTACCAATCCTCCACCTAGTTTTTTATTTACAAAACTGCCACCGTGTTTTTTTTACAAAACCTTTTACATCGGTGGATTAATTGGCCCGATGTAATAGCCAGCGAAAAATATTTTTTTTAATATTGTTTATATCATTGCAAATAAATACCTGATGTAAAATCTTTTTAATTTTATTTTTTACATCATATATTTTTATACCTGACGTAAATACCTTTTCTAAAATGTCATTTTTTTAGTAGTGTGATGAACGACTATCCTTTTTAATGCTGAACATCTTATTTCTCAACTTATTCGCCAATAACATATTATGCTTGACCTCGTCTCGAACAACTGCGATAATAATCATTTATGCCCAAAAAGTCTCTAGTTTCGTAAACGGCTTCAGAGTTCCTCCATATGGGAATGCATCAACCATATTTGAAAACACTTTCATATGATAGAATATATTTGTGTCTCCTCATAGGTTCAAACAGAACACCAATCTGATACTCGGAACACAAAATATGAATTTCCAAAGTTATCCAAAAATACGAACACCGACGTCATGCAACGATATACTATTACACACCTTATAGTAACATTAGAACATAATTTATTTATACCAGTACCAACACTTACCATCCTTGAAATCATACTCATCTCCTCGCATTTCTGACTCTGACTCGTGATTCAAAATATTCCAACAACTTTAACAACTTTTACAATCACTCACAAGGATCCCACGACAAGGTCTACAACAATCTGTCACTCTATCACCGTTCAAACATTGACATCTTACGCAAGGGCTACTCAAACCGACAACTTCACAGTCCACCAGCAACGCTGAAACATCACAACTTTCTAAATTCCATCTTCTAAAAATTATCCTTATTACTTAACAATCACTTTCAAAAACATCAGGGATTTACACTCTACTCGTATATCAACAACCATTACATTGCTCCTCATCCTTCGAGAAGTAAACATCAACAATGTCTGATCATCCTCCCTCAATATGTTCCAACTTTATTAACAAACAAAATATTTAATCCATATCACCTTCGGATTCGGGAAACAATAAAACTTTAATAATACTTGCACTGTCGCCATACCAAACCAACATCTTACAATCGAAACATATCCGAGAAGCAAAGCTTCTCCCCCACTTATATTCAAACCAACTCCTGCATACAAGCGATTAGAAAAGCAAGAAAGCACCGGTAATGTTTCACACACTTGTCGCGTACTAAGGAACAAACAACATTAGACAACTTGGCCGGACAAACCGAATTGCTCTGATACCACTAATATAACACCCCATTTCTACCCAACAAATTATATAAAATCAGAGTTTCAAATTTCCAACAACATATGGAATGTTACACTTTCAACTTAAAACAACGAAAATTAATCACCTGAATCAGATACATAACACAATATTTTAGGTGGAGCGATAACAACCTGCCGAGTCTTTAAAAATAAAACAACTTTCATTACTACGCAGCAGATTCACAAAATTCAACTAAAAACACCATAACATCTTGTCCAACTCAAAACAACTTTAAGACAATAAGTCTTTAATGAAAACAACTTAAAAATTCAGCAACATAATGAAAACCAACAATAAAGAAAACATGCGTTCATCCCCCCGAGTGCTACGTATCATACCGACAACATCGACTCAGACTAATGAAGGTAACAACTATCCTTCTTGATTACCTGCACGTTACCAACAGCGAGGTAACATTCAAACAAAAGAGGTGAGATATCGAACCATATAATTGAGTGTATGATAAACAATATATTAGATCAGATTATATAAAATCACCATTCACAACTTTCCAACCAACATCAATCATCACAAGTCAACCACACATTAACTTAAATATGCAATACGGAATGCGAATCGTTACAATGCACATGCATGTGGTACCAATGGAGCAGAACTCCCAACTTAAAAACAGAGCAGAACTCTCAGCTTAATAATTTCCAATTAATAGAGGCATCAACAAGGCATAAGCCTTCAACTTAATATTTTTCCAATCCAGGCAAACTTAACGAGCATCATCTCCAACTTGATATGCGATGTATGCGACACAACATGAATGTAGCAACAACAAATAATAACTCAACATGAATCAACATTGGCCATAAGCCTACAACTTAATACTTCAACTTAATTCAACATTGGCCATAGGCCTACAACTTGATATTTCAACAACAACAATTAATACAATGTTGGCATAAGCCTACAACTTAGTACGTCACAACAATAATAACATATCAACAATAGTAATTCAACAACAACATCAATAGGAAAACAACATTGGCCATAAGCCTACCACTTTATCTTGCCAATAAATAGCGGCATTTCGACATCAACATATCATCAACAATAATTCCACAGCAACTCAACCACAACAACAACACAACAACCATTCACCATTGGCCATAGGCCTACAACATAATATTGCCCATAATTATTCGGACAATTCTCGACTATACCGGTTAATTACTTATCTAAATGCTTATTTCTAATTAAAAATATTCTACAAATTGTTATACTACAATACTACATCATCATTATTATTAATATTATTATTATGAACCAAGAATTATCATAAGATCGTCATGTCATCATCATACTTCATCACCACAAAACATCATAGCAATTTAACGCGGGAAAGATAACTCTATCCTAACTTGGGTACTATAATTATCCTTCTTATCCTTCATTTTACTCCTTATAAATATAGTTTATCGCGTTATCTATCCAACACTTCGAACGATGCATCAAACGGAGTTACGGTTCAAAAGTTATGACCGTTACAAAAATCTATCAAAAATTGGACTTCCCTCGGGTTAGGTTGCGTCGAACCTTGCGTCAACCGCTTCTGGCTTTTGCATCGACCGCTTCCCTGTTTGCATCGATGCAAATTGTTAAATTCTGAGTTTTTTGTAATTTTTCTGCGATTTCACTACCTTATAGGTCCTAAAAATCATCTAATCATAGGTAATCATCATCTATTATCATCCTATGTTTCTACATCAATTATACATCATTTGGGCATCATTATTCATCTCTCAATTTAAACATTATATCAATTTCAAAAACAACCAGAAACAATTTTCACAAACCGAATCTCACATACCATTCATTATATACCCTATTATAGAGTTAGAACTCCACCCTTACCTTGGATTAAAGGTCGCTCTATAATTTTCTGATCGAATCATGCTTTGCCTCTTTTCCTCTTCTCTATAACTTCTACGTTCTTTTCTCTCTTCTAACCCTTATTCCTCTTCTACTTGACAAAACCTATTTTCCTTACTGTCACTTCTAATTTCTATTATTATAACCAAACTTAATAATAATAGTATTGCTATTGGGCCTAATTCTCACACCTCCTTAATACTACATACCACCATATAAATAAGCTCGACAACTTAATCTTATATTATTCCATTAATTTCAACATTATTATTATTATTATTATTATTAATCAACTAATTAATTAATTAATAATAGTATAACAACTTATACCAACAATTCTCAACATCTCACAACTTCAACCAATAATCCAAAAATAATTTAATTAAATAATTAATTAAATTTACGTGTGTTACAACACATGCCAGAGTAAATGAACCATTTTGGACAACATCGCATATTTCTTCTCCTTGTGCTTCTAAATCAGCCTTCATGCGAATTTTCCAAAAGTCAAAGTATTAACCACAAAATAATGGAGGCTTGTTGTTACTACCACCATCTTTGAAAATTGGTTGTGCGGAAGCCGTTTTGGATCAAATAGGAACAAGTTACCTTAACTTACTCTGATGCTAAATGTTGGTTTTTGAGTGCGCCTAAGATGGGGCTGAATAAAGTGGATTGCAGATTTATATTCTTTTATGCGATGATGTTCTTATTTTTCTGGTTTGTGTATGAATATGAAAGCGGTAAATACAGAAAAATAAATAATACCGAATATATCCTGGTTCCCCTTACAGTTCGAGAGTACTCCAGTCCCCTTTCAATACGAAAGAGATTTCACTATAGTTAGAATTATTGTACAACCTATCTACACCAAGTGTGATGCTTACTATTTAACCTATAGGGAGATCAAATACTCTTAAAACCTTTAAGATCTAAACACTAAGTGCAAGAAGAACAATCCTCTTTAATGCACACACTTGTTTCCAACAATCCTGAAAACAAGGTAACCAATACAAAGTAAAAATAGAACAATCCTCCCTTAATATTCTCTTGCTTCCAACAATCCTGGACAACAAGGTTATACCACAATCACTTTGGAAAAATGAATAGAAACATATTCTTGAAGTAGATATGAAAGTTCATAATCAATGTCAATACCAAGTATTGATCTCTTCTCTTTTAAGACAATAATTCAATGAATATATTACACAAGTACTCAATGGATATGATGAAAATTTTCTAATGATGTATTTGAAAATGTAAGAGTAAAAGTTTCATGCAAGATCAGAATATTAATCAATGCACTTGTTTGAAAATGAGATACAAAATATTGTATTTCATTTTGTGATTATTGTTGTTGTTGTCGTCTTAATTTGCATCATAATTGAAAATGAAATTTATACATGTAATGCACCATTTCAAAAGGTTCTAAATGCATGGAAGAGTACAATGGTTCATGCCCAAAAGTTTCAATACAACATCCATCATAAAAAAATTATTTTTCAATTTTTTTCCAGTGGTAGTCGGTTACCAGAATGCAGTAACCGGCTACCCAGTCTTTGTAACGTTCAGAAATTTAAAAAATGTGAAGATGTAGCTGGTTACCAGAAGATAGTAACCGGTTACCACAGAATGAAAATAGTTTTCCAAAAATATTTCAAATCTTGTAGCTGGTTACCCATAACAAGTAATCGGTTACCACTGTTATGGAAAGTGAAAAAACATTTCAAAAGACTTGGAAATGCAATATTAGTGATATTAAAGCCATGAAACATGTATGCAAAAATGTTTAGACATATTTTGAGCACTATAGTAACATACTATATTGAATTGGAGTCTTGTACCATATTGAAGATAAAATACCAAAGTCTTCTTTAGGAGTAACTTAACATGCAAGCCAAAACTCCATTTTGAGTAGATACTTGTCATGTAATGACATGCATGCAATGTTTTCAAGGATCTCGCGGGGTAAACACAAGAATATGTTAGAATACGACTGCGACCTTGATTGAAGAACTTCGTATTGTTGAACGTCCTTCTACGAGAATCAAGCTCACCATGTCGAGTGGGTCATAGCCTCTGACTCAAGACATCGTGCTTTGACGGCATTGGCTAGAGGAAAATAAATCCCCTCGCCCCTTGCTAGACGTTTGGTTCATCATACTTTGGTGGCATTTGGTTAGAGGAAAATAAATCCCCCTGCCCCTTACTAGGCATCTAGTTCATGATAACCTGCATCACATGCCCTTGAGATCCTTAAAATGGTTAAAGAAATGCTATGGTATGATGTTATGACGTGTATGCTATGCACTAAGCACAAGTGTAAGGTGACATAAACAAGTAAGTCTTGCAAGAAGTCCAGGTTATTGGATAATGACTACAAACAAGTCCTGCAAGGAACTCACATCGTTAGATACTGAATACAAACAAAACCCTACAAGGATTTTAAGTTGTTAGATAATGAAAGCAAACAAGTCACACAAATATCCTTAGGTCCAGGCTTTCATGGAGTTTGTAGGTAAGTAACCTCTTGAAGTTTAGTTGGTTTAACCTGTCCTAAAAGAAGTAGTCGGGTTCTAGGAATCTCAATATCACCGATCTTTCTTTAGCAGGCATTGTTTCAGCTCAAGCGATCTTTTCTCGCGGCCGAAATATCCCGAAAGTACAATCTCAATGAGTGTAGTATCGAGTATCAACCAATCCTCAGTTTTATATTGAAGCCAACTATCTCACTACTTTCTAATGGCCAAGTTTGTTCAACTAAGGTTCTAAGGTCAGTTAGTGCTTTATGACACCACACAACGGCCCCGTATTCTCCTTGATTCAACACAAAGGATACCGGTACCAACAAATGTGCCACACTAATGCAGCCATCACTTCAATCATATCGGTCTATGCCATACAGTCTCCATGATCTATTGCTGCTTACCTAAAAGTGCCCCAGATCCAGGTATAGGATATTTTTAATAATAACCCAAACATAAACCCGAAAAATAAAACACACAAATCAAATAAGTAAAGCCTTTTAAATATGATCTATCTCTAAGGTAACCCCATTTTTAGTTTTATGTCTCCCCAGCAGAGTCGCCAGTTCTGTAATATGGTGGGAGAACTGATTGTTATACTTATTTTGCGTTTGCATTCACAAATGTTACAGTAAGCAAGAGTCATCACCGACTTTTCTTTTATCTAACAAAGGAAAGGGTGAAAAGAACAGAAAAAGACCTTTCGAGATTATTTCTGAGTAAGGGGGGTAGATTATGGAAAGGGAAGGTGTTAGCACCATTTCCATCTGTAGTTATCTACGGGCTCTTAGATACTAGCTCATTTGAAAATACCTTGTGTTTGTGTGTTTGAAGAAAGTATTTTGAAAGGACTCCTTAGCGCGGCGAACTTTGTAATGTTTCTCGTATTGTTGAGAACATATACAAAGTCTTTTGAAAATGTTTTTGGAAAGAGTTTTGTGTATGTGAAAAATTGTTTTATTTTGAGAAAGCATCTAAGAACTATCTACCTACTCGAAAAGGTTTGGTCTTTTCCTCTTTTCCTTTAGACAATGCTATCCTACTATTAGTGAGTAGGTATCCCTATCGTCGAATGTTTTGAGGGACAATCGAGGGTCATCGTACAGTCGCAAATGCAACTAGTAAGATATCTTAGTAATTACCCTAAGGTTTTAAGACCATTTTACCGAGGCAACGTCGAAAGGGTCATCGAGGGACTTATGATCTTTTAAACCAAAGGGTAGCCATTAAAATCTCTTACATTCGAGAATCATGACCGTTTATTTATCCGAAGGCAACAAGTGGAAGTACCTTAGAGGTGCGCGTGTGCGAGTATGTTGTGTTTCAGTTATTTATCTTTAAACATTTAGGTTTTCTACTGTTTGTTTTCAGATCTTATCATGCAATCCTATTAAGCATTCATCTAACAATTAATTGAATAAGCATAGAAATAAAGTGCGAGAATTTTGAATCTACGCTATTACAAGGCTTCAGGATGGGGGAATTACAAACCAAAACGGGGAAAAGAAATGTAAACGGTCCTAGTTAAACTATTACAATCCATAGGCAATTACATAATATTTATGAAAAATAATGCAAATAAATAAATGAATGCATGGAGGAGAAAGAAATAAAAATGAAAGGATGAAGAAAAACTCTAAGAAAAATTTCTAAGTGATAAAAGAAATATTTTTGTTGTTTTTTTATTTAGAAAAGATAATTAAATTAAATTAAGAAATCTAAGGCTAATTAGTTAATTAAAAAAAGGTGATTAAAATAATTAATTAAAAATTAATCTAATTGAAAACTAATTCTAATTATTTTTTTTGGTTTTTTGACTTTATGATCTTTTATAATTTTAATTAAAAAAAGAAATGAATTAAATGAAAGAAAATAAAAAAAAATGAAATGGGCCTTGCTGTAAAGAGTAAACAGGGGGTGTGAGAACTTGAAATGTCTCAAGCCCAATGTCCCAGGTCCAGGCGTGAAAACAGGAAATGGAAGGGGTGTTAGTCTGAAATCTCCAAGCCCATCAATGAGAAGGCCCAAACGCCCAATAACGTGCAAAAAAATATTGAAACACAAAAGTGCAAAACCTGGGACCTGAACCCAGGATCTAGAAGAGGAGTTCCTTAACTGCATCCTGTGATTTAAGCATTTAACCTTTCATGTAATACGTTAGATCAGTTCTAAATAACAATATGAACATCAATATATGCTTTAAATTCAATTAAATTATATGGATTAAGAGATTCAGATGAGAGAAGTTTACCCAACCGAAGTGATTCGGTTCGTGCGTTCTAGGATGCTTTAGGTGTGGATAGTGATTGATATAGACTTCTGGGAGTCTCATGAAGATAAATATGTGACTGGTTTGGATCGAGGATGGCTAGAAATATAGCTACGGATTTTGACAACTTTAGAACTTTTGAGAATTTTGTAGAGCTTTGTGAAGAGCTTTTGGAGAGCTTTTTGAAGATTAATTTCGTGCTCTTTCTTGCTTGCAATTTTATGTATTTATAAAATTAGGAGAAGAGCAAGTATGGCAAGAAACAAAATGAGACAAATCCAACATATTAAAAGTTTGCCATATTTGGATGATTCTTGCCATTCTTGATGTTGCATGAACCTGGACAGTTTTTTGTTGGTCTTTGCACGAAATATTGGGCTCCATTATGGGTCAATCCAAGCCCAAATGCATTAGCCCATTATTTCTTATATTTTTATTTAATTTATTTGATTTAATTCATATTTAAATGAATAAAAATTTAAATAAATATAAATCAAAATCAAAATAGTGCATGGTTAGGTCTATAGGTACTTGGGTATGTCATAAACATGTTTGAACCCTAAAAGTTAGGTCCATTAACCTAAAAATGCAATTTTGCTCAAAGTTGACTTCATGCATTTTTCACAAATTTGCCCAACTTGTGCAAACCATAACTTGCTCAATTTTCATGTTTTGAAGATGATATTGGACTTTTTGGAAATACCAAGATGTCCTCTACAATCTATATGTTAATCATTTTTTCTTTTTAAGATATTATCTTGATGTAAGTTGTATTGACAAAAAGTGTCTTTTGTTGACTTTTTGAAAATGACCTGTAACGTATGAGCTCATATCTTCCAAATGATGCATTTTATGAACTTCAGAATAAAAACAAAGTTGTAGAGGATTGTATTCTATTAACAATGAGATTTGGTTGGGTCAAAATGGATGAAGCATGTGAAAGTTACGCCTGATCAAAGTTCAGTTGACTTTTCCTATAAAAACCCTAATTTGGCAATTTTGGATTCTTGATGATTAAGAGAATTCCTTGAGGAATCATGATCAACCCTTTATAAAATGATGAATATCACTTCAAAATGTTAAAATTGACCAAAAATCTTGAAGTTTGAATGTATATTGGCCATAGTTGACTTTTTACCTAGTACATTTGATTTTCAGACATCTGAGCAATTGATTGAGCAAACTTGTAATGAAAGGCATGGAAAATTGGCATAAGCATTCTTTGGGACATATAAGGAACTATGGAAATCACTTGGGGCCTTTGGAAACCAAACTTATTAGTGAAAAGTAAAACCCTAGTTGGAAGTCTATTGCTTAGGAGGAGAATTTGTCTGACCAATTCTTGGTCAACCTTGAGCAATTAAGGACCTCTATGAGCATGTCTTGAAAAATGAGAGGGAAAATTTTGGGGTAAAACACATATCATTGGTGAGGGATCATGCTCTATTGTTGTCCTGTAATGGCGGTGTGTTGAGGTCTTATTCTCTGTTGTTGCCCAATTATAACTATGTTGGGGGCTTATGCCTTGATGGTACCACATGCATTATGTTGTTGTCGGTCTCATTGCATTTTATTATTCATGAACTGATTTTGTATGTTGTAAATGATGATTTGTGTTGTGGGGTGTTATGTGATGTGTGAATTTGTGTGAATACTACTCCTTAGCATGTGATATTCATCGTATATTTATTGAATGAAATTCTCACCCCTTTTGTGTTGTTGCGTCTGTGCTCCTTAGGAGTACAAATAATCAGGTATCCAAGTAGTGCTTGAAGATAATGTTACCAGATTCGAGTCTTAGGAGTCTCTCTGATAAATAACACGGGACTTTGGAAATTATTATGTTTTTATGTTGTTTTATTTGTTACATATCATGCTTTTACACTTAATATGGACCACATGTTGGTGGAGTTTTATTATTGTTGAGGCTTTACATCATGTGAGTAAACTAATTTGATATTCAGCTGCTGAATTGATTTTTATGAAATAATGGAGTAATAAAGTTTTTTAAGACTATAAGAAATTTTAATTATATGACATCCCATTGTGGACTTTGATATATTATGTTTATTTCTTTATAATAATTATTATGGGAAATGGGAAGTTACAATTGGTATCAGACCATGTCGGCCCGTCCGACCAAGTTATTGAGTCATTAGTGTAGTGTGATAGTAGAATACTATCGATGTGTTTCTTCTAACCATTGTTTTATGTTGTGATGTGAAGCAGAACGATGGCTGGAAGAAACAGTTGTGCACTTGATGTTGCGTTGTAGGCTTTGGCTCAAGCGATGCAAAACCAGCCTAATGCTGGCGGGAACGATGGATCTCGTGCATTAGAGACCTTCCAGAGGAACTACCTACCTATGTTCAAAGGGAAGTATGATCCTGAAGATGTGCATGAGTGACTCAAAGAAATTGAAAGGATCTTTTGGGTTATGGACAATTATGAGATGTAGAAGGTGCATTTTGGTACGCATATGTTGACAGGAGAGGCTGGTGACTGGTGGGTTGCAACTCGTCAGAGATTGGACGGTGCAGGTGAAGCTATCACTTGGGTTGTGTTTCGTAGGGGGTTCCTGGTGAAGTACTACCCAGAAGATGTCCGCGGCAGAAGGAAGTTGAATTCCTAGAACTGAAACAAGGAGAATTATTGGTGATTGAATATGCTGCCAAGTTCGTGGAGTTGGCGAATTATTATCCTCTTTTCAGTAAGGAGACCGCTGAACTTTAAAAGTGTGTGAAGTTTGAAAACAATCTACATTTAGAAAACAAGAAGGAAATTGGGTATCGACGAATTCGTAAATTTCCAGATTTGGTGAATAGCTGCAGGATCTATGAAGAGGATAATAAGGCTCACTATAAAGCTGTAACTGGAAAAGAGGTAGACAAAAAAAAAGTGGGAAGCCTTACATTGCTCTAAATGACAAGGGAAAACAATGGGTTGTTGATGGTAGAAGGACTAGTGAGGGAGGTGCTCCTGCTGACGCCGTGTGTTACAGATATGGGAAGCTAGGTCATCAAAGCAATGCATGTACTGGGAAAGTGAAGAGGTGTTTTTGTTACGATAAGAATGGGCATGAGATAGCCGATTGCAGACACAAGGAAGCTATATGTTTCAACTATGGAGAATAGGGACATATCAATACTCAGCACCAGAAACTGAAGAAAGCTCAATCTGGTGGAAAAGTATTTGCTTTAGCCGAAACTCAGACATCCAGTGGAGACCGTTTGATCAGAGGTATTTGTTTCATTAATAATACTTCTTTAATTACTATTATTGATGTTGGTGCTACTCATTATTTTATTGCTGCTGATTGTGCTAAGAGGTTGGGCCTTATGTTACCTTCTATGAATAGAGAAATGGTTATTGATACTCCAGCTAAGGAATTAGTGACTACTTCTCTAGTATGCTTGATGTGTCCTTTGTCCATCTATGAAAGACACTTCTTTGTTGATCTAGTTTGTTTACCGCTAAGTGGTATGGATGTAATTTTGGGTATGAACTGGTTGGAATGCAATTAAGTTCATGTTAACTGTTACAACAAATCGGTGAGGTTTTATACTCCTGACGAGGAAAAGGAAACAAAATTTTTATCTGCTAGACAGTTGAAGTAATTGATGCAAGACAAAGCTATGGTGTTTTCATTAATGTTGTATTTATCCGTTGAGAATCAGACTGCTATCGATGCATTGCATGTAGTGCGTGAATTTCCTGAAGTTTTTCCAGATGATATTATAGACGTGCCACCAGAGAGGGTAGTGGAGTTTTCTATTGATCTTGTTCCGGGTACCAAAATTGTTTCTATGGCACCCTATCAAATGTCAGTATTTTAATTGGCAGAATTGAAGAAACAACTAGAAGATTTACTTGAGACTAATTTTGTTAGGCCAAGTGTATCTCCTTAGGGAGCTCCGGTGCTACTTGTGAAAAAGAAATATGGTAGTATGAGATTCTGTGTAGATTATCGGCAGTTAAATAAAGTGACGATAAAAAACAAGTATCCATTCCCGAGAATAGATAACTTGATGGATCAATTGGTAGATGCACACATGTTTAGCAAGATTGACTCGAGGCCGGGTTATCACCAAATTCAGGTAAAAGATGAGGACATTCAGAAGACAACTTTCCGAACCCGATATGGACATTACGAATATTCAGTGATACCTTTCGGTGTTACTAATGCACCGAGTGTGTTTATGGAGTATATGAGTCGTAACTTTCATACTTATTTATATCGGCTTGTGGTAGTATTCATTGATGATATCCTAATATATTCCAAATCAGAAGAAGAACATGTTGAACATTTGCGAATTATATTAAAAGTGTTAAAGGAGAAGCAGTTATATGCGAAGTTTTCCAAATGCGAGTTTTGGTTAGAGAAAGTTAGTTTTCTTGGTCATGTTATTTCAGGTGGTGGAATCGCTGTAGACCCATCCAAGGTAGACGCCGTATTGCAGTGGGAAACTTCAAAGTCAGTTATGGAAATCAAAAGCTTTTTGGGATTGACTAGCTATTATAGGAGGTTTATTGAAGGAATTTCAAAGTTAGCAGTTTTGCTAACTCAGTTGACGTGTAAGGGCAGAGCATTCATATGGGACATCCAATGTGAAGAAAGTTTTGTTGAGCTGAAGAAGAGGTTGACGACGACTCCAATTTTGATATTACCTAATCCTGAAGAATTGTTTGTGGTTTATTGTGATGCTTCTAAATTGGGTTTTGGTGGAATTCTCATGTAGAATGACAAGGTAGTAGCATATACGTCGAGATAATTGAGGATTCATGAAAGGAATTATCCTACGCATGACTTAGAACTGGCTGCTGTGGTGTTTGTACTAAAGATTTGGAGGCATTACCTCCATGGCTCCAGATTTGAAGTATTTAGTGATCATAAGAGCTTAAAGTATTTATTTGATCAGAAGGAACTAAATATGAGGCAATGAAGGTGGTTAGAACTATTGAAAGATTACGACTTTGGCTTGAACTACCATCCAGATAAATCTAATGTTGTGCCTGATGCTTTGAGTAGAAATACTTTACATATGTTTGCTATGATGGTTTGAGAATTGGAGATGATTGAGCAATTCAGAGATATGAGTTTAGTTCGTAAAGTTACACCACAAAGTGTAATGTTGGGGATGTTAAAGATTAAAAACAATTTCTTAGATAATATTAAGGAAGCTCAAAAGTTAGATGTGAAGTTGGTAGACTTGAGGGTTGTGAGTAATCAGTCGGAGGATAGTGACCTTAATCTAGATGCCCAAGGTGTGTTGAGGTTCCGAGACAAAATTTCTATTCCTGATAATCCAGAAATGAGAAAGATGATCCTGGAAGAGAGTCATAAAAGTAGTTTGAGTATTCATCCGGGAGCTACTAAGATGTATCACAACTTAAAGAAGTTATTTTGGTGTTCCGAATTGAAACAGGATGCGGCACAGTTTGTGTACACTTGTTTGATTTTCTAGAAATCGAAGGTCGAGCATTAGAAACATGTGCGATTGTTAGAACCGTTAGATGTTCCAGAATGGAAGTGAGATATCATATCGATAGACTTTGTGATGGGGATACCTAATACTCTGAGAGGACATGATGCAATTTGGGTGATTGTTAATAGGCTAACAAAATCAGCTCATTTCATTCCGATTAATATCAGTTTTCCTGTGCAGAAGTTGAGAGGAATTTATCCCTGCGTAATTTTAAAGCTACACGGTGTTCTGTCGAGTGTTGTATTGGATAGAGACCCGAGATTTACTTGTGATTTTTGGAAGGGTTTACAAGATGCATTGGGCTCTAAATTGATATTAAGTTTCGCGTATCATCCGCAGACAGATGGTCAGACATAGAGAATTATTCAATCATTAGAGGATTTGTTGGGAGCTTGTATTCTTGAGTAGGGAGGTACATGGGATAGTTGCCTTCCACTAATTGAGTTCACTTATAACAATAGTTTTCATTCTAGTATTGGTATGGCACCTTTCAAGGCGTTGTATGGTCAGAGGTGCAGAACACCTTTGTGTAGTGCTTGGGCCTGAGGTTGTGCGAGAAACCACGAAGAAAGTGAAGTTAATTTGAGAAAAGAGGAAGACTTCACAGAGTAGACAAAATAGTTACCATGATAAGAATAGGAAAGACCTCTAATTTTAAGAGGGAGACCATGTATTCTTAAGGATATCTCCGGTAACCAGTGTAGGCCATGCCCTGAAGTCAAAGAAACTGACTCCTCAGTTTATTGGTCCTTATCAAATTTAAGAGAAAGTGAGGAGTGTTGCATATAGAGTATCCTTGCCACCTAATCTGTCGGATTTGTATGATGTGTTCCAAGTGTCGTAACTCCGAAAGTATATTTCAGATCTGTCACATGTGATCCCAATGGATGATATACAAGTGCAGGATCATTTTACTGTTGAGACCATACCTGTGAGAATCGGGGATCGTGAAATAAATAAACTGAGAGGTAAAGAGATTACTCTCGTGAAAGTGGTTTAGGCAGGAGCTGCTGGAGAAAATGCAATGTAGGAGTTAGAGAGTAAGATGCAGGAGGCTTATCCAGAGTTATTCGCCCCAAGTGATTTTCGAGGACGAAAATATTCTAAGTAGGGAGAGTTGTAACACCCCGATTTAATTAGAATTATTTTATTTTAAATAATTAGATGATGTGGTGTATTTTATGCATTGGTGAATTTCTATGTTGTGTTGTAATGAAAATTGCGGGAAATAGAAGTTTTACAGACTATAGAAGTTAAGGTGTGTAGGGTGTGTGTGATAAAAAGTGTAGAATCACAGGGGTGAATAGATAATACTAGTATTACTAATATTATGATTATGATTACTATTATTATTATCGCTATTATTAGAGATAAAATAGAATTAATAATTAAATAATTAATTAAGTGAGTCGGGGCATAGTTGGGATTAAGTATTAGGGGTCTAAGGATTGTTATTAGAAAAACAAGCAGCGAGAACGATAGAACGATTGTAGAACGAGTAAAGACAGGAGAAGGGAAGAGCTAGGACAAGAAGGATTCCACAACTTTTGGAAGATCAAAGCTTCGAATTAAGGTAATGGGTGTGAATGGGTTCTTTAAATGGTGATTTTAACATGAGAGGGTAGTGAGAGTTCCTTTTCCTCTTTAGGTTTTTGGTTTGATTGTTGTATGATTTGTCTTTGATTTGATTGTTGTTGTTGTTGTATGTTATTCTATATGAATTGTGAATTTTGTGATGTAATATTGTGATTGTTGATGAGCATTATTGCTATTGTGAAGCTACTACATGAGATACCCTAATCTAGAAATTATAGGTTATGAGATGAGAAATTGAGGAATTGGTGATGAATAATGACCTATAATTGATGTATAAGTAGTGGTGTATCATAATATGTTGATAGGTGATGAAACCCTGTGATTAGATAATGTTTTAGGATCTATAATATGGTGAAATCACAGAGGAATTGGACTGATGCAGTGTAGAAATTGCAGCAGGAAAATCTTGTTCGCGTAGGATCGCCGAGCGACGAAGGATGTATCGCCAGGCAATGAAGTTTCGAGAGGCGAATGAGGAGGAGACAAAGAGGTAAAAAGATGGATGATTATGTAATTCATCGTGTCTAGCATCTCCGGGTGAGGGACAGCGTGAGAGTAGCGTTGCCAGGAGACAAAGAGTGTCGTTAGGAGACGGTTGATGGAGCTAGTTGGCTGTTTTCGATTATTCTTAAAATGATCATAACTTTAGTTCTATAACTCGGATTTAGCTGTCGTTTGAAGCCTTGGATATCTAATACTATGAAATTCAATTTTAAGGAGTAAAATGAAGGATAAGGATTATATTTATAAAACTTAAGTTAGGATAGAAATATGTCCCCCACATTGAAATCAAAATGGTGAATTGTTTACCATGATGTTGTTTTAATTACGATGAAGTTACGAGGTGTTGTCGATTACCATGATTGTAATGATGTTAGTGGCCTGAATTGGAACATTTTTGAAGGCTCATGCCTTGTGGTTGTGTAATTTATGTTATTTCATGTTAATGTTGCATGCATATCATTGGTGAGGGCTCATGCTCTGTTGTTGGCCTGTAATAGCGGTGTGTTGAGGGCTTATACTCTGTTGTTGCCCAATTGGGACTATGTTGGGGGATTATGCCTTTACGGCACCATATACGTTATGTTATTGTAGATCTTATTGCATTTTGTTATTAATGAATTGATGTTGTATGATGTAAATGATGATTTGAGTTGTGAGGTGTTATGTGATGTGTGAATTTGCGTGAATACTACTCCTTAGCATGTGATATTCACAGTATATTTATTGAATGAAATTCTCACCCCTTTTGTGTTGTTGTGTTTGTGCTGCTCAGGAGTACATATAATTAGGTACCCAAGTAGTGCTTGAAGAGAATGTTACTAGATTCGAGTGTTAGGAGTCGCTCTGATACGTAACACGAGACTTGGGAAATTTTTATGTTTGTATGTTGTTTTATTTGTTACGTATCATGATTTTGCACTTAAGATGGATCACATGTTGGTGGAGTTTTATTATTGTTGAGGCTTTACGCCACGAGAGTAAAATAATTTGATATTCCACTGCTGAATTTATATTTATGAAATAATGGAGTAATAAAGTGATTTGAGACTGCATGAAATTTGAGTTATGTGACATCCCATTATGGACTATGATATATTATGTTTATTTCTTTATAATAATTATTATGGGAAATGAGGTGTTACACAATTTTCTTCTTCCTATATTTGTGGTTAAAATGATAAATACCTATTGTAGATCTTTTATATGATCTGGAAAAACTGAGATTGGTAGAAAAATCCTTATAGCTTGGACCAAATTCTGAAGCCCCATCATCCAAGGTGGTTTAGCTGTGACCAATTTGGATGTGTGGAACAAAGTGTCTCTTTTGCACTGCCTCTGGAATATCTGCAACAAAAGTGATAATCTATGGGTGAAATGGATCCATGCTAATTATCTGAAAGGTAAGTCCATCATGAATACTGAGATTGGTCAGAATTGGACTTGGATTATCAAGAGTATTTGGAATCAGAAATCTCTCATAGATTCTGTTCAACCCCATTGGAGTAACATGACTGATATGAACAAATTCTCCATGAAGTGCATTTATAAGGAGCTCATTGATGATCATACTAGAGTGAACTGAGACAAATTGATCAGACATAGAAATGCCATGCCCAAAGCTAAAATCATTCTCTAGCTTCTCCTCCATGGTACGCTCTTTACTAAAGAGAGACTCAAGAGATTTGGCAAGATCCAAGATAGTAAGTGCAACTTCTGTGGTGTGAATGAGGAAATACCTGACCATCTTTTCTTCAGTTGCAGTAATACATATGAAATATGGAAATCAATTTTGAATTGGTTGGATGTTAGGCATGACCCGAAGAATTGGCAATATGAGCTTCAGTGGCTCATTGCTAATACGAAGGGTAAAGGTTTGAGAGCTTCCCTTTTGAAGCTTGCTGTTGCTGAAGCAGTCTATGGGATTTGGAAGTTTAGAAATGATACCATATTTGTAGATAATAGTCATAGAGGAAAAACCGTGGATATGATAATTGATTGTATAGTTTATAGAGGTTGGAAAAATTAGGAAAATTAGATTGCATTTATCAACTCTAATGATATAGGTTTTATGTGATTTGTCTTGTTTGGCTGGATATCCTAGACCGCCTTGTATGTACAATGATTTTTGAATTAATATGTATCTACTTGATTTGATTTAAAAAATAAATAAATAATAGTGAGATTTATACAAAAAATAATGTGAAAACTTAATTTCTTCTTTCTTTAAAAACATAAACTTTTTTTCTTCAAATAATGAGATTCATATGTAAAATAATGTGAAAATATACTTTTATTTTTCTTTGATAATATGTTTTTTTTCTTCAAATTTTTTGTTAATTTATAGTATTATTATATCATATAATTAATTTTATAATTTTTAAATTTATTATATTATTATATTGTGTGATTAGAGCATTAGAGAGAAATATTTTAATTATAGAGTATATAACTTTCTTCTCTTTGACCAAATTAAACATCAAAGAAATTTATTAGACATTTGGTAAAACTACAATCCTAATAGTTTTGGAAGGTTACATATTCCATTCTTAAAATTTGACAAAATTTCATTTTTGTAAATTAGCATAATTATAAATATTAATAAAATAAAGTTTTAAATAGGTGAAGCAACCCAAGAAAATAAATCTCTCAAACAAACAATGAAGTCGCCATCGAATATTTATTTATCCCATGGAGGGAAAAGAAAACATAGAAGAAAACTCGAAGATGGTGAAATCAAGGTCTTGCGACCAAAAGATTGGGTAAGGGAGTTGATTATGCGAGGGGAAGGTATTACCGTTCCTCACGTCCGTGGTACTCCACGGGATCCACTCTTGTTGTCTAATAAAAAAGGGTGTGTTTAAATCTAAAGCTAGGCTGTAAAGGGTTTAATAATGTTAGAGTGTTTTGAAGTTTGAACAGAAAAAAAGTGTTTTAGTTTTAAGGATGCAAAAAGGGAATGAAAAAGTCTAAGGGAGACTAACAATCCTAGTGTTGTCAAGCAATGGTGGTCCTATAGTTTGGATAACAAAGGGAAATCTCTACCTAAGTTAGAATGCATAGGTCACAACCTAATGTTTACCTTGAATCGAGAACGAAATAAGTGATCCTAAGGGAACATGAAAAAGTCTAAAGAAAAAGCACAAACACAAATGCAATCGAACAAAGTCAAACCAAAGCTAAAACTAAAAATCAAGTGCGAGCTAGCAACAAACAATGAATCCAATGGATTTAAAAGTGGGAGTAAGGAACTCTCTCCACTTGATTTGCTCAAGCATCAGTATCGAGTAACAACTCGAAGCGTCAAAGTTTAAAGAAACATGAGCTAACATCGTTGAAACAAATGACAAAGCGTGGGGGTTGGTTACAAACCCTTTTCCACTTTATTTTAATCAATGGACAAGAATAACCACGGTTCAAAGTGTCAACGTACAACATGAGCTAAGAATGACACATACTAGAAAGTGTGGGGGCCGATTGCGAGCCCTTTTCTCCACTTATTGACTCAATAGCAAGCACAAAGTAGAAGGGAAATGAGAAGGGATTGGGATTTTCCTTCTTTGAGGACTTTAGCAAAATTGCCTCTTTTTGAGGTCTTTAAACAAACACAAGCATTACCTTCTTTAATGACTTTAAACAATCACAAACATTGCCTCCTTTGAGGACTTTAAAAATAATTTCCCACCTAAAGCTGGGACTCCTAATCATGCATCTCTATTCCTACTTCTGATGGCAAGGAAAGCGAAAAGACAATATGGAATATAAACAGAATCAAAAACAATACAAACCAAACAATAAGTCCGTAGCAAAGCAATATCAAAGCAAAAGAAACCCGACAGTATTCATGCAAGCTTCACCATCAAAGAAAACAAGTCAGAAATAATGCTCAGAATAAGTGTCAAAGCACCAACGATGTGAAAATAAATCACAATCAATATCCAAATATCAAAACAAACAATCTTGCACAAGATATGAGTCTAGACAAAGCAAAAGTGTATCTAAAGTCTCATGTACCGAGACACCTTCAGAAGCTTGCACAAGTCATAAAATGAGTTAGTAATAATAAGGAAACAACAACCAAAGTCAAGCAGTTGCATTACAACTCAAATTGAAATTTAATCATGAAGAAAAAACTTTCGAAAAAGTATCGGAAGCATAAGACAAAGCACCGTCGGATTAAAATCATAAAAATTCATCAACAATAGCCAACAATTAACAAGTGAAAGCTAAAAAAAGCATGAACCGACAATTAAATACAACATTTACATGTTGTCATTGTTTACCGTGAAAATTGGTAAACAACCGCTGATCTTCCAAAAAAGGTTATTTTGGTTACTTACAGGATCGATCAGTTTGATCCTAGGACATATGCTAAGTGTTTTTGGGGTTTGATAAGAAGTCTTAACACTGTTAATGAACAGGTTCGACAGGATACTAAGAGTAAAGGCAGGATGAAGGTAAAAACTTGATAAAAAACGCAAGTAAAGTGCAAGATAAAGTAAATTTGCAGTAATTTAAAAGGCTGTAATGGTAAAGTTTGCAGAGAAATGTTAAATGGAAAGGATTATAAATAAATGTAAAGACTTTGATTGCAATAAAGTATGGTGATTCAAACGTACATTCTCAATATTCTTTCTCTCACAGCGGGTACTTGAATAAAATTTAGTGACTTGTACAATGAGTTGAACACACGAAATTCTACACAAAATTCCTATATTTATACTAATAATAAGTAACTGTCAAATGGTTGCTTCGTTTCAGGATGAGGACAAGTGTCCTATGGATGCTCTTCGACCCTTATCTTCATGCCACATCACTTTTCCCAACTGCCAAATGAACAACCTTTCCCTCCTTTCTTCAGATTCAAATCCACTTGCTGCTGATACAAGAGCTTTCCGGTCGAAAACTGTATTTAACATAGAAAATTCTCTAAGTGTTTCCTCCTTCTTAGGAAAGATGACTTCGACACAACTCCTTTCAAAGGCTCTTATTTCGAAGTGTCTTCAGCTTAGATTTCTTCAATCTATTTTTAGCCAATAAGGCCAATATATGTGAGTGTCGAATTTAGGAGATAACAAATTGCCCCCCCAAGAATGTCAATTTCGACACAAGAAGAAATAGTCATTCTTTGATGTTTCTATACGACACCTGTCCATTTCTTGGCCACATAATTTCAAAGTGAACTTTTCGTCTTCTACCAACCACTGCTGACATCAGAGCCATCATTATAGTTTTTCTAATACGTCACTATTAGTCAACCGTTATACGCTACTATGATGATCATTATTCCTATAATCTAGGAAAGCATGGCAAGCGTTCCCATCACTTGTCTGTACAAATGATTCAAAGATCACCACGTGTCCCACTCACTGTGCAGCATTAAATGACTTTGAGGAAAAACACTCTTCCCTGGCTTCTATAAATAGCCATGAACATCTCCCTTTGGAATTTTTCTAAACGTCTGATATTCTTTGTCTCTTTGCATTCAAAAAGAAACCTCAAGAACTTCATCTCTTTCACAATCTTTCTACCAACAAAGCCATGGCCTTTCTTTCAAATGCTCCAAACAACCTAAAGACAACAGGTTCTTCTGATCCATGACAACAACTAGATGTTTTCCCGGCCAACTCCGTTCCTGCTTCGTCTGGGGAACGAAGGTTCGTTCCTGAACCTATGACCAAAGAAGAACGTGATGCATACAACTTAAAGGTACTCATTCCTGTAAGGTATTCTAGACAAACGTATGCTATGTCCGGTCCGTTGTCTGTGTGTTTTGAAAACCCTAAAAAAAATAACACCTTTTTCCTAACTCACCCTAGACTCAAACCCATAGGTTGCACAAAGAAGCTCAAAAATGATCCCGAAGATGCAACCCCTACCAACCAACAACATTCCCAGACGAAGGAGGATATAAACCTCTAGTTCATGAACAAAGGGAATAGAATCTTAAGGTCTTGCCCTAGCTTGACCTCAGAATACTCAGAGTGGCTGGTTAAGATGGAAGCAGCTCAATCCCAAATCTGGGAAGATATGGGAATTTATGACCTAGTCATGCTGTCGAAGACTGGGTTAGATTATTGTCCTCTTATGTTGGTGTCCTCTTTGTATTTCTGGGAAAGCACACACTACACCTTCCATTTACCTTGTGGAATGGTGACACCCATTCTCTTTGATATTGCAGCCATCACTGGTCTTTGACCAACCGGTGATTACTTTGACCCTGATGATATGTCTTAAGACACCATTGGGTTTTCAACCATGAAACCTACCTATACCACTTTCATCAATCACTTCCATCATAAACCAACCGATACTGTCTCTGAAGTGGAACATATAGCTTTCTTAGCTTTATGGTTATCACATTTTGTTTTGTGCACTAAGTCACTCCAAGTGACAAATAAGATGCTTACTCTGGCCATTCAACTTCACCATGGCTACAACCTCTGTTTGGCTGAATTAATTCTGGCAAACCTTTATGAGTCCATCAGTAATGGTGTGAAACAAATAGGAAATAGAGCAAGCCTTCTTCTTTCTGGCCTTTTTTTGCTTCTCCAATTCTAGCTTAATGCCACTTTTAAGTCATTTCTTCCTCAGAAGAACATAATTAATGAGAAGGCTCCAGAAGTTATCAACATGAGGGTCGAAGGTACCAGATTGGCTCTATTGACTCCGACAGATGAACGCCAACAATTCCAAAAGGCTTTTACCAGCTTCGTGATGATGTTTGTGAAGCAAAAATAGTTTTTTTTGACCATGGCTCCATTTTCTAATCGAAAGGTTTGTCCAACATGGTTTACTCGACCATATCCCTCAACTGAAGATCATGTCGAGGAATATGTGGATATTTGGGAGTCCTTTCTACGCCCAAGGATTATGCCCCTGAGGTTTAAAAGTTCCAAGAATCAACTTAGCTTGATCTCTTACCAGCCGAACCTTGTTTCTCGCCAGTTTGGAATTATTCAATCGCTCCCAAATCCCATCTATGCTCGAGAAAAGTCTTTGCTATATTATAATGTAGGCTATTCTAAAGAGGCTTCTGTAATACCCCAAATTTGTCATACCCTTTCACTCTTATCTGGCTTATGCATTTTGCACTTCTTATTTCATGTACATACCTCCCGTTAGGTCATTTGACATATCATGCATCGTTAATCAATAAATTTTTGGCATGGGATTAGGGATTTCGAAGAATTAGTGTTGTTGTATGGCTGTAACACTCTCATCTTCGCACAAGCTTGTTTCGGTTGATTTCTCCACCAATCATTTGTTTGAAGCTAGGGTTTTATTTCTTGGACTGCTTTATCGTCAAACTACATGGGCATTCTTTCTTCCCAACATCAAGTTGCAATCTTTCTTCAAGGCTTAAGAATTAGGGTTTTCGTCTGTTAATATTCAATTGAGGATCATTGGATTTTCAAGTCAAGGCTATCTTCCATATTCCCATATTCATTCTCCAGATTCCCTCAAGGCTTTATTGTTGTGTTAAGACAACTCTTCAACCATGATACGAGGTGCTGAGTTTGAAGGTCCATTGTGCTCAGGGCGTCATTATTTCAAATACTTGTTGCTTAACGTACAAGTTTAGTAAGGATTAGAAGATGGAAATGAATTAAGGACTCACTAAAAATGCAAGTTGATTTTGTGTAAGAATCATTTCAATACGAACAAGTTCACAAGGCCGTCATTCAAGTTTCATCAAAATCCAAATCTATTCAATGTTTTTTTTATAAGCCACCTTGTAAGCCATAAAGCCAAAAGTTAAAGCCAATGTTTAAGTTTTTGTTTTGATTACTTGAACTACAAACTACATGGAGAGTCAACAAAAGGGCAAAATAATCATTCAAATTTTCAGGGATACAAAATATTGTCAGGAGGGGTTTTCAAGTCTCATTCAAAGTGCCTTTTTATTCATTCAAGATTCATACAATTACAAAGAAATAGAAAGGATTTTCATTCAAATCAAGGTTCTATAATACTATAAGATCACACGAAATTTCTTAAGCCTAATATTCAATCTTCAAACCAAAACTTGCCCACGTTGTTATGCCTTGCTGTCTTGCTGTCCAATTTGACTTACTCCAAAACAGTACACTTATGCATCACAAATTTTCTACCTTGTTGTACCTCCTGCCTACCTGCATAAACTAGTACAGAAACATGTATTACATTAAACTAATCCACACTAAAATCAGTTCAATAGTCGCACTTGAAACCGGTTCAAAAAATCAACACCAAAGGACCAAAACTAGCATAACGCTCATAGAAACAGGCCCCTATATCGAAACCTTAAAACAATTATCATGAACCACCTCGCTACGGATATAGATGCCCTGCAATGCATAAGCCAGTAAAATAGTTGTCCATAAAAATCAGTGCACCTTTTGATTGCATTGCTACTAAACTGACCCACCTGCATTAAGCCATTCAGCTTATGTGCATAAAAATACAAAGAGTCGAGATCACCATACCGTAAAAGTCTGCAACAAATTTACAGGCTTCCTTTCACTTTTAGATTCCAAGGCATATTGAATGGATCTGTATTCGTCCATCATGAGCAAAACCCTACGTTAAGCCATGTAGTTCCCTGTTGCATCAAACTCAAACCAGCCGCAAGCTTGCTTCAAGCCCTTTGTCGTCAGTTCGAGCCTGTCCACACATTCTATAATGAAAGTCGTTACTGTTTGCATCGAATAAAAATAGAATAACAACATGAATAGCTATGGACATTAACAACCCTGTCCAGAACTCCTAACCGCTTTTAACCATTTTCCTAACTACTTCTAAAAAACTGTCAAAAACCAAATTTCTAAACAGAATTCCATAACCACTTTTCTAACTCCAGTTAACCTATCCCTAATTACCTTTTCTAAACCCAACCTACTTCTAACATAACCGCCAAACATAATTCTAACTGAACTCTAGCAATTTACCAAACTAAATGCCAATAACAAAGCCTCTATCTATTCTAACAGAATTGCAGACCCTGCATTCCAACTAATAGCCGAAGCTCTCTAACTAACTATTTCTTTTCTTACTAACAGAAAATAGAGATAGGGCTAAACAAATATCCTCTAACCAATAATTTTCTAACCATATCCTAACTTCTAAAACAAAAAATTAACTATAACAAGTTTCCAGCAGAACTAATAACCAAAATAGAATTCCCCAAACGTTTTTCCCAACAGAATTATAACTCCCTAACCGCTCTAACTTCTAACAGAAAAAAAACTGCAACTAACTTTCAGAACTGCCTACAACTTCAAAACAAAATTTCCAAACAGAAATTCTAACTGGCCACACCAGGAAACTTCCAAAAAAATTCAACAAAAAGAAAAAACAGAACAAAAAAGGGATTCCAGAAGAGAGCATAACAAAAAAGAAGAGGGGGGAGATTCAGGGGATTTTTTCTACAACTTAACAGAAATTCACAAAAGAATAAAGACTCACCTTTTCGTTCTCTCTTCAATTATATCTCCCATAATCTTCATGCTTGAATCTTCATCGTGTTCCACCTTTAAGCCTCATCTTCACCTTCTCTAAAAAACGCCTACTCTTCATTCTTGGAACCTTTCATTCTCAATCTCTGTATTCTCTCTGCAGAAACCATCCTCAACGTTCACTCTTTCCGGCATCACCTTCATCATTCCCATTAATCTTCAACATAATCCTCATATTAACTTGCTACCATCAACATCATCAATACCTCTTGGTTCAATTCAGCACCGTGTGAACATCAACAATAGCAGTATCAAGCATCTACAAGAAAAGACACCATCCTCATCATCTTTGCTTCGTCCTCCACAATTTAGCGTCAGCATCATTCATCACAACAATCACCGCATCTTCATAGATTTTCGGCCGAGGTTCGAGAATCTTTATCGATTCTTCATCATTATCAATGGTCTTCATTGAAACCACACAACACCGCAACGCATCAGCATCAATATCCTCCTCACTCATATGCATTCAGCAACGGAAATAGTAGTTATAACTCTGGAAAAAAATGCGATAACAACGAACACAAGAAGAAGAAAAGAGGAGAAGAAATACCATGATTCACCGTCGAAGCCGGACTTCATTCTCAGGTTCTCTTTCACGCTTCGCTTCGATTCCATGTTAGATTAATATCGCTTGCATCGAATATCCCCAATTCGCTTGAATCCCCAACATTAGTAAACTTAGGGTTTGTGATTTCTGGAGCTTCGATCCCGTCGATTAAGGAGAAGTCAACAAAATCTGAGGCCAGGTTCGTCTTCAGAGGCTAAATTAAAGCCATGTTCTTGTAAAAATGTTATTGTTGCAGCGATATGGGGAGGTCGTCTTTGCCGGAGCGACTTCCGGGACGGTGGTGTTTTGAGAGAACGTACAAACAAATGAAAACAAGGTGAGAAGAGGTCGAGCAGAAGGTGAAAGGTTATCTTTCCTAAAACACACCGTATCCCATTCAATTGTCATGATTTTTGTGTTTTACTTAAAATAAAGATAATGAAGTGGATGGATAATTGAAATGGATGATAGATTTGTTTTGTTGATGGGCTGAACTGGTTATTCCTTAGGCCCATGACTTTTTGGCACAAATTGATCACCTTACAAAAATAACCCTTGAGGATTCAGGCTGATGGGGCCTTAAGTATCTTATACGTCACTCCTGATCAAGAATTTCACCCTCCTTGGTGTTATTTATTTTCAATAATGTCTCTCACTTGTTCCAAGATTTTTGTCAATTATTGTGGGTGATATTGCGAAACAAAAAGGGGCTTGAGTGAAGATTTTCAAGAGGTTTTGGAGTAACTTTAGACTGCAATCTTCATCGAAGAAGCTTTGTGTAGAGTTTTCTCTTCGCTTGCATGGTTTCAAAGAGGCAACGGACCTTCTCCGTTCGGTATCATCGTGACCTTATTTTATTCTTCATTTTCGCACTTTATTGCTTTCTAGATACCATGAGAAGTAGTAAATAAAGAGCGTGTGCTCGAAGTCACTGTTAAAAGACCTGTAGCAGGAATTCCGCACTTCATTTGCTATATGTGTTGTGCTTGTATTTGTTTCTTTGGTTGTTGATCGATGAGTCACTCAATTTAGAAATTGAGATCACGAATTCTCTCTCTCTCAGTGCATGCTCCCTATAGTATTTTATGCTTTCCTTTATTTATTGTTGATCGATGAGTCACTCAATTTAGAAATTGAGATCACGACTTCACTCTCATTACATGTTCCCTATAGGATAGTTTTGTTAGACTTTCTTTGGCATGCTAACCTAGATAGGATTTCTCTAGGTGTGCTCTCTTGAGCTTATTGATTTTCTTGTTTTATCCTCGTACATACCGTGTTCCCTTAGGATGTGCTTGCTCCGTTCGGATGCGAGTTAGACCTTAGGTTGCAAGCCATGCATGCTAACATTAGGTAGAAATTTCCCCTTTCATCCAAATCTTAGGACTACCATTGTATGATAACATTAGGTTAGAAATAGGCCAGTATCCCTTAGACTCATTTCTTCCCTTTTGCATATGCATCTAAAACTAAAACATCTTTTCTTAGCAAATCAAAAACATGCTAATCACACTTAAACCCATTTTCAAGGTAATAAAATACAAGCCAATTCAAACCATTTTGTGCGCTCAAGCACCTTTTCTCTAAAACGTTTTTCAAGTAAGGACATGATTAATTTAATTATGTGCCAACGCATAAGTCTCCAAAGGTCGAGCTGCGGAAGAAGGCGAAATTAACGTTGTCCATAAAAAACATAAACAAACAAAAACATGTGAGCTGAACTATGGTAGCTCTGATTCCTCAAAAAGGATACGTAGGCATTGGGGTAGGGCCCAAGAGAGTACAACTTTATTTTCCCTACATTCTTTTCTCCTTTCTTTTGCATGCATTCTTCAGTAGTAAACATTAAGCATAGATTAAAAACACCCATAAGATAGACAACAAGAATAGATACTATAGAGTACTACGAGCGTGTGGGGTGCTAATACCTTCCCCTCGCGTAATAGACTCTCTTACCCGATCTCTCGGTCGCAAGACCGTGACTTCTCCCTTCTCAGGTTTTCTCGATGTTTACCTTTCCCTCCATGTGGGATAAAAGACGTTCGATGGTGACTTCATTGTTTGATGATTTTCAGCCGGTTGTTTAAGCCGACGACTTCACTGGGGACAGGTCTACCAAATGGTCGTCCCTCCCGGAGTCGCTCCTAACTCTTGTTTCCTTTCTTTGGGTGTTTATTTTTACGCTTTCAGTTTAATCATTCATTTTGTATATACCTGAGCATATTATGTATGCATTGCATTTTACTGTTTACCATATACTACTGCTGTATTGGGTATACTTCTTATTGGGTGGGTGTTACTATGAGGTAAAAGGCCCAATACCCAGACCAGAGTGCACTAGGACACCAGGAATAAAGTGGAACATGAACGACTAGTTGATGTAGGTTTTACTATTGCCGCCATGTCGTCCATGCTCAGATGAGGTACAAATGAGGGGCTATCATTTTCACGTAGGTGATACGGTGATAGTTTTCTTAGGAGTACCCTCGATTCTGAATTACCATTGCCTTACCCTGACCTAGTCTTCACCCGTGAGTGGGGGGAATTATTATCACATGTACAATTGGTGACCATGTTTAGATGGTTACTCATGTTCAGATGGTGACTATGCTCAGACAGTGACTATTGGTTCTAATGGTTATGTTCCGGATTTCTGTTAGTGACTTATGCATATGGTGTTATGTTGGTGACCATATGGTTCTCAGATTTATTTTCTTAGTTCCCGATTTTTATATTTGGAGGTTCATTCGGGCCTTCGATATTGGTATTCCCTGCATGTTCAAAAAAGGCTCAACAGTATCCAGTGGTCTAGAAGCCCTGATCTCGTACAATTGATGATATATATGGTAATTGGTTCTTGTATATGCGGAAGCTATGCCGGACCTTTGATCTGATGATATTTATATGGTTTAGAAACAATGTTGTAATCATATTCAGGAATGATGGACCTTTGTGAAGATGTGAAAAACACAAGAAGGGGGGTTGAATTGTAAAACTTGAAATCAAATGCAGACAACACGATATTTTTATCCTGGTTCGTTTGATCTCAAACTACTCCAGTCCACCCGTCAAGGTGATTTCGCCTCTCTCCAACGAGGTCTTAATCCACTATATTCAACTGAATACACAACCGCTTTAACAATTGTTAAAGCCTTCTTGAGTCTAACCACAGACCGATTTATCTCAACGAATTTCTCTTACAGATAAATGAACAAATGTGTGTTTGATGTTTTCTAGAAAAACTATATATCACAACCGTGATAATACACAATATGAAGCTTAGATGAAACTAGATTGCTAGAGCTATAGAGTAAGCGTGGTTGAAAGCTTTAGCAAAAGTGAGAGCGTGCTTGAGGATGATTAGCTTAAGCGTGTATGTTATGTCTTATATAAATCTCATAATTCATTTAATCTTGTATTTTGTTATCATCAAAACTTTAACTGAGGGTTGTAGAATCAAACTATGTTCTAATACTTTGTTCCCATGTCTTTGCATACATAACACGGCTACCACATGCTTAACATACATGTTCTGTTATTTCCAAAGAATCATATTTGTAAGTCTTGTGCTAAACTCTTTCATCCATTACTTGTGTAAAATCAAAGCATGTAAGTTCCTTGGAAATGATAAAACATGACATGGCATTCATTCATGCACCCCATGCATACTCACGCATTCGCAACAGGTATTCGAAGATTTGGGATTTTTATTTAGACTTGGTGATCTCCTCAGAGGTTCAAATTAATTTCTTACTGCACATGCTCAGAGACTAGTTATGGAATAACTCTACGTGGTATACATGCGAGCTTTGGACCGTGATCTGAAATCCTTCAAGAAGGAAGACAATTGATTGAAGACTCAGATAAGCCATGTCATGAAAGCTCTGGTGATAATGTCAAAAATCTTACACTTACTTCCGCAGCAAGTTCTCTCTACTCCCCATCTTTTGAGGAACACTTTCAACCATGGAGTGCTACATAATCTTGATTTCTTGGAACATATTATCAGCAGATGGTTCCCATTTACTACGGGATATTATACCAGTGCTTCGTTCTTGTTGACCAACGTCAGATGTGGTTACCACGCCGGGGCATCCGACTATTCAATCAAGGGGATTTTCCGCAGTCATGCGTTCCATGATCTGTTCGACAACAATCCGTCTTTGTTCCCCTAGTGAATTCATGATAAAAATATTTTAAGCAAAGACAGAAGAATCCTGATGAGCTTGCTGGTACAAGCCCAATGTATTACATCCGGTTATTTCCAGATCTGATCTTTGGGGTCCTCTTCCCACAAACATCTTTTCTGATTATGATATACATGCTAGATGTATCCTCTATTCTGGGCACCCGGTTTTGATATTGAAAATTGTAAAGAGGTTGAAGTATAAAGCCCAGCACCTGTCTGGCGTCTCTTCCAAAAGTCTAGTTCCCATTTTCCCAACTGTTAGACTCTTTGTCACCAGGTGGATGTCTCTGTTGTTGTTCTAATAGAAGACAAACTGTATTATTTCTATATGGCGTAATATGCTTGGTGATGCAGTTTATACCGGTTCGCTTGATAAAGAATTCATTCACTCTCCTAAAAGAATCCTCTACGCATATATTCTGGGGTACCTGGTCATTCAATTAAAGATAGTATGTCATCCAGAGGCAAGGTCCAAGACGGGATTAATCCAGAGACTATTGTATTCACATCCGATCAGAAGGGGAATTATCTCGCCCATTTAAGCATCAAGGCTACAGAAAGTCGTCAGAATCAACAAGTCCATACGGAGTCAAGTCTCCTCAATGATGGAAATCATCGGTTTCTTTACTGCATTTTCATTTGCATTCTTGCTTGTTTGTTTAAACATTGTTTGCATGTAGAAACTTGGCTATTTTTGAATGAAAATCTTAATGCAATAAGTATGCTTGTCTTGAAGTGTTCCTTTCATCTTTATTCATCCATTCGTTATCACTCTTTAAATTTTTTACTTGCATATTAATGCTAAGTTTCCAAGTCTTATGATTAGGTAAAGAATTGGAAGGAGGATGACGATAATCTAAAACGCAAAAAATCTCTAGTTAGTATGCTTTTGAGTAAGACCATGCTGACGATGTACAAGCCTTGTTTCAATTCCAAAACACCGGAGATATAAGGGAGATATACCATCGTTAACTCCTATGAGCCTTCGAAGTAGGAGTTTCTTTTCTGTTCAGAAAAAACCCTCATTTTAACCCTGGGGCGTGTAGTGTTCAGTCAATCTGATCAAGCGTTCAAAACTCATTAAGAGTATGCATTCAAGGATACAACAATGGTTATCCATCAAAAGGTTGAGGAAAGTAAAAACTATAATGGTTAACCCTCACCTATCAGCAACTTGCATCAAAGAGAGCGATATCCCAATGGGTATCTCTCGCACATCAAGAGGTCAACAGATGACGATACAACAATGGCTATCCCTCATCTACTAAAGACTGAGATAGTCACGACCACTTCCGACAAATCAAAGACAAGACAAAGATCAACGACTTATTCAAAATTGAAATTGTGAATAAGAAAGAAACAAAAAGCCTTGCTAAGTCGAAACTTGAAAACAAGTCGCTTAGGCAAAATTTGGGGTATCCCGTTGGACTTCCAAATCAAAATTCAAAAGAATTTGTCCAGGAAAAAATTAGGGAAAGCAAGAAAGAAATTAAAAAGCCTAAAAGGCGAGAAAAGGACTATGAATAAAGATCCTTATCGAACAAACAAAGCCGTGGGACCAGACACCAAAATCAGAAGTTTGTGACTGTCGTTTCCAAAATACCTAAGTGATTCCTTAACCATCACAAACTCTTCTAGAGAGATGAATGCTTGTATCAGGTCAACTGAGCATAGGAATGGAGAACATCATGGATAATGAGTGGGCACCAAATAATTTTTAGCCTTAAATCCTTTTTTCTAAAACCGTGAACCAGGCCACGTTACAACTAATAAAAGTCCTAACTGAAGCATGGGTCAATTTGAAAGCGTGCTACAATGAGATAGCGTTTAAATGACTCCTAAGAGGTATGTTTAAATATCTGTATTGGCATCATATGCTTGCATTATCTTTCATAAAAAAGGAATTTGCAAATTGACTTGTTCACGATAGAGTTGTGACATCATTCCATTCAAAGTTTTTCAAACTTCAAGACTTACATATGTGTTGCATTAGAATTATCATTCTCATAATAAACATTCTTCTGCATACAAAAGAACTTATTAACAATAAGTAAGTTTACACAATGAACAATCTATAAAGAGCTCAATCTTATCAGAGAAGAGAGGCTCGAATACTCTGTTGAAGTAAGAGTCAGCTATCACAAGAGAAATGACTTATCCAGGGGCATTTAACCAGTGATTTTGTCCAGAGAAAACATCTTGGTGCTTCACGGTCTGAGAACCCTTCAGGGATGAAGCTAGCAGATTCCGCCAATCTGGGGAAATCAAATCAAGAGTCGATCTCTCAGAGGTCAGCCAAATCAGGGGCATTCCCTCAAAGCTATCAATCATAGGCTATCGTGTCGATAAATCTCTTCAAGTTATACTCAATCAGAGGCTATCACGTTGATAAATCTCTTCAAGATCGACCAATCAGAGGCTATCACGTTGATAAATCTCTTCAAGTTATCATTGATCAAGGGCTCTCACATCGATAAATCTATTAAGAATTCATTCAACCTGGGGAAGTTACATCAAGATTCGAAAAATCTCTCTAAGAAAGCTGTAATCAAGAGCAGTTTATTTTGTGACTCAAGACAGTAGGGTAGGCCACTTCATATCATATTGTGGAACGGATATTCCGGTCTTCTATTCAGCATAAATCTTCTCAGAAATCCCATAGACAGGGGCATTCTGTATTCGTACTCGCAAAGTTGTTAAAGCCAATTATGTTGTACGAGACGGATCAAGCAAAAAGAATCATAACGGTCACCCTGACCTAGCTAGCGCACAAAGTCGCCTTCATCTATTAGAGACAATTTCAAACCTGATTCCCCAAGTGAATTCAGAAAGTTTGGAGTCAACATTTGGCTCGGCACACGCAAGTGCGTCCCCAGTAGAGTTAATCAAGTGCATCCCCAGTGGAGCTAAACCGGGGAATTCGCAGGTGTCCATGCCCATCTTTTATCACCGAGTGTTTTAAGAGATGATTCCCAAGTGTGGCGTAAACTTGGGGCATATATTCAGAGGGATTCACATGGTGTTTGGTGTCCATTCTTTGGCATATTTAGTTCTACCATCCTCTCAACGGTTCAGGATGTATTGAAGTATAGCCGAATCATCTCTTCCCTAACGATACGATTCAGAATTCAACAGCGTACCTGAAGACTCGCTTCGTCAACAATTCAATCTCCAGTAGAATCACCAATAATCTTCGGTATCATGAGCCCCCCAATGCAAGTTCTTACCAATATCCCCAACAATCCTCGGTACTGCAGGCTTCCAGGGCCGATATGTATTGGCATCCCTAGTGATGAGCAACAGTTCCCAACAAGCCTTCGCTTATCCCCATGAAGTCTATTTATTGGCATTGCATATAGCTATCATTGAATAACATTGCATCCTCAAAAGCGCATAGCCGATCCATCAAAATGGATCTTTGCGGCAAAAGAAATTCAAACATGCATACGAAGCATAAGCCAGATCAGGTACCCTACACGAAAGACCTGAATCATTCAAGGACAACAATATATCCCTACAAGAGGATATCATTCCCAAAATCTCCTAGCTGGTGACCTTCACCTCCACCTATTCCCAATAAAATCAATTCACCTTGTCATTCTAAACCCAATTCTCATCTGGTAGTCAGTTCCCATCTGACAAATAATTTAGTCTTCCAACACTAATCCGTGTCAGTCTCTCAAACACTCGTCCGTGTAAACCCTTCCTTGATACCCATCTGTATCTTCGTTCGATACTCATCTGTGTTAACTCATAAACACTCATCCGTGTCAGCCTCTCAAACACTTGTCTGTGTTTAACCTTTCCTTGATACTCGTCTGTATCTTCTTTTGATACTCGTCCGTATCGATTTAAACACTCGTTTATGTTATACCTTCTTTGTATTGGCATCATGCTACATTACAAGTCCGATCTCTTCCTTGTATTGGCATCATGCTACATTACAATTCCAATCTCTTTCTTGTATTGGTATCATGCTACATTACGAGTTCGATCTCTTCCCTATATTGGCATCGTGCTACGTTACAAGTTCGATCTCTTCCTTGTATTGGTATCAAGCTACGTTACAAGTCTGATCTCTCCCTTGTATTGGCATCACACTACATTACAAGTCCGATCTCTTCCTTATATTGGCATCACGCCATGTTACAAGTCTTTTAGGCCTTTGTGTTTGCATCATGCTACCTTCCAACACTCGTCGTGTCAATTTATAAACATTCATCGTGTCTTGATCGATCTCTTCCTTTTGGTTATCGTGTCCTAATCGATACCTCTCTTGCGAATCATCGTGTCCTGATTGATGTATTCCTGTTAGCCATCATGTCCTGATCGATGTCTTCCTTTTGGTTATCGTGTCCTGATTGATACCTCTCATGCGAATCATCGTGTCCTAATCGATGTATTCCTGTTAGCCATCGTGTCCTAATAAATGTCTTCCTTTTGGTTATCGTATCCTGATCGATACCTCTTCTGCGAATTATCGTGTCCTGATCGATACCTCTTCTGCGTATTATCGTGTCCTGATCGATGTATTCCTGTTAGCCATCGTGTCCTGATCGATGTCTTCCTTTTGATTATCGTGTCCTGATCGATACCTCTTATGTGAATCATCGTGTCCTGATCGATGTATTCCTGTTAGCCATTGTGTCCTGATTGATGTCTTCCTTTCAATCATCGTGTCCTGATCCGTGTTTTACTCTGAGTCATCATGTCCTGATTGGTGTACTCTGATGTCGTTGTGTCCTGATCGACGTATATCTTCTGTTTAGTCCCACGTTTTTTGTTAATTCCCCAGCAGATACCATAAAATTAAATAAAAAATAATAATAAGTAAACACTCACACTTTCTCTCAGAACAAATTTTTGGCATTGGTATTTAATCATCTTCTACCTCGAACATTCGAAAGGCACGCGCCAATCGTACTTTCAGGTTTAATACCCCAAATTTGTCCTACCCTTTCACTTTTATCTGGCTTATGCATTTTGCACTTCTCATTTTCATGTACATACCTCCAGTTAGGTCATTTGACATATCATGCAATGTTAATCAATAAATTTTTGGCATGGGATCAGGGATTTCGAAGAGTTAGGGTTGCTGTACGGCTGTAAGGCTCTCATCTTTGCACAAGCTTGTTTCGGTTGATTTCTCCATCAATCATTTGTTTGAAGCTATGGTTTTATTTCTTGGACTAATTTGTCGTCAACCTACAAGGGTATTCTTTCTTCCCAACATCAAGTTGCAATCTTTCTTCAAGGCTTAAGAATTAGGGTTTTCGTCTATTAATATTCAACTGAGGATCATTGGATTTTCAAGTCAAGCCTATCTTCCATATTCCCATATTCATTCTCCAAATTCCCTCAAGGATTTATTGTTGTGTTAAGACCACTGTTGAACCATGATACAAGGTGCTGAATTTGAAGGTCCATTGTGCCCAGGGCGTCATTATTTCAAATACTTGTTGCTTAACGTATAAGTTTAGTATGGATTAAAAGATGGAAATGAATTAAGGATTCATTGAAAATGCAAGTTAATTTTGTGTAGGAATCATTTCAATACGGGCAAGTTCACAAGGTCGTCATTCAATTTTCATCAAAATCCAAATCTATTCAATGTTTTTTTTACAAGCCACCTTGAAAGCCATAAAGCCAAAAGTTAAAGCCAATGTTCAAGTTTTTGTTTTGATTATTTGAACTACAAACTACATGGAGAGTCAACAAAAGGGCAAAATCATCATTCAAATTTTCAGGGGTACAAAATATTGTCAGGAGGGGTTTTCAAGTCTCATTCAAAGTGCCTTTTTATTCATTCAAGATTCATACAATTACAAAGAAATATAAAGGAATTTCATTCAAATCAAGGTTCTATAATACTACAAGATCACATGGAATTTCTTAAGCCTAATATTCAATATTCAAACCAAAACTTGCCCACGTTGTTATGCCTTGCTGTCTTGCTGTCCAATTTGACTTACTCCAAAATAGTACACTTATGCATCACAAATTTGATACCTTGTTGTACCTCCTTCCTACCTGTGTAAACTAGTACAGAAACATGTATTACATTAAACTAATCCACACTAAAATCAGTTCAATAGTCGCACTTGAAACCGGTTCAGAAAATCAACACCAAAGGACCAATACTAGCATAACGCTCATAGAAACAGGCCCCTGTATCAAAACCTTAAAACGGTTATCATGAACCACCCTGCTATGGATTTAGCTTCCCTGCAATGCATAAGCCAGTAAAATAGTTATCCATAAAAATTAGTGCACCTTTTGATTGCATTGCTATTAAACTGACTCACCTGCGTTAAACCATTTAGCCAATGTGCATAAAAATACAAAGAGTCGAGATCACCATACCGTAAAAGTCCGCAACCAATTTATAGGCTTCCTTTCACTTTCAGATTCCAAGGCATATTGAATGGATCTGTATTCGTCCATCATGAGTAAAACCCTATGTTAAGCCATATAGTGCCCTGCTGCATCAAACACAAACCAGCCGCAAGCTTGCTTCAAGCCCTTTGCCGTTAGTTCGAGCCTGTCCACACATTCTATAATGAAAGTCGTTGCTGCCTGAATCGAATAAAAATAGAATAACAACATGGATAACCCTGCACATTAACAACCCTGTCCAGAACTCCTAACCTCTTCTAACCATTTTCCTAAATACTTCCAAAAAACTGTCAAAAACCAAATTTCTAAACAGAATTCCCTAACCTCTTTTCTAACTCCAGTTAACCTATCCCTAATAGCCTTTTCTAAACCCAACCAACTTCTAACATACCGACAAAACATAATTCTAACTGAACTTTAGCAATTTACCAAACTAACTGCCAATAACAAACCCTCTAACTATTCTAACAGAATTGCAGACCCTGTATTCCAACTAACAACCTAAGCTCTCTAACTAACTATTTCTTTTCTTACTAACAGAAAATAGAAATAGGGCTAACATAATATCCTATTTTCTAACCATATCCTAACTTCAAAAACAGAAAAATAACTATAACAAGTTTCCAGCAGAACTGATAACCATAACAGAATTCCCCAACCGTTTTTCCCAATAGAATTAAAACTCCCTAACCGCTCTAACTTCTAATAGAAAAAAATCTGCAACTAACTTTCTGAACTGCATACAACTTCAAAACATAATTTCCAAACAAAAATTCTAACTGGCTGCACCAGGAAACTTCCAAAAAAAATCAACAAAAAGAAAAAAAAAGAACAAAAAAAGGGCTTCCAGAAGAGAGCATAACAAAACAGAATAGGGGGGAGATTCAGGGGATTTTTTCTACAATATCATAGATGTTCACAAAAGAATAGGGACTCACCTTTTCATTCTCTCTTCAATTATATCTCCCATAATCTTCATGCTTGAATCTTCATCGTGTTCCACCTTTAAGCCTCATCTTCACCTTCTCTAAAAAATGCCTACTCTTCATTCCTGGAACCTTTCATTCTCAATCATTGTATTCTCTCTGCAACAACCATCCTCAACCTTCACCCTTTCCGGCATCACCTTCATCATTCCCATCAATCTTCAACATCATCCTCATATTAACTTGCTTCCATCAACATCATCAATACCTCTTGGTTCAATTCTGCAGCATGTGAACATCAACAATAGCAGTATCAGGCATCTACAAGAAATAGCACCATCCTTATCATCTTTGCTTCGTCCTCCACAATTTAGTGCCAGCATCGTTCATCACAACAATCACCATATATTCATATATTTTCGGCCGAGGTTCGAGAATTTCATCTATTCTTCATCATTATCAATGTTCTTCATCGAAACTGCAAAACACTGCAACGCATCAGCATCAATGTCCTCCTTACTCATCTGCGTTCAACAACGGAAACAATAGTTATAGCTCTGGAAAAAAATGCGAGAATGAATAACACAAGAAGAAGCAAAGAGGATAAGAAATACCAGGATTCATCGTCGAAGCCGAGCTTCATTCTCAGGTTCGCTTTAACACTTCGCTTTGATTCCATGTTAGATCAATATCGCTTGCATCGAATCTCCCCAATTCGCTTGAATCCCCAATATTAGTAGACTTAGGGTTTATGATTTCTGGAGCTTCGATCCCGTCGATTAAGGAGAAGTCAACAAAATCTGAGGCCAGGTTCGTCTTCAGAGGCTAAATTAAAGCCAGGTTCTTATCAAAATGTTATTATTGTGGCGATTTGGGGAGGTCGTCTTTGCCGGAGCGACTTCCAGGATGGTGGTGTTTTGAGAGAATGTACAAACAAATGAAAACAAGGTGAGAAGAGGTCGAGCAGAAGGTGAAAGGTTGTCTTGCCTAAAACTCACCGTATCCCATTCAATTGTCATGATTTTTGTGTTTTACTTAAAATAAAGATAATGAAGTGGATGGATAATTGAAATGGCTGATAGATTTGTTTTGTTGATGGGCTGAACTGGTTATTCCTTAGGCCCATGGACTTTTTGGAACAAATTGATCACCTTACAAAAATAACCCTTGAGGATTCAGGCTGATGGGGCCTTAAGTCTCTTATACGTCACTCCTGATCCAGAATTTCACCCCCCTTGGTGTTGTTTATTACTTGTTCCAAGATTTTTGTCAATTATTGTGGGTGATATTGCGAAACAAAAAGGGGCTTGAGTGAAGAGTTTCAAGAGGTTTTAGAGTAATTTTCGACTGCAATCTTCATCGAAGAAGCTTTATGTAGAGTTTTCTCTTTGCTTGCATGGTTTTGAAGAGGCAACGGACCTTCTCCATTCGGTATCATCGTGACCTTATTTTATTCCTCATTTTCGCACTTTATTGCTTTCTAGATACCATGAGAAGTAGGAAATAAAGAGGGTGCACTCGAATTCTTTGTTTAAAGACCTGTAGAAGGCATCCCACACTTCATTGTCTATATGTGTTGTGCTTGTGTTTGTTTCTTTGGTTGTTGATCGATGAGTCACTCAATTTAGGAATTGAGATCACGACTTCGATCTCAGTGCATGCTCCCTATAAGATTTTATCGCTTTCCTTTATTTCTTATTGATCGATGAGTCACTCAATTTAGAAATTGAGATCACGACTTCGCTCTCATTACATGTTCCCTATAGGATAGTTTTGTTAGACTTTCTTTGGCATGCTAACCTAGATAGGATCTCTCTAGGTGTGCTCTCTTGAGCTTATTGATTTGCTTGTTTTATCCTCGTACATAACATGTTCCCTTAGGATGTGCTGGCTCTGCTCGGATGCGAGTTAGAACTTAGGTAGCAAACCATGCATGCTAACATTAGGTAGAAATTTCCCCTTTCATCCAAATCTTAGGACTACCATTGTATGATAAAATTAGGTTAGAAATAGGCTAGTCTCCCTTAGACTCTTTTCTTCCCTTTTGCATATGCATCTAAAACTAAAACTTCTTTTATTAGCAAATAAAAAACATGCTAATCACACTTAAACCCTTTTTCAAGGTAATAAAACACAAACCAATTCAAACCATTTTGTATGCTCGAGCCCCTTTTCTCTAAAACCCTTTTCAGGTAAGGACATGATTAATTTACTTTTGTGCCAACACATGTCTCCAAAGGTCAAGCTGTGGTAGAAGGCGAAATTAACGTTGTCCATAAAAAACATGAACAAACAAAAACATGTGAGATGAACTACGGTAGCTCTGATTCCTCAAAAAGGATACGTAGGCATTGGGGTAGGGCCCAAGCGAGTACAACTTTATTTTCCCTACATTATTTTCTCCTTTCTTTTGCATGCGTTCTTCAGTAGTAAACAGTAAGCATATATTAAACACACCCATAAGATAAACAACAAGAGTGGATACCATAGAGTACTACGGGCGTATGGGGTGCTAATACCTTCCCCTCGCGTAACAGACTCCCTTACCTGACCTCTCGGTCGCAAGACCGTGACTTCTCCCTTCTCAGGTTTTCTCGATGTTTAGCTTTCCCTCCATGTGGGATAAAAGATGTTCGATGGCGACTTCATTGTTTGATGATTTTCATCCGGTTGTTTCAGCTGCCACCAAGCAAATTGGTAGATATGTTGGTCGAACTGTTTTAACCTTGTTTGATTTCAAACCCAACTTTCTATGTTCACTCCTCTTCGAAGACTGGTTGAGGCAATACTACAACGAAGAGTTCTCCGACGCCAAAGATTTTTCCAACCATCTTCAAGATGCTTTTCTGCTAGTTTCCGACAAGATTAAGAAAAGTACTCTTTCTTCCCAAAGAAAATGCCTTATTTTGTTTTAATTAAATCTTACGATATCTGGCTCACATTTTCTATTTTTAGCTGTTAAGAGAACCATTTCCGGACCAATTATCAAGAAGGTCACTGAAAGTCAAAGGGAGGAGACCCGCCTATGAAACCCCCACCACAGGTAAATACATTTCACCATCAATTTCTTTTTAAAACATCTACACTAATGCTGGCGTTTTCGACTTCTTTCATTTAGGCTACTAAGGAATCCACACCAAAAAAGAGAAAAGTCCAAGAAATTGAACTTTCTTGTGATGACGAAGAAACACCTCCTATCCCTCCTAAGAGACAAAAGTTAAAAAATCCAGTTCCCATCTCTGAATCTTGCCCAAAAACTAAAATTAAGGTTACGGCCAACAGGTCTAGACCTGCTCCAATCATCATCCAAGAACCAACTGAACAGGAAATAGCTTCTAGGATGAATGATCCAAGTGAGAGCGACAATTCGAGTCCTGGTATTGAAGTTTCTCCTATGGTAATAATTTCGACCATCGAAGACCATTCTTTGAATCATTTTGCAATAATTCTAACAACAATCTCTCAATCTTCAGGATACTGCTGGTACTTCTAGACAGGTTACCACACCTGCAAAAGATTCTACCACCCTAATAAACAGCAAAGGCAATCCTACTTACATGTCTTCTTCAGCAAAGGGATATTTTTTAAGTTCAGCCAGTGAAGTGAACCAAACTTCAGAGCACCAAGTTGCAGCCACTGGGGAGAAAAAATAATGAAGTCCTTAGTAAGGAATATCTTGATTTGTAACACGCTAATCTGATAACTTCACCGGCTGCTGATGATGATCATGGAGAAGAAGAAGAAGAAGTTACTGATGATGAAGTAGAAATAGAAATGGGAGGCATAAAAAATGAAGAAGATCAAAAAGAGGATAATTCAGAGAAACCTACAGAGAACGAGGACAATCCTGCAAATACTAAAAGGGAAAACTCTACAGAAGAGGAAGGAAACCCCACAAACGTCGAAAGTGCCAATGCTGATAATGTGGCTCATGCTACCAATGAAAAAGTTCCTTCGACAGGATCCTACACCAAAGAAGACTTGGCGCTACTCAAAAGGAATAACCCTATTGGCTATCTGAACGCCATTCTTGAAAGAAGAGAAACTTCCTCCGACCAAAGCCGCGATGCTTCGACTGCATCTGGTAAGTTTACTTCTGCTTCTCCCATTGAGGAAGCACTTAAAAAGGTTAAGGCTCAAATTTTCAAGAGGGATATGATGTTGACCTTAGAGGGAGAACCCACTGCCCATTCCTTTTTGAAAAGTAATCTTAAAGCTGTCGATCTCCTTGTTGTTTCTCCTGAAATATCTAGCTTCGTCTTAGACCTGACTTCGATCATCGATTAAGCTTCAACTGACCACACTCACCGCAGGACTCTCAATCTCGAAATTGAAGAGGCAAATGGCCATGTTTCTGTTGCCTGGGTTGCTGCTGTTGAATCAAATTCGAGGTTAAATGAGCCATCGAAAGAACAAGAAGCCAGGCAAAAAGAGGTTGAGGAGATCGACCAGAGTACTGCTAGCATGAAAGCTTAAATCAAAGAACTAGAGACCAAGATTTCTGCGAATGACAAATGCAAAGAATAGCTTCTTACCAGTAATGACTCTGAGAGCTAGGAGGAGCTTAACAGTGGAGTGAAGTATACTGAACAAGGCCAAGCCTTGGATGCAAAGAATGAAGCTCTCCATCAGTCGAGGGCTTTATGTGAAATGATCTTGGAACTTCAGATGATCAAATACCTCCAGATTAAGGCTACTCTTCCGTTTTGATTAGACTTCACTTTTTTACAACCATGCTTATGTAACAAATGTTCGAACCCTCAGCATGGGTATATGTAATGATTTTGAGCCATTTTGGCCAACTAAATGAATTCTCCATTTTTGTTATATAGTTCAACTGAAATCAATTGCTGATTATTTTAACTTCTTAAAGTGTAGGTCTATATTTTTTCAAATATTTACCATTTTCTCTCAAGAGTATTTTATCTTCACCTAATTCTTCGATCTCATAGGCACCACCATAAAATGCTTGGATAATCTTAAAAGGTTCTTCCCATTTAGGAGACCATTTTCCCATGCTCTTATCCTTTCGACCCATTGGGAGAATTAACTTCCACACTAAATCTTCAGGCAATAATGTGTTGGGTTCTACTCTCTTATTATAAGTTTTTTCCACTCTTTTCTGCTATATCTTTAAGAGGTCGAAATCTCTCAGTCTCTCTTCGTCTAAATCAACCAGTTCATCTAACATCATATTCCAATAAGATTCAGAAGGAATATCTTGATGTCTCTGAATTCTTGTTGACTGCAGACAGATTTCTACTGGCAACACTGCGTCATGATCATAGGTTAATTGAGATGGTGTCGTATTGGTAGCTTGTTTAGGAGAAGTTCGACATGCCCATAAGATTTGGTCCAACGTCTTATTCCAATTATTAGGATTTTTTCCTACATGCTTTTTTATTAAGCCAATCACTACCTTATTTTCCGCTTCGACTTGGCCATTGGCTTGTGCATAATAATGTGTAGATGTTAACAACTTGAATCCCATTTATGTAGCAAATTCTTGCATTTTTCGACCAGTAAATACTGATCCTTGATCAGTTGTTATTGTCTCAGGGATTCCAAACCTATATATAATGTTATTTTGAATAAATTCAATGGCATCTTCTTGGTATACATTAACTAAAGGAATTTCTTTGATCCATTTAGTGAAGTAGTCAATGCCTACTGTGATACGGTGGCCAGAATCGAGATTGTTTTTTAGGATTTATTGGTTTGCATTTTGCGTTTGTGTTTGCAAAATGTCGCGGTAAGCAAGGGTTGCCACCGACTTTTATTTTATCCAACAAGGAAAGGAAAAAAGCACAGAAAAATTCCTTTTTCGAGATATTTCTGAGTACGGGGGTAGATTATAGAAAGGGAAAGTATTAGCACCCTTTCTATCCGTTGTTATCTATGGGCTCTTAGGTACTTGCTCATCATTTTCAAAATTGCTTCTTTGTGTGCTTGTGTGTTTTGAAAAGTTTTTGTTTTGACTTCGATTTAACTCTTTCTTCTGTCTTCAAGAGTGTAATGAAGTGTTTTTGAAAACTTTGTTTGTAAAGGAGTGTAAGTGTAAAAAAGTTGTTTTGTTTGAGCAAGTACTTAAGAGCAAATCTACCTACTCGAAAAAAGAATCGTTCTATGTCCGTTTCCTTTAGACAATGCTATCCCACTATTAGTGAGTAGGTAGCACCGTCGTTGGAGTTTTGAGGGTCAATTCGAAAGGGACGTACAGTCACTAAAGCAACATTAGAATGTCTTAGTAATAACCCTAATGTCTTAGATCAATTATTCGAGGCAACAATATCCGAGGCAACCATTCCGAGGGAACTTTGATCTTTGGACAAAAGGACGACTACTAAAATATCCTATACTCAATGACCGTTTACCGAAGGCAACCAAGTGGGAGTGTAACCTAGGAGTGCACATGTGCGAGTGATTCAATTTCAGATTATTTATCTTTGCACATATTAGGGTTATCTAACTGTTTTAAAGTTTTACATACATTCTTGTCATGCATCCCTATATCATACATCTAACAGTTAAATATTTGCGGAATTTAAAGTGCGGAAATTAAACTAAGCTATTACAAGGCTTCGGGTATTTACATAGCCAAAAACAAACCCTTAAATAATAAAGCGATAAATGAAAATAAAATTCCTAATTAACTATTACAACTTGTGAGCAGTTACAATAATAGGGTAAAAATAAATAATAAAATGCGCGCGAGAAAAATTAGATCAAGAGAGAATTAGGGTTTTGACCCTTTTATCCTAATTAAAAGAGAAAATGTTTTTTTGTCATTTTTAATATTTTTTTAAAGAAAAGAATTTAGGTTTTAAAATTAAATATACAATTAATTAGTTAATTAAATTAATTAATGAAAATAATTACATGGCATATTTTGTGGTTTTTGGTTATTTTAAGAAAAGTAAAATATAATTAAGTTTGGACAAAACCCTAATTTTCTAATTATTTTTACTTATTTACAAAAAGAATCAAAGTTATCTAAATTAACAACCTAATTAAATTAATTAAATTTTTGATAAAAAATAGAATATAAACCTAATTTGGTTAAAAGTATTGTTTTTGTGATTTTTTGATGAAAAGAAAATAATTATTTTGTTAGTAAATAAAATAAATAAATAAATTAAAATGAATATATAAAAAAAGAATAGAGAAAGAAGTTTGGGCCTGAGTAATATGGGGGGTGCAAGAATCCGATTCTGGGCCCAAGAACAGTGAGGTCCACGTTGACCTTCAAGATCACATGCTTCTGCGTTGACTAGGCTCCATGGTGTTCCTCCATTGATGGCCTATGGATCAGGTCTCCTGACACTTGGCTGGCTAGATTTTGAGGACGTATGGTGGACCCTTGGTTTGTGTACGTGCTAGATCCTGAAAAGGCAAAATATATGAAGAAATTGGGGGGACCTGGGATTCGAACCCAGGTCCTGAAGCATTATCCAACACTACACTTACCAACTGCGCCGCTTGTTCTTTTTGTATATACAATAAACAACAATTATTATATAAAGAACAAGCAAAATAATAAAATATTAGCGTGAAATTTCAAACAGTCTAATGGAAAGGCACCACGCAGTCATCTTCTTCCCCTCTCTGTGGGTAAAAGATACAGGGACTGTTACCTACAGACGTATGTCAGTAGCTACAACCCTGGTTCATATCAAAATCCTCCATGGGCACGATAAATGAGTTCTAATGCCATGGTTGGATTCGTCTTGCCATTCTGAACATGATGGTACCCTTCATGAAGGCTAATTTACATGCACATAAAAACCTTAAAACGAAACCCAAAAACCTAACAATGGCAGTTCTCGATTCAGTCTATGAAAACGCAATTGAGTATTATAGAAAGCTTGTAAATGTAACGGTGAACAAGACTATATGATTAGAATTTGAGGAATGTGCAAGAATTATGCAAACAAAATTCAAAAAAAGGTGGGTGTCGTGAATGCCTTACAGTGCGTTATAGGGCCTGGAAATGCTTGGTTTTGATTGATTTTGCTTGCCTACAATCCCAGGAAGAAAATGGAATGGTCAAAGAGTCTTGAATTGGCCTAGAACAATGAAATCGTGTTGGCACTTTTTTGATGTTTTTTCAAGTTTTGTTCTTGATCATACACCTCTATCTAACCTAGTTTTTGGTCTGCATTCCTTCTATATGTATTGAGGAATAAATTAGGGTTGAAAGAATGATCATAATCTTCCTTCATTATTGAATTTGATTGTGATTTGATACACTTGAAAACCATTCCAAAAATAGTCCAAATCCAATCTTTTTGTGCACCTCATGCCTTTACACGAATTTTAATACTTGCCAACTTGATTTGAGACCTGAAACAAGTACAAAATCTTGAGTTTTCAATGCTTTAGATTTTTCCATGATTTATTTTGATTAAAATTGATTTAATTCAAATAAAAATCAAAATAAATAATAGAAACAAGATAATGACAAGTGGAAAAGGCTAGGGCTCGTGGACCATGTTGCCAACTCAAAACAAGTGAAAACGATTGGGCCCATTTGGCAAAATTTGAAGTTTTAGGCATAGTTGACTTTTGACAATTTTGCAAAAAAAAGGTTAACTTCACCAATGCATAACTTCCTCATTTTTGACTCTTTGAAGGTGTTCTTGGAATTTTTAGAAAGCTTTATATGTTCTCTAAGAAACTATTTTGGCATCATCTCAATTTGATATTCCATGCTCAGGTATGAAGCTTTGACAAAAAAAGGTGTTTTTGTTGACTTTTCAAAATGACCTATAATGTCCAAATTCATAACTTCTTGTGAGTGCATTTTTTAAACTTGTGAGATGAAGATGGATTGTAGAGAATTTCATACTATTCAAAATGAGCTTTGGATGGGTCATTTACCATAAAGTATGAGAAAGTTATGCTTGGTCAAAGTTGAGTTGACTTTTCCTACAAAACCCTAATTTAGCAACTTTTGATTCTTGATGAATTATGAGCAATCCTTGATGAATCATGATCAACCCTTGATAAAATGATGAAATATACTTCAAAATTAGGATGTTGACCAAAAATATTGAAGTTTGACTGTATGTGGGCCACAATTGACTTTTGCCCTAGGAGAGTCGATTTTTGGACCTTTGAGCAATTGTCTGAGCAAATTTCCTCTACAAGGCTTGAAAATTGACATGGATTATCTTGAGAACATATTAGGACAATGGTGAGCATTTGGGATCCCTTGGACTTAAGTATCTTGATGCAACATGAAACCCTAATTTGAGGTAGACTGCTTTAGGAGGGAGCTTGTCTGGTCAACCCTTGGACTTCCTTGAGAAACTTGAGGATCTTTCTTGAAATGTTTTGAGAAATATGGGAGGGAAAATTTTGGGGTACAACACCTACCAATATATATTTTTGGCTTTTAGATGATGCTGGTCGAATATCTCCAATAAGATCCAAAGCCCATCCCCTAAAAGGCCAATGTTTCACAATTGAGTGAAGTTCGCTTGCAGGTACATGCTGGATGCCCGTATGTACTTGACATTCTTGGCAGCCTTTTTAAAACTCAACACAATATTTCAACATAGTAGGAAAATATAATCCTTGTCGAAACAACAACCATTTCATTTTATGACCTACTTGATGCGCTCCACATGCTCCAGCATGTGTAGTCAAAAGGGCTATATATGCCTCTGTTTCACTTAGGAATTTTAGTAGTACTCCTTCAGGCGTCTTCTTGAATAACTCATTTCCTATTATAATATAACTCAATGCCCTATATGTTATCTTTCATTCTGTCGAAGCTGTTAGACTTTGCAAATAATCTACTATAGGCTTTCTCCAATCTTGCTTTGTTAGATCGTCTATGAACGAAATCTCGAAGTTTTCTTGGTCAGCGTACCCCAGCTTTATTGTTTCTAAATCTGTTGGAGACAACTTGGTTGATACTACCCTTCCTCTAACTTCGATCACTTATTGCAATTTTTCTTTTGAAATTTTATACCCAGATGCGATCTGTGCTAAGTCATTAGCCACTTGATTTTCTAATCTTGGTATATGTCGAATATTGACCACTTCGAATTTTTTCAATAAGAGATTGGCTATTACAAAATACATGATCAAATTTCTCTTATAAATTTGTATTCTTTTGTAACTTGCCTTATGAGTAACTCTGAATCTCCCATTATTTCGACTCGGGTTGCCCCCAATTCCAACAAGATTTCAAGGCCAACAATTAAAGCTTCATATTCAGCCTCATTGTTCGAACAAAAACCTTCAATCTTGTACTTTAATTTTATTGGAATTTTATTTGGAGAAATAATTAGAACTCCCACTCCAGTTCCATCTTTATGATTGGAACCATTGAAGAATAACTTCCAGAGTTCAATCTCCAAGTAATTTAAGGATTCTTCATTTATTGAGTGGTCGACTATAAAGTCTGCTACCACTTGTCCTTTTACAGACTTGAGAGGCATAAAGGTTATTGAATAATCAGTTAATACAAGTTCCCATTTTCCAATTCGACTGTGCAAGATGAGTTTCGACAATATATATTTGAAAACATCAAAATGAGACGAAACATAAACATCAACTGGTTTAATATATTGCTTGTGTTTTGTACATGAGAAGTAAAGACATAAACATAGTTTTTCAACTTTGCTATATCTAGTTTTTGCATCATTTAAAACTCTACTGAGGTAGTAGATGGTCCTTTCGACACCATTCTCATCCTCTTGAGCCAACATGATCCCCAAAGTTCTATCAGATGCAACTATATACAATCTCGTACTCCTATTTCTACAAGGAGGTACCAGAATAGGTGGCTTGGTGAGGTATCCTTTGATTTTGTCGAAGGCCTCTTATTGTTCTTGCCCCCATTCGAATCCTCCTTTGTTGAGTCGAAGTAAGAGTGAGAAGGCTTGCCTTTTTCCACTTAAGTTGGATATAAATATCCTCAAGAAATTTATCTTGCCAAGTAGAGATTGCAATTCCTTCTTGTTTGTTGGCGCTTTCGCCTCCAAAATGGCCTTGGTCTTGTTCTGGTTTATTTTGATTCCTTTTTTATGGACCAAAAAGCCTAAGAAGTCCCTTGCCTTTATGCCGAAAGCGCACTTTAGAGGATTCATCTTCAAACCATAACTTCTCATCCTTTCAAAGGATTGTCGAAGATGGTCTATGTGATTGTTCCCTGAAACAGATTTGACAACAATATCGTTAATATAAATCTACATGAAAGTTTCAATAAAATCATGGAAGATAGAATTCATTTCTCTTTGATATGTTGCCCCAACATTTTTTAGGCTAAAAGGCATTACTACCATTTCATAAGTGCCTAAAGCCCCAGGGCATCGAAATATTGTTTTCGACACATCTTCTTCAGCAATGAAAATCTAATTGTATCCAGAGTATCCATTAAGCATACTCATGTAATCAAAGCCAGTAGCAGAATCAACAAGCATTTCCGCCACATGCATTGGATATTGTAATACGGTGGGAGAACTGACTTGGGTGTTTTACGTTTTATCGCAATTGTTGTGGATAGCAAGAGTCGCCACCTACTTTTCTTTTATCCAATAAAGGAAAGGGTGAAAAGAACACGAAATACCTTTGAGATTATTTTCTTGAGTTCGGGGGTAGATTATGAAAAGTGAAGGTGTTAGCACCATTTTCATCCATAGTTATCTATGGGCTCTTAATTGCTTGCTAGATCAGTGCTTTTGTTTGAAAGTGTGCTTTGTGGTGGGTTTTGAAAGTATTTTTAAAAAGCGCCTTCGTTTAGGCGAACTTTGTAATGATTCTCGTTTCTATAAGAATGTATACAAAGTTTTGGACTTTTGAAAATATTTCATGGAAAGTGTTGGTGCATTTGAAAAGGTGTTTGTGTTTGAAGATGAGCAAACAACTAAGAACGTTTCTACCTACTCAAAAGTCTTTGTTCTTTTCCTCCTCCTTTAGATGTTTCTATCTTACCATTGATTGGTAAGAAGCCTTATCTTTGGATGTAAAGGGACGGGCGTGGGTCATCGTATAGTCATGAATAGCAATGTTGTGAGATATTTAGCATTTCTCTTGAGGGACTAAGATCATTTATAAGGAAACATTCGTAGCGTCATCGAGGGACTATGATCTTGTATTTTTGATTGTTTTTGCTAAGATGTCTCACATGCATATCATGACCATTTTCTCAAGGCAATAAGTAGAGTTAACCCTAGAGGTGTAAGTGTGCAAGTGTTTATTTTTTCATGCTTGGTTTATCTTGTATTATGGTTTTCTAAGATTGAATTTATCTTTCCATACAAACCCTAATTATTAACATTTATATGAAAAGCTATAAATTGCGGAAAATAAATGTCCTACTCTATTACAATCATTTGGGGAAAGGGGTGTACAAATTTACAAATGGGGGTTGCAAGAAATTAAATTCCTAATTATCTATTACAACCATATTGAAATAATGTACAAGAATTGAAATGTATAATAGATTTTTTTTGTTTTTTATTAAGAGAAGAAATAAATTTGCTTAAGAAAATATTTTTAGTCTTTTTTGTTTTAAAAGAAATAAAGCAAAGTGTATGAATATAAAGTATTTTTGGTGTTTTTTGATTAATGAAAATGAAAGTGATGATAAAAATAATAAGAGAATAAGAGTTAGAGTCAACGTGTTACCAAAATGAGGGAGGGAAGAAGTTCAGACTCTGGTGCACTGCAAATCAGAAAGAAAATGTTAGCAGAATGGGGAAGGCCAAAAGTTCTGGATCCGGACGCACTAAAGTTCTAGGGTTGCCGGGAACAAAGGAAAGCTTAGAAGTTCTGATTGCTGAGAGAGTCTAGAAGTTCTGATGCAACTGGGAACCTAGAAGTTTTAGTGTTACTGGAAGGTTAGAAGTTCTTGTTGTGGGTAAGTGAGGTGTCAATGCTGTTGGATGAGAATGTCTAGAAGTTCTGGTCCAGGAGTACTATTTTGACAAACACATGGAGGGGTTTATCTAGAAGTTCTGGTCCAGGGATATTGTTTGACAAATAATGGGGGTGAAAAGGTCATGAAATAAACATAATAAGATGCTTCTGGGTCTAGAACTCAGGACCCTTAACACTAATGTCTTATGCGCTCGATCTCTACCACTGGGGTGGCTATACATCCGGTATTAGAAACAAAAACATAAACATATATTACAAAGTAAGTTCTGATGATGAACTCCATCTTCTTCCTCGTGCCAGCCAGAGTATCTGCAACTTAGTCATTTCTCAATAAAAATGGAAAATGCAAACATAGAAGCTATGGTAAATTTCATCATGGTTTCAGAAATACAAAGCATTAAAACTGTAAACCAGAAGCAAGCATGAATTTTTCTAATCCTAATTCTGAACCCTAATTTCCTCAAGAAGTTCTGATATGAAATTCTCTCTACTTAGGCCATATAAATTAAATCTATAAATATGTAGAGAATCAGAGCCATGATATCTACATTGTATCTTTGAAAATGCAAGCCTAATAATGCCTAAGTGATGAGATAAAAGTCAGAGGAAACTTACCTTGCAGCTGGAAATTGCTCTGTGAATTAGAGCCTGGTTCAGATTGCTGTGATGTTCTGGTCAGCTTCCTCAAGTTCTCAGTAAGCTAAAGCAACTCTTAACTTGAGCTATGAATGGTTGGAAAGTTCTGGAGTAGTCAAGGTGCAAAGTTCTGGCTTTTGAAATGGAGAGTGGTGAATACTGTTTTACAGTTTGAAAGCAGAAGTTTGGAATGCTTCTATGTGTATTCTAGAAACTGTATAAATGATTTGGTCATAAACACAAAAGAAAAATTATAGTTTGGATGCAAAAATCAGAAACTAGCAAGTTTCGTGTTTGTGTTTGCAGTTTCAGGTTCTTGGGAATTTTCAACAAGGTTTCAAGGATTTTTCAATCTTTTGAATCCTCTTAAAGTTTGCAAATGAAGTTTAATTAATAGGCAAAGGATTTAGAAGCTTAGAGAAATCAGGAGTACAACCATCATGTGTTATGAATCGCTGAATTTTTTTTGAAGCAAGTTTAAACAAGCATCGTTTCAAGGAAAAGTAGAGTGGTTAGCAGCTTTAACCATGCCTAATTTGAGTTTGTAGGCATGATTTATGGATAAGTACACTCAGAAACAAAAGTAAAGTATGGGCCCAAAATAAACTTTGTACAAAAGTTTACTTTCCAAGGACAGTAGTGGTACTTTCACGCCACACGTGGGAAGATCTTTTGGATAAAGGCTTAAACGCCGGGATAAAGACTCAAAATTTGGTGTGAGCCTTAAATGATGATGATATTTAACAAGCAAGAAAACCCGCAACCTTAGATTATGCAACCTAACTTGAAATTGGATCAGAAGTTCAGCATGAACGTAACTTGGATTAAGAACAAATGTACAACTTCTGATCTTTGAATCTCTCTGCTCCAGCATGATTCGAAGGAGTCCTCAGACTTTTCAGAAATCTTGTAACATGCTTTGTAAAACCTCTTTGAATCACTTTTGAAAACTCTGATTGTAGCTTCGTGAAAACTGGCCCTGAAGTTCTAAACAAATTCTGACTTGGAAAGGTTTAGAATTTACTAAGTGTTTTAGTTTCATAAACGTGTCTTCAAGGATTTATAACTTGAAATCCCAACATTTCTTGGAGAAATTCTGTTCAACAATGTTTTATATCTCATTGAGATCTATAATTCTTGTGTCAGAAGTTCTTCCTAAATCAACTTGCATCATGATGAAAATCTGGCCAGAAGTTCTGAACTTATCATACTTTCTTAACACTTAGAAAATTTTCTAAGTGTTTAGAACTTTGACTTTTCCAAAATATTTTTGAATTTTTATTTTCTTGATGAACCAACTTCATATTCTAACATATCTTTATGAAATGGGATTCTTGAAACTTGATTTTGATCTAAAAGTCAGGGTTTGACTTTTCAGTGTGCATTTTGACCATTTTACCCTTGTGCCAAACCAAACCAAAATTGATGTATCGATGCTGCAAACTTCAGTCACGGGAGATATTTGTGAGGAAAATCTTGAGAAATGAGAGGGAAAATTTTGGGGTACAACAGATACTCATCCTTGGGTGTTGCAACATTTAGATCTCTAAAATCAATGCACACCCTTAATGTACCATTTTTCTTTATAACAGGTACTATATTTGAAATCCATTCGACATACCTGGTTGTTCGGATGAACTTGCATTTCAGTAGTCTTTCAACTTCCGTCTTGATCTTCAACAAGATCTCTGGTGCAAAACGCCTTAGAATTTGCTTGACAGGCTTTTCCCAGGATTTATTGGTAGTTAAAGCTCCACCAATCCTCTGTCGAGACCAGGCATTTCGTCATAATCCCATGCAAAGCAGTCTTTAAACTCCTCCAGCAATTGGATTACTTTGACCTTGAGCTCTGGATCTATCTTTGCACTGATATATATTGGTCTCTTCACCATTCCTTCACCCAAGTCTATCTCTTCAAGAGGATCTTGCGCTAGCATTTTAATATTGTTTGCCAACATATCCTTCTCGAAACCCAAAGGCTCGTTATCGTAGATGGTATCTAGCCTCTGGCCTTGCAATTCCTCCTATCTTGAGTCAGGTGGTTCTGGGTCGAAATCTTTCACAGAGCCTTCTGGAAGTGGCACCTGCTCATTGGCTTTAACAACCATATACTTCACTTCAGCCTATAAGGCCGCTATCATTTTATTTTTGGCCACATATGCCAAAATCCTCTGTAATGCTTGTGACTCAGTCATGGTCACTGAAATCACTTCCCCAGCCTGTTGGCCGCCTATCATCAATCCCTCTGAAATCAATGTTTGACAAATACTCCCTATCCCATTGGAATCAATGATCTGAGTGTAGGTATAGGGAGCAGAAAGTGTTGGGTGCTGGTGCCAAATCGAAGTCTGGAGGATTACATGGCCCTATGTGGGCCAAATTTCTGTCGAAGCTTGTCCTGTCAACATTGTTGACTTCGACAATATAGTAACTCTGGTCAGTTTTAATGTTTTCTACTATGCCGTCTGGGCGCCAGATTGTAACGAGATGATGCATCAACGATGACACTACTCTTATGCCATGGATCCACTCCCTGCCTAGGAGAAAATTGTAGTTGGGTTTTGCTGAGATGACCACAAACATTGTTGGTCGAACTATGGTCCCCACTTTGAGGTCCAATTTGATTACTCCCATGGTAGTCCTAATTCCACCTTCATAGTTTGATAAAACCATGTTATAAGGCTTGATGTCTTCATCTCCCTTACCCAACTTTCTCAGCATGCATTGAGGGATTATGTTAACTGTGGCCCCACAATCAACCAAGACTTTGTTGATGGTCGCCTCCCCTATTTTTTCCCTTATGAACAAGGGTTTGAGGTGATTCCTCATTTCCTCAGTAGGACGTTCGAAGAAGGCATTTTTATCTTTTACACATCCATTGTTCATAACATAGTAGCATACTGGCCTATGCTTGGCAATTTCTTGTTCGACCTCCCACTCGGTCTCTTCGACTTCGACTAGTTGGCTGTATTCTCTGGGTAGCACAAACACCACATTTACCATGATGTCTAATGTAGCATCAGGCCCAGAATCAGATTCTTCCTTCGATTCATCTTGATCAGGCCATACCAGCCTTCTAGAAATTGGATTTTTCCCCAAAGGCATTCTTGGTTTATCCTTCTCTTTTCTTTGCGGCATGTTAGTGCTTGTTTCTGGTTGGGTCTCTTTTGCATCCGCTCTTTCGGCCTTTCGCCGTCTCTGACACCTTCTCCATTAGGAGTGGGTCATAGGGTTCTTTCCTTCGTAATTGTTCGACATGTCAGTAACCTTGTTTTTGTTGTTGTTGACTGAAATTCCTCTCTGTAGGCCAAAGAGGATCCTCTTGGAATATTGAACGTTTTCCATTTTCCCTCGTTGGGCCTTTTTCTATTCACTGCCTTCAACCAAGTGTCCACAGGGACATTTGTTGGAGGCTTGAAGGTTGATGGCCTACTCACCTAGTTTACTGGCCCCTTTTGGTATCCCCTACTAGGGTCTTACCTTACTTCAGGATCCATGTTAGGCTGGGCAATGTTTCCCCATTTTTTATTTGCTATACGCACACCTTGTATGTGCTCAGCAACTTTTTTCTCGAAGATAGAACTGCATCTTGGACATAACATAATTTCTGACTTCTTTTTCTAGTATCTGTGTAGAAATTCTGCCAGATTTTCATTTTCCTTAGGAAATGAAAGCTTGTTGATTTCCTCTTGTCTGATGTTGTCTTCTGAATCTGCAGCTTTAGGTTCAAACACTTCAACCATATTTATTTCTACATTGCTCTTACTAGCTACACTTAGCTTTTGCATCTTGACCTCTGGGATTTTTGTTGAACCTGTGACAACAGCCAGGTAGGAACCTCCAGTAGTTCCTTTATTTGAGCCTTCAATGGCCCCTTTGTTTAGGCTTTTAGCAGCCTTTCTTTGTCCCTTTTCGACAGCTTTTCTGCTAATGTCCTCAGTGAAACTGCCAAAAATAGGTTTATTGACTTTGACCATATTGATGCATGAAGGTTCAGCATAATGAGCATCTTCCTGCAACGGGTTTGCATCAATCTTCATGGGAGGTTTGTTAACAAACTTGAGTCTGCCGTCTTTTATTGCACCTTGAACGAGATCCCTGAAAATAAAACATTGTGAGGTTTTATGGCCCAAAAAATTATGATATTTACAAAAACCTCTCTTTTTCCTTTGATCTAAAGGAGGAATTTTTTCCCCTAGGGGCACTATCATCTGGCCATCTTTAATTAATAAGTCAAATATTTCATCACATTTTGTAACGTCGAAACTGTATGTTTTCCTTAGGAACCTATCACTACTCTTTTCACATTTTGTAACATCGAAACTGTATGTTTTCCTTAGGAACCTATCACTACTCTTTTGAACCTGTATGTTAACAGTTTGCAAGAGTATGGTGGCCCTTGATTTAATTCAACTATATCGACCTCGCTCTCTTCGACAATTATATGGCCACTAGATGTCTCTGGATCGCCATCATCCACTTCGACATATGCTACCCTTTCTCTTCGATGATTTTTATTCGCCTTAGCTTTTTCAGCCTTAAGGCGTTCTACATGTCAAACTCTATCGGTAGTTAGGCCATATCTCTCAGGTATTGGGTATCTAATTTCTTCCTAATGGAATAATCTATACCACCTACAGCCATTTCAATCAACTCATGTTCAAGCACTTGTGTAAAGCATATGGATTTGAGCAGTCAGAATCTCTTCAGATACTCATCAACTGGCTCAGTGAATCTCCTCTTCACACTAGCCAGTTCTTTCAAACTTATTTTGGTTTAACCCATATAGAATTGTTCATGGAACAATCTTTCCAACTGATTCCAATTGTAAATCGAATTGGCTGGGAGTATGGTAAACAAAGTGAAGTCATTTTTGGTTAAGGAGCTTGGGAAATGCTTAATCCTAAGATTCTCATTATTCAAGATTTCCCCAGCCTCTATCAAATACCTTGCCACATGTTCGACAGTGGACTCTGTCGTATCCCTTGAAAACTTGGTGAACTTTGGAACTTTCCACCTAGGTGGTAAATATGATTGCAAGATATAATCTGACAATGGAGATGTAAAGTTTGGCCTATGAAAGCCAATGTTTACTCCATTATGTGCTATGATTCTTTTGACCATGGATGTCAAGTTATTATCTGCTGTATGGTTGTGGTGTCAAACCTGCTGTATTACCTCATCAACATTTTGGTTTCTATTTACCACAACTACACCTTATACGACATCTCTTGGGATTTGTGGGGCAACTCTGGGTACTTCGACCCTAGGTTGTTCGACCTCCATTCCATGGTTCATCCTATCTGGCTGTGGATTCTGGTTAATGGTCATGTCAACCTCTAAGACCACACCCTGATTTCCTCTTTTCAGCTCTCTTTGAGGGTGTCGAATAGGTTGAGGAACCCAAAAAAAATCATCCATGTGCTTCATTTGCGCTGCCATTTGCTGGTTCGACTGAGTGGTATTTTGTATCAGAGGCTTAAGTACTGTACTCAAGGTTTGTGCCAACATATGTACGATGTCATGGTTACTCTCATCCATTTGTTGCCTCAAAATTGCTACAAAAGCATTCGTGAGGCTTGACATCATATGGGATATCCCTCCTAAGAGTTGGTCTCTACCCATATTTTCCATACCAATTCCAGATCCATGCAATGGAAAAGATGCACTCACCAAAGGTTCTGAAAATGTGGACGAGGCATTCATAAGGCTTACCATTTCAGTAGTTGGCATTCCATATGGTTGGTCTCGACCCATCCATGCTGTCGAAAATCCTGGAGGGGCATACAATCAAACTCCCGAATTTCCCCTTGGTGTGGGTGTCTCTGGTGGACCCCTAGGACCTACATAAGAAAGTATCGATCCTGTTTGTGTAACTGTCAATGCTGGTGTCAAACCAACCGTTGATGGAACAGGTTCACTAACTGTTGGTATAACCCCAATTCCCACGGGAATTGGTAGAGGCATTTCTCTACTACTTGGCTAATTAGCCATTCTCCTATTTATTCTCCTAGGCATGTACTCTTTGATGGTTGATTTACCACTTCTGAATACCATACAACACTCTTGAGAGAAAGGAAATTACGTAAAACACTTTTGATAAAAACAGTTTTTTTATCAAAGTTTGTAAACAAAAGCAAAAACAGCAACGTCCCACCGGGTGTGCCAATTTGTTTACCGTGGAAATTGGTAAGCAACCGCTGATCTTCCAAAAAAGGTTATTTTGGTTACTTGCAGGATAAGTTCGATAGGATACTAAGAGTAAAAGCAGGATGAAGGTAAAAACTTGATAAAAAATGCAAGTAAAGTTCAGGATAAAGTAAATTTGCAGTAATTTAAAAGCCTATAATGGTAAAGTTTGCAGAGAAATGTTAAATGGAAAGGATTGTAAAGAAATGTAAAGACTTTGATTGCAATAAAGTATGGTGATTCAAACGTACATTCTCAATACTCTTTCTCTCACAACGGGTACTTGAATAAAATTGAGTGACTTGTACAATGAGTTCAACACACGAAATTCTACATAAAATTCCTATATTTATACTAATAATAAGTAATTTTCGAATGGTTGCTTCATTTCAGGATGATGTAAAGTGTCCTCTGCATGCTCTTCGACCCCTATCTTCACGCCACGTCGCTTTTCCCAACTGCAAAATGAACTGCCTTTCCCTCCTTTCTTCAGATTCAAATCCATTTGTTGCTGATACAAGAGCTTTCTGGTCGAAAACTGTCTTTAACTTAGAAAATTCTCTAAGTATTTCCTCGTTCTTAGTAAGGATAACTTCGACACAACTCCTTTCAAAGGCTCTTCTGTCGAAGTGTCTTCAACTTAGATTTCTTCAATCTATTTTTAGCCAATAAGGCCAATATATGTGAGTGTCGAATTTAGTAGCTAACAGTCATAACCCAAATTTTCCCTATCAATTAAATATCCATATTATTACTATGATACCATTTTACATTCATTTTTATTCTAAAAATTGCTTGTTCTATGGGGAGTGTAAACCCTAAAGAAGGGGTATGCTTTAATAGAGGGTTTCATGGATTTTTTTCTAAATCAGAAAAAAGCCCATGTGGTTTGTTTTTAGGTCCATTATGGTTTGCTTTGATTCATGTGGGTTACATTTTCTAGCTGGCCCATCTCATTAGGGGGCCCTTTTATAACTTACATAGGAGAGGGGTGTATATTTTTGTTTCAGATTGACCCATTATAGTCTTTATACACAAACCCATTTGGAAAAAATAGTTTTTCACAAGAGGTGGGGGTGCGATCTGCTTCTTGGATCAAGCTAATAATCCCATTAAGGGGCGCGCTCTGAATCATTTAGCCCATGTCTATACTTATAGCCTGAGTCCATTTCATTATAATTATTGTTTAAATTACTGTTATGGATATTTATTTATTATGTCTCATTTATATTATTATTATATTATTATTATTATTATTATTATTATTATTATCAATATTAATAGTATCTATTAATTAAAATATATTAATTTATGGTTTAAATTGTTGACCAAGTCAACCACGTTCTAGTTAGGGTTTTCGCTATTCCTCATACACTACAAGCCCAAAGCCCAGAAAATAGTCATTGTGCTGATTAAACAAAAAGTAATGCATATTTTAAAATCACAAACAATCATTGTTCAAATTGTAAACAGAAACAAATCTTTGCATTAATTTTCCAGAACATACTGAATCAATAACAGAACCATTAGAATCACACAATCCGAATCAAATCTTTACAGATTACAAACAAATCATATCACCTATACAGATCGTATCAAACTTTAATAAAAATTAGAACATTTCCCTAATCAATCATAAGTAACGATAAACCATAATATCATTTCCTAATAGACCTAAATCGAAAAACACTACAAATACCTAAGAAATCAAAACAGACGGGGGAGATTAGGACGGAGAAGAGAAATTCCACGAAAGAATTTACAGGGTAAAATTTCTTGCTGAAGAAGGACAAAAGGAGTAGAAAAGAAAGGATTTAGGGTTTTAACATCTGAAACCCTAAAGTCTCTGCCGCTAGCCCCGAGCCGCCACTTCCATCCTCAGCTGCCTCCGCTCTACACCACCTTGTCACTTGAAAAATCAGAATGCGGAAGGTTTCAGAAGAAGAGATCGACCCAAAACCATCGAGGATTAGGAAATTTACGGCAAAGAGAGGTAACCGTAGCACTTAGCTTATACTTGCTGTTGTGGCTGTGTTTTTTTTGAATTGTGTTTTAGGATTGGGATCGTCGTTGTATACAAAATCTCCGCCGACTGGGGGGTTTTATTTTTTGAAGTGTTGTTGTTATTGTTTGGGTGAGGTTAGAAGAGAGAAACCAGATGCAGAGAGATAGAGAGAGATAAGTGAATAAATGAAATGATAATGTTTTGTGATAAGAATATATTATGTTTAGTAATCCAGTGTACCACACCTTGCCGTGCACTCTCAGTCTCAACCACACGATCACCATCAAACGACCCAAAATGCATGTCCACTAAAATACCATACGCTCGCCTACACCTAGTCCAAGCAAACTCAAGCCCTTTGGGCCAAGCCTAATCTCTAAACACACCTCTGCCTTTTTTTTTTGCTATCTCGTTGGAAACAGACCCCCCTTGGCTTAATGGGCCAAGTCCAATATCTGGACTTGGGCCCCTACTGCTCGCACCTCCTAATTTTACTATGTAGTGTAAATTGACACCCCCTGCGCTGCTGGGCCAAATTCAATATCTGGATTTTGGCCCATGCTGTTAACACCCCCCTTTTTACTAGCTAAACTAAATTTACGCCCCTTGCGTTTTATTTATATTCTATTATTTTTAACTTTTATATTTTATATATTTTTAATGTATTTATAATTTTAATAAATATTATTACTATCATTATAAATCAAATAATAATTTTTCCAAACTCATCCAATTATTTATTTATTTGCAATAAATTATTTTTAATCAGGCATTTAATAAGACACTTTTTAAAATTAATACATAAAAAATATTCAACCAACATTAAATTATTTTTCATAATAAATTAAATTTAACAATTAATTTTTGAAAAGGATTACGAATATATTTTAATTAACTGCACGCTTTGTCCAAAATCTTTGCTATTCACATCCTCGGACTAAGTACAAGGGGAATTAAAATATCTTCGTAATCTATAAAAAACACAAATCCATACGAACTACGAATTGAGACTCTGATTCTTTATAAGAGGATACATAATAAAAATTAAAACCCTAACCCTAAACAATTAAAATCTAAACCATGGTATCCTTGTGAACAAGGTAGATGATGGGTGCCTAACACCATCTGTTGTACCCCAAAATTTTCCCTCTCATTTTACTCAATACATGCTCCTAGAGATCCTCAATTTGCTCAAGGTTGCCCAAGGGTGGACCAGACAAACTCTCTCCTAAGGCAGTGTACCTCAAATTAGGGTTTCCATTTGCATCAAGATGGGTGAACCACAAAGGCCTCATATGCTCTCTATGGTCCTAATATGTTCTCAAGATCCTACATGTCAAGTTTCATGCCTTGCACAAGAAGTTTGCTCAGTCAACTGCTCAAATGCTTGAGAATCGACTACATTAGGTCAAAAGTCAACTGTGACCCACATACAGTCAAACTTCAATATTTTTGGTCAACATTAACATTTTGAAGTGAATTTCATCATTTGATCAAGGGTTGATCATGATTCCTCAAGGAATGCTCCAAATTCATCAAAACCCAAAAGTTGCTAAATTAGGGTTTCTCAATAAAAGTCAACCCAACTTTGACCAAGCATAACTTCCAAATGCTTTATCAGAAATTTTCCATCCAAATCTCTTTTTGAAGAGGATGAAATTCTCTACAATTCATATTCATCTCACAATTTCAAAATATGCACTTACAAAAGACATGAATTTCTACATTATGGGTCCTTTTGAAAAGTCAACAAAAACACCTTTTGAGTCAAAGCTTCTTACATGAACATGGAAGACCCAATTGAAATTAAACCGAAAGGGTTGGTTAGGGGACATCCTAAGATTTCTAAAAAGTCTAAGAACACCCTCCTAGGGTCAAAATTGATGGAGATATGCATTGTCAAAGTTGGCAATTTTTGGAAATTTGTCAAAAGTCAACATTGATCAAATTTGCATTTTTTCCAAAGGGGCCCATGTTTTCTTATTTGAAACATGTTTCTAATAGGACCCATGAACCCTGAGCTTTTCCACCTATTATTATATTATTTTTATTATTTATTTTGATTTTATTTCATTTAAATCAAAACAAATCAATATAAAATAGTAAAATAACAAAATAAAATCAAATCCTTGCTTTTTTATGCACATTTTGAGTCCATGTACAGCTAACATGCCAACCAATTCGTGCAAAGTGGATTTGGATTGAAAAAGATTGGATTGAATCTTGTTTTAGAAATATATCATACAAGAGCAAATCAAATCCAATTTCCATTATTTCTTAAGAATCATGCCAATTTTATTGACCTAATTCAGTCTACTATAAGTGCATAACAATTGCAGATCAAAAGGACAATGGTTGGAGTCGTGAAAGAGGCAGTGCAAAGTCAAATTCAAGGAAAAAGTGTGAATCGGTTTCCATTCCCCAGGCCATCTCAAGCTATCCAAGCTATCCCAATCCATTGCTGGACGTCTCAGGAAGCTATTCCAACCATTTGCAAGGCCTGAAACGCCCAGAAACACCAACTATAACTCACACGGTTTGTGTTTTTTTCCAGAATCAATTATCCCAATTCTTGCATCATTAGCAATTTTAATTGCCATATTTATGATTATTATCATATTTGCAAGCTAACTGGATGGATTAATTGCATTTTTAAAGCTTATACACGCACCTGCCATTGTTAGGATTTTTATGTTTTTTTAGGGTTTCTTGATGCATGAAACATTAGGCTATGAATGAGGTACCATGATGCTCATGAGGCCAAGACGAGTTGATTGGTACCATTAAAATTAATTTATCATGCTCGTATGAGATTTTTGAGTTTCACAGGGTTGTAGCTACGGGCTTGTGTCTGTATGTTAAAGTTCATAAACCTAAGACGACGGTTCCAGGAAGAAGAAGGTGCGTTTCAGACAACCATTCTTCCGTTTGAATCTCGCGCGCTTTAGGATCAACTATTTTGTTTTCATTATATTATGTTTTATTATTACTGTAATAACAACTAACAACAATAGCTCAGCTAGCAGCGCAACTTTGGTTCAAAGCATAAGGACCTGGGTTCGATCCCAGGTCCCAGTGTTTCCTTTATTTTATTTTCATTCAGCAGATCCCATGCAGTGCTCTCTCACACGCCTACCATGTGTCATCAACATCCAACCCCTTGATCAGTATAACATTAAATCCAACAATGTGATACGGTGGGAGAACTGACTTAAGGTTTTGCGTTTGTGTTCGCAAATGTTTCGGTTTAGCAAGAGTCGCCACTGACTTTTTATTTTATCCTAAGGAAAGGTCAAAAAGCACAGGAAAGACCTTTGAGATATTTTCTTGGGTTCGGGGAATAGATTAAGAAAAGGGAAGGTGCAAGCACCCTTTTCATCCATGGTTATCCATGGGCTCTTAGTTACTTGTTTAGATCACTTGCTTTTGCTTTTCAATTGTTTGAAATGGTGCTTTGTGTGTGGTTTTTGAAAATATTTTGAAAAGAGGCCATCGTTGTGGAAACCTTTGTAATGATTCTTGTTTGAATATATACAAAGGTGTATTGTCTTTTGAGAAGGTTTCAATGTTTGAAAATTTGATTTGGGAAATTTTTTTGGAATTGTGTTGTGAAGTGTGTTTGAAAAATAACAAGGATGTTTTGCAAGTTTTGATCGGGTAACTAAGAGTTGTCTACCCTATTTTACTCAAAGATCTTTCCTATATGTTTTTAACCCTTTGACAATGTTGTTTTACCATTGCATTTGGTAAACAAACTTGTATTAGGATGTTAAATGGGACAGGCGCGGGTCATCGTATAGACCATGATAGCAATTGTGTTAAGTATTTTTTAGCAAATTTTTGAGGGACTTGATCATTTTTTTAGGCAACCAAGATAGCGTCATCGAGGGACTATGATATTTTGTTTTGTTTTTGTTTTACCAAAGTACCCAACATGCATAACATGGCCCATTTTTAAGGCAACAAGTGGATGTAACCCTAGGGGTGCAAGTGTGCATTGTGTATTGATTTTCATGCATTTTTGTCTTTGTATTAGGTCAAGCTACTTGTTAATTTTGGATTTTTGCATACAAACCCTAATCTCTAATCATGGCATAATTGAAAGCGTAAATGCGTAAAATAAATCTACACTATTACAACATTTGATATGAGAAGGGGGATACAAGTTTGAATGGGGGATATTTGCAAGAAATTAACCCTAATATTTACTATTACATCCAAATTAAATCAAATGGCATAAATAATAAATGAATAATATTTAAATAAACAAATTAAATAAATATACAAAATAATATGAATATGCAAAAAAGGTTTTGTTTATTTTTATGTATGTAAAAATATTTAATGTAAAAAGAAAAGAATAAATAAAAAGATTAATTTTATTTTTTTAAGGCTAAAACCCTAATTTTTCCTTAAGAATATAAATATATTAATTATACTATTTATATATAACAAAATAAAATAATGTGTATACAAAAATAAAATATATTTAGAAAAAGTATTATTTAAGTATAAATAATAATAATAAATAAAAGTATATTTTTCATGTTTTTATCCTCAAGTATTTATAAAATAAAAGTATGTATATATATATATATATATATATATATATATATATATATATATATATATATATATATATATATATATATATATATATATATATATATATATATATATATATATATATATATATATATATATATATATATATATATATATATATATATATATATATATATATATATATATATATATATATATATATATATATATATATATATATATATATATATATATATATATATATATATATATATATATATTAATTATATTAATCATGTACAAAAAATAAAATAATATATACAAGATAAAAATATATTTAGAATAATATTTTTAAGTGTAAATAAAAGAATAAAAATAAAAGGTATAATTATATTATTTTCAAGTTTTCAATAAATAGAAATATATACTAATTAAATTGTTTTTTATGTTAGAAAAAATAGAAATAAAATGCAAAATAAATGTGAAAATTTATAAAATATTTTTAGGTATTTTTTTATGTTTGGAAATAATAAAATAAAATCAGAAATGAAAATAAAATAACAAAACATAAAAAAAATGAAGAAATGGGCCAGGGGGTGTATTCAGTAAAAGGGGGGTGTTAAAAACAAAAGAAGCAAAGCCCAGCCCAAGCCAGACTTCATCTTCAACCTCTGGCTTCAAATTTCGCGCGCGCCCTGTACAAGTGCTAGATCCTGCATACGTGCTCTATTGCAAAAACACATAACATCAAAGTTGTAGAGCTTTCCAAGATGAATTCAACCATATAAAAAACTTGTCCTAACTCTCAAAGACCAGAGAGAATTTCTCTGGCCCTAAAATCTAACCTAATTTTTTCAGGATGTTCATGGACCAAATTCTCTTAGCATGCTTAATTAAAATGAAAATTGAGCATATGTACAGCTTCATGGCTATGAATACTAAATTACTTATTCACAAACCTAAGTCTAAATGTTCCTAAATAGAGAGATAGGAAGTTGATAAAAACCCGTTTCAGCTGACTTCGTGTATGGCAATATGGAGCTTTTCAACAAGGCCTGAGATGTTTGGGAGCTTGCTTGAACTTCAATTGACCTTCTCCAATTCCTAGCATGCCTTGAATGTGCTTGAACAAGCCTACAGAACTCAACCTGCACAAGCTTAAATTGAAAATGGCAAACCCTGTAAATGGAGTTACAATTAGTGTTTAAGGGTTGAGATAGTTTTGATGGGTTATGTGGAAGATGTTTGAACCAATTTGGGACAAAACGCACGAGCAATTTGTGTTGTGGAACTCAAACTGCAGGGAGTGCCCTGTTTTGCCAAATGAAGATGATTTTGTGCTATTGGAGGTTTGAAGGCTCAAAGGGTTATGTTTTTGGCTCAAAGGGGTGTGAGAAAGATGTTTCAAAAGCTTGCACAAGTTGGTTTTTGCTGAGGTTCAAGTTCTTGTGTTTTGGACCAATTTCTTGATTATGAAGCAAAGTATGAGAAGTGATGTGAATCAGGCCTGTACAGGCTATACATCAGCTTGCACACTTTGACCTTGGCCCCTCAATTTTGTGGATCTTATTTTCTGCACAAGATCTTGCTCAATGTTCAAGGATTGTGGTTTTGACATAAAGCATACTTTTGCAAAAATGGTAATGTACCTTTTACCATTTTGGGATTAATCTTGTATGCAATGCCCTAATGACCAAAACAATGCCTTATACCAATGGATTTGCATTTAATTATTGAGTTTGGAATGGTTTTGAGACCTGTAATCTAGTGCAAAGCAAGCTGATTTGAATTGGTAATTTGTATCAACATGAATATGCCATGGATGAAAAGTGAGTTTTTTCCAACTTCAAGCCTTCGATTCTCTGTAACCATAAATGAGTTTGGAGAGTTCTTGACATTTTGGAAAGCTTGCAACATGCTATACAATCCATATTTGAAATGAAATTTTAGATTCCAAGTGGAACTATGTGAAAAATGGCCATGAAGATAGGTCAAAATCCTGACTAAATTATGGCAAAATTTCTCTAAGTTAAAAGTTTTAGGGACCCTTGTTCCAAAAATCATAACTTGAGATCCAAGCTTCTTTTGGAAAAACTTTGTGAATCAAAGTTGTAGATTTTGTGGAGGACTTCAACTTTCATGTTGGAAGTTTTGTTTGAATCCAATTGCATCATGGTGATAATGTTGGGAAAAGTTAGGAAAAATTAAGAAAATTTCATAACTTAGAAAAATTCCAAGTTATGAAAATTTTCAACTTTAAACCCTAATTTGCAAAAATGGGTTTCTTGATGAACAAGTTTCATGTTTTGACACATCTTGATGAAAAATGACCCTTGGCACTTGATTTTGACCAAAAAGTCAAAGTTTGACTTTTCAGTGTACAGTCAAATTTTGATCAGTTGACTGAAAAATTCATCTGTCAATCCAATGCACTTGAGATCTTTTGAACCTTGTGAATAGGTAAAGATGATTACATTGAGCCCTTGAGCCTATTCTTAAACCCAATTTGCCATTGCCTAGGTGAAAAGTCAGAAATTGCCATTCTGCAGTCAAAACCCTAAAAATGACCATTTTGCCCTTTTGGTGATTTGATCAAATTTCTTGTGGAATTATGGTCCAAACTTGATCAAATGGTTCATATGAGTCCATAATGTTGATATGGGTCAAAATTTATGAGGTTTGACTGTAAATTGGCCACAGTTGACTTTTTCCCCAATACAGTTGATTTCTAGGTCAACTGTCCAATTGACTGGGTAAAAATTTGATTCAAGGCTTGAAACTTGGTATGGACAAACTCATGAGTCCAACATGAAGTATGAAAGTCACTTTGAGTGTTGAAATTCCAAAAATCTCTGTGCAAACTCAAACCCTAATTTAGGTCATAAGTGCAAAGAGATGTCTTGGGCAGTGCAAAACCCTAATCTTGTCTGGAGTTCAAGGAGCCTTGTGAGGGGAAATCTTGATAAAATAAGAGGGAAAATTTTGGGGTACAACAGCTGCCCCTGTATAATATTCTTGAACCTGAAGAGTTATATTGGCGAGTTTTCCTTTCGTGACTCGAAGGTAAAAGAGGATTGGACACTAGAGTGCCCGTAAATTTGCACTCGTCAAATATAGCTGAGGGAATGGGATTAAAGATGCCATTTGGAGATGGTAAAATCTTGCTGGAGATGGGCTTAGAGATGCCATCCAAGACTGTTTGTTGAAAATCAGGAGAATGAACACCAGAATGGTATCCGTATCCAGAACGTATCTGAATTGCATCTGGAGATTGAATTCGTCTGAGCAAAGGAATGGCGTCCGTGTCTAGAGCGTATCCAAGCTGTAACCATATTTGATTCTTGAATGAATATCAGAATGACTTCCGTGTCTGGAGTGTATCTGTATTGTATCTGAATTCTGAATAGGCGACGAAGAAACATCTGTGTATGGAGAATCTCTGGGCTGGGGATAAATTCTGAATGAGTGACAGAATGGAAACCGTGTCTGGAGTGTATCGGGACTGTATCTGAAGTTGAGATCTGTATGAGCAGCAAAATGACTTCCGTGTCTGGAGTGTATCCGTACTGTAACTGGAATCTGGACAAGTGACAGGATGACTTCCGTGTCTGGAGTGTATCTGAACTTGAAGTTGATAGTTGAATCTGAATGAGAAATAGCATGGCTTCTGTATCTGGAGTGTATCTAGTCTGTATCTGATTACTGAAGTCTGTATGAGTAGTAGAATGACCTCCGTGTCTGGGGTGTATCCATGCCGTATTTTGACTTGAAATTCTGAATGAGTAATAGAATGACCGCCGTGTCTGGGGTGTATCCATACTGTATCTGAAATCTTTGAACATTTGCTAAAGGTAGCTTTTAATCTTATCCTGAAAAGGGTAAAATGTTAGCTTAAAACACAAAGTTATGTTGATGACATGTATGATGCAATAAAATGTGTTCTATCAATATTTATGATATATGAATGTAATGGATGCGAATGTAAGCTGATTAGCTGTCTTGCTGAGGAAAATAAATCCTTGATAACTGGAGATAATTAAATCTTTGACTGCTGCTGGGGAAAATAAACCCTTGACTGCTATTGGAGATTCAAAACCTTTGATTGTTGAGACTGAGAATGTCCTTTAGACTATTGCTGAGGATTGAAAATCCTTGGTGACTTGTGGGGAATTGAGAATCCTTCATGACCTTCCTGGGGAAATAAGGACAACTCTGACGATCTCTACTGCGGAATTAAAACCTGGGAGGCTTCAACTGGAGAAATGAGAATAAGAATCTTCGTTCTGCTGAGAAATAAATCTGTGGGGGGAATGTTTATCCTGTTGGAGAATTTTCGAAAGCTTGGGTTGTATGCCAATCTACTGGGGAATTGGAGGAAGTTGGATAGTACTCCACCGGGGTTTAAAGGTTGAAGTTTTGGACTCCGTTAAGGAAGAAAGTTTTATCTTCGCTGGGGATTTGTAGTTCAAAGTTTTCAAGCTCCGCTGGGGATTGGGAGTTTAGAAATTTAGCTCTGATGGGAATTTTGAAACTTAACTCCGCTGGGGATGTGTATTTCAAGGTTTTAGCTCTGTTGAGGATCTGGATGACACTGCAGGGGATTTCCTCCAGAATAGCATAAAGACGTCTTCCTATACTTTCAACCTATCAGTAATTATCCTTTCTCACTCCGTTCTATTTGTAAGCAGTGATTATATTCAAATGCATATGCTTATTTAATAAATCATTGGACAATTCCAAATAAAACACAAGTGTAAAAAAGAAAGAACAAACAAATTTCTGCACTTTGAAATATCTTTGTATTAACTTTGTGTAAGTATTTTGTACAAAGGAGACAGACATCCTAGTAAGAGAATGTTGTCATAAAAAATGAGAAAATTTTACACAAAGAAAATGGCTAGGTGTAACAATTCCATGGGGTTCCCATTATGCTATAGTCTTCGCAACTCTGAATATCTTGTCCATTCATTGCTTCGTCCGCAGATGATTGGATTGATCAGAAACTTGGAGCTTGTCTGTGAAGAGATTGTCCTTAAAGTGATCCGACGAGACATAGTCATACGCTTTAATTCCCTAACTTTTTTCTGGACCGCCCTTTCGGGTTTTTGATCCACCGGGAAACCCTTTTTTGCCCAAGTCGCCCTTTCGGGTTTTCAACTTGCCGGGTGTACAAATTTTTTTATTTATCCCTAATTTTTTCCTGAACCTCCCTTTCGGCTTTCTGATTCACCGGGATGCCCATTTTTGCCCAAGTCTCCCTTTCGGGTTTTTAACTTGTCGGGTCGTTTTATGCGTAGTATCTTTTGACTATGTCTGCGTTCGCAGGGTGCGGCAGGTCATCACAGTCCATGGTGGTCAGGATCATTGCCCCACCGGAAAAGATGTTTTTAATCACAAATGGTCCTTCGTAAGTAGGAGTCCATTTTCCCCCGGGATCACTTTGCGGCAAGATGATCCGCTTGATTACAAGATCTCCGACTTCATACACCTGACTTCTGACTTTCTTGTTGAAAGCCCTGATCATCCGTTTTTGATACATATGACCATGACAAACAACAGTAAGTCGCTTTTCGTCGATCAAGTTAAGTTGATCAAGCCGGGTCTGAACCCAATCGTCTTCACTTAAACCAACATCCTTCATAATCCTTAAAGAAGGAATCTGAACCTCCATAGGTAAAACAACTTCCATGCCATATACCAAAGAAAAGGGGGTTGCCCCGATTGAAGTACGCGCCGTGGTACGATATCCGTGTAGAGCAAACGGTAACATCTCATGCCAGTCCTTATAGGTGACTGTCATCTTTTGAATGATCTTCTTGATATTTTTGTTTGCAGCTTCAACAACACCGTTCATCTTTGGCCGATAGGGAGATGAATTGTGATGTTGAATCTTGAACTTTTTGCACATAGTGGTGATCACAGTGTTATTCAGGTTTGTACCGTTGTCCGTGATGATCCTGTCGGGGATACCATACCGGCATATGAGGTTTTGCTTAATGAAGCGGGCAACCACATTCTTTGTAACGGAGGCGAACGAAGCTGCTTTGACCCATTTGGTAAAGTAATCAATAGCCACCAGGATGAAGCGATGTCCATTGGATGCCGTAGGTTTAATCTCTCCAATCATGTTGATTCCCCATATTGCGAATGGCCAAGGGGATGTTAGAACATTGAGAGAGACCAGAGGAATATGTACCTTGTCAGCATAGACTTGGCATTTGTGACAAGTACGGGCATATTGATGATAGTCAACTTCCATGGTAGACCAGTAATAGCCTGCCCTTAGAATCTTCTTAGCCATCGTATGTCCGCTCAAATGGGTGCCAAATGTGCCACTATGCAATTCAGTCATGATCTACTCAGCTTCAACCTTGTCCACACAACGAAGCAGAACACAATCATGGCTGCGCTTATATAGGATACCATTGCTCAGGAAGAACTTGGCAGCAAATCTCCTTAAGAACTTTTTATTGTTGACTGAAGCTGCTTCAGGGTATTCTCGAGTCTTGAGATACCTTTTGATTTCATGAAACCAGGGTTGTTCCACTACTTTTTCAGTATTAATCTCATGACAGTGCGCAGGTTCGTCCATTAGCTCGATGGTGATTTGGGGAGCCTCATTATCCCAGTTGAGTTTAAACATGGAAGACATTGTAGCTAGAGCATCCGCTAGCTGATTTTCTTCTCGCGGGAAGTGCTCAAAGGTAATCTGCTCGAAATGAGGTAACAATGTCAGGACATGTTCTTTGTATGGGATAAGATTAGGATGTTTAGTGTCCCACTCTCCTTTGATTTGACTGATAACCAAAGTTGAGTCCCCAAATACAACCAAAGATTTGATTCCTAGGTCAATCGCAGCTTTGAGACCAAAGATACAAGCTTCATACTCGGCCATGTTGTTGGTGCAGCTGAAGCAGAGTCTAGCAGTGAAAGGTGTATGGAAACCTTTTGGAGAGATAAGTACCGCACCGATACCGTTGCCAAGTGCATTTGAAGCACCATCAAAGTACAGGGTCCATCGGGATCCTTGTTCAGGTCCGTCATACGGTTCGTTACCTTCAATGTTGTTCAATGTCATAATGTCTTCGTCGAGGAAGTAGAACCTCATAGATTGGTAATCTTCGACGGCTTGATGAGCTAGATGGTCAGCTAGTACACTCCCTTTTATAGTTTTTTGGGTTGTGTACTGGATATCATACTCAGTCAGGATCATCTGCCATCTAGCGATTCTTCCGGATAAAGCAGGATTCTCGAAGATGTACTTGATCGATCCATTTTAGAAATCAGCAAAGTGGTATGTGTCAACATATACTGCCTTAGCCGGCGAGCAGCCGATACCAAAGCGCAGCAAGTTTTCTCGAGCAGTGAGTAGCGAGTCTCACAGTCGGTAAACTTTCTGCTAAGGTAATAAATGGCATGCTCTTTTCGACCAGACTCGTCATGTTGGCCCAATATGCACCCTATTGAATTATCCAAAACAATTAGATACATGATTAAAGGCCTTCCTTCGACGGGTGGCATCAAGATAGGAGGTTCTAGCAAATACTCCTTAATTTTATCGAAAGCAACTTGACAATCATTGTTCCATTCAACCACCTGATCTTTCTTTAATAGCTTGAAGATTGGCTCACAGGTAGATGTTAGGTGAGAGATGAACCTTGCAATATAGTTTAGGCGTCCCAAGAAACCTCTAACCTCCTTCTCAGTGCGGGGGGGCAGACATTTCCTGTATAGCTTTGACTTTGGCAGGATCAACCTCGATGCCTTTGTTACTGACGATAAATCCCAAAAGTTTACCGGACCTAACTCCGAAAGTGCACTTGCTAGGGTTCAGTCTGAGCATATACTCCTTCAATATGACAAACAACTTTTGTAGATGGTTGAGGTGTTCTTCTTCTGTTTGTGAACGGGCTATCATGTCGTCTACGTAGACTTCAATTTCATGATGTATCATGTCATGAAATAAAGCTACCATGGCTCGCTGATAGGTTGCCCCGACATTCTTCAGTCCGAATGGTATCACTTTATAGCATAAGGTACCCCACTACGTAACAAAAGTAGTCTTCTCCATGTCTTCGGGGGCCATTTTGATCTGGTTGTACCCTGAAAATCCGTCCATGAAAGAGAATACTTTGTGTTGAGTTGTGTTGTCAACCAAGATGTCAATGTGTGGTAGTGGAAAATCAACTTTAGGGCTAGCCCTGTTTAGGCCTCCGTAGTCCATACACATTCTGACTTTGCCGTCCTTCTTAGGAACGGGTACAATGTTAGCAACCCATTATGGATAGGAAGTAACAGTAAGAAACCCGACCTTGAACTGTTTCATCACTTCGGCTTTGATCTTTTCAGACATATCGAGCCTCATCCGGCAGACTTTCTGTTTGATTGGTGGACAGTCTTCTGTTGTAGGGAGACGGTGAACCACAATATCTGTGTCGAGTCCCGACATATCTTCATAGGACCAGGCAAAGATCTCAACATATTCATTCAATAGCTGAACTAAGTGCTCTTTGACATTTGGCTCCAGGTTGGCACCCACTTTAACCTCTTTTCTGTCTTCGGCAGTACCCAAATTGATAGTCTCTAACAACTCTTCATGGGGCAGAATAACCCTTTCTTCTTGTTGCAAAAGTCTAGCCAACTCTCCAGGCACTTGACAGTCTTCATCACCTTCGTACTCGGCATGATTGACCAGATCTTCAGAGTCACTGAAGGCCATAGCAGAATTGTTACCCATGGAATCTGGAGTGGATGGGTACCTGCATTTTGTGAGTGTGGGTGTGTAAGGGATAGCCACATTTAAACAAAATAAAATGTAAAAATAAAGAAAATGAACACAAAATTTTATATATGAAAACGTCCATGATTCATTAAAAATGGCATATGAAAATGAAGAATCAAAACCCTTACAAATGGACCTATATGCCCCGAGTAAGGCATAAGGCGAAAAGAGTGTACAAATTGTTTAGTAATTATTACAGACCAAACAGGAAATGTTCAAAAGATAAATTACTGATTGATGAAAGTAATGGGAACAGATTCTTTCGCCTCCTAGTTGTTTAGTCCTCCTTCAATGGTTAGAAAGATCCAATCTTCAAAATTTCTTTCTTCATCATTTTCTTCTAAAGCATGAACTCCATGATGAGTGATCTTTAAGGGCGATCCTCCAGCCCGGGAGCGACGCACAACTTTCTGGCTAGCAGCAGTGAAACCCAATCCAAACTTATCTGTCTTGTGAGGAAAATCTGGCAGCTGACCCCATATTGTGCTTCCTCCTTCCTTGACTACAGCCTCTGCATCTTTAAGGGATGACATCCGGGACACAGGTTTGGTAATGATGGGCACATCAGTCATTTCCTTGGCTACCGCAACCTCAGGAGAAACTTCTTCAAAGTGTTGGAAAGGCGTTTCTATGAATTCACCATCTAACTCCACATAGAGGAAAGAGTTAAGGTGGCTTATCATATACTCCTCCTCACCACGAGCTGTTATGATTTTACCCTGGACTGGGTATTTGAGCATTTGGTGTAGAGAAGAAGTGATTGCCCCAACATTGTGGATCCATGGCCTTCCCAACAAGCATGAATATGAAGGACGGATGTCCATCACATAAAAAGTAGAGTTGAAAATTTCTGTTCCCACCTTAATTGGGATGTCCACTTCTCCGTGAACCATCCTCTTAGAACCGTCGAAGGCTCTAACAATGATATTACCGGGCTTTAATGTCAAACCTTCACAGTCTAGCCTATCCAATACTTTATTTGGTAGGACATTTAGAGATGACCCGATATCGACCAGAACATGAGCAAGTGTGGTCCCTCTGCACTCTACCGAAACATGCAGCGCATCATTATGCTTTCTTCCCTTGGACGTTAGATCGACATCAGAAAAGCCCAAACCATTGTCGGCTGTAAGGCTAGCCACACACTCTTGAAACTGATCCGCAGAAGTTTCTTGAGGTACGTGCGCCATGTTCAGAAATTTGATCAAGGCTTTGGCATGAGCCTCGGAGCAAAGCAACAGAGCTAGCATGGAGATTTTTGAAGGGGTTTGCCCCAGCTGCTCTACGACATCATAACTGCTCTTCTTAATTATCTTTAGGATTTCCTCCATTTCCTTTTGAGTGGTCTCGGGGATAACCAAAGTTTGAGACCTCGTCCTGACGGGCGCTTCTTGGATCCCCTTACCTTTATCAGTAGTAACAGTGGAGGGTACAACTTCGGGAGTAACAATTTCTTCGCTCACTGGGCTTCGCATAGATATCTTGACCGGCACAGGAGCACTTGAGGGTATGAAGACTTCCCGTGGAGGAGCCATCTCCGGAGAGAAGATTCTTCCGCTACGAGTGATCTTACTCTTCCCCGCAATATTTCCAACATCAGGAGTTTCTTCATAGGAATTCTCTTCGGCCGATTCGATCTGCTTGACACCATGGTAGAAGATCTCTCCTCCATAATTCCACGGTATCGTCTTGTTGGACTTATATGGGATAGGCCCCGACATGGTAATCTTCAGCAGTACAAACTTTGGATCAGGTGTAATCTTAACAGGTTGTTTTGCAGGTCTCGGAAAGATAGTCGGAAATGGTGATTATAGGAATGTCATTGATTGGAGTAACAGGAGTAACATGAGTGATAGTAGCAGCAGGAGTTTTCTAAAATAGGATCTCTTGAGTATCCATCAAGCATTGAATGCCTGACTTCAACAGAAGACAGTCGGATTGCAAGGTTGAACAAAAGTAACAATCTTTTTTACAGCCCGGGAAAATCCCGGCTTTAAACAGATTCATCTTGATCATTGGCAACAAAGTCATTAAGTCATCAATAGTGGCAACATGAAACTCTTCCACAATAGAATGGACATTATGACCATGTTTTGGCATAGGAGCGGATATCACATTAGGTTTTTCGGGGGCATCAAACTCCACCTCCTTGGCATCTATCAAATATTGGATCTTGTTTTTAAGGGCCCAACAGTTGTTGGTGTCGTGCCCCACACTGTCCGAATGATATGCACATTTTGCATTTGAATGATAATAGGGAGAAGAGGTATTTGGGTTTTTCGGCGCTTCTTTCAAGTTGGTAAGGTTTAACTTTAAAAGATGAGGGAGGACCTGAGCCGGTGTCATATTGATCCGGGTGAATTGTCGTTGTGTCCTTTCTACCCTTTGCTGGTTAGCTCTGGGTTCACTGCTTCGAGGTTGGTCGGTTGAGGAGTTCTGAATAATCACAGCCCCCAGTGCTGGTCGGCGCTCTATTCTCCCTTGATTTCTCTGGGTGTGAACAGCAGAAACTTCCTTCTTGGCTGGGAAGGTCTTCTTGATAGTAGTGGAAGCGGAGGCATCCTTCTGAATTTTACCACTCTTAATGCCAGCTTCGACCCTTTCACCGGTCAGAATTAATTCGGTGAACCCTGCAGATGAGCTCCCGATCAAGTGATTGAAGAATGGACCTGACAGGGTCCCTAAAAACATGTCAACCACTTATGGGCATACTCCTTAAATCCCTCATTAGAGGCCATACCCATACTCTGTAGTTGAGTACGAGTAGGTGCTAAATCTGCGTTATATTGGTATTGTCGGTAGAAAGTAGCAGCCAAATCTTCCCAGTTATGAACATCAGATCTCTCAAGTTGATAGAACCAGTCCAATTGCGTACCCGACAAACTATCTTGAAAAAAGTGGACCCATAGATCCTTATTAGAAGAGTGAGGTTGGATCTTTCTGACATAGGACAACAGATGCATCTTTGGACAGGACAAACCATCATATTTAGCAAATGTAGGCACTTTGAACTTGGGAGGAATGACGATCCCAGCGACCAACCCTGGTTCTTTGAAATCCAGCCCAGGTACCCTTTGTAACTCCATGGCTGCTAACCGATCCTCAAGATTCTTATACTTATCGTCCACCGAAGGGTATTGCTGTTCGGAGTAATCTTCATCCTCTTCCTCTTCTTCTTCTTCATCTTCAGACTCGGAGGGCATTGCAACTCCCTTTCCTTTACCAACCCCTTCGTTAGACGTCGAGGGGAATTCCAGAACTCTCCTAGCCTGATTCTCAAATCTTCTTCCCACAATCTTTAACTGTCTAGATGCATGGCTAATAGGATTGTATGGAAAGAATGCTTGAAATTTAAAACGGTAGATCACCTAATATGAAAAGACTAAATAACTGGAAAAAGTTCACATGCACATATTCACTCCTAGGGTTTGCTTCACTCCGGTTGCCTTCGGTAAACAGTCATGAAGCATAGGAAATTTTAGTGGTCACCCTCCTGTCTAAAAGATCAAATGTCCCATTCGAATGTTGCCTCGAAAACGTTTCCTCGAAAAGATCTTAAGACTCTAGGGTTACTACTAAAGTTTTCTAACTATTGCTTTAGTGATTGTATTTGTCCCTTTCGAATGTCCCTTACAACTCCGACGATGGTGCTACCTACTCCTTAATAGTAGGATAGCACTGTCTAAAGAAAATAGAACGAACAATCTTTTTTCGAGTAGTAGAATCTTAAGTACTTGCTCAATAAAAACTTTTCACATAAACACCTTTCAAAAAAATTTTCAAAACAAACTTCGTCACATCCTTGAGGACTGATACAAGGGTTATCACGAAGTAAAACATTTTCAAGACAAACACACATACACAAGCAATTTTCAAAATGAGCAAGTACCTAAGAGCCCGTAGATAACTATGTATAGAAAGGGTGCTAACACCTTCCCTTTCTATAATCTACCCCCCGTACTCAGAATATCTCGAAAAAAGGTTTTTTTCTGTTCTTTTTCCTTTTCCATGATTGGATGAAATAAAAGTCGGTGGCGACTCTTGCTTACCACGACATTTTGCGAACAAAAAATGCAAAATGCAAACCAGTAAAAACAGTCGGTTCTGCCACCGTATCACACCATCCCTTCGTCTAAATGAAGTAAGAACCTAGAATCTCTTTGTACAAAATTAGGGTTTCCTATTAGATTCCCTTCCTTAGGATAAAAACTAGTAGTGGCGACTCGATTTAAAATCCAGTTACAACAACTGGCGAATCTGCTGGAGACTTAACCCTAGGTTTAAAAGCCTTGTCTTTTCGTTTTTGGGTTTTTTATATACTTGTTTATTCATTTTATTCATTTATTTATCTATTGTTATTTTTATCATATTATTATATCTGAGGTGAGATTTAAAATTTTCAAAAAAATTAAAAAAAAACTCTTAGAAATAAGGTTCGTTTATTAGCCAAGGGGATACATCAGCCCTATGAGTTTATGAGACGACTTCACCTAGAGTCGGTGGAATTCCACGAAAGGAATATGTCTCAAGATATATCCTCTAGGGAAATAGGACTTTGGAATGAAACCTATGACTCTTTGTACAACCTTTAAACCAAAATCTCATGACGAGACCTTTCATGACCTAGAGACAAAAGTTTCAGACTATAAAGAGGCTCCACTTAAGGGAGGCTCTTGTGCCTTTCCCTTTGGTGTTATTCATAATACCCTTAAGGAAACCACCTTATGGGAGGGTAGAATACCCGTAGGCCAAAACTAGAAGCCTACCTTCTAAGGACACCTTTCATAAAATCCCGTCACTAAGCCCTACATTCATGCATCCATACATTTCTACATTTCATATATTCATTACCCTCTATTTATTTTGTTTGTCTTATTCACAGGGTTAAAAAAGTAATAATTAAAGGTTTTGGTGAAGTGTCCTAAAGATGAATACCTAAGGAAACAACTTATCTATCAAGCCAGATATGACAAAGATAATAATCATCACGGAGAAACAGCTAGAAAGAGTTGTGAAGATATTAGTGCTTCCAATAGTTTCTTTTTGGTTCGAATATTTTTCAATATCTGAAATGTATTCCCTTTCAAGGATGATTATTATTAATAAAAGTATTTTTTGTTTCCATATTCAAACTGCATATTTATTTTTCGGATACTCACTAATAAAGAGCAAAATATAAAAAATATAAAAAAAATATATCCAAGTAAATAAGACATTCGAAACAAAAATCTTAGCATATTCATGCATATTCATACGCATGCATGAATTCACAAACATCTGCATTTCATACAAAAAAACTCATTTTGTCAAAATTCTCCAGTTAAACCATTGGTAGAAGAAAAGCAACACCTCTCCGACCATCTTACCAAACAAGAGCTCATCAAATGAGAGTGATGGAACAAATTAAGGAGAATCAAGAAGAGTTCAAAAAGGATTTGGAGTAGGTCAAAAGTAACATCGACTTAATGAGAGGAGATATGAGCCAAGTTCTTCTAGCCTTGAAGAACATCAAAGACAGACAAGAGCAAATCCCTAGGGTAACCTTTGAGGAAATAGCCCAGACTATTAGTGCATCAAGCGGTCACCAACCGAGAAGAGAACCTGAGGCAGGACCTCAAAAATATTCCATGGCTCAACAAGAAACAAGACAAATTGATATCGAGGGGTTTGTCCCACCTCCATCGAAAGCAGGGGCATCTCATACTTTGCAAATCCCTGTCAATAACGCAGATAACTACTTAGACTTGTAGTATGTAGACCACGACTTAGAGGATGTCAATCAAGCGCCTCAAAGAATAACTTATACTCATGCTACTGAGAATCCCTTGATGCTCGATTAGTACAAAGCTTTAGAGGAAAGGTTGAAATTTGTGGAGGGTTACAATGCTTTCGATGTCCATGCTCTTGAAATGGGTTTAGTTCCAAATATCGTGATCCCGCTGAAATTCAAAGTACATAACTTTGGAAAATACAAGGGGTTTACCTGCCCAAGGAACCATCTCCGCATGTACTACAGGAAGATGCATGCCTATGCTCATAACCAGAAGCTGATGATTCATTGTTTTCAAGACAATTTAAGTGGGGTGTCCTTAGATTGGTACATGCATTTGGAATGGGTTCATGTTCAAACATGGGCAGATTTTGCTAATGCCTTCCTAAAATAATACAAATATAACTTGGACATGGCACCTACCCACTTGCAACTCCAGAACCTGTCTCAGAAGAAAGAGGAGTCCTTCAAGGAATACGCCCAAAGGTGGAGAGAAATGGCATCCCGTGTACAACCACCACTTATGGAAAAAGAACTAGTTGATATATTCATGGGAACTTTGCAAGGGATATACTATGAAAAGATGGTAGGAAGCGTCTAGTCCAGATTTTTTGATTTGGTAACCATTGGTGAAAAGATTGAAGTAGGTGTGAAAATTGGAAAGATACAAGGGCATCATCCAATACCCCTTATAATTCAAAAAGACATGTTCCTAACTTCTCGAAAAAGAAGGAAGGAGAAGTCAATACGGTAGCATCACATCTAAGGGCACAACTGCCATTGGTGATTCCACGAGAACAAAAACAGAACAGGTTTGAGAGGCCTCTAAGAAAATTTGATCCTCTCCCCATGCTGCACAGTCAATTATTACAACATTTAGTGAAAGCATCTTTCGTGGAGCTCAAACATCTAGCTCCTCCAGTTGGGGCACCCCGACTGAGGTATGATGCCAATGCCAGGTGCGAATATCATGCAACTTCTCCAGGGCGCACCATAGAAAAATGTTGGGCCTTCAGGCATAAAGTTCAAGATTTGTTAGATGCCCAAGATATCACCTTTGATAAACTGAATATCAAGTCAAACCCCATGCCTCCACATGGCGGACCAGCAATAAACACAATAGAATTAGTCACTGACCTTAGGGTGGCCAGAAGAGTAAAGGCCCCAATAAATTTCTTGAAAGAATATCTGTTGGAGTGTGGGTTCCTTTTGGAACATAATGAACCTTTTGAGAAGACATTGCAAAAATTAGTGGATCAGGGGATAGTCCAATTCAGATTACACTCTAAAGAAGACTATGTAGCCACACCATTTCAAGTATTAGAGGTTGCCTCAATGGTAACCCTACCAGTAGAAAAGATCAAGAAACCTACTGTGACTTCGTGGAGAGATTTACAAATAGCAGTGGAAAGTGGTGCCTCAAAGGGTTGGGGAAAGCTCCCAGAAATACCTGAGAAAAATAATCGCTTTGGTTTGGGTTATGAATTATCAAAGGCTGCTATGAAGGGTAAAGCACGGTTTCCTCCTATCCAGGAGACCTTCATCAACAGAGGAGTAGAGCATGGCAGACATGTGGAAATGATATCTAACAGAGACAACATCAAAAGGGCATCTGATTTCATCCACAAATGCGCCTCAAGCGAAGAACTAAAGAATTGGAAAGCTGTGGAAATTCCGGAAATCATTTTCTTTCCAAAATAATTTTTCTTGTTTTTGAAAAAAACTATGTCAAGCCTAAGGCATAGGGGTTGCTTGTAAGGGTCCCCATTTTGTCTCGGATATTATTCACGATTAATAAAAGTTATATTTCGCATTCAATTAAGATCCCTGTTTTTATCTTGCATTTATCTCTTACATTTAAAAATGGCAGTACTTTTTCTTATGCATTTTCCAAATTCACATACTAAAAGTTGCAACAAAACATGAGAAATATGCAGACCCATGCCCAAAAGAACCAGTAATGTTACTGCCGCTATTCGATATAATTTTGATGCATCCATCAACCAAGCTGAAGAAGAAGTAGATGAAGATCTTGAACTCTCCAAAGAATTGGCGAGGGAAATAGAGGGAAAAATTAACAGTATACAACCGTACCAAGAACTTATTGAGACCATTAACCTCGACACAAAGGAAGATCCAAAAGAGATCAAGCTAGGGGAAACATTAGAGAAAAGCGTCAAAGAAAGGTTGATCAAGTTGTTACATGAGTATGTGGATATATTTACCCGGTCTTACAGAGATATGCCAGGATTTGATATAGACATTATGGTGCACATGTGATAAGTGGTTTTTACACATGAATTATGCATTTATTTCAGTCATTATTTATTTTAATTGACTGGTGTTTTATTGCATTTTACCGTATTTTATGATGTGGTTTGGTATTTTAGTGTTTTCAGGTTTAAAATAATAAAACAGGATAAATCGGGGCAAAAAAGTGCAGAATTCAGAAGTTCAGAAAGAAGTGCTTCAAGAGCCCTGACACGGTCCGTGTCACCTGACACGGGCCGTGCCAGGGGGAGAATTTGAAAAAAAAAATGAAGATTGGAGCAAGGCAGAAGGCGACACAAGCGCCTGTATCAACACGACACGGCCCGTGTCAAGTCAGCTGAAGCGTGCGTTTTTAGAGGAAGGATCACAGGCGCTGGCACGGGTGCCTGTGTCACATGACACGGCCCATATCAATTCAGCTGGGCCAAAAGGTTGAAAAGAGAAGATTACATACACTGCCATGGGTGCCTGTGTCCGGTGACACGACCCGTGTCAGCCTAGGCACTTAACATTCCAATTTTGAGATTTTGCTGTATTCTTGGATCATTAAGGGTACTTTGGACATTTTGTATTGCTGAAGGCTGACCTAACGCTATAAAAACATGTTTGTGAGAAAAAGAAAGGGACTTTTGACATGAGAATAATTTCACGATAGAAGATTGAAGTCTATGCAAGTTTTGGGAGAACGAAGACTTTTCATGAGTGGAAGCAATTGAAGATCAGAGTTCACCATCAATTTGTGTAATGTCTATCTTTATTTTTATTGAAATCTCTTTGAATATTATGTGTGACTAAACCCCCCAATGAGAGGGGGTGTCCCCGATTTGAAAATGTATTGACTATGAATTATTGACTATTAATACATTAGTTTCTTTTCAATTTAGTCGTTCAAGGTTTATAATGCTTTCCTAATCGAATCAATTAGGATTGATTTACGGTTAACAACTAGCTGAACTGTGATTGTTTAGGTTTTTGTACGACTAGGCTATAGTAGGTATCACCTAGGACTAGGGACACCCTATATTCATCAGATTTAACCCTTGATAAGATAAAGGCTGGACTCCATCAAATATTTCTAAGGACTTAGGATTTAGGATGGATGGTTAAAGGTTTTCTCTCTAAGGACTTAGGGGAAAATAATCTAAAGGTCCGGTCGTAAAAGGTAATGAACTTGTAAAAAATATCAATAGTGAAGGTCATTACAGGGAAAACCATACACTCACCCCTAACATAGTATTCATACTAGTAAAAAAGTCATTATTTACCTTCGCATATTTTTAATTATTGTTAAGTATAATTACCAAACCAAAACCCCACATTGAGTTTTGTTTAATTGAACCTCGCATTAAACTCGGTAATTCTGTACAGTCCTTGAGATCGAAATTCAGGGAATTTTCAATGTTATTACAAGAGGAAAAATAGTACACTTGCTATTTTTCGGATCAAGTTTTTGGCGCCGTTGTCGGGGAATTTATAATCATTGAGTTTAATTTGAGTTCAAATTAAAATTTTGTTGCTCTGGAACTAAAATTTCTTTTTTATAATTTCCATATTTTTTTTATTACTGATTTTTCCTAACCTTTGCATACGAGGAAAGTCCTCAGCTGAATTTCTATTTGAAGCATAAATAGAAAGAACGTTTAACGCATGACGCAGGAAAGCTCGGTTAGTTAGACAGGATTCAAGAGGTTCATCAAATCATTCCAGTTCAGAGTCTGAAGAGGAAAAACCAATGGCTGAAGACCCACCACCACCTGAGAGACTTATTGGGGATTATGGAGGATCCAATGCTCCAGCAGGTCGATTCACTATTGTGAATCAACCGGTCAATGTTGCATATTTTCAACTGTATCCTTCAACTATCCTCCATCTCGAGAACATATATTTCACTGGAAAGATCAATGAAGATGCCAATAAGCATTTGCACATATTTCTCACCATGAGCACTACTATAAAGATTGAGGAGCACTCTGAAGAATCCAATAAATTAAGGATGTACCCGTTCACGCTATCTGAATATGCTGAAGAGTGGTTTTACTCATTGCCTGCTGGAAGTATCACCACTTGGGAACATATGGAGAAGACTTTTCTTGATGAATACTTTCCTGCTGCTGTTTAAATTCGCAAAAAATATGAAATTATGAATTTTAAGTAGAAAGAAGGAGAGTCACTAGGTGATGCTTACAAGAGGTTCAAGAGGCTACTGGTATCCTGTCCAATGCACAACATGAGTCAAACTGAGAAAATCCAAATGTTTGTAAATGGCCTCCAAATGAAAATAAAGCAGCTTATTGATACAGCAGTCGGTGGCTCAGCCAACTTTGCAACAGCCACTGGTGTGAAGAAAATTATTGAAGCAATTGCTGCAAATAAGCATATGGAGCTATATGAAAGAGTTGTAAGAAAACCAGGGAGAGTGATTGATTTGAAGTTGGAAATTAATAAGAAACTGAAAATTAAAGAAGCCATTGCTGCAAAAGTAGAGAAAAAGCTGAAAGCAATGAACATGGGTACTCAACAGGTAGCTCAGGTTCAACAGGTACATAAGGTAGCTTATGAAATTTGCAGTGGACCGCACAGTACTGTGCATTTTCTTGCAACACCACAAAAAATTGAGGGGATAAAGTTCTTGTAGGAAAAATAACCCATATTCTAACACCTATAATCTTGGGTGGAAGAATCATCCTGATTTCTCCTGGAAAGATCAACAACAACAAGCTCCTCAAAAGGTAGAATGGGAGGTGGCTATTGAAAATATGGCTGCCCAGACCTCTCAATTTCAAGAAGAGACAAGGAGTAATCATATAAATACCACAGTTGCAATAAAAAAATTTGGAAGTTCAAATGGGGCAGATTTTACAACAGGTAGTTCTGCGAGCACAAGAAAAATCAGAAAAGTCATGAGAATATGAATGCTGTCAAAATAAGGAGTGAGAAAGTCGCTAGAGAAAAAGAAGATAAGGTGAGGTTTGATGACAATATCATATAAGTAGACCTGGAAGTGAGAGAGAACAAGAAAAAAAAGGAAGAATTGGCATCACCTGTAACCCCAGTTGAAGAGAAGACTAAACCAGAAATTAAGTTGTCGTATCCATCTCGAGTGGTAAAGAAGGACACAAAAGAAAAAGATTTTGAGAAATTTGTCAAAAATTTCAAAAAGATAGAAATTTACATACCATTCTTTGAAGCACTCGAGAAAATGCCATTGTACCAAAAATTCATGAAGGAAGTACTTTCAAAAAGAAATCAACAGAAGATGGACAAATACCCATTGATGAGAAGTTGTGTAAAATTGCACCCAAGAGAAAAATACCTGTCAAGCAGAGGGATCCAGGGTCAGTTGCAATACCATGCACAATAAAAGATAGAGCTTTCAAGAGGGTTCTAGTTGATTCTGGATCTAGTATGAGTTTAATGCCATTATCAATTTTCAAGAAGCTCGGTATTGAGAAGATAAGCGGGAGTGGAATAAAATTTAAATTTGCGGATCACACCATCAAGCAGTCATATGGGATAGCTGAAGATGTATTAGTGGAAATTGACAATTTTGTTTTCCCAGTTGATTTTTAGATCATGGACATACCTGAAGATGAAGAGACTCTTATCATTCTTGGTCGACCGTTTATGCTGACTAGTCGATGCAATTTTGATATCGAGACAGGTAATCTAACCCTAAAATAATTTGATGAGGATATAACCTTGAAGGTGTTAAAAATCAGGAAGCAATGTGTAGATGGAAAGGATAAATATTCGGTCGGAATGATCAAAAGAGAAGGAGAAGGCAACAGTTCAAAATCACAACCAGAAGAAGTCTTAGGAAAAATCTCTCAGGTGGCATCAATAAAAATTCATAATTGCAGTCAACAAGGAAAGAAGAGAAAAAAGAAGGATCACCAAGCTGAAAAGATGGAAGTTGGAAGTGGCTGGAAGCACAAATGGGTTGAGACTTTTGATCTGAATGAGATCTGGATTGCAGATGAAACAAGCAACAAGGTGTGGAAGAGGAAGTACCCCCATAAGGGGATAACCCGTCGAGCCATGCGACGTTAAATGCATCGCTTTGTGGGAGGAAACCCACGCTTTTAATAACTTAGTTTTTCTTTTTGTTTTATTTATAGGTAATAAAAAGGGAGTCTTACTGGTGAGAGCTAAGAGGATGCAACATGTGTTGCACTACCATATGGGAGTCACCTTCTCGAGCTTGTTTCGAAACATTAGGGTCAATGTTTAGTTCAAGTTTGGGGGGGTTTATTGCTTTTCTTATTTTCGAATTATTTGTTAGTGCTCTGCAAATTGCTGTGTAAATCCATGAGTTGAAGTCCTCCAAGTAGGCCGAAGTTTTTTTGAGTCTCATAGAGTTCGGGAATAGTATATAGAGACAAAGGGATGGTTGTTCGAGGGTGGGGAGTTTAAAATAACATGACAGGGATACAAGTCTAACGTGTATATTTGTACCATAGTGCTTGAATCCTAAGAAGTACTCCTGAAGTAGTTCATCCTCATACTCTGGCATAACATAGATTCATATGCATGTATGATTGAAGGAGAAAGAAATAAATTGGAACCGAATGATGAAAAGGCGGTAAAAGGCAACTGGATCGCTAAGTTGGGTAGCCCTCACCAGGTTATTCAGCCCAAAAGGGGTTGATCCCCAAACGTCGTCCATAAAGGACAATATATAAAATGAAAAGTTTTGAAAATTTCATCTGAATTTATAAAGGAGAAAAAGCTCTTATTTAGTGCTTGAGCAAAAATCTCTCTTGATAAGTCTTGTGCGTGTGACGATCATCAATAATTATTATTGCCTTAATTTGACTGTTCAAATGATAAATGAGGAAAATTGGAAAAGAGACTTAAGTACAAAGCATGTTTAAAGAGGTATCTGAAGAGGAAAATCTAAATATTCTTAAAGAAACTCTTCGAGTCATATGATCATCGGACATACTTCTTTTTGATCAATTTGAACGAATGTCTCAAGTATGAGTAACAAGTTGCTATGATTTTCTTGAAGTTCTTGTAATGGTTGCTTGAGGTCAAACAAAAATTTAAGTTTGGGGGAGTTTGATCAATGGTTTTTACACAAGAATTATGCATTTATTTCAGTCATCATTTCTTTTAATTGACTGGTGTTTTATTGCATTTTACCGCATTTTATGTTATGGTTTGGTATTTTAGTGTTTTCAGGTTTAAAATAATAAAATAGGACAAATCAAGGCAGAAAAGTGCAAAATTTAGAAGTTCAGAAAGAAGTACTTCAGAAGCCCTGACACGGGCGGCCATGTCGCCTTACACGGGCCGTGTCAGGGGGAGAATTTGGAAAAAAATGAAGATTGGAGCAAGGCAGAAGGCGACACGGGCACCTGTGTCAACACGACATGGCCCGTGCCAAGTCAGCTGAAGCATGCGTTTTTGGAGGAAGGATCAATGCACTAATACGGGCGCCCGTGTCACACGAAACAACCCGTGTCATTTCAGTTGGGCCAAAAGGTTGAAAGGGGCAGATCACAGACGCTGACACGGGTGCCCGTGTTGGTGACACGACCCGTGTCAACCTCAACGCTTAACAATCCAATTTTGAGATTTTGCTGTATTATTGGATCATTAAGGGTACTTTGGACATTTTGTATTGCTAAAGGTTGACCTAACGCTATAAAAACCTGTTTGTGAGAAGAAAAAAGGGACTTTTGATGGGAGAATAATTTCACGATAGAAGATTGAATTTATGCAAGTTTTGGGAGAACGAAGACCTTTCATGAGCGGAAGCAATTAAAGATCAAAGTTCACCATCAATTTGTGTAATGTCTATCTTTATTTTTATTGAAATCTCTTTGAATATTATTTATGGATAAACCCCCTAATTCTAGGGGGTGTCCCTGATTTGAAAATGTATTGACTACGAATTATTGATTTTTAATACAATAGTTTCCTTTCAATTGAATCATTCAAGGTTTCTAATGCTTTCCTGACGGACTAATTTGGATTGATTTACGGTTAACAACCGGCTGAACCGTGGTTGTTAAGGTTTTTGTATGATTAGGCTATAGTAGATATCACCTAGGACTAGGGATACCCTATAGTCAACAGATTTAACCCTTGATAAGATAAAGGCTGGACTCCATCAGATATTTCTAAGGACTTAGGATTTAGGATGGATGGTTAAAGGTTTTCTCACTAAGGACCTAGGGGAAAATAATCTAAAGGGATGGTAGTTGAAGGTAATGAACTTGTAGAAGAGATTAACAGTGAAGGTCATTATAGGGAAAATCACACACTCACCCCTAGCATAGTATTCATACTAGTAAAAAAGTCATAATTTACCTTCGCATATTTTTAAGTACAATTACCAAACCAAAAACCCATATTGAGTTTTGTTTAATTGAACCTTACATTAAACTCGATAATTCTGTGCAGTCCTTGAGATCGACATTCGGGGAATTTTCCCTGTTATTACAAGAGGAAAAATAGTACACTTGCTATTTTTCGGGTCAACATGCTACCTCTACAGGAAGGTTGCACATTGGTTAGGTAGAAGCTCAGGAGAACCCGTTTAGACATGTCCAACAAGATTCGAGAAGAGGTCCTTAACAATTTGACGCAGGGTTCTTAAAAGTGGTAGATTATCCACCTTGGGTAGCTAACAACATGACAGTACCCAAGAAGGATGGTAAAGTGCACATGTGTGTGGTTTATCGGGATTTGAAAAAGCAAGTCCCAAAGACGATTTCCTGTTACCCCACATAGACATTTTGGTGGACAATACAACTCAAGCATCATTATTCTCATTCATGGGCGGTTTCTCAGGCTATATTCAAATCAAAATGGCACCCGAAGATATGGAAAAGACTACTTTCATGACACCTTGGGGAATTTACTGTTACAAAGTAATGCCATTCAGTTTGAAGAACCCAGGGGCAACCTATCAATGGACTATGGTCATACTATTCGATGATATGATTCACAAAGAGGTTAAGGTGTACGTAGATGATATGATTTCCAAATCCCATATGGAGGAGGATCACATCATACATTTACAAAAGTTATTCGATCGCTTGTGAAGGTTCAAACTAAGGTTGAATCCAAACAAGTGTACATTTGGTGTCAGATCATGCAAATTACTGGGTTTCATTGTAAGCCAACGTGGTATTGAAGTGGATCCCTACAAGATAAAATCCATACAAGAAATTACAGCTCTGAGGATAGAGAAAGAGTTTAGTGGTTTCTTAGGATGTTTGAACTACATTTCAAGGTTCATATCACACCTAAGTGCTACATGTGAACCTATATTCAAATTATTGTGAAAAGATCAGACTGTGGTATGGAACGATGATTGTCAAACAACCTTTGAGACAATAAAGCAATATTTACAAGAGCCACAAATCTTGATGCCACCATGTAATACGGTGGGAGAACTGACTTGGGTGTTTTGCGTTTTATCGTAAATGTTGCGGATAGCAAGAGTCGCCACCGACTTTTCTTTTATCTAATAAAGGAAAGGGTGAAAAGAACAGGAAGACCTTTTGAGAATTTTCTTGAGTTCAGGGGGTAGGTTTTGAAAAGGGAAGGTGTTAGCACCCTTCTCATCCGTAGTTATCTACGGGCTCTTAATTGCTAGCTCACTTTGAAATGATTTGTGTTTGTGTAATTTTGAAAATATTTTGAAAACACCCAAATTTGGATAACTTTTGCAATGATTCTTGCATCGTTGAGAATGTATACGAAGTTTTGGTTTTGAAAATATTTGTTGAAGAAGAGTGTTTGAAAGATGTTTTGAAGGTGCCAATGTAAGGCAATTTTGTAATGATTCTCGTATCATTGAGAATGTATACAAAATGTTTGTTTTGAAAGATGTTTGAAAGTGTGAGGTGTTTAATGGTTTTGTTTATGAGCAAGCAATTACGAGCAATCTACCTACTCAAAGAGTCTTTGTTCTTTTCCTCCTCCTTTAGATAATACTTCTTTACCGTTGGTTGGTAGAAATACTTAACATTGGATGTGAAGGATGGGTGTGGGTCATCGCACAGTCATAGAAAGAAACTTGTAAGATGTTTTAGCTATTGTCGTAAGGGACTAAGATCGTTTATTGAAGGCAAAAATTAAAGGGTCGTCGAGGGACTACGATCTCTTAATCGAGGGTCTTTGCTAAAACATCCCATGTTTGAGGGACATGACTTTTTTTATCCGAGATAACAAGTGTGGTTAACCCTAGAGGTGCATGTGTGCAAAGTGTTTGTTTTCATGTATTTTGTCTTGAATTAGGGTTCTCTAATGTTTGATTTTAGGTCTTGTCATACAAACCCTAATTACTAACAATAATAAGGAAAGTGATAAATTGTGGAATTTAAATGTCCTATGTTATTGCAATGCTTTGGTAATGGGGGTACAAGTTTGTGAATAGGGGGAGGAAAGCAATAAAGCCCTAATTATCTATTAAAAACCATATACATGAATAATAATTGTATGTACAAAGTGTAAAGATTAAGAAGAGATGGTTTTTAGGGTTTTTGATTGAAATTTTTTTAGAGATTAACCTAATTAAACTAATTAATTTAATTACAAGAAAAGTTAATTAATTTAACAAAACCTAAAATCTAAGTAAATTGAATTTTTAAGAAGAAAATAATACCTAAGTCTAAATAGTTTGTTTAGAAAATAATTTGAATATTAATAATAATTTAGAAAAAATATTTTAAAGTATAGAAAACAAGAAAAATCTAATTCTAAATATTAACAAAAGTGTTTAAAATAAAGTATTTTTAATTTAATTATTTTAAGGAAATATTTTTTTATATTTTTGGTTTAAATAAAAATAAATAAATAAATAAAGTATAGAAAAAAATATAAAGAATATAAAAAGTATTAGGCTGGGGGTTTAAAAAGTGAAATGGGGGTGAAAAAGAAAATGGGGTGCTAGGCCCAAAAGATAGTTTTTTGTTCAAGTCAGAAAATAAAACAAAATGGGCCTGGTTGTTGAAAAGTAGTTTGGGGTTGTGAAGAAGTAAAAATAAAAAGGAAAAGGCCCAGGTTAGGAGGCCCATACGCCTTATTTGTGATTAAGTGTTGCTGATTTCTTGAGGTGTATTATGGGCTGCTGTTGTACCCCAAAATTTTCCCTCCCATATTCTTCAAGATTTGCCAAGAGCATGCTTCAAAATCTCCCAAAGATTGCACAGTCCAATGGCCTCCTAACAGTTAAAAATTAGGGTTTTGGTTCTGGCAAAGAAATTGAGGTTTCCAAGGGTCCAATCAAGTCCCATATGCCCTTATACATTGTCAAGCATCCATATGCCAAGTTTCAAGACTCACAACACCAAATTGCACAGTCAAAAACCCTAATTGCTTCACAGTCAACTGCAGGGGCAAATGGTCATTTGACAGTCAAAAGTCAAAATTTTTTGTCAACATCTTATTTTGAAGCCACAAACATCATTTGATAAATTCTTGATCATGATTCTCAAGGCATGGCTCAAAAAGTCTCAAGATGCAAAAGTTTCTATTTTAGGACAGTTGAAAAAGTCAACTGTGACTTGACCAGGGCATAACTTCCACATGGTTTATCAGAAAAATTCCATCCAAAGCTCATTTTGAAGAGAATGACATTTTCCACAACTCCTCTTCACACTTCAAGTCCAAGAAATGCTCTCACAAAAAGTTATCAATCTCAACATTATAGGTCATTTTCAAAAGTCAACAAAAAGGCACTTTAAGTCAAAGACCATAACTTGAGATTGGTAAATAAAACTGACATGGGAATAAATGCATTGGTTAGAGGACTTCAAGACCTTTCCAAAATGTCCAAGAACATGATCAAAGCTTAAAAATTGAGCAAGATATGCCTTGTGGAAGTTGGGAAATATTTGGGAATTTTGAAAAGTCAACTTTGCTTCAAATGCCTCAAAATTGCTAATGGGCCTCAATTTCTTCCATGAATCATCACCCAAAGGCCATGCACGACCCATTGACTTTAAAGGGAGTTATTTTCTTATTTTTAATTAATTAATTGAATTTTTAATCCTATTTATTCATTTAATTAAAATTAATTATGAGAAAAATATTAAAACATGTTTTCCAAATCTTTTTGTGCAGCATATTCTCCCATTAAGACCTAAATATTTCGTGTACCACATCAAAGAGACCAAATCTTCCAAATAGGCAAGTTTTCATGGCAAAAAGGATTGAAAAAGATATGCAAAAATCAAAAATTCAAAAGCATTGAAACAATGGATCATGGGCTTATTTTTCTGACCTAATTCCTTCCACATATATGCACAAACATAAACCTAATGCTAAGAACAAGAAAGCTGCGCATAAGGCATAAAAACAAACTTGCATTTTTGACAAAAAAATTAAAAACTATTTTCATAGCTGCTTTGCGTTTCAAGGCCTAAGAGCCATTCCAAAAGCTTGCTTACACATCCAGGAAGAGATTGCAATCAAAAACATAGTCCCTGACCTCAAGAATTGGTAGAATGAAGTCTCCCTGTTCATAACTTTTTTCATATTCGTGTTTGAATTTGCATACATCTTTCATACGTTTTAAGCATTGATTTACACTAACATGAACTCTCTGAAGCTATTGATGTCTTTTAATTGAGTTAATATTGCCTGTATGAGAAGTTGCCATGAACGTAGGTTAGGGTTTCAGAAGCTTCAATTTGGGGCTTTGCATATATGGAAAAATCAGGCCATGAAACCTACACCATTGAAACCAGGATGTCCAGATGAATTGAATCCATACCTCGCGCTCAATTTATGATCACGCATGCTCTAATCATTATTTTGCAGGTTTGAGTTTAGTGGGGGTTTAAAACCCCCGCTATCTATTCATTATTTTCAGTCAAAGCGAAGAAGAAGACCGGGTGTCATCACGTGGTTGGTTGATTCAAAAATCTGGCGCGTTTTCTTATTTTCATATCATTAACCTTTGTTTCTTATTATAATATTTAATGTCCAATATTATTACAAACGCGTTGAATGGCATAGTGGTTGGGAACGTGATTGGTAAGCCTTGGGACCTGGGTTCGATTCCCAGGTCCCCTTGTATATTTCATAATTTTTTCTCTAACCTGTTCCTATGCAGCGTGCCCTTCAGTGGTCCATCAAACGCCCAACGCCTGGGCCTGCCACATGTCCCCAGGGATCAATCCAAAGGCCAAGATGTGGAGACCATCATGCACACTAGTCAACCATGCCATACGCAAACGCTGAAAGTCAAAATGGGCTTGGGATCAGTGGGCCAAACTGCTTGCAAAAACCTCCAAATTGGCCAGACACCCCCTGCTGTTTGTATTCTTCCTTCTAATTTTCTTCTTTTCCTTTTAATTCTTTTTAATTTGTTTTATTGTTTTAATTAATTCCACAAAATAATTTTTATAAAATAAAAATCAGAAATCAAAAAGAATAAAATATGCTTTTATTTAATATTTAAGTCACTAATTTTTGTAAATAAATCTTTTAATAAATAAATTTAGTAAAATTAGGTTTTATTTTAATCTTTTTTCTTAAATAAACTAAAAAACATAAAAATTAGGTTTTAGCATCTTTTCTTTCTTTTTCTTAATAAATAATTCCTTCTCATTCTCATTATTATTAATTATTAATTAATTTTGTAAATAAACTTGTAATTAGATAATTAGTATAAATTAGGTTAAAACTTTAATCTTTTCTTTAACAATTAAAAACATGTAGAATTAGGGTTCCTTTTCCTTTTAATTTTCTTTATTTTTATAAATACAAAAACATCAAAAATAACTTCTTTTCCTTATTTAGTAATTTAATTAATTTGTAACTTCAATTTAATTTCTTTAAAGGGTCCAACGCCCTCACACATTCTATTACAATTTCTTTTCGCACGTTTATCTTTATTTCTTTTTTAAATATAATGTATTTGCCAAAGCTTTGTAATAGTAATTAGAACATTTACTTTCCGCACTTTTATTCAAAATGGGATCTTTGTTAATTTGGCGATGTATAGACCCGCGCCTTGTAATAGCGTAGGACTTTTATTTTCCGTATTTTAATTTCCGCACCTTTAAACTGTTAATCACATGAAAGAATGTATGCCCAAATAAAATCAAAGAGTAGCTCACCCAATGCATGACAAGATAAAATATAACTGAAAATGACACGCAATTCACACACCACTCCTAGGGTACGCCTCACTGTTGCCTTGCCCCTCGAAACGTGGTCGTTGAGTATAGGACATCTTAGTGAGTCCTATGTCCATTGATCTAGTTGCCTCGAAACAAGTTGCCTCGAAACGGTTGCCTCAGAATAGTTGCCTCGGAATAAAAAGATCAATGGCATAGGGGTAGCTTCTAAGGTGTCCTACTGTTGCTCTGGTGACCACACTGTCCCTAAACTCGAATTGACCTGAATACCTCCAACGGTGGTGCTACCTACCTCTCAATGGTGGGATGGCACTACCTTAAGGACATTTACACAGCATAATTCCTTAGGGTAGGTAGATGACTCGTAGATACTTGCTCTAATTCAAAACAAATCAAAAACTCTTTTCACACCGACACTTTTCAAAAAGCTTTCAAAACAACTTTTCAAACACTCTTGAGGACTGATACAAGAGTCGATCTGAAACTTTCAAAGAAACTTTTTTTCAAACCCACTCACCTTGAAAAGCAAACAAACATTTTGAAAACACAAATGAGCAAGTATCTAAGAGCCCATGGATAACCATGGATAGAAAGGGTGCTAACACCTTCCCTTTCTATAAATCTACCTCCCGAACCGAGAGCAATCTCATAAGGAATTTTTCTGTGCTTTTATCCTGTCCATGTTGGAGAAAATAAAAGACGGTGGCGACTCTTGCTTCCGTGACATTTCGCGAACCAACGTTAAACAGTCAGTTCCAGATCCACCGATCACAGAACTGGCGACTCTGCTGGGGAAATACTTAAAGTGAGGTGTACCTTAGGATAGTTCATAACTGTGTTTTCAATTGCTTTGACTTGTTTGCTTTATTATTGTGGGACTGTCTTGGGAGTTCTATAGATCCTAACCCGGATCTGGGGATACCTTCTTAGAAAGTAGCAACAAGGCTGTGAGGGAACTGTGCGGGGTATACCGACATGGTTGAAATAGTTTGCTACGTTGATGTGGCACTTTGGTGTGTACCGGTAACCCTTGAGTTCAGTCAAGGAGAGTACGGGGCCTCCGCGTGGTGTCGTGAAGCATCAACTGACCTTAGGAACCTTAATTGAACTATCTTGGCCTCTTTAGGGTAGTGAGATAACTGACTTTGGTGCAGTCCGAGGTTGGTTGATACTCGATACTACACTCAATTGAGGGTTGCTTTCCTGGAATATTTTGGTCGCCAGTTCAGTGGCTAAATTTAAACGATGAACAATGAAAGCAATCCAGTGATATTGGGACCCTTAGAACCCGGTTACTTCTGATAAGACAGGTTGAGCCCCACCAACTTCAAGAGGGTAATACCCAGACCCCATGCAGGCCTAAACTCTAAGGGCTTGTCTTGTGTGACTTGTGTGCCTTACCATGTTTGCCTTTGTAAATATTTGTGGTGTGTTTAATCATAGCATCATGACATCATACAGCATCATATGCATTCACTAACCATTTCAGGGGTTCAAATCTTCATCTTTGTTCTTGTTTTGTAGGACATGGAAACTGTTCGCAGAAAGACAATTCAGATCAGCCTCGTAAGGATCCCTCCTCAGCTTAAGGAGCTTATATCCAGGATTCCCGAGAGCTCTTCATTCAGTGAAAGACATGGAAGACTCATCAGCTTGGTCAATACCAACATTGAGGAAGATATGATAAAGGTCCTGTTCCAGTTCTTTGACCCTCTGCATCACTGTTTCACTTTCCTGGATTACCAACTGGTACCTACATTGGAAGAGTTCTTCCGGCTTCTGAAGATCCCTATCCTTGATCAACTACCCTACAACGGTACGGAAAAGGAACCCAAGCTTGAAGAGATTGCTAAAGCCTTACACCTACAACCATCTGACCTCAAGGGACATTGGGAAGTTAGAAGTGGTATCAAAGGGTTCTTAGCCAGGTTTCTGTTTGAGAAGGCCCAAGAATGGTGGAACTCCCTTGACCTACAAGCTTTTGAAGAAGTTGTGGCACTCCTTGTCTATGGTTTGGTGTTGTTCCCTAATCCAAATCAGCTTATAGATATCAGTGCTGTCCAGATCTTCATGTCCGGGAATCCTATACCTACGTTGCTTGGGGACATCCTTCACTCATGTTACACTCGAACCATGAGAAAAAGAGGTGTTCTTATGTGCTGCACTCCTCTCCTGGGAAGGTGGTTTATTTCGCACCTTCCGCAATCAGTTTTGAAGAACGAGCGGGGTTTGAGATGGTCACAACGATTGATGACTCTTACGCATGCTGATATACATTGGTGCTCTCGGTCCAGAGAGGATGTCACTATCATTAATCGTTGCGGGGAGTACCCTAATGTTCCTTTACTTGGAATCAGGGGAGGTATTACTTACAACCCGTGCCTGGATTTGAGACAGTTTGGTTATGCTCGGAGGGACGGCCCTCATGGCATGTTAATTCCTGACATAGTTTTTGACTTCGACAATGATGCGCAAGGACTTCGCCAGAGATTTATCAGAGCTTGGAGGATGCCAAGTAGGATAGACAGCAAGACCATGGGGCACAGGAACTCCATCCCGTTGGAGCCTTATCTCAAGTGGGTACGAGCCCGCTCCCAGAAGTTAGTGATGCCTTATCCTCATGTTCTCCTCGTGATCAAAGAGCCAGTCTTGGAAGGAGAGGTGTCCTACACCATTCAACATCCTGACATGCCCACGACCTGCGAAGAGATGCAGAAGAGCTGGATCCAGCTTAAGGAAGAACGGAATTCTCTTGAGACCAGTCTACATGCTAGTGAAAAGAAGGTCTTGGAGCTCACCCGCCTACTGCACGAGGAGAGGAATCTCAACACTTACATAGCTCCAAAGAGGATGCGTAGTGTCTTCTGGGATTGATTTTCTTTTGTAATATTTTGCCCATGAGGCTTTGATGTACCAAACAATTATTTCCTTAATGATAACGTGTGTTCCTTTTTGTCTACAACAAATTTGAATTTTCGAACCCTTGAATGCATTGCATAAACACATATCATTTATCATGTGCATAGCAGGTACTCTTCTTTTCAGGTTGCTTACCGTTCTTTGCTGTTTATTTCAGCATCATGAACCCTGAATCATCTACCGAGCTGTCTATCAAGGCCCTTCAGGCGCAGAACGCACAATTTCAGGAGCTGATCATGGGTTTGGCTCAAGGTCAAGAAGAGCTGAAGGCTTTGCTCCTGAAGAAGGAGAAGAAGAAGAAGAGAACTGTTCTTTTCAACTCGGGCCGGAGGTTCGGTAACACTCTGCAGAATGAGGAAGCTGGTTCTTCTGTAGGCAAAGACAGTCCCCAGGGGGGAAGGGCTCCAAGTCCGGTGGTCTCTGACAACGAGACTGACTTTAATGAGGAACAGTATCCTCCAGCCGAAGACCGGTACAAGCAGTTGGAAGACCGTCTGAACGCCATGGAGATCCAACAAGTGCCTGGTTTGGATTTCGGAGACTTGGGTTTATCTTCTGGTGTGATCATCCCTCACAAGTTTAAAGCACCATCTTTAACCAAGTATGACGGGGCGTCTTTCCCTAAGCTACACCTCAGATCTTATGTGCGGAAGATTCAGCCGTACACTGTGGATAAGAATTTGTGGATCCACTTCTTCCAGGAGAGTCTTTCAGGGACTCATCTCGAATGGTTTTATCAGCTGGATGGAACCAAAGTTCGTAACTGGGAGGAGTTGGCTACTACTTTTTACAAGCAGTATCAATATAATGCCGACCTTGCTCCTACACGTACCCAACTCCAGGGTATGTCGCTAGGATCAGGAGAAGGTTTTAAAGAGTATGCGCAGAAGTGGAGGGACCTGGCTGGCAGGGTGCAGCCTCCGTTAACAGACCGTGAATTGGTAGATATGTTCTTGGGGACCCTATCCGGGCCATTCTTCAATCATCTTATCGGCAATTCATCTGCAGGGTTCACTGACCTCATTCTGACTGGGGAAAGGATAGAGGCTGGTATGAAGTCAGGAAAGATTCAGAAGGGTGCATCTTCAAGTTCTGAGAAGAAACCTTTTAAGAAGGAGGCCAGCGCTGTGTATGGGCCTAGAAGGCAAGATAAACCAGAGCGCCGCCAATCTGTCAACGCGGTGGTGATTGCTAAGCCTGCTGCCGCTCCTCGGCAAACTAATCAACCCAGGGCTGAAAGGCCTAGAAGAGAATTTACCCGGCTGAGTATGACCTTGTCACAAATCTTGCCGCAGCTGCTATCAACCAACTTGGTGACTGTCAGGGAGGCCCCGAAGGTTGTGAATACTGCCTCTCCTAAGTATAATCCAAATGACCATTGTGCTTATCACTCCGATAGCCCGGGGCATTCTACTGATGACTGCTGGGCCCTGAGGAATAAGGTGCAGGACCTTATTGATGCGAAGGAGATACAATTTGAGACGCCTGAGAGACCAAATGTTGTGACTGCTCCTATGCCCCAGCATGGAGTAAATGCCGTTGATGAAGACTTGTATGCCGTTTCTATGAATGATGTAGCTACCCCTTTGATGACTGTTAAGAGGAACCTACTGCTGGCCGGTTTATTTCCGGGTTACAGCAAGGGTTGCCTTTTGTGTGCTGTTACCCCTACTGGTTGTCCGTTGCTGAAGTTAGGCATCCAAAGCCTGATGGATAGCAAGGAGATTCTGTTCAAGAAGACCGCTGTTTCGTTTATTCCTGTGGAAGAAGTATCTGTCGTTACAATTTTCAACAATCCAATCAAGGCTCCCCCGAGGAAGCCAGTTAAAATCATGACTGTCGCACCCATTGTTATTACTGTTCCGGGACCCCTCCCCTATGAATTTGATAAGGCTAACCCATGTCACTATGGGGCAGATGTATATGTACTTAGAATCAAGCAAGAGTTCAATACCGGTACCAGCATCAGCAATATCACCAGTCCAGCCAAAGTAACCCGCAGTGGCAAGCTCTTCTCGCCTGACATTGCGCCACCAGCTATCCGAAGACCTCTCATAATAACGCCTGCAAGTGCGCCTGTTTCCACTTCTGATCAAGTTGTTTCCCCTGCTGCCGAGTCATCTAATGCTCGGGGCAAAGGGATTGATGATGAGCCTGCCCGGATGGAGGCACCAAAGTCTGTGAATGTTGAAGCCTCCCAGCAAGAGATGTAGGAAATTCTGAAAATAATCAAGAAGAGCGACTTCAATGTCGTTGAACAGCTGGGGAATACCCCCTCCAAGATCTCTATTCTCTCATTGCTGCTATGCTCAGAGGCCCATGCTAAGGCCATGATTTCATTTCTAAAGAAGGCCCATGTGCCACAAGAGACCTCTGCGGATCAATTCACTGATTGCGTAGCCAATTTGACAGCTGACAATGGTTTGGGTTTCTCGGATGCTGACCTTACCGCCAAGGGAAAGAACCACAATGATGCCCTGCATGTCTCTATAGAATGCAGGGTCACTACTCTGGCGCACGTGTTGGTAGACACCGGTTCTTCCCTGAATGTGTTGCCCAAAAAGGCCTTAGACCGGTTGGATTGTGAAGGCCTGGAATTGAAACCTAGCAACATCATTGTTCGAGCCTTTGACGGATCGAAGAGGATGGTTCATGGAGAGGTAGACATTCCTATTCGTGTGGGTTCTCAAGTTTTCGACTCAACTTTCTATGTGATGGATATTCGTCCATCTTATTCCTGTTTGCTGGGTCGACCTTGGATTCATAAAGCTGGGGCAGTGACCTCCACTCTCCACCAAAAGCTCAAGTATCCCGTCAAAGGGAAGATTGTCACTGTGCAGGGGGAGGAAGAATATATGGTGAGTCATCTGAATTCCTTCCGGTATATCGAGATGGACGGGGAGTTTATTGAAACCCCCTTTCAGCATTTTGAAGAGGTACCTCCAACATTGGCAGCAGCGGAAGCAGTAACTGAAGAGAGCTTTCCTTTGAAGATGGCTTCCTTGAAGGACGCCCGGGCTGTAATCGAGAAAGGTGAATGTGCTAACTAGGGCAGGCTCCCTGATTTCACTCCTAAAACTGACAAGTTCGGACTGGGTTTTACTGCAGAGGCTCAGAGGGCTGTGCGCAAAGCTAGGATTGGAAGACCTCCTGTGCTCATCACCAATCCAGGAGTGAATGCTATTGGGGATGAAGACGAAGTGGAAGAATCAGAGTTCGATAGCTGGATCTACCCGACGACTGACGGTGGATTGAACAATTGGACCGCAAAAGATCATACACCTGTTACTTTTGTTACGCAGTAATGAATTCCTTTGTTTTTGTTATTTGTTATAAACAATGAATTGAAACTTTATGGCCCGGTGTCTTACCCGGGGCACCGTTGGCTTCATTTGTGAGGGCTTATAACTGTCATTTCCATATATCATGAATAAAGATCTTGGACGTTTTTTCGCATTTCAAATCTTGTGCTCCCTTTTCTTTCTTTCTTTCTTTATATATTGCAAAACAGCTGTATTTACACACACTCACCTACACAGGTTTCAATCCACTCTGGATCTCACTGGTAACGACTCTGCTACTGCCAGTTATGACTTCGAAAATCCGATCAACTTAGCCGAAGACGAAGGTGAAGATGATTGCGAAGTGCCTGGCGAGCTTGCAAGACTGTTACTCCAGGAAGAGAGGGCAATTCAACCCCATGAAGAGCCAGTGGAAACAATAAATCTGGGCACTGAGACGGACAGAAAGGAGGTTAAGATTGGTGCCAATATGGAGCTCAGCGTAAAACAACGGTTGACTCAGATGTTACATGATTATGTGGAAATCTTCGCCTGGTCCTACGAAGACATGCCTGGGTTAGATACCGACATTGTGGTCCATCATTTGCCTACCAAGGAAGACTGCCCTCCAGTTAAGCAAAAGGTCCGCCGTATGCGTCCAGAGATGTCTGAGAAGATCAAAGCCGAGGTTATGAAACAATTTGATGTCGGGTTTCTTGCAGTGACTTCTTACCCTCAGTGGGTTGCTAATGTGGTGCCGGTACCAAAGAAAGATGGAAAGGTCAGAATGTGTGTCGATTACAGGGATCTGAACAAGGCAAGCCCCAAGGATGACTTCCCCCTACCTCACATTGATGTTCTGGTTGACAATACTGCTCAGCACAAGGTGTTCTCTTTCATGGATGGTTTTTCAGGGTATAATCAGATCAAGATGGCTCCTGAAGATATGGAAAAGACTACCTTTGTTAATCAGTGGGGCACCTTCTGCTATAAGGTCATGCCATTCGGACTGAAAAATGCTGGGGCAACCTACCAATGTGCCATGGTTGCTTTATTTCATGACATGATCCATCATGAGATTGAAGTATACGTCGATGATATGATCGCAAGGTCCCAAATTAAGGAGGAACACCTTGATCATCTGCAGAAATTGTTTGACCGTCTGAAACTGTACAAGCTGAGGTTGAACCCGAATAAGTGCACCTTCGGGGTTAGATCTGGAAAGTTGCTAGGCTTCGTTGTAAGTGATAAGGGTATTCAAGTGGAATATGCCAAGGTTAAAGCCATTCAAGAGATGCCAGTTCCCAAGACAGAGAAAGAGGTCAGAGGCTTTTTAGGACGCCTGAATTACATCGCCCGATTCATCTCACACCTAACTGCTACTTGTGAACCAATCTTCAAGCGGCTGAAGAAAGATCAGGTAGTACGTTGGAATGATGAATGTCAGGCCGCTTTTGACAGAATCAAAGAGTATCTCCAAGAGCCACCCATCCTTATGCCACCGGTTGAAGGGAGACCTCTGATACTATACCTGACAATACTTGACAACTCAATGGGGTGTGTGTTGGGGCAGCATGACGAGTCTGGCCGAAAAGAGCATGCCATTTATTACCTTAGCAAAAAGTTTACCGACTGTGAGACCCGATACTCATTGCTCGAGAAAACTTGCTGCGCTTTGGTATGGGCTACTCGCCGGCTGAGACAGTATATGCTGACTCACACTACCTTGTTGATTTCAAAGATGGATCCAATAAAGTACATATTTGAAAAGCCTGCTCTGTCTGTGAGGATAGCAAGATGGCAAATGATCTTGACAGAATACGACATCCAGTACACAACTCAGAAAGCTATCAAAGGAAGTGTATTGGCAGACCATTTGGCACACCAGGCAGTAGACGACTATCAGTCAATGAATTTTGAATTTCCTGACGAGAGCATCATGATAGTGACTGATTGTGAAGTACCTGGACCGGATGAAGGATCTGAGGAAGGATCCCGATGGTCTATGCACTTTGACGGAGCCTCCAACGCTTTGGGTAACGACATCGGCGCGGTGATCATATCCCCTCAAGGCACTCATACTCCACTCACTGCCCGGCTATGTTTCAACTGCACCAACAACATGGCAGAGTATGAGGCATGCATCATGGGTCTTCAAGCTGCGATTGACTTGAGGATTAAGTTTCTGAGTGTCTTCGGAGATTCCGCTCTCGTGATCAATCAGATCAAAGGCGAGTGGGATACGAAACATCCGAACCTTATTCCTTACAAAGAATGTGTGTTGACATTGATCCCCCATTTCATAGAGATAACTTTTGAACATTTCCCAAGAGAGGAGAATCAGTTGGCGGACGCGTTGGCTACGATGTCTTTCATGTTCAAAGTCAAATGGGACAATGAGGCTCCCCGGGTCATTATCTGGAAACTGGACGAACCGGCATACTGTTGTGATCTTGAGGCTGAGGTAGTGATTGAGAAACCTTGGTACCATGAGGTGAAGAGGTATTTGGAAGCTCAAGAATACCCTGAAGGTGCGTCTGTCAATGATAAAAAGTTTCTGAGAATATTCGCAGCGAAGTTCTTCCTCAGTAATGGCATTCTGTACAAGCGAAACCATGATTCGACCTTACTGCGTTGTGTGGATAAGACTGAAGTAGAAAGGATCATGGAGGAGCTGCACGAAGGTACCTTCGGAACGCATTCCAATGGACACACCATGGCAAAGAAGATCCTTCGGGCAGGGTATTTCTGGTCCACAATGGAAGCCGACTGTTACCAACACTCTCGGACATGTCATAAATGCCAGATTTATGCAGATAAGGTGCATGTTCCTCCAGTTCCTCTGAATGTCTTGACTGCACCTTGGCCGTTTGCAATGTGGGGCATAGATATGATCGGCGAGATTAAACCTACGGCATCCAATGGGCATCGCTTCATCTTGGTAGCGATCGATTACTTTACAAAGTGGGTTGAAGCAGCTTCTTACGCCACCGTAACCAAGAACGTTGTGGCACGATTCATTCGGCATAACCTGATATGTCGGTACGGCGTCCCTGAAAGGATCATTACAGACAACGGAAACAATCTCAATAACAAGATGATCACTGAGCTCTACGAGCAGTTCAAGATACGGCACCACAACTCTTCTCCTTACCGGCCGAAGATGAATGGGGCTGTAGAAGCAGCGAATAAAAATATCAAGAAAATCGTGCAGAAGATGACGGTGACCTATAAAGATTGGCACGAGATGTTACCGTTTTCTCTACATGGGTACCGTACCTCAGCAAGGACGTCATCCGAGGCAACTCCTTTCTCCTTGGTCTACGGCGTGGAGGCAGTCTTACCGATCGAAGTGCAGATACCCTCTCTCCGGATAATGAAGGATGCAGATCTTAGCGAAGATGATTGGATCCAGACACGACTTGATCAATTAAACCTGATTGACGAAAAGAGACTCACTGCTATTTGTCATGGTCAGACGTACCAAAAACGGATGATCAGGGCATTTAACAAAAAGGTCAGACCACAAGAGTATCAAGTTGGGGATCTGGTAATCAAACGTATCATCCTTCCTCAGAGTGATCCAAGGGGCAAATGGACCCCTACCTACGAAGGGCCATTTGTGGTTAAACATGTGTTCTCAGGAGGAGCCATGATTCTAACCACCATGGATGGTGACGACCTTCCTCACCCCGCCAATGCAGACATAGTAAAAAGATACTATGCATGATAAAAGACCCGCTAGGTTGACATACCTAGGCAAAAATTAGTGCTTCCCGGCGAACCAAAAGGGTTCGGGCAAAATGAGGGATGAAATGAAAAAATCTGTACACCCGGCAAGTCGAAAACCTGAAAAGGCGGCTTGGGCAAAACTGGGTATCCCGGTGGACTGAAAACCCGAAAGGGCGGTCCAGGCAAAAGTTAGGGATTAAAGCGTAATACTATGTCTCATTGGATCACGTTACATCCAGAATCCGGTATCAACCGTCAAGTTCAAAAGGCACCAATCAATCAGCTTCATCTTCAGCTAGGTCATCAAGTGATGAGACGCTCGAAGATATAAAGGGAATAGCAGAGTTGAAACCCAGTGGGATTATTCTTTTCACATAGCTGTTTTGTTTTCCCTTTGTACGAATTGTATAAACTCTTTTATTCGGCGGTGTTCTCCTACTAGGATGTCAGCCTCTTGTACATAAAACGCCTATTTACAGGCAAATTCAAAAATCAATACAAAAATCACTTTTCAGTTAAAATTGCCAATTGTTTTTTTTCTTTTCTGTTTTATTTTGCGAAGAACGTCCAAGGTTCAATTTGTGATATATGCATTTGACAATAACTGCTAAATCATAAATGATTGCATACGAAACAAAGGATTAATTACAGGTAACATTAGAAACAGGGGCAATAACGAGTTGTCTAAGCGATCTAATTGCTCTGTCCACCAAGGTATCAAGGTAGGTTCAGCTGTAGAACATAACCAAGATATCTCAAATCCCCAAAGAGTGAGCCAGCAAGTCAATGCACTCTCCCCAAGCAGAGTTATCCTGTCAGCCTTAAGGAAGTTGGGTATCCCCAAGAGATCTCAACATTCCCCCAGCACAATATCCGAATATTCTTAACAAACATCCCCGGCAGCCTTGATCCAAGATTGTTCCCCGGCGATCTACCAGACATTTAGTGGAGTCACCCCCAATATATCTCAAAGATTTCCCCAGGAGAGTCCAATCTGAAGATTTCCCCCAGGAAAGTTTGAATCATCTCCTCAGCAGGAAGCTTATCCCCAATAGATTCTGGAAGCTTCCCCCCTGCAAAGCACGAACGCGACTCCCGGCTTTATTCAAAGGTTATTTCCCTACCAGGATATAACTGGGTTATCCTCAGCCAAAAGCCACGGGAAGATCGTCGTCGACAAAGTCTTCTTATCCCCAGCGGAGTCTATTAACACTTCCAACATAACAACGCTATCCCCAGCGAAGTTACCACCAACATCTCAACAGGGTACCTCTCTTCCCACAGAGTATTATTCCCCAGCAAGATCGCTAGAGTAATTTTCTCCCTGCAGAGTAATCCATTCTCCAAGTTTATTCCCCAACGGAGTCATCTTCTCCTACCGGTATTCTTGCAACCATTATCCCCAGCGGAAACAGCGAAATTCTATTTAGCATCAGCCCAGGATTTAACTTCCCGGCACCCGTCAAGGATTTATTTTCCTAAGACGAAAACATACATTCATAAACATCGCATTTTCATACACTATAGCATGCACATACGCATCATAAACATGCAATCTCACTTATCACATCTCGCGTGTCATACACCATGACATCACATACCACTAACGTTTTGTCTTTTCAGGACAAAGGTTAATACCAAGATGATTATCATCAACGGTCGCAACTAAAGATCCGATTCCTGTATCTCGCCAGGGTGTATCTGTTGACAATCGATACCAGATCCGATTCCTGTATCTTTCTAAGGTGTGTCTGAAGAGTTCGAGGATCCGATGCCTTTATCTTGCCAGGGTGTATCCGTTGAAGACTAACAATACCAGATCCGATTCCTGTATCTTGCCAGGGTGTGTCTGAAGAGTTCGAGGATCCGATGCCTGTATCTTGCCAGGGTGTATCCGTTGACGACTAACAATACCAGATCCGATTCCTGTATCTTGCCAGGGTGTGTCTGAAGAGTTCGAGGATCCGATGCCTGTATCTTGCCAGGGTGTATCTGTTGACGACTAGCATTACCAGACCCGATTCCTATATCTTGCCAGGGTGCGTCTGAAGAGTTTGAGGATCCGATTCCTGTATCTTGACAGGGTGTATCTGTTGACGACTAGCATTACCAGACCCGATTCCTGTATCTTGCCAGGGTGGGTCTGAAGAGTTCGAGGATCCGATGCCTGTATCTTGCCAGGGTGTATTTGTTGACGACTAGCATTACCAGACCCGATTCCTGTATCTTGCCAGGGTGCGTCTGAAGAGTTTGAGGATCCGATTCCTGTATCTTGCCAGGGTGTATCTGTTGATGACTAGCATTACCAGACCCGATTCCTGTATCTTGCTAGGGTGCGTATGAAGAGTTCGAAGATTCGATTCCTGTATCTCGCCAGGGTGTATCTGTTGACGACTATATTCTCCGGACTCGATTCCTGTATCTTTCCAGGGCATGTCTGAAGAGTTTAAAAATTCGATTCCTGTAACCAGCCAGGGCGCATCTACATAAAAAGTTTGAAGACCAACTCCTGTAACAGGCCAGGTAATCATTTTCTTTCTCAAGTACGCAAGTTCTCGCTAAGGAATCTCTTACGCGATTGACAGCCTCCCGATGGCATCTATAAGCCCATCTTCCTATCCATCAATCTCCAAATGGCATCTGTAAGCCCATTCCCACCATCATACTGCTGACACTCTACTATGTGAGTGCAAATTTCTGGGCACTCTAGTGTTCAATCACCTTCCACCTTCGGATTACGAAAGGCACGCCAACCAATCTACATCCTCAGGTCTAAGAAGATTGAACAGGGGCAACTGTTGTACCCCAAAATTTTCCCTCCCATATTCTTCAAGATTTGCCAAGAGCATGCTTCAAAATCTCCCAAAGATTGCACAGTCCAATGGCCTCCTAACAGTCAAAAATTAGGGTTTTGGTTCTGGCAAAGAAATTGAGGTTTCCAAGGGTCCAATCAGGTCCCATATGCCCTTATACATTGTCAAGAATCCATATGCCAAGTTTCAAGACTCACAGCACCAAATTGCACAATCAAAAACCCTAATTGCTTCACAGTCAACTGCAGGGGCAAAATGGTCATTTGACAGTCAAAAGTCAAAATTTTTGGTCAACATCTTATTTTGAAGCCACAAACATCATTTGAACAATTCTTGATCATGATTCTCAAGGCATGGCTCAAAAAGTCTCAAGATGCAAAAGTTTCTATTTTTGGACAGTTGAAAAAGTCAACTGTGACTTGACCAGGGCATAACTTCCACATGGTTTATCAGAAAAATTCCATCCAAATCTCATTTTGAAGAGAATGAAATTTTATACAACTCCTCTTCACACGTCAAGTCCAAGAAACGCTCTCACAAAAAGTTATCAATCTCAACATTATAGGTCATTTTCAAAAGTCAACAAAAAGGCACTTTAAGTTAAAGACCATAACTTGAGATTGGTAAATCAAAATGACATGGGACCAAAGGCATTGGTTATAGGACTTCAAGACCTTTCCAAAATGTCCAAGAACATTATCAAAGCTTAAATATTGAGCAAGATATGCCTTGTGGAAGTTGGGAAAGTTTTGGGAATTTTGAAAAGTCAACTTTGCTTCAAATGCCTCAAAATTGCTAATGGGCCTCAATTTCTTCCATGAATCATCACCCAAAGGCCATGCACGACCCATTGACTTTAAAGGGAGTTATTTTCTTATTTTTAATTAATTAATTGAATTTTTAATCCTATTTATTCATTTAATTAAAATTAATTATGAGAAAAATATTAAAACATGTTTTCCAAATCTTTTTGTGCAGCATATTCTCCCATTAAGACCTAAATATTTCGTGTACCACATCAAAGAGAACAAATCTTCCAAATAGGCAAGTTTTCATGGCAAAAAGGATTGAAAAAGATATGCAAAATCAAAAATTCAAAAGCATTGAAACAATGGATCATGGGCTTATTTTTCTGACCTAATTCCTTCCACATATATGCACAAACATAAACCTAATGCTAAGAACAAGAAAGCTGCGCATAAGGCATAAAAACAAACTTGCATTTTTGACAAAAAAATTAAAAACTGTTTTCATAGTTGATGTGCGTTTCAAGGCCTAAGAGCCATTCCAAAAGCTTGCTTACACATCCAGGAAGAGATTGCAATCAAAAACATAGTCCCTGGCCTCAAGAATTGGTAGAATGAAGTCTCCCTGTTCATAACTTTTTTCATATTCGTGTTTGAATTTGCATACATCTTTCATACGTTTTAAGCATTGATTTACACTAACATGAACTCTCTGAAGCTATTGATGTCTTTTAATTGAGTTAATATTGCCTGTATGAGAAGTTGCCATGAACGTAGGTTAGGGTTTCAGAAGCTTCAATTTGGGGCTTTGCATATATGGAAAAATCAGGCCATGAAACCTACACCATTGAAACTAGGATGTCCAGACGAATTGAATCCATACCTCGCGCTCAATTTATGATCACGCATGCTCTAATCGTTATTTTTCAGGTTTGAGTTTAGTGTGGGTTTAAAACCCCCGCTAGCTATTCATTATTTTCAGTCAAAGCGAAGAAGAAGACCGGGTGTCATCACGTGGATGGTTGATTCAAAAATCTGGCGCGTTTTCTTGTTTTCATATCATTAACCTTTGTTTCTTATTATAATATTTAATGTCCAATATTATTACAAACGCGTTGAATGGCTAAGTGGTTGGGAACGTGATTGGCAAGCCTTGGGACCTGGGTTCAATTCCCAGGTCCCCTTGTATATTTCATAATTTTTTCTCTAACCTGTTCCTATGCAGCGTGCCCTTCAGTGGTCCATCAAACGCCCAACGCCTGGGCCTGCCACATGTCCCCAGGGATCAATCCAAAGGCCAAGATATGGAGACCATCATGCACACTAGTCAACCATGCCATACGCAAACGCTGAAAGTCAAAATGGGTTTGGGATCAGTGGGCCAAACTGCTTGCAAAAACCTCCAAATTGGCCAGACACCCCCCTGCTGTTTGTATTCTTCCTTCTAATTTTCTTCTTTTCCTTTTAATTCTTTTTAATTTGTTTTATTGTTTTAATTAATTCCACAAAATAATTTTTATAAAATAAAAATCAGAAATCAAAAAGAATAAAATATGTTTTATTTAATATTTAAGTCACTAATTTTTGTAAATAAATCTTTTAATAAATCAATTTAGTAAAATTAGGTTTTATTTTAATCTTTTTTCTTAAATAAACTAAAAAACATAAAAATTAGGTTTTAGCATCTTTTCTTTCTTTTTCTTAATAAATAATTCCTTCTCATTCTCATTATTATTAATTATTAATTAATTTTGTAAATAAACTTGTAATTAGATAATTAGTATAAATTAGGTTAAAACTTTAATCTTTTCTTTAACAATTAAAAACATGTAGAATTAGGGTTCCTTTTCCTTTTAATTTTCTTTATTTTTATAAATATAAAAACATCAAAAATAACTTCTTTTCCTTATTTAGTAATTTAATTAATTTGTAACTTCAATTTAATTTCTTTAAAGGGTCCAACGCCCTCGCACATTCGATTACAATTTTTTTTCGCACGTTTATCTTTATTTCTTTTTTAAATATAATGTATTTGCCAAAGCTTTGTAATAATAATTAGGACATTTACTTTCCGCACTTTTATTCAAAATCGGGTCTTTGTTAATTTGGCGATATATAGACCCGCGCCTTGTAATAGCGTAGGACTTTTATTTTCCGCATTTTAATTTCCGCACCTTTAAACTGTTAATCACATGAAAGAATGTATGCCCAAATAAAATCAAAGCGTAGCTCACCCAATGCATGACAAGATAAAATATAACTGAAAATGACACGCAATTCACACACCACTCCTAGGGTACACCTCACTGTTGCCTTTCCCCTCGAAACGTGGTCGTTGAGTATAGGACGTCTTAGTGAGTCCTTATGTCCATTGATCTAGTTGCCTCGAAACAAGTTGCCTCGAAACGGTTGCCTCGGAATAGTTGCCTCGGAATAAAAAGATCAATGGCATAGGGGTAGCTTCTAAGGTGTCCTACTGTTGCTCTGGTGACCACACTGTCCCTAAACTCGAATTGACCTGAATACCTCCAACGGTGGTGCTACCTACCTCTCAATGGTGGGATGGCACTACCTTAAGGACATTTACACAGCATAATTCCTTAGGGTAGGTAGATGACTCGTAGATACTTGCTCTAATTCAAAACAAATCAAAAACTCTTTTCACACCGACACTTTTCAAAAAGCTTTCAAAACAACTTTTCAAACACTCTTGAGGACTGATACAAGAGTCGATCTGAAACTTTCAAAGAAACTTTTTTTCAAACCCACTCACCTTGAAAAGCAAACAAACATTTTGAAAACACAAATGAGAAAGTATCTAAGAGCCCATGGATAACCATGGATAGAAAGGGTGCTAACACCTTCCCTTTCTATAAATCTACCTCCCGAACCAAGAGCAATCTCATAAGGAATTTTTCTGTGCTTTTATCCTATCCATGTTGGAGAAAATAAAAGACGGTGGCGACTCTTGCTTCCGCGACATTTCGCGAACCAACGTTAAACAGTCAGTTCCAGATCCACCGATCACAGCTGCACATGTGGTGCATTAGATCTTGCTGCTTACACATCTGATGGTGATGGCATGAAGTCCATGGTAGGCGTGCATGTCTTGTATGTATGAAATCTGAAAGAAGAAAATGTAAAAAAACAAAATAACTGATGAAGCTCGAACCCAGGTCACAAAGGTCATAGGCACGTGCTTTAACCACTGGGGTGGTGATACATCCGGTAGTTAAGAAAACAATTATTAAATATGTAATGAACTCATTTCTGACTGTGCTTCATCTTCTTCCTCGTACCAGAAGTTTCAACACCATTTTTAAATTTCTGAAAAATGCTCTTTTCTCAACCAAATGGAAATATGTAAACATGTAACTTGCTGGAAATTTCACCACGAATCCAACCATGTAAACAACTAAATCTATAAATCAAAGATGAACACGAATTTTGTTTAGTTCCAAATAAAACCTAATTTTTTCCAGAAATTTCAACTTCAAAATTCACATCACTCAGGCAACATAAGTGAAAACTAAAGGCATGGTTAACTTCAGGGCTATGATGCCTACATTTTTCATTCACAAAGTAACCATTAATAATGCTTGTAGAGAGAGTTCAAAGTTGAAAAGACTTACCTCAAACCTGGAAATTGTGTATGGAGTTTGAGCACTTCTGGAGGTGTTGTGATGGTCTGGATAGCTTCACTGCAGTCCTAGGAAGCTAATGGAAGTCTTACTTTGTGATGAAAGTGCCTGAATCGTGCTGGAGAAGTAATTGTGCAAAGTTCTGTTTTTGAGTTTGGAAGATGAGGAAAATGATGTTACATTTGTAAAACAGGGGTGAGGATGAGTTATTTATGATGTATATATTCTTTGTAAATGATTAGAAGTGAAAATGCATGAGGGATTTGAGTGTTTGAATTTTTTGGTCAAAAATGCCAACAATGGAGGTTTGTGTACAATTATGAGTTTTAGGGAGTTTGAGACAGTTTGAGGGCTATTAAACCCGTCCTATGGCTTGCAAATAATTTCTCTATTTATAGAGAAGAGGTTTGGAATGCTCAAGTTGATCAGAATTCAAAATCACATGTTAAGCTCAACATGTGATTTTCTTGAAAAATCAAGTTTCAATGCCTTGTACCTTTGATCATAGAGTGGTTAAACAATTTAATCACAATGCTTATGACCTTGTGTTGTACCCCAAAATTTTCCCTTCCATATTCCTTAAGACATGTCAAGAATAATCTTCAAGTTGTTCAAGTTAGCTCAAGAATTGGACAATCAAATCATCTCCTAAGGCAGTCAAGTCAAAATTAGGGTTTTGTGTTGCATTAATGTCCTCATATCCAAATGGCCTCAAGTGCTCCCCAATGTCCTAATATGTTCTCAAGTTCATCCATGTCAAATTTCAAGCCTTGCAGAGGAAGTTTGGTCAGTCAATTGCTCAAGAGGTCCAAAAATCGACTGTGCTAGGGAAAAAGTCAAATGTGACCCAAATACAGTCAAACCTCAAGATTTTTTGTCAACATTCTCATTTTGAAGGATAATTCATCATTTGATCAAGGGTTGATCATTATTCATCAAGGATTGCTTAAGATTCATCAAGATTCAAAAGTTGCTAAATTAGGGTTTTTGTAGGAAAAGTCAACTCAACTTTGACTAGGCATAACTTTCTCATACTTTATGAGAAATGACCCATATAAATCTAATTTTGAAGAGGATGCAATTTCCTACAATCCATCTTCACACCCCAAGATCAAGAAATGCACTCACAAAAAGTTACAAATTTGGACATTATAGGTCATTTTTGAAAGTCAACAAAAATACCTTTTTTCCCAAAGCTTATAACTTGAGAATGGAACATTAAAATGAGATGAGACCAAAAGGGTTGATTATAGGACATCTCAAGGTTTCTAAAAAGTCACAGAACACCTCCAAAGGTTCAAAATTGAGGAAGTTATGCATTGTTGAAGTTGGGCATTTTTCCAAATTTGCCAAAAGTCAACTATCCTCAAAACTCCAATTTTTGACAAAAGGGCCCACTTTTTCCACTTGATATGGTCTTGTCATGCCACACACGTGTCCCATATTTGATTTCATGGCCATTCATTTATTTTTCTATTTTATTTAATTTTTATTGATTTAATTCATTTTTAATCAATATTAAATAAAATAAAATCTAAAAATTGATGAAATAATATCTTTGTGATTGGTACAACTTTCAATTGTCATGATTCATCAAATCAATTCGTATCAAGGCTTATTCATGCATAAAAAAAAATCAGATTTGAGTTATTTTGGGAAGTTTGATAATGGTGATCAAATCAAATCTTGATTCTTCAATGCTCATAGTTTAAGGCCCAACTTTTGACCTAAATACATTCCCTTATGTACACACAAGCAAAGCATAGCAAGGACACGCACAAAGCATTGTTGAAACGGCCAGAAGAACTTTGAAAAAAAGCTTGAAAACTTGGAATTTGAAATCCATCTTGGAGCTCGATACAAAGCAAAAGCTTGACATAGCTCTCTTCCCTGACATCTCCTAAAGCTGTAGCAATCAAAACCAGCCCTTTAGACGCCATCAATTGCACTATAAGTCATCACGAACCAAGCTCTAAACATGGAATCCAAATCTCCAATTCTTGCATCTTTTCTTTAAAATCTTGGCATATTTGTGTTTGTTGTTTGATTTAGAACGTTTTGGCATTATTCAATTTTATTTTTAGAACTTGTATCATGATGCCCGAACCTAGGGTTATTGTTCTTGTTTTTTAGGCCTTTTTGATACAGGCAAAATCAATGCTAATGATGGGTATAGGGACAACCAGGAGGAAGAGACGAACGCATTGGTACTCTTAGGTTTTGTTTATATGGCCTGGGAGAGATTTTTGAAATACCCTACGAATCTTCCCGCGGATAAAAATCCGCAGGTAAACGAACCAGGGATGCGTTGGGGAAGACGATTACGTGGCTTAGCGTCATTGGCTTGTTTAAATTATTAGTGCGTTTTTATTTATTTTTTAGGACATAATTAATTGTATGAATATAATATTTGTTTTCTATTCCAATAACAAAGAAGCAGCATGGATGAGTTGGTAAGCACGCTATGGCAAAACCCCTTGGGACCTGGGTTCGAATCCCAGGTCCCCCAAAATGCTTATTATTATTTTCTTGCAGCTATTCCAGTGGATCTTCAAGCATAAAGACCACCATACGCCTCAAAAATCAACACGCCAGGTATCTTCAGATCTAGATCCAATGGCCATGGATGGAGGACTACCATGGTCTCCAGTCAACAGGCATGTGGGCGATTCAAAAGGTCAAACAGGCTGGAGCGTTAATGGGCCAACTAATTGCTGATTTCACACCCAGATTCAGGCCCACCCCCCCTGAGTATTTCTTTTAATTTCTATATCTTTTTATTTATTTACTTATTTTATTTAATTAATTACTAACCCATTAATTTTTTCTCATAAAAAAAATTAGAAACAACAAAAATAATATTTTTATTAAAATCCATTAATTTCATTATTTATTTTTGTAAATAAACATTAATTAATTTATTTAGTTTAAATAGGTTTAACAATAATATGTTTTGCAATAAATTAAAATCAAAGTAGAATATTAGGTTTTTAATATTTTCAATCATTCTTATTTTATTTCCTTAATTATAAATAAAACCCAAAAATATTTTCATTTAATTAATTAATTCAATTATTAACTTAGACTAATTTTTAATTCAAAAATAACAAAAATATTGCTTTCTTTAATAAAAAGGGTCAAAACCCTAAGACACTCCGATTTAATTTTCTCGAGCGCGTGTTATTTTTGATCCATATTCCAATATTGTAACTGCTCCGAGAATGTAATAGTTTTTAACTTAGGATTTTATTTATTTATTTATCGCTTTTATTTACTTTTCGCAATTTAATTTTAAAGGGTTTGTTTTTGGCAATGTAAATACCCGACGCCTTGTAATAGCTTAGATTTAAATTCCCGCACAATATTAACTGTTAGATGTTTGATAAATAGGCAATGCATGACAAGATTAATCTTTAACCTAAAATCAACAGTATCTCACCATAACATGTACAAAGATAATATAACTGAAAAATAACACACTCGCACATGCCACTCCTAGGGTACACCTCACTTGGTTGCCTCGAACGTGGTCATTGAGTATAGGAAGTTTTAGAGGTCGCCCTCTTGTCCAAAGATCATAAGTTGCCTCAAAACAGTTGCCTCGGAAAAAATGATCTAAGACATTAGGGTTACCGCTAAGGCGTCCTAACATTGCTTTAGTGACCACACGTCCCTTAATGGAATTGACCCGAAAACTCCAACGACGGTGTTACCTGCTCCTCAATAGTGGGATAACATTGTCTAAAGGAAACTTGTACATATTAAATCCTTTTTGAGTAGGTAGATGGTTCTTAAGTACTTGCTCCTTTTAAAAACAAAACAAAACTTTTCGCACTTACACTCTCTTTCAAACAAAAAACTCTCTTCAAACCCACAAACACAAACTTTTGAAAACACAATGAGCAAGTACCTAAGAGCCCGTGGATAACCACTGATAGAAAGGGTGCTAACACCTTCCATTTCTATAATCTACCTCCCGAACCCGAGAAATATCTCAAAAAGGATTTTTTCTGTGCTTTTGTCCTTTCCTTGTTGGATAAAATAAAAGACGGTGGCGACTCTTGCTTACTGCGACATTTTGTGAAAACAAACGCAAACGCGAACCAGCATTCCAAAATAGTCAGTTCTCATTCCCACCGATCACACCTTGTATATGGAGTGTGATCAGAGGGAACAAGTTAGAGGCTCAAGAATTAACTTTGTGCATAAAGCTTTCTTTTCAAGAATGGCAATGTTAACTTTCTCCCGAAAATAGAAAATTGACTTGGACAATGCTTAAACCACTTGGATCATAGCTCAAAAGTTTGTGTAATCCATTAGTTATGGGTAGATACACAATTTAGAAGGCCTGCAAAGAAAGATTATGCAGCATAACATTGATATTGGATTATGTGTTCATCAAGGAAATGACTTGTAATTCAAGAATGGATGCCCAACTTCTTCTCTTCGAAACTTATAGTTCAAGCATGATCTCTTCAAGTTCTTGGACATTTTGGAAAGCTTGAAACATTGTCTACAACCTTCATGTTGACTAATTTGGCTAAATTAACTTGGAACTTGGTGAAAAATTACCAAGAAGTTGAGATAAAAAAATCTTCCTAACTTGATGAAAATTTCACTAAGTGTTTATACAAAAATTTCATGACTTTATTAGCCTATATCTCTAAATATAAGCATTGTTTGGACATCAACCCTTAGATATAAAGTTGTGTATTTCATAAATATCTATAACTTTCATGTTGAAAGTATTCCTTGAATCATCTTGCATCTTGGTGAAAAGTTGTCATGAAGTAATGAAATTATCAAGGTTAAAAACACGTCGAAATTTCTCTAAGTCTTGAAAATTTGACTTTTTATGGACTTTATTGATTCTTGTTGACCAATTTTGATATTTTTGAATGTCTTGATGAATCTTGACCTTTGAAATTCAATATTGACAAAAAAGTCAAAGTTTCACTTTTTGTGTATTAGTTGATCAAATTTCAACTATCAATCCATTGATCTTGAGAAATGGTATGAGCCATGAAATTAGGTCAAGATATTGTGTTTGAACCCTTGAATTCATGATTCAAATCATTAGGTAATGTACTAGGTCAAAAGTCAATGATCAGTCATTCTCAATCAAAACCCTAATTTTGACAATTTTCCCCCTTTGATGATTTGAACTTGAGGAATTGTGATCAACACTTGATCAATTTATGAATATGACTTCAAAATGTTTATGTTGGCCAAAAATCATGAAGTTTGACTGTATATTGACCACAATTGACTTTTTATCCCATATAGTTGATTTTCAGTCATCTGAGCAATTGACTGAGAAAATTTGTGATACAAGACTTGGAACTTGATATGAGTAATCTTGGAGACCTACAATGAATCATGAAAGTAATTTTAAGCATTAAAAGTCCAATTGTCCTTGAGAAAACAAAAACCCTAATTTGGAGGCTCGGTGCTTAGGAGGTGAGCTTGTCTGATCAAACCCTTGAGCATTTGAGATCTTTGGTGAGAAATGTCTTGAGAAAAGAGAGTGAAAATTTTGGGGTGCAATAGCTCCCCCTGTTCAATCTTCTTAAACCTGAAGAGTTAGATTGGATTTTCTGCCATTCGTGACTTGAAGGTGGAAGATGATTGGACACTTAAGTGCTCAGAAATTTGCACTCACTTGTGCATGGATTAATGTTGTTGTTTGATTATGCCGGGAATAGGCTTAAAGATTCCATTTGGAGAGGTGATGGAGAGTCGTCGGAGATGGGCTTATAGATGCCATCCAAAGGTAATTGTTGATAGAGAAATTAGACTAAGTCTACGCTCGACGTTATCTGGGAAAAGTATCAAAATAAATCTTTGGTCGATTTAGTCAGAGCCAGGAAAGGTCTACTGAGAGAAGTATCAGAATAAATCTTTGGTTGATTTAAACTAAACTCTTGTACCCCAAAATTTGCCCTCCCATATTCTTCAAGATTTTCCAAGATCAATCTCCAGATGGTTCAAAATCCCTCAAGGGTTGCACAGTCCAATTGCCTCCTAACACAATCAAAATTAGGGTTTTGGTTCTTGCAAAGAAGTTGAGGTTTTAAGGGTCCAATCAAGTCCCATGTGCCCATATACATTGTCAAGCATCCATATGTCAAGTTTCAAGACTCACAGCATCAAATTGCACAGTCAAAAACCCTAATTGCTCCACAGTCAAATGTAGGGGGAAAATGGTCATTTGACAGTCAAAAGTCAAAAATTTTGGTCAACATATCATTTTTAAGCCACAATCATCATTTGATCAATTCTTGATCATGATTCTCAAAGCATGGCTAAAAAAGTCTCAAGATGCAAAAGTTTCTATTTTTGGACAGCTGAAAAGTCAACTGCAAATTGACCAAGGCATAACTTCTTCATGGTTTATCAGAAAAATACCATCCAAAGCTCATTTTGAAGAGGATGACATTTCCTACAACTCATATTCACACTCCAAGTCCAAGAAATGCTCTCACAAAAAGTAATCAATTTCAACATTATAGGTCATTTTCAAAAGTCATCAAAAAGGCACTTTAAGTCAAAGACCATAACTTGAGATTGGTAAATAAAAATGACGTGGGACCAAAGGCATTGGTTAGAGGACTTAAATACCTTTCCAAAATGTCAAAGAACATGATCATATCTTCAAAATTGAGCAAGATATGCATTGGAGAAGTTGGGAAATTTTTTGGGAATTTTCAAAAGTCAACTTTGCCTAAAACACTTCAAAATTGCTAATGGGCCTCAAATTCTTCCTTGAATCATTACCCAAATCCTATGCACGACCCATTGAGCTCAAAGGGATTTATTTTCTTATTTTTAATTAATTAATTGAATTTTTATTCTTATTAATTCATTTAATTAGATTTAATTATAAGAAAATATCAAATAATTCTTTTTCAAATCTTTTGTGCAGCAAATCAAACTAGGGCAAGCTGGCCAAGTCGTTTCACATCCAAAAAAGGAAAATCATCCATGATTGGCAAAGATTTCAATGAAAAAAGATTGAAAAATATATGATGAAAATCAAAGATTCAAAACATTAATTCATGGACTTATGGGCTTGTTTCTTGACCTAAATTCGTTCACATACAAAGGCTGAGTGAAACCCTATTCCACAAGACATGAAAAGCTGCTCACAAACTCATAACCAAGTTGAAAAAAACTCAAGAAATTTGGAAAACTGAAATCATAGTTGCAGGACGTTTCAAAGTATAAAAAGTATTCCAACACGTTGCTGGACCTTCCAGGAAACTATTGGCATCGAGAACAAGTCCCCATACTCCAAGAATCGGTAGAACAGAGTCGCGTTTCTTCACAAATATTTCATAATCAAATTTTAATTTCCACGCATCATTCATGTGTTTTGATTATTGATTTATGCTACTAACATCTTCCTGAAGCGTTTGGTATAGTTTAATTATTCTAAAACCGCTTGAATCGAAATCTGCCATTGATGAAACCTAGGGTTTCATAAGCTTCAAAATAGGGCTTTCCTTGTATGGAACAATTAGACCTTTAGACCTATACAGCTGAATGCATCAGCTCAAGACGATTCAAATGAGACCATCGCGCCTTTTTTATATGTCCTCCTCTTCTATTCGCTACTATTCGCTGTTCCACTTAGTGGAGGTTTAAAACCCCCGCTACTTGTTTTCTATTTGCAGGAAAAAGATGAAGAAGAAGCATGCGTGGCTAAGCGTGATTGGGAGATTCAAATTTTAGCGCGTTTTTTGACGTTTCCAGTATAATGGCCTTTTTTCATATATTATGATTCCTTAGTATATTATATACAAATGCGTTTGGCAGCTCAATTGGCAAGGGACACGCTTGGTGAGTGCTGGGACCTGGGTTCGATTCCCAGGTCCCCCCATATACTCTTCATATTTTTTCCAATGCTTTCAGGTACATCACCCATCAAACGTTCCACCATATACGCTCATACGCTAGCCTGCCAAGTGGCTTCAAGATCCAATCCAATGGCCTCAGAAGGGAATCCATGGTGTACCTCAGTCAACCAAGACGCACTCAAGCTGGAAAGTCAAACGAGCTTATGCTTCAATGGGCCTGAATTGTTGCAGTTAACCTCCATATGGGTCTGAAACCCCCCCTTGGTTTGCACATTTCTTAATTTAATTTTCTTTTCTTTCTAAATCTTTTCAATTCTTTTTAATTATTTTTATTAATTCACCATTCATTAATTTTCATAATAAAAAATCAGAAACCACAAAAATGTTTTATATTTAATTATTATTAAATTTCACCATTAACATATTTTTGTAAATAAACAACTAACAATTAATTTAGTTAATTTAGGTTTTAATTTTAACACTTTTTCATAATAAATAAAAAATGCATGGAATTAGGTTTTGACATTTTATCTTTTTCTTAATTAATTTTTCATCATTATTTATTATTATTAATAATTTTGTAAATAAACATGTAAATTAAATAATTTAGTTAATTAGCCTAATTTTAACCTTTTTCTTTAACAATTAAAATAATTTAGAACTAGGGTTTCACTAACTTTAATTTTAATTCTTTTCTTTATTTTCATTAAACACCAAAAAACATAAAAAAAAATTTCTTTAATTAAATAATAATTAGACTTTAATTTAATTTAATTTCAAGCAAAGGGTCAAAACCCTCGGACGTTCAATTTTAATTTCTTTTCGCGCATTATTTTCTTTTCGAATATTATGTAACTGCTTTCAGGATGTAATAGTAATTAGGTATTTATTTACTTTCCGCACTTTTATCAAAAACGGGTCTTTGTACTTTGGCGATGTATAGACCTGCGCCTTGTAATAGCGTAGCTTTTATGTTTCCGTCTTTTAAATTTCCGCACTCTTAAATTCTAAATTGCATGAAAGAATGTATGGTTAATTAAACACAAGCGTAGCTCACAATGCCATGATCAAAGATAAACTTAACATGAAAACAACACACAAATACACACACCACTTCTAGGGTACGCCTCACCTGTTGCCTTCGAAACGTGGTCGTCAAGTATAGGTCGTTTTAGTAAGTCCTTATGTCCATGATCCAGTTGCCTCGGAATAGTTGCCTTGAAATAGTTGCCTCGAAATAGTTGCCTCGAAACGGTTGCCTCAGATTAAAAAAGGATCAAGGACATAAGGGTAGCTTCTAAGGTGTCCTAACTGTTGCTTCGGTGACCACACTGTCCCTACAATCGAATTGACCCGAACACCTCCAACGGTGGTGCTACCTACCTCTCAATGGTGGGATGGCACTACCTTAAGGACTTCTACACAGCTTAATTCCTTAGGGTAGGTAGATGACTCATAGATACTTGCTCTCTTCAAAAACAAATCAAAACTCTTTTCACACAGACACTTTCAAAAAGCTTTCCAAACAAATTTTTCAAACACTCTTGAGGACAGATACAAGAGTCATTCAAAAATCTTTTAATGAAACTTTTTTCAAACTCACTCACATCTTGAAAAGAAAACATTTTGAAAACATAAGAGCAAGTATCTAAGAGCCCATGGATAACCATGGATAGAAAGGGTGCTAACACCTTCCCTTTCTATAAATCTACCTCCCGAACCGAGAAACTATCTCATAAGGAATTTTGCTGTGCTTTTGTCCTGTCCATGTTGGAGAAAATAAAAGACGGTGGCGACTCTTGCTTCCGCAACATTTCGCGAACCAGCGTTAAATAGTCAGTTCTAAATCCACCGATCACAGAACTGGCGACTCTGCTGGGGATACTTAAAGTGAGGTGTACCTTAGGATAGCTCATACTTGTGTTTTCAATTGCTGTGTTTGTTTGCTTTATTATTGTGGGCTGCATCAGAGTTACATAGATCCTAACACGGATCTGGGGATACCCTGTTAGGTAGCATAAGCTGTGAGGGACATGTCCGGCGTAGACCGACATGGGTGAAGCAGTGGCTACGTTGGTGTGGCGCCTTGGTCTGTACCGATATCCCTTGTGTCGCAACGAGGAGAATATGGGTCTTCTGAGGAGTCATTAAACACCAACCGACCTTAGAAACTTAAATGACCCAACTTGGCCAATAGAACAGTAGCAGTATGCTACACCCATTGAGGCTAAACTCTCGCGATGGTTCTGGCCGCAAGAAAAGATTGCGATGCTGGAGTTATGAACGATTGAGGGTAGTCAGTGATATTGGGATCCTCTAGAACCCGGTTACTTTTCTAGGACAGGTCTTAACCAACAAACTGAAAGAGGGTAATACCTAGACCCCATGCTGGCCTAAACTCTAAGGGCTATCTTGTGTGACTTGTGTGCCTTATCATGTTTTCTTTTGTGAATACTTGTGGTGTGCTTTATCATAATATCATACCATCATAGACATTGCATGCATCCTGCATAAGGACTGACCATTTCAAAGACAAGAGGGTTTCACCTTTGCTCTGTTTTGTAGGACATCATGATGCCTGTGCGAAGGAACACTATCCGGTTCAATTTTGTTCACCCACCTGAGTTGCTTGAAGAATTGGCTAGCAGAATTCCAAACACCACTTCTTTCATCCAGAGGCATGGTTCTCTTCTCGGTTTAGTCACGACAAAGTGGGACCAACAACTGATGAGTGTCTTGACCCAGTTCTATGATCCTTTGTATAACTGCTTCACCTTTCAAGACTTCCAGCTGGTCCCTACCCTGGAAGAGTTCTCTGATTTGCTTGGCATCCCTATCTTGGATCAGACTCCCTTCATTGGCTGGGAAAAGACTCTTAGGCTTGAGGATATTGCTGCAGCCCTGCCCTTGACCCACAAGGAGGTAATGGACAACTGGGTGACTAAAAGCAGAGTTAAGGGTTTCTTAGCCAAGTTTCTGATCGGTAAAGCTAACAGTTTCTAGAATGACTTAGACTTTAGGGCGTATGAAGACATCTTGGCTCTCTTAATCTATGGTCTAGTATTGTTTCCTAATCCTGATAACTTCATTAACATCACTGCCATAAGGATCTTCATGTCTCGGAACCCTGTGCCCACTCTCTTGGGTGATATCCTACAACAACTCTATGCTCGTACTGCCCGAAGACGAAGAACTCTGTGGTGTTGTATCCCTTTATTAGTGAGGTGGTTTATTTCGCACCTCCCTAAGTTCGTGCTGAAGAATAGAGAAGGAAGAGGCTGGGCTCATAGGTTAATGTCTCTCACTGATAATGACATCATTTGGACTTTCAGGGGTTTGGACGAGGTAGCTGTTATTGATCGTTGCGGAGAATATCCTAATGTTCCTCTGATTGGTACCCAAGGAGGAATCTCTTATAATCCATGTCTAGCTCTCCGTCATTTTGGAAGAGCCAGAAGAGCAGGGCCTCATGAGATGTTGGTGCCTCACATCAGTTTTGAGTTTCAGGTAGATAGTGACGAGCTGCGTCGTAGGTTCATCAAGGCTTGGGACAGAATTCACAAAGCTGACCCACATGAGTTGGGACCGAAAACTTCTCTACCTATGGAACCCTACTACAGATGGGTCCGCATCCGTGCTCAGAATTTAGGTATGCCATATGAAGTTGTCAGACCCATCATTCTTGAATATCCTGATAGAGATGGGGCTCCTCCAACTGTTCTCCCTCCTCAGATACCTACTGATGTTGATACACTAAAGAGGTCTTGGGTGCAACTACAAGAAGAACAGGATTCTTATCGGGAAAAGTTCAACGAGCAGGAACTGAAGATCCAGAAGCTGACAAAGCAATTGGAGAACGAGCGGGCCTTGAATGACTACATCCGTACTGAGAAGAGGAGACCCTGGGATCAATGATGAACTTTGGATGTTCTTTTACAGTTTTTGTTTCCCTTTCCAGTATTTCCATTTTATGTAACGCCTAAGGGCAATCTGTTGAACAATTTAAATTCTAAAGTTTGAATCTAATAAAGTGCGTTCCTTTTTGTTTACAAAGTTGAATCCCGATTGTCTTTGAAAACATAAATCATACGCATTCCATGCATCATGTGCATAGCAGGTACTCTTCTTTTCAGGTTGCTTAATGTTCTTCGCTGTTTATTTCAGCTATCATGAACCCTGAATCATCTACTGAGCAATCTATCAAGGCTCTCCAGGCTCAGAACGCCCAGTTCCAAGAGCTGATCATGAGTTTGGCCCAAGGTCAAGAGGAATTGAAGGCTCTGCTGGTCAAGAAGAAGAAGAAGAGAACTGTACTATTCAACACTGGCCGGAGGTTTGGTAATACACTGCAGAATGAGGTTGATCAAGCTGGTTCTTCTGTAGGGAAAGGCAGTCCCCAAGGGGAAGGGTTCCTAGTCCGGTGGTCTCTGACAACGAGACTGATTTTAATGAGGAGCAGTATCCTCCAGCTGAAGACAAGTACAAGCAGTTAGAGGATCGTCTGAATGCCATGGAAATTCAACAAGTGCCTGGGCTGGATTTTGGAGACTTGGGTCTATCTTCTGGTGTGGTGATCCCACACAAGTTCAAAGCACCATCTTTCGCAAAGTATGACGGGGTGTCCTGCCCTAAGCTACATCTCAGATCTTATGTGCGGAAAATCCAGCCGTATACTGTGGACAAGAACTTATGGATCCATTTCTTCCAGGAGAGTCTTTCAGGGACTCATCTCGAATGGTTCTATCAGCTGGATGGAACCAAGGTTCGTAACTGGGAGGAATTGGCTACTGCTTTTTACAAGCAGTATCAGTATAATGCCGACCTCGCTCCTACGCGTACCCAACTCCAGGGTATGTCGCTAGGATCGGGAGAAGGTTTTAAAGAGTATGCGCAGAAGTGGAGGGACCTGGCTGGCAGGGTGCAGCCACCATTAACCGACCGTGAACTAGTAGACATGTTCTTGGGGACCCTATCTGGGCCGTTCTTCAATCATCTCATTGGCAATTCGTCTGCAGGGTTTACAAACCTCATTCTGACTGGGGAAAGGATAGAAGCTGGTTTGAAGTCAGGGAAAATACATAAAGGTGCGTCCTTAAGTTCTGAGAAGAAGCCTTTCAAAAAGGAAGCCAGTGCTGTGTATGGGCCTAGAAGGCAAAACAAACCAGAACGCCGCCAAGCTGTCAACGCGGTGGTGATTGCAAAGCCTGCTGCCGCTCCTCGGCAACCTAACCAACCAAGGGGTGAGAGACCCAGAAGAGAATATACTCGGCTTAGTATGACCTTGTCACAGATCTTGCCGCAACTGCTATCGACCAACTTGGTAACCGTCAAATAAGCTCCGAAGGTGGTAAACACGACCTCTCCGAAGTATAATCCCAACGCCCGCTGTGCTTATCATTCTGATAGCCCGGGGCATTCCACTGATGATTGCTAGGCCCTAAGAAATAAGGTTCAAGACCTTATTGATGCCAAAGAAGTTCAGTTCAAGGCGCCCGAAAAGCCTAATGTGGTGACAGCTCCCCTACTTGACCATGGGGTGAATGCTATCAGAGATGGTGACGAGGTGGAAGAATATGAGTTCAACAGCTGGATCTGCCCGACGACCGACGGTGGACTGAACAATTGGACTGCAAAAGACCACATACCTGTTACTTTTGTTACGCAGTAATGAATTCCTTTGTTTTTAATTTGTAATAAACAATAAATTGAAACTTTATGGCTCGATGTCTTACCCAAGGCACCGTGGCTTCATTTGTGAGGGTTAATTGCTTGTCATTTCCATATATCATGAATAAAGACATTGGATGTTTTTCGCATTTCAAATCTTGTGCTCCCTTTCTTTCTTTCTTTATATATTGCAAAACAGCTATATTTACACACACTCACTCATACAGGTTTCAATCCACTCTGGATCTCACTGGTAACGACTCTGCTACTGCCAGTTATGACTTTGAAAATCTGATCAACTTAGCCGAAGACGAAGGTGAAGATGATTGCGAAGTGCCTGGCGAGCTTGCAAGACTGTTACTCCAGGAAGAGAGGGCCATTCAACCACATGAAGAGCCAGTGGAAATGGTAAATCTGGGTACTGAGGCAGACATAAAGGAAGTTAAGATTGGTGCCAATCTAGAGCTCAGCGTAAAACAGCGATTGGTTCAGATGTTTCATGATTATGTGGAAATCTTTGCCTGGTCCTACGAAGACATGCCTGGGTTGGATACCGACATTGTGGTCCATCACTTACCTACCAAGGAAGAATGCCCTCCGGTTAAACAAAAGGTCCGTCGTATGCGTCCAGAGATATCCGAGAAGATCAAAGCAGAGGTTATGAAACAGTTTGATGCCGGGTTTCTAGCAGTGACTTCTTACCCTCAGTGGGTTGCCAACGTGGTTCCAGTGCCAAAGAAAGATGGTAAGGTCAGAATGTGTGTTGATTACAGGGATCTGAACAGGGCCAACCCCAAGGATGACTTCCCCCTACCTCACATTGACGTTCTGGTTGACAATACTGCTCAGCATAAGGTGTTCTCCTTCATGGATGGTTTTTCAGGTTATAATCAGATTAAAATGGCTCCTGAAGACATGGAGAAGACTACCTTTGTTACTCAGTGGGGCACCTTCTGCTACAAGGTCATGCCTTTTGGACTGAAAAATGCTAGGGCAACCTACCAACGTGCCATGGTTGCTTTATTTCATGACATGATCCACCATGAGATTGAAGTGTACGTCGATGATATGATTGCAAGGTCCCAAACTAAGGAGGAACACCTTGACCATTTACAAAAGTTGTTTGACCGTCTGAAGTTGTACAAGCTGAAGTTGAACCCGAACAAGTGCACCTTTGGGGTAAGATCTGGAAAGTTGCTAGGCTTCGTCGTAAGTGATAAAGGTATCCAAGTGGACCCTGCCAAGGTTAAAGCCATACAAGAGATGCTAGTTCCCAAGACAGAGAAAGAAGTTCGAGGCTTTCTAGGACGTCTGAATTACATTGCCTGATTCATCTCGCATCTAACTACCACCTGTGAACCAATCTTCAAGCTACTGAAGAAAGATCAAGTAGTATGTTGGAACGATGAATGTCAGGCCGCTTTCGACAGAATCAAAGAGTATCTCCAAGAACCACCCATTCTTATGCCACCAGTTGAAGGGAGACCTCTAATACTATACTTAACAGTACTTGACAGCTCAATGGGGTGTGTGCTGGGGCAGCATGACGAGTCTGGCCGAAAAGAGCACGCCATTTATTACCTTAGCAAAAAGTTTACCGACTGTGAGACCCGATACTCACTGCTCGAGAAAACTTTCTGCGCTTTGGTATGGGCTTCTCGCCGGCTGAGACAGTATATGCTGACTCACACTACTCTATTGATTTCAAAAATGGATCCAATAAAGTACATATTCGAAAAGCCTGCTCTGTCTGGAAGAATAGCAAGATGGCAGATGATATTGACAGAATACGACATCCAGTACACGACTCAGAAAGCTATCAAGGGAAGTGTATTAGCAGACCACTTGGCACACCAGGCAGTGGACGACTACCAGTCAATGAATTTTGAGTTTCCAGACGAGAGCATCATGGTAGTGACTGATTGCGAAGTACCTGGACCGGATGAAGGACCTGAGGAAGGATCCCGATGGTCTATGCACTTTGACAAAGCCTCCAAAGCTTTGGGCAATGGCATTGGCGCTGTGATCATATCCCCCAAAGGCACTCATACTCCACTCACTGCCCGACTATGTTTCAACTGCACCAACAACATGGCGGAGTATGAGGCATGCATCATGGGTCTTCAAGCGGCGATTGATTTAAGGATCAAGTTTCTGAGTGTCTTCGGAGATTCCTCTCTCGTGATCAATCAGATCAAAGGCGAGTGGGGTACGAAACATCCGAACCTTATTCCTTACAAAGAGTGTGTGTTGACATTGATCCCCCATTTCACAGAGATAACTTTTGAACATTTCCCAAGAGAGGAGAATCAGTTGGCGGACGCGCTGGCTACAATGTCTTCTATGTTCAAAGTCAAATGGGACAACGAGGCTCCCCAGATCATTATCTGGAAACTGGATGAACCTGCTGTTAGAACAATGTTTGAATCTAGTACCCTATATTTAAGTTTTGATGATAACAAAGTGAAAAGATATAGTAGTTAAATATTTTATTATTGAATTATATGCTGCCTAAAATTACTATGCTCTGACTTGCAGATATGCTGATTAAAATAAGCAAGATCACGTTTTCAGCATCAGAATATGAGTTTGCACATCAGCATCAGAAGTTGCTGAATCAGAACGTCAAGATCAGATGATCAACGCTTGCACATGCTGAAGCTTGATGAACAGAACTGCGCGTAAAACACTCTGATACAGAAACAAATTAGTTCATCAGCAGCGAAGCAGAATCAGAATGAGCCAAGCCAGATCGTGCATTGAAGAAGCAACGGTACTGTGCATTGAAAGCTAATCAATACCAACGGCATCATTCTAGACAAGATCTGCTCAAAAAGGAAAGCTTGTTAATAGCATTGAATCAAGAATATTTGCTTCAACGTTCATCTTCTCAAAGTGCTATATAAACCAAGCTTTGAAGATTATCACGGCTAATGCTTCCAAACTCTCTACACGCACAAAGCTGAACAGTAATCTTCACTCTACAAGTTTTGCTAAACCACCAAACTCTGATACTCTATTAGCGTTTAGCATCTTAGTATTCTAAGCTTCATTTGTGTAAACATCACAGTTGTGATATAGTTTTGTAGAAAACATTCATACACACTTGTTCATTCCTTTGTAAGAAAGTGTTGCCTTGACAAACCGGATTGTGGTTTGAATCAAGAAGGTTTTAGCAGTTGCTAAAGCAGATTTGTATTCAGTTGAATATAGTGAATTAAGACCTCGTTGGAGAGAGGCGAAATCACCTTGAACGGGTGGACTGGAGTAGTTTGAGATCAAACGAACCAGGATAAAAATACCTTGTCATTTGCTTTAAAGTTTCCAGTTTTACAATTCAACCCCCCCTTCTTGTGTTTTTCACCCCTTCAATTGGCATCAGAGCGCCTGGTTCTGAGCTAAAACACTTAACCGTGTCAGTAAAAGATCCAGCGTCAGAAAAACACTATGGCAGGAAACAACTCTCATTTCAGCAATGACAACAATGAGGATAGAGACAGATTCAGCGGCAAACCTCCAGTCTTTGATGGAGAAAACTTTGACTACTGGAAAGACAGAATTGAAAGCTTCTTTCTAGCACATGATGCTGATCTGTGGGATATGGTGACTGATGGATACACGCACCCTGTTAATGCAACTGGTCAGAAGATTGATAGAAAATCAATGACTGATCAACAAAAGCGTGATTTCAAGAATCACCATAAGGCCAGAACCATCCTCCTCAGTGCTATCTCCTATACTGAGTATGAGAAGATCTCCAACAGAGACACAGCTAAGAACATCTTTGATTCTCTCAGAATGACGCATGAGGGCAACGTCCAAGTCAAGGAAACAAAGGCTCTGGCACTCATTCAGAAGTATGAGGCGTTTAAAATGGAAGAATCTGAATCCATTGAAACTATGTTCTCCAGATTCCAGATTCTGGTAGCTGGTCTCAAAGTTCTGGACAAGGGGTACTCTACTGCTGACCATGTCAAGAAGATAATCAGAAGTTTACCCAAGCAGTGGAGGCCTATGGTTACTGCTCTGAAGCTGGCGAAAGATCTCAACAAAATCACTCTGGAGGAACTTATAAGCTCCCTCAGAAGTCATGAGATAGAGCTGGAAGCTGACGAGCCTCAGAAGCAAGGTAAGCCTATAGCTTTAAAATCTAACAGAAAATCTGAATCTAAAGTTTTGCAGGCAGTTGAAGAAACATCTGATGGATCCTCATCAGAAGAAGACGAGCTTTCTCTTCTCTCCAGAAGAGTAAATCAACTGTGGAAGCAAAGACAAAGGAAGTTCAGGAATCCCAGAAGATCTGATCAGAACGAGTCTTCTTCCAGATACAAAAGGACAGATTCTTCCTCTGGATACAGAAGATCAGAAGGCTCCTCAGGTAGCAAGAAGCCAAATACAAAAGACATCATCTGCTACGAGTGCAATGAGCAAGGACACTACAAGAGTGACTGTCCAAAGCTTCAGAGGGAAAAGCCCAAAAAGAGGTTTGGAAGAGAGAAGAAGAAAAGTCTCATGGCCACATGGGATGACTCTGACTCGTCTGAAGCTGACTCAGAATCAGATGATGAAAGGGCGAACATAGCGCTTATGGCTAACATTCCAGATGACAGTGAAGCTTCTGACTCAGACTCAGAATCAGACACAGAAGAGGTATTCCCTAACTTCGCTGTTAATTTTACAAAGGCTGAACTTGCTGAAAGCCTCAATGAAATTCTGGAACGTTATCAGCAGATTAGAGCTAAATTCAGAGATCTGAAAAGAACTCTTGAATCTGACTCTAATAAGTCTGAGAGTCTCAAATTGGAAAACTCTGAGCTGAGAGATAAAATTTTAAAATTAGAAAACTCTTTACAAAACTCTCAGAAGGTACCAATTTCTGAAACTCCCAGCAACGCTGATGAGATCATCAAGGAGTATGATCATAGTTTCCAGAAGTTCCTTGCTAAAAGCATAGATAGAAGCAGAATGGCTTCAATGATCTATGGAGTTAGCAGAAACGGCAGGAAAGGAATAGGATACCTAGGTAAGGTTCCTACACCTAAAAATGTCATGGATTTAACAATTAAATACACTCCTCTAAATTCACACTTTGTGTATGGTCACACACATGACATCAAATATACTAGTAGTAATCACTTTGTGAAACCAAAATTCAACCAGAGTTTTGGTAAAACTAACAAATCAGGACCCAAGAAGATCTGGGTACCTAAGGATAAAATAATACATGTTGCAGATATCTTTAGCAGCAAGTCAGAAACACCAGTCATGGTACCTGGACTCTGGCTGCTCACGTCACATGACGGGAAGAAGGCATATGTTCCAAAGCCTGGAACTTAAGCCTGGAGGCCACGTTGGCTTTGGAGGCAATCAGAGGGGAAAGATAATTGGCTCTGGAACTGTAGGTAACGGAAATCTTCCCTCTATTAATAATGTTCTGCTTGTTGATGGATTGATGCATAACCTGTTATCCATAAGTCAATTAAGTGATAACGGTTATGATATAATCTGTAATCAAAAATCATGTAAAGCTGTTAGTCAGAAAGATGGGACTATCCTATTTAATGGTAAGAGGAAAAACAACATTTACAAAATCAAACTTTCTGAACTTAAGAGTCAGAACGTAAAATGTCTTCTGTCTGTTAACAACGAGCAATGGATCTGGCACAGAAGATTGGGACATGTTAGTATGAGAAGAATATCTCAGATTAACAAACTCAATCTGGTCAGAGGACTTCCAAATTTGAAGTTCAATTCAGATGCTCTGTGTGAAGCATGTCAGAAAGGAAAATTTGCAAAACCCTCTTTTAAATCCAAAAATGTTGTTTCTACCTCTAAGCCATTAGAACTTCTGCACATTGACTTATTTGGACCAGTTAAAACTGCTTCTGTCAGTGGCAAGAAGTATGGGTTAGTAATCGTAGATGACTATAGCAGATGGACATGGGTAAAGTTCTTAAGACACAAGGACGAGTCACACTCTGTGTTTGTTACCTTCTGTAACCAAGTTCAGAATGAAAAAGATCTTAGAATCGTTAAAGTCAGAAGTGATCATGGTGGAGAATTTGAAAATAAAGATTTTGAGTCATTCTTTAATGACAAAGGCATTCTGCATGATTTCTCTTGTCCTAGAACTCCCCAACAAAATGGAGTTGTAGAACGAAAGAACAGAACATTGCAAGAAATGGCCAGAACCATGATCAACGAGACAAACGTTGCTAAGACTTTCTGGGCAGAGGCAATAAACACAGCGTGCTACATTCAGAATAGAATCTCAATAAGACCTATTCTGGAAAAGACTCCATATGAATTGTGGAAGAACAGAAAGCCCAACATTTCGTATTTCCATCCATTTGGATGTACTTGTTATATGTTAAATACTAAGAATTATTTGAACAAGTTTGATTCTAAGGCACAGAAGTGTATTATGTTAGGATACTCTGAACGCTCAAGAGGGTACAAAGTATACAATACAGAAACACAGATTGTGGAAGAATCAATCAGTGTTCGTTTTGATGACAAGCTTGACTCTGAAAAGTCAAAGCAGAATGAAAATCTTGCAGGTATAGAAATTGAATTTGCAGGTTCTGAAGACAAGTCATCAGAAGCTCTCAACACAGACATTCCTTCAACGTCTGAAAGAAGCAATGCTAGAAATCCTACAACTGCTGCTGATCAACCTCAGAAGAGACTACCCAGAAGCAGTTTGGATCACCCAGAAGAGACTATCCTAGGAAGAAAGGAAGATCCAATCAGAACAAGAGCAAGCTTCAGAAACTCTGAAGAAACTCTGATGGGACTTGTGTCTCTGATTGAACCTTCTTCTATTGATGAAGCACTTCTGGACAATGACTGGATTCTGGCAATGCAAGAAGAGCTGAATCAATTCACCAGAAACGACGTTTGGGATCTCGTTCCAAGACCAAAAGGATTCAACGTCATTGGAACAAGATGGGTGTTCAGAAACAAGCTCAATGAACAAGGTGAAGTCGTCAGAAACAAGGCACGACTGGTTGCACAAGGTTATAGTCAGCAAGAGGGGATAGACTATACAGAAACCTTTGCCCCAGTCGCCAGGTTAGAATCTATCAGACTCTTAATCTCATTTGCTGTTAATAGAAGCATCACTCTGTATCAGATGGATGTCAAAAGTGCATTCTTAAATGGTTATATAGAAGAAGAAGTGTATGTTCACCAACCCCCAGGTTTTGAAAATACAAAACATCCAGAACATGTTTTCAAACTGAAAAAGTCACTGTATGGTCTGAAACAAGCTCCCAGAGCTTGGTATGAAAGGCTAAGTAACTTTCTGCTTGAAAATGAGTTCACCAGAGGGAAAGTGGACACCACTCTATTCTGTAAAACAGTTAAGAGTGACATTTTAGTCTGTCAAATTTATGTTGATGATATAATCTTTGGTTCTACTAATCCTTCTCTTGGAAGAAAATTTGCTAAGTGTATGCAGGCAGAATTTGAGATGAGCCTCATGGGGGAACTGAAGTTCTTTTTAGGAATTCAGATCAATCAAACTCCAGAGGGAACTTACATTCATCAGAGCAAATACATCAGAGATCTTCTGAAGAAATTTGACCTCTCAGAATGTAAGCCATCAAAGATTCCAATGCATCCCACGTGCATTCTGGAAAGAGAAGAGGTAAGCAAAAGCGTAGAACAGAAGGTCTACAGAGGTATGATTGGTTCTCTCCTTTATCTGACTGCTTCAAGACCTGATATTCTATTCAGCGTATGTATTTGTGCTAGATTCCAATCAGATCCTAGAGAATCTCACTTAACAGCTGTTAAGCGAATTTTCAAGTATCTGAAAGGTACTACTAATCTGGGTTTGTTTTATAGAAAATCTAGTGATTACAGTTTAGTAGGCTACTGCGACGCTGATTTTGCTGGAGACAGAGTGGAACGAAAAAGTACTTCTGGAAGCTGCCAGTTTCTGGGAGAAAATCTGATCTCGTGGTCCAGCAAAAGGCAGTCAACTATTGCTCTGTCAACAGCAGAAGCTGAGTACATAGCAGCAGCTGGATGTAGCACACAGATGCTCTGGATGAAAAGTCAGCTTGAAGACTTCCAGATTTTTGAGAGTAACATTCCTATTCTTTGTGATAATACTTCTGCTATTTGCTTAAGTAAGAATCCTATTTTACATTCTAGAGCTAAGCATATAGAAATAAAACATCATTTCATTAGGGACTATATTCAGAAAGGAATTTTAAACTTGAAATTTATAGATACAGACCATCAATGGGCTGATATCTTTACAAAACCCCTTTCAGAAGATAGGTTTAATTTCATTCTGAAACATCTCAGCATGAAAGTATGCCCAGAATGAAAATGCTTTAATTCCATATTTTTATCTTTCAGAATGTATTTATATTACTGTGAACTTCTGATCAATCTTCTTTCAGAAAGTAAGAACATGCAGATTGTATCAGAGGCAAGTCTAAAGATCTGAGAGTCTAATCTCAAATACAGACGTGCTGATCACTACATCAAACAAGTGTCATCCAATCATCAGCAAATCCCTGAAGCAGAACGCGTGCACGTTTCTGAGAAGGCAAAGCGCTGATTGGGTGCATTGAGACACATGTCTGGTAACCGTTTTTAAGTATCTTTCTCAAATCCCCCAAAATCAGCAAGCATTAAATGCAAAAGTAATCACGCCTGTTAATGGCAATCATTATCGTTTTCTCTCTCTTAAAAAACATTTTCTTTTTCAAAATAATTTTTGAAAATTCTATTTAAGCACATTACTCTTCATTCTTAATCTTTACGCTTACTCATAATCTCTCAAGCATTTGTCTGCATATCTCCTTCAAAAAAAAACCCTAGCTTTTCTCAAATCACTCTCAAGCTTTTTGTGTGAGAACAATGGCATCCTCCAGCATTTCTGCAGGAAATCAGAAGAAAGAAACCTCTGAGCAATATCAAGCGCCTACCAGAACTCTTCTCACACCGGTTAAGAATCTTGAGGTTCTCTCTGAATTAATCATCGATTTCGAAAGTTTGAAGGATAATGGATTTGACCTAACTGCTGAAGTCAAAGCTCAGAAGTGGGAGAGGTACTTTGATAGATTGGTTGGACCAACCTTCCCAGAGCTTGTCAAAGAATTTTGGATTCATGCCAAGATTGATAAGCATCTAGTCATCTCTTCTGTCATGGGGAAGAAGATAATAATTTCTGAAGACCTCATTGCCAGGTTAATAGGTCAAAGTGGTGGTGGAGTCCGTTGTGTGGACATGGCTGATAGGTGCCCTGATATAGGTGTGGTAGCAAACTGCATATTCACTCTTGGTTTTCCCAGCAGCAAAATCAAGGATCTGAAGGATCACTGCAGAGTGTGGGCCAAGATTGTTCTAGGCTGTTTCAATCACAGGAAGCCCACAAGCTCTCCTGACTATATAAACGTGGATCAGCAATTTCTGATCTACTTTATTAATCAGAGGGTGAAGATCAATTTGGCACACTTCCTGTTCAATCATCTGAAGACTAGTGTGAAAGAGACTAGAGAAGAAGAAAGGACCAAAAGAGACTGGATACCTTTTGGGAGGCTCATATCAGATATTCTGACAGAGAATAAGCTGATAGATTATCTGAGCGAAGCTAAAGTACTGGGCAATTTTGAACCAACTGTTGGAAAACCGCTGAATGCTAAGAATCTGAAAAAGATGAAGCTGATAGACAATATCAGGACGGAACCCAGAGCTTCTTCAACTGCTGACATCTCCAGAAGAAGAGTGCCTCTGAGTCATTTCCCAAGATTTTCTGAAATGGAATCCCATCCTGATGTGTTTGCCAAGTATCCAGATTCTCACAAGGAAGAAGTTGCAGGTTCAAAGCTGAAGATCAAAGATCTGAGTCAAGCTCAACCTGAAGTGACTCAGAAGAAGTCAAAGAAGAGGAAAGCAGAAGGATCATCTCACCAGACTCCAAAGAAACGAGGTAATTCATCTGCTGCTCCTATTTCAATTTCCTCTACTATTCCAACATCTGTTGCTCCGCCTCAAACCTCTCACAGAATTTCCATTCCAATCCCCACTATTGATGAAACAATACCAGAAGACCCTTCTGAGGCCTTACAACTCAGAAGAACCAGAATCAAAATTCCCCTCAAAATTACCAAACAACAACCAACTGTTTCAACAACATCAGCACTTGATAGCGTGCTAGCTGACATTGAGCGTGAACATACTTCTGTTCAACCTCACTCTGAACCACCAAATATTCCTCCTCCACAACCTGAACCAGAAATTCAACCAGAACCACAACCAGAACCACAACCAGAACCAGAACAACAACAACCTATCACAGAAGAACCTCTGATCCCTGAACAATCAGAAGTTCCACCTCCTCAACCAGAAAATAATCCTCCCTCACCTCAAACAGAGTTTCATCGCTATGAAACCCCATCCCCTCATCATTCTGATCCCCTCTCATCTCAACCTTCACCGCTGGCAATACAGTTGCCATGTGGAACCACCATTGTCACACCCCAGTTACCATCATCAGAGGAATCAACACCTCCAAAAACTCCAACCACTCCAATAGACATATCCTCTGACTCTGATAACCATCCACCAAAACAAACAGCACCTCAGCACACCTCTGAAAACCAATCATCTGAAAACCCCAGCAGAACATTCATTGACTTAACAAGTCTTGAACGTCTTGCTGATTTAAGACACAAATTGGCCATTCCCAAACCAAAGCAATTAGATGTTGGCTCTGGTATTTTGGACTTTGAAACAGGTATGCTGCAGTGGATTGCTTCGTTGAAGCAAGTTTGTCCGGGGATGATCGACCCAGCTGCTTCTGATCAGCTCTGGTCACAGTTCAGAGTATGGGTTCGTGCTGAAGCACTCAAGCTGCAGGACGTCAACTATGAGCAGGCTCAATAGAACTTTAGCAAGCTGCTGAAGGAAGTTGAGAGTCAGCTGCCTCAAGAAGTTGTGCTCCCTCTGGACTCTGAATCGTGGTCTGAGAAAGAACAAGCTGCACAGGTGCAACCTTCAGAAGAAGACAAGACTCTTCAGGAAGAGAATCCAACAGAGGATGTAGCTGAAAGTTCTGAGAAGCTTCCTCCTGCTGAAAGTTCTCAAGCTGCCTTGGACAGGCAGGCTCTGGAAGAATTAAGGCTGAATGACTTGCGTCTACAGCAGCGGATGGAAGAGAGTGATCAGAAGATGGAAGCAAGAATGAATGTCCAGGACAGCAAGATTGATACTGTTGTCACCATGGTTCAGAAGCAGAATGCAACTTCTGAAAAGATTCAAGCAATGCTGGAAAGCCTGTTCTCACGCATGCCCCCACAACCTTGAAATTTTTTCATGCATGACATTCTCTATATTTTCGTCATTTTCTGATGTACTTTTGACTATGTTTTGACTATGCTTGTGTAATGTTCTTTCCTCTGAACTATTTTTAATATAATTTGTTTTTCTGATCTAAATTGGTTTTAGCACATCACTAACACTTTTTGATTGCTGACAAAAAGGGGGAGAACAAGAATGATATTTAAAATCAATAACGGCTAACTAGACAGAAATTCTCAAACATTCTAACTCTATTACTTGAAATGTTTTTCTGTTTTGTTGTTAAGTCTACAGGCACAAGGAAGCTCTGAACACTATGAAGACTAAGAACTAGAAGCTCTGATCAAAATATAAAAGCTCATGTTGCTCTGATCAAATATGAAGTTCTGATATATGAAGATCTGATCGACCTAACACTCTGATCCGAAGCAAAGCTCTGACAGGAAAAGCTCTGAAGCTCTGCTCTCTGATAAGTCAAAGACTTATAATCTGATGCTCAAAGATAGAAAAAGATCTGACTCTGAAGAACACACATATCAAAGGGAAGTAACAAACTCAGGGGGAGTATCTCTTAACTCTGACTTCTCCGTACTTCTTATTCTGATACATAGATCTGATAACTTTTCACGTTATTTTTCATTTAAAATATCTAGTTTTTGTCATCATCAAAAAGGGGGAGATTGTTAGAACAATGTTTGAATCTAGTACCCTATATTTAAGTTTTGATGATAACAAAGTGAAAAGATATAGTAGTTAAATATTTTATGATTGAATTATATGCTGCCTAAAATTACTATGCTCTGACTTGCAGATATGCTGATTAAAATAAGCAAGATCACGTTTTCAGCATCAGAATATGAGTTTGCACATCAGCATCAGAAGTTGCTGAATCAGAACGTCAAGATCAGATGATCAACGCTTGCACATGCTGAAGCTTGATGAACAGAACTGCGCGTAAAACACTCTGATACAGAAACAAATTAGTTCATCAGCAGCGAAGCAGAATCAGAATGAGCCAAGCCAGATCGTGCATTGAAGAAGCAACGGTACTGTGCATTGAAAGCTAATCAATACCAACGGCATCATTCTAGACAAGATCTGCTCAAAAAGGAAAGCTTGTTAATAGCATTGAATCAAGAATATTTGCTTCAACGTTCATCTTCTCAAAGTGCTATATAAACCAAGCTTTGAAGATTATCACGGCTAATGCTTCCAAACTCTCTACACGCACAAAGCTGAACAGTAATCTTCACTCTACAAGTTTTGCTAAACCACCAAACTCTGATACTCTATTAGCGTTTAGCATCTTAGTATTCTAAGCTTCATTTGTGTAAACATCACAGTTGTGATATAGTTTTGTAGAAAACATTCATACACACTTGTTCATTCCTTTGTAAGAAAGTGTTGCCTTGACAAACCGGATTGTGGTTTGAATCAAGAAGGTTTTAGCAGTTGCTAAAGCAGATTTGTATTCAGTTGAATATAGTGAATTAAGACCTCGTTGGAGAGAGGCGAAATCACCTTGAACGGGTGGACTGGAGTAGTTTGAGATCAAACGAACCAGGATAAAAATACCTTGTCATTTGCTTTAAAGTTTCCAGTTTTACAATTCAACCCCCCCTTCTTGTGTTTTTCACCCCTTCACCTGCATATTGCTGTGATCTTGAGGCTGAGGTGGTAACTGAAAAACCGTGGTATCATGAAGTGAAGAGGTACTTGGAAGCTCAAGAATACCCCGAAGGTGCATCCATCAATGAGAAAAAGTTTCTGAGAAGGTTCGCAGCAAAGTTCTTCCTCAGCAACGACATTCTGTACAAGAGAAACCATGATTCAACCTTACTGCGTTGTGTGGATAAGACTGAAGCAGAAAGGATCATGGCAGAGCTGCATGAAGGTACCTTTGGAACGCATTCCAGTGGACACACCATTGCAAAGAAAATCCTTCGGGCAGGATATTTCTGGTCCACCATGGAAGCTGACTGTTACCAACATTCTCGGACATGTCACAAGTGCTAGATATACGCTGATAAGGTGCACGTTCCTCCAGTCCCTCTGAATGTCTTGACTGCACCTTGGCCTTTTGCAATGTGGGGCATTGATATGATCGACGAGATTAAACCTACGGCATCCAATGGGCATCGCTTCATCCTGGTGGCGATCGATTATTTTACAAAGTGGGTTGAAGCAGCTTCCTATGCCACTGTAACCAAGAACGTCGTGGCACGGTTCATTCGGCATAACCTGATCTGTCGATACAACGTCCCAGAAAGGATCATTACGGATAATGGTACCAATCTCAATAACAAGATGATTACTGAGCTCTGCGAGCAATTCAAGATACAGCACCACAACTCTTCTCCTTACCGGCCGAAGATGAATGGGGCTGTAGAAGCAGCTAATAAGAATATCAAGAGGATTGTGCAGAAGATGACAGTGACCTACAAAGATTGGCACGAGATGTTACCGTTTGCTCTTCACGGGTACCGTACCTCAGCAAGGACATCAACCGGGGCAACTCCCTTTTCCTTGGTCTATGGCATGGAGGCAGTCTTGCCGATTGAAGTCCAGATACCCTCTCATCGGATAATGAAGGATGCAGATTTGAGCGAAGATGACTGGATCCAGACCCGACTTGATCAGTTAAATCTAATTGACGAAAAGAGACTCACTGTTATTTGTCACGGTCAGACGTACCAAAAACAGATAATCAGGGCATTTAACAAGAAAGTCAGACCACAAGAGTATCAAGTTGGGGACCTGGTAATAAAATGCATCATTCTTCCTCAAGGCGATCCCAGGGGCAAATGGACCCCTACGTACGAATGGCCATTTGTGGTTAAACATGTGTTCTCAGGAGGAGCCATGATTCTAACCACCATGGATGGTGACGACCTTCCTCACCCCGCCAATGCAGACATAGTAAAAAGATACTACGCATGACAAAAGACCCGCTAGGTTGACATACCTAGGCAAAAATTAGGGCTTCCCGGCGAACCAAAAGGGTTCGGGCAAAATGAGGGATGAAATGAAAAAATCTGTACACCCGGCAAGTCGAAAACCTGAAAAGGTGGCTTGGGAAAAAATGGGTATCCCGGTGGGCTGAAAACCCGAAAGGGAAGTCCAGGAAAAAGTTAGGGATTAAAGCGTAATACTATGTCTCATTGGATCACCTTGCATCCAGAATCCGGTATCAACATCAGGTTCAGACGACATCGATCGATCAGCTTCATCTTTAACTGAGCAGCCATGTGATGAGACGCTCGAAGATATAAAGGCGATAGCAGAGTTGAAACCCAGTGGGATTACTCTTTTCACACAGCTGTTTTGTTTTCTTTGTACAAATTGTATAAACTCTGTTGTTCGGCGGTGTTCTCTTACTAGGACGTCAGCCTCTTGTACGTAAAACGCCTATTTACAGGCAAATTCAAAAATCAATACAAATTCACTTTTCAGACCAATTGCCAATTGTTTTTTCCTTTTTTCTGTTTTGTTTTGCGAAGAACGTCCAATGTTCAATTGTGATATATGCATTTGACACTAATTGCTAACTCATAAATATTTGCATGCGAAACAAAGGATTAATCACAGGTAACATCAGAAACAGGGGCAATAATGAGTTGTCTAAGCAATCTAATTGCTCTATCCACCAAGGTACCAAGGTGAGTTCAGCTGAAGAATGTAACCAAGATGCCTTAATTCCCCAGAGAGTGAGCCAAGGTTCAGCAAGACTCTCTCCCCCAAGCAGTTAGTCTCCCATCAACCCTAACAAGGAACAATATCTCCAGCAAGTTAGCAATACTCTCCCCGAGCAGAGTTAATCCTCAGTCAGCCTTAAGGAAGTTGGATTATCCCCCGAAGATCTCAACATTCCCCAACGGAGTATACAAACATTCCTAACAAGCATCCCCGGCAGTCTTATTCTAAGATTGTTCCCCGACGGAATACCAACACTTCAGTGGAGCCACTTCCCCAGTGCAGTCTCAAAGTCTCCCCAAGAGAGTTGAATCATCTCCCCAGTAGGAAGCTTATCCCCAGTAGATTCTGGAAGCTTATCACCTGCAGAATGCGAACGCTCCCCCGACTTTATTCAAAGGTCAATTCCCCACCAGAGCTCATAACTGGGTTATCCTCATCCAATTACCACGGAAAGATCGTCCCCGACAAAGTCTCCCTATCCCTAGCGGAGTTCATCAAAACATCCAACAGAGCTCAACAATGGTATCCCCAGCGGAGTTATCATCAATCTCAGTGAAGTATCTTTCCCCACAGAGTTCACTCCCCGCAGAGTAATCTATTTGCCAAGTTTATTCCCCAACGGAGTCATCTTCTCCTACCGGTATTCTTGCAACCATCATCCCCAGCGGAAACAAAAGCTCTACTCTTCCACATCAGCCCAGGATTTGATTTCCCGGCATTCGTCAAGGATTTATTTTCCTAGACAAAAACACATTTCATAAACATCACATCTTCATACACGACGCATGCACATACGCATCATGAACACACAATCTCATTTATTCTGAGAACATCATGCATGTCATACATCATGACATTGCACAAAGCTAACGTTTTGTCTTTTCAGGACAAAGGTCAATACAAAGATAATTACTATCAACTGTCGTGATTCCAGATCTGATTCCTATATCTTTCCAGGGTGTATCTGTTGACGACTATATTCCAAACTCGATTCCTGTATCCTGCCAGGGCACGTTTGAAGAGTTCGAAGATCCGATTCCTGTATCTTGCCAGGGTGTACCTGTTGACGACTAATTCCAGACTCAATTCCTGTATCTTGCCAGGGCACGTCTGAAGAGTTTGAAGATCCGATTCCTGTATCTTGCCAGGGTGTATCTGTTGACGACTAATTCCAGACTCGATTCCTGTATCCTTCCAGGGCACGTCTGAAGAGTTCGAAGATCTGATTCCTGTATCTTGCCAGGGTGTATCTGTTGACGACTAATTCCAGACTCGATTCCTGTATCTTGCCAGGGCACGTCTGAAGAGTTCGAAGATCCGATTCCTGTATCTTGCCAGGGTGTATCTGTTGACGACTAATTCCAGACTCGATTTCTGTATCCTGCCAGGGCACGTCTGAAGAGTTTGAAGACCCGATTCCTGTATCTTGCCAGGGTGTATCTGTTGACGACTAATTCCAGACTCGATTCTTGTATCTGGCCAGGGCACGTCTGAAGAGTTTGAAGATCCGATTCCTATATCTTGCCAGGGTGTATCTGTTGACGACTAATTCTAGACTCGACTCCTGTATCCTTCCAGGGCACGTCTGAAGAGTTTGAAGATCCGATTCTTGTATCTTGCCAGGGTGTATCTGTTGACGACTTTTTTTTTTCCAAACTCGATTCCTGTATCTTGCCAGGGCACGTCTGAAGAGTTTGAAGATCCGATTCCTGTATCTTGCCATGGTGTATCTGTTGACGACTAATTCCAGACTCGATTCCTGTATCCTGCCAGGGCACGTCTGAAGAGTTTGAAGATCCGATTCCTGTATCTTGCCAGGGTGTATCTGTTGACGACTATTTTTTTCCAGACTTGATTCCTGTATCCTGCCAGGACACGTCTGAAGAGTTTGAAGATCCGATTCCTGTATCTTGCCAGGGTGTATCTGTTGACGACTATTCTCCGGACTCGATTCCTGTATCTTGCCAGGGCACGTCTGAAGAGTTTGAAGATTCGATTCCTGTATCCAGCCAGGGCACATCTACATGAAGAGTTTGAAGATCAACCCCTGTAACAAGCCATGTAATTACTTCTCTTTCTCAGGTATGCAAGTTCTCTCTAAGGAATCTCTTACGCGATCGACAACCTCCCGATGGCATCTATAAGCCCATCTCCACAACTATCCATTACACTTCCAAATGGCGTCTATAAGCCCATTCCCGACAAAGTTCCGTCACACTTCCAGACGGCATCTATAAGCCCATCCTCCTATCCATCATCTCTCCAAATGGCATCTGTAAGCCCATTCCCACCATCACACTGCTAACACTCTACTATGTGAGTGCAAATTTCTGGGCACTCTAGTGTTCAATCATCTTCCACCTTCGGATTACGAAAGGCACGCCAACCAATCTACATCCTCAGGTCTAAGAAGATTGAACAGGGGCAACTGTTGTACCCCAAAATTTTCCCTCCCATATTCTTCAAGATTTGCCAAGATCAATCTCCAGATGGTTCAAAATCCCTCAAGGGTTGCACAGTCCAATTGCCTCATAACACAGTCAAAATTAGGGTTTTGGTTCTTGCAAAGAAGTTGAGGTTTTAAGGGTCGAATCAAGTCCCATGTGCCCATATACATTGTCAAGCATCCATATGTCAAGTTTCAAGACTCACAGCATCAAATTCTACAGTCAAAAACCCTAATTGCTCCACAGTTAACTATAGGGGCAAAATGGTCATTTGACAGTCAAAAGTCAAAATTTTTGGTCAACATCTCATTTTAAAGCCACAATCATCATTTGATCAATTCTTGATCATGATTCTCAAAGCATGGCTCAAAAAGTCTCAAGATGCAAAAGTTTCTATTTTTGGACAGCTGAAAAGTCAACTGCAAATTGACCAAGGCATAACTTCTTCATGGTTTATCAGAAAAATCCCATCCAAAGCTCATTTTGAAGAGGATGACATTTCCTACAACTCATCTTCACACTACAAGTCCAAGAAATTCTCTCACAAAAAGGTATCAATTTCAACATTATAGGTCATTTTCAAAAGTCAACAAAAAGGCACTTTAAGTCAAAGACCATAACTTGAGATTGGTAAATCAAAATGACATGGGACCCAAGGCATTGGTTAGACGACTTCAAGACCTTTCCAAAATGTTCAAGAACATGATCATAGCTTCAAAATTGAGCAAGATATGCATTGGAGAAGTTGGGAAATTTTTGGGAATTTTCAAAAGTCAACTTTGCCTAAAAAACTTCAAAATTGCTAATGGGCCTCAAATTCTTCCTTGAATCATTACCCAAAGCCTATGCACGACCCATTGAGCTCAAAGGGATTTATTTTCTTATTTTTAATTAATTAATTGAATTTTTATTCTTATTAATTCATTTAATTAGATTTAATTATGAGAAAATATCAAATAATGCTTTTTCAAATCTTTTGTGCAGCAAATCAAACTAGGGCAAGCTGGCCAAGTCGTTTCACATCCAAAAAAGGAAAATCATCCATGATTGGCAAAGATTTCAATGAAAAAAGATTGAAAAATATATGATGAAAATCAAAGATTCAAAACATTAATTCATGGACTTATGGGCTTGTTTCTTGACCTAAATTCATTCACATACAAAGGCTGAGTGAAACCCTATTCCACAAGACACGAAAAGCTGCTCACAAACTCATAACCAAGTTGCAAAAAACTCAAGAAATTTGGAAAACTGAAATCATAGTTGTAGGACGTTTCAAAGCATAAAAAGTATTCCAACACGTTGCTGGACCTTCCAGGAAACTATTGGCATCGAGAACAAGTCCCCATACTCCAAGAATCGGTAGAACAGAGTCGCGTTTCTTCAAAAATATTTCATAATCAAATTTTAATTTCCACGCATCATTCATGTGTTTTGATTATTGATTTATGCTACTAACATCTTCCTGAAGCGTTTGGTATAGTTTAATTATTCTAAAACCGCTTGAATCGAAATCTGCCATTGATGAAACCTAGGGTTTCAGAAGCTTCAAAATAGGGCTTTCCTTGTATGGAACAATTAGACCTTTAGACCTATACAGCTGAATGCATCAGCTCAAGACGATTCAAATGAGACCATCGCGCCTTTTTTATATGTCCTCCTCTTCTATTCGCTATTATTCGCTGTTCCACTTAGTGGGGGTTTAAAACCCCCGCTACTTGTTTTCTATTTGCAGGAAAAAGATGAAGAAGAAGCATGTGTGGCTAAGCGTGATTGGGAGATTCAAATTTTAGCGCGTTTTTTGACGTTTCCAGTATAATGGCCTTTTTTCATATATTATGATTCCTTAGTATATTATATACAAATGCGTTTGGCAGCTCAATTGGCAAGGGACACGCTTGGTGAGTGCTGGGACCTGGGTTCGATTCCCAGGTCCCCCCATATACTCTTCATATTTTTTCCAATGCTTTCAGGTACATCACCCATCAAACGTTCCACCATATACGCTCATACGCTAGCCTGCCAAGTGGCTTCAAGATCCAATCCAATGGCCTCAGAAGGGAATCCATGGTGTACCTCAATCAACCAAGACGCACTCAAGCTGGAAAGTCAAACGAGCTTATGCTTCAATGGGCCTGAATTACTGCAGTTAACCTCCATATGGGTCTGAAACCCCCCCTTGGTTTGCACATTTCTTAATTTAATTTTCTTTTCTTTCTAAATCTTTTCAATTCTTTTTAATTATTTTTATTAATTCACCATTCATTAATTTTCATAATAAAAAATCAGAAACCACAAAAATGTTTTATATTTAATTATTATTAAATTTCACCATTAACATATTTTTGTAAATAAACAACTAACAATTAATTTAGTTAATTTAGGTTTTAATTTTAACACTTTTTCTTAATAAAAAAAAATGCATGGAATTAGGTTTTGACATTTTATCTTTTTCTTAATTAATTTTTCATCATTATTTATTATTATTAATATTTTTGTAAATAAACATTTAAATTAAATAATTTAGTTAATTAGCCTAATTTTAACCTTTTTCTTTAACAATTAAAATAATTTAGAACTAGGGTTTCACTAACTTTAATTTTAATTCTTTTCTTTATTTTCATTAAACACCAAAAAACATAAAAAAAAATTTCTTTAATTAAATAATAATTAGACTTTAATTTAATTTAATTTCAAGCAAATGGTCAAAACCCTCGGACGTTCAATTTTAATTTCTTTTCGCGCATTATTTTCTTTTCGAATATTATGTAACTGCTTTCAGGATGTAATAGTAATTAGGTATTTATTTACTTTCCGCACTTTTATCAAAAACGGGTCTTTGTACTTTGGCGATGTATAGACCCGCGCCTTGTAATAGCGTAGCTTTTATGTTTCCGTCTTTTAAATTTCCGCACTCTTAAATTCTAAATTGCATGAAAGAATGTATGGTTAATTAAAAACAAGCGTAGCTCACAATGCCATGATCAAAGATAAACTTAACATGAAAACAACACACAAATACACACACCACTTCTAGGGTACGCCTCACCTGTTACCTTCGAAACGTGGTCGTCAAGTATAGGTCGTTTTAGTAAGTCCTTATGTCCATGATCCAGTTTCCTCGGAATATTTGCCTCGAAATAGTTGCCTCGAAACGGTTGCCTCGGATTAAAAAAGGATCAAGGACATAAGGGTAGCTTCTAAGGTGTCCTAACTGTTGCTTCGGTGACCACACTGTCCCTACAATCGAATTGACCTGAACACCTCCAACGATGGTGCTACCTACCTCTCAATGGTGGGATGGCACTACCTTAAGGACTTCTACACAGCTTAATTCCTTAGGGTAGGTAGATGACTCATAGATACTTGCTCTCTTCAAAAACAAATCAAAACTCTTTTCACACAGACACTTTCAAAAAGCTTTCAAAACAAATTTTTCAAACACTCTTGAGGACAGATACAAGAGTCATTCAGAAATCTTTCAATGAAACTTTTTCAAACTCACTCACATCTTGAAAAGCAAACATTTTGAAAACGTAAGAGCAAGTATCTAAGAGCCCATGGATAACCATGGATAGAAAGGGTGTTAACACCTTCCCTTTCTATAAATCTACCTCCCGAACCGAGAAACTATCTCATAAGGAATTTTGCTGTGCTTTTGTCCTGTCCATGTTGGAGAAAATAAAAGATGGTGGCGACTCTTGCTTCCGCGACATTTCGTGAACCAGCGTTAAACAGTCAGTTCTAAATCCACCGATCACATAAACCAATAAATGTCTTGTGTCATATTTAACTAGAAAGGAATCAGAATAAATCTTTAGTCGATTTAAATTGAAACATAAAAAATGTCTACTGGAAAAGTGCCAGAATAAATCTTTGGTCAATTTAAACTGAAGCAACATATGTCTTGTGTCGTCTTTAACTGGAAAAGAATCAAAATAAATATTTAGTCGATTTAAACTGAACGAGAAAAAGTATCTACTGGAAAAGCATCACAATAAATGTTTGGTCGATTTAAACTGAACCAGTAGATGTGTTGTTTCGTATTTAACTGGAAAAGAATTAGAATAAATCTTTGGTTGATTTAAACTGAACTAGAAAAAGTGTCTACTGGAAAAGTATCAGAATAATCTTTGGTCGATTAAAAATGAACCAGCAGATGTATGCGATGTCTTTAACTGGAAAAGAATCATAATAAATCTTTGGTCGATTTAAACTGAACTAGAAAAAGTGTCTACTAGAAAAGTATCAGAATAAATATTTGGTCGACTAAAACTGAACCAGCAGATGTCTGCGCTGTCTTTAACTGGAAAAGAATCAGAATAAATCTTTAGTCAATTTAAACTGAACCAATAGATGTCTGTGTTGTCTTTAACTAGAAAAGAATCAGAATAAATCTATGGTCGATTTAAACTGAACCAGCAGATGTTTGTAGGGAGTATCCATAATGTAGATATTTTCCCTGTCTTGTTTCAGGGACTAATCTCTATCTGAATAGAGAGAAAGAAAGGAAGATAGTTTCCCTGTCCTTTTTCGGGAGTTAATCTTCAATTTGCTTGTTCTTCACAGATAATATCCCTGTCTTGTTTTAGGGCTTAATCTGTGGCTGATTATCCAGGTAGTTGCCCTGTCTTGTTTCAGAAATTAATATGGAATTGTTTGAAAATTGTTGATGATATTCATATGTTGATTGATCTTTCCTGATAAGGTAAAGAGTTAGTTGTATGCAATGTCATGATGTATGCAATGTATTGCGTAATGATGTTCTCAAAATAAATGAGATTGCGCTATATGCGTTTCATATGCATATGTTATGATGAATGAATGTGAAATGTTGTTTGAAGTGCATTTGTAAACCCATGTAGTATCTTTGTCTGGGAAAACAAATCCCTGATTATGGATGGGGAATAAAGAGTATGTGTATCTTCAATCTTGTCTAGAATGCTTCTGCTGGGGATTCCTGGTTACTTATTTGAGGAAAATATGCAGGGGATGTATTGATTTCTGTTTGGGGGAGTAGAGTTTAGGAACATTGGTCGTCCGTTTCTCTATTGGGGAACTTATTTCTTATATACCCTGATTGGGGATGAAAGAGATGGTTAAACTTATGAATCGTTTCGGGAGGATAAAGTTAGCTGGTATCTGGTCGGATTCCAAGTTTCACAACAACTTTCTGGGGATAGTGATGACTTTACTAGGGAGAAGAATTTTGTTAGCAATTTGTAGAAGTCTGAGGAATATACTCGAGTTAGGGAATTTATAGTATGTTGGGGAAATAAACCCTATTAGGGAAATAAACCCTTGTTGATGGAGAAATGCTCTGCCGAGGAAACTAACTCTCTTGGGGAAATTGAATTTTCTAAAGAGAAGGACTCTGCAAGATTTCTTTTTCAGTTTTGGAGGAATAAACTCAGTCGGGGAAGAGAAATTTCCATTCTGTAGGTTGGTGATTTGTCGGGAAAGAGATTATACTCCTTTATTTGCGGGAGTGATCTGCTGGGGAGATTGCGGGGAATGTAAACTTATTTGTGAAGATTACTTTGTGGGGATAACCTTATAGAAGTGGCTCTGTGAGGCAAATGAAGCTGCTTCGACCCACTTGGTAAAGTAGTCAATGACGACAAGAATGAAACGATGTCCATTAGAGGCAATAGAATTGATTTCTCCGATCATATTAATATCCCACATTGCAAATGGCCAAGGAGAAGTCATGACATTCAAGGGAACTGGAGGCACATGAATCTTATCAGCATAAATTTGGCACTTATGGCAAGTCCTCGAGTGGTGGTGACAATCAATTTCCACAGTCAACCAAAAGTATTCAACTCTCAGAATCTTCTTGGCCATAGTGTGTCCAATGGAGTGAGTTCCAAAGATACCTTCATGCATATCCTCCATGATCTTTTCTGCTTCCTTCTTATCCATACAATGGAGCATAATTGAATCATGGTTGCACTTGTATAAGATCTCATTGCTTAGGAAGAACTTGGCAGAGAACCTCCGTAGGAATTTCTTGTCGCTGATTGACGCCCCTTCAGGATACTCTTGAGCTTCTAGATATCTTTTCACTTCGTGAAACCAAGGCTTCTCCTCTACACCATCAGTGTCAATCTCATAGCAGTGCACCGGTTCGTAAAATCTTTCGACAGTAATTCCGGGAGCTTAGTTGTCCCATTTGACTTTGAACATAGATGACATGGTAGCTAAGGCATCTGCCAACTGATTTTCTTCCCTCAGGATATGTTCAAAGGTAACCTCTTCAAAGTACGGGATCTAGGTGAGTATAAGTTCTTTGTAAGGGATAAGGTTTAGATGTTTCCCACTCTCCTTTAACTTGACGGACCACCAAAGCTGAGTCTCCATACACAGTCAGGAATTTGATTCTTAAGTCGATAGCAGCCTTAAGGCCCAATATGCACGCTTCGTACTTGGACATATTGTCGGTACAATCAAAGCAAAGTCTGGCAGTGAAAGGCGTATGGAAACCTTTGGGGGAAATGATCACATCACCAATTCTGTTACCCAGTGCATTGGAACCTCCATCAAAAACCATAGTCCATCGGGATCCTTGCTCAGGTCCTTCATACGGTTCAAAGTTCATAGATTGGTAGTCATTCACAGCTTGATGCGCCAAATGATCTGCCAGTACACTCCCTTTGATTTCTTTCTGCATGGTGTACTGAATGTCATATTCAGTTAAGATCATTTGTCATCGAGCTATTCTTCTGGAGAGATCTCACTTCTCAAAGATGTACTTGATGGGGTTCATCTTAGAGATTAATAGAGTAGTATGAGTAAACATATATTGTCTTAGTCGGCGAGCAGCCCATGACAAAGTGCAACAAGTTTTCTCGAGCAGTGAATATCTTGTTTCACAGTTGGTAAATTTTTTGCTAAGATAATAAATTGCATGCTCTTTTCGACTAGACTCGTCATGTTTCCCCAGCACACACCCCATTGAATTCTATAACACGGTTAAGTACATGATCATAAGTCTTCCTTCAACTGGTGGCATCATGATTGAAGGCTCTTTTAAGTATTATTTGATCTTGTCAAAATCTATTTGGTAATCGCCATTCCATTTTACTACTTGATCTTTCTTCAATAACTTAAAGAGTGGTTCACCAGTAGCAGTCAGGTGAGAGATGAATCGGGAAATGTAATTGAGTCATCCTAAGAAACATCTGACCTCCTTCTCAGTAGGAGGAGCTGGAATTTATAGGATCGACTTCAATTCTTTAGCCACTGACAACAAAGCCTAGTAGCTTTCCAGATCTTACCCCAAAGGTGCATTTGTTGGGATTCAACCTCAGCTTGTATTTCTTTAGCCTGTCAAACAGTTTCTAAAAATGAACAAGATGCTCTTCCTCAGTTTGTGATCTTGATATTATGTAATCCATATAGACTTATATCTCATGATGAACCATGTCATGAAATAAAGCCACCATAGGCCGTTGATAAGTTGCGCCTGCATTCTTCAGCCCAAAAGGCATGACCTTATAACAAAAGGTGCCCCACTGTGTGACAAAAGTAGTTTTCTCCATGTCTTCACACGCCATTTTTATTTGGTTGTAACTAGAGAAACCATCCATGAAAGAAAAGACCTTATATAGAGCAGTGTTGTCAACTAAGACATCGATATGTGGTAGTGGGAAATCATCTTTGGGGCTTGCCCTATTTAAATCCCTATAGTCTATACACATATGAACCTTACCATATTTCTTTGGCACTGGAACAACATTTACAACCCATTGGGGATACGACGTTACTGCCAAGAAACCTGCATTGAACTGTTTCATTACCTCAACTTGGATCTTCTCAGACATATCAGGACGCATGCGGCGAACCTTTTGTTTGATCGGAGAACACACCTTATCAATGGTAGATGATGAACCACAATATCAGTATCGAGCCCCAGCATGTCTTCGTATGACTACGCAAAGACCTCAACACATTCGTGCAACATCTAAACCATTCTGCTCTTGACACTGTCTTCCAGGTTGGCGCCAATCTTGACTTCTTTCTTATCTGCCTCTGTACCCAAACTTATCACTTTGACCGGTTCTTCGTGCGATTGGATAGCATTTTCCTCTTGTATCAGGAGTCTGGCAAGTTCTCCAAGTATCTCATAATCTTCTTCACCTTCATCTTCGTCTTGATAGATTGGATTTTCAAAGTCATAAACGACAATAGCAGAATTGTTGTCAATGAGATCCAGAGTGGATGCGGATATACAAATGTGTGTGTGTGCATGTAAGGTCACATGGATTTTTTAAAAATGCAGTAAAGTAAAAGAAAGACAAGGAGCGCAAAATTTGAATGCAAAATAGTCCAATGTTTTCATTAAATGAGCATATGATATATGAAATGACAACCCTTAACAAATGGACCATTGTGCCCCGGGCAAGGGACAAGGTTTAAAGTCATTGTTTTAAAAATAAATTATACAGATAAACTTCTTAAAGCAATAAGAAAACAGGAAATAGCAATTACTCCTAGATAATGGAGATTAAGACGAAGTCTTTGGCCTTCCAGTTGTCCAGTCCACCGTCATTAGTTGGAATATTCAGTCGTCTAAGTCACCATCACTATCCGTGTCTCCTAGTGCATTGACTTCATTGTTGCTGATACAGAGAGGTGGTCCACCAGCAGGAGCACGAAAAACCTCTTTCTGAGCTTTTGAAGTGAAACCCAATCCAAACTTGTTAGATTTATAGGGGATATCAGGAAGTCGTCTACATATAGTGCAACCTCCATCTTCTACAACAGCCCGAGCATCCTTCAGAGAGGCCATTCTTGGTGTGCCCTTAGAGGTTTCAGGAGTAGTAGGAGTAGCAACAACAATCATTGGAGGGATTAAATAAAATGTATGAAAAGGGGTTTCAATGAATTCTCCATCCATTTCAACGTATTTGAAAGAATTCAAATTACTGACCATATATTCTTCCTCTCCATATACTGCGACAACCTTCCCTCTCACTGGGTATTTCAGCATTTGATGTAATGTAGAGGTAACCGCACCTTCCCCATGAATCCATGGGCGTCCGAGCAAGAAAGAATAGGCCAGACAGGTATCCATTACATAAAATGTTAAATTGAAGACTTGAGACCCCACCTTGATCGGGAGATCAACCTCTCCATGGACCATCCTCTTTGACCCATCGAAGGCTCTTACCACAATATCATTGGATTTCAGCACCACCCCTTCACAATTCAATCTATCTAGAGCACCCTTGGGTAAAACATTCATGGAGGACCCAATATCTACTAACATATGCGCCAGAGTGGTTCCTTTGCATTCAATAGAGATGTAGAGAGCCTTGTTATGATTCTTCCATGCCGAAGTCAAATCTGCATCAGAAAATCCAAAGCCATTGTCAGCAGTTAGGCTTGCAACATAATTCTCAAATTGATCAGCGGTAGTTTCTTGTGGTACATGGGCATTCTTTGGGAATTTCAACAAATCTTGGGCATGTGCTTCAGAGCATAATAACAAGGACAACATGGATATATTTGAGTGTGTCTTCCCTAGTTTCTCAACTATTTTATAATCACTTTTCGGGATGATCTTCAGGATTTATTTCATCTCTTGTCTACACGGGTCTTCAATTGTCACTTCTTTTGAGGGTGCCTCCGTCAGGGCAGGCTCAATAACCATCTCTTTACCTCGAGTATTCGTAGTTGGTCTAGCAGTAGGAATACAAACATATGTTGTAGTAGTTATTGGAGGAGAGATCTCCAAAGAGAAGACCCTTCCTGTCCTAGTGACCTTACTAGTTCCGGCAATGTTTGTAATTTCAGTATCTTCATTTTTAGTAATCCATGCCTCTTGCTTGACACCATGATAATAAACTTCTGCCCCATAAGTCCAAGGAACAACTTTGTCAAATGAATAGGGGACTGCCCCCAGTGTAGTGATAATCAGGGGAGCCACTCTTGGTTCAGCAGGAATCCTTATAGGGCCTTTGCATGTGATCCTAATAGGAGTGTTGGAAATAGTGATTATGGAAACATCTTCAAGTCTCAATTCTTGGGATACATTTTCAGGAAAACTCTTAATGGAACTAGTTTTCTCGACCAGAATTTCATGGCTATCAATCAGGCGTTGAATACCTTTCTTCAGCCATATACAACCATTAGTTTGGGAAGCGCAATGGTAACAATTTTCAAGGCAGCCCGTAAATAAGCTGGCTCTTAACAGATTCTTTTTAACAGTCAATAAGGGAGTAGTCAAATCACTGACGGTGGAGACAAAGGAGACAGTGGCATGTTAATCCCAGTGAATTTCCTCCTCGGGGCGTCTGGCCTTTGTTAATTGTTTGATTGTTATGGTATTTGAACTGGGGTTGGGTTTGAAATCAACACATATCCTACTAATTGATGATGATCATTCTTGATAAATCTCCTTTGTCCATAAACAACATTAGTCTCATTCTACCAACAAATGGTTTCTTTACAACAATAGAGGTCGAGGCCATTGGGATCTTCCCACTTTTGATTCCACTTTCAACATGTTCATCAGTAAAAATCAACTCAATAAACCCTGGCGAAGAACTCCCAATCAGCAAATTAAAGAATGGACCAGTCAAGGTTCCCATGAACATGTCCACTAATTCTCTGTCAGTCAAAGGGGGTTGCACCCTTCCAGCACGGTCCCTTCATTTTTGAGCGTACTCTTTAAAGCCTTCGCTCGAGACCATAGTCATATTTTGTAATTGCACGCTGTTGTACCCTAAAATTTTCCCTCTCTATTCTAAAGACATTTCTCACAAAAGATCTCAAATGTTCAAGAAGTTTCAAAGAGTTTGATCAGATTAGCTCACCTCCTAAGCATTGAGCCTCCAAATTAGGGTTTTGATTATCTCAAGGAAAATTGGACTTTTAATACCTCAAATGACTTTCATGGTTCATTATAGGTCTCCAAGATTACTCATTCGAAGTTTAAATCCTTGCATCATAAATTTGCTCAGTCCATTGCTCAGATGACTGAATATCAGTTGTATTGGGTAAAAAGTCAACCATGGTCAAATTACAGCCAAAATTCATGATTTTTGGCCAACATCAACATTTTGAATTCATATTTATCAATTTATCAAGTTTTGATCATAATGCCTCAAGGAAAGCACTCAAATCATCAAAGGGGCAAATTTGTCAAAATTAGGGTTTTGACTGAGAATAACTGATCATGGACTTTTGACCTAGTACATGACCTAATGGATTGAAACATGATCTAAAGGACTCAAACACAACATGTTGAACTAATTTCATGGCTCAAGTCATTTCTCAAGATCAATGGGTTGATAGTTAAAATTTGATCAACTGATGAAAAGTCAACTAATACACAAAAAGTCAAACTTTGACTTTTTTGTCAACAGTAAATTTCAAAGATCAAAATTCATCAAGACATTCAAAAATATCAAATTTGATCATCAAGAATCAACAAAGTCAAGAAAGTCCACAAAAATTCCACAAAAAGTAAAAGTTTCAATACTTAGAAAATTTCTAAGTATTTTTAACCTTGATAATTTCAATACTTCATGACAATTTTTCACTAAGATGCAAGATGATTCAAGGAAAATTTTCAACATCAAAGTTGTAGATCTTGATGAATTCTACAAATTTTCCCCTTAGGGTCGATGTCCAAAAAAATGCTTAAATTTGAAGATATAAGCTCATAAAGTCATGACATTTTTCATAAAACACTTAGTGAAAATTTTAGCAAGTTTAGGCAGATTTTTGACCTAACTTATTGACCAATTTTCACCTTGTTCCAAGATGATTTTGTCAAAGTGGTCAACATGAAGGTTGTATACAATGTTTCAAGCTTTCCAAAATGTCAAAGAACTTGAGGAGATCATTTTTGATCTAGGAGTTTCGAATAGAAGAAGTTAGGCATCCATTCTTGAATTATAGGTCATTTTCATGAAGAACACTTGAACAAATCTCAAGCCATGCTGTATAAATCTTACTTTTCAGGCTTAAAACTTTCAAATAAATTAATAAATAAATGCTTACACAACTTATTAATCCATTTTCCAAGCATTTGAGCCATTGTCCAAGTGATTAATCCATTTTTGGCACAAAGGTAACATTGCCATTTTGGAAAAGTAGCTTTAATCACAAAGTCCATTGTCCTTAAGCTTTGAACTTATTCCTCCTGCACATACATAATATCAAATCCAGAAGCAACTTTTCTAGAGTCTGTCAACCATCCTACAAGTCCTTGTACCATGCATTGGAACTATGTCTGTCAAGCTTGCTTCAAAAACAAGTTTCAAGACCAAAACATGTGATCTCTTTTTTCTGATCCCTTCAAGCTTCCAAACCTCTAGCCTATAAATAGAGAGGTTATATTCAACCTAACAAACTATTTTACAAGCCTTGAAGCACCCTCAGACTCCTTGAAACTCAGAACTTGCACCAAAAGATCCACTGTTGCAATTTCTAGCAAAAAAAAAATCCAAACTCACAATCCGCTCGTGCATTTTCCCTATAAATCATTCTCAAAGCTCCCTTACATCAAATATAACTCATACCCATCCCTATTTCACAACTGTAACTCCATCTTCATCATCTCCCAAACTCAAAAACAGAGCTCTGCACATTGACTTCTCCAGCACGATTCAGGCACTTTCAGCACAAAGTAAGAGTTGCATTAGCTTCCTAGAAGTCCAGTGAAGCTATTCAGATTATCACCACACCTCCTGAAGTGCTCAAACTCCATACACAATTCCCAGTTTTGAGGTAATTTTTCTCAACTTTGAGCTCTCTCTACAAGCATCATTAATGGTTACTTTGTTAATGAAAAATGTAGACATCATATCCCTGAAGCTAACCATGCCCTTAGATTTCATTTATGTTGCCTGAGTGATACGAATTTTGAGTTAGATTTTTCTGAAAAATTAGGTTTTATTTGCTACCACTAGAAACTAATGTTCATCTTTGATTTATAGTTTAATTTGTTTACATGGTTGAATTCGTATTGAAAAATGGAGCAAGTTTCATGATTATACTTTTGCAAATGGTTGAGAAATGAGGAAGTTCCAAAAATAAAAAATGGTGGTGTTTGTTTTGCGTGCGAACAAGGAAGAAGATGAAGTTCAAAACTCATAAATGAGTTTATTTTATATTTAGTTGAAGTTGTTTTACTACCGAATATAACAGCCACCCCAGTGAAAGAACGCGTGCGTATAAGGCATTCCTACGCCTGATCATGGGTTCGAGCCAGGCGTGGGAAGTTTTATTATTTTCATGTTTGTTCATGCTAATAAGGTTCAAGTAAGCTAAGGACGCGCATGATGAACCCCTCATCCATACCATCCATCTTCCATGCAAGCAAATCCGACGCACCATACGTGTAGCCCATGGTACACTCCAATAAGCCAGCAACATGAGATTCGTACAGGCGCTTGGACTCTTCAGTTGGGCCTTTTTATTTTTTGATCTCATACCCCCTAATTAGTATACCAAGCGCAGGCCCATGCACACCTTTTTTATTTCTATTTTCTGATTTCAAACAAATACATATTGGGCCTAACCTTGTTTACTACTTTTTACCACCCTTTTTATTTTTAACCACCCAGCCCATTTATTTTATATTTTCATTATTTTTTTAATTATTTACCTATTTATTTTATTGAAACTAAAAACACAAAAACATATATTTTTCTTAAAATAATTTAATTTAAGTATTTAATTTTTTTTATTAAATTAAATTCTATTATTTTCTTTTACTTTGTAAAACATTTTCCAAATTAATCCTAACATTCAAATTATTTTCTAAACAAATTAATTAGACTTAGGTTTTATTTTCTTCTTAAATTTAATTGACTTAGATTTTAGGTTTTGTTAAAAATTAATTAACTTCTTTTGTAATTAAAATTAAGTAGTTCAATTAGGTTAATCTCTAAACCTTTTTATCAAAAACCCTAAAAAAAATTGTTTTCTTTTCTTCTTCACCTTTACATTTTGTGTATTATTATTGTAATTCATATTCAATGGTTTGTAATAGTAATTAAGGATTTATTGCTTTTCTCCCCCTATTCACAAAATTGTACCCCCATTCCCAAAGCGTTGTAATAGCGTAGGACATTTAAATTCCGCAATTTATCGCTTTCCTTATTTATCGCTTTCCTTTTATGACTGTACGATGACACACGCATGTCATTCACATCCAATGATATGGCTACTTACCAATCATTGGTAGACAAGCACTATCTAAAGGAGGAGGAAAAGAACAAAGACTTTTTTGAGTAGGTAGATTGCTCTTAATTGCTTGCTCACAAACAAAACCATTTGCACCTCACACTTTCAAAACACTTTTCAAACAAACATTTTGTATACATTCTCAACGATACGAGAATCATTACAAAATTTCCTTACATTGGCATTTCCAAACATATTTCCAAACATTCCCTTTCAACAAATATTTTCAAAACTAACAATTTGTATACATTGTCCACGATACGAGAACCATTACAAAGTTTGCCGTACAAAGGCATTTTTCAAAATATTTTCAAACTTATACAAACATAAAGCATTTCAAAGTGATCAAGCAATTAAGAGCCCATAGATAACTACGGATGAAAAGGGTGCTAACACCTTCCCTTTTCATAACCTACCCCCCGAACTCAAGAAAATTCTCAAAAGGTCTTTCCTGTTCTTTTCACTCTTTCCTTTATTAGATAAAAGAAAAGTCGGTGGCGACTCTTGCTATCCGAAACACTTGCGATCATATGCAAAACACCCAAGTCAGTTCTCCCATCGTATTACAAAACTAGTGACTCTGCTGGGGAGATAAACTAAAAGTGGGGTTACCTAAAGAGCTTAGATCACCTTTATTGCTTTTACTTGTTTGCTTTGTTTGCTTTACATTTGTGAGTTATGCTTGGGTTTATTTCTTGTATAGATCCTATACCCGGATCTGGGGCATATTAGGTAAGTAGCAATAGATCGTGGGGACTATGCAGCATAACACTGGCATGGTTGAAGTGATGGCTATGTTAGTGTGACACATTTGTTGGTACCGGTGTTCCTTGAGTCTAGTCAAGGAGAATACGGGGCCGCTATGTGGTGTCATGAAGCACTAACTAACTATAGAACCTTAGTTGAATAACTTGGCCATTAGAAAGTAGTGAGATAGCTAGCTTTGGTGCAAGAATAAATTTGGTTGATACTCGATACTAAACTCATTGAGATTAGACTTTTGGGATATTTTGGCCGCAGTTTGGATGCTTGAGCTAAAACAATACCCAATGAAGAAAGATCAATGACATTGAGATTCCTTAGAACCCGATTACTTTTGTTAGGACAGGTTGAACCAACTAAACTTCAAGAGGGTACTTACCTATAAACCCCGTGCAAGACTAAACCTAAGGCTTTGTATGCTTTGTTTATGTTCGATTATTCGTTCATAAACATAATGACATCATGCCATAACATTTTCACTAACCCTTTCAAGGACCTAGGGATTTATCTTTGTTCGGTTTTGTAGGATATGGCTTCCACTCGCAGAAATACCATCTGAATCAACTTCGTAAGGGTGCCTCCTCAACTCAAAGAGTTAGCATCAAGGGTTCCTGAAAATTCTCCGTTTACCAAAAGATATGGTCGACTTCTCAATCTGGTTACCTTAAGCTTTGAAGAAGACATGATGAGGGTGCTCTTTCAGTTGTTTGACCTTGTACATCATTGTTTCACTTTTCCTGACTATCAACTAGTGCCCACAATGGAATAATTTTCTCAACTATTGGGGGTACCAGTCCTTGATCAAATACCCTTCACCGATTTAGAGGAAACTCCAAGACCTGAATTTATTTCCAAGGCCTTACATTTCAAGAGTTCCGACATTATAGCCAATTGGGAGACAAGAAGTGGGGTCAAAGGCTTTTTGGATAAATTCCTGTTGAAGAAGGCTCGTTTGTTTTTGGATGATTTGGATTTACAAGCTTTTGAAGAAGTCTTGACTCTTCTAATCTATGGGCTGGTGCTTTTTCCTAACCCTGACCAACTCATAGATGTGAATGTTGTCAAAATTTTCCTTACTCGTAACCCCGTTCCTACTTTTCTTGGAGACATTCTACATTGTCTTCACACTCGCACCATGAGGAAGAGAGGAGCTCTTATATGGTGCATTTCGTTGCTGTCTAGGTGGTTTATTTCGCTCCTTCCCCGATCAGTATTGAAAAATGAGCAAAGTTTGAGGTGGTCGCAAAGGATAATGTCGCTTTCTCATACAAATATCCATTGGTGCTCTCGATCTCAAGAGGACATTACTATCATTCACCATTGTGGGAAGTTCCCTAATGTTCTACTCTTAGGAATTAGGGGAGGTATTAATTATAACCCTTCTCTAGCTCTACGACAGTTTGGCTATGCTCGAAGAGATGGCCCCATGACGCGCTTATTAAAGGTATTATATTTGACTATGAGAACGACGTCCAAGGTTATCATCGAAGGTTTATACATGCTTTGGAAATGGTAATCAAGGTTGATAGCAATACTTTGGGGCATAATAATTCCATCCCTCTTGAGCCTTATCTCAAATGGGTACGATCTCGTGCTCAAAGTCTCATGGTGCCATATCCTGCTATCTTACCAATAATCGTGGAGCCTGTTGCCGAGGGGGATATTCCTTATACCATTATCAATCCTGACATGCCTACCAACCTCAAAGAATTGCAGAGGTCATGGATTCAACTCAAGGGGGAATGAGACACCTTTCAAGCTCGATTCTATGCAAGCGAGAAGAAAGTGTTGGAGCTCACAAGGCAACTTCACGAGGAGCAAAGCCTGAATGCTTACATTGCACCAAAGAGGAAGCTTTCGTGGGAGGCTTAAGTATTTTGTTTTAGGAGTATATTTTGTTGTCTCTTTGAGACCTTTTTCTTTTTCATTGTAAGCCCAAGGGGAAATTGTAATCTTTGAACTCATTAATACAATTGTTATGTTTGTTTCCTTTTTAGCTAGAAAATTTAAATTCCTTAAGGTCCTTGAAAACATTGCGTCCACATAGCATGCATCATATCATAAGCAGGTTTTCTTATACAGGTTTCCTCATCATTTTACTGTTTATTTCAGTATAAGATGGCTGTAGAGAAAATCGTCAAAGATCTGCAGACTCAACACGCACAGTTCCAAGAGACTCTCCTCAACTTAGCTAAAGAACATCAAGAAATGATGGCACTCCTTGCCACCTAAAAGAAGACCAAGAAGCGGGATGTTATTCTCAACATGGGAAGAAGGTTCAAGGGCCCTGCCCGACTGGCTCAAATAGAATAGGCTTATTTTGAGGAAGAATAAAATCAAGACGAAGAAGTTAGAAGCACTAGAGCTAGGGGTAGAAATAACTAAGTTATTGAGGACGAAGATTATTCCAAAGAGCAGTATCCACCGGCGGATGAGAAATACAAATAGCTATAAGATCGACTTAAGGCTATAGAGATCCAAACATGGCCTGGTTTGGACTTTGGAGACTTAGGTTTGGTCCCTGGGGTGGTCATTCTCCATAAATTTAAGGTTCCTGTATTTTCCAAATACGATGGAATCTCTTGTCCGAAAATGCATCTGAAGTCTTATGTCCACAAGATTCAACCACACATCGCCAACATGAAGTCATGGTTTCACTTCTTCCAAGAAAGTTTATCTGGAACGCAGTTGGAATGGTTCTATCAACTCGAGGAGACTAATATGCACACCTGGGAGGATCTAGCTACTTCCTTTTACAGACAATACCAATACAATGCTGATCTTGCAACAACTCGCGTGTAATTACAAAATATGACTATGGTTCAAATAAAGGCTTAAGGAGTATGCTCAATAATGGAGGGACCTGGCTAGAAGAGTGCAAACCCCGTTGACTGATAGAGAGTTATTGGACATGTTCATGGGCACCTTGACTGGTCCATTCTTCAATTTGTTGATTGGGAGTTCTTCGTCGGGGTTTACTGAGTTGATTATGACAGGTGAATAAGTTGAAGTGGAATCAAAAGCGGGAAGATTCATATGTCTGCATCCTCTAGTACTATGAAGAAACCATTAATTGGAAAGAAAGAGACTAATTTTATTTATGGACAAAGGAGCCGTGTCAAGAACGATCATCATCAACCGGTAGAAGTTGTATTGATTTTAAATCCAACCACAGTTCAACGACCACAACAATCAAACAATCAAACAATCAATAAAGGCTGATGCCCAAGGTGGCAATTCACTAGAATCAACATGCCAATGTCTCAAGCTTTACAACATCTGTTGAAGGCAGATTTTGTAACACTGAGGAATCCTCCTCAAAACCCCAATACTTCATCTCCAAAATACAACCTGAATGCAAAATGTGCCTATCATTCCAATAGCTCTGGGCACAATACGAATGATTGTTGGACCTTAAAGAGCAAGATCCAAGATTTTATTGATAACAAAGTGGTTGAGTTTGACCCTCCAGAAAACCTTAATGTCATTACTGCTCCCATGCCCAATCATGGTAAAGGTGTCAATGCTATTGACAATGCCTCGTTTATCACCATCATTGATGATTTGAATACTCCATTATTGACCATTAAGAAGAATCTGCTGAGAGCCGATTTATTTCCTGGCTTCCCTAGAATTTGTTACCATTGTGCTTCCCAAACTAATGGTTGTATGTGGCTGAAGAAAGGTATCCAACGCCTGATTGACATCCATGAAATTCTGTTTGAGAAAAATCTGTCCATGAAGAGTTTGCCTAAAAATGTACCTTAAGGTGTTTCCATAATCAAAATTTCCAATAGTCCTATTAGGATCACCTCTAAAGGCCCTATAAGGATTCCCGCTGAGCCAAGAGTGTCTCCCCTAATTATCACTACACCGGGGCCAACTCCTTATTCCTGCGACAAAGATGTTCCTTAGAACTATGGGGCAGAAGTTTATTATCATGGTATCAAGCAAGAGCCATGGATTACTGAAAATGAAGATGTTGAAATTACAAATATTGCCGGAACTAGTAAGGTCACTAGGACAAGAAGGATTTTATCTCCGGAGATCTCTCCTCCAACAACTACTACAACACTTGTTCGCATTCCTGCTGCTAAGCTAACTACCAATACCCGAGGTAAAGAGAAAGTTATTGATCATGCCCTGACGGAGGCACCCTCCAAAGAAGTAACAATTGAAGACCCATCTAGACAAGAGATGCAAGAAATCCTAAAGATCATTCGAAAAAGTGACTACAAAATAGTTGAGCAACTGGGGCAGACACCCTCAAATATATCATGCTTTCCTTGTTGTTATGCTCCGACGCACATGCCCAAGCTTTGTTGAAATTCCTGAAGAATACCCATGTACCACAAGAGACCACCGCAAATCAATTTGAGAACTATCTTGCAAGCCTAACTACTGGTAATGGCTTGGGATTTTTTGATGCAGATTTGACTCCGGCGGGGAAGAATCACAACAAAGTTCTCGACATCTCTATTGAATGCAAAGGTACCAATATGGTGCATGTGTTAGTAGATAATGGGTCCTCTCTCACTGTTTTACCCCAAGGTGCTATGGATAGGCTGGACTGTGAAGGGATGATGCTGAAACCCAACGATATCATGGTAAAAGACTTGGATGGGTCAAAGAGGATGGTCCATGGAGAGGTTGATCTCCCGATCAAGGTGGGATCTCAAGTCTTCAACTAAACCTTTTATGTAATGTATATTCGTCTGGCATATTCATGCTTTCTCAGACGCCCATGGATTCATAGGCCAGGTGCAGTTACCTCTACATTACACCAAATGATGAAGTACCCAGTGAGAGGGAATATTTTCACAGTCTGTGGACAGGAAGAATATATGGTCAGTCATTTAAATTCTTTCAAATATGTTGAAATGGATGGCGAATTCATTGAAATTCCTTGTCAAGCATTTGAGGTAATCCCTCCAATGATTGTTGTTGCTACAGCTATGCTTGATATTTCTAAGGACACACAAAGAATGACCTCTCTAAATGATGCTCGAGATGTGGTAGAAGATGGAGGTTGCACTATCTGGGGACAACTTCCTGATATCCCCTACAAATCTGACAAATTTGGGTTGGGTTTTACTTCAAAGGCTCATAAAGAGTTTCGACGTGCTCGTGCTGGTTGGCCACCTCTCCGTATTAGCAAAAATGAAGTCAATGCATTGGAAGACACTGATAGTGACAATGACTTGGACGTCTGGATATTCCTAACTACTGATGGCGAACTCAATAACTGGAAGGCCAAAGACTTTATCTCAATCTCCTTCAGCCAGGAGTAATTTCTATTTCCTATTTTTAGAGCTTTAAGAAGTTTTTCTGTAATTTCTTTAAAAATAATGACTTTAAACCATGTGCTTTCCCGGGGCACAATGGTCCATTTGTAAAGGGTTTTCATTTCATATATCATATGTGTGATACTGTGGGATAACTGACTTGGGTATTTTGCATTTGATCGCAATTGTTGTAGATAGAAAGAGTCGCCACCGACTTTTCTTTTATCCAATAAAGGAAAGTGTGAAAAGAACAAGAAGACCTTTTGAGAATTTTCTTGAGTTCGGGGGATAGGTTATAGAAATGGAAGGTATTAACACCCTTTTCATTCGTAGTTATCTACGAGCTCTTAGTTTCTAACTCACTTTGAAATGCATTGTAAATTTTTTTTTGTGTTTTGTCTAAGTTTGAAAATATTTTGAAAACGCCTTTGTTTAGGCAAACTTTGTAATGATTCTCGTTTCGGAAAGAATGTATACAAAGTGTTGGTTTTTGAAAATAGTTAAAAGAGATTTTTTTTCTAGAAAGATGTTTTGGAAGTATGAGTGTGGAGATGGTTTTGTTTGTGAGACAGTAACTACGAGCGTTCTACCTACTCATAAAGTCTTAGTTATTTTCCTCCTCCTTTAGATAGTGTTGTCTCACCATTAGTTGGTAAGCAACCTTATCATTAGATGTGAAGGGACGGGCGTGGGTCGTCGTACAGTCATAGAAGACAACATTGTAGGATACCTTAGCAATTTGTCGTAATGGTCTAAGATCGTTTACCGAAGGCAACATTGAAGGGTCGTCGAGAGACTACTATCTTTGTTTTTTAGGGTCTTTGCTAAAGTATCCCACGTTCGAGGGACATGACTGTTTCATTCTAAGCCAATAAGTGTGGGTTAACCCTAGAGGTGCAAGTTTGCAAAGTGTGTTTGATTCAAGTATAATTTGTCTTGATTAGGGTTATCTAGCGGTTGATTTTAAATATTGCCATACACGCCTAATTACTATACAACTATACATACAAGCATAGTTATAAGTGCGGAAAGTAAAATGCGGGAAATAAAATCTACGCTATTACATCATTTTTAGGGGATGGGGATACAAATTACAAATGGGGATGAAAGCAAATAAAACCTAATTACTATTATAACCATATTAAATAATGTCAAATAAAATGTACATGAATATAAAGATAATGTAAAAGAAAAGTAAATTATTTTTTATGAGTTTTGGTAGAAAAAGGGGTTTAACCTAATTAAATTAATAAAAAGAAAGAAATTAATTAATTATGGTGTAAGTCGATTTAACTTAAAGAACAAATTAAAAATAAACACTAAGTCTAAATTTGTTCTAATTAAGAAAAGAAGTTAAATTTGTTAAGAAAATATTTTTAGGGTTTTAAAGAAATAAAAAGAAAGATAATTAGTCTAAGTATTTAATAAAATATTTTTGGTACTTTTGATCAGAAATAATAATAATAATAATGTTAAATAAAATAAAATAAAATAAAAAAAAATATAAATTATAAGTTAGGGGGTTAAAAAATGGAAATGGGGGTTAAAGATAGTAAAAAGGGGCGCTAGGCCTAAAGGTGTTTTTTTTTTGTAATCAGAAAAATAAAAAAAAATAATGCATGAATGGGCCTGCATTAAAATTAAAATGGGGGTGAGAGTTAGCAATTCAGACTGGGCCCAAGGAAATAACCCCCTATTTGGATCAAGTGTGGCTGCCCTTTTGAGGTATACCATGTGCTTGCATTGGAATGTGTTGGATTTATCTTTACAATAATCTGATGGTTGTAAAATGAGGCTTTATGATGAGCGCGTGTGGTCTACTGCACCAAATCTGCAAGAAAAATATAAGAAAAATACAAAAGGGTACCACTCGGGTTTGAACCCAGGTCCCTATAGTTTCAAGCCTTACGCACACGCTTTCTACCACTGGGGTGGATATACATCCGTTGTTATAAACAAAACCAAACATATATATTTGAAACATGTTCCTGAAGATGACTTCTTCTTCTTCCTCGCGCCAGAAAATTCATCACCATTGTGCAAATTTGTAACTTCCTCATTTCTCAACCAAAATGGAAAATGTAAACATGAAAGTTGCTTGAAATTTAACCACGATTCCAAATATGTAACTAACTTAAACAATAGATCAAAGATGAATACAAATTTTGCTTGCTACCAAATCTGACCTAATTTTTTCATAAAGTTCAAAACTAAAATTCACACTACTCAGGCAATATAAATGAATTCTAAGGACATGATTAGTTTCAGGGCTATGATGTCTACATTTTATCTTCAAAAATGGAAACCAAATGATTCCTATATGAAGAGTTTAAAAATCAGAAAACTCACCTTGAAAATGGAATTCATGTTTTTAGTTTGAGCAACTTTCAAGGTGATGTAATGATCTGGTTAACTTCCTTGCACCTCTAGGAAGCTAATGCAATGATTAGTTTGGATTGAGGATGGCTGAATCGTGCTGGAGAAGTCAATGTGCAACATATCTTCATATGACAAAGCAAACACTTCAACATAGTCATGTAACATCTGGACCAATCTTCTCTTCACACAGTCTTCCAAGTTGGCGCCGATCTTGACTTCCTTCTTGTCTGCCTCAGTACCTAGGTTTATCACTTCAAATGACTCCTTATGTGGTTGAATGGCCTTTTCCTCTTGAAACATAAGTTTGGAAAGTTCCCTAGGTATTTCATAATCTTCATCACCTTCGTCTTCAGCTTGATAGATTGGATTTTCATAGTCATAGATGGCAATAGCAGAGTCGTTGTCGATGAGATCAGGAGTGGATGTGGATATGCAAATGTGTGTGTGTGTGTGCATGTAAGATCACATGGCTATTTGAAAATGAAATAAAGTAAATAAAAGCAAAGAGCGCAAAATTTGAATGAAAAATAGTCCAATGTTTTTCCATTAAAATGAGCATATGGAATATGATAATGACAAACCCTTAACAAATGGATCACTGTGCCCCGGGCAAGGCACACAGCTTAAAGTCATTGTCTTAATGGAAATTACAGACAAAGTTATCAAAGTAATAAAAATAGTAAATGGAAATTACTCTTGGCTGAAGGAGATTGGGATGAAGTCATTGGTCTGCCAATTGTTGAGCCCTTCATCAGCAACCGGGTAGATCTAGTCATCAAAGTCACAATCAGCATCAGAGTCTTCAAGGGAATTAACCTCATGGTTACTAATGCGAAGAGGTGGTTTTCCAACACGAGCATGTAAAACCTTTTTTTGAGCCTTGGAAGTGAAGCCCAACCCATATTTGTCTGAATTGAACTGGAAATCAGGAAGTTGTCCCCAAATGGTGCAACCCCCGTCTTCAATAACAACACGAGCATCTTTGAGAGAAGCCATCCCCGGTGTATCTTTAGCAGCTTCGGGAGTGTCAAGAGTGGCCTTGGAAACAACAACCATGGGAGTGACCACTTCAAAGGCTTGACAAGGAGTTTCAATGAACTCGCCATCCATTTCAACATACTTAAATGAATTTAGATGACTGATCATAAACTCTTCTTCTCTGCTTACAGTGACAATTTTCCCCTTGACCGGATACTTCAACTTTTGATGTAGTATGGAAGTCACCGCGCCTTCCCCGTGTATCCATGGGCATCCAAGCAGGAAAGAATAAGCAGGACGAATATCCATCACATAGAATGTTGAGTTGAAGACTTGAGACCCAACCTTGATAAGGAGATTAACCTCTCCATGGATCATCCTCTTAGAACCATCGAAATCCCTTACTACAATGTCACTAGGTTTCAGCACCATTCCATATCAGTCTAGTCTATCCAAAGCTCATTTAGGTAAGACATTAAGAGAAGACCCAATATCCACATGTTCCATGGTAGTGCCCTTGCATTCTATGGAGATGTGGAGAGCTTTATTGTGATTCTTCCCCATCGGGGTCAAATCTGCGTCAGATAATCCTAAACCATTATCGATAGTCAAGCTTGCTACACAGTTTTCAAATTGGTCAGTTGTAGTTTCTTGTAGGACATTTGCATTTTTAAAGAACTTTATCAGTACTTGGGCATGCGCCTCAGAACATAGCAACAAAGACATCATAGAAATCTTCAAGGGTGTTTTCCCCAACTGTTCCACTATCTTGTAATCACTTTTTCTGATGATTTTTAGAATATCCTCCATCTCTTGGGTAGATGGATCCTCAATGGTAATATCTTTTGCGGGCGCCTATGTTAGGGAAGACTCATACATTTTTTCCTTTCCTCGAGTATCATCAATATGTTTAACATCAGTAATACAAATGGGTGTAGTAGTGTTTGTCGGAGGTGAAATTTCTGGAGAAAAGATCCTCCCTATCCTAGTAGCTTTACTTGATCTAGCAATGTTTGTGATGTCAGCAGTTTCATCTTCATCAATCCATGAATCTTTTTTGATACCATGGTAGTACACTTCCACCCCATAATTCCAGGGTACAGCCTTATCAGAAGAGTAGGGGAATGGCCTCAGTGTGGTGATAATTAGTGGAGCTATTCTTCGTTCAATGGGAATCCTAAAAGGATCTTTGGAGGTAATCCTAATAGGTTTGTATGAGATAGTAATGATGGATATGTATTCAACTTCTTGAGATACAACCTCGGTCAAAATTTTCACATATAGAGTTCTTTCAAATAGAATCTCATGGTTATCCATTAGGTGTTGGACGCCTTTCTTAAGCCATTCACAACCATTAATTTGTACAGCACAACAACAATAGTCTTCAAGGCAGCCAGGGAATACCCCGACTTTCAACAAATTCTTTTTAATAGTCTTCAAAGGATTGGTTAAATCTTTTACGGAGGCGACAAAAGAGGCATCTTCAATAGCATTGACACCCTTACCATGATTTGGCATGGGTGCAGTGATCACTTTTGGAGTTGGCGGATGGTCGAATTTAATTGTCTTGTTATCAATCAGGTCTTGTATTTTATTCTTTAGACACCAACAATCATTGGTATCATATTTGATACTATTTGAGTGGTAAGTGAATTTGGCATTGGGGTTGTATTTTGGAGAAGCAGTATTAGGGTTGGAAGGGGGATCTCGACAGGTCACCAAATAAACTTTCAATAGGTGTTGCAGAGCTTGATATAGTTGCATATTGATTTTAGTAAATTGTCTTCTTTGGACATCAGGTCTTTGTTGACTATTTTGTTGACACCGTCGTTGAGTTGGAGTTGGATTGGAAATCAGTACAACCCCTACTGAATGATGAGGGTCATTCTTAGCATGGCTTCTTGACCCATACACAACATTAGTCTCTTTTTTTAACCAATAAATGGCTTTTTCACAACATTTGAGATGGAGGTTGTTGTACCCCAAAATTTGCCCTCTCAATTCTTGTTGTACATGGTTTATTATTTCCTCATATACGTTCACTTGATGAAGGTCAGTCCAAGTTTGATCTCATATCCTACTGATTTTTAAGGTTTCATGACATCTCAAGCTGAATCTTTATGTAGTCAAGAGAATTTAAGTTTGCATTGGTTTAAAAGGGTCAAGTGTTTATAATTCAAGGTTACTAAAGATTTTCTGTTTCATGAAGCTACAAGGTTTTCGTATTCAAACTTCTTCCAAAAAGAATCAGGGTTTCATTTGCAAAGCTAGAGCATTACTATTTGAAAATGGAGCAAATTCAAAAATGCGATACAAACGATGAAATTGTTAGATTAATATTATGATCAAGGCACATGTTGTCACGACTCCTACAAAAATACAATTGGACTCATCTCACCAATCAAAGTTTTTGGATGTTAAAATGCAAAATACTTTGCACATTCAATTCAATCGTTTGTCGCACAAGTTTTCTTTGGATTTCATTTCAAAAAAGCCTAAAATTAAAATCTAAATGTTCTTATGGAAGATTAGGTTTTTTTATCTGAAGATCAAAAGAGTTCAAGATGTTTTGAGATATAGAAGAAATAGGGAAATTGAATTTCATTTCAAGCACCATTATTAAGGAAATTCTAATACACCATTCAATATTTGTTTATAATTCTTACAAAATTTCAACTACAAAGTCATTTTGGGTTTGAAATTAAGGATTCGAGAAATCTTAAAGTTTGTGAATAAGATTTGAAATTTGAATCTCATTTTATTTTCGTGCCATAAAGTCTAAAGACCCAATTCTAAATTCAAGGAGTCAAAGCCCATATCATTCTTTCATCATATTTTTCATTCTTTCATTCAAATTAAACAATTTCGAATGAATGTCTTACCAATTTCAAATCATCCAATACATTCCTCAAATTACTTTCCAAACAATTACAAGATTCAAAATTCAAATTCAAATAATTTCTTCAAATACATTTAAGGGCCTACTACATTTTTTTCCTATTTTCAATTACAAAACAAGGCAAAAGGTGTCTCCATCCTCAAGCATCTTCAAGCTTCTTGCCATTTTCCATTTTGCACATGAAACCAAAAAGAAGAAAAGAGTTAGTAGCAATTCAAAATAAATAAAATTAGAAATGATTTAAATTCATCATTAGGGTGGTTTTTGGAATCAGAAAAAGAAGGGTTTTTGTGTGTTAAAGCCTCAAACTTTCAGTTTTTATCATGGGCCAATTTCCATTGCAAATCAAAAAGTTTTATTTGGTTCACGATAGACAGAGATTCAAAGAAAACAGAATTTCAAGCCCAACAGAGTTTCAATTTATCTAAATAGAAAAAATCCTCATACACGTTGTTTCACAAAATCAGAACATACATCATTGGATTAGAAAATGTTACCTTTTGAAAATCGCAAAGACGAAGTTGGTTCACAAAAAGTACAAAGGATTAAATAAGATTTCAAAAAAGACTCATCATGTTCTCATGCAACCAAGAGAAGCAAGCCTTATAGTTATGTTGTTTCAATGAAAAGATTAGAGCTATAATGAAAAGTCATAGGCCAAGATTACTTTACTGCAAATCTCAAACAAATATGTTTAGTTCACAGAAAAAGAGAAAGCACCGAAAGTACCAAAGTCTTCATAAAATCCAGCCTCCATCACAAATAAATATAAAACAAGCAACCATATAGCAAGTGCAACCCCAAAAGCAACCAGTACAAAAAACCAACAAAAGCAAAGTACATCAAGTACAGAATCAGGCAACCATACAATAAGTGCAGCCCCAAAAACAAGCAAGCAAAGTCAACCAACAAAAAAACTAGTACAAAAGCCAGCGTCTATCACAGGAAAACCGCAACCAGCAAGCAAGGTCAAAGAAGAAAATACAATAAAAGCTGATTTTGTTAAATTGACAAACCAAAGCCTCTCTCAAAGTCAGCATTAATTTATCACAGAAAAATGAACAAGCCAACCATAAAAGGCAACAATACTGTGCGATAAAGGGAGAGAGAATTTTTTCCAGAAAATATAAATATACATAGATACATAGAACAAAAATCACTACACCCATCAACATAACCCTTTTCCAAATTCAGATAAAAAATATACATAATCAAAACAGACTCACAAAAATCCTGTTGATAGTAAACCCTTTCCAATTTTTTCCAGAAAAAATATATACAACAACTAACCAAACCAATAAACCCTTTTCATTCTTTTTCCAGCATAAAAAAATACAAATATACACAGCAACTAACCAAGCCAACAAACCCTTTCCATTTCTATCCAACAAAAAGCAACAAACATATATATATATATATATATATATATATATATATATATATATATATATATATATATATATATATATATATATATATATATATATATATAATCACATCAACCAACAAACGAAAACCCCAACGTTTATATCATCATTTCCCTAAAATACCAAACCCTTCAGAGATTGCATAGAAGAAGAGATAAAGAGGAAATATCTCACCAAAACAAGTGACAGAGGCCAAATCGGAGCCCTTAGGGTTTCTGTTCACCCCCTTTTAGATTTACTTCAAACCAAGCAAAATCTACAAAATCAAGCTACAAATTAGTAAAGAGGAAAGAAAGACGATTCTAATGATCTAAATTTTTTCACGATCGAAGCTGTGATACGGTGGCAGAATCGACTGTTATACTGGTTTTGCATTTTTGTTTGCAAATGTTGCGGTAAGTAAGAGCCACCACCGACTTTTATTTTATCCAACAAAGGAAAGGCTGAAAAGAACAGAAAAAGACCTTTCGAGAGTTTTCTGAGTAAGGGGGGTAGATTATGGAAAGGGAAGGTGTTAGCACCCTTTCCATCCGTAATTATCTACGCGCTCTTAGATGCTTAGCTTAATTTTTAAAATACCTTGTGCTTTTGTGTGTGTTTTGAAAGGTATTTTGAAATTGCCTTAGTGCGGCGATTCTCTTTATGATAACTCTTGTATCAGTCCTCAATAGTGTTGATAAAGCGTTTGAATTTTTTTTTGAAATGTTTTGGTGTAAGTGTGAAAAATTTGTTTTTGAGCAAACATCTATGAACTATCTACTTATACTCGAAAGGTTTATTCTTTTCCTCCTATCCTTTAGATAGCGCTAACCTACTATTAGTGAGTAGGTAGCCGTATCATTGAATGTTTGAGGGACGTTCGAAGGGACAATTTAAGTCACCAAGGCAACATGTAGAGACGCTTTAGCAATTTTGTTTAACGAACTAGATCATTTACCGAAAGACAACACTTTAGGGTCATCGAGGGACTATGATCTTTTGATTTGAGGGTCTTTTCTAAAGCCTCCCTACTTTCGAGGGACGTGACTGTTTTATTTCCGAAGGCAACCAAAGTGGACATACCCTAGAGGTGTATATGTGCAAGGTGTGTTATGTTCATTTATTTTTGTCTTAGATGTTAGGTTTGCTAACGTTTGATTATTAATCTTGTCATACAATCCTATTATCATGCATCTAAATAATTTAAATATTGTAGGAATTTAAAGTGCAGGAATTTAAATCTACGCTATTACAATGCTTCGGGGAGGGGGTATTTACAAGTCCAAAAATGAGGGAAATAAAAGTAGTAAAGAAAAATCTCTAATTAAGCTATTACAGACTGTGAACAGTTACAATAATTTGGAAAAAAAATAAAACATAATAATGCGCGGGAGTCGAAAGGAACGTCTAATCCCTAAAAAAGGTTCTAAGTAAAATAAGAAAATCTTTTTGGTTTTTTGTTTATAAAATAATTAAACTACCTTAAATCTAAATTTGATTAAAAAAGATAATTATTAAATGAATTTAAGAATAATTCTATTTTTTTTTTGTATTTTTATTAAGAATAATTTGAATGAAATAACCTAATTTTAATTATTTTTTAAAATAACAAAATAAGGTCAAAATAATTAATTTAATTAACTTACAAAATTAAAAATAATTTAGAAAATCCTAAGTCTAATATTTTTATTTTTTTGATTTTATATTATTATAGAAAAAGAAATAAACAATGAAAAAATAAATAAAAACAAAAACAAATGAGCCTGACACAATCAAGAATGGGGGGGGGGTGAGAATTGACATTTCATTTGGCCCAAACCAATCCAGCCCAACAATTGCGCTAGATTCTCTATGGTGAACTTCAGGAAGTGCATCGTGGGTTGCAGGTTGAGGCGCCTTGGATCAGATCTGTACATATCTAATGGTGGGAATTGAAGGATGTATGGTAGGCATGTTGAGGAGTGTTGTGCTGGATCTGCAAGAGTTTTGTTAAAAAAATCAAAATCCATACCTGGGTATCGAACCCAGGTCTCTCCCTTTCACACGCGTTCCCTTCACCAACTGAGCCATCTTCTCAATTGTTAATACAAATAAAACTAAAATATTATATATGAAAATGGGTCAGAATATTTAAAATTAAAATGCGCGCGTTATGAAATTCAAAAGAACCAATCAGGTAGCACAAAATTGCCACGCCTACTCCCAAACGGAGTCAACAAGTCAACGACGCTAGAAGAGACCTCCGATCATCTTCTCCGAGCACACAAAACTGAGATTCATGATTTTAAAGGCTTTAAACCCATAATCAAAGGCCCATCCCACATAAAATCGCCTCCTGGACTCAAATTTGTCCTTAGTTTTAACAGATCATGCCTTGATCATTCAATTTACATCAAGATCCATATTATGCCCTAAACATGGCAAATCCTTGTTTAAGTCCCTATCCTTTCATGTAATTCGTTAGAAACAAGCAAAATGATGATATGAATATAAAAATGTGAATTAGAATCATTTATATTGCATGTATTGAAAGATTCGAATCATGGAAATTTTACCAAAGTGGAGATTCGGTGGGCTAATCTCAGGGCTCTTCAGGCGTGGATAAGGGATGGTATGGCTTCTTGGGAACCTCATGGATGAAGTGATGAGGTTTGTTTGGCATGAGGAAGCTTGCACTATGTATTTCAAATTTCAAAACTCTGTTGCAATTTTGAGAAATTATGTATCTTTTTCTGTGGCAATGTGGGTGTTCTTTCGATAAGCAATCTCTATGTCCTTTGTTCTGATGCAGTCTTGTCTTTATATAGGGGTGTGAAGCTTGATAAACATGGCAAGAATCAAGTATTTAACATGTCCTTTAAAACAAGAATTTAAAAATTATCCATTTATGTTAAATTCTTGCCATTTTCATAGGTTGCATGAACCTGGACATGTTATGTTTGGCGCCTTGTACGAATTCAAATTGCTCAGAATTTTCTTCACCAGAGTGTCTTTGATCGGCCCCCAAGCGTTACTTTCTTCGATTTCCTTTCTTTTAATTCAAACATATCGAAGCATCAACTCTTCCTTTTTGACTGGTCGAATTTCATTTCAGCTCTTTATCAATCGAAGGCTTTATAGAAACCTCCCCGCCTTCCTTCGAATTGCTCCAGGCCTCATCATTGTGGCCTTATACTGAGACACTATTTTCCTTAGTAGCTTGATCTAAAACTCTTCAACTAACCCAATCGAAAGCTCTTTTCTGGCCAGTCAAAGCTTCTTTTGTCATGAATGTGATTGTGAAGGAGTCTTGGGCCTGGCAGTATGCAAGACTTTGGCCAGCAAGCAAAAATTATTTCTAACATTGTATGTATTTCGACTGGATCAAATGCATGCCTTTCGAAGGCATCATTTGTGTCTCATTCGAATTGGCCTTACTAGGTGTCGAAGGATGGAAAACTGTGTGTTAAGGATTTTAGATGTGGAATCAAAACCGTTTCAAAGGGAACCATTTCCAGTCAAAACTAGCACAAAGGAAGCCAATGCCTTGTGGATTCTAGCATGAGGGAGGCCAAAGCAAGCATAAAAGAGGCTATTCCCTAGTGAACCGAATCAGGCACAAAGGATGTATTTGCCTTGTGGGTTGAAGGAAGCTTTTTGCGTAGTGGATTGAAGGAAAATCTGAAGAAGTCTTGGCCTTGTGTGCTAAAGGCACGCACATGGGAAGTCATTTCCTTCTGGGTCGAAACACACATGAAAGAAGCTCTTGCCTTGTGAATCGAAGGCAAGCATAAAGAGGAATTTTTTGCCTTATGTGCTAAAGGCACACACAGAGGAATTAATTTCCTTATCAATCAAATCAGGCGTGAAACAACCCATGCTCAGTCGAAGTCTTGTGAACCAAGTTTATGTCTAAGGATTTTTGACACCCGATCGAAGCTCCTTGTTTAGATGCCAATTGAAGGACAACCTTCTCAGATTCAAATCGAAGACACCTTTTCCCAATTCTAATCGAAGACACCTTATCCCAATGCCAATCGAAGACACCTTGTCCCAATGCCAATCAAAGATACCTTGTTTATCTTCAAAATACTTATTTTCTTTAAGCAAGTGTTTGTAATCACCCATGTAAGAGAAAATCATGGAAAACATGAGAGGGAAAATTTTGGGGTACAACAGCTACCCCTATTCCATCTTCTTAAACCTGAAGAGTTAGATTGGTGAGCCCACCATTCATGACTTAAAGGTGGAAGATGATTGAACACTAGAGTGACCATAAATTTGCACTCAGTGATGTGGTGGTTGATTGTGTAGGGAATGGGCTTAAGGATGAAATTTGGAGAGATGATGGAGGGTTGTCAGAGATGGGCTTAAAGATGCCATCTAAAGTAAATGCTGACTTCATAAGAGGTCACTGCATAGGGAATGCCTGTTCCTGCTATCTGAGGAGGAGCCCACTGGGGAAGGTTGATTTCTGTGGTTCTCCTGCTTGGGGAAAACTCTGGGGAATAGAATATAGGAAATTCAGTTGTCCAAGGCTCTACTGAAGAGTTATCTCTGTATTGGAGAGATGAGAAATTGCTGTTTTATGATTGAAATCCTTGCTTCACAACGACTTACTGGGGATAGTGGAATTATCGGTTATCTGAAAATGTAATAAAAAGAGCCTGTGTAGGGATGTTTTAGGATGAGTCCCTGTTAGACTACATATGGAGATCTATGAGAAGGAACCCGTGTAATATTGCTTCATCTGGTCATGTAGATAGTTTTCATATCTTGTTTCAAGTGTTAATCTACAATCAGTTGTTCACAGATAGTTGTCCTGTCTGGTTTTAGGTATTAATCTAGAACTTGCTTTTATCAGTTGTTGAGATAGTTGTCCTGTTTGGTTTCAGGTATTAATCTCTTACCTGAGAAAGAAAGATAGCTTTCCCGTCTGGTTTCGGGTATTAATCTTTAATCTACTTATGTAGATAGTTTTCCTGTCTGGTTTCAGGTAGTAATCTAAAATTGGTCATCCACAAATAGTTTTCGTAGCTTGTTACAAGTATTAATCTGGGACTTGGCAACATTGGTCACATAGATAGCATCCCCGTCTGGTTTTGGGCTTTAATCTGTGGCCTACTGTAGTTGTTGGTAAACCCGTCTTATTTCGGGAGTTCATACCAATTGGTCGTGTAGATAGCTTCCCCGCCTGATTTCGGGCATTAATCTTTTACCTGTTGTATAAGTTGATAGTGTTTGTCTGTCTATGAATTTAACCTGAAAAGGTAAAGTTAGTTTCATGCGATGTCATGATGTATGAATTGCATGATGCTCTCAAAATAAATGAGATTGTGATATATGCATTTGTGTTGCATATGCTATGATGCTTGTAGAATGATGCATGAATTCAATGTATGAATGTATCAGTTCGTCTATTACAGTGTTGTAGAATTAGGGAAAATAAATCCCTGATTGTAGCTAGGGGTGAAGAATGGAGTCTCTAAATTTTGTTGAAGTTGAATGCTGGGAGATAGACTTCCATTGTTTATAGAAATAAACTCTGTTATGGAAGGAAAATTTCGTGCAATGTTTAGGGACTTTGTGAAATGTTGCTGGGGAATCCTGAGAAGCTTGGCGACTTCACTAGGGAAATTTTTTTTGTTGGAGCAGTAATTTGAATATTCCGGCTCCCCCGGGGATATAAGAACACCTGACATCATTAGGCTTCATACTGAGAATATGGCAGTGACCTTGTAGCATGATATCTCTGCCTCTGTACTTGCTGGAGAAGGTATCTGTTGGAGGAAATATCTGCAGGAATTTTGTGGATGGCCCTTAGATATTGTCCTTTTTCTTAAAGCCATTAGTAACTGTTTTTCTGTTTTTTATGCGTATATTTGTAAACAGTAATCACATTCAAATGCATATGTTCAAAAATAATCACTGGACGTTTTTGCAAACAAAACAGAAAAATAAAAACAAATAGTTTTGCACTTTCAAAGGAATAGCTTTGTATTAACTTGAATAAGAGTTTTTGTACAAGGAGACGAACATCCTAGTAAGAGAATGTCGTTGTAAGCATAAAACTTTACAAAATAGCATACAAAGAAAACAACTATGTAAAATAATCCCATTGTGTTCCCATTCTGCTATTGCCTTTATGCCTTTGAGCATCTCATCTCTTTGCTGCTTGTCCGAAGCTGACTGGATTGATTAGTACCACTTGAGCTTGATAGGTGATACTGAAGATTGGTTGTAAGTTGATCCAAGGGACATAGTCATACACTTTAAATCCCTAATTTCTGCCTGGACCGTCCTTCCAGGTTCTCAGTCCACCGGGATACCCTTTTTTTCCCAAGCCGCCTTTTCAGGTTTTCAACGTGGCAGGTGTACAGATTTTTTTATGTATATACCTAATTTTTCCCGAACCCTTTTGGTTCGCCGGGATGCCCTTATTTTTTCCTAGGCCAGTCATCCTAATTTGTCTTTGTTCATGCGTAGTATCTTTTAACTATGTCCGCGTTTACCGGGTGTAGAAGGTCGTCACCGTCCATAGTGGTTAAGATTATGGTTCCACCAGAAAATATGTTCTTGATCACAAATGGCCCTTCGTATGTGGGAGTCCATTTTCCCCTGGGATCACCTTGTGGCAGTATGATGCGCTTGATTACTAGGTCGCCAGCCTGTTCGACCTGACGTCTGACCTTCTTGTTAAAAGCTTTAATCATGCATTTTTGGTACATCTGACCATGGTAGACAACCACGAGCCTCTTCTCGTCAATTTGGTTTAATTGGTCAAGTCGGGTCTGAACCCATTCGTCTTCATTCAAACTTGAATCCTTCATGATTCTCAAAGAAGGGATATGAACTTCAATGGGTAGGACAACATCCATACTGTATACCAAAGAGAAAGGGGTTACCCTTGTTGATATACACATTGTGGTACGGTAACCATGGAGAGAAAATGGTAACATCTCATGCCAGTCTTTATATGTCACTGTCATCTTCTGGATGATCTTCTTGATGTTTTTATTAGCATCTTGAATTGCATGCAGAGCCCGATGATCATAGTGTTATTGAGATTGGTACCATTATCTGTAATGATTCTTTCTGGAATACCTTACTCACAGATGATATTATGTATGATGAATCGAGCCACAACATTCTTGGTAACAGAAGCAAATGAGGCCGCCTCGACCCACTTTGTGAAGTAATCAATGGCGACGAGGATGAAACGATGCCCATTAGAATTCGTAGGTCTAATCTCTCCAATCATGCTAATCCCCCACATTGAAAATGCCCAGGGAGCAGTAAAGACGTTTAGTGGAACTAGAGGAACATGTACTTTATCAACATAGATCTGACACTTGTGACAAGTTTGTGAATGCTGATAACAGTCTGCTTCCATAGTGTACCAGTAGTATCCTGCCCATAAGATCTTTTTAGCCATCGTGTGCCCACTAGAATGGGTGCCAAAGGTACCTTCGTGCAAGTCATCCATAATCTTTTCTGCCTCACTCTTGTCTACACACCGAAGCAAGGTAGAGTCGTGGTTGCGCTTGTAGAGGATTCCATTACTGAGGAAGAACTTGGCAGAGAACCTTCTTAGGAACTTCTTATCATTGACTGAAGCTCCTTCAGGGTACTCTTGGGCTTTGAGATGTCTTTTGACTTCATGGAACCAAGGTTTTTCCACTACTTCTTCGATATCAATCTCATGACAGTATGTTGGTTCATCCATTCTCTCAATAGTGATCTGTGTAGCTTCATTATCCCACCTGAACTTGAACATGAATGACATGTTCGCTAGCGTGTTTGCTAGTTGATTTTCCTCTCGCACAAAATGCTGAAAAGTGAGTTCTTCAAAGTATGGGATTAGTGTCAACACATTCTCTCTATAAGGGACGAGATTAGGATGCTTCGTGTCCCATTCTCCCTTGATTTGACTGATTCCTAAGGCCGAGTCTCCAAATACACTCAAGAATTTAATTCTCAATTCTATAGCAGCCTTGAGACCCATAATACATGCTTCATACTCAGCCATATTGTTGGTACAATTGAAACATAGCCGGGCGGTGAAAGGAGTATGACAGCCTTCAGGAGATATGATTACAACACTGATGTCGTTGCCAAGTGCGTTGGAAGCTCCGTCAAAAACCATAGTCCATCGGGATCCTTTTCAGGTCCTTCATCCGGTCCAGGTGCTTCACAATCAGTTACTAACATGATGTTCTCGTCCGGGAACTTAAAATTCATGGATTGGTAGTCATCCACAGCCTGATGAGCTAAATGATCAGCTAATACACTTCCCTTAATTGCTTTCTAGGTTGTATACTGAATGTCGTATTCAGTCATGATCATTTGCCATCTTACTATTCTTCCGGAGAGAGCGGGATTCTCAAAGATGTATTTGATAAGATCCTTTTTAGATATCAATAAGGTAGTGTGAGTCAACATGTACTCTCTTAGTCGGTGAGAAACCCATGCCAAAGCGCAACAAGTTTTCTGGAGCAGTGAGTATCTTGTTTCACAGTCGGTAAACTTTTTTCTAAGGTAGTATATTGCATGCTCTATTCGACCAGACTCGTCATGCTGCCCCAGTACACACCCTATTGAGTTCTCTAATATTGTTAAAAACATGATTAAAGGTCTTCCTTCAACTGGGGACATCAAGATTGGAGGCTCTTTAAGATATTCCTTGATTTTGTCAAAGGTGTTCTGGAAATCATCATTCCACTTCACTGCTTGATCTTTCTTCAGTAACTTGAAAATTGGCTCACAAGTAGCGGTCGTATGGGAAATGAACTTGGAAATGTAGTTTAGATGTCCCAAGAATCCCCTGACCTCCTTCTCAGTGCGAGGAGTTGGCATCTCTTGTATAGATTTAACCTTTGCAGGGTCCACTTCAATGCCTTTGTCGCTGACAAAGAATCCTAAGAGCTTACCAGATCTTACTCCGAAAGTGCACTTATTCGGGTTTGACCTCAGATTGTATTTCTTCAGCCTTTCAAATAGCTTCTGTAGGTGGTCAAAGTGCTCCTCTTTAGTCAGATACCTGGCTATCATATTATAAACGTAGACCTCTATCTCTTGATGGATCATGCCATGAAACAAATCTACCATGGCAGACTGATAAGTTGCCCTAACGTTCTTTAACCCAAATGGCATAACTTTGTAACAAAAAGTGCCCCACCGTGTGAGGAAAGTTGTTTTCTCCATGTCCTCAGGCGCCAGTTTGATTTGATTGTACCCAGAGAAACCATCCATGAAGGAGAATACTTTATGTTGTGTGGTGTTATCAACCAGAACATTAAAGTGGGGAAGCGGAAAGTCATCGTTGGGGCTTGCCCTATTCAGGTCTCTGTAATCCACACATATATGTACCTTATTGTCCTTCTTAGTTACTAGAACAAAATTTGCAACCCATTATGGATAAGAGGTGAAAGCTAAGAAAACGACATTGAACAGTTCGGCCTTGATCTTTTCTGACATCTCTGGCCGCATATGACGAACGTTCTGTTTCACCGGAGGGAAGTCTTCTTTTGTCGGCAGATGATGGACCATGATATCAGTGTCAAGTCCTGGCATGTCCTTGTACCACCAGGCAATGACCATAAAATAGTCATGTAGCACCTGAACTAACCGCTCTTTGACAATATGCTCCAGATCGACACCTATCTTGACTTCTTTCTTGTCCTCTTCAGTACCCAAGTTAATTGTCTCAACAGGCTCTTCATGAGGCTGTATTTCCCTTTTTTCTTGTTGTAACAGTCTGACTAGTTCTCCTGGTACTTCACAATCTTCCTCACCTTCGTCCTCTGCTTGGTAGATCGGATTTTCAAAGTTATAATGGGAAATAGCAGAACCGTTATCAATGGGATCCAGAGTTGATGTGGATCTACAGTTTGACATGTGTGTGTGTAAGAGCATAGCTATATATTTTTTGATAAAGTAAAAAGTAGAAAAAGAAAAACAGAGAGCATACAATTTGTATGCAAAACGTCCAATGATTTATTAATGGCATATGAATATCAATAAATAACCCTCACAAATAAAGCATTGTGCCGCGGGTAAGACACAAGGCTTTAAAGTTTCAATTGTTTAAATATTACATATCCCAATAAAAACAAAAAGATAATTACTTTTGAATAAAAGTAATAGGCACAAAATATTTGGCCTCCCAATTGTTGAGTCTACCACTAGAAGTTGGGAAGATCCATTTCTCCAAGTCGCAGCCTCTATCACTGTCTTCCAGAGCACTGGCTCTATGGTTGTTAATCCGTAATGGTGGTCCCCCGGTGCAAGCACGAAGAATAGCTCTCTGGGCTCTTGAAGTAAAACCCAAACCAAACTTGTCAGATTTGTAGGGAATGTCTGGAAGTTGGCCCCAAATGGTACACCCACCTTCTTCAACTACTGCTTTGGCGTCCCTTAGAGAAGCCATCTTTAGCGGAGGTCTGGTAGTCTTTGGAACACTGGAAGCAATCTTGGTCGCAATAACTATTTGCAGAACTTCCTCAAAGTTCTGACAGGGAGTCTTAATGAACTCCCTGTCCATTTCAACTTACCTGAAAGAGTTCAGGTGGATAACCATGTATTCTTCCTCCCTATGGACTTTGATAATCTTTATGTTGACTGGGTACTTCAACATCTGACACAGGGTGGAAGTAACAACACCATCCCCATGGATCCATGGTCGACCCAATAAACAGGAATAAGACGGGCCGATGTCCATCACATAAAAGGTTGAGTCAAAAGTATGAGTACCAACTTTGATAGGGATGTCCACCATTCTTTTAGAACCATCAAAGGCCCTCACCAGAATGTTATTGGGTTTCAATGTGAGTCCTTCGCAATCTAACCTGTCCAGAGCATTCTTGGGCAAGACATTCAGCAACGAACCTGTATCCACTAGAACATGAGCTAATGTAGTTCCCTTGCACTCAATGGAGACATGCAGGACATCATTTTGTTTCCTTCCCTTGGGAGTTAAATCAACATCAGAAAATCCCAGTCCATTGTCAGTAGTTAGGCTGGCCACGCAATTTTCGAATTGATCAACAGAGGTCTCTTGAGGCACATGGGAAAACTTCAGGAATTTTACTAAAGCCTTAGCATGGGCTTCAGAGCATAAAAGTAAGGCCATCATTAAAATTTTTGAAGGGGTCTACCCCAATTGCTCCACGATGTTATAATAACTCTTCTTTATTATCTTCAATATCTCTTCCATTTATTTTTTGGAAGCCTCAGGAATGACTTCTTGGTGTGCCTTCGTCTGGACAGGCTCGACCAATACCTCTTTTCCCCGAGTCTCAGCCAATACAATAGCACAGGGATAACAACAGGGATAATAGTAGGAGTAGCAATGAGAGTACCGACAGGAGTAGCAGCAGGAATGATCACAGGAGTAGCAACAGTCTTTGAAAAGATCTCGCAAGAGAAAAATCTTCCGCTTCTTGTAATTTTACTGGTCCCGACAATGTTGTCAATGTCAGGATCAGTATCTTCAACAACTTTATCTTTGAAAGCCAATAGGTCTTGCTTGACGCCATGGTAATAGATGTCAGCCCCATAATTCCAGGGAACAACTTTATCAGAGGAATATTTTATTGGCCCCAAAAGGGTAATGATCAAGGGAGAAAACTTAGGAATGGATGTAATCCCGACGGGCCTTTTGGTGGAGACCTTGGGAGCATTGTCGGAAATTGTAATTATTGAGACATCTTCATAAAAACTTCTTGTAACAGGAAATTTTTCAAACAAAATTTCTTTGTTAGTTATCAGGAGCCAGACACCCATTTTCAACAACAAGCAACCATATGATAGAGACATACAGAAGTGGCAACCTTCACCATAACCCAGAAATAAACCGACTCGCAACAAAATCTCTTTAATAGTTAGAAGAGGAGTAGATAACTCATCCACAGAAGAAACAAACCTATCATCATCAACAACATTGACACATTGGCCATGTTTGGGCATTGGCGCAATTATTACATTAGGTGCCTCTGGAAGGTCAAACTCAATATCCTTTGTGTGATCGGTGGGAATGAGAACTGTCTGTTTTTGGAATGCTGGTTCGCGTTTGCGTTTGTTTTCGCAAAATGTTGCGGTAAGCAAGAGTCGCCACCGTCTTTTATTTTATCCAACAAGGAAAGGACAAAAGCACAGAAAAATTCCTTTTCGAGATGTTTCTCGGGTTCGGGAGGTAGATTATAGAAAGGGAAGGTGTTAGCACCCTTTCTATCCGTGGTTATCCACGGGCTCTTAGGTACTTGCTCACTATGTTTTCAAAAGTTGGCTTTTCTTTGTGTTTGTGGTTTTTTGATAAGAGTTTTGTTTTTGAAGAGAGTGTAAGTGCGAAAAGTTTTGTTTTGTTTTTAAAAGGAGCAAGTACTTAAGAACCTCTACCTAATCAAAAAGGAATTAAACTTGTGTAAATGTCCTTTAGACAGCGCTATCCCACTATTGAGGAGTAGGTAGCACCGTCGTTGGAGTTTTCGGGTCAATTCGGTTTAAGGAACGTGTGGTCACTAAAGCAACGTTAGGACGCTTTAGTGGTAATCCTAACGTCTTAGATCATTTTTATCGAGGCAACCATTTCGAGGCAACTTATGATCTCGGGACAAAAGGACGACCTCTAAAACATCCTATACTTAATGACCACGTTCGAGGCAACCAAGTGAGGTGTACCCTAGGAGTGGCATGTGCAAGTGTGTCAATTTTCAGTTATATTATCTTTGCATGTCATGGTGAGCTACTGTTGATTTTAAGTTAAGAGTTAATCTTGTCATGCATAGCCTAGTTAGCATACATCTAAAAAGTTAATATATGTACAGGATTTTAAAGTGCAGGAATTGTAAATCCTACGCTATTACAAGGCTTCGGGGAGGGGGATTATTTACATGTCCAAAATTGGGGGAATAAAGCAGTAAAGTAAAAGTCTTAGTTAAGCTATTACAAACCAATAAGCAGTTACAATAAAATAAACGCGCGTGAATCTGAACATAACCTCTAAAAATCCTAAGAATAAAATCTTTTTGTTGTTTTATTTTATTTTTGGGAAAATGCTAAATGTTCAATTAAGTCAAATTTAATTAATTAAAAAAACTGATTAAATTTAACTCCAAAACATACTTAATATTTTTTTTGCATTTTTTTTGTTTATGAAAAGGATTGAATTTAAATAAATCCTAAGTCTACTGATTTTAAAATTGGAGAAAATAAGTTAAAATAATTAACTAAATTAAATCCTAATTCTAAGTTACTTATTTTTATGATTTTTATGTTGATTAAAAAAAACAAATAAAATGGTCCAAACGAAAATGAAATCAGGCAGTAAATCAAGAAAAAACAAAATAATTCTGGAGGCCTGGGTCGAAAGAAGTGTGGGCTGTCTTTCGACCCAGTGAAGAGGTTGGATCGAAGGTGCATGGGGGGCTGCACTCTGAGGGTGTTCGATCTGGATATGTCATCCTTCGATCTGGAAGTCCTGGGTCCAGTTCGAAGCTAAGTTGCTGAGCTTCGAAACTCTGAACAGGATCCTGAGAATATATTTTCTGCAAAAAACGAAACACATGTTAAAGGTCCAGGGGGGACTTTACCCCCCTGATTCGAATCTCCTCCCTATTCGCACCTGCTGAATCTGGGTCTGGGTTTATTTTATCCTGGGATTCGAAGGATAAACTCAGATTGTGCCCAAGCAATGGCACAATCTCATATATGCGCCGTAGCTTATATGTAGCACATTAAATCATTCACAAACAACAATAATAACGTGAATATGCAATCAGAGATCGAAATGAGTTTGAGATTAGATTTCTTTTTACCAAACAGAAGTGCTTTGATCTATGATTCTGAGTGTGGAATGGCTGGTGCAAGGATTGGGCATGGCTTCCTGGAAGTGCTGATGAGTTTTGGCAGCGTATCTCCAAGTTCTCCATGTTTCTTTTCTCTATTTTTTCTGTATATTTTCGTTGTTGTTGTTCACCCTTCGAAATGTGCCACTGGCCCTTGTATTTATAGGAGCGTGGGGGTCTAGTAATGGCAAGAGACAGCCAATTAAACAGACCATTAAATCCAGGAGACAAGAATCAGACACATTAAATTATTTCCTTTTTTGAAATATTCATGTCTCTTTGGAATCTGGAATGAACCTGGACATGTTTTGATTTTCGAATGCCTTCAGGCTATGCTCTTCGATTGGCCTTGAGTTGCTTCCGTCGAATGGACTTCTCATGTACCTTTCGAATGAGCCTTATGAATGCTTCTTCGGAAGGTCTTGAGTTGCTTCCTTCGAATGGACTTCCCATGTATCTTTTGAATGGGCCTTCTGAATGCTTCTTCAAATGGTCTTGAGTTGAACAGAAACACTCTGGTCGAATAATCTCTTTAGGAACAGAAAAGGCAAGAATTTGGCCTTTAACTCAGGAATTAAATCCATAATCAGCATTTAATTATTTCTATATTTGCAAGGGAAACATGCCATTTTCTCATGTTCAGTGTACCTGGACATGTTTTCTGAGTGCCCTTTGATGGCCTCTTCCAAATGGCCTGGGAGGTGTTCTTCGAATGGCCCTTGTCCAAATATCAATCGAAGGATCCCAATCGAAAGGCTTTGTTAACAGGCCAATCGAAAGGTGTTGTTCATGCCAATCGAAGGACATGGTTAATCATGCCTGTCGAAGCTGCCTTGACATAATTCCAATCGAAGTGCTTGTCCATAATGCCAATCGAAGTGCTTACAGAATGCCAATCGAAAGGTCTTTCAGAGTGCCAATCGAAAGGTCTTAAAGCACCACTCAAAAATTTTCTTTTTCCTTAGGCAAGGGTTTCTGGTCAACCATGTAGGGGGAAGACTTTAGAAAACATGAGAGGGCAAATTTTGGGGTACAACAGTTGCCCCTGCTCAATCTTCTTAAACCCGAGGATGTAGATTGGCTTGTGTGCCTTTCGTGATCCGAAGGTGGAAGATGATTGAACACTAGAGTGCCCAGAAATTTGCCTCGCATGGTGTAGTATCAGCATTGTGATGTCAGGAATGGGCTTACAGATGCCATTTGGAGATTGTTGGTAGTAGTATGGGCTTATAGATGCCATCTGCAGGAGTGTCGATCGCATAAGAGATTCCTTAGCGAGAACTTGCATACCTGTTGTTGTAGAAGATTCCACTGGGGAAGTCTAACTTTGTTGAGATTTAGATAGTTTTCCTGGCTTGTTACAAGTATTAATCCACAATCTCTTCATGTAGATAATTTTCCTGGCTGGTTACAGGTATTAACCTCTGACCTGAGAAAGAAAGTCTTCATGGCTTGTTACAGGTATTAATCTTCAATCTCTTCATGTAGATAACTTTCCTGGCTGGTTACAGGTATTAATCTACAATCAGTCGTCCACAGATATTTTCCCTGCTTGTTACAGGTATTAAACTGGGACCTGAAAAGGTTGGTCGAGGAGATAGTTGTCCTGGCTAGTTTCAGGTATTGATCTCTGACCTGAGAAAGAAAGTCTTCCTGGCTTGTTACAGGTATTAATCTTTAATCTCTTCATGTAGATAATTTTCCTGGCTTGTTACAGGTATTAACCTACAATCAGTCGTCCACAAATATTTTTCCTGGCTTGCTACATGTATTAAACTGGGACTTGAAAAGGTTGGTCGAGGAGATATCTGTCCTGGCTGGTTTCAGGTATTGATCTCTGACCTGAGAAAGAAAGTCTTCCTGGCTTGTTACAGGTATTAATCTTCAATCTCTTCATGTAGATAATTTTCCTGGCTTATTACAGGTATTAACCTACAATCAGTCGTCCACAGATATTTTTCCTGGCTTGTTACAGGTATTAAACTAGGACTTGAAAAGGTTGGTCGAGGAGATATCTCTCCTGGATGGTTTCAGGTATTGATATTCAATCTCTTCATGTAGATAATTTTCCTGGCTTGTTACAGGTATTAACCTACAATCAGTCGTCCATAGATATTTTTCTTGGCTTGCTACAGGTATTAAACTGGGACTTGAAAAGGTTGGTCGAGGAGATATCTGTCCTGGCTGGTTTCAGGTATTGATCTCTGACCTGAGAAAGAAAGTCTTCCTGGCTTGTTACAGGTATTAATCTTCAACTGGATCGACATCAGGAAAATCTTCAGGAATCGATTTAACTGGACCAGGCAAGTACTTGGAATAGCTGAGAACTTAACTGGATCTTTCTTGAAAGGTAAAGGTCAGTCATATGCAATGCATGATATGGATCAAGCAATGATGTCCTCAACATAAATGAGATTGTATGGTATGATGTGTATATGCATGTATCATGATGTATGGAAATGTGATGTTTTAGTTGGGGAAAATAAATCCCGAACAACTGGAGAATAGAGTTGAGTTCTTCGTTTCCGCTGGGGATGATGAACGAAGATGATTGTGAGAATAAACCTGCAGGAGAAAAGAACTCCGTTATGGAATAAACATGGTGAAGAGATTACTCCGAGGGGAATTACTCTGTGGGGAAGAGATGTTCTGCTGAGGATTTTAATGATAAACTCCGCTGGGGATTTCGCTGATAAGCTCTGTCGGGGATTTCAATGATGAACTCCGCTGGGGATGGATTACCGTTGCTGGTGATATTGAACCTGTTGAGGATAGAATCCTGCTTGGGGAAAGAAAGAACTTCGCTGGGGATGATCTTTCAGTTGCAACTTGCTGAGGATAACCCAGTTAGACTCTTGTGAGGATAACCTTCTGAATTTGGCTGGGGAGATACATTTGTATTCGGCAGGGGACAAGCTTCCAGAATCTACTGGGTAAGATGATTTGACTCTGGCGGGGAAGCTTTTTAGACTGCGCTGGGGAAATGGCTCCATTGTGGTAATTTGTATTCCGCCGAGGAACATTCTTATATTCTGTTGAGGGATGTTAAGACTGTCGGGGATGCTCTTACGCTTGCTGGAGAATGTCTTTATACTCCGTTGGGGAATATTAAGACCTTCTGGGGATACCCAACTTTTTTAAGGCTGATGGTAGACTAACTCTGCTTGGGGGAGAGTATGGCTGATTCATCCATGGTTGCAAGTCTCAGTGGGGAGAGCTACCATTACTGTCTTACTCTGCGGGGAGTGAAGGTATCTTAGCCATATTCTTCAACTGAATCTACCTTGTACCTGGTGGACAGAGCAACTGTACAGTTCAGACAATTCTTATTGCCCCTGTTTCTGTGGGAGAAGGTGCCTGCGGAGGCTTTATGGATCGAGTATTATCCCAACCTATGAGGTGCTTGGTCTCTTTTGATTGATATGACAAATCTTCTCCTGGTAGGTAAGTGACGAGATGACGGGACATAGCCGTACACTTTGATCCCTAATTTTTTCCTGGACCGCCCTTTCGGGTTTTCAGTCCATCGGGATACCCTTTTTTGCCCAAGCCGCCTTTTCAGGTTTTCGACTTGCCGGGTGTACAAAATTTTCATTTTTATCCCTAATTTTTGCCCGAACCCTTTTGGTTCGCCGGGAAGCCCTTATTTTTGCCTAGGCCAGTTGACCTAGCGGGTCTTTGACTATGCGTACTACTTTTTTGACTATGTCCACGCTCTCAGAGTGTAGGGAGTTGTCACTGTCGGTAGTGTTGTGTTGCCATACTACCAGAAGATGTTTGATCATGCAAGATTCGTTGTCGGAATTCATGTCCAATGCCCCAAGTGATTCAGATGGAGATCTTCCCCTGGCTATTTGGCTTCATGAGAGATTGCTTAAATCTTGACTTGACTGCCCCAGGCATGCTGGATAGTGACGTGTCATGCCCCCTTGTTGATAGGAGATTTGTCAATGGAAGTGTCATCCTTTTTGAAGTGATTTTGTTCACTGAGAGGGTTTTTGTTCATCGGATATTCGTTGTGTGAATTTCTCCGCTGTCAAACAAATAGCCAAATGCAAACAGTGATATTAAAATAATTCAAAGTTTATGCTTGTCTCGAAGTTTTGAAAAATGCGTTTTTTAGCAGAAAACTTTTTATAAAATAAATTCAACACAAGATTTAGGGCAAAGCCTTACAGGAGTCGGGATACCTTTTGTAACAGTATGCTTTCGAACTAACCCATGCTTCAGTTAGGACTTTTGAAGGGTTGTAACGTGGCTTGGTTCACGGTTTAAGAAACAAAGGATAAAGGCTCAAAGTATATTTGTACCCACCCGCTCTTCGTGATGTTCTTCAATCCTAAACTCAGTTAATTATGCGCCGAACTCTATTCGAATTTAGAACGATGTTTTTGGTGATGGTTCACACAAGTTGAATTTGTTGGAAGGCAGTCATTTTTGTAACATTTTTCATGTTGTTGAGGATTTGTAGCGACCTCGTTCTTTTGATTTGTTATCCCTAACTTTTGCCTGACTGTTCTTGTTTTCGAGATTACAGTCAGCGGGATGCCCCAGCTTTCTTAAGCCTCCTTTATAGGTTTTGGCTCAGTGGGCTTTTCTCTTTTGAGAGATTGACTTTCTTTGAGATAAGTAACCACCATTGTCTTTTGATTCCAGAGGAATGCTTTTGATGTCGTTCGTTGTATTATGAACTGAGAGTTTTGCGACTTCAATACGCATCTTTTGAATTAACTGAGAGGCTACCCTGCCCCAGGTTTAAATTAAAGGTTTCAATTTGTGAAAAGAAAAACTCCGACTTCTTTGGCTCAAAGGGGTTGACTAGGGATTATCTTCCTTATAACTCCACTGTTTAGGATTTGAAAGAAAGGCATGTACATCGTCAGCAAGGTCTGTCCAAAAGCATACTGTATGAGATTATGGCATTGTTTCAGCATCCTCCCTCTAAAGACTTAGAATTTTTTCCGAGAGTTGAATGTCATAAAGTGAGTGAAAAGTATAGTTTAAATGTAATTAAAATGACTGGATCAAATCAAGACAAACATATGCAATGCATTAATGAAACAAAGTTTGGCATTAATAGATAATTGTTCGAATAACAAAGAGATATTACAACCTGAAAATCAAATGAAACAAAATCCTTCAATGATTTGGCATAGGAGCAGTGATTATGTTTGGAGTCTCCGGAGGGTCAAACTTGATCTCCTTGGCATCAATCAGGTCTTGAACCTTGTTCTTCAAAGCCCAACAATCATCCGTATTATGCCCCGGGCTATCAGAGTGATAAGCGCAGCGGGCGTTAGGGTTATGCTTCAGTGATGTTGTATTTAAAATCTTCGGAGCTTCTTTTAGAGTCACCAGGTTGGTCTCCAGCAACTGTGGCAACATCTGAGACAAAGTCATGTTGAGACGAGTGAATTTCCTTCGAGGTTTCTCGCCCCTTTGTTGGTTGTAATGCTGAGGAGCACCAGCAGGTTTTGAAATAACAATCGCGTTGACAGCTTGGCGGTGTTCAGGTCTATTGTGTCGTTTTGAACTGTAGACAACACTGGACTCTTTCTTCCCATTGTAGGGCTTTTTCTGAACATCAAAAGGTGTACCTTCTTGAATCTTCCCACTTTTGATGACAACTTAGACCCTTTCGCAGGTCAGTATTAGCTCAGTGAACCCGGCTGAAGAGCTTCCGATCTAGTGGTTAAAGAATGGACCAGACAGGGTCCCCCAAAACATATCAACAAGTTCACGATCAGCTAAAGGTGGTTGCACCCTTCCAGCAAGGTCTCTCCAATTTTGAGCATACTCTTTAAATCCTTCACCCGTCCCTATTGACATACCCTGGAGTTGGGTACGCGTAGGAGCGAGGTTGGAGTTATATTGATACTGCTTATAGAATGCAGCAGCCAAATCCTCCCAGCTGCGAATACTGGCTCTGTCCAACTGATAGAACCACTCAAGCTGAGTCCCTGAAAGACTGTCTTGAAAGAAATGGATCCACAAGTTCTTATCAGCAGTGTAAGGCTGTATCTTCCTCACATATGACCGGAGGTGCAGCTTGGGACAGGAAGCTCCGTCATACTTGGCAAAGGCAGGTGCCTTGAACTTGTGGGGAATCACCACCCCAGATGATTGACCTAGATCTCCAAAGTCCAGACCGGGCACCTTCTGTATTTCCATAGCGTTTAAACGGTCCTCCAGCTGTTTGTACTTATCCTCAGCAGGAGGATACTGTTCTTCATCATAGTCCGTCTCGTTGTCGGAAGCTTCAGGGCTAGGAGCCCTCCTTTCTTGTGGACTGTCTTTCCCTTCAGATGGGGCGGTCAGATCAACTTCGTTCTGCAGCCCGTTTCCAAACCTGCGTCCAGTGTTGAACAAGATGGTCCTCTTTTTCTTCTTCTTCCTCTCTTTCAGAATCAGGGTCTTCAGGTCCTGCTGACCCTTAGCTAGGCTCATGACCAACTCTTGAAATTGGGCATTCTGGGCCTGGAGGGCCTTGATAGCTTGCTCAGTCGAAGGTTCAGTAGACATGATGATTGCTGAAATAAACAGCGAAGAAGATAAGAGACCTGTACTGGGAGACCTGTTATGCAATGATATGTATGATATATGTATGCAATGTTTCTAAGGATCTCGCGGGGTAAACAAGAAACTGTTAGAATCTGAATCTGGTAGCTTGATTGAAGGAACTTCATGTTTTTGAGAGTCCTTCTTCAAGAGTCAAGCTCACCATATCGAGTGGGTCATAGCCCCTGACTCAAGTTATCATGCTTGGATTTCTAGACAACCTTGGCTAGAGGAAAATAAATCCCCTTTGCCCCTTGCTAGTCATTTGATTTACCATAACCTGCATCACAGACGCTTGAGATCCTTGAAATGGTTAAAGAAATGTTAAGGCATGATGTTATGATGTGTATGCTATGCGTTTAAGCAAAAGTGTGAGGTGATGTAAGTAAGCCCTGCAACAAATCCAAATTGTTGGATAAGGACTGTAAACAAAACCTGTAAGGAACTCATGTTGTCAGATAACAAGAATGTGCAAGTAGTTCAAGTTTGAAGGCACACAAGTCACACATATAGCCTTAAGTTTAGGCTGGCATGGAGTTTCATAGGTAAGTACCCTCTTGAGTTTAGTTGGCTCAAAACCTGTCCTATAAATAGTAACCGGGTTCTAAGGAGCTCAATATCATTGGATTGTTTTCTATGTTCATTGCTTTGGTTTAGCCACTTAACTGGCGACCAAAATATTCCAAGAAAACAACCCTCAATGAGTGTAGTATCGAGTATCTACCAACTTCGGACTGCACCAAAGTCGGTCATCTCACTACCCCTAAAAAAGGCCAAGATGGTCAAGTAAGGTTCTAAGGTCAATTGATGCTTCACGACACCACGCGGCGGCCCCGTACTCTCCTTGACTTAACTCAAGGGTTACCGGTACTCACCAAAGTGCCACATCAACGTAGCTACTGTTTCAACCATGTCGGTATACCCCACACAGTTCCCTCACAGTTTGTTGCTAGTTACCTAAAGGGTATCCCCAGATCCGGGTTAGGATCTATAGAACTCCGATACAAACCCACAAAATTTAAAGCATACAAATCATACAATTGAAAACACAAGTGATCTAATCCTAAGGTACACCTCACTTATAGTGTCCCCAGCAGAGTCGCCAGTTCTGTGATCGGTGGGAATGAGAACTGACTGTTTTTGGAATGCTGGTTCGCGTTTGCGTTTGTTTTCACAAAATGTCGCGGTAAGCAAGAGTCGCCACCGTCTTTTATTTTATCCAACAAGGAAAGGACAAAAGCACATGAAAATTCCTTTTCGAGATGTTTCTCGGGTTCGGGAGGTAGATTATAGAAAGGGAAGGTGTTAGCACCCTTTCTATCCGTGGTTATCCACGGGCTCTTAGGTACTTGCTCACTATGTTTTCAAAAGTTGGCTTTTCTTTGTGTTTGTGGTTTTTTGAAAAGAGTTTTGTTTTTGAAGAGAGTGTAAGTGCGAAAAGTTTTGTTTTGTTTTTAAAAGGAGCAAGTACTTAAGAACCTCTACCTACTCAAAAAGGAATTAAACTTGTGTAAATGTCCTTTAGACAGCGTTATCCCACTATTGAGGAGTAGGTAGCACCGTCGTTGGAGTTTTCGGGTCAATTCAGTTTAAGGGACGTGTGGTCACTAAAGCAATGTTAGGACGCTTTAGTGGTAATCCTAACGTCTTAGATCATTTTTATCGAGGCAACCATTTCGAGGCAACTTATGATCTCGGGACAAAAGGACGACCTCTAAAACATCCTATACTTAATGACCACGTTCGAGGCAACCAAGTGAGGTGTACCCTAGGAGTGGCATGTGCAAGTGTGTCAATTTTCAGTTATATTATCTTTGCATGTCATGGTGAGCTACTGTTGATTTTAAGTTAAGAGTTAATCTTGTCATGCATAGCCTAGTTAGCATACATCTAAACAGTTAATATATGTACAGGAATTTAAAGTGCGGGAATTGTAAATCCTACGCTATTACAAGGCTTCGGGGAGGGGGATTATTTACATGTCCAAAATTGGGGGAATAAAGCAGTAAAGTAAAAGTCTTAGTTAAGCTATTACAAACCAATAAGCAGTTACAATAAAATAAACGCGCGTGAATCTGAACATAACCTCTAAAAATCCTAAGAATAAAATCTTTTTGTTGTTTTATTTTATTTTTGGGAAAATGCTAAATGTTAAATTAAGTCAAATTTAATTAATTAAAAAAACTGATTAAAATTAACTCCAAAACATACTTAATATTTTTTTTTTGCATTTTTTTGTTTATGAAAATGATTGAATTTAAATAAATCCTAAGTCTACTGATTTTAAAATTGGAGAAAAAAATTAAAATAATTAACTAAATTAAATCCTAATTCTAAGTTACTTATTTTTATGATTTTTATGTTGATTAAAAAAACAAATAAAATGGTCCAAACGAAAATGAAATCAGGCAGTAAATCAAGAAAAAACAAAATAATTCTGGAGGCCTGGGTCGAAAGAAGTGTGGGTTGTCTTTGGACCCATTGAAGAGGTTGGATCGAAGGTGCATGAGGGGCTGCACTCTGAGGGTGTTCGATCTGGATATGTCATCCTTCGATCTGGAAGTCCTGGGTCCAGTTCGAAGCTAAGCTGCTGAGCTTCGAAACTCTGAACAGGATCCTGAGAATATATTTCCTGCAAAAAACAAAACACATGTTAAAGGTCCAGGGGGGACTTTACCCCCCTGATTCGAATCTCCTCCCTATTCGCACCTGCTGAATCTGGGTCTGGGTTTATTTTACCCTGGGAGTCGAAGGAGAAACTCAGATTGTGCCCAAGCAATGGCACAATCTCATCTCTGCGCCGTAGCTTATATGTAGCACATTAAATCATTCACAAACAACAGTAATAACGTGAATATGCAATCAGAGATCGAAATGAGTTTGAGATTAGATTTCTTTTTACCAAACAGAAGTGCTTTGATCTATGATTCTGAGTTTGGAATGGCTAGTGCAAGGATTGGGTATGGCTTCCTGGAAGTGCTGATGATTTTTGGCAGCTTATCTCCAAGTTCTCCCTGTTTCTTTTCTCTATTTTTTCTGTATATTTTCTTCGTTGTTGTTCACCCTTTGAAATGTGCCACTGGCCCTTGTATTTATAGGAACGTGGGGGTCTAGTAACGGCAAGAGACAGCCAATTAAACAGGCCATTAAAGCCAGGAGACAAGAATCAGACACATTAAATTATTTCCTTTTTTGAAATATTCATGTCTCTTTGGAATCTGGAATGAACCTGGACATGCTTTTATTTTCGAATGCCTTCAGGCTATGCTCTTCGATTGGCCTTGAGTTGCCTCCTTCGAATGGACTTCTCATGTACCTTTCGAATGAGCCTTCTGAATGCTTCTTCGAAAGGTCTTGAGTTGCTTCCTTCGAATGGACTTCCCATGTATCTTTTGAATGGGCCTTCTGAATGCTTCTTCGAATGGTCTTGAGTTAAACAGAAACACTCTGGTCGAATCAGCTCTTTAGGAACAGAAAAGGCAAGAATTTGGCCTTTAACTCAGGAATTAAATCCACAATCAGCATTTAATTATTTCCATATTTGCAAGGGAAACATGCCATTTTCTCATGTTCAGTGTACCTGGACATGTTTTCTGAGTGCCCTTTGATGGCCACTTCCAAATGGCCTGGGAGGTGTTCTTCAAATGGCCCTTGTCCAAATATCAATCGAAGGATCCCAATCGAAAGGATTTGTTAATAGGCCAATCGAAAGGTGTTGTTCATGCCAATCGAAGGACATGGTTAATCATGCATGTCGAAGCTGCCTTGACATAATTCCAATCGAAGTGCTTGTCCATAATGCCAATCGAAGTGCTTGCAGAATGCCAATAGAAAGGTATTTTAGAGTGCCAATTGAAAGGTCTTAAAGCACCACTCAAAATTTTTCTTTTTCCTTAGGCAAGGGTTTCAGGTCAACCATGTAGGGGGAAGACTTTGGAAAACATGAGAGGGAAAATTTTGGGGTACAAAACTTTGCCTCAATGAGATCCTGTACCTTATTCTTTAAAGCCCAACAGTCATTTGTATCATGCCCCGGAGTTTCAGAGTGGTAGGTACATCGGGCATTTGGGTTGTAGTGGGGAGATGCAGTATTGGGATTCTTAGGATCCTCCTTTAGTGTCACCAAATTATACTTCAGTGGATGTGGCAAAACCTAGGATAAGGTCATGTTGATCCGGGTGAACTGTCTTCTGAGCGCATCTCGCATGCGCTGATTGTTTCGTTGCTGGTTTGATGCAGGATTGGAAATCATAATAGCCCCTACCGTCAAACTACGTTCAATTTTGTTGTGATTTCTTTGGCCATAAGCAACACTGACCTCCTTCTTTCCAGTAAAAGGTTTCTTTGATGTGTTGGAAGATGCATCTCTCTAGATTTTACCACTTTTGATGCCAACTTCTACCCGTTCACTGGTCAGTATCAGTTCATTGAACCCAACAGAAAAACTTCCAATCAGATGTTTAAAGAACGGACCAGACAACGTGCACAACAACATGTCCACCAGCTCCCTATCAGACAAAGGAGGCTGGACTCTTCCCGAAAGGTCCCTCCACTTTTAGGCATAATCTTTAAAACCATCACCGAAACCCATAGACATACTTTGCAATTGCGTATGAGTTGGGGAGAGGTCAGCGTTATATTGGTACTTCTTATAGAAAGCATCAGCCAGATCTTCCCAATTGCCGATATTGGTTCTCTCCAGTTGATAGAACCATTCCAACTGCGTCTCTGACAAACTTTCTTGGAAGAAATGTATCCACAGATTCCTATCGATAGTGTGGGGTTGAATCTTTCTGACATACGACCTTAAGTGTAGCTTAGGACAAGAGACACCGTCGTACTTAGAAAATGTAGGGACCTTGAGTTTCTGCGGGATGACCACCCCTGAGATCAATCCTAGCTCTTCAAACTCCAGCCCGAGCACCCTCTGGATCTCCATATCATTGAGACAATCCTCCAGTTGTTTGTATTTATTATCGACATGAGGATACTGCTCCTCAGAATAGTCAGCTTCATCTTCCTCAGACCCTGGATTGTTGTTTTCTTCCGTTGGCTTCTCTTCTTGATTGTCCCCCTCATTTGACGGGGTTATGAAATCTAGAGCTTGCTTAGCCGGTCCTCTGAACCTTCTTCCCAAATTCAAGACACCAGCTGGTTTCTTTGGCTTCTTGGTATTCTCCTTGACGATCAGAGATTTCAGATCTTCTTGCCCCTTAGCCAGAGCCAGGAACATTTGTTGAAACTGAGCATTTTGAGCTTGGAGATCCTTCACTGTTTTTTCACAAGCCATTTCTTTTGCTGAAATAAACAGCGAAAAGATAAGAAACCTGTCTCGAAATACTTGCTTATGCAATGAAATGTATGATATGCTTATGCGATGTTTTCAAGGACTTCGGGAAATTTAAATTTGTGAGCCAAAATGAAACAAAGATTTTATTAGTAGAATTCAAATTACAACTGCCTCTTAGGCTTACAATTGAAAATTAAAAATTCTTAAAATCTAAACATCAGGTTTCCCATGGGCGCTTCCTCTTCGTGCCGAGGTAGACATTAAGACTTTCCTCTTTGTGAAGTTGCTTTGTGAGCTCCCACACTTTCTTCTCACTGGTATGGAATTGATCTCTAAAGGTATCATGTTCTTCCTTCAGCTGAATCCAAGACCTCTACAGCTCTTCAAGATCAGTGGGCATATCAGGATGGAGAACTGTATAAGGAACATCCTCTTCTGCGACTGGTTCCACAATCATTGGTAAGATGATATCTTTGAGCAAGTTAGCCACAGGGTTACAGGAGAGAAAAACCTTGACAGCATTCACATCTATAAGTAAGTCCGGATTAGGGAATAATATTAACCCATAGATTAGAATAGCTAAGACTTCTTTGAAATCTTGGAAATCTAAATCATCCCAAAACACCTGAGCCTTTTCCAATAGGAACTTGACTAGGAAACCCTTGACTCCGCTTCTTGTTTCCCAGTTGGATATAATATCAGACCGTTTCAGATGTAAGGATACTGCAATGTCCTCTGGTTTTAGAGCCTCCTCTAAACTGGTGAAAGGCATCTGATCCAGAATGGGTACACCTAATAATTGAGAAAACTCTTCCATGGTTGGTACCAACTGATAATCGGGAAATGTGAAGCAATGGTGCTTAGGGGTCAAAGAACTGAAAGAGTACCCCCATCATCTTCTCATCAAAGCTTGAGGTAACCAGGTTGAGAAGTCGACCATATTTCTTGGTGAATGAGCAAGTCTCAGGAACCCTTTATATAAGCTCTTTGAGTTGGAGAGGTATTCTCACAAAGATGATTCATATGGTGTTTCTATGATCGAAAGCCATGATCTGCAATACAGAACAAAGATAAATCTCCTTGGTCCTTGAAATAGTTAGTGAAATGAATATGGATGTTATGTTGCATGATGTTATGTTTGAACAATTTAATCACACACAAGAAAAACACATAAGACCTTAGGCTTTGGCTTGCATGGGGTTTATAGGAAAATACCCTCTTAAAGTTTAGTTGGTTCAACCTGTCCTAGAAACATAACCGGGTTCTAAGGAGTCTCAATATCACTGATCCTTCTTTATCAGGCATTGTTTCAGCTCAAGCGATATTTTCTCGCGGCCGAAATATCCTGAAAGTCCGATCTTAATGAGTGTAGCATCGAGTATTAACCAATCCTCAGCTTTATACTGAGGTCGGCTATCTCACTACTTTCTAATGGCTAAGTTTTTTCAACTAAGGTTCTAAGGTCCGTTAGTGCTTTATGACACCACGCAGCGGCCCCGTATTCTCCTCGATTTATCACAAGGGATACCAGTACCAACTAAAGTGTCACACCAACACAGCTATTGCTTCAACCATATCGGTCTATACTGTACAATCTCCACGATCTATTGCTATTTACTAAAAAATGTGCTCCAGATCCGGGTGTAGGATCTTTACAAGAATACCGCAACAAACCCTCAAAGATAAAGCATACAAGGAAAGAAATTTAAAGTGATGAACTAAACTCTAAGGTAACCCCACTTTTAATATATCCCTAGCAGAGTCGTCAATTCTGTGATACGGTGGCAGAACCAACTGTTATACTGGTCTTGCGTTTGTGTTCGCAAATATTGCGATAAGCAAGAGTCGCCACCGACTTTTCTTTTATCCAACAAAGGAAAGGGTGAAAAGAACATAAAAAGATCTTTCAATAGTTTTCTGAGTAAGGGGGTAGATTATGGAAAGGGAAGGTGTTAGCACCCTTTCCATCTGTAGTTATTTATGGGCTCTTAGATGCTTAGCTCATTTTTTAAAATACCTTGTGCTTTTGTGTGTTTTTGAAAAGTATTTTGAAATTTCCTTAGTGTGGAGATTCGCTTTATGATAACTCTTGTATTCGTCCTCATGAGTGTTGATAAAGCGTTTGAAAATGTTTTTGAAATGTTTTGGTATAAGTGTGAAAATTTATTTTTGAGCAAGCATCTATGAACTATCTACTTATACTCGAAAAGTTTGTTCTTTTCCTCCTATACTTTAGATAGTGCTATCCTACTATTAGTGAGTAGGTATCCGTATCGTTGGATGTTTGAGGGACATTCGAAGGGACGATTTATAGTCACCAAGGCAACATGTAGAGACACTTTAGCAAATTTTTTTAAGGAACTAGATCATTTACCGAAAGGCATCACTGTAGGGTCATCGAGGGACTATGATCTTTTGATTTGAGGGTCTTTTCTAAAGTGTCCCTACTTTCGAGGGACATGACTATTTTATTTTCGAAGGCAACCAAAGTGGGCGTACCCTAGAGGTGTATATATGCAAAGTGTGTTATATTCAGTTATATTTTTATTAGATGTTAGGTTTGCTAACGTTTGATTATTAATCTTGTCATACAATCCTATTATCATGCATCTAAACAGTTTAAATATTGCAGGAATTTAAAGTGCGGGAATTTAAATCTACGCTATTACAATGCTTAGGGGAAGGGGTATTTACAATTCTAAAAATGAGGGAAATAAAAGCAGTAAAGAAAAATCCCTAATTACGTTATTACAGACTGTGAGCAGTTACAATAATTTGGAAAAAAATAAAACATAATAATGCGCGCGAGTCGAAAGGAACGTCTAATCACTAAAAAAGGTTCTTAGTAAAATAAGAAAATATTTTTGGTTTTTTTTTATAAAATAATTAAACTACCTTAAATATAAATTTGATTTAAAAAGATAATTATTAAATGAATTTAAGCCTAATTCTAATATTTTTGTATTTTTATTAAGAAGAATTTGAATGAAATAACCTAATTCTAATTATTTTTTAAAATAAGGTCAAAATAATTAATTTAATTAACATACAAAATTAAAATTAATTTAGAAAATCCTAAGTCTAATATTTTTATTTTTCTGATTTTATACTATTATAGAAAAGGAAATAAACAATGAAAAAATAAATAAAAACAAAAACAAATGAGCCTAACACAATCAACAATGGGGGGGGGGGGGGGGGGGGGTGAGAATTGAAATTTCATTTGGACCAAACCAAGACAGCCCAGAAATTGCGCTGGATTCTCTATGGTGAACTTCAAGAAGTGCATTGTGGATTGCAGGTTGAGGCGTCTTGGATCAGATCTATACAGATCTAATGGTGGGAATTGAATGATGTATGGTAGGCATGTTGAGGAGTGTTGTGCTGGATCTGCAAGAGTTTTGTTAGAAAAATCAAAATCCATACCTGGGTATTGAATCTAGGTCTCTCCCTTTCACACACGTTCCCTTCACCAACTGAGCCATCTTGTCAATTGTTAATACAAATAAAACCAAAATATTATATATAAAATGGGTGAGAATACTTAAAATTAAAACACACACGTTTTGAAATTCAAAAGAACCAATCAGGTAGCACAAAATTGCCACGCCTTCTCCCAATCAGAGTCAATGAGTAAATGATGCCGAAAGAGACCTCCGGTCATCTTCTTTGGGCATACGAAACTGAGATTCATGATTTTAAAGGCTTTAAAACCAAAATTAAAGGCTTATCCCACATAAAATCTCCTCCTGAACTCAAATCCGTCCTTAGTTTTAACATATCATGGCTTGATCATTAAATTTACATCAAGATCCAGATTATGCCCTAAACATGGAAAATCCTTGTTTGAGTCCCTATCCTTTCATGTAATATGTTAGAAACAAGCAAAATGATGATATGAGTATAAAAATGTGAATTAGAATCATTTATATTGCATGTATTGAAAGATTCAAATCATGGAAATTTTACCAAAATGGAGATTCGGTTGGCTAATCTCAGGGCTCTTCAGGCGTGGATAAGGGATGGTATGGCTTCTTGGGAACCTCAAGGATGAAGTGATGAGGTTTGTTTGGCACGAGGAAGCTTTCACTATGTATTTCGAATTTCACAACTTTGTTGCAATTTTGAGAAATTTTGTATCTTTTTCTGAGGCAGCGTGGGTGTTCTTTCGATAGGAAATCTCTCTGTCCTTTGTTCTGATGCAGTCTTGTCTTTATATAGGGGTGTGAAGCTTGATAAACATGGCAAGAATCAGGTATTTAACATGACCTTTACAACAAATTCAAGAATTTGAAAATTTTCCATTTATGTTATATTCTTTCCATTTTCGTAGGTTATATGAACTTGAACATGTTATGTTTGGCGCGTTGTACGAATTCAAATTGCTCCTAATTTTCTTCACCAGAGTGTCTTCGATTGGCCCCAAAGCGTTACTTTCTTCGATTGCCTTTCTTTCAATTCAAACCAATCGAAGCATCAACTCTTCCTTTTTGACTGGTTGAATGCTGTTTCAGCTCTTTATAAACCGAAGGCTTTATAGAAGCCTCCTCGCCTTCCTTCGAATTTCCCCAGGCCTCATCATTGTGGCCTTCGATTGAGCCACTATTTGCCTTAGTAGCTTGATCTAAAACACTTCAACTAACCCAATCGAAAGCTCTTTTCTGGTCAGTAGAAGCTTCTTTTGTCATGAATGTGATTGTGCAGGAGGCTTGGGCCTGGCAGTATGCAAGACTTTGTCCAGCAAGTAAAAATTGTTTCCAAGCATTGTATGTCTTTCAACTGGATCAAATGCATGTCCTTCAAAGGCATCATTTGTGTTTCCTTCGAATAAGCCTTACTAGGTGTCGAAAGGTGGAAAACTGTGTATTAAGGATTTTAGATGTGGAATTAAAACTGTTTCAAAGGGAACCATTGCCCAGTAAAAACTAGCACAATGGAAGCCAATGCCTTGTGGATGCTAGCATGAGGGAGGCCAAAGCAAGCATAAAAGAGGTCATTCCCTAGTAAATCGAATTAGGCACGATGGATGTATTTTCCTTGTGGGTCGAAGGAAGCTTTTTGCCTAGTTGATTGAAGGCATATCAGAAGAAGTCTTGGCCTTGTATGCTTAAAGCATGCACAGGGGAAGTTATTTCCTTGTGGGTCGAAACACACATGAAATAAGCTCTTGCCTTGTGAATCAAAGGCAAGCATGAAGAAGAAGTTTTTTCCTTGTGCACTGAAGGCACGCACAGAGGAAGTCATTTCCTTATCAATCGAATATGGCATGAAATAACCCATGCTCAGTCGAAGTCTTGTGAACCAAGTTTGTGTCAAAGGATTTTGGACACCCGATCGATGCTCTTTGTCCAGATTCCAATCAAAGGACAACCTACTCAGATGCCAATTAAAGACACCTTGTCCCAATGCCAATCAAAGACACCTTGTCCCAATGCCAATCGAAGATACCTTGTTTATCTTCATAATTCTTATTTTATTTAAGCAAGTGTTTGTAATCATCCATGTAAGAGAAAATCTTGGAAAACATGAGATGGAAAATTTTGGGGTACAACAGTTTCCCCTCTTCCATCTTCTTAAACTTGAAGAGTTAGATTGGTGAGCCCACCATTCGTGAATTGAAGGTGGAATATGATTGAGCACTAGAGTGCCCTTGGCACTCGGTGATGTGGTGGTTGATTGTGTATGGAATGGGCTTAAGGATGTCATTTGGAGAGATGATGGAGGGTTGTCGGAGATGGGCTTAAAGATGCCATACAAAGTAGATGCTGACTTCATAAGAGGTCACTACATGGGGAATGCCTGTTCTTGATCTCTGAGGAGGAGCCCACTGGGGAAGGTTGATATTTGTGGCTCTTCTGCGTGAGAAAAACTCTGTGGGGAATAGAATCTAGGAAATTCAGTTGTCTAAGGCTTTACTGAAGAGTTATCTCTGTACTGGAGAGATAAGAATTTGCTTCTTTCTGGTTGAAATCCAGGCTTCACGGCGACTTGAAGGGGTAAGAAAACACTAATGAGGGGGGATTGAATAAGTGACTCTTTTTATTTTCGAAATAAAGCTCAACAATAATGGAATTACAAGGTTATTTTTATCCTGGTTTGTTTGAACTCAAACTACTCCAGTCCACCCGTCAAGGTGATTTCGCCTTTCTCAACAAGGACTTAATCCACTATAATCAACTGATTACAACCACACAACAACTGTTGTGACTAACAATGCACAAGTAATCTTACAAGTGACTAACACCACTAAGACTTAAATCTAGTCCTAGTATGCTTGAGAAATCTGACCAAACTTGGTCTCTCAAGGAGCAATTACAAGAGTATAATCTTTACAGATAGTGAAATAAAATTTGCTTCTAATCAAGCTATATCACAACTGTGATTTTTTACTTAGAATAAATTGCACAAAGTGTATGAACAAAGAGTTTGTGAGCCCAATATCTTTCACGTAGTTTCTTGCTTCTTTTTTTTGAAATGTAATTCATTAGTTAGCTTACAATAAATGTCCTTCTATTTATAGTAAGAACAAAATGACCGTTGTTGCCTTCAGAAAAGTGGAGAGCATTAAATGCTTGTGTGTTTCTTTGCACTATTCCATTTTCCAAGAAACTAGCTTTAGGCACTTGAGTGCTTGACGCCGCTTTTGCATTAATGAGTAAACGACAACTTGTAAGAACGTGTTTCCTATGCTTGACAAGACAAGTTCGTTTGTATCAGAACATGCTTCAACATCTTGATTTTAGAACATGCTTTACTTCATCTTCTAGGCATTGCTTTGCTTGCTAAGAACTTGATCAACACTTGCTTTCAAGTAATCTTCTGAGCAAGGAAACCTGCTAAATGTTAGAATATATATTTAACATAAAATGTCTTACCAGAGTCAGCATGTGCGCTTAAAACAAAAAGGTTCTTTCATTAAAGAACTTCTTCATAATTTTTTTGTTTAGCACTTCAGAATGCTTCTTGTCAGAACATTATCTGAAATAGTCAAATACGTTCGTCAGAGTATAAATTATCTAAAATATAATTTATTGTTATCATCAAAACTCTGAGATAGGTCAGAACTAATCTTGTTCTAAAAATCTCCCCCTTTTTGATGATGACAAAAAATTATTCAGATATAGAAATGAAATATGATAAGAGATAAGAATCTCCCCCTGAAATGAATATTTCTATATATAAAATTTCGGAGATTATTTATCAGAGCAAAAAAAAATCTTCTTGGATTTCTTCAGAACATCTTTAAGAAGATAATGTGTAGCTGGAATATTCTTTCAGAGTTAAAAAGATACTTGCAAAAAAAATTCTTTTGCACAAAAAAATTTTGTATTTTGTTAGAGTGTCTGAGACTTTAGTCCCATAACTGTTAAACAATGATTAGTTTAAGAATACACATTTTCTCCCCCTTTTTGGCATAATCAAAAAGTGTAAAAAAATTGAAGAGATGAAAAGTTTTCATAAAAAAAATATTCAGAAGTACAAAACAACAAACTAAAGTCAAGAAACAGAAAGACACTAGGATTTCTTAGTAACAAGAGCCATCAGAAGATTATTGATCTCAGAGGCAGATTCTTCTTGTTTCACCATCCAGTTCTTGATTTCTTGATTTGTTTGGTCTTGCTTATCTAAGCGTTCGTTTATGACTTCATTCTCCCTCTTGAGCTCTTTCAGAGTGTCCATGATAAGTGAGGTAGGAGCAGAGGATGACGACGCTTCAGCAGAAACAGGCTTAGAAGCAGCAACCGTTGAGTCAGAATGCACGAAGGTTGAAAGCAGAGTGCCTAGATCTATTGCAAGAGTTGGCACTGGTTCAAGTTCAGCCTTAACAGAAGGTTGATTCAATAGAACAATAGCCAGAGGGTTTGAATCTTCAGAGGATTCTTCAGATTCATCTTCTGATATGTCCATCGTATCAGTTGGTGTATCAACAATCATTAACGAAGACTTCTTATTCCAAATGTCAGCAGCTTCTATCTTGAAAGCATGCAGATGTTTGGAAAAGTTGTCCAGCACCTGAAAGTGGCATAAGTCCTAGAGCTTCAGTGACTCAGCATGAAAAGTTCTTTTGAAGGTTTCCCATAGAAGATCCGTTGCAGCTTGTTCACGCTTCTGGAGCAATCTTCTTTCAGCAGATTCAACCACGCTTAAACATCTGTTAAAAAATTATGAAACAATGTATTCACATCTGGCTGAACAAGTTTTGGGAAAGCCTTCTTGAAAGTTTTGTTTTTCAAGAATTGTAGAGATTCAAAATCCACTATAGTTCTTAAAAGGCTAGCAGGTTCAGGATTTTTGGTAGGTTCAGAAGTGGATGAATGACCAGGTTGGTCAACAAAGATAGGTGGTGCTGATAGTTCATGAGGTTCGGATGATTCAACAGTTTCAGGTTGTTCAAAAGGTTGTTGTTCTGGAATATGAGGGGGTGAGAGTGTAGGTGAGTTTGGTGTTGTGTGTTTTGGTGAAGCAGGTGGAGTGACATTAGGTGAAATTATTATTGTATTATCATGAGTGGGAATGGCGTTCTGAGGCTGTGGTCGATTCATAACAAAAATGTTTTCAGATGGTAAGTTGAAAGGAGGCTTTATAGTGGCTAGAGGTTCATTTATCCCTGGAATTCTCCAAGATCCAGCATCATACCATCCAGTGGGTCTGGGTGATAGAGGTATGGGAGGAGGTCTTGAAAAGCGTTCAGAAGGAATGGGTTGAAAAACAGATGGTTCAGGGGCTTCTGAGTGTGAGGGTTCAGATTGAGAGGGTTTTGATTGGGTGTCAAAGTGTTCATCAGAGTCAAAATCACTCAAATCTGATAAAACTTGATTATTATGAGGGTTGTCAACAAGGGAGTCAGATGGTAAGGTCAGGTCAATATCAACATCTATATCTCCTAAGGTTTGGAAGGGTTCAGCAGATGTAGATACATTGATAGAATCATAAACAGTGATAGTTTCAGCGGGTTTACCTGTCTTCTTTTTCTTCTTCTGAGGAGTGGCAGAAGGTCCTTCTACAAATTTTCTCTTCAAAGATTGCTAGAGAACAACATCTGGAGCAGCTTGATTTCTTCCTTGGAGCCAAGCTGGATCAATAAGTGTTCCAGTTTCTTTGCAAATTTCAATGTAGTGCAGGATGATACGTGGATGATCTTCTGAGTTGAACAAAGGAAAATCAGCAATAGGTATCCTTCTCCTCTTCACATCAGCTGACACATACGGAGTTGGTTCCACCAGCAGCTTGTCAATTATTTTCCTTTTCAGTAAATTCTTCCCAGTCATAGTCTTAACACAAGTAGGTTCTAGCTCCCCTAGAAGATTGGCTTCATCTAGGTGAGCAATCAGACCCTTCTCAGTCAGAATGTCTGATATTAATCTACCCATAGGAATCCAATTCCTTTTGGATTTGGGGTTTTTCATCCTTTCAGCTTCCCTAGTCTCTTTTACATGATTCCAGAGATGTTCAAACAGCAAATAAGGCGAATCAATTTTTACATTTTTTCCAAGGCAGAACAATAAGTATTGTTGATCAGTGTTAATGTAATCAGGAGAGCTGGTGTCCTTTCTATGGTGAATACATCCATGAATAATCCTTGCCCAAATATTGTATTTATCTTTCAAGTCCCTGACTTTTGAAGATCCTTGGCCATTTGTGAAGATCTCTGAGTAGACCCTTGACATTTCTATCCTTCCACTTGGCATACTTGTAACTCCAAGTCCTTTAAACCCTAGCAACTTTCTGATTTGATTTTCTGTAATGGATATTTCCTTTCCCATTACGAAAGAGAGAATAACCTTAGGGGTTGCAATAACATGTATCTAGAATTCCTTCACCAGGTGTGGAAATACTGCACCAATGAGATGATCAAAAAAGTTCTCCCAACCTTGAAACTTAACAGCAAGGAACAAGTCAAAACCATTTTCTCTTAGATTCTTAAAATCTACCATTAACTCACTTAAAACTTCCAAACTGTCTACCAGAATGAGAGTTGTTCTTTCATGCATTATGTATTGCTCAGAGTGGGTAGAAGAAGAAGAAGCGATTGAAGTTATTTTAAGATGAGAATTTGAAGAAAAGGGTTTAAGAGAAAAAGTACAGAAATGCTTGAGTTTTAAAGAGACGGTAAAGAATGAAAAAGGGTTTTTCAAAAAGTATTTATATGCAAATTTTTTTCCAGAAATAGGTTTAAGATTAAAAAAGTATTTAAGACGAATTTAAAATTAATTTAAAAACAGATTTAAAAAGAATCTCATCATTACGTGCATTTAATGATTTTGATAAAAATAAGGGGAAAACGTGAGATTATGGATAATCATTAACAGTTACCTAGAACGTCATCAGTAGCTTTTGCACGTGTGACCTTTCAGAAACACACCACGTGTTCATCTCCTGAAGGATGCATGTAACAACTGTTTTGTTCTAATGAATTTTGAACTATACTTAGAAATGAAGCGTTAGAACATTTCAAAACTTTTCATATAACTTTTGTTGCAACTTCACTTCTAACTTCTGAAGAGTTGTTAATCAGAGCATTCATTTCAGAATACTCTGAAGTAAAACACAAAAGATAAATATTATTTTATTCAAGACATAATTCCATACAAATATTTTTCAAAATGAAATTAAATCTATCTTCATAAAGGGGTTTGGCAAAAATGTCAGCCCATTGATGGTCTGTTTTTACAAAAATTAAGTTTAAAATTCCCTTCTGAATACAGTCCCTTATAAAATGATATTTAATTTCAATATGTTTGGCTTTAGAATGTAAAATTGGATTCTTAGAAAGACAAATAGCAGAAGTATTGTCATAAAAGATAGGAATCTTACTTTCATAAAGATTGAAATCTTCTAGTTGACTTTTCATCCAAATCATCTGAGAACTACATCCAGCAGCAGATATATATTCAGCTTCTGTGGTTGAAAGTGCAATTGTTTCTTGCTTCTTGCTGTACCACGAGATAAGATTGTCACCCAGAAACTGACAGCTTCGAGAGGTGCTCTTTCTTTCAATTCTATCTCCAGCAAATTCAGCATCACAATAACCTACTAGTCTGTAATCTTGTGATCTTCTGTAACACAAATCCAGATTAGTAGTACCTTTCAGATACCTAAGAATTCTCTTAACAGCTGTTAAGTGAGATTCTCTAGGATCTGATTGGAATCTAGCATACAAGCACACTCTAAATAGTATATCAGGTCTAGATGCAGTCAGATAGAGAAGGGATCCAATCATACCTCTATAGAGCTTCTGATCTACCTTCATACTTACCTCATCTTTACCCAGAATGCAGGTTGGATGCATAGGTGTCTTGGCATCTTTGCTTTCTAACATCTGAAATTTCTTCAGAAGTTCTTTAACATACTTCGTCTGATGTATGAAAGTACCTTCTGGAGTCTGGTTGATTTGAATTCCCAGAAAGAACTTCAATTCTCCCATCATGCTCATTTCAAATTCTGCCTGCATGGTCTTAGCAAATTCTTTTCCAAGGGAGATATTAGAGGTTCCAAAAATTATATCATCAACATAAATTTGACAAGTTAAAATATACTTTTTAAATGTCTTTCTGAAAATAGTTGTGTCCACTTTCCCTCTGGTAAAATCTTTTTCTAAAAGAAAATTAGTCAGACGATCATACCAAGCTCTAGGAGCTTGTTTTAAACCGTACAAAGACTTTTTTAATTTAAAAACATGTTCTGGATGTTTTGAATCATTAAATCCAGGAGGTTGATGGACATAAACTTCTTCTTCAATATAGCCATTTAGAAATTCACTTTTAACATCCATTTGATATAATGAAATGTTATTTTATACAGCGAAAGAAACTAATAATCTTATAGACTCTAACCTGGCGACTGGGGCAAAGGTTTCATTATAATCAATTCCTTCTTGTTGACTATAACCCTGTGCAACCAGTCGTGCTTTGTTTCTGATTACTTATCCTTGTTCGTTCAATTAGTTTCTGAAAACCCATTTGGTTCCTATAACGTTGAATCCTTTGGGTCTTGGAACTAGATTGCATACATCATTTCTGGAGAATTTATTGAATTCTTCTTGCATTGCTAAGATCCAATCATTATCTTTCAGAGCTTCATCAATGGAAGTTGGCTCAATCAGAGAAACCAAACCAAACAAAGATTCTTCATTGATTCTGAGAGAGGATCTTGTTCTGATGGGATCTTCTTTTCTTCCAATGATTACGTCTTCTTTGTGAGCTGAAGATATTCTAGGAAACCTTTTCTGAATGGATTGATCAGAGATTCTGAGGTTGTTCAGAGCATTGTCAAGAGCATGATCTGCTAAGTCTTCTTCTGAGTCTTTCTTTGCTTCTGAATTTTTAGAGTTTGAGGGATGATCTTCTGTACCTACAGAAAAATCAATTTGCTTTGGTTGTTGCTGGCCAAGCTTATCATCAAACCTGACTTTGATTGATTCTTCAACAATCAGAGTTTCTGTGTTGTATACTCTATAGCCTTTTGAGCGTTCAGAATATCCAAGCAGGAAACACTTTTGTGCTTTGGAATCAAACTTGTTCAGAGTTTCTTTGGTGTTCAAAATAAAACAAGTACATCCAAAACGATGGAAATAAGAAATGTTGGGATTTCTGTTTTTCCACAATTCATAGGGAGTCTTTTCAAGAATAGGTCTTATAGAGATTCTATTCTGAATGTAACACGTTGTGTTCACAGCTTCTGCCCAAAAGTGCTTTGCCATATTAGTTTCATTGATCATGGTTCTGGCCATTTCTTGTAATGTTCTATTCTTTCTTTCTACAACTCCATTTTGTTTGGGGAGTTCTACGACAAGAAAAATTATGAACAATACCATTTTCTTTAAAATACTTTTCAAAATAATGATTTTCAAATTCACCACCATGATCACTTATGACTTTTATGATTTTAAAATCTTTTTCGTTTTGCACTTGAGTACAGAAGTCAATGAACACAGAATGTGACTTATCCATATGTTTTAAAAACTTTACCCATGTCCATCTGCTGAAGTCATCAACAATGACCAATCCATACTTCTTGCCTCTGATGGATGCTGTTTTAATTGGCCCAAACAGATCAATATGAAGTAACTCTAATGGCTTAGAGGAAGAGACAACATTTTTGGATTTAAAGGAAGGTTTTGAAAATTTTCCTTTTTGGCATGCTTCGCATAGAGCTTCTGAGTTGTACTTCAGATTGGGAAGTCCTCTGACTAAATTTAATTTATTTAGTTGAGAGATTTTTCTAAGACTGACATGTCCCAATCTTCTGTGCCATACCCATTGCTCATTGCTAACAGACAAAAGGCATTTGACGTTTTGAGATTTAAGATCTGATAAATCAATTTTGTAAATGTTGTTCTTTCTCCTGCCAGAAAAGAGGATTGATCCATCTTTTTGACTTACAGCTTTACATGAGTTTTGATTGAAGATAATGTCATAACCATTGTCACTTAATTGACTTATGGACAATAGATTGTGAGCTAATCCTTCTACTAATAAGACATTAGAGATATAAGGAAGGTTACCGTTTCCAATGGTTCCCGAAACAATAATCTTCCATTTCTGATTACCTCCAAACTTCACGACTCCTCCAGCTTTAAGTTCCAGGCTTTGGAACATAGACCTTTTTCCCGTCATGTGTCGTGAGCACCCAGAGTCTAGGTACCAGGACTGGTGTCTCAATTGAGCTGTTAAGGACATCTGCAACAAATATTATTTTATCCTTAGGTACCCATATCTTTTTGGGTCCTTTTGGGTTAGAGTGTTTAAAGTTTTGTTTGAACTTTGGGTTACCATAAGAGTTTCCAGAATGTGATGTATATTTTATATCACGTGAGTGTCCAAACTTGAATTGTTTATTCAGAGGTTTGTAAGTGAAAGTCATTTTAGAAACTGGTTTTGGTATGTATGTCTCCTTTCCTTTGGGAGGTTCATATCCAATTCCTCTTCTATTTTTCCCACTAACTCCATAGATTATTGAAGCCATTTTGCTTCTATCTATGCTTTTAGCTAGGAAAGTTTGAAAACTATAGTCATATTCTTTCATAATGTCTTTTGAACTAGACACAGATTCTGAACTAGAAGTTTTTTGAACATTTTGAATTTCTTCTTTAAGTTTAAAATTATTTTCTAAGAGTTCAGATTTTTCTGCTTCATGTTTCTCAATATCAGATGCAAGACTCTTCTTGAGTTTCTTGTATTTGATTTTTAGTTTACTATAGTTTTCCAGAAGTTCTGATAAACTAACAGCAAGTTCATTTCTAGTGAATTCAGAAAATACCTCACTTGGTTCTGACTCACAATCTGAGTCATCTGCTGTGATATCCATCAGAGCTAGGTTGGCATTTTCATCTTCAGAACCAGATTCATCTTCAGAAGAGTCTGAGTCATCCCAGGTTGCCATCATCCCTTTCTTCTTACCAATCCTTTTCTTTGGTTTTTCTTTTTGAAGCTTTGGACAATCACTTTTGTAGTGACCAGGTTCTTTGCATTCATAACAGATAATCTCTCTTCTGTTTGACTTTTTGTGTCTATAAGATTCAGATTTATCTTCTGACTTCTTGAAGTTTCTGAACTTCTTTTTTCTGTGCTTCCATAGACGATTGATCCTTCTGGAGAGCAAGGATAGTTCGTCTTCTTCTGACGCTGATTCTTCAGAGTTTTCCTCTTCAGCCTGAAAAGCATTAGTATCAAATTTCTTAATTGATTTAAGGGCTAGAGACTTACCTTTCTTCAGAGGCTCGTGCTCATCAAGTTCTATCTCATGACTTATGAGAGCGCTGATGAGTTCCTCCAGAGACACATTGTTCAGATCCTTTGAAACTTTGAAAGCAGTGACCATTGGTGCCCATCATCTGGGTAAGCTTCTGATGATCTTTTTAACATGATCTGCTTTAGTATATCCCTTGTTCAAAACTCTTAGACCAGCGATCCGATTTTGAAACCTAGAGAACATTGCTTCTATAGACTCAATTTCTTCAACTTTGAAGGCTTCATACTTCTGAACTAAAGCCAGAGCTTTAGACTCCTTAACTTGAGCGTTTCCTTCATGAGTCATTTTAAGAGACTCAAACATATTATGCGTTGTATCTCTATTAGTGATTTTTTCATATTCAACTTTAGAGATAGCATTTAGAAAAATATTTCTAGCTCTATGATGATCTTTAAATTCAACTTTTTGTAGTCTATCCATATTTTTCTGTCAACTTTGTTTCCTTCTGAGTCAGTAGGATGTGTGTAACCATCCAAAACTATATCCCATAGATCACTATCATGACCTAGAAAGAAACTTTCTAGTCTATCTTTTCAGTACTCAAAATCTTATCCATCAAAGACAAGAGGTTTGTTGTAACTATTGTTGTTTTGTTCAGCAACCATTATGTTTTCTTCTGGATCTTTTCCTGACACGGTTAAGTGTTGTGCTCAGAGTCAAGCTCTGATACCAATTGAAGGGGTAAGAAAACACTTAGAAGGGGGGGGGGGTTGAATAAGTGACTCTTTTTCTTTTCAAAATAAAGCTCAACAATAATGGAATGACAAGGTTATTTTTATCCTGGTTCGTTTGAACTCAAACTACTCCAGTCCACCCGTCAAGGTGATTTCGCCTTTCTCAACAAGGACTTAATCCACTATAATCAACTGATTACAACCACACAACAACTGTTGTGACTAACAATGCACAAGTAATCTTACAAGTGACTAACACCACTAAGACTTAAATCTAGTCCTAGTCTGCATGAGAAATCTGACCAAACTTGGTCTCTCAAGGAGAAATTACAAGAGTTTAATCTTTACAGATAGTGAAATAAAATTTTCTTCTAATCAAGCTATATCACAACTGTGATTTTTCACTTAGAATAAATTGCACAAAGAGTTTGTGAGCCTAGTATCTTTCACGTAGTTTCTTGCTTCTTTTTTTTGAAATGTAATTCGTTAGTTAGCTTGCAATAAATGTCCTTCTATTTATAGTAAGAAGAAAATGACCGTTGTTGCCTTTAGAAAAGTGGAGAGCATTAAATGCTTGCGTGTTTCTTTGCACTATTCCATTTTCCAAGAAACTAGTTTTAGGCACTTGAGTGCTTGACGCCGCTTTTGCATTAATGAGTAAACGACAACTTGTAAGAACGTGTTTCCTATGCTTGACAAGACAAGTTCGTTTGTATCAGAACATGCTTCAACGTCTTGATTTCAGAACATGCTTTACTTCATCTTCTAGGCATTGCTTTGCTTGCTAAGAACTTGATCAACACTTGCTTTCAAGTAATCTTCTGAGCAAGGAAACCTGCTAAATGTTAGAAGATATATTTAACATAAAATGTCTTACCAGAGTCAGCAGGTGCGCTTAAAACAAAAAGGTTCTTTCATTAAAGAACTTCTTCATAATTTTTTTGTTTAGCACTTCAGAATGCTTCTTGTCAGAACATTATCTGAAATAGTCAAATACGTTCATCAGAGTATAAATTATCTAAAATATAATTTATTGTTATCATCAAAACTCTGAGATAGGTCAGAACTAATCTTGTTCTAAAAATCTCCCCCTTTTTGATGATGACAAAAAATTATTCAGATATAGAAATGAAATATGATAAGAGATAAGAATCTCCCCCTGAAATGAATATTTCTATATATAAAATTTCGGAGATTATTTATCAGAGCAAAAAAAAATCTTCTTGGATTTCTTCAGAACATCTTTAAGAAGATAATGTGTAGCTGGAATATTCTTTCAGAGTTAAAAAGATACCTGCAAAAAAAATTCTTTTGCATAAAATTTTTTTGTATTTTGTTAGAGTGTCTGAGACTTTAGTCCCATAACTGTTAAACAATGATTAGTTTAAGAATACACATTTTCTCCCCCTTTTTGGCATAATCAAAAAGTGTAAAAAAATTGAAGAGATGAAAAGTTTTCATAAAAAAAATATTCAGAAGTACAAAACAACAAACTAAAGTCAAGAAACAGAAAGACACTAGGATTTCTTAGTAACAAGAGCCATCAGAAGATTCTTGATCTCAGAGGCAGATTCTTCTTGTTTCACCATCCAGTTCTTGATTTCTTGATTTGTTTGGTCTTGCTTATCTAAGCGTTCGTTTATGACTTCATTCTCCCTCTTGAGCTCTTTCAGAGTGTCCATGATAAGTGAGGTAGGAGCAGAGGATGACGACGCTTCAGCAGAAACAGGCTTAGAAGCAGCAACCGTTGAGTCAGAATGCACGAAGGTTGAAAGCAGAGTGCCTAGATCTATTGCAAGAGTTGGCACTGGTTCAAGTTCAGCCTTAACAGAAGGTTGATTCAATAGAACAATAGCCAGAGGGTTTGAATCTTCAGAGGATTCTTCAGATTCATCTTCTGATATGTCCATCGTATCAGTTGGTGTATCAACAATCATTAACGAAGACTTCTTATTCCAAATGTCAGTAGCTTCTGTCTTGAAAGCATGCAGATGTTTGGAAAAGTTGTCCAGCACCTGAAAGTGGCATAAGTCCTAGAGCTTCAGTGACTCAGCATGAAAAGTTCTTTTGAAGGTTTCCCATAGAAGATCCGTTGCAGCTTGTTCACGCTTCTGGAGCAATCTTCTTTCAGCAGATTCAACCACGCTTGAACATCTGTTAAAAAATTATGAAACAATGTATTCACATCTGGCTGAACAAGTTTTGGGAAAGCCTTCTTGAAAGTTTTGTTTTTCAAGAATTGTAGAGATTCAAAATCCACTATAGTTCTTAAAAAGCTAGCAGGTTCAGGATTTTTGGTAGGTTCAGAAGTGGATGAATGACCAGGTTGGTCAACAAAGATAGGTGGTGCTGATAGTTCATGAGGTTTGGATGATTCAACAGTTTCAGGTTGTTCAAAAGGTTGTTGTTCTGGAATATGAGGGGGTGAGAGTGTAGGTGAGTTTGGTGTTGTGTGTTTTGGTGAAGCAGGTGGAGTGACATTAGGTGAAATTATTATTGTATTATCATGAGTGGGAATGGCGTTCTGAGGCTGTGGTCGATTCATAACAAAAATGTTTTCAGATGGTAAGTTGAAAGGAGGCTTTATAGTGGCTAGAGGTTCATTTATCCCTGGAATTCTCTAAGATCCAGCATCATACCATCCAGTGGGTCTGGGTGATAGAGGTCTGGGAGGAGGTCTTGAAAAGCGTTCAGCAGGAATGGGTTGAAAAACAGATGGTTCAGGGGGTTCTGAGTGTGAGGGTTCAGATTGAGAGGGTTTTGATTGGGTGTCAAAGTGTTCATCAGAGTCAAAATCACTCAAATCTGATAAAACTTGATTTTTATGAGGGTTGTCAACAAGGGAGTCAGATGGTAAGGTCAGGTCAATATCAACATCTATATCTCCTAAGGTTTGGGAGGGTTCAGCAGATGTAGATACATTGATAGAATCATAAACAGTGATAGTTTCAGCGGGTTTAACTGTCTTCTTTTTCTTCTTCTGAGGAGTGGCAGAAGGTCCTTCTACAAATTTTCTCTTCAAAGATTGCTAGAGAACAACATCTGGAGCAGCTTGATTTCTTCCTTGGAGCCAAGCTGGATCAATAAGTGTTCCAGTTTCTTTGCAAATTTCAATGTAGTGCAGGATGATACGTGGATGATCTTCTGAGTTGAACAAAGGAAAATCAGCAATAGGTATCCTTCTCCTCTTCACATCAGCTGACACATACGGAGTTGGTTCCACCAGCAGCTTGTCAATTATTTTCCTTTTCAGTAAATTCTTCCCAGTCATAGTCTTAACACAAGTAGGTTCTAGCTCCCCTAGAAGATTGGCTTCATATAGGTGAGCAATCAGACCCTTCTCAGTCAGAATGTCTGATATTAATCTACCCATAGGAATCCAATTCCTTTTGGATTTGGGGTTTTTCATCCTTTCAGCTTCCCTAGTCTCTTTTACATGATTCCAGAGATGTTCAAACAGCAAATAAGGCAAATCAATTTTTACATTTTTTCCAAGGCAGAACAATAAGTATTGTTGATCAGTGTTAATGTAATCAGGAGAGCTGGTGTCCTTTCTATGGTGAATACATCCATGAATAATCCTTTCCCAAATATTGTATTTATCTTTCAAGTCCCTGACTTTTGAAGATCCTTGGCCATTTGTGAAGATCTCTGAGTAGACCCTTGACATTTCTATCCTTCCACTTGGCATACTTGTAACTCCAAGTCCTTTAAACCCTAGCAACTTTCTGATTTGATTTTCTGTAATGGATATTTCCTTTCCCATTACGAAAGAGAGAATAACCTTAGGGGTTGCAATAACATGTATCTAGAATTCCTTCACCAGGTGTGGAAATACTGCACCAATGAGATGATCAAAAAAGTTCTCCCAACCTTGAAACTTAACAGCAAGGAACAAGTCAAAACCATTTTCTCTTAGATTCTTAAAATCTACCATTAACTCACTTAAAACTTCCAAACTGTCTACCAGAATGAGAGTTGTTCTTTCATGCATTATGTATTGCTCAGAGTGGGTAGAAGAAGAAGAAGCGATTGAAGTTATTTTAAGATGAGAATTTGAAGAAAAGGGTTTAAGAGAAAAAGTACAGAAATGCTTGAGTTTTAAAGAGACGGTAAAGAATGAAAAAGGGTTTTTCAAAAAGTATTTATATGCAAATTTTTTTCCAGAAATAGGTTTAAGATTAAAAAAGTATTTAAGACGAATTTAAAATTAATTTAAAAACAGATTTAAAAAGAATCTCATCATTACGTGCATTTAATGATTTTGATAAAAATAAGGGGAAAACGTGAGATTATGGATAATCATTAACAGTTACCTAGAACGTCATCAGTAGCTTTTGCACGTGTGACCTTTCAGAAACACACCACGTGTTCATCTCCTGAAGGATGCATGTAACAACTGTTTTGTTCTAATGAATTTTGAACTATACTTAGAAATGAAGCGTTAGAACATTTCAAAACTTTTCATATAACTTTTGTTGCAACTTCACTTCTAACTTCTGAAGAGTTGTTAATCAGAGCATTCATTTCAGAATACTCTGAAGTAAAACACAAAAGATAAATATTATTTTATTCAAGACATAATTCCATACAAATATTTTTCAAAATGAAATTAAATCTATCTTCATAAAGGGGTTTGGCAAAAATGTCAGCCCATTGATGGTCTGTTTTTACAAAAATTAAGTTTAAAATTCCCTTCTGAATACAGTCCCTTATAAAATGATATTTAATTTCAATATGTTTGGCTTTAGAATGTAAAATTGGATTCTTAGAAAGACAAATAGCAGAAGTATTGTCATAAAAGATAGGAATCTTACTTTCATAAAGATTGAAATCTTCTAGTTGACTTTTCATCCAAATCATCTGAGAACTACATCCAGCAGCAGATATATATTCAGCTTCTGTGGTTGAAAGTGCAATTGTTTCTTGCTTCTTGCTGTACCACGAGATAAGATTGTCACCCAGAAACTGACAGCTTCCAGAGGTGCTCTTTCTTTCAATTCTATCTCCAGCAAATTCAGCATCACAATAACCTACTAGTCTGTAATCTTGTGATCTTCTGTAACACAAACCCAGATTAGTAGTACCTTTCAGATACCTAAGAATTCTCTTAACAGCTGTTAAGTGAGATTCTCTAGGATCTGATTGGAATCTAGCATACAAGCACACTCTAAATAGTATATCAGGTCTAGATGCAGTCAGATAGAGAAGGGATCCAATCATACCTCTATAGAGCTTCTGATCTACCTTCATACTTACCTCATCTTTACCCAGAATGCAGGTTGGATGCATAGGTGTCTTGGCATCTTTGCTTTCTAACATCTGAAATTTCTTCAGAAGTTCTTTAACATACTTCGTCTGATGTATGAAAGTACCTTCTGGAGTCTGGTTGATTTGAATTCCCAGAAAGAACTTCAATTCTCCCATCATGCTCATTTCAAATTCTGCCTGCATGGTCTTAGCAAATTCTTTTCCAAGGGAGATATTAGAGGTTCCAAAAATTATATCATCAACATAAATTTGACAAGTTAAAATATACTTTTTAAATGTCTTTCTGAAAATAGTTGTGTCCACTTTCCCTCTGGTAAAATCTTTTTCTAAAAGAAAATTAGTCAGACGATCATACCAAGCTCTAGGAGCTTGTTTTAAACCGTACAAAGACTTTTTTAATTTAAAAACATGTTCTGGATGTTTTGAATCATTAAATCCAGGAGGTTGATGGACATAAACTTCTTCTTCAATATAGCCATTTAGAAATTCACTTTTAACATCCATTTGATATAATGAAATGTTATTTTATACAGCGAAAGAAACTAATAATCTTATAGACTCTAACCTGGCGACTGGGGCAAAGGTTTCATTATAATCAATTCCTTCTTGTTGACTATAACCCTGTGCAACCAGTCGTGCTTTGTTTCTGATTACTTCTCCTTGTTCGTTCAATTAGTTTCTAAAAACCCATTTGGTTCCTATAAAGTTGAATCCTTTGGGTCTTGGAACTAGATTCCATACATCATTTCTGGAGAATTTATTGAATTCTTCTTGCATTGCTAAGATCCAATCATTATCTTTCAGAGCTTCATCAATGGAAGTTGGCTCAATCAGAGAAACCAAACCAAACAAAGATTCTTCATTGATTCTGAGAGAGGATCTTGTTCTGATGGGATCTTCTTTTCTTCCAATGATTACGTCTTCTTTGTGAGCTGAAGATATTCTAGGAAACCTTTTCTGAATGGATTGATCAGAGATTCTGAGGTTGTTCAGAGCATTGTCAAGAGCATGATCTGCTAAGTCTTCTTCTGAGTCTTTCTTTGCTTCTGAATTTTTAGAGTTTGAGGGATGATCTTCTGTACCTACAGAAAAATCAATTTGCTTTGGTTGTTGCTGGCCAAGCTTATCATCAAACCTGACTTTGATTGATTCTTCAACAATCAGAGTTTCTGTGTTGTATACTCTATAGCCTTTTGAGCGTTCAGAATATCCAAGCAGGAAACACTTTCGTGCTTTGGAATCAAACTTGTTCAGAGTTTCTTTGGTGTTCAAAATAAAACAAGTACATCCAAAACGATGGAAATAAGAAATGTTGGGCTTTCTGTTTTTCCACAATTCATAGGGAGTCTTTTCAAGAATAGGTCTTATAGAGATTCTATTCTGAATGTAACACGTTGTGTTCACAGCTTCTGCCCAAAAGTGCTTTGCCATATTAGTTTCATTGATCATGGTTCTGGCCATTTCTTGTAATGTTCTATTCTTTCTTTCTACAACTCCATTTTGTTTGGGGAGTTCTACGACAAGAAAAATTATGAACAATACCATTTTCTTTAAAATACTTTTCAAAATAATGATTTTCAAATTCACCACCATGATCACTTATGACTTTTATGATTTTAAAATCTTTTTCGTTTTGCACTTGAGTACAGAAGTCAATGAACACAGAATGTGACTTATCCTTATGTTTTAAAAACTTTACCCATGTCCATCTGCTGAAGTCATCAACAATGACCAATCCATACTTCTTGCCTCTGATGGATGCTGTTTTAATTGGCCCAAACAGATCAATATGAAGTAACTCTAATGGCTTAGAGGAAGAGACAACATTTTTGGATTTAAAGGAAGGTTTTGAAAATTTTCCTTTTTGGCATGCTTCGCATAGAGCTTCTGAGTTGTACTTCAGATTGGGAAGTCCTCTGACTAAATTTAATTTATTTAGTTGAGAGATTTTTCTAAGACTGACATGTCCCAATCTTCTGTGCCATACCCATTGCTCATTGCTAACAGACAAAAGGCATTTGACGTTTTGAGATTTAAGATCTGATAAATCAATTTTGTAAATGTTGTTCTTTCTCCTGCCAGAAAAGAGGATTGATCCATCTTTTTGACTTACAGCTTTACATGAGTTTTGATTGAAGATAATGTCATAACCATTGTCACTTAATTGACTTATGGACAATAGATTGTGAGCTAATCCTTCTACTAATAAGACATTAGAGATATAAGGAAGGTTACCGTTTCCAATGGTTCCCGAAACAATAATCTTCCATTTCTGATTACCTCCAAACTTCACGACTCCTCCAGCTTTAAGTTCCAGGCTTTGGAACATAGACCTTTTTCCCGTCATGTGTCGTGAGCACCCAAAGTCTAGGTACCAGGACTGGTGTCTCAATTGAGCTGTTAAGGACATCTGCAACAAATATTATTTTATCCTTAGGTACCCATATCTTTTTGGGTCCTTTTGGGTTAGAGTGTTTAAAGTTTTGTTTGAACTTTGGGTTACCATAAGAGTTTCCAGAATGTGATGTATATTTTATATCACGTGAGTGTCCAAACTTGAATTGTTTATTCAGAGGTTTGTAAGTGAAAGTCATTTTAGAAACATGTTTTGGTATGTATGTCTCCTTCCCTTTGGGAGGTTCATATCCAATTCCTCTTCTATTTTTCCCACTAACTCCATAGATTATTGAAGCCATTTTGCTTCTATCTATGCTTTTAGCTAGGAAAGTTTGAAAACTATAGTCATATTCTTTCATAATGTCTTTTGAACTAGACACAGATTCTGAACTAGAAGTTTTTTGAACATTTTGAATTTCTTCTTTAAGTTTAAAATTATTTTCTAAGAGTTCAGATTTTTCTGCTTCATGTTTCTCAATATCAGATGCAAGACTCTTCTTGAGTTTCTTGTATTTGATTTTGAGTTTACTATAGTTTTCCAGAAGTTCTGATAAACTAACAGCAAGTTCATTTCTAGTGAATTCAGAAAATAGCTCACTTGGTTCTGACTCACAATCTGAGTCATCTGCTGTGATATCCATCAGAGCTAGGTTGGCATTTTCATCTTCAGAACCAGATTCATCTTCAGAAGAGTCTGAGTCATCCCAGGTTGCCATCATCCCTTTCTTCTTACCAAACCTTTTCTTTGGTTTTTCTTTTTGAAGCTTTGGACAATCACTTTTGTAGTGACCAGGTTCTTTGCATTCATAACAGATAATCTCTCTTCTGTTTGACTTTTTGTGTCTAGAAGATTCAGATTTATCTTCTGACTTCTTGAAGTTTCTGAACTTCTTTTTTCTGTGCTTCCATAGACGATTGATCCTTCTGGAGAGCAAGGATAGTTCGTCTTCTTTTGACGCTGATTCTTCAGAGTTTTCCTCTTCAGCCTGAAAAGCATTAGTATCAAATTTCTTAATTGATTTAAGGGCTAGATACTTACCTTTCTTCAGAGGCTCGTGCTCATCAAGTTCTATCTCATGACTTATGAGAGCGTTGATGAGTTCCTCCAGAGACACATTGTTCAGATCCTTTGAAACTTTGAAAGCAGTGACCATTGGTGCCCATCATCTGGGTAAGCTTCTGATGATCTTTTTAACATGATCTGCTTTAGTATATCCCTTGTTCAAAACTCTTAGACCAGCGATCCGATTTTGAAACCTAGAGAGCATTGCTTCTATAGACTCAATTTCTTCAACTTTGAAGGCTTCATACTTCTGAACTAAAGCCAGAGCTTTAGACTCCTTAACTTGAGCGTTTCCTTCATGAGTCATTTTAAGAGACTCAAACATATCATGCGTTGTATCTCTATTAGTGATTTTTTCATATTCAACTTTAGAGATAGCATTTAGAAAAATATTTCTAGCTCTATGATGATCTTTAAATTCAACTTTTTGTAGTCTATCCATATTTTTCTGTCAACTTTGTTTCCTTCTGAGTCAGTAGGATGTGTGTAACCATCCAAAACTATATCCCATAGATCACTATCATGACCTAGAAAGAAACTTTCTAGTCTATCTTTTCAGTACTCAAAATCTTATCCATCAAAGACAAGAGGTTTGTTGTAACTATTGTTGTTTTGTTCAGCAACCATTATGTTTTCTTCTGGATCTTTTCCTGACACGGTTAAGTGTTGTGCTCAGAGTCAAGCTCTGATATAAATTGAAGGGGTAAGAAAACACTTAGAAGGGGGGGGGGGTTGAATAAGTGACTCTTTTTCTTTTCAAAATAAAGCTCAACAATAATGGAATGAAAAGGTTATTTTTATCCTGGTTCGTTTGAACTCAAACTACTCCAGTCCACCCGTCAAGGTGATTTCTCCTTTCTCAACAAGGACTTAATCCACTATAATCAACTGATTACAACCACACAACAACTGTTGTGACTAACAATGCACAAGTAATCTTACAAGTGACTAACACCACTAAGACTTAAATCTAGTCCTAGTCTGCTTGAGAAATCTGACCAAACTTGGTCTCTCAAGGAGAAATTACAAGAGTTTAATCTTTACAGATAGGGAAATAAAATTTTCTTCTAATCAAGCTATATCACAACTGTGATTTTTCACTTAGAATAAATTGCACAAAGTGTATGAACAAAGAGTTTGTGAGCCTAGTATCTTTCACGTAGTTTCTTGCTTCTTTTTTTGAAATGTAATTCGTTAGTTAGCTTGCAATAAATGTCCTTCTATTTATAGTAAGAACAAAATGACCGTTGTTGCCTTTAGAAAAGTGGAGAGCATTAAATGCTTGCGTGTTTCTTTGCATTATTCCATTTTCCAAGAAACTAGCTTTAGGCACTTGAGTGCTTGACGCCGCTTTTGCATTAATGAGTAAACGACAACTTGTAAGAACGTGTTTCCTATGCTTGACAAGACAAGTTCGTTTGTATCAGAACATGCTTCAACGTCTTGATTTCAGAACATGCTTTACTTCATCTTCTAGGCATTGCATTGCTTGCTAAGAACTTGATCAACACTTGCTTTCAAGTAATCTTCTGAGCAAGGAAACCTGCTAAATGTTAGAAGATATATTTAACATAAAATGTCTTACCAGAGTCAGCAGGTGCGCTTAAAACAAAAAGGTTCTTTCATTAAATAACTTTTTGCTTAGCACTTCAGAATGTTTCTTGTCAGAACATATTTGAAATAGTCAAATACGTTCATCAGAGTAAATTATCTAAAATATAATTTATTGTTATCATCAAAACTCTGAGATATATCAGAACTAATCTTGTTCTAATACGACTTGCTAGGGATAATGGAATTAACTATTATTTGAAAATGTAATAAAAAGAGCCTGTGTAGGGCTGTTTTAGGATGAGTTTGTGTTAGTCTGCATCTGGAGATTTATGAGAAGGAACCCGTGTAAGATTGCTTCGTCTGGTCATGTAGATAGTTTTCCTGTCTGGTTTTAGGTGTTAATCTACAATCAACTGTTCACAGATAGTTGTCCTATCTTGTTTCAAGTATTAATCTGGAACTTGATTTTATCGGTCGTTGAGATAGTAGTCCTGTATAGTTTTAGGTATTAATCTCTAACCTGATAAAGAAAGATAGTTTTCCCGTCTTGTTTCGGGTATTAATCTTTAATCTGCTCATGTAGATAATTTTCCTGTCTTGTTTTAAGTATTAATATACAATCAGATGTTCACAGATAGTTGTCTTGTCTTGTTTCAGGTATTAATATGGAACGTGTTTTGGTCGTTGAGATAGTTGTCCTGTCTGGTTTCAGGTATTAATCTCTGACCTAAGAAAGAAAGATAGCTTTCTCGTCTGGTTTCCGGTATTAATCTTCAATCTGCTCATGTAAATAGTTTTCATGTCTGGTTTCAGGTATTAATCTATAATTAGTCGTCCATAGATATTTTTCCTGGCTTATTACAAGTATTAATCTGGGACTTGGCTACATTGGTCAGATAGATAGCTTCCCGGTCTGGTTTGAGGCTTTAATCCATGGCCTACTGTAGTTGTTGGTAAACCCGTCTTGTTTTGGGAGTTCATACCAATTGGTTGCGTAGATAGCTTCCCCGTTTGGTTTTGGGCATTAATCTTTAACATGTTGTATAAGTTGATAGTGTTTGTCTGTCTGCGAATTAAACCTAAAAAGGTAAAGTCAGATTCATATGATGTCATGATGTATGAATTGCACGATGCTCTCAAAATAAATGAGATTGTGATATATGAATTTGTGTTGCATATGCTATGATGCTTGTAGAATGATGCATGAATGCAATGTATGAATGTATCATTTGTTCTATTGCAGTGTTGCAGAATTAGGGAAAATAAATCCCTGATTGTAGCTAGGGGTGAAGAATGTGAGTCTCTAAATTTGTTGAAGTTGAATCCTGGGAGATAGACTTCCATTGTTTAGATAAATAAACTTTGTTGGGGAAGGAAAACTCTGTGCAATGTTTAGGGACTTTGGGAAATCCTGAGAAGCTTGGCGACTTCACTGGGGAATTTTTTTTTGTTGGAGAAGTAATTTGAAGATTCCGGCTACGCCGGGGATATAAGAACACCTGACATCATTAGGCTACATACTGAGAATATGGCAGTGACCTTATAGCAGAATGTCTCTACCTCTATACTTTCTAGAGAAGGTATCTGTTGGAGGAAATATCTGTGGGAATTTTGTGGATGGCCCTTAGATATTGCCCTTTTTCTTAAAGCCATTAGTAACTGTCTTTCTGTTTTTTATGCGTATATTTGTAAGTAATCACATTCAAATGCATATGTTCTAAAATAATCACTGGACGTTTTTGCGAACAAAATAGAAAAATAAAAATAAATAGTTTTGCACTTTCAAAGGAATAGCTTTGTATTAACTTGAATAAGCATTTTTATACAAGGAGACGAACATCCTAGTAAGATAATTCCGTCGTAAGAATAAAACTTCACAAAATAGAGTACAAAGAAAACAGCTATGTAAAATAATCCCATTGGGGTCCCATTCTGCTATTGCCTTTATGCCTTTGAGGGTCTCATCTCTTTGTTGCTTATCCGAAGTTGACTGGATTGATTAGTACCACTTGAGCTTGATAGTTGATACTTAAGATTGGTTGTAAGGTGATCCAAAAGGACATAGTCATACACTTTAAATCCCTAATTTTTGCCTGGACCGCCCTTCCGGGTTTTCAGTCCACCGGAATACCCTTTTTTGCCCAAGCCGCCTTTTCGGGTTTTTGACTTGTCGGGTGTACTGATTTTTTTAATGTATATCCCTAATTTTTGCCCGAACCCTTTTGGTTCTCCGGGATGCCCTTATTTTTGCCTAGGCCAGTCAACCTATCAGGTCTTTGTTCATGCGTAATATCTTTTAACTATGTCTGCGTTTACTGAGTGTGGAAGGTCGTCACTGTCTATAGTGGTTAAGATCATGGCTCCACCAGAAAATATGTTCTTGATCACAAATGGCCCTTCGTATGTGGGAGTCCATTTTCCCCTGGGATCACCTTGTGGCAGTATGATGTGCTTGATTACTAGGTCACCAGCCTGGTATACCTTATATCTGACCTTCTTATTAAACGCTTTAATCATACTGTTGTACCCCAAAATTTTCCCTCTCATTTTATCAAGATTTCTCATCACAAGACTCTTTGAACTCAAGATCAAGCTAGGGTTTGCTCTGCTCAAGACATCTCCTTGCACTGTTGACCTAAATTAGGGTTTGAGTTTGCACAAGGAATTTTGGACTTCTAATGCTCAATGTGACTTTCATGCTTCATGTTGGACTCATAAGTTTGCTCATACCCAGTTTCAAGCCTTGAATCAAACTTTTGCCCAGTCAATTGGACAGTTGACCTAAAAATCAACTGTATTGGTAAAAAGTCAACTGTGGCCAATTTACAGTCAAACCTCATAAAATTTTGATCCATATCAACATTATAAACTCATATGAACCATTTGATCAAGTTTGGACTACAACTCCTCAAGAAATTTGATCAGATCATCAAAAGGGCAAAATGGTCATTTTTAGGGTTTTGACTGCAGAAGGGAAATTTATGACTTTTCACCTAGCCAATGGCAAATTGGGTTCAAGCATGGATTCAAGGACTCAATGGAATCATCTTGACCTATTCACAAGGTTCAAAAGATCTCAATTGCATTGGATTGCCAGATGAATTTTTCAGTTAACTGATCAAAATTTGACTGTACACTGAAAAGTCAAACTTTGACTTTTTGGTCAAAATCAAGTGCCAAGGGTCATTTTTCATCAAAATATGTCAAAACATGAAACTTGTTCATCAAGAAACCCAATTTTGCAAATTAGGGTTTAAGATTGAAAAATTTCATAACTTAGAATTTTTCTAAGTTATGAAATTTTCTTAATTTTTCCCAACTTTGCCCAATATTTTCACCATGATGCAATTGGATTCAAACAAAACTTCCAACATGAAAGTTGTATTCATCCACAAAATATACAACTTTGATTCACAAAGTTTTCTAAAAAGAAGCTTGGATCTCAAGTTATGATTTTTGGAACAAGGATCCATGAAACTTTTAACTTAGTGAAATTTTGCCCTAGTTTAGGCAGGATTTTGACCTATCTTCATGGAAATTTTTCACCTAGTTCCACTTGGAATATCAAAATGAATTTCAAATATGTATTGTAGAGAATGTTACAAGCTTTCCAAAATGTCCAAGAACTCTCCAAAATCATTAGTGGTTAGGGAGAATTGAAGGCTTAAAGTTGGAAAAAACTCACTTTTGATCCATGGCATTTTCATATTGATACAAGTTGCAAACTCTAATCAGCCTTGTTTGTACTTGATTAAAGGTCCCAAAACCCTTCCGTACTCAATAATTAAATGCAAATCCATTGGTTTGAGGCTTTGTTCTGGTCATGGGAGGATTACACAAAAGATTAATCCTAAAATAGCAAAAAGGCAACATTGCCATTTTTGACAAATTTGCTTTATGTCAAATAGAATCCTTGAGCCTTGAACAAGATCTTGTACAGCACACAATATCCACAAACTGAGGGGGCCAAGATCACAAAGTGTAGGCTGATAGATAGCCTGTACAGGCATGTCTTGCATCATGGCTTACTTTTGCTTAAAATACAAGAAACTTGCCAAAATCAAGGAAACTGGCATATCTGTTATAACCAAGCTTGGAAAGAATTTGAAACAAGTTCTTGACATTGCATTGAGCTTGAAACGTGAGTGTTTGATCCCTCAAACACTCTTGAACACCAAATCACCTTTCTCTTGCAAAAACAGGGCAGTTCCTGCACTTGGAGTTCCATAGCAAAAACCCCTCGTGCGTTTTGCCCCAAACCTGTTCAAACACATTCCATATAGCCCATCCAAGCTATCCAAACCATTGGCCTTGAACTGTAACTCCATTTGCAAGCTTCACCATTTCTGTTTTTAGCTTGTGCAGGTTGACTTTTACGGGCTTGTTCAAGCACATCCAAAGCAAAATAAGCATTGGGGAAGGTCAGAGGAAATTCAGGCAAGCTCCCAAGCACCTCAGGTCTCACTGAAAAGCTCCACATTGCCATACGCGAGTTCAACTTAAACAGGTTTTTGTCAACTTCCTATCTCTCTATTTAGGAATCATTAGACTTAGGTTTGTGAATAAAAAATGTAGTACTCATAGCCCTGAAGCTGTACATATGCTTATTTTTCATTTAAGTTAAACGTGTTAAGAGAATTTGATTCATGAACTTCCTGAAAAAGTTAGGTTAGGAATTAGGGCCAGAGAAATTCTCTCTGGTCTTTGAGAGTTAGATTAAGTTTCTTATATGGTTGAAATCGTCTTGAAAATGCTACAACTTTGATGTTATGAGTTTTTGCATTAGAGCACGTATGCAGGATCTAGACATTTTGTACAGGCGCGTGCATTTTTTGAACAAGAGGTTGAAGATGAAGTTTGGAACTGGGTTGGGCCTTTGTTTCTCACTTTTGGCACCCCCTTCATTGCTGACTGCACCCCCCTGGCCCATTTCTTTATATTTTTGTATTTTTTCATTTATTTTTCATTTCTGATTTTATTTTATACTTTCTAAACATAAAAAATACCAAAATCATTTTTCATAAATTTTCACATTTATTTTTATATTTTATTTTATTTTTCTAACATGAAAATAATTATTAATTAGATATACTATTTATTTTCTCAAATAAAAGCTTGTAAACAATACATAAAAATATAACATTTTTTAGTATTTACATATTCAAATAATACTTTCTCATTTACTATTATTTTTTTAAAATATTTGTATATATTTATATTTATTTTCTTGTACACAAAATAATTAATATAGTATATATTATCTTAAAACAAAAAACTAGGGTTTCCACCCTCATTAAAAATAATATTTTTCTTTCTAATATATTTTATTTTTTGACACTTGAATATATTTTTATTTTTTATTGTACATAAATAAATAATATTAAAAAATATACTTTCTTAAAGAAAATTAGGGTTTTTACCCTTAATAAAAAAATATAATATTTTATTTCTTTTTTTTATATATATACATCAAATATTTTTTTACATACATAAAAATAAACAAAAACTTTTTTTGCATATTCATAATATTTTGCATATTTATTTAATTGACCATTTAAATACTTGCCTATTTTATTTATTTGTACCATTTATTCAATTTGGATGTAATAGTAAATATTAGGGTTTTAAATTTCTTGCAAAATAATCCCCTATTCAAATTGTATCCCCCTTCCCATATCAAATGTTGTAATAGTGTAGATTTATTTTATGCACTTTATGCTTTCAAATATGCCACGATAGAGATTAGGGTTTGTATGCAATATTCCAAAATCAAAACAAATAGTTTGACCTAATACAAGACCTAAATGTATGAAAATGACAAACACAATGCACACATGCACCCATAGGGTTTCATCCACTTGTTGCCTTTAAAATGGCCATGTTATGCATGTTGAGTACTTTGGCAAAACAAAAACAAAACAAAAGATCATAGTCCCTCGATGACGCTATCTTGATTGCCTATACAAAAATGATCTAGTCCCTCAAAAATTTGCTAAAGATACTTAGCACAATTGCTATCATGGTCAATACGATGACCCGCACCTGTCCTGTTTAACATCCTAATACAAGGTTGTATACCAAATGCAATGGTAAAACAACACTGTCAAAAGGGTTAAAAATGTGAAGGAAATATCTTTGAGTAAAATAGTGTAGACAACTCTTAGTTACTTGATCAAAACTTACAAAAACATCCTTGCTATTTTCAAACACACCTCATAACACAATTTCAAAACATTTCCCAAATCAAACTTTCAAACATTGAAATATCTTTTCAAAAGACAAACACCTTTGTATATATTCAAACAAGAATCATTACAAAGGTTGCCACAATGATGGCCTCTTTTCAAAACATTTTTAAAACCACACACAAAGTACCATTTCAAACAATTGAAAAGAAAAAGCAAGTGATCTAAACAAGTAACTAAGATCCCATGGATAACCATGGATGAAAAGGGTGCTTGCACCTTCCCTTTTCATAATCTACCCCCCGAACCCAAGAAAACATCTCAAAGGTCTTTCCTGTGCTTTTTGACCTTTCCTTTGGATAAAATAAAAAAAGTCGATGGCGACTCTTGCTAAATCGAAACATTTGCAAACTCAAACGCAAAACCTCAAGTCAGTTCTCCCACCGTATCACGGAACTGGCGACTCTGCTGGGTAAAATCTAAAAGTGGGGTTACCTTAGGGTTTAGATCACCTTTACATGCTTACTTTGTTTGCTTTGATTGCTTTACATTTGGTTCTATTGTTTGGGTTTGAATCCTCTACCCGGATTTGGGAAACATTCATAGGTAAATAGCAATACGTTGTGGAAATTGTGCAGGGTATATCGACATGGTTGAAGCAATAGTAATATTAGTGCGACATATTTGTGAGTACCGGTAGCCTTTGATTCAATCAAAGAGAATACGGGGCTGCTGAGTGATGTCATGAAGCACTAATGGACTTTTAGAACCTTTACTTGACCATCTTGGCCTTATTAGGGGTAGTGAGATGACCGGCTTTGGTTCAGTCCGAAGTTGGTAGATACTCGATACTACACTCATTGAGGGTTGTTTTCTTGGAATATTTCGGTCGCCAGTGAAGTGGCTAAACTGAAACAATGAACACAAAAAATAATCCAGTGATATTGAGCTCCTTAGAACCGGGTTACTATTTGTAGGACAGGTTGAGCCAACTAACTTCAAGAGGGTACTTACCTTTGAAACCCAATGCAAGCCTGAAACTAAGATCTTGTGTGACTTGCTTGTACATATACTTGTGCATACATCATGAACATCGTGAAGCATCATTTGCATCCACTAACCATTTCAAGGGTTTGGATCTTCATCTTTGTTCCTGTTTTGCAGGTCATGGAATCACTCCGCAGAAAAACTATTCAGGTCAACCTTGTGAGAATCCCTCCTCTACTCAAGGAGCTTACTTCCAAGATTCCAGAGAATTCTCCCTTCAGTGAAAGACATGGTAGACTTCTCAACTTGGTCAACTCCAACATTGAAGAAGACATGGTGAAAGTTCTCTTCCAGTTCTTTGACCCCCTACACCATTTCTTTACATTTCCTGATTACCAACTAGTACCTACTTTAGAGGAATTTTCTCAACTTCTGAGGATTCCTATTCTCCATCAACTACCCTACAACGGTACGGAAAGAGAGCCAAAGCCTGAAGATGTTGCTCAAGCCTTACACTTGCAACCATCTGATATCAAAGGTTATTGGGAAACCAGAAGTGGTGTCAAGGGTTTCTTGGCTAAGTTTCTGTTTGAGAAGGCACAAGAATGCTGGAATTCTCTAGATCTGCAAGCTTTTGAGGAGATTGTAGCACTTCTCATCTATGGGTTGGTCTTGTTACCAAACCCTGTTCAGCTTATAGATGTGAATGCTGTCAAAATTTTCATATCTCGGAATCCTGTGCCTACATTGCTTGGGGATATCCTCCACTCATTTCACACACGAACAATGAGGAAAAGAGGTGTTCTCATGTGTTGTACTCCTCTTCTATCAAGGTGGTTTATTTCTCACCTTCCCCAGTCAGTCTTGAAGAATGAACAAGGCTTGAGGTGGTCACAACGATTGATGACTCTCACACACTCTGATGTTCATTGGTGTTCTCGGTCCATAGAAAATGTCATCATCATTGATCGTTGTGGGGAATTCCCTAATGTCCCATTACTTGGAACTAGGGGAGGCATTACCTACAATCCCTGTTTGGCTCTGAGACAATTTGGGTATGCCCGAAGGGATGGCCCTCATGACATGCTGATTCCAGACTTGGTTTTTAACTTCAACAATGACGCTCAAGGACTTCGACAAAGGTTTTTCTGAGCTTGGAGGATGCCCAACAAAGTGGGCAGTAAGACACTGGGACATAAGAACTCCATCCCCATTGAGCCTTACCTCAAGTGGGTACGAACCCGCGCCCAGAGTCTTATGATGCCTTACCCATACATTCTCCATGTGATCAAAGAGCCTGTTATGGAAGGAGAGGTTCCATACACCCTCTTGCATCCTGACATGCCAACGTCATTGGAAGACTTGCAAAAGAATCGGATACAACTCAAGGAAGAACTGAGTACTTTTGTAGCCAGCTTCCACGCCAGTGAGAAGAAGGTTTTGGAACTTACTCGTTGACTCCATGAAGAGCAGTCTCTCAACACCTACATCGCACCAAAGAGGATGCGCAACGTCTTTTTACATTAAGATTTTTGTAATATTTTGCCCATGGGGCATTTATGTACTAACAAATTTCTTCTTTATAATATGACGTGTGTTCTTTTTGTTTGCAACAACTTTGAATTTCTGAATCCTTGAATGCATTACATGAATACATATCATTCATCATATGCATAAACAGGTCTTCACACCAGGTTTCCTTATCTTTCTACTGTTTATTTCAGCAAGATGGATATAGAGCAGACGGTCAAAGACCTACAAGCACAGAATTCACAGTTCCAACAACTCCTCATGACCTTGGCAAAGGGTCAAGACGACCTTAAAGCACTGTTAGAGAAGGAAAAGGAAAAATAAAAGGAGAAAAAGAAAAAAAGCTGGTGTGGCCACTATGGGAAGATGATTTGAGAACCAAGCTAGAAGATTCCTGGATTTCCCCTCAACGTCTGATGAAGGGGTTGGCAAAGGAAAGGGAGTTGCGGTGCCCTCCGAGTCTGAGGCTGAAGAAGAAGAAGAGGATGAAGATTAATCTGAGCAGTAGTACCCTCTTGCAGACGACAAGTATAAGAATCTGGAAGAGAGGTTAGCAGCTATGGAGGTACAAAGGGTGCTTGGGCTTGATTTCGAAGAGCTGGGGTTTGTTGCTGGGATTGTGATTCCCTCTAAATTCAAGGTGCCTACATTTGCTAAATACGATGGTTTGTCTTGCCCGAAGATGCACCTACGGTCTTACGTCAGAAAGATCCAACCTCATTCTTCTGATAAGGATCTGTGGGTCCACTTTTTTCAAGATAGTCTTTCGGGTACGCAATTGGACTGGTTCTACCAGCTTGAGAGGGCTGACGTATACAATTGGGAGGATCTGGATGTTGCCTTCTACAGAAAATATCAGTACAACACAAACTTAGCACCTACTCATACTCAACTACAGAGTATGGGTATGGTCTCTCATGAAGGCTTTAAGGAGTATGCCCAGAAGTGGAGGGACTTGGCTGGAAGGGTGCATCCACCATTGTCTGAGAGAGAGCTGGTTGATATGTTTTTGGGAACGCTGTCTGGTTCATTCTTTAATCACCTAATAGGGAGTTCATCGGCAGGGTTCACTGAATTAATTATGACTGGTGAACGAGTTGAAGCTGGCTTCAAGAGTGGTAAGATTCAAAAAGATACATTTGCTTCAGCCGCTGTCAAAAAACCTTTTCCAGCTAAGAAGGAGGTGTCAGGTGTTTACTCTCAAAAAGGTCGAGGAAGAGTAGAGCGCCGGCCAACGGTGGGGGCTGTAATGATCCAAAAGACTGCAGCTGATCAACCTAGAAATGATCAACCAAGAACCAACCAACAAAGAGGAGGAAGGCCTGCTAGGCAGTTCACCAAAATAAACATGACGCCTGCCCAGGTTCTCCCCCATCTCTTGAAGCTGAAACTTACAACCTTGAGAGATCTGCCATAAAATCCGAATACAACTTCTCCTTTTTTATCATGCCAATGCTAAATGTGCTTACCATTCCGACGACATAGGGCACGACATCAAAAACTGTTGGGCCCTCAAAAACAAGATCCAAGATTTAATAGACGCCAAGGAGGTAGAATTCGACGCGCCCGAAAAGCCGAACATGATTTCTGCCCCAATGCCAAAGCATTGTCACAGTGCCAATGCTATCGAAGAGGATCTGTATGTCGCTGCTGTTGATGACTTAATGACTCCATTGCTAATAATCAAGATGAATCTGTTGAAAGCCGAGATTTTTCCAGGCTGTGAAAAAGATTGCTACTTTTCTTCGTCCCTACAATCCGACTGTCCGTTATTGAAGTTAGGCGTCCAACGTCTAATGGATAATCAAGAGATCCTCTTTCAGAAAACTCCTGTTACTCCTGTTACTCCTATCAATGATGTTGCTATAATTACCATTTCCGACAATCTTTCCAAGGTATCCAAAAGACCTGTTAAGATTACACCTGATCCAAAGTTTATACCGCTGAAGATTACTATGTCGGGGCCTATCCCATATAAGTCCAACAAGATGATACCGTGGAATTATGGAGGAGATATTTTCTACCACGGTGTTAAGCAGATTGAATCAGTCGAAGAGAACTCCGATGAAGAAACTCTGGACGTAGGAAATACTGCGGGGACAAGTAAGATCACTCGTAGCGTAAGAATCTTCTCTCCGGAGATTGCTCCTCCAAGGGAAATCTTCGGACCCTCAAGTGCTCCTGTTCCAGTGAAGACATCTGTACAAAGTCCAGTGATTGAAGAAATTGTTATTCCTGAAGTTGTACCCTCTTCCGTTACTGCTGATAAAGGTAAGGGGATCCAAGAAACACCCATCAGGACGAGGGCTCAACCTTTGGTCATCCCCGAGACCACCCAAAAGGAAATGGAGGAAATTTTAAAGATAATTAAGAAAAGTGACTATGATGTCGTAGAACAACTGGGGCAAACCCCTTCAAAAATCTCCATGCTGGCCTTATTGCTCTGTTCCGAGGCTCATGCCAAAGCCTTGATCAAATTCCTGAAGACGGTGCATGTGCCTCAAGAAACTTCTGCGGATCAGGTTCAAGAGTGTGTAGCTAGTCTTACAGCCGACAATGGTCTTGGCTTCTATGATGCCGATCTAACGTCTAAGGGAAGAAAGCATAATGATGTGCTGCATGTCTCGGTGGAGTGCAGAGGAACCACACTTGTTCACTTTATGGTTAATATCAGGTCGTCTTTAAATGTACTACCAAAGAAAGCATTGGACAGATTGGACTGTGAGGGTTTGACCCTAAAGCCCAGTAATATCATTGTTAGAGCCTTCGACGGTTCTAAGAGGATGGTCCACGGAGAGGTGGACATCCCAATTAAGGTGGGAACGGAAATTTTCAACTCTACATTTTATGTGATGGACATCCATCCTTTATATTCATGCTTGTTGGGAAGGCCATGGATCCACAACGCTGGGGCAGTCACTTCTTCTCTACACCAAATGCTAAAATATCCAGTCCAGGGGAAAATCATAACGGTTCATGGTGAGGAGGAGTATATGATAAGCCACCTTAACTCTTTCCGCTACGTAGAGTTAGATGGTGAATTCATAGAAACAACTTTCCAACACTTTGAAGAGGTTTCTCCTTAAGTTGCGACAGCTAAGACAATGACTTATGTACCCATCATTACCAAGCCTGTGTCCCGGATGTCAACCCTTAAATATGCGAAGGCTATGATCGAGGAAGGAGGAAGTACAGTATGGGGTCAGCTACTAGATTTTCCTTTCAAAACAGATAAGTTCGGTTTGCGTTTCACTGCTGCTGGTCAGAAGGTTGTGCATCCCTCCCGGGCTGGAGGACCACCATTAAAGATCACTCATCATGGAGTTCATGCTTTGGAAGATGTTGAAGATGAGAGCAATTTTGAAGATTGGATTTTCCCGACCGTTGAAGGAGGACTGAACAACTGGGAGGCGAAAGACTTTGTTCCCATTACTTTCATCAATCAGTAATTTATCTTTCGAACATTTATGTTGGTCTGTAATAACTATTAAACAATTCATACACACTTTTTGCCTTATGCCTTAACCGGAGCATATAGGTCCACTTGTAAGGGTTTTTGATTCTTCATTTTAATATGCCATTTTTAATGAATCATGGACGTTTTCATATATAAACTTTTATGTTCATTTCCTTTCTTTTTACATTTTATTTTGTTTAAAGGCGGCTATCCCTTACACACACCCACACTCACAAAATGAAGGTACCCATCCACTCCGGATTCCATGGGTAACAATTCTGCTATGGCCTTCAGTGACTCTGAAGATATGGTCAATAATGTCGAATACGAAGGTGATGAAGACTGTGAAGTGCCTGGAGAGTTGGCTAGACTTCTACAACAGGAAGAAAGGGTTATTCTTCCCCCCATGAAGAGCTGTTAGAGACTATCAACATGGATACTACCGAAGATAGAAGAGAGGTTAAAGTGGGTGCCAACCTGAAGCCAAATGTCAAAGAGCGCTTAGTTAAGCTATTGAATGAATATGTTGAGATTTTTTCCTGGTCCTATAAAGACATGCAGGGACTCGATACAGATATTGTGGTTCACCGTCTCCCTACAAGAGAAGACTGTCCACCAATTAAATAGAAAGTCCGCCGAATGAGGCCTGATATGTCTGAAAAGATCAAAGCCGAAGTGATAAAGCAATTCAATGTCGGGTTTCTTACTGTTACTTCCTATCCACAATGGGTTGCTAACATTGTGCCTGTGCCTAAGAAGGACGGAAAAGTCAGAATGTGTGTGGATTACAGAGACTTAAACAAGGCTAGTCCTAAAGATGACTTTCCACTACCGCACATTGACATCTTGGTCAACAATACAACTTAACATAAGGTATTTTCTTTCATGGATGGATTTTCATGGTATAACCAGATCAAAATGGCCCCCGAAGACATGGAAAAGACTACTTTTGTTACGCAGTGGGGTACCTTCTGCTATAAAGTGATGCCATTCGGACTGAACAATACCGGGGCAACCTATCAGCGAGCCATGGTAGCTTTGTTTCATGACATGATACATCATGAGATCGAAGTCTACATAGACGAAATGATAGCCCGTTCACAGACAGAAGAAGAACACCCCGTACATCTGCAAAAGTTGTTTGTCAGGTTGAAGGAGTATAAGCTCAGACTGAACCCTAGCAAGTGAACTTTCAGAGTCACGTCCAGTAAACTTTTGGGATTCTTTGTCAGCAACAAAGGAATCGAGGTTGATCCTGCCAAAGTCAAAGCCATACAAGAAATGCCTGCCCCTCGCACTGATAAGGAGGTAAGAGGTTTCTTAGGACGCCTAAACTATATTACAAGGTTCATTTCTCACCTAACATCTACCTGTGAGCCAATCTTCAAGCTGTTGAAGAAATATCAGGTGGTTGAATGGAATGAGGACTGTCAAGTTGCTTTCGATAAAATCAAGGAGTATTTGCTGGAACCTCCTATCTTGATGCCACCCGTCGAAGGAAGGCCGCTAATCATGTATCTGACTGTTTTGGATAACTCAATGGGGTGCATACTGGGCCAACATGACGAGTCTGGTCGAAAAGAGCATGTCATTTATTACGTTAGCAAAAAGCTTACCGACTATAAAACTCGCTACTCACTGCTCGAGAAAACTTGATGCGTTTTGGTATGGGTTGCTCGCCGGCTAAGGCAGTATATGTTGACATATACCACTCTGTTGATTTCTAAGATGGATCCGATCAAGTACATCTTCGAAAAGCCCGCTTTATCTGGAAGAATCGCTAGATGGCAAATGATCCTGACTGAGTATGATATCCAGTACACGACCCAAAAAGCTATAAAGGGGAGTGTACTAGCTGACCATCTAGGTCATCAAGCTGTCGAAGATTACAAATCCATGAAGTTCGACTTCCCCGATGAGGACATTATGACATTGGACAACATTGAAGGTAACAGACCGTATGACAGACCTGAACAAGGATCCCGATGGACCCTGTACTTTGATGGTGCTTCAAATGCACTTGGAAACGGTATCGGCGCAATACTTATCTCTCCAGAAGGTTGTCATACACCTTTCACTGCTAGACTCTGCTTCAGCTGCACCAACAACATGGCCACGTATGAAGCTTGTATCTTTGGTCTCAAGGCTGCTATTGACTTGGGAATCAAATCTTTGATTGTATTTGGGGACTCAGCTTTGGTTATCAGTCAAATCAAAGGAGAGTGGGATACTAAGCACCATAACCTCATCTCTTACAAAGAACATGTCTTGACGTTGTTACCACATTTCGAGCAGATTACCTTCGAGCACTTACCGCGAGAAGAGAATCAGTTGGAAGATGCGCTAGCTACAATGTCATCCATGTTTAAACTTAACTGGGATAAGGAGGCACCTCAAATTACCATCGAACGAATGAACGAACCTGCACATTGTCACGAGATTAATACCGAGGATGTAATGGACCGACCCTGGTTTCATGACGTCAAGAGGTATCTCGAAGCACAAGAATATCCTGAAGGAGCTTCAGTCAATGACAAAAAGTTCTTAAGGAGATTTGCTGCCAAGTTCTTCCTGAGCAATGGTATCTTATACAAGCACAACCATGATTGCATTCTGCTTCGTTGTGTAGACAAGGTTGAAGCTGAGCAGATCATGAATGAACTGCATAGTGGCACATTTTGCACCCACTTGAGCGGACATATGATGGCTAAGAAGATTCTACGGGAAGGCTACTACTGGTCTACCATGGAAGCTGACTGTCATCAATATTCCCGGACTTGTCACAAATGCCAAATATATGCGGACAAGGTACATATTCCTCCAGTTCCTCTCAATGTCCTAACAGCTCCTTGGCCATTCGCATTGTGGGGTATCGACATGATTGGAGAAATCAAACCTACGACATCCAATGGACATCGCTTCATCCTGGTGGCTATTGATTAATTTACCAAGTGGGTCGAAGTAGCTTCCTTCGCCTCCTTTACAAAGAATGTGGTTTCCCGCTTCATCAAGCAAAACCTCATATGCCGGTATGGTATCCCCGACAGGATCATCACGGACAACGGTACAAACCTGAACAACACTATGATCACCGCTCTGTGCGAGCAGTTCAAGATTCAACATCACAATTCATCTCCCTATCGACCAAAGATGAACGGTGCTGTCGAAGCTGCGAACAAAAATATCAAGAAGATCATTCAAAAGATGACAGTTACCTACAAGGACTGGCATGAGATGTTACTGTTTGCTCTGCACGGATACCGTACCACGGCACGCACTTTAACTAGGGCAACACCTTTTTCTTTGGTATACGGCATGGAGGCTGTTTTACCCATCGAGGTTCAGATTCTCTCGAGAATCATGAAAGATGCTAGTTTGAGTGAAGATGATTGGATTCAAACCCAGCTTGATCAACACAACTTGATTGATGAAAAGCGACTTACTGCTGTTTGCCATGGTCAGACGTATCAAAAACGTATGATCAAGGCCTTCAACAAGAAAGTCAAGAGACAAGTATATCAAGTCGGAGACCTTGTAATCAAGCGGATCATCTTGCCGCAAAGTGATCCCAGGGGCAAGTGGACTCCTACCTACGAAGGACTATTTGTGATCAAAAACATCTTTTCTGGTGGGGCTATGATTCTAACCACCATGGACGGCGACGACCTGTCGCACCATGCGAACACAGGCATAGTTAAAAAATACTATGCATAAACAACCCGACAAGTTGAAAACCCGAAAGGGCAACTTGGGCAAAAATGGGCATCCCGGTGAATCGAAAACCCGAAAGGGCGGTTCAGGCAAAAATTAGGGATGAACAAAAAAAATTTGTACACCTGGCAAGTTGAAAACCCGAAAGGGCGACTTGGGCAAAAATGGGCATCCCGGTGAATCGAAAACCCGAAAGGGCGATCCAGGAAAAAGTTAGGGAATTGAAGCGTATGACTATGTTTCGTCAGATCACTTTAAGGACAATCTCTTCACAGACAAAACCAAGCTTCTGATCAATCCGATCATCTGCAGACGAAGCAACGAATGGACAAGATACTCAAAGTTACAAAGGCTATAGCAGAATGGGAACCCCATGGAATTATTACACATAGCCATCTTCCTTTGTATACATTTTTTCTCAATTTTATGACAACACTCTCTTACTAGGATGTCTGTCTACCTTGTACAAAATACTTACGCAGAGTTAATACAAAAATACTTTAAAGTGCAGAAAATTGTTTGCCTTTTCTTTCTTTTACACTTGTGTTTTATTTGAAAAAGTCCAATGATTTATTAAATGAGCATATGCATTTGAATATAATCACTGCTTACAAATAAAACAGAATAAGAAAGAATAATTACTGATAGGATGAAAGTGTAGGAAAATGTCTTTAGGCTATTCCAGGAGACATCCACTGCAATACATCATCCAGATCCTCGGCGGAACTAAAGCCTTGAAATGCATATCCCCAATGGAGTTAAAGAATCCCCGTCAGAGCTGATTTTTCAAACTCCCAATCCCCAACGGAGCAAAACTTTGAACTACAAACCCTCGGTAAGGATGAAACTTTCTTCCCCAAGCGGAGCCAAAACTTCAGCCTTTGAACACCAGTGGAGACCATCCAATTTCCTCCATTGTCCCTGAAGAGTCACTTTAAAACCAGATAATTCCCCAGAGAGTTATTATTCCCCAGTGAAGTCGCCACGATCAAATCAGCACGTCATTAAGATCCCCAACGGAAGCCATTAAGTTTTCCCCTGATACCCCCAATAGAACAGAGATTCTCGAGGTCCCCAGTAGATTGGCATACAACCCAAACTACTGATCTCCCCAGCGGTATAGCTTCTCCCCACAGAGGTTGTCAAAGATTTCGAATCTCCAACAACGGTCATAGATTTATTTTCCCCGATAGCGGTCAAAGATTTTATTATCTCCAGCTATCCAGGATTTATTTTCCTCAGCAAAACAACCAATCAGCTTACATGCGCATACATTACATTCATATATCATAGACATTTGATAAAACACATCTTGTCGCATCCTACATTTCATGCAACATAACTTTGTGTTTCAGCTAACATTCTACCCTCTTCAGGATGATATTGATAGCTACCTAAGACAGGTATTCAAAGCTCAGAAGACGACTTAGAGATGCTCCAGACACGAATGCTCTCCTATTTGCTTATTCAAATCAAATGGCAGATTCATGTTCCAATTATGAAGCATGAATTCGACCAGATAATACCTTGATTATACTAAATCCCGGAGATCGACCAAAAAATAGTTGAATCCCCTGCAAATCCTTCTGAAGACTGGACGTTGACCAGATAGGAAGCAAAGTATCGTGAAGCCTGGATGTTGACCAGAAGCAATACAAGAATGTGAAGCCTGGACGTTGACCAGATAATAGTAAGGTATACTGTGAAACTTGGATGTTGACCAAATAACAGTTTACTCGACCAATTACTTTGAAGCCCGGATTCAACCAGATATTAGTAGGCCCCAAAATCAAAAGGGAAACCCGGATGTTGATCGGATAACCATTTGATATCCTTCTGAAGACTGGACGTTGACCAGATAGGAAACAAAGTATCGTGAAGCCTGGATGTTGACCAGATAGCAATACAAGATTGTGAAGCCTGGACGTTGACCAGATAACAGTAAGGTATACTGTGAAACTTGGATGTTGACCAAATAACAGTTTACTCGGCCAATTACTTTGAAGCCCGGATTCAACCGGATATTAGTAGGCCCCAAAATCAAAAGGGAAACCCGGATGTTGACCGGATAACCATTTGATATCCTTCTGAAGACTGGACGTTGACCAGATAGGAAGAAAAGTATCATGAAGCCTAGATATTTTACCAGATAGCAATACAAAACTATAAAGCTTGGATGTTGACCAGATAGAAGTTCACTGTCACATGTTCAACCAAAAGATGACTCCCCAGTAGAATAACAGACGACTGAAGTTCTATTTCTACCACAACAGAGAACAGCATTCCCCGGTGTAGACCTCCTCAACGACAGGTATACGGCCTCTTGAAAAGGAATCTCTTGTGCAATCAATTTTCTTGGATGACATCTTTAAGCCCATCTCCGACAAGATTCTGTCACATCTCCAAATGTCATCTTTAAGCCCATTCCCTCAACTACTCTGACGAGTGCAAATTTACGGGCACTCTAGTGTCCAATCCTCTTTTACCTTCGAGTCACGAAAGGCAAACTCGCCAATCTAACTCTTCAGGTTCAAGAGGATTGAACAGGGGCAGTTGTTGTACCCCAAAATTTTCCCTCTCATTTTATCAAGGTTTCTCATCACAAGACTCTTTGAACTCAAGATCAAGTTAGGGTTTGCTCTGCTTAAGACATCTCCTTGCACTGTTGACCTAAATTAGGGTTTGAGTTTGCACAAGTAATTTTGGACTTCTAATGCTCAATGTGACTTTCATGCTTCATGTTGGACTCATAAGTTTGCTCATACCCAGTTTCAAGCCTTGAATCAAACTTTTGCCCAGTCAATTGGACAGTTGACCTAAAAATCAACTGTATTGGTAAAAAGTCAACTGTGGCCAATTTACAGTCAAACCTCATAAATTTTTTATCCATATCAACATTATAAACTCATATGAACCATTTTATCAAGTTTGGACTACAACTCCTCAAGAAATTTCATCAGATCATCAAAAGGGCAAAATGGTCATTTTTAGGGTTTTGACTGCAAAAGGGCAATTTCTGACTTTTCACCTCGCCAATGGCAAATTGGGTTCAAGAATGGATTCAAGGACTCAATGGAATCATCTTGACCTATTCACAAGGTTCAAAAGATCTCAATTTCATTGGATTGACAGATGAATTTTTCAGTCAACTGATCAAAATTTGACTATACACTAAAAAGTCAAACTTTGACTTTTTGGTCAAAATCAAGTGCCAAGGGTCATTTTTCATCAAAATATGTCAAAACATGATACTTGTTCATCAAGAAACCCAATTTTGCAAATTAGGGTTTAAGATTGAAAAATTTCATAACTTAGAATTTTTCTAAGTCATGAAATTGTCTTAATTTTTCCCAACTTTGCCCAGTATTTTCACCATGATGCGATTGTATTCAAACAAAACTTCCAACATGAAAGTTGTAGTCCTCCATAAAATATACAACTTTGATTCACAAAGTTTTCTCAAAAGAAGCTTGGATCTCAAGTTATGATATTTGGAACAAGGGTCCATGAAACTTTTAACTTAGTGAAAATTTGCCCTAGTTTAGGCAAGATTTTGACCTATCTTCATGGAAATTTTTCACCTAGTTCCACTTGGAGTCTCAAAATTCATTTCAAATATGTATTGTATAGCATGTTATAATCTTTCCAAAATGTCCAAGAACTCTCAAAAATCATTTGTGGTTAGGGAGAATCGAAGGCTTAAAGTTGGCAAAAAACTCACTTTTGATCCATGGCATTTTCATATTGATACAAGTTGCAAACTCTAATCAGCCTTGTTTGTACTTGATTAAAGGTTCCAAAACCCTTCCATACTCAATAATTAAATTCAAATCCATTGGTTTGAGGCTTTGTTCTGGTCATGGGAGGATTACACAAAAGATTAATCCTAAAATAGCAAAAAGGCAACATTGCCATTTTTGTCAAATTTGCTTTATGTCAAATAGAATCCTTGAGCCTTGAACAAGACCTTGTACAGCACACAATATCCACCAACTGAGGGGGACAAGATCACAAAGCGCAGGATGATAGATAGCCTGTACAGGCCTGTCTTGCATCATGGCTTACTTTTGCTTAAAATACAAGAAACTTGCCAAAATCAAGGAAACTAGCATATCTGTTATAACCAAGTTTGGCAAGCATTTGAAACAAGTTCTTGACATTGCATTGATCCTGAAACACGAGCCTTTGATCCCTCAAACACTCTTGAACATCAAATCACCTTTCTCTTGCAAAAACAGGGCAGTTCCTGCACTTGGAGTACCATAGCAAAAACCCTTCGTGCATTTTGCCCCAAACCTGTTCAAACACATTCCATATAGCCCATCCAAGCTATACCAACCATTGGCCTTGAACTGTAACTCTATTTGCAAGCTTCACCATTTCTGTTTTCAGCTTTTGCAGGTTGACTTCTACAGGCCTTTTCAAGCACATCCAAATCAAACTAAGCATTGGGGAAGGTCAGAGGAAGTTCAGGCAAGCTCCCAAGCACCTCAGGTCTCACTTAAAAGCTCCACATCACCATACGCGGGTTCAACTGAAACAGGTTTTTGTCAACTTCCTATCTCTCTATTTAGGAATCATTAGGCTTAGGTTTGTGAATAAAAAATGTAGTACTCATAGCTCTGAAGCTGTACATATGCTCAGTTTTCATTTAAGTTAAACGTGTTAAGAGAATTTGATTCATGAACTTTCTGAAAAATTTAGGTTAGAAATTAGGGCCAGAGAAATTCTCTCTGGTCTTTGAGAGTTAGATTAAGTTTCTTATATGGTTGAAATCATCTTGAAAAATGCTACAACTTTGATGTTATGAGTTTTTGCATTAGAGCACGTATGCATGATCTGGACATTTTGTACAGGCGCACGCATTTTTGGACAAAGAGGTTGAAGATGAAGTTTGGAACTAGGCTGGGCCTTTGTTTCTCACTTTTGGCACCCCCTGCATTGCTGACTGCACCCCCCTGACCCATTTCTTTATATTTTTGTATTTTTTCATTTATTTTTCATTTCTTATTTTATTTTATACTTTCTAAACATAAAAAAAATACCAAAATCATTTTTCATAAATTTTCACATTTATTTTTATATTTTATTTTATTTTTCTAACATGAAAATAATTATTAATTAGATATACTATTTATTTTCTCAAATAAAAGCTTGTAAACAATACATAAAAATATAATATTTTTTATTATTTACATATTTAAATAATACCTTCTCATTTACTATTATTTTTTTCTAAATATTTGTATATATTTATATTTATTTTCTTGTACACAAAATAATTAATATAGTATATATCATCTTAAAACAAAAAACTAGGGTTTCCACTCACATTAAAAATAATATTTTTCTTTCTAATATATTTTATTTTTTGACACTTGAATATATTTTTATTTTTTATTGTACATATATAATCAATATTAAAAAATATACTTTCTTAAAGAAAATTAGGATTTTTACCCTTAATAAAAAAATATAATCTTTTATTTCTTTTTTTTTATATATATATACATTAAATATTTTTTTACATACATAAAAATAAACAAAAACATTTTTTGCATATTCATAATATTTTGCATATTTATTTATTTGACCATTTAAATACTTGCCTATTTTATTTATTTGTACCATTTATTCAATTTGGATGTAATAGTAAATATTAGGGTTTTAAATTTCTTGCAACATAATCCCCTATTCAAATTGTATCCCCCTTTCCATATCAAATGTTGTAATAGTGTAGATTTATTTTATGCACTTTATGCTTTCAAATATGCCATGATAGAGATTAGGGTTTGTATGCAATATTCCAAAATCAAAACAAATAGTTTGACCTAATACAAGACCTAAATGCATGAAAATGACAAACACAATGCATACATGCACCCCTAGGGTTTCATCCACTTGTTGCCTTTAAAATGGCCATGTTATGCATGTTGAGTACTTTGGAAAAACAAAAACAAAACAAAATATCATAGTCCCTCGATGACGCTATCTTGATTGCCTATACAAAAATTATCTAGTCCCTCAAAAATTTGCTAAAGATACTTAGCACAATTGCTATCATGGTCAATACGATGACCCGCACCTGTCCCGTTTAACATCCTAATACAAGGTTGTATACCAAATGTAATGGTAAAACAACACTGTCAAAAGGGTTAAAAATGTGAAGGAAAGATCTTTGATTAAAATAGGGTAGACAACTCTTAGTTACTTGATCAAAACTTACAAAAACATCCTTGCTATTTTCAAACACACCTCATAACACAATTTCAAAACATTTCCCAAATCAAACTTTCAAACATTGAAATATCTTTTCAAAAGACAAACGTCTTTGTATATATTCAAACAAGAATCATTACAAAGGTTGTCACAACGATGGCCTCTTTTCAAAAGATTTTCAAAACCACACACAAAGCACCATTTCAAACAATTGAAAAGCAAAAGCAAGTGATCTAAACATGTAACTAAGAGCCCATGGATAACCATGGATGAAAAGGATGCTTGCACCTTCCCTTTTCATAATATACCCGCTGAACCCAAGAAAACATCTCAAAGGTATTTCCTGTGCTTTTTGACCTTTACTTTGGATAAAATAAAAAAAGTCGGTGGCGACTCTTGCTAAACCGAAACATTTGCGAACTCAAACGCAAAACCTCAAGTCAGTTCTCCCACCGTATCACAGAACTGGCGACTCTGCTGGGGAAAATCTAAAAGTGGGGTTACCTTATGGTTTAGATCACCTTTACATGCTTACTTTGTTTGCTTTGATTTCTTTACATTTGGTTCTATTTTTTGGGTTTGAATCCTCTAACCGGATTTGGGAAACATTCATAGGTAAATAGCAATACGTTGTGGAAATGGTGCGGGGTATACCGACATGGTTGAAGCAATAGCTATATTAGTGAGACATATTTGTGGGTACCGATAGCCTTTGATTCAATCAAAGAGAATACGGGGCCGCTGAGTGATGTCATGAAGCACTAATGGACTTTTAGAACCTTTAGTTGACCATCTTGGCCTTATTAGGGGTAGTGAGATGACCGGATTTGGTGCAGTCCGAAGTTGGTAGATTTCGAAGAGCTGGGGTTTGTTGCTGGGATTGTGATTCCCCCTAAATTCAAGGTGCCTACATATGCTAAATACGATGGTTTGTCTTGCCCGAAGATGCACCTACGGTCTTACGTCAGAAAGATCCAACCTCATTCTTCTGATAAGGATCTGTGGGTCCACTTTTTTCAAGATAGTCTTTCGGGTACGCAATTGGACTGGTTCTACCAGCTTGAGAGGGCTGACGTACACAATTGGGGGGATCTGGCTGCTGCCTTCTACAGACAATATCAATATAACACAGACTTAGCACCTACTCGTACTCAACTACAGAGTATGGGTATGGTCTCTCATGAAGGCTTTAAGGAGTATGCCCAGAAGTGGAGGGACTTGGCTGGAAGGGTGCAACCACCATTGTCTGAGAGAGAGCTGGTTGATATGTTTTTGGGAACGCTGTCTGGTCCATTCTTTAATCACCTGATAGGGAGTTCATCGGCAGGGCTCACTGAATTAATTCTGACTGGTGAACGAGTTGAAGCTGGCATCAAGAATGGTAAGATTCAAAAAGATACATCTGCTTCTGCCGCTGTCAAAAAACCTTTTCCAGCTAAGAAGGAGGTGTCAGTTGTTTACTCTCAAAAAGGTCGAGGAAGAGTAGAGCGTCGGCCAACGGTGGGGACTGTAATGATCCAAAAGACTACAGCTGATCAACCTAGAAATGATCAACCAAGAACCAACCAACAAAGAGGAGGAAGGCCTGCTAGGTAGTTCACCAAAATAAACATGACGCCTGCCCAGGTTCTCCCCCATCTCTTGAAGTTGAAACTTACAACCTTGAGAGATCCGCCACAAAATCCGAATACAACTTCTCCTTGTTATCATGCCAATGCTAAATGTGCTTACCATTCCGACGACACCAACAACTGTTGGGCCCTCAAAAACAAGATCCAAGATTTAATAGATGCCAAGGAGGTAGAATTCGACGCGCCCGAAAAGCTGAACATGATTTCTGCCTCAATGCCAAAGCATGGTCATAGTGCCCATGCTATCGAAGAGGATCTGTATGTCGCTGATGTTGATGACTTAATGACTCCATTTCTAATAATCAAGATGAATCTTTTGAAAGCCGGGATTTTTCCAGGCTGTGAAAAAGATTGCTAATTTCGTTCGTCCCTACAATCCGACTGTCCGTTATTGAAGTTAGGCGTCCAACTTCTAATGGATAATCAAGAGATCCTCTTTAAGAAAACTCATGTTACTCATGTTACTCCTATAAATGATGTTGCTATAATTACCATTTCCGACAATCTTTCCAAGGTCTCCAAAAGACCTGTTAAGATTACACCCGATCCAAAGTTTGTACCGCTGAAGATTTTTATGCCGGGGCCAATCCCATATGTTGTACCCCAAAATTTTCCCTCCCATATTCTTCAAAGTTTATCAAGTATCATCTCAATTTGCTCAAAGTTGCTCAAGGGTTACACAGTTCAAACACCCTCAAAAGCCAGTCAAATTAGGGTTTTGGTTCTTGCAAGGAAGTTGAGGTTTTCAAGGGCTCAATCAAGTCACATATGCCTATACACATTGTCAAGCATCCACATACCAAGTTTCAAGGCTCACAAGGTCAAGTTGCACAGTCAAAAACCCTAATTGCTTCACAATCAACTAAAGGGGCAAAATGGTCATTTGGCAGTCAAAAGTCAAAATTTTTGGTCAACATCTTATTTTGAAGCCACAATCATCATTTGATCAAGCCTTGATCATGATTCCACAAGAATGGCTCAAAAATCATCAAGATACAAAAGTTTCTATTTTTGGACAGCTGAAAAGTCAACTGTAACTTGACCAAGGCATAACTTTTTCATGGTTCATCAGAAAAATCCCATCCAATGCTCATTTTTAAGGGGATGACATTTCCTACAACTCATCTTCACATTCCAAGTCCAAGAAATGCCCCCACAAAAAGTTATCAATTTCAACATTATAGGTCATTTTCAAAAGTCAACAAAAAGGAATTTCAAGTCAAAGACCATAACTTGATATTGGTAACTAGAAATGACATGGGACCAAAGGCATTATTTAGAGGACTTCAAGACCTTTCCAAAATGTCCACGAACATGTTCATATGATCAAAATTGAGCAAGATATGCATTGGAGAAGTTGGGAAATTTTTGTGAAATGGCAAAAGTCAACTATCCTTGAAACATCAATTTTTGACAAAAGGGCCCACTTTTTTCCACTTGATTCAGCATTGTCATGCCACCCACGTGTTCCATGATTAATTTCAAGACCAAATAATTATTTTTCTATTTTTATTTAATTTTTATGGATTTAATTCATTTTAATCCATAATAATTCAAGTAAATCTAAAAAAATTAATTAAATGGTATCTTATGGTTTGAATAGCCTTCATGAAGCATTTGCAACCTACCAATTTCGTGCTAAGCTCATTTAGGCATGAAAATTCAAATTTTGAACAAGCTTTGAAAGGCCTTTAATGGTGGTTAAGACAAAATCCAAAGATTAATTGCAATGGTTAAAGGCTCCTAAATGTGACTTATTCTCACTCATTACTACATATGCAACCCTTGCAAGCCTCATTCACAACCTATAACATTACACAAACGGCCTGAGCAAAATCCAAAAAGTGTCAAAAAAAAGTGTGAGATCAAAAGGAGTATTGCAAGCATTTTCAGGCCAAAAGGAGAACGTGACTCTCTTCTTTACCATCCCCTGAAGCTAAAGCAACCCTTGCCACGTCCTAAGATCCATCATACCGCGCTGTAATTCTTCCCAGGTCCCCCAAAATTCCATATCATTTTTTCTTATGTGTTTGTGTGCAGGATGCCCAGTGCGTTTCACCATGAACCTTCAGCGTTCCACATGCCAAGTGGCCATGATCATCAATCCGAGGGCCAAAAAGTGATGAACACTATATTTTCCAGTCAACGTGCTCCAGGCAATCTCTAAAAGTCAACAAGGCTGGTTAATGGGCCAGCAATTTTCAGGCTTCACACCTCCATTGGGCCATCAACACCCCCATTGGTTTCTATTTCTTTTTTTTTCTATTTTCCTTTTCTTTTTATTTTCCTTTTTTAATTATTATCATTATTTTTAATTAATCTAACAAACTAATTTTTTCCAATAAAATTCAAACAAAACCAAAAAATGTAAATACTTTATTAATTTCATTTAGGTAATTATTTTGTAAATAAATACTAATAAATTGAATTAGTTTTGATTAGGCAACTTTAACCTTTTTTCTTAATAACTAAAATAAATTTAGAATTAGGTTTTTATTAACTTTTAATTTTAATTCCTTTTATTTTATTTCATAAAAAACATAAAAATACAAAAACATTTTTCTTTTAATAAATTAATTAATTAGTTATTAATTTTAATTTCATTTAATCACCAAAAAAGGACAAAAAATTCAATTCTTTTCTTAAAAGGGTCAAAACCCTTAGGACGTTCCCGATTTAATTTTCTCGCGCGTATTTATTTATTTAGTTTGTTTATGTAACTGTCTCCAGATATGTAATAGTTAAATAGGAATTTTACCGCTTTATTTACTATTTCTCGCACTTTATTTCCAAACGGGTTTTGTTTTTTGGCGATGTATAGACCCGCGCCTTGTAATAGTTAGATTTACATTTCCGCAATTTATTTTCCGCACTCCTAACTGCTAATATGCCTGCAAGAATGTATGTAAAATAAAATCAATCTGTAGCTCACAAATAACATGTACAAGATAACCTTAACTGAAAAAAATAATACACATGCACATGTCACTCTTAGGGTACGCCTCACTGGTTGCCTCGAACGTGGTCGTCAAGTATAGGGTGCTTTAGAGGTCTCCCTCCTGTCTAAGATCCAGTTGCCTCGAAACGGTTGCCTCGGATAAAAGGATCTAGGACATTAGGGTTACCGCTAAGGTGTCCTACTATTGCTTCGGTGACCACACTGTCCCTTAATCAAATTGACCCGAATACCTCCAACGATGGTGCTACCTACTTCTCAATAGTGGGATAACACTATCTAAAGGACTCTTACACAGCTTAATTCCTTAGAGTAGGTAGATTTCTCATAAGTACTTGCTCTCTCAAACAAACAAAAATACTTTTCACACCTCACACTTTCTAAAAGTTTTCAAACAAATTTTTCATACACTCTTGAGGACTGATACAAGAGTTACTTAGAAGTTTTTCAAACGAAACTTTTTCAAAACCCACTCACACTTGAAAAGCAAACATATTTTGAAAACATAAGAGCAAGTACCTAAGAGCCCGTGGATAACCACGGATAAAAAGGGTGCTAATACCTTCCCTTTCTATAAATCTACCTCCCGAACCAAGAAACATTCTCAAAGAAGGAATTTTGTTGTGCTTTTGTCCTTTCCATGTTGGAGAACATAAAAGACGGTGGCGACTCTTGCTTACCGCGACATTTTGCGAACCAGCTTAAAAAACAGTCAGTTATATTTCCACCGATCACAGAACTGGCGACTCTGTTGGGGAGTATAATAAGTGGGGTGTACCTTAGGAATAGTTCATCATCATGTTTTCAATTGCTTGATCTGTTTGCTTTAAAATTATGGGCCTGTTTTGGGAGTTTCATAGATCCTAACCCGGATCTGGGGGATACCTCTTAGAAAGTAGCAACAAACTTTGAGGGAACTGTGCGGGGTATACCGACACGGTTGAAACAGTTTGCTACATTGATGTGGAACTTTGGTGAGTACCGGTAACCCTTGAGTCAAGTCAAGGAGAGTACGGGGCCGCCGCGTGGTGTCGTGAAGCATCAACTGACCTTAGGAACCTTACTTGACCATCCTGGCCTCTTTAGGGTAGTGAGATAACTGACTTTGGTGCAGTCCGAAGTTGGTTGATACTCGATACTACACTCATTGAGGGTTGTTTTCTTGGAATATTTTGATCGCCAGTTCAGTTGCTAAATCAAAACAATGAACACAGAAAACAACCCAATGATATTAAGCTCCTTAGAACCCGGTTACTTTTGATAGGACAGGTTTTGAGCCCACCAACTTCAAGAGGGTAGTACCCCAAACTTCATGCTGGCCTGAACTCTAAGGGTTGTCTTGTGTGACTTGTGTGCCTTCCAACTTGACTACTTGCATGCTTGTTATCTGACACTTGAGTCTCTTGCAGGGTTTGTTTACAGTCCTTAATTGGGACTCATTACAGGGCCTACTTACATAACTCCATGCATAGCATAACATCATACCATTGCATGCATCTTGCATAAAAACTAATCTATTTCAAGGATCTCAAGGGCTTGTGATGCAGGTCATGATGAATCAAAATGTCTAGCAAGGGGCAAAGGGGATTTATTTTCCTCCAGCCAAGGTTAATGACCTGAGTCAGGGGCTATGACCCACTCGATATGGTGAGCCTTGACTCTTGAAGAAGGACTCTCAACAACATGAAGCTCCTTCAATCAAGCAACCGGATTCAAATTCTAACAATTTTCTTGTTTACACCGCGAGATCCTTGAAAGCATTGCATGCATACATACTGTTGTACCCCAATTTTTGACCTAAGATCCCATTTTTATTTTTGCATTTTTAAAGATAAGTCAAGGTCACGAAACACGGTCGGTTTTAACGTCTCACCTTCGAGCTTTGACTATGCGAAGATTGTCAAGTGTTTTGAACATTTTTAGCCTATGCATCACTAATTTCTAATCGCATACAAATGTGTATGTTCATGTTTTCTTTTGTGTCATGTGCAGAGACAGGTCTGAATCAAGAGCATCAGGTGTCGCGCCTCAATTAAGGTTTTGAGTCTCCCAAGCCAGAAGTACGGTTGATTGTGGATTCTCGAAGACTGATTCATCAAGGCACACCGTTGCACCCTTAATTTCGCCCCTAATTTTTCAGTCGCACATTCATACCATATTTTGTCATTTGGTCATGATCATTAGTAAATATCTTCATTCATCACATTTTTCATCATTAGTCGTATTTAAGTTGATCAGAAAAAGTCATTTTAAATCAAAGTTTGCATCGTCTTTCAGTTGTAAAATACCCGGCATTTTGCTTCATGCATTTTTATCTATTTACTCATTTGTTGCATTGCTCAAAATTGTTTATATGTCGATAATAAAAATATTCTGGTTTTACAGACAGACTGTTAAAAGCGATTCGACACTATACGGAAATTAGCGAGAAAATATTTCAAGTTTTCACCTTTTACCGATCATCTTATGAATCTGCGTTTCGCGTAGATTATGACGGTATGCTCGCTTTATTTTTCGGTACAGTTCGAAGTCTCGTTTTTTACCTTAAACGTCTGTTTAGTCTGATATTTTTATTATTATTTTATTTTTTATTTTTGACTTCTTGAATATTTTTTCTTTAATCTTTGTGATATGTAGATTATTTTAATGTGTTCATTTTATTTTTTCAGATAAATTTTTGTCCGTTTTTTTTATCATTTTCGGTCATTTTTGAGTCTTTATTTTTTATTCATAAAATATTCAAAAAAATCATTTTAAATTGAGTTATTTTTTTTATAATTTCAGGTTTTATTTTATTTTTGTCATTCATGGACTTTTTGGTCACAAAAAAATATTAATTAGGCTTCGCTTAATTCTTATTGGTCGATAGCATAGTTTGCGGATTGATAGAGATTGAATTCTCATTGGTCGAAAGCATGGTTTGCGGATTGATAGAGATTGGATTTATATTGAACGGCTCGGATTTATTTTGAAATCATAATATTTCTAGTTTTTTTTCTATTTAAAGGCTTCATTTTTCTTTGCAAAGGGGGGGACACAAGACACAACAAAAAAAATACACCAACAGTAACATTTGAAACCCATTTTCTATCTAACTCCCTCTAATTATCTCTTTCACTCTATCAACCCCATGCTCTTCTCTCTCATGCTCCACGCCCCTGTTCATCCATAAACCTTAACCCCCCCTTCAGTATCTTCACTCACAAAAAAAACAAAAAATCCAACAATAACAATACCATCAATATCAAACCAATTAACCACTCTCTTCTAACCACACACTCTTCCTCTCTCACTAATTCACGCACTCTCCATTGCCGCCAAGACGCCGAATGAAGTGACCGATTCTGTGAAATGATAGAAGGTTTGCTCTTTGAGTTTTGATTAGATACATGTGCCATTCTAAGTTAGCATGATTTATGATTTTGTTGAATTATTGGTTGTGCAACTTGTTTATTTACCTATTGTTGTTTTATTCCTAAAAAAAAATATATAAAAAAATATTAGTAAATCTTATAATTAATTTAGTTTAATATTAATTTAGAATTCTTTAATTAGTTTAGATTTATTTTATAACTTTAGAATTTTATTTGTTTTAGTTTAGTTTAATAACTTTAGAATTTTATTTGATTTTATTTAAGTTAACTTTAAAATTTTATTTGTTTAGTTTTAGCTTAATAACTTTAAAATTTTATATGATTTTATTTAAGTTAACTTTAGAATTTTATTTGTTTAGTTTTAGTTTAGTGACTTTAGAATTTTATTTGATTTTATTTAGTTAACTTTAGAATTTTACTTGTTTAGTTTTAGTTTAGTGACTTTAGAATTTTTATTTGATTAAAATTAGTTTAATAAATTTATAATTTTTATTTGATTTAGAATTAGTTTAATAAGTTTATAATTTTTATTTAGTTTAATAACTTTAGAGTTTTTATTTGATTTAAATTTAGTTTAGTAGTTTTAGAATTTTATTTGATTTAGATTTAGTTTAGTAACTTTGAAATTTTCATTTGTTTTAGATTTAATTTAGTGACCTTAGGATTTTAATTTAATCTAGATTTAACTTACTAAATTTTAAAGCTTTAGTTTAGTTTAGATCAAATTCAATAATACTAGATTTTTTATAACCTTAGAATTTGTAATTAGTTTAGAATTATTTTAGTAAGTAATTTTTTAATTTAGTTCGAATAACTTCTTTAGATAATTAGTTATATTCCTTTTTATTTGTATATTTCTGTCATTTCAATTTCTCGGTGCCTCTTGATCATTAATTTGTTTTTTTGTCAGATTTATTTTCTTGTGAACTTCTGAATGTTTATATTTTAATGTTCATTTTATTTTGCTTAATCCAAGGGAAAGAATTAATTTGTTGACTTCATGTCATCGAGTATCTAATACGATTGTGTGAACCCCTTCATACATTTTTAATTTTGTAAATCTTAAGTTAAATCTCCTCAAAACCTAATTTCAAACATACACTCTTTTAAACCAAAACTTCGACACTAGGTCGTCGCATCTCCAAAATCTCGTCCTTACCCATTTTTAGCCAAACGAACCATTTTTATCAAACAAACAATTTTAACCAAAAACGGATATTTCAAAAGGTTCCTGCGGAGTACCGCAGATACATTGGGTGCTAATACCTTCCCATTGTATAACCAACCCCCGAACTCTCGATCTCTTTCAAACGCATTGTATTTTTATTACTTTTAAGTATTATTTTACATTACATATTTTAGGGTTTTATTTCGCTCTTTTCCCTTTTCCCTTGGAAATAATAAAGCGCGGTGGCGACTCTTGCTTTTGCGAGTCAAGTTAACTAATAGCTTGATCTCCGATTTTCACCGCTACAGAATTGGCGACTCTGCTGGGGAAAGATTGACCTCTTGCTGGTCCATCCCTAAGTGGGTTAAGCCTAATTTGTTTTATCTATTTTATCATTATTTGATTGTTTGATTATATGTATATATTATGATTATTTGTGTGTTGATAATATTTACAAAGGACAAGTCCTATACCCGGACTAAGTTACACTTAGGAATAGGACGGGCGGTATAGTCATGTTAACTTTGAGGGAGTAATCCCGAAGAAGGAGGCATGAGATCCCCCACTCAGTGGAAGGCCCTTTTGAACGTAATATTTGTTTACCGAGTAATCGGGAAGACATTATTATTTTCGACCTGGGAGCCAGAGAAGCTGGGAACCGTAGAACCCTAACCCATCTTGGCCTTTTAGGTGTAGCGCGGAGATTATAACGGAGTAATCCGGAATTAATTGTTACGCGATGCTACGCTCGGATGAGTTTCTCTTGAGAATATTGCTGATTATTGAGTAATCAAGACGTCGGTAATATCCGAAGGAGGAATGTAGACTCCGGGAACTCTTAGAACCTTGTTCTACAGGTGTGATTAAACCGTTAGTACATACCTTGGGGGTGTTCTTTACCTTGACTCCATGCTCGTGACGTTGAACCTTTCGACTTTATTTGTGACCTTGCTTGTGGTTGTTGCATAGCCATGCATTCATGCATCCATAAAACCCTTTTCACTTGACTTTGAAGGAATTTGGAGGTCTTTCTTTGTAAACATCACAAGTTTCGTCAAGCTCAATGGATCTTGGGTGTTGATAGGGCGAAAACCCTAATCCACCAAAATGGATGATTGATCTTGATGATAACTTGATCAATGTTTGGAGCCAACTTAAAATTCATCTTCTACCTTCATACTTTGATGTTTACAACTTAATATCTTGAGTTCCTTGAAAATCAAATAAAAACTCTCTTTTGCACATCATACATCATTCTACATTTTTTGTTTCAAAGGTCTTTTTCCCGAGTCTTATTTTTCCTTTGGTCTCACCAGTATAACACTCGCGCTAAGAGAATAATGGAGAATATCAAGCAAGAGGTTTCTGAACTCCGTAGAGAGATGACTAATTTGAAAGCTGGTATGGATCACTCGACTGTTTTGGGTTGAAATTTTGGTTACTGCCCAAGTCAATCCTTCTAGGATGGAGGAACCAATGATAAAAGTCTTCACTGAAACTCTAAAATCATTCTCTCATGAGAAGGTGATGGTTAATGCGCCTAGTGACTTTCCTGACAAGGTGAATGTGGGAGTGCGTCTAGAAGAAGATGTCTGAAATGGATGGTAGCTCAGCTAATGGTGTGAAGAAGTTTGATAATGACTTTTCCAAAAAAAGAGAACCAGAGGAAGAAATAATCATCGTCAGAATCATCATGTTTCTCCTATTCATCAACATAATCAGCAAGTTCCTAATCAGAGGAAAACTCAATTTGATCCAATTCCAATCACCTATACAGAGTTGTTCCCTATCCTGATGTAGAGGAATTTGGTTCAGACCCGACCTCCACCGAAGGTTCCTGAGAATATACATTGGTACTACAAAGCTGATTTGGCTTGTACCTTTCATCAAGGTGCTCATGGGCATGACTTGGAGGGTTGCTTTGCTTTGAAGATTGAGGTTCAGAAGTTGGTCAGAAGTGGTATCTTGTCATTCAAGGACGTTTGTTTTGAAGTTCAAATCAAGCACGTGCCGAAGAGTAAACACGATTGATGGTCACTTTGAGTTTTGAAGGATGTTTTCGGTGATTCAAGTCCAGATGGAAAGCCTTCCCCGATCATTAACTTATTTCTGCTTTTTGTAGTTTTTCTTGTTTATCAAAACATTGTTTTCATGTAAGAACTTGTTTGCATCTGTATGATTATCTTAATACAATGAGTATGTTTGTCTTGAAGAAATTCATTCGTTTCACTCATATTTGTTTTCAAATTTTAAATTTCTTTTGGCATTATGATACCAACTTGTTGCCCATTCTCTTGCCTAGACAGAGATTGAGGGGAGGATGATGATCTAAAGAACACAAAATCTCTGGTTGTTTGCTTTTGGATAAAATCTTGCTGATGATGTACAGGCATTGTTTCAAATCCCTAAACACTGGAGATATAAGGAAGATAATCCCTTGCTAACCCCTTTTGAGCCTTTGAAGCAGAAGTTTCTTTTTTATACGAAAAAACCTTGAATTTTAACCTGGGGCAGGGTAGTTTTTAGTTAATCTGACTGAGTGTTCGAAATTCATAAGGAAGATGTTTTTTGAAGAGAAACTACGAGGGCTATCTTTCATGTATAATGAAGCCAGAAGATGTGGAACCACAATGTTATCCCTCATTCATCAAGAAACGAGGCAATCACAATCTTCTCAACAAGCAAATACAAGTTAATGTCACACATTTTGTTCAAAAATTCAAAAAAATCGAGAAAAAGAAAAAGCCTGCTAAGTCAAAAAACATGAAAACGTGTGACTTAGGCAAAATTAAGGCATCCCGCTGGACTATCAATTCAAAAGAATTAGTTCAGGCAAAAGTTAGGGAAAATAAAAATTGCAAAGAAAAGGACTGCAAAGAAAAGTCCTCAGCAAAGAACAAATTGGTGACTACAAACACGAAGACATGAGGGTGGTTTTTACTCCGAAAGCCTCGTCGTTTCCTTGACCGTCACAAAATCCTTTTGAGAGATGAACACTCATGTTGAATTAACTGAACATAGGATTGGAGAACATCATGGAGGGGGTGGGCACCAAATATTTTGAGCCTTAAATCCTTTTTTCTAAAACCGTGAACCAGACCACATTACAACCTTCAAAAGTCCTAATTGAAGCAAGGTTATTTTGAAAGCATACTTCAATGAGATAGTGTTCCTGACTCCTATGAATGTTCTAAATAGTTATGTTGGTATCATATGTTTTTCCTATACAAAAATAAATGGTGCTTTAACTCGCAAAATTTGTGCGATATCTTTCAAAATCTTCGAGACTTACATAACTGTTGCATTAGAATTTTCATTCTCATTGTAAACTTTTTCTAACTGCAAAACATTTGTTTGATATCAAGGAAGCTCACATAAGCACCAGTGATGAGTTTATTCTTTTAAGGCTTGAAACTATGTTGAGTAATTGGCGAATAATTTCAAGAAAAATCATATCCAGGGGCATGTCACCTGAAGACCGTAAGCACGAACATGTTGCTTCTCCCAGTTAATGCTTTCCCAACTTGTTTATCCTTTATTGGGGAAAAATTTGAAGACTTTGTTGTGCCAACGACAGTCAATCCGGGGCAATCACGTCGAGATTTGATGAATTCCTCTAAGAGTTTGAAGACACCAGAGCATGGTGGATGCCAGGTCTTTTGTAAAATCCTCTTGAGACGATTTCTCCTCATCAGCCATATAGCTCGGGGCATTTTAAGTGAAGTTATTCGCAAGAAATGTTGTGCAACATGCAACTTATCAGCAGTAAACTTGGGGCATCCAAAATTAATCCCAGGGGTAATCCAGATTTGTCAAGATATGTTTTCAGAGGGTGGTGTTCCCAATATCCCCAGCTAAGCAAGACTTCTTTCCAGCTGAAACTTTGTTTGTGTTGTCATCCTTTCAATGGATTGTTTGCAATAAAAGACTAGACTTTGGGTTTTCTACCTGAAAATATCTTCCTCTCCAGAGATATTTAAGCCTTGTAAAAGGACCTTGCTCCAATGATGGCCTGTGTTTTATCTCCAGTAATGTTCCCATCCTGTTGAGATTAGCCGAGTGTCGAGTTGTACTGTGATGTCTTATCATGTTCTGTCTATCTCCCCTGTCTGTTTTGTCAGCACATACATGGCATTCATCTATTCATTCACACTTGCATCATGCATGCACAGTTGTATTTGCTGATGTCATTGAGTTCGTATACCTTGGTTATGTCTATTCAAATAGCATATTTGATCTTTCCGAATAGAGTGTCAACTTAAGCAGAAAGTGCGCCTCTTTTCTAATTCCCCACTGAGTTAACTCTCGTGGAAGAACCTTGCTTTAGCTTTCCTTTTCCATCTCTGGATAGGATAAATCCCCATTTGAGTTATTTCCTCATTGGGTGGAGTCTTGTCTGACTGTTTTCTCTCCAGTTTATTCCTGGATTGAGTTGTCTCTCTTGTGAACGATACCCTGTGAATATCTCTAGGCTGTGAAACCTAGATGGAAAGTGCATTTATTTTGCAATGTAAATACTTGGTCTCCTCAAGAAGGATTTACTCATGGTTCCCCATTGAAGATGAACTTTATTCCCCAGCAGTGTTATCACAACCTTCTTCTGGAATATCGACATGACAACAAGCGACTGACTCTTTATTTGAGCAGTTTGATTATTTCTGATTTCTCTATGACAAATGGCGGTCTCTTCATGAGAAGTTTGTCCATCCTCGATGAAATTATTTATTCTCACCTCCAGCAATATCTTCATGATATTTTATGGGTATCTTTGAGAAAACAGCAAGCGGCAGTCTCTTCATGGACAACTTGTATGTTATTGATACCTTGAAAAAATACAACAAGCGGCGGTCTCTTCATGAGCAACTTGTATGTTATTGACCCCTTTGAAAAACAGCAAGCGGCGGTCTCTTCATGAGCAACTTGTGTGTTATTGTTCCCTTGAAAAACAGCAAGCGGCAGTCTCTTCATGAGGCAACTTGTGGATACTCTTGACAAACAGCAAGCGGCGGTCTCTTCATGAGCAACTTGTGTGTTATTTTTCTCTTGAAAAACATCAAGCGGCGGTCTCTTCATGAGCAACTTGTATGTTATTGATACCTTGAAAGAAACAGCAAGCGGCAGTCTCTTCATGAGCAGCTTGTATGTTATCAACACTTTTTTTTGAAAACGGCAAGTGGCAGCTTCTTCATGAGCAGCTTGTACGTTAGTATTTTTGGAAGACGGCAAGTGGCAGCTTATCTATTTGAGCAACTTGTGTGTTATTGTTCCCTTGAAGACAACAAGTGGCAGCTTCTTCATGAGCAGCTTGTGGGTTATTAGCAACAAGTGGCAGACTCTTCATGAGCAGCTTGTGTGCTTCGATATATTTTTTGAAAACGGCGAGTGGCAGCTTCTTCATGAGCAGCTTGTGGGTTATAAACAGCAAGCGGCGGCCTCTTCATGAGACAACTTGTGTGTTATTGGTAATTTTGAAAAGAAAACAGCAAGCGGCAGACTCTTCATGAGCAACTTGTGTGTTATTGGTAATTTTGGAAAGAAAACAACAAGCGGCAGTCTCTTCATGGACAACTTGTATGTTATCAACACTTTTAAAAACAGCAAGCAGCAGTCTCTTCATGAGCAGCTTGTATGTTATCAACACTTTTTTTTGAAAACGGCAAGTGGCAGCTTCTTCATGAGCAGCTTGTACGTTAGTATTTTTGGAAGACGGCAAGTGGCAGCTTATCTATTTGAGCAACTTGTGTGTTATTGTTCCCTTGAAGACAACAAGTGGCAGCTTCTTCATGAGCAGCTTGTGGGTTATTAGCAATAAGTGGCAGACTCTTCATGAGCAGCTTGTGTGCTTCGATATATTTTTTGAAAACGGCGAGTGGCAGCTTCTTTATGAGCAGCTTGTGGGTTATTGGCAACAAGTGACGGACTCCTCATGAGCAGCTTGTGTGCTTTAATATTCTTTGAAGACAGCAAGTGGCAGCTCTTCATGAGCAACTTGTGGGTTATAAACAGCAAGCGGCGGCCTCTTCATGAGCAACTTGTGTGTTATTGTTATCTTAGAGAAAATGGCAAGTAGCAGCTTCTTCATGAGCAGCTTGTATATTATTGACACCTTTGAAAGGAAGCAAGTGGCGGCCTCTTTATCTGAGCAGCTTGTGTATCCCCAACAATAATGTCTACTCAGCAAATGGCATCCCTTTCGGAAAAGTCCCGTGGGGAAGTTTGTTATTTTACCCTTTTCAAGTGATATCTTGGTTAGAGCAGAAATGTGTTACCGTTCTTGGTAAAATTCAGAAATCAGAGATGTTTATCTCCAGCCACAGTGCTGATGTCAATCATTTTGTTTTCCAGTCACAGTACTGATGTCAATCATTTGCTTTTCCAGTTACAGTACTGATGTAAATCATTTGCTTTTCCAGTTACAGTACTGATGTAAATCATTACCTTTTCCAGTCTCAATACTGATGTAAATCATTCAAGAGTCTCTCATTTGAAGTCTATGACTTTGTTTCCCCAATGGTGTTATAATCTGTTCCCCTGTAGGATTACTATAATATGCTTGGTTTCTCCAGCATAGTTTGTCTCATATGGCGTCATTCCCCATAAAATTCAGAGCATTACATTCATATCATATCGTAAACATAATCGCGGTATCTTAAGGCCAAAAATTGTGTATTCTATATTTAAGTCCCTTCAATCTCGTCGAAATGAAGATCCCAATCTTCATATCTCCAGATAGAAGAAACTTAAATAGGGGCAGCTGTTGTACCCCAATTTTTGACCTAAGATCCCATTTTTATTTTTGCATTTTTAAAGATAAGTCAAGGTCACGAAACACGGTCGGTTTTAACGTCTCACCTTCGAGCTTTGACTATGCGAAGATTGTCAAGTGTTTTGAACATTTTTAGCCTATGCATCACTAATTTCTAATCGCATACAAATGTGTATGTTCATGTTTTCTTTTGTGTCATGTGCAGAGACAGGTCTGAATCAAGAGCATCAGGTGTCGCGCCTCAATTAAGGTTTTGAGTCTCCCAAGCCAGAAGTACGGTTGATTGTGGATTCTCGAAGACTGATTCATCAAGGCACACCGTTGCACCCTTAATTTCGCCCCTAATTTTTCAGTCGCACATTCATACCATATTTTGTCATTTGGTCATGATCATTAGTAAATATCTTCATTCATCACATTTTTCATCATTAGTCGTATTTAAGTTGATCAGAAAAAGTCATTTTAAATCAAAGTTTGCATCGTCTTTCAGTTGTAAAATACCCGGCATTTTGCTTCATGCATTTTTATCTATTTACTCATTTGTTGCATTGCTCAAAATTGTTTATATGTCGATAATAAAAATATTCTGGTTTTACAGACAGACTGTTAAAAGCGATTCGACACTATACGGAAATTAGCGAGAAAATATTTCAAGTTTTCACCTTTTACCGATCATCTTATGAATCTGCGTTTCGCGTAGATTATGACGGTATGCTCGCTTTATTTTTCGGTACAGTTCGAAGTCTCGTTTTTTACCTTAAACGTCTGTTTAGTCTGATATTTTTATTATTATTTTATTTTTTATTTTTGACTTCTTGAATATTTTTTCTTTAATCTTTGTGATATGTAGATTATTTTAATGTGTTCATTTTATTTTTTCGGATAAATTTTTGTCCGTTTTTTTTATCATTTTCGGTCATTTTTGAGTCTTTATTTTTTATTCATAAAATATTCAAAAAAATCATTTTAAATTGAGTTATTTTTTTTATAATTTCAGGTTTTATTTTATTTTTGTCATTCATGGACTTTTTGGTCACAAAAAAATATTAATTAGGCTTCGCTTAATTCTTATTGGTCGATAGCATAGTTTGCGGATTGATAGAGATTGAATTCTCATTGGTCGAAAGCATGGTTTGCGGATTGATAGAGATTGGATTTATATTGAACGGCTCGGATTTATTTTGAAATCATAATATTTCTAGTTTTTTTTCTATTTAAAGGCTTCATTTTTCTTTGCAAAGGGGGGGACACAAGACACAACAAAAAAAATACACCAACAGTAACATTTGAAACCCATTTTCTATCTAACTCCCTCTAATTATCTCTTTCACTCTATCAACCCCATGCTCTTCTCTCTCATGCTCCACGCCCCTGTTCATCCATAAACCTTAACCCCCCCTTCAGTATCTTCACTCACAAAAAAAACAAAAAATCCAACAATAACAATACCATCAATATCAAACCAATTAACCACTCTCTTCTAACCACACACTCTTCCTCTCTCACTAATTCACGCACTCTCCATTGCCGCCAAGACGCCGAATGAAGTGACCGATTCTGTGAAATGATAGAAGGTTTGCTCTTTGAGTTTTGATTAGATACATGTGCCATTCTAAGTTAGCATGATTTATGATTTTGTTGAATTATTGGTTGTGCAACTTGTTTATTTACCTATTGTTGTTTTATTCCTAAAAAAAAATATATAAAAAAATATTAGTAAATCTTATAATTAATTTAGTTTAATATTAATTTAGAATTCTTTAATTAGTTTAGATTTATTTTATAACTTTAGAATTTTATTTGTTTTAGTTTAGTTTAATAACTTTAGAATTTTATTTGATTTTATTTAAGTTAACTTTAAAATTTTATTTGTTTAGTTTTAGCTTAATAACTTTAAAATTTTATATGATTTTATTTAAGTTAACTTTAGAATTTTATTTGTTTAGTTTTAGTTTAGTGACTTTAGAATTTTATTTGATTTTATTTAGTTAACTTTAGAATTTTACTTGTTTAGTTTTAGTTTAGTGACTTTAGAATTTTTATTTGATTAAAATTAGTTTAATAAATTTATAATTTTTATTTGATTTAGAATTAGTTTAATAAGTTTATAATTTTTATTTAGTTTAATAACTTTAGAGTTTTTATTTGATTTAAATTTAGTTTAGTAGTTTTAGAATTTTATTTGATTTAGATTTAGTTTAGTAACTTTGAAATTTTCATTTGTTTTAGATTTAATTTAGTGACCTTAGGATTTTAATTTAATCTAGATTTAACTTACTAAATTTTAAAGCTTTAGTTTAGTTTAGATCAAATTCAATAATACTAGATTTTTTATAACCTTAGAATTTGTAATTAGTTTAGAATTATTTTAGTAAGTAATTTTTTAATTTAGTTCTAATAACTTCTTTAGATAATTAGTTATATTCCTTTTTATTTGTATATTTCTGTCATTTCAATTTCTCGGTGCCTCTTGATCATTAATTTGTTTTTTTGTCAGATTTATTTTCTTGTGAACTTCTGAATGTTTATATTTTAATGTTCATTTTATTTTGCTTAATCCAAGGGAAAGAATTAATTTGTTGACTTCATGTCATCGAGTATCTAATACGATTGTGTGAACCCCTTCATACATTTTTAATTTTGTAAATCTTAAGTTAAATCTCCTCAAAACCTAATTTCAAACATACACTCTTTTAAACCAAAACTTCGACACTAGGTCGTCGCATCTCCAAAATCTCGTCCTTACCCATTTTTAGCCAAACGAACCATTTTTATCAAACAAACAATTTTAACCAAAAACGGATATTTCAAAAGGTTCCTGCGGAGTACCGCAGATACATTGGGTGCTAATACCTTCCCATTGTATAACCAACCCCCGAACTCTCGATCTCTTTCAAACGCATTGTATTTTTATTACTTTTAAGTATTATTTTACATTACATATTTTAGGGTTTTATTTCGCTCTTTTCCCTTTTCCCTTGGAAATAATAAAGCGCGGTGGCGACTCTTGCTTTTGCGAGTCAAGTTAACTAATAGCTTGATCTCCGATTTTCACCGCTACACATACATATCATTGCATTGCAGGTACCCTTTTGACAGGTCATATACCTTCTTCGCTGTTTATTTCAGCAATGGCTTCCTAACAAGACAATCAGGATCTTTATGCTCAAGAGACTCGGTTCAAGGCAATCCTCCTAAACCTATCCAAGGGACAGGAAGAACTGAGAACACTCCTCATGGGGACTTTGGTCAGGAACAGTCCTGAAGACGATAGGGACGAACGACTGAAACGTTTACAAGCTGAGGTGGATACAATGAGAACCCAGATGCTGGGGCAAATGGCTCTTGTCCAAGACTTATCTCAAAAACAAGGAGAGCTCAGGGTTCTCGTCAACCAACTGCTTCGGGATAACCAACTGGGGCAAACATCTAAGGTTGAAGAGCAAGCCATCATTCAACCACCTGTGGGGCAAGAAGACCCGGGAAAAGCTCCTCAGTTTGCTTCAGGGTCACAAGCCCAGCATCAACCTCACCAGCGTCAACAGGGTAATCAGCGTAAGCGAAATACGTCTGGAAGACATTTCTCGGATACTGGTATACCATCATCACTGATACTGAGACGCTTGTTGGAGGTCAAGCTGATTACTTTAAAGGATCTTCCTAAGACTCTCAACATAACCTCTCTAAAATACAATCCTGATGAAAGGTGTGCCTACCATTCTGACAGCCATGGACATGACACTGACGACTGTTGGAGCCTGAAGAACAAGATTCAAGACTTGATCGACGGAAGGGTGCTAAAGTTCATGTCGGGTGGTAAAATGAACATCTTCTGCTGAGAATCTTCCATCTGAGATGACTAGTTCAAACTAAGAAACTTTTGTTCATTCGAACGTTCAAGTTGTATTTTTCTTTGATTGTTTAAACATTTTATTCATATCAAACGTTGTTATTTCATTAATGCATTACACATGTCTGTTTTGAAGTAATTATTTCGTATTCACTATATTGCAAATTGCTTTCATATTTTTGTGTGATGATCAACGCTCGGTTAATAATTCTAGCCCTCTTGAGGGAGGATGACGAAAACGATACCACGATCCTTACAGTATGCTTTTGAACAGACCCCGCTGATGAGGTACAGGCATTGTTTCAATTCCTAAACACTGGAGTTATAAGGAAGATAATCCCTCGTCGACCCCTTCGAGCCGAAGAAGTAGGAGTTTTTCTTTTCAAAATTGAAACCCTTAATCATAATCTGGGGCAGGGTAGTTCTCTCAGTTTGATCCAGGTGCACAACGAGTGGAACCAAGGAAGTCCTTACAAAATCAAAGACAATGATGGTTCCGAATAATCATAAAGACAGGCAGTCGTTATCTCTCAAAATCAAAAGCCCAATAAGTCAAAACCTATGAAGGAGACTTACAAAACTGGGGCATCCCGCTGACTGTGATCATGAAAGAAACAGTTCAGGCAAAAAACAGGGATAACGAAATCAAGAAAAGAAAGAGGTCCTACAAACCCTCAACAAAAAAAAGGAATGACTGCCTATTCCAAATGAACTGTCAATACCCGAACCATCACTGGTATATCAGGACAAAGACTCAAACAAGGTCTAACGCACGATCATCTGAGTTTAGGTTTGAAGAACATCACGAAGAATGGGTGGGTACAAATAAAATTTGAGCCTTTATCCTTTGTTTCTTAAACTGTGAACCAGGCCATGTTATAACCCTCAAAAGTCCTAGCTGAAGCATGGGTTAATTCGAAAGCATACTGTTACAAAGGTATCCTGACTCCTTAAGGTTTGCTATAAAATACTGAGTTGACATCACGTTTTACAAAATTCATTGGTTTTACTGAAAAAACACATTTTCAAAAACTTCAAGACAGACATGAGCTTTGCATTTTAATATAACATTGCTTGCATATGACTATTTGTTTGAACAACATAGAAGTTCGCACGACGAATGTCTAGTGAACAAAAGCACTTCCAATCCAGGGGAACGGCATGATCATGGTCCGTCATCTGGGGCAGTCCAGTCAAGATTCAGAGAATCTCTCAACAATGCCAAGAAGCCAGGGGCAACCCTCTATCTGAGACACTTGGGGCATTGGGCATGGATTTCAGCAACGAATCTTGCACGATCAAACATCTTCTGGTAGCATGGCAATACAACAACAGGGGCACCTTCCTACATCTTGAGAGCGTGGATATAGTCAAAAAATACGCGCAATCAAAGACCCGCTAGGTTGACTGGCCTAGGCAAAAATAAGGGCTTCCCGGCGAACCAAAAGGGTTCGGGCAAAAGTAAGGGATGAAATGAAAAAAATCTGTACACCCGGCAAGTCGAAAACCTGAAAAGGCGGCTTGGGCAAAAAAGGGTATCCCGGTGGACTGAAAACCCGAAAGGGCGGTCCAGGAAAAAGTTAGGGATCAAAGCGTACGACTATGTCCCGACATCTCGTCACTTGCCTACCAGAAGAAGATTTGTCAATCGGCAGTCATCAAGCACCTCCACAAGTATCTTCTCCCATAGAAACAGGGGCAATAAGAATTGTCTGAACGATCTAGTTGCTCTGTCCACCAAAGTACCAGGGTATGTTCAGCTGAAGAACCTGACCAAGTTACCTCCACTCCCCTCAGAGTAAGACCAGAATCAACAATACTCTCCCTGAGCAGAGTTTGGTCTCCCATCAACCCTGAAAAGGCACCGTATCTCCAGCAAGTCAATGGCACTCTCCCCAAGCAGAGTCAGCCTACTGCCAGCCTTAAGGAAGTTGGATATCCCCAGAAAATCTCAATATTCTCCAGCAGTATGCAGATGTTCCTAAGCAAGCACCCCCGGCCATCTTAATATAAGATTATTCCCCGGCGGAATACCAGACACCCCAGTGGAGCCATTCCCCAGTACAGTTCAAAAGTCTCCCCGGGAGAGTTGAATCAATCTCCCCAGTAGATTCTAGAAGCTTATCCCCAGTAGATTCTGGAAGCTTATCCCCTACAGAGTACGAACGCATCTCCACGACTTCTATTCAGAAGGTTATTACCCACCAGGGCTTATAACTGGGTTATCCTCAGCTAATTACCACGGAAAGGTCGTCCTCGGTGAAGCTCTTCCTATCCCCCAGCGGAGTTCATCAAATCCTCCAACATAACTTATCAATGGAATCTCCAGCGGAGTTCTCATCAAAATCTCAACGAAGTATCTCTTCCTACAGAGTGACTCCCCGCAGAGTAATATCTTCACCAGGATTATTCCCCAACGGAGTCGTCTTCTCCTACAGGTTTATTCTTGCAACCATCATCCCCAGCGGAATGAAGAACTCTACTCTTCAACATCAGCCCAGGATTCAAACTCCCGGCATTCGTCAAGGATTTATTTTCCCAGACGAGAATACATTCATAAACATCACATCTTCATACATTATAGCATGCATACGCATCATATAACACAAATCTCATTTATTTTTGAGAAACATCTTAAAATCATGCAATTCATGCATCATGACATTGCATGCGACTAATACTTTGTCTTTTCAGGAAAAAGTCAATCAAAAGATGATTACCATCTACCTTTACAGTTCCAGATCAACACCGGTAACAAGCCTGGAAAATTCTGTGGACGACTGATCATGGGTTAATATCCGAAACCAAACAGGACAATTATCTACTTGATCATCCTCGGGCAACCCTAAACCGGTTCCTTTTCTTTCAGAAGAAGTCTTACACAGGCTCATCAACAGGCAACCCTACACCGGTTCCTCCTCAACCTCAGATGTAGTTTTACACGAACTCATCATCAGGCAACCCTACACCGGTTCCCTCTCAATTTTCAAGACGAAGTCTTACACGGACTTATCATCAAAGTAACCCTACACCGGTTCCTTTTCTTTCAGAAGAAGTCTTACACGGACTTATCCTGCAGTAACCTTACCCCGGTTCCTCCAGAAGTCTTACACGGACTTATCTCAAGATGACCTTACCCCGGTTCATCCAGAAGTTTTACACGAACTTATCCTGCAGTAACCTTACCCCGGTTCCTCCAGAAGTCTTACACGGACTTATCCCGAAGTAACCTTACCCCGGTTCCTCCAGAAGTCTTACACGGACTTATCCCGAAGTAACCTTACCCTGGTTCCTCCAGAAGTTTTACACGAACTTACCACAAAGAAACCCCACACAGGTTCTCTCTTTCCAAAGATGAAGTTTCACACGGACTCATCATCAGTAAACCCTACACAGGTTCTCTCTCTCCAGACGCAGTTTTACACGGACTCGTCATCAGAAACCCTACCCAGGTTTTACGTCTTCCAGGATGCAGTTTTACACGGGCTCATCATCAAAGTAACCCCACACAGGTTCCCTTCTCAAACTCCAGACGTAGTTTTACACGGACTCGTCATCAGTAAACCCTACACAGGTTTCCTTCTCAGCTCTAGATGCGGTTTTACACGGACTCATCATCGGCCAACCCTACACATGTTTCCTTCTTTCCAAGATGCGGTTTTACACAAGCTCATCATCAGACAACCCTACCCAGGTTCCCTCTTTCAACTTACAAAAATTACAATTCAACAGACAATCTCCAGATGGAATCTATAAGCCCATCCACCTACCAACAGTCTCCAAATGGCATCTATAGCCCATTCCCGACAAGGTTCTGTCACATATCCGGATGGCATCCTTAAGCCCATCTCCACCATTATCCATCACACTTCCAAATGGCATCTATAAGCCCATTCCCGACCAAGGTCTGTCACATCTCCAGATGGCATCTATAAGCCCATCCTCCTATCCAACATCTCTCCAAATGGCATCTGTAAGCCCATTCCCGCTATCACAATGCTGATACTCCACTATGTGAGTGCAAATTTCTGGGCACTCTAGTGTCCAATCATCTTCCACCTTCGGATCACGAAAGGCACGCTAGCCAATCTACATCCTCAGGTATAAGAAGATTGAATAGGGCCAACTGTTGTACCCCAAAATTTTCCCTCCCATATTCTTCAAAGTTTATCAAGTATCATCTCAATTTGCTCAAAGTTGCTCAAGGGTTGCACAGTTCAAACACCCTCCTAACCCAGTCAAATTAGGGTTTTGGTTCTTGCAAGGAAGTTGAGGTTTTCAAGGGCTCAATCAAGTCACATATGCCTATACACATTGTCAAGCATCCACATACCAAGTTTCAAGGCTCACAAGGTCAAGTTGCACAGTCAAAAACCCTAATTGCTTCACAATCAACTGTAGGGGCAAAATGGTCATTTGGCAGTCAAAAGTCAAAATTTTTGGTCAACATCTTATTTTGAATCCACAATCATCATTTGATCAATCCTTGATCATGATTCCACAAGAATGGCTCAAAAATCATCAAGATACAAAAGTTTCTATTTTTGGACAGTTGAAAAGTCAACTGTAACTTGACCAAGGCATAACTTTTTCATGGTTCATCAGAAAAATCCCATCCAATGCTCATTTTGAATGGGATTAAATTTCCTACAACTCATCTTCACATTCCAAGTCCAAGAAATGCCCCCACAAAAAGTTATCAATTTCAACATTATAGGTCATTTTCAAAAGTCAACAAAAAGGCATTTTAAGTCAAAGACCATAACTTGATATTGGTAACTAGAAATGACATGGGACCAAAGGCATTGGTTAGAGGACTTCAAGACCTTTCCAAAATGTCCACTAACATGTTCATATGATCAAAATTGAGCAAGATATGCATTGGAGAAGTTGGGAAATTTTTGTGAAATGGCAAAAGTCAACTATCCTTGAAACTTCAATTTTTGACAAAAGGGCCCACTTTTTTCCACTTGATTCAGCCTTGTCATGCCACCCACGTGTCCCATGATCAATATCAAGACCAAATAATTATTTTTCTATTTTTATTTAATTTTTATGGATTTAATTCATTTTAATCCATAATAATTCAAGTAAATCTAAAAAAATTAATTAAATGGTATCTTATGGTTTGAATAGCCTTCATGAAGCATTTGAAACCTACCAATTTTGTGCTAAGCTCATTTAGGCATGAAAATTCAAATTTTGAACAAGCTTTGAAAGGCCTTTAATGGTGGTTAAGACAAAATCCAAAGCTTAATTGCAATGGTTAAAGGCTCCTAAATGTGACTTATTCTCACTCATTACTACATATGCAAGCCTTGCAAGCCTCATTCACAACCTAGAACATTACACAAACGGCCAGAGCAAAATCCAAAAAGTGTAAAAAAAAAGTGTGAGATTAAAAGGAGTATTGCAAGCATTTTCAGGCCAAAAGGAGAACGTGACTCTCTTCTTTACCATCCCCTGAAGCTAAAGCAACCCTTGCCACGTCCTAAGATCCATCATACCGCGCTGTAAGTTCTTCCCAGGTCCCCCAAAATTCCATATCATTTTTTCTTATGTGTTCGTGTGCAGGATGCCCAGTGCGTTTCACCATGAACCTTCAGCGTTACACATGCCAAGTGGCCATGATCATCAATCTGAGGGCCAAAAAGTGATGAACACTATATTCTCCAGTCAACGTGCTCCAGGCAATCTCCAAAAGTCAACAAGGATGGTTAATGGGCCAGCAATTTCCAGGCTTCACACCTCCATTGGGCCATCAACACCCCCATTGGTTTCTATTTCTTTTTTTTTTCTATTTTCCTTTTCTTTTTATTTTCCTTTTTTAATTATTATCATTATTGTTAATTAATCTAACAAACTAATTTTTTCCAATAAAATTCAAAAAAAACCAAAAAATGTAAATACTTTATTAATTTCATTTAGGTAATTATTTTGTAAATAAATACTAATAAATTGAATTAGTTTTAATTAGGCAACTTTAACCTTTTTTCTTAATAACTAAAATAAATTTAGAATTAGGTTTTTATTAACTTTTAATTTTAATTCCTTTTATTTTATTTCATAAAAAACATAAAAATACAAAAACATTTTTCTTTTAATAAATTAATTAATTAGTTATTAATTTTAATTTCATTTAATCACCAAAAAAGGACAAAAAAATCAATTATTTTCTTAAAAGGGTCAAAACCCTTAGGACGTTCCCGATTTAATTTTCTCGCACGCATTTATTTATTTTGTTTGTTTATGTAACTGTCTCCAGATATGTAATAGTTAAATAGGAATTTTACCGCTTTATTTACTATTTCTCGCACTTTATTTCCAAACGGGTTTTGTTTTTTGGCGATGTATAGACCCGCGCCTTGTAATAGTTAGATTTACATTTCCGCAATTTATTTTCCGCACTCCTAACTTCTAATATGCCTGCAAGAATGTATGTAAAATAAAATCAATCCGTAGCTCACAAATAACATGTACAAGATAACCTTAACTGGAAAAAACAATACACATGCACATGTCACTCTTAGGGTACGCCTCACTGGTTGCCTCGAACGTGGTCATCAAGTATAGGGTACTTTAGAGGTCGACCTCCTGTCTAAGATCCAGATTCCTCGAAACGGTTGCCTTGGATAAAAGGATCTAGGACATTAGGGTTACCGCTAAGGTGTCCTACTATTGCTTCGGTGACCACACTGTCCCTTAATCGAATTGACCCGAATACCTCCAACGATGGTGCTACCTACTTCTCAATAGTGGGATAGCACTATCTAAAGGACTCTTACACAGCCTAATTCCTTAGAGTAGGTAGATTTCTCATAGGTACTTGCTCTCTCAAACAAACAAAAATACTTTTCACACCTCACACTTTCTAAAAGTTTTCAAACAAATTTTTCATACACTCTTGAGGACTGATACAAGAGTTACTTAGAAATTTTTCAAACGAACCTTTTTCAAAACCCACTCACACTTGAAAAGCAAACATATTTTTAAAACATAAGAGCAAGTACCTAAGAGCCCGTGGATAACAACGGATAGAAAGGGTGCTAATACCTTCCCTTTCTATAAATCTACCTCCCGAACCGAGAAACATTCTCAAAGAAGGAATTTTGCTATGCTTTTGTCCTTTCCATGTTGGAGAACATAAAAGACGGTGGCGACTCTTGCTTACCGCGACATTTCGTGAACCAACTTAAAAAACAGTCAGTTCTATTTCCACCGATCACACCATATAAGTCCAACAAGACGATACCGTGGAATTATGGAGAAGAGATTCTCTACCACGGTGTTAAGCATATTGAATAAGTCGAAGAGAACTCCGATGAAGAAACTCCTGACGTAGGAAATATTGCAGGGACAAGTAAGATCACTCATAGCGGAAGAATCTTTTCTCCGGAGATTGCTCCTCCAAGGGCAATTTTCGGACCCTCAAGTGCTCCTGTACCAGTCAAGATATATGTGCGAAGTCCAGTGATTGAAGAAATTGTTATTCCTGAAGTTGTACCCTCTTCCAATACTGGTGATAAAGGTAAGGGGATCCAAGAAGCGCCCGTCAGGACGAGGGCTCAACCTTTGGTCATCCCCGAGACCACCTAAAAGGAAATGGAGGAAATTTTAAAGATAATTAAGAAAAACGACTATGATGTCTTAGACCAACTGGGGCAAACCCCTTCAAAAATCTCCATGCTGGCCTTATTGCTCTGTTCCGAGGGTCATGCCAAAGCCTTGATCAAATTCTTGAAGACGGCGCACGTGCCTCAAGAAACTTCTGCGGATCAGTTTCAAGAGTGTGTAGCTAGCCTTACAGCCGACAATGGTCTTGGCTTCTCTGATTCCAATCTAACGTCTAAGGGAAGAAAGCATAATGATGCGTGCATGTCTCGGTGGAGTGCAGAGGAACCACACTTGCTCACGTTCTGGTTGATACCGGGTCGTCTTTAAATGTCCTACCAAAGAAAGCATTGGACAGATTAGACTATGAGGGTTTGACCCTAAAGCCCAGTAATATCATTGTTAGAGCCTTCGACGGTTCTAAGAGGATGGTCCACGGAGAGGTGGACATCCCAATTAAGGTGGGAACGGAAATTTTCAACTCTACATTTTATGTGATGGACATCCGTCCTTCATATTCATGCTTGTTGGGAAGGCCATGGATCCACAACGCTGGGGTAGTCACTTCTTCTCTACACCAAATGCTAAAATATCCAGTCCAGGGGAAAATCATAACGGTTCATGGTGATGAGGAGTATATGATAAGCCACCTTAACTCTTTCCGCTACGTAGAGTTAGATGGTGAATTCATAGAAACACCTTTCAAACACTTTGAAGAGGTTTCTCCTGAAGTTGCGACAGCTAAGACAATGACTTCTGTACCCATCATTACCAAGCCTGTGTCCCGGATGTCATCCCTTAAAGATGCGAAGGCTTTGATCGAGGAAGGAGGAAGTACAGTATGGGGTCAGCTACAAGATTTTCCTTTCAAAATAGATAAGTTCGGTTTGGGTTTCACTGCTGCTGGTCAGAAGGCTGTGCGTGGCTCCCGGGCTGGAGCACCACCATTAAAGATCACTCATCACAAAGTTCATGCTTTGGAAGATGTTGAAGATGAGAGCAATTTTGAAGATTGGATTTTCCCGACCGTTGAAGGAGGACTGAACAACTGGGAGGCAAAAGACTTCGTTCCCATTACTTTCATCAATCAGTAATTTATCTTTCGAACATTTCGGTTGGTCTGTAATAATTATTAAACAATTCGTACACTCTTTTTGCCTTGTGCCTTACCCGGGGCATATAGTTCCATTTGTAAGGGTTTTTTATTCTTCATTTTCATATGCCATTTTTAATGAATCATGGACGTTTTCATATATAAAATTTTGTGTTTATTTCCTTTCTTTTTACATTTTATTTTGTTTAAAGGTGGCTATCCCTTACACACACCCACACTTACAAAATGCAGGTACCCATCCACTCCGGATTCCATGGGTAACAATTCTGCTATGGCCTTCAGTGACTCTGAATATCTGGTCAATAATGCTGAATACGAAGGTGATGAAGACTGTGAAGTGCCTGGAGAGTTGGCTAGACTTCTACAATAGGAAGAAAGGGCTATTCTTCCCCATGAAGAGCTGTTAGAGACTATCAACTTGGGTACTGCCGAAGATAAAAGAGAGGTTAAAGTGGGTACCAACCTGAAGCCAAATGTCAAAGAGTGCTTAGTTCAGCTATTGAATGAATATGTTGAGATTTTCGCCTGGTCCTATGAATACATGCCGGGACTCGATACAAATATTGTGGTTCACCGTCTCCCTACAAGAGAAGACCGTCCACCAATTAAATAGAAAGTCCGCCGAATGAGGCCCGATATGTCTGAAAAGATCAAAGTAGAAGTGATGAAGCAATTCAATGTCGGGTTTCTTGCTGTTACTTCCTATCCACAATGGGTTGCTAACATTGTGCCTGTGCCTAAGAAGGACAGAAAAGTCATAATGTGTGTGGAATACAGAGACTTAAACAGGGCTAGTCCTAAAGATGACTTTCCACTACCGCACATTGACATCTTGGTCGACAATACAGCTCAACATAAGGTATTTTCTTTCATGGATGGATTTTCAGGGTATAACCAGATCAAAATGGCCCCCGAAGACATGGAAAAGACTACTTTTGTTATGCAGTGGGGTACCTTCTGCTATAAAGTGATGCCATTCGGACTGAAGAATGTCGGGGCAACCTATCAGCGAGCCATGGTAGCTTTGTTTCATGACATGATACATCATGAGATCGAAGTCTATGTAGCCGACATGATAGCCCGTTCACAGGCAGAAGAAGAACACCTCGACCATCTGCAAAAGCTGTTTGTCAGGTTGAAGGAGTATAAGCTCAGACTGAACCCTAGCAAGTGCACTTTCGGAGTCAGGTCCGGTAAACTTTTGGGATTCATCGTCAGCAACAAAGGCATCGAGGTTGATCCTACAAAAGTCAAAGCCATATAAGAAATGTCTGCCCCTCGCACTGAAAAGGAGGTAAGAGGTTTCTTAGGACGCCTAAACTATATTGCAAGGTTCATTTCTCACTTAACATCTACCTGTGAGCCAATCTTCAAGCTGTTGAAGAAAGATCAGGTGGTTGAATGGAATGAGGATTGTCAAGTTGCTTTTGATAAAATCAAGGAGTATTTGTTGGAACCTCCTATCTTGATGCCACTCGTCGAAGGAAGGCCGCTAATCATGTATCTGACTGTTTTGGATAACTCAATGGGGTGCGTACTGGGCCAACATGACGAGTTTGGTCGAAAAGAGCATGTCATTTATTACCTTAGCAAAAAGTTTACCGACTGTGAAACTCGCAACTCACTGCTCGAGAAAACTTGATGCGCTTTGGTATGGGCTGCTCGCCGGCTAAGGCAGTATATGTTGACATATACCACTCTGTTGATTTCTAAGATGGATCCAATCAAGTACATCTTCGAAAAGCCCGCTTTATCTGGAAGAATTGCTAGATGGCAAATGATCCCGACTGAGTATGATATCCAGTACACGACCCAAAAATCTATAAAGGGGAGTGTACTAGCTGACCATCTAGCTCATCAAGCTGTCGAAGATTACCAATCCATGAAGTTCGACTTCCCTGATGAGGACATTATGACATTGGACAACATTGAAGGTAACAGACCGTATGACAGACCGGAACAAGGATCCCGATGGAACCTGTACTTTTATGCTGCTTCAAATGCACTTGGAAACGGTATCGGCGCAGTACTTATCTCTCCAGAAGGTTGTCATGCACCTTTCACCGCTAGACTCTGCTTCAGCTGCACCAACAACATGGCCGCGTATGAAGCTTGTATCTTTGGTCTCAAGGCTGCTATTGACTTGGGAATCAAATCTTTGATTGTATTTGGGGACTCGTCTTTGGTTATCATTCAAATCAAAGGAGAGTGGGATACTAAGCACCCTAACCTCATCCCTTACAAAGAACATGTCTTGACGTTGTTACCACATTTCGAGCAGATTACCTTCGAGCACTTCCCACGAGAAGAGAATCAGTTGGCAGATGCGCTAGCTACAATGTCATCCATGTTTAAACTTAATTGGGATAATGAGGCACCTCAAATTACCATCGAACGAATGAACGAACCTGCACATTGTCACGAGATTAATACCGAGGATGTAGTGGACCGACCCTGGTTTCATGACGTCAAGAGGTATCTCGAAGCACAAGAATATCCTGAAGGAGCTTCAGTCAATGACAAAAAGTTCTTAAGGAGATTTGCTGCCAAGTTCTTCCTGAGCAATGGTATCTTATACAAGCACAACCATGATTGCGTTCTGCTTCATTGTGTAGACAAGGTTGAAGCTGAGCAGATCATGAATGAACTACATAGTGGCACATTTTGCACCCACTTGAGCGGACATATGATGGCTAAGCAGATTCTACGGGAAGACTACTACTGGTCTACCATGGAAGCTGACTGTCATCAATATTCCCGGACTTGTCACAAATGCCAAATATATGCGGACAAGGTACATATTCCTCCAGTTCCTCTCAATGTCCTAACAGCTCCTTGGCCATTCGCATTGTGGGGTATCGACATGATTGGAGAAATCAAACCTACGACATCCAATGGACATCGCTTCATCCTGGTGGCTATTGATTACTTTACCAAGTGGGTCGAAGCAGCTTCCTTCGCCTCCGTTACAAAGAATGTGGTTGCCCGCTTCATCAAGCAAAACCTCATATGCCGGTATGGTATCCCCGACAGGATCATCACGGACAACGGTTTAAACCTGAACAACACTATGATCACCGCTCTGTGCGAGCAGTTAAAGATTCAACATCACAATTCATCTCCCTACCAACCAAAGATGAACGGTGTTGTCGAAGCTGCAAACAAAAATATCAAGAAGATCATTCAAAAGATGACAGTTACCTACAAGGACTGGCATGAGATGTTACTGTTTGCTCTGCACGGATACCGTACCACGGAACGCACTTTAACTAGGGCAACACCTTTTTCTTTGGTACACGGCATGGAGGCTGTTTTACCCATCGAGGTTCAGATTCCCTCGAGAATCATGAAAGATGATAGTTTGAGTGAAGACGATTGGATTCAAACCCAGCTTGATCAACACAACTTGATTGATGAAAAGCGACTTACTGCTGTTTGCCATGGTCAGGCGTATCAAAAACGTATGATCAAGGCCTTCAACAAGAAAGTCAAGAGACAAGTATATCAAGTTGGAGACCTTGTAATCAAGCGGGTCATCTTGCCGCAAAGTGATCCCAGGGGCAAGTGGACTCCTACCTACGAAGGACCATTTGTGATCAAAAACATCTTTTCTGGTGGGGCTATGATTCTAACCACCATGGACGGCGACGGCCTGCCGCACCCTGCGAACACAGACATAGTTAAAAATATACTATGCATAAAGAACCCGATAAGTTGAAAACCCGAAAGGGCGACTTGGGCAAAAATGGGCATCCCGGTGAATCGAAAACCCGAAAGGGTGGTTCTGGAAAAAATTAGGGATAAACAAAAAAAATCTGTACACCTGGCAAGTTGAAAACCCGAAAGGGCGACTTGGGCAAAAATTGGCATCCCGGTGAATCGAAAACCCGAAAGGGCGATCCAGGAAAAAGTTAGGGAACTGAAGCATATGACTATGTTTCATCGGATTACTTTAAGGACAATCTCTTCACGGACAAAATCCAAGCTTCTGATCAATCCGATCATCTGCAGACGAAGCAACGAATGGACAAGATACTCAGAGTTACAAAGGCTATAGCAGAATGGGAACCCCATGGAATTGTTACACATAACCATCTTCCTTTGTATAAATTTTTTCTCAATTTTATGACAACACTCTCTTACTAGGATGTATGTCTCCCTTGTACAAAATACTTACGCAGAGTTAATACAAAGATACTTTAAAGTGCAGAAAATTGTTTGCCTTTTCTTTCTTTAACACTTGTGTTTTATTTGAAAACGTCCAATGATTTATTAAATGAGCATATGCATTTGAATATAATCACTGCTTACAAATAAAACAGAATGAGAAAGAATAATTACTGATAGGATGAAAGTGTAGGAAAATGTCTTTAGGCTATTCCAGGAGAAATCCACTGCAATACATCATCCAGATCCTCGGCGGAACTAAAGCCTTGAAATGAATATCCCCAGTGGAGTTAAAGAATCCCCATCAGAGCTGAGTTTTCAAACTCCCAATCCCCAGTGGAGCAAAACTTTGAACTACAGACCCTCGGTAAGGACGAAACTTTCTTCCCCAAGCGGAGCAAAAACTCCAGCCTTTGAACACCAGTGGGGACCATCCAATTTCCTCCATTGTCCCTGAAGAGTCACTTTAAAACCAGATAATTCCCCAGAGAGTTATTCTTCCCCAGTGAAGTCGCCACAATCAAATCAGCACATCATTAAGATCCCCAACGGAAGCCATTCAGTTTTCCCCTGATACCCCCAATAGAACAGAGATTCTCGAGGTCCCCAGTAGATTGGCATACAACCCAAACTCCTAATCTCCCCAGCGGTATAGCTTCTCCCCACAGAGGTTGTCAAAGATTTCGAATCTCCAACAACGGTCATAGATTTTTTTCCCTGACATCGGTCAAAGATTTTATTATCTCCAGCTATCCAGGATTTATTTTCCTCAGCAAAACAACCAATCAGCTTACATGCGCATACATTACATTCATATATCATAGACATTTGATAAAACACATCTTATCGCATCATACATTTCATGCAACATAACTTTGTGTTTCAGCTAACATTCTACCCTCTTCAGGATGAGATTGATAGCTACCTAAGACAGGTATTCAAAGCTCAGAAGACGGCTTAGAAATGCTCCAGACACGAATTCTCTCCTATTTGCTTATTCAAATCAAAGGGTAAATTCCTGTTCCAATTATGAAGTCTGGATTCGACCAGATAATACCTTGATTATACTAAATCCTGGAGATCGACCGGAAAATAGTTGAATCCCCTGCAAATCCTTCTGAAGACTGGACGTTGACCATATAGGAAGCAAAGTATCGTGAAGCCTGGATGTTGACCAGATAGCAATACAAGACTGTGAAGCCTGGACGTTGACCAGATAACAGTAAGGTATACTGTGAAACTTGGATGTTGACCAAATAACAGTTTACTCGACCAATTACTTTGAAGCCCGGATTCAACCGGATATTATTAGGCCTCAAAATCTAAAGGGAAACCCGGATGTTGACCGGATAACCATTTGATATCCTTCTGAAGACTAGACGTTGACCAGATAGGAAGCAAAGTATCGTGAAGCCTGGATGTTGACCAGATAGAAATACAAGATTGTGAAGCCTAGACGTTGACCAGATAACAGTAAGGTATACTGTGAAACTTGGATGTTGACCAAATAACAATTTACTCGGCCAATTACTTTGAAGCCCGGATTCAACCGGATATTAGTAGGCCCCAAAATCAAAAGGGAAACCCGGATGTTGACCAGATAACCATTTGATATCCTTCTAAAGACTGGACATTGACCAGATAGCAGTTCACTGTCACCTCTTCAACCAAAAGGTGACTCCCCAGTAGAATAACAGACGACTGAAGTTCTATTTCTACCACAACAGAGACCAACATTCCCCGGCGTAGACCTCCTCAATAACAGGTATACGGCCTCTCGCAAAGGAATCTCTTGTGCAGTCAATTTTCTTGGATGGCATCTTTAAGCCCATCGTCGACAAGATTCTGTCACATATCCAAATGGCATCTTTAAGCCCATTCCCTCAACTACTCTGACGAGTGCAAATTCACGGGCACTCTAGTGTCCAATCCTCTTTTACCTTCGAGTCACGAAAGGCAAACTCGCCAATCTAACTCTTCAGGTTCAAGAGGATTGAACAGGGGAAGATATTGTACCCCAAAAATTTTCCTCTCATTTTATCAAGATTTATCATCACAAGACTCTTTGAACTCAAGATCAAGCTAGGGTTTGCTCTGCTCAAGACATCTCCTTGCACTGTTGACCTAAATTAGGGTTTGAGTTTGCACAAGGAATTTTTGACTTCTAATGCTCAATGTGACTTTCATGCTTCATGTTGGACTCATAAGTTTGCTCATACCAAGTTTCAAGCCTTGAATCAAACTTTTGCCCAGTCAATTGGACAGTTGACCTAAAAATCAGCTGTATTGGGAAAAAGTCAACTGTGGCCAATTTACAGTCAAACCTTATAAAATTTTGATCCATATCAACATTATAAACTCATATGAACCATTTTATCAAGTTTGGACTACAACTCCTCAAGAAATTTGATCAGATCATCATAAGGGCAAAATGGTCATTTTTAGGGTTTTGACTGCATAAGGGCAATTTCTAACTTTTCACCTAGCCAATGACAAATTGGGTTCAAGCATGGATTCAAGGACTCAATGGCATCATCTTGACCTATTCACAAGGTTCAAAAGATCTCAAATGCATTGGATTGACAGATGAATTTTTCAGTCAATTGATCAAAATTTGATTGTACACTGAAAAGTCAAACTTTGACTTTTTGGTCAAAATCAAGTGCCAAGGGTCATTTTTCATCAAGATATGTCAAAACATGAAACTTGTTCATCAAGAAACCCAATTTTGCAAATTAGGGTTTAAGATTGAAAAATTTCATAACAGAATTTTTCTAAGTTATGAAATTTTCTTAATTTTTCCCAACTTTGACCAATATTTTCACCATGATGCAATTGGATTCAAACAAAACATCCAACATGAAAGTTGTATTCCTCCGTAAAATCTACAACTTTGATTCACAAAGTTTTCTCAAAAGAATCTTGGATCTCAAGTTATGATTTTTGGAACAAGGGTCCATGAAACTTTTAACTTAGTGAAATTTTGCCCTAGTTTTTAGGCAGGATTTTGACCTATCTTCATGGAAATTTTTCACCTAGTTCCACTTGGAATATCAAAATCCATTTCAAATATGGATTGTATAGAATGTTACAATCTTTCCAAAATGTCCAAGAACTCTCCAAAATCATTTATGGTTAGGGAGAATCGAAGGCTTGAAGTTGGCAAAAACTCACTTTTGATCCATGGCATTTTCATATTGATACAAGTTGCAAACTCTAATCAGCCTTGTTTGTACTTGATTACAGGTCCCAAAACCCTTCCATACTCAATAATTAAATTCAAATCCATTGGTTTGAGGCTTTGTTCTGGTCATGGGAGGATTACACAAAAGATTAATCCTAAAATAGCAAAAAGGCAACATTGCCATTTTTGTCAAATTTGCTTTATGTCAAATAGAATCCTTGAGCCTTGAACAAGACCTTTTACATCACACAATATCCACCAAATAAGGGGGCCAAGATCACAAAGTGCAGGCTGATAGATAGCCTGTACAGGCTTGTCTTGCATCATGGCTTACTTTTGCTTAAAATACAAGAAACTTGCCAAAATCAAGGAAACTGGCATATCTGTTATAACCAAGCTTGGCAAGCATTTGAAACAAGTTCTTGACATTGCATTGAGCCTGAAACACGAGCCATTGATCCCTCAAACACTCTTGAACATCAAATCACCTTTCTCTTGCAAAAATAGGGCAGTTCATGTACTTGGAGTTCCATAGCAAAAACCCCTCGTGCGTTTTGCCCCAAACATGTTCAAACAAATTCCATATAGCCCATCCAAGCTATCCCAACCATTGGCCTTGAACTGTAACTCCATTTGCAAGCTTCACCATTTCTGTTTTCAGCTTGTGCAGGTTGACTTCTACAGGCTTGTTCAAGCAGATCCAAAGCAAACAAAGATTGGGGAAGGTCAGAGGAAGTTCAGGCAAGCTCCCAAGCACCTCAGGTCTCACTGAAAAGCTCCACATCGCCATACACGAGTTCAACTGAAACAGGTTTTTGTCAACTTCCTATCTCTCTATTTAGGAATCATTAGGCTTAGGTTTGTGAATAAAAAATGTAGTACTCATAGCCCTGAAGTTGTACATATGCTCAGTTTTCATTTAAGTTAAACGTGTTAAGAGAATTTGATTCATGAACTTCCTGAAAAAGTTAGGTTAGGAATTAGGGCCAGAGAAATTCTCTCTGGTCTTTGAGAGTTAGATTAAGTTTCTTATATGGTTGAAATCGTCTTGAAAAATGCTACAACTTTGATGTTATGAGTTTTTGCATTAGAGCACGTATGCATGATCTGGACATTTTGTACAGGCGCGCGCATTTTTTGAACAAGAGGTTGAAGATGAAGTTTGGAACTGGGTTGGGCCTTTGTTTCTCACTTTTGGCTCCCCCTGCATTGCTGACTGCACCCCCTGGCCCATTTCTTTATATTTTTGTATTTTTTCATTTATTTTTCATTTCTGATTTTATTTTATACTTTCTAAACATAAAAAATACCAAAATCATTTTTCATAAATTTCACATTTATTTTTATATTTTATTTTATTTTTCTAACATGAAAATAATTATTAATTAGATATACTATTTATTTTCTCAAATAAAAGCTTGTAAACAATACATAAAAATATAATATTTTTTAGTATTTACATATTTAAATAATACCTTCTCATTTACTATTATTTTTTCTAAATATTTGTATATATTTATATTTATTTTCTTGTACACAAAATAATTGATATAGTATATATCATCTTAAAACAAAAACTAGGGTTTCCACCCTCATTAAAATTAATATTTTTCTTTATAATATATTTTATTTTTTGACACTTGAATATATTTTTATTTTTTATTGTACATAAATAAATAATATTAAAAAATATACTTTCTTAAAGAAAATTAGGGTTTTTACCCATATCAAATGTTGTAATAGTGTAGATTTATTTTATGCACTTTATGCTTTCAAATATGCCATGATAGAGATTAGGGTTTGTATGCAATATTCCAAAATCAAAACAAATAGTTTGACCTAATACAAGACCTAAATGCATGAAAATGACAAACACAATGCACACATGCACCCCTAGGGTTTCATCCACTTGTTTCCTTTAAAATGGCCATGTTATGCATGTTGAGTACTTTGGCAAAACAAAAACAAAACAAAAGATCATAGTCCCTCTATGACGCTATCTTGATTGCATATACAAAAATGATCTAGTCCCTCAAAAATTTGCTAAAGATACTTAGCACAATTGCTATCATGGTCAATGCGATGACCCGCGCCTGTCCCGTTTAACATCCTAATACAAGGTTGTATACCAAATGCAATGGTAAAACAACACTGTCAAAAGGGTTAAAAATGTGAAGGAAAGATCTTTGAGTAAAATAGGATAGACAACTCTTAGTTACTTAATTAAAACTTACAAAAACATCCTTGCTATTTTCAAACACCCCTCACAACACAATTTCAAAACATTTCCCAAATCAAACTTTCAAACATTGAAATATCTTTTCAAAAGACAAACACCTTTGTATATATTCAAACAAGAATCATTACAAAGGTTGCAACAACGATGGCCTCTTCTCAAAACATTTTCAAAACCACACACAAAGCACCATTTCAAACAATTGAAAAGCAAAAGCAAGTGATCTAAACAAGTAACTAAGAGCCCATGGATAACCATGGATGAAAAGGGTGCTTGCACCTTCCCTTTTCATAATCTACCCCCTGAACCCAAGAAAACATCTCAAAGGTCTTTCCTTTGCTTTTTGACCTTTCCTTTGGATAAAATAAAAAAAGTCGGTGGTGACTCTTGCTAAACCGAAACATTTGCGAACTCAAACGCAAAACCTCAAGTCAGTTCTCCCACCGTATCACACATACGTTTTTATTACATCTGACCATGGTAGACAGCCGCGAGCCTCTTCTCGTCAATCAGGTTTAATTGGTCAAGTTGTGTCTGAACCCTTTCGTCTTCATTCAAACCTGTATCCTTCATGATTCTCAAAGAAGGGAGCTGGACTTCAATGGGTAGGATAACCTCTATACCGTATACCAAAGAGAAAGGGGTTTCCCCTGTTGATGTGCGCATCATGGTACGGTAACCATGAAGATAAAATAGTAACATCTCGTGCCAGTCTTTGTATATCACCGTCATCTTTTAGATGATATTCTTGATGTTTTTATTAGAAACTTGAATTGCGTGCAGAGCTTGGTGATCATAGTGTTATTGAGATTAGTACCATTATCCGTAATGATTCTTTCTGGAATACCGTATCGATAAATAAGGTTATGTCTGATGAATCGGGCCACAACATTCTTGGTAACAGAAGTAAAATGAGGCCACCTCGACCCACTTTATGAAGTAATCAATGGCGACGAGGATGAAGCGGTGCCCATTAGAAGCCGTAGGTCTAATCTCTCCAATCATGTCAATCCCCCATATTTCAAATGGCCAGGAAACAGTCAAGACGTTTAGAGGAACTGGAGGAACATGTACTTTATCAGCATAGATATGACACTTGTGACAAGTTCACGAATGCTGATAACAGTCTGCTTCCATAGTGGACCAGTAGTATCCTGCCCGTAGGATCTTTTTAGCCATCGTGTGCCCACTAGAATGGGTGCCAAAGGTACCTTCGTGTAAGTCATCCATAATCTTTTATGCCTCACTCTTGTCTACACACCGAAGCAAGGTAGAGTCGTGGTTGCGCTTGTAGAGGATTCCATTACTGAGAAAGAACTTGGAAGAGAACCTTCTTAGGAAATTATTATTGTTGACTGAAGCTCCTTCAGGGTACTCTTGGGCTTCGAGATATCTTTTGACTTCATGGAACCAACTTTTGTCCACTACTTTTCCAGTATCAATCTCATGACAATATGTTGGTTCATCCATTCTCTCAATAGTGGTATGAGGAGCATCATTATCTCAGCTGACCTTGAACATGGATGACATGGTCGCTAGCGCGTCTGCTAGTTGATTTTCCTCTCACGGAAAATTCTCAAAAGTGACTTCTTCAAAGTTTGAGATTAGTTTCAACACATGCTCTCTATAAGGGACGATATTAGGATGCTTCATGTCCCATTCTCCCTTGATTTAACTGATTACTAAGGCTGGGTCTCCAAATACACTCAAAAATTTAATTCCCAAGTCGATAGCAGCCTTGAGACCCATAATACATGCTTCATACTCAGCCATATTGTTGGTACAATTGAAACATAGCCGGGCGGTAAAAGGAATATGTCGGCCTTCAGGAGATATGATCATAACCCTGATGCTGTTGCCAAGTGTGTTGGAAGCTCCGTTAAAAACCATAGTCCATTGGGATCCTTTTTCAGGTCCTTCATCTGATCCGGGTTCTTCATAATCAGTTACTAACATGATGTTCTTGTCCGGGAACTCAAAATTCATGGATTGGTAGTCATCCACAGCCCGATGAGCTAAATGATCAGCTAATACACTTCTCTTAATTGCTTTCTGGGTTGTATACTGAATGTCGTATTCGGTCAGCATCATTTCCATCTTGCTATTCTTCCGGAGAGAGCGGGCTTCTCAAAGATGTATTTGATAGGATCCATTTTAGATATCAATAAGGTAGTGTGAGTTAACATGTAGTCTCTTAGTCGGCGAGCAACCCATGCCAAAGCGCATCAAGTATTCTCGAGCAGTGAGTATCTTGTTTCACAGTCGGTAAACTTTTTGCTAAGGTAGTAAATTGCATGCTCTTTTCGACCAGAATCATATTGCTGCCCCAACACACACCCCCATTGAGTTCTCTAATACTGTTAAGTACATGATCAGAGATCTTCCTTCAACTGGCGACATCAAGATTGGAGGCTCTTGAAGGTATTCCTTGATTTTTTCAAAGACGTTCTGACAATCGTCATTCCACTTCACTGCTTGATCTTTCTTCAGTAACTTGAAGATTGGCTCACGAGTAGCCGTCAGATGGGAAATGAACCTGGCAATGTAGTTTAGACGTCCCAAGAATCCCCTGACCTCCTTCTCAGTGCGAGGAGTTGGCATCTCTTGTATAGCTTTAACCTTTGCAGGGTCCACTTCAATTCCTTTGCCGCTGACAACGAATCCTAAGAGCTTATCGGATCTTACTCCGAAAGTGCACTTATTCGGGTCCGACCTCAGTTTGTATTTCTTCAGCCTTTCAAACAGCTTATGCAGGTGGTCAAGGTGCTCCTCTTTAGTCTGAGACTTGACTATCATATCATTAACATAGACCTCTATCTCGTGATGGATCATGTCATGAAACAAAGCTACCATGGCACGCTGATAAGTTGCCCCGACGTTCTTTAACCCAAATGGAATAACTTTGTAATAGAAAGTGCCCCACTGTGTGACGAAAGTTGTTTTATCCATGTCCTCATGCGCCATTTTGATCTTATTCTACCCAGAGAAATCATCCATGAAGGAGAATACTTTATGTTGTGCGGTGTTGTCAACCAAAACATCAATGTGGGGAAGCAGAAAGTCATCCTTGGGGCTTTCCCTATTCAGGTCTCTGTAATCCACACACATGCGTACCTTACCGTCCTTATTAGGTACTGGAATAACATTGGCAACCCATTTTGGATAAGAGGTGATAGCTATGAAACCAACATTGAACTGTTTCATGACTTCGACCTTGATCTTTTCTTACATCTCTGGCCGCATACGGCGAATCTTCTATTTCACCGGAGGGCAGTCTTCTTTTGTCGGCAGACGATGGACCATGATATCAGTGTCAAGTCCTGGCATGTCCTTGTACCACCAGGCAAAGACCACAAAATAGTCATGTAGCATCTGAACTAATCTCTCTTTGACACTATGCTCCAGGTCGGCACATATCTTGACTTTTTCTTGTCCTCTTCAGTACCCAAGTTAATTGTCTCAACCGACTCTTCATGAGGCTGTATTGCCCTTTCTTCCTGTTGTAACAGTCTAGCAAGTTCTCCTAGTACTTCACAATCTTCCTCGCCTTAGTCCTCGGCTTGGTATATCGGATTTTCAAAGTCATAATGGGAAATAGCAGAACTATTATCAACGGGATCCATAGTGGATGTAGATCTTCAGTTTGATATGTGGGTTTGTATAAGAGCGTAGCTATATATTTTTTGATAAAGTAAAAGTAGAAAGAGAAAGATAGAGAGCGTAAAATTTGTATGCAAAACGTCCAATGATTTATTAATGGCATGTGAATATGAATCAATAACCCTCACAAATAAAACATTGTGTCGCGGGTAAGACACAAGGATTTAAAGTTCCAATTGTTCAAATACTACATATCCCAACAAAAACAAACATGCAATTACTTTTGAATAAAATTAGTAGGCACAGAATCTTTGGCCTCCCAATTGTTGAGTCCACCGTCGGTAGTTGGGAAGATCCACTTGTATAAGTCACAGTTGCTATCACTGTCTTCCAGAGCATTGACTCCATGGATGCTAATCCGTAATGGTGGTCCCCCGGCGCGAGCACGACGGACAACTCTCTAGGCTCCTGAAGTAAAAACAAAACCAAACTTGTCAGATTTGTAGGGAATGTCTGGAAGTTGGCCCAAAATGGTACACCCACCTTCTTCAACTACTGCTTTGGCATCCCTTAGAGAAGCCATCTTTAGTGGAGGTTTGGTAGTCTTTCGAACACTGGCAGCAGTCTTGGTCGCAGCAACTATTTGCGGAACCTACTCAAAGTTCCGACAGGGGGTCTCAATGAACTTGCCGTCCATTTCAACATACCTGAAAGAGTTCATGTGGCTAACCATGTATTCCTCCTCCCCATAGACTGAGATAATCTTTCTGTTTACTGGGTACTTCAACATCTGATGCAGGGTGAAAGTAGCAGCACCGACCCCATGGATCCAGGGTCGATCCAATAAACAGGAATAAGACGGTCGGATGTCTATCACATAGAAGGTTGAGTCAAAAGTTTGAGTACCAACTTTGATAGGGATGTCCACCTCCCCATGCACCATTCTTTTAGAACCATCGAAGGCGCTCACCACAATGTTAATGGGCTTTAATGTGAGTCCTTCGCAATCTAACCTGTCAAGAGCATTCTTGGGCAAGACATTCAGCAATGAACCTGTATCCACCAGAACACGGGATAATGTAGTGCCCCCGCACTCAATAGAGACATGCAGGGCATCATTATGTTTCCTTCCCTTGGGAGTTAAATCATCGTCAAAAAAATCCAGTCCATTGTCAGCAGTTAGACTGGCCACGTAATTCTCAAATTGATCAGCGAAGGTCTCTTGAGGCACATGGTCAGACTTCAGGAATTTTACTAAAGCCTTAGCATGGGCTTCAGATCACAAAAGTAAGGCCATCATTGAGATTTTTGAAGGGGTATTCCCCAATTTCTCCAAGACGTTATAATCACTCTTCTTTATTATCTTCAATATCTCTTCCCTTTCTTTTTTGGAAGCCTCAGGAATGACTTCTTGGTGTGCCTTCGTCTGGACAGGCTCAACCAATACCTCTTTTCCCCGAGTCTCGGTCGACTCAGTAGAAGGGATAACAGCAGGGATAACAGTAGAAGTAGCTATGAGGTACTGACAGGAGTAGCAACAAGAATGATCACAGGAGTAGCAACAGTCTTTGGAGAGATCTCGAGAGAGAAAACTCTTCCACTTCTCGTAATGTTACTGGTCCTGACGATGTTGTCGATGTCAGGATCAATATCTTCAGCAACTTTATCTTTGACAACCAATAGGTCTTACTTAACGCCATGGTAATAGACGTCAGCCCCATAATTCTAGAGAACGGCTTTATCAGAGGAATATGGTATTGGCCCTGGAAGGGTGATGATCAAGGGAGAAAACTTGGGAACAGACGTAATCCTGACGGGTCTTTTGGTGGAGACCCTGGGAGGATTGTCGAAAATGGTAATTACCGAGACATCTTCACAAGAAGTTCTTGTAAGGGGAACTTTTTCAAACAGAATTTATTTGTTAATTATCAGGCACCAGACACCCATTTTCAATAACAAGCAACCATCTGGTAGGGACATACATAAGTGGCAACCTTCACCATAGCCCAGAAACAAACCGGCTCGCAACAAATTCTCTTTAACAGTTAGAAAAGGAGTAGCTAACTCATCCACAAAAGAAACAAATCGACCATCATCAACATCATTGACACCTTGGCCATGTTTGGGCATTGGCGCAGTTATTACATTAGGTGTCTCTGGAAGGTCAAACTCAATCTCCTTCACCTCAATGAGATCCTGTACCTTATTCTTTAAAGCCGAATAGTCGTTTGTATCATGCCCCAGAGTTTCAGAGTGGTAGGCACATCGGGAATTTGGGTTGTAACAGGGAGATGCAGTATTGGGATTCTTAGGAGCCTCCTTTAGGGTCACCAAATTAGACTTCAACAGATGTGGTAGAACCTAGGATAAGGTCATGTTGATCCGAGTGAACTGTCTTCTGGGCGCATCTAGCCTGTGCTGATTATTTTGTTGCTGGTTTGATGTAGGATTGGAAATCATAACAGCCCCTACTGTCGGGCGACGTTCAACTTTGTTGTGATTTCTTTGGCCATAAGCAGCACTGACCACCTTCTTTCTATTGAAAGGTTTCTTTGATGTGCTGGAGGATGCATCTTTCTAGATTTTACAACTTTTGATTCCAGCTTCTACCCGTTCACCGATCAGTATCATTTCAGTAAACCCAGCAGAAGAACTTCCAATCAGATGGTTAAAGAACGAACCATACAATGTTCCCAAGAACATGTCTACCAGCTCCCTATCAGACAAAGGAGGATGGACTCTTCCCGCAAGGTCCCTCCAATTTTGGGCATAATCTTTAAAACCTTCGCCGGAAGCCATAGACATAGTTTGCAATTGTGTACGAGTTGGGGCGAGGTCAGCGTTATATTGGTACTTCTTGTAGAAAGCAACAGCCAGATCTTCCCAATTGCGGATATTGGTTCTCTCCAGTTGATAGAACCATTCTAACTGTGTCCCTGACAAATTTCCTTGGAAGAAATGAATCCACAGATTCCTATCGGTAGTGTGGGGTTGAATCTTCCTAACATATGACCTTAAGCGTATCTTAGGACATGAGACACCATCGTACTTAGCAAATGTAGGGACCTTGAATTTCTGCGGGATGACCACCCCTGAGATCAATCCTAGCTCTTCAAAATTCATCCTGGGCACCCTCTGGATCTCCATAGTATTGAGACGATCCTCCAGTTGTTTGTATTTATCATCAGCAGGAGGATATTGCTCCTCAGAATAGTCAACTTCATCTTCCTCAGACCTTGGATTATTGTTTTCTTCCGTTGGATTCTCTTCTTGATTGTTCCCCTCATTTGACGGGGTTGCAAAATCTAGAGCTCGCTTAGCCGGTCCTCTGAACCTTCTACCCAAATTTAAGACACCAACTGGTTTCTTTGGCTTCTTAGTCTTCTCCTTGACGATTAGAGCTTTCAAATCTTCTTGCCCCTTAGCCAGAGCCAGGAACATTTGCTAAAACTGAGCGTTTTGAGCTTGGAGATCCTTCACAATTTGTTCAAGAGCCATTTCTTTTGCTGAAATAAATAGCAAAAAGATAAGAAACTTGTCTCAAATACCTGCTTATGCAATGAAATGTATGATATGCTTATGCGATGTTTTCAAGGACTTCAGGAAATTTAAATTTGTGAGCCAAAATGAAACAAAGATTTTATTTGTAGTATTAAAATTACAACTGCCTCTTAGGCTTACAATTGAAAATAAAAAATTCTTAAAATCTAAACATCAGGTTTCCCATGGATGCTTCCTCTTCGTTCCGAGGTAGACATTAAGACTTTCCTCTTTGTGAAGTTGCTTTGTGAGCTCTCACACTTTCTTCTCACTGGTATAGAATTGATCTCTAAAGGTATCTCGTTCTTCCTTCAGCTGAATCCAAGACCTCTGCAGCTCTTCAAGATCAGTGGGCATATCAGGATGGAGAACTGTATAAGGAACATCCTCTTCTGCGACTGGTTCCACAATCACTGGTAAGATGGATGTATATGGCATCATAAGGATTTGGGCGCGAGCTCGTACCCATTTGAGATAAGGCTCCATAGGAATGGAATTCCTGTGTCCTATTGTCTTTCTATCCACCTTATTTACCATGCCCCAAGCTCGTATGAACATTTGACGATACCCTTGAACATCATCCTCGTAGTTGAACATAATGGATTGGATAAGCATATCATGGGGACCATCTCTCCAAGCATAACCGAACTGTCGTAGAGCCAAGGAATGATTATAAATGATACCTCCCCTAATGCCGATGAGTGGGACATTAGGTAATTCCCCACAGCGGTCAATAATAGAAATATCTCCCAAAGATCTAGAATACCAAAGAATATCAGAGTGAGAAAGTGACATTATCCGTGACCAACTCAAACCTTGTTCGTTCTTCAATACTGATTGATGGAGGTGTGAAATAAACCACGTAGACAAAAATGGCATGCAAAACATAAGAACCGCTCTTCTCTTCATAGTACGAGTGTGAAGGGAATGTGAGATATCTCCGAGCAAAGTAGGCACATGGTTACGGGAGAGAAAAACCTTGACAACATTCACATCTATTAGTAAGTCCGGATTAGGGAATAGTATTAATCCATAGATTAAAAGATCTAAGACTTCTTCGAAAGCTTGAAAATCCAAATTATCCCAAAACACTTGAGCCATTTCCAAAAGGAACTTGACTAGGAAACCCTTGACTCCTCTTCTTGTTTCCTAGTTTGATATAATGTCGGACCGTTTCAGATGTAAGGCTGCTGCAATGACCTCTGGTTTTGGAGCCTCCTCTAAACCAGTGAAAGGCATCGGTTCATAATAGGTACACCCAATAATTGAGAGGACTCTTCCATGGTTGGTAGCAACTGATAATCGGAAAATGTGAAGCAATGGTGCTTGGGATCAAAGAACTGAAGAGTACCCCCATCATCTTCTAATCAAAGCTTGAGGTAACCAGGTTGATAAGTCGACCATATTTCTTGGTGAATGAGGAAGTCTCAAGAACCCTTGATACAAGCTCTTTGAGTTGGAGAGGTATTCTCACAAAGCTAATTCAGATGGTGTTTCTAGGATCATAAGCCATGATCTGTAAAACAAAACAAAGATAAATCTCCTTGGTCCTTGAAATGGTTAGTGAAATGAATATGGATGTTATGATGCATGATGTTATGTTTGAACAGTTTAATCACACACAAGCAAAACACACAAGACCTTAGGCTTAGGTTTGCATGGGGTTTATATGAAAATATCCTCTTGAAGTTTATTTGGTTCAACCTGTCTTAGAAAAGTAATCAAGTTCTAAGGAGTCTCAATTTTACTGATCTTTCTTTATCAGGCACTGTTTCAGCTCAAGCGATCTTTTCTCACGGCCGAAATATCCCGAAAGTCCAATCTCAATGAGCGCAGCATCGAGTATCAACCAATCCTCAACTTTATATTGAGGCCGGCTATCTCACTACTTTCTAATGGCCAAGTTTGTTCAACTAAGGTTCTAAGGTCCGTTAGTGCTTTATGACATCACGCAGCGGCCCTGTATTCTCCTCGATTTAACACAAGGGATACCTGTACCAACCAAAGTGTCACACCAACACAACTATCACTTCAACCATATTGGTTTATGTCATACAGTCTCCACGATCTATTGTTGTTTACCTAAAAATGTGCCCCAGATCCGGGTGTAGGATCTTTACAAGAATACCCCAACACACCCTCAAAGATAAAGCAAGCAAAGCATACAAGGAAATAAATTTAAAGTGATGGACTAAACTCTAAGGTAACCCCACTTTTTATATATCTTCAGCAGAGTCGCCAGTTCTGTGATACGGTGGCAGAACCAACTGCTATACTGGTTTTGCATTTGTGTTTGCAAATGTTGTGGTAAGCAAGAGTCACCACCGGCTTTTCTTTTATCCAACAAAGGAAAGGGTCAAAAGAATAGAAAAACACATTTCAAGAGTTTTCTGAGTAAGGGGGTAGATTATGGAAAGGGAAGGTGTTAGCACCCTTTCCATCCGTAGTTATCTATGGGCTCTTAGATGCTTAGCTCATTTTTTTAAATACCTTGTGCTTTTGTGTATTTTTGAAAAGTATTTTAAAGTTGCCTTAGTGTGGCGATTCGCTTTATGATAACTCTTGTATCAGTCCTCAAGAGTGTTGATAAAGCGTTTGAAAATGTTTTTGAAATGTTTTAGTGTAAGTGTGAAAAATTTGTTTTTGAACAAGAATCTATGAACTATCTACTTATACTCGAAAGGTTTGTTCTTTTCCTCCTAACCTTTAGACAGTGCTATCCTACTATTAGTGAGTAGGTAGCCCTATCATTGGATGTTTGAGGGACGTTCGAAGGGATGATTTATAGCCACCAAGGCAACATGTAGAGACGCTTTAGCAATTTTGTTTAAGGGACTAGATCATTTACCTAAAGGCAACAATGTAGGATCATCGAGGGACTATGATCTTTTGATTTGAGGGTCTTTGCTAAAGCATCACTACTTTCGAGGGACGTGACTGTTTTATTTCCGAAGGCAACCAAAGTAGGCGTACCCTAGAGGTGTATATGTGAAAATTGCGTTATATTCAGTTATTTTTGTCTTAGATGTTAGGTTTGCTAACATTTGATAATTAATCTTGTCATACAATCCTATTATCATGCATCTAAACAGTTTAAATATTGCAGGAATTTAAAGTGCGGGAATTTAAATCTACGCTATTACAATGCTTCGGGGAGGGGGTATTTACAAGTTCAAAAATGAGGAAAATAAAAGAAGTAAATAAAAATCCCTAATTAAGCTATTACAGACTGTGAGCAGTTACAATAATTTGAAAAAAATAAAACATAATAATGTGCGCGAGTCGAAAGGAACGTCTAATCCCTAAAAAAGGTTCTAAGTAAAATAAGAAAATCTTTTTGGTTTTTTGTTTATAAAATAATTAACCTACCTTAAATATAAATTTGATTAAAAAAGATAATTATTAAATGAATTTAAGCTTAATTCTAATATTTTTTGTATTTTTATTAAGAACAATTTGAAGGAAATAACCTAATTCTAATTATTTTTTAAAATAATAAAATAAGGTCAAAATAATTAATTTAATTAACTTACAAAATTAAAATTAATTTAGAAAATCCTAAGTCTAATATTTTTATTTTTCTTATTTTATATTATTATATAAAAAGAAATAAACAATGAAAAAATAAATAAAAACAAAAACAAATGAGCCTAACACAATCAGCAATGGGAGGGGGGTGAGAATTGAAATTTCATTTGGCCCAAACCAATCCATCCCAGCAATTGCGCTGGATTCTCTATGGTGAACTCCAGGGAGTGCATCATGGGTTGCAGGTTGAGGCGCCTTGGATCAGATCTATACATATCTAATGGTGGGAGTTGAAGGATGTATGGTAGGCATGTTGAGGAGTGTTGTGCTGGATCTGCAAGAGTTTTGTTAGAAAAACCAAAATTCATACCTGGGTATCGAACCCAGGTCTCTCCTTTTCACACGCATTCCCGTCACCAACTGAGCCATCTTGTCAATTATTAATACAAATAAAACCAAAATATTATATATGAAAATGGATAAAAATACTTAAAATTAAAGCGCGCACCTTATGAAATTCAAAAGAACCAATCAGGTAGCACAAAATTGCCACACCTTCTCCCAAACGGAGTCAATGAGTCAACGGCCCGCATGAAATCTCACATGAATCATGAGTTTAAAAGCTTTAAACCCTGAATCAAAGGCCTATCCCACATGAAATCTCCTCCTGAACTCAAATTCGTCCTTAGTTTTAACAGATCATGCCTTGATCATTCAATTTACATCAAGATCCAGATTATGCCCTAAACATGGAAAATCCTTGATTTAGTCCCTATCGTTTCATGTAATACGTTAGAAACAAGCAAAATAATGATATGAATATATAAAATGTGAATTAAAATCATTTATATTGCATGTATTGAAAGATTCAAATCATGAAAAGTTTACCAAAGTGGAGATTCGGTTGGCTAATTTTAGGGCTCTTCAGGCATGGATAAGGGATGCTATGGCTTCCTGGGAACTTCAGGGATGGAGTGATGAAGTTTGTTTGGCACGAGGAAGCTTGCACTATGTATTTCGAATTTCACAACTTTGTTGCAATTTTGAGAAATTTTGTATCTTTTTCTAAGGCAGTGTGGGTGTTCTTTCGATAGGCAATCTCTGTCCTTTTTTCTGAAGCAATCTTGTCTTTATATAGGAGTGTGAAGCTTGATAAACATGGCAAGAATAAATTCTTTAACATGGCCTTTAAAAAAATTCAAGAATTTGAAAATTATCCATTTATGTTATATTCTTGCCATTTTCGTAGGTTGCATGAACCTGGACATGTTATGTTTGGCGCCTTGTACGAATTCAAATTGCTCAGAATTTTCTTCACCAGAGTGTCTTCGATCGGCCCCCAAGCGTTACTTTCTTTGATTTCCTTTCTTTCAATTCAAACCAATCGAAGCATCAACTCTTCCTTTTTGACTGGTCGAATGCTGTTTCAGCTCTTTATCAATCGATGGCTTTATAGAAGCCTCCTCGCCTTCCTTCGAATTTCCCCAAGACTTATCATTGTGGCCTTCAATTGAGCCACTATTTGACTTAATAGCTTGATCTGAAACTCTTCAACTAACCCAATCAAAAGCTCTTTTCTAGTGAGTCGAAGCTTCTTTTGTCATGAATGTGATTGTGCAGGAGGCTTGGGCCTGGCAGTATGCAAGACTTTGGCCAGCAACCAAAAATTGTTTCCAACCATTGTATGTCTTTCAACTGGATCAAATGCATGTCCTTCGAAGGAATCATTTATGTGTCCTTCAAATAGGCCTTATTAGGTGTCAAAAGGTGGAAAACTATGTGTTAAGGATTTTAGATGTGGAATTGAAACCGTTTCAAAGGGAACCATTGCCCAGTCGAAACTAGGACAAAGGAAGCCAATGCCTTGTGGATGCTAGCATGAGAGAGGCCAAAACAAGCATAAAAGAGGTCATTCCCCAGTGAATCGAATCAGGCACGAAGGATGTATTTGCCTTGTGGGTCGAAGGAAGCTTTTTGCCTAGTGGATTAAAGGTAAATCTGAAGAAGTCTTGGCCTTGTGTGCTGAAGGTACGCACAGGGGGAGTCATTTCCTTGTTGGTCGAAACACACATGAAATAAGCTTTTTCCTTATGAATCAAAGGCAAGCATGAAGAGGAAGTTTTTGCCTTGTGCGATGAAGGCACGCACAGAGGAAGTCATTTCCTTATCAATCGAATCAGGCATGAAACAACCCATGCTCAGTCGAAGTCTTGTGAACCAAGTTTGTGTCAAAGGATTTTAGACACCTGATCGAAGCTCCTTGTCCAGATGCCAATTGAAGGACAACCTGCTCAGATTCCAATCGAAGACACCTTGTCCCAATGCCAATTGAAGACACCTTGTCCAAATTCCAATCGAAGACACCTTATCCCAATGCCAATCGAAGATACCTTGTTTATCTTAAAAATTATTATTTTCTTTAAGCAAGATTTTATAATCACCCATGTAAGAGAAAATCTTGGAAAACATGAGAGAGAAAATTTTGGGGTACAACGGGACCAATCACCGCCGTGAAGACCGCCGTCCATCGTCGTCCACCGCCGCCTAGGGTGATTTCTGGCAGGCCCTTGGACGTAGAAGATACAGAGAGAACGAGAGAGTAAGAGAGAGAGAGAGAGAGAGAGAGAGAGAGAGAGAGAGAGAGAGAGAGAGAGAGAGAGAGAGAGAGATTTGTTAAAAATGAAATTATTTTTCTTTTTTCTGTTGTTTTGTTTTATTTTTGTTAAAAAACAGATTTACAGGCCCAATTCACCTCCAGGCCCAATCCTCTTACTCGTACCCACCCCCATTTTTACTCTTCATTCACGTTTTTTTCCTTCTACTGGGCCTTGCGCCCCATTTTCCATTAATCCCATCTATACCTTTTTTTTATTTCCTTTCTGATTACAAAATATAAAAACCACTCTTGGACCAGACCTAGTAAACAGAAACCGTCATTTGCACACAAATTCCTCAAATTCAAGTTTTACCCCCCTGACTTATTTTATTTATTTTATTTTATTTCTTTTATTTATTATTATTAATATTATTACAACATTTATTTTTATTAATAAAAATCTCAAAAAATATTTTATTTATTTATTTATATTAAATATACTCATATTTATTTTCTTTAAGACCAAAAAGACTAAAAAAGGTTTCCTTATCAAATTTATTTCTTTTTATTAAATTAATTAGGTTTAGGTTTATTTGTTCCTCTTTTAATTAAAACTAATTTAGAATGTTAGGTTTCTTTATTTTAATTAATTAATTTATTTTTATCTTTTGATTAATATTAAAACCTTTTCATCAAAACCTAAAAAATATTTCTTTTCTAATTAACTTAATTTTCTTATTAATTAATTATTTTTCTTTTAGATATTTAGGTTTAAAATCTTTTCTAATAAATCCATTTCTTGTACATTATATTCATTTCACTTCTTGTACATTATATTTACATTTGTTTTTATAGATTTATTAAATTCAATATGGTTGTAATAGATAATTAGGGTTTTAATTTCTTGCAATCCTCATTTGTAAATATGTATACCCCATCCCCAAATGATGTAATATCGTAGGATATTTACTTTTTGCAATTTATCGCTTTCATACAATGCTAGTCATTAGGATTTGTATGGCAAGATAAAACCAATGTTTAGAAAACTCTAATTCAAGATAAATTCAAGCATGAAATACAAACACTTACACACTTTGCACCTCTAGGGTTTACTCCACTTTGTTTCCTTAAAATGGTCATGATATGCATGTGAGACATCTTAGCAAAAACAATAAAAAATACAAGATCATAGTCCCTCGATGACGCTATGAATGCTGCCTTACAAATGATCTTAGTCCCTCAAGAGAAATGCTAAGATATCTCACAACGTTGCTATCCATGACTATACAATGACTAACGATCATCCCCTCACATCCAAAGGTAAGGCTACTTACTTGCCAATCAATGGTAAGATAGAAATGTTAAAGGAAGAGAGAAATGAACAAAAAGACTTATGAGTAGGTAGAACATTCTTAGTTGCTTGATCATAATCCATCTTCAAAACAAACATCTTTTCAAACACACTAAATACTTTCAAAAACATGAAATATTTTCAAAAGTCCAACACTTTGTATGCTTTCTTATAGATATGATAATCATTACAAAGTTTTCCTAAAAAAGGCACTTTTCAAAAATACTTTCAAAAACCACCACAAACACATTTCAAACAAAGCAATTTTCAAGTGATCTAGCAAGCAACTAAGAGCCAATAGATAACTGTGGATGAAAAGGGTGCTAACACCTTCCCTTTTTATAACCTACCCCCCGAACTCAAGAAAATATCTCAAAGGTCTTTCCTATTCTTTTAACCTTTTCCTTATTGGATAAAAGAAAAGTCGGTGGCGACTCTTACTATCTGCAACAATTGCGATCAAGCGCAAAACAACTAAGTCAGTTCTCCCACTGTATTACAGAGGTCATGGGTATCTTCCTGCTTTTAATCCCGCTTTCAACCCTCTCACCAATCAAGATAAATTCACTGAATCCGGATGATGAACTTCCAATTATCAAGTTGAAAATGGTGCAGTCAATGTTCCCATAAACATATCTACTAACTCTCTATCAGTTAAAGGTGGTTGCACCGTGCCAACCAAGTCTCTCCATTTTTGAGCGTATTCTTTGAAGCCCTCATTTGATCATATGTCATTCCTTGTAATTGTACCCTAGTTGGCGCAAGTTCAGCGTTATATTGATATTGCCGGTAAAAGGCAGTGGCCAAATCCTCCCAAGTATGGATTTTAGTTCCTTTCAATTTGTAAAACCACTCCAACTGAGTCCCAGATATAATTTCTTGAAAAAAGTGCACCCACAGTTTCTTATCAGTGATATGCGGCTGAACTTTGCGGATGTAAGATCTTAGGTGAAGCTTCAAGCATGAGACACCATTGTACTTGGAAAAAACAAGGATCTGGAATTTATGGGGAATGATTACCCCAGGAACCAAACCCAAATTACCAAAGTCCAAGCAAGTTACATCTTGGATTTCTACAGCCTTCAATCTGTCTTTTAGTTGCTTATAGTTATTGTCGGCCGGTGGATATTGCTCGTCAAAATAATCCTTGTCTTCAGAGATTTGATTGTTTCCACCCCAGAATGGGTGCTCCTAGCATCTTCCTCTTGATTCTCATCCTCCTCGGAGGAGTCTTCTTAAACTTGGAATTGTCTGGCGGGCCCTTTAAACCTCTTTCCCATGTTGATTACAACTTTTTTTCTTGATTTTCTTCTTCGTGACAAGAAGTCACATCATTTCTTGTTGCCCCTTTGCTAAGTTGAGAAATGTTTCTTGAAATTGAGAGTTTTGAGTCTCCGAGTCCTTCACAGTTTGCTCGAACCATTGTGCAAATTTGTAACTTCCTCATTTCTCAACCAAAATGGAAAATATAAAACTTGAAATTTAACCATGATTCCAAATATGTAACTAACTTAAACAATAGATCAAAGTTGAATATGAATTTTGCTTGGTACCAAATTATATATAATTTTTTCATAAAGTTCAAAACTAAAATTCACACTACTCAGGCAATATAAATGAATTCTAAGGACATGTTTAGTTTCAGGGATATGGTGTCTACATTTTATCTTCACAAATGGAAACCAAATGATGCCTATATGAAGAGTTCAAAAGTCAAAAAACTCACCTTGAAAATGGAATTCATGTTTTGAGTTTGAGCAGCTTTCAAGGTGTTGTAATGATCTGGTTAGCTTCCTTAAACCTCTAGGAAGCTAATGCAATGATTAGTTTGGGTTGACGATGGCTGAATCGTGCTGGAAATGTCAATAAGCAGCATCCTGTTTTTGGTTATGAAGGATAGTGAAGATGGATATTACAGCTGTGTAACAGGTGTTGGGATGGGTTATATTTGATATGAGGAAGCTTTAGACTGATTTGGAGAAGAAATGCACGAGTGGTTTATAAGATGGAAGTTCTTGGGCAGAACCGTGGTAAAAATGGAGTTTTTGTGCAATTTATGGTTTGAGTGAGTTTGAGGGAGTTTCAATGCTTGTTTCTCCGTGTCCTAGGTTGGATAATAGTGTCTCAATTTACAGGAAAAGGTTTTGAGAGCTTGAGATGATCAAAAGTACAAGTTCACATGTTATGGCTCTTTGAATTATTTTTTAAGCAAGCTTGATACACATTGCCCCAATGCATAGTACAAGGCTATCTATAGTGGTTACTAGCTTTAAACATGTTTACCTGAATTTTTATGTTGAGTGTGTGCTGAACAAACAAGTTAGAAGCTCAAGACAAGTTGACTTTGTGATTAAAGCAACTTTTCAAGAATGGAATGGTAACTTTGTGCCATAAATGGAAATGCAACTTGGGTAATGGCTCAAATTCTTGGACAATGGCTCTATCATTTGTGCAATTAATTAATTATAGAGTGAAACACAAGTTAGGAACCTCCAAAGCAAGATTATGCAACATAGCTATGAGATTGAATCAAATGTCCATCAAGAAAATGACCTATAATTCAAGTTTATGAGGCCATCTTCATCTCTTCGAAACTTCTAGCTCAAGCATGATCTCTTCAAGTTCTTGGACATTTTAGAAAGCTTGAAACATCCTATACAAACTTTATATTTACCATTTTGACAAAATCATCTTGGATCTTGGTGAAAATTGGCCAAGAATTTAGGTCAAAAATCTGCCTAAGTTAGGTCAAATTTTCATTGTGTTTTAGAAAAGTGCATGACTTCATGAATTTATAACTCAAAATCCAAGCACTTCTAGGACTTGATAAGTAAAGAAAAGTTGTAGATCTCTTCAAGACCTACAACTTTTATGTTGAAAGTTTACTTTGAATCATCTTGCATCTTGGTGAAAAATTGGCATGAAGTAATGAAATTGTCATGTATAAAACACTTTGAAAAATTTCTAAGTCTTGAAAAATTTTACTTTTCACATTGACTTTTAATTTCCTTGATTTCTTGGTGATCAAGCTTCATATGTTTGAATGCCTTGATGAATTGTGATCTTTTAAATCAAATCTTGATCAAAAAGTCAAAGTTTGACTTTTTGTGCATCAATTGACTTTTCATTAGTTGATCAAATTTCAACTATCAATCCATTGATCTTGAGGAATGTTTTGAACTATGAAATTAGGTCAGCATTTTGTATTTGAATCCTCGAGATTATGCTTCAAGCTATTATATCATGTATTAGGTCAAAAGTCACTGATCAGTCAATTATAGTCAAAACCCTAATTTTGACCATTTTGCCCCTTTGGTAAATTGAGTGCTTTTCTTGAGGGATTGTGATCAATACTTGATCAAATGATGAATAGGAATTTAAAATGTTTATGTTGGCCAAAAATCATGAAGTTTTACTATAGGTTGACTATAGTTGACTTTTTACCCAATACAACTGATTTTCAGTAATTTGGTAAATTGACTGAGCAAATTTATGATTCAAGACTTGAAACTTGACATGAGTATTCTTGGAAGTCTATAATGATCCATGAAGGTCATTTGAGGCATTAGAAGTCCAATTATACTTGTGAAAATCAAAACCCTAACTTGAGGCATCAATGTTTAGGAGATGGTTTGACCTAGTAAACACTTGTGCAAACTTGAGCTTTTGGAGATCTTGTGAGAAATGTCTTGAGAAAGGAGAGGGAAAATTTTGGGATACAACAATATGCTTATTTAATGAAAACATTGGACGATTTTGCATTCAAATTTTGTGCTCTTTGTCTTTCTTTTAATTTACTGCATTTTCAAAATAGCCATGTGACCTTACATGCACACACACACACACACACATTTGTAGATCCACATCCACTCAGGATCTCATTGACAATAATTATGTTATTTCCATCTATGACTTTAAAAATACAATCTATCAAGCCGGAGACGAAGATGAAGAAGATTGTGAGATACCTGGAGAACTCTCCAGACTCCTGATACAAGAGGAAAAAGCCATCCAACCGCACAAAAAACCGATCGAAGTGATAAAATTGGGTATTGAGGCAGATAAGAAAGAAGTCAAGATTGGCACCAACTTGAAAGATAGTATCAAGAGAAGATTGGTTCAGATGTTGCATGAATATGTTGAGGTCTTTGCTTGGTTATATGAAGACATGTCGGGGTTCAATACTGATATTGTGGTTCATTGTTTACCAATGAAAGAGTGATATTCTCCAATCAAACAAAAGGTTTGTCGCATGCGTCCTGACATGTCCGAGAAGATCAAGGCTGAGGTAATGAAATAGTTCAATGCAGGTTTCTTGGCAGTGACTTCGTATCCCCAATGGTTTGAAAATGTTGTTCCAGTGCTGAAGAAAGACGGTAAGGTATGTATGTGCGTGGAGTACAAGGATTTAAATAGGGAAAGCTCCAAAGACAACTTCCCACTACCGTATATTGATGTCTTAGTTAAAAACACTACTCAATACAAGGTGTTCTCCTTCATGGACGACTTCTCGGGTTACAGCCAAATAAAAATAGAGCCCGAAGACATGGAGAAGACTACTTTTGTCACACAGTGGGGCACCTTCTGTTATAAGGTCATGCCTTTTGGGATGAAAAATGCAGGCACAACTTATCAATGGGCTATGGTGGCTTTATTTCATGATATTATTCATCATGAAATAGAAGTCTATGTTAATGACATGATAGCAAGGTCCCAAACTGAGGAAGAGCACCTTGATCATCTGCACAAACTGTTTGACAGGCTGAAGAAGTACAAGCTGAAGTTGAATCCAAACAAATGCATCTTCGAGGTAAGGTCTGGAAAGCTCTTAGGCTTCGTTGTCAGTGGCAAAGGAATTGAAGTCGATCCCGCCAAAGTCAAAGTTATCCAAGAAATGCCAGCTCCTCGTACTGAGAAAGAGGTTAGAGGTTTTATAGACGACTCAATTACATTGCCTGATTCATATCTCACCTGACTTCTAATTGTGAACCACTCTTTAAGCTGTTGAAGAAGGATCAAGTGGTAAGATGGAATGACGACTATGAAATAGCTTTTGACAAAATCAAAGAGTACTTGCAAGAACCTCCAATTTTAATGCCACCAGACGAAGGAAGACCTCTGATCATTTACTTAACTGTGTTAGAGAATTCAATGGGGCATGTGCTGGGGAAACATGACGAGTCTGGTCTAAAAGAGCATGCAACATACTACCTTAGCAAAAAGTTTACCGACTGTGAAACAAGAAATTCACTGCTCGAGAAAACTTGCTGTGCTTTGGCATGGGCTGCTCGCCAACTAAGACAGTATATGTCGACTCATACTACTTTATTGATCTCTAATATGGATCCCATTAAGTACATCTTTGAGAAGCCAACTCTCTTTTCGGAAGGATAGCCCGATGAAAAATGATCTTAACTCTATTACACTACACAAAAGGAAATCAAAGGAAGTGTGCTGGCAGATCATTTGGCGCATCAAGTTGTAGATGACTATCAATCTATGAACTTTGAATTCCCGGATGAGAATAGCATGCTGATTACGGATTATGAAAAGCTTGGACCGTATGAAGGACCTGAACAAGGATCCCGATGTACTATGGTTTTTAATGGAGCTTCCAACACACTGGGTAACTTAATTGGTGCTGTGATTATTTCCCCTAAATGTTGCCATACACCTTTTACTTCCAGACTTTGTTTCGAATGTACCAACAATATGGCCGAGTATGAAGCATGCATCCTGGGTCTTAAAGCTTCTATTGACTTAAGAATCAAATTCTTAAGTGTATATGGATACTCAACTTTAGTCATCGGTTAAGTTAAAGGAGTGTGGGATACAAAACATCCAAATCTTATCCCTTACAAAGAACTTTTGCTAACCCTGATTCCATATTTTGAAGAGGTTACCTTTGAACATATTCCGAGGGAAGAAAATCAGTTGGAAGATGATTTAGCTACCATGTCTTCTATGTTCAAGGACAAATGGGACAACGAAGCTCCCCGAGTTACTGTTGAAAGATTTGACGAACCAACACACTGCTATGTGATTGACACTGATGGTGTAGAGGAGAGGTCTTGGTTTCACAAGGTGAAAAGATATCTCAAAGCTTAAGAGTATCCTGAAGGGGCATCAATCAACGAAAAGAAATTCCTGCGAAGGACATTTCACAAATAAGGGTACATTCCCCGCAATCTCCATGACATACCACTCTAGCAAATAAAGGAGTATAATCCATTTCTCGATAGTATCACCAACCTACGAAGTTCCCAATCAGTATACTTCATGGAAATTCTCTTCCCCAGCTGAGTTTGGTCCTCAAAGACTGAAAAAAAGAGACATTACAGAGTTTCTTCTAAATCAATTTCCCCAAGAGAGTTTGTTTCCTCAGCAAAGCACTTCTCCACCAACGAGGGTTTATTACCCCAATAGGGTTTATTTCCCCAACAGACTACAAATTCCCCAACTCGAGTATATTCCTCAAACTACTACAAATCACTGACAAAACTCTTCTCCCCAGTAAAGTAATCACTATCCCCAGAAAGTTACTACGAAGCTTGGAATCCGACCAAATACCAGTTAACTTTATCCTCCCCAAACGAGTAGAAAGTTTAACTGTCTCTTTTATCCCCAGTCAGGGTATATAAGAAATAAATTCCCCAATAGAGCAACAGAATACCAATGTTCCTAAACTCTATTCCCCAAATAGAAATCAATACATCCCTTGCAGATTTTCCTCAAACAAGTAACCAGGAATACCCAGCAGAAGCATTCGAGATAAGATTGAAGATACACATACTCTTCAGCCCCAACAATAGTCATGGATTTATTTTCCAAGACAAATACACTTCAACAACATTGTACATTCATCATAACTATTATGTTGTAACCCAAAATTTTCCCTCTCTATTCTCAATACATTTCTCACAAAAGATCTCAAATGCTCAAGGGTTCTCAAGGGTTTGATCAGACAAGCTCACCTCCTAAGCACTGAGCCTCCAAATTAGGGTTTTGACTTTTCTCAAGGACAATTGGAATTTTGATGCCTCAAATGACTTTCATGGTTCATTATAGGTCTCTAATACTGCTCATACCAAGTTTTAAGTCTTGCCTTACAAATTTGCTCAATCAATTGCTCAGATGACTAAAAATCAGATGTATTGGGTAAAAAGTCAACTGTGGTCAAAATACAGTCAAACTTCATGATTTTTGGCCGACATCAACATTTTTAAGTGATATTTATCAATTTACCAAGGGTTGATCACAATGCCTCAAGAAAACTACTCAAATCATTAAAAGGGCAAATTTGTCAAAATTAGGGTTTTGACTAAGATGGACTGATCATTAACTTTTGACCTAGTACATGACCCAATGGCTAGAAGAATGATTTCAAGGATTCAAACACAACATTTTGACCTAAATTAATGGCTAAAATGATTTCTCAAGATCAATGGAGTGATAGTTGAATTTTGGATTAACTGATGAAAAGTCAACTGATACACAAAAAGTCAAACTTTGACTTTTTGATCAACATTGAATTTCAAAGATCAAGATTCATCAAGATACTCAAAAATATAAAACTTGATCATCAAGGATCAAGAAATTCAAGAAAGTCCACAAAAATTCAAAGTTTTCAATACTTAGAAAATTTCTAAGTATTTTTAACCTTGATAATTTTAATACTTCATGACAATTTTTAACCAAGATGCAAGATGATTCAAGGAAAACTTTCAACATGAAAGTTGTAGATCTTGATGAAATCTAAAAATTTGTATTGGAGGGTAGATGTTGAAAAAATGATTATATTTGAAGATATAAGCTCACAAAGTCATGAGATTTTTTATAAAACACTTAGTGAAAGTTTTAGCAAGTTTAGGAAGATTTTCTGACCTAACTTCTTGACCAATTTTCACCTAGATACAATTTGTTTTAGCCAAAGTAGTTAACATGAAGGTTATAGAATATGTTTCAAGCTTTCCAAAATTTCTAAGAACTTGAAGAGATCACACTTGAGCTAGGAGAATCAAAGAGAAGAAGTTGGGCATCCATTCTTAAATTATAGGTCATTTTTCATGAAGAACACTTGATCCAAACTTCAAGCATGCTACATAATATTGCTTTTCATGCCTCCAAACTTGCAAATATATCCATAATCAGATGTTTACACAACTAAATGAGCCATTATCCAAGTGATTGAGCCAGTGTCCTAACCATTTTGCCATTAATAGAACAAAGTTCACACTTCCATTCTTGAAAAGTTGCTTTATACATAATGTCAACTCTCCTTGAGCCCATACACTGTTGCTTATGACTCCAAAACATTTCAAAGTAAGAAGTAACATATCTACAACCTGATAACCACCCTACAAGCTCTTGTACTTCACATTGAAACCATGAATTTCAACTTTGCTTCAAAAACAAGTTTCAATATTATAACATGTGATTTATTGTTTCTAATTATTTCAAACCCTAGAACCTTTACTCTATAAATAGACTAGTCATTTGAACCCTAACACACAAATTCAGAAGCCTTGAAACACCCTGAAACTCCCTAAAACTCAGAACTGCATCCAAACCTCTATAACTTGTCATTTTTGGCCAAGAACTTCAATCTCACAATTCACTCGTGCATTTTCCATATAAATCATTCTCAAAGATTCTTTACATCAAATATAACTCATCCCCATCCCTGTTTCACAACTTTAACTCCATCTTCATCATCTCCCAAACTAAAAAACAGAGCTTTGCACATTGACTTCTCCATCACGATTCAAGAACTTTCAGCACAAAGTAATAGTTGCATTATCTTCCTAGGAGTCCAGTGAAGCTATCCAGATCATCACCACACTTCCAGAAGTGCTCAAACTCCATACACGATTTCCAGTTTTGAGGTAAGTTTTCTCAACTTTGAACTCTCTCCACAAGCATCATTAATGGTTACATTGTGAATAAAAAATGTAGACATCATTTCCCTGAAGCTAACCATGCCCTTAGTTTTCATTTATGTTGCCTGAGTGATGCTAATTTTTAGTTTGAACTTTCTGAAAAATTAGGTATTTATTTGGTACCAGTAAAATTCTCATTCATCTTTGATTTATAGCTCATGAAATTTATATGGTTGAATTCGTATTGAAAAATGGAGCAAGTTTCATGTTTATACTTTTGCAAATGGTTGAGAAATGAGTGAGTTTAAAAATTCAAAAATGTAACAATGGGGATACTGGCGCGAGGAAGAAGAAGAAGTTACATTTAGAGACGAGTTTGTAATATATTTATTAGTTATTGTTCTATAAACGGATGAAACAGCCACCCCAGTGGCAGCGAGAGCGCGCGTAAGACATTATCCCATATGGACATGGGTTCGAGCCTCATTGGTACCCTTTTGTATTTTTTTCTTCATATTTTTCTTGCTGATTTAGTGCATCAAGCCACGCGTGCTCACCATGAAGCCTCACCTTAATTCCATATGATCATGACAAGGTTAAATTCAACGCCCCATATAAGCAGGATCATGATACACCTTCAAAAATCAGCCACACATAATCGAAATAGGCGGTGGACATTTATGTTTGGGCCTGAGTTATTTCTGAGCCCTCACCCCCCTTTTACTTATACTCTAATCCATCTATTTTTTATTTTATTTTATTTTCTGACTAAACATGTTTGGGCCTAGCGCCCTTTTTGCTATTTTAAACCCCCATTTCAATTTTTTTAACATCCCAACCCAATACTTTTTATATTATTTATTTTTTTGTTTATATATTTTTTGATTTATTTATTTTATTTAATCAAAAAGACACCAAAATATATTTTCTTAAAATAATTAAATTAAAAATATTTTAGTTTAAACACTTGTTTTATTTTCTTGTTAATATTTAGAACTAGATCTTGTTAATTTTCCATACTTTAAAACATATTTTTTTTAAATTTATATTAGCATTCAAATTATTTTCTAAACAAAATTATTTTATACTTAGATTTATTTTCTTATTAATTTCAACTAAATTATATTTTAGGTTTTTTTGATTATTAATTAACTTTTCTCGTAAATAAAATTAATTAGTCTAATTAGATTAAAACATCAAACTTTTCTCTATCAAAAACCATAGAAATTATTTCTTTTTGCTTCTTCATCTTTACATTTTTGTATTATTATTGTAATTCATATTAAATTGTTTGTAATAGTAATTAAGACTTTATTGCTTTAATCCCCTCATTTACAAACTTGTAACCCCATTCCCAAAGCGTTGTAATAGTGTAGGACAATTAAATTCCGCAATTTATCGCTTTCCTTATTATTGTTAGTGTTGTACCCCAATATTTTCCCTCCCATATTTCTCAACACATGGCAAGTAAGGTCCCCAAGTTGCTCAAGGAAGTTCAAGAGTTGACCAGACAAACTCTCTCCTAAGGAAGTCTACCTCAAATTAGGGTTTCCATCTTCATCATGATGTGTGAACCACAAAGGACCAAAATGCTCACCATTGTCCTAATATGTCCTCAAGATAATCCATGTCAAGTTTCAAGCCTTGATGAAGAGGTTTGCTCACTCAATTGCTCAAATGCCTGAAAATCAACTATGCTAGGTCAAAAGTCAACTGTGGTCCACATACAGTCAAACTTCAAGATTTTTGGTTAACAACCTCATTTTGAAGTATTATTCATCATTTGATCAAGGGTTGATCATGATTCCTCAAGGATTGCTCACAATTCATCAAAACCCAATAGTTGCTAAATTAGGGTTTTATAGGAAAAGTCAACTCAACTTTGACCAAGCATAAATTTCTCATACTTTATCAGAAATGACCCATACAAAGCTCATTTTTAATAGGATGCAATTCCTTACAATTCATCTTCAGCTCCAAAGTTAAGAATATGCACTCACAGAAAGATATGAATTTTGACATTATAGGTCATTTTGAAAAGTCAACAAAAACACCTTTTGGGTCAAAGCTTCATACATGAACATGGAAGACTAAATTGAGATGATACAAAAATAGTTGCTTAGAGGACATTCTAAGCATTCTAAAAAGTCAAGGAACAATCCTCTAGGGTCAAAATTGAGAGAGTTATGCATTGGCCAAGTTGACCATTTTTGCAAAATTGCCAAAAGTCAAATATGCTCAAATTTGCATTTTTTGCTAAATGGGCCCAACTTTTTATGCTTGCACCTCAATTATAATGTGGTTCAAGACTCAAATACTTATCCACCAATTATTTGCTTCATTTTTCAATTTATTTTGATTTTTCATTAATTAAAAAGTGAATTAAATCAAATAAATGATGAAAATTATCAAAGATATGATTTGATTTGTTTTTTTTGACAGGTTAGCAACCAAGATATGCTGAGCTTTCAAGATCAATTCGAATCAATGGCAATTGGTACAAAAAGAGCATGATTAGGCCAAATTTGGAAGGATATCATACACCATGAAAACCAAATCAAATCTTCAAAATTTGTAAAGATACTAGTGGTTTTTACAACCCTAATTCACTCTAGTACATATAGAGAATGCATCCAAGGCAAGAAAAAAGGTTAGAGGTCGTGAATTGCCAGGAAGAAAACTGAAAAATTCAAGAAAAAGTGGGAATCGGTTTTCAGTCTACAAGACGTTTCAAAGCATTCCAAGATCACCAATCCCTTCCTAGACACCCCAGGAAGCTGTTCCAATCATTCCCAGGGCCTGAAGCACTCAGAAACTCGTTCCACAACTAACACGGTTTGGTACATTTTTCAAATTCAATTTTTGCAATTTACGTATCATTAGCACATTTGATTTATATATTCTTGTTCATCATTGAGTTTTCAAGCTATTGGTATCATTTAATTGCATTTTTAGTACAGGAATCATGATATGCCATTGTTAGGGTCCCGTGGCTCGTTTTAGGGGTTTTCAGTTTAGGCAAAATTAGGCCTGGATTCTGGTACCATGATACTCGTGAGGATGAGACGAGTTGATTGGTACCCTTACTTTTCATTTATATTGCTTATGTAGGGTTTTTGAATGTCACATGTTTGTAGCTACAGCAAGGTGTCTGTAGGTAAAAGTTCCCTAGGCTAAAATGACGGAGAGAGGAAGAAGAAGCTTGCGTGGCAGCGTGTAACTCGTCCATTTGAATTTTCATGCATTTTTGAAAATACTGTTTGTTTTCTTATATTATGCTTTGTCATTATGATAATTACAACTAAACAACGCAGCTCAGCTGACAGCGTAGTATTGAGAGCAAGCATAAGGACCTGGGTTCGATCCCCAAGTCCCAACATTTTATTTGTGTTATTTTTTGCTAGCTGGTCCAGCGTGTTGCATATCATGACGTCTACCATGTGCCATCAAATTCAACCATCAGATTCATCAGCAAGCTAGATCTAACGTGCCATCATTAAAGGATCACCATATATCTCAAGTTAACACACGCACCAGATTCAGGCGTAGTCAAACAGGCTTTAGCCTTGTTGGGCCCAGAATTTCAACAACATACCCCCAGGATTGCTAATGCTATCAGGCCCACTTCTTTTCTTTCTTTCTTATTTTTATTTATTTTAATATTTTTCTTTAATTATTTTTAATTCAAAAAAAACTAATTACTATTTTTTATAAAATCATAAAATCAAGAATTCACAAAATAATTAGAATTAGAATTTTATCAAATTTAATTTTGTTAATTTAATTTAATTTAGTTTAACTTAGGGAAATTTTAATTTATTTTCATATATAAAATCAAATAGAAATTAGGTTAAATTCTTGATTTAATTCTTTTATTTTTTCTCAAATAAATAAAAACACAAAAAATAGGTTTTTAGAGTGAATTAATTTATTTTTCTTAATTTAAAATTAATTAGGACTTAGGATCTTCTTTTTAATTTAATTGTTTCATTATTTTCTTAAATAACAAAACATGACCAAAACATCTTTTTTTTAATCCATCGCAAATATGTTTAGTCAAGGGTCAAAACCCTAGTCATTTCGTGTTTAATTCATCGCGCGCTTATTATTATTTTTGCCAATATTTTTGTAACTGTTCATGGTTTGTAATAGTTTAATTTAGGATTTTTATTTTACTGTTAAATTCCCGGGTTTTTGGCTATGTAATTAATCCCCCTCCCCGAAGCCTTGTAATAGCTAGGTTTATTTTCTCGCATTTTTAATTTCTGCAAATATTTATTTGTCTAGATGTATGCTAATAGGATTGTATGACAAGAATGCATGACAAATTAATACGGTTAGAAAACCCTAATGTGAAAAGATAAATAACTGAAACAAATCACTCGCACATATCACTCTTAGAGTATACTATCACTTAGGTTGCCTTCGGTAAACAATCATTAAGCATAGGGTGTCTTAGTGGTTGCCCTCCTGTCTAAAATAGATCAAACGTCCCATTCGAATGTTGCCTCAGAAATGTTTCCTCGGAAAGGATGCCTCAGAAATGTTGCCTCGAATATGATCTTAAGACTCTAGGGTTATTACTAAGGTATCCTAATATTGCTTTAGTGATCGTACGTCCCTTTCGAATTGACCCTTAAAAACTCCAACGACGGTGCTACCTATTTCTCAATAGTAGGATAACGTTGTCTAAAGGAAACAAGAACAAAAACGATCTTTTTTTGAGTAGGTAGATGCTAGTAGATACTTGCTCAAATCAAAACTTTTCACACTTACACATTTCAAAAAAAAATTCAAAACAACTTCGTCACACCCTTGAGGACTGATACAAGGGTTATCATGAAGTAAAACATTTTCAAAGCAAAGCACACAAACATAAGCAATTTAAAAATGAGCAAGTACCTAAGAGCCCATGGAAAACCATGGATAGAAAGGGTGCTAACACCTTCCCTTTCTATAATCTACCCCCCGTATTCATAATATCTCGAAAAAGGATTTTTTATGTACTTTTTTCCTTTCCGAGCTAGTAATTAAACAGTCTTAAACAATCTTAAACAGTCGGTTTTGCCACCGTATCACAGTTAGTAATTAGGGTTTGTATGGCAAGACTTAAAATCAAACTTAGCAAAACCCTAATTTAAATATAAATACTTGAAATCGAACACTTTGTGCACATGCAACTCTAGGGTAACCCACACTTGTTGCCTCAGATAAAAAACAGTCATGTCCCTCAAACATGATTTGTTTTAGCAAAGACCATTGATTAAAAGATCATAGTCCCTCGATGAACCTTCAATGATGCCTTCGGTAAATGATCTTAGTCCCTTATAACAATTGCTAAAACATCTTACAAGTTGCCTTCTATGACTGTATGATAACCCACACTTATCCCTCAAATCCAATGATATGGCTCTCTACCAATCAATGGTAGACAAGCACTATCTAAAGGAGGAGGAAAAGAACAAAGACTTTCTGAGTAGGTAGATTGATCATAATTGCTTGCTCACCAACAAAACCATTTACACCTCACACTTTTAAAACACTTTTCAAAATAAACATTTTGTATACATTCTCAATGATACGAGAATCATTACAAAAATTTCCTTACATTGGCACCAAAAAATCTTTCAAACATTCATTTTCAAACAAATATTTTCAAAACCAACACTTTGTATACATTCTGAATGATACGAGAATCATTACAAAGGTTGTCGTACGAAGGCGTTTTCAAAATATTTTCAAATTTACACAAACACAAAGCATTTCAAAGTGAGCTAGCAATTAAGAACCCGTAGATAACTACGGGTGAAAAGGGTGCTAACACCTTCCCTTTTCATAACCTACCCCCCGAACTCAAGAAAATTCTCAAAGGTCTTTCCTGTTCTTTTCACCCTTTCCTTTATTGGATAAAAGAAAAGTCGATGGCGACTCTTGCTATCTGTAACATTTCTGATAAAACGCAAAACACCAAGTCATTTCTCCCACCATATTATAGAACTGGCGACTCTGCTGGGGATAACCTAAAAGCGGGGTTATCTTAAGAGCTAAGAACACCTTTATTTCTTTTACTTGTTTGCTTTACGTTTATGGGTTACGCTTGGGTTTATTTATTGTATAGATCCTATAGCTGGATATGGGGAATATTAGGTAAGTAGCAATAGATTGTAGGGACTATACGGCATAATACCGACATAGTTGAAGCGATAGCTATGTTAGAGTGACACATTTGTTGGTACTGGTGTCCCTTGAGTCCATTTAAGGAGAATACGGGGCCACTATGTGGTGTCATGAAGTAGTAACTGACCATAGAACCTTAGTTGAACAACTTGGCCATTAGAAAGTAGTGAGGTAGCCGGCTTTGGTGCAAGACTAAAGTTGGTTGATACTCGATACTACACTCATTGAGATTGGACTTTTGGAATATTTTGGCCGCAGCTTGGATGCTTGAGCTAAAACAATGCCCAAACACTTACGGTGGCGACTCTTGCTATCCGAAACACTTGCGATCAAATGCAAAACACCCAAGTCAGTTCTCCCATCGTATTACAGAACTAGAGACTCTGTTGGGGAGATAAACTAAAAGTGGGGTTACCTAAAGAGCTTAGATCACCTTTATTGCTTTTACTTGTTTGCTTTGTTTGCTTTACATTTGTGGGTTATGCTTGGGTTTATTTCTTGTATAGATCCTATACCTGGATCTGGGGCATATTAGGTAAGTAGCAATAGATCGTGAGGACTATGTAGCGTAACACTGGCATGGTTGAAGTGATGGCTACATTAGTGTGACATATTTGTTGGTACTAGTGTCCCTTGAGTCTAGTCAAGGAGAATACGGGGCCGCTATGTGGTGTCATGAAGCACTAACTAACTATAGAACCTTAGTTGAATAACTTGGCCATTAGAAAGTAGTGAGATAGCTAGCTTTGGTGCAAGAATAAATTTGGTTGATACTCGATACTAAACTCATTGAGATCGGACTTTTGGGATATTTTGGACGCAGTTTGGATGCTTGAGCTAAAACAATACCCAATGAAGAAATATCAATGACATTGAGATTCCTTAGAACCCAGTTACTTTTGTTAGGACAGGTTGAACCAACTAAACTTCAAGAGGGTACTTACCTTTAAAACTCATGCAAGCCTAAACCTAAGGCCTTGCGTGCTTTGTCTGTATACGATTATTTGTTCATATTATCATAAACATCATTAAATCATGCCATAGCATTTTCACTAACCATTTCAAGGACCTAGGGATTTATCTCTGCTCTATTTTGTAGGATATGGCTTCCACTCGCAGAAATACCATCCGAATTAACTTCGTAAGGGTGCCTCCTAAACTCAAAGAGTCAGCGTCAAGGGTTCCTGAAAATTCTCTATTCACCAAAAGATATGGTCGACTTCTCAATCTGGTTACCTCAAACTTTGAAGAAGATATGATGAGGGTTCTCTTTCAGTTCTTTAACCCTGTACATCATTGTTTCACCTTTCCCGACTATCAACTAGTGCCCACAATAGAAGAATTATCTCAACTATTAGGGGTACTAGTCCTTGATAAAATACCATTCACCAGTTTAGAGGAAACTCCAAAGCCTGAAGTTATTGCCAAGGCCTTACATTTGAAGAGTTATAACGTTGTAGCTAATTGGGACACAAGAAGTGGGGTCAAAGGCTTTTTGGATAAATTCCTGATAGAGAAGGCTCGTTTGTTTTTAGATGATTTGGATTTACAAACTTTTGAGGAGATCTTGGCTCTTCTAATTTATGGGTTGGTGCTGTCTCCTAACCCTGACCAACTCATAGGTGTGAATGCTGTCAAGGTTTTTATTTCTCGTAACCATGTGCCTACTTTGCTTGGAGACATTCTACATTGTCTTCATACTCGCACTATGAGGAAGCGATGGAATCTTATGTGTTGCTGGCCTTTGCTGTCTAGGTGGTTTATTTCGCACCTTCCCTGATCAGTATTGAAGAATGAGCAAGGCTTGAGGTGGTCTCAAAGGTTAATGTTACTTTCTCACACGGATATCCATTGGTGCTCTCGATCTCAAGAGGACATTACTATCATTGACCATTGTGGGGGGTTCCCTAATGTTCCACTATTGGGAATTAGGGGAGGTATTACTTATAACCCTTATTTTGCTCTATGACTGTTTGGCTATGCTCGAAGAGATGGTCCCCACGATGCGCTCATTTAAGGTATCATATTCGATTACGAGAATGATGTTCAAGGTTATCATCGAATTATTGAACATGCTTGGGGCATGGTAAGCAAGGTTGATAACAAGACTTTGGGGCATAATAATTCCATCCCTTTGGAGCCTTATCTCAAATGGGTGCGAGCACGCGCTCAAAATCTCATGATGCCATATCCCGCTATCCTACAAATAGTTGTGGAGCCTATTGCCGAGGGAGATATTCCTTATACCATTCTTCATCCTGACATGCCTACCGACATCGAAGACTTGGAGAGATCTTGAATTCAACTCAAGGGGGAACGAGACACCGTTGAAGCTTGACTCTATGCAAGCGAGAAGAAAGTGTTGGAGCTCACAAGGCAACTTCACGAGGAGAGAAGCATGAATGCATACATTGTGTTGTACCCCAAAATTTGCCCTCTTATTTCTCAGGAAATCACCCTGGATTCTCAAAGTTTTCTCTTAAACAAATCCAAGTCTGGAATTATCATTTCTTTCCAAGAAAGCCATTTACAAGGGCAAAATGGTCATTTGCATGCTAAAAATTCAAACTTTGGTTTTTGGATCAAAATCAAAACACAAATATCATATTTCATCAAGACATGTTGTAATATGAAGTTTGTTTCATCAAGAAGCTCAAAAGTCAAAATTTACCTTGGAAAAGTTAAATTCTAAATACTTAGAATTTTTCTAAAGTATTTTAGAAAAATGACACTTTTGAACTTCTGAACCAATCTCCAGGCAGGAGCAGTCAGAAGATGCAAACTTAGTTCAACATATAACATTCAGCCAGAATGTGGCCCTTCAGCACCTACGCCAGCTCAGTCAGAAGTTGCCAGAAGATTATAAAACGTGATGAAAAAATCTGAAAGCTCCTTCAGAACATGCTGGAACCAGAAGGTAAGAGGATCAGAAGATTGGGTGCTACACTGAAGCAGAATCCCTAAGTTCAGAGTTTGCTGAGGCAACAGGATACAAAGTGAGAAGATCAGAAGTTAGATGTTTGTCCTAAATGGAATTTTTGACTCAGATTTAAGTAATGATGCAAATCTCATATTACAAGATTTCTGATTTTGACAAATATCATCACCATTTAATGCTCATTATTGCTCACAACCACTTTTGAGTCTTTATCCAAAGGGTCTCTCCACGTGTAGCATAAAAAAAACCTTTGTACAGATTTAGGTATGGGTTCATGCGCTACTTTTTGCTCATGGGTGTCACTTTTCCTTAATCCTCGCTTACTAACCTAGCCTAGGCTAAAAGCTGTCAATCATCACAACCTTTTTTACTTTCTTCAAGAGTAAGTCATCATCTAATGCATGATATTGGCGCCACTTGACATTTTAAAACCCACAAAGCTTTTCCTATAAATAGAATGCCATTGATCACTGAGAGAAGAGACCAGAAAAATTGTTGAAAAGAAATCAAAATTTTGGGAAAGAAAAAGTCTCGAACCTCTGCCCAAAATTCCTAGAGTTTCCAAAACTGTAAACACAACATACAAACCATTAACTTTGGATCCTTTGCATTCAAACTCCATTTGTTCTCAAAACATTTCTTGACCAAAAAACAACCATACAATTTCTGACCCACACGTTTGAAACTGCCATAACTTATGTATTCATACTACTATATACCCTCCATCTATCCATTCAAAGAAGCTGTTCAGAACATCATCAGAGTTGAGGCTAACTCCAGTTCACAGAACTTTTTTTAGCTGCAAGGTAAGCACTTGCTGACCCTCACGACATTGCTTAAGCATCACCAGATTTGCATGCTCAAAAACACAATGTAGATATCATGCTTCTGATATTGTGCATGTTCTGAGATTTTCACGCATTTGTATGCTTAAGTAGAGAATGAATCAGTTCAGAACTTGCCTCTGATTTTTGGTTCTGACTTCTGAAATGCTATGACACCTGCTGAAACTATCCTAGGCATGTCTTCTATTTTGTGGAGAAATAACCAAATTACAGATGTTCTGACTAGCATAGAGGGAGACCAAGTTCTGACATTGGCACCAGCGCCTCTGGAGCTTGTTTTGTTATCAGTAATATCAGAACTTCTGAAAATTACTATGTTCCCAGTAGGGTCAGAACCTCTGACCTCATACATTTTCACTAACAGGTTTCTGTTTTGCAGCGTACCTGGGTCAGAACCTCTGACCTATACATTTTCACTAACAGGTTGCTATTCTGCAGCAGGCCAGGGTCAGATCTTCTGACTTCCTTTCAGCAGCACGCTGATCCTTTTCTTTTTTTATTTCTTTCTTCCCCTTGTTATTTTCTTTATTTTTCTCGCTGGTACTCCCATTCATAAATTTGTACCCCCACCCCCTAAATGTTGTAATAGCGTAGGACTCTATATTTCTGCAATTTATCTCTTTCAAATGTAAATGCAAGATAAAATCAATAAATAGACCACCAAAAAATCAAAGACAAAAGCATGCAATCAAACACACTTTTCACACAAACACCCTTAGGGTTTCTCCACTTGGTTGCCTTATACAAAAATAGCCATATTACGCATGCAAAGTATCTTGGTAAAACAAACAAAATCAAAAGATCATAGTACCTCAATGACGCTATTCAAAGTTGCCTTACAAAATAATCTTAGTCCCTCAAAAATGCTAAGATACTTTGCAACATTGCTAATCATGGTTATACGATGACCCGCGCCCGTCCCGTTTACATCCAAAGATAGGTTTGTTTATCAAATCTATGGTAAGACAACAATGTCAAAGGAATAGAAAATGAACAAGAAGACATTTGAGTAGGTAGACTATTTCTAGTTACTTGCTCTATTTTTAAACAATTATCCTTGCTATTTTCAAAACAAACACATACATTCTCAAACATTGAAAACATTTTCAAAAAGACAAACATCTTTGTATACATTCTTACGAACGAGAATCATTACAAATATTGCCTAAACGAAGGCCTCTTTTACAAAATTCAAAACCACACCAAACACATTTCAAAACAAAAAGCAAGTGATCTAGCAAAGTAACTAAGAGCCCATGGAAAACCATGGATGAAAAGGGTGCTAATACCTTCCCTTTTCATAATCTACCCCCTGAACTCAAGAAACAATCTCAAAGGTCTTTCCTGTGCTTTTTCACCTTTCCTTTTGGATAAAAGAAAAGTCAGTGGCGACTCTTGCTAACCACAACATTTGTGAACCCAAACGCAAACCCTCAAGTCAGTTCTCCCACCGTATCACAGAACTGGTGACTCTGCTGGGGTTTTAAAAAAAAAGTGGGGTTACCTTAGGGCTAGATCACATTTACTTTCTTACATTGTTTGATTTGTTTGCTTTACATTATGGTTCTTTGTTTGGGTTTGAATCCTCTACCCGAATTTGGGGATACATTATAGGTAAATAGCAATACATTGTGGAAACTGTGCGGGGTATACCGACAGGTCTAAGCAATAGCTATATTAGTGTGACATATTTGTGGGTACTGGTAGCCCTTTAGTAGTCAAGGAGAATACGGGACCGCTGAGTGATGTCATGAAGCACTAACTAACTTTTAGAACCTTTACTTGACCAACTTGGCCTTTAGGGCGTAGTGAGATGACCGGCTTTGGTGTAGTCTGAAGTTGGTAGATACCCGATACTACACTCATTGAATGTTGGTTTCTTGGAATATTTCGGTCGCAATTAAAGAGGTTTGAGCTGAAAGAATGACCAAGGAAACAATCCGGTGATATTGAGCTCCTTAGAACCCGGTTACTTTTACTAGGACAGGTTGAGCCACTAAACTTCAAGAGGGTACTTACCTATAAAACCCCAATGCAAGCCTAAACTAAGAGCTTGTTTGTTTTGCTTGTATATACATACTTGTACATAAAATCATGGACATCATGAACATCATATGCATCCACTAACCATTTCAAGGATTTTTGGAGATTCATCTTTTTTCTTGTTTTGTAGGATATGGATTCACTTCGCAGGAAAGCTATCCAAGTCAACCTTGTAAGAATTCCTCCACAACTTAGGGAACTAGCTTCAAGGATCCCTGAAAGCTCTCCTTTCAACGAGAGGCATGGTTGTCTGCTCAACATGGTCACCTCCAACATGGATGAGGATATAATGAAGGTGCTATTTCAGTTCTTTGATCCTTTGCATCATTGCTTCACATTTCCCGACTATCGGCTTATGCCTACTTTGGAAGAATTCTCTCAACTCTTGAGGATTCCCATTCTCAATTAACTACCTTTCAACAGTACGGAAAGAGACCCAAAGCCAGAAGAGATTGCTCAAGCTCTGCACTTGCACTCATCTGATATCACAACTCATTGGGAAACTAGAAGTGGTGTCAAAGGCTTCTTAGCAAATTTTCTGTTTGAGAAAGCCCAAATCTGTTGGAATTCCTTAGACTTGCAAGCTTTTGAAGAAATTGTGGCCCTTATTATCTATGGGATGGTTTTGTTCCCCAATCCTGACCAACTCATAGATATAAGTGTCGTCAAAATCTTCATGTCACGCAATCTGGTGCCTACATTGCTAGGGGATATCCTCCACTCTTTTCACACTCGTACAATGAGGAAAAGAGGTGTCCTTATGTGTTGCACTCCCCTCCTGGAAAGATGGTTTATTTCTCATCTTCCCCAATCAGTCTTAAGGAATGAGCAAGGATTAAGGTGGTCACAAAGGTTAATGACGCTCAAACATTCAGATATTCATTGGTGGTCTCGATCCAAGGAGAATGTTATCATTATTGACCGTTGTGGGGAATTACCTAATGTCCCTCTACTTGGTGTTAGGGGAGGAATCACCTACAACCCATGCTTATCTATAAGACAATTTGGTTTCTCCCGAAGGGATGGCCCACACGAGATGCTGATTCAAGGCTTGGTTTTCGACTATGACAACGATAATCAAGGTCTTCGCCAGAGATTCATCTGAGCATGGAGGATGCGAAACAAGGTGGACAGTAAGACTTTGGGACACAAGAATTCCATCCCTCTTGAGCCTTACCTCAAGTGGGTACGAACCCGTGCTCAAAGTCTTATGATGCCTTATCCTTCCATTCTTCCGGTAATCATTGAGCCTGTTAAGGAAGGAGAAGTTCCATACACTATCCTACATCCTGACATGCCCACATCTCTTGAAGACCTACAAAGGGATTGGATACAACTCAAAGGAGAGAGAGATACTTTTGAAGCCCGATTCTACGCAAGCGAGAAGAAGGTTTTGGAACTCACTAGGCTACTTCACGAGGAGCAGACTCTAAATGCCTACATTGCACCAAAGAGGATGCACACTACTTTTTTATCTTAGAGTTTTGTATTATTTTTTCCCAAGGGGAATTGATGTACTCAAACTCTATCCTATTAATATAACGTGTGTTCCTTTGTCTAAAGCAAACTTGAATCTTTAAAAATCCTTGAAAACATTACATATGCACATATCATTCATCATAACATAAACAGGTCTTTTGCAACAAGTTCCCTCATCTCTCTGTTGTTTATTTTAGTAAGATGGATCTCGAAAAGACAGTCAAAGATCTTCAAGTTAAAAATACGCAGTTTCAACAGTTACTCACAACCCTGGCCAAAGGACAAGAGGAGTTGAAGACTCAGTTGGCCAAAGAAAAGAAGAAAAAAGAGGAAAAAAACCAACTGGTGTTGTAATCATGGGGAGAAGGTTTCAGGGACAGACTAGAAGAACCTTGAATTTCACAACAACCTCTGATGAAGGAAAAGGAAAGGAAACAGTGGTTCCGTCAGAATTTGAAGAAGAGGAAGACTACTCCGAGGAACAGTATCCGCCAGCTGATGATAAGTACAGACATATTGAGGAACGCTTGAACGCTATGGAGATACAAAGGATATCGGGTCTAGACTTTGAAGAATTCGGACTAGTGTTAGGAATTGTGATCCCACCGAAGTTCAAAGTACCGTTGTTTGCAAAGTATGATGGAGTGTCATGTCCTAAGATGCACCTCCGATCATATGTAAGAAAGATCCATCCGCACTTCGCCGATAAAGATCTATGGGTGCATTTTTTCCAAGATAGCCTATCTGGAACATAACTCGATTGGTTTTACCAATTGGAAAGGGCCGACGTCCACAACTGGGAAGATCTTGCCGCATCTTTCTATAGGAAATACCAGTATAATGTAGATTTGGTGCCTACCCGTACTCAACTTCAGAGTATGGCTATGGTTTCAAACGATGGTTTCAAAGATTACACGCAGAAATGGAGAGATCTAGCAGGGAGATTTCAACCCCCTCTGTGTGTAAGAGAATTGGTGGACATGTTCTTAGGCACTTTATCATGCCCTTTCTTCAACCATCTGATTGGAAGCTCATCTGCTAGATTTACTGAATTAATACTAACCGGAGAGAGGGTGGAAGCTGGCATAAAAAGTGGAAAGATTCAGAGGGATTCTTCTACCTCTAGAGCTGTGAGAAAGCCTTTCACTGGGAAGAAGGAGGTATCTGCTGTTCACCCACAAAGGAATCAAGGGAGAGCTGAACGCCGACCAATGGTAGGAGCTGTTGCGATCCCAAAACCTGTATCTGATCAACCAAGGAGTCATCAACCGAGGGTGGAAAGGCCAGTCCGGCAATTCACCAGAATCCATATGACTCTAGCCCAGGTTTTACCGCACCTTTTGAAATCCAATTTGGTAACCTTAAAAGAAGCTCCAAAGAACCCCAACATTGCGTCCCCTCATTATCACCCAAATGCCCGTTGCGCATATCATTCCGAAAGTCCGGGTCATGACACCAACAACTGTTGGGTCCTGAAAAAAAAAGATTCAAGATCTTATAGAGGAAAAAGAGATTGAGTTTGATGCGCCCGAGAAGACAAACGCCATTTCTGCTCCTATGCCTAGACATGGTCACAACACCAATGCAATTGAAGAAGATCTATTTGTTACCACAGTTGATGAACTCTTGACTCTGCTCCCAATCATTAAGATAAAATTGTTGAAAGCCGGTATATTCCCGGGTTATAATGAAGACTGCCATCTCTTCTTATCCTCACCAACTGACTGCCTTTTATTGAAAGCGGGCATTCAATGCTTGATTGACAACCAGGAGATTCTGTTTGAAAATGCTCCTGTTTCACCTGTTCCTATTGAAGACGTTTCAATCATAACCATCTCTGCCAATTCTTCCAGAGTCCCCAAAAGACCCGTTAGGATTACATCGGTTTCAAAAACTACTCCTCTTATAATCACGATGCCCGGGCCGGTCCCGTATGAATAAGAAAAAACAGTGTCGTGGAATTACGGTGGAGACATCTACTACCATGGTATCAAACAAGATGGGCTGGCCGTCGAAAAGATGAGCTCCAAAGAAGAAAACTCCGACATTAGCAATATTGCCGGAACCGGTAAGAGTAACCGTAGCGGTAGAATCTTCTCTCCAGAGATTGCCCCTCCAAGGGCAGTTTTTTGACCCGTAGCTGCTCCAAAGGTTACTTTCATACCAAAAATCATATCTGCAAGTGCCCCTACTGACAAAGACGACACGACCCCTGTTGTTACCCCTACCAACAATCCTACCACTGAAATTCGAGGAAAAAGTATTCAAGGAGAGCCTGTCCGGACGAAGTTTCAACCACTGACTATCCCCGAAACCTCCAAAAAGGAAATGGAGGAGATCCTGAGAATAATAAAGAAGAGTGACTACGACGTAGTTGAACAGTTGGGGTAAACTCCCTCCAAAATCTCCATGCTAGCGTTGCTACTATGCTCGGAGGCACATGCGAAAGCTCTGGTGAAGTTTCTGAAGACAGCGCATGTGCCTCAAGAGACGTCTGCTAACCAATTTCAAGATTGTGTGGCCAGTTTGACGGCAGACAACGGCCTAGGCTTCTCGGATGCTGATCTGACACCAAAGGGAAGAAAGAACAATGAGGCATTGCATGTCTCTGTGGAATGTAGAGGAACAACTCTGGCCCATGTCTTGGTGAACACCGGCTCATCTTTGAATGTTTTACCGAAGAAAGCTCTCGACAGATTGGATTGCGAAGGATTAACGTTGAAACCCAGTAACATAGTTGTAAGGGCATTTGATGGTTCAAAGAGGATGGTCCACGGGGAGGTGGACATCCCCATAAAGGTTGGGACTAAAACTTTCAACTCAACCTTCTATGTAATGGACATCCTCCCCTCTTACTCCTGTCTGCTAGGATGGCCATGGATCCATAATGCCGGTGCTATCACCTTCACACTACACCAGATTCTGAAATATCTGGTCCATGGAAAGATTATCACTGTCCACAGAGAGGAAGAATATATGATTAGCCACCTCAATCCTTTCCGGTATGTGGAGTTGGATGGCGAGTTCATTGAAACTCCTTTTCAATATTTTGAAGAAGTCTCTCAAGAGGTAGCGGTAACCAAGACTACATCCCAGATCCCTAAGATCACAAGACCTCCGCTCCAGATGTCATCTCTGAAGGACGCCAAAGATACAATTGAGCAAGGAGGGTGCACCATCTAGGGGAAACTTCTGGACATTCCATATAAATATGACAAGTTTGGATTAGGGTTTACTTCAAGTGCTCAGAAGGTTGTGCGCCATGCCCATGTGGGAGGGCCACCTTTGAAGATTAGCAATTGAGAGGTCAATGCGGTGGAAGAAGGTGAAGAGGATTGCAACTTGGAGGATTGGATATTTCCTACTGTCAACGGAGGACTTCGCAATTGGGAAGCCAGAGACTTTGTCCCAATAACTTTCATCCCTCAGTAATTTATCTTCTATATTTATGTTGGACTTGTAATATTCACAAGCAATTCTCACATTTTAAACCTTGTGTCTTGCCCGAGGCACAATGGTCCATTTGTAAGAGTTTTTTATTTCATCTTCATATGACATGCAATGAATCATGGACGTTTTTCACATACAAACTTTTTGTGCTCATTTTTTTCTTTTACATTTATTTCCATTTTAAAAGATGGCTATACCCTTACACACACCCACACTCACAAATGCAGGTACCCCTCCATTCTGAATCCCATGGGTAAAAATACTGCTATGGCCTTTAGTGACTCTGAGGATCTAATCTATCAAGTCGAAGACGAAGGCGAGGAAGATTGTGAAGTACCTGGGGAACTTGCCAGACTACTCCAGTAGGAGGAAAGAGATATTCATCCTCATGAGGAACCGGTGGATACAATCAACCTGGGTACAAAGGAGGATAGAAAAGAAATTAAGATAGGTGCCAATCTAGAGCCGAGTGTCAAGGAACGTCCGATTCAGCTGTTGTAGGATTATGTTGAGATCTTCGCCTGGTCATATGAAGACATGCCAGGACTCGATACTGACATCGTGGTACATCGTCTGCCAACAAGAGAAGACTGTCCACTAATAAAACAAAAAGTCCGCCGCATGAGACTTGATATGTCAGAGAAGATCAAAGCGGAATTCATGAAACAATTCAATGCTGGATTCTTGGCTGTCACTTCCTATCCCTAATGGGTTGCCAACATTGTGCCCCTGCCTAAAAAGGACGGCAAAGTACGAATGTGCATGGACTATAGGGATTTGAATAGGGTCATCCCTAAAGATGATTTTCCACTTCCCCACATAGATATCTTGGTTGACAATACGGCCCAGCACAAAGTGTTTTCCTTCATGGACGGATTCTCAGGTTACAACCAGATCAAAATGGCACCTGAGGACATGGAGAAAACTACATTTGTCACACAGTGGGGGACATTCTGCTACAAAGTGATGCCATTCGGACTAAATAATGCTGGGGCCACCTATCAGTGCGCCATGGTAGCTTTGTTTCATGATATGATACACCATGAAATAGAGGTCTACGTAGACGATATGATAGCCCGATCACAAACTGAAGAAGAGCACCTCGATCACTTGCAAAAGTTGTTTGAGAGACTGAAGAAGTATAAGCTAAGGTTTAATCCAAACAAGTGCACATTCGGAGTACGATCCGGTAAACTTTTAGGTTTTGTCGTCAGTAACAAAGGCGTTGAGGTCGATCCTGACAAGGTTAAAGCAATACAATAAATTCTTGCTCCTCGTACTGAGAAGGAAGTCAGAGGATTCTTGGGACGCCTGAACTATATTTCCAGATTCATTTCTCACCTAACAGCTACTTGTGAGCCAATCTTCAAACTGCTGAAGAAATATCAAGTAGTCAAGTGGAATGATGAGTGCCATACTACTTTCGACAAAATCAAAGAGTACTTACAAAAGCCTCCTGTTTTGATGCCACCAGTCAAGGGAAGACCATTGATCATGTATCTGACTGTTTTAGAAAACTCAATGGGGTGTGTATTGGGGAAGCATGACGAGTCTGGCCGAAAAGAGTACGCTATTTATTACCTGAGCAAAAAGTTTACCGACTGTGAAACCAGATATTCACTGCTCGAGAAAACTTTCTGCGCTCTGGCATGGGCTGCTCACCGGCTAAGACAATATATGCTGACTCATAATACCTTGTTGATATCTAAGATAGATCCGATAAAATACATCTTTAAAAAGCCTGCTCTGTCTAGAAGAATAGCTAGATGGCAGATGGTCCTAACAGAGTATGACATACAGTACACTACCCATAAAACTATAAAGGGCAGTGTGCTAGCTGATCATCTTGCTCATCAAGCTGTAGAAGATTATCAGTCCATAAGGTTTGAATTCCCGGATGAAGACACCATGACGCTAGACAACCGTGAAGAAATCAGACCATATGACGGAGCTGAACAAGGATCCCTATGGACCTTATTCTTTGGTGGGGCCTCCAATGCACTCGGTAATGGTGTCGGCGCTGTACTCATATCTCCGAAAGGGTGTCATACTCCCTTTACTTACAGACTTTGCTTCAACTGTACAAACAACATGGAAGAGTACGAAGCATGCATCTTAGGCCTCAAGGATGCCATAGACCTGGGAATCAAATCTTTAGATGTGTTTGGAGATTCAGCTTTGGTCATCAGTCAGATCAAAGGGGAATGGGACACTAAGCACCCAAACCTTATCCCTTACAAATAACATGTTTTGACATTGCTACCATACTTTGAGGAGATTACCTTCGAGCATTTCCCGCGAGAAGAAAATCAGCTAGCAGATGCTCTAGCCACAATGTCATCTATGTTTAAACTTAATTGGGATAACGAGGCTCCCCAGATCACCATCGAACAAATGAATGAACCAGCACACTGTCACGAGATTAATACTGAAGAGATAATAGACCAGCCTTGGTTTCATGAAGTTAAGAGGTATCTCGAGACTCAAGAATATCCAGAAGGAGCCTCAATCAACGATAATAAGTTCTTAAGGAGATTATCTGCTAAATTCTTCCTTAGTAATGGCATCCTATACAAGCGCAATCATGACTCCATTCTGCTTCGGTATGTGGATAAGACCGAGGCGAAAAAGATCATGGCTAAATTAGATGAAGGTACTTTTGGCACTCACTCCAGTGGGCATACAATGGCGAAGAAAATCCTACGGGCAGGTTATTATTGGTCTACCATGGAAACAGGTTGCTATCAACACTCTCGGACCTGTCATAAGTGTCAAATTTATGCTGGCAAGCTACACGTGCCTCCGGTTCCTCTAAATGTCTTGACGGCTCCTTGGCCCTTTGCTATGTGGGGAATTGATATGATTGGAGAGATCAAGCCGACAGCTTCCAATGGACACCGCTTCATCCTGGTCGCCATTGACTATTTTACAAAGTGGGTTGAAGCAGCTTCCTTCACATTCGTTACTAAGAATGTTGTTGCTCTCTTCATCAAACAAAATCTCATATGCCGGTACGACGTCCCGGAAAGGATCGTCATTGATAATGGTACAAATCTTAACAACACTATGATCACCGCCTTGTGCGAGCAATTCAAGATCCAGCATCATAATTCTTCTCCCTATCGGTCAAAGATGAATGGTGTTGTCGAAGCGGCAAATAAAAACATTAAAAAGATCATACAAAAGATGACAGTCACATACAAAGACTGGCATGAGATGTTACCATTCGCTCTCCACGGGTACCATACCACGGCTTGCACATCAACTGGGGCAACACCTTATTCTTTGGTATATGCTATAGAAGCTGTTTTGCCTATTGAGGTTCAGATCCCCTTGCTAAGGATTATGAAGGATACGGGTTTGAGTGAAGACGAGTGGATCTAAACTCGACTTGATCAACTGAACTTAATTGATGAGAAGAGACTTACTGCTGTTTGCCATGGCCAAACGTATCAAAAACAAATGATCAAGGCTTTCAACAAGAAAGCCAGACGCCAAATATATCAAGTTGGGGATCTAGTGATCAAACGTATCATCCTGCTGCAAAGTGATCCCAGGGGAAAATGGACTCATACCTATAAAGGAACATTTGTAGTCAAAAACATATTCTCCGATGGGGCAATGATCTTGACCACCATGGACAGTGACGACCTGCCACAGCCAGCGAACGCGGACATAGTCAAAAAATACTACACATAAGAGACCCGCTAGGTTGACACGCCTAGGAAAAACAAGGGGCACCCCGGCGAACCAAAAGGTTCGGGCAAAAATTAGGGATAAAATAAAAAAATCTGTACACCCGGCAAGTTGAAAACCCGAAAGGGCGACTTGGGCAAAAAGGGGTTTCCCGGTGGACTAAAAACTCGAGAGGACGGTCCAGGCAAAAGTTAGGGAATAAAAGCATATGACTATGTCCCGTCGGATCACTTAACGGACCACATTTGAATTCCACTGACAAACTCGGAGTTTCTGATAAATTCAATCATCTTCGGACGAAGAAACAAATAGATAAGATACTCAAAGATACGAAGGCTATAGAAGGATGGGAACCCCGTGGAACTGTCACACATAGCTGTCTTTCTATGTATGAATTTTCTTGTTTTATGGCATCATTCTCTTACTAGAATGTTTGTCTCCTTTGTACATAATGTTTATTCAAAGTCAATACAAAGATATCTCGTTGAAAGTACAAAAACTATTTGTCTTTTCCTTACAATTGTGTTTTGTTCGCAAAAACGTCCAATGATTCATTGATAAACATATGCATTTGAACATAATCACTATTTACAAATAAACAAGATGAGAAAGACAATTACTGATAGGTTGAAAGGACAGGAAAACATTTCTAAACCACTCCATATTCCCCACAGAGTTTTCAGTAACTCCCCAGCAGAACAAGACTCCCGGCTAATCCTCAGCAGAAACAGAAGTTCAGGTTTTAATCTCCAGTAGAAAACATCAAATTTCTCAGGATTCCTCAAACAGATTTTACAAGCAATACACGACATTTCCCTCACAACGAAATTTACTCCTCTCAACAAGAGTTCATCAATATTTCAAATTCAAGACATGGGAATTCACATATCCCCAATAAACTACAGATTCCTTAGTTTGAGTTTGCCTCTCCGACCACTACAAATCAAAGGACCACAATTCCTCTTCCCTAGTAGACTACTCTACATCAAGTTACTGCGAAGCCCGGAATCCAACCAGATAACAGTAAACTTCCTTATCCCTAGCAAGTCGTTGTGAAGCCTGGAATCCGACCAGATAACATCTAACTTTTGATTCTCTCCAGCCAAGGATAACTCCCCAGTAGAGCGGCAGACAACCGAGACCCCTGAGCTTTTTTCAAACAGAAATCAACTTTTTCCCCACAGAGTTTTCAATACTCCCCAACAGAAAAGAAACTCCCATTGGTTAATCCCCATTAGAAGTCGTCAAGATTCTCAGGTTTCCTCAAGCAGATCTTACGAGCAATACATGGCGTTTACCCTGCAACAAGAGTTTATTCCTCTCAGTAGAAATCCATCAACACTTCGACTTCAAGACATGAAGACTTACATATCCTCAGCAGCAGTCAGGGATTTATTTCCCCAAACCGACAGCAATACAGCAAATCAGCTCACATACGCATACATTGCAACCATATATCATAAATGTCAAATAAAACCAATACATTGCATCATACATTTCATGCAACATAACTTGGTGTTTCAGCTAACATTTTACCCTTTTCAGGATAAGATTAACAGCTACTGTTAACAATATGCAAACTTTTGATACAATCCAGATATGCTCCAGATCCGAAAGCCATTATGATACTCATTCAAAGACGCCTCCTGATACAATGCGGATACACTCCAGACACGGAAGCCATTCTGGTACTCATTCAGATTCAGGTTCAACTTTTGATACAGTCCAGATACGCTCCAGATCCGGAAGCCATTCTGATACTCATTCAAAGACGCCTCCTGGTACAGTGCGGATACGCTCCAGACACGGAAGCCATTCTGGTACTCATTCAGATTCATGTTTAACTTTTGATACAGTCCAGATACGCTCTAGATCCGGAAGCCATTCTGATACTCATTCAAAGACGCCTCCTGATACAGTACGGATATGCTCCAGACACGGAAGCCATTCTGGTACTCATTCAGATTCAGGTTCAACTTTTGATACAGTCCAGATACAATCCAGATATGGAAGCCATTATGATACTCATTCAAATACGCCTCCTGATACAGTGCAGATACGCTCCAGACACGGAAGCCATTCTGTGCGGATACGCTCCAGACACGGAAGCCATTCTGGTACTCATTCAGATTCGACTTTTAATACAGTCCAGATACGCTCCAGACACGGAAGCCATTATGGTACTCGTTCAGATTCAGATTCAACTTTTGATACAGTCCAGATACGCTCTAGACCAGGAAGCCATTCTGATACTCATTCATAGACGCCTTCAGGTACGCTCCAGACACTAACGCCTTTTTGAGGTTCGACTTACAGATTACCTCTCAACAAGCATTCTTGGATGGCATCTACAAGCCCATCCCCAACAAGGTTTTATTACTTCTCCAAATGGCATCTTTAAGCCCATTCCTTCTATCGTCGTCGAGTGTAAATTTCTGGGAACTTTAGTGTCCAATCATCTTCCACCTTCGAGTCGCGAATGGCAAATCTCGCCAATCTAACTCCTCAAGTTAAAGAGGATTGAATAGGGGCAGCTGTTGTACCCCAAAATTTGCCCTCTCATTTCTCAGGAAATCACCCTGGATTCTCAAAGTTTTCTCTTAAACAAATCCATGTCTGGAATTATCATTTCTTTCCAAGAAAGCCATTTACAAGGGTAAAATGGTCATTTTCACGCTAAAAATTCAAACTTTGGTTTTTGGATCAAAATCAAAACATAAAAATCATATTTCATCAAGACATGTTGGAATATGAAGTTTGTTTCATCAAGAAGCTCAAAAGTCAAATTTTACGTTGGAAAAGTTAAATTCTAAATACTTAGAATTTTTCTAAAGTATTTAAGAAAAATGACACTTCGGAACTTCTGAACCAACCTCCAAGCAGGAGCAGTCAGAAGATGCAAACTTAGTTCAGCACATAACATTCATTCAGAATGTGGCCCTTCAGCACCTACGCCAGCTCAGTCAGAAGTTGCCAGAAGATTATAAAGCGTGATGAAAAAATCTAAAAGCTCCTTCAAAACATGCTAGAACCAGAAGGTAAGAGGATCAGAAGATTGGGTGCTACACTGAAGCAGAATCCCTAAGTTCAGAGTTTGCTGAGGCAACAGGATACAAAGTGAGAAGATCAGAAGTTGGATGTTTGTCCTAAATGGAATTTCTGATTCAGATTTAAGTAATGATGCAAATCTCATATTACAAGATTTCTAATTTTGACAAATCTCATCACCATTTAATGCTCATTAATTCTCACAACCACTTTTTAGTCTTTGTCCAAAGGGTCTCTCCACGCGTAGCATAAAAAAAACCTTTAAACAAATTTAGGTATGGGTTCATGCGCTACTTTTCACTTATGGGTGTCACTTTTCCTTAATCCTCGCTTACTAACCCAGCCTAGGCTAAAAGCTGTCAATCATCACAACCTTTTTTACTTTCTTCAAGAGTAAGTCATCATCTAATGCATGATATTGGCGCCACTTGACATTTTAAAACCCACAAAGATTTACCTATAAATAGAATGACATTGATCACTGAGAGAATAGACCAGAAAAATTGCTGAAAATAAATCAAAATTTTGGGAAAGAAAAAGTCTTGAACCTCTGCCCAAAATTCCTAGAGTTTCCAAAATTGTAAACATAACATACCAACCATTAACTTTGGATCCTTTGCATTCAAACTCCATTTGTTCTCAAAACATTTCTTGACCAAAAAAAACCTATACAATTTCTGACCCACACGTTTGAAACTGCCATAACTTCTGTATTCATACTACTATATACCCTTCATCCATCCATTCAAGGAAGTTGTTCATAACATCATCAGAGTTGAGGCTAACTCTAGTTCACAGAACTTTTTTTAGCTGCAAGGTAAGCACTTGCTGACCCTCACCATATTGCTTAAGCATCACCAGATTTGCATGCTCAAAAACACAATGTAGATATCATGCTTCTGATGTTGTGCATGTTCTGAGATTTTCACACATCTGTATGCTTAAGTAGAGAATGAATCAGTTCAGAACTTGCCTCTGATTTTGGTTCTGACTTCTGAAATGCTATGACACCTGCTGAAACTGTCTTAGGCGTGTCTTCTGTTTTATGGAGAAATAACCTAATTGCAGATGTTCTTACTAGCATAAAGGGAGACCAAGTTCTGACATTGGCACCAACGCCTCTAGAGCCTGTTTTGTTATCAGTAATATCAGAACTTCTGAAAATTACTGTGTTCCCAGCAGGGTCAGAACCTCTGACCCCATACATTTTCATTAACAGGTTTCTGTTTTGCTGCGTACCCGGTCAAAACCTCTGACCTATACATTTTCACTAACAGGTTACTATTCTGCAGCAGGCCAGGGTCAGAACTTCTGACTTCCTTTCAGTAGCACGCTGATCCTTTTCTTTTTTTCTTTCTTTCTTGCCCTTGTTATTTTCTTTATTTTTCTCACTGGTACTTCCATTCATAAATTTGTACCCCCACCCCCTAAATGTTGTAATAACGTAGGACTTTATATTTCTGCAATTTATCGCTTTCAAATGTAAATGCAAGATAAAATCAATAAATAGACCACCAAAAAAATCAAATACAAAAGCATGCAATCAAACACACTTTGCACACAAACACCCTTAGGGTTTCTCCACTTGGTTGCCTTATACAAAAATAGCTATATTACGCATGCAAAGTATCTTGGTAAAACAAACAAAATCAAAAGATCATAGTCCCTCGATGATGCTATTCAAAGTTGCCTTACAAAATGATCTTAGTCCCTAAAAAATGTTAAGATACTTTGCAACATTGCTAATCATGGTTATACAATGACCCGCGCCCGTCCCGTTTACATCCAAAGATAGGGTTGTTTACCAAATCTATGGTAAGACAACAATGTCAAAGGAATAGAAAATGAACAAGAAAGACATTTGAGTAGGTAGATTGTTTCTAGTTACTTGCTCTATTTTTAAACAACTATCCTTGCTATTTTCAAAACAAACACATACATTCTCAAACATTGAAAACATTTTCAAAAAGACAAACATCTTTGTATACATTCTTACGAACGAGAATCATTACAAAGATTTCCTAAACAAAGGCCTCTTTTACAAAATACTTTCAAAACCACACCAAACACATTTCAAAATAAAAAGCAAGTGATCTAGCAAAGTAACTAAGAGCCCATGGAAAACCATGGATGAAAAGGGTGTTAATACCTTCCCTTTTCATAATCTACTCCCCGAACTCAAGAAACAATATCAAAGCTCTTTCCTGTGCTTTTTCACCTTTCCTTTTGGATAAAATAAAAGTCGGTGGCGACTCTTGCTAACCACAACATTTGCGAACACAAATGCAAACCCTCAAGTCAGTTCTCCCACCGTATCACACATTGCACCAAAGAGGAAGCACCCGTGAGAGGCTTGAGTAATTTTGTTTCAAAAGTCTATTTTTGTTGTCTTTTGACACCCTTTTTGCTTTTTCATTGTAAGCCCAAGGGGCAGTTGTAATCTTGAATTTATTAATACATTGTTGTGTTTGTTTCCTTTTTGGCTAGAAAATTTAAATTTTTGAGGTCCTTGAAAACATTGCATATGCATAATATGCATCATATCATAAGCAGGTTTTCTGATACAGGTTTCCTCATCTTTTTACTCTTTATTTAAGTATAAGATGGCTTTAGAGAAAACCGTCAAAGGTCGGAAAGAAATGATGGCACTCCTTGCCACCAAGAAGAAGACCAAGAAGAGGGTTGTTATTCTCAACATGGGAAGAAGGTTCAAGGGGCCCGCCCGACTAGCTAGAAGACCGACTTAAGGCCGTAGAGATCCAAACAATGCATGGTTTGGACTTTGAAGACTTAGGTTTAGTCCTTGGGGTGGTCATTCCCTTTAAATTTAAGGTTCCTATCTTCGCCAAATACGATGGGGTCTCATGTCCAAAGATGCATCTGAGGTCTTATGTCCGCAAGATTCACCACACACCACCGATAGAAAGTTATGGGTGCACTTCTTCCAAGAAAGCTTATTTGGAACGCATTTGGAATGGTTCTATCAACTAGAAGGGACTAATATTCACACATGGGAGGATCTGGCTGATGCCTTCTACAAACAATACGAATACAATGCTGACCTAGCACCAACTCGCGTGCAATTACAAAATATGACTATGGGCTCGAGCGAAGGCTTTAAGGAGTATGATAAAAAATGGAGGGACTTGGATAGAAGAGTGCAACCCCCATTGACTGACATAGAATTAGTAGACATGTTAATGGGCACCTTGACTAGTCTGTTCTTTAATTTGATGATTGGGAGTTCTTCATCCGGGTTTACTGAGTTCATTATGACTGGTGAACGAGTTGAAAGTGGAATCAAAATCGAGAAGATCCCAATGGCCTCCACCTCTAATGCTGTGAAAAAACAATTCATTAGTAAGAAGGAAACTAACACTGTTTATGGACAAAGGAGCCGTGTCAAGAACGATTGTCATCAGTTAGTAGGAGCTATATTGATTTCAAATCCAACTCTAGTTCAACAACCACAATAATCAAACAATCAACAAAGGTCAGATGTCCCGAGGAGGCAATTCACTTGAATCAACATGCCACTGTCTCAAGCTCTACAACATCTGTTAAAGGAAGATTTGGTAACACTGAGGAATCCTCCTCAAAACCCCAATATTTCATCTTCAAAATACAACCCAAATGCAAAATGTGCCTATTACTCCAATAGCTCTGGTCGCAATACCAATGATTGTTGGGCCTTAAAGAGCAAGATTCAAGATTTAATTGATATAAAAGTGATTGAGTTTGACCCTCCACAAACCCCTAATGTAATTACTACTCACATGCCCAATCATGGTAAAGGCGTCAATACTATTGACGATGCCTCCTTTGTCTCCATTGTTGATATTTTGACTACTCCATTATTGACCGTTAAGAAGAATCTGCTGAGAGCCCGTTTATTTCCTGGATGCCTTGAAAATTGTTACCAGTGTGCTTCCCAAACTAATGGTTGTATATGGATAAAGAAAGGCATTCAACGCCTGATTGATAGCCATGAAATTCTATTGGAGAAAACTCCATCCGTGAAGAGTTGACCTGAAAGTATACCTCAAGATGTTTCCATAATCACAATCTACAACACTCCTATTAGGATCACCTCTAAAGGCCCTATAAGGATTCCTGCTGACCCAAGAGTGGCTCCCCTAATCATTACTACACCGGGGTCAATCCCTTATTCCTCCGACAAAGTTGTACCTTGGAACTATGGGGCAAAAGTTTATTATCATGCCGTCAAGTAAGAGCCATGGATTATTGAAAATGAAGAGACTGGAATTACCAACATTGCTGGAACTAGTGAGTCACTAGGACATGAAGGGTCTTCTCTCCAGAGATCTCTCCTCCAACAACTACTACAACACTTGTTCGTATTCCTGTTGTTGGGAAAACTGCTAATGCCCGAGGTAAAGACAAAGTTATTGAGCCTGCCCTGACGGATGCACCCTCAAAAGAAGTGACAATTGAAGACCCATCTAGACAAGAGATGGAAGAAATCCTGAAGATCATCCGAAAAAGTGATTACAAAATAGTTAAGCACTTGGGGAAAACACCCTCAAAGATATCCATGGTGTCCTTGTTATTATGCTCTGAAGCGCATGCCCAAGCTTTGTTGAAATTCCTAAAGAATGCCCATGTACCACAAGAGACCACGACTTATCAAAATTGTGTTGCAAGCCTAACTGCTAATAATGGGTTGGGATTTTTTGATGCAAATTTAACTCCAGAGGGGAAGAATCATAACAAAGCTCTGCACATCTCTATTGAATGCAAAGGCACCACTTTGGTGCATGTGTTAGTAGATATTGGGTCCTCCCTCAATGTTTTACCTAAAGGTGCTTTAGATAGATTGGACCGTGAAGGGCTGGTGATGAAACCCAGAGATATTATGGTAAGAGCCTTTGATGGGTCGAAAAGGATGGTCCATGGAACGATTGATCTCCCGTCAAGGTGGGATCTCAAGTCTTAAATTAAACTTTCTATGTAATGGATATCCGCTTGGCCTATTCATGTCTTCTCGGACATCCATGGATTCATGGGGGCAGGTGCAGTTACCTCTATATTACATCAAATGCTGAAATACCCAGTGAAAGGAAAGATTGTCACAGTCTGTGGAGAGGAAGAATATATGGTCAGCCATTTGAATTCTTTCAAATATGTTAAAATGGATGGAGAATTCACTGAAACCCTCTAACAGACATTTGAGGTAATCCCTCAAATGATTGATGTTGCTCCTGTTACTCCTGAAATCTCTAAGGGCACACCAAGAATGGCTTCCTTGAAGAATGCTCGAGCTGTTGTAGAAGATGAAGGCCACACTATCTGGGGATAACTTCCTGATATCCCCTGCAAATCCGACAAATCTGGGTTGGGTTTTACTTCAAAGGCTCATAAAGAGGTTCGACGTGCTCATACTGGTGAACCACCTCTCCGTATTAGCAACCATAAAGTCAACACCTTGGAGGACACTGATAGTGATGGTGACTTGGATGAATGGATATTCCCAACTGCTGACGGCGGGCTTAACAACTGGAAGGCCAAAGACTTAATCTCAATCTCCTTCAGCCAGGAGTAATTGCTATTTCCTATTTATGTTTGCTTTAAGAAGTTTGTTTGTAATTTCCTTTAAAACAATGACTTTAAGCCTTGTGCCTTGCCCGGGGTACAATGGTCCATTTGTTAAGGGTTGTCATTTCATATATCATATGCTCATTTAATGAAAACATTGGACGATTTTGCATTCAAATTTTGTGCTCCTTGTCTTTCTTTTACTTTACTATATTTTTCAAAATAGCCATGTGACCTTACATGCACACACACACATTTGGAGATCCACATCCACTATGTATCTCATTGACATCAATTCTACTATTGCCATTTATGACTTCGAAAATCTAATCTATCAAGCCGAAGAAGAAGGTGAAGAAGATTGTGAGATACCTAGAGAACTTGCCAAACTCCTAATACAAGAGGAAAAAGCTATACAACCGCACGAAGAACCGGTCAAAGTGATAAACTTGGGTACCGAGGCAGATAAGAAAGAAGTCAAGATTGGTGCCAACTTGGAAAACAGTGTCCAGAGAAGATTGGTATAGATGTTTCAAGACTATGCTTAGGTATTCGCTTGGTCATATGAAGACATGCCAGGGCTCGATACTGCTATCGTGGTTCATCAACTGCCAATGAAAGAAGTTTGGTCTCCGATCAAACAAAAGGTTTGTCGCATGCGTCCTGATATGTCGGAAAAGATCAAGGCTGAGGTGATGAAACGGTTCAATGCAGATTTCTTGGCAGTGACGTCGTATCCCCAATGGGTTGCAAATGTTTTTCCAGTGCTGAAGAAAGACGATAAGGTTTGTATGTGTGTAGATTACATGGATTTAAATAGAGCAAGCCCCAAAGACGACTTACCACTACCGCATATTAATGTATTGGTTGACAACACTGCTCAACACAAGGTATTCTCTTTCATGGATGGCTTCTCAGGTTACAACCAAATCAAAATGGCGCCCAAAGACATGGAGAAGACTAATTTTGTCACACAGTGGGGAACCTTGTGTTATAAGGTCGTGCCTTTTGGGATGAAGAATGTAGGCACAACTTATCAACGGGCTATGGTGGCTTTATTTCATGATATGATTCATCATGAGATGGAAGTCTATGTTGATGATATCATAGAGAGGTCCCAAACTGAGGAAGAACACCTTGACCATCTACACAAGCTGTTTGAAAGGCTGGGGAAGTACAAGCTGAGGTTGATTTCCAACAAATGAATCTTCAGGGTAAGGTTTGGAAAGCTCCTAGGTTTTGTTGTCAGTGGAAAATGGATTGAGGTTGATCCTGCTAAAGTCAAAGATATCCATAAAATGCCAACCCCTTGTACTGAGAAGGAGGTCTGAGGTTTTCTAGGATGACTAAACTACATCGCTCGATTCATCTCTCACCTGACTACTACTTGTGAGTCACTCTTCAAACTGGTGAAGAAATATTAAGTGGTAAAATGGAATGATGACTGTCAAATAGCTTTTGACAAAATCAAGGAGTACTTGCAAGAACATCCAATCTGGATGCCACCACTTGAAGGAAAACCTCTGATCATGTACTTAACCGTGTTAGAGAATTCAATGGGGTTTGTGCTAGGGCAACATGACGAGTCTTGTCGAAAAGAGCATGCGATATACTACCTTAGCAAAAAGTTTACCGACTGTGAAACAAGATATTCACTGCTCGAGAAAACTTGCTGCATTTTGGCATGGGCTAATCGCCGACTAAGACAATACATGTTAACTCATATTACTCTATTGATCTCTAATATGGATCCCATCAAGTACATCTTTGAGAAGCCAACTCTCTCAGGAAGGATAGCCCGATGGCAAATGATCTTAACTGAGTATGATATCCAGTACACTACTCAAAAAGCAATAAAAGGAAGTGTGCTGGCAAATAATTTGGCACATCAAGCTATGGATGATTACCAATCTATGAACTTTGAATTCCCAGATGAGAATATAATGCTGATTGCAGATTGTGAAAAGCCTGGACTGTATGAAGGACCTAAACGAGGATCCCGATGGACTATGGTATTTGATGGAGTTTCCAACACACTGGGTAACAAAATTGGAGTTGTGATCATTTCCCCCGAAGGTTGCCATAGGCCTTTTACTTCCAGGCGTTGCTTCGATTATACCAACAATATGGCCGAGTATGAAGCGTGCATCCTGGGTCTTAAAGCTGCTATTTGCTTAAGAATCAAATTCTTAAGTGTGTATGGAGACTCAACTTTGGTCATCAGTTAAGTTAAAGGATAGTGGGATACAAAACATCCAAATCATATCCCTTACAAAGAGTTTGTGTTAACCTTGATCTCGTACTTTGAAGAGGTTACCTTTGAACATATCCCAAGGGAAGAAAATCAGTTGGCAGATGCTTTAGCTACCATGTCTTCTATGTTCAAGGTCATATGGGACAATAAAGCTCCACGAATTAATGTCGAAAGATTTGAAGAACCAGTGTACTGCTATGAGATTAACATTAATGGTGTAGAAGAGAAGCCTTGGTTTCATGAGGTGAAAATATATCTAGAAGCTCAAGAGTATCCTGAAGGGGCCCCAGTCAACGACAAGAAATTCATGTGGACGTTCTCATCCAAGTTCTTTCTGAGAAATGCGATCTTATACAAGAGCAACCATGATTCATTTCTGCTCTGTTGTATGGACAAGAAAGAGGAAAAAATCATGGAGGATATGCATGAAGGTACCTTTGGTACTCATTCTAGTGGACATACTATGGCCAAGAAGATTCTGAGAGTTGGTTTCTATTGGTCGACCATGGAAACCGATTGTCATCACCACTCGAGGACCTGCCATATATGCCAAATTTATGCTGACAAAGTTCATGTGCCTCCAATACCTTTAAATTTCATGACTTCTCCTTGGCCATTTGAAATGTAGGGCATTGATATAATTGGAGAAATAAAACCTAATGCCTCTAATGGAAACCCTTTTAGTCTTGTCTCCATAGACTACTTTACCAAGTGGGTTGAAGCAGCTTCATTTGCCTCAGTTACTAAGAATGTTGTGGCCCGATTCATCAAGCATAACCTTATCTGCTAGTATGGTATCCCTGAGAGGATCATCACTGACAATGGAACCAACCTTAACAATGCCATGATCACTGAACTCTGCATGCAATTCAAGATCAAGCATCTCAACTCTTCTCCATACAGACCTAAGATGAATGACGCAGTAGAAGTTGCCAACAAGAATATAAAGAAGATTGTGAAAAAGATGGTGGTGACCTACAAATACTGGCATGAGATGCTACCATTTCCTCTTCATGGCTACCGTACTTCGGTACGAACATCAACTGGGGCAACCCCTTTCTCTTTGGTCTATCGCATGGAAGTTGTCCTGCCTGTCGAAGTTCAGATTCCTTCTCCAAGGATTATGAAAAAAAGAAGACTTAGGCAAAGACAAATGGATTTAGACTGGGTTGGATCAGTTGAATTTGGTTGATGAAAAGAGGTTGGCGGCTGTTTTTCATGGTCAGATGTACCAGAAACGCATGATCAAAGCTTTCAACAAGAAGATCAAGAATCAGGTATACCAGGCTGGTGACTTGGTAATAAAGCGCGTTATTCTACCACAAGGAGATCCTAGGGGAAAATGGACTCCTACCTACGAAGGGCCATTTGTCATTAAGAAAGTATTCTCGGGCGGCACTATAATATTAACCACCATGGATGGTGAAGATTTCCCGCACCCTGTGAACACGAACATAGTCAAAAAATACTACACGTAAGAATGACTTGCTAGGATGACATACCTAGGAAAAAATAAGGGCATCCCGGTGAACCAAAAGGGTTCAGGAAAAAATTAGGGATATATACAAAAGATTGTACACTCGGCAAGTCAAAAACCTGAAAGGGTGGCTTGGGCAAAAAAGGGTATGCTGGTGGATCGAAAACTTGAAAGGGCGGTTCAGGAAAAAATTAGGGATTAAAGCGTACGACTATGTCTCGTTGGATCACTTACAGCCAACTTTATTACCAAGGTCAAAAGTTCAAATGGTTCAATCAACTTCTTCCGATGGCAAAGGACGAGATGTTCGAAGACATAGGGGCAATAGCAGAGGTAAAACCCAATGAGATCGTTTTTCACATGACTATATATATATTTGTTTTCACTTTGTACTCATTCATTTCAAGACGACTTCCTCTTACTAGGATTTCCGTCTCTTTGTACAAACTCGCATGTTTCCAAACTTTTTGTTTTTTCTGTTTTGCTTGAAAAAATGTTCAATGACTAAAATTTTATGAACATATGCATATGAACATGATTAACTGTTAACAAATATATACACAAGAATAAGACTAAACATTTACTTAAAACTCTAGGAGCTAGGAGGACACTCAAGCTATCCATGAATCCCCACAAAATCCCTTTCATAAGGTTATCCCAGTGAAGTCGCCAGAGCCACTTCTATAAGATTATCCCCACATAATAAGTCTTCACAAGTAAGGGTACATTCCCCATAATCTCCCTGATAGACCACTCCAACAAATAAAGGAATATAATATCCTCCCTGTGAAATCTCCCCACGGAGTCCCAATCAGTACAACTCATGGAAATTCTCTTCCCCAGCTGAGTTTGTTCCTCCAAAACTGAAGAAAGAGACCCTACAGAGTTTCTTATCTTTAAGCAAATTCAATTTCCCCAAGAGAGTTAGTTTCCTCAGTAGATCACTTCTTCATCAACAAGGTTTATTTCCTCAACAGGCTACAAATTTCCTAGCTCAAGTCTATTCCTCAGACTACTACAATTCACTGACAAAATTCTTCTCCCCAGACAAGTCAGAAGATTATCCATCTCTTTTATCCCTAGTCAGGGTATATAAGAATTATCTTCCCCAAACGAGTCGAAAGTGTAACCATCTCTTTTATCCCAAGTCAGGGTGTATAAGAAATAAATTCCCCAATAGAGTAACAGACAACTAATGTTCCTAAACTCTACTCCCCAAACAGAAATCAATACATCCCCTGTAGATTTTCCTCGAACAAGTAAGCAGGAATCCCAAGCAAAAGCATTCTAGAAAAGATTGAAGATATGAATACTCTTCATCCCAAGCAATAGTCAGGGATTTATTTTCCCAGACAAAAATACACTTCAACAACATTTCCCATTCATGCATACATCATAACATATGCATATGAAACACATATAACACATTCTCATTTATTTTGAGAACATCATTAAGCAATGAATTTCATACATTGCATACAACTAAGTCTTTAACTTTTTAGGAAAGATCAATCAACAGACCGATATCATCAAAACAGATTGTAGGCCAAGACAAGGCAAATATCTACATGATGAACACTCCCAGTAGATCTTTTTCTGGCTCAGATTAAATCGACCAAAGATTTATTCTGATACTTCTCTCAGTTAACGATTTTCAAGCATTTACTGGCTCAGATTAAATCGACCAAAGGTTTATTCTGATACTTCTCTCAATAGGCCTTTTTTAGGCTCAGATTAAATCGACCAAATATTTATTCAGATACTTCTCCCAGTTAAAGATTTTTCAACATCTTCTAGCTCAGATTAAATCGACCAAAGAATTATTCTGATACTTCCCTCAATAGACCTTTTTCTTGCTCAAATTAAATTGACCAAAGATTTATTCTGATACTTCTCTTAGTTAAATATTTTCAAAAATTTGCTGGCTCATATTAAATCGACCAAAGATTTATTCTAATACTTCTCTCAGTAGACCTTTTTCAGGCTCATATTAAATTGACCAAAGATTTATTCTGATACTTCTCTCAGTAGACCTTTTTCTGGCTCAGATTAAATCAACCAAAGATTTATTCTTATACTTCTCTCAGTAGCCCCTTTTCTGGCTCAGTTTAAATCAGGCATAGATTTATTTCGATATTCCTCAGATACAGTCGAGTGTAGACTCATTATGATATTTCTATCAATAGTTACTTTGAATGGCATCTATAAGCCCATCTCCGGCAACTCTCTATCGTCTCTCTAAATGTCATTTTTAAGCCCATTCCCGGTATAATCAACAAATAATTTTACTTCATGCACAAACGAGTGCAAATTTCTAGGCACTTAAGTGTTCAATTATCTTCCACCTTTAAGTCATGAATGGAGGACAAGAAAATCTAACTCTTCAGGTTTAAAAAGATTGAACAGGGGCAGTTGTTGTACCCCAAAATTTTCCCTCTCTATTCTCAAGACATTTCTCACAAAAGATCTCAAATGCTCAAGGATTCTAGAGGGTTTGATCAGACAAGCTCACCTCCTAAGCACTGAGCCTCCAAATTAGGGTTTTGATTTTTCTCAAGGACAATTGGACTTTTGATGTCTCAAATTAGTGTCATGGTCAATTATAGGTCTCTAAGATTACTCATACCAAGTTTCAAGTCTTGCACTATAAATTTTCTCATTCAATTGCTCAAATGACTGAAAATCAACTATATTGGGTAAAAAGTCAATTGTGGTTAAAATACAGTCAAACTTCATGATTTTTGGCCAATATCAAAATTTTGAAGTGATATTTATCAATTGATAAAGGGTTTATCACAATGCCTCAAGAAAATTACTCAAATCATCAAAAGGGTAAATTTGTCAAAATTAGGGTTTTGACTGAGATGGATTGAGCATTGACTTTTGACCTAGTACATGACCCAGTGGATTGAAGCATGATTTCAAGGATTAAAACACAAAATGTTGACCTAACTTCATGGCTAAAATAATTTCTCAAGATCAATGGATTGATAATTGAATTTTGGATCAACTAATGAAAAGTCAACTAATACACAAAAAGTCAAACTTTGACTTTTTGATCAACATTGAATTTCAAAGATCAAGATTCATCAAGATACTCAAAAATATCAAACTTGATCATCAAGAATCAAGAAAGTCAAGAAAGTCCAAAAAAGTTAAAGTTTTCAATACTTAGAAAATTTCTAAGTATTTTTAACCTTGATAATTTCAATACTTCATTATAATTTTTCACCAAGATGCAAGATGATTCAAGGAAAATTTCAACATGAAAGTTGTATATCACAAAGTCATGACATTTTTAATAAAACACTTAGTGAAAGTTTTAGCAAGTTTAGGCAGATTTTTTGACCTAACTTCTTGACCAATTTTCACCTAACTCCAATTTGATTTAGCCAAAGTGGTCAATATGAAGGTTTTAGACAATGTTTCAAGCTTTCCAAAATGTCAATAACTTGAAGAGATCACACTTGAGCTAGGAGAACCGAAGAGAAGCAGTTGGACATCCATTCTTAAATTATAGGTCATTTTTCATGAAGAACATTTGATCTAAACTTCAAGCATGCTGCATAATATTGCTTTAGAGGCCTTCAAAATTGCAAATCTACCCATAATCAGATGTTTGCACAATTTATTGAGCCATTATTCATGTGATTGAGCCATTGTTCAAACCAATTTGCCATTAACCGAACAAAGTTCACACTTCCATTCTTGAAAAGTTGCTTTATACACAATGTCAACTCTCCTTGATTCCATACACTGTTGCTTCTGACTCCAAAACATTTCAAAGCAATAAGCAACATATCTACAACCTATTAACCACCCTACAAGCTCTTGTACTTCACATTGAAAGCATGAATTTCAACTTTGCTTCAAAACCAAGTTACAATACCATAACATGTGATTTCTTGTTTCTGATTATTTCAAACCCTCAAACCTTTCCTCTATAAATAGATAAGTCATTTTCAACCTAACACACGAATTCACAAGCCTTGAAACACCCTGAAACTCCCTAAAACTCAAAACTGCATCTAAACCTCCACAACTTATCATTTTTGGCTAAGAACTTCAATCTCACAATTCACTCGTGTGTTTTCCCTATAAATCATTCTCAAAGCTTACTTACATAAAATATAACTCATCCCCATCCCTGTTTCACAAATGTAACTCCATCTTCATCATCTCCCAAACTCAAAAACAGGGCTCTACACATTGACTTCTCTAGCACGATTCAGGCACTTTCAGCACAAAGTAAGAGTTGCATTAGCTTGCTAGGAGTCCAGTGAAGCTATCCAGATCATCACCATACTTCCAGAAGTGCTCAAATTCCATACATAATTTCCAGTTTTGAGGTATGTTTTCTCAACTTTGAACTCTCTCCACAAGCATCATTAATGGTTACTTTGTGAATAAAAAATATAGACATCATTGCGCTGAAGCTAACCATGCCCTTAGTTTTCATTTATGTTGCCGAAGTGATGTGAATTTTTAGTTTGAACTTTCTGAAAAAAATTAGGTTCTTATTTGGTACCGATAAAATTATCATTCATCTTTGATTTATAGCTCACGAAATTTATATGTTTGAATTCATATTGAAAAAGGGAGCAAGTTTCATGTTTATAGTTTTGCAAATGGTTGAGAAATGAGTGAGTTCAGAAATTCAAAAATGTAACAATGGGGATACTGGCACGAGGAAGAAGATGAAGTTATATTTAGAAACAAGTTTGTAATATATTTATTAGTTTTTGTTCTATAAACGGATGAAACAGCCACCCCATGGGCAGAGAGAGCATGCGTAAGGAATTACCCCATAGGGACCTGGGTTCGAGCCCCAGTGGTACCCTTTTGTATTTTTTTAATATATTTTTCTTGAAGATTCAGCGCATCAAGCCACGCGTGCTCACCGTGAAGCCTCACATTAATTCCATATGATTATCACAAGGTGAAATACAACGACCCATATAAGCAGGACCATGATACACCTTCAAAAATCAGCCACACATAATCAAAACAGGCGCTAGACATTTATGTTTAGGCTTGAGTTCTTTCTGAGCCCTCGCCCCCCTTTTACTTATAGTCAGGACCATCTTTTATTTTGTTTTATTTTATTTTTTGACTAAACAAAAATATATGTTTGGGCCTAGCGCCCCTTTTGCTATTTTAAACTCCATTTCACTTTTTTTAACATCCCAACCCAATACTTTTTATATTCTTTATTTTTTTGTTTTTTTAATGTTTTTTTATTTATTTATTTTGTTTAATAAAAAATACACCAAAATATATTTTCTTAAAATAATTAAATTAAAAATATTTTAGTTTAAACACTTGTTTTATTTTCTTGTTAATATTTAGAACTAGATCTTGTTAATTTTCCATACTTTAAAACATATTTTTTCTAAATTAATATTAGCATTCAAATTATTTTCTGTCATACCCCAAATTTTGACCTAAGATACCACCTCCCATCTGCATTATTACATAGCAAGCGTTCACAAGCGATTCGACCTATTTTTTCCAATTCTCGAATCAGATTTCAAAAATTCATAACTTCTTCAAATTTCGACAATTTTTTAGTGGTTCTTTTACATATGATTCTCCTTTGCAACAACTACAACTTTTCTTTACAAGTCAAGAGATGATTATGCTTTGAAAATCCACCAAAAAATAGAAACATTAGAAATCATTGTGAATTTAGTGAAATTTAATTGGTTTTGCCTAACTTTATTAAATCATGTATTTTTGCACTTTTACTCGTCATTCTTTTATTCTTATTTTAATAAAAAGAAAATCCAAAAAATATTTAGTTCATATCAGTTTTACTTTATCCAAAATATAAAAAATTTATAGTTTTATTAGTTTCATTTAATTTATATATTTAATTCATTGATAATTCAAAAAAATCTCAAAATACATATAAGTTCTTTTGCTTTTTACATTTTTTTGAGTATGTAAGTCTATTTTGTGTTTCTTTAGTTGCAATTCAAAAATATGAAAATATATGGTTTAATTTTATTTTTATTCCCTCTATTATTAATTTTGATTATAATTCCATTTGAAATATTTTTAAGTTGAATTATTAATAGATTTTATAACCAATTTTAATATCTCTTTTATTTCACTTTTGTATTTTTCAGTTTAGTTTTTACTAACAGTTTATTTCATTATTATTGTCATTACTATTATTATTAATATTATGATTGTTATGCTATGTCCATATAAGTTTGTCCATATGCTGCAAAAATCTGTCCATATGCTGCAAAAATCTGTCCAAAACTGCATGGCCCCTGCACAAGTAATGCCAAGAAAAAACAGTCACATAATCTCTGCTGCCCTGTTATAAGACCAGCATATCAGTCCAGAAATTGCATCAAATAACACACACCAAAACCTGTATCAAAAAGCCATAAATCAGATCATCATATTTGTTCAAACTCACCAAATTTTCCCTCCCAAAACCTCATTCTTATTCACTATAAAACAGGCAGATATACAATCGAAGAAGAGAGTTCACAAAGAGAAAAAACACAAACTTGCAGAAGCACAAGCCTGCATAACTCAAAGCCTGTTTCGAACTGCAAGCAGGATAGCCTGCATAACTCAAAACCTGTTTCAAACTGCAAGCAGGATAACCTGCATAACTGCAAGTTCTCACACTTGCAAAACCTGTAAAGGCAAGAAAACTCAAACCTGTAAAGACAAACAAAACCAACAGGAAGCCTCAAGCCTGCCCTCCTTACCAAAACCAGAAGCAAACCTTCTAACCTGCACCATTTTGAACCAAGCACAACCATCCACAAGAACTCATCGCCTCAACAACACCAACATTTTCGAGTCAATTTCTGAAAGTAGAAAGAATCAGAGAGCAAAAGAAAGTGGAATTCACAGCCTTACCCGTTAAAGCCTCTGTATGAATCATAAGCTCGTCGGACTAGTTCTGACCTTGTGAGTTCATCTTTTTTTCTCCCTTTGCATTTTGTATACCATCGTGATTCATCATGATTTGTTGTTGAATGTTGAAATTTCTTGTTTTGATTATTTAGCTTTTATAGCCATGCCTGAATCAATTTGTTTTGAGTTGAGTTGTTATCATTGTTTATCGCATAAGAAATATTGAGATAGTTGGAAATAGAGTATAGAACGAGTTACAGTTGTTGTTGTTTTGTTTTTAGAGTTAACAAGAGCCATGACGAAACCAGAAGCAGTGTTGTTGTTTGATCGCAGGAGAAAGAGTTCGAAAGAGGGAGCAGGATTAGTTGTTGGTGTTGTTCGATTTCGATTTAGAAGAGAGGGAGAAAGAGTTCGAAAGAGGAAGCTGGATTCGTTGTTGGTGTTGTTGGATTTCGATTTAGAAAAGAGAGAGGAAGGGTTCGAAAAAGGAAGCAGGATTCGTTGTAGGTGTTGTTCGATTTCGATTTAGAAGAGAGGGAGAAAGAGTTCGAAAGAGGGAGCAGGATTCGATTTCGAAAATTTTACTTCCTCCCCAATAATTTTGTCTGCACCTTATCTTTATTTAGTTCAGTTTTTTTTTAGTAGTTTATCAATTTAGTTTAATTAGTCCATTTTTTTAAATTAATTAATAAAATTTCTTCTAATTAGATACATTTTATTATTTAAATTAGTTTAAATTTAATATTATTTTTTTTAGACAATTTTATTTAACATATTTAATTAGCTTAATTTTAATTTCAATTTGATATCTTTAGTGAATTCTAATATTGTCTTAGTTGCTTAGTTACATTTTGTTACTTGATTTTCTTTGTATCTTTTAACATAAATTCTTAATGTTTATTTTGTTATTAATTGTTTGTCTATCTTTCTTGTGGATCTACAAGTGCCTATGCTTTGACTTTTATTCGATTATTATGTTTAATTATTTGTGATTTAAATACAAGGGAATTGTTTAATTTTTGTCGACTTCATGTCATCAAAAAAAATATCGTGCGAATACCCTCATTCATCCTCCATTTATTATTTCGTTAAAAACTTAAGATAATTTTCCCAAATATTCAATTTTTCAAAACTCACACCTTTTAAGTCAAAACTTCGACATTAGGTCATTGTATCTTCAAAAACTCGTCCATACCCATTTTTGGCCAAAACAATTTATTTTTAATGAAACAAACATTTTAATAAACAAATATTTCAAAAGGTTCATATAGAATACTATAGATACATTGGGTGCTAATACCTTCCCATTGTATAACCAACCCCCGAACTCTAGACCTCTTTTAAAAAACGCCTTGTATTTTCATTACTTTTAAAGTATTATTTTACATTGCATATTTTAGGGTTTTATTTCGCTCTTTTCCCTTTTCCCTTGGAAATAATAAAGCGCGGTGGAGACTCTTGCTTTTGCGAGACGAATTAATTAATAGTTCGATCTCCGATTTACCCCGCTACATTTTTTTATCGCTACAGAATTGGCGACTCTGTTGGGGAAAGATTGACCTCTTGATGGTCCATCCCTAAAGTGGGTTAAGCCTAGTTTGTTTTATCTGTTTTATTATTATTTGATTTGTTTGATTATGTGTTTATATTGGGGTTGTTTGGGTTTTTTGCAAAGGACGAATCCTATACCCGGATTAAGTTACACTTAAGAATAGGACGGGCGGTATAGTCATGTTAACTTTGAGGGAGTAATCCCGAAGAAGGAGGCATGAGATCCCCCACTCAGTGGAAGGCCTTTTTGAACGTAATATTTGTTTACCGAGTAATCAGGAAGACAATATTATTTTTGACCTGGGAGCCAGAGAAGCTGAGAACCGTAGAACCCTAACCCATCTTGGCCTTTTAGGTGTAGCGTGGAGATTATAACAGAGTAATCCGAAAGTAGTTGTTACGCGATGCTACGCTCAGACGAGTTTCTCTTGAGAATATTGCTAATTATTGAGTAATTAAGATGTTGGTAATATCCGAAGGAGGAATGTAGACTCCGGGAACTCTTAGAACCTTGTCTTGTAAGTGCGATTAAACCGTTAGTACATACCTTGGGGTGGGCTTTACCTTTGACTCCATGCACGAAACGTTGAACCTTTGAACTCCATATTTGTGAACTTGTATGTAACTGTTGCATTATCATTCATCCATGCATCCATCAACATTTTTTGAAAAAAACTATCAAAATGAACGATCATTTGCATCGCATATCATGCATCATCCAACATTCCACTTCACATGTTTTCTCGAGTCTTATCTTTGTTTCTCTTTCCACTCCGACCTTATTGTCAAGTTGTCTCATCGGTACGATACCCGAGCCAATCGTCCGAGGAAGATGGAAGATCTAGAACAGGAAAACCACGAGCTTCGTGAGGAGGTCGCTACCCTTCGTGTCGGTATGGAGAAACTAACTGCACTGGTGGAAATTTTGATGGCTGCTCAGAATCAGCCATCGACTGCAGCTGCTGAGATTCAGACTTCAACTACTGTGGTTTCTGAGATTCTCACCGTTCCAACATCTGTGACTCAAATCAACTCTCCACTTCAACATCAGATGCCAAAAGGTTTTCCGTGGGGAATGCCTTATAACTTTGTTCCAGAAGGGTATCAACCTGCCGTACAACCTTTGGTTCAACCTACCGTGTCTTTTCCTTAACCGGAGACAACTACTATGCCGCCTGTAATCCCGTCTGTGGCACCTTTCCCTCAGCCAGTGATGACAACTGTCGCTCCTGTGGTTCATTCTATTCCATACATGAATGAACCTGCTTATCATGCCGAGCCTGCTGAAAGTCTGGGTCTTTTCGATAGAATGGAGGAATTTCAAGACCAGCTTCAAGAGATGCAGAGGGAGATCAGAGCGTTAAAGGGGAAAGATTTGTTCGGAAAGAATGCTCATGACCTGTGTTTAGTTCCAAATGTAAAGATTCCAGCCAAATTCAAAGTGCCGGACTTTGAAAGGTATAAAGGTGATTCGTGTCCGCGGAGTCATTTAACTATGTATGTGAGAAAGATGTCTACATATTCTGATGATCATAACTTATTAATTCACTACTTTCAAAACAGTTTGACTGGGGCCGCTCTAAAGTGGTATATGGGTTTGGACAGCACTCGGATCCATAATTTCAACGATCTTAGTGAAGCTTTTGTTCGCCAGTATAAGTACAACGTCGACATGGCGCCGAACAAAGATCAACTCCGGGCGATGTCCCATAGAGACAGAGAGTCCTTTAAAGAATATGCCCAGAGGTGGCGTGAGATTGTTGCTCAGATTTATCCCCCTCTTGAGGAGAAAGAAATGACAAAGATATTCCTGAAGACTTTAGGTTCCTTTTATTATGAATGAATGATTGCCAGCGCACCAAGTGACTTCACCGAGATGGTAAGTATGGGCATGCAGTTGGAAGAAGGGATTCGTGAGGGACGTTTGGTTAAAGAAGGAAGTCCATCTAGCAGTATCAAGAAGTTTGGAAGTGTTTTCCCTAAAAGGAAAGAACAAGATGTCAGTGTAATTTTCCCTGGGAGACCAAGGAGAAGTTATTCACATGTTGTGGCAGTCACTCCGGCTGTCCGCCCAACATTGGTGACCCCAACTCATCAAACCCCACTAATTCAGCAACGGCCATTTCAACAGCAGCCTCGACAACAGGCTTATCAATTTAATAACCAGAATTATTCACCAAGGAAACCGCAATTTGATGCTATTCCCATGACTTACACTGAATTGTTCCCTTCTCTGATCAGAAAGAACCTCATAACGACGAAGCCTCCTCCTATCGCACCGAAAGTACTTCTCCGTGGTACAAGGTAGACCAGTTTTGTGAGTATCATCAAGGGTCGCCGGGGCACAACATTGAAAATTGCTTTGCTCTAAAGGCGGATGTGCAGAGGTTGATTAAGAACGGTATCTTGTCTTTCAAGGATGTTAACCCGAATGTTAGAGATAATCCTTTGCCTCGACATGGGGTAGCATCAGTGAATATGGTGGAAGGTTATCCGGGAAAGTTTCTAGTTTTTCAAGTTGAACACATAAGAGATTCATTGATCAGGTTACATCAGAGCTTAAGAAGACTTGCCTTTTTTAGGCATCATCATGATTATGATGTTTGTGAATTTTTTTCAAGAGAAGTTGATTGCCCTATTTTGAAGGAGGACATTCAAAAATTGTTAGACCAAAGGGTTATCACTATTACACATGACAGAGATCCGGTGGATGAAGTGAATGTTATAATACCACAATTTAGCTTGCCTGAACTAGTAGAAATCGTTTACGACAGTCAGACTGCACCTGTTGCTCCTTTGATCATTTATCCACCTGGTCCTGTGCCTTACAACTCAGACCAAGCTATACCGTATAAGTATAAAGCCACAATGATTGAGAATGGGGTATAAGTCCCTATACCAACAATGCCATATTTTGTCAACATCGCTGATGTGAGCAGAGTTACGAGAAACGGACGTGTCTTTGCAGCAGTACCTTTGAAGAGACCAGAAGTTCAAGTCAGGAGGCCCATACTGGCAAAAATTCCAGCGAGAAATGTTGAACCAAGGGTTGAGGTAGGCCGATCCAATGAACCTATCCCACACCCCGATGATGATGAGATTATGAAGCTCATCAAGAGAAGTGAATACAAGATTGTGGACCAACTATTGCAAACTCCTTCCAAGATTTCTTTGCTTGCTTTACTGAGATATTCTGGTGCCCATAGAGAAGCTTTGATGAAGGTCTTGGACCAGGCATTCGTGGATCATGATGTGATGGTTGACCAATTTGATGGAATTGTGGGAAATATTACTTCGTGTAACAATCTTGGTTTCAGTGATGAAGAGCTTCCGGAGGAGGGAAGGAACCATAATATGGCTTTTCATATCTCAATAAGTTGTGGAAATGATACTTTATCAAATGTGCTGGTAGATACAGGTTCGTCGTTAAATGTAATGCCCAAAACTACATTATCTCGACTCTCATATCAAGGTGCTCCCATGAGACCTAGTGGGGTAATTGTCAAAGCGTTTGATGGTTCTAGGAAGACTGTCATTGGTGAAGTGGATCTTTCTATAATAATCGGTCCTCATACTTTTCATATCACTTTTCAAGTAATGGATATTCGTGCCGCCTACAGTTGCCTATTGGGTCGTCCATGGATCCATGATGCAGGGGAAGTCACTTCCACGCTCCATCAAAGATTGAAGTTTGTAAGGCATGGGAAGCTGGTAATGATTGGTGGAGAGCAGGCTATGGTGGTAAGCCATTTGTCATCTTTCTCTTTTATTGATGCTTATGAGGATGTTGGAACCCAATTCCAAGCTCTATATGTTGCTAATAATGAAGTGAAGAAGCAAGGGACATCTATTTCTTCTTTTGAGGATGCGCGACGAGTGGTTGAAAGTGGTTCGGCTGAAGGTTGGGGCCAGGTGTTGACTTTGCCTGAGAACAAGTCTGAAGAAGGTCTTGGTTTTCGTCCCGTGTCTACAAGAGTCAAGCAGGAAACAGTTATCCGTCTGATACAAGAGGTTTTCCGAAGCGCAGGTTTTATCCATCCGACTCCTCCTGAGGTTGATGCTATAATAGGAGACGATTCTGAAGAGGATTTACCCGACTTTGTAACGCATGGAGTGGTTTGCCAGAACTGGATTGCTGTTGATGTTCCTGTTGTGATGCACATTTTTGAGTAATGTTTTGTTTTATTTTTGAAAAAAAAAATTCGCTCTGCCTATAGCGAAAAGTATTTGTGTCGGGCTATGTTGAAAATAAATCCTTTTGCTCTGCCCAAGGCAAAAGAGAAAATGTTTGGGCTCTTTGTTTCAAGTATTGCCCCTCATGAATAAAAACGTTATTTTGTCCACTACTGTTTTATTTTTCACTTTTTCTGGGAAATAGTAATGAAAATTAATTGGTAGTAATAGGAAAATATAATAACTTTTTGTTTTATTTGTACAAATCGATTTCTAAAATAAAGCATAATCATATGTGCAGATTAATCCATGACTTAACCATTGAAAACAATGATCCTATGCCCCCTCCCAACTTTGAATTCCCTGTGTTCGGAGCCGAGGAAGAAGATAATGAAGAGATCCCTGATGAAATTTCTCGTTTACTTGAGCATGATGAAAAGACTATTCAGTCGTTTGAAGAGCCCATAGAGATGATCAATTTGGGTAATGAAGAAGATAAAAAGGAAGTTAAGGTCGGAGCATTGCTTATCCCAGAGGTCAAAGAGAAAATGTTGGAGCTTCTCAGAGAGTATGTTGACGTGTTTGCTTGGTCCTACCAAGACATGCCAGGTTTGGATAACAATATTGTGGATCATCGTTTGCCGTTGAGACCTGAGTGTCCGCCGATTAAGCAGAAGTTGAGAAGGACTCGTCCCGATATGGCTGACAAGATCAAAGAAGAAGTTCAAAAGAAAATTAATGCATGTTTCCTTGTTACATTGGTCTATCCTCAATGGTTAGCCAATATAGTGCCTGTTGCTAAGAAGGATGGCAAAGTTCGGATGTGTGTAGACTATAGAGATCTGAATAGAGCTAGCCCAAAGGATGATTTTCCATTACCACACATTGATGTATTGGTCGACAGTACTACAAAGTTCAAAGTCTTTTCTTTCATGGATGGTTTCTCTGGTTATAATCAAATCAAGATGGCACCAGAAGATATGGAGAAGACAACTTTCATTACACCTTGGGGAACATTTTGTTATCGGGTAATGCCGTTTGGTTTGAAGAATGCTGGTGCAACATACCAAAGGGCCATGACTGCTTTGTTCCATGATATGATGCATAAGGAGATAGAAGTGTATGTAGATGACATGATTGCCAAATCGCAAACTGAAGAGGATCATTTGGAACATTTATTGAAGTTATTCCAGCGTTTGAGAAAGTATAAACTCCGTCTGAATCCCAAAAAGTGCACTTTTGGTGTTCGTTCTGGAAGACTTCTGGGTTTCATTGTCAGTCAGAAAGGTATTGAGGTAGATCCTGATAAAGTCAAAGCTATTCGGGAAATGCCCGCACCCAAGACGGAAAAACAAGTAAGAGGATTCCTTGGGAGACTGAACTATGTTTCTAGATTTATATCTCATATGACTACTACATGTGGGCCGATTTTCAAGCTTCTCCGAAAGAACCAAGGATGTGTATGGACAGAAGATTGTCAGAGAGATTTTGATAGCATCAAAGAATATTTACTTGAACCTCCCATATTGATTCCTCCAGTGGAAGGAAGACCTTTGATTATGTACCTGACTATATTGGAAGATTCCATGGGATGTGTGATTGGTCAACAAGATGAGACTGGAAGAAAGGAACATGCCATATATTACCTGAGTAAGAAATTCATAGACTGTGAGTCTCGATACTCAATGCTAGAGAAAACCTGTTGTGCTTTAGCTTGGGTTGCTCGCCGTCTGCGCCAGTATATGATTAACCACACCACTTGGTTGATCTCCAAAATGGATCCGATCAAGTATATCTTTGAGAAGCCCGCCTTATCTAGAAGAATAGCCCGTTGGCAGATGTTGTTATCTGAATATGACATTGAGTATCACACTCAGAAAGCAATCAAAGGGTGTATTTTAGCCGATCATTTGGCTCACCAACCAATTGAAGATTATCAATCCATCAAGTTTGACTTCCAAGATGAAGATGTTATGTACTTGAAGGCTAAAGATTGTAAAGAGCCGTTACCTGAAGAAGGACCTGATCCCGAATCCCGTTGGGGTTTGATATTTGACGGAGCTGTGAATTCTTATGGAAATAGAATTGGGGCAATCATCGTCACTCCCCAAGGTACTCATATCCCGTTCACGACGAGATTGAAGTTCGACTGTATGAACAACATGGCTAAATATGAGGCATGTATTATGGGTCTCGAAGAAGCAGTGGATCTAAGGATTAAGATTCTTGATATTTACGGAGACTCGGCATTGGTAATTAATCAAATCAAATGAGAATGGGAGACTCATCATCCTGGTTTGATCCCTTACAGAGATTATGCTATAAGATTGTTAACCTTCTTCGACAAAGTGGAATTACATCATATCCCTAGAGATGAAAACCAAATGGCTGATGCTTTAGCTACTTTGTCTTCAATGTTTCAAGTGAATGGTTGGAACGATGTGCCTACAATCAGAGTTATGCGCCTCGATAGACCTGCTCATGTCTTCTCAATAGAATAGGTCACCGACGACAAACCGTGGTTCTATGACATTAAACGTGTTCTTCAAACTTAAGAGTACCCGCCTGGGGCATCCAATAAAGATAGGAAGAAGTTGAGGAGATTAGCAAGCAGTTTCTTCCTCAATGAAGAAGTGTTATATAAGAGGAATTAAGACATGGTCTTGCTCAAATGTGTAGACAGACATGAAGCAGACATGCTAATGCAAGAAGTACATGAAGGATCCTTTGGCACCCATGCCAACAGACATGCAATGGCTAAAAGGATGTTGAGAGCTGGTTACTATTGGATGACAATGGAATCTGATTGCTGCAAATATGTGAAGAAATGTCATAAATACCAGATTTATGCGGACAAGATACATGTGCCACCGACCCTCCTCAATGTTATCTCTTCACCTTGACCTTTCTCTATGTGGGGCATTGATATGATTGGAACGATTGAACCCAAAGCTTCAAATGGTCATCGTTTCATCTTGGTAGCGATCGATTATTTTACTAAATGGGTGGAAGCAATATCTTATGCTAATGTAACCAGACAGGTGGTAGTCAGATTTATCAAGAATCAGATCATTTATCGATACAGCATCCCGAGCAAGATCATAACTGATAATGGCTCGAATTTGAATAACAAGATGATGAAAGAGCTTTGTGAAGAATTCAAGATCGAACATCATAATTCTTCTCCTTACAGGCCGAAGATGAATGGGGCAGTTGAAGTTGTTAACAAGAACATCAAAAAGATTGTCCAGAAGATGGTGGTAACTTATAGAGATTGGCATGAAATGCTTCCGTTTGCTTTACATGGATACCGTACTTCAGTTCGAACTTCAACAGGTGCAACCCCATTTTCCCTACTTTATGGTATGGAAGTAGTACTCCCCGTGGAGGTTGAGATTCCGTCTATGAGAGTGTTGATGGAAGCTAAACTTTCTGAGGCTGAATGGTGTCAAAGTAGATATGATCAGTTGAATTTAATTGAAGAAAAGAGATTGACAGTGTTGTGTCACGGTCAATTATATCAGCAGAGAATGAAGAAGGCTTTTGATAAGAAGGTTCGACCACGCGAGTTCAGAGAAGGTGACCTTGTGCTCAAGAAGATATTATCTTTCCAACCTGATTCTAGGGGCAAGTGGGCTCTGAATTATGAAGGACCGTATGTCGTTAAGAAGGTTTTCTCCGGAGGTGCCATGATTCTCACAAATATGGACGGTGAAGAGCTCCCGCACTCCGTAAAAGCCGATGCAGTCAAGAAGTATTTCGCCTAGGTTTGAGTTGACAGTTTACTAAGTTGAAAACCCGAAGGGGAGGCTTAGGAAGGCTTTTGGTCAGACCGGCTGTGGCATTTGAGCACATTTCGGAATTCGAAGTTGTTAGGGAGAATAGTGATAATTGTTTTTGTGTAACCCTTTCTTTCATGTACTATTTCCCAAACTTTTGTAAACCGTTGGAGTCGCGTGGTTAGCGAACTACTATCTTATTAATGAAATTTGAGCATTTACCTTTTGTGGGCAAAATTTTAATTTTACGGCAATATTTGAAACAAAGTTATTTAAAGTATTCTTATTTTAAAAATGTGTCATGAATAATGAAAGGAATATTAACAGTTGTTCCGAGGATGGTCAAGCCATGAAATGCAAAACAATACAGTAATTTATCCTTGCATGATGAACATGTTCTTTCAAAATCGTCATGAGGTGTTGGTTGTGTAAACTTTTGTTTCTAGTGGTACTAAGTTTGGTGACTCCCCAGCTTTTCCAGTTAAGCGTTGTTTTGGTTATCTTTATTTGAGCAGATTTCTGTAGTGTGGTACGCTTTGTCTCATGCCAGTGGTCTATTGGAGATTAGAAGATTGGTTTTGAATACTTTTCTCCCAGAAGATTTGAGCCTTGTAGCGTGATACGCTCTGACGTTGCTTTTTGGTTCCAGTTCCAGTTATTTTCCGTCTTTTTAAGATTGGCCGAGTATCTATTATTTTGTGATATCTTATCATCTTCAAGATATTTCGTCTTCCTGTTTCGTCAGCATAACATTCATTCATTCATTTACACTTATATCACGCATGCATATTCACATTTGTCGTTGATTTTGGGTCGTATACCTTGTTTATGTTTATTAAGACAATGTACATGTTCTTTCCAAGTAGAATGTTAGCTTAGGCAGAAAATGTGCTTCCTTTCTAAATTCCCCAACTGAGCTAATCCTTGTGGATGATTTTTTGATTTAACCTTCCTTGTCCATTTCTGGATAGGATGAATCCCCAATCAAGTTATTTTCTCATTAGGTGGAGTCTTGTTTGACTGTTTTCTCTCTGGTTTATTCCTGGAGGGAGTTGTTGTCTCTTGCATAGGCTATCTCGTGGTTTTCTCCAAGCTAGGCAACCTAGACGAATGGTGCATTTATTTTGCGCATTTAAGTATTTGATCTCCTCGGGAAGGATCTATTCATGGTTCCCTTTGACGAAGATTTTATTCTCTGGCAGTGTTATCGCAATTTTCTTCTAAATTATTCTTCGGAAAACGGCAAGCGGCGGTCTCTTCATGAGCAACTTGTACGTTATTATTTTTTGGAAAACAAAAAGCGGCGGTCTCTTCATGAGCAACTTGTGCGTTATCTTTTTTTTGCGGAAAACGACAAGCGACAGTCTCTTCATGAGCAACTTGTACGTTATTATTTTTTGCGGAAAACAGAAAGCGGCAGTCTCTTCATGAGCAACTTGTACGTTATTATTTTTTGGAAAACGGAAAGCGGCGGACTCTTCATGAGCAACTTGTACGTTATTATTTTTTGAAAAACGACAAGCGGCGGTCTCTTCATGAGCAACTTGTGCGTTATCTTTTTTTTGGAAGACAGCAAGTGGCAGCTTCTTTATTTGAGCAACTTGTATGTCATAGTTTTTTGGAAGACAACAAGTGGCAGCTTCTTTATTTGAGCAACTTGTATGTCATAGTATTTTTGGAAGACAGCAAGTGGCAGCTTCTTTATTTGAGCAACTTGTATGTCATAGTATTTTTGGAAGACAACAAGTGGCAGCTTCTTTATTTGAGCAACTTGTATGTCATAGTATTTTTGGACGACAGCAAGTGATAGCTTCTTTATTTGAGCAACTTGTATGTCATAGTATTTTTGGAAGACAACAAGTGGCAGCTTCTTTATTTGAGCAGCTTGTATGTTATTGACATCTTTGAACGACAGCAAATGGCAGCTTCTTTATTTGAGCAGCTTGTGTATCTACAACCATATTATTATTTCAGCATTAATTGGTGTCCTTCCTGAAATGTCGTAGAAAAGTTTGTTATGAATCTTTACCTTCAGAAGTCGGTAATCCATTATCAGCAAACTTGGTACATCTTTTGTCTATCTTTGACCTTGAGTTGTGAACTCACTATTATTTTGGGTCAATAATCTGTTTTTGTGGCCTATGCAAGATGCCTTCTTTGTTAGGGTCAGAGGTTGTATTCTCTCAAATTTTTATTCGCCGTCAAGAGTCTATCATTTGAGGTCGATGGCTCATTTCCCCAGTAGTGTATAATCTATGTTCCTGTGTTTTGTTGGTGTTTGGTTTCTCCAGCATTATCTTGTCTCATACAATATCATTCTCTGTGAATTTAAATAATACATTCATATCACAAACATAATGGCGGTATCTTAGGGCAAAAATTGCGTATTATGTATTTAAGTACCTTCAATCTCGTCGAGACGAAGATTTTAATCTTCCTATATCCGGATAGAAGAAACTTAAATATGGGCAGCTGTCATATCCCAAATTTTTACCTAAGATACCACCTCCCATCTGCATTATTACATAGCAAGCGTTCACAAGCGATTCGACCTATTTTTGCCAATTCTCGAGTCAGATTTCAAAAATTCATAACTTCTTCAAATTTCGACAATTTTTTAGTGGTTCTTTTACATATGATTCTCCTTTGCAACAACTACAACTTTTCTTTACAAGTCAAGAGATGATTATGCTTTGAAAATCCACCAAAAAATAGAAACATTAGAAATCATTGTGAATTTAGTGAAATTTAACTGGTTTTGCCTGACTTTATTAAATCATGTATTTTTGCACTTTTACTCGTCATTCTTTTATTCTTATTTTCATAAAAATAAAATCCAAAAAATATTTAGTTCATATCATTTTTACTTTATCCAAAATATAAAAAATTTATAGTTTTGTTAGTTTCATTTAATTTATATATTTAATTCATTGATAATTCAAAAAAATCTCAAAATACATATAAGTTCTTTTGCTTTTTACATTTTTTTGAGTATGTAAGTCTATTTTGTGTTTCTTTAGTTGCAATTCAAAAATATGAAAATATATGGTTTAATTTTCTTTTTATTCCCTCTATTATTAATTTTGATTATAATTCCATTTGAAATATTTTTAAGTTGAATTATTAATAGATTTTAGAACCAATTTTAATATCTCTTTTATTTCACTTTTGTATTTTTCAGTTTAGTTTTTACTAACAGTTTATTTTATTATTATTGTCATTACTATTATTATTAATATTATGATTGTTATGCTATGTCCATATAAGTTAGTCCATATGCTGCAAAAATCTGTCAAAAACTGCATGGCCCCTGCACAAGTAATGCTAAGAAAAAACAGTCACATAATCTCTGCTGCCCTGTTATAAGACCAGCATATCAGTCCAGAAATTGCATCAAATAACACACACCAAAACCTGTATCAAAAAGCCATAAATCAGATCATCATATTTGTTCAAACTCACCAAATTTTCCCTCCCAAAACCTCATTCTTATTCACTATAAAACAGGCAGATATACAATTGAAGAAGAGAGTTCACAAAGAGAAAAAACACAAACTTGCAGAAGCACAAGCCTGCATAACTCAAAGCCTGTTTCGAACTGCAAGCAGGATAGCCTGCATAACTCAAAACCTATTTCAAACTGCAAGCAGGATAACCTGCATAACTGCAAGTTCTCACACTTGCAAAACCTGTAAAGGCAAGCAAACTCAAACCTGTAAAGACAAACAAAACCAACAGGAAGCCTCAAGCCTGCCCTCCTTACCAAAACCAGAAGCAAACCTTCTAACCTGCACCATTTTGAACCAAGCACAACCATCCACAAGAACTCATTGCCTCAACAACACCAACATTTTCGAGTCAGTTTCTGAAAGTAGAAAGAATCAGAGAGCAAAAGAAATTGGAATTCACAGCCTTATTCGTTAAAGCCTCCGCAGGAATCGTAAGCTCGTCGGACTAGCTCCAACCTTGTGAGTTCATCTTTTTTTCTCCCTTTGCATTTTGTATACCATCGTGATTCATCATGATTTGTTGTTGAATGTTGAAATTTCTTGTTTTGATTATTTAGCTTTTATAGCCATGCCTGAATCGATTTGTTTTGAGTTGAGTTGTTATCATTGTTTATCGCATAAGAAAGATTGATACAGTTGTAAATAGAGTATAGAACGAGTTACCGTTGCTGTTGTTTTGTTTTTAGAGTTAACAAGAGCCATGACGAAACCAGAAGCAGTGTTGTTGTTTGATCGCATGAGAAAGAGTTCGAAAGAGGGAGCAGGATTCATTGTTGGTGTTGTTCGATTTCGATTTAGAAGAGAGGGAGAAAGAGTTCGAAAGAGGGAGCTGGATTCGTTGTAGGTGTTGTTCGATTTCGATTTAGAAGAGAGAGAGGAAGGGTTCGAAAAAGGGAGCAGGCTTCGTTGTTGGTGTTGTTCGATTTCGATTTAGAAGAGAGGGAGAAAGAGTTCGAAAGAGGGAGCAAGATTCGTTGTAGGTGTTGTTCGATTTCGATTTAGAAGAGAGGGAGAAAGAGTTCGAAAGAGGGAGCAGGATTCGTTGTTGGTGTTGTTCGATTTCAATTTAGAAGAGAGGGAGAAAGAGTTCGAAAGAGGGAGCAGGATTCGTTGTTGGTGTTGTTCGATTTCGATTTAGAAAAGAGAGAGGAAGGGTTCGAAAGAGGGAGCAAGATTCGTTGTAGGTGTTGTTCGATTTCGATTTAGAAGAGAGGGAGAAAGAGTTCGAAAGAGGGAGCAGGATTCGATTTCGAAAATTTTACTTCCTCCCCCAATAATTTTGTCTGCACCTTATCTTTATTTAGTTCAGTTTTTTTTTAGTAGTTTATCAATTTAGTTTAATTAGTCCCTTTTTTAATTAATTAATAAAATTTCTTCTAATTAGATACATTTTATTATTTAAATTAGTTTAAATTTAATATTTTTTTTAAACAATTTTATTTAACATATTTAATTAGCTTAATTTTAATTTCAATTTGATATCTTTAGTGAATTCTAATATTGTCTTAGTTGCTTAGTTACATTTTGTTACTTGATTTTCTTTGTATCTTTTAACATAAATTCTTAATGTTTATTTTGTTATTAATTGTTTGTCTATCTTTCTTGTGGATCTACAAGTGCCTATGCTTTGACTTTTATTCGATTATTATGTTTAATTATTTGTGATTTAAATCCAAGGGAATTGTTTAATTTTTGTCGACTTCATGTCATCAAAAAAAACATCGTGCGAATACCCTCATTCATCCTCCGTTTATTATTTCGTTAAAAACTTAAGATAATTTTCCCAAATATTCAATTTTTTAAAACTCACACTTTTTAAGTCAAAACTTCGACATTAGGTCGTCGTATCTTCAAAAACTCGTCCATACCCATTTTTGGCCAAAACAATTTATTTTTAATCAAACAAACATTTTAATAAACAAATATTTCAAAAGGTTCCTATAGAATACTATAGATACATTGGGTGCTAATATCTTCCCATTGTATAACCAACCCCCGAACTCTAGACCTCTTTTCAAAAACGCCTTGTATTTTCATTACTTTTAAAGTATTATTTTACATTGTATATTTTAGGGTTTTATTTTGCTATTTTCCCTTTTCCCTTGGAAACAATAAAGCGCGGTGGCGACTCTTTCTTTTGCGAGACGAATTAATTAATAGTTCGATCTCCGATTTACCCCGCTACATTTTTTTATCGCTACATTTTCTAAATAAAATTATTTTAGACTTAGGTTTATTTTCTTCTTAATTTCAATTAAATTAGAATTTAGGTTTTGTTGATTATTAATTTACTTTTCTTGTAAATAAAATAAATTAGTCTAATTAGATTAAAACATCAAACTTTTCTCTATCAAAAACCCTGGAAGTAATTTCTTTTTGCTTCTTCATATTTACATTTTTGTATTATTATTGTAATTTATATTCATTGGTTTGTAATATTAGTTAGGGCTTTATTTCTTTCCTCCCTTCATTTACAAACTTGTACCCCCATTCCTAAAGCGTTGTAATAGCATAGGACATTTAAATTCTGCAATTTATTGCTTTCCTTATTATTGTTAGTAATTAGGGTTCGTATGGTAAGACTTAAAATCAAACTTAGCAAAACTCTAATTCAAAGATAAATACTTGAAATCAAACACTTTGCACACATGCACCTCTAGGGTAATCCACACTTGTTACCTCGAATAAAAATAGTCATGTCCCTCGAACGTGATTTGTTTTAGCAAAGACCCTCTATTAAAAGATCATACTCCCTTGATGATCCTTAAATGATGCCTTCGGTAAATGATCTTAGTCCCTTATAACAATTGCTAAAATATCTTACAAGTTGCCTTCCATGACTATACGATGACTCGCGCCTGTCCCTCACATCCAATGATATGGATCTCTACCAATCAACGGTAGAAAAGCACTATCTAAAGGAGGAGGAAAAGAACAAAGACTTTGAGTAGGTAGATTGCTCGTAATTGCTTGCTCACAAATAAAACCATTTACATATCACACTTTTCAAAACAAACATTTTGTATACATTCTCAACGATACGAGAATCATTATAAAAATTTCCTTACATTTTCACCTTCAAAACATCTTTCAAACATTCTTTTTCAAACAAATATTTTCAAAACCAACATTTTGTATAAATTCTCAACGATACAAGAATCATTGGAAAGTTTTTCGTACGAAGGAGTTTTCAAAATATTTTCAAACTTACACAAACACAAAGCATTTCAAAGTGATCTAGCAATTAAGAGCCCATAGATAACTATGGATGAAAAGGGTGCTAACACCTTCCCTTTTCAAAACCTACCCCCCCCCCCCCCCCCCCTCGAACTCAAGAAAATTTTAAAAGGTCTTCATGTTCTTTTCACCCTTTCCTTTATTGGATAAAAGAAAAGTTGGTGGTGACTCTTTCTATCCACAACATTTGCGATAAAACTCAAAACACCAAGTCAACTCTCCCACTGTATTACAATATGCATACGAAACGCATATAGCACAATCTCATTTATTTTGAGAACATCATGAGATTGCATACAACTAACTCTTTACCTTTTCAGAAAAGATCAATCAACAGACCGATATCATCAAAGAATCCTCAAAGCAGATTGTAAAAGATAGGGAAAATATCGACATGATGAACACTCCCTTCAAACCTCTGCTGGCTAAAATTAAATCGACTAAAGATTTATTCTAATACTTCTCTCAGTAGACCTTTTTCTGACTCAGATTAAATCAACCAAATATTTATTCTAATACTTCTCTCAGTTAAAGATTTAAAAACCTCTGCTGACTCAGATTAAATTTCCCAAAGATTTATTCTAATATTTCTCTCTGTAGACCTTTTTCTGGCTCAGATTAAATTGACCAAAGATTTATTTTGATACTTCTCTTAGTTAAAGATTTGAAGACCTCTACTGGCTCAGATTAAATCAACCAAAGATTTATTCTGATACTTCTCTCAGTAGACCTTTTCCGGCTTAGATTAAATCGACCAAAGATTTATTCTGACACTTCTCTCAAATAAAGATTTAAAAACATTTGTTGGCTTAGATTAAATCGACCAATGATTTATTCTGATACTTCTCTCAGTAGACTTTTTCTGGCTTAGATTAAATCAACCAAAGATTTATTTTGATACTTCTCTCAGTTAAAGATTTAAAAACATATGTTGGCTCAGATTAAATCGACAAAATATTTATTCTGATACTTATCTCAGTAGACCCTTTTATGACTCATATTAAATCGACCAAATATTTATTCTGGTACTTCTTCAGATACAGTCGAGCGAAGACTCGTTCTGATACTTCTATCAACAATTACCTCTGGATGGCATCTATAAACCCATCTCTGACGATTTTATATCATCTCTCCAAATGGCATCTCTAAGCCCATTCCCGATATAATCAACATACAGTTTTACTTCATGCATATGCGAGTGCAAATTTCTGGGCACTTAAGTGTTCAATCATCTTCTACCCTCAAGTCATGAATGGCGAACAAGCCAATCTAACTATTCAGGTTTAAGAAGAAGATTACAAAAAAATCATTTACAGAGTCATATCACCTATAAAGGTTGTATAAAACTTTAATCAAAATCAGAACATTTCCCTAATCAATCATAAGTAACGATAAACCATAATATTTTTTCCTAATATACCTAAATCGAAAAGCACTATAAATACCTAAGAAATCAAAACAGACGGGGGATATTAGGACGGAGAAGAGAAATTCCAAGAAAGAATTTATAGGGAAAATTTTCTTGCTGAAGAAGGACAAAAGGAGTAGAAAAGAAAGGATTTAGGGTTTCAATATCTGAAACCCTAAAATTGTCGCCGCTAGCCTCGAGCAGCCGCTACCATCCTTAGCCGCTGCTGCTCTACACCACTTTGTCACCTGCAAAATCAGAACGAGGAAGGGTACAGAAGAAGAGATCGACCCAAACCATCAAGGATTCTGAAATTTACGACTAAGAGAGGTAATTGTAGCTCTTAGCTTATACTTGTTGTTGTGGATATGTTTTTTGGAATTGTGTTTTAAGATTGGGATAGTCGCTGTATACAAAATCTTCACCGCCTGGGAGGTTTTCTTTTTCAGAGAAACCAGACGCAGAGAGAGAGAGAGAGAGAGAGAGAGAGAGAGAGAGAGAGAGAGAGAGAGAGAGAGAGAGAGAGAGAGAGAGAGAGAAGTGAATACATGAAATGATAATGTTTTGTAATAATAATATATTATGTTTAGTAATCAGGTGTACTACGTCTTGCCGTGCACTATCAGTCTCAACCACACGATCACCATCAAACGGCTCAAAATGCCTATCCACCAAAATACCATGCGCTCGCCTACACCCAGTCCAAGCAGACTCTAACCCTTTGGGCCAAGCCCAATCTCTAAACACGCCCCTGCCTTTTTATTTTTTTGCTATCTCGTTGGAAACAGACCCCTCTTGGCTTAATGGGCCAAGTCCAATATCTGGACTTGGATCCCTACTGCTCACACCTCCCAATTTTACTACGTGATGTAAATTGACGCCCCCTGCGCTGTTGGGCCAAATTCATTATCTAGATTTTGGCCCATGCTGTTAACACTCCCCATTTTACTAGCTAAACAAAATTTACGCCCCCTGCATTTTATTTATATTTTATTATTTTTAACTTTTATATTTTAATTTTTTTAATGTATTTATAATTTTAATAAATATTATTACTATCATTATAAATAAAATAATATTTTTCCAAAATCATCCAATATTTATTAATTTATTTGCATTAAATTATTTTTAATCATGCATTTAATAAGACATTTTTTACAATTAATACACAAAAAATATTCAACCAACATTAAATTATTTTTCATAATAAATTAAATTCAACAATTAATTTTCGAAAAGGATTACAAATTTATTTTAATTAGCTGCACACTTTGTCCAAAATCTCCACTATTCACATCCTCTAACTAAGTACAAAGGGAATTAAAATATCTTTGTAATCTATAAAAAACACAGACCCATACGAACTACGAATTGGGACTCTGATTCCTCATAAGAGGATATGTAGGCATACGACTAAAAATCGTGGCGAGTTCCCCTAATAAAAATTAAAACCCTAACCCTAAACCTTTAAAATCTAAACCCTGATATCCTTATGAACAAGGTAGATGAGGGGTGCCTAACACCTTCCCTTTGTCTAAACGAAGTAAGAACCTAGAATCCCTGTGTACAAAATTAGAGTTTACTATTAGATTCCATTCCTTAGGATAAAAACTAGTACTGGCGACTCGATTTAAAATCCAGTTACAACACATGTATTTGCAAATTCCAGGAAGCAACTTTACATGTATCAATGTCCACTAAAAATCGCTCAGAGAATAGCGTTTAACGCACAAAAATCATCATACATCGACAATTGTAATGTTACTCGAAATTCATAAATAAATTGCAAGTGTTACATCAATAGAGATACACGGTTCTCAAGCTTCAAAGCAAAAATTATCTACGGGTCGATATTAATCAATTAACTCGCAAATAATAATCAACTCATAAAATATAACAATCATGAACAATTATTGAACTGATTCAAGCTTCGACGCGTAAAATCAATAACGAATAACAATTATTGCGTCAACACATGAAATTCAAACAATTAGGCAATTAATCATCTGATTCCACATTTGTCCATAATTAATTAATCTCAAGAATTAATTAAATCAACAATTCAAGTATTCAACTCATGCAAACTCAAATAAGCATGTAATTCACAAAATAAATTATTCAATTAAGCACTTAAATCAAGCAAGTCAAGAAGCAATTATCGAATAGACGCAAAGATGTTGAATCATACACGAAATCAGAGGGAGAAGTCTGAATCAGAAGCTCACAGAGGGAGTATCGTGCGGAATCAGAGGGAGTTGGCGTGCGGGGGAGGTGCTTAAACGACACGGTCTGGAGGCTGGTCCAGGCGGAAGAGCGGTGGAGGTCAGTCCGAAGGGGATGAAGGATCGACGATCGGATCTGGCCGGTGGTTAGGAGGTTTCGATCGAAATATTAAGGGAGGAAGAGAGTTTGTAACTTCTTATAACTTTGTTTTTGAGAGAAACTTGAGAGAGTTTGAGAATTTTGAATGTGATTTTTGTAGAATGAGCAAAAAGTGATTCTAATTTGAATTTCCAAAATATATAGGCAAGCCCCTAAATCTTGTTTGACAAATGACATGAAAAGAGCAAACTCCCTTAATTTTTGAGTAATGCAGAATTTTTAGCTTTTTTCGGTGTACGGTGCGAGAACAACCCATAAGCTTATCACTTCTGGTGCATAATCCTGATGCAAAACATGAAACAAAATTATCTATGACGAAATTTGTAATGCAATATCAAAAGAATCGCTCTGATACGATAAAAATCGAGAAAGTTATGGATTTCACAATAGCGAGAAACTTGAGACAGAAAACCCTCTGCTTTGGATTATGCAGATTTTTCAGCTTATTTTGGTATTCATCTTTGGAAACAAGCCATAAACCGAAGTCTTCTGAGCATAATCCGAACTCGGGCCCTGAAGCAAACTTGTAGCTAACAAAATTTGTGACATAGTGCCGTGAGAATAGTCTCGATACAATGAAAATTAAGAAAGTTACGATTTTTGCAATATCGGCGACATAGTCAACAAATAAGCATTTTGGGGTGCAATTTTCTGAGGTAATTCGCACTTTCAGAGATCTTCTTCAAAAAATTAACTTATGACCTGAACATACGAATTGAGAATGATATAAAGACGATTTTTATACCTGAAGAACCTCTCATAAATAATTTTATGGTCATAAGTTATGAATTTTTGAACGTCTGATAAAAAGTGGACCAGCAAACCATTTCACCGCACCATTTTTCAAGTAATTTGTATTTTTGGAAGTCTTCCTCACCGAATTAGCTTTCGACATAAACTTTGAACTGGAGAAAATAACAAGCTGGTTCAAATGCTCTAAGAGCCACTCATAGATGATTTTTTGGTCAAAATTTACGAATTTTTGAACATCCGGACAAAGAATTGACCAACAAATCCACTAGATAACATGATTTCAGGTATTATCAATTTTGAAGACTTTCCTTACAAAATTAGCCTTCGACATGAACATATGAATAAGATAAGATAAAAAGACGGTTCTAATGCCTGAAGAACCATTACAAAACCATTTTCGGATCAGAAGTTACAAATTTTGACCTCGAACCGCAAATTGCTGATTTTTAGCTTGAACTGTCTGAAATCAACAAGAACACTTGACTTTCTCTGCAATCCAAAGCGTGATGTAACACATGAGAGCTTAGAATGATGATCACTTGATGACTCACTAATTGAGAAGTTCGTAAAAATATGCGGAGCGCACGTTAATCTTGAAAACCTTGAGTATCTGCTTTGTATCGCTTAAAGAACAATCATCTTCTATTAACTTGGTGCAGATAAGTGCTTTGATCCTGTAACCATAGAATCTATGATATGTATGCATGATTATGTTAAAGAAAAATAAGTCAGTTAGGGTTAAAATGAAGAGGGAAAATTTTGGGGTGCAACAACTTCCCCTATTCAATCTTCTTTAACCTGAGGGTGAGATTGGTGTTAGCCTTTCAATCGATCAAGGTAGAAGAGTATTAAATACTCAATAGAACCATAAGATTTGCACTCTGAAGAACAAACAAAAGTCAGATATTTGGTTTTTCTGTATTTTCTATTTTTTGTTTTGCTTTTGCAAAAAGGTTATCCGTACGTCAGACCGGGGTTAGACATATAAGGGACCAAGTAAACTTGGAGAGTACATGTTCGGTAAAGATTAAACACATATAGGGTATCAAGTATATTTCAGGTCAAGATTAGACATACACATGACAGAAAGACACCGACCGAAGAAGGTTTCTAACAAATATATTAAGCATACATGTCCAGAGATGGTAGCAGACACATATAAGAAAGAGACTAGAAGAGGACTCAAACAAAGATATCAATAATACATGACTGGTGTTGGTAGCGAACACATACAAGAAAGACACAGGAAGAGGACTCTAACAAGGATATCAAACATACATGTTCGGAGTTGTTAGTGAACATATACAAGAAAGATACTGACTGAAGTAGGCTCTAACAAAGATATCAAGAATACATGTTCGGTGTTGGTAGCGAACATATACAAGAAAGAGACTGACAGGAGTAGGCTCAAACAAAAATATCAAGAATATATGTACAGAGTCGATAGTGAACATCTACAAGAAAAAGACCGGAAGAGGACTCCAACAAAGATGTAAAACATACATGTTCGGAGTTGGTAGCGGACACATACAAGAAAGAGAGCAGAAGAGAACTATAACAAAGATATCAACAAATCATGTCCAGTTTTTTTTGTGAACACATACAAGAAAGAGCTTGAACAAAGTAGGCTCTAAAAAAGATATCAAGAATATATGTTCGGAGTTGGTATATGACACATATAAGAAAGAGCCCGGAAGAGGACTCTAACGAGGAAGGACACACCTATCCAACGAAAGATATCAAGAATATATGTTTGAAGTTGGTAGCAGACACATAAGAAAGAGACTGACTGAAGTAGGCTCTAAGAAAGATATCAAGCATACATGTCCGAAGATGATAGCCGACACATATAAGAAAGAGAACGGAAGAGGACTCTAACAAAGATATCAAACATACATGTTCGGAGTCGATAGCAAACATATACAAGAAAGAGACCAGAAGAGGACTCTAACAAAGATATCAAACATACATGTTCAGAGTTGGTAGAAAACATATACAAGAAAGAGACCGGAAAAGGACTCTAATAAAGATATCTAACATACATGTTCGGAGTCGGTAGTGAACATATACAAGAAAGATAGCAGGTATATGCCATGTAGAATTAGACATATACAAACAAGAAAGAGACTGACCGAAGAAGGCTCTAACAAGTAATGCTAACCAAAGGATAGACTCTTGAGGAAAGAACACGGATCAAATGCAAATTTATTGGGGGTACAAATAGATATCGAATTTATTAGAATGCTAAGCGAAAGAGAACTTACACCGAAGAAAGAAACCAACCGAAGAGGGTACTCGAACAAGGGTCACTAAGGATTTTATGGGGAAAGATAAAACACCACAAGACCCAATTGGAGATAGAAATCACAACAGACTCCATCAGGGAAGCAGGATGGGATAAACCTAGTGATAGGATGAGGGGGATATTCATCTTTGAATATAACAAACCAGTTACTTCGGGTAAGCAACAAAATTGGTTTATGTTTCAATGCATGTTTAAATATATTCTTTTTTCAATGTAATGATCCATTTTAATAGAAATACTACGCGTTTGGGTAGATGCAATGTAATTATGCATGTTTAAATGATTCACTAGGGAATAACAATATAAAAAATGAACTTCCGAGGAAACCAGGACATTTGAGAAATCATCCTTGGGAAATTGGAATTCAACAAGGAATAACCATATGAACTGGCGACCACTAGGGATGAATTGTGACGCGATATTTTAATTCAAGCACGCCAACTTCGAGAAGGGATGCCACTAAAAAATGGACTTTAGAGAGAGCACTGCAAAAATAAATTGCAGTTCACCAAGGAGATATCTTTGAATCCAAACAGATTTTAACTTCCTAGGAAAATGATCAATTATCTTCCTACTAAAAATAAGGAGCATTTCGCTTGGGGAAATAGAGATCTTCTTGCACGGATTTCTTGATAGAAGCAGACTTCACCAGGGATAAGCAAACTTAAGTAGGAATAACGAGAATTCTTGAACAAATGAAACTCGACGACAAACTCTACGGGAGAACGAATCTTCACTCGGGGAAGAAATGTTTTACTGAGGGAAAACAGATCCCCTTACATAGAGTACTTGAAAGAAAGAAACTTCTACTGGGGATAACACAACACCTTCCACTACTAAGGAATTTGAGAATTCTTACAAGAACTCTCACAAGTGTAAGCCATACTGAGAAGTGACCATCGGAAGGTTTTCACACAATCACAACCTCACTGGGGAGAAGAAGATGACTCCTTGAACAAAATCAATGGAGAGTGAATTCAAGTGCAAATTCCATTGGGGAAAAGCAAACCGCTTCATGGGGAGGAGAGAAATCTCAAAACAAAGAACCCGCAAAGCTCAAATTCCATTGGAGATAGAAATAACCTCTTCTATTACGGGGGATAAGAGAGTTCATACTCACAACAACATCCACAAAACTGGGGACACCAAACTTAGGTATCCACCTTCGCATAATCTCATTAGGGAGAAAAACCGCTCTACTGGGGGGAGAAACGACTTCGTGGAGATAATGATGATCTCTTACTGATAAATAAACATAACAAGAGTATTTTAGAAGATGTGGACCACCCTGGGGATATAAACTACGGTACCACCCCTCACTTGGGAAGGAGATTCAAACTTCATTGGGGGAAATAGATGTAAACCACCCTTGGGATTAATAGTTGCACCTAAATCGGGGAAGCAAATGCTGACCACACTTAGGAGATAAACAACTGTATCAAAATTGGGGACGAGATCTATGAAGAGAAACTTCTTAGCAAACAAGGTTTTTGGTGAGAAAAATTGAAGATTACACTGGGGAAACTGATTCTGTTTAAAGAAACATTAACTCAATCAAGAATTTGTATGGGTAATAACCTTAAACCACTTTCTTCTTTATGCTCGTATCCTGAGGGTCAACGAGTAGACACGAAGTACCTACAAACGGAAATCACAACAATGTGCCCCAGGTATGATATATGAAGGAATTTGAATTGCGAGGGTCCTTCCTTCATAAAGGCTTGAGAAAACTTGCCCCAATATCTTCAAATTCTAAAATGATTCTCTTCTGATCAATGAATCTTTAGGAAGATTGGTCGAAATCTTGACACAACAGCCCCAAATTTACTAAACTTTGAGGGATTGAATCCCGACTTGAATGACCCGAATCTGCTGAATCTTTAAACTATACCCTTCTTAAGGGTGAACAAAAGCTGGGGTAATAACCTTTATGATTATCTAAAAATGGAATGCCTTGCTCCACAGAGTCTTTGGGATAATTTTTCCCAACTTCTTCCGCCCTTTTGGAGAAGTTGGTTGAATCTTAATGTAACTGCCCCATATTGGATGTACTCGGCACATATTTTTCCCAACAGAGACTTCAAACTTTACACTCTCTTGGGTGATCACACTGAGAAAGCAATTTCATTAGGCTCAAACGGAGTTCTTAGGCAACATTCCCCTCAATTAGTTTTAAACTCTACAGAGTCCTTAAGTCTTTTTACTTTGACATGACTGTGTCTTTTACTGATTCCCAACATGGAAATTTACCTGATGTTAAGCAAATGTTTTCATACATAATCATGTTTGTTCTTAGAATGAAAATTCTAATATAAAACCTATGTTAGTCTTAAAGTTTTAAAAAACATTGGATGGAATGATGTCACAACTCTGTTGTGAAGAAATCATTAGCTAGAGAGCAAAATTTGAAAATATTTTTTTCTTCATGAAAGATAATAAAAGCATATGATACCGACACATATTTTGACACACCTTTTAGGAGTTAGTTAACATTATCTTGTTGTGGTACGCTTTTGAGTTGACCCTTCTTAAATTAGAAAATTTCAAGGTTGTAACCTGGCCTGCTTCACGGCTTTTAGAAAAAAGGATTTAAGGCTCCAAATTATTTGGTACCCAACCATTCTCCATGATGCTCTCCAATCCTACATTCAATTAACTCGATATGAGCACTTATATATCAAGAGGATTTTGAGATGGTTTAGGAACAATTGATATTTTTTGGATACAACAATCACCCACCCTTTGTTTTTTTGGTGTCTAATCACACGACATTGTTCTTTGTTGAGGATTTTATTTGGCAATCCTTTTCGCTTATCGCGCTTTTCATTCTTTTTAATTTTTCCTAACTTTTGTTTGGAAAAATTATTTTGAACTTTGATTTTGAAGTCCAATGGGATGCCCCAACTTTTGCCAAAGCCACTTCTTTTCAAGTTTCTGACTTAGCGGGCTTTCTTTCTTTTTTTTAATCATTCCTTTCTTTTCTTTAAACAAGTCGTGTGATCCTGATTCTTTTGACTGGCCGAAAAGTGGTGACTACCTTGCTGTTTGGTTGATGACGGATAACCATTGTGGTATCGTTATCTTTTGTCTTCTTGATGGGTGAAGGATAACCATTGTTGTTAAATCTTATATGCATACTCCTGATGAGATTTGAATGCTCAATCAGATTAAATGAACACTACCCTGCCCCTGGGTTAAAATTAGGGTTTTTTCTGAACATAAAAGAAACTCATACTTCAAGGCTCAAATAGGTTAACAAGGGTCTATATCCCTTATATCTCGGGTGTTTAGGAATTGAAGCAATGCATGTACATTGCCAGCGGGGTTTTATTCAAAAGCATAAAACTAGAGATTTTTGCGTTTTCAATTATCGTCATCCTCCCTCCAATCTTGCCTAAGAAAAAGACTAGAATAATTGGTATCATAATGCAAGGAAAACTTTTCATGAGTGAAAACAAATGGATGAGTGTAAGCGAATGAATTACTTCAAGACAAACATACTCATTGCATTAAAGTTAATATTAAAAAACAAACAAGTTCATACATGCAAACAATGCTTAAACAAACAAGCAAAATTACACATGCAAATGAAGTAAAGAACATGATAATTTCCATTGTATAGGAGACTTGAATCCGTCTGGACTTATTGGTCTGATGACTTTCTACAGTCTTGACATCACCGAGTCAAAGGAGAACCCAAATATGACCATCTGGTGTGAAATTGATGACCTTTGCATCAATTAGATCCTGAACTTTGTGTTTGAACGAATCACACCCTTCAATAGTATGGCCAGGTGCCCCTGAATGTTATTTACAATAAGTTTTGGGGTGCTACACTTACGATAGTTACAGCGGCAACCTGATGATCTGACTCTTTATAAGCCAAGCCTTTTCCTTTTCAGGAATACATAGCACTGACTTCACCTTCCTGTTTCTTTTGATAGACACCAAAATATTTCTTAACATTACCAGCATTGTTTCCAGACACAACATCTTGAATCTTCCCTATCTTGATTCCGACTTCAATTCTTTCACCATAAGTTACCATTTCAGCAAAAGAGTTAGAAGTACTATAGGCAGTATAAAAATGCTTTTGCAGCATACTGGTAAACATATTCACCATTTTTATTTCCATCATGGTGGCTGCACCCGAGCCGCCATCTTGCGCCACCTTTCAGGTTTGTATGCTTTAAGGATATCACAATCTCGAAACTTCTATTTGTATTTATTTTTGATCTCAACAACAATTTTCTGGTGATCTTCAACTGAAACAGAATTGTGTTCAGACCTTGATCTCTTTTTTGCAATACTTGGCGTCTCTCCCCTAAACCCTTTTGAGATGGTGGGCTAGTTGAGTCTTCTCTTGTGTGACCATAAGACACTTTACCTCCATAGTCTCACTTTTCTCAAGCAATCGTCGATTCAGGGCTTGCACTAGCTCATAATCTGCCTTTGGTACGATATCAGGTTGATCTGGTTCTTGAGGGTACAAAGGCTTTTCTATGGCAAAAGGCCAACGATTATCTTTGTTTCTTTCTTTAATTCACTTAATGTAAGGTGCATGAGTTGTGGGTTATTTTTGGCCAAAATATTGTCCTCCTTCAAAGTGAATGCTTCTCCAAGTTTGATAGCTCGATCCATTCATCTGGTACTGTCAGGCCCATTGTTGTACCCCAAAATTTGCCCTCCCATATTCTTCAGGAAATTGCCAAGTCATGCTTCAAAATTCCCCAAGGGTTGCACAGTGCAAAGGTCTCCCATACAGTCAAAACTAGGGTTTGTGTACTGATCAAGAAAGTGAAGTTTTCAAAGGTCCAATCAAGTCTCATATGCCTATAAATATGGTCAAGCATCCTCATATCAAGTTTCAAGGCATTCAGCTCAAAATTGCACAGTCAAAAACCCTAATTGCACCACAGTCAACTGTAGGGGTAAAATGGTCATTTGGCAGTCAAAAGTTCAAATTTTTGGTCAACATATCATTTTGAAGCCACAAACATCATTTGATCAATGCTTGATCATGATTCTCAATGCTTGGCTCAAAAATCATCAAAATGCAAAAGTTTCCTTATTTGGACAGCTGAAAAAGTCAACTGAAATTGACCAGGGCATAACTTTCATATGGATCATCAGAAAAATTCCATCCAAAGCTCATTTTGAAGATAAAGACATTTCCTACAACTCATCTTCATACTTCAAGTCCAATAAATGCTCTCACAAAAAGTTATCAATTTCAACATTATAGGTCATTTTCAAAAGTCAACAAAAAGGGACTTTAAGTCAAAGGCCATAACTTGAGACTGGTAAATCAAAATGACATGGGACCAAAGACATTGGTTAGAGGACTCAAAGACCTTTCCAAAATGTCCAAGAACATGAGAAAAGCTTAAAAATTGAGCAAGTTATGCCTTGTGGAAGTTGGGAAATTTTTGGATATTTTGAAAAGTCAACATTACTTCAAATGACCTAAAATTGCTAATGGGCCCATTTTTCTTCCATAATTCATCATTCCAAGCATGTGCACAACCACTTGGCCCAAAGGGAAGTATTTTCTCATTTTTTATTTATTTATTTGAATTTTTATTTATAATAATTCACTTAAATCAACTAAATATGTGAAAAATATCTAACTTAACCTAACCAATCTTTTTATACATGTTTTAGCCTCAAGATTTCGTGTATATGCAGATAAGGAAAGATTTGGATTGATTGGCTTGATTTTGAACCAAAAACACATGGAAAAAGATATGAAAAATCTTAGAAAATCAAATTTCCAAAATCAATGAATGCAATGGATTTGATTGATTCTTTGTGACCTAATTCACTACTACATATGCCAGGATCACAACCCTAATGAGAATACACACTAAGCTGCGCAAGAAGGCCATAATCAAACTTAAAATTTTTCTCCAAAAACTCAAAACTGCAAACTCACTTCCAGGGCGATTCAAGACCTAATTCTTGTTCCATTAGCTTCCTTGGAGATCACTGAACATATTCCAATCAAGAACAGCCATCCAAACGCAAGGAATTGGTATACAGCATTCAAGATACCTAGTGAAAAATTCATCATCGTGTTTTGAAATTTATGCATCTTCATAACATTTTATTTATTGATTTACTTTCCTTGTGAAATTCTGAAGCTAATCAATATAATTAATTGTATTTTTATGTGCTATATAAGATTTCGCCATTGATGATCTTTAGGGTTCAGGAAGCTTGGAATTAGGGCTTTTGAAATTAAGAAAAATTGGCCTTCCAGACCCATACCATTCAACTCAGCGCTTCTGGACGATCTCAAATATACCCTCGCGCCTAATTTATGATTGCCCTAGTGCTAATCGCTATTTTCCCAAAAGCCACCTAACAAAACGCGTATAAAACCGTTGCTTAATATTTTGTGTTTCAGGGATAGCGAAGAAGACGATTTCGTGGCACACGTTGGTTGGCTCTTTTGAATCTCGCGCGCGTTTCCAAAGCCATTGACCATTTTCTTTTATAATATTTATTTGTTATATTAATATACAGATAAACAAAGCGCTTCAGTGGCAAACGTGTTGGTTGGAAAGGTATATGACCTGGGTTCGAGCCCCAGGTCTTCAATAATTTCCATGTTATTTTTCCTTTAACGTACACGTGCAGCGCTTATGTTGAGGATCATGATACACCTCTTAATCCAGCCATCCACGTGCTCCTGGAGATCAGATCAAAGACTGAGAATTGATGAGCACCATAGGCTTGAGTCAACGCCTCTGCACGTGCCCAGTAAAAGTCCACCAGGCCTTGCTAAATGGGCCAGATTACTAAGGCCAAACCTCCATATTGGGGTCTGAACCCCCAGGTTTGCACATTCTTTTTATTTTCTTTACTTTTTTTGTATTGTTATTTTTTATTCCTTTTAATTATTATTTGTCCAATTTAATTAATTATTTTCACAAAATATAAAAAATGCATAAAAATCAGAAAAGATAAAAAAAATACAATAAATGTTTTTGTTTTAATATTTTCATGAATAAATGCATGTAAATTAATTAGTTTAAAATAGGGTTTTAATTTTAATTTCTTTCATAACAAAAATCAAAAAAATATAGAATTAGGTTTAATTAATGTTTTATTCCTTTTCAATTTTTTCTTTTTCACAATAATATTATTATTTTATTTATTTTCATAATTAAATTTGTATACAAAAATTAGGGTTTAATTTAGGTTTAATTCTAATGTTTTCTTAATAAATTAAAATAAAATAGAATTAGGGTTAGTAGTTAATTTTAATTAATTCTTTCTTTTTTCTATTAAATCTTAAAAAAACATAAAATACCAAAAAAAACAAATTCTTGCTTTCTTTTTAAATTTTGATTAATTAGTTCATCGTTAATTCAATTTTTGCAAAAGGGTCCAACGCCCTCGTTTCGATTTAATTTCGCATATTTATTTTATGTCATTTAAATAATTATGTACCTCTCCCGAAGCCATGTAAATTACCTCTCGCACTTTTCAATTCTTTATTTACTTTGTTTATTTATTTTCTGTCAAATCGGGTCCTGGTTAATTTTGGTGATGTGGACCCGCGCCATTTGTAATAGCTTAGAATTTACTTTTCCCGCAAATATCTTAACTGTTAAACAAAGCATGCAAGAATGAATGTCCAAATAAAAGCAATGCGTAGAACACCAAAAACATGACAAGACAAATACAAATGAAAACGACACACGAATCGCACACACCACCCCTAGGGTACGCCTCACTGTTGCCTTGCCTCGAAAGGTGATCGTCGAGTAGAGGATGTCTTAGTAAGTCCTCATGATCCGGGAACCTGGCATGAGGGTAGCTTCTAAGGTGTCTTCCCATTGCTCTGGTGATCACCATGTCCCGAACCTCGAATTGACCCGAATACCTCCAACGGTGGTGCTACCTACCTCTCAATGGTGGGATGGCACTACTTTAAAGGACATTTACACAGACGAATTCCTTAGGGTAGGTAGACGACTCGTGGATACTTGCTCTAATTCAAAACAAAACAAATCAAAAATACTTCTCACACCAACACATTTTCAAAAAGCTTTCGAAAGCATTTTTCAAACACTCTTGAGGACCGATACAAGAGTCGAACTGAAATTTTCAAAGAAACTTTTTAAAACCCACAGTTGAAAAGCAAACAAACCATTTTTGAAAACACAAATGAGCAAGTATCTAAGAGCCCATGGATAACCATGGATAGAAAGGGTGCTAACACCTTCCCTTTCTATAATCTACCTCCCGAACCGAGAGCAATCTCTATAAGGAATTTTTCTGTGCTTTTGTCCTTTCCATTTGGAGAAAATAAAAGACGGTGGCGACTCTTGCTTCCGCGACATTTCGCGAACCAGCGTTAAACAGTCAGTTCCAGATCCACCGATCACAGAACTGGCGACTCTGCTGGGGACCCTTTATAAAGTGAGGTGTACCTTAGGGCTAGTTCATAACTATGTTTTCAATTGTTTTCCTTGTGTGCTTTAAATTGTGGGTTGCTTGGGGGTTCTATAGATCCTAACCCGGATCTGGGGATACCTTTCTTAGAAAGTAGAAACAAGGCTGTGAGGGAACTGTGCGGGGTATACCGACATGGTTGAAACAGTCTGCTACGTTGATGTGGCACTTTGGTGTGTACCGGTAACCCTTGAGTTCAGTCAAGGAGAGTACGGGGCCTCCGCGTGGTGTCGTAAAGCATCAACAGACCTTAGGAACCTTAATTGAACTATCTTGGCCTCTTTAGGGTAGTGAGATAACTGACTTTGGTGCAGTCCGAGGTTGGTTGATACTCGATACTACACTCAATTGAGGGTTGTTTTCTTGGAATATTTCGGTCGCCAGTTCAGTGGCTAAATCGAAACGATGAACAATGAAAGCAATCTCGTGATATTGGGAACCTTAGAACCCGGTTACTTCTAATAGGACAGGTTGAACCCACCAACTTCAAGAGGGTAATTCCCAGACCTCATGCTGGCCTAAACTTTAGGGGCTTGTCTTGTGTGACTTGTGTGCCTTCCAACTTGACTATCTGCATGCTTGTTACCTGACACTTGTTTCTTGCAGGTTCTGTTTTAGTCCTTAACTGGGACTCATGACAGGTTTTACTTGAGTGCTTGCAGGTTTTGGTTTGCAGTCCTTAATCAGGGCTCATAACAGGGTTCATTCATATTACCCCATGCATCATAACATTGCATACATCCTAACCCATTTCAAGGATCTCAAGGGCTTGTGATGCAGGTCATGATGAACCAACTGTCCAGCAAGGGGCAAAGGGGATTTATTTTCCTCTAGTCAAGGTTGTCAGGGGCTATGACCCACTGGATATGGTGAGCCTTTGACCCTTGAAGAAGGACTCTCAACAACATGAAGTTCCTTCAATCAAGTTACCGGTTCTCAACTCTAACAATTTCTCTGTTTACCCCGCGAGGTCCTTGAAATCATTGCATGCATGTCATACATATCATTGCATAACAGGTACCCTTTCTCTGCAGGTTACTTACCTTCTTCGCCGTTTATTTCAGCAGTCTCGTCATGAATCCTGAATCCTCAACCGAGCACACTATCAAGGCCCTCCAGGCTCAGAACGCTCAGTTCCAAGGGCTGATCATGAATTTGACCCAGGGGCAGCAAGATCTGAAGGCTCTGCTCTTGAAGAAGGAAAAGAAGAAGAAGAGGACTGTTTTGTTCAGCCCTAGACGCAGATCTAGGAACACCCTGCAGGATCAAGCTGAGAGGACAACTCCGTCTGTGGGGAAAGGCAGTCATCAAGAGGAAAGGGTTCTCAGTCCAGTGGTCTCCGACAATGAGACAGATTTCAACGACGAACAGTACCCTCCGGCTGAGGATAGGTACAAACAATTGGAAGACCGGCTCAGTGCTATGGAGATACAAAAAGTGCCCGGCCTGGACTTCGAGGATCTAGGTCTGTCTTCTGGGGTAGTGATCCCGCACAAGTTTAAGGCACCTGCCTTTGCTAAATACGACGGGGCATCCTGTCCTAAATTGCATCTCAGGGCTTACATAAGGAGGATCCAGCCCTATACAGCTGACAAAAACTTATGGATCCATTTCATCCAAGAGAGTCTTTCAGGGACTCAGCTCGAGTGGTTCTATCAATTGAATGGAGTCAACATCCGTACCTGGGAAGACTTAGCCACTGCATTCTACAAGCAGTACCAGTACAATGCCGACCTTGCTCCCACACGTACCCAACTCCAGGGTATGTCGTTGGGGTCAAGTGAAGGTTTCAAGGAATACGCGCAGAGATGGAGAGACCTTGCTGGAAGGGTACAGCCTCCATTAACCGACCGGGAACTCGTTGATATGTTCTTGGGGACCCTATCCGGGCCATTCTTCAATCATCTCATTGGTAATTCATCTGCAGGATTTACCGATCTCATCCTGACTGGCGAAAGAATTGAAGCTGGTATCAAGAGTGGGAAAATTCAAGAGGCCACACCTTCTGATACTCACAAAAAGCCTTACACGGGAAGGAAAGAATCTAATGCTGCATACAGCCAAAAGAGTCGTCGTGACCAACATGCAGGGGCAGTCATGATCTCTGGTTCTGAACCACGCCGCCAACCACAAAGGGGAAACCAGCGAAAGCCGGACGAGCCTAAAAGACAATTCACCAACATTAACATGCCATGGTCACAAGCATTGCAGCACATGTTGAAAATGAACCTGATTGCGGTGATCAACCCTCCTGCAAATCCCAAGACCTCCTCTCCAAGCTACAATCCAGAAGCAAGGTGTGCTTATCATTCTGATAGCCCGGGGCACGATACTGAGGACTGTTGGGCACTGAAGTACAAGATTCAGAATATGATCGATGCCAAAGAGATCGAGTTCGAGCCTGCCGAGACCCCCAACGTAATCACTGCTCCCTTGCCAAAACATGGCTAGGGTCGAGAGATTTTTGTTCATTTGAATTCAAAGTTGTATTTTTCTTTTCTTGTTCAGATAAACAATTATCATGTTAAACTCTTTTATTTCATGAATGCATTACACATGTCTGTCTTGAATTAATTATGTTTACTGTACTTAAAACTGCTTTCATATTTTTGTGATGATCAACTCTTGACTGAAAATTCTAAACCTCTTGAGGGAGGATGACGAAAACGATACCGCGATCATTACAGTATGCTTTTGAACAGACCCCGCTGATGAGGTACAGGCATTGTTTCAATCCCTAAACACTGGAGTTATAAGGGTGATAAACCCTCGTCAACCCATCTGAGCCAAAGAAGTAGGAGTTTTTCTTTTCGAAATTTAAAACCCTTAATCATAACCCGGGGCAGGGTAGTTCTCTCGGTTGATCCAAGCGCGCAACAAATGGCACCCAAAGAGATCCTTACAAAAAAGACAGTGATGGTTCAGAACAATCATAAAGACAGGCAGTCGTGATCAAAAAAATCATAAATGAAAAGCCCAAGAAGTCAGAACCTATAAAAGGGACTTATGAAACCGGGGCATCCCGCTGACTGTAATTCCAAAAAAGGAGACAGTTCAGGCAAAAAAAAAAGGGATAACGAAGTCAAAAAAAAAAAAAAAAAAAGAGGTCTTACAAACCCTCGACGAAAAATGACTGCCTATTCAAAATAAATCAATATCTAAACCATCACTGGAGCGTCAAAGCAAAGACTCGAACAAGGTCTAACGTATGATCAACTGAGTTTAGGTTTGAAGAACATCATGAAGAGCGGGTGGGTACAAATAATTCGAGCCTTTACCCTTTGTTTCTTAAACCATGAACCAGGCCATGATATAACCCTTAAAAGTCCTAGCTGAAGCATGGGTTAGTTCGAAAGCATACTGTTACGAAGGTATCCTGACTCCTGAAGGTTTGCTGTAAAATCTTGAGTTGACACCGCACTGTATTATAAAAAATGCATTTTTCAAAATTCAAGACAGACATAGGCTTTTGCATTCTTAAAATAACCTTGTTTGCATATGACTATTTGTTTGAACAGCAGGGAAATTCGAACGATGAACACCTTGTGAACAGAAGTACCTCCAATCAAGGGGCACAGTAGGAGTATTGCCCAGTATCTGGGGCATGACAAAATACTTCCAACAGGGGCAACTCCCTACATTCTAAGAGCGTGGACATAGTCGAAAGAATACTACGCGAAATCAAAGACCCGCTAGGTCGACGAACCTAGGCAAAAATAAGGGCTTCCCGGCGAACCAAAAGGGTTCGGGCAAAAATAAGGGATGAAAATGAAAAATCAGTACACCCGGCAAGTCGAAAACCTGAAAGGGCGGCTTGAGCAAAAATGGGTATCCCGGTGGACTGAAAACCCGAAAGGGCGGTCCAGGCAAAAGTTAGGGATCAAAGCGTACGAATATGTCCTGTCATCTTGTCACCTACCTATCAGAAGAAGGTTGGTCTATCAACAACTATCAGCGCCTCCCAGGTCTTCCTCTCCCACATCAGAAACAGGGGCAAGGACGAATTGTCCAAGCAACCTAGTTTCTCTGTCAACCAAAATACAAAGGAAAGATCAACATAAGGATAATTACCATCTACCTTTACAAATTCCAGATCATGGGTTAACATCCGAAACCAAACAGGACAATCATCCACTTAATCAAAATCATGCAACCCTACACCGGTTCCTTCTCAATTTTCAGACGGAGTTTTTACACAAACTTATCCTGCCGTAACCTAACCCCGGTTCCTCCAGAAGTCTTACATGGACCTATCTCAACATGACCTAACCCCGGCTCATCAAGAAGTTTTTACACAAACTTATCCAAGTAACCTAACCCCGGTTCCTCCAAGAGTCTCACATGGACCTATCCCAAGATGACCTTACCTCGGTTCGTCAAGAAGTTTTACACGAACTTATCCTGCGGAAACCTAACCCCGGTTCCCCCCAGAAGTCTTACATGGATTTAGCTCAAGATAACCTCACCCCGGTTCATCAAGAAGTTTTACATGGACTTACCTCACCAGGCAACCCTACACCTGTTCCCTCTCTTCAAGATTCAGTTTTACATGGACTCGTCACCCAGAAACCCTACACAGGTTCTCCCTTTCCAAGAACGAAGTTTCACACGAACTCATCATCGAAGTAACCCTACCCAGGTTCCTTCTCCATTTCAGATGCGGTTTTACACGAGCTCATCAGCAGGAAACCTTACATATGTTCCCTCTTTCAACTTACAAAATTACAGTTCAAAATCTCCCAAGGAGAGTCCAATCTAATTCCCCAGTAAGATTGGAATTCATATCCCCAAACAGTAAGCTTATCCCCAGTAGATTCTGGAAGCTTATCCCCTCGCAGAGCACGAACGCGTCGTCCGACTTTATTTAAAGAGTTATTTCCTTAACAGGATATAACTGGGTTATCCTCAGCCAAAAGCCATGGAAATAGCGTCCTCGACGAAGTCTTCTTACCCCAGCGAAGTCCATCAACACTTCCAGCACAACAAGGATATCCTCAGCAAATTATCAACAATTCAGCAAAGCATCTCTATCCCCACAGAGTATTGCTTCCCAGCATGGTCGCTAGAGTATCTTTTCTCCCCGCAGAATCGTCCATTTGCCAAGTTTATTCCGCAACGGAGTCATCTTCTCCTACCGGTATTCTTGCAGTTATCATCCCCAGCGGAAGCAAAATCTATTCTTCAACATCAGCCCAGGATATGACTTCCCGGCACCCGTCAAGGATTTACTTTCCTAGACAAAAACATACATTCATAAAACATCACATACATCATCATAGCATGCATAGACGCATCATGTCATACAAATCTCATTTATGTTGAGAACATCATTGCTTGATCCATATCATGCATTGCATATGACTGAACTTTACCTTTCAGGAAAGATGCAGTTGAGATTCTCAATCATATTTCAAGACCTAGACCGGTTCAGTTAATCGACTCCAAAGATTTCTTATCCAGTCCCAGGCCTTCTCTAGTCCAGCTAAATCGACTCCCAACAGATTTTCCTGATGAAGACTCGGTAGAAGTTATCCCAGATAGTTCCCTCTCCGACGGTGAGTGAGGCGATCATCCCTCTCCTATGGTTCCCTCTCCGACGGTGAGTGAGGTGGTAAGTCCTTTTCAGATTTTTCCCTCTCCGACGGTGAGTGAGGTGATAATCTCCTATGGTTCCCTCTCCGACGGTGAGTGAGGTGGTAAGTCCTTTTCAGATGTTTCCCTCTCCGACGGTGAGTGAGGTGATAATCTCCTATGCTTCCCTCTCCGACGGTGAGTGAGGTGGTAAGTCCTTTTCAGATGTTTCCCTCTCCGACGGTGAGTGAGGTGATAATCTCCTATGGTTCCCTCTTCGACGGTGAGTGAGGTGGTAATCCCTTTTCAGATGGTTCCCTCTCCGACGGTGAGTGAGGTGACAATCTCCTATGGTTCCCTCTCCGACGGTGAGTGAGGTGGTAATCTCTTTTCAGATGTTTCCCTCTCCGACGGTGAGTGAGGTGATAGTCTCCTATGGTTCCCTCTCCGACGGTGAATGAGGTGGTAATTCCTTTTCAGATGTTTCCCTCTCCGACGGTGAGTGAGGTGATAATCTCCTATGGTTCCCTCTCCGACGGTGAGTGAGGTGGTAATTCCTTTTCAGATGTTTCCCTCTCCGACGGTGAGTGAGGTGATAATCTCCTATGGTTCCCTCTCCGACGGTGAGTGAGGTGGTAAGTCCTTTTCAGATGTTTCCCTCTCCGACGGTGAGTGAGGTGATAGTCTCCTATGGTTCCCTCTTCGACGGTGAGTGAGGTGGTAAGTCCTTTTCAGATGTTTCCCTCTCCGACGGTGAGTGAGGTGATAGTCTCCTATGGTTCCCTCTCCGACGGTGAGTGAGGTGGTAAGTCCTTTTCAGATGTTTCCCTCTCCGACGGTGAGTGAGGTGATAGTCTCCTATGGTTCCCTCTCCGACGGTGAGTGAGGTGGTAAGTCCTTTTCAGATGTTTCCCTCTCCGACGGTGAGTGAGGTGATAGTCTCCTATGGTTCCCTCTCCGACGGTGAGTGAGGTGGTAAGTCCTTTTCAGATGTTTCCCTCTCCGACGGTGAGTGAGGTGATAGTCTCCTATGGTTCCCTCTCCGACGGTGAGTGAGGTGGTAAGTCCTTTTCAGATGGTTCCCTCTCCGACGGTGAGTGAGGTGATAATTCCTTTTCAGATGGTTCCCTCTCCGACGGTGAGTGAGGTGATAATTCCTTTTCTTATGGTTCCCTCTCCGACGGTGAGTGAGGTGACAATTCCCTTTCAGATTATAATTGCCTATGGTTCTCTTCCCGATACTGCAAAGATGGTAATTCCCGCTGAGATTTTTCTCAACGAGAGTTGTTGAAGTTAAAATCGCCCAAGGTTCTCTTACCATTCATACTAAGGTAGTAACCATCCCTGGTTCATTCATCATCTTGTGAAGCTCCAAACTCAGCTCCTGTAACCAGTCAGGACATGTCTATGCCAAGCATCTGAAATCAGCTCCTGCAACGTGTCAGGTACTCCTTTTTCTTTTGCAGGTATGCAGGTTCTCGCTAAGGAATCTCTTACGCGATCAACATCCAGATGGCATCTATAAGCCCATCATCCTATTCATCAACCTCTAAATGGCATCTATAAGCCCATTCCACCATCACTGCTACTATGTGAGCGCAAATTTCTGGGCACTCTAGTGTTCAATCATCTTCCACCCTCGGATTACGAAAGGCACGTCAGCCAATCTGCATCCTCAGGTCTAAGAAGATTGAACAGGGGCAACTGTTGTACCCCAAAATTTGCCCTCCCATATTCTTCAGGAAATTGCCAAGTCATGCTTCAAAATTCCCCAAGGGTTGCACAGTGCAAAGGTCTCCCATACAGTCAAAACTAGGGTTTGTGTACTGATCAAGAAAGTGAAGTTTTCAAAGGTCCAATCAAGTCTCATATGCCTATAAATATGGTCAAGCATCCTCATATCAAGTTTCAAGGCATTCAGCTCAAAATTGCACAGTCAAAAACCCTAATTGCACCACAGTCAACTGTAGGGGTAAAATGGTCATTTGGCAGTCAAAAGTTCAAATTTTTGGTCAACATATCATTTTGAAGCCACAAACATCATTTGATCAATGCTTGATCATGATTCTCAAAGCTTGGCTCAAAAATCATCAAAATGCAAAAGTTTCCTTATTTGGACAGTTGAAAAAGTCAACTGAAATTGACCAGGGCATAACTTTCACATGGATCATCAGAAAAATTCCATCCAAAGCTCATTTTGAAGAGAAAGACATTTCCTACAACTCATATTCATACTTCAAGTCCAAGAAATGCTCTCACAAAAAGTTATCAATTTCAACATTATAGGTCATTTTCAAAAGTCAACAAAAAGGGACTTTAAGTCAAAGGCCATAACTTGAGACTGGTAAATCAAAATGACATGGGACCAAAGACATTGGTTAGAGGACTCAAAGACCTTTCCAAAATGTCCAAGAACATGAGAAAATATTAAAAATTGAGCAAGTTATGCCTTGTGGAAGTTGGGAAATTTTTGGATATTTTGAAAAGTCAACATTACTTCAAATGACCTAAAATTGCTAATGGGCCCATTTTTCTTCCATAATTCATCATTCCAAGCATGTGCACAACCACTTGGCCCAAAGGGAAGTATTTTCTCATTTTTTATTTATTTATTTGAATTTTTATTTATAATAATTCACTTAAATCAACTAAATATGTGAAAAATATCTAACTTAACCTAACCAATCTTTTTATACATGTTTTAGCCTCAAGATTTCGTGTATATGCAGATAAGGAAAGATTTGGATTGATTGGCTTGATTTTGAACCAAAAACACATGGAAAAATATATGAAAAATCTTAGAAAATCAAATTTCCAAAATCAATGAATGCAATGGATTTGATTGATTCTTTGTGACCTAATTCACTACTACATATGCCAGGATCACAACCCTAATGAGAATACACACTAAGCTGCGCAAGAAGGCCATAATCAAACTTAAAATTTTTCTCCAAAAACTCAAAACTGCAAACTCACTTCCAGGGCGATTCAAGACCTAATTCTTGTTCCATTAGCTTCCTTGGAGATCACTGAACATATTCCAATCAAGAACAGCCATCCAAACGCAAGGAATTGGTATACAGCATTCAAGATACCTAGTGAAAAATTCATCATCGTGTTTTGAAATTTATGCATCTTCATAACATTTTATTTATTGATTTACTTTCCTTGTGAAATTCTGAAGCTAATCAATATAATTAATTTTATTTTTATGTGCTATATAAGATTTCGCCATTGATGATATTTAGGGTTCAGGAAGCTTGGAATTAGGGCTTTTGAAATTAAGAAAAATTGGCCTTCCAAACCCATACCATTCAACTCAGCGCTTCTGGATGATCTCAAATATACCCTCGCGCCTAATTTATGATTGCCCTAGTGCTAATCGCTATTTTCCCAAAAGCCACCTAACAAAACGCGTATAAAACCGTTGCTTAATATTTTGTGTTTCAGGGATAGCGAAGAAGACGATTTCGTGGCACACGTTGGTTGGCTCTTTTGAATCTCGCGCGCGTTTCCAAAGCCATTGACCATTTTCTTTTATAATATTTATTTGTTATATTAATATACAGATAAACAAAGCGCTTCAGTGGCAAACGTGTTGGTTGGAAAGGTATATGACCTGGGTTCGAGCCCCAGGTCTTCAATAATTTCCATGTTATTTTTCCTTTAACGTACACGTGCAGCGCTTATGTTGAGGATCATGATACACCTCTTAATCCAGCCATCCACGTGCTCCTGGAGATCAGATCAAAGGCTGAGAATTGATGAGCACCATAGGCTTGAGTCAACGCCTCTGCACGTGCCCAGTAAAAGTCCACCAGGCCTTGCTAAATGGGCCAGATTACTAAGGCCAAACCTCCATATTGGGGTCTGAACCCCCAGGTTTGCACATTCTTTTTATTTTCTTTACTTTTTTTGTATTGTTATTTTTTATTCCTTTTAATTATTATTTGTCCAATTTAATTAATTATTTTCACAAAATATAAAAAATGCATAAAAATCAGAAAAGATAAAAAAATACAATAAATGTTTTTGTTTTAATATTTTCATGAATAAATGCATGTAAATTAATTAGTTTAAAATAGGGTTTTAATTTTAATTTCTTTCATAACAAAAATCAAAAAAATATAGAATTAGGTTTAATTAATGTTTTATTCCTTTTCAATTTTTTCTTTTTCACAATAATATTATTATTTTATTTATTTTCATAATTAAATTTGTATACAAAAATTAGGGTTTAATTTAGGTTTAATTCTAATGTTTTCTTAATAAATTAAAATAAAATAGAATTAGGGTTAGTAGTTAATTTTAATTAATTCTTTCTTTTTTCTATTAAATCTTAAAAAAACATAAAATACCAAAAAAAACAAATTCTTGCTTTCTTTTTAAATTTTGATTAATTAGTTCATCGTTAATTCAATTTTTGCAAAAGGGTCCAACGCCCTCGTTTCGATTTAATTTCGCATATTTATTTTATGTCATTTAAATAATTATGTACCTCTCCCGAAGCCATGTAAATTACCTCTCGCACTTTTCAATTCTTTATTTACTTTGTTTATTTATTTTCTGTCAAATCGGGTCCTGGTTAATTTTGGTGATGTGGACCCGCGCCATTTGTAATAGCTTAGAATTTACTTTTCCCGCAAATATCTTAACTGTTAAACAAAGCATGCAAGAATGAATGTCCAAATAAAAGCAATGCGTAGAACACCAAAAACATGACAAGACAAATACAAATGAAAACGACACACGAATCGCACACACCACCCCTAGGGTACGCCTCACTGTTGCCTTGCCTCGAAAGGTGATCGTCGAGTAGAGGATGTCTTAGTAAGTCCTCATGATCCGGGAACCTGGCATGAGGGTAGCTTCTAAGGTGTCTTCCCATTGCTCTGGTGATCACCATGTCCCGAACCTCGAATTGACCCGAATACCTCCAACGGTGGTGCTACCTACCTCTCAATGGTGGGATGGCACTACTTTAAAGGACATTTACACAGACGAATTCCTTAGGGTAGGTAGACGACTTGTGGATACTTGCTCTAATTCAAAACAAAACAAATCAAAAATACTTCTCACACCAACACATTTTCAAAAAGCTTTCGAAAGCATTTTTCAAACACTCTTGAGGACCGATACAAGAGTCGAACTGAAATTTTCAAAGAAACTTTTTAAAACCCACAGTTGAAAAGCAAACAAACCATTTTTGAAAACACAAATGAGCAAGTATCTAAGAGCCCATGGATAACCATGGATAGAAAGGGTGCTAACACCTTCCCTTTCTATAATCTACCTCCCGAACCGAGAGCAATCTCTATAAGGAATTTTTCTGTGCTTTTGTCCTTTCCATTTGGAGAAAATAAAAGACGGTGGCGACTCTTGCTTCCGCGACATTTCGCGAACCAGCGTTAAACAGTCAGTTCCAGATCCACCGATCACACACATCATAGAACAAGGATTCTTGCACATACTCATTTTTAGGTGTTCCTCTCAGAGCATATCCCAACTGTCTTTGAGAAAGAGTTGGATTTTAATTAATGCCACCCATTATACCCATGAGAGGTACATTAAAGAATTCTTCGCAACAGAAGATCACTTCTTTACTCTAGGTTCTAGACAAATCGTGCCTATACCAGCCAATATCCTTGGAGGTGAGCCTCGTCATCGTACGTTAATTATCAATGAAATCTCTGCAATGAGGAAGATGACCTCTGAACCAATGATACAACAATGGAGAACAACAATGAACGAATCCACCTTTCCCCTTGTAGTTTCTAGAGTGAATAGAATGATAGACATCTCCCAGGAGAGTTGGCACAAGATTTCTTTGCATAAATATGGCAACAACATTCTCGTCGACAAATTTGATCTCATTGGAAAACAAAATTATCCTATAAATACATCAAGCTAAGATAACATTGAAACCCTTCAAGTCTTTCTTATCCGCCTTGGCATTAGCTTCCTCCAACAGAAAATTCAAATGAAAACCATGCACAAATCCTTTTTTTGTAATGTTGACCTTTATAACAAATTCACCCAAATAAAGGGCTATAGCTATCTTGGTATCATCAGGTTTCTTCATAGAAGTATAAAAGGTAATTGACACAAAATAGGAATATCCAAGATGGTGGAATAATCTTCTAAAGTCGATGCTAACAAATAGCCAGGGAACATGAAGCATCTCAGTGTATAATCATAAAACTGAAACAGAGCTTGGAGGGCATCCTTTTGGTACTCGCTGAGAGGCAAGTTTAGACACATAAGAATTCTTTCATAATCTTTTGTAAAGGTATCAACATTCTTGAGCGGAGACATCTTAGCTAGCAAGAGAAGATTATCTAGAACTTGCACATGGAACTTGTAAATAATATGATATCTATGATTGTCTCGCTTCTTGGTATCCATCTTCAAAGGCGGCCTAACCAACAAGACGCAAAGAATAGGTATCCTGGAAATAAGAAAACATGTATGTCAAAATGCAGTTAAAAAATGTTTCATGAATGCAATGGGATCATGGCTTCCATAAACTGAACCACTGTTGTGCGGATAACAGATTCACGGTCACATGTAACAGGATCAAAGGTCTGGACCATTTGAGAATACCAGAGAACCAAGTGTCAAAGAATCAACATTTGTACTTGTAATAATGATTCCCACCCCACCTCACGAGTAAATTCTAATCAGAACAGGGTTTTTAGTGGCAACCAGAGTCGGAAGTCTTCTATTCTAACACCTCGTCTCTGCACAAAGGTTGCAAGACAAAAGCATTGTCAAGAGAACCTCGTCTAAGTGTGGTATCTCATACCTCCTCACACGTGTCAACGAAACACATGATTTGACATGAGTATCCGCTCTAACCTATTAGAGGAATGATAAAATAAAAGCCTCGTAACAATAAGTTTTAAATGTCTTGAACCATGGTTCAATAATCAATCATACTTGGACAATTTCAAGCATAAAGCTTGGGCCACTAATGATCACTTAAAGGAATCAACAAATGGATGAGATGAAGAGGGAAAGGGGAATGATAAGTCACATTGGATTATATCCTCAAAGTTCTTTCATCTTCAAGTTCAATCACTCAAAATTGATGGATTAAAGCACTAAACATATCACTAATCCAAAGCACCAAGAATGAATTAAATAATCCACTCTAAGATAGATTTGAATTAACGAATGATTATCCAACTTAATCTACATCATAAGTCCATATAATTTAAAGATAAATTGGACATTAAAAATTGAAATCCAAAGTGTTGTACCCCAAAATTTTCCCTTTCATTGATCAAGTATTTTCTCACAAGATCTCCTTTGGTTCAAGACTGCACAAGGGCTGATCAGCTCAAGACACCTCCTTAAGCGTTGATGACTGAAGCTAGGGTTTGAGATTGTACAAGGATAATTGAACTTTTAATGACTCATATGACTTTCATGGATCATTATGGACCCTCAAGATTGCTCATGCTAAGTTTCAAGTCTTGGATCACATTTTTGCTCAGTCAATTGATCAATTGACCTAAAAATCAACTATATTAGGGAAAAAGTCAACTATGGTAAGTTTACAGTCAAACTTCATAATTTTTTTATCCATATCAACATTGTGAACTCCTATATGTCATGTGATCAAGTTTGGACCATAATTTCTCAAGAAATTTGATCAGATCATCAAAAGGGCAAAATGGTCAAAATTAGGGTTTTGACCTAGCAAATGGTTAATTGGTTTGAGACATGATCTCAAGGTTTCAATTACATCATTTTAACCTGATGGCAAGACTCAAGATTTCTCAAAGTCATTAGATTGATAGTTGATTTTTAGTCAACTGATCAAAAGTCAACTGATAGTGAAAAGTCAAACTTTGACTTTTTGGTCAAAATCAAGTGTCAAAGATCACAATTAATCAAAACATGTCAAAATATGAAACTTGTTCATCGAGAAATCAAAAATTCAAGATTTCATTTTGAAAAGTCAAAATTTCCAAACTTCTATGCGTTTAAAACTTCATATTTTTTCACAACTTAGAGCCAATTTTTCACCATGATGCAAGATGATTCAAAGGAATCTTTCAACATGAAAGTTGTATATATCAATGAGATCTAAAACATTGATTTACAAAACTTCTCCTAGAAATGCATGGATTTCAAGTTATGATTTTGTGAATACATGTTCATGAAACTTGGAAACCTAGTGAAATTTTGCCCTAGTTTAGGCAAGCAAAGATTGTGCAGCCTAGCATGGATTTGCATTCTTGTTCATCATGAAAATGATCTATAATTCAAGAATGAAATTCCAACTTCATGCCTTCGATTATCCTTGCTCAAACATGATCTCAAGTAGTTCTTTGAAATTTTAGAAAGCTTTTAATGTGCTATACAACACCTCTTTGAATCACTTTTGAAAATTCTCCTTGGAAACCTAGTGAAATTTTGCCCTAGTTTAGGCAGGATTTTGACCTAACTTCATGGCAATATTTCACTAGTTCCAAGGAGAATTTTCAAAAGTGATTCAAAGAGGTGTTGTATAGCACATTAAAAGCTTTCTAAAATTTCAAAGAACTACTTGAGATCATGTTTGAGCAAGGAGAATCGAAGGCATGAAGTTGGCATTTCATTCTTGAATTATAGATCATTTTCATGATGAACAAGAATGCAAATCCATGCTAGGATGCACAATCTTTGCTTTGCAGGCCTTAAACTTATTTGGTACTCCATAATTAAATGTTTTCACGGTTGTTAGAGGCTTCAACTCAAGCATTCAATGCATTGCCCATGCTTAATGCCATTTTGGGAAGAAAGTGCACATTGCCATTTTGTAAAAGTAGCTTTATGAATAAAATCAGTTCTTGAGATTTGCACTTGTTTTCTGATGATCATACACAATCTATAACCCAAAAGAAACTTGTCTAAAGCCTCTAAACAACTCAGCCCATGCTTGTACTTTGCCTTGTAACAATGTTTTCACTTTTCTTAAAAATCAAGTAACATAGCCATAACTTGTACTTGTATGATTCTGACCCTCTCAAGCCTCAAAACATTTTCCTTATTTATGCACAAGTTATTGGCATTAAAACACATGAATACACAAGCTCCAAAATACACAGAAACTCAGAATTATATCACAAAACTCCATTGTTGCATAAACTGAACAAACACTTGAAACTCACATCTCCCTCGTGTGTTTCCAAGCCTTTTGTTTCCTAAAGCTTCTAAACATCAAATACAAACCATCCAAAGTCCTTTTTCCTAACTATAATACCTCCATTATCAAGTTCCATTTTCAAAAATAAGGGTCTGCAAGTGGACTTCTCCAACACTCCTCAGCCAATTTCAGCTCAAGCCAAGCATCACATTAGCTTCCTGGGAACTTGAGGAAGCTAACCCAATCACTAGGACTCATTGAAAGCTGCTCAAACTTAAAACACGATACCCTCTTGCAAGGTGAGTTTTCTGACTTTTGAACTATTCATATAAGCATTTTTAGGCTTGTATTTGTGAAGATAGAATGTAGATATCATTGCCCTGAAACTATACATGTCCATAGATTTCATTTATGTTGCTTGAGCATGAAGAATTTTGAGTTTAAACTTGCTGAAACATTTAGGTCAGAATTTGGTACCTTCATAAATTCATCTTTATCTTTGAATGTTAGCTTAAATTAGTTACATGGTTGGATTCGTGGTGAAAAAATACACAAGTTTCATGTTTACATTTCTGAAAATGGTTGAGGAATGAGCAAGTTTGAAATCCTTTGGCTGGAGGTTAAAGATGAAGTACAGTCAGGGCAAAATATGTGTTATGTATTTATTTTTGTGCCAATGTTAACGTATGTATCACCACCCCGGTGGTTAAAGCGCACGCCTGTCACCCCTTGAACCTAGGTACTAGCCCCAACATCCGTTTTGCTTCTTTTTTTTCCTTCATATTTTTCTGTTTTTTCCTTTTTTTTTGTTTGAACAATTAGGGCCTCCAACTTGGTCCTGAGTTGTTTTTTTTTCTTTTACTAACCCCTGACTCATTTCAGCACCCCCTTGTCTTTTATTTCTTATTTTATTTTATTTTTATTTTTTAGCTTATTTCTCTTATTATTATTATTATTATTATTATTATTATTATTATTATTATTATTATTATTATTATTATTATTATTATTATTATATTTTAATTGTTATTAATAAAAATCCAAAAATATTTTATTTATTATTTTTACACATATTTAGTTTATTTGTTTTATAAAACTAAATGAATAAAAACATTTCCATAATAAATTAATTTCTTTCTTAATAATTAATATTTAGGTTTAGGTTTAACTATTATATTATTTTCTTGCAATTAAAATTAATTTAGAACTTAAGTTTATTTTAGATAATTAATATTCATATTATTATTATTATTATTTTAAAACCTTTTCATAAATAAAACCCTAAAAAAATCTTTTTAATTAAATTTCTTTTCTTATTTAATTTAAGTTAACTTTATTTAATTTTCATTAATCATTTTTCTTAATTAGGTTTAGGTTAAAACCTTTTCATAAAAACCAAACAAAGATCATTTCTTTTTTATTTGCATTTGTACATTGTTATTCATTCAATTCTTGTATAATATTAAATATGGTTGTAATAATTATTTAGATTTAATTTTCTTGCAAAAATCCCCATTTGTAAATTTGTACACCCCCTCCCCCAATGATGTAATAGCTTAGTATTTTTATTTTCCGCAATTTATTACTTTATATATAATTGCTAGTAAATTAGGGTTTGTATAGAAAGATTAAAGCCAACCATATAGCAAACCCTAATCAAGCCAAATCAAGCATGGAAAAGACACACTTGCACACTTGCACCCTTAGGGTAAATCCATTTTGATGCCTTATAAAATGGCCATATTATGCATGTGGGGCATCTTAGCAAAAACAAACAAAATACAAGATCATAGTCCCTCGATGACGCTATCAAAGTTTCCTTTCAAAAATGATCTTAGTCCCTTAAAGAAAATGCTAATATATCTTACAATGTTGCTAATCATGGCTATACGATGACCCTTTCCCGTCCCTTTTGCATCCAAAGATAGGGTTACTTACCAAATCAATGGTAAGATAACAATGTCAAAGGAAAGAAGAAATAAACATGAAATACTTTTGAGTAGGTAGAATGTTCCTAGTTGCTTGCTCATTTTCAAACCAAAAACATCCTTTCTATTTTCAAAAAAAAAACACCAACACTTTCAAAACATCTTACAAACTTGAAACATTTTCAAAATAACACTTTGTACGCGTTCTTATAGAAACGAGAACTATTACAAAGACACCTTTTCAAAATCACTTTCAAAAACACATTCCACAAACACCTTTTTGAACTATTTTCAAAACAACACTTTGTACGTGTTCTTATAGAAACGAGAACCATTACAAAGACATTTTCAAAATACTTTCAAAACTACACAAAGCATATTTTCAAACAAAAGCAAGTGATCTAGCAAGAAACTAAGAACCCGTAGATAACTACGGATGAAAAGGGTGCTAATACCTTCCCTTTTCATAATCTACCCCCCGAACTCAAGAAAACATCTCAAAGGTCTTTCCTATTCTTTTCAGCCTTTCCTTTTGGATAAAAGAAAAGTCGGTGGCGAATCTTGCTAACTGCAACATTTGCGATCAAACGCAAAACAACCAAGTCATTTCTCCCACCGCTCTACGGAACTGGCGACTCTGTTTGGGATTATTTTAAAAGTGGGGTTACCTTAGGGCTAGATCAAATTTACTTGCTTTTATTGTTTGATTTGTTTGATTTACATTATGGTTCCTTATTTGGGCTTTCTTTGATCCTCCACCCAGATCTGGGACACCTTGTTAGGTAAGTAGCAATAGATTGTGGAAACTGTACGGCGTAGACTGATATGGTTGAAACAATGGCTATGTTAGTGTGACACGTTTGTGGGTACCGGTATCCCTTGTGTTGAATCAAGGAGAATACGGGGCCACTGAGTGGTGTCATGAAGCACTAACTAACTTTAGAACCTTAATTGAACAAACTTGGCCAATTAGGACGTAGTGAGATAACCAGTTTCGGTGGAAAGTTGAAAACTGGTTGATACTCGATACTATACTCATTGAGACTAGACTTTTGGGATATCCCGGCCGCAAGAAAAGATTGATTATGATGGGACAATGCCTAAAAGAAATGTCAGTGATATTGAGATCCCTTAGAACCCAGTTACTATTAACTAGGACAGGTTTGAGCCAACTAAACTTCAAGAGGGTACTTACTTATAAACTCCATGAAAGCCTAAGCCTAAGGACTTGTTTTTGCCTTGTGTTTATATGTTTACTTGTACATAACATCATGAACATCATAACATCATATGCAATCTCACTAACCATTTCAAGGATTTAGGAATTTATCTTTGTTTTTGTTTTGTAGGCCATGAACTTCGTCCGAAGAAACACCATCCGAATCTATTTCGTGAAAGCACACCCTCAGCTCCAAGAGTTAGCATCAAGGGTTCCCGGACATTCTCCTTTTACTAAGAAATATGGACGACTCCTCAATTTGGATACCTTCAGTTTCCAAGAAGAAATGATGTGTGTGCTCTTCCAATTCTTTGATCCCATACATCATTGCTTCACCTTTCCTGACTATCAGTTGGTACCTACACTAGAAGAGTTCTCTCTACTATTAGAAGTGCATGTGCTTGAGCAGATATCATTCACCGTTCTAGAAGGGATTCCAAAGCCTGAAGTCATGGCCGAAGCTTTGCATCTGAAAAGAGCCGACATCATAGCAAATTGGGAGACAAGAAGCGGAGTCAAAGGGTTCCTAGATAAGTTTCTATTGGAGAAGGATCATTCATTCTGGGAAGATATGGATTTTCAAGCTTTTGAAGACGTCCTGGCTCTTCTCATTTATGGTTTGGTTCTATTCCCCAACTCGGACCAATTCATAGATGCTAATGCCATCACAATCTTTCTCTCTCTCAATCCTATACCTACCTCGCTGAGAGACATCTTACATTACATCCATACCCGCACTATGAAGAAAAGATGTACTCTTTTGTGTTGTATTCCACTACTCTCCAAGTGGTTCATTTCACACCTACCTCGATCAACATTGAAGAACGAGCAAAGATTGACATGGTCTCAAAGGATGATGTCCCTCACCCACTCTGATATTCATTGGTGTTTAATATCCTTGGATGATACTTCTATCATTGACCATTGTGGGGAATTCCCTAATGTCCCTCTACTTGGCGTTAGGGGAGGTATCACTTACAACCCTTGCTTAACTTTACAATAGTTTGGGTATTCCCGGAGACATGGTCCTCATGAGATGCTCATCCAAGGTTTGGTGTTCGACTACGAAACCAACGATCAAGGCTACCGTCAGAGGTTTACGCAAGCTTGGAGCATGGTAAACAAGGTGGATAGCAAGACACTGGGGCATAAGATTTCCATCCCTCTTGAGCCTTATCTCAAATGGGTACGAGCCCGTGCTCAAAGTCTTATGATGCCTTACCCATCCATCCTTCCAGTTATTATAGAGCCTGTTGTGGAAGGAGATGTCCCATACACTATCCTTCATCCAAACATGCCCACCTCTCTCGAAGACTTGCAAAGAGATTGGATATAACTTAAGGAAGAGCGAGACACTTTCAAAGCCCAATTCTACGCCAGCGAGTAGAAGGTTCTGGAACTCACCAGGAAACTTCATGAAGAGCGGAGTCTGAACGCCTACATTGCACCAAAGAGGATGCGTTCAACTTTTTTGTCTTAAAGAGGCATGATGTACTCAAACTTTGACTTATTAATATAACGTGTGTTCCTTTTTGTCTAAAGCAAATTAAATCTCTAATTTCCTTGAAATCATTTGCATATGCATTTTCATTCATCATAACATAAACAAGTTTCTCACAACAGGTCTCCTTATCTTTCTACTGTTTATTTCAGTAAGATGGATCTTGAGCAGACAGTAAAAGATCTCCACGCGCAGAACGCTCAGTTTCAACAAATGTTCTTGACTCTGGCCAAGGGACAAGAGGATTTGAAAACTTTGCTGATCAAAGAAAAGAAGAAGAAAGCGAAGAAATCAACTGGTGTTTTGAATCTGGGAAGAAGGTTCCCAAGGCCAGCCAGACGGACCTTAGACTTTGCAACATCATCAGGTGAAAAGGATAATCAAGAAGGGAAAAACAAGGAAGTGACTGATCATCTAGAATCTGAAGAGGAAGAAGAGGTTGATTACTCTGAGGAGCAATATCCTCCAGCTGACGACAAATACAAACAATTGGAAGATCGCTTAAGTGCCATGGAGATTCAGAAAGTGCCCGGCCTGGACTTTGAAGAGCTGGGTTTGGTGTATGGGATTTTTATTACACCAAAGTTCAAAGCACTAGTGTTTACTAAGTACGACGGGGTTTCGGGTCCCAAGATGCACCTCCGATCTTATGTGAGGAAGATACAACCTTACACTATTGAAAGAGATTTGTGGGTCCACTTCTTTTAGGATAGTCTATCCGGGACTTAGCTAGATTAGTTCTATCAACTAGAGAGGGACAATATCCATAATTGGGAAGACCTGGCTGCTGCTTTTTATAAACAGTATCAATACAATGCAGACCTTGCTCCCACCCGTACTCAACTCCAAAGTCTGACTATGGGTTCGGGCGAGGGTTTCAAAGACTACCCTCAGAAATGGAGGGACTTAGCAGGAAGAGTCCAGCCTCCCCTGTCTGACAGGGAGCTAGTAGACATGTTTCTGGGTACCCTATCCAGTCCTTTCTTTAATCATCTAATTGGAAGCTCCTCAGCCGTCTTCACCGGATTAATCTTGATCGAGGAAATAATGGAAGCTGGGATTAAGAGTGGGAAGATCCAAAAGGACGCATCCTTCAGTGCCATGATAAAACCATTTATTGGGAAGAAAGAGGTAGGTGAAGCGTACCCTTAAAGGAATCAAGACATAATTGAACATCGTCCAATGGTAGGGGCCGTCATGATCCCTAAGCCTGCACCTACTCAACAAAGGAACAACCAGCCTAGAACAGAAAGACCAGTAAGACAATTTACCTGGATAAATATGATGCTATCTCAAGTCTTGCCATATTTGTTGAGATCTAATCTGGTGACTTTTCAGGAAGCTCCGAAGAATCCCAACATTGCCTCTCCTCGTTACAACCCAAATGCCCGTTGTGCTTACCATTCAGAAAGTCCAGGCCATGATACAAATGACTGCTGAGTTTTGAAAAACAAGGTGCAATACCTTCTCGAAGCAAAAGAAATTGAATTTGAAGCTCCTGAGATCCCAAAAGTCATCACCGCTCCTATGCCCAAGCACGACCGTGATGTTAGAGTTGTTGAAGATGATGTGTTTGTTACTGTTGTTGATGAGCTTGTTACTCCTCTCCTGACCGTCAAGAGGAACCTGTTGAAGGCCAGTTTATTTCTGGGCTATGGCGAAGGCTGCCACCTCTGTTTATCCCTACCAACTGGTTGTCATTTATTGAAAGCAGGTGTCCAGCGCCTAATGGATGACAAAGAGATTTTGTTTGAAAATACTCTCGTTCCAACCATTTCTTACAAGGATGTTTCAATAATAACCATTTCCGCCAATCCTTCCAGGGTCTCCACCAAAAGACCTATTAGGATTACATCTATTTCGAAGGTAACTCCACTAATAATTATTATGCCAGGACCAATCTCGTACTCATCAGATAAAACTGTCCATTGGAACTATGGGGGTGACGTCTACTACCACGACATCAAGCAAGATTGGCTGGCTGATGAAGACATGGTTTTTGAGAAGGCTGACCCCGACATTGGCAACATTGTACGAACCAGCAAAATAACCCGAAGTGGAAGAGTGTTCTCTCCTGAGATTGCTCCTCCAAAAACTGCTACCGGTCCTGTGATCATCCCTTCTTTTGTTCCTACTACTACAATTCCCGTGGTTACCCTTGCTGATACCCCTATCACCGAGTCGACCAAGACTCAGGGCAAAGGCATTTTGGTTAAGCCTGTCCGGATGAAGGCACAATTAGTATCTACCCCAGAAGCCTCCAAGAAGGAGATGGAAGAAATTTTGAAAATTATAAAAAGAAGTGACTACAACATAGTCGAACAGCTAGGGCAGACTCCGTCAAAGATTTCTATGCTAGCTTTACTGTTGTTCTCCGAGGCTCATGCGAAGGTCTTGGTGAAATTTCTTAAAACTGCCCATGTGCCACAGGAAACCTCTACTGACCAGTTCAAAGATTGTGTGGCCTTTTTAGCACCTGACAACAGTTTAGGCTTTTCTGATGTTGACCTGACACCTAGAGGGAGGAAACACAATGAGGCATTGCATGTCTCTGTCGAATGCAAGGGTACTACTCTGGCCTATGTCCTGGTAGACACTGGTTAATCTTTGAATGTGCTGCCTAAGAAGGCTCTAGATACACTAGACTGTGAAGGTTTGACCTTACAACCCATCAACATAGTGGTAAGGGCCTTCGGAGGTTCAAAGAGAATGGTGCATGGGGAAGTGGACATCCCCATTAAAATTGGAACTCAAACCTTTGATTCAACTTTCTACGGGATGGACATTCACCCTTCCTATTCCTGTTTATTGGGCCGACCTTGGATTCATAACGCTGGTTCCGTCACCTCTACATTACATCAGATATTGAAATACCCAACCAAGGGAAAAATCATCATTGTCCATGGAGAGGAGGAATATATGGTCAGTCACCTGAAATCCTTCAGATACGTAGAAATGGACAGTGAATTCATCGAAACTCCGTTTCAACATTTCGAGGAAGTCCCATAAATAGTTGCAGCAGCCAACACTGTTTCCCAGGTCCCGAAGATTACCAGACCTCCGCTAAAGATGGCTTCTTTGAAAGATGCCAAGGAAGTAGTCGAAGAAGGTGGGTGTACTATTTGGGGCCAACTCCCAGATATTCCTTACAAGTCTGACAAATTCGATTTGGGTTTCACTTCAGCAGCCCAGAAAGCTATTTGTCATGCTCGTGATGGGGGACCACCTTTGCTGATCAGCAACCATGGAGTCAACACAGTGGAGGATAGTGAGGACAAATGTGACCTGGAAGAATGGATTTTTCCAGCTATCAACGGAGGACCCAACAACTGGGAATCTAAAGAATCCATCCCTATTACTTTTATCCAACATTAATTGTCTTTAAATTTTTGTCTGACTTGTAATAATCTTACAATTTAGACTTTTAAAACCTTGTGTCTTACCCGAGGCACAACGGTCCATTTGTAAGGGTTGTTACTTCATTCTCATATGTCATTCATGAATCATGGACGTTTTTCCATGCAAACTTTATGCTTTTTGTTCTTCTTTTTCTACATTTTATTTTTTCAATGATAATTATGCTCTTACACACACTCACATATTAAAATGTAGATCCATGTTGTACCCCAAAATTTGCCCTCCCATATTCTTCAAGATTTGCAAAGAGCATGCTTCAAAATCTCCCAAGGGTTGCACAGTCCAATTGCCTCCTAACAGTCAAGAATTAGGGTTTTGGTTCTGGCAAAGAAATTGAAGTTTTCAAGGGTCCAAACAAGTCCCACATGCCTATAAACATTGTCAAGCATCCTTATGTCAAGTTTCAAGACTTACAGCACAAAATTGCACAGTCAAAAACCCTAATTGCTCAACAGTCAACTGCAGGGGCAAAATAGTCATTTGACAGTCAAAAGTTCAAATTTTTGGTCAACATCTTATTTTGAAGCCACAAACATCATTTTATAAATTCTTGATCATGATTCTCAAGGTATGGCTCAAAAGGTCTCAAGATGCAAAAGTTTCTATATTTGGACAGTTGAAAAACACAACTGTAAATTGACCAGGGCATAACTTCCACATGGTTTATCAGAAAAATTCCATCCAAAGCTCATTTTGAAGAGAATGACATTTCCTACAACTCATCTTCACACTTCAAGTCCAAGAAATGCTCTCACAAAAAGTTATCAATCTCAACATTATAGGTCATTTTCAAAAGTCAACAAAAAGGCACTTTAAGTCAAAGACCATAACTTGAGATTGGTAAATCAAAATGACATGGGACTAAAGGAATTGGTTAGAGGACTTCAATACCTTTCCAAAATGACCAAGAACATGATCCAAGCTTAAAAATTGAGCAAGATATGCCTTGTGGAAGTTGGGAAATGTTTGGGAATTTTGAAAAGTCAACTTTGCTTCAAATGCCTCAAAATTGCTAATGGGCCACAATTTCTTCCAAGAATCATCACCCAAAGGCTATGCACGACCCATTGACTTTAAAGGGAGTTATTTTATCATTTTTTATTAATTATTTGAATTATTATTATTATTAGTTCATTTAATTAAAATAAAATATGACAAAAATGGCAAATCACACATTTCAAATCTTTTTATGCAGCATTTCCACTCATCATTCACTCAATATTTCGTGCATACTCAAAAAGGCAAGAATCTTCAAAGATTGGCAATGTTTTTATGGAGAAAAGATTGAAAAAAGATCATGAAAATCACAAAATTGAAAAGCATTAAAACAAGGCTTTGGGCTTGATCTTTTGAACCAAAATCATTCCATATACATACACAAACCTAAACCTAATCACAAGAACAAGAAAGCTGTGCCTGAAGCATAAGAGAAAACTTGCATTTTTTTCATAAAAAAGTCAAAACTGCTTTCACAGCTAGAGGGTGATTCAAGGTCCAAAAAGTATTCCAAACAATTGTTGTGACCTTCCTGAACGTGATTCAACACCTTTCCAAGCCACATACATCAGGAATCGGTATAACCAAATCAAACTTTTCTTGAAATATTGAACAATCGTGTTTTGATTTCCATACTCTGTTCATGCATTTTCATTATTGTTTTACACTAATATGGACTCACTGAAGCTAATGGTGCCATTGAATTGAATTTATATCGCCTATATCCAAAGATGCCATTGACGTTTTCTAGGTTTTCATAAGCTTGAAATTGGGGACTTCTTCATGAGGAAAAATTAGGCCATGAGACCTAGACCAATGCAATCGTGACATTCCAACGATTCAAAACCATACCTCGCGCTCAATTTATGAGGGACCATACTCTAATCGCTATTTTTCGCAGGATGCATTTAGTGGGGGTTTAAAACCCCCGCTATCTCTTTTCTGTTTGCAGGAACAACGAGGAAGAAGCCTGCGTGTCATAGCATGGTTGGATCATTCAAATTTTCAGCGCGTTTTTTTGTGTTAATATCATTAGCGTGGTTTATTTTTTATAATATTTGTTTTCCATGATACATACAAACGCGTTGCTTGGTACAGGTGGTAGAGGACACGCTTTGTGAACATTGGGACCTGGGTTTGATTCCCAGGTCCCCCATTATTTCCCTATATTTTTTCTCATTACATGTTCAGGTACCCAACACGCCCAGAAGTCCACCATATGCTCTCATCAATGGCTTGCCAAGTGGCCATGAGCGTCCATCCAATGGCCAGATAATGCAGTCCACCATGCACGTTAGTCAGTCATCCCACACGCGATCTGGAAAAGTCAAACGAGTTCTATGCTTCTTGGGCCTGATTGTTCATAGTTTCACCTCCATTTGGGCCAACTCACCCCCTATGGTTTGCATATCCTTATTTTTATTTCTTATTTCATTCTTTTATTTTGCCTTTGTTTTATTAATTTCGCAAATTAATTTTTATAACACAAAAATACAAAAAAATCAGAAAATCATAAAAATAAAAATATGCCTTATTTAATATTTAATTCACTAATTATTTTGTAAATAATTTTAATGATCATTTTAGTTTTAATTTAGGGTTTTAATTTTTATTTACTTCTTAATAACTAAAAAATATAAAAATAGGTTTTTAATACATTTTGATCCTCTTTTTTAATAAATATTCTTTTCTTATTATAATTATTATTAACCATTAATTATTTTTGTAAATACATGTAATTAATTAATTAGGGTTAAATTAGGTCAAACTTAATTTTTTTTTTAATAAAATAAAAACAATTTAGAACTAGGTTTTTATTTAACTTTTAATTCCAATTAATTTTCTCATTAAATTTCATAAATACAAAAACTCCAAAAAATAAGTTCTTTCTTCTATTTAATTTAATTAATTTATAATTTCGATTTAATTTCTTTAAAAGGGTCCAACGCCCTCGCATTCGATCATAATTCCCTTTCGCGCTTTTATTTTTATTTCTTTTTGTGATTATAATGTATTTGCCCCAAGGCTTTGTAATAGATAATTATGACATTTATTTTCCGCATTTTTTTATTTATTCAAATCGGGTCTTGGTTTAATTTGGCGATGTAGACTCGCGCCTTGTAATAGCGTAGGACCTTTATTTTCCGTACTTTAAATTCCGCACCTTTAACTGTAGATAATCACATGAAAGAATGTATGCCCAAATAAAAACAATGAGTAGCTCACCAAATGCATGACAAGATAAATAATAACTGAAAATGACACACAATTCATACACCACTCTTAGGGTACGCCTCATTGTTGCCTTGCCCCTCGAAACGTGGTCGTCGAGTAGAGGACGTTTTAGTAAGTCCTCATGTCCATAAACATGGCATGGGGGTAGCTTCTAAGGTATCCTCCTATTGCTCTGGTGACCACACTATCCCTAATCCTCGAATTGACCCGAACACCTCCAACGGTGGTGCTACCTATCTCTCAATGGTGGAATGGCACTACCTTAAGGACATTTACACAACCTAATTCCTTAGGGTAGGTAGATGACTCATAGATACTTGCTCTATTCAAAAACAAATCAAAAACTCTTTTCACACCGACACTTTTCAAAAAGCTTTCAAAACAATTTTTCAAACACTCTTGAGGACTGATACAAGAGTCGATCTGAAAACTTTAAACGAAACTTTTTCAAACTCACTCACAATTGAAAAGCAAACACTTTTGAAAACACAATGAGCAAGTATCTAAGAGCCCATGGATAACCATGGATAGAAAGGGTGCTAATACCTTCCCTTTCTATAAATCTACCTCCCGAACCGAGAACTAATCTCAATAAGGAAATTTTCTGTGCTTTTGTCCTTTCCATATTGGAGAAAATAAAAGACGGTGGCGACTCTTGCTTACCGCGACATACGCGATCCAACTTTAAACAATCAGTTCCAGATCCACCGATCACAGAACTGGCGACTCTGCTGGGGAAACTTATAAACTGAGGTGTACCTTAGGATAGTTCATAATTGTGTTTTCAATTGCTTTGACTTGTTTGCTTTAAATTGTGGGACTGTCTTGGGAGTTCTATAGATCCTAACCCGGATCTGGGGATACCCTCTTAGAAAGTAGCAACAAGGCTGTGAGGGAGCTGTGCGGGGTATACCGACATGGTTGAAACAGTCTGCTACGTTGATGTGGCACTTTTGTGTACCGGTAACCCTTGAGTTCAGTCAAGGAGAGTACGGGGCCTCCGCGTGGTGTCGTGAAGCATCAACTGACCTTAGGAACCTTAATTGAACTATCTTGGCCTCTTTAGGGTAGTGAGATAACTGACTTTGGTGCAGTCCGAGGTTGGTTGATACTCGATACTACACTCAATTGAGGGTTGCTTTCCTGGAATATTTCGGTCGCCAGTTCAGTGGCTAAATCGAAACGATGAACAATGAAAGCAATCCAGTGATATTGGGACCCTTAGAACCCGGTTTCTTCTAATAGGACAGGTTGAACCCACCAACTTCAAGAGGGTAATACCCAGACCCCATGCTGTCCTAAACTCTAAGGGCTTGTCTTGTGTGACTTGTGTGCCTTATCATGTTTGCCTTTGTAAATATTTGTTGTGTTTAATCATAGCATCATAACATCATACAGCATCATATGCATTGGCTAACCATTTCAGGGGTTCGAACCTTCATCTTTGTTCTTGTTTTGTAGGACATGGAAACTGTTCGCAGGAAGACAATTCAGATTAGCCTTGTAAGGATCCCTCCTCAGCTTAAGGAGCTTATATCCAGGATTCCCGAGAGCTCTTCATTCAGTGAAAGACATGGAAGACTCATCAGCTTGGTCAACACCAACATTGAGGAAGATATGATAAACGTCCTGTTCCAGTTCTTTGACCCTCTGCATCACTGTTTCACTTTCCTGGATTACCAACTGGTACCTACATTGGAAGAGTTCTCCCGGCTTCTGAAGATCCCTATCCTTGATCAGCTACCCTACAACGGTACGGAAAAGGAACCCAAGCTTGAAGAGATTGCTAAAGCCTTACACCTACAATCATCTGACCTCAAGGGACATTGGGAAGTTAGAAGTGGCATCAAAGGGTTCTTAGCCAGGTTTCTGTTTGAGAAGGCCCAAGAATGTTTGAACTCCCTTGACCTACAGGCTTTTGAAGAAGTTGTGGCCCTCCTTGTCTATGGTTTGGTGTTGTTCCCTAACCCAGATCAGCTTATAGATATCAGTGCTGTCCAGACCTTCATGTCCAGGAACCCTATACCTACGTTGCTGGGGGACATCCTTCACTCATGTTACACTCGAACCATGAGAAAAAGAGGTGTTCTTATGTGCTGTACTCCTCTCCTGGGAAGGTGGTTTATTTCGCACCTTCCACAATCAGTTTTGAAGAACGAGCGGGGTTTGAGATGGTCACAACGATTGATGACTCTTACACATGCTGACATACATTGATCGTTGATACTTGGTGAAAGAGAGGATGTCACTATCATTGATCGTTGCGGGGAGTACCCTAACGTTCCTTTACTTGGAATCAGATGAGGTATTACTTACAACCCGTGCCTGGCTTGGAGACAGTTTGGTTATGCTCGGAGGGATGGCCCTCATGACATGTTAATTCCTGACATAGTTTTTGATTTCGACAACGATGCACAAGGACTTCGCCAGAGATTTATCAGAGCTTGGAGGATGCCAAGTAGGATAGACAGCAAGACACTGGGGCACAAGAATTCCATCCCATTGGAACCTTATCTCAAGTGGGTACGAGCCCGCTCCCAGAAGCTAGTAATGCCTTATCCTCATGTGCTCCCTGTGATCAAAGAGCCAGTCTTGGAGGGAGAGGTGTCCTACACCATTCAACATCCTGACATGCCTACGTCCTGGGAAGAGATGCAGAAGAGCTGGATCCAGCTTAAGGAAGAACGAAATTCTCTTGAGACCAGTCTACATGCTAGTGAAAAGAGGGTCTTGGAGCTCACCCGCCTATTGCACGAGGAGAGGAATCTCAACACCTACATAGCTCCAAAGAGGATGCGTAGTGTCTTTTGGGATTGATTTGCTTTGTAATATGTGCCCATGAGGCTTTGATATACTGAACAATTATTTTCTTAATGATAATGTGTGTTCCTTTTGTCTACAACAAATTTGAACTTTCGAACCCTTGAATGCATTGCATAAACACATATCATTCATCATGTGCATAACAGGTTTTCTTCTTTTCAGGTTGCTTACTGTTCTTCGTTGTTTATTTCAGCATCATGAACCCTGAATCATCAACCGAGATGTCTATCAAGGCCCTTCAGGCGCAGAACGCACAATTTCAAGAGCTGATCATGGGATTGGCTCAAGGCCAAGAAGAGCTGAAGGCTTTGCTCCTGAAGAAGGAGAAGAAGAAGAAGAGAACTGTTCTTTTCAACTCAGGCCGGAGATTTGGTAACACTCTGCAGAATGAGGAAGCTGGTTCTTCTGTAGGCAAAGACAGTCCCCAGGGGGGAAAGGCTCCAAGTCCAGTAGTCTCTGAAAACGAGACTGACTTTAATGAGGAACAGTATCCTCCTGCTGAAGACCAGTACAAGCAGTTGGAAGACAGACTGAATGCAATGGAGATCCAACAAGTGCCTGGTTTGGATTTCTGATACTTGGGCTTATCTACTGGTGTGATCATCCCTCACAAGTTTAAAGCACCATCTTTCACCAAGTATGACGGGGCGTCTTGCCCCAAGCTACACCTCAGATCTTATGTGCGGAAGATTCAGCCGTACACTATGGACAAGAACTTGTGGATCCACTTCTTCCAGGAGAGTCTTTCAGGGACTCATCTCGAATGGTTCTATCAGCTGGATGGAACCAAAGTTCGTAACTGGGAGGAGTTGGCTACTGCTTTCTACAAGCAGTATCAATATAATGCCGACCTTGCTCCTACACGTACCCAACTCCAGGGTATGTCGCTAGGATCAGGCGAAGGTTTTAAAGAGTATGCACAGAAGTGGAGGGATCTGGCTGGCATGGTGCAGCCTCCGTTAACAGACCGTGAGCTGGTGGATATGTTCTTGGGGACCCTCTCTGGGCCATTCTTCAATCATCTCATCGGTAATTCGTCTGCAGGGTTCACTGACCTTATTCTGACTGGGGAGAGGATAGAGGCTGGATTGAAGTCCGGTAAGATTCAGAAGGGTACATCTTCAAGTTCTGAGAAGAAACCCTTTAAGAAGGAGGCCAGTGCTGTATATGGGCCTAGAAGACATGATAAACCAGAACGCCGCCAATCTGTCAACGCGGTGGTGATTGCTAAGCCTGCTGCCGCTCCTTGGCAAACCAATCAACAAAGGACTGAAAGACCCAGAAGAGAGTTTACCCGGCTGAGCATGACCCTGTCACAAATCTTGACACAGCTGTTATCCACCAACTTAGTGACTGTTAGGGAGGCCCCGAAAGTTGTGAATACTGCCTCTCCGAAGTATAAACCAAATGTCCGCTGTGCTTATCACTCCGATAGCCCGGGGCATTCTACTGATGACTGTTGGGCCCTGAGGAATAAGGTGCAAGACCTTATTGATGCGAAGGAGATACAATTTGAGGTTCCTGAGAGGCCAAATGTGGTGACTGCTCCTATGCCCCAGCATGGAGTAAATGCTGTTGATGAAGATGTGTATGCCGTTTCTGTGAATGATGTAGCTACTCCGCTGATGACTGTTAAGAGGAACCTACTGCTGGCCGGTTTATTTCCGGGTTGCAGCAAGGGTTGCCTGTTGTGTGCTGTTTCCCTTACTGGTTGTCCGTTGCTGAAGTTAGGCATCCAAAGCCTGATGGATAGTAAGGAGATTCTATTTAAGAAGACCGTTGTTCCGTTTGTTCCTGTGGAAGAAGTATCTGTTGTTACAATTTTCAATAATCCAATCAAGGCTCCCCCGAGGAAGCCAGTGAAAATCATGACTGTCGCACCCATTGTTATTACTGTTCCGGGGCCTCTCCCCTATGAATCTGATAAGGCTGTCCCATGGCACTATGGGGCAGATGTATATGTACATGGTATAAAGCAAGAGTTCAACACTGGTACCAGCATCAGCAATATCACTGGTCCAGCTAAAGTTACCCGCAGTGGCAGGCTCTTCTCGCCTGACATTGCGCCACCCGCTATTCGAAGACCTCTCATTATAACACCTGCAAGTGCACCTGTTCCCATTTCTGATCAAGTTGCTTCCCCTGCTGCCGAGTCATCTAATGCTCGGGGCAAAGGGATTGAAGATGAGCCTGCCCGGATGGAGGCGCCAAAGTCTGTGAATGTTGAAGCCTCCCAGCAAGAGATGGAGGAAATTCTTAAAATAATCAAGAAGAGTGACTTTAATGTTGTTGAACAGCTGGGGCATACCCCCTCCAAGATCTCTATGCTCTCCTTGCTGCTGTGCTCAGAGGCCCATGCTAAGGCCCTGATTTCATTTCTAAAGAAGACCCATGTGCCACAGGAGACATCTGCAGACCAGTTTACTGATTGCGTAGCCAATTTGACAGCTGACAATGGTTTGGGTTTCTCGGATGTTGACCTTACTGCTAAGGAAAAGAACCACAATAATGCCCTGCATGTCTCTATAGAATGCAGGGGCACTACTCTTGCGCACGTGTTGGTGGACACCGGTTCTTCCTTGAATGTGCTACCCAAAAAGGCCTTAGACCGGTTGGATTGTGAGGGCCTGGAGCTGAAACCTAGCAACATCATTGTCAGAGCCTTTGACGGTTCTAAGAGGATGGTTCATGGAGAGGTAGACATTCCTATTCGTGTGGGTTCTCAAGTATTCGATTCAACTTTCTATGTGATGGATATCCGTCCATCTTATTCCTGTTTACTGGGTCGACCTTGGATTCACAAAGCTGGGGCAGTGACCTCTACCCTACACCAGAAGCTCAAGTACCCGTCAGAGGGAAGATAGTCACTGTGCAGGGAGAGGAGGAGTATATGGTTAGTCACTTGAATTCCTTCCGATATATTGAGATGGACGGGGAGTTTATTGAAACCCCCTTTCAGCATTTTGAAGAGGTACCTCCAACATTGGCAGCAGCAGAAATAGTGGTTGAAGAGGACTTTCCCTTGAAGATGGCTTATTTGAAGGACGCCCAGGCTGTAATCAAGAAAGGTGAATGTGCTAACTGGGGCAGGCTCCCTGATTTTACACCTAAAACTGACAAGTTTGGACTGGGTTTTACTGCAGAGGCTCAGAGGGCTGTGCGCAAAGCTAGAACCGGAAGACCTCCTGTGCTCATCATCAATCCAGGAGTGAATGCTATTGGGGATGAAGATGAAGTGGAAGAGTCAGAGTTCGATAGCTGGATTTACCCGACGACTGATGGTGGATTGACCAATTGGACTGCTAAAGATCATACTCCTGTTACTTTTGTTACGCAGTAATAAACTCCTTTGTTTTTGTTATTTGTAATAAGCGATGAATTAAAACTCTATGGCCCGATGTCTTACCCGGGGCACCGTGGCTTCATTTGTGAGGGCATATTAATTGTCATTTCATATATCATGAATAAAGACCTTGGACGTTTTCTCGCACTTCAAATCTTATGCTCCTTTTCTTTCTTTCCTTTCTTTATATATTGCAAAACAGCTGTATTTACACACACTCACTCATACAGGTTTCAATCCACTCTGGATCTCACTGGTAACGACGCTGCTGCTGCCAGTTATGACTTCGAAAATCCGATCAACTTAGCCGAAGACGAAGGTGAAGATGATTGCGAAGTGCCCGGCGAGCTTGCAAGACTGTTACAAAAGGAAGAGAGGGCAATTCAACCACATGAAGAGCCAGTGGAAACAATAAATCTGGGTACTGAGGCAGATAGAAAAGAAGTTAAGATTGGTGCCAACCTAGAGCTCAGCGTGAAGCAACGGTTGACTCAGATGTTACATGATTATGTGGAGATCTTTGCCTGGTCTTACGAAGACATGCCTGGGTTAGATACCGACATTGTGGTCCATCACTTGCCTACCAAGGAAGACTGCCCTCCGGTTAAGCAGAAGGTCCGCCGTATGCGTCCAGAGATGTCTGAGAAGATCAAAGCTGAGGTTATGAAACAGTTTGATGTCGGGTTTCTTGCAGTGACTTCTTACCCTCAGTGGGTTGCCAATGTGGTGCCGGTACCAAGGAAAGACGGTAAGGTCAGAATGTGTGTTGACTACAGGGATCTGAACAGGGCCAGCCCCAAAGATGACTTTCCCCTACCTCACATTGACGTCCTGGTTGATAATACTGCTCAGCACAAGGTGTTCTCTTTCATGGATGGTTTTTCAGGGTATAATCAGATTAAGATGGCTCCTGAAGATATGGAAAAGACTACCTTTGTTACTCAGTGGGGCACCTTCTGCTACAAGGTCATGCCATTCGGGTTGAAGAATGCTGGGGCAACCTACCAACGTGCCATGGTTGCTTTATTTCATGACATGATCCATCATGAGATTGAAGTCTATGTCGATGATATGATTGCAAGGTCCAAAACTAAGGAGGAACACCTTGACCATTTGCAGAAACTGTTTGACCGGTTGAAATTGTACAAGCTGAGGTTGAACCCGAACAAGTGCACCTTCGGGGTTAGATCTGGAAAGTTGCTAGGCTTCGTCGTAAGTGACAAGGGCATTCAAGTGGACCCTGCCAAGGTTAAAGCCATTCAAGAGATGCCAGTTCCTAAGACAGAGAAAGAGGTCAGAGGCTTTTTAGGACGCCTGAATTACATTGCTCGATTCATCTCGCACCTAACCGCTACCTGTGAGCCAATCTTCAAGCTGTTGAAGAAAGATCAGGTAGTACGTTGGAACGATGAATGTCAGGCCGCTTTTGACAGAATCAAGGAGTATCTCCAATAACCACCCATTCTTATGCCACCGGTTGAAGGGAGACCTCTGATACTATACCTGACAGTACTTGACAACTCAATGGGGGGTGTGCTGGGGCAGCATGACGAGTCTGGCCGAAAAGAGCACGCCATTTATTACCTTAGCAAAAATTTTACCGACTGTGAGACCCGATACTCACTGCTCGAGAAAACTTGCTGCGCTTTGGTATGGGCTGCTCGCCGGCTGAGACAGTATATGCTGGCTCACACTACTTTGTTGATTTCAAAGATGGATCCTATAAAGTACATATTTGAAAAGCCTGCTCTGTTTGGGAGAATAGCAAGATGGCAAATGATCTTGACGGAATACGACATCCAGTACACGACTCAGAAAGCCATCAAAGGAAGTGTATTGGCAGACCACTTGGCACATCAGGCAGTAGACGACTATCAGTCAATGAACTTCGAGTTTCCAGACGAGAGTATCATGATAGTGACTAATTGTGAAGTACCTGGACCGGATGAAGGACCTGAGGAAGGATCCCGATGTTCTATGCACTTTGACGGAGCCTCCAACGCTTTGGGTAACGGTATCGGCGCTGTGATCATATCCCCTCAAGGCACTCATACTCCACTTACTGCCCGGCTATGTTTCAACTGCACCAACAACATGGCGGAGTATGAGGCATGCATCATGGGTCTCCAAGCAGCGATCGACTTAAGGATCAAGTTTCTGAGTGTCTTCAGAGATTCCGCTCTCGTGATCAATCAGATCAAAGGAGAGTGGGATACGAAACATCCGAATCTTATTCCTTACAGAGAATGTGTGATGACCTTGATCCCCCACTTCACAGAGATAACCTTTGAACATTTCCCGAGAGAGGAGAATCAGTTGGCGGACGTGTTAGCTACGATGTCTTCCATGTTCAAGGTCAAATGGGACAATGAGGCTCCCCGGATCATTATCTGGAAGCTGGACGAACCCGCATACTGTTGTGATCTCAACGCTGAGTTGGTAACTGAGAAACCCTGGTATCATGAGGTGAAGAGATACTTGGAAATTCAGGAATACCCTGAAGGTGCATCTGTCAATGATAGGAAGTTTATGAGAAGGTTCGCAGCAAAGTTCTTCCTTAGCAACGACATCCTGTATAAGCGAAACCATGATTCGACCTTACTGCGTTGTGTGGATAAGACTGAAGAAGAAAGGATCATGGTAGAACTGCATGAGGGTACCTTCGGAACACATTCCAGTGGACACACTATGGCAAAGAAAATCCTTCGGGCAGGGTATTTCTGGTCCACTATGGAAGCCGACTGTTACCAACATTCTCGGACATGTCATAAATGCCAGATTTATGCAGACAAGGTGCATGTTCCTCCAGTTCCTCTAAATGTTCTGACTGCACCTTGGCCTTTTTCAATGTGGGGCATAGATATGATCAGTGAGATTAAACCTACGGCATCCAATGGGCATCGCTTCATCCTGCTGGCGATCGATTACTTTACAAAGTGGGTTGAGGCAGCTTCCTACGCCACTGTAACCAAGAACGTTTTGGCACGGTTCATTCGGCACAATCTGATCTGTCGATACGGCATCCCAGAAAGGATCATTACAGAAAACGGTACCAATCTTAATAACAAGATGATCACTGAGCTCTGCGAGCAATTTAAGATACAGAACCACAACTCTTCTCCCTACCGGCCGAAGATGAATGGGGCTGTAGAAGCAGCGAATAAGAATATCAAGAAAATTGTGCAGAAGATGACAATGACATATAAAGATTGGCACGAGATGTTACCGTTTGCTCTACATGGGTACCGTACCTCAGCAAGGACGTCAATCGGGGCAACTCATTTCTCCTTGGTCTACGGCATGGAGGCAGTCTTACCGATCGAAGTGCAAATACCTTCTCTCTAGATAATGAAGGATGCAGATCTGAGCGAAGATGATTGGATCCAGACACGACTTGATCAATTAAATCTAATTGACGAAAAGAGACTTGCTGCTATTTGTCATGGTCAGACGTACCAAAAACGGATGATCAGGGCATTTAACAAAAAGGTCAGACCACAAGAATATCAAGTTGGGGATCTGGTAATCAAGCGCATCATCCTTACTCAGAGTGATCCAAGGGGCAAATGGACCCCTACGTACGAAGGGCCATTTATGGTTAAACATGTGTTCTCAGGAGGAGCCATGATTCTAACCACCATGGATGGTGACGACCTTCCTCACCCCGCCAATGCAGACATAGTAAAAAGATACTGCACATAAAAAGGACCCGCTAGGTTGACATACCTAGGAAAAAATTAGGGCTTCCCGGCGAACCAAAAGGGTTCGGGCAAAATGAAGGGATGAAATGAAAAAATCTGTACACCCGGCAAGTCGAAAACCTGAAAAGGCGGCTTGGGCAAAAATGGGTATCCCGGTGGACTGAAAACCCGAAAGGGCGGTCCAGGAAAAAGTTAGGGATAAAGCGTAATACTATGTCTCATTGGATCACTTTGCATCCAGAATCCGGTATCAACATCAAGTTCAGACGGCATCAATCAATCAACTTCATCCTCAACTAGGTCATCAAGTGATGAGACGCTCGAAGATATAAAGGCGATAGCGGAGTTGGAACCCAATGGGATCATTCTTTTCACACAGCTGTTTTATTTTCCCTTTGTACAAATTGTATAAACTCTTTCATTCGGCGGCGTTCTCTTACTAGGACGTCAGCCTCTTGTACATAAACGCCTATTCACAGGCCAATTCAAAAATCAATACAAAAATCACTTTTCAGTTAAAATTGCCAATTGTTTTTCCTTTTCTGTTTTGTTTTGCGAAGAACATCCAAGGTTCAATTTGTGATATATGCATTTGACGCTAATTGCTAACTCATAAATATTTGTATACGAAACAAAGGATTAATTACAGTTAACATTAGAAGCAGGGGCAATAATGAGTGGTCTAAGCGATCTAATTGTTCTGTCCACCAAGGTACCAAGGTAAGTTCAGTTGAAGAACATAACCAATATATCTTAACTCCCCAGAGAGTGAGTCAGCAAGTCAATGCACTCTCCCCAAGCAAAGTTATACAATCAGTCTTAAGGAAGTTGGGTATCCCTAGCAAATCTCAACATTCCTCAGCAAAGTATACAGACATTCTTAATAAGTATCCCCGACAGTCTTTATCTAAGATTGTTCCCCGGCGGTATACCCGACATTCAGCGGAACCACTTCCCTAATACATTTCAAAGAAATTTCCCCAGGAGAGTCCAATCAAATATTTCCCCAGGAAAGTTTGGATCCATCCCCCAGCAGTAAGCTTATCCCCAGTAGATTCTGGAAGCGTATCCCCTATAGAGCACGAACGCGTCTCCCGGCTTTATTCAAAGGTTATTTCCCTACCGGGATATAACTGGGTTATCCTCAGCCAAAAGCCACGAGAAGATCGTCCTCGGCGAAGTCTTCTTATCCCCAGCGAAGTCTATTAACACTTCCAACATCAACGGTATCCCCAGCGAAGTTACCATCAACATCCCAGCAAAGTACCTCTCTTCCCACAGAGTATTGTTCCCCAGCAAGATCGTTGGAATAAATTTTTCTCCCCGCAGAGTAATCCATTCGCCAAGTTTATTCCCCAACAAAGTTATCTTCCCCTACCGGTATTCTTGCAACTATCATCCCCAGTGGAAACAACAAAGCACTATTCTCCAACATCAGCCCGGGATTTGACTTCCCGGCACCCGTCAAGGATTTACTTTCCTAGACAAAAACATACATTCATAAACATCGCATTTCCATACATTATAGCATGCATATACGCATCATATCTTACAATCCCACTTATGTTGAGAACATCGTTGCTTGATCCATATCATGCATTGCATATGACTGACATTTACCTTCCAGGAAAGATCCAGTTAAGTTCTCAGCTATTCCAAGACTTTCGTCTGGTTCAGTTAAATCGATTCTAAGATTTTTCTGATTCTTATCCGGTCAAAGTTAACCCAAGACCTTCTCTGGTTCAGTCAGATCGACCCTAAGATCTCCCTGATTCTTATCCAGTTGAAGATTCCAAGACCTTGCCTGGTTCAGTTAAATCGACTCCTAAAGATTTTTCTGATTCTTATCCAGCCAAAGGCCTTCTCTGGTTCAGTCAGATCGACCCTAAGATCTCCCTGATTCTTATCCAGTTGAAGATTCCAAGACCTTGTCCAGTTCAGTTAAATCGACTCCTAAATATTTTCCTGATTCTTATCCCGTCAAAGGCCTTCTCTGGTTCAGTCAGATCGACCCTAAGATCTCCCTGATTCTTATCCAGTTGAAGATTCCAAGACCTTGTCCGGTTCAGTTAAATCGACTCCTAAATATTTTCCTGATTCTTATCCCGTCAAAGGCCTCCTCTGGTTCAGTCAGATCGCCCCTAAGATCTCCCTGATTCTTATCCAGTTGAAGATTCCAAGACCTTGTCCGGTTCATTTAAATCGACTCCTAAAGATTTTTCTGATTCTTATCCAGTCAAAGGCCTTCTTTGGTTTAGTCAGATCGACCCTAAGATCTCCCTGATTCTTATCCAGTTGAAGATTCCAAGACCTTGCATGGTTCAGTTAAATCGACTCCTAAAGATTTTTCTGATTCTTATCCAGTCAAAGGCCTTCTCTAGTCCAGTTAAATCGATTCCTAAAGATTTTCCTGATGAAGACTCAGTAGAAGACATCCCAGATTCTCTCATCGTTACTGTTGAGGTAGTAATCGCCCCAGGTTCGCTCATTGTTACTGTTGAGGTAGTAATCGCCCCAGGTTCGCTCATCGTTACTGTTGAGGTAGTAATCGCCCCAGGTTCTCTCATTGTTACTGTTGAGGTAGTAATCGCCCCAGGTTCTCTCATCGTTACTGTTGAGGTAGTAATCATCCAAGGTTCTCTCACCGTCCCGTTGAGGTAGTAACCATCCCTGATGCATTCATCACCTTTGGAAGCTCCAAACTCGATTCCTGTATCTCGCCAGGGCACGTCTGAAGAGGTTTAAAGATTTAGTTCCTGTAACCAGTCAGGGCGCATCTACACAAAGAGTTTGAAGATCAACTCCTGTAATAGGCCAGGTAATTATCTTTCTTTTTTCCGGTATGCAAGTTCTCGCTAAGGAAACTCTTACGCGATCGACACCCAGATGGCATCTATAAGCCCATCCACCTATCCATCACCTCTCAACATGGCATCTATAAGCCCATCTTCCTATCCATCAATCTCCGAATGGCATCTATAAGCCCATTCCCACCATCACACTGCCAACATGTGAGCGCAAATTTCTGGGCACTCTAGTGTTCAATCATCTTCTACCTTCGGATTACGAAAGGCACGTCAGCCAATCTACATCCTCAGGTCTAAGAAGATTGAACAGGGGCAATTGTTGTACCCCAAAATTTGCCCTCCCATATTCTTCAAGATTTGCAAAGAGCATGCTTCAAAATCTCCCAAGGGTTGCACAGTCCAATTGCCTCCTAACAGTCAAGAATTAGGGTTTTGGTTATGGCAAAGAAATTTAAGTTTTCAAGGGTCCAAACAAGTCCCACATGCCTATAAACATTGTCAAGCATCCTTATGTCAAGTTTCAAGACTTACAGCACAAAATTGCACAGTCAAAAACCCTAATTGCTCAACAGTTAACTGCAGGGGCAAAATGGTCATTTGAGAGTCAAAAGTTCAAATTTTTGGTCAACATCTTATTTTGAAGCCACAAACATCATTTTATCAATTCTTGATCATGATTCTCAAGGTATGGCTCAAAAAGTCTCAAGATGCAAAAGTTTCTATATTTGAACAGTTGAAAAAGACAACTGCAAATTGACCAGGGCATAACATCCACATGGTTTATCAGAAAAATTCCATCCAAAACTCATTTTGAAGAGAATGACATTTCCTACAACTCATCTTCACACTTCAAGTCCAAGAAACGCTCTCACAAAAAGTTATCAATCTCAACATTATAGGTCATTTTCAAAAGTCAACAAAAAGGCACTTTAAGTCAAAGACCATAACTTGAGATTGGTAAATCAAAATGACATGGGACCAAAGGAATTGGTTATAGGACTTCAAGACCTTTCCAAAATGACCAGGAACATGATCAAAGCTTAAAAATTGAGCAAGATATGCCTTGTGGAAGGTGGGAAATTTTTGGGAATTTTGAAAAGTCAACTTTGCTTCAAATGCCTCAAAATTGCTAATGGGCCACAATTTCTTCCAAGAATCATCACCCAAAGGCTATGCACGACCCATTGACTTTAAAGGGAGTTATTTTATCATTTTTTTTATTAATTATTTGAATTATTATTATTATTAGTTCATTTAATTAAAATAAAATATGACAAAAATAGAAAATCACACATTTCAAATCTTTTTATGCAGCATTTCCACTCATCATTCACTCAATATTTCGTGCATACTCAAAAAGGCAAGAATCTTCAAAGATTGGCAATGTTTTGATGGAGAAAAGATTGAAAAAAGATCATGAAAATCACAAAATTGAAAAGCATTAAAACAAGGCTTTGGGCTTGATCTTTTGAACAAAAATCATTCCATATACATACACAAACCTAAACCTAATCACAAGAACAAGAAAGCTGCGCCTAAAGCATAAGAGAAAACTTGCATTTTTTTCATAAAAAAGTCAAAACTGCTTTCACAGCTAGAGGGTGATTCAAGGTCCAAAAAGTATTCCAAACAATTGCTGTGACCTTCCTGAACGTGATTCAACACCTTTCCAAGCCCCATACATCAGGAATCGGTATAACCAAATCAAACTTTTCTTGAAATATTGAACAATCGTGTTTTAATTTTCAGGCGTTATTCATGCATTTTCATTATTGGTTTACACTAATATGGACTCACTGAAGCTAATGGTGCCATTGAGTTGAATTTATATCGCCTATATCCAAAGATGCCATTGACGTTTTCTAGGTTTTCATAAGCTTGAAATTGGGGACTTCTTCATGAGGAAAAATTAGGCCATGAGACCTAGACCAATGCAATCGTGACATTCCAACGATTCAAAACCATACCTCGCGCTCAATTTATGAGGGACCATACTCTAATCGCTATTTTTCGCAGGATGCATTTAGTGAGGGTTTAAAACCCCCGCTATCTCTTTTCTGTTTGCAGGCACAACGAGGAAGAAGCCTGCGTGTCATAGCATGGTTGGATCATTCAAATTTTCAGCGCGTTTTTTGTGTTAATATCATTAGCGTGGTTTATTTTTTATAATATTTGTTTTCCATGATACATACAAACGCGTTGCTTGGTACAGGTGGTAGAGGACACGCTTTGTGAACAATGGGACCTGGGTTCGATTCCCAGGTCCCCCATTATTTCCCTATATTTTTTCTCATTACATGTTCAGGTACCCAACACGCCCAGAAGTCCACCATATGCTCCCATCAATGGCTTGCTAAGTGGCCATGAGCGTCCATCCAATGGCCAGATAACACAGTCCACCATGCACGTTAGTCAGTCATCCCACACGCGATCTGGAAAAGTCAAACGAGTTCTATGCTTCTTGGGACTGATTGTTCATAGTTTCACCTCCATTTGGGCCAACTCACCCCCTATGGTTTGCATATCCTTATTTTTATTTCTTATTTCATTCTTTTATTTTGCCTTTGTTTTATTAATTTCACAAATTAATTTTTATAACACAAAAATACAAAAAAATCATAAAATCATAAAAATAAAAATATGCCTCATTTAATATTTAATTCACTAATTATTTTGTAAATAATTTTAATGATCATTTTAGTTTTAATTTAGGGTTTTAATTTTTATTTACTTCTTAATAACTAAAAAATATAAAAATAGGTTTTTAATACATTTTGATCCTCTTTTTTAATAAATATTCTTTTCTTATTATAATTATTATTAACCATTAATTATTTTTGTAAATACTTGTAATTAATTAATTAGGGTTAAATTAGGTCAAACTTAAATATATTTTTTTAATAAATTAAAAACAATTTAGAACTAGGTTTTTATTTAACTTTTAATTCCAATTAATTTTCTCATTAAATTTCATAAATACAAAAACTCCAAAAAATAAGTTCTTTCTTCTATTTAATTTAATTAATTTATAATTTCGATTTAATTTCTTTAAAAGGGTCCAACGCCCTCGCATTCGATCATAATTCCCTTTCGCGCATTTATTTTTATTTCTTTTTGTGATTATAATGTATTTGCCCCAAGGCTTTGTAATAGATAATTAGGACATTTATTTTCCGTATTTTTTTATTTATTCAAATCGGGTGTTGGTTTAATTTGGCGATGTAGACCCGCACCTTGTAATAGCGTAGGACCTTTATTTTCTGTACTTTAAATTCCGCACCTTTAACTGTTAATAATCACATGAAAGAATGTATGCCCAAATAAAAACAATGAGTAGCTCACCAAATGCATGACAAGATAAATAATAACTGAAAATGACACACAATTCATACACCACTCTTAGGGTACGCCTCATTGTTGCCTTGCCCCTCGAAACGTGGTCGTCGAGTAGAGGACGTTTTAGTAAGTCCTCATGTCCATGAACATGGCATGGGGGTAGCTTCTAAGGTATCCTCCTATTGCTCTGGTGACCACACTGTCCCTAATCCTCGAATTGACCCGAACACCTCCAACGGTGGTGCTACCTATCTCTCAATGGTGGGATGGCACTACCTTAAGGACATTTACACAACCTAATTCCTTAGAGTAGGTAGATGACTCATAGATACTTGCTCTATTCAAAAACAAATCAAAAACTCTTTTCACACCGACACTTTTCAAAAAGCTTTCAAAACAATTTTTCAAACACTCTTGAGGACTGATACAAGAGTCGATCTGAAAACTTTAAACGAAACTTTTTCAAACTCACTCACAATTGAAAAGCAAACACTTTTGAAAACACAATGAGCAAGTATCTAAGAGCCCATGGATAACCATGGATATAAAGGGTGCTAATACCTTCCCTTTCTATAAATCTACTTCCCGAACCGAGAACTAATCTCAATAAGGAATTTTTCTGTGCTTTTGTCCTTTCCATATTGGAGAAAATAAAAGACGGTGGCGACTCTTGCTTACTGCGACATACGCGATCCAACTTTAAACAGTCAGTTCCAGATCCACCGATCACAATCCACATCCACCCAGGATCCCATGGGTAACAATTTTGCTATGGCCTATTGTGACTTTGAAGACCCGATCTACCAAGCCGAAGATGAAGGTTAGGAAGATTGCGAAGTGCCAGGGGAACTAGCCATGTTACTATAACAGGAAAAAATGACCATACAGCCCCATGAAGAACTGGTTGACGCAATTAACTTAGGTACCGAAGAGGACAAGAAAGAAGTCAAAGTAGGTGCCAATTTGGAACCTAGTGTCAAGAAGCACTTAACTCAGTTGCTACACGACTATGTTGAGGTCTTTGCCTGGTCATATAAAGACATGCCAGGACTTGACGCTGATATCGTGGTCCATCGTCTACCGATAAAAGAATACTTCCCTCCGGTAAAGTCCATCGCATGCGGCCAGACATGTCAAAGAAGATCAAGACCGAAGTCATGAAACAATTCAACACCGGATTCTTAGCCGTCACCTCCTATCCACAATGGGTCCCCAATGTTGTTCCAGTGCCTAAAAAGGACGATAAAGTATGCATGTGTGTGGATTACAGAGATTTGAATAGGGCAAGCCCTAAGGATGATTTCCCACTTCCCCATATCGATATTCTGGTTGACAATACCACATAGCATAAAGTGTTCTCATTTATGGATGGTTTCTCAGGCTATAATCAAATCAAAATGGCACCTGAGGACATGGATAAAACGACCTTCGTTACATAGTGGGGCATGTTCTGTTACAAGGTTATGCCATTCGGGTTGAAAAATGCTGGGGAAACTTGTCGGCGCGCCATGGTACCTCTATTTCATGACATGATCCATCGTGAAATAGAGGTCTATATGGACGACATGATAGCCATATCTCAAACTGAAGAGGAACATCTTGACCATTTGCAGAAATTGTTTGAAAGGCTAAAGAAATACAAGTTAATGTTGAACACGAATAAACGCACATTTGGAGTGAGGTCCGGTAAACTCCTAGGCTTCATTGTCAATGGTAAAGGTATCGAAGTGGATCCAGCCAAGGTAAAAGAAATATAAGAAATGCATGCTCCTCGCACCGATAAGGAAGTCAGAGGATTCTTAGGACGGCTAAACTACATCTCCAGATTCATTTCTCACCTAACCGCTACTTGTGAACCAATCTTCAAATTATTGAAGAAAGATCAAGTAGTCAGATGGAACGATGAATGCCAAGCTGCCTTCGACAAGATCAAAGAGTACCTTCAAGAGCCTTTTGTTTTGATGTCTCCAGTCGAGGGAAGACCTTTGATCATGTATCTAACTGTCTTGGAAAATTCAATGGGGTGTGTGCTGGGGCAGCCTGACGAATCTGGCCGAAAAGAGCATGATATTTACTTCCTGAGCAAAAAGTTTACCGACTGTGAAACAAGATATTCACTGCTCGAGAAAACATGTTGCACTCTGGCATGGGCTGCTCAATGGCTAAGACAATATATGTTGACCCATACTACCTTATTGATATCCAAGATGGATCCAATTAAATACATATTCGAGAAGCCTTCCCTCTCTGGAAGAATAGCAAGATGGAAGATGATCCCGACTGAATACGACATTTAGTACATTACCCAAAAAGCAATAAAGGGAAGTGTGCTGGCCGATCACCTTGCTCATCAAGCTGTGGATGACTACCAGTCCATGAAATTCGATTTCCCAGATGAAGACATCATGATGGTAAACAATTGTGAAGAACTCATACCATACGACGGACCTGAACGAGGATCCCGCTGGACCTTGGTTTTTGACGGAGCTTCTAACGCACTCGGCAATGGTATAGGTGTTGTGATCATATCCCCTGAAGGATGTCATACTCCCTTCACTGAAAGACTTTGTTTCAACTATACTAATAATATGGCAGAATACGAAGCGTGTATTTTTTGTCTCAAAGCTGCCATAGATTTGGGAATCAAATCCTTAAGTGTATTTGGAGATTCAGCCTTAGTCATCAGTCAGATCAAAGGAGAATGGGACACGAAACACCCTAATCTCATCCCCTACAAAGAACATGTGTTGACATTAATCCCACATTTTGAGGAGATTACCTTTGAGCATTTCCCACGAGAGGAAAATCAACTAGCAGACGCGCTAGCCACTACGTCATCCATGTTTAAACTCAAGTGGGGTAACGAGGCCCCCAGATCACCATTGAGCGGATGGATGAACCAGCTTACGATCACGAGATTGATGCTGAAGAAGTAGTGGACAAGACTCGGTTCCATGAAGTTGAGAGGTATCTCGAAGCCCAAGAGTATCTGGAGGGAGCTTCAGACAATGATAAGAAGTTCTTGAGAAGATTCTCTGCTAAGTTATTCCTCAGTAATTGCATTCTTTACAAGCGCAACCACGAGACAAGGTTGAGGCAGACAATATCTTGGTTGATCTATATGAAGGCACTTTTGGCACCCATTCTAGTGGGCACACGATGGCTAAAAAGATCTTACGGGCGGGGGTACTATTGGTCTACCATGGAAGCAGATTGCCATCAGCATTCACGGACCTATCATAAGTGTCAAATCTATGCTGACAAAGTACATGTGCCTCCAGTTCCTTTAAACATCCTGACTCCTCCTTGGCCATTCGCGATGTGGGGCATCAATATGATTGAAGAAGTCAAACCTATAGCTTCTAATTGACACTGCTTCATCTTGGTGGCCATTGACTATTTCACGAAGTGGGTTGAGGCAGCTTCTTTCGCTTCCGTTACCAAGAATGTTGTGGCCCGATTCATCAAACAGAATCTCATTTGTCGGTACGGTATCCCGGAGAGAATCATCACCGACAATGGTACCAATCTCAACAATACCATGATCACCACAATATGCATGAAATTTAAGATCCAACATTATAACTCTTCCTCTTACCGGCCGAAGATGAATGGTATTGTTGAAGCCTCAAATAAGAACATAAAAAAGGTCATACAAAAACTGACAGTAACCAACAAGGAATGGCATGAGATGTTACCATTTTCTCTCCACGGTTACCGTACCACGACGAGCACATCAACAGGGGCAACTACCTTCTCCTTGGTATACGACATGGAAGATGTTCTACCAATTGAAGTCCAAATACCTTCTCTGAGAATCATAAAGGATGCAAAGCTGAATGAAGATGATTGGATCCAAACACGGCTTGACCAGTTGAAATTGATTGATGAGAAGAGGCTTACGACTGTCTGTCATAGTCAGATGTACCAAAAACGTATGATCAAGGCTTTTAACAAGAAGTTCAGACGTCAGGTATATCTGGTTGTGACTTGATAATCAAGCGTATCATATTGCCACAAGGTGATCCCAGGGGAAAATGGACTCCTACATACGAAGTACTATTTATGATCAAAAGCACATTCTCTGGTGGAGCAATGATCCTAATCACTATGGATGACGACGACCTTCCACACCCTGTAAACACGGACATAGTCAAAAGATACTACATATGAATAAATACTTGCTAGGTCGGCTGGCCTAGGCAAAAATTAGGGCATCCCGGTGAACCAAAAAGGTTCGGGCAAAAATTAGGGATAAAACAAAAAAATATGTACACCCAATAAGATGAAAACTCGAAAGGGCGACTTGGGCAAAAAAGGGTATCTCGGTGGACTAAAAACCTGAAAAGGCGGTCCAGGAAAAAGTTAGGGAATTAAAGCATATGACTATGTCTCATTGGATCACCTTATATACAACCTTTAGCATCGACTGACAAGCTCAAACGGTTCTAATCAATCCAATCAGCTTCGGACAAGGCAGCAAGTGGACAAGACGCTCAGAGACACGAAGGCTATAGCAGAATGGGAACCCCATGGGATTATTTCACATAGCTATCTTCTCTTTGTATCATTTTTCATTTTTCTACGACGACATTCTCTTACTAGAATGTTCGTCTCGTTGTACAAAAAAATACTTACTCAAGTTAATACAAAGATGTCCCTCTGAAAGTGCAAAACTATCTGTTTTTCTTTTATTTCCATGTTTTGTTTGCCAAAATGTCCAATGATTATTTTTGAACTTATGCATTTGAACATGACTACTATTTATAAATTTACAAATAAAAAAAAAAGAGGAACAAAATATAGAAATACAATCACTAATGGCTTTAAGAAATAGGATAATATCTTTAGACCATTCCATGAAATCCCCCACAGGTACTTTTTCCAACAAGAGCGGAAATCGGAACATCCCACTACAGGATCGTTAACACATCTCCAGTATGAAGCCTAATGGTATCAAGTGCTCTCGCATCCTCGACGGAACAAAACTTCCAGTCATCGTTCCAAAGATTCCCCAGTGAAGGTCGCCCAACTTCTCAGGATTTCACGAGGTCCACAAGCAATGCACGGTGTTTCCCTTCCATAACAGAGTTTATTTCTCCAACAAATGGAAATCCATCAACACTTCAACTTCAAATATGAAGACTTACACTCCTCATTTCCAGCAGTACTCAAGGATTTAATTTTCCCCGACTCTAGCAACACTGTGACATAACAATTAATGTGTCCATACATTACATCCATACGTCATAGCATTGACAACACATATCTATACATCACGATCTCATTTATTTTGAGAAAAAACATTATACCATGCATTTCATACATCATGGAATTGCATGCAACTAAACTTTCACCTTTTCAGGAAAAAAATCAACCAACAGAAAATTATCGTTAAATTTTTAGCAAGTCAAATACAGACCAATTCCCAAAAAAGAATTGGTCAACCATCTACATAGAAGATGTTGTCTCTGGTTCAGATAAATCTCTCAACGATTTATTTTGATTCTTCTCCAGATCCCTGCCGGTTCAGTTTAAATCTCTCAACGGTTTATTCTGATTCTTTCCCGCAGATGTTTTCTCTAGTTCAGATAAATCTCTCAATAATTTATTCTGATTCTTCCTTAGATCCATATCGTTTAAGTTTAAATATCTCAACGGTTTATCCTGAATCTTTCCCGTATACATTTTCTCTGGTTAAGATAAAATCACTCCAAAGATTTATTATGATTCTTTTCCAGTTAAAATCAAGTTCAGACTTTGTCTATTCTCTATCAACAGTCACCCTTGGATGGCATCTACAAGCCTATCTCCAGAAAATCTCCATCATTCCTCCAGGATGGCATCTATAATCCCATTCCCATTTCATAACCGAGTGCAAATTTCTGGGCACTCTATTGTTCAATCATCTTCCACCTTCAAGTCACGAATGGCGAATCCGCCAATCTAACTCTTCAGGTGTAAGAAGATTGAACAGGGGCATCTGTTGTACCCTAAAATTTTCCCTCTCATTGATCAAGTATTTTCTCACAAGATCCCCTTTGGTTCAAGACTACACAAGGGATGATCAGCTCAAGACACCTCCTTAAGCACTGATGACTGAAATTAGGGTTTGAGATTGCACAAGGATAATTGAACTTTTAATGCCTCAACTAAATTTAATGGATCATTATGGAACCTCAATATTTCTCATGCCAAGTTTCAAGTCTTGGATCACATTTTTGCTCAGCCAATTGATCAGTTGACTTAAAAATCAACTGTATTAGGGAAAAAGTCAACTGTGGTCAGTTTACAGTCAAACGTCATAATTTTTTATCCATATAAACATTGTGAACTCCTATATGTCATTTTATCAAGTTTGGACCACAATTCCTCAAGAAATTTGATCAGATCATCAAAAGGGCAAAATGGTCAAAATTAGGGTTTTGACTGAGAAAGGGCAATTTCTGATTTTTGACCTAGCAAATGGTTAATTCGTTTGAGACATGATATAAAGGTTTCAATTACATCATTTTGACCTAATGGCATGACTCAAGATTTCTCAAAGTCATTAGATTGATAGTTAATTTTCAGTCAATTGATCAAAAGTCAATTGATACAGTGAAAAGTCAAACTTTGACTTTTTTGTCATAATCAAGTGTCAAAGATCACAATTCATCAAAACATGTCAAAATATGAAACTTGTTCATAAAGAAATCAAAAATTCAAGATTTCATTTTGAAAAGTCAAAATTTCCAAACTTAGAATTTTTTCTATGTTTTGAAAACTTCATATTTTTTCACAACTTTGAGCTAATTTTTCACCATGATGCAAGATGATTCAAAGGAAATTTTCAACATGAAAGTTGTAGATCTCAATGAGATCTAAAACATTTATTTACACAATTTCTACTATAAATGCATGGATTTCAATTTATGATTTTGTGAATACATGTTCATGAAACTTGGAAACTTAGTGAAATTTTGCCCTAGTTTAAGCAGGATTTTGACCTAACTTCATGGCAATTTTTCACATAGTTCCAAGGGGAATTTTCAAAATTCATTCAAATAGGGGTTGTATAGCACATAAAAAGCTTCCTAAAATTTCAAAGAACTCCTTGAGATCATGTTTGAGCAAGGATAATCGAAGGCATGAAGTTGGCATTTCATTCTTGAATTATAGATCATTTTCATGATGAACAAGAATGAAAATCCACGTTAGGCTGCACAATCTTTGCTTTGCAGGCCTCAAACTTATTTGGCACTCCATAATTAAATATTTTCATAACTGTTAGAGGCTTCAACTCAATCATTCAATGAATTTCCCATGCTTAATGCCATTTTAGGAAGAAAGTCCACATTGCCATTTTGGAAAAGTAGCTTTATGCACAAAATCAGTTGTTGAGCTTTGCACTTGTTTTCTTCTTATCATACACAATCTATAACCCAAAAGAAACTTGTCTAAAGCCTCTAAACAACTCAGCCCATGCTTGTACTTTGCCTTGAAACCATGTTTTCACTTTTCTTAAAAATCAAGTAACATAGCCATAACTTGTACTTGTATGATTCTGACCCTCTCAAGCCTCAAAACCTTTTCCTTACTTATGCACAAGTTGTTGGCATCAAAACACACGAATACACAAGCTCCAAAACACACAAACTCAGAACTGTATCACAAAACTCCATTGTTGCATAAACTGACCAAAAACTTGAAACTCACATCTCCCTCGTGCGTTTCCAAGCATTTTGGTTCCTATAGCTTCTAAACATCAAATACAAACCATCCAAAGGCCTTTTGCCTAACTGTAACACCTTCATCATCAAGTTCCATTTTCAAAAATAGGGGTCTGCAAGTGGACTTCTCGAGCACTCCTCATCCACTTTCAGCTCAAGCCAAGCATCACATTAGCTTCCTGGGAACTTGAGGAAGCTAACCCAATCACTAGGACTCATTGAAAGCTGCTCAAACTCAAAACACGACACCATCTTGCAAGGTGAGTTTTCTGACTTTTGAACTATTCATATCGGCATTGTTAGGCTTGTATTTGTGAAGATAGAATGTATGAAATTCTGGCTGCAGATACTCAATGTCACGTTCAATGTTATGACATCGTATCTGACTTTCTATAAGACAGTAAATACAAAAACAGTAAAGAACACAGTCAATTGTTCACCCAGTTCAGTGTGCAACAACACCTACTCTGGGGGCTACCAAGCCAGGGAGGAAATCCACTATAAGAGATATTAATTCAGCAATAAACCTACCAGTTTATCTCCTTCACTTAAGACCTACCCAATACAACTTCAATCTAAGTACAACTTAAACCTGAGTTCCTACTCACTCCCCCTCAATCACAGCAGTGATACTTAAAACAATTGACTAATGAATTGATGAAGACACTCTTCAAAACATACACTTGATTATGCTTCACAGCTTTTTAATCAAGCAACACAAACACTCTTGCTTCACAGCTTTGAGTGATACATAAACCTAACTTGACTTTGCTTCAAAGCTTTAGTCAAGAGACACAAAAACACTCTTGCTTCAAAGCTTTGAGTGATACACAACCCTTACAATTAAAACCTATTCCAAGTCACTTATCACAATGATACTTGCTTGGATTACAATAGTTAAAACTATACAGCTTCTAAATGATCTTCTGTCAAAAAAGGGATAAATTCCAAACAGCAGCCCTGTTGAATATATAGCAGCTGCATCTTCAGTTAGGGTTTCCACAAAAAGCTAGGGTTAATTCCGTTTGACCTTAAGACTTGGTCACAGGACTTTATCAACCAGGTTAGGGTTGAGCTAGATTAACCCCAAGTCCACGAGATTTTCTGTTCTGGAAAGACTGAGTCATTTTCCTGAAAAAAACTCAGAATTACCCAAACTGCATAACTGTTAGTTCAGAACAGGATGTCTTAACATTTGTTATGACATCTGAATTCCTGTCTACTGATTTTGGTAAATGTGATCTTTTTGCAAAATGCTCAAATACACACTCATAAACAGCAGCACCTGTATGACAATATTTTTCTGCAAAGGTACCTAATAAATCAGTACCTAATAAACTAGAATGTTATGACATCAGTCATGACATTCACACACCTGGTTTTACCAAAAATGCATGCCAATAACTAAACAACTACAAACTCCCCCTTTGGAAGATTTTTGGCTAAAGCCCCTAAGCAATCAGAGATAGATAGTAGCAGAATAAATATGACTGCAGAAAAATAGAATGTCTATCAAGTAATTGACAGTAATTGGCCACAGAATAATATCTCCCCCTCTTTAGCCACAAATGGGCCAAAGATACATGTTCTTAAAAATTATACAGTCATCCCAAAAGTATTAAAAATAACAACTAAAATCTGAACACACTTGCAAACTACACCAGGAACCAGCAACAACTCCACCAACCTTTAAGCACTGTCCCCTTCAGAGGAGCTAGTTTCTTCAGTATTGAGTTGATCTTCAGCTTCTGCACCCTCTTCCCTTCTGTTTCCTTCAGCTTCCTCCTTTTCTAACCTGGCAATTAGGTTTTCTAGGGTCTTTTTCCTAGTCTCCAACTCTTTGCAGGTCTCTTTCAATACAACTATAACATCAGATATTTTGGACTGAGTCTTCACAGATGATGTCTCAGCTAATGTTATGACAATATCAGGAGCATGAGATCCCTGAAACAGCTTGTAGTGTAACCCAAGAGCAGGAGCTCTTTTGCAAGCAGTATCTCTTGCCACCAGGATATCAGGGTACTGTGCAAGGATAATTCCACACAGGAGGGAGGGAAAGGCAATAGGGCCTTTGACAGCAAAGCTACCAGCATTTTTTAGAGTTTGTTCAAAAATATACCTGCCATAGTCAAATTCAGTCTTGGTTCCCACAGCATAAATAAATCTCCCCAATCCTGTGGAGATAGTAGATTTATGGTTTGTAGGGACCCAGTTGGCTGCACCAATCTTGTGCAGGATGGCAAATTTCATGCTTAGTTTGCTGGCATTCAGCTTGCCTTTCAAGGGCCAGCACTTGACTTGTCTTGTTGTGATGGTTTGACAAACTTCATTGTCAGTGACTTCTAGTTCAGGGCAATCCTCATTTGATCTTCCAAGAAATTTGTTAATTTCTGATGGAGAGAAATTAACCCTTCTTCCTCTAACATAAACACATTCAAAGTCAGCTGACCTTCCATCAGCACATTCATCAGACAAGTTAACTATGAACTCTTTGACCAGATTTTCATAGCACTTGGAAAATTTTACCACATTCTTCATCAGTCCAGCAGTTTTAATCAGGTCCATGATTTCCTTGCACTCCATGGCATCATTGTTTAGCTCTCTTTCTAAAGCTATTCTCTTCAAGCAAACATACTTCCATCTGTTGGCATTGTCAGGGTGGTGAAAAGAGATGTTGTCTGTTGGGACTTCAGGAACCCTAGCCATTTTGCTGGAGGGGAGTTTCCTTCTGATAGGAATTTCTTCAGCATCAATCTCAAACTCTGATTCCTCATCAGAATCAGAAGACTCAGGTTCTTTTCTTTTCTTTGTAATTGGTTGTCTACCAGTATGCACTTGGGCTTTCACCTTCCCTTTGGACTGACCAGTTTTCACAGATTCTACCTCAGTCTTGCCTTCAGCCTTGGATTTCTTATTAGCATGTTTCTCTTTGGTCATACATTGTGCAGCATTCTGATTGCCCTTTCTTTTCATCATTCTCCTAGCTATGCTAGGGTTTACATTGGCAATTAGATCATTGTCTGAGTATTCCTCGTCCACATCAATGACAGGTGGATCAACAGTTTTCTCTGAAGGGTTCTGAATGTTGTCATTTGGTGTCACAACATTCTCAGAGACATCTACATTTGCTTCAACATTTGGGCTTGCTGATTCTTGATTTAATGGGACAGAAATCCCCGGTACAGAGTGGTTTTCGCTTAGTATTCTTGTAACAAGCCTAGCAATTGCTTGATGTACTTGAGCTGATCCTTCCCTATTTGGTACAGAGGAAGAAGGATGAGAAGGATTACCGGAAGTAGTAGCTTGAGTTCTTCCTGCATGCCTAGTTCTCAGCTTTTTGACTTTGGAGGGGTCAGTTGCCATTTCTCTGAGATGAGTGATCTCCAGGACTTCAGAATCAATGCATGTGGTGATTGCTCGAGAATCTTGGTCAGATGATGAAGATGAAGTGGTCGCCTTGGTTGAAGATGATGTTTGAGACATTTTGATTGACTTAGAGCACCAGTAGCAATTTGAGAGAAAACTTTTATTGAGAGAAGGGAATAGGTTGTAAAGTCGTGAGAGGTAGGAGGCAAATGAGAGTCTATTCAACTTCTTAATAATTTTGAAAGAATTGGAAAAACATATGATTAACCCACTAAAAATAGACTTAACAAAAATAACTCCTTCAACCCTTGCTTTAAGCAAAATTAATTGCTATAATTTCTCATGTTGGCAAATACCCATCTTGCCCCTCAAGTTTTCAAGTTGATTTCCATCAAGAGCCTTGGTAGAAAAATCAACCAGCTGAAGCTTAATGATACCATGTACCAGTTTAATTGTCTTCTTCTCTACAAGGTCAATGTGCTTGGTCCTGCTATGCTGAATAGGGTTCTTGGAAATATTGATTGTATTCAGATTGTCACAATAAAATGTCACAACATCTTGTGAGACATTATACTCAGCGAGCATCTGTTTTGTCCAGATAATTTGAGAACAGCTACTACCAGCTGCAACTATTTTAGCACAGAGTTGAAAAGGCAATCTTTTGACATGAATCATAGCTCTGGAAGATTCCTGTATGATCCTATTTTTCCTTCTGTCAACTCCATTTTGATGAGGAGTTATAGGAGAATAGACTTCATGACTCATTCCTTCTGAGAAACAGAATTCATTAAACTTGTTGTTTCCAAAATCCTTGTCATGATCACTTCTGATTCTGACAATACATCCTTCTTTTTGGGTTTTCTCGCACTGTTCTCTAAAAACTTCAAGGTTATTCACCACATCATAGACATATCTCTTTTTACCAAGCCTTTCAATTTGATGTTCACCATAAACCCTCCTTTTATCAATTTTCAGTCTTGGAATCCTTCTGACTGCTTCTATAGAGATAGTTTTTTCATTCTTCTTAGATGAAGATGGTCAAGTTTATGGTGCCACAGTTTCATCTCTTTTTCTTCTTTGGTAATAGAACATATAGTGGAGTTATTAGTGTTCTCAGGCTGCCACAAGTAACAGTTATCTTTAGATCTGATTCCTTTCATTACAACTTCTAGTTTTTCATTAATTACTAGACATTATGATTTTGAGAAGTTGACCTTGAATCCTAGATCACACAATTGACTGATACTAATGAGATTAGCAGTCAGACCTTTTACCAATAGTACTTCATTCAGATTTGGAACTTCAGGGCAGTCCAAATTACCAACTCCTTTGATTTCACCTTTAGCACCATCTCCAAAGGTCACATAACTAGTGGTGTGAGGTTTAACATGATTGAGAATGTTCTTTATTCCAGTCATGTGCTTAGAGCACCCACTGTCAAAGTACCAACCCTCCTTTGCAGAGACTCTCAGGGAAGTGTGGGCTATCAGGGCAGTAGCCTTTTTCTTCCATTGAGGAGTATGTGGTACCCTTTTTGACTTAGGTTTAACACCTGAGTTTTGATTAGGATATCCATGCAATTTGAAGCAGAAAGGCTTTATGTGGCCATACCTCCCACAATGATGACATCTCCATCTTTGGTACTTTTTCTTCATATATCTCTGTTCCTGATGTTGAGAGTTGTGTTGAGACATCTGCTTTGACATTTGTTTAACAAGCCTGATCTTCTTGTCTGCACCAGATTTCTTAGCTTCCGCAAATCCTAGTCCAGATTTGTTTCCCACATTTTGTCCAACTTGAAGAATCTCTTCCAATTTATTTGTTCCATTAGTCAGCATCTTGACAGATTTGGTCATTTGGTTCAGTTGTGAGTTCAGCAATTGAACTTCCCCTTCTAGATGACTTATAGTTTCAAGGTCTGCCCTTTTTTCAGCCTCCAGCTTTATGATGAGTTTTGATTGTTTCTCATTCTGCACACAGACTTCAGCACTTCTGATACACAATTTCTTGTAAGTATCAGCCAGTTCTTCAAATGTCACTTCTTCATCACTAGTGTCACTTTCAGAGGTGCAAACACCAGTTAGAGCAGTAACTAGTTTGGCAGATTCTTCTTCAGAATTACTTTCTGAATCACAGTCAGACCAAGTAATAGTCATTCCTTTATTTTGTTTCTTAAGAAAGGTAGGACATTCAGCTCGAATATGCCCATATCCTTCACAACCATGGCATTGAATTCCTCTGCCTTGATTTCCCTTCTCTTCTGACCTTGGTCTTCTGCTGGAACTGTCAATGTCAGAGGGAATGTTATGAACATTAGACCTTGACTTTGGATCTATTCTTTTGATGAGTTTGTTGAATTGTCTTCCAAGCATGGCTATAGCTTCTGAAATATTTTCTTCTTCAACCTCCTTGTTTTCAACATCAGTGTTGGATACAAGTGCTATGCTCTTGTTCTTCTTGTCACCATTATCAGTGATCCCCATCTCAAAAGTCTGAAGAGACCCAATAAGTTCATCCACTTTCAACTTGCTGATGTCCTGGGCTTCCTCTATGGCAGTTACCTTCATTGCAAATCTTTTAGGCAAGGATCTGAGAATCTTTCTCACCAATTTTTCTTCTGACATCTTTTCTCCCAGTGCTCTTGAGGTGTTGGCAATCTCCAAGATGTTCATGTGAAACTCATGAATGGTTTCATCTTCCATCATTTTTAGATTCTCAAACTTGGTAGTTAACATCTGAAGCCTTGACATTTTTACTTTGGAAGTGCCCTCATGGGTAGTTTTGAGAGTGTCCCAAACTTCCTTGGCCAGTTCATATTGATGTACGAGTCTGAATATGTTTCTATCAATTCCATTGAACAAGGCATTTAAAGCTTTGGAGTTTCCCAGGGCTAACTCATCTTCTTCTTTACTCCAATCTTCCTCAAGCTTCAGACTGATTGTCCCATCTTTCTCAGTTATGGTGGGATGGTTCCATCCTTTGTCATCAGCTCTCCAAGCCTTTTTGTCCAGAGATTTTAAGAAGGCAATCATACGAGGTTTCCAGTAGTCATAATTTTTTCCATCCAGAATGGGTGGTCTATTTCCAAAAACTCCTTCTTTGTCCATAGTGCCAGAAAGTGATATCCTTAGATCTCACCCAGTAATACAGGCAGGGTGCATGCTCTTTGCCAATTGAAATTCTGGCTGCAGATACTCAATGTCACGTTCAATGTTATGACACCGTATCTGACTTTCTATAAGACAGTAAAGAACACAGTCAATTGTTCACCCAGTTCAGTGTGCAATAACACCTACTCTGGGGGCTACCAAGCCAGGGAGGAAATCCACTATAAGAAATATTAATTCAGGAATAAACCTACCAGTTTATCTCCTTCACTTAAGACCTACCCAATGCAACTTCAATCTAAGTACAACTTAAACCTGAGTTCCTACTCACTCCCCCTCAATCACAGCAGTGATACTTAAAACAATTGACTAATGAATTGATGAAGACACTCTTCAAAATATACACTTGATTATGCTTCACAGCTTTTTAATCAAGCAACACAAACACTCTTGCTTCACAGCTTTGAGTGATACATAAACCTAACTTGACTTTGCTTCAAAGCTTTAGTCAAGAGACACAAAAACACTCTTGCTTCAAAGCTTTGAGTGATACACAACCCTTACAATTAAAACCTATTCCAAGTCACTTATCACAATGATACTTGCTTGGATTACAATAGTTAAGACTATACAGCTTCTAAATGATCTTCTGTCAAAAAAGGGATAAATTCCAAACAGCAGCCCTGTTGAATATATAGCAGCTACATCTTCAGTTAGGGTTTCCACAAAAAGCTAGGGTTAATTCAGTTTGACCTTAAGACTTGGTCACAGGACTTTATCAACCAGGTTAGGGTTGAGCTAGATTAACCCCAAGTCCACGAGATTTTCTATTCTTGAAAGACTGAGTCATTTTCCTGAAAAAACTCAGAATTACCCAAACTGAATAACTGTTAGTTCAGAACAGGATGTCTTAACATTTGTTATGACATCTGAATTCCTGTCTACTGATTTTGGTAAATGTGATCTTTTTGCAAAATGCTCAGATACACACTCATAAACAGCAGCACCTATATGACAATATTTTTCTGCAAAGGTACCTAATAAATCAGTACCTAATAAACTAGAATGTTATGACATCAGTCATGACATTCACACACCTGGTTTTACCAAAAATGCATGCCAATAACTAAACAACTACAATGTAGATATCATTTCCCTTAAACTATACATGTCCATAGATTTCATTGATGTTGCTTGATCATGAAGAATTTTGAGTTTAAACTTGCTGAGACATTTAGGTCAGAACTTAGTACTTTCATAAATTCATCTTTATCTTTGAATGTTAGCTTAAATTAGTTTCATAGTTGGATTTGTGGTGAAAAAATACACAGGTTTCATGTTTACATTTCTGAAAATGGTTGAGCAATGAGCAAGTTTGAAATCTTTTGGCTGGAGGTTGAAGATGAAGTACAGTCAGGGAAAATATGTGTTATGTATTTATTGTTGTGTCAATGTTAACGAATGTATCACCACCCCAGTGGTTAAAGCGCACGCTTGTCACCCCTTGGACCTGGGCTCGAGCCCCCACGTCCGTTTTGCTTCTTTTTTTTCTTCATATTTTTCCTGTTTTTTCCTTTTTTTGTTTGAACAGGTAGGGCCTCGAACTTGGGCCTGAGTTGTTTTTTTTCTTTTACTAACCTCTGACTCATTTCAGCACCCCCTGGTCTTTTATTTCTTATTTTATTTTACTTTTATTTTTTAGCTTATTTCACTTATTATTATTATTATTATTATTATTATTATTATTATTATTATTATTATTATTATTATTATTATTATTATTATTATTATTATTATTATTATTATTATTATTATTATTATTATTATTATTATTATTATTATTATTATTATATTTTTATTATTATTAATAAAAATCCAAAAATATTTTATTTATTATTTTTACACTTATTTAGTTTATTTGTTTTATAAAACTAAAAGAACAAAAACATTTTCTTAATAAATTAATTTCTTTCTTAATAATTAATATTTATGTTTAAGTTTAACTATTATATTATTTTCTTGCAATTAAAATTAATTTAGAACTTAAGTTTCTTTTAATTAATTAATATTCATAGTATTATTATTAATTTAAAACCTTTTCATAAATAAAACCCTAAAAAAATATTTTTTTTAATTAAATTTCTTTTCTTATTTAAGTTAAGTTAAATTTATTTAATTTTCATTAATCATTTTTTTTAATTACGTTTAGGTTAAAACCTTTTCATAAAAACCAAACAAAGATTATTTCTTTTTCATTTGTATTTGTACATTGTTATTCATGCAATTCTTGTATAATATTCAATATGGTTTTAATAATTATTTAGATTTAATTTTCTTCCAAAAATCCCCGTTTGTAAATTTGTACACCCCTCCCCTAATGATGTAATAGTTTAGTATTTTTATTTTATGCAATTTATTGCTTTATATATAATTGCTAGTAAATTAGGATTTGTATGGAAAGATTAAAACCAACCAAATAGTAAACCTTAATCAAGACAAATCAAGCATGGAAAAGACACACTTGCACACTTGCACCCTTAGGGTAAATCCACTTTGTTGCCTTATAAAATGACCATATTATACATGTGGGGTATCTTAGCAAAAACAAACAAAATACAAGATCATAGTCCCTCGATGATGCTATCAAAGTTGCCTTTCAAAAATGATCTTAGTCCCTTAAAGAAAATGCTAAGATATCTTACAATGTTGCTAATCATGGCTATACGATGACCCTTGCCCGTTCCTTTTACATCCAAAGATAGGATTACTTATCAAATCAATGGTAAGATAACAATGTCAAAGGAAAGAGGAAATAAACATGAAAGACTTTTGAGTAGGTAGAATGTTCCTAGTTGCTTGCTCATTTTCAAACCAAAAGCATCCTTGCTATTTTCAAAAACAAACACCAACACTTTCAAAACATCTTACAAACTTGAAAAATTTTCAGAACAACACTTTGTACGCGTTCTTATAGAAACGAGAACCATTACAAAGACACATTTTCAAAATCACTTTCAAAAATACATTCCACAAACACCTCTTTGAACTATTTTCAAAACAACACTTTGCACACGTTCTTATAGAAACGAGAACCATTACATAGACATTTTCAAAATACTTTCAAAATCACACAAAGCATATTTTCAAACAAAATCAAGTGATCTAGCAAGAAACTAAGAGCCCATAGATAACTACAGATGAAAAGGGTGCTAATACCTTCCCTTTTCATAATCTACCCCCGAACTCAAGAAAACATCTCAAAGGTCTTTCCTGTTCTTTTCAATCTTTCCTTTTGGATAAAAGAAAAGACGGTGGCGACTCTTGATAAACGCAACATTTGCGATCAAACGCAAAACAACCAAGTTTGTTCTCCCACCGCGTTACACAAAGAAACAATCTAAAGAAAGGAGTAGGAAAAATAAAAGGAACCAAAACAGTCCCAAAACAAGTCAAAAAATTGCATTCTGCCTTCAGGAAATCGATTTCTCTATATAGGGTAATCGATATCCTGCATGAATTTTTCAAATCTGGCACAAAAATTAGTGAGGGAAATCGATTTCCAATATATGGGAAATCGATTTCCACCATAAAAAACCAGAAATCTGCATTTTAAAAAGAAGATTATTGATTCATTATTTTATCAAACACCTTATGATCTTGGATTTAATTGAGCATAAAAATTCCACCAAATTATGAGAAATTAGCACCAATAGAATAAAAATATGTAACTCAAAGAATCAAAACACAAAGATCAACAAGAGATCACATTGTGAATGATGAAGATCAAGCTTAACAATGGTGGATCCAAAAATTTACCTAACCAAATCTGAATTATGCTTCAAACCAGCTCCAAAAATCAATCTTCCAAGCTTTGATTTAGAGAATCAATGAAGAAAAATTGTTTGGATGGAGTTTTAGATCAAAGATTAGTAAACTTCAATGAAAAGCTTACTAACTTTTATGGAAATTGAGCTTTGAGTGATTTTTGATAGATGAAGAGAGTCGAGAGAATTTTTAGCAAGGTGATTTTTCCAATCAAAAGCTTGATGAATAAATAAAATTAGGTCTATATTTATACAGTTTAGGCTTGGTATTATTGGTGGTTTGAAGTTTTGTTTGGAACCAAAATTAGGCTTCGTAATTGATTTTGGAGCCAAAATTAAGATCAACTGATGCACATGTCATCAAATGAAGGTGTATGATGAAATTAAATTATGATTAGGTAGGGAAATTATTTTTGGATGATCAATAATATTCTCAAAAAAATGAAATTGAAACCACATGCTACAAACTTGAAATTTTGCCTTTGTTTTTTCCAATTTTTCCCTAGTAAATCGATTTCCACTGCAAAAACTTGAAATCCTGGCGCAAAAACAGTGAGGGAAATCGATTTCATATATATGGGAAATTGATTTATGCAGGGAAAAATGGAAGAAAGTTATGTTGGTTGGATGCTTTAACTCGATACCTACAAATAACAAATATACAAAAAGAACAAATTATATATATATATATATATATATATATATATATATATATATATATATATATATATATATATATATATATATATATATATATATATATATATATATATATATATATATATATATATATATATATATATATATATATATATATATATATATATATATATATATATATATATATATATATATATATATATATATATATATATATATATATATATATATATATATATATATATATATATATATATATATATATATATATATATATATATATATATATATATATATATATATATATATATATATATATATATATATTGCATTTTGATTAGATGTTAGTGAAATATAAAACACATATATACAAGATACACAATTAAGGTACTTGGTGATCCCTCAAGAACAAACTTAAAGATAGGAGAAAGTAGAAGAGATAACATTCCACATTGTGATCTTGATGCATTGTGATGATATGAAGTTATGAGTGATCTTAGGAGCAAAAATTGGGGGGTATAACATATGCCCTTATTTAAGTGCCTTCTATCCAGAGATACGAAGGTTAAAATCTTCGTCTCGACGCGATTGAAGGTACTTAAATATAAAACAAAACCTATTTTTAGCCCTAAGATGCCATGCAATGCTTATGGTTACGAATGTAAAAGACGAACTCCATAGGAGAAACCAGAAACCACTGGGTAAAAGTAAAATAGTTTAGACCAAATTACGACACTATAGAAACTAAGAAATAAAATTCGACCAGAAAAATAAATCACTGGGGAACAACACGACTTTGCGGATAACCATGAATAGGCAAAGCCATTATCACAATTAAAGGAAAAAAATGCAATGTAAGAAGTTTAAATGAGGAAATCCTTAACAATGCAAGCAGCAAGCCGACAAGGAAGTAATCTTCAAGAAAAGATTACCAACTCGACTGAGGAAAGAAACTTAACTCCATTGGAGGAAAATCAACTATGTTGGGGAAAAGAGGACTCAACACTACTGGGGTAAAGCCTAATGAAGAGGTAATACAAACCCTATTGAGGGTGGAAGCCTAAATTGGAAGTATATGCCACAGGAGGTGAGTACCATCTATCAAATACCTGATAGGATAACGATGGTAGACAACACAAGGACATAAGAATGATTATTAAATATCATATATCTGATAGTCTAACGTTGGTAAACAATAAGAAGTGTGGAAAAAAGCATCATCTATCCATGGCCTGATAGGCTAACAATGGTGAACAACAAAACTATATAAGAGTTAATATAACCTATAAAAGGCCTGATAGGCTAACGGTGATAAACACCAAGAGGTGGAATGAGTACTGTTGTACCCCAAAATTTTCCCTCTCATTTTCTTCAAGACATTCTCCTAGGGTTCTCAAATGCTAAATGGACTCACAACTAGGGTTTTATATTTCTCAAGGAAGATTTGGTTTCCAAGGTCTCAATTGGTTTTCATGTTTCTTCATATGTCCCTAAGGATGCTCATGTCAAATTTTAAGTCTTGCATCACAAGTTTGCTCAATCAATGGCTCAGATGACTGAAAATCAACTATATTGGATAAAAAAGTCAATTGTGCTCAACATACAGTCAAACCTCAATATTTTTTGTCAACATTAATATTTTGAATCCACATTCATCATTTGATCAAGGGTTGATCATGATTCCTCAAGAAAAGTCCTCAAATAATCAAAAGTCAAAAGTTGCTAAATTAGGGTTTCCTTAGGAGAAGTCAACTGAACTTTGACCAAACATAACTTTAACATGCTTCATCAAATTTTCCCCAACCAAAGCTCATTTTTAAGGAAATTAAATTCTTTAAAACTTTGTATCTCTAATCTTAAGTTCAAAAAATGCTTCATTTGAGAGATATGAGTCAATACATTACATGTCATTTAAAAGGTCAACAAAAAGACACTTTTTGTCAAGGCAACTTACATCAAGATAAATCTTCAAAATAAAAAATGATCAACATAGATATTGTATATAACACCTTTATCTTTCCAAAAAGTCCAAGATCACCTTAAAAAGACGAAAATTAAGAGAGTTATGATTAGTGCAAGTTGGGAAAAGTTTGAGCAAATGCATGAAGTTTAAATTGAGCAAACTTGATATTTTGGGCTGTTGGGCCATTTTTTAAGAGTCTAAACATGTTTTGCAGCTTATCATGCACTTCACATCTTACTCATGCATCCCTTGACCTCTTTGTTTTATTTATTTTGATTTTTTATTAATTAAAGTCAAAATTAAATAAAAAAAGGCTTCTACAAGGTCCAAGCCCATATTTTCTTTTCCCTAATTTCCCTTATATATTCTCATCTATTCTCTTCATACAAGCTACGAAAAACTTGCCTCTCAAATACTTGTCAAAACATCAAATTTTTCAAGAACCCTAGAAATGTTGAAACCCTTGTTACAAACCCTTTCACTACAAAACACCCACTCCATTCTCTTCCAGCAAGTCTATAGAGTAAGTGTGGACCGAATTGGATGGTCCAAAACGTATGAAATCTCATTGCATAGTATCTCCGGTTTCATAATGTTCATAATATTGATATCTTGATTTTCTGTTTGATTTAACATATACTGGTGTCACTAATGTGTTCATGAGGTTTGGTAGTGCAGGATAGAACAATCGTGGAGGTCCCATGCAATCAGAATCGTGAATCACCATTTCTTCACCGATTCATGAGTTTTTCTTTATATCTTAAAATCCATGGATTTTTAAGCCACAAAAATCATTCCATTGAACTCGCAGCCCTCGATTTAGGGGGGGGGTAGGAAATTTTGGATCATTGATTCTTTGTATTTTGCAGGTTTAATTGAGGAGGACAACGGGAGAGGACGACCGGAGCTAGGGCCCTGGCGCCTCTCTGGTTCAGGCATCACCCTTATATTATATTTATATTGATTTGATTTATATACCAGATGTGCAGCAACCCAGTGGGTTCGATCCTGGCGCTCGTGATATTTTTTTTACCTATTTTCTCTATTTGCGGATCCAATGTAACAAGCTCTCATGCGCCAACCATGCACCCTCAATTCACAACCATTAGATCTCATCATCATCCAATCCAACGCTTCTGGCTGTCTCCCCATGGTGAATCCTCCTTGGGAGCCTCGCATGATCCAATACATGCATAATGGGCTTGTTGTTTTGGGCCTAACGAATATCTATTCTCACACCCCCTAGTTTGCTTCCATAGCAGGCCCAATATTTTTTATTTTAACCATTTTTAACATAATTAGATTAACTTCTTTTTAATTAAAATTAATTTAGACCTTAGGTTTTTAATTAACTTAATTAATCATTTTTTAATTAAATTAATTTAACTTTTTTTATTTAATTAATTAACTTGGTTTTTTAGGTTTTCACTAATTAACTATTTTCTTTTAATTAAAATTAACTTAGGGTTTTTAGGTTTTTTAATTAATTTATTTTTAATTAATTAAAATTAATTAGGTTTTAGGTTAAACATCAAATTTTTTTCATCCAACAATCATAAAACAATTTCCTCTTTTCTTTTCCACTTCGTGTACTGTATTATTTTCGCATTATATTTCCAATTATGTATCTGCCACTGTGTGTAATAGTTTAATTAAGATTTACTATTTTCCCCCGGTTTTTTTGTTTGTACCCCCTTTCCCGAAACTTTGTAATAGCTTAATACCCTTTAATTTCTGCATTTACTTTCTGCATTTACCGCTTTCCTTATAACCGTTTAGCTTAATAGGTTTGTATGGTAATACATAAAAACAATTGTAGAAAACCCTAATTGCAAGACTAAATAACTGAACATGAATCACTCTTCACACACGCACATCTAGGGTAACCTCACTTGTTGCCTCGGAAAACACTCATGTCCCTCGAACGTGGGGACGCTTTAGCACTGTCCCTCGAATCAAAAGATTGTAGTCCCTCGATGACCCTTCGATACTGCTGTCGGTAAACAATATTAGTCCCTTACGATAAATTGCTAAAGCGCCCCTACGAGTTTCCTTTATGGCTGTATGATGACCCGCGCCCGTCCCTTCACTTTCAACATAGGGATTCCTACTAACTAATAATAGGATACCACTATCTAAAGGAGGAGGAAAATAACACAAAAGACTTTTGAGTAGGTAGATAGTTCTTAATTGCTTGCTCGCGAAAATTTAAAAACATCTTTTTCACAAACACTTTCTCTGAAATATTTTCCAAAGCAAACACTTTGTACACATTCTTTACTGATACAAGAATCATTACAAAGTTGTCGTACTTAGGCATATTTTTCAAAATATTTTCAAAACACACGAACACAAAGCAATTTTCAAAACAAAGTGAGCTAGCGATTAAGAGCCCATAGATAACTACAGATGAAAAGGGTTCTAACACCTTCCCTTTTCATAATCTACCCCCCGAACTCGATAAAATCTCGAAGGTCTTTCCTATTCTTTTCACCATTTCCTTTATTAGATAAAAGAAAAGTCGGTGGCGACTCTTACCAACTGTAACATTTGTGATAAAACGTTAAACAAGTCATTTCTCCCACCGTATTATAGAACTGGAGACTTTGTTGGGGTTGAGAATTCAAAGTGGGGTTACCTTTAGAGTTAGATAATTTTTAAATGCTTTCCTTGTTTGTCTTGTGTGCTTTACATTTTGGGGCTTGCTCGGGTTTATTTCCTTGCAAAGATCCTACACCCGGATCTGGGGGCATTTTAGGTAAGTAGCAATAGATCATGGAAACTATACAGTATGTACCGATATGGTTGCAGTTATGTCTATGTTAGTGCGACACATTGGTTTGTACTGGTGTCCCTCGAGTCAGACGGGGAGACTACCAGGCTGCCGCATGGTGTCATAAGTACTAACTGACCTTTAGAACCTTAACTGACCCAACTTATCCATCAAAAGGTAGTGAGATAGCTGACTTAGGTGCAGTCCGAAGTTGGTTGATACTCGATGCTAGGCTCATTGAGATTCTACTCTCGGGTTTTGTTTGGTGGCAAGTCAGTTGTCGTGCTAGACTAAATTTGTGGGAAAAATCAGTGATATTGAGATCCCTAGAATACGATTACTTCTTTAGGACAGGTTGAGCCAACTAAACTTCAAGACGGTACTTACCTACAAACCCCATGCAAGCCTTAAACTTAAGGTTTTTACATGTTTTGCTTGTCTTTGAATATCTATTTATACATGACATCATAACATTATAACATCATATCATTACTAACCATTTCAAAGATCTAGGGGATTTATCTTTGTTATGTGTTGCAGGGTCATGGCTTCCAGTCATAGGAATACCATCCGGATCAACTTCGTAAGGATACCTTCTAAGCTTGAGGAATTAGTCTCAAAGGTTCCCGACAATTCTCAATTTACCAAGAGACATGGTCATCTACTCAGTTTGGTTACTACTGGCTTCCAAGAAGATACGATGATTTTTCTTTTCCTGTTCTTTGATACGAAGCATAACCGTTTTACCTTCCCGAATTATAAGATTGGTGCCCACAATGGAAGAATTCTCTAAGTTGCTCAAAGTGACTATTCTTGATCAGATACCCTTCACCAGTCTAGAGCAAGTTCTGAAACTTGAAGATGTTGTAGTAGCCTTACATCAGAAATGATTGGACATTATATCTAATTAGGAAACAAGGAATGGAGTCAAGGGTTTTTCTCCTAAATTTATGATAGAGAAGGCTCAGGGGTTTCTAGATGGCATAAATTTTCGTGATTTTGAGGATGTGTTGGCTTTGCTGATTTATGGGTTGGTACTATTCCCTAATCCGGACCAATTCATAGATGTGAATGCCATCAAAATATTTCTCACTCATAATCTGGTACCTACTTTTATCGGAGATGTCCCGCATTCCCTACACACTCCTACTATAAAGAAACTAGGAACTCTTACGTGTGCATACCTCTAATGTCCAGGTGGTTTATTTCGAACCTGCCCCGATAAGTGATAAAGAACAAACAAGGTTTGAGGTGGTCTTAAAGATTGATGTCACTCACTCATGCATATATCTATTGGTGTTCTTGATCTCATGCAGATGTCACTATTATTGATCATTGTGGAGAATTCCCTAATGTACCACTCCTTGGTATAAGAGGGGGAATCACTTACTACCATTCTCTAGCTCTGCGTCAGTTTGGTTATGCTCAAAGGGACGGTCCTCGTGATATGCTCATCTAGGGTATTATGTTCTACTATGAGAACGATCCTCAAAATTGCCATGAAAGGTTTATACGTGCTTATGGCACGGTCAACAAGATTGATAGCAAGACTTTGGGACACAAGAATTCCATTCCTCTAGAGCATTACCTCATATGGGTTCGGTCTCGTACTCAGAATCTTAAAATTCCATATCATGCTATCCTACATGTGATTTTAGAGCCTGTTGTTGAAGGGGGTGTTTCTCATACCATTCTTCATCCTGATATTCCTACCGACTTCAAAGAACTATAGAAGTCCTAGATTCAGCTCAAGGAAGAAAGAGATACCTTCGAAGCTCAGTTCTATGCTAGTGAGAAGAAAGTACTAGAGCTGACAAAATGACTCCACGAAGAACAAAGCCTTAATGCATATGTCATCACAAAGAGGAAGCGTCCATGGGAGATTTGAATTCATATTTTGTTGTTTTATAACTCTTTTTATTTAAAGCAATTATAATTTGAGCTTGTTACTAAAATTACTTTTGTTTCCTTTTGTTTAAACAAATTTAAATCCCCCAACGGTCCTTGAAAATATTGCACTTGCATTTGCACATCATGCATATCATCACATAACAGGTACTCTATAAGCATGTTTTCTCATCGTCTTGTTGTTTATTTCAGTAAAAGATGGCTCTAGAACAGACTGCCAAGGAGCTCGAAGCACAGAATGCCCAATTTTAGGAGACACTATTGAACTTAACTCAGGGGAAGAAAGATATGATGGCACTCATTGCCAAATAGAAGAAGACTCGGAAGCCAGTTGTTATCCTCAATATGGGAAGAAGGTTCAAAGGTCCCTCTAAATCGGTTCAAACTGCTGATATCTCCTCTGATGAAGATGACAACCAAGAGGAAGACGGTAGAAGTGTTAAGGATGAAGGTGGAAGAAATCAAGGTTCTGGGAAAGTTCTTGAGGATGAAGACTATTCTGATGAATAGTATCCTTCTGCGGATGATAGATACAAACAGTTGGAAGATCACCTCAAGGCCATGGAAATCCAGAAAGCGCCTGGATTGGATTTTGAAGAGCTGGGTCTTATTCTGGGGATAGTTATCCCTCACAAGTTCAACGTCCCCGTTTTTGCTAAATATGATGGTGTTTATTTCCCCAAACTTCGTCTAAGGTCCAATGTTCGAAAGATCCAACCCCATACCGCTGATAGAAAGTTATAGGTTCACTTCTTTCAGGAAAGTTTGTTTCGTACCGAACTCGAGTGGCTCTATCAGCTAGAGGGAACCAACAATCGTACTTGGTTTTGTACCCCAATTTTTGCCCCTAAGATTCCTCTATCATCTCATACCATCACAATACAACAAGATCACACACTAGGGTTTAGCTTTTCTCCTTATCTTTAGCTTTGCTCATGGGGAATCACTAAGCACCTTGACTTGTACTTTTATGGTCATCTATGTTTTGTATTGATTAACCTTTTAACTAATAAATATAATAAATGTTTGCCCTAATTGATGATGTTATAGGTGAAAGCACAATGCATTCCATCAATTTAATCTACAGGTTCATGAGTCTATTGCCATGCCTTCTTCAATAAAGCTTCATTGAGATTCAAGCTTCATCATTGAAGATGCTTCGAGGTAGTATCATGACAAAGTCTATTATGAATCATCATGCCTCAAGTTGTCAAAGATAGTTCAAAGATAGTTCAAAGATATAAGAGTTGATTGAAGAAGTTTGACCTAATTGGAAAAAAATTTGATTTCTTGGTCACAAGTGCATATTTCCCTTAATTCTCAATATTTGGAAGTGGTTATGGTTGATATGGTTCCTCATTATCATCCTCAACAACTTATATTTACATGACAAAAGTATTTGTGCAAGGAGGCTTGTCAAAATTGAAAAGGGTTTCCAAGGCATTTTATTCCTCTAGGGGGCTAGGGTTTTGAACTTCTAAAGGATATATATTGCTCATATTTGGTATTTTTGAGTGATTACAAAAACATGTTTCTCCTCAAAGGGTTATCAACAAGTCACTTCAAAAGTTTCAAGAAAATTTTGTGTGGAAGATACATAATGATGAAGAAAGATTACAAGTCCTCTAGATAAGCCATCAAATTCCCTTAGGTGACTTCGAAATATTATAACTTGGTTAATTTTTATCTCCTTAAGCCCATTAATTTTCCATAATTATCTTGAAGATGTGAACTTCAACTCTTCTTTTATGTGCAAAGTTAGAAAATGGATGGAAGATGCCCTAAGGATGCAAAGGATTGTAGGTAATTTTATGAATTTTTGCCAACTTCACCAAGTCATAACTTTCTCATATTTTTGAGATTTTAAGTTATTCAAGTCTCAAAATGTCATTCAAGAGATCTAATTCATTCCATCTATTTTTGTCATGAGCAAATTTCAAATGGAAGGCCATGTTTGGATGCAAGATATTCTAAGTCATTTTTTGAAGAAAAACTTAGAATTTTTCTAAGTACAAAACTCAATCTCTTTTTCTCAACTTTGACTCATCACAATTTTCAGCTCAATTATCCATTTGATTCCATTCATTTCAAATTATAAAGCTTGTGATCTCATATTTATAAATTTTTAAGAATCATGTCCTAAGACTCCTTGAGAAGAGAATGCCACTGATTCAAAAGTGATACCTTGAAACTGAAGTTTCACTTCAAGTCAGAATTTGAAATTCATGTTATGGCTTCTAAACATCAAATTAACACGCTTTTTTGGTCTAAACATCTTTAACCAACTTACCAAAGTGGATTATAACCTTGAAACGCAAGGATTGGATGAATTTTGATGCTAAAAAGGTCACACATTACTCGTGTATCAGGTTCACACGAATTCCCTCCAAATCTCATATGTCGGTACGGTGTGCTAAGCAGGATCATCACCGACAATGGCTCAAATCTGAATAATAAGATAATGATAGAACTTTGTGAAGAATTCAATATTTTTCACCACAATTCATCTCCTTACAGGCCAAAGATGAATGGGGTTGTTGAAGCTGATAATAAGAACATCAAGAAGATCATCCAGAAAATGGTTGTTACTTTTAAAGATTGGCATGAGATGCTCCCTTTTTCTTTGCATGGGTATCAAACATATGTCCTCACCTCAACAAGGGAAACCTCGTTCTCTGTTGTGTATGGCATGGAAGTAGTCTTCCCATTGAGGTTGAGATCCCCTCTTTATGTGTGGTAATGGTAACCGAGTTGTCAGAGGATGAATGGTTCCATAACAGGTTTGACCAGTTGAATTTGATTGAAGAAAAGAGAATGATGACCTTGTGTCATGGTCAGTTATACCATAAGAGAATGAAGAAAGTTTTTGATAAGAAGGTCAAACCTCGTGAATTCAGAGAAGGCGATCTTGTGCTCAGGAAGATCATGTCTTTTAACACTGATTCATGGGTAAGTGGACTCCCAATTTTGAAGGCCCATATGTTGTTAAGAAAGCCTTCTCTGGCGGTATATTAATTCTTGAAACTATGGATGGCGAGGAGTTCCCACGTCCCATGAATACTGACGCAGTCAAGAAATACTTCTTCTAAAGAAATAAAAGAACAACTCGCTAAGTTGAAAACCCGAAATGGCGACTTAGGCAAAAAGGAGCGTCTCGGTAGGCCGAAAACCCAAAAGGGCGGTCCAGGCAAAAATTAGAGACATAAACAGAACGAATTTTCCAGGTAGGTTAAAAACCCGCAAGGGCAATCTAGGAAAAAGGTAGGGATTTCTTGGCAAGTAACTGCATCATACAAGACTTGATCATTGAAGCAATAATATTCTTAGATCCTCACCACTCTTCAAACGAAGTCGCTGCGCAGGAGTTCAAAGTTGTTAGGGAGAATAATGGTCATTGTATTTCAATGTATATTTTCCAATATATATTATCATTTTCCAAACTTTGTAATTATATATGGAGTCTCTCCATTTGCAGACTACCATCCTATTAATAAAGTGTGAGCTTTTATCCAATTCTTTACTATTCTTATTTTATTCAGCTTATAAAGACTTCATTTATTATTGATAGTAATTTTCAAAGCAAACAGATTAAATAACAAAATTATTTTTTGAAAGGAATTTACAAATTAATTCTTGCTTTAGATTTTGTGACTCAAGGAAAACAAAAAAAGTGACCCCAAGAATGGACGAACTCTGAAACTTTAGAAGTATGTGTTCCCCAGGAAGGCTCTCCCAGGTCACTCTTTGTGAAATGAGTACGACTTTCGTGTGCTTCTCAGGTAGTTGAAGATGATACCAATTGATGTTTGGTGCAATGTTGGGTTTGTGAGCCCATTTCCCCCAGTCATGTCTTGGTTCATTTTGATTTTGGGTTGGCATGGTCCGAAGTCTCTATCCCAGATTCCTCAGTAAGGTCTTTGCTCACCTGACGAAAGTCTCTTCCCTCTTTGTATGATGATATGAAATCATTTGCAAAACATCATCCTTTGCAGTGCTAGCATTGTTGTTGTTGTTTGTTTCCCAGGAAACCAGGCAAGGGAAATATCTTTTCTAATAAGTGTTGAAACATTTGTCAACTTTTTGGGTTTTCTCCCACCAAGTGCCGGATTTGATTTAAAATCCCCATAATTTTGATTTCTTAATGTGTTGTTTAACTCCTTAAAATCCCCAAGTGAAGCTGATGTCTCTCTGAAAATTGTTATCCCCTTGAGGTTTCATAATTTCTCCCCTAGAGAATTTGGTGTAATCCTCACTCTCAGTATTGAAGGATGTATTTTGGATCCCTCTCGACGATGTGGTGTTGCCCTACCCAGTGAAATCAGCATTACAAACTCCAGTAGAAGTGCAGACCTTGAAACATTTATTTTTTCTCATTGAAGTCTGTGTGATATTCCCCGGTGAAGCCTGGGGGAGGATGTTATATCCTTGTATCTGTACTGATTTATTATTATGATGTGATTATTTTTGGATTATGTTCCTTCCCAGTAAAGTTAAGCCGCGAAATAGGACTTTGTTTCCTTAGTTTGCGCTTACTTTCTTGTGAACTTTCATCTTGGAGGTGATTTAGCCGAGTATTGACTGTACCCAACTTGGTTTCATCTAGTTATCCCTGGTGTTATATGGTTGTTTTGTCAGCATATACATGATAACATTCATACATTCATGCATATATCATGCATTAGCTGAATTTAGTAAATCATTGCTCATTTGCATATTTTTGTTGACATATTACCCTATTTTACAGAGTTGTGTTATCCTCTCTTCAATAAAGTGTCAACCTTAAGCAGAAAGTGTATATCCTTTCAATTTCCCCCACAGAGTTATCCCTCGTGGAAGAATTTTTCTTTAATTTTCCTTTCAGCTCTTTGTCTGGATAGAACATGTTTCCCTCTTGAGTTTATTTCTCATGAGGTGTTATTTTGGTTGATTGATTCATTCCGGTTTATTTCTGGTTTGAATCTATGATCCCCATCAATATTATTATCTTGATTTCTATAGGTTTTAAGCCCTAACTTGATAATGTGCATTTATTTTGCATGTGAAGATTTTATCTCCTCAACAGGAACGTATTGGCATTTCCCTAGGAAACCATATTTCTTTCCCCAGGGAGCCATATTTCTTTCCTCTGGAAGTCATTATTGCAATTCATTCTCATAACAGCAAGTGGCAGGTCTCTTTATTTGAGAAACTTGTACTTCCCCAATAAGTCTGACAGTTCCCAGAGAAGATTCAGATTTGTTACTCCAATGAATGGTAGCCTTGCCATTATGGAAGGTAGTTCATTATTGATATTTTTTACTCCAATGAATGGTAGCCTTGTCATTATAGAAGGTAGTTATTTGTTGAGATTTGTTACTCCAATGAATGGTAGCCTTATGTAATACGATGGGAGAACTGGCTTTTACTGGTTTTGTGTTTTATCGCAATGTTGCGGTTAGCAAGAGTCACCACCGACTTTTCTTTTATCCAACAAAGGAAAGAGTGAAAAGAACAGGAAAGACCATTCGAGATTTTTTTCTGAGTAAGGGGGTAGGCTATGTAAAGGGAAGGTGTTAGCACCCTTTCCATCCGTAGTTATCTACGGGCTCTTAATTGCTAGCTCACTTTAAAAATTCTTTTTTTTTTGTGTAAGTGTATTTGAGAATATTTTGGAAAAGATGCCTAAGTGCGAAGAACTTTGTAATGTTTCTCGTTTTGGCGAGAACGTATACAAAGTGTTTTGTCTTTGAAAATATTTTAGAGAAGAGTTTGTGTATGTGCAAAATATTGTTTTGTTTGTTTTTATGAGAAAGAAACTAGGAGTTATCTACCTACTCGAAAGATTTGTTCTTTTCCTATTTTCCTTTAGATAGTGTTATCCTACTATTAGTCAGTAGGTAGCCCTATCTTTGGATATTTTGAGAGACTGGCGAGGGTCATCGTACAGTTACGAAAGCAACTCATAAGATACTATAGTAATTACCATAAGGTTTTAAGATCATATACCAAGGTAACATCAAAAGGGTCATCGAGGGACTTATGCTCTTTAAACCAAAGGGTCACCGCTAAAATTTCTTATATTCGAGAGTCCTGACTGTTTTATTCCAAAGGCAATAAGTGGAGATACCTTAGAGGTGCGTCTGTGCGAGTTTGTTGTGGTTCAGTTATGTTTATCTTTGAATGTTAGGTTTTCTAACGTTTGCTTTCAGTCTTTTCATACAAGGCTATTAGCATTCATCTAATAGTTAATTGAATAAGTACAAAAATAAAGTGCGAGAATTTTGAATCTATGCTATTATAAGGCTTCGGGATGGGGGAATTACAAACCAAAACGGGGAAAAGAAATGTAAATGGTCCTAAGTTAAATTATTATAATCCATATGCAATTACATAATATTGGTGAAAAATAATGCGGATAAATAAATGAACGTGCGGAGGAGAAAGAAATGAAAATGAAAGGATGAAGAAAAACCCTAAGAAAAATTTCTAAGTGATAAGAGAAATATTTGTTTTTGTTTTTAATTTTGTTTAGAAAAATAATTAAATTATGAGAACCTAATTCTAATTAGTTAATTAATTAAAAAAGGTGATTAAATGATTGATCAAAATTAATTTAATAAATAAAAACTTAAATCTACTATTTTTTTGTGGTTTTCTGATTTTTTTATGTTCGTAAAAAGAAAAAAAAAGGTTTAAAGAAAATTAAATAAATAAAACAAAAAAACAAAAAAAGAAATGGGTCAGGCACTACAAAAAGTATTTATAAAGTGTGAAATAGAAAATAATTTCCAACCCCGTTAGCAATAGGGCCCAAGCACCTGGATATCCAGTTAGGGACGCTTCTTGGGGTTCATCATGGGGACGCGCCTTTGAGGTTGTGAATTTAGCCTGATGAAATATGGTGGTCAGGAATTGGAGGTGCATTATGCGCACATTTGGTCCCACTCATACATGATCTATAGATTCATATAAACTCAAACAAATGTTAGCATGCCATGAAATATGATTAAAATCAGAGATTCTAAATTTTAAACTTTACCAAAACCGGTGTTATCAAATGGGGGAGTTCTAAGCATCTGATAGACTGATCTTGGGTCTTATAAAAACTCCTGGGGACTTCAAGAGGATGGCTCGAGGCTTGGTTTCAATCGAGAGAGGTTGGAACTTTGAGATATGACTTGCACCAATTCTTTGATTATTTGGAGAGCTTTTGAAGAGCTTTTTTAGAGAGCTTTTGGAGAGCTTTTGCATGTAGAATTTAGTGCCCTTTCTTGCTTTCAATGTATGTATTTATAGAGTTAGGAGAAAATCAAGTATGGCAAGAAACAAAGCTTTCAAGGCCATGAGACAAAAATCCAACATATTGAAAGTTTGCCATATTTGGATGATTCTTGCCATTCTGGATGCTACATGAACCTGGATATCTTTTTGTTGTTATTTTCAATAAATATTTGGCTCCATGATGGGTCAAGTCAAGCCCAAATGCGCTAGCCCATTATTTCTGGTATTTTTATCCAATTTATTTGATTTAATTCATATTTAAATGAATAAAAATTCAAATAAATAAAAATAAAAATTACAATAGTGCATGGTTAGGTTTATAGGTCCTTGGGTATGTCATAAAAAATTTTGAACCCTAAAAGTTAGGTTTATTAACTTAAAAATGCATTTTTGCTCAAAGTTGACTTCATGCATTTCTTGAAAATTTCCCAACTTGTACACATCATAACTTGCTCAATTTTCATCTTTTAAAGTTGATCTCTGGCTTTTTGGAAAGCCCAAGATGTCCCTTTCAATCTCTATGTTGATAATTTTTGCGTTTGAAGATCTCATCTTGATAAAAGTTTCCTTGACAAAAAGTGTCTTTTGTTGACTTTTGAAAATGACCTATAATGTATGAGATCATATCTTCCAAATGAAGCATTTTTTGGACTTGATAACAATATCAAAGTTGTAGAGAATTGAATTTTATTCAAAATGGTCTTTGGTTGGGGAAAATTTGATGAAGCATGTGAATGTTATGCCTGGTCAAAGTTCAGTTGACTTCTCCTAAGGAAACCATAATTTGAAAAATCTTGATATTTGACGATCTGAGGACTTTCCTTGGGGAATCATGATCAACCCTTGATCAAATGATGAATATCACTTCAAAATGTTGATGTTGACCAAAAATATTGACGTTTGACTGTATTTTGACCATAGTTGGCTTTTTGATCAATACAGTTGATTTTCAAGCATATGAGCCATTGACTAAACAAACATGTGATGCAGGGCTTGAAACTTGACACGAGCCTTGTTGAGGACCTATGAAGAAACATTGGAACCACTTGATAGTTTTACAGACCAAATTTCCTTGAGAAACTCCAAACCCTAGTTGTAAGCTTTTGGTCTACGAGGTGTATCTTGACCAGTCAACCCTTGGGTGGCTTGACCTTTTGAAGAGCCTAGAAAGAATGCTTTAAAGAATAATGGGAGGGAAAATTTTGGGGTACAACAACTACCCCTGTTAAATATTCTTAAACCTCAAGAGTTAGATTGGAATGTCTGCCACTCGTGACTTGAAGGTAGAAGATGATTGAACACTTAAGTGCCCAGAAATTTGCACTTGCTTGTGCAAGATGGTAAAATTGTTGGCTGATTGTATCGGGAATAAGCTTATAAGATGCCATTTGGAGAGATGACTGAGAGTCGTCGGAGATGGGATTATAGATGCCATCTAAAGTAAATGTTCACTTTAAACTGGAAGAAGTATCAGAATAAACCTACGGTTGGTTTAATCTGAGCCAGAAAATGCTCCTTTTGTCTTTAACTGGAAGAAGTATCAGAATAAATCATCGGTCGATTTAATCTGAGCCAGAAAAAGGTCTATTGGAAGAAGTATCAGAATAAATCATTGGGTCGATTTAATCTGAGCCAACCACTATCTATGCTTATTTTTATCTGGAAGAAGTATCAGAATAAATCTTTGGTTAATTTAATCTGAGCCATAAAATGTCTTCAACTGGGAGAAGTATCAGAATGAACCTCTGGTTGATTTATTTTGAGCCAGCAACTATATATGACAGTCTTCAACTGAAAGAAGTATCAGAATAAATATTTGGTTGATTTAATCTGAGCCAGAAAAGGTCTTTGTTGTCTTTAACTGGAAGAAGTATCAGAATTAACCTACAGTTGATTTAATCTAAGCCAAAAAAAGTCTACTGGAAGAAGTATCAGAATAAATCATTGGTCAATTTAATCTGAGCCAGAAGATATTTATACTCATTTTATCTAGAAGAAGTATCAGAATAAATCATTAGCCGATTTAATCTGAGCCAGAAAAAGGTCTATTGGAAGAACTATCAGAATAAAACATTAGTCGATTTAATATGAGCCAGAAGATATTTATGTTCATTTTATCTGGAAGAGGTGTCAAAATAAATCATTGTTCGATTTAATCTGAGCCAGAAAAAGGTCAGCTAGAAGCAGTATCCGAATAAATCATTAGTCAATTTAATCTGAGCCAGTGACTATCTACGATCATTTTCAACTAGAAGAAGTATCAAAATAAATATTTGGTTGATTTAATCTGAGCCAAAAGAGGTCTCTGTGTCTTTAACAGAAAGAAGTATCAGAATAAATCATTGGTCGATTTAATCTGAGCCAGAAAAAGGTCTACTGGAAGAAGTATCAAAATAAATCTTTGGTCGTTTTAATCTGAGCCAGCAAATATTTATGCTTGTTTTTATCTAGAAGAAGTATCAGAATAAATATTTGGTTGATTTAACTTGAGCCAGAAAATGTCTTCAACTGAAAGAAGTATCAGAATAGATCTACACCTGATCTAAGCTAAGCTAGAAGAATTTCCACTGGAAGAAGTATCCGAATAAATCATTGGTCGATTTAATCCGAGCCACCGACTATCTACGACTGTCTTAAACTGGAAGAAGTATCAGAATAAATCTTTGGTTAATTTAATCTGAGCCAGAAGAGGTCTCTGTATCTTTAACTGGAAGAAGTATCAGAATAAATCATTGGTCGATTTAATCTTAGCAAGAAAAAGGTCTACTAGAAGAAGTATCAGAGTAAATCTTGGTCAATTTAATATGAGCCAACAAATATTTATGCTTGTTTTATCTGGAAGAAGTATCAGAATAAATATTTGGTTGATTTAATCTGATCCAGAAAATGTCTTCAACTAGAAGAAGTATCAGCATAGATCTACACCTGATCTAAGCCGAGTCAGAAGAATGTCCAAAGGAAGGAGTATCAGAATAAATCATTGGTCGATTTAATCCGAGCCAGTGACTATCTACGACAGTCTTCAACTGGAAAAAGTATCAGAATAAATCTTTGGTTAATTTAATCTGAGCCAAAAGAGGTCTATGTGTCTTTAACTAGAATAAGTATCAGAATAAATCATTGGTCGATTTAAACAGAGCCAGAAAAAGGTCTATTAGAAGAAGTATCAGAGTAAATATTGGTCAATTTAATTTGAGCTAGCAGATATTTATGTTTGTTTTTATCTAGAAGAAGTATCAGAATAAATATTTGGTTGATTTAATCTGAGCCAGAAAATGTCTTCAACTGGAAGAAGTATCAGAATAGATCTACACCTGATCTAAGCTGAGCCAGAAGAATGTCCACTGGAAGAAGTATCAGAATAAATCATTGGTCAATTTAATCTGAGCCAGTGACTATCTACAACTGTCTTCAACTGGAATAAGTATCAGAATAAACATTTGGTTAATTTAATCTAAGCAAGAAGAGGTCTTTGTGTCTTTAACTGGAAGAATTATTAGAATAACTCATTGGTCGATTTAATATGAGCAAGAAAAAGGTCTATTGGAAGAAGTAACAGAGTAAATCTGGGTCAATTTAATCTGAGCCAGTAGATATTTATGCTCGACTTCGACTGGAAGAAGTATCAGAATAAATATTTGATTGATTTAATCTGATCCAGAAGAGGTCTCTTTGTCTTTAACTAGAAGAAGTATCACAATAAATATTTGTTCGATTTAATCTGAGCCAGAAAAAGGTCCAATGTAAGAAGTATCAGAATAAATCATTGGTCGATTTAATCTGAGCCAGAAGATGTTGTCTTTGAGAAGATGGTATGGTCATACCAGTAGTTGATGATGTTGGTCTGTTGATTGATCTTTTCCTGAAACGGTAAAGAGTTAGTTGTATGCAGTATCATGATGTATGAAATGCACTGCGGAACAATGTTTTCAGAATAAATGAAATTGTGTTGCATGTGCTTTGTATGCATATGCTATGACGTTTGTAAATGATGTATGACTATAATATGTGAGCGCAACTGTTGCTTTTTTGTAGTGTCATTGAATTGGGGAAAATAAATCCCTGACTTCTTGTTGGAGATGAATAATGTAATTCCTCACTATTTGTTGAAGTTAAATTCTCCGGGGATTCCCATTTTCTGTCCGAGGGTATTCCACTGGAGATTTTGATTTATGCTTGAGGATATAAGCTTTTTAGGAGAGTTGATAACCTGTCATGATTTCTGAAACAGATTGATTACATGTACTCTGACTGGGGATGGAAGAACGAATAATACTGTGTTACGAGTAGATACTCTTATAGAGGTGGTTATCTTGATTAATCCTGCTAGAGAGAAGAGTTCTCTTGGAAGATTTTACCAATTTGGGGAAATAAACTCCATTGGGGGTTGAACTTCCGTAGCTAGAGAAAAAAACTCTACTAGGGATGAGGCTTTATAAATCACTTGAGATTTTTTGAAACTCTGTTGGGGAACATTGATTTCTTCTCTCTGAGGGAACTTAGCTGGAGAGTGTTTACTCCTGCTTGGGGAAGAAGAGGTCAGAAGTTTGGTTGTTTTTTACTCTACTGGGGAGTTATAATTCCTTGTATACCCTGATTGGGGATAACATCGATGGATAAATTACTGGCTCGTCTGAGGAGGATAGAGTTGACTGATATTTGATCCAATTTTAGATTCAAATAGAAATTCTCTGGGAATAGTGATGACTTCACTAGGGAAGGGAAGTTTTGTCGGTGACTCATTGTCATCTGAGTAATATACTCAAGCTGGGGAGATTGGTCCTCACTGGAGAGATAAGTCTTGTTGGGGAAATAAACCCTATTGATGGAGGTATATCCTGCCGAGGGAAGCTCTTTGTCGAGGAGAATGTGCTCTGCTGGAGAGAAGTAATTAGCATGGGCTTTTACAGTTTTGAAAACTCAGCTAGAATTCCCATAGATTGTAATGTTTGGGATCATGTAGATAGGTAATATTACTTGGAGGAATCCTGCACTCCTTTATCTGCTATAGTGATCTGTTGGGAAGATTGCGGGGAATGTATGAATTTGCGAAGATTACCATGTAGGGATAATCTCATGGAAGTTGCTCTATGGGGATTCATGGAGACTTGATCACACCTCAACTTCTAGAGCCTTTGGTGAATGATGATCATGGAGATAAGTCTTCTACTGATAAACAAGTGACGAGATAAAGGGATACAGTCGTACTCTTTAATCCCTAACTTTTGCCTGGACTGTCCTTTCAGATTTTCAGTCCATCGAGATACCCTTTTTTTCCCAAGCCGCCTTTTTAGGTTTTCGACTTGTCGGGTGTACAATTTTATTTATATATCCATACTTTTTTCCCGAACTCTTTTGGTTCGCCGGGTTGCCCTTATTTTGCCTAGGCCAGTCAACCTAGCGAGTCTTTTTTTTTTCATGCGTAGTATTTTCCGACTATGTCCGCGTTCACAGGGTGCAGAGAATTGTCATTATTCATAGTAGTAAGTGTTGCAACACTGCTAGAATATGTTTTCTTGATTGTATGTGGCCCTTTGTTGGAACTCATGTTCAATGCCCCAAGTGATTTAGATGGAGGTCTGCCCCTGGCTATTTGGCACTTTTTGAGAAATTCCTTGAATCTTGAATCGACCGCCCCTAGATCAATTGGACACTATGCCATGCCCCTTGATTATGAAAGGTCTGTTATTGGAAATTTATTTCCATATGAGGTGATTATGTTCATTGAGAGGATTTTTGTTCATTAAATATCTGTTGTGTGAATTTCTCTGTTGTCGAACAATTAGTCATATGCAAACAATGGAATTTTTAAAAATGCAAAGCTTATGTCTGTCTTGAAGTTTTGAAAATTCATTTTTAGTAAACAAACATAATTTTGTAAGAATATGAATTCAACTCAGGATTTATAGTAAACCTCACAGGAGTCAGGATACCTTTTTATAACGGTATGATTTCGAACTAACCCATGCTTCAGCTAGGACTTTTGAGGGTAGTAGCGTGGCCAAATTCACGGTTCAAGAAACAAAGGATAAAGGCTCAAACTTTATTTGTACCCAACTAGTTCTTTGTGGTGTTCTTCAGTGCTATACTCAGTTAATTATGCGTTTAGATCCCAATTGAGTCTGGAATCCTTGCCCTGATATTTTGGTGATGGTTCGGATACTGAAAGTTTATTTGAGAAGGCAGTCATCATTTTTTTGTAATATTTTTTGTTGAGGATTCATAGCGATCTCTTTTTTTATTTTATTATCCCTATCTTTTTCCTGAACTATTTCTTTTGTGATTGCAGTGAGTGGGATGCCCCATTTTTTCTTAAGTCTCCTTTGTAAGTTTTGACTTAGCCGACTTTTCTTTTGAGAGATAATGACTGTCTGACTTTTTTTATTAATTTCGGGGAACCATCACCAGTTTTTTGATTTGGAAGAGCATCTTTGACACTATTGGTCGTGTATGCAGGAAAAGCTTGTGATTGAATGCACAATTGAATTAACTGAGAAACTACCCTGCTCCAGGTTATGATTAAGGGTTTTAATTTGTGTGAAAAGAAAAACTCCTACTTCTTAGACTCAAAGGGGTTGACTTGGGATTCTCTTTTTTATAACTCCACTATTTATGGTTTGAAATAACGCCTGTACATCATCAGCAAGGTCTGTTTAAAAGCATATTGTAGAGATTATGGTATCATTTTCATCATCCTCCCTCTAAAGGCTTATAGTTTTTTAATCGAGAGTTGAATGCCATAAAATTAAAAACATAGTAGTGTGAAAACGAATGGATTATTTCAAGACAAACATATGCAATGCATTAATAGAATATCAAAGTTTGACATAAAATAAGTGTTCGAACAATCAAAAGAAAATAACAATTTGAAAATTCTAATGAACAAAAAGCCTTTTCGTCTGAACTTGTCACTTCAGATGGTGTGAATTTGAGAGATGGTAGAAGAATTCAGTCTGATCATCTTGTCTGAACTCCAGCACCCCTTTGTCGATCAAGTCCTGAATCTTAGTTTTAAATTTCCAACAACTATTAGTGTCATGCCCCAGACTATTAGAATGATAAGTGCATCTCACATTAGGGTTGTACCAAGGAAATATGGTGTTGGGATTCTGAGGAGGATCCTTCAATTTTATCAACTCCATCTTCAACATGTGTTGTAATAGTTGAGCCAAGGACATGTTTATTTTGGTGAATTGACTTTTGGATGCATCTAGGTTATGCTGATTTCCTTGTCGTTGTTGTTGCATCGGTGCTGGATTAGAAACCCGCACTACCCCCACAAGTTGGTTGAGATTGCTCTTATTGCGACCCTTTTGGTCGTCCATAATATTTGACTTTTTCTTTCCATTGTATGGTCTCTTCTGATTACTTGAAGATGCAGTCCCCTAGATTTCACTTCTCCTGAGTTTATTTTCAACATGTTCCCGTATGAACATGTCATCCAATTCCATGTCTGCAAAGAGAGGTTGATCATTGATTAGGCCCCAAATTCTAGCAGTTTTCCCCAGACAATCGTATCTATCTTGATGAAGCTTGCTGATGAGAATCCTCAACTCTTCTTTTCCCCGAGCTAAATTTTGGATAAGAGCCATCTGACTACTCATCTGTATTCTCATCATTTCCATCTCAACTTGCAGTTGTTCCAACTGGTCATCCTTGTTGTCTTCATGATTTTTCTTGGTCATGTTCCTAGCGAGGATTGTTTTCAATTCTTCTTTCCCCTTAGATAGATTAGAACAGTTCCTTGAAATTAGCATCTTGAGTTTGAAGATATATGTCATTTTGTCCGAGAGCCATCTTCCTACTACAGAAATAAACAGTGAGAAAATAAGAAACTTGTCTCAAGAATACCTGTTATGTAATGACATGCATGCAATGTTTTCAAGTATCTCATGGGGGTAAACACAAGAAGATGTTTGAATCCGACTGCAGCTTTGATTGAAGAACTTCGTATCGTTGAATGTCCTTCTACGAGAATCAAGTTCACCATCTCGAGTGGGCCATAGCCTCATACTCAAGTTATCGTGCTTTGATCTTTTTACGACATTGGCTAGAGGAAAATAAATCCCCTTGCCCCTTGCTAGACGTCGGGTTCATCATAACCTGCATCACAAGCCCTTGAGATCCTTGAAATGGTTGAGTAAATGATATGACATGATCTTATGATGTGTATGCTATGCCCCAAGCAAAAGTGTAAGGTGATGAAGACAAGTGAGTCTTGCAATAAGTCCAGGTGATTAGATAATGACTACAAACAAGTCCTGCAAGGAACTCACATCGTTAGATATTGAGTACAAACAAAACCCTACAAGGAGTTCAAGTTGTTAGATAGTGAAAGCAAACAAGCCACACAAGTAGCCTTAGGTTCAGGCTTGCATGGAATTTGTAGGTAAGTACCCTCTTGAAGTTTAGTTGGCTCAACTTGTCCTAGTAATAGTAATCGGGTTCTAAGGAGTCTCATATCATTGACCTTTCTTTCAGGCATTGTTTCAGCTCAAGCATCAAAATATTGCAGCTGAAATATCCCGAAAGTCCAATTTCAATGAGTGTAGCATCGAGTATCAAGCAATCTTCAGTCGGAACTAAAGTCGGATATATCACTACTTTCTAATGGATAGGATGAGTCAATTAAAGGTTCTAAAGGTCATTTAGCGCTTAATGACACTATGAGGAAGCCTAATGTTATCCTTGACTGACTCAAGGAACATTAGTACAAGCTAGTGTATCACACTAACGTAGCCATCACTTCTTCCATATCGGTCTACACCGTACAACCTTCATGATTTATTTCTACTTACCTAAAAAGGTGCCCCAGATCCGGGTATAGGATCTTTAATAATAACCCCAGCAAACCCTTTATATATAAAGCAGACAAAGCAAACAAGGAAAGCAATTTAAAATGATCTAACTCTAAGGTAACCCCATTTCTATAAGTCCCCAGCAGAGTCTCCAGTTCTGTAATACGGTGGCATAACTGACTTTTACTGGTTTTGCATTTGTATTCGCAAATTTTGCGGTAAGCAAGAGTCGCCAATTACTTTTCTTTTATCCAACAAAGGAAAGGGCGAAAAGAACAGAAAAAGACCTTTCGAGATTATTTTTGAGTAAGGGGGTAGATTATGGAAAGGGAAGTTGTTAACACCCTTTTCATCCATAGTGATCTACGGGCTGTTAGATGCTAGCTCATTTGAAAATACCTTGTGTTTATGTGTTTGAAAAAAGTATTTTGATAAGACGCCTTGGCACGATGAACTTTGTAATGCTTCTCGTATTGTTGAGAACGTATACAAAGTGTCTTTGAAAATATTTTTGGAGAGGAGTGTACGTGTGAAAAATGTTTTGTTTTGAGCAAGCATCTAAGAACTATCTACCTACTCGAAAAGGTTTTTTCTTTTCCTCTTTTTCTTTAGACAATGTTATCCTACTATTAGTGAGTAGGTAGCCCTATCGTCAGATGTTTGAGGGACAATCGAGGGTCATCATACAGTCACAAAGACAACTTAGCAAGATACTTTAGTAACACCCCTAAGGTTTTAAGATCATGTACCGAGGCAACATCGAAAGGGTCACTTTATGATCTTTGAGCCGGAGGGTTGCCACTAAAATCCCTCACGTTCGAGAGTTGTAACTGTTTTATTCTGAAGGCAACCGAAGTGAGAGTACCCTAGAGGTGCGCATGTGCGAGTGTGTTGTATTCATTTATTTATCTTTGATGTTAGGTTTGCTAAAATTTTCTTTTAGTTCTTGTTATACAATCCTATTAGGCACACATCTGACAATTCAATATCAGTGCAAGAAATTAAACCTAACTATTACATGGCTTTGGGGAGGGGGAAATTACAAGTCCAAAATTGGGGATAAAGACAGTAAATTAAAATGGGGTGGGGGTGCACGTCTGTAATTTATTTAGGCCCAGATAGACTAAGCCCAACGCCCAACATGATCAGGTGCGTATCACTCTTGAGGCTGCAGGGTGGAAACGCAAGCTAGGATAACTAGATCTTCTTGTATCAACATCTGATGGCCCAAATGTTAGGTATATGATATGTGTATAAACCTGCATGCCACTGGATCTGCAAAGAAAATATAAGAAAATGGAAAACTCAAGACCTGGGATCGAACCCAGGCCTTCAAGGATAACACGCGCCTTCTTCACCACTAGACCAATTACTCATTCATTAATATATATATATATATATATATATATATATATATATATATATATATATATATATATATATATATATATATATATATATATATATATATATATATATATATATATATATATATATATATATATATATATATATATATATATATATATATATATATATTAAAATCAGTCAGAAATATGAAAAAATAAAATGCATGCGCTGCTTATTCAAACAAGCCAATAAGAAGATGGCACGATGGTCGCTGGAGTCAACCCCCCCGGAGTCAACATTCCGATTGTCTTCTCCGGTAGGTTCCAAACCCTAACCTACAAAATAAGAAAAATCAATGGATTAAAATACCCCTACCCCCCTTAAAATGATGCACTGAGCCCGAATCTTGGCTAAAAGTTGCTGGGTTTTGCGTTTCAAAGCAAAATAACATATCAGAGTTAAACATGACATCTCATGATTTTGGCTCTAAACCTTGCATGTTCCACGTCCAACCTGTCTTAAATATGATCATGAACACACATGTAAACATTAAACTAGAAAATAATGCAAATTAAATGATATTGGATTAAAAAAAACAAATGGTGTATTTGTGTTGGGCAGTTTAGGCATGCTTCAGACTAGTGCAAGGACTGGAAATCAGTCTTAGAAACCTCAGGAGTGCAAATGTGGCACGAGTTTGGATGGAGGAGGGCTGGAACCTTGGTTTTGAATTTGATAACTTTGATATATATCTATTTTTGGAATTTTGGAACACTCTCTCTAGGCTGCTTCAGCGCGTCCTTTGCTTATGCTTTTGTTTTATATTTATAGAGGGATGGAATGATGAGTAAACATGGCAAGAATTCACACATTAAGGCCCCATTTCAAAGCAATATCAAACATATCAAAATGTTTCCAAAATTGTGAAAAACTTGCCCTTTTTGGGATGCAATGAACCTGGCCTCTTTTGCACGAAATCTTAGGCCCAATGTTGATTCAAAACATCAGCCCATGTGTCCAAATCATTTATCTATTATTTGATGCATTTTATTTTGTATTTATTTGAATAAAAACAAAAGAAAATATGAATAAAATATAGGAAAATTAAAAGCAAGGTGAGAGTGAATTTAGGAGTCCTTGAGTAAGTCATAAGCATATTTGAATCTCAAAATATAGGTCCATCAGCTTAAAAATGCATTTTTGCTCAAAGTTGACCTTTTGCATTTTCACCAATTTTCCCAATTTTCACTGGTCATAACTTGCTCAATTTGTATCTTTTGGAGATGATATTGGACTTTTTAGAAATCTCAAGATGTCCTCTAAAATCTCCATGTTTAGCATATTTACATTTGGAGAATATATCTTTATGTAACTTGCCATGACAAAAAATGCCTTTTTGTTTACTTTCAAAAAGACTTGTAATCAATTGGCTCATATCTTTCGAATGATGCATTTTTTGAACTTGAGAACAAAAGAAAGTTTGTAGGGAATTTATTTTTATTCACAATGAGCTTTGGTTGGGGCAAAATTGATGAAGCATTTGAAAGTTATGCCTGGTCAAAGTTCAGTTGACTTTCTCTAGGAAACCCTAATTTAGCATGTTTTGATTCTTGATGATTTGAGAGAATTCCTTGAGGAATAATGATCAACATTGATCAAATGATGGATATCACTTCAAAATATTTATGTTGACCAAAAATCTTAAAGTTTGACTGTATATTGACCACAATTGACTTTTGACCTAATACAATTGATTTCCAGTCATCTGAGCAATTGACTGGGAAAATTTGTAATGCAATGCATGAAAGTTGGTATCGATATTCTTGAGGAAATATTAGGGACCATGGAAATCACTTTAGGCCTTTGAAACCCAAAATTATTTATGAAAAATGAAACCCTAGTTGGAAGCCCATTGCTTAGGAGGAGAATCTGTCTGGTCAATTCTTGGTCAACCTTGAGCATTTGAGGACCTCTAGGAGTGTGTTTTGAATAAAATGAGAGGGAAAATTTTCTGGTACAACACCTACCACAACCTAGGGGTATATAACATGAGTATAGGTTTGTGTATTTATCACGACCTAGAGGATAAATAACATAAACCTAATAATTCATTACCGCTTAGAGACTGACACAATTAACTATGGATTTTCGCATACCTACCATAACCTAGAAGATAGATAATACGAGGATAGGCTTGTATATTTATCACAACCTATAGGATAAATAACATAAACCTGATAATTCTCATACCTACCACAACCTCGAGGATATATAATACGAGGATAAATGTGTGCATTTATCACGACCTAGACAATAAATGACATGAGGATATGCTTATGTATTTATCACAACCTAGAGGATAAATAACATAACCCTAATAATTCGCATACCTACCACGACCTAGATGATATATAATACGAGGATAAATTTGTGCATTTATCACGACCTATAGGATAAATGACACAAGGATAGGCTTATGTATTTATCACGACCTTGAGGATAAATAACATAACCCTGATAATTCGCATACCTACCACGACTTAGAGGATGGATAATACGAGGAAAATTTGTGCATTTATCACGACCTGGTGGATAAATGATACGAGGATAGGCTTATGTGTTTATCACGACCTAGAGGATAAATAATACAAACCTGATAATTCATTATCGCTTAGAGACTGACACAATGAACTATAGATTTTCGCATACCTACCACAACCTAGAGGATATATATTTGAAAAGTCTTTTGATAATCAAATAATTAAAACAAAGATAAGATCAAAGTTTATCGGTTGTGTCTGTTCTCAACCAAAGCTTGATAATATAATAACCAAATGAAGTCGGATGTTTGAAAGGTTTGAATTTGAAAAGTTTTGAATTTGATAATTGAAAGTATAATGCATGGAGGTTGATGATGACTAGGCCTTGGATATGAATTGAAGGTAAGTTTCCTAGTGAAATTTTGATAGTGGTACCTTTGATGGTTGTGTCTATTCTCAACCAAGGTGGCTATAGTACGAAGAATGGATAATGCTGAGCTTGGATTTGAAATTAAGTGCGTCTTAGCTGGTAAGCATGCCATGAGATTTTCCATAGTTTTCATGGGCATATATGATTAAATGTAAAGTATGTATGTGTTGTACCCCAAAATTTTCCCTCTATTTTCTCAATACATTTCTCACCAAAGATCTCAAATTCTCAAGGGTTCTCAAGAGTTTGATCAGACAAGCACACCTCCCAAGCACTGAGCCTCCAAATTAGGGTTTTGATTGAGAATGACTGATCATTGACTTTTTACCTAATACATGACCCAATGACTTGAAGCATAATCTCAAGGGTTAAAACACAAGATGTTGACCTAATTTCATGGCTCAAATCATTTCTCAGGATCAAAGGTTTGGTAGTTGAAATTTAGATCAACTGACGAAAAGTCAACCGATACACAAAAAGTCAAAGTTTGACTTTTTTTGGTCAACACTAAATTTCAAAGATCAAAATTTATCAAGAATTTAAAAAATATCAAACTTGATCATCAAGAATCAAGAAAATCAAGAAAGTCAAAAAAGTCAACAAAAATTCAATGTTTCCAATACTTAGAAATTTTCTAAGTGTTCTTACACTAGATAATTTCATTATTTGATGACATTTTTTCACCCAGATGAAATATGATTCAAAGAAAACTTTCAACATGAAAGTTGTAGATCTTGATGAATTCTACAACTTGGCATTAGAGGGTTGATGTCCAAAAAATGCTTAGATTTGAAGATATAAGTCCATGAAGTCGTGACATTTTTTTATCTAACACTTAGAGAAATTTTCAACAGGTTTGGTCAGGTTTTTGTCCCAACTTCTTGACCAATTTTTATCAAGTTCCAGTTTAATTTATCCAAAGTGGTCAACATGAAAGTTGTAGACAATGTTTCAAGCTTTCCAAAACATCCAAGAGCATGAATTTATTATACTTGAGCTAGGAGATTCAAAGGCATGAAGTTGGGCATCCATTCTTGAATTACAAGCAATTTTGGTGAAGAACACATATAAAAAAGATCAATAAAAGGAGTGGCACATTAGGAGATTCTCCGCAGCGATCAATAAAAGAGATGTCTTCTTGAAAGCGAGAACACCAATAGATATCAGAGTGAGAAAGAGACATTAACCTTTGATTCCACCTTAATCCTAACTCATTCTTCATTACTGATCGAGGACGTGCAAAATAAAGCACATATTAAGTAAAGGCATACAACACATAAGAGTTCCTCGTTTCTTCATAGTATGGGTGTGGAGTGAATGCAGAATATCCCCGAACAATGTAGGTGCTGGATCGTGAGTAAGGAAAATGTTGATGGCATTTACGTCTATAGGTTCGTCTGAATTAGGGAACAAAACCAACCCATAGATCAAGAGATCCAAGATATCTTCAAAAGAATGGTAACTCATGGCGTCTAGGAATACCTGAGCTTTCTCCATCAGAAACTTTGCAAGAAGACCTTTAACCCCACTTCTTCTTTCCCAACTGGATTCAATGTCAGATGGCTTCAAATGCAAGGCTATGGCAACATTTTCAGAAGTTGGATCTTGTTCTAAACCGGTGAAAGGTATCTACTCCAATATAGGCAAACCAAGTAGCTTAGAGAATTATTCCAACATGGGCACCAACTGATAGTCTGGAAATGTGAAGCAATGGTGCTTAGGATCAAAGAACTGGAATAGGACGCTCATTAAACCTTCATCAAGACTGGTAGTAACCAAACTGAGCAAGTGACCATATCTTTTGTTAAATGGTGAGCTTTCTGGAACTCTTAAGACCAGCTCCTTAAGTTTGGGAGGAATTTCTACGAAGTTGATCCGAATGGTTTTTCTGCGAGCGGAATCCATAACCTACAAAACAGAGAAGAGATAAATACCCAAGTCCTTTAAATGGTTAGTGCAAATGATATGTTATGATGTTCATGATTTTATGATTATGCTTTAAAACAAAGATAGCAAACACAAGAAAGTGACACAAAGACCTTAGGTTTAAAGGCTTGCATGAAGTTTTAAAGGTAAGTACCCTCTTGATGTTTCAGTTGGATTAACTTGTCCTAGTAATAGTAACTAGGTTCTAAGGAGTGTCATATCATTGACCTTTCTCTCAGGTATTGTTTCAGCTCAAGCATCGAAATATTGCAGCCGAAATATCCCGAAAGTCCAATCTCAATGAGTGCGGCATCGAGTATCAACCAATCTTCGGTCAGAACCAAAGCTGGCTATCTCACTACTTTCTAATGGCTAGGATGAGTCAATAAAAGGTTCTAAAGGTCAATTAGCGCTTAATGATACTGTGAGGAAGCCTAATGTTATCCTTGACTGACTCAGGGAACATTAGTCCAAGCCAGAGTATCATGCTAACGTAGCCATCACTTCGTCCATATCGGTCTACACCGTACAACCTCCATGATTTATTTCTACTTACATAAAAAGGTTCCCCAGATCCGGGTATAGGATCTTTAACAATAACCTCAACAAAACCTTTAAAGATAAAGAAGACAAAGCAAACAAGTAAAGCAATTCAAAATTATCTAACTCTAAGAGTCTCCACCGACTTTTATTTTATCCAACAAAGGAATGGGTGAAAATAACAAGAAAGACCTTTTGAGATTTTTTTCTGAGTAAGGGGGGTAGGTTATGGAAAGGGAAGGTGTTAGAACCCCTTCCATCTGTAGTTATCTACGGGCTCTTAGTTGCTAGCTCACTTTAAAAATTCTTTTTCTTGTGTAAGTGTATTTGAAAATATTTTGAAAAAGATGCCTAAGTGCGGCGAACTTTGTAATGTTTCTCGTTTCAAAGAGAATGTATACAAAGTGTTTTGTCTTTGAAAATATTTTAGAGAAGAGTTTGTGTATGTGCGAAAAATTGTTTTGTTTGTTTTTATGAGCAAGAAACTAGGAGCTATCTACCTACTCGAAATATTTGTTCTTTTCCTATTTTCCTTTAGATATTATTATCCTACTATTAGTCAATAGGTATCCCTATCGTTGGATATTTTAAGGGACAAGCGAGGGTCATTGTACAGTCACGAAAGAAACTCATAAGATACTTTAATAATTACCCTAAGGTTTTAAGATCATATACCAAGGCAACATCGAAAGGGTCATTGAGGGACTTATGATCTTTAAACCAAAGGGTCGCCACTAAAATTTCTTACGTTCGAGAGTCGTGACTGTTTTATTCTGAAGGCAACAAGTGGAGGTACCTTAGAGGTGCGCGTGTGCGTGTGCGAGTGTGTTGTGTTTCAGTTATGTTTATCTTTGAATGTTAGATTTTCTAAATTTTTCTTTTAGTCTTTTCATACAAGCCTATTAGCATTCATCTAACAGTTAATTGAATAAGTACATAAAATAAAGTGCGGGAATTTTGAATCTACGCTATTACAAGGCTTCAGGATGGGGGAATTACAAACCAAAACGGGGAAAACAAATGTAAAGGGTCTTAAGTTAAACTATTACAATCCATATGCAATTACATAATATTGGTGAAAAATAATGCGGACAAATAAATGAACGCACGAAGGAGAAAGAAATAAAGATGAAAGGATGAATTAAAACCCTAAGAAAAATTTCTAAGTGATAAGAGAAATATTTGTTTTTGTTTTTAATTTTTGTTTAGAAAAATAATTAAATTATGAGAACCTAATTCTAATTAGTTAATTAATTAAAAAAAGGTGATTAAATGATTGATCAAAATTAATTTAATTAATAAAAACTTACCAGGCCCATTAATAAAATCTAGTATTTTTTGTGATTTTGTGATTTTGTGATTTTTTATGTTTCTAAAAAGAAAAAAAAGGTTTAAAGAAAATTAAATAAATAAACAACGAAAAAATAAATGGGCCAGGCACTGCAAAAAGTAGTTAGAGGGTGTGAAATAGCAAAAAAATTACCAGGCCCATTAGCAATAGGGCCTAGGTGCTTGGAGATCCAATGAGGGACGCTTCTTGGGTTTTGTTGTACCCCAAAATTTTCCCTCTCATTATATCAAGATTTTCCTTACAAGACTCTTTGGACTCAAGACCAGATTAAGGTTTGCTCAGGTCAAGACATCTCCTTGCACTGATGACTTGAAATTAGGGTTTGAGTTTGCATAAGGATTTTTGGACTTCCAATGCTTCATGTGACTTTCATACTTCATATTGGACTCCTAAGATTGCTCACACCAAGTTTCAAGCCTTGAATCAAATTTTTGCCCAGTCAATTGGACAATTGACCTAGAAATCAACTATATTGGGAAAAAGTCAATTGTGGCCAATTTATAGTCAAACCTCATAATTTTTGATCCACATCAACATTATAGTCTCATATGAACCATTTGATCAAGTTTGGACAACAACTCCTCAAGAAATTTGAACAGATCTTCAAAAGGGCAAAATGGTCATTTTTAGGGTTTTGACTGTAGAAGGGAAATTTCTGTTTTTTCACCTAGACAATGGCAAATTGGGTTCAAGCATGGTTTCAAGGACTCAATGGCATCATCTTGCCCTAATCACAAGGTTCAAAAGATCTCAAATGCATTGGATTGACAGATGAATTTTCCAATCAACTGATCAAAAATCAATTGTACACTAAAAAGTCAAACTTTGACTTTTTGGTCAAAATCAAGTGCCAAGGGTCATTTTTCATCAAGATGTGTCAAAACATGAAACTTGTTCACCAAGAAACCTAATTTGGGAAATTAGGGTTTAAAATGAAAAAATTTCATAACTTAGAAATTTTCTAAGTTATGAAAATTTCTTATTTTTCCCAACTTTGCCCAACTTTTTCACCATGATGCAATTGGATTCAAAGAAAACTTCCAACATGAAAGTTGTAGTCCTCTACAAAATATACAACTTTTATTCACAAAGTTTTCCAAAAAGATGCTTGGATCTCAAGTTATGATTTTGTGAATAAGGGTCCATGAAACTTTTAACTTAGTGAAATTTTGGCCTAGTTTAGGCTGGATTTTGACCTATCTTCATGACAACTTTTCACATAGTTCCAATTGGAATATAAAAATTCATTTCAAATATGGATTGTATAGAATGTTACAAGCATTCCAAAATGTCCCAGAACTCTCCAAGATAATTTATGGTTAGGGAGAATCGAAGAAAATAAAATGGCCATTTCTCACTTTTGTCCATGGCATTTCTCACATTGGCACAAGTTGCAAATCAGTTTGGATCATGCTTGTACTTGTTTTACAGGTATTAATCCTTTCCACACTCCTTAATTAAATGCAAATACATTGGACAAAGGCATTGTTCTGAGTTATGGAGCATTGTACAAGGAATTATTCCAAAAAATGGCATAAAGGTTGCAATACCATTTCCATAAAGCATACTTTTTGCAATTTGGTTTATCTTGAGCCATGGACCTGACCTCTTTGTGCAAACAAACTCCACAAATATCAGGAAAAGTTCACCAACTATGTGAAGGCCTTGAGCTAGCCTGTACAGGCTTTGGCTTTGTCAACTCACCTTTTGCTTCAAAAATAAGAAAGCTTGCAAAAAGTCCATAACTTGGGCATCTGTTAAAACCAAGACTTGAGACCATTTGAAACAAGTTCAAAACATTATATCAATCCTAAAACACGAGCTCATAGCATCTCAAATACCCTTAAGCACAAAAATCACAAGTTCTTGCCCAAACAGGGCATCTGCTACAGAACCACTTCCAAAACAAATTTCCCTCGTGTGTTTTGCCTTGAACCACTTCAAACACATTGCATACATCCAATCCAAGCTATCTAAGTCCCTGTCCAGCAATTGTAACCTCATTTTCACACTTCACCATTTTCATTTTGAAGCTTTGCAGGTTGAGTTCTACAAGGAGATTCAGGCAAGTCCAAAGCAAGCTAAGCATTGGGAAAGGTCAAGGGAACTTCAAGCAAGCTCAAAAGCCCTCCAGGACTCATTCAAAGTTGCTACATTGCCATATTCGAACTTGACTGAACAAGGTAATTTTCAAAGATCTATCTCCTTATTTAGGCATCATTAGGCTTAGGTTTGTGAAGCAAAAATGTAGTCCTTAAGTTGCTTGAACTGTACATATGCATAGTTCTTATTTATATTAACTGAGCTAGGAGAATTTGGATGTTGAAGTTGCTGAAAAAACTAGGTCATAAATTAGGGGCACAAAAATTCTCCCTGGTTTCTTAGAGTTAGATCAAGTTTTTTATATCATTAGAATCGTGAGTTAACAAGCTACAAGTTTCATGTTGCGAGATTTTGTTTTTATGCACGTATACAAGAGAACATGATTTGTACATGGCGCGCACGTTTTTCTGGTTTGAAGGACAGGGATGAAGTGGGAGTGGGCTTGGGCCTGGCTTGTCTGACTATTGACACTCCATGTTTACTTCATGCACCCCCTTGGCCCATTTTCTTCATTTTTGTATATTTTCTCATTTCTTTTATATTTTCTGACTTTTATTATTTTTTCTAAATATTAAAAATCACCAAAAATATTTTCATAATTTTTGCATTTTTATTTTATTATTTTTATTATTTTTTGGCATAAAAATAGTTTACTAATAATAATATAACTTATTTTTCTAAATAAATTTGTAAATAATATAAAAATATCCTATATTTTTATTTTTATTATTTATACACTTAAATTAATATTTTCATATAGTATTTAATTTTTTGACATCTTTGTATATATTTTTATTTATTATCTTGTACATAAATAATAATATAAAGCATATTTTCTTTTAAACCAAAATTAGGGTTTTCACCCTTTCCAAAAATAATCATTTTTATTTTCTTACTTTTTAAGACTTAAATAAATTTATTTTACATACATAAAATAAATACAAAAACATTTGTGCATATTTACATTTTATTGTACATTTAAATAATTGTTCATTTATTTATTGTATAAATTCAATTGGGTTGTAATAGTAAATTAGGGTTTTATTTTGAGCAATATCCTCTTATTCAAACTTGTACCCCCTTCCCATAATATTGTTGTAATAGTTAGGTTTACTTTACGCAATTTACCGTATTATATGCATGCTTAGTAAAAACTAGGGTTTGTATGCAAAGACCAAAAAAATCAAACAAATAGCTTGACTTAATTCAAGACAAAAATGCATGAAAAATGACAACACATTGCACACGCACCCCTAGGGTTTCATTCACTTTGTTGCCTTAAAATGGCCATGGTATGCATGCTAGGTATCTTTGCAAAATCAAAACAAAACAAAAAGATCATAGTCCCTCGATGACGCTATCTTGGTTGCCTAAACAAAAATGATCTAGTCCCTCAAAAAACATGCTAAGATACTTGGCACAATTGCTATCATGGTCATACGATGACCCACGCCTGTCCCGTTTAACATCCAAAGATAGGATTGTTTACCAAATGCAATGGTAAAATAACAATATCAAAGGAATAAAAATGTGTAGGGAAGACTTTTGATTAGGGTAGACAACTCCTAGTTACTTGATCAATTTGCAAACCATCCTTGCTATTTTCAAACAAACACACACAATTTTAAAACATTTCCCAACAAACTTTCAAACATTGAAACATTTTTCAAAAGACAAACACCTTTGTATACATTCAAACAAGAATCATTACAAAGGTTGCCAAAGCGATGGCCTCTTTTCAAACTACTTTCTAAACCACACAAAGCACCATTTCAAACAATTGAAAAGTAAAAGCAAGTGATCTAAAACAAGTAACTAAGAGCCCATGGAAAACCATGGATAAAATAAATCTCAAAGGTCTTTCCTGTGGTTTTTTACCTTTCCTTTTGGATAAAATAAAAGTCGGTGGCGACTCTTGCTAAACCGCAACATTTGCAAACACAAATGCAAAACCTCAAGTCAGTTCTCCCACCGCATCACAGAACTGGCGACTCTGCTGTGGACATTATATAAAAGTAGGGTTACCTTAGGGTTTTAGGTCACCTTTACATGCTTATCTTTCTTGACTTGTATGCTTTACACTTTGGTTCTTTTGTTTGGGTTTGAATCCTCTACCCGGATTTGGGAAACATTCATAGGTAAATAGCAATACGTTGTGGAAACTGTTCGGGGTATACTGACATGGTCTAAGCAATAGCTATGTTAGTGCGACATATTTGTGGGTACCGGTAGCCTTTGAGTCAATCAAAGAGAATACGGGGCCGCTGAGTGATGTCATGAAGCACTAATGTACTTTTAGAACCTTCACTTGACCAACTTGGCCTTTTTAGGGGTAGTGAGATGACCGGCTTTGGTGCAGTCCGAAGTTGGTAGATACTCGATTCATTGAGGGTTGTTTTCTTGGAATATTTTGGACGCCAGTAAAATGGCTAAACTGAAACAATGAACAGAGAAAATAATCCAGTGATATTGAGCTCCTTAGAACCCGATTACTATTTATAGAGCAGGTTGAGCCAACTAAACTTCAAGAGGGTACTTACCTGTGAAACCCCATGCAAGCCTGAAACTAGGAACTTGTGTGATTTGTTTGTACATATATACTTATGCATAACATCATGGACATCATGAAGCATCATATGCATCCACTAACCATTTCAAGGATTTTGGATTTTCATCTTTGTTCTTGTTTTGTAGGTAATGGATTCACTTTGCAAGAAAACTATCCAAGTCAACCTTGTAAAAATTCCTCCTCAACTAAAGGAGCTAGCTTCAAGGATTCCTGAGAATTCTCCAGTCACCGAGAGGCATGGTCGTCTTCTCAACTTAGTCAACACCAACACTGAGAAGGATATGCTGAAATTTCTCTTCCAGTTCTTTGACCCCCTACACCACTGCTTCACATTTCCTGATTACCAGTTGGTGCCTACTTTGGAGGAATTTTCTCAACTCTTGAGGATTCCCATTCTCCATCAACTACCTTTCAACGGTACGGAAAGAGATCCAAAGCCTGAAGATGTTGGTCAAGCCCTACACTTGCAACCATCTGATGTTATAGGTCATTGGGAAACCAAAAGTGGTGTCAAAGGTTTCTTGGCAAAGTTCCTGTTTGAGAAGGCCTAAGACTTGTAATTATCTAGACCTGCAAGCTTTTGAGGAGATTGTAGCTCTTCTCATCTATGGGTTGGTCTTGTTCCCAAACCTTGACCAGCTTATAGATGTCAATGCTGTCAAAATCTTCATGGCTCGCAACCCGATGCCTACATTGCTTGGAGATATCTTGCACTCTTTTCACACTCGAACAATGAGGAAAAGAGGTGTTCTCATGTGTTGTACTCCTCTACTGGAAAGATGGTTTATTTCTCATCTTCCCCAATTAATCTTGAAGAATGAGCAAGGTTTGAGGTGGTCACAACGATTGATGACTCTTACACATTCAGATATCCATTGGTGTTCTCGATAAAAAGAGAATGTTATCATCATTGACCATTATGGAGAATTTCCTAATGTCCCTCTACTAGGCATTAGGGGAGGCATCACCTACAACCCCTGCTTGGCTTTGAGACAGTTTGGGTATGCCCGAAGGGATGGCCCACATGACATGTTGATTCCAGACTTGGTTTTTGACTTCGACAACGACGATCAAGGACTTCGACAAAGGTTCATCCGAGCTTAGAAGATGCCCAACAAGGTGGACAGTAAGACCTTGGGACACAAGAATTCCATCCCTCTTGAGCCTTACCTCAAGTGGGTACGAACCTGCGCCCAAAGTCTTATGATGCCTTACCCCTACATTCTCCCTGTGATTAAAGAGCCTGTTATGGAAGGAGAGGTTCCATACACCCTCCTACATCCTGACATGCCAACATCACTAGAAGCTTTACAAAGGAGTTGGATACAGCTCAAGGGAGAGCGCGATACTTTTGAAGCCCAATTTTGCGCCAGTGAGAAGAAGGTTTTAGAACTTACTCGTCAACTTCATGAAGAGACGACTATAAACACCTACATTGCACCAAAGAGGATGCACAACGTCTTTTTGTCTTAGAATTTTGTACTATTTTGCCCTAGGGGCATTGATGTAAACAAGTTCTATTTTTATTAATGTAACATTTGTTCCTTTTTGTTTTAGACAATTTTGATTTTTTCAAAATCCTTGAATGCATTGCATATACATAAACAACATTCATCATAACATAAAAGGTATTTGCAACAAGTCTCCTTATCTTCCTACTGTTTATTTCAGTAGAGATGGCTCTAATGCAGACTATCAAGGACGTCCAGGCTCAAAATGCTCAACTCCAAGAGATGTTCTTGAACCTATCCAAGGGGCAAGAAGAGGTGAAGGCTCTCCTGACAAGGGGCATGGTCATAGGGAATCCGGAGGGCACCAGGAATGATCAGTTGGAAGGACTACAAATTGAGATGGAAACAATGAAAATTCAGATGATGGGACAACTGGTGGGCCAGATGGCTCTTATTCAAAACCTGGCTCAAGGACAAGAGGAGCTGAGAGTCCTCATTAACAAGCCTCATCAAGAAAAATGTAACCAAATGGGGCAAACAACTAAGGTTGAGGGTCAAGTCATCATTCAGCCTCCCTCGAGACAAGAAGCCGAGAGAAAACCTCCCCAGTTTGCTTCAGGGTCACAAGCCCAACAACAACCTCACCAACGTCAACAGGGTAATCGGCGTAAGCTAAATACATCTGGAAAGCGCTTCACTGAGATTAACATGTTATTATCTCAAGTGCTGCCACGCTTGTTGGAATTCAAGCTGATTGTATTAAGGGACCCCCCTCGGAATCCCAACACAACCTTTCCAAGGTACAATCCAAATGCAAGATGTGCGTATCATTCCAACAGTCTTGGACATGACACCGATAGCTGTTGGGCATTGAGAAACAAAATTCAAGATCTGATTAAAGAAACAACGCTGGAGTTCACACAAGATGGCCAGATGAAAATCTTCCGCTGAGGGCTCTCCACCTAAAATGACAAGTTCGAACAAAGAGGCTTATGTTGATTTTAAATTTCCATTTGTAATTTCTTTTGTCATTCAAACAATTATCTGTTATTGTCAAAATTTGTTTCATTAATGCATTGCGTATGTTTGTCTTGAATTATTTCATTTTCATTACATTTTAACTATGCTTTTTACTCTCTTTATGACATTCAACTCTTGCTAAAAGTTACAAGCCTTTAGAGGGAGGATGACGAAAACAATGCCATAATCTCATACAGTATGCTTTTGGACAGACCTTGCTGACGATGTACAGGGGTTTCTTTCAAATCCTAAACACTGGAGTTATAAGGAAGATAATCCCTAGTCAACCCCTTCGAGCCAAAGAAGTAGAAGTTTTCTGTTTTAATACAAATTGAAACCTTTAATCAAAACTTAGGACAGGGTAGTCTCTTAGTTAATTCAAATACGCGTTTAGTTGCAAACTCTCATCTTGAAATACAATGAATGACATCAAAAACATTCCTTCGGAATCAAAAGACGGTGACGGTTCCCTATTGCATAGGCATTCATTATCTCTCAAAAAAGAAAAGCCCACTAAGTCGAAACCTACAAAGGAGGCTTAAGAAAACTGGGGCATCCCGCTGACTGTAATCTCAAAAATAAAAGGAACAATCAGGAAAAAATTAGGGATAACAAATCAATCAAAAGAGGTCACTACAAATCCTCAACAAAAAATAATGTTGCAAAAATGACTGCCTTCCAATAAACTTAGCTTGTTTGAACCATCACCAAAATGTCATTCCAAACTCAATTGGAATTCAAACGCACAATTAACTGAGTTTAGGACTGAAGAACATCACGAAGAGCGGGTGGGTACAAATATACTTTGAGCCTTTATCTTTTGTTTCTTAAACCATGAACCAAGCCACGTTACAACCCTTCAAAAGTTCTAATTGAAGCATGGGTTAGTTCGAAAGCATACTGTTACAAAAGGTATCCTGACTCCTGTAAGGCTTTGCTCTAAATCCTGAGTTAAATTTTTCTTACAAAAGCTTTATGCTAAAAAATGCATTTTCAAAATATCAAGACAAGCATAAACTTTGCATTATTGAATATCGTTGTTTGCATGTGGCTATTTGTTTGGCAGCGGAGAAATTCACACAATGAATATCCAATGAACGAAAGGCTCTCAGTGAACAAAGTCACTTCAAACGGGATGGAACTTCCATTGCAAAAATCTCCTATCAACAAGGGGACATGACATGTCATTGTCCAATAAACCTGGGGCAGTCCAGTCAAGATTTCAAGAAATCTCTCAAAGTGCATAGTAACCTGGGGAAGTCCAGTCAAGATTTTAAGAAATCTCTCAAAGTGCAGAGTAACCAGGGGCAAGTCTCCGTCCCCGTCACTTGGGGAATTGAACATCAATCCCCACAAAGGTTTACATATTCTTCAAACAGCAGTCCAGGATTTATTTTCTCCGGCATCTGTTGTAAGATTTTTCGAGACCTTCTCTGGTTCAGTCAGATCGACACTAAGATCTCCCCGATTCTCATGCCAGTTGAAGATATTCTAAGACTTTCGTCTGGTTCAGTTAAATCGATTCTAAGATTTTTCTGATTCTTACCTAGTCAAAGTTAATTCAAGACCTTCTCTGGTTCAATCAGATCGACACTAAGATCTCCCTGATTCTTATTCCAGTTGAAGATATTCCAAGATTTCTACTGGTTCAGATAAAGCTCTCAACGGTTCATTCTGATTTACTTCTAGATTTTTGCTATTTCAGATAAATCTCCCAACGGTTTATTCTGATTCGTCTCCAGATTTTTACTAATTCAGATAAAATCTCTCAACAGATAAATCTCTCAACGGTTTATTCTGATTCATTCTCTATTCAGATCCAGTTTAACTTTCTGTCAACAATCACCTTTGGATGGCATCTATAAGCCCATCTCCGACGATTCTCCTCTGTTTCTCCAAATGGCATCTTTAAGCCCATTTCCATACACAATCTCTACAGCATATCATCCAGATCCCCAGTGGAGCTAAAACCTGGAAATACATATCCCCAGCGGAGTTATATTTTCAAATCCTTAATTCCCATCAGAGTTAAAACTTCAAGCTCCCAATCCCCAGCGGAGCAAAAAAAACTTTGAACTACAGACCCTCAGCAGAGATGAAACCTTCTTCCATTGTCAAGTCAAGATTTCCAACTATCAATCCCCAGCGGGAACCATTCAGTTTATCCAAATTCTCCAGCAAGTTGTCTTAAAGTCTGAATTTTCAACCAGATAACAGTTAACTTATATCCCCAACTTCGGATGATTCACCAGTAGATTGGCATACACCTAAACTCCTGATATACCCAACAGAATAAAGATTCTCATTCTTGACTCCCCAGTAGATTGGCATACACCCAAACTCCTGATCTCCCTAACAGAATGAAGATTCTCATTCTTGACTCCCCAGTAGATTGGCATACACCAAAACTCCAGATATCCCCAACAGAATGAAGATTCTCATTCTTGACTCCCCAGTAGATTGGCATACACCCAAACTCCTGATATCCCCAACAGAATGAAGATTCTCATTCTTGACTCCTCAGTAGATTGGCATACACCCAAACTCCTGATATCCCCAACAGAATGAAGATTCTCATTCTTGACTCCCCGGTAGATTGGAATACACCCAAACTCCTAATATCCCCAACAGAATGAAGATTCTCATTCTTGACTTCCCAGTAGATTGGCATACACCCAAACTCCTGATATCCCCAACAGAATGAAGATTCTCATTCTTGACTCCCCAGTAGATTGGCATACAACCCAAACTCTTGATCTCCCCAACACTATAGCTACTCCCCACAGAGTTTTTACTCCCCAACATAATGAAGATTCTCATTCTTGATTCCCTAGTGAAGTTTCCATAGTCTTCATCACTCCCCAGCATGGGTTTGTTAGAATTTTTAATCCCCTACAGATCGAAGATTCTCATTCTTGACTCTCCAGCATGAAGTCCCCAAGGATTCAAATTCCCTAGGAGATTGAAGATTCTCATTCTTAGTTCCCCGTGAAGCCATCAGAGTCTCCCTTATTCTTCAATAGATCAAGGTTTTCCTTTGTATGATCCCCAATAGAGATCGTCACAATTTTCCCTATTCCCCAGCCGAGTAAGGATTCCCATTAATTTAACCCCCAGTAGAGGTCTTCAAAGTTCTCTGGATTTCCCAAGCAAATTTCTCAAGAAGTTTGGCATTACTCTCACAACAGATTTTGTCAATACTCCAACTTCAGAACATGAAGGATTCTCACATCCCCACAGAAGTTGTCAAGGATTTTCTCATCCCTAACAATCAAAGATTTTGAATCTCCAACAGCGGTCAAGGATTTATTTTCCCCGGCAGCAGTCGAAGATTTCATTATCTCTAGCTATCAAGGATTTATTTTCCTCAACAATACAGGAAATCAACTTACATGCACGTACATTACACTCATATATCATAAACATTGATAAAACACATATATTGCATCATACATTTCATGCAACATAACTTTGTGTTTCAGCTAACATTTTACCCTTTTCAGGATAACATTAACAAGCTACCAATATACAATCATGATATAGCTTAGAGATGCTCCAGACACGGATGCTATTCTATTGCTTATTCAGATTCAAAGCTCAGATACAGCTTAGAGATTCTCCAGACACAGATGCTATTTTATTGCTTATTCAGATTTAGTATTTGGATACAACTTAGATATACAACAGACACAAATGTTATTCTATTGCTTATTCAGATTCAAAAGCTCATATACAGCTCAGAGATGTCCCAGACGCGAATGCTATTCTATTGCTCATTCAGATTCAGTCTCCAGATACAGTTCAGATACGTTCCAGACACGGATACCATTCTGATACTTATTCTTCTGACTTACAACATACGATTCAACAAACACTCTTGATGGCATCTACAAGCCCATCTCTGACAAGATTCTGTCACCCCTCCAAATGGCATCTTTAAACCCATTCCCTCAACTATACTTTGACGAGTGCAAATTTACGGGCACTCTAATGTCCAATCATCTTTTACCTTCGAGTCACGATCGGCAAAACTCACCAATCTAACTCTTCAGGTTCAAGAATATTGAACAGGGGCAGCTGTTGTACCCCAAAATTTTCCCTCTTATTTTATCAAGATTTTCCTCACAAGACTCTTTGGACTCAAGACCAGATTAGGGTTTGCTCAGCTTAAGACATCTCTTTGCACTGATGACCTGAAATTAGGGTTTGAGTTTGCACAAGGATTTTTGGACTTCCAATGCCTCATGTGACTTTCTTACTTCATATTGGACTCCTAAGATTGCTCACACCAAGTTTCAAGCCTTGAATCAAATTTTTGCCCAGTCAATTGGACAGTTGACCTAGAAATCAACTGTATTAGGGAAAAAGTCAAATATGGCCAATTTACAGTCAAAACTCATAATTTTTTATCCACATCAACATTATAGGCTCATATGAACCATTTGATCAAGTTTGGACCACGACTCCTCAAGAAATCTGATCAGATCTTCAAAAGGGCAAAATGGTCATTTTTAGGGTTTTGATTGTAGAAGGGCAATTTCTATTTTTTCACCTAGCCAATGGAAAATTGGGTTCAAGCATGGTTTCAAGGACTCAATGGCATCATCTTGACCGAATCACAAAGTTCAAAAGATCTCAAATGCATTAGATTGACAGATGAATTTTCCAATCAACTGATCAAAAATCAACTGTACACTGAAAAGTCAAACTTTGACTTTTTGGTCAAAATCAAGTGCCAAGGGTCATTTTTCATCAAGACGTGTCAAAACATGAAACTTGTTCACCAAGAAACCTAATTTGGGAAATTAGGGTTAAAAATGAAAAATTTTCATAACTTAGAAATTTTCTAAGTTATGAAAATTTCTTATTTTTTCCCAACTTTGCCCAACTTTTTCACCATGATGAAATTGGATTCAAAGAAAACTTCTAACATGAAAGTTGTAGTCCTCCACAAAATCTACAACTTTTATTCACAAAGTTTTCCCAAAAGATGCTTGGATCTCAAGTTATGATTTTGTGAATAAGGGTCCATGAAACTTTTAACTTAGTGAAATTTTGGCCTAGTTTAGGCAGGATTTTGACCTATCTTCATGATAACTTTTCACATAGTTCCAATTGGAATATCAAAATTCATTTCAAATATGGATTGTATAGAATGTTACAAGCATTCCAAAATGTCCAATAACTCTCCAAGATCATTTATGGTTATGGAGAATCAAAGAAAAGAAAATTGCCATTTCTCACTTTTGTCCATGGCATTTTTCACATTGGCACAAGTTGCAAATCAGTTTGGATCATGCTTGTACTTGTTTTACAGGTCTTAATCCTTTCCACACTCCTTAATTAAATGCAAATACATTGGACAAATGCATTGTTCTGAGTTATGGAGCATTGTACAAGGAATTATTCCAAAAATGGCATAAAGGTTACAATACCATTTCCATAAAGCATACTTTTTCCAATTTGGTTTATCTTGAGCCATGGACCTGATCTCTTTGTGCAAACAAACTCCACAAAAATCAGGAAAAGTTCACCAACTATGTGCAGGCCTTGAGCTAGCCTGTACAGGCTTTGGCTTTGTCAACTCACCTTTTGCTTTAAAAACAAGAAAGCTTGCAAAAAGTCCATAACTTGGGCATCTGTTAAAACCAAGACTTGAGACCATTTGAAACAAGTTCAGCACATTATACCAAGCCTAAAACACAAGCTCATAGCATCTCAAATACCCTTAAGCACAAAAACTATAAGTTCTTGCCCAAACAGGGCATCTGCTGTAGAACCACTTCCAAAACAAATTTCCCTCGCGCGTTTTACCTTGAACCACTTCAAACACATTGCATACATCCCATCCAAGCTATCCAAGTCCCTGTCCAGCAACTGTAACCTTATTTTCACACTTCACCATTTTCATTTTGAAGCTTTGCATGTTGAGTTCTACAAGGAGATTCAGGCAAGTTCAAAGCAAGCTAAGCATTGGGAAAGGTCAAGGGAACTTCAAGCAAGCTCAAAAGCCCTCCAAGACTCATTCAAAGTTGCTACATTGCCATATTCGAACTTGACTGAACAAGGTAATTTTCAAAGTTCTATCTCCTTATTTAGGCATCATTAGGCTTAGGTTTGTGAAGCAAAAATGTAGTCCTTAAGTTGCTTGAACTGTACATATGCATAGTTCTTATTTATATTAACTGAGCTAGGAGAATTTAGATGTTGAAGTTGCTGAAAAAACTAGGTCATAAATTAGGGGCACTGAAAGTCTCCCTGGTTTCTTAGAGTTAGATCAAGTTTTTTATATCATTAGAATCGTGAGTTAACAAGCTACAAGTTTCATGTTGCGAGATTTTGTTTTTATGCACGTATACAAGAGAACATGATTTGTACATGGCGCGCACGTTTTTCTGGTTTGAAGGACAGGGATGAAGTGGGAGTGGGTCTGGGCCTGGCTTGTCTGACTATTGACACCCCATGTTTACTTCCTGCACCCCCTTGGCCCATTTTCTTCATTTTTGTATATTTTCTCATTTCTTTTATATTTTCTGACTTTTATTATTTTTTCTAAATATTAAAAATCACCAAAAATATTTTCTTAATTTTTGAATTTTTATTTTATTATTTTTATTATTTTTTTTGCATAAAAATAGTTTACTAATAATAATATAACTTATTTTTCTAAATAAATTTGTAAATAATATAAAAATATCCTATATTTTTATTTTTATTATTTATACACTTAAATTAATATTTTCATATAATATTTAATTTTTTGACATCTTTGTATATATTTTTATTTATTATCTTGTACATAAATAATAATATAAAGCATATTTTCTTTTAAACCAAAATTAGGGTTTTCACCCTTTCCGAAAATAATCATTTTTATTTTCTTACTTTTTAAGACTTAAATAAATTTATTTTACATGCATAAAATAAATACAAAAACATTTGTGCATATTTACATTTTATTGTACATTTAAATAATTTTTCATTTATTTATTGTATAAATTCAATTGGGTTGTGATAGTAAATTAGGGTTTTATTTTGAGCAATATCCCCTTATTCAAACTTGTACCCCCCCTTCCCATAATATTGTTGTAATAGTTAGATTTACTTTACGTAATTTACCGTATTATATGCATGCTTAGTAAAAACTAGGGATTGTATGCAAAGACCAAAAAATCAAACAAACAGCTTATCTTAATTCAAGACAAAAATGCATGCAAAATGACAACACATTGCACACAAGCACCCCTAGGGTTTAATCCACTTTGTTTCCTTAAAATGGCCATGGTATGCATGCTAGGTATCTTGGAAAAATCAAAACAAAACAAAAAGATCATAGTCCCTCGATGACACTATCTTGGTTGCCTAAACAAAAATGATCTAGTCCTTCAAAAAACTTGTTAAGATACTTGGCACAATTGCTATCATGGTCATACGATGACCCACGCCTGTCCCGTTTAACATCCAAAGATAGGGTTGTTTACCAAATACAATGGTAAAACAACAATGTCAAAGGAATAAAAATGTGTAGGAAAGACTTTTGATTAGGCTAGACAACTCCTAGTTACTTGATCAATTTGCAAACCATCCTTGCTATTTTTAAACAAACACACACAATTTCAAAACATTTCCCAACAAACTTTTAAACATTGAAACATTTTTCAAAAGACAAACACCTTTGTATACATTCAAACAAGAATCATTACAAAGGTTGCCAAAATGATGGCCTCTTTTAAAAATACTTTCAAAACCACACAAAGCACCATTTCAAACAATTGAAAAGCAAAAGCAAGTGATCTAAAACAAGTAACTAAGAGCCCATGGAAAACCATGGATGAAAAGGGTACTAGCACCTTCCCTTTTCATAATCTACCCCTCGAACCCAAAAACAATCTCAAAGGTCTTTCCTGTGCTTTTTTACCTTTCCTTTTGGATAAAATAAAAGTCGGTGGCGACTCTTTCTAAACCGCAACATTTGCAAACACAAACGCAAAACCTCAAGTCAGTTCTCCCACCGTATCACAAGGTTCATCATGGGAACGCGCCTTTGAGGCTTTGGATCTAGCCTGATGAAATATGGTGGTCATGAACTGGAGGTACATGATGCGCATATTTGGTCCCACTCATACATGATCTATAGATTAATATAAACTCAAACAAATGTTAGCATGCCATGAAATATGATTAAAATCAGAGATTCAAAATTTTAAACTTTACCAAACTGGTGTTATCAAATAGGGGCATTCTAAGCATGTGATGGACTGATCTTGGGCCTTGTAAAAGACTCCTGGGGACTTCAAGAGGATGGCTCGAGGCTTGGTTTCAATCGAGAGAGGCTGGAACTTTGAGATATGACTTGCACCAATTCCTTGATTTTTTTGGAGAGCTTTTGGAGAGCTTTTTTGGAGTGATTTTGGAGAGCTTTTTCATGTAGAATTCCGTTTCCTTTCTTGCTTGCAATGTTATGTATTTATAGAGTTATGAGAAAAGTAAGTATGGGAAGAAACAAAGCTTTCAAGGCCATGAGACAAAAATCCAACATATTGAAAGTTTCCCATATTTGGATGGTTCTTGCCATTCTTGATGCTGCATGAACCTAGACAATTTTTTGTTGGTCTTTGCACGAAATATTGGGCTTCGTGATGTTTTAAGTCCATTATTTCTTGTATTTTTATCTAATTTATTTGATTTAATTCATATTTAAATGAATAAAAATTCAAATAAATAAAAATAAAAATCATAATAGTGCATGGTTAGGTTTAGAGGTCCTTAGGTATGTCATAAACATATTTGAACCCTAAAAGTTAGGTTCATTAACCTAAAAATGCAATTTTGCTCAAAGTTGACTTCATGTATTTCTTGAAAATTGCCCAACTTGTGCACCTCATAACTTGCTCAATTTTCATCTTTTGAAGTTGATCTAGGAATTTTTGGAAATCCCAAGATGCACCCTTAAATTTCTATGTTGATAATTTTTTATTTTAAAGATATCATCTTGAGGTAAGTTTCCTTTACAAAAAGTGTCTTTTGTTGACTTTTGAAAATTACATATAATGTACGAGATCATATCTTCCAAATGAAGCACTTTTTGGACTTCAGAACAATAGAAAAGTTGTAGAGAATTGAATTTTATTCAAAATGGGATTTGGTTATGGAAAAGTTGATGAAGCATGTGAAAGTTATGCATGGTCAAAGTTCAGTTGACTTCTCCTAAGGAAATCCTAATTTGACAAATCTTGACTTTTGATGATCTGAGGACTTTCCTTGGGGAATCATCATCAACCCTTGATAAAATGATGAATATCACTTAAAAATGTTAATGTTGACCAAAAATCTTGAAGTTTGACTGTATGTTGACCATAGTTGACTTTTTGATCAATATAGTTGACTTTCAAGCATCTAAGCCATTGACTGGGCAAACTTGTGATGCGTGGCATGAAACTTGACATGAGTCTTATTGAGGACCTATGAAGAAACATGGGAGCCACTTGATACTTTTTTAGACCAAATTTCCTTGAGAAACTCTAAACCCTAGTTGTAAGCTTTTTGTATAGGAGGTGCATCTTGACTAGTCAACCCTAGGGTGCCTTGACCATTTGAAGAGCCTTGAAAGAATGCTTTAAAGAAAAATGGGAGGGAAAATTTTTGGGTACAACACATTGTCATTATGGAAGATAGTTTGTTATTGATATTTGTTGCAACAATGAATGGTAGCCTTGTTATTATGAAAGGTAGTTCATTGTTGAGATTTGTTACTCCAATGAATGGTAGCCTTGTCATTATGGAAGGTAGTTTGTTGTTGAGATTTGTTACTCCAATGAAAGGTAGCCTTGTCATTATGGAAGGTAGTTCGTTGTTGAGATCTTTATCCGATGAATGGTAGTCTCGTCATTATGGGAGATAGTTCGTCGTTGAAATTCGCCTTACTCTGAAGAAGTTCATTTGTTTCCAGTCATGAGTACTAGCAGGTTACCCTAATATTGGTATTTACCGAGATTATCTTATTATTTCTTTCCCTGGTGGATCAAATTTACTTTTTTTTGCTATCTCCTCAGTGAGTGGATAATTCACAGTCATCTATCAATCACCGTTATCCTTTACCTTCTCTCCTCAACTTTTGAGTGGATGATGCTTTATCTCCTCCTTGGGCTTTACCCGAATAGAGTCGAGTGTTTTGTTCACTAGTGATTTATATTCCTAGTCGGGTTTTTCTTTTGATCCTTTTTTTTATTTCCTACATCCCCAGTGGTGTCTTGTGTCACTTCTTGGATTTGTTCATTTGTATTCATAATCATAAACATTGCAAGACATCTTAGGACCAAAAATAAGGCTTGTTTTTTATTTAAGTATATTTAATTGCCTCGACACAAAGATTTTAACCTTCGCATCTTCGGATAGAAGACACTTAAATAAGGGAATATGTTGTACCCAAATTTTCCACCCTAATATTTCTCTATCATCTCATACCATCACAATACAACAAGATCACACACTAGGATTTGGCTCTTCTCCTTATCTTTAGCTTTGCTCATGGGGAATCACTAAGCACCTTGACTTGTACTTTTATGTTCATCTATGTTTTGTATTGATTAACCTTTTAACTAATAAATATAATAAATGTTTGTCCTAATTGATTATGTTATAGGTGAAAGCACAATGCATTCCATCAATTTGATCTACAGGTTCATGAGTTTATTGCCATGCCTTCTTTAACAAAGCTTCTTTGAGATTCAAGCTTCATCATTGACGATGCTTTGAGGTAGTATCATGAGAAAGTCTAGTATGAACCATCATGCCTCAAGTTGTAAAAGATAGTTCAAAGATACAAGAGTTGATTGAAGAAGTTTGACCTAATTGGATAAGTTTTTTGATTTCTTGGTCACAGGTGCATATTTCCCTCAATTATCAATATTTGGAAGTGGTTATGGTTGTTATGGTTCCTTATTATCATCCTCAATAACTTCTATTTACATGAACAAAGTATTTGTGCAAGGAGGCTTGTCAAAATTGAAAAGGGTTTCCAAGGCATTTTGTTGCTCTAGGGGGTTAGGGTTTTGAACTTCTAAAGGCTATATCTTGCTCATCTTTTGGTACTTTTGAGTGATTCCAAAAACATGTTTCTCCTCAAAGGGTTATCAATAAATCACTTCAAAAGTTTCAAGAAAATTTTGTGTGAAAGGTACCTAATTATGAAGAAAGATTACAAGTCCTCTAGATAAGCCATCAAATTCCCTTAGGTGACTTCAAAAGATCATAACTTGATCAATTTTTATCTCCTTGAGCCCATTCTTTTTTCATAATGATCTTGAAGATGTGAACTTTAAATCTTCTTTTCTGTGCGAAGTTTGAAAATGGATGGAAGATGCTCTAAGGATGCAAAAGATTATAGGTCATTTTATGAATTTTTGCCTTCACCAAGTCATAACTTTCTCATTTTTTGGATATTTTAAATGATTCAAGTCTCAAAATTTCATTCAAGAGATCTAATTCATGCCATATTTTTTGGTCAAGAGAAAATTTCAAATGGAAGACCATGTTTGGATGCAAGATATTATAAGTCATTTTTTTGAAGAAAAACTTAGAATATTTCTAAGTACAAAAGTCAACCTCTTTTTCTCAACTTTGACTCATCACAATTTTAAGCTCAAGCATCCATTTGATTCCATTCTTTTCACATTATAAAGCTTGTGATCTTATCTTTCTAAAGCTTCAAAAATCATCTCCTAAGACTCCTTGAGATGAGAATGTCATTGATTCAAAAGTGATACCTTGAAACTGAATTTTCACTTCAAGTTAGAATTTGTAATTCATGTTGTGGCTTCTAAACATCAAATTAGCATGAGTTTTTGGTCTAAAAATGTTTAAACAACTTGCCAAAGTGGATTAGAATCTTGAAACGCAAGGATTTGATGAGTTTTGATGCTAAACAAGTCACACCTTTCTCCTGTATCAGGTTCAGACGAATACCCTCCAAATATCATAATTTCACACGCTTGAGCATTCAACCCGCTTCCCTATAAATAGAGGATCATACCTCATTAATTGTCTCAAGCTTATAGAGCCAGAATCACCCTGCTAAAATTCTTCTTGAATCCAATTTTCTGCAACTTCGAATTTTCTTTTACAGCTTTCCTCAATCTATTTTCTTTGTCAATTCACCATCCTTGAACCTTACTGAAGCTAATAGAAGAAGAACCAAGCTCTAAGACTTCCTAAATCCTTCTAGCGAAGTCACTTTTCAGAGCTCTGCATTTGAACTTCAATAGGTAGATCCTTCACCAATTCTCTCAAACTTTGATACTGTTATTAAGCTCTCATCATTCTGATTCTAGTCGCAACAATTATTTTTAACTGGAAGTGTGTTTTAACCATGAATTTAAAATCCCTTTTCAAATCTTCCCTTCCAAAATGACTGAGCTACACCTTATATAAATTTTTCGCGAGGGTACCATTGGAATCGTCTTGAAGAGACGAAGTGAATGGTACCGGTCTCGAGCTCTAATTATACCGTTTCAGGGACTTACAAATCTCGTGGTTGGAGTTTAAAGATGATCAACGTGTCATCTCTCAACCAATGATAGCTTGCCACGCTTTTTTCTGTTTAAATATGATTTAATTAATGATTCTGTGTTTTATTCACTAAATAGCATGATATGTACAGTGCGTCTGATCCATTGGATTAGCTTACTAACGTGTTTTGACTGTCATCCGTTGATCCATATTTTTTTGACTTTATTTTGTTTTCTGATTTTTATATTTTATTTGTTTTAAACTTCAGAAATTCATAAAAAATCCATTTTAACTTCAAAAAATCTGAAAAAGTTATAAAAAATACTTTTGATTTTTCTCTTTTTGGTTTTTATGTTTTAACAAATTTATTTTATTTTTTGATTTTTTTTCCGCTTTATTTAAATTGTTTTAAATGTTTAAAAATACTTTTCTTAATTTTTAAATTCTTAAAATAATATGGAAGGATCCAATGACCTCTTGACAAATATCGGTGACCTCATTTTATTTTTATTCCTGAATTTACTATTTTCACCATTTTTTGTTAATTTTTCCTATTTCTTTTAATTTTAAAAATAGTTTTTGACTTTAAAAAATTACCAAAAATTTTATATAAATATTTGAGCTCATTTCTGATTTTTCTATGGTCTTATTTGATTTATGTTAGATCTTTTGAATATTGTTGTTATTTTCTACATTTATTTACATTTTTAAACCATTTTTTAAATTATATTTCTTTATTTTTTAAAATATATTTTATCTTGTATATATTCTGGCTGATCTTGGACTATGAGATTTTGATCACGAGCTTTATTAACATCATTGAATCCATGGTGTTGAGTTTAACTCCAAAAAAATGGATGAATGATTTTAATAATAGTTTGATTAAATTTTCGGTTCAAATGTGGTTTAATTCTTACCCCATTCCTCTTCATCTTATCCACTTCTTATTGTACTAAATATTATTGGAGAATAATTTATATATCATTTCTCAAAACAAATAGTACATAGATTGCTATTGACCGGCCTCAAAATTGGTTTGACTTCTATATAAGTGCACTTACGATTGCTTAACATAGCGCTAAATTTCGTCCCGATTCGAGAAATAATTATTCGTGGCCCAAACCCATATTTGTAAGCCCAAGTATATTAATTTGAATCCTTTGGTCCAATAACCTTGAGGTTCATTGTTAAGAGGCTTTGGTCTTATCAATCCTCTAATGAATCTTCATAAGCTTTGGTCAAAGTGAATCACTTAAACATCGTTGATCATTTATTGTTACCTTGAAAATTTTAAATGGATGATATACTTGACAAAAAGCAAATGAAACTTATTGTTGAGAGGCTTTGATTTTATCAATCTTCTAATGATTTTCAAATGCAAGTTTCAAGATGGTCATTCAACTAAACTCTAATTTCTAACAATTGAATTTATTTTATGCTCTTACTTTATACTTTTACTTTAAGCACATTTATTTTAGCATTTAAATTTCATGTTATTTTCATCTTTGCTCATTTGAGAATTTACTTTTATGTAATTTTTATTTTTCTCACTTGAGCATTTCATTTTTTTGAAGATACTTAATAATCAACTTGAACCATAAAAAGCTTTAACGTTACTTGGACAACTTGGTTACTATCCTTGGCATTATGGAGTGATGATCTTCTTGGACTTAGGATTAGAGACTTTGACCTACCTTGAGAACTTGTGACCTCAACTGTTATTTTTGTCTAGAGTTCTTGGGGTTTACCTCAAGACATTGGGTTGTTTGTTTGCTTTATGTGCAGGTTATTGTGATTACATGCTTTATCTATGATCTGGAATTCATCTGTATATAGCCGTTACTCTGCCTACTTTTTGTGAAGACTTAATGCAATTAAAGCTTGGTTTCTTAAGAGGTTTATTATCTTTGCTTGTTTGGTTTCAAATCCAAAGGATAAGAATTCTACATTGACTCATTGTGTCAAGTGTTAGCTTCTTGTTGATTAGACTATTCTTTTCTCTAGCTTTTACCTTATGATTTAGGATAGTCCCTTCATCTCCTCCCATATTCTTTAATTTCAAAAATCTTCTCCCTCCTTTTGAAAACTCTTTTTGTTTTTAAACTTGAACCGCTTTCGTTATAAAATTGGACTTAGTTCCATGCATTTTCAAAATATTTTCTTAAATCAAACTTTAACCAACTTAATAATACCTTGACATTTTTTTGTGTGAAGATTAAAAGTCAATCAATCTCATTCAAATCGTTGTAGTGATGCGAACTATTATACTTCTACGATATATAGTGAAGTAAGATATTTTCCACTTGGGTGTTGAGCGAGGCTTTGTTGATTTTAAAATCTAAGCCATATCCTCTACTTTGAGATGATGCAAATTCTCCTTTCTTATAATCGTGGGTAGTAAGTATGTTCTTTCACTCGGATAAGACGATGGTGTCTTGTCTCTTAAAAATAATCAACACACTTGTGTTTTAAAAATTTTTAAAGGTGAACTACGAGTACCCTAATCCCCTATTGCACAGAAGGTGGTACGTAGGCACTAAAGGTTTGCAACTGCGGCGGGTGCAAAAATTGTAAAAAAATATTTCTTTTCTCATCCCCACCATCTATTTTTGTATACAACTCTTATAGCCAATTTACACAGATTTTTAAAGAGGTTCCTGCGGAGTACCATAGATGTTTAGGGTGCTAATACCTCCCCTTTGCATAACTAACCCTCGAACTTAGATTCTCTCCCCCTTTTTTTGGGTTATTTTCTCTTTTCCCATTCCTTTTGAAATAATAAAGCGCGCTGGAGATTTTCATTTAATGTGTGCGAGTCAAGTCAATCCAGTGGCTTAGTCTCAACATTTCTATCGCTACAGAAAAAATGGAAACTTCACTGGGGAAAGATTTACCTTTTTCTAGTCCATCCCTAAGTGGGTTAAGCCTATCTTTATTTATCTGTGTATGTGTTATTATTGTTTATATGTTATATGTTGTATATATGTTCGTCTGGATTTTCCTGGTTTTCAGAGTGCTTGGGGATTTCTCATAAGTCCTATACCCGGACTTGGGAAAACTTAAGATAGGACGGGCGGTATAGCCATGTTAACTTTGAGGTAGTAATCCCAAAAAAGTAGGCATGAGATCTCCCACTCAGTGGAGGCCCCTTTGACTGTAGTAATGTTTACCGAGTAATCAAGAAGACGTATTGCTTTCAACCTGGGAGCCTGCTGGAACTGAGGACCGTAGAACCCTTAAACCATCTTGGCCTTTTACATTTAGTGTGAAAGCTATGACAAAGTAATCCATAAATAGTTGTCACACGATACTACGCTCAGACGAGTTTTTCCTGATAATATTGCTAATTACCGAGTCAATCGGGATATTGGTAATATTCGAAGGAAGAATGTAGACTCTGGGAACCTCTTAGAACCTTGTTAGGCAGGTGATAAGCTTTTAGACCATACCTTATGGGTAGTACCTTCGACCTCATGCTGGTGACGTTGAACCTATGAACCCTATGTTTGTGATCTTGTGTGTGATTGTTGCATCATGCATTCATGCACCCATGAGCATTTTTTAGAAACATCATGTTTCAAGGGACTTAAAGTTGACTCTTTGTGAATATCTCAGGTACTTTTAACCATGGATTTTGGAAAAAAAAGACTCAGAAGTACAGTTTCAAAGATCCCAAGATAGATGAGTTGATGAGCCTCATTCTCGAGATCGAGAGTTCTACAGATTTTTGGAGAAAGTATGGGTCTATCATTTCTCTTTTGAAGCTCAGGATGAAGGGGGGTATTCTCTCAACTTTGGTCCAGTTCTATGATCCAGTGTATCGATGCTTTACTTTCCCTGATTATTAGTTGATGCCTACATTGGAAGAGTATTCCTATCTACTAGACATACCTATTACCGATCGTGTTTCTTTTACTAGTTTGGAGGGGGAGCCAAAATCCCATGAGATTGCTGCTTTGATCCATTTGGGGAAGTATGAAGTTGAAGCCCACATGACTACCAAAGGAGGGATTAGAGGATTTCCTGCATAATTCTTATTGGAGAAAGATCTCTACTTTTCTAGGATGAAGAGTACGATTGCTTTTGAAGCCATCTTTGCTCTACTTACTTATGGATTATTCTTATTTCCCAAAGTCAACAAATTTGTGGATATCAATGCCATCAGGATCTTTATGATTGGGAACCCAGTCCCTACATTATTGGGTGATGCTTATTACTCTATTCATCCTTGGGATTCTTATCATGGAGGGATGATCATTTGTTGCACGCCTTTGTTGTATCAGTGGTTTATTTTTCACTTGCCTAGGTCTGATGCTTTCTGGGATGTCAGAAAGGAACCTCGTTGGGCTCCAAAGATTATGGCCCTCACTAATTCAGATATTTTTTGGTATCATCAAGCTTACCATGATGTGGAGATTGTCGACAATTGTAGTAGTTTCCCAAATGTACCTCTTCTTGGTACAAAGGGAGGAATTAACTACAACCTCATTCTTGCATGATGACAACTTGGATATCTGATGAGGGATAAGCCAAATAGCATTCATCTGAGTGGATTCTTCCTTAAAGAGGGAGAGGTTCATAAGGAAGCTAAATAGGAGATTACAAAGGCTTCGCATCATATTCACAGGAAAAGTAGAAAGGACTTAGGGCCTAAAGGGGTTGTTTCTTTGGAGCCTTATCTTCAGTGGGTACAAGCAAGAGCCATCAAGTTGAAGATGTTGTATTCCTATGAAGCATCCATTCCCTATATGTTTGTGAAGACCACTACTCCCCTATTAGATGATGTGGAAGAGCTTCAACTTTCCCTAGTCAAGATGCAGCAGGAAAAGGAGGCTTGGAAGAATAAGTGTCAGACTTTAGAAGTGTCCTACCGAGCAGACTCGAAGGAGAAAGATGATCTGATTGAGATTCTCGAGAGTCATGCTGATGGATGATAGAGAGGAAAGATGATTTATTTTCCTCTAGGGCTCAGTTAGGACCTATTTGTTCACTTCCCAACTCCGGTGATTGGAAAGAGGTCGCCAACAGGTACGCCAAAGAGAACAAGAGGTTGAAGGCTTAGATTGCAAGACTCACAGGGAAGGCCAGTGTGTGGAGTGATCTTTAGCAGCTTTTCTTTCTTAGGATCTTATATTCTTATCTTATCTTGTATTTGGGATTATTGAAACTTGTACTAAAAAAGTTGAAATTTTTTTTGAAGTTATTATAATGAGATTTCCAGTATTTCAATTGTGTTAGTACTTTGATATTTGCAAATTGTCTATAAATCTTTAAGTTCCTTGAAATATTAATAATAAAATAAATCATGTGCATTGCATATCATACATCATATTATACATACTTCTTGCATTTTTGTTCATATCCAGGCGTCTTATTGAGCTTCTTTACTTCATATAGCAAGTTGTCTCATCAGTACAATACTTGGGCCAATTTTAGAAGGAAGATGGATAATCTTGAACAAGAGAATCGCGAGATGCGCGAAGAAGTTTCTGCTCTGAAGGCCGGTATGGACAATCTCACTGATTTGATGGAACCGTTGGTGGATGCTCAAAATCAGCCACCACTTGCTCAGCCTCAACAAACAACGATTACTTTTGAAGCTCTGACAGTTCCTGCTTCTGCTACTCCAGTCACTGTTGTTCAAAATCGTATGCCTCTAGGTTATCCGTGGGGAATTCCAGAGAACTTTATGCAAGAAGATTATAATAAAGAGGCTCAATTTGCTCCACTTTCTCAAGCTTTTGCTGCTCTTGCACCTCCTGTGGTGCATATTACTCCTGCTACTAGAGATGAGATTCACTATGTTGCACCTCCATCGGTGAATGTTGTACCATTTGCTAAAGACGAAGTTTATCGCCCTATTCCTCCATAAAGTGAAAGCTTAGGTTTCTATGACCAAATGGACGACTTTCAGGATCAGTTTGACAAGATGTAGAGAGACTTGAAGGCCCTTAAAGGAAAAGAACTATTTGGGCAGAATGTGAATGATCTGTGTCTGGTTCCAAATGTGAAAATACCTGCAAAGTTCAAAGTACCGGAATTCAAAAATTACAAGGGAAATACTTGCCCTCGTGCTCACTTAGTGATGTATGTGGGGAGAATGTCTACTCATACCAATGATCAACGTCTGTTGATTAACTTCTTTCGAGATAGTTTGACCGGTACAACATTGAAATGGTACATGTGCCTGGATAGTGCCAACATTCATAATTTTAACGACTTGGGTGAAGCGTTTATTAGATAGTACAAATATAATATGGACATGGCGCCTGATTGTGATCAACTCAGGGCCATGGTCCAGAAGGAAAAAGAGTCATTTAAGGAATATGCATAGAGATGGCGTGAAGTAGTCGCCCGCGTGATTCCTCAATGGAAGAAAAAGAGATCACAAAGATTTTTCTGAAGACTCTAGGTGATTTCTATTATGAAAGAATGGTGGAGAGTGCGCCACGTTATTTTACCAAGATGGTGGGAATGGGCGTTCACTTGTAAGAAGCTGTAAGAGAAGGTCGCTTGACAAGAAGTGGAAATTCTGGCAGTGTGAAAAAGCCATCATACGGGTTTGATAAAAAGAAAGAAAGAGAGACGAATGTTGTTGTTCAAGAGATAAGGGTTACTCCTCCTAGAATAAATCATCAGCGCCATCAACAGGTTGCTTCAGTAACTCCAGTTGTTAATACAACTCCAACCACAGTCACTTATAAAAGACCAGCCCCTCAAGGAAATCAATGGCAGAATCATAGGAGAGGATTTTGACTCTATACCCATGAGTTATACAGAATTACTCCCATCATTAATTCATAAAAATTTGGTCCATACCTGGCCACCCCCCGTTATACCATCACCTTTGCCTTGGTATTATAAGGCAGATCAGATGTGTATTTTTCATCAGGGAGCACCAGGACACAATGTTGAAAATTGTTATCCTTTGAAATATGCAGTACAAAAAAATGGTAAGATTTGGCCTTTTGTCCTTTAAGATTCCAGCCCTAATGTAAAAGATAGTCCTTTGCCAAAGCATGAAGGGACGAATGTTGTCAACATGGTTGCTGGTTGTCCAGGGGACTTCCGAATTTATGATATCAACTTGGTCAGAGGAGACTTGGTAAAGATGCACGCCGACCTATGCGAGTTCAGTTACTATATGCATGACCATGTTGGTTGTGGTGTTTGCAGTACTGATATAAAAAGGGTGTGATAAGATAAAGGTTGATGTGCAGGAAATGATGGATGAAGGCCTCATCCATATAATCAGGCCTAGAGCATAATATGAGGAAGAGGTTAACATGGTCTTTGGGTGTCCTGGAGAGTTTCGGATCTTTGATGTGGACCATATGAATGATGACTTGGTGCAGTTGCACTCTATCTTCTTCCATATGGATGGTCAGGTAGAACACCACTATGGATGTTGTCGGGTTTGCTGCAGGGATTCCCGAGGTTGTTCCATTGTAAGAAGAGATATTCAGTTGTTATTGGATAACGAAACTATCAAGGTGTTAGGCTAAAGAGATGATTACCATGAGGTTAATGTGATTGAAGATTTCTTGGTTGATACCGAGTCAGATGATGAATATGCTTCTGCAAATGAATTCTTTTCCTCAGACGAAGATATGTTCTCCAATGATGATTCTGCAATGACCAAATATTATGAAGAAGGGGTGAATGTGATTATGACTTGTTTCAATGACTCCTCCCCTGTCGAGATTTAATACTATAGCAAGCTAGTTGTTGCTCCGGTAGTGATTTGCTTGCCAGATCTCGTTCCTTACAAATCAGACAAAGTCGTGCCGTACAAGTACAATGCTACAATTTTATAGGATGGTGTAGAAGTTCCCATCCAGCCTTTGTCTAATGTCGAGAATATTGCCGAGGCCAATAGAGTGACCCATAGTGGTCGTGTCTTCGTGCCTGTTATTCGAGGAAATGATAGTGGTAGTAAGAAGGTGTGGAAAGTGTTGAAACCAAGAAAGCAGTGGGGGAGTCCAGTCGTGCTACTCTGGAGAAGGAGGTGGATAATATATTTAAGATTATCAAAATGAGAGACTATAGAATTTTAGATCAATTATGGAAGACTCCTTCAAAGATATATATTTTTCCTTGTTGATGACTTCTTCTGCACATAGAGAATCCTTGATAAGGGTGTTGGATCAAGCCTTCATGGAAAGTGATATGTCGTTAAACCAATTCAGCGATGTGGTAGGTAATATTACATCATGTAATAACCTAAGCTTTTGCGATGACGAATTACCTGATGAAGGAAGGAATCACAATCTGGCTCTCCATATATCCATGAACTGTAAGAACGATTCATTGTTAAATATGTTGATTGATAATGGGTCTGCCTTAAATGTTATACCAAGGAGCATGTTGATGAAGCTGAAGTATCAAGGAACCCCCATGCGCCCAAGTGGCATTATTGTAAAGGCTTTTGATGGATCAAGGAAGTCTATTATTGGGGAAGTAGATCTTCCTATTCACATAGGCCTGCACTTGTTCCAGATTACTTTCCAAATCATGGATATTGTGTCCGCATACAGCTGCTTACTAGGACAGCGATGGATACATGAGGCAGGGGCTGTCACCTCAACTCTACACCAAAAGTTGAAGTTCGTGCGTGAGGGAAAAGTGGTTATTATAAATGGAGAGAAAACATTGTTAATATCTCATTTATCCTCTTTCAGTGTTGTGGAAGCAGATGAGGCTGTTGTTGGAACTCAATTACAAGCTTTGTCAGTTGATAACATAAGAGAGAATGAGAATTCTATGGCTTCATTCAAAGATGCTCAGTGGGTTGTGCATAATGGCCCTAGTAAATTATGGGGGCAGATTGTTGACCCGCCAGTGAACAAGAACATGGCTGGTTTGGGGTTTTCTGCGAAGAATGGTAAAGGTTAGAACTTGAAGCCGAAGACTGCTCTAGGAAAGTATCATGATATTTTCCATAGCGGAGGTTTCCTTCATCCAACTGCTTCTAGGATCAATGCTATTGTGGAGGATGAAGAAGAGCAAGAGATGCCGAATTATGTGACGCCTGGAGTCAGAGTCCAGAACTGGGTCATTATTGATGTTCCTTCTTGCATCCATGTCTCAAAGTAATTTGTTTTTGTTAATATTTGCAAGAAGCTTTCACTCTTCCCAAGGTGAAAGTTACTATTGTACGAGCTTATCTGTTTTCTTTGCTCATTAAAATCATAAATAAAAGTTATCTTTGATTCTCAAATTGTGTTTTTACTTTCTACTTTTTCTTGGAAAAATCATAATCAGAAAAAACCCTTTTGGAATAAATAATAGCTGAAATAAATCTGCATGATCACTTGATATATGTGTCAGTTTCTAAAACCAATCATAAATCATATGTGCAGATTAATTAAAAAACCTGTTGAATACAATGACCCGGCACCCTCTCCCAACTTTGAATATCTTGTGAATATTGCCAAAGAAGAAGAATATGATGAAATTCTAGAAGAGTTTTCACGGTTGCTCGGGCGCGAGGAAAGTGCCATTCAGCCGTATAAAGAGCCTTTGGAGATAATCAATTTGGGTTTAGAGGAAGAGCCAAAGGAAGTCAAGGTTAGAGCATTGTTGCATCCCGACATGAAGATTATATTGACTGAATTGTTGAAAGAGTATGTGGACATCTTTGCTTGGTCAAATCAAGATATGTCTAGTTTGGATACTGATATTGTGGAGCATCATTTGTCGTTGAAGCCAGAGTGCCTGCCAGTTAAGCAGAAATTGCGAAGAACGCACCCTGATGTGGCAGTAAAGATTAAAGAAGAAGTTTTAAAGCAGATTAATGTAGGTTTTCTTGTGACATCAGTGTATCCTTAGTGGATTTCCAATATTGTCCCTGTACCAAAGAAAGATGGAAAAGTTTGCATGTGCGTTTATTAGAGATCTAAATAAAGCTAGTTCAAAAGATGATTTTCCATTGCCACATATTGATATGTTGGTTGATAGTACAACAAAATTCAAAGTATTCTCGTTCATGGATGGATTTTCTGGATATAATCAAATTAGAATGACTTCTGAGGACATGGAAAAAACAACGTTTATCACACCCTGGGGAACATTCTATTAGAGTGATGCCCTTCTGGTTGAAGAACGCTGGTGCAACATACTAGAGGGCTATGACAACCTTATTCCATGATCTGATGCATAAGGAAATTGAAGTATATTTTGATGATATGATTTCCAAATCACACACTGAAGAAGACCATATAGAAGATTTGATGAGATTGTTTCAGCATTAGAGGAAGTATCATCTCCACTTAAATCCAAATAAATGCACCTTCGGTGTCCGATCAGGGAAATTTCTAGGTTTCATTGTCATCCAAAAAGGAATTGAAGTTGACCCTGATAAAGTCAAAGAAATTCAAGAAATGCCTACGCCAAGAACTGAAAAGAAAGTTAGAGGCTTCCTTGGACGTCTGAATTACATTTCCAGATTCATTTCCCATATGACTGCAACGTGTGAACCAATCTTTAAGTTGTTAAAGAAAGATCAAGGTTGTGTGTGGACAGATGATTTCCAAAGGGCATTTGAAAGTATTAAATAATATCTGCTTAAACCTCCTACCTTGCTCTCGCCTGTTGAAAGAAGACCATTGATCATGTATCTGACAGTGTTAGATAGTTCTATGGATTGTATTTTGGGACAACAAGATGAAACATGAAAGAAAGAATATGCCATTTATTATCTCAACAAGAAGTTTACTGGCTGTGATTCGCACTATTCTATGCTGGAAAAGACATGTTGTGCTCTGGCCTGGGAGGCAAAGTGTTTGCGGCAATATATGTTGAATCATAATACTTGGTTTATTTCCAAAATGGATCCAATTAAGTATGTTTTTGAAAAGCCTGTTCTTACTGGGAGAATTACCCGTTGGCAGATGTTGTTGTCTGAATATGATATTGAATACCGTACTCAGAAGGCTATAAAAAGTAGCATGTTGGTGAATTATCTTGCTCACCAACCAGTTGATGACTATCAGTCTGTTAAATATGATTTCCATGATGAGGTGTGATGTTCTTGAAGACAAAAGATTGTGATGAACCTTTTCCTGGGGAAGGTTCTGATTCTGAATCCTGGTGGGGTATGGTATTTGATGAAGCTGTGAATGCTTATGGGAAAGGAATCGGTGTTGTGATTATCACCCCTCATGGATCACACGTTCCTTTTACTGCAAGGTTGACATTTGATTGTAAAAATAATATGGCAGAGTATAAGGCTTGTATCATGGGTCTCGAGGAGGCCATGGATCTCAGAATCAAAGTTCTAGATGTATATGGAGATTCAGTTTTGGTGGTAAATCAAATTAACGGAGAATGGGATACTCCTCACCCTGGCTTGATTCCTTACAAAGACTATGCTAGAAGATTATTACCCTTATTTAACAAAGTTGAATTCCATCATATTCCCAGATATGAAAATCAGATGGCGGATGCTTTGGCAACTCTGGCTTATATGTATCAAGTAAATACTTGGAATGATGTACCTGGTATCACAGTGCAACATTTAGATAGACCGAATCATGTGTTTGCGGCAGAGGGATTAGTAGATGAGAAACCTTGGTATTATGATATCAAGCATTTTCTCCAGACTCAGGAATACCTGGCTGGTGCATCAAATAAAGATAGAAAGACATTGAAAAGTTTGGAAGGTAACTTCTTCTTCAATGAGGATGTGTTATACAAGAGAAATTATGACATGCTCTTGCTCAGATGCGTGGATAGACACGAAGCAGACATATTGATGCATGAAATCCATGAAGGTTCCTTTGGTACTCATGCCAATGGACATTTGATGGCATAGAAGATGCTTAAAGCAGGTTATTATTGGCTAACAATGGAATCTGACTATTATAAATTTGCAAAGAAATGCCATAAATGCCAGATTTATGCTTACAAAATTCATGTGCCTCCAACGCTTCTCAATGTTATTACTTCCTCGTGGCCTTTCTCTATGTGGGGTATTGACATGATCAAAATGATTAAACTAAAGGTGTCGAATGGAGATCGTTTCATCTTAGTGGCAATTTACTACTTCACCAAATGGGTGGAAGCAGCTTCATATGCTAATGTCACTAAGCAAGTGGTGGTGCGCTTTATCAAGAATAATCTGATATGTCGGTATGGTGTGACAAGAAGGATTATCACCGACAACATCTCAAATCTGAATAATAGGATGATGACATAACTTTGTGAAGAATTCAAGATTGTTCACCATAATTCATCTTCTTACAGGCCGAAGATGAATGGGGTTGTTGAAGCTGCTAATAAAAACATCAAGAAGATCATCCAGAAAATGGTTGTTACTTATAAAGATTGGCATGAGATTCTCCCTTTTGCTTTGCATGGGTATTAAACATTTGTCCGCACTTCAACATGTGCAACCATGTTCTCTCTTGTGTATGGTATGGAAGTAGTTCTCCCTGTTGAGGTTGAGATCCCCGTTTTAGGTTTGATAATGGAGTTGTGAGAGGCTGAATGGGTCCAGAACAGGTTTGACCAGTTGAATTTGATTGAAGAAAAGAGAATGATGTCCCTGTGTCATGGTCAGTTATACCAGAAGAGAATGAAGAAAGCTTTTGATAAGAAGGTCAAACCTCATGAATTCAGAGAACGCGACCTCGTGCTCAGGAAGATCATGTCTTTTAACGCTGATTCTAGGGGCAAGTGGACTCCAAATTTTGAAGGCCCATATGTTGTCAAGAAAGCCTTCTTTGGCGGTGCATTGATTCTTGAAACTATGGGTGGCGAGGAGTTCCCACGTCCCATGAATGCTGATGCAGTCAAGAAATATTTTTCCTAAATAAATAAAAGAATAACTTGCTAAGTTGAAAACCCAAAAGCGCAGCTTAGGAAAAAAGGAGCATCTCGGTAGGCCGAAAAATAGAAAGGGCGGTCTAGGCAAAAATTAGAGACATAAACAGAACAAATTTTCCTTGTAGGTTGAAAACCCGCAAGGGAAATCTAGGCAAAAGGCAGAGATTTCTTGGAAAGTAACTGCATCAGACAAGACTTGATCATTGAAGCAAAAATCTTCTTGGATCCTCACCACTCTTCAAACATAGTCGTTACGCAAGAATTCAAAGTTGTTAGGGAGAATAATGGTCATTGTATTTCAATGTATCTTTCCAATATATATTACCATTTTTCAAACTTTGTAATTATCTATGGAGTCTCGCCATTTGCGGACTACCATCCTATTAATAAGGTTTGAGCTTTTATCCAATTCTTTGCAATTCTTATTTTATTCATCTTACAAAGACTTCATTTATTAATGATAGTAATTTTCAAAGCACACAGATTAAATAACAAAATTGTTTTGAAAGGAATTCACAAATAACTTCTTGCTTTAGATTGTGACTCAACGAAAACAAAAATAGTGACCCCAAGGATGGACGAACTCTGAAATTTTGGAAGTATGTGTTCCCCGGGAAAGCTCTCCCAGGTCACCCTTTGTGAAATGAGTATGACTTTCTTGTGCTTCTCAGGTAGTTAAAGATGATACCAATTGATGTACGATGCAGTGTTGGGTTTGTGAGCCCATTTTCCCCAGTCAAGTCTTGGGTCATTTTGATTTCGGGTTGGCATGGTCTGAAGTCTCTATCCCAGATTCCCCAGTAAGGTCTTTGCTCACCTGACGAAAGTCTCTTCCCTCTTTGTGTGATGAGATGAAATCATTTGTAAAACATCATCCTTTGTAGTGCTAGCATTGTTGTTGTTGTTTGTTTCTCAGGAAACCAGGCAAGGGAAATATCTTTTCTAAGAAGTGTTGGAACAATTGTCAACTTTTTGGATTTTCTCCCTCCAAGTGTCGGGTTTGATTTAAAATCCCCATAATTTTGATTTCTTGCTGTGTTGTTTAACTCCTTAAAATCCCCAAGTGAAGCTGAGATAACGTGTCTCTTTGAAATTTGTTATCCCCTTGAGGTTTCATAATTTCTCCCCAGAGAATTTGGTGTAATCCCCAGTCTCAGTATTGAAGGATGTATTTTGGATCCCTCTCGACGATGTAGTGTTGCCCTCCCTAGTAAAAGCAACATTGCAATCTCCAGTAGAAGTGAAGACCATGAAACATTTATTTTTTCCCATTGAAGTCTTTGTGATATTCCTTGGTGAAGCCTGGGGGAGGATGTTATATCCTTTTATCTGTAATGATTTATTGTTATGATGTGATTATTTTCGAATTATGTTCCTTCCCAGTAAAGTTAAGCCGCGAAATAGGAATCTGTTTCCTTAGTTGGCGCTTACTTTCTTGTGAACTTTCATATTGGAGGTGATTTAGCCGAGTATTGACTGTACCCAAGTTGGTTTCATCTAGTTATCCCTAGTGTTATATGTCAATTTTATCAGCATATGCATGATATGCATATATCATGCATTAGCTGAATTTAGTAAATCATTGCTCATTTGTATATTTTTGTTGACATATTACCCTGTATTGTAGAGTTGTGTTATCCTCTCTCCAATAGAGTGTCAACCTTAAGCAGAAAGTGTATATCCTTTCAATTTCCCCACCGAGTTATTCCTCGTGGAAGAAATTTGCTTTAGTTTCCCTTTCAACTCTTGGTCTGGATAGATCATGTTTCCCTCTTGAGTTTATTTCTCATGAGGTGTTATTTTGGTTGATTGACTCATTCCATTTTATTTCTGGTTTAAATCTATGATCCCCGATAATATTATCATCTTAATTTCTACGAGTTTTGAGCCCTAACTTGAGAATATGCATTTATTTTGCGCATGAAGATTGTATCTCCTCAACAATAACGTATTGCCATTTCCCTAGGAAACCATATTTCTTTCCCCATGGAGCCATATTTATTTCCTCTGGAAGTCATTATTGCAATTCATCCTCATAACAGCAAGTGAGAGGTCTCTTTATTTGAGCAACCTGTACTTCCCCAATAAGTCTGACAGTTCCCAGAGAAGATTCAGATTTCTTACTCCAATGAATGATAGCCTTGTCATTATGGAAGGTAGTTCGTTGTTGAGATTTTTTACTCCAATGAATGGTATCCTTGTCATTATGGAAGGTAGTTCGGTATTGAGATTTGTCACTCCAATGAATGGTAGCCTTGTCATTATGGAAGGTAGTTCATTATTGAGATTTTTTACTCCAATGAATGGTAGCCTTGTCATTATGGAAGCTAGTTCACTATTGAGATTTGTTACTCCAATAAATGGTAGTCTTGTCATTATGGAAGGTAGTTCGTTGTTGATATTTGTTACTCCAATGAATGGTAGCCTTGTCTTATGGAAGGTAGTTCGTTGTTAAGATCTTTTTCCGATGAATGGTAGTCTCGTCATTATGGGAGATAGTTCATCATTGAAATTCGCCTTACTCTGAAGAAGTTCATTTCTTTCTAGTCATGAGTACTGGCAGATTACCCTAATATCGGTATTTACCGGTATTATCTTACTATTTGTTTCCCCAGTGGATCGACGTTACTTTTTTTTGCTATCTCCTCAGTGAGTGGATAGTTCGCAGTCATCTGTCAATCACCGTTATCCTTTACCTTCTCTCTTAAATTTTTGAGTTGATGATGCTTTATTTCCTCCTTGGGCTTTACCCTAATAGAGTCGAGTCTTTTGTTCACCAGTGATTTATTTTCCTGGTCAGATTTTTCTTTTAATCCTTGTTTTTTATTTCCTACATACCCAATGGTGTCTTGTGTCACTTCTTGTATTTGTTTATTTTCATTCATAATCATAAGCATTGCATGGCATCTTAGGGCCAAAAATAGGGCTTGTTTTATATTTAAGTGTATTCAATCGCGTCGACACGAAGATTTTAACCTTCACATCTCCGGATAGAAGACACTTAAATAAGGGCAGTTGTTGTACCCCAATTTTCCCCCCTAAGATTCCTCTATCATCTCATACCATCATAATACAACAAGATCACACACTAGGGTTTGGCTCTTCTCCTTATCTTTAGCTTTTATCATGGGGAATCACTAAGCACCTTGACTTGTAATTTTGTGGTCATCTATGTTTTGTATTGATAAATCTTTTAACTAATAAATATAATAAATGTTTTCCATAATTGATGATGTTATAGGTGAAAGCACAATGCATTCCATCAATTTGATCTACAAGTTCACGAGTCGATTGCCATGTCTTCTTCAACAAAGATTCATTGAGATTCAAGATTCATCATTGAAGATGCTTTGAGTTAGTATCATGAGAAAGTCTATTATGAATCATCATTCCTCAAGTTGTTAAAGATAGTTCAAAGATACAAGAGTTGATTGAAGAAGTTTGACCTAATTGGACAAGTTTTTGATTTCTTGGTCACAAGTGCATATTTCCCTCAATTCTCAATATTTTGAAGTGTTTATGGTTGATATGGTTCCTCATTATCATCGTCAATAACTTCTATTTACATTACCATTGTATTTATGCAAGGAGGCTTGTCAAAATTGAAAAGGGTTTCCAATGCATTTTGTTGCTCTAGGGGGCTAGGGTTTTGAACTTCTAAAGGCTATATCTTGCTCATCTTTCGGTATTTTTGACTGATTCCAAAAACATGTTTCTCTTCAAAGGGTTATCAACAAATCAATTCAAAAGTTTCAAGAAAATTTTGTGTGGAAGATAACTAATGATGAAGAAAGATTACAAGTCCTCTAGATAAGCCATCAAATTCCCTTAGGTGACTTCAAAAGATCATACCTTGGTAAATTTTTATCTCCTTGAGCCCATTCTATTTCCATAATGATCTTGAAGATGTGAACTTCAACTCTTCTATCATTTATAAAGTTTTAAAATGGATGGAAGATGCCCTAAGGATGCAAAAGAATATAGGTCATTGTATGAATTTTTGCCAACTTTACCAAGTCATAACTTTCTCATTTTTTGGAGATTTAAATGATTCAAGTCTCAAAATGCCATCCAAGAGATCTACTATTAGAACATAGTTTGATTCTACAACCCTTATAAGAGTTTTGATGATAACAAACACAAAGAACAAATATGCAATCTAAATTTATGTTGTATGTTGTACAGAAGTTCTGACTGAAACAACATCAGAAGTTAAGCCACAGAAGCTTTCAAGCTGAGTAATCAGAATGTTCTGAAGAATGATGATCAGAATCCACGCTAAAGTAAAAGATATTCTGATTCTGAACAGAAGTCTAACGCGCCAACAGATCCTCATGTCTCTGAGTTATCAAAGTTCTGAAGTAAAGCAGCATGCAAGATTCCCAAGTTCTGAAGCGTTACTTTTCCATTAAGACAGTATCATATGCAACGACTTCATTCAGACAAGACTCTTCTCAGTATGGAAAGTGAATTAAGTGTCCATTATCACGTTTCAATTTGGACAGATTTCCACGCCCATACAAACAAGCTCAAAGGGTAAATCGTTTACGATTTTCCTCACGACTGCTCCATACAACTCAAAAGGCTGCAAATATTCATATTCATCATATATTCAAATTGTGTAATACATCACAGTTTTGATACAGTTTTTGTAATGAAAAACAAATAGTGCATAGTAAATTTTTCTTTGATTAAGATATTTTCCTTGAGATAAACCGGGTTGTGGTTATACTCAAGAAGACTTTGGCAGTTGTCAAAGTAGATTTGTAATCTGTTTGATTAGTGAATTAATTCCTCATTAGAGAGAGGCGAAATCACCTTGGCGGGTGGACTGGAGTAGTTTGAGATCAAGCGAACCAGGATAAAAATCTTGAGTCTATTGCTTTTGATTTTTAAGTTTCAATTCAACCCCCCCCCCCCCCCCCCCCCCCCGTTCTTGTGTTTTTCACTTCTTCAATTGGTATCAGAGCGCCTGGTTCTGAGTTCATACACTTAACCATGTAAATAAAAGATCCAAGCTTTAGAAAAACACTATGGTGGGACCAAGCCAAAACATCAGCAATGACTATCACGATGACAAGGACAGAATCAGCGGCAAACCTCCGGTCTTTGATGGAGAAAATTTTGACTACTGAAAAGACAGAATTGAGAGCTTCTTTCCGGCTCATGATGCTGATCTATGGGACATGGTAATTGATGGATACATGCATCCAATGGATTAAAGTGGTCAGAAGATAGATAGAAAAAGAATGTTTGACCAACAAAAGCGTGATTTCAGAAACCATCATAAGGCCAGAACAGTTCTTCTCAGTGCCATCTCATACTCAGAGTATGAGAATATCTCAAACAGAGATACAGCCAAAAACATGTTTGACTCTCTGAGAATGACGCATGAAGGCAACATAAAAGTTAAAGAAACCAAGGCCCATGCGTTCATTCATAAATACAAAGCTTTCAAGATAGAAGACAGTGAATCCATAGAAGCGATGTTCTCAAGATTCCAGATTCTTGTTGTTGGGCTGAGAGTTCTTGACAAATGGTATTCTACTGTTGATCACGTAAAGAAGATCATCAGAAGTTTACCAAAGAAATGGAGGCCAATGGTCACTTCTCTTAAGCTGGATAAAGATCTCAACAAGATATATCTGAAGGAACTTGTTAGCTCCCTTAGAAGCCATGAGATAGAGCTAGAAGATGACGAGCCTCATAAGCAAGGTAAGCCTTTAGCATTAAAATCTAACAAGAAAATTTATTCTAAGGTTTTGCAAGCTACAGAAGAAACCTCCAATGGATCCTCATCAGAAGAAAATGAATTGTCTCTTCTCTCTAGAAGGGTCAATCAGCTGTGGAAGCAGAGGCAAAGAAAATTCAGAAATTCCAGAAGATCAGGGAATCAAAATGAATCCTCCTCCGGATACAGAAAGTCTAAGCCCTCCTCTGGACACAGAAGATCTGAAGCTTCGTCTGGTCATAGAAAGTCAAATAACAGAGACATTATCTGCTATGAGTGCAATGAACAGGGGCACTACATAAGTGATTGTCAATGGCTTCAGAAGGAGAAGCCCAAAAAGAAGTTCTTCAAGAAGAAGAAGAAAAGTATCATGGCAACATGGGATGATTCAGATACTTCTGACGCAAACTCAGAATCAGATGATGAAAGAGCCAACATTGCTCTTATGGCTAATGTGATAGAAGACAACGAAGCATCTCAGTCAGACTCACAATCAGACACAGAAGAGGTATTTCCTAATTTTACTGTTAATTTCACTAAAGCTGAACTAGCAGAAAGCCTGAATGAGATTCTAGAAAGGTATCAACAGATCAGAGTCAAATTCAAGAACCTAAAAAGGGATCTTGTCTCTGACTCTGAAGAAACTGTGAGTCTTAGATTAGAAAATTCTTAGCTAAAAGAAAATATTTTCAAAAAAAGAAATTGATTTACAATACTCTAAGAAAGAAATAATCTCAGAGGCTCCCAGTAGTGCTGATAAAATCATAAAAGAATATGATCACAACTTTTAGAAGTTTATGGCTAAAAACATAGATAGAAGCAAGATGGCTTCAATGATCTATGGAGTTAGTAGAAATGACATAAAAGGAATAGGATACCAAGGTAAGGTATCTCCACCTAAGAAAGTCATGGACCTAGTAATAAAACTCACACCACTAAAATCACACTTCACATATGGGCACACATGTGATCTGAAATACACTAGCAATGATTATTCTGCCAAACCAAACTTCAAAAAGAATTTTGGTAAAACTAACAAACCAGGACCCAAAAATATACGGGTACCTAAGGAAAAAATTATATATGTAGAAGATATCTTTAGCAGCAAGGCTAAAACACCAGTCATGGTACCTGGACTCTGGATGCTCTCGACACATGACGGGAAGAAAGCATATGTTCCAAATCCTGGAACTTAAACCTGGAGGCTACGTCGGCTTTGGAGGCAACCAAAGAGGGAAGATCATTGGCTCTGGAACAGTAGCACAAAAGTGTATTATTTTAGGATACTCTGAATGCTCAAGAGGGTACAGAGTATACAATATAGAAACACATATTGTTGAAGAGTCAATCAGTGTTAGATTTGATGATAAGCTTGACCCTCAAAAGTCAAAATATAATGAACCCTTTGAAGATATAGAAGTTTAATTCACAGGTGCTGAAGAGAACTCATCAGAAGTTACCAATAAAGACGCTCCAACAACGTCAAAAGGAAATGTCACAAGCACTCCAGTACCTTCTGTTGATCAACTCCAGAAAAAGTCATCCAGAAGCAGCACAGCTCACCCTGAAGATAAGATTCTGGGAAAGAAGGATGACCCAATCAAAACAAGATCAACATTCATAAAATTTGAAGAATCTCTCATGGGATTGGTATCTCTAACTGAACCAAAAACAATAGATGAAGCTCTTCTAGACAATGAAATGATTCTGGCAATGCAGGAGGAGTTAAACCAGTTCACCAGAAATGACATATGGGATCTAGTTCCCAAACCAAAAGGATTAAACGTCATTGAAAAAAATGGGTGTTCAGAAACAAACTGAATGAGCAAGGAGAAGTCATCAGAAACAAGGCTCGACTGGTGGTACAAGGTTATAGTCAGCAAGAGGGGATAGATTATACATAAACCTTTGCTCCAGTCGCCAGGTTAGAATCAATCAGACTCTTAATCTATTTTGTTGTAAATAATGGCATCACTTTATATCAGATGGATGTCAAAAGTGCATTCTTAAATGGTTACATTGATGAAGAGGTATATGTGCACCAACCCCCTGGGTTTGAAAATTCCAAACACCCAGAATATGTTTTCAAACTAAAGAAGCCACTTTATGGTCTGAAACAAGCTCCCAGAGCTTGGTATGAAAGGCTAAGTAACTTTCTGTTAGAAAAGGAATTCACCAGAGGGAAAGTGGGCACAACCCTGTTCTGTAAGATATTTAAGAATGACATTTTTGTTTGTCATATTTACATAGATGACATTATATTTGGATCTACTAAACCTTTTATGGGAAGAGAATTTTCTAAGTGCATGCAGGCAGAGTTTGAGATGAGCTTAATGGGGGAACTTAAATTCTTTCTAGGCATTCAGATCAATCAGACTCCAGAAGGAACTTACATTCACCAGAGCAAATACGTCAGAGAACTTCTGAAAAAATTTGACCTCTCAAAATGTAAGCCCTCAAAGACTTCAATGCATCCCACGTGAATTCTGGAAAAGGAAGAGGTAAGTAAAAAGGTAGAGCAGAAGATCTACATAGGTATGATTAGTTCTCTCCTTTATCTGACAGCTTCAAGGCCTGATATTTTATTCAGTGTTTGTTTATGTGCTAGATTCCAATCAGATCCTAGAGAATCTCACTTAACAACAGTTAAGCGAATTTTCAAGTATCTGAAAGGTGCTACTAACCTGGGTTTGTTTTATAGAAAATCCAATGAATACAGCTTAGTAGGATATTGTGATGCTGATTTTGCTGGAGATAGAGTAGAGCGTAAAAGTACTTCTGGAAGCTGCCATTTTTTGGGAGACAATCTGATCTCATGGACCAACAAGAGACAATCCACAATTGCATTGTCAACAACAGAAGTTGAATACATAGCAGCTGCTGGATGTAGCACACAGATGCTCTGGATGAAAAGTCAGCTTGAAGACTTCAACATATTTGAGAGTAACATTCCTATTTTCTTTGATAATACTTCTGCTACATGTTTATCCAGAAATCCCATTTTGCATTCTAGGGCTAAGCATATAGAAATAAAACATCATTTTATTAGGGACTATATTTAGAAAGGAATTCTCTCTTTAAAATATGTAGACACAGACCATCAATGGGCTGATGTGCTTACAAAACCCCTTTTTGAAGATAGATTTAATTTTATTCAGAAACATCTCAACATGATATTATGTCCAGAATAATATGTTTTATTTGCATATTCTAACCCTCATAATTTTATTGTTTTATATGAACATTTGATCAACTTTTATTCAAAAGTTAGGAGTACAGTTGCCTCAGAATCTATCTACGAAGATCTGAACTTTTCATTTCAAAGATAGAAGCGTGCAGTTCACACCATCAAACATCTGTCATCCTCTCACAAGCTACCTTCTGAGGCTGAACACGCGTTCAAATTCCGAAGGGTCCAAGGCTCTGATTGGATGCATTGATACACTTGTTAATGGTAACTGTTCAGTATCTACACGAAATCCCCTAATTTCAGGTTTCATTAATTCAGTATAATCATTACTCATTTTCTCTTTCTTACTGATTAAGTTTTCAAAAGTTTTTATAAACTCAACATTTACTATTTCATTCACTTCTTACTGCTTTCACTATTCTCTCTCGCTCTAGTTTTTCAAAACCCCTTCTCTCAGTTTTCTTCAACGAATCCGTGTGAACAATGGCATCCTCATCAAGCATCAAGAATCTCAACAGTGCTCCTGGTTCTTCTTGAACAGAACAGTATGAGGAGCCCATTAGAACACTGCTCACTCTGGTCGATAACCTTGAAGTTCTATGTGAATTGATCATCGATTTTGAGAGTTTAAAGGAAAACGGATTTGATCTGTATGAAGATGTAATGGCACAAGGATGGAACAAATACTTTGATCGTCTGTTAGGTCCAACATTTCCTATTCTTGTTAAGGAATTCTTGATTCATGCTATCTCATCCAACCATCAGGTTACATCATATGTTATGGGAAAGAAGATAATGATTACGGAAGACTTGATTGGGAAACTTATTGGGTACAATGGCGGCGGAGTCAGATGCATAGACATGGATGACAAGTGTTCTGACCTAAAATCTATTTCTAGGGTCATTTTCACTTTTGGACAGCCATCCATCAAGATAAGAGACTTGAAAGATTATTACAGAATCTGGGCTAGGATCATTTTGGGATGTATCAATCACAGGAAGCCTATAAGCTCTCCTGATTATATCAACATTGATCAGCAGTTTCTGTTATACTTCATTGCAAAGAAGACCAAAATAAATCTTCCACATTTGCTTTTCAACCATCTAAGAAAAAGTGTGAAAGAGACATGAGAAGAAGAAAGAACTAAGAGGGATTAGATTCCTATGGGAAGATTAATTTCAGATATTCTAATGGAAAACATGTTGATAGAACATCTGATAGAGGCTCAAGAGATCAGCACTCTGGAAGAAATTGCTGGGAAACCACTAAATGCCAAGAATCTGAAGAAAATAAAGATTATTGAAAGCATTAATAAGGAACCAACAATTTCTTCTCATGAGGTCATCACGTCTAGGAGAATACCTCTGAAGGATTTTCCACTATTCTCTGAAATAGATGCTTCTCCAGAGATTGTGGTCAGATATATTGAAGCTTGCAAGGAAGATGGAACTATCCCAGAACTCAACATTTGTGACCTGCACAAGCCAGCTCCAGAGGTTGTGCTGAAGAAATCAAGAAAGAGGAAGGCAGCGGGAGAAGGATCCTCTCAGAGGACACCCAAAGCTGCGAAAAAGAAAGGTAACACATCTTTTGTTTCTGTTGTAGAATCTATAGTTATTCCAACATCTGAAACCATTCCCCCTCAAACAATAGAAAATCCCTCACCACAAACATTTGAGGATTTTGACATAGAGTTTGATCCATCTGTAACTCTTGGCAGTTTCTTAAATGAACCTCACTCCCCCAATCCAAATCTAGAACAAAATCAACCATAACTTGCAAGAGTTCTCTCTGATATTGAATTGTTTGATCAAGACTTTCACTCACCAATCCCATAAAATCCAAACAACCAGTCTCAATAACCATAAAACCCACACCCACACTCTCCACAATCAGAACATCAAAACCTCAACTCACCTCAACCAGAAAATGAAAACCCTCTCACTCCTTAATCTGAAAATCCAAGTTCTGAGACATCTAAACCAGAAAATCAAGACGCTAACGCAAACCAATCAGAAGACTCCCTTACATACTCTGATACCACTACCCCAATTCCTGGAATAACATAACCTCTTATGGTTCATTTACCTCTCTCCATCCATGATATTCCAGAAATACCTTCACCATATGATTCCACACCACCAAACACTCCTCACTCACCAATCCTGATTTCTGATTGTCCTACTCCCTCACCAATTAACCATCCAGCTAATCATCTCAGAATTGTCATTGATCTAGAAGTGCTGGACCATCTAGCTTCCACCTCAAATAAAATTTTCATTCCCAAACCCAAACCAACCTTAACCAAATCAGATGTTGGTAAGAACTTGTTGATTTTTCAAACAGAGATACAGGAATGGGTTACTTCTTTGAAGCAAGCAAGTCAAGAGATTTCTAATCCTGCTGCTTCTGATTCTCTGTAGGATAGATTCAGAAAATGGTTCAACTCTGAATCCTAGAGACTGAAAGAATTGAGGTATGAGATGGCTCATCAGAACTTCAGTGATCATCTTAAAGCCTTCAAAGACCAAGTTCTAAGTCACTGGGACAAGAAAGAAATTCTTCTGCTGGAAAATGTTACCTGGAAAGAGCACCAACCTTTAAAAGCCACTGAACCAGGTTCTGATAGTCACCCTCTGACTATTGCTCCAGAAAAGGAAATTTCAACAGAAGAAGTAGTTGAATCAGAAGAGGTTGTAGAGTGTTCTGAATGACATGCAACCTCTGAGGATACACCAGCTACATCTCTAGTCATGAAAACTCTGGAAGATTTGAAGAAGGAGAATGCCTTAATCCACACAAGGTTGGATAAGTAAGAAGTCACAAACAAAGAGATTAGGGATATATTGGTTAAGCAAGAAGATACAACAAAATAAATCAAGGATATTCCGGGAAAGCAGGAAGAATCAAGCACTCAGATTAAGAGCTTGTTGGAAGCTTTGTTCACACGACTTCCCCCTCCATCTTAGATTTTCTTTATCTTGTATTTTGTATTCTTCATCTTATCTTATTTATTTCTGAAAAGTGTCATTGCAATTTGTTTTCAATACAAATCATCATCTTTTTTACTCTGATTATATTGCTTTTTGATACCTGACAAAAAGGGGGAGAACGTAAGATATTTTCAATAACAGTATATCGGGACAAAGTCTCAAACATTCTGAATATCTTAACTTCTATTTTTCTCTGAAAGCATGAACAGGAACATATTCTGATAAACACAGAAGGAGATGCATCAAAAGCTCTGATGAGAAGGAACTTCAGGGAAGTAATTCATCTTTATCTGAGTACTCAACTCTGGGGGAGAATCTCTTAAGCTTTTTGTTCTGTATATTTTTTATTGAAAATCCTAGTTTTTGTCATCATCAAAAAGGGGGAGATTGTTAGAACATAGTTTGATTCTACAACCCTTATAAGAGTTTTGATGATAACAAACACAAAGAACAAATATGCACTCTAAATATGTGTTGTATGTTGTACAGAAGTTCTGACTAAAATGGCATCAGAAGTTAAGCCACAGAAGCTTTCAAGCTGAGTAATAAAAATGTTCTGAAGAATGATGATCAGAATCTGCACTAAAGTAAAAGATATTTTGATTCTGAACAGAAGTCTAACGCGCCAACAGATCCTCATATCTTTGAGTTATCAAAGTTCTGAAGTAAAGCAGCATGCAAGATTCCCAAGTTCTGAAGCGTTACTTTTCCATTAAGACAGTATCATATGCAACGACTTCATTCAGACAAGAATCTTCTCAGTATGGAAAGTGCATTAAGTGTCCATTATCACGTTTCAATTTGGACAGATTTCCACGCCTATATAAACAAGCTTAAAGGTTAAATCGTTTATGATTTTCCTCACGACTGCTCTATACAAACTCAAAAAGTTGCAAATATTCATATTCATCATATATTCAAATTGTGTAATACATCACAGTTGTGATACAGTTTTTGTAACGAAAAACAAATAGTACACAGTAAATTTTTCTTTGATTAAGATATTTTCCTTGAGATAAACTGGGTTGTGGTTTTACTCAAGAAGACTTTGGTAGTTTTCAAAGTAGATTTGTAATATATTTCATTAGTGAATTAAGTCCTCGTTAGAGAGAGACAAAATCACCTTGGCGGGTGGACTGAAGTAGTTTGAGATCAAGCGAACCAGGATAAAAATCTTTAGTATATTGCTTTTGATTTTTAAGTTTCAATTCACCCCCCCCCCCCCCCCCTTCTTGTGTTTTTCACTTCTTCATCTACTTCATGCCATATTTTTTTGTCAAGAGAAAATTTCAAATGGAAGGCCATTTTTGGATGCAAGACATTATAAGTCATTTTTTGAAGAAAAACTTAGAATTTTTCTAAGTACAAAAGTCAACCCCTTTTTCTCAACTTTACACATCACAATTTTCAGCTGAAGCATCCATTTGATTCCATTCTTTGCATATTATAAAGCTTATGATCTCATATTTCTAAAGCTTTAAGAATCATATCCTAAGACTCCATAAAATAGAAGTGATACCTTGAAACTGAAGTTTCACTTCAAGTCAGAATTTGAAATTCATATTGTGGCTTCTAAACATCAAATTAGCACGTGTTTTTGGTCTAAACATGTTTAATCAACTTACCAAAGTGGATTAGAACCTTGAAACGCAAGGATTGGATGTGTTTGATGCTAAACATGTCACACCTTACTCGTGTATCAGGTTCACACGAATTTCCTCCAAATCTCATCATTTCACACGCTTGAGCATTCAATCAGCTTCCCTATAAATAGAGGATCATACTTCATTCATTTTCTCAAGCTTATAGAGCCAAAATCACCCTGCCAAACTTCTTCTTGAACCCAACTTTCTGCAACTACGAATTTGCTTTTACAACTTTACTCAATCCATTTTCTTTGTCAATTCACCATCCTTGAACCTCACTGAAGCTAACAGAAGAAGAACCAAGCTCTAAGACTTCCTAAATCATGCTAGTCAAGTCAATTTTCATAGCTCTGCATTTGAACTTCAATAGGTAGATTCCTTCACCAATTCCCCCAAACTTTGATACTGCTATGAAGATCTCATCATTCTGATTCTAGTTGAAACACTTATTTTCAATTGGAAGTGTGTTTTGAGCATGAAATTTCAAATCCCTTTTCAAATCTTCCCTTCCAATACGACTCGGTTACACCTTATATAAATTTTCGCGAGGGTACCATTGGAATCGTCTTGAAGAGACGAAGCGAATGGTACCGATCTCGAGCTCTAATTTTACCATTTCAGGGACCTATAAATCTCGTGAATGGAGGTTGAAGATGACCAACGTGTCATCTCTCAAATAATGATAGTGTGCCACGCTTTTTTTCAAATCTGATTTAATTAATGATTCTGTAATTTATTCACTAAAGACCGTGATATGCACAACGCGTCTGATCCATTGGATTAGCTTACTAACGCGTTTTGACTCTCATCCATTGGTCCACATTTTTTTGACTTTATTTTATTTTCTGATTTTTATATTTTATTTGTTTTAAACTTCATAAATTTATAAAAAAATCCATTTTAACTTCAAAAAAATCTGAAAAAATTATGAAAAATACTTTTGATTTTTCTCTTTCTAATTATTATTTTTTTAAAATTTTATTTTAAGTTTTGATATTTTTTATAACTTTTCACTTTATTTGAATTGTTTTAATTGTTTAAAAATACCTTTCTTAATTTTTAAATTCTGGAGAAAAAAAATATGGAAGGATCCAATGACCTCTTGACAAATATTGGTGACCTCATTTTATTTTTATTCCTGACTTTACTATTTTTCACAATTTTTTGTTTATTTTTCCTATTTCTTTTAATTTTAAAAATAGTTTCTGACTTTAAAAAATTACCAAAAATTTTATATAAATATTTGAGCTCATTTCTGATTTTTCTATGGTCTTATTTGATTTTTCTTGGATGTTTTAAATATAGTTGTTATTTTCTACTTTTATTTCAATTTTAAACCATTTTTAAAAATATTTTTCTTTATTTTTTTAAATATATTTTATCTTGTATATATTCTGGCTGATCTTGGACTATGAGATTTTGATCATGAGCTTTATTAACATCATTGGATCCATGGTGTTGAGTTTAACTCCACAAAAAATGGATGAATAATTTTAATAGTAGTTTGATTAAATTTTTGGTTCAAATGTGGTTTAATTATTACCCCATTCCTCTTCACCTTATCCACTTCTTATTGTATTAAATGTTATTCGAGAACAATTTACATATCATTTTTCAAAATAAATAGTACATAGATTGTTATTGACCGACCTCAAAATAGGTGCGACTTTTATATAAGTCCACTTACGATTTCTTAACATAGCGCTAAATTTTGTCCTGATTCGCGAAATGATCATTTGTGGCCAAAACCCATATTTGTAAGCCCAAGTATGTTAATTTGAATCCTTTGATCCAATAACCTTGAGATTCATGGTTAGGAGGCTTTGGTCTTATCAATCCTCTAATGAATCTACATAAGCTTTGGTCAAAGTGACTCACTTAAACATCGTTGATCATTTATTGTTGCCTTGAGAATTTTAAATAGATGATATACTTGACAAAAAGCAAATGAAAGTTGTTGTTGAGAGGCTTTGATTTTATCAATCTTCTAATGAGTTTCAAATGCAATTTTCAATATGGTCATTCAACTAACCTCTAGTTTCTAATAATTGACTTTATTTTGTGCTCTTACTTTATAATTTTACTTTAAGCATATTTATTTTAGCATTTACATTTCATGCTATTTTCATCTTTGCTCATTTGAGCATTTACTTTTATGTCATTTTTATTTTGCTCACTTGAGATTTTCGTTTTTTTAAGATACTTAATAATCAAGTTGAACCATAAAGAGCTTTAATGTTACTTGGACGTCTTGGTTACTATCTTTGGCATTATGGAGTGATGATCTTATTAGACTTAGGATTAGAGACTTTGACCTACCTTGAGACCTTGTGACCTCAACTATTATTTTTGTATGGAGTTCTTGGGGCTTACCCCAAGACATTGGGTTGTTTGTTTGCTTTATGTACAGGTTATTATGATTACATGCTTTGTCTGTGATATGAAATTCATCTGTATACAATCGTTACTCTGCCCAATTTTTGTGAAGACTTAATGCAATTGAAGCCTGGTTTTCTTAAGAGGTTTACTATCTTTGCTTGTTTGGTTTCAAATCCAAAGGATGGGAATTCTACATTGACTCATTGTGTCAAGTGTTATCTTCTTGTTGGTTAGACGATTCTTTTCCCTAGCTTTTACCTTATGATTTAGGATAGTCCCTTCATCTCCTCTCATCTTCTTTAATTTCAAAAATCTTCTCCCTCCTTTTGAAAACTCTTTTTTTTAAACATGAATCGCTTTCGTAATAAACTTGGACTTAGGTCCATGAATTTTCATAATATTTTCTTAAATCAAACTTTAACCAACTTAATAATACTTTCTCAAAACTTTCTCAAAAGTTACACACTTGTCAATCTTTTTAGTGATGCGAACTATTATACTTCTATGATATGTACTGAAGTGAGATATTTTCAATTTGGGTGTTGAGCGAGGCTTTGTTGATTTTAAAATCCAATCCATATACTCCACTTTGAGATGATGCAAATTCTCCTTTCTTATAATTGTGGGTAGTAAGTATGTTCTTCCACTCAGATAAGACGATAATGTCTTGTCTCTTAAAAATAACCAACACACTTGTGTTTTAAAATTTTTAAAGGTGAACTATGAGTACCCTGATCCCCTATGTAATACCCCAAATTTGTCCTACCTTTTCACTTTTATCTGGCTTATGAATCTCTCACTTTTCTCATGTACATAACTCCCATTAGGTCATCTAACAACATCATTCATTCATTAATCAATAAAACATGGCATGTGATCAAAGATGTTAAGGAATTGGGGTTATTGTACGACTTTAAGGTTCTCATCTTCATTCAAGGAATCAACTTGTTTCATCATTAATCATGGTTTTTGGAGCTAGGGTTTTGGTGTTCAAGGTCACTGAGAGCTGTATTCTCCTCAAGCTACAAAGATCATCAAGTTCTCCATCGAAGGGCTGTGAATTGTTAGTGCAAGGTTTTTTATCAATACCTCAAATAAAGACTTTGCAAGCTAGGGCTTGGGCCTTCTTGGCATCTCAAATTCATCTCAAGGAAGCTTAGGGTTTTGTGACCATCATCATTATTCATATGCTTCTAATTGCTCCTATCTACAAGGTTTTCCTCAAGACTTTTGCTTGGAGATCATTAGTCATCAAAATGAGGTGCCTTTGTAAAGTGAATTGCAAGATTTAAATCATGATACAAAGGTGATGTTGTGGATGTGTAATATGATCAAGGCATCATTATGATTTGTCGACTCTATTACAAGAGGTGGGTGTAAGATGGAAACTAAGGGTTTTAGAAAGAGGGCGAGATTGATTTGGTTTGGTTCTTATGGATTCGCTATTTAGAATCATTTGAAGTACTACCTAATATCATGGATTAAAGTTGTTTGAATTTTCTTTAGAAGAGTGCGGATTTGGACATGGGACTTTGCATGAACTTAATGGAATCACTTCTAAGTTGAAAATTATTGGAGATCTTATTCAAGAGTTCATGTTAAGCACTTGTTTTTTTCATCCTATTTGTTGGTACTTATTCAAGTGTCGCAAGAATTAAAGGAAAATTGAGAAATTAAAGTAAAGCATATGGGGGGAATACGAATTCCTAACTTTGTTTAAATGGATAAGGAACATTGCATATTATATTCATGAGATCCATTACAATTTCAATCTTTATTAAAATTTAATCTAAATTTGTTCAAAGAACCATGGACATGGAAGTCATTACAAGTCAACATTCAGAAATATTTAACAAAGAAGATTGAAAATACAAATGAGGCATTCAATAAAAATTCAAAATCCATTTAAATCAAGGCTGCAAAATCACATCAATATAAACCTAATCCTAAACTAAACATAATCCAAATTCTTCATCTTCAATGATCTTCATAACTCATTACCCTCTTGTCTATAATTCATGCTTCTTGCCTTAACAATGATCCTCCATACTTTTTGTCCATCTCCAATTTCTTGTCTTGGGCCTCATACTTCAAAACCATTTCCTTGCAACTTTGCACCATGGGACGTTGAGCTAGGTACTATTCACAACAACCGATAAACCGATCCCGCTGCACATAACATAAAACATGCATTCAAATAAACCTTACCAGAAATTTACAGCAAGAAGGTAGCTCCTAATAGAAATCCACAACTTTTCCTAACTATTTCCCAATAGGAAACCAATAACGGTCTCTAAATCCCTCACTAACCTAACTACCCTGCATAACCAAATTTCCACCCATGCCAACTGTAAAAGTTTCTAGCTATTAAAAATTGCCTGAATCAGTAACCAACTCTCTAACCGCATAATGATCATAATCCCTAACAACTTACTGTTAACATAAAACTATTTTATAAACACCTGAAACTGTTTCCAATCATTAACAACCCCCCTAACCGTTTTCTAAACCATCTTCTAACTGTCAAAACAGAATAACTCCCTCTCTTCTCTAAAACTGCAAAAATAGAATAACCAAACTTCGGTTAACTCTCAAACCATAACTAACCGCAACAGAATCAATAACACTCCAACGAATCTTCCAGCTTATTCTCACCGACACCATAACAGAATTACAAATCTCCTAACAACCTCTAACTACTTCTAACGAGTTTTCTCAAAAGATTGAAAAGAGGAGAATGAGAGGCACAATTTAGAAGAAAAGAGAACAGAATAACAGAAAAAGATCACCAGAAAAAGTCTTTGTGCTCTCTTCTTTTTCCCCCTTCAACCTTTTAACCGGCATTTTTTCTTCTCCCTCTGAATCTTCCACTGCACATTCTTCATCCTCTTCACATTGCACACACCATCACCTCTGCTTCTTTGCATTGTACTGCAATATTGTTTCTACGAGCTTCATAAGCTTCTTCGTGTTCCAACATGTGTAACCATAATAACGGATAGAAGCAACACAGTACAGTCGCGAAGGAGAACAGTGTAAAGGGAGAAGAAGATCAAACAAAGGATTTGTGCAAGCTTAAACATGTCGTCTTCAATGGAGTAGTATAAATGTTAATCTCTGGTTTTTTGTTCGTCTCGCCACCATGAAGAATCGTCGGAATTGCTCCGGTAGGTAAGTTATCTTCTTCACCTTCTTACACCAATGTCTATACCATTGTTTAGCTTGTATGCCACCGAACAAAATCCCTAAGCATATGGCTCGATCCAACGCTGCATCCTAGTTTAATTTCAGACTATGTTCAGTTAGGCTTTTGTTTATGATTGGGTTTGGAGGGCTGGCTTTAGGCTTGATACAAACGAAATAAAGGTGTGAGAGTGAAAGGCATAATGATGGAGTGGGAGAAGTCGGCGAAATTGGGGAAGGGAGATGAAGTCGCCGCCGTATGCGAGGAGGGGGGAAAGAAACTTTGTTCCAATTGGATTTCAAGGGTCACACGAAGTGAAACCAAGTCCCTCTTGCATTTTTCTTTTATTACTTTTTTGGATTTATAAATTGTTACAAGATGGTACAGTAATATTTTGTGCCATCAACCGTGCGGTATACCTGCATCAGCCCATACCAATGTTTTTGGAGCTTAAAGGTTTTGAATAAAAAACTTCACTTATGGGCTTCATTCTGACTAGGCCAGCGCCCAAACTCTTGGACCATGCACAAAAAAGCTTCTAGACTCAATACTATGAGCCTAGCGCCTATGGCTTTAGTGTCTCATTTTTTTTGCACCCTTGTATTCAAATTAGCATCCCCTTGAGTTCATTAATTCTTTGTTAGATTTAGGACTTTTTTTTTGTTAATTTTTGTCAATAAAATACATGATAAATATAATAAAAAACAATTAAAAAATAGTAGAGTAATATAATTGTTTTTTTAGGAATTAATCCTTTAAATTTTTCTAGAATTTTCCTTACATAAAAACTAATAATAGAAATTACTTTTCGTTTTAGTTTCTAAAAAACTAAAAAAAAAACTTCTTTTTCTTTTAGTTTTTATCCGTATTTTTGTGCTGCTTCGCCATGTCTTATTTTGACGCGTTTGTTCATTGTGCAAGGTACAATTTATGCTTTTGGTCATGCAACATAACAGGTAGTTAGGTGATCGAAGCATACAGTTTATGCTCGCTTCTGATGTGACACGCCTTATTTCTCATCGTCCTGAGAAATTCATATCGTATTATGTGTTATCCTGATGCATGTGATATTATATGACGCTTTGTGCAAGAACCTTTGATTACGTGTTGCATTCGCAACATGTGTTTGCCTTTATCTTAGGTTGATATTATTTATGACTTGTTTGTTTCTTGGTGAAGCTTGCTCGACGTGTACTCCCTGCTTCTTCGTTTCTTTCGTCCTTGACGATTTTCTTGCTTTGGTATTCGCCGCTGCTACCTTCGTACTTCTTCGCACTTTACTACATTTATTTACCGGTTTTATAGATATGTGAGAAGTAGGATTTTATTGCTTTCTAGATACCATGAGAAGTAGGAAATAAAGAGCGTGCACTCGAAGTCGCTGTTTAAAGACCTGTAGCAGGCATTTCGCACTTCATTTGCTATATGTGTTGTGCTTATGTTTGTTCTTTTTTTGTTGATCGATGAGTCACTCAATTTAGAAATTGAGATCACGACTTCGCTCTTAGTGCATGCTCCCTATAGGATTTTATTGCTTTCTTTTATTTCTTGTTGATCGATGAGTCACTCAATTTAGAAATTGAGATCACGACTTCACTCTCATTGCATGTTTCCTATAGGATAATTTTGTTAGACTTTCTTTGGCCTGTTAACTTAGATAGGATCTCTCTAGATGTGTTCTCTTGAGTTTATTAGATTTTTTTCTTTATCTATGTAAATACCATGTTCCCTTAAGATGCGCTTGCTCCGTTCAGATGCGAGTTAGACCTTAGGTTGCAAACTATGCATGCTAACATTAGGTAGGCATTTCGCTTTCATCCTTGACGTAGGGCTACCATTGTATGATAACATTAGGTTAGAAATAGGCTAGTCTCCCTTAGAATCTTTTCTCCCCTTTTTTTTGCATCTTTGCATTCAAAACTAAAACCTTTTCCTTAGCAAATCAAAAACATGCTAATAACACTTCAACCCTTTTTCAAGGTAACAAAAATACAAACCAACTCAAACTTTTTTTCGCGCTCAAGAACCTCTTCTCTAAAACCCTTTTCAGGTAAGGACATGATTAGTTTACTTCTGTGCCAGCGCATAAGTCTCCAAAGGTTGAGCTGCGGCAGAAGGCGGAATTAACATTTTCCATAAAAAACACAAAACAAACAAAAACATGTGAGCCGAACTACAGTAGCTCTGATTCCTCAAAAAGGATACGTAGGCATTGGGGTAGGGCCCAAGCGAGTAAAACATGATTTTCCCTACATTCTTTTCCCATTTTGTTTGCATGCATTCTTCCTCAGTAGTAAACAGTAAGCATAGATTAAACACGCCTATAAGATAGGTAACAAGAGTGGATACCGTAGAGTACTACGGGCGCGTGGGGTTCTAATACCTTCCCCTTGTGTAACAGACTCCCTTACCCGATCTCTCGGTTGCAAGACCTTGACTTCTCCATTCTTAGGTTTTCTTGATGTTTACCTTTCCCTCCATATGGGATAAAAGATGTTCGATGGCGTCTTCATTGTTTGATGATTTTCAGCTGGTTGTTTCAGCTGGCGACTTCACTAGGGAATAGGTCGACCAAATGTTGGTCCATCCCAGAGTCGCTCCTATCTCTTGTTTCCTTTATTTGGGTGTTTATTGTTTATGCTTTTTGTATATTCATTCATTTTGTATATACCTAAGCATATGTATGCATTGCATTTTACTGTTTTCCATATACTATTTTTGTACTGGATCTACTTCTTGTTGGGTGGGTGTTACTATGAGGTAAAAGGCCTAATACCCAGGTCAGAGTTGTATAGCATAGGAACTCTAGGAATAGAGTGGAACATGAATGGCTAGTTGACTTAGGTTTCACTATTGCTGCCATGTCGTCCACACTCAGATGAGGTAAAAATGAGGGGCTATCATTTTCACGTAGGTGATACGGCGATAGTTTTTCAGGAGTACCCTCGATTCTGAGTTACCATTGCCTTACCCTGACCTAGTCTTTACTCATGAGTGGGGAGGGAATTGTTATCACAGGTACCGTTGGTGACTTTCTCAGATGGTGACTATATTCAGATGGTGACTATGCTCATACAGTGACTGTTGGTTCTAATGGTTATACTCTGGATTTCTATTGGAGACTATGACGTTTTCAGATTTATTTTCTGAAATCTGAATCTGTTCATGAGGTTTTTTGGTCTATGTTCCAAACCTTTGATCCTGGTACTAACAGACTAGGCAGAGACAGTACAACAAAAATCAGTATCATGGAAGTAGTAACCCCATATCCATTTGCACTTACATCATATCATATTTATTTTTTAAAAGAAATGTCAGAAAAATGAAAATATATACTAACCTTGCATGTGCATGTCCATTCTGGGGTATCTCACAAATTTATAGTTTCCATCAGTAATGTCTAGCAACAGTGATGTTCTCAAGAGGACCAGAAGAGACAATTGTACTTATCAGTGTTGCTCAAGTTCTTGGCCTTCTTTAAAGAGTTTAAAAGATCATTTAGTTTGTCCTAATGCAGGGGGTTTTTAGTGAAAGACATGGTGGTGCTTTGACTCTACTTCAGTTTTATGACTATGAGTTACGCCGCTTCACCTTCCGGGGCCATCAGATCGCTCCAACTTCGAAAGAGTTCTCTCATTAGTTCAAGATTATCAAACACGTGCTTGTTGCTGTTATGAACGAACCCGAATTTTAAGTTATTTCTAAGGCACTTTATTTAGGCCTTAGTAATGTGAGAAAGAGATAGAGAAAGAATGGTGGCCTACCTTCAGACTGGTTATTATATTATTGTCTTGATTATCGCCAGGCTTGTTGGACAGAATCGATTATCTTGTATTCTCGCAACTCTCTTATATTTAACTTTGTGGGAACTTCTCTTATTTCTGGATATTTTCTTTACATGGTCGTTCTTATTATCATGTTGCTCGATTATTACTGATGTTAATTGAGTTGGGGAAAACTGGAATGGACAATCATTTTATACATCATACATATCATGCTTTTCATGAATTGCAGGTTTTCTGGCGGGAATTTTTATCTAATGGTTTTTTACTCTTATTATCAGAATCTACAAAGCGACTTCCTTACATCCTTATCGCACTCTAGCCAACAAGTTGAAGATTATGGAACATATTGAGCAGAACCAGACCGCTCTCCATAAAGACATGGACACCATGGGCGATTGGATGAATCAGCACATGGAAACTCTTCATGCCGTCATCCAAGGGCAGGAAGAGCTCAAACTGAGTGTTACTAAGCTGGTTGACAGTGCCTCTACATCCGAGAATGGTGGACCTAGAAATGACAATAGGGGGATTCCTAAAGAGAACCCACGACTGATTATGGATGACCACGATGATGTCATCGATCCCGATGACCCACTAAAGGATTCTAAAGCTGATTTATATGAAACTGCTAAGATGTACAAGGCTTTGGAAGAACGCCTGAAGGCTATGGAGACTTCCAAGAAACCGGGATTCATTATTGATGTTATGTGTCTAGTTCTGGGGGTTGTGATTCCACCAAAGTTCAAGGTACCGGAATTCAACAAGTATAAGGGGGTTACATGCCTAGAGACTCACCTCTGATCTTACTTTAGAAATATGTCTGCTTATGCTAGCAACGAGTCGTTGCTTATGCATTTCTTTCAGGATAGTCTAGCTGAAGATCCATTAGAGTGGTACATGCAGTTGGAGTAAACTCGTGTTAGTACTTGGGGTGAGATTGTCGATTATTTCCTGAAACATTATCATTACAACACCGCCATGGCGCCTAGCCGTGCACAGTTGCAGAGTATGTCTCAGAAGACTAATGAGTCTTTCAAAGAGTATGCCTAGAGGTGGCACAGTCTGGCCACAAGAGTTCAGCCTCCTCTCCTGGACCGTGAAATAGTAGATTTGTTTATGAGTACCCTCCAAGACCCGTATTTGCAACATATGCTTGGAAGTACTTCTGATTCATTTTTGGATATGGTTATCATCGGGGAACGGGTTGAAATGTGTATCAAAGTAGGGACTATTATAGGTGCATCTGGAATGAATGGTAACAACAACTCATGTGGTGGAAAGAAATCATATTCTGGTGGTTTTGTCAAGAAAAAGGAAGGAGAGGTAAGCAATGCCTCTGTTGATAAGGGGAAGCTGTTGTACAGGTTCCATATTATCAAACTCCTGTTGCTGCTCTGCCATAACAGTACGCACATTTGCGAAACTATCAACAAAATCAGAGGCCCCAAGGACAAAGGGGTCAACAAAGGCAATAAAGGTATCCCGAGAGGAAGTTGGATCCAATCCCGATGTCATACGCCAAATTTCTTCCACAATTGCTATCTAGTCAATTGGTACAACTCCGAGGGTTAGCTCTTCCACCGACAGAACATCCAAAGGGTTATGATATTAATGCGCATTGTGAGTTTCATTCAGGCGCTCCAGGCCATTCAAACGAAAACTACAAAGCTTTAAAGTACAAGGTGCAATATCTTTTGGAGTACAAGGAGTTAAACTTTGCTCCTATAGGCCCTAATGTTCAGAACAATCCTATGCCTCCCCACCATGGGGCTGCTGCCAATGCAATTGGGTTCGATGATGGTCATGACTTAGTGACTCAGGTCGATGAGGTTTAGATGTCAATGGAGGTTTTAAGAGAACATCTTTTGCAGTAGGAAGTTCTACAAGAGCTTCATGACTTTTGTTTAAAATGCTCATCCAATCCGGACGAGTGTGATGACTTGAAAAATTCCATTCAGATACTGATGGACGAAGGGGTTGTTAGAGTTGAGAAAGTCATCCTCGAAGGGGATGTTGCTATTCTAGAGATTTCGTATTATCCGGCCAATGTTCAGAGGAACACTTCAAGGGTTCCATTGGTTATACGAGTTTCAGCGCTCCATGCATCAGATCAGAATTTGGTTGCTCCCCTACCAACCCGAGCATCGACAATTCCAAATCCAGTACTCGTTCTGATAACTGATAACAGGGCAGTGCCATGGGAATACAATGTTGTTTACATTTGTGGAAAGAAAGTTATCTGCCCGCCGATTGAAAATAAGGATATAACCAACGTTGCTGGAACTAGCATAATAACCCGAAGTGGGAGAGTCTTTGCTCCTACTCTGTCACCTCCCGAAAAAGTTATTGAAGAGATTCCTATGAAAGATAAGGGGAAACAATTAGTCAATGATTCTCCCAGGATTCCCTTTGAACAAAAAGAAGATCAGCTAATCAGGGTGATCAAGAAGAGTGATTTCAAGGTGGTTGACCAGCTAAATGAGACGCCTGCAAAGATATCAATCTTATCCCTCCTTTTGTATTCTGAAGCTCATCGAACCGCCATGATGTGAATTTTGCACGGTTCTCATGTGAATCCTGAAATTTCAGTGGCCCAATTCGAAGGGGTTGTTACAAATATTTCTCCAGGGAACTGTATGGGTTTTAGTGATGACGAGCTTCCTCCTGAGGGCCGAGCACATAATAAAGCGTTGCATATTTCCATCAGATGCTTAGACACTGTGATGTCTCGAGTCCTGGTAGACACTGGGTCTTCTTTGAACGTGATGCCTAAACATATGCTGTTCAAGCTGAACATGGATGAGGTTATGATGAAACCTAGCACGCTGACAGTCAAAGCTTTTGATGGGTCAAGAAGATCTGTAGAAGGGTAAGTTGGCCTTCCCATCATGATCGGACCCCACGGGTTCTACCTATCATTCTATGTCATGGATATTCTTCCATCTTATACTTTCCTACTGGGACGACCATGGATCCATATGGCAGGAGCTGTAACTTCAACTTTGCACCAACGTTTGAAATTCATCATCCAAGACAAGGTTATCGTCATTGGAGGAGAGGAAGATGTCATATTCAACAATGTTACTTCCTTCTGTTATGTCGAAGTGGACAGGAAATTACATGAAACCCCTTTCCAGGCCATGGAAATCATTTCTGTTGACAGAGTCCCCACCATGCTGGAAACTACAAATAAGTCCAGAGTTCCAATGGTTTCCTTGAGGGATTCCAAAGCCATTGTGGAGTCTGGGATTCCCAATGAAAACTAGGGCAAAGTGGTTGAGGTGCACGAAAAGAAAGACAAGTCTAGACTTGGGCTCAGGTCCTGTTTTTTAGATCATGTTGGTACAGGTCCAACTGTGCTCAAAGGAAAATAGGTTCCCTGGCTTTCAGAAGTGTTTGTTAGTGCTGGTCCAAGTGTTCAAGGACAAATCCATGCAGTAGATGATGATAATGATGAAGACGATGCAGATATGGCTCAGTACATATACAAGATTGCACCTGATTAAGAGCTTGGAAATTGGACTGCTACTGATATTCCCGAAATGGTTTTCTTTGACATGTAATATTCTTGTTTTAAATAAGTCACATGTTTTTGCCCGAAGCATGTTGACAGCTTGTGAAAAGGGCCCCCTCATGTTTCTATGTTTGTTTAAAATTGAATAAAATGGCATTTTTTCCATACAATTTTTACTCTGTCTTTTCTTATTTTCGTAAAATAAAAATGGAAATGCTTTTCCTTCTAACTCTTTAACCATTTTCTAATTCGCATCCATATTCTAAAATGAGGCATGATTCATCAATCATGCAGGTCTGCCTCGATTTCCATTAAAAACGATGATGTTACAGTTCCTTGCACCAATATCCTTGGAAATCCGAATGACCAAGCTGATGAAGATAGTGAGGAAGATTATGAAATTCCAAAGGAATTGGCAAGACTGTGGAGACAAGACAAGAAAACGATCCTGTCTCATCAAGAAGCTATTGAGGTCATCAATCTCGGCACCGACACAGTGAAAAGAGAGGTAAAGATAGGGGCCGCTTTACAAGATAATGTAAATAAGGGGTTAATTGAACTTCTCAGAGAGTACTCTGACATATTTTCCAGGTCGTATGAAGATATGCCTGGTTTGGATACAGATATAGTCATGCACCATTTTCCACTCAAGCCAGAATATCCTCCGGTGAAGAAAAAACCGCGGAGAAATCGTCCAGATATGTCTCTCAAGATCAAAGAAGAGGTTGAAAAGCAGTTGAATGCAGGCTTCTTGTTGGTATGTGAATACTCAGATTGGATTTCCAATATCGTACCCGTCCCTAAGAAATATGGAAAGGTGTGCATGTGTGTAGACTATTGGGATTTGAATAAAGCAAGCCCAAAGGATGATTTCCTGTTACCTCACATCGACATATTGGTTGATAATACGGCTCAGTCCTCAGTTTTCTCCTTCATGGATGGTTTTTCGGGATACAATCAGATAAAGATGGCCTCGGAAGACATGACAAAGATGACATTCACTACTCCATGGGGTACTTACTGTTATAAGGTTATGCCTTTTGGCCTCAAAAATGATAGTGCAACATATCAACGTGCCATGGTAACGCTCTTTCATGATATGATTCATAAGGAGATCAAAGTATATGTTGATGACATGATTGCAAAATCAAAAACCGAGGAGGAACATTTGGTCCGTCTGCAAAAGTTATTTTCACGTCTGCAAAAGTTTAGGCTAAGGCATAATCCGAATAAGTGTACCTTCGGGGTGCGATCTGGAAACCTACTTGGTTTTATCGTGAGTCAGCGAGGAATTGAAGTAGATCCTGACAAAGTAAAAGAAATACAGAATATGCCAACACCAAAAAATGAAAAATAAGGAAGAGGGTTCCTTGGGAGATTGAACTACATAGCCAGGTTCATCTCTCATTTCACAACTACTTGTGAATCCATCTTTAAATTGCTGCGCAAGAATCAAGATGTCCAATGGGATGATAATTTCTAGGAAGCCTTTGAAAAGATCAAACAGTATATCCAAGAGCCACCGATCCTGATTCCTCCAATTCCTGGGAGACCACTCATCATGTACTTGACGGTGCTGGAAGGATCTATGGGTTGTGTGCTTGGACAACATGACAAAATAGGACGTAAAGAGTACGACATTTACTATCTGAGTAAAAAGTTTACCGATTGCGAATCCAGGTATTCTTTACTTGAAAAAACTTGTTGTGCGCTTGCTTGGGAAGCTCGACGTCTGAGGCAGTATGTGCTGACATACACGACCTTTCTAATATCAAAGATGGACCCGATAAAGTATATCTTTGAAAAGCCAGCACTCACAGGAAGGCTTTCCCGATGGAAGATGCTTTTATATGAATATGACATTTAGTATGTTACACAAAAGGATATCAAGGGTAGAATTCTTGCGGATCATCTCGCTCATCAGCCGTTGGAAGAGTACCAATCAATGAAAATTACCTTCCCTAATGAAGATGTTATGAAGCTTGATGATTATGATGAGGTTGATTCGGAAGAGCGATGGACTCTTATGTTTGACAGTGCTTCAAATGCTACAGGTCATGGCATTAGGGAAATACTTACTTCTCCATGCAATACTCATACATCGCTTACGGCCCAATTATGTTTCAATTGTACGAACAATGTGGCAGAATACGAAGCATGCGTGATGGGTGTAGAGGCACCCATCGACCTTAAAATCAAAATCCTTGAAGTCTTTGGAGACTCTTCTTTGGCATACATCAGGTACGAGGCAATTGGGAAATGAAGCACCCCAGTCTGATTCTGTACAGAGACTATATCTTGCAGCTAATACTCGCTTTTGATGAAATCACCTTCGAACACATTCCCAAAGACGAAAACCAGCTGGCTGATGCTTTAGCCACTTTAGCATTGATGTTCTCAGTGAGCTTTCCGAATCAGGCGCCTAACATATGCGTCCTCCGGTACAAAGAGCCTGCACATGTCTTTCCTGCTCATTGCCTTTCGACTGGGGATGTGTCTGATGAGAAGCCATGGTATTACGACATCAAACGGTACCTTGAGAAACAAGAGTATCCTGAAAATGCTATAATTTGTGATAAGCGTATTCTTAGAAGGTTAGCATCCAAGTTCCTCTTATTAGGAGACGTCCTGTATAAGAGAAATTATGACTCGGTTCTGCTCAAATGCGTGGGTAGACATGAAACAGAGTCGATCATATAGGAAATACATGAGGGTTCTTTCGGGACTCATTCGAGCGGGAATTCTATGGCAAAGAAAATCTTACACGCATGATACTTCTGGATGACAATGGAGAGTGATTGTTGTGTATATGCAAAATTGTACCATAAATGCCAAGTGTATGCAGACAAAATTCATGTCCCTCCAACTCCTTTGAATGTTATGACTTCCCCATGGCCGTTTGTAATGTGGGGCATTGACGTGATTGAAAGGATTGAGCCCAGTGCTTCAAATGGTCATAGGTTCATTCTAGTGGCTATTGACTATTTCACTAAATGGGTGGAAGCAGTTTCTTACAAGAATGTAACCAAATAAGTCGTTGCCAACTTCATCAGGAAAGAAATCATTTTCCGTTACAGAATTCCTCACAGAATCATCACTGACAATGTTTCTAATCTTAACAACAACACGATGAAGGAGTTATGTGAAGAGTTCAAAATTGAACATCACAATTCACCGTCGTATCGACCAAAGATGAAAGGTACAGTCGAAGCTGCTAACAAGAACATAAAGAAGATTGTCTAGAAGAAGGTCAGAACATACAATGATTGGCATGAAATGTTGCCTTTTGCTCTGCATGGCTACAGAACGTCTGTGTGTACCTCAACAGGGGCAAATCCATTTTCTCTTGTCTATGGTATATATGAAGTTCTTCCTGTCGAAGTAGAGATTCCGTCGTTAAGGGTTCTGATGGAAACCAAGCTTGATGAGGCGGTGTGGGTTCAAACAAGATTCGACCAACTCAGTCTGATTGACGAAAAGCGTCTGGAATCCATTTGTCATGGCTAGTAATACCAATAGAGGATGAAGAGAGCATTCGACAAAAATATTTGTCCTTGATATTTTTATCTAGGTGATTTGGTCTTGAGAAAGGTTATCGTGCAAAGCCATTCCGGCCCAAGAGGAAAATGGACTCCCAATTACGAGGGACCATATATCATGAAGAGAGCCTTTTTAGGAGGTGCTCTAATATTGACAGACATGGATGAGGGAGATGTTCCACTCCTAGTCAATTCAGACTCAGTCAAAAAATACTACGCATAAAGAGACCCGCTAAGTCGAAAACCCGAAAGGGTGACTTAGGAAAAAATGGGCATCCTGGTGGACATGAAAAGTACAGGCAAAAATTAGGGATAAAATGAAAAACAATAACCCGCTAAGTCAAAAACCCGAAAGGGCGACTTAGGCAAAAAAGGGTATTCTGTTGGATCGAAAACCCGGAAGGGCGATCCAAGCAAAAGTTAGGGATCTTAAGCGAGAGGTTGTAGTATGAATTCTCTTCATGAATGACACATGCACATATGTAGCACCTTGGCAGTGAATTGATCGGTCCAACTTCTACTCTTCAGAGGCGAGGCATTGAGAATACTGAGGATATGGGAACTGTAGAAATACTAGTTTTAATAGAAATTTGAGTTTCTCTCATTGCCATTTATACTTGTTGCATTTTCCGTTCTTTTTTTCCGCAACTACCTCATATAGGAGTTGCATCCTTGTACGAATGCATATTCACAGGCCAACCAATAAAGTTTGCTTTCATCAAGAAGTTGTCTTTTACCATCATAAAATGTTTTTCATATGTAGAATGTGTTTTATTTGCTATTAAACACTACATTAGAAACATGGGGAGTAAAAATTCTCAAGCTGAGATAAAACTTGACTTTACATCGATATATAACCATGAGGGAGTGTTGTATGCATTCCAAGTGTTGTTTTTCTTTGCAGGTAGCAATTTATAACAGTCCCTCGACCTCGCAGTGCATGGAGTAGCCTTCATCTGCTACAGATAATTTCAAACCTGATTCCCCAAGTGAATTTATAAAATTCAGTCACCATTTGACTGGCATGTGCGAGTACACATCCCCCAAGAGTTAAACAAGGGCATCCCCAATGGAGTTAATCAAGTGCATCCCCTAGTGGAGATAAACCAGGGAATTCGCAGAGCTAAACTGGGGCACTCGCAGAGTTAAACCGGGTCATTTGCAGGTGTTCATGCCCGTAGTTTATCCCTAAGTGATTCAAGAGGTTATTCCTCAGTGTGGCGTAAATTTTGGGGCATGTATTCGAAGAGATCACCATGGTGTTTAGTGTCCATTCTTCGGCATATTCATTTCTACCATCCTCCAAGTGGTTCAGGATGTAGGGAAATCGGGCCAGATTATCTCTTCCCAACAATACAATTCAGAATTAAGTGGCGTACCGGTAAACTCACTTCGGTGGAAATTCAATCTTCTGCAGAGTCATCAATAATATATGGTATCGTGAGCTCTCCAGTGCAAATTCTTATCAGTATCCCCAACAATCTTTGGTATTGCAAGTTTCCAGCACCGATATGTACTAGCATCCCCAGTGAAGAACAACAGTTCCCAATGAGCCTTCGCTTATCTCCATGAAGTCCATTTCTTTGCATTGCATATAGTTATCATTGCATAACATTGCATCCTTAAAAGTGCATAGCCGATTCATCAGAGTGGATCTTTACGGCAAAAGAAATCCAAACATGCATACGAAGCATAAGCCATATCAGGTACCTTACATGAAAGACCTGAATCTTTCAAAGACAACAATACATCCCCACAAGAGGGTATCGCTTCCAAAATCCCCAGTCGGTGAACTTCACCTTCACAATTCCCAATAAAATTAATACACCTTGTCATTCTAAACCTAGTTTTTGTCTGGTAGTCAGTTCCTGCCTGACAAATAATTCAATTCCTAAAAACTCGTTTGTGTCAGTTTCCCTGACACTCGTCTGTGTCAACTCATAAACACTCATTCGTGTCATTTCTCCAAACACTCTTTCGTGTTTAACCTTTCTTGATACTCATCCGTATCTTCTTTCGATACCCGTCTGTATTGATTAAAACACTCGTCCGTGTTTAACCTTTCTTGATACTCGTCTGTATCTTCTTTCAAATACCCTTCTGTATTGACCCAAACACTATTCCGTGTTTAACCTTTTGATACTCATATGTATCTTCCTTCAATACTCGTCTGTATTGATTCAAACACTCGTCCATGTTTAACCTTTTGATACTCGTCTGTATCTTCTTTCAATACTCGTCCGTATTGATTCAAACACTCGTTCGTGTTTAACCTTTTGATACTCGTCTATATCTTCCTTCAATATTTGTCTGTATTTATTCAAACACTCGTTCGTGTTTAAACTTTTGATACTCGTCTGTATCTTCCTTCAATACTCATCTGTATTGATTCAAACACTCGTCCGTGTTTAGCCTTTTGATACTCGTCTGTATCTTCCTTTAATACTCGTCTGTATTGATTCAAACTTTCGTCCGTGTTTAACCTTTTGATACTCGTCTGTATCTTCCTTCAATACTCGTCTGTATTGATTCAAACACTCATCTGGGTTTAACCTTTTGATACTCGTATGTATCTTCCTTCAATACTCCTTTGTATTGATTTAAACACTTGTTGTGTTTAACCTTTTGATACTCGTCTGTATCTTCCTTTAATACTTGTCCGTATTGATTCAAATAATCTTCCGTGTTTAACATTTTGATACTCGTTTCTATCTTCCTTCAATACTCGTCTGTATTGATTCAAACATTCATTGTGTCCTGATTGATACCTCTCATGTGAATCATCGTGTCCTGATCGATGTCTCCCTTTCAATCATTGCGTCTTGATCGATTTCTTCCTTTTGGTTATCGTGTCTTGATCGATTTCTTCCTTTTGGTTATCGTGTCTTGATCGATACCTCTCATGTGAATCATCGTGTCCTGATCGATGTATTCCTATTAGCTACCGTGTCCTGATCGATGTCTTCCTTTCAATCATCGTGTCCTGGTCCGTGTTTTCCTCCGAGTCATCGTGTCCTAATCGATGTACTCTGATGTTTTCGTGTCTTGATCAATGTATACCTCCGGTTTAGTGTCACCTCTTTTAATTCCCCATTGGATGTTACAAAAACAATACTCATTACCACCATCTTTCAGAATAAATTTTTGGCATTGGTATTTAATCATCTTCTACCTCGAACTTCCGAAAGGCGCACGCCAATCATACTTTCAGGTTTAAGATGATTAAATAGGGGCAGCTATAATACCCCAAATTTTTCCCACCTTTTCACTTTTATATGGCTTATGCATCTCGCACTTTTCTCATGTACATAACTCCTATTAGGTCATCTAACAACATCATTCATTCATTAATAAATAAAACATGGCATGTGATCAAAGATGTTGAGGAATTGGGGTTGTTGTAGATCTTTAAGGTTCTCATCTTCATTCAAGGAATCAACTGGTTTCATCATCAATCATGGTTTGTGGAGCTAAGGTTTTGGTGTTCAGGGTCACTGAGAGCTGTATTCTCCTCAAGCTACAAAGATCATCAAGTTCTCCATCGAAGGGTTGTGACTTGTTTGTGCAAGGTTTTTTTATCAATACCTCAAATAAAGACTTTTCAAGATAGGGCTTGGGCCTTCTTAGCATCTCAAATTCATCTCAAGGAAGCTTATGGTTTTGTGATCACCATCATTATTCATATGCTTCTAATTGCTCCAATCTACAAGGTTTTCCTCAAGACATTTGCTTGGAGATCATTAATCATCAAAATGAGGTGCCTTTGCAAAGTGAATTGCAAGATTTAAATCATGGTACAAAGGTGATGTTTTGGATGCGTAATATGATCAAGGCATCATTATTATTTGTCGCCTCGATTACAAGAGGTGGATATAAGATCGAAACTAAGGGTTTTATCAAGAGGGCGAGGTTGATTTGGTTTGGTTCTTATGGATTAGTTATTTAGAATCATTTGAAGTACTACCTAATGTCACAGATTAAAGTTGTTTGAAGTTTCCTTAGAAGAGTGCGGATTTGGACATGGGACTTTGCATGAACTTAATGGATCACTTCTAAGTTGAAAATCATTGGAGATCTTATTCAAGAGTCCATGTTAAGCACTTGTTTTTTTCATCCTATGTGTTGGTACTTATTCAAGCGTCGCAATAATTAAAGGAAAATTGGGAAATTAAAGTAAAGCATATGGGGGGAAGACGAATTCCAAACTTTGTTTGAATGGAGAAGGACCATTGCATATTATATTCATAAGATCCATTACAATTTCAATCTTTATTCGAATTGCATCTAAATTTGTTCAAAGAACCATGGACATGGAAGTCATTACAAGTCAACGTTCGGAAATATTCAACAAATAAGATCGGAAATACAAATGAGGCATTCAATAACAATTCAAAAGCCATTTACATCAAGGCTGCAAAATCACATCAATAGAAACCTAATCCTAAACTAAACATAATCCAAATTCTTCATCTTCAATGACCTTCATAACTCATTACCCTCTTGTCCATAATTCAAGCTTCTTGCCTTAACAATGAGCCTCCATACTTTTTGTCCATCTCCAATTTCTTGTCTCGGGCCTCATACTTCAAAACCATTTCCTTGCAACTTTGCACCATGGGACGTTGATCTAGGTCCGATTCACAACAACCGATAAACCGAAACCACTACATATAACATAAAACCTGCATTCAAATAAACCATACCAAAGATTTACAGCAGCAAGGTAGCTCCTAACAGAAATCCACAACTTTTCCTAACTATTTCCCAACAGGAAACCAATAACGGTCTCTAAATCCCTCACTAACCTAACTACCCTGCATAACCAAATTTTCGACCATGCCAACTATAAAAGTTTCTAGCTATTAAAAATTACCCGAATCAGTAACCAACTCTCTAACCACATAACGGTCATAATCCCTAGCAAATTACTATTAACAGAAAACTAACTTATAACCACCTGCAACTGTTTCCAATCATTAACAACCCCCCTAACCATTTCTAAACCATCTTCTAACTGTCAAAATAGAATAACTCCCTCTCTCCCTCTCTAAAACCACAAAAATAGAATAACCAAACTCCAGTTAACTCTCAGACCATAACTAACCACAACATAATCAATAACACTCTAACTGAATCTGCCAGCTCATTCTAACCGACACCATAACAGAATTATAAATCTCCTAACAACCTCTAACTACTTCTATAGAGTTTTCTAAACAGATTGAAAGGAGGAGAATGAGAGGCATGATTCAGAAGAAAAGAGAACAGAATAACAGAAAAAGCTCACAAGAAAAATTCTCTGTGCTCTCTTCTTCTTCCCCCTTCAACCTTTCAACCGAAATTTTTTCTTCTCTCTCTGAATCTTCCTCTGCACATTCTTCATCCTCTTCACATTGCACACACCATCATCGCTGCTTCTTCGCATCGTACCACAATATCGTTTCTGCGAGCTTCATAAGCTTTTTCATGCTCCAACATCTGTAACCATAATAACAGATAGCAGCAACACAGTACAGTCATGAAGGAGAACAGTGTAGAGGGAGAAGAAGATCGAATGAAGGATTCGTGCAAGCTTAAACATATTATCTTTAATAGAGCACTAGAAATGTTAATCTCTGTTTTTTTGTTCGTCTCTCCACCATGAAGAATTGCCGGAATTGCTCCGGTGGTTAGTCTTCTTCTTTACCTTCTTACACCAATCTTTATACCATTGTATAGCTTGTATGCCACCGAACAAAATCCCTAAGCTTATGGCTCGATCCAACGCTGCATCCCTGTTTAATTTCAGACTATGTTCGATTAGGTTTTTGTTTATGATTGGGTTTGGAGGGTTGGCTTTAGGCTTGATACAAACGAAATGAAGGTGTGAGAGTGAAAGGCGGAGTGATGGAGTGGGAGATGCCAGCGAAATTAGGGAAGGGAGATGAAGTCGCCACCGTATGCGAGGAGGGAGGAAAGAAACTCTGTTCAAATTGGATTTCAAGGGTCACACGAAGTGAACCTAAGTCACTCTTGCGTTTTTCTTTTATTACTTTTTCGGATTTAGAAATTGTTACAAGATGGTAGAGTAATATTATGGGCCATCAACTGCACGGTATACCTGCATCAGCCCATACCACTGTTTTTGGAGCTTAAAGGTTTTGAATAAAAAACTTCACTTATGGGCTTCATTCTAACCAGGCCAACGCCCAAACTCTTAGACCATGCACAAAAAAGCTTCTAGACTCAGTATTATAGGCCTAGCGCCCATGGCTTTAGTTTCTCATTTTTTTGCACCCCTGTATTCGAACTAGTATCCCCCTGAGTTCACTAATTCTTTGTTAGATTTAGGACTTTTTTTGTTAATTTTTGGCAATAAAATACTAGATAAATATAGTAAAAAACAATTAAAAAAATAGTAGAATAGTATAATGGTTTTTTTAGGAATTAATCCTTTAACTTTTTCTAGAATTTTCCTTACATAAAAAACTAATAATAGAAAATACTTTTCCTATTAGTTTCTAAAAAAAAAAAATACTTATTTTTCTTTTAGTTTTTTTCCGCATTTTTGTGCTGCTTTGCCATGTTATATTTTGACGCGTTTGTTCATTATGTAAGGTACATTTGGTGCTTTCGATCATATAACTTAAAAGGTAGTTAGGTGATCGAAGCATACAGTTTATACTCGCTTCTGATGCAACACGCCTTATTTCTCATCGTCCTGTGAAATTCATATCATATTATGTGTTGTCCTGATGCACGTGATATTATATGACACTTTGTGCAGGAACCTCTAACTACGCGTTGCATTCGCTACACGCGTTTGCCTTTATCTTAGTTGGATATTATTTCTGACTTTGTTTATTTCTTGGTGAAGCTTGCTCGACGTGTACTCCCTACTTCTCCATTGCTTTCGTCCGCTCTTGACGATTTTCTTGCTTTGCTATTTTCCGCTGCTACCATCGTACTTATTCGCACTTTACTACATTTATTTATCATTTTTTCTAGATATCATGAGAAGTAGGATTTTATTTCTTTCTAGATACCATGAGAAGTAGTAAATAAAGAGCGTGCGCTCGAAGTCGCTGTTTAAACACCTGTAGCAGGCATTCCGCACTTCATTTGCTATATGTGTTGTGCTTGTGTTTGTTCTTTGGTTGTTGATCGATGAGTTACTCAATTTAGAAATTGAGATCACGAATTCTCTCTCAGTGCATGCTCCCTATAGGATTTTATCGCTTTCTTTTATTTCTTTTTGATCGATGAGTCACTCAATTTAGAAATTGAGATCACTATTTCTCTCTCATTGCATGTTTCCTATAGGATAATTTTGTTAGACTTTCTTTGGCATGCTAACTTAGATATGATCTCTCTAGGTGTGATCTCTTGAGCTTATTAGCTTTCTTGCTTTATCTTTGTACATACCATGTTACCTTAGGTTGCGCTTGCTCCGCTTGGATGCGAGTTAGACCTTAGGTTGCAAACTATGCATGCTAACATTAGGTAGGCATTTCCCTTTCATCCTTGACGTAGGGCTACCATTGTATGATAACATTAGGTTAGAAATAGGCTAGTCTCCCTTAGACTCTTTTCTCCCCTTTTTTTGCATCTTTGCATTCAAAACTAAAACCTTTTCCTTAGCAAATCAAAAACATGCTAATAACACTTAAACCCTTTTTCTAGGTAACAAAAATACAAACCAACTCAAACTTTTTTTTTGCGCTCAAGCAAATCTTCTCTAAAACCCTTTTCAGGTAAGGATATAATTAGTTAATTTTGTGCCAATGCATAAGTCTCTAAAGGTCGAGCTGCGGCAGAAGGCGGAATTAACATTGTCCATAAAAAACACAAAGAAACAAAAACATGTGAGTCGAACTACGGTAGCTCTGACTCCTCAAAAAGGATACGTAGGCATTGGGGTAGGGCCTAAACGAGTACAACTTTATTTTCCCTACATTATTTTCCCATTACTTTTGCATGCATTCTTCCTCAGTAGTAAACAGTACGCATAGATTAAACACACTCATAAGATAGGTAACAAGAATGGATACCGTAGAGTACTACGGGCACATGGGGTACTAATACATTCCCCTCACGTAACAGACTCCCTTACCTGATCTCTCGGTTGCAAGACCGTGACTTCTCCCTTCTCAGATTTTCTCGATGTTTACCTTTCCCTCCATATGGGATAAAAAACGTTCGATGGTGACTTTATTGTTTGATGATTTTCAGGTGGTTGTTTCACCCTATTGCACGAAAGGTGGTACGTAGGCACTAAAGGTTCGCAACCGCGACGGATGAAGAAATTGTAAAAAAAACATTTCTTTTCTCATCCCCACCATCTTACTTTTTATACAACTCTTATAGCCAAAATACATAGATTTTCAAAGAGGTTCCTACGGAGTACCGTAGACTTTTAGGGTGCTAATACCTTCCCTTTTCATAACCAACCCCCGAACTTAGATTCTCTCCCCCTCTTTTTGGGTTATTCGCTTTTTTCCCATTACTTTGGAAATAAAGCACGGTGGAAATTTTTATTTGATGTGTGCGAGTCAAGTCAATCCAATGGCTTAGTCTCAACATTTATACCGCTACACTTGGGAAGACTTTGTTACTGCTTTTTACAAGCAGTATCAATATAATGGTGACCTTGCACCAACTCGCGTGCAATTACAAAACATGACTATGGGCTCGAATGAAGGATTCAAAGAGTATGCCCAAAAGTGGAGAGATCTGGCTTGAAGAGTGCAACCTCCGTTATCTGATAGGGAGTTGGTTGATATGTTTATGGGCACTCTGACAAGGCCATTCTTTAACCATCTGATTGGAATCTCCTTATCTGGTTTTACTGAGCTAATTCTAACCCGAGGACGTGTCGAAAGTGGTATCAAGAGTGGAAAAATTTAAGTGGCTGCATCTTCAAGTGCTGTGAAGAAGACATTCAGTGGTAAGAAGGAGACCAATTTTGTTCATGTCCAGAAGGGCCATGTTAAAAGTGACTGCAATAAGCCCGTGGGAACAGTATTAATTTCTAATCATGCGCCTGTTCAACAATAACAACAGGGCAATCAGGATAGGACAGACACTCCGAGAAGCAAGTTTACGAAGATCAGTATGCCATTATCTCAGGCATTACAACATTTACTGAAAGTAGAGTTGATAACAGTGAGGGAGCCTCCATTGAATCCCAACACCTCCTCTCCTCGATATAATCTGAATGTGAAGTGTTCCTACCAGTCCAACAGTCCTAGGCACGATACAAACAATTGTTGGGCCCTGAAAAACAAAATTCAGGACATGATTGACAACAAAAAGATCGAGTTTGATCCTCCGGAGACCCCGAATGTAATTATTGCACCTATGCTGAAGCATGACAAAGGAATAAGTGCTATTGACGATGTTCTTTATGTTTCTACTGTAAGTGAATTGGTTACTCCGCTACCAATCATTAAGAAGAATCTGTTGCAGGTCTGTTTATTTCTAGGTTGTATTGAAAAATGTTACTGCTGCGCAGCCCAACCCAATGGCTGCAAGTTGCTGAAGGAAGGAGTTCAATGCCTAATGGGTAATCACATAATTCTGGTTGAGAAGGTTTTGTCTACTGAGAACCTGTTTCAAGACTTTTCTATAATATCTAGCACTCCTGTCAGGATTACCTCCAAAGGTCCTGTAAGAAATACTGGCAATCCGAAACATGCTCCTCTGATCATCACTACACCTGGACCTATCCCATATTCTTCGGATAAAGCTATTCCTTGGAACTATGGATCCAGTTTCTACTACCATGGCATCAAACAAGAACTATCGACTGTTGAAGATGAAGTTACTGAAGTTGTTGATCCCGGCATTGACAATATTGGTAGGACCAGTAAGGTTACTATAAGTGGAAGGGTTTTCTCCCAAGAAATATCTCCGATGACTGTTGCTACACCTGTTAGAGTCACCGTTACCGAGTCAACTGCTGAGGCTCAGGGAAAATAACAAATAACGGAGCCTTCCCAAACGCAGGCGCCTAAGGAAGTTGTCGTTTAAGATAACTCTATACAAGAGTTGGAAGAGGTTTTGAATATTATCCATTAGAGCGACTACAAGATTTTCGAACAGCTGGGGTAGACCCCATCTAAGATCTTTATGTTATCCCTATTCTATGTTTTGAAGCCCATACACAAGCTCTGGTGAAATTTATGAAGACTGCTCACGTGCCATAAGAGATTTCTGCCTATCAATTTGGAAGTTATGTTGCTAGCTTAACGATTGATAATGGATTAGGTTTCTCTGATGTTAATTTGACTGCAGAAGGGAGAAATCACAATAAGGCTATGTATGTCTCCATTGAATGTAGGGGCACTACTTTGGCTCATGTATTGGTTGATACTGGTTCCTCGTTAAATGTTTTACCGAAGGGCGCTCTGAACAGAATTGATTGCGAAGGGGTTGTGCTGAAATCCAATGATATTATAGTTCGGGCCTTTGACAGGTCAAAGAGGATGGTACACGGAGAAGTGGATCTTCCAATCAAGGTAGGTCCGCAGATCTTTGAATCTACCTTCTATGCAATGGATATTCGACCAGCTTATTTTTGCTTACTGGGGCGCCCCTGGATACATGGGGAAGGCGTTGTCACCTCTACCCTGCACCAGAAGTTAAAGTATCCCGTGAACGAAAAGGTTGTTACTATCTGCGATGAAGAGGAGTATATGGTTAGCCACCTGAACTCATTCCGGTATGTAGAGATGGATGGAGATTTCATATTGACTCCCTGTCAGACTTTTGAAGTCATCCCTCCTGCCTCAACTGAAGATGTCTCTGCCATTCCCAAAGTTACCAGGGTTCCGCCCAGAATGGCTTCACTGAAAGACGCTAAGGCTGTTGTGGAAGAAGGTGGTTGTACTACTTGAGGTCAGCTTCTTGAGATTCCATATAAATCTGACAAAATTGGTTTGGGTTTCACTATAGAGGGTTAAATGGTTGTTCACTGCGCTCATGCTGGAAGACCACCATTCCGTGTCAGCAACAACGAAGTCAATGCCATAGAAGATGCTGATAGTGATTATGACCTTGACAGTTGGATCTTTCCTACCATTGGCAAAGAGCTCAACAACTGGAAGGTGGAAGAAATTATCTCTATCTCCTTTAGTCAGGAGTAATAGCTACATTTATGTTTTTATTGCTTTTAACTTTTGGATTTGTAATATTTAAACAATGACTTTAAGCCTTGTGCCTTACCCGGGGCACAACGGTTTGTTTGTTAAGGGTTGTCATTTCATAAAAATATTTTCATTTAATAAAAGCATTGGGCGGGGCGTTTTGCATTCAAATTTTGTGCTCTCTTACTTTATTTTTACTTTTTATCATTTTCAAATAGCTATGTGTTCTTACACACACTCACACAATACATTGCAGATCCACATCCACTCTAGATCCCGTTGATAACGACTCTGCTATTTCCACTTATGACTTTGAAAATACGATCTGCCAAGCCGAGGATGAAGGTGAGGAAGATTGTAAAATACATGGAGAAATTTCCAGACTATTAATGCAAGAGGAAAAGTCCATATAACCGCATGAAGAGTCAGTTGAAATGGTGAATCTGGGTACTGAGACAAACAGGAAAGAAGTCAAGATAGGCGCCAACTTAGCGGACAGTGTCAAGAGCAGTTTGATCTAGATGTTGCATGAATATGTTGAGATATTTTCCTTGTCATACGAAGACATTCCAGGGCTCGATACTGATATTGTGGTTCACTGACTGCCGAGAAAAGAGGGTTGTGCTCCAATAAACCAAAAGGTTCATCACATGCGACCCGAGATGTCAAAGAAGATCAAAGTTGAAGTTATGAAACAATTCAAAGCAGGGTTCTTATAAGTGACATCTTATCTTCAATGGGTTGCAAATGTGGTTCCAATACTGAAGAAAGATGACAAAGTACACATGTGTGTAGAATACAAGGATCTAAACAAGGCGAGCCCCAAAGATGACTTCCCACTTCTACATATTGATGTTTTGGTCGACAACATCGCTCAACATAAGGTATTTTCTTTCATGGATGGTTTCTCAGGGTATAATCGGGTCAAGATGGTGCCTGAAGATATGGAGAAAACTATCTTCGTCACACAGTGGGGCACTTTCTTCTACAAGGTTATGCCTTTTGGGTTGAAGAACGTCGGTGCAACATATCAGCGTACTATGGTAGCTTTGTTCCATGACCCGATTCATCACGAGATAGAGGTCTACGTCGACGACATGATAGCTAGATCTCAGATTGAATAAGAGAACCTTAACCATCTACACAAGTTGTTTGAAAGGTTGAAAAAGTACAAGCTAAGATTGAACCCGGACAAATGCACCTTTGGGGTGAGATCCGGTAAACTCCTGGGTTTCGTCATCAGTGGTAAAGGTATTGAGGTTGATCCCACTAAAGTCAAAGCTATTCAAGAAATGCTCATTCCCCATACTAATAAGGAAGTCATAGGTTTCTTGGGATGACTGAATTATATTGCCCGATTCATTTCTCATTTGACTGCTACTTGTGAGCCGATCTTCAAGTTTTTAAAGAAAGATCAAGTAGTAAAATGAAACGACGATTGTCATATAACCTTTGACAAAATCAAGGAGTGCCTACAAGAACCTCCAATTTTGATGCCACCAGTTAAAGGAAGACCTCTAATCATGTATCTAACAGTGCTAGAGAATTCAATGGGGTGTGTACTAGACCAGCATGACAAGTCTGGTCGAAAAGAGCATGCAATATACTACCTTAGCAAAAAGTTTACCGACTGTGAAACAAGATACTCACTGCTCGAGAAAACTTGTTGTGCTTTGGCATGAGCTGCTCGCTGACTAAGATAGTATATGTTGACTCATACTACTCTATTGATCTTTAAAATGGATCCCATCAAATACATATTTGAGAAGCCCACCCTCTCCGGAAGAAAAGCCAGATGGAAAATGGTCTTGACAGAATATGATATTAAATACATAACTCAAAAAGCAATCAAAGGAAGTGTACTGGTAGATCATTTGGCTCATCAAGGCATAGACGACTATCAGTCTATGAATTTTGAGTTCCTGGATAAGAACATCATGCAAGTTACAGATTACGAAAAACCTAGACTGTATAAAGGACCTTATCCAGGATCTCGATGGACTATGGTTTTCGACGGAGCTTCTAACGCACTTGGTAATGGAATCATTATTGTGATTATCTCTCCCCAGGGTTGCCATACACCCTTCACCGCCAGATTATACTTTGACTTACCAAAAACATGGCCGAATATGAAGTGTGTATCATGGGCATCAGAGCTTCTATTGACTTGAGGATCAAGTCATTGAGCGTATACGGGGGCTCAACCCTGGTAATCAGTCAAATTAAGGGAGAATGGGATACTAAGCACCTGAATCTCATTCCTTATAGAGAACATGTGCTTACCTTAATCTCATACTTCGAAGAAATCATTTTTTAGCATATCCCACGAGAAGAGAATTAGCTGGCAGACGCATTAGCAACCATGTCATCTATGTTTAAGGTCAGATGAGACAACGAGGCTCCCAAAATTACCATTGAGAGGCTAGACGAACCTGCACATTATTATGAAGTTGACACTAATAGAGTAGAAGAGAAGCCTTGGTTTCATGGAGTGAAAAGATACCTTGAGGCTCAAAAGTACCCTGAAGGAGCATCTATCAATGACAAGAAATTCCTACGAAGGTTCTCTGATAAGTTATTCTTGAGTAACAGAATTTTGTACAGGCACAACCATGATTCGACTCTGCTTCATTGTGTGGACAAGAAAGAGATGGAGAAGATTATGGAAGATATGCATGAAGTTATATTTGGTACTCACTCAAGTGGGCATACTATGGCTAAGAAGATTCTTAGAGCGAGTTACTATTGGTCGACTATGAAATCTAACTTCCATCGCCACTCAAGAACTTGTCACAAGTGCCAGATCCATGCTGACAAAGTACATGTTCCCCCAATACATGTGAATGTCTTGACTGCTCTTTGGCCGTTTGCAATGTGGGGCATTGATATGATTGGAGAAATTAAGCCCATTGCTTCTAACGGACATTGCTTCATCCTTGTCGCCATTGATTATTTCACCAAATGGGTTGAAGCAGCCTCATTTGCCTCGGTTACTAAGAATTTTTTCGCCCGATTCATTAGGCATAAATCATTACAGACAATGGTACCAATCTCAATAACACTATGATCACAGAACTCTGCATGCAGTTCAAGATCAAGCACCACAATTCTTATTTGTATCGACCGAAGATGAATGGTGCAGTGGAAGCCGCCAATAAGAACATTAAGAAGATTATATAGAAGATGATAATGACATATAAATATTAGCATGAGATGTTACCATTTTCTCTTCATGGCTATAGCACTTTAGCTCGTACATCAACTGGGGCAACCCCATTCTCTCTGGTCTACAGTATGAAGGTTGTCCTACCTGTCGAAGTTCAGATTCCTTCTCTGAGAATTTTGAAAGATGCAAATTTAGACGAAGAAGAATAGATTCATACTATGCTGGACGGGTTGAATTTAATTAAAGAGAAAAGGCTTGTGACTTTTTGTCATGGTCAGATGTATCATAAGCGTATGATCAAAGCTTTCAACAAGAAGATCAAGCAGTGGGTATATCAGGCTGATAACTTGGCAATAAAGCGCATCATTTTACCACAAAGTGATCCCAGGGGCAAATTGACTCCTACCTACGAAGGGCCATTCATGATCAAGAAGATATTTTCAGGCAGTGCTATGATACTTATTACCATGGACGGTGAATATCTTCCACACCCTGTGAATGCGGACATAGTCAAAAGATACTACGCATGAAAATGACCCGCTAGGTTGACTGGCCTAGGCAAAAATAAGGGCATCCCGGAGAACCAATATATATATATATATATATATATATATATATAAGACTGTACACCCAGCAAGTCAAAAACCTGAAAAGGTGGCTTGGGAAAAAAAGGGTATCCCGATGGACTGAAAACCCAAAAGGGTGGTCCAAGAAAAAATTAGGGATTAAAGCGTACGACTATGTCCCGTTGGATCACTTACAACCAGATTTATTACCATCGTCAAGTTCGAATGGTGCCGATCAATTCAATCAACTTCTTCTGACAGCAAGGGATGAGATGCTCGAAGACATAGGGGCAATAGCAGAGTTGAAACCTGACGAGATCATTTACACATAGCTATATATTTTGTTTTTACTTTATACTCTTTTCATTTCACGACGATCTCCTCTTACTAGGATTTTTGTCTCTTTGTACAACAATCACCTGCTTATAAGCAAACTATCAATATAAACACAATTTCAAAATTAAAATTTTGTTTTACTTTTCTGTTTTGTTTGCAAAAAACGTCCAATGACTAAATTAAATGAACATATGCATATGAATACGATTATTGTTAACAAATATATGCATAAAAACAAGAATAAGCATTTACTCAATACTCTTGGAATTGGGATAACCGTCAAGTCGTCCACAAATCGCCACAGAATAACCTCCATGGAATAGTCCCCATAGAGCAGTTTCCATAAGATTATCCCCCGCAGAGTCATCTTCACAAGCTCATCTTCAACAAATATACCTGCCCCACAAGTCTGAAATACCCTAATCATACTCACCAACAGATCCCCTTAGCATACAAAGGAGTATGATCTTCCCCCCTGGCAATATCGCCAACCTACGGAGTCCCAATCTTCATCAGAGATTATGACATCAACACAGTTCATAAGATTTCTCTTCCCCAACTGAGTTTATTTCTCCAACACTGCAAAATCCCCTACAAAATTCTCTTCTCCAACAGGGCTCATTTCCTCAGCAAAATATATTGCTCCAGCAGGGTTTATTTCCCACACAGGGTTTATTTCCCCCAACAGGTTTTATTTCCCTAACAAATCTAGTCTCCCCAGCTTGAGTTTATCCCTTTAACTACTATAAATCACCGACAAAATTCCCATCTCCAACAAAGGGAAGTCCAGGCTACTATCCCCAGAGAGTTGCTATTGAATCTGAAACTAGACCAGATATTAGTTAATCTTATCCTCCCTAGACGAGTCGTCATCCATATCGAAAACTCGACCGGACAGCACCTTGAAAGGTTGTCCATCTCTTTTATCCCCAGTTAGGATATATAAGAATTAAACCCCCTAGTAGGGCGATGAACGACCAATGCTCCTAAATTCTATTCCCCAAGAAGAAATCGAATTCCCCAGTGGAGTTTCCTCAAACAAAAAGCAGGAATCCCCAGCAGAAACATTCTAGACAAGATTGAAGATTATACATCCCCGACAACAGTCAGGGATTTATTTCCCCCAGTCAGAGATGTTATACAAAGCTACCAATACGCTTCAACGACATTTCATATTCATACATCATTTACAAAATATCATATCATATGCATACAAAATGCATATAGCACACACTCATTTACTTTGAGAACATCATTACGCAATGCATTTCATACATCATGATATTACATACAACTACCTCTTTATCATTTATGGTAAAGTCTACAAACGAATGAATATCATCAACAATTTTCAAACAGGTCACAGATTAATTCCTGAAACAAGACATGGAAACTATCTATATGACCAGAAACGAATTAATTCTTGAAACAAGACATGGCAACTATCTGTGAAAACAAATTATAGATCAATTCCCGAAATAGGACGGGTGACTATCTATAAAAACAGGTTGAAGATTAACTCCCAAAATAGGACGGGGAAACTATCTATATAACCAAGAAAAGATTAACTTCCGAAATAGGACGGGGAAACTATCTTTTTATCTTTATGACCGGGTGAAGATCAATTCCAAAAATAGGACGGGACGACTATCTTTATCACCAGGTGGTATGAACTCCCGAAACAGGACAAGTTTACCAACAAAAAAAAATTGTAGATTAATTCCCAAAACAGGACGGGGTGACTATCTACATGACAAACACTTCCTTCATAGATTTATTCTGAAAAGCACTTCCTTCAGCGATTTATTCTAAAAAGCATTTCCCTCAGATAGGATCAGACAAATTCATTGTGAAAAGCATTCCTCATATACAATCAAGCGTAGGATCATTCTGATACTTCTATCAACAGTTACTCTGGATGGCATTTATTATCCCATCTCTGACGATTCTCTGCCACCTATCTGAATGGTATCTTTAAGCCCATTCAAGCAATATTATCGACCAACAGCATTATCGCCTGCACATGCGAGTGCAAATTTCCGGAAACTTAAGTGTTCAATCATCTTCTACCTTAAAGTCACAAATGGTAGATATTCCAATATAACTCTTTAGGTTTAAGAATATTGAATAGGGGAAGTTGTTGTACCCCAAAATTTGCCCTCCCATTTTCTTCAAGACATTCTTCTAGGGTTCTCAAATGCTCAATGGACTCACAACTAGGGTTTTGTATTTCTCAAGAAAGGTTGGGTTTCCAAGGTCTCAAGTGGTTTTCATGTTTCTTCATATTTCCCTTATAATGCTCATGTCAAATTTCAAGTCTTGCATCACAAGTTTTCTCAGTCAATGGCTCAGATGACTGAAAATTAACTCTATTGGGTAAAAAGTCAACTTTGTTCAACATACAGTCAAACCTCAAGATTTTTGGTCAACGTCAAGATTTTGAAGCCACATTCATCATTTGATCAAGGGTTGATCATGATTCCTCAAGAAAAGTCCTCAAATCATCAAAAGTTAAAAGTTGCTAAATTAGGGTTTCCTTAGGAGAAGTCAACTGAACTTTGACCAAGCATAACTTTCACATGCTTCATCAACTTCTCCATAAACAAGGATAATTTTGAAGGAAATTCAATTTTGTACAACTTTGTATCTCTAAGCTCAAGTCCATAAAATGCTTCATTTGAGAGATATGAGTCAATACATTACAGGTCATTTCAAAAGTCAACAAAAAGACACTTTTTGTCAAGGAAACTTACATCAAGATAAAATCTTCAAAAGCAAAAATGATCAACATAGATATTATAGAGGACATCTTGAGTTTTCCAAAATGTCAAAGATCACCTTCAAAATATGAAAATTGAGAGAGTTATGACCAGTGCAAGTTGGGAAATTTTGAGCGAGTGCATGAAGTTTAAATTGAGTAAACTTGATATTTTGGACTGTTGGGCCATTTTTTAAGAGTCCAAATGTGTTTTTCAGCTTATCATGCACCTCACATCTTAATCGTGCATCCCTTGACCTCTTTATTTTGTTTTTTTTGTTTTTTTATTAATAAAAGTCAAACTCAAATTAAATAAAACAAAGGCTTCTACAAAGTCCAGGCCCATATTTTTTTGCCCTAATTTCCCTTATATATTATCATCCATTATCTTCATACAAGCCACGAAAAACTTGCCTCTCAAATACTTGTCAAAACATCAAATTTTTCAAGAACCCTAGAAATCTTGAAACCCTTGTTACAAACCCTTTCACTATAAAACATCCATTTCGTTCTCTTCCAGCAAGTCTTTAGAGTAAGTGTGGACTAAATTGGATGGTCCAAAATGTATGAAATCTCATTTCATAGAATCTACAATTTCATAATGTTAATAATATTCATATCTTGATTTCCTGTTTGATTTAACATGTACTGATATCACTAATTTGTTCATGTGTTTTGGTAGTGTAGGATATAACAATCGTGGAGGTCCCATAAAATCAGAATCGTGAATCACCATAGCTTCACCGATTCATGCGGTTTTCTTCATATATTAAAAACCATTGATTTTTAGGCCACAAAAATCACTTCATTGAACTCGTAACCCTCAATATAGGGGGGTAGGACGTTTTGGATAACAGATTCTTTGTATTTTGTAAGTTTGATTGAGGAGGGCATTCAGAGAAGACGATCGGATCTAGGGCTCTGGCGGCTCTCCGGTTCAGGCATCATCCTTATATTATATTTATATTGATTTGATTTATATACTAGATGTACAACCACCCCAGTGGCAAGTAAGCGCGCGTTAAGACATACATGTCCCAGGGCGTGGGTTCGATCCTGGCGCTCGTGATATGTTTTTGTACCTATTTTCTCTGTTTGCAGATCCAACGCAGTAAGCTCTCACGCGTCAACCATGCACCCTCAACTCACAGCCATTAGATCTCATCAACATCAAATCTAACGCTTCTTGTTGTCTCCCCATGGTGAATCCTCCCTGGAAGCCACGCAGGATCCAATGCAAGCATAATGGGCTTGTTGTTTTGGGCCTAGCGAATTTCTATTATCATACCCCCGGTTTGCTTCCATAACAGGCCCAATCTTTTTTATTTTAACCATTTTTTAACATAATTAGATTAAGTTTTTTTTAATTAAAATTAATTTAGACCTATGGTTTTTAATTAACTTAATTAATCATTTTTAATTAAATTAATTTAATTTTTTTTATTAATTAACTTGGTTTTTTAGGTTTTCACTAATTAACTATTTTCTCTTAATTAAAATCAAATTAGGGTTTTTTGGTTTTATAATCAATTCCTTTTTAATTAATTAAAATTAATTAGGTTTTAGGTTAAACATCAAATTATTTTCATCCAACAATCATAAAACAATTTCCTCTTTTCTTTTTCGCTTTGCGTACTGTATTATTTTCGCATTATTTTTTCAATTATGTATTTGCCTACAGTGTGTAATAGTTTAATTAGGGTTTACTATTTCCCTCCGGTTTTATTATTTGTACCCCCTTTTCCGAAGCTTTGTAATAGCGTAGGACCCTTTAATTTATGCCTTTACTTTTTGCATTTACCATTTTCCTTATAACTGTTTAACTTAATAGGTTTGTATGGTAAGACATAAAAACATTCGTAGAAAACCATAATTGCAAGACTAAATAACTGAACATGAATCATTCTTCACACACGCACCTCTAGGGTAACCTCACTCGTTGCCTCGGAAAACAGTCATGTCCCTCAAACGTGGGGATGCTTTAGCACTATCCCTTGAATGAAAAGATCGTAGTCCCTCAATGACCCTTTGATGCTGCCTTCGATAAATAATCTTAGTCCCTTATGATAAATTGCTAAAGTGCCCCTACGAGTTACCTTTATGACTGTACGATGACCCGCGCCCGTCTGTTCACTTCCAACGATAGGGTTTCCTACTAACTAATGGTAGGATAGAAATATCTAAAGGAGGAGGAATATAACACGAAAGACTTTTGAGTAGGTAGATAGTTCTTAATCGCTTGCTTGTGAACATTTCAAAACATCTTTTTCACAAACACTTTCTCTAAAATATTTTCAAAAGCAAACACTTTGTACGCATTCTTAATTAATACAAGAATCATTACAAAGTTGTCGTACTTAGGCATTTTTTTCAAATTATTTTCAAAACACACGAACAAAAAGCAATTTTCAAAACAAAGTGAGCTAGCGATTAAGAGCCCATAGATAACTACGGATGAAAAGGGTGCTAACACCTTCCCTTTTTCATAATCTGCCCCCCGAACTTGATAAAATCTCGAAGGTCTTTCCTGTTCTTTTCACCCTTTCCTTTATTGGATAAGAGAAAAATCGGTTGCGACTCTTGCTAACCGCGACATTTGCGATAAAACGTTAAACAAGTGAGTTCTCCCACTGTATTACAAGTACCATCTATCAAAGGTCTGATAGGCTAACGATGGTAAACAACCAAAAGTTATAAGAGTGAATATCATCTATCAAAGTTCTGATAGGGTAACAATGACAAACACCAAGAAATGGACTGGGTACCATCTATCAAAGGTCTTGATAGGATAACAATAGTAAACAACCAAAGGATATAAGAGTGGATATCATCTATCAAAGGTCTGATAGAGTAACAATGATAAACACCAAGAGTTGGACTAAGTACAATATATCAAAGGTCTAATAGGCTAAAAATGGTAGACAACCAGAGGATATAAGAGTGGATATCATCTATTAAAGATATGATAGGATAAAATGATAAACACTAAGAGGTGGACTGAGTACCATCTATCAAAGGTCTGATAGTCTAACACTGGTAAAAAACTAGAGGATATAAGAGTGGATATCATCTATCAAAGGTCTGATAGGGTAACAATGATAAACACCAAAAGATGGACTGAGTATCATCTATAAAAGGTATGATAGGCTAAAAATGGTAAGAAACTAAAGATTATAAGAGTGGCACACCCATATTTACTGAAGGCTAACTACCAACTTCTAACTGAAGGTAGAATAGGTATTAACAATAATAAGTTTTCCATAAATTCTGGCGTTCCACCTAAAATGGGTTTCAACTTCTTCTTTAACCAAGAAATTCCATCTGGAAAGGGTAATAAATTGTTGTAAGGATCTCCCAACAAATTGTCTCTATTTCATTGAAGAGACCCACCATCTATTGGAGTAAAACTTCGACATAACTTTCTATGGGAACTAATAGACTGCTTAAAAGAGACTTCTATTTGATGGAGGAAAATTGATAACAAACCTACTAGGGAGATACATGTTGCTCAAATAAATAGGCCTCATATTGCTATTATGAAAAGTATTGCGATAACACTGTTGGAAAATGAATTTTGACATCCTGGGGAAATACAAACATATTCCTGTTACAGAGACAAAGTCTTCACGTGCAAAATAAATGCACTCTTAGTCTAGGGCTCACAGCTCAGAGAGATGAGAATGACATTTCTATAAGGGACCAAAGTTCAAACAAGGAATAAACCGGAGTGGAAAATCAAAGGAGGTGAATACCATCTATCAATTATCTGATAGTTTAACAATAGTAAACACAAAAGAGTGGAACGAATACCATCTATCAAATATCTGATAGTTTAATAATGGTAAACACAAAAAAAAGTTATGGATAAACTAATATTGAAATAAATATAATAATTGCTTACAAGGACCAAAGCTCAATCTAGGAACAAACTAGAAAGAAACAATAAAATAAGCCTCTACCCAATTTGGAACGATCTCAAAATAGGGATTAATTCCATCCAGGTAATGAGCCGAGTAGGAAGGATGAAACAAAATTCTTCCACGAGGAATAAACTTAGTGGGGAAATGGAAAGGATATACACTTTCTTCTTAAGGTTGACATTCTATTGGAGAGAGGATACACACTCTACAAAGAGGATAAAATATCAATAAAAACAATTAATGAATGCAAATGAGAAATGAATTTTAATTCAGCTATGCATGATGTATGTTTGAATGTATGTTATATGTATGCTAACAAAACAAGCATACTACACTGGGGATAACCAGACAAAACAAACTTGGGGAAAAGACAGCACTCGGCTAAATTGCATCCAAGATGGAAATCCCATAAGAGAGTAAGCTACCAATTGAGGAAACAAAGTCCTACTTCAAGGCTTAACTTTTATGGGAAAGGAAATGTTGCTTGAAGAGTAAATAAAGAACCATCCTATAACAATAATCCCCAAAGCTGTAGGGATATAACAACATCTTCTAAGCTTTGCTAGGAGGTAATATACAGACTTCTCTAGGGAAGATGATATCACATCTGCTGAGAAGAAAATCACAATGCACTAGGAACTATGGTTGCATAAAATCCACCAGGGAAGATCAAAGAAACTTTACAGGGATTACCTCAGAAAAGTTCATGGGGATAACAAATCTTAGAGGGAAACGTCACCCATATGGGAAACTAAGAAGTTAACACTATAACAACAAGTCAATCTTGTGGGGATTTTAAATCAAACTCAATATAATACGGGACAAAACTCAATAGTTGTCATCTGCTTCAACACTTCTTAGAAAAGGTATTGCCCTTGTCTGGATACTTGGGGAGCACACAAAAGCAATAATGTCATAAATGGAAAATAATAATATCATGAAAGAGTCTCCATTATGAAGGGAGAAGGAAACCAAAAATTGAGTAGAATCTCCTCAACATTGCAATCTTTGCTTGATCACAACCAGGTTAGGGAAAGTACCACACTCAGATGGAGAAATCTCAATCAAGACTTAATTAGGGAATATGGGAACACAAACCCAACACCACACAACAATCTGGAAGAATCCCACTATCAGAATAACAATTGTAAGGGAAATCGTACGCATAATCTACGAGAGTAACTAGAGGAGGCTCCTTGAATTAAAAGGAGCAAATTTCACGCTTTGGAAATTGTCCATTCTTGGAACAACTACTTTTATCCCTTTGATTCACAAGATCGGATTAAAAACATTTTTGAAATTTTTTTAAGAACATGTTTTATTGTTAATTTCTTTAAGTCTTTTTGTTTTTAAAATTACTATAAATAATAAATGAAATTTTTGTAAGCAGAATAAAATAAGAATTGCAAATAATTGGATAAAGGCTCAAACTTTATTAATAGAATGGTTGTCCGCAAATGACGTGACTCTATAGATGTTTACAAAATTTGGAAAATGGTAAATACGTGCAAAAGGTAAATTGAAATGCAATTACAACTATTATCCCTATCAACTTTGAATTTCTATGCTTAAGCTTCAGTTGAAGAGCGATGAGAATCTGAGAAGATTGTTGCTTCAATGATCAAGTCTTGCCCGATGCAGTTACTTTCCAAAAGTCCCTAACTTTTGCCTAGATTGCCCATGCAGGTTGTTAATCTACCGGGATAAATTATTTTGTTTATATCTTTAACTTTTACCTAGATTTCCTGTAATACGGTGGGAGAACTGACTTGGGTGTTTTGCGTTTGATCATAATTGTTGTGGATAGCAAGAGTCGCCACCGGCTTTTCTTTATCCAATAAGGAAAGGGTGAAAAGAATAGGAAAGACCTTTGAGATTATTTTCTTGAGTTCGGGGGGTGAATTATGAAAAGGGAAGGTGTTATCACCCTTTTCATCCATAGTTATCTATGGGCTCTTAGTTTTTTGCTAGATCATTGCTTTTTGTTTGAAAGTGTGCTTTGTGGTGGGTTTTGAAAGTATTTTTGAAAAGCGCCTTCGTTTAGGCTAACTTTGTAATGATTCTCGTCTCTATAAGAATGTATACAAAGTGTTGGACTTTTGAAAATATTTCATGGAAAGTGTTGGTGCATTTGAAAAGGTGTTTGTGTTTGAAGATGAGCAAGCAATTAGGAACATTTCTACCTACTCAAAAGTCTTTGTTCTTTTCCTCTTCCTTTAGATGTTTCTACCTTTCCATTGATTGGTAAGAAGCCATATCTTTGGATGTAAAGGGACGGGCGTGGGTCATTGTATATTCATGATAGCAATGTTGTGAGATATCTTAGCATTTCTCTTGAGGGACTAAGATCATTTGTAAGGCAACATTTGAAGCGTCATCGAGGGACTATGATCTTGTATTTTTGATTGTTTTTGCTAAGACATCTCACATGTATAACATGACCATTTTTCATAAGGCAACAAGTGGAGTTAACCCTAGAGGTGCAAGTGTGCAAGTGTTTGTATTTCATACTCGATTTATCTTTGAATTAGTGTTTTCTAAGCATTGATTTTATCTTCCCATACAAATCCTACTTTACTAGCATTTATATGAAAGCGATAAATTGTGGAAAGTAAATATCCTACTCTATTACAATCATTTGGGGAATGGGGTGTACAAATTTACAAATGGGTGTTGTAAGAAATTAAAGTCCTAATTATCCATTACAACCATATTGAAATAATGTACAAGAATTGAAATGTAAAATAGATTTTCTTTATTTTTGTTAAGAGAAGAAATCGATTTGCTTAAGGAAATGTTTTTAGTCTTTTTGTTTTAAAATAAATAAAGCAAAGTAATTAATATAAAGTATTTTGGTATTTTTGATTAATGAAAATAAAAGTGATGATAAATAAAATAAGAGTTAGAATTAAGGTCAGCGTGTTGTTGAAATAATAGAAGTAAGAGAGAGAGAGAGAGAAGAAGTTTCGATTCATGCGCGTTGCAATTAAAAAGAAAATGTTAGCGGAAAAGGGGAAAGCCAGAAGTTTTGGATCCAGACACGCTAAAGTTCTGAGGTTGCTGGGAACAAAGGGAAGCCTAGAAGTTTTGATTGTTGAGAGAACCTAGAAGTTCTAGTGTTACTGGAAGATTAGAAGTTCTAGTTGTAGAGAGAGCCTAGAAGTTCTGATGCAGCCAAAAACCTAGAAGTTCTAGTGTTATTGGAAGGCTAGAAGTTTTGATAATGGGTAAGTGAGGTGTCAATGCTGTTGGACGAGAATATCTAGAAGTTTTGGTTCAGGAGTACTGTTTTGACAAACAAATGGAAGGGTTTATCTTGAAGTTCTGGTCCAGGAATATTGTTTGACAAACAACTGGGAGAGGGTTTATCTAGAAGTTCTTGTCCAGGGTTATTGTTTTGACAAATAATGGAGTAAAAATGTTAAGAAATAAACACAAAAGATGCTTCTAGGGATATAACCCAAGACCCTTAACACTAATGCCTTATGCGCGCGCTTTGTACCATTGGGGTGGCTATACATCTGGTATTAGAAGCAAAAACATAAACATATATTACAAAGTAATTTTTGATGATGAACTTCATCTTCTTCTTTGTACTAGCTAGAGTATATGCAACTTAGTCATTTCTCAACAAAAATGGACAACGCAAACATATAAGTTATGGAAAATATCCTTATGGTTTCAGAAATACAAAGCATCCAAACTGTAAACTATAAGCAAGCATGAATTTTTCTAATCCTAATTTTGAACCCTAATTTCCTCAAGAAGTTATGATCTGAAATTCTATCTACTTTGGCCATGTAAATGAAATCTATAAATATGTACATATTCGGAACCATGATATCTACAGTATGCCTTTGAAATTGCAAGCCTAACAATGACTAAATAATGAGATTAAAATCAGAAGAAACTTACCTTACAGCTGGAAATGGTTCTGTGAGTTAGAGCCTGGTTCATATTACTATGATGTTTTGGTCAACTTCCTTAAGTTCTCAGAAAGCTAAAGCAACCCTTAACTTGAGTTATGGATGGTTGGAATGCTCTGGAGCAATCAAGATACAAAGTTCTGATTTTTGAAATGGAGAATGGTGAAGACTGTATCACAGCTTGAAAATAGAAGTTGGGAAAGCTTCTACGTGTACACCAGGAACTTTATAGATGATTTGGAAAAGAAACGCACAAGGAAAGTTAGAGTTTGGATGAAAAAACTAAAAACTAGCAGGTTTTGTGTTTGGGCTGCAGTTTCAGGTTCTTGGGAATTTTCAGCAAGGTTTCAGGGCTATTTCTCTTAATCTCCAATCCTCTTTTCAGTTTGCAAATGAAGTTTTATTTATAGGCAAAGGATTTTGAAACTTGGAGAAGTCAGGAGCACAACCATCATGTGTTATGGCTCGTTGACTTGTTTTTTAAGCATGTTTAGACAAGCATGTTTCAATGCAACGTGTGATACGGTGGCAGAACCGTATGTTAATACTGGTTTGCGTTTTTTGTTCGCAAATGTCACGGTAAGCAAGAGTGGCCACCGACATTTCTTTTGTCCAACAAAGGAAAGGGTGAAAAGAACAGAAAAAGACCTTTTTCGAGATTTTTTGAGTAAGGGGGGTAGATTATGAAAAGGGAGGGTGTTAGAACCCTTTCCATCTGTGGTTTTCAATGGGCTCTTAGGTACTTTCTCATTTTTGAAAACTGTTTGTGTTTGTGTGTTTTGAAATATTTTTGTTTGCTTTATGATAACCCTTGTATCAGTCCTCAAGAGTGTGATAAAGAATTTTTGAAAGAGGTTTGAAAGAGGTTTGGAAGTGTGTAAGTGTATAAAAAATCATATTTTTGAGCAAGTACTTAAGAACAGTCTACCTACTCGAAAACATGATGTTCTTTTCCTCCTACCCTTTAGATAGTGCTATCCTACTATTAATGAGTAGGTAGCCCTATCGTTGGATGTTGAAGGACTATCGAAAGGGACGCTTATGGTCATTGAAGGTAACATGTACATATACCTTAACTTCTCGAAGGGACTGTCATCATATAGGCAACATCGAGGGACAAGATCATTTCTGGTAGGCAACTCGAGGGACAAGATCATTTCTCGTAGGCAACTCGAGGTACATTAAGGGACTATGATCTTTATGATGACTTTTAAATTTAGGGTCTTTGCTAAGATATCCCTACGTTTGAGGGACATGACCATTGTTTTCCGAGGCAACCAAGTGAGGTATACCCTAAGGGTGCGAGTGTGCAACAATGTGCTTTTTTCAGATATTTATCTTGAAGTTAATGACCTAATGATTAATTGACTTAATCTTTCCATGTACGCCTAATTTACTAACAATTTATATACAAGCATATAAGAAGATATAAAGCGAGAAATAGAAGTTCCTACGCTATTACAGGGCTTTGGTGTAGATACATAAATAATGAACGAAAAGTAAAGTGCAGAAATAAAAACCCTAATTTAGTTATTACAAACCGGGCGCAGTTACATAAATAATAAAAAATAATCGTATGGAAAAATAATAACGCGCGAAAGTTAAGACTGAGATGAATTCTAAACCCTAAAAGTCTAATTGTCTATTAAAAATATTTTTTGTATTTTATGAAAAAAATTTAGAAGTTTAACCTAATTTCTAAGTAATTTTAAATTAAAGAAAAAAGTTAAAATTTAATTAAATCAATTAATTTGCAAAAAATTAATTTATTAAGAAAAAACTAAGTCCTAATTTTTTATCTTTTCTGATTTTATGATTAAAAAAAAGAAATAAATAGAAAAATATAAACAAATTAAATAAAGAAGTTAGAAAAATGGGCCTGAGGGGGTGAAAACCCAATTGGAGGGGTGATGCTGTTGAAGTTTGAACCCCAGATTGCTTTGGCCCATTGCAACTGTATGGGATCTGGTGGGAAGCAATGCTTGGGAGGTCCACCATGAGGACACATCATTGGACGCTGGATCTGGAGTACGAATGATCCAATGGCTGGATCTGAGGGTACAAGGTGCACGCGTGAGATGGCAGTGTATTGGATCTGAAAGAAATTAGTCAGAAAATATAAAATTCAAGACCTGGGAATCGAACCCAGGTCTCTCCCTTTCCACCCTTATGCCTTTGCCATCTGCGCTGCTGGATCATTCATATACATAATAGAAAAATAATAATATAGTATGAAAACGAGGCAATGGCTGATTCATCAAAATACGCGCGTACTTATGGTCCCACTGAAATTTAAATAAACCAATCAAAACATATGAAACTGCCACGCAAGGTCCTTGTCCGGTCAAACCACCCTGGATGGTGGTTCCGGTCATCTTCTCCGACCGGCCAAAAACCTAACCTGCAAAATAGGGAGATTTGAAGCCTGAGATTTTTCCTACCCCCATAAAACCTAGGTTGCGAGTTCAACCATGGCATTAGTTTGGTCTAAAGATGTCTCCACCTCTGAAAACGAAGCTCACGTGTTTTCAAATCCTAACAATGGAAAGCTTTGATTTTGGCACTGAAACTCATATGAAGCACGTCAAAACATTTACAATGATCAATATGAACACATATATGCATGCATAACTCATTTATATTGTTTAATTAAACGATTTGAATTCAAGAAATTATACCAAATCGGTGATGCTCGAAGGAGGTGTCTTGGGCACGATTTGGCTTCGGTAATGAGTGACAATGACTCTTGGGACCTTTAGGAGGAATATTGACTCCTTTGTTTTGATCAACAAAATCTGTAACTAATGCTTTTGATTTTCACGATTTGCTTGAAATTTTGTACTTTGCTATGCTTCTTTGGTGGCTGCTGCGCGTCTGCCTTAGGTCTAGGATTGTTCTGCTTATGTAGTTGTATCTTATTAGGGTTACAATTGTAGAAAGAATCCAATTGTTCAATGCTCTTTTAAAATATAAATATTTTGATTCAAATCTTTCCCAAAAGAAGAGATCCACTTCCTTATTCAGTCCACACTGTTTTGATGGCTGGCCAAGATCTCTTTGGATTAAAAAAGATTTGCATATTCTTGAATTTATTTATTATTTATTTAATTTATTTTGAATTTATTTGAATAAAATCAAGATAAATAAAATAAAAACAAAATAATGCATGGACATGTTTAGTGATCCTTAGATGCATCATGAACACGTTTGGACTCTAAAAATTGGGCCCAATAGCTCAAAAATATAAATTTGGCCAATTAAGATTTCATGCATTTCTTGAAAATTTCCCAACTTGTGCAATCCTTATCTCTCCCATTTTTAACCCTAAGAGGGTATTCTTGTACTTTTTGGTTTCATCTAAATTTGATCTTCCATGTTCATGTAAGGAGCTTTGACCCAAAAGGTGTTTTTGTTGACTTCTTGAAAGGACCTATAATGTATGAGCTTGTATATTTTGATTGATGCATTTCTTGAATTTTAGGTCTTAAGAGAAGTTGTAGGGAAATGGATTATCTTCAAAATGAGCATTGGTGGAAAAATTTCTGATAAAGTATGAGAAAGTTATTCCAAGTCAAATTTTGGTTGACTTTTCCTATAGAAACCCTAATTTGCCATTTTTGACTTTTGATGAGTTAGAAGAATTTCTTGAAGAATAGTGATCAACCCTTGATAAAATGATGGATATTACTTCAAAATGTTGATGATGACCAAAAATCTTGAAGTTTGACTGTATTTGGGCCACAGTTGACTTTTGACCTAGTACAGTTGATTTCCAGGCATTTGAGCAATTGATTGAGCAAACTTGTTGTGCAAGACATGAAATTTGGCGTGGATGATCTTGAGGACATATTAGGACAATGGATAACATTTGGGATCCTTGGGACTCACAAATCTTGTTTAAAATTGAAACCCTAGTTTGAGGTTTATTGCCTTAGGAGGAGAACTTGTCTGGTTAATTCTTGGTCATCCTTGAGCAATTGAGGACCTCTAGAGGCATGTCTTGATTGAAAATGGGAGGGAAAATTTTGGGGTACAACAAAAGGTATGGGGTTAACAGCTTAAATCATGCATAATCTGAGTTTGTAGGCATGATTTGTAGGGAAGTACACTCAAATGCAAAGTAAAGTATGAGCTCAAAATAAACTTTGTACAAAAGTTTGCTTTTCAAGGACAACAGTGGTACTTTCATGCCACACGTGGGAAGATCCTTTGGATAAAGGCTTAAACACTGGGATAATAAATCAAAAGTTTGTGTGAGCATTAAAGGATGATGAGATTAATGAAGCACGAAGGCCTGCAACATGATATTATGTAGCTTAGCTTGAAACTGGATCAGATGTTCAGCATAAACGTAACTTAGGTTATGAACAAGTGCCCAACTTCTAATCATTGATTCTCCCTGCTCCAGCATGATCTGAAAAAATTCTCATACTTTTCAGAAATCTTGTAACATGCCTTGTAACTCCTTTTTGAATCATCTTTGCAAACTCTGATTAAACCTACTTGAAAGTTGGCCCAGAAGTTCTAACCAAATTCTGAATTAGAAATGCTCAGAATTTACTTAGTGCTTTATTTTAATGGATGTGTCTTCAAGGATTTATAACTTAAATTCCCAGCATTTCTAGGAGAAGTTCTGTTCTGCAATGTTTTATATCTCATTGGGATCTACGACTCTTGTGTCAGAAGTTCTTCCTGAATCGTCTTGCATCATGATGAAAATCTGGCCAGAAGTTCTGAACTTATCATACTTTCTTAACACTTAGAAAAGTTTCTAAGTGTTTAGAACTTTGACTTTTCCAAAGTGATTTTAACTTTTGATTTTCTTGGTGAACCAACTTCATATCCTAACATGTCTTGATTAAATGTGATTCTTGAAACTTGATTTTGATCCAAAAGTCAAAGTTTGACTTTTCAGTGTGCATTTTGACCATTTTGCCCTTGTGCCAATTCAAACCCAAATTGATGTATCAATGCTTCAAACTTGAGTTATGGGAGATCTTGGGAGGAAATTTTTAGAAATGAGAGGGCAAAGTTTGGGGTATAACAGCTGCCCCTGTTCAATCTTCTTAAATCTGAAGAGTTAGATTGGCGAGCCCGCCATTCGTGACTTGAAGGTGGAAGATGATTGAACACTAAAGTGCCCAGAAATTTGCACTCGGTGATGTGTTAGCTGACTGTGTAGGGAATAGGCTTAAAGATTCCATTTAAGAAGATGATGGAGAGTTGTCGAAGATGGGCTCATAGATATCATCCAGAGTGATCGGGGAAGGTATTAGGATAAATCTTTTGGTTGGTTTATACTGAAATAGTATATGTCTTTTGCATGTTTATTTTCTTGCGAGGAAGAGGATTAGTTGCATGCAGATGTATGCATGGCGTAATGATGTTCTCAAAATAAATGAGATTATGATGTATGCATTTGTTATGTATGTGTTATGGTTTATGAATGTGATGCATTTATTGCAGTGTGTCCTTGTCTAGGAAAATAAATCCTTGACAACATGTTGGGGAATCTTGGGAGGCTGAATCCCTAACTGTTGTTGGAGAATAAATGTATCTTCAACTTTGTTTAGAACGTTTCTGCTGGGAATTCCTGTTTTATTGTTTGAGGAGAAATCTGCTGAGGAATATTGACTTCGACTCTATACATGAGGAAACTCTATGGGGGATGTTGATTTCTGCTTGGAGGAATAAAGTTCAGGAACTTTGGTTGTCCATTTCTCTACTGGGGAATTACTCATGACTGGAGAGAATTGAAAGTTAGTTGTTATTTGGTCGAAATCCAAACTTGGCAGTAATTTGTTGGGGATAAATAAGCTGACTGTTATCTAGTCAAAATCCAGGCTTGGCAGCAACTTACTGGGGAAATTAAATTAAATGTTATCGTGTCGCATTCCAGGCTTCGCAGTAAATTTATTGGGAGAGTGAAGTTAAATTGTTATCTGGTCGGATTCCAGGCTTCGTAGCAACTTACTAACAGTAAACTTCTATCTGGTCGGATTCCAGGCTTCAAAGCAGATTTTTGAACGAATGAAGTTGTACTGATATCTAGTCGGGTCTAGGATTTGCAGTAACTTACTTGAAAGGATGAAGTTGAACTGATATCTGGTCGAATTCCAGGCTTTACAGTAATTTGCTTGAAAGGATGAAGTTGAACTGATATCTGGTCGGGTCCAGGCTTTACAGTAACTTGCTTAAAAGAATGAAGTTGAACTGATATCTGGTCGGGTCCAGGCTTTGCAGTAACTTTCTTTAAATAACGAAGTTGAACTGATATCTGGCCGGGTTCAGGCTTTGTAGTAACTTGCTTGAAATAATGAAGTTGAAATGGTATCTGGTCGGGTCTAGGCTTCACAGTAACTTGCTGGGGAGAATGAAGTTGAACTGATATCTGGTCAGATCCAGGCTTCAAAGTAACTTTCTAGAAAGAATGAAGTTGAACTGATATCTGGTCGGGTCCAGGCTTCACAGTAACTGAAAATTGTTTGAATATGAATGATTTTGTTGGCGATTCTGCTGGCAAGGTGAATTCTTTAGGAAGAAATCCATAAGGCTTCTTCTTTTACGACCCACTCAGCTGAGGAGAGGGTTGTCGAGATATTGAGATTCTGACTGAGGTTTACATAAATCCAACTTTGTGGGCAACTCTGTCAGGGAAAAGATTTATTGTAACAGGCTTTGTGGGGACAATGCTAATGAGATAAATCTATCGGGATATCTCAACTACATTAAATAAATGCTCATTGCTGCTTGGCAGCACATATTTGCTAAATAGTTTAATCATGTTCATATGCATATGTTCATTCAATTTTAGTCATTGGACGTCTTTGCACTCAAAAGAAAAAAACAAAAAGTTTACACTTCAAAGTATATTTGTATTGATGTTTTTCCCATGAATAGGCGTTTTTGTACAAAGAGACGGAGATCCTGGTGATAGGAAATCGTCGAAAGGAAAACAAAATTGAAAACAAAAACAACAACCATGTGGAAATGATCTCATTGTGTTCCAACTCTATTATTTCCCCAATGTCTTCGAATGTTCGTTGCCATTGACAGAAGTTGATTGGATTGATCTTGGATCATTTGAACCCGGACCTTGGTAATAAATTCGAATGTGGTGATGCTACGGGACATAATCATACGCTTTCAATCCTTAATTTTTCCTGGACCACCTTTTCGGGTTTTCAGCCCACCAGGATACCCATTTTTGCCCAAGTCTCCCTTTCGGGTTTTCGACTTGCCGCGTGTACAATCTTTTGCATGTATACCTAATTTTTTCCCAAACCTTTGGTTTGTCGGGATGCCCTTATCTTTCCTAGGTGTGTCAACCTAGCGGGTCTCTTATGCGTAGTATTTTTTAACTATGTCCGCGTTCATAGGATGTGGGGAATCTTCACCGTCCATAGTAGTCAACATCATGGCACCACCAGAGAAAACATTCTTCACAACAAATGGCCCTTCGTAAGTGAGATTCCATTTGCCCCTAGGGTCACCTTGTGGAAGAATGATTTGCTTTATTACCAAGTCACCAGCTTGATATACTCGAGGCCTGATCTTTTTGTTGAAAGCCTTGATCATACGTTTTTGGTACATCTGACCATAACAAACAGCAGCCATTCGCTTTTCATCGATCAAGTTAAACTAATCCAATCTTGTCTGAATCCATCCGTCTCCACCTAAGCCTACTTCATTCATAATCCTTAGTGAGGGAGTCTGAACTTCCACTGGCAGGACTACCTCCATGCCATAGACCAAAGAAAAGGGAGTTGCCCCAGTTGATGTTTGAGCTAAAGTACGGTAGCCATGAAGAGAAAACGGTAACATCTCATGCCAGTTTTTGTAGGTTACTACCATCTTTCGCACAATCTTCTTAATGTTTTTGTTGGTTGCTTCCACTGCGCCATTCATTTTAGGTCTATAAGGAGAAGAATTGTGATGCTTGATTTTGGATTGAGTGCAAAGTTCTGTAATCATAGCATTGTTGAGATTGGTTCCTTTGTCGGTGATGATCCTTTCGGGGATACCATAACAACAAATGAGGTTATGTTTGATGAATCTTGCTACAACATTCTTTGCGACTGAGGTAAATGAGGCAGCTTCGACCCATTTGGTGAAATAATCGATAGCGACAAGAATGAAGCGATGTCCATTAGAAGCAGTAGGCTTGATCTCTCCAATCATGTCAATGCCTCACATTGCAAACAGCCACGAAGCAGTTATGACATTTAGAGGAATAGGAGGCACGTGAACCTTGTCAGTATAGATTTGGCACTTGTGGCAAGTCCTTGAGTGATGATGGCAATCAGTTTCCATTGTTGACCAATAGTAACCAACTCTCAGGATTTTTCTTGGCCATAGTATGTCCTCTAGAGTGAGTCCCAAAGAGGCCATCATGCATATCTTCCATAATTTTCTTTGCCTCCTTCTTGTCCACACATCAGAGTAGAGTAGAATCATGGTTGCATTTGTACAAGGTTCCATTTCTTAGGAAGAATTTGGATGAGAATCTTCGTAAGAATTTTTTATCATTGATGGAAGCTCCTTCGGGATACTCTTGCGCTTCAAGGTATCTCTTCACCTCATGGTACCATGGATTCTCCGTGTCAGTGTTAAGCTCGTAGCAGTGTGCAGGTTCGTCAAATCTCTCAATTGTAATCATAGGAGCTTCATTGTCCCATTTGACTTTGAAGATAGAGGACATTGTGGCCAAAGCATCGTCTAACTGATTTTCTTCTCTAGGGAAGTGTTCAAAGGTGATTTCTTCGAAGTACGGAATCAGAGATAACACAAGCTCCTTATAAGGAATAAGATTAGGATGCTTAGTGTCTCATTCTCCCTTTACTTGGCTAATCACTAAAGCGGAATCTCCAAATACATTTAAATGCTTGATCCTTAAATCAATGGCAGCCTTCAGACCCAAAATGCATGCCTCATATTCAGCCATGTTTTTTGTACAATCGAAGCACAATTTAGCGGTGAAAGGGGTGTGGCAACCCTTAGGAGAAACTATCACAACACTAATTTCGTTACCCAAAGCGTTGGACGACCCATCGAAAACCATAGTCCATCGGGATCCTTGTTCAGGTCCATCATACGGTCCATGCTTTGCACAGTCGGTCACTAACATGGTGTTCTCATCCGGGAAGTCAAAGTTCATAGATTGATAATCATCAACAGCTTGATGGGCCAAATGATCTGCCAATATACTTCCTTTGATGTCCTTTTATGTTTTATATTGAATATCATACTCAGTCAAGAACATTTTCCATCTAGCTATCCATCTGGAAAGAGCGGGTTTCTCGAAGATGTAGTTGATAGGGTCCATCTTAGAAATCAATAGAGTGGTATGAGTCAACATATACTATCTTAGCCAGCGAGAAGCCCATGCCAGAGCGCAACAAGTTTTCTCGAGCTGTGAATATCTGGTTTCACTGTCGGTAAACTTTTTTCTCAGGTAGTATATTGCATGCTCTTTTCGGCCAGACTCATCATGTTGGCCCAACACACACCCCATAGAATTCTCTAGCATAGTCAAGTACATGATCAACAGTCTTACTTCAACTGGAGGCATGAGGATAGGAGGTCCTTGCAGATATTCCTTTATTTTTTCGAAGGCAACTTGGCATTCATCATTCCATTTGACTACTTTATCTTTCTTCAAGAGTTTGAAGATTGGCTCACAAGTAGCAGTTAAGTGAGATATGAAGCGGGAAATGTAGTTAAGACGACCCAAGAATCCTCTAACCTCCCTTTCAGAATGGGGAACTGGCATTTCTTGAATGGCTTTTACCTTTGCAGGATCAACTTCGATTCCTTTACCACTGACAACAAAGCCTAGAAGTTTTCCAGATCTTACTCCAAATATGCACTTATTAGGATTCAACCTCAACTTGTACTTTTTCAGCCTCTCGAATAGCTTGTATAAGTGGTTGAGATGCTCTTCTTCTGTTTGTGACCTTGCAATCATATCATCCACATATACCTCTATTTCATGATGGATCATATCATTAAACAAAGCTACCATAGCCCTTTGATATGTTGCCCCTGTATTCTTCAATCCGAACAGCATGACCTTGTAACAAAAGGTTCCCCATTGCGTAACATAGATGGTCTTCTCCATGTCTTCGGGAGCCATCTTAATTTGATTATAGCCGGAGAAACCATCTATGAAAGAGAAGAATTATGTTGAGTAGTGTTATCGACCAAGACATTAATATGAGGTAGAGGGAAGTCATCCTTGGGGCTTGCCCTATTCAGATCCCTATAATCTACGCACATACAAACTTTTCCGTATTTCTTTGGCCCCGGAACCACGCTCATAACCCATTGAGGATAAGATGTCACAGCTAGGAATCCAACATCAAATTGTTTCATCACTTCAGCTTTTATCTTTTCAGACATGTCAGGCCGCATACGACGAACTTTTTGCTTGACAGGAGGATAATCTTCCTTTGTTGGCAGACGATGGACTACAATGTCGGTATCCAACCCTGGCATATCTTCATACAACCAAGCAAACACTTCCACATAATCATGTAGCATCTGAATCAAACTACTTTTAACATTGCTTCCTAGGTTTGCGCCGATCTTGATCTCTTTCTTATCTGTCTCGGTACCTAGGTTGATGACTTCAACTGACTCTTCATGCGGTTGAATAGCTTTTTTCTCTTGCATTAAAAGTCTAGCTAGTTCTCCCGGTATTTCGCAATCTTCCTCGCCTTCATCTTCAGATTGGTTGATTGGATGTTTGAAATCATAGCTGGCAATGGTAGAGTCATTGGTAATGAGATCCGGAGTGGACGAGGATCTGTAAGAATGTGTGTGTGTGTGTGTGTGTGTGTGTGTGTGTGTGTGTGTGTGTGTGTGTGTGTGTGTGTGTGTGTGTGTGTGTGTGTGTGTTGTGCATGTAAGATACATGACTATTTGAAAAGGTATTAAAGAAAATGAAAGACAATGAGCACAAAAATTCGATTGCAAAAAGTCCAATGGTTTATATTGAATGATCATATGATAAAATGAACATAAATAAAACCCTTAACAAATGGACCATAGTTCCCCGGGCCAGGCATATGGCTTAAAAGTCATTGTTTAATATTACAGATAAAAGGCTCTTGAATTGATAGAAAGAAATAAACAAGTAATTACTCCTCAATGAAGGAGATGAGAACGAAGTCCTTTGCGCGCCAATTATTGCGCTCTGTTGTAGTAGGGTATATCCATTCTTCGAAAGCACACTCATCATCAGAGTCCTCCATAGCGTTTACTTCATGATTTCCAATACGGAGAGGGGGATTTCTTGCACGAACACGCCTAACTTCTTTATGAGCCTTGATAGTGAAACCCGACCCACATTTATTTGCTTTGAATAGGATCTCGGGGAGTTTCCCCCAGGTATCACAGCTTCCATCATCGACTGCGGCACGAGCATCCTTAAATGAAACCATCCTTGGCACAACCTTATTAGCTTTGGGCATGTCAGAGGAAATTTTGGCAGTAGCAACCATAGGCGGAATAACTTCAAAATCCTAGCATGCGGTTTCTATAAATTAGCTATCCATCTCCACATATTTGAAAGAATTGAGATGGCTTACCATGAATTCCTTCTCACCGCAAACAGTGATGATCCTTCCCTTGACTGGGTATTTTAGCTTTTGATGAAGGGTAGATGTTACTGCCCCTGCCCCATAAATCCAAGGGCGAACCAGCAAACAAGAGTAAGCCAGACGGATGTCCATGATGTAGAAAGTAGAGTTGAAAATCCGTGAGTCCACTTTGATCGAGAGATCCACCTCTCCATGAACCTTCCTTTTGGAACCATCGAAATCCCTCACAATAATATCACTCGGCTTCAGCACCAGTCCTTCACAGTCTAACGGGTCCAAAGCGCCCTTGGGTAGCACGTTTAAAGAAGAGCTAGTGTCAACCAAAACATGTGCTAGGGTAGTCCCCTTACATTCAACAGAAACATGCAAAGCTTTGTTATGCTTCCTTCCAAGTGGTGTCAGATCAGCATTAGAGAATCCCAATCCGTTGTCGGCCGTCAAGCTTGCCACACAATTTTTGAACTGGTCAGTTGTGGTCTCATGAGGGGCATGGGCCTTCTTTAAGAATTTGATCAATATTCTGTCATGAGAATCAGAATAAAGTAGCAATGATAACATGGAGATCTTGGAAGGGGTTTTCCCCTATTGTTCCACTATCTTGAAATCACTCCTTTTTAATCTTTAAGATTTCATCCATTTCTTGAGCGGAAGGTTCCTCAACAGCAACGTCTTTCGCAAGCGTCTCTGTCTCAGCAGGCTCAACTACTTTCTTTTTACCCCTAATGTTAGCACTAGGCTTCTCGTCGGTGATGCAGACAGGTGCCATTGTAGCAGTTGGGGGTGAAATGTTGGGAGAAAAGATTCTCCTACTTCTGGTCACCTTACTAGAGCCAGTAATATTACCAATGTCATCAGCCTTGCTTTCTTCAATCCAAGCATCTTGCTTTATTCCATGGTAAAACACTTTGGCATTGTAGTTCCACGGCACTGCTTCGTTGGAAGAGTACGGAATTGGCCCAAGGGTAGTAATTATCAGAGGAGCAACATCCAGTTCATTCGAAATCCTGATAATACCCTTTGAGGAGATCCTAAGAGGCTTGATTGAAATTTTTATGATGGAGAGGTCTTCAATCGTATTGGTCAAACTTTTAATGGACGGAGCTCTCTTAAATAGGATCTCATGACTATTCATCAGGAATTGAACACCTTCCTTCAGCCATTCATATCCATTAACTTATTTGGCGCAGCAATCACAATCTTTCAAACAGCCAGGGAAAACCCCGACCTTCAGCAAAAAAAAATTGACAATGGTTAACGGAGTAGTTAGATCTTCGATGAAGGAAACAAAAATAGTGTCTTCAATTGCATTGACACCTTTGCCATGGTTTGGCATTGGTGCTGTCATCACATTGGGAATTGTAGGCGGATCAAATTCGATTGTCTTGTTATTTATTAGGTCTTGAATTTTGCTCTTCAGCGCCCAACATTGATCGGTCTCATGCCCCGGGCTATTTGAATGATATGCACACTTGGTATTTGGATTGTGTTTAGGTGAGGAAGTGTTCAAATTGGACGGAGGATCAAGTAGTGTCACTAAGTTTGCCTTTAGCAGGTGTTGTAAGGCTTGGGATAGCGACATGCCTATCTTCGTTAACTTTCTTCGTGGAGCCTCAAATCGTTGATGATTGGAAGTTTGTCTTTGAACAGGAGTAGGGTTGAAAATTAGAACATCATTAACGGACGGACGATTATCCTTCTTGGTACGGGCCCTTACCCCATACACGTCATTCGTTTCTTTCTTCCCAATGAAGGGTTTCTTTATGGGGTTGGAGGTGGAAGTAGACGCCATGGGGGTTTTCCCGCTCTTGATACCACTTTCTACCCTTTCACCGGTTAGGATCAGTTCGGTGAAACCGGATGAAGAACACCCAACCAATAAGTTGAAAAATGGAACAGATGACATACCCATAAACATATCAATATGTTCCCTGTCAGTTAACGGTGGTTCGAACCTACTAGCAAGATCCCTCCACTTTTGGGTGTATTCTGTGAACCCCTCATTTTTACCCATCGTCATGTCTTGCAGTTGAACTATAGTTGGCGACAGGTCGGTATTGTACTAGTATTAGTGATAGAAAGCAGTGGCTATGTCTTCCCAAGTGTGGATACGGGAACCCTCCAATTGATAAAACCACTCTAGTTGAGTCCCAGCCATGCTTTCTTGAAAGAAATGGACCCATAGTTTCTTGTCGGTGGTGTGCGGTTGCATTTTGCGCACGTAAGACTTCAGATGAAGCTTTGGACAGGAAACCCCGTCATATTTGACGAAGACTGGTATCTTGAATTTATGGGGAATGACTACCCCAGATATTAAACCCAAATCATCAAAATCCAAACAAGGGATGGCTTGAATCTCAACAGCCTTCAATCTATCCTCTAGCTGTTTGTACTTGTCGTTGGCAGGAGGATATTTCTCATTAAAGTAATCTTCTTCATCGGACACTTGATCATTGACACACCGAGCCTGGGTACTCATTGCTTCTCCAACTTGATTTTCGTCCTCCTCAGATGAATCTTCAACTATTGGCATCTGGAGGATCGACTCTCTGAATCTTTTACCCATGTTGACTAGGGCTTTCCTTTTTGGTTTCTTTTTGGATGCCAGCAACGTCATCAACTCATGTTGCCCCTTGGCTAAGGTCAGCAGAGTCTCTTGAAACTGGGAATTTTGTGCTTGCAGGTCTTTCATTGTTTTCTCGATATCCATCTTACTGAAATAAACAACAGAAAGATAAGGAAACCTGTTGTGGAAAACCTGTTTATGTTATGATGCATGAAAAATGTGTATGCAAATGATTTCAAGGATTTATAAGATTTAAATTTATCTAGACAAAGAATGAACAAACGTCAAATTGCATTAATCAGTTCAAAATGGTTACAACGGGCCTCTTGGGCTTACAAAATAAATTTCTAAGACAAAAAGGTTGAATGTATCCTCTTTGGTGCAATGTAGGCGTTCAAGCTTTGTTCTTCATGAAGTTTCCTTGTAAGCTCTAAAACCATTTCATCACTTGCGTTGAATTGAGCTTCGAAGGTGTCTGGCTCTTCCTTTAGCTGAATCCAACCTTTTTGCAAGTCTTCAAGAGAAGTAGGCATGTTGGGATAAAGGACAATATACGGGACATCTCCTTCAGCAATAGGCTCCACGATAACAGGTAGAATGGAAGGGTAAGGCATTACGAGTTTCTGAGCATGAGCTCATACCCACCTAAGGTAAGGCTCAGGGGGAATAGAATTCTTGTGTCCCAGTGAATTGCTATTCACTTTTTTTACCATCCTCCAAGCTCGTACAAACCTTTGATGGTAGCCTTGATCGTCGCTCTCATAGTCGAACACCACTCCTTGGATAATCATATCATGAGGACCATCTCTTCGGGCATACCCAAACTGTCGCAAAGCTAAGAAAAGTTTGTAAGTGATACCTCCTCTAACGCCAATCAAATGGACATTAGGGAATTCCCCACAACAGTCGATGATAGTAATGTGCTCCAAGGATCGAGAACACTAGTGAATTTCCTAATGTCTGAGTGACATCAACCTACTGGACCACCTTAAACCTTGCTCATTCTTCATCATGGATCAGGGGAGGTGAGAAACTAACCACCTTACCATTAGAGGAGTATAAAAAATGATGGCTCCTATTCTCTTCATGGTGCGATAATGGAGAGAATGCAGGAGATCTCCCAACAAAGTAGGTACTAGATTGCGAGATATGAAGATCTTGACGGCATTTACATATATAAGTTGGTCATGATTTAGAAATAGTACCATCCCATAGATGAGAAGGGCAAGGATTTCTTCAAAGGCTTGTAAATCCAGAGTGTTCCAACAATCTTGAGCTTTCTCCAACAAGAACTTGGCTAGGAACCCTCTGACACCACTTCTTGTTTCCCATTTAGCCGTGACGTCGGATTGTTACAAGTGTAACGCTCGGGCAATCTCTTCAGGGCTTGGGTGTCTTTCAGTACCGTTGAAAGGTAGTTGAATAAGAATAGGAATCCTTAAGAGTTGAGAGGATTCTTCCATGGTAGGTACAAGTTGGTAATCGGGGAAGGTAAAGCAATGGTGCAAAGGTTCGAAGAACTGGAAAAGCACCTTAATCATGTCCTCATCAATGCTCGAAGTAACCAAGTTTAGGAGTCGACCATGTATTTCGGTAAATGAAGAACTCTCAGGAACCCTTGATGCTAACTCTTTGATTTGAGAAGGAATTCTTACGATATTGACTTGGATAGTATTCCTGCGGGTGGAAACCATGTCCTACAAAACAAAACAAAGGTAAATCCCAAAAAGTCCTTGAAATGGTTAGTGCAAAATGCAATGGTATGATGTTATGATGTTATGTACAAGTAAGCATATACACACAAATCAAACAAGTGCTTAGGTTTAGGCTTGCATGGAGTTTATAGGTACGTACCCTCTTGAAGTTTAGTTGGCTCAACTTGTCCTAGTAATAGTAATCGGGTTCTAAGGGATCTCAATATCACTGATCTTTCTTCATCGGGCACTAATTCAGCGCAAGCCTCTTTAATGGCGACCAAAATATCCCGAAAGTACGATCTCAATGAGCGTAGTATCGAGTATCAACCAACTTTGGACTGCACCAAAGTCGGCTACCTCACTACTTCCTAAAGGCCAAGTTGTTCAAGTAAAGGTTCTAAAGTCAGTTAGTGCTTCATGACACCACACAGCGGCCCCGTACCAACAAATGTTTCACACTAACGTAGCTATTTCTTAGACCATGTCGGTATACCCCACACAGTTTCCACAACTTATTGCTGCTTACCTAAAAAGGTGCCCCAGATTCGGGTAGAGGATCAAAACAGACCCAAACAAGGAACTAATGTAAAGCATGTAAGTCAAACAAGGAAAGCAAGTAAAGGTGATTTATCCCTAAGGTAACCCCACTTTTTATCATTCTCCCCAGCAGAGTCGCCAATTCTATAATACGGTGGGAGAACTGACTTGGGTGTTTTGCATTTGATCGCAATTGTTGTGGATAACAAGAGTTGCCACCGACTTTTCTTTTATCTAATAAGGAAATGGTGAAAAGAACAGGAAATACCTTTGAGATTATTTTCTTGAGTTCGGGGGGTAGATTAAGAAAAGGGAAGGTGTTAGCACCCTTTTCATCCATAGTTATCTATGGGCTCTTAGTTGCTTTCTAGATCATTGCTTTTTGTTTGAAAGTGTGATTTGTGGTGGATTTTGAAAGTATTTTTGAAAAGTGCCTTCGTTTAGGATAACTTTGTAATGATTCTCGTCTCTATAAGAATGTATACAAAGTGTTGGACTTTTGAAAATATTTCATGGAAAGTGTTGGTGCATTTGAAAAGGTGTTTGTGTTTGAAGATGAGCAAGCAACTAGGAATGTTTCTACCTTCTCAAAAGTCTTTATTCTTTTCTCATCCTTTAGATGTTGCTATCTTTCCATTGATTGGTAAGAATCCATATATTTGGATGTAAAGGGAAGGGCGTGGATCATCGTATAGTCATGATAGCAATGTTGTGAGATATCTTAGAATTTCTCTTGAGGGAATAATATCATTTGTAAGGCAAAATTCAAAGCGTCATCGAGGGACTATGATCTTGTATTTTTGATTATTTTTTCTAAGACGTCTCACATGCATAACATGACCATTTTTCATAAGGCAACAAGTGGAGTTAACCCTAGAGGTGAAAGTGTGCAAGTGTTTGTATTTCATGCTCGATTTATCTTTGAATTAGTGTTTTCTAAGCATTGATTTTATCTTCCCATACAAATCCTACTTTACTAGCATTTATATGAAAGCGATAAATTGAGGAAAGTAAATATCCTACGATATTATAATCATTTGGGGAATGGGGTGTACAAATTTACAAATGGGGGTTGCAAGAAATTAAGGTCCTAATTATCTATTACAACCATATTGAAATAATGTACAAGAATTGAAATGTAAAATATATTTGCTTTATTTTGGTTAAGAGAAGAAATAAATTTGCTTAAGGAAATGTTTTTAGTCTTTTTGTTTTAAAAGAAATAAATCAAAGTAATGAATATAAAGTATTTTGGTATTTTTGATTAATGAAAATAAAAGTGATGATAAAATAATAAGAGTTAGAATTAAGGTCAGCGTGTTGCTAAAAGAATAGAAGTAAGAGAGAGCAGAAGTTCTGACTCATGCACGTTGCAAATCAAAAAGAAAATGTTAGCGGAAAAGGGGAAAGCCAGAAGTTTTGGATCCAGACGCGCTAAAGTTCTGAGGTTGCTGGGAATAAAAGGAAGCCTAGAAGTTTTGATTGCTGAGAGAACCTAAAAGTTCTAGTGTTACTGGAAGATTAGAAGTTCTGGTTGTAGAGAGAACCTATAAGTTCTGGTGCAGCTAGAAACCTAGAAGTTCTAGTGTTATTGGAAGGCTAAAAGTTCTGATAATGGGTAATTTAGGTGTCAATGTTGTTGGATGAGAATATCTAGAAGTTATGGTTCAGGAGTATTGTTTTGAAAAACAAATGGAAGGGTTTATCTAGAAGTTCTGGTCCAGGAATATTGTTTGACAAACAACTGGGACAGGGTTTATCTAGAAGTTTTGGTCCAGGCTTATCGTTTTGACAAATAATGGAGTAAAAATGTTAAGAAATAAACACAAAAGATGCTTCTGGGGCTAGAACCCAGGACCCTTAAAATTAATGCCTTATGCGCGTGTTCTTTACCATTGGGGTGGCTATACATTCGGTATTAGAAGCAAAAACATAAACATATATTACAAAGTAATTTCTGATGATGAACTTCATCTTTTTCCTCTTACTAGCTAGAGTATTTTCATCTTAGTCATTTCTCAACAAAAATGGACAATGCAAACATAGAAGTTATGGCAAATATCCTTATGGTTTCAAAAATACAAAGCATCCAAATTGTAAACCAGAAGCAAGCATGAAATTTGCTAATCCTAATTCTGAACAATAATTTCCTCAAGAAGTTATGATCTGAAATTCTCTCTACTTAGGCCATGTAAATGAAATCTATAAATATGTACAGATTCAGAACCATGATATCTACATTATGCCTTTGAAATTGAAAGCCTAACACTGCGTAAATAATGAGATAAAAATCAGAAGAAACTTACCTTGCAGCTGGAAATGGTTCTGTGAGTTAGAGCCTGGTTCAGATTGCTATGATGTTCTGGTCAACTTCCTCAAGTTCTCAGAAAGCTAAAGAAACCCTTAACTTGAGTTATGGATGGTTGGAATGCTCTGGAGTAGTCAAGATACAAAGTTCTGATTTTTGAAATGGAGAATGGTGAAGACTGTATCATAACTTGAAAACAGAAGTTGGGAAAGCTTCTACGTGTACACCAGAAACTGTATGGATTATTTGGTCAAGAAAAGTACAAGGAAAATTAGATTTTTGATGCAAAAACTAAATACTAACATGTTTTATGTTTGGGCTGCAGTTGCAGGTTCTTGGGAATTTTCAGCAAGGTTTCAGGGCAATTTCTCTTAATCTCCAATCCTCTTTTCAGTTTGCAAATGAAGTTTTATTTATGGGAAAAGGATTTTGAAACTTGGAGAAGTCAGGAGTACAACCATCACGTGTTATGACTCGTTGACTTTTTTTTTAAGCAAGTTTAGACAAACATGTTTCAAAGCAAGGTAGGGGTTAACAACTTTAATCACGCCTAATATGAGTTTGTAGGCATGATTTTTGGGGAAGTACACTCAGAAGCAAAGTAATGTATGGGCTCAAAATAAACTTTATACAAAAGTTTGCTTTTCAAGGACAGCAGTGGTACTTTCATGCCACACGTGGGGAGATCCTTTAGATAAAGGCTTAAACACTGGGATAAGGACTCAAAAGTTGGTGTGAGCATTAAATGATGATGAGAATAATCAAGTAAGAAGGCCTGCAACATGAGATTATGTAGCATAGCTTGAAATTGGATCAAAAGTTCAGCATAAACATAACTTAGGTTAAGAACAAGTGCCCAACTTCTGATCATTGATTCTCCCTGCTCCAGCATGATCTGAAGAAATTCTCAGACTTTTCAGAAAGCTGGAAACATGCCTTGTAACTCCTTTTTTAATCATCTTTTCAAACTCTGATGGAACCTACGTGAAAATTGGCTCAGAAGTTCTAACCAAATTCTCACTTGGAAATGCTCAGAATTTACTAAGTGCTTTATTTTCATGGATGTGTCTTCAAGGATTTATAACTTGAAATCCCAAAATTTCTAGGAGAAGTTCTGTTCTGCAATGTTTTATATCTCATTGGGATCTACGAATCTTGTGTCAGAAGTTCTTCCTGAATCATCTTGCATCATGATGAAAATCTGGCCAGAAGTTCTGAACTTATCATACTTTCTTAACACTTAGAAAAGTTTCTAAGTGTTTAGAACTTTGACTTTTCCAAAGTGATTTTGACTTTTGATTTTCTTGGTGAACCAACTTCATATCCTAACATGTCTTGATGAAATGTGATTCTTGAAACTTGATTTTGATCCAAAAGTCAAAGTTTGACTTTTTAGTGTGCATTTTAACCATTTTGCCCTTGTGCAAATTCAAACCCAAATTGATGTATCAATGCCTCAAACTTGAGTTATGGGAGATCTTGGGAGGAAATTTTGAGAAATGAGAGGGAAAATTTTGGGGTACAACACTGCCCTTTCGGGTTTTCATCCTACTGAGATACTCATTTTTGCCTAAGCCGTCCTTTAGGGTTTTCAACTTAGCGAGCTATTATTTTATTTCTTTAGGAAAAGTATTTCTTGACTGTATCAAGATTCGCGGGACATGGGAACTCCTCACAATCCATAGTTTCAAGAATCAATGCACCGACAGAGAAGGCTTTCTTGACAACATATGGGTCTTCATAATTGGGAGTTCACTTGCCCCTAGAATCAGCACTAAAAGACATGATCTTTCTGAGCACGAGGTCGACTTATCTGAATTCACGAGGTTGGACCTTCTTATCAAATGCCTTCTTCATTCTCTTATGATATAACTAAGCGTGACACAAGGCATTAATTCTCCTTTCTTCAATCAAACTCAAATGGTCAAACTTGTTATGGACCCATTCAGCCTCTGACAACTTAATTTCCATTGTCACACGCAAATAGGGAATCTCAACCTCGACAGGGAGAACTGCTTCCGTGCCTTAAACAAGAGAGAAAGGGGTTACCCCAATTTAAGTGCATATGGATGTATGATACCCGTGCAGAGCAAAAGGGATCATCTCATGCCAATCCTTATATGTAACAACCATCTTTTGAATGACCTTCTTAATATTTTTATTAGCGGCTTCAACAATCCCATTCATCTTAGACCTGTAAGGAGAAGAGTTATGATGAACAATCTTGAATTCTTCACAAAGGTCCTCCATCATATAATTATTTAAATTTGAGTTGTTATCAGTGATAATCCTTCTTGGAACACCATATCGACATATAAGGTTGTTCTTAATAAACCTTACCACTACCTGCCTGGTCACATTAGCATAAGAAGTTGCTTGCACCCATTTGGTGAAGTAATCAATTTCCACTAAGATGAAATAATGTCCATTCGAAGCCTTGAGTTCAATCATCTCGATCTTATCAATACCTAACACAGAGAAAATCCATGGGGAAGAAATGACATTGAGAGGAGTTGGAGGCATATGAATCTTGTCAGTATAAGTCTGACACTTATGGAACTTCCTCACAAATTTGTAATAGTCAGATTCCATTGCCAACCAATAATAACCTGCCCTTAACATCATCTTTTCCATCGAATGCCCGTTGGCATGGGTACCAAATGAACCTTCATGGATCATATGCATTAATATGTCTGCTTCGTGTCTATCCATGCATCTGAGTAAGATGATGTCATAATTCCTTTTGTACAACACATCTTTATTGAGGAAGAAAATACTTGCCAACCTTCTCAATCTCTTCCTATCCTTATTTGTCACACCAAGTGGGAATTCTTGAGTCTGGAGGAAGTGCTTAATATCATAATACCAAGGTTTATCATCTAGTGTCACCCCTGCATCAAATACATTAGCTGTCATATCAAGGCGTTGGATTGTAATCTGAGGTACGTCATTCCAAGAATTCACTTGGTACATGGAAGACAATATGGCTAAACCATCTTCCATCTGATTCTCGTCACGAGGAATGTGATGGAATTCAACTTTATTAAAGAAAGTCAACAACCTTTTTACATAGTATTTATAGGGAATCAAGTCAGGGTGACGAGTCTCCTATTCTCATAAATCTGATTTATCACTAAAGTTGAATAACCATATACATCAAGAATTTTAATTCTGAGATATATGGCTTCTTCGAGACCCATAATACATGCTTCATATTCTTCCATATTATTGATACATTCAAATGTCAACCTTGCACTGAAAGGGATATAATACCCATAAGGAGTGATAATCACAATACCAATTCCTTTACCATAAGCATTCATGGCTCTATCAAATACCATACCCCATCGGGATTCAGGATCTGGACCTTTCTCAAGAAATGGTTTAACATAATCTTTAAATTTCAAATACATCACATCCTCGTCAGGGAAATCATACTTAACATGTTGATAATCATCAACCGGCTGGTGAGAAAGGTACTCTGCCAACACACTGCCTTTAATAGCCTTCTGAGTATGGTTTTCAATGTCATATTCAGACAACAATGTCTTCCAACGGGAAATTCTTCCAGTGAGAGTAAGCCTTTCAAAAACACACTTAATTGGATCTATTTTGGATATCAACCAAGTAGTATGATTCAACATATACTGCCACAGACGCTTCGCAGTCCAAGCCAAAGCACAACATGATTTTTCTAGCATAGAATATCGTGACTCACATTCAATGAACTTCTTGCTCAAGTAATAAATTTCATACTCTTTTCTTCCAGTTTCATCTTGTTGTACCAACATACAACCCATGGAGCTATCCAACACAATCAGATACATAATCAATGGTCTTCCTTCAATGGGAGGGAGCAAGATGAGAGTTCCAAACATATACTCTTTAATGCTTTCAAAAGCCTTCTGACAATGATTTTTCCATGCACAACCTTGATTTTTCTTTAGAAGCTTGAAGATTGGCTCACAAGTGGTAGTCATGTGAGAAATAAACATGGAGATATAATTCAAAAGTCCTAGGAAACCATTGACTTTATTTTCAGTTCTTTGTGCAGGCATCTCTTGAATTGCCCTAACTTTATCAGGATCAACCTCAATATCTTTCTGGCTGACAATGAAACCTAACAAATTTCCAGATCAAACACCAAAAGTACACTTATTCAGATTCAAAAGGAGGCGATACTTCCTCAAATGTTGAAACAACTTCAACAAGTCTTGTAAATTCCCTTACCCAATTTGAGATTTAGCCATCATATCATCAACATATACATAGATTTCCTTATACAATGAAACCTAACAAATTTCCAGATCAAACACCAAAAGTACACTTATTCAGATTCAAAAGGAGGCGATACTTCCTCAAATGTTGAAACAACTTCAACAAGTCTTATAAATTCCCTTCCCCAATTTGAGATTTAGCCATCATATCATCAACATATACATTGATTTCCTTATGCATAAGATCATTGAATATGGTTGTCATAGCCCTCTGGCACGTTGCACCAGCGTTCTTCAACCTGAAGGGCATCACTCTATAACAGAATATTCCCCAGGGTATGATAAATGTTTTTTTCCATCTCCTCATAAGCCATCTTAATTTGATTGTATCCGAAAAATACGTCCATGAACAAGAACACTTTGAATTTTGTTGTTCTATTTACCAACATATTAATATGTGGCAAAGGGAAATCATCTTTTGGACTAGCTTTATTCAAATCTCTATAATCAATGCACATGCAAACTTTTCCATCTTTTTTCGGAACTGGGACAATATTGGCAATCCACTAAGGATACACTAATGTCACATGAAAACCAGAATTAATTTGTTTTAGAACATCCTCTTTAATCTTTACTGCCATGTCAAGATGAGTTATTCTTAACTTTTGTTTGATAGGTGTACATCCAAGCTTCAACGGCAGGCGATGCTCCACAATATCAGTGTCCAACCCATACATGTGTTGATAAGACCAATAGAAGATGTCAACATATTCCTTCAATAACTCAATAAATCTACTCTTGACATCAGGATGAAGCAGTGCCCAAATCTTGACTTCCTTCAAATCTTCTTCATAACCCAAGTTAATAGTCTCCAAAGGCTCTTTATACGGTTGAATGGTATTCTCCTCGCGCCCAAGCAACCGAGAAACCTCTTCTTGGATTTCAGTAAACTCCACTTCTTCGGCCATATACACATGAAATTCAAAGTTGGGAGAGGGCGCAGAGTCATTGTTTTCAACGGATTTTTAAATTAATTTGCACATATGATTATGCTTGATTTTAGAAACTGATAAATACAAAAAGTGATTATGCAAATTTATTTGCAGTTATTATTTATTTTGAAATGTTTTTTCTAATTACCATTTTCCAAGAAAAATGCAGAAAATAAAAACATAATTGGAAATCAAAAACAACTTTTATTAATGATTTTAAAATTCAAAACAAAAGACGTGCCCCTACAATATCGCTTCCACCTTGGGAAGAGTGAAAGGATTTTGAAAAACAAGCAAAGACAATTACTTCGAAATGTGAATGGAACTGGGAACATCAATAATGATCCAATTTTGAACTCTCACTCCATGTGTCACAAAATTTGGCATCTCCTGCTCTGGCTCGTCTTCAATGATAACATCGACCTCTAGAGTAGTTGGATGGAGATAACCTGCACTGTGGAAGATGTTGATACGGACAGAAAGCAGATTTTGGCTTCACCACTTTATTCTTACCCTTTTTTAGAGAGAAACCCAGACATGTCTTATTTTTATTCACAGGTGGATCAATAATCTGACCCCACACACTGATAGGACCTTTCTGAACTGCTTGATGTGCATCTCTAAAATAAGTAATAGAAACTTCATTCTTCTTTATGTTATCAATAGAAAAAGATTGGAAATGAGTTTCGACAGCAGTTTCACCAGCTTCTGCGACACTGAAAGAAGACAAATAGGATACCAACAAAGCTTGTTCACCATTCACAATCACTACTTTGCCTTCACAAACAAATTATAGTTTCTGATGTAAGGTGGATGTAATGACTCTTTCCTCATGGATCCATGGTCGTCCCAACAAACAGCTTTAGTATGGGAAGATATCCATGACTTGAAAGGTGATTTGAAACACATGTGGACATATGTTTATGGGTAAGTCCACCTCTCAAATGATAGATTTCCTTGAAACATCGAAATCTTTCACTATAATACCATTGTAGATGCATAGGAGTTCCTTGATATTTGAGCTTCGCCATAGTACTTTTTGGTATCACATTCATAGTAGAGTCATTATTTATCAGCATACTGGACAAGGCATCATTCTTGAAATTCAGAGATATGTGCAAGGCATATTGTGATTTCTTCCCTCATCAGGTAGTTCATCATCACAAAAACTCAGATTATTGCAAGTCGTGATATTTCCCACAACACCATTAAATTGGTCAATCGAGACATCCTTCTCAACAAAATCATGGTCCAAGACCCTCATCAGAGATTCCCAATAAGCTACAAAATTCATTAATAATTCCAGAATGGAAATTTTGGATTGAGTTTACAGCAGTTGATCCACAATCTTATAATCACTCATCTTAATGATCTTCAACATATCATCAACATCTTTTTCCAACATTGTGCCACTAGTTTTCCCTTCTAACTTCTTGGGTTCAGCATTATCTTCAACAATTTTATTACCAGCATCAACACTTCTTTGAAAGGTAGGAGCAAATACACGACCACTATGGGTCACCCGACTTGCCTCAACAATGTTTTCAACATGAAATAAAGGATGAATTGGAATTTCTTTACCGTCTTCAAGAATAGTGTTGCACCCTAAAATTCACCCTCTCCAGTTTAACCCTAATTGGCTTATTTTTCTAACATACTCATGCATACATATCATCTATTCCATGGTTACGGGATCAAGGCATTTATCCGCGTCAAGCTACAAAAAACAAATGTTCCGTCAGGCAATATAGCAAAGCAGAAATTCAGGGTTTTCGAGGTTCCAGTGCATTCCGCATATTTCTCCGAGCTACTCAATCAGTGATTGATCAAGTCATCATCATTCCAATCTCTCATGTGTTCTATCCCGCTTTGAATTGCAAATAAAATTGAGTGTTTTTGTCAATATGGAACAGTTTCGATTGAAAATCAGCATTTCGCAGTTATGTTCAGAAATTCATAACTTTTGACCGAAAAATCATTTTTAATGGGTCTTTAGGCGTTGATACCTTCTAGACATCCTCTTCATTTCATATGTTTGGGTCGGAGGCCACTTCTGTGAAGAAGATCTCCGAAATTGCAAAAAACATTGAAAATCACATGCTGAAGCAGATTTCCGGTCAACTATTGTGCAATATTGCAAAAATCATAACTTTTTTGATTTTTAGCATTTCGGGATGATTATTTCAGCATGATGCCACAAATTTTATTATCTAAAAGTTTTATTTAGGGCCTGAGTTCGGACTATGATCAAAAGACTTCAGTTTATAACTTGTTTCTAAAGTTGAACACTGAAATATGACACAAAAGCTGCGCAACCCGAAATAAAGGGTTTTCTGTCTCTAATTTCTCGCCATTTCGAAATTCATAACTTTCTCGATTTTTACCATATCAGAACGATTCTTTCGGCATGGAGTCACAAATTATCATTTACAATTTTTCTTTAGGACTCGAGTTCAGATTATGCACTGAAAGTTATGAGCTTGTGGGTTGTTCTTGAATTGTACACAAAAATAAGCTGAAAATTCTACACTACCCAAAAACAAGAGAATTTGACTCAAAAATTTCATTTTCTAAAAAAGGCATAAGAGCTTATCTATAAATTGATTCAATTCAAATTGGAAAAGGCTTTTTGCTCATTTTTCACAAAACACACTCAAGAGAGAAAAGAATGCTCTCAAGTTCTCTCATCCCTCTCTCAAGTACTCAAGACCAATCTCCTTTGCGCACCTTCGCACTAGACCTGCCTCCCCTCCCTTATGACCACCATATGCCTCCGCATCCGGCCTTTGACTGAGCTCCACTGACTCCCTTATGTGCAGCTCGCCCTTTTGACCGAACGATCCTCCCACGTGCCTCCGAGCGGTACTCCCTCCGTCCGACTTCTCCGATCAAAACTCCCTCCTCTCTCTGATTTATCCACTTCCTCACGTTGATTCGATAACTTTTCTTGCTCTTACTTGATTTAAGTTCTTTTTTTTAATTAATTGATTTTGAATTAAGTGCTTATTTGATAACATTGCATGACTGAATACTTGAATTGTTTGGAATTAATTGATTCTTGAATATTAATTATGGAAAATTGTGGAATCGAATGAACATTCATTTAATTGATTAAATCTCATGAGTATCAACATGATAATTGTTGTTGATTATTAATTTTACGCATTGAATCTTGATTCTGATTCGATAATTGTTGACAATTATGGAATTTCATGAGTTGGTGATTATTTTCGAGTTGATTATTTGATATCGACGCGTGAATAATTTTTGTTTTGATGTTTGAAAATCGGTGCACCGGTAGTGATTTAGTGTTTGCAATTTTTTTGTGAATTTCGAGCAACGTTCCAAGTATCGATGTTGGATGATTTTGCGTGTTAAACGTTATTTTCTTATTGATTTTTGGTGGACATCAATACATGGAACAATACTTCCCGGAGTTAGCAAATTCTTGCAAATTGTGTTTTAATTTTTGGTTCATGCATGTTTGGATTTCACTTGGTGATTGTTTACTATTGATGTCAAGTTTTATCGATTTTAATCTGACTTTTTCGAGCGGTTCATGAGTAAATGCAATTCTATCTAGATTTTGAAAATGATCATGGAATGTGATTTAATTTGCGCTTGATGCATAATTTACATTGCTTTGATGAATGTCTGACATTGGTGTTAATTTTAGTTGATTTTAATTCGACTTTTTGAGCCTTTCATGAGATAAAAAGTTTCTGCCCGAGACTTTGTTTTATGGTTTCGATACTTAATATCATCTTGTGAATTTGTGCAAGCTTCTGAAGGTGCCTCGGTACATGAGACTTGCTACTTGACTTTTGTTTTGTCAAGACTTGTATCTTATGCCGGATTATTGTTTGATGTTCAGATATCAATTGTGATTTATTTTCACATTGATGATGCTTTGACATTTATTCTGAGCATTTGATTTCTGACTTTTTTTCTTTAATTGGTGAAGCTTCGCGAAGATCTTCTGGTTTCTTTTGCTTTGACACGCTTTGCTACACACATTTAGTTAGTTTGGTATTTTTCCTATTCTATTTATATTCCACATTTTCTTTAGAATTCCTTGCCATGAGAAGTGGGAATAGAGGTGCATGTGCTGAAGACCTACCCCTGTAGGCATTGCGAGACTGTTTAATTCCTTGTTTGCAAAAAGACCTCAAAAAGGGGCAATTTCTTGTGTTTGCAAAAGACCTCAAAAAGGGGCAATTTCTTGTGTTTTCAAAAGACCTCAAAAGAGGGAAACTTTGTGTGTTTGTTTAAAGTACTCAAAGAAGGAAACTTAGTTGAAGTCCTCAAAGAAGGCAATTCACCTCCCCTTTTACTTTGTACGTACAATCGAGTCAATAAAAAGTGGAACAATAGGGCTCGCAATCGGCCTCCACACTTTCAAGTCCTTTGGTCATTCTTAGCTCGCGTCATACGTTGATGCTTTGAATTACTCATCTCTTGTCCTCGAGTCAAATAAAGTGGAACAATAGGGATCGCAATCATTCCCCACACCTTGTCACCGCTTCAACGATATCTTAGCTCATGTTTGTTAGTGTTGATGCGTCGAGTTGTTACTCGATTTTGTGATTGAGCTATTCTAATGGAAGAAGGGTCCTTCGACTTATCGACCTTTATTTTCATGTACATATAGCTCATGTTTGATGCTTGTTGGCATATTTGCGTGTTTACTTTCTTGCACCTTTGCTTGTTCTTTTAGGCTCGCCTTTGCATGCTCCTTTAGGATCACTTGTTTCGTTCTCGATTCAAGGTAGACATTAGGATTATAATCCATGCATGCTAACTTAGGTATATGTTTCCCTTTTGTATCCAAACCTTAGGACCTCCATTTCATGATAACATTAGGATTGTTAGTCTCCCTTAGACTTTTTCATTCCCCTTTTGCATAATTAAAACAAAAACTTCTTTTCTTAAAAAAACTCTAAAACACTTAATAAAGAAAGAGGCGAATTGTATGCAATTAAGTCTTGTGAGGTAGAACAAATCGGTCCAGACTGAACCTTGCTCTTATTTCACTTATGGACTTTATTACGGTTCAAGTTGCAAACTCTTTTGCAAATAAGAAGAGAAATAGTGAGTGTCCCTCCAGTTGGATCCGTTTGCTATTATCTCACAAAATACACCAACCAATGCAAACCTTTTTTGTCTTCGGGCTTTTTCTTTTAAAACCATTTTAGAAAGGACATGCTTCAATAGCATCGTTCATAAAAACATGCAACCAACCAGCATTTTTTAGCTGAACTACGAGTGCCTTTATCCTCGTTGCATGATCGGTGGTACATAGGCACAAAGGTTTACAACTGAGGCAGACACGACTAATAAAACCTTTTTCTTTGTATATACACTTTGTATACATGTATTTTCCCCCTTAGCTCGTAAGCTTTAGATATGAACACACCCTTTGATTAGAACAACAAGAGTGGATCTCGTGGAGTATCACGAATGTGAGGGGTACTAATACCTTCCCCTTGCCTAATCAACTCTCGTACCCGATCTCTCGGTTACAAGATCGTGATTTCTCCCTTCTCGGGTTTTCTTCGATGTTTTCCTTTCCCTTATTGGTTAAATAAATATTTTATGGAGACTTCATTGATTTTCTCTCGATGATTTTCCCAGTTACTTCAGTCGACGACTTCACTGGGGAAAGATTGCCTAATTGTTGGTCCATCTCGTGAGTCAGTACTAGATTTTTTTTGTTTTGTTTTCATTGGGTGTTTATATTTATACTTTATAGCTTACTCATTTGTATATGTTTGTTGGCATATGTATGCCTTGCATTTTTTCGCTTTTCATATGTTGGTTATTGCTGCTGTGCTAGATCTTCTGTGATTTCTTGTTGGGTGGGTGTTACTATTGAGGTAAAACGCCCAGTACCCAGGCCAGAATTGTAAACTCTTAGGAACTTATAGGAATAGAGTGGAGACATGACGACTACTGGATGTAGATCCAACTAGTGCAGTCCTGTGTGTTATGCTCAGATGAGGTTCAAGTGAGGTATTATTGTTATCACGTAGGTGTAATGATTATAGTATTTTCAGGCGAACTCAAGACTCTGAGTTACTTTTTGACCTTACCCTGACCTAGAATTCACATGTGAGTGGGGAGGGATTAATATTACAGGTACCATTGGTGACTATGTGGTTCTTTTGGTTATGTTATGGACTTCTGTTGGCGACTATGTGTTTCTTCTGGTTTATGTTCAGGACCTTTGATCTTAGTATTCTCGACATATTCAGAAACAACACAACAAATATCTAATGTTGTGGAAGCTTTGATCTCGTATCATGGCACTTGCATCATAGCATTTTTATTTCCTTTTTTGTAAAAAAAAAGTATATAAAAAAAGCTAAGCTGCATATGCATATCATTTCCAGGTTATTCTGAGGTTGTCGTTTTCATCAGGAATGGATAGCAACACATATGTAGACAAAGAGCTTACTAGAAAGATGTTTTTTACCAGTTCCATAGTGTGATATGGTGGGAGAACTGAGTTGGGTGTTTTGCGTTTTATCCCAAATGTTGCGGTTAGCAAGAGTTTCCACCGACTTTTCTTTCATACAAAAGGAATGTCTGAAAAGAACAGGAAAGACCTTTGAGATTATTTCTTGAGTTCGGGGGGTAGATTATGAAAAAGGAAGGTGTTAACACCCTTTTCATCCATAGTTATCTATGGGCTCTTGTTCTTACTAGATCACTTGCTTTTGTTTGAAAAAATGTGTTTTGTGTGGTTTTTGAAAGTATTTTGAAAAGGAGCCATCGTTTAGGAAAACTTTGTAATGGTTCTCGTTCATAAGAATGTATACAAAGTTTTAACCTTTTGAAAATGTTTCAAGTTTGGAAAATGTTTTGAAAGTGTTTTTAAAAGTGTTGGTGTTTGTTTTAAAAATAAGCAAGAGTGTTTGATTTGAAATTGAGCAAGCAGCTAAGAACAATCTACCTACTCAAAAGTCTTTGTTTATTTCTTCCTTTCCTTTGATATTGCTATCTTACCATTGATTGGTAAGAAGCCTTATCTTTGGATGTATAGGAACGGCCGTGGGTCATCGTATATCCATGATAACAATGTTGTGAGATATCTTAGCATTTCTCTTTGAGGGACTAAGGTCATTTTGAAAGGCAAGATAGATAGCGTCATCGAGGGACTATGATCTTGTATTTTTTATTGATTTTTGCTAAGACATCTCACATGCATAACATGTCCATTTTTGTAAGGCAACAAAGTGGAATTACCCTAAGGGTGAAAGTGTGCAAATGTGTTGATTTACATGCTTGTTTATCTTGAATTAGGGTTTACTACTTGTTGGTTTTAGTCTTTCCATACAAACCCTAATTACTAGCATTTATATAAAGCGATAAATTGCGGAAAGTAAAAATACTAATCTATTACATCATTAGGGGAGGGGTTATACAAATTTACAAATGGGGATTTTGCAAGAAAATTAAACCTAATTATCTATTACAACCATATTGATTAAATGTACAAGAATTGGAACATATAATGCACAAATGCAAATGGAAAAAGAAATGATTTTGTTTGGTTTTCATGAAAGGGTTTAAACCTAATTAAAGAAAATAATTAATTAAAATAAACAAAATTTAAACCTAAATTAATTAAGAAAGAAAATAAATTAAAAAGGTATTTTTAGGGTTTTTTGGTGAAAAAAGTTTTAAGTTAATAAAAATAAAATGAGAAATTAATTAATTTAAAGAAACCTAAATTCTAAGTTAATTTTAATTAAGAAAAATAAGATAATATAATAAATAAACCTAAGTATAAATATTTATTATTTAATCAAAAAAAGAAATTAATTATTAAGAAATTATTTTTGTTCTTTTGTCTTTATAAAGAAAATAAAATATATAAGTGTGAAAATAATAATAAAAATATTTTTGGATTTTTTTATTAATAAAAATAATAATAATAATAATAATAATAATAATAATAATAATAATAATAATAATAATAATAATAATAATAATAATAATAATGAAAATAATAAAAGAAAATTGAAATAAAATAAAATAGGAAAATAAAATAAAAGTAAATGAAATAATAAAAAGAAAATAGGCCAGGAGCGTCAAAGCAAGCAGGGGGTTAGAATCTAGCAAAAAAGACAAAAGCCCAATGGTTTGGAGCCCAGACGCATGTTTCAAACAAAAAAATGGAAAACTGTAAAAAGAAAGCAAAAGAGTACCACTAGGGCTCGAACCCAGGTCCCAAAGGTTAACAGGCACGCGCTTTACCACTAGGGTGGCTATACATTCATTAATATTGACAAAACAATAAATATGTAACATAAATCAAGTCCTGGATGAACTTCATCTTCAACCTTCGACCATGGATCATGTAACTTCATCATTTCTCATCCATTCACAAAACTTCCAACATCAAACTTGTTAGAAATTTCCCCACGATTCTGAATATGTAAATAACTTAAGCTAATTCTCAAAGATGAGCATGAATTTCTAAAAGTACCAATTTCTAACCTAAATATTTCAGCAAGTTCAAACTCAAAATTCTCACTACTCAAGCAATATAAATGAAATCTATGGACATGTATAGCTTTAGGGCAATGATGTCTACATTTTATCTTCACAAATGCAAGCATAATAATGCCTAAATGAGAAGATAGAAGTTCAAGAAAAATACCTCAAAACGGGAAATCGTGAAATGAGTTTGAGCTTGATTCAAGGTGCTACAATGATCAGGTTAGCTTCCTCAAGTTCCCAGGAAGCTAATGCATTGGTTAGCTTGAGCAATGGATGGCTGGAATGGCTTAGAGAAGTCAATGTGCAATGCTTTGTTTTTGGTTATGGAAGTTGATGAAGATGGTGTTACAGTCATGTAACAGGGTGTGGGATGGTTTGTATTTGATGTAAGGAAGCTTTGGGAACTAAAAGGCCAAATAACGTACGAGGGAAATATGAGTTTGGAGTTCAAGGTCAGAAAATATGCAACAATGGAGTTTTTGGGAAATTTCTGATTTGAGGGAGTTTGGGAGTGTTTTAGGGTGTTCAAGCTCGTGTGTTAGCTCACAAATAGTGCCTCTATTTATAAGCAACAAGTTTGGAAGCTTGTTGTTGATCAGAATTCAAAATCACAAGTTTGAGCATAACATGTGATTTTTGAGAAATCCAAGTTTCAAAGTCTCGTGTCCTTGCTAAGATAGAGTGGTTATGCTTTAAACACACTTGCTTCTGACTTTGTAGATGGATTGTGATCAGAGGGAACAAGTTAGAGACTCAAGAATTGACTTTGTGCATAAAGCTTGCTTTTCAAGAATGGCATTCTTCACTTTCTTCCCAAAATGGCAATGTGAATTGCGTAAAACTTAAACCACTTGGATTATAGCTCAAAAGTTTGTGTAATCCATTAATGATGTATAGATACATAAGTTAGTAGGAATGCAAAGCAATATTATGCAGCCTAACATTTAAATTCAATTATGTGTTCATCAAGAAATGACTTGTAATTCAAGAATGAAACCCTAACTTCTTGCCTTCGATTCTCCTTGCTCAAGTATGATCTCAATGAGTTATTGGACATTTTGAAAATCTTATAACATCCTATACAATCTCTATGTTGGACATTTTTGAAAATTCCTCTTGGAACTATGTGAAAAATTCCATGAAGTTAGGTCAAAATCCTGCCTAAACTAGGGCAAAATTTCTGTTTCCAAATTTCATGAACATGTATTCACAAAATTATAACTTGAAATCCATGCATTTATAGGAGAATTTGTGTTCTAAAATTTTTTAGATATCATTGAGATCTACAACTTTCATGTTGGAAGTTTCCTTTGAATTATCTTGCATCATGGTGAAAAATTGGCTCAAAGTTGTGAAAAAATATGAAATTTTCAACACTTAGAAAAATTTCTAAGTTTAGAAATTTTGACTTTTCAAAATGAAATCTTGACTTTTTTTTTATTTCTTAATGAATAAGTTTCATATTTTGACATGTTTTGATGAATTGGTATCTTTTATACTTGATTTTGACTAAAAAGTCAAAGTTTGACTTTTCAGTGTACAGTTGACTTTTCATCAGTTGACTGAAATTCATCTGTCAACTAATCAATCTTGAGAGATGTTTTGAGCCATGCCATTAGGTCAAGATGATGCAATTGATTCCTTGAGATCATAACTTAAACCAATCAATCATTTTCTAGGTCAAAAATCAGAAATTGCATCTTCTCAGTCAAAATCGTAATTTTGACCATTTTGCCCTTTTGATGATCTAATCAAATATCTTGAGGAAATGTGATCCAAAATTGATCAAATGACATATATGAGTCTATAATTTTTATATGGACCAAAAATTATGAAGTTTGACTGTAAATTGATCACAATTGACTTTTTCCTCAATATAGTTGATTTTAGGTCAACTGATCAATTGACTGAGCAAAAATGTGATCCAAGACTTGAAACTTGACATGAGCAATCTTGAGAGTCCAAAATGATCCATGAAAGTCATATGGGGTATTAAAAGTCCATTTGTCCTTGTGGAATCTCAAACCCTAATTTTCAGTCATTAGTGTTTAAGGAGGTGTCTTGAGCTGATCAACCCTTGTGCAGTCTTGAACCAAAGGAGGTCTTGTGAGAGATTACTTGAGAAATGAGAGGAAAATTTTTTGGGTACAACACATAGCTTTGTTTTAAAGTGAAGTGGGAGCTCTTGTGGATGGTCTGAGAAGATTTTCAAAGATAGTTATGGGAATCTGCTGACATTGTTGGATGTTGAGTATGAGAAATGGGCTATGGTGTCACTTTTGCAGTTCTATGATCCGCAATTATGCTGTCTCACTTTCAAAGACTATCAATTTCCGCCAACACTTTAAGAATATGCTTTTATTCTTGGCATTGAGATCACAAGTCATATTCCCTTCGTCCGCATGCCTGAGGTTCTTGATTACGAAACTATCGCTAAGGCTCTTTATTTGAACCTTAGTGATGTGAAAAGTAATTGGACAGAAAAGAGTAACACGTGCGGTCTTCCTATGAAGTTTCTGATAAGCAAGGCTAAAGAGTTTGCAAAGAACAAATATTAGGTTGCGTTCAACATGTTATTGGTCACCATGATCTATGGCGTTGTCATGTTGCCTAACATGGAGAATTTTGTAGACTTGGCAGTAATCAGTGTTTTCATGAATGAAAACCTGGGGCCAACAATACTTGTCGATACTTATTTTGATATTCACTCCAGACACAACAAGAAAGGAAGTTTCGTTTGCTGTATTCCTCTGTTATATAAATGGTTCATGTTGTACATGCCCATAAGGGGACCATTTGTAGACTCCTAAGATTCGCTTCTTTAGTCTCAAAGGATCATGGATCTTACTTCTTATGATATCATTTAGCATAACATTAGAGGTGGGAAAGAAATTATTGCAAGTTGTGGAGAATTTCCCATTGTTCCTCTCATAAGGACCAAATGTTGTATCAATTATAACCCTATATTGGCATGGCGTCAGCTAGGATACATTATGACTGATGAACCCACAGACCGAGAGGTGGAAGAAACCATTTACTTCAGCAAAGGTGAGAATCCTATCTTGCTAGAAAGGGTAAGAGTTTCCTGGGGACATATTCACTAGAAAGGAAATGCTTTCTTTGATCAGAGAGGATGTTTGGTTCTCGATCCTTATGTGCAGTGGGTCAAGAATCGAGCAAAAGTATTGTTGTTGACCTACAAAATGGAAGAGCCTTTGTATTTGTAGCCCATCTTTGATCCATCAACCGACGGTCAATTACCACCAGATGCAACAATCAACCAATCATTCTTTGAGGAATCATCTCTTCAACAACCTATTCCTGATGTGTCAAAGTTTGTTCCTATGGTGTACTACAAGAATGTCAAAGCTGAGAGTCTCAAGCTACAGTCAGAGAAATAAGATAGAATTATAAATCTTTCCTTTGCTTTGCAAGAGAGAAAGAATATTCTTCATGAAGCTAGAATTAAAGATAGGTTGTTGGAAGATCACGTTTTTCTCAAAAAACTGAAGAGATCAAGAGTTGAAAGTTCCCGCACTACTCAAGCAGAAGTTGTAGGAAAAACTCAGGCAAATCTTGTGAAAAGTCAGTAGCAGATTGAAAGACTCTCGTTGTCCAAGGATAAGCTACAAGCCAGTCATGGAGAAGAAGTTAAGGCTCTGAAGAAACAACTTCGAGAGGAGAAAGCCAAGACTAAAGAAATCTGTAGACAGCGAGAGGTTTTCGAACTGCAAGTCTAAAGTCAACAGGTGCAAATAGAAGAGTTGATTGATAAAGTTGAAGTGCTCAAGATTCAACTCAAAGAGATAGATGCTCAATAGTTTGTAACAGCGGCCTCGCTGAAGGGAAGAGGTATCTAGTTGGCCCAAAATATAGAAGAATTGGCAAGGCTCAAAGCGTAATTAGCGGACAGAGGCGAGACTCCGGCAAAATTGGGTTCTCTCAATCATGTGGGAGTTGATGGCAATTATCAGTATTGATGATTTTTTTATCGTTTCTTAGGTTCACCGCCAGAATTGTTGGACGGGATCCTTATGATTTTGTCTGTATGAACTCGTTTCGAGAAAATATTTTGTATGGATGTTTATTTCATGATCTGAGCAGTTTGTTTATTTAATGATGATTTGCTTTTGCTTGTTATTCTTGATGCGTAAAATCATGATTTTCCTGGGAATGGTAAAACATTGCATGCATAACCATGCATTCATAACATATTATATCATATCATAACACGTACTCAGAGTGGGGAGTTTTTATTCAGTCTTGGTATTCTTTTCAGAATTGCAAATCTTAACTTCTCGCTGCTCCATGATCAAAATTAAGCTATAGGGAAACTTCATGGGGAATTGGATGAGATGAAGGGTCAGATGGGGTTATTTATGGTGGACATGTAGGTTCTAGTCCATGGCCAGGAACTTCTGAAGGAGAAGAACCGTCAGTTGAAGACTTATCTAAGTGGGTTATGGAAGTTATGAGGACAGTGTTGAGAAAGGAAGATGGTCCTATACCCGCTGGTGCAACGGGAGTTGTCGTGCATCCCCTTGATTTGGTATCTCTTCCAAGTCACGGAGTAATCCACTGGTCTTTTAAATAATCTTGTGTTTCAGGGTCTTCTCGTTAGCAGTCAGTTTCTATTCCCCAAGTGAATCTGTTGTACCCCAAAATTTGCCCTCTCATTTCTCAAGGAATCACCCTGGATCCTCAAGTTTGCTTTCATCCAATTCCAAGCCTTGAACTGCAATTTTTCAAGAAAGTCATCCGCAAGGGCAAAATGGTCATTTGCACACAGAAAAGTCAAACTTTGACTTTTGAATCAAAATAAAATCTCAAAAAATCATATTTCGTTAAGACATGTTGGAATATGAAGTTTGTTTCGTCAAGAAATTGAAAAGTCAAATTTTACTTTGGAAAAGTCAAATTTCTAAATACTTGGAATTTTTCTAAGTGTTTAAGAATTATGACAATTTCAGAACTTCTGACCAGGTTATCACCATAACGCTTAGCAAATTCTGGACACTCTCAAGGCAGAGTTTGGTCAGAAATTCTGGGCAAGTTTTCACAAAAAGCTTCAGTCAGAGGTTGCAAACATGGTTCAAAACATGATGCTTCAATCAGAATATATGGAAGCAATGTTCTCCGGTTCAGAACATGACACTTTAATCAGAACATATGGAAGCAATGTTCTCCTTCAGAACATGCTGGAGTCAGAAGATACAAAGATCAAAGGTTGTATGCTACGCTGAAGCAGAAATTCTGTTCCAGAACTAAGCCTTGGTGTAGAATCTCAGGTGGCAGGATTTTTAGTTGTGATAAGTCTCATCGTCATTAATGCTCACAACCATTTTCTGAGTCTTTATCCAAAGGATTTTCACCACGTGTACCCCTACTGCCTTGGGAAGACAAACTTTTGTGAAAAAGTATGCTAAGCCCATGCGCTGCTTCTACTTTTCCTTAATTCATGCTGACAAATCCAGCTTAGGCGCTGCTAACTATCCTACTTGGTGCATTGAACCACGCTTGTTTAAGCTTACTTCAAGAGTAAGTCAGCGTCTAGCGTATGACGTTGGTGCTACTTGACATATCCAAACTACAAAACCTTTGCCTATAAATAGAACTCCATTGGCAACTGGAAAAGGGGGGAAATTTGAGAAAGAAAAGCGTTGAACCCCTGCTAAAATTCCAAGAGTCCAAAAGAGAAAAGAGGAAACAGGGACAACCTTCGCAAATCCAAAACAAAACCTTTTGCTCCTCCCCTTTGAATCAAAGAACACAACCACTCTTATGTCACTCTCGCTGACACCAGAACATCAAAAGGCAGCAACTCAAATCTCCAAGCACGTTCCAGGTTCAAGGTAAGTCTTTCTGACTTTGCTTGTTTTTCATTCTGAACATCATTAACATGTAAATATCATATTATTAATGTTGTACATATCATTGCATGTATAGGAAAACTATGGATCAGAACTTCTTGATTAGGGCTAGACTCAGATTTAGGATTAGAACTTCCATGAACTGTTATGCTTTTGATCTGCTGCTAAGGACTGAATAAAATGCTGATATAACAGAGTTTTTGATGTTTCCACTCACTTATGTAACACAGAACTTCTATTTTTCACTCACCATTTTAACACGTGGAACTTCTATGATTTTCTTACTGTTTAAGTACGCAGAACTTCTGAGTTCTCTTCACTGTTTTAACACACATAACTTCTATGATTTTTCTCACTGTTGACACACACTGAACTTCTGATGTTCACTAACTGTTCTAATACATCACAGAACTTCTGGGTTCTCCTTACATGTCAAATACACTGAACTTCTGATTTTCATGCGCTGATAACATCATGAACTGCTGATAGTTTGTTCACTGTCTTAGCACCATACAGAACTTCTAAGTTCTTCCTACTGTTTTGACACGCACAGAGCTTCTGAGGTTTTCTCACTGTTCTAACATTCAGAAGTTCAGCACATAGAAATCCAGAACTTCTGTGTTTTTCCTCTAACGTGTCTTGCAGGACCTCAGAGTTTACCAATCCAGAACTTCTGATTCCACTGACGTCTCCTGCTGAGTCACAACGCTCTTGGCTTCAGAACTTCTGATCCTAGTTTTTCTTCTTGCAACAGCATGTTGTTTCTATCTTGAATTTATTTTCCTTTTCATCATTTTTAACATAAAAAAACATAAAGATGTTTTCCTTTTAATTTATTTCCTTAATACAAAAACATTTTCTAAACAAGTCCATTTATTTCTTATATTATTCATTTCAATATGGTTGTAATAGATAATTAGGACTTAAATTCCTTGCAATCCCCATTCGTAAATAAGTACCCCATCCCCCTAAATATTGTTATAGCGTAGGACTTACATTTCTGCAATTTATCGCATTCAATTGTAAATGCTAGTAATTAGGGTGTGTAAGGCAAGAGATAAAATCAACAAGTAGATAACCCTAATCAAAGATTAAATGCATGCAAATCAAACACATTATTCACACATGCATCCTTAAGGTTAACTCCACTTGTTGCCTAAAAAAATGGCCATATTATGCATGTGGGATGTCTTAGCACAAACAAATCACGAAATACAAGATCATAGTCCCTCGATGACGCTATCAAAGTTGCCTTTCAAAATTATCTTAGTCCCTAAAATAAAAATGCTAAGTCATCTCACAACATTGTTATCATGGTCATACGATGACCCAACGCTCGTCCCTTCACATCCTACGATGGGGCTTCTTACCAAATCAATGGTAAGATAGCAACGTCTAAAGGAGGAGGAAAAGAACATCTAAGACCTTTTTTAGTAGGTAGAATGCTCCTAATTACTTGCTCAATTTCAAAACAAACATCCTTGCTATTTTCAAAACAAACACCAACACTTTCAAAACACATTCCAAACATGGAATATTTTCAAAAGCTCAACACTTTGTATATGTTCTTACGAACGAGAACTATTACAAAGTTTGCCGAAATGATGGCGCCTTTTCAAAATACTTTCAAAAACCACACAAAGCACATTTTTTAAACAAAAGCAAGTGATCTAGCAAGTAACTAAGAGCCCATGGAAAACCATGGATGGAAAGGGTGCTAATACCTTCCTTTTTCATAATCTACCCCCCGAACTCGAGAAAACATCTCGAAAGGTCTTTCCTATGCTTTTTCACCTTTCCTTTTTGGATAAAAGAAAAGTCGGTGGCGACTCTTGCTAAACCGCAAAATTTGCAAACAAAAACGCAAAAACCCTCAAGTCAGTTCTCCCACCGTATCACAGAACTGGAGACTCTGCTGGGGAATTACTTAAAAGTGGGGTTACCTTAGGGTTAGATCACATTTACTTGCCTTCATTTGTTTGAATTGCTTGCTTTACATTATTGGTTCCTTGCTTGGGTTTGTTTTGATCTTCTACCCGGATCTGGGGCACCTTTTTAGGTAAGTAGCAATAGATTGTAGAAATTGTACGGCGTAGACCAATATGGTTGAAACAATGTCTACGTTAGTGTGACGCATTTGTTGGTACCGGTATCCCTTATGTTGAAACGAGGAGAATACGGGGCCGCTGAGCGGCGTCATGAAGCACTAACTGACCTTAGAACCTTACTTAACTAACTTGGCCATTAGGACGTAGTGAGATAACTGGTTTCGGTGTAGAGCTGAAAATTGGTTGATACTCGATGCTACACTCATTGAGACCGGACTTTTGGGACATCTCGGCCGCAAGAAAATATTGATTGAGCTGAGACAATGCCTAAAAGAAAGGTCAGTGATATTGAGACCCCTTAGAACCCGGTTACTATTAACTAGGACAGATTGAGCCAACTAAACTTCAAGAGGGTACTTACCTACAAACTCCATGCAAGCCTAAAACTGAGGATTTGTCTACTTTGTGTGAATATGATTATTTGTATATACACTTTCTTACCTCTCATATTTGTACATAACATCATAACATCATACCATAGCATTTTCAATAACCATTTCAAGGATCTCGAGGGTCTTTGATGCAGATTCACGTTGAACCATACGTCTATCAAGGGACAAGAGGATTTATTTTCCTCTAAACAAACGCCATCAAAATCAGGTAGAACGAACCAGAGTCAAGGGCTATGACCCACTTGATATGGTGAGCTTGACTCTCGTATAAGGACATTCGATGATACGAAGTTTTTAAATCAAAGCTGCAAATCTCAACTTCTGACATTTTCTTGTTTACCCCGCGAGATCCTTGAAAACATGCATCCACATATCATGCATCATATCATGACAGGTTTCTACCATACAGGTATCTTATCTTCCTACTGTTTATTTCAGTAAGACGGATATGGAACAAACGGTGAAAGATATCCAAGCTCAAAACGCTCAATTCCAGCAAATGTTCCTGGCTATGGCTAAGGGGCAAGAGGATCTGAAAACTCTCCTTATCAAAGACAAGAGGGAGAAGTCCAAGAAGTCAGTAGGTGTCCTGAACTCGAGAAGAAGACCTAGAGGAACTGTCAAGAGAGCTCTAGATCTTTCAACTCCATCCAATATGGGGGATAGTCATGAAGAAGACAACAGTCTAGAGAATGATGAAGCCGAAGCTGACTACTCTGAGGAACAATATCCTCCCACTGATGACAAGTACAATGAGTTGGAGGATCTCCTCAATGCTATGGAAATTCAATAGATACCTGGATTGGATTTAGGAGACATGGGTTTGGTTTCTGGAGTGGTCATCCCGCCAAAGTTCAAAGTCCCTACCTTTTCCCTGTACAATGGAGTCTCTTGCCCTAAGATGAACTTAAAGTCTTATGTCCGCAAGATTCAACCATACACAACTGATCCAAAGCTTTGGATCCATTTCTTCCAAGAAAGCCTAGTAGGGACTCAACTCGAATGGTTCTATCAATTGGAGAGTTCTCGCATCCACACCTGGGAGGATTTAGCTGTTGCTTTCTATAAGCAGTATCAGTACAATGGTGATCTTGCACCAACTCGTGTGCAATTGCAGAACATGACCATGGGTTTCAATGAGAGCTTCAAAGGGTACACCCAAAAGTTTAGAGATCTGGATGGTAGAGTGCAGCCCCTTTAACTGACAGGGAGCTGATTGACATCTTCATGGGAACTTTGACAGGGCCTTTCTTCAAACACCTAATCGGAAGCGCCTCAGCTGGGTTCACCGAGCTAATACTGACCGGCGAAAGGGTCGAAGCTGACATCAAAAGTGGAAAGATCCAAGGAGCTACACCTCATGATGTTCAAAAACAACCGTACAGTGGGAAGAAAGAGCCCAATGCAGTGTCTGGTCTTAAGAGTTGTCATAACCAACACGTGGGGGCAGTCCTGATCTCTGGTTCTGCATCGCACCGACAACAGCAAAGAGAAAATCAACGAAAGCCAGACAAGCCCAAAAGATAGTTTACCAACATCAATAAGTCGATGTCTCAAGCGCTACAACACTTATTGAGGATGAATCTGATTGCATTGATAGGACCTCATATGAACCCCAAAACTTCTTCTCCTAACTACAATCCTAATGCAACATGTGCTTATCATTCTGACAGTCCCGAGCATGATACTAACGATTGTTGGGCATTGAAGTACAAGATTCAGAATTTGATTAACGCCAAGGAGATCGAGTTTGACCCTCTGGAGACTCCAAACGTGATCACTACTCCTATTCCAAGTCATTGAGAGCGTCTTGTTCATTTTGAATTTTCAATTGTCATTTCTTTTGTTATTTAAACAATTATCTGTTAATGTCAAACTTTGTTTCATTAATGCATTGCATATGTTTGTTTTGATTTGATCCACTCATTTTCATTATATTTAAACTATGCTTTTTACTCTCTTTATGACATTCAACTCTTGCTAAAAGTTACAAGCCTTTAGAGGGAGGATGATGAAAACAATACCATAATCTTATACAGTATGCTTTTGGACAGACCTTGTTGACGATGTACATGCATTTTTTTCAAATCCTAAACACTGGAGTTATAAGGAAGATAATCCCTAGTCAAATCCTTCTAGCCAAAGAAGTAGAAGTTTCTTGTTTTAAAATTGAAACCTTTAATAAAAACCTAGGGTGGGGTAGTCTCTCAGTTAATTCAAACGCGCGTTAGGCCGCAAACTCTTATCTCGTAATACAACGAATGACGTCAAGAAACATTCCTCTGGAATCAAAAGACGGTGATGGTTCCCTATCACATAGGAAGTCATTATCTCTAAAAAAAAGCCCACTAAGTCAAAACCTACAAAGGAAACTTAAGAAAACTTCGGCATCCCGCTGACTGTAATCTCAAAACAAGAACAATCAGGCAAAAATTAGGGATAACAAATCAAGTAAAAAGAGGTCACTACAAATCCTCAACAACATGAAAAAAAATGTTGCAAGAAATGACTGTTTTCCGATAAACTTAATTTTTCTGAACCATTACCAAAATGTCTTTCCAGACTCGATTGGAGTTTAAATACACAATTAACTGAGCTTAGGACTGAAGAACATCACGAAGAACGGGTGGGTACAAATACACTTTGAGCCTTTATCCTTTGTTTCTTAAACCGTGAACCAAGCCAAGTTACAACCCTTCAAAAGTCCTAATTGAAGCATGGGTTAGTCCGAAAGCATACTGTTACAAAAGGTATCCTGACTCCTGTAAGGCTTTACTCAAAATCCTGAGTTTGAATTTTCTTAGCAAAATTTCTTTACTCATTAAAACGCATTTTCAAAAAAAAAAACCTTCAAGACAAACATAAACTTTGCATTACTTGAATATAACTATTTGCATATGGCTATTTGTTTAACAGCAGAGAAACTCACACAATGAATATCCAGTGAACGAAAGCTCTCTTAGTGAACAAAATCAATTCAAGAAGGATGACACTTCCATTGACAAAACTCATATCAACAGGGGGATATGACATGTCACTATCCAGCACACCTGGGGAAATCTAGTCAAGATTCCAAAAAATATCTCAAGAAGTGCAGAGTAACTAGGGGCAAGTCCCCATCTCCATCATTTGGGGCATTGAACGTCAATCTCAATGAAGGGTTACGTACAATCAAACATTTTCTGGAAATGCCACAAACACTTGCTACTAAGGGCAATGATAAATCTCCCCAAAATCCTTCTCATAGGATGACTCCCAACAAGGGTTTAATCTCTAAAATCATGCCCCCAGTTGAGACAACCTCAAGAGTCCTCGAAGACTTTCCCCAACGAAGTCGTCACCTCTCTAGCAGACTAGCAACAAGGTTTATTTCCCCAACAAACTACAAATTCACCAGTTTGAGTTTGCCTTTCCAACTACTACAAATCAAAGGACCACAACTCCCCTTCCCCAGTAGACTACTCTACAATCCCCAGCAAGTTACTGTGAAACCTGAACCCGACCAGATATCAGTTCAACTTCGACCCCAGTAGAGAAACGGATAACCGAGACTCCATAACTCTTTTCCCAAGCAGGATTCAACTCTCTCCAACAGATTATTTTTTAATATTCCCCAACAGAGTTCTCCTCAAACAACAAAACAGGAATCCCCGGTGGAAATATTCTAAGCAAAGTTTGAAGACACACCAACTCTTCAATAGCAGTCCAGGATTTAACAACTCCCCAGCATTTGTCAAGGATTTATTTTCCAGACAAAGATACACTTCAATAAACATGTCACATTTCATACACCCTATTTGCATACATGATAAGTGCATATGACACAGTCTCATTTATTTTGAGAACATTATGACATCATGCATTTCATGCATCACGACATTGCATACAACTAACGTTCTACCTTTTTTAGGAAAGATCAATCAACAGATGGCAACCACCGTCCTTTTCAAGTTCTAGATTAATACTTGTAACATGCCAGGAAAACTATCTGTGGAGGACTGATTGTAGATTAATACCTGTAACAAGCCAGGAAAACTATCTACATGAAGAGATTGAAGATTAACACCTGTAACAAGCCAGGAAAACTATCTTTCTTTCTCAGGTCAAGGATTAACACCTAAAATCAGATAGGACAACTATCTAATCGACCATCATTGAAGCAACCTTACACAGGTTCCTTCTCACTTCCAGATGAAGTTTTACACAAACTCATCATAAAGCAACCCTACACATGTTCCTTCTTTCCAAGATGCAGTTTTACACAGACTCATCATCAGGCAAACCTACACAGGTTCCTCCTTTCCAGATGCAGTTTTACACAGACTCATCATCAGGCAACCCTACACAGGTTCCTCCTTTCCATATGCAGTTTTACACGGACACATCATCAGGCAACCCTACACAGGTTCCTTCTTTCAAAGATGAAGTTTTACATAGACTCATCATGAAGCAACCCTACACAGGTTACTCCTTTACAGATGAAGTTTTACACGGGCTCATCATGAAGCAACCCTACACAGGTTCCTTCTCAGGAAATTTCAGATGAAGTTTTACACGGACTCATCATCAAGCAACCCTACATAGGTTCCTTCTTTCTAAAATGATGTTTTACACGGACTCATCATCAAGCAACCCTAAACAGGTTCCTTATTTCCAAGATGCAGTTTTACACGGACTCATCATCAAAGCAACCCTACACAGGTTCCTCCTTTCCAGATAAAGTTTTACACAGGCTTATCATGAAGCAACCCTACACAGGTTCCTTCTCAGGAAATTACAGATGCAGTTTTACACTGACTCATCATCAGGCAACCCTACACAGGTTCCTCCTTTCCATATGAAGTTTTACACGGAATCATCATCAGGCAACCCTACACAGGTTCCTCTTTTCCAAGATACAGTTTTACACTGACTCATCATGAGGCAACCCTACACAGGTTCCTTCTCAGGAAATTCCAAATGAAGTTTTACACGGACTCATCATCAGGCAACCCTACACAGGTTCCTCCTAGTTCCAAGATGAATTTTTACACTGACTCATCGTCAGGAAACCCTACACATGTTCCTTCTTTCCAAGATGAAGTTTTACACGAACTCATCATGAAGCAACCCTACATAGGTTCCTTCTCACTTCCAGATGTAGTTTTACACGGACTCATCATCAGGAAACCCTACACAGGTTCCTCCTTTCCAGATGAAGTTTTACACGGACTTATCATCAGGCAACCCTACACAGGTTCCTCCTTTCCAAGATGCAGTTTTACATGGACTCATCATCAGGAAACCCTACATAGGTTCCTCCTAGTTCCAAGATGAAGTTTTACACTGACTCATCGTCAAGAAACCCTACACAGGTTCCTTCTTTCCAAGATGAAGTTTTACACTGACTCATCATGAAGCAACCCTACACAGGTTCCTTCTCACTTCCAGATGCAGTTTTACACGGAATCATCATCAGGAAACCCTACACAGGTTCCTCCTTTCCAGATGCAGTTTTACACGGACTCATCATCATGCAACCCTACACAGTTTCCTCCTTTTCAAGATGCAGTTTTACACAGACTCATCATCGTGAAACCCTACACAGGTTCCTCCTTTCCAAGATGCAGTTTTACACGGAGTCATCATGAAGCAACCCTACACAGGTTCCTTCTCTTTCCAAGATGCAGTTTTACACGGACTCATCATCAGGCAACCCTACACAGGTTCCTCCTTTCTAGATGAAGTTTTACATGGACTCATCATGAAGCAACCCTACACCGGTTCCTTCTCTTTCCAAGATGCAGTTTTACACGGACTCATCATCGGGCAACCCTACACAGGTTCCTCCTTTCCAAGATGCAGTTTTACATGGACTCATCATGAAGCAACCCTACACAGGTTCCTTCTCTTTCCAAGATGCAGTTTTACAAGGACTCATCATCAGGCAACCCTACACAGGTTCCTCATTTCTAGATGAAGTTTTACACGAACTTATCATGAAGCAACCCTACACAGGTTCCTTCTTTCCAAGATGAAGTTTTATACAGACTCATCATCAGGAAACCCTACACAAGTTCCTTCCAAGATGCAGTTTTACATGGACTCATCATCAGGCAAACCTACACAAGTTCCTTCTTTCCAAGATGAAGTTTTACACAAACTCATCATCAGGCAACCCTACACCTGTTCCTTCTCTTTCCAAGATGAAGTTTCACACGGACTCATCATCAAACAACCCAACCTTCCAATAAAGTCCAGATACGATCCAGATTCGGATGTCATTCTTTCACTCATTCAAATACATTCCAGATACAATCACCTTCGGATGGCATATTTAAGCCTATTTTGTTACTCATTCAAATACACTCTAGTGTTCAATCATCTTCCACCTTCAAGTCACGAATGACAGAATTACCAATCTAACTCTTCAAGTGTAAGAAGATTGAACATGGGCAGCTGTTGTACCCCAAAATTTTCCCTCTCATTTCTCAAGGAATCACCCTGGATCCTCAAGTTTGCTTCCATCCAATTCCAAGCCTTGAACTGAAATTTTTTAAGAAAGTTATCCGCAAGGGAAAAATGGTCATTTGCATATTGAAAAGTCAAACTTTGACTTTTGAATCAAAATCAAATCTCAAAAAATCATATTTCATCAAGACATGTTGGAATATGAAGTTTGTTTCGTCAAGAAATTCAAAAGTCAAATTTTACTTTGGAAAAGTTAAATTTCTAAATACTTGGAATTTTTCTAAGTGTTTAAGAATTATGACTATTTTAGAACTTCTGACCAGTTTATCACCATAACGCTCAGCAATTTCTGGACACTCTCAAGGAAGAGTTTGGTCAGAACTTCTGGGCAAGCTTTAACAAAAAGCTTCAGTCAGAGGTTGCAAACATGGTTCTGAACATGATTCTTCAATCAGAATATATGGAAGCAATGTTTTCTGGTTCAGAACATGACGCTTTAATCAGAACATGTGGAAGCAATATTCTCCTTCAGAACATGCTGGAGTCAAAAGATACAAAGATCAGAGGTTGGATGTTATGCTGAAGCAGAACTTCTGATCCAGAACTAAGCCTTGGTGTAGAATCTCACGTGGCAGGATTTCTGGTTGTGATAAGTCTCATCGTCATTAATGCTCACAACCACTTTCTGAGTCTTTATCCAAAGGATTTTCACCACGTGTACCCCTACTGCCTTGGGAAGACAAACTTTTATGCAAAAGTATGCTAAGCCAATGCGCTGCTTCTACTTTTCCTTAATTCATGCTGACAAATCCAGCTTAGGTGATGCTAACTATCCTACTTGGTGCATTGAACCAAGCTTGTTTAAGCTTACTTCAAGAGTAAGTCAATGTCTAGCGTATGACGTTGGTGCCACTTGACATAATCAAACTACAAAACCTTTGCCTATAAATAGAACTCCATTGGCAATTGGAAAAGGGGGAAATTTGAGAAAGAAAAGCGTTAAACCCCTGCTAAAATTCCAAGAGTCCAAAAGAGAGAAGAGGAAACAGGGACAACCTTCACAAATCCAAAACAAAACCTTTTGCTCCTCCCCTTTGAATCAAAGAACACAACCACTCTTCTGTCACTCTCGTTGACACTAGAACATCAAAAGGCAGCAACTCAAAGCTCCAAGCACGTTCCAGGTTCAAGGTAAGTCTTTCTGACTTTGCTTGTTTTTCATTCTGAACATCATTAACATGTAAATATCATAGTATTAATGTTGTACATATCATTGCATGAATAGGAAAACTATGGATCAGAACTTCTTGATTAGGGATAGACTCATATTTAGGATTAGAACTTCCATGAATTGTTATGCTTTTGATCTGCTGCTAAGGACTGAATAAAATGCTGATATAACACAGAGTTTCTGATGTTTCCACTCACTTATGTAACACAGAACTTTTGTTCTTCACTCACCATTTTAACACACATAACTTCTATGATTTTCTTATTGTTTAAGCACGCAGAACTTTTGAGTTCTCTTTACTGTTTTAACACACAGAACTTCTATGATTTTTCTCGCTGTTAACACACACTGAACTTCTTATGTTCACTCACTGTTCTAACACAGCACAAAACTTTTGAGTTCTCCTTACATGTCAAATACACTGAACTTCTGATTTTCATGCGCTGATAACATGCTGAAATGCTGATTGTCCGTTCACTGTCTTAGCACCATACAGAACTTCTGAGTTCTTCCTACTGTTTTGACACGCACAGAGCTTCTAATGTTTTCTCACAGTTCTAACATTCAAAAGTTCAGCACATAGCAATCCATAACTTTTTTGTTTTTCCTCTAACGTGTCTTGCAGGACCTCAGAGTTTACCAAACCAGAACTTCTGATTCCACTGACGTCTCCTACTGAGTCACAACGCTCTTGGCTTCAGAACTTCTGATTCTAGTTGTTCTTCTTGCAGCAGCACGTTGTTTCTATCTTGCATTTATTTTCCTTTTCATCATTTTTAACATAAAAAAAAAACATAAAGATATTTTCCTTTTAATTTATTTCCTTAAGACAAAAACATTTTCTAAACAAGTCCATTTCTTTCTTATATTATGCATTTCAATATGGTTGTAATATATAATTAGGACTTAAATTCCTTGCAATCCCCATTCGTAAATATGTACCCCATCCCCCCTAAATATTGTAATAGCTTAGGACTTTACATTTCTGCAATTTATCGCTTTCAATTGTAAATGCTAGTAATTAGGGTGTGTATGGAAAGAGATAAAATCAACAAGTAGATAATCCTAATCAAATATTAAATGCATGCAAATCAAACACACTATTCACACATGCACCCTTAAGGTTAACTCCACTTGTTGCCTAAAAAATGGCCATGTTATGCATGTGGGATGTCTTAGCACAAACAAATCACGAAATACAAGATCATAGTCCCTCGATGATGCTATCAAAGTTGCCTTTCAAAATGATCTTAGTCCCTAAAAGAAAAATGCTAAGTCATCTCACAACATTGTTATCATGGTCATATGATGACCCAACACTCGTCCCTTCACATCCTACGATGGGGCTTCTTACCAAATCAATGGTAAGATAGCAACGTCTAAAGGAGGAGGAAAAGAACATCAAAGACCTTTTTGAGTAGGTAGAATGCTCCTAATTACTTGCTCAATTTCAAAACAAACATCCTTGCTATTTTCAAAACAAACACCAACACTTTCAAAACACTTTCCAAACATGGAATATTTTCAAAAGCTCAACACTTTGTATACGTTCTTACGAACGAGAACTATTACAAAGTTTGCCTAAACGATGGCGCCTTTTCAAAATACTTTCAAAAACCACACAAAACATATTTTTCAAACAAAAGCAAGTGATCTAGCAAGTAACTAAGAGCCCATGGAAAACCATGGATGGAAAGGGTGCTAATACCTTCCCTTTTCATAATCTACCCCCCGAACTCAAGAAAACATCTTGAAAGGTCTTTCCTGTGCTTTTTCACCTTTCCTTTTTGGATAAAAGAAAAGTCGATGGCGACTCTTGCTAAATCGCAACATTTGCAAACACAAATGCAAAAATCCTCAAGTCAGTTCTCCCACCGTATCACATAATCCATGGGGCAAATCCTATCAGTAGAGACAAAAGAAGCCTGAGCATTAGGTTGACCCAATTCTAATGCTCTATGGCCAGTTACTTCCTCGTTTGTTGGAGTTTCAGCTGATTAAGTTTCATAATTTGGGGTCCTTCTCCCACACATCTATCTCTTTATTTCGATGGTAATGCTAGATGTGAGTTCCATTCTGGGGCACTTGATTATGATATTGAGGACTACAAGGGGGATGACATATAAAATCCAACATATGTCTGGCATCTTTTCCAAGGTCCAATTCCTGTCTGGTGAACCATTTCAGAGCTTTTCTCTCCGGCTGAATTTTGCTTTTGTGTAGTAGTAGACGAAGGTTCTCTTGTGAAGTAGGAAATTCACAGGAATTCAGTTACTAAGCTCATATTTTGTGAAGAAGGAGATTAAGCTTATTTCTTCTATGAAGTATAATATTTCTTTGATTACAAGTTCTGAATTTTGCTTATGTGTAGTAGAAGATAGAGATTCTCTTGTGAAGTAGGAGATTCACTGGAATTCAGTTACTGAGCTCATCTTTTTTTAAAAAGGAGATGAGGCTTATTTCTTCTGTGAATTAGAAGATTTATTTTATTACTGTTTCTGAATTTTTTCTTTTGTGTAGTAGAAGACAGAGATTCTCTTATGAAGTAGGAGATTCACCGGAATTTGGTTACTGGGATCATCTTTTGTGAAGAAGGAGATGAATCTTATTTCTTCTGTGAAGTAAAATATTTCCTTAATTACAATTTCTTAATATTGCTTCTGTGTAGTAGAAGACATAGATTCTCTTGTGAAGTAGGAGATTCCTGATAATTCGGTTACTGAGCTCATCTTTTGTAAAGAAGGAGATGAAGCTTATTTCTTTTGTGAAGTAAAAGATTTCCTTGATTATAGTTTCTGAATATTGCTTCTGTGTAGTAGAAGACGAAGATTCTCTTGTGAAGTAGGAGATTCCATGAAATTCAGTTACTGAGCTCATCTTTTATGAAGAAGGAGATGGAGCTTATTTCTTTTGTGAAGTAGAAGATTTCCTTGATTACAGTTTCTGAATATTGCTTCTGTGTCGTAGAAGACGGAGATTCTCTTGTGAAGTAGGAGATTGCCCAGAATTTGGTTACTGGGCTCCTCTTTTGTGAAGAAGGAGATGAAGCTTATTTATTTTGTGAAGTAGAAGATTTCTTTGATTATAATTTCTGAATGTTTCTTCTATGAAGTAGAAGACATAGCTTTTTTTGTGTAGTAGGAGATGCCCCGAAATTTAGTCGTTGATTTTCTCTTATGTGTAGTAGAAGATGATTTTCATTTCTTCTCTGTAGTAGAAGATACTCGGTGATGCATTTTATGCGAGTTCACTTGATAAAGCATTCATCACATCTTTTGAAGGAATCCTTCGTGAATATCATCCTGGGGCACCTGGCCATTCGGTTGAAGATGGTGTGTCTTCCAGAGACAAGGTCCAAGATTGGATCAATTCAAATACCATGGTGTTCACACTAGATAAGAGTGGAATCTGTTGCCCGAGTGATTGTCAAGACTGCAGAAAGTCTCTGAAATGAATAAGTCCATACGAAGTCAAGTCTTCTCTATAATGGCAATTATGATGTTCTTTTACTGCATTTTTCATCTATAATTTTGCTTATTTGCTTAAACATTGTTTGTATGTACGAACTTGGTTGTTTTTTAATGTTAATTTTAATGCAATGAGTATGTTCGTCTTGAAGTGATCTATTCGTTTACACTCATCCATTTTTTTTCACTCATGAAAGGTTTTTCTTAAATTATGATACAAACTGTACAATTGAAGGGAGGATGACGACAATTGAAAAATGAAAAAAATCTCTGGTTATATGCTTTTGAATAAAACCCTATTGATGACGTACATGCATTATTTAAATTCCTAAACATTGGATATATATAAGAGAGTGAAACCCTCGTTAACCCCCTTTGAGCCTTGAAGTCGGAGTTTCTTTTCTGTTCAGAAAAAAACCTCATTTTTAACACAGGGGCAGGGTAGTGTTCAATTAATTTAATCGAGCATTCAGATCTCATCAAGAGTGGGCATCTAAGGATCAGCCACAATAGTTATCCTTGACCCATCAAGATGATAAAGGATAACGATACCATAATGGTTATCCCTTATCAACCGAGAAATGAAGGCAGTCATGATTCTTCAACAAGTCAAAAGACTCAAGATCACACGACTTGTTCAAAAAGAAAAATGAATGAGAATAAAATAAAAGAAAGCCCGCTAAGTCAGAAACTTGAAAACAATTGGCTTAGGAAAAAATTAGGGCATCCCGCTGGACTTCAAAATTAAATTTCAAAAGAATTTGTCCAAGAAAAAGTTAGGGAAGAGGAAAAGAATGAAAAAGTGTGAAAAGCGAAAAGGATTACCAAATAAAATCCCCAGGGAAGAACAAAGTCGTGTGATCAAACACCAAAAAAAAGGTGAGTGACTACTGTGTTGAAAAAAATTCTCAATGGTTCCTCAACCATCTTGAACTCATCTTGAGAGATGAATGCTCATATCGAGTTAACTGAATGTAGGATTGGAGAACATCATGGAGAAGGGGTGGGTACCAAATAATTTTGAGCCTTAAATCCTTTTTTCTAAAAGTGTGAACTAGGCCACATTACAACCCTTAAAAGTCCTAATTGAAACATGGTTTATTTCGAAAGCATACTATAACGAGATAGTGTTAACCGACTCCTAAAAGATGTGTTAAATGTCTCTGTGGGTATCATATGCTTGCATTATCTTTCATGAAAAAAGATTTTCAAATGTTTATCTCTAGCAAGTGATTCATTCACAACAGAGGTATGTCATTATTTCATTCAAAGTTTTTTCAATCTCCAAGACTAACATAGGATTTTCATTAGAATTATCATTCTCAGAATAAGCATTTCTCTGTTTGCAAATATTTTCTTTATAACAAGTAAGTTTCCATGATGGAAATCAGTGAAGGGAATGATCATGTCAAAGTAAAATGACTTAAGGACTCTGTTTGGGCCTAAGAAAGTTGTTTTCACAGTTTGATCACCCAAGAAAGGGTAGAGTTTGAAGTCTCTGTTGAGAAAAAGATGTTCCAAGTTCATCCAATCTGGGGCAGTTACATTAAGATTCAACCAAATTCTCCAAAAGATCTGAAGAAGCTAAGACCGATTATCCCAAAGACTCTATGGAGCAGGGGCATGCCACTCTCTGATGATCATAAAGGTTGTTCCCCCAGCTGGGTTCACCCTTGAGAAGAATATAGTTTGAAGATTCAGTCGATCTGGGGCATTCAAGTTGGAATTCGATCCCTCAAAGTTCAGTTAATCTGGAGCAGTTATGTCGAAAATCGACAAATCTCTTCAAGAATCCGTTGATTAGAAGAGAATCATTTCAAAATTTGAAGATATTGGGGCAAGTCATCTCAAGTCCTTATGATGGAAATACTCTCTCAATGCAGATTCCTTCATATACCATACATGGGGCACAAGTTGTGAGTTGAAGGAACTGTAGTTCACTCATGACAAGCAAGGTACAAGCAAGAAAACAAAAGTCAAGGTTCTTATGGAAAAGATGTTTCCTAAAAAAGAGTTTCCCCAGTAAAGGCTGCATTTCTATTTAATAGAATTTTGTCTGCTAAGAGAATTATCGTCATAGATCTCTTCCCTAGAGGAATAAATCTTATTGGGTTTGGATGTTGTTGTCTACATCCCCAAGGAGTTTTACATCTTTAACCCCAGTAAAGGCTGCATTGTTGTTTAATAAAAGTTTTTCATCTAAGAGGATTCTCGTCAGAGAGCTCTTCCCTAGAGGAATAATTCTTATTGGGTTTTGATATCGCTATTTATCTCCCCAATGAAGTTTTTACCCCCAAGGAAGTTTGCATCTTTCTCCCTAATGAGGTTTGCGCCCATACCCCCAGAGGAGTATATTTGTTGTGTTAAGTATAAAGGTTTATCCCCAAGTGTGGCTCGCCATCTCCCCAAGGAGGTTTACATCTTTATCTCTAGTGAGGTCTGGTACTGCTGTTTTTCTACCTAATGAGGTTTGGTACCGCTGTTTATATCCCCAATGAAGTTGGCATCTACTTCCCTAGTGAGGTTGGCACTAGTCGTCCCCGTGAAGTTTACATTTGTCTCCCCAATGTGGTTTGCATCTTCTAAGTATTCTTCTTAGAATTACCGGCAAGAGATTATTGTCTTATCCCCATGAAGTCGTTTTCTTTTCCTCAATAGAGCGGGTTTTCTCTCCAGGAGATTATGCAATGATGGATGTCTTACAAGTTTGGCGTCCCCAGTGTTTTGTATACTGATGCGAGTATTAATAACTCTTTTATCCCCTAGTGACATAAGAGGCTATGTTATCTCAAGTGGAAGTCTGAGCTTCAAGAGTTTCTAGTTTGAGATTCCGCTTCCTCTCAAGTAAGGATTTGTACCCCGGCGAAGTATGTATGGGACTACTTTTCTCCAGTGGAGTTTGCACTTGATGCTTTCATCCCCGTGATGATGCTCAAGTCATCTTCTCCCCAGTAAAGTTATGATTGGTATAAGGCTTTCTGAGGTTCACTTCCCTAGTATAGCTCACACTTGTGAGATTTCTCTTAAGAGTTCTCTTTTTCCCCAAGGATGGAAGACGTTGTATCATCCCCGATAGAATTTAAGCCTCGAGGTTTTTCTTGTTCAAAAGCTTATTCTCTCTCCAAGTGAAGATTTATACCTCAGTGGAAGGTCAGCTTAAAGGAGTTCCTGCTCGAGATGTTCTCATCTCCAATTGAAGATTCATCCCCCAACGGAGTTCTTTGTTGAGTTTCTTTTGTTCAAGAATTCTCATCATCCCCGGTAGAAGTTGCTTTCACCCAGAGCTCTACACAAGAAGATCTTTTACCCCAAATGAAGCATTCCTTATTTTCAGCAGGAGGAGCATGGATTGTTTAGCCAAGAAGTAAAGAGTTGGTTGAAGTCAATATGATTTCTTTTGGTTGGACTACCATTTAGTTTTGTAGTATCCTCTTCAAAGTCCACTTTTCAGTGGCATCCGTCTTTGGAGTTGGTTAGTTTTGAGTTGCAATCTCGAATCACAGTTCATCCCCAATGGTCATTAGTTCAAATGGTTATTCCTTACCGAACATTAACTTCCTAGAGATGACTTCTCATATGTTCCTTGTTTTCTCGGTAGTTCATTTTTGATATTGCCATTCCCCAGTGAATCATCTAAACATGCATCATTACATTGCATCTACCCAAATGCGTAGCATTTCCATTGATATGGAGCATCACGCTAAAAAATAATATATCAAACATTCATTGAAGCATAAGCTAATTTTTGTTTCTTACCGAAGTAACTGATTTGGTATACTCATAGACAAGTAATTGTCACAGTCTATCACTAGGGTTATCCCATCCTGCTTCCCCGATGGAGTCTGTTGTGATTTCTATCCCCAGTCAGGTCTTGTGGTGTTTTCTCATCCCCTGGAGAATCCTTGGCAACCCTTGTTAGAGTACCCTCCTTGGTTGGTCTCTTATTTCGGTGTAAGTTTTCTTTCTTTTATCATTCTAGTCAAAGTCGATGTCTATCTGTATCCCTATTAAGTTCGCTTTTGATCAGCCTTCTTTCCCCATGAGTATATCTTCGGTTAGTATTCCTTGTTAGAGCCTTCTTTGGTCGGTCTCTTCCTTGTTTGTATATGTCTAATTCTACCTGGCATATACCTAATGTCTTTCTTATATGTGTCAAATACATTTACCAGACATGTATGTTGGATACCTTTGTTAGAGCCTGCTTCAGTCGGTTTCTTTCTTATATGTGTCTGCTACCAACTCCGAACATGTGTGTTGGATATCTTTGTTAGAGCCTGATTTGTTCGGTCTCTTTCTTATATGTGTCCGCTACCAACTCCGAACATGTATGTTGGATATCTTTGTTAGAGTTTTTCTCGGTCAGTCTCTCTTATATATATTTGATACCAACTTCAGACATGTATTCTTGATATATTTGTTAGAGCCTACTTTAGTCTGTCTCTTTCTTATATATGTCCGCTACCAACTCCGGAGATGTATGTTTTATATCTTCGTTAGAGTCTACTTTGGTCAGTCTCTTTCTTATACATGTCCACTACCAACTTCAGACATGTATTCTTGATATCTTTGTTAGAGCCTACTTTGGCCAGTCTCTTTCTTATATATGTCTGATACCAACTCTAGACATGTATTCTTGATATCTTTGGTTGGGCAGGTGCATCCTTTCTTGTTAGAGTCAGCTTTAGTCAGTCTCTTTCTTATATATGTCCTCTACCAACTCCGAACATGTATGTTAGATATCTTTATTAGAGCCTACTTCGGTCGGTCTCTTTCTTATATGTGTCAGCTACCAACTCCGGACATGTATGTTAGATATATTTGTTATAGTCTACTTCGACTAGTCTCTTTCTTATATATGTCTGTTACCATCAACAGACATGTATTCTTGATATCTTTGGTTGGGTAGGTGCGTCCTTCCTTGTTGGAGTCTACTTTGGTTAGTCTCTTTCTTATATATGTCTGCTACCAACTCCAAACATGTATTCTTGATATCTTTGTTAGAGCCTACTTTGGTTAGTCTCTTTCTTATATATGTCCTCTACCAACTCCGGACATGTAATCTTGATATCTTTGTTAGAGCCTGCTTTGGTTGGTCTCTTTCTTATATGTGTCTGTTACCGACTCCAGACATGTATTCTTGATATTTTTGTTAGGGTCCTCTCTCGGTCTCTTTCTTATATGTGTCTGCTACCAACACCAGACATGTATTCTTGATATATTGGTTAGACTCCTCATTCGGACTCTTCTCATATGTGTATGATACCAACATTAGACATGTATATCTAATCTCTCTTTCTTTTGTGTGTCTAATCTTGAACTGACATACATCTCTAAAAGAATTCCACCTCTTCATAACCACTTTTCACCAAAGCAAAACAAAAAAATAGAAAACATAGAAAAAACAAAAATACCTGATTTTTTTCCTGTTCTTCAGAGTACGGATTTTATGGTTCTATTGAGTATTTAATCCTCTTCTATCTCGATTGTTCAAAAGGCTAGTGCCAATCTCACCCTCGGGTCTAAGATGATTGAATAGGAGGAGCTGTTGCACTCCAAAAATCATCCTCTTTAGTTTAACCCTAATTGGATTATTTTTCTCACATACTCATGCATACATATCATTGACTCCATGGTTACGGGATTAAGGAATTTATCTACATCAAGCTACAAAAACAATTGTTTCGTCAAGCAAGACAGCAAAGCAGAAATTCAGGGTATTCGAGGTTCCAATGCACTCTGCATATTTCTCCGAGCTACACAATTAGTGAGTGATCAAGTTATCATCATTATAAGCTCTCATGTGTTCTATCCTTCTTTGAACTGCAAAGGAAATAGAGTGTTTCAGTCAATTTGGGACATTTTTGATTGAAAATAAGCATTTCATAGTTTATGTTCAAAAAATTGTAACTTCTGAATGAAAAATTGTTTTTCAGTGGGTCTTTGGGCATTGAAACCATCTCGACATCTTCTTCATTTTATATTTTTTGGTTGGAAGCCAATCATGTGAATAAGATCTCTGAAATTGCAAAATACGTTGAAAATCACATGCTGAAGCGAATTTATGGTCAACTGTTGTGCAATATTGCAAAAATCATAACTTTCTAGATTTTTAACATTTCAATATGATTCTTAAGGCATGATGTCAAAAAATTTGTTAGCTACAAGTTTTCTTCAGGGCCCAAGCTCAGATTATGATCGGAAAACTTGGGTTTATAGCTTGTTTATAAAGTTAAACATCGAAATATGACACAAGTTCCGCAGCCCGAAATAGAGGGTTTTCTGTCTCCAATTTTTCTCCATTGCGAAATTCATAACTTTCTCAATTTTTACCATATCAGGAAGATTCTTTCGGCATGGCGTCAAAATTTCATCATTTACGATTTTGCTTCAGGACTCGAGTTCAGATTATGCACCGAAAGTTATGAGCTTGTGGGTTGTTCTCGAACTGTACACAAAAGTAAGCTGAAAATTCCGCACTACCCAAAAACAAGGGAATTTGACTCAAAAATTCCATTTTCCAAACAAGGCATAAAATCTTATCTATAAATTAATTCAATTCAAATTGGAAAAGACTTTTTGCTCATTTTTCACATAACACACTCAATAGAGCAAAAAATGCTCTCAAGTTCTCTCCTCCCTCTCTCAAGAACTCAATACCGATCTCCTCCGTGCACCTCTGCATCGGACCACCCTCCCTTCCCTTACGACCGCACTACACCTCTCCGTCCGGCCTGTGATTGAGCTCCAACAGCACCCTTCCGTGCGGCTCGCCCTTCCGACTGGACGATTCTGCTGCGCGCCTTCTCTCTGAGACAACCGAGCACCTTCGAGCGGTACTCTGTCCATCTGGCCACTCCAATCAGAACTTCCTCCTCTCTCCGATCTCTGATTTCTCCACTTTCTCTCGTCGATTCAATAACTTTCCTTGCTCTTAAATGATTTAAGTTCTTTTTTTTGAATTAATTGATTTTGAATTAATTGATTTTGAATTAAGTGCTTATTTGATAGCATTGCATGAGTTGAATATTTGAATTGTTTAGAATTAATTGATTCTTGAATAATGATTATGGACAATTGTGGAATCGGATGAAAATTCATTTAATTTATTAAATATCACGAGTATCGACGTGATAATTATTGTTGATTATTGATTTTACGCATCAAAGCTTGATTTCGATTCGATAATTGTTGATAATTGTGGAATTTTATGAGTTGATGATTATTTTTGAGTTGATTATTTGATATCGGCACGCGAATAATTTTTGTTTTGATGTTTGAAAATCGGTGCACCGGTAGTGATTTAATGTTTTCAGTTTATTTGTGAATTTCGAGCAACGTTCCAAGCATCAATGTTGGATGATTTTGCGCGTTAAACATTATTTTCCGATGATTTTTGGTGGACATCAATACATGGAAAAATGCTTCCCAGAGTTAGCAAATGCTTTCAAATTGTGTTTTAATTTTCGGTTCATGCATGTTTTGGCTTTCACTTGGTGATTGTTGGCTATTGATGTCAAGTTTTATCGATTTTAATATGACTTTTTGACCAATACATGAGTAAATGCAATGTTGTCCTGATTTTTAAAATGCACATGGAATGTGATTTAATTTATGCTTGATGCATAATTGATGTTGCTTTGATGAATTTTTGACATTGTTGTCAATTTTAGTTGATTTTAATTCGACTTTTTGAGCCTTTCATGAGATAAAAAGTTGCTACCCGAGACTTTGTTTTATGGTTCTGATACTTGTTCGGAAGTTGTTTTTTTGCATGATTTAATATCAATTTGAGTTGTAATGTGAATGCTTAACTTCGGTACATGAGACTTGCTACTTGACTTTTGTTTTATCGAGACTTGTATCTTATGCACGATTATTGTTTGATGTTCGGATATCGATTGTGATTTATTTTCAACTCGATGATGCTTCAACATTTATTTTGAGCATTTGATTTCTGAACTTTTTTTTTTTTTGGTGAAGCTTCACGAAGATCTTTGGGTTTCTTTTGCTTTGATACACTTTGCTACGGACATTTAGTTCGTTAGATATTTTTCCTATTCTATTTATATACCACATTGTCTTTTGAATTCCTTTACATTAGATGTAGGAATAGATATGCATGTGCTAAAGACCTACCCCTGTAGGCATTGCGAGACTGTTTAATTTCTTGTTTGCAAAAAGACCTCAAAAAGGGACAATTTCTTGTGTTTGCACAAGACCTCAAAAAGGGGAAATTTCTTGTGTTTGCAAAAGACCTCAAAGAAGTCAAATTTTTTGAAGTCCTCAAAGAAGGAAATTCCCCTCCCCTTTTACTTTGTGTTTGTAATCGAGTCAATAAAAAGTGGAACAATAGGGATCACAATCGGCCCCCACACTTTCAAGTCCCTTGGTCATCCTTATCTCACGTTGTACGTTGATGCTTTAAATTATTAGTATCTTGTCCTCGAGTCAAATAAAGTTGAACAATAGGGATCTCAACCATCCCCCACACCTTGTCATTGCTTCGACGATATCTTAGCTCACGTTTGTTAACGTTTATGCTTTGAGTTGTTACTCGATTTTGCGATTGAGCTATTCTAATGGAAGAAGGGTCCTTCGAGTCATCGAACTTTATTTTCATGTACATATATCTCATGTTTGATGCTTGTTAGCCTCTTTGTGTGCTTAATTTCTTGCGCCTTTACTTGTTCTTTTAAGTTCACCTTTGCATGTTCCCTTAGGATCACTTGTTTCATTCTCGATTCAAGGTAGACATTAGGGTTGTAACCCATGCATGCTAACTTAGGTATATGTTTCCCTTTTGTATCCAAACATTAGGACCACCATTTCATTATAACATTAGGTTTATTAGTCTCCCTTAGACTTTTTCATTCCCCTTTTGCATAATTAAAATAAAAACTTATTTTCTTAAGAAAACTCTAAAACACTTAATAAAGAAAGAGGCGAATCGTATGGAGCTGAGTCTTATGGGGTAGAGCGAATCAGTCCAGACTGAATCTTGCTCTTCTTTCACTTATGGACTTTATTATGGTTTAAATCACAAACTCTTTTACGAATAAGCGGAGAAGTAGTGAGTGTCCCTTCAGTGGGATGCATTTGCTATTATCCCACCAAAAACACCAACCAATGCAAACCTTTTTGTCTTTAGAATTTTCTTTTAAAACCTTTTCAAAAAGGACATGCTTCAATAGCATTGTTCATAAAAAACATGCAACCAACCAGTATTTTCTAGGTGAACTACGAGTGCCTTGATCCCTATTGCATGATAGGTGGTACGTAGGCACGACTAATAAAACCTTTTTCTTTGTATATACACTTTACATATACGCATTTTCCCCTTAGCTCGTAAGCCTTAGATATGAATACACCATTTGATTATAACATCAAGAGTGGTTTCCATGGAGTACCACAGACGTGTGGGGTACTAATACCTTCCCCTTGCATAATCGACTCTCGTACCCGATCTCTCGGTTACAAGATCATGATTTATCACTTCTCAGGGTTTCTTTGATGTTTTCCTTTCCCTTCATATGGGATAAATAAATATTTGATGGCGACTTCATTAATTTTCTCTCGATGATTTTGCTAGTTGCTTCAAATAGTTACATTATACTTGTAAGGTATAGCCCTATCAGACTCATATAGAATAGGACCAGGTAAACAAATAACCACAGGAGTTATTGCAGGCTTACTGCGGTATGCAATTTCCACAGGAGTAGGAATGTCAAAATGTGGGACAATGACATTAGCCTTATCCTCTTCAGCATATTCAACAAGTATTTCATTATTATCATAAATCATACCTTCATCAGTAGACTCAAACTCATCAACAGATTCAAACTCGTCAGTAAACTCAAACTCATCAGCAGATTCAAACTCATCAGCAGACTCAAACTCATTCGTTGACAATTTTGCACTTATTTTTCTATCGACAAAAATGGCTATTGCTCCTTATTTGAACAAACCCAACCCTTTTACTATCTGGATATTGGCTCTCAAAATGGCACAACCCCATGGCTTCTTTGCATACTCTGGAAAACAACAATAGCTAAAATCAATTAAACCTTTTTAACCCACTTTTCATGTATCTCTACAGGTATCACAATATTGATTCTTCAATCATAGATGAAATTCTGGAAATCAGATCCCGAATGTCCTACGAGATGTCGAGACACCAGATATGACTTCACTCACAACAGTAAGATGTATAAACAAAAATAGTAGTGCTGAAAGTAAATAACACAGGATATGTTTACCCAGTTCAGAATAACCTTTCTACTCTGAGGGCTACCAAGCCAGGGATGAAATCAACTAGATACTATCAATTTGATTACCTTATAGTAAAGCTCTAGTTTACAGTCTACACACTTAATCACTACCCTTTGCTTAACTTCTACCTAAGACACACTTAGGTATGAGGCCCTCCTCAAATCCATCTTCAATTACACTCAGCAATTGGATAAAACTATAAACACAAGTAGATAAAAAATAATCGGAAGTTATACTTCCAAAACACGCAAGACTCACTGCTTAAAAGTTTATTAGAATTGACACACAATATGTTCAATGCTTAAAAGCTTCTGAACATCTAACAGGAAACTTACAATCCAACAATAAGGATTCTAAAAACCCTAACATAAACCCATTTGTAAGGGCTTCAAAACCACAGTAGTGAGGCTGCACAAAGTCTGCAAAAAGTCCTCCAAGAAAATAGGTCTTCAATCATTAGTTTTCTAATAAATCTCCATATTTAGAAACTAATCAAATCTTCTAAAACCAATCAAAGAATATTCTGAATTATCAATCTTGTACACTGTTGTACCCCAAAAGTTTCCCTCTCATTTCTCAAGAAATCTTTCATAAGATCTCCATTTGATTCAAGACTACACAAGGTTTTATCAGCTCAAGACATCTCCTCAACCACTGACAACTCAAAATTAGGGTTTGAGTTTTCACAAGGACAATTGGACTTTCAAGGCCTCAAATGAATTTCATGGATCATTAGGAACCCTCAATATTTCTCATGTCAAGTTTCAAGCTTTGGATCACATTTTTGCTCAGTCAACTGATCAGTTGACCTAAAATCAACTATATTGGGGAAAAAGTCAACTGTGACCAATTTACAGTCAAACTTCATAATTTTTTATCCATATCAACATTATGAACTCATATATGTCAATTGATCAAGTTGGATCACAATTCTTCAAATAAATTTGATCAGAGCACCAAAAGGGCAAAATGGTCAAAATTAGGGTTTTGATTGAGAAGGCTCAGTTCTTGACTTTTGACCAAGAAAATGACTTATTTGTTTAAGACACGATCTAAAGGATTAAAATGCACCATCTTGACCTAATTGTATAGTGCAAATCACCTCTCAAGATCGTTGGATTGACAGATGAATTTCAGTCAACTGATGAAAAGTCAATTGTACACTAAAAAGTCAAACTTAGACTTTTTGATCAAAATTAAGTTTCAAAAATCATTTTTCATCAATAAATGTCAAAATATGATACTTGTTAATCAATAAATTGAGAAGTCAAAGTTATTTTTGAAAAGTCAAAATTTCCAAGACTTAGAATTTTTTCTAAGTGTTGGAAAGTTCACATTTTTTCACAACTTTGTGCCAAATTTCCACCATGATGCAAGATGATTCAAGGGAAACTTCCAACATGAAAGTTGTAGATCTCAATGAGATATAAAACATTGTAGGGAAGAACTTTTTCTAGAAATGCTTGTATTTCAAGTTATGAATTTATGAAGACATGTCCATGAAATTAAAAAGACTTAGTGAAATTTTGCCCTAGTTAGTCAGGATTTTGACCTAACTTCATGGCAATTTTTCACCTAGTTCCAAATTGAATCTTAAAAAATATCAAACATGAAGGTTGTAGGGGATTTTACAAGGTTTCCTAAATGTCCAAGAACTCATTAATATCATACTTGAGCTAAGAGAGTCAAAGGAAAGATGTTATGGTTTCAAACTTGTTTTTCAAGTCATTTTCATGATGAACATTTGATCCAATCATAGCCATGTTGCATAATCCTCGCTTTGCAGGCCTAAAACTTGTTTTTAACTCCATAATTAATGGTTTACACAATTGATTAGGCTTTTATCCAAGTGTTTGAAGCTTTGTCCAAAATGATTTTCCATTTATGGCACAAAGTTGCCATTTCCATTTTGATAAAACATTACTTTTGCAATTGTCAACTTCTTGAGCCTCTCAATTGTTTTCTATTCACAAAAGCAAAATCAAAACCAAAAGCAACATGTCTAAGGCCTCTACCAACTCAGACAATGCTTGTACAACGCTTTGAGACTTGTCTTCTCACTTTTCTTCAAAAGCAAGTTATAGAGCCAAAAGGCTAGAACTCAGAAACCTTGAGTGCATTTGATCTCTAACCTTTTCCATACATATGCACAAGTCTATTGCAACATAAGACACGAGCTGAAGCACCCCAAAACACTCCCAAGTATTCTGCAACTCAAAATTTGGCATAACTTGATAGTTTTGAACCTCACATAGCCATCTCCAAATCCACTCATGCGTATTGAGTTTTAACCATCCAAACACTTAATATACATCATATCAAAGTGTTCCAGGCCCTTGTTTCTGGACTGTAACTCCCTTTGCACCATTCACCATTTTGAAAACTCAAGCTTGCAACTTGACTTGAGTAGAGAGTTTCAGCCATCCTCAAAGCAAAGTAGGAGTTGGAACACACTCAAGGAGGTCTAGGCAAGCTAAACAGATCATCACAACACCTTGAAAGTTGGTCTTATTCAAAACACGATCCCTACTTGCAAGGTAAGTTTTCTAGTTTTCAAACTCTTCATACATGAATTGTTAGGTTTCCATTTTCAAAGATAAAATGTAGATATCATTGCCCTGAAGCTGTACATATTCATAGTTTTCATTTATATTGCCTGAGCTTAGAGAATTTTAGGTTTGAATCTCTGAAAAAAGTTAGGTCAGGATTTGGTACTTTTAGAAATACATGCTCATCTTTTATTGTTAGTCCAAATTGTTTACATTTCTGGAATCCTTGTAAAATTTCTAACAAGTTTGATGTTGGAAGTTTTGAGAATGGATGAGAAATGAACGAGTTACAGGGACCCTGGCTAGAGGTTGAAGATGAAGTTCATTTCAAGGAATGGATTTGTGTTATATATTTATGGTTTTGTTTAAGTTAACAGATGTATAGTCACCCCAGTGGTAAGGCAACGCGCGTATCATGTCAAGGGCGTGGGTTCAAGCCCCAACACTGCCACTTTTTTATTTTTCTCAACATTTTCTTTCTTTTATGCTACAAGCCAGCACGCCTGGGCCTAAGGCCATTGGACCTTGTTTTTTTACTGAGACTCACCCCCTGCCTGTTTGTCACAACACAGCCCATTTATTTTTTTTTCTGATTTCCAAACAAAAACATTAATGGGTCAGGCTTCAAACAAAACTGTTTTTTTCTAACATACACCCTAAATGCCATTTTCACCCCCTGACTTTTATTTTTTCTTTATATTTAATTTTTTTTCTTTATTATTTTTATTATTATTATTATTATTAGTATTATTATTATTATTTTTGTTAATAAAAATCCAAAAAAATAGTTTATTTATTTATATATCTAATATACTTATATTTTCTTATTTTTATTTCCTTTTTTAAATTAAAAAAGACAAAAATATTTTCTTATTGGAAATTTAATTTCTTTTCCTAAACAAAATAATATTAGACTTAGGTTTAAATTTCCTTTAATTAAATTAATTTGGAATTTAGTTTTTCTTTTAATTAATTTTTATTTTATTTTAATTAAATAAAAATCTTTTTCATAAAAAACTCTAAAAATATTTTCTTGATTAAACTTAATTTCTTTTCTTAATTAGTTTAGGTTTAATTTTACTTATTTAATTAATTATTTCTTTTAGTTAATTAGGTTAAAACCAAGAACCTTTCCTCAAAAACCAAATAAAAATCCTTTTCTTTTCCATTTATATCCTTGTACATTATATTTATTCATTTCTTGTACATTATTTCAATATGGTTGTAATATATAATTAGGTTTAATTTCTTGCAATCCCCATTTGTAAATTTGTATACCCCATCCCCCTAATGATTGTAATAGCATAGAATATTTACTTTCCGCAATTTACCGCTTTTATATAAATGCTAGTAAATTAGAGTTTGTATGGGAAGATAAAATCAACAAGTAGATCACCCTAATGAAAGATTAAATACATGTAAATAAAACACACTATTCACACATGCACCCCTAAGGTTAACTCCACTTGTTGCCTAAAAATGGTCATGTTATGCATGTTGGATGACTTAGCACAAAAAAATAAAAAATACAAGATCATAGTCCTTTGATGACGCTTCAAATGTTGCCTTTCAAATGATCTTAGTCCTTCAAGAGAAATGCTAAGATATCTCACAACATTGTTATCACGACTATACGATGACCCATGCTCGTCCATTTACATCCAAATATAAGGCTTCTTACCAATCAATGGTAAGATAACAATATCAAAGGAAAGGAGGAAATGAACAAAATACTTTTGAGTAGGTAGAAACGTTCTTAGTTGCTTGCTCATTTTTAAAACAAACATCCTTGCTCATTTTCAAAACAAACACACACCAAACACTTTCAAAACAAACACCAAACACTTTCAAAACATTGAAATATTTTCAAAAGTCCAACACTTTGTATACGTTCTTACGAAATGAGAACCATTACAAAGTTTGCCTAAACAAAGGCGCCTTTTCAAAATATACTTTTAAAAACCACCACAAAGCATATTTTCAAACAAAGCAAGTAATCTAGCAAGCAACAAAAGCCCATAGATAACTATTGATGAAAAGGGTGCTAACAACTTCCCTTTTTATAATCTACCCCCCGAACTCAAGAAATAATCTCAAAGGTCTTTCCTGTTCTTTTCCACCTTTCCTTTTGGATTAAAGAAAAGTCGGTGGCGACTCTTGCTAACCGCAACAATTGTGATCAAACGCAAAACATCCCAAATAAGTTCTCCCACTGTATTACAGAACTGGTGACACTGCTGGGGAATAATTAAAAGTGGGGTTACCTTAGGGCTAGATCACCTTTATTTGCTTTCATTGTTTGAATTGCTTGCTTTATATTTTGGTTCTTTGTTTGGGCTTGCTTTGATCCTCTACTCGGATCTGGGACACCTTTTTAGGTAAGTAGCAATAGATTGTGGAAACTGTACGACATAGACCGATATGGTTAAAACAATGGCTACGTTAGTGTGACGCATTTGTGGGTATCGGTATCCCTTGTGTTAAATCGAGGAGAATATGGGGCCGCTGAGTGGCGTCAGGAAGCACTAACTGACCTTAAAACCTTAATTGAACAACTTGGCCATTAGGGCATAGTGGGATAACCGGTTTCGGTGGAAAGCTGAAAGTTGGTTGATACTCGATACTACACTTATTGAGATTGGAATTTTGGGATATCTCGGTTGCAAGAAAAGATTGATTGTGCTGAGACAATGCCTAAAAGAAATATCAGTGATATTGAGATCCTTTATAACCCGGTTACTATTACTAGGATAAGTTTGATCCAACTAAAACATCAAGAGGGTACTTACCTACAAACTCCGTGCAAGCCTAAACCTAAGGACTTGTTTGCCTTATATGTATATGCTTACTTGTACATAACATCATAAACATCATAATATCATACACATTCTCACTAACCATTTCAAGGATTTAGGAATTTATCTTTGTTTTTAATTTGTAGGCCATGAACTTCGTTCGAAGAAATACCATTAGAATCAACTTTGTGAAAGCCCACCCTCAACTCCAAGAGTTAGTGTCAAGCGTACCTGAAGACTCTCCTTTCACTAAGAAGTATGGTCGACTCCTTAGTTTGGCTACCTCCAATTTCCAAGAAGAGATGATGTGTGTGATCTTCCAATTATTTAACCTCATGCATCATTGCTTCACCTTCCCTGACTATCAGTTAGTGCCAACACTAGAAGAATTATCTTTGCTATTAGGAGTGTCCGTGCTTGATCAAGCCCTGTTCACCGGTTTAGAAGGGATTCCAAAACCTGAAGTCATTGCCGAAGCCCTACATCTGAAGAGAGCTGACATTGTAGCAAATTGGGAGACAAGAAGTGAAGTTCAAGGGTTCATATCCAAGTTCTTATTGGAGAGGGCTCGTTCATTTTGGGAAGATTTGGATTTTCATGCCTATGATGATGTCCTGGCCCTTCTCATCTATAGTTTGGTTTTATTTCCCAACTCGGGCTAATTCATAGATGTGAATGCCATCACAATCTTTCTCTCTCGCGATCCTATACCTACCTTACTGGGAGACATCTTACATTGTTTCCATACCCGCACCATGAAGAAAAGAGGTACTCTCTTGTGTTGTATTCCCCTACTTTCCAAGTGGTTTACTTCCCACTTACCTCGATCAACATTGAAGAACGAGCAAAGATTGACATGGTCTCAAAGGATGATGTCCCTCACCCATTATGATATCCATTGGTGTTCGAGATCCTTGGCGGATACTTCTATCATTGACCGTTGTGGGGAATTCCCTAATGTCCCTCTGCTTGGCATTAGAAAAGGTATCACTTACAACCCTTGCTTAGCCTTGCGACAGTTTTGTTACGCCTGAAGAGATGGTCCTCATGATATGCTCATTCGAGGAGTGGTATTTGACTACGAGAGCGACGATCAAGGATACCGTCAAAGGTTTGCACGAGCTTGGATGATGGTAAACAAAGCAGATAGTGGGACACTGGGACGCAAAAATTATATTCCCTTTGAAACTTATCTTAGGTGGGTGCGAGCTCGTGCTCAGAAACTCATGATGCATTACCCTTTCATCCTACCAGTTATCATGGGGCATGTTACTGAAGAAGAAGTCCTGTATACTTTCCTTCATCCTAACATGCCTACTTCTCTTGAAGACTTGCAAAAAGGTTGGATTCAGCTAAAGGAAGAATGAGACACTTTCGAAGCTCAGTGTTATGTGAGTGAGAAAAGGGTTTTGGAGCTTACAAAGCAACTACATGAAGAACAGAGCTTGAACGCCTATCTTGCACCAAAGAGAATATGTTCAACCTTTTTATCTTAGAGATTTCTTGTGTAAGCCCAAGAGGCATGTTGTAATCATTTTGAACTAATTAATGAAATTTGATGTTTGTTCATTCTTTGTCTATACAAATTTAAATTTCATAAATCCTTGAAATCATTTGCATACACATCTTTCATGCATCATAACATAACAGGTTTTCCATGACAGGTTTCCTTATCTTTCGGTTGTTTATTGCAAGCAAGATGGATATCGAGAAAACAGTGAAGGACCTACAAGCACAAAACTCCCAGTTTCAAGAGACTCTATTGACCCTAGCCAAGGGACAATAAGATTTGATGGTGTTTCTAGCAGCCAAAAATAAACAAAAGAGGAAATCCCTAGTCAACATGGGTAGAAGGTTCAAAGAGCTGATACGTAAAATGTCGGTAGTGGAAGACTCGTCTGAGGAAGACGAGAATCAGTTTGGAGAAGCAAAGAGTACCCAGGTTGGGTGTATCAATGATCAAGCATCTGATGATGAAGATTATTTTGATGAGCAGTATCCTCCTACCAATGTTAAGTACAAGCAGCTAGAGGACAGACTGAAGGTCGTTGAGATTCAAGTCGTCCCTGGTTTGGATTTTGATGATCTGGGTTTAATATCTGGGGTTGTCATTCCCCACAAATTCAAGATACTAGTATTTTCTACGTATGATGGGGTTTGTTTCCCAAAGCTTCACCTAAAGTCTTATGTGCGCAAAATTCAACCGCACACCGCCGACAAGAAACTCTGGGTTCACTTCTTTCAAGAAAGCTTGGCTAGGACGCAACTAGAGTGGTTTTACCAATTGGAGGGTTCCCTTATCCATACATGGGAAGACTTAGCCACTGATTTCTACCACCAATACCAGTACAATGCTGACCTGGAACTGACAAGAGTTCAAATGCAAGACATGACAGTAGGGAAGAATGAAGGGTTTAAAGAGTACGCCCAAAAGTGGAGGGATCTTGCCAATAGGGTCCAACTGTTGTTAACTTATAGGGAGCATATTGATATGTTTATGGGCACTTTATCTGGTCCATTTTTCAACTTATTGGTTGGTTGTTCTTCTTCCGGTTTCACCGAGCTGATCTTAACCAGTGAAAGAGTTGAAAGCGGTGTCAAAAGTAGGAAGATCCCCATAACATCTGCTTCCACCTCCAATCCTATAAAGAAACCTTTTGTCGGGAAGAAAGAAACCAATGTTGTGCATGGGGAAAGGGTCCATACTAAGAAGGATGACCATCAGTCTGTTAATGTTGTACGGATTTCCAACTCAACTCCTGTTCAAAGACAATCTTCCAATCATCAACGGTTTGAGACTCCGCGAAGACAATTCACAAGGATAGGCATGTCGCTATCCCAAGCCTTACAACACCTGTTAAAGGCTAATTTGGTGACACTGCGTGATCCTCCGGCCAATCCAGATACCTCTTCACCTAAATAGAATCTGAATACCAAGTGTGCATATCACTCGAATAGTCTTGGGCATGAGACTGACCAATGCTGGGCGTTGAAGAATAAAATTCAAGACTTAATAGACAACAAGACCATTGAATTTGGTCCTCCTCTAACTCCAAATGTAATCATCACGCCTATGCCAAATCATGGCAAGGGTTACAATGTTGTTGAAGACACTATTTTTGTTTCCTCCGTCGAAAACTTGACTACTCCGTTAACCATTATTAAAAAGAATATGCTGAAAGCCGGGACTTTCCCTGACTGTTTGAAGAATTGTGATTGTTGTGCCAAACAACTCAATGGATGAAAATGGCTGAAGGAAGGCATTTAACGCCTGATGAATATCCATGAGATCCTATTTGAGAAGACTCCATCCGCCAAAAGTTTTACCAATAAGATTGAAGACCTCTCCATCATAACAATCTTGGACAAGTCTCTTAGGATCTCCTCCAAGGGTCCCATCAGGATTTCAAATGAACCAACTATTTCTCCTCTAATAATTAACGCTCCCGGACCAATTCCGTACTCTTCCAATAAAGCAGTGCCATGGAACTATGGTGCTGAGGTGTTTTACCATGGAATAAAGCAAGACGCTTGGATTGAAGAAAGAAAAGTTGATGAAATTGGTAACATTACTGGCTCTATTAAGGTGACCAGAACTGGGAGAATCTTTTCACCCAACATCTCACCACCAACTACTACAAAGGCACCTGTTTGCATCACCACTGCTAAGGTTGTTGAGCCTACTGAGACAAAAATACCCGCAAAAGACATTGCTGCTGAGGAACCTTCCGCTCGAGAAATGGATGAGATCTTGAAAGTTATAAAAAGGAGTGATTTCAAGATAGTGGAGCAGTTGGGGAAAACCCCTTCCAAGATTTCCATGTTATCTTTGCTACTTTGTTTCGATGCTCATGCTCGAGCGTTAATCAAATTCTTCAACAAGGCTCGTGTCCCTCATGAGACCACAACTGACCAGTTTGAAAATTGTGTGGCAAGCTTGACGGTCGATAATGGTTTGGGGTTCTCGGATGCTGATCTGACACCACTTGGAAAGAATCATAACAAAGCTCTACATGTTTCTGTTGAATGTAAGGGGACTACTCTAGCACATGTTCTGGTTGACACTGGCTCTTCTTTAAACGTGCTACCCAAATGGGATTTGTACCGTTTAGACTGTGAAGGACTAGTTTTGAAATCGAGTGATATTATTGTGAGGGCTTTCGATGGGTCTAAAAGGACAGTTCATGGAGAGGTGGATCTCCCGATCAAGATGGGCTCACAAATTTTCAAATCTACTTTCTACATCATGGATATCCATCCTGCTTACTCATGTTTGTTGGGTCGTCCTTGGATCCATGGAGCAGGGGCAGTAACGTCAACCCTTCATCAAAAGCTCAAGTATTCGGTCAAAGGAAGGATTGTCACTGTCTGTGGTGAGGAAGAGTTCATGGTAATCCACCTCAACTCTTTCAAATATGTGGAGATGGATGGCAGATTTATAGAAACCTCGTGTCAGGCTTTTGAAGTTGTGCCACCAATGGTTGCTACTCCCAAATTTTCCTCTGATGTGTCCAAAGTTGTTAAGGTCGTGCCAAAGATGGTTTCGTTTAAAGATGCTCGTGCTACAGTCGAAGAAGGAAGCTGTGATACTTGGGGGAAACTCCCCAAGATCCCATTCAAAGCAGACAAATGTGGTTTGGGTTTCACTATCAAGGCTCAGAAGGAAGTGAGGCACGCTCATGCAGGGAAGCCCCCTCTCCGTATTGGAAGTCATGATGTCAGTGCTGTGGGTGATTCTGGTGATAAAGGTGCATTTGAAGAATGGGTATATCCTACTACAACAAAGCTCAACAATTGGCACGCAAAGGACTTCGTTCCCATCTCCTTCATTGAGGAGTAATTACTTGTTTATTACTTTCTATTAACTCAAGAACATTTTGTTTATAATATTAAACAATGACTTTTAAGCCATATGCCTGGCCCGGGGCACTATGGGCCATTTGTCAAGGGTTTTATCTATGTTCATCTTATCATATAATCATTCAATACAAATCATTGGTCTTTTTGCATTCGAATCTTTATGCTCATTGTATTTCTTTTTCTTCAAATACGTTTTTCAAAATATCCATGTATCTTACATGCACAGACATACACTCTTGCAGGTCCTCATCCACTCTGGATCTCATTGCCAATGACTCTACTATTGCTGACTATGATTTCGAACATCCAATTAACCAAGCCTGAGACAAAGGTGAGGAAGATTGTGAAATACTGGGAGAACTAGCCAGACTTCTATTACAAGAGGAAAAAGCTATTCAGCCGCACAAAGAGTCAGTTGAAGTCATCAATCTAGGTACCGAGACATATAAGAGAGAGGTAAAGATTGGCGCTAACCTGGAAAGCAGTATCAAAAGTAGATTGGTTCAGATGTTGCGTGACTCTATGGAAGTGGTTGCTTGGTGTTGAAACAAAAAGTTAGTTCATTGTCTGCCAACAAAGGAACATTGTCCTTCTGTCAAACAAAAAATTAGTCGCATGAGGCCTGACATGTCTGAAAAGATAAAAGCTGAGGTGATGAAACAATTTGATGCTGGATTCCTAGTTGTGATCCCCAATGGGTTGCAAATGTGGTTCTAGTACCTAAGAAAGACAGAAAAGTTTGCATGTGCGTAGATTATAGGGATCTGAATAGGGCAAGCCCCAAGGATGATTTCCCTCTACCTCATATTGATGTCTTGGTCGATAACACTGCTCAGCATAAAGTCTTCTCTTTCATGAATGGTTTCTCCGGCTATAATCAAATTAAGATGGCTCCCAAAGACATGGAGAATACCACTTTCTTTACACAATGGGGTACCTTTTTCTACAAGGTTATGTCGTTCGGATTAAAGAATGCATGGGGGAATATATCAAATAGCTATGGTAGCTTTGTTTCATGATATGATTCATCATGAAATAGAGGTCTATGTGGATGATATGATTGCAAGATCACAAACTTAAGAGGAACACCTTGATCACCTATACAAGTTATTCGAGAGGCTGAAAAAGTACAAGTTAAGGTTGAACCCTAATAAGTGCACATTCGGAGTACGATCTGGAAAGCTTCTGGGTTTTGTTGTCAGTGGTAAAGGAATTGAAGTTGATCCTTCCAAGGTTAAGGCCATCCAAGAAATGCCAGTCCCCCACTCTTGAAAGGAAGTTAGATGATTCTTGGGTCGTCTTAACTACATCGCCCGCTTCATATCTCACTTAACTGCTACTTGTGAGCCAATCTTCAAACTCTTGAAGAAAGATCAAGTAGTCAGATGAAATGATGAATGCCAAGCCGCCTTCGACAAAATCAAAGAATATCTTCAAGAACCTCATATCCTTATGCCTCTAGTTGAAGGAAGACCCTTGATCATATATTTGACGGTACTAGAGAATTCTATGGGGTGTGTGTTGGGCCAACATGATGAATCTGGCCGAAAAGAGCATGCTATTTACTACCTGAGCAAAAAGTTTACCGACTGTGAAACCAGATATTCACTGTTCGAGAAAACTTGTTGCGCTCTGGCATGGGCTGCTGTTTACCGTGGGAATTGGTAAACAACCGCTGATCTTCCAAATGGTTACTTATTTGGTGACTCGCAGGATCGATCAGATTGATCCTAAGACATGGTTGATTTTGGGGTTTTGATTAAGTTTGATAATGGTTAAATGACAAGGAAATAAAGAAGCTTTATGTAAATTGCATGAAGAAGAGAACTTGATAAAATAAAAGAAGGCTTGAAATAAAGGCTTTCGACTGGAAAAGTAAAGGGGAAAGCAAGTAAAGTTTCTGGAAAATAAATGACTTTGATTAATAAAATTGGTGTTTCACACATACATTCTCAACAATTCTTTCTCACACGCTGGGTACTCGAATCTATATGAGTGACTTGTATATAATTGTGAACACACGCGAAAAACTGCGTGAACTACTAATATTTATACTAAACATCCCAAGTAACCGTCGGGCAGTTAAACTGCTTCGAGATGACTCCACTTAGCACGTTCTCAGCGTTCGACGCTCCAGATCTTTGCACGTTGCACTTGGTAACCGCTGGCAACCGTTTTCCCTCCAAACGTTTGAATTTCAAACTGTCCCACTCTGAGCAATCGAACACCTTCATCGAGAGGCATCTTCGACGAGCCACACCTTCGACGTCGAAGGCAACCAAATTCTCCCTTGGAAGAATTTCTCTAAGTACATTGCCATCTTCTGATGGGCACTTCGACAGACCCAGCTGGTCGAAACCATCCTTCAGCTTTAATGGCTGATATTAATAAAAACAAGGGTGTCGAATTTAGGAGCCAACAAATTGCCCCCCAAGAATGCCTTATTTCGACTCTGAAAAGAAAAAGGCATTCTTTGAAACTCCATTCGACACCTGTCTTTTCATTCTTAGTCACAAATTAAATTGTGCACTTTTTGTCTTCTACCAACCACTGACAATCCCAAGAAAAAACCATCATTTCATCCGTACCTAAGACGTCACCTCAGTACGGCGTGCAGCGTGCCAAATGTCTTTTCACAAATTGTCATCATGACAATTCCCAAAAACGAGGGCGCACGCTGCACCCTTTCATTTCTGCAGAACGGCTATGTCAACAGGGGGACGCCACGTGTCCCACTATCTTCTGCAACATTAAATGGCATTAAATAGCCTCGAATTTGGGGATTTCCCAACTACTATAAATAGCGCCAAGTACCCAATTTGGGACTTTTTCACGCTACCTTGCCTTTAAACTTATTGAATACAAACTCTCTGCAAACTTTGCAAACAACTTGTTCTTCACTTCATCTTCAACCTTAACATCAACAATGGCGTCCGGTTCTTCCACCGCTCCTAGTTCTAACATCCCCTCCAGAAATGTTAAACCCAAGATTTTCTCCACTGCCCCCGTAGTTACTCCCACAGGCCAACGAAGGGTCCCTGAGCCCCTAGACATTGCTGAACGTGACGCTTATTCACGCCAACTCATGATTCCGGCTGGATACTCCAACCAAATCTTCGCCATGTCTGGCCCGCTCAACCCAAGCATCGCTGAAGCCATGAAGATCAAAAGCTTCTTTCCAGTGCTCGAAAAGCTCAAAACTGTTGGATGCTCTAAGAAATATGCAGAGGATAATGAAGATCCCGCTAAGGAGAAAATCGATCTTCGCTTCTTCAATAGGGGTGTTAGGGCTTTCAGGTCTAGCCCTAGCCTCACTCCTGACTACAGTGCTTGGCTGGAAAAAATGGAGAAAAGCCAGGCTTCGATCTGGAAAGACCTGGGGATATTCGACCTAGTTATGTTGTCGAAGACGGGTCTCAACTACTCCCCAGAAATGTTGATAGCTTCCTTACTCTTCTGGGATTACACTCATTTCACCTTCCATCTTCCCTGTGGAATGCTGACACCCACGCTGTTCGACGTGGCTGCCATCACTGGCCTTCGACCCACTGGGGATTATTTCGACCCAAAAGAAATGTCGGAGGATCAGATTGGATTCTCTGCCACAAAACCAACCTACACCACCTATATCAACCATTACCATGATAAGTCGACGGCCACTGTGTCGGATGTAGAGCATATCGCGTTTCTAGCCTTATGGCTGTCACGCTTTGTGTTTTGCACCAAATCTTTACAGGTGACAAAGAAGATGGTCACCCTCGCCACCCAACTCCATCATGGCCAAAATATTTGTTTGGCAGAATTGATTTTGGCGAATCTGTACGAGTCGATTAGCAGCGGAGCGACTCTTTTGAAGATCATCGAGAATATAGCCAGTCTGCTGCTTGCAGGACCTTTTTGGCTACTTCAGTTGTGGCTCAATGCCACCTTCGAGTCTTTCTTACCTCAGAAGACTCAAATAAATGAGCAAGCTCCGGAGATAGCAAATAGGTGCATCGAAGGCACCAGATTGGCTCTGTTGACCCCAACTGAAGATGGGCTGGAGCTTCAACAAACTTTTACAAACTTCGTCTTGATGTTTGCAAAAAGGAAAGAATTTGTTTCGACCATGGCTCCCTTTGCTCGACGAAAGGTTGGTCCAGAGTGGTTCACGAGGCCCCATCCTAAATCGTCGAGTGGCCCTCAGATCGAAGAACATACAACAGTGTGGGAAGCATTTCTCACACCAAGAATAATGCCCCTGCGATTCAAGAGCTCCAAGACTCACTTGAGCCTGATCGCGTATCAACCAAACTTGGTTTCTCGCCAGTTTGGTATCATTCAAACACTTCCTTCTCCTATTTTTCCCAGGGAGAAGTCTATGTTATATTTTTGCAACGACTACACTGAAGAGGCTGCCACCAAGCATATCGGCAGGTATGCTGGTCGAACAGTCCTTTCGTTGTTCGACTATCAGCTTAACTTTCTCTGCTCACCATCCTTCGAAGAGTGGTGGAAAAGTTACTACGCTGAAGAGTTCTTCGACGAGAAGGACTTCGTGGACGAACTTCAGAAGTCTTTTGTTCTTGTCTTGGACAAAATAAAGAAATGTAAGTTCATTCTTCCAAATAATTTTGTCTTTCCCTTTCGACTGGTAGCCTGTTAATTATTTTGTCTTCTTTCAGTTGTTCGAAAGCCTGCAGCCAAGAAAGCTGCAGAAGGCCATCAGGGAGGAGGTCCCTTGACAAAACCTCCACCACCGGCGAAGACTATAGCACCGACAAAGACTACAACAGGCCATCAGGGGGAAGGTCCTTCGAAAAAGCCTTCTGCACCGGTAACCAAAATTTTATTATTTTCTTCTGGCTTTAACATTCTGACTTTCGATGTAGCTTCTAAATCGAACTCCAATTGGTTTTTAGGCACCTTCACCCAAGAAACGACCAGCACTGACGGTCGAATCTGGGAGTGACGAAGAAGACGATTCTCCCCCTGCTCCTCTTAAAAGGCGAAAGCTGAAGAAGGACGTTCCTTCTCCTGAGACTCGAACAATCAGAATAAAGGTTGCTAGTAGAAAGCCCAGGCCACCTCCAGTAATTATTGAAGAGCCAACGGAGGAGGAACTAAATGTTCTTCTTAATAAACCTGTCGAAAGCGACAATTCCAGCCCTGGGGCTCAAGTTCCTCTGCAGGTAATTTCTTTGACCCTTTTTTAACTCAGGTGTCGATACCCACGTTCGATTATGTCCCTTCCTAACTTAGAAGATTCTTCTTCTGCTTTTTCCAGGAAACCACTGACAGCTCAGCGCCAAAGACTTCTGAAACGTTAGATTCTGCTGAACTCAGTAGGCCGCAAGCAAAAGACTTGGCGAACGATGAAGCCAATGCTGAAATAGATGAAGCCAATGCTGAGACAGAAGAACAACAAACAGAAGATCCACAAACAGAAGAGCAACAACCAAAAGAGATTCAAGTGGTTGATCTGTCGGAGGGACAACATGACGAAGGAGGTCATGTCGATGCTGGTACTGCTGATCTTCAAGTCGAAGAAAGTCAAGTCGAGGCAAATGCTACTCAACAGCCTCAACCCCAAGGCAATGCTGTTGCGAAGGTTACCACCTCAACAAAGCATAGATCGAAAGAAGACTTAGCACTCTTGAAGCAAACTGATCCCGTTGGCTATCTGAATGCCATTATCGAGAGCAAGGGAAGTTCGTCTGATATTAGTCAGGAGGCTTCTACTCAGTCGGGGAAATCCACTGAGACTTCTCCTCTCGATGAGGCTTTGACGAAGGTTAAGGCTCATTTCTTCAAGAAAGATTTGATGAAAGCTTTGGAGGGGGACCCTACTGCTCCATCGTATTTGGGGGCTGTTTTGAATGTCGTAGACTTGCTAGCTGTGACTCCGGAGGTTTCAAGCTTTATCATGGAGTTACACTCCATTATTGATCAAGTCTCAGCAGATTATCAGCGACAAAGGGGCTTCAATAGCCAGCTTGAAGCGTTATATGGCAAAAGCTCTTCTGCATGGACTGCTGTAGCAGAGACGACTTCTCGAATTGCGGAGTTGTCGAAGCAAAAGGCATCTAAATAAGAAGAAGTTGATGCCATAGATCGAGAGAATGCTTCCATAAAGGCGCAAATCGAAGAACTAGAGGCCAAGATGAATGCCAATACTAAGCGCAAGGAGGAACTTCTCTCGACTGTTCCAGACACCGAGAGTCAAGCTGAAATCACACAAGGCCTAGAATTTGCTAAGAAAGCTCAAGCCTTCGATGACCAAATTGCCAAGCTTGCCCAGGCGAATGCCTTGTGCAACAAAAGACTGGAGTTGCAGCAGGCGAAGTACCTCCGACTCAAAGATTCGATCCCCTTCTGATTGACTCAGCCCTTTAATCATATATTGTAATATGTATTTGACAATATTGCCATTTTGGCTAATTTATAAAATTTTCCATTTTGGCTTATTTATGGTTAATTTAGTCGTTACTTGTTATTTATTTTGATCTCTTGGAGCATAGGTTTATACTTTTTCAAATATTTGCCATTTACTCTCAAGAGCCTTTTATCGTCACCTAACTCTTCGACTTCATAAGCTCCACCAGAAAAAGTCTGGATAATTATGAATGGTCCTTCCCATTTGGGTGACCATTTTCCCATGCTTCGATCCTTTCGATCCATGGGAAGAATCACCTTTCAAACTAATTCTCCAGGCGAGAATGCCTTAGGTTTCACTTTTTTATTGTAAGAGTCTTCCACTCTTTTCTTCTGAAGCCTTAGTAGGTCGAGAGCGCGCAATCTTTCTTCGTCTAAATCCACTAGTTCGTCTAACATCATATCCCAATAAACTTCAGAGGGGATATCATGGTGTCTCTGAACCCTTGCAGATTGAAGACAAATTTCTGCTGGCAACACTGCGTCGTGACCAAAAGTTAGTCTATATGGTGTTGTACCTATGGCTTCTTTTGGGGACGTTTGACAGACCCACAAAATCTGGTCTAACGTCTTATGCCAATTTTTTGGCTTCTTCCCAACATGCTTCTTTATCAAGCCAATCACTACTTTGTTCGCTGCTTCGACTTGACCGTTTTCCTGTGCATAATAAGGCGTTGATGTTAGGAGTTTAAAGCCTGTTTCTTGAGCGAATTCCTGCATCTTTCGACCGGTGAACACTGATCCTTGATCAGTAGTTATAGTCTCAGGGATTCCATATCTAAAGATAATGTTCTTTTGAATAAATTCAATGACATTTTCTTGGTCTACATTGACTAAAGGAATAGCTTCGATCCACTTAGTAAAATAATCAATGCCTACCAATATATACTTCTGGCTCTTTGATGATGCTGGTCGAATCTCTCCAATAAGGTCCAACGCCCATCCTCTAAAGGGCCAAGGTTTCACTATCGAGTGAAGTTCGCTTGCTGGTACATGTTGGATGCCTGTATGGACTTGACATTCTTGACAACCCTTGGCGAACTCGACACAATCTTTCAACATGGTGGGCCAGTATAGTCCTTGTCGAAACAACAACCATTTCATCTTATGGCCTACTTGGTGAGCCCCACATGCTCCAGCGTGCGTAGTCGAAAGGGCTATGTATGCTTCAGTTTCACTTAAGCATTTTAGCAATACCCCTTCAGGAGTCTTTTTAAATAACTCATTAACCATGAGTACGTAACTCAACGCCCTATACTTTGTTTTTCGTTCTGTCGAAGCTACTGGATTTTGAAGATAATCCACAATGGGTTTCCTCCAATCTTGCTCTGACAAATTGTCTATGAACGAAATTTCGAAGTTAGTTTGATCAGCATACCCTAGTCTTGTCGATTCCAAGTCTGTTGGTGACAAACAGGTTGCTTTTATCTTTTCTCGAACTTCGATTTCTCTTTGTAATCTTGTTTTTGAAATTTTGTACCCAGATGCAATTTGTGCCAAATCGTTGGCTATTTGATTTTCCAATCTGGGTATGTGTCGATTATTGACCATTTCAAATTTTTTCAACAAACGATTTGCTATCACAAAGTACATAATGAGATTTTCTCTTATGCATTTATATTCTTTTGTGACTTGCTTAATGACTAACTCTGAGTCTCCCATTATTTCGACTCGAGTTGCCCCCAATTCCAACAATATCTCAAGGCCAGTAATTAGAGCTTCATACTCAGCCTCATTGTTCGAACAAGAACCTGATATCTTGTACTTGAATGTTGTTGGAATTTTTTCTGGAGAAATAATCAAGACTCCTACTCATGTTCCATCTTTATGGCTGGAACCATCGAAGTAGAATTTCCAAGGTTCTATCTCCACATAATTAATACTCTCAACTTGAATTGAGTGGTCGACTATAAAGTCTGCAACCACTTGTCCTTTTACTGCCTTAAGAGGCATAAAGGTCAAGGAGTATTCAGTTAATGCTAGTGCCCACTTGCCAATTCGACTGTGCAAGATGGGTTTTGACAACATGTACTTGAAAACATCAAAATGAGACGAAACATACACATCAACTGGTTTTATATATTGCTTGAGCTTTGTACAAGAGAAATACAGACATAGACACAATTTTTCAACTTCGCTATATCTAGTTTCTGCATCGTTCAAAACTCTACTAAGATAGTAAATGGGTCTTTCGACTCCATTTTCATCTTCTTGGGCTAACATGCTTCCCAAAGTTTTGTCGGACGCAGCTATGTACAATCTCATACTCCTGTTGCTGCAAGGAGGCACCAAGGGGTCCTTTTCGAAGCCCAAAGGCTCATCGTCATAGACGGCGTCGAGCCTCTGTTCCTGCATCCCTTCTGGCATGATATCAGGAGGTTCTGGATCGAAGTCCTTTCCAGGACCTGTAGAAGACAACTGTTGATCGTTGGCCTGTGTGGCCATGTATTTTACTTCAACTTCGAGAGCCGTTATCATCTTTGTTTCGGCTACGTAAGCCGAAATTTGCTTCAATGATTGTGACTCAGTCATTATCACTGAATTCACTTCCCCAACCAGTTGGTTGGATGTCAGTTAACCCACTGAAGTCTATGTGGGACAAGTCTTCTCTATCCCATTGAAAACCATGCTCAGGGTGCAGGTATAGGGAACAAAAAGTATTTGGCGCTGGCGCCAAGTCGAAGTCAGGTGTTGGGCATGGCCCAATGTGAGCCAAGTTCTTGTCGAAGTCTGCCAGCCCTAGGTGATTCACTTTGCCCAGGTAATAGCTTTGGTCCGCTTCTATGTTTTCGACCATCCCATCAGGACGCCATAGCAGCAACCTCTGGTGCATTAATGATGGTACAACTCCAACACCATGAATCCATTCACGGCCCAACAAAAGATTATAGTTAGGTTTGGCCGATATGACCATAAACATAGTTGGTCGAAGGATAGATCCCACCTTGATATCCAGTTGGATCACACCCATTGTGGTCCCTATGCCGCCTTCATAATTCGACAGGACCATGTTGTGAGGCTTGATATTATCATCACTTTGGCCTATTTTTCTTAGCATAAAGTGAGGAATAATGTTGATGGTTGCCCCACAATCCACCAAGATTTTATTTACTGTGGTTTCTTCGAGTTTAGCCCTTATAAATAAAGGCTTGAGGTGATTTTTCATCGCCTCTGTAGGTGGTTCGAAGAACCCATTATGCTCCTCAGTAGTGCCGTTATCCATGACAAAATAGCACACTGGCCTATGCTTGGCCATTTCTTGCTCCACTTCCCAATCGCTTGTTTCGACCTCCACCTGGAGGTTGAACTCCCTGGGCAGAACTGAGACTATGTTCACCATGATGTCCAAAGTGTCATCAGACTCAGAACCCTCTTCGTTATCAACTTCACCTTGGTTAGGCCAAACTAGCCTATTGGTTACTGGTTCTCTTTCCAGAGGTTTCCTTTGCTTTCTTTGAGGAACATTTGAATTGGTTTCCGCCTTTGGTTCATTAGCAGCCTCCCTCTCAGCTTTTCGTCGCCTCTGGTATCTCCTCCATTGAGATCGAGACATGGGATTTTTCCCTTTGTAGTTGCTTGACACCTGTGTCACTTTAGGGGCAGCAACCTGGGGCTCTTTCTTATGTGTTAAAGATGAACCTCTTGGCACATCGAAGGAGTGCCATCTTTCCTCGCTTGGCCTCTTTCGACCAGATGTTTTGTACCATGTATCTACTGGCACATTAGTTGGAGGCCTGAAAGTCACCTCTTTTCTTGGTTTGAACCTCTTTGGGAGGCTCTTCTGGGATCATGTCCAAGATCAACACTTTCCCTTTTTCTATTTGCTGCTCTTACATCTTGAATATGTTCAGCAACTTTTTGGTCAAAGATCGAACTGCATCTTGGACACAGCATCACTTCTGACTTCTTTTTCTGGCATCTTTGCAGGAAATCTGCCAGATTTTCATTTTCCCGAGGGAAAGCAGTTTTGTCAGCTTGTTCTTGCCTCATGGCCTCCTCTGATGCTTTTGGTTCAGAGACTTCGACCATGTTGACATTCATGGTATCTTTGTTGGCAAGAGTCAACTGCTTCATTTGAAACTCCAAGTCCTCCGTCTGGCCTTGTACTGCAGCCAAGTGAGAACTGGGTTTTGTTCCAGATTTTTGGGCTCCAACTGTCTCCAGCTTTGGGCTTTCGACCGCCTTCTGAACCGCTTCTATTGTCTTTCTGGATAGATTCCCAGAAAAACTGCCAAAGATTGGCATGTTGACATGGTCCTTTGAGACTTCGACCATTGTGATTCCTGGCCTCTTCGACTGGCTTCTGGATGCCTCGATCATGTTCACCTCTGAAGGTTCAGCATAATGGGCTTCAGCCTGCAACGGGTTAGAGTCTACAGTCATGGGGGTCTTGTCAGCAAACTTCAACCTCCCTTCTTCGATAGCGTCTTGCACAAGATTCCTGAAAAGAAAACATTGAGACGTTTTATGGCCCAGAAAATTATGATATTTACAAAAGCCTCTCTTCTTTCTTTGATCAAGAGGAGGCACTTTTACCCCTGGGGGTATTATCATTTGGCCATCTTTTACAAGCAAGTCAAAGATTTCATCACATTTTGTAATATCAAAACTATAAGTCTTTTTGGGGAACCTATCGTTGGTCCTTTCTGGACCAGTGGGATTTTTTCCACTTGAGGGGACTAACAGTTTGCAAGAATATGGTGGTCCTTGTTTTAGTTCCGCTAAATCGACCTCGCCTTCTTCGACGGCTATAAGTTCGTCGAAGGTTTCAGGATCTTCGTCATCCATCTCAACATACGCTATCCTCTCTCTTTTATGAGTTTTCGTTGCCTTGGCTTTCTCAGCTTTGAGGCGTTCTACCTGTCGAACTCTATCGGCCAGTTGCGCCATGTCTCTCAGGTATTGAGTGTCTAACTTCTTCCTAATGGAATAATCTAAGCCGCCTGCGGCTATTTCGACTAACTCATGTTCTGGCACTTGTGTAAAACATCTTGCTTTGAGCAACCTAAACCTATTTAGATATTCGTCTATAGGTTCAGTGAAACGTCTCTTTACACTGGCCAATTCTTTCAGGCTTATCTTGGTTTGTCCCATGTAGAATTGCTCATGGAACAATCTCTCCAACTGGGTCCAATGATGGATCGAATTGGGGGGAAGAGTTGTAAACCAAGTGAATGCGTTATTTGTTAAAGAACTTGGGAAGTACTTAATCCTCAGGTTTTCGTTATTTGAAATATCTCCCGCTTCGATTAAGTATCTCGCCACATGTTCGACAGTAGATTCTGTCGTGTCCCCAGAGAATTTAGTGAACTTAGGGACTTTACATCTAGGAGGTAAATCTGTTTGTAACACGTATTCTGACAGTGGGGATGTGAAGTTGGGCCTACGAAAGCCCATATTCATCCCATTTTGAGTCATGATTCTTTCGATCATGCCTGCCAGATTATTTTCCAAACCCATGTTTTGGTATTGGATATGCTGAACCACTTCGTCAGCATTTTGGTTTCTGTTAACTAACCTTACCTCTGGGGTTATAACCCTAGGTTCTTCGACAGGCTGTTCCAATCGTGCCCTAAGGTTTTCTTCGACAGGCTGCTGGCCTTGGTTGATAGTGGTTTCTTCCTCTAAGAGTATACCTTGGTTTCCCCTTATTGGCGCCCTTTGGGGCTGTCGAATAGTTTGGGGTACTCCAAAGAAATCAGCCAAACGCGTCATTTGCGCTGTCATCTGCTGATTCGATTGGGTGGTGTTTTGTATTATAGGATTCAGCACTGTACTTAAAGTTTGTGCCAACATTTGAACCATATCATGGTTGCTTTCGTCCATTTGTTGCCTCAAGACTGCTGTCGAGGCATTTGTAAGGCCATGTACTACTTGGGACGTTCCTCCTAAGAGTTGGGTCCTATTTCTGTTCGCCATACCTACTCCAGAACCTTGGAGTGGCGAAGAGGCACTCACTAAAGGGTCTTAAAAAGTGGACGTAGCGTTCGTCAGGCTAGCCAAGTCAGAAGTTGGCATGCCATAGAGTGGTTCTCGATTATGACCGCCTGTCATAAATCCTGGGGGAACATAAGGCCTTGTGCCTAGATTTCCCCTTGGTGGGGGAGTTCCCAAAGGCACTCTGGGGCCTGTGAACGGAGGTAATGGCCCCGTCGTTGTGACCGTTACTGCTGGTGTTGAACCAGCGGTTATCGCTTCACTTACCGTTGGGATAACCGTTGTTCCCACATTCGTTTGTGGGATTTCGTTATTGTTTGGCGGATTCGCCATCTCTTCTCTTCTTCTGGCAGTATTGGTATTGTTAGTGTATATTCTACCACTTCTCAATAACATACAATACTCCTCGAAAAAGATGATATTTTGTGTAAAAAGATTAAACTTCAAAATCAACACACAGTCCCATCAGGTGTGCCAATTTGTTTACCGTGGGAATTGGTAAACAACCGCTGATCTTCCAAATGGTTACTTATTTGGTGACTCGCAGGATCGATCAGATTGATCCTAAGACATGGTTGATTTTGGGGTTTTGATTAAGTTTGATAATGGTTAAATGACAAGGAAATAAAGAAGCTTTATGTAAATTGCATGAAGAAGAGAACTTGATAAAATAAAAGAAGGCTTGAAATAAAGGCTTTCGACTGGAAAAGTAAAGGGGAAAGCAAGTAAAGTTTCTGGAAACTAAATGACTTTGATTAATAAAAGTGGTGTTTCACACATACATTCTCAACAATTCTTTCTCACACGCTGGGTACTCGAATCTATATGAGTGACTTGTATATAATTGTGAACACACGCGAAAAACTGCGTGAACTACTAATATTTATACTAAACATCCCAAGTAACCGTCGGGTAGTTACACTGCTTCGAGATGACTCCACTTGGCAAGTTCTCAGTGTTCGACGCTCCAGATCTTTGCACGTTGCACTTGGTAACCGTTGGCAACCATTTTCCCTCCAAACGTTTGAATTTGAAACCGTCCCACTCTGAGCAATCGAACACCTTCATCGAGAGGCATCTTCGACGAGCCACACCTTCGACGTCGAAGGCAACCAAATTCTCCCTTGGAAGAATTTCTCTAAGTACATTGCCATCTTCTGATGGGCACTTCGACAGACCCAGCTGGTCGAAACCATCCTTCAGCTTTAATGGCTGATATTAATAAAAACAAGGGTGTCGAATTTAGGAGCCAACAGCTGCTCACCAGCTAAGACAGTATATGTTGACTCATACCACTCTACTGAATTCTAAGATGGACCCTATCAAATACATCTTCGAGAAACCTTCTCTTTCCGGATGGATATCCAGATGGAAAATGATCTTGACTGAATACGATATTCAATACACAACATAAAATTCCATCAAAGGAAGTGTATTAGTAGATCATTTGGACCATCAAGTTGTTGATGATTATAAGTCTATGAACTTTGACTTCCTGGATGAGAACATCATGCTAGTGACCGACTGTGCAAAACATGGACCGTATGACGGACCTAAACAAGGATCCTGATGGACTATGGTCTTCGACGAGGCTTCCAAGGCTTTAGGTAACAAAATTGGTGCTATGATCATATCCCCTGAAGGTTTCCACACTCCTTTCACTGCCAGACTATGCTTCGATTGTACGAACAACATGGTTGAGTACAAAGCATGCATTTTGGGTCTGGAGGCTACCATTGATTTAAGGATCAAGAATTTGAATGTGTTTAGAGACTCCGCTCTAGTGATTATCTAATTAAAAGGAGATTGGGACACTAAGCACCCTAATCTCATTCCTTACAAAGAGCTTGTGCTATCTCTGATTCCTTACTTTGAAGAGATCACATTTGAACACTTCCCTAGGGAAGAAAATTAGTTGGCTAACGCCTTGGCAACAATGTCTTCTATGTTCAAGGTCAAATGGGACAATGAAGCTCCTATGATTAAAATTGAGAGATTCAACGAACCTGCACACTGCTATGAGCTTGACACTGACATAGAAAAGCCATGGTACCATGAGGTGAAGAGATACCTTGAAGCACAAGAATACCCTGAAGGAGCATCTATCAATGATAGAAAGTTCTTACGAAGATTTGCATCCAAATTCTTCCTAAGTAATGGAATCATGTACAAACGCAACCATGATTCTACTCTACTCCGATGTGTGGACAAGAAGGAGGCAGAGGAAATTATGGAAGACATGCACGATGGCCTTTTTGGGACTCACTCTAGCAGACATACCATGGTAAAGAAAATCCTGAGAGCCGGTTACTATTGGTCAACAATGGAGACTGATTGCCATCACCACTGAAGAACTTGCCACAAATGGCAAATCTACGCTGACAAGGTCCATGTGCCTCCTATCCTACTGAACGTCATGACCGCTCCGTGGCCATTTGCAATGTGAGGCATTGACATGATTGGGGAGATCAAACCCACTGCTTCCAATGGACATCGCTTCATTCTTGTCGCTATCAATTATTTCACCAAGTGGACCGAAGCCGCCTCATTTGCATCAGTCACCAAGAACGTGGTAGCCAGATTCATCAAACACAACCTCATATGCCGCTATGGTATCCCCGAAAGGATCATCACCGACAATGGGACTAACCTCAATAATTCTATGATTATAGAACTTTACACTCAGTTCAAAATCAAGCATCACAATTTTTCTCCTTAAAGACCTAAAATGAATGGCGCAGTGGAAGCGGCCAACAAAAATAATAAGAAGATTGTGCAGAAGATGGTAGTAACCTACAAAGACTGGCATGAGATGTTACTGTTTGCCCTTCATGGCTACCGTACTTCAGCTCGAACATCAACTGGGGCAACTCCTTTTTCTTTGGTCTATGGCATGGAAGTTGTTCTGCCAGTGGAAGTTCAGATTCCCTCACTAAGGATTATGAATAAAGCAGGCCTAGGCGAAGATGAGTAGATTCGGACAAGATTTGATCAGTTGAACTTGATCTATGAAAAGCGACTGGCTGCTATTTGTCATGGTCAGATGTACCAAAAATGTATGATCAAGGCTTTCAACAAAAAGATCAGGCCTCGAGTATATCAAGTTGGTGACTTGGTGATAAAGCGCATCATTCTTCCACAAGGCGACCCCAGGGGCAAATGGACTCCCACCTAGGAAGGGCCATTTGTTGTCAAGATAGTGTTCTCTGGTGGTTCAATGATGATGACTACCATGGACGGTGAAGACTTCCACATCGCGTGAACGCGGACATAGTTAAAAAATACTACGCATAAGAGACCCTCTATGTTGACTCACCTAGACAAAATAAGGGCATCCCGACAAACCAAAAGTTTTGGGAAAAAATTAGGCATATATGCAAAAGATTGTACACCCGGCAAGTTGAAAACCCGAAAGGGTGACTTGGGCAAAAATGAGTATCCTGGTGGACTGAAAAACCGAAAGGACGATCCAGGCAAAAGTTAAGGATTAAAAGCGCATGACTATTTCCCGCGGGATCACCACCGTTAACTTTATTACCAAGGTCCAAGTTCAAACGGCCCAAGATCAATCTAATTAACTTTTGTCAATGATAAAGGAAATTTGAAGACATTGGGGCAATAGTAGAGTTGGAATGAAATGAGATCACTTCCACATGGCTTTTATCTTTGTTTTTAATTTTGTTTTCCTTTCGACGATTTCCTCTTACTAGGATCTCCGTCTCTTTGTACAAAAATGTCTATTCATGGGCAAAATATCAATACAAATATACTTTAAAGTGTAAATTTTATATTTTTGCTTTGAATACAAAAATGTCCAATGACTAAAATTGAACGAACATATGCATGTGAACATGATTAAAACTATTTGGCACATGTGTCCTGCTAAGCAGCGACAAGCATCTCTTTAATGTATATGGAATATCCCCACAGAGTTATTTCATTAGCATTATCCCCACAAAGACGGCTACAATAAACCTTTCCATCAACAGAGTTACCCATAAAGTCTCTTTGCATAGGTTAATACCCAGCCAGAGTCTCAATCTCTTGACAGTTCCCTCCCTGGCTAGGTTGATCCTAAAGAAGAAGCCTTGTGGATCTCTTCCTAAAAGAACTCACCTCGTCAGCAGTTCGTCAAATATTCCTCAAACTGGGTTTATTTCCCCAACAGGGTTTATTTCTCTAACAAACAACATACAACAAACAATGAACAACAAAATTCCCCGACATAGTCTATCCTCTCCAGCTTGAGTTTGCCTTTCAGACTATTACAAATAAGAGGGCCACAACCCCTAATCCCCAGTGAAGTCGCCAACAAAGTCATTATTATCTCCAAAAGTCACTGTGAAGCTTGGATCCGACCAGATAACAGTCAACTATATTCATTCAAATACTATGAAGCCTAGACCCGACCAGATAATAGTACAACTTTCATTCACTATGAAGCCTGGACCCGACCAGATAATAGTGAAATTTTTCAATTACTATGAAGCCTGGACCCAACCAGATAATAGTTAACTTCTCAAGACACTATGAAGCCTGGACCCAACCAGATAATTGTGAAACTTTTCAAATACTATGAAACCTGGCCCCGACCAGATAATAGCACAATTTTCAGTTACTATGAAGCCTGGACCCGACCAGATAGTAGTTAACTTCTTAAGACACTATGAAGCCTGGACCCGAACAGATAGTAGTTAACTTCTCAAGACACTATGAAGCCTAGACCCGACCAGATAGTAGTTAGATTCTCAAGACACTACGAAGTCTGTACCTGACCAGATAATAGTTTAACTCTTCGAGATATTGAAAAACTTGGACTCAACCAGACAAGGGTTTAACTTCTTTTCCCCAGTAGAGTTTGCCTCTACCCCAACAAGTTACTGTGAAGCCTGGACCCGACCAGATATTAGTTCAACTTTATCTTTCCAAGCGAGTTATTGTGAATCCTGGATCCGACCAGATAGCAATTCCCTCATAAATTCGTTGTGAAGCCTGGAATTCGACCAGATAATAACTAGTTTCAAACAAGTTACTGTGATGCCTGGGTCCGACCAGATATCAGTTCAACTTCATCTTTTCAAGTAAGTTATTGTGAAGCATGGATCCAAACAGATAGCAATTAACTTTGTTCCCTCAGAAATTCATTGTGAAGCCTGGAATCCAACCAGATAGCGACTAGTTTCAAGCAAGAGATTTTTTGCGAAGCATGGAATTCGACCAGATAATAGTTAATTTGTTCTTCCCCAGTAATTTACTGTGAAGCCTGGAACCCGAATAGATAGCAGTGGACTTCCTCATCTTCAGCAAGTTGTTGTGAAGCCTGGATCCGACCAGATAACAGCTAACATTCAAGAGATAATCCCCGGCGGAAGCATTCTTTTAACAAAATTTGAAGATATGTATATTCTTCATCCCCAATAACAATCTGGGATTCAGCTTCCCAGAACTCCTCAGCAGTAGTCAGGGATTTATTTTCTTGGACAATTATGCATCTCACATTCATACATCATAGAATATACAACTGAAACGCATTTAGCACAATCTCATTCATCTTGAGAACGCCATGCATACATCTGCATTTAACTAACCCTTTTTCCCACGGGTAAAACATCAAGTTTTAGTATAAACCGACCAAAGATTTATTCTCATACTTCTTCCAGTATTTACCATAATTCCTCCAAATGGCATCTATAATCCCATTCCCAATACATCTTCGAGTGCAAATTTCTGGGCACTTTAGTGTTCAATCATCTTTCACCTTCAAATCACGAATAGCGGATCCGCCAATCTAAATCTTCAGGTTTAAGAAGATTGAACATGGGCAGTTGTTGTACCCCAAAATTTGCCCTCTCATTTCTCAATAAATCTCTCATAATATCTCCATTTGATTCAAGACTACACAAGGTTTGATCAGCTCAAGACATCTCCTCAACCACTGATAACTCAAAATTAGGGTTTGAGTTTTCACAAGGACAATTGGACTTTTAAGGCCTCAAATGAATTTCATGGATCATTAAGGACCCTCAAGATTGCTCATGTCAAGTTTCAAGCTTTGGATCACATTTTTGCTCAGTCAACTGATCAGTTGACCTAAAATCAGCTGTATTGGGGAAAAAGTCAATTGTGGCCAATTTACAGTCAAAATTCATAATTTTTGATCCATATCAACATTATGAACTCACATATGTGATTTGAACAATTTGGATCACAATTCCTCAAAGAAATTTGATCAGAGCACCAAAAGGGAAAAATGGTCAAAATTAGGGTTTTAATTGAGAAGGCTCAATTCTTAACTTTTGACCAAGAAAATGACTTATTGGTTTAAGACATGATCTTAAGGATTCAAATGCACCATCTTGACCTAATTTCATAGTACAAAACACCTCTCAAGTGAAGAAGTGAAAAACACAAGAAGGGGGGTTGAATTGAAACTTAAAAATCAAAAGCAATTGACACGATGATTTTTATCCTGGTTCGCTTGATCTCAAACTACTCCAGTCCACCCGCCAAGGTGATTCCTCCTCTCTGCAAAGAGGACTTAATTCACTAATCAAACTGATTACAATTCTACTTTGACAACTGCCAAAGTCTTCTTGAGTACAACCACAACCCAGTTTATCTCAAGGAAATTCACTAATTAAAAGAAATAATTCACTGTGTACTATGTGTTTTTCATTATAAAAATTGTATCACAAACTGTGATGTATTACACGATTTTGGAGTATATTATGAATGTAATTTTGCAGCGATGAAAGATTGTATGAAAGCAGTTGTGTAAATCGTAAACAATTTAGCCTTGGAGCTTGTTTAAATAGGCGTGGCAATCTGTGAAAATGGAAACATGATAATTAGCACTTAATGCACTTTCCATAATAAGAAGATCCTTGTCTGATTGTAGCCGTTGTAAATGAAACTGCTTTGATGGAAAAGTAACGCTTTAGAACTTAAGGAATCTTGCTTGCTTCTTTTCTTCAGAACTTGGGAAGTCAAAATCATAAGTTTATGTTTGCATGTTAGACTTCCGTTCAAAATCAATATGTCTTTCTCTTTAGTGCAAGTTCTGATCTTCAATTCTTCAGAAAATTTTGATATCAGTCTGCTTACTCAGCTTGAGTACCTTTGAAGCATAACTTCTGATTCAGTTCCGTCAGAACTTCTGTACAACATATAACACAAATTTAGAGTGTGTATTTGTTCTTTGTGTTTGTTATCATCAAAACTCTTACGAGGGTTGTAGAATCAAACGATTTACTAACAATCTCCCCCTTTTTGATGATGACAAAAACTATGATTTTTCAATAAAAATATACAGAACAAAAAGCTTAAGAGAGTCTCCCCCTAAGTTTAGTACTCAGATAGAGATGAAATACTTCCCTGAAGTTCCTTCTTGTTTTAACCCAAAATTTGCCCTCTCATGTTTTCCAAGGTCTTCCCCTACATGGTTGGTCACAAACCCTTGCCTAAGGAAAAGGAAAATTTGTGAGTAGTGTTTTCAAGTTTCCTTCGATTGGCATCTCCAAAATGCCCTTCGATCGGCATTTCAGCAAAGCCTTTCGATTGGCCTTGCAACAGGATCCTTCGATTGGCATTACAAAAAATCCTTTTGATTGGCCTTGCAACAGGATCCTTCGTTTGGCATTCCTAAAGGTTCCTTCGATTGAAGTATCAGAGCTTCCTTCGATTTGGAGCTTTAGAGCTTCCTTCGATTGGAGCATCAGAGCTTCCTTCGATTGGAGCATCAGAGCTTCCTTCGATTGAAACATCAGAGCAAAGGCCCTTCGATTGGCATTCCAAAAGAGTCCATTCTAAGAAGCTTGCAATAATTCATTCGAAAAAACTTACAAAGGTCCATTCGAAGGAGGCTAGCAGCCCATTCGAAAGAGGGCATTCGAAGGCCAGTTTCACAATATTAAATTCAAAAAGGGACAAGATCCCATATGTTTGGCCAACGTTACAAACTCCTATTCATGGCTTTCAAACACAATCAAGGTTGTTTAAACCTTTGCCTTCTTGTCCCCTCTACCCCCTCTATATAAAGAAATCACAAATGTTGCAAAAAGGGGGAGGAGAACGAAAAAGTTGGAGAGACGCTGCCCACACAATCCATCAAAGGTTGTCATAATTTTCCAAGCCAAAGAAGCCCTTCAGATCGAAGGTGCCCATGCCCAGAAGCCCTCAGATCGAAAGTGCTCACATCCAGCCAGTACCCAAATCGAAGATTCAATCTGTTGGTAAGAGAGGGTAAATTGTCAAAACTTTGCATTTGCATAACACCTCCATATTTGTCGTCCTAGACAGAATCCAAGGGCTTGGGTTTGGCCCCAGATCATGTTCTTCGTTTACTAAAATTTGCTGCAGATCTGACCTAAATAAAACCAATATACGCAGGATCGAAGGATCTCGGTTCGACACCCAGGTCATTTTTTAGCCAATATTTGTCTTGCAGGCCTAGAATCGAGAATAACTTTCCCCCTGGATCGAAGAATACAACTTCTCCCCCTGGATCGAAGAAGGTGACTTCTCCCCTCTGGATCGAAGAAGGCGACTTCTCCCCCCTGGATCGAAAAAAAAATTTTCCTCCCCTGGGTCGAAAGACCATAATTTTCCTAGGATCAACCCCCCCCCCCCTCTTTTCCTGTAATCGAACGGTTCCCCCATTTGTATTTTTACTTTTTGGTTCTTTTCTCTATTTTTATCTTTTTAATTAACATAAAAATCAAAATCACAAAAATATTAGGCTAGTTGTTTTTCCACCTAAAGTAATTTTGTAAATGACTTAATTAATTATTTTAACATTTTTTTTCTTAAAACTAAAATTAAGTAGACTTAGGCCTTGGTTTCTTTTATACCAAAAACAACAACAAAAAATTCTTTTCTTTAGGATTTTTTTAGACGTCTTTTCTATTTCTTGCGCGTTTATTTAATTATGTATTATTTTGCTATTATTGTATCTACCTACCAGATGTAATAGATAAAATTAGTATTTTTACTGCTTTATTCCCCATTATCCTTGTATAATGTAAATCCCCTCCCCGAAGCCTTGTAATAGCGTAGGACCTCTATTTTCTGCATTTTCTTTTTACTGCTTTTCATATTAACTGCTAGTAACTAGACATGTATGACAAAGACTAAAATCAAATGCTAGCAAACTTAATAAAAAGACAAAAATAACTAGAACACGACACAATTGCACACAAGAACCTCTAAGGTACGCCCACTTTAGTTGCCTTTAAAAAAACAGTCATGAGGCAGGAATGCTTTAGCAAAGACCCATAAAATCAACAGATCATAGTCCCTCGATGACCCTTACAGTGTTGCCTTTCGGTAAATGATCTTGTCCCTTAAACAGAATTGCTAAAGTATCTCCATAAATTGCCTTCATGACTGTAATGTCCCTTTGATTATCCCTCAACATCCAAAGATAAGGCTACCTATTCATTATAGTAGGATAGAGTTGCCTAAAGGATAAGGAGGAAAAGAACAACCTTTTCGAGTACAAAAGTAGATAGCTATTAGAAGTTTGCTCAAAAATACTTTTTTTCACTTACACACAAAAACTACTTTTTCAAAAGACATCTTTTCAAACACTTTGTATACGTTCTTTACTATCCCGAGAAACATTACAAAGTTCTCCATACTAAGGCGTTTTGAAAATATTTTCAAACACAAAGCACAAAAGCATCTTGAAAAATGAGCAAGCCTCTAAGAGCCCGTGGAAAACCACGGATGGAAAGGGTGCTAACACCTTCCCTTTCCATAATCTACCCCCTTACTCAGAAAACATATTGAAAAGGTCTTTTTCTGTTTTTTTCACCCTTTCCTTTGTTGGATAAAAGAAAAGACGGTGGCGACTCTTTCTTACCGCACATTTGTGAACGAAAAATGCAAAACCAGTATATAACAGTCAGTTCTACCACCGTAAAACAGAACTGGCGACTCTGTTAGGGACAATAATAGAAAGTGGGGTTACCTTAGAGATAGTTCATTATTTAAATGCTTTGTATGCTTTGATTGCTTTACTTTTGAGGGCTCTGTTTGGGGTTACTATAGATCCTACACCCGGATCTGGGGTCACTCTTTAGGTAAACAACAATAGATCGTGGAGACTGTACGACATAGACCGATATGGTTGAAGCGATAGCTGTGTTGGTGTGACACTTTGGTTGGTAGCGATATCCCTTGTATTGAATCGAGGAGAATACGGGTCCTCCACGTGGTGTCGTGAAGCACTAATGAACCTTAGAACCTTAGTTGAACAAACTTGGCCATTAGAAAGTAGTGAGATAGCCGGCCTCGGTGTAAAGCTGGGAATCGGTTGATACTCGATACTACACTCATTGAGATCAGACTTTCGGGATGTTTCGCTCGCAAGAAAAGATTGCTAAACTGAAATAACTCAATAAAGAAAGATCAGTGATATTGAGACTCCGTAGAACCCGATTACTATTTCTAGGACAGGTTTAAAACCAACTAAACTTCAAGAGGGTACTTACCTTAAACCGCATGTAAGCCTTTGAACCTAAGGTCTATTGTGTGTTTTGCTTGTGTGTGATTTATTTTTCTTAAACCTGACATCATGCATCATAAACATTCATTATTCATTATGCTAACCATTTCAAGGATTAGGGGAATTTACCTTTGTTCTGTTTTACAGATCATGGCTTCCACTCGTAGAAATACCATCTGAATCAGCTTTGTGAAAATACCGCTTCAACTCAAAGAGCTAGTATCCAGGGTTTCTTAGACTTCCTCATTCACCAAGAACTATGGTCGACTCCTCAATTTGGTTACCTCAGGTTTTGATGAGAAGATGATGAGTGTGCTCTTTCAGTTCTTTGACCCTTACTTCACCTTTCTAGACTATCAGTTTGTACCCACCATGGAAGAGTTCTCTCAGATATTGGGTATACCTATTTTGGATCAGTTTCCTCTCATAGGTTTGGAGGAAGTTCCAAAACCAAAGATCATCGCAGTAGCTTTACACCTGAAACGGTCTGACGTTGTATCCAACTGGGAAATAAGAAGCGGGGTTAAGGGTTTTCTAGCCAAGTTCCTAATAGAGAAGGCTCAGCTGTTTTGGGATGATTTGGACTTCCAGGCTTTTGAGGAGGTCCTGGCCCTTCTCATCTATGGGTTAGTACTGTTCCCTAATCTAGACTCACTCATAGATGTGAATGCCATCAAGATTTTCCTTTCTCGCAACCTTGTGCCCACCTTACTCGGAGACATCTTGCATACCTTCCACACTTGTACCACGAGGCAAAGAGAGATTCTTATGTGCTGTGTGCCATTGCTTTCAAGGTGGTTTATTTCTCACCTTCCCAAAACAGTACTAAAGAATGAAGAAGGTTTGGGCTGGTCGCAAAGGATAATGTCACTTTCTCACGCGGATATTCTCTGGTATTCCCGACCTATGGGAGATATTTCTATTATTGAACGTTGTGGGGAGTTCCCAAATGCCCCACTACTCGGCATTAGGGGGGGAATAACCTATAATCCTTCTTTGGCATTGCGATAATTTGGTTACACTCAAAGGGATGTCCTTCACAAGATGCTTATCCAGGGTATTGCATTTAGCTATGAGAATGATGTTCAAGGGTATCATCAGAGGTTCATACGAGCCTGAGGCATGGTAAATATATTTGACATCAAGACTTTGGGGAAAAAGACTTATATCGCTATGGAACCTTATCTCCAGTGGGTACGAGCTCGAGCTCAGAGCCTCATGATGCCATATGTAGCCGTCTTACCAGTGATTGTGGAGCCCATTACCTAAGGGGATGTTCCCTATATAGTTCTTCATCCTGATATGCCCACTGATCTTGAGGAACTACAGAGATCCTGGATTCAGCTGAAGAAGGAGCGGGATACTTATAGAGACCGGTTTTGTGCCCATGAGAAGAAAGCTTTAGAGCTCACGAAGCAACTTCATGAGGAAAGAAGACTTAATGTCTATCTCAAAACAAAAAGGAAGCACCCATGGGAAACTTGATTTGTTTTAGTTTTGTGAACTTTCAATTGAAACGCCTAAAAGGAAATTGTATTTTAAATTCTACTAATTAAATCTTTGTTTCATTTTGGTTCGCAAATTTAAATTTCCCGAAATCCTTAAAATCATTGCATACGCATGTCATACATATTATTGCATAAACAGATTTCATAGCAGGTTTCTCATCTTCCTCGTTGTTTATTTCAACAAGTAAAGAAATGGCTCTAGAACAAACAGTGAAAGATCGGCAGACTCAGAATGCCCATTTTCAACAGATGATCGTGGCTTTGACCAAGGGGAAAGAAAAACTAAAAGCCCTGCTTACTAAAGAGAAGAAGAAGCCAAAGAAGCCAACTGGGTTAGTGAATCTGGGAAGGAGGATCAAAGGACCAGTGCAGCAAGCCTCTGAACTGATAACTTCATCAAAGGGAGGAAACAATCAAGATGAGGAAACAAGAGAGGAAGACTCTAGTCTAAAGGAATCCGATGATGAATCTGACTATGATGAGGAGCAGTATCCTCCTGCTGATGAAAAATAAAAACAGTTGGAGGATTGTTTGAATGCAATAGACGTTGGGAAGGTACCAAGTCTTGATTTTGAAGATCCGGGTTTGGTCTCTGGGGTTGTCATCCCACAAAAGTTCAAGGTGCCGGTGTTCACCAAATATGATGGGGTCTCATGTCCCAAGATGCACCTCTGATCTTATGTGAGGAAGATCCAACCTCACACTGCTGACAAGGATTTATGGGTCCACTTCTTTCCGGATAGTCTATCCGGAACTCAACTAGAATGGTTCTACCAGCTGGAAGGGGCCAACATCCGTAATTGGGAGGACCTGGCTGCTGCTTTCTACAAGAAGTATCGGTACAACGTAGACCTCGCTCCCACCTGTACACAACTCTAAAATATGTTTATGGGTTTGAGTGAGGGCTTTAAGGATTATGCTCAGAAGTGGAGGGACTTAGCAAGAAGAGTCCAGCCTCCCATGTCTGATAGGTAACTAATGGATATGTTTCTGGGGACCCTGTTTGGTCCATTTTTCAATCATCTAATTGGAAGTTCCTCAGTCGGCTTCACTGAATTTATTCTGACAGGAGAAAGAGTGGAAGCTAGAATTAGGAGTGGGAAGATTCAAAAGGATGCATCCTCCAGTACAGTAAGGAGGAAATTTGCTGGGAAGAAAGAGGTTGGTGTTGTGTACCATCAATGGAATCAGGACAGAACTGAATGTTGTCCGGTGGTAGGGGTTGTCATGATCTCTAAACCTACACCCACCCAACAAAGGAATAACCAATTAAGAACAGAAAAGCCAGTAAGGCAGTTTACCCTGATAAATATGACATTGTCTCAAGTCTTGCCACATTTGTTGAAATCTAATTTGGTAACCTTGCGGGAAGCTCCGAAGAATCCTAACACTACCTCTACTCACTACAACCCTAATGCTCGTTGTGCTTACCATTCAGAAAGTCCGGGCCATGATACCAACAACTGCTAGGCGTTGAAAAAAAGGTGCAAGACCTTCTCGAGATGAAGGAAATTGAATTCGACGCCCCTGAGACTCCAAATGTTATCACTACTCCTATGCCCAAGCACGGACGTGGTGTCAACGCCGTTGAAGGTGATGTGTTTGTTAATACTGTTGATGAACTTGTTACTCCTCTCTTGACCATCAAGAGAAGCTTGTTAAAGGACGGTTTATTTCTGGGTTGTGGCAAAGGTTGCCACCTCTATTTATCTATGTTGACTGGTTGCCATTTATTGAAGGCAGGCGTCCAATGCCTGATAGATGATAAAGAAATTTTGTTTGAAAAGACACCCGTTCCAACCACTTCTTACAAAGATGTTTCAATAATAACCATTTCCGTCAATCCTCCCAGGGTCTCCACCAAAAGACCCGTCAAGATTACATCTGTTCCGAAGGTGACTCCACTGATAACTACTATGCCAGGGCCAATCCCATACTCCTCAGACAAAATTGTTCCTTAGAACTACAGGGGTTACATCTACTACGACGGTGTCAAGCAAGATTGGTTGGCTGATGAAGACCAGGTTTTTGAGAAGGCTGACCCCGACATTGGAAACATTTTGGGAACCAGCAAAATAGCCAGAAGTGGAAGATTGTTCTCCCATGAGATTTCTCCTCTGAAAGCTGTTACTGGTTCTGTGATTATTCTTGCTTTTGTGCCTGCTGATACTACTACTACTACAGTTTCTGTGTGTACCCCTGCTGACACCCCTATCACCGAGTCGACCGAGGCTCGGGGCAAATACATATTAGTTGAGCCTGTCCGGATGAAGGAGCAATCAGTATCTATCCCATAGGCTTCCAAGAAGTAAATGGAAGAAATTTTGAAGATCATCAAGAAGAGCGACTACAACGTGATCGAGCAAATGGGGCAGACCCCTTCAAAGATTTCTATGCTAGCTTTATTGTTGTGCTCTGAAGCCTATGCAAATGCCTTGGTGAAGTTCCTTAAGGAGGCCCATGTGCCACAGGAAGCCTCTGTGGACCAATTTGAAGATTATGTGGCTAGTTCCTACAAAAGTTGTTTGATAGGTTGAAGACGTACAAGCTGAGGTTGAATCCGAATAAGTGCACCTTCGGGGTAAGGTCTGGAAAACTGCTAAGTTTCATTGTCAGTGACAAAGGTATTCAGGTAGACCCTACAAAAGTGAAGGCTATACAAGAGATGCCAACTCCTCGCACTGAGAAGGAGGTCAGAGGTTTCTTCGGACTCCTAAGTTACATTGTCAGGTTCATTTCCCATTTAACTGCTACTTGTGAGCCAATCTTCAAGCTCTTAAAGAAAGATCACGTGGTAAAATGGAATGACGAATGCCATACTGCCTTCGAAAGAATCAAAGAATACCTTCAAGAGCCTCCAATTCTGATGCCTCCGATTGAAGGAAGACCTTTGATAATGTACTAAACAATGTTAGATAATTCAATGGGTGTGTGTGTTGGGGAAGCATGACGAGTCCGGTCGAAAAGATCATGCAATATACTACCTTAGCAAAAAATTTGCCGACTGTGAGACAAGATACTCACTGCTCGAGAAAACTTGCTGCACTTTGGCATGGGCTGCTCGCCGGATGAGACAGTATATGTTGACCCACACCACTTTGTTGATATCTAAGATGGATCCGATCAAGTACATCTTCGAGAAGCCCGCACTCTCCGGAAGAATAACAAGATGGCAAATGATCTTGACCGAATATGATATCTAATACACAACCCATAAAGCAATCAAGGGAAGTGTGCTAGCCGTTCATTTGACTCATCAAGCCGTGGATGACTACCAGTCCATGAATTTTGAGTTCCCGGATGAGAATATTATGTTGGTTACTGACTGTGAAGAACCTGGATCGGATGAAGGACCCGAGGAAGGATCCCGATGGACTATGGTTTTTTATGAAGCCTCCATCGCACTCGGCAATGGCATCGGTGCTGTAATCATATCTCCCGAGGGCTATCATACTCCTTTCACGGCCAGATTATGCTTCAACTGTACCAACAATATGGCAGAGTATGAAGCATGCATCATGGGTCTCAAAGCTGCTATTGACTTGAGAATTAATTTCTTGAGTGTTTTATGGGATTCAACCTTGGTAATCAGCCAGATCAATGGTGAGTGGGATACGAAGCACCTTAATCTTATCCCTTGTAAAGAACATGTGCTGACATTGCTTCCACACTTTGAAGAGGTCACCTTTGAACATTTTCAACGAAAAGAGAATCAATTAGCGGACACGCTAGCTACTATGTCGTCAATGTTCAAGGTCAGGTTGGATAACGAGGCCCCTCGGATCACTATTGAAAGTTTGAATGAACCAGTATACTGCTATGAAATTGACACTGAAGAAGTAGCAGAGAAACCTTGGTTCCACGAAGTGAAAAGGTATCCTGAGGCTCAAAAGTATCCCGAGGGGGCATCTGTCAATGATAAAAAGTTCCTGAGGAGTTTCGCTGCAATGTTCTTCCTCAGTAACGGAATCCTCTATAAGCGCAATCATGACTCTACTTTACTCTGGTGTGTAGATAAGAGCAAAGCAGAAAGGATTATGACATATTTACACGAAGGTACCTTCGGCACCTACTCTAGTGGACACACCATGGCTAAAATGATCCTACGGGCAAGATACTACTGGTCCACTATGGAAGTAGACTGTTATAGCATTCTCGAACTTGTCACAAATTCCATATCTATGTTGATAAGGTGCATGTACCTCTGGTTCCTTTGAACGTATTGACAGCTCCATGGCCCTTTGCAATGTGGGGCATTGATATGATTGGAGAGACTAGACCTACCTCTTCCAATGGGCACCGCTTCATTCTAGTAGCCATTGATTACTTCACGAAGTGGGTTGAGGCTGCCTCTTTTGCTTCTGTTAGCAAGAATGTTGTGGCGCGATTTATCAAGCATAACCTGGTTTGTCGATATGGTGTGCCAGAGAGAATCATTACTGACAATGGTACAAATATCAACAATACAATGATCATCGAACTATGTAAGCAATTCAAGATCCAGCATCATAATTCTTCCCCTTATCGGCCGAAGATGAATGGCGTTGTGGAAGCTGCTAACAAAAATATCAAGAAAATCGTACAGAAGATGATGGTGACATACAAAAACTTGCATGAGATGTTACCATTTTCTCTTCATGGCTACCGCACCTCAGCACGCACGTCGACAGGGGAAATGCCATATTCTCTTGTATATGGTATGGAGTTTGTCCTGCCTATTAAGGTCCAGATCCCTTCTCTGCGGATCATGAAGGATGCAGGCTTGAACGAAGATGATTGGATCCAGACTCGACTTGATCAACTAAATCTGATTGACGAGAAAAGGCTCACTACTGTCTGTCATGGTCAAATGTATCAAAAACGGATGATCAAGGCTTTCAACAAAAAGTTCAGACGTCAAGTGTGTTAGAACAAAGTTTGAATCTACTACCCTAAGTTAAAGTTTTGATGATAACAAAATGCAAGACTAAATAAATTGTATAATTCATATGAGGCATATATGCTACCTAAAAAAATTATATTGTGCATTTACAGAAACTCTGATGGATATCAGCATAAGAATGTCAACATCAGCATTAGAAGATGAAATATCATATGCCAGCATCAGAAGATGAAATATCATATGCCAGTATCAGAAGATCAAAGCATGTGCTTACGCTGAAGCTTGATGAACAGATTTGCGCTTAACATACTCTAAACTCTGATCAAGACCAAAACAATATCATCATCACTTAGAAGCGTCAGAATAAGCCAAAGCCAATATCACGCTAAATTGACAACGGTACTGTGCATTCAAGACACTTTATTACCAACGGCTTTATTCCAAGACAAAGATCTTCTCAATATGGAAAGAACGTAATGAGCATTGAAATGGAATAATTGACTACAACGTATCCTTTCCAAGGCTATATAAACAAGTTAGTGAGAAATGAATTGGCTAATGCTCTACAACTCTTTACACGCCTAAAGCAATCATCTTCATACTTACTCATACAGCTTGCTATATCTCTCAAATTGCTTACTCTATAGTTATAGCATCCTAGTTACACATAAGCTTCATTTGTGTATTATCACAGTTGTGATATAAAGTTTTTGTAGAAAACATTCAACACACATAGTATTCATTTATCTGTAAGAAAGAATTTCCTTGAGAAACCGGCCTGTGGTTTAGACTCAAGAAGGCTTTAGCAGTTGTTAAAGCAGTTGTAATATTCAGTTGAATATAGTGGATTAAGACCTCGTTGGAGAGAGGCGAAATCACCTTGACGGGTGGACTGGAGTAGTTTGAGATCAAACGAACCAGGATAAAAATAACGTGTTGTCTGCATCTGATTTCAAGTTTTACAATTCAACCCCCCTTCTTGTGTTTTTCACTTCTTCAATTGGCATCAGAGCGCCTGGTTCTGAGCTAAAACACTTAACCGTGTCAGTACAAGATCCAGCGTCAGAAAAACACAATGGCAGGAACATATCAACACACCAGCAATGACAACAATGAAGATAGAGACAGATTCAGCGGCAAACCTCCAGTCTTTGATGGAGAGAATTTTGATTACTGGAAAGACAGAATTGAAAGCTTCTTTCTGGCACATGATGCTGATCTGTGGGACATGGTGACAGATGGATACACGCACCCAGTAAATGCAAGTGGTCAGAAGATTGACAGGAAGGCAATGTCTGATCAACAAAAGCGTGACTTCAAAAATCACCACAAGGCCAGAACCATTCTTCTCAGCACCATCTCTTACGCTGAATATGAAAAGATATCTAACAGAGACACTACAAAGAGTATGTTTGACTCTCTCAGAATGACGCATGAAGGCAACATTCAGGTCAAAGAAACTAAAGCTCTTGCGCTCATTCAGAAGTATGAGGCATTCAAAATGGAAGAAAGTGAATCTATTGAAACGATGTTCTCAAGATTTCAAATTCTGGTGGCTGGTCTCAAAGTTCTGGACAAAGGGTATTCTACTGCTGATCATGTCAAGAAGATCATCAGAAGCTTTCCAAAACAGTGGAGGCCAATGGTTACAGCGCTGAAGCTAGATAAAGATCTCAACAAAATCTCTCTGGAGGAACTCATCAGCTCCCTCAGAAGTCACGAGATAGAGCTATAAGCTGATGAACCTCAGAAGCAAGGTAAGCCTTTAGCTTTAAAATCTAACAGAAAATCTGACTCCAAAGTTTTGCAGGCTGTTGAAGAAACCTTTGATGGGTCCTCATCAGAAGAAGACGAACTTTCCCTCTTCTCCAGAAGAGTGAACCAACTATGGAAGCAGAGGCAAAGAAAGTTCAGGAATACCAGAAGATCCGATCAGAATGAGTCCTCCTCTAGATACAGAAGGTCAGACTCCTCTGGATACAGAAGATCTGAAGGCTCTTCAGGAAGCAGAAAGCCAAACACCAAGGACATCATCTGCTATGAATGCAACGAGCAAGGACACTACAAGAGTGACTGTCCAAAGCTTCAGAGGGAAAAGCCCAAAAAGAAGTTTGGAAGGGAAAAGAAGAAGAGTCTCATGGCTACATGGGATGACTCTGACTCGTCTGAAGCTGACTCAGAATCAGATGATGAGAGAGCAAACATAGCTTTCATGGCTAACATATCAGAAGACAGTGAAGCTTCTGAATCAGACTCTGAATCAGACACCGAAGAGGTATTCCCTGACTTTGCAATTAATTTTACTAAGGCTGAACTTGCTGAAAGCCTTAACGAAATTCTGGAAAGATATCAGCAGATCAGAGTTAAATTCAGAAACCTGAAAAGGAATCTTGATTCTGACTCTGATAAAACTGAGAGTCTCAAATTGGAAAATTCTGAGTTGAAAAATAAAATTTCAAAATTAGAAAATCTTTTACAAAACTCTCAGAAGGAAAAAATTTCTGAAACTCCCAGCAGCGCTGATGAGATCATCAAGGAGTATGATCACATCTTTCAGAACTTCCTTGCTAAAAGCATATATAGAAGCAAAATGGCTTCAATGATATATGGAGTTAGTAGAAACGGCAGAAAGGGAATAGGATACCAAGGTAAGGTACCTACACCAAAGAATGCCATGGATCTAATTATTAAACGCACTCCTCTGAATTCACACTTTGTGTATGGTCACACACATGACATCAAATATACTAGTAGCAATTATTCTGTGCAACCAAAATTCAACCAGAGTTTTGGTAAAGCTAACAAATCAGGACCCAAGAAAATATGGGTACCTAAGGATAAAATAATACATGTTGCAGATATCTTTAGCAGCAAATCAGAAACACTAGTCATGGTACCTGGACTCTGGCTGCTCACGACACATGACGGGAAGAAGGCATATGTTCCAAAGCCTAGAACTTAAGCCTGGAGGCCACGTAGGCTTTGGAGGAAATCAGAGGGGAAAGATCATTGGCTCTGGAACAGTAGGTAATGAAAATCTTCCCTCTATAAATAATGTTCTATTAGTAGATGGATTAATGCATAATCTGTTATCCATAAGTCAATTAAGTGATAACGGTTATGATATAATCTTTAATCAAAAATCATGTAAAGCTGTCAGTCAGAAAGATGGGACTATCCTATTTAATGGAAAGAGGAAAAACAACATTTATAAAATCAAACTTTCTGAACTGAAAAGGCAGAATGTAAAGTGTCTTCTGTCTGTTAACAACGAGAAATGGATCTGGCACAGAAGATTGGGGCATGTTAGTATGAGAAGAATATCTCAGATTAACAAACTCAATCTGGTCAGAGGACTTCCTAATCTGAAGTTCAATTCAGATGCTCTGTGTGAAGCATGTCAGAAAGGCAAGTTTGCAAAACCTGCTTTCAAATCTAAAAACGTTGTTTCCACCTCTAAGCCATTAGAACTTCTGCACATTGACTTATTTGGACCAGTTAAAACTGCTTCAGTCAGTGGCAAGAAGTACGGGTTAGTAATCGTAGATTACTATAACAGATGGACATGGGTAAAGTTCTTAAGACACAAGGACGAGTCACACTCTGTGTTTGTCACCTTCTGTAACCAAGTTCAGAATGAAAAGGAGCTTAGAATCGTTAAAGTCAGAAGTGATCATGGTGGAGAATTTGAAAACAAAGATTTTGAGTCATTCTTTAATGACAGAGGCATTCTGCATGATTTCTCTTGTCCTAGAACTCCCCAGCAAAATGGAGTTGTAGAACGAAAGAACAGAACATTGCAAGAAATGGCCAGAACCATGATCAAGGAGACAAACGTTGCTAAGATCTTCTGGGCAGAGGCAATAAACACAGCGTGCTACATTCAGAATAGAATCTCCATAAGACCTATTCTGGAAAAGACTCCATATGAATTGTGGAAGAACAGAAAGCCCAATATTTCATATTTTCATCCATTTGGATGTACTTGTTTTATGTTAAATACAAAAAATTATTTGAAAAAGTTTGACTCTAAAGCACAGAAGTGTATTATGTTAGGATACTCTGAACGCTCAAGAGGGTACAGAGTATACAATACAGAAACACAGATTGTGGAAGAATCAATCAGTGTTTGTTTTGATGATAAGCTTGACTCTGAAAAGTCAAAGCAGAATGAAGTCTTTGCAGGTATGGAAGTTGAATTCACAGGTTCTGAAGACAAGTCATCAGAAGCTCTCAACAAAGACACTCCTTCAACATCAGAAAGAGGCACTACAAGCAATCCAGCAACATCTGTTGATCAGCCTCAGAAAAGACTACCCAGAAGCAGCATGGATCACCCAGAAGAAACAATCTTAGGAAGAAAGGAAGATCCAATCAGAACAAGAGCCAGCTTCAGAAACTATGAAGAATCCCTCATGGGACTTGTTTCTCTGATTGAACCTTCTTCAATTGATGAAGCACTTCTGGACAACGACTGGATTCTAGCAATGCAAGAAGAGTTGAATCAATTAACCAGAAATGACGTGTGGGATCTAGTTCCCAGACCAAAAGGATTCAACGTCATTGGAACAAAATGGTGTTCAGAAACAAACTGAACGAACAAGGTGAAGTCATCAGAAACAAAGCATGACTGGTAGCACAAGGTTATAGTCATCAAGAGGGGATAGACTATACAGAAACCTTTGCTCCAGTTGCCAGGTTAGAATCTATCAGACTTTTAATTTCTTTTGCTGTTAATAAAGGCATCACTCTATATCAGATGGATGTCAAGAGTGCATTCTTAAATGGATATATAGAAGAAGAGGTTTATGTGCACCAACCCCCTGGTTTCAAAAGTACAAAAAATCCAGAGTATGTTTTCAAACTAAAGAAGTCATTGTATGGTCTGAAACAAGCTCCCAGCGCTTGGTATGAAAGACTAAGTAACTTTCTGTTAGAAAAGGGATTCACTAGAGGGAAAGTGGACACAACCTAATTTTGTAAGACAGTTAAGAATGACATCTTAGTGTGTCAGATTTATGTTGACGGTATTATATTTGGATCTACTAATCCTTCTCTTGGAAGAAAATTTGCTAAGTGTATGCAGGCAGAATTTGAGATGAGCCTCATGGGGGAACTGAAATTCTTTCTGAGAATTCAGATCAATCAAACTCCAGAGGGAACTTACATTCATCAGAGCAAATATGTCAGAGAACTTCTGAAGAAATTTGATCTCTCAGAATGTAAGTCATCAAAGATTCCAATCCATCCCACGTGCATTCTGGAAAGAGAAGAGGTAAGCAAAAAGGTAGAACAGAAGGTCTACAGAGGTATGATTGGTTCTCTTCTTTATCTGACGGCTTCAAGGCCTGATATTTTATTCAGTGTATGCATTTGTGCAAGATTCCAATCAGATCCTAGAGAATCTCACTTAACAGCTGTTAAGCGAATTTTCAAGTATCTGAAAGGTACTACTAATCTGGGTTTATTTTATAGAAAATCTAGTGATTACATCTTAGTAGGTTATTATGATGCTGACTTTGCTGGAGACAAAGTAGAGCGTAAAAGTACTTCTGGAAGCTTCCAGTTTCTGGGAGAAAATCTAATCTCTTGGTCCAGAAAAAGGCAATCCACAATTGCGCTATCAACAGCAGAAGCTGAATACATAGCAGCAGCAGGATGCAACACATAAATGCTCTGGATGAAAAGTCAGCTTGAAGACTTCCAGATATTTGAGAGTAACATTCCTATACTTTGTGACAACACTTCTGCCATTTGCTTAAGTAAAATCCAATTTTTCATTCTAGGGCTAAGCATATAGAAATAAAACATCATTTCATTAGGGACTATATTCAGAAAGGCATTTTAAACTTAAAATTTATTGATACAGACCATCAATGGGCTGATATTTTCACAAAACCACTTTCTGAAGATAGGTTCAACTTCATTCTAAAACATCTCAGCATGAAGCTCTTCCCAGAGTGAAAATGTTTTAATTTTATATATTAACCTTCAGAATTTGTTTCATTTTACTGTGAACTTCTGATCAATCCTCTTTCAGAAATGTAGACATGCAGATTGTATCAGACTCTATCCATAAAGATCTGAGAGTATCATTTCAAGGATAGATGTGATGTTCACTAAATCAAACAAGTGTCATCCAGTCATCAGCTTATTCCTGAGGTAGAACACGTGTGCACGCTTCTGAGAAGGCGAAGCGCTAATTGGATGCATTGAGACACATGTCATGGGTAACCGTTCCAAATATCTTTCTAAATCCCCTAAAATCAGCCAACATTAAATGCGAGTAATCATGATTTAATTCTCTCTCTTAAAACGTTCATGTTTTTAAAACACTTTTTGAAACCTATTTAAACGCCATAACATCATTCATTCAATTTTTACCGTCACTTACAATCTTCAAAATATTTATGTGTTCTTACTGTGTGTTCATCTTTTTTTCTCAAAGAAAGCCTTTTCAAGCTTTTTCTCAAAAACCCTTGTGTGAACATGGCATCCTCTAGCACTCCTTCTGCAGGTTCCCAACAAGATGCTTCTTCTGAACAATATCAGATTCCTTTCAGAACGCTCCTCACTCCAGTCAAGAACTTGGAAGTTCTGTCAGAATTGATAGTAGATTTCAACAGTTTGAAGGAAAATGGCTTTGATTTGTCTGAAGAAATTAAGGCACAATGTTGGGAAAGGTACTTTGATAGGTTGGTGGGTCCAACGTTCCCCATTCTGGTTAAATAATTCTGGATACATGCGTCTTCCTCAACTCATCAGGTTACTTCGTATATCATGGGAAAGAAGATTGTGATTACTGAAGATCACATTGCAAGTCTGATTGGATACAATGGTGGTGGTATCCGCTGTATTGACATGGCAGATAGATGTGCAAACTCTGCCCTAGTTGCAAGAGATATTTTCACACATGGGGTTCCCTCCAGCAAAATAAGAGATTTGAAAGATCAGCACAGAATTTGGGCAAAGATTATTCTGGGCTGCTTCAACCACAGGAAGCCTACAAGCTCTCCTGACTATATAAACATAGATCAGCAATATCTGATTTATTTTATTGCAAAGAAGTCCAAGATCAACCTAGCTCATCTTCTGTTCAATCATCTGAAGACAAGTGTCAAGGAAACGAGAGAAGAAGAAAGGACTAAAAGGGATTGGATACCCTTCGGCAGATTGATATCAGATATTCTAACGGAGAATAGGCTGATTGAACACTTGACTGAGGCACAGGAAATAAGCTCTCTAGAACCTTCTGTTGGCAAGCAGCTGAATGCCAAGAATCTGAAGAAGATGAAGCTGATAGAGAACATAAGGAAGGAGCCCATCGTCACTCCTCATGCTGAAATCACCAGCAGAAGAGTCCCTCTGGAAAACTTTCCTATATTCTCTGAGATTGACTCTAAACCAGTCATTGTTCTCAGATACTTGGATGCTTGTAAAGCTGATGGCACAGATCCTGATCTGAACATTAAAGATCTGCACCAACAAACACCAGAGGTTACTCTGAAGAAGACTAAGAAGAGAAAGGTTGTATCAGAAGGATCGCCTCAGCAGACCCCAAAGAAGAGAGGTAATTTGTCTTTTGTTAATGTTTTAAATTCATCTGCTGTTCCAACATTTATTCCAACCCCGGCTTCATTTGAAATCCCAATTCCCATTCCAACCATTGATGATACTGAACCTGAGTTTGACCCTTCTGAGTCATTAACCCTCATAAGATCCCGCGCCAAATCTCATAATCCAAAACCTACAACCTCAACAGAACCAGAACTTCAAAAAGTTCTTTCTGAAATAGATCAACACTCTTCCGCTCCCCATATAGAAAATCCAAATCCTCAACCAGAAACTCCCCATTCACCACAACCAGAAACAACACACTCATCAGAACCAGAAATTCCACAACCTCCATCTCCACAACCAGACCTTAATCCACCTTCACCTCAACACGAATCATCTCCACAACCTGAGTTTCAACACTCTGAGGCTCAAACCCCTGAACCTCAATCATCTGAATCCTCTGAACCATAACCCTTAGCCATACAATTTCCTAGTGGTACCACTGTTAATATCCCTCAACTACCATCCTCACCAGAAATTACTCCACCTAATACCCCATCCAGTCCAATAACCATTCCTGATTCTCCTACTCCCTCACCCAAGCAAAATCCAGATGACCACAGCAAGACCTTCATTGATCTAACAGTCCTTGAACGCCTTGCTGCCATTAGCAATAAAACTGCCATTCCCAAACCCAAACAACCAGATGTTGGTTCTAGCATCTTGAATTTTGAAACAGATATGCAAAAGTGGATTTCTTCTCTAAAACAGGCTAGTCTGGAAGTGATTGATCCCGCTGTTTCAGACCATCTCTGGACACTCTTCAGAAGATGGGTATGCTCTGAAACATTTAAGCTGCAGAACCAAAGCTATGGACAAGCTCAATAGAACTTCAGCAATCTGCTGAAAGAAATTGAAGGTCCAGTTTTGAGTCAGCTGTTGAAGGATGAAGTTCTTCATCTGGACAGTGAGCCTTGGTCTGAAAAGCGTCCAACTTCAACAGTTCAACCAGCAGAAGAACAGACAATTCCAGCTGAAGTTTTAAGTCAAGAAGAAGTTGTTGCAGAAAGCTCTCAGAAGCATCCTGATTCTGACACCTCTCAAGCTGCATTGGACAGGAAGACTCTTGAAGAGCTGAAGCAAAATGATCTTCGACTGCAGGAGAGAATGGATGAGAATGATCAACGAATGAAGGAAAGGATGGATGTTCAGGATAGTAAGATTGACTCAGTAGCCAGCATGGTGCATCAGCAGAAGGAAACCACTGATCAGATTAAGAACATGCTAGAAGCTCTGTTCACACGCCTTCCACCCCATCCTTAGATTTTGATTCTTGATGTTTTCATTGTTTTCCTTACATGTTTTCTGTAATATTTTCTGAGCTCTGAACTGAATACAATCGTTTTTCTGCACTGATCATTTTTAACTTCAATTATTTGCACTTTTTGATTGCTGACAAAAAGGGGGAGAAAGAATGATATTTTTCAATAACGGATTACTGAGACAAAAGTCTCAAACATTCTAACACTCTGATATACTTGAATGTTTATTTGTTCTGCATAAGCTTACAAGTACAATAATCTGATGAACTCTAATACACTGAAGCTCTACTCTGGAAAAGGAAAGATCTGATGCTCAAAGAAAGTTCAATAAAGATCTGATACTAAAGGACTCATGGAATTAAAGGGAAGTAACAAACTCAAGGGGAGTTTTTCTGATCATAACTCTGATACCTTTTTATTCCCTATCTTCTTATCTTTGATATCTTTCTGTTTATCTCCGATACAATTTATTATTTGGTTATCTCTGATACTTTTTTATTTTAATTTCAATTGAAAAAAATCCGGTTTTTGTCATCATCAAAAAGGGGGAGATTGTTAGAACAAAGTTTGAATCTACTACCCTAAGTTAAAGTTTTGATGATAACAAAATGCAAGATTAAATAAATTGTATAATTCATATGAGACATATATGCTACCTAAAAAAAATTATATTGTGCATTTACAGAAACTCTGATGGATATCAGGATAAGAATGTCAACATTAGCATCAGAAGATGAAATATCATATGCCAGCATCAGAAGATGAAATATCACATGCCAGCATCAGAAGATCAAAGCATGTGCTTACGCTGAAGCTTGATGAACAGATCTGCGCTTAACATACTCTAAACTCTGATCAAGACCAAAACAATATCATCAGCACTTAGAAGCGTCAGAATAAGCCAAAGCCAATATCACGCTGAATTGACAACGGTACTGTGCATTCAAGACACTTTATTACCAACGGCTTTATTCCAAGACAAAGATCTTCTCAATATGGAAATAACGTAATGGGAATTGAAATGGAATAATTGACTACAACGTATCCTTTCCAAGGCTATATAAACAAGTCAGTGAGAAATGAATTGGCTAATGCTCTATAACTCTTTACACGCCTAAAGCAATCATCTTCATCCTCACTCATACAGCTTGCTATATCTCTCAAATTGCTTAATCTATAGTTATAGCATCCTAGTTACACATAAGCTTAATTTGTGTATTATCACAGTTGTGATATAAAGTTTTTGTAGAAAACATTCAACATACATAGTATTCATTTATCTGTAAGAAAGAATTTCCTTGAGAAACCGGCCTGTGGTTTAGACTCAAGAAGGCTTTAGCAGTTGTTAAAGCAGTTGTAATATTCAGTTGAATATAGTGGATTAAGACCTCATTGGAGAGAGGCGAAATCACCTTGACGGGTGGACTGGAGTAGTTTGAGATCAAACGAACCAGGATAAAAATAACGTGTTGTCTGCATCTGATTTCAAGTTTTACAATTCAACCCCCCTTCTTGTGTTTTTCACTTCTTCAAAGTGTATTAAGTGGGTGATCTGGTAATCAAGCGCATCATACTGCCACAAGGTGATCCCAGGGGCAAATGGACTCTCACATACAAAGGGCCATTTGTGATCAAGAGCATATTTTCCGGTGGAGCCATGATTCTGACCACCATGGATGGTGACGACCTTCCTCACCCTGTTAATGCGGACATAGTGAAAAGATACTACGCGTAAACAAAGACCCACTAGGTTGACTGGCCTAGGAAAAAGTAAGGTCGTCTCGGCGCACCAAAAGGGTTCGGGCAAAAGTTAGGGATAAAAAACAAAAATACCTTTACACCTGGAAAGTCGAAAACCTAAAAGGGCGGCTTGAGCAAGAAAGGGTATCCCGGTGGAATGAAAACCCGGAAGGGCGGTCCAGGAAAAAATTAGAGATTTGAAGCGTATCATTATGTCCCATTGGATCACCTTGCGATCAGACTTCATTATCGACTATCAAGCTCAGACGGTACTGATCAATCTAGTCAGCTTCGGACAAGTAGCAAAGCGATGAGACGCTCGAAGATATAGGGGCAATAGCAGAATTGAAACTCAATGGGATCATTACACATAGTTTTTTTCTCTTTGTCCACTATTTTGTATAGTTTTCACTTCTTACGGTGGCGTTCTCCTACTAGAACGTCAGCCTCTTTGTATAAAACTCTTGTTATAGGCAAACTTCAAAAATCAATACAAACCATTCTCTGAAAGTACAAAACTGTTTGTTTTTTATTTTTCTATTTTATTTTGCAAAAACGTCCAATGACTTATTCTTGACATATTCATTTGAATATGATTACTGTTCACAAATATTTGCATAAAAACAAAAAGACGGTTACTAATGACCTTAAGAAACAGGGGAAAAGTCTTTTAAAAAAACAATTTACAGTCCCGACAGTTATTCCTTCCAACAGGTACAGGAGGCAGAGACAGTTTGAGACGGAGTCACCATTGCATACGACCCCATGACATCTATGTTCCCAAAAGAGCAGAAACAACTAGAGTTTTGGTCTCTTCTTCCCCAAACAGGAATCACCTTCTCCAACAAAGTTCCTTCAGAGAGATGAAATCTGCCTTCCCCAACCGAGTTTTTATAATCTTAAACAGTTATAAAAACTCCTCCCGGGTAGAGTTTATTTCTCTAACTACGGAAGTTCATTCCCCAACATAGTTTATTTTTCTACAGAAGCAGAATCTTCCAACAAGCATCTCTCTCCAAAGAGTTATTCTCAAACAGAATCAATTCTCATGCAGAGCCAATCCCCAACAGGTTATCGTGAAACAGAAAAAGGAAATCCCCAGCGAATCATATCCATTCATCATCCCTAGCGGAAATGAAGGATTCAGCTTCCCAATTCTCTCCAACTGTCATCTGAGATTTATTTTCCTAGACTGGGAAACATCTCAATAACATCCCATATTCATGCATCATGGCATGTGCATACACATTGCATACAGCATAATCTCATTTATTTTGAGAACATTGTCATAATGCATTTCATACATCATGGCATTGCATATGACTAACTCTTTACCTTTTTTAGGGAAAGTTCGAATCAACAAACACCGCTACTTATGTGACTTGGTAGTCTTCTCAAAAGCTACGTCTGATGGAGGGCTATTTTCAGCAATTTTCTCAAAGATGTCCTCCCAAGATTTTCTCTGGTTCAGTCAGATCGACGTTAATATCTCTCTGATTTCCATTCCAATTGAAGAAACTGTAAAGCCTAGATTTTGACCACATAATATAATAAAGCACTGTGAAGCTTGGAATTCGACCAGATAGCAGTTTACTCTGCCAGTTACTATGAAGCCCGAAACTCGACCAGATAATAGTCAATAAACAATTTAAGACACTGTGAAGCCTTGATATCAATCGGATAACAGTATAAGGTGTTGTGAATCCTGGAATTCAACCAGATAGTAGTTCACTTCTTCAAAGACACTGTGAAGCCTGGATTTCGACCAGATAACAGTATAAAGCACTGCGAAACCTGGAATCCGACCAGATGGCAGTTTACTCTATCAATTACTATGAAGCCTAGATTCGACTGGATAGTAGTATACCTCAGATTCAAGTTGAAGCCTGGACCCGACCAGATAACAGCTTAATTTCTTCAACCGAGGCTCGGGGCAGACATATTGGTTGAGCCTGTCCGAACGAAGGTGTAATCAATATCTATCCTAGAGGCTTCCAAGAAGGAAATAGAGTAAATTCTGAAGATCATCAAGAAGAGCAACTACAACATGGTCGAGCAGCTGGGGCAAACCCCTTCAAAGATTTCTATGTTAGCTTTACTGTTGTGCTCCGAAGCCCATGCAAAGGCCTTGGTGAAGTTCCTTAAGACGGCCCATGTGCCACAAGAAACCTCTGTGGACCAATTTGAAGTCTGTGTGGCTAGTTTGACGGTTGACACTGGTTTGGGTTTTTCTGATGCTGATCTGACACCCAGAGGGAGAAAACACAATGATTCCCTACATGTTTCCGTTGAGTGTCGGGGCACTACTTTGGCCCATGTCCTGGTAGATACCGGTTCATCAATGAATGTGCTACCCAAGAAGGATTTGGATAGATTAGACTGTGAAGGTTTAACCTTGAAGCCCAGCAACATAGTGGTAAGGGCTTTCAATTGTTCAAAGAGAATGGTGCACAGAGAGGTAGACATCCCCATCAAAATTGGTTCTCAGACCTTTGACTCTACCTTCTATGTGATGGATATCAGACCATCTTATTCTCGCTTATTCAGTCGCCCTTGGATTCATGGGGCGGGAGCCGTCACATCCACTCTACATTAGATGATGAAATACCTGGTAAAAGGAAAGATTGTCATGGTGCACGGTGAGGAAGAATACATGGTAAGTCACCTGAACTCCTTCAGTTACATGGAAATGGATGGTGAATTCATCGAGACTCTGTGTCAGAATTTCGAAGAAGTACCTCAAACCATGGCTGCAACTGTAGTTGTCACCAATCTGCCAAGGATCACCAGACCTCCCTTGAAGATGGCTTCTCTCAAGGATGCAAAGGAATTTATTGAAGGAGGTGGGTCTACCATCTAGGCTCAGCTCCCTGACATACCATACAAGTCTGACAAGTTTCGCTTAGGTTTCTCTTCAGGGGCTCAAAGGGTTATTTGTCGTGTTCGTGCTGGAGGACCTCCCCTCCGTATCAGTAATCATGGAGTCAACGCCTTGGAAGACAGTGATGGTGACGATGACATAGACAGCTGGATCTTCCCTACTTCCAACGGTGGACTCAGTAACTGGACAAAAAGAGACTTTGTACCGATTACTTTTGTTCATAAGTAATTGTCTTTTTGTTTTTTGATATGTAATAAACAATATAAACTATATGGCCTTGTGTCTTACCTAGGGCACAATGGTTTATTTGTGAAGGCTATTATAATTCAATTTCATATGGCATTAATAAAGCATTGGATGTTTATGAATACAAATTTTGCGCTCTCTATTTTTTTCTTTTCTGCTTTTTACTTTGTCTATACAGCTATGCTCTTACACACACCGACGTATCAAAATGCATATCCATATCCACTCCAGATCCCATTGATAACAATTCTGCTATTGCCGATTATGACTTTGAAAATCTGATCAACCAAGACGAAGACGAAGGTGAGGAAGATTGTGAGGTACCCGGAGAACTTGCTAGACTGTTACAGCAAGAAGAAAGGGCCATACAGCCCCATGAAGAGCCAGTTGAGACAGTAAATTTGGGCACAGAAGAGAATAGAAAAGAGGTCAAGATAGGTGCAAATTTGGAGCTTTATGTCAAACAGTGTTTGATTCAGATGTTGCATGAATATGTTGAGATCTTTGACTGGTCATATGAAGACATGCCAGGACTAGACACAGATATTGTGGTTCATCGTCTGCCAACTAAAGAAGATTGCCCTCCGGTGAAGAAGAAGGTCCACCGTATGCGCCCTGAAATGTCAAAGAAGATCAAAGTAGAGGTTATGAAACAGTTCAATGCTGGATTCCTGGCTGTCACCTCTTATCCCCAATGGGTTGCTAACATAGTCCCAGTTCCTAAAAAGGACGGCAATGTACGGATGTGTATGGACTACCGGGATTTGAACAGGGCAAGCCCCAAGGATGACTTTTCAGCTTCCCCACAATGACATTCTGGTTGAAAACACCGTGCAGCACAAGGTATTTTCCTTCATGGATGGTTTCTATGTTTATAATCAGATCAAGATGGCACCTGAAGACATGGAGAAGACAACCTTCGTCACACAATGGGGCACTTTCTGCTACAAAGTGATACTGTTTGGGTTGAAGAACACTGGGGCAACCTATCAGCGAGCCATGGTAGCTATGTTCCATGAAATGATTCACCATGAAATAGAGGTCTATCTTGATGACATGATATCCAGGTCTCAAACTAAGGAAGAGCGCCTTGATCATTTACAAAAGTTGTTTGATAGGTTGAATACGTACAAGCTGAGGTTGAATCCGAATAAGTGCACCTTCGGGGTAAGGTCTGGAAAACTGCTAGGCTTCATTGTCAGTGACCAAGGTATTCAAGTAGACCCTACAAAAGTGAAGGCTATACAAGAGATGTCGGATCCTCGCACTGAGAAGGAGGTCAGAGGTTTCTTAGGACACCTAAATTACATTGCCAGGTTCATTTCCCATTTAACTGCTACTTGTTAGCCAATCTTCAAGCTCTTGAAGAAAGATCAAGTGGTAAAGTGGAATGACGAATGCCAGACTGCCTTCGAAAGAATCAAAGAATACCTTCAAGAGCCTTCAATTCTGATGCCTCCGATTGAAGGAATACCTTTTATAATGTACTTAACAATGTTAGATAATTCAATGGGGGTGTGTGTTGGGGAAGCATGAGGAGTCCGGTCGAAAAGAGCATGCAATATACTACCTTAGCAAAAAATTTACCGACTGTGATACAAGATACTCACTGCTTAAGAAAACTTGCTGCACTTTAGCATGGGCTGCTCGCCGGATGAGACAGTATATGTTGACACACACCACTTTATTGATATCTAAGATGGATCTGATCAAGTACATCTTCGAGAAGCCCGCACTCTCCGGAAGAATAACAAGATGGAAAATGATCTTGACCGAATATGATATCCAATACACAACCTAGAAAGCAATCAAGGGAAGTGTGCTAGCCGTTCATTTGACTCATCAAGCCGTGGATGACTACCAGTCCATGAATTTTGAGTTCCCGGATGAGAATATTATGTTGGTTACTGACTGTGAAGAACCTGGATCGGATGAAGGACCCGAGGAAGGATCCCGATGGACTATGGTTTTTTATGAAGCCTCCATCGCACTCGGCAATGGCATTGGTGTTGTAATGATATCTCCCGAGGGCTGTCATACTCCTTTCACGGCCAGATTATGCTTCAACTGTACCAACAATATGGTAGAGTATGAAGCATGCATCATGGGTCTCAAAGCTGCTATTGACTTGAGAATTAATTTCTTGAGTGTTTTCGGGGATTCAACCTTGGTAATCAGCCAGATCAAAGGTGAGTGGGATACGAAGCACCTGAATCTTATCCCTTGCAAAGAACATGTGCTGACATTGCTTCCACACTTTGAAGAGGTCACCTTTGAACATTTTCCACGAGAAGAGAATCAATTAGCGGACGCGCTAGCTACTATGTCGTCTATGTTCAAGGTCAGGTTGGATAACGAGGCCCCTCGGATCACTATTGAAAGGTTGAATGAACCAGTATACTGCTATGAAATTGACATTGAAGAAGTAGCAGACAAACCTTGGTTCCACGAAGTGAAAAGGTATCTTGAGGCTCAAAAGTATCCCGAGGGGGCATCTGTCAATGATAAAAAGTTACTGAGGAGTTTCGCTGCAAAGTTCTTCCTCACTAATGGAATCCTCTATAAGCGCAATCATGACTCTACTTTACTCCGGTGTGTAGATAAGAGCGAAGCAGAAAGGATTATGACATATTTACACGAAGGTACCTTCGGCACCTACTCTAGTGGACACACCATGGCTAAAATGATCCTACAGGCAAGATACTACTGGTCCACTATGGAAGCAGACTGTTATACATTCTCACACTTATCATAAATGTCATATCTATGTTGATAAGGTGCATGTACCTCTGGTTCCTTTGAACGTCTTGACGGCTCCATGGCCCTTTGCAATGTGGGGCATTGATATGATCGGAGAGATTAGACCTACCGCTTCCAATGGGCATTGCTTTATCCTAGTAGCCATTGATTACTTCACGAAGTGGGTTGAGGATGTCTCTTTTGCTTTTGTTACCAAGAATGTTGTGGCGTGATTTATCAAGCATAACCTGGTTTGTCGATATGGTGTGCCAGAGAGAATCATTCATGACAATGGTACAAATCTCAACAATACAATGATCACCGAACTCTGTAAGAAATTTGTTGTACCCCAAAATTTTCCCTCTCATATTTCTCAAAACATTGCAAGAAAAATCTCCAAATTGTTCAAAGAGTCCAAATATCGACTGTGCTAGGGGAAAAGTCAATTGTGACCTATAAACAGTCAAAATTCAATCTTTTTTGTCAACATTATCATTTTGAAGGATATTTCATCATTTGATCAAGGGTTGATCATGATTCATCAAGGATTGCTCAAAATTCATCAAGACTCAAAAGTTGCTAAATTAGGGTTTTGCAGGAAAAGTCAACTCAACTTTGACCAAGCATAACTTTCTCATACTTTATGATAAATGACCCATCCAAAGCTCATTTGTAAGAGGATGCAATTTCCTACAATCCATCTTCATACCCCAAGATCAAAAAATGCACTCACAAGAAGTTATAAATTTGGATATTATAGGTCATTTTTGAAAGTCAACAAAAACACATTTTTTGCCAAAGCTTATAACTTGAGAATGGAATATCAAAATGAGATAAGACCAAAAGGGTTGGTTAGAGGACATATCAAGCTTTCTAAAAAGTCCAATAACACTCCCAAAAGTTCAAAATTGAAGAAGTTATGCATTGTTGAAGTTGGACTTTTTTTGCAAAATTGCCAAAAGTCAACTATCCCCAAAACTTCAAATTTTGTCAAATGGGCCCATTCTTTTCCACTTGATTTGAGTTTGCATCATTTTCCACGTGCCCTAGCTTCAGCCATGTGTCCATATATCATTTTTATTATTTAATTTGATTTTTATTTAAATTTATTCATTTTAAATCAAATTAAATCATATAAAATCAAAAAATTGATAACCAAAGATTTTTATTGATTGTAGGCTTCAATGGACAACTAGCATATCTCCAAAATCGTACCAAAGTAAATCATGTGCAAAAAGATTGAATCAAATCAAATTTGGCAAGTTTGTAAATGAGAATCAAATCATATTCATGTGCATTGATTTGGAGGGATTCAGTCCATGATTTCTACCCTAATGCAAAGCATGTTACATATGCAAGCCAGGGGATATGAAACAAGGGTTGGAAAGTACATGAAGAGGCAGAACAAAAGTTGGAAAATTCACAAAAAAGATTGAGATCGAAACCATAGCTAGAGGAATTTTCAAAAGCCAAGACTTGTCCCAATCGCTTCTTGGGAGTTCACTCAAGCTACTTGGATCAAAACCAAGCATCTTCAGACTCCATAACACGCTGTAAGTGTCACGATAACCACTCCTGTTCTTGAAATCGTAACTCATTATCCTGGCATCATTTGAACAAACTAACTGCATATTTGGAATCCTCACAACAATTCCAAGCTATTTGCATCATTTAATTTCGTTTATATAATCTGTAATGTAAAACACCATAGCTAGGGTTCTTGGAGATGTTTTGGGCGTTTTTATTTCAGGAACAATTGACCATCAAGAAGGGTATGGTTGTGACCGGGAGGGTGAGACGAACACAACCATGCCCTTGGAATTCATTTTTGTGGCCTGAGAAGAATATTTGAGATGGACGACTTTGTAGCTACGGACTTCTGTCTGTTGGTATAGGTCTGTGCATTTTTAGCCACGGACATGAGGTTGAAGATGATGTGTGGCACCCCATCATTGAGCCATTCAAACCACGCGCGCATTTTTTTTAATTTCTGGCAATAGTTGTTGTTTTTATATAATATATATTATTTCCATTATATCAACAAATAGACCAACATGGCATGGTGGCAAGCAAGCGAAGCAATTTCCTTCAAGACCTAGGTTCGAATCCCAGGTCCCCGAATTTCTTATTAATTTTGTCTTTCAGGTGTTCTAATGCACGTGTTGGCCTACAGCTCACCATGCACCTTCATACATCCAATTGCCAGATGGCCAAAGGCCAAATCTGAGAGTCCAAAGCTGAAGGTCCACCATAGGCATTGGTCAATGCATGCGCACTAGATCTGCAAAGTCAAAACAAGGCCAGCTCTAATGGGCCTTCCAATTGCTACCAACACCACAAAATTCAGGCCCATACTCCCCTCTTCCTATTTATTTTGTTTATTTATTTTAATTACTTTATTATTTTTTATTTAACTTCTAACCAATCACAAATTTCTTTTTATAAAATAAAATCATCAAAAAAAAAATTTATTCAATCAAATTCTAACTTTTATTTTATTATTAATAAATACTAATTAATTAACCTATTTTGTAAATTAATAATTAATTAGATTTAATTAGGCATTAACCATTAATTTAATTAATTTCATTTTTCTTTCTTAAAATAACAAAATCAAAAAAATTTGTCATACTTTATTTTTTTATTTCATTAATTTATTAATTTAATAATTAATTTAGGTTTAATTTCTTTCCCTTAAATAAAAACGACAAAAAAACCAAAAAAGACACGTTTTCTTCAAAAGGGTCAAAACCCTAAAATTCGCATTCGATCTAATTTCTCGCGCGTTATTTATTTTTTATCCAATAATGTATCTGTTTCCGGATTGTAATAGTTAATAGGACTTTTAATTATTATCTATTGCTTTATTTTATTTTTTAAAGGGTTTGTCTTTGGCGATGTAAATACCCGACGCCTTGTAATTTAAATTCCGCATTTTAATTCCGCAAATTATAACTGTTAGATGTTTGATAATAGGGTTCGCATGACAAGACTGAATGTTAATCTTAAAATCAATTTAGATCACCCTTAACATGTACAAAGATAAAAATAACTGAAAACGACACACTCGCACATGTGCACTCTTAGGGTACACCCCATTTGGTTGCCTTCGTACACGGTCATTGAGTATAGGTTGTTTTAGAGGTCGCCCTCTTGTCTAAAAGATCATAGTCGCCTCGAAACGGTTGCCTCAGATATTGTTGCCTCAAAACAAATGATCTAAGACATTAGGGTTACCGCTAAGACACCCTAACATTGCTTTGGTGACCGTAAGTCCCTAATTCGAATTGACCCTCAAACTCCAACGACGGTGCTACCTACTCATCAATAGTAGGATAGAATTGTCTAAAGGAAATTAGCATAGAATGATTCCTTTTTCAAGTAGGTAGATGGTTCTTAGATACTTGCTCTTTCAAAAAATAAAAACTTTTCACACTTACACTTTTTCGAACAAAGTTTTCCAAAAATACTTCATACGCTCTTGAGGACAGAAGCAAGAGCTAAATCGAAGTTTTCAAACAAAAACTTTTTCAAACCCACAAGCACAAAGAAAGAAATTTTGAAAACATTTGAGCAAGTACCTAAGAGCTCGTGGATAACCACGGATAGAAAGGGTGCTAATACCTTCCCTTTCTATAATCTACCCCCCGAACCCGAGAAATATCTCAAAAAAGGAATTTTTTCTGTGCTTTTTTCCTTTCCTTGTTGGATAAAAAACTAAAGTCGGTGGAGACTCTTGCTTACCGCGACATTTTGCGAACAAAAAACACAAAACGCAAACCAACATTCCAAAAAACAGTCAGTTCTTCCCACCGTATCATAGAACTGGCGACTCTGCTGGGGAGGATCTATAAGTGGGGTGTACCTTAGGAATAGTTCATAATGTTTTCAATTGCTTGACTTGTATGCTTTATCTTTATGGGCTTGAATCGGAGTTACTATAGATCCTAACCCAGATCTGGGGGATACCTTTTAGGTAAGTAGCAATAAACTGTGAGGGAACTGTACGGTGTAGACCAATACGGTTGAAGCAGTAGCTACGTTGGTGTGGCACTTTAGTTTGTACCGATATACCTTGTAGCGCAACAAGGAGAATATGGGTCTGCTAAGGGGTCATTAAGCACCAACTGACCTTAGAACCTTTAAATTGACCAACTTGGCCATAGAACAGTAGCAGTATGCTACACTCATTGAGACTAAACTCTCGCGATGATTCCGGCCGCAAGAAAAGGTTGCAAAACTGGAATTATGACCGATCGAGGGTAGTCAGTGATATTGAGATCCTCTAGAACCCGGTTACTATTTCTAGGACAGGTTTGAACCAACTGAACTGAAAGAGGGTAGTACTTAGACTCCTTGCCAGCCTGAAATCTAAGGGTTGTCTGTGTGACTTGTATGCCCTTACCATGTTTGCTATTTGTGGATACTTGTGGTGTGTTTTCTATCATGACATCATGACATTGCATGCATCTTGCATTGGACTAACCTATTTCAAAGACAGGAGGGATTCATCTTTGTTCTGTTTTGTAGGTCATGGCACCCATGCGTAGAAACACTATCCGGATCAACTTTGTCCAGATTCCCACTCAGCTTAAGGAATTGGTTGTAAAGGTTTCAGATACTACCACCTTCATCAGAAGACATGGGCACCTTCTTGGTTTGGTCACCTCCAAGATGGATGAACAGATGATGAGTGTCTTAGTCCAATTCTTTGATCCACTGTACCATTGCTTTACCTTTCCGGACTACCAGTTGGTCCCCACTCTGGAGGAGTTCTCTGATCTGCTTGGTATCTCTATTCTGGAGCAGACCCCATTCACAGGTTGGGAGAAAATCCTTAGGCCGGAAGAAATTGCTTCAGCCCTCCATCTGACAAAGGTTGAGGTAATGTCTAATTGGGAGACTCTTAGTGGAGCAAAGAGCTTCTTGACTAAATTCTTGGTTGGTAAAGCTAATCAGTTATGGGACATTCTAGACTTCCAGGTATTTGAATACATTCTGGCTCTACTCATATATGGTTTGGTGTTGTTTCCTAACTCGGATTCCTTCGTCGACGTGAATGCGATGAAGATCTTCATATCCGGTAATCCTGTGCCCACTCTCGTGGGTGACATTTTGCACTCTTTTTATGCTCGTACTGCTCAGAAACGGGGAACCCTTTTATGTTGTGCGCCATTGCTGGCGAGGTGGTTTATTTCTCACCTCCCCAAATCAGTTTTGAAGAACAAGGAAGGCATGGGCTGGGCCTACAGGGTTATGTCTCTTTCTCATAATGACATCATCTGGACTATCAGGGGCATGGAAGATGTGGCTATTATTGATCGATACGGGGAATACCCCAATGTTCCACTGATAGGAACCAATGGAGGAATCACTTATAATCTGTGTTTGGCCTTACGCCAGTTTGGGAGAGCTAGGAGGGAAGGACCTCATGAGTTGCTAATGCCAAGTATTGTCTTTGATTTCCAAGGGGATAGTGACGAGCAACGCCGCAGATTCATAAGAGCTTGGGATAGGGTACACAGGTCTGATCCATACGGGCTGGGTGCAAAGACTTCTCTTCCGATGGAGCTATATCTCCGATGGGTTCGAATTCGTGCCCAAAAGCTGGGAATGCCGTACGAAGTCGTTTTGCCTATAATTGTTGAAGTTGCTGATGAAGAAGGGGTTCCTCCTACCATATTACACCCTTACATGCCTAATGACATTGGGGCATTGAAGAGGTCCTGGATGCAGCTGAGAGAAGAGCGGGATACTTACAGAGAAAAGTATCACGAGCAAGAGCAGAAGATTTAGAAGTTGACAAGGCAGCTGGAGAACGAGCGGATCCTCAATGACTATGTTAGCACCAAAGGCAAACGACCATGGGAGCGCTGATTATCTTTTGATTATTTCTAGTTTTGATTTACTTTTCAGTATTTCCCCTTTTTGTAACGCCTTAAAGGCATTTGTTGAATATTTGAATTCAAAGTTTATCTAATAAAAGTGTGTTTCATTGTGGTTTACGAATTTGAATCCTTAAAGTCTTTGAAATCATATCATGCGCATATCATTCCCATGCACCTCATAACAGGTACCCTTACAGGTTTTTCTCATCTTCTTCGTTGTTTATTTCAGCATCATGTCTTCTAAACCATCAACTGAATAATCAATCAAGGCTCTGCAAGCTCAAAACGCTAAATTTCAGGAATTATTCATGAGTTTGGCTAACTTTGCTGTTTATTTCAGCATCATGTCTTCTGAACCATCAACTGAACAAGCAATTAAGGCTCTGCAAGCTCAAAACGCTCAATTTTAGGAATTGTTCATGAGTTTGGCTAAGGGTCAGCAAGATCTGAAGACACTTATCTTGAAAGAGAAGAAGAAGAAGAAGAAAAAGACGGTCCTATTTAACATGGGTCGCAGATTCGGAAATGATTTGCGAGAAGAGGTTGATTTGACCCACTCATCTGGAGGGGGAGATAATCAGGAAGAAAGGAGGGCTCCTAGCCCTGAGGTCTCCGACAACGAGACTGACTTTGACGAAGACCAGTATCCTCTGGCTGAGGATAGGTATAAACAATTGGAAGACCGGTTGAGCGCGATGGAAGTTCAGAAAGTGCCTGGCCTGGACTTTGGTGATTTGGGTCTGTCATCTTGGGTGGTGATTCCCCACAAGTTCAAAGCACCAGCCTTTGCTAAATACGACGGGGTTTCTTGCCCAAAACTGCACCTTCGTTCGTATGTTAGGAAGATTCAGCCATACACCACTGACAAGAACCTCTGGATCCACTTCTTTCAAGACAGTCTCTCAAGGACTCAGCTTTAATGGTTTTACCAGCTGGAAGGAGCTAATATCCGTAGTTGGGAAGATTTGGCAGTTTCTTTCTACAGGCAGTACCAATATAATGCCGACCTCGCTCCCACACGTACCCAACTCCAGGGCATGTCTATAGGTGCGGACGAAGGTTTCAAAGATTATGCTCAGAAGTGGAGGGACCTTGCTGGAAGGGTTCAACCACCCTTGGCTGATAGGGAGCTAGTGGATATGTTTCTAGGGACCTTGTCTGGTCCGTATTTCAACCATCTGATTGGAAATTCTTCGTCCGAGTTTACAGAGCTGACATGACCAGGGAAAGAATTGAGGCCGGTATTAAATCTGGAAAGATACAGAGAGGTGCTTCATCAGGCACCGAGAAGAAGCCTTTTAAGAAGGAGTCCAGTGTTGTTTATAGTTCAAAAATCCAGAATAGACCTGAACGCCGCCAAGCTGTTAATGCGGTGGTTATATCAAGACATGCTGGTGCTCCTCAGCGCAACAATCAGCCAAGGGCCGAGAGACCACGAAGACAATTCACTCCGCTCAACATGACTTTATCCCAAATTCTGCCGCAGTTATTGAAGACCAACCTGGTGACTCCGAGGGAGGCCCCAAAGAGTCCCAACACAACATCACCAATGTACGATGCAAATGCTCGCTGTGCTTTTCACTTTGATAGCCTGGGGCATGATACGGATAACTACTGGGTCCTGAAGAACAAGGTACAGGACTTGATTGACGCTAAGGAGATTGAGTTCAAGGCACCTGAAAGACCTAATGTTGTGACTGCTCCTATGCCCAAGCATGGAGTGAATGCTATAGATGAAGACTCGTTTGTGGTTTCTGTGAGAGACATTGTTACTCCCTTGATGACTGTGAAGAAGAACCTTTTGTTAGCCGGTTTATTTCCGGGTTGTGATGAAGGTTGTCGTATGTGTGCCTTACTACCTATCGGTTGCCATCTTTTGAAGTCAGGTATCCAACGCCTGATGGATAATAAAGAAATTTTGTTTGAGAAGACTTTTGTTCCTTTGGTTCCTTCTGAAGAAGTTGATATAATTACCATTTTCGACAATTCTTCCAAGGCTTCCTCGAGAAAGCCTGTTAGAATTACATCTGTTCCAAGAATCACACCATTGATCATCACTGTTCCAGGGCCTATCCCCTATACATCCAATAAAGCTGTCCCTTGGCACTACGGGGCTGACGTGTATTATCATGGGGTTAAACAAGATTTGGATACTGATACTGACATCAGCAATATCGTTGGATCTAGTAAAGTCACCCGCAGCGGAAGAATTTTCTCCCCCGAGATCTTTGCACCATTTGTTCCGAAGCCTGTCGTTATTACACCTGCCAGTGTACCTGCTACTGTCCCTGCTCATGTTCCAATTCTTACCCCTGTTGCCGAGTCGTCTGACGCTCGGGGCAAAGGGACCACTGGTGAGCCTTCCTAAACAGAGGCACCGAAGAAGATTACTATTGAAGCTTCTAGACAAGAGATGGAAGAGATTTTAAAGATCATCAAAAAGAGCGACTACAATGTAGTTGAGCAGCTGGGGCAAACCCCATCCAAAATTTCTATGTTGTCACTGTTGCTATGCTCAGAATCCCATGCCAAGGCTCTGATTGCTTTCCTGAATACTACACATGTACCGCAAGAAACATCAGCTGATCAGTTTAAAGATTGTGTGGCTAGTCTGACAGCAGATAATGGGTTGGGCTTCTCTGACGCCGACTTGACTGTTAAGGGGAAAAATCACAACGATGCCATGCATGTCTCCATTGAATGCAGGGGCACTACTCTTGCTCACGTATTGGTAGATACTGGATCTTCATCGAATGTGTTACCTAAGAAAGCTCTAGACTGATTAGACTATGAAGGGTTGGAGCTGAAACCAAGCAACATTGTAGTCAGGGCCTTTGATGGGTCTAAGAGGATGGTGCATGGAGAAGTGGATATTCCGATTAAGGTTGGTTCTCAAGTTTTCGCATCTACATTCTATGTGATGGACATTCGGCCATCTTATTCTTGTTTGCTGGGTCACCCGTGGATCCACAAAGTTGGGGCAGTAACCTCAACGCTCCACCAAAAGCTAAAGTACCCAGTGAAAGGGAAAATTGTGACAGTACAAGGAGAGGAGGAGTACATGGTGAGCCACCTCAACTCTTTCTGATATGTAGAGATGGACGGGGAGTTCATTTAAACCCCATTTCAGCATTTTGAAGAGGTTCCCCAGACGCTGGCGTCAACTGAGACTGTTATTGAAGACCCTCCAATGAATATGGCTTCCTTCAAGGATGCCCGGGCTGTTGTTGAGAAAGGTGGGTGTGCAAATTGGGGCCAACTCCCTGATTTTGCACATAAGACTAACAAGTTTGGTTTGGGTTTCACTGTAGAAGCTCAAAGGGCTGTTCGGAGTGCACGGATTGGAAGACCTCCCTTGTTCATCAGCAATTCAGGGGTAAATTCCGTTGAAGATGATGTTGAAGAATCTGAGTTCGACAGTTGGATCTACCCAACTACTGATGATGGACTGAGCAATTGGACAGCAAAGGACTTCATCCCAATTTCTTTTGTTACCCAGTAATGAGACTTTTATTTTGAATTTGTAACAGACAATTTTTAAACTTTATGTCCCAGTGTCTTACCCGGGGCACCGTGGTTTTGTTTGTGAGGGCTTTATGTGTGTCATCTAAATATATCATTAATAAAAGCATTGGACATTTTCTTGCATTTCAAATTTTACGCTCCTTGTTTTTCTTTTATTATATTACAAAACAACTATTTTACACACACTCACATATACAGGTCTACATCCACTCTGGATCCCACTGATAACGACTCTGCTACTGCCGGTTATGACTTAGAAAGTCCGATCAACTTAGCCGAAGACGAATGTGAAGATGATTGCGAATTGCCTGGTGAACTTTCTAGACTGTTACTTCAGGAAGAGAGGGTTATACAGCCGCATGAAGAGCCAGTGGAAACAATAAATCTGGGTACAGAGGTAGACAAGAAAGAGGTCAAGATCGGTGCAAATCTGGAAGCTAGTGTTAAGCAACGGTTGATTCAGATGCTGTGTGACTACGTTAAGATCTTCTCCTGGTCTTATAAAGATATGCCTGGGTTGGATATCGATATTGTGGTTCACCGATTGCCTACCAAGGAAGACTGCCCTCCAGTGAAACAGAAAGTCTGCCGAATGCGCCCGGATATGTTTGAGAAAATCAAGGCCGAAGTTATGAAACAGTTTGATGCCAGTTTTCTAGCAGTTACTTCTTACCCACAGTGGGTTGCCAACGTGGTTCCTGTGCCGAAGAAGGATGGTAAAGTTCGAATGTGTGTTGACTATAGGGATCTGAATAGGGCGATCCCCAAGGATGATTTCCCTCTGCCTCATATTGACGTTCTGGTTGACAACACCGCATAGCATAAGGTCTTATCCTTTATAGATGGTTTCTCCAGATATAATCAGATTAAGATGGCTCCCGAAGACATGGAGAAGACAACCTTTGTTACTCAATGGGGTACCTTTTGCTACAAGGTCATGCCCTTCGGATTGAAGAATGCTGGGGCAACGTATCAGCGCGCCATGGTCGCTTTGTTCCATGACATGATCCATCATGAGATTGAGGTATATTTTGACGACATGATTGCTAGGTCACCGACTGAGGAAGAACACCTTGACCATCTTCAGAAATTATTTGACAGATTGAAGTTGTACAAGTTGAGGTTAAACCCGAACAAGTGCACCTTCGGGGTGAGATCTGGTAAACTGCTAGGTTTCGTCGTAAGCGATAAAGGTATTCAAGTGGATCCTGCAAAGGTGAAGGCTATACATGAAATGCCAGTTCCCCGAACAAAAAAAGAAGTTAGAGGCTTACTGGGACGTCTAGACTATATTGCCCGATTCATCTCGCACCTGACTGCTACTTGTGAGCCAATCTTCAAGTTACTGAAGAAAGATCAAGTGGTAAGATGGAACGATGAATGTCAGGCCACTTTCGAAAGGATCAAGGAGTATCTCTAAGAGCCACCCATTCTAATGCCTCCATTTGAAGGGAGACCTTTGATCTTATACTTGACAGTACTCGATAATTCAATGGGGTGCATGTTGGGGCAACATGACGGGTCTGGCCGAAAAGAGCATGCTATTTATTACCTTAGAAAAAAGTTTACCGACTACGAGACTCGATACTCGTTGCTCAAGAAAAATTGATGCACTTTGGCATGGGCTGCTCGCTGGCTGAGACAGTATATGCTGACTCACACTACTCTATTGATATCAAAAATGGATCCAATCAAGTATATCTTCGAGAAGCCTGCATTGTCCGGAAGAATAGCAAGATGGCAGATGATCTTGACTGAGTATGACATCCAGTACACAACCCAGAAGGCAATCAAGGGAAGTGTATTGGAAGACCATTTGGCACATCAAGCATTGGATGATTACCAGTCTATGAACTTTGAATTCCCAGATGAGAATATCATGTTAGTAACCGACTGTGAAGAACCTGGACCGGATGAAGGACCTGAGGAGGGATCCCGATGGTCTATGTACTTTGATGGAGCTTTAAACGCTTTGGGTAATGGCATTGGCGCCGTGTTCATATCTCCTAAAGGCTCTCATACTCCGTTCACCGCCCGACTATGTTTCAACTGCTTCAAAAACATGGCGGAGTATGAAGCGTGCATCATGGGTCTTCGAGCAGCTATTGACCTAAGGATTAAGTTTCTAAGTTTTTTCGGTGATTCCGCTCTTGTGATTAGTCAAATCAAAGGCGAGTCGGATACGAAACACCCAAATATTATTCCTTACAAGGAATATGTATTGACGTTGCTTCCCCATTTCGAGGAGATAACCTTTGAGCACTTTCCTAATGAGGAGAATCAGTTGGCGGACGCGCTAGCTACAATGTCTTCTATGTTTAAAGTCAATTGGAACAACGAAGCTCCCTGGATCATCATTGAAAGATTGGACGAACCTGCACATTGCTATGATATTGAGACTGAAGAGGTAGCAGATAAACCCTGGTTTCATGAGGTGAAGAGGTATCTTGAGGCTCAGGAGTACCCTGAGGGTGCATCTGTTAATGACAAGAAATTTCTAAGAAGGTTCGCGGCAAAATTCTTTGTCAGCAATGGTATCCTTTACAAGCGCAACCATGATTCAACCTTACTGCGATGTGTGGATAAGAATGAAGCAGAAAGGATCATGGCAGATTTACATGAAGGTACTTTCGGAACTCATTCCAGTGGACACACTATGGCAAAGAAAATCCTTCGGGCGGGATACTATTGGTCCACAATGGAAACCGATTGTTATCAGCACTCTCGGACCTGCCACAAGTGCCAAGTCTATGCTGATAAGGTGCATATACCTCCAATACCTCTGAATGTTTTGACAGCTCTGTTGCCCTTTGCAATGTGGGGCATTGATATGATCGGCGAGATCAGACCTACTGTGTCCAACGGGCATCGTTTCATCCCGGTAGCAATTGATTACTTTACGAAGTGGGTTGAAGCAGCTTCCTTTGCTACTGTAACCAAGAACGTCATGGCACGGTTCATTCGGCGTAACCTGATCTGTCGATACGGTGTACCAGAGAGGATCATTACGGACAATGGTACCAATCTCAACAACAAGATGATCACTGAGCTCAACAATCAGTTCAAGATACAGCATCACAACTCTTCTCCTTACTGGACGAAGATTAATGGGGCTGTAGAGGCGGCTAATAAGAACATTAAGAAGATTGTGCAGAACATGACGGTGACATACAAAGATTGGCACGATATGTTACCGTTTGCTCTTCATGGGTACCGTACCTCAGCACGGACATCGATAGGGGCAACACCTTATTCCTTGGTATATGGCATGGAGGCCGTCTTGCCCATTGAAGTTCAGATACCCTCTCTTCGGATCATGAAGGATGCAGGTTTGAGCGAAGATGACTGGATTCAGACCCGACTTGATCAGCTGAATTTAATTGACGAAAAGAGACTTACTGCTATTTGTCATGGTCAAACGTACCAAAAACGGATGATCAAGGCATTTAACAAGAAATTCAGACGACAAGAGTATCATGTTGGGGACCTGGTCATCAAGCGCATCATATTACCTCAAGGTGATCCCAGGGGCAAATGGACCCCTACTTACGAAGGGCCATTTGTGGTTAAGAACATTTTCTCAGGAGGAGCTATGATTCTAACCACCATGGATGGTGACGACCTTCCTCACCCCGTCAATGCAGACATAGTGAAAATATACTACGCATAATCAAAGACCCGCTAGGTTGACTGGACTAGGCAAAAATAAGGGCTTCCCGGCGAACCAAAAGGGTTCGAGCAAAAATAAGGGATGAAAATGAAATATTTGTACACCTGGCAAGTCAAAAACCTGAAAAGGCGGCTTGGGAAAAAAAGGGTATCCCGGTGGACTGAAAACCCGAAAGGGCGGTCCAGGAAAAAGTTAGGGATCAAAAGCGTAACACTATGTCTCATTGGATCATCTTGCATCCAGACTTCGGTATCGACTATCAAGCTCGGACGGCACTAATCAATCTGATCTACCTTCAACCAAGTAGCAAAGTGATGAGATGCTCGAGGATATAAAGGCAATAGCAGAGTTGGAACCTAGTGGGATTATTCACATAGCTGTTTTGTTTAGTTTTTCACGAACTGTGTAAATTCTATTATTCGGCGGTGTTCCCTTACTAGGACGTCATCCTCTTGTACAAAAACGCCTATTTACAGGCCAAACTTCAAAATCAATACAATTCATTTTCAGAGAAATTTCAAACTGTTTTTTTCCTTTTTCTGTTTTGTTTTGCAAAGAACGTCCAATGTTCATTTTTGATATATGCATTTGACATTAATTGCTGCTCATAAATATTTACATGCAAAACAAAAGACGATTACTTGTAATATCAGAAACAGGGGCAAATAAGCTTGTCCAAGCTTTATAGTTGCTCTATCCATCGGGTACAAAGGTAGATTCAGCTGAAGAATATGGCTAAGGTACTTTCACTCCCCACAGAGTAAGAAAGAGACAGTAATGATAGCTTTCCCCAACTGAGACTTGCAACTGTGAATGAATCGGTAATATTCTCCCCAAGCAGATTTTATCTACCGTCAGCACTGAAAGGTCTTAATATTCCCCAACGGAGTATAAGAATATTCCCCGGCAGAATACAAAATGTCCCCAATGGAGTCTGAAATTTTTCCCAACGCAGTCTGAAAAAGCTTCCCCAGTAGAGCTTGGAGAATCATCCCCAGTAAACTTTGGAAGATTGTCCCCAGCAAAGCTAAAAGGATTATCCTCATTAGAGTCTAAAAGGTTATTCCCAGCGAAGTCGCAACTGAAAGATCATCCCCAGCAGAGTTCATTCCTTTCACAAACAGGAATTCAATCCCCAAAAGGATTTAGTATCACCAGCAACGGTAATTCATCCCCAGCTAAATTTATCGGTGGAATCCTCAGCAAAGCATCTCTTCCCCATAGAGTAATCTCCTCATCATTTTATTCCCCAATGGAGTTATCCTCTCTTGCAGGTTTATTCTCGCAATCATCTTCGTCCGCTATCCCCAGTGGAAATGAAGAATTCAACTCTTTTCTCCAACAGCTATCCGGGATTTATTTTCCCCCAGCTAAAAGCATTACACTTCCATACATCATGACACATGCATATACGCATCATATGACACAATCTCATTTATTTTGAGAACATCATTGCTTGATATATATCATGCATTGCATACGACTGACCTTTACCTTTCAGGAAAGATGCGGTTAAATTCTCAGCAATAAAGTTTTCCCCAAGTCGAATAACTGACCGGTTCTTAAATCTCAACTGAATTAGTCTCGGTTGAATTACAGATAAGGTTCTAAATCTCGACAATTTTCCTCCGTCGAAGTGTGGACAAGTTCTTAAATCTCAACAGAATTATCCTCGGTTGAATTACAGACAAGTCCTAGATCTCGATGAAGATGTTTCCCTCAGTCGAAGTACTGACCGGTTCTTAAATCCCAACTGAATTAGTCTCGGTTGAATTACAGATAAGGTTCTAAATCTCGATAATTTTCCTCTGTCGAAGTGTGGACAAGTTCTTAAATCTCAACAGAATTATCCTCCGTTGAATTACAGACAAGTCCTAGATCTCGATGAAGATGTTTCCCTCAGTCGAAGTACTGACCGGTTCTTAAATCTCAACTGAATTAGTCTCGGTTGAATTACAGATAAGGTTCTAAATCTCGATAATTTTCCTCCGTCAAAGTGTGGACAAGTTCTTAAATCTCAACAGAATTATCCTCTGTTGAATTACAGATAAGTCATAGATCTCGATGAAGATGTTTCCCTCAGTCGAAGTACTGACCGGTTCTTAAATCTCAACTGAATTAGTCTCGGTTGAATTACAGATAAGGTTCTAAATCTCGACAATTTTCCTCCGTCGAAGTGTGGACAAGTTCTTAAATCTCAACAGAATTATCCTCCGTTGAAGTACAGACAAGTCCTAGATCTCGATGAAGATGTTTCCCTCAGTCGAAGTACTGATTGGTTCTTAAATCTCAACTAAATTAGTCTCGGTTTAATTACAGATAAGGTTCTAAATCTCGACAATTTTCCTCCGTCGAAGTGTGGACAAGTTCTTAAATCTCAACAGAATTATCCTCCGTTGAATTATAGACAAGTCCTAGATCTCGATGAAGATGTTTCCCTCAGTCGAAGTACTGATCGATTCTTAAATCTCAACTGAATTAGTCTCGGTTGAATTACAGATAAGGTTCTAAATCTCGACAATTTTCCTCCATCGAAGTGTGGACAAGTTCTTAAATCTCAACAAAATTATCCTCCGTTGAAGTACAGACAGTCCTAGATCTCGATGAAGATGTTTCCCTCAGTCGAAGTACTGACCGGTTCTTAAATCTTAACTGAATTATTCTCGGTTGAATTACAGATAAGGTTCTAAATCTCGACAGATTCCCCCCAGTTGAATTACGGACAAGTTCTTAAAACTCAACAGAGATGCTCTCTCAGTTGAAGCACAGGCAAGTTCCTAAATCTCAACAAAGATCGGACTTCCCCAAGCAGAATCTTCCACAACAACAGGTATGCAAGTTCTCGCTAAGGAATCTATTATGCGATCGACACTCCTGCAGATGGCATCTTTAAGCCCATCCTCCCGCCAAAAATCTCCAAATAGCATCTGTAATCCCATTCCCGACATCACAAGGCTGATACCACTTCATGCGAGTGCAAATTTCTGGGCACTCTAGTGTTCAATCATCTTCCACCTTCGGATCACGAAAGGCACGAAAGCCAATCTACATCCTCAGGTTTAAGAAGATTTAACATGGGCAGCTGTTGTATCCCAAAATTTGCCCTCTCATATTTCTCAAAACTTTGCAAGAAAAATCTCCAAATTGCTCAAAGAGTCCAAAAATCGACTGTGCTAGGGGAAAAGTCAACTGTGACCTATAAACAGTCAAACTTCAAAAAAATTTGTCAACATTATAATTTTGAAGGATATTTCATCATTTGATCAAGGTTTGATCATGATTCGTCAAGGATTGCTCAAAATTCATCAAGACTCAAAAGTTGCTAAATTAGGGTTTTGCAGGAAAAGTCAACTCAACTTTAACCAAGTATAACTTTCTCATACTTTATCAGAAATGACCCATCCAAAGCTCATTTTGAAGAGGATGAAATTTCTTACAATCCATATTCATACCCCAAGATCAAATAATGCACTCACAAGAAGTTATAAATTTGGACATTATAGGTCATTTTTGAAAGTCAACAAAAACACCTTTTTTGCCAAAGCTTATAACTTAAGAATGGAATAATAAAATGCGATGAGACCAAAAGGGTTGGTTATAGGACATCTCAAACTTTCTAAAAAGTCCAAGAACACTCCCAAAAGTTCAAAATTGAAGAAGTTATGCATTGTTGAAGTTAGACTTTTTTGCAAAATTGCCAAAAGTCAACTATCCCCAAAACTTCAAATTTTGTCAAATGGGCCCATTCTTTTCCACTTGATTTGAGCTTGCATCATTGTCCACGTGCCCTAGATTCATCCATGTGTCCATATATCATTTTTACTATTTAATTTGATTTTTATTTGAATTTATTCATTTTAAATCAAATTAAATCATATAAAATCAAAAAATTGATAACCAAAGATTTTTTATTGATTGTAGGCTTCAATGGACAGCTAGCATATCTCCAAACTCGTACCAAAGCAAATCATGTGCAAAAAGATTGAATCAAATCAAATTTGGCAAGTTTGTAAATGGGAATCAAATCATATTCATGTGCATTGATTTGGAGGGATTCAGTCCATGATTTCTACCCTAATGCAAAGCATGTTACATAAGAAAGCCAGAGGATACGAAACAAGGGTTGGAAAGTACAGGCAGAGGCAGAACAAAAGTTAGAAAATTCACAAAAAAGCTTGAGATCGAAACCATAGCTAGAGGCATTTTCAGAAGCCAATACTTGTCCCAATCGCTTCCTGGGACTTCACTCAAGCTACCTGGATCAAAATCAAGCATCTTCCGACTCCATAACGCGCTGTAAGTGTCACGATAACCACTCTTGTTCTTGAAATCGTAACTCATTATTCTGGCATCATTTGAACAAACTAACTGCATATTTGTAATCCTCACAACAATTCCAAGCTATTTGCATCATTTAAATTCGTTTATATAACCTGTAATGCAAAACACCATAGCTAAGGTTCTTGGAGCTTTTTTGGGCATTTTTATTTCAGGAACAATTGACCATCAAGAAGGGTATGGTTGTGATCGGGAGGGCGAGCCGAACACAACCATGCCCTTGGAATTCATTTTTGTGGCCTGAGAAGAATTTTTTAGATGGACGACTTTGTAGCTACGGACTTCTGTCCGTTGGTATAGGTCTGTGCATTTTTAGCCACGGATATGAGGTTGAAGATGATGCGTGGCGCCGCATCATTGGGCCATTCAAACCACGCGCGCATTTTTTTTAATTTCTGGCAATAGTTTTTGTTTTTATATAATATATATTATTTCCATTATATCAACAAACAGACCAACATGGCGTGGTGGCAAGCAAGCGAAGCAATTTCCTTCAGGACCTGGGTTCGAATCCCAGGTCCCCGAATTTCTTATTAATTTTGTCTTTCAGGTGTTCCAATGCGCGTGTTGGCCTGCAGCTCACCATGCACCTTCATACATCCAATTGCCAGATGGCCAAAGGCCAAATCTAAGAGTCCAAAGCTGAAGGTCCACCATAGGCATTAGTCAATGCATGCACTCTAGATCTGCAAAGTCAAAACAAGGCCAGCTCTAATGGGCCTTCCAATTGCTACCAACACCACAGAATTTAGGCCCATACTCCCCTCTTCCTATTTATTTTGTTTATTTATTTTAATTACTTTATTATTTTTTATTTAACTTCTAACCAATCACAAATTTCTTTTTATAAAATAAAATCATCAAAAAAAAATTTTATTCAATCAAATTCTAACTTTTATTTTATTATTAATAAATACTAATTAATTAACCTATTTTGTAAATTAATAATTAATTAGATTTAATTAGGTATTAACCATTAATTTAATTAATTTCATTTTTCTTTCTTAAAATAACAAAATCAAAAAAATTTGTCATAATTTATTTTTTATTTAATTAATTTATTAATTTAATAATTAATTTAGGTTTAATTTCTTTCCCTTAAATAAAAACAACAAAAAAACCAAAAAAGACACGTTTTCTTCAAAAGGGTCAAAACCCTAAAATTCGCATTCGATCTAATTTCTCGCGCGTTATTTATTTTTTATCCAATAATGTATCTGTTTCTGAATTGTAATAATTAATAGGACTTTTAATTATTATTTATTGCTTTATTTTATTTTTTAAAGGGTTTGTCTTTGGCGATGTAAATACCCGACGCCTTGTAATTTAAATTCCGCATTTTAATTCCGCAAATTATAACTGTTAGATGTTTGATAATAGGGTTCGCATGACAAGACTGAATGTTAATCTTAAAATCAATTTAGATCACCCTTAACATGTACAAAGATAAAAATAATTGAAAACGACACACTCGCACATGCGCACTCTTAGGGTACACCCCATTTGGTTGCCTTCGTACACGGTCATTGAGTATAGGTTGTTTTAGAGGTCGCCCTCTTGTCTAAAAGGTCATAGTCGCCTCGAAACGGTTGCCTCAGATATTGTTGCCTCAAAACAAATGATCCAAGACATTAGGGTTATCGCTAAGACATCCTAACATTGCTTTGGTGACCGTAAGTCCCTAATTCGAATTGACCCTCAAACTCCAACGACGGTGCTACCTACTCATCAATAGTACGATAGCATTGTCTAAAGGATATTAGCATAGAATGATTCCTTTTTCGAGTAGGTAGATGGTTCTTAGATACTTTCTCTTTCAAAAAATAAAAAACTTTTCACACTTACACTTTTTCGAACAAAGTTTTCCAAAAATACTTCATACGCTCTTGAGGACAGAAGCAAGAGCTAAATCGAAGTTTTCAAACAAAGACTTTTTCAAACCCACAAGCACAAAGAAAGCAATTTTTAAAACATTTGAGCAAGTACCTAAGATCCCGTGGATAACCACGGATAGAAAGGGTGCTAATACCTTCCCTTTCTATAATCTACCCCCCGAACCCGAGAAATATCTCGAAAAAGGAATTTTTTTGTGCTTTTTTCCTTTCCTTGTTGGATAAAATAAAAGTCAGTGGCGACTCTTGCTTACCGCGACATTTTGCGAACAAAAAACACAAAACGCAAACCAACATTCCAAAACACAGTCAGTTCTTCCCACCGTATCACATAATTCAAGATCTAGCATCATAATTCTTCCCCTTACCGGCCGAAGATGAATGGCGCTATGGAAGTTGCTAACAAAAATATCAAGAAAATCGTACAGAAGATGACAGTGACGTACAAAGACTGGCATGAGATGTTACCATTTGCTCTTCATGGCTACCGCACCTCAGCACGCACGTCGACAGGGCAACGCCATATTCTCTGTTATATGGTATGGAGGATATCCTGCCTATTAAGGTCCAGATCCCTTCTCTGAGGATCATGAAGGATGCAAGCTTGAACGAAGACGATTAGATCCAGACTTGACTTTATCAACTAAATCTGATTAACGAGAAAAGGCTCATTGTTTTCTCTCATGTTTAAATGTATCAAAACGGATGATCAAGGCTTTCAACAAAAAGGTCAGACGTCAAGTGTATCAAGTGGGTGATCTGGTAATCAAGCGTATCATATTGCCACAAGGTGATCCCAGGGGAAAATGTACTCCCACATACGAAGGGCCATTTGTGATCAAGAGCATATTTTCTGGTGGAGCCATGATTTTGACCACCATGGATGGTGACGATCTTCCTCACCCTATTAATGCGGACATAGTGAAAAGATACTACGCGTAAACAAAGACCTGCTAGGTTGACTGACCTAGGCAACAGTAAGGGCATCCCGGTGAACCAAAAGGGTTCGGGGAAAAGTTAGGGATAAAAAACAAAAAAAAATTGTACACCCGGCAAGTCGAAAACTTGAAAAGGCGGCTTGGTCAAGAAAGGGTATCCCGGTGGACTGAAAACCCGGAAGGGCGGTCCAGGCAAAAATTAGGGATTTGAAGCGTATCACTATGTCCCATTGGATCACCTTGCGATCAGACTTCAGTATCGACTATCAAGCTCAGACGGTACTGATCAATCTAGTCAGCTTCAGACAAGTAGCAAAGCGATGAGACGCTCGAAGACATAGGGGCAATAGAAGAATTGAAACTCAATGGGATCATTACACATAGCTGTTTTCTCTTTGTACACTATTTTGTATAGTTTTCACTTCTTACAGCGGCGTTCTCCTACTAGAACATCGGCCTCTTTGTAAAAAATTCATGTTATAGGCAAACTTCAAAAATCAATACAAACCATTCTCTAAAAGTACAAAACTGTTTGTTTTTTCTTTTTCTGTTTTGTTTTTCAAAAATGTCAAATGACTTATTCTTGACATATGCTTTTGAATATGATTACTGTTCACAAATATTTGCACACAAAACAGAAAGACGGTTACTAATGACCTTAAGAAATAGGGGAAAGTCTTAAAAAAACAATTTACAGTCCCGACAGTTATTCCTTCCAACAGGTACAGGAGGCAGAGACAGTTTGAGATGGAGTCACCATTGCATACGAACCCATGACATATATGTTCCCCAAAAAGCATAAACAACTAGAGTTTTGGTCTCTTCTTCCCCAAACAGGAATAACCTTCTCCAACAAAGTTCCTTCGGAGAGCTGAAATCTGCCTTCCCCAGCCGAGTTTTTATAATCTTAAACAGTTATAAAAATTCCTCTCGGGTAGAGTTTATTTCTCTAACTACGGAAGTTCACTCCCCAACGGATTTTATTTTCTACAGAAGCAGAATCTTCCAACAAGCATCTCTCTCCACAGAGTTATTCTCAAACAGAATCAATTCACATGCAGAGTCAATCCCCAGCAGGTTATCCTCAAACAAAAAGAGGAAATCCCCAGCGAATCATATCCATTCATCATCCCCAGCGGAAATGAAGGATTCAGCTTCCCGATTCTCTCCAACAGTCATCCGAGATTTATTTTCCTAGACTGGGAAACATCTCAATAACATCCCATATTCATACATCATGGCATGTGCATACACATTACATACATCATAATCTCAGTTATTTTGAGAACATTGTCATAATGAATTTCATACATCATGGAATTGCATATGACTAACTCTTTACCTTTTTCAGGGAAAGATCGAATCAACAAACACCGCTACTTATGTGACTTGGTAGTCTTCTCAAAAGCTACGTCTGATGGAGGGCTATTTTCAGCAATTTTCTCAGAAAGATGTCCTCCCAAGATTTTCTCTGGTTTAGTCAGATCTACGCTAAGATCTCTCTGATTTCCATTCCAATTGAAGAAACTGTAAAGCCTAGATTTCGACTAGGTAAAAGTATAAAGCACTACGAAGCCTGGAATACGACCAGATAGCAGTTTACTTTGTCAGTTACTATGAAGCTTGGAACCCGACTGGATAATAGTCAATCAAAAATTTAAGACACTATGAAGCCTGGATTTTGACCAGATAACAGTATAAGGTGCTGTGAAGCCTGGAATATGACCAGATAGTAGTTCACTTCTTCAAAGATACTGTGAAGCCTAGATTTCAACCAGATAACAGTATAAAGCATTGCAAAACCTGGAATCCGACCAGATGGTAGTTTACTCTATCAGTTACTATGAAGCCTGGATTCGACCGGATAGTAGTATACCTCAGATTCAAGTTGAAGCCTGGACCCGACCAGATAACAGCTTAATTTCTTCAACCGAGGCTCGGGGCAGACATATTGGTTGACCTTGTACGAACGAAGGTGCAATCAATATCTATCCTAGAGGCTTCCAAGAAGGAAATGGAGGAAATTCTGAAGATCATCAAGAAGAGCGACTACAACATGGTCGAGCAGCTGGGGCAAACCTCTTCAAATATTTCTATGCTAGCTTTACTGTTGTGCTCCGAAGCCCATGCAAAGGCCTTGGTGAAGTTCCTTAAGACGGCTTATGTGCCACAGGAAACCTCTGTGGACCAATTTGAAGATTGTATGGCTAGTTTGACGGCTGACAATGGTTTGGGTTTTTCTGATGCTGATCTGACACCCAGAGGGAGAAAACACAATGATGCCCTACATGTTTCTGTTGAATGCCAGGGCACTACTTTGGCCCATGTCCTGGTAGATACCGGTTCATCAATGAATGTGCTGCCCAAGAAGGATCTGGATAGATTAGACTGTGAAGGTTTAACCTTGAAGCCCAGCAACATAGTGGTAAGGGCTTTCAATTGTTCGAAGAGAATGGTGCACGGGGAGGTAGACATCCCCATCAAAATTGTTTCTCAGACCTTTGACTCTTCCTTCTACGTGATGGATATCAGACCATCCTATTCTTGCTTATTGGGTCGCCCTTGGATTCATGGGGCGGGAGCCGTCACATCCACTCTACATTAGATGATGAAATACCCGGTAAAAGGAAAGATTGTCATGGTGCACGGTGAGGAAGAATACATGGTCAGTCACCTGAACTCCTTCAGTTACATGGAAATGGATGGCGAATTCATCAAGACTCCGTGTCAGAATTTCAAAGAAATACCTCAGACCATGGCTGCAACTGAAGTTGTCACCAATCTGCCAAGGATCACCAGACCTGCCTTGAAGATGGCTTCTCTCAAGGATGCAAAGGAATTTATTGAAGGAGATGGGTCTACCATCTGGGGTCAGCTCCCTGACATACCATACAAGTCTGACAAGTTTCGCTCAGGTTTCTCTTCAGGGGCTCAAAGGGCTGTTTGTCATGCTCGTGTTGGAGGACCTCCCCTCTGTATCAGCAATCATGGAGTCAACGCCTTAGAAGACAATGATGGTGACAATGACATGGACAACTGGGTCTTCCCTACTTCCAACGGTGGACTCAGTAACTGGACAGAAAGAGACTCTGTACCGATTACTTTTTTTCATAAGTAATTATCTTTTTGTTTTTTGATATGTAATAAACAGTATAAACTATATGGCCTTGTGTCTTACCCGGGGCACAATGGTTTATTTATGAGGGCTATTATAATTCAATTTCATATGGCATTAATAAAGCATTGGATGTTTATGCATACAAATTTTGCGCTCTCTATTTTTTTCTTTTCTGCTTTTTACTTTGTCTATACAACTATGCTCTTACACACACCCACGTATCAAACTGTAGATCCATATCCACTCCGGATCCCATTGATAACAATTCTACTATTGCCGATTATGACTTTGAAAATCCGATCAACCAAGCCGAAGACGAAGGTGAGGAATATTGTGAGGTACCCGAAGAACTTGCTAGACTGTTACAGCAAGAAGAAAGGGCCATACAGCCCCATGAAGAGCTAGTTGAGACAGTGAATTTGGGCACAGAAGAGAATAGAAAAGAGGTCAAGATAGGTGCAAATTTGGAGCTTCATGTCGAACAGTGTTTGATTCAGATGTTGCATGATTATGTTGAGATCTTTTCCTGGTCATATGAAGACATGCCAGGACTAGACACGGATATTGTGGTTCATCGTCTGCCAACTAAAAAAGATTGCCCTCTGGTAAAGCCGAAGGTCCGCCGTATGCGCCATAAAATGTCAGAGAAGATCAAAGTAGAGGTTATGAAACAGTTCAATGTTGGATTCCTGACTGTCACCTCTTATCCCCAATGAGTTGGTAACATAGTCTCGGTGCCTAAAAAGGACAGCAAGGTACGGATGTGTGTGGACTACCGAGAGATGAACAGGGCAAGCCCCAAGGATGACTTTACGCTTCCACACATTGACATTCTGGTTGACAACACCGCACAGCACAAGGTCTTTTCCTTCATGGATGGTGTCTCTGGTTATAATCAGATCAAGATGGAACTTGAAGACATGGAGAAGACAACCTTCGTCACACAATGGGGCACTTTCTGCTACAAAGTGATACTGTTTGGGTTGAAGAACACTGGGGCAACCTATCAGCGAGCCATGGTAGCTTTGTTCCATGACATGATTCACCATGAAATAGAGGTCATGTTGATGACATGATAGCCAGGTCTCAAACTAAGTAAGAGAACCTTGATCATCTACAAAAGCTGTTTGATAGGTTGAAGACGTACAAGCTGAGGTTGAATCTGAATAAGTGCACCTTCGGTGTAAGGTCTGGAAAACTGCTAGGTTTCATTGTCAGTGACAAAGGTATTCAAGTAGACCCTACAAAAGTTAAGGCTATACAAGAGATGTCGGCTCCTCGCACTGTGAAGGAGGTCAGAGGTTTCTTAGGACACCTAAAACACATTGCCAGGTTCATTTCCCATTTAACTGCTACTTGTGATCCAATCTTCAAGCTCTTAAAGAAAGATCAAGTGGTAAAGTGGAATGACGAATGCCATACTGCCTTCGAAAGAATCAAAGAATACCTTCAAGAGCCTCCAATTCGGATGCCTCTGATTGAAGGAAGAACTTTGATAATGTACTTAACAATGTTAGATAATTCAATGGGGTGTGTGCTGGGGAAGCATGACTAGTCCGACCGAAAAGAGCATGCAATATACTACCTTAGCAAAAAGTTTACTGACTGTGAGACAAGATACTCACTGCTCGAGAAAACTTTTTGTGCTTTGGCATGGGCTGCTCACTAGATGAGACAGTATATGTTGACCCACACCACTTTATTGATATATAAGATGGATCTGATCAAGTACATCTTCGAGAAGCCCGCATTCTCCGGAAGAAAAGCAAGATGGAAAATGATATTAACTGAATATGATATCCAATACACAACCCAGAAAGCAATCAAGGGAAGTGTGCTAGCCGTTCATTTGACTCATTAAGCCGTGGATGACTACCAGTCCAGGAATTTTGAGTTCCCTGATGAGAATATTATGTTGGTTACTGACTGTGAAGAACCTAGATCGGATGAAGGACCCAAGGAAGGATACCGATGGACTATGGTTTTAGATGAAGCCTCCAACGCACTCGGCAATAGCATCAGTGTTGTAATCATATCTCCCGAGGACTGTCATACTCCTTTCACATCCAGATTATGCTTCAACTGTACCAACAATATGGTGGAGTATGAAGCATGCATCATGGGTATCAAAGCTGCTATTGACTTGAGAATTAATTTCTTGAGTGTTTTCGGGGATTCAACCTTGGTAATTAGCCAGATCAAAGGTGAGTGGGATACGAAGCCCCCGAATCTTATCCCTTGCAAAGAACATGTGCTGACATTGCTTCCACACTTTGAAGAGGTCACCTTTGAACATTTTCCACAAGAAGAGAATAAATTAGCGGACACGCTAGCTACTATGTCGTCTATGTTCAAGGTCAGGTGGGATAACGAGGCCCCTCGGATCACTATTGAAAGGTTGAATGAACCAGTATACTGCTATGAAATTGACACTGAAGAAGTAGCAGACAAACCTTGGTTCCACGAAGTGAAAAGGTATCTTGAGGCTCAAAAGTATCCCGAGGGGGCATCTGTCAATGATAAAAAGTTCTTGAGGAGTTTCAATGCAAAGTTCTTCCTCAGTAATGGAATCCTCTATAAGCGCAATCATGACTCTACTTTACTCCAGTGTGTAGATAAGAGTGAAGCAGAAAGGATTATGACATATTTACATGAAGGTACCTTCGGCACCTACTCTAGTGGACACACCATGGCTAAAATGATCCTACGGGCAGGATACTACTGATCCACTATGGAAGCAGACTGTTATCAATATTCTCGCACTTATCACAAATGTCAGATCTATGTTGATAAGGTGCATGTACCTCTGGTTCCTTTGAACGTCTTGACGGCTCCATGGCCCTTTGCAATGTGGGGCATTGATATGATCGGAGAGATTAGACCTACCGCTTCTAATGGGTATCGCTTCATCCTAGTAGCCATTGATTACTTCACGAAGTGGGTTGAGGATGTCTCTTTTGCTTTTGTTACCAAGAATGTTGTGGCGTGATTTATCAAGCATAACATGGTTTGTCGATATGGTGTGCCAGAGAGAATCATTATTGACAATGGTACAAATCTCAACAATACAATGATCACCGAACTCTGTAGGCAATTCAAGATCTAGCATCACAATTCTTCCCCTTACCGGCCGAAGATGAATGGTGATATGGAAGCTGTTAAATATCAAGAAAATTGTACAGAAGATGACAGTGATGTACAAAGACTGGCATGAGATGTTACCATTTTCTCTTCATCGCTATTGCACCTCAGCACGCACGTCGACAGGGGCAACGCCATATTCTCTGGTATATGGTATGGAGGTTGTCCTGCCTATTGAGGTCCAGATCCCTTCTCTGAGGATCATGAAGGATGCAGGCTTGAACGAAGACGATTGGATCCAGACTTGACTTGATCAACTAAATCTGATTGACGAGAAAAGGCTCACTGTTTTCTCTCAAGGTCAAATGTATCAAAAATGGATGATCAAGGCTTTCAACAAAAACGTCAGACATCAAGTGTATCAAGTAGGTGATCTGGTAATCAAGCGTATCATACTGCCACAAGGTGATCCCATGGGAAAATGTACTCCCACATACGAAGGGTCATTTGTGATCAAGAGTATATTTTCCAGTGGAGCCATGATTTTGACCACCATGGATAGTGACGACCTTCCTCATCCTGTTAATGCGGACATAGTGAAAAGATACAACGCGTAAACAAAGACCCGCTAGGTTGACTGGCCTAGGCAAAAGTAAGGGCATCCCGGCGAACCAAAAGGGTTCGGGGAAAAGTTAGGGATAAAAAACAAAACAAAATTATACACCCGGCAAGTCGAAAACCTGAAAAGGCGGCTTGGGCAAGAAAGGGTATCCCCGTGGACTGAAAACCCGGAAGGGCGGTCCAGGAAAAAATTAGGGATTTGAAGCATATCACTATGTCCCATTGGATCACCTTGCGATCAGACTTCAGTATCGACTATCAAGCTCAGACGGTACCAATCAATCTAGTCAGCTTCAGACAAGTAGCAAAGCGATGAGACGCTCGAAGACATAGGGGCAATAGCAGAATTGAAACTCAATGGGATCATTACACATAGCTGTTTTCTATTTGTACACTATTTTGTATAGTTTTCACTTCTTACAGCGGTGTTCTCCTACTAGAACGTCGGCCTCTTTTTACAAAACTCCTATTATAGGCAAACTTCAAAAATCAATACAATCCATTCTTTAAAAGTACAAAAGTGTTTGTTTTTTCTTTTTATGTTTTGTTTTTCAAAAATGTCCAATGACTTATTCTTGACATATGCATTTGAATATGATTACTGTTCACAAATATTTGCATAAAAATAGAAAGACGGTTACTAATGACCTTAAGAAACAGGGGCAAAGTCTTAAAAAACAATTTACAGTCCCCGACAGTTATTCCTTCCAACAGGTACAGGGGGCAGAGACAGTTTTAGATGGAGTCACCATTGCATACGACCCCATGACATCTATGTTCCCCACAGAGCAGAAACAACCAGAGTTTTGGTCTCTTCTTCCCCAAACAGGAATCACCTTCTCCAACAAAGTTCCTTCAGAGAGCTGAAATCTGCCTTCCCCAGCCGAGTTTTTATAATCTTAAACAGTTATAAAACCTCTTCCCAGGTAGAGTTTATTTTCTAACTACCGAAGTTCATTCCCCAACAGAGTTTATTTTTCTACAGTGGCAGAATCTTCCAACAAGCATCTCTCTCCACAGAGTTATTCTCAAACAGAATCAATTCTCAGGAAGAGTCAATTCCTAGTAGGTTATCCTCAAACAGAAAGAGGAAATCCCTAGCGAATCATATCCATTCATCATCCCCAGCAGAAATGAAGGATTCAGCTTCCCAATTATCTCTAACAATCATCCGAGATTTATTTTCCTAGACTGGGAAACATCTCAATAACATCCCATATTCATACATCATGGCATATGCATACACATTGCATACAGCATAATCTCATTTATTTTGAGAACATTGTCATAATGCATTTCATACATCATGACATTGAATATGACTAACTTTTTACCTTTTTCAGGGAAATTTCAAATCAACAAACACCGCTACTTATGTGACTTGGTAGTCTTCTCAAAAGCTACGTCTGATGGAGGGCTATTTTCAGCAATTTTCTCAGAAAGATGTCCTCCCAAGATTTTATCTAGTTCAGTCAGATCGACGCTAAGATCTCTCTGATTTTCATTCAAATTGAAGAAATTGTAAAGCATGGATTTTGACCAGATAACAGTATAAAGAACTGTGAAGCCTGGAATCCGACCAGATAACAGTTTACTCTGTCAGTTACTATAAAGCTCGGAACCCGACCAGATAATAGTCAATCAACAATTTAAGACACTGTGAAGCCTGGATTTCGACTAGATAACAGTATAAGGTGCTGCGAAGCCTGGAATCCGACCAGATAGTAGTTCACTTCTTCAAAGACATTATGAAGACTAGATTTTGACCAGATAACAGTATAAAGCACTACAAAACCTGGAATCCGACCAGATAGCAGTTTACTCTGTCAGTTACTATGAATCCTGAATTTGACCAGATAATAGTATACCTCAGATTCAAGTTGAATCATGGACCCGACAAGATAACAGCTTAATTTCTTCAAATCACCGAAGCCTGGATACGACCAGATAATAGTACACCTCAGATTCAATTTGAAGCCTGGACCCGACCAGATAATAGCTTAATTTCTTCAAATCACCGAAGCCTGGATACGACCAGATAACAGTACACCTCAGATTCAAGTTGAAGCCTGGATCCGACCAGATAACAGCTTAATTTCTTCAAACTATAAAGCCTGGGTGCAGCCAGATAACAGTTTAATCTCATTTCCCCAGTAAGTCACTGTGAAGCTTGGAATACAACCAGATAGCAGTCAGCCTTATAATCCTCAGTAAGTCACTGCAAAGCCTGGATCCTGACCAGATAGAAGTTCACTTCAATATCTTTAGTCAAGAGATGACTCCCCAGTAGAGTAATGGACAACCGAAGCTCTTAGACTCTATTCCCCTAAAAAACATTCCTTAGTAGGACTCTTCCTCAGACAACAGGAATAGGAATCCCCACAAAGGAATATCTCATGAAATCAACAGTCTTCTGGATGGCATCTTTAAGCCCATCTCTGATGAATCTCCGTCATGTTCTGTGGATGTCATCTTTAAGACCATCTCGGACGGTCTCAAGTCAGCTTACTCAAATGGCATTTGTAAGCCCATTCCCAATATTATTTACCAGCAGTATCACTTCAAACGAGTGTAAATTTCTGGGCACTTTAGTGTTCAATCATCTTCCACCTTTAGATCACGAAAGGCAGGCAAGCCAATCTACATCCTCAGGTTCAAGAAGATTGAACAATGGTAACTTTTGTACCCCAAAATGTGCCCTCTCATGTTTTCCAAGGTCTTCCTCTACATGGTTGGTCACAAACCCTTGCTAAGGAAAAGGAAAATTTATGAGTAGTGTTCTCAAGTTTCCTTCGATTGGTATCTCCCAAACTCCCTTCGATTGGCATTTCAGCAAAGCCTTTTGATTGGCCTTGCAACAGGATCCTTTGATTGGCATTTCAGCAAAGCCTTTCAATTGGCCTTACAATAGGATCCTTCGATTGTAATTTCAGCAAAGCCTTTCGATTGGCCTTGCAACATGATCCTTCAATTGGCATTCCTAAAGGTTTCTTCGATTGAAGTATCAGAGCTTCCTTCGATTTGGAGCTTCAGAGCTTCCTTCGATTGGAGCATCATAGCTTCCTTCGATTGGAACATCAGAGCTTTCTTTGATTGGAGCTTCAGAGCTTCCTTCGATTGAAACATCAGAGTAAAGGCCCTTCGATTGGAACTCCAAAAGAGTCCATTTGAAGAAGCTTGCAAGAATCCATTTGAAAAACCTTGCAAATGTCCATTCGAAGGAGGCTATAGCCCATTCGAAAGAGGGCATTCGAAGGCCAGTTACACAATATTAAATTCAAAAAGGGACAAGATCCCATATGTTTGGCCAATGTTACAAACTCCTATTCATAGCTTTCAAACACAATCAAGGATCTTTAAACCTTTGTCTTCTTGTCCCCTCTACCCCCTCTATATAAAGAGATCACAAATGTTGCAAAGGGGGGGAGGAGAACGAAAAAGTTGGAGAGACGCTGCCCACACAATCCATCAAACGTTGTCAGAACTTTCCAAGACAAAGAAACCCTTCAGATCGAAGGTGCCCACACCCAGAAGCCCTCAGATCGAAAGTGCTCACATCCAACCAGTACCTAAATCGAAGATTCAATCTGCTAGTAAGAGAGGGTAAATTGTCAAAACTTTGCATTTGCATAACACCTCCATATTTGTTCTCCCATTCAATTTGTCGTCCTAGACAGAATCCAAGGACTTGGGTTTGGCCCCAGATCATGTTCTTCGTTTACTAAAATTTACTGTATATCTGGCCTAAATAAAACCAATATACGCAGGATCGAAGGACCTGGGTTCGACACCCAGGTCATTTTCTGGGTAATATTTGTCTTGCAGGCCTAGAACCGAGAATAACTTTCCCCCTGGATCGAAGAAGATGACTTCTCCCCCTTGGATCGAAGAAGGAGACTTCTCCCCCCTGGATCGAAGAAGATATCTTCCTCCCTGGGTCGAAAGACCATAATTTTCCTGGGATCGAACCCCCCCCCCCCCCCCCCCATTTTCCTGCAATCGAAGGGTGCCCCCATTTGTATTTTTACTTTTTAGTTTTCTCTATTTTTATCTTTTTAATTAACATAAAAATCAAAATCACAAAAATATTAGGCTAGTTGTTTTTCCAACTAAAGTAATTTTGTAAATGAATTAATTAATTATTTTAACATTTTTTTTCTTAAAACTAAAATTAAGTAGACTTAGGCCTTGTTTTCTTTTATACCAAAAACAACAAAAAAATATTTATTTTCTTTAGGATTTTTTTAGACGTCTTTTCTATTTCACACGCGTTTATTTAATTCCATATTATTTTGCTATTATTGTATCTTCCTACTGGATGTAATAGATAAAATTAGTATTTTTACTGCTTTATTCCCCATTATCCTTGTATAATGTAAATCCCCTCCCTGAAACCTTGTAATAGTGTAGGACCTCTATTTTCTGCATTTTCTTTTTACTGCTTTTCATATTAACTGCTAGTAACTAGACATGTATGACAAAGACTAAAATCAAACTCTAGCAAACTTAATAAAAAGACAAAAATAATCGAAACACAACACAATTGCACACAAGCACCTCTAAGGTACGCCCACTTTGGTTGCCTTTAAAAAAACAGTCATGAGGCAGGAATGCTTTAGCAAAGACCCGTAAAATCAAAAGATCATAGTCCCTCAATGACCCTTACAGTGTTGCCTTTCGGTAAATGATCTCGTCCCTTAAACAGAATTGCTAAAGTATCTCCATAAATTGCCTTCATGACTGTAATGTCCCTTCAATTGTCCCTCAACATCTAACGATAAGGCTACCTACTCGTTAATAGTAGGATAGCATTGTTTAAAGGATAAGGAGGAAAAGAATAACCTTTTAGAGTACAAAAGTAGATAGTTGTTAGAAGTTTGCTCAAAAATACTTTTTTGCACTTACACACAAAAACTACTTTTTTAAAAGAAATTTTTTCAAACACTTTGTATATGTTCTTTACTATCCCGAGAAACATTACAAAGTTCGTCGTACTAAGGAGTTTTCAAAACATTTTCAAACACAAAGCACAAAAGCATCTTGAAAAATGAGCAAACCTCTAAGAGCCCGTGGAAAACCACGGATGGGAAGGGTGCGAACACGTTCCCTTTCCATAATCTACCCCCCTTACTCAGAAAACATCTCGAAAAGGTCTTTTTCTATTCTTTTCACCTTTTCCTTTGTTGGATAAAAGAAAAGACGGTGGAGACTCTTGCTTACTGCATATTTGCGAACGAAAAATGAAAAACCAGTATATAACAGTCGGTTCTGCCACCGTAAAACACTTCTCATCAGAGCTTTTGATGCATCTCCTTCTGTCTTTATTAGAATTTTTTCCTGTTTATGCTTTCAAAAAAATAAGAAGTTAAGATATTCAGAATGTTTGAGACTTTTGTCCTGGTATACTGTTATTGAAAATATCTTATGTTCTCCCCCTTTTTGTCAGGTATCAAAAAGAAATATAATCATAGATTATCAGAGTCAAAAAGGATGATTTGTATTAAAATAGAGTTCAATGACATTTCTCAGAAGCAAAATAATACAAGATAGTGAATGCAGAAAACAAGTTAAAAAATCTAAGATGGAGGGGGGAGTCGTGTGAACAATGCTTTCCAGCAAGCTCTTAATCTGAGTGCTTGATTCTTCATGTTTTCCCAGCATATCCTTGATTTCTTTGGTTGTGTCTTCTTGCTTATCCAATATATCCTTGATTTCTTTGGTTGTTTATTCTTGCTTATCCAATCTTGCGTGGATTACAACATACTCCTTCTTCAGCTCTTCTAGAGTTTTCATGACCAGAGATGGAGCTGGTGTTTCCTCAGAGGTTGCAAGTCTTTCAGAACAGTCTGCAGCATCTTCTGATTCAACTACTTCTTTAGTTGCATTTTCCTTTTCTTGAGCAGTAGCCAGAGGGTGACTATCAGAACATGGTTCAGTGGCTTCTGAAGGTTGGTGCTCTTTCTAGCAGAAGAATTTCTTTCTTATCCCAGTGACTCAGAACTTGGTCTTTGAAAGCTTTCAGTTGGTCACTGAAGTTATGCTAAGCCATTTCATAACTTAATTCTTTCAGGCTCTGGGATTCAGAGTTGAACCATTTTCTGAATCGATCCCAAAGAGAATCAGAAGCAGCATGATTTTAATTTTCCATACTAGCTCGCTTCAAAGAATTAACCCATTCCTGTAATTCTGTTTCAAAAATAAATAAGTTCTTACCAACATCTGTTTTGGTTATGGTTGGTTTAGGTTTGGGAATGGCAATTTTATTGGTGGTTGAATCTAGGTGGTCCAGCGCTTCTAAATCAATGATGGTTCTGAGGTGATCATCTGGACGATTAATGGGAGAGGGAGTAGGAGAATAAGAAATTAGGATTGGTGAGCGAGGAGTGTTTGGTGGTGTGGAATGATATGGTGAAGGTATTTCTGAAATGTATAATATGGAGAGAGGTTGATGAACCATAAGAGGTTATGTTATTCCAGGAATAAGGGTAGTGGTATCAGAGTCTGTAAGATAAACTTCTGATTGGTTTATGGTAACGTGTTGATTTTCTGGTTTAGGGGTTTCAGAATTTGAATTTTCAGTTTGGGGAGTGTAAGGGTTTTCATTTTCTGGTTGAGGAGAATGGAGGTTTTGATGTTCTGGTTGTGGAGAATGAAGGTTTGGATTTTTTGGTTGTTGAGAATGGAGGTTTGGATTTTCTTGGATGGGTGTTTGAAAGTCTTGATCAAATAGTTCAATATCAGAAAGAACTCTAGCAAGTTCTGGCTGATTTTGATCTAGATTTGCATTGGAGGAGTGAGGTTCATTTAAGAAAGTGTCAAGGGTTACAGAAGGATCAAACTCTATGTCAAAGTCCTTAAAAGTTTGAGGTGAGTGATCTTCTGTTTGTTGAGGGGGGATGGTTTCAGATGTTGGAAAAATTATTGATACTACTACAGAAACAAAGAAAGTGTTACCTTTCTTTTTAGCAGCTTTGGGTGTCCTCTGAGAGGATCCTTCTCCTGTTGCCTTTCTCTTTCTGTATTTCTTCAATGCAACATCTGGAGCTGGTTTGTACAGATCACAAATGTTAAGATCTGGATCTGTTCCATCTTCCTTGCAAGCTTCTAGGTATCTGACCAGAATCTCTGGAGAAGCATCCATCTCAGAAAATAATGGAAAATCTTTCAGAGGGATTCTCCTAGATGTGATGACTTCATTAGTAGCAACGGTTGGTTCCTTATTAATGCTTTCAATAATCTTCATTTTCTTAAGATTTTTGGCATTAAGAGGTTTACCAGCACATGCCTCCAGTGTGCTGATCTGGTGAGCCTTTGTCAGATGCTCTATCAACCTGTTCTCCGTCAGAATGTGAGAAATCAATCTTCCCAGAGGAATCTAATCCCTCTTTGTCCTTTATTCTTACCTTGTTTCTTTCACGCTTGTTCTCAGATGATTGAAGAGCAAGTGTGGAATATTTATTTTGGTATTCTTTGAAATAAAATACAACAGAAATTGTTGATCAATGTTGATGTAGTTAGGAGAGCTTGTTGGCTTCCTGTGATTTATACATCCTAGAATGATCCTGGCCCAGATTCTGTAGTAATCCTTCAAATCCCTTATCTTGTCGGATGGCTGTCTAGAAGTAAAAAATAACTCTTTCAATGGACTTTAGGTCAGAACACTTATCAGCCATGTCAATGCACCTAACTCCGCCGCCATTGTACCCAATAAGTTTTCCAATCAAGTCTTCTGTAATCACTATCTTCTTCCCCATTACGTAAGACATAACTTGATGATTAGATGAAGTAGCATGAATCCAGAATTCCTTAACAAGAATGGGGAATACTAGACCTAACAGATGATCAAAGTACCTATTCCATCCTTGAGCCGTTACATCTTCATACAAATCAAAGCCATTTTCCTTTAAGCTCTCAAAATCAATGATTAACTCACATAAAACTTCAAGAGAGTTGACCGGAGTGAGCAAAGTTCTTATGGGTTCCTCATATTGTTCAGTTGTTGAAGAAGAACCAGGAGCACTGTGGAGATTTTTTATGATTGAGGAGGATGCCATTGTTCACACAGTTTGTTTTGAAAATTTTTGAGAAAAAGGTTTTTGCAAAACGAAAGCAAGAGAGGATAATGGATGCTAGAAGAAGTGAATGAAATAGTGATTGTGTATTTATAAACGGTTTTGAAATCTTAATCAGTAAGAAAGAGAAAATAAAGTAATGATTATACTGTAATTATGAAACATGAGATTAGGGGATTGCGCATAGATACTGAACAGTTACCATTGACATGTGTCTCAATGCATCTAATCAGAGCCTTAGGCCCTTCAGAATCTGAACGTGTGTTCAGCCTTAGAAGGTAGCTTGTGAGAGGATGACATATGTTTGATGGTGTGAATTGTGTGCCTCTATCTTTGAAATGAAAGGTTCAGATCTTCTTAGATAGATTCTGAAGCAACTGTACTCCTAACTTTTGAAGACATGTTGATCATATGTTCACAAAAAAAATAAAGTTCTGAGGGTTATAGAATATATGAATAAAACATCTTATTTTGGACATAATTTCATGCTTAGATGCTTCAGAATGAAATTAAACCTATCTTCAGAAAGGGGTTTTGTAAAAACATCAGCCCATTGATGGTCTGTGTCAATAAATTTTAAAGTAAGAAAACCTTTCTGAATATAGTCCCAGATAAAATGATGTTTTATTTCTATATGCTTATCCCTAGAATGCAAAATTGGATTTCTAGACAAACATATTACATAAGTATTATCACAGAAAATAGGGATGTTACTCTCAAATATGTAGAAGTCTTCAAGCTGACTTTTCATCCAGAGCATTTGTGTGCTGCATCCAGTAGCTGCAATGTATTCATCTTCAGTTGTTAACAACGCAATTGTGGACTGCCTCTTGCTGGTCCATGAGATCAAATTGTCTCCCAAAACTGGCAGCTTCCGGAAGTACTTTTTCGTTCTACTCTGTCTCCAGCAAAATCAGCATCACAATATCCTACTAAACTGTATTCATTGGTTTTTCTATAAAACAAACTCGGGTTATTAGTAACTTTCATATACTTGAAAATTCGCTTAGCAGTTGTTAAGTGAGATTCTCTAGGATCTGATTGGAATCTGGAACATAAGTAAATGCTATATAAAATGTCAGGCCTTGAAGCTGTCAGATAAAGGAGAGAACCAATCATACCTCTGTAGATCTTCTGCTCTACCTTTTTACTTACCTCTTCCTTTTCCAGAATGCACGTGGGATGCATTGGAGTCTTTGATGGCTTACATTCTGAGAGGTCAAATTTCTTCAGAAGTTCTCTGACATATTTGCTCTGGTGAATGTAAGTTCCTTCTGGAGTCTGATTGAATTGAATGCCCAGAAAGAATTTAAGTTCTCCCATCAAGCTCATCTCAAACTCTTCCTGCATAGACTTAGCAAATTATCTTCCCAGAGAAGGTTTAGTAGATCCGAATATAATATCATCTACATAAATCTGACAAACTAAAATGTCATTCTTAAATGTCTTACAGAACAAGGTTGTGTCCACTTTCCCTCTAGTAAATTCCTTTTCTAACAGAAAGTTACTTAGTCTTTCATACCAAGCTCTGGGAGCTTGTTTCAGACCATAAAGTGCCTTCTTTAGTTTGAAAACATATTTTGGGTGTTTGGAATTTTCAAACCCAAGGGGTTTGTGCACATATACCTCTTCATCAATGTAACCATTTAAGAATGTGCTTTTGACATCCATTTGATATAGAGTGATGCCATTATTTAAAGCAAAAGAGATTAAGAGTCTGATAGATTCTAACCTGGCGACTGGAGCAAAGGTTTCTGTATAGTCTATCCCCTCTTTCTGACTATAACCTTGTGTAACCACTCGTGCCTTGTTTCTGATGACTTCTCCTTGTTCATTCAATTTGTTTCTGAACACCCACTTTGTTCCAATGACGTTGAATCCTTTTGGTTTGGGAACCAGATCCCATACGTCATTTCTGGTGAATTGGTTTAACTCATCCTGCATAGCCAGAATCCAGTCATTGTCCAGAAGAGCTTCATCAATTGTTGTTGGTTCAATCAGAGATTCCAATCCCATGAGGGATTCTTCAGAATTTCTGAATGTTGATCTTGTTCTGATTAGATCATCCTTCTTTCCCAGAATTTCATCTTTTAGGTGAGCTATGCTGCTTCTGGATAGTCTTTTCTGGAGTTGTTCAACAGAAGTTGTTGGAGTGCTTGTGACATTTCCTTCTGATTTTGTTGGAGCGTCTCTGTTGGGAACTTCAGATGAGTTGCCTTCAGCACCTGTGAATTCAACTTCTATATCTGCAAAAGATTCATTTTTCTTTGGCTTTTGAGGGTCAAGCTTATCATAAAATCTAACACTAATTGACTCTTATACAATCTGTGTTTCTGTATTATATACTTTGTACCCTCTTGGGCGTTCACAGTATCCTAACATAATACACTTGTATGCTTTAGATTCAAACTTGTTCAGATGTTCTTTGGTGTTCAGAATATAACAGGTACATCCAAAAGGATGGAAATAAGAAATGTTGGGATTTCTGTTCTTCCATAATTCATATGGAGTCTTATCTAGAATAGGTCTTATGGAGATTATATTCTGAATGTAACATGTTGTGTTAATTTCTTATTCCCAGAAGATATTAGCAATGTTAGTCTCATTGATCATGGTTCTTGCCATTTCTTGCAATGTTCTGTTCTTTCGTTCTACAACTCCATTTTGTTGGGGAGTTCTAGGACAAGAGGAATCATGAGAAATGCCTTTTTCATTAAAAAAATATTTCAATTTTTTTATTTTCAAACCCTCCACCATGATCACTTCTGACTTTGACAATTCTAAGATCTTTCTCATTCTGAACTTGGTTACAGAAAGCAGCGAACATAGAATGTGACTCTTCCTTGTGTCTTAAGAACTTTACCCATGTCCATCTGCTATAGTCATCTACGATCACTAACCCATACTTCTTGCCACTAACAAACGCAGTTTTCACTGGTCCAAATAAATCTATGTGAAGAAGTTCTAATGGCTTAGAGGTAGAAACAACATTTTTAGCTTTAAAAGCAGGTTTTGCAAATTTGCCTTTCTGACATGCTTCACACAGAGCATCTGAGCTGAACTTCAAATTAGGAAGTCCTCTGACCAGATTGAGTTTGTTAATCTGAGTTATTCTTCTCATACTAACATGACCCAATCTTCTGTGCCAGACCCATTGCTCGTTGTTAACATAAAGAAGGCATTTTACATTCTGACTCTTTAGTTCAAAAAAATTTATCTTATAAATGTTTTTTTCCTCTTTCCATTAAACAGGATAGTTTCATCTTTCTGACTAACAGCTTTGTATGAATTTTGATTAAAGATTATATCATAACCGTTATCACTTAATTGACATATGGATAACAGGTTATGCATTAATCCATCAACTAAAAGCACATTATTAATATAAGGAAGATTACCATTACCTATTGTTCCAGAGCCAATGATCTTCCCTCTTTGATTTCCTCCAAAACCCACGTAGCCTCCAGGTTTAAGTTCCATACTTTGGAATATATGCTTTCTTCCTGCCATGTGTCGAGAGCATCCAGAGTCCAGGTACCATGACTGGTGTTTTAGCCTTGCTGCTAAAGATATCTGCTACATATATAATTTTGTCCTTAGGTACCCATATCTTTTTGGGTCTTGGTTTGTTAGTTTTACCAAAATTCTGTTTGAATTTTGGTTTGGCAGAATAATCATTACTAGTGTATTTCAGATCATATGTGTGCCTATAAGTAAAGTGATATTTTAGTGGTGTGCGTTTAATTACTAAGTCCATGACTTTCTTAGGTGGGGATACTTTACCTTGGTATACTATTCCTTTTCTTCCATTTCTGCTAACTCCATAGATCATTCAAGCCATCTTGCTTCTATCTATATTTTTAGCCAGAAACTTCTGAAAGCTATGATCATATTCTTTTATGATCTTATCAGCATTACTGGGAGCCTCTGAGATTATTTCCTTCTGAGATTTTTGTAAATCATTTTCTAGTTTTGAAATATTTTCTTTTAACTCAGAATTTTCTAATCTAAGACTCTCAGTTTCTTCAAAGTCAGAAACAAGTTCCTTTTTCAGGTTCTTGAATTTGACTCTGAGCTTTTGATACCTTTCTAAAATTTCACTCAGACTTTCTCGTAGTTCAGCTTTAGTAAAATTAATAGTAAAGTCAGAAAATACCTCTTCTGTGTCTGATTCTGATTTTGACCCAGATGCTTCGCTGTCTTCTGTCACATTTGTCATAAGAGCAATGTTAGCTCTTTCATCATCTGACTATGTGTCTGCGTCAGAAGTATCTGAATCATCCCATGTTGCCATGATACTTTTATTTTTCTCCTTGAAGAACTTCTTTTTGGGTTTCTCCTTCTGAAGCCTTGGACAATCACTTTTGTAGTGCCTTTGTTCATTGCACTCATAGCAGATGATGTCCCTGTTGCTTGACTTTCTGTGACCAGAAGAAGACTCAGACTTTTTGTGTCCCGAGGAGGGCTCAGAATTTCTGTATCCAGAAGGTGATTCATTCTGATTCCCTAATCTTCTGGAGTTTATGAATTTTCTTTGCCTCTGCTTCCACAGCTGATTGACTCTTTTGGAGAGAAGAGACAATTCATCTTCTTCTGATGAGGATCCATCATAGGTTTCTTCCACAACCCGCAAAACTTTAGAATCAAATTTTTTTGTTAGATTTTAACGCTAAAGGCTTACCTTGCTTCTGAGGCTCGTCATCTTCTAGCTCTATCTCATGACTTCTGAGTGAGCTAACAAGTTCCTCCAGAGATATCTTGTGGAGATCTTTTTCCATCTTGAGAGCAGTGACCATTGGCCTCCATTGCTTCGGTAAACTTCTAATGATATTCTTTACGTGATCAGCAGTAGAATACCATTTGTCAAGAACTCTCAGCCCAGCAACTAGAATCTGGAATCTTGAGAACATTGCTTCAATGGATTCACTTTCTTCCATCTTGAAGGCTTCGTATTTCTGAATAAGCGCATGGGCCTTGGTTTCTTTAACTTGTATGTTGCCTTCATGCGTCATTCTTAGAGAGTCAAACATGTTTTTGGCTGTCTCTCTGTTTGAGATCTTCTCATACTCTGAATATGAGATGGCACTAAGAAGAATCGTTATGGCCTTATGACGGTTTCTGAAGTCACGCTTTTTTTGGTCAGACATTCTTTTTCTATCAATCTTCTGACCACTTTCATCCGTAGGATGCATGTATCCATCAATTACCATATCCCATAAATCAGCATCATGAGCCAGAAAGAAGCTCTCAATTCTGTCTTTCTAGTAGTCAAAATTTTCTCCATCAAAGACTGGAGGTTTGTCGCTGATTCTGTCCTTATCATCATGATAGTCATTGCTGATGTTCTGACTTGGTCCCACCATAGTATTTTTCTAAGCTTGGATCTTGTACTGACACGGTTAAGTGTATGAACTCAGAACCAGGCGCTCTGATATCAATTGAAGAAGTGAAAAACACAAGAAGGGGGGTTAAATTGAAACTTAAAAATCAAAATTAATTGACTCGATGATTTTTATCCTGGTTCGCTTGATCTCAAACTACTCCAGTCTATCCGCCAAGGTGATTTCGCCTCTCTCCAACGAGGACTTAATTAACTAATCAAACTGATTACAATTCTATTTTGACAACTTCCAAAGTCTTCTTGAGTACAACCACAACCCGTTTATCTCAAGGAAATTCACTAATCAAAAGAAATAATTCACTGTGTACTATTTGTTTTTCTTTACAAAAACGGTATCACAAACTGTGATGTATTACACGATTTTGGAGTATATTATGAATGTAATTTTGCAGCGATGAAAGATTGGATGAAAGCAGTTGTGTAAATCATAAACAATTTAGCCTTGGAGCTTGTTTAAATAGGCGTGGCAATCTATGCAAATGGAAATATGATAATTAGAACTTAATTCACTTTCCATAATGAGAAGATCCTTGTCTGATTGTAACCGTTGTAAATGATACTGCTTTGATGGAAAAGTAACGCTTCAAAACTTAAGGAATCTTGCTTGCTGCTTTTCTTCAGAACTTGGGAATTCGGAATCATAAGGTTCTGTTTGCACGTTAGACTTTCGTTCAGAATCAAGATGTCTTTCTCTTTAGCGCAAGTTCTGATCTTCAATTCTTCAAAACATTCTGATATCAGTCTGCTTACTCAGCTTGAGTACCTTTAAAGCTTAACTTCTGATGCAGTTCCGTCAGAACTTATGTACAACATAGAACACAAATTTAGAGTTTGCATTTGTTCTTTGTGTTTGTTATCATCAAAACTCTTACAAGGGTTGTAGAATCAAACTATGTTCTAACATCAAGATCATTGAATTGACAGATGAATTTCAGTCAACTGATGAAAAGTCAACTGTATACTGAAAAGTCAAATGACTTTTTGATCAAAATCAAGTTTCAAAAATCATTTTTCATCAAGTTATGTCAAAATATGAAACTTATTCATCAAGAAATTGAAAAGTCAAAGTTATTTTTGAAAAGTCAAAATTTCCGAGACTTAGAATTTTTTCTAAGTGTTGGAAAGTTTACATTTTTTCACAACTTTGTGCCAAATTTCCACCATCATGCAAGATGATTCAAGGGAAACTTCCAACATGAAAGTTGTAGATCTCAATGAGATTAAAAACATTGTAGGGAATAACTTTTTCTAGAAATGCTTGGATTTCAAGTTATGAATTTATGAAGACATGTCCATGAAACTAAAAAGACTTAGTGAAATTTTGCCCTAGTTAGTTAGGATTTTGACCTAACTTCATGGCAACTTTTCACCTAGTTCCAAATTGAATATTCAAAAATGTCCAACATGAAGGTTGTAGGGGATATTACAAGCTTTCCAAAATTTACAAGAAATCATTGAGATCATACATGAGCTTAGAGAATCGAAGGCAAGAAGTTAGGGTTTCAAACTTGTTTTTCAAGTCATTTTCATGATGAACATTTGATCCAATCCATAGCCATGCTGCATAATCCTCGTTTTGCATGCCTCAAACTTGTTTTTCACTCCATAATGGTTTATACAACTGATTAGGCCCTTATCCAAGTGTTTAAAGCTTTATCCAAAATGATTTTCCATTTATGGCACAAAGTTGCCATTTCCATTTTCATAAAGCATTACTTTTGTAATTGTCAACTTATTGAGTCTCTCAATTGTTTTCTCTGCATACAAGCAAATTAAAAACCAAAAGCAACATGTCTAAGGCCTCTACCGACTCAGACCATGCTTGTACAACACTTTGAGACTTGTCTTCTCACTTTTCTTCAAAAGCATGTTATAGAGCCAAAAGGCTAGAACTCGGAAACCTTGAGTGCATTTGATCTCTAACCTTTTCCATACATATGCACAAGTCTATTGTAACATAAGACACAATCTGAAGCACCCCAAAACACTCCCAAGCATTCTGCAACTCAAAATCTGCCATAACTTGATAGTTTTGAACCTCACATAGCCATCTCCAAATCCCCTCGTGCGTATTGAGTTTTAACCATCCAAACACTTAATATACATCATATCAAAGTGATCCAGGCCCTTGTTTCTGTAATGTAACTCCCTTTGCACCATTCACCATTTTCAAAATTCAAGCTTGCAACTTGACTTGAGTAGAGAGTTTCAGCCATCCTCAAAGCAAAGTAGGAGTTGGAACACAATCAAGGAGGTCTAGGCAAGCTAAACAGATTATCACAACACCTTGAAAGTTTCTCTTATTCAAAACATGATCCCTACTTGCAAGGTAATTTTTCTGGTTTTCAAACTCTTTATACATGCATTGTTAAGTTTCCATTTTCAAAGATAAAATGTATATATCATTGCCCTGAAGCTGTACATATTCATAGTTTTCATTTATATTGCCTGAGCTTAGAGAATTTTAGGTTTGAATCTATGAAAAAAGTTAGGTCAGGATTTGGTACTTTTAGAAATACATGCTCATCTTTGATTGTTAGTCCAAATTGTTTACATTTCTGGAATCCTGGTTAAATTTCTAACAAGTTTGATGTTGGAAGTTTTGAGAATGGATGAGAAATGAACGAGTTACAGGGACCCTGGCTGGAGGTTGAAGATGAAGTTCATTTCTAGGAATAGATTTGTGTTATATATTTATGGTTTTGTTTAAGTTAGCGGATGTATATCCACCCCAGTGGTAAGGCAGCGCGCATATCATGTCAAGGGCATGGGTTCAAGCCCCAGCGCTGCCACTTTTTTCTCTCAACATTTTCTTTCTTTTTTGCTACAAGCCAGCACGCTTGGGCCTAAGGCCATTGGACCTTGTTTTTTTACTGAGACTCACCCCCTTTCCTGTTTGTCACAACACAGCCCATTCATTCTTTTCTGATTTCCAAACAAAAAATATTAATGGGCCAGGCTTCTAACAAAACTGTTTTTTTTTCTAGCATACACCCTAAATGCCATTTTCATCCCCTGACTTTTATTTTTTTTATATTTTATTTTATTTTTCTTTATTATTTTTATTATTAGTTTTTTTTTATTAAAAAAAATCCAAAAAAATAGTTTATTTATTTATATATCTAATATACTTATATTTTCTTATTTTTATTTCCTTTTTTAAATTAAAAAAGACAAAAATATTTTCTTATTGCAAATTTAATTTCTTTTCCTAAACAAATTAATATTAGACTTAGGTTTTAATTTCCTTTAATTAAATTAATTTAGAATTTAGTTTTTCTTTTAATTAATTTTTATTTTAGTTTAATTAAATAAAAATCTTTTTCATAAAAAACTCTAAAAATATTTTCTTGATTAAACTTAATTTCTTTTCTTAATTAGTTTAGGTTTAATTTTACTTATTTAATTAATTATTTCTTTTAGTTAATTAGGTTAAAACCAAGACCCTTTCCTCAAAAACCAAACAAAAATCCTTTTCTTTTCCATTTATATCCTTGTACATTATATTTATTCATTTCTTGTACATTATTTAAATATGGTTGTAATAGACAATTAGGTTTAATTTCTTGCAATCCCCTTTTGTAAATTTGTATACCCCATCCCCCTAATGATTGTAATAGCGTGGAATATTTACTTTCTGCAATTTATCGCTTTTATATAAATGCTAGTAAATTAGGGTTTGTATGGGAAGATAAAATTAACAAGTAGATAAGCCTAATCAAAGATTAAATGCATGCAAATCAAACACACTATTCTCACATGCACCCCTAAGGTTAACTCCACTTGTTGCCTAAAATATGGTCATGTTATGCATGTGGGATGTCTTAGCACAAACAAATCAAAAATACAAGATCATAGTCCCTCGATGACACTTCAAATGTTGCCTTTCAAATGATCTTAGTCCCTCAAGAGAAATGCTATAATATCTCACAACATTACTATCACGACTATACAATGACTCATGCCCGTCCCTTTACATCCAAAGATAAGGCTTCTTACCAATCAATGGTAAGATAGCAATATCAAAGGAAAGGAGGAAAAGAGGAAATGAACAAAAGACTTTTGAGTAGGTAGAAACGTTCTTTGTTGCTTGCTCATTTTCAAAACAAACATCCTTGCTCATTTTCAAATCAAACACACACCAAACACTTTCAAAACAAACACCAAACACTTTCAAAATATTGAAATATTTTCAAGAGTCCAACACTTTGTATACGTTCTTACGAAACGAGAACCATTACAAAGTTTGCCTAAACGAAGGCGCATTTTCAAAATATACTTTCAAAAACCACCACAAATCACATTTTCAAACAAAGCAAGTGATCTAGCAAACAACTAAGAGCCCATAGATAACTATGGATGAAAAGGGTGCTAACACCTTTCCTTTTCATAATCTACCCCCCGAACTCAAGAAATAATATCAAAGGTCTTTCCTGTTCTTTTCCACCTTTCCTTTTGGATAAAAGAAAAGTCGGTGGCGACTCTTGCTAACCGCAACAATTGCGATCAAACACAAAATATCCCAAGTCAGTTCTCCAACCGTATTACAGATACCACATAAGCTAACTGAATATTCAATAGCTACAAATCAGCTGATTCACACTGTCAGCTTGTTGCATACGCGATGTCCTATCTCCTTGTTGGGACGTCTTACTCGACATGTTGAAACATCTTATTCAACATGTTGCTGCTAAAACCCTTTGGCACATTTTGGCTAAAACAATTAAACAACCCTTGCACAAAAAAGAATATGCTTGAAAATAAATAAAACATGCACATCAGAGGTATTGCGTTGGAAAAACACACATGCAAGGTTAGTATCACACACACATAGTTTGTAGTTAGTTGATCTACTAAAACATATGCACCAAAAATAGAGAACGCTTATGTTCTCCCACCATGATGTTAAGACATCATATCTGACATCTCTTTAAAAACAAGCAGGAACTCCCCCTCAAAACCTGCTATGACAGATAGAGAATCAGAAAATTCTCTCCCTCAGCAAGGGCCAACTTCAGCATCCTCAATATCATAATACTCCCCCTTTGTAGTCACAATATGACAAAGGTAAGAAGACAATATTAGCAAAATAATTTAAGCACCTAAACTTATAGAGACAGGGTGAAAAAATTCAAAAATATCCTAGGCATTTAGCCTTTACATAATCATAAACCAAAATAAACAGGATCATAAGACAAATCCAAGCAAAATCCCATGACTAGCTGTCATGCACAAACATCTTCTTTTTCCTCGAAAGAACTGGCAGAATGTACATTAGGTGCAACACCATACTTAGTCACTTCAACACAAGATGTAGCACCAACAATAATAGTTATATCTCTTCATAGACACATATCCTAAGTCTCCTCCTTAAGTGCTCAAAATGAGAAACATCAAGAGCTTTTGTAAAGATATCAACAAGCTGATTCTCAATTTTGACATGCTCATGTTTAATGATTTTGTCCTCCACAAGTTCTCTGATAAAGTGATGTCTGATGTTAATGTGCCTGGTCCTACTATGATGAATAGGATTTTTGGAAATATTTATAGCACTCAAATTGTCGCAAAACAATTTCATAACATCTTGTGTGACATTGTATTCAGACAGAATTTGCTTCATCCATACCAATTGAGAGCAACTGCTTCCTACTACAAAGTACTAAGCTTCAACAGTAGAAAGAGAAACATAATTTTTCATATTAGTGAACCAAGAGATTAAGTTGTTTCCCATAAAGAAAAATCCTCCAGAGGTACTCTTCATATCATCAGCACTTATAGCCCAATCAGCATCACAAAATCCCACCAATGAGGAATTTGTATCATGGGAGTACAACATACCATAGTCATATGTTCCATTCACATACTTCAGAATCCTCTTTACTTGATTAATGTGACTTACCTTAGGTTCTACTTGATATCTTGCACATACTCCAACAACAAATGTGATATCTGGTCTGCTAGCAGTAAGATATAGAAGGTTGTCAATCATGCTTCTATCCAGACTTTGATCAACACTAACTCCTTTTTCATCTTTGGTTAGCTTCAGGTGTGTAGGAGCTGGAGTTCTTTTATGGATGGCGTTTTCCAACCCAAACTTCTTCGCAATATTTTTGGAATATTTTCTCTGATAGAGAAAGATGGAGTCTTCCATCTGCTTGACTTGTAATCCAAGGAAGTAAGTCACCCAAGTGAATCTCGAGTAGTCATCAAGCACAACATAGGCATACCTTTTTCCTCCAAGACTTTCCACCTGCATAGGCCCCATCATGTCCATGTGAAAGAGTTTTAGAACTCTTGAGGTAGCAAGATGTTGAATATTTTTATGGGACCTCCTTGTCTGCTTCCCAATTTAACATTATTCATAAATTTTCCCTTCATCAATCTTTAGATTAGAATATCCCGGATAGCTTCCTTTGATAGGATCTTCTTCATGCCCTTCAGATGTAGGTGTCTGATTTTTTGATGCCATATGCTTACTTCATCATCTTTTGGCAATAAGCATGTTGATGGATATTCTGGAGAATTCCATAGGTAGCAGTTATCCTTTGACCTGGTTCCCGATATGGCCACTTCATTCTTATCATTTGTAATCAGGCATTCAGATTGAGTAAAGTTAACTTTGAGACCTTGATCACAGAGTTGACTGATACTTATCAGATTTGCTACTAGCCCTTTTACAAATAACACATTATCTAGGCTAGGTTATCCATCATAATCCACCTTTCCCACACCTTTTATTTCACTCTTTTACCTATCTCCAAAGGTGACATAGCTATTGGCACGTGGTTTGATGTCCACTAAAAATCTCTTAACTCCGGTCATGTGTCTGGAGTAGCCACTATCAAAATACCAGTCTTCTCTAGTTGAAGCTTTGAGAGAAGTGTAAGCTATGATTCCATATGAGTCATGGTGAAAAGCTTCTCTTGACATTGCCTTAGAGTTATCATCTTTTCTTTTGTAACAGAATCTATGGATCGGATAGTCATACATTTGGTAGCAATAGGAATTTGTATGACCAAGCAATCCATAATGGCGACATCTCCATGGCTGATACATGAGACTATGATAGCTTATGTGATATCTTGGCTGATATTGGGAGATGTGCCTTGTCATATTTGGTTCTTGTTTTAAATTTTGAGGAACAACCTCCACAACTTGCTTGTGGTTCCTCTCAGCTTGATCATTGTACCATGGCTTCTTCTTTTTTTCAGACTGAAGGATCTCATTCAGCATAGAAGTGCCATTGTTTAGCATTCTCATAAATTTGGCCATATTGTCAAACTTTGATTTTGGAAATATTACCTCCTCTCTAATATTTGTAATGATATATAGGTGCCCTTCTTTTTCTGCCTCAAGTTTAGCAATACGTATCTTTTGCTCCATAATTCTTTGACCCGTTCTCTAATTTTTAGGCACATATTTGTGAATCCAGTAGCCAGCTCACTCACCATGAGTTCCCCAACATATAAATCTTTATCAAAAGTACATGATTCTTGATCAGATCCACAAACTCCAGTCAAGGCAGTCACTTTCTTGGCTGAATCTTCCTCATGATCATTTTCAGATTCTCCATCAAACCATGATACAAAAAAACTTTTTCTTTGCTTTTTGAAATAGGTAGCACATTCAGTTCTTATGTGTCCATATCCCTCACATTCATGACACTGAACACCTTTATCTTAGTTTGGATTTTCTTCAAATCTTAGCTTTCTTCCCAGGTCTTGGTTTTTGTTGATGTCGTATGACATGTTCTTAGCACCCAACCTGGACTTCCTAAATACTCTGCTAAATTATCTTCCCAGCAGCACGAGATCCTCAGATATTCCTTTTGAGTTCATGTTTCCTTTATCCTCTGAGTCTTCAGCATTACAAGAAAAAGTTATGCTTTTCTTCTTTTCAGATTTTTCATTAACAACAGACTCAAAAGTTTTAAGAGAATTTACAAGTTTATTAACTGTCATAGTGCTTAAATCTTGGGATTCTTCAATAGCAATCACCTTCATGTCAAATCACTTGGGAAGAGATCTAATCATTTTCTTGACTAGATTATCCTCTGATATCTTCTCTCCCGGGTCTTCTGAGTCATTAGAAATATCTAGAACAGTCAAGTGAAAATCCTAGATACTTTCATCCTCATTCATCTTAAGGTTGAAGCTTACCAATTTAACCTTAGGATTTCCTTCATGAACTTCTTCAGATTTTCCCATGCAACTTTTGCATGCTTACAATTCTTTATCAACTTGAAAATATTTTTATCATCTCCATTGGATATGGCGTTCAATGCTTTAGAGTTTCCTTGGGATAATGCCTCATCATTATCATCCCAGTCTTCTTCAGGCTTCAGCACATCAAGTGACTTTCCCTGCTGCATCCACAACTTTCAGTGGATCCCAACCTTTGACAATATTTCTCCAAGCCTTGTCACCCAAGGAATTTATGAAGGTTTCCATACGAGGTTTCCAACTATCATAGTTTGTACCATCTAGAATAGGCATTTTAACCATAATTCTTCCATCCTTGTCCATTGCATCATAAAGTATCTTCCTTGATTCTCACCCAGAGTCAAAGCAGGATGCTTGCTCTAATACCAATCGAAATTCTGGCTATCAGATCCTGGATGGCCTACCAGATGTCAAGACACCGGATACGACTTCACACACACAACAATAAGATGTATAAACAAAAATATCAGTGTTGAAAGTAAATAACACAGGATATGTTTAACTAGTTTGGAACAACCTTCCTACTCTGGGGGCTACCAAGCCAGGGATGAAATCAATGAGATAGTATCAATTTGTAGACCTTATAACAAACCTCTAGTTTACAGTCTATGCACTTAATCACTACCATTTGCTTAACTTCTGCCTAAGACACACCTAGGTATGAGGCCCTCCTCAAATCCCTCTTCAATTACACTTAGCAACTGGAGCAAACTCTAAACACAAGTAGAGAACAACCAGAAGCTATACTTCCAAAACACACAAGACTTAATGCTTAAAAGCTTATGAGGATTGACACACAATATTTTCAATGCTTAAAATCTTTTAAACATCTAACAAGAAACTTACAACCCAACAATAAGGATTCTAAAAAAACCCCAACACAAATACATATGTAAGTTCCACCTAATACTAAGTATACACCAGTATATTTATAACTTTATTCTAGATTGGGTTGGGCTTCAAACCGCAGCAGTGAGGCTGCACAAAGTCTGCAAAAAGTCCTCCAAGAAAATAGGTCTTCAATCATTAGTTTCCTAATAAATCTCAATATTTAGAAACTAATAAAATCTTTTAAAACCTATCAAATAATATTCTGAATTATCAATCTTGGACGCCACATAAGCTAATTGAATATTCCCCGAATATTCAATAGCTACAAATCAATTGATTCACACTGTCAGCTTGTTGCAGACGCGATGTCATATCTCCATGTTGGGACATCTTACTCGACATGTTGAAACAGAATGTTGAAACATCTTGTTCAACACGTTGCTTCTAAAATGGTTTTACCAAAATGTATGTCAACTATAATTTCTGAAAAATAACAGTAGGTTCTTTAGCATACCTAGCATATGCTTTAGCAAGAATTATTGTATTAACATCAATAGCCACAAACTCGCCAGAAGTTACAGACTCAACCTCATGGTCTTCAATAATATTAACCTCTTCATACTCAGCTCTTGGTCGGATGATATGGATAAGGCCCTCATCCATCATTTCTTGGAGATCACTTCTCACTTTATTGCACCCACGAATATTTGTATTGTAGGCACTGAAACCTGTATGATCATGTGTATAGTAACTGAATTCACAAAGATCAGCATGCATTTGCACCAAGTTACCTCTCACCAAGTTTACATCAAAAATTCTAAACTCTCAAGGACATCCAGAGACCTTATTCACAACATTCCCACCTCCATGCTTGGGTAGCGGATTGTCTTGCACATTTGGACCTATATCCTTGAAAGATAGCATATCAGATCTCACTAGCTTTTGAACTTCAGCTTTCAATGGATAAAATTTTTCAATACTATGTCCAGGGGCTCCTTGATGGAAGGCACAATTCTGATCAACTTGATAATACCATGGCAGCGTTGGAGGTATGGCAGGAGGAGACCTAGTCTGTACTAGGTTCTTTTGAATTAGTGCAAGAAACAACTCAGTATAGCTCATTGGGATATAATTAAAAGCTTCTCTTTTTGGATGTTATCCTTGGTTACCTTATTGAGTTGCTTTCTAATAAGCAATAGTTGTTGGAGCTACACTAACAACTGGAGCTACCAAGGCAACATGTTGTTGGTGTTGGTGATGTCTTCTTGGAGGCTTGCTTCTTCTCTCTTAAGTAATAGAATTTTTATCCCCTTTCATTCTTTCTGGAGAAACCATATGCCTACTTCTTAGTACCATTGGAACCTTCATCCCTTGACAAACTTCCTTCTCTAACAACTTCTTCCAATCGAACGCCCATACGAACCATCTCAGTAAAGTTATTGGGTGCACTTGCCACCATCCTTTGATAGTAGAACAACCCAAGAGTTTTCAAAAAGATCTTAGTCATTTCATTTTCCTCCATTGGAGGCACAACCTGAGCAGCAACCTCGCGCCAATGTTGTGCATATTCCTTGAATAATTCCTTGTCTTTCTATGTCATAGATCTCAACTGATCACGATCGGGAGCCATATCCACATTATACTTGTATTTCCTCATGAAGGCTTCGCCCAAATCATTGAAATGAAGATATTAGGACTATCTAAGCTCATGTACCACTTCAACATAACACTAGTTAGAGTGTCTTGGAAAAAGTGAATTAGCAGAAGTTGGTCGTTAGTGTATGTGGACATCCTTCTAACATACATCACAAGGTGAGCACGAGGACAAGGATTGCCCTTGTACTTATCAAACTCTGGCACCTTGAACTTAGCGGGCACCTTCACATTGGAAACCAAACAAAGATCACTAACATTTTGCCCAAACAATTATTTCCCTCTAAGGGCCTTCATCTCTTTTTGCATTTCATTAAACTGATCTTGGAAATCATCCATTATGTCATAAAAACCCAAACTTTCACTTGGTGTAGTGACAACTATGTAGATTTCATCATTAACGACAAGAATAGTATGCATAATAGGCAGTGCGGTAATAGTAATAGGTTTAGCATGATGAGAAACTTCAAGAAAAGTAGTATAACCCTCAGGAACGAAACTAGGAGGAATTTCCCAAGGATAACCATGAGGCATCTGGAATTGAGGAGCAAAAATAGCGGGAGCAGCAGAAACAGGCACCGATAGTATCTCAGAAATTACAGTTGTCTATTGCGGTTGAGTAGCATGAGGAGAAGGAGGTGGAGGAGGGGGTGGCTGATTTTGAGCAACCACCAACGACTCTACCAAAGTAGTCAGATTAGCCATTCAAGTTCTTAAGGCATAAACTTCTTCCTTGAGTTCCCGATTCTCTTGTTCTAAATGTTTCATCTTCTTCTTGTAGTTATCCCGAATGTATAAGAGTGCGACAACTTGTTGACTGAATGAAGTAGATGAAACATATAAGACACCTGAGGAAAAACAGGAATGCAAAAATATGTGCAAAGTGATACAGGATATGCAACGCATATGATTTATTTTGTTTATTTAATTCTCAAGGAAATTTAAAGAACCATAACAATTAGAAACATTAAAGGAATAACATATTTTGAAACACTGAATAATCTCATTTCATTAATAATCTTGAAAGGATTAGAACTTTTTTAGCATAAGTTTCACAAATCCTGAGATGCAAGATAAAACAACTAAAATCTATGGGTCCTAAGGAGCCAAAGTTGAAGAAGATCCTGCTTTATGCTGACGCTTCCTTTTGAGCATCCTAATATGATCCTTCAACTGCTGGTTCTCTTCCACAAACTTCTCAACGAATCCTTTCCATCCACCGGAAGAAGGTAATAAATGATAGTAGTCTTGCTCACCGGGACTAGGTTGAATGCTAGAGGAAAATAAATCCTCTTGCTTCTCCATCATCTCTACATCATTTCGCTCAAGAATCTCAATAAAATCATTTTTCTCCTTTAGCTACTCCTGGAGTATTGAATATCCCACATCCAAAGTCTGATATTTGTTCCTCCAAACATCCTTTTCCTTCTGCACTTGGACAACACAAGCTAGAACTCTTCCACATCAGTTAACAAAATAGAAACAGGTTCTGGAAAGATCAATGGTTAATGGTGAGGATAAGGCATATTTAGCTTAATTGACCTTGCTTGAATCCATTGAAGATAAGGTTCAAAAGAAACATTTACTCTCTTTCCTAACTCTCTTCTTTCTTTTCTATGAATAGTAAGCCATGCTTTGTTGATCTTTTCTATGAACGCCATATTATCTTCTCCTTTCTTGAGAAAGAAAGATGCTAAAAGCAAGTTGTTTGGCTTATGAAGCATGGGATAACCAAATTGACGACGAGCTAAAATCATATTATAAATGATACCTCCCTTTGTACCAAGAAGAGGTACATTGGGAAATTCTCCACAACCATCAATAATTGTTTCCCAATCATAAGTAGAATTGATCCAACGAACATCAGAATGACTTAGAGGCATAATCTTCTGCCACCACTTCAACCCATCTTTAGTATCCCAAAAGGAAGCATATTGCGACAAGTGAGAAATAAATGACTTGTACAGTAAAGCTGCACAATAAACGGCCATTCCTCCACTCTTGGAATTCCTGTAATGGATAGAGTAATAAATCTCTCCAAGCAAAGTTGGGACTGGATTCCCAATCAAGTATATCTTCATGGCATTCATGTCAACAAAATTGGGGACAATTGGGAATAAGACCAATTCATAGATAATTAAAGCCAAAATAGTCTCGAAAGCATCCCTATTTTTGTATTTAGCAAATGCACGAGCCTTTTCCATGAGAAAATTAGCCGGGAGCCCTATAATACCACTCTTGAAAGTACAGTGAGCTTTAATATGATCATACTTCAAATAAAACATTTTAGAAATAACAGGAGGTTCAAGATCTCCCTTCAAACTAGAAAAAGGAACCTTATCAGTCACAGGAAATCCAATTAAGCAAGAATACTCCTCCAGGGTTGGCATATGCTGATAATCTGTAAAAAAATTGAAGCAATGGTACAAAGGATCTTAGAATCGGACCAGAGTGTTGAGAATCCCATCTTCCACTTTAGCATCCAAGATAACCAAAAGTCTTCCATAACAACCTCTGAATTTATCAGGACTAACCACCAATGATGTTGGCTACTTTAATTCTTTTACCTCGTGTTTTCTAAATTATATTTTTGGGTGCTTATCCTTCCAACATCCATGATTAAATACCTGCGATGTTTGCAAAAAATATTCCTTTAAGTTCCTTGAAATTTTGGTTAAAAGAATGCTCATGGGTGCATGAATGCATGATGCAACAATCACACACAAGATCACAAATATGGGGGTTCATAGGTTCGACGTCATGAGCATGAAGCCAAAGGTACTACCTGTGATACGGTGGCAGAACCCGACTATTTTAGGAAAATGCTGGTTTGCATTTTGCGTTTTTTTATTTGCAAAATGTCGCGGTAAGCAAGAGTCGCCACCGACTTTTATTTTATCCAACTGGAAAGGAAAAAAGCACAGAAAAATTCCTTTTTCGAGATTTTGAGTACGGGGGGTAGATTATAGAAAGGGAAGGTATTAGTACCCTTTTTATCCGTAATTTTCTACGGGCTCTTAGGTATTTTCTCATCATTTAAAAATTTATTCCATGTTTGTGTGTTTTTGAAAAGTTTTTGTTTTACTTCGTTTTAACCCTTGCTTCTGTCTTCAAGAGTGTTACGAAGTGTTTTTGAAAACTTTGTTTAAAAAGAGTGTAAGTGTGGAAAAGTTTGATTTTAAGCAAGTACCTACTAGCATCTACCTACTCGAAAAAAGAATGTTTCTGTTCTTGTTTCCTTTAGACAGTGTTATCCTACTATTAGTGAGTAGGTATCACAGTCATTGGAGTTGTAAGGGTCAATTCGAAAGGGACGTACGATCACTAAAGCAATGTTAGGACGTCTTAGTAATAACCCTAATGTCTTAAGATCATATTCGAGGCAACATTTTCGAGGCAACCTTTTCGGGGCAACATTTCCGAACGGGACATTTGATCTTTGTTTAGACAAGAGAGCAACCACTAAAATACCCTATATTTAATGATCGTTTACCAAAGGCAACCGAAGTGAGAGTATACCCTAGGAGTGCGCATGTGTGAGTGATTTGATTTCAAGTTATTATCTTTGCACATTTAGGGTTTGCTAACCATTTTAAAATTAACATACATTCTTGTCATGCAATCCTATTATCATACATCTAACAGTTAATATTTGCGAAAATTAAAATGCGAGAAATAAAACTACGCTATTACAAGGCTTCAGGGAGGGGGATTAATTACATAGCCAAAAACCCGTAAAACGATAAATAAAATAAAAATCCTAATTAAACTATTACATCCCATGAGCAGTTACATCAATATCGTAAAAATAAATAAACGCGCGCGATGAAACGAGAACGAGAAAAAAATTAGGGTTTTGACCCCGTCTAAACCTAATTAAAAGAAAAATCATTTTTTGTTGTTTTTGATTATTTTGAGAAAAACAAGGTTTTAATTAAATAAATACAAACCTAATTACTAATTAATTTAAATTAAGAAAAATAATTAATTTGACCTATTTTTATATTTTGGTTATTTTAAGAAATGAAAATAAAAATTAAATCAAATAAAACCTAATTTTCTAATTTGTTTTAATTTATTTACAAAAAGATTAAAATTACCCTAAATTTATATAAACTAATTAAATTAAATTTAATAAAAATAAACCTAAATCTAATTTGATGAAAAGTTGATTTTATATGTTTTTTGTATAAAAAAAAATTAAATTTGTGTGAGAAAGTAATTTAGACAAAATAAATTAAATAAAGAAAAATATATAAAAGAAAAGAGAGAATTGGTCCTGGTATCAAAGCAAAAGGGGGGTGTCCATAGCATATCTGAGCCCAAAAGCCTTGGTCCATGTTTGACTTCTCATGATCCAATGTTGCACGTTGACTAGGGTGCATTGTAGACCTTCAGAGGATGGCTCTTGGATCCAGGTGGTTGGAGATCTGGTGGTTGAATATTGAGGGCGTATGGTGGACCCCTTATCTGTACACATGCCTGATTATACAAGAAAAAATATTATGAAATAATATGGGGGACCTGGGATTCGAACCCAGGCCCTTTGGCTTTTCCACATGCCTCCTGACCAACTGAACCAGCACATTTTGTTGTATATGGAATATCAAATAAACATTATATTGGAAACAAGAAAAGTGATATATTAAACGCACGAATTTTTGAATGGGCCAGTCAGGCCATGCCACGCCATCATCTTCTCCAGCATCCGTCGTCTTAGGTAAAACGATTGTTACCTACAGACGTTTTCTGTAGGTATAGCCCCTGCATATTTCCAGAACCTCATACAAGCATGATAAATGAAAACTAATGCTATAGACCAGTTCGTCTTGGCCTTGTGAACACCATGGTACCCCTCTTTTGGGCCAATTTTACCTGCATGAGAAAACCCTAAAACGAACAAAGAAAACCTAACAATGGTGGATCTCTGTATGGTTAGCAAAAATGCAATTAATTAATACCATTAGCTTGCAAATGTCTCAAAGATTCAGAATATATCCATAACATATGCTAACAATACCAAATTCATGAGATTTGATTTCAAAAAAGTAAGGATGTCGTGAGGCACTTACAGTGCGTTTCTGGGCACGAAAATGCCTGTCGGTGATTGGGATAGACTCCTTGAATACTCAGCAAGCGAATGAGATAGCTGGGAAGGCTTGAGATCGCCTGGAACCATGAAATCAGATTGCCACTTTTTCTTGATTTTTTGAAAGTTCTCCTTCTCTTTTCACGCCCTTAACCCTTGTGCTTTTGGTCTGAATTTGTTCTATATGTAGCCTTGAGTGAATTAGGTTTACATAGTTGTTTCAAATCTTCTCCAATAATGATCATTGATCATGATTTGATTCTCATGTAAATCTTGCCAAATCAAGCCAAAATCCAATCTTTTTGTATACAAACAAGCCTTGCACGATTTGATCTCATTGCCAACTATTTATGGACTTGAAATATGCACAAAATCTCAAGGTTTAAATGATTTTGATATTTTCATGATTTAATTTTGATTTAATTTGATTTAATTGAAATAAAAATCAAAATAAATGAAAAAAATAAAATAAAGGCAAGTGGGAAGGATCATGGGTCGTGGATCATGTTAAAAATTCAATACAAGCACAAAAATTTGGGCCCATTTGACAAAAATTGCAATTTGAGGCATATTTGACTTTTGGCAATTTTGTAAAAAAGGTCAACTTCACCCATGCATAACTTCCTCAATTTTGACCCTAGAGATATGTTCTTAGACTTTTTAGAAAGCTCAAGATGTCCTCTAAGAAACCCTTTTGGTCTCATCCTAATTGATTCTTCCATTTTCATGTATGAAGCTTTGACAAAAAAGGTATTTTTGTTGACTTTTCAAAATGACATATAATGTCCAAATTTGTATCTTCTTGTGAGTGCATATTTTGAACTTGGTAGCTGAATATGAATTGTAGGGAATTGCATCCTCTTAAAAATGAACTTTGGATGGGTCATTCTTGATGAAGTATGAAAAAGTTATACTTGGTCAAAGTTGAGTTGACTTTTCCTACAAAATGTTCTTAACCACAAATGGCCCTTCGTAAGTGGGGGTCCATTTGCCCCTGGGATTACCTTGCGGCAGTATGATGCGTTTGATCACCAGATCCTCGACTTGATACTCTTGTCGTCTGACTTTCTTGTTAAATGCCTTGATCATTCGCTTTTGATATGTCTGACAATGACTAATAGCAGTAAGTCTCTTCTCATCGATTAAATTCAGCTGATCAAACCGAGTCTGGATCCAATCGTCCTCGCTCAAACCTGCATCCTTCATAATCCGGAGAGAGGGTATCTGGACTTCAATGGGTAAGACTGCCTCCATGCCATACACCAAAGAGTAGGGTGTTGCCCCTGTCATTGTCCGTGCTGAGGTACGGTATCCATGAAGAGCGAATGGTAACATCTCATGCCAGTCTTTGTATGTCACCGTCATCTTCTGCACAGTCTTCTTTATATTCTTATTAGCTGCTTCAACAGCCCCATTCATCTTCGGCCGGTAAGGAGAAGAGTTGTGATGATGTATCTTACACTGTTTGCAGAGTTCGGTGATCATTGTATTGTTGAGATTTGTACCATTGTTCGTAATGATCCTCTCTAGTATACCGTATCGACAAATCAAATTTTGTCGGATGAACCGCGCCACAACGTTCTTGGTTACTGTAGCGAAGGAAGCTGCCTCAACCTATTTCATGAAATAGTCAATTGCTACCAGAATGAAACGATGCCCGTTGGACGCAGTAGGTATGATCTCGCTGATCATGTCGATGCCCCACATTGCAAAAGGCTAAGGAGCTGTAAAAAAATTCATAGGAACTAGAGGTACATGCACCTTATCAGCATAGACTTGGCATTTATGACAAGTCCGAGAATGTTGATAACAATTGGCTTCCATAGTAGACCAATAATATCCTGCCCGTAGGATTTTCTTTGCCATGGTATGTCCACTGGAATGAGTTCCGAAAGTACCTTTGTGTAACTCTTCCATAATCCTTTCTGCCTCGCTCTTGTCCACACATCGCAGTAAGGTTGAATCATGGTTACGCTTATAAAGGACACCATTACTGATGAAGAACTTTGCGGCGAATCTTCTCAAGAACTTCTTATCATTAACAGATGCACCCTCGGGGTACTCTTGAGCCTCAAGATACCTCTTTACTTCGTGAAAACAGGGTTTATCTGCTACCTCTTCAGTCTCAATGTCATAGCAATGTGCGGGCTCGTCCAACCTCTCTATGGTAATCTGAGGAGCTTCATTGTCCCACCTGACCTTGAACATAGAATACATGGTAGCTAGCGTGTCCGCTAACTGATTCTCTTCTCTTGGGAAGTGTTCAAAGGTTATCTCCTCAAAGTGTTGGAGCAACGTCAGTACATACTCTTTGTAAGGAATAAGATTTGGGTGTTTCATATCCCACTCGCCTTTAATATGACTGATCACTAGAGCAGAATCTCCGAATACACTCAAGAACTTAATCCTCGGGTCAATAGCTTCTCGGAGGCCCATGATGCATTCTTCATACTCCGCCATATTGTTGGTACAGTTAAAACATAATCGAGCGGTGAATGGAGTATGACAGCCCTCGGGAGATATAATCACAGCGCCAATGCCATTACCCAACGCATTTAAGGCTTTGTCAAAATACATAGACCATCGGGATCCCTCCTAGGGTCCTTTATTCGGTCTAGGTTCTTCATAGTCGGTCACCAACATGATGTCCTCATCCGGGAACTCGAAACTCATGGATTGGTAATCATCCACGACCTGATGCGCCAAATGATCTGCTAACACACTTCTCTTGATTGCTTTTTGGGTTGTGTATTGGATATCATACTCAGTTAAGATCATCTTCCATCTTGCTATTCTTCCAGACAAGGCGTGCTTTTCGAAGATATACTTGATTGGATCCATCTTTGATATCAATAGGGTAGTGTGAGTTAGCATATACTGTCTCAGGCGGCGAGCAGCCCATGCCAAAGCGCCGCAAGTTTTCTCAAGTAGTGAGTATTGGGTCTCACAGTCGGTAAACTTTTTGCTAAGGTAGTAAATAGTGTGTTCTTTTCGGCCAGACTCGTCATGCTGCCCCAGCACGCACCCCATTGAATTATCCAGTACTGTTAAGTATAAGATCAAAGGTCTTCCTTCAACTGGAGGCATCAGAATAGGTGTCTCTTATAGATATTCTTTGATCCTTTTGAAAGCGGTCTGACATTCATCATTCCATTTTACCACTTGATCTTTCTTCAACAGCTTGAAGATCGGCTCACAAGTAGCAGTCAAATGTGAAATGAATTGGGCAATGTAATTCAGACGTCCCAAAAATCCTTTAACTTCATTTTCCGTTCGGGGAGCTGGCATCTCCTGTATAGCCTTCACCTTTGCAGGATCCACTTAAATACCTTTATCACTAACGACAAAACCCAGCAGCTTACCATACCTTACCCTGAAGGTGCACTTGTTCGGGTTTAACCTCAGCTTGTACATCTTCAACCTATCGAAAAATTTCTGGAGATGGTCGAGGTGTTCTTCTTCAGTCTGTGACCTTACAATCATGTCATCAACGTAAACCTCAATCTCACGGTGAATCATGTCGTGGAACAAAGCGACCATGGCGCGCTGATAAGTTGCCCCAGCATTCTTCAACCCGAAAGGCATTACCTTGTAACAGAAGGTGCCCCACTGTGTAACGAAAGTTGTCTTCTCCATGTCCTCGGGAGCCATCTTAATCTGATTGTAACCATAAAAACCATCCATAAAAGAGAAGACCTTATGCTGCGCGGTGTTATCGACCAGAACATCGATGTGAGGCACTGGGAAATCGTATTTGGGACTTGCCCTATTCAGATCTCTATAGTACACACACATTCGTACCTTACCATCCTTCTTCGGCACCGGCACAATATTGACAACCCACTGTGGATAAGAAGTAACAGCTAAAAATCCGACGTCAAACTGTTTCATGACCTTAGCTTTGATTTTCTCAGACATCTCGGTGCGCATACGGCGAACCTTCTGCTTTACCGGAGGACAGTCTTCTTTGGTTGGCAAGAGGTGTACTACAATGTCAATGTCCAAACCAGGCATATCTTCATAAGACCAGGAAAAGATCTCAACATAGTCGCGTGGCATTTGTATCAACCGCTGGTTGACACTAGGCTCCAGATTCACACCTATCTTGACCTCTTTCCTGTCTTCCTCTGTACCCAAATTCACTGATTCCACTGGCTCCTCATGAGGCTGTATGGCCCTCTCTTCCTATAGTAACAGTCTAGCAAGTTCCCCAGGAACTTCACAATCATCCTCACCTACGTCTTCGGCTTGGTTGATCAGATTTTCGAAGTCATAACTGGCAGTAGCAGAGTTGTTATCAATGGGATCCAGAGTGGATGTGGATCTGCATTATGATATGTGAGTGTGTGTAAGACAATAGCTATTTTGATAAAGTGCAAGATAGAAAAGAAAAAAAGGAGCGCAAAATTTGTAATGCAAGAAAACGTCCAATGCTTTATTGATGATATATGAAAATGACAAATAATAAGCCCTCACAAACAAAGCCAAGGTGCCTCGGGCAAGGCACCGGGCCATAAAGTTTCAAATTGTCTGTTACAAATCTCAAAACAAAAGTCTATTATTGTGTAATAAAAGAAACGGGTATGAAGTCCTTCGCCGTCCAGTTGTTCAATCCACTGTTGGTAGTCGGGTAGATCCAGCTGTTGATATATGAATCTTCTTCACCATCTTCAATTGCATTCACTCCCTGATTACTGATGTGCAGAGGAGGTCTTCCAATCTGCGCACGCCGAACAGCCCTTTGAGCCTCTGCAGTAAAGCCCAAACCAAACTTGTCAGTTTTGTGTGCAAAGTCAGGGAGCTGACCCCAATTTGCACACCCACTTTTTTCAATTACAGCCCTAGCATCCTTGAGGGAAGCCATCTTCATCGGAGGTTTGTCAGCAGCAACTTCAGTCGATGCCAGAGTCTGGGGGGCCTCTTCAAAGTTTTGATAAGGGGTTTCGATGAACTCCCCATCCATATCCACATAGAGAAAGGAATTAAGATGACTCACCATGTACTCCTATTCACCTTGTACCGTGACGATCTTCCCCTTTACTGGATATTTCAACATCTGATGGAGCGTAGAAGTCACTGCCCCAACCTTATGAATCCAAGGGCGACCCAGCAAGTAATAATAAGATGGTCAGATATCTATCACATAGAACGTAGATGCAAAAGTATGAGAGCCAACTTTAACAGGGACGTCCACCTCCCCGTGCACCATCCTTTTTGACCCGTCGAAAGCCCTGACCACAATACTACTCGGCTTCAGAATCAAACCTTCACAGTCCAGACGATCTAATGCTTTCTTTGGTAAAACATTTAATAAGGACCCAGTATCCACCAGTATGTGGGCCAGAGTAGTGCCCCTGCACTCGATCGAGACGTGCAAAGCATCATTGTGATTTCTTCCTTTAGCAGTCAGATCTGCGTCCGAGAAACCCAACCCGTTGTCGACAGTCAAACTAGCTACGCAGTCTTTGAATTGATCGGCAGAAGTTTCTTGTGGCACATGTGCAGTTTTAAGGAAAGAAATCAAAGCCTTTGCATGGGCTTCCGAACACAATAACAAGGACAACATGGAGATTTTTGACGGGGTCTGCCCCAGCTGCTCGACTACGTTGTAGTCGCTCTTCTTGATAATCTTTAGAATTTCCTCTATCTCCTGTTTAGAGGTTTCTACAATGATCTTCTTCGGCGCCTCCGTCCAGGCAGGCTCACCTGTGATTTCTTTTCCCCGAGCCCCAGATGACTCGACGATAGGGGTGATAACTGGAATAGGAATTGGGACAGTAACTGATGTACTAGCAGATGGAATAACAACAGGTTTGTGAACAGTCGGAGGGGAAATATCAGGAGAGAAGAGTCTCCCAATTCTGGTGACCTTGCTAGCCCCGACAATATTTCTGACATCAGCATCAGATTCTTCGATCTTTAAGTCTTGTTTAACTCCATGGTAATACACATCGGCCCCATAGTGCCAAGGGACAGCCTTATCTTAAGTGTATTGGATAGGACCAGGGACAGTAATGATTAACAGAGCGATTCTTGGAACAGGTGTAATCCTAACAGGATTTCTCGAGGACGCCTTGGAAGGATTGGCGGAAAGGGTTATGATGGCAACATCTTCAACTGGAACCAACGGAATCATAGTCTTCTCGAACAGGATCTCTTTGTTATCCATCAGGCGCTGAACACCTGATTTCAAAAAGTGGCAACTAGCAGGTGGGATTGAACACATGTAGCAACTTTCGCCACAGCCCGGAAATAAACCGGCCAACAATAGATTCTTCTTAACTGTCATCAAAGGAGTAGAAATTTCTTCCACGAAGGTTACAAATAAGTCATCGTCCACAGCATTTACACCATGACCATGCTTGGGCATAGGAGCAGTTATGACATTGGGTTTCTCCAGAGCGTCAAACTCAATCTCTTTAGCTTCAATCAAATCTTGCACCTTATTCTTCAATGCCCAACAGTTGTTTGTATCATGACCTGGACTATCGGAGTGATAGGCGCAGCGGGCATTCGGATTATATAGCGGAGATGTGGTGCTGGGATTCTTTGGGGCTTCCCTCAGAGTTACTAGGTTGGTCTTCAACAATTGTGGTAGAATTTGAGACAAAGTCATATTAAGCCGAGTGTACTGTCTTTGCGGTCTCTCCATTCTTTGTTGATTGTTGCATTGTGGGGCAACGGTGGGTCTTAATATTACTACCGCATTTACTGCTTGACGGCGTTCTGGTCTATTTTGGCTCCTCGAGCTGTAAACTGCACTAGCTTCTTTCTTACCAGTGAAAGAATTCTTTTCTGCACTTGATGAAGTACCTTTTTGTATCTTACCACTTAGGATACCAGCTTCTACTCTTTCCCCAGTCAAAATCAATTCAGTAAACCCAGATGATGAATTGCCGATCAGGTGATTGAAAAATGGACTAGACAACGTCCCTAGAAACATATCCACCAACTCCCTATCAGACAAAGGGGGTTGGACTCTTCCAGTCAGATCTCTCCATTTCTGAGCATAGTCCTTAAAACCTTCACTTGCACCCATAGACATACCCTGAAGCTGAGTATGAGTGAGAGCAAGGTCGGCGTTATACTGATACTGCCTGTAAAAAGCAGTAGCAAGGTCCTCCCAGTTTCGGACGTTAGCTCCTTCCAATTGATAAAATCATTCAAGCTGAGTCCCTGACAGACTATCTTGAAAGAAGTGCACCCACAAATTTCTATCAGCAGTGTAAGGTTGGATTTTTCCGACGTACGAGCGGAGATGGAGTTTTGGACAGGATACTCCATCGTACTTGGAAAAAAAACGAAGTTTTAAACTCATGAGGGATTACCACCCCAGATGCTAGTCCCAGATCTCCGAAGTCCAAACCAGGTATCTTCTGAATATCCATAGCACTCAGACGGTCTTTAAGTTGTTTGTACCTATCCTCAACAGGAGGATACTGCTCATCATCAAAATCAATATCATTATCAGTGACCACAGGACTGGGACCCTTTTCTTCCTCTTGGTCCTCCTCTCCTTTGGATGAAAGAGACAGATCAGCTTCCTGTCGCAACCTATTCCCAAATCTGTTACCCATATTCAGAAGAACCACCTTCTTCTTCTTCTTCTTCTCCTTCAGGATGAGAGTCTTCAAATCCTCTTGCCCTTTAGACAAGTTCAAGAACATCTCTTGGAATTGGGAATTCTGTGCTTGAAGAGCTTTGATGGCTTGATCGGTACGTATTTCAGAATACATTTCATGCTGAAATAAACAGCGAAGGAGATGAGAAACCTGTAATAATACTTGTAATGAATTGCATGATAATGGGGTGCGTATGTAATGATTTCAAAGACTTTAGGAGATTTATATTTGCAAACCAAGGAATAAACAAACTTTATTAGATTAAACTTGCAAAAAGGTTCAACAATGCCTTTAAGGCGTTTACAATGAAGTAAATAAAAAACAAATCTAAACTAGAAAAAAGCAAAATCAGAAATCCCATGGACGCTTCCCCTTCGTGCTGACGTAGTCGTTGATCGTCCTTTCATTCTCAAGTTTCCTGGTGAGCTTTAAGATCTTCCTTTATTTCTCATGATACTTTGACCGGTAGGTATCCCTCTCCTCTTTCAACTGAATCCAGGATCTCTTCAATGCCCCAAGATCAGTGGGCATGTAGGGATAAAGGACTGTATAAGGAACGCCCTCTTCATTGGTAGGCTCCACAATCACCGGTAACACAGCTTCATAAGGCATCCCAAGTTTCTGAGCACGAGCTCAGACCCACTGGAGATAAGGCTGCATAGGGAGAGAAGTCCTTGGTCCTAGCTCTTGAGGGTCAGACCTGTTCACCATGCCCCAAGCTCGTATAAACCTTCGGCGATGCTCGTCAACGTCTTCCTTGTAATCAAATGTAAAATCTATAAGAAGTAGCTCATGGGGACCGTCTCTCCGAGCACGACCAAACTGTCGCAGAGCCAAGCAAGGACTGTAGGTTATTCCCCCTCTGATTCCAAGCAACAGGACATTAGGGTATCCCCCATATCGATCAATGACAGCAGTGCTTTCCATAGCCTTGGAACTCCAAAGAATGTCTGTATGGGCAAGGGACATTATCCTGTAAGACCAACCTAACCCTTCCTCATTCTTCAACACGGACTTGGGGAGGTGCGAAATAAACCACCTCGCCAGCAGCGGCATGCAACACATGAGGGTCTCTCTTCTACGCACAGTACGGGTGTAGAGGGCATGCAAGATATCACCCGATAGAGTAGGTACAGGATTGCGAGACAGGAAGATCTTAACCGCATTCACATCTATGAAGGAATCTGGATTTGGGAAAAGAACCAAACCGTAGATAAGGAGAGCCAAGATGTCTTCAAAAGCCTGAAAATCCAAATTATCCCAGAGTAGTCGAGCTTGATCTATCAGAAACTTGGCTAAGAAACATTCAACCCCGCTTCGTGTCTCCCAGTTGGATACTACATCAGCCCTTTTTAGATGCAAAGCTGAATCAATGTCTTCTGGTCTTGGAGTCTCTTCCAAACCTGTGAAGGGCATCTGCTCGAGGATGGATATGCCTAATAAGTGAGAAAACTCTTCCATAGTAGGAACTAGCTGATAATCCGGGAAAGTGAAACAATGATGCACCGGATCGAAGAACTGGAAAAGCACACTCATCATTTGCTCATCAAACTTTGAGGTAACCAAGCTAAGAAGCTGACCATGTCTCCTAATGAATGAAGAAGTATCAAAAACTCTCGAAGCTAAATCTTTGAGTTGAGTAGGTATTTGTACAAAGTTAACTCGGATGGTTTTTCTGCGCACGAAAGCCATAATTTGCAAAACAGAACAAAGATAAATCCCCTCGGTCTTTGAAATGGTTAGTATAATGAAGTATGCATGCTATGTTATGATGCATGATGTCATGGTAAAGCAAACAACGGGTATAGCAGATAACAGACATGGTAAAGGAAAACAAGTCACACAAGAGCCCTTAAGTTTCAGGCTTGCATGGGGTCTAGGTATTACCTTCTTGAAGTTCAGTTGGTTTCAACCTGTCCTAGCAAAAGTAACCGGGTTCTAGAGGTTCTCAATATCACTGACCATCCTCCATCGATCATGGTTTCAGCTCACGCAATCTTTTCTTGTGGCTGGAACTATCTCGAGAGTATGGTCTCAATGAGTGCAGTATCGAGTATCAACCAGTTCTCAGCTTTACACTGAGGCCGGCTATCTCACTACTTCCTATGGCCAAGTTGGTCAATTATAGGTTCTAAGGTCAGTTGATGCTTAAAGACACACATACCAGCCCCGTATTCTCCTCGTCCCTCCACAAGGGATACCGGTACCAACCAATGTGCCACATCAACGTAGCTACTGCTTCAACCGTATCGGTCTATGTTGTACAGTTCCCTCACAGTTTATTGCTACTTACCTAAAAGGTGTCCCCAGATCCGGGTTAGGATCTATAGTAACTCCCAATACAAAACCCTCAAAAGTAAAGCAATCAAATCAAACAAGAGAAACAATTTATGATGAACTAATCCTAAGGTATACCCCACTTATTTAGTCCCCAACAGAGTCGCCAGTTCTGTGATACGGTGGCAGAACCGGACTGTTTTAGGAAAATGCTGGTTTGCGTTTTGCGTTTTTTTATTCGCAAAATGTCGCGGTAAGTAAGAGTCGCCACCGACTTTTATTTTATCCAACTGGAAAGGAAAAAAGCACAGAAAAATTCCTTTTTCGAGATTTTGAGTACGGGGGGTAGATTATAGAAAGGGAAGGTATTATCACCCATTATATCTGTAGTTTTCTACAGGCTCTTAGGTATTTGCTCATCATTTAAAAATTGATTCCGTGTTTGTGTGTTTTTGAAAAGTTTTTGTTTTACTTTGTTTTAACCCTTGCTTCTATCTTCAAGAGTGTTACGAAGTGTTTTTGAAAACTTTGTTTGAAAAGAGTGTAAGTGTGGAAAAGTTTGATTTTGAGCAAGTACCTACTAGCATCTACCTACTCGAAAAAAGAATGTTTTTGTTCTTGTTTCCTTTAGACAACGCTATCCTACTATTAGTGAGTAGGTAGCACCGTCGTTGGAGTTGTAAGGGTCAATTCAAAAGGGACGTACGATCACTAAAGCAATGTTAAGACGTCTTAGTAATAACCCTAATGTCTTAAGATCATATTCGAGGCAACATTTTCGAGGTAACCTTTCCGAGGCAACATTTCCGAACGGGACATTTGATCTTTGTTTAGACAAGAGAGCAACCACTAAAATTCCCTATACTTAATGATCGTTTACCGAAGACAATCGAAGTGAGAGTATACCCTAGGAGTGCGCATGTGTGAGTGATTTGATTTCAAGTTATTATCTTTGCACATTTAGGGTTTGCTAACCATTTTAAAATTAACATACATTCTTGTCATGCAATCTTATTATCATACATCTAACAGTTAATATTTGCGAAAATTAAAATGCGAGAAATAAAACTACGCTATTACAAGGCTTCAGAGAGGAGGATTAATTACATAGCTAAAAACCCGTAAAACGATAAATAAAAGAAAAATCCTAATTAAACTATTACATCCCATGAGCAGTTACATCAATATCGTAAAAATAAATAAACGCACGCGATGAAACGAGAACGAGAAAATAATTAGGGTTTTGACCCCGTCTAAACCTAATTAAAAGAAAAATCATTTTTTGTTGTTTTTGATTATTTTGAGAAAAATAAGGTTTTAATTAAATAAATACAAACCTAATTACTAATTAATTTAAATTAAGAAAATTAATTAATTTGACCTATTTTTATATTTTGGTTATTTTAAGAAAAGAAAATAAAAATTAAATCAAATAAAACCTAATTTTCTAATTTGTTTTAATTTATTTACAAAAAGATTAAAATTACCCTAAATTTAATTAAACTAATTAAATTCAATTTAATAAAAATAAACCTAAATCTAATTTGATGAAAAGTTGATTTTATAAGTTTTTTGTAAAAAAAAATTAAATTTGTGTGAGAAAATAATTTAAACAAAATAAATTAAATAAAGAAAAATATATAAAAGAAAAGAGAGAATTGGGTCTGGTATCAAAGCAAAAGGGGGGGTGTCCATAGCATATCTGAGCCCAAAAGCCTTGGTCCACATTTGACTTCTCATGATCCAATGTTGCACGTTGACTAGGGTGCATTGTAGACCTTCAGAGGATGGCTCTTGGATCCAGTTGGTTGGAGATCTGGTGGTTGAATATTGAGGGCGTATGGTGGACCCCTTATCTGTACACATGCCTGATTATACAAGAAAAAATATTATGAAATAATATGGGGGACCTGGGATTCGAACCCAGGCCCTTTGGCTTTTCCAAATGCCTCCTGACCAACTAAACCAGTGCATTTTGTTGTATATGGAATATCAAATAAACATTATATTGGAAACAAGCAAAGTGATATATTAAACGCGCGAATTTTTGAATGGGCCAGTCAGGCCACGCCACGCCATCATCTTCTCCAGCATCCGTCATCTTAGGTAAAATGATTTTTACCTACAGACGTTTTCTGTAGGTACAGCCCCTGCATATTTCCAGAACCTCATACAAGCATGATAAATGAAAACTAATACTACAGGCCAGTTCGTCTTGGCCTTGTGAGCACCATGGTACCCCTCTTTTGGGCCAATTTTATCTGCATGAGAAAACCCTAAAACAAACAAAGAAAACCTAACAATGGTGGATCTCTGTATGGTTAGCAAAAATGCAATTAATTATTACCATTAGCTTGCAAATGTCTCAAAGATTCAGAATATATCCATAACATATGCTAACAATGCCAAATTCATGAGATTCGATTTCAAAAAAGTAAGGATGTCGTGAGGCACTTACAGTGCGTTTCTGGGAACAAAAATGCATGTTGATGATTGGGATAGACTCCTTGAATACTCATCAAGCGAATGAGATAGCTGGGAAGGCTTGAGATAGCCTGGAACTATGAAATCAGATTGCCACTTTTTCTTGATTTTTTGAAAGTTCTCCTTCTCTTTTCACGCCTCTAACCCTTGTGCTTTTGGTCTGGATTTGTTCTATATGTAGCCTTGAGTGAATTAGGTTTACAAATTTGTTTCAAATCTTCTCCAATAATGATCATTGATCATGATTTGATTCTCATGTAAATCTTTCCAAATCAAGCCAAAATCCAATCTTTTTGTGTACAAACAAGCCTTGCACGATTTGATCTTATTGCCAGCTATTTATGGTCCTGAAATATGCACAAAATCTCAAGGTTTAAATGATTTGATATTTTCATGATTTTATTTTGATTTAATTGAAATAAAAATCAAAATAACTGACAAAAATAAAATAAAGGCAAGTGGGAAGGATCATGGGTCGTGGATCATGTTACAAATTCAATACAAGCACAAAAAGTTGGGCCCATTTGACAAAAATTGCAATTTGAGGCATATTTGACTTTTGGCAATTTTGCAAAAAAGGTCAACTTCACCCATGCATAACTTCCTCAATTTTGACCCTAGAGATGTGTTCTTGGACTTTTTAGAAATCTCAAGATGTCCTCTAAGCAACCCTTTTTGTCTCATTTCAATTTAGTCTTCCATGTTCATTTATGAAGCTTTGACAAAAAATGTGTTTTTGTTGACTTTTCAAAATGACCTATAATGTCCAAATTTGTATCTTCTTGTGAGTGCATATTTTGAACTTAGGAACTGAAGATGAATTGTAAGGCATTGCATCCTCTTCAAAATGAGCTTTGTATGGGTCATTCTTGATGAAGTATGAAAAAGTTATGCTTGGTCAAAGTTGAGTTGACTTTTCCTACAAAACCCTAATTTAGCAACTTTTGGGTTTTGATGAATTGTGAGCAACCCTTGATGAATCATGATCACCCTTGATAAAATGATGAATAATACTTCAAAATGAGGATGTTGACCAAAAATCTTGAAGTTTGACTGTATATGGGCCACAGTTGACGTTTGCCCTAGCATGGTCGATTTTCAGGCCTTTGAGCAATTGATTGAGCAAACTTCCCCTGCAAGGCTTGAAACTTGACATGGATGATCTTCAGAACATTTTAGGACAATAGTGAGCATTTTGGATCCCTTTGACTCAAGTATCTTGATGCAACATGAAACCCTAATTTGAGGTAGACTGCCTTAGGAGAGAGTTTGTCTGGTGAACCATTGGACTTCCTTGAGCAATTTGAGGACCTCACTTGAAATGTATTGAGAAATATGAGAGAGCAAATTTTGGGGTACAACACTACCCATAAGGTATAGACTAATGGTTCAAACATCTATGGAACAAGGTTCTAAGGAAATCTGAGAGTCCTCGATCTTCCTTTGGATATTACCAACATCCCAATTTACTCGGTAATTAGTAATATTCGCAGGAAAAACTCATCTGAGTGCAGTATCGTGTGACAACTATACCAGAATTAACTCTTGGATAGTTTTCTCTTTACACCTAAAAAGGCCAAGATGGGTTAAGGGTTCTACATCTCTCATCTTCTCGGGCTCCCAAGTCGAAAGTAGTTATGTTTTCACGACTTGCTTGTTCCATAAATACTACCCCAAAAGGGCCTTAACTGAGCAAGGGTTTTCTAAAATCAACTTACTAAGAACTTTCTCCATATAAGGTTAAGTAATTATACCACCCATCCTATCTTAATGTTTCCCAAGTTAGGGTATAGGACTTATAAAAGATCACCAAACACCCTGAAAACCAGAAAAGTTTAAACATACAAGCATATATACAACAAAAAAAATAGCACATACACAGATAAATAAATATAGGCTTAACCCATTTAGATATTTCATTCCTCAATGAAGTCGCCAATTTTTGTGTAGCGGTAGAAATGTTGAGACTAAGTCATTAGATTGACTTAACTCGCAAAATCAGTGAAAGTCGCCATCGAACTATTATTTTATCCAAAGGAATGGGAAAAGAGCGAATAAACCAAAAGTAAAATGAAGATAGATGTAAGGAGGGTTGGTTATTCAATGGGAAAGTATTAGCACCCTAAACATCTACGATACTCCATAGGAACCTCTTTGAAAATCTATGTATTTTGGATATAGAAGAAATATTTACAAAATAGATGGTGGATATGAGAAAAGAAGTAGTTTTTACAGTTTTTACACCCATCACGGTTGAAAACCTTTTGTGCCTACGTACTCCCTTCCAGCAATAGAGGATCAGGGCACTCGTAGTTCTTCTCAAAAATTTGAAGTTTTTTGTGTTAGTTAATTTTAAGAAAAAAGGTTTTAAAGCGAAAAGCCCAAGCGGCAAAAAGGTTTGGATTTGTTTTTGTATTTTTTAAGTATTGAAGAAAGATGTTATATCTTGATTAAGATTGATTGATGACTTTATTAAGAAAAGAATTTTGAAAATGCATGGACCTAAGTCAAAGTTTTTTATGAAACAGTTCAAGTTAGAAAACAAAAATCCTTTGAAAAAGGGAGAAGATTTTGAAAATTAAAGAAGAACGGGAGGATATGAAGAGACTATCCTAAAGCATAAATTAAAAACTAAGGTAAGGAAAGGTCTAACAAACAAGAAGTCAACACTTGATATAAAGAAGTCAATGTGGAATTCCCATCCTTTGGATTAAAGCCACGAGCATAGAATACACCAATAGCATACCAATCATCCATGTGAAAATAAATCACAAGCAAAGAAGTATCAAAGAAACTTAAGGTATTAAAAACCAAAGTAAGGTATTCAAAATTGATCCATGTGTCATATAGATCACTTAAGGCCAATATAACAACACCTGCACACAGAAGATTTTCCAATACAAGCAAAATAACAATGAAGTAACACAAGGTCCAAAAGGTCTCAAGGTCTGAAAGTATCAAAGCTTATAATCCTAAGTCCAATAAGTCCATAACTCCAATATGTCAAGTATAGTAACCAATATTTCATAAAGAGAGGCTTAAGTCTTTTAATATTCAAGTTGGTTATTAAGTGTCTTCAAAGAAAATAATAGTTCAAGTGAGCACAGATAAAATGACATAAAAATAAATGCTCAAGTGAGAAAAAGACAAATAGCTTGAGATGTAAATGCTAAAGATAAAAGTGCATAAAAATAAAGGTAAAAAATAAACGCATAAAGTAAAGTTAATTGTTAATGAGTTAAAAGTTAGAACTTAACTGTTAATGGTTAATGGTCACAAAGATGACCAATGATGTTTGAATGATAGTCTTGGACCAAAAGTAATGAGAACTTATTAGAGGATTAATAAAATAAAACCCTCCTAATAACAAGTCTCAAAGGTATTGGACCCAAGATAACCAATCAACCATACATGGGCTTACAAACATAAAGTTTGGGCCACTTATGATCATTTTCTGAATTGAGACAAATTTAGCGCTATGTTAAGAAATCGTAAGTGGACTTATGTAGAAGTCACACCTATTTTGTGGCCGGTCAATAGAAATGTATGTACCATACATGTTAGAGCATGATAAAAACCATACTCCTAAAATATGTAGAACAAGTCAAAACCAAGAATCAAGACCTAAGTCATGATAAAAGGAAAAATAAGAAGAGAAAGATGAATCCTAATAAATGATCAATGATGATTGAAGATTGAACTTAGGTCAAGGTTGATGAATATTTATTATAGGATTGATAAAATAAAAGTCTTCTAACAATAAGCTTCAAAGGTCTTGAACCATGGTTCAATAATCAATCATACTTGGACAATTTCAAGCATAAAGTTTGGGCCACTAATGATTACTTAAGGGAATCAAGAAAGGGGTGAGATGAAGAGGGAAATGGGAATGAGAAGTCACATTGGATCACATCCTCAAAGTTCTTTCATATTCAAGTTCAATCACTCAAAATTGAAGAAAGTCGGGAACATCCTCACCTCGAGGACAACCTGGGCTTTCGGGACGGACATACCACGTCTCCAGATTCAATTGACGCCCGACACGGTGACGACCAGTTCATGGACAAGGCCCACCCCAAGAATCTTGCTAAGGAACTTCCAGAAGTCATGCAACCAGTTCCTATCCCTCTCAATGCAGACCTGGCCATGGCAGCACTACTCGCTGCTATCAATCAGACCAACGCCCTCATCCTACAACAAAATCAAAGGATGGAGGTCTGGGAGAACAGGCGATCAAACTCTCCTCCTTGGAGAATCAGACGACGAAACTCCCCCAGTGTTTCACAACCCCGGCATGGACCACCGCCCAGAAAGGAGAGGCGCGATGTTTCTTTCATCAAAAAATGCAACCGCACACCTCCTGTCAGAGATCAAGACTCCCCTTCATTCAAGAAGAGGAAAGACAATAGGAAAATCGACCGCGCTCGACTGCCTTCTCCTGAGCCAAAGCTGAAATGAAATAGCCCATCCCCCTGACGAGACTGTGACGATCGACGGGAAAGAAACTATCACTCTCCTTCCCCATCTCCCGTTGATAGCGAGGATGACAAGCCCCATGGCCTGCTATCAAGGGAGATTACTGAAGCTCCACTTCCTGTCGGCCTAGAGAAGCTGCCCACATTAGGAACCTACGACGGAACAACAGACCCTGACGAGCACATCGAGAACATTGATGCTCTCCTCGACTACCGAGAGATTAGGGGAGCCATCAAATGCATACTCTTCCCAACCACTCTTAGGAAGGGGGCGATGGCATGGTACAAGAGCCTTCCCAACGAATCCATCACCTCGTGGAAACAACTCGGAAGGATATTTTAGAGGCATTTCACCGCCTCTCATAGGCGCCTGAAATCGGAGGCTTAGCTCAAAGCAATCATACAGGGCATGAATGAGTCTCTCTGGGCATATATTAAACGCTTCAACAAGGAAGCGGTCCAAGTCCCGACAACGGACAACATGAAGAAATACCTCCTCGAGCGCGGGCTCCGTCCCCGCAGTGACTTTGCCAAAGCTGTAGGCATAGAGACACCGGCTACGCTCGACTCCCTCCTCCTCAAGGCGCGGGCATACATACAGTACGAGGAGAAGGAAGCGGTCAACAATCCTAGAGAATCCAGGAACAGAGAGAATGCCAAGTCCTTAAAGAGCGATGAGCCCTCGACATCCCGTTGAGGAGAGAAGAAACGGGAGGACAAGTCCTGTGATTCCAAAGACTACAAGGGGCCACCCGATCGTTTCCACGACTACACCCATATGACAACATCCAGGGAGCATATTCTTTATGAATGCGCTAATTCTGAATTCAAGCAAGTTGGGGTGTGCTTCCCCCGACAAACACCGTCCAAGTCAGGAACGGATAAGAGAAACTATTGCAGGTTCCATAAGAGTCACAATCACAACAAGGGGGATTGCATTCATCTCAAGGATGCAATCAAAATACTGATCAGAGACAGGCACCTCAAGCAGTATAAAAATAAGGAAGGTGCTTGTGACGAAGCACGAGAAACCAAAAATGTCGAGGAATGGAAGAAATATCCCGACCTCGACCCAAGTCTGATTGCCATGAGCATCTCACGGCCAGAAGACTTCTATTATTCGGACATGGAGAACGTCCCCATGTACTTCTCCTCCTACAGTCCTTGGGAATCATTCCCCGTAACCATAGTCATTTCCAGCAGAGGGTTCAACAGGCACACAGTTGGATCAGTGAAGAGGAGATTCAACCAACTCATTGAGGCCAACTCAGATATGAATGCCACACTCAATAAATTCTGAGGAGGCTCTCATCCCCTCTCCTTGTACAGGGAATAATTGTCGGGAAGGGCCCCGAATTCGAGCATCCTACTGCTCGTGAGAGCTCAGATGGCTAATTTTGACGTACATCACATTCTGGTCGACCAAGGCAGTTCGGTGGACATTATGTATGCCCAGCTATTCACCATCTTGCAGTTGAATGAGAGCCACCTAACCCCCTACGTGGGATCTAATCTCTAAGGTTTCAATGGAGCCAGCATGAAGCCCTGGGGATATGTAGAGTTGGTCGTCACATTCGGGAGAGGGGTAACGGCCTGAGCCATCAAGACCCAGTTCTTGGTGGTAGATTTCCCGTCTCTCTATTAGTGCATCTTCAGGAGACCCACTCTCTCTGAACTCATCGTGGTCCCTTCTACCGTTCATCTCAAGATGAAGTATTACATCGCCGAAGGCTTGGTCGCCACCCTCCACGGGGACATCCAAGCTGCCAGAAGGTGCTTCGAAGCTTCTTCTAAAGGCCTCAGTTCCATCAGCGCCCAACCTCAAATGACCACTGGAGCCACACTGCCCTCCAGTTCTGAGGAAGTCAAGCCACTTTCGAGGGTCGACACCATTGACCTCGACATTCGCTTCTCCATGGAAGACAGTGTTGAGCAAAGGAGGAAAGGGAAGGAACATATGGTCGAAGACGAATGGTCAACCTCATCTACTGATCGTAATGAACTCTCAAGTCACGCACGGCCCATCCCGGACGACGACTTCGAGCTAGCTCCCCTTAGAGAAGACCCTACAAGAGGAGTAAAGATCAGAGTCGACCTCCCCGACCTGGTGAAAAGGCAACTCAAAGCTTGCCTGAGGGAAAATGTTGATCTGTTTGCCTAGAGTACGGCCGAGATTTCCGATTTAGATCCAGAGGTTGCATGTCATCACTTGACCATTGATCTTGCCATCAAGGCGGTTGCGCAGCGCAGAAGAAAACAGTCGACCGAGAAAGCAAAGGCTGCAGAACTAGCTGTAAAAGACCTCATAAAGGCACATTTTATTTCTGAAGCCAAGTACACAACATGGATCTTAAATATAGTCCTTGTTAAAAAATCTAATAGAAAATGGCACATGTGTATTGATTATACTGATCTCAATCAGGCTTATCCGAAAGATGTTTATCCCCTCCTCAATACTAACAAACTGGTCGACAACTCAGCCGGTTTTAAATTGCTATCATTCATGGATGCGTACTCTGGTTATAACCAGATCCCCATGGAAAAAACGGATAAAAAATACACTACTTTCATGACCGAGTCGGGCAACTATTACTACAACGTAATGCCTTTTGGCCTAAAAAACGCGAGCGCTACTTACCAGCGCATGATGAACAAAGTTTTTCGCCACAAGATAGGTGACATGCTCGAAGTGTGTATGGACTACATGATCATCAAGTCCACCAAAGAGCTCGACCACGCCTCCCACTTGAAGAAAGTGTTCGAGCAGGCTCGAAAATTCCGGATGTGATTCAACTTGGAAAATGTACCTTCGGCGTGCCGGCAGGAAAGTTCCTCGGATTCTATCTAACGGAACGAGGCATTGAGGCAAACCCCGAAATATGTCAGCCATTTTCCGAATTTATGACGCCCACCTCGAAGAAGTCCATCCAGATCTTGAACGACATGCTCACTTCTCTCTCTCGATTCATGGAAAAGTCCGCCCAACACGTGCTTCCCCTGTTCAAGCTCCTGCACAAGGAAGCCATCTTCGAGTGGATGCCCGAATGCGATCAAGCCCTCTTTCATTTGAAACGAGTGCTATCACAGTCGCTTGTCCTATCTCATCCTGAGAAAGACGAGGTCCTCTACCTCTATCTGGTCGTCGCCTCTGAGGTAATAAGCACGACACTGATAAGGGAAACTCTAGAAGGACAAAGGCCAATTTACTTCACGAGCAAGGCCCTGCAGGACATGGAAGCAAGATATCAGTAAATCAAAAAAGTAGCTCTGGACTTTGTTAATGCAACGTGGAGACTCAGACACTACTTCCTGGCCCACACCATAGTGGTTCGGACAGATCAACCAATAAAACAACTGCTCGGAAGACCAGACATGGCCGGCAGAATGTTGAAGTGGTCCTTGGAGCTCTCTGAATTTGATATCCAATACGAGAGCAGAAAAGCCCTTAAAGCTTAGGCCTTGACCGACTTCGTGGCAGAAATGACCTTGCTCATAGGCCCTGGTGGATCACGTTGTTGGACGATCTTCGTCAATGATGCCTCCAGTTTGATCGAATGTGGTGCGGGCATCATACTGGAAAAAGAGGAAGGGACCCTAATCGAAGTCTCCCTTGCCCTATCTTTTCCAACTTCCAACAATTAGGCCGAATACGAGGCATTCCTCGTAGGTTTACGGCTGGCCGAAGATCAGGGAGCCGAGGAAGTGAAAATCTTCACCGACTCCCAGTTGGATGCCTCTCAAGTCCGAGGTGAATATCAGGTCAAAAACAATCAACTCGCTAAATATTGGGCCCTAGTCTAGAAGACGAAAAAGAATTTTAAATTTGTCGACGTACAGCACGTTCCCCGCGAGCACAACGCCCGTGCATATATCTTATCCAAGTTGGCAAGCACAAAGAGAAAGGGAGGAAACAAATATGTAATACAGGAGATACTCCCTCGACCGAGTACCCAAAAGCCACCCTCTACCCTAGAAGTATTCTCCATCGAGGACAGCAATTGTTGGATGACCACCGCACACGACGACCTCACTAAGGGCAAACTCTCCAATGACCCAAAAGGAGTGACCGTTTTCAGGCGGAGAGCTTGCTCGTACGTCTTGGACGAAGGTCAACTTTATAGAAGAGGATTTTCCATTCCACTTCTCAAGTGTGTCGACCGAAGTGGGGCAGACAGCATCTTGCTCAAAATCCATGAAGGTATCAGTCGTCGGTATCTAGGCGGAAGATCCCTCGCGAGAAAAGCCTTGCGGGCGGGATATTACTGGCCCACCATGAAGCACGACGCAAAAGAGCACGTAAAGAAATGCGACAAATGCAAATGAGATGGAGACATGTATTTATCTCCTCCTAACGAGCTTAAGTCCCCTTCCCCTCCTTGGCACTTCGCTTGGTGGGGACTAGATCTCCTTGGCCTGTTCGTGGTTGGAACCAATCAGAACAAGTACCTAATCATGGTGGTCGATTACTTCACCAAATGGATAGAAGAAGAAGTTTTTGCCAAAATCACCACCCAAAACGTCCTTCACTTCTATAAAAGAAACATCATTGCTCGCTTTGGAATCCCACAAGCGATAGTCACCGACAACGGGACCCAGTTAACGGACCACACCTTTCAATAATTTGTCGCTAAACTGGGCACCACCCAACACTTTGCCTCCATCGAGCATCCCCAGACGAACAACCAAGTCGAGTCTGTAAATAGAGTGATACTCAGGGGCCTCAAGCGAAGGTTGGACGAAACCAAGAAGAGATGGGTCGAGGATCTACAGTGTGCTATGGGGATACCAAATGACTGCTCATTCATCCACCAGGGAGACTCCATCCAGATTAGCTTATGGGACGGAGGTCATCATTCTCGTGGAGATCGAGGAACCTTCTAGGAGAACTGAGGCACCTCCTGATGAGGAGATGAATAATGTCGCCCTTCGCGAAGAGCTGGACCTGGTGGAAGAAATCAGAACAGGAGAGACCCTACGAGAGGCCTCGCTTAAACAAAAAAATAGCCATGCGCCACAACGCCAAGATCATACGACGAGAGTTCGAGGTCGGCAGCCTTGTCTTAAAGAGAAATCATAAAGAATCTCGCGACGGCAAGCTCAAAGAAAACTGGGAAGGTCCTTATCGCGTTGATGCGAAAACGGGGACTGAAGCGTATTACTTGGAAAACTTACAAGGGGAATAGCTCGTTCGATCATGGAACATTGAAAAGCTAAAACAATATTACAGTTAAAAACACTGAGCAGACGGTAAAGTTGGTCGACAAGACAAACTCACCCAGGCCTGACCACGCGTGCATGCCTAGGCACGAGCATAGCACCCAAAGTATTCAGAAGGGGTGAGGCTCCGCTCTATTGACAAGTGCACCCTCAGCCCGACCTGGATAACTCGACCGAGCTACATAGTCTTTATGCCACAATGATAGAACACCCAACTCACGACGGGAAGTTCACACCGCCGAACCCGAGTCCCTCGAAATGAGACCTGAGTTCCGGCCCTCGCCCAATATTCACTCTAGCCGTTTGATCAGTTTCCCCACACTGACGAACATACAAAACGAGAAAATCCCTGATATAACTCTTATCAAAATAAAAAACGTCCTAAACGGGCTAGTTTATCAAGAAACGTGTAAAGAACACAAGTCAAATATTCAGAGCAAACGACCAATGGTCGGAATTTTAAAAAAACGACTTCTTGGGCCGATAATGTGCGAATATTACATAAATGGGAAATATCCCACAAAAACAAATACTACAAATATGACATGTAGGTCGAAATAAACATACAATGATCCTTCTTCTTCTCCTTTGATAATGGGCGACAGTTGGGCAGGATCTCTGGTCGGTTAAGCGACAATATCTCTGAGATAACCAGGGACCAGAATCTGGACGCCAACCACATAGTAGTTGACCCTCATCCTCGAGGTGTTAAGCTCGACGCCAGGGTTCAACACATGTATCTGATTCATGGAATTCTCGAAGCTCCCCTCAGAAGTGGCTTGAGCGTCATCCACGACCAACTGGAAACGAGCAACCAGTTTCGCCCGAGTCTTCAGATCCTTAGTATCCTCTGGCTCGTCTTCAGCGGGCGTGATATCAATAGTTAGGGCCTCTACCTTTCCCTCAAGACCCTTTCTCTCAAGCAAAAGAACCATGCATTCCTCAGTGAGCTTCCCGGATTCATCCTCAGACAGCTTCAGGTCTTTGTCCTTTTCAACCAAGGCCTTCTCGCTCGCAGCCAGCTTCTCCCGAAGATTCTTCATTTTTGCCTCCTGGGATGAACTCCCCTCAGTGTAAGAAACCGCCATCTTCAGGATCTGCATCAAGCCTCCCGCATCTTGCGCAAGCATCGCCCTCTCCTTCGGACGGCCCATTCCCTTGAGAAGGAGAGATTTGGCCCGGGAAAGACGGAGAGTTGCACCCTCAAAAAAGGACTTCTCCAGCCAGCAAGGAGGTAGGTCGTACGTCCCTTTCCCTGTTTCCCCGGTCAGGTCGACACTCCCATCAGCTTGCGGTCTCTTTGCCTTTGAAGAAACGGCAGCGGGAGAGAGAGAGAGAGAGAGAGCGATTATGGCCGAAACTAAGGATGAGTTGCCCGACCCAGAGGCAGGAGTTGGCCCTACACCAGCCTGTGCATCCTTCAAATCCCTCCTCGCATGGGAAGCAAGAGTCTTGGCCAAACGCTCCTGAGCAGGATTCATGCTCTCAGTAAAACAAACGAAAAAGAACATAGTCAGTAAAACGAGGAGTCAAACAAATGAAGATCACTTAATTCTATTAGAAATATATATACCCAAATATCTAACGGGGTCCTCGCTTTTGAGGAGCTCTTTGATGTTGTGATACGGTGGGAGAACTGACTTGGTGTTTTGCGTTTCGATCGCATTTGTGCGGATAGCAAGAGTCGCCATCGACTTTTCTTTTATCCAAAAGGAAAGGTAAAAAAAAGCACAGGAAAGACCTTTCGAGATTATCTCTCGGGTTCGAGGGGTAGGTTATGAAAAGGGAAGGTATTAGCACCCTTTCCATCCATGGTTTTCCATGGGCTCTTAGTTACTCGTTTAGATCACTTGATTTTGTTTAACAGTGTGCTTGTGATGTGGGCTTTGAAAGTGTTTTGAAAATTTTCTTTGTAATGGTTCTCATTTCTATAAGAACGCGTACAAAGTTTTGTTTCGAAAAATGGTTCAAAGATATGTTTGTGGATTGTGTTTTGGAAAATGTTTTTTAAATGGATGTTTTGCAATAGTTCTCGTCTCTATAAGAATGTATACAAAAGGTTTTGTCTTTTAAAAAATGTTTTGAGATGAAAGTGTTGGTGTAAATTTTTTTTGTCGTGAACAAGAGAGCAACTAGGAGCGAATCTGCCTACTCGAACGGTCTAAATGTTCTTTTCTTCCTCCTTTTAATGTTGCTATCTTACCATTGATTTGATAAGAAGCCCCATCGTTGGATGTAAAGGGACAGGCGCGGGTCAATTTTACAGTCATCGAAAGCAACTTATGTGACGCTTTAGCAATTTTTTGTAAGGGACGAGATCGTTTTATCGAAGGCAACGTCGAGGGTCATCAAGGGACTATGATCTTTTTTTTATCGAAGGGTCATTGATATAACGTCCCATATTCGAGGGACATGACTATATTTCCGAGGCAACGAGCGAGGTTACCCTAGAGGTGCGCGTGTCAAAAAGTGCGTTTGATTCAAGTTAATTTTGTCTTTGAAATTAGGTTATCTAGCAATTAATTTTTGATCTTGCCATACACGCCTGATTACTATACAGTAATGAGTAAAACAATAAAATGCGGAAATTAAAATTCTACGTTATTACAGAGCTTCGGGAATGGGGGTACAAATTAATGAATGGGGGTGACAGTAAGAAATAAATATTTAAATCAAACAATACAAATCCAAACTGTTAAATAATTATTTAGGTTAAAATTCTTTTCATTTGATAAAATTAATTAAAGACTTAATTAATAATGTCAAACAAAAATTATTTTAAAGTTAATAATTATTTAAAACAAATATTAACATATTTACATTTTTTTAATATATGCTGAAGAAATAAAAATCAAATAATGAAAAAGAAAATATTAATAACAAAAAAAATATAAAGGGGAAAACTAGAAATGGGCCTGCAAATAGAGCAAAACAAGGGGGTGTAAAAAATAAAAAGCCCAAACGTTTCTGGCTAATCCAGTGTAGCAACCCCCTGGAGGTGTACCATGGGCGTGCATCTAAGATGCGTTGAAAAGGCTGTGATAAATGATCAGATGGATGGATGATGAGGGCGCATCAGATTAACATGGCGATGCAAGTGGGGAATCATCCAGGGTAACTAAAGAGGTGGTGACAAGTGTCACCACCGGATTGGGCCAAAGTGTTTTTATCAAACAACACAAAACTTCACCACGTTGAAGCCAGGCCTCATAATTCATTGTTTTCTCTCTCTTAAACGCTCTGCCCTCTCTCTTCTCTCTTACTATGAGTCTTCACCAGAGAAGACCCTTTGGCCGCGCCGGAAATCGCCTTACGACGGTGATGGCGGCGGCGTGTCTCAAAACCCTATTTTTCTTATATTTACCTGATCGTCTCTTTCCACTGGTTACTAATTTATGATCAATTTCTGCAAATTCTCATTTGATGGCCCTAAATTTAGAAAGGGGGAAAACGAAACCCTAACTCTCTGTTTGGTGGGATCGGTGAAGATAATGATGCATGCAACGACAGATCCATGAGAGTACAGGAAAGGGAAGAAAGAGATCGCCTGTGAGGTCCAGATCTATAACCTTATTAACCTCTTAAAGCTCTTTTCGGTAAGATGGCTTTGACTCTGTGTTTGTGAATGACTTTCTTTCTTCTTCTGAGCTTATATTATCCTGGTTATCAGATTAAGGTTTTTGTTGCTTGTTTGTTTGCTACTGATTTGATGGGTTTTGTGAATTCTGAATGGACTTTGAAAAGGGGAAAATGATGAAAAATACTTGGCTTTTTTGCTGTTTGTTAGCTACTGATTTGATGGGTTTTGAATAATGATGTTTGATAACAATGTTTGGGTAGTGGACTTTGGTTCTATGTTTTTGTTATTTGCTGGTTTTTAGTGATGGTTTGATGGCTGTTTTTGATGGATACTGGTTTTTAGTGATGGTTTAATGGTTATTTTGATGGATACTGTGATGTTCTATTGGTTTGAGACAAAGGGTTTTCTTGAACTTTTGGTTCTGAGTTTTTTTGTGGTTTTCTAGTTATGTTTTCTTCTCTTCTGTGCTGGTTTTTTTGTTGTGATGTTTCAGCTGGCTATGTTGGCTGCTGGTTTTTTACAGTGATGGCTTTTGTTCTATGATGTTTCAGTAAATTTGAGGCAAAGGACTTTGTTGAACCTTTTGTTCTGAGTTTTTTTGTGGTTTTTTCTATTTGCTAGTTCTGTCCCCCTCTTTTGATATCTGATGGTTCTCCTCATTTTATAAAACAATAATCCTTGTTATCTGATTAGGGTGAAAAAAATAAGAGGGAAAAAACTTTGAATTTTGACAGTTTTGGCTTTTCTAGTTTTGGGCTTTTGAGTGCAGCTTGAACTATTTCCATTTTTGTGCAAGTCTGGGCAGTTTTTGGACTGTATTGCAGATTAGTTTGTTGTGGTTTATGTTGACATGCTTTTTATGCAAAACTTGGACAGATTTTGGGACTGCTATGGGAAGCATAAGGAGGCTTTTTGAGCAGGTCTTCTTGGACTATTTCTTATAACAACCTGTTTGTCTTGGCATGGCTTTAGGTTATTTGTTGGCTAGGTGATATCTTTCCTCTCTTTGTGAGATAAGAATTTTTGCTTTTGATGCATTTTCTGAAGGGTTTGTTATTTTTTTAGGAAAGTGATGATGTTTGACTTATATTAAAGCATTTGATGCCTTTGGCTTGTTGCTTGCATATTGTTTGTTTTGTTCTATTGTAGCTTTGTGTTGCTGCCTTAGTTTATTACATATTGGTTTGCAGCACTTGTTGTGGGTTTGTTGCAGGTTTGACTCTGATTTGGACAGCTTGCTTGCTGTCTGCTATTTGCAGCCTGTTGCCTTGCATCTTGTGTTGCTGTAATTGCTTTGCAAAGCACTCCCTTTTTTGTGATGCAGTTTGGCTGTTGGTATTGTTTGACTTGTAGATTTGACTGCTGCTGTTTGCAGCCTGTTGCTTTTGTTATTGTTTGAACTTTCTACCTTGCCTGTCTAATTTGTATATTTATTTCTTTTACCCTTTTTTTTGTGAACCAAAACCTAGTTTTGAGATTTGCATAAATAGGGAGAAATGGACAAACAAAATTCTGATTCCTAAAAGAAAACCCTAGTGATGAAAATCAAATTTTGCTTGGACTTTTCAATGTTGACTTTTTGCTAATGTTTTTCTTTTCTTTTGTCACATGTACAAACAAATGAATGGCAAGCAAGACCATGGCTAGCAATAGGGAATTTCTTGAAGATGAAGCAAAGAGTCTTGAAGAAGAAGCAAATTTTTCCTTGTAGATTTAAACTTCGTATTTCACTTGTAATCTATTTGTAATCATCTGTAATCATTTGTGAATGACCCATAAAATTGTAATGAACACAAAGCTTAAGTAATAATGAATATTTGTTGTACAAAACATTGAGTTTTATTTTAACTTTGCAATTCTTGATTTGAATGTTTTAAACATCCTGGCTTGATAACTTGCATTTCAAGTAAACATAATATGATAGGATAAATCATGTATTTTGCACTCTTAAACAAAATAAATGTTTAAAAGCTCAAACCCAAATGATTAATTGAACCCTTAATCACGATTGCTTAAAATGATAGTTTTAGACTTTGCACCTTATTCAAACAGAATATGCTCTCAAAAATAACATCAATCCTCAGAAGATAAGAATCACACAAATGCCTTTTCAATTATCAGGGCCATGGATTGGGATAACTTGCAATGTGAGGTTTGAAAATTGACTTAACAAACTTTGAGGAGACATGGTGATTTATTTGAAACCTTGATGACTCAAATTCCTTTGAGAAGTGTGAAACCCTAATTGTTGACTGGTTGCCTAGGAAGAGAATCTGCTTGATCAACTTTAAGCCAAATTGAATGTTTGAGAAACCTTGGGATAGCATCTTGAGTGAAAAATGGGAGGTCAAATTTTGGGGCACAACAGCTGCCCCTGTTCAATCTTCTTAAACTTGAAAAATGAGATCGACATGTTTGACGTTCATGGCTTGAAAGTAGAAGATGATTAAACACTAGAGTGCCCAGAAATTTGCACTTGATGATGCGCTGGTCGATTGTATGGGGAATGGGTTTAAAGATGCCATTTGGAGAAATGATGGAGAGTTGTCGGAGATGGGCTTATAGATGCCATCTAAAGATGATTGTTGACAGAAAGTCTGGACTCGATTTTAACAGAAAACGAATCAGAATAAACCGTTGAGAGATTTATCTGAAACAGTAAGAATCTGGAAGCGAATCAGAATAAACCGTTGAGAGATTTATCTGAACCAATGAAAATCTGAAAATGAATCAGAGTAAACCTTGAGAGGTTTATCTGAACCAGTAAGAATCTGGAAGGGAATCGGAATAAACCGTTGAGAGATTTATCTGAACCAGTGAAAATCTGGAAACGAATCAGAATAAATCATTGAGAGATTTATCTGAACCAGTGAAAATCTGGGAACGAATCAGAATAAACCATTGAGAGTTTTATCTGAACCAGTAAGAATCTGGAAGTGAATCAGAATAAACCGTTGAGAGATTTATCTGAACCAGTAAGAATCTGGAAACGAATCAGAATAAACTGTTGAGAGATTTATCTGAACCAGTAAGAATCTGGAAACGAATCAGAATAAACCGTTGAGAGATTTATCTGAAATAATAAGAATTTGGAAGTGAATCTGAATAAACCGTTGAGAGATTTATCTGAAACATTAAGAATCTGGAAGCGAATCAGAATAAACCGTTGAGAGATTTATCTGAACCAGTGAAAATCTGGAAACGAATCAGAATAAACCGTTGAGCGGTTTATCTGAACCAGTAAGAATCTGGAAGTGAATCAGAATAAACTGTTGAGAGATTTATTTGAACCAGTTAAAATATGGAAATGAATCAGAATAAACCGTTGAGAGATTTATCCAAACCAGTAAGAAATCTGAAAGAAATATTTTGCTATGTAGATGGTCGACCAGTCTTTTCTTGTTTGAAAATATTTGTCTGTTGGAAATTTATTGATGATAATTTCCTGTCGATTGACTCTTTCCTGCAAAAGGTGAAGAGTTAATTGTATGCAATGCTATGATGTATGCAATGCATGGTGTGATGCTGTTTCTCAAAATATATGAGATTGCATTGCATGTACTTGTGTTGTCAATGATATGACGTATGGATGCAAATGTATGGAATTAAAGATTGTTTGTGTCGTAGTGTTGCTGGAAGCGGGGAAAATAAATCCCTCTTGAAGCACTGATGGGTGAGTTTCCAAATATTAGAGACATAAACTCTGTTGTAGAAGGGAAACGTCGGACATTGCTTGTAGACTTCGTGAAATCCTGCTGGGGAAACCTGAGAAGTTGGGCAACTTACTGGGGAACCTCTGGAGCGGTAGTTAGAAGCTTTACTCTGTCAGGGGTATGAGAACGCTTGATACCAACAGGCTGCATACTGGGGATACATCAGCAATTCTATAGTAGGATGTATTTGCTTCCGCTCTTGCTGGAGAAGGTACCTGCGGGGATCTTATGGAATGGCCTATAAATATTATCCTATTTCTTAAAGTCATTAGTAATTGTCTTTCCGTTTTCTATTTATTTGTAACAGTAATCACGTTCAAATGCATATGTTCAAAAATAAATCATTGGACGTTTTTGTAAACAAAATACAGAAACAAAGAAAAAACAGATGGTTTTGCACTTCCAAAGGGGATATATTTGTATTAACTTGAATAAGTATTTTTGTACAATGAAACGAGCATTCTAGTAAGAGAATGTCATCGTAAAAAAATGAAAATTGATACAAAGAAAAGATAGCTATGTGCAATAATCCCATGGGGTTCCCATTCTGCTATTGCCTTTGTGTCTCTGAGTGTCTTGTCCACTTGTCGCCTCGGCGAAGTTGATTGGATTGATTAGAACCGTTTGAGTTGATTGATCAATGCTGAAAATTGTCTGTAAGATGATCCAACGGGACATAGTCATACGCTTTAATTCCCTAACTTTTGCCTGGACCTCCCTTTCGGGTTTTCGATCCACCGGGATACCTTTTTTGTCAAAACCTCCCTTTCGGGTTTTCGACTTGCCGGGTGTACAAATTTTTTTTCATCCCTTACTTTTGCCCGAACCCTTTTGGTTCACCGGGAAGCCCTAATGTTTGCCTAGGTAAGTCGACCTAGCGGGTCCTTGTTCATGCGTAGTATCTTTTAACTATGTCCATATTTACAGGGTGAGGAAGGTCGTCGCCATCCATAGTGGTCAAGATCATTGCCCCACCAGAGAATATGCTTTTGATCACAAACGGTCCTTCATATGTAGGAGTCCATTTGCCCCTGGGATCACCTTGTGGCAAAATGATACGCTTGATTACCAAGTCACTGACCCGATATACCTGACGTTTGACCTTTTTGTTAAAAGCTTTGATCATGCGTTTTTGGTATATCTGACCATGACAGATAGCTTTAAGCCTCTTCTCATCAATCAAGTTCAATTGGTCAAGTCGAGTCTGGATCCAATCTTCTTCGTCCAAGCCAGCATCCTTCATGATCCTCAAAGAGGGGATCTGGACCTTGATGGGTAAGACAACCTCCATGCCGTATACCAGAGAATAGGGTGTTGCCCCAGTTGATGTGCAAGATGTGGTATGATACCCGTGGAGAGCGAATGGTAACATCTCATGCCAGTCTTTGTATGTAACTGTCATTTTCTGTATGATCTTTTTAATGTTTTTATTTACAGCTTCGACAGCACCATTCATCTTTGGCCGGTAAGGGGAAGAATTATGATGCTGGATCTTGAATTGCTCGCACAAGGCGGTGATCATAGTGTTGTTTAGATTCGTACCATTATCAGTGAGGATTCTCTCTAGGATATCATACTGACAAATGAGGTTATGTTTGATGAATCGGGCGACCACATTCTTAGTAACGGAAGCAAAGGAAGTTGCCTCAACCCACTTTGTAAAATAGTCGATGTCCACTAAGATGAAGCGATGTCCATTAGAGGTCGTTGGCTTAATTTCCCCAATCATATCGATTCCCCACATAGCAAAGGGCCAAGGAGTTGTCAAGATGTTCAGAGGAACCGGAGGTACGTGCACTTTATTCGCATAAATCTGAGACTTATGGCAAGTCCGAGAGTGTTGATAGTAATCTGCCTCTATGGTAGACCAATAATAGCCTTCCCGTAGGATTTTCTTTGACATCATATGCCCGCTGGAATGGGTACCAAAAGTTCCTTCGTGCAATCCAACCATGATCCTTTCATCTTCAAGCTTGTCTACGCACCGAAGTAATACAGAGTCATGACTGCGTTTGTATAAAATGTCGTTACTAAGGAAGAATTTAGCCGAGAATCTTCTTAGGAACTTCTTGTTATTCACTGAAGCTCCTTATGGGTATTCCTGAGACTCGATATACCTTTTAACTTCATAGAACCAAGGTCGATCCACTACTTCTTCAGTACCGATCTCATGACAGTAGGCTGGTTCATTCATCCGCTCAATGGTGATTTGAGGAGCCTCGTTATCCCAATTAAGTTTAAACATAGATGACATTGTGGCTAGTGCGTCTGCTAGCTGATTTTCTTCTCGCGGGAAATGCTCAAAGGTAATCTTCTCAAAATGCAGTAGCAACGTCAAGACATATTCTTTGTAAGGGATAAGGTTGGGGTGTTTGGTGTCCCATTACCCTTTGATCTGACTGATGACCAAAGTTGAATCTCCAAATACATCCAAGGATTTGATCCCCAAGTCTATAGCATCTTTGAGACTGAAGATGCATGCTTCGTATTCTGCCATGTTGTTTGTACAGTTGAAGCAAAGTCTGGCAGTAAAGGGAGTATGACATCCTTCCGGAGATATGAGTACAACATTGATACCGTTTCCAAGTGAATTGGATGCTCCATCAAAGAATAGGGTCCATCGGGATCCTTGTCCAGGTCCGTCATATGGCCTGACTTCTTCACAGTTGTCTAATGTCATGATGTCTTCATCCGGGAATTCAAACTTCATAGACTGATAGTCTTCCACAGCTTGGTGAGCGAGGTGATCAGCTAATACACTATCCTTTATAGCTTTCTGGGTAGTATATTGTATGTCATATTCTATCAGGATCATCTGCCATCTTGCTACTCTCCCAGAAAGAGTGGGCTTCTCAAAGATGTATTTTATCGGATCCATTTTAGCTATCAACAAAATAGTATGGGTCAACATATACTGTCTCAGTCGGCGAGCAGCCCATTCCAGAGCACAGCAAGTTTTCTCGAGCAGTGAATATCTTGTTTCACAGTCGGTAAACTTTTTGCTCAGGTAATAAATAGCATGCTTGTGATACGGTGGGAAGAGAACTGACTGTTTTTGGAATGCTGGTTCGCGTTTTGCGTTTGTTTTTGCAAAATGTCGCGGTAAGCAAGAGTCGCCACTGACTTTTTTTTTATCCAACAAGGAAAGGAAAAAAGCATAGAAAAATTCCTTTTTCGAGATGTTTCTCGGGTCCGGGGGGTAGATTATAGAAAGGGAAGGTGTTAGCACCCTTTCTATCTGTGGTTATCCACGGGCTCTTAGGTACTTGCTCATTGTGTTTTCAAAAATTTGCTTTTCTTTGTGTTTGTGGGTTTGAAAGAAGTTTTTGTTTGAAAAGTGTAAGTGCGAAAAGTTTTATTTTGTTTTGAGAGAGCAAGTACTTAAGAACCATCTACCTACTCGAAAAAGAAATCAATTTGTGCTAATGTCCTTTAGACAACGCTATCCTACTATGAATGAGTAGGTAGCACCGTCGTTGGAGTTCCAAGGGTCAATTCGATTAAGGGACGTGTGGTCACTAAAGCAGTGTTAGGACGCCTTAGCGGTAACCCTAATGTCTTAGATCATTTTTTTCGAGGCAACCGTTTCGAGGCAACTTATGATCTTTGGACAAGAGGGCGACCTCTAAAACTTCCTATACTCAATGACCACGTTCGAAGGCAACCAAGTGAGGTGTACCCTAAGAGTGCGCATGTGCGAGTGTGTTATCGGTTAATTTTATCTTTGTACATGTCATGGGTGAGCTATGTTGATTTTAAGTTCATACATTCAATCTTGTCATGCATTCCCTATTATCAAACATCTAACAGTTTATAAGTTGCGGAATTTAAATTGTGGAAATTAAATATAACTATTACAAGGCGTCGGGTATTTACATCGCCAAAAACAACCCTTAAAATTAAATTGCGGAAAATAAAAGAAAGCGATAAAATAATTTAAAGTCCTATTAAAACTATTACATTCCGGGGAAAAATTACATCAATATCAAAAATGGATCGCATGCGGGGAAATTAAATCAGGCGCATTCTAGGGTTTTGACCCTTTAATTATTAAAGAAAGAATTTTTTTTGTTATTTTTTGAATTAAAAGGAAATAAACTAAGTTAATTAAATAAATGAATTAATTAATTAAGAAAAAAGATATTTTTGGATTTTTGAGTATTTAAAGAAATAAAAATAGATTTGATTTAAAGTTAGTAAAACCTAATATTCTACAATAATTTTAATTATTGCAAAAAAGATTAAAAGTTAAACCTAATTAAACTAAATTAATTTATTTACAAAAATAAAATGCTGAATTTAATTTTAATAAATAAAAAATATTTTTTTGGTTTTTGATTTTATGAGAAAAAGGTTTAATTGGTTAGTTTAAATAATAAAAATAATAATACAAAACAATTAAATAAAAGAAATATAAAAAAGGAATAGAAAATAACCAAGGGGTTTGGGCCCAGATCAGGGGGTAAGATTGGCAAGTTTGTGGCCCAATTCAAGCAGACCTGCATGACTTTTCTGGATCCCACATGTGCCTGTTGACTAGAGCACATGGTGGACTTTCATTCCTGACCATCAGATTTGGCCTGGAGGCCATCTGGCACTTTCTGGGTGATGGTGTATGGTAGGCCATGGTTGCTGAAAAGCGCTAGAACACCTGAAGAAAAATTGCAAAGTAATATGGGGGGACCTGGGATTCGAACCCAGGTCCCATTGGATTTTGTACTAGCGTCCTTACCAACTCAACCAGCGTGTTTAATTGTTAGTGAAATAAGTAAAGAATATTATATGTGAAACAACAACAATATGCCAGAAAAAATAAAAAGAAGCGCGAATATTTGAATGGCTCAATGGGATGGGGACACATTGTTGTCCATGTCCTCAGAATTATACAGGGATTACCTGCGAATTTATATTCGCAGCTAAATCCCTAGGTCGAACCTAAAACCAATTCCAGACCATGAAAATTCAATCTAAGACCATGGTCTTGTTCGTCTGGACATCCTGAACACATCTAGACCATCCTTAAACCTTGATTTCACCTGCAAACGAAATGCCCAAAAACACGATCCAAGAACCCTAGAATCGGCTAGGGGTTACAGGCTATAAATATACAATCAAATAATGCCAAAAGCTTCTAAATCGAACGATAAGCATGAATATGTAAAGATTTTGGCAAAAAAGTGCAAGAATAAGAGGATGCGTTTTCGAGTACAGGGGCGTTTTTCAGGAGACTTACAGCGCGATTCAGGGAGGGAGAGAGCTTGGTTATGATTCCTTATCACTCAATGGATGTCTAGCAATTGAATAGCGTTGAGTTTTGGCCTTGAAAACACCTCTAAGTACGTTTTCAAATTCAAGCTTTTCAAGTTTTTTTCAAGTTTGGCTTTGATGTTTATGCAGCCTCTAGGTCCTGAAACTCGTGCCTCTCACTTGTATAAGTATAAGGCAATGCATTAGGTCAAATATTTGGACTTGAATCTTTGCCAGTCAATGCTTGGAGATATGATTTGATCTTCCATGAAAAAGCTTCCAAATTTGTCCAAAAACCAATATTTTGTGCATGATATGGCTTGATACGAGTTTGACCATGTCCATAATGATAATTAAGACCTGTATCAATCAAAAAGATACCAAGTTATCAATATTTAGATTTTATTTGGATTTAAATTGATTTAAAATGAATTAATTCAATAAAAATCAAATAAAATATAAAAATTAATAAATGGACACAAGAATGAAGATATGACACGTGTGTAGTGTGACAATATCAAATCAAGTGGAAAAAAGTGGGGCCATTTGACAAAATTTGAAGTTTTGGGGATAGTTGACTTTTGGCAATTTTGGAAAAATGCCTAACTTCAACAATGCATAACTTCTTCAATTTTAAACTTTTGGGGGTGTTCTTGGACTTTTTTAGAAACCTTGATATGTCCTCTAACCAACCCTTTTGGTCTCATCTCATTTTGATATTCCATGCTCAAGTTATAAGCTTTGGCAAAAAAGGTGTTTTTGTTGACTTTCAAAAATGACCTATAATGTCCAAATTTGTAACTTTTTGTGAGTGCATTTATTGACCTTGGGGTGTGAAGATGGATTGTAGGAAATTGCATCCTATTAAAAATGAGCTTTGGATGGGTCATTTATCATAAATTATGAGAAAGTTATGCTTGGTCAAAGTTGAGTTGACTTTTCCTACAAAACCCTAATTTAGCAACTTTTGAATCTTGATGAATCTTGAGCAATCCTTGATGAATCATGATCAAACCTTTATCAAATGATGAATTATCCTTAAAAATGATAATGTTGACAAAAAATCTTGAGGTTTGACTGTTTATGGGTCACAGTTGACTTTTGCCCTAGCATAGTCGATTTTTGGACTTCTTGAGCAATTGACTGACCAAACTTCCTCTGCAAGGCTTGAAATTTGACATGGATGATCTTGAGAACATATTAGGACATTGGGAAGCACTTGAGGTCATTTGGATGCAAGGACCTTGATGCAACACAAAACCCTAATTTGAGGTTAACTGCCTTAGGAGATGACTTGACTGTCCAACTCTTGAGCAATCTTGAGCAACTTGGAGACTATTCTTGCAATGTTTTGAGAAGTATGGGAGGGCAAATTTTTGGGTACAACAATGCTCTTTTCAGCCAGACTCGTCATGCTGCCCCAACACAGGTGGCAACAACACATGAGGCTCTTGTAAGTATTCTTTGATTTTGTCAAAAGCAACTTGGCATTCGTCATTCCATTTGACTACTTGATCTTTCTTCAAGAGCTTGAAGATTGGCTCACGAGTAGCTGTCAGGTGAGAAATGAACCTGGCGATGTAATTCAAATGTCCCAAGAATCCTCTGAATTCCTTCTCAGTACGAGGAGAAGGCATCTCTTGTATTTCTTTAACCTTGGCAGGATCAACCTCGATACCTTTGTTGTTGACGACAAACCTAGGAGTTTACCAGACTGTACGCCGAACGTGCATTTGTTTGGATTCAGCCTCAACTTATATTTCTTCAGCCTCTCAAATAGCTTTTGTAAGTGGTCAAGATGCTCTTCTTCCGTTTGCGACCTGGCTATCATATCGTCTACGTAGACCTCTATCTCATGATGTATCATGTCATGAAATAAAGATACCATGGCGCGTTGATAAGTTTCCCCTGCATTCTTCAGTCCGAATGGCATGACCTTATAGCAGAATGTGCCCCACTGTGTGACAAAGGTTGTTTTCTCCATCTCCTCAGGCGCCATTTTAATTTGGTTTTAGCCTTAGAAACCGTCCATGAAGTAAAACACTTTGTGTTGTGCTGTATTGTCAACTAGAATGTCGATGTGGGGAAGTGGGAAATCATCTTTGGGGCTTACCCTATTCAAATCTATGTAGTCCACACACATTCGCACTTTACCGTCTTTCTTGGGAACAGAAACAACATTGGCCACCCATTGGGGATAAGAGGTGACAGCCAAAAATCCATCATTGAATTGCTTCATGACTTCTGCTTTAATCTTTTCTGACATATCAGGCCTCATGCGACGAACCTTTTGCTTTACTGGAGGGAAATCTTCTCTTGTAGGCAGACGATGTACCACAATGTCTGTATCAAGTTCCGGCATGTCTTCGTACGACCAGGCAAAGACTTCAACATAATTGTGTAATAACTGAATCAGGCACTCCTTGACACTGGGTTCCAAATTGGCACCCACCTTGACCTCCTTTTTGTCCTCCTCAGTACCTAAGTTAACTGTTTCAACCGGCTCTTCGTGCGGCTGAATGGTCCTTTCTTCCTATTGAAATATCCTGGCCAACTCCCCTGGCACCTCACAATCTTCCTCACTTTCCTCGTCGGCTTGGTAGATCGGATTTTCAAAGTCATAATTGGCCATAGCAGAACCGTTACCCATGGGATCTTGAGTGGATGTAGATCTACATTTTAATATGTGAGTGTGTGTAAAAGCATAGCTACCTTTTAAAGAAATAAAATGTAAGAAAGAAAGACAAAGAACACAAAATTTGATGCAAAAACGTCCATGATTCATTAATGACATAAGAGAATGAAGTAACAACCCTCACAAATGGACCGTTGTGCCTCGGGTAAGACACAAGGTTTTAAAAGTCTGAATTGTTTAAATATTACAAGCCTGAAAAATATTAAAAGACAATTACTCTTGAATAAAAGTAATAGGAATGAAATCTTTGGCCTCCCAATTGTTGAGCCCTCCGCCGATGGTTGGAAAAATCCATTTGTCCATATCACAGCTGCCGTCACTGTCTTCTACTACATTGACTCCCTGATTGCTGATATGCAGAGGTGGCTCCCCAGTGTAAGAACGTTGAATAGCTCCTTGGGCCTTTGTAGTGAATCCCAAACCAAATTTGTCGGACTTGTAGGGGATATCCGGAATCTGACCCCAGATGGTACACCCTCCTTCTTCAACTACTGCTCGAGCATCTTTCTAAGGGGCCATCTTCAGTGGAGGTCTGGTAATCTTCGAGACCTTTGGAGTAGACTTGGTTACCGTGACTGTTGCTGGAACCTCCTCAAAGTTCTGACATGGAATCTCGATGAATTCACCATCCATTTCAACATACCTGAAAGAGTTCAGATGGCTAACCATGTACTCCTCCTCTCCGTGAATTATGACAATCTTTCCTTTGATCGGGTATTTTAGCATTTGGTGCAAGGTTGAAGTGACGGCACCAGCACCATGGATCCAGAGTCGACCCAATAGACAAGAGTATGAAGGGCGGATGTCCATCACATAGAAGGTTGAGTCAAAAGTCTGAGTTCCAATTTTTATGGGGATACTAACTTCTCCGTGCACTGTCCTCTTGGAACCATCAAAGGCCCTTACTATGATGTTGCTAGGTTTCAAGATGACCCCCTCGCAATCCAGTCGGTCGAGAGCATTTTTGGGCAAGACATTCAATAATGAGCTGGTATCCACCAGAACATGGGAAAGTGTGGTGCCCCTGCGTTCAATGGAAATATGCAAGGCATCATTGTGCTTCCTTCCCTTAGAGGTTAAATCAGCGTCGGAAAAGCCCAATTCGTTATCAGCAGTTAGACTGGTCACACAGTTTTCAAATTGGTCAATGGAGGTCTCTTGGGGCACGTGGGCGGTCTTAATAAACTTTACCAAGGCTTTGGCGTGGGCCTCAGAACACAAAAGTAAGGACAACAATGATATCTTCGAGGGGGTCTGCCCCAACTGTTCTACAATGTTATAGTCACTTTTCTTGATTATCTTCAGTATTTCTTCTATCTCCTCTCTAGAAGCTTCAAGGATGATCTCGGGACGCTCTCTTGCTTGGACAAGCTCATTCAAAGACTCTTTGCCCCTTGTATAGGTAGCAGGGATAATAGTAGGAGTATCATTGGGAGTGTCGGTAGAAGTGGTAGTAAGAATGATCAAAGGAGTAGCAACGGTCTTTGGAGAAATCTCAGGTGAGAAGACTCTTCCACTTATTGTTATTTTGTTGGTCCCAGTGATATTACCGATGTCGGGATCAATATCTCTCACAACTTCGTCTTTGACAACCAACTGATCTTGCTTGACGCCATAGTAATAAACGTCAGCCTCATAATTCCAGGGAACAGCTTTATCTGAAGAGTAAGACATTGGTCTTGGCATAGTGATGATTAAAGGTGCAGACCTTGGAATAGATGTAATCCTGACTGGTCTTTTGGTGGAGACCCTGGGAGGATTGTCGGAAATGGTGATTATTGAAACATCTTGATAAGAACTTCTGGTAGGAGGAAGCTTTTCAAATAGGATTTCTTTACTAGTCATCAGGCGTTGGATGCCTATCTTTAGTAACAAACAGTCGTTCGGTAGAGACTTGCATAAGTAACAATCTTCATCGCAGCCTGGGAACAGACCGGCTTGCAGTAGATTTTGTTTAATGGTCAAAAGAGGAGTAACTAAGTCATTCACGGAGGAGACAAAACGATCATCATCAATGGCGTTGATACCTTGGCCATGTCTGGGCATTGGCGCCGTTATTACATTAGGCGTTTCTGGGGGATCAAATTCAATCTCTTTCGCATCGATAAGGTCTTGCACCTTATTCTTTAAGGCCCAACAATCATTTATATCGTGCCCCGGGCTTTCAGAATGATAGGCACATCGAGTGTTTGGGTTGTAGCAAGGAGAAGCAGTATTGGGGTTCTTGGGAGCTTCCTTTAGAGTTTCCAGATTGGTCTTCAGAAGGTGTGGCAAAACTTAATACATGGTCATGTTGATCCGGGTAAATCATCTCATGGACGCTTCCGATTTGCGCTGATAATTTTGCTGCTGATTTGGCACAGGATTAGAAATCATAACAGCCCCTACCGTCGGGCGACAGTTAGATTTGTTTTGATTCCTATAGTCATATGCAGCACTGACCTCCTTTTTTCCAACAAAGGGCTTCTTTATCATACTTGAGGACGCATCTCTTTGAATTTTGCCTCTTTTTATACCGGCTTCGACCCGCTCACCAGTCATGATCAATTCATTAAATCCAGTTGAGGAACTCCTAATCAGGTGGTTGAAGAATGGTCCTGACAAGGTGCCAAGGAACATATCCACTAATTCTCTATCAGATAGAGGGGGCTGGACCCTGCCTACGAGATCCCTCCATTTTTGAGCATAGGTTTTGAAACCTTCACTTGTTCCCATAGACATGCTTTGCAATTGCGTCCTAGTCGGAGCCAAATCAGCATTGTACTGATATTGTTTGTAGAAAGTTGTGGCCAACTCTTCCCAATTGCGAACATTGGTCCCTTCCAATTTATAGAACCAATCCAACTGCGTCCTAGATAAGCTCTCTTGGAAGAAATGAACCCACAGATTCTTGTCAGCCGTATGGGGTTGAATGTTTCTGACGTATGACCTTAGATGTAGCTTCGGGCAAGAGACACCGTCATATTTAGCGAAAGTGGGGACCTTGAATTTTTGTGGGATGACAACCCCTGAAATGAGTCCTAATTCTTCAAAATCCAGACCGGGTACCCTCTGAATCTCCATAGCATTCAAACGATCCTCTAGCTATTTGTATTTATCATTAGCAGGAGGATATTGTTCCTCATAGTAATCAGGCTCTTCCTCTTCCACAGATATTGGGTCATTGTTCACTTTCTGGGTCCCGTCTCCTTGATTATCTCCTTCACCCGATAATGTTGCAAAGTCCAAAGTTCGTCTAGCTTGTCCTTTAAACCTTCTCCCCATGATCACAACACCGGTTGATTTCTTCGCTTTCTTCTTCTCTTTGGCCAGCAGAGTCTTTAACTACTCTTGTCCTTTTGTCAGAGCCAAGAGCATTTGTTGAAAATGAGCGTTCTGCGCCTGAAGATATTTCACATTTTGTTCAACATCCATCTCACTGAAATAAACAATAGAAGGATAAGGTGACATGTTATGAGAAACATGTACGATGTTATGATGAATGAAGATGCAATATGCAAATGATTTCAAGGAAATTTAGAGATTTAAATTTGTTCAAACCAAAAAGAACACACTTTATATTAATAAAACCAAGTTTGAATACATCACGCCTCCTTGGGCTTACAATGAAAGAAACAAGATACAGCAAAAAAACTCCTAAGACAAAAAGAACGAACGCTAAATCCCTAGGTCGAACCTAAAACCAATTCCAGGCCATGAAAATTCAATCTAAGACCATGGTCCTGTTCGTCTGGACATCCTGAACACATCTAGACCATCCTTGAACCTTGATTTCACCTGCAAACGAAATGCCCAAAAATACGATCCAAGAACCCTAGAATCGGCTAGGGGGTTACAGGCTATAAAAATATAATCAAATAATGCCAAAAGCTTCTAAATCGAACGATAAGCATGAATATGTAAAGATTTTGGCAAAAAAGTGCAAGAATAAGAGGATGCGTTTTTTAGTACAGGGGTGTTTTTCAGGAGACTTATAGCACGATTCAAGGAGGGAGAGAGCTTGGTTCTGATTTCTTCTCACTCAATGGATGTCTAGCAATTGAATAGCGTTGAGTTTTGGCCTTGAAAACACCTCTAAGTACGTTTTCAGATTCAAGCTTTTCAAGTTTTTTTTCAAGTTTGGCTTTGATGTTTATGCAGCCTCTAGGTCCTGAAAATCGTGCCTCTCACTTGTATAAGTATAAGGCAATGCATTAGGTCAAATATTTGGACTTGAATCTTTGCCAGTCAATGCTTGGAGATATGATTTGATCTTCCATGAAAAAGCTTCCAAATTTGTCCAAAAACCAATATTTTGTGCATGATATGGCTTGATACGAGTTTGACCATGTCCATAATGATAATTAAGACCTGTATCAATCAAAAAGATACCAAGTTATCAATATTTAGATTTTATTTGGATTTAAATTGATTTAAAATGAATTAATTCAATAAAAATCAAATAAAATATAAAAATTAATAAATGGACACAATACTGAAGATAGGACACGTGTGTAGTGTGACAATATCAAATCAAGTGGAAAAAAGTGGACCCATTTGACAAAATTTGAAGTTTTGCGGATAGTTGACTTTTGGCAATTTTGGAAAAATGCCCAACTTCAACAATGCATAACTTCTTCAATTTTGAACGTTTGGAGGTGTTCTTGGACTTTTTTAGAAACCTTGAGATGTCCTCTAACCAACCCTTTTGGTCTCATCTCATTTTGATATTCCATGCTCAAGTTATAAGCTTTGGCAAAAAAGGTGTTTTTGTTGACTTTCAAAAATAACCTATAATGTCCAAATTTGTAACTTTTTGTGAGTGCATTTATTGATCTTGGGGTGTGAAGATGGATTGTAGGAAATTTCATCCTCTTCAAAATGAGATTTGGATGGGTCATTTATCATAAAGTATGAGAAAGTTATGCTTGGTCAAAGTTGAGTTGACTTTTCCTATAAAACCCTAATTTAGCAACTTTTGAATCTTGATGAATCTAGAGCAATCCTTGATGAATCATGATCAACCCTTGATAAAATGATGAATTATCCTTCAAAATTAGAATGTTGACAAAAAATATTGAGGTTTGACTGTTCATTGATCACAGTTGACTTTTGCCCTAGCACAGTCGATTTTTGGACTTCTTGAGCAATTGACTGACCAAACTTCCTCTGCAAGGCTTGAAATTTGACATGGATGATCTTGAGAACATATTAGGACATTGGGAAGCACTTGAGGTCAGTTGGATGCAAGGACCTTGATGCAACACAAAACCCTAATTTGAGGTTAACCGCCTTAGGAGATGACTTGACTGTCCAACTCTTGAGCAATCTTGAGCAACTTGGAGACTATTCTTGCAATGTTTTGAGAAGTATGGGAGGGAAAATTTTTGGGTACAACAATGCTCTTTTCAGCCAGACTCGTCATGCTGCCCCAACACACACCCTATTGAGTTTTCTAAAACAGTCAAATACAGGATTAAAGGCCATCCCTTGACAGGTGGCAACAACACATGAGGCTCTTGTAAGTATTCTTTGATTTTGTCAAAAGCAACTTGGCATTCGTCATTCCATTTGACTACTTGATCTTTCTTCAAGAGCTTGAAGATTGGCTCACGAGTAGCTGTCAGGTGAGAAATGAACCTGGCGATGTAATTCAAACGTCCCAAGAAACCTCTGAATTCCTTCTCAGTACAAGGAGAAGGCATCTCTTGTATTTCTTTAACCTTGGCAGGATCAACCTCGATACCTTTTTTGTTGACGACAAAACCTAGGAGTTTACCAGATCGTACGCCGAACATGCATTTGTTTGGATTCAGCCTCAACTTATATTTCTTCAGCCTCTCAAATAGATTCTGTAAGTGGTCAAGATGATCTTCTTCCGTTTGCGACCTGGCAATCATATAGTCTACGTAGACCTCTATCTCATGATGTATCATGTCATGAAATAAAGCTACCATGGCGCGTTGATAAGTTTCCCCTGCATTCTTCAATCCGAATGGCATGACCTTATAGCAGAATATGCCCCACTGTGTGACAAAGGTTGTTTACTCCATCTCCTCAGGCGCCATTTTAATTTGGTTGTAGCCTGAGAAACCGTCCATGAAGGAAAACACTTTGTGTTGTGCCGTATTGTCAACTAGAATGTAGATGTGGGGAAGTGGGAAATCATCTTTGGGGCTTACCATATTCAAATCTCTGTAGTTCACACACATTCGCACTTTACCGTCTTTCTTGGGAACAGGAACAACATTGGCCACCCATTGGGGATAAGAGGTGACAGCCAAAAATCCATCATTGAATTGCTTCATGACTTCTGCTTTAATCTTTTCTGACATATCAGGCCTCATGCGACGAACCTTTTTCTTTACTGGAGGGAAATCTTCTCTTGTAGGCAGACGATGTACCACAATGTCTGTATCAAGTTCTGGCATGTCTTCGTACGACCAGGAAAAGACTTCAACATAATTGTGTAATAACTGAATCACGCACTCCTTGACACTGGGTTCCAAATTGGCACCCACCTTGACCTCCTTTTTGTCCTCCTCAGTACCTAAGTTAACTGTTTCAACCGAATCTTCGTGCGGCTGAATGGTCCTTTCTTCCTATTGAAATAACCTGGCCAACTCCCCTGGCACCTCACAATCTTCCTCACTTTCGTCGTCGGCTTGGTAGATCAGATTTTCAAAGTCATAATTGGCCATAGCAGAACCGTTACCCATGGGATCTTGAGTGGATGTAGATCTACATTTTAATATGTGAGTGTGTGTAAGAGCATAGCTACCTTTTAAAGAAATAAAATGTAAGAAAGAAAGACAAAGAACACAAAATTTGATGCAAAAACGTCCATGATTCATTAATGACATATGAGAATGAAGTAACAACCCTCACAAATGGACCGTTGTGCCTCGGGTAAGACACAAGGTTTTAAAAGTCTGAATTGTTTAAATATTACAAGCCTGAAAAATATTAAAAGACAATTACTCTTGAATAAAAGTAATAGGAATGAAATCTTTGGCCTCCCAATTGTTGAGCCCTCCGCCGATGGTTGGAAAAATCCATTGGTCCATATCACAACTGTCGTCATTGTCTTCTACTACATTGACTCCCTGATTGCTGATATGCAGAGGTGGCTCCCCAGTGTAAGAACGTTGAACAGCTCCTTGGGCCTTTGTAGTGAATCCCAAACCAAATTTGTCGTACTTGTAGGGAATATCCGGAAGCTGACCCCAGATGGTACACCCTCCTTCTTCAACTACTGCTCGAGCATCTTTCAAAGGGGCCATCTTCAGTGGAGGTCTGGTAATCTTCGAGACCTTTGGAGTAAACTTGGTTGCCGCGACTGTTGCTGGAACCTCCTCAAAGTTCTGACATGGAATCTCGATGAATTCACCATCCATTTCAACATACTTGAAAGAGTTCAGATGGCTAACCATGTACTCCTCCTCTCCGTGAATTGTGACAATCTTTCCTTTGATCGGGTATTTTAGCATTTGGTGCAAGGTTTAAGTGACGGCACCAGCACCATGGATCCAGGGTCGACCCAATAAACAAGAGTATGAAGGGTGGATGTCCATCACATAGAAGGTTGAGTCAAAAGTTTGAGTTCCAATTTTTATGGGGATACTAACTTCTCTGTGCACTGTCCTCTTAGAACCATCAAAGGCCCTTACTATGATGTTGCTAGGTTTCAAGATGAGCGCCTCGCAATCCAGTCGGTCGAGAGCATTTTTGGGCAAGACATTCAATAATGAGCCGGTATCCAACAGAACGTGGGCAAGTGTGGTGCCCATGCATTCAATGGAAATATGCAAGGCATCATTGTGCTTCCTTCCCTTAGAGGTTAAATCAGCGTCGGAAAAGCCCAATTCGTTATCAGTAGTTAGACTGGCCACACAGTTTTCAAATTGGTCAATGGAGGTCTCTTGGGGCACGTGGGCGGTCTTAATAAACTTTACCAAGGCTTTGGCGTGGGCCTCAGAACACAAAAGTAAGGACAACAATGATATCTTCGAGGGGGTCTGCCCCAACTGTTCTACAATGTTGTAGTCACTTTTCTTGATTATCTTCAGTATTTCTTCTATCTCCTCTCTAGAAGCTTCAAGGATGATCTCGGGACGCTCTCTTGCTTGGACAAGCTTATTCAAAGCCTCTTTGCCCCTTGTATAGGTAGCAGGGATAACAGTAGGAGTATCATTGGGAGTGTCGGTAGAAGTGGTAGTGGGAATGATCACAGGAGTAGCAACGGTCTTTGGAGAAATCTCAGGTGAGAAGACTCTTCCACTTCTTGTTATTTTGTTGGTCCCAGTGATATTACCGATGTCGGGATCAATATCTCTCGCAACTTCGTCTTTGACAGCCAACTGATCTTGCTTGACGCCATAGTAATAAACGTCAGCTCATAATTCCAGGGAACAGCTTTATCTGAAGAGTAAGACATTGGTCTTGGCATAGTGATGATTAAAGGTGCATACCTTGGAATAGATGTAATCCTGACTGGTCTTTTGGTGGAGACCCTGGGAGGATTGTCGGAAATGGTGATTATTGAAACATCTTGATAAGAACTTCTGGTAGGAGGAAGCTTTTCAAATAGGATTTCTTTACTAGTCATCAGGCGCTGGACGCCTATCTTTAGTAACAAACAGTCGTTCGATAGAGACTTGCATAAGTGACAATCTTCATCGTAGCCTGGGAATATACCGGCTTGCAGTAGATTTTGTTTAATGGTCAAAAGAGGAGTAACTAAGTCATTCACGGAGGAGACAAAACGATCATCATCAATGGCGTTGATACCTTGTCCATGTCTGGGCATTGGCGCTGTTATTACATTAGGCGTTTCTGGGGGATCAAATTCAATCTCTTTCGCATCGATAAGGTCTTGCACCTTATTCTTTAAGGCCCAACAGTCATTTGTATCGTGCCCCGGGCTTTCAGAATGATAGGCACATCGAGTGTTTGGGTTGTAGCAAGGAGAAGCAGTATTGGGGTTCTTGGGAGCTTCCTTTAGAGTTTCCAGATTGGTCTTCAGAAGGTGTGGCAAAACTTAATACATGGTCATGTTGATCCGGGTAAATCATCTCATGGGCGCTTCCGATTTGCACTGATAATTTTGCTGCTGATTTGGCACAGGATTAGAAATCATAACAGCCCCTACCTCCGGGCGACAGTCAGTTTTGTTTTGATTCCTATAGTCATATGCAGCACTGACCTCCTTTTTTCCAATAAAGGGCTTCTTCATCATACTTGAGGACGCATCTCTTTGAATTTTGCCTCTTTTTATACCGGCTTCGACCCGCTCACCAGTCATGATCAATTCAGTAAATCCAACTAAGGAACTCCCAATCAGGTGGTTGAAGAATGGTCCTGACAAGGTGCCAAGGAACATATCCACTAATTCTCTATCAGATAGAAGGGGCTGGACCCTGCCTACGTGATCCCTCCATTTTTGAGCATAGGTTTTGAAACCTTCACTTGTTCCCATAGACATGCTTTGCAATTGCGTCCTAGTCGGAGCCAAATCAGCATTGTACTGATATTGTTTGTAGAAAGCTGCGGCCAACTCTTCCCAATTGCGAACATTGGTCCCTTCCAATTGATAGAACCAATCCAACTGCGTCCCAGATAAGCTCTCTTGGAAGAAATGCACCCACAGATTCTTGTCAGCCGTATGGGGTTGAATCTTTCTGACGTATGACCTTAGATGTAGCTTCGGGCAAGAGACACCATCATATTTAGCGAAAGTGGGGACCTTGAATTTTTGTGGGATGACAACCCCTGAAATGAGTCCTAATTCTTCAAAATCCAGACCGGATACCCTCTGAATCTCCATAGCATTCAAACGATCCTCTAGCTGTTTGTATTTATCATTAGCAGGAGGATATTGTTCCTCAGAGTAATCAGGCTCTTCCTCTTCCACAGATGTTGGGTCATTATTCACTTCCTGGATCCCGTCTCCTTGATTATCTCCTTCACCCGATGATGTTGCAAAGTCCAAAGTTCGTCTGGCTTTTCCTTTAAACCTTCTCCCCATGATCACAACACCGGTTGATTTCTTCGCTTTCTTCTTCTCTTTGGCCAGTAGAGTCTTTAACTCCTCTTGTCCTTTTGTCAGAGCCAAGAGCATTTGTTGAAAATGGGTGTTCTGCGCCTGAAGATATTTCACATTTTGTTCAACATCCATCTTACTGAAATAAACAATAGAAGGATAAGGTGACATGTTATGAGAAACATGTATGATATTATGATGAATGAAGATGCAATATGCAAATGATTTCAAGGAAATTTAGAGATTTAAATTTGTTCAAACCAAAAAGAACACACTTTATATTAATAAAACCAAGTTTGAATACATCACGCCTCCTTGGGCATACAATGAAAGAAACAAGATACAGCAAAAAATCTCCTAAGACAAAAAGACCGAACGCATCCTCTTTGGAGCAATATAGGCATTCAGGTTTTTCTCTTCATGAAGCAGTTTGGTGAGCTCTAGAACCTTCTTCTCACTGGCATAAAACTGGGCTTCAAAGGTGTCTCGCTCTTCCTTCAACTAAACCCATGCTTTCTACAAGTCTTCGAGAGAGGTAGGCATGTCAGGATGAAGAACGGTGTATGGGACGTCTCCTTCAACAACAGGCTTCATGATGATAGGAAGGATGGAAGGGTAAGGCATCAAGAGACTATGGGCACGAGCCCGTACCCACCTAAGGTAAGGCTCGAGAGGGATATAGTTTTTATGTCCCAAAGTCCTACTGTCCACTTTGTTCACCATTCCCCAAGCACGTGTAAACCTCTGGCGGTAACCTTGGTCTTCTTTGTCGTAGTCAAACACCAGACCTTGGATGAGCATCTCGTGAGGGCCATCTCTTCAGGCATACCCAAACTGTCGAAGAGCTAAGCAGGGGTTGTAGGTGATACCCCCCCTAATACCAAGTAGAGGTACATTAGGGAACTCCCCACAGCGGTCACTGATAGAGACATCTTCCAAGGATCTCGAACACCAACGAATATCAGAGTGGGTGAGAGACATCATCCTCTGAGACCAAGTCAGTCTTTGCTCATTCTTCAATGCTGACTGAGGTAGGTGTGAAGTGAACCACTTAGCGAGTAGGGGGATACAACATAAAAGAGTACCTCTTTTCTTCATGGTGCGGGTATGAAGGCAATGCAAGATGTCTCCTAGTAAGGTAGGTAAAGGATTGTGAGAGAGAGAAAGACTTTGATGGTATTAACGTATATGAATTGGTCCGAATTGGGAAACAGAACCAAACCATAAATGAGAAGAGGCAGGATGTCTTCGAAAGCTTGGAAATCCATGTCATCCCAGAATGAACGAGCTATTTCCAATAGAAACTTGGCTAGAAAGCCTTTAACCCCGCTTCTTGTCTCCCAATTGGATATGACGTCGGCCCTCTTCATATGTAAAGCTTCGGCGATGACTTCATGTTTTGGAATCCCTTCTAGACCGGTGAACGGTATCTGATCAAGCACGGGCACCCATAAGAGTAGAGAGAACTCTTCCAGTGTAGGTACCAATTGATAGTCCGGGAAAGTGAAACAATGATGTACGGGATCAAAGAATTGGAATAGTACACACATCATCTCTTCTTGGGAGTTGGATGTAGCCAAACTGAGGAGTCGACCATATTTCTTGGTAAAAGTAGAATCCCCGGGCACTCTTGAAGCTAGCTCTTGAAGTTGAGGGTGTACTTTTACGAAGTTGATTCAGATGGTGTTTCTTCAGAGAGAATTCATGATCTACAAAACAAAAACAAATATAAATTTCTAAATCCTTGAAATGGTTAGTGAGCATGCATATGATGTTCATGATGTTTATGATGTTTATGTACAAATAAATATATACACACATAACAAACAAGTCCCTATGTTTTAGGCTTGCATGAGTTTTGTAGGTAAGTACCCTCTTGAAGTTTGGTTGGCTTAACCTGTCCTAGTAATAGTGATCGGGTTCTAAAGGATCTCAATATCACCGACCTTTCTCTTAGGTATTGTCTCAGCACAACAATCTTTTCTTGCGGCCGAGATATCCTAAAAGTCTAGCCTTAATGAGTGTAGTATCGAGTATCAACCAATTTTTAGCTCTACACCAAAATCGGCTATCTCACTACGTCCTAATGGCCAAGTTTGTTCAATTAGGGTTCTAAAGTCAATTAGTGCTTCATGACGCCACTCAGTGGCCCCGTATTCTCCTTGGTTCACCACGAGGGATACTGGTACCCACAAATGCGTCACACTAACATAGCCATTGTTTCAACCGTATCGGTCTACACCATATAGTTTCCATAATTTATTGCTATTTACCTAAAAAGGTGTCTCAGATCCGGGTGGAAGATCAAAGCAAGCCCAATACAACGAACTAAATATAAAGCGCACAAATCAAATAATTAAAGCGAGTAAAGGTGATCTAACCCTAAGGTACCCCACTTTTAGAATTATCAATTCCCCAGTAGAGTCGCCAGTTCTGTGATACGGTGGGAGAACTGACTTGGTGTTTTGAGTTTCAATCTCATTTGTGCGGATAGTAAGAGTCGCCACCGAATTTTCTTTTATCCAAAAGGAAAGGTAAAAAAAAGCACAGGAAAGACCTTTCGAGATTATCTCTCGAGTTCGTGGGGTAGATTATGAAAAGGGAAGGTATTAGCACCCTTTCCATCCATGGTTTTCCATGGGCTCTTAGTTACTCGTTTACATCACTTGCTTTTGTTTGACAGTGTGCTTGTGATATGGGCTTTGAAAGTGTTTTACAAAATTTCTTTGTAATGGTTCTCGTTTCTATAAGAACGCGTACAAAGTTTTGTTTCGAAAAATGGTTCAAAGATGTGTTTGTGCATTGTGTTTTAGAAAATGTTTTTTGAAAAGATGTTTTGCAATGGTTCTCGTCTCTATAAGAACGTATACAAAAGGTTTTTTCTTTTAAAAAATTTTTTGAGATGAAAGTGTTGGTGTAAAATGTTTTTGTCGTGAGCAAGCGAGCAACTAGGAGCGAATCTACCTACTCGAACGGTCTCAAGGTTCTTTTATTCCTCCTTTTAATGTTGCTATCTTACCATTGATTTGATAAGAAGCCCCATCGTTGGATGTAAAGGGACAGGCGCGAGTCAATTTTACAGTCATCGAAAGCAACTTATGTGACGCTTTAGCAATTTTTTGTAAGGGACGAGGTCGTTTTATCGAAGGCAACGTCGAGGGTCATCGAGGGACTACGATCTTTTTTTTATCGAAGGGTCATTGCTAAAATGTCCCATATTCGAGGGACATGACTGTACTTCCGAGGCAACGAGTGAGGTTACTCTAGAGGTGCGCGTGTGAAAAAGTATGTTTGATTCAAGTTAATTTTGTCTTTGAAATTAGGTTATCTAGCGATTGATTTTTTATCTTGCCATACATGCCTAATTACTATACAGTAATGAGTAAAACAATAAAATGCGGAAATTGAAATTCTACGTTATTACAGAGCTTCGGGAATAGGGGTACAAATTAATGAATGGGGGTGACAGTAAGAAATAAATATTTAAATCAAACAATACAAATCCAAACCGTTAAATAATTATTTAGGTTAAAATTCTTTTCATTTGATAAAATTAATTAAAGACTTAATTAATAATGTCAAACAAAAATTATTTTAAAGTTAATAATTATTTAAAACAAATATTAACATATTTACATTTTTTTTAATATATGCTGAAGAAATAAAAATCAAATAATGAAAAAGAAAATATTAACAACAAAAAAAATATAAAGGGGAAAACTAGAAATGGGCCTGCAAATAGAGAAAAACAACGGGGTGTAAAAAATAAAAAGCCCAAACGTTTCTGGCTAATCTAGTGTAGCAACCCCCTGGAGGTGTACCATGGGCGTGCATCTAAGATGCGTTAAAAAGGCTGTGATAAATGATCAGATGGATGGATGATGAGGGCGCATCAGATTAACATGGGGATGCAAGTGAAGGATCATCCAGGGTAACTAAAGAGGTGGTGACAAGTGTCACCACCAGATTGGGCCAAAGTGTTGTTATCAAACAACACAAAACTTCACCACGCTGAAGCCAAACCTCATAATTCATTGTTTTTTCTCTCTCTTAAACGCTCTGCCCTCTCTCTTCTCTCTTACTATGAGTCTTCACCGGAGAAGACCCTTTGGCCGCGCCAGAAATCGCCTTACGGCGGAGACGGCAGCGGCGTGTCTCAAAACCCTATTTTTGTTATATTTTCCTGATCATCTCTTTCCGCTGGTTACTAATTTATGATCAATTTCTGCAGATTCTCATTTGATGGCCCTAAATCTAGAAAGGGGGAAAACGAAACCCTAACTCTCCGTTTGGTGGGATCGGTGAAGATGACGATGCATGCAACGATAGATCCATGAGAGTACAGGAAAGGGAAGAAAGAGATCGCCTGTGAGGTCCGGATCTATAACCTTATTAACCTCTTAAATCTTTTTTCGGTAAGATGGCTCTGACTCTGTGTTTGTGAATGACTTTCTTTCTTCTTCTGAGCTTATATTATCGATTAAGGTTTTTGTTGCTCGTTTGTTTGCTACTGATTTACTGGGTTTTTTGTATTCTGAATGGACTTTGAAAAGGGGAAAATGATGAAAAATACTTGGCTTTTTTGCTGTTTGTTTGCTACTGATTTGTTGGGTTTTGAATAATGATGTTTGATGACAATGTTTGGGCGGTGGACTTTGGTTCTATGTTTTTGTTATTTGCTGGTTTTTAGTGATGGTTTGGTGGCTGTTTTTGATGGATACTGGTTTTTAGTGATGGTTTAATGGTTATTTTGATGGATACTGTGATGTTCTGTTGGTTTGAGACAAAGGGTTTTCTTGAACTTTTGGTTCTGAGTTTTTTTGTGGTTTTCCAGTTATGTTTTCTTCACTTCTGTTCTGGTTTTCTTTTGGTGATGTTTCAGTTGGCTATGTTGGCTGCTGGTTTTTTACAGTGATGGCTTTTGTTCTATGATGTTTCAGTAGATTTGAGGCAAAGGACTTTGTTGAACCTTTTGTTCTGAGTTTTTTGTGGTTTTTCTATTTGCTAGTTATGTCCCCCTCTTTTGATATCTGATGGTTCTCCTCTTTTTATAAAACAGTAATCCTTGTTATCTGGTTAGGGTGAAAAAAATAGGAGGGAAAAAAACTTTGGATTTTGACAGTTTTTGCTTTTCTAGTTTTGGGCTTTTGAGTGCAACTTGAACTGTTTCCATTTTGGTGCAAGTCTGGGCAGTTTTTGGATTGTATTACAAACTAGTTTGTTGTGGTTTATGTTGACATGCTTTTGTGCAGAACTTGGACAAATTTTGGGACTGTTATGGGCAGCATAAGGAGGCTATTTGAGTGGGTCTTCTTGGACTGTTTCTTATAGCAACCTGTTTGTCTTGGCATGGCTTTAGGTTATTTGCTGGTTAGGTGATATCTTTCCTCTTTCCTCTCTTTGTGAGATAAAGCATTTTTGCTTTTGATGCATTTTCACAAGGGTTTGCTTATTTTTTTAGAAAAGTGATGATGTTTGACTTATATTACAGCATTTGATGCCTTTGGCTTGTTGCTTGCATATTGTTTGTTTTGTTCTGTTGTAGCTTTTTGTTGCTGCCTTAGTTTATTACATATTGGTTTGCAGCACTTGTTATGGGTTTGTTGCAAGTTTGATTCTGATTTGGACAGCTTGCTTGCTGTCTGCTATTTGCAACATGTTGCCTTGCATCTTGTGTTGTTGTAATTGCTTTGCAAAGCACTGCCTTTTTTGTGATGCAGTTTGGCCGTTGGTATTGTTTGACTTGTGCATTTGACTGCTGTTATTTGCAGCATGTTGCTTTTGTTGCTGTTTGAACTTGCTGCCTTGCCTGTCCAATTTGTATATTTATTTCTTTTACCCTTTTTTTATTGTGAACCAAAACCTAGTTTTGAGATTTGCAGAAATAGGGAGAAATGGACAAACAAAATTCTGATTCCTAAAAGCAAACCCTAGTGATGAAAATCAAATTTTGCTTGGACTTTTCAATGTTGACTTTTTGCTAATGTTTTCTCTTTTCTTTTGTCACATGTACAAACAAATGAATGGCAAGCAAGACCATGGCTAGCAATGGGGAATTTCTTGAAGATGAAGCAAAGAGTCTTGAAGAAGAAGCAAATTTTTCCTTGTAGATTTAAACTTTGTATTTCACTTGTAATCTATTTGTAATCATCAATAATCATTTGTGAATGACCCACAAAACTGTAATGAACACAAAGCTTGAGTAATAATGAATATTTGTTGTACAAAACTTTGAGTTTTATTTTAACTTTGCAATTCTTGATTTGAATGTTTTAAACATCCTAGCTTGATAACTTGCATTTCAAGTAAACATAATATGATAGGATAAATCATGTATTTTGCACTCATAAACCCAAATGATTAATTGAACCCTTGATCACGATTGCTTAAAATGATAGTTTTAGACTTTGCACCTTATTCAAACAGAATATGCTCTCAAAAATAACATCAATCCTCAGAAGATAAGAATCATACAAATGCCTTTTCAATTATCAGGGCCATGGATTGGGCAAACTTGCAATGTGAGGTTTAAAAATTGACTTAACAGACTTTGAGGAGACATGGTGATTTATTTGAAACCTTGATGACTCAAATTCCTTTGAGAAGTGCAAAACCCTAATTGCTTACTAGTTGCCTAGGAAGAGAATCTGCTTGATCAACTTTGAGCCAAATTGAATGAGAAACCCTGGGATAGCATCTTGAGTGAAAAATGGGAGGGCAAATTTTGGGGTATAACAGACGTTTATGAGGCTCGGCTCGTATACGGGCTCCCCGTTCTTATCTAACACAAGCCTACCTCCCCGGCCAGCTCGTTGGATCCGATGGATTTGAGCCACGAACACGGTCAGAGTAGAAAAATTCTTCAGATCCTCGTCTCAGAGCTCCCCCTCTCTCCAAAGATAGGAGCCCAATTCCCTGTCAAAATGTTTCCTCGTCCATTGGAACGGGAACTTATAAATCAGCTTCATAGTAGGCTCCCCCAGCTCATTTAGACGAGGAGTCCCATCCTCGTTGAGCAACGGTGCAGTCCTAAAAATGTTCAACAACGCCTTTGTCGAGGAGGGTTGCACCAAGATATACTTGTACTTAAAGTGGAGAACAGGCTCCAAATAGGCTTTGAATAACTTCCCATTTCTTGCTTAAGGGAGACCCATCCCCACTTTCTGTCGACCTTACTCCTCTGAACGTGGAAGCGGTAGAAAAATAGTGGAATGGTGGCCCCTATCTTTAGATGATCACAGACAATCTCGAACGCTCGCATGAATGTGATACCGTTCGGGTGTAGTTGAGAAGGAGCCATACGCAAATGCCTGAAAACGGCTACCTCGAAGTCAGAGAAGGGGAGGCGAAGACCCATCTCTCGAAAGACGATGTTATACATTGGGATCCGCATCTTGTCATACTTCGAGCAGATCCTGCTCTCCTTCCTAGAAATATATAACGACCATTCCTCTGGGGGCCCCCTCCTCATGAGTATATACATCCGTGAAGACATCTTCCTCGTGCTCGTAAAAATACGACCACCACTCCCAGGGGTCGTTCACGATCCAATCCCGGGGATGCTCCTCGTCTCTAGGAGGAAACAAGCTGCCCTGGTCCGCGGAAGTCGCCCCTAGGTCAGGCTCCCTCATTTGATGTTCTATCTGGTTCTGCATACCCCTGGATATTTCCAAGATGCTTGACGAGCTACTTGTCTCTTCCGAGGAACTCCCAGAAGAAATTGTAGATTCGCTCAAAATAACGACCCGAGCAGTATCAGCCATGGCACCTAAAAAGTAGAGGAAAAAGATGAGCTCAACATAAATTCCAGAACCACCCTTCCACTGTTAAACAAGAGAAAGGGTGCTGGGAAACGAGGATCATATCCCCGACCAAAACCCTCATTGAGGCACACTAACGGGCATGAATTGTAGAAAATCCCTAAGCCTTAATGAGCCACTTACGGCACACCACGAAATTCCCGAGGAGATCCAACGGCGGATCCGGCGACTCTAAATCACGAAAACATCGTTCACTACCAACGACGTCCTCCCTAACGGAATCCTAAATCCTAACCGCATGCATCTCTAGAAGGGGAAAAGAGAAATTATGAAAGCAAACAACAATGAAAGATCAAAAACTTACTAGTAATAGAAGAAAAGATGAAAGTTAGCAGCTGCGAGCAGAGAAAATCAACGAACACCAGTGGTCGACTGTAGAGCTAATACGAGAAATTGAGAGAGAATGCAAAAAATATTGAATGCCTTGTTCCTCTCGTGTTTATAGCTGAGATAATCCGCACGTGCAAGACACGCGCTTGGGAACCCTAGGGTCGTCATCATTACACCCTAACCCTAGGTCATCATTGCGCCGCTCCGCTAGCACGCTTCCCAAAACACGCTACCTCTCCAAACTCAAAAGTCCTAACAACCAACGCCTCGTCTCCCCGCAAGCAGGCGTGACAGGTAACACTCGTTTCCCTATCAGGAACATCCCGTTCCTCGAGAAGATGTTAAAGTCATCGCTCATACGCCTAGAAGCAACGACTTGGGGAGATACTGTTATGGACTGGTCCGAAATCTTGATTGGGCCCAGTCCAAGATATCTCCTTTGGTACGAGCCGCACGACCGTGACCCGGATTACCCGCTACCTATAGAGCATATCAGCCATTTTCCCTTCCAAACCAGCGCTCACCCAGGACGACCGACGAGCATCTTCCCAGCCTTCCCGACATCAATGTCTTGCAGGCCATCAGGAATCGACCAGAGAAACGCTCGTAACTAACCCCTCCTCGGAGCCAACGACTAGTTACGAGCACATCTGCCCAGTTTGACCAAGTCCTGGCAGTTACCTTATTTTACGGACCCGCATATCTAGGCGTGAAATCAGGAACCAATGACCATGCGCCAGGGGAATTATATAAACCCTCGCACCTGTGAGGGCCAGGTATCCAATATTCACTATTTTCTATCTAATACTTTGCTTGTACCTCCTCATTTTCACTCTTACTTGATCATCGGAGTGCCTTGCAGGTACAACCCCTTTTTCTCCTCGACTTCAGAGCCCGACTGTAGATCATCTTCCGGCCACTTCTCAGGTTCTGATCAACCGATAAGATCAATATATATATATATATATATATATATATATATATATATATATATATATATATATATATATATATATATATATATATATATATATATATATATATTGCGTTCCCCATGTACAAGATCGTGTTCAAAGATCTTGGTCTATGGTTGCCCTTCAACGACTTCCAGGTCGGGGTATTCAACCATCTGAACTTGGCCCCCTCCCAGCTCCACCCCAACGCGATTGCCTTTCTCCGGGCATTCGAGCTAACTTGTCGTTTCCTGAGAATTGGGGCAACAATTCCCCTGTTCTTCAGGGTTTTCCACCTGCAACGCCAGTACCGGGGAGGGAAACATAGCTGGGTGTCCCTTAAGCAGTCGAAGAGACTGTTTAGGATGTACATGGACTATGTGAGGGATTTTAAGGACAAATGGTATATACTGCAACCGTCCACCCAGACGGCCTTAGATTCTTTGTTCGAACCGGCCACTGTGGTCGACGAGGATGAGGAGCCCTATTTGGACGCCGAGGGTAATCCCGAGCTCGGGCGGATTTCCAGTTTTCCCATTCATTGGTGCTCGGTTCATTACGACCATGGTCCCGGGCAATACCATACTCCTGTTAGGGGTATGAGTGTCGAGGATGAGGAGGCTTACGGAATCCTAAACAAGTTTGTTGATGGCTTCTTTCCTGCTCGGTGGGTCACTAGGGAAGGGGACGACATTCTTGATGAGGATGGCTATCCGACGTTCGAGGCGTGCCCTATTAATACCAAGGCGCTCGTCAAATGCCAATCCTACGGGCAGGCTGTAGATCTCCTAGGTTTCTTGCTTTGCTCTTATTGTTATTCCTTTTTAATTGCCTTTAATCGTACGTAGCTAACCCTGATTCACTTCCCTTGTAGGTCACATGGCAGAACGACGTGAAAGGTTGCTAAAGTTGACCCAGGACAAGAAGATAAATAAGAGACTGGTGAGACCGCAGCAGGCCACGCGGATGGGCCCGCCTGATAATTCGGGCAAAGAAGGATCCAGTGGGTCCTCGGGTTCTCCCGACGCCGAGCGCCAAACTGCGCTGGTCAGCAGGAAGAGGAGTCGCCCAGAGGATGGAGCGGAAGCGACTGATGAGCCTGTTGCTGCCCGGGCTTTTGGCTTACCGCCTTGCTTTATGGAGAAGGACTTCTTTGAGGGGTTTCCCCTGACCGTGTCCGACAATGAGGCCGACATCTTCAAGCGGCTTGACAAGGAAGGTCGGAGGAAACACCTTGCTGCTAGTATGGTCGGAGTGGTAAAGATGGCCGAGATGGTTGTGGTCCTCGCGGGGGAAGGATCAGATTCTATGGACCGGGTTAAGGAGCTGGAGTCGGAGAAGGCGACTCTTGCGGCCAAGTCTCACAAGTTGAAGGCAGCCCTCGAACGGTCCGAGGAAATGTTCCGTGAATAGGCTGATTTTCTGTCAGGGGAGAAAGAGAGAGCTGACAAGGCTCTCTAGGAGAGAGACTGCCTTCAGCTCGATAAGGAACGACTGGAGACCGACAACCAATGGTTTTCGAGGGAGGTTGGGGAGCTGAAAGCCGCCATGCTGCCCGCCGAGGATGAGCCAGAGGAGATGGCCGACTTGCGTACGCGCGCGGATTTCGTTGCTCGCATCCACCTCCTATAGTCAGATTGTGTTGGCGCTTTGGCCGACGGGTTTGAGGTTGTGGTGAGTCAGTTGTCCGTGCTAAATCCGGGCTTGAACACCGAAGGGGTTAGAGTTCTGTCTCAGATCATCGACGGCCAGGTAGTGCCTCCTCCCAACTCTCTTTATGTGGATGTCAGCACTCCGGGGAATGATTGACTTTTTGTTATTGTTTGGGGGCCTGCGTGCCCGTGTTTGTTTTTGGGGCCTGCGTGCCTGTGTTATTCTTAATTTCTTTGGGCCGTCGTTCCCTGGATTGTAATTTTGAACATCGTCGACCTTCATGGTCGGTACATCATTAATCCATTTTATGATTGCTTTTTCGATATATGCTTTTGTTTGCAATTATCTGCTAGTATCTAGGTATATGCTCGACTGTTATTTTTATAACGAACACTTTATAAAGTTTGTGCTCGAGCGGAGATACCCTTTCGACCCCCGTGATGGTTAAACAAATTTCGAAATGTGTCGATTATGCGGTGTGGAGTCTGCATGTCGGGCGTATGACCTAGATCGGGGTCCGACGCTTGCAGCGTGAACTGTCCATCGTGAGCTGGGTGTTCTGCCATATGGGTACTTCGACAGTGGAGCTCGATCAAGGTGTCCCTGCTGGGCATTGGCGTTCGACTCATTGGGTGAACAACTACATGCCCCTTGGTGGTTGGTAGGTCGGGTTCGTACCTTGACTCGCCTACGTGGTCGAGACTTTACCTTTGTTGGCTAAGGGTGAATGTTCGACGGCAAAAGTCCATAGTGGTTGAGGGCTTTAGCTATAGTATTGTATCAGCTTTGCAGCATTCCAGGGTCGTGGTAGTGGTTCTCCATTTAACTGCTCGAGATAATATGCTCCGGTGCCTGTAGCACCCTGGACGCGGTAAGGTCCTTCCCAGTTCGCGGCCAATTTCCCTTCGCAGGAATCTTTATGGTTTCTTCGTAAGACTAGGCTACCGACCTGGAACTCGCGTCTGATGACCTCGTCGTCGTGACGTAGGGCTACTCGTTGTTTCAAAGTGGCCTCGCACAGGGCTTCCCCCGATCAGATTTCCTCGACCAGGTCGAGCTCATCCTTCAGGGCCTCGTCGTTCATTTCTTCGTCAAGAGGCATCTCTGTCCGCCTGGAGGGTTCCCTGATCTCTATGGGGATGACGGCCTCGGTGCCATATGTTAGTCGAAACGGGGTCTCGCCCGTCGTCGAATGGAGCGTGGTGCAGTAAGCCCATAGGATGCTGTGTAGTTCCTCGACCCACCCCATTTTTGCTTCGCCCAGTTTGCGCTTAAGTTCTCACAGGATAATCCTGTTGGCGGCCTCGGCTTGCCCGTTGGCTTGGGGATGCTCGACTGAGGTGAAATGTTGTTTGGTATCAAGTTTGGCGACGAAGCTTCAGAAGCTTTGGTCGGTGAATTGGGTACCGTTATCTGTGATTAATGCCTGCGGGATTCCAAATCGGGCAAGGACGTTTCATTTGTAGAAGCGGAGGATGTTATGGGAGGTGATTTTCGCGAGGGCCTCGGCCTCTATCCACTTCGTAAAGTAATCCACCGCCACAATGAGGAACTTGTTCTGGTACGTTCCTTGTATGAATGGTCCGAGGATATCCATCCCCCACCAGGCAAATGGCCACGGGGATGACAGTATATTCAGCTTGTGTGGGGGAGCGAGATGCATGTCGGCGTGCTTTTGGCACTTGTCGCATCTCTTGATGTGGTCTTTAGCGTCCTGTTGCATTGTCGGCCAGTAGTACCCTGCTCGCAGAGCCTTCCTTGCTAGGGACTTTCCGCCCATGTGTTGGGCGTTAATACCTTCGTGTATTTCCCGTAATACCTCGGGGATTATGGATTCGTCGATGCACTTCAAGAGGGGGATGGAAAATCCCCTGCGATATAGTTTATGCTCGATCACCACGTATGAGCACGCTCGTCATTTGGTCGCGGCTGCCTCTATTCGGTCTGGAGGGAGTTCGCCTTTTGTCAGGAAGTTGAACACCAGGGTCATCCAACACGAACTGTCTCTGATGGTGTTCACCTCGAGCGGGATCGAGGTTTTTTCTATGCTCGGGAGGGATAGAGATTCTTGTATGACGGATTTGTTTCCGCACTTTTTTCTCGTACTTGCGAGCTTCGAAAGTATATCGGCCCTTGTGTTTTGCTCGCGCGGGACGTGTGATATCTCTGCTCGGTCGAACTTCTTCATGTACTCTTTGACTAAGTTCAGGTATTCGATGAGGCTGTTGTTTTTAGCCTGATAGCCTCCTTGGACTTGGGAAGCGACGAGTTGAGAGTCGTTGAAAATTTGTACTTCACGGGCACCTAGGTCCTCAGCTAATCTTAGTCCTGCGAGCAGGGCCTCGTATTCCGCTTGGTTGTTAGAAGTTGGGAAGGAGAGGGTGATCGAGTGCTCGATCACCACACCTTCCTCGTTCTCTAAGAGGATCCATGCGCCGCTTCCTGGTGGGTTGGATGCTCCGTTGACAAAGATGATCCACTTGTGCTCTTTCCCTGCGGGGGGTAGTGAGCGGTCATTTCTGCGACGAAATTGGCCAAAGCTTGTGCTTTTAGGGCTTTCCTGCTCTCGTACTGAATGTCGAACTCAGAAACTTCCAAGGACCACTTCAACATTCGACCTGCCATGTCCGGTCGACCTAAGAGCTGTTTCATTGGCTGGTCAGTTCGTACTATGATCGTGTGCGCGAGGAAATAGTTTCTGAGTCTCCTCGCCGCGTTCACGAGGGCTAGAGCTACTTTCTCTATTTGTTGGTATCTGACCTCGGGACCTTGTAGTGCTTTGCTTGTGAAATAGACGGGTTTTTGTCTGTTGGGCGTCTCATGAACGAGGGTTGCGCTGACGGCTTCGACCGAGACGTCCAGGTACAAGAACAAAGGTTCCCCGTCGATGGGTCGTGATAATACGGGCGGTTGAGATAGACTTTGTTTGAGATGGAGCAATGCCTGCTCACATTCCTCGGTCCATTCGAAGGCTGCTTCTTTGCGAAGGAGCTTGAAGAAGGGGAGGGCGTGCTGAACGGATCTCGCGACGAAGCGGGATAACAAGGTGAGCATGTCGTTCATGACTTGTATGGATTTTTTCGATATGGGTGTGGGGAGGTCGTAGAAAGCTCGACATTTGTCGGGGTTGGCTTTGATTCCTCGTTCCGTTAGGTAGAAGCTGAGAAATTTTCCCGCCTTGACCCCGAATGTGCACTTCTCGGGGTTAAATCTCATCTTGCATTTCCTTGCTTGAGCAAAGACTTCTTTGAGGTGAGCGGCATGGTCGGTGTCTGCTCGGGATTTGACGATCATGTCGTCCATATACACCTCGAGCATGTCCCCAATTTGGTTGTGGAGTACTTTGTTCATCATTCGTTGGTATGTTGCTCCTGCCTTTTTTAGACCAAAGGGCATTATGTTTTAGTAATAGTTGCCCGAGCTAGCCATGAAAGCAGTGCAATGCTTGTCGCTTACGGCCATTGGGATTTGGTTATAGCCCGAATAGGCATCCATAAACGATAGTATTTTATAACAAGCCGAGTTATCGACCAGCATATCTATGTTGGGTAAAGGAAAAGCATCTTTCGGGCATGCCCGATTGAGATCAGTATAATCAACACACACTCGCCACTTTCCACTATTTTTCTTGACAAGTACAACATTTAACAACCAGGTTGAATACCGGGCTTCGGAAATAAAATTTGCCTCTAGGAGGTCTTTTACAGCAGCCTCTGTTTTCTCCGGAGACTGCCTACGTCTACATTGTACTACTGCCCTTGCGGCTGGATCTATGGCGAGATAGTGACAGGCGACCTCGGGGTCGAGTCCAGGCATCTCCGCAGTGCTCCACGCGAATAGGTCCGCATTCTCGCACAAGCAGGATTTGATTTGCTTCCTTGCCAATTTGGGGAGGCCGGTGCCGATCTTCACTCCTTTGCTTGTGTCCTCGCCGAGAGGGACGAGTTCGAAGTCCCCATCCGGAATTGGTCGGAGGGGGACTTGCTCGCCGCTAGTTGGCTCATCCTGGTCGAAGTGGGTGTCCAGGGATATTGAGTCGACCTCTGGGGGGGGGGATTTCTGCTCTTCTACCTTGACGAGCTCTGTCCTCTGAGGTTATGGTCGTGTCGTTGCAGCTCTCTTGGCGGGCCTGGTACCGGTGTCGACCGTATTGCGTCCCTTGGATGTCGTACTAAAACACCTTCGGGAAGCTGCTAGGTCCCCTTGGATGGTGGTGACTCGTGCCCTCTTTGTGTAAAACTTCATCTTCAGGTGACAGTAGAGGGTACTGCGGTCAGCTCCGCCAGTGTTAGCCTTCCCAGAATGCAGTTGTAGAGGGAAGGGCAATCAATGACGAGGAAACGCACCTTGACTTGCCTTGTTGTTGTATCCTCGCCGAATGTGACCATGAGCTCGACATATCCCCAAGGTTTGGAAGTCGAGCCGTTAAAGCCCTGCAGGTCTAACCCCACGTAAGGTGAGAGGTGTGAGTCGTCGAGCTGTAGGGTTCAGAATAGTTGGATGTACATTACATCGACGGAACTCCCCTCGTCGACGAGGATGCGATGTACGTCAAAGTTGGCCATTATAGCTCTTATTAGCAGAGGAATGACCGTGTTAGGGGCCCCTCCGGGGAGCTCTTCGAGATAAAATGTGATAGGTTCCGACCTACCCTTTACCCTTTCAAAGGTCACCGTCTGAGGAGGTGTCGTGTTGACCAATTCGTCCAGCTTCCTCTTGGCTGAATTTATGGTCAGATCGTTGAACTCTCCACCATTGATGACCATGACGGAGGGAAAGTGCTCCCATCTGCTATGCGTCGACAGCGGTTCTTGCATGTGTTCGGGGACGTAGAAGTCATCGGGTCTGGTGACGGGGAAGGAGGTTTGGATGGGGACCGACTCGTCAGATGGTCGGGCCTCCTCTTCTGCTTCTCTTGTCTCACGGGCGTCGCGACGAGGAGCGTCGTTTCGCCGGTACTGGGCGAGTCTCCCCCCCTTTATGAGGGTCTCGATGGCGTCCTTGAGGTGGACGCAGTCTTCAGTCAGATGGCCATGGATCCTGTGGTACTGGCAGTATTTGCTCCTGTCTACCACGGGTTTAGCAGGAGCTGGTCAGGGGCGCTTGACGCTGCCATCTTTGAAGTTTGTACTCGCACACTCCGTTAAGATGCGCTCGCAGGAAGTTGTAAGTGGTGTGTACTCTGTGAAACGCCCCGAAGGCCCCCTCTGTTCTCGGACGTCTCGGGGTTTGTCGTCTTTCCTTTTTTCCACGGTTCATCGAGGAGGGATGGCTTCTTGGCGCGGGTTACTGCTGGATCCGCGAGTCCTGGGGTCACGGGCTCTGTTGGTCGCTTCCCTTTCCTCGTAGTCCATGTAGGCCCTGGCCTTCTCGAGGAGAGCATCGAACGTTCGGGGTGGTTCGATGCCCACTACTTTCCTGAATTCTGTGCCGAGGAGGAGGCCCCTCTCCAGCAGGTATCTCTTCATATGGTCCACACAAGGGACCTGGATGGCTTCACGGTTGAAGCGGTTGATGAATTCTCTCAAGGTCTCATCCTGCCTCTGGACGATGGCCTCGAGCGCCGCTTCGGTCTTTGGATGTCGCCACGACGTAGTGAACGAGCTTATGAATTGGTTTTTCAATTTTTTCCACGAGGTGATTGACCCCGGGGCGAGACCCTTGTACCAATCCATAGCCGCTTTCCTGAGGGTCATAGGGAACAACCGGCATTTGATCGGTCCCCCGATGTTATGGTAGTGCAACATGGCTTCGAACTCGTCTATGTGATCGACCAGGTCGGCAACTCCATCGTATTCTTTCAGGTGTGGAGGCTTCTCCATGCCCGGGGGAATGGGCGCCTCCATGATAGCTTGTGATAGGGGACCGCGGGGATCGCCCTCATCACTTTGTTCTGGGGAGAGGGACGGGGACCTGGCGTATTGTTGGTCACGATGACCCTGGTCATGCTGGACGTTCCTCGAGCGATGCGCCCGTTGATATGTTCCCCTGTGTCTGTCTCCGGAATGCCTTCGTTCTTGCCGTGAAGGGACGTGGTCGCGCCTTCCGGCTTCGATGATTGGTTCTCTCTCCAAGGCGGGTCACCGCCCTTGTGGTCGGGGTGACGGGCTTCGAGAGATGCCTTGGTCTTGTCTCTACGGGGGAGATCGGGGATATTCCTCCATTCTTCGAGGAGGTGGGGATTGAGGCCTCTTGTGTCTCCTCGGGGGCCTTCGGTCCTCCTCTAGTGCTCTCAGTCTTTCCCCTTGGGCAAAGACGAGGTAGTTGGTTTGGTTGATTACCGCGAACAGTGCTCTGGTCGTGGCGTCTGCCCCGGCGGGGACAGGAACCTCATGGAATTGAGCGGCTAGATGGTTCGGGGGAACTGGGTTATCTTCTTCGAGTCGAGGAGGGACTGATGAAGACGAGGTCGTGGCTCCATCCCAGTAGTTGGAGATTTCGGGGATGTTGCCGCTGGGAGCAGTGACGTGGGTTGTGACGCCGGGGTTGTTGTCGGCAAGGTTATTGTTGGCCTCGATGACACGGGCGTTCTGGTTGTCCTGAGCTTGGTCAGTCATGACGGTGGAAGATGATTTTAGCTTTGGTCTTTGTAAGTTTGTAAGATGGGGAAGTTTAGTTTCCCATAGACGGCGCCACTGATCTTACCTGATCAGAGTTGGACCGCCACAGCTGGTTCGAACTGGATTTGAAAGAGACGGGGTGGGGTACCTGCAAGACACTCTGATAATAAAGTAAGCAACAGAATGAGCAGATGAATTGTATGTAGGTGTGTAAAGAATGAATACCTGACCCTCTTGAAATAAAGGATATTTATAGCCCTCAGCGCTGGGCCAAGGTCCCTTTATTGGGCCGACCAAAATTGGCCCAACAAAGGGATTGCCAGGTTCTACGTGAGTAGTGGGGACCCGCACGTGGTCCACTGCCTGGATGATGCTCTGCGAAGAATAAGGAAGAAAGAAGACGCGATCTTCCCGGAGCTCTAAGAACTCCGAAGCATCCGGAGGGACTGAGAGTCTGCCCTACAGGGAGGATGCTCGAGCAAGACTCGGGTTGGGATGTCCTTGGTCGGAGACGCCTCTCGTCGCGGACAGCGACAAGCATAGCCGTATTAGTCCTACAACCCGTGACTGGGTATGCTCGGGGGATCTGGTTCTCAGCATAACACGTGGCACGGTTTAGATTGAGCCTTACCAGTGATTTGGGTAAAGGACAGACTCAGTCCAAAACATAAACCTAAAGAAGATAAATAACATATTAATATCAAAATTATACATAATTTCCTAAAAGAAATAAAACACATATATAGCTATTTGTCATTAATTATAATTTTTTTAACTAAAAACAATATTTATAGAATTTTAAAAACAAATAATTAATTATAAATAAGTGTATAGTGTATTGTTGTATCAATTTGTTAATGCAGCTATAAAAAATTTATTAAAAAATAATATTTATATAATTATAAAAATAAATGATTAATTGTAACTAAATACTTTTTTTGATGAAATCATAAAAGAAAAAGATTGTTGAAAAAAATTAAACAAAAAATTCACAACAGTATGAATTGAACCACCCTCTTGACATGTCATCTGCTAGCTAAAACCGCTAGGCCAATGCTAAGCGTTTATAATTGTACTCGTTGGATAAATTATGTGAATATTACTAATAGAATTTTCTTTTAGTTTCTCATATTTTCATAAAAGAAAATAGTTGTACGGAATTCTCTGATTAATATAGGTTTAACAGTGATAGATTATATTAACTATATTGATATTTCTAATTTTTTTAAGAGCAGATTTTATAAAAAATAGGTTACATTTGCCTTTCTTTAGGTTCGTTACTCCTTGAGAGGGTTTTGGTATAATTCCATTCCTTTTTTTTGTATCATTTTCTTTAGTTCAATTCAATCTTACTAAAAAAAAAGGCGTTTATAAAATTTTCTTTTGCCGTAATAAATTGGTATATTCTTATATTTGGAGGTTGTTTTTATAGCCCGAACAAAGTGAGGTTCATTGCTATAGTCTCACTTGCCTTAGCCATGAGACATACTTGAATAAAACATCAATACATAATACAACTTCTACAAATATATAAATAAAGATATTTCTTTCTCCATCTTGTTATGTTGAGTTGCACCACTGAATATTTAAAAATATCTTTCAGATGTGCATATCTGAACGCACCTTTCAGCATGTTTAGGATATGTATATCTGAAGACACCATGTTTGCATGTTTTAACACTTAAACGTTGCATTTGAAATTTTAGAGGTGATTTCAGATATGCATATCTCAAACCACCTGCAAATATGTCAACAGATGTTTCAGATATGCATATTCGAAACTACCTCTGTTTATGTTATTTTTGTTTAAAACATCTTCATTACCTCTACCTAATAAACAGACAAACGAGAAAACATAAAATGATACAATGGATGAAAAATGAAACGAACATAACAATACGGACATAACAATTAGATAGATGTTTAGAAATAGGGAAATATAATATAGTACATAAGTTGTTCAGAAAGTGCGTAATGTCAAAATATTACATCGGTAAAAAAACAAAACATAACATAGGCTACTGCTACTGCGTATTCCTAATCCTAACCACTTGTGACCTCCTCTGCCTCCTTTATTGCATCGTATTGGATGTCTCTGTAACCATCCTCCCAACGATGGAAACCGCCTCAGGACCACCCCTCTCAATGATCCTGGAATCCAATGCCTCATGCCTAAGGAGGTGTACCCGCTGAAAGATCGGCAAGAATCAGTGACATGGTCATCCTCAACCTGCTAGTTCTCTAAGAGCTCTTCATGAGCTGGCCTAGGTAGACGTCCTGGACCATCCAGTGTCATGATAGGGTGTGACACGTTAAAGAACCATGTCACATATCCATCTACACAATGCCAACTCTGAGATTTCTACATCATCCGATACTCCTGTGGCACCAAGTGATTCTTCCAATCCTGGAAGATGCCATCGAGTTCCCGGTGGACAATGTTGTCGAATGGGACAACATCCTTGTAATCATCGAATGGCATCCATTTGATGTCATCATGATTAGTACGATCAAGATACACCCTGTAAGGAGACACTTTATGATTATTATTATTATCATCGACAACAAACCTTATGTCGTCAATATGAGTTGTTGTCGATGGGAGAAGATGAAAAAGTTATAGAATATGTGTCAAAGGTTCAAAAAACTCGTCTATCTCATGAAGGGTTGTGGTAAAATTATAACTGCTAAGATGATAGTTGAGAAGGTAATGAGAACATTGACCTCTCACTTTAATTACGTTATTGTAACTATTCAAGAATCTAACAATCTTGAAACCACTAAAGTGGAAGATTTGGTTGGTTCGTTGGAGGCGCATGAGATGAGGATTGTCGAAAGGAAAGGAGTGCAAGACTCATTACAGGCTATGCAAGCTCAGTCATGGAAAAATGATGGTGGTTCCAACAAATTCAAAGGCAAGTTTGACAAGACTCAGGGCAAGAAGTCTTGGTCGAAACCTCACAAATATCAGGTTGAAGATGGTGCTTCTAAATCCTCGAAAGGAGGAGGAGGAAACTATCGAAAGGATAAATAAGATTAAAAAAAGTGTGCAAAGCTATAACTGTGAAAAGTGGGGTCATGTAGCCAAGAATTGTTGGTTCAGAAAAGACACGGGATCAACAAGCAAGGACGAAGGAGCTAACATTGCACACCAAGATTCATATGATTCTGAAGGTGGTATGATGGTTATGGCCGCACTTGGAGATAACCATGTCGAATCTAAAATCTGGTTTCTCGACTAAGACTACTCGAACTACATGATTGGTCGAAAGGAGTGGTTGGCAGATTTTGACGAGTCGAAGAAGAGCAAGTTAAAACTTACTGATAATAGTTCGTTGCAAGCAAGAGGTACTCTAAATATAGTCTTCCAAATGAGTAATGAAGGGATAGCTATGATCAAATATATATTTTATGTACCTGGAATAAAGTGCAACTTGCTAAGTGGTGGACAACTAGTCAAAAAAGGTTTCTCAGTTGTCATGAAAGATGGAGTTTTGAAATTGTTCGACACCAAGAATAATTTGGTCTTAAAATCTCCCTTGTCGAAGAACAGGACATTTAAGACTATGATCAGTTCGAGTGAAGTTCAATGTTTGAAAACTGTTGTTGACCACAATGTCGATGAAGAAAATGATGAAGTAGAGGTCAAAGGAATTATTGAGAATCCAGTCGAAAAAGAAGCAGTTGCTGACATTCTCGACACAGTCGGAGTCGAAGAGGTTCTGGATGAAACAAGACAAATACCTCAAAGAAATAGAGTTCTTCCAACAAGACTTCATAATTATGAAGTGGTGGGTGATGATGAAGTCACACCAGATGGAGAATTAGTTCATAGCGAAGCTTTGAAAACTAAACAGTGGAAGTTAGCTACGGTCGAAGAGTTACAGGCAATCGAAAGAAATATCACATGGGAGTTAATCGAATTTCCAGCATATACAAAAGCTATCAAAGTAAAGTGGGTATTCAAGTTGAAACATAATATTGATGGCTCGATAGTAAGACATAAAGCAAGATTAGTAGCTCGAGGGTTTCTTCAAAGATAAGGACTCGACTACTCTGAAGTATTTTCTCTAGTAGTAAGATTGGAGATTGTTCGACTAGTGGTAACATTGGCATGCAACCAAGGTTGATCGACATTTCATTTAGATGTGAAATTAATATTTCTGAATGGTCCTTTAGACGAAGAGGTCTATGTAACATAACCTCCAGAGTTTGTGATTCATAAGGAAGCGAGTAAAGTATATAAGTTGCACAAAATGCTCTATGGCCTCAAGCAGGCACCTAGGGCATGGAATAAGAAGATCGACTCATACTTAGTCGAATTGGGATTTGTCAAATGCAAATCTAAGTGTGGTGTCTATGTTTAGGTTGTAGCACAAGATATAACAGTCGTCTGCTTATATGTCGATGACTTGCTAGTAATTGGAAATAGCTTGGAAAACTTGTCGAAGTTCAAAGAGCTGATGATGAAGGAATTTGAAATGTTTGATCTGAGAAATTTTTCTTATTTCTTAGGTATGTAATTTCAAATGTCGAAACAAGTATGATGCTACATCAAAGGAATTATGTCAAAGAAATACTCAATAGATTCAGAATAGATGATTTGAATCCTGCATCCTCACATGTCGAACCAAATGCAAAATTGGAGAAGAATGTAGAGGAAGACAAAGTCGATGTAACTTTGTTCAAGCAAATTGTGGGATCTATGAGGTATGTGTGCAACAGTAGACCTGATATAGGTTTTGCTGTAGGATTAGTAAGAAGATATATGAGTTAACCAAGAGTATCACATATGAAGGCTGCAAGAGGAATTCTTAGATATTTGAAGGGTTCGATAAACTGTGGAATACTATTTCAACGAGACTTTGAAGACAAAGAAGCAATAGTTAATTATTTTTCAGATGCTGATTGGTGTGGAGATAAGGAAGATCGAAGAAGTACAACTGGATATTTCTTTCAAGTATTTAGTGCTCCAATCTCGAGGTGTTCGAAGAAACAACCTGTGGTGGCATTATCATCTTGTGAAGTCGAATATATAGCAGGATCCTATGTTGCATGTCAAGCAATTTGGATCAGATATGTACTTGAAGAAATGAAGGTCGAAGTAAAGAAACCTCTTGTATTGCAAATCGACAATAAGTCAGCCATAAATCTGACGAAGAATTCAGTTCTGCATGGAAGAAGTAAACATATTGAAGCAATGTTTCACTTCTTGAGGGAAAAGGTAAATCGGTGTGAACTTAAAGTAAGACATTACTTGAGTGAAGCACAATTGAACAACATTTTCACCAAAGGATTGAAGATTGACAAATTCCTGAATTTGAGAAAGAAATTAGGAATAATTCAGATTGACTATTTTTGAGGATGTTCGACAACTTTGATTATGAAAGTGTGTTGAAATATTAAATTAGATTAAATTTTATTAAATTTAATATTTAAATATAATCCAAGTTGTATAGACCTAAACCTAATTAGAGTTGTATATAAATAGTCATAATCTGTATCATTATTTCTACAATTCAATAATATAAATTCTTATTTCCTTTATTATTCTTTCTTTCTTTTCTCACTAAAAATATCCCACGCACTAAAACCATATTCAAATTCAATTTAAAAACAAAAACAAGTCGGGTGTGTTTTACCGGTAAAGTTTTGCTGCATTTTTTTGGTTTTGAGTTGTTGTTTTCTAGTTTGGTGTTTTCGTAGTCGGTTGTTCTTACTTGTGGCAGCAACAGTTCTCAATTTATCGCCTAGGCTTGCTGTTGAGTACAGGGGCTAGGGAGGATATGCGTTTATGTACATGTGCATATTGGTTTCAGTTTTGTTTCAAATTCCTACTTAGACATTCTACTACCTAAACTCGTGTTTGTAATTAGTAAATCTTTAAAAATATACCCTTTATTAATGTACATTGTGTTATTGGAACTCATTTTAGAAGTGAAATTCCATGATTTTGCCACGTCAGTGCTATATATGATTTATGTACATTTTTCATAATCTAAGTAGTGTAATTTGAAGCTGCAATTTGTCATAAAGAAGGGGTGCGTTATAAAAATTATTTATTTAACATATTAGCTACGTTGAACTAGTGGAAAACATAATATTCAAATTCATATTTTTCGTTACAATTTTTTATTTATTTTCGCAGTTATTGAAAACAAAATTTTGTTTTTCGTTAATATATTTATTAATATTTTCATTTTCAGAAGAATTACTGTGTTGTTTTCAATTACAATAATGAGTTAGAAAATTTGTCATTGTTTTTGTTAGTTCCTTTTAAAATTATAGGTTAAATATAATTTTAATCATTTTAAATATTTAGTATTTAACTTTTAGTTCTTCTAAAATTTTTTATGAAAAAATAGTCTTTCTAAAAATTTTAATTTTAATTTTTGGTTCTTCATGTCAAATTGTCGCTAAAATTATTGTAATTCAGTCGCTAAATAAAAATTGTCATTATTTATGTTGTTAAATTGTAAAAATTGTTGTTAAGTTGTAGAAGAGATCAAAAATTAAAATTAAAATTTTTAAGAGAATTATTCTTTAAAAATAAATTTTAAAAAAATTAAAAATTAAATATAAAATATTTAAGAGGTTTAAAAACATATTTAATTCTAAAATTATAAAAAGTTGAGCCTTTAATATCTCTTTTGGAGAAAATGCTATTAAAAATATGAGTTAAAATAACGCTTTTTTAAACTATTAAATCTTGATCATAGAACATGTTTAGTATTGCCAAATTAGGTTCAAATAGCGTTTTTTTCTTTATGAAAGCTCTAATAAAGATTATATATTAAAGTGCTATTATAGGTACTTAACCTATAATAGCGGAGGATTTAATAGCATTTAAAAGTGTTATTAAAGATTAAAAAAATATTATTAAAAACTTATTTTGGTGTACTGAAATAAATACATAATTTATATACATTACTCTAAGAATACTAAAACATTCAAATAAAATCATTTAAAATATTATATCAATTCTTATAAACTCTTACACACGATAAAATAGTAATATTAATTTATTTTTTACTATAATTTCTATTTATTATAATCTTCATCACTATCTTGACTTAAAATGTAATCTCGTTTGCATTTGTGACACTTATTTACCTAGATGTTTTTACATGTGATCTCTCAACTTATTCATATTGTCAAATACATGTTGACATACATGAAAAACAATTAGATCATTGTTCCTTATGGAGTAACGGTTTCTAAAATCCATGCACCTTGAACCCATGCATATCAACATGTTTTCCATATTTTTTTTTTTTTGACAAAATAAAACACTATCATAGATAAAACGTTAATAAAACATCATTTTATAAAACAACTTTTTCAAACATTTAAATAAATATATAATTTAACTATATTACTCTTAGAATACTGAAATATTCAAATAAAACAATTTAAATTATCATATAAATTCTTACACACGAAAAGAAAATAACAATCTTAATTTATTTCTTACTATAATTTTTATTATTATAATATTAAGCTCGTTTGTATTTGTGAAACTTGTATTTATTCAGATGTTTTTTCATGTGATCTTTCAACTTTTTCTTACTATCTAATACACGTCGACATACATGACAAATATTTCCATCGCCGTTCTTTATAGAGTCACGTCTTCAATAACTTATGCAAATTGAAGTCATACATATCAACACGTTTTCCATATTTTTTTTTGACAAAATAAACATCACTTTAAATAAAATATTAATAAAACATTTTTACATTATAAAACTTTTTTCGAACATAAAAATAAATACATAATTTAACTACATTACACTTATAATACTAAAATATTCAATAAACAATTTTAAAATATTATATCTACTCTTATAAACTGTTACACACGTAAAGGAAATAACAATATTAATTTATTTCTTATTACAATTTCCATTAGTATAATAATCATCACTGTTTGCATTTAAATTCTACGCTCGATTGCATTTCTGGCACTTATATGTACCTAGATGTTTTTTTATATGATTTGCAACCTTTTGTTTTTACTTGTCAAGTACATGTCAAGTACATGTCAGACATACATGACAAACATTTTCATCATTTTTACTTATGAAGTCATGGCTTTCAAAAGCCATGCATGTTGAAGTCATGCATATCATTACATAATACATCATCTTCAAACATGTTGATACTTACTTAAGTACTATTTGAGATGGGATAAATCATGTCTACTTCTAATAATTTGACGACTTTCTTTCGCACCACTTTCTTCATTATTGGGTTTAAACACTTTTGAGGTTGAGCTATCGATTTGTATTCATCCTCCATCATGATTTTATGCATGCAATAAATTAGGCTAATTCCTTTTAAATCAGACAAAACTCAACCAATTGCTTTGTGATTATCTTTCAAAACTTGAACCAATTTCTTTTCTTCCTTCTCAGATAAGGAATTGCTAATAATTACCGGCTTGTTGCCACCTTCTTCAAGGAATACATACTTCAAATGTGAAGACAACATTTTCAATTCAAGTCTTGAATCTTCTTGCTTCTTTTCATTTTTCAACCTTCAACTTTTGCTTTCAAATGGTGAATTTCTTTCAATGACTCAAGTTCTTCCAAACATTCTTCAATTTTTTTCTCTTCATCGGCATTAAGAACTTGAAGTGCATAGGTTAATGTTTTTTCAAAAGCGTTGGATAAGTGAACTTGTCTTGTGACATCAAAAATGGCTTCTTCGGTGACATCCATCCTAAAACAATCATCATTATATTTTGAGTGTTTCATGGCCTTAAAAAGATTAAAACACACTTCTTCATCTTAGACTCTAACTTTCATTAACCCATCATCAATATCAATCATCATTCGAGTCGTCTTCATGAAAGGTCTTCCAAGAATTAAAGGAGCAGCATCATCTTCCTCCATGTTCATCACCACAAAATCAATGGGAAATAGAAACTTGTCCACCTTTACTAGAACATATTCTGATATCTCGTAACGACGGGTAGTGGGTTTGTCGGCCAATTGTAAGTTCGTCTTTGTTTGTTTCATCTTTGTTTGTGATTGAGGGGGAGTGAGTAGGAACTCAGGTTTAAGTTGAACTTAGATTGAAGTTGCATTGGGTAGGTCTTAAGTGAAGGAGATAAACTGGTTGATTTATTCCTGAATTAATATCTCTTATAGTGGATTTCCTCCCTGGCTTGGTAGCCCCCAGAGTAGGTGTTGTTTCACACTGAACTGGGTAAACAATTGACTGTGTTCTTTACTGTTTTTATTTACTGTCTTATAGAAAGTTAGATACGGTGTCATAACATTCACTGTGACATTGAGTATCTGCTGCCAGAATTTCAATTGGTATCAGAGCAGGCACCCTGCCTGTATTACTGGGTGAGATCTAGGGATATCACTTTCTGGCACTATGGACAAAGAAGGAGTTTTTGGAAACAGACCACCCATTCTGGATGGATCAAATTATGACTACTGGAAACCTCGTATGATTGCCTTCTTAAAATCACTGGACAAAAATGCTTGGAGAGCTGCTGACAAAGGATGGAACCATCCCACCATAACTGAGAAAGATGGGACGATTAGTCTGAAGCCTGAGGAAGAATGGAGCAAAGAAGAAGATGAGTTAGCCCTGGGTAATTCCAGAGCTTTAAATGCCTTGTTCAATGGAATTGATAGAAACATATTCAGACTAGTACATCAATGTGAACTGGCCAAGGAAGTGTGGGACACTCTCAAAACTACCCATGAGGGCACATCCAAAGTAAAAATGTCAAGGCTTCAGATGCTGACTACCAAGTTTGAGAACCTAAGGATGAAGGAAGATGAAACCATTCATGAGTTTCACATGAACATCTTGGAGATTGCCAACACCTCAGGAGCATTGGGTGAAAAGATGTCTGAAGAAAAACTGGTGAGAAAGATTCTCAGATCCCTGCCTAAAAGATTTGCAATGAAGGTAACTGCTATAGAGGAAGCCCAGGATATCAGCAAGTTAAAGGTGGATGAACTCATTGGGTCTCTTCAGACTTTTGAGATGGGGATCAGTGACAATGTTGACAAGAAAAACAAGAGCATAGCACTTGTATTCAACACTGAAGATGAAACCAAGGAGGATGAAGAAGAAAATATTTCAGAAGCTATAGCCATGCTTGGAAGACAATTCAACAAATTAATCAAGAGAATGGATCCAAAGTCAAGGTCAAATATTAAGAACATCCCCTCTGACATTAACAGATCTTATGACTCCAGCAGAAGACCAAAGTCTGAAGAGAAGGGAAATCAAGGCAGAGGAATTCAATGCCATGGTTGTGAAGGATATGGGCATATTCGAGCTGAATGTCCTACCTTTCTTAAGAAACAAAAGAAAGGAATGTTTGTTACCTGGTCTGACTGTGATTCAGAAAGTAATTCTGAAGAAGAATCTGCCAAACTAGTTACTGCACTAACTAGTGTTTGTACCTCTGAAAGTGACACTAGTGATGAGGAAGTGACATTTGAAGAACTGGCTGATACTTACAAGAAATTATGTATCATAAGTGCTGAAGTTTGTATGCAAAATGAGAAACAAACAAAACTTATCATAAAGTTGGAGGCTGAAAAAAAGGCAGACATTGAAACTATAAGTCATCTAGAAGGGGAAGTTCAAATGCTGAACTCAAAACTGAACCAGATGACCAAATCTGTCAAGATGCTGACAAATGGAACTGACAAATTGGAAGAAATCCTTCAGGTTGGACAAAATGTGGGAAACAAGTCTGGTCTAGGATTTGTGGCAGCAAAGAAATCCGGTGCAGACAAGAAGATCAGGCCTGATAAACAAATGTCAAAGTAGATGTCACAACATAACACTCAACATCGGGAACAGAGAAATATGAAGAAAAAGTACCAAAGATGGAGATGTCATCATTGTGGGAGGTTTGGTCACATAAAGCCATTCTGCTTCAGATTGTATGGATACCCTAATCAGAACCCAGGTGTCAAACCTAAGTCTAACAAGGTACCACATACTCCACAGTGGAAGAAAAAGGCTACTGCCCTGATAGCCCACACTTCCCTTAGAGTCTCTACAAAGGAAGACTGGTACTTTGACAGTGGGTGTTCTAAGCACATGAATGGAATCAAGAACCTTCTCAATAATGTTAAACCTCACACCACTAGTTATGTGACCTTTGGAGATGGTGCTAGAGGAGAAATCAAAGGAGTTGGTAATTTGGACTGCCTTGGAGTTCCAAATCTAAATGAAGTACTATTGGTAAAAGGCCTGACTGCTAATCTCATTAGTATCAGTCAATTATGTGATCTAGGATTCAAGGTCAACTTCTCAAAATCTGAATGTCTTGTAACTAATGAAAAACAAGAAGTTGTAATGAAAGGAGTCAGATCTAAAGACAACTGTTACTTGTGGGAGTCTGAGAACACTAATTACTCCACTGTGTGTTCTATTGCCAAAGAAGAAAAAGAGGTGAAACTGTGGCACCAAAAACTTGGCCATCTTCATCTAAGAGGAATGAAAAGGATTATCTCCATGGAGGCAGTCAGAGGGATTCCAAGACTGCAAATTGATGAAGGGAGAGTTTGTGGTGAATGTCAGGTTGGTAAGCAGACTAGGATGTCACATCCAAAGTCAAGACATCTGACCACCTCTAAGGTTCTAGAACTTCTTCATATGGATCTGATGGGACCAATGCAGGTGGAAAGTCTTGGTGGAAAGAGATATGCCTATGTTGTGGTGGATGACTTTTCCAGATTCACCTGGATTAACTTCATTAGGGAAAAATCTGATGTGTTTGAAGTTTTTAAAGAACTGTGCAAAAGAATTCAAAGAGAAAAAGAAGGGTGTATTGTCAGAATCAAAAGTGATCATGGAAAGGAATTTGAAAACAGTAAGTTTAATGAGTTCTGTTCCTCAGAAGGAATTAGTCATGAATTCTCTTCTCCTATAACTCCTCAACAAAATGGAGTTGTAGAAAGGAAAAATAGGACCATACAAGAATCTGCCAGAGCTATGATACATGCCAAAAGACTTCCTATTCATTTTTGGGCTGAAGCTATGAATACAGGCTGTTATGTCCATAACAGAGTCACTTTGAGAAAGGGAACCTCATCCACCATTTATGAACTCTGGAAAGGAAGAAAGCCAACTGTGAAGTACTTCCATGTATTTGGCAGCAAATGCTATATTCTGGCAGATCGTGAACAAAGGAGAAAGTTGGACCCTAAAAGTGATGAAGGTATATTTCTAGGATACTCCTCCAACAGCAGAGCTTATAGGGTATTCAATTCCAGGACCAAAGTCATGATGGAATCAATAAATGTCATAGTTGATGATTATCATGAAGAAACAAATGTCCCTTGTAATGTTGAGACATTCTTTGAGACTCCAACTCAACATAATGACCTTCCTAACACCACTACAGCAGACTCTGAATCCAAGGAAGCTAGCAAAATCCCTTCCATCAGAATTCAGAAAGATCATCCTAAAGAACTCATCATAGGGGATCCTAACAGTGGATTCATTACAAGATCTAGAGAAATCATCTCAAACTCTTGCTTTGTGTCTAAAATTGAACCAAGAAATGTTAAGGAGGCTTTAACTGATGAATACTGGATTGGTGCAATGCAAGATGAATTGAACCAATTTAAGCAACATGAAGTTTGGGAGTTAGTTCCTAGACCAGAGGGAACAAACATCATTGGCACAAAATGGATATACAAGAACAAATCAGATACTGAAGGAGTTGTCACTAGGAATAAGGCAAGACTTGTTGCCCAAGGATACACTCAAGTTGAAGGGGTTGATTTTGATGAGACCTTTTCCCCTGTAGCCAGACTGGAATCTATCAGACTCCTATTGGGAATTGCTTGTCTCCTGAAGTTCAAGCTGTTTCAGATGGATGTAAAAAGTGCCTTCCTAAATGGGTACTTAAATGAGGAAGTTTATGTGGAACAACCTAAAGGTTTTGTGGATCCAAACCACCCTAATCATGTCTACAAATTGAGGAAAGCACTATATGGCCTGAAACAAGCTCCTAGAGCATGGTATGACAGGTTAACAAAATTTCTCTCAGACAAAGGATACAGAAAAGGAGGCTTGGATAAAACCCTCTTTGTCAAAAATGAAGGAGGGAAGTTAATGGTAGCTCAAATATATGTTGATGACATAGTGTTTGGGGGAATGTCAGAACAAATGGTTAAACATTTTGCTGACCAGATGCAGGCTGAATTCGAAATGAGTCTCATGGGAGAACTGACTTATTTTCTTGGACTGCAAGTCTCACAGATGGAGGACTCAATCTTTCTATCTCAAAGCAAGTATGCAAAGAAAATTGTCAAGAAGTTTGGTATGGAGAATGCCAGTCACAAAAGGACTCCTGCACCTACTCATTTAAAGCTATCCAAAGATTCAAGTGAGGTTAAGGTGGACCAAAGTCTGTACAGAAGCATGATAGGAAGTCTGTTGTACTTAACAGCCAGCAGACCTGACATTGCTTTTGCAGTTGGAGTTTGTGTAAGATACCAAGCTGATCCTAAAGTCAGTCATATCAACCAAGTGAAGAGAATTTTGAAGTATGTAAGTGGAAATTACAACTATGGCCTGCTGTACTCTCATGGTTGTGAACCAACTCTGACTGGTTATTGTGATGCTGATTGGGCTGGAAGTGCTGATGATAGAAAAAGCACCTCTGGAGGATGTTTCTTCTTAGGAAATAATCTGGTCTCCTGGTTCAGCAAGAAACAGAACTGTGTGTCTCTCTCTACTGCTGAAGCTGAATACATTGCATCTGGTAGTAGCTGTTCTCAAATGATCTGGATGAAACAAATGCTCACTGAGTATAATGTCACACAAGATGTTATGACATTGTACTGTGACAATCTGAGTACAATCAACATCTCCAAGAACCCTATTCAGCATAGCAGGACCAAGCACATTGACATTAGACATCACTTTATCAGAGACCTTGTAGAGGAGAAGACAATTAAACTGGAACATGTTGCCACTGAGCTACAGCTGGCTGACATTTTTACCAAGGCACTTGATGAAAATCAATTTGAAAACTTGAGGGGTAAGTTGGGTATTTGCCAACATGAGGAATTGTAGCAATTAATTTTGCTTAAAACAAGGGTTGAAGGAGTTATTTTTGTTAAGTCTATTTTGATTGGGTTAATCATATGTTTTCCCAATTTTTTCAAAATTATTAAGAAGTTGAATAGACACTCATTTGCCTCCTTCCACTCTCGACTTTGCAACAAATCCCATTCTCTCAATCAAAGTTTTCTCTCTAGTTACTACTGGTTTTCTAAGACTATCAAAATGTCTCAAACATCATCCTCATCCAAGACGACCGTTTCATCTTCATCATCTGATCAAGATTCTCGGGCAATCACCTCATGCATGGATTCTGAAGTCCTGGAGATTACTCCTCTTAGAGAAATGGCAACTAACCCCTCCAAGGTCAAAAAGCTGAGAACAAGGCATGCAGGAAGGTCTCAAGCTACTTCATCCGGTAATCCCTCTCAACCTTCATCTTCTGTACCAAATAGGGAAGGCTCAGCTTACGTTCGTCAAGCAATAGCTAGGCTTGTTACAAGAATTTTGAGTGAGAACCACTCTGTACCTGGTATTTCTGTTCCATTAAATCAAGAATCAGCAAGCCCAAATGTTGAAGTAAATCCAGATGTCTCTGAGAATGTTGAGACTCCAAATGACAACATTCAGAAATCATCTGAAAACCTTGATGATATTCAAAACCCTTCAGAGAAGAATGTTGAACCACCCGTTATTGATGTGGATGAGGAATACTCAGACAATGACCTAATTGTAAATATCAACCCTAGCATATCTAGGAGAATGATGAACAGAAAGGGTAATCAGGATGCTGCAAAATGTCTGACCAAAGAGAAACCTGCTGATAAGAAAACCAGGTCTGAAGGCAAGACTGGTGTGGAAACTGTGAAGACTGGACTGTCCAAGGGGAAGGTGAAAGCCCGAGTACATGCTGGGAGTCTCTCAAAGACTGTGAGACAACCAATAGCAAAGAAGAGGAAAGAACCTGAACCTTCTGATTCTGATGAGGAATCAGAATTTGAAATTGATGCTGAAGACATTCCTCTCAGAAGGAAACTCCCTTCCAGCAAAATGGCTAGAGTTCCTGAAGTCCCCACTGACAACATTTCATTTCACCACCCTGAAAATGCCAACAGATGGAAGTATGTTTGCTTGAATAGAATAGCCTTGGAAAGAGAACTAAACAATGGTGCCATGGATTGTAAGGAAATCATGGACCTAATCAAAGCTGCTGGACTAATGAAGACTGTGGAAAAGTTTACCAAATGCTATGAAAATATTGTCAAGGAATTCATAGTGAATTTGTCTGATGAATGTGCTGATGGAAGGTCAGCTGACTTTGAATGTGTCTATGTGAGAGGAAGAATGGTTAATTTCTCTCCATCTGAAATTAACAAATTCCTTGGAAGATCAAATGAGGCTTGCCCTGAACTAGAAGTTACTGACAATGAAGTATGCCAAACCATCACAGCAAGACAAGTCAAGTGTTGGCCCTCAAAAGGCAAGCTGAATGCTAGCAAGCTAAGCATAAAATTTGCCATCCTGCACAAGATTGGTGCAGCCAACTGGGTCCCTACAAACCATAAATCAACCATCTCTACAGGATTGGGGAGATTCATTTATGCTGTTGGAACCAGGACTGAATTTGACTATGGCAGGTATATTTTTGATCAAACTTTAAAACATGCTGGAAGCTATGCTGTTAAAGGCCCTATTGCCTTTCCCTCCCTCCTATGTGGAATTGTCCTTGCTCAGTACCCTGACATCCTGGTGGAAAGAGATATTGTTTGCAAAAGAGCTCCTGCTCTTGGATTACACTACAAGCTATTTCAGGGATCTCATGTTCCTGACATTGTCATGACATCAGCTGAGACATCAACTGTAAAAACTCAGTCCAAGACATCTGATGTTATAGCTGTACTGAAGGAGACCTGCAAAGAGCTGGAGACAAGGAAAAAGACTCTAGAAAACCTAATTGCCAGATTAGAATAAGAGGAGACTGAAGGAAACAGAAGGGAAGAGGGTGCTGCTGAAGGTCAGCTCAATGCTGAAGAAAGTAGCTCCTCTGAAGATGACAATGCTTAAAGTTTGGTGGAGTTGACAAGCCTGATGCTGGTTCCTATTGATGCAAGTGTTTTCAGATTTTATTTGTTGTTTTTATTACTCATTTTGGATGATTGTATAACATATAAGTACATGTATCTTTGGCCTATTTGTGGCTAAAGAGGGGGAGATATTTTGTGTTAATTACTTGGTAGACATCATATTTTTTCTGCAGTCATATTTATTCTGCTGCTCTCCATTCTCTGATTGCTTAGGGGTTTTAGCCAAAAATATGCCAAAGGGGGAGTTTGTAAGTGTTTAGTTATTGGCATGTATTTTTGGTAAAACCAGGTGTGTGAATGTCATGACTGATGTCATAACATTTTGGATTATTAGGTACTTTATGCAGAAAAAGTATGGCATACAGTAGCTATTGTTTATGAGTGTGTATCTGAGCATTTTGCAATGATCACATTTATTGCCTTCTACCAAAATCAGTAAACAAGAATTCCGATGTCATAACAAATGTTAAGACATCCTGTACTGATCTAACAGTTATGCAATTTGGTTAATTCTGAGATTTTTCAGGAAGTTGGTTCATTCTTTCCAGAATAGAATCTCACGTGGACTTTGGGTTAACCTAGCTCAACCCTAATCTGGTTGATAAAGTCTTATGACCTAGTCTTGAGGTTAACCCTAATTAACCCTAGCTTTTCGTGGAAGCCCTAACTGAAGAAATAGCTGCATATATATTCAACAGGAATGCTGATTGGAAAGAAACTCTTAGACAGAAGATCAATTAGGAGCTGTATAATTTTAACTGCTGTAATCCAAGCAAGTATCATTTGTGATAAGTGACTTGGAATAGGTTTTGATTGTAAGGGTTTTTGTATCACTCAAATCTTTGAAGCAAGAGTGTTTGTGTCTCTTGACTAAAGCTTTGAAGCAAAGTCAAGTAAGGTTTATGTATCACTCAAAGCTGTGAAGCACGAGTGTTTGTGTTACTTGATTAAAAAGCTGTGAAGCATAATCAAGTGTATGTTCTGAAGAGTGTCTTCATTATTTCATTAGTCAATTGTTTAAGTATCACTGCTGTGATTGAGGGGGAGTGAGTAGGAACTCAAGTTTAAGTTGAACTTAGATTGAAGTTGCATTGGGTAGGTCTTAAGTGAAGGAGATAAACTGGTTGGTTTATTCCTGAATTAATATCTCTTATAATGGATTTCCTCTCTGGCTTGGTAGCCCCCAGAGTAGGTGTTGTTTCACACTGAACTGGGTAAACAATTGACTGTGTTCTTTAATGTTTTTATTTACTGTCTTATAGAAAGTCAGATACGGTGTCATAACATTCACTGTGACATTGAGTATCTGCTGCCAGAATTTCAGGAACTATCAGAACAAGAATATATGAAAACCCATTTTAATTTCATGCTTACCTTGTAATGACGATAACCCCAGAATTGCTTCCCAAAGTTTGTGACAGTGGTAGCCCTTCGAAGAACCGCTGATTCTCCACAACCACATATAGGTCTCCATCGCAACTTCCCATCTAAGCTTCCATCTCTATTGCAATCATACGAAGACCGGATCTCTGATGATGCTTCCTTCATCATATTGAGGGAATTTCAAATTCAAAATGGGAAAATTGAGATGCAATGTGTGAACCCTAGAATTTGAGGATTTCTGGAAGCAGCTTGAAGATGGTGTACATAACATTCCATGTCACCTGCCACGCATGCAAACCAAACGTCCGTTTGTGCCTTTTGGACGGAAAGGACTCCTATGGTCCTTTTGAAAGAATTATAGGACCAGTTTGACACTTTTTTTAGATAAAGAACCAAAATGGACCTTGGGGTAAACTTAAAGGACCAAAAAGGATATTTTGCCTAAAAATTATTATTTAACATATTAGCTACGTTGAACTAGTGGAAAACATAATATTCAAATTCATATTTTTCATTACAATTTTTTATTTATTTTCGCAGTTATTGAAAACAAAATTTTGTTTTTCGTTAATATATTTATTAATATTTTCATTTTCAGAAGAATTACTGTGTTGTTTTCAATTACAATAATGAGTTAGAAAATTTGTCATTGTTTTCGTTAGTTCCTTTTAAAATTATAGGTTAAATATAATTTTAATCAATTTAAATATTTAGTATTTAACTTTTAGTTCTGCTAAAATTTTTTATGAAAAAATAGTCTTTCTAAAAATTTAAATTTAAATTTTTGGTTCTTCATATCAAATTGTCGCTAAAATTATTGTAATTCAGTCGCTAAAGAAAAATTATCGTTATTTATGTTGTTAAGTTGTAAAAATTGTTGTTAAGTTGTAGAAGAGATCAAAAATTAAAATTAAAATTTTTAAGAGAATTATTCTTTAAAAATAAATTTTAAAAAAATTAAAAATTAAAAATAAAATATTTAAGAGGTTTAAAAACATATTTAATTCTAAAATTATAAAAAGTTGAGCCTTTAATATCTCTTTTGGAGAAAATGCTATTAAAAATATGAGTTAAAATAACGCTTTTTTAAACTATTAAATCTTGATCATAGAACATGTTTAGTATTGCCAAATTAGGTTCAAATAGCGTTTTTTTCTTTATGAAAGCTCTAATAAAGATTATATATTAAAGTGCTATTATAGGTACTTAACCTATAATAGCGGAGGATTTAATAGCATTTAATAGTGTTATTAAAGATTAAAAAAATATTATTAAAAACTTATTTTGGTGTACTGAAATAAATACATAATTTATATACATTACTCTAAGAATACTAAAACATTCAAATAAAATCATTTAAAATATTATATCAATTCTTATAAACTCTTACACACGATAAAATAGTAATATTAATTTATTTTTTACTATAATTTCTATTTATTATAATGCTCAGCACTATCTTGACTTAAAATGTAATCTCGTTTGCATTTGTGACACTTATTTACCTAGATGTTTTTACATGTGATCTCTCAACTTATTCATATTGTCAAATACATGTTGACATACATGAAAAACAATTAGATCATTGTTCCTTATGGAAATAACAATATTAATTTATTTCTTATTACAATTTCCATTAGTATAATAATCATCACTGTTTGCATTTAAATTCTACGCTCGATTGCATTTCTGGCACTTATATGTACCTAGATGTTTTTTTATATGATTTGCAACCTTTTGTTTTTACTTGTCAAGTACATGTCAAGTACATGTCAGACATACATGACAAACATTTTCATCATCTTTACTTATGAAGTCATGGCTTCCAAAAGCCATGCATGTTGAAGATGCATATCATTACATAATACATCAACGTCTTGAAGCCATGCAGTCGGTCACGGTTTTTGTTGGGACTAACTCAGTTTCTCATTTGTTATTACCGTAATTCCTTTCTTCTTTGAAATTACTTGTATTAGACTTACTTAAGTACTATTTGAGATGAGATAAATCATCTCTACTTCTAATAACTTGACGACTTTCTTTCGCACCACTTTTTTCATTATTGGGTTTAAACACTTTTGAGGTTGAGCTATCGGTTTGTATTCATCCTCTATCATGATTTTATGCATGCAATAAATTAGGATAATTCCTTTTAAATCAGACAAAACTCAACCAATTGCTTTGTGATTATCCTTCAAAACTTGAACCAATTTCCTTTCTTCCTTCTCAGATAAGGAATTGCTAATAATTACCGGCTTGTTGCCACCTTCTTCAAGGAATACATACTTCAAATGTGAAGACAACATTTTCAATTCAAGTCTTGAATCTTCTTGCTTCTTTTCATTTTTCAAACCTTCAACTTTTGCTTTCAAATGGTGAATTTCTTTCAATGACTCAAGTTCTTCAAAACATTCTTCAATTTTTTTTTCTTCATCGGCATTAAGAACTTGAAGTGCATAGGTTAATGTTTTTTCAAAAGCGTTGGATAAGTGAACTTGTCTTGTGACATCAAAAATGGCTTCTTCGGTGACATCCATCCTAAAACAATCATCATTATATTTTGAGTGTTTCATGGCCTTAAAAAGATTAAAACGCACTTCTTCATCTTAGACTCTAACTTTCATTAACCCATCATCAATATCAATCATCATTCGAGTCGTCTTCATGAAAGGTCTTCCAAGAATTAAAGGAGCATCATCATCTTCCTCCATGTTCATCACCACAAAATTAATGGGAAATAGAAACTTGTCCACCTTTACTAGAACATATTCCGATATCTCGTAACGACGGGTAGTGGGTTTGTCGGCCAATTGTAAGTTCATCTTTGTTTGTTTCATCTCAATGTTTCCTAGCCTATTAACCATCAAAAACAGAATCAAGTTTATACTTGAATCCAAATCCACCAATGATTTGCCAATGTCCACACTCCTAATTGATACGGGAAATGTGACTCTCTCCAGATCTATCTCTTTTCTCGAGATAGTTCATTGAATTATGGCACTACAACTTACATCGATATTAATGGTTTCTTGATTCGTGTATCTCTTCTTCTTTGTAAGAATGTCCTTCATGAATTTTTCATATGTTGAAATTTGCTCATGGGCTTCGGAAAAAGGAATGTTAATTTGCAATTGGCTAAAAATATCCAGAAACGTTGCATAATGCATTGCATTATCTTTCTTGTTTGGAGCATGAGGATAGGGTAAATGTTAAACCGAATGACTTTTCATATTCCCCTTCTCTTCTTGAGACTTTTAAACCTTCTTTTTCTTCTCATCACTCTCTTCTCTCCAATCTCATCATTTTTAACCTCATTATTTTCATTTAATTCTCCCTCATTATTCTTTTGTTTCACTTCTTTCTCTTCTTCTTCAAGCACTTCTTCTTCAATTTCTCTCACAACTACACCATATTCAAAATTATCAACCATGCCATTTCCAACCTCTCTACCACTTTGATTCAAAATTACTTTGCAATGCTCCTTAGAATTTACTTGAGTATTTGCTGAAAAGGTCTTCCTTGTTGATCAAATAATTGCTTTGTTATTTGACCAACTTGATTCTCCAAATTCTTTATTGTCGAGTCAGTGTTCTTTTGGTTTTCCATGTGCATTTGCATGAATTGGTCCAAAGTATCCTCAATCTTTAAAGTGTCTTGTGATTGAGGATTTTGAGTATAATTCTGAAATTGATTTTGTCTATTTGATGTCCCGACTTCTGGCCTCCATCCTTGCCCATACTGAGCATTGTTTCCTATTTGTTGGTAGCCACCTTGGTTTTGATAAGGTGCTTGTCTTTATTGCTAATGGTTTTGATTTTTATTTTGATGTTGATTCCCCATGTAATTCACTTCTTCGTTAGCCGGTGGACAATATCATGTGGGATGATCTCCACTACAAAGTTCACACAAAGCAACAAGTTGATGTTTGGATGGGACCTCCTGCATCTCTTTAAGTTGTTGTGGAAGCCTTGACATTTGCTTTGTCAATTCCTCCACTTATTGAGATAAAAGTTTTTTTTTTTGAGCTAGAATTGCATCGTTGGTGCTAATTCCTTAATCTCGGCTTTTCTTTGAGAAGGCCCTCGATTGTGTTGCACTTGATGGTCATTAAGTGCCATTCTATCAATAATGGCTATTGCTTCTTCGACACTCTTTGACATTCTAGATCCTCTAGCCGTTGCATCCAAAAGAACTTTAGGTTGCAGTTGAAGTCCATGATGAAAAAGATGAATTTGAGTGAGATCTTCAAAACCATGTGTAATACGGTGGGAGAACTGACTTGTTTTGTGTTTTATTGAAAATTTTGCGAATAGCTAGAGTCGCCACCGAATTTTCTTTTATCCAACAAGGAAAGGGTGAAAAGAACAGAAAAGACCTTGAAGATTTTGAGTTCGGGGGTGGGTTATGAAAAGGGAAGGTGTTAGCATCCTTTTTATCTGTAGTTATCTACAGGCTCTTAATTGCTTGTCTCACTTTTAAAAACTTGCTTTGTGTGTGGGATTTGTTTGAAAACATTTTGAAATCTGCCAATGTAAGGCCGACTTTATGATGATTCTTGTATCATTCCTCAAGAATGCGTACAAAGTGTTTCGAAAATATCTTTGAAAGTGTTTGTGTAAAATGTTTTTGTTTTGAAAGGTTTGTGAGCAAGCAATTAACAGTTCTACCCACTCAAGGTCGTTCTTGTACTTTTCCTTCTCCTTTAGAGACAACAATATTTGTACCATTAGTTGGTAGGTAGACCTATCTATTGGATATGAAGGGACAATCGAAGGGTCATCATTCGGTCATCAAAGGCAAATTGTAATGACGCTTTAGTAATTTTCATAAGGGACTAGATCATTTATCGAAAGGCAACATCAAAAGAGTCATCGAGGGACTATGATCCTTATTCGGGGGACTTTTCTAAAACGTCCCTACTTTCGAGGGACATGAGTTTTTTTCCGAAGGCGACAAGAGAGGTTATCCTAGAGGTGCAAGTGTGAAAGTGTGTTGTATTCAGTTATTTATCTTTGAATTTAGGGTTTTCTATCGTTCATTTTTATCTTTCCATACAAACTCTAGTTACTAAGCAGTAATATAGAAAATATAGTAGCGGAAATAATAAAGTGCAGAAACGTAAACCTAGACTATTACAATGGTTTCAGGCAGATACGTAATAGAGATGCGAGAAAATAAAATGCGGAAATTAAAACCTACAACTATTACATCTCGGAGCAATGACATGATAATAAAAGAGAGCAAAAAATAAAATCTAGACTATTACATTTGCAAAACTTATACAATCGATCTAAAAATTATAAAAGTAAGATAAAAATAGAAAAGGAAAATATTTTTAATGATTTTTTTTATGAAAAGAATGATAATTAAGAAACCCTAAAAATCTAATTAATTTTAATTAATAAAAGAGTTAATTAAAAAAATTGAAAACCTAAAAACCTAATTAATTTTAATTAGTAAAAGAGTTAATTAATTAAATTAATTAAAAAACTATAACCTAAATAATTAGGGTTTGTAAAAAAGGGTTTTGTTGTTAATGGTTAAGTGAAAAGTTAGGTTTAAAAGATTAGGGTTAAGAAAAAAAACAATTTAGAAACAAAATCAAGCAAAATACCAGGGGTGAGGGTTGAACCCACGCCCTTAGCTTTTTCCACTGCCTGCCTTGCCACTGCGCCAGGCGTGCGCCTGTGTTAGAAGAATGGGATCAGCACGCTACATATCAAAACCTGCAAAATATGTAAAATATGAAAAATAAAATATCAAAAGGCAGGATCGAACCCACACCCTTGTACACAAATGCCTTAACACGCGCTTCCTTGTCACTGGGGTGGCTGAGTCATCTGGTAACATTGTGAAAACAATTAAATATGTAATAAGCCAACTGGACTGGGCTGGAGAAGCGCCAGAGTCCTAGCTCCGGTCGTCTTCTCCGGCGAGCTTGTTCTTTAATCCTGCAAAAATAGCAAATTTTAATGACTCAGTGGTATCCTACCCCCCTAACTTGGGCCTTGCAATTTCAATGGAACCCTTAGTTTGGGATAAAACTTATTGTATTGTGAGATACAGTGTGAACAACCTCAAACGGTGAAAACATGGCCAAACAAGATTAAGCTATCATGGGGGTCATGCGATGGTTCAATCCTACACATTAACATCTCAGAAGCATATTAATAAGGTTAGTATACATCAAAACGCAAAGAAAACAAAAACATGAATGTCATGAAATATTGGAAACCAGTAAAGCATATACGAGAGTTTCAGGCCCTTTAGATCATCAAAGCTGATTTATCCTTATCCTATAAACCTTTTGGAAGTGAATGGGACAAGTATTTGGCCTTGAGGGAGGCTGCAAGGTAGGGTTTCAATTTGCCCTAGTTTTGAAATTTTTTTGGAATTTTGGAAGGGTGATCTTGTGCAAGGTTTTCGTGTCTTGTCATGTCTGAAATAATGAGAATATATAGTGATGAATTAGGTCAAAAGGGATTGGGCTTGGACCTTTGTAAGCAATCCTCTTACTTTATCTAATTTATTTTGAATTTTAAATAAATAAAATCAAATATAAACAGAATAAAAATCCAAGGGGTGTATGAATAAGTTCAGAGGTTCATATTGAGGCCTATAACACGCATGGACCTTGAAACACAAGCCCACTAGCCAAAAAATTCAAGTTTGGTCACTTTAGGTTTCATGCATTTTCTCAAAACTTCCCAACTTGCACCAATAATAACTCTCTCAATTTTTATCATTTTAAAGTTATCTTTGACTTTTTGGAAATCTCAAGATGTCCCCTACGATATTTATTTTGGTTATTTTTTCATTTGAAAAATTTATCTTGATATAAATTGCCTTGACATAAAGTGTCTTTTTGTTGGCTTTTGAAATGACCTATAATGTTTTGGCCCATATCTCTCAAATGAAGCATTTTTTGGACTTGAGATTATAGAGATAAAGTTGTAGAGAATTGAATTTCCTTCAAAATGAGCTTTGTTTGAGAAAAATCTGATGAGGCATGTGAAAGTTGTGCTTGGTCAAAGTTCAGTTGACTTCTCCTTAAGAAAACCCTAATTTGGTAACTTTTGACTTTTGATGAATCTGGATTTTTCTTGATGAATCATGATCAACCCTTGATCAAATGATGAATTTGATTTAAAAATATTGATGTTGACCAAAAACCTTGAAGTTTGACTGTATGTTGACCACAGTTGACTTTTTGTCCAATGTAGTTAATTTCCAGTCATTTGAGCAATTGACTGAGCAAACTTGTGATGCAAGGTTTGAAACTTGGCATGAGCATTCTGTAATACGGTGGGAGAACTTACTTTTTTGGTTTAATCCAAATATATGGATATCAAGAGTCTTTTCTTTTATCCAATAAGGAAAGGGTGAAAAGAATAGGAAATACCTTGAAGATTTTGAGTTTGGGGAGTAAGTTATGAAAAGGGAATGTGTTAGCACCCTTTTCATACGTAGTTATCTACGGGCTCTTAATCTCTTAGCTCACTTTTGAAATTGCTTTATATTGTGCGTTTTAAAAATATTTTGAAAAGCTTGTCAATGTAAGACGAAACTTTGTAATGATTCTCGTATCTATCCTCGAGAATGCGTACAAAATGTTTGCTTGAAAATATTTATTGAAAAGTGTGATTGTGAGAAAATGTTTTGTTTTTTGTGAGGAAGAGATTATGATCTATCCTACTCAAGGTCATTATTGTATTTTCCTCCTCCTTTAGATAGTGTTATTCGTACCATTAGTTAGTAGGAAGCCCTATCGTTGGATGTGAAGGGACAGGCGTGGGTCATCGTACAGACATCGAAGGCAACTGGTAAGGACGCTTTAGAAACTTTCATTAAGGGACTAGATTATTTCCGAAAGGCAACATTGAAGGGTCATCGAGGGACTATGATCTTTATATCGAGGGACTTTGCTAAAGCGTCCCTACGTTCGAGGGACATGACTATTTTTTGCAGGCAATAAGGGAGGTTACCCTAGAGGTGTAAGTGTGTAAGTGTTTTGTGTTCAGTTATTTTATCTTTGAAATTACGGTTTTCTAACGATTTGTTTTAGTCTTTTCATGCAAACCCTAATTACTAAGCAGTAATATAATAAAATAATAGCAGAAACATAAAGTGCAGAAAAATAAAGGTCATACGCTATTACATGGCTTCGGGGCAGTTACATAAGTATAGATGCAGAAAAATAAACCATAAGCTATTACATACTCGAAGCAATTACATAATAGTGAAAAAGAAATCGGGAAATAAAGACCTAAGCTATTACATAGGAAACGTGTGGCCTATGCAATTGATCTATGAAATTAAAGTAGGAAAATAAAAATAGAAAAGAATGTGAAAAGATTTTGTTGGTGATTTTTTTATGAAAAAATGATTTGTGATTAATTAATTAAAAAAGACTTAAAACCTAATTTATTTTAAAAAAAAAAGTAAATTAATTTAATTAGAAAAACCTAAGAATCTAATCAATTTTAATTAAGAAAATTAATTAGTTAAATTAATTAATTAAAAAAATGGTGATTAAAACTAAATCTAATTAATTTTAATCCAAAACTAATATTTTGGTGTTTTAATTAAATAACTATAAAAACAAATAAGTAAAATAAAAAAGAAAAATATAAGAAAAAGAAGTTTGGACCTGATTAAGTAGAAGGAGGGGGTGTAAATGGCAATAGGGGTCCGAGCCCAAATGACTTAGCGTTGGATCCAGCGTGTTCAACCCCAGGAGGTTCACCATGTGCTCGCGGATCTGAAAATGTTAGATCATATCTATGAAGATTTGATGATGAGACATGGCTGGGTGCATCGTAGGCTTGTGGGACGCGCTGCATGTAATCAATAAAAATCATAAGATATGAAGAAAAAAAATGCCGAAACCAGGGATCGAATCCACGCCCTATTGTATAAATGCCTTAACGCGTGCTCGCTTGCCACTGGGATGGATATACATCCATTATCATAACTGAAACAAATTAAATAAATTATAAACACGTTGCATGGACCAGAGAGGCGTCGGAGCTCTAGCTCCGGTCATCTTCTCTAGTGAGTATGTTTTTCAACCTGCAAAAACAACACTTGTTAGCAATCCAAAGGGACCCTACCCCTCCCCCCCTAAATCAAACCCTACAAGTTCAATGGAAACATTGGTTTGGGCTAAAACGTGCTTGATCGTGAGTTACAACAAAAATAATTCAAATCGGTTTAAACATGGCAAGCTTCGATTTAGCCATTATGGGGCTCATGCTTTGGGTTATTCTTGCACTATCAAACCTCAGAAGAACATCAATAAGGTTAGTTCGCGTTAAATCATAAAGAAAACAGAAATATGAGTTTGAAAAAAATCAAGTAATCAGAGATGTATGCATACAGGTTTTACGTGCTTTGGATCATCAAGTTTGATCCCTCCTTACCCTATAGTATTCCTAGAAGTGAATGGACGGGTTTGTTTGCTTTGAAAACAGTTGCAATTAAGGTTCTAAGATTGCCCTAGTTTTGATGTTTTTTTTATGATTTTTGGGATAATGTTTCTTGTAAATATTTCGTGTCTGCCTTTGTCTGAATGAGGAGATTATATAGCTTGAAATTAGGTCAGCCAAAGGGTGGGCTTAGACCTTTGTAAGAAGCCTTTGTTTTATTTCATTTAATTTTTACTTTAAATTAATAAAAAATCAAAATAAATAAAATAAAAAGGTCAAGGGGTGCACGAATAAGATTTTAGGTTCATCTTGAGGTATATATCACGCATGTACCTTGAGTCACAAGCCCAATAGTCCCAAATTCCATGTTTGATCACTTTTGGTTTCATGCATTTTCTCAAAATTTCCCAACTTGTACCAATCATAACTCTCTCACTTTTTATCAGTTTAAGATGATCTTGGACTTTTTGGAAAGCTCAAGATATCCTCTACGATACCTATTTTTATCATTTTTGTATTTGAAGATTTTATCTTGATATAAGTTGCCTTGGGAAAAAGTGTCTTTTGTTGACTTTTAAAATGACCTATAATGTATTGGCCCATATCTCTCAAATGAAGCATTTTTTGGACTTGAGCTTAAAGAGAAAAAGTTGTAGAGAATTGAATTTCCTTCAATATGGGATTTGGTTGATGAAAATATGATGAAGCGTGTGAAATTTGTGCTTGGTCAAAGTTTAGTTGACTTCTCCTTAAGAAAATCCTAATTTAGTAACTTTTGACTTTTGATGAATCTTGAGTTTTCTTGATGAATCATGATTAACCCTTGATCAAATGATAAATGTGACTTTGAAATATTGATGTTGACCAAAAGTCTTTAAGTTTTACTGTAAATTGACTACAATTGATTTTTTGTCTAATATAGTTGATTTTTGCTCATTTGAGCAATTGACTGAGCAAACTTGTGATGCAAGGCTTAAAACTTGACATGAGGGTACCTTGAAGCATATGAGGAACCATGAAATCCACTTGAGGCATTAGAAGTCCAATTTTCCTTGAGAAAAACAAAAATCTAGTTGTAGGTCACTGCTTAGGAGGATGGCTTCTCTAGTCAACCCTTGAGTAGTCTTGAGTGTTTGAGACCTTCATGAGCATGAGAAAGTATCTTGAATTAATTTGTCTTGAAAATGGGAGGTGAAATTTTGGGATACAACACATTCCTTAAGACATAAGAGAAACCATGAACTCCAGTTGGGGTATTATAAGTCCAATTTTCCTTGAGAAAAGCAAAACCCAAGTTGTAGGTCAACTGCTTAGGAGGAGAATTTGTATGATCAATTCTTAAGCAACCTTTAGCATTTGAGAACCATAGGAGAATGTCTTGGATAATGTGAGGGTAAATTTTGGGGTACAACACCATGATTTGGACACTTTCTCAACATAGACTTGTATATTTCCCACGCTTCACAAAGAGATTCATTTGCACCTTGAGAGAATACCGCAATAGAGGTTTTGGCCTCCATAAATTTGTTATGCGGAAAGAATCTATCAAGAAATTTCTCTTCAATTTCATTCTAATGAGTCATAACTTGAGTTGGTTGGTCTATATACCAATATTTGCTTTTACAATCAAAAAGTGAGGAACCAACCTCTTAAACACCTGCTCTTCTTCAACTTCAGGAGCTCCGAGTGTATCCTTAAGCTCATAAAACTTGTTGAGGTGAGTGTAAGGATCCTTATGATCAAGTTTTGAGAAGGGATTTGCATAGATAATTTGAAGTAATCCAGTTTTCATCTCCGGATTCCTTGCTCCCTGAGCAGGTGATAAGTGAATATTGTAGTTATTTTTGTATAAACTTTTTGTTGCACTTATCAACTCTTTATTTTTAACATAAGTTAAATAACTCAACTTTGAGTATAAATATGTTTAGTTTGTGTATAATGAGTTTTCGTGTATAAAGTGTATCGTTTTATGGTTTTTTATTCATTTTGTAGGTATTTAAGCATTGTTGGAGCAAGAAGAATAAAATCTCCAAGATGCATTGTTCGATCAATAAAGGAATAAGCCCAAGAAGATAGAGCCATTAGAGTTATGAAGGAAGAGAAACAAAAGTTGTTGTTTTGGTGTGCCTCTTCGGTTGAAGCCTGAGCGAGGAGCCTTCGCGTCGGTGTCGTCGGGCGACAGAGGGGCGAAAGGACTAGACCATTTTTTTAGTAGCTACTAACTTGGGCTCGCCAATAACTTGCTGGGCGAGGAAATGTTGTGTCTCCGGGAGAAGCTTCCCTTCGTCGGGTGAGGGTTGATATTTTTTGCCAGTTGCGTACGTGGCGCAACCTGGGCCTTGTATTTAATGGTCGTCGTCAGGCAAAGCTTTTAGGTCGTCGGACAATGCGTGCAGACCAGATTTTATTTTATATTTCATTTTGTAAGGGTTATGGTTTTGGATGTGGTTTTTTATCTCCCAACTCCATCAACCTCATTTTTTGGAAGATTAGCTTAGAAAACAATATTGAATTTTGCATACAGATGATTTGGGGCGGACAGCTCTTTGATCGACGCTGACAAACTGGGATATTTGTGGTTCATTTCTCTTCTTCTTTGTGTATTCTTTGTATGTTGGGTTTGTATATGTATTTACTTTGAACTCATTTATATTTTTCGCTCATGGCGTTGTACAAAACTTGCTTTACAAATCTTTGTCAATTATTGTCCTGGATTTTTGCTCTGTGCTAGGGATTTGGATTGCTATAGACATATACTACTTGAATTCTTATCTAGGATGATAGTCTGTTAGTTTCTAGATTTTAGAGATAGATTTAGAGCTAAAATTCACTTAGGGTGTCTGTAATTAATGCCTCTATTGATTGTGTTGCTCTGTGAGATTATTTATGCGATTAGCACAGTTGACTTGTGTGTTGTTAAGGTGGTTGAGAGATCACTACTGAGGTGATACATTAGACCACTCAATTTGGGTTAGAAATGACTTGGGTTGTGAATGATATGTGATGACATATATGAGTCTTGTAGGTTGAGTATAACTGGTTGAAGGTTTAAGTTTGTGAGGAGTGGATTATATGCATGCCTGATAAGTTTCTCCTATGAAGAATGAATTTATTTTCTATTGATAACTTTTACGCTTTCCATTCAAACCCCTAAACTCATTAACGAATGATTTGTCAAATGACAACTCGATAACCATTCTCTGTAGACACGATACGATATAATCTAAATATCACCTGGTAAAATAATACTTTACTTTTTGCTTGCCTCTATGCCGCTGAAACAAAATGGCGTCGTTAACGTGGATTGATTTATTATTTCGCATCACGATAATTCCTTTATTTTTGAGTTTTATAATTAATGTATATGTTGTATAGAAAGTGTGCATCAACTTGTTTATGTTTACTTGAGAATTTATTTGTTTATGTTTACCACATGTGTACATGTTTTCTATACTTGTGAATTTGTTATATCATTGTTTATTTCTTTTCTTGTTTGTTTGTGTGTTGGTTAGGAATAACCAGCTGGAAGCAATTTGGAGGAACGTTCCTAAATAAAAGGCGTCGAGCTTAAGACGTAAAACAAACATGTTTTATTGTTTTTCATTTTTTTAGTTTAGGTAGTGTGTTGATTGTTGTTTAAACAAGTTGAAATTGGACTTGTTCTAAATTCTCAAATATTCACTTTTCAACTTGTTTAAACTTCCGAGAGCTTTTTTTTATTAGCTTGAGGAAATTTGTATGTGTGTAATTTTGTTTTTTCTAATTCTTTTTGTTGTTGTTTAGACTCCAATTTTGGTCCGGTAACCTTAAGAATTTTGATTTGATTGTCCAAATTTGAGTGTTTCAACTTGCCGGTGTATGGTAATGATAATGTTTTGAAGTTGGTACATGCCAGGTACTCGTTTATCACTTTCTATAGCATTATATGTTTAGGAAACATTTCATTTGTATAATTACCATACCATTCATTCTTTTTGCATTACTTTATTTTGACTTGAATCACCTTAGTTCCCTTTTTACCCCAATTCTGAGGAAGCTTACCATTATTCATATATGTTGGAGGCCATAATTCTTGTTTTAATTAGATTTCATATGTTTAATCTTTTGTTTGTGTTGACTGTATGAAAGCATGAAATTTATCAAGGCATATTGTTTCACTTTGAGCACAACTACCTTGGCCAATTATTAATTCACCTTGTGAGTGTGTGATCATTAGTATCACCTTTGAGCCTTTTTGTTAATGTCCATGTTGTTTTTGACCTTGATGCTTGTCTATGAGTGTTTAATTTTACTTTTTGAATGGACATTGATTCTTTGTTTTCTTGAACTCACAACTATGATTTTTAGTTTGAATTTTTGCCTTGCCTTAGAAAGTAGGGATTATTCACATTATGATGATGGTTGAATTCAAGTTGGAGAGAGAAATGTTTTTTCATTTATATGTTGGTTGCTATGAGGTTGAGTAAAAGAAATAGAAAAAGAAAGAAAAAAAGTGAAAAAGAAAGATTAGAAAAAGAAAAGAAAAAACTGGAAAAAACATTGAAAAAGGAAAACAAAAAGAGTATGGAATAATGTTGTGATAATAAGTTTTGTGATTGGTCTGAGAATTTGGGATGAAGAAAGAAGTTTGATTAAAATTTTGTGTTTGAACTTTTGTGAGTTGATCACTCCCTTAGGTTTCAGCAAGTTTTTGTTTCGATTAGCTTTAGGACTTATCCCTTGTTTGTTAACCAAGCCACATTACAATCTTGAAAATCTCTTGTTATTATTGCCTTTGTATGTTCAATGTGAATTTTTGGATGAATGCATAATTTAGTCTTTTGTTTGCAAGATTGTGGATGAGTGTTTTTGTCCCTCACTTTTGTGTGTTCTTCATCTACCGATGAATTTTTGCTAGGTGTGATTCATGATTGAGCTTGTTTTATTTTAGAATGTTTAGTATGATTTTTGTACTTAGGATTCATTTCGTTTATATGTTATCGTTCTAGGATTGTGGTAAGTATTTACCTTGCTTGTGCATTTTTGTTTGAACCGTACATATGTTTTCGTTTTTAAAACCTATTGATTCATGATTCTTTGGTTGATCATTTTTGCTTCTTTGAGTTGTCAGGCCTTGTTTGAGGACAAACAAGTTCAAGTTGGAAAGAGTTTGATAAGTGCAAATTGTAGTTATTTTTGTATATACTTTTTATTGCACTTATCGACTCTTTGTTGTTAATATCGGTTGAATAACCCAACTTTGTGAATAAATACATTTAGTTTGTGTATAATTCATTTTCATGTATAAAGTGTATCGTTTGATTGTTTTTTATTCATTTTTTAGGTATTTTAGCATTGTTAGAGCATTAGAAATAAGACCAAGAAGGTAGATAAATAGATAGATAGATAGATAGATTTGGGTTGTTATAGACATATACTACTTGAATTCTTATCTAGGATGATAGTTAGTTAGTTTCTAGATTTTAGAGATATATTTAGAGCCGACATTCACTTAGGGTGTCTGTGATTAATGCCTCTGTGTTGATTGTGTTGCTCTGTGAGATCATCGATGCGATTAACACAGTTGACTTCTGTGTTGTTGAGGTGGTTTAGAGATCACTACCCAGGTGATACAGTAGACCTCTCAATTTGGGTTAGAAATGACTTGGGTTGTGAATGATATTGATGACATAGATGAGTCTTGTAGGTTGAGTATAACTGGTCGAAGGTTAAAGTTTATGAGGAGTGGATTATATGCATGCCTGATAAATTTCTCCTATGAAGAATGAATTTTATTTCTATTGATAACTTTTACGCTTTCCATTCAAACCCCTAAACTCATTAACGAATGATTTGTCGAATGACAACTCGATAACCATTCTCTGTAGACACGATATGATATAATCTAAATATCACCTAGTAAAATAATACTTTAATTTTTGCTTGCCTCTATGTCGCTGCAACAAAATGGCATCATTACCGTGGATTGGTTTATTGTTTCGCATCATGATAATTCTTTTATTTTTGAGTTTTATAATTAATGTATATGTTGTATAGAAAGTGTGCATCAACTTGTTTATGTTTACTTGAGAATTTATTTGTATATGTTTACCACATGTGTACATGTTTTCTATACTTGTGAATTTTTTATATCATTGTTTATTTCCTTTCTTGTTTGTTTATGTGTTGGTTAGGAATAACCAGGTGGAAGAAACTTGGAGGAACGTTCTTAAATAACAGGCGCCGGGCTTAAGACGTAAAACAAGCATGTTTTATTGTTTTTCATTTTTTTAGTTTAGGTAGTGTGTTGATTGTTTTTTAAACAAGTTGAAATTGGACTTTTTCTAAATTATCAAATCTTCACTTTTTAACTTGTTTAAACTTCCGAGAGCTTTCTTTTATTAGCTTGAGGAAATTTGTATGTGTGTAATTTTGTTTTTTCTAATTCTTTTGTTGTTGTTTGGACTCCAATTTTGGTCCGATAACCTTAAGAATTTTGATTTGATTGTCCAAATTTGAGTGTTTCAACTTGCTGATGTATGGTAATGATAATGTTTTGAAGTTGGTACATGCCAGGTACTCGTTTATCACCTTCTATAGCATAATATGTTTAGGAAACTTTTCATTTGTATAATTACCATACCATTCATTCTTTTTGCATTACTTTATTTTGACTTGAATCACCTTAGTTCCATTTTTACCCCAATTATGAGGAAGCTTACCATTGTTCATATATGTTGGAGGCCATAATTCTTGTTTTAATTAGATTTCATATGTTTAATCTTTTGTTTGTGTTGACTGTATGAAAGCATGAAAGTGATCAAGGCATTTTGTTTCACTTTGAGCACAACTACCTTGGACAAATAGTTAATTCACCTTGTGAGTGTGTGACCATTAGTATCCCCTTTGAGCCTTTTTGTTAATGTCCATGTTGTTTTTGACCTTGATGCTTGTCTATGAGTGTTTGATTTTCCTTTTTGAATGGACATTGATACTTTGTTTTCTTGAACCCTCAACTATGATTTTTAGTTTGAATTTTTGCCTTGCCTTAGAAATTAGGGATTATTCACATTATGATGATGGTTGAATTCAAGTTGGGGAGAGAAATGTTTGTTCATTTATATGTTGGTTGCTATTAGGTTGAGTAAAAGAGAAAGAAAAAGAAAGTAAAAAAGTGAAAAAGAAAGATTAGAAAAAGAAAATAAAAAACTGGAAAAAACTTTGAAAAAGGAAAACAAAAGAGTATGGAATAATGTTGTGATAATAAGTTTTGTAATTGGTCTGAGAATTTGGGATGAAGAAAGAAATTTGATTGAAATTTGTGTTTGAACTTTTGTGAGTTGATCACTCCCTTAGGTTTCAGCAATTTTTGTTTCGATTAGATTTAGGACTTATCCTTTGTTTGTTAACCAAGCCACATTACAATCTTGAAAAGCCCTTGTGATCATTGCCTTTGTATGTTCAATGTGAATTTTTGAATGAATTCATAATTTAGTCTTTTGTTTGCAAGATTGTGGATGAGTGTTTTTGTCCCTCACTTTTGCGTGTTCTTCATCTATCGATGAAATTTTGCTTGGTGTTATTCATGATTGAGCTTGTTTTGTTTTAGAATGTTTAATATCATTTTTGTACTTAGGATTCATTTCGTTTATATGTTATCATTCTAGGATTGTGGTAAGTATTTACCTTGTTTATGCATTTTTGTTTGAACCATACATTTGTTTTCGTTTTTAAAACTTGTTGATTCATGATTCTTTGGTTGATCATTTTTTCTTCTTTTAGTTGTTGGGCCTTGTTTGATGACAAATAAGTTCAAGTTGGGAAGAGTTTGATAAGTGAAAGTTGTAGTTATTTTTGTATATACTTTTTGTTGCACTTATCGACTCTTTGTTGTTAATATCAGTTGAATAACTGAACTTTGTGTATAAATATATTTAGTTTGTGTATAATTCATTTTCGTGAATAAAATGTATTGTTTGATTGTTTTTTATTCATTTTGTAGGTATTTTAGCATTGTTAGAGCATTAGAAATAAGACCAAGAAGATAGATAGATAGATAGATAGATAGATAGATAGATAGATAGATAGATAGATAGATAGATAGATAGATAGATAGATTTGGATTGTTATAGACATATACTACTTGAATTCTTATCTAGGATGATAGTGTGTTAGTTTCTAGATTCTATAGATAGATTTAGAGCTGACATTCACTTAGGGTGTCTGTGATTAATGCCTTTGTTGATTATGTTGCTCTGTGAGATCATCGATGCGATTAGCACAATTGACTTCTGTGTTGTTAAGGTGGTTGAGAGATCGCTATCGACGTGATACAGTAGACCTCTCAATATGGGTTAGAAATGACTTGGGTTGTGAATGATATGTGATGACATAGATGAGTCTTGTAGGTTGAGTATAACTGGTTGATAGTTTTAAGTTTGTGATGAGTGAATTATATGCAAGCCTGATAAGTTTCTCCTATGTAGAATGCATTTATTTTCTGTTGATAACTTTTATGCTTTCCATTCAAACCCCTAAACTCATTAACAAATGATTTGTTGAACGGCAACTCGATATCCATTCTCTATCGACACGATACGATATAATCTAAATATCACCAGGTAAAATAATACGTTACTTTTTGTCTGCCTCTATGCCGCTGCAACAAAATGGCATCGTTGCCGTGGATTGGTTTATTGTTTCTCATCGCGATAATTCCTTTATTTTTTAGTTTCATAATTAATGTATATGTTGTGTAGAAAGTGTGCATGAACTTTTTTATGTTTACTTGTGAATTTATCTGTTTATGTTTACCACAGGTGTACATGTTTTCTATACTTGTGAATTTGTTATATCATTGTTTGTTTCCTTTCTTGTTTGTTTGTGTGTTGGTTAGGAATGACCAGGTGGAAGCAACTTGGAGGAACGTTCTTAAATAACAGGCGTCGAGCTTAAGACGCAAAACAAGCATGTTTTATTGTTTTTCATTTTTTTAGTTTAGGTAGTGTGCTGATTGTTGTTTAAACAAGTTGAAATTGAACTTGTTCTAAATTCTCAAATCTTCACTTTTTAACTTGTTTAAACTTCCGAGAGCATTCTTTTATTAGCTTGGGGAAATTTGTGAATTTTTTTTATTAATAACCAAGTATTAAAAAAATATTTCGCAAATAACCGGGTTTCGGAAAAAATTACGCAAATAACCATGTTTGAGATGGCTCCACAAAGGAGGAGCCAAGTCATTTGGCGCATGCACCTAGGGTTTTGCCCTAGGCGCCATCTCACTTGGCGCCTCCATTGGCTTTTAGCCAAGTGAGATGGCGCATGCTCCTTAAAAAGGAGAGGAGGCGCCATCTCACTTGGCGCCTAGGGCAAAACTAGGGTTTTTTGCTGTTTTATAAATAATTCGTCCGTTTCTTTGAAATTTCTCACACTTTCTCGCACTGTATTTTTATTTTGTACTCCCTTATTTACGTAATGACGTCGCCTATGATTTTTAGCAGAGATGGTTACGTTATATTCTCCGCCACGAAACCCGCGATGAAAATGAAATTCTGGCACATTCACTCCATGGAGCGTCTGAAGCGGGAGTTGATGCAGTGGCTAGATGGAGACATCGCCGAGGGGGAAAAAATTCGAAGGATCCAGCGAAAACGAACAACAACCTCGCATGCGACAGGAAGACCAAATGTGTGGTTGGAGGAAGTCAAAACAGACAGTGATGTAATGCTGATGATGCATGGGTCAGATGAAATTGTGTTAACAGTTGTAATTTCCTAGATTGATTATCGTTAATCATTGTTGTACGCGAAAACCCTAATGTAATTTCCTAGATTGAATTTCTTAAATTGTGTGAACAGTTTTATTAACGGAAAACCCATAATGTTTACAACACAAATATTGAAAAGATTTATTGTATTACAAAATTTATGTGGTCGAGCCAGACGCCCGATTCGGACAGTTTTTGCGATTGTGTCCGACCTGACGGCATAAACCACACTTTCTTTCCAACCTGTCAAGATCGTCCATTTCTGTTGTTATGCGCCTGCTTTTGGGACGACCCTTCTTGTTCCTTCGCATTTGGTCATTGTGCCAAACTATATCACCGTTGTATTCAGGCCAATAGTCCGGTTTTGCCACCAAAGGAAAGTTGTTGTTGTAAACAGTGAGCAACGTTTTAGATTTATAAACGTTTGAGAGCAGTTGAAGCGCGTCTTGATGGGTATGCGCACAAGCGGCAATGACATGAGAGCAAGGCATACGAAAAGCTTGAAACCTGCCACAATCGCACCATTGAGAAGGTAAAATGACCCTGTATTCTTGTCTTGCCAGGCTTTCATTGTGGTCAATTGTCTCTTTCACAATGAAGTTGTGGCTATGGCGGTCAAACCGTGTAACCATGTGAGTGTTGGCTTTAGCACTTTCAGCCTTAATGTATTTCATACAGCTTTCACTCCATAGTTGTCCTGATTGCAAGACCGCATACCACATTTCACCTCTTTTGGCAAATAACGCAGCCATCCTAAAATACGTGGATTTCACCAAGGCAGTGATGGGGAGGTTTCGTATGCCCTTGAATACCCCATTCATTGATTCAATAAGATTTGTAGTCATATGCCCCCATCTTTGGCCATTGTCGTATGACCTAGTCCATTTTTCGACCGGTATATTGTCGATCCACGTACCGGCTTCTGGGTTAGACAAACGGATCTCGTTGCGGTAATATTTGAATGTGGGCTGTGTCAGTGCGTATCCCGCATTCATCACCGCTTTCCTCAATGTTTTGTCCTTGACCTCCCTCGAGAAATTCTGGACGATATGCCTGACGCAATAGACATGCGTAGAAGGAGGGTCATGCCAACCATTTGCCGGATTATTATAGGCACTTTCAATGGAGGCATGTCTGTCCGAGATCAAACAGAGATCTGGTTGAGGAGCCACGTGTGTACGAAGATTTTTCAGGAAAAAGCTCCAAGCACCACCGGTCTCCCCCTCGACAAGGGCAAACGCAACGGGGAAAATGTTATTGTTGCCATCTTGTGCAACTGCCATCAAAAGCGTGCCTTTGTACTTCCCATACAACCAAGTCCCGTCTATTTGTAGAATTGGTTTGCATGATGCAAACCCTGAGATGCATGGTTGAAATGCCCAAAAGACGCGACTGAATATTCCGTTGCCATGTAGTAGACTACCATCTTGAGCGTACGCTGGCAATGTTTCCAGAACATAAACACTACCTGGAGAATATGTCTTGAGTGCATTTAGGTAGCGGGGAAGTTCTCGGTATGACTCCTCCCAGTTTCCGTACACCCTTTCAATCGCCTTAGTTTTTGCTAACCACGCCTTACGGTAAGACGGAGTGTAGTTAAAAACCGTGGTGATGTGGGAGATGATTGTTTTCACCTTCAAAGAAGGGTCGTTGCTGACCAGGGGTAGGATTTCTTGACAGATTAGATCATGGTTGAGTTTTCGGTGGTCTTGTGATTGAGTGGAACTTACACAAGTATGGGTAGTCATGGAACCTATGACCCAGCAGTCACCCCTTAGTCTGTATGAAGCGGTCAGCTTGAACATGCAGTCAGGGTGGACACACTTGATCTTGTACCTTTCCGGGTTTACACGATCCACCTTATAATCAACCGAGTTGAGCATGTGAAATTTTTTGATGGCCCTTATGCATTCCTCTCTATTACGAAACTTGTCCTTCTCTTTTAAATTTTCATCTGATTGCATATACGGTTGGAAAAACAAGTCCGTAGAAGGTTCAACTCCGCCCATGTTGAAGTTTGTCATGTGCGTAGGTGGTGTGTAGATTTTGTCGGTAGGAATACTTGGGATGCCATCATCGTCAGAATCGTTGTTCACCATTTCATCGAACTCTAACTCGTTATCTTCTTCTTCATCATCAACTGCATCCACCTCATCTTGCTCATTCTCCAAAGGATCAACCTCCTGTGTCACCGGAGGCTCTACCTCCTGTGTCACCGGAGGCTCTTGAAACAGAACGTACAACTCAATAGAGTCGTTTCCAGAATAGACATGGCTGGAAATCATGTTCTGGAAATCCTCGTCATCTTGAATTGCAACCTTATAAAATATGACTTGATTGTTTCCAAAAAAGACTGGACTCTGATAAAATATCTGGGATACCGGGCCTCGTTCGAGTTTGGCCTCCAATCTTTTCTTAAAGTAGGAGAAATTTGCTTTCCCGTTTAAGAGAAATCGGACATTGTCGGTGTTTCTAAACAAAAACCCAACTGTGGGACACATGTATGTCTCACCGTTGAAATGTGCTTTGACAACAAATTGTGGTGAAGAGGCCATTGTGTAGAATTGTTTTAGGTATGAAGGTGGGAATGTTTTGGGTTTATTGATTATATGAAGGTATGAATGCTGGAATTGTTGAAGGTTAGATGACTGATTCGAAGGTTGGAAAATTTTACAGTTTATGTGAATGAATGTTATGTTCAACCTAAGGCAAAATATTTCAATTAAGTAAGTGATGCAACCCCCCAAGGCTGCCAATAATATTACATGCATGGGCTTATGCTGCCACCTCGCCTGACCCTATTCTACACACATAAATGTTTTGTGTAAGCCTGCCACCCATCAGCTCCAATGGCCTTGCATGCAACAGAGAAAGGAATCCCAAAGGCTGTCACGTAGCCTGAGCCAATGTTGTAAAACGTGACACCTATTATTCGCCAAATGGGGTGGCGACAACATTCATTTTTGTACTATTTCGCCAAGTGAGATGGCGCCTCCCTTACTGTCCAATCGTGATAGATGCATGAGCTTATGCTGCCACCTCGCCTGGCCATATTCTACACACATAAATGTTTTGTGTAAGCCTGCCACCCATCAACTCCAATGTCCTTGCATGCAACAGAGAAAGGAATCCCAAAGGCTGTCACGTAGCCTGAGCCAATGCTGTAATACGTGACACCTCTTATTCGCCAAATGGGGTGGCGACAACATTCATTTTTGTACTATTTCGCCAAGTGAGATGGCGCCTCCCTTACTGTCCAATCGTGATACATGCATGGGCTTATGCTGCCACCTAGCCTGCAAGAGTGACACCTTACATTATTTGTAAATGCATGCATGCATATGTGTAACTCCCTTAGCATGCAAATGTGACACCTCGCAGGCATGCAACCACTACATCAAAATTATTTGCCTATAAATACATACCTTATGAAACATCTCTCACACCCACACAACTCTCACTCTCTCACTCTCTGCTACGAAATATTTCTTAAGTCTATCATACTCTTTATTTCTTCCTAAGTCTTTCATTCTCTCAAGCGTTCTGAAGAATGGCCCTTCTAACAATGGGAGATACTCACAGAGGCACAAGGGAAAACATTGCTGCATTTGTAAGTCTCTTCTTTGGTTATACATTTTTCATACTTTAAAAAACGTGTTGTTCATCTTAATTAATCTTACTCTTGTTTAATTATGATCTCAGGATACACAACGATTCAGAATCCGTTCGCACAAATACCTGGCTCCCGACCCTTTCATCGTCCCTTATCTGGAATATGCAGGTTTTGGACACGTGATAAAGATCTCCAACTGCACCATTGACTCCAAATTCATCCTTGCAATGTTGGAGAGGTGGAGACCGGAGACCCATACATTTCACCTACCAATAGGTGAATGTACCATCACTCTCGAAGATGTGTACATGCTACTGGGCCTCCCTATTGACGGTAAAGCGGTGAACGGGTCGGTTCAACAACCCAACTCACAATGTGAAGAACTGTTGGGTAGGGACATGGTAGAAGGTGGTGGAGCAAAAGGGCAGGGAATACTACTCACTGACCTGAAACGGCATTATGCAAGTATGGAATTAAATGAAAATTCCTCAGAAAATGACCGAGTAGTAAAAGCCCGAACGTATATTATGATACTTTTTGGTACTTTTTTATTTCCCGAAAGTACGGGAAATAGTGTAAATTTCATGTACTTACATTTACTAACAAATTTTGATAAAACTAGAAAATTTAGTTGGGGTTCTGCAGTATTAGCCCACCTGTACAGTTCCTTGTGCAAAAACGCGGTCAAGGAAAAATGTACATTTTACGGGTGCGCATTTTTACTACAAGCCTGGGGTTGGTGGAGGATGGAGTCCTTAAACCCCATCAACAACAACACTTTTGGTTTCCCTTACGCAACAAAGTAAGTCATTAAGTTATAGCATTTATAACTATTCTTCTCTTTCCAAAATATATGCTAAAAATAACATGTTTCTCATTTCCTATAGGTACTGCGTGAGGGGTATGGATTACGGCAAGAATCCCAGATTCAATGTCGCAATCTACCGGAATCTGTTGGATCACTTAGGCCCAGATGACGTAAGTCGTAGCTTTTAACTTTTGTTCATTTTAATTATTTATACATTACTTTTGCGCTTACCTGATTTAAATTTTATCGCAGTTCGTCTGGAGACCATATTTGGGCTTGGACCATTCTCCAAATCCAGAGGATGCAGCAACTTGGACTGCAAAGACTGCACTCATTCGGTTCAACATTGTGGAGATGCACCACAGCGACCGTGTGAAGATGCAGTTCGGAATGATCCAAGAGATACCAAGTGACCCAACAGATTTGTCCCCCTGGCATCTAAAAAGGGTCGACGCCCAGTGGAATCTAACCAACTGGAAAGACTTTGCTCCAGAATGGTGTAAAATGTGGCAAAGGCGTCACCGCTACATCTTGCAATCCCCTATTTTCCTTACTCAAGGTAACATGCGACACACCGATCAATATATGTCGTGGTACAGGTCGGTTAGTAACCCAGATATGCACGTGTCTCATCCGAGATACTTGGTTGACCCACGCACACAATGGGCACAACCCTCGATTCCCCACCAACAAACCCAAAATCCATCAACCTCAAACCAACCCCCAAGAAGAAACAGACCAACAAACACACAACCACATTCCCCACCACAACACAACTACAACCAAATGCCGTACTACCAACCACAATCACCGCCAAACTACCAATACCCAGATATGCCTCAAACCCAACCACAATACCAACCACAATACCAGCAAACCCACATACCCCATACACAATTTCAGTCTTCCACATATCCCAATATGGGGCCCTCAACATCCAGCCTTAGCCCTGATATGGGAATGTCTGAAGATTATGACCAACCCGACCAAACCTACCATCAACCACCATATCACCAAACAACCCAACATCCACAGTACCAAACACCCCAAGATCCATTTCCTTTCTACCCCCCATACTCAGACGACCAATGCTACCGACCAACCATGGAACCCCACCCACCGCCAACACGACCAAACTTCGAGGGTATGGGTAACCGACTGTACCAGAGCGGATCTTCGAGATATGGAGATCTTACTGATTTTATGGATTCGGATCGCATTGACTTCGCTGGGCCATCGACCTTGCCGCAACAGGAAACGAGACGGCACCCAGCAAGAGAAAGGCGAGGACGGGGATGCGGAACTGGGGGTCATTACCGGGTTCCTGGGGATCATTGATGTATCTTTTTTTTTTTCCAGTATTTTTTGTATCTATTTTTTTACTGTTATTTAAATGTAAAACAGTTGAATGTAATTATTTTTTTTCAAATAAAAAATCAATTTTGTTTATCTCTGTCTAATACGCAACGCGCAGGAAAGAAATTTTTTTTTTTTGACCTAATTTTACACATAGGCGCCATCTCATTTGGCTTAGGGCTTGCCATTTGCCCTTAGGCGCCAAATGAGATGGCGCCTCCCTTATAAAAAGAGGAGGATGCGCCAAATGAGATGGCTCCTCCTTTGTGGAGCCATCTCAAACATGGTTATTTGCGTAATTTTTTCCGAAACCCGGTTATTCGCGAAATATTTTTTTAATACTTGGTTATTAATAAAAAAAATTCGAAATTTGTATGTGTGTAATTTTGTTTTTTCTAATTCTTTTGTTGTTGTTTGGACTCTAATTTTGGTCCGGTAACCTTAAGAATTTTGAGTTGATTGTCCAAATTTAAATGTTTCAACTTACGGATGTATGGTAATGATAATGTTTTGAAGTTGGTACATGTCAGGTACTCGTTTATCACTTTCTATAGCATAATATGTTTATGAAACTTTTCATTTGTATAATTACCATACCATTCATTATTTTTGCATTACTTGCTTTTGACTTGAATCACCTTAGTTCCCTTTTTACCCCAATTATGAAGAAGCTTTCCATTGTTCATATATGTTGGAGGCTATAATTCTTGTTTTAATTAGATTTCATATGTTTAATCTTTTGTTTGTGTTGACTGTATGAAACCATGAAAGTGATCAAGGCATTTTGTTTCACTTTGAGCACAACTACCTTGGCTAAATAGTTTATTCACCTTGTGAGTGTGTGATCATTAGTATCCCCTTTGAGCCTTTTTGTTAATGTCCATGAAGTTTTTGACCTTGATGCTTGTCTATGAGTGTTTGATTTTCCTTTTTAAATGGATATTGATTCCTTGTTTTCTTGAACCCTCAACTATGATTTTTAGTTTGAATTTTTGCCTTGTCTTAGAAAGTAGGGAGTATTCACATTATGATGATGGTTGAATTCAAGTTGGGGAGAGCAATGTTTGTTCATTTATATGTTGGTTACTATGGGGCTGAGTAAAATAAAAAGAAAAAGAAAGAAAAAAAGTGAAAAAGAAAGATTAGAAAAAGAAAAGAAAAAAATGAAAAAACTTTTAAAAAGAAAAACAAAAAGAGTATGGAATAATGTTGTGATAATAAGTTTTGTGATTGGTATGAGAATTTGGGATGAAGAAAGAAGTTTGATTGAAGTTTTGTGTTTGAGCTTTTGTGAGTTGATCACTCCCTTAGGTTTCGACAAGTTTTTGTTTCGATTAGCTTTAGGACTTATCCCTTGTTTGTTAATCAAGCCACATTACAATCTTGAAAAGCCCTTGTGATTATTTCCTTTGTATGTTCAATGTGAATTTTTGGACGAATGCATAATTTAGTCTTTTGTTTGCAAGATTGTGGATGAGTGTTTTTATCCTTCACTTTTGTGTGTTCTTCATCTACCGATGAATTTTTGCTAGGTGTGGATTATGATTGAACTTGTTTTGTTTTAGAATGTTTAGTATGATTTTTGTACTTAGGATTCATTTCGTTTATATGTTATCGTTGTAGGATTGTGGTAAGTATTTACCTTGCTTGTGCATTTTTGTTTGAACCATACATTTGTTTTCGTTTTTAAAACTTATTTATTCATGATTCTTTGGTTGATCATTTTTGCTTCTTTGAGTTGTTGGGCCTTGTTTGAGGATAAACAATTTCAAGTTGGGAAGAGTTTGATAAGTGCAAATTGTAGTTATTTTTGTATATACTTTTTGTTGCACTTATCAACTCTTTGTTGTTAATATCAGTTGAATAACCCAACTTTGTGTATAAATATGTTTAGTTTGTGTATAATTCATTTTCGTGTATAAAGTGTATCATTTGATTATTTTTTATTCATTTTATAGGTATTTCAGCATTGTTGGAGAAATATAAATAAGACCAAGAAGATAGATAGATAGATAGATAGATAGATAGATAGATAGATAGATAGATAGATAGGTAGATAGATAGATAGATAGACAGACAGACAGACAAATAGATAGATAGATAGATAGATAGATAGATAGATAGATAGATTTGAGTTTTGATAGACATATACTACTTGAATTCTTATCTAGGATGATAGTCTGTTAGTTTCTAGATTTTAGAGATAGATTTAGAGCTGACATTGACTTAGGGTGTATGTGATTAATGCCTATGTGTTGTTTGTGTTGCTCTGTGATATTATTGATGTGATTAGCACAATTGACTTATGTGTTGTTGAGGTGGTTGTGAGATTTCTACCGAGGTGATACAATAGACCTCTCAATTTGGGTTAGAAATGACTTGGGTTGTGAATTATATGTGATGACATAAACGACTCTTGTAGGTTAAGTATAACTGCTCGATAGATTTAAGTTTGTGAGGAGTGGATTATATGCATGCCTGATAAGTTTCTCCTATGAAGAATGAATTTACTTTCTGTTGATAACATTTACGCTTTCCATTCAAACACCTAAACTCATTAACGAATGATTTTTCAAATGACAACTCGATAACCATTCTCTGTGGACACGATACGATATAATCTAAATATCACCCGGTAAAATAATACTTTACTTTTTGCTTGCCTCTATGCCGCTGCAACAAAATGGCGTCATTGTCGTGGATTGATTTATTGTTCCGCGTCACGATAATTCCTATATTTTTGAGTTTTGTAATTAATGTATATGTTGTATAGAAAGTATGCATGAACTTGTTTATGTTTACTTGTGAATATATTTGTTTATGTTTACCACATGTGTACATGTTTTCTATACTTGTGAATTTGTTATATCATTGTTTGTTTCCTTTCTTGTTTGTTTGCGTGTTGGTTAGAAATAACCAGGTGGAAGCAACTTGGAGGAACATTCTTAAATAATAGGCGTCAAGCTTAAGACGTAAAACAAGCATGTTTTATTGTTTTTCATTTTTTTTAGTTTAGGTAGTGTGTTGATTGTTGTTTAAACAAGTTGAAATTGGACTTGTTATAAATTCTCAAATCATCACTTTTCAACTTGTTTAAACTTCCGAGAGCTTTCTTTTATTAGCTCGAGGAAATTTGTATGTGTGTAGTTTTGTTTTTTCTAATTCTTTTGTTGTTGTTTGGACTCCAATTTTAGTCTGGTAACCTTAAGAATTTTGAGTTGATTGTCCAAATTTGAGTGTTTCAACTTGCGAATGTATGGTAATGATAATGTTTTGAAGTTTGTACATGCCAGGTACTCGTTTATCACTTTCTATAGCATAATATGTTTAGGAAACTTTTCCTTTGTATAATTACCATACTGTTGTACCCCAAAATTTGCCCTCTCTTTTCTCAAGACATTTCTCACAAAGATTTTCAAAAGCCCAAGTTTGCACAAGTACAATTGGACTTTTAATGTCCCATATAGTTTCCATGGATCATATTGGACTTTCAAGCATCAGGTCGAATATGGAACTTCTGAATCTTCAAAATAAGGAAGAGGAAATTTTCGAAAGGGAAAAGCAGATAAAAGAAAAAAGTGTGCAGTTGCAGATAACCATGTCGAATTCAAAATCTAGTTCAGGCTGTTCGAACCACACGACTGATCAAAAGGGTTGGTTGGCAGATTTTTGACAAATCAAAAAAGGGAAAGCTTGCTTTGATCCCCAAACTTCGTCTGGGCAATGACTTCCTTCGAAGCAACCTACTTCGATCCACCTCTAAACCCTTCAACACACATAGTTTCAACATTATGGATTACAAGTCTATTTTCACACTTGCTTCAATCCACAGGCTTCGATTGGGCAATGGCTTCCTTCAAAGCAACCTGCTTCGATCCACCTCTAAACCCTTAGACACACATAGTTTTGACACTATGAATTATAATTTAATCTGTTCGACCACAAGGATAGTTGGTTGTAACATTTGAAGTTTGGACATTTGAACTTTCGACCACTTAATTAGATGATTACTCAAGATATGGTTACTGGTATTCCAAGTCTTGAGATTCCTGAAGAAAAAAAACTTTGTGAAGTTTGTCTGGTAGGAAAGCAATCCAGAAATTCTTTCGTTTTGACTATGCCAATAAGATCATCTTGCATACTCAAAGTGGTACATTCAGATGAATGTGATCCATTCGAAGGACATACAATTGGTGGAAATAAATATTGTTTTGTCTGTTGTTAAGTTTGGTCGAAGGTTCAGATGAATGTGGTTCATTCGAAGAACATACAATTGGTGGAAACAAATATTGTTTTGTCTGCTGATGAGTTTGGTCGAAGGTTTGTGGATCTATGTGATCAAAACAAAAGGGTGAAGTATTTAAGATGCTTGCTGAACAAAGTCCTATATGCTGCCAAGCCCAAGCTTGTTGTACTATCCACATAACAGCCTAAAACCATGTCAAAAAGCAGTCTTTTGCACTGCTATGAAACAACCCTGTACCAAGCTGCCACAACACTCCAAAACTACCGCAAAATAGTCCTGATATGCTGCTGCTAAACCAGTCCCATATTTTCACCAAACTAGCATATAAGAGCTGAACCTCAAAAGCTATGAAAAGAACATACCCAAACTATTCAAATTTTATTTGTCCCCCCCCCCCCCCCCCCAAAAAAAAACTCCAGTAAGACTCTTCTATAAATAAGCTGTTTTCATAACACACAAGGGGGGGGGGGGGGCTTTTGGACAAGGAAAAAGGAGAAGGAAAAAAAGAGAGAGAGGAGAGAACACTAAGGCTGAAGCCTTAAACCCAGAACAAAAAAAAACACAACACCTCTTGTTCTTTTCTTTCGTACCCAGAAATAAAATAAAAAACACAACACCTATGTTCTTTTCTTTTGAACCCAAGAACATTCAAGACAACAACTCAAGTTTGAGACACACATTCCATATTTAAGGTAAGTCTTCTTGACTTTAAACCCTTCGTTTCAAGCATCATTGATGATTCATCTTCAAAGATAACATGTAATAACCATTGCATTCGAAGCTAACCTTTTGTTTGTCTTCTTTTCTTGTCAATTATATGTTAAGAACTAACCTGTACTGACTATAAAATAATGTTGGAGTGAAAGAATTACAGCGTGATTCGACACAAAGCCTTAGGCTTCGATCCATACTGCTTCACAGGCCCAAACAGAAGGAAAAAAGGGTGTGTGATTTGACACATAACATTGCTTCAATTTGTACTGAGTTCGATTTAGGGCTACATGGCCGAAAGAAGGACATGTTTGATGCATATAAGCATGTTTCAAAACATGCTTCGACACATGATGTCGAAAGATTTGTTTTTTCTCTCTTTTGTGCTTTTTATTTTATTTTTATATTTTCATATTTATTTTAATTAACCAAAAGCCTTCCATAAAAAAAACCTAAAAATTGATTTCTTGATTACTTTGATTTCCTTTTAACTTAGGAGTAATTTTCCTATTTTTTATTAATCATGTCCCTTTAGGTTAATTACGTCAAAACAATTTTCCTAATTAAAATCCAAAGCAAAATCCATTTCTTTTTATATTCCTTGTACATTATATTCATGTCATTTCTTGTAAATTTATTCAATATGGTTGTAATAGATAATTAGGTTTAATTTCTTACAATCCCCATTTGTACATTTGTATCCTTCATCCCCTAATGATGTAATAGCTTAAGATTTTAATTTCTACAATTTACCGCTTTAATATAAATTGTTAGTAATTAGGGTGTGTATGGCAAGATAAAATCAACCGTTAGAAAAACCCTAATTTCAAAGACAAAAATGCATGCAATCAAACACACTATTCACACATGTACACCTCTAAGGTTAACTCCACTTGTTTCCTTGAGAAAAATAGTCATGATGTGCATGTGAGCCATCTTAGCAAAAATAATCAAAATACAAGATCATGGACCCTCGATGACGCCATGAATGTTGCCTTACAAATGATCTTAGTCCCTTAAGAGAAATGCTAAGATATCTCACAATATTGCCATTCATGACTATACGATGACCCACACCTGTCTCTTCACATCCAACGATGGGGCTTCTTACCAAATCAACGGTAAGATAACAACATCTAAAGGAGGAGGAAAAGAACAAAGACCTTTTGAGTAGGTAGGACGCTCGTAGTTGCTTTCTCACAAACTACAACCATTTCCACACTTACAATTTCAAAACATCTTCAAAAACAACCATCTCTTTGAACTATTTTCAAAACCAACACTTTGTATACATTCTTATAGAGACAATAATCATTACAAATTTTTCCGAAACAAAGGCGTTTTCAAAATACTTTCAAACTTACACCCATCGCAAAACAAGTTTTCAAGAAAAGCAAATTTTCAAGTGATCTAGCAAGCAACTAAGAGCCCGTAGATAATTACGGATGAAAAGGGTGATAACACCTTCCCTTTTCATAACCTACCCCCCGAACTCAAGAAAATATCTCAAAGGTATTTCCTGTTCTTTTCACCCTTTCCTTTGTTGGATAAAAGAAAAGTCGGTGGCGACTCTTGCTATCCATAATATTTCCGATAAAATGCAAAACAACCAAGTCAGTTCTCCCACCGTATCACATAACTGGTGACTCTGTTGGGGAATTTTTAAAACTTAAAAGTAGGGTTACCTTAGAGTTTAGTTCATTCTTTATTTGCTTTACATTGTGTGTTTTATCTTTGAGGGTTTGTTTGGGTTGTTACTAAAAGATCCTACATCCAGATCTGAGGCACCTTTTAGGTAAGTAGCAATAGATTGTGGGGACTGTGCGGGGTATACCAACATGGTTGAAGCGATAGATACGTTAGTGTGACACATTTGTTGGTACCGGTATCCCTTGTGTTGAATCGAGGAGAATACGGGGCCGCTGAGCGGTGTCATCAAGCACTAACTGACCTTAGAACCTTTAATTGAACAACTTGGCCATTAGGAAGTAGTGAGATAGCCGACTTTGGTGTAAAGCTGAAGATTGGTTGATACTCGATACTACACTCATTGAGATTGGAATTTTTGGATATTTCAACCGCAAGATAAGATTGATTGTGATGAGACAATGGCCAATGAAGAAAGATCAATGATATTGAGATCCCCTAGAACCCGATTATTTTCTAGGACAGATTGAGCCAACTAAACTTCAAGAGGGTACTTACCTATGAAACCCATGCAAGCCTAAACCAAAGGACTTGTTTTGCTTTGTTTGTATATGTTTACTTGTACATAACATCATAAACATCATAACATCAAAGGCATTCTCACTAACCATTTCAAGGACTTAGGGATTCATCTTTGTTCTGTTTTGTAGGCCATGATTCCCATTCGTAGGAATACCATCCGAGTCAACTTCGTGAAAGCGCATCCTAAACTTCAAGAATTAGCATCAAGGGTGCCTGGAGATTCTTCCTTCACTAAGAAATATGGTCGACTTCTCAACTTGGCTATCTCAAACTTCCAAGAAGAAATGATGTGTGTGATCTTCCAATTCTTTGATCCCATGCATCATTGCTTTACCTTTCCTGACTACCAATTGGTGCATACATTAGAAGAATTCTCACAACTGTTAGGAGTGCATGTGCTTGATCAAATACCACTCACTGGTTTCGAGGAAACTCCAAAGCCTGAAGTCATTGCCAAAGCCTTGCATTTGAAGAGATATGACATTGTGGCAAATTGGGAGACAAGAAGTGGAGTTAAGGGCTTCTTAGCTAAGTTTCTGTTGGAGAAGGCCCGTTCATTCTGGGAGGATATTGATTTTTAAGCTTTTGAGGATGTCTTGGCCCTTCTAATCTATGGTTTGGTTCTATTTCCCAATCCGGACCAACTCATAGATGTGAATGCCATCAAGGTTTTCCTCTCTCGTAATCCCATACCTACTTTGCTTGGATACATTCTACATTGTTTCCACACTCGCACCATGAAGAAAAGCGGTACTCTTTTGTGTTGCATTCCCTTACTCTCTAGGTGGTTTGTTTCGCACCTACCTCGATCAATATTGAAGAATGAGCAAGGCTTGACATGGTCTCAAAGGATGATGTCACTCACACATTCTGATAATCATTGGTGTTCTCGATCCTTGGAGGACATTACTATCATCGACCATTGTGGGGAATTCCCTAATGTCCCTCTGCTTGGAATTAGGGGAGGTATTACCTACAACCTTTGTTTGGATTTATGACATTTTGGGTATGCACGAAGAAATGGTCCCCATGATGCACCCATCCAAGGTTTGGTATTCAATTACGAGGGCGACGACAAAGGCTATCGTTAAAGGTTCATACGAGCTTGGAGAATGATAAACAAAGGGGATAGTAAGACATTGGGACATAATAATTCGACCCCCTTGATCCTTACCTTAAGTGGGTACGAACTCGTGCTCAAAGTCTCGTGATGCCTTACCCCTCCATCTTACCAATCATCATGGATCCTGTTGTCGAAGGAGATGTTCCATATACTTTCCTTTATCCTGATATGCCTACTTCTCTTGAAGATTTGCAAAGATATTGGATTCAGCTAAAGGGGGAGCGAGACACCTTTGAAGCCTAGTTCTACGCAAGCGAGAAGAAGACATTGGAGCTTACAAGATAACTTCATGAGGAGAGGAGCCTGAATGCCTATATCGCTCCAAAGAGGAAGCATCCATAGGATATTTGAGCCATTGTTATTGTATTTTAGTTCATTTTGTTTCAATGTAAGCCCAAGAGGCATGTTTTAATCAACTTGTACTTATTAATGTTTGTTCTCTATTTGTCTAAACAAATTTAAATCTTTTAAGTCCTTGAAAACATTGCATCCACATACCATGCATCATGTCATGACAGGTTTTCCCCATACAGGTTTCTCATCCGCTTACTGTTTATTTCAGTAGAGATGGCTCTAGAACAGACTGTCGTAGGTCTTCAGACCCAAAATGCTCAACTTCAAGATTTGTTCCTGAACCTATCCAAGGGGCAAGAAGAAGTGAAAGAACTCCTCATTGAGAGCATGACCAAGAAGAATCCTGAGGACAACAGGGATGACCAGTTGGAACAATTACAAACTGAAATGGCAACCATGAAAATCTAGATGATGGGACAGATGGTGGATCAGATGGCTCTTATCAAAAACTTAGCCCGAGGACAAGAAGATTTGAGAGCCCTCATCAATAAGCTTCATCAATACAGATGCAAACATATGGAACAAATGGCTGGAATTGAGGATCGAGTCATTAATCAGCCTCTGTAAGGCAAGAAGTTGGTTTGGTCGAGAGAACACCCTTCAAAATGGCTACTATACCAAGAGTCCAACAACAACCTCGCCAACCACGACAAGGTGGTCAGTGTAAGCAAGGAAGACAATTTTCCGAGATCAACATGCCCTTGGCTCAAGCATTACATCATATGTGGGAGGACAAGCTGGTTACCTTGAGGGAGCCTCCTCAAAAACCCTTTACTGCTTCTCCCTGTTACAATCATGATGAAAGGTGCGCATACCATTCCAACAGTCAGGGACACGATACTAACCATTGTTGGGCATTGAAGAACGAAATTCAAGACCTGATCGACGAAGAAGTGTTAGAGTTTACACAAGACAGTCAACTGGAGTTCTTCTGTCACCTCTCAAAGACACACCATCTGAAGCAAGAAGTTTAGGCGAAGAAACTTTTGTTTATTCGAATTTTCAGTTGTAATTTCTTTGTTTGCTTAAACATTTTTCCTTATGTCAGACTTTGGTTATTCTCATTAATGCATTGCATATGTTTATCTTGAGTTAATCCATTCGTTTTCACTATACTGAAATTATGTTTTTACCTCTTTTTGTATGATATTCAACTCTCAACTACAAGTCTAAAGCCTTTAGAGGGAGGATGGCGAAAATAATACCATAATCTCACACAGTATGCTTTTGGACGGACCTTGCTGACGATGTACACGCGTTGTTTCAAATTCCTAAACACTGGAGTTATAAGGAAGATAATCCCTAGTCAACCCCTTTGAGCCTAAGAAGCATGAGTTTTCTTTTTCACACAAATCAAAACCTTTAATCATAACCTGGGGCAGGGTAGTTTCTCAGTTAATTCAAAGGCGCGTTCAGTCACAAGCTGTCACTTCACAATGAAAATAACCTTCTGAATCAAAATACGGCGATGGTTCCCAAAAAAAAAATAGGCAGTCATTATCTCTCAAGAGAAAAACCCGCTAAGTCAAAACCTATGATGGAGACTTAAGAAAAACTGGGGCATCCCGCTAACTATGGTTTAAAAAAAAACAGTAAGGAAAAAATTAGGGTTAATAAAAAAAAGAGGTCACTACAAATCCTCAACAATAGAAAAATGTTGCAAAAATGACTGCCTTCATGAATAAACTTTCAGTATCCTAACCATCACCAAAACGTCATTCCAGATTCAATAGGAGCTCAAACGCACAATTAACTGAGTTTAGAACTGGAGAATATCATGAAGAACGGGTGGGTACAAATAAACTTTGAGCCTTATCATTTGTTTCTTAAAATCGTGTGTCTTACCCCAAAATTTTCCCTCTCATTTTATTCAACACATGCCCATTGAGGTCCCAAACTTTCCCTAGGATGACAAAGAATTGACCAGACAAATTCTCCTCCTAAGGAAATGAAACCCCAAATAGGGTTTCAACTTTCATCAAGATGGTTGAGCTTCAAGGATCCAAAATGTTCTCCATTATCCTAATATGTCCTCAAGATCATCCATGGCAAATTTTATGCCTTGAACAACAAGTTTGCTCAATCAATTGCTCAAGTATTGGAAAATCAACTGTGCTAGGTCAAAAGTCAATTGTGGCCCATGCACAGTCAAATTTCAAGATTTTTGGACAACATTAACATTTTGAAGTGATATCCATCCTTTGATAAAGGGTTGATCATGATTCCTCAAGAAATGATCCTAACCCATCAAAAGTCAAAAGTGGCAAATTAGGGTTTCTATAGGAAAAGTTAACTAAACTTTGACCAAGCATAACTTTCTCATACTTTATCAGAAATTTTCCAACCAAATCTCATTTTGAATAGAATCCAATTCCCTACAACTTCTCTTCAGCCCTCAAGTTTAATAAATGCACCATTTGAAAGATACAAGTTCATACATTACAGGTCATTTTTAGAAAGCCAATAAAAGCCACTTTTTTCCAAGACCTTTAACATCAAGATAACATCTTCAAATGCAAAATTGATCAAAATAGGGATTGAAGTAGGCATCTTGGGATTTCAAAAAAGTCCAAGATCATTGTCATGAGATAAAAATTGAGCAAGTTATGGCTTTCCCAAGTTGGGGAAATTTGGGAAATTTCAAGAAATATGCATTGAGAAAATTTGAGCTTTTAAGGCAATGACTCATTTTTTTGGACTTCAAACATCTTCCTAAGAGTATAGAGGACTCTTAAAACCATTTTTGCATAGTCTTGATTTTATTTGCATTTTATATTAATTTTATTTAATTAAAAATCAAATAAATCAAAATCATTGCAAATTATATGGATCAATATGGTTAAGGCTTGTTTTAATGCATGGAGGGGTCCCAATTTTCAGGTACAACAAGGCCAACATGTTTAGATTCATTCAAAATTCAAAAATGGACAAAATACCATGCTTTTGGCCAAGGTTACAACTTTGCATTCATGGTTTTGAAACCACATTATCATGGTGGTTATTGCCTTTGTTTCTTTGTCTCCTCACTACACTCTACATAAACAAGCCATTGGCCAGCTCCAAACAAGCACACATAGCCTGGGGAATCTCTGAAAATTTTGCAAAAAAAACACCAAATTTGTCAAATTCAAATTTCAGTCTCCAGCCTGTTTTAATCCCCAACAAGGATCCTAATCCATTCCTGGATATCCCTTGAAGCTTTTCCAACCGTTACCGGTCCTTGAAACACAACAAAACGCTTCCTACAAGTCACAATTTGCCATTTTTTTTAACTTTGTGTTGTTATATTCTTGCATTATTAATCAATTATAATTGCATATTTGTGTTTGTATGGATGCATAGAAGGTTTCTAAATTGTCCAATTGAAGCTTAGGTACAAGAATGGCATTCCACCATTGTTAGGGTTCGAACCTCTAAATTGGGATTTTTCACAATGACCAAAATTAGCCCAAACTAAGGACACCATCTTTCTCAGGAGGATGAGACCAATCAATTCATGGCCTCAAAATTCATTTTCATTGCGTATTATGAGTTTTGCAGGTTGCAGGTGCTATAGTGACAGACCAAAACTGTCACTATAGGTATTATAATCTAAGACGACAGAGGGAGGAAGAAGACAATGCGTGGCAGCCCCTCATTGGGTATTTTGAATCTACGCGCCTTTTCCTTTTTGTTTTAAATAATTTCTGGAAATTTCAAATATATTATTATTGTTTGACATGTATAAATGAATGACATGTTAGTTCAGTTGGCAGGGAAGCGTGTATGTGAGGGGGGACCTGGGTTTGAGTCCCAGGTCCAACATTTTATTTTTCTAACATTGTCAACTACAGATTCAGTAGATGTTAGATACGCTAGTCCAGCATGCGCCTCCAGATCATCACCACTGGATCTTGATTGATCTAGATCTAAAGGTCTCACATGCAGGTGCACCATGAGCCATCAAAGACGCTCCTCACTGAATCCCAGTATAGTTTCTGGGCTCCCCCTGGATTGGGCCTAGCGCTGTTGATTTTGGCACACCCCCATTTTTGTTTCTGACCAAGCCCATGTTTTTTTTGTTTTTTTTCACACTTTTTTATTTTGTTTACTATTTTCCAAATATTTTTTTTAACAAATCATAAATAATAATAAAAAAATAATAAATAGGTTTAGTTTCTTTCTAAAATTATTAATTAATTAATTAATTATTTTAATACAATTTTATCAATTTAAAATCAAATTAGACTTAGGTTCTTTATTAATTTAAATTTTTTTCTTAATAAAAAATACAAAAAAAATATATTAAGATTAGTTTTTCTTTTATAACCTAGATTAATTCTTACATTTAGTATTTATTTTTCTTAATTAACTTTAGAATTAATTTTTCTTTAACAAAACCAAAAAAACAAAAAAAAAAGTTTTCTTTACTAAGAATTTTCTACTAGACTTTTAGACGTTTTTTGTTATCGCGCGCGCATTTTATATTATTATGTATCTTCCTATGGATTGTAATAGCCCTAATTAGGATTTTAATTTTCCGCACTTTACATTTTAAGTCAAATATAATTGTAACTGTCCCGAAGCGTTGTAATAGTTGTAGGAACTTTATTTCTCGCTTTATATTTCTTATATGCCTGTATATAAATTGTTAGTAACTTTATTTCCAACCGTTACCAGGCCTTGAAACACAACAAAACGCTTCCTACAAGTCACAATTTGCCATTTTTTAACTTTGTGTTGTTATATTCTTGCGTTATTAATCAATTATAATTGCATATTTGTGTTTGTATGGATGCATAGAAGGTTTCTAAATTGTCCAATTGAAGCTTAGGTACAAGAATGGCATTCCACCATTGTTAGGGTTCGGACCTCTAAATTGGGATTTTTCACAATGGCGAAAATTAGCCCAAACTAAGGACCCCATCTTTCTCAGGAGGATGAGACCAATCAATCCGTGGCCTCAAAATTCATTTTCGTTGCGTATTATGAGTTTTGCAGGTTGCAGGTGCTATAGTGACAGACCAAAACTGTCACTATAGGTATTATAATCTAAGACGACGGAGGGAGGAAGAAGACAATGCGTGGCAGCCCCTCATTGGGTATTTTGAATCTGCACGCCTTTTCCTTTTTGTTTTAAATAATTTTTGGAAATTTCAAATATATTATTATTGTTTGACATGTATAAATGAATGACATGTTAGTTCAATTGGCAGGGAAGCATGTATGTGAAGGGGGACCTGGGTTTGAGTCCCAGGTCCAACATTTTATTTTTCTAACATTGTGAACTACAGATTCATTAGATGTTAGATACGCTAGTCCAGCATGCGCCTCCAGATCATCACCACTGGATCTTGATTGATCTAGATCTAAAGGTCTCACATGCAGGTGCACCATGAGCCATCAAAGACGCTCCTCACTGAATCCCAGTATAGTTTCTGGGCTCCCCCTGGATTGGGCCTAGCGCTGTTGATTTTGGCACACCCCCATTTTTGTTTCTGACCAAGCCCATGTTTTTTTGTTTTTTTTCTCACTTTTTTATTTTGTTTACTATTTTCCAAATCTTTTTTTTAACAAATCATAAATAATAATAATAAAATAATAAATAGGTTTAGTTTCTTTCTAAAATTATTAATTAATTAATTAATCATTTTAATACAATTTTATCAATTTAAAATCAAATTAGACTTAGGTTCTTTATTAATTTAAATTTTTTTCTTAATAAAAAATACAAAAAAATTATATTAAGATTAGTTTTTCTTTTATAACCTAGATTAATTCTTACATTTAGTATTTATTTTTCTTAATTAACTTTAGAATTAATTTTTCTTTAACAAAACCAAAAAAACAAAAAAAAAGTTTTCTTTACTAAGAATTTTCTACTAGACTTTTAGACGTTTTTTGTTATCGCGCGCGCATTTTATATTATTATGTATCTTCCTATGGATTGTAATAGCCCTAATTAGGATTTTAATTTTCCGCACTTTACATTTTAAGTCAAATATAACTGTAACTGTCCCGAAGCGTTGTAATAGCTGTAGGAACTTTATTTCTCGCTTTATATTTCTTATATGCCTGTATATAAATTGTTAGTAACTTTATTTCCAACCGTTACCGGACCTTGAAACACAACAAAACGCTTCCTACAAGTCACAATTTGCCATTTTTTAACTTTGTGTTGTTATATTCTTGCGTTATTAATCAATTATAATTGCATATTTGTGTTTGTATGGATGCATAGAAGGTTTCTAAATTGTCCAATTGAAGCTTAGGTACAAGAATGGCATTCCACCATTGTTAGGGTTCGAACCTCTAAATTGGGATTTTTCACAATGGCCAAAATTAGCCCAAACTAAGGACACCATCTTTCTCAGGAGGATGAGACCAATCAATCCGTGGCCTCAAAATTCATTTTCGTTGCGTATTATGAGTTTTGCAGGTTGCAGGTGCTATAGTGACAGACCAAAACTGTCACTATAGGTATTATAATCTAAGACGACGGAGGGAGGAAGAAGACAATGCGTGGCAGCCCCTCATTGGGTATTTTGAATCTGCGCGCCTTTTCCTTTTTGTTTTAAATAATTTCTGGAAATTTCAAATATATTATTATTGTTTGACATGTATAAATGAATGACATGTTAGTTCAGTTGGCAGGGAAGCGTGTATGTGAAGGGGACCTGGGTTTGAGTCCCAGGTGCAACATTTTATTTTTCTAACATTGTCAACTACAGATTCAGTAGATGTTAGATACGCTAGTCCAGCATGCGCCTCCAGATCATCACAACTGGATCTTGATTGATCTAGATCTAAAGGTCTCACATGCAGGTGCACCATGAGCCATCAAAGACGCTCCTCACTGAATCCCAATATAGTTTCTGGGCTCCCCTGGATTGGGCCTAGCGCTGTTGATTTTGGCACACCCCCATTTTTGTTTCTGACCAAGCCCATGTTTTTTTTTGTTTTTTTTCTGACTTTTTTATTTTGTTTACTATTTTCCAAATCTTTTTTTAACAAAAACATAAATAAAAAAAATAAAATAATAAATAGGTTTAGTTTCTTTCTAAAATTATTAATTAATTAATTAATTATTGTAATACAATTTTATCAATTTAAAATCAAATTAGACTTAGGTTCTTTATTAATTTAAATTGTTTTCTTAATAAAAAATACAAAAAAAAATATATTAAGATTAGTTTTTCTTTTATAACCTAGATTAATTCTTACATTTAGTATTTATTTTTCTTAATTAACTTTAGAATTAATTTTTCTTTAACAAAACCAAAAAAACAAAAAAAAAAGTTTTCTTTACTAAAAATTTTCTACTCGATTTTTAGACGTTTTTTGTTATCGCGCGCACATTTTATATTATTATGTATCTTCCTATGGATCGTAATAGCCCTAATTAGGATTTTAATTTTCCGCACTTTACATTTTAAGTCAAATATAATTGTAACTGTCCCGAAGCGTTGTAATAGCTGTAGGAACTTTATTTCTCGCTTTATATTTCTTATATGCCTGTATATAAATTGTTAGTAACTTTATTTCCAACCGTTACCGGGCCTTGAAACACAACAAAACGCTTCCTACAAGTCATAATTTGCCATTTTTTTTAACTTTGTGTTGTTATATTCTTGCGTTATTAATCAATTATAATTGCATATTTGTGTTTGTATTGATGCATATAAGGTTTCTAAATTGTCCAATTGAAGCTTAGGTACAAGAATGGCATTCCACCATTGTTAGGGTTCGAACCTCTAAATTGGGATTTGGGATTTTTCACAATGGCGAAAATTAGCCCAAACTAAGGACACCATCTTTCTCAGGAGGATGAGACCAATCAATCCGTGGCCTCAAAATTCATTTTTGTTGCGTATTATGAGTTTTGCAGGTTGCAGGTGCTATAGTGACAGACCAAAACTGTCACTATAGGTATTATAATCTAAGACGACGGAGGGAGGAAGAAGACAATGCGTGGCAGCCCCTCATTGGGTATTTTGAATCTGCACGCCTTTTCCTTTTTGTTTTAAATAATTTTTGGAAATTTCAAATATATTATTATTGTTTGACATGTATAAATGAATGACATGTTAGTTCAATTGGCAGGGAAGCATGTATGTGAAGGGGACCTGGGTTTGAGTCCCAGGTCCAACATTTTATTTTTCTAACATTGTCAACTACAGATTCATTAGATGTTAGATACGCTAGTCCAGCATGCGCCTCCAGATCATCACCACTGGATCTTGATTGATCTAGATCTAAAGGTCTCACATGCAGGTGCACCATGAGCCATCAAAGACGCTCCTCACTGAATCCCAGTATAGTTTCTGGGCTCCCCCTGGATTGGGCCTAGCGCTGTTGATTTTGGCACACCCCCATTTTTGTTTCTGACCAAGCCCATGTTTTTTTGTTTTTTTTCTCACTTTTTTATTTTGTTTACTATTTTCCAAATCTTTTTTTAACAAATCATAAATAATAATAATAAAATAATAAATAGGTTTAGTTTCTTTCTAAAATTATTAATTAATTAATTAATCATTTTAATACAATTTTATCAATTTAAAATCAAATTAGACTTAGGTTCTTTATTAATTTAAATTTTTTTCTTAATAAAAAATACAAAAAAATAATATTAAGATTAGTTTTTCTTTTATAACCTAGATTAATTCTTACATTTAGTATTTATTTTTCTTAATTAACTTTAGAATTAATTTTTCTTTAACAAAACCAAAAAAACAAAAAAAAAGTTTTCTTTACTAAGAATTTTCTACTAGACTTTTAGACGTTTTTTGTTATCGCGCGCGCATTTTATATTATTATGTATCTTCCTATGGATTGTAATAGCCCTAATTAGGATTTTAATTTTCCGCACTTTACATTTTAAGTCAAATATAACTGTAACTGTCCCGAAGCGTTGTAATAGCTGTAGGAACTTTATTTCTCGCTTTATATTTCTTATATGCCTGTATATAAATTGTTAGTAACTTTATTTCCAACCGTTACCGGACCTTGAAACACAACAAAACGCTTCCTACAAGTCACAATTTGCCATTTTTTAACTTTGTGTTGTTATATTCTTGCGTTATTAATCAATTATAATTGCATATTTGTGTTTGTATGGATGCATAGAAGGTTTCTAAATTGTCCAATTGAAGCTTAGGTACAAGAATGGCATTCCACCATTGTTAGGGTTCGAACCTCAAAATTGGGATTTTTCACAATGGCCAAAATTAGCCCAAACTAAGGACACCATCTTTCTCAGGAGGATGAGACCAATCAATCCGTGGCCTCAAAATTCATTTTCGTTGCGTATTATGAGTTTTGCAGGTTGCAGGTGCTATAGTGACAGACCAAAACTGTCACTATAGGTATTATAATCTAAGACGACGGAGGGAGGAAGAAGACAATGCGTGGCAGCCCCTCATTGGGTATTTTGAATCTGCGCGCCTTTTCCTTTTTGTTTTAAATAATTTCTGGAAATTTCAAATATATTATTATTGTTTGACATGTATAAATGAATGACATGTTAGTTCAGTTGGCAGGGAAGCGTGTATGTGAAGGGGGACCTGGGTTTGAGTCCCAGGTGCAACATTTTATTTTTCTAACATTGTGAACTACAAATTCAGTAGATGTTAGATACGCTAGTCCAGCATGCGCCTCCAGATCATCACCACTGGATCTTGATTGATCTAGATCTAAAGGTCTCACATGCAGGTGCACCATGAGCCATCAAAGACGCTCCTCACTGAATCCCAATATAGTTTCTGGGCTCCCCTGGATTGGGACTAGCGCTGTTGATTTTGGCACACCCCCATTTTTGTTTCTGACCAAGCCCATGTTTTTTTTTGTTTTTTTTCTGACTTTTTTATTTTGTTTACTATTTTCCAAATCTTTTTTTAACAAAAACATAAATAAAAAAATAATAATAAATAGGTTTAGTTTCTTTCTAAAATTATTAATTAATTAATTAATTATTGTAATACAATTTTATCAATTTAAAATCAAATTAGACTTAGGTTCTTTATTAATTTAAATTGTTTTCTTAATAAAAAATACAAAAAAAAATATATTAAGATTAGTTTTTCTTTTATAACCTAGATTAATTCTTACATTTAGTATTTATTTTTCTTAATTAACTTTAGAATTAATTTTTCTTTAACAAAACCAAAAAAACAAAAAAAAAAAGTTTTCTTTACTAAAAATTTTCTACTAGATTTTTAGACGTTTTTTGTTATATTATTATGTATCTTCCTATGGATCGTAATAGCCCTAATTAGGATTTTAATTTTCCGCACTTTACATTTTAAGTCAAATATAATTGTAACTGCCCCGAAGCGTTGTAATAGCTGTAGGAACTTTATTTCTCGCTTTATATTTCTTATATGCCTGTATATAAATTGTTAGTAACTTTATTTCCAACCGTTACCGGGCCTTGAAACACAACAAACGCTTCCTACAAGTCACAATTTGCCATTTTTTTTAACTTTGTGTTGTTATATTCTTGCGTTATTAATCAATTATAATTGCATATTTGTGTTTGTATTGATGCATATAAGGTTTCTAAATTGTCCAATTGAAGCTTAGGTACAAGAATGGCATTCCACCATTGTTAGGGTTCGAACCTCTAAATTGGGATTTGGGATTTTTCACAATGGCCAAAATTAGCCCAAACTAAGGACACCATCTTTCTCAGGAGGATGAGACCAATCAATCCGTGGCCTCAAAATTCATTTTCGTTGCGTATTATGAGTTTTGCAGGTTGCAGGTGCTATAGTGACAGACCAAAACTGTCACTATAGGTATTATAATCTAAGACGACGGAGGGAGGAAGAAGACAATGCGTGGCAGCCCCTCATTGGGTATTTTGAATCTGCGCGCCTTTTCCTTTTTGTTTTAAATAATTTCTGGAAATTTCAAATATATTATTATTGTTTGACATGTATAAATGAATGACATGTTAGTTCAGTTGGCAGGGAAGCGTGTATGTGAAGGGGGACCTGGGTTTGAGTCCCAGGTCCAACATTTTATTTTTCTAACATTGTCAACTACAGATTCAGTAGATGTTAGATACGCTAGTCCAGCATGCACCTCCAGATCATCACCACTGGATCTTGATTGATCTAGATCCAAAGGTTTCACATGCAGGTGCACCATGAGCCATCAAAGACGCTCCTCACTGAATCCCAGTATAGTTTCTGGGCTCCCCTGGATTGGGCCTAGCGCTGTTGATTTTGGCACACCCCATTTTTGTTTCAGACCAAGCCCATGTTTTTTTGTTTTTTTTCTCACTTTTTTATTTTGTTTACTATTTTCCAAATCTTTTTTTAACAAATCATAAATAATAATAAAAAAATAATAAATAGGTTTAGTTTCTTTCTAAAATTATTAATTAATTAATTAATTATTTTAATACAATTTTATCAATTTAAAATCAAATTAGACTTAGGTTCTTTATTAATTTAAATTTTTTTCTTAATAAAAAATACAAAAAAATTATATTAAGATTAGTTTTTCTTTTATAACCTAGATTAATTGTTACATTTAGTATTTATTTTTCTTAATTAACTTTACAATTAATTTTTCTTTAACAAAACCAAAAAAACAAAAAAAAAAAAATTTCTTTACTAAGAATTTTCTACTAGACTTTTAGACGTTTTTTGTTATCGCGCGCTCATTTTATATTATTATGTATCTTCCTATGGATTGTAATAGCCCTAATTAGGATTTTAATTTTCCGCACTTTACATTTTAAGTCAAATATAACTGTAACTGTCCCGAAGCGTTGTAATAGCTGTAGGAACTTTATTTCTCGCTTTATATTTCTTATATGCCTGTATATAAATTGTTAGTAACTTTATTTCCAACCGTTACCGGACCTTGAAACACAACAAAACGCTTCCTACAAGTCACAATTTGCCATTTTTTAACTTTGTGTTGTTATATTCTTGCGTTATTAATCAATTATAATTGCATATTTGTGTTCTATGGATGCATAGAAGGTTTCTAAATTGTCCAATTGAAGCTTAGGTACAAGAATGGCATTCCACCATTGTTAGGGTTCGAACCTCTAAATTGGGATTTTTCACAATGGCCAAAATTAGCCCAAACTAAGGACACCATCTTTCTCAGGAAGATGAGACCAATCAATCTGTGGCCTCAAAATTCATTTTCGTTGCGTATTATGAGTTTTGCAGGTTGCAGGTGCTATAGTGACAGACCAAAACTGTCACTATAGGTATTATAATCTAAGACGACGGAGGGAGGAAGAAGACAATGCGTGGCAGCCCCTCATTGGGTATTTTGAATCTGCGCGCCTTTTTCTTTTTGTTTTAAATAATTTCTGGAAATTTCAAATATATTATTATTGTTTGACATGTATAAATGAATGACATGTTAGTTCAGTTGGCAGGGAAGCGTGTATGTGAAGGGGACCTGGGTTTGAGTCCCAGGTGCAACATTTTATTTTTCTAACATTGTCAACTACAGATTCAGTAGATGTTAGATACGCTAGTCCAGCATGCGCCTCCAGATCATCACCACTGGATCTTGATTGATCTAGATCTAAAGGTCTCACATGCAGGTGCACCATGAGCCATCAAAGACGCTCCTCACTGAATCCCAATATAGTTTCTGGGCTCCCCCTGGATTGGGCCTAGCGCTGTTGATTTTGGCACACCCCCATTTTTGTTTCTGACCAAGCCCATGTTTTTTTTTGTTTTTTTTCTCACTTTTTTATTTTGTTTACTATTTTCCAAATCTTTTTTTAACAAATCATAAATAATAATAAAAAAATAATAAATAGGTTTAGTTTCTTTCTAAAATTATTAATTAATTAATTAATTATTTTAATACAATTTTATCAATTTAAAATCAAATTAGACTTAGGTTCTTTATTAATTTAAATTGTTTTCTTAATAAAAAATACAAAAAAATATATATTAAGATTAGTTTTTCTTTTATAACCTAGATTAATTCTTACATTTAGTATTTATTTTTCTTAATTAACTTTAGAATTAATTTTTCTTTAACAAAACCAAAAAAACAAAAAAAAAAGTTTTCTTTACTAAAAATTTTCTACTAGATTTTTAGACGTTTTTTGTTATCGCGCGCACATTTTATATTATTATGTATCTTCCTATGGATCGTAATAGCCCTAATTAGGATTTTAATTTTCTGCACTTTACATTTTAAGTCAAATATAATTGTAACTGTCCCGAAGCGTTGTAATAGCTGTAGGAACTTTATTTCTCGCTTTATATTTCTTATATGCCTGTATATAAATTGTTAGTAACTTTAATTCCAACCGTTACCGGACCTTGAAACACAACAAAACGCTTCCTACAAGTCACAATTTGCCATTTTTTTTAACTTTGTGTTATTATATTCTTGCGTTATTAATCAATTATAATTGCATATTTGTGTTTGTATCGATGCATAGAAGGTTTCTAAATTGTCCAATTGAAGCTTAGGTACAAGAATGGCATTCCACCATTGTTAGGGTTCGAACCTCTAAATTGGGATTTTTCACAATGGCCAAAATTAGCCCAATCTAAGGACACCATCTTTCTCAGGAGGATGAGACCAATCAATCCGTGGCCTCAAAATTCATTTTCGTTGCGTATTATGAGTTTTGCAGGTTTCAGGGGCTATAGTGACAGACCAAAACTGTCACTATAGGTATTATAATCTAAGACGACGGAGGGAGGAAGAAGACAATGCGTGGCAACCTCTCATTGGGTATTTTGAATCTGCGCGCCTTTTCCTTTTTGTTTTAAATAATTTCTGGAAATTTCAAATATATTATTATTGTTTGACATGTATAAATGAATGACATGTTAGTTCAGTTGGCAGGGAAACGTGTATGTGAAGGGGGCTGGGTTTGAGTCCCAGGTCTAACATTTTATTTTTCTAACATTGTCAACTACAGATTCAGTAGATGTTAGATACGCTAGTCCAGCATGCGCCTCCAGATCATCACCACTGGATCTTGATTGATCTAGATCTAAAGGTCTCACATGCAGGTGCACCATGAGCCATCAAAGACGCTCCTCATTGAATCCCAGTATAGTTTCTGGGCTCCCCCTGGATTGGGCGCTGGCACACCCCCATTTTTGTTTCTGACCAAGCCCATGTTTTTTTGTTTTTTTTCTCACTTTTTTATTTTGTTTACTATTTTCCAAATATTTTTTTTAACAAATCATAAATAATAATAAAAAATAATAAATAGGTTTAGTTTCTTTCTAAAATTATTAATTAATTAATTAATTATTTTAATACAATTTTATCAATTTAAAATCAAATTAGACTTAGGTTCTTTATTAATTTAAATTTTTTTCTTAATAAAAAATACAAAAAAAATATATTAAGATTAGTTTTTCTTTTATAACCTAGATTAATTCTTCCATTTAGTATTTATTTTTCTTAATTAACTTTAGAATTAATTTTTCTTTAACAAAACCAAAAAAACAAAAAAAAAGTTTTCTTTACTAAGAATTTTCTACTAGACTTTTAGACGTTTTTTGTAATCGCGCGCGCATTTTATATTATTATGTATCTTCCTATGGATTGTAATAGCCCTAATTAGGATTTTAATTTTCCGCACTTTACATTTTAAGTCAAATATAATTGTAACTGTCCCGAAGCGTTGTAATAGCTGTAGGAACTTTATTTCTCGCTTTATATTTCTTATATGCCTGTATGTAAATTGTTAGTAACTTTATTTCCAACCGTTACCGGGCCTTGAAACACAACAAAACGCTTCCTACAAGTCACAATTTGACATTTTTTAACTTTGTGTTGTTATATTCTTGCGTTATTAATCAATTATAATTGCATATTTGTGTTTGTATGGATGCATAGAAGGTTTCTAAATTGTCCAATTGAAGCTTAGGTACAAGAATGGCATTCCATTATTGTTAGGGTTCAAACCTCTAAATTGGGATTTTTCACAATGGCCAAAATTAGCCCAAACTAAGGACACCATCTTTCTCAAGAGGATGAGACCAATCAATCCGTGGCCTCAAAATTCATTTTCGTTGCGTATTATGAGTTTTGCAGGTTGCAGGTGCTATAGTGACAGACCAAAACTGTCACTATAGGTATTATAATCTAAGACGACGGAGGGAGGAAGAAGACAACGCGTGGCAGCCCCTCATTGGGTATTTTGAATCTGCGCGCCTTTTCCTTTTTGTTTTAAATAATTTCTGGAAATTTCAAATATATTATTATTGTTTGACATGTTTAAATGAATGACATGTTAGTTCAGTTGGCAGGGAAGCGTGTATGTGAAGGGGACCTGGGTTTGAGTCCCAGGTCCAGCATTTTAGTTTTCTAACATTGTCAACTACAGATTCAGTACATGTTAGATACGCTAGTCCAGCATGCGCCTCCAGATCATCACCACTGGATCTTGATTGATCTAGATCTAAAGGTCTCACATGCAGGTTCACCATGAGCCATCAAAGACGCTCCTCACTGAATCCCAATATAGTTTCTGGGCTTCCCCTGGATTGGGCCTAGCGCTGTTGATTTTGGCACACCCCCATTTTTGTTTCTGACCAAGCCCATGTTTTTTTTTTGTTTTTTTTCTCACTTTTTTATTTTAATTACTATTTTCCAAATCTTTTTTTAACAAATCATAAATAATAATCAAAAAATAATAAATAGGTTTAGTTTCTTTCTAAAATTATTAATTAATTAATTAATTATTTTAATACAATTTTATCAATTTAAAATCAAATTAGACTTAGGTTCTTTATTAATTTAAATTGTTTTCTTAATAAAAAATACAAAAAAAAAATATATTAAGATTAGTTTTTCTTTTATAACCTAGATTAATTCTTACATTTAGTATTTATTTTTCTTAATTAACTTTAGAATTAATTTTTCTTTAACAAAACCAAAAAAACAAAAAAAAAAGTTTTCTTTACTATAAATTTTCTACTAGATTTTTAGACGTTTTTTGTTATCGCGCGCACATTTTATATTATTATGTATCTTCATATGGATTGTAATAGCCCTAATTAGGATTTTAATTTTCCGCACTTTACATTTTAAGTCAAATATAATTGTAACTGTCCCGAAGCGTTGTAATAGCTGTAGGAACTTTATTTCTCGCTTTATATTTCTTATATGCCTGTATATAAATTGTTAGTAACTTTATTTCCAACCGTTACCAGGCCTTGAAACACAACAAAACGCTTCCTACAAGTCACAATTTGCCATTTTTTTTAACTTTGTGTTGTTATATTCTTGCGTTATTAATCAATTATAATTGCATATTTGTGTTTGTATGGATGCATAGAAGGTTTCTAAATTGTCCAATTGAAGCTTAGGTACAAGAATGGCATTCCACCATTGTTAGGGTTCGAACCTCTAAATTGGGATTTTTCACAATGGCCAAAATTAGCCCAAACTAAGGACACCATCTTTCTCAGGAGGATGAGACCAATCAATCCGTGGCCTCAAAATTCATTTTCGTTGCGTATTATGAGTTTTGCAGGTTGCAGGTGCTATAGTGACAGACCAAAACTGTCCCTATAGGTATTATAATCTAAGACGACAGAGGGAGGAAGAAGACAATGTGTGGCAGCCCCTCATTGGGTATTTTGAATCTGCGCGCCTTTTCCTTTTTGTTTTAAATAATTTTTGGAAATTTCAAATATATTATTATTGTTTTACATGTATAAATGAATGACATGTTAGTTCAGTTGGCAGGGAAGCGTGTATGTGAAGGGGGACCTGGGTTTGAGTCCCAGGTCCAACATTTTATTTTTCTAACATTGTCAACTACAGATTCAGTAGATGTTAGATACGCTAGTCCAGCATGCGCCTCCAGATCATCACCACTGGATCTTGATTGATCTAGATCTAAAGGTCTCACATGCAGGTGCACCATGAGCCATCAAAGACGCTCCTCACTGAATCCCAGTATAGTTTCTGGGCTCCCCTGGATTGGGCCTAGCGCTGTTGATTTTGGCACATCCCCATTTTTGTTTCTGACCAAGCCCATGTTTTTTTGTTTTTTTTCTCACTTTTTTATTTTGTTTACTATTTTCCAAATCTTTTTTTTAACAAATCATAAATAATAATAATAAAATAATAAATAGGTTTAGTTTCTTTCTAAAATTATTAATTAATTAATTAATTATTTTAATACAATTTTATCAATTTAAAATCAAATTAGACTTAGGTTCTTTATTAATTTAAATTTTTTTCTTAATAAAAAATACAAAAAAATTATATTAAGATTAGTTTTTCTTTTATAACCTAGATTAATTCTTACATTTAGTATTTATTTTTCTTAATTAACTTTAGAATTAATTTTTCTTTAACAAAACCAAAAAAACAAAAAAAAAGTTTTCTTTACTAAGAATTTTCTACTAGACTTTTAGACGTTTTTTGTTATCGCGCGCGCATTTTATATTATTATGTATCTTCCTATGGATTGTAATAGCCCTAATTAGGATTTTAATTTTCCGCACTTTACATTTTAAGTCAAATATAACTGTAACTGTCCCGAAGCGTTGTAATAGCTGTAGGAACTTTATTTCTCGCTTTATATTTCTTATATGCCTGTATATAAATTGTTAGTAACTTTATTTCCAACCGTTACCGGACCTTGAAACACAACAAAACGCTTCCTACAAGTCACAATTTGCCATTTTTTAACTTTGTGTTGTTATATTCTTGCGTTATTAATCAATTATAATTGCATATTTGTGTTTGTATGGATGCATAGAAGGTTTCTAAATTGTCCAATTGAAGCTTAGGTACAAGAATGGCATTCCACCATTGTTAGGGTTCGAACCTCTAAATTGGGAAATTAGCCCAAACTAAGGACACCATCTTTCTCAGGAGGATGAGACCAATCAATCTGTGGCCTCAAAATTCATTTTCGTTGCGTATTATGAGTTTTGCAGGTTGCAGGTGCTATAGTGACAGACCAAAACTGTCATTATAGGTATTATAATCTAAGACGACGGAGGGAGGAAGAAGACAATGCGTGGCAGCCCCTCATTGGGTATTTTGAATCTGCGCGCCTTTTCCTTTTTGTTTTAAATAATTTCTGGAAATTTCAAATATATTATTATTGTTTGACATGTATAAATGAATGACATGTTAGTTCAGTTGGCAGGGAAGCGTGTATGTGAAGGGGGACCTGGGTTTGAGTCCCAGGTGCAACATTTTATTTTTCTAACATTGTCAACTACAGATTCAGTACATGTTAGATACGCTAGTCCAGCATGCGCCTCCAGATCATCACCACTGGATCTTGATTGATTTAGATCTAAAGGTCTCACATGCAGGTGCACCATGAGCCATCAAAGACGCTCCTCACTGAATCCCAGTATAGTTTCTGGGCTCCCCTGGATTGGGCCTAGCGCTGTTGATTTTGGCACACCCCCATTTTTGTTTCTGACCAAGCCCATGTTTTTTTTTGTTTTTTTTCTCACTTTTTTATTTTGTTTACTATTTTCCAAATATTTTTTTTAACAAATCATAAATAATAATAAAAAAATAATAAATAGGTTTAGTTTCTTTCTAAAATTATTAATTAATTAATTAATTATTTTAATACAATTTTATCAATTTAAAATCAAATTAGACTTAGGTTCTTTATTAATTTAAATTTTTTTCTTAATAAAAAATACAAAAAAAATATATTAAGATTTGTTTTTCTTTTATAACCTAGATTAATTCTTCCATTTAGTATTTATTTTTCTTAATTAACTTTAGAATTAATTTTTCTTTAACAAAACCAAAAAAACAAAAAAAAAGTTTTCTTTACTAAGAATTTTCTACTAGACTTTTAGACGTTTTTTGTTATCGCGCGCGCATTTTATATTATTATGTATCTTCCTATGGATTGTAATAGCCCTAATTAGGATTTTAATTTTCCGCACTTTACATTTTAAGTCAAATATAACTGTAACTGTCCCGAAGCGTTGTAATAGCTGTAGGAACTTTATTTCTCGCTTTATATTCCTTATATGCCTGTATATAAATTGTTAGTAACTTTATTTCCAACCGTTACCGGACCTTGAAACACAACAAAATGCTTCCTACAAGTCACAATTTGCCATTTTTTAACTTTGTGTTGTTATATTCTTGCGTTATTAATCAATTATAATTGCATATTTGTGTTTGTATGGATGCATAGAAGGTTTCTAAATTGTCCAATTGAAGCTTAGGTACAAGAATGGCATTCCACCATTGTTAGGGTTCGAACCTCTAAATTGGGATTTTTCACAATGGCCAAAATTAGCCCAAACTAAGGACACCATGGAGGATGAGACCAATCAATCTGTGGCCTCAAAATTCATTTTCGTTGCGTATTATGAGTTTTGCAGGTTGCAGGTGCTATAGTGACAGACCAAAACTGTCACTATAGGTATTATAATCTAAGACGACGGAGGGAGGAAGAAGACAATGCGTGGCAGCCCCTCATTGGGTATTTTGAATATGCGCGCCTTTTTCTTTTTGTTTTAAATAATTTCTGGAAATTTCAAATATATTATTATTGTTTGACATGTATAAATGAATGACATGTTAGTTCAGTTGGCAGGGAAGCGTGTATGTGAAGGGGGACCTGGGTTTGAGTCCCAGGTGCAACATTTTATTTTTCTAACATTGTCAACTACAGATTCAGTAGATGTTAGATACGCTAGTCCAGCATGCGCCTCCAGATCATCACCACTGGATCTTGATTGATCTAGATCTAAAGGTCTCACATGCAGGTGCACCATGAGCCATCAATGACGCTCCTCACTGAATCCCAATATAGTTTCTGGGCTCCCCCTGGATTGGGCCTAGCGCTGTTGATTTTGGCACACCCCCATTTTTGTTTCTGACCAAGCCCATGTTTTTTTTTGTTTTTTTTCTCACTTTTTTATTTTGTTTACTATTTTCCAAATCTTTTTTTAACAAATCATAAATAATAATAAAAAAATAATAAATAGGTTTAGTTTCTTTCTAAAATTATTAATTAATTAATTAATTATTTTAATACAATTTTATCAATTTAAAATCAAATTAGACTTAGGTTCTTTATTAATTTAAATTGTTTTCTTAATAAAAAATACAAAAAAATATATATTAAGATTAGTTTTTCTTTTATAACCTAGATTAATTCTTACATTTAGTATTTATTTTTCTTAATTAACTTTAGAATTAATTTTTCTTTAACAAAACCAAAAAAACAAAAAAAAAGTTTTCTTTACTAAAAGTTTTCTACTAGATTTTTAGACGTTTTTTGTTATCGCGCGCACATTTTATATTATTATGTATCTTCCTATGAATCGTAATAGCCCTAATTAGGATTTTAATTTTCCGCACTTTACATTTTAAGTCAAATATAATTGTAACTGTCCCGAAGCGTTGTAATAGATGTAGGAACTTTATTTCTCGCTTTATATTTCTTATATGCCTGTATATAAATTGTTAGTAACTTTATTTCCAACCGTTACCGGGCCTTGAAACACAACAAAACGCTTCCTACAAGTCACAATTTGCCATTTTTTTAACTTTGTGTTGTTATATTCTTGCGTTATTAATCAATTATAATTGCATATTTGTGTTTGTATGGATGCATAGAAGGTTTCTAAATTGTCCAATTGAAGCTTAGGTACAAGAATGGCATTCCACCATTGTTAGGGTTCGAACCTCTAAATTGGGATTTGGGATTTTTCACAATGGCCAAAATTAGCCCAATCTAAGCACACCATCTTTCTCAGGAGGATGAGACCAATCAATCCGTGGCCTCAAAATTCATTTTCGTTGCGTATTATGAGTTTTGCAGGTTTCAGGGGCTATAGTGACAAACCAAAACTGTCACTATAGGTATTATAATCTAAGACGACGGAGGGAGGAAGAAGACAACGCATGGCAGCCCCTCATTGGGTATTTTGAATCTGCGCGCCTTTTCCTTTTTGTTTTAAATAATTTCTGGAAATTTCAAATATATTATTATTGTTTGACATGTATAAATGAATGACATGTTAGTTCAGTTGGCAGGGAAGCGTGTATGTGAAGGGGGACCTGGGTTTGAGTCCCAGGTCCAACATTTTATTTTTCTAACATTGTCAACTACAGATTCAGTAGATGTTAGATACGCTAGTCCAGCATGCGCCTCCAGATCATCACCACTGGATCTTGATTGATCTAGATCTAAAGGTCTCAGATGCAGGTGCACCATGAGCCATCAAAGACGCTCCTCACTGAATCCCAGTATAGTTTCTGGGCTCCCCTAGATTGGGCCTAGCGCTGTTGATTTTGGCACACCCCCATTTTTGTTTCTGACCAAGCCCATGTTTTTTTTTGTTTTTTTTCTCACTTTTTTATTTTGTTTACTATTTTCCAAATATTTTTTTTAACAAATCATAAATAATAATAAAAAAATAATAAATAGGTTTAGTTTCTTTCTAAAATTATTAATTAATTAATTAATTATTTTAATACAATTTTATCAATTTAAAATCAAATTAGACTTAGGTTCTTTATTAATTTAAATTTTTTTCTTAATAAAAAATACAAAAAAAATATATTAAGATTAGTTTTTCTTTTATAACCTAGATTAATTCTTCCATTTAGTATTTATTTTTCTTAATTAACTTTAGAATTAATTTTTCTTTAACAAAACCAAAAAAACAAAAAAAAAGTTTTCTTTACTAAGAATTTTCTACTAGACTTTTAGACGTTTTTTGTTATCGCGCGCGCATTTTATATTATTATGTATCTTCCTATGGATTGTAATAGCCCTAATTAGGATTTTAATTTTCCGCACTTTACATTTTAAGTCAAATATAACTGTAACTGTCCCGAAGCGTTGTAATAGCTGTAGGAACTTTATTTCTCGCTTTATATTTCTTATATGCCTGTATATAAATTGTTAGTAACTTTATTTCCAACCGTTACCGGACCTTGAAACACAACAAAATGCTTCCTACAAGTCACAATTTGCCATTTTTTAACTTTGTGTTGTTATATTCTTGCGTTATTAATCAATTATAATTGCATATTTGTGTTTGTATGGATGCATAGAAGGTTTCTAAATTGTCCAATTGAAGCTTAGGTACAAGAATGGCATTCCACCATTGTTAGGGTTCGAACCTCTAAATTGGGATTTTTCACAATGGCCAAAATTAGCCCAAACTAAGGACACCATGGAGGATGAGACCAATCAATCTGTGGCCTCAAAATTCATTTTCGTTGCGTATTATGAGTTTTGCAGGTTGCAGGTGCTATAGTGACAGACCAAAACTGTCACTATAGGTATTATAATCTAAGACGACGGAGGGAGGAAGAAGACAATGCGTGGCAGCCCCTCATTGGGTATTTTGAATCTGCGCGCCTTTTTCTTTTTGTTTTAAATAATTTCTGGAAATTTCAAATATATTATTATTGTTTGACATGTATAAATGAATGACATGTTAGTTCAGTTGGCAGGGAAGCGTGTATGTGAAGGGGACCTGGGTTTGAGTCCCAGGTGCAACATTTTATTTTTCTAACATTGTCAACTACAAATTCAGTAGATGTTAGATACGCTAGTCCAGCATGCGCCTCCAGATCATCACCACTGGATCTTGATTGATCTAGATCTAAAGGTCTCACATGCAGGTGCACCATGAGCCATCAAAGACGCTCCTCACTGAATCCCAATATAGTTTCTGGGCTCCCCTGGATTGGGCCTAGCGCTGTTGATTTTGGCACACCCCCATTTTTGTTTCTGACCAAGCCCATGTTTTTTTTTGTTTTTTTTCTCACTTTTTTATTTTGTTTACTATTTTCCAAATCTTTTTTTAACAAATCATAAATAATAATAAAAAAATAATAAATAGGTTTAGTTTCTTTCTAAAATTATTAATTAATTAATTAATTATTTTAATACAATTTTATCAATTTAAAATCAAATTAGACTTAGGTTCTTTATTAATTTAAATTGTTTTCTTAATAAAAAATACAAAAAAATATATATTAAGATTAGTTTTTCTTTTATAACCTAGATTAATTCTTACATTTAGTATTTATTTTTCTTAATTAACTTTAGAATTAATTTTTCTTTAACAAAACCAAAAAAACAAAAAAAAAGTTTTCTTTACTAAAAATTTTCTACTAGATTTTTAGACGTTTTTTGTTATCGCGCGCACATTTTATATTATTATGTATCTTCCTATGGATCGTAATATCCCTAATTAGGATTTTAATTTTCCGCACTTTACATTTTAAGTCAAATATAATTGTAACTGTCCCGAAGCGTTGTAATAGCGGTAGGAAATTTATTTCTCGCTTTATATTTCTTATATGCCTGTATATAAATTGTTAGTAACTTTAATTCCAACCGTTACCGGACCTTGAAACACAACAAAACGCTTCCTACAAGTCACAATTTGCCATTTTTTTAACTTTGTGTTGTTACATTTTTGCGTTATTAATCAATTATAATTGCATATTTGTGTTTGTATGGATGCATAAAAGGTTTCTAAATTGTCCAATTGAAGCTTAGGTACAAGAATGGCATTCCACCATTGTTAGGGTTCGAACCTCTAAATTGGGATTTTTCACAATGGCCAAAATTAGCCCAATCTAAGGACACCATCTTTCTCATGAGACCAATCAATCCGTGGCCTCAAAATTCATTTTCGTTGCGTATTATGAGTTTTGCAGGTTTCAGGGGCTATAGTGACAAACCAAAACTGTCACTATAGGTATTATAATCTAAGACGACGGAAGGAGGAAGAAGACAATGCGTGGCAACCCCTCATTGGGTATTTTGAATCTGCGCGCCTTTTCCTTTTTGTTTTAAATAATTTCTGGAAATTTCAAATATATTATTATTGTTTGACATGTATAAATGAATGACATGTTAGTTCAGTTGGCAGGGAAGCGTGTATGTGAAGGGGGACCTGGGTTTGAGTCCCAGGTCCAACATTTTATTTTTCTAACATTGTCAACTACAGATTCAGTAGATGTTAGATACGCTAGTCCAGCATGCGCCTCCAGCATGCAGGTGCACCATGAGCCATCAAAGACGCTCCTCACTGAATCCCAGTATAGTTTCTGTGCTCCCCTGGATTGGGCCTAGCGCTGTTGATTTTGGCACACCCCATTTTTGTTTCTGACCAAGCCCATGTTTTTTTTTGTTTTTTTTTCTCACTTTTTTATTTTGTTTACTATTTTCCAAATATTTTTTTTAACAAATCATAAATAATAATAAAAAAATAATAAATAGGTTTAGTTTCTTTCTAAAATTATTAATTAATTAATTAATTATTTTAATACAATTTTATCAATTTAAAATCAAATTAGACTTAGGTTCTTTATTAATTTAAATTTTTTTCTTAATAAAAAATACAAAAAAAATATATTAAGATTTGTTTTTCTTTTATAACCTAGATTAATTCTTCCATTTAGTATTTATTTTTCTTAATTAACTTTAGAATTAATTTTTCTTTAACAAAACCAAAAAAACAAAAAAAAAGTTTTCTTTACTAAGAATTTTCTACTAGACTTTTAGACGTTTTTTGTTATCGCGCGCGGATTTTTTTATTATTATGTATCTTCCTATGGATTGTAATAGCCCTAATTAGGATTTTAATTTTCCGCACTTTACATTTTAAGTCAAATATAACTGTAACTGTCCCGAAGCATTGTAATAGCTGTAGGAACTTTATTTCTCGCTTTATATTTCTTATATGCCTGTATATAAATTGTTAGTAACTTTATTTCCAACCGTTACCGGACCTTGAAACACAACAAAATGCTTCCTACAAGTCACAATTTGCCATTTTTTAACTTTGTGTTGTTATATTCTTGCGTTATTAATCAATTATAATTGCATATTTGTGTTTGTATGGATGCATAGAAGGTTTCTAAATTGTCCAATTGAAGCTTAGGTACAAGAATGGCATTCCACTATTGTTAGGGTTCGAAGCTCTAAATTGGGATTTTTCACAATGGCCAAAATTAGCCCAAACTAAGGACACCATGAAGGATGAGACCAATCAAACTAAGGACACCATGGAGGATGAGACCAATCAATCTGTGGCCTCAAAATTCATTTTCGTTGCGTATTATGAGTTTTGCAGGTTGCAGGTGCTATAGTGACAGACCAAAACTGTCACTATAGGTATTATAATCTAAGACGACGGAGGGAGGAAGAAGACAATGCGTGGCAGCCCCTCATTGGGTATTTTGAATCTGCGCGCCTTTTTCTTTTTGTTTTAAATAATTTCTGGAAATTTCAAATATATTATTATTGTTTGACATGTATAAATGAATGACATGTTAGTTCAGTTGGCAGGGAAGCGTGTATGTGAAGGGGGACCTGGGTTTGAGTCCCAGGTGCAACATTTTATTTTTCTAACATTGTCAACTACAGATTCAGTAGATGTTAGATACGCTAGTCCAGCATGCGCCTCCAGATCATCACCACTGGATCTTGATTGATCTAGATCTAAAGGTCTCACATGCAGGTGCACCATGAGCCATCAAAGACGCTCCTCACTGAATCCCAATATAGTTTCTGGGCTCCCCCTGGATTGGGCCTAGCGCTGTTGATTTTGGCACACCCCCATTTTTGTTTCTGACCAAGCCCATGTTTTTTTTTGTTTTTTTTCTCACTTTTTTATTTTGTTTACTATTTTCCAAATCTTTTTTTAACAAATCATAAATAATAATAAAAAAATAATAAATAGGTTTAGTTTCTTTCTAAAATTATTAATTAATTAATTAATTATTTTAATACAATTTTATCAATTTAAAATCAAATTAGACTTAGGTTCTTTATTAATTTAAATTGTTTTCTTAATAAAAAATACAAAAAAATATATATTAAGATTAGTTTTTCTTTTATAACCTAGATTAATTCTTACATTTAGTATTTATTTTTCTTAATTAACTTTAGAATTAATTTTTCTTTAACAAAACCAAAAAAACAAAAAAAAAGTTTTCTTTACTAAAAATTTTCTACTAGATTTTTAGACGTTTTTTGTTATCGCGCGCACATTTTATATTATTATGTATCTTCCTATGGATCGTAATATCCCTAATTAGGATTTTAATTTTCCGCACTTTACATTTTAAGTCAAATATAATTGTAACTGTCCCGAAGCGTTGTAATAGCGGTAGGAAATTTATTTCTCGCTTTATATTTCTTATATGCCTATATATAAATTGTTAGTAACTTTAATTCCAACCGTTACCGGACCTTGAAACACAACAAAACGCTTCCTACAAGTCACAATTTGCCATTTTTTTAACTTTGTGTTGTTACATTCTTGCGTTATTAATCAATTATAATTGCATATTTGTGTTTGTATGGATGCATAAAAGGTTTCTAAATTGTCCAATTGAAGCTTAGGTACAAGAATGGCATTCCACCATTGTTAGGGTTCGAACCTCTAAATTGGGATTTTTCACAATGGCCAAAATTAGCCCAATCTAAGGACACCATCTTTCTCATGAGACCAATCAATCCGTGGCCTCAAAATTCATTTTCGTTGCGTATTATGAGTTTTGCAGGTTTCAGGGGCTTTAGTGACAAACCAAAACTGTCACTATAGGTATTATAATCTAAGACGACGGAAGGAGGAAGAAGACAATGCGTGGCAACCCCTCATTGGGTATTTTGAATCTGCGCGCCTTTTCCTTTTTGTTTTAAATAATTTCTGGAAATTTCAAATATATTATTATTGTTTGACATGTATAAATAAATGACATGTTAGTTCAGTTGGCAGGGAAACGTGTATGTGAAGGGGGGCTGGGTTTGAGTCCCAGGTCTAACATTTTATTTTTCTAACATTGTCAACTACAGATTCAGTAGATGTTAGATACGCTAGTCCAGCATGCGCCTCCAGATCATCACCACTGGATCTTGATTGATCTAGATCTAAAGGTCTCACATGCAGGTGCACCATGAGCCATCAAAGACGCTCCTCACTGAATCCCAGTATAGTTTCTGGGCTCCCCCTGGATTGGGCCTAGCGCTGTTGATTTTGGCACACCCCCATTTTTGTTTCTGACCAAGCCCATGTTTTTTTTTTGTTTTTTTTCTCACTTTTTTATTTTGTTTACTATTTTCCAAATATTTTTTTTAACAAATCATAAATAATAATAAAAAAATAATAAATAGGTTTAGTTTCTTTCTAAAATTATTAATTAATTAATTAATTATTTTAATACAATTTTATCAATTTAAAATCAAATTAGACTTAGGTTCTTTATTAATTTAAATTTTTTTCTTAATAAAAAATACAAAAAAAATATATTAAGATTTGTTTTTCTTTTATAACCTAGATTAATTCTTCCATTTAGTATTTATTTTTCTTAATTAACTTTAGAATTAATTTTTCTTTAACAAAACCAAAAAAACAAAAAAAAAGTTTTCTTTACTAAGAATTTTCTACTAGACTTTTAGACGTTTTTTGTTATCGCGCGCGCATTTTATATTATTATGTATCTTCCTATGGATTGTAATAGCCCTAATTAGGATTTTAATTTTCCGCACTTTACATTTTAAGTCAAATATAATTGTAACTGTCCCGAAGCGTTGTAATAGCTGTAGGAACTTTATTTCTCGCTTTATATTTCTTATATGCCTGTATGTAAATTGTTAGTAACTTTATTTCCAACCGTTACCGGGCCTTGAAACACAACAAAACGCTTCCTACAAGTCACAATTTGATATTTTTTAACTTTGTGTTGTTATATTCTTGTGTTATTAATCAATTATAATTGCATATTTGTGTTTGTATGGATGCATAGAAGGTTTCTAAATTGTCCAATTGAAGCTTAGGTACAAGAATGGCATTCCACCATTGTTAGGGTTCGAACCTCTAAGTTGGGATTTTTCACAATGGCCAAAATTAGCCCAAACTAAGGACACCATCTTTCTCAAGAGGATGAGACCAATCAATCTGTGGCCTCAAAATTCATTTTCGTTGTGTATTATGAGTTTTGCAGGTTGCAGGTGCTATAGTGACAGACCAAAACTGTCACTATAGGTATTATAATCTAAGACGACGGAGGGAGGAAGAAGACAATGCGTGGCAGCCCCTCATTGGGTATTTTGAATCTGCGCGCCTTTTCCTTTTTGTTTTAAATAATTTCTGGAAATTTCAAATATATTATTATTGTTTGACATGTATAAATGAATGACATGTTAGTTCAGTTGGCAGAGAAGCGTGTATGTGAAGGGGGACCTGGGTTTGAGTCCCAGGTGCAACATTTTATTTTTCTAACATTGTCAACTGCAGATTCAGTAGATGTTAGATACGCTAGTCCAGCATGCGCCTCCAGATCATCACCACTGGATCTTGATTGATCTAGATCTAAAGGTCTCACATGCAGGTGCACCATGAGCCATCAAAGACGCTCCTCACTGAATCCCAATATAGTTTCTGGGCTCCCCTGGATTGGGCCTAGCGCTGTTGATTTTGGCACACCCCCATTTTTGTTTCTGACCAAGCCCATGTTTTTTTTTTGTTTTTTTTCTCACTTTTTTATTTTGTTTACTATTTTCCAAATCTTTTTTTAACAAATCATAAATAATAATAAAAAAATAATAAATAGGTTTAGTTTCTTTCTAAAATTATTAATTAATTAATTAATTATTTTAATACAATTTTATCAATTTAAAATCAAATTAGACTTAGGTTCTTTATTAATTTAAATTGTTTTCTTAATAAAAAATACAAAAAAAAATATATTGAGATTAGTTTTTCTTTTATAACCTAGATTAATTCTTACATTTAGTATTTATTTTTCTTAATTAACTTTAGAATTAATTTTTCTTTAACAAAACCAAAAAAACAAAAAAAAAAGTTTTCTTTACTAAAAATTTTCTACTAGATTTTTAGACGTTTTTTTTTATCGCGCGCAGATTTTATATTATTATGTATCTTCCTATGGATTGTAATAGCCCTAATTAGGATTTTAATTTTCCGCACTTTACATTTTAAGTCAAATATAATTGTAACTGTCCCGAAGCGTTGTAATAGCTGTAGGAACTTTATTTCTCGCTTTATATTTCTTATATGCATGTATATAAATTGTTAGTAACTTTATTTCCAACCGTTACCGGTCCTTGAAACACAACAAAACGCTTCCTACAAGTCACAATTTGCCATTTTTTTAACTTTATGTTGTTATATTCTTGCGTTATTAATCAATTATAATTGCATATTTGTGTTTGTATGGATGCATAGAAGGTTTCTAAATTGTCCAATTGATGCTTAGGTACAAGAATGGCATTCCACCATTGTTAGGGTTCGAACCTCTAAATTGGGATTTTTCACAATGGCCAAAATTAGCCCAAACTAAGGACACCATCTTTCTCAAGAGGATGAGACCAATCAATCAGTGGCCTCAAAATTCATTTTCGTTGCGTATTATGAGTTTTGCAGGTTGCAGGTGCTATAGTGACAGACTAAAACTGTCACTATAGGTATTATAATCTAAGACGACGGAGGGAGGAAGAAGACAATGCGTGGCAACCCCTCACTGGGTATTTTGAATCTGCGCGCCTTTTCCTTTTTGTTTTAAATAATTTCTGGAAATTTCAAATATATTATTATTGTTTGACATGTATAAATGAATGACATGTTAGTTCAGTTGGCAGGGAAGCGTGTATGTGAAGGGGGACCTGGGTTTGAGTCCCAGGTCCAACATTTTATTTTTCTAACATTGTCAACTACAGATTCAGTAGATGTTAGATACGCTAGTCCAGCATGCGCCTCCAGATAATCACCACTGGATCTTGATTGATCTAGATCTAAAGGTCTCACATGCAGGTGCACCATGAGCCATCAAAGACGCTCCTCACTGAATCCCAGTATAGTTTCTGGGCTCCCCCTGGATTGGGCCTAGCGCTGTTGATTTTGGCACACCCCTATTTTTGTTTCTGACCAAGCCCATGTTTTTTTGTTTTTTTCTCACTTTTTTATTTTGTTTACTATTTTCCAAATCTTTTTTTTAACAAATCATAAATAATAATAATAATAAAATAATAAATAGGTTTAGTTTCTTTCTAAAATTATTAATTAATTAATTAATTATTTTAATACAATTTTATCAATTTAAAATCAAATTAGACTTAGGTTCTTTATTAATTTAAATTGTTTTCTTAATAAAAAAATACAAAAAAATTATATTAAGATTAGTTTTTCTTTTATAACCTAGATTAATTCTTACATTTAGTATTTATTTTTCTTAATTAACTTTAGAATTAATTTTTCTTTAACAAAACCAAAAAAACAAAAAAAAAAGTTTTCTTTACTAAGAATTTTCTACTAGACTTTTAGACGTTTTTTGTTATCGCGCGCGCATTTTATATTATTATGTATCTTCCTATGGATTGTAATAGCCCTAATTAGGATTTTAATTTTCCGCAGTTTACATTTTAAGTCAAATATAACTGTAACTGTCCCGAAGCGTTGTAATAGCTGTAGGAACTTTATTTCTCGCTTTATATTTCTTATATGCCTGTATATAAATTGTTAGTAACTTTATTTCCAACCGTTACCGGACCTTGAAACACAACAAAACGCTTCCTACAAGTCACAATTTGCCATTTTTTAACTTTGTGTTGTTATATTCTTGCGTTATTAATCAATTATAATTGCATATTTGTGTTTGTATGGATGCATAGAAGGTTTCTAAATTGTCCAATTGAAGCTTAGGTACAAGAATGGCATTCCACCATTGTTAGGGTTCGAACCTCTAAATTGGGATTTTTCACAATGGCCAAAATTAGCCCAAACTAAGGACACCATCTTTCTCAGGAGGATGAGACCAATAAATCCGTGGCCTCAAAATTCATTTTCGTTGCGTATTATGAGTTTTGCAGGTTGCAAGTGCTATAGTGACAGACCAAAACTGTCACTATAGGTATTATAATCTAAGACGATGGAGGGAGGAAGAAGACAATGCGTGGCAGCCCCTCATTGGGTATTTTGAATCTGCGCGCCTTTTCCTTTTTGTTTTAAATAATTTCTGGAAATTTCAAATATATTATTATTGTTTGACATGTATAAATGAATGACATGTTAGTTCAGTTGGCAGGGAAGCGTGTATGTGAAGGGGGACCTGGGTTTGAGTCCCAGGTGCAACATTTTATTTTTCTAACATTTTCAACTACAGATTCAGTAGATGTTAGATACGCTAGTCAACCCCTTTGAGCCTAAGAAGCATGAGTTTTCTTTTTCACACAAATCAAAACCTTTAATCATAACCTGGGGCAGGGTAGTTTCTCAGTTAATTCAAAGGCGCGTTCAGTCACAAGCCGTCACTTCACAATGAAAATAACCTTCTGAATCAAAATACGGCGATGGTTCCCAAAAAAAAATAGGCAGTCATTATCTCTCAAGAGAAAAACCCGCTAAGTCAAAACCTATGATGGAGACTTAAGAAAAACTGGGGCATCCCGCTAACTATGGTTTAAAAAAAAACAGTAAGGAAAAAATTAGGGTTAATAAAAAAAAGAGGTCACTACAAATCCTCAACAATAGAAAAATGTTGCAAAAATGACTGCCTTCATGAATAAACTTTCAGTATCCTAACCATCACCAAAACGTCATTCCAGATTAAATAGGAGCTCAAACGCACAATTAACTGAGTTTAGAACTGGAGAATATCATGAAGAACGGGTGGGTACAAATAAACTTTGAGCCTTATCATTTGTTTCTTAAAATCGTGTGTCTTACCCCAAAATTTTCCCTCTCATTTTATTCAACACATGCCCATTGAGGTCCCAAACTTTCCCTAGGATGACAAAGAATTGACCAGACAAATTCTCCTCCTAAGGAAATGAAACCCCAAATAGGGTTTCAACTTTCATCAAGATGGTTGAGCTTCAAGGATCCAAAATGTTCTCCATTATCCTAATATGTCCTCAAGATCATCCATGGCAAATTTTATGCCTTGAACAACAAGTTTGCTCAATCAATTGCTCAAGTATTGGAAAATCAACTGTGCTAGGTCAAAAGTCAATTGTGGCCCATGCACAGTCAAATTTCAAGATTTTTGGACAACATTAACATTTTTAAGTGATATCCATCCTTTGATAAAGGGTTGATCATGATTCCTCAAGAAATGATCCTAACCCATCAAAAGTCAAAAGTGGCAAATTAGGGTTTCTATAGGAAAAGTTAACTAAACTTTGACCAAGCATAACTTTCTCATACTTTATCAGAAATTTTCCAACCAAATCTCATTTTGAATAGAATCCAATTCCCTACAACTTCTCTTCAGCCCTCAAGTTTAATAAATGCACCATTTGAAAGATACAAGTTCATACATTACAGGTCATTTTTAGAAAGCCAATAAAAGCCACTTTTTTCCAAGACCTTTAACATCAAGATAACATCTTCAAATGCAAAATTGATCAAAATAGGGATTGAAGTAGGCATCTTGGGATTTCAAAAAAGTCCAAGATCATTGTCATGAGATAAAAATTGAGCAAGTTATGGCTTTCCCAAGTTGGGGAAATTTGGGAAATTTCAAGAAATATGCATTGAGAAAATTTGAGCTTTTAAGGCAATGACTCATTTTTTTGGACTTCAAACATCTTCCTAAGAGTATAGAGGACTCTTAAAACCATTTTTGTATAGTCTTAATTTTATTTGCATTTTATATTAATTTTATTTAATTAAAAATCAAATAAATCAAAATCATTGCAAATTATATGGATCAATATGGTTAAGGCTTGTTTTAATGCATGGAGGGGTCCCAATTTTCAGGTACAGCAAGGCCAACATGTTTAGATTCATTCAAAATTCAAAAATGGACAAAATACCATGCTTTTGGCCAAGGTTACAACTTTGCATTCATGGTTTTGAAACCACATTATCATGGTGGTTATTGCCTTTGTTTCTTTGTCTCCTCACTACACTCTACATAAACAAGCCATTGGCCAGCTCCAAACAAGCACACATAGCCTGGGGAATCTCTGAAAATTTTGCAAAAAAAACACCAAATTTGTCAAATTCAAATTTCAGTCTCCAGCCTGTTTTAATCCCCAACAAGGATCCTAATCCATTCCTGGATATCCCTTGAAGCTTTTCCAACCGTTACCGGTCCTTGAAACACAACAAAACGCTTCCTACAAGTCACAATTTGCCATGTTTTTTAACTTTGTGTTGTTATATTCTTGCATTATTAATCAATTATAATTGCATATTTGTGTTTGTATGGATGCATAGAAGGTTTCTAAATTGTCCAATTGAAGCTTAGGTACAAGAATGGCATTCCACCATTATTAGGGTTCGAACCTCTAAATTGGGATTTTTCATAATGGCCAAAATTAGCCCAAACTAAGGACACCATTTTTCTCAGGAGGATGAGACCAATCAATTCATGGCCTCAAAATTCATTTTCATTGCGTATTATGAGTTTTGCAGGTTGCAGGTGCTATAGTGACAGACCAAAACTGTCACTATAGGTATTATAATCTAAGACGACAGAGGGAGGAAGAAGACAATGCGTGGCAGCCCCTCATTGGGTATTTTGAATCTGCGCGCCTTTTCCTTTTTGTTTTAAATAATTTCTGGAAATTTCAAATATATTATTATTGTTTGACATGTATAAATGAATGACATGTTAGTTCAGTTGGCAGGGAAGCGTGTATGTGAGGGGGACCTGGGTTTGAGTCCCAGGTCCAACATTTTATTTTTCTAACATTGTCAACTACAGATTCAGTAGATGTTAGATACGCTAGTCCAGCATGCGCCTCCAGATCATCACCACTGGATCTTGATTGATCTAGATCTAAAGGTCTCACATGCAGGTGCACCATGAGCCATCAAAGACGCTCCTCACTGAATCCCAGTATAGTTTCTGGGCTCCCCTGGATTGGGCCTAGCGCTGTTGATTTTGGCACACCCCCATTTTTGTTTCTGACCAAGCCCATGTTTTTTTTTGTTTTTTTTCTCACTTTTTTATTTTGTTTACTATTTTCCAAATATTTTTTTTAACAAATCATAAATAATAATAAAAAAATAATAAATAGGTTTAGTTTCTTTCTAAAATTATTAATTAATTAATTAATTATTTTAATACAATTTTATCAATTTAAAATCAAATTAGACTTAGGTTCTTTATTAATTTAAATTTTTTTCTTAATAAAAAATACAAAAAAAATATATTAAGATTAGTTTTTCTTTTATAACCTAGATTAATTCTTACATTTAGTATTTATTTTTCTTAATTAACTTTAGAATTAATTTTTCTTTAACAAAACCAAAAAAAAAAAAAAAGTTTTCTTTACTAAGAATTTTCTACTAGACTTTTAGACGTTTTTTGTTATCGCGCGCGCATTTTATATTATTATGTATCTTCCTATGGATTGTAATAGCCCTAATTAGGATTTTAATTTTCCGCACTTTACATTTTAAGTCAAATATAATTGTAACTGTCCCGAAGCGTTGTAATAGTTGTAGGAACTTTATTTCTCGCTTTATATTTCTTATATGCCTGTATATAAATTGTTAATTATAATTGCATATTTGTGTTTGTATGGATGCATAGAAGGTTTCTAAATTGTCCAATTGAAGCTTAGGTACAAGAATGGCATTCCACCATTGTTAGGGTTCGAACCTCTAAATTGGGATTTTTCACAATGGCGAAAATTAGCCCAAACTAAGGACACCATCTTTCTCAGGAGGATGAGACCAATCAATCCGTGGCCTCAAAATTCATTTTCGTTGCGTATTATGAGTTTTGCAGGTTGCAGGTGCTATAGTGACAGACCAAAACTGTCACTATAGGTATTATAATCTAAGACGACGGAGGGAGGAAGAAGACAATGCGTGGCAGCCCCTCATTGGGAATTTTGAATCTGCACGCCTTTTCCTTTTTGTTTTAAATAATTTTTGGAAATTTCAAATATATTATTATTGTTTGACATGTATAAATGAATGACATGTTAGTTCAATTGGCAGGGAAGCATGTATGTGAAGGGGGACCTGGGTTTGAGTCCCAGGTCCAACATTTTATTTTTCTAACATTGTCAACTACAGATTCAGTAGATGTTAGATACGCTAGTCCAGCATGCGCCTCCAGATCATCACCACTGGATCTTGATTGATCTAGATCTAAAGGTTTCACATGCAGGTGCACCATGAGCCATCAAAGACGCTCCTCACTGAATCCCAGTATAGTTTCTGGGCTCCCCTGGATTGGGCCTAGCGCTGTTGATTTTGGCACACCCCATTTTTGTTTCAGACCAAGCCCATGTTTTTTTGTTTTTTTTCTCACTTTTTTATTTTGTTTACTATTTTCCAAATCTTTTTTTTAACAAATCATAAATAATAATAAAAAAATAATAAATAGGTTTAGTTTCTTTCTAAAATTATTAATTAATTAATTAATTATTTTAATACAATTTTATCAATTTAAAATCAAATTAGACTTAGGTTCTTTATTAATTTAAATTTTTTTCTTAATAAAAAATACAAAAAAATTATATTAAGATTAGTTTTTCTTTTATAACCTAGATTAATTGTTACATTTAGTATTTATTTTTCTTAATTAACTTTACAATTAATTTTTCTTTAACAAAACCAAAAAAAAAAAAAAAAAAATTTCTTTACTAATAATTTTCTACTAGACTTTTAGACGTTTTTTGTTATCGCGCGCGCATTTTATATTATTATGTATCTTCCTATGGATTGTAATAGCCCTAATTAGGATTTTAATTTTCCGCACTTTACATTTTAAGTCAAATATAACTGTAACTGTCCCGAAGCGTTGTAATAGCTGTAGGAACTTTATTTCTCGCTTTATATTTCTTATATGCCTGTATATAAATTGTTAGTAACTTTATTTCCAACCGTTACCGGACCTTGAAACACAACAAAACGCTTCCTACAAGTCACAATTTGCCATTTTTTAACTTTGTGTTGTTATATTCTTGCGTTATTAATCAATTATAATTGCATATTTGTGTTTGTATGGATGCATAGAAGGTTTCTAAATTGTCCAATTGAAGCTTAGGTACAAGAATGGCATTCCACCATTGTTAGGGTTCGAACCTCTAAATTGGGATTTTTCACAATGGCCAAAATTAGCCCAAACTAAGGACACCATCTTTCTCAGGAGGATGAGACCAATCAATGCGTGGCCTCAAAATTCATTTTCGTTGCGTATTATGAGTTTTGCAGGTTGCAGGTGCTATAGTGACAGACCAAAACTGTCACTATAGGTATTATAATCTAAGACGACGGAGGGAGGAAGAAGACAATGCGTGGCAACCCCTCATTGGGTATTTTGAATCTGCGCGCCTTTTCCTTTTTGTTTTAAATAATTTCTGGAAATTTCAAATATATTATTATTGTTTGACATGTATAAATGAATGACATGTTAGTTCAGTTGGCAGGGAAGCGTGTATGTGAAGGGGGACCTGGGTTTGAGTCCCAGGTGCAACATTTTATTTTTCTAACATTGTCAACTACAGATTCAGTAGATGTTAGATACGCTAGTCCAGCATGCGCCTCCAGATCATCACCACTGGATCTTGATTGATCTAGATCTAAAGGTCTCACATGCAGGTGCACCATGAGCCATCAAAGACGCTCCTCACTGAATCCCAATATAGTTTCTGGGCTCCCCCTGGATTGGGCCTAGCGCTGTTGATTTTGGCACACCCCCATTTTTGTTTCTGACCAAGCCCATGTTTTTTTTTGTTTTTTTTCTGACTTTTTTATTTTGTTTACTATTTTCCAAATCTTTTTTTAACAAAAACATAAATAAAAAAAAATAATAAATAGGTTTAGTTTCTTTCTAAAATTATTAATTAATTAATTAATTATTGTAATACAATTTTATCAATTTAAAATCAAATTAGACTTAGGTTCTTTATTAATTTAAATTGTTTTCTTAATAAAAAATACAAAAAAAAATATATTAAGATTAGTTTTTCTTTTATAACCTAGATTAATTCTTACATTTAGTATTTATTTTTCTTAATTAACTTTAGAATTAATTTTTCTTTAACAAAACCAAAAAAACAAAAAAAAAAAGTTTTCTTTACTAAAAATTTTCTACTAGATTTTTAGACGTTTTTTGTTATCACGCACACATTTTATATTATTATGTATCTTCCTATGGATCGTAATAGCCCTAATTAGGATTTTAATTTTCCGCACTTTACATTTTAAGTCAAATATAATTGTAACTGTCCCGAAGCGTTGTAATAGCTGTAGGAACTTTATTTCTCGCTTTATATTTCTTATATGCCTGTATATAAATTGTTAGTAACTTTATTTCCAACCGTTACCGGGCCTTGAAACACAACAAAACGCTTCCTACAAGTCACAATTTGCCATTTTTTTTAACTTTGTGTTGTTATATTCTTGCGTTATTAATCAATTATAATTGCATATTTGTGTTTGTATTGATGCATATAAGGTTTCTAAATTGTCCAATTGAAGCTTAGGTACAAGAATGGCATTCCACCATTGTTAGGGTTCGAACCTCTAAATTGGGATTTGGGATTTTTCACAATGGCCAAAATTAGCCCAAACTAAGGACACCATCTTTCTCAGGAGGATGAGACCAATCAATCCGTGGCCTCAAAATTCATTTTTGTTGCGTATTATGAGTTTTGCAGGTTGCAGGTGCTATAGTGACAGACCAAAACTGTCACTATAGGTATTATAATCTAAGACGACGGAGGGAGGAAGAAGACAACGCGTGGCAGCCCCTCATTGGGTATTTTGAATCTGCGCGCCTTTTCCTTTTTGTTTTAAATAATTTCTGGAAATTTCAAATATATTATTATTGTTTGACATGTATAAATGAATGATATGTTAGTTCAGTTGGCAGGGAAGCGTGTATGTGAAGGGGGACCTGGGTTTGAGTCCCAGGTCCAACATTTTATTTTTCTAACATTGTCAACTACAGATTCAGTAGATGTTAGATACGCTAGTCCAGCATGCACCTCCAGATCATCACCACTGGATCTTGATTGATCTAGATCCAAAGGTTTCACATGCAGGTGCACCATGAGCCATCAAAGACGCTCCTCACTGAATCCCAGTATAGTTTCTGGGCTCCCCTGGATTGGGCCTAGCGCTGTTGATTTTGGCACACCCCATTTTTGTTTCAGACCAAGCCCATGTTTTTTTGTTTTTTTTCTCACTTTTTTATTTTGTTTACTATTTTTCAAATCTTTTTTTTAACAAATCATAAATAATAATAAAAAAAATAATAAATAGGTTTAGTTTCTTTCTAAAATTATTAATTAATTAATTAATTATTTTAATACAATTTTATCAATTTAAAATCAAATTAGACTTAGGTTCTTTATTAATTTAAATTTTTTTCTTAATAAAAAATACAAAAAAATTATATTAAGATTAGTTTTTCTTTTATAACCTAGATTAATCGTTACATTTAGTATTTATTTTTCTTAATTAACTTTACAATTAATTTTTCTTTAACAAAACCAAAAAAACAAAAAAAAAAATTTTCTTTACTAAGAATTTTCTACTAGACTTTTAGACGTTTTTTGTTATCGCGCGCGCATTTTATATTATTATGTATCTTCCTATGGATTGTAATAGCCCTAATTAGGATTTTAATTTTCCGCACTTTACATTTTAAGTCAAATATAACTGTAACTGTCCCGAAGCGATGTAATAGCTGTAGGAACTTTATTTCTCGCTTTATATTTCTTATATGCCTGTATATAAATTGTTAGTAACTTTATTTCCAACCGTTACCGGACCTTGAAACACAACAAAACGCTTCCTACAAGTCACAATTTGCCATTTTTTAACTTTGTGTTGTTATATTCTTGCGTTATTAATCAATTATAATTGCATATTTGTGTTTGTATGGATGCATAGAAGGTTTCTAAATTGTCCAATTGAAGCTTAGGTACAAGAATGGCATTCCACCATTGTTAGGGTTCGAACCTCTAAATTGGGATTTTTCACAATGGCCAAAATTAGCCCAAACTAAGGACACCATCTTTCTCAGGAGGATGAGACCAATCAATCTGTGGCCTCAAAATTCATTTTCGTTGCGTATTATGAGTTTTGCAGGTTGCAGGTGCTATAGTGACAGACCAAAACTGTCACTATAGGTATTATAATCTAAGACGACGGAGGGAGGAAGAAGACAATGCGTGGCAGCCCCTCATTGGGTATTTTGAATCTGCGCGCCTTTTCCTTTTTGTTTTAAATAATTTCTGGAAATTTCAAATATATTATTATTGTTTGACATGTATAAATGAATGACATGTTAGTTCAGTTGGCAGGGAAGCGTGTATGTGAGGGGGACCTGGGTTTGAGTCCCAGGTCCAACATTTTATTTTTCTAACATTGTCAACTACAGATTCAGTAGATGTTAGATACGCTAGTCCAGCATGCGCCTCCAGATCATCACCACTGGATCTTGATTGATCTAGATCTAAAGGTCTCACATGCAGGTGCACCATGAGCCATCAAAGACGCTCCTCACTGAATCCCAGTATAGTTTCTGGGCTCCCCTGGATTGGGCCTAGCGCTGTTGATTTTGGCACACCCCCATTTTTGTTTCTGACCAAGCCCATGTTTTTTTTTGTTTTTTTTCTCACTTTTTTATTTTGTTTACTATTTTCCAAATATTTTTTTTAACAAATCATAAATAATAATAAAAAAATAATAAATAGGTTTAGTTTCTTTCTAAAATTATTAATTAATTAATTAATTATTTTAATACAATTTTATCAATTTAAAATCAAATTAGACTTAGGTTCTTTATTAATTTAAATTTTTTTCTTAATAAAAAATACAAAAAAAATATATTAAGATTAGTTTTTCTTTTATAACCTAGATTAATTCTTACATTTAGTATTTATTTTTCTTAATTAACTTTAGAATTAATTTTTCTTTAACAAAACCAAAAAAAAAAAAAAAGTTTTCTTTACTAAGAATTTTCTACTAGACTTTTAGACGTTTTTTGTTATCGCGCGCGCATTTTATATTATTATGTATCTTCCTATGGATTGTAATAGCCCTAATTAGGATTTTAATTTTCCGCACTTTACATTTTAAGTCAAATATAATTGTAACTGTCCCGAAGCGTTGTAATAGTTGTAGGAACTTTATTTCTCGCTTTATATTTCTTATATGCCTGTATATAAATTGTTAATTATAATTGCATATTTGTGTTTGTATGGATGCATAGAAGGTTTCTAAATTGTCCAATTGAAGCTTAGGTACAAGAATGGCATTCCACCATTGTTAGGGTTCGAACCTCTAAATTGGGATTTTTCACAATGGCGAAAATTAGCCCAAACTAAGGACACCATCTTTCTCAGGAGGATGAGACCAATCAATCCGTGGCCTCAAAATTCATTTTCGTTGCGTATTATGAGTTTTGCAGGTTGCAGGTGCTATAGTGACAGACCAAAACTGTCACTATAGGTATTATAATCTAAGACGACGGAGGGAGGAAGAAGACAATGCGTGGCAGCCCCTCATTGGGAATTTTGAATCTGCACGCCTTTTCCTTTTTGTTTTAAATAATTTTTGGAAATTTCAAATATATTATTATTGTTTGACATGTATAAATGAATGACATGTTAGTTCAATTGGCAGGGAAGCATGTATGTGAAGGGGGACCTGGGTTTGAGTCCCAGGTCCAACATTTTATTTTTCTAACATTGTCAACTACAGATTCAGTAGATGTTAGATACGCTAGTCCAGCATGCGCCTCCAGATCATCACCACTGGATCTTGATTGATCTAGATCTAAAGGTTTCACATGCAGGTGCACCATGAGCCATCAAAGACGCTCCTCACTGAATCCCAGTATAGTTTCTGGGCTCCCCTGGATTGGGCCTAGCGCTGTTGATTTTGGCACACCCCATTTTTGTTTCAGACCAAGCCCATGTTTTTTTGTTTTTTTTCTCACTTTTTTATTTTGTTTACTATTTTCCAAATCTTTTTTTTAACAAATCATAAATAATAATAAAAAAATAATAAATAGGTTTAGTTTCTTTCTAAAATTATTAATTAATTAATTAATTATTTTAATACAATTTTATCAATTTAAAATCAAATTAGACTTAGGTTCTTTATTAATTTAAATTTTTTTCTTAATAAAAAATACAAAAAAATTATATTAAGATTAGTTTTTCTTTTATAACCTAGATTAATTGTTACATTTAGTATTTATTTTTCTTAATTAACTTTACAATTAATTTTTCTTTAACAAAACCAAAAAAAAAAAAAAAAAAATTTCTTTACTAATAATTTTCTACTAGACTTTTAGACGTTTTTTGTTATCGCGCGCGCATTTTATATTATTATGTATCTTCCTATGGATTGTAATAGCCCTAATTAGGATTTTAATTTTCCGCACTTTACATTTTAAGTCAAATATAACTGTAACTGTCCCGAAGCGTTGTAATAGCTGTAGGAACTTTATTTCTCGCTTTATATTTCTTATATGCCTGTATATAAATTGTTAGTAACTTTATTTCCAACCGTTACCGGACCTTGAAACACAACAAAACGCTTCCTACAAGTCACAATTTGCCATTTTTTAACTTTGTGTTGTTATATTCTTGCGTTATTAATCAATTATAATTGCATATTTGTGTTTGTATGGATGCATAGAAGGTTTCTAAATTGTCCAATTGAAGCTTAGGTACAAGAATGGCATTCCACCATTGTTAGGGTTCGAACCTCTAAATTGGGATTTTTCACAATGGCCAAAATTAGCCCAAACTAAGGACACCATCTTTCTCAGGAGGATGAGACCAATCAATGCGTGGCCTCAAAATTCATTTTCGTTGCGTATTATGAGTTTTGCAGGTTGCAGGTGCTATAGTGACAGACCAAAACTGTCACTATAGGTATTATAATCTAAGACGACGGAGGGAGGAAGAAGACAATGCGTGGCAACCCCTCATTGGGTATTTTGAATCTGCGCGCCTTTTCCTTTTTGTTTTAAATAATTTCTGGAAATTTCAAATATATTATTATTGTTTGACATGTATAAATGAATGACATGTTAGTTCAGTTGGCAGGGAAGCGTGTATGTGAAGGGGGACCTGGGTTTGAGTCCCAGGTGCAACATTTTATTTTTCTAACATTGTCAACTACAGATTCAGTAGATGTTAGATACGCTAGTCCAGCATGCGCCTCCAGATCATCACCACTGGATCTTGATTGATCTAGATCTAAAGGTCTCACATGCAGGTGCACCATGAGCCATCAAAGACGCTCCTCACTGAATCCCAATATAGTTTCTGGGCTCCCCCTGGATTGGGCCTAGCGCTGTTGATTTTGGCACACCCCCATTTTTGTTTCTGACCAAGCCCATGTTTTTTTTTGTTTTTTTTCTGACTTTTTTATTTTGTTTACTATTTTCCAAATCTTTTTTTAACAAAAACATAAATAAAAAAAAATAATAAATAGGTTTAGTTTCTTTCTAAAATTATTAATTAATTAATTAATTATTGTAATACAATTTTATCAATTTAAAATCAAATTAGACTTAGGTTCTTTATTAATTTAAATTGTTTTCTTAATAAAAAATACAAAAAAAAATATATTAAGATTAGTTTTTCTTTTATAACCTAGATTAATTCTTACATTTAGTATTTATTTTTCTTAATTAACTTTAGAATTAATTTTTCTTTAACAAAACCAAAAAAACAAAAAAAAAAAGTTTTCTTTACTAAAAATTTTCTACTAGATTTTTAGACGTTTTTTGTTATCACGCACACATTTTATATTATTATGTATCTTCCTATGGATCGTAATAGCCCTAATTAGGATTTTAATTTTCCGCACTTTACATTTTAAGTCAAATATAATTGTAACTGTCCCGAAGCGTTGTAATAGCTGTAGGAACTTTATTTCTCGCTTTATATTTCTTATATGCCTGTATATAAATTGTTAGTAACTTTATTTCCAACCGTTACCGGGCCTTGAAACACAACAAAACGCTTCCTACAAGTCACAATTTGCCATTTTTTTTAACTTTGTGTTGTTATATTCTTGCGTTATTAATCAATTATAATTGCATATTTGTGTTTGTATTGATGCATATAAGGTTTCTAAATTGTCCAATTGAAGCTTAGGTACAAGAATGGCATTCCACCATTGTTAGGGTTCGAACCTCTAAATTGGGATTTGGGATTTTTCACAATGGCCAAAATTAGCCCAAACTAAGGACACCATCTTTCTCAGGAGGATGAGACCAATCAATCCGTGGCCTCAAAATTCATTTTTGTTGCGTATTATGAGTTTTGCAGGTTGCAGGTGCTATAGTGACAGACCAAAACTGTCACTATAGGTATTATAATCTAAGACGACGGAGGGAGGAAGAAGACAACGCGTGGCAGCCCCTCATTGGGTATTTTGAATCTGCGCGCCTTTTCCTTTTTGTTTTAAATAATTTCTGGAAATTTCAAATATATTATTATTGTTTGACATGTATAAATGAATGATATGTTAGTTCAGTTGGCAGGGAAGCGTGTATGTGAAGGGGGACCTGGGTTTGAGTCCCAGGTCCAACATTTTATTTTTCTAACATTGTCAACTACAGATTCAGTAGATGTTAGATACGCTAGTCCAGCATGCACCTCCAGATCATCACCACTGGATCTTGATTGATCTAGATCCAAAGGTTTCACATGCAGGTGCACCATGAGCCATCAAAGACGCTCCTCACTGAATCCCAGTATAGTTTCTGGGCTCCCCTGGATTGGGCCTAGCGCTGTTGATTTTGGCACACCCCATTTTTGTTTCAGACCAAGCCCATGTTTTTTTGTTTTTTTTCTCACTTTTTTATTTTGTTTACTATTTTTCAAATCTTTTTTTTAACAAATCATAAATAATAATAAAAAAAATAATAAATAGGTTTAGTTTCTTTCTAAAATTATTAATTAATTAATTAATTATTTTAATACAATTTTATCAATTTAAAATCAAATTAGACTTAGGTTCTTTATTAATTTAAATTTTTTTCTTAATAAAAAATACAAAAAAATTATATTAAGATTAGTTTTTCTTTTATAACCTAGATTAATCGTTACATTTAGTATTTATTTTTCTTAATTAACTTTACAATTAATTTTTCTTTAACAAAACCAAAAAAACAAAAAAAAAAATTTTCTTTACTAAGAATTTTCTACTAGACTTTTAGACGTTTTTTGTTATCGCGCGCGCATTTTATATTATTATGTATCTTCCTATGGATTGTAATAGCCCTAATTAGGATTTTAATTTTCCGCACTTTACATTTTAAGTCAAATATAACTGTAACTGTCCCGAAGCGATGTAATAGCTGTAGGAACTTTATTTCTCGCTTTATATTTCTTATATGCCTGTATATAAATTGTTAGTAACTTTATTTCCAACCGTTACCGGACCTTGAAACACAACAAAACGCTTCCTACAAGTCACAATTTGCCATTTTTTAACTTTGTGTTGTTATATTCTTGCGTTATTAATCAATTATAATTGCATATTTGTGTTTGTATGGATGCATAGAAGGTTTCTAAATTGTCCAATTGAAGCTTAGGTACAAGAATGGCATTCCACCATTGTTAGGGTTCGAACCTCTAAATTGGGATTTTTCACAATGGCCAAAATTAGCCCAAACTAAGGACACCATCTTTCTCAGGAGGATGAGACCAATCAATCTGTGGCCTCAAAATTCATTTTCGTTGCGTATTATGAGTTTTGCAGGTTGCAGGTGCTATAGTGACAGACCAAAACTGTCACTATAGGTATTATAATCTAAGACGACGGAGGGAGGAAGAAGACAATGCGTGGCAGCCCCTCATTGGGTATTTTGAATCTGCGCGCCTTTTTCTTTTTGTTTTAAATAATTTATGGAAATTTCAAATATATTATTATTGTTTGACATGTATAAATGAATGACATGTTAGTTCAGTTGGCAGGGAAGCGTGTATGTGAAGGGGGACCTGGGTTTGAGTCCCAGGTGCAACATTTTATTTTTCTAACATTGTCAACTACAGATTCAGTAGATGTTAGATACGCTAGTCCAGCATGCGCCTCCAGATCATCACCACTGGATCTTGATTGATCTAGATCTAAAGGTCTCACATGCAGGTGCACCATGAGCCATCAAAGACGCTCCTCACTGAATCCCAATATAGTTTCTGGGCTCCCCCTGGATTGGGCCTAGCGCTGTTGATTTTGGCACACCCCCATTTTTGTTTCTGACCAAGCCCATGTTTTTTTTTGTTTTTTTTCTGACTTTTTTATTTTGTTTACTATTTTCCAAATCTTTTTTTAACAAATCATAAATAATAATAAAAAAATAATAAATAGGTTTAGTTTCTTTCTAAAATTATTAATTAATTAATTAATTATTTTAATACAATTTTATCAATTTAAAATCAAATTAGACTTAGGTTCTTTATTAATTTAAATTGTTTTCTTAATAAAAAATACAAAAAAATATATATTAAGATTAGTTTTTCTTTTATAACCTAGATTAATTCTTACATTTAGTATTTATTTTTCTTAATTAACTTTAGAATTAATTTTTCTTTAACAAAACCAAAAAAACAAAAAAAAAAGTTTTCTTTACTAAAAATTTTCTACTAGATTTTTAGACGTTTTTTGTTATCGCGCGCACATTTTATATTATTATGTATCTTCCTATGGATCGTAATAGCCCTAATTAGGATTTTAATTTTCCGCACTTTACATTTTAAGTCAAATATAATTGTAACTGTCCCGAAGCGTTGTAATAGCTGTAGGAACTTTATTTCTCGCTTTATATTTCTTATATGCCTGTATATAAATTGTTAGTAACTTTAATTCCAACCGTTACCGGACCTTGAAACACAACGAAACGCTTCCTACAAGTCACAATTTGCCATTTTTTTAACTTTGTGTTGTTATATTCTTGCGTTATTAATCAATTATAATTGCATATTTGTGTTTGTATGGATGCATAGAAGGTTTCTAAATTGTCCAATTGAAGCTTAGGTACAAGAATGGTATTCCACCATTGTTAGGGTTCGAACCTCTAAATTGGGATTTTTCACAATGGCCAAAATTAGCCCAATCTAAGGACACCATCTTTCTCAGGAGGATGAGACCAATCAATCCGTGGCCTCAAAATTCATTTTCGTTGCGTATTATGAGTTTTGCAGGTTTCAGGGGCTATAGTGACAGACCAAAACTGTCACTATAGGTATTATAATCTAAGACGACGGAGGGAGGAAGAAGACAATGCGTGGCAACCCCTCATTGGGTATTTTGAATCTGCGCGCCTTTTCCTTTTTGTTTTAAATAATTTCTGGAAATTTCAAATATATTATTATTGTTTGACATGTATAAATGAATGACATGTTAGTTCAGTTGGCAGGGAAACGTGTATGTGAAGGGGGCTGGGTTTGAGTCCCAGGTCTAACATTTTATTTTTCTAACATTGTCAACTACAGATTCAGTAGATGTTAGATACGCTAGTCCAGCATGCGCCTCCAGATCATCACCACTGGATCTTGATTGATCTAGATCTAAAGGTTTCACATGCAGGTGCACCATGAGCCATCAAAGACGCTCCTCACTGAATCCCAGTATAGTTTCTGGGCTCCCCTGGATTGGGCCTAGCGCTGTTGATTTTGGCACACCCCATTTTTGTTTCAGACCAAGCCCATGTTTTTTTGTTTTTTTTCTCACTTTTTTATTTTGTTTACTATTTTCCAAATCTTTTTTTTAACAAATCATAAATAATAATAAAAAAATAATAAATAGGTTTAGTTTCTTTCTAAAATTATTAATTAATTAATTAATTATTTTAATACAATTTTATCAATTTAAAATCAAATTAGACTTAGGTTCTTTATTAATTTAAATTTTTTTCTTAATAAAAAATACAAAAAAATTATATTAAGATTAGTTTTTCTTTTATAACCTAGATTAATTGTTACATTTAGTATTTATTTTTCTTAATTAACTTTACAATTAATTTTTCTTTAACAAAACCAAAAAAAAAAAAAAAAAAATTTCTTTACTAATAATTTTCTACTAGACTTTTAGACGTTTTTTGTTATCGCGCGCGCATTTTATATTATTATGTATCTTCCTATGGATTGTAATAGCCCTAATTAGGATTTTAATTTTCCGCACTTTACATTTTAAGTCAAATATAACTGTAACTGTCCCGAAGCGTTGTAATAGCTGTAGGAACTTTATTTCTCGCTTTATATTTCTTATATGCCTGTATATAAATTGTTAGTAACTTTATTTCCAACCGTTACCGGACCTTGAAACACAACAAAACGCTTCCTACAAGTCACAATTTGCCATTTTTTAACTTTGTGTTGTTATATTCTTGCGTTATTAATCAATTATAATTGCATATTTGTGTTTGTATGGATGCATAGAAGGTTTCTAAATTGTCCAATTGAAGCTTAGGTACAAGAATGGCATTCCACCATTGTTAGGGTTCGAACCTCTAAATTGGGATTTTTCACAATGGCCAAAATTAGCCCAAACTAAGGACACCATCTTTCTCAGGAGGATGAGACCAATCAATGCGTGGCCTCAAAATTCATTTTCGTTGCGTATTATGAGTTTTGCAGGTTGCAGGTGCTATAGTGACAGACCAAAACTGTCACTATAGGTATTATAATCTAAGACGACGGAGGGAGGAAGAAGACAATGCGTGGCAACCCCTCATTGGGTATTTTGAATCTGCGCGCCTTTTCCTTTTTGTTTTAAATAATTTCTGGAAATTTCAAATATATTATTATTGTTTGACATGTATAAATGAATGACATGTTAGTTCAGTTGGCAGGGAAGCGTGTATGTGAAGGGGGACCTGGGTTTGAGTCCCAGGTGCAACATTTTATTTTTCTAACATTGTCAACTACAGATTCAGTAGATGTTAGATACGCTAGTCCAGCATGCGCCTCCAGATCATCACCACTGGATCTTGATTGATCTAGATCTAAAGGTCTCACATGCAGGTGCACCATGAGCCATCAAAGACGCTCCTCACTGAATCCCAATATAGTTTCTGGGCTCCCCCTGGATTGGGCCTAGCGCTGTTGATTTTGGCACACCCCCATTTTTGTTTCTGACCAAGCCCATGTTTTTTTTTGTTTTTTTTCTGACTTTTTTATTTTGTTTACTATTTTCCAAATCTTTTTTTAACAAAAACATAAATAAAAAAAAATAATAAATAGGTTTAGTTTCTTTCTAAAATTATTAATTAATTAATTAATTATTGTAATACAATTTTATCAATTTAAAATCAAATTAGACTTAGGTTCTTTATTAATTTAAATTGTTTTCTTAATAAAAAATACAAAAAAAAATATATTAAGATTAGTTTTTCTTTTATAACCTAGATTAATTCTTACATTTAGTATTTATTTTTCTTAATTAACTTTAGAATTAATTTTTCTTTAACAAAACCAAAAAAACAAAAAAAAAAAGTTTTCTTTACTAAAAATTTTCTACTAGATTTTTAGACGTTTTTTGTTATCACGCACACATTTTATATTATTATGTATCTTCCTATGGATCGTAATAGCCCTAATTAGGATTTTAATTTTCCGCACTTTACATTTTAAGTCAAATATAATTGTAACTGTCCCGAAGCGTTGTAATAGCTGTAGGAACTTTATTTCTCGCTTTATATTTCTTATATGCCTGTATATAAATTGTTAGTAACTTTATTTCCAACCGTTACCGGGCCTTGAAACACAACAAAACGCTTCCTACAAGTCACAATTTGCCATTTTTTTTAACTTTGTGTTGTTATATTCTTGCGTTATTAATCAATTATAATTGCATATTTGTGTTTGTATTGATGCATATAAGGTTTCTAAATTGTCCAATTGAAGCTTAGGTACAAGAATGGCATTCCACCATTGTTAGGGTTCGAACCTCTAAATTGGGATTTGGGATTTTTCACAATGGCCAAAATTAGCCCAAACTAAGGACACCATCTTTCTCAGGAGGATGAGACCAATCAATCCGTGGCCTCAAAATTCATTTTTGTTGCGTATTATGAGTTTTGCAGGTTGCAGGTGCTATAGTGACAGACCAAAACTGTCACTATAGGTATTATAATCTAAGACGACGGAGGGAGGAAGAAGACAACGCGTGGCAGCCCCTCATTGGGTATTTTGAATCTGCGCGCCTTTTCCTTTTTGTTTTAAATAATTTCTGGAAATTTCAAATATATTATTATTGTTTGACATGTATAAATGAATGATATGTTAGTTCAGTTGGCAGGGAAGCGTGTATGTGAAGGGGGACCTGGGTTTGAGTCCCAGGTCCAACATTTTATTTTTCTAACATTGTCAACTACAGATTCAGTAGATGTTAGATACGCTAGTCCAGCATGCACCTCCAGATCATCACCACTGGATCTTGATTGATCTAGATCCAAAGGTTTCACATGCAGGTGCACCATGAGCCATCAAAGACGCTCCTCACTGAATCCCAGTATAGTTTCTGGGCTCCCCTGGATTGGGCCTAGCGCTGTTGATTTTGGCACACCCCATTTTTGTTTCAGACCAAGCCCATGTTTTTTTGTTTTTTTTCTCACTTTTTTATTTTGTTTACTATTTTTCAAATCTTTTTTTTAACAAATCATAAATAATAATAAAAAAAATAATAAATAGGTTTAGTTTCTTTCTAAAATTATTAATTAATTAATTAATTATTTTAATACAATTTTATCAATTTAAAATCAAATTAGACTTAGGTTCTTTATTAATTTAAATTTTTTTCTTAATAAAAAATACAAAAAAATTATATTAAGATTAGTTTTTCTTTTATAACCTAGATTAATCGTTACATTTAGTATTTATTTTTCTTAATTAACTTTACAATTAATTTTTCTTTAACAAAACCAAAAAAACAAAAAAAAAAATTTTCTTTACTAAGAATTTTCTACTAGACTTTTAGACGTTTTTTGTTATCGCGCGCGCATTTTATATTATTATGTATCTTCCTATGGATTGTAATAGCCCTAATTAGGATTTTAATTTTCCGCACTTTACATTTTAAGTCAAATATAACTGTAACTGTCCCGAAGCGATGTAATAGCTGTAGGAACTTTATTTCTCGCTTTATATTTCTTATATGCCTGTATATAAATTGTTAGTAACTTTATTTCCAACCGTTACCGGACCTTGAAACACAACAAAACGCTTCCTACAAGTCACAATTTGCCATTTTTTAACTTTGTGTTGTTATATTCTTGCGTTATTAATCAATTATAATTGCATATTTGTGTTTGTATGGATGCATAGAAGGTTTCTAAATTGTCCAATTGAAGCTTAGGTACAAGAATGGCATTCCACCATTGTTAGGGTTCGAACCTCTAAATTGGGATTTTTCACAATGGCCAAAATTAGCCCAAACTAAGGACACCATCTTTCTCAGGAGGATGAGACCAATCAATCTGTGGCCTCAAAATTCATTTTCGTTGCGTATTATGAGTTTTGCAGGTTGCAGGTGCTATAGTGACAGACCAAAACTGTCACTATAGGTATTATAATCTAAGACGACGGAGGGAGGAAGAAGACAATGCGTGGCAGCCCCTCATTGGGTATTTTGAATCTGCGCGCCTTTTTCTTTTTGTTTTAAATAATTTATGGAAATTTCAAATATATTATTATTGTTTGACATGTATAAATGAATGACATGTTAGTTCAGTTGGCAGGGAAGCGTGTATGTGAAGGGGGACCTGGGTTTGAGTCCCAGGTGCAACATTTTATTTTTCTAACATTGTCAACTACAGATTCAGTAGATGTTAGATACGCTAGTCCAGCATGCGCCTCCAGATCATCACCACTGGATCTTGATTGATCTAGATCTAAAGGTCTCACATGCAGGTGCACCATGAGCCATCAAAGACGCTCCTCACTGAATCCCAATATAGTTTCTGGGCTCCCCCTGGATTGGGCCTAGCGCTGTTGATTTTGGCACACCCCCATTTTTGTTTCTGACCAAGCCCATGTTTTTTTTTGTTTTTTTTCTGACTTTTTTATTTTGTTTACTATTTTCCAAATCTTTTTTTAACAAATCATAAATAATAATAAAAAAATAATAAATAGGTTTAGTTTCTTTCTAAAATTATTAATTAATTAATTAATTATTTTAATACAATTTTATCAATTTAAAATCAAATTAGACTTAGGTTCTTTATTAATTTAAATTGTTTTCTTAATAAAAAATACAAAAAAATATATATTAAGATTAGTTTTTCTTTTATAACCTAGATTAATTCTTACATTTAGTATTTATTTTTCTTAATTAACTTTAGAATTAATTTTTCTTTAACAAAACCAAAAAAACAAAAAAAAAAGTTTTCTTTACTAAAAATTTTCTACTAGATTTTTAGACGTTTTTTGTTATCGCGCGCACATTTTATATTATTATGTATCTTCCTATGGATCGTAATAGCCCTAATTAGGATTTTAATTTTCCGCACTTTACATTTTAAGTCAAATATAATTGTAACTGTCCCGAAGCGTTGTAATAGCTGTAGGAACTTTATTTCTCGCTTTATATTTCTTATATGCCTGTATATAAATTGTTAGTAACTTTAATTCCAACCGTTACCGGACCTTGAAACACAACGAAACGCTTCCTACAAGTCACAATTTGCCATTTTTTTAACTTTGTGTTGTTATATTCTTGCGTTATTAATCAATTATAATTGCATATTTGTGTTTGTATGGATGCATAGAAGGTTTCTAAATTGTCCAATTGAAGCTTAGGTACAAGAATGGTATTCCACCATTGTTAGGGTTCGAACCTCTAAATTGGGATTTTTCACAATGGCCAAAATTAGCCCAATCTAAGGACACCATCTTTCTCAGGAGGATGAGACCAATCAATCCGTGGCCTCAAAATTCATTTTCGTTGCGTATTATGAGTTTTGCAGGTTTCAGGGGCTATAGTGACAGACCAAAACTGTCACTATAGGTATTATAATCTAAGACGACGGAGGGAGGAAGAAGACAATGCGTGGCAACCCCTCATTGGGTATTTTGAATCTGCGCGCCTTTTCCTTTTTGTTTTAAATAATTTCTGGAAATTTCAAATATATTATTATTGTTTGACATGTATAAATGAATGACATGTTAGTTCAGTTGGCAGGGAAACGTGTATGTGAAGGGGGCTGGGTTTGAGTCCCAGGTCTAACATTTTATTTTTCTAACATTGTCAACTACAGATTCAGTAGATGTTAGATACGCTAGTCCAGCATGCGCCTCCAGATCATCACCACTGGATCTTGATTGATCTAGATCTAAAGGTCTCACATGCAGGTGCACCATGAGCCATCAAAGACGCTCCTGACTGAATCCCAGTATAGTTTCTGGGCTCCCCTGGATTGGGCGCTGGCACACCCCCATTTTTGTTTCTGACCAAGCCCATGTTTTTTTTGTTTTTTTTCTCACTTTTTTATTTTGTTTACTATTTTCCAAATATTTTTTTTAACAAATCATAAATAATAATAAAAAAATAATAAATAGGTTTCGTTTCTTTCTAAAATTATTAATTAATTAATTAATTATTTTAATACAATTTTATCAATTTAAAATCAAATTAGACTTAGGTTCTTTATTAATTTAAATTTTTTTCTTAATAAAAAATACAAAAAAAATATATTAAGATTAGTTTTTCTTTTATAACCTAGATTAATTCTTCCATTTAGTATTTATTTTTCTTAATTAACTTTAGAATTAATTTTTCTTTAACAAAACCAAAAAAACAAAAAAAAGTTTTCTTTACTAAGAATTTTCTACTAGACTTTTAGACGTTTTTTGTAATCGCGCGCGCATTTTATATTATTATGTATCTTCCTATGGATTGTAATAGCCCTAATTAGGATTTTAATTTTCCGCACTTTACATTTTAAGTCAAATATAATTGTAACTGTCCCGAAGCGTTGTAATAGCTGTAGGAACTTTATTTCTCGCTTTATATTTCTTATATGCCTGTATGTAAATTGTTAGTAACTTTATTTCCAACCGTTACCGGGCCTTGAAACACAACAAAACGCTTCCTACAAGTCACAATTTGACATTTTTTAACTTTGTGTTGTTATATTCTTGCGTTATCAATCAATTATAATTGCATATTTGTGTTTGTATGGATGCATAGAAGGTTTCTAAATTGTCCAATTGAAGCTTAGGACCAAGAATGGCATTCCACCATTGTTAGGGTTCAAACCTCTAAATTGGGATTTTTCACAATGGCCAAAATTAGCCCAAACTAAGGACACCATCTTTCTCAAGAGGATGAGACCAATCAATCCGTGGCCTCAAAATTCATTTTCGTTGCGTATTATGAGTTTTGCAGGTTGCAGGTGCTATAGTGACAGACCAAAACTGTCACTATAGGTATTATAATCTAAGACGACGGAGGGAGGAAGAAGACAATGCGTGGTAGCCCCTTATTGGGTATTTTGAATCTGTGCCCCTTTTCCTTTTTGTTTTAAATAATTTCTGGAAATTTCAAATATATTATTATTGTTTGACATGTTTAAATGAATGACATGTTAGTTCAGTTGGCAGGGAAGCGTGTATGTGAAGGGGGACCTGGGTTTGAGTCCCAGGTCCAGCATTTTAGTTTTCTAACATTGTCAACTACAGATTCAGTACATGTTAGATACGCTAGTCCAGCATGCGCCTCCAGATCATCACCACTGGATCTTGATTGATCTAGATCTAAAGGTCTCACATGCAGGTGCACCATGAGCCATCAAAGACGCTCCTCACTGAATCCCAATATAGTTTCTGGGCTTCCCCTGGATTGGGCCTAGCGCTGTTGATTTTGGCACACCCCCATTTTTGTTTCTGACCAAGCCCATGTTTTTTTTTGTTTTTTTTCTCACTTTTTTATTTTAATTACTATTTTCCAAATCTTTTTTTAACAAATCATAAATAATAATCAAAAAATAATAAATAGGTTTAGTTTCTTTCTAAAATTATTAATTAATTAATTAATTATTTTAATACAATTTTATCAATTTAAAATCAAATTAGACTTAGGTTCTTTATTAATTTAAATTGTTTTCTTAATAAAAAATACAAAAAAAAATATATTAAGATTAGTTTTTCTTTTATAACCTAGATTAATTCTTACATTTAGTATTTATTTTTCTTAATTAACTTTAGAATTAATTTTTCTTTAACAAAACCAAAAAAACAAAAAAAAAAGTTTTCTTTACTATAAATTTTCTACTAGATTTTTAGACGTTTTTTGTTATCGCGCGCACATTTTATATTATTATGTATCTTCCTATGGATTGTAATAGCCCTAATTAGGATTTTAATTTTCCGCACTTTACATTTTAAGTCAAATATAATTGTAACTGTCCCGAAGCGTTGTAATAGCTGTAGGAACTTTATTTCTCGCTTTATATTTCTTATATGCCTGTATATAAATTGTTAGTAACTTTATTTCCAACCGTTACCAGGCCTTGAAACACAACAAAACGCTTCCTACAAGTCACAATTTGCCATTTTTTTTAACTTTGTGTTGTTATATTCTTGCGTTATTAATCAATTATAATTGCATATTTGTGTTTGTATGGATGCATAGAAGGTTTCTAAATTGTCCAATTGAAGCTTAGGTACAAGAATGGCATTCCACCATTGTTAGGGTTCGAACCTCTAAATTGGGATTTTTCACAATGGCCAAAATTAGCCCAAACTAAGGACACCATCTTTCTCAGGAGGATGAGACCAATCAATCCGTGGCCTCAAAATTCATTTTCGTTGCGTATTATGAGTTTTGCAGGTTACAGGTGCTATAGTGACAGACCAAAACTGTCCCTATAGGTATTATAATCTAAGACGACGGAGGGAGGAAGAAGACAATGTGTGGCAGCCCCTCATTGGGTATTTTGAATCTGCGCGCCTTTTCCTTTTTGTTTTAAATAATTTTTGGAAATTTCAAATATATTATTATTGTTTTACATGTATAAATGAATGACATGTTAGTTCAGTTGGCAGGGAAGCGTGTATGTGAAGGGGGACCTGGGTTTGAGTCCCAGGTCCAACATTTTATTTTTCTAACATTGTCAACTACAGATTCAGTAGATGTTAGATACGCTAGTCCAGCATGCGCCTCCAGATCATCACCACTGGATCTTGATTGATCTAGATCTAAAGGTCTCACATGCAGGTGCACCATGAGCCATCAAAGACGCTCCTCACTGAATATCTTGATTGATCTAGATCTAAAGGTCTCACATGCAGGTGCACCATGAGCCATCAAAGACGCTCCTCACTGAATCCCAGTATAGTTTCTGGGCTCCCCCTGGATTGGGCCTAGCGCTGTTGATTTTGGCACACCCCCATTTTTGTTTCTGACCAAGCCCATGTTTTTTTGTTTTTTTTCTCACTTTTTTATTTTGTTTACTATTTTCCAAATCTTTTTTTTAACAAATCATAAATAATAATAATAAAATAATAAATAGGTTTAGTTTCTTTCTAAAATTATTAATTAATTAATTAATTATTTTAATACAATTTTATCAATTTAAAATCAAATTAGACTTAGGTTCTTTATTAATTTAAATTTTTTTCTTAATAAAAAATACAAAAAAATTATATTAAGATTAGTTTTTCTTTTATAACCTAGATTAATTCTTACATTTAGTATTTATTTTTCTTAATTAACTTTAGAATTAATTTTTCTTTAACAAAACCAAAAAAACAAAAAAAAAGTTTTCTTTACTAAGAATTTTCTACTAGACTTTTAGACGTTTTTTGTTATCGCGCGCGCATTTTATATTATTATGTATCTTCCTATGGATTGTAATAGCCCTAATTAGGATTTTAATTTTCCGCACTTTACATTTTAAGTCAAATATAACTGTAACTGTCCCGAAGCGTTGTAATAGCTGTAGGAACTTTATTTCTCGCTTTATATTTCTTATATGCCTGTATATAAATTGTTAGTAACTTTATTTCCAACCGTTACCGGACCTTGAAACACAACAAAACGCTTCCTACAAGTCACAATTTGCCATTTTTTTTAACTTTGTGTTGTTATATTCTTGCGTTATTAATCAATTATAATTGCATATTTGTGTTTGTATTGATGCATATAAGGTTTCTAAATTGTCCAATTGAAGCTTAGGTACAAGAATGGCATTCCACCATTGTTAGGGTTCGAACCTCTAAATTAGGATTTGGGATTTTTCACAATGGCCAAAATTAGCCCAAACTAAGGACACCATCTTTCTCAGGAGGATGAGACCAATCAATCCGTGGCCTCAAAATTCATTTTCGTTGCGTATTATGAGTTTTGCAGGTTGCAGGTGCTATAGTGACAGACCAAAACTGTCACTATAGGTATTATAATCTAAGACGACGGAGGGAGGAAGAAGACAACGCGTGGCAGCCCCTCATTGGGTATTTTGAATCTGCGCGCCTTTTTCTTTTTGTTTTAAATAATTTCTGGAAATTTAAAATATATTATTATTGTTTGACATGTATAAATGAATGACATGTTAGTTCAGTTGGCAGGGAAGCGTGTATGTGAAGGGGGACCTGGGTTTGAGTCCCAGGTGCAACATTTTATTTTTCTAACATTGTCAACTACAGATTCAGTAGATGTTAGATACGCTAGTCCAGCATGCACCTCCAGATCATCACCACTGGAACTTGATTGATCTAGATCCAAAGGTTTCACATGCAGGTGCACCATGAGCCATCAAAGACGCTCCTCACTGAATCCCAGTATAGTTTCTGGGCTCCCCTGGATTGGGCCTAGCGCTGTTGATTTTGGCACACCCCATTTTTGTTTCAGACCAAGCCCATGTTTTTTTGTTTTTTTTCTCACTTTTTTATTTTGTTTACTATTTTCCAAATCTTTTTTTTAACAAATCATAAATAATAATAAAAAAATAATAAATAGGTTTAGTTTCTTTCTAAAATTATTAATTAATTAATTAATTATTTTAATACAATTTTATCAATTTAAAATCAAATTAGACTTAGGTTCTTTATTAATTTAAATTTTTTTCTTAATAAAAAATACAAAAAAATTATATTAAGATTAGTTTTTCTTTTATAACCTAGATTAATTGTTACATTTAGTATTTATTTTTCTTAATTAACTTTACAATTAATTTTTCTTTAACAAAACCAAAAAAAAAAAAAAAAAAAATTTCTTTACTAAGAATTTTCTACTAGACTTTTAGACGTTTTTTTGTTATCGCGCGCACATTTTATATTATTATGTATCTTCCTATGGATTGTAATAGCCCTAATTAGGATTTTAATTTTCCGCACTTTACATTTTAAGTCAAATATAACTGTAACTGTCCCGAAGCGTTGTAATAGCTGTAGGAACTTTATTTCTTGCTTTATATTTCTTATATGCCTGTATATAAATTGTTAGTAACTTTATTTCCAACCGTTACCGGACCTTGAAACACAACAAAACGCTTCCTACAAGTCACAATTTGCCATTTTTTAACTTTGTGTTGTTATATTCTTGCGTTATTAATCAATTATAATTGCATATTTGTGTTTGTATGGATGCATAGAAGGTTTCTAAATTGTCCAATTGAAGCTTAGGTACAAGAATGGCATTCCACCATTGTTAGGGTTCGAACCTCTAAATTGGGATTTTTCACAATGGCCAAAATTAGCCCAAACTAAGGACACCATCTTTCTCAGGAGGATGAGACCAATCAATCCGTGACCTCAAAATTCATTTTCGTTGCGTATTATGAGTTTTGCAGGTTGCAGGTGCTATAGTGACAGACCAAAACTGTCACTATAGGTATTATAATCTAAGACGACGGAGGGAGGAAGAAGACAACGCGTGGCAGCCCCTCATTGGGTATTTTGAATCTGCGCGCCTTTTCCTTTTTGTTTTAAATAATTTCTGGAAATTTCAAATATATTATTATTGTTTGACATGTATAAATGAATGACATGTTAGTTCAGTTGGCAGGGAAGCGTGTATGTGAAGGGGGACCTGGGTTTGAGTCCCAGGTCCAACATTTTATTTTTCTAACATTGTCAACTACAGATTCATAGATGTTAGATACGCTAGTCCAGCATGCACCTCCAGATCATCACCACTGGATCTTGATTGATCTAGATCTAAAGGTTTCACATGCAGGTGCACCATGAGCCATCAAAGACGCTCCTCACTGAATCCCAGTATAGTTTCTGGGCTCCCCTGGATTGGGCCTAGCGCTGTTGATTTTGGCACACCCCCATTTTTGTTTCTGACCAAGCCCATGTTTTTTTGTTTTTTTTCTCACTTTTTTATTTTGTTTACTATTTTCCAAATCTTTTTTTTAACAAATCATAAATAATAATAAAAAAATAATAAATAGGTTTAGTTTCTTTCTAAAATTATTAATTAATTAATTAATTATTTTAATACAATTTTATCAATTTAAAATCAAATTAGACTTAGGTTCTTTATTAATTTAAACTTTTTTCTTAATAAAAAATACAAAAAAATTATATTAAGATTAGTTTTTCTTTTATAACCTAGATTAATTGTTACATTTAGTATTTATTTTTCTTAATTAACTTTACAATTAATTTTTCTTTAACAAAACCAAAAAAACAAAAAAAAAGTTTTCTTTACTAAGAATTTTCTACTAGACTTTTAGACGTTTTTTGTTATCGCGCGCGCATTTTATATTATTATGTATCTTCCTATGGATTGTAATAGCCCTAATTAGGATTTTAATTTTCCGCACTTTACATTTTAAGTCAAATATAACTGTAACTGTCCCGAAGCGTTGTAATAGCTGTAGGAACTTTATTTCTCGCTTTATATTTCTTATATGCCTGTATATAAATTGTTAGTAACTTTATTTCCAACCGTTACCGGACCTTGAAACACAACAAAATGCTTCCTACAAGTCACAATTTGCCATTTTTTAACTTTGTGTTGTTATATTCTTGCGTTATTAATCAATTATAATTGCATATTTGTGTTTGTATGGATGCATAGAAGGTTTCTAAATTGTCCAATTGAAGCTTAGGTACAAGAATGGCATTCCACCATTGTTAGGGTTCGAACCTCTAAATTGGGATTTTTCACAATGGCCAAAATTAGCCCAAACTAAGGACACCATGGAGGATGAGACCAATCAATCTGTGGCCTCAAAATTCATTTTCGTTGCGTATTATGAGTTTTGCAGGTTGCAGGTGCTATAGTGACAGACCAAAACTGTCACTATAGGTATTATAATCTAAGACGACGGAGGGAGGAAGAAGACAATGCGTGGCAGCCCCTCATTGGGTATTTTGAATCTGCGCGCCTTTTTCTTTTTGTTTTAAATAATTTCTGGAAATTTCAAATATATTATTATTGTTTGACATGTATAAATGAATGACATGTTAGTTCAGTTGGCAGGGAAGCGTGTATGTGAAGGGGGACCTGGGTTTGAGTCCCAGGTGCAACATTTTATTTTTCTAACATTGTCCACTACAGATTCAGTAGATGTTAGATACGCTAGTCCAGCATGCGCCTCCAGATCATCACCACTGGATCTTGATTGATCTAGATCTAAAGGTCTCACATGCAGGTGCACCATGAGCCATCAAAGACGCTCCTCATTGAATCCCAATATAGTTTCTGGGCTCCCCCTGGATTGGGCCTAGCGCTGTTGATTTTGGCACACCCCCATTTTTGTTTCTGACCAAGCCCATGTTTTTTTTTGTTTTTTTTCTCACTTTTTTATTTTGTTTACTATTTTCCAAATCTTTTATTAACAAATCATAAATAATAATAAAAAAATAATAAATAGGTTTAGTTTCTTTCTAAAATTATTAATTAATTAATTAATTATTTTAATACAATTTTATCAATTTAAAATCAAATTAGACTTAGGTTCTTTATTAATTTAAATTGTTTTCTTAATAAAAAATACAAAAAAAATATATATTAAGATTAGTTTTTCTTTTATAACCTAGATTAATTCTTACATTTAGTATTTATTTTTCTTAATTAACTTTAGAATTAATTTTTCTTTAACAAAACCAAAAAAACAAAAAAAAAGTTTTCTTTACTAAAAATTTCCTACTAGATTTTTAGACGTTTTTTGTTATCGCGCGCACATTTTATATTATTATTTATCTTCCTATGGATCGTAATATCCCTAATTAGGATTTTAATTTTCCGCACTTTACATTTTAAGTCAAATATAATTGTAACTGTCCCGAAGCGTTGTAATAGCTGTAGGAAATTTATTTCTCGCTTTATATTTCTTATATGCCTGTATATAAATTGTTAGTAACTTTAATTCCAACCGTTACCGGACCTTGAAACACAACAAAACGCTTCCTACAAGTCACAATTTGCCATTTTTTTAACTTTGTGTTGTTATATTCTTGCGTTATTAATCAATTATAATTGCATATTTGTGTTTGTATGGATGCATAAAAGGTTTCTAAATTGTCCAATTGAAGCTTAGGTACAAGAATGGCATTCCACCATTGTTAGGGTTCGAACCTCTAAATTGGGATTTTTCACAATGGCCAAAATTAGCCCAATCTAAGGACACCATCTTTCTCATGAGACCAATCAATCCGTGGCCTCAAAATTCATTTTTGTTGCGTATTATGAGTTTTGCAGGTTTCAGGGGCTATAGTGACAAACCAAAACTGTCACTATAGGTATTATAATCTAAGACGACGGAGGGAGGAAGAAGACAACGCATGGCAGCCCCTCATTGGGTATTTTGAATCTGCGCGCCTTTTCCTTTTTGTTTTAAATAATTTCTGGAAATTTCAAATATATTATTATTGTTTGACATGTATAAATGAATGACATGTTAGTTCAGTTGGCAGGGAAGCGTGTATGTGAAGGGGGACCTGGGTTTGAGTCCCAGGTCCAACATTTTATTTTTCTAACATTGTCAACTACAGATTCAGTAGATGTTAGATACGCTAGTCCAGCATGCGCCTCCAGATCATCACCACTGGATCTTGATTGATCTAGATCTAAAGGTCTCACATGCAGGTGCACCATGAGCCATCAAAGACGCTCCTCACTGAATCCCAGTATAGTTTCTGGGCTCCCCCTGGATTGGGCCTAGCGCTGTTGATTTTGGCACACCCCCATTTTTGTTTCTGACCAAGCCCAAGTTTTTTTTTGTTTTTTTTCTCACTTTTTTATTTTGTTTACTATTTTCCAAATATTTTTTTTAACAAATCATAAATAATAATAAAAAATAATAAATAGGTTTAGTTTCTTTCTAAAATTATTAATTAATTAATTAATTATTTTAATACAATTTTATCAATTTAAAATCAAATTAGACTTAGGTTCTTTATTAATTTAAATTTTTTTCTTAATAAAAAATACAAAAAAAATATATTAAGATTTGTTTTTCTTTTATAACCTAGATTAATTCTTCCATTTAGTATTTATTTTTCTTAATTAACTTTAGAATTAATTTTTTTTTAACAAAACCAAAAAAACAAAAAAAAAGTTTTCTTTACTAAGAATTTTCTACTAGACTTTTAGACGTTTTTTGTTATCGCGCGCGCATTTTATATTATTATGTATCTTCCTATGGATTGTAATAGCCCTAATTAGGATTTTAATTTTCCGCACTTTACATTTTAAGTCAAATATAACTGTAACTGTCCCGAAGCGTTGTAATAGCTGTAGGAACTTTATTTCTCGCTTTATATTTCTTATATGCCTGTATATAAATTGTTAGTAACTTTATTTCCAACCGTTACCGGACCTTGAAACACAACAAAATGCTTCCTACAAGTCACAATTTGCCATTTTTTAACTTTGTGTTGTTATATTCTTGCGTTATTAATCAATTATAATTGCATATTTGTGTTTGTATGGATGCATAGAAGGTTTCTAAATTGTACAATTGAAGCTTAGGTACAAGAATGGCATTCCACCATTGTTAGGGTTAGAACCTCTAAATTGGGATTTTTCACAATGGCCAAAATTAGCCCAAACTAAGGACACCATGGAGGATGAGACCAATCAATCTGTGGCCTCAAAATTCATTTTCGTTGCGTATTATGAGTTTTGCAGGTTGCAGGTGCTATAGTGACAGACCAAAACTGTCACTATAGGTATTATAATCTAAGACGACGGAGGGAGGAAGAAGACAATGCGTGGCAGCCCCTCATTGGGTATTTTGAATCTGCGCGCCTTTTTCTTTTTGTTTTAAATAATTTCTGGAAATTTCAAATATATTATTATTGTTTGACATGTATAAATGAATGACATGTTAGTTCAGTTGGCAGGGAAGCGTGTATGTGAAGGGGGACCTGGGTTTGAGTCCCAGGTGCAACATTTTATTTTTCTAACATTGTCAACTACAGATTCAGTAGATGTTAGATACGCTAGTCCAGCATGCGCCTCCAGATCATCACCACTGGATCTTGATTGATCTAGATCTAAAGGTCTCACATGCAGGTGCACCATGAGCCATCAAAGACGCTCCTCACTGAATCCCAATATAGTTTCTGGGCTCCCCCTGGATTGGGCCTAGCGCTGTTGATTTTGGCACACCCCCATTTTTGTTTCTGACCAAGCCCATGTTTTTTTTTGTTTTTTTTCTCACTTTTTTATTTTGTTTACTATTTTCCAAATCTTTTTTTAACAAATCATAAATAATAATAAAAAAATAATAAATAGGTTTAGTTTCTTTCTAAAATTATTAATTAATTAATTAATTATTTTAATACAATTTTATCAATTTAAAATCAAATTACACTTAGGTTCTTTATTAATTTAAATTGTTTTCTTAATAAAAAATACAAAAAAATATATATTAAGATTAGTTTTTCTTTTATAACCTAGATTAATTCTTACATTTAGTATTTATTTTTCTTAATTAACTTTAGAATTAATTTTTCTTTAACAAAACCAAAAAAACCAAAAAAAAGTTTTCTTTACTAAAAATTTTCTACTAGATTTTTAGACGTTTTTTGTTATCGCGCGCACATTTTATATTATTATTTATCTTCCTATGGATCGTAATATCCCTAATTAGGATTTTAATTTTCCGCACTTTACATTTTAAGTCAAATATAATTGTAACTGTCCCGAAGCGTTGTAATAGCTGTAGGGAATTTATTTCTCGCTTTATATTTCTTATATGCCTGTATATAAATTGTTAGTAACTTTAATTCCAACCGTTACCGGACCTTGAAACACAACAAAACGCTTCCTACAAGTCACAATTTGCCATTTTTTTAACTTTGTGTTGTTATATTCTTGCGTTATTAATCAATTATAATTGCATATTTGTGTTTGTATGGATGCATAAAAGGTTTCTAAATTGTCCAATTGAAGCTTAGGTACAAGAATGGCATTCCACCATTGTTAGGGTTCGAACCTCTAAATTGGGATTTTTCACAATGGCCAAAATTAGCCCAATCTAAGGACACCATCTTTCTCATGAGACCAATCAATCCGTGGCCTCAAAATTCATTTTCGTTGCGTATTATGAGTTTTGCAGGTTTCAAGGGCTATAGTGACAAACCAAAACTGTCACTATAGGTATTATAATCTAAGACGACGGAGGGAGGAAGAAGACAATGCGTGGCAACCCCTCATTGGGTATTTTGAATCTGCGCGCCTTTTCCTTTTTGTTTTAAATAATTTCTGGAAATTTCAAATATATTATTATTGTTTGACATGTATAAATAAATGACATGTTAGTTCAGTTGGCAGGGAAACGTGTATGTGAAGGGGGGCTGGGTTTGAGTCCCAGGTCTAACATTTTATTTTTCTAACATTGTCAACTACAAATTCAGTAGATGTTAGATACGCTAGTCCAGCATGCGCCTCCAGATCATCACCACTGGATCTTGATTGATCTAGATCTAAAGGTCTCACATGCAGGTGCACCATGAGCCATCAAAGACGCTCCTCACTGAATCCCAATATAGTTTCTGGGCTCCCCTGGATTGGGCCTAGCGCTGTTGATTTTGGCACACCCCCATTTTTGTTTCTGACCAAGCCCATGTTTTTTTTTGTTTTTTTTCTCACTTTTTTATTTTGTTTACTATTTTCCATATATGATTTTAACAAATCATAAATAATAATAAAAAAATAATAAATAGGTTTAGTTTCTTTCTAAAATTATTAATTAATTAATTAATTATTTTAATACAATTTTATCAATTTAAAATCAAATTAGACTTAGGTTCTTTATTAATTTAAATTTTTTTCTTAATAAAAAATACAAAAAAAAATATATTAAGATTTGTTTTTCTTTTATAACCTAGATTAATTCTTCCATTTAGTATTTATTTTTCTTAATTAACTTTAGACTTAATTTTTCTTTAACAAAACCAAAAAAACAAAAAAAAAGTTTTCTTTACTAAGAATTTTCTACTAGACTTTTAGACGTTTTTTGTTATCGCGCGCGCATTTTATATTATTATGTATCTTCCTATGGATTGTAATAGCCCTAATTAGGATTTTAATTTTCCGCACTTTACATTTTAAGTCAAATATAATTGTAACTGTCCCGAAGCGTTGTAATAGCTGTAGGAACTTTATTTCTCGCTTTATATTTCTTATATGCCTGTATGTAAATTGTTAGTAACTTTATTTCCAACCGTTACCGGGCCTTGAAACACAACAAAACGCTTCCTACAAGTCACAATTTGACATTTTTTAACTTTGTGTTGTTATATTCTTGTGTTATTAATCAATTATAATTGCATATTTGTGTTTGTATGGATGCATAGAAGGTTTCTAAATTGTCCAATTGAAGCTTAGGTACAAGAATGGCATTCCACCATTGTTAGGGTTCGAACCTCTAAATTGGGATTTTTCACAATGGCCAAAATTAGCCCAAACTAAGGACACCATCTTTCTCAGGAGGATGAGACCAATCAATCTGTGGCCTCAAAATTCATTTTCGTTGAGTTGCAGGTGCTATAGTGACAGACCAAAACTGTCACTATAGGTATTATAATCTAAGACGACGGAGGGAGGAAGAAGACAATGCGTGGCAGCCCCTCATTGGGTATTTTGAATCTGCGCGCCTTTTCCTTTTTGTTTTAAATAATTTCTGGAAATTTCAAATATATTATCATTGTTTGACATGTATAAATGAATGACATGTTAGTTCAGTTGGCAGAGAAGCGTGTATGTGAAGGGGGACCTGGGTTTGAGTCCCAGGTGCAACATTTTATTTTTCTAACATTGTCAACTACAGATTCAGTAGATGTTAGATACGCTAGTCCAGCATGCGCCTCCAGATCATCACCACTGGATCTTGATTGATCTAGATCTAAAGGTCTCACATGCAGGTGCACCATGAGCCATCAAAGACGCTCCTCACTGAATCCCAATATAGTTTCTGGGCTCCCCTGGATTGGGCCTAGCGCTGTTGATTTTGGCACACCCCCCATTTTTGTTTCTGACCAAGCCCATGTTTTTTTTTTTGTTTTTTTTCTCACTTTTTTATTTTGTTTACTATTTTCCAAATCTTTTTTTAACAAATCATAAATAATAATAAAAAAATAATAAATAGGTTTAGTTTCTTTCTAAAATTATTAATTAATTAATTAATTATTTTAATACAATTTTATCAATTTAAAATCAAATTAGACTTAGGTTCTTTATTAATTTAAATTTTTTTCTTAATAAAAAATACAAAAAAAATATATTAAGATTTGTTTTTCTTTTATAACCTAGATTAATTCTTCCATTTAGTATTTATTTTTCTTAGTTAACTTTAGAATTAATTTTTCTTTAACAAAACCAAAAAAACAAAAAAAAAGTTTTCTTTACTAAGAATTTTCTACTAGACTTTTAGACGTTTTTTGTTATCGCGCGCGCATTTTATATTATTATGTATCTTCCTATGGATTGTAATAGCCCTAATTAGGATTTTAATTTTCCGCACTTTACATTTTAAGTCAAATATAACTGTAACTGTCCCGAAGCGTTGTAATAGCTGTAGGAACTTTATTTCTCGCTTTATATTTCTTATATGCCTGTATATAAATTGTTAGTAACTTTATTTCCAACCGTTACCGGACCTTGAAACACAACAAAATGCTTCCTACAAGTCACAATTTGCCATTTTTTAACTTTGTGTTGTTATATTCTTGTGTTATTAATCAATTATAATTGCATATTTGTGTTTGTATGGATGCATAAAAGGTTTCTAAATTGTACAATTGAAGCTTAGGTACAAGAATGGCATTCCACCATTGTTAGGGTTCGAACCTCTAAATTGGGATTTTTCACAATGGCCAAAATTAGCCCAAACTAAGGACACCATGGAGGATGAGACCAATCAATCTGTGGCCTCAAAATTCATTTTCGTTGCGTATTATGAGTTTTGCAGGTTGCAGGTGCTATTGTGACAGACCAAAACTGTCACTATAGGTATTATAATCTAAGACGACGGAGGGAGGAAGAAGACAGTGCGTGGCAGCCCCTCATTGGGTATTTTGAATCTGCGCGCCTTTTTCTTTTTGTTTTAAATAATTTCTGGAAATTTCAAATATATTATTATTGTTTGACATGTATAAATGAATGACATGTTAGTTCAGTTGGCAGGGAAGCGTGTATGTGAAGGGGGACCTGGGTTTGAGTCCCAGGTGCAACATTTTATTTTTCTAACATTGTCAACTACAGATTCAGTAGATGTTAGATACGCTAGTCCAGCATGCGCCTCCAGATCATCACCACTGGATCTTGATTGATCTAGATCTAAAGGTCTCACATGCAGGTGCACCATGAGCCATCAAAGACGCTCCTCACTGAATCCCAGTATAGTTTCTGGGCTCCCCCTGGATTGGGCCTAGCGCTGTTGATTTTGGCACACCCCCATTTTTGTTTCTGACCAAGCCCATGTTTTTTTTTTGTTTTTTTTCTCACTTTTTTATTTTGTTTACTATTTTCCAAATCTTTTTTTAACAAATCATAAATAATAATCAAAAAATAATAAATAGGTTTAGTTTATTTCTAAAATTATTAATTAATTAATTAATTATTTTAATACAATTTTATCAATTTAAAATCAAATTAGACTTAGGTTCTTTATTAATTTAAATTGTTTTCTTAATAAAAAATACAAAAAAATATATATTAAGATTAGTTTTTCTTTTATAACCTAGATTAATTCTTACATTTAGTATTTATTTTTCTTAATTAACTTTAGAATTAATTTTTCTTTAACAAAACCAAAAAAACAAAAAAAAAGTTTTCTTTACTAAAAATTTTCTACTAGATTTTTAGACGTTTTTTGTTATCGTGCGCACATTTTATATTATTATGTATCTTCCTATGGATCGTAATATCCCTAATTAGGATTTTAATTTTCCGCACTTTACATTTTAAGTCAAATATAATTGTAACTGTCCCGAAGCGTTGTAATAGCTGTAGGAAATTTATTTCTCGCTTTATATTTCTTATATGCCTGTATATAAATTGTTAGTAACTTTAATTCCAACCGTTACCGGACCTTGAAACACAACAAAACGCTTCCTACAAGTCACAATTTGCCATTTTTTTAACTTTGTGTTGTTATATTCTTGCGTTATTAATCAATTATAATTGCATATTTGTGTTTGTATGGATGCATAAAAGGTTTCTAAATTGTCCAATTGAAGCTTAGGTACAAGAATGGCATTCCACCATTGTTAGGGTTCGAACCTCTAAATTGGGATTTTTCACAATGGCCAAAATTAGCCCAATCTAAGGACACCATCTTTCTCATGAGACCAATCAATCCGTGGCCTGAGTTTTGCAGGTTTCAGGGGCTATAGTGACAAACCAAAACTGTCACTATAGGTATTATAATCTAAGACGACGGAGGGAGGAAGAAGACAATGCGTGGCAACCCCTCATTGGGTATTTTGAATCTGCGCGCCTTTTCCTTTTTGTTTTAAATAATTTCTGGAAATTTCAAATATATTATTATTGTTTGACATGTATAAATAAATGACATGTTAGTTCAGTTGGCAGGGAAACGTGTATGTGAAGGGGGGCTGGGTTTGAGTCCCAGGTCTAACATTTTATTTTTCTAACATTGTCAACTACAGATTCAGTAGATGTTAGATACGCTAGTCCAGCATGCGCCTCCAGATCATCACCACTGGATCTTGATTGATCTAGATCTAAAGGTCTCACATGCAGGTGCACCATGAGCCATCAAAGACGCTCCTCACTGAATCCCAGTATAGTTTCTGGGCTCCCCCTGGATTGGGCCTAGCGCTGTCGATTTTGGCACACCCCCATTTTTGTTTCTGACCAAGCCCATGTTTTTTTTTGTTTTTTTTCTCACTTTTTTATTTTGTTTACTATTTTCCAAATATTTTTTTTAACAAATCATAAATAATAATAAAAAAATAATAAATAGGTTTAGTTTCTTTCTAAAATTATTAATTAATTAATTAATTATTTTAATACAATTTTATCAATTTAAAATCAAATTAGACTTAGGTTCTTTATTAATTTAAATTTTTTTCTTAATAAAAAATACAAAAAAAATATATTAAGATTTGTTTTTCTTTTATAACCTAGATTAATTCTTCCATTTAGTATTTATTTTTCTTAATTAACTTTAGAATTAATTTTTCTTTAACAAAACCAAAAAAACAAAAAAAAAGTTTTCTTTACTAAGAATTTTCTACTAGACTTTTAGACGTTTTTTGTTATCGCGCGCGCATTTTATATTATTATGTATCTTCCTATGGATTGTAATAGCCCTAATTAGGATTTTAATTTTCCGCACTTTACATTTTAAGTCAAATATAATTGTAATTGTCCCGAAGCGTTGTAATAGCTGTAGGAACTTTATTTCTCGCTTTATATTTCTTATATGCCTGTATGTAAATTGTTAGTAACTTTATTTCCAACCGTTACCGGGCCTTGAAACACAACAAAACGCTTCCTACAAGTCACAATTTGACATTTTTTAACTTTGTGTTGTTATATTCTTGTGTTATTAATCAATTATAATTGCATATTTGTGTTTGTATGGATGCATAGAAGGTTTCTAAATTGTCCAATTGAAGCTTAGGTACAAGAATGGCATTCCACCATTGTTAGGGTTCGAACCTCTAAATTGGGATTTTTCACAATGGCCAAAATTAGCCCAAACTAAGGACACCATCTTTCTCAGGAGGATGAGACCAATCAATCTGTGGCCTCAAAATTCATTTTCGTTGTGTATTATGAGTTTTGCAGGTTGCAGGTGCTATAGTGACAGACCAAAACTGTCACTATAGGTATTATAATCTAAGACGACGGAGGGAGGAAGAAGACAATGCGAGGCAGCCCCTCATTGGGTATTTTGAATCTGCGCGCCTTTTCCTTTTTGTTTTAAATAATTTCTGGAAATTTCAAATATATTATTATTGTTTGACATGTATAAATGAATGACATGTTAGTTCAGTTGGCAGAGAAGCGTGTATGTGAAGGGGGACCTGGGTTTGAGTCCCAGGTGCAACATTTTATTTTTCTAGATCAAAAGGTCTCACATGCAGGTGCACCATGAGCCATCAAAGACGCTCCTCACTGAATCCCAATATAGTTTCTGGGCTCCCCTGGATTGGGCCTAGCGCTGTTGATTTTGGCACACCCCCATTTTTGTTTCTGACCAAGCCCATGTTTTTTTTTTGTTTTTTTCTCACTTTTTTATTTTGTTTACTATTTTCCAAATCTTTTTTTAACAAATCATAAATAATAATAAAAAAATAATAAATAGGTTTAGTTTCTTTCTAAAATTATTAATTAATTAATTAATTATTTTAATACAATTTTATCAATTTAAAATCAAATTAGACTTAGGTTCTTTATTAATTTAAATTGTTTTCTTAATAAAAAATACAAAAAAAAAATATATTGAGATTAGTTTTTCTTTTATAACCTAGATTAATTCTTACATTTAGTATTTATTTTTCTTAATTAACTTTAGAATTAATTTTTCTTTAACAAAACCAAAAAAACAAAAAAAAAAGTTTTCTTTACTAAAAATTTTCTACTAGATTTTTAGACGTTTTTTGTTATCGCGCGCACATTTTATATTATTATGTATCTTCCTATGGATTGTAATAGCCCTAATTAGGATTTTAATTTTCCGCACTTTACATTTTAAGTCAAATATAATTGTAACTGTCCCGAAGCGTTGTAATAGCTGTAGGAACTTTATTTCTCGCTTTATATTTCTTATATGCATGTATATAAATTGTTAGTAACTTTATTTCCAACCGTTACCGGTCCTTGAAACACAACAAAACGCTTCCTACAAGTCACAATTTGCCATTTTTTTAACTTTATGTTGTTATATTCTTGCGTTATTAATCAATTATAATTGCATATTTGTGTTTGTATGGATGCATAGAAGGTTTCTAAATTGTCCAATTGAAGCTTAGGTACAAGAATGGCATTCCACCATTGTTAGGGTTCGAACCTCTAAATTGGGATTTTTCACAATGGCCAAAATTAGCCCAAACTAAGGACACCATCTTTCTCAAGAGGATGAGACCAATCAATCAGTGGCCTCAAAATTCATTTTCGTTGCGTATTATGAGTTTTGCAGGTTGCAGGTGCTATAGTGACAGACCAAAACTGTCACTATAGGTATTATAATCTAAGACGACGGAGGGAGGAAGAAGACAATGCGTTGCAACCCCTCATTGGGTATTTTGAATCTGTGCGCCTTTTCCTTTTTGTTTTAAATAATTTCTGGAAATTTCAAATATATTATTATTGTTTGACATGTATAAATGAATGACATGTTAGTTCAGTTGGCAGGGAAGCGTGTATGTGAATGGGGACCTGGGTTTGAGTCCCAGGTCCAGCATTTTATTTTTCTAACATTGTCAACTACAGATTCAGTAGATGTTAGTTACGCTAGTCCAGCATGCGCCTCCAGATCATCACCACTGGATCTTGATTGATCTAGATCTAAAGGTCTCACATGCAGGTGCACCATGAGCCATCAAAGACGCTCCTCACTGAATCCTAATATAGTTTCTGGGCTCCCCTGGATTGGGCCTAGCGCTGTTGATTTTGGCACACCCCATTTTTGTTTCTGACCAAGCCCATGTTTTTTTTTTGTTTTTTTTTCTCACTTTTTTATTTTGTTTACTATTTTCCAAATCTTTTTTTAACAAATCATAAATAATAATAAAAAAATAATAAATAGGTTTAATACAATTTTATCAATTTAAAATCAAATTAGACTTAGGTTCTTTATTAATTTAAATTGTTTTCTTAATAAAAAATACAAAAAAAAATATATTAAGATTAGTTTTTCTTTTATAACCTAGATTAATTCTTACATTTAGAATTTATTTTTCTTAATTAACTTTAGAATTAATTTTTCTTTAACAAAACCAAAAAAACAAAAAAAAAAAGTTTTCTTTACTAAAAATTTTCTACTAGATTTTTAGACGTTTTTTGTTATCGCGCGCACATTTTATATTATTATGTATCTTCCTATGGATCGTAATACCCCTAATTAGGATTTTAATTTTCCGCACTTTACATTTTAAGTCAAATATAATTGTAACTGTCTCGAAGCGTTGTAATAGCTGTAGGAACTTTATTTCTCGCTTTATATTTCTTATATGCCTGTATATAAATTGTTAGTAACTTTATTTCCAACCGTTACCGGGCCTTGAAACACAACAAAACGCTTCCTACAAGTCACAATTTGCCATTTTTTTAACTTTGTGTTGTTATATTCTTGCGTTATTAATCAATTATAATTGCATATTTGTGTTTGTATTGATGCATAGAAGGTTTCTAAATTGTCCAATTGAAGCTTAGGTACAAGAATGACATTCCACCATTGTTAGGGCCCAAACTAAGGACACCATCTTTCTCAGGAGGATGAGACCAATCAATCCGTGGCGTCAAAATTCATTTTCGTTGCGTATTATGAGTTTTGCAGGTTGCAGGTGCTATAGTGACAGACCAAAACTGTCACTATAGGTATTATAATCTAAGACGACGGAGGGAGGAAGAAGACAATGCGTGGCAGCCCCTCATTGGGTATTTTGAATCTGCGCGCCTTTTCCTTTTTGTTTTAAATAATTTCTGGAAATTTCAAATATATTATTATTGTTTGACATGTATAAATGAATGACATGTTAGTTCAGTTGGCAGGGAAGCGTGTATGTGAAGGGGGCCTGGGTTTGAGTCCCAGGTCCAACATTTTATTTTTCTAACATTGTCAACTACAGATTCAGTAGATGTTAGATACGCTAGTCCAGCATGCGCCTCCAGATAATCACCACTGGATCTTGATTGATCTAGATCTAAAGGTCTCACATGCAGGTGCACCATGAGCCATCAAAGACGCTCCTCACTGAATCCCAATATAGTTTCTGGGCTCCCCTGGATTGGGCCTAGCGCTGTTGATTTTGGCACACCCCATTTTTGTTTCTGACCAAGCCCATGTTTTTTTTTGTTTTTTTTCTCACTTTTTTATTTTGTTTACTATTTTCCAAATCTTTTTTTAACAAATCATAAATAATAATAAAAAAATAATAAATAGGTTTAGTTTCTTTCTAAAATTATTAATTAATTAATTAATTATTTTAATACAATTTTATCAATTTAAAATCAAATTAGACTTAGGTTCTTTATTAATTTAAATTGTTTTCTTAATAAAAAATACAAAAAAAAAAATATATTAAGATTAGTTTTTCTTTTATAACCTAGATTAATTCTTACATTTAGTATTTATTTTTCTTAATTAACTTTAGAATTAATTTTTCTTTAACAAAACCAAAAAAACAAAAAAAATTTTTTTTTCTTTACTAAGAATTTTCTACTACACTTTTAGACATTTTTTGTTATCGCGCGCGCATTTTATATTATTATGTATCTTCCTATGGATTGTAATAGCCCTAATTAGGATTTTAATTTTCCGCACTTTATATTTTAAGTCAAATATAACTGTAACTGTCCCGAAGCGTTGTAATAGCTGTAGGAACTTTATTTCTCGCTTTATATTTCTTATATGCCTGTATATAAATTGTTAGTAACTTTATTTCCAACCGTTACCGGACCTTGAAACACAACAAAACGCTTCCTACAAGTCACAATTTGCCTTTTTTTAACTTTGTGTTGTTATATTCTTGCGTTATTAATCAATTATAATTGCATATTTGTGTTTGTATGGATGCATAGAAGGTTTCTAAATTGTCCAATTGAAGCTTAGGTACAAGAATGGCATTCCACCATTGTTAGGGTTCGAATCTCTAAATTGGGATTTTTCACAATGGCCAAAATTAGCCCAAACTAAGGACACCATCTTTCTTAGGAGGATGAGACCAATCAATCTGTGGCCTCAAAATTCATTTTCGTTGCGTATTATGAGTTTTGCAGGTTGTAGGTGCTATAGTGACAGACCAAAACTGTCACTATAGGTATTATAATCTAAGACGACGGAGGGAGGAAGAAGACAATGCGTGGCAGCCCCTCATTGGGTATTTTGAATCTGCGCGCCTTTTTCTTTTTGTTTTAAATAATTTTTGGAAATTTCAAATATATTATTATTGTTTGACATGTATAAATGAATGACATGTTAGTTCAGTTGGCAGGGAAGCGTGTATGTGAAGGGGACCTGGGTTTGAGTCCCAGGTGCAACATTTTATTTTTCTAACATTGTCAACTACAGATTCAGTAGATGTTAGATACGCTAGTCCAGCATGCGCCTCCAGATCATCACCACTGGATCTTGATTGATCTAGATCTAAAGGTCTCACATGCAGGTGCACCATGAGCCATCAAAGACGCTCCTCACTGAATCCCAATATAGTTTCTGGGCTCCCCCTGGATTGGGCCTAGCGCTGTTGATTTTGGCACACCCCCGTTTTTGTTTCTGACCAAGCCCATGTTTTTTTTTGTTTTTTTTCTCACTTTTTTATTTTGTTTACTATTTTCCAAATCTTTTTTTAACAAATCATAAATAATAATAAAAAAATAATAAATAGGTTTAGTTTCTTTCTAAAATTATTAATTAATTAATTAATTATTTTAATACAATTTTATCAATTTAAAATCAAATTAGACTTAGGTTCTTTATTAATTTAAATTGTTTTCTTAATAAAAAATACAAAAAAAAAAATATATTAAGATTAGTTTTTCTTTTATAACCTAGATTAATTCTTACATTTAGTATTTATTTTTCTTAATTAACTTTAGAATTAATTTTTCTTTAACAAAACCAAAAAAACAAAAAAAATTTTTTTTTCTTTACTAAGAATTTTCTACTACACTTTTAGACATTTTTTGTTATCGCGCGCGCATTTTATATTATTATGTATCTTCCTATGGATTGTAATAGCCCTAATTAGGATTTTAATTTTCCGCACTTTATATTTTAAGTCAAATATAACTGTAACTGTCCCGAAGCGTTGTAATAGCTGTAGGAACTTTATTTCTCGCTTTATATTTCTTATATGCCTGTATATAAATTGTTAGTAACTTTATTTCCAACCGTTACCGGACCTTGAAACACAACAAAACGCTTCCTACAAGTCACAATTTGCCTTTTTTTAACTTTGTGTTGTTATATTCTTGCGTTATTAATCAATTATAATTGCATATTTGTGTTTGTATGGATGCATAGAAGGTTTCTAAATTGTCCAATTGAAGCTTAGGTACAAGAATGGCATTCCACCATTGTTAGGGTTCGAATCTCTAAATTGGGATTTTTCACAATGGCCAAAATTAGCCCAAACTAAGGACACCATCTTTCTTAGGAGGATGAGACCAATCAATCTGTGGCCTCAAAATTCATTTTCGTTGCGTATTATGAGTTTTGCAGGTTGTAGGTGCTATAGTGACAGACCAAAACTGTCACTATAGGTATTATAATCTAAGACGACGGAGGGAGGAAGAAGACAATGCGTGGCAGCCCCTCATTGGGTATTTTGAATCTGCGCGCCTTTTTCTTTTTGTTTTAAATAATTTTTGGAAATTTCAAATATATTATTATTGTTTGACATGTATAAATGAATGACATGTTAGTTCAGTTGGCAGGGAAGCGTGTATGTGAAGGGGACCTGGGTTTGAGTCCCAGGTGCAACATTTTATTTTTCTAACATTGTCAACTACAGATTCAGTAGATGTTAGATACGCTAGTCCAGCATGCGCCTCCAGATCATCACCACTGGATCTTGATTGATCTAGATCTAAAGGTCTCACATGCAGGTGCACCATGAGCCATCAAAGACGCTCCTCACTGAATCCCAATATAGTTTCTGGGCTCCCCCTGGATTGGGCCTAGCGCTGTTGATTTTGGCACACCCCCGTTTTTGTTTCTGACCAAGCCCATGTTTTTTTTTGTTTTTTTTCTCACTTTTTTATTTTGTTTACTATTTTGCAAATCTTTTTTTAACAAATCATAAATAATAATAAAAAAATAATAAATAGGTTTAGTTTCTTTCTAAAATTATTAATTAATTAATTAATTATTTTAATACAATTTTATCAATTTAAAATCAAATTAGACTTAGGTTCTTTATTAATTTAAATTGTTTTCTTAATAAAAAATACAAAAAAATATATATTAAGATTAGTTTTTCTTTTATAACCTAGATTAATTCTTACATTTAGTATTTATTTTTCTTAATTAACTTTAGAATTAATTTTTCTTTAACAAAACCAAAAAAACAAAAAAAAAAGTTTTCTTTACTAAAAATTTTCTACTAGATTTTTAGACGTTTTTTTGTTATCGCGCGCACATTTTATATTATTATGTATCTTCCTATGGATCGTAATAGCCCTAATTAGGATTTTAATTTTCCGCACTTTACATTTTAAGTCAAATATAATTGTAACTGTCCCGAAGCGTTGTAATAGCTGTAGGAACTTTATTTCTCGCTTTATATTTCTTATATGCCTGTATATAAATTGTTAGTAACTTTAATTCCAACCGTTACCGGACCTTGAAACACAACAAAACGCTTCCTACAAGTCACAATTTGCCATTTTTTTTAACTTTGTGTTGTTATATTCTTGCGTTATTAATCAATTATAATTGCATATTTGTGTTTGTATGGATGCATAGAAGGTTTCTAAATTGTCCAATTGAAGCTTAGGTACAAGAATGGCATTCCACCATTGTTAGGGTTCGAACCTCTAAATTGGGATTTTTCACAATGGCCAAAATTAGCCCAATCTAAGGACACCATCTTTCTCAGGAGGATGAGACCAATCAATCCGTGGCCTCAAAATTCATTTTCGTTGCGTATTATGAGTTTTGCAGGTTGCAGGTGCTATAGTGACAGACCAAAACTATCACTATAGGTATTATAATCTAAGACGACGGAGGGAGGAAGAAGACAATGCGTGGCAACCCCTCATTGGGTATTTTGAATCTGCGCGCCTTTTCCTTTTTGTTTTAAATAATTTCTGGAAATTTCAAATATATTATTATTGTTTGACATGTATAAATGAATGACATGTTAGTTCAGTTGGCAGGGAAACGTGTATGTGAAGGGGGGCTGGGTTTGAGTCCCAGGTCTAACATGCGCCTCCAGATCATCACCACTGGATCTTGATTGATCTAGATCTAAAGGTCTCACATGCAGGTGCACCATGAGCCATCAAAGACGCTCCTCACTGAATCCCAGTATAGTTTCTGGGCTCCCCCTGGATTGGGCCTAACGCTGTTGATTTTGGCACACCCCCATTTTTGTTTCTGACCAAGCCCATGTTTTTTTTGTTTTTTTTCTCACTTTTTTATTTTGTTTACTATTTTCCAAATATTTTTTTTAACAAATCATAAATAATAATAAAAAAATAATAAATAGGTTTAGTTTCTTTCTAAAATTATTAATTAATTAATTAATTATTTTAATATAATTTTATCAATTTAAAATCAAATTAGACTTAGGTTCTTTATTAATTTAAATTTTTTTCTTAATAAAAAATACAAAAAAAATATATTAAGATTAGTTTTTCTTTTATAACCTAGATTAATTCTTCCATTTAGTATTTATTTTTCTTAATTAACTTTAGAATTAATTTTTCTTTAACAAAACCAAAAAAACAAAAAAAAAGTTTTCTTTACTAAGAATTTTCTACTAGACTTCTAGACGTTTTTTGTTATCGCGCGCACATTTTATATTATTATGTATCTTCCTATGGATTGTAATAGCCCTAATTAGGATTTTAATTTTCCGCACTTTACATTTTAAGTCAAATATAATTGTAACTGTCCCGAAGCGTTGTAATAGCTGTAGGAACTTTATTTAGGAACTTTATTTCTCGCTTTATATTTCTTATATGCCTGTATGTAAATTGTTAGTAACTTTATTTCCAACCGTTACCGGGCCTTGAAACACAACAAAACGCTTCCTACAAGTCACAATTTGACATTTTTTAACTTTGTGTTGTTATATTCTTGCGTTATTAATCAATTATAATTGCATATTTGTGTTTGTATGGATGCATAGAAGGTTTCTAAATTGTCCAATTGAAGCTTAGGTACAAGAATGGCATTCCACCATTGTTAGGGTTCAAACCTCTAAATTGGGATTTTTCACAATGGCCAAAATTAGCCCAAACTAAGGACACCATCTTTCTCAAGAGGATGAGACCAATCCATCTGTGGCCTCAAAATTCATTTTCGTTGCGTATTATATGTTTTGCAGGTTGCAGGTGCTATAGTGACAGACCAAAACTGTCACTATAGGTATTATAATCTAAGACGACGGAGGGAGGAAGAAGACAATGCGTGGTAGCCTCTCATTGGGTATTTTGAATCTGTGCGCCTTTTCCTTTTTTGTTTTAAATAATTTCTGGAAATTTCAAATATATTATTATTGTTTGACATGTTTAAATGAATGACATGTTAGTTCAGTTGGCAGGGAAGCGTGTATGTGAAGGGGGACCTGGGTTTGAGTCCCAGGTCCAGCATTTTATTTTTCTATCATTGTCAACTATAGATTCAGTACATGTTAGATACGCTAGTCCAGCATGCGCCTCCAGATCATCACCACTGGATCTTGATTGATCTAGATCTAAAGGTCTCACATGCAGGTGCACCATGAGCCATCAAAGACGCTCCTCACTGAATCCCAATATAGTTTCTGGGCTTCCCCTGGATTGGGCCTAGCGTTGTTGATTTTGGCACACCCCCATTTTTGTTTCTGACCAAGCCCATGTTTTTTTTTTGTTTTTTTTCTCACTTTTTTATTTTGTTTACTATTTTCCAAATCTTTTTTTAACAAATCATAAATAATAATCAAAAAATAATAAATAGGTTTAGTTTCTTTCTAAAATTATTAATTAATTAATTAATTATTTTAATACAATTTTATCAATTTAAAATCAAATTAGACTTAGGTTCTTTATTAATTTAAATTGTTTTCTTAATAAAAAATACAAAAAAAAATATATTAAGATTAGTTTTTCTTTTATAACCTAGATTAATTATTACATTTAGTATTTCTTTTTCTTAATTAACTTTAGAATTAATTTTTCTTTAACAAAACCAAAATAACAAAAAAAAAAGTTTTCTTTACTAAAAATTTTCTACTAGATTTTTAGACGTTTTTTGTTATCGCGCGCACATTTTATATTATTATGTATCTTCCTATGGATTGTAATAGCCCTAATTAGGATTTTAATTTTCCGCACTTTACATTTTAAGTCAAATATAATTGTAACTGTCCCGAAGCGTTGTAATAGCTGTAGGAACTTTATTTCTCGCTTTATATTTCTTATATGCATGTATATAAATTGTTAGTAACTTTATTTCCAACCGTTACCGGCCCTTGAAACACAACAAAACGCTTCCTACAAGTCACAATTTGCCATTTTTTTTAACTTTATGTTGTTATATTCTTGCGTTATTAATCAATTATAATTGCATATTTGTGTTTGTATGGATGCATAGAAGGTTTCTAAATTGTCCAATTGAAGCTTAGGTACAAGAATGGCATTCCACCATTGTTAGGGTTCGAACCTCTAAATTGGGATTTTTCACAATGGCCAAAATTAGCCCAAACTAAGGACACCATCTTTCTCAAGAGGATGAGACCAATCAATCAGTGGCCTCAAAATTCATTTTTGTTGCGTATTATGAGTTTTGCAGGTTGCAGGTGCTATAGTGACAGACTAAAACTGTCACTATAGGTATTATAATCTAAGACGACGGAGGGAGGAAGAAGACAATGCGTGGCAACCCCTCATTGGTTATTTTGAATCTGCGCCCCTTTTCCTTTTTGTTTTAAATAATTTCTGGAAATTTCAAATATATTATTATTGTTTGACATGTATAAATGAATGACATGTTAGTTCAGTTGGCAGGGAAGCGTGTATGTGAAGGGGGACCTGGGTTTGAGTCCCAGGTCCAGCATTTTATTTTTCTAACATTGTCAACTACAGATTCAGTAGATGTTAGATACGCTAGTCCAGCATGCGCCTCCAGATCATCACCACTGGATCTTGATTGATCTAGATCTAAAGGTCTCACATGCAGGTGCACCATGAGCCATCAAAGACGCTCCTCACTGAATCCCAATATAGTTTCTGGGCTCCCCTGGATTGGGCCTAGCGCTGTTGATTTTGGCACACCCCATTTTTTATTCTGACCAAGCCCATGTTTTTTTTTTCTCACTTTTTTATTTTGTTTACTATTTTCCAAATCTTTTTTTAACAAATCATAAATAATAATAAAAAAATAATAAATAGGTTTAGTTTCTTTCTAAAATTATTAATTAATTAATTAATTATTTTAATACAATTTTATCAATTTAAAATCAAATTAGACTTAGGTTCTTTATTAATTTAAATTGTTTTCTTAATAAAAAATACAAAAAAAAATATATTAAGATTAGTTTTTCTTTTATAACCTAGATTAATTCTTACATTTAGTATTTATTTTTCTTAATTAACTTTAGAATTAATTTTTCTTTAACAAAACCAAAAAAACAAAAAAAAAAAAGTTTTCTTTACTAAAAATTTTCTACTAGATTTTTAGACGTTTTTTGTTATCGCGCGCACATTTTATATTATTATGTATCTTCCTATGGATCGTAATAGCCCTAATTAGGATTTTAATTTTCCGCACTTTACATTTTAAGTCAAATATAATTGTAACTGTCTCGAAGCGTTGTAATAGCTGTAGGAACTTTATTTCTCGCTTTATATTTCTTATATGCCTGTATATAAATTGTTAGTAACTTTATTTCCAACCGTTACCGGGCCTTGAAACACAACAAAACGCTTCCTACAAGTCACAATTTGCCATTTTTTTAACTTTGTGTTGTTAAATTCTTGCGTTATTAATCAATTATAATTGCATATTTGTGTTTGTATTGATGCATAGAAGGTTTCTAAATTGTCCAATTGAAGCTTAGGTACAAGAATGGCATTCCACCATTGTTAGGGTTCGAACCTCTAAATTGGGATTTTTCACAATGGCCAAAATTAGCCCAAACTAAGGACACCATCTTTCTCAGGAGGATGAGACCAATCAATCCGTGGCCTCAAAATTCATTTTCGTTGCGTATTATGAGTTTTGCAGGTTGCAGGTGCTATAGTGACAGACCAAAACTGTCACTATAGGTATTATAATCTAAGACGAGGGAGGAAGAAGACAATGCGTGGCAGCCCCTCATTGGGTATTTTGAATCTGCGCGCCTTTTCCTTTTTGTTTTAAATAATTTCTGGAAATTTCAAATATATTATTATTGTTTGACATGTATAAATGAATGACATGTTAGTTCAGTTGGCAGGGAAGAGTGTATGTGAAGGGGGGCTGGGTTTGAGTCCCAGGTCCAACATTTTATTTTTCTAACATTGTCAACTACAGATTCAGTAGATGTTAGATACGCTAGTCCAGCATGCGCCTCCAGATAATCACCACTGGATCTTGATTGATCTAGATCTAAAGGTCTCACATGCAGGTGCACCATGAGCCATCAAAGACGCTCCTCACTGAATCCCAGTATAGTTTCTGGGCTCCCCTGGATTGGGCCTAGCGCTGTTGATTTTGGCACACCCCCATTTTTGTTTCTGACCAAGCCCATGTTTTTTTTGTTTTTTTTCTCACTTTTTTATTTTGTTTACTATTTTCCAAATATTTTTTTTAACAAATCATAAATAATAATAATAAAATAATAAATAGGTTTAGTTTCTTTCTAAAATTATTAATTAATTAATTAATTATTTTAATACAATTTTATCAATTTAAAATCAAATTAGACTTAGGTTCTTTATTAATTTAAATTTTTTTCTTAATAAAAAATACAAAAAAATTATATTAAGATTAGTTTTTCTTTTATAACCTAGATTAATTCTTACATTTAGTATTTATTTTTCTTAATTAACTTTAGAATTAATTTTTCTTTAACAAAACCAAAAAAACAAAAAAAAAGTTTTCTTTACTAAGAATTTTCTACTAGACTTTTAGACGTTTTTTGTTATCGCGCGCGCATTTTATATTATTATGTATCTTCCTATGGATTGTAATAGCCCTAATTAGGATTTTAATTTTCCGCACTTTACATTTTAAGTCAAATATAACTGTAACTGTCCCGAAGCGTTGTAATAGCTGTAGGAACTTTATTTCTCGCTTTATATTTCTTATATGCCTGTATATAAATTGTTAGTAACTTTATTTCCAACCGTTACCGGACCTTGAAACACAACAAAACGCTTCCTACAAGTCACAATTTGCCATTTTTTAATTTTGTGTTGTTATATTCTTGCGTTATTAATCAATTATAATTGCATATTTGTGTTTGTATGGATGCATAGAAGGTTTCTAAATTGTCCAATTGAAGCTTAGGTACAAGAATGGCATTCCACCATTGTTAGGGTTCGAACCTCTAAATTGGGATTTTTCATAATGGCCAAAATTAGCCCAAACTAAGGACACCATCTTTCTCAGGAGGATGAGACCAATCAATTCGTGGCCTAAAAATTCATTTTCGTTGCGTATTATGAGTTTTGCAGGTTGCAGGTGCTATAGTGACAGACCAAAACTGTCACTATAGGTATTATAATCTAAGACGACGGAGGGAGGAAGAAGACAATGCGTGGCAGCCCCTCATTGGGTATTTTGAATCTGCGCGCCTTTTCCTTTTTGTTTTAAATAATTTCTGGAAATTTCAAATATATTATTATTGTTTGACATGTATAAATGAATGACATGTTAGTTCAGTTGGCAGGGAAGCGTGTATGTGAAGGGGACCTGGGTTTGAGTCCCAGGTGCAACATTTTATTTTTCTAACATTGTCAACTACAGATTCAGTAGATGTTAGATACGCTAGTCCAGCATGCGCCTCCAGATCATCACCACTGGATCTTGATTGATCCATGCAGGTGCACCATGAGCCATCAAAGACGCTCCTCACTGAATCCCAATATAGTTTCTGGGCTCCCCCTGGATTGGGCCTAGCGCTGTTGATTTTGGCACACCCCCATTTTTGTTTCTGACCAAGCCCATGTTTTTTTTTGTTTTTTTTCTGACTTTTTTATTTTGTTTACTATTTTCCAAATCTTTTTTTAACAAAAACATAAATAATAATAAAAAAATAATAAATAGGTTTAGTTTCTTTCTAAAATTATTAATTAATTAATTAATTATTGTAATACAATTTTATCAATTTAAAATCAAATTAGACTTAGGTTCTTTATTAATTTAAATTGTTTTCTTAATAAAAAATACAAAAAAAAATATATTAAGATTAGTTTTTCTTTTATAACCTAGATTAATTCTTACATTTAGTATTTATTTTTCTTAATTAACTTTAGAATTAATTTTTCTTTAACAAAACCAAAAAAACAAAAAAAAAGTTTTCTTTACTAAAAATTTTCTACTAGATTTTTAGACGTTTTTTGTTATCGCGCGCACATTTTATATTATTATGTATCTTCCTATGGATCGTAATAGCCCTAATTAGGATTTTAATTTTCCGCACTTTACATTTTAAGTCAAATATAATTGTAACTGTCCCGAAGCGTTGTAATAGCTGTAGGAACTTTATTTCTCGCTTTATATTTCTTATATACCTGTATATAAATTGTTAGTAACTTTATTTCCAACCGTTACCGGGCCTTGAAACACAACAAAACGCTTCCTACAAGTCACAATTTGCCATTTTTTAACTTTGTGTTGTTATATTCTTGCGTTATTAATCAATTATAATTGCATATTTGTGTTTGTATGGATGCATAGAAGGTTTCTAAATTGTCCAATTGAAGCTTAGGTACAAGAATGGCATTCCACCATTGTTAGGGTTCGAACCTCTAAATTGGGATTTTTCACAATGGCCAAAATTAGCCCAAACTAAGGACACCATCTTTCTCAAGAGGATGAGACCAATCAATCAGTGGCCTCAAAATTCATTTTTGTTGCGTATTATGAGTTTTGCAGGTTGCAGGTGCTATAGTGAAAGACTAAAACTGTCACTATAGGTATTATAATCTAAGACGACGGAGGGAGGAAGAAGACAATGCGTGGCAACCCCTCATTGGTTATTTTGAATCTGCGCGCCTTTTTCTTTTTGTTTTAAATAATTTCTGGAAATTTCAAATATATTATTATTGTTTGACATGTATAAATGAATGACATGTTAGTTCAGTTGGCAGGGAAGCGTGTATGTGAAGGGGGACCTGGGTTTGAGTCCCTTGTCCAGCATTTTATTTTTCTAACATTGTCAACTACAGATTCAGTAGATGTTAGATACGCTAGTCCAGCATGCGCCTCCAGATCATCACCACTGGATCTTGATTGATATAGATCTAAAGGTCTCACATGCAGGTGCACCATGAGCCATCAAAGACGCTCCTCACTGAATCCCAATATAGTTTCTGGGCTCCCCTGGATTGGGCCTAGCGCTGTTGATTTTGGCACACCCCATTTTTGTTTCTGACCAAGCCCATGTTTTTTTTTGTTTTTTTTCTCACTTTTTTATTTTGTTTACTATTTTCCAAATCTTTTTTTAACAAATCATAAATAATAATAAAAAAATAATAAATAGGTTTAGTTTCTTTCTAAAATTATTAATTAATTAATTAATTATTTTAATACAATTTTATCAATTTAAAATCAAATTAGACTTAGGTTCTTTATTAATTTAAATTGTTTTCTTAATAAAAAATACAAAAAAAAAATATATTAAGATTAGTTTTTCTTTTATAACCTAGATTAATTCTTACATTTAGTATTTATTTTTCTTAATTAACTTTAGAATTAATTTTTCTTTAACAAAACCAAAAAAACAAAAAAAAAGTTTTCTTTACTAAGAATTTTCTACTAGACTTTTAGACGTTTTTTGTTATCGCGCGCGCATTTTATATTATTATGTATCTTCCTATGGATTGTAATAGCCCTAATTAGGATTTTAATTTTCCGCACTTTACATTTTAAGTCAAATATAACTGTAACTGTCCCGAAGCGTTGTAATAGCTGTAGGAACTTTATTTCTCGCTTTATATTTCTTATATGCCTGTATATAAATTGTTAGTAACTTTATTTCCAACCGTTACCGGACCTTGAAACACAACAAAACTCTTCCTACAAGTCACAATTTGCCATTTTTTAACTTTGTGTTGTTATATTCTTGCGTTATTAATCAATTATAATTGCATATTTGTGTTTGTATGGATGCATAGAAGGTTTCTAAATTGTCCAATTGAAGCTTAGGTACAAGAATGGCATTCCACCATTGTTAGGGTTCGAACCTCTAAATTGGGATTTTTCACAATGGCCAAAATTAGCCCAAACTAAGGACACCATCTTTCTCAGGAGGATGAAACCAATCAATCCGTGGCCTCAAAATTCATTTTCGTTGCGTATTATGAGTTTTGCAGGTTGCAGGTGCTATAGTGACAGACCAAAACTGTCACTATAGGTATTATAATCTAAGACGATGGAGGGAGGAAGAAGACAATGCGTGGCAGCCCCTCATTGGGTATTTTGAATCTGCGCGCCTTTTCCTTTTTGTTTTAAATAATTTCTGGAAACTTCAAATATATTATTATTGTTTGACATGTATAAATGAATGACATGTTAGTTCAGTTGGCAGGGAAGCGTGTATGTGAAGGGGGACCTGGGTTTGAGTCCCAGGTCCAACATTTTATTTTTCTAACATTGTCAACTACAGATTCAGTAGATGTTAGATACGCTAGTCCAGCATGCACCTCCAGATCATCACCACTGGATCTTGATTGACGCTCCTCACTGAATCCCAGTATAGTTTCTGGGCTCCCCTGGATTGGGCCTAGCGCTGTTGATTTTGGCACACCCCATTTTTGTTTCAGACCAAGCCCATGTTTTTTTGTTTTTTTTCTCACTTTTTTATTTTGTTTACTATTTTCCAAATCTTTTTTTTAACAAATCATAAATAATAATAAAAAAATAATAAATAGGTTTAGTTTCTTTCTAAAATTATTAATTAATTAATTAATTATTTTAATACAATTTTATCAATTTAAAATCAAATTAGACTTAGGTTCTTTATTAATTTAAATTTTTTTCTTAATAAAAAATACAAAAAAATTATATTAAGATTAGTTTTTCTTTTATAACCTAGATTAATTGTTACATTTAGTATTTATTTTTCTTAATTAACTTTACAATTAATTTTTCTTTAACAAAACCAAAAAAACAAAAAAAAAATTTCTTTACTAAGAATTTTCTACTAGACTTTTAGACGTTTTTTGTTATCGCGCGCGCATTTTATATTATTATGTATCTTCCTATGGATTGTAATAGCCCTAATTAGGATTTTAATTTTCCGCACTTTACATTTTAAGTCAAATATAACTGTAACTGTCCCGAAGCGTTGTAATAGCTGTAGGAACTTTATTTCTCGCTTTATATTTCTTATATGCCTGTATATAAATTGTTAGTAACTTTATTTCCAATCGTTACCGGACCTGGAAACACAACAAAATGCTTCCTACAAGTCACAATTTGCCATTTTTTAACTTTGTGTTGTTATATTCTTGCGTTATTAATCAATTATAATTGCATATTTGTGTTTGTATGGATGCATAGAAGGTTTCTAAATTGTCCAATTGAAGCTTAGGTACAAGAATGGCATTCCACCATTGTTAGGGTTCGAACCTCTAAATTAAGATTTTTCACAATGGCCAAAATTAGCCCAAACTAAGGACACCATCTTTCTCAGGAGGATGAGACCAATCAATCTGTGGCCTCAAAATTCATTTTCGTTGCGTATTATGAGTTTTGCAGGTTGCAGGTGCTATAGTGACAGACCGAAACTGTCACTATAGGTATTATAATCTAAGACGACGGAGGGAGGAAGAAGACAATGCGTGGCAGCCCCTCATTGGGTATTTTGAATCTGCGCGCCTTTTTCTTTTTGTTTTAAATAATTTCTGGAAATTTCAAATATATTATTATTGTTTGACATGTATAAATGAATGACATGTTAGTTCAGTTGGCAGGGAAGCGTGTATGTGAAGGGGGACCTGGGTTTGAGTCCCAGGTCCAGCATTTTATTTTTCTAACATTGTCAACTACAGATTCAGTAGATGTTAGATACGCTAGTCCAGCATGCGCCTCCAGATCATCACCAGCTCCTCACTGAATCCCAATATAGTTTCTGGGCTCCCCTGGATTGGGCCTAGCGCTGTTGATTTTGGCACACCCCATTTTTGTTTCTGACCAAGCCCATGTTTTTTTTTGTTTTTTTTCTCACTTTTTTATTTTGTTTACTATTTTCCAAATCTTTTTTTAACAAATCATAAATAATAATAAAAAAATAATAAATAGGTTTAGTTTCTTTCTAAAATTATTAATTAATTAATTAATTATTTTAATACAATTTTATCAATTTAAAATCAAATTAGACTTAGGTTCTTTATTAATTTAAATTGTTTTCTTAATAAAAAATACAAAAAAAAAATATATTAAGATTAGTTTTTCTTTTATAATCTAGATTAATTCTTACATTTAGTATTTATTTTTCTTAATTAACTTTAGAATTAATTTTTCTTTAACAAAACCAAAAAAACAAAAAAAAAAGTTTTCTTTACTAAAAATTTTCTACTAGATTTTTAGACGTTTTTTGTTATCGCGCGCACATTTTATATTATTATGTATCTTCCTATGGATCGTAATAGCCCTAATTAGGATTTTAATTTTCCGCACTTTACATTTTAAGTCAAATATAATTGTAACTGTCTCGAAGCGTTGTAATAGCTGTAGGAACTTTATTTCTCGCTTTATATTTCTTATATGCCTGTATATAAATTGTTAGTAACTTTATTTCCAACCGTTACCGGGCCTTGAAACACAACAAAACGCTTCCTACAAGTCACAATTTGCCATTTTTTTAACTTTGTGTTGTTATATTCTTGCGTTATTAATCAATTATAATTGCATATTTGTGTTTGTATGGATGCATAGAAGGTTTCTAAATTGTCCAATTGAAGCTTAGGTACAAGAATGGCATTCCACCATTGTTAGGGTTCGAACCTCTAAATTGGGATTTTTCACAATGGCCAAAATTAGCCCAAACTAAGGACACCATCTTTCTCAGGAGGATGAGACCAATCAATCCGTGACCTCAAAAATCATTTTCGTTGCGTATTATGAGTTTTGCAGGTTGCAGGTGCTATAGTGACAGACCAAAACTGTCACTATAGGTATTATAATCTAAGACGACGGAGGGAGGAGGAAGACAATGCGTGGCAGCCCCTCATTGGGTATTTTGAATCTGCGCGCCTTTTCCTTTTTGTTTTAAATAATTTCTGGAAATTTCAAATATATTATTATTGTTTGACATGTATAAATGAATGACATGTTAGTTCAGTTGGCAGGGAAGCGTGTATGTGAAGGGGGACCTGGGTTTGAGTCCCAGGTCCAACATTTTATTTTTCTAACATTGTCAACTACAGATTCAGTAGATGTTAGATACGCTAGTCCAGCATGCGCCTCCAGATAATCACCACTGGATCTTGATTGATCTAGATCTAAAGGTCTCACATGCAGGTGCACCATGAGCCATCAAAGACGCTCCTCACTGAATCCCAGTATAGTTTCTGGGCTCCCCCTGGATTGGGCCTAGCGCTGTTGATTTTGGCACACCCCCATTTTTGTTTCTAACCAAGCCGATGTTTTTTTGTTTTTTTTGTCACTTTTTTATTTTGTTTACTATTTTCCAAATCTTTTTTTTAACAAATCATGAATAATAATAATAAAATAATAAATAGGTTTAGTTTCTTTCTAAAATTATTAATTAATTAATTAATTATTTTAATACAATTTTATCAATTTAAAATCAAATTAGACTTAGGTTCTTTATTAATTTAAATTTTTTTCTTAATAAAAAATACAAAAAAATTATATTAAGATTAGTTTTTCTTTTATAACCTAGATTAATTCTTACATTTAGTATTTATTTTTCTTAATTAACTTTAGAATTAATTTTTCTTTAACAAAACCAAAAAAACAAAAAAAAAGTTTTCTTTACTAAGAATTTTCTACTAGACTTTTAGACGTTTTTTGTTATCGCGCGCATTTTATATTATTATGTATCTTCCTATGGATTGTAATAGCCCTAATTAGGATTTTAATTTTCCGCACTTTACATTTTAAGTCAAATATAACTGTAACTGTCCCGAAGCATTGTAATAGTTGTAGGAACTTTATTTCTCGCTTTATATTTCTTATATGCCTGTATATAAATTGTTAGTAACTTTATTTCCAACCGTTACCGGACCTTGAAACACAACAAAACGCTTCCTACAAGTCACAATTTGCCATTTCTTAACTTTGTGTTGTTATATTCTTGCGTTATTAATCAATTATAATTGCATATTTGTGTTTGTATGGATGCATAGAAGGTTTCTAAATTGTCCAATTGAAGCTTAGGTACAAGAATGGCATTCCACCATTGTTAGGGTTCGAACCTCTAAATTGGGATTTTTCACAATGGCCAAAATTAGCCCAAACTAAGGACACCATCTTTCTCAGGAGGATGAGACCAATCAATCTGTGGCCTCAAAATTCATTTTCGTTGTGTATTATGAGTTTTGCAGGTTGCAGGTGCTATAGTGACAGACCAAAACTGTCACTATAGGTATTATAATCTAAGACGACGGAGGGAGGAAGAAGACAATGCGTGGCAGCCCCTCATTGGGTATTTAGAATCTGCGCGCCTTTTCCTTTTTGTTTTAAATAATTTTTGGAAATTTCAAATATATTATTATTGTTTGACATGTATAAATGAATGACATGTTAGTTCAGTTGGCAGGGAAGCGTGTTTGTGAAAGGGGGACCTGGGTTTGAGTCCCAGGTCCAACATTTTATTTTTCTAACATTGTCAACTACAGATTCAGTAGATGTTAGATACGCTAGTCCAGCATGCGCCTCCAGATCATCACCACTGGATCTTGATTGATCTAGATCTAAAGGTCTCACGTGCAGGTGCACCATGAGCCATCAAAGACGCCCCTCACTGAATCCCAATATAGTTTCTGGGCTCCCCCTGGATTGGGCCTAGCGCTGTTGATTTTGGCACACCCCCATTTTTGTTTCGGACCAAGCCCATGTTTTTTTTTGTTTTTTTTCTGACTTTTTTATTTTGTTTACTATTTTCCAAATCTTTTTTTAACAAAAACATAAATAATAATAAAAAAATAATAAATAGGTTTAGTTTCTTTCTAAAATTATTAATTAATTAATTAATTATTGTAATACAATTTTATCAATTTAAAATCAAATTAGACTTAGGTTCTTTATTAATTTAAATTGTTTTCTTAATAAAAAATACAAAAAAATATATATTAAGATTAGTTTTTCTTTTATAACCTAGATTAATTCTTACATTTAGTATTTATTTTTCTTAATTAACTTTAGAATTAATTTTTCTTTAACAAAACCAAAAAAACAAAAAAAAAAGTTTTCTTTACTAAAAATTTTCTACTAGATTTTTAGACGTTTTTTGTTATCGCGCGCCCATTTTATATTATTATGTATCTTCCTATGGATCGTAATAGCCCTAATTAGGATTTTAATTTTCCGCACTTTACATTTTAAGTCAAATATAATTGTAACTGTCCCGAAGCGTTGTAATAGCTGTAGGAACTTTATTTCTCGCTTTATATTTCTTATATGCCTGTATATAAATTGTTAGTAACTTTATTTCCAACCGTTACCGGGCTTTGAAACACAACAAAACGCTTCCTACAAGTCACAATTTGCCATTTTTTTAACTTTGTGTTGTTATATTCTTGCGTTATTAATCAATTATAATTGCATATTTGTGTTTGTATTGATGCATAGAAGGTTTCTAAATTGTCCAATTGAAGCTTAGGTACAAGAATGGCATTCCACCATTGTTAGGGTTCGAACCTCTAAATTGGGATTTGGGATTTTTCACAATGGCCAAAATTAGCCCAAACTAAGGACACCATCTTTCTTAGGAGGATGAGACCAATCAATCCGTGGCCTCAAAATTCATTTTCGTTGCGTATTATGAGTTTTGCAGGTTGCAGGTGCTATAGTGACAGACCAAAACTGTCACTATAGGTATTATAATCTAAGACGACGGAGGGAGGAAGAAGACAACGCGTGGCAGCCCCTCATTGGGTATTTTGAATCTGCGCGCCTTTTCCTTTTTGTTTTAAATAATTTCTGGAAATTTCAAATATATTATTATTGTTTGACATGTATAAATGAATGACATGTTAGTTCAGTTGGCAGGGAAGCGTGTATGTGAAGGGGGACCTGGGTTTGAGTCCCAGGTCCAACATTTTATTTTTCTAACATTGTCAACTACAGATTCATAGATGTTAGATACGCTAGTCCAGCATGCACCTCCAGATCATCACCACTGGATCTTGATTGATCTAGATCTAAAGGTTTCACATGCAGGTGCACCATGAGCCATCAAAGACGCTCCTCACTGAATCCCAGTATAGTTTCTGGGCTCCCCTGGATTGGGCCTAGCGCTGTTGATTTTGGCACACCCCCATTTTTGTTTCTGACCAAGCCCATGTTTTTTTGTTTTTTTTCTCACTTTTTTATTTTGTTTACTATTTTCCAAATCTTTTTTTTAACAAAATCATAAATAATAATAAAAAAATAATAAATAGGTTTAGTTTCTTTCTAAAATTATTAATTAATTAATTAATTATTTTAATACAATTTTATCAATTTAAAATCAAATTAGACTTAGGTTCTTTATTAATTTAAACTTTTTTCTTAATAAAAAATACAAAAAAATTATATTAAGATTAGTTTTTCTTTTATAACCTAGATTAATTGTTACATTTAGTATTTATTTTTCTTAATTAACTTTACAATTAATTTTTCTTTAACAAAACCAAAAAAACAAAAAAAAAAATTTTATTTACTAAGAATTTTCTACTAGACTTTTAGACGTTTTTTGTTATCGCGCGCGCATTTTATATTATTATGTATCTTCCTATGGATTGTAATAGCCCTAATTAGGATTTTAATTTTCCGCACTTTACATTTTAAGTCAAATATAACTGTAACTGTCCCGAAGCGTTGTAATAGCTGTAGGAACTTTATTTCTCGCTTTATATTTCTTATATGCCTGTATATAAATTGTTAGTAACTTTATTTCCAACCGTTACCGGACCTTGAAACACAACAAAATGCTTCCTACAAGTCACAATTTGCCATTTTTTAACTTTGTGTTGTTATATTCTTGCGTTATTAATCAATTATAATTGCATATTTGTGTTTGTATGGATGCATAGAAGGTTTCTAAATTGTCCAATTGAAGCTTAGGTACAAGAATGGCATTCCACCATTGTTAGGGTTCGAACCTCTAAATTGGGATTTTTCACAATGGCCAAAATTAGCCCAAACTAAGGACACCATGGAGGATGAGACCAATCAATCTGTGGCCTCAAAATTCATTTTCGTTGCGTATTATGAGTTTTGCAGGTTGCAGGTGCTATAGTGACAGACCAAAACTGTCACTATAGGTATTATAATCTAAGACGACGGAGGGAGGAAGAAGACAGTGCGTGGCAGCCCCTCATTGGGTATTTTGAATCTGCGCGCCTTTTTCTTTTTGTTTTAAATAATTTCTGGAAATTTCAAATATATTATTATTGTTTGACATGTATAAATGAATGACATGTTAGTTCAGTTGGCAGGGAAGCGTGTATGTGAAGGGGGACCTGGGTTTGAGTCCCAGGTGCAACATTTTATTTTTCTAACATTGTCAACTACAGATTCAGTAGATGTTAGATACGCTAGTCCAGCATGCGCCTCCAGATCATCACCACTGGATCTTGATTGATCTAGATCTAAAGGTCTCACATGCAGGTGCACCACGAGCCATCAAAGACGCTCCTCACTGAATCCCAGTATAGTTTCTGGGCTCCCCCTGGATTGGGCCTAGCGCTGTTGATTTTGGCACACCCCCATTTTTGTTTCTAACCAAGCCCATGTTTTTTTTTTGTTTTTTTTCTCACTTTTTTATTTTGTTTACTATTTTCCAAATCTTTTTTTAACAAATCATAAATAATAATAAAAAAATAATAAATAGGTTTAGTTTATTTCTAAAATTATTAATTAATTAATTAATTATTTTAATACAATTTTATCAATTTAAAATCAAATTAGACTTAGGTTCTTTATTAATTTAAATTGTTTTCTTAATAAAAAATACAAAAAAATATATATTAAGATTAGTTTTTCTTTTATAACCTAGATTAATTCTTACATTTAGTATTTATTTTTCTTAATTAACTTTAGAATTAATTTTTCTTTAACAAAACCAAAAAAACAAAAAAAAAGTTTTCTTTACTAAAAATTTTCTACTAGATTTTTAGACGTTTTTTGTTATCGCGCGCACATTTTATATTATTATGTATCTTCCTATGGATCGTAATATCCCTAATTAGGATTTTAATTTTCCGCACTTTACATTTTAAGTCAAATATAATTGTAACTGTCCCGAAGCGTTGTAATAGCTGTAGGAAATTTATTTCTCGCTTTATATTTCTTATATGCCTGTATATAAATTGTTAGTAACTTTAATTCCAACCGTTACCGGACCTTGAAACACAACAAAACGCTTCCTACAAGTCACAATTTGCCATTTTTTTAACTTTGTGTTGTTATATTCTTGCGTTATTAATCAATTATAATTGCATATTTGTGTTTGTATGGATGCATAAAAGGTTTCTAAATTGTCCAATTGAAGCTTAGGTACAAGAATGACATTCCACCATTGTTAGGGTTCGAACCTCTAAATTGGGATTTTTCACAATGGCCAAAATTAGCCCAATCTAAGGACACCATCTTTCTCATGAGACCATTCAATCCGTGGCCTCAAAATTCATTTTCGTTGCGTATTATGAGTTTTGCAGGTTTCAGGGGCTATAGTGACAAACCAAAACTGTCACTATAGGTATTATAATCTAAGACGACGGAGGGAGGAAGAAGACAACGCATGGCAGCCCCTCATTGGGTATTTTGAATCTGCGCGCCTTTTCCTTTTTGTTTTAAATAATTTCTGGAAATTTCAAATATATTATTATTGTTTGACATGTATAAATGAATGACATGTTAGTTCAGTTGGCAGGGAAGCGTGTATGTGAAGGGGACCTGGGTTTGAGTCCCAGGTCCAACATTTTATTTTTCTAACATTGTCAACTACAGATTCAGTAGATGTTAGATACGCTAGTCCAGCATGCGCCTCCAGATCATCACCACTGGATCTTGATTGATCTAGATCTAAAGGTCTCACATGCAGGTGCACCATGAGCCATCAAAGAAGCTCCTCACTAAATCCCAGTATAGTTTCTGGGCTCCCCCTGGATTGGGCCTAGCGCTGTTGATTTTGGCACACCCCCATTTTTGTTTCTGACCAAGCCCAAGTTTTTTTTTGTTTTTTTTCTCACTTTTTTATTTTGTTTACTATTTTCCAAATATTTTTTTTAACAAATCATAAATAATAATAAAACATAATAAATAGGTTTAGTTTCTTTCTAAAATTATTAATTAATTAATTAATTATTTTAATACAATTTTATCAATTTAAAATCAAATTAGACTTAGGTTCTTTATTAATTTAAATTTTTTTCTTAATAAAAAATACAAAAAAAATATATTAAGATTTTTTTTTCTTTTATAACCTAGATTAATTCTTCCATTTAGTATTTATTTTTCTTAATTAACTTTAGAATTAATTTTTCTTTAACAAAACCAAAAAAACAAAAAAAAAGTTTTCTTTACTAAGAATTTTCTACTAGACTTTTAGACGTTTTTTGTTATCGCGCGCGCATTTTATATTATTATGTATCTTCCTATGGATTGTAATAGCCCTAATTAGGATTTTAATTTTCCGCACTTTACATTTTAAGTCAAATATAACTGTAACTGTCCCGAAGCGTTGTAATAGCTGTAGGAACTTTATTTCTCGCTTTATATTTCTTATATGCCTGTATATAAATTGTTAGTAACTTTATTTCCAACCGTTACCGCACCTTGAAACACAACAAAATGCTTCCTACAAGTCACAATTTGCCATTTTTTAACTTTGTGTTGTTATATTCTGGCGTTATTAATCAATTATAATTGCATATTTGTGTTTGTATGGATGCATAGAAGGTTTCTAAATTGTACAATTGAAGCTTAGGTACAAGAATGGCATTCCACCATTGTTAGGGTTCGAACCTCTAAATTGGGATTTTTCACAATGGCCAAAATTAGCCCAAACTAAGGACACCATGGAGGATGAGACCAATCAATCTGTGGCCTCAAAATTCATTTTCGTTGCGTATTATGAGTTTTGCAGGTTGCAGGTGCTATAGTGACAGACCAAAACTGTCACTATAGGTATTATAATCTAAGACGACGGAGGGAGGAAGAAGACAATGCGTGGCAGCCCCTCATTGGGTATTTTGAATCTGCGCGCCTTTTTCTTTTTGTTTTAAATAATTTCTGGAAATTTCAAATATATTATTATTGTTTGACATGTATAAATGAATGACATGTTAGTTCAGTTGGCAGGGAAGCGTGTATGTGAAGGGGGACCTGGGTTTGAGTCCCAGGTGCAACATTTTATTTTTCTAACATTGTCAACTACAGATTCAGTAGATGTTAGATACGCTAGTCCAGCATGCGCCTCCAGATCATCACCACTGGATCTTGATTGATCTAGATATAAAGGTCTCACATGCAGGTGCACCATGAGCCATCAAAGACGCTCCTCACTGAATCCCAATATAGTTTCTGGGCTCCCCCTGGATTGGGCCTAGCGCTGTTGATTTTGGCACACCCCCATTTTTGTTTCTGACCAAGCCCATGTTTTTTTTTGTTTTTTTTCTCACTTTTTTATTTTGTTTACTATTTTCCAAATCTTTTTTTAACAAATCATAAATAATAATAAAAAAATAATAAATAGGTTTAGTTTCTTTCTAAAATTATTAATTAATTAATTAATTATTTTAATACAATTTTATCAATTTAAAATCAAATTAGACTTAGGTTCTTTATTAATTTAAATTGTTTTCTTAATAAAAAATACAAAAAAATATATATTAAGATTAGTTTTTCTTTTATAACCTAGATTAATTCTTACATTTAGTATTTATTTTTCTTAATTAACTTTAGAATTAATTTTTCTTTAACAAAACCAAAAAAACCAAAAAAAAGTTTTCTTTACTAAAAATTTTCTACTAGATTTTTAGACGTTTTTTGTTATCGCGCGCACATTTTATATTATTATTTATCTTCCTATGGATCGTAATATCCCTAATTAGGATTTTAATTTTCCGCACTTTACATTTTAAGTCAAATATAATTGTAACTGTCCCGAAGCGTTGTAATAGCTGTAGGGAATTTATTTCTCGCTTTATATTTCTTATATGCCTGTATATAAATTGTTAGTAACTTTAATTCCAACCGTTACCGGACCTTGAAACACAACAAAACGCTTCCTACAAGTCACAATTTGCCATTTTTTTAACTTTGTGTTGTTATATTCTTGCGTTATTAATCAATTATAATTGCATATTTGTGTTTGTATGGATGCATAAAAGGTTTCTAAATTGTCCAATTGAAGCTTAGGTACAAGAATGGCATTCCACCATTGTTAGGGTTCGAACCTCTAAATTGGGATTTTTCACAATGGCCAAAATTAGCCCAATCTAAGGACACCATCTTTCTCATGAGACCAATCAATCCGTGGCCTCAAAATTCATTTTCGTTGCGTATTATGAGTTTTGCAGGTTTCAAGGGCTATAGTGACAAACCAAAACTGTCACTATAGGTATTATAATCTAAGACGACGGAGGGAGGAAGAAGACAATGCGTGGCAACCCCTCATTGGGTATTTTGAATCTGCGCGCCTTTTCCTTTTTGTTTTAAATAATTTCTGGAAATTTCAAATATATTATTATTGTTTGACATGTATAAATAAATGACATGTTAGTTCAGTTGGCAGGGAAACGTGTATGTGAAGGGGGGCTGGGTTTGAGTCCCAGGTATAACATTTTATTTTTCTAACATTGTCAACTACAAATTCAGTAGATGTTAGATACGCTAGTCCAGCATGCGCCTCCAGATCATCACCACTGGATCTTGATTGATCTAGATCTAAAGGTCTCACATGCAGGTGCACCATGAGCCATCAAAGACGCTCCTCACTGAATCCCAATATAGTTTCTGGGCTCCCCTGGATTGGGCCTAGCGCTGTTGATTTTGGCACACCCCCATTTTTGTTTCTGACCAAGCCCATGTTTTTTTTTGTTTTTTTTCTCACTTTTTTATTTTGTTTACTATTTTCCAAATATTTTTTTTAACAAATCATAAATAATAATAAAAAAATAATAAATAGGTTTAGTTTCTTTCTAAAATTATTAATTAATTAATTAATTATTTTAATACAATTTTATCAATTTAAAATCAAATTAGACTTAGGTTCTTTATTAATTTAAATTTTTTTCTTAATAAAAAATACAAAAAAAATATATTAAGATTTGTTTTTCTTTTATAACCTAGATTAATTCTTCCATTTAGTATTTATTTTTCTTAATTAACTTTAGACTTAATTTTTCTTTAACAAAACCAAAAAAACAAAAAAAAAGTTTTCTTTACTAAGAATTTTCTACTAGACTTTTAGACGTTTTTTGTTATCGCGCGCGCATTTTATATTATTATGTATCTTCCTATGGATTGTAATAGCCCTAATTAGGATTTTAATTTTCCGCACTTTACATTTTAAGTCAAATATAATTGTAACTGTCCCGAAGCGTTGTAATAGCTGTAGGAACTTTATTTCTCGCTTTATATTTCTTATATGCCTGTATGTAAATTGTTAGTAACTTTATTTCCAACCGTTACCGGGCCTTGAAACACAACAAAACGCTTCCTACAAGTCACAATTTGACATTTTTTAACTTTGTGTTGTTATATTCTTGTGTTATTAATCAATTATAATTGCATATTTGTGTTTGTATGGATGCATAGAAGGTTTCTAAATTGTCCAATTGAAGCTTAGGTACAAGAATGGCATTCCACCATTGTTAGGGTTCGAACCTCTAAATTGGGATTTTTCACAATGGCCAAAATTAGCCCAAACTAAGGACAGCATCTTTCTCAGGAGGATGAGACCAATCAATCTGTGGCCTCAAAATCCATTTTCGTTGAGTTGCAGGTGCTATAGTGACAGACCAAAAGTGTCACTATAGGTATTATAATCTAAGACGACGGAGGGAGGAAGAAGACAATGCGTGGCAGCCCCTCATTGGGTATTTTGAATCTGCGCGCCTTTTCCTTTTTGTTTTAAATAATTTCTGGAAATTTCAAATATATTATCATTGTTTGACATGTATAAATGAATGACATGTTAGTTCAGTTGGCAGAGAAGCGTGTATGTGAAGGGGGACCTGGGTTTGAGTCCCAGGTGCAACATTTTATTTTTCTAACATTGTCAACTACAGATTCAGTAGATGTTAGATACGCTAGTCCAGCATGCGCCTCCAGATCATCACCACTGGATCTTGATTGATCTAGATCTAAAGGTCTCACATGCAGGTGCACCATGAGCCATCAAAGACGCTCCTCACTGAATCCCAGTATAGTTTCTGGGCTCCCCCTGGATTGGGCCTAGCGCTGTTGATTTTGGCACACCCCCATTTTTGTTTCTGACCAAGCCCATGTTTTTTTTTTGTTTTTTTTCTCACTTTTTTATTTTGTTTACTATTTTCCAAATCTTTTTTTAACAAATCATAAATAATAATAAAAAAATAATAAATAGGTTTAGTTTATTTCTAAAATTATTAATTAATTAATTAATTATTTTAATACAATTTTATCAATTTAAAATCAAATTAGACTTAGGTTCTTTATTAATTTAAATTGTTTTCTTAATAAAAAATACAAAAAAATATATATTAAGATTAGTTTTTCTTTTATAACCTAGATTAATTCTTACATTTAGTATTTATTTTTCTTAATTAACTTTAGAATTAATTTTTCTTTAACAAAACCAAAAAAACAAAAAAAAAGTTTTCTTTACTAAAAATTTTCTACTAGATTTTTAGACGTTTTTTGTTATCGCGCGCACATTTTATATTATTATGTATCTTCCTATGGATCGTAATATCCCTAATTAGGATTTTAATTTTCCGCACTTTACATTTTAAGTCAAATATAATTGTAACTGTCCCGAAGCGTTGTAATAGCTGTAGGAAATTTATTTCTCGCTTTATATTTCTTATATGCCTGTATATAAATTGTTAGTAACTTTAATTCCAACCGTTACCGGACCTTGAAACACAACAAAACGCTTCCTACAAGTCACAATTTGCCATTTTTTTAACTTTGTGTTGTTATATTCTTGCGTTATTAATCAATTATAATTGCATATTTGTGTTTGTATGGATGCATAAAAGGTTTCTAAATTGTCCAATTGAAGCTTAGGTACAAGAATGGCATTCCACCATTGTTAGGGTTCGAACCTCTAAATTGGGATTTTTCACAATGGCCAAAATTAGCCCAATCTAAGGACACCATCTTTCTCATGAGTTTTGCAGGTTTCAGGGGCTATAGTGACAAACCAAAACTGTCACTATAGGTATTATAATCTAAGACGACGGAGGGAGGAAGAAGACAATGCGTGGCAACCCCTCATTGGGTATTTTGAATCTGCGCGCCTTTTCCTTTTTGTTTTAAATAATTTCTGGAAATTTCAAATATATTATTATTGTTTGACATGTATAAATAAATGACATGTTAGTTCAGTTGGCAGGGAAACGTGTATGTGAAGGGGGGCTGGGTTTGAGTCCCAGGTCTAACATTTTATTTTTCTAACATTGTCAACTACAGATTCAGTAGATGTTAGATACGCTAGTCCAGCATGCGCCTCCAGATCATCACCACTGGATCTTGATTGATCTAGATCTAAAGGTCTCACATGCAGGTGCACCATGAGCCATCAAAGACGCTCCTCACTGAATCCCAGTATAGTTTCTGGGCTCCCCCTGGATTGGGCCTAGCGCTGTTGATTTTGGCACACCCCCATTTTTGTTTCTGACCAAGCCCATGTTTTTTTTTGTTTTTTTTCTCACTTTTTTATTTTGTTTACTATTTTCCAAATATTTTTTTTAACAAATCATAAATAATAATAAAAAAATAATAAATAGGTTTAGTTTCTTTCTAAAATTATTAATTAATTAATTAATTATTTTAATACAATTTTATCAATTTAAAATCAAATTAGACTTAGGTTCTTTATTAATTTAAATTTTTTTCTTAATAAAAAATACAAAAAAAATATATTAAGATTTGTTTTTCTTTTATAACCTAGATTAATTCTTCCATTTAGTATTTATTTTTCTTAATTAACTTTAGAATTAATTTTTCTTTAACAAAACCAAAAAAACAAAAAAAAAGTTTTCTTTACTAAGAATTTTCTACTAGACTTTTAGACGTTTTTTTGTTATCGCGCGCGCATTTTATATTATTATGTATCTTCCTATGGATTGTAATAGCCCTAATTAGGATTTTAATTTTCCGCACTTTACATTTTAAGTCAAATATAATTGTAACTGTCCCGAAGCGTTGTAATAGCTGTAGGAACTTTATTTCTCGCTTTATATTTCTTATATGCCTGTATGTAAATTGTTAGTAACTTTATTTCCAACCGTTACCGGGCCTTGAAACACAACAAAACGCTTCCTACAAGTCACAATTTGACATTTTTTAACTTTGTGTTGTTATATTCTTGTGTTATTAATCAATTATAATTGCATATTTGTGTTTGTATGGATGCATAGAAGGTTTCTAAATTGTCCAATTGAAGCTTAGGTACAAGAATGGCATTCCACCAGGGTTCGAACCTCTAAATTGGGATTTTTCACAATGGCCAAAATTAGCCCAAACTAACGACACCATCTTTCTCAGGAGGATGAGACCAATCAATCTGTGGCCTCAAAATTCATTTTCGTTGTGTATTATGAGTTTTGCAGGTTGCAGGTGCTATAGTGACAGACCAAAACTGTCACTATAGGTATTATAATCTAAGACGACGGAGGGAGGAAGAAGACAATGCGAGGCAACCCCTCATTGGGTATTTTGAATCTGCGCGCCTTTTCCTTTTTGTTTTAAATAATTTCTGGAAATTTCAAATATATTATTATTGTTTGACATGTATAAATGAATGACATGTTAGTTCAGTTGGCAGAGAAGCGTATATGTGAAGGGGGACCTGGGTTTGAGTCCCAGGTGCAACATTTTATTTTTCTAGATCAAAAGGTCTCACATGCAGGTGCACCATGAGCCATCAAAGACGCTCCTCACTGAATCCCAATATAGTTTCTGGGCTCCCCTGGATTGGGCCTAGCGCTGTTGATTTTGGCACACCCCCATTTTTGTTTCTGACCAAGCCCATGTTTTTTTTTTGTTTTTTTTCTCACTTTTTTATTTTGTTTACTATTTTCCAAATCTTTTTTTAACAAATCATAAATAATAATAAAAAAATAATAAATAGGTTTAGTTTCTTTCTAAAATTATTAATTAATTAATTAATTATTTTAATACAATTTTATCAATTTAAAATCAAATTAGACTTAGGTTCTTTATTAATTTAAATTGTTTTCTTAATAAAAAATACAAAAAAAAATATATTGAGATTAGTTTTTCTTTTATAACCTAGATTAATTCTTACATTTAGTATTTATTTTTCTTAATTAACTTTAGAATTAATTTTTCTTTAACAAAACCAAAAAAACAAAAAAAAAAGTTTTCTTTACTAAAAATTTTCTACTAGATTTTTAGACGTTTTTTGTTATCGCGCGCACATTTTTTATTATTATGTATCTTCCTATGGATTGTAATAGCCCTAATTAGGATTTTAATTTTCCGCACTTTACATTTTAAGTCAAATATAATTGTAACTGTCCCGAAGCGTTGTAATAGCTGTAGGAACTTTATTTCTCGCTTTATATTTCTTATATGCATGTATATAAATTGTTAGTAACTTTATTTCCAACCGTTACCGGTCCTTGAAACACAACAAAACGCTTCCTACAAGTCACAATTTGCCATTTTTTTAACTTTATGTTGTTATATTCTTGCGTTATTAATCAATTATAATTGCATATTTGTGTTTGTATGGATGCATAGAAGGTTTCTAAATTGTCCAATTGAAGCTTAGGTACAAGAATGGCATTCCACCATTGTTAGGGTTCGAACCTCTAAATTGGGATTTTTCACAATGGCCAAAATTAGCCCAAACTAAGGACACCATGGAGGATGAGACCAATCAATCTGTGGCCTCAAAATTCATTTTCGTTGCGTATTATGAGTTTTGCAGGTTGCAGGTGCTATAGTGACAGACCAAAACTGTCACTATAGGTATTATAATCTAAGACGACGGAGGGAGGAAGAAGACAGTGCGTGGCAGCCCCTCATTGGGTATTTTGAATCTGCGCGCCTTTTTCTTTTTGTTTTAAATAATTTCTGGAAATTTCAAATATATTATTATTGTTTGACATGTATAAATGAATGACATGTTAGTTCAGTTGGCAGGGAAGCGTGTATGTGAAGGGGGACCTGGGTTTGAGTCCCAGGTGCAACATTTTATTTTTCTAACATTGTCAACTACAGATTCAGTAGATGTTAGATACGCTAGTCCAGCATGCGCCTCCAGATCATCACCACTGGATCTTGATTGATCTAGATCTAAAGGTCTCACATGCAGGTGCACCATGAGCCATCAAAGACGCTCCTCACTGAATCCCAGTATAGTTTCTGGGCTCCCCCTGGATTGGGCCTAGCGCTGTTGATTTTGGCACACCCCCATTTTTGTTTCTAACCAAGCCCATGTTTTTTTTTTGTTTTTTTTCTCACTTTTTTATTTTGTTTACTATTTTCCAAATCTTTTTTTAACAAATCATAAATAATAATAAAAAAATAATAAATAGGTTTAGTTTCTTTCTAAAATTATTAATTAATTAATTAATTATTTTAATACAATTTTATCAATTTAAAATCAAATTAGACTTAGGTTCTTTATTAATTTAAATTTTTTTCTTAATAAAAAATACAAAAAAAATATATTAAGATTTGTTTTTCTTTTATAACCTAGATTAATTCTTCCATTTAGTATTTATTTTTCTTAATTAACTTTAGAATTAATTTTTCTTTAACAAAACCAAAAAAACAAAAAAAAAGTTTTCTTTACTAAGAATTTTCTACTAGACTTTTAGACGTTTTTTGTTATCGCGCGCGCATTTTATATTATTATGTATCTTCCTATGGATTGTAATAGCCCTAATTAGGATTTTAATTTTCCGCACTTTACATTTTAAGTCAAATATAACTGTAACTGTCCCGAAGCGTTGTAATAGCTGTAGGAACTTTATTTCTCGCTTTATATTTCTTATATGCCTGTATATAAATTGTTAGTAACTTTATTTCCAACCGTTACCGCACCTTGAAACACAACAAAATGCTTCCTACAAGTCACAATTTGCCATTTTTTAACTTTGTGTTGTTATATTCTGGTGTTATTAATCAATTATAATTGCATATTTGTGTTTGTATGGATGCATAGAAGGTTTCTAAATTGTACAATTGAAGCTTAGGTACAAGAATGGCATTCCACCATTGTTAGGGTTCGAACCTCTAAATTGGGATTTTTCACAATGGCCAAAATTAGCCCAAACTAAGGACACCATCTTTCTCAAGAGGATGAGACCAATCAATCCGTGGCCTCAAAATTCATTTTCGTTGCGTATTATGAGTTTTGCAGGTTGCAGGTGCTATAGTGACAGACCAAAACTGTCACTATAGGTATTATAATCTAAGACGACGGAGGGAGGAAGAAGACAATGCGTGGCAGCCCCTCATTGGGTATTTTGAATCTGCGCGCCTTTTTCTTTTTGTTTTAAATAATTTCTGGAAATTTCAAATATATTATTATTGTTTGACATGTATAAATGAATGACATGTTAGTTCAGTTGGCAGGGAAGCGTGTATGTGAAGGGGGACCTGGGTTTGAGTCCCAGGTGCAACATTTTATTTTTCTAACATTGTCAACTACAGATTCAGTAGATGTTAGATACGCTAGTCCAGCATGCGCCTCCAGATCATCACCACTGGATCTTGATTGATCTAGATCTAAAGGTCTCACATGCAGGTGCACCATGAGCCATCAAAGACGCTCCTCACTGAATCCCAATATAGTTTATGGGCTCCCCCTGGATTGGGCCTAGCGCTGTTGATTTTGGCACACCCCCATTTTTGTTTCTGACCAAGCCCGTGTTTTTTTTTGTTTTTTTTCTCACTTTTTTATTTTGTTTACTATTTTCCAAATCTTTTTTTAACAAATCATAAATAATAATAAAAAAATAATAAATAGGTTTAGTTTCTTTCTAAAATTATTAATTAATTAATTAATTATTTTAATACAATTTTATCAATTTAAAATCAAATTAGACTTAGGTTCTTTATTAATTTAAATTGTTTTCTTAATAAAAAATACAAAAAAATATATATTAAGATTAGTTTTTCTTTTATAACCTAGATTAATTCTTACATTTAGTATTTATTTTTCTTAATTAACTTTAGAATTAATTTTTCTTTAACAAAACCAAAAAAACCAAAAAAAAGTTTTCTTTACTAAAAATTTTCTACTAGATTTTTAGACGTTTTTTGTTATCGCGCGCACATTTTATATTATTATTTATCTTCCTATGGATCGTAATATCCCTAATTAGGATTTTAATTTTCCGCACTTTACATTTTAAGTCAAATATAATTGTAACTGTCCCGAAGCGTTGTAATAGCTGTAGGGAATTTATTTCTCGCTTTATATTTCTTATATGCCTGTATATAATCTGTTAGTAACTTTAATTCCAACCGTTACCGGACCTTGAAACACAATAAAACGCTTCCTACAAGTCACAATTTGCCATTTTTTTAACTTTGTGTTGTTATATTCTTGCGTTATTAATCAATTATAATTGCATATTTGTGTTTGTATGGATGCATAAAAGGTTTCTAAATTGTCCAATTGAAGCTTAGGTACAAGAATGGCATTCCACCATTGTTAGGGTTCGAACCTCTAAATTGGGATTTTTCACAATGGCCAAAATTAGCCCAATCTAAGGACACCATCTTTCTCATGAGACCAATCAATCCGTGGCCTCAAAATTCATTTTCGTTGCGTATTATGAGTTTTGCAGGTTTCAAGGGCTATAGTGACAAACCAAAACTGTCACTATAGGTATTATAATCTAAGACGACGGAGGTAGGAAGAAGACAATGCGTGGCAACCCCTCATTGGGTATTTTGAATCTGCGCGCCTTTTCCTTTTTGTTTTAAATAATTTCTGGAAATTTCAAATATATTATTATTGTTTGACATGTATAAATAAATGACATGTTAGTTCAGTTGGCAGGGAAACGTGTATGTGAAGGGGGGCTGGGTTTGAGTCCCACGTCTAACATTTTATTTTTCTAACATTGTCAACTACAAATTCAGTAGATGTTAGATACGCTAGTCCAGCATGCGCCTCCAGATCATCACCACTGGATCTTGATTGATCTAGATCTAAAGGTCTCACATGCAGGTGCACCATAAGCCATCAAAGACGCTCCTCACTGAATCCCAATATAGTTTCTGGGCTCCCCTGGATTGGGCCTAGCGCTGTTGATTTTGGCACACCCCCATTTTTGTTTCTGACCAAGCCCATGTTTTTTTTTGTTTTTTTTTCTCACTTTTTTATTTTGTTTACTATTTTCCAAATATTTTTTTTAACAAATCATAAATAATAATAAAAAAATAATAAATAGGTTTAGTTTCTTTCTAAAATTATTAATTAATTAATTAATTATTTTAATACAATTTTATCAATTTAAAATCAAATTAGACTTAGGTTCTTTATTAATTTAAATTTTTTTCTTAATAAAAAATACAAAAAAAATATATTAAGATTTGTTTTTCTTTTATAACCTAGATTAATTCTTCCATTTAGTATTTATTTTTCTTAATTAACTTTAGACTTAATTTTTCTTTAACAAAACCAAAAAAACAAAAAAAAAGTTTTCTTTACTAAGAATTTTCTACTAGACTTTTAGACGTTTTTTGTTATCGCGCGCGCATTTTATATTATTATGTATCTTCCTATGGATTGTAATAGCCCTAATTAGGATTTTAATTTTCCGCACTTTACATTTTAAGTCAAATATAATTGTAACTGTCCCGAAGCGTTGTAATAGCTGTAGGAACTTTATTTCTCGCTTTATATTTCTTATATGCCTGTATGTAAATTGTTAGTAACTTTATTTCCAACCGTTACCGGGCCTTGAAACACAACAAAACGCTTCCTACAAGTCACAATTTGACATTTTTTAACTTTGTGTTGTTATATTCTTGTGTTATTAATCAATTATAATTGCATATTTGTGTTTGTATGGATGCATAGAAGGTTTCTAAATTGTCCAATTGAAGCTTAGGTACAAGAATGGCATTCCACCATTGTTAGGGTTCGAACCTCTAAATTGGGATTTTTCACAATGGCCAAAATTAGCCCAAACTAAGGACACCATCTTTCTCAGGAGGATGAGACCAATCAATCTGTGGCCTCAAAATTCATTTTCGTTGAGTTGCAGGTGCTATAGTGACAGACCAAAACTGTCACTATAGGTATTATAATCTAAGACGACGGAGGGAGGAAGAAGACAATGCGTGGCAGCCCCTCATTGGGTATTTTGAATCTGCGCGCCTTTTCCTTTTTGTTTTAAATAATTTCTGGAAATTTCAAATATATTATCATTTTTTGACATGTATAAATGAATGACATGTTAGTTCAGTTGGCAGAGAAGCGTGTATGTGAAGGGGGACCTGGGTTTGAGTCCCAGGTGCAACATTTTATTTTTCTAACATTGTCAACTACAGATTCAGTAGATGTTAGATACGCTAGTCCAGCATGCGCCTCCAGATCATCACCACTGGATCTTGATTGATCTAGATCTAAAGGTCTCACATGCAGGTGCACCATGAGCCATCAAAGACACTCCTCACTGAATCCCAATATAGTTTCTGGGCTCCCCTGGATTGGGCCTAGCGCTGTTGATTTTGGCACACCCCCATTTTTGTTTCTGACCAAGCCCATGTTTTTTTTTTGTTTTTTTTCTCACTTTTTTATTTTGTTTACTATTTTCCAAATCTTTTTTTAACAAATCATAAATAATAATAAAAAAATAATAAATAGGTTTAGTTTCTTTCTAAAATTATTAATTAATTAATTAATTATTTTAATACAATTTTATCAATTTAAAATCAAATTAGACTTAGGTTCTTTATTAATTTAAATTTTTTTCTTAATAAAAAATACAAAAAAAATATATTAAGATTTGTTTTTCTTTTATAACCTAGATTAATTCTTCCATTTAGTATTTATTTTTCTTAATTAACTTTAGAATTAATTTTTCTTTAACAAAACCAAAAAAACAAAAAAAAAGTTTTCTTTACTAAGAATTTTCTACTAGACTTTTAGACGTTTTTTTGTTATCGCGCGCGCATTTTATATTATTATGTATCTTCCTATGGATTGTAATAGCCCTAATTAGGATTTTAATTTTCCGCACTTTACATTTTAAGTCAAATATAATTGTAACTGTCCCGAAGCGTTGTAATAGCTGTAGGAACTTTATTTCTCGCTTTATATTTCTTATATGCCTGTATGTAAATTGTTAGTAACTTTATTTCCAACCGTTACCGGGCCTTGAAACACAACAAAACGCTTCCTACAAGTCACAATTTGACATTTTTTAACTTTGTGTTGTTATATTCTTGTGTTATTAATCAATTATAATTGCATATTTGTGTTTGTATGGATGCATAGAAGGTTTCTAAATTGTCCAATTGAAGCTTAGGTACAAGAATGGCATTCCACCATTGTTAGGGTTCGAACCTCTAAATTGGGATTTTTCACAATGGCCAAAATTAGCCCAAACTAAGGACACCATCTTTCTCAGGAGGATGAGACCAATCAATCTGTGGCCTCAAAATTCATTTTCGTTGAGTTGCAGGTGCTATAGTGACAGACCAAAACTGTCACTATAGGTATTATAATCTAAGACGACGGAGGGAGGAAGAAGACAATGCGTGGCAGCCCCTCATTGGGTATTTTGAATCTGCGCGCCTTTTCCTTTTTGTTTTAAATAATTTCTGGAAATTTCAAATATATTATCATTGTTTGACATGTATAAATGAATGACATGTTAGTTCAGTTGGCAGAGAAGCGTGTATGTGAAGGGGGACCTGGGTTTGAGTCCCAGGTGCAACATTTTATTTTTCTAACATTGTCAACTACAGATTCAGTAGATGTTAGATACGCTAGTCCAGCATGCGCCTCCAGATCATCACCACTGGATCTTGATTGATCTAGATCTAAAGGTCTCACATGCAGGTGCACCATGAGCCATCAAAGACGCTCCTCACTGAATCCCAATATAGTTTCTGGGCTCCCCTGGATTGGGCCTAGCGCTGTTGATTTTGGCACACCCCCATTTTTGTTTCTGACCAAGCCCATGTTTTTTTTTTGTTTTTTTTCTCACTTTTTTATTTTGTTTACTATTTTCCAAATCTTTTTTTAACAAATCATAAATAATAATAAAAAAATAATAAATAGGTTTAGTTTCTTTCTAAAATTATTAATTAATTAATTAATTATTTTAATACAATTTTATCAATTTAAAATCAAATTAGACTTAGGTTCTTTATTAATTTAAATTTTTTTCTTAATAAAAAATACAAAAAAAATATATTAAGATTTGTTTTTCTTTTATAACCTAGATTAATTCTTCCATTTAGTATTTATTTTTCTTAATTAACTTTAGAATTAATTTTTCTTTAACAAAACCAAAAAAACAAAAAAAAAGTTTTCTTTACTAAGAATTTACTACTAGACTTTTAGACGTTTTTTGTTATCGCGCGCGCATTTTATATTATTATGTATCTTCCTATGGATTGTAATAGCCCTAATTAGGATTTTAATTTTCCGCACTTTACATTTTAAGTCAAATATAACTGTAACTGTCCCGAAGCGTTGTAATAGCTGTAGGAACTTTATTTCTCGCTTTATATTTCTTATATGCCTGTATGTAAATTGTTAGTAACTTTATTTCCAACCGTTACCGGGCCTTGAAACACAACAAAACGCTTCCTACAAGTCACAATTTGACATTTTTTAACTTTGTGTTGTTATATTCTTGTGTTATTAATCAATTATAATTGCATATTTGTGTTTGTATGGATGCATAGAAGGTTTCTAAATTGTCCAATTGAAGCTTAGGTACAAGAATGGCATTCCACCATTGTTAGGGTTCGAACCTCTAAATTGGGATTTTTCACAATGGCCAAAATTAGCCCAAACTAAGGACACCATCTTTCTCAGGAGGATGAGACCAATCAATCTGTGGCCTCAAAATTCATTTTCGTTGAGTTGCAGGTGCTATAGTGACAGACCAAAACTGTCACTATAGGTATTATAATCTAAGACGACGGAGGGAGGAAGAAGACAATGCGTGGCAGCCCCTCATTGGGTATTTTGAATCTGCGCGCCTTTTCCTTTTTGTTTTAAATAATTTCTGGAAATTTCAAATATATTATCATTGTTTGACATGTATAAATGAATGACATGTTAGTTCAGTTGGCAGAGAAGCGTGTATGTGAAGGGGGACCTGGGTTTGAGTCCCAGGTGCAACATTTTATTTTTCTAACATTGTCAACTACAGATTCAGTAGATGTTAGATACGCTAGTCCAGCATGCGCCTCCAGATCATCACCACTGGATCTTGATTGATCTAGATCTAAAGGTCTCACATGCAGGTGCACCATGAGCCATCAAAGACGCTCCTCACTGAATCCCAATATAGTTTCTGGGCTCCCCTGGATTGGGCCTAGCGCTGTTGATTTTGGCACACCCCCATTTTTGTTTCTGACCAAGCCCATGTTTTTTTTTTGTTTTTTTTCTCACTTTTTTATTTTGTTTACTATTTTCCAAATCTTTTTTTAACAAATCATAAATAATAATAAAAAAATAATAAATAGGTTTAGTTTCTTTCTAAAATTATTAATTAATTAATTAATTATTTTAATACAATTTTATCAATTTAAAATCAAATTAGACTTAGGTTCTTTATTAATTTAAATTTTTTTCTTAATAAAAAATACAAAAAAAATATATTAAGATTTGTTTTTCTTTTATAACCTAGATTAATTCTTCCATTTAGTATTTATTTTTCTTAATTAACTTTAGAATTAATTTTTCTTTAACAAAACCAAAAAAACAAAAAAAAAGTTTTCTTTACTAAGAATTTTCTACTAGACTTTTAGACGTTTTTTGTTATCGCGCGCGCATTTTATATTATTATGTATCTTCCTATGGATTGTAATAGCCCTAATTAGGATTTTAATTTTCCGCACTTTACATTTTAAGTCAAATATAACTGTAACTGTCCCGAAGCGTTGTAATAGCTGTAGGAACTTTATTTCTCGCTTTATATTTCTTATATGCCTGTATATAAATTGTTAGTAACTTTATTTCCAACCGTTACCGGACCTTGAAACACAACAAAATGCTTCCTACAAGTCACAATTTGCCATTTTTTAACTTTGTGTTGTTATATTCTTGCGTTATTAATCAATTATAATTGCATATTTGTGTTTGTATGGATGCATAAAAGGTTTCTAAATTGTACAATTGAAGCTTAGGTACAAGAATGGCATTCCACCATTGTTAGGGTTCGAACCTCTAAATTGGGATTTTTCACAATGGCCAAAATTAGCCCAAACTAAGGACACCATGGAGGATGAGACCAATCAATCTGTGGCCTCAAAATTCATTTTCGTTGCGTATTATGAGTTTTGCAGGTTGCAGGTGCTATAGTGACAGACCAAAACTGTCACTATAGGTATTATAATCTAAGACGACGGAGGGAGGAAGAAGACAGTGCGTGGCAGCCCCTCATTGGGTATTTTGAATCTGCGCGCCTTTTTCTTTTTGTTTTAAATAATTTCTGGAAATTTCAAATATATTATTATTGTTTGACATGTATAAATGAATGACATGTTAGTTCAGTTGGCAGGGAAGCGTGTATGTGAAGGGGGACCTGGGTTTGAGTCCCAGGTGCAACATTTTATTTTTCTAACATTGTCAACTACAGATTCAGTAGATGTTAGAAACGCTAGTCCAGCATGCGCCTCCAGATCATCACCACTGGATCTTGATTGATCTAGATCTAAAGGTCTCACATGCAGGTGCACCATGAGCCATCAAAGACGCTCCTCACTGAATCCCAGTATAGTTTCTGGGCTCCCCCTGGATTGGGCCTAGCGCTGTTGATTTTGGCACACCCCCATTTTTGTTTCTGACCAAGCCCATGTTTTTTTTGTTTTTTTTCTCACTTTTTTATTTTGTTTACTATTTTCCAAATCTTTTTTTAACAAATCATAAATAATAATAAAAAAATAATAAATAGGTTTAGTTTATTTCTAAAATTATTAATTAATTAATTAATTATTTTAATACAATTTTATCAATTTAAAATCAAATTAGACTTAGGTTCTTTATTAATTTAAATTGTTTTCTTAATAAAAAATACAAAAAAATATATATTAAGATTAGTTTTTCTTTTATAACCTAGATTAATTCTTACATTTAGTATTTATTTTTCTTAATTAACTTTAGAATTAATTTTTCTTTAACAAAACCAAAAAAACAAAAAAAAAGTTTTCTTTACTAAAAATTTTCTACTAGATTTTTAGACGTTTTTTGTTATCGCGCGCACATTTTATATTATTATGTATCTTCCTATGGATCGTAATATCCCTAATTAGGATTTTAATTTTCCGCACTTTACATTTTAAGTCAAATATAATTGTAACTGTCCCGAAGCGTTGTAATAGCTGTAGGAAATTTATTTCTCGCTTTATATTTCTTATATGCCTGTATATAAATTGTTAGTAACTTTAATTCCAACCGTTACCGGACCTTGAAACACAACAAAACGCTTCCTACAAGTCACAATTTGCCATTTTTTTAACTTTGTGTTGTTATATTCTTGCGTTATTAATCAATTATAATTGCATATTTGTGATTGTATGGATGCATAAAAGGTTTCTAAATTGTCCAATTGAAGCTTAGGTACAAGAATGGCATTCCACCATTGTTAGGGTTCGAACCTCTAAATTGGGATTTTTCACAATGGCCAAAATTAGCCCAATCTAAGGACACCATCTTTCTCATGAGACCAATCAATCCGTGGCCTGAGTTTTGCAGGTTTCAGGGGCTATAGTGACAAACCAAAACTGTCACTATAGGTATTATAATCTAAGACGACGGAGGGAGGAAGAAGACAATGCGTGGCAACCCCTCATTGGGTATTTTGAATCTGCGCGCCTTTTCCTTTTTGTTTTAAATAATTTCTGGAAATTTCAAATATATTATTATTGTTTGACATGTATAAATAAATGACATGTTAGTTCAGTTGGCAGGGAAACGTGTATGTGAAGGGGGGCTGGGTTTGAGTCCCAGGTCTAACATTTTATTTTTCTAACATTGTCAACTACAGATTCAGTAGATGTTAGATACGCTAGTCCAGCATGCGCCTCCAGATCATCACCACTGGATCTTGATTGATCTAGATCTAAAGGTCTCACATGCAGGTGCACCATGAGCCATCAAAGACGCTCCTCACTGAATCCCAGTATAGTTTCTGGGCTCCCCCTGGATTGGGCCTAGCGCTGTTGATTTTGGCACACCCCCATTTTTGTTTCTGACCAAGCCCATGTTTTTTTTTTGTTTTTTTTCTCACTTTTTTATTTTGTTTACTATTTTCCAAATATTTTTTTTAACAAATCATAAATAATAATAAAAAAATAATAAATAGGTTTAGTTTCTTTCTAAAATTATTAATTAATTAATTAATTATTTTAATACAATTTTATCAATTTAAAATCAAATTAGACTTAGGTTCTTTATTAATTTAAATTTTTTTCTTAATAAAAAATACAAAAAAAATATATTAAGATTTGTTTTTCTTTTATAACCTAGATTAATTCTTCCATTTAGTATTTATTTTTCTTAATTAACTTTAGAATTAATTTTTCTTTAACAAAACCAAAAAAACAAAAAAAAAGTTTTCTTTACTAAGAATTTTCTACTAGACTTTTAGACGTTTTTTTGTTATCGCGCGCGCATTTTATATTATTATGTATCTTCCTATGGATTGTAATAGCCCTAATTAGGATTTTAATTTTCCGCACTTTACATTTTAAGTCAAATATAATTGTAACTGTCCCGAAGCGTTGTAATAGCTGTAGGAACTTTATTTCTCGCTTTATATTTCTTATATGCCTGTATGTAAATTGTTAGTAACTTTATTTCCAACCGTTACCGGGCCTTGAAACACAACAAAACGCTTCCTACAAGTCACAATTTGACATTTTTTAACTTTGTGTTGTTATATTCTTGTGTTATTAATCAATTTTAATTGCATATTTGTGTTTGTATGGATGCATAGAAGGTTTCTAAATTGTCCAATTGAAGCTTAGGTACAAGAATGGCATTCCACCATTGTTAGGGTTCGAACCTCTAAATTGGGATTTTTCACAATGGCCAAAATTAGCCCAAACTAAGGACACCATCTTTCTCATGAGGATGAGACCAATCAATCTGTGGCCTCAAAATTCATTTTCGTTGTGTATTATGAGTTTTGCAGGTTGCAGGTGCTATAGTGACAGACCAAAACTGTCACTATAGGTATTATAATCTAAGACGACGGAGGGAGGAAGAAGACAATGCGAGGCAGCCCCTCATTGGGTATTTTGAATCTGCGCGCCTTTTCCTTTTTGTTTTAAATAATTTCTGGAAATTTCAAATATATTATTATTGTTTGACATGTATAAATGAATGACATGTTAGTTCAGTTGGCAGAGAAGCGTGTATGTGAAGGGGGACCTGGGTTTGAGTCCCAGGTGCAACATTTTATTTTTCTAGATCAAAAGGTCTCACATGCAGGTGCACCATGAGCCATCAAAGACGCTCCTCACTGAATCCCAATATAGTTTCTGGGCTCCCCTGGATTGGGCCTAGCGCTGTTGATTTTGGCACACCCCCATTTTTGTTTCTGACCAAGCCCATGTTTTTTTTTTGTTTTTTTTCTCACTTTTTTATTTTGTTTACTATTTTCCAAATCTTTTTTTAACAAATCATAAATAATAATAAAAAAATAATAAATAGGTTTAGTTTCTTTCTAAAATTATTAATTAATTAATTAATTATTTTAATACAATTTTATCAATTTAAAATCAAATTAGACTTAGGTTCTTTATTAATTTAAATTGTTTTCTTAATAAAAAATACAAAAAAAAATATATTGAGATTAGTTTTTCTTTTATAACCTAGATTAATTCTTACATTTAGTATTTATTTTTCTTAATTAACTTTAGAATTAATTTTTCTTTAACAAAACCAAAAAAACAAAAAAAAAGTTTTCTTTACTAAAAATTTTCTACTAGATTTTTAGACGTTTTTTGTTATCGCGCGCACATTTTTTATTATTATGTATCTTCCTATGGATTGTAATAGCCCTAATTAGGATTTTAATTTTCCGCACTTTACATTTTAAGTCAAATATAATTGTAACTGTCCCGAAGCGTTGTAATAGCTGTAGGAACTTTATTTCTCGCTTTATATTTCTTATATGCATGTATATAAATTGTTAGTAACTTTATTTCCAACCGTTACCGGTCCTTGAAACACAACAAAACGCTTCCTACAAGTCACAATTTGCCATTTTTTTAACTTTATGTTGTTATATTCTTGCGTTATTAATCAATTATAATTGCATATTTGTGTTTGTATGGATGCATAGAAGGTTTCTAAATTGTCCAATTGAAGCTTAGGTACAAGAATGGCATTCCACCATTGTTAGGGTTCGAACCTCTAAATTGGGATTTTTCACAATGGCCAAAATTAGCCCAAACTAAGGACACCATCTTTCTCAAGAGGATGAGACCAATCAATCAGTGGCCTCAAAATTCATTTTCGTTGCGTATTATGAGTTTTGCAGGTTGCAGGTGCTATAGTGACAGACTAAAACTGTCACTATAGGTATTATAATCTAAGACGGCGGAGGGAGGAAGAAGACAATGCGTGGCAGCCCCTCATTGGGTATTTTGAATCTGCGCGCCTTTTCCTTTTTGTTTTAAATAATTTCTGGAAATTTCAAATATATTATTATTGTTTGACATGTATAAATGAATGACATGTTAGTTCAGTTGGCATGGAAGCGTGTATGTGAAGGGGGACCTGGGTTTGAGTCCCAGGTCCAACATTTTATTTTTCTAACATTGTCAACTACAGATTCAGTAGATGTTAGATACGCTAGTCCAGCATGCGCCTCCAGATAATCACCACTGGATCTTGATTGATCTAGATCTAAAGGTCTCACATGCAGGTGCACCATTAGCCATCAAAGACGCTCCTCACTGAATCCCAGTATAGTTTCTGGGCTCCCCCTAGATTGGGCCTAGCGCTGTTGATTTTGGCACACCCCTATTTTTGTTTCTAACCAAGCCCATGTTTTTTTGTTTTTTTTCTCACTTTTTTATTTTGTTTACTATTTTCCAAATCTTTTTTTTAACAAATCATAAATAATAATAATAAAATAATAAATAGGTTTAGTTTCTTTCTAAAATTATTAATTAATTAATTAATTATTTTAATACAATTTTATCAATTTAAAATCAAATTAGACTTAGGTTCTTTATTAATTTAAATTTTTTTCTTAATAAAAAATACAAAAAAAATATATTAAGATTTGTTTTTCTTTTATAACCTAGATTAATTCTTCCATTTAGTATTTATTTTTCTTAATTAACTTTAGAATTAATTTTTCTTTAACAAAACCAAAAAAACAAAAAAAAAGTTTTCTTTACTAAGAATTTTCTACTAGACTTTTAGACGTTTTTTTGTTATCGCGCGCGCATTTTATATTATTATGTATCTTCCTATGGATTGTAATAGCCCTAATTAGGATTTTAATTTTCCGCACTTTACATTTTAAGTCAAATATAATTGTAACTGTCTCGAAGCGTTGTAATAGCTGTAGGAACTTTATTTCTCGCTTTATATTTCTAATATGCCTGTATGTAAATTGTTAGTAACTTTATTTCCAACCGTTACCGGGCCTTGAAACACAACAAAACGCTTCCTACAAGTCACAATTTGACATTTTTTAACTTTGTGTTGTTATATTCTTGTGTTATTAATCAATTTTAATTGCATATTTGTGTTTGTATGGATGCATAGAAGGTTTCTAAATTGTCCAATTGAAGCTTAGGTACAAGAATGGCATTCCACCATTGTTAGGGTTCGAACCTCTAAATTGGGATTTTTCACAATGGCCAAAATTAGCCCAAACTAAGGACACCATCTTTCTCAAGAGGATGAGACCAATCAATCAGTGGCCTCAAAATTCATTTTCGTTGCGTATTATGAGTTTTGCAGGTTGCAGGTGCTATAGTGACAGACTAAAACTGTCACTATAGGTATTATAATCTAAGACGATGGAGGGAGGAAGAAGACAATGCGTGGCAGCCCCTCATTGGGTATTTTGAATCTGCGCGCCTTTTCCTTTTTGTTTTAAATAATTTCTGGAAATTTCAAATATATTATTATTGTTTGACATGTATAAATGAATGACATGTTAGTTCAGTTGGCATGGAAGCGTGTATGTGAAGGGGGACCTGGGTTTGAGTCCCAGGTCCAACATTTTATTTTTCTAACATTGTCAACTACAGATTCAGTAGATGTTAGATACGCTAGTCCAGCATGCGCCTCCAGATAATCACCACTGGATCTTGATTGATCTAGATCTAAAGGTCTCACATGCAGGTGCACCATTAGCCATCAAAGACGCTCCTCACTGAATCCCAGTATAGTTTCTGGGCTCCCCCTAGATTGGGCCTAGCGCTGTTGATTTTGGCACACCCCTATTTTTGTTTCTAACCAAGCCCATGTTTTTTTGTTTTTTTTCTCACTTTTTTATTTTGTTTACTATTTTCCAAATCTTTTTTTTAACAAATCATAAATAATAATAATAAAATAATAAATAGGTTTAGTTTCTTTCTAAAATTATTAATTAATTAATTAATTATTTTAATACAATTTTATCAATTTAAAATCAAATTAGACTTAGGTTCTTTATTAATTTAAATTTTTTTCTTAATAAAAAATACAAAAAAAATATATTAAGATTTGTTTTTCTTTTATAACCTAGATTAATTCTTCCATTTAGTATTTATTTTTCTTAATTAACTTTAGAATTAATTTTTCTTTAACAAAACCAAAAAAACAAAAAAAAAGTTTTCTTTACTAAGAATTTTCTACTAGACTTTTAGACGTTTTTTTGTTATCGCGCGCGCATTTTATATTATTATGTATCTTCCTATGGATTGTAATAGCCCTAATTAGGATTTTAATTTTCCGCACTTTACATTTTAAGTCAAATATAATTGTAACTGTCCCGAAGCGTTGTAATAGCTGTAGGAACTTTATTTCTCGCTTTATATTTCTTATATGCCTGTATGTAAATTGTTAGTAACTTTATTTCCAACCGTTACCGGGCCTTGAAACACAACAAAACGCTTCCTACAAGTCACAATTTGACATTTTTTAACTTTGTGTTGTTATATTCTTGTGTTATTAATCAATTTTAATTGCATATTTGTGTTTGTATGGATGCATAGAAGGTTTCTAAATTGTCCAATTGAAGCTTAGGTACAAGAATGGCATTCCACCATTGTTAGGGTTCGAACCTCTAAATTGGGATTTTTCACAATGGCCAAAATTAGCCCAAACTAAGGACACCATCTTTCTCATGAGGATGAGACCAATCAATCTGTGGCCTCAAAATTCATTTTCGTTGTGTATTATGAGTTTTGCAGGTTGCAGGTGCTATAGTGACAGACCAAAACTGTCACTATAGGTATTATAATCTAAGACGACGGAGGGAGGAAGAAGACAATGCGAGGCAGCCCCTCATTGGGTATTTTGAATCTGCGCGCCTTTTCCTTTTTGTTTTAAATAATTTCTGGAAATTTCAAATATATTATTATTGTTTGACATGTATAAATGAATGACATGTTAGTTCAGTTGGCAGAGAAGCGTGTATGTGAAGGGGGACCTGGGTTTGAGTCCCAGGTGCAACATTTTATTTTTCTAGATCAAAAGGTCTCACATGCAGGTGCACCATGAGCCATCAAAGACGCTCCTCACTGAATCCCAATATAGTTTCTGGGCTCCCCTGGATCGGGCCTAGCGCTGTTGATTTTGGCACACCCCCATTTTTGTTTCTGACCAAGCCCATGTTTTTTTTTTGTTTTTTTTCTCACTTTTTTATTTTGTTTACTATTTTCCAAATCTTTTTTTAACAAATCATAAATAATAATAAAAAAATAATAAATAGGTTTAGTTTCTTTCTAAAATTATTAATTAATTAATTAATTATTTTAATACAATTTTATCAATTTAAAATCAAATTAGACTTAGGTTCTTTATTAATTTAAATTGTTTTCTTAATAAAAAATACAAAAAAAAATATATTGAGATTAGTTTTTCTTTTATAACCTAGATTAATTCTTACATTTAGTATTTATTTTTCTTAATTAACTTTAGAATTAATTTTTCTTTAACAAAACCAAAAAAACAAAAAAAAAGTTTTCTTTACTAAGAATTTTCTACTAGACTTTTAGACGTTTTTTGTTATCGCGCGCGCATTTTATATTATTATGTATCTTCCTATGGATTGTAATAGCCCTAATTAGGATTTTAATTTTCCGCACTTTACATTTTAAGTCAAATATAACTGTAACTGTCCCGAAGCGTTGTAATAGCTGTAGGAACTTTATTTCTCGCTTTATATTTCTTATATGCCTGTATATAAATTGTTAGTAACTTTATTTCCAACCGTTACCGCACCTTGAAACACAACAAAATGCTTCCTACAAGTCACAATTTGCCATTTTTTAACTTTGTGTTGTTATATTCTGGCGTTATTAATCAATTATAATTGCATATTTGTGTTTGTATGGATGCATAGAAGGTTTCTAAATTGTCCAATTGAAGCTTAGGTACAAGAATGGCATTCCACCATTGTTAGGGTTCGAACCTCTAAATTGGGATTTTTCACAATGGCCAAAATTAGCCCAAACTAAGGACACCATCTTTCTCAAGAGGATGAGACCAATCAATCTGTGGCCTCAAAATTCATTTTCGTTGTGTATTATGAGTTTTGCAGGTTGCAGGTGCTATAGTGACAGACCAAAACTGTCACTATAGGTATTATAATCTAAGACGACGGAGGGAGGAAGAAGACAATGCGTGGCAGCCCCTCATTGGGTATTTTGAATCTGCGCGCCTTTTTCTTTTTGTTTTAAATAATTTCTGGAAATTTCAAATATATTATTATTGTTTGACATGTATAAATGAATGACATGTTAGTTCAGTTGGCAGGGAAGCGTGTATGTGAAGGGGGACCTGGGTTTGAGTCCCAGGTGCAACATTTTATTTTTCTAGATCAAAAGGTCTCACATGCAGGTGCACCATGAGCCATCAAAGACGCTCCTCACTGAATCCCAATATAGTTTCTGGGCTCCCCTGGATTGGGCCTAGCGCTGTTGATTTTGGCACACCCCCATTTTTGTTTCTGACCAAGCCCATGTTTTTTTTTTGTTTTTTTTCTCACTTTTTTATTTTGTTTACTATTTTCCAAATCTTTTTTTAACAAATCATAAATAATAATAAAAAAATAATAAATAGGTTTAGTTTCTTTCTAAAATTATTAATTAATTAATTAATTATTTTAATACAATTTTATCAATTTAAAATCAAATTAGACTTAGGTTCTTTATTAATTTAAATTGTTTTCTTAATAAAAAATACAAAAAAAAATATATTGAGATTAGTTTTTCTTTTATAACCTAGATTAATTCTTACATTTAGTATTTATTTTTCTTAATTAACTTTAGAATTAATTTTTCTTTAACAAAACCAAAAAAACAAAAAAAAAAGTTTTCTTTACTAAAAATTTTCTACTAGATTTTTAGACGTTTTTTGTTATCGCGCGCACATTTTTTATTATTATGTATCTTCCTATGGATTGTAATAGCCCTAATTAGGATTTTAATTTTCCGCACTTTACATTTTAAGTCAAATATAATTGTAACTGTCCCGAAGCGTTGTAATAGCTGTAGGAACTTTATTTCTCGCTTTATATTTCTTATATGCATGTATATAAATTGTTAGTAACTTTATTTCCAACCGTTACCGGTCCTTGAAACACAACAAAACGCTTCCTACAAGTCACAATTTGCCATTTTTTTAACTTTATGTTGTTATATTCTTGCGTTATTAATCAATTATAATTGCATATTTGTGTTTGTATGGATGCATAGAAGGTTTCTAAATTGTCCAATTGAAGCTTAGGTACAAGAATGGCATTCCACCATTGTTAGGGTTCGAACCTCTAAATTGGGATTTTTCACAATGGCCAAAATTAGCCCAAACTAAGGACACCATGGAGGATGAGACCAATCAATCTGTGGCCTCAAAATTCATTTTCGTTGCGTATTATGAGTTTTGCAGGTTGCAGGTGCTATAGTGACAGACCAAAACTGTCACTATAGGTATTATAATCTAAGACGACGGAGGGAGGAAGAAGACAGTGCGTGGCAGCCCCTCATTGGGTATTTTGAATCTGCGCGCCTTTTTCTTTTTGTTTTAAATAATTTCTGGAAATTTCAAATATATTATTATTGTTTGACATGTATAAATGAATGACATGTTAGTTCAGTTGGCAGGGAAGCGTGTATGTGAAGGGGGACCTGGGTTTGAGTCCCAGGTGCAACATTTTATTTTTCTAACATTGTCAACTACAGATTCAGTAGATGTTAGATACGCTAGTCCAGCATGCGCCTCCAGATCATCACCACTGGATCTTGATTGATCTAGATCTAAAGGTCTCACATGCAGGTGCACCATGAGCCATCAAAGACGCTCCTCACTGAATCCCAGTATAGTTTCTGGGCTCCCCCTGGATTGGGCCTAGCGCTGTTGATTTTGGCACACCCCCATTTTTGTTTCTAACCAAGCCCATGTTTTTTTTTTGTTTTTTTTCTCACTTTTTTATTTTGTTTACTATTTTCCAAATCTTTTTTTAACAAATCATAAATAATAATAAAAAAATAATAAATAGGTTTAGTTTCTTTCTAAAATTATTAATTAATTAATTAATTATTTTAATACAATTTTATCAATTTAAAATCAAATTAGACTTAGGTTCTTTATTAATTTAAATTTTTTTCTTAATAAAAAATACAAAAAAAATATATTAAGATTTGTTTTTCTTTTATAACCTAGATTAATTCTTCCATTTAGTATTTATTTTTCTTAATTAACTTTAGAATTAATTTTTCTTTAACAAAACCAAAAAAACAAAAAAAAAGTTTTCTTTACTAAGAATTTTCTACTAGACTTTTAGACGTTTTTTGTTATCGCGCGCGCATTTTATATTATTATGTATCTTCCTATGGATTGTAATAGCCCTAATTAGGATTTTAATTTTCCGCACTTTACATTTTAAGTCAAATATAACTGTAACTGTCCCGAAGCGTTGTAATAGCTGTAGGAACTTTATTTCTCGCTTTATATTTCTTATATGCCTGTATATAAATTGTTAGTAACTTTATTTCCAACCGTTACCGCACCTTGAAACACAACAAAATGCTTCCTACAAGTCACAATTTGCCATTTTTTAACTTTGTGTTGTTATATTCTGGTGTTATTAATCAATTATAATTGCATATTTGTGTTTGTATGGATGCATAGAAGGTTTCTAAATTGTACAATTGAAGCTTAGGTACAAGAATGGCATTCCACCATTGTTAGGGTTCGAACCTCTAAATTGGGATTTTTCACAATGGCCAAAATTAGCCCAAACTAAGGACACCATCTTTCTCAAGAGGATGAGACCAATCAATCCGTGGCCTCAAAATTCATTTTCGTTGCGTATTATGAGTTTTGCAGGTTGCAGGTGCTATAGTGACAGACCAAAACTGTCACTATAGGTATTATAATCTAAGACGACGGAGGGAGGAAGAAGACAATGCGTGGCAGCCCCTCATTGGGTATTTTGAATCTGCGCGCCTTTTTCTTTTTGTTTTAAATAATTTCTGGAAATTTCAAATATATTATTATTGTTTGACATGTATAAATGAATGACATGTTAGTTCAGTTGGCAGGGAAGCGTGTATGTGAAGGGGGACCTGGGTTTGAGTCCCAGGTGCAACATTTTATTTTTCTAACATTGTCAACTACAGATTCAGTAGATGTTAGATACGCTAGTCCAGCATGCGCCTCCAGATCATCACCACTGGATCTTGATTGATCTAGATCTAAAGGTCTCACATGCAGGTGCACCATGAGCCATCAAAGACGCTCCTCACTGAATCCCAATATAGTTTATGGGCTCCCCCTGGATTGGGCCTAGCGCTGTTGATTTTGGCACACCCCCATTTTTGTTTCTGACCAAGCCCGTGTTTTTTTTTGTTTTTTTTCTCACTTTTTTATTTTGTTTACTATTTTCCAAATCTTTTTTTAACAAATCATAAATAATAATAAAAAAATAATAAATAGGTTTAGTTTCTTTCTAAAATTATTAATTAATTAATTAATTATTTTAATACAATTTTATCAATTTAAAATCAAATTAGACTTAGGTTCTTTATTAATTTAAATTGTTTTCTTAATAAAAAATACAAAAAAATATATATTAAGATTAGTTTTTCTTTTATAACCTAGATTAATTCTTACATTTAGTATTTATTTTTCTTAATTAACTTTAGAATTAATTTTTCTTTAACAAAACCAAAAAAACCAAAAAAAAGTTTTCTTTACTAAAAATTTTCTACTAGATTTTTAGACGTTTTTTGTTATCGCGCGCACATTTTATATTATTATTTATCTTCCTATGGATCGTAATATCCCTAATTAGGATTTTAATTTTCCGCACTTTACATTTTAAGTCAAATATAATTGTAACTGTCCCGAAGCGTTGTAATAGCTGTAGGGAATTTATTTCTCGCTTTATATTTCTTATATGCCTGTATATAATCTGTTAGTAACTTTAATTCCAACCGTTACCGGACCTTGAAACACAATAAAACGCTTCCTACAAGTCACAATTTGCCATTTTTTTAACTTTGTGTTGTTATATTCTTGCGTTATTAATCAATTATAATTGCATATTTGTGTTTGTATGGATGCATAAAAGGTTTCTAAATTGTCCAATTGAAGCTTAGGTACAAGAATGGCATTCCACCATTGTTAGGGTTCGAACCTCTAAATTGGGATTTTTCACAATGGCCAAAATTAGCCCAATCTAAGGACACCATCTTTCTCATGAGACCAATCAATCCGTGGCCTCAAAATTCATTTTCGTTGCGTATTATGAGTTTTGCAGGTTTCAAGGGCTATAGTGACAAACCAAAACTGTCACTATAGGTATTATAATCTAAGACGACGGAGGTAGGAAGAAGACAATGCGTGGCAACCCCTCATTGGGTATTTTGAATCTGCGCGCCTTTTCCTTTTTGTTTTAAATAATTTCTGGAAATTTCAAATATATTATTATTGTTTGACATGTATAAATAAATGACATGTTAGTTCAGTTGGCAGGGAAACGTGTATGTGAAGGGGGGCTGGGTTTGAGTCCCACGTCTAACATTTTATTTTTCTAACATTGTCAACTACAAATTCAGTAGATGTTAGATACGCTAGTCCAGCATGCGCCTCCAGATCATCACCACTGGATCTTGATTGATCTAGATCTAAAGGTCTCACATGCAGGTGCACCATAAGCCATCAAAGACGCTCCTCACTGAATCCCAATATAGTTTCTGGGCTCCCCTGGATTGGGCCTAGCGCTGTTGATTTTGGCACACCCCCATTTTTGTTTCTGACCAAGCCCATGTTTTTTTTTGTTTTTTTTTCTCACTTTTTTATTTTGTTTACTATTTTCCAAATATTTTTTTTAACAAATCATAAATAATAATAAAAAAATAATAAATAGGTTTAGTTTCTTTCTAAAATTATTAATTAATTAATTAATTATTTTAATACAATTTTATCAATTTAAAATCAAATTAGACTTAGGTTCTTTATTAATTTAAATTTTTTTCTTAATAAAAAATACAAAAAAAATATATTAAGATTTGTTTTTCTTTTATAACCTAGATTAATTCTTCCATTTAGTATTTATTTTTCTTAATTAACTTTAGACTTAATTTTTCTTTAACAAAACCAAAAAAACAAAAAAAAAGTTTTCTTTACTAAGAATTTTCTACTAGACTTTTAGACGTTTTTTGTTATCGCGCGCGCATTTTATATTATTATGTATCTTCCTATGGATTGTAATAGCCCTAATTAGGATTTTAATTTTCCGCACTTTACATTTTAAGTCAAATATAATTGTAACTGTCCCGAAGCGTTGTAATAGCTGTAGGAACTTTATTTCTCGCTTTATATTTCTTATATGCCTGTATGTAAATTGTTAGTAACTTTATTTCCAACCGTTACCGGGCCTTGAAACACAACAAAACGCTTCCTACAAGTCACAATTTGACATTTTTTAACTTTGTGTTGTTATATTCTTGTGTTATTAATCAATTATAATTGCATATTTGTGTTTGTATGGATGCATAGAAGGTTTCTAAATTGTCCAATTGAAGCTTAGGTACAAGAATGGCATTCCACCATTGTTAGGGTTCGAACCTCTAAATTGGGATTTTTCACAATGGCCAAAATTAGCCCAAACTAAGGACACCATCTTTCTCAGGAGGATGAGACCAATCAATCTGTGGCCTCAAAATTCATTTTCGTTGAGTTGCAGGTGCTATAGTGACAGACCAAAACTGTCACTATAGGTATTATAATCTAAGACGACGGAGGGAGGAAGAAGACAATGCGTGGCAGCCCCTCATTGGGTATTTTGAATCTGCGCGCCTTTTCCTTTTTGTTTTAAATAATTTCTGGAAATTTCAAATATATTATCATTTTTTGACATGTATAAATGAATGACATGTTAGTTCAGTTGGCAGAGAAGCGTGTATGTGAAGGGGGACCTGGGTTTGAGTCCCAGGTGCAACATTTTATTTTTCTAACATTGTCAACTACAGATTCAGTAGATGTTAGATACGCTAGTCCAGCATGCGCCTCCAGATCATCACCACTGGATCTTGATTGATCTAGATCTAAAGGTCTCACATGCAGGTGCACCATGAGCCATCAAAGACACTCCTCACTGAATCCCAATATAGTTTCTGGGCTCCCCTGGATTGGGCCTAGCGCTGTTGATTTTGGCACACCCCCATTTTTGTTTCTGACCAAGCCCATGTTTTTTTTTTGTTTTTTTTCTCACTTTTTTATTTTGTTTACTATTTTCCAAATCTTTTTTTAACAAATCATAAATAATAATAAAAAAATAATAAATAGGTTTAGTTTCTTTCTAAAATTATTAATTAATTAATTAATTATTTTAATACAATTTTATCAATTTAAAATCAAATTAGACTTAGGTTCTTTATTAATTTAAATTTTTTTCTTAATAAAAAATACAAAAAAAATATATTAAGATTTGTTTTTCTTTTATAACCTAGATTAATTCTTCCATTTAGTATTTATTTTTCTTAATTAACTTTAGAATTAATTTTTCTTTAACAAAACCAAAAAAACAAAAAAAAAGTTTTCTTTACTAAGAATTTTCTACTAGACTTTTAGACGTTTTTTTGTTATCGCGCGCGCATTTTATATTATTATGTATCTTCCTATGGATTGTAATAGCCCTAATTAGGATTTTAATTTTCCGCACTTTACATTTTAAGTCAAATATAATTGTAACTGTCCCGAAGCGTTGTAATAGCTGTAGGAACTTTATTTCTCGCTTTATATTTCTTATATGCCTGTATGTAAATTGTTAGTAACTTTATTTCCAACCGTTACCGGGCCTTGAAACACAACAAAACGCTTCCTACAAGTCACAATTTGACATTTTTTAACTTTGTGTTGTTATATTCTTGTGTTATTAATCAATTATAATTGCATATTTGTGTTTGTATGGATGCATAGAAGGTTTCTAAATTGTCCAATTGAAGCTTAGGTACAAGAATGGCATTCCACCATTGTTAGGGTTCGAACCTCTAAATTGGGATTTTTCACAATGGCCAAAATTAGCCCAAACTAAGGACACCATCTTTCTCAGGAGGATGAGACCAATCAATCTGTGGCCTCAAAATTCATTTTCGTTGAGTTGCAGGTGCTATAGTGACAGACCAAAACTGTCACTATAGGTATTATAATCTAAGACGACGGAGGGAGGAAGAAGACAATGCGTGGCAGCCCCTCATTGGGTATTTTGAATCTGCGCGCCTTTTCCTTTTTGTTTTAAATAATTTCTGGAAATTTCAAATATATTATCATTGTTTGACATGTATAAATGAATGACATGTTAGTTCAGTTGGCAGAGAAGCGTGTATGTGAAGGGGGACCTGGGTTTGAGTCCCAGGTGCAACATTTTATTTTTCTAACATTGTCAACTACAGATTCAGTAGATGTTAGATACGCTAGTCCAGCATGCGCCTCCAGATCATCACCACTGGATCTTGATTGATCTAGATCTAAAGGTCTCACATGCAGGTGCACCATGAGCCATCAAAGACGCTCCTCACTGAATCCCAATATAGTTTCTGGGCTCCCCTGGATTGGGCCTAGCGCTGTTGATTTTGGCACACCCCCATTTTTGTTTCTGACCAAGCCCATGTTTTTTTTTTGTTTTTTTTCTCACTTTTTTATTTTGTTTACTATTTTCCAAATCTTTTTTTAACAAATCATAAATAATAATAAAAAAATAATAAATAGGTTTAGTTTCTTTCTAAAATTATTAATTAATTAATTAATTATTTTAATACAATTTTATCAATTTAAAATCAAATTAGACTTAGGTTCTTTATTAATTTAAATTTTTTTCTTAATAAAAAATACAAAAAAAATATATTAAGATTTGTTTTTCTTTTATAACCTAGATTAATTCTTCCATTTAGTATTTATTTTTCTTAATTAACTTTAGAATTAATTTTTCTTTAACAAAACCAAAAAAACAAAAAAAAAGTTTTCTTTACTAAGAATTTACTACTAGACTTTTAGACGTTTTTTGTTATCGCGCGCGCATTTTATATTATTATGTATCTTCCTATGGATTGTAATAGCCCTAATTAGGATTTTAATTTTCCGCACTTTACATTTTAAGTCAAATATAACTGTAACTGTCCCGAAGCGTTGTAATAGCTGTAGGAACTTTATTTCTCGCTTTATATTTCTTATATGCCTGTATGTAAATTGTTAGTAACTTTATTTCCAACCGTTACCGGGCCTTGAAACACAACAAAACGCTTCCTACAAGTCACAATTTGACATTTTTTAACTTTGTGTTGTTATATTCTTGTGTTATTAATCAATTATAATTGCATATTTGTGTTTGTATGGATGCATAGAAGGTTTCTAAATTGTCCAATTGAAGCTTAGGTACAAGAATGGCATTCCACCATTGTTAGGGTTCGAACCTCTAAATTGGGATTTTTCACAATGGCCAAAATTAGCCCAAACTAAGGACACCATCTTTCTCAGGAGGATGAGACCAATCAATCTGTGGCCTCAAAATTCATTTTCGTTGAGTTGCAGGTGCTATAGTGACAGACCAAAACTGTCACTATAGGTATTATAATCTAAGACGACGGAGGGAGGAAGAAGACAATGCGTGGCAGCCCCTCATTGGGTATTTTGAATCTGCGCGCCTTTTCCTTTTTGTTTTAAATAATTTCTGGAAATTTCAAATATATTATCATTGTTTGACATGTATAAATGAATGACATGTTAGTTCAGTTGGCAGAGAAGCGTGTATGTGAAGGGGGACCTGGGTTTGAGTCCCAGGTGCAACATTTTATTTTTCTAACATTGTCAACTACAGATTCAGTAGATGTTAGATACGCTAGTCCAGCATGCGCCTCCAGATCATCACCACTGGATCTTGATTGATCTAGATCTAAAGGTCTCACATGCAGGTGCACCATGAGCCATCAAAGACGCTCCTCACTGAATCCCAATATAGTTTCTGGGCTCCCCTGGATTGGGCCTAGCGCTGTTGATTTTGGCACACCCCCATTTTTGTTTCTGACCAAGCCCATGTTTTTTTTTTGTTTTTTTTCTCACTTTTTTATTTTGTTTACTATTTTCCAAATCTTTTTTTAACAAATCATAAATAATAATAAAAAAATAATAAATAGGTTTAGTTTCTTTCTAAAATTATTAATTAATTAATTAATTATTTTAATACAATTTTATCAATTTAAAATCAAATTAGACTTAGGTTCTTTATTAATTTAAATTTTTTTCTTAATAAAAAATACAAAAAAAATATATTAAGATTTGTTTTTCTTTTATAACCTAGATTAATTCTTCCATTTAGTATTTATTTTTCTTAATTAACTTTAGAATTAATTTTTCTTTAACAAAACCAAAAAAACAAAAAAAAAGTTTTCTTTACTAAGAATTTTCTACTAGACTTTTAGACGTTTTTTGTTATCGCGCGCGCATTTTATATTATTATGTATCTTCCTATGGATTGTAATAGCCCTAATTAGGATTTTAATTTTCCGCACTTTACATTTTAAGTCAAATATAACTGTAACTGTCCCGAAGCGTTGTAATAGCTGTAGGAACTTTATTTCTCGCTTTATATTTCTTATATGCCTGTATATAAATTGTTAGTAACTTTATTTCCAACCGTTACCGGACCTTGAAACACAACAAAATGCTTCCTACAAGTCACAATTTGCCATTTTTTAACTTTGTGTTGTTATATTCTTGCGTTATTAATCAATTATAATTGCATATTTGTGTTTGTATGGATGCATAAAAGGTTTCTAAATTGTACAATTGAAGCTTAGGTACAAGAATGGCATTCCACCATTGTTAGGGTTCGAACCTCTAAATTGGGATTTTTCACAATGGCCAAAATTAGCCCAAACTAAGGACACCATGGAGGATGAGACCAATCAATCTGTGGCCTCAAAATTCATTTTCGTTGCGTATTATGAGTTTTGCAGGTTGCAGGTGCTATAGTGACAGACCAAAACTGTCACTATAGGTATTATAATCTAAGACGACGGAGGGAGGAAGAAGACAGTGCGTGGCAGCCCCTCATTGGGTATTTTGAATCTGCGCGCCTTTTTCTTTTTGTTTTAAATAATTTCTGGAAATTTCAAATATATTATTATTGTTTGACATGTATAAATGAATGACATGTTAGTTCAGTTGGCAGGGAAGCGTGTATGTGAAGGGGGACCTGGGTTTGAGTCCCAGGTGCAACATTTTATTTTTCTAACATTGTCAACTACAGATTCAGTAGATGTTAGAAACGCTAGTCCAGCATGCGCCTCCAGATCATCACCACTGGATCTTGATTGATCTAGATCTAAAGGTCTCACATGCAGGTGCACCATGAGCCATCAAAGACGCTCCTCACTGAATCCCAGTATAGTTTCTGGGCTCCCCCTGGATTGGGCCTAGCGCTGTTGATTTTGGCACACCCCCATTTTTGTTTCTGACCAAGCCCATGTTTTTTTTGTTTTTTTTCTCACTTTTTTATTTTGTTTACTATTTTCCAAATCTTTTTTTAACAAATCATAAATAATAATAAAAAAATAATAAATAGGTTTAGTTTATTTCTAAAATTATTAATTAATTAATTAATTATTTTAATACAATTTTATCAATTTAAAATCAAATTAGACTTAGGTTCTTTATTAATTTAAATTGTTTTCTTAATAAAAAATACAAAAAAATATATATTAAGATTAGTTTTTCTTTTATAACCTAGATTAATTCTTACATTTAGTATTTATTTTTCTTAATTAACTTTAGAATTAATTTTTCTTTAACAAAACCAAAAAAACAAAAAAAAAGTTTTCTTTACTAAAAATTTTCTACTAGATTTTTAGACGTTTTTTGTTATCGCGCGCACATTTTATATTATTATGTATCTTCCTATGGATCGTAATATCCCTAATTAGGATTTTAATTTTCCGCACTTTACATTTTAAGTCAAATATAATTGTAACTGTCCCGAAGCGTTGTAATAGCTGTAGGAAATTTATTTCTCGCTTTATATTTCTTATATGCCTGTATATAAATTGTTAGTAACTTTAATTCCAACCGTTACCGGACCTTGAAACACAACAAAACGCTTCCTACAAGTCACAATTTGCCATTTTTTTAACTTTGTGTTGTTATATTCTTGCGTTATTAATCAATTATAATTGCATATTTGTGATTGTATGGATGCATAAAAGGTTTCTAAATTGTCCAATTGAAGCTTAGGTACAAGAATGGCATTCCACCATTGTTAGGGTTCGAACCTCTAAATTGGGATTTTTCACAATGGCCAAAATTAGCCCAATCTAAGGACACCATCTTTCTCATGAGACCAATCAATCCGTGGCCTGAGTTTTGCAGGTTTCAGGGGCTATAGTGACAAACCAAAACTGTCACTATAGGTATTATAATCTAAGACGACGGAGGGAGGAAGAAGACAATGCGTGGCAACCCCTCATTGGGTATTTTGAATCTGCGCGCCTTTTCCTTTTTGTTTTAAATAATTTCTGGAAATTTCAAATATATTATTATTGTTTGACATGTATAAATAAATGACATGTTAGTTCAGTTGGCAGGGAAACGTGTATGTGAAGGGGGGCTGGGTTTGAGTCCCAGGTCTAACATTTTATTTTTCTAACATTGTCAACTACAGATTCAGTAGATGTTAGATACGCTAGTCCAGCATGCGCCTCCAGATCATCACCACTGGATCTTGATTGATCTAGATCTAAAGGTCTCACATGCAGGTGCACCATGAGCCATCAAAGACGCTCCTCACTGAATCCCAGTATAGTTTCTGGGCTCCCCCTGGATTGGGCCTAGCGCTGTTGATTTTGGCACACCCCCATTTTTGTTTCTGACCAAGCCCATGTTTTTTTTTTGTTTTTTTTCTCACTTTTTTATTTTGTTTACTATTTTCCAAATATTTTTTTTAACAAATCATAAATAATAATAAAAAAATAATAAATAGGTTTAGTTTCTTTCTAAAATTATTAATTAATTAATTAATTATTTTAATACAATTTTATCAATTTAAAATCAAATTAGACTTAGGTTCTTTATTAATTTAAATTTTTTTCTTAATAAAAAATACAAAAAAAATATATTAAGATTTGTTTTTCTTTTATAACCTAGATTAATTCTTCCATTTAGTATTTATTTTTCTTAATTAACTTTAGAATTAATTTTTCTTTAACAAAACCAAAAAAACAAAAAAAAAGTTTTCTTTACTAAGAATTTTCTACTAGACTTTTAGACGTTTTTTTGTTATCGCGCGCGCATTTTATATTATTATGTATCTTCCTATGGATTGTAATAGCCCTAATTAGGATTTTAATTTTCCGCACTTTACATTTTAAGTCAAATATAATTGTAACTGTCCCGAAGCGTTGTAATAGCTGTAGGAACTTTATTTCTCGCTTTATATTTCTTATATGCCTGTATGTAAATTGTTAGTAACTTTATTTCCAACCGTTACCGGGCCTTGAAACACAACAAAACGCTTCCTACAAGTCACAATTTGACATTTTTTAACTTTGTGTTGTTATATTCTTGTGTTATTAATCAATTTTAATTGCATATTTGTGTTTGTATGGATGCATAGAAGGTTTCTAAATTGTCCAATTGAAGCTTAGGTACAAGAATGGCATTCCACCATTGTTAGGGTTCGAACCTCTAAATTGGGATTTTTCACAATGGCCAAAATTAGCCCAAACTAAGGACACCATCTTTCTCATGAGGATGAGACCAATCAATCTGTGGCCTCAAAATTCATTTTCGTTGTGTATTATGAGTTTTGCAGGTTGCAGGTGCTATAGTGACAGACCAAAACTGTCACTATAGGTATTATAATCTAAGACGACGGAGGGAGGAAGAAGACAATGCGAGGCAGCCCCTCATTGGGTATTTTGAATCTGCGCGCCTTTTCCTTTTTGTTTTAAATAATTTCTGGAAATTTCAAATATATTATTATTGTTTGACATGTATAAATGAATGACATGTTAGTTCAGTTGGCAGAGAAGCGTGTATGTGAAGGGGGACCTGGGTTTGAGTCCCAGGTGCAACATTTTATTTTTCTAGATCAAAAGGTCTCACATGCAGGTGCACCATGAGCCATCAAAGACGCTCCTCACTGAATCCCAATATAGTTTCTGGGCTCCCCTGGATTGGGCCTAGCGCTGTTGATTTTGGCACACCCCCATTTTTGTTTCTGACCAAGCCCATGTTTTTTTTTTGTTTTTTTTCTCACTTTTTTATTTTGTTTACTATTTTCCAAATCTTTTTTTAACAAATCATAAATAATAATAAAAAAATAATAAATAGGTTTAGTTTCTTTCTAAAATTATTAATTAATTAATTAATTATTTTAATACAATTTTATCAATTTAAAATCAAATTAGACTTAGGTTCTTTATTAATTTAAATTGTTTTCTTAATAAAAAATACAAAAAAAAATATATTGAGATTAGTTTTTCTTTTATAACCTAGATTAATTCTTACATTTAGTATTTATTTTTCTTAATTAACTTTAGAATTAATTTTTCTTTAACAAAACCAAAAAAACAAAAAAAAAGTTTTCTTTACTAAAAATTTTCTACTAGATTTTTAGACGTTTTTTGTTATCGCGCGCACATTTTTTATTATTATGTATCTTCCTATGGATTGTAATAGCCCTAATTAGGATTTTAATTTTCCGCACTTTACATTTTAAGTCAAATATAATTGTAACTGTCCCGAAGCGTTGTAATAGCTGTAGGAACTTTATTTCTCGCTTTATATTTCTTATATGCATGTATATAAATTGTTAGTAACTTTATTTCCAACCGTTACCGGTCCTTGAAACACAACAAAACGCTTCCTACAAGTCACAATTTGCCATTTTTTTAACTTTATGTTGTTATATTCTTGCGTTATTAATCAATTATAATTGCATATTTGTGTTTGTATGGATGCATAGAAGGTTTCTAAATTGTCCAATTGAAGCTTAGGTACAAGAATGGCATTCCACCATTGTTAGGGTTCGAACCTCTAAATTGGGATTTTTCACAATGGCCAAAATTAGCCCAAACTAAGGACACCATCTTTCTCAAGAGGATGAGACCAATCAATCAGTGGCCTCAAAATTCATTTTCGTTGCGTATTATGAGTTTTGCAGGTTGCAGGTGCTATAGTGACAGACTAAAACTGTCACTATAGGTATTATAATCTAAGACGGCGGAGGGAGGAAGAAGACAATGCGTGGCAGCCCCTCATTGGGTATTTTGAATCTGCGCGCCTTTTCCTTTTTGTTTTAAATAATTTCTGGAAATTTCAAATATATTATTATTGTTTGACATGTATAAATGAATGACATGTTAGTTCAGTTGGCATGGAAGCGTGTATGTGAAGGGGGACCTGGGTTTGAGTCCCAGGTCCAACATTTTATTTTTCTAACATTGTCAACTACAGATTCAGTAGATGTTAGATACGCTAGTCCAGCATGCGCCTCCAGATAATCACCACTGGATCTTGATTGATCTAGATCTAAAGGTCTCACATGCAGGTGCACCATTAGCCATCAAAGACGCTCCTCACTGAATCCCAGTATAGTTTCTGGGCTCCCCCTAGATTGGGCCTAGCGCTGTTGATTTTGGCACACCCCTATTTTTGTTTCTAACCAAGCCCATGTTTTTTTGTTTTTTTTCTCACTTTTTTATTTTGTTTACTATTTTCCAAATCTTTTTTTTAACAAATCATAAATAATAATAATAAAATAATAAATAGGTTTAGTTTCTTTCTAAAATTATTAATTAATTAATTAATTATTTTAATACAATTTTATCAATTTAAAATCAAATTAGACTTAGGTTCTTTATTAATTTAAATTTTTTTCTTAATAAAAAATACAAAAAAAATATATTAAGATTTGTTTTTCTTTTATAACCTAGATTAATTCTTCCATTTAGTATTTATTTTTCTTAATTAACTTTAGAATTAATTTTTCTTTAACAAAACCAAAAAAACAAAAAAAAAGTTTTCTTTACTAAGAATTTTCTACTAGACTTTTAGACGTTTTTTTGTTATCGCGCGCGCATTTTATATTATTATGTATCTTCCTATGGATTGTAATAGCCCTAATTAGGATTTTAATTTTCCGCACTTTACATTTTAAGTCAAATATAATTGTAACTGTCTCGAAGCGTTGTAATAGCTGTAGGAACTTTATTTCTCGCTTTATATTTCTAATATGCCTGTATGTAAATTGTTAGTAACTTTATTTCCAACCGTTACCGGGCCTTGAAACACAACAAAACGCTTCCTACAAGTCACAATTTGACATTTTTTAACTTTGTGTTGTTATATTCTTGTGTTATTAATCAATTTTAATTGCATATTTGTGTTTGTATGGATGCATAGAAGGTTTCTAAATTGTCCAATTGAAGCTTAGGTACAAGAATGGCATTCCACCATTGTTAGGGTTCGAACCTCTAAATTGGGATTTTTCACAATGGCCAAAATTAGCCCAAACTAAGGACACCATCTTTCTCAAGAGGATGAGACCAATCAATCAGTGGCCTCAAAATTCATTTTCGTTGCGTATTATGAGTTTTGCAGGTTGCAGGTGCTATAGTGACAGACTAAAACTGTCACTATAGGTATTATAATCTAAGACGATGGAGGGAGGAAGAAGACAATGCGTGGCAGCCCCTCATTGGGTATTTTGAATCTGCGCGCCTTTTCCTTTTTGTTTTAAATAATTTCTGGAAATTTCAAATATATTATTATTGTTTGACATGTATAAATGAATGACATGTTAGTTCAGTTGGCATGGAAGCGTGTATGTGAAGGGGGACCTGGGTTTGAGTCCCAGGTCCAACATTTTATTTTTCTAACATTGTCAACTACAGATTCAGTAGATGTTAGATACGCTAGTCCAGCATGCGCCTCCAGATAATCACCACTGGATCTTGATTGATCTAGATCTAAAGGTCTCACATGCAGGTGCACCATTAGCCATCAAAGACGCTCCTCACTGAATCCCAGTATAGTTTCTGGGCTCCCCCTAGATTGGGCCTAGCGCTGTTGATTTTGGCACACCCCTATTTTTGTTTCTAACCAAGCCCATGTTTTTTTGTTTTTTTTCTCACTTTTTTATTTTGTTTACTATTTTCCAAATCTTTTTTTTAACAAATCATAAATAATAATAATAAAATAATAAATAGGTTTAGTTTCTTTCTAAAATTATTAATTAATTAATTAATTATTTTAATACAATTTTATCAATTTAAAATCAAATTAGACTTAGGTTCTTTATTAATTTAAATTTTTTTCTTAATAAAAAATACAAAAAAAATATATTAAGATTTGTTTTTCTTTTATAACCTAGATTAATTCTTCCATTTAGTATTTATTTTTCTTAATTAACTTTAGAATTAATTTTTCTTTAACAAAACCAAAAAAACAAAAAAAAAGTTTTCTTTACTAAGAATTTTCTACTAGACTTTTAGACGTTTTTTTGTTATCGCGCGCGCATTTTATATTATTATGTATCTTCCTATGGATTGTAATAGCCCTAATTAGGATTTTAATTTTCCGCACTTTACATTTTAAGTCAAATATAATTGTAACTGTCCCGAAGCGTTGTAATAGCTGTAGGAACTTTATTTCTCGCTTTATATTTCTTATATGCCTGTATGTAAATTGTTAGTAACTTTATTTCCAACCGTTACCGGGCCTTGAAACACAACAAAACGCTTCCTACAAGTCACAATTTGACATTTTTTAACTTTGTGTTGTTATATTCTTGTGTTATTAATCAATTTTAATTGCATATTTGTGTTTGTATGGATGCATAGAAGGTTTCTAAATTGTCCAATTGAAGCTTAGGTACAAGAATGGCATTCCACCATTGTTAGGGTTCGAACCTCTAAATTGGGATTTTTCACAATGGCCAAAATTAGCCCAAACTAAGGACACCATCTTTCTCATGAGGATGAGACCAATCAATCTGTGGCCTCAAAATTCATTTTCGTTGTGTATTATGAGTTTTGCAGGTTGCAGGTGCTATAGTGACAGACCAAAACTGTCACTATAGGTATTATAATCTAAGACGACGGAGGGAGGAAGAAGACAATGCGAGGCAGCCCCTCATTGGGTATTTTGAATCTGCGCGCCTTTTCCTTTTTGTTTTAAATAATTTCTGGAAATTTCAAATATATTATTATTGTTTGACATGTATAAATGAATGACATGTTAGTTCAGTTGGCAGAGAAGCGTGTATGTGAAGGGGGACCTGGGTTTGAGTCCCAGGTGCAACATTTTATTTTTCTAGATCAAAAGGTCTCACATGCAGGTGCACCATGAGCCATCAAAGACGCTCCTCACTGAATCCCAATATAGTTTCTGGGCTCCCCTGGATCGGGCCTAGCGCTGTTGATTTTGGCACACCCCCATTTTTGTTTCTGACCAAGCCCATGTTTTTTTTTTGTTTTTTTTCTCACTTTTTTATTTTGTTTACTATTTTCCAAATCTTTTTTTAACAAATCATAAATAATAATAAAAAAATAATAAATAGGTTTAGTTTCTTTCTAAAATTATTAATTAATTAATTAATTATTTTAATACAATTTTATCAATTTAAAATCAAATTAGACTTAGGTTCTTTATTAATTTAAATTGTTTTCTTAATAAAAAATACAAAAAAAAATATATTGAGATTAGTTTTTCTTTTATAACCTAGATTAATTCTTACATTTAGTATTTATTTTTCTTAATTAACTTTAGAATTAATTTTTCTTTAACAAAACCAAAAAAACAAAAAAAAAGTTTTCTTTACTAAGAATTTTCTACTAGACTTTTAGACGTTTTTTGTTATCGCGCGCGCATTTTATATTATTATGTATCTTCCTATGGATTGTAATAGCCCTAATTAGGATTTTAATTTTCCGCACTTTACATTTTAAGTCAAATATAACTGTAACTGTCCCGAAGCGTTGTAATAGCTGTAGGAACTTTATTTCTCGCTTTATATTTCTTATATGCCTGTATATAAATTGTTAGTAACTTTATTTCCAACCGTTACCGCACCTTGAAACACAACAAAATGCTTCCTACAAGTCACAATTTGCCATTTTTTAACTTTGTGTTGTTATATTCTGGCGTTATTAATCAATTATAATTGCATATTTGTGTTTGTATGGATGCATAGAAGGTTTCTAAATTGTCCAATTGAAGCTTAGGTACAAGAATGGCATTCCACCATTGTTAGGGTTCGAACCTCTAAATTGGGATTTTTCACAATGGCCAAAATTAGCCCAAACTAAGGACACCATCTTTCTCAAGAGGATGAGACCAATCAATCTGTGGCCTCAAAATTCATTTTCGTTGCGTATTATGAGTTTTGCAGGTTGCAGGTGCTATAGTGACAGACCAAAACTGTCACTATAGGTATTATAATCTAAGACGACGGAGGGAGGAAGAAGACAATGCGTGGCAGCCCCTCATTGGGTATTTTGAATCTGCGCGCCTTTTTCTTTTTGTTTTAAATAATTTCTGGAAATTTCAAATATATTATTATTGTTTGACATGTATAAATGAATGACATGTTAGTTCAGTTGGCAGGGAAGCGTGTATGTGAAGGGGGACCTGGGTTTGAGTCCCAGGTGCAACATTTTATTTTTCTAACATTGTCAACTACAGATTCAGTAGATGTTAGATACGCTAGTCCAGCATGCGCCTCCAGATCATCACCACTGGATCTTGATTGATCTAGATCTAAAGGTCTCACATGCAGGTGCACCATGAGCCATCAAAGACGCTCCTCACTGAATCCCAATATAGTTTCTGGGCTCCCCCTGGATTGGGCCTAGCGCTGTTGATTTTGGCACACCCCCATTTTTGTTTCTGACCAAGCCCATGTTTTTTTTTGTTTTTTTTCTCACTTTTTTATTTTGTTTACTATTTTCCAAATCTTTTTTTAACAAATCATAAATAATAATAAAAAAATAATAAATAGGTTTAGTTTCTTTCTAAAATTATTAATTAATTAATTAATTATTTTAATACAATTTTATCAATTTAAAATCAAATTAGACTTAGGTTCTTTATTAATTTAAATTTTTTTCTTAATAAAAAATACAAAAAAAATATATTAAGATTTGTTTTTCTTTTATAACCTAGATTAATTCTTCCATTTAGTATTTATTTTTCTTAATTAACTTTAGAATTAATTTTTCTTTAACAAAACCAAAAAAACAAAAAAAAAGTTTTCTTTACTAAGAATTTTCTACTAGACTTTTAGACGTTTTTTTGTTATCGCGCGCGCATTTTATATTATTATGTATCTTCCTATGGATTGTAATAGCCCTAATTAGGATTTTAATTTTCCGCACTTTACATTTTAAGTCAAATATAATTGTAACTGTCTCGAAGCGTTGTAATAGCTGTAGGAACTTTATTTCTCGCTTTATATTTCTAATATGCCTGTATGTAAATTGTTAGTAACTTTATTTCCAACCGTTACCGGGCCTTGAAACACAACAAAACGCTTCCTACAAGTCACAATTTGACATTTTTTAACTTTGTGTTGTTATATTCTTGTGTTATTAATCAATTTTAATTGCATATTTGTGTTTGTATGGATGCATAGAAGGTTTCTAAATTGTCCAATTGAAGCTTAGGTACAAGAATGGCATTCCACCATTGTTAGGGTTCGAACCTCTAAATTGGGATTTTTCACAATGGCCAAAATTAGCCCAAACTAAGGACACCATCTTTCTCAAGAGGATGAGACCAATCAATCAGTGGCCTCAAAATTCATTTTCGTTGCGTATTATGAGTTTTGCAGGTTGCAGGTGCTATAGTGACAGACTAAAACTGTCACTATAGGTATTATAATCTAAGACGATGGAGGGAGGAAGAAGACAATGCGTGGCAGCCCCTCATTGGGTATTTTGAATCTGCGCGCCTTTTCCTTTTTGTTTTAAATAATTTCTGGAAATTTCAAATATATTATTATTGTTTGACATGTATAAATGAATGACATGTTAGTTCAGTTGGCATGGAAGCGTGTATGTGAAGGGGGACCTGGGTTTGAGTCCCAGGTCCAACATTTTATTTTTCTAACATTGTCAACTACAGATTCAGTAGATGTTAGATACGCTAGTCCAGCATGCGCCTCCAGATAATCACCACTGGATCTTGATTGATCTAGATCTAAAGGTCTCACATGCAGGTGCACCATTAGCCATCAAAGACGCTCCTCACTGAATCCCAGTATAGTTTCTGGGCTCCCCCTAGATTGGGCCTAGCGCTGTTGATTTTGGCACACCCCTATTTTTGTTTCTAACCAAGCCCATGTTTTTTTGTTTTTTTTCTCACTTTTTTATTTTGTTTACTATTTTCCAAATCTTTTTTTTAACAAATCATAAATAATAATAATAAAATAATAAATAGGTTTAGTTTCTTTCTAAAATTATTAATTAATTAATTAATTATTTTAATACAATTTTATCAATTTAAAATCAAATTAGACTTAGGTTCTTTATTAATTTAAATTTTTTTCTTAATAAAAAATACAAAAAAAATATATTAAGATTTGTTTTTCTTTTATAACCTAGATTAATTCTTCCATTTAGTATTTATTTTTCTTAATTAACTTTAGAATTAATTTTTCTTTAACAAAACCAAAAAAACAAAAAAAAAGTTTTCTTTACTAAGAATTTTCTACTAGACTTTTAGACGTTTTTTTGTTATCGCGCGCGCATTTTATATTATTATGTATCTTCCTATGGATTGTAATAGCCCTAATTAGGATTTTAATTTTCCGCACTTTACATTTTAAGTCAAATATAATTGTAACTGTCCCGAAGCGTTGTAATAGCTGTAGGAACTTTATTTCTCGCTTTATATTTCTTATATGCCTGTATGTAAATTGTTAGTAACTTTATTTCCAACCGTTACCGGGCCTTGAAACACAACAAAACGCTTCCTACAAGTCACAATTTGACATTTTTTAACTTTGTGTTGTTATATTCTTGTGTTATTAATCAATTTTAATTGCATATTTGTGTTTGTATGGATGCATAGAAGGTTTCTAAATTGTCCAATTGAAGCTTAGGTACAAGAATGGCATTCCACCATTGTTAGGGTTCGAACCTCTAAATTGGGATTTTTCACAATGGCCAAAATTAGCCCAAACTAAGGACACCATCTTTCTCATGAGGATGAGACCAATCAATCTGTGGCCTCAAAATTCATTTTCGTTGTGTATTATGAGTTTTGCAGGTTGCAGGTGCTATAGTGACAGACCAAAACTGTCACTATAGGTATTATAATCTAAGACGACGGAGGGAGGAAGAAGACAATGCGAGGCAGCCCCTCATTGGGTATTTTGAATCTGCGCGCCTTTTCCTTTTTGTTTTAAATAATTTCTGGAAATTTCAAATATATTATTATTGTTTGACATGTATAAATGAATGACATGTTAGTTCAGTTGGCAGAGAAGCGTGTATGTGAAGGGGGACCTGGGTTTGAGTCCCAGGTGCAACATTTTATTTTTCTAGATCAAAAGGTCTCACATGCAGGTGCACCATGAGCCATCAAAGACGCTCCTCACTGAATCCCAATATAGTTTCTGGGCTCCCCTGGATCGGGCCTAGCGCTGTTGATTTTGGCACACCCCCATTTTTGTTTCTGACCAAGCCCATGTTTTTTTTTTGTTTTTTTTCTCACTTTTTTATTTTGTTTACTATTTTCCAAATCTTTTTTTAACAAATCATAAATAATAATAAAAAAATAATAAATAGGTTTAGTTTCTTTCTAAAATTATTAATTAATTAATTAATTATTTTAATACAATTTTATCAATTTAAAATCAAATTAGACTTAGGTTCTTTATTAATTTAAATTGTTTTCTTAATAAAAAATACAAAAAAAAATATATTGAGATTAGTTTTTCTTTTATAACCTAGATTAATTCTTACATTTAGTATTTATTTTTCTTAATTAACTTTAGAATTAATTTTTCTTTAACAAAACCAAAAAAACAAAAAAAAAGTTTTCTTTACTAAGAATTTTCTACTAGACTTTTAGACGTTTTTTGTTATCGCGCGCGCATTTTATATTATTATGTATCTTCCTATGGATTGTAATAGCCCTAATTAGGATTTTAATTTTCCGCACTTTACATTTTAAGTCAAATATAACTGTAACTGTCCCGAAGCGTTGTAATAGCTGTAGGAACTTTATTTCTCGCTTTATATTTCTTATATGCCTGTATATAAATTGTTAGTAACTTTATTTCCAACCGTTACCGCACCTTGAAACACAACAAAATGCTTCCTACAAGTCACAATTTGCCATTTTTTAACTTTGTGTTGTTATATTCTGGCGTTATTAATCAATTATAATTGCATATTTGTGTTTGTATGGATGCATAGAAGGTTTCTAAATTGTCCAATTGAAGCTTAGGTACAAGAATGGCATTCCACCATTGTTAGGGTTCGAACCTCTAAATTGGGATTTTTCACAATGGCCAAAATTAGCCCAAACTAAGGACACCATCTTTCTCAAGAGGATGAGACCAATCAATCTGTGGCCTCAAAATTCATTTTCGTTGCGTATTATGAGTTTTGCAGGTTGCAGGTGCTATAGTGACAGACCAAAACTGTCACTATAGGTATTATAATCTAAGACGACGGAGGGAGGAAGAAGACAATGCGTGGCAGCCCCTCATTGGGTATTTTGAATCTGCGCGCCTTTTTCTTTTTGTTTTAAATAATTTCTGGAAATTTCAAATATATTATTATTGTTTGACATGTATAAATGAATGACATGTTAGTTCAGTTGGCAGGGAAGCGTGTATGTGAAGGGGGACCTGGGTTTGAGTCCCAGGTGCAACATTTTATTTTTCTAACATTGTCAACTACAGATTCAGTAGATGTTAGATACGCTAGTCCAGCATGCGCCTCCAGATCATCACCACTGGATCTTGATTGATCTAGATCTAAAGGTCTCACATGCAGGTGCACCATGAGCCATCAAAGACGCTCCTCACTGAATCCCAATATAGTTTCTGGGCTCCCCCTGGATTGGGCCTAGCGCTGTTGATTTTGGCACACCCCCATTTTTGTTTCTGACCAAGCCCATGTTTTTTTTTGTTTTTTTTCTCACTTTTTTATTTTGTTTACTATTTTCCAAATCTTTTTTTAACAAATCATAAATAATAATAAAAAAATAATAAATAGGTTTAGTTTCTTTCTAAAATTATTAATTAATTAATTAATTATTTTAATACAATTTTATCAATTTAAAATCAAATTAGACTTAGGTTCTTTATTAATTTAAATTGTTTTCTTAATAAAAAATACAAAAAAATATATATTAAGATTAGTTTTTCTTTTATAACCTAGATTAATTCTTACATTTAGTATTTATTTTTCTTAATTAACTTTAGAATTAATTTTTCTTTAACAAAACCAAAAAAACCAAAAAAAAGTTTTCTTTACTAAAAATTTTCTACTAGATTTTTAGACGTTTTTTGTTATCGCGCGCACATTTTATATTATTATTTATCTTCCTATGGATCGTAATATCCCTAATTAGGATTTTAATTTTCCGCACTTTACATTTTAAGTCAAATATAATTGTAACTGTCCCGAAGCGTTGTAATAGCTGTAGGGAATTTATTTCTCGCTTTATATTTCTTATATGCCTGTTGTGATACGGTGGGAGAACTGACTTGAGGTTTGCGTTTGTATTCGCAAATGTTGCGGTTAGCAAGAGTCGCCACCGACTTTTTATTTTATCCTAAGGAAAGGTTAAAAAGCACAGCAAAAAACCTTTTGAGATGTTTTCTTTGGTTCGGGGAGTAGATTATAGAAAGGGAAGGTATTAGCACCCTTTCTATCCATGGTTATCCATGGGCTCTTAGTTACTTGCTTAGATCACTTGCCTTTTGTTTTCAATTGTTTTAAATGGTGCTTGAGTGTGTGGGTTTTGAAAATGTTTTGAAAAGAGGCCAATGTGGTGGCAACCTTTGCAATGATCCATGTGGGGATGTATACAAAGATGTATGTCTTTTGAAAAGGTTTTCATTTGTTTTTTGAAAGTTTTTGTTTTGAAAGTGTTGTGATGTGTGATTTTGAAATTAGGCAAGTGTTTTGTTTTACAAGTTGATTCAAGTAACTAAGAGGTTATCTACTCCTAAGTTTCTCAAAAGATTATTGCTATACTTTAACCCTTTTAACAAGTTTGCACCACCATTGTATTTGGTGGGCAACCTTGTGTTAGGATGTGAAAAGGGACAGGCGCGGGTCATCGTTTAGACCATAATTGTAACAACGTTAAATGTCTTTGGGCAATTTCTCTAAGGGACTTGATCATTTGTTTTGTTTGTTTTGAAAGGTTTTATCGAGGGACTATGATCATTCAAACTGTTTGCTTTGCCCAAAGATGTTCAACATACAATATGGCCCATTTATTTGAAGGCAACAAGTGGAATACCCTAGGGGGTGCAAGTGTGATTTGTGTGTCCATTTTCATGCTTGTTTGTCTTGTATTAGGTCAAACTATTTTTTATCGTTTTTTCGCATACAAACCCTAATTCTAGCATGTTATTATTTAGAAAGCAATAAAGTGCGAAATTAAAATTACTAAGCTATTACACAACCAAATATGGGAAGGGGGGTACAAATGTTCAAATGGGGATATAGACAAGAATTTAAATCTAGATTATTACAACAATTGGATATTTGCATAGTAAATAAATTGCATAATTTAAATGTAAATAAAATGAATATGTAAAAATGTAAAAAAAAAGAAAGTTTTTTATGTGTATGAGAAAACATTTATGTAAAAGGAAAAAGAAATAAAAATGTATTTATTTTTAGTATTTTGAAACTTAGGGTAAAAAAAACCCTAATTTTTATATAAAAAGTATTATTATCTAATTTAATTCTACTATTTATTTATTATGTACAAAAATAAAATAAATGAAGTATTTTGTGAAAAAAAGTATTTTTGTATCAAATATTGATAAAAATGAAGAAAATCAAGTATTTTATATTTTTATCTTAAGTATATTAATAAACATGTACATATATATATATATTAAACCCTAAATGAGTATTATACAAAATAAATATTTATTTAATATTTTAATAAAATAAATAAAAGTATTTTTTTGTGTGAAATATTTTCAGAAAATAAAAATAAAAATAAAAATGTATCCACATTATTTTCTATTTATTTTAATAATAGTGTATATATATATTTGTATATAAATAAAAGAAATAAACAAACAAATATGCCATAAATACAAAAAATGATGGAAAAAATATTTTAAAAATTTTAATGGCATGAGAAAAAATAAACAAAGTCAACCCAAAAAGAAAAAGTCAAAAATGTTGAAAAATAAACAAATGGGCTCAGGGGGTGTAAACCAAAAAAATGGGGTGTGAAAAGGAAACAAATCCAGGCCCAGCCCAGATCACTTCTTCTTCAACCTCTGTACATCTTTCTTCTCACAGAACACGCGTTTTCTAACTCTGGATTCCTGGACTTTCAAGCAAAACTCATAACATGAAAAGTGTAGAGCATTAAGAGACGGTTTCAACCATATAAAGAACATGACCTATCTCTCCAAGATGAGAGAGAATTTCTCTCCCCCTCTTTTCTGACCTAGTTTTTCTACCATTTTCAGAGCTCAAATTCTCTTCACTCAGACAAAAGAAATGAAAAGTAAAGCTATGTACATGTTCAGGGCTATGAGTAGGACTTTGTTTCTTCACAAACTTAAGACCAAATATGCCTAATAAGAGAGATACGAATTCAAACTTTTACCTGTGCAGTTGAACTTCTATGTGGAGAATGAGAGACTTTCAGTGCAATGTAATGATTGGAAAAGCTTCCTTGAAGTCCAGGGATGCTTTTTCAATGCTCACTTTGTCTTGAAGCTTCTTGTACCAAGCTATAGAACTTCACCTGCAAGCTAAAGATGTGAAAATGGTGGAAGTGGTTAGAGCAACTACAGATCGTGCCTTAGCTTCTGGATAGCTTGCATATGTTGTAAGGAAGGTAGAGGAACAGGTTTGGACAGAAATGCTTGAAGGGATTGAGAGATTGCACTCAAACTGCAGGGGCACCCCTGTTTGTGCAGTTTGAGGATGATTCTGAGATGGAGGGTGTTTGAAAGGGAAATGGCTCGTGCCAAAGCTTCAATGTGGTCTATGGAATGTGTTTGATATCTTTTGTGTTGTGTCTCTTTGCTGATATGAGAGATAGCATAAGTTATGGATGTTACTTCTATGTGAAGCAAGCAAATGTCAACTTGGTTTCTAGGCCAGTACAATGCCTCAATCTATGCTGCACCTTTGAGTCTTGATCAGTGGGATATGTCTATGCTTTTTTGCTTCAAAGATCTGCATTGTACCTCATAGATTTGCAAAGTTGCCATAAAGTATCACTTTACAAGAATGGATAACATGCTTTTTCTAGTTTAGGCTTGATTTTGTGTGTATTATCCAAATGAGCAAAATAATGTTAGAACACAAAGGATAAGCATTGAATTATTGAGTGAGAATGGGATTAGAGGCCTGCAATGTAGCTTAAGCATGCTGAATTCAAATTTGCCAAGTTTATGAACATGCTTTGATGGAGAACAAAAGTGAATTTTTGCCAACTTGTGAAATTCGAATCTCTCAAGTTATGAGGTTGTTTGATGAGTTCTTGGACATTTTGGAAAGCTTGTAATGTGTACTACAATCCATCTTTGAAATGCAATTTGAAATTCCAAGTGGAAGGGTATGAAAAGTGGCCTTGAAGTAGGGTAGAAAACCTTGTCAAAATAGGTCAAATTTCACTAAGTTAAAAGATGGTTTAGTGCCCTTATTCAAAAAATCATAACTTGAGATACAAGCTTCAAATGAGAAAACTTTGTGAATCAAAGTTGTAGATTTTGCAACAAGCTACAACTTTCATGTTTTGACTTTTGTTTGAATCCAAATGGATCATGGTGAAAAGATGGGGCAAAGTTGGGAAAAAATTAGGGTTTTCCATAACTTAGAAAAATTCTAAGTTATGAAAAATTCCATTTTCAAACCCTAATTTGCATTTTGTGATTTCTTGGTGAACAAGTTTCATGATTTGGCATGTTTTGATGAAAAATGAATCTTGACTCTTGATTTTTACCAAAAAGTCAAAGTTTGACTTTTCAGTATACAGTCAAAATGGATCAATTGACTGGGAAATTCAACTGTCAATCTTGTGTACTTGGGATCTTTTGAGCTTGATGAACATGTCAAGATAATTCCATTGAGTCCTTGAGGCCATATGTGAGCTTGGTTTGCCATTGGCTAGGTCAAACAGTCAAAAATTGCCCTTGTGCAGTCAAAACCCTAAAAATGACCATTTTGCCCTTTTGATGATCTGATCAAATTTCTTATGGAATTGTGATCCAAACTTGATCAAATGGTTCATATGAGTTCATAATGTTGATGTGGATCAAATTTCATGAGGTTTGACTGTCAATTGGCCACAGTTGACTTTTTCCCCAATACAGTTGATTTCTAGGTCAACTGTCCAATTGACTGGGTAAAACTTGGAATCAAGACTTGAAACTTGGTATAGGTAAACCTGGGAGTCCAACATGAAGCATGAAAGTCATCTTAGGCATTTTAGGTCAAAACATCTTTAGGCAAACACAAACCCTAATTTGAGTCCACAGTGCAAGGAGAAGTCTTGAGCAGAGGAAACCCTAATTGGATCTTGATCTTCAAAGGTCTTGTGATGAGAAAATGTTGAGGAAATGGGAGGGCAAATTTTGGGGTACAACAGTTGCCCCTGTTCAATCTTCTTGGACCTGAAGAGTTAGATTGGCAAGTTTGCCTTTCGTGACTCGAGGGTAAAAGGAGATTGGACACTAGAGTGCCCGGAAATTTGCACTCGCATGCTGGAGTCTCAACAACGTGGTGTCGGGAATGGGCTTATAGATGCCATTTGGAGAGATGGTGGATAGGGAGATGGGCTTTGTAGATGCCATCTGGAAAAGTGACAGAACTTTGTCGGGAATGGGCTTACAGATGCCATTTGGAAGTGTTGATCGCATAAGAGGTTCCTTAGCGAGAACTTGTGTGTTTAAGAAAGACAGATGTTTTCCTGGCTTGTTACAGGTGTTTGATCTTCAGTCTCCTTATGCAGATATGCCCTGGCTGGATACAGGTATCGAATCTTCAATCGGTTGCTCACAGATGTGCCCTGGCTGGATACAGGAGTCGAATCTGGAAATAGTCGTCAATAGATATGCCCTGGCTGGATACAGGAGTCGAATCTTTGAACTCTGCAGACGTGCCCTGGCTAGATACAGGAATCGAGTCTGGAAATGTGGTCAACAGATATGCCCTGGCTGGATACAGGAATTGAATCTGGAAATGTTGTAGTTGATAGATGTGCCCTGGCTGGATACAGGAGTCGAATCTTTGAACTCTTCAGACGTGCCCTGGCTAGATACAGGAATCGAGTCTGGAATTGTGACAGTTGAAAGTAGTCTTTTTTGAGATTGTCTTTTTCCTGAAGAGGCAAAGACGTAAGCTGTATGCAATGTCATGATGTATGATATGCATGATGTCATGATGTTCAACATTTGATATTGTATGTGTCTCATCATGTATGTAAGCAAGATGTATGAAAATGTGAAATGTTTATGAGCGTAATTTCATCTTAGGAAAATAAATCCTTGACGAATGACCGGGAAGCTGTTCTGCGGAAGAGATGCTTGACCAAAGCTCTGATGAGAGGCCTGCTGAGGACTTTAACAATGGATTCCGCTGAGGATAATGATGATAAACTCCGCTGGAGAACCCCAAAGATAAACTCTGCTTGGGAAAACCAAAGATAGACTTCGCTGGGGATTGAAGGAACTTTTGCCGGGAACGGTCTTCCGTGGCTTTTAGCTGAGGATAACCCAGTTATAAGTCCTTGTGAGGAAATAACTCTAAATAAAACTCGGGCGAAACGTTCGTACTTCGCCAGGGATAAGCTCGCAGAATCTACTGGGAATGAGCTTTTAAGACCTGCCGAGGGATGTTGTGCCTTTTTCAGGATCGACGGGGAATCGACTCCTGCTTGGGGAAAGTGCTGCTGAATTTTGCTTTACTCTGCGGGGAGTTGAGATGATTTGGTCACATTTTCAGTTGAACCTGCCTTGGTGCTTTGGCGGACAAAACAACTAGACCGCATTAGACAACTCCACATTGCCCCTGTCTTTGATGTCACTTGTAATTAATCTCTTTTCATATGCAAACATTTATGAATCGGCAATTTAATGTCAAATGCATATATCAAAAATGAACATTGGACGTTCTTCGCAAGACAAAACAACAAAAGAAAAACAATGGCAATTTGTATGGACAAGTGAATTTTCATTGATTTAAACTTTGCCTGTAAATAGGCGTTTTTTGTACAAGAGACTGACATCCTAGTAAGAGGACATCGCCAAATAGTATAGAGTTTACATTTTGAAAAAGAAAACAAAACAGCTACGTGAACAATCCCACTGGGTTCCAACTCTGCTATCGCCTTTATGTTTTCGAACGTCTCATCGCCTTACTGCCTAATCTGAAGATGAAGCTGATTGGTCAATGCCGAAATTTGGGCCAGATAGTTGATGCCGAATTCCGGGTGCGAAGTGATCCAATGAGACATAGTGTTACGCTCTTATCCCTAACTTTTGCCTGGACCGCCCTTTCGGGTTTTCAGTCCAACGGGATACCCTTTTTTGCCCAAGCCGCCCTTTCAGGTTTTCGACTTGCCGGGTGTACAGATTTTTATTTATTTCATCCCTTATTTTTGCCCGAACCCTTTTGGTTCGCCGGGAAGCCCTTATTTTTGCCTAGGTATGTCAACCTAGCGGGTCTTTTATTTATGCGTAGTATTTTTTCACTATGTCTGCATTGGCGGGGTGAGGAAGGTCGTCACCATCCATGGTGGTTAGGATCATGGCTCCTCCTGAGAACACACGTTTAACCACAAATGGCCCTTCATAAGTAGGGGTCCATTTGCCCCGGGGATCACTTTGAGGAAGGATGATGCGTTTGATTACCAGGTCCCCAACTTGATACTCTTGCGGTCTGACTTTCTTGTTAAATGCCCTGATCATCCGTTTCTGATACGTTTGACCGTGACAGATAGCAGTGAGCCTCTTTTCGTCAATCAGATTTAGTTGATCAAGTCGAGTCTGGATCCAATCATCTTCATTCAAGTCTGCATCCTTCATTATCCGGAGAGAGGGTATCTGGATTTCGATTGGCAAGACTGCCTCCATGCCATAGACTAGGGAGAAGGGAGTTGCCCCGGTTGACGTCCTTGCTGAGGTGCGGTACCCATGAAGAGCGAACGGTAACATCTCGTGCCAATCTTTATAGGTCACTGTCATCTTCTGCACAATTTTCTTGATATTTTTATTGGCTGCCTCTACAGCCCCATTCATCTTCGGCCGATAGGGGGAAGAATTGTGGTGCTGTATCTTGAATTGTTCACAGAGTTCAGTGATCATTTTGTTATTGAGATTGGTACCGTTGTCCGTAATGATTCTTTCCGGGACACCGTACCGACATATCAGATTATGCCGGATGAAACGCGCCACGACGCTCTTGGTTACTGTGGCATATGAAGCTGCCTCGACCCATTTCGTGAAGTAATCGATTGCCACCAAGATGAAGCGGTGTCCATTGGATGCCGTCGGTCGGATCTCACCGATCATATCGATGCCCCACATTGCGAAAGGCCAAGGTGCCGTCAGGACATTCAAAGGAACCGGAGGGATATGCACCTTGTCAGCATAGATCTGGCACTTATGACAAGTTCGGGAGTGTTGGTAACAATCGGCTTCCATCGTGGACCAGAAATATCCTGCCCGAAGGATTTTCTTAGCCATGGTGTGTCCACTGGAGTGGGTCCCAAACGTACCTTCGTGCAGTTCCATCATGATTTTCTCTGCTTCAGCCTTATCCACACAACGTAACAAAGTTGAATCATGATTCCGTTTGTAGAGAATGCCGTTGCTGAGGAAGAATTTTGCAGCAAATCTCCTCATGAACTTCTTATCATTGACAGATGCACCTTCAGGGTATTCCTGGGCTTCCAAGTACCTCTTCACCTCGTGATACCAGGGTTTTTCAGTCACCTCCTCAGCCTCGAGCTCGCAGCAGTATGCCGGTTCATCCAACTTCCAGATTAGGATTTGGGGAGCCTCATTGTCCCATTTAACTTTAAACATTGAAGACATCGTGGCTAGTGCGTCCGCTAGCTGATTTTCCTCTCTAGGGAAGTGCTCAAAAGTTATCTCTTCAAAGTGGGGGAGCAGGGTCGATACATACTCCTTGTAAGGAATGAGATTCGGGTGTTTCGTATCCCACTCGCCTTTGATCTGATTGATCACGAGAGCGGAATCTCCGAAGACACTTAGAAACTTGATCCTCAGGTCGATTGCAGCTTGTAAACCCATGATGCATGCCTCATATTCTGCCATGTTGTTGGTGCAGCTGAAACATAATCGGGCGGTGAGTGGAGTATGGGTCCCCTTGGGAGATATGATTACAGCACCGACGCCGTTACCCAAAGCATTGGAGGCTCCGTCAAAATGCATGGACCATCGGGATCCTTCCTCAGGTCCTTCATCCGGTCCAGGTACTTCACAGTCAGTTACCACCATGATGTCTTCGTCCGGAAAATCAAAGTTCAATGATTGATAATCGTCCACAGGTTGGTGTGCCAAATGATCAGCCAGTACACTCCCCTTAATTGCTTTCTGAGTTGTATACTGGATGTCATATTCTGTTAAGATCATTTGCCATCTCGCTATCCTCCCAGACAGAGCGGGCTTTTCAAATATGTACTTGATGGGATCCATCTTTGAAATCAATAAAGTAGTGTGAGTCAGCATATACTGTCTCAGCCGGCGAGCAGCCCATACAAGAGCGCAGCAAGTTTTCTCAAGCAGTGAATAACGAGACTCACAGTCGGTAAACTTTTTGCTCAAGTAATAAATAGCGTGCTCTTTTCGGCCAGACTCGTCATGCTGCCCCAGCACACACCCCATTGAATTATCAAGCACTGTCAAGTATAGTATCAGAGGTCTTCCTTCCACTGGTGGCATAAGAATGGGTGGCTCTTGGAGGTATTCCTTTATTCTTTCAAAGGCGGCCTGACATTCATCATTCCAGCGTACTACTTGATCTTTCTTCAGTAATTTGAAGATTGGCTCACAAGTAGCAGTTAGATGTGATATGAATCGGGCAATGTAATTCAGTCGTCCTAGGAAACCTCTGACTTCTTTCTCTGTTTTTGGGGTCGGCATCTCTTGAATAGCTTTAACCTTGGCAGGGTCCACCTGGATACCTTTATCACTTACAATGAAACCTAGCAATTTTCCGGACCTCACCCCGAAGGTGCATTTGTTGGGATTCAATCTCAGCTTGTACAACTTGAGTCGGTCAAACAACTTCCCCAGATGATCAAGGTGCTCCTCCTCAGTTTGAGACCTTGCAATCATGTCGTCAACGTATACTTCAATCTCATGATGGATCATATCATGAAATAAAGCAACCATGGCACGCTGATAGGTTGCCCCAGCATTTTTCAATCCGAATGGCATGACCTTATAACAGAAGGTGCCCCACTGGGTTACAAAGGTAGTCTTCTCCATATCTTCTGGAGCCATCTTGATCTGATTATACCCTGAAAAACCATCCATGAAGGAGAACACCTTGTGTTGAGCTGTATTGTCAACAAGGACATCAATGTGAGGTAGGGGGAAGTCATCCTTGGGGCTGGCCCTGTTCAGATCCCTGTAGTCGACACACATTCTGACCTTACCGTCCTTCTTCGGCACTGGCACAACATTGGCAACCCACTGAGGGTAAGAAGTTACTGCAAGGAAACCTGCATCAAACTGTTTCATCACCTCAGCTTTAATCTTCTCAGACATCTCTGGACGCATTCGTCGAACTTTTTGCTTTACTGGAGGGCAATCTTCCTTGGTTGGCAAATGGTGAACTACAATGTCGGCATCCAAACCAGGCATATCTTCATAAGACCAGGCAAAGATCTCCATGTAGTCTTGTAGCATCTGGATCAATCGTTGCTTCACGCTGAGCTCTAGATTGGCACCAATTTTGACCTCTTTCCTTTCTGTCTCAGTACCCAAGTTAATGGTCTCCACAGGCTCTTCATGTGGTTGAATAGCCCTCTCTTCCTGTAGTAGCAGTCTTGCGAGTTCACCAGGTACTTCGCAATCATCTTCACCTTCGTCTTCGGCCAAGTTGATCGGATTCTCGAAGTCATAACTGGCGATAGCAGAGCTGTTACCAGTGAGATCCAGAGTGGATTGAAACCTGTATAAGTGAGTGTGTGTAAATATAGCTGTTTTGCAATATGTATAACACAGAAAGAAAAGGAGCACAAGATTTGAAATGCAACAAACGTCCAATGTTTTGATTGATGATATATGAAAATGTCATACAAAAAGCCCTCACAAATGGAGCTACGATGCCCCGGGCAGGACACCGAGCCAACAGAGTTTTAACATATTGTTTGTTACAAATTTGGAAATCAAAAGAAATCAATTACTGCGTGACAAATGTGATAGGGGTAAAATCCTTTGCTGTCCAGTTGTTTGGTCCGTCGCCGGCAGTTGGGTAGATCCAATTATTAAACTCAGCTTCCTCCACATCCCCCTCGATAGCATTCACCCTTGAGCTGGAAATAAACACCGGAGCCTTTCCAATCTTCTCTTTGCGTACTGCCTTCTGAGCCTCTGCAGTAAAGCCTAGCCCAAACTTGTCGTTCTTCTGAGTGAAGTCAGGAAGCTGACCCCAGTGTGCACCATTGCCTTTCTGAACCACAGCCCGGGCATCCCTTAGGGAAACCATCTTCAAGGAATCATTTTCTTCGGCCATTGTCTCCGCAGCTGCTGAAATTGGATGTACCTCCTCGAAATGTTGGAAGGGAGTTTCAATAAATTCTCCGTCCATCTCGATGTACCTGAAGGAATTCAAATGGCTCACCATATACTCCTCTTCTCCTTGCACAGTGACAATTTTCCCCCTGACGGGATACTTCAGCTTTTGGTGTAAGGTGGAGGTCACTGCCCCAGCTTTGTGGATCCAAGGTCTACCCAATAGACAGGAGTACGATGGACGTATATCCATCACGTAAAAGGTAGAGTCAAACACTTGAGAGCCCACACGAATAGGGATGTTAACCTCTCCATGAACCATTCTCTTGGAACCGTCAAAAGCCCTGACGATGATATTGCTGGGTTTCAACTCCAAGCCCTCATAATCCAGACGATCCAAAGCCTTTTTCGGAAGAACATTCAAGGAAGAACCAGTGTCCACCAATACATGTGCCAGAGTAGTGCCCCTGCATTCAATAGAGACATGCAGGGCATCATTATGGTTTCTCCCTTTTGCGGTTAGGTCAGCATCTGAAAAGCCCAAGCCGTTATCCGCCGTCAAATTTGCTATGCAGTCAGTGAACTGAACTGCAGACGTCTCCTGCGGCACATGGGCCGTCTTGAGAAATGAGATCAAGGCTTTTGCATGGGCCTCGGAACATAGTAATAAGGAAAGCAGGGAGATCTTGGAGGGTGTGTGCCCTAACTGTTCGACAACATTAAAATCACTTTTCTTTATTATTTTCAGAATCTCCTCCATTTCTTGTCGGGAGGCCTCAGCATTCACGGGTATTGGTGCCTCCATCCGGGCAGGCTCTTCTTCAATCCCTTTGCCCCGAGCATTTGATGACTCGGCAGCAGGGGACACAATTTGATCAGCAACAGGACTTGGTAAACTTGCAGGTTTTATGAGGAGGGGTTTTCGAATAGCGGGTGGCGCAATGTCAGGCGAGAAGAGCCTGCCACTGCGGGTGACTTTAGCTGGACCGGTGATGTCGCAAATACTGGCACTAGCATCAAATTCTTGCTTGATTCCATTTACATATACATCTGCCCCATAATGCCAGGGGACAGCCTGGAACAGTAATGATCACAGGCGCAACTGTCAAGATTTGAATAGGCTTCTTTGGGGGAGCCTTGATTGGATTTTTGAAGATGGTAATCACGGAAACTTCTTTCATTGGAACCAAATGAACAACAGTCTTTTTGAATAAAATCTCCTTGCTATCCATTAGGCCTTGGATGCCTAACCTTAGCAAGGGACAATCGGATAGGGAAATAGCACAGAATGGGCAACCTTCGCCGCAACCCGGAAATAAACCGGCCCGCAGTAGGTTCTTCTTAACAGTCTTCAAAGGGGTAACAACTTCATCTATCGAAACAGCATACACTTCTTCCTCAATGGCACTTACCCTATGCTGGGGCATAAGAGCCGTTACAACATTCGGTCTTTCCGGCGCTTCAAACTGAATTTCTTTTGCGTCAATTAGGTCTTGCACTTTGTTTCTCAAGGCCCAACAATCATCAGTAGTGTGCCCGGGACTATCAGAATGATAAGCACACCGGGCATTCGGGTTTTATTTAGGGGACGCAGTGTTGACGACCTTAGGAGCTTCTTTGAGGGTCACCAGGTTGGTGGATAACAGTTGGGGTAAAATTTGAGATAATGTCATACTCAATCGGGTATACTGCCTCTTGGGCCTTTCACTTCTTTGCTGATTGTACTGCTGAGGAGCAGCAACAGGTTTAGAGATGACCAAAGCATTAACGGCTTGGCGACTTTCGGGCTTGACTTGTCTTCTAGGGCCATAGACGGCGCTTGCTTCTTTCTTAAATGGCCTCTTCTCAGCACTTGTAGAGGCAGCCTTCTGTATCTTGCCTGACCTGATGCCAGCTTCAATTCTCTCTCCCGTTAATATCAAATCTGTGAACCCAGCGGAGGAGTTACCAACCAAATGATTAAAAAACGGACCAGACAACGTTCCCAGAAACATATCAACCAGCTCTCGATCAGTTAATGGAGGATGCACCCTGCCAGCCAAATCTCTCCATTTTTGAGCGTACTCTTTGAATCCTTCACCCGTCCCTAGAGACATACCCTGAAGTTGGGTACGCGTAGGAGCGAGATCAGAATTATATTGGTATTGTCTGTAGAAAGCAGTCGCCAAATCCTCCCAGTGCCGGATGCTAGCTCCGTCTAATTGGTAGAACCATTCAAGCTGAGACCCCGAGAGGCTGTCTTGGAAGAAGTGAATCCAGAGGTTTTTATCCGCCGTGTAAGGTTGGATTTTCCTTACATACGACCTCAGATGCAGCTTTGGGCAGGAGACCCCATCATACTTGGCGAAGGCAGGCGCCTTAAACTTGTGTGGAATTACTACTCCAGAAGATAATCCCAAATCCCCGAAATCCAGTCCCGGCACGTTCTTAATTTCCATAGCGCTCAAACGGTCCTCCAGTTGTTTGTATCTGTCAGCAGCAGGTGGGTATTGTTCCTCGTTATAGTCCGTCTCGTTGTCGGAGACTGCGGGACTAGGTGCTTCTCCCCCTTGGGGACTGTTTTTCTCAGCAGAAGAAGTGGTTGGATCAGCTTCATTGTGGAGTGTGTTCCCAAATCTGCGTCCGGTGTTGAACATTGCCGTCCTCTTTTTCTTCTTCTTCTTCAGGAGTAGAGTCTTCAACTCTTGCTGTCCCTGGGCTAGGCTTAAGACCATCTCTTGAAACTGTGCACTTTGGGCCTGAAGGGCCTTGATCGCTTGCTCACTGGATGACTCCGAATTCATGATGACTGTGCACACAAACAGCGAAGAAAAATAAGCAACCTGTGAATTAGGGTACCTGCTATGCATATGGTGCAATGGAATGCGTATGTATGCAATGCATTCAAGGATTTAGAACATTCAAACTTTGTTGTAGACAAAAAGGAACGCACATCATATTAATAAGGAGAAATTCGTTAGTACATAAATGCCTCATGGGCCAAATATTACAAAATAAACTCCTTAAGGTAAAAAGACATTGCGCATCCTTTTTGGCGCGATGTAAGTGTTGAGATTCCTTTCCTCGTGCAGCAGGCGGGTGAGTTCCAGGACCTTCTTTTCGCTAGCATGTAGACTGGTCTCAAGAGAATTCCGCTCTTCCTTAAGTTGGATCCAGCTCTTCTGCATCTCTTCCCAGGAGGTGGGCATGTCGGGATGTTGAATGGTATAGGATGCTTCTCCTTCCAAGACTGGCTCTTTGATTACAGGTAGCATGTGAGGGTAAGGCATTACTAACTTCTGAGAGCGGGCTCGTACCCACTTGAGGTAAGGCTCCAACGGGATGGAGTTCCGGTGCCCCAGTGTTTTACTGTCTATCCTACTTGGCATCCTCCAAGCTCTGATAAATCTCTGACGAAGCCCTTGAGTATCGTTGTCGAAGTCGAAGACTATGTCAGGAATTAACATGTCATGAGGGCCATCCTTCCGAGCATAACCAAACTGTCTCCAAGCCAGGCATGGGTTGTAGGTTATACCTCCTTTGATTCCAAATAAAGGAACATTAGGGTATTCCCCACAACGATCAATGATAGTGACGTCTTCCCGGGACCTAGGACACCAATGTATATCTGCATGCGTGAGAGTCATTAACCGTTGTGACCATCTCAAACCCTGCTCGTTCTTCAAAACTGTTTGTGGAAGATGCGAAATAAACCACCTTCCCAAGAGAGGAGTGCAACACAAAAGGACACCCCTTCTTCTCATGGTTCGAGTGTAACATGAGTGAAGGATGTCCCCCAACAGTGTAGGTATAGGATTCCTGGTCATAAAGATCTGGACAGCACTGATATCGATAAGCTGATCTGGGTTAGGGAACAATACCAAACCATAGACAAGGAGGGCTACAACTTCTTCAAAAGCTCGTAGGTCAAGAGAGTTCCAACATTCTTGGGCTTTATCAAACAGAAACCTAGCTAAGAACCCTTTGATACCACTTCTCGCTTCCCAATGTCCTTTGAGGTCGGATGTCTGTAGGTGCAAGGCTTTAGCAATCTCTTCAAGTCTAGGTTCCTTTTCTGTACCGTTGAAGGGTAGCTGATCAAGGATAGGAATCTTCAGGAGCCGGGAGAACTCCTCCAATGTAGGTACCAACTGATAGTCCAAGAAGGTGAAACAGTGATGCAGAGGGTCAAAGAATTGGAACAAGACCTTAATCAAGTCCTCCTCAATGTTGGTGTTAACCAAGTTGATGAGTTTTCCATGTCTCTCACTGAATGAAGAACTCTCGGGAATTCTGGACAGAAGCTCCTTAAGCTGAGGAGGGATCTTTACAAGGCTAATCGGAATTGTCTTTCTGCGAACAGTTTCCATGTCCTATAAAACAAGAACAAAGATGAAGATTCGAAACCCTTGAAATGGTTAGTCAATGCTCATGATGTTTGTATGATGTAATGATGCACTATAAACATTCACAAAAGCAAACATGGTAAGGCACACAAGTCACACAAACCCTTAGAGTTTAGGCCTGCATGAAGTTTGGGTGTTACCCTCTTGAAGTTTTGTGGGCTCAACCTGTCTTATCAAAAGTAACCGGGTTCTAAAGATCCCAATATCACTGGATTGCTTTCATTGTTCATCGTTTCGATTTAGCCACTGAACTGGCGACCGAAATATTCCAGGAAAGCAACCCTCAATTGAGTGTAGTATCGAGTATCAACCAACCTCGGACTGCACCAAAGTCAGTTATCTCACTACCCTAAAAAGGCCAAGATGGTTCAATTAAGGTTCCTAAGGTCTGTTGATGCTTCATGACACCACATGGAGGCCCCGTACTCTCCTTGACTGAACTCAAGGGTTACCGGTACACACCAAAGTGCCACATCAACGTAGCAGACTGCTTCAACCATGTCGGTATACCCCGCACAGTTCCCTCATAGCCTTGTTGCTACCTAAAAAAGGTTTCCCCCAGATCCGGGTTAGGATCTATAAAACTCCGATACAAAGCCCACAATATGTAAAAGCAAACAAAGCAAGCAATTGAAAACAAAGGTGATCTAAACCCTAAGGTTACTCCACTTTAAAAGATTATCCCCAGCAGAGTCGCCAGTTCTGTGATACGGTGGGAGAACTGACTTGAGGTTTGCGTTTGTATTCGCAAATGTTGCGGTTAGCAAGAGTCGCCACCGACTTTTTATTTTATCCTAAGGAAAGGTTAAAAAGCACAGCAAAAAACCTTTTGAGATGTTTTCTTGGGTTCGGGGAGTAGATTATAGAAAGGGAAGGTATTAGCACCCTTTCTATCCATGGTTATCCATGGGCTCTTAGTTACTTGCTTAGATCACTTGCCTTTTGTTTTCAATTGTTTTAAATGGTGCTTGAGTGTGTGGGTTTTGAAAATGTTTTGAAAAGAGGCCAATGTGGTGGCAACCTTTGCAATGATCCATGTGGGGATGTATACAAAGATGTATGTCTTTTGAAAAGGTTTTCATTTGTTTTTTGAAAGTTTTTGTTTTGAAAGTGTTGTGATGTGTGATTTTGAAATTAGGCAAGTGTTTTGTTTTACAAGTTGATTCAAGTAACTAAGAGGTTATCTACTCCTAAGTTTCTCAAAAGATTATTGCTATACTTTAACCCTTTTAACAAGTTTGCACCACCATTGTATTTGGTGGGCAACCTTGTGTTAGGATGTGAAAAGGGACAGGCGCGGGTCATCGTTTAGACCATAATTGTAACAACGTTAAATGTCTTTGGGCAATTTCTCTAAGGGACTTGATCATTTGTTTTGTTTGTTTTGAAAGGTTTTATCGAGGGACTATGATCATTCAAACTGTTTGCTTTGCCCAAAGATGTTCAACATACAATATGGCCCATTTATTTGAAGGCAACAAGTGGAATACCCTAGGGGGTGCAAGTGTGATTTGTGTGTCCATTTTCATGCTTGTTTGTCTTGTATTAGGTCAAACTATTTTTTATCGTTTTTTCGCATACAAACCCTAATTCTAGCATGTTATTATTTAGAAAGCAATAAAGTGCGAAATTAAAATTACTAAGCTATTACACAACCAAATATGGGAAGGGGGGTACAAATGTTCAAATGGGGATATAGACAAGAATTTAAATCTAGATTATTACAACAATTGGATATTTGCATAGTAAATAAATTGCATAATTTAAATGTAAATAAAATGAATATGTAAAAATGTAAAAAAAAAGAAAGTTTTTTATGTGTATGAGAAAACATTTATGTAAAAGGAAAAAGAAATAAAAATGTATTTATTTTTAGTATTTTGAAACTTAGGGTAAAAAAAACCCTAATTTTTATATAAAAAGTATTATTATCTAATTTAATTCTACTATTTATTTATTATGTACAAAAATAAAATAAATGAAGTATTTTGTGAAAAAAAGTATTTTTGTATCAAATATTGATAAAAATGAAGAAAATCAAGTATTTTATATTTTTATCTTAAGTATATTAATAAACATGTACATATATATATATATTAAACCCTAAATGAGTATTATACAAAATAAATATTTATTTAATATTTTAATAAAATAAATAAAAGTATTTTTTTGTGTGAAATATTTTCAGAAAATAAAAATAAAAATAAAAATGTATCCACATTATTTTCTATTTATTTTAATAATAGTGTATATATATATTTGTATATAAATAAAAGAAATAAACAAACAAATATGCCATAAATACAAAAAATGATGGAAAAAATATTTTAAAAATTTTAATGGCATGAGAAAAAATAAACAAAGTCAACCCAAAAAGAAAAAGTCAAAAATGTTGAAAAATAAACAAATGGGCTCAGGGGGTGTAAACCAAAAAAATGGGGTGTGAAAAGGAAACAAATCCAGGCCCAGCCCAGATCACTTCTTCTTCAACCTCTGTACATCTTTCTTCTCACAGAACACGCGTTTTCTAACTCTGGATTCCTGGACTTTCAAGCAAAACTCATAACATGAAAAGTGTAGAGCATTAAGAGACGGTTTCAACCATATAAAGAACATGACCTATCTCTCCAAGATGAGAGAGAATTTCTCTCCCCCTCTTTTCTGACCTAGTTTTTCTACCATTTTCAGAGCTCAAATTCTCTTCACTCAGACAAAAGAAATGAAAAGTAAAGCTATGTACATGTTCAGGGCTATGAGTAGGACTTTGTTTCTTCACAAACTTAAGACCAAATATGCCTAATAAGAGAGATACGAATTCAAACTTTTACCTGTGCAGTTGAACTTCTATGTGGAGAATGAGAGACTTTCAGTGCAATGTAATGATTGGAAAAGCTTCCTTGAAGTCCAGGGATGCTTTTTCAATGCTCACTTTGTCTTGAAGCTTCTTGTACCAAGCTATAGAACTTCACCTGCAAGCTAAAGATGTGAAAATGGTGGAAGTGGTTAGAGCAACTACAGATCGTGCCTTAGCTTCTGGATAGCTTGCATATGTTGTAAGGAAGGTAGAGGAACAGGTTTGGACAGAAATGCTTGAAGGGATTGAGAGATTGCACTCAAACTGCAGGGGCACCCCTGTTTGTGCAGTTTGAGGATGATTCTGAGATGGAGGGTGTTTGAAAGGGAAATGGCTCGTGCCAAAGCTTCAATGTGGTCTATGGAATGTGTTTGATATCTTTTGTGTTGTGTCTCTTTGCTGATATGAGAGATAGCATAAGTTATGGATGTTACTTCTATGTGAAGCAAGCAAATGTCAACTTGGTTTCTAGGCCAGTACAATGCCTCAATCTATGCTGCACCTTTGAGTCTTGATCAGTGGGATATGTCTATGCTTTTTTGCTTCAAAGATCTGCATTGTACCTCATAGATTTGCAAAGTTGCCATAAAGTATCACTTTACAAGAATGGATAACATGCTTTTTCTAGTTTAGGCTTGATTTTGTGTGTATTATCCAAATGAGCAAAATAATGTTAGAACACAAAGGATAAGCATTGAATTATTGAGTGAGAATGGGATTAGAGGCCTGCAATGTAGCTTAAGCATGCTGAATTCAAATTTGCCAAGTTTATGAACATGCTTTGATGGAGAACAAAAGTGAATTTTTGCCAACTTGTGAAATTCGAATCTCTCAAGTTATGAGGTTGTTTGATGAGTTCTTGGACATTTTGGAAAGCTTGTAATGTGTACTACAATCCATCTTTGAAATGCAATTTGAAATTCCAAGTGGAAGGGTATGAAAAGTGGCCTTGAAGTAGGGTAGAAAACCTTGTCAAAATAGGTCAAATTTCACTAAGTTAAAAGATGGTTTAGTGCCCTTATTCAAAAAATCATAACTTGAGATACAAGCTTCAAATGAGAAAACTTTGTGAATCAAAGTTGTAGATTTTGCAACAAGCTACAACTTTCATGTTTTGACTTTTGTTTGAATCCAAATGGATCATGGTGAAAAGATGGGGCAAAGTTGGGAAAAAATTAGGGTTTTCCATAACTTAGAAAAATTCTAAGTTATGAAAAATTCCATTTTCAAACCCTAATTTGCATTTTGTGATTTCTTGGTGAACAAGTTTCATGATTTGGCATGTTTTGATGAAAAATGAATCTTGACTCTTGATTTTGACCAAAAAGTCAAAGTTTGACTTTTCAGTATACAGTCAAAATGGATCAATTGACTGGGAAATTCAACTGTCAATCTTGTGTACTTGGGATCTTTTGAGCTTGATGAACATGTCAAGATAATTCCATTGAGTCCTTGAGGCCATATGTGAGCTTGGTTTGCCATTGGCTAGGTCAAACAGTCAAAAATTGCCCTTGTGCAGTCAAAACCCTAAAAATGACCATTTTGCCCTTTTGATGATCTGATCAAATTTCTTATGGAATTGTGATCCAAACTTGATCAAATGGTTCATATGAGTTCATAATGTTGATGTGGATCAAATTTCATGAGGTTTGACTGTCAATTGGCCACAGTTGACTTTTTCCCCAATACAGTTGATTTCTAGGTCAACTGTCCAATTGACTGGGTAAAACTTGGAATCAAGACTTGAAACTTGGTATAGGTAAACCTGGGAGTCCAACATGAAGCATGAAAGTCATCTTAGGCATTTTAGGTCAAAACATCTTTAGGCAAACACAAACCCTAATTTGAGTCCACAGTGCAAGGAGAAGTCTTGAGCAGAGGAAACCCTAATTGGATCTTGATCTTCAAAGGTCTTGTGATGAGAAAATGTTGAGGAAATGGGAGGGCAAATTTTGGGGTACAACACCTGTATATAAATTGTTAGTAACTTTAATTCCAACCGTTACCGGACCTTGAAACACAACAAAACGCTTCCTACAAGTCACAATTTGCCATTTTTTTAACTTTGTGTTGTTATATTCTTGCGTTATTAATCAATTATAATTGCATATTTGTGTTTGTATGGATGCATAAAAGGTTTCTAAATTGTCCAATTGAAGCTTAGGTACAAGAATGGCATTCCACCATTGTTAGGGTTCGAACCTCTAAATTGGGATTTTTCACAATGGCCAAAATTAGCCCAATCTAAGGACACCATCTTTCTCATGAGACCAATCAATCCGTGGCCTCAAAATTCATTTTCGTTGCGTATTATGAGTTTTGCAGGTTTCAAGGGCTATAGTGACAAACCAAAACTGTCACTATAGGTATTATAATCTAAGACGACGGAGGGAGGAAGAAGACAATGCGTGGCAACCCCTCATTGGGTATTTTGAATCTGCGCGCCTTTTCCTTTTTGTTTTAAATAATTTCTGGAAATTTCAAATATATTATTATTGTTTGACATGTATAAATAAATGACATGTTAGTTCAGTTGGCAGGGAAACGTGTATGTGAAGGGGGGCTGGGTTTGAGTCCCAGGTCTAACATTTTATTTTTCTAACATTGTCAACTACAAATTCAGTAGATGTTAGATACGCTAGTCCAGCATGCGCCTCCAGATCATCACCACTGGATCTTGATTGATCTAGATCTAAAGGTCTCACATGCAGGTGCACCATGAGCCATCAAAGACGCTCCTCACTGAATCCCAATATAGTTTCTGGGCTCCCCTGGATTGGGCCTAGCGCTGTTGATTTTGGCACACCCCCATTTTTGTTTCTGACCAAGCCCATGTTTTTTTTTGTTTTTTTTCTCACTTTTTTATTTTGTTTACTATTTTCCAAATATTTTTTTTAACAAATCATAAATAATAATAAAAAAATAATAAATAGGTTTAGTTTCTTTCTAAAATTATTAATTAATTAATTAATTATTTTAATACAATTTTATCAATTTAAAATCAAATTAGACTTAGGTTCTTTATTAATTTAAATTTTTTTCTTAATAAAAAATACAAAAAAACTATATTAAGATTTGTTTTTCTTTTATAACCTAGATTAATTCTTCCATTTAGTATTTATTTTTCTTAATTAACTTTAGACTTAATTTTTCTTTAACAAAACCAAAAAAACAAAAAAAAAGTTTTCTTTACTAAGAATTTTCTACTAGACTTTTAGACGTTTTTTGTTATCGCGCGCGCATTTTATATTATTATGTATCTTCCTATGGATTGTAATAGCCCTAATTAGGATTTTAATTTTCCGCACTTTACATTTTAAGTCAAATATAATTGTAACTGTCCCGAAGCGTTGTAATAGCTGTAGGAACTTTATTTCTCGCTTTATATTTCTTATATGCCTGTATGTAAATTGTTAGTAACTTTATTTCCAACCGTTACCGGGCCTTGAAACACAACAAAACGCTTCCTACAAGTCACAATTTGACATTTTTTAACTTTGTGTTGTTATATTCTTGTGTTATTAATCAATTATAATTGCATATTTGTGTTTGTATGGATGCATAGAAGGTTTCTAAATTGTCCAATTGAAGCTTAGGTACAAGAATGGCATTCCACCATTGTTAGGGTTCGAACCTCTAAATTGGGATTTTTCACAATGGCCAAAATTAGCCCAAACTAAGGACACCATCTTTCTCAGGAGGATGAGACCAATCAATCTGTGGCCTCAAAATTCATTTTCGTTGAGTTGCAGGTGCTATAGTGACAGACCAAAACTGTCACTATAGGTATTATAATCTAAGACGACGGAGGGAGGAAGAAGACAATGCGTGGCAGCCCCTCATTGGGTATTTTGAATCTGCGCGCCTTTTCCTTTTTGTTTTAAATAATTTCTGGAAATTTCAAATATATTATCATTGTTTGACATGTATAAATGAATGACATGTTAGTTCAGTTGGCAGAGAAGCGTGTATGTGAAGGGGGACCTGGGTTTGAGTCCCAGGTGCAACATTTTATTTTTCTAACATTGTCAACTACAGATTCAGTAGATGTTAGATACGCTAGTCCAGCAAGCGCCTCCAGATCATCACCACTGGATCTTGATTGATCTAGATCTAAAGGTCTCACATGCAGGTGCACCATGAGCCATCAAAGACGCTCCTCACTGAATCCCAATATAGTTTCTGGGCTCCCCTGGATTGGGCCTAGCGCTGTTGATTTTGGCACACCCCCATTTTTGTGTCTGACCAAGCCCATGTTTTTTTTTTGTTTTTTTTCTCACTTTTTTATTTTGTTTACTATTTTCCAAATCTTTTTTTAACAAATCATAAATAATAATAAAAAAATAATAAATAGGTTTAGTTTCTTTCTAAAATTATTAATTAATTAATTAATTATTTTAATACAATTTTATCAATTTAAAATCAAATTAGACTTAGGTTCTTTATTAATTTAAATTTTTTTCTTAATAAAAAATACAAAAAAACTATATTAAGATTTGTTTTTCTTTTATAACCTAGATTAATTCTTCCATTTAGTATTTATTTTTCTTAATTAACTTTAGACTTAATTTTTCTTTAACAAAACCAAAAAAACAAAAAAAAAGTTTTCTTTACTAAGAATTTTCTACTAGACTTTTAGACGTTTTTTGTTATCGCGCGCGCATTTTATATTATTATGTATCTTCCTATGGATTGTAATAGCCCTAATTAGGATTTTAATTTTCCGCACTTTACATTTTAAGTCAAATATAATTGTAACTGTCCCGAAGCGTTGTAATAGCTGTAGGAACTTTATTTCTCGCTTTATATTTCTTATATGCCTGTATGTAAATTGTTAGTAACTTTATTTCCAACCGTTACCGGGCCTTGAAACACAACAAAACGCTTCCTACAAGTCACAATTTGACATTTTTTAACTTTGTGTTGTTATATTCTTGTGTTATTAATCAATTATAATTGCATATTTGTGTTTGTATGGATGCATAGAAGGTTTCTAAATTGTCCAATTGAAGCTTAGGTACAAGAATGGCATTCCACCATTGTTAGGGTTCGAACCTCTAAATTGGGATTTTTCACAATGGCCAAAATTAGCCCAAACTAAGGACACCATCTTTCTCAGGAGGATGAGACCAATCAATCTGTGGCCTCAAAATTCATTTTCGTTGAGTTGCAGGTGCTATAGTGACAGACCAAAACTGTCACTATAGGTATTATAATCTAAGACGACGGAGGGAGGAAGAAGACAATGCGTGGCAGCCCCTCATTGGGTATTTTGAATCTGCGCGCCTTTTCCTTTTTGTTTTAAATAATTTCTGGAAATTTCAAATATATTATCATTGTTTGACATGTATAAATGAATGACATGTTAGTTCAGTTGGCAGAGAAGCGTGTATGTGAAGGGGGACCTGGGTTTGAGTCCCAGGTGCAACATTTTATTTTTCTAACATTGTCAACTACAGATTCAGTAGATGTTAGATACGCTAGTCCAGCAAGCGCCTCCAGATCATCACCACTGGATCTTGATTGATCTAGATCTAAAGGTCTCACATGCAGGTGCACCATGAGCCATCAAAGACGCTCCTCACTGAATCCCAATATAGTTTCTGGGCTCCCCTGGATTGGGCCTAGCGCTGTTGATTTTGGCACACCCCCATTTTTGTGTCTGACCAAGCCCATGTTTTTTTTTTGTTTTTTTTCTCACTTTTTTATTTTGTTTACTATTTTCCAAATCTTTTTTTAACAAATCATAAATAATAATAAAAAAATAATAAATAGGTTTAGTTTCTTTCTAAAATTATTAATTAATTAATTAATTATTTTAATACAATTTTATCAATTTAAAATCAAATTAGACTTAGGTTCTTTATTAATTTAAATTTTTTTCTTAATAAAAAATACAAAAAAACTATATTAAGATTTGTTTTTCTTTTATAACCTAGATTAATTCTTCCATTTAGTATTTATTTTTCTTAATTAACTTTAGACTTAATTTTTCTTTAACAAAACCAAAAAAACAAAAAAAAAGTTTTCTTTACTAAGAATTTTCTACTAGACTTTTAGACGTTTTTTGTTATCGCGCGCGCATTTTATATTATTATGTATCTTCCTATGGATTGTAATAGCCCTAATTAGGATTTTAATTTTCCGCACTTTACATTTTAAGTCAAATATAATTGTAACTGTCCCGAAGCGTTGTAATAGCTGTAGGAACTTTATTTCTCGCTTTATATTTCTTATATGCCTGTATGTAAATTGTTAGTAACTTTATTTCCAACCGTTACCGGGCCTTGAAACACAACAAAACGCTTCCTACAAGTCACAATTTGACATTTTTTAACTTTGTGTTGTTATATTCTTGTGTTATTAATCAATTATAATTGCATATTTGTGTTTGTATGGATGCATAGAAGGTTTCTAAATTGTCCAATTGAAGCTTAGGTACAAGAATGGCATTCCACCATTGTTAGGGTTCGAACCTCTAAATTGGGATTTTTCACAATGGCCAAAATTAGCCCAAACTAAGGACACCATCTTTCTCAGGAGGATGAGACCAATCAATCTGTGGCCTCAAAATTCATTTTCGTTGAGTTGCAGGTGCTATAGTGACAGACCAAAACTGTCACTATAGGTATTATAATCTAAGACGACGGAGGGAGGAAGAAGACAATGCGTGGCAGCCCCTCATTGGGTATTTTGAATCTGCGCGCCTTTTCCTTTTTGTTTTAAATAATTTCTGGAAATTTCAAATATATTATCATTGTTTGACATGTATAAATGAATGACATGTTAGTTCAGTTGGCAGAGAAGCGTGTATGTGAAGGGGGACCTGGGTTTGAGTCCCAGGTGCAACATTTTATTTTTCTAACATTGTCAACTACAGATTCAGTAGATGTTAGATACGCTAGTCCAGCAAGCGCCTCCAGATCATCACCACTGGATCTTGATTGATCTAGATCTAAAGGTCTCACATGCAGGTGCACCATGAGCCATCAAAGACGCTCCTCACTGAATCCCAATATAGTTTCTGGGCTCCCCTGGATTGGGCCTAGCGCTGTTGATTTTGGCACACCCCCATTTTTGTGTCTGACCAAGCCCATGTTTTTTTTTTGTTTTTTTTCTCACTTTTTTATTTTGTTTACTATTTTCCAAATCTTTTTTTAACAAATCATAAATAATAATAAAAAAATAATAAATAGGTTTAGTTTCTTTCTAAAATTATTAATTAATTAATTAATTATTTTAATACAATTTTATCAATTTAAAATCAAATTAGACTTAGGTTCTTTATTAATTTAAATTTTTTTCTTAATAAAAAATACAAAAAAAATATATTAAGATTTGTTTTTCTTTTATAACCTAGATTAATTCTTCCATTTAGTATTTATTTTTCTTAATTAACTTTAGAATTAATTTTTCTTTAACAAAACCAAAAAAACAAAAAAAAAGTTTTCTTTACTAAGAATTTTCTACTAGACTTTTAGACGTTTTTTGTTATCGCGCGCGCATTTTATATTATTATGTATCTTCCTATGGATTGTAATAGCCCTAATTAGGATTTTAATTTTCCGCACTTTACATTTTAAGTCAAATATAACTGTAACTGTCCCGAAGCGTTGTAATAGCTGTAGGAACTTTATTTCTCGCTTTATATTTCTTATATGCCTGTATATAAATTGTTAGTAACTTTATTTCCAACCGTTACCGGACCTTGAAACACAACAAAATGCTTCCTACAAGTCACAATTTGCCATTTTTTAACTTTGTGTTGTTATATTCTTGCGTTATTAATCAATTATAATTGCATATTTGTGTTTGTATGGATGCATAAAAGGTTTCTAAATTGTACAATTGAAGCTTAGGTACAAGAATGGCATTCCACCATTGTTAGGGTTCGAACCTCTAAATTGGGATTTTTCACAATGGCCAAAATTAGCCCAAACTAAGGACACCATGGAGGATGAGACCAATCAATCTGTGGCCTCAAAATTCATTTTCGTTGCGTATTATGAGTTTTGCAGGTTGCAGGTGCTATAGTGACAGACCAAAACTGTCACTATAGGTATTATAATCTAAGACGACGGAGGGAGGAAGAAGACAGTGCGTGGCAGCCCCTCATTGGGTATTTTGAATCTGCGCGCCTTTTTCTTTTTGTTTTAAATAATTTCTGGAAATTTCAAATTTATTATTATTGTTTGACATGTATAAATGAATGACATGTTAGTTCAGTTGGCAGGGAAGCGTGTATGTGAAGGGGGACCTGGGTTTGAGTCCCAGGTGCAACATTTTATTTTTCTAACATTGTCAACTACAGATTCAGTAGATGTTAGATACGCTAGTCCAGCATGCGCCTCCAGATCATCACCACTGGATCTTGATTGATCTAGATCTAAAGGTCTCACATGCAGGTGCACCATGAGCCATCAAAGACGCTCCTCACTGAATCCCAGTATAGTTTCTGGGCTCCCCCTGGATTGGGCCTAGCGCTGTTGATTTTGGCACACCCCCATTTTTGTTTCTGACCAAGCCCGTGTTTTTTTTTTGTTTTTTTTCTCACTTTTTTATTTTGTTTACTATTTTCCAAATCTTTTTTTAACAAATCATAAATAATAATAAAAAAATAATAAATAGGTTTAGTTTATTTCTAAAATTATTAATTAATTAATTAATTATTTTAATACAATTTTATCAATTTAAAATCAAATTAGACTTAGGTTCTTTATTAATTTAAATTGTTTTCTTAATAAAAAATACAAAAAAATATATATTAAGATTAGTTTTTCTTTTATAACCTAGATTAATTCTTACATTTAGTATTTATTTTTCTTAATTAACTTTAGAATTAATTTTTCTTTAACAAAACCAAAAAAACAAAAAAAAAGTTTTCTTTACTAAAAATTTTCTACTAGATTTTTAGACGTTTTTTGTTATCGCGCGCACATTTTATATTATTATGTATCTTCCTATGGATCGTAATATCCCTAATTAGGATTTTAATTTTCCGCACTTTACATTTTAAGTCAAATATAATTGTAACTGTCCCGAAGCGTTGTAATAGCTGTAGGAAATTTATTTCTCGCTTTATATTTCTTATATGCCTGTATATAAATTGTTAGTAACTTTAATTCCAACCGTTACCGGACCTTGAAACACAACAAAACGCTTCCTACAAGTCACAATTTGCCATTTTTTTAACTTTGTGTTGTTATATTCTTGCGTTATTAATCAATTATAATTGCATATTTGTGTTTGTATGGATGCATAAAAGGTTTCTAAATTGTCCAATTGAAGCTTAGGTACAAGAATGGCATTCCACCATTGTTAGGGTTCGAACCTCTAAATTGGGATTTTTCACAATGGCCAAAATTAGCCCAATCTAAGGACACCATCTTTCTCATGAGACCAATCAATCCGTGGCCTGAGTTTTGCAGGTTTCAGGGGCTATAGTGACAAACCAAAACTGTCACTATAGGTATTATAATCTAAGACGACGGAGGGAGGAAGAAGACAATGCGTGGCAACCCCTCATTGGGTATTTTGAATCTGCGCGCCTTTTCCTTTTTGTTTTAAATAATTTCTGGAAATTTCAAATATATTATTATTGTTTGACATGTATAAATAAATGACATGTTAGTTCAGTTGGCAGGGAAACGTGTATGTGAAGGGGGGCTGGGTTTGAGTCCCAGGTCTAACATTTTATTTTTCTAACATTGTCAACTACAGATTCAGTAGATGTTAGATACGATAGTCCAGCATGCGCCTCCAGATCATCACCACTGGATCTTGATTGATCTAGATCTAAAGGTCTCACATGCAGGTGCACCATGAGCCATCAAAGACGCTCCTCACTGAATCCCAGTATAGTTTCTGGGCTCCCCCTGGATTGGGCCTAGCGCTGTTGATTTTGGCACACCCCCATTTTTGTTTCTGACCAAGCCCATGTTTTTTTTTGTTTTTTTTCTCACTTTTTTATTTTGTTTACTATTTTCCAAATATTTTTTTTAACAAATCATAAATAATAATAAAAAAATAATAAATAGGTTTAGTTTCTTTCTAAAATTATTAATTAATTAATTAATTATTTTAATACAATTTTATCAATTTAAAATCAAATTAGACTTAGGTTCTTTATTAATTTAAATTTTTTTCTTAATAAAAAATACAAAAAAAATATATTAAGATTTGTTTTTCTTTTATAACCTAGATTAATTCTTCCATTTAGTATTTATTTTTCTTAATTAACTTTAGAATTAATTTTTCTTTAACAAAACCAAAAAAACAAAAAAAAAGTTTTCTTTACTAAGAATTTTCTACTAGACTTTTAGACGTTTTTTTGTTATCGCGCGCGCATTTTATATTATTATGTATCTTCCTATGGATTGTAATAGCCCTAATTAGGATTTTAATTTTCCGCACTTTACATTTTAAGTCAAATATAATTGTAACTGTCCCGAAGCGTTGTAATAGCTGTAGGAACTTTATTTCTCGCTTTATATTTCTTATATGCCTGTATGTAAATTGTTAGTAACTTTATTTCCAACCGTTACCGGGCCTTGAAACACAACAAAACGCTTCCTACAAGTCACAATTTGACATTTTTTAACTTTGTGTTGTTATATTCTTGTGTTATTAATCAATTTTAATTGCATATTTGTGTTTGTATGGATGCATAGAAGGTTTCTAAATTGTCCAATTGAAGCTTAGGTACAAGAATGGCATTCCACCATTGTTAGGGTTCGAACCTCTAAATTGGGATTTTTCACAATGGCCAAAATTAGCCCAAACTAAGGACACCATCTTTCTCATGAGGATGAGACCAATCAATCTGTGGCCTCAAAATTCATTTTCGTTGTGTATTATGAGTTTTGCAGGTTGCAGGTGCTATAGTGACAGACCAAAACTGTCACTATAGGTATTATAATCTAAGACGACGGAGGGAGGAAGAAGACAATGCGAGGCAGCCCCTCATTGGGTATTTTGAATCTGCGCGCCTTTTCCTTTTTGTTTTAAATAATTTCTGGAAATTTCAAATATATTATTATTGTTTGACATGTATAAATGAATGACATGTTAGTTCAGTTGGCAGAGAAGCGTGTATGTGAAGGGGGACCTGGGTTTGAGTCCCAGGTGCAACATTTTATTTTTCTAGATCAAAAGGTCTCACATGCAGGTGCACCATGAGCCATCAAAGACGCTCCTCACTGAATCCCAATATAGTTTCTGGGCTCCCCTGGATTGGGCCTAGCGCTGTTGATTTTGGCACACCCCCATTTTTGTTTCTGACCAAGCCCATGTTTTTTTTTTGTTTTTTTTCTCACTTTTTTATTTTGTTTACTATTTTCCAAATCTTTTTTTAACAAATCATAAATAATAATAAAAAAATAATAAATAGGTTTAGTTTCTTTCTAAAATTATTAATTAATTAATTAATTATTTTAATACAATTTTATCAATTTAAAATCAAATTAGACTTAGGTTCTTTATTAATTTAAATTGTTTTCTTAATAAAAAATACAAAAAAAAATATATTGAGATTAGTTTTTCTTTTATAACCTAGATTAATTCTTACATTTAGTATTTATTTTTCTTAATTAACTTTAGAATTAATTTTTCTTTAACAAAACCAAAAAAACAAAAAAAAAGTTTTCTTTACTAAAAATTTTCTACTAGATTTTTAGACGTTTTTTGTTATCGCGCGCACATTTTATATTATTATGTATCTTCCTATGGATCGTAATATCCCTAATTAGGATTTTAATTTTCCGCACTTTACATTTTAAGTCAAATATAATTGTAACTGTCCCGAAGCGTTGTAATAGCTGTAGGAAATTTATTTCTCGCTTTATATTTCTTATATGCCTGTATATAAATTGTTAGTAACTTTAATTCCAACCGTTACCGGACCTTGAAACACAACAAAACGCTTCCTACAAGTCACAATTTGCCATTTTTTTAACTTTGTGTTGTTATATTCTTGCGTTATTAATCAATTATAATTGCATATTTGTGTTTGTATGGATGCATAAAAGGTTTCTAAATTGTCCAATTGAAGCTTAGGTACAAGAATGGCATTCCACCATTGTTAGGGTTCGAACCTCTAAATTGGGATTTTTCACAATGGCCAAAATTAGCCCAATCTAAGGACACCATCTTTCTCATGAGACCAATCAATCCGTGGCCTGAGTTTTGCAGGTTTCAGGGGCTATAGTGACAAACCAAAACTGTCACTATAGGTATTATAATCTAAGACGACGGAGGGAGGAAGAAGACAATGCGTGGCAACCCCTCATTGGGTATTTTGAATCTGCGCGCCTTTTCCTTTTTGTTTTAAATAATTTCTGGAAATTTCAAATATATTATTATTGTTTGACATGTATAAATAAATGACATGTTAGTTCAGTTGGCAGGGAAACGTGTATGTGAAGGGGGGCTGGGTTTGAGTCCCAGGTCTAACATTTTATTTTTCTAACATTGTCAACTACAGATTCAGTAGATGTTAGATACGATAGTCCAGCATGCGCCTCCAGATCATCACCACTGGATCTTGATTGATCTAGATCTAAAGGTCTCACATGCAGGTGCACCATGAGCCATCAAAGACGCTCCTCACTGAATCCCAGTATAGTTTCTGGGCTCCCCCTGGATTGGGCCTAGCGCTGTTGATTTTGGCACACCCCCATTTTTGTTTCTGACCAAGCCCATGTTTTTTTTTGTTTTTTTTCTCACTTTTTTATTTTGTTTACTATTTTCCAAATATTTTTTTTAACAAATCATAAATAATAATAAAAAAATAATAAATAGGTTTAGTTTCTTTCTAAAATTATTAATTAATTAATTAATTATTTTAATACAATTTTATCAATTTAAAATCAAATTAGACTTAGGTTCTTTATTAATTTAAATTTTTTTCTTAATAAAAAATACAAAAAAAATATATTAAGATTTGTTTTTCTTTTATAACCTAGATTAATTCTTCCATTTAGTATTTATTTTTCTTAATTAACTTTAGAATTAATTTTTCTTTAACAAAACCAAAAAAACAAAAAAAAAGTTTTCTTTACTAAGAATTTTCTACTAGACTTTTAGACGTTTTTTTGTTATCGCGCGCGCATTTTATATTATTATGTATCTTCCTATGGATTGTAATAGCCCTAATTAGGATTTTAATTTTCCGCACTTTACATTTTAAGTCAAATATAATTGTAACTGTCCCGAAGCGTTGTAATAGCTGTAGGAACTTTATTTCTCGCTTTATATTTCTTATATGCCTGTATGTAAATTGTTAGTAACTTTATTTCCAACCGTTACCGGGCCTTGAAACACAACAAAACGCTTCCTACAAGTCACAATTTGACATTTTTTAACTTTGTGTTGTTATATTCTTGTGTTATTAATCAATTTTAATTGCATATTTGTGTTTGTATGGATGCATAGAAGGTTTCTAAATTGTCCAATTGAAGCTTAGGTACAAGAATGGCATTCCACCATTGTTAGGGTTCGAACCTCTAAATTGGGATTTTTCACAATGGCCAAAATTAGCCCAAACTAAGGACACCATCTTTCTCATGAGGATGAGACCAATCAATCTGTGGCCTCAAAATTCATTTTCGTTGTGTATTATGAGTTTTGCAGGTTGCAGGTGCTATAGTGACAGACCAAAACTGTCACTATAGGTATTATAATCTAAGACGACGGAGGGAGGAAGAAGACAATGCGAGGCAGCCCCTCATTGGGTATTTTGAATCTGCGCGCCTTTTCCTTTTTGTTTTAAATAATTTCTGGAAATTTCAAATATATTATTATTGTTTGACATGTATAAATGAATGACATGTTAGTTCAGTTGGCAGAGAAGCGTGTATGTGAAGGGGGACCTGGGTTTGAGTCCCAGGTGCAACATTTTATTTTTCTAGATCAAAAGGTCTCACATGCAGGTGCACCATGAGCCATCAAAGACGCTCCTCACTGAATCCCAATATAGTTTCTGGGCTCCCCTGGATTGGGCCTAGCGCTGTTGATTTTGGCACACCCCCATTTTTGTTTCTGACCAAGCCCATGTTTTTTTTTTGTTTTTTTTCTCACTTTTTTATTTTGTTTACTATTTTCCAAATCTTTTTTTAACAAATCATAAATAATAATAAAAAAATAATAAATAGGTTTAGTTTCTTTCTAAAATTATTAATTAATTAATTAATTATTTTAATACAATTTTATCAATTTAAAATCAAATTAGACTTAGGTTCTTTATTAATTTAAATTGTTTTCTTAATAAAAAATACAAAAAAAAATATATTGAGATTAGTTTTTCTTTTATAACCTAGATTAATTCTTACATTTAGTATTTATTTTTCTTAATTAACTTTAGAATTAATTTTTCTTTAACAAAACCAAAAAAACAAAAAAAAAGTTTTCTTTACTAAAAATTTTCTACTAGATTTTTAGACGTTTTTTGTTATCGCGCGCACATTTTTTATTATTATGTATCTTCCTATGGATTGTAATAGCCCTAATTAGGATTTTAATTTTCCGCACTTTACATTTTAAGTCAAATATAATTGTAACTGTCCCGAAGCGTTGTAATAGCTGTAGGAACTTTATTTCTCGCTTTATATTTCTTATATGCATGTATATAAATTGTTAGTAACTTTATTTCCAACCGTTACCGGTCCTTGAAACACAACAAAACGCTTCCTACAAGTCACAATTTGCCATTTTTTTAACTTTATGTTGTTATATTCTTGCGTTATTAATCAATTATAATTGCATATTTGTGTTTGTATGGATGCATAGAAGGTTTCTAAATTGTCCAATTGAAGCTTAGGTACAAGAATGGCATTCCACCATTGTTAGGGTTCGAACCTCTAAATTGGGATTTTTCACAATGGCCAAAATTAGCCCAAACTAAGGACACCATCTTTCTCAAGAGGATGAGACCAATCAATCAGTGGCCTCAAAATTCATTTTCGTTGCGTATTATGAGTTTTGCAGGTTGCAGGTGCTATAGTGACAGACTAAAACTGTCACTATAGGTATTATAATCTAAGACGACGGAGGGAGGAAGAAGACAATGCGTGGCAGCCCCTCATTGGGTATTTTGAATCTGCGCGCCTTTTCCTTTTTGTTTTAAATAATTTCTGGAAATTTCAAATATATTATTATTGTTTGACATGTATAAATGAATGACATGTTAGTTCAGTTGGCATGGAAGCGTGTATGTGAAGGGGGACCTGGGTTTGAGTCCCAGGTCCAACATTTTATTTTTCTAACATTGTCAACTACAGATTCAGTAGATGTTAGATACGCTAGTCCAGCATGCGCCTCCAGATAATCACCACTGGATCTTGATTGATCTAGATCTAAAGGTCTCACATGCAGGTGCACCATTAGCCATCAAAGACGCTCCTCACTGAATCCCAGTATAGTTTCTGGGCTCCCCCTAGATTGGGCCTAGCGCTGTTGATTTTGGCACACCCCTATTTTTGTTTCTAACCAAGCCCATGTTTTTTTGTTTTTTTTCTCACTTTTTTATTTTGTTTACTATTTTCCAAATCTTTTTTTTAACAAATCATAAATAATAATAATAAAATAATAAATAGGTTTAGTTTCTTTCTAAAATTATTAATTAATTAATTAATTATTTTAATACAATTTTATCAATTTAAAATCAAATTAGACTTAGGTTCTTTATTAATTTAAATTGTTTTCTTAATAAAAAAATACAAAAAAATTATATTAAGATTAGTTTTTCTTTTATAACCTAGATTAATTCTTACATTTAGTATTTATTTTTCTTAATTAACTTTAGAATTAATTTTTCTTTAACAAAACCAAAAAAACAAAAAAAAAAGTTTTCTTTACTAAGAATTTTCTACTAGACTTTTAGACGTTTTTTGTTATCGCGCGCGCATTTTATATTATTATGTATCTTCCTATGGATTGTAATAGCCCTAATTAGGATTTTAATTTTCCGCACTTTACATTTTAAGTCAAATATAACTGTAACTGTCCCGAAGCATTGTAATAGCCGTAGGAACTTTATTTCTCGCTTTATATTTCTTATATGCCTGTATATAAATTGTTAGTAACTTTATTTCCAACCGTTACCGGACCTTGAAACACAACAAAACGCTTCCTACAAGTCACAATTTGCCATTTTTTAACTTTGTGTTGTTATATTCTTGCGTTATTAATCAATTATAATTGCATATTTGTGTTTGTATGGATGCATAGAAGGTTTCTAAATTGTCCAATTGAAGCTTAGGTACAAGAATGGCATTCCACCATTGTTAGGGTTCGAACCTCTAAATTGGGATTTTTCACAATGGCCAAAATTAGCCCAAACTAAGGACACCATCTTTCTCAGGAGGATGAGACCAATCAATCCGTGGCCTCAAAATTCATTTTCGTTGCGTATTATGAGTTTTGCAGGTTGTAGGTGCTATAGTGACAGACCAAAACTGTCACTATAGGTATTATAATCTAAGACGATGGAGGGAGGAAGAAGACAATGCGTGGCAGCCCCTCATTGGGTATTTTGAATCTGCGCGCCTTTTCCTTTTTGTTTTAAATAATTTCTGGAAATTTCAAATATATTATTATTGTTTGACATGTATAAATGAATGACATGTTAGTTCAGTTGGCAGGGAAGCGTGTATGTGAAGGGGGACTTGGGTTTGAGTCCCAGGTGCAACATTTTATTTTTCTAACATTGTCAACTACAGATTCAGTAGATGTTAGATACGCTAGTCCAGCATGCACCTCCAGATCATCACCACTGGATCTTGATTTATCTAGATCTAAAGGTCTCACATGCAGGTGCACCATGAGCCATCAAAGACGCTCCTCACTGAATCCCAATATAGTTTCTGGGCTCCCCCTGGATTGGGCCTAGCGCTGTTGATTTTGGCACACCCCCATTTTTGTTTCTGACCAAGCCCATGTTTTTTTTTGTTTTTTTTCTGACTTTTTTATTTTGTTTACTATTTTCCAAATCTTTTTTTAACAAAAACATAAATAATAATAAAAAAATAATAAATAGGTTTAGTTTCTTTCTAAAATTATTAATTAATTAATTAATTATTGTAATACAATTTTATCAATTTAAAATCAAATTAGACTTAGGTTCTTTATTAATTTAAATTTTTTTCTTAATAAAAAATACAAAAAAAAATATATTAAGATTAGTTTTTCTTTTATAACCTAGATTAATTCTTACATTTAGTATTTATTTTTCTTAATTAACTTTAGAATTAATTTTTCTTTAACAAAACCAAAAAAACAAAAAAAAAAAGTTTTCTTTACTAAAAATTTTCTACTAGATTTTTAGACGTTTTTTGTTATCGTGCGCACATTTTATATTATTATGTATCTTCCTATGGATCGTAATAGCGCTAATTAGGATTTTAATTTTCCGCAATTTACATTTTAAGTCAAATATAATTGTAACTGTCCCGAAGCTTTGTAATAGTTGTAGTAACTTTATTTCTCGCTTTATATTTCTTATATGCCTGTATATAAATTGTTAGTAACTTTATTTCCAACCGTTACCGGGCCTTGAAACACAACAAAACGCTTCCTACAAGTCACAATTTTCCATTTTTTTAACTTTGTGTTGTTATATTCTTGCGTTATTAATCAATTATAATTGCATATTTGTGTTTGTATTGATGCATAGAAGGTTTCTAAATTGTCCAATTGAAGCTTAGGTACAAGAATGGCATTCCACCATTGTTAGGGTTCGAACCTCTAAATTGGGATTTGGGATTTTTCACAATGGCCAAAATTAGCCCAAACTAAGGACACCATCTTTCTCAGGAGGATGAGACCAATCAATCCGTGGCCTCAAAATTCATTTTCGTTGCGTATTATGAGTTTTGCAGGTTGCAGGTGCTATAGTGACAGACCAAAACTGTCACTATAGGTATTATAATCTAAGACGACGGAGGGAGGAAGAAGACAATGCGTGGCAGCCCCTCATTGGGTATTTTGAATCTGCGCGCCTTTTCCTTTTTGTTTTAAATAATTTCTGGAAATTTCAAATATATTATTATTGTTTGACATGTATAAATGAATGACATGTTAGTTCAATTGGCAGGGAAGCGTGTATGTGAAGGGGGACCTGGGTTTGAGTCCCAGGTCCAACATTTTATTTTTCTAACATTGTCAACTACAGATTCAGTAGATGTTAGATACGCTAGTCCAGCATGCGCCTCCAGATCATCACCACTGGATCTTGATTCAGTATAGTTTCTGGGCTTCCCCTGGATTGGGCCTAGCGCTGTTGATTTTGGCACACCCCCATTTTTGTTTCTGACCAAGCCCATGTTTTTTTTGTTTTTTTTCTCACTTTTTTATTTTGTTTACTATTTTCCAAATCTTTTTTTTAACAAATCATAAATAATAATAATAAAATAATAAATAGGTTTAGTTTCTTTCTAAAATTATTAATTAATTAATTAATTATTTTAATACAATTTTATCAATTTAAAATCAAATTAGACTTAGGTTCTTTATTAATTTAAATTTTTTTCTTAATAAAAAATACAAAAAAATTATATTAAGATTAGTTTTTCTTTTATAACCTAGATTAATTCTTACATTTAGTATTTATTTTTCTTAATTAACTTTAGAATTAATTTTTCTTTAACAAAACCAAAAAAACAAAAAAAAGTTTTCTTTACTAAGAATTTTCTACTAGACTTTTAGACGTTTTTTTGTTATCGCGCGCGCATTTTATATTATTATGTATCTTCCTATGGATTGTAATAGCCCTAATTAGGATTTTAATTTTCCGCAGTTTACATTTTAAGTCAAATATAACTGTAACTGTCCCGAAGCGTTGTAATAGCTGTAGGAACTTTATTTCTCGCTTTATATTTCTTATATGCCTGTATATAAATTGTTAGTAACTTTATTTCCAACCGTTACCGGACCTTGAAGCACAACAAAACGCTTCCTACAAGTCACAATTTGCCATTTTTTAACTTTGTGTTGTTATATTCTTGCGTTATTAAACAATTATAATTGCATATTTGTGTTTGTATGGATGCATAGAAGGTTTCTAAATTGTCCAATTGAAGCTTAGGTACAAGAATGGCATTCCACCATTGTTAGGGTTCGAACCTCTAAATTGGGATTTTTCACAATGGCCAAAATTAGCCCAAACTAAGGACACCATCTTTCTCAGGAGGATGAGACCAATCAATCTGTGGCCTCAAAATTCATTTTCGTTGTGTATTTTGAGTTTTGCAGGTTGCAGGTGCTATAGTGACAGACCAAAACTGTCACTATAGGTATTATAATCTAAGACGACGGAGGGAGGAAGAAGACAATGCGTTGCAGCCCCTTATTGGGTATTTTGAATCTGTGCGCCTTTTCCTTTTTGTTTTAAATAATTTCTGGAAATTTCAAATATATTATTATTGTTTGACATGTATAAATGAATGACATGTTAGTTCAGTTGGCAGGGAAGCGTGTATGTGAATGGGGACCTGGGTTTGAGTCCCAGGTCCAGCATTTTATTTTTCTAACATTGTCAACTACAGATTCAGTAGATGTTAGTTACGCTAGTCCAGCATGCGCCTCCAGATCATCACCACTGGATCTTGATTGATCTAGATCTAAAGGTCTCACATGCAGGTGCACCATGAGCCATCAAAGACGCTCCTCACTGAATCCTAATATAGTTTCTGGGCTCCCCTGGATTGGGCCTAGCGCTGTTGATTTTGGCACACCCCATTTTTGTTTCTGACCAAGCCCATGTTTTTTTTTTTGTTTTTTTTTCTCACTTTTTTATTTTGTTTACTATTTTCCAAATCTTTTTTTAACAAATCATAAATAATAATAAAAAAATAATAAATAGGTTTAGTTTCTTTCTAAAATTATTAATTAATTAATTAATTATTTTAATACAATTTTATCAATTTAAAATCAAATTAGACTTAGGTTCTTTATTAATTTAAATTGTTTTCTTAATAAAAAATACAAAAAAAAATATTTTAAGATTAGTTTTTCTTTTATAACCTAGATTAATTCTTACATTTAGAATTTATTTTTCTTAATTAACTTTAGAATTAATTTTTCTTTAACAAAACCAAAAAAACAAAAAAAAAAGTTTTCTTTACTAAAAATTTTCTACTAGATTTTTAGACGTTTTTTGTTATCGCGCGCACATTTTATATTATTATGTATCTTCCTATGGATCGTAATAGCCCTAATTAGGATTTTAATTTTCCGCACTTTACATTTTAAGTCAAATATAATTGTAACTGTCTCGAAGCGTTGTAATAGCTGTAGGAACTTTATTTCTCGCTTTATATTTCTTATATGCCTGTATATAAATTGTTAGTAACTTTATTTCCAACCGTTACCGGGCCTTGAAACACAACAAAACGCTTCCTACAAGTCACAATTTGCCATTTTTTTAACTTTGTGTTGTTATATTCTTGCGTTATTAATCAATTATAATTGCATATTTGTGTTTGTATTGATGCATAGAAGGTTTCTAAATTGTCCAATTGAAGCTTAGGTACAAGAATGACATTCCACCATTGTTAGGGTTCGAACCTCTAAATTGGGATTTTTCACAATGGCCAAAATTAGCCCAAACTAAGGACACCATCTTTCTCAGGAGGATGAGACCAATCAATCCGTGGCGTCAAAATTCATTTTCGTTGCGTATTATGAGTTTTGCAGGTTGCAGGTGCTATAGTGACAGACCAAAACTGTCACTATAGGTATTATAATCTAAGACGACGGAGGGAGGAAGAAGACAATGCGTGGCAGCCCCTCATTGGGTATTTTGAATCTGCGCGCCTTTTCGTTTTTGTTTTAAATAATTTCTGGAAATTTCAAATATATTATTATTGTTTGACATGTATAAATGAATGACATGTTAGTTCAGTTGGCAGGGAAGCGTGTATGTGAAGGGGGCCTGGGTTTGAGTCCCAGGTCCAACATTTTATTTTTCTAACATTGTCAACTACATATTCAGTAGATGTTAGATACGCTAGTCCAGCATGCGCCTCCAGATAATCACCACTGGATCTTGATTGATCTAGATCTAAAGGTCTCACATGCAGGTGCACCATGAGCCATCAAAGACGCTCCTCACTGAATCCCAATATAGTTTCTGGGCTCCCCTGGATTGGGCCTAGCGCTGTTGATTTTGGCACACCCCATTTTTGTTTCTGACCAAGCCCATGTTTTTTTTTGTTTTTTTTCTCACTTTTTTATTTTGTTTACTATTTTCCAAATCTTTTTTTAACAAATCATAAATAATAATAAAAAAATAATAAATAGGTTTAGTTTCTTTCTAAAATTATTAATTAATTAATTAATTATTTTAATACAATTTTATCAATTTAAAATCAAATTAGACTTAGGTTCTTTATTAATTTAAATTGTTTTCTTAATAAAAAATACAAAAAAAAAATATATTAAGATTAGTTTTTCTTTTATAACCTAGATTAATTCTTACATTTAGTATTTATTTTTCTTAATTAACTTTAGAATTAATTTTTCTTTAACAAAACCAAAAAAACAAAAAAAAAAAAATTTTCTTTACTAAGAATTTTCTACTACACTTTTAGACGTTTTTTGTTATCGCGCGCGCATTTTATATTATTATGTATCTTCCTATGGATTGTAATAGCCCTAATTAGGATTTTAATTTTCCGCACTTTATATTTTAAGTCAAATATAACTGTAACTGTCCCGAAGCGTTGTAATAGCTGTAGGAACTTTATTTCTCGCTTTATATTTCTTATATGCCTGTATATAAATTGTTAGTAACTTTATTTCCAACCGTTACCGGACCTTGAAACACAACAAATCGCTTCCTACAAGTCACAATTTGCCTTTTTTTAACTTTGTGTTGTTATATTCTTGCGTTATTAATCAATTATAATTGCATATTTGTGTTTGTATGGATGCATAGAAGGTTTCTAAATTGTCCAATTGAAGCTTAGGTACAAGAATGGCATTCCACCATTGTTAGGGTTCGAACCTCTAAATTGGGATTTTTCACAATGGCCAAAATTAGCCCAAACTAAGGACACCATCTTTCTCAGGAGGATGAGACCAATCAATCTGTGGCCTCAAAATTCATTTTCGTTGCGTATTATGAGTTTTGCAGGTTGTAGGTGCTATAGTGACAGACCAAAACTGTCACTATAGGTATTATAATCTAAGACGACGGAGGGAGGAAGAAGACAATGCGTGGCAGCCCCTCATTGGGTATTTTGAATCTGCGCGCCTTTTTCTTTTTGTTTTAAATAATTTCTGGAAATTTCAAATATATTATTATTGTTTGACATGTATAAATGAATGACATGTTAGTTCAGTTGGCAGGGAAGCGTGTATGTGAAGGGGACCTGGGTTTGAGTCCCAGGTGCAACATTTTATTTTTCTAACATTGTCAACTACAGATTCAGTAGATGTTAGATACGCTAGTCCAGCATGCGCCTCCAGATCATCACCACTGGATCTTGATTGATCTAGATCTAAAGGTCTCACATGCAGGTGCACCATGAGCCATCAAAGACGCTCCTCACTGAATCCCAATATAGTTTCTGGGCTCCCCCTGGATTGGGCCTAGCGCTGTTGATTTTGGCACACCCCATTTTTGTTTCTGACCAAGCCCATGTTTTTTTTTGTTTTTTTTCTCACTTTTTTATTTTGTTTACTATTTTGCAAATCTTTTTTTAACAAATCATAAATAATAATAAAAAAATAATAAATAGGTTTAGTTTCTTTCTAAAATTATTAATTAATTAATTAATTATTTTAATACAATTTTATCAATTTAAAATCAAATTAGACTTAGGTTCTTTATTAATTTAAATTGTTTTCTTAATAAAAAATACAAAAAAATATATATTAAGATTAGTTTTTCTTTTATAACCTAGATTAATTCTTACATTTAGTATTTATTTTTCTTAATTAACTTTAGAATTAATTTTTCTTTAACAAAACCAAAAAAACAAAAAAAAAGTTTTCTTTACTAAAAATTTTCTACTAGATTTTTAGACGTTTTTTTGTTATCGCGCGCACATTTTATATTATTATGTATCTTCCTATGGATCGTAATAGCCCTAATTAGGATTTTAATTTTCCGCACTTTACATTTTAAGTCAAATATAATTGTAACTGTCCCGAAGCGTTGTAATAGCTGTAGGAACTTTATTTCTCGCTTTATATTTCTTATATGCCTGTATATAAATTGTTAGTAACTTTAATTCCAACCGTTACCGGACCTTGAAACACAACAAAACGCTTCCTACAAGTCACAATTTGCCATTTTTTTAACTTTGTGTTGTTATATTCTTGCGTTATTAATCAATTATAATTGCATATTTGTGTTTGTATGGATGCATAGAAGGTTTCTAAATTGTCCAATTGAAGCTTAGGTACAAGAATGGCATTCCACCATTGTTAGGGTTCGAACCTCTAAATTGGGATTTTTCACAATGGCCAAAATTAGCCCAATCTAAGGACACCATCTTTCTCAGGAGGATGAGACCAATCAATCCGTGGCCTCAAAATTCATTTTCATTGCGTATTATGAGTTTTGCAGGTTGCAGGTGCTATAGTGACAGACCAAAACTGTCACTATAGGTATTATAATCTAAGACGACGGAGGGAGGAAGAAGACAATGCGTGGCAACCCCTCATTGGGTATTTTGAATCTGCGCGCCTTTTCCTTTTTGTTTTAAATAATTTCTGGAAATTTCAAATATATTATTATTGTTTGACATGTATAAATGAATGACATGTTAGTTCAGTTGGCAGGGAAACGTGTATGTGAAGGGGGGCTGGGTTTGAGTCCCAGGTCTAACATGCGCCTCCAGATCATCACCACTGGATCTTGATTGATCTAGATCTAAAGGTCTCACATGCAGGTGCACCATGAGCCATCAAAGACGCTCCTCACTGAATCCCAGTATAGTTTCTGGGCTCCCCCTGGATTGGGCCTAGCGCTGTTGATTTTGGCACACCCCCATTTTTGTTTCTGACCAAGCCCATGTTTTTTTTGTTTTTTTTCTCACTTTTTTATTTTGTTTACTATTTTCCAAATATTTTTTTTAACAAATCATAAATAATAATAAAAAAATAATAAATAGGTTTAGTTTCTTTCTAAAATTATTAATTAATTAATTAATTATTTTAATACAATTTTATCAATTTAAAATCAAATTAGACTTAGGTTCTTTATTAATTTAAATTTTTTTCTTAATAAAAAATACAAAAAAAATATATTAAGATTAGTTTTTCTTTTATAACCTAGATTAATTCTTCCATTTAGTATTTATTTTTCTTAATTAACTTTAGAATTAATTTTTCTTTAACAAAACCAAAAAAACAAAAAAAAAGTTTTCTTTACTAAGAATTTTCTACTAGACTTCTAGACGTTTTTTGTTATCGCGCGCACATTTTATATTATTATGTATCTTCCTATGGATTGTAATAGCCCTAATTAGGATTTTAATTTTCCGCACTTTACATTTTAAGTCAAATATAATTGTAACTGTCCCGAAGCGTTGTAATAGCTGTAGGAACTTTATTTCTCGCTTTATATTTCTTATATGCCTGTATGTAAATTGTTAGTAACTTTATTTCCAACCGTTACCGGGCCTTGAAACACAACAAAACGCTTCCTACAAGTCACAATTTGACATTTTTTAACTTTGTGTTGTTATATTCTTGCGTTATTAATCAATTATAATTGCATATTTGTGTTTGTATGGATGCATAGAAGGTTTCTAAATTGTCCAATTGAAGCTTAGGTACAAGAATGGCATTCCACCATTGTTAGGGTTCAAACCTCTAAATTGGGATTTTTCACAATGGCCAAAATTAGCCCAAACTAAGGACACCATCTTTCTCAAGAGGATGAGACCAATCCATCTGTGGCCTCAAAATTCATTTTCGTTGCGTATTATATGTTTTGCAGGTTGCAGGTGCTATAGTGACAGACCAAAACTGTCACTATAGGTATTATAATCTAAGACGACGGAGGGAGGAAGAAGACAATGCGTGGTAGCCCCTCATTGGGTATTTTGAATCTGTGCGCCTTTTCCTTTTTGTTTTAAATAATTTCTGGAAATTTCAAATATATTATTATTGTTTGACATGTTTAAATGAATGACATGTTAGTTCAGTTGGCAGGGAAGCGTGTATGTGAAGGGGGACCTGGGTTTGAGTCCCAGGTCCAGCATTTTATTTTTCTATCATTGTCAACTATAGATTCAGTACATGTTAGATACGCTAGTCCAGCATGCGCCTCCAGATCATCACCACTGGATCTTGATTGATCTAGATCTAAAGGTCTCACATGCAGGTGCACCATGAGCCATCAAAGACGCTCCTCACTGAATCCCAATATAGTTTCTGGGCTTCCCCTGGATTGGGCCTAGCGTTGTTGATTTTGGCACACCCCAATTTTTTTTCTGACCAAGCCCATGTTTTTTTTTTGTTTTTTTTCTCACTTTTTTATTTTGTTTACTATTTTCCAAATCTTTTTTTAACAAATCATAAATAATAATCAAAAAATAATAAATAGGTTTAGTTTCTTTCTAAAATTATTAATTAATTAATTAATTATTTTAATACAATTTTATCAATTTAAAATCAAATTAGACTTAGGTTCTTTATTAATTTAAATTGTTTTCTTAATAAAAAATACAAAAAAAAATATATTAAGATTAGTTTTTCTTTTATAACCTAGATTAATTCTTACATTTAGTATTTCTTTTTCTTAATTAAATTTAGAATTAATTTTTCTTTAACAAAACCAAAATAACAAAAAAAAAAGTTTTCTTTACTAAAAATTTTCTACTAGATTTTTAGACGTTTTTTGTTATCGCGCGCACATTTTATATTATTATGTATCTTCCTATGGATTGTAATAGCCCTAATTAGGATTTTAATTTTCCGCACTTTACATTTTAAGTCAAATATAATTGTAACTGTCCCGAAGCGTTGTAATAGCTGTAGGAGCTTTATTTCTCGCTTTATATTTCTTATATGCATGTATATAAATTGTTAGTAACTTTATTTCCAACCGTTACCGGCCCTTGAAACACAACAAAACGCTTCCTATAAGTCACAATTTGCCATTTTTTTTAACTTTATGTTGTTATATTCTTGCGTTATTAATCAATTATAATTGCATATTTGTGTTTGTATGGATGCATAGAAGGTTTCTAAATTGTCCAATTGAAGCTTAGGTACAAGAATGGCATTCCACCATTGTTAGGGTTCGAACCTCTAAATTGGGATTTTTCACAATGACCAAAATTAGCCCAAACTAAGGACACCATCTTTCTCAAGAGGATGAGACCAATCAATCAGTGGCCTCAAAATTCATTTTTGTTGCGTATTATAAGTTTTGCAGGTTGCAGGTGCTATAGTGACAGACTAAAACTGTCACTATAGGTATTATAATCTAAGACGACGGAGGGAGGAAGAAGACAATGCGTGGCAACCCCTCATTGGTTATTTTGAATCTGCGCGCCTTTTCCTTTTTGTTTTAAATAATTTCTGGAAATTTCAAATATATTATTATTGTTTGACATGTATAAATGAATGACATGTTAGTTCAGTTGGCAGGGAAGCGTGTATGTGAAGGGGGACCTGGGTTTGAGTCCCAGGTCCAGCATTTTATTTTTCTAACATTGTCAACTACAGATTCAGTAGATGTTAGATACGCTAGTCCAGCATGCGCCTCCAGATCATCACCACTGGATCTTGATTGATCTAGATCTAAAGGTCTCACATGCAGGTGCACCATGAGCCATCAAAGACGCTCCTCACTGAATCCCAATATAGTTTCTGGGCTCCCCTGGATTGGGCCTAGCGCTGTTGATTTTGGCACACCCCATTTTTTATTCTGACCAAGCCCATGTTTTTTTTTTCTCACTTTTTTATTTTGTTTACTATTTTCCAAATCTTTTTTTAACAAATCATAAATAATAATAAAAAAATAATAAATAGGTTTAGTTTCTTTCTAAAATTATTAATTAATTAATTAATTATTTTAATACAATTTTATCAATTTAAAATCAAATTAGACTTAGGTTCTTTATTAATTTAAATTGTTTTCTTAATAAAAAATACAAAAAAAAATATATTAAGATTAGTTTTTCTTTTATAACCTAGATTAATTCTTACATTTAGTATTTATTTTTCTTAATTAACTTTAGAATTAATTTTTCTTTAACAAAACCAAAAAAACAAAAAAAAAAAAGTTTTCTTTACTAAAAATTTTCTACTAGATTTTTAGACGTTTTTTGTTATCGCGCGCACATTTTATATTATTATGTATCTTCCTATGGATCGTAATAGCCCTAATTAGGATTTTAATTTTCCGCACTTTACATTTTAAGTCAAATATAATTGTAACTGTCTCGAAGCGTTGTAATAGCTGTAGGAACTTTATTTCTCGCTTTATATTTCTTATATGCCTGTATATAAATTGTTAGTAACTTTATTTCCAACCGTTATCGGGCCTTGAAACACAACAAAACGCTTCCTACAAGTCACAATTTGCCATTTTTTTAACTTTGTGTTGTTATATTCTTGCGTTATTAATCAATTATAATTGCATATTTGTGTTTGTATTGATGCATAGAAGGTTTCTAAATTGTCCAATTGAAGCTTAGGTACAAGAATGGCATTCCACCATTGTTAGGGTTCGAACCTCTAAATTGGGATTTTTCACAATGGCCAAAATTAGCCCAAACTAAGGACACCATCTTTCTCAGGAGGATGAGACCAATCAATCCGTGGCCTCAAAATTCATTTTCGTTGCGTATTATGAGTTTTGCAGGTTGCAGGTGCTATAGTGACAGACCAAAACTGTCACTATAGGTATTATAATCTAAGACGAGGGAGGAAGAAGACAATGCGTGGCAGCCCCTCATTGGGTATTTTGAATCTGCGCGCCTTTTCCTTTTTGTTTTAAATAATTTCTGGAAATTTCAAATATATTATTATTGTTTTACATGTATAAATGAATGACATGTTAGTTCAGTTGGCAAGGAAACGTGTATGTGAAGGGGGGCTGGGTTTGAGTCCCAGGTCTAACATTTTATTTTTCTAACATTGTCAACTACAAATTCAGTAGATGTTAGATACGCTAGTCCAGCATGCGCCTCCAGATCATCACCACTGGATCTTGATTGATCTAGATCTAAAGGTCTCACATGCAGGTGCACCATGAGCCATCAAAGACGCTCCTCACTGAATCCCAGTATAGTTTCTGGGCTCCCCCTGGATTGGGCCTAGCGCTGTTGATTTTGGCACACCCCCATTTTTGTTTCTGACCAAGCCCATGTTTTTTTTTTGTTTTTTTTCTCACTTTTTTATTTTAATTACTATTTTCCAAATCTTTTTTTAACAAATCATAAATAATAATCAAAAAATAATAAATAGGTTTAGTTTCTTTCTAAAATTATTAATTAATTAATTAATTATTTTAATACAATTTTATCAATTTAAAATCAAATTAGACTTAGGTTCTTTATTAATTTAAATTGTTTTCTTAATAAAAAATACAAAAAAAAATATATTAAGATTAGTTTTTCTTTTATAACCTAGATTAATTCTTACATTTAGTATTTATTTTTCTTAATTAACTTTAGAATTAATTTTTCTTTAACAAAACCAAAAAAACAAAAAAAAAAGTTTTCTTTACTATAAATTTTCTACTAGATTTTTAGACGTTTTTTGTTATCGCGCGCACATTTTATATTATTATGTATCTTCCTATGGATTGTAATAGCCCTAATTAGGATTTTAATTTTCCGCACTTTACATTTTAAGTCAAATATAATTGTAACTGTCCCGAAGCGTTGTAATAGCTGTAGGAACTTTATTTCTCGCTTTATATTTCTTATATGCCTGTATATAAATTGTTAGTAACTTTATTTCCAACCGTTACCAGGCCTTGAAACACAACAAAACGCTTCCTACAAGTCACAATTTGCCATTTTTTTTAACTTTGTGTTGTTATATTCTTGCGTTATTAATCAATTATAATTGCATATTTGTGTTTGTATGGATGCATAGAAGGTTTCTAAATTGTCCAATTGAAGCTTATGTACAAGAATGGCATTCCACCATTGTTAGGGTTCGAACCTCTAAATTGGGATTTTTCACAATGGCCAAAATTAGCCCAAACTAAGGACACCATCTTTCTCAGGAGGATGAGACCAATCAATCCGTGGCCTCAAAATTCATTTTCGTTGCGTATTATGAGTTTTGCAGGTTACAGGTGCTATAGTGACAGACCAAAACTGTCACTATAGGTATTATAATCTAAGACGACGGAGGGAGGAAGAAGACAATGTGTGGCAGCCCCTCATTGGGTATTTTGAATCTGTGCCCCTTTTCCTTTTTGTTTTAAATAATTTCTGGAAATTTCAAATATATTATTATTGTTTGACATGTTTAAATGAATGACATGTTAGTTCAGTTGGCAGGGAAGCGTGTATGTGAAGGGGGACCTGGGTTTGAGTCCCAGGTCCAACATTTTATTTTTCTAACATTGTCAACTACAGATTCAGTAGATGTTAGATACGCTAGTCCAGCATGCGCCTCCAGATCATCACCACTGGATCTTGATTGATCTAGATCTAAAGGTCTCACATGCAGGTGCACCATGAGCCATCAAAGACGCTCCTCACTGAATATCTTGATTGATCTAGATCTAAAGGTCTCACATGCAGGTGCACCATGAGCCATCAAAGACGCTCCTCACTGAATCCCAGTATAGTTTCTGGGCTCCCCCTGGATTGGGCCTAGCGCTGTTGATTTTGGCACACCCCCATTTTTGTTTCTGACCAAGCCCATGTTTTTTTGTTTTTTTTCTCACTTTTTTATTTTGTTTACTATTTTCCAAATCTTTTTTTTAACAAATCATAAATAATAATAATAAAATAATAAATAGGTTTAGTTTCTTTCTAAAATTATTAATTAATTAATTAATTATTTTAATACAATTTTATCAATTTAAAATCAAATTAGACTTAGGTTCTTTATTAATTTAAATTTTTTTCTTAATAAAAAATACAAAAAAATTATATTAAGATTAGTTTTTCTTTTATAACCTAGATTAATTCTTACATTTAGTATTTATTTTTCTTAATTAACTTTAGAATTAATTTTTCTTTAACAAAACCAAAAAAACAAAAAAAAAGTTTTCTTTACTAAGAATTTTCTACTAGACTTTTAGACGTTTTTTGTTATCGCGCACGCATTTTATATTATTATGTATCTTCCTATGGATTGTAATAGCCCTAATTAGGATTTTAATTTTCCGCACTTTACATTTTAAGTCAAATATAACTGTAACTGTCCCGAAGCGTTGTAATAGCTGTAGGAACTTTATTTCTCGCTTTATATTTCTTATATGCCTGTATATAAATTGTTAGTAACTTTATTTCCAACCGTTACCGGACCTTGAAACACAACAAAACGCTTCCTACAAGTCACAATTTGCCATTTTTTTTAACTTTGTGTTGTTATATTCTTGCGTTATTAATCAATTATAATTGCATATTTGTGTTTGTATTGATGCATATAAGGTTTCTAAATTGTCCAATTGAAGCTTAGGTACAAGAATGGCATTCCACCATTGTTAGGGTTCGAACCTCTAAATTAGGATTTGGGATTTTTCACAATGGCCAAAATTAGCCCAAACTAAGGACACCATCTTTCTCAGGAGGATGAGACCAATCAATCCGTGGCCTCAAAATTCATTTTCGTTGCGTATTATGAGTTTTGCAGGTTGCAGGTGCTATAGTGACAGACCAAAACTGTCACTATAGGTATTATAATCTAAGACGACGGAGGGAGGAAGAAGACAACGCGTGGCAGCCCCTCATTGGGTATTTTGAATCTGCGCGCCTTTTTCCTTTTGTTTTAAATAATTTCTGGAAATTTCAAATATATTATTATTGTTTGACATGTATAAATGAATGACATGTTAGTTCAGTTGGCAGGGAAGCGTGTATGTGAAGGGGGACCTGGGTTTGAGTCCCAGGTGCAACATTTTATTTTTCTAACATTGTCAACTACAGATTCAGTAGATGTTAGATACGCTAGTCCAGCATGCACCTCCAGATCATCACCACTGGAACTTGATTGATCTAGATCTAAAGGTCTCACATGCAGGTGCACCATGAGCCATCAAAGACGCTCCTCACTGAATCCCAGTATAGTTTCTGGGCTCCCCTGGATTGGGCCTAGCGCTGTTGATTTTGGCACACCCCATTTTTGTTTCAGACCAAGCCCATGTTTTTTTGTTTTTTTTTCTCACTTTTTTATTTTGTTTACTATTTTCCAAATCTTTTTTTTAACAAATCATAAATAATAATAAAAAAAATAATAAATAGGTTTAGTTTCTTTCTAAAATTATTAATTAATTAATTAATTATTTTAATACAATTTTATCAATTTAAAATCAAATTAGACTTAGGTTCTTTATTAATTTAAATTTTTTTCTTAATAAAAAATACAAAAAAATTATATTAAGATTAGTTTTTCTTTTATAACCTAGATTAATTGTTACATTTAGTATTTATTTTTCTTAATTAACTTTACAATTAATTTTTCTTTAACAAAACCAAAAAAAAAAAAAAAAAATTTCTTTACTAAGAATTTTCTACTAGACTTTTAGACGTTTTTTGTTATCGCGCGCGCATTTTATATTATTATGTATCTTCCTATGGATTGTAATAGCCCTAATTAGGATTTTAATTTTCCGCACTTTACATTTTAAGTCAAATATAACTGTAACTGTCCCGAAGCGTTGTAATAGCTGTAGGAACTTTATTTCTCGCTTTATATTTCTTATATGCCTGTATATAAATTGTTAGTAACTTTATTTCCAACCGTTACCGGACCTTGAAACACAACAAAACGCTTCCTACAAGTCACAATTTGCCATTTTTTAACTTTGTGTTGTTATATTCTTGCGTTATTAATCAATTATAATTGCATATTTGTGTTTGTATGGATGCATAGAAGGTTTCTAAATTGTCCAATTGAAGCTTAGGTACAAGAATGGCATTCCACCATTGTTAGGGTTCGAACCTCTAAATTGGGATTTTTCACAATGGCCAAAATTAGCCCAAACTAAGGACACCATCTTTCTCAGGAGGATGAGACCAATCAATCTGTGGCCTCAAAATTCATTTTCGTTGCGTATTATGGGTTTTGCAGGTTGCAGGTGCTATAGTGACAGACCAAAACTGTCACTATAGGTATTATAATCTAAGACGACGGAGGGAGGAAGAAGACAATGCGTGGCAGCCCCTCATTGGGTATTTTGAATCTGCGCGCCTTTTTCTTTTTGTTTTAAATAATTTCTGGAAATTTCAAATATATTATTATTGTTTGACATGTATAAATGAATGACATGTTAGTTCAGTTGGCAGGGAAGCGTGTATGTGAAGGGGGACCTGGGTTTGAGTCCCAGGTGCAACATTTTATTTTTCTAACATTGTCAACTACAGATTCAGTAGATGTTAGATACGCTAGTCCAGCATGCGCCTCCAGATCATCACCATTGGATCTTGATTGATCTAGATCTAAAGGTCTCACATGCAGGTGCACCATGAGCCATCAAAGACGCTCCTCACTGAATCCCAATATAGTTTCTGGGCTCCCCTGGATTAGGCCTAGCGCTGTTGATTTTGGCACACCCCCATTTTTGTTTCTGACCAAGCCCATGTTTTTTTTTGTTTTTTTTCTCACTTTTTTATTTTGTTTACTATTTTCCAAATCTTTTTTTAACAAATCATAAATAATAATAAAAAAATAATAAATAGGTTTAGTTTCTTTCTAAAATTATTAATTAATTAATTAATTATTTTAATACAATTTTATCAATTTAAAATCAAATTAGACTTAGGTTCTTTATTAATTTAAATTGTTTTCTTAATAAAAAATACAAAAAAAAATATATTGAGATTAGTTTTTCTTTTATAACGTAGATTAATTCTTACATTTAGTATTTATTTTTCTTAATTAACTTTAGAATTAATTTTTCTTTAACAAAACCAAAAAAACAAAAAAAAATTTTCTTTACTAAAAATTTTATACTAGATTTTTAGACGTTTTTTGTTATCGCGCGCACATTTTATATTATTATGTATCTTCCTATGGATTGTAATAGCCCTAATTAGGATTTTAATTTTCCGCACTTTACATTTTAAGTCAAATATAATTGTAACTGTCCCGAAGCGTTGTAATAGCTGTAGGAACTTTATTTCTCGCTTTATATTTCTTATATGCATGTATATAAATTGTTAGTAACTTTATTTCCAACCGTTACCAGGCCTTGAAACACAACAAAACGCTTCCTACAAGTCACAATTTGCCATTTTTTTAACTTTGTGTTGTTATATTCTTGCGTTATTAATCAATTATAATTGCATATTTGTGTTTGTATGGATGCATAGAAGGTTTCTAAATTGTCCAATTGAAGCTTAGGTACAAGAATGGCATTCCACCATTGTTAGGGTTCGAACCTCTAAATTGGGATTTTTCACAATGGCCAAAATTAGCCCAAACTAAGGACACCATCTTTCTCAGGAGGATGAGACCAATCAATCCGTGACCTCAAAATTCATTTTCGTTGCGTATTATGAGTTTTGCAGGTTGCAGGTGCTATAGTGACAGACCAAAACTGTCACTATAGGTATTATAATCTAAGACGACGGAGGGAGGAAGAAGACAACGCGTGGCAGCCCCTCATTGGGTATTTTGAATCTGCGCGCCTTTTCCTTTTTGTTTTAAATAATTTCTGGAAATTTCAAATATATTATTATTGTTTGCTATGTATAAATGAATGACATGTTAGTTCAGTTGGCAGGGAAGCGTGTATGTGAAGGGGGACCTGGGTTTGAGTCCCAGGTCCAACATTTTATTTTTCTAACATTGTCAACTACAGATTCATAGATGTTAGATACGCTAGTCCAGCATGCACCTCCAGATCATCACCACTGGATCTTGATTGATCTAGATCTAAAGGTTTCACATGCAGGTGCACCATGAGCCATCAAAGACGCTCCTCACTGAATCCCAGTATAGTTTCTGGGCTCCCCTGGATTGGGCCTAGCGCTGTTGATTTTGGCACACCCCCATTTTTGTTTCTGACCAAGCCCATGTTTTTTTGTTTTTTTTCTCACTTTTTTATTTTGTTTACTATTTTCCAAATCTTTTTTTTAACAAATCATAAATAATAATAAAAAAATAATAAATAGGTTTAGTTTCTTTCTAAAATTATTAATTAATTAATTAATTATTTTAATACAATTTTATCAATTTAAAATCAAATTAGACTTAGGTTCTTTATTAATTTAAACTTTTTTCTTAATAAAAAATACAAAAAAATTATATTAAGATTAGTTTTTCTTTTATAACCTAGATTAATTGTTACATTTAGTATTTATTTTTCTTAATTAACTTTACAATTAATTTTTCTTTAACAAAACCAAAAAAACAAAAAAAAAAAATTTTCTTTACTAAGAATTTTCTACTAGACTTTTAGACGTTTTTTGTTATCGCGCGCGCATTTTATATTATTATGTATCTTCCTATGGATTGTAATAGCCCTAATTAGGATTTTAATTTTCCGCACTTTACATTTTAAGTCAAATATAACTGTAACTGTCCCGAAGCGTTGTAATAGCTGTAGGAACTTTATTTCTCGCTTTATATTTCTTATATGCCTGTATATAAATTGTTAGTAACTTTATTTCCAACCGTTACCGGACCTTGAAACACAACAAAATGCTTCCTACAAGTCACAATTTGCCATTTTTTAACTTTGTGTTGTTATATTCTTGCGTTATTAATCAATTATAATTGCATATTTGTGTTTGTATGGATGCATAGAAGGTTTCTAAATTGTCCAATTGAAGCTTAGGTACAAGAATGGCATTCCACCATTGTTAGGGTTCGAACCTCTAAATTGGGATTTTTCACAATGGCCAAAATTAACCCAAACTAAGGACACCATGGAGGATGAGACCAATCAATCTGTGGCCTCAAAATTCATTTTCGTTGCGTATTATGAGTTTTGCAGGTTGCAGGTGCTATAGTGACAGACCAAAACTGTCACTATAGGTATTATAATCTAAGACGACGGAGGGAGGAAGAAGACAATGCGTGGCAGCCCCTTATTGGGTATTTTGAATCTGCGCGCCTTTTTCTTTTTGTTTTAAATAATTTCTGGAAATTTCAAATATATTATTATTGTTTTACATGTATAAATGAATGACATGTTAGTTCAGTTGGCAGGGAAACGTGTATGTGAAGTGGGGCTGGGTTTGAGTCCCAGGTCCAACATTTTATTTTTCTAACATTGTCAACTACAGATTCAGTAGATGTTAGATACGCTAGTCCAGCATGCGCCTCCAGATAATCACCACTGGATCTTGATTGATCTAGATCTAAAGGTCTCACATGCAGGTGCACCATGAGCCATCAAAGACGCTCCTCACTGAATCCCAGTATAGTTTCTGGGCTCCCCCTGGATTGGGCCTAGCGCTGTTGATTTTGGCACACCCCCATTTTTGTTTCTGACCAAGCCCATGTTTTTTTTGTTTTTTTTCTCACTTTTTTATTTTGTTTACTATTTTCCAAATATTTTTTTTAACAAATCATAAATAATAATAATAAAATAATAAATAGGTTTAGTTTCTTTCTAAAATTATTAATTAATTAATTAATTATTTTAATACAATTTTATCAATTTAAAATCAAATTAGACTTAGGTTCTTTATTAATTTAAATTTTTTTCTTAATAAAAAATACAAAAAAATTATATTAAGATTAGTTTTTCTTTTATAACCTAGATTAATTCTTACATTTAGTATTTATTTTTCTTAATTAACTTTAGAATTAATTTTTCTTTAACAAAACCAAAAAAACAAAAAAAAAGTTTTCTTTACTAAGAATTTTCTACTAGACTTTTAGACGTTTTTTGTTATCGCGCGCGCATTTTATATTATTATGTATCTTCCTATGGATTGTAATAGCCCTAATTAGGATTTTAATTTTCCGCACTTTACATTTTAAGTCAAATATAACTGTAACTGTCCCGAAGCGTTGTAATAGCTGTAGGAACTTTATTTCTCGCTTTATATTTCTTATATGCCTGTATGTAAATTGTTAGTAACTTTATTTCCAACCGTTACCGGGCCTTGAAACACAACAAAACGCTTCCTACAAGTCACAATTTGACATTTTTTAACTTTGTGTTGTTATATTCTTGCGTTATCAATCAATTATAATTGCATATTTGTGTTTGTATGGATGCATAGAAGGTTTCTAAATTGTCCAATTGAAGCTTAGGTAAAAGAATGGCATTCCACCATTGTTAGGGTTCAAACCTCTAAATTGGGATTTTTCACAATGGCCAAAATTAGCCCAAACTAAGGACACCATCTTTCTCAAGAGGATGAGACCAATCAATCCGTGGCCTCAAAATTCATTTTCGTTGCGTATTATGAGTTTTGCAGGTTGCAGGTGCTATAGTGACAGACCAAAACTGTCACTATAGGTATTATAATCTAAGACGACAGAGGGAGGAAGAAGACAATGCGTGGTAGCCCCTTATTGGGTATTTTGAATCTGTGCCCCTTTTCCTTTTTGTTTTAAATAATTTCTGGAAATTTCAAATATATTATTATTGTTTGACATGTTTAAATGAATGACATGTTAGTTCAGTTGGCAGGGAAGCGTGTATGTGAAGGGGGACCTGGGTTTGAGTCCCAGGTCCAGCATTTTAGTTTTCTAACATTGTCAACTACAGATTCAGTACATGTTAGATACGCTAGTCCAGCATGCGCCTCCAGATCATCACCACTGGATCTTGATTGATCTAGATCTAAAGGTCTCACATGCAGGTGCACCATGAGCCATCAAAGACGCTCCTCACTGAATCCCAATATAGTTTCTGGGCTTCCCCTGGATTGGGCCTAGCGCTGTTGATTTTGGCACACCCCCATTTTTGTTTCTGACCAAGCCCATGTTTTTTTTTTGTTTTTTTTCTCACTTTTTTATTTTAATTACTATTTTCCAAATCTTTTTTTAACAAATCATAAATAATAATCAAAAAATAATAAATAGGTTTAGTTTCTTTCTAAAATTATTAATTAATTAATTAATTATTTTAATACAATTTTATCAATTTAAAATCAAATTAGACTTAGGTTCTTTATTAATTTAAATTGTTTTCTTAATAAAAAATACAAAAAAAAATATATTAAGATTAGTTTTTCTTTTATAACCTAGATTAATTCTTACATTTAGTATTTATTTTTCTTAATTAACTTTAGAATTAATTTTTCTTTAACAAAACCAATAAAACAAAAAAAAAAGTTTTCTTTACTATAAATTTTCTACTAGATTTTTAGACGTTTTTTGTTATCGCGCGCACATTTTATATTATTATGTATCTTCCTATGGATTGTAATAGCCCTAATTAGTATTTTAATTTTCCGCACTTTACATTTTAAGTCAAATATAATTGTAACTGTCCCGAAGCGTTGTAATAGCTGTAGGAACTTTATTTCTTGCTTTATATTTCTTATATGCCTGTATATAAATTGTTAGTAACTTTATTTCCAACCGTTACCAGTCCTTGAAACACAACAAAACGCTTCCTACAAGTCACAATTTGCCATTTTTTTTAACTTTGTGTTGTTATATTCTTGCGTTATTAATCAATTATAATTGCATATTTGTGTTTGTATGGATGCATAGAAGGTTTCTAAATTGTCCAATTGAAGCTTAGGTACAAGAATGGCATTCCACCATTGTTAGGGTTCGAACCTCTAAATTGGGATTTTTCACAATGGCCAAAATTAGCCCAAACTAAGGACACCATCTTTCTCAGGAGGATGAGACCAATCAATCCGTGGCCTCAAAATTCATTTTCGTTGCGTATTATGAGTTTTGCAGGTTACAGGTGCTATAGTGACAGACCAAAACTGTCCCTATAGGTATTATAATCTAAGACGACGGAGGGAGGAAGAAGACAATGTGTGGCAGCCCCTCATTGGGTATTTTGAATCTGTGCGCCTTTTCCTTTTTGTTTTAAATAATTTTTGGAAATTTCAAATATATTATTATTGTTTTACATGTATAAATGAATGACATGTTAGTTCAGTTGGCAGGGAAGCGTGTATGTGAAGGGGGACCTGGGTTTGAGTCCCAGGTCCAACATTTTATTTTTCTAACATTGTCAACTACAGATTCAGTAGATGTTAGATACGCTAGTCCAGCATGCGCCTCCAGATCATCACCACTGGATCTTGATTGATCTAGATCTAAAGGTCTCACATGCAGGTGCACCATGAGCCATCAAAGACGCTCCTCACTGAATATCTTGATTGATCTAGATCTAAAGGTCTCACATGCAGGTGCACCATGAGCCATCAAAGACGCTCCTCACTGAATCCCAGTATAGTTTCTGGGCTCCCCCTGGATTGGGCCTAGCGCTGTTGATTTTGGCACACCCCCATTTTTGTTTCTGACCAAGCCCATGTTTTTTTGTTTTTTTCTCACTTTTTTATTTTGTTTACTATTTTCCAAATCTTTTTTTTAACAAATCATAAATAATAATAATAAAATAATAAATAGGTTTAGTTTCTTTCTAAAATTATTAATTAATTAATTAATTATTTTAATACAATTTTATCAATTTAAAATCAAATTAGACTTAGGTTCTTTATTAATTTAAATTTTTTTCTTAATAAAAAATACAAAAAAATTATATTAAGATTAGTTTTTCTTTTATAACCTAGATTAATTCTTACATTTAGTATTTATTTTTCTTAATTAACTTTAGAATTAATTTTTCTTTAACAAAACCAAAAAAACAAAAAAAAAGTTTTCTTTACTAAGAATTTTCTACTAGACTTTTAGACGTTTTTTGTTATCGCGCGCGCATTTTATATTATTATGTATCTTCCTATGGATTGTAATAGCCCTAATTAGGATTTTAATTTTCCGCACTTTACATTTTAAGTCAAATATAACTGTAACTGTCCCGAAGCGTTGTAATAGCTGTAGGAACTTTATTTCTCGCTTTATATTTCTTATATGCCTGTATATAAATTGTTAGTAACTTTATTTCCAACCGTTACCGGACCTTGAAACACAACAAAACGCTTCCTACAAGTCACAATTTGCCATTTTTTTTAACTTTGTGTTGTTATATTCTTCCGTTATTAATCAATTATAATTGCATATTTGTGTTTGTATTGATGCATATAAGGTTTCTAAATTGTCTAATTGAAGCTTAGGTACAAGAATGGCATTCCACCATTGTTAGGGTTCGAACCTCTAAATTAGGATTTGGGATTTTTCACAATGGCCAAAATTAGCCCAAACTAAGGACACCATCTTTCTCAGGAGGATGAGACCAATCAATCCGTGGCCTCAAAATTCATTTTCGTTGCGTATTATGAGTTTTGCAGGTTGCAGGTGCTATAGTGACAGACCAAAACTGTCACTATAGGTATTATAATCTAAGACGACGGAGGGAGGAAGAAGACAACGCGTGGCAGCCCCTCATTGGGTATTTTGAATCTGCGCGCCTTTTTCTTTTTGTTTTAAATAATTTCTGGAATTTTCAAATATATTATTATTGTTTGACATGTATAAATGAATGACATGTTAGTTCAGTTGGCAGGGAAGCGTGTATGTGAAGGGGGACCTGGGTTTGAGTCCCAGGTGCAACATTTTATTTTTCTAACATTGTCAACTACAGATTCAGTAGATGTTAGATACGCTAGTCCAGCATGCACCTCCAGATCATCACCACTGGAACTTGATTGATCTAGATCCAAAGGTTTCACATGCAGGTGCACCATGAGCCATCAAAGACGCTCCTCACTGAATCCCAGTATAGTTTCTGGGCTCCCCTGGATTGGGCCTAGCGCTGTTGATTTTGGCACACCCCATTTTTGTTTCAGACCAAGCCCATGTTTTTTTGTTTTTTTTCTCACTTTTTTATTTTGTTTACTATTTTCCAAATCTTTTTTTTAACAAATCATAAATAATAATAAAAAAATAATAAATAGGTTTAGTTTCTTTCTAAAATTATTAATTAATTAATTAATTATTTTAATACAATTTTATCAATTTAAAATCAAATTAGACTTAGGTTCTTTATTAATTTAAATTTTTTTCTTAATAAAAAATACAAAAAAATTATATTAAGATTAGTTTTTCTTTTATAACCTAGATTAATTGTTACATTTAGTATTTATTTTTCTTAATTAACTTTACAATTAATTTTTCTTTAACAAAACCAAAAAAAAAAAAAAAAAATTTCTTTACTAAGAATTTTCTACTAGACTTTTAGACGTTTTTTGTTATCGCGCGCGCATTTTATATTATTATGTATCTTCCTATGGATTGTAATAGCCCTAATTAGGATTTTAATTTTCCGCACTTTACATTTTAAGTCAAATATAACTGTAACTGTCCCGAAGCGTTGTAATAGCTGTAGGAACTTTATTTCTCGCTTTATATTTCTTATATGCCTGTATATAAATTGTTAGTAACTTTATTTCCAACCGTTACCGGACCTTGAAACACAACAAAACGCTTCCTACAAGTCACAATTTGCCATTTTTTAACTTTGTGTTGTTATATTCTTGTGTTATTAATCAATTATAATTGCATATTTGTGTTTGTATGGATGCATAGAAGGTTTCTAAATTGTCCAATTGAAGCTTAGGTACAAGAATGGCATTCCACCATTGTTAGGGTTCGAACCTCTAAATTGGGATTTTTCACAATGGCCAAAATTAGCCCAAACTAAGGACACCATCTTTCTCAGGAGGATGAGACCAATCAATCTGTGGCCTCAAAATTCATTTTCGTTGCGTATTATGGGTTTTGCAGGTTGCAGGTGCTATAGTGACAGACCAAAACTGTCACTATAGGTATTATAATCTAAGACGACGGAGGGAGGAAGAAGACAATGCGTGGCAGCCCCTCATTGGGTATTTTGAATCTGCGCGCCTTTTTCTTTTTGTTTTAAATAATTTCTGGAAATTTCAAATATATTATTATTGTTTGACATGTATAAATGAATGACATGTTAGTTCAGTTGGCAGGGAAGCGTGTATGTGAAGGGGGACCTGGGTTTGAGTCCCAGGTGCAACATTTTATTTTTCTAACATTGTCAACTACAGATTCAGTAGATGTTAGATACGCTAGTCCAGCATGCGCCTCCAGATCATCACCACTGGATCTTGATTGATCTAGATCTAAAGGTCTCACATGCAGGTGCACCATGAGCCATCAAAGACGCTCCTCACTGAATCCCAATATAGTTTCTGGGCTCCCCTGGATTAGGCCTAGCGCTGTTGATTTTGGCACACCCCCATTTTTGTTTCTGACCAAGCCCATGTTTTTTTTTGTTTTTTTTCTCACTTTTTTATTTTGTTTACTATTTTCCAAATCTTTTTTTAACAAATCATAAATAATAATAAAAAAATAATAAATAGGTTTAGTTTCTTTCTAAAATTATTAATTAATTAATTAATTATTTTAATACAATTTTATCAATTTAAAATCAAATTAGACTTAGGTTCTTTATTAATTTAAATTGTTTTCTTAATAAAAAATACAAAAAAAAATATATTGAGATTAGTTTTTCTTTTATAACCTAGATTAATTCTTACATTTAGTATTTATTTTTCTTAATTAACTTTAGAATTAATTTTTCTTTAACAAAACCAAAAAAACAAAAAAAAAAGTTTTCTTTACTAAAAATTTTATACTAGATTTTTAGACGTTTTTTGTTATCGCGCGCACATTTTATATTATTATGTATCTTCCTATGGATTGTAATAGCCCTAATTAGGATTTTAATTTTCCGCACTTTACATTTTAAGTCAAATATAATTGTAACTGTCCCGAAGCGTTGTAATAGCTGTAGGAACTTTATTTCTCGCTTTATATTTCTTATATGCATGTATATAAATTGTTAGTAACTTTATTTCCAACCGTTACCAGGCCTTGAAACACAACAAAACACTTCATACAAGTCACAATTTGCCATTTTTTTAACTTTGTGTTGTTATATTCTTGCGTTATTAATCAATTATAATTGCATATTTGTGTTTGTATGGATGCATAGAAGGTTTCTAAATTGTCCAATTGAAGCTTAGGTACAAGAATGGCATTCCACCATTGTTAGGGTTCGAACCTCTAAATTGGGATTTTTCACAATGGCCAAAATTAGCCCAAACTAAGGACACCATCTTTCTCAGGAAGATGAGACCAATCAATCCGTGACCTCAAAATTCATTTTCGTTGCGTATTATGAGTTTTGCAGGTTGCAGGTGCTATAGTGACAGACCAAAACTGTCACTATAGGTATTATAATCTAAGACGACGGAGGGAGGAAGAAGACAACGCGTGGCAGCCCCTCATTGGGTATTTTGAATCTGCACGCCTTTTCCTTTTTGTTTTAAATAATTTCTGGAAATTTCAAATATATTATTATTGTTTGACATGTATAAATGAACGACATGTTAGTTCAGTTGGCAGGGAAGCGTGTATGTGAAGGGGGACCTGGGTTTGAGTCCCAGGTCCAACATTTTATTTTTCTAACATTGTCAACTACAGATTCATAGATGTTAGATACGCTAGTCCAGCATGCACCTCCAGATCATCACCACTGGATCTTGATTGATCTAGATCTAAAGGTTTCACATGCAGGTGCACCATGAGCCATCAAAGACGCTCCTCACTGAATCCCAGTATAGTTTCTGGGCTCCCCTGGATTGGGCCTAGCGCTGTTGATTTTGGCACACCCCCATTTTTGTTTCTGACCAAGCCCATGTTTTTTTGTTTTTTTTCTCACTTTTTTATTTTGTTTACTATTTTCCAAATCTTTTTTTTAACAAATCATAAATAATAATAAAAAAATAATAAATAGGTTTAGTTTCTTTCTAAAATTATTAATTAATTAATTAATTATTTTAATACAATTTTATCAATTTAAAATCAAATTAGACTTAGGTTCTTTATTAATTTAAACTTTTTTCTTAATAAAAAATACAAAAAAATTATATTAAGATTAGTTTTTCTTTTATAACCTAGATTAATTGTTACATTTAGTATTTATTTTTCTTAATTAACTTTACAATTAATTTTTCTTTAACAAAACCAAAAAAACAAAAAAAAAAAATTTTCTTTACTAAGAATTTTCTACTAGACTTTTAGACGTTTTTTGTTATCGCGCGCGCATTTTATATTATTATGTATCTTCCTATGGATTGTAATAGCCCTAATTAGGATTTTAATTTTCCGCACTTTACATTTTAAGTCAAATATAACTGTAACTGTCCCGAAGCGTTGTAATAGCTGTAGGAACTTTATTTCTCGCTTTATATTTCTTATATGCCTGTATATAAATTGTTAGTAACTTTATTTCCAACCGTTACCGGACCTTGAAACACAACAAAATGCTTCCTACAAGTCACAATTTGCCATTTTTTAACTTTGTGTTGTTATATTCTTGCGTTATTAATCAATTATAATTGCATATTTGTGTTTGTATGGATGCATAGAAGGTTTCTAAATTGTCCAATTGAAGCTTAGGTACAAGAATGGCATTCCACCATTGTTAGGGTTCGAACCTCTAAATTGGGATTTTTCACAATGGCCAAAATTAGCCCAAACTAAGGACACCATGGAGGATGAGACCAATCAATCTGTGGCCTCAAAATTCATTTTCGTTGCGTATTATGAGTTTTGCAGGTTGCAGGTGCTATAGTGACAGACCAAAACTGTCACTATAGGTATTATAATCTAAGACGACGGAGGGAGGAAGAAGACAATGCGTGGCAGCCCCTTATTGGGTATTTTGAATCTGCGCGCCTTTTTCTTTTTGTTTTAAATAATTTCTGGAAATTTCAAATATATTATTATTGTTTGACATGTATAAATGAATGACATGTTAGTTCAGTTGGCAGGGAAGCGTGTATGTGAAGGGGGACATGGGTTTGAGTCCCAGGTGCAACATTTTATTTTTCTAACATTGTCCACTACAGATTCAGTAGATGTTAGATACGCTAGTCCAGCATGCGCCTCCAGATCATCACCACTGGATCTTGATTGATCTAGATCTAAAGGTCTCACATGCAGGTGCACCATGAGCCATCAAAGACGCTCCTCACTGAATCCCAATATAGTTTCTGGGCTCCCCCTGGATTGGGCCTAGCGCTGTTGATTTTGGCACACCCCCATTTTTGTTTCTGACCAAGCCCATGTTTTTTTTTGTTTTTTTTCTCACTTTTTTATTTTGTTTACTATTTTCCAAATCTTTTTTTAACAAATCATAAATAATAATAAACAAATAATAAATAGGTTTAGTTTCTTTCTAAAATTATTAATTAATTAATTAATTATTTTAATACAATTTTATCAATTTAAAATCAAATTAGACTTAGGTTCTTTATTAATTTAAATTGTTTTCTTAATAAAAAATACAAAAAAATATATATTAAGATTAGTTTTTCTTTTATAACCTAGATTAATTCTTACATTTAGTATTTATTTTTCTTAATTAACTTTAGAATTAATTTTTCTTTAACAAAACCAAAAAAACAAAAAAAAAGTTTTCTTTACTAAAAATTTCCTACTAGATTTTTAGACGTTTTTTGTTATCGCGCGCACATTTTATATTATTATTTATCTTCCTATGGATCGTAATATCCCTAATTAGGATTTTAATTTTCCGCACTTTACATTTTAAGTCAAATATAATTGTAACTGTACTGAAGCGTTGTAATAGCTGTAGGAAATTTATTTCTCGCTTTATATTTCTTATATGCCTGTATATAAATTGTTAGTAACTTTAATTCCAACCGTTACCGGACCTTGAAACACAACAAAACGCTTCCTACAAGTCACAATTTGCCATTTTTTTAACTTTGTGTTGTTATATTCTTGCGTTATTAATCAATTATAATTGCATATTTGTGTTTGTATGGATGCATAAAAGGTTTCTAAATTGTCCAATTGAAGCTTAGGTACAAGAATGGCATTCCACCATTGTTAGGGTTCGAACCTCTAAATTGGGATTTTTCACAATGGCCAAAATTAGCCCAATCTAAGGACACCATCTTTCTCATGAGACCAATCAATCCGTGGCCTCAAAATTCATTTTCGTTGCGTATTATGAGTTTTGCAGGTTTCAGGGGCTATAGTGACAAACCAAAACTGTCACTATAGGTATTATAATCTAAGACGACGGAGGGAGGAAGAAGACAACGCATGGCAGCCCCTCATTGGGTATTTTGAATCTGCGCGCCTTTTCCTTTTTGTTTTAAATAATTTCTGGAAATTTCAAATATATTATTATTGTTTGACATGTATAAATGAATGACATGTTAGTTCAGTTGGCAGGGAAGCGTGTATGTGAAGGGGGACCTGGGTTTGAGTCCCAGGTCCAACATTTTATTTTTCTAACATTGTCAACTACAGATTCAGTAGATGTTAGATACGCTAGTCCAGCATGCGCCTCCAGATCATCACCACTGGATCTTGATTGATCTAGATCTAAAGGTCTCACATGCAGGTGCACCATGAGCCATCAAAGACGCTCCTCACTGAATCCCAGTATAGTTTCTGGGCTCCCCCTGGATTGGGCCTAGCGCTGTTGATTTTGGCACACCCCATTTTTGTTTCTGACCAAGCCCAAGTTTTTTTTTGTTTTTTTTTCTCACTTTTTTATTTTGTTTACTATTTTCCAAATATTTTTTTTAACAAATCATAAATAATAATAAAAAATAATAAATAGGTTTAGTTTCTTTCTAAAATTATTAATTAATTAATTAATTATTTTAATACAATTTTATCAATTTAAAATCAAATTAGACTTAGGTTCTTTATTAATTTAAATTTTTTTCTTAATAAAAAATACAAAAAAAATATATTAAGATTTGTTTTTCTTTTATAACCTAGATTAATTCTTCCATTTAGTATTTATTTTTCTTAATTAACTTTAGAATTAATTTTTCTTTAACAAAACCAAAAAAACAAAAAAAAAGTTTTCTTTACTAAGAATTTTCTACGAGACTTTTAGACGTTTTTTGTTATCGCGCGCGCATTTTATATTATTATGTATCTTCCTATGGATTGTAATAGCCCTAATTAGGATTTTAATTTTCCGCACTTTACATTTTAAGTCAAATATAACTGTAACTGTCCCGAAGCGTTGTAATAGCTGTAGGAACTTTATTTCTCGCTTTATATTTCTTATATGCCTGTATATAAATTGTTAGTAACTTTATTTCCAACCGTTACCGGACCTTGAAACACAACAAAATGCTTCCTACAAGTCACAATTTGCCATTTTTTAACTTTGTGTTGTTATATTCTTGCGTTATTAATCAATTATAATTGCATATTTGTGTTTGTATGGATGCATAGAAGGTTTCTAAATTGTACAATTGAAGCTTAGGTACAAGAATGGCATTCCACCATTGTTAGGGTTCGAACCTCTAAATTGGGATTTTTCACAATGGCCAAAATTAGCCCAAACTAAGGACACCATGGAGGATGAGACCAATCAATCTGTGGCCTCAAAATTCATTTTCGTTGCGTATTATGAGTTTTGCAGGTTGCAGGTGCTATAGTGACAGACCAAAACTGTCACTATAGGTATTATAATCTAAGACGACGGAGGGAGGAAGAAGACAATGCGTGGCAGCCCCTCATTGGGTATTTTGAATCTGCGCGCCTTTTTCTTTTTGTTTTAAATAATTTCTGGAAATTTCAAATATATTATTATTGTTTGACATGTATAAATGAATGACATGTTAGTTCTGTTGGCAGGGAAGCGTGTATGTGAAGGGGGACCTGGGTTTGAGTCCCAGGTGCAACATTTTATTTTTCTAACATTGTCAACTACAGATTCAGTAGATGTTAGATACGCTAGTCCAGCATGCGCCTCCAGAACATCACCACTGGATCTTGATTGATCTAGATCTAAAGGTCTCACATGCAGGTGCACCATGAGCCATCAAAGACGCTCCTCACTGAATCCCAATATAGTTTCTGGGCTCCCCCTGGATTGGGCCTAGCGCTGTTGATTTTGGCACACCCCCATTTTTGTTTCTGACCAAGCCCATGTTTTTTTTTGTTTTTTTTCTCACTTTTTTATTTTGTTTACTATTTTCCAAATCTTTTTTTAACAAATCATAAATAATAATAAAAAAATAATAAATAGGTTTAGTTTCTTTCTAAAATTATTAATTAATTAATTAATTATTTTAATACAATTTTATCAATTTAAAATCAAATTACACTTAGGTTCTTTATTAATTTAAATTGTTTTCTTAATAAAAAATACAAAAAAATATATATTAAGATTAGTTTTTCTTTTATAACCTAGATTAATTCTTACATTTAGTATTTATTTTTCTTAATTAACTTTAGAATTAATTTTTCTTTAACAAAACCAAAAAAACCAAAAAAAAGTTTTCTTTACTAAAAATTTTCTACTAGATTTTTAGACGTTTTTTGTTATCGCGCACACATTTTATATTATTATTTATCTTCCTATGGATCGTAATATCCCTAATTAGGATTTTAATTTTCCGCACTTTACATTTTAAGTCAAATATAATTGTAACTGTCCAGAAGCGTTGTAATAGCTGTAGGGAATTTATTTCTCGCTTTATATTTCTTATATGCCTGTATATAAATTGTTAGTAACTTTAATTCCAACCGTTACCGGACCTTGAAACACAACAAAACGCTTCCTACAAGTCACAATTTGCCATTTTTTTAACTTTGTGTTGTTATATTCTTGCGTTATTAATCAATTATAATTGCATATTTGTGTTTGTATGGATGCATAAAAGGTTTCTAAATTGTCCAATTGAAGCTTGGGTACAAGAATGGCATTCCACCATTGTTAGGGTTCGAACCTCTAAATTGGGATTTTTCACAATGGCCAAAATTAGCCCAATCTAAGGACACCATCTTTCTCATGAGACCAATCAATCCGTGGCCTCAAAATTCATTTTCGTTGCGTATTATGAGTTTTGCAGGTTTCAAGGGCTATAGTGACAAACCAAAACTGTCACTATAGGTATTATAATCTAAGACGACGGAGGGAGGAAGAAGACAATGCGTGGCAACCCCTCATTGGGTATTTTGAATTTGCGCGCCTTTTCCTTTTTGTTTTAAATAATTTCTGGAAATTTCAAATATATTATTATTGTTTGACATGTATAAATAAATGACATGTTAGTTCAGTTGGCAAGGAAACGTGTATGTGAAGGGGGGCTGGGTTTGAGTCCCAGGTCTAACATTTTATTTTTCTAACATTGTCAACTACAAATTCAGTAGATGTTAGATACGCTAGTCCAGCATGCGCCTCCAGATCATCACCACTGGATCTTGATTGATCTAGATCTAAAGGTCTCACATGCAGGTGCACCATGAGCCATCAAAGACGCTCCTCACTGAATCCCAATATAGTTTCTGGGCTCCCCTGGATTGGGCCTAGCGCTGTTGATTTTGGCACACCCCCATTTTTGTTTCTGACCAAGCCCATGTTTTTTTTTGTTTTTTTTCTCACTTTTTTATTTTGTTTACTATTTTCCAAATATTTTTTTTAACAAATCATAAATAATAATAAAAAAATAATAAATAGGTTTAGTTTCTTTCTAAAATTATTAATTAATTAATTAATTATTTTAATACAATTTTATCAATTTAAAATCAAATTAGACTTAGGTTCTTTATTAATTTAAATTTTTTTCTTAATAAAAAATACAAAAAAAATATATTAAGATTTGTTTTTCTTTTATAACCTAGATTAATTCTTCCATTTAGTATTTATTTTTCTTAATTAACTTTAGACTTAATTTTTCTTTAACAAAACCAAAAAAACAAAAAAAAAGTTTTCTTTACTAAGAATTTTCTACTAGACTTTTAGACGTTTTTTGTTATCGCGCGCGCATTTTATATTATTATGTATCTTCCTATGGATTGTAATAGCCCTAATTAGGATTTTAATTTTCCGCACTTTACATTTTAAGTCAAATATAATTGTAACTGTCCCGAAGCGTTGTAATAGCTGTAGGAACTTTATTTCTCGCTTTATATTTCTTATATGCCTGTATGTAAATTGTTAGTAACTTTATTTCCAACCGTTACCGGGCCTTGAAACACAACAAAACGCTTCCTACAAGTCACAATTTGACATTTTTTAACTTTGTGTTGTTATATTCTTGTGTTATTAATCAATTATAATTGCATATTTGTGTTTGTATGGATGCATAGAAGGTTTCTAAATTGTCCAATTGAAGCTTAGGTACAAGAATGGCATTCCACCATTGTTAGGGTTCGAACCTCTAAATTGGGATTTTTCACAATGGCCAAAATTAGCCCAAACTAAGGACACCATCTTTCTCAGGAGGATGAGACCAATCAATCTGTGGCCTCAAAATTCATTTTCGTTGAGTTGTAGGTGCTATAGTGACAGACCAAAACTGTCACTATAGGTATTATAATCTAAGACGACGGAGGGAGGAAGAAGACAATGCGTGGCAGCCCCTCATTGGGTATTTTGAATCTGCGCGCCTTTTCCTTTTTGTTTTAAATAATTTCTGGAAATTTCAAATATATTATCATTGTTTGACATGTATAAATGAATGACATGTTAGTTCAGTTGGCAGAGAAGCGTGTATGTGAAGGGGGACCTGGGTTTGAGTCCCAGGTACAACATTTTATTTTTCTAACATTGTCAACTACAGATTTAGTAGATGTTAGATACGCTAGTCCAGCATGCGCCTCCAGATCATCACCACTGGATCTTGATTGATCTAGATCTAAAGGTCTCACATGCAGGTGCACCATGAGCCATCAAAGACGCTCCTCACTGAATCCCAATATAGTTTCTGGGCTCCCCTGGATTGGGCCAAGCGCTGTTGATTTTGGCACACCCCCCATTTTTGTTTCTGACCAAGCCCATGTTTTTTTTTTGTTTTTTTCTCACTTTTTTATTTTGTTTACTATTTTCCAAATCTTTTTTTAACAAATCATAAATAATTATAAAAAAATAATAAATAGGTTTAGTTTCTTTCTAAAATTATTAATTAATTAATTAATTATTTTAATACAATTTTATCAATTTAAAATCAAATTAGACTTAGGTTCTTTATTAATTTAAATTTTTTTCTTAATAAAAAATACAAAAAAAATATATTAAGATTTGTTTTTCTTTTATAACCTAGATTAATTCTTCCATTTAGTATTTATTTTTCTTAATTAACTTTAGAATTAATTTTTCTTTAACAAAACCAAAAAAACAAAAAAAAAGTTTTCTTTACTAAGAATTTTCTACTAGACTTTTAGACGTTTTTTGTTATCGCGCGCGCATTTTATATTATTATGTATCTTCCTATGGATTGTAATAGCCCTAATTAGGATTTTAATTTTCCGCACTTTACATTTTAAGTCAAATATAACTGTAACTGTCCCGAAGCGTTGTAATAGCTGTAGGAACTTTATTTCTCGCTTTATATTTCTTATATGCCTGTATATAAATTGTTAGTAACTTTATTTCCAACCGTTACCGGACCTTGAAACACAACAAAATGCTTCCTACAAGTCACAATTTGCCATTTTTTAACTTTGTGTTGTTATATTCTTGCGTTATTAATCAATTATAATTGCATATTTGTGTTTGTATGGATGCATAGAAGGTTTCTAAATTGTACAATTGAAGCTTAGGTACAAGAATGGCATTCCACCATTGTTAGGGTTCGAACCTCTAAATTGGGATTTTTCACAATGGCCAAAATTAGCCCAAACTAAGGACACCATGGAGGATGAGACCAATCAATCTGTGGCCTCAAAATTCATTTTCGTTGCGTATTATGAGTTTTGCAGGTTGCAGGTGCTATAGTGACAGACCAAAACTGTCACTATAGGTATTATAATCTAAGACGACGGAGGGAGGAAGAAGACAGTGCGTGGCAGCCCCTCATTGGGTATTTTGAATCTGCGCGCCTTTTTCTTTTTGTTTTAAATAATTTCTGGAAATTTCAAATATATTATTATTGTTTGACATGTATAAATGAATGACATGTTAGTTCAGTTGGCAGGGAAGCGTGTATGTGAAGGGGACCTGGGTTTGAGTCCCAGGTGCAACATTTTATTTTTCTAACATTGTCAACTACAGATTCAGTAGATGTTAGATACGCTAGTCCAGCATGCGCCTCCAGATCATCACCACTGGATCTTGATTGATCTAGATCTAAAGGTCTCACATGCAGGTGCACCATGAGCCATCAAAGACGCTCCTCACTGAATCCCAGTATAGTTTCTGGGCTCCCCCTGGATTGGGCCTAGCGCTGTTGATTTTGGCACACCCCCATTTTTGTTTCTGACCAAGCCCATGTTTTTTTTTTTGTTTTTTTTCTCACTTTTTTATTTTGTTTACTATTTTCCAAATCTTTTTTTAACAAATCATAAATAATAATAAAAAAATAATAAATAGGTTTAGTTTATTTCTAAAATTATTAATTAATTAATTAATTATTTTAATACAATTTTATCAATTTAAAATCAAATTAGACTTAGGTTCTTTATTAATTTAAATTGTTTTCTTAATAAAAAATACAAAAAAATATATATTAAGATTAGTTTTTCTTTTATAACCTAGATTAATTCTTACATTTAGTATTTATTTTTCTTAATTAACTTTAGAATTAATTTTTCTTTAACAAAACCAAAAAAACAAAAAAAAAGTTTTCTTTACTAAAAATTTTCTACTAGATTTTTAGACGTTTTTTGTTATCGCGCGCACATTTTATATTATTATGTATCTTCCTATGGATCGTAATATCCCTAATTAGGATTTTAATTTTCCGCACTTTACATTTTAAGTCAAATATAATTGTAACTGTCCCGAAGCGTTGTAATAGCTGTAGGAAATTTATTTCTCGCTTTATATTTCTTATATGCCTGTATATAAATTGTTAGTAACTTTAATTCCAACCGTTACCGGACCTTGAAACACAACAAAACGCTTCCTACAAGTCACAATTTGCCATTTTTTTAACTTTGTGTTGTTATATTCTTGCGTTATTAATCAATTATAATTGCATATTTGTGTTTGTATGGATGCATAAAAGGTTTCTAAATTGTCCAATTGAAGCTTAGGTACAAGAATGGCATTCCACCATTGTTAGGGTTCGAACCTCTAAATTGGGATTTTTCACAATGGCCAAAATTAGCCCAATCTAAGGACACCATCTTTCTCATGAGACCAATCAATCCGTGGCCTGAGTTTTGCAGGTTTCAGGGGCTATAGTGACAAACCAAAACTGTCACTATAGGTATTATAATCTAAGACGACGGAGGGAGGAAGAAGACAATGCGTGGCAACCCCTCATTGGGTATTTTGAATCTGCGCGCCTTTTCCTTTTTGTTTTAAATAATTTCTGGAAATTTCAAATATATTATTATTGTTTGACATGTATAAATAAATGACATGTTAGTTCAGTTGGCAGGGAAACGTGTATTTGAAGGGGGGCTGGGTTTGAGTCCCAGGTCTAACATTTTATTTTTCTAACATTGTCAACTACAGATTCAGTAGATGTTAGATACGCTAGTCCAGCATGCGCCTCCAGATCATCACCACTGGATCTTGATTGATCTAGATCTAAAGGTCTCACATGCAGGTGCACCATGAGCCATCAAAGACGCTCCTCACTGAATCCCAGCATAGTTTCTGGGCTCCCCCTGGATTGGGCCTAGCGCTGTTGATTTTGGCACACCCCCATTTTTGTTTCTGACCAAGCCCATGTTTTTTTTTGTTTTTTTTCTCACTTTTTTATTTTGTTTACTATTTTACAAATATTTTTTTTAACAAATCATAAATAATAATAAAAAAATAATAAATAGGTTTAGTTTCTTTCTAAAATTATTAATTAATTAATTAATTATTTTAATACAATTTTATCAATTTAAAATCAAATTAGACTTAGGTTCTTTATTAATTTAAATTTTTTTCTTAATAAAAAATACAAAAAAAATATATTAAGATTTGTTTTTCTTTTATAACCTAGATTAATTCTTCCATTTAGTATTTATTTTTCTTAATTAACTTTAGAATTAATTTTTCTTTAACAAAACCAAAAAAACAAAAAAAAAGTTTTCTTTACTAAGAATTTTCTACTAGACTTTTAGACGTTTTTTGTTATCGCGCGCGCATTTTATATTATTATGTATCTTCCTATGGATTGTAATAGCCCTAATTAGGATTTTAATTTTCCGCACTTTACATTTTAAGTCAAATATAATTGTAACTGTCCCGAAGCGTTGTAATAGCTGTAGGAACTTTATTTCTCGCTTTATATTTCTTATATGCCTGTATGTAAATTGTTAGTAACTTTATTTCCAACCGTTACCGGGCCTTGAAACACAACAAAACGCTTCCTACAAGTCACAATTTGACATTTTTTAACTTTGTGTTGTTATATTCTTGTGTTATTAATCAATTATAATTGCATATTTGTGTTTGTATGGATGCATAGAAGGTTTCTAAATTGTCCAATTGAAGCTTAGGTACAAGAATGGCATTCCACCATTGTTAGGGTTCGAACCTCTAAATTGGGATTTTTCACAATGGCCAAAATTAGCCCAAACTAAGGCCACCATCTTTCTCAGGAGGATGAGACCAATCAATCTGTGGCCTCAAAATTCATTTTCGTTGTGTATTATGAGTTTTGCAGGTTGCAGGTGCTATAGTGACAGACCAAAACTGTCACTATAGGTATTATAATCTAAGACGACGGAGGGAGGAAGAAGACAATGCGAGGCAGCCCCTAATTGGGTATTTTGAATCTGCGCGCCTTTTCCTTTTTGTTTTAAATAATTTCTGGAAATTTCAAATATATTATTATTGTTTGACATGTATAAATGAATGACATGTTAGTTCAGTTGGCAGAGAAGCGTGTATGTGAAGGGGGACCTGGGTTTGAGTCCCAGGTGCAACATTTTATTTTTCTAGATCAAAAGGTCTCACATGCAGGTGCACCATGAGCCATCAAAGACGCTCCTCACTGAATCCCAATATAGTTTCTGGGCTCCCCTGGATTGGGCCTAGCGCTGTTGATTTTGGCACACCCCCATTTTTGTTTCTGACCAAGCCCATGTTTTTTTTTTGTTTTTTTTCTCACTTTTTTATTTTGTTTACTATTTTCCAAATCTTTTTTTAACAAATCATAAATAATAATAAAAAAATAATAAATAGGTTTAGTTTCTTTCTAAAATTATTAATTAATTAATTAATTATTTTAATACAATTTTATCAATTTAAAATCAAATTAGACTTAGGTTCTTTATTAATTTAAATTGTTTTCTTAATAAAAAATACAAAAAAAAATATATTGAGATTAGTTTTTCTTTTATAACCTAGATTAATTCTTACATTTAGTATTTATTTTTCTTAATTAACTTTAGAATTAATTTTTCTTTAACAAAACCAAAAAAACAAAAAAAAAAGTTTTCTTTACTAAAAATTTTCTACTAGATTTTTAGACGTTTTTTGTTATCGCGCGCACATTTTATATTATTATGTATCTTCCTATGGATTGTAATAGCCCTAATTAGGATTTTAATTTTCCGCACTTTACATTTTAAGTCAAATATAATTGTAACTGTCCCGAAGCGTTGTAATAGCTGTAGGAACTTTATTTCTCGCTTTATATTTCTTATATGCATGTATATAAATTGTTAGTAACTTTATTTCCAACCGTTACCGGTCCTTGAAACACAACAAAACGCTTCCTACAAGTCACAATTTGCCATTTTTTTAACTTTATGTTGTTATATTCTTGCGTTATTAATCAATTATAATTGCATATTTGTGTTTGTATGGATGCATAGAAGGTTTCTAAATTGTCCAATTGAAGCTTAGGTACAAGAATGGCATTCCACCATTGTTAGGGTTCGAACCTCTAAATTGGGATTTTTCACAATGGCCAAAATTAGCCCAAACTAAGGACACCATCTTTCTCAAGAGGATGAGACCAATCAATCAGTGGCCTCAAAATTCATTTTCGTTGCGTATTATGAGTTTTGCAGGTTGCAGGTGCTATAGTGACAGACTAAAACTGTCACTATAGGTATTATAATCTAAGACGACGGAGGGAGGAAGAAGACAATGCGTGGCAGCCCCTCATTGGGTATTTTGAATCTGCGCGCCTTTTCCTTTTTGTTTTAAATAATTTCTGGAAATTTCAAATATATTATTATTGTTTGACATGTATAAATGAATGACATGTTAGTTCAGTTGGCATGGAAGCGTGTATGTGAAGGGGGACCTGGGTTTGAGTCCCAGGTCCAACATTTTATTTTTCTAACATTGTCAACTACAGATTCAGTAGATGTTAGATACGCTAGTCCAGCATGCGCCTCCAGATAATCACCACTGGATCTTGATTGATCTAGATCTAAAGGTCTCACATGCAGGTGCACCATTAGCCATCAAAGACGCTCCTCACTGAATCCCAGTATAGTTTCTGGGCTCCCCCTAGATTGGGCCTAGCGCTGTTGATTTTGGCACACCCCTATTTTTGTTTCTAACCAAGCCCATGTTTTTTTGTTTTTTTTCTCACTTTTTTATTTTGTTTACTATTTTCCAAATCTTTTTTTTAACAAATCATAAAAAATAATAATAAAATAATAAATAGGTTTAGTTTCTTTCTAAAATTATTAATTAATTAATTAATTATTTTAATACAATTTTATCAATTTAAAATCAAATTAGACTTAGGTTCTTTATTAATTTAAATTGTTTTCTTAATAAAAAAATACAAAAAAATTATATTAAGATTAGTTTTTCTTTTATAACCTAGATTAATTCTTACATTTAGTATTTATTTTTCTTAATTAACTTTAGAATTAATTTTTCTTTAACAAAACCAAAAAAACAAAAAAAAAAGTTTTCTTTACTAAGAATTTTCTACTAGACTTTTAGACGTTTTTTGTTATCGCGCGCGCATTTTATATTATTATGTATCTTCCTATGGATTGTAATAGCCCTAATTAGGATTTTAATTTTCCGCAGTTTACATTTTAAGTCAAATATAACTGTAACTGTCCCGAAGCGTTGTAATAGCTGTAGGAACTTTATTTCTCGCTTTATATTTCTTATATGCCTGTATATAAATTGTTAGTAACTTTATTTCCAACCGTTACCGGACCTTGAAGCACAACAAAACGCTTCCTACAAGTCACAATTTGCCATTTTTTAACTTTGTGTTGTTATATTCTTGCGTTATTAAACAATTATAATTGCATATTTGTGTTTGTATGGATGCATAGAAGGTTTCTAAATTGTCCAATTGAAGCTTAGGTACAAGAATGGCATTCCACCATTGTTAGGGTTCGAACCTCTAAATTGGGATTTTTCACAATGGCCAAAATTAGCCCAAACTAAGGACACCATCTTTCTCAGGAGGATGAGACCAATCAATCTGTGGCCTCAAAATTCATTTTCGTTGTGTATTTTGAGTTTTGCAGGTTGCAGGTGCTATAGTGACAGACCAAAACTGTCACTATAGGTATTATAATCTAAGACGACGGAGGGAGGAAGAAGACAATGCGTTGCAGCCCCTTATTGGGTATTTTGAATCTGTGCGCCTTTTCCTTTTTGTTTTAAATAATTTCTGGAAATTTCAAATATATTATTATTGTTTGACATGTATAAATGAATGACATGTTAGTTCAGTTGGCAGGGAAGCGTGTATGTGAATGGGGACCTGGGTTTGAGTCCCAGGTCCAGCATTTTATTTTTCTAACATTGTCAACTACAGATTCAGTAGATGTTAGTTACGCTAGTCCAGCATGCGCCTCCAGATCATCACCACTGGATCTTGATTGATCTAGATCTAAAGGTCTCACATGCAGGTGCACCATGAGCCATCAAAGACGCTCCTCACTGAATCCTAATATAGTTTCTGGGCTCCCCTGGATTGGGCCTAGCGCTGTTGATTTTGGCACACCCCATTTTTGTTTCTGACCAAGCCCATGTTTTTTTTTTGTTTTTTTTTCTCACTTTTTTATTTTGTTTACTATTTTCCAAATCTTTTTTTAACAAATCATAAATAATAATAAAAAAAAAATAAATAGGTTTAGTTTCTTTCTAAAATTATTAATTAATTAATTAATTATTTTAATACAATTTTATCAATTTAAAATCAAATTAGACTTAGGTTCTTTATTAATTTAAATTGTTTTCTTAATAAAAAATACAAAAAAAAAAATTTTAAGATTAGTTTTTCTTTTATAACCTAGATTAATTCTTACATTTAGAATTTATTTTTCTTAATTAACTTTAGAATTAATTTTTCTTTAACAAAACCAAAAAAACAAAAAAAAAAGTTTTCTTTACTAAAAATTTTCTACTAGATTTTTAGACGTTTTTTGTTATCGCGCGCACATTTTATATTATTATGTATCTTCCTATGGATCGTAATAGCCCTAATTAGGATTTTAATTTTCCGCACTTTACATTTTAAGTCAAATATAATTGTAACTGTCTCGAAGCGTTGTAATAGCTGTAGGAACTTTATTTCTCGCTTTATATTTCTTATATGCCTGTATATAAATTGTTAGTAACTTTATTTCCAACCGTTACCGGGCCTTGAAACACAACAAAACGCTTCCTACAAGTCACAATTTGCCATTTTTTTAACTTTGTGTTGTTATATTCTTGCGTTATTAATCAATTATAATTGCATATTTGTGTTTGTATTGATGCATAGAAGGTTTCTAAATTGTCCAATTGAAGCTTAGGTACAAGAATGACATTCCACCATTGTTAGGGTTCGAACCTCTAAATTGGGATTTTTCACAATGGCCAAAATTAGCCCAAACTAAGGACACCATCTTTCTCAGGAGGATGAGACCAATCAATCCGTGGCGTCAAAATTCATTTTCGTTGCGTATTATGAGTTTTGCAGGTTGCAGGTGCTATAGTGACAGACCAAAACTGTCACTATAGGTATTATAATCTAAGACGACGGAGGGAGGAAGAAGACAATGCGTGGCAGCCCCTCATTGGGTATTTTGAATCTGCGCGCCTTTTCGTTTTTGTTTTAAATAATTTCTGGAAATTTCAAATATATTATTATTGTTTGACATGTATAAATGAATGACATGTTAGTTCAGTTGGCAGGGAAGCGTGTATGTGAAGGGGGCCTGGGTTTGAGTCCCAGGTCCAACATTTTATTTTTCTAACATTGTCAACTACAGATTCAGTAGATGTTAGATACGCTAGTCCAGCATGCGCCTCCAGATAATCACCACTGGATCTTGATTGATCTAGATCTAAAGGTCTCACATGCAGGTGCACCATGAGCCATCAAAGACGCTCCTCACTGAATCCCAATATAGTTTCTGGGCTCCCCTGGATTGGGCCTAGCGCTGTTGATTTTGGCACACCCCATTTTTGTTTCTGACCAAGCCCATGTTTTTTTTTGTTTTTTTTCTCACTTTTTTATTTTGTTTACTATTTTCCAAATCTTTTTTTAACAAATCATAAATAATAATAAAAAAATAATAAATAGGTTTAGTTTCTTTCTAAAATTATTAATTAATTAATTAATTATTTTAATACAATTTTATCAATTTAAAATCAAATTAGACTTAGGTTCTTTATTAATTTAAATTGTTTTCTTAATAAAAAATACAAAAAAAAAATATATTAAGATTAGTTTTTCTTTTATAACCTAGATTAATTCTTACATTTAGTATTTATTTTTCTTAATTAACTTTAGAATTAATTTTTCTTTAACAAAACCAAAAAAACAAAAAAAAAAAATTTTCTTTACTAAGAATTTTCTACTACACTTTTAGACGTTTTTTGTTATCGCGCGCGCATTTTATATTATTATGTATCTTCCTATGGATTGTAATAGCCCTAATTAGGATTTTAATTTTCCGCACTTTATATTTTAAGTCAAATATAACTGTAACTGTCCCGAAGCGTTGTAATAGCTGTAGGAACTTTATTTCTCGCTTTATATTTCTTATATGCCTGTATATAAATTGTTAGTAACTTTATTTCCAACCGTTACCGGACCTTGAAACACAACAAATCGCTTCCTACAAGTCACAATTTGCCTTTTTTTAACTTTGTGTTGTTATATTCTTGCGTTATTAATCAATTATAATTGCATATTTGTGTTTGTATGGATGCATAGAAGGTTTCTAAATTGTCCAATTGAAGCTTAGGTACAAGAATGGCATTCCACCATTGTTAGGGTTCGAACCTCTAAATTGGGATTTTTCACAATGGCCAAAATTAGCCCAAACTAAGGACACCATCTTTCTCAGGAGGATGAGACCAATCAATCTGTGGCCTCAAAATTCATTTTCGTTGCGTATTATGAGTTTTGCAGGTTGTAGGTGCTATAGTGACAGACCAAAACTGTCACTATAGGTATTATAATCTAAGACGACGGAGGGAGGAAGAAGACAATGCGTGGCAGCCCCTCATTGGGTATTTTGAATCTGCGCGCCTTTTTCTTTTTGTTTTAAATAATTTCTGGAAATTTCAAATATATTATTATTGTTTGACATGTATAAATGAATGACATGTTAGTTCAGTTGGCAGGGAAGCGTGTATGTGAAGGGGACCTGGGTTTGAGTCCCAGGTGCAACATTTTATTTTTCTAACATTGTCAACTACAGATTCAGTAGATGTTAGATACGCTAGTCCAGCATGCGCCTCCAGATCATCACCACTGGATCTTGATTGATCTAGATCTAAAGGTCTCACATGCAGGTGCACCATGAGCCATCAAAGACGCTCCTCACTGAATCCCAATATAGTTTCTGGGCTCCCCCTGGATTGGGCCTAGCGCTGTTGATTTTGGCACACCCCCATTTTTGTTTCTGACCAAGCCCATGTTTTTTTTTGTTTTTTTTCTCACTTTTTTATTTTGTTTACTATTTTGCAAATCTTTTTTTAACAAATCATAAATAATAATAAAAAAATAATAAATAGGTTTAGTTTCTTTCTAAAATTATTAATTAATTAATTAATTATTTTAATACAATTTTATCAATTTATAATCAAATTAGACTTAGGTTCTTTATTAATTTAAATTGTTTTCTTAATAAAAAATACAAAAAAATATATATTAAGATTAGTTTTTCTTTTATAACCTAGATTAATTCTTACATTTAGTATTTATTTTTCTTAATTAACTTTAGAATTAATTTTTCTTTAACAAAACCAAAAAAACAAAAAAAAAGTTTTCTTTACTAAAAATTTTCTACTAGATTTTTAGACGTTTTTTTGTTATCGCGCGCACATTTTATATTATTATGTATCTTCCTATGGATCGTAATAGCCCTAATTAGGATTTTAATTTTCCGCACTTTACATTTTAAGTCAAATATAATTGTAACTGTCCCGAAGCGTTGTAATAGCTGTAGGAACTTTATTTCTCGCTTTATATTTCTTATATGCCTGTATATAAATTGTTAGTAACTTTAATTCCAACCGTTACCGGACCTTGAAACACAACAAAACGCTTCCTACAAGTCACAATTTGCCATTTTTTTAACTTTGTGTTGTTATATTCTTGCGTTATTAATCAATTATAATTGCATATTTGTGTTTGTATGGATGCATAGAAGGTTTCTAAATTGTCCAATTGAAGCTTAGGTACAAGAATGGCATTCCACCATTGTTAGGGTTCGAACCTCTAAATTGGGATTTTTCACAATGGCCAAAATTAGCCCAATCTAAGGACACCATCTTTCTCAGGAGGATGAGACCAATCAATCCGTGGCCTCAAAATTCATTTTCATTGCGTATTATGAGTTTTGCAGGTTGCAGGTGCTATAGTGACAGACCAAAACTGTCACTATAGGTATTATAATCTAAGACGACGGAGGGAGGAAGAAGACAATGCGTGGCAACCCCTCATTGGGTATTTTGAATCTGCGCGCCTTTTCCTTTTTGTTTTAAATAATTTCTGGAAATTTCAAATATATTATTATTGTTTGACATGTATAAATGAATGACATGTTAGTTCAGTTGGCAGGGAAACGTGTATGTGAAGGGGGGCTGGGTTTGAGTCCCAGGTCTAACATGCGCCTCCAGATCATCACCACTGGATCTTGATTGATCTAGATCTAAAGGTCTCACATGCAGGTGCACCATGAGCCATCAAAGACGCTCCTCACTGAATCCCAGTATAGTTTCTGGGCTCCCCCTGGATTGGGCCTAGCGCTGTTGATTTTGGCACACCCCCATTTTTGTTTCTGACCAAGCCCATGTTTTTTTTGTTTTTTTTCTCACATTTTTATTTTGTTTACTATTTTCCAAATATTTTTTTTAACAAATCATAAATAATAATAAAAAAATAATAAATAGGTTTAGTTTCTTTCTAAAATTATTAATTAATTAATTAATTATTTTAATACAATTTTATCAATTTAAAATCAAATTAGACTTAGGTTCTTTATTAATTTAAATTTTTTTCTTAATAAAAAATACAAAAAAAATATATTAAGATTAGTTTTTCTTTTATAACCTAGATTAATTCTTCCATTTAGTATTTATTTTTCTTAATTAACTTTAGAATTAATTTTTCTTTAACAAAACCAAAAAAACAAAAAAAAAAGTTTTCTTTACTAAGAATTTTCTACTAGACTTCTAGACGTTTTTTGTTATCGCGCGCACATTTTATATTATTATGTATCTTCCTATGGATTGTAATAGCCCTAATTAGGATTTTAATTTTCCGCACTTTACATTTTAAGTCAAATATAATTGTAACTGTCCCGAAGCGTTGTAATAGCTATAGGAACTTTATTTCTCGCTTTATATTTCTTATATGCCTGTATGTAAATTGTTAGTAACTTTATTTCCAACCGTTACCGGGCCTTGAAACACAACAAAACGCTTCCTACAAGTCACAATTTGACATTTTTTAACTTTGTGTTGTTATATTCTTGCGTTATTAATCAATTATAATTGCATATTTGTGTTTGTATGGATGCATAGAAGGTTTCTAAATTGTCCAATTGAAGCTTAGGTACAAGAATGGCATTCCACCATTGTTAGGGTTCAAACCTCTAAATTGGGATTTTTCACAATGGCCAAAATTAGCCCAAACTAAGGACACCATCTTTCTCAAGAGGATGAGACCAATCCATCTGTGGCCTCAAAATTCGTTGCGTATTATATGTTTTGCAGGTTGCAGGTGCTATAGTGACAGACCAAAACTTTCACTATAGGTATTATAATCTAAGACGACGGAGGGAGGAAGAAGACAATGCGTGGTAGCCCCTCATTGGGTATTTTGAATCTGTGCGCCTTTTCCTTTTTGTTTTAAATAATTTCTGGAAATTTCAAATATATTATTATTGTTTGACATGTTTAAATGAATGACATGTTAGTTCAGTTGGCAGGGAAGCGTGTATGTGAAGGGGGACCTGGGTTTGAGTCCCAGGTCCAGCATTTTATTTTTCTATCATTGTCAACTATAGATTCAGTACATGTTAGATACGCTAGTCCAGCATGCGCCTCCAGATCATCACCACTGGATCTTGATTGATCTAGATCTAAAGGTCTCACATGCAGGTGCACCATGAGCCATCAAAGACGCTCCTCACTGAATCCCAATATAGTTTCTGGGCTTCCCCTGGATTGGGCCTAGCGTTGTTGATTTTGGCACACCCCCATTTTTTTTCTGACCAAGCCCATGTTTTTTTTTTGTTTTTTTTCTCACTTTTTTATTTTGTTTACTATTTTCCAAATCTTTTTTTAACAAATCATAAATAATAATCAAAAAATAATAAATAGGTTTAGTTTCTTTCTAAAATTATTAATTAATTAATTAATTATTTTAATACAATTTTATCAATTTAAAATCAAATTAGACTTAGGTTCTTTATTAATTTAAATTGTTTTCTTAATAAAAAATACAAAAAAAAATATATTAAGATTAGTTTTTCTTTTATAACCTAGATTAATTCTTACATTTAGTATTTCTTTTTCTTAATTAACTTTAGAATTAATTTTTCTTTAACAAAACCAAAATAACAAAAAAAAAAGTTTTCTTTACTAAAAAGTTTCTACTAGATTTTTAGACGTTTTTTGTTATCGCGCGCACATTTTATATTATTATGTATCTTCCTATGGATTGTAATAGCCCTAATTAGGATTTTAATTTTTTGCACTTTACATTTTAAGTCAAATATAATTGTAACTGTCCCGAAGCGTTGTAATAGCTGTAGGAACTTTATTTCTCGCTTTATATTTCTTATATGCATGTATATAAATTGTTAGTAACTTTATTTCCAACCGTTACCGGCCCTTGAAACACAACAAAACGCTTCCTACAAGTCACAATTTGCCATTTTTTTTAACTTTATGTTGTTATATTCTTGCGTTATTAATCAATTATAATTGCATATTTGTGTTTGTATGGATGCATAGAAGGTTTCTAAATTGTCCAATTGAAGCTTAGGTACAAGAATGGCATTCCACCATTGTTAGGGTTCGAACCTCTAAATTGGGATTTTTCACAATGACCAAAATTAGCCCAAACTAAGGACACCATCTTTCTCAAGAGGATGAGACCAATCAATCAGTGGCCTAAAAATTCATTTTTGTTGCGTATTATAAGTTTTGCAGGTTGCAGGTGCTATAGTGACAGACTAAAACTGTCACTATAGGTATTATAATCTAAGACGACGGAGGGAGGAAGAAGACAATGCGTGGCAACCCCTCATTGGTTATTTTGAATCTGCGCGCCTTTTCCTTTTTGTTTTAAATAATTTCTGGAAATTTCAAATATATTATTATTGTTTGACATGTATAAATGAATGACATGTTAGTTCAGTTGGCAGGGAAGCGTGTATGTGAAGGGGGACCTGGGTTTGAGTCCCAGGTCCAGCATTTTATTTTTCTAACATTGTCAACTACAGATTCAGTAGATGTTAGATACGCTAGTCCAGCATGCGCCTCCAGATCATCACCACTGGATCTTGATTGATCTAGATCTAAAGGTCTCACATGCAGGTGCACCATGAGCCATCAAAGACGCTCCTCACTGAATCCCAATATAGTTTCTGGGCTCCCCTGGATTGGGCCTAGCGCTGTTGATTTTGGCACACCCCATTTTTTATTCTGACCAAGCCCATGTTTTTTTTTTCTCACTTTTTTATTTTGTTTACTATTTTCCAAATCTTTTTTTAACAAATCATAAATAATAATAAAAAAATAATAAATAGGTTTAGTTTCTTTCTAAAATTATTAATTAATTAATTAATTATTTTAATACAATTTTATCAATTTAAAATCAAATTAGACTTAGGTTCTTTATTAATTTAAATTGTTTTCTTAATAAAAAATACAAAAAAAAATATATTAAGATTAGTTTTTCTTTTATAACCTAGATTAATTCTTACATTTAGTATTTATTTTTCTTAATTAACTTTAGAATTAATTTTTCTTTAACAAAACCAAAAAAACAAAAAAAAAAAGTTTTCTTTACTAAAAATTTTCTACTAGATTTTTAGACGTTTTTTGTTATCGCGCGCACATTTTATATTATTATGTATCTTCCTATGGATCGTAATAGCCCTAATTAGGATTTTAATATTCCGCACTTTACATTTTAAGTCAAATATAATTGTAACTGTCTCGAAGCGTTGTAATAGCTGTAGGAACTTTATTTCTCGCTTTATATTTCTTATATGCCTGTATATAAATTGTTAGTAACTTTATTTCCAACCGTTATCGGGCCTTGAAACACAACAAAACGCTTCCTACAAGTCACAATTTGCCATTTTTTTAACTTTGTGTTGTTATATTCTTGCGTTATTAATCAATTATAATTGCATATTTGTGTTTGTATTGATGCATAGAAGGTTTCTAAATTGTCCAATTGAAGCTTAGGTACAAGAATGGCATTCCACCATTGTTAGGGTTCAAACCTCTAAATTGGGATTTTTCACAATGGCCAAAATTAGCCCAAACTAAGGACACCATCTTTCTCAAGAGGATGAGACCAATCAATCCGTGGCCTCAAAATTCATTTTCGTTGCGTATTATGAGTTTTGCAGGTTGCAGGTGCTATAGTGACAGACCAAAACTGTCACTATAGGTATTATAATCTAAGACGAGGGAGGAAGAAGACAATGCGTGGCAGCCCCTCATTGGGTATTTTGAATCTGCGCGCCTTTTCCTTTTTGTTTTAAATAATTTCTGGAAATTTCAAATATATTATTATTGTTTTACATGTATAAATGAATGACATGTTAGTTCAGTTGGCAGGGAAGAGTGTATGTGAAGGGGGGCTGGGTTTGAGTCCCAGGTCCAACATTTTATTTTTCTAACATTGTCAACTACAGATTCAGTAGATGTTAGATACGCTAGTCCAGCATGCGCCTCCAGATAATCACCACTGGATCTTGATTGATCTAGATCTAAAGGTCTCACATGCAGGTGCACCATGAGCCATCAAAGACGCTCCTCACTGAATCCCAGTATAGTTTCTGGGCTCCCCCTGGATTGGGCCTAGCGCTGTTGATTTTGGCACACCCCCATTTTTGTTTCTGACCAAGCCCATGTTTTTTTTTGTTTTTTTTCTCACTTTTTTATTTTGTTTACTATTTTCCAAATATTTTTTTTAACAAATCATAAATAATAATAATAAAATAATAAATAGGTTTAGTTTCTTTCTAAAATTATTAATTAATTAATTAATTATTTTAATACAATTTTATCAATTTAAAATCAAATTAGACTTAGGTTCTTTATTAATTTAAATTTTTTTCTTAATAAAAAATACAAAAAAATTATATTAAGATTAGTTTTTCTTTTATAACCTAGATTAATTCTTACATTTAGTATTTATTTTTCTTAATTAACTTTAGAATTAATTTTTCTTTAACAAAACCAAAAAAACAAAAAAAAAGTTTTCTTTACTAAGAATTTTCTACTAGACTTTTAGACGTTTTTTGTTATCGCGCGCGCATTTTATATTATTATGTATCTTCCTATGGATTGTAATAGCCCTAATTAGGATTTTAATTTTCCGCACTTTACATTTTAAGTCAAATATAACTGTAACTGTCCCGAAGCGTTGTAATAGCTGTAGGAACTTTATTTCTCGCTTTATATTTCTTATATGCCTGTATGTAAATTGTTAGTAACTTTATTTCCAACCGTTACCGGGCCTTGAAACACAACAAAACGCTTCCTACAAGTCACAATTTGACATTTTTTAACTTTGTGTTGTTATATTCTTGCGTTATCAATCAATTATAATTGCATATTTGTGTTTGTATGGATGCATAGAAGGTTTCTAAATTGTCCAATTGAAGCTTAGGTACAAGAATGGCATTCCACCATTGTTAGGGTTCAAACCTCTAAATTGGGATTTTTCACAATGGCCAAAATTAGCCCAAACTAAGGACACCATCTTTCTCAAGAGGATGAGACCAATCAATCCGTGGCCTCAAAATTCATTTTCGTTGCGTATTATGAGTTTTGCAGGTTGCAGGTGCTATAGTGACAGACCAAAACTGTCACTATAGGTATTATAATCTAAGACGACGGAGGGAGGAAGAAGACAATGCGTGGTAGCCCCTTATTGGGTATTTTGAATCTGTGCCCCTTTTCCTTTTTGTTTTAAATAATTTCTGGAAATTTCAAATATATTATTATTGTTTGACATGTTTAAATGAATGACATGTTAGTTCAGTTGGCAGGGAAGCGTGTATGTGAAGGGGGACCTGGGTTTGAGTCCCAGGTCCAGCATTTTAGTTTTCTAACATTGTCAACTACAGATTCAGTACATGTTAGATACGCTAGTCCAGCATGCGCCTCCAGATCATCACCACTGGATCTTGATTGATCTAGATCTAAAGGTCTCACATGCAGGTGCACCATGAGCCATCAAAGACGCTCCTCACTGAATCCCAATATAGTTTCTGGGCTTCCCCTGGATTGGGCCTAGCGCTGTTGATTTTGGCACACCCCCATTTTTGTTTCTGACCAAGCCCATGTTTTTTTTTTGTTTTTTTTCTCACTTTTTTATTTTAATTACTATTTTCCAAATCTTTTTTTAACAAATCATAAATAATAATCAAAAAATAATAAATAGGTTTAGTTTCTTTCTAAAATTATTAATTAATTAATTAATTATTTTAATACAATTTTATCAATTTAAAATCAAATTAGACTTAGGTTCTTTATTAATTTAAATTGTTTTCTTAATAAAAAATACAAAAAAAAATATATTAAGATTAGTTTTTCTTTTATAACCTAGATTAATTCTTACATTTAGTATTTATTTTTCTTAATTAACTTTAGAATTAATTTTTCTTTAACAAAACCAAAAAAACAAAAAAAAATGTTTTCTTTACTATAAATTTTCTACTAGATTTTTAGACGTTTTTTGTTATCGCGCGCACATTTTATATTATTATGTATCTTCCTATGGATTGTAATAGCCCTAATTAGGATTTTAATTTTCCGCACTTTACATTTTAAGTCAAATATAATTGTAACTGTCCCGAAGCGTTGTAATAGCTGTAGGAACTTTATTTCTCGCTTTATATTTCTTATATGCCTGTATATAAATTGTTAGTAACTTTATTTCCAACCGTTACCAGGCCTTGAAACACAACAAAACGCTTCCTACAAGTCACAATTTGCCATTTTTTTTAACTTTGTGTTGTTATATTCTTGCGTTATTAATCAATTATAATTGCATATTTGTGTTTGTATGGATGCATAGAAGGTTTCTAAATTGTCCAATTGAAGCTTAGGTACAAGAATGGCATTCCACCATTGTTAGGGTTCGAACCTCTAAATTGGGATTTTTCACAATGGCCAAAATTAGCCCAAACTAAGGACACCATCTTTCTCAGGAGAATGAGACCAATCAATCCGTGGCCTCAAAATTCATTTTCGTTGCGTATTATGAGTTTTGCAGGTTACAGGTGCTATAGTGACAGACCAAAACTGTCCCTATAGGTATTATAATCTAAGACGACGGAGGGAGGAAGAAGACAATGTGTGGCAGCCCCTCATTGGGTATTTTGAATCTGCGCGCCTTTTCCTTTTTGTTTTAAATAATTTTTGGAAATTTCAAATATATTATTATTGTTTTACATGTATAAATGAATGACATGTTAGTTCAGTTGGCAGGGAAGCGTGTATGTGAAGGGGGACCTGGGTTTGAGTCCCAGGTCCAACATTTTATTTTTCTAACATTGTCAACTACAGATTCAGTAGATGTTAGATACGCTAGTCCAGCATGCGCCTCCAGATCATCACCACTGGATCTTGATTGATCTAGATCTAAAGGTCTCACATGCAGGTGCACCATGAGCCATCAAAGACGCTCCTCACTGAATATCTTGATTGATCTAGATCTAAAGGTCTCACATGCAGGTGCACCATGAGCCATCAAAGACGCTCCTCACTGAATCCCAGTATAGTTTCTGGGCTCCCCCTGGATTGGGCCTAGCGCTGTTGATTTTGGCACACCCCCATTTTTGTTTCTGACCAAGCCCATGTTTTTTTGTTTTTTTTCTCACTTTTTTATTTTGTTTACTATTTTCCAAATCTTTTTTTTAACAAATCATAAATAATAATAATAAAATAATAAATAGGTTTAGTTTCTTTCTAAAATTATTAATTAATTAATTAATTATTTTAATACAATTTTATCAATTTAAAATCAAATTAGACTTAGGTTCTTTATTAATTTAAATTTTTTTCTTAATAAAAAATACAAAAAAATTATATTAAGATTAGTTTATCTTTTATAACCTAGATTAATTCTTACATTTAGTATTTATTTTTCTTAATTAACTTTAGAATTAATTTTTCTTTAACAAAACCAAAAAAACAAAAAAAAAGTTTTCTTTACTAAGAATTTTCTACTAGACTTTTAGACGTTTTTTGTTATCGCGCGCGCATTTTATATTATTATGTATCTTCCTATGGATTGTAATAGCCCTAATTAGGATTTTAATTTTCCGCACTTTACATTTTAAGTCAAATATAACTGTAACTGTCCCGAAGCGTTGTAATAGCTGTAGGAACTTTATTTCTCGCTTTATATTTCTTATATGCCTGTATATAAATTGTTAGTAACTTTATTTCCAACCGTTACCGGACCTTGAAACACAACAAAACGCTTCCTACAAGTCACAATTTGCCTTTTTTTTTAACTTTGTGTTGTTATATTCTTGCGTTATTAATCAATTATAATTGCATATTTGTGTTTGTAATGATGCATATAAGGTTTCTAAATTGTCCAATTGAAGCTTAGGTACAAGAATGGCATTCCACCATTGTTAGGGTTCGAACCTCTAAATTAGGATTTGGGATTTTTCACAATGGCCAAAATTAGCCCAAACTAAGGACACCATCTTTCTCAGGAGGATGAGACCAATCAATCCGTGGCCTCAAAATTCATTTTCGTTGCGTATTATGAGTTTTGCAGGTTGCAGGTGCTATAGTGACAGACCAAAACTGTCACTATAGGTATTATAATCTAAGACGACGGAGGGAGGAAGAAGACAACGCGTGGCAGCCCCTCATTGGGTATTTTGAATCTGCGCGCCTTTTTCCTTTTGTTTTAAATAATTTCTGGAAATTTCAAATATATTATTATTGTTTGACATGTATAAATGAATGACATGTTAGTTCAGTTGGCAGGGAAGCGTGTATGTGAAGGGGGACCTGGGTTTGAGTCCCAGGTGCAACATTTTATTTTTCTAACATTGTCAACTACAGATTCAGTAGATGTTAGATACGCTAGTCCAGCATGCACCTCCAGATCATCACCACTGGAACTTGATTGATCTAGATCCAAAGGTTTCACATGCAGGTGCACCATGAGCCATCAAAGACGCTCCTCACTGAATCCCAGTATAGTTTCTGGGCTCCCCTGGATTGGGCCTAGCGCTGTTGATTTTGGCACACCCCATTTTTGTTTCAGACCAAGCCCATGTTTTTTTGTTTTTTTTCTCACTTTTTTATTTTGTTTACTATTTTCCAAATCTTTTTTTTAACAAATCATAAATAATAATAAAAAAATAATAAATAGGTTTAGTTTCTTTCTAAAATTATTAATTAATTAATTAATTATTTTAATACAATTTTATCAATTTAAAATCAAATTAGACTTAGGTTCTTTATTAATTTAAATTTTTTTCTTAATAAAAAATACAAAAAAATTATATTAAGATTAGTTTTTCTTTTATAACCTAGATTAATTGTTACATTTAGTATTTATTTTTCTTAATTAACTTTACAATTAATTTTTCTTTAACAAAACCAAAAAAAAAAAAAAAAAAAATTTCTTTACTAAGAATTTTCTACTAGACTTTTAGACGTTTTTTGTTATCGCGCGCGCATTTTATATTATTATGTATCTTCCTATGGATTGTAATAGCCCTAATTAGGATTTTAATTTTCCGCACTTTACATTTTAAGTCAAATATAACTGTAACTGTCCCGAAGCGTTGTAATAGCTGTAGGAACTTTATTTCTCGCTTTATATTTCTTATATGCCTGTATATAAATTGTTAGTAACTTTATTTCCAACCGTTACCGGACCTTGAAACACAACAAAACGCTTCCTACAAGTCACAATTTGCCATTTTTTAACTTTGTGTTGTTATATTCTTGCGTTATTAATCAATTATAATTGCATATTTGTGTTTGTATGGATGCATAGAAGGTTTCTAAATTGTCCAATTGAAGCTTAGGTACAAGAATGGCATTCCACCATTGTTAGGGTTCGAACCTCTAAATTGGGATTTTTCACAATGGCCAAAATTAGCCCAAACTAAGGACACCATCTTTCTCAGGAGGATGAGACCAATCAATCTGTGGCCTCAAAATTCATTTTCGTTGCGTATTATGGGTTTTGCAGGTTGCAGGTGCTATAGTGACAGACCAAAACTGTCACTATAGGTATTATAATCTAAGACGACGGAGGGAGGAAGAAGACAATGCGTGGCAGCCCCTCATTGGGTATTTTGAATCTGCGCGCCTTTTTCTTTTTGTTTTAAATAATTTCTGGAAATTTCAAATATATTATTATTGTTTGACATGTATAAATGAATGACATGTTAGTTCAGTTGGCAGGGAAGCGTGTATGTGAAGGGGGACCTGGGTTTGAGTCCCAGGTGCAACATTTTATTTTTCTAACATTGTCAACTACAGATTCAGTAGATGTTAGATACGCTAGTCCAGCATGCGCCTCAAGATCATCACCATTGGATCTTGATTGATCTAGATCTAAAGGTCTCACATGCAGGTGCACCATGAGCCATCAAAGACGCTCCTCACTGAATCCCAATATAGTTTCTGGGCTCCCCTGGATTAGGCCTAGCGCTGTTGATTTTGGCACACCCCCATTTTTGTTTCTGACCAAGCCCATGTTTTTTTTTGTTTTTTTTCTCACTTTTTTATTTTGTTTACTATTTTCCAAATCTTTTTTTAACAAATCATAAATAATAATAAAAAAATAATAAATAGGTTTAGTTTCTTTCTAAAATTATTAATTAATTAATTAATTATTTTAATACAATTTTATCAATTTAAAATCAAATTAGACTTAGGTTCTTTATTAATTTAAATTGTTTTCTTAATAAAAAATACAAAAAAAAATATATTGAGATTAGTTTTTCTTTTATAACCTAGATTAATTCTTACATTTAGTATTTATTTTTCTTAATTAACTTTAGAATTAATTTTTCTTTAACAAAACCAAAAAAACAAAAAAAAAAATTTCTTTACTAAAAATTTTATACTAGATTTTTAGACGTTTTTTGTTATCGCGCGCACATTTTATATTATTATGTATCTTCCTATGGATTGTAATAGCCCTAATTAGGATTTTAATTTTCCGCACTTTACATTTTAAGTCAAATATAATTGTAATTGTCCCGAAGCGTTGTAATAGCTGTAGGAACTTTATTTCTCGCTTTATATTTCTTATATGCATGTATATAAATTGTTAGTAACTTTATTTCCAACCGTTACCAGGCCTTGAAACACAACAAAACGCTTCTTACAAGTCACAATTTGCCATTTTTTTAACTTTGTGTTGTTATATTCTTGCGTTATTAATCAATTATAATTGCATATTTGTGTTTGTATGGATGCATAGAAGGTTTCTAAATTGTCCAATTGAAGCTTAGGTACAAGAATGGCATTCCACCATTGTTAGGGTTCGAACCTCTAAATTGGGATTTTTCACAATGGCCAAAATTAGCCCAAACTAAGGACACCATCTTTCTCAGGAGGATGAGACCAATCAATCCGTGACCTCAAAATTCATTTTCGTTACGTATTATGAGTTTTGCAGGTTGCAGGTGCTATAGTGACAGACCAAAACTGTCACTATAGGTATTATAATCTAAGACGACGGAGGGAGGAAGAAGACAACGCGTGGCAGCCCCTCATTGGGTATTTTGAATCTGCGCGCCTTTTCCTTTTTGTTTTAAATAATTTCTGGAAATTTCAAATATATTATTATTGTTTGACATGTATAAATGAATGACATGTTAGTTCAGTTGGCAGGGAAGCGTGTATGTGAAGGGGGACCTGGGTTTGAGTCCCAGGTCCAACATTTTATTTTTCTAACATTGTCAACTACAGATTCATAGATGTTAGATACGCTAGTCCAGCATGCACCTCCAGATCATCACCACTGGATCTTGATTGATCTAGATCTAAAGGTTTCACATGCAGGTGCACCATGAGCCATCAAAGACGCTCCTCACTGAATCCCAGTATAGTTTCTGGGCTCCCCTGGATTGGGCCTAGCGCTGTTGATTTTGGCACACCCCCATTTTTGTTTCTGACCAAGCCCATGTTTTTTTGTTTTTTTTCTCACTTTTTTATTTTGTTTACTATTTTCCAAATCTTTTTTTTAACAAATCATAAATAATAATAAAAAAATAATAAATAGGTTTAGTTTCTTTCTAAAATTATTAATTAATTAATTAATTATTTTAATACAATTTTATCAATTTAAAATCAAATTAGACTTAGGTTCTTTATTAATTTAAACTTTTTTCTTAATAAAAAATACAAAAAAATTATATTAAGATTAGTTTTTCTTTTATAACCTAGATTAATTGTTACATTTAGTATTTATTTTTCTTAATTAACTTTACAATTAATTTTTCTTTAACAAAACCAAAAAAACAAAAAAAAAAAATTTTCTTTACTAAGAATTTTCTACTAGACTTTTAGACGTTTTTTGTTATCGCGCGCGCATTTTATATTATTATGTATCTTCCTATGGATTGTAATAGCCCTAATTAGGATTTTAATTTTCCGCACTTTACATTTTAAGTCAAATATAACTGTAACTGTCCCGAAGCGTTGTAATAGCTGTAGGAACTTTATTTCTCGCTTTATATTTCTTATATGCCTGTATATAAATTGTTAGTAACTTTATTTCCAACCGTTACCGGACCTTGAAACACAACAAAATGCTTCCTACAAGTCACAATTTGCCATTTTTTAACTTTGTGTTGTTATATTCTTGCGTTATTAATCAATTATAATTGCATATTTGTGTTTGTATGGATGCATAGAAGGTTTCTAAATTGTCCAATTGAAGCTTAGGTACAAGAATGGCATTCCACCATTGTTAGGGTTCGAACCTCTAAATTGGGATTTTTCACAATGGCCAAAATTAGCCCAAACTAAGGACACCATGGAGGATGAGACCAATCAATCTGTGGCCTCAAAATTCATTTTCGTTGCGTATTATGAGTTTTGCAGGTTGCAGGTGCTATAGTGACAGACCAAAACTGTCACTATAGGTATTATAATCTAAGACGACGGAGGGAGGAAGAAGACAATGCGTGGCAGCCCCTTATTGGGTATTTTGAATCTGCGCGCCTTTTTCTTTTTGTTTTAAATAATTTCTGGAAATTTCAAATATATTATTATTGTTTTACATGTATAAATGAATGACATGTTAGTTCAGTTGGCAGGGAAGAGTGTATGTGAAGGGGGGCTGGGTTTGAGTCCCAGGTCCAACATTTTATTTTTCTAACATTGTCAACTACAGATTCAGTAGATGTTAGATACGCTAGTCCAGCATGCGCCTCCAGATAATCACCACTGGATCTTGATTGATCTAGATCTAAAGGTCTCACATGCAGGTGCACCATGAGCCATCAAAGACGCTCCTCACTGAATCCCAGTATAGTTTCTGGGCTCCCCCTGGATTGGGCCTAGCGCTGTTGATTTTGGCACACCCCCATTTTTGTTTCTGACCAAGCCCATGTTTTTTTTGTTTTTTTTCTCACTTTTTTATTTTGTTTACTATTTTCCAAATATTTTTTTTAACAAATCATAAATAATAATAATAAAATAATAAATAGGTTTAGTTTCTTTCTAAAATTATTAATTAATTAATTAATTATTTTAATACAATTTTATCAATTTAAAATCAAATTAGACTTAGGTTCTTTATTAATTTAAATTTTTTTCTTAATAAAAAATACAAAAAAATTATATTAAGATTAGTTTTTCTTTTATAACCTAGATTAATTCTTACATTTAGTATTTATTTTTCTTAATTAACTTTAGAATTAATTTTTCTTTAACAAAACCAAAAAAACAAAAAAAAAGTTTTCTTTACTAAGAATTTTCTACTAGACTTTTAGACGTTTTTTGTTATCGCGCGCGCATTTTATATTATTATGTATCTTCCTATGGATTGTAATAGCCCTAATTAGGATTTTAATTTTCCGCACTTTACATTTTAAGTCAAATATAACTGTAACTGTCCCGAAGCGTTGTAATAGCTGTAGGAACTTTATTTCTCGCTTTATATTTCTTATATGCCTGTATGTAAATTGTTAGTAACTTTATTTCCAACCGTTACCGGGCCTTGAAACACAACAAAACGCTTCCTACAAGTCACAATTTGACATTTTTTAACTTTGTGTTGTTATATTCTTGCGTTATCAATCAATTATAATTGCATATTTGTGTTTGTATGGATGCATAGAAGGTTTCTAAATTGTCCAATTGAAGCTTAGGTACAAGAATGGCATTCCACCATTGTTAGGGTTCAAACCTCTAAATTGGGATTTTTCACAATGGCCAAAATTAGCCCAAACTAAGGACACCATCTTTCTCAAGAGGATGAGACCAATCAATCCGTGGCCTCAAAATTCATTTTCGTTGCGTATTATGAGTTTTGCAGGTTGCAGGTGCTATAGTGACAGACCAAAACTGTCACTATAGGTATTATAATCTAAGACGACAGAGGGAGGAAGAAGACAATGCGTGGTAGCCCCTTAATGGGTATTTTGAATCTGTGCCCCTTTTCCTTTTTGTTTTAAATAATTTCTAGAAATTTCAAATATATTATTATTGTTTGACATGTTTAAATGAATGACATGTTAGTTCAGTTGGCAGGGAAGCGTGTATGTGAAGGGGGACCTGGGTTTGAGTCCCAGGTCCAGCATTTTAGTTTTCTAACATTGTCAACTACAGATTCAGTACATGTTAGATACGCTAGTCCAGCATGCGCCTCCAGATCATCACCACTGGATCTTGATTGATCTAGATCTAAAGGTCTCACATGCAGGTGCACCATGAGCCATCAAAGACGCTCCTCACTGAATCCCAATATAGTTTCTGGGCTTCCCTTGGATTGGGCCTAGCGCTGTTGATTTTGGCACACCCCCATTTTTGTTTCTGACCAAGCCCATGTTTTTTTTTTGTTTTTTTTCTCACTTTTTTATTTTAATTACTATTTTCCAAATCTTTTTTTAACAAATCATAAATAATAATCAAAAAATAATAAATAGGTTTTGTTTCTTTCTAAAATTATTAATTAATTAATTAATTATTTTAATACAATTTTATCAATTTAAAATCAAATTAGACTTAGGTTCTTTATTAATTTAAATTGTTTTCTTAATAAAAAATACAAACAAAAATATATTAAGATTAGTTTTTCTTTTATAACCTAGATTAATTCTTACATTTAGTATTTATTTTTCTTAATTAACTTTAGAATTAATTTTTCTTTAACAAAACCAATAAAACAAAAAAAAAAGTTTTCTTTACTATAAATTTTCTACTAGATTTTTAGACGTTTTTTGTTATCGCGCGCACATTTTATATTATTATGTATCTTCCTATGGATTGTAATAGCCCTAATTAGGATTTTAATTTTCCGCACTTTACATTTTAAGTCAAATATAATTGTAACTGTCCCGAAGCGTTGTAATAGCTGTAGGAACTTTATTTCTCGCTTTATATTTCTTATATGCCTGTATATAAATTGTTAGTAACTTTATTTCCAACCGTTACCAGGCCTTGAAACACAACAAAACGCTTCCTACAAGTCACAATTTGCCATTTTTTTTAACTTTGTGTTGTTATATTCTTGCGTTATTAATCAATTATAATTGCATATTTGTGTTTGTATGGATGCATAGAAGGTTTCTAAATTGTCCAATTGAAGCTTAGGTACAAGAATGGCATTCCACCATTGTTAGGGTTCGAACCTCTAAATTGGGATTTTTCACAATGGCCAAAATTAGCCCAAACTAAGGACACCATCTTTCTCAGGAGGATGAGACCAATCAATCCGTGGCCTCAAAATTCATTTTCGTTGCGTATTATGAGTTTTGCAGGTTACAGGTGCTATAGTGACAGACCAAAACTGTCCCTATAGGTATTATAATCTAAGACGACGGAGGGAGGAAGAAGACAATGTGTGGCAGCCCCTCATTGGGTATTTTGAATCTGTGCGCCTTTTCCTTTTTGTTTTAAATAATTTCTGGAATTTTCAAATATATTATTATTGTTTGACATGTATAAATGAATGACATGTTAGTTCAGTTGGCAGGGAAGCGTGTATGTGAAGGGGGACCTGGGTTTGAGTCCCAGGTGCAACATTTTATTTTTCTAACATTGTCAACTACAGATTCAGTAGATGTTAGATACGCTAGTCCAGCATGCACCTCCAGATCATCACCACTGGAACTTGATTGATCTAGATCCAAAGGTTTCACATGCAGGTGCACCATGAGCCATCAAAGACGCTCCTCACTGAATCCCAGTATAGTTTCTGGGCTCCCCTGGATTGGGCCTAGCGCTGTTGATTTTGGCACACCCCATTTTTGTTTCAGACCAAGCCCATGTTTTTTTGTTTTTTTTCTCACTTTTTTATTTTGTTTACTATTTTCCAAATCTTTTTTTTAACAAATCATAAATAATAATAAAAAAATAATAAATAGGTTTAGTTTCTTTCTAAAATTATTAATTAATTAATTAATTATTTTAATACAATTTTATCAATTTAAAATCAAATTAGACTTAGGTTCTTTATTAATTTAAATTTTTTTCTTAATAAAAAATACAAAAAAATTATATTAAGATTAGTTTTTCTTTTATAACCTAGATTAATTGTTACATTTAGTATTTATTTTTCTTAATTAACTTTACAATTAATTTTTCTTTAACAAAACCAAAAAAAAAAAAAAAAAAAATTTCTTTACTAAGAATTTTCTACTAGACTTTTAGACGTTTTTTGTTATCGCGCGCGCATTTTATATTATTATGTATCTTCCTATGGATTGTAATAGCCCTAATTAGGATTTTAATTTTCCGCACTTTACATTTTAAGTCAAATATAACTGTAACTGTCCCGAAGCGTTGTAATAGCTGTAGGAACTTTATTTCTCGCTTTATATTTCTTATATGCCTGTATATAAATTGTTAGTAACTTTATTTCCAACCGTTACCGGACCTTGAAACACAACAAAACGCTTCCTACAAGTCACAATTTGCCATTTTTTAACTTTGTGTTGTTATATTCTTGTGTTATTAATCAATTATAATTGCATATTTGTGTTTGTATGGATGCATAGAAGGTTTCTAAATTGTCCAATTGAAGCTTAGGTACAAGAATGGCATTCCACCATTGTTAGGGTTCGAACCTCTAAATTGGGATTTTTCACAATGGCCAAAATTAGCCCAAACTAAGGACACCATCTTTCTCAGGAGGATGAGACCAATCAATCTGTGGCCTCAAAATTCATTTTCGTTGCGTATTATGGGTTTTGCAGGTTGCAGGTGCTATAGTGACAGACCAAAACTGTCACTATAGGTATTATAATCTAAGACGACGGAGGGAGGAAGAAGACAATGCGTGGCAGCCCCTCATTGGGTATTTTGAATCTGCGCGCCTTTTTCTTTTTGTTTTAAATAATTTCTGGAAATTTCAAATATATTATTATTGTTTGACATGTATAAATGAATGACATGTTAGTTCAGTTGGCAGGGTTTGAGTCCCAGGTGCAACATTTTATTTTTCTAACATTGTCAACTACAGATTCAGTAGATGTTAGATACGCTAGTCCAGCATGCGCCTCCAGATCATCACCACTGGATATTGATTGATCTAGATCTAAAGGTCTCACATGCAGGTGCACCATGAGCCATCAAAGACGCTCCTCACTGAATCCCAATATAGTTTCTGGGCTCCCCTGGATTAGGCCTAGCGCTGTTGATTTTGGCACACCCCCATTTTTGTTTCTGACCAAGCCCATGTTTTTTTTTGTTTTTTTTCTCACTTTTTTATTTTGTTTACTATTTTCCAAATCTTTTTTTAACAAATCATAAATAATAATAAAAAAATAATAAATAGGTTTAGTTTCTTTCTAAAATTATTAATTAATTAATTAATTATTTTAATACAATTTTATCAATTTAAAATCAAATTAGACTTAGGTTCTTTATTAATTTAAATTGTTTTCTTAATAAAAAATACAAAAAAAAAAATATTGAGATTAGTTTTTCTTTTATAACCTAGATTAATTCTTACATTTAGTATTTATTTTTCTTAATTAACTTTAGAATTAATTTTTCTTTAACAAAACCAAAAAAACAAAAAAAAAAGTTTTCTTTACTAAAAATTTTATACTAGATTTTTAGACGTTTTTTGTTATCGCGCGCACATTTTATATTATTATGTATCTTCCTATGGATTGTAATAGCCCTAATTAGGATTTTAATTTTCCGCACTTTACATTTTAAGTCAAATATAATTGTAACTGTCCCGAAGCGTTGTAATAGCTGTAGGAACTTTATTTCTCGCTTTATATTTCTTATATGCCTGTATATAAATTGTTAGTAACTTTATTTCCAACCGTTACCAGGCCTTGAAACACAACAAAACGCTTCCTACAAGTCACAATTTGCCATTTTTTTTAACTTTGTGTTGTTATATTCTTGCGTTATTAATCAATTATAATTGCATATTTGTGTTTGTATGGATGCATAGAAGGTTTCTAAATTGTCCAATTGAAGCTTAGGTACAAGAATGGCATTCCACCATTGTTAGGGTTCGAACCTCTAAATTGGGATTTTTCACAATGGCCAAAATTAGCCCAAACTAAGGACACCATCTTTCTCAGGAGGATGAGACCAATCAATCCGTGACCTCAAAATTCATTTTCGTTGCGTATTATGAGTTTTGCAGGTTGCAGGTGCTATAGTGATAGACCAAAACTGTCACTATAGGTATTATAATCTAAGACGACGGAGGGAGGAAGAAGACAACGCGTGGCAGCCCCTCATTGGGTATTTTGAATCTGCGCGCCTTTTCCTTTTTGTTTTAAATAATTTCTGGAAATTTCAAATATATTATTATTGTTTGACATGTATAAATGAACGACATGTTAGTTCAGTTGGCAGGGAAGCGTTTATGTGAAGGGGGACCTGGGTTTGAGTCCCAGGTCCAACATTTTATTTTTCTAACATTGTCAACTACAGATTCATAGATGTTAGATACGCTAGTCCAGCATGCACCTCCAGATCATCACCACTGGATCTTGATTGATCTAGATCTAAAGGTTTCACATGCAGGTGCACCATGAGCCATCAAAGACGCTCCTCACTGAATCCCAGTATAGTTTCTGGGCTCCCCTGGATTGGGCCTAGCGCTGTTGATTTTGGCACACCCCCATTTTTGTTTCTGACCAAGCCCATGTTTTTTTGTTTTTTTTCTCACTTTTTTATTTTGTTTACTATTTTCCAAATCTTTTTTTTAACAAATCATAAATAATAATAAAAAAATAATAAATAGGTTTAGTTTCTTTCTAAAATTATTAATTAATTAATTAATTATTTTAATACAATTTTATCAATTTAAAATCAAATTAGACTTAGGTTCTTTATTAATTTAAACTTTTTTCTTAATAAAAAATACAAAAAAATTATATTAAGATTAGTTTTTCTTTTATAACCTAGATTAATTGTTACATTTAGTATTTATTTTTCTTAATTAACTTTACAATTAATTTTTCTTTAACAAAACCAAAAAAACAAAAAAAAAAAATTTTCTTTACTAAGAATTTTCTACTAGACTTTTAGACGTTTTTTGTTATCGCGCGCGCATTTTATATTATTATGTATCTTCCTATGGATTGTAATAGCCCTAATTAGGATTTTAATTTTCCGCACTTTACATTTTAAGTCAAATATAACTGTAACTGTCCCGAAGCGTTGTAATAGCTGTAGGAACTTTATTTCTCGCTTTATATTTCTTATATGCCTGTATATAAATTGTTAGTAACTTTATTTCCAACCGTTACCGGACCTTGAAACACAACAAAATGCTTCCTACAAGTCACAATTTGCCATTTTTTAACTTTGTGTTGTTATATTCTTGCGTTATTAATCAATTATAATTGCATATTTGTGTTTGTATGGATGCATAGAAGGTTTCTAAATTGTCCAATTGAAGCTTAGGTACAAGAATGGCATTCCACCATTGTTAGGGTTCGAACCTCTAAATTGGGATTTTTCACAATGGCCAAAATTAGCCCAAACTAAGGACACCATGGAGGATGAGACCAATCAATCTGTGGCCTCAAAATTCATTTTCGTTGCGTATTATGAGTTTTGCAGGTTGCAGGTGCTATAGTGACAGACCAAAACTGTCACTATAGGTATTATAATCTAAGACGACGGAGGGAGGAAGAAGACAATGCGTGGCAGCCCCTTATTGGGTATTTTGAATCTGCGCGCCTTTTTCTTTTTGTTTTAAATAATTTCTGGAAATTTCAAATATATTATTATTGTTTGACATGTATAAATGAATGACATGTTAGTTCAGTTGGCAGGGAAGCGTGTATGTGAAGGGGGACATGGGTTTGAGTCCCAGGTGCAACATTTTATTTTTCTAACATTGTCCACTACAGATTCAGTAGATGTTAGATACGCTAGTCCAGCATGCGCCTCCAGATCATCACCACTGGATCTTGATTGATCTAGATCTAAAGGTCTCACATGCAGGTGCACCATGAGCCATCAAAGACGCTCCTCACTGAATCCCAATATAGTTTCTGGGCTCCCCCTGGATTGGGCCTAGCGCTGTTGATTTTGGCACACCCCCATTTTTGTTTCTGACCAAGCCCATGTTTTTTTTTGTTTTTTTTCTCACTTTTTTATTTTGTTTACTATTTTCCAAATCTTTTTTTAACAAATCATAAATAATAATAAAAAAATAATAAATAGGTTTAGTTTCTTTCTAAAATTATTAATTAATTAATTAATTATTTTAATACAATTTTATCAATTTAAAATCAAATTAGACTTAGGTTCTTTATTAATTTAAATTGTTTTCTTAATAAAAAATACAAAAAAATATATATTAAGATTAGTTTTTCTTTTATAACCTAGATTAATTCTTACATTTAGTATTTATTTTTCTTAATTAACTTTAGAATTAATTTTTCTTTAACAAAACCAAAAAAACAAAAAAAAAGTTTTCTTTACTAAAAATTTCCTACTAGATTTTTAGACGTTTTTTGTTATCGCGCGCACATTTTATATTATTATTTATCTTCCTATGGATCGTAATATCCCTAATTAGGATTTTAATTTTCCGCACTTTACATTTTAAGTCAAATATAATTGTAACTGTCCCGAAGCGTTGTAATAGCTGTAGGAAATTTATTTCTCGCTTTATATTTCTTATATGCCTGTATATAAATTGTTAGTAACTTTAATTCCAACCGTTACCGGACCTTGAAACACAACAAAACGCTTCCTACAAGTCACAATTTGCCATTTTTTTAACTTTGTGTTGTTATATTCTTGCGTTATTAATCAATTATAATTGCATATTTGTGTTTGTATGGATGCATAAAAGGTTTCTAAATTGTCCAATTGAAGCTTAGGTACAAGAATGGCATTCCACCATTGTTAGGGTTCGAACCTCTAAATTGGGATTTTTCACAATGGCCAAAATTAGCCCAATCTAAGGACACCATCTTTCTCATGAGACCAATCAATCCGTGGCCTCAAAATTCATTTTCGTTGCGTATTATGAGTTTTGCAGGTTTCAGGGGCTATAGTGACAAACCAAAACTGTCACTATAGGTATTATAATCTAAGACGACGGAGGGAGGAAGAAGACAACGCATGGCAGCCCCTCATTGGGTATTTTGAATCTGCGCGCCTTTTCCTTTTTGTTTTAAATAATTTCTGGAAATTTCAAATATATTATTATTGTTTGACATGTATAAATGAATGACATGTTAGTTCAGTTGGCAGGGAAGCGTGTATGTGAAGGGGGACCTGGGTTTGAGTCCCAGGTCCAACATTTTATTTTTCTAACATTGTCAACTACAGATTCAGTAGATGTTAGATACGCTAGTCCAGCATGCGCCTCCAGATCATCACCACTGGATCTTGATTGATCTAGATCTAAAGGTCTCACATGCAGGTGCACCATGAGCCATCAAAGACGCTCCTCACTGAATCCCAGTATAGTTTCTGGGCTCCCCCTGGATTGGGCCTAGCGCTGTTGATTTTGGCACACCCCCATTTTTGTTTCTGACCAAGCCCAAGTTTTTTTTTGTTTTTTTTCTCACTTTTTTATTTTGTTTACTATTTTCCAAATATTTTTTTTAACAAATCATAAATAATAATAAAAAATAATAAATAGGTTTAGTTTCTTTCTAAAATTATTAATTAATTAATTAATTATTTTAATACAATTTTATCAATTTAAAATCAAATTAGACTTAGGTTCTTTATTAATTTAAATTTTTTTCTTAATAAAAAATACAAAAAAAATATATTAAGATTTGTTTTTCTTTTATAACCTAGATTAATTCTTCCATTTAGTATTTATTTTTCTTAATTAACTTTAGAATTAATTTTTCTTTAACAAAACCAAAAAAACAAAAAAAAAGTTTTCTTTACTAAGAATTTTCTACTAGACTTTTAGACGTTTTTTGTTATCGCGCGCGCATTTTATATTATTATGTATCTTCCTATGGATTGTAATAGCCCTAATTAGGATTTTAATTTTCCGCACTTTACATTTTAAGTCAAATATAACTGTAACTGTCCCGAAGCGTTGTAATAGCTGTAGGAACTTTATTTCTCGCTTTATATTTCTTATATGCCTGTATATAAATTGTTAGTAACTTTATTTCCAACCGTTACCGGACCTTGAAACACAACAAAATGCTTCCTACAAGTCACAATTTGCCATTTTTTAACTTTGTGTTGTTATATTCTTGCGTTATTAATCAATTATAATTGCATATTTGTGTTTGTATGGATGCATAGAAGGTTTCTAAATTGTACAATTGAAGCTTAGGTACAAGAATGGCATTCCACCATTGTTAGGGTTCGAACCTCTAAATTGGGATTTTTCACAATGGCCAAAATTAGCCCAAACTAAGGACACCATGGAGGATGAGACCAATCAATCTGTGGCCTCAAAATTCATTTTCGTTGCGTATTATGAGTTTTGCAGGTTGCAGGTGCTATAGTGACAGACCAAAATTGTCACTATAGGTATTATAATCTAAGACGACGGAGGGAGGAAGAAGACAGTGCGTGGCAGCCCCTCATTGGGTATTTTGAATCTGCGCGCCTTTTTCTTTTTGTTTTAAATAATTTCTGGAAATTTCAAATATATTATTATTGTTTGACATGTATAAATGAATGACATGTTAGTTCAGTTGGCAGGGAAGCGTGTATGTGAAGGGGACCTGGGTTTGAGTCCCAGGTGCAACATTTTATTTTTCTAACATTGTCAACTACAGATTCAGTAGATGTTAGATACGCTAGTCCAGCATGCGCCTCCAGATCATCACCACTGGATCTTGATTGATCTAGATCTAAAGGTCTCACATGCAGGTGCACCATGAGCCATCAAAGACGCTCCTCACTGAATCCCAGTATAGTTTCTGGGCTCCCCCTGGATTGGGCCTAGCGCTGTTGATTTTGGCACACCCCCATTTTTGTTTCTGACCAAGCCCATGTTTTTTTTTTGTTTTTTTTCTCACTTTTTTATTTTGTTTACTATTTTCCAAATCTTTTTTTAACAAATCATAAATAATAATAAAAAAATAATAAATAGGTTTAGTTTATTTCTAAAATTATTAATTAATTAATTAATTATTTTAATACAATTTTATCAATTTAAAATTAAATTAGACTTAGGTTCTTTATTAATTTAAATTGTTTTCTTAATAAAAAATACAAAAAAATATATATTAAGATTAGTTTTTCTTTTATAACCTAGATTAATTCTTACATTTAGTATTTATTTTTCTTAATTAACTTTAGAATTAATTTTTCTTTAACAAAACCAAAAAAACAAAAAAAAAGTTTTCTTTACTAAAAATTTTCTACTAGATTTTTAGACGTTTTTTGTTATCGCGCGCACATTTTATATTATTATGTATCTTCCTATGGATCGTAATATCCCTAATTAGGATTTTAATTTTCCGCACTTTACATTTTAAGTCAAATATAATTGTAACTGTCCCGAAGCGTTGTAATAGCTGTAGGAAATTTATTTCTCGCTTTATATTTCTTATATGCCTGTATATAAATTGTTAGTAACTTTAATTCCAACCGTTACCGGACCTTGAAACACAACAAAACGCTTCCTACAAGTCACAATTTGCCATTTTTTTAACTTTGTGTTGTTATATTCTTGCGTTATTAATCAATTATAATTGCATATTTGTGTTTGTATGGATGCATAAAAGGTTTCTAAATTGTCCAATTGAAGCTTAGGTACAAGAATGGCATTCCACCATTGTTAGGGTTCGAACCTCTAAATTGGGATTTTTCACAATGGCCAAAATTAGCCCAATCTAAGGACACCATCTTTCTCATGAGACCAATCAATCCGTGGCCTGAGTTTTGCAGGTTTCAGGGGCTATAGTGACAAACCAAAACTGTCACTATAGGTATTATAATCTAAGACGACGGAGGGAGGAAGAAGACAATGCGTGGCAACCCCTCATTGGGTATTTTGAATCTGCGCGCCTTTTCCTTTTTGTTTTAAATAATTTCTGGAAATTTCAAATATATTATTATTGTTTGACATGTATAAATAAATGACATGTTAGTTCAGTTGGCAGGGAAACGTGTATGTGAAGGGGGGATGGGTTTGAGTCCCAGGTCTAACATTTTATTTTTCTAACATTGTCAACTACAGATTCAGTAGATGTTAGATACGCTAGTCCAGCATGCGCCTCCAGATCATCACCACTGGATCTTGATTGATCTAGATCTAAAGGTCTCACATGCAGGTGCACCATGAGCCATCAAAGACGCTCCTCACTGAATCCCAGCATAGTTTCTGGGCTCCCCCTGGATTGGGCCTAGCGCTGTTGATTTTGGCACACCCCCATTTTTGTTTCTGACCAAGCCCATGTTTTTTTTTGTTTTTTTTCTCACTTTTTTATTTTGTTTACTATTTTACAAATATTTTTTTTAACAAATCATAAATAATAATAAAAAAATAATAAATAGGTTTAGTTTCTTTCTAAAATTATTAATTAATTAATTAATTATTTTAATACAATTTTATCAATTTAAAATCAAATTAGACTTAGGTTCTTTATTAATTTAAATTTTTTTCTTAATAAAAAATACAAAAAAAATATATTAAGATTTGTTTTTCTTTTATAACCTAGATTAATTCTTCCATTTAGTATTTATTTTTCTTAATTAACTTTAGAATTAATTTTTCTTTAACAAAACCAAAAAAACAAAAAAAAAGTTTTCTTTACTAAGAATTTTCTACTAGACTTTTAGACGTTTTTTGTTATCGCGCGCGCATTTTATATTATTATGTATCTTCCTATGGATTGTAATAGCCCTAATTAGGATTTTAATTTTCCGCACTTTACATTTTAAGTCAAATATAATTGTAACTGTCCCGAAGCGTTGTAATAGCTGTAGGAACTTTATTTCTCGCTTTATATTTCTTATATGCCTGTATGTAAATTGTTAGTAACTTTATTTCCAACCGTTACCGGGCCTTGAAACACAACAAAACGCTTCCTACAAGTCACAATTTGACATTTTTTAACTTTGTGTTGTTATATTCTTGTGTTATTAATCAATTATAATTGCATATTTGTGTTTGTATGGATGCATAGAAGGTTTCTAAATTGTCCAATTGAAGCTTAGGTACAAGAATGGCATTCCACCATTGTTAGGGTTCGAACCTCTAAATTGGGATTTTTCACAATGGCCAAAATTAGCCCAAACTAAGGACACCATCTTTCTCAGGAGGATGAGACCAATCAATCTGTGGCCTCAAAATTCATTTTCGTTGTGTATTATGAGTTTTGCAGGTTGCAGGTGCTATAGTGACAGACCAAAACTGTCACTATAGGTATTATAATCTAAGACGACGGAGGGAGGAAGAAGACAATGCGAGGCAGCCCCTCATTGGGTATTTTGAATCTGCGCGCCTTTTCCTTTTTGTTTTAAATAATTTCTGGAAATTTCAAATATATTATTATTGTTTGACATGTATAAATGAATGACATGTTAGTTCAGTTGGCAGAGAAGCGTGTATGTGAAGGGGGACCTGGGTTTGAGTCCCAGGTGCAACATTTTATTTTTCTAGATCAAAAGGTCTCACATGCAGGTGCACCATGAGCCATCAAAGACGCTCCTCACTGAATCCCAATATAGTTTCTGGGCTCCCCTGGATTGGGCCTAGCGCTGTTGATTTTGGCACACCCCCATTTTTGTTTCTGACCAAGCCCATGTTTTTTTTTTGTTTTTTTTCTCACTTTTTTATTTTGTTTACTATTTTCCAAATCTTTTTTTAACAAATCATAAATAATAATAAAAAAATAATAAATAGGTTTAGTTTCTTTCTAAAATTATTAATTAATTAATTAATTATTTTAATACAATTTTATCAATTTAAAATCAAATTAGACTTAGGTTCTTTATTAATTTAAATTGTTTTCTTAATAAAAAATACAAAAAAAAATATATTGAGATTAGTTTTTCTTTTATAACCTAGATTAATTCTTACATTTAGTATTTATTTTTCTTAATTAACTTTAGAATTAATTTTTCTTTAACAAAACCAAAAAAACAAAAAAAAAAGTTTTCTTTACTAAAAATTTTCTACTAGATTTTTAGACGTTTTTTGTTATCGCGCGCACATTTTATATTATTATGTATCTTCCTATGGATTGTAATAGCCCTAATTAGGATTTTAATTTTCCGCACTTTACATTTTAAGTCAAATATAATTGTAACTGTCCCAAAGCGTTGTAATAGCTGTAGGAACTTTATTTCTCGCTTTATATTTCTTATATGCATGTATATAAATTGTTAGTAACTTTATTTCCAACCGTTACCGGTCCTTGAAACACAACAAAACGCTTCCTACAAGTCACAATTTGCCGTTTTTTTAACTTTATGTTGTTATATTCTTGCGTTATTAATCAATTATAATTGCATATTTGTGTTTGTATGGATGCATAGAAGGTTTCTAAATTGTCCAATTGAAGCTTAGGTACAAGAATGGCATTCCACCATTGTTAGGGTTCGAACCTCTAAATTGGGATTTTTCACAATGGCCAAAATTAGCCCAAACTAAGGACACCATCTTTCTCAAGAGGATGAGACCAATCAATCAGTGGCCTCAAAATTCATTTTCGTTGCGTATTATGAGTTTTGCAGGTTGCAGGTGCTATAGTGACAGACTAAAACTGTCACTATAGGTATTATAATCTAAGACGACGGAGGGAGGAAGAAGACAATGCGTGGCAGCCCCTCATTGGGTATTTTGAATCTGCGCGCCTTTTCCTTTTTGTTTTAAATAATTTCTGGAAATTTCAAATATATTATTATTGTTTGACATGTATAAATGAATGACATGTTAGTTCAGTTGGCATGGAAGCGTGTATGTGAAGGGGGACCTGGGTTTGAGTCCCAGGTCCAACATTTTATTTTTCTAACATTGTCAACTACAGATTCAGTAGATGTTAGATACGCTAGTCCAGCATGCGCCTCCAGATAATCACCACTGGATCTTGATTGATCTAGATCTAAAGGTCTCACATGCAGGTGCACCATTAGCCATCAAAGACGCTCCTCACTGAATCCCAGTATAGTTTCTGGGCTCCCCCTAGATTGGGCCTAGCGCTGTTGATTTTGGCACACCCCTATTTTTGTTTCTAACCAAGCCCATGTTTTTTTGTTTTTTTTCTCACTTTTTTATTTTGTTTACTATTTTCCAAATCTTTTTTTTAACAAATCATAAATAATAATAATAAAATAATAAATAGGTTTAGTTTCTTTCTAAAATTATTAATTAATTAATTAATTATTTTAATACAATTTTATCAATTTAAAATCAAATTAGACTTAGGTTCTTTATTAATTTAAATTGTTTTCTTAATAAAAAAATACAAAAAAATTATATTAAGATTAGTTTTTCTTTTATAACCTAGATTAATTCTTACATTTAGTATTTATTTTTCTTAATTAACTTTAGAATTAATTTTTCTTTAACAAAACCAAAAAAACAAAAAAAAAAAAGTTTTCTTTACTAAGAATTTTCTACTAGACTTTTAGACGTTTTTTGTTATCGCGCGCGCATTTTATATTATTATGTATCTTCCTATGGATTGTAATAGCCCTAATTAGGATTTTAATTTTCCGCACTTTACATTTTAAGTCAAATATAACTGTAACTGTCCCGAAGCATTGTAATAGCTGTAGGAACTTTATTTCTCGCTTTATATTTCTTATATGCCTGTATATAAATTGTTAGTAACTTTATTTCCAACCGTTACCGGACCTTGAAACACAACAAAACGCTTCCTACAAGTCACAATTTGCCATTTTTTAACTTTGTGTTGTTATATTCTTGCGTTATTAATCAATTATAATTGCATATTTGTGTTTGTATGGATGCATAGAAGGTTTCTAAATTGTCCAATTGAAGCTTAGGTACAAGAATGGCATTCCACCATTGTTAGGGTTCGAACCTCTAAATTGGGATTTTTCACAATGGCCAAAATTAGCCCAAACTAAGGACACCATCTTTCTCAGGAGGATGAGACCAATCAATCCGTGGCCTCAAAATTCATTTTCGTTGCGTATTATGAGTTTTGCAGGTTGTAGGTGCTATAGTGACAGACCAAAACTGTCACTATAGGTATTATAATCTAAGACGATGGAGGGAGGAAGAAGACAATGCGTGGCAGCCCCTCATTGGGTATTTTGAATCTGCGCGCCTTTTCCTTTTTGTTTTAAATAATTTCTGGAAATTTCAAATATATTATTATTGTTTGACATGTATAAATGAATGACATGTTAGTTCAGTTGGCAGGGAAGCGTGTATGTGAAGGGGGACCTGGGTTTGAGTCCCAGGTGCAACATTTTATTTTTCTAACATTGTCAACTACAGATTCAGTAGATGTTAGATACGCTAGTCCAGCATGCGCCTCCAGATCATCACCACTGGATCTTGATTTATCTAGATCTAAAGGTCTCACATGCAGGTGCACCATGAGCCATCAAAGACGCTCCTCACTGAATCCCAATATAGTTTCTGGGCTCCCCCTGGATTGGGCCTAGCGCTGTTGATTTTGGCACACCCCCATTTTTGTTTCTGACCAAGCCCATGTTTTTTTTTGTTTTTTTTCTGACTTTTTTATTTTGTTTACTATTTTCCAAATCTTTTTTTAACAAAAACATAAATAATAATAAAAAAATAATAAATAGGTTTAGTTTCTTTCTAAAAGTATTAATTAATTAATTAATTATTGTAATACAATTTTATCAATTTAAAATCAAATTAGACTTAGGTTCTTTATTAATTTAAATTTTTTTCTTAATAAAAAATACAAAAAAAAATATATTAAGATTAGTTTTTCTTTTATAACCTAGATTAATTCTTACATTTAGTATTTATTTTTCTTAATTAACTTTAGAATTAATTTTTCTTTAACAAAACCAAAAAAACAAAAAAAAAGTTTTCTTTACTAAAAATTTTCTACTAGATTTTTAGACGTTTTTTGTTATCGCGCGCACATTTTATATTATTATGTATCTTCCTATGGATCGTAATAGCCCTAATTAGGATTTTAATTTTCCGCAATTTACATTTTAAGTCAAATATAATTGTAACTGTCCCGAAGCTTTGTAATAGTTGTAGTAACTTTATTTCTCGCTTTATATTTCTTATATGCCTGTATATAAATTGTTAGTAACTTTATTTCCAACCGTTACCGGGCCTTGAAACACAACAAAATGCTTCCTACAAGTCACAATTTTCCATTTTTTTAACTTTGTGTTGTTATATTCTTGCGTTATTAATCAATTATAATTCAATATTTGTGTTTGTATTGATGCATAGAAGGTTTCTAAATTGTCCAATTGAAGCTTAGGTACAAGAATGGCATTCCACCATTGTTAGGGTTCGAACCTCTAAATTGGGATTTGGGATTTTTCACAATGGCCAAAATTAGCCCAAACTAAGGACACCATCTTTCTCAGGAGGATGAGACCAATCAATCCGTGGCCTCAAAATTCATTTTCGTTGCGTATTATGAGTTTTGCAGGTTGCAGGTGCTATAGTGACAGACCAAAACTGTCACTATAGGTATTATAATCTAAGACGACGGAGGGAGGAAGAAGACAATGCATGGCAGCCCCTCATTGGGTATTTTGAATATGCGCGCCTTTTCCTTTTTGTTTTAAATAATTTCTGGAAATTTCAAATATATTATTATTGTTTGACATGTATAAATGAATGACATGTTAGTTCAATTGGCAGGGAAGCGTGTATGTGAAGGGGGACCTGGGTTTGAGTCCCAGGTCCAACATTTTATTTTTCTAACATTGTCAACTACAGATTCAGTAGATGTTAGATACGCTAGTCCAGCATGCGCCTCCAGATCATCACCACTGGATCTTGATTGATCTAGATCTAAAGGTCTCACATGCAGGTGCACCATGAGCCATCAAAGACGCTCCTCACTGAATCCCAGTATAGTTTCTGGGCTCCCCCTGGATTGGGCCTAGCGCTGTTGATTTTGGCACACCCCCATTTTTGTTTCTGACCAAGCCCATGTTTTTTTTGTTTTTTTTCTCACTTTTTTATTTTGTTTACTATTTTCCAAATCTTTTTTTTAACAAATCATAAATAATAATAATAAAATAATAAATAGGTTTAGTTTCTTTCTAAAATTATTAATTAATTAATTAATTATTTTAATACAATTTTATCAATTTAAAATCAAATTAGACTTAGGTTCTTTATTAATTTAAATTTTTTTCTTAATAAAAAAAAAAAAATTATATTAAGATTAGTTTTTCTTTTATAACCTAGATTAATTCTTACATTTAGTATTTATTTTTCTTAATTAACTTTAGAATTAATTTTTCTTTAACAAAACCAAAAAAACAAAAAAAAGTTTTCTTTACTAAGAATTTTCTACTAGACTTTTAGACGTTTTTTGTTATCGCGCGCGCATTTTATATTATTATGTATCTTCCTATGGATTGTAATAGCCCTAATTAGGATTTTAATTTTCCGCAGTTTACATTTTAAGTCAAATATAACTGTAACTGTCCCGAAGCGTTGTAATAGATGTAGGAACTTTATTTCTCGCTTTATATTTCTTATATGCCTGTATATAAATTGTTAGTAACTTTATTTCCAACCGTTACCGGACCTTGAAGCACAACAAAACGCTTCCTACAAGTCACAATTTGCCATTTTTTAACTTTGTGTTGTTATATTCTTGCGTTATTAAACAATTATAATTGCATATTTGTGTTTGTATGGATGCATAGAAGGTTTCTAAATTGTCCAATTGAAGCTTAGGTACAAGAATGGCATTCCACCATTGTTAGGGTTCGAACCTCTAAATTGGGATTTTTCACAATGGCCAAAATTAGCCCAAACTAAGGACACCATCTTTCTCAGGAGGATGAGACCAATCAATCCGTGGCCTCAAAATTCATTTTCGTTGCGTATTATGAGTTTTGCAGGTTGTAGGTGCTATAGTGACAGACCAAAACTGTCACTATAGGTATTATAATCTAAGACGATGGAGGGAGGAAGAAGACAATGCGTGGCAGCCCCTCATTGGGTATTTTGAATCTGCGCGCCTTTTCCTTTTTGTTTTAAATAATTTCTGGAAATTTCAAATATATTATTATTGTTTGACATGTATAAATGAATGACATGTTAGTTCAGTTGGCAGGGAAGCGTGTATGTGAAGGGGGACCTGGGTTTGAGTCCCAGGTGCAACATTTTATTTTTCTAACATTGTCAACTACAGATTCAGTAGATGTTAGATACGCTAGTCCAGCATGCGCCTCCAGATCATCACCACTGGATCTTGATTTATCTAGATCTAAAGGTCTCACATGCAGGTGCACCATGAGCCATCAAAGACGCTCCTCACTGAATCCCAATATAGTTTCTGGGCTCCCCCTGGATTGGGCCTAGCGCTGTTGATTTTGGCACACCCCCATTTTTGTTTCTGACCAAGCCCATGTTTTTTTTTGTTTTTTTTCTGACTTTTTTATTTTGTTTACTATTTTCCAAATCTTTTTTTAACAAAAACATAAATAATAATAAAAAAATAATAAATAGGTTTAGTTTCTTTCTAAAAGTATTAATTAATTAATTAATTATTGTAATACAATTTTATCAATTTAAAATCAAATTAGACTTAGGTTCTTTATTAATTTAAATTTTTTTCTTAATAAAAAATACAAAAAAAAATATATTAAGATTAGTTTTTCTTTTATAACCTAGATTAATTCTTACATTTAGTATTTATTTTTCTTAATTAACTTTAGAATTAATTTTTCTTTAACAAAACCAAAAAAACAAAAAAAAAGTTTTCTTTACTAAAAATTTTCTACTAGATTTTTAGACGTTTTTTGTTATCGCGCGCACATTTTATATTATTATGTATCTTCCTATGGATCGTAATAGCCCTAATTAGGATTTTAATTTTCCGCAATTTACATTTTAAGTCAAATATAATTGTAACTGTCCCGAAGCTTTGTAATAGTTGTAGTAACTTTATTTCTCGCTTTATATTTCTTATATGCCTGTATATAAATTGTTAGTAACTTTATTTCCAACCGTTACCGGGCCTTGAAACACAACAAAATGCTTCCTACAAGTCACAATTTTCCATTTTTTTAACTTTGTGTTGTTATATTCTTGCGTTATTAATCAATTATAATTCAATATTTGTGTTTGTATTGATGCATAGAAGGTTTCTAAATTGTCCAATTGAAGCTTAGGTACAAGAATGGCATTCCACCATTGTTAGGGTTCGAACCTCTAAATTGGGATTTGGGATTTTTCACAATGGCCAAAATTAGCCCAAACTAAGGACACCATCTTTCTCAGGAGGATGAGACCAATCAATCCGTGGCCTCAAAATTCATTTTCGTTGCGTATTATGAGTTTTGCAGGTTGCAGGTGCTATAGTGACAGACCAAAACTGTCACTATAGGTATTATAATCTAAGACGACGGAGGGAGGAAGAAGACAATGCATGGCAGCCCCTCATTGGGTATTTTGAATATGCGCGCCTTTTCCTTTTTGTTTTAAATAATTTCTGGAAATTTCAAATATATTATTATTGTTTGACATGTATAAATGAATGACATGTTAGTTCAATTGGCAGGGAAGCGTGTATGTGAAGGGGGACCTGGGTTTGAGTCCCAGGTCCAACATTTTATTTTTCTAACATTGTCAACTACAGATTCAGTAGATGTTAGATACGCTAGTCCAGCATGCGCCTCCAGATCATCACCACTGGATCTTGATTGATCTAGATCTAAAGGTCTCACATGCAGGTGCACCATGAGCCATCAAAGACGCTCCTCACTGAATCCCAGTATAGTTTCTGGGCTCCCCCTGGATTGGGCCTAGCGCTGTTGATTTTGGCACACCCCCATTTTTGTTTCTGACCAAGCCCATGTTTTTTTTGTTTTTTTTCTCACTTTTTTATTTTGTTTACTATTTTCCAAATCTTTTTTTTAACAAATCATAAATAATAATAATAAAATAATAAATAGGTTTAGTTTCTTTCTAAAATTATTAATTAATTAATTAATTATTTTAATACAATTTTATCAATTTAAAATCAAATTAGACTTAGGTTCTTTATTAATTTAAATTTTTTTCTTAATAAAAAAAAAAAAATTATATTAAGATTAGTTTTTCTTTTATAACCTAGATTAATTCTTACATTTAGTATTTATTTTTCTTAATTAACTTTAGAATTAATTTTTCTTTAACAAAACCAAAAAAACAAAAAAAAGTTTTCTTTACTAAGAATTTTCTACTAGACTTTTAGACGTTTTTTGTTATCGCGCGCGCATTTTATATTATTATGTATCTTCCTATGGATTGTAATAGCCCTAATTAGGATTTTAATTTTCCGCAGTTTACATTTTAAGTCAAATATAACTGTAACTGTCCCGAAGCGTTGTAATAGATGTAGGAACTTTATTTCTCGCTTTATATTTCTTATATGCCTGTATATAAATTGTTAGTAACTTTATTTCCAACCGTTACCGGACCTTGAAGCACAACAAAACGCTTCCTACAAGTCACAATTTGCCATTTTTTAACTTTGTGTTGTTATATTCTTGCGTTATTAAACAATTATAATTGCATATTTGTGTTTGTATGGATGCATAGAAGGTTTCTAAATTGTCCAATTGAAGCTTAGGTACAAGAATGGCATTCCACCATTGTTAGGGTTCGAACCTCTAAATTGGGATTTTTCACAATGGCCAAAATTAGCCCAAACTAAGGACACCATCTTTCTCAGGAGGATGAGACCAATCAATCTGTGGCCTCAAAATTCATTTTCGTTGTGTATTTTGAGTTTTGCAGGTTGCAGGTGCTATAGTGACAGACCAAAACTGTCACTATAGGTATTATAATCTAAGACGACGGAGGGAGGAAGAAGACAATGCGTTGCAGCCCCTCATTGGGTATTTTGAATCTGTGCGCCTTTTCCTTTTTGTTTTAAATAATTTCTGGAAATTTCAAATATATTATTATTGTTTGACATGTATAAATGAATGACATGTTAGTTCAGTTGGCAGGGAAGCGTGTATGTGAATGGGGACCTGGGTTTGAGTCCCAGGTCCAGCATTTTATTTTTCTAACATTGTCAACTACAGATTCAGTAGATGTTAGTTACGCTAGTCCAGCATGCGCCTCCAGATCATCACCACTGGATCTTGATTGATCTAGATCTAAAGGTCTCACATGCAGGTGCACCATGAGCCATCAAAGACGCTCCTCACTGAATCCTAATATAGTTTCTGGGCTCCCCTGGATTGGGCCTAGCGCTGTTGATTTTGGCACACCCCATTTTTGTTTCTGACCAAGCCCATGTTTTTTTTTTGTTTTTTTTTCTCACTTTTTTATTTTGTTTACTATTTTCCAAATCTTTTTTTAACAAATCATAAATAATAATAAAAAAATAATAAATAGGTTTAATACAATTTTATCAATTTAAAATCAAATTAGACTTAGGTTCTTTATTAATTTAAATTGTTTTCTTAATAAAAAATACAAAAAAAAATATATTAAGATTAGTTTTTCTTTTATAACCTAGATTAATTCTTACATTTAGAATTTATTTTTCTTAATTAACTTTAGAATTAATTTTTCTTTAACAAAACCAAAAAAACAAAAAAAAAAAAGTTTTCTTTACTAAAAATTTTCTACTAGATTTTTAGACGTTTTTTGTTATCGCGCGCACATTTTATATTATTATGTATCTTCCTATGGATCGTAATAGCCCTAATTAGGATTTTAATTTTCCGCACTTTACATTTTAAGTCAAATATAATTGTAACTGTCTCGAAGCGTTGTAATAGCTGTAGGAACTTTATTTCTCGCTTTATATTTCTTATATGCCTGTATATAAATTGTTAGTAACTTTATTTCCAACCGTTACCGGGCCTTGAAACACAACAAAACGCTTCCTACAAGTCACAATTTGCCATTTTTTTAACTTTGTGTTGTTATATTCTTGCGTTATTAATCAATTATAATTGCATATTTGTGTTTGTATTGATGCATAGAAGGTTTCTAAATTGTCCAATTGAAGCTTAGGTACAAGAATGACATTCCACCATTGTTAGGGCCCAAACTAAGGACACCATCTTTCTCAGGAGGATGAGACCAATCAATCCGTGGCGTCAAAATTCATTTTCGTTGCGTATTATGAGTTTTGCAGGTTGCAGGTGCTATAGTGACAGACCAAAACTGTCACTATAGGTATTATAATCTAAGACGACGGAGGGAGGAAGAAGACAATGCGTGGCAGCCCCTCATTGGGTATTTTGAATCTGCGCGCCTTTTCCTTTTTGTTTTAAATAATTTCTGGAAATTTCAAATATATTATTATTGTTTGACATGTATAAATGAATGACATGTTAGTTCAGTTGGCAGGGAAGCGTGTATGTGAAGGGGGCCTGGGTTTGAGTCCCAGGTCCAACATTTTATTTTTCTAACATTGTCAACTACAGATTCAGTAGATGTTAGATACGCTAGTCCAGCATGCGCCTCCAGATAATCACCACTGGATCTTGATTGATCTAGATCTAAAGGTCTCACATGCAGGTGCACCATGAGCCATCAAAGACGCTCCTCACTGAATCCCAATATAGTTTCTGGGCTCCCCTGGATTGGGCCTAGCGCTGTTGATTTTGGCACACCCCATTTTTGTTTCTGACCAAGCCCATGTTTTTTTTTGTTTTTTTTCTCACTTTTTTATTTTGTTTACTATTTTCCAAATCTTTTTTTAACAAATCATAAATAATAATAAAAAAATAATAAATAGGTTTAATACAATTTTATCAATTTAAAATCAAATTAGACTTAGGTTCTTTATTAATTTAAATTGTTTTCTTAATAAAAAATACAAAAAAAAATATATTAAGATTAGTTTTTCTTTTATAACCTAGATTAATTCTTACATTTAGAATTTATTTTTCTTAATTAACTTTAGAATTAATTTTTCTTTAACAAAACCAAAAAAACAAAAAAAAAAGTTTTCTTTACTAAAAATTTTCTACTAGATTTTTAGACGTTTTTTGTTATCGCGCGCACATTTTATATTATTATGTATCTTCCTATGGATCGTAATAGCCCTAATTAGGATTTTAATTTTCCGCACTTTACATTTTAAGTCAAATATAATTGTAACTGTCTCGAAGCGTTGTAATAGCTGTAGGAACTTTATTTCTCGCTTTATATTTCTTATATGCCTGTATATAAATTGTTAGTAACTTTATTTCCAACCGTTACCGGGCCTTGAAACACAACAAAACGCTTCCTACAAGTCACAATTTGCCATTTTTTTAACTTTGTGTTGTTATATTCTTGCGTTATTAATCAATTATAATTGCATATTTGTGTTTGTATTGATGCATAGAAGGTTTCTAAATTGTCCAATTGAAGCTTAGGTACAAGAATGACATTCCACCATTGTTAGGGCCCAAACTAAGGACACCATCTTTATCAGGAGGATGAGACCAATCAATCCGTGGCGTCAAAATTCATTTTCGTTGCGTATTATGAGTTTTGCAGGTTGCAGGTGCTATAGTGACAGACCAAAACTGTCACTATAGGTATTATAATCTAAGACGACGGAGGGAGGAAGAAGACAATGCGTGGCAGCCCCTCATTGGGTATTTTGAATCTGCGCGCCTTTTCCTTTTTGTTTTAAATAATTTCTGGAAATTTCAAATATATTATTATTGTTTGACATGTATAAATGAATGACATGTTAGTTCAGTTGACAGGGAAGCGTGTATGTGAAGGGGGCCTGGGTTTGAGTCCCAGGTCCAACATTTTATTTTTCTAACATTGTCAACTACAGATTCAGTAGATGTTAGATACGCTAGTCCAGCATGCGCCTCCAGATAATCACCACTGGATCTTGATTGATCTAGATCTAAAGGTCTCACATGCAGGTGCACCATGAGCCATCAAAGACGCTCCTCACTGAATCCCAATATAGTTTCTGGGCTCCCCTGGATTGGGCCTAGCGCTGTTGATTTTGGCACACCCCATTTTTGTTTCTGACCAAGCCCATGTTTTTTTTTGTTTTTTTTCTCACTTTTTTATTTTGTTTACTATTTTCCAAATCTTTTTTTAACAAATCATAAATAATAATAAAAAAATAATAAATAGGTTTAGTTTCTTTCTAAAATTATTAATTAATTAATTAATTATTTTAATACAATTTTATCAATTTAAAATCAAATTAGACTTAGGTTCTTTATTAATTTAAATTGTTTTCTTAATAAAAAATACAAAAAAAAAATATATTAAGATTAGTTTTTCTTTTATAACCAAGATTAATTCTTACATTTAGTATTTATTTTTCTTAATTAACTTTAGAATTAATTTTTCTTTAACAAAACCAAAAAAACAAAAAAAAAGTTTTCTTTACTAAAAATTTTCTACTAGATTTTTAGACGTTTTTTTGTTATCGCGCGCACATTTTATATTATTATGTATCTTCCTATGGATCGTAATAGCCCTAATTAGGATTTTAATTTTCCGCACTTTACATTTTAAGTCAAATATAATTGTAACTGTCCCGAAGCGTTGTAATAGCTGTAGGAACTTTATTTCTCGCTTTATATTTCTTATATGCCTGTATATAAATTGTTAGTAACTTTAATTCCAACCGTTATCGGACCTTGAAACACAACAAAACGCTTCCTACAAGTCACAATTTGCCATTTTTTTAACTTTGTGTTGTTATATTCTTGCGTTATTAATCAATTATAATTGCATATTTGTGTTTGTATGGATGCATAGAAGGTTTCTAAATTGTCCAATTGAAGCTTAGGTACAAGAATGGCATTCCACCATTGTTAGGGTTCGAACCTCTAAATTGGGATTTTTCACAATGGCCAAAATTAGCCCAATCTAAGGACACCATCTTTCTCAGGAGGATGAGACCAATCAATCCGTGGCCTCAAAATTCATTTTCGTTGCGTATTATGAGTTTTGCAGGTTGCAGGTGCTATAGTGACAGACCAAAACTGTCACTATAGGTATTATAATCTAAGACGACGGAGGGAGGAAGAAGACAATGCGTGGCAACCCCTCATTGGGTATTTTGAATCTGCGCGCCTTTTCCTTTTTGTTTTAAATAATTTCTGGAAATTTCAAATATATTATTATTGTTTGACATGTATAAATGAATGTCATGTTAGTTCAGTTGGCAGGGAAACGTGTATGTGAAGGGGGGCTGGGTTTGAGTCCCAGGTCTAACATGCGCCTCCAGATCATCACCACTGGATCTTGATTGATCTAGATCTAAAGGTCTCACATGCAGGTGCACCATGAGCCATCAAAGACGCTCCTCACTGAATCCCAGTATAGTTTCTGGGCTCCCCCTGGATTGGGCCTAGCGCTGTTGATTTTGGCACACCCCCATTTTTGTTTCTGACCAAGCCCATGTTTTTTTTGTTTTTTTTCTCACTTTTTTATTTTGTTTACTATTTTCCAAATATTTTTTTTTAACAAATCATAAATAATAATAAAAAAATAATAAATAGGTTTAGTTTCTTTCTAAAATTATTAATTAATTAATTAATTATTTTAATACAATTTTATCAATTTAAAATCAAATTAGACTTAGGTTCTTTATTAATTTAAATTTTTTTCTTAATAAAAAATACAAAAAAAATATATTAAGATTAGTTTTTCTTTTATAACCTAGATTAATTCTTCCATTTAGTATTTATTTTTCTTAATTAACTTTAGAATTAATTTTTCTTTAACAAAACCAAAAAAACAAAAAAAAAGTTTTCTTTACTAAGAATTTTCTACTAGACTTCTAGACGTTTTTTGTTATCGCGCGCACATTTTATATTATTATGTATCTTCCTATGGATTGTAATAGCCCTAATTAGGATTTTAATTTTCCGCACTTTACATTTTAAGTCAAATATAATTGTAACTGTCCCGAAGCGTTGTAATAGCTGTAGGAACTTTATTTCTCGCTTTATATTTCTTATATGCCTGTATGTAAATTGTTAGTAACTTTATTTCCAACCGTTACCGGGCCTTGAAACACAACAAAACGCTTCCTACAAGTCACAATTTGACATTTTTTAACTTTGTGTTGTTATATTCTTGCGTTATTAATCAATTATAATTGCATATTTGTGTTTGTATGGATGCATAGAAGGTTTCTAAATTGTCCAATTGAAGCTTAGGTACAAGAATGGCATTCCACCATTGTTAGGGTTCAAACCTCTAAATTGGGATTTTTCACAATGGCCAAAATTAGCCCAAACTAAGGACACCATCTTTCTCAAGAGGATGAGACCAATCCATCTGTGGCCTCAAAATTCATTTTCGTTGCGTATTATATGTTTTGCAGGTTGCAGGTGCTATAGTGACAGACCAAAACTGTCACTATAGGTATTATAATCTAAGACGACGGAGGGAGGAAGAAGACAATGCGTGGTAGCCCCTCATTGGGTATTTTGAATCTGTGCGCCTTTTCCTTTTTGTTTTAAATAATTTCTGGAAATTTCAAATATATTATTATTGTTTGACATGTTTAAATGAATGACATGTTAGTTCAGTTGGCAGGGAAGCGTGTATGTGAAGGGGGACCTGGGTTTGAGTCCCAGGTCCAGCATTTTATTTTTCTATCATTGTCAACTATAGATTCAGTACATGTTAGATACGCTAGTCCAGCATGCGCCTCCAGATCATCACCACTGGATCTTGATTGATCTAGATCTAAAGGTCTCACATGCAGGTGCACCATGAGCCATCAAAGACGCTCCTCACTGAATCCCAATATAGTTTCTGGGCTTCCCCTGGATTGGGCCTAGCGTTGTTGATTTTGGCACACCCCCATTTTTGTTTCTGACCAAGCCCATGTTTTTTTTTTGTTTTTTTTCTCACTTTTTTATTTTGTTTACTATTTTCCAAATCTTTTTTTAACAAATCATAAATAATAATCAAAAAATAATAAATAGGTTTAGTTTCTTTCTAAAATTATTAATTAATTAATTAATTATTTTAATACAATTTTATCAATTTAAAATCAAATTAGACTTAGGTTCTTTATTAATTTAAATTGTTTTCTTAATAAAAAATACAAAAAAAAATATATTAAGATTAGTTTTTCTTTTATAACCTAGATTAATTCTTACATTTAGTATTTCTTTTTCTTAATTAACTTTAGAATTAATTTTTCTTTAACAAAACCAAAATAACAAAAAAAAAAGTTTTCTTTACTAAAAATTTTCTACTAGATTTTTAGACGTTTTTTGTTATCGCGCGCACATTTTATATTATTATGTATCTTCCTATGGATTGTAATAGCCCTAATTAGGATTTTAATTTTCCGCACTTTACATTTTAAGTCAAATATAATTGTAACTGTCCCGAAGCGTTGTAATAGCTGTAGGAACTTTATTTCTCGCTTTATATTTCTTATATGCCTGTATATAAATTGTTAGTAACTTTAATTCCAACCGTTACCGGACCTTGAAACACAACAAAACGCTTCCTACATGTCACAATTTTCCATTTTTTTAACTTTGTGTTGTTATATTCTTGCGTTATTAATCAATTATAATTGCATATTTGTGTTTGTATGGATGCATAGAAGGTTTCTAAATTGTCCAATTGAAGCTTAGGTACAAGAATGGCATTCCACCATTGTTAGGGTTCGAACCTCTAAATTGGGATTTTTCACAATGGCCAAAATTAGCCCAAACTAAGGACACCATCTTTCTCAAGAGGATGAGACCAATCAATCAGTGGCCTCAAAATTCATTTTTGTTGCGTATTATGAGTTTTGCAGGTTGCAGGTGCTATAGTGACAGACTAAAACTGTCACTATAGGTATTATAATTTAAGACGACGGAGGGAGGAAGAAGACAATGCGTGGCAACCCCTCATTGGTTATTTTGAATCTGCGCGCCTTTTCCTTTTTGTTTTAAATAATTTTTGGAAATTTCAAATATATTATTATTGTTTGACATGTATAAATGAATGAGATGTTAGTTCAGTTGGCAGGGAAGCGTGTATGTGAAGGGGGACCTGGGTTTGAGTCCCAGGTCCAGCATTTTATTTTTCTAACATTGTCAACTACAGATTCAGTAGATGTTAGATACGCTAGTCCAGCATGCGCCTCCAGATCATCACCACTGGATCTTGATTGATCTAGATCTAAAGGTCTCACATGCAGGTGCACCATGAGCCATCAAAGACGCTCCTCACTGAATCCCAATATAGTTTCTGGGCTCCCCTGGATTGGGCCTAGCGCTGTTGATTTTGGCACACCCCATTTTTTATTCTGACCAAGCCCATGTTTTTTTTTTCTCACTTTTTTATTTTGTTTACTATTTTCCAAATCTTTTTTTAACAAATCATAAATAATAATAAAAAAATAATAAATAGGTTTAGTTTCTTTCTAAAATTATTAATTAATTAATTAATTATTTTAATTCAATTTTATCAATTTAAAATCAAATTAGACTTAGGTTCTTTATTAATTTAAATTGTTTTCTTAATAAAAAATACAAAAAAAAATATATTAAGATTAGTTTTTCTTTTATAACCTAGATTAATTCTTACATTTAGTATTTATTTTTCTTAATTAACTTTAGAATTAATTTTTCTTTAACAAAACCAAAAAAACAAAAAAAAAAAAGTTTTCTTTACTAAAAATTTTCTACTAGATTTTTAGACGTTTTTTGTTATCGCGCGCACATTTTTTATTATTATGTATCTTCCTATGGATCGTAATAGCCCTAATTAGGATTTTAATTTTCCGCACTTTACATTTTAAGTCAAATATAATTGTAACTGTCTCGAAGCGTTGTAATAGCTGTAGGAACTTTATTTCTCGCTTTATATTTCTTATATGCCTGTATATAAATTGTTAGTAACTTTATTTCCAACCGTTACCGGGCCTTGAAACACAACAAAACGCTTCCTACAAGTCACAATTTGCCATTTTTTTAACTTTGTGTTGTTAAATTCTTGCGTTATTAATCAATTATAATTGCATATTTGTGTTTGTATTGATGCATAGAAGGTTTCTAAATTGTCCAATTGAAGCTTAGGTACAAGAATGGCATTCCACCATTGTTAGGGTTCGAACCTCTAAATTGGGATTTTTCACAATGGCCAAAATTAGCCCAAACTAAGGACACCATCTTTCTCAGGAGGATGAGACCAATCAATCCGTGGCCTCAAAATTCATTTTCGTTGCGTATTATGAGTTTTGCAGGTTGCAGGTGCTATAGTGACAGACCAAAACTGTCACTATAGGTATTATAATCTAAGACGAGGGAGGAAGAAGACAATGCGTGGCAGCCCCTCATTGGGTATTTTGAATCTGCGCGCCTTTTCCTTTTTGTTTTAAATAATTTCTGGAAATTTCAAATATATTATTATTGTTTGACATGTATAAATGAATGACATGTTAGTTCAGTTGGCAGGGAAGAGTGTATGTGAAGGGGGGCTGGGTTTGAGTCCCAGGTCCAACATTTTATTTTTCTAACATTGTCAACTACAGATTCAGTAGATGTTAGATACGCTAGTCCAGCATGCGCCTCCAGATAATCACCACTGGATCTTGATTGATCTAGATCTAAAGGTCTCACATGCAGGTGCACCATGAGCCATCAAAGACGCTCCTCACTGAATCCCAGTATAGTTTCTGGGCTCCCCTGGATTGGGCCTAGCGCTGTTGATTTTGGCACACCCCCATTTTTGTTTCTGACCAAGCCCATGTTTTTTTTGTTTTTTTTCTCACTTTTTTATTTTGTTTACTATTTTCCAAATATTTTTTTTAACAAATCATAAATAATAATAATAAAATAATAAATAGGTTTAGTTTCTTTCTAAAATTATTAATTAATTAATTAATTATTTTAATACAATTTTATCAATTTAAAATCAAATTAGACTTAGGTTCTTTATTAATTTAAATTTTTTTCTTAATAAAAAATACAAAAAAATTATATTAAGATTAGTTTTTCTTTTATAACCTAGATTAATTCTTACATTTAGTATTTATTTTTCTTAATTAACTTTAGAATTAATTTTTCTTTAACAAAACCAAAAAAACAAAAAAAAAGTTTTCTTTACTAAGAATTTTCTACTAGACTTTTAGACGTTTTTTGTTATCGCGCGCGCATTTTATATTATTATGTATCTTCCTATGGATTGTAATAGCCCTAATTAGGATTTTAATTTTCCGCACTTTACATTTTAAGTCAAATATAACTGTAACTGTCCCGAAGCGTTGTAATAGCTGTAGGAACTTTATTTCTCGCTTTATATTTCTTATATGCCTGTATATAAATTGTTAGTAACTTTATTTCCGACCGTTACCGGACCTTGAAACACAACAAAACGCTTCCTACAAGTCACAATTTGCCATTTTTTAACTTTGTGTTGTTATATTCTTGCGTTATTAATCAATTATAATTGCATATTTGTGTTTGTATGGATGCATAGAAGGTTTCTAAATTGTCCAATTGAAGCTTAGGTACAAGAATGGCATTCCACCATTGTTAGGGTTCGAACCTCTAAATTGGGATTTTTCATAATGGCCAAAATTAGCCCAAACTAAGGACACCATCTTTCTCAGGAGGATGAGACCAATCAATTCGTGGCCTAAAAATTCATTTTCGTTGCGTATTATGAGTTTTGCAGGTTGCAGGTGCTATAGTGACAGACCAAAACTGTCACTATAGGTATTATAATCTAAGACGACGGAGGGAGGAAGAAGACAATGCGTGGCAGCCCCTCATTGGGTATTTTGAATCTGCGCGCCTTTTCCTTTTTGTTTTAAATAATTTATGGAAATTTCAAATATATTATTATTGTTTGACATGTATAAATGAATGACATGTTAGTTCAGTTGGCAGGGAAGCGTGTATGTGAAGGGGGACCTGGGTTTGAGTCCCAGGTGCAACATTTTATTTTTCTAACATTGTCAACTACAGATTCAGTAGATGTTAGATACGCTAGTCCAGCATGCGCCTCCAGATCATCACCACTGGATCTTGATTGATCCATGCAGGTGCACCATGAGCCATCAAAGACGCTCCTCACTGAATCCCAATATAGTTTCTGGGCTCCCCCTGGATTGGGCCTAGCGCTGTTGATTTTGGCACACCCCCATTTTTGTTTCTGACCAAGCCCATGTTTTTTTTTGTTTTTTTTCTGACTTTTTTATTTTGTTTACTATTTTCCAAATCTTTTTTTAACAAAAACATAAATAATAATAAAAAAATAATAAATAGGTTTAGTTTCTTTCTAAAATTATTAATTAATTAATTAATTATTGTAATACAATTTTATCAATTTAAAATCAAATTAGACTTAGGTTCTTTATTAATTTAAATTGTTTTCTTAATAAAAAATACAAAAAAAAATATATTAAGATTAGTTTTTCTTTTATAACCTAGATTAATTCTTACATTTAGTATTTATTTTTCTTAATTAACTTTAGAATTAATTTTTCTTTAACAAAACCAAAAAAACAAAAAAAAAGTTTTCTTTACTAAAAATTTTCTACTAGATTTTTAGACGTTTTTTGTTATCGCGCGCACATTTTATATTATTATGTATCTTCCTATGGATCGTAATAGCCCTAATTAGGATTTTAATTTTCCGCACTTTACATTTTAAGTCAAATATAATTGTAACTGTCCCGAAGCGTTGTAATAGCTGTAGGAACTTTATTTCTCGCTTTATATTTCTTATATACCTGTATATAAATTGTTAGTAACTTTATTTCCAACCGTTACCGGGCCTTGAAACACAACAAAACGCTTCCTACAAGTTACAATTTGCCATTTTTTAACTTTGTGTTGTTATATTCTTGCGTTATTAATCAATTATAATTGCATATTTGTGTTTGTATGGATGCATAGAAGGTTTCTAAATTGTCCAATTGAAGCTTAGGTACAAGAATGGCATTCCACCATTGTTAGGGTTCGAACCTCTAAATTGGGATTTTTCACAATGGCCAAAATTAGCCCAAACTAAGGACACCATCTTTCTCAAGAGGATGAGACCAATCAATCAGTGGCCTCAAAATTCATTTTTGTTGCGTATTATGAGTTTTGCAGGTTGCAGGTGCTATAGTGACAGACCAAAACTGTCACTATAGGTATTATAATCTAAGACGATGGAGGGAGGAAGAAGACAATGCGTGGCAGCCCCTCATTGGGTATTTTGAATCTGCGCGCCTTTTCCTTTTTGTTTTAAATAATTTCTGGAAATTTCAAATATATTATTATTGTTTGACATGTATAAATGAATGACATGTTAGTTCAGTTGGCAGGGAAGCGTGTATGTGAAGGGGACTTGGGTTTGAGTCACAGGTGCAACATTTTATTTTTCTAACATTGTCAACTACAGATTCAGTAGATGTTAGATACGCTAGTCCAGCATGCGCCTCCAGATCATCACCACTGGATCTTGATTGATCTAGATCTAAAGGTCTCACATGCAGGTGCACCATGAGCCATCAAAGACGCTCCTCACTGAATCCCAATATAGGTTCTAGGCTCCCCCTGGATTGGGCCTAGCGCTGTTGATTTTGGCACACCCCCATTTTTGTTTCTGACCAAGCCCATGTTTTTTTTTGTTTTTTTTCTGACTTTTTTATTTTGTTTACTATTTTCCAAATCTTTTTTTAACAAAAACATAAATAATAATAAAAAAATAATAAATAGGTTTAGTTTCTTTCTAAAATTATTAATTAATTAATTAATTATTGTAATATAATTTTATCAATTTAAAATCAAATTAGACTTAGGTTCTTTATTAATTTAAATTATTTTCTTAATAAAAAATACAAAAAAAAATATATTAAGATTAGTTTTTCTTTTATAACCTAGATTAATTCTTACATTTAGTATTTATTTTTCTTAATTAACTTTAGAATTAATTTTTCTTTAACAAAACCAAAAAAACAAAAAAAAAAGTTTTCTTTACTAAAAATTTTCTACTAGATTTTTAGACGTTTTTTGTTATCGCGCGCACATTTTATATTATTATGTATCTTCCTATGGATCGTAATAGCCCTAATTAGGATTTTAATTTTCCGCACTTTACACTTTAAGTCAAATATAATTGTAACTGTCCCGAAGCGTTGTAATAGCTGTAGGAACTTTATTTCTCGCTTTATATTTCTTATATACCTGTATATAAATTGTTAGTAACTTTATTTCCAACCGTTACCGGGCCTTGAAACACAACAAAACGCTTCCTACAAGTCACAATTTGCCATTTTTTTAACTTTGTGTTGTTATATTCTTGCGTTATTAATCAATTATAATTGCATATTTGTGTTTGTATGGATGCATAAAAGGTTTCTAAATTGTCCAATTGAAGCTTAGGTACAAGAATGGCATTCCACCATTGTTAGGGTTCGAACCTCTAAATTAAGATTTTTCACAATGGCCAAAATTAGCCCAAACTAAGGACACCATCTTTCTCAGGAGGATGAGACCAATCAATCCGTGGCCTCAAAATTCATTTTCGTTGCGTATTATGAGTTTTCCAGGTTGCAGGTGCTATTGTGACAGACCAAAACTGTCACTATAGGTATTATAATCTAAGACGACAGAGGGAGGAAGAAGACAATGCGTGGCAACCCCTCATTGGGTATTTTGAATCTGCGCGCCTTTTCCTTTTTGTTTTAAATAATTTCTGGAAATTTCAAATATATTATTATTGTTTGACATGTATAAATAAATGACATGTTAGTTCAGTTGGCAGGGAAACGTGTATGTGAAGGGGGGATGGGTTTGAGTCCCAGGTCTAACATTTTATTTTTCTAACATTGTCAACTACAAATTCAGTAGATGTTAGATACGCTAGTCCAGCATGCGCCTCCAGATCATCACCACTGGATCTTGATTGATCTAGATCTAAAGGTCTCACATGCAGGTGCACCATGAGCCATCAAAGACGCTCCTCACTGAATCCCAATATAGTTTCTGGGCTCCCTTGGATTGGGCCTAGCGCTGTTGATTTTGGCACACCCCCATTTTTGTTTCTGACCAAGCCCATGTTTTTTTTTGTTTTTTTTCTCACTTTTTTATTTTGTTTACTATTTTCCAAATATTTTTTTTAACAAATCATAAATAATAATAAAAAAATAATAAATAGGTTTAGTTTCTTTCTAAAATTATTAATTAATTAATTAATTATTTTAATACAATTTTATCAATTTAAAATCAAATTAGACTTAGGTTCTTTATTAATTTAAATTTTTTTCTTAATAAAAAATACAAAAAAAATATATTAAGATTTGTTTTTCTTTTATAACCTAGATTAATTCTTCCATTTAGTATTTATTTTTCTTAATTAACTTTAGACTTAATTTTTCTTTAACAAAACCAAAAAAACAAAAAAAAAGTTTTCTTTACTAAGAATTTTCTACTAGACTTTTAGACGTTTTTTGTTATCGCGCGCGCATTTTATATTATTATGTATCTTCCTATGGATTGTAATAGCCCTAATTAGGATTTTAATTTTCCGCACTTTACATTTTAAGTCAAATATAATTGTAACTGTCCCGAAGCGTTGTAATAGCTGTAGGAACTTTATTTCTCGCTTTATATTTCTTATATGCCTGTATGTAAATTGTTAGTAACTTTATTTCCAACCGTTACCGGGCCTTGAAACACAACAAAACGCTTCCTACAAGTCACAATTTTACATTTTTTAACTTTGTGTTGTTATATTCTTGTGTTATTAATCAATTATAATTGCATATTTGTGTTTGTATGGATGCATAGAAGGTTTCTAAATTGTCCAATTGAAGCTTAGGTACAAGAATGGCATTCCACCATTGTTAGGGTTCGAACCTCTAAATTGGGATTTTTCACAATGGCCAAAATTAGCCCAAACTAAGGACACCATCTTTCTCAGGAGGATGAGACCAATCAATCTGTGGCCTCAAAATTCATTTTCGTTGAGTTGCAGGTGCTATAGTGACAGACCAAAACTGTCACTATAGGTATTATAATCTAAGACGACGGAGGGAGGAAGAAGACAATGCGTGGCAGCCCCTCATTGGGTATTTTGAATCTGCGCGCCTTTTCCTTTTTGTTTTAAATAATTTCTGGAAATTTCAAATATATTATCATTGTTTGACATGTATAAATGAATGACATGTTAGTTCAGTTGGCAGAGAAGCGTGTATGTGAAGGGGGACCTGGGTTTGAGTCCCAGGTGCAACATTTTATTTTTCTAACATTGTCAACTACAGATTCAGTAGATGTTAGATACGCTAGTCCAGCATGCGCCTCCAGATCATCACCACTGGATCTTGATTGATCTAGATCTAAAGGTCTCACATGCAGGTGCACCATGAGCCATCAAAGACGCTCCTCACTGAATCCCAATATAGTTTCTGGGCTCCCCTGGATTGGGCCTAGCGCTGTTGATTTTGGCACACCCCCATTTTTGTTTCTGACCAAGCTCATGTTTTTTTTTTGTTTTTTTTCTCACTTTTTTATTTTGTTTACTATTTTCCAAATCTTTTTTTAACAAATCATAAATAATAATAAAAAAATAATAAATAGGTTTAGTTTCTTTCTAAAATTATTAATTAATTAATTAATTATTTTAATACAATTTTATCAATTTAAAATCAAATTAGACTTAGGTTCTTTATTAATTTAAATTTTTTTCTTAATAAAAAATACAAAAAAAATATATTAAGATTTGTTTTTCTTTTATAACCTAGATTAATTCTTCCATTTAGTATTTATTTTTCTTAATTAACTTTAGAATTAATTTTTCTTTAACAAAACCAAAAAAACAAAAAAAAAGTTTTCTTTACTAAGAATTTTCTACTAGACTTTTAGACGTTTTTTGTTATCGCGCGCGCATTTTATATTATTATGTATCTTCCTATGGATTGTAATAGCCCTAATTAGGATTTTAATTTTCCGCACTTTACATTTTAAGTCAAATATAACTGTAACTGTCCCGAAGCGTTGTAATAGCTGTAGGAACTTTATTTCTCGCTTTATATTTCTTATATGCCTGTATATAAATTGTTAGTAACTTTATTTCCAACCGTTACCGGACCTTGAAACACAACAAAATGCTTCCTACAAGTCACAATTTGCCATTTTTTAACTTTGTGTTGTTATATTCTTGCGTTATTAATCAATTATAATTGCATATTTGTGTTTGTATGGATGCATAGAAGGTTTCTAAATTGTACAATTGAAGCTTAGGTACAAGAATGGCATTCCACCATTGTTAGGGTTCGAACCTCTAAATTGGGATTTTTCACAATGGCCAAAATTAGCCCAAACTAAGGACACCATGGAGGATGAGACCAATCAATCTGTGGCCTCAAAATTCATTTTCGTTGCGTATTATGAGTTTTGCAGGTTGCAGGTGCTATAGTGACAGACCAAAACTGTCACTATAGGTATTATAATCTAAGACGACGGAGGGAGGAAGAAGACAGTGCGTGGCAGCCCCTCATTGGGTATTTTGAATCTGCGCGCCTTTTTCTTTTTGTTTTAAATAATTTCTGGAAATTTCAAATATATTATTATTGTTTGACATGTATAAATGAATGACATGTTAGTTCAGTTGGCAGGGAAGCGTGTATGTGAAGGGGGACCTGGGTTTGAGTCCCAGGTTCAACATTTTATTTTTCTAACATTGTCAACTACAGATTCAGTAGATGTTAGATACGCTAGTCCAGCATGCGCCTCCAGATCATCACCACTGGATCTTGATTGATCTAGATCTAAAGGTCTCACATGCAGGTGCACCATGAGCCATCAAAGACGCTCCTCACTGAATCCCAGTATAGTTTCTGGGCTCCCCCTGGATTGGGCCTAGCGCTGTTGATTTTGGCACACCCCCATTTTTGTTTCTGACCAAGCCCATGTTTTTTTTTTGTTTTTTTTCTCACTTTTTTATTTTGTTTACTATTTTCCAAATCTTTTTTTAACAAATCATAAATAATAATAAAAAAATAATAAATAGGTTTAGTTTATTTCTAAAATTATTAATTAATTAATTAATTATTTTAATACAATTTTATCAAATTAAAATCAAATTAGACTTAGGTTCTTTATTAATTTAAATTGTTTTCTTAATAAAAAATACAAAAAAATATATATTAAGATTAGTTTTTCTTTTATAACCTAGATTAATTCTTACATTTAGTATTTATTTTTCTTAATTAACTTTAGAATTAATTTTTCTTTAACAAAACCAAAAAAACAAAAAAAAAGTTTTCTTTACTAAAAATTTTCTACTAGATTTTTAGACGTTTTTTGTTATCGCGCGCACATTTTATATTATTATGTATCTTCCTATGGATCGTAATATCCCTAATTAGGATTTTAATTTTCCGCACTTTACATTTTAAGTCAAATATAATTGTAACTGTCCCGAAGCGTTGTAATAGTTGTAGGAAATTTATTTCTCGCTTTATATTTCTTATATGCCTGTATATAAATTGTTAGTAACTTTAATTCCAACCGTTACCGGACCTTGAAACACAACAAAACGCTTCCTACAAGTCACAATTTGCCATTTTTTTAACTTTGTGTTGTTATATTCTTGCGTTATTAATCAATTATAATTGCATATTTGTGTTTGTATGGATGCATAAAAGGTTTCTAAATTGTCCAATTGAAGCTTAGGTACAAGAATGGCATTCCACCATTGTTAGGGTTCGAACCTCTAAATTGGGATTTTTCACAATGGCCAAAATTAGCCCAATCTAAGGACACCAACTTTCTCATGAGACCAATCAATCCGTGGCCTGAGTTTTGCAGGTTTCAGGGGCTATAGTGACAAACCAAAACTGTCACTATAGGTATTATAATCTAAGACGACGGAGGGAGGAAGAAGACAATGCGTGGCAACCCCTCATTGGGTATTTTGAATCTGCGCGCCTTTTCCTTTTTGTTTTAAATAATTTCTGGAAATTTCAAATATATTATTATTGTTTGACATGTATAAATAAATGACATGTTAGTTCAGTTGGCAGGGAAACGTGTATGTGAAGGGGGGCTGGGTTTGAGTCCCAGGTCTAACATTTTATTTTTCTAACATTGTCAACTACAGATTCAGTAGATGTTAGATACGCTAGTCCAGCATGCGCCTCCAGATCATCACCACTGGATCTTGATTGATCTAGATCTAAAGGTCTCACATGCAGGTGCACCATGAGCCATCAAAGACGCTCCTCACTGAATCCCAGTATAGTTTCTGGGCTCCCCCTGGATTGGGCCTAGCGCTGTTGATTTTGGCACACCCCCATTTTTGTTTCTGACCAAGCCCATGTTTTTTTTTGTTTTTTTTCTCACTTTTTTATTTTGTTTACTATTTTCCAAATATTTTTTTTAACAAATCATAAATAATAATAAAAAAATAATAAATAGGTTTAGTTTCTTTCTAAAATTATTAATTAATTAATTAATTATTTTAATACAATTTTATCAATTTAAAATCAAATTAGACTTAGGTTCTTTATTAATTTAAGTTTTTTTCTTAATAAAAAATACAAAAAAAATATATTAAGATTTGTTTTTCTTTTATAACCTAGATTAATTCTTCCATTTAGTATTTATTTTTCTTAATTAACTTTAGAATTAATTTTTCTTTAACAAAACCAAAAAAAAAAAAAAAAGTTTTCTTTACTAAGAATTTTCTACTAGACTTTTAGACGTTTTTTGTTATCGTGCGCGCATTTTAGATTATTATGTATCTTCCTATGGATTGTAATAGCCCTAATTAGGATTTTAATTTTCCGCACTTTACATTTTAAGTCAAATATAATTGTAACTGTCCCGAAGCGTTGTAATAGCTGTAGGAACTTTATTTCTCGCTTTATATTTCTTATATGCCTGTATGTAAATTGTTAGTAACTTTATTTCCAACCGTTACCGGGCCTTGAAACACAACAAAACGCTTCCTACAAGTCACAATTTGACATTTTTTAACTTTGTGTTGTTATATTCTTGTGTTATTAATCAATTATAATTGCATATTTGTGTTTGTATGGATGCATAGAAGGTTTCTAAATTGTCCAATTGAAGCTTAGGTACAAGAATGGCATTCCACCATTGTTAGGGTTCGAACCTCTAAATTGGGATTTTTCACAATGGCCAAAATTAGCCCAAACTAAGGACACCATCTTCCTCAGGAGGATGAGACCAATCAATCTGTGGCCTCAAAATTCATTTTCGTTGTGTATTTTGAGTTTTGCAGGTTGCAGGTGCTATAGTGACAGACAAAAACTGTCACTATAGGTATTATAATCTAAGACGACGGAGGGAGGAAGAAGACAATGCGTGGCAGCCCCTCATTGGGTATTTTGAATCTGCGCGCCTTTTCCTTTTTGTTTTAAATAATTTCTGGAAATTTCAAATATATTATTATTGTTTGACATGTATAAATGAATGACATGTTAGTTCAGTTGGCATGGAAGCGTGTATGTGAAGGGGGACCTGGGTTTGAGTCCCAGGTCCAACATTTTATTTTTCTAACATTGTCAACTACAGATTCAGTAGATGTTAGATACGCTAGTCCAGCATGCGCCTCCAGATAATCACCACTGGATCTTGATTGATCTAGATGTAAAGGTCTCACATGCAGGTGCACCATTAGCCATCAAAGACGCTCCTCACTGAATCCCAGTATAGTTTCTGGGCTCCCCCTAGATTGGGCCTAGCGCTGTTGATTTTGGCACACCCCTATTTTTGTTTCTAACCAAGCCCATGTTTTTTTGTTTTTTTTCTCACTTTTTTATTTTGTTTACTATTTTCCAAATCTTTTTTTTAACAAATCATAAATAATAATAATAAAATAATAAATAGGTTTAGTTTCTTTCTAAAATTATTAATTAATTAATTAATTATTTTAATACAATTTTATCAATTTAAAATCAAATTAGACTTAGGTTCTTTATTAATTTAAATTGTTTTCTTAATAAAAAAATACAAAAAAATTATATTAAGATTAGTTTTTCTTTTATAACCTAGATTAATGCTTACATTTAGTATTTATTTTTCTTAATTAACTTTAGAATTAATTTTTCTTTAACAAAACCAAAAAAACAAAAAAAAAAGTTTTCTTTACTAAGAATTTTCTACTAGACTTTTAGACGTTTTTTGTTATCGCGCGCGCATTTTATATTATTATGTATCTTCCTATGGATTGTAATAGCCCTAATTAGGATTTTAATTTTCCGCACTTTACATTTTAAGTCAAATATAACTGTAACTGTCCCGAAGCATTGTAATAGCTGTAGGAACTTTATTTCTCGCTTTATATTTCTTATATGCCTGTATATAAATTGTTAGTAACTTTATTTCCAACCGTTACCGGACCTTGAAACACAACAAAACGCTTCCTACAAGTCACAATTTGCCATTTTTTAACTTTGTGTTGTTATATTCTTGCGTTATTAATCAATTATAATTGCATATTTGTGTTTGTATGGATGCATAGAAGGTTTCTAAATTGTCCAATTGAAGCTTAGGTACAAGAATGGCATTCCACCATTGTTAGGGTTCGAACCTCTAAATTGGGATTTTTCACAATGGCCAAAATTAGCCCAAACTAAGGACACCATCTTTCTCAGGAGGATGAGACCAATCAATCTGTGGCCTCAAAATTCATTTTCGTTGCGTATTATGAGTTTTGCAGGTTGTAGGTGCTATAGTGACAGACCAAAACTGTCACTATAGGTATTATAATCTAAGACGATGGAGGGAGGAAGAAGACAATGCGTGGCAGCCCCTCATTGGGTATTTTGAATCTGCGCGCCTTTTCCTTTTTGTTTTAAATAATTTCTGGAAATTTCAAATATATTATTATTGTTTGACATGTATAAATGAATGACATGTTAGTTCAGTTGGCAGGGAAGCGTGTATGTGAAGGGGGACCTGGGTTTGAGTCCCAGGTGCAACATTTTATTTTTCTAACATTGTCAACTACAGATTCAGTAGATGTTAGATACGCTAGTCCAGCATGCGCCTCCAGATCATCACCACTGGATCTTGATTTATCTAGATCTAAAGGTCTCACATGCAGGTGCACCATGAGCCATCAAAGACGCTCCTCACTGAATCCCAATATAGTTTCTGGGCTCCCCCTGGATTGGGCCTAGCGCTGTTGATTTTGGCACACCCCCATTTTTGTTTCTGACCAAGCCCATGTTTTTTTTTGTTTTTTTTCTGACTTTTTTATTTTGTTTACTATTTTCCAAATCTTTTTTTAACAAAAACATAAATAATAATAAAAAAATAATAAATAGGTTTAGTTTCTTTCTAAAATTATTAATTAATTAATTAATTATTGTAATACAATTTTATCAATTTAAAATCAAATTAGACTTAGGTTCTTTATTAATTTAAATTTTTTTCTTAATAAAAAATACAAAAAAAAATATATTAAGATTAGTTTTTCTTTTATAACCTAGATTAATTCTTACATTTAGTATTTATTTTTCTTAATTAACTTTAGAATTAATTTTTCTTTAAAAAAACCAAAAAAACAAAAAAAAAAGTTTTCTTTACTAAAAATTTTCTACTAGATTTTTAGACGTTTTTTGTTATCGCGCGCACATTTTATATTATTATGTATCTTCCTATGGATCGTAATAGCCCTAATTAGGATTTTAATTTTCCGCAATTTACATTTTAAGTCAAATATAATTGTAACTGTCCCGAAGCTTTGTAATAGTTGTAGTAACTTTATTTCTCGCTTTATATTTCTTATATGCCTGTATATAAATTGTTAGTAACTTTATTTCCAACCGTTACCGGGCCTTGAAACACAACAAAACGCTTCCTACAAGTCACAATTTTCCATTTTTTTAACTTTGTGTTGTTATATTCTTGCGTTATTAATCAATTATAATTGCATATTTGTGTTTGTATTGATGCATAGAAGGTTTCTAAATTGTCCAATTGAAGCTTAGGTACAAGAATGGCATTCCACCATTGTTAGGGTTCGAACCTCTAAATTGGGATTTGGGATTTTTCACAATGGCCAAAATTAGCCCAAACTAAGGACACCATCTTTCTCAGGAGGATGAGACCAATCAATCCGTGGCCTCAAAATTCATTTTCGTTGCGTATTATGAGTTTTGCAGGTTGCAGGTGCTATAGTGACAGACCAAAACTGTCACTATAGGTATTATAATCTAAGACGACGGAGGGAGGAAGAAGACAATGCGTGGCAGCCCCTCATTGGGTATTTTGAATCTGCGCGCCTTTTCCTTTTTGTTTTAAATAATTTCTGGAAATTTCAAATATATTATTATTGTTTGACATGTATAAATGAATGACATGTTAGTTCAATTGGCAGGGAAGCGTGTATGTGAAGGGGGACCTGGGTTTGAGTCCCAGGTCCAACATTTTATTTTTCTAACATTGTCAACTACAGATTCAGTAGATGTTAGATACGCTAGTCCAGCATGCGCCTCCAGATCATCACCACTGGATCTTGATTCAGTATAGTTTCTGGGCTCCCCCTGGATTGGGCCTAGCGCTGTTGATTTTGGCACACCCCCATTTTTGTTTCTGACCAAGCCCATGTTTTTTTTGTTTTTTTTCTCACTTTTTTATTTTGTTTACTATTTTCCAAATCTTTTTTTTAACAAATCATAAATAATAATAATAAAATAATAAATAGGTTTAGTTTCTTTCTAAAATTATTAATTAATTAATTAATTATTTTAATACAATTTTATCAATTTAAAATCAAATTAGACTTAGGTTCTTTATTAATTTAAATTTTTTTCTTAATAAAAAATACAAAAAAATTATATTAAGATTAGTTTTTCTTTTATAACCTAGATTAATTCTTACATTTAGTATTTATTTTTCTTAATTAACTTTAGAATTAATTTTTCTTTAACAAAACCAAAAAAACAAAAAAAAGTTTTCTTTACTAAGAATTTTCTACTAGACTTTTAGACGTTTTTTGTTATCGCGCGCGCATTTTATATTATTATGTATCTTCCTATGGATTGTAATAGCCCTAATTAGGATTTTAATTTTCCGCAGTTTACATTTTAAGTCAAATATAACTGTAACTGTCCCGAAGCGTTGTAATAGCTGTAGGAACTTTATTTCTCGCTTTATATTTCTTATATGCCTGTATATAAATTGTTAGTAACTTTATTTCCAACCGTTACCGGACCTTGAAGCACAACAAAACGCTTCCTACAAGTCACAATTTGCCATTTTTTAACTTTGTGTTGTTATATTCTTGCGTTATTAAACAATTATAATTGCATATTTGTGTTTGTATGGATGCATAGAAGGTTTCTAAATTGTCCAATTGAAGCTTAGGTACAAGAATGGCATTCCACCATTGTTAGGGTTCGAACCTCTAAATTGGGATTTTTCACAATGGCCAAAATTAGCCCAAACTAAGGACACCATCTTTCTCAGGAGGATGAGACCAATCAATCTGTGGCCTCAAAATTCATTTTCGTTGTGTATTTTGAGTTTTGCAGGTTGCAGGTGCTATAGTGACAGACCAAAACTGTCACTATAGGTATTATAATCTAAGACGACGGAGGGAGGAAGAAGACAATGCGTTGCAGCCCCTCATTGGGTATTTTGAATCTGTGCGCCTTTTCCTTTTTGTTTTAAATAATTTCTGGAAATTTCAAATATATTATTATTGTTTGACATGTATAAATGAATGACATGTTAGTTCAGTTGGCAGGGAAGCGTGTATGTGAATGGGGACCTGGGTTTGAGTCCCAGGTCCAGCATTTTATTTTTCTAACATTGTCAACTACAGATTCAGTAGATGTTAGTTACGCTAGTCCAGCATGCGCCTCCAGATCATCACCACTGGATCTTGATTGATCTAGATCTAAAGGTCTCACATGCAGGTGCACCATGAGCCATCAAAGACGCTCCTCACTGAATCCTAATATAGTTTCTGGGCTCCCCTGGATTGGGCCTAGCGCTGTTGATTTTGGCACACCCCATTTTTGTTTCTGACCAAGCCCATGTTTTTTTTTGTTTTTTTTTCTCACTTTTTTATTTTGTTTACTATTTTCCAAATCTTTTTTTAACAAATCATAAATAATAATAAAAAAATAATAAATAGGTTTAGTTTCTTTCTAAAATTATTAATTAATTAATTAATTATTTTAATACAATTTTATCAATTTAAAATCAAATTAGACTTAGGTTCTTTATTAATTTAAATTGTTTTCTTAATAAAAAATACAAAAAAAAATATATTAAGATTAGTTTTTCTTTTATAACCTAGATTAATTCTTACATTTAGAATTTATTTTTCTTAATTAACTTTAGAATTAATTTTTCTTTAACAAAACCAAAAAAACAAAAAAAAAAGTTTTCTTTACTAAAAATTTTCTACTAGATTTTTAGACGTTTTTTGTTATCGCGCGCACATTTTATATTATTATGTATCTTCCTATGGATCGTAATAGCCCTAATTAGGATTTTAATTTTCCGCACTTTACATTTTAAGTCAAATATAATTGTAACTGTCTCGAAGCGTTGTAATAGCTGTAGGAACTTTATTTCTCGCTTTATATTTCTTATATGCCTGTATATAAATTGTTAGTAACTTTATTTCCAACCGTTACCGGGCCTTGAAACACAACAAAACGCTTCCTACAAGTCACAATTTGCCATTTTTTTAACTTTGTGTTGTTATATTCTTGCGTTATTAATCAATTATAATTGCATATTTGTGTTTGTATTGATGCATAGAAGGTTTCTAAATTGTCCAATTGAAGCTTAGGTACAAGAATGACATTCCACCATTGTTAAGGTTCGAACCTCTAAATTGGGATTTTTCACAATGGCCAAAATTAGCCCAAACTAAGGACACCATCTTTCTCAGGAGGATGAGACCAATCAATCCGTGGCGTCAAAATTCATTTTCGTTGCGTATTATGAGTTTTGCAGGTTGCAGGTGCTATAGTGACAGACCAAAACTGTCACTATAGGTATTATAATCTAAGACGACGGAGGGAGGAAGAAGACAATGCGTGGCAGCCCCTCATTGGGTATTTTGAATCTGCGCGCCTTTTCCTTTTTGTTTTAAATAATTTCTGGAAATTTCAAATATATTATTATTGTTTGACATGTATAAATGAATGACATGTTAGTTCAGTTGGCAGGGAAGCGTGTATGTGAAGGGGACCTGGGTTTGAGTCCCAGGTGCAACATTTTATTTTTCTAACATTGTCAACTACAGATTCAGTAGATGTTAGATACGCTAGTCCAGCATGCGCCTCCAGATCATCACCACTGGATCTTGATTGATCTAGATCTAAAGGTCTCACATGCAGGTGCACCATGAGCCATCAAAGACGCTCCTCACTGAATCCTAATATAGTTTCTGGGCTCCCCCTGGATTGGGCCTAGCGCTGTTGATTTTGGCACACCCCCATTTTTGTTTCTGACCAAGCCCATGTTTTTTTTTGTTTTTTTTCTCACTTTTTTATTTTGTTTACTATTTTGCAAATCTTTTTTTAACAAATCATAAATAATAATAAAAAAATAATAAATAGGTTTAGTTTCTTTCTAAAATTATTAATTAATTAATTAATTATTTTAATACAATTTTATCAATTTAAAATCAAATTAGACTTAGGTTCTTTATTAATTTAAATTGTTTTCTTAATAAAAAATACAAAAAAATATATATTAAGATTAGTTTTTCTTTTATAACCTAGATTAATTCTTACATTTAGTATTTATTTTTCTTAATTAACTTTAGAATTAATTTTTCTTTAACAAAACCAAAAAAACAAAAAAAAAGTTTTCTTTACTAAAAATTTTCTACTAGATTTTTAGACGTTTTTTTGTTATCGCGCGCACATTTTATATTATTATGTATCTTCCTATGGATCGTAATAGCCCTAATTAGGATTTTAATTTTCCGCACTTTACATTTTAAGTCAAATATAATTGTAACTGTCCCGAAGCGTTGTAATAGCTGTAGGAACTTTATTTCTCGCTTTATATTTCTTATATGCCTGTATATAAATTGTTAGTAACTTTAATTCCAACCGTTACCGGACCTTGAAACACAACAAAACGCTTCCTACAAGTCACAATTTGCCATTTTTTTAACTTTGTGTTGTTATATTCTTGCGTTATTAATCAATTATAATTGCATATTTGTGTTTGTATGGATGCATAGAAGGTTTCTAAATTGTCCAATTGAAGCTTAGGTACAAGAATGGCATTCCACCATTGTTAGGGTTCGAACCTCTAAATTGGGATTTTTCACAATGGCCAAAATTAGCCCAATCTAAGGACACCATCTTTCTCAGGAGGATGAGACCAATCAATCCGTGGCCTCAAAATTCATTTTCGTTGCGTATTATGAGTTTTGCAGGTTGCAGGTGCTATAGTGACAGACCAAAACTGTCACTATAGGTATTATAATCTAAGACGACGGAGGGAGGAAGAAGACAATGCGTGGCAACCCCTCATTGGGTATTTTGAATCTGCGCGCCTTTTCCTTTTTGTTTTAAATAATTTCTGGAAATTTCAAATATATTATTATTGTTTGACATGTATAAATGAATGACATGTTAGTTCAGTTGGCAGGGAAACGTGTATGTGAAGGGGGGCTGGGTTTGAGTCCCAGGTCTAACATGCGCCTCCAGATCATCACCACTGGATCTTGATTGATCTAGATCTAAAGGTCTCACATGCAGGTGCACCATGAGCCATCAAAGACGCTCCTCACTGAATCCCAGTATAGTTTCTGGGCTCCCCCTGGATTGGGCCTAGCGCTGTTGATTTTGGCACACCCCCATTTTTGTTTCTGACCAAGCCCATGTTTTTTTTGTTTTTTTTCTCACTTTTTTATTTTGTTTACTATTTTCCAAATATTTTTTTTAACAAATCATAAATAATAATAAAAAAATAATAAATAGGTTTAGTTTCTTTCTAAAATTATTAATTAATTAATTAATTATTTTAATACAATTTTATCAATTTAAAATCAAATTAGACTTAGGTTCTTTATTAATTTAAATTTTTTTCTTAATAAAAAATACAAAAAAAATATATTAAGATTAGTTTTTCTTTTATAACCTAGATTAATTCTTCCATTTAGTATTTATTTTTCTTAATTAACTTTAGAATTAATTTTTCTTTAACAAAACCAAAAAAACAAAAAAAAAGTTTTCTTTACTAAGAATTTTCTACTAGACTTCTAGACGTTTTTTGTTATCGCGCGCACATTTTATATTATTATGTATCTTCCTATGGATTGTAATAGCCCTAATTAGGATTTTAATTTTCCGCACTTTACATTTTAAGTCAAATATAATTGTAACTGTCCCGAAGCGTTGTAATAGCTGTAGGAACTTTATTTCTCGCTTTATATTTCTTATATGCCTGTATGTAAATTGTTAGTAACTTTATTTCCAACCGTTACCGGGCCTTGAAACACAACAAAACGCTTCCTACAAGTCACAATTTGACATTTTTTAACTTTGTGTTGTTATATTCTTGCGTTATTAATCAATTATAATTGCATATTTGTGTTTGTATGGATGCATAGAAGGTTTCTAAATTGTCCAATTGAAGCTTAGGTACAAGAATGGCATTCCACCATTGTTAGGGTTCGAACCTCTAAATTGGGATTTTTCACAATGGCCAAAATTAGCCCAAACTAAGGACACCATCTTTCTCAAGAGGATAAGACCAATCAATCAGTGGCCTCAAAATTCATTTTTGTTGCGTATTATGAGGTTTGCAGGTTGCAGGTGCTATAGTGACAGACCAAAACTGTCACTATAGGTATTATAATCTAAGACGATGGAGGGAGGAAGAAGACAATGCGTGGCAGCCCCTCATTGGGTATTTTGAATCTGCGCACCTTTTCCTTTTTGTTTTAAATAATTTCTGGAAATTTCAAATATATTATTATTGTTTGACATGTATAAATGAATGACATGTTAGTTCAGTTGGCAGGGAAGCGTGTATGTGAAGGGGACCTGGGTTTGAGTCACAGGTGCAACATTTTATTTTTCTAACATTGTCAACTACAGATTCAATAGATGTTAGATACGCTAGTCCAGCATGCGCCTCCAGATCATCACCACTGGATCTTGATTGATCTAGATCTAAAGGTCTCACATGCAGGTGCACCATGAGCCATCAAAGACGCTCCTCACTGAATCCCAATATAGGTTCTGGGCTCCCCCTGGATTGGGCCTAGCGCTGTTGATTTTGGCACACCCCCATTTTTGTTTCTGACCAAGCCCATGTTTTTTTTTGTTTTTTTTCTGACTTTTTTATTTTGTTTACTATTTTCCAAATCTTTTTTTAACAAAAACATAAATAATAATAAAAAAATAATAAATAGGTTTAGTTTCTTTCTAAAATTATTAATTAATTAATTAATTATTGTAATATAATTTTATCAATTTAAAATCAAATTAGACTTAGGTTCTTTATTAATTTAAATTGTTTTCTTAATAAAAAATACAAAAAAAAATATATTAAGATTAGTTTTTCTTTTATAACCTAGATTAATTCTTACATTTAGTATTTATTTTTCTTAATTAACTTTAGAATTAATTTTTCTTTAACAAAACCAAAAAAACAAAAAAAAAAGTTTTCTTTACTAAAAATTTTCTACTAGATTTTTAGACGTTTTTTGTTATCGCGCGCACATTTTATATTATTATGTATCTTCCTATGGATCGTAATAGCCCTAATTAGGATTTTAATTTTCCGCACTTTACATTTTAAGTCAAATATAATTGTAACTGTCCCGAAGCGTTGTAATAGCTGTAGGAACTTTATTTCTCGCTTTATATTTCTTATATACCTGTATATAAATTGTTAGTAACTTTATTTCCAACCGTTACCGGGCCTTGAAACACAACAAAACGCTTCCTACAAGTCACAATTTGCCATTTTTTTTAACTTTGTGTTGTTATATTCTTGCGTTATTAATCAATTATAATTGCATATTTATGTTTGTATTGATGCATAGAAGGTTTCTAAATTGTCCAATTGAAGCTTAGGTACAAGAATGGCATTCCACCATTGTTAGGGTTCGAACCTCTAAATTGGGATTTGGGATTTTTCACAATGGCCAAAGTTAGCCCAAACTAAGGACACCATCTTTCTCAAGAGGATGAGACCAATCAATCCGTGGCCTCAAAATTCATTTTCGTTGCGTATTATGAGTTTTGCAGGTTGCAGGTGCTATAGTGACAGACCAAAACTGTCACTATAGGTATTATAATCTAAGACGACGGAGGGAGGAAGAAGACAATGCGTGGCAGCCCCTCATTGGGTATTTTGAATCTGCGCGCCTTTTCCTTTTTGTTTTAAATAATTTCTGGAAACTTCAAATATATTATTATTGTTTGACATGTATAAATGAATGACATGTTAGTTCAGTTGGCAGGGAAGCGTGTATGTGAAGGGGGACCTGGGTTTGAGTCCCAGGTCCAACATTTTATTTTTCTAACATTGTCAACTACAGATTCAGTAGATGTTAGATACGCTAGTCCAGCATGCACCTCCAGATCATCACCACTGGATCTTGATTGATCTAGATCTAAAGGTTTCACATGCAGGTGCACCATGAGCCATCAAAGACGCTCCTCACTGAATCCCAGTATAGTTTCTGGGCTCCCCTGGATTGGGCCTAGCGCTGTTGATTTTGGCACACCCCATTTTTGTTTCAGACCAAGCCCATGTTTTTTTGTTTTTTTTCTCACTTTTTTATTTTGTTTACTATTTTCCAAATCTTTTTTTTAACAAATCATAAATAATAATAAAAAAATAATAAATAGGTTTAGTTTCTTTCTAAAATTATTAATTAATTAATTAATTATTTTAATACAATTTTATCAATTTAAAATCAAATTAGACTTAGGTTCTTTATTAATTTAAATTTTTTTCTTAATAAAAAATACAAAAAAATTATATTAAGATTAGTTTTTCTTTTATAACCTAGATTAATTGTTACATTTAGTATTTATTTTTCTTAATTAACTTTACAATTAATTTTTCTTTAACAAAACCAAAAAAACAAAAAAAAAAATTTTCTTTACTAAGAATTTTCTACTAGACTTTTAGACGTTTTTTGTTATCGCGCGCGCATTTTATATTATTATGTATCTTCCTATGGATTTTAATAGCCCTAATTAGGATTTTAATTTTCCGCACTTTACATTTTAAGTCAAATATAACTGTAACTGTCCCGAAGCGTTGTAATAGCTGTAGGAACTTTATTTCTCGCTTTATATTTCTTATATGCCTGTATATAAATTTTTAGTAACTTTATTTCCAACCGTTACCGGACCTGGAAACACAACAAAATGCTTCCTACAAGTCACAATTTGCCATTTTTTAACTTTGTGTTGTTATATTCTTGCGTTATTAATCAATTATAATTGCATATTTGTGTTTGTATGGATGCATAGAAGGTTTCTAAATTGTCCAATTGAAGCTTAGGTACAAGAATGGCATTCCACCATTGTTAGGGTTCGAACCTCTAAATTAAGATTTTTCACAATGGCCAAAATTAGCCCAAACTAAGGACACCATCTTTCTCAGGAGGATGAGACCAATCAATCTGTGGCCTCAAAATTCATTTTCGTTGCGTATTATGAGTTTTGCAGGTTGCAGGTGCTATAGTGACAGACCAAAACTGTCACTATAGGTATTATAATCTAAGACGACGGAGGGAGGAAGAAGACAATGCGTGGCAGCCCCTCATTGGGTATTTTGAATCTGCGCGCCTTTTTCTTTTTGTTTTAAATAATTTCTGGAAATTTCAAATATATTATTATTGTTTGACATGTATAAATGAATGACATGTTAGTTCAGTTGGCAGGGAAGCGTGTATGTGAAGGGGGACCTGGGTTTGAGTCCCAGGTCCAGCATTTTATTTTTCTAACATTGTCAACTACAGATTCAGTAGATGTTAGATACACTAGTCCAGCATGCGCCTCCAGATCATCACCAGCTCCTCACTGAATTCCAATATAGTTTCTGGGCTCCCCTGGATTGGGCCTAGCGCTGTTGATTTTGGCACACCCCATTTTTGTTTCTGACCAAGCCCATGTTTTTTTTTGTTTTTTTTCTCACTTTTTTATTTTGTTTACTATTTTCCAAATCTTTTTTTAACAAATCATAAATAATAATAAAAAAATAATAAATAGGTTTAGTTTCTTTCTAAAATTATTAATTAATTAATTAATTATTTTAATACAATTTTATCAATTTAAAATCAAATTAGACTTAGGTTCTTTATTAATTTAAATTGTTTTCTTAATAAAAAATACAAAAAAAAAATATATTAAGATTAGTTTTTCTTTTATAATCTAGATTAATTCTTACATTTAGTATTTATTTTTCTTAATTAACTTTAGAATTAATTTTTCTTTAACAAAACCAAAAAAACAAAAAAAAAAAGTTTTCTTTACTAAAAATTTTCTACTAGATTTTTAGACGTTTTTTGTTATCGCGCGCACATTTTATATTATTATGTATCTTCCTATGGATCGTAATAGCCCTAATTAGGATTTTAATTTTCCGCACTTTACATTTTAAGTCAAATATAATTGTAACTGTCTCGAAGCGTTGTAATAGCTGTAGGAACTTTATTTCTCGCTTTATATTTCTTATATGCCTGTATATAAATTGTTAGTAACTTTATTTCCAACCGTTACCGGGCCTTGAAACACAACAAAACGCTTCCTACAAGTCACAATTTGCCATTTTTTTAACTTTGTGTTGTTATATTCTTGCGTTATTAATCAATTATAATTGCATAATTGTGTTTGTATTGATGCATAGAAGGTTTCTAAATTGTCCAATTGAAGCTTAGGTACAAGAATGGCATTCCACCATTGTTAGGGTTCGAACCTCTAAATTGGGATTTTTCACAATGGCCAAAATTAGCCCAAACTAAGGACACCATCTTTCTCAGGAGGATGAGACCAATCAATCCGTGGCCTCAAAATTCATTTTCGTTGCGTATTATGAGTTTTGCAGGTTGCAGGTGCTATAGTGACAGACCAAAACTGTCACTATAGGTATTATAATCTAAGACGACGGAGGGAGGAAGAAGACAATGCGTGGCAGCCCCTCATTGGGTATTTTGAATCTGCGCGCCTTTTCCTTTTTGTTTTAAATAATTTCTGGAAATTTAAAATATATTATTATTGTTTGACATGTATAAATGAATGACATGTTAGTTCAGTTGGCAGGGAAGCGTGTATGTGAAGGGGGCTGGGTTTGAGTCCCAGGTCCAACATTTTATTTTTCTAACATTGTCAACTACAGATTCAGTAGATGTTAGATACGCTAGTCCAGCATGCGCCTCCAGATAATCACCACTGGATCTTGATTGATCTAGATCTAAAGGTCTCACATGCAGGTGCACCATGAGCCATCAAAGACGCTCCTCACTGAATCCCAGTATAGTTTCTGGGCTCCCCCTGGATTGGGCCTAGCGCTGTTGATTTTGGCACACCCCCATTTTTGTTTCTGACCAAGCCCATGTTTTTTTTGTTTTTTTTCTCACTTTTTTATTTTGTTTACTATTTTCCAAATATTTTTTTTAACAAATCATAAATAATAATAATAAAATAATAAATAGGTTTAGTTTCTTTCTAAAATTATTAATTAATTAATTAATTATTTTAATACAATTTTATCAATTTAAAATCAAATTAGACTTAGGTTCTTTATTAATTTAAATTTTTTTCTTAATAAAAAATACAAAAAAATTATATTAAGATTAGTTTTTCTTTTATAACCTAGATTAATTCTTACATTTAGTATTTATTTTTCTTAATTAACTTTAGAATTAATTTTTCTTTAACAAAACCAAAAAAACAAAAAAAAAGTTTTCTTTACTAAGAATTTTCTACTAGACTTTTAGACGTTTTTTGTTATCGCGCGCGCATTTTATATTATTATGTATCTTCCTATGGATTGTAATAGCCCTAATTAGGATTTTAATTTTCCGCACTTTACATTTTAAGTCAAATATAACTGTAACTGTCCCGAAGCGTTGTAATAGCTGTAGGAACTTTATTTCTCGCTTTATATTTCTTATATGCCTATATATAAATTGTTAGTAACTTTATTTCCAACCGTTACCGGACCTTGAAACACAACAAAACGCTTCCTACAAGTCACGATTTGCCATTTTTTAACTTTGTGTTGTTATATTCTTGCGTTATTAATCAATTATAATTGCATATTTGTGTTTGTATGGATGCATAGAAGGTTTCTAAATTGTCCAATTGAAGCTTAGGTACAAGAATGGCATTCCACCATTGTTAGGGTTCGAACCTCTAAATTGGGATTTTTCACAATGGCCAAAATTAGCCCAAACTAAGGACACCATCTTTCTCAGGAGGATGAGACCAATCAATTCGTGGCCTAAAAATTCATTTTCGTTGCGTATTATGAGTTTTGCAGGTTGCAGGTGCTATAGTGACAGACCAAAACTGTCACTATAGGTATTATAATCTAAGACGACGGAGGGAGGAAGAAGACAATGCGTGGCAGCCCCTCATTGGGTATTTTGAATCTGCGCGCCTTTTCCTTTTTGTTTTAAATAATTTCTGGAAATTTCAAATATATTATTATTGTTTGACATGTATAAATGAATGACATGTTAGTTCAGTTGGCAGGGAAGCGTGTATGTGAAGGGGGACCTGGGTTTGAGTCCCAGGTGCAACATTTTATTTTTCTAACATTGTCAACTACAGATTCAGTAGATGTTAGATACGCTAGTCCAGCATGCGCCTCCAGATCATCACCACTGGATCTTGATTGATCCATGCAGGTGCACCATGAGCCATCAAAGACGCTCCTCACTGAATCCCAATATAGTTTCTGGGCTCCCCCTGGATTGGGCCTAGCGCTGTTGATTTTGGCACACCCCCATTTTTGTTTCTGACCAAGCCCATGTTTTTTTTTGTTTTTTTTCTGACTTTTTTATTTTGTTTACTATTTTCCAAATCTTTTTTTAACAAAAACATAAATAATAATAAAAAAATAATAAATAGGTTTAGTTTCTTTCTAAAATTATTAATTAATTAATTAATTATTGTAATACAATTTTATCAATTTAAAATCAAATTAGACTTAGGTTCTCTATTAATTTAAATTTTTTTCTTAATAAAAAATACAAAAAAAAAATATATTAAGATTAGTTTTTCTTTTATAACCTAGATTAATTCTTACATTTAGTATTTATTTTTCTTAATTAACTTTAGAATTAATTTTTCTTTAACAAAACCAAAAAAACAAAAAAAAAGTTTTCTTTACTAAGAATTTTCTACTAGACTTTTAGACGTTTTTTGTTATCGCGCGCGCATTTTATATTATTATGTATCTTCCTATGGATTGTAATAGCCCTAATTAGGATTTTAATTTTCCGCACTTTACATTTTAAGTCAAATATAACTGTAACTGTCCCGAAGCGTTGTAATAGCTGTAGGAACTTTATTTCTCGCTTTATATTTCTTATATGCCTGTATATAAATTGTTAGTAACTTTATTTCCAACCGTTACCGGACCTTGAAACACAACAAAACGCTTCCTACAAGTCACAATTTGCCATTTTTTAACTTTGTGTTGTTATATTCTTGCGTTATTAATCAATTATAATTGCATATTTGTGTTTGTATGGATGCATAGAAGGTTTCTAAATTGTCCAATTGAAGCTTAGGTACAAGAATGGCATTCCACCATTGTTAGGGTTCGAACCTCTAAATTGGGATTTTTCACAATGGCCAAAATTAGCCCAAACTAAGGACACCATCTTTCTCAGGAGGATGAGACCAATCAATCTGTGGCCTCAAAATTCATTTTCGTTGCGTATTATGAGTTTTGCAGGTTGCAGGTGCTATAGTGACAGACCAAAACTGTCACTATAGGTATTATAATCTAAGACGATGGAGGGAGGAAGAAGACAATGCGTGGCAGCCCCTCATTGGGTATTTTGAATCTGCGCACCTTTTCCTTTTTGTTTTAAATAATTTCTGGAAATTTCAAATATATTATTATTGTTTGACATGTATAAATGAATGACATGTTAGTTCAGTTGGCAGGGAAGCGTGTATGTGAAGGGGACCTGGGTTTGAGTCACAGGTGCAACATTTTATTTTTCTAACATTGTCAACTACAGATTCAGTAGATGTTAGATACGCTAGTCCAGCATGCGCCTCCAGATCATCACCACTGGATCTTGATTGATCTAGATCTAAAGGTCTCACATGCAGGTGCACCATGAGCCATCAAAGACGCTCCTCACTGAATCCCAATATAGGTTCTAGGCTCCCCCTGGATTGGGCCTAGCGCTGTTGATTTTGGCACACCCCCATTTTTGTTTCTGACCAAGCCCATGTTTTTTTTTGTTTTTTTTCTGACTTTTTTATTTTGTTTACTATTTTCCAAATCTTTTTTTAACAAAAACATAAATAATAATAAAAAAATAATAAATAGGTTTAGTTTCTTTCTAAAATTATTAATTAATTAATTAATTATTGTAATATAATTTTATCAATTTAAAATCAAATTAGACTTAGGTTCTTTATTAATTTAAATTGTTTTCTTAATAAAAAATACAAAAAAAAATATATTAAGATTAGTTTTTCTTTTATAACCTAGATTAATTCTTACATTTAGTATTTATTTTTCTTAATTAACTTTAGAATTAATTTTTCTTTAACAAAACCAAAAAAACAAAAAAAAAAGTTTTCTTTACTAAAAATTTTCTACTAGATTTTTAGACGTTTTTTGTTATCGCGCGCACATTTTATATTATTATGTATCTTCCTATGGATCGTAATAGCCCTAATTAGGATTTTAATTTTCCGCACTTTACATTTTAAGTCAAATATAATTGTAACTGTCCCGAAGCGTTGTAATAGCTGTAGGAACTTTATTTCTCGCTTTATATTTCTTATATACCTGTATATAAATTGTTAGTAACTTTATTTCCAACCGTTACCGGGCCTTGAAACACAACAAAACGCTTCCTACAAGTCACAATTTGCCATTTTTTTTAACTTTGTGTTGTTATATTCTTGCGTTATTAATCAATTATAATTGCATATTTATGTTTGTATTGATGCATAGAAGGTTTCTAAATTGTCCAATTGAAGCTTAGGTACAAGAATGGCATTCCACCATTGTTAGGGTTCGAACCTCTAAATTGGGATTTGGGATTTTTCACAATGGCCAAAGTTAGCCCAAACTAAGGACACCATCTTTCTCAAGAGGATGAGACCAATCAATCCGTGGCCTCAAAATTCATTTTCGTTGCGTATTATGAGTTTTGCAGGTTGCAGGTGCTATAGTGACAGACCAAAACTGTCACTATAGGTATTATAATCTAAGACGACGGAGGGAGGAAGAAGACAATGCGTGGCAGCCCCTCATTGGGTATTTTGAATCTGCGCGCCTTTTCCTTTTTGTTTTAAATAATTTCTGGAAACTTCAAATATATTATTATTGTTTGACATGTATAAATGAATGACATGTTAGTTCAGTTGGCAGGGAAGCGTGTATGTGAAGGGGGACCTGGGTTTGAGTCCCAGGTCCAACATTTTATTTTTCTAACATTGTCAACTACAGATTCAGTAGATGTTAGATACGCTAGTCCAGCATTCACCTCCAGATCATCACCACTGGATCTTGATTGATCTAGATCTAAAGGTTTCACATGCAGGTGCACCATGAGCCATCAAAGACGCTCCTCACTGAATCCCAGTATAGTTTCTGGGCTCCCCTGGATTGGGCCTAGCGCTGTTGATTTTGGCACACCCCATTTTTGTTTCAGACCAAGCCCATGTTTTTTTGTTTTTTTTCTCACTTTTTTATTTTGTTTACTATTTTCCAAATCTTTTTTTTAACAAATCATAAATAATAATAAAAAAATAATAAATAGGTTTAGTTTCTTTCTAAAATTATTAATTAATTAATTAATTATTTTAATACAATTTTATCAATTTAAAATCAAATTAGACTTAGGTTCTTTATTAATTTAAATTTTTTTCTTAATAAAAAATACAAAAAAATTATATTAAGATTAGTTTTTCTTTTATAACCTAGATTAATTGTTACATTTAGTATTTATTTTTCTTAATTAACTTTACAATTAATTTTTCTTTAACAAAACCAAAAAAACAAAAAAAAATTTTTCTTTACTAAGAATTTTCTACTAGACTTTTAGACGTTTTTTGTTATCGCGCGCGCATTTTATATTATTATGTATCTTCCTATGGATTGTAATAGCCCTAATTAGGATTTTAATTTTCCGCACTTTACATTTTAAGTCAAATATAACTGTAACTGTCCCGAAGCGTTGTAATAGCTGTAGGAACTTTATTTCTCGCTTTATATTTCTTATATGCCTGTATATAAATTGTTAGTAACTTTATTTCCAACCGTTACCGGACCTGGAAACACAACAAAATGCTTCCTACAAGTCACAATTTGCCATTTTTTAACTTTGTGTTGTTATATTCTTGCGTTATTAATCAATTATAATTGCATATTTGTGTTTGTATAGATGCATAGAAGGTTTCTAAATTGTCCAATTGAAGCTTAGGTACAAGAATGGCATTCCACCATTGTTAGGGTTCGAACCTCTAAATTAAGATTTTTCACAATGGCCAAAATTAGCCCAAACTAAGGACACCATCTTTCTCAGGAGGATGAGACCAATCAATCTGTGGCCTCAAAATTCATTTTCGTTGCGTATTATGAGTTTTGCAGGTTGCAGGTGCTATAGTGACAGACCAAAACTGTCACTATAGGTATTATAATCTAAGACGACGGAGGGAGGAAGAAGACAATGCGTGGCAGCCCCTCATTGGGTATTTTGAATCTGCGCGCCTTTTTCTTTTTGTTTTAAATAATTTCTGGAAATTTCAAATATATTATTATTGTTTGACATGTATAAATGAATGACATGTTAGTTCAGTTGGCAGGGAAGCGTGTATGTGAAGGGGGACCTGGGTTTGAGTCCCAGGTCCAGCATTTTATTTTTCTAACATTGTCAACTACAGATTCAGTAGATGTTAGATACGCTAGTCCAGCATGCGCCTCCAGATCATCACCAGCTCCTCACTGAATCCCAATATAGTTTCTGGGCTCCCCTGGATTGGGCCTAGCGCTGTTGATTTTGGCACACCCCATTTTTGTTTCTGACCAAGCCCATGTTTTTTTTTGTTTTTTTTCTCACTTTTTTATTTTGTTTACTATTTTCCAAATCTTTTTTTAACAAATCATAAATAATAATAAAAAAATAATAAATAGGTTTAGTTTCTTTCTAAAATTATTAATTAATTAATTAATTATTTTAATACAATTTTATCAATTTAAAATCAAATTAGACTTAGGTTCTTTATTAATTTAAATTGTTTTCTTAATAAAAAATACAAAAAAAAAATATATTAAGATTAGTTTTTCTTTTATAACCTAGATTAATTCTTACATTTAATATTTATTTTTCTTAATTAACTTTAGAATTAATTTTTCTTTAACAAAACCAAAAAAACAAAAAAAAAAGTTTTCTTTACTAAAAATTTTCTACTAGATTTTTAGACGTTTTTTGTTATCGCGCGCACATTTTATATTATTATGTATCTTCCTATGGATCGTAATAGCCCTAATTAGGATTTTAATTTTCCGCACTTTACATTTTAAGTCAAATATAATTGTAACTGTCTCGAAGCGTTGTAATAGCTGTAGGAACTTTATTTCTCGCTTTATATTTCTTATATGCTTGTATATAAATTGTTAGTAACTTTATTTCCAACCGTTACCGGGCCTTGAAACACAACAAAACGCTTCCTACAAGTCACAATTTGCCATTTTTTTAACTTTGTGTTGTTATATTCTTGCGTTATTATTCAATTATAATTGCATAATTGTGTTTGTATTGATGCATAGAAGGTTTCTAAATTGTCCAATTGAAGCTTAGGTACAAGAATGGCATTCCACCATTGTTAGGGTTCGAACCTCTAAATTGGGATTTTTCATAATGGCCAAAATTAGCCCAAACTAAGGACACCATCTTTCTCAGGAGGATGAGACCAATCAATCCGTGGCCTCAAAATTCATTTTCGTTGCGTATTATGAGTTTTGCAGGTTGCAGGTGCTATAGTGACAGACCAAAACTGTCACTATAGGTATTATAATCTAAGACGACGGAGGGAGGAAGAAGACAATGCGTGGCAGCCCCTCATTGGGTATTTTGAATCTGCGCGCCTTTTCCTTTTTGTTTTAAATAATTTCTGGAAATTTAAAATATATTATTATTGTTTGACATGTATAAATGAATGACATGTTAGTTCAGTTGGCAGGGAAGCGTGTATGTGAAGGGGGCTGGGTTTGAGTCCCAGGTCCAACATTTTATTTTTCTAACATTGTCAACTACAGATTCAGTAGATGTTAGATACGCTAGTCCAGCATGCGCCTCCAGATAATCACCACTGGATCTTGATTGATCTAGATCTAAAGGTCTCACATGCAGGTGCACCATGAGCCATCAAAGACGCTCCTCACTGAATCCCAGTATAGTTTCTGGGCTCCCCCTGGATTGGGCCTAGCGCTGTTGATTTTGGCACACCCCCATTTTTGTTTCTGACCAAGCCCATGTTTTTTTTGTTTTTTTTCTCACTTTTTTATTTTGTTTACTATTTTCCAAATATTTTTTTTAACAAATCATAAATAATAATAATAAAATAATAAATAGGTTTAGTTTCTTTCTAAAATTATTAATTAATTAATTAATTATTTTAATACAATTTTATCAATTTAAAATCAAATTAGACTTAGGTTCTTTATTAATTTAAATTTTTTTCTTAATAAAAAATACAAAAAAATTATATTAAGATTAGTTTTTCTTTTATAACCTATATTAATTCTTACATTTAGTATTTATTTTTATTAATTAACTTTAGAATTAATTTTTCTTTAACAAAACCAAAAAAACAAAAAAAAAGTTTTCTTTACTAAGAATTTTCTACTAGACTTTTAGACGTTTTTTGTTATCGCGCGCGCATTTTATATTATTATGTATCTTCCTATGGATTGTAATAGCCCTAATTAGGATTTTAATTTTCCGCACTTTACATTTTAAGTCAAATATAACTGTAACTGTCCCGAAGCGTTGTAATAGCTGTAGGAACTTTATTTCTCGCTTTATATTTCTTATATGCCTGTATATAAATTGTTAGTAACTTTATTTCCAACCGTTACCGGACCTTGAAACACAACAAAACGCTTCCTACAAGTCACAATTTGCCATTTTTTAACTTTGTGTTGTTATATTCTTGCGTTATTAATCAATTATAATTGCATATTTGTGTTTGTATGGATGCATAGAAGGTTTCTAAATTGTCCAATTGAAGCTTAGGTACAAGAATGGCATTCCACCATTGTTAGGGTTCGAACCTCTAAATTGGGATTTTTCACAATGGCCAAAATTAGCCCAAACTAAGGACACCATCTTTCTCAGGAGGATGAGACCAATCAATCCGTGGCCTCAAAATTCATTTTCGTTGCGTATTATGAGTTTTGCAGGTTGCAGGTGCTATAGTGACAGACCAAAACTGTCACTATAGGTATTATAATCTAAGACGACGGAGGGAGGAAGAAGACAATGCGTGGCAGCCCCTCATTGGGTATTTTGAATCTGCGCGCCTTTTCCTTTTTGTTTTAAATAATTTCTGGAAATTTCAAATATATTATTATTGTTTGACATGTATAAATGAATGACATGTTAGTTCAGTTGGCAGGGAAGCGTGTATGTGAAGGGGACCTGGGTTTGAGTCCCAGGTGCAACATTTTATTTTTCTAACATTGTCAACTACAGATTCAGTAGATGTTAGATACGCTAGTCCAGCATGCGCCTCCAGATCATCACCACTGGATCTTGATTGATCTAGATCTAAAGGTCTCACATGCAGGTGCACCATGAGCCATCAAAGACGCTCCTCACTGAATCCCAATATAGTTTCTGGGCTCCCCCTGGATTGGGCCTAGCGCTGTTGATTTTGGCACACCCCCATTTTTGTTTCTGACCAAGCCCATGTTTTTTTTTGTTTTTTTTCTGACTTTTTTATTTTGTTTACTATTTTCCAAATCTTTTTTTAACAAAAACATAAATAATAATAAAAAAATAATAAATAGGTTTAGTTTCTTTCTAAAATTATTAATTAATTAATTAATTATTGTAATACAATTTTATCAATTTAAAATCAAATTAGACTTAGGTTCTTTATTAATTTAAATTGTTTTCTTAATAAAAAATACAAAAAAAAATATATTAAGATTAGTTTTTCTTTTATAACCTAGATTAATTCTTACATTTAGTATTTATTTTTCTTAATTAACTTTAGAATTAATTTTTCTTTAACAAAACCAAAAAAACAAAAAAAAAAGGTTTTCTTTACTAAAAATTTTCTACTAGATTTTTAGACGTTTTTTGTTATCGCGCACACATTTTATATTATTATGTATCTTCCTATGGATCGTAATAGCCCTAATTAGGATTTTAATTTTCCGCACTTTACATTTTAAGTCAAATATAATTGTAACTGTCCCGAAGCGTTGTAATAGCTGTAGGAACTTTATTTCTCGCTTTATATTTCTTATATACCTGTATATAAATTGTTAGTAACTTTATTTCCAACCGTTACCGGGCCTTGAAACACAACAAAACGCTTCCTACAAGTCACAATTTGCCATTTTTTTTAACTTTGTGTTGTTATATTCTTGCGTTATTAATCAATTATAATTGCATATTTATGTTTGTATTGATGCATAGAAGGTTTCTAAATTGTCCAATTGAAGCTTAGGTACAAGAATGGCATTCCACCATTGTTAGGGTTCGAACCTCTAAATTGGGATTTGGGATTTTTCACGATGGCCAAAATTAGCCCAAACTAAGGACACCATCTTTCTCAAGAGGATGAGACCAATCAATCCGTGGCCTCAAAATTCATTTTCGTTGCGTATTATGAGTTTTGCAGGTTGCAGGTGCTATAGTGACAGACCAAAACTGTCACTATAGGTATTATAATCTAAGACGACGGAGGGAGGAAGAAGACAATGCGTGGCAGCCCCTCATTGGGTATTTTGAATCTGCGCGCCTTTTCCTTTTTGTTTTAAATAATTTCTGGAAATTTCAAATATATTATTATTGTTTGACATGTATAAATGAATGACATGTTAGTTCAGTTGGCAGGGAAGCGTGTATGTGAAGGGGACCTGGGTTTGAGTCCCAGGTCCAACATTTTATTTTTCTAACATTGTCAACTATAGATTCAGTAGATGTTAGATACGCTACTCCAGCATGCACCTCCAGATCATCACCACTGGATCTTGATTGATCTAGATCTAAAGGTTTCACATGCAGGTGCACCATGAGCCATCAAAGACGCTCCTCACTGAATCCCAGTATAGTTTATGGGCTCCCCTGGATTGGGCCTAGCGCTGTTGATTTTGGCACACCCCATTTTTGTTTCAGACCAAGCCCATGTTTTTTTGTTTTTTTTCTCACTTTTTTATTTTGTTTACTATTTTCCAAATCTTTTTTTTAACAAATCATAAATAATAATAAAAAAATAATAAATAGGTTTAGTTTCTTTCTAAAATTATTAATTAATTAATTAATTATTTTAATACAATTTTATCAATTTAAAATCAAATTAGACTTAGGTTCTTTATTAATTTAAATTTTTTTCTTAATAAAAAATACAAAAATATTATATTAAGATTAGTTTTTCTTTTATAACCTAGATTAATTGTTACATTTAGTATTTATTTTTCTTAATTAACTTTACAATTAATTTTTCTTTAACAAAACCAAAAAAACAAAAAAAAAATTTTTCTTTACTAAGAATTTTCTACTAGACTTTTAGACGTTTTTTGTTATCGCGCGCGCATTTTATATTATTATGTATCTTCCTATGGATTGTAATATCCCTAATTAGGATTTTAATTTTCCGCACTTTACATTTTAAGTCAAATATAACTGTAACTGTCCCGAAGCGTTGTAATAGCTGTAGGAACTTTATTTCTTGCTTTATATTTCTTATATGCCTGTATATAAATTGTTAGTAACTTTATTTCCAACCGTTACCGGACCTTGAAACACAACAAAATGCTTCCTACAAGTCACAATTTGCCATTTTTTAACTTTGTGTTGTTATATTCTTGCGTTATTAATCAATTATAATTGCATATTTGTGTTTGTATGGATGCATAGAAGGTTTCTAAATTGTCCAATTGAAGCTTAGGTACAAGAATGGCATTCCACCATTGTTAGGGTTCGAACCTCTAAATTGGGATTTTTCACAATGGCCAAAATTAGCCCAAACTAAGGACACCATCTTTCTCAGGAGGATGAGACCAATCAATCTGTGGCCTCAAAATTCATTTTCGTTGCGTATTATGAGTTTTGCAGGTTGCAGGTGCTATAGTGACAGACCAAAACTGTCACTATAGGTATTATAATCTAAGACGACGGAGGGAGGAAGAAGACAATGCGTGGCAGCCCCTCATTGGGTATTTTGAATCTGCGCGCCTTTTTCTTTTTGTTTTAAATAATTTCTGGAAATTTCAAATATATTATTATTGTTTGACATGTATAAATGAATGACATGTTAGTTCAGTTGGCAGGGAAGCGTGTATGTGAAGGGGGACCTGGGTTTGAGTCCCAGGTGCAACATTTTATTTTTCTAACATTGTCAACTACAGATTCAGTAGATGTTAGATACGCTAGTCCAGCATGCGCCTCCAGATCATCACCACTGGATCTTGATTGATCTAGATCTAAAGGTCTCACATGCAGGTGCACCATGAGCCATCAAAGACGCTCCTCACTGAATCCCAATATAGTTTCTGGGCTCCCCTGGATTGGGCCTAGCGCTGTTGATTTTGGCACACCCCCATTTTTGTTTCTGACCAAGCCCATGTTTTTTTTTTGTTTTTTTTCTCACTTTTTTATTTTGTTTACTATTTTCCAAATCTTTTTTTAACAAATCATAAATAATAATAAAAAAATAATAAATAGGTTTAGTTTCTTTCTAAAATTATTAATTAATTAATTAATTATTTTAATACAATTTTATCAATTTAAAATCAAATTAGACTTAGGTTCTTTATTAATTTAAATTGTTTTCTTAATAAAAAATACAAAAAAATATATATTAAGATTAGTTTTTCTTTTATAACCTAGATTAATTCTTACATTTAGTATTTATTTTTCTTAATTAACTTTAGAATTAATTTTTCTTTAACAAAACCAAAAAAACAAAAAAAAAGTTTTCTTTACTAAAAATTTTCTTCTAGACTTTTAGACGTTTTTTTGTTATCGCGCGCACATTTTATATTATTATGTATCTTCCTATGGATCGTAATAGCCCTAATTAGGATTTTAATTTTCCGCACTTTACATTTTAAGTCAAATATAATTGTAACTGTCCCGAAGAGTTGTAATAGCTGTAGGAACTTTATTTCTCGCTTTATATTTCTTATATGCCTGTATATAAATTGTTAGTAACTTTAATTCCAACCGTTACCGGACCTTGAAACACAACAAAACGCTTCCTACAAGTCACAATTTGCCATTTTTTTAACTTTGTGTTGTTATATTCTTGCGTTATTAATCAATTATAATTGCATATTTGTGTTTGTATTGATGCATAGAAGGTTTCTAAATTGTCCAATTGAAGCTTAGGTACAAGAATGGCATTCCACCATTGTTAGGGTTCGAACCTCTAAATTGGGATTTTTCACAATGGCCAAAATTAGCCCAATCTAAGGACACCATCTTTCTCAGGAGGATGAGACCAATTAATCCGTGGCCTCAAAATTCATTTTCGTTGCGTATTATGAGTTTTGCAGGTTTCAGGGGCTATAGTGACAGACCAAAACTGTCACTATAGGTATTATAATCTAAGACGACGAAGGGAGGAAGAAGACAATGCGTGGCAACCCCTCATTGGGTATTTTGAATCTGCGCGCCTTTTCCTTTTTGTTTTAAATAATTTCTGGAAATTTCAAATATATTATTATTGTTTGACATGTATAAATGAATGACATGTTAGTTCAGTTGGCAGGGAAACGTGTATGTGAAGGGGGGCTGGGTTTGAGTCCCAGGTCTAACATTTTATTTTTCTAACATTGTCAACTACAGATTCAGTAGATGTTAGATACGCTAGTCCAGCATGCGCCTCCAGATCATCACCACTGGATCTTGATTGATCTAGATCTAAAGGTCTCACATGCAGGTGCACCATGAGCCATCAAAGACGCTCCTCACTGAATCCCAGTATAGTTTCTGGGCTCCCCCTGGATTGGGCCTAGCGCTGTTGATTTTGGCACACCCCCATTTTTGTTTCTGACCAAGCCCATGTTTTTTTCTTTTTTTTCTCACTTTTTTATTTTGTTTACTATTTTCCAAATATTTTTTTTAACAAATCATAAATAATAATAAAAAAAATAATAAATAGGTTTAGTTTCTTTCTAAAATTATTAATTAATTAATTAATTATTTTAATACAATTTTATCAATTTAAAATCAAATTAGACTTAGGTTCTTTATTAATTTAAATTGTTTTCTTAATAAAAAATACAAAAAAAAATATATTAAGATTAGTTTTTCTTTTATAACCTAGATTAATTCTTACATTTAGTATTTATTTTTCTTAATTAACTTTAGAATTAATTTTTCTTTAACAAAACCAAAATAACAAAAAAAAAAGTTTTCTTTACTAAAAATTTTCTACTAGATTTTTAGACGTTTTTTGTTATCGCGCGCACATTTTATATTATTATGTATCTTCCTATGGATTGTAATAGCCCTAATTAGGATTTTAATTTTCCGCACTTTACATTTTAAGTCAAATATAATTGTAACTGTCCCGAAGCGTTGTAATAGCTGTAGGAACTTTATTTCTCGCTTTATATTTCTTATATGCATGTATATAAATTGTTAGTAACTTTATTTCCAACCGTTACCGGCCCTTGAAACACAACAAAACGCTTCCTACAAGTCACAATTTGCCATTTTTTTTAACTTTATGTTGTTATATTCTTGCGTTATTAATCAATTATAATTGCATATTTGTGTTTGTATGGATGCATAGAAGGTTTCTAAATTGTCCAATTGAAGCTTAGGTACAAGAATGGCATTCCACCATTGTTAGGGTTCGAACCTCTAAATTGGGATTTTTCACAATGGCCAAAATTAGCCCAAACTAAGGACACCATCTTTCTCAAGAGGATGAGACCAATCAATCAGTGGCCTCAAAATTCATTTTTGTTGCGTATTATGAGTTTTGCAGGTTGCAGGTGCTATAGTGACAGACTAAAACTGTCACTATAGGTATTATAATCTAAGACGACGGAGGGAGGAAGAAGACAATGCGTGGCAACCCCTCATTGGTTATTTTGAATCTGCGCGCCTTTTTCTTTTTGTTTTAAATAATTTCTGGAAATTTCTAATATATTATTATTGTTTGACATGTATAAATGAATGACATGTTAGTTCAGTTGGCAGGGAAGCGTGTATGTGAAGGGGGACCTGGGTTTGAGTCCCAGGTCCAGCATTTTATTTTTCTAACATTGTCAACTACAGATTCAGTAGATGTTAGATACGCTAGTCCAGCATGCGCCTCCAGATCATCACCACTGGATCTTGATTGATCTAGATCTAAAGGTCTCACATGCAGGTGCACCATGAGCCATCAAAGACGCTCCTCACTGAATCCCAATAAAGTTTCTGGGCTCCCCTGGATTGGGCCTAGCGCTGTTGATTTTGGCACACCCCATTTTTTATTCTGACCAAGCCCATGTTTTTTTTTTCTCACTTTTTTATTTTGTTTACTATTTTCCAAATCTTTTTTTAACAAATCATAAATAATAATAAAAAAATAATAAATAGGTTTAGTTTCTTTCTAAAATTATTAATTAATTAATTAATTATTTTAATACAATTTTATCAATTTAAAATCAAATTAGACTTAGGTTCTTTATTAATTTAAATTGTTTTCTTAATAAAAAATACAAAAAAATATATATTAAGATTAGTTTTTCTTTTATAACCTAGATTAATTCTTACATTTAGTATTTATTTTTCTTAATTAACTTTAGAATTAATTTTTCTTTAACAAAACCAAAAAAACAAAAAAAAAGTTTTCTTTACTAAAAATTTTCTACTAGACTTTTAGACGTTTTTTTGTTATCGCGCGCACATTTTATATTATTATGTATCTTCCTATGGATCGTAATAGCCCTAATTAGGATTTTAATTTTCCGCACTTTACATTTTAAGTCAAATATAATTGTAACTGTCCCGAAGCGTTGTAATAGCTGTAGGAACTTTATTTCTCGCTTTATATTTCTTATATGCCTGTATATAAATTGTTAGTAACTTTAATTCCAACCGTTACCGGACCTTGAAACACAACAAAACGCTTCCTACAAGTCACAATTTGCCATTTTTTTAACTTTGTGTTGTTATATTCTTGCGTTATTAATCAATTATAATTGCATATTTGTGTTTGTATGGATGCATAGAAGGTTTCTAAATTGTCCAATTGAAGCTTAGGTACAAGAATGGCATTCCACCATTGTTAGGGTTCGAACCTCTAAATTGGGATTTTTCACAATGGCCAAAATTAGCCCAATCTAAGGACACCATCTTTCTCAGGAGGATGAGACCAATTAATCCGTGGCCTCAAAATTCATTTTCGTTGCGTATTATGAGTTTTGCAGGTTTCAGGGGCTATAGTGACAGACCAAAACTGTCACTATAGGTATTATAATCTAAGACGAGGGAGGAAGAAGACAATGCGTGGCAGCCCCTCATTGGGTATTTTGAATCTGCGCGCCTTTTCCTTTTTGTTTTAAATAATTTCTGGAAATTTCAAATATATTATTATTGTTTGACATGTATAAATGAATGACATGTTAGTTCAGTTGGCAGGGAAACGTGTATGTGAAGGGGGGCTGGGTTTGAGTCCCAGGTCCAACATTTTATTTTTCTAACATTGTCAACTACAGATTCAGTAGATGTTAGATACGCTAGTCCAGCATGCGCCTCCAGATAATCACCACTGGATCTTGATTGATCTAGATCTAAAGGTCTCACATGCAGGTGCACCATGAGCCATCAAAGACGCTCCTCACTGAATCTCAGTATAGTTTCTGGGCTCCCCCTGGATTGGGCCTAGCGCTGTTGATTTTGGCACACCCCCATTTTTGTTTCTGACCAAGCCCATCTTTTTTTTGTTTTTTTTCTCACTTTTTTATTTTGTTTACTATTTTCCAAATATTTTTTTTAACAAATCATAAATAATAATAATAAAATAATAAATAGGTTTAGTTTCTTTCTAAAATTATTAATTAATTAATTAATTATTTTAATACAATTTTATCAATTTAAAATCAAATTAGACTTAGGTTCTTTATTAATTTAAATTTTTTTCTTAATAAAAAATACAAAAAAATTATATTAAGATTAGTTTTTCTTTTATAACCTAGATTAATTCTTACATTTAGTATTTATTTTTCTTAATTAACTTTAGAATTAATTTTTCTTTAACAAAACCAAAAAAACAAAAAAAAAGTTTTCTTTACTAAGAATTTTCTACTAGACTTTTAGACGTTTTTTGTTATCGCGCGCGCATTTTATATTATTATGTATCTTCCTATGGATTGTAATAGCCCTAATTAGGATTTTAATTTTCCGCACTTTACATTTTAAGTCAAATATAACTGTAACTGTCCCGAAGCGTTGTAATAGCTGTAGGAACTTTATTTCTCGCTTTATATTTCTTATATGCCTGTATATAAATTGTTAGTAACTTTATTTCCAACCGTTACCGGACCTTGAAACACAACAAAACGCTTCCTACAAGTCACAATTTGCCATTTTTTAACTTTGTGTTGTTATATTCTTGCGTTATTAATCAATTATAATTGCATATTTGTGTTTGTATGGATGCATAGAAGGTTTCTAAATTGTCCAATTGAAGCTTAGGTACAAGAATGGCATTCCACCATTGTTAGGGTTCGAACCTCTAAATTGGGATTTTTCACAATGGCCAAAATTAGCCCAAACTAAGGACACCATCTTTCTCAGGAGGATGAGACCAATCAATTCGTGGCCTCAAAATTCATTTTCGTTGCGTATTATGAGTTTTGCAGGTTGCAGGTGCTATAGTGACAGACCAAAACTGTCACTATAGGTATTATAATCTAAGACGACGGAGGGAGGAAGAAGACAATGCGTGGCAGCCCCTCATTGGGTATTTTGAATCTGCGCGCCTTTTTCTTTTTGTTTTAAATAATTTCTGGAAATTTCAAATATATTATTATTGTTTGACATGTATAAATGAATGACATGTTAGTTCAATTGGCAGGGAAGCGTGTATGTGAAGGGGGACCTGGGTTTGAGTCCCAGGTGCAACATTTTATTTTTCTAACATTGTCAACTACAGATTCAGTAGATGTTAGATACGCTAGTCCAGCATGCGCCTCCAGATCATCACCACTGGATCTTGATTGATCCATGCAGGTGCACCATGAGCCATCAAAGACGCTCCTCACTGAATCCCAATATAGTTTCTGGGCTCCCCCTGGATTGGGCCTAGCGCTGTTGATTTTGGCACACCCCCATTTTTGTTTCTGACCAAGCCCATGTTTTTTTTTGTTTTTTTTCTGACTTTTTTATTTTGTTTACTATTTTCCAAATCTTTTTTTAACAAAAACATAAATAATAATAAAAAAATAATAAATAGGTTTAGTTTCTTTCTAAAATTATTAATTAATTAATTAATTATTGTAATACAATTTTATCAATTTAAAATCAAATTAGACTTAGGTTCTTTATTAATTTAAATTGTTTTCTTAATAAAAAATACAAAAAAAAATATATTAAGATTAGTTTTTCTTTTATAACCTAGATTAATTCTTACATTTAGTATTTATTTTTCTTAATTAACTTTAGAATTAATTTTTCTTTAACAAAACCAAAAAAACAAAAAAAAAGTTTTCTTTACTAAAAATTTTCTACTAGATTTTTAGACGTTTTTTGTTATCGCGCGCACATTTTATATTATTATGTATCTTCCTATGGATCGTAATAGCCCTAATTAGGATTTTAATTTTCCGCACTTTACATTTTAAGTCAAATATAATTGTAACTGTCCCGAAGCGTTGTAATAGCTGTAGGAACTTTATTTCTCGCTTTATATTTCTTATATACCTTTATATAAATTGTTAGTAACTTTATTTCCAACCGTTACCGGGCCTTGAAACACAACAAAACGCTTCCTACAAGTCACAATTTGCCATTTTTTAACTTTGTGTTGTTATATTCTTGCGTTATTAATCAATTATAATTGCATATTTGTGTTTGTATGGATGCAAAAAAGGTTTCTAAATTGTCCAATTGAAGCTTAGGTACAAGAATGGCATTCCACCATTGTTAGGGTTCGAACCTCTAAATTGGGATTTTTCACAATGGCCAAAATTAGCCCAAACTAAGGACACCATCTTTCTCAAGAGGATGAGACCAATCAATCAGTGGCCTCAAAATTCATTTTTGTTGCGTATTATGAGTTTTGCAGGTTGCAGGTGCTATAGTGACAGACTAAAACTGTCACTATAGGTATTATAATCTAAGACGACGGAGGGAGGAAGAAGACAATGCGTGGCAACCCCTCATTGGTTATTTTGAATCTGCGCGCCTTTTTCTTTTTGTTTTAAATAATTTCTGGAAATTTCAAATATATTATTATTGTTTGACATGTATAAATGAATGACATGTTAGTTCAGTTGGCAGGGAAGCGTGTATGTGAAGGGGGACCTGGGTTTGAGTCCCAGGTCCAGCATTTTATTTTTCTAACATTGTCAACTACAGATTCAGTAGATGTTAGATACGCTAGTCCAGCATGCGCCTCCAGATCATCACCACTGGATCTTGATTGATCTAGATCTAAAGGTCTCACATGCAGGTGCACCATGAGCCATCAAAGACGCTCCTCACTGAATCCCAATATAGTTTCTGGGTTCCCCTGGATTGGGCCTAGCGCTGTTGATTTTGGCACACCCCATTTTTGTTTCTGACCAAGCCCATGTTTTTTTTTGTTTTTTTTCTCACTTTTTTATTTTGTTTACTATTTTCCAAATCTTTTTTTAACAAATCATAAATAATAATAAAAAAATAATAAATAGGTTTAGTTTCTTTCTAAAATTATTAATTAATTAATTAATTATTTTAATACAATTTTATCAATTTAAAATCAAATTAGACTTAGGTTCTTTATTAATTTAAATTGTTTTCTTAATAAAAAATACAAAAAAAAAATATATCAAGATTAGTTTTTCTTTTATAACCTAGATTAATTCTTACATTTAGTATTTATTTTTCTTAATTAACTTTAGAATTAATTTTTCTTTAACAAAACCAAAAAAACAAAAAAAAAGTTTTCTTTACTAAGAATTTTCTACTAGACTTTTAGACGTTTTTTGTTATCGCGCACGCATTTTATATTATTATGTATCTTCCTATGGATTGTAATAGCCCTAATTAGGATTTTAATTTTCCGCACTTTACATTTTAAGTCAAATATAACTGTAACTGTCCCGAAGCATTGTAATAGCTGTAGGAACTTTATTTCTCGCTTTATATTTCTTATATGCCTGTATATAAATTGTTAGTAACTTTATTTCCAACCGTTACCGGACCTTGAAACACAACAAAACGCTTCCTACAAGTCACAATTTGCCATTTTTTAACTTTGTGTTGTTATATTCTTGCGTTATTAATCAATTATAATTGCATATTTGTGTTTGTATGGATGCATAGAAGGTTTCTAAATTGTCCAATTGAAGCTTAGGTACAAGAATGGCATTCCACCATTGTTAGGGTTCGAACCTCTAAATTGGGATTTTTCACAATGGCCAAAATTAGCCCAAACTAAGGACACCATCTTTCTCAGGAGGATGAGACCAATCAATCCGTGGCCTCAAAATTCATTTTCGTTGCGTATTATGAGTTTTGCAGGTTGCAGGTGCTATAGTGACAGACCAAAACTGTCACTATAGGTATTATAATCTAAGACGATGGAGGGAGGAAGAAGGCAATGCGTGGCAGCCCCTCATTGGGTATTTTGAATCTGCGCGCCTTTTCCTTTTTGTTTTAAATAATTTCTGGAAATTTCAAATATATTATTATTGTTTGACATGTATAAATGAATGACATGTTAGTTCAGTTGGCAGGGAAGCGTGTATGTGAAGGGGACCTGGGTTTGAGTCACAGGTGCAACATTTTATTTTTCTAACATTGTCAACTACAGATTCAGTAGATGTTAGATACGCTAGTCCAGCATGCGCCTCTAGATCATCACCACTGGATCTTGATTGATCTAGATCTAAAGGTCTCACATGCAGGTGCACCATGAGCCATCAAAGACGCTCCTCACTGAATCCCAATATAGTTTCTAGGCTCCCCCTGGATTGGGCCTAGCGCTGTTGATTTTGGCACACCCCCATTTTTGTTTCTGACCAAGCCCATGTTTTTTTTTGTTTTTTTTCTGACTTTTTTATTTTGTTTACTATTTTCCAAATCTTTTTTTAACAAAAACATAAATAATAATAAAAAAATAATAAATAGGTTTAGTTTCTTTCTAAAATTATTAATTAATTAATTAATTATTGTAATACAATTTTATCAATTTAAAATCAAATTAGACTTAGGTTCTTTATTAATTTAAATTGTTTTCTTAATAAAAAATACAAAAAAAAATATATTAAGATTAGTTTTTCTTTTATAACCTAGATTAATTCTTACATTTAGTATTTATTTTTCTTAATTAACTTTAGAATTAATTTTTCTTTAACAAAACCAAAAAAACAAAAAAAAAAGTTTTCTTTACTAAAAATTTTCTACTAGATTTTTAGACGTTTTTTGTTATCGCGCGCACATTTTATATTATTATGTATCTTCCTATGGATCGTAATAGCCCTAATTAGGATTTTAATTTTCCGCACTTTACATTTTAAGTCAAATATAATTGTAACTGTCCCGAAGCGTTGTAATAGCTGTAGGAACTTTATTTCTCGCTTTATATTTCTTATATACCTGTATATAAATTGTTAGTAACTTTATTTCCAACCGTTACCGGGCCTTGAAACACAACAAAACGCTTCCTACAAGTCACAATTTGCCATTTTTTTTTAACTTTGTGTTGTTATATTCTTGCGTTATTAATCAATTATAATTGCATATTTATGTTTGTATTGATGCATAGAAGGTTTCTAAATTGTCCAATTGAAGCTTAGGTACAAGAATGGCATTCCACCATTGTTAGGGTTCGAACCTCTAAATTGGGATTTGGGATTTTTCACAATGGCCAAAATTAGCCCAAACTAAGGACACCATCTTTCTCAAGAGGATGAGACCAATCAATCTGTGGCCTCAAAATTCATTTTCGTTGCGTATTATGAGTTTTGCAGGTTGCAGGTGCTATAGTGACAGACCAAAACTGTCACTATAGGTATTATAATCTAAGACGACGGAGGGAGGAAGAAGACAATGCGTGGCAGCCCCTCATTGGGTATTTTGAATCTGCGCGCCTTTTCCTTTTTGTTTTAAATAATTTCTGGAAATTTCAAATATATTATTATTGTTTGACATGTATAAATGAATGACATGTTAGTTCAGTTGGCAGGGAAGCGTGTATGTGAAGGGGGACCTGGGTTTGAGTCCCAGGTCCAACATTTTATTTTTCTAACATTGTCAACTACAGATCATCACCACTGGATCTTGATTGATCTAGATCTAAAGGTTTCACATGCAGGTGCACCATGAGCCATCAAAGACGCTCCTCACTGAATCCCAGTATAGTTTCTGGGCTCCCCTGGATTGGGCCTAGCGCTGTTGATTTTGGCACACCCCATTTTTGTTTCTGACCAAGCCCATGTTTTTTTTTGTTTTTTTTCTCACTTTTTTATTTTGTTTACTATTTTCCAAATCTTTTTTTAACAAATCATAAATAATAATAAAAAAATAATAAATAGGTTTAGTTTCTTTCTAAAATTATTAATTAATTAATTAATTATTTTAATACAATTTTATCAATTTAAAATCAAATTAGACTTAGGTTCTTTATTAATTTAAATTGTTTTCTTAATAAAAAATACAAAAAAAAAATATATTAAGATTAGTTTTTCTTTTATAACCTAGATTAATTCTTACATTTAGTATTTATTTTTCTTAATTAACTTTAGAATTAATTTTTCTTTAACAAAACCAAAAAAACAAAAAAAAAGTTTTCTTTACTAAGAATTTTCTACTAGACTTTTAGACGTTTTTTGTTATCGCGCGCGCATTTTATATTATTATGTATCTTCCTATGGATTGTAATAGCCCTAATTAGGATTTTAATTTTCCGCACTTTACATTTTAAGTCAAATATAACTGTAACTGTCCCGAAGCATTGTAATAGCTGTAGGAACTTTATTTCTCGCTTTATATTTCTTATATGCCTGTATATAAATTGTTAGTAACTTTATTTCCAACCGTTACCGGACCTTGAAACACAACAAAACGCTTCCTACAAGTCACAATTTTCCATTTTTTAACTTTGTGTTGTTATATTCTTGCGTTATTAATCAATTATAATTGCATATTTGTGTTTGTATGGATGCATAGAAGGTTTCTAAATTGTCCAATTGAAGCTTAGGTACAAGAATTTGTCCAATTGAAGCTTAGGTACAAGAATGGCATTCCACCATTGTTAGGGTTCGAACCTCTAAATTGGGATTTTTCACAATGGCCAAAATTAGCCCAAACTAAGGACACCATCTTTCTCAGGAGGATGAGACCAATCAATCCGTGGCCTCAAAATTCATTTTCGTTGCGTATTATGAGTTTTGCAGGTTGCAGGTGCTATAGTGACAGACCAAAACTGTCACTATAGGTATTATAATCTAAGACGATGGAGGGAGGAAGAAGACAATGCGTGGCAGCCCCTCATTGGGTATTTTGAATCTGCGCGCCTTTTCCTTTTTGTTTTAAATAATTTCTGGAAATTTCAAATATATTATTATTGTTTGACATGTATAAATGAATGACATGTTAGTTCAGTTGGCAGGGAAGCGTGTATGTGAAGGGGACCTGGGTTTGAGTCACAGGTGCAACATTTTATTTTTCTAACATTGTCAACTACAGATTCAGTAGATGTTCGATACGCTAGTCCAGCATGCGCCTCTAGATCATCACCACTGGATCTTGATTGATCTAGATCTAAAGGTCTCACATGCAGGTGCACCATGAGCCATCAAAGACGCTCCTCACTGAATCCCAATATAGTTTCTAGGCTCCCCCTGGATTGGGCCTAGCGCTGTTGATTTTGGCACACCCCCATTTTTGTTTCTGACCAAGCCCATGTTTTTTTTTGTTTTTTTTCTGACTTTTTTATTTTGTTTACTATTTTCCAAATCTTTTTTTAACAAAAACATAAATAATAATAAAAAAATAATAAATAGGTTTAGTTTCTTTCTAAAATTATTAAGTAATTAATTAATTATTATAATACAATTTTATCAATTTAAAATCAAATTAGACTTAGGTTCTTTATTAATTTAAATTGTTTTCTTAATAAAAAATACAAAAAAAAATATATTAAGATTAGTTTTTCTTTTATAACCTAGATTAATTCTTACATTTAGTATTTATTTTTCTTAATTAACTTTAGAATTAATTTTTCTTTAACAAAACCAAAAAAACAAAAAAAAAAGTTTTCTTTACTAAAAATTTTCTACTAGATTTTTAGACGTTTTTTGTTATCGCGCGCACATTTTATATTATTATGTATCTTCCTATGGATCGTAATAGCCCTAATTAGGATTTTAATTTTCCGCACTTTACATTTTAAGTCAAATATAATTGTAACTGTCCCGAAGCGTTGTAATAGCTGTAGGAACTTTATTTCTCGCTTTATATTTCTTATATACCTGTATATAAATTGTTAGTAACTTTATTTCCAACCGTTACCGGGCCTTGAAACACAACAAAACGCTTCCTACAAGTCACAATTTGCCATTTTTTTTAACTTTGTGTTGTTATATTCTTGCGTTATTAATCAATTATAATTGCATATTTATGTTTGTATTGATGCATAAAAGGTTTCTAAATTGTCCAATTGAAGCTTAGGTACAAGAATGGCATTCCACCATTGTTAGGGTTCGAACCTCTAAATTGGGATTTGGGATTTTTCACAATGGCCAAAATTAGCCCAAACTAAGGACACCATCTTTCTCAAGAGGATGAGACCAATCAATCCGTGGCCTCAAAATTCATTTTCGTTGCGTATTATGAGTTTTGCAGGTTGCAGGTGCTATAGTGACAGACCAAAACTGTCACTATAGGTATTATAATCTAAGACGACGGAGGGAGGAAGAAGACAATGCGTGGCAGCCCCTCATTGGGTATTTTGAATCTGCGCGCCTTTTCCTTTTTGTTTTAAATAATTTCTGGAAATTTCAAATATATTATTATTGTTTGACATGTATAAATGAATGACATGTTAGTTCAGTTGGCAGGGAAGCGTGTATGTGAAGGGGGACCTGGGTTTGAGTCCCAGGTGCAACATTTTATTTTTCTAACATTGTCAACTACAGATTCAGTAGATGTTAGATACGCTAGTCCAGCATGCGCCTCCAGATCATCACCACTGGATCTTGATTGATCTAGATCTAAAGGTCTCACATGCAGGTGCACCATGAGCCATCAAAGACGCTCCTCACTGAATCCCAATATAGTTTCTGGGCTCCCCCTGGATTGGGCCTAGCGCTGTTGATTTTGGCACACCCCATTTTTGTTTCTGACCAAGCCCATGTTTTTTTTTTGTTTTTTTTCTCACTTTTTTATTTTGTTTACTATTTTCCAAATCTTTTTTTAACAAATCATAAATAATAATAAAAAAATAATAAATAGGTTTAGTTTCTTTCTAAAATTATTAATTAATTAATTAATTATTTTAATACAATTTTATCAATTTAAAATCAAATTAGACTTAGGTTCTTTATTAATTTAAATTGTTTTCTTAATAAAAAATACAAAAAAATATATATTAAGATTAGTTTTTCTTTTATAACCTAGATTAATTCTTACATTTAGTATTTATTTTTCTTAATTAACTTTAGAATTAATTTTTCTTTAACAAAACCAAAAAAACAAAAAAAAAGTTTTCTTTACTAAAAATTTTCTTCTAGACTTTTAGACGTTTTTTTGTTATCGCGCGCACATTTTATATTATTATGTATCTTCCTATGGATCGTAATAGCCCTAATTAGGATTTTAATTTTCCGCACTTTACATTTTAAGTCAAATATAATTGTAACTGTCCCGAAGAGTTGTAATAGCTGTAGGAACTTTATTTCTCGCTTTATATTTCTTATATGCCTGTATATAAATTGTTAGTAACTTTATTTCCAACCGTTACCGGACCTTGAAACACAACAAAACGCTTCCTACAAGTCACAATTTGCCATTTTTTTAACTTTGTGTTGTTATATTCTTGCGTTATTAATCAATTATAATTGCATATTTGTGTTTGTATTGATGCATAGAAGGTTTCTAAATTGTCCAATTGAAGCTTAGGTACAAGAATGGCATTCCACCATTGTTAGGGTTCAAACCTCTAAATTGGGATTTTTCACAATGGCCAAAATTAGCCCAATCTAAGGACACCATCTTTCTCAGGAGGATGAGACCAATTAATCCGTGGCCTCAAAATTCATTTTCGTTGCGTATTATGAGTTTTGCAGGTTTCAGGGGCTATAGTGACAGACCAAAACTGTCACTATAGGTATTATAATCTAAGACGACGAAGGGAGGAAGAAGACAATGCGTGGCAACCCCTCATTGGGTATTTTGAATCTGCGCGCCTTTTCCTTTTTGTTTTAAATAATTTCTGGAAATTTCAAATATATTATTATTGTTTGACATGTATAAATGAATGACATGTTAGTTCAGTTGGCAGGGAAACGTGTATGTGAAGGGGGGCTGGGTTTGAGTCCCAGGTCTAACATTTTATTTTTCTAACATTGTCAACTACAGATTCAGTAGATGTTAGATACGCTAGTCCAGCATGCGCCTCCAGATCATCACCACTGGATCTTGATTGATCTAGATCTAAAGGTCTCACATGCAGGTGCACCATGAGCCATCAAAGACGCTCCTCACTGAATCCCAGTATAGTTTCTGGGCTCCCCCTGGATTGGGCCTAGCGCTGTTGATTTTGGCACACCCCCATTTTTGTTTCTGACCAAGCCCATGTTTTTTTCTTTTTTTTCTCACTTTTTTATTTTGTTTACTATTTTCCAAATATTTTTTTTAACAAATCATAAATAATAATAAAAAAAATAATAAATAGGTTTAGTTTCTTTCTAAAATTATTAATTAATTAATTAATTATTTTAATACAATTTTATCAATTTAAAATCAAATTAGACTTAGGTTCTTTATTAATTTAAATTGTTTTCTTAATAAAAAATACAAAAAAAAATATATTAAGATTAGTTTTTCTTTTATAACCTAGATTAATTCTTACATTTAGTATTTATTTTTCTTAATTAACTTTAGAATTAATTTTTCTTTAACAAAACCAAAATAACAAAAAAAAAAGTTTTCTTTACTAAAAATTTTCTACTAGATTTTTAGACGTTTTTTGTTATCGCGCGCACATTTTATATTATTATGTATCTTCCTATGGATTGTAATAGCCCTAATTAGGATTTTAATTTTCCGCACTTTACATTTTAAGTCAAATATAATTGTAACTGTCCCGAAGCGTTGTAATAGCTGTAGGAACTTTATTTCTCGCTTTATATTTCTTATATGCATGTATATAAATTGTTAGTAACTTTATTTCCAACCGTTACCGGCCCTTGAAACACAACAAAACGCTTCCTACAAGTCACAATTTGCCATTTTTTTTAACTTTATGTTGTTATATTCTTGCGTTATTAATCAATTATAATTGCATATTTGTGTTTGTATGGATGCATAGAAGGTTTCTAAATTGTCCAATTGAAGCTTAGGTACAAGAATGGCATTCCACCATTGTTAGGGTTCGAACCTCTAAATTGGGATTTTTCACAATGGCCAAAATTAGCCCAAACTAAGGACACCATCTTTCTCAAGAGGATGAGACCAATCAATCAGTGGCCTCAAAATTCATTTTTGTTGCGTATTATGAGTTTTGCAGGTTGCAGGTGCTATAGTGACAGACTAAAACTGTCACTATAGGTATTATAATCTAAGACGACGGAGGGAGGAAGAAGACAATGCGTGGCAACCCCTCATTGGTTATTTTGAATCTGCGCGCCTTTTTCTTTTTGTTTTAAATAATTTCTGGAAATTTCTAATATATTATTATTGTTTGACATGTATAAATGAATGACATGTTAGTTCAGTTGGCAGGGAAGCGTGTATGTGAAGGGGGACCTGGGTTTGAGTCCCAGGTCCAGCATTTTATTTTTCTAACATTGTCAACTACAGATTCAGTAGATGTTAGATACGCTAGTCCAGCATGCGCCTCCAGATCATCACCACTGGATCTTGATTGATCTAGATCTAAAGGTCTCACATGCAGGTGCACCATGAGCCATCAAAGACGCTCCTCACTGAATCCCAATAAAGTTTCTGGGCTCCCCTGGATTGGGCCTAGCGCTGTTGATTTTGGCACACCCCATTTTTTATTCTGACCAAGCCCATGTTTTTTTTTTCTCACTTTTTTATTTTGTTTACTATTTTCCAAATCTTTTTTTAACAAATCATAAATAATAATAAAAAAATAATAAATAGGTTTAGTTTCTTTCTAAAATTATTAATTAATTAATTAATTATTTTAATACAATTTTATCAATTTAAAATCAAATTAGACTTAGGTTCTTTATTAATTTAAATTGTTTTCTTAATAAAAAATACAAAAAAATATATATTAAGATTAGTTTTTCTTTTATAACCTAGATTAATTCTTACATTTAGTATTTATTTTTCTTAATTAACTTTAGAATTAATTTTTCTTTAACAAAACCAAAAAAACAAAAAAAAAGTTTTCTTTACTAAAAATTTTCTACTAGACTTTTAGACGTTTTTTTGTTATCGCGCGCACATTTTATATTATTATGTATCTTCCTATGGATCGTAATAGCCCTAATTAGGATTTTAATTTTCCGCACTTTACATTTTAAGTCAAATATAATTGTAACTGTCCCGAAGCGTTGTAATAGCTGTAGGAACTTTATTTCTCGCTTTATATTTCTTATATGCCTGTATATAAATTGTTAGTAACTTTAATTCCAACCGTTACCGGACCTTGAAACACAACAAAACGCTTCCTACAAGTCACAATTTGCCATTTTTTTAACTTTGTGTTGTTATATTCTTGCGTTATTAATCAATTATAATTGCATATTTGTGTTTGTATGGATGCATAGAAGGTTTCTAAATTGTCCAATTGAAGCTTAGGTACAAGAATGGCATTCCACCATTGTTAGGGTTCGAACCTCTAAATTGGGATTTTTCACAATGGCCAAAATTAGCCCAATCTAAGGACACCATCTTTCTCAGGAGGATGAGACCAATTAATCCGTGGCCTCAAAATTCATTTTCGTTGCGTATTATGAGTTTTGCAGGTTTCAGGGGCTATAGTGACAGACCAAAACTGTCACTATAGGTATTATAATCTAAGACGAGGGAGGAAGAAGACAATGCGTGGCAGCCCCTCATTGGGTATTTTGAATCTGCGCGCCTTTTCCTTTTTGTTTTAAATAATTTCTGGAAATTTCAAATATATTATTATTGTTTGACATGTATAAATGAATGACATGTTAGTTCAGTTGGCAGGGAAACGTGTATGTGAAGGGGGGCTGGGTTTGAGTCCCAGGTCCAACATTTTATTTTTCTAACATTGTCAACTACAGATTCAGTAGATGTTAGATACGCTAGTCCAGCATGCGCCTCCAGATAATCACCACTGGATCTTGATTGATCTAGATCTAAAGGTCTCACATGCAGGTGCACCATGAGCCATCAAAGACGCTCCTCACTGAATCCCAGTATAGTTTCTGGGCTCCCCCTGGATTGGGCCTAGCGCTGTTGATTTTGGCACACCCCCATTTTTGTTTCTGACCAAGCCCATCTTTTTTTTGTTTTTTTTCTCACTTTTTTATTTTGTTTACTATTTTCCAAATATTTTTTTTAACAAATCATAAATAATAATAATAAAATAATAAATAGGTTTAGTTTCTTTCTAAAATTATTAATTAATTAATTAATTATTTTAATACAATTTTATCAATTTAAAATCAAATTAGACTTAGGTTCTTTATTAATTTAAATTTTTTTCTTAATAAAAAATACAAAAAAATTATATTAAGATTAGTTTTTCTTTTATAACCTAGATTAATTCTTACATTTAGTATTTATTTTTCTTAATTAACTTTAGAATTAATTTTTCTTTAACAAAACCAAAAAAACAAAAAAAAAGTTTTCTTTACTAAGAATTTTCTACTAGACTTTTAGACGTTTTTTGTTATCGCGCGCGCATTTTATATTATTATGTATCTTCCTATGGATTGTAATAGCCCTAATTAGGATTTTAATTTTCCGCACTTTACATTTTAAGTCAAATATAACTGTAACTGTCCCGAAGCGTTGTAATAGCTGTAGGAACTTTATTTCTCGCTTTATATTTCTTATATGCCTGTATATAAATTGTTAGTAACTTTATTTCCAACCGTTACCGGACCTTGAAACACAACAAAACGCTTCCTACAAGTCACAATTTGCCATTTTTTAACTTTGTGTTGTTATATTCTTGCGTTATTAATCAATTATAATTGCATATTTGTGTTTGTATGGATGCATAGAAGGTTTCTAAATTGTCCAATTGAAGCTTAGGTACAAGAATGGCATTCCACCATTGTTAGGGTTCGAACCTCTAAATTGGGATTTTTCACAATGGCCAAAATTAGCCCAAACTAAGGACACCATCTTTCTCAAGAGGATGAGACCAATCAATTCGTGGCCTCAAAATTCATTTTCGTTGCGTATTATGAGTTTTGCAGGTTGCAGGTGCTATAGTGACAGACCAAAACTGTCACTATAGGTATTATAATCTAAGACGACGGAGGGAGGAAGAAGACAATGCGTGGCAGCCCCTCATTGGGTATTTTGAATCTGCGCGCCTTTTTCTTTTTGTTTTAAATAATTTCTGGAAATTTCAAATATATTATTATTGTTTGACATGTATAAATGAATGACATGTTAGTTCAATTGGCAGGGAAGCGTGTATGTGAAGGGGGACCTGGGTTTGAGTCCCAGGTGCAACATTTTATTTTTCTAACATTGTCAACTACAGATTCAGTAGATGTTAGATACGCTAGTCCAGCATGCGCCTCCAGATCATCACCACTGGATCTTGATTGATCCATGCAGGTGCACCATGAGCCATCAAAGACGCTCCTCACTGAATCCCAATATAGTTTCTGGGCTCCCCCTGGATTGGGCCTAGCGCTGTTGATTTTGGCACACCCCCATTTTTGTTTCTGACCAAGCCCATGTTTTTTTTTGTTTTTTTTCTGACTTTTTTATTTTGTTTACTATTTTCCAAATCTTTTTTTAACAAAAACATAAATAATAATAAAAAAATAATAAATAGGTTTAGTTTCTTTCTAAAATTATTAATTAATTAATTAATTATTGTAATACAATTTTATCAATTTAAAATCAAATTAGACTTAGGTTCTTTATTAATTTAAATTGTTTTCTTAATAAAAAATACAAAAAAAAATATATTAAGATTAGTTTTTCTTTTATAACCTAGATTAATTCTTACATTTAGTATTTATTTTTCTTAATTAACTTTAGAATTAATTTTTCTTTAACAAAACCAAAAAAACAAAAAAAAAGTTTTCTTTACTAAAAATTTTCTACTAGATTTTTAGACGTTTTTTGTTATCGCGCGCACATTTTATATTATTATGTATCTTCCTATGGATCGTAATAGCCCTAATTAGGATTTTAATTTTCCGCACTTTACATTTTAAGTCAAATATAATTGTGACTGTCCCGAAGCGTTGTAATAGCTGTAGGAACTTTATTTCTCGCTTTATATTTCTTATATACCTTTATATAAATTGTTAGTAACTTTATTTCCAACCGTTACCGGGCCTTGAAACACAACAAAACGCTTCCTACAAGTCACAATTTGCCATTTTTTAACTTTGTGTTGTTATATTCTTGCGTTATTAATCAATTATAATTGCATATTTGTGTTTGTATGGATGCAAAAAAGGTTTCTAAATTGTCCAATTGAAGCTTAGGTACAAGAATGGCATTCCACCATTGTTAGGGTTCGAACCTCTAAATTGGGATTTTTCACAATGGCCAAAATTAGCCCAAACTAAGGACACCATCTTTCTCAAGAGGATGAGACCAATCAATCAGTGGCCTCAAAATTCATTTTTGTTGCGTATTATGAGTTTTGCAGGTTGCAGGTGCTATAGTGACAGACTAAAACTGTCACTATAGGTATTATAATCTAAGACGACGGAGGGAGGAAGAAGACAATGCGTGGCAACCCCTCATTGGTTATTTTGAATCTGCGCGCCTTTTTCTTTTTGTTTTAAATAATTTCTGGAAATTTCAAATATATTATTATTGTTTGACATGTATAAATGAATGACATGTTAGTTCAGTTGGCAGGGAAGCGTGTATGTGAAGGGGGACCTGGGTTTGAGTCCCAGGTCCAGCATTTTATTTTTCTAACATTGTCAACTACAGATTCAGTAGATGTTAGATACGCTAGTCCAGCATGCGCCTCCAGATCATCACCACTGGATCTTGATTGATCTAGATCTAAAGGTCTCACATGCAGGTGCACCATGAGCCATCAAAGACGCTCCTCACTGAATCCCAATATAGTTTCTGGGCTCCCCTGGATTGGGCCTAGCGCTGTTGATTTTGGCACACCCCATTTTTGTTTCTGACCAAGCCCATGTTTTTTTTTGTTTTTTTTCTCACTTTTTTATTTTGTTTACTATTTTCCAAATCTTTTTTTAACAAATCATAAATAATAATAAAAAAATAATAAATAGGTTTAGTTTCTTTCTAAAATTATTAATTAATTAATTAATTATTTTAATACAATTTTATCAATTTAAAATCAAATTAGACTTAGGTTCTTTATTAATTTAAATTGTTTTCTTAATAAAAAATACAAAAAAAAAATATATTAAGATTAGTTTTTCTTTTATAACCTAGATTAATTCTTACATTTAGTATTTATTTTTCTTAATTAACTTTAGAATTAATTTTTCTTTAACAAAACCAAAAAAACAAAAAAAAAGTTTTCTTTACTAAGAATTTTCTACTAGACTTTTAGACGTTTTTTGTTATCGCGCACGCATTTTATATTATTATGTATCTTCCTATGGATTGTAATAGCCCTAATTAGGATTTTAATTTTCCGCACTTTACATTTTAAGTCAAATATAACTGTAACTGTCCCGAAGCATTGTAATAGCTGTAGGAACTTTATTTCTCGCTTTATATTTCTTATATGCCTGTATATAAATTGTTAGTAACTTTATTTCCAACCGTTACCGGACCTTGAAACACAACAAAACGCTTCCTACAAGTCACAATTTGCCATTTTTTAACTTTGTGTTGTTATATTCTTGCGTTATTAATCAATTATAATTGCATATTTGTGTTTGTATGGATGCATAGAAGGTTTCTAAATTGTCCAATTGAAGCTTAGGTACAAGAATGGCATTCCACCATTGTTAGGGTTCGAACCTCTAAATTGGGATTTTTCACAATGGCCAAAATTAGCCCAAACTAAGGACACCATCTTTCTCAGGAGGATGAGACCAATCAATCCGTGGCCTCAAAATTCATTTTCGTTGCGTATTATGAGTTTTGCAGGTTGCAGGTGCTATAGTGACAGACCAAAACTGTCACTATAGGTATTATAATCTAAGACGATGGAGGGAGGAAGAAGGCAATGCGTGGCAGCCCCTCATTGGGTATTTTGAATCTGCGCGCCTTTTCCTTTTTGTTTTAAATAATTTCTGGAAATTTCAAATATATTATTATTGTTTGACATGTATAAATGAATGACATGTTAGTTCAGTTGGCAGGGAAGCGTGTATGTGAAGGGGACCTGGGTTTGAGTCACAGGTGCAACATTTTATTTTTCTAACATTGTCAACTACAGATTCAGTAGATGTTAGATACGCTAGTCCAGCATGCGCCTCTAGATCATCACCACTGGATCTTGATTGATCTAGATCTAAAGGTCTCACATGCAGGTGCACCATGAGCCATCAAAGACGCTCCTCACTGAATCCCAATATAGTTTCTAGGCTCCCCCTGGATTGGGCCTAGCGCTGTTGATTTTGGCACACCCCCATTTTTGTTTCTGACCAAGCCCATGTTTTTTTTTGTTTTTTTTCTGACTTTTTTATTTTGTTTACTATTTTCCAAATCTTTTTTTAACAAAAACATAAATAATAATAAAAAAATAATAAATAGGTTTAGTTTCTTTCTAAAATTATTAATTAATTAATTAATTATTGTAATACAATTTTATCAATTTAAAATCAAATTAGACTTAGGTTCTTTATTAATTTAAATTGTTTTCTTAATAAAAAATACAAAAAAAAATATATTAAGATTAGTTTTTCTTTTATAACCTAGATTAATTCTTACATTTAGTATTTATTTTTCTTAATTAACTTTAGAATTAATTTTTCTTTAACAAAACCAAAAAAACAAAAAAAAAAGTTTTCTTTACTAAAAATTTTCTACTAGATTTTTAGACGTTTTTTGTTATCGCGCGCACATTTTATATTATTATGTATCTTCCTATGGATCGTAATAGCCCTAATTAGGATTTTAATTTTCCGCACTTTACATTTTAAGTCAAATATAATTGTAACTGTCCCGAAGCGTTGTAATAGCTGTAGGAACTTTATTTCTCGCTTTATATTTCTTATATACCTGTATATAAATTGTTAGTAACTTTATTTCCAACCGTTACCGGGCCTTGAAACACAACAAAACGCTTCCTACAAGTCACAATTTGCCATTTTTTTTAACTTTGTGTTGTTATATTCTTGCGTTATTAATCAATTATAATTGCATATTTATGTTTGTATTGATGCATAGAAGGTTTCTAAATTGTCCAATTGAAGCTTAGGTACAAGAATGGCATTCCACCATTGTTAGGGTTCGAACCTCTAAATTGGGATTTGGGATTTTTCACAATGGCCAAAATTAGCCCAAACTAAGGACACCATCTTTCTCAAGAGGATGAGACCAATCAATCTGTGGCCTCAAAATTCATTTTCGTTGCGTATTATGAGTTTTGCAGGTTGCAGGTGCTATAGTGACAAACCAAAACTGTCACTATAGGTATTATAATCTAAGACGACGGAGGGAGGAAGAAGACAATGCGTGGCAGCCCCTCATTGGGTATTTTGAATCTGCGCGCCTTTTCCTTTTTGTTTTAAATAATTTCTGGAAATTTCAAATATATTATTATTGTTTGACATGTATAAATGAATGACATGTTAGTTCAGTTGGCAGGGAAGCGTGTATGTGAAGGGGGACCTGGGTTTGAGTCTCAGGTCCAACATTTTATTTTTCTAACATTGTCAACTACAGATCATCACCACTGGATCTTGATTGATCTAGATCTAAAGGTTTCACATGCAGGTGCACCATGAGCCATCAAAGACGCTCCTCACTGAATCCCAGTATAGTTTCTGGGCTCCCCTGGATTGGGCCTAGCGCTGTTGATTTTGGCACACCCCATTTTTGTTTCTGACCAAGCCCATGTTTTTTTTTGTTTTTTTTCTCACTTTTTTATTTTGTTTACTATTTTCCAAATCTTTTTTTAACAAATCATAAATAATAATAAAAAAATAATAAATAGGTTTAGTTTCTTTCTAAAATTATTAATTAATTAATTAATTATTTTAATACAATTTTATCAATTTAAAATCAAATTAGACTTAGGTTCTTTATTAATTTAAATTGTTTTCTTAATAAAAAATACAAAAAAAAAATATATTAAGATTAGTTTTTCTTTTATAACCTAGATTAATTCTTACATTTAGTATTTATTTTTCTTAATTAACTTTAGAATTAATTTTTCTTTAACAAAACCAAAAAAACAAAAAAAAAGTTTTCTTTACTAAGAATTTTCTACTAGACTTTTAGACGTTTTTTGTTATCGCGCGCGCATTTTATATTATTATGTATCTTCCTATGGATTGTAATAGCCCTAATTAGGATTTTAATTTTCCGCACTTTACATTTTAAGTCAAATATAACTGTAACTGTCCCGAAGCATTGTAATAGCTGTAGGAACTTTATTTCTCGCTTTATATTTCTTATATGCCTGTATATAAATTGTTAGTAACTTTATTTCCAACCGTTACCGGACCTTGAAACACAACAAAACGCTTCCTACAAGTCACAATTTGCCATTTTTTAACTTTGTGTTGTTATATTCTTGCGTTATTAATCAATTATAATTGCATATTTGTGTTTGTATGGATGCATAGAAGGTTTCTAAATTGTCCAATTGAAGCTTAGGTACAAGAATTTGTCCAATTGAAGCTTAGGTACAAGAATGGCATTCCACCATTGTTAGGGTTCGAACCTCTAAATTGGGATTTTTCACAATGGCCAAAATTAGCCCAAACTAAGGACACCATCTTTCTCAGGAGGATGAGACCAATCAATCCGTGGCCTCAAAATTCATTTTCGTTGCGTATTATGAGTTTTGCAGGTTGCAGGTGCTATAGTGACAGACCAAAACTGTCACTATAGGTATTATAATCTAAGACGATGGAGGGAGGAAGAAGACAATGCGTGGCAGCCCCTCATTGGGTATTTTGAATCTGCGCGCCTTTTCCTTTTTGTTTTAAATAATTTCTGGAAATTTCAAATATATTATTATTGTTTGACATGTATAAATGAATGACATGTTAGTTCAGTTGGCAGGGAAGCGTGTATGTGAAGGGGACCTGGGTTTGAGTCACAGGTGCAACATTTTATTTTTCTAACATTGTCAACTACAGATTCAGTAGATGTTCGATACGCTAGTCCAGCATGCGCCTCTAGATCATCACCACTGGATCTTGATTGATCTAGATCTAAAGGTCTCACATGCAGGTGCACCATGAGCCATCAAAGACGCTCCTCACTGAATCCCAATATAGTTTCTAGGCTCCCCCTGGATTGGGCCTAGCGCTGTTGATTTTGGCACACCCCCATTTTTGTTTCTGACCAAGCCCATGTTTTTTTTTGTTTTTTTTCTGACTTTTTTATTTTGTTTACTATTTTCCAAATCTTTTTTTAACAAAAACATAAATAATAATAAAAAAATAATAAATAGGTTTAGTTTCTTTCTAAAATTATTAAGTAATTAATTAATTATTATAATACAATTTTATCAATTTAAAATCAAATTAGACTTAGGTTCTTTATTAATTTAAATTGTTTTCTTAATAAAAAATACAAAAAAAAATATATTAAGATTAGTTTTTCTTTTATAACCTAGATTAATTCTTACATTTAGTATTTATTTTTCTTAATTAACTTTAGAATTAATTTTTCTTTAACAAAACCAAAAAAACAAAAAAAAAAGTTTTCTTTACTAAAAATTTTCTACTAGATTTTTAGACGTTTTTTGTTATCGCGCGCACATTTTATATTATTATGTATCTTCCTATGGATCGTAATAGCCCTAATTAGGATTTTAATTTTCCGCACTTTACATTTTAAGTCAAATATAATTGTAACTGTCCCGAAGCGTTGTAATAGCTGTAGGAACTTTATTTCTCGCTTTATATTTCTTATATACCTGTATATAAATTGTTAGTAACTTTATTTCCAACCGTTACCGGGCCTTGAAACACAACAAAACGCTTCCTACAAGTCACAATTTGCCATTTTTTTTAACTTTGTGTTGTTATATTCTTGCGTTATTAATCAATTATAATTGCATATTTATGTTTGTATTGATGCATAAAAGGTTTCTAAATTGTCCAATTGAAGCTTAGGTACAAGAATGGCATTCCACCATTGTTAGGGTTCGAACCTCTAAATTGGGATTTGGGATTTTTCACAATGGCCAAAATTAGCCCAAACTAAGGACACCATCTTTCTCAAGAGGATGAGACCAATCAATCCGTGGCCTCAAAATTCATTTTCGTTGCGTATTATGAGTTTTGCAGGTTGCAGGTGCTATAGTGACAGACCAAAACTGTCACTATAGGTATTATAATCTAAGACGACGGAGGGAGGAAGAAGACAATGCGTGGCAGCCCCTCATTGGGTATTTTGAATCTGCGCGCCTTTTCCTTTTTGTTTTAAATAATTTCTGGAAATTTCAAATATATTATTATTGTTTGACATGTATAAATGAATGACATGTTAGTTCAGTTGGCAGGGAAGCGTGTATGTGAAGGGGGACTTGGGTTTGAGTCCCAGGTCCAACATTTTATTTTTCTAACATTGTCAACTACAGATTCAGTAGATGTTAGATACGCTAGTCCAGCATGCACCTCCAGATCATCACCACTGGATCTTGATTGATCTGGATCTAAAGGTTTCACATGCAGGTGCACCATGAGCCATCAAAGACGCTCCTCACTGAATCCCAGTATAGTTTCTGGGCTCCCCTGGATTGGGCCTAGCGCTGTTGATTTTGGCACACCCCATTTTTGTTTCTGACCAAGCCCATGTTTTTTTTTGTTTTTTTTCTCACTTTTTTATTTTGTTTACTATTTTCCAAATCTTTTTTTAACAAATCATAAATAATAATAAAAAAATATTAAATAGGTTTAGTTTCTTTCTAAAATTATTAATTAATTAATTAATTATTTTAATACAATTTTATCAATTTAAAATCAAATTAGACTTAGGTTCTTTATTAATTTAAATTGTTTTCTTAATAAAAAATACAAAAAAAAAATATATTAAGATTAGTTTTTCTTTTATAACCTAGATTAATTCTTACATTTAGTATTTATTTTTCTTAATTAACTTTAGAATTAATTTTTCTTTAACAAAACCAAAAAAACAAAAAAAAAGTTTTCTTTACTAAGAATTTTCTACTAGACTTTTAGACGTTTTTTGTTATCGCGCGCGCATTTTATATTATTATGTATCTTCCTATGGATTGTAATAGCCCTAATTAGGATTTTAATTTTCCGCACTTTACATTTTAAGTCAAATATAACTGTAACTGTCCCGAAGCATTGTAATAGCTGTAGGAACTTTATTTCTCGCTTTATATTTCTTATATGCCTGTATATAAATTGTTAGTAACTTTATTTCCAACCGTTACCGGACCTTGAAACACAACAAAACGCTTCCTACAAGTCACAATTTGCCATTTTTTAACTTTGTGTTGTTATATTCTTGCGTTATTAATCAATTATAATTGCATATTTGTGTTTGTATGGATGCATAGAAGGTTTCTAAATTGTCCAATTGAAGCTTAGGTACAAGAATTTGTCCAATTGAAGCTTAGGTACAAGAATGGCATTCCACCATTGTTAGGGTTCGAACCTCTAAATTGGGATTTTTCACAATGGCCAAAATTAGCCCAAACTAAGGACACCATCTTTCTCAGGAGGATGAGACCAATCAATCTGTGGCCTCAAAATTCATTTTCGTTGCGTATTATGAGTTTTGCAGGTTGCAGGTGCTATAGTGACAGACCAAAACTGTCACTATAGGTATTATAATCTAAGACGATGGAGGGAGGAAGAAGACAATGCGTGGCAGCCCCTCATTGGGTATTTTGAATCTGCGCGCCTTTTCCTTTTTGTTTTAAATAATTTCTGGAAATTTCAAATATATTATTATTGTTTGACATGTATAAATGAATGACATGTTAGTTCAGTTGGCAGGGAAGCGTGTATGTGAAGGGGACCTGGGTTTGAGTCACAGGTGCAACATTTTATTTTTCTAACATTGTCAACTACAGATTCAGTAGATGTTCGATACGCTAGTCCAGCATGCGCCTCTAGATCATCACCATGCGCCTCTAGATCATCACCACTGGATCTTGATTGATCTAGATCTAAAGGTCTCACATGCAGGTGCACCATGAGCCATCAAAGACGCTCCTCACTGAATCCCAATATAGTTTCTAGGCTCCCCCTGGATTGGGCCTAGCGCTGTTGATTTTGGCACACCCCCATTTTTGTTTCTGACCAAGCCCATGTTTTTTTTTGTTTTTTTTCTGACTTTTTTATTTTGTTTACTATTTTCCAAATCTTTTTTTAACAAAAACATAAATAATAATAAAAAAATAATAAATAGGTTTAGTTTCTTTCTAAAATTATTAATTAATTAATTAATTATTGTAATACAATTTTATCAATTTAAAATCAAATTAGACTTAGGTTCTTTATTAATTTAAATTGTTTTCTTAATAAAAAATACAAAAAAAAATATATTAAGATTAGTTTTTCTTTTATAACCTAGATTAATTCTTACATTTAGTATTTATTTTTCTTAATTAACTTTAGAATTAATTTTTCTTTAACAAAACCAAAAAAACAAAAAAAAAAGTTTTCTTTACTAAAAATTTTCTACTAGATTTTTAGACGTTTTTTGTTATCGCGCGCACATTTTATATTATTATGTATCTTCCTATGGATCGTAATAGCCCTAATTAGGATTTTAATTTTCCGCACTTTACATTTTAAGTCAAATATAATTGTAACTGTCCCGAAGCGTTGTAATAGCTGTAGGAACTTTATTTCTCGCTTTATATTTCTTATATACCTGTATATAAATTGTTAGTAACTTTATTTCCAACCGTTACCGGGCCTTGAAACACAACAAAACGCTTCCTACAAGTCACAATTTGCCATTTTTTTTAACTTTGTGTTGTTATATTCTTGCGTTATTAATCAATTATAATTGCATATTTATGTTTGTATTGATGCATAGAAGGTTTCTAAATTGTCCAATTGAAGCTTAGGTACAAGAATGGCATTCCACCATTGTTAGGGTTCGAACCTCTAAATTGGGATTTGGGATTTTTCACAATGGCCAAAATTAGCCCAAACTAAGGACACCATCTTTCTCAAGAGGATGAGAACAATCAATCCGTGGCCTCAAAATTCATTTTCGTTGCGTATTATGAGTTTTGCAGGTTGCAGGTGCTATAGTGACAGACCAAAACTGTCACTATAGGTATTATAATCTAAGACGACGGAGGGAGGAAGAAGACAATGCGTGGCAGCCCCTCATTGGGTATTTTGAATCTGCGCGCCTTTTCCTTTTTGTTTTAAATAATTTCTGGAAATTTCAAATATATTATTATTGTTTGACATGTATAAATGAATGACATGTTAGTTCAGTTGGCAGGGAAGCGTGTATGTGAAGGGGGACCTGGGTTTGAGTCCCAGGTCCAACATTTTATTTTTCTAACATTGTCAACTACAGATTCAGTAGATGTTAGATACGCTAGTCCAGCATGCACCTCCAGATCATCACCACTGGATCTTGATTGATCTAGATCTAAAGGTTTCACATGCAGGTGCACCATGAGCCATCAAAGACGCTCCTCAATGAATCCCAGTATAGTTTCTGGGCTCCCCTGGATTGGGCCTAGCGCTGTTGATTTTGGCACACCCCATTTTTGTTTCTGACCAAGCCCATGTTTTTTTTTGTTTTTTTTCTCACTTTTTTATTTTGTTTACTATTTTCCAAATCTTTTTTTAACAAATCATAAATAATAATAAAAAAATAATAAATAGGTTTAGTATCTTTCTAAAATTATTAATTAATTAATTAATTATTTTAATACAATTTTATCAATTTAAAATCAAATTAGACTTAGGTTCTTTATTAATTTAAATTGTTTTCTTAATAAAAAATACAAAAAAAATATATATTAAGATTAGTTTTTCTTTTATAACCTAGATTAATTCTTACATTTAGTATTTATTTTTCTTAATTAACTTTAGAATTAATTTTTCTTTAACAAAACCAAAAAAACAAAAAAAAAGTTTTCTTTACTAAGAATTTTCTACTAGACTTTTAGACGTTTTTTGTTATCGCGCGCGCATTTTATATTATTATGTATCTTCCTATGGATTGTAATAGCCCTAATTAGGATTTTAATTTTCCGCACTTTACATTTTAAGTCAAATATAACTGTAACTGTCCCGAAGCATTGTAATAGCTGTAGGAACTTTATTTCTCGCTTTATATTTCTTATATGCCTGTATATAAATTGTTAGTAACTTTATTTCCAACCGTTACCGGACCTTGAAACACAACAAAACGCTTCCTACAAGTCACAATTTGCCATTTTTTAACTTTGTGTTGTTATATTCTTGCGTTATTAATCAATTATAATTGCATATTTGTGTTTGTATGGATGCATAGAAGGTTTCTAAATTGTCCAATTGAAGCTTAGGTACAAGAATTTGTCCAATTGAAGCTTAGGTACAAGAATGGCATTCCACCATTGTTAGGGTTCGAACCTCTAAATTGGGATTTTTCACAATGGCCAAAATTAGCCCAAACTAAGGACACCATCTTTCTCAGGAGGATGAGACCAATCAATCCGTGGCCTCAAAATTCATTTTCGTTGCGTATTATGAGTTTTGCAGGTTGCAGGTGCTATAGTGACAGACCAAAACTGTCACTATAGGTATTATAATCTAAGACGATGGAGGGAGGAAGAAGACAATGCGTGGCAGCCCCTCATTGGGTATTTTGAATCTGCGCGCCTTTTCCTTTTTGTTTTAAATAATTTCTGGAAATTTCAAATATATTATTATTGTTTGACATGTATAAATGAATGACATGTTAGTTCAGTTGGCAGGGAAGCGTGTATGTGAAGGGGGACCTGGGTTTGAGTCCCAGGTCCAACATTTTATTTTTCTAACATTGTCAACTACAGATTCAGTAGATGTTCGATACGCTAGTCCAGCATGCGCCTCTAGATCATCACCACTGGATCTTGATTGATCTAGATCTAAAGGTCTCACATGCAGGTGCACCATGAGCCATCAAAGACGCTCCTCACTGAATCCCAATATAGTTTCTAGGCTCCCCCTGGATTGGGCCTAGCGCTGTTGATTTTGGCACACCCCCATTTTTGTTTCTGACCAAGCCCATGTTTTTTTTTGTTTTTTTTCTCACTTTTTTATTTTGTTTACTATTTTCCAAATCTTTTTTTAACAAATCATAAATAATAATAAAAAAATAATAAATATTTTTAGTTTCTTTCTAAAATTATTAATTAATTAATTAATTATTGTAATACAATTTTATCAATTTAAAATCAAATTAGACTTAGGTTCTTTATTAATTTAAATTGTTTTCTTAATAAAAAATACAAAAAAAAATATATTAAGATTAGTTTTTCTTTTATAACCTAGATTAATTCTTACATTTAGTATTTATTTTTCTTAATTAACTTTAGAATTAATTTTTCTTTAACAAAACCAAAAAAACAAAAAAAAAAGTTTTCTTTACTAAAAATTTTCTACTAGATTTTTAGACGTTTTTTGTTATCGCGCGCACATTTTATATTATTATGTATCTTCCTATGGATCGTAATAGCCCTAATTAGGATTTTAATTTTCCGCACTTTACATTTTAAGTCAAATATAATTGTAACTGTCCCGAAGCGTTGTAATAGCTGTAGGAACTTTATTTCTCGCTTTATATTTCTTATATACCTGTATATAAATTGTTAGTAACTTTATTTCCAACCGTTACCGGGCCTTGAAACACAACAAAACGCTTCCTACAAGTCACAATTTGCCATTTTTTTAAACTTTGTATTGTTATATTCTTGCGTTATTAATCAATTATAATTGCATATTTATGTTTGTATTGATGCATAGAAGGTTTCTAAATTGTCCAATTGAAGCTTAGGTACAAGAATGGCATTCCACCCTTGTTAGGGTTCGAACCTCTAAATTGGGATTTGGGATTTTTCACAATGGCCAAAATTAGCCCAAACTAAGGACACCATCTTTCTCAAGAGGATGAGACCAATAAATCCGTGGCCTCAAAATTCATTTTCGTTGCGTATTATGAGTTTTGCAGGTTGCAGGTGCTATAGTGACAGACCAAAACTGTCACTATAGGTATTATAATCTAAGACGACGGAGGGAGGAAGAAGACAATGCGTGGCAGCCCCTCATTGGGTATTTTGAATCTGCGCGCCTTTTCCTTTTTGTTTTAAATAATTTCTGGAAATTTCAAATATATTATTATTGTTTGACATGTATAAATGAATGACATGTTAGTTCAGTTGGCAGGGAAGCGTGTATGTGAAGGGGGACCTGGGTTTGAGTCCCAGGTCCAACATTTTATTTTTCTAACATTGTCAACTACAGATTCAGTAGATGTTAGATACGCTAGTCCAGCATGCACCTCCAGATCATCACCACTGGATCTTGATTGATCTAGATCTAAAGGTTTCACATGCAGGTGCACCATGAGCCATCAAAGACGCTCCTCACTGAATCCCAGTATAGTTTCTGGGCTCCCCTGGATTGGGCCTAGCGCTGTTGATTTTGGCACACCCCATTTTTGTTTCAGACCAAGCCCATGTTTTTTTGTTTTTTTTCTCACTTTTTTATTTTGTTTACTATTTTCCAAATCTTTTTTTTAACAAATCATAAATAATAATAAAAAAATAATAAATAGGTTTAGTTTCTTTCTAAAATTATTAATTAATTAATTAATTATTTTAATACAATTTTATCAATTTAAAATCAAATTAGACTTAGGTTCTTTATTAATTTAAATTATTTTCTTAATAAAAAATACAAAAAAATTATATTAAGATTAGTTTTTCTTTTATAACCTAGATTAATTGTTACATTTAGTATTTATTTTTCTTAATTAACTTTACAATTAATTTTTCTTTAACAAAACCAAAAAAACAAAAAAAAAAAATTTTTCTTTACTAAGAATTTTCTACTAGACTTTTAGACGTTTTTCGTTATCGCGCGCGCATTTTATATTATTATGTATCTTCCTATGGATTGTAATAGCCCTAATTAGGATTTTAATTTTCCGCACTTTACATTTTAAGTCAAATATAACTGTAACTGTCCCGAAGCGTTGTAATAGCTGTAGGAACTTTATTTCTCGCTTTATATTTCTTATATGCCTGTATATAAATTGTTAGTAACTTTATTTCCAACCGTTACCGGACCTGGAAACACAACAAAATGCTTCCTACAAGTCACAATTTGCCATTTTTTAACTTTGTGTTGTTATATTCTTGCGTTATTAATCAATTATAATTGCATATTTGTGTTTGTATGGATGCATAGAAGGTTTCTAAATTGTCCAATTGAAGCTTAGGTACAAGAATGGCATTCCACCATTGTTAGGGTTCGAACCTCTAAATTGGGATTTTTCACAATGGCCAAAATTAGCCCAAACTAAGGACACCATCTTTCTCAGGAGGATGAGACCAATCAATCTGTGGCCTCAAAATTCATTTTCGTTGCGTATTATGAGTTTTGCAGGTTGCAGGTGCTATAGTGACAGACCAAAACTGTCACTATAGGTATTATAATCTAAGACGACGGAGGGAGGAAGAAGACAATGCGTGGCAGCCCCTCATTGGGTATTTTGAATCTGCGCGCCTTTTTCTTTTTGTTTTAAATAATTTCTGGAAATTTCAAATATATTATTATTGTTTGACATGTATAAATGAATGACATGTTAGTTCAGTTGGCAGGGAAGCGTGTATGTGAAGGGGGACCTGGGTTTGAGTCCCAGGTCCAGCATTTTATTTTTCTAACATTGTCAACTACAGATTCAGTAGATGTTAGATACGCTAGTCCAGCATGCGCCTCCAGATCATCACCAGCTCCTCACTGAATCCCAATATAGTTTCTGGGCTCCCCTGGATTGGGCCTAGCGCTGTTGATTTTGGCACACCCCATTTTTGTTTCTGACCAAGCCCATGTTTTTTTTTGTTTTTTTTCTCACTTTTTTATTTTGTTTACTATTTTCCAAATCTTTTTTTAACAAATCATAAATAATAATAAAAAAATAATAAATAGGTTTAGTTTCTTTCTAAAATTATTAATTAATTAATTAATTATTTTAATACAATTTTATCAATTTAAAATCAAATTAGACTTAGGTTCTTTATTAATTTAAATTGTTTTCTTAATAAAAAATACAAAAAAAAAATATATTAAGATTAGTTTTTCTTTTATAACCTAGATTAATTCTTACATTTAGTATTTATTTTTCTTAATTAACTTTAGAATTAATTTTTCTTTAACAAAACCAAAAAAACAAAAAAAAAAGTTTTCTTTACTAAAAATTTTCTACTAGATTTTTAGACGTTTTTTGTTATCGCGCGCACATTTTATATTATTATGTATCTTCCTATGGATCGTAATAGCCCTAATTAGGATTTTAATTTTCCGCACTTTACATTTTAAGTCAAATATAATTGTAACTGTCTCGAAGCGTTGTAATAGCTGTAGGAACTTTATTTCTCGCTTTATATTTCTTATATGCCTGTATATAAATTGTTAGTAACTTTATTTCCAACCGTTACCGGGCCTTGAAACACAACAAAACGCTTCCTACAAGTCACAATTTTCCATTTTTTTAACTTTGTGTTGTTATATTCTTGCGTTATTAATCAATTATAATTGCATATTTGTGTTTGTATTGATGCATAGAAGGTTTCTAAATTGTCCAATTGAAGCTTAGGTACAAGAATGGCATTCCACCATTGTTAGGGTTCGAACCTCTAAATTGGGATTTTTCATAATGGCCAAAATTAGCCCAAACTAAGGACACCATCTTTCTCAGGAGGATGAGACCAATCAATCCGTGGCCTCAAAATTCATTTTCGTTGCGTATTATGAGTTTTGCAGGTTGCAGGTGCTATAGTGACAGACCAAAACTGTCACTATAGGTATTATAATCTAAGACGACGGAGGGAGGAAGAAGACAATGCGTGGCAGCCCCTCATTGGGTATTTTGAATCTGCGCGCCTTTTCCTTTTTGTTTTAAATAATTTCTGGAAATTTAAAATATATTATTATTGTTTGACATGTATAAATGAATGACATGTTAGTTCAGTTGGCAGGGAAGCGTGTATGTGAAGGGGGGCTGGGTTTGAGTCCCAGGTCCAACATTTTATTTTTCTAACATTGTCAACTACAGATTCAGTAGATGTTAGATACGCTAGTCCAGCATGCGCCTCCAGATAATCACCACTGGATCTTGATTGATCTAGATCTAAAGGTCTCACATGCAGGTGCACCATGAGCCATCAAAGACGCTCCTCACTGAATCCCAGTATAGTTTCTGGGCTCCCCCTGGATTGGGCCTAGCGCTGTTGATTTTGGCACACCCCCATTTTTGTTTCTGACCAAGCCCATGTTTTTTTTGTTTTTTTTCTCACTTTTTTATTTTGTTTACTATTTTCCAAATATTTTTTTTAACAAATCATAAATAATAATAATAAAATAATAAATAGGTTTAGTTTCTTTCTAAAATTATTAATTAATTAATTAATTATTTTTATACAATTTTATCAATTTAAAATCAAATTAGACTTAGGTTCTTTATTAATTTAAATTTTTTTCTTAATAAAAAATACAAAAAAATTATATTAAGATTAGTTTTTCTTTTATAACCTAGATTAATTCTTACATTTAGTATTTATTTTTCTTAATTAACTTTAGAATTAATTTTTCTTTAACAAAACCAAAAAAACAAAAAAAAAGTTTTCTTTACTAAGAATTTTCTACTAGACTTTTAGACGTTTTTTGTTATCGCGCGCGCATTTTATATTATTATGTATCTTCCTATGGATTGTAATAGCCCTAATTAGGATTTTAATTTTCCGCACTTTACATTTTAAGTCAAATATAACTGTAACTGTCCCGAAGCGTTGTAATAGCTGTAGGAACTTTATTTCTCGCTTTATATTTCTTATATGCCTGTATATAAATTGTTAGTAACTTTATTTCCAACCGTTACCGGACCTTGAAACACAACAAAACGCTTCCTACAAGTCACAATTTGCCATTTTTTAACTTTGTGTTGTTATATTCTTGCGTTATTAATCAATTATAATTGCATATTTGTGTTTGTATGGATGCATAGAAGGTTTCTAAATTGTCCAATTGAAGCTTAGGTACAAGAATGGCATTCCACCATTGTTAGGGTTCGAACCTCTAAATTGGGATTTTTCACAATGGCCAAAATTAGCCCAAACTAAGGACACCATCTTTCTCAGGAGGATGAGACCAATCAATCCGTGGCCTCAAAATTCATTTTCGTTGCGTATTATGAGTTTTGCAGGTTGCAGGTGCTATAGTGACAGACCAAAACTGTCACTATAGGTATTATAATCTAAGACGATGGAGGGAGGAAGAAGACAATGCGTGGCAGCCCCTCATTGGGTATTTTGAATCTGCGCGCCTTTTCCTTTTTGTTTTAAATAATTTCTGGAAATTTCAAATATATTATTATTGTTTGACATGTATAAATGAATGACATGTTAGTTCAGTTGGCAGGGAAGCGTGTATGTGAAGGGGACCTGGGTTTGAGTCCCAGGTGCAACATTTTATTTTTCTAACATTGTCAACTACAGATTCAGTAGATGTTAGATACGCTAGTCCAGCATGCGCCTCCAGATCATCACCACTGGATCTTGATTGATCTAGATCTAAAGGTCTCACATGCAGGTGCACCATGAGCCATCAAAGACGCTCCTCACTGAATCCCAATATAGTTTCTGGGCTCCCCCTCGATTGGGCCTAGCGCTGTTGATTTTGGCACACCCCCATTTTTGTTTCTGACCAAGCCCATGTTTTTTTTTGTTTTTTTTCTGACTTTTTTATTTTGTTTACTATTTTCCAAATCTTTTTTTAACAAAAACATAAATAATAATAAAAAAATAATAAATAGGTTTAGTTTCTTTCTAAAATTATTAATTAATTAATTAATTATTGTAATACAATTTTATCAATTTAAAATCAAATTAGGCTTAGGTTCTTTATTAATTTAAATTGTTTTCTTAATAAAAAATACAAAAAAAAATATATTAAGATTAGTTTTTCTTTTATAACCTAGATTAATTCTTACATTTAGTATTTATTTTTCTTAATTAACTTTAGAATTAATTTTTCTTTAACAAAACCAAAAAAACAAAAAAAAAAGTTTTCTTTACTAAAAATTTTCTACTAGATTTTTAGACGTTTTTTGTTATCGCGCGCACATTTTATATTATTATGTATCTTCCTATGGATCGTAATAGCCCTAATTAGGATTTTAATTTTCCGCACTTTACATTTTAAGTCAAATATAATTGTAACTGTCCCGAAGCGTTGTAATAGCTGTAGGAACTTTATTTCTCGCTTTATATTTCTTATATACCTGTATATAAATTGTTAGTAACTTTATTTCCAACCGTTACCGGGCCTTGAAACACAACAAAACGCTTCCTACAAGTCACAATTTGCCATTTTTTTTAACTTTGTGTTGTTATATTCTTGCGTTATTAATCAATTATAATTGCATATTTATGTTTGTATTGATGCATAGAAGGTTTCTAAATTGTCCAATTGAAGCTTAGGTACAAGAATGGCATTCCACCATTGTTAGGGTTCGAACCTCTAAATTGGGATTTGGGATTTTTCACAATGGCCAAAATTAGCCCAAACTAAGGACACCATCTTTCTCAAGAGGATGAGACCAATCAATCCGTGGCCTCAAAATTCATTTTCGTTGCGTATTATGAGTTTTGCAGGTTGCAGGTGCTATAGTGACAGACCAAAACTGTCACTATAGGTATTATAATCTAAGACGACGGAGGGAGGAAGAAGACAATGCGTGGCAGCCCCTCATTGGGTATTTTGAATCTGCGCGCCTTTTCCTTTTTGTTTTAAATAATTTCTGGAAATTTCAAATATATTATTATTGTTTGACATGTATAAATGAATGACATGTTAGTTCAGTTGGCAGGGAAGCGTGTATGTGAAGGGGACCTGGGTTTGAGTCCCAGGTCCAACATTTTATTTTTCTAACATTGTCAACTACAGATTCAGTAGATGTTAGATACGCTAGTCCAGCATGCACCTCCAGATCATCACCACTGGATCTTGATTGATCTAGATCTAAAGGTTTCACATGCAGGTGCACCATGAGCCATCAAAGACGCTCCTCACTGAATCCCAGTATAGTTTCTGGGCTCCCCTGGATTGGGCCTAGCGCTGTTGATTTTGGCACACCCCATTTTTGTTTCAGACCAAGCCCATGTTTTTTTGTTTTTTTTCTCACTTTTTTATTTTGTTTACTATTTTCCAAATCTTTTTTTTAACAAATCATAAATAATAATAAAAAAATAATAAATAGGTTTAGTTTCTTTCTAAAATTATTAATTAATTAATTAATTATTTTAATACAATTTTATCAATTTAAAATCAAATTAGACTTAGGTTCTTTATTAATTTAAATTTTTTTCTTAATAAAAAATACAAAAAAATTATATTAAGATTAGTTTTTCTTTTATAACCTAGATTAATTGTTACATTTAGTATTTATTTTTCTTAATTAACTTTACAATTAATTTTTCTTTAACAAAACCAAAAAAACAAAAAAAAAAAATTTTCTTTACTAAGAATTTTCTACTAGACTTTTAGACGTTTTTTGTTATCGCGCGCGCATTTTATATTATTATGTATCTTCCTATGGATTGTAATAGCCCTAATTAGGATTTTAATTTTCCGCACTTTACATTTTAAGTCAAATATAACTGTAACTGTCCCGAAGCGTTGTAATAGCTGTAGGAACTTTATTTCTCGCTTTATATTTCTTATATGCCTGTATATAAATTGTTAGTAACTTTATTTCCAACCGTTACCGGACCTTGAAACACAACAAAATGCTTCCTACAAGTCACAATTTGCCATTTTTTAACTTTGTGTTGTTATATTCTTGCGTTATTAATCAATTATAATTGCATATTTGTGTTTGTATGGATGCATAGAAGGTTTCTAAATTGTCCAATTGAAGCTTAGGTACAAGAATGGCATTCCACCATTGTTAGGGTTCGAACCTCTAAATTGGGATTTTTCACAATGGCCAAAATTAGCCCAAACTAAGGACACCATCTTTCTCAGGAGGATGAGACCAATCAATCTGTGGCCTCAAAATTCATTTTTGTTGCGTATTATGAGTTTTGCAGGTTGCAGGTGCTATAGTGACAGACCAAAACTGTCACTATAGGTATTATAATCTAAGATGACGGAGGGAGGAAGAAGACAATGCGTGGCAGCCCCTCATTGGGTATTTTGAATCTGCACGCCTTTTTCTTTTTGTTTTAAATAATTTCTGGAAATTTCAAATATATTATTATTGTTTGACATGTATAAATGAATGACATGTTAGTTCAGTTGGCAGGGAAGCGTGTATGTGAAGGGGGACCTGGGTTTGAGTCCCAGGTGCAACATTTTATTTTTCTAACATTGTCAACTACAGATTCAGTAGATGTTAGATACGCTAGTCCAGCATGCGCCTCCAGATCATCACCACTGGATCTTGATTGATCTAGATCTAAAGGTCTCACATGCAGGTGCACCATGAGCCATCAAAGACGCTCCTCACTGAATCCCAATATAGTTTCTGGGCTCCCCCTGGATTGGGCCTAGCGCTGTTGATTTTGGCACACCCCCATTTTTGTTTCTGACCAAGCCCATTTTTTTTTTTGTTTTTTTTCTCACTTTTTTATTTTGTTTACTATTTTCCAAATCTTTTTTTAACAAATCATAAATAATAATAAAAAAATAATAAATAGGTTTAGTTTCTTTCTAAAATTATTAATTAATTAATTAATTATTTTAATACAATTTTATCAATTTAAAATCAAATTAGACTTAGGTTCTTTATTAATTTAAATTGTTTTCTTAATAAAAAATACAAAAAAATATATATTAAGATTAGTTTTTCTTTTATAACCTAGATTAATTCTTACATTTAGTATTTATTTTTCTTAATTAACTTTAGAATTAATTTTTCTTTAACAAAACCAAAAAAACAAAAAAAAAGTTTTCTTTACTAAGAATTTTCTACTAGACTTTTAGACGTTTTTTGTTATCGCGCGCGCATTTTATATTATTATGTATCTTCCTATGGATTGTAATAGCCCTAATTAGGATTTTAATTTTCCGCACTTTACATTTTAAGTCAAATATAACTGTAACTGTCCCGAAGCGTTGTAATAGCTGTAGGAACTTTATTTCTCGCTTTATATTTCTTATATGCCTGTATATAAATTGTTAGTAACTTTAATTCCAACCGTTACCGGACCTTGAAACACAACAAAACGCTTCCTACAAGTCACAATTTGCCATTTTTTAACTTTGTGTTGTTATATTCTTGCGTTATTAATCAATTATAATTGCATATTTGTGTTTGTATGGATGCATAGAAGGTTTCTAAATTGTCCAATTGAAGCTTAGGTACAAGAATGGCATTCCACCATTGTTAGGGTTCGAACCTCTAAATTGGGATTTTTCACAATGGCCAAAATTAGCCCAAACTAAGGACACCATCTTTCTCAGGAGGATGAGACCAATCAATCCGTGGCCTCAAAATTCATTTTCGTTGCGTATTATGAGTTTTGCAGGTTGCAGGTGCTATAGTGACAGACCAAAACTGTCACTATAGGTATTATAATCTAAGACGATGGAGGGAGGAAGAAGACAATGCGTGGCAGCCCCTCATTGGGTATTTTGAATCTGCGCGCCTTTTCCTTTTTGTTTTAAATAATTTCTGGAAATTTCAAATATATTATTATTGTTTGACATGTATAAATGAATGACATGTTAGTTCAGTTGGCAGGGAAGCGTGTATGTGAAGGGGACCTGGGTTTGAGTCCCAGGTGCAACATTTTATTTTTCTAACATTGTCAACTACAGATTCAGTAGATGTTAGATACGCTAGTCCAGCATGCGCCTCCAGATCATCACCACTGGATCTTGATTGATCTAGATCTAAAGGTCTCACATGCAGGTGCACCATGAGCCATCAAAGACGCTCCTCACTGAATCCCAATATAGTTTCTGGGCTCCCCCTCGATTGGGCCTAGCGCTGTTGATTTTGGCACACCCCCATTTTTGTTTCTGACCAAGCCCATGTTTTTTTTTGTTTTTTTTCTGACTTTTTTATTTTGTTTACTATTTTCCAAATCTTTTTTTAACAAAAACATAAATAATAATAAAAAAATAATAAATAGGTTTAGTTTCTTTCTAAAATTATTAATTAATTAATTAATTATTGTAATACAATTTTATCAATTTAAAATCAAATTAGACTTAGGTTCTTTATTAATTTAAATTGTTTTCTTAATAAAAAATACAAAAAAAATTATATTAAGATTAGTTTTTCTTTTATAACCTAGATTAATTCTTACATTTAGTATTTATTTTTCTTAATTAACTTTACAATTAATTTTTCTTTAACAAAACCAAAAAAACAAAAAAAAAAATTTCTTTACTAAAAATTTTCTACTAGATTTTTAGACGTTTTTTGTTATCGCGCGCACATTTTATATTATTATGTATCTTCCTATGGATCGTAATAGCCCTAATTAGGATTTTAATTTTCCGCACTTTACATTTTAAGTCAAATATAATTGTAACTGTCCCGAAGCGTTGTAATAGCTGTAGGAACTTTATTTCTCGCTTTATATTTCTTATATACCTGTATATAAATTGTTAGTAACTTTATTTCCAACCGTTACCGGGCCTTGAAACACAACAAAACGCTTCCTACAAGTCACAATTTGCCATTTTTTTTAACTTTGTGTTGTTATATTCTTGCGTTATTAATCAATTATAATTGCATATTTATGTTTGTATTGATGCATAGAAGGTTTCTAAATTGTCCAATTGAAGCTTAGGTACAAGAATGGCATTCCACCATTGTTAGGGTTCGAACCTCTAAATTGGGATTTGGGATTTTTCACAATGGCCAAAATTAGCCCAAACTAAGGACACCATCTTTCTCAAGAGGATGAGACCAATCAATCCGTGGCCTCAAAATTCATTTTCGTTGCGTATTATGAGTTTTGCAGGTTGCAGGTGCTATAGTGACAGACCAAAACTGTCACTATAGGTATTATAATCTAAGACGACGGAGGGAGGAAGAAGACAATGCGTGGCAGCCCCTCATTGGGTATTTTGAATCTGCGCGCCTTTTCCTTTTTGTTTTAAATAATTTCTGGAAATTTCAAATATATTATTATTGTTTGACATGTATAAATGAATGACATGTTAGTTCAGTTGGCAGGGAAGCGTGTATGTGAAGGGGACCTGGGTTTGAGTCCCAGGTCCAACATTTTATTTTTCTAACATTGTCAACTACAGATTCAGTAGATGTTAGATACGCTAGTCCAGCATGCACCTCCAGATCATCACCACTGGATCTTGATTGATCTAGATCTAAAGGTTTCACATGCAGGTGCACCATGAGCCATCAAAGACGCTCCTCACTGAATCCCAGTATAGTTTCTGGGCTCCCCTGGATTGGGCCTAGCGCTGTTGATTTTGGCACACCCCATTTTTGTTTCAGACCAAGCCCATGTTTTTTTGTTTTTTTTCTCACTTTTTTATTTTGTTTACTATTTTCCAAATCTTTTTTTTAACAAATCATAAATAATAATAAAAAAATAATAAATAGGTTTAGTTTCTTTCTAAAATTATTAATTAATTAATTAATTATTTTAATACAATTTTATCAATTTAAAATCAAATTAGACTTAGGTTCTTTATTAATTTAAATTTTTTTCTTAATAAAAAATACAAAAAAATTATATTAAGATTAGTTTTTCTTTTATAACCTAGATTAATTGTTACATTTAGTATTTATTTTTCTTAATTAACTTTACAATTAATTTTTCTTTAACAAAACCAAAAAAACAAAAAAAAAAAATTTTCTTTACTAAGAATTTTCTACTAGACTTTTAGACGTTTTTTGTTATCGCGCGCGCATTTTATATTATTATGTATCTTCCTATGGATTGTAATAGCCCTAATTAGGATTTTAATTTTCCGCACTTTACATTTTAAGTCAAATATAACTGTAACTGTCCCGAAGCGTTGTAATAGCTGTAGGAACTTTATTTCTCGCTTTATATTTCTTATATGCCTGTATATAAATTGTTAGTAACTTTATTTCCAACCGTTACCGGACCTTGAAACACAACAAAATGCTTCCTACAAGTCACAATTTGCCATTTTTTAACTTTGTGTTGTTATATTCTTGCGTTATTAATCAATTATAATTGCATATTTGTGTTTGTATGGATGCATAGAAGGTTTCTAAATTGTCCAATTGAAGCTTAGGTACAAGAATGGCATTCCACCATTGTTAGGGTTCGAACCTCTAAATTGGGATTTTTCACAATGGCCAAAATTAGCCCAAACTAAGGACACCATCTTTCTCAGGAGGATGAGACCAATCAATCTGTGGCCTCAAAATTCATTTTCGTTGCGTATTATGAGTTTTGCAGGTTGCAGGTGCTATAGTGACAGACCAAAACTGTCACTATAGGTATTATAATCTAAGATGACGGAGGGAGGAAGAAGACAATGCGTGGCAGCCCCTCATTGGGTATTTTGAATCTGCGCGCCTTTTTCTTTTTGTTTTAAATAATTTCTGGAAATTTCAAATATATTATTATTGTTTGACATGTATAAATGAATGACATGTTAGTTCAGTTGGCAGGGAAGCGTGTATGTGAAGGGGGACCTGGGTTTGAGTCCCAGGTGCAACATTTTATTTTTCTAACATTGTCAACTACAGATTCAGTAGATGTTAGATACGCTAGTCCAGCATGCGCCTCCAGATCATCACCACTGGATCTTGATTGATCTAGATCTAAAGGTCTCACATGCAGGTGCACCATGAGCCATCAAAGACGCTCCTCACTGAATCCCAATATAGTTTCTGGGCTCCCCCTGGATTGGGCCTAGCGCTGTTGATTTTGGCACACCCCCATTTTTGTTTCTGACCAAGCCCATGTTTTTTTTTGTTTTTTTTCTCACTTTTTTATTTTGTTTACTATTTTCCAAATCTTTTTTTAACAAATCATAAATAATAATAAAAAAATAATAAATAGGTTTAGTTTCTTTCTAAAATTATTAATTAATTAATTAATTATTTTAATACAATTTTATCAATTTAAAATCAAATTAGACTTAGGTTCTTTATTAATTTAAATTGTTTTCTTAATAAAAAATACAAAAAAATATATATTAAGATTAGTTTTTCTTTTATAACCTAGATTAATTCTTACATTTAGTATTTATTTTTCTTAATTAACTTTAGAATTAATTTTTCTTTAACAAAACCAAAAAAACAAAAAAAAAGTTTTCTTTACTAAAAATTTTCTACTAAACTTTTAGACGTTTTTTTGTTATCGCGCGCACATTTTATATTATTATGTATCTTCCTATGGATCGTAATAGCCCTAATTAGGATTTTAATTTTCCGCACTTTACATTTTAAGTCAAATATAATTGTAACTGTCCCGAAGCGTTGTAATAGCTGTAGGAACTTTATTTCTCGCTTTATATTTCTTATATGCCTGTATAAAAATTGTTAGTAACTTTAATTCCAACCGTTACCGGACCTTGAAACACAACAAAACGCTTCCTACAAGTCACAATTTGCCATTTTTTTAACTTTGTGTTGTTATATTCTTGCGTTATTAATCAATTATAATTGCATATTTGTGTTTGTATGGATGCATAGAAGGTTTCTAAATTGTCCAATTGAAGCTTAGGTACAAGAATGGCATTCCACCATTGTTAGGGTTCGAACCTCTAAATTGGGATTTTTCACAATGGCCAAAATTAGCCCAAACTAAGGACACCATCTTTCTCAAGAGGATGAGACCGATCAATCCGTGGCCTCAAAATTCATTTTCGTTGCGTATTATGAGTTTTGCAGGTTGCAGGTGCTATAGTGACAGACCAAAACTGTCACTATAGGTATTATAATCTAAGACGACGGAGGGAGGAAGAAGACAATGCGTGGCAGCCCCTCATTGGGTATTTTGAATCTGCGCGCCTTTTCCTTTTTGTTTTAAATAATTTCTGGAAATTTCAAATATATTATTATTGTTTGACATGTATAAATGAATGACATGTTAGTTCAGTTGGCAGGGAAGCGTGTATGTGAAGGGGACCTGGGTTTGAGTCCCAGGTCCAACATTTTATTTTTCTAACATTGTCAACTACAGATTCAGTAGATGTTAGATACGCTAGTCCAGCATGCACCTCCAGATCATCACCACTGGATCTTGATTGATCTAGATCTAAAGGTTTCACATGCAGGTGCACCATGAGCCATCAAAGACGCTCCTCACTGAATCCCAGTATAGTTTCTGGGCTCCCCTGGATTGGGCCTAGCGCTGTTGATTTTGGCACACCCCATTTTTGTTTCAGACCAAGCCCATGTTTTTTTGTTTTTTTTCTCACTTTTTTATTTTGTTTACTATTTTCCAAATCTTTTTTTTAACAAATCATAAATAATAATAAAAAAATAATAAATAGGTTTAGTTTCTTTCTAAAATTATTAATTAATTAATTAATTATTTTAATACAATTTTATCAATTTAAAATCAAATTAGACTTAGGTTCTTTATTAATTTAAATTTTTTTCTTAATAAAAAATACAAAAAAATTATATTAAGATTAGTTTTTCTTTTATAACCTAGATTAATTGTTACATTTAGTATTTATTTTTCTTAATTAACTTTACAATTAATTTTTCTTTAACAAAACCAAAAAAACAAAAAAAAAAAATTTTCTTTACTAAGAATTTTCTACTAGACTTTTAGACGTTTTTTGTTATCGCGCGCGCATTTTATATTATTATGTATCTTCCTATGGATTGTAATAGCCCTAATTAGGATTTTAATTTTCCGCACTTTACATTTTAAGTCAAATATAACTGTAACTGTCCCGAAGCGTTGTAATAGCTGTAGGAACTTTATTTCTCGCTTTATATTTCTTATATGCCTGTATATAAATTGTTAGTAACTTTATTTCCAACCGTTACCGGACCTTGAAACACAACAAAATGCTTCCTACAAGTCACAATTTGCCATTTTTTAACTTTGTGTTGTTATATTCTTGCGTTATTAATCAATTATAATTGCATATTTGTGTTTGTATGGATGCATAGAAGGTTTCTAAATTGTCCAATTGAAGCTTAGGTACAAGAATGGCATTCCACCATTGTTAGGGTTCGAACCTCTAAATTGGGATTTTTCACAATGGCCAAAATTAGCCCAAACTAAGGACACCATCTTTCTCAGGAGGATGAGACCAATCAATCTGTGGCCTCAAAATTCATTTTCGTTGCGTATTATGAGTTTTGCAGGTTGCAGGTGCTATAGTGACAGACCAAAACTGTCACTATAGGTATTATAATCTAAGACGACGGAGGGAGGAAGAAGACAATGCGTGGCAGCCCCTCATTGGGTATTTTGAATCTGCGCGCCTTTTTCTTTTTGTTTTAAATAATTTCTGGAAATTTCAAATATATTATTATTGTTTGACATGTATAAATGAATGACATGTTAGTTCAGTTGGCAGGGAAGCGTGTATGTGAAGGGGGACCTGGGTTTGAGTCCCAGGTGCAACATTTTATTTTTCTAACATTGTCAACTACAGATTCAGTAGATGTTAGATACGCTAGTCCAGCATGCGCCTCCAGATCATCACCACTGGATCTTGATTGATCTAGATCTAAAGGTCTCACATGCAGGTGCACCATGAGCCATCAAAGACGCTCCTCACTGAATCCCAATATAGTTTCTGGGCTCCCCCTGGATTGGGCCTAGCGCTGTTGATTTTGGCACACCCCCATTTTTGTTTCTGACCAAGCCCATGTTTTTTTTCTCACTTTTTTATTTTGTTTACTATTTTCCAAATCTTTTTTTAACAAATCATAAATAATAATAAAAAAATAATAAATAGGTTTAGTTTCTTTCTAAAATTATTAATTAATTAATTAATTATTTTAATACAATTTTATCAATTTAAAATCAAATTAGACTTAGGTTCTTTATTAATTTAAATTGTTTTCTTAATAAAAAATACAAAAAAATATATATTAAGATTAGTTTTTCTTTTATAACCTAGATTAATTCTTACATTTAGTATTTATTTTTCTTAATTAACTTTAGAATTAATTTTTCTTTAACAAAACCAAAAAAACAAAAAAAAAGTTTTCTTTACTAAAAATTTTCTACTAAACTTTTAGACGTTTTTTTGTTATCGCGCGCACATTTTATATTATTATGTATCTTCCTATGGATCGTAATAGCCCTAATTAGGATTTTAATTTTCCGCACTTTACATTTTAAGTCAAATATAATTGTAACTGTCCCGAAGCGTTGTAATAGCTGTAGGAACTTTATTTCTCGCTTTATATTTCTTATATGCCTGTATAAAAATTGTTAGTAACTTTAATTCCAACCGTTACCGGACCTTGAAACACAACAAAACGCTTCCTACAAGTCACAATTTGCCATTTTTTTAACTTTGTGTTGTTATATTCTTGCGTTATTAATCAATTATAATTGCATATTTGTGTTTGTATGGATGCATAGAAGGTTTCTAAATTGTCCAATTGAAGCTTAGGTACAAGAATGGCATTCCACCATTGTTAGGGTTCGAACCTCTAAATTGGGATTTTTCACAATGGCCAAAATTAGCCCAAACTAAGGACACCATCTTTCTCAAGAGGATGAGACCAATCAATCCGTGGCCTCAAAATTCATTTTCGTTGCGTATTATGAGTTTTGCAGGTTGCAGGTGCTATAGTGACAGACCAAAACTGTCACTATAGGTATTATAATCTAAGACGACGGAGGGAGGAAGAAGACAATGCGTGGCAGCCCCTCATTGGGTATTTTGAATCTGCGCGCCTTTTCCTTTTTGTTTTAAATAATTTCTGGAAATTTCAAATATATTATTATTGTTTGACATGTATAAATGAATGACATGTTAGTTCAGTTGGCAGGGAAGCGTGTATGTGAAGGGGACCTGGGTTTGAGTCCCAGGTCCAACATTTTATTTTTCTAACATTGTCAACTACAGATTCAGTAGATGTTAGATACGCTAGTCCAGCATGCACCTCCAGATCATCACCACTGGATCTTGATTGATCTAGATCTAAAGGTTTCACATGCAGGTGCACCATGAGCCATCAAAGACGCTCCTCACTGAATCCCAGTATAGTTTCTGGGCTCCCCTGGATTGGGCCTAGCGCTGTTGATTTTGGCACACCCCATTTTTGTTTCAGACCAAGCCCATGTTTTTTTGTTTTTTTTCTCACTTTTTTATTTTGTTTACTATTTTCCAAATCTTTTTTTTAACAAATCATAAATAATAATAAAAAAATAATAAATAGGTTTAGTTTCTTTCTAAAATTATTAATTAATTAATTAATTATTTTAATACAATTTTATCAATTTAAAATCAAATTAGACTTAGGTTCTTTATTAATTTAAATTTTTTTCTTAATAAAAAATACAAAAAAATTATATTAAGATTAGTTTTTCTTTTATAACCTAGATTAATTGTTACATTTAGTATTTATTTTTCTTAATTAACTTTACAATTAATTTTTCTTTAACAAAACCAAAAAAACAAAAAAAAAAATTTTCTTTACTAAGAATTTTCTACTAGACTTTTAGACGTTTTTTGTTATCGCGCGCGCATTTTATATTATTATGTATCTTCCTATGGATTGTAATAGCCCTAATTAGGATTTTAATTTTCCGCACTTTACATTTTAAGTCAAATATAACTGTAACTGTCCCGAAGCGTTGTAATAGCTGTAGGAACTTTATTTCTCGCTTTATATTTCTTATATGCCTGTATATAAATTGTTAGTAAGTTTATTTCCAACCGTTACCGGACCTTGAAACACAACAAAATGCTTCCTACAAGTCACAATTTGCCATTTTTTAACTTTGTGTTGTTATATTCTTGCGTTATTAATCAATTATAATTGCATATTTGTGTTTGTATGGATGCATAGAAGGTTTCTAAATTGTCCAATTGAAGCTTAGGTACAAGAATGGCATTCCACCATTGTTAGGGTTCGAACCTCTAAATTGGGATTTTTCACAATGGCCAAAATTAGCCCAAACTAAGGACACCATCTTTCTCAGGAGGATGAGACCAATCAATCTGTGGCCTCAAAATTCATTTTCGTTGCGTATTATGAGTTTTGCAGGTTGCAGGTGCTATAGTGACAGACCAAAACTGTCACTATAGGTATTATAATCTAAGACGACGGAGGGAGGAAGAAGACAATGCGTGGCAGCCCCTCATTGGGTATTTTGAATCTGCGCGCCTTTTTCTTTTTGTTTTAAATAATTTCTGGAAATTTCAAATATATTATTATTGTTTGACATGTATAAATGAATGACATGTTAGTTCAGTTGGCAGGGAAGCGTGTATGTGAAGGGGGACCTGGGTTTGAGTCCCAGGTGCAACATTTTATTTTTCTAACATTGTCAACTACAGATTCAGTAGATGTTAGATACGCTAGTCCAGCATGCGCCTCCAGATCATCACCACTGGATCTTGATTGATCTAGATCTAAAGGTCTCACATGCAGGTGCACCATGAGCCATCAAAGACGCTCCTCACTGAATCCCAATATAGTTTCTGGGCTCCCCCTGGATTGGGCCTAGCGCTGTTGATTTTGGCACACCCCCATTTTTGTTTCTGACCAAGCCCATGTTTTTTTTCTCACTTTTTTATTTTGTTTACTATTTTCCAAATCTTTTTTTAACAAATCATAAATAATAATAAAAAAATAATAAATAGGTTTAGTTTCTTTCTAAAATTATTAATTAATTAATTAATTATTTTAATACAATTTTATCAATTTAAAATCAAATTAGACTTAGGTTCTTTATTAATTTAAATTGTTTTCTTAATAAAAAATACAAAAAAATATATATTAAGATTAGTTTTTCTTTTATAACCTAGATTAATTCTTACATTTAGTATTTATTTTTCTTAATTAACTTTAGAATTAATTTTTATTTAACAAAACCAAAAAAACAAAAAAAAAGTTTTCTTTACTAAGAATTTTCTACTAGACTTTTAGACGTTTTTTGTTATCGCGCGCGCATTTTATATTATTATGTATCTTCCTATGGATTGTAATAGCCCTAATTAGGATTTTAATTTTCCGCACTTTACATTTTAAGTCAAATATAATTGTAACTGTCCCGAAGCGTTGTAATAGCTGTAGGAACTTTATTTCTCGCTTTATATTTCTTATATGCCTGTATGTAAATTGTTAGTAACTTTATTTCCCGTTACCGGGCCTTGAAACACAACAAAACGCTTCCTACAAGTCACAATTTGACATTTTTTAACTTTGTGTTGTTATATTCTTGCGTTATTAATCAATTATAATTGCATATTTGTGTTTGTATGGATGCATAGAAGGTTTCTAAATTGTCCAATTGAAGCTTAGGTACAAGAATGGCATTCCACCATTGTTAGGGTTCAAACCTCTAAATTGGGATTTTTCACAATGGCCAAAATTAGCCCAAACTAAGGACACCATCTTTCTCAAGAGGATGAGACCAATCAATCCGTGGCCTCAAAATTCATTTTCGTTGCGTATTATGAGTTTTGCAGGTTGCAGGTGCTATAGTGACAGACCAAAACTGTCACTATAGGTATTATAATCTAAGACGACGGAGGGAGGAAGAAGACAATGCGTGGTAGCCCCTCATTGGGTATTTTGAATCTGTGCGCCTTTTCCTTTTTGTTTTAAATAATTTCTGGAAATTTCAAATATATTATTATTGTTTGACATGTTTAAATGAATGACATGTTAGTTCAGTTGGCAGGGAAGCGTGTATGTGAAGGGGACCTGGGTTTGAGTCCCAGGTGCAACATTTTATTTTTCTAACATTGTCAACTACAGATTCAGTAGATGTTAGATACGCTAGTCCAGCATGCGCCTCCAGATCATCACCACTGGATCTTGATTGATCTAGATCTAAAGGTCTCACATGCAGGTGCACCATGAGCCATCAAAGACGCTCCTCACTGAATCCCAATATAGTTTCTGGGCTCCCCCTGGATTGGGCCTAGCGCTGTTGATTTTGGCACACCCCCATTTTTGTTTCTGACCAAGCCCATGTTTTTTTTTGTTTTTTTTCTGACTTTTTTATTTTGTTTACTATTTTCCAAATCTTTTTTTAACAAAAACATAAATAATAATAAAAAAATAATAAATAGGTTTAGTTTCTTTCTAAAATTATTAATTAATTAATTAATTATTTTAATACAATTTTATCAATTTAAAATCAAATTAGACTTAGGTTCTTTATTAATTTAAATTTTTTTCTTAATAAAAAATACAAAAAAATTATATTAAGATTAGTTTTTCTTTTATAACCTAGATTAATTGTTACATTTAGTATTTATTTTTCTTAATTAACTTTACAATTAATTTTTCTTTAACAAAACCAAAAAAACAAAAAAAAAAATTTTCTTTACTAAGAATTTTCTACTAGACTTTTAGACGTTTTTTGTTATCGCGCGCGCATTTTATATTATTATGTATCTTCCTATGGATTGTAATAGCCCTAATTAGGATTTTAATTTTCCGCACTTTACATTTTAAGTCAAATATAACTGTAACTGTCCCGAAGCGTTGTAATAGCTGTAGGAACTTTATTTCTCGCTTTATATTTCTTATATGCCTGTATATAAATTGTTAGTAACTTTATTTCCAACCGTTACCGGGCCTTGAAACACAACAAAACGCTTCCTACAAGTCACAATTTGCCAATTTTTTTAACTTTGTGTTGTTATATTCTTGCGTTATTAATCAATTATAATTGCATATTTATGTTTGTATTGATGCATAGAAGGTTTCTAAATTGTCCAATTGAAGCTTAGGTACAAGAATGGCATTCCACCATTGTTAGGGTTCGAACCTCTAAATTGGGATTTGGGATTTTTCACAATGGCCAAAATTAGCCCAAACTAAGGACACCATCTTTCTCAAGAGGATGAGACCAATCAATCCGTGGCCTCAAAATTCATTTTCGTTGCGTATTATGAGTTTTGCAGGTTGCAGGTGCTATAGTGACAGACCAAAACTGTCATTATAGGTATTATAATCTAAGACGACGGAGGGAGGAAGAAGACAATGCGTGGCAGCCCCTCATTGGGTATTTTGAATCTGCGCGCCTTTTCCTTTTTGTTTTAAATAATTTCTGGAAATTTCAAATATATTATTATTGTTTGACATGTATAAATGAATGACATGTTAGTTCAGTTGGCAGGGAAGCGTGTATGTGAAGGGGACCTGGGTTTGAGTCCCAGGTCCAACATTTTATTTTTCTAACATTGTCAACTACAGATTCAGTAGATGTTAGATACGCTAGTCCAGCATGCACCTCCAGATCATCACCACTGGATCTTGATTGATCTAGATCTAAAGGTTTCACATGCAGGTGCACCATGAGCCATCAAAGACGCTCCTCACTGAATCCCAGTATAGTTTCTGGGCTCCCCTGGATTGGGCCTAGCGCTGTTGATTTTGGCACACCCCATTTTTGTTTCAGACCAAGCCCATGTTTTTTTGTTTTTTTTCTCACTTTTTTATTTTGTTTACTATTTTCCAAATCTTTTTTTTAACAAATCATAAATAATAATAAAAAAATAATAAATAGGTTTAGTTTCTTTCTAAAATTATTAATTAATTAATTAATTATTTTAATACAATTTTATCAATTTAAAATCAAATTAGACTTAGGTTCTTTATTAATTTAAATTTTTTTCTTAATAAAAAATACAAAAAAATTATATTAAGATTAGTTTTTCTTTTATAACCTAGATTAATTGTTACATTTAGTATTTATTTTTCTTAATTAACTTTACAATTAATTTTTCTTTAACAAAACCAAAAAAACAAAAAAAAAAAATTTTCTTTACTAAGAATTTTCTACTAGACTTTTAGACGTTTTTTGTTATCGCGCGCGCATTTTATATTATTATGTATCTTCCTATGGATTGTAATAGCCCTAATTAGGATTTTAATTTTCCGCACTTTACATTTTAAGTCAAATATAACTGTAACTGTCCCGAAGCGTTGTAATAGCTGTAGGAACTTTATTTCTCGCTTTATATTTCTTATATGCCTGTATATAAATTGTTAGTAACTTTATTTCCAACCGTTACCGGACCTTGAAACACAACAAAATGCTTCCTACAAGTCACAATTTGCCATTTTTTAACTTTGTGTTGTTATATTCTTGCGTTATTAATCAATTATAATTGCATATTTGTGTTTGTATGGATGCATAGAATGTTTCTAAATTGTCCAATTGAAGCTTAGGTACAAGAATGGCATTCCACCATTGTTAGGGTTCGAACCTCTAAATGGGGATTTTTCACAATGGCCAAAATTAGCCCAAACTAAGGACACCATCTTTCTCAGGAGGATGAGACCAATCAATCTGTGGCCTCAAAATTCATTTTCGTTGCGTATTATGAGTTTTGCAGGTTGCAGGTGCTATAGTGACAGACCAAAACTGTCACTATAGGTATTATAATCTAAGACGACGGAGGGAGGAAGAAGACAATGCGTGGCAGCCCCTCATTGGGTATTTTGAATCTGCGCGCCTTTTTCTTTTTGTTTTAAATAATTTCTGGAAATTTCAAATATATTATTATTGTTTGACATGTATAAATGAATGACATGTTAGTTCAGTTGGCAGGGAAGCGTGTATGTGAAGGGGGACCTGGGTTTGAGTCCCAGGTGCAACATTTTATTTTTCTAACATTGTCAACTACAGATTCAGTAGATGTTAGATACGCTAGTCCAGCATGCGCCTCCAGATCATCACCACTGGATCTTGATTGATCTAGATCTAAAGGTCTCACATGCAGGTGCACCATGAGCCATCAAAGACGCTCCTCACTGAATCCCAATATAGTTTCTGGGCTCCCCCTGGATTGGGCCTAGCGCTGTTGATTTTGGCACACCCCCATTTTTGTTTCTGACCAAGCCCATGTTTTTTTTTGTTTTTTTTCTCACTTTTTTATTTTGTTTACTATTTTCCAAATCTTTTTTTAACAAATCATAAATAATAATAAAAAAATAATAAATAGGTTTAGTTTCTTTCTAAAATTATTAATTAATTAATTAATTATTTGAATACAATTTTATCAATTTAAAATCAAATTAGACTTAGGTTCTTTATTAATTTAAATTGTTTTCTTAATAAAAAATACAAAAAAATATATATTAAGATTAGTTTTTCTTTTATAACCTAGATTAATTCTTACATTTAGTATTTATTTTTCTTAATTAACTTTAGAATTAATTTTTCTTTAACAAAACCAAAAAAACAAAAAAAAAGTTTTCTTTACTAAAAATTTTCTACTAGACTTTTAGACGTTTTTTTGTTATCGCGCGCACATTTTATATTATTATGTATCTTCCTATGGATCGTAATAGCCCTAATTAGGATTTTAATTTTCCGCACTTTACATTTTAAGTCAAATATAATTGTAACTGTCCCGAAGCGTTGTAATAGCTGTAGGAACTTTATTTCTCGCTTTATATTTCTTATATGCCTGTATATAAATTGTTAGTAACTTTAATTCCAACCGTTACCGGACCTTGAAACACAACAAAACGCTTCCTACAAGTCACAATTTGCCATTTTTTTAACTTTGTGTTGTTATATTCTTGCGTTATTAATCAATTATAATTGCATATTTGTGTTTGTATGGATGCATAGAAGGTTTCTAAATTGTCCAATTGAAGCTTAGGTACAAGAATGGCATTCCACCATTGTTAGGGTTCGAACCTCTAAATTGGGATTTTTCACAATGGCCAAAATTATCCCAATCTAAGGACACCATCTTTCTCGGGAGGATGAGACCAATTAATCCGTGGCCTCAAAATTCATTTTCGTTGCGTATTATGAGTTTTGCAGGTTTCAGGGGCTATAGTGACAGACCAAAACTGTCACTATAGGTATTATAATCTAAGACGACGGAGGGAGGAAGAAGACAATGCGTGGCAACCCCTCATTGGGTATTTTGAATCTGCGCGCCTTTTCCTTTTTGTTTTAAATAATTTCTGGAAATTTCAAATATATTATTATTGTTTGACATGTATAAATGAATGACATGTTAGTTCAGTTGGCATGGAAACGTGTATGTGAAGGGGGGCTGGGTTTGAGTCCCAGGTCTAACATTTTATTTTTCTAACATTGTCAACTACAGATTCAGTAGATGTTAGATACGCTAGTCCAGCATGCGCCTCCAGATCATCACCACTGGATCTTGATTGATCTAGATCTAAAGGTCTCACATGCAGGTGCACCATGAGCCATCAAAGACGCTCCTCACTGAATCCCAGTATAGTTTCTGGGCTCCCCCTGGATTGGGCCTAGCGCTGTTGATTTTGGCACACCCCCATTTTTGTTTGTGACCAAGCCCATGTTTTTTTCTTTTTTTTCTCACTTTTTTATTTTGTTTACTATTTTCCAAATATTTTTTTTAACAAATCATAAATAATAATAAAAAAAATAATAAATAGGTTTAGTTTCTTTCTAAAATTATTAATTAATTAATTAATTATTTTAATACAATTTTATCAATTTAAAATCAAATTAGACTTAGGTTCTTTATTAATTTAAATTTTTTTCTTAATAAAAAATACAAAAAAAATATATTAAGATTAGTTTTTCTTTTATAACCTAGATTAATTCTTCCAATTAGTATTTATTTTTCTTAATTAACTTTAGAATTAATTTTTCTTTAACAAAACCAAAAAAACAAAAAAAAAGTTTTCTTTACTAAGAATTTTCTACTAGACTTTTAGACGTTTTTTGTTATCGCGCGCGCATTTTATATTATTATGTATCTTCCTATGGATTGTAATAGCCCTAATTAGGATTTTAATTTTCCGCACTTTACATTTTAAGTCAAATATAATTGTAACTGTCCCGAAGCGTTGTAATAGCTGTAGGAACTTTATTTCTCGCTTTATATTTCTTATATGCCTGTATGTAAATTGTTAGTAACTTTATTTCCCCGTTATCGGGCCTTGAAACACAACAAAACGCTTCCTACAAGTCACAATTTGACATTTTTTAACTTTGTGTTGTTATATTCTTGCGTTATTAATCAATTATAATTGCATATTTGTGTTTGTATGGATGCATAGAAGGTTTCTAAATTGTCCAATTGAAGCTTAGGTACAAGAATGGCATTCCACCATTGTTAGGGTTCAAACCTCTAAATTGGGATTTTTCACAATGGCCAAAATTAGCCCAAACTAAGGACACCATCTTTCTCAAGAGGATGAGACCAATCAATCCGTGGCCTCAAAATTCATTTTCGTTGTGTATTATGAGTTTTGCAGGTTGCAGGTGCTATAGTGACAGACCAAAACTGTCACTATAGGTATTATAATCTAAGACGACGGAGGGAGGAAGAAGACAATGCGTGGTAGCCCCTCATTGGGTATTTTGAATCTGTGCGCCTTTTCCTTTTTGTTTTAAATAATTTCTAGAAATTTCAAATATATTATTATTGTTTGACATGTTTAAATGAATGACATGTTAGTTCAGTTGGCAGGGAAGCGTGTATGTGAAGGAGGACCTGGGTTTGAGTCCCAGGTCAAGCATTTTATTTTTCTAACATTGTCAACTATAGATTCAGTACATGTTAGATACGCTAGTCCAGCATGCGCCTCCAGATCATCACCACTGGATCTTGATTGATCTAGATCTAAAGGTCTCACATGCAGGTGCACCATGAGCCATCAAAGACGCTCCTCACTGAATCCCAATATAGTTTCTGGGCTTCCCCTAGATTGGGCCTAGCGTTGTTGATTTTGGCACACCCCCATTTTTGTTTCTGACCAAGCCCATGTTTTTTTTTGTTTTTTTTCTCACTTTTTTATTTTGTTTACTATTTTCCAAATCTTTTTTTAACAAATCATAAATAATAATCAAAAAATAATAAATAGGTTTAGTTTCTTTCTAAAATTATTAATTAATTAATTTATTATTTTAATACAATTTTATCAATTTAAAATCAAATTAGACTTAGGTTCTTTATTAATTTAAATTGTTTTCTTAATAAAAAATACAAAAAAATATATATTAAGATTAGTTTTTCTTTTATAACCTAGATTAATTCTTACATTTAGTATTTATTTTTCTTAATTAACTTTAGAATTAATTTTTCTTTAACAAAACCAAAAAAACAAAAAAAAGTTTTCTTTACTAAAAATTTTCTACTAGACTTTTAGACGTTTTTTGTTATCGCGCGCACATTTTATATTATTATGTATCTTCCTATGGATCGTAATAGCCCTAATTAGGATTTTAATTTTCCGCACTTTACATTTTAAGTCAAATATAATTGTAACTGTCCCGAAGCGTTGTAATAGCTGTAGGAACTTTATTTCTCGCTTTATATTTCTTATATGCCTGTATATAAATTGTTAGTAACTTTAATTCCAACCGTTACCGGACCTTGAAACACAACAAAACGCTTCCTACAAGTCACAATTTGCCATTTTTTTAACTTTGTGTTGTTATATTCTTGCGTTATTAATCAATTATAATTGCATATTTGTGTTTGTATGGATGCATAGAAGGTTTCTAAATTGTCCAATTGAAGCTTAGGTACAAGAATGGCATTCCACCATTGTTAGGGTTCGAACCTCTAAATTGGGATTTTTCACAATGGCCAAAATTAGCCCAATCTAAGGACACCATCTTTCTCAGGAGGATGAGACCAATCAATCCGTGGCCTCAAAATTCATTTTCGTTGCGTATTATGAGTTTTGCAGGTTTCAGGGGCTATAGTGACATACCAAAACTGTCACTATAGGTATTATAATCTAAGACGACGGAGGGAGGAAGAAGACAATGCGTGGCAACCCCTCATTGGGTATTTTGAATCTGCGCGCCTTTTCCTTTTTGTTTTAAATAATTTCTGGAAATTTCAAATATATTATTATTGTTTGACATGTATAAATGAATGACATGTTAGTTCAGTTGGCAGGGAAACGTGTATGTGAAGGGGGGCTGGGTTTGAGTCCCAGGTCTAACATTTTATTTTTCTAACATTGTCAACTACAGATTCAGTAGATGTTAGATACGCTAGTCCAGCATGCGCCTCCAGATCATCACCACTGGATCTTGATTGATCTAGATCTAAAGGTCTCACATGCAGGTGCACCATGAGCCATCAAAGACGCTCCTCACTGAATCCCAGTATAGTTTCTGGGCTCCCCCTGGATTGGGCCTAGCGCTGTTGATTTTGGCACACCCCCATTTTTGTTTCTGACCAAGCCCATGTTTTTTTTGTTTTTATTCTCACTTTTTTATTTTGTTTACTATTTTCCAAATATTTTTTTTAACAAATCATAAATAATAATAAAAAAAATAATAAATAGGTTTAGTTTCTTTCTAAAATTATTAATTAATTAATTAATTATTTTAATACAATTTTATCAATTTAAAATCAAATTAGACTTAGGTTCTTTATTAATTTAAATTTTTTTCTTAATAAAAAATACAAAAAAAATATATTAAGATTAGTTTTTCTTTTATAACCTAGATTAATTCTTCCATTTAGTATTTATTTTTCTTAATTAACTTTAGAATTAATTTTTCTTTAACAAAACCAAAAAAACAAAAAAAAAGTTTTCTTTACTAAGAATTTTCTACTAGACTTTTAGACGTTTTTTGTTATCGCGCGCGCATTTTATATTATTATGTATCTTCCTATGGATTGTAATAGCCCTAATTAGGATTTTAATTTTCCGCACTTTACATTTTAAGTCAAATATAATTGTAACTGTCCCGAAGCGTTGTAATAGCTGTAGGAACTTTATTTCTCGCTTTATATTTCTTATATGCCTGTATGTAAATTGTTAGTAACTTTATTTCCAACCGTTACCGGGCCTTGAAACACAACAAAACGCTTCCTACAAGTCACAATTTGACATTTTTTAACTTTGTGTTGTTATATTCTTGCGTTATTAATCAATTATAATTGCATATTTGTGTTTGTATGGATGCATAGAAGGTTTCTAAATTGTCCAATTGAAGCTTAGGTACAAGAATGGCATTCCACCATTGTTAGGGTTCAAACCTCTAAATTGGGATTTTTCACAATGGCCAAAATTAGCCCAAACTAACGACACCATCTTTCTCAAGAGGATGAGACCAATCAATCAGTGGCCTCAAAATTCATTTTCGTTGCGTATTATGAGTTTTGCAGGTTGCAGGTGCTATAGTGACAGACCAAAACTGTCACTATAGGTATTATAATCTAAGACGACGGAGGGAGGAAGAAGACAATGCGTGGTAGCCCCTCATTGGGTACTTTGAATCTGTGCGCCTTTTCCTTTTTGTTTTAAATAATTTCTGGAAATTTCAAATATATTATTATTGTTTGACATGTTTAAATGAATGACATGTTAGTTCAGTTGGCAGGGAAGCGTGTATGTAAAGGGGGACCTGGGTTTGAGTCCCAGGTCCAGCATTTTATTTTTCTAACATTGTCAACTATAGATTCAGTACATGTTAGATACGCTAGTCCAGCATGCGCCTCCAGATCATCACCACTGGATCTTGATTGATCTAGATCTAAAGGTCTCACATGCAGGTGCACCATGAGCCATCAAAGACGCTCCTCACTGAATCCCAATATAGTTTCTGGGCTTCCCCTGGATTGGGCCTAGCGCTGTTGATTTTGGCACACCCCCATTTTTGTTTCTGACCAAGCCCATGTTTTTTTTTTGTTTTTTTTCTCACTTTTTTATTTTGTTTACTATTTTCCAAATCTTTTTTTAACAAATCATAAATAATAATCAAAAAATAATAAATAGGTTTAGTTTCTTTCTAAAATTATTAATTAATTAATTAATTATTTTAATACAATTTTATCAATTTAAAATCAAATTAGACTTAGGTTCTTTATTAATTTAAATTGTTTTCTTAATAAAAAATACAAAAAAAATATATATTAAGATTAGTTTTTCTTTTATAACCTAGATTAATTCTTACATTTAGTATTTATTTTTCTTAATTAACTTTAGAATTAATTTTTCTTTAACAAAACCAAAAAAACAAAAAAAAAGTTTTCTTTACTAAAAATTTTCTACTAGACTTTTAGACGTTTTTTGTTATCGCGCGCACATTTTATATTATTATGTATCTTCCTATGGATCGTAATAGCCCTAATTAGGATTTTAATTTTCCGCACTTTACATTTTAAGTCAAATATAATTGTAACTGTCCCGAAGCGTTGTAATAGTTGTAGGAACTTTATTTCTCGCTTTATATTTCTTATATGCCTGTATATAAATTGTTAGTAACTTTAATTCCAACCGTTACCGGACCTTGAAACACAACAAAACGCTTCCTACAAGTCACAATTTGCCATTTTTTTAACTTTGTGTTGTTATATTCTTGCGTTATTAATCAATTATAATTGCATATTTGTGTTTGTATGGATGCATAGAAGGTTTCTAAATTGTCCAATTGAAGCTTAGGTACAAGAATGGCATTCCACCATTGTTAGGGTTCGAACCTCTAAATTCGGATTTTTCACAATGGCCAAAATTAGCCCAATCTAAGGACACCATCTTTCTCAGGAGGATGAGACCAATCAATCCGTGGCCTCAAAATTCATTTTCGTTGCATATTATGAGTTTTGCAGGTTTCAGGGGCTATAGTGACAGACCAAAACTGTCACTATAGGTATTATAATCTAAGACGACGGAGGGAGGAAGAAGACAATGCGTGGCAACCCCTCATTGGGTATTTTGAATCTGCGCACCTTTTCCTTTTTGTTTTAAATAATTTCTGGAAATTTCAAATATATTATTATTGTTTGACATGTATATATGAATGACATGTTAGTTCAGTTGGCAGGGAAACGTGTATGTGAAGGGGGGCTGGGTTTGAGTCCCAGGTCTAACATTTTATTTTTCTAACATTGTCAACTACAGATTCAGTAGATGTTAGATACGCTAGTCCAGCATGCGCCTCCAGATCATCACCACTGGATCTTGATTGATCTAGATCTAAAGGTCTCACATGCAGGTGCACCATGAGCCATCAAAGACGCTCCTCACTGAATCCCAGTATAGTTTCTGGGCTCCCCCTGGATTGGGCCTAGCGCTGTTGATTTTGGCACACCCCCATTTTTGTTTCTGACCAAGCCCATGTTTTTTTTGTTTTTTTTCTCACTTTTTTATTTTGTTTACTATTTTCCAAATATTTTTTTTAACAAATCATAAATAATAATAAAAAAAATAATAAATAGGTTTAGTTTCTTTCTAAAATTATTAATTAATTAATTATTTTAATACAATTTTATCAATTTAAAATCAAATTAGACTTAGGTTCTTTATTAATTTAAATTTTTTTCTTAATAAAAAATACAAAAAAAATATATTAAGATTAGTTTTTCTTTTATAACCTAGATTAATTCTTCCATTTAGAATTTATTTTTCTTAATTAACTTTAGAATTAATTTTTCTTTAACAAAACCAAAAAAACAAAAAAAAAGTTTTCTTTACTAAGAATTTTCTACTAGACTTTTAGACGTTTTTTGTTATCGCGCGCACATTTTATATTATTATGTATCTTCCTATGGATTGTAATAGCCCTAATTAGGATTTTAATTTTCCGCACTTTACATTTTAAGTCAAATATAATTGTAACTGTCCCGAAGCGTTGTAATAGCTGTAGGAACTTTATTTCTCGCTTTATATTTCTTATATGCCTGTATGTAAATTGTTAGTAACTTTATTTCCAACCGTTACCGGGCCTTGAAACACAAAAAAACGCTTCCTACAAGTCACAATTTGACATTTTTTAACTTTGTGTTGTTATATTCTTGCGTTATTAATCAATTATAATTGCATATTTGTGTTTGTATGGATGCATAGAAGGTTTCTAAATTGTCCAATTGAAGCTTAGGTACAAGAATGGCATTCCACCATTGTTAGGGTTCAAACCTCTAAATTGGGATTTTTCACAATGGCCAAAATTAGCCCAAACTAAGGACACCATCTTTCTCAAGAGGATGAGACCAATCAATCCGTGGCCTCAAAATTCATTTTCGTTGCGTATTATGAGTTTTGCAGGTTGCAGGTGCTATAGTGACAGACCAAAACTGTCACTATAGGTATTATAATCTAAGACGACGGAGGGAGGAAGAAGACAATGCGTGGTAGCCCCTGGGTATTTTGAATCTGTGCGCCTTTTCCTTTTTGTTTTAAATAATTTCTGGAAATTTCAAATATATTATTATTGTTTGACATGTTTAAATGAATGACATGTTAGTTCAGTTGGCAGGGAAGCGTGTATGTGAAGGGGGACCTGGGTTTGAGTCCCAGGTCCAGCATTTTATTTTTCTTGTCAACTATAGATTCAGTACATGTTAGATACGCTAGTCCAGCATGTGCCTCCAGATCATCACCACTGGATCTTGATTGATCTAGATCTAAAGGTCTCACATGCAGGTGCACCATGAGCCATCAAAGACGCTCCTCACTGAATCCCAATATAGTTTCAGGGCTTCCCCTGGATTGGGCCTAGCGCTGTTGATTTTGGCACACCCCCATTTTTGTTTCTGACCAAGCCCATGTTTTTTTTTTGTTTTTTTTCTCACTTTTTTATTTTGTTTACTATTTTCCAAATATTTTTTTAACAAATCATAAATAATAATCAAAAAATAATAAATAGGTTTAGTTTCTTTCTAAAATTATTAATTAATTAATTAATTATTTTAATACAATTTTATCAATTTAAAATCAAATTAGACTTAGGTTCTTTATTAATTTAAATTGTTTTCTTAATAAAAAATACAAAAAAAAATATATTAAGATTAGTTTTTCTTTTATAACCTAGATTAATTCTTACATTTAGTATTTATTTTTCTTAATTAACTTTAGAATTAATTTTTCTTTAACAAAACCAAAAAAACAAAAAAAAAGTTTTCTTTACTAAAAATTTTCTACTAGACTTTTAGACGTTTTTTGTTATCGCGCGCACATTTTATATTATTATGTATCTTCCTATGGATCGTAATAGCCCTAATTAGGATTTTAATTTTCCGCACTTTACATTTTAAGTCAAATATAATTGTAACTGTCCCGAAGCGTTGTAATAGCTGTAGGAACTTTATTTCTCGCTTTATATTTCTTATATGCCTGTATATAAATTGTTAGTAACTTTAATTCCAACCGTTACCGGACCTTGAAACACAACAAAACGCTTCCTACAAGTCACAATTTGCCATTTTTTTAACTTTGTGTTGTTATATTCTTGCGTTATTAATCAATTATAATTGCATATTTGTGTTTGTATGGATCCATAGAAGGTTTCTAAATTGTCCAATTGAAGCTTAGGTACAAGAATGGCATTCCACCATTGTTAGGGTTCGAACCTCTAAATTGGGATTTTTCACAATGGCCAAAATTAGCCCAATCTAAGGACACCATCTTTCTCAGGAGGATGAGACCAATCAATCCGTGGCCTCAAAATTCATTTTCGTTGCGTATTATGAGTTTTGCAGGTTTCAGGTGCTATAGTGACAGACCAAAACTGTCACTATAGGTATTATAATCTAAGACGACGGAGGGAGGAAGAAGACAATGCGTGGCAACCCCTCATTGGGTATTTTGAATCTGCGCGCCTTTTCCTTTTTGTTTTAAATAATTTCTGGAAATTTCAAATATATTATTATTGTTTGACATGTATATATGAATGACATGTTAGTTCAGTTGGCAGGGAAACGTGTATGTGAAGGGGGGCTGGGTTTGAGTCCCAGGTCTAACATTTTATTTTTCTAACATTGTCAACTACAGATTCAGTAGATGTTAGATACGCTAGTCCAGCATACGCCTCCAGATCATCACCACTGGATCTTGATTGATCTAGATCTAAAGGTCTCACATGCAGGTGCACCATGAGCCATCAAAGACGCTCCTCACTGAATCCCAGTATAGTTTCTGGGCTCCCCCTGGATTGGGCCTAGCGCTGTTGATTTTGGCACACCCCCATTTTTGTTTCTGACCAAGCCCATGTTTTTTTTGTTTTTTTTCTCACTTTTTTATTTTGTTTACTATTTTCCAAATATTTTTTTTAACAAATCATAAATAATAATAAATAAAATAATAAATAGGTTTAGTTTCTTTCTAAAATTATTAATTAATTAATTAATTATTTTAATACAATTTTATCAATTTAAAATCAAATTAGACTTAGGTTCTTTATTAATTTAAATTTTTTTCTTAATAAAAAATACAAAAAAAATATATTAAGATTAGGTTTTCTTTTATAACCTAGATTAATTCTTCCATTTAGTATTTAATTTTCTTAATTAACTTTAGAATTAATTTTTCTTTAACAAAACCAAAAAAACAAAAAAAAAGTTTTCTTTACTAAGAATTTTCTACTAGACTTTTAGACGTTTTTTGTTATCGCGCGCGCATTTTATATTATTATGTATCTTCCTATGGATTGTAATAGCCCTAATTAGGATTTTAATTTTCCGCACTTTACATTTTAAGTCAAATATAATTGTAACTGTCCCGAAGCGTTGTAATAGCTGTAGGAACTTTATTTCTCGCTTTATATTTCTTATATGCCTGTATATAAATTGTTAGTAACTTTATTTCCAACCGTTACCAGGCCTTGAAACACAACAAAACGCTTCCTACAAGTCACAATTTGCCATTTTTTTAACTTTGTGTTGTTATATTCTTGCGTTATTAATCAATTATAATTGCATATTTGTGTTTGTATGGATGCATAGAAGGTTTCTAAATTGTCCAATTGAAGCTTAGGTACAAGAATGGCATTCCACCATTGTTAGGGTTCGAACCTCTAAATTGGGATTTTTCACAATGGCCAAAATTAGCCCAAACTAAGGACACCATCTTTCTCAGGAGGATGAGACCAATCAATCCGTGGCCTCAAAATTCATTTTCGTTGCGTATTATGAGTTTTGCAGGTTGCAGGTGCTATAGTGACAGACCAAAATTGTCACTATAGGTATTATAATCTAAGACGGAGGGAGGAAGAAGACAATGCGTGGCAGCCCCTCATTGGGTATTTTGAATCTGCGCGCCTTTTCCTTTTTGTTTTAAATAATTTTTGGAAATTTCAAATATATTATTATTGTTTTACATGTATAAATGAATGACATGTTAGTTCAGTTGGCAGGGAAGCGTGTATGTGAAGGGGGACCTGGGTTTGAGTCCCAGGTCCAACATTTTATTTTTCTAACATTGTCAACTACAGATTCAGTAGATGTTAGATACGCTAGTCCAGCATGCGCCTCCAGATCATCACCACTGGATCTTGATTGATCTAGATCTAAAGGTCTCACATGCAGGTGCACCATGAGCCATCAAAGACCCTCCTCACTGAATCCCAGTATAGTTTCTGGGCTCCCCCTGGATTGGGCCTAGCGCTGTTGATTTTGACACACCCCCATTTTTGTTTCTGACCAAGCCCATGTTTTTTTTGTTTTTTTTCTCACTTTTTTATTTTGTTTACTATTTTCCAAATATTTTTTTTAACAAATCATAAATAATAATAATAAAATAATAAATAGGTTTAGTTTCTTTCTAAAATTATTAATTAATTAATTAATTATTTTAATACAATTTTATCAATTTAAAATCAAATTAGACTTAGGTTCTTTATTAATTTAAATTTTTTTCTTAATAAAAAATACAAAAAAATTATATTAAGATTAGTTTTTCTTTTATAACCTAGATTAATTCTTACATTTAGTATTTATTTTTCTTAATTAACTTTAGAATTAATTTTTCTTTAACAAAACCAAAAAAACAAAAAAAAAAGTTTTCTTTACTAAGAATTTTCTACTAGACTTTTAGACGTTTTTTGTTATCGCGCGCGCATTTTATATTATTATGTATCTTCCTATGGATTGTAATAGCCCTAATTAGGATTTTAATTTTCCGCACTTTACATTTTAAGTCAAATATAACTGTAACTGTCCCGAAGCGTTGTAATAGCTGTAGGAACTTTATTTCTCGCTTTATATTTCTTATATGCCTGTATATAAATTGTTAGTAACTTTAATTCCAACCGTTACCGGACCTTGAAACACAACAAAACGCTTCCTACAAGTCACAATTTGCCATTTTTTTAACTTTGTGTTGTTATATTCTTGCGTTATTAATCAATTATAATTGCATATTTGTGTTTGTATGGATGCATAGAAGGTTTCTAAATTGTCCAATTGAAGCTTAGGTACAAGAATGGCATTCCACCATTGTTAGGGTTCGAACCTCTAAATTGGGATTTTTCACAATGGCCAAAATTAGCCCAATCTAAGGACACCATCTTTCTCAGGAGGATGAGACCAATCAATCCGTGGCCTCAAAATTCATTTTCGTTGCGTATTATGAGTTTTGCAGGTTTCAGGTGCTATAGTGACAGACCAAAACTGTCACTATAGGTATTATAATCTAAGACGACGGAGGGAGGAAGAAGACAATGCGTGGCAACCCCTCATTGGGTATTTTGAATCTGCGCGCCTTTTCCTTTTTGTTTTAAATAATTTCTGGAAATTTCAAATATATTATTATTGTTTGACATGTATATATGAATGACATGTTAGTTCAGTTGGCAGGGAAACGTGTATGTGAAGGGGGGCTGGGTTTGAGTCCCAGGTCTAACATTTTATTTTTCTAACATTGTCAACTACAGATTCAGTAGATGTTAGATACGCTAGTCCAGCATGCGCCTCCAGATCATCACCACTGGATCTTGATTGATCTAGATCTAAAGGTCTCACATGCAGGTGCACCATGAGCCATCAAAGACGCTCCTCACTGAATCCCAGTATAGTTTCTGGGCTCCCCCTGGATTGGGCCTAGCGCTGTTGATTTTGGCACACCCCCATTTTTGTTTCTGACCAAGCCCATGTTTTTTTTGTTTTTTTTCTCACTTTTTTATTTTGTTTACTATTTTCCAAATATTTTTTTTAACAAATCATAAATAATAATTAAAAAAATAATAAATAGGTTTAGTTTCTTTCTAAAATTATTAATTAATTAATTAATTATTTTAATACAATTTTATCAATTTAAAATCAAATTAGACTTAGGTTCTTTATTAATTTAAATTTTTTTCTTAATAAAAAATACAAAAAAAATATATTAAGATTAGTTTTTCTTTTATAACCTAGATTAATTCTTCCATTTAGTATTTATTTTTCTTAATTAACTTTAGAATTAATTTTTCTTTAACAAAACCAAAAAAACAAAAAAAAAGTTTTCTTTACTAAGAATTTTCTACTAGACTTTTAGACGTTTTTTGTTATCGCGCGCGCATTTTATATTATTATGTATCTTCCTATGGATTGTAATAGCCCTAATTAGGATTTTAATTTTCCGCACTTTACATTTTAAGTCAAATATAATTGTAACTGTCCCGAAGCGTTGTAATAGCTTGAGGAACTTTATTTCTCGCTTTATATTTCTTATATGCCTGTATATAAATTGTTAGTAACTTTATTTCCAACCGTTACCAGGCCTTGAAACACAACAAAACGCTTCCTACAATCACAATTTGCCATTTTTTTAACTTTGTGTTGTTATATTCTTGCGTTATTAATCAATTATAATTGCATATTTGTGTTTGTATGGATGCATAGAAGGTTTCTAAATTGTCCAATTGAAGCTTAGGTACAAGAATGGCATTCCACCATTGTTAGGGTTCGAACCTCTAAATTCGGATTTTTCACAATGGCCAAAATTAGCCCAATCTAAGGACACCATCTTTCTCAGGAGGATGAGACCAATCAATCCGTGGCCTCAAAATTCATTTTCGTTGCGTATTATGAGTTTTGCAGGTTTCAGGGGCTATAGTGACAGACCAAAACTGTCACTATAGGTATTATAATCTAAGACGACGGAGGGAGGAAGAAGACAATGCGTGGCAACCCCTCATTGGGTATTTTGAATCTGCGCACCTTTTCCTTTTTGTTTTAAATAATTTCTGGAAATTTCAAATATATTATTATTGTTTGACATGTATATATGAATGACATGTTAGTTCAGTTGGCAGGGAAACGTGTATGTGAAGGGGGGCTGGGTTTGAGTCCCAGGTCTAACATTTTATTTTTCTAACATTGTCAACTACAGATTCAGTAGATGTTAGATACGCTAGTCCAGCATGCGCCTCCAGATCATCACCACTGGATCTTGATTGATCTAGATCTAAAGGTCTCACATGCAGGTGCACCATGAGCCATCAAAGACGCTCCTCACTGAATCCCAGTATAGTTTCTGGGCTCCCCCTGGATTGGGCCTAGCGCTGTTGATTTTGGCACACCCCCATTTTTGTTTCTGACCAAGCCCATGTTTTTTTTGTTTTTTTTCTCACTTTTTTATTTTGTTTACTATTTTCCAAATATTTTTTTTAACAAATCATAAATAATAATAAAAAAAATAATAAATAGGTTTAGTTTCTTTCTAAAATTATTAATTAATTAATTAATTATTTTAATACAATTTTATCAATTTAAAATCAAATTAGACTTAGGTTCTTTATTAATTTAAATTTTTTTCTTAATAAAAAATACAAAAAAAATATATTAAGATTAGTTTTTCTTTTATAACCTAGATTAATTCTTCCATTTAGTATTTATTTTTCTTAATTAACTTTAGAACTAATTTTTCTTTAACAAAACCAAAAAAACAAAAAAAAAGTTTTCTTTACTAAGAATTTTCTACTAGACTTTTAGACGTTTTTTGTTATCGCGCGCACATTTTATATTATTATGTATCTTCCTATGGATTGTAATAGCCCTAATTAGGATTTTAATTTTCCGCACTTTACATTTTAAGTCAAATATAATTGTAACTGTCCCGAAGCGTTGTAATAGCTGTAGGAACTTTATTTCTCGCTTTATATTTCTTATATGCCTGTATGTAAATTGTTAGTAACTTTATTTCCAACCGTTACCGGGCCTTGAAACACAACAAAACGCTTCCTACAAGTCACAATTTGACATTTTTTAACTTTGTGTTGTTATATTCTTGCGTTATTAATCAATTATAATTGCATATTTGTGTTTGTATGGATGCATAGAAGGTTTCTAAATTGTCCAATTGAAGCTTAGGTACAAGAATGGCATTCCACCATTGTTAGGGTTCAAACCTCTAAATTGGGATTTTTCACAATGGCCAAAATTAGCCCAAACTAAGGACACCATCTTTCTCAAGAGGATGAGACCAATCAATCCGTGGCCTCAAAATTCATTTTCGTTGCGTATTATGAGTTTTGCAGGTTGCAGGTGCTACAGTGACAGACCAAAACTGTCACTATAGGTATTATAATCTAAGACGACGGAGGGAGGAAGAAGACAATGCGTGGTAGCCCCTGGGTATTTTGAATCTGTGCGCCTTTTCCTTTTTGTTTTAAATAATTTCTGGAAATTTCAAATATATTATTATTGTTTGACATGTTTAAATGAATGACATGTTAGTTCAGTTGGCAGGGAAGCGTGTATGTGAAGGGGGAGCTGGGTTTGAGTCCCAGGTCCAGCATTTTATTTTTCTTGTCAACTATAGATTCAGTACATGTTAGATACGCTAGTCCAGCATGCGCCTCCAGATCATCACCACTGGATCTTGATTGATCTAGATCTAAAGGTCTCACATGCAGGTGCACCATGAGCCATCAAAGACGCTCCTCACTGAATCCCAATATAGTTTCTGGGCTTCCCCTGGATTGGGCCTAGCGCTGTTGATTTTGGCACACCCCCATTTTTGTTTCTGACCAAGCCCATGTTTTTTTTTTGTTTTTTTTCTCACTTTTTTATTTTGTTTACTATTTTCCAAATATTTTTTTAACAAATCATAAATAATAATCAAAAAATAATAAATAGGTTTAGTTTCTTTCTAAAATTATTAATTAATTAATTAATTATTTTAATACAATTTTATCAATTTAAAATCAAATTAGACTTAGGTTCTTTATTAATTTAAATTGTTTTCTTAATAAAAAATACAAAAAAAAATATATTAAGATTAGTTTTTCTTTTATAACCTAGATTAATTCTTACATTTAGTATTTATTTTTCTTAATTAACTTTAGAATTAATTTTTCTTTAACAAAACCAAAAAAACAAAAAAAAAGTTTTCTTTACTAAAAATTTTCTACTAGACTTTTAGACGTTTTTTGTTATCGCGCGCACATTTTATATTATTATGTATCTTCCTATGGATCGTAATAGCCCTAATTAGGATTTTAATTTTCCGCACTTTACATTTTAAGTCAAATATAATTGTAACTGTCCCGAAGCGTTGTAATAGCTGTAGGAACTTTATTTCTCGCTTTATATTTCTTATATGCCTGTATATAAATTGTTAGTAACTTTAATTCCAACCGTTACCGGACCTTGAAACACAACAAAACGCTTCCTACAAGTCACAATTTGCCATTTTTTTAACTTTGTGTTGTTATATTCTTGCGTTATTAATCAATTATAATTGCATATTTGTGTTTGTATGGATGCATAGAAGGTTTCTAAATTGTCCAATTGAAGCTTAGGTACAAGAATGGCATTCCACCATTGTTAGGGTTCGAACCTCTAAATTGGGATTTTTCACAATGGCCAAAATTAGCCCAATCTAAGGACACCATCTTTCTCAGGAGGATGAGACCAATCAATCCGTGGCCTCAAAATTCATTTTCGTTGCGTATTATGAGTTTTGCAGGTTTCAGGTGCTATAGTGACAGACCAAAACTGTCACTATAGGTATTATAATCTAAGACGACGGAGGGAGGAAGAAGACAATGCGTGGCAACCCCTCATTGGGTATTTTGAATCTGCGCGCCTTTTCCTTTTTGTTTTAAATAATTTCTGGAAATTTCAAATATATTATTATTGTTTGACATGTATATATGAATGACATGTTAGTTCAGTTGGCAGGGAAACGTGTATGTGAAGGGGGGCTGGGTTTGAGTCCCAGGTCTAACATTTTATTTTTCTAACATTGTCAACTACAGATTCAGTAGATGTTAGATACGCTAGTCCAGCATACGCCTCCAGATCATCACCACTGGATCTTGATTGATCTAGATCTAAAGGTCTCACATGCAGGTGCACCATGAGCCATCAAAGACGCTCCTCACTGAATCCCAGTATAGTTTCTGGGCTCCCCCTGGATTGGGCCTAGCGCTGTTGATTTTGGCACACCCCCATTTTTGTTTCTAACCAAGCCCATGTTTTTTTTGTTTTTTTTCTCACTTTTTTATTTTGTTTACTATTTTCCAAATATTTTTTTTAACAAATCATAAATAATAATAAATAAAATAATATATAGGTTTAGTTTCTTTCTAAAATTATTAATTAATTAATTAATTATTTTAATACAATTTTATCAATTTAAAATCAAATTAGACTTAGGTTCTTTATTAATTTAAATTGTTTTCTTAATAAAAAATACAAAAAAAAATATATTAAGATTAGTTTTTCTTTTATAACCTAGATTAATTCTTACATTTAGTATTTATTTTTCTTAATTAACTTTAGAATTAATTTTTCTTTAACAAAACCAAAAAAACAAAAAAAAAGTTTTCTTTACTAAAAATTTTCTACTAGACTTTTAGACGTTTTTTGTTATCGCGCGCACATTTTATATTATTATGTATCTTCCTATGGATCGTAATAGCCCTAATTAGGATTTTAATTTTCCGCACTTTACATTTTAAGTCAAATATAATTGTAACTGTCCCGAAGCGTTGTAATAGCTGTAGGAACTTTATTTCTCGCTTTATATTTCTTATATGCCTGTATATAAATTGTTAGTAACTTTAATTCCAACCGTTACCGGACCTTGAAACACAACAAAACGCTTCCTACAAGTCACAATTTGCCATTTTTTTAACTTTGTGTTGTTATATTCTTGCGTTATTAATCAATTATAATTGCATATTTGTGTTTGTATGGATGCATAGAAGGTTTCTAAATTGTCCAATTGAAGCTTAGGTACAAGAATGGCATTCCACCATTGTTAGGGTTCGAACCTCTAAATTGGGATTTTTCACAATGGCCAAAATTAGCCCAATCTAAGGACACCATCTTTCTCAGGAGGATGAGACCAATCAATCCGTGGCCTCAAAATTCATTTTCGTTGCGTATTATGAGTTTTGCAGGTTTCAGGTGCTATAGTGACAGACCAAAACTGTCACTATAGGTATTATAATCTAAGACGACGGAGGGAGGAAGAAGACAATGCGTGGCAACCCCTCATTGGGTATTTTGAATCTGCGCGCCTTTTCCTTTTTGTTTTAAATAATTTCTGGAAATTTCAAATATATTATTATTGTTTGACATGTATATATGAATGACATGTTAGTTCAGTTGGCAGGGAAACGTGTATGTGAAGGGGGGCTGGGTTTGAGTCCCAGGTCTAACATTTTATTTTTCTAACATTGTCAACTACAGATTCAGTAGATGTTAGATACGCTAGTCCAGCATACGCCTCCAGATCATCACCACTGGATCTTGATTGATCTAGATCTAAAGGTCTCACATGCAGGTGCACCATGAGCCATCAAAGACGCTCCTCACTGAATCCCAGTATAGTTTCTGGGCTCCCCCTGGATTGGGCCTAGCGCTGTTGATTTTGGCACACCCCCATTTTTGTTTCTAACCAAGCCCATGTTTTTTTTGTTTTTTTTCTCACTTTTTTATTTTGTTTACTATTTTCCAAATATTTTTTTTAACAAATCATAAATAATAATAAATAAAATAATATATAGGTTTAGTTTCTTTCTAAAATTATTAATTAATTAATTAATTATTTTAATACAATTTTATCAATTTAAAATCAAATTAGACTTAGGTTCTTTATTAATTTAAATTGTTTTCTTAATAAAAAATACAAAAAAAAATATATTAAGATTAGTTTTTCTTTTATAACCTAGATTAATTCTTACATTTAGTATTTATTTTTCTTAATTAACTTTAGAATTAATTTTTCTTTAACAAAACCAAAAAAACAAAAAAAAAGTTTTCTTTACTAAAAATTTTCTACTAGACTTTTAGACGTTTTTTGTTATCGCGCGCACATTTTATATTATTATGTATCTTCCTATGGATCGTAATAGCCCTAATTAGGATTTTAATTTTCCGCACTTTACATTTTAAGTCAAATATAATTGTAACTGTCCCGAAGCGTTGTAATAGCTGTAGGAACTTTATTTCTCGCTTTATATTTCTTATATGCCTGTATATAAATTGTTAGTAACTTTAATTCCAACCGTTACCGGACCTTGAAACACAACAAAACGCTTCCTACAAGTCACAATTTGCCATTTTTTTAACTTTGTGTTGTTATATTCTTGCGTTATTAATCAATTATAATTGCATATTTGTGTTTGTATGGATGCATAGAAGGTTTCTAAATTGTCCAATTGAAGCTTAGGTACAAGAATGGCATTCCACCATTGTTAGGGTTCGAACCTCTAAATTGGGATTTTTCACAATGGCCAAAATTAGCCCAATCTAAGGACACCATCTTTCTCAGGAGGATGAGACCAATCAATCCGTGGCCTCAAAATTCATTTTCGTTGCGTATTATGAGTTTTGCAGGTTTCAGGTGCTATAGTGACAGACCAAAACTGTCACTATAGGTATTATAATCTAAGACGACGGAGGGAGGAAGAAGACAATGCGTGGCAACCCCTCATTGGGTATTTTGAATCTGCGCGCCTTTTCCTTTTTGTTTTAAATAATTTCTGGAAATTTCAAATATATTATTATTGTTTGACATGTATATATGAATGACATGTTAGTTCAGTTGGCAGGGAAACGTGTATGTGAAGGGGGGCTGGGTTTGAGTCCCAGGTCTAACATTTTATTTTTCTAACATTGTCAACTACAGATTCAGTAGATGTTAGATACGCTAGTTCAGCATACGCCTCCAGATCATCACCACTGGATCTTGATTGATCTAGATCTAAAGGTCTCACATGCAGGTGCACCATGAGCCATCAAAGACGCTCCTCACTGAATCCCAGTATAGTTTCTGGGCTCCCCCTGGATTGGGCCTAGCGCTGTTGATTTTGGCACACCCCCATTTTTGTTTCTAACCAAGCCCATGTTTTTTTTGTTTTTTTTCTCACTTTTTTATTTTGTTTACTATTTTCCAAATATTTTTTTTAACAAATCATAAATAATAATAAATAAAATAATATATAGGTTTAGTTTCTTTCTAAAATTATTAAATAATTAATTAATTATTTTAATACAATTTTATCAATTTAAAATCAAATTAGACTTAGGTTCTTTATTAATTTAAATTTTTTTCTTAATAAAAAATACAAAAAAAATATATTAAGATTAGTTTTTCTTTTATAACCTAGATTAATTCTTCCATTTAGTATTTAATTTTCTTAATTAACTTTAGAATTAATTTTTCTTTAACAAAACCAAAAAAACAAAAAAAAAGTTTTCTTTACTAAGAATTTTCTACTAGACTTTTAGACGTTTTTTGTTATCGCGCGCGCATTTTATATTATTATGTATCTTCCTATGGATTGTAATAGCCCTAATTAGGATTTTAATTTTCCGCACTTTACATTTTAAGTCAAATATAATTGTAACTGTCCCGAAGCGTTGTAATAGCTGTAGGAACTTTATTTCTCGCTTTATATTTCTTATATGCCTGTATATAAATTGTTAGAAACTTTATTTCCAACCGTTACCAGGCCTTGAAACACAACAAAACGCTTCCTACAAGTCACAATTTGCCATTTTTTTAACTTTGTGTTGTTATATTCTTGCGTTATTAATCAATTATAATTGCATATTTGTGTTTGTATGGATGCATAGAAGGTTTCTAAATTGTCCAATTGAAGCTTAGGTACAAGAATGGCATTCCACCATTGTTAGGGTTCGAACCTCTAAATTGGGATTTTTCACAATGGCCAAAATTAGCCCAAACTAAGGACACCATCTTTCTCAGGAGGATGAGACCAATCAATCCGTGGCCTCAAAATTCATTTTCGTTGCGTATTATGAGTTTTGCAGGTTGCAGGTGCTATAGTGACAGACCAAAACTGTCACTATAGGTATTATAATCTAAGACGGAGGGAGGAAGAAGACAATGCGTGGCAGCCCCTCATTGGGTATTTTGAATCTGCGCGCCTTTTCCTTTTTGTTTTAAATAATTTTTGGAAATTTCAAATATATTATTATTGTTTTACATGTATAAATGAATGACATGTTAGTTCAGTTGGCAGGGAAGCGTGTATGTGAAGGGGGACCTGGGTTTGAGTCCCATGTCCAACATTTTATTTTTCTAACATTGTCAACTACAGATTCAGTAGATGTTAGATACGCTAGTCCAGCATGCGCCTCCAGATCATCACCACTGGATCTTGATTGATCTAGATCTAAAGGTCTCACATGCAGGTGCACCATGAGCCATCAAAGACGCTCCTCACTGAATCCCAGTATAGTTTCTGGGCTCCCCCTGGATTGGGCCTAGCGCTGTTGATTTTGACACACCCCCATTTTTGTTTCTGACCAAGCCCATGTTTTTTTTGTTTTTTTTCTCACTTTTTTATTTTGTTTACTATTTTCCAAATATTTTTTTTAACAAATCATAAATAATAATAATAAAATAATAAATAGGTTTAGTTTCTTTCTAAAATTATTAATTAATTAATTAATTATTTTAATACAATTTTATCAATTTAAAATCAAATTAGACTTAGGTTCTTTATTAATTTAAATTTTTTTCTTAATAAAAAATACAAAAAAATTATATTAAGATTAGTTTTTCTTTTATAACCTAGATTAATTCTTACATTTAGTATTTATTTTTCTTAATTAACTTTAGAATTAATTTTTCTTTAACAAAACCAAAAAAACAAAAAAAAAAGTTTTCTTTACTAAGAATTTTCTACTAGACTTTTAGACGTTTTTTGTTATCGCGCGCGCATTTTATATTATTATGTATCTTCCTATGGATTGTAATAGCCCTAATTAGGATTTTAATTTTCCGCACTTTACATTTTAAGTCAAATATAACTGTAACTGTCCCGAAGCGTTGTAATAGCTGTAGGAACTTTATTTCTCGCTTTATATTTCTTATATGCCTGTATATAAATTGTTAGTAACTTTATTTCCAACCGTTACCGGACCTTGAAACACAACAAAACGCTTCCTACAAGTCACAATTTGACATTTTTTAACTTTGTGTTGTTATATTCTTGCGTTATTAATCAATTATAATTGCATATTTGTGTTTGTATGGATGCATAGAAGGTTTCTAAATTGTCCAATTGAAGCTTAGGTACAAGAATGGCATTCCACCATTGTTAGGGTTCAAACCTCTAAATTGGGATTTTTAACAATGGCCAAAATTAGCCCAAACTAAGGACACCATCTTTCTCAAGAGGATGAGACCAATCAATCCGTGGCCTCAAAATTCATTTTCGTTGCGTATTATGAGTTTTGCAGGTTGCAGGTGCTATAGTGACAGACCAAAACTGTCACTATAGGTATTATAATCTAAGACGACGGAGGGAGGAAGAAGACAATGCGTGGTAGCCCCTGGGTATTTTGAATCTGTGCGCCTTTTCCTTTTTGTTTTAAATAATTTCTGGAAATTTCAAATATATTATTATTGTTTGACATGTTTAAATGAATGACATGTTAGTTCAGTTGGCAGGGAAGCGTGTATGTGAAGGGGGACCTGGGTTTGAGTCCCAGGTCCAGCATTTTATTTTTCTTGTCAACTATAGATTCAGTACATGTTAGATACGCTAGTCCAGCATGCGCCTCCAGATCATCACCACTGGATCTTGATTGATCTAGATCTAAAGGTCTCACATGCAGGTGCACCATGAGCCATCAAAGACGCTCCTCACTGAATCCCAATATAGTTTATGGGCTTCCCCTGGATTGGGCCTAGCGCTGTTGATTTTGGCACACCCCCATTTTTGTTTCTGACCAAGCCCATGTTTTTTTTTGTTTTTTTTCTCACTTTTTTATTTTGTTTACTATTTTCCAAATATTTTTTTAACAAATCATAAATAATAATCAAAAAATAATAAATAGGTTTAGTTTCTTTCTAAAATTATTAATTAATTAATTAATTATTTTAATACAATTTTATCAATTTAAAATCAAATTAGACTTAGGTTCTTTATTAATTTAAATTGTTTTCTTAATAAAAAATACAAAAAAAAATATATTAAGATTAGTTTTTCTTTTATAACCTAGATTAATTCTTACATTTAATATTTATTTTTCTTAATTAACTTTAGAATTAATTTTTCTTTAACAAAACCAAAAAAACAAAAAAAAAGTTTTCTTTACTAAAAATTTTCTACTAGACTTTTAGACGTTTTTTGTTATCGCGCGCACATTTTATATTATTATGTATCTTCCTATGGATCGTAATAGCCCTAATTAGGATTTTAATTTTCCGCACTTTACATTTTAAGTCAAATATAATTGTAACTGTCCCGAAGCGTTGTAATAGCTGTAGGAACTTTATTTCTTGCTTTATATTTCTTATATGCCTGTATATAAATTGTTAGTAACTTTAATTCCAACCGTTACCGGACCTTGAAACACAACAAAACGCTTCCTACAAGTCACAATTTGCCATTTTTTTAACTTTGTGTTGTTATATTCTTGCGTTATTAATCAATTATAATTGCATATTTGTGTTTGTATGGATGCATAGAAGGTTTCTAAATTGTCCAATTGAAGCTTAGGTACAAGAATGGCATTCCACCATTGTTAGGGTTCGAACCTCTAAATTGGGATTTTTCACAATGGCCAAAATTAGCCCAATCTAAGGACACCATCTTTCTCAGGAGGATGAGACCAATCAATCCGTGGCCTCAAAATTCATTTTCGTTGCGTATTATGAGTTTTGCAGGTTTCAGGTGCTATAGTGACAGACCAAAACTGTCACTATAGGTATTATAATCTAAGACGACGGAGGGAGGAAGAAGACAATGCGTGGCAACCCCTCATTGGGTATTTTGAATCTGCGCGCCTTTTCCTTTTTGTTTTAAATAATTTCTGGAAATTTCAAATATATTATTATTGTTTGACATGTATATATGAATGACATGTTAGTTCAGTTGGCAGGGAAACGTGTATGTGAAGGGGGGCTGGGTTTGAGTCCCAGGTCTAACATTTTATTTTTCTAACATTGTCAACTACAGATTCAGTAGATGTTAGATACGCTAGTCCAGCATGCGCCTCCAGATCATCACCACTGGATCTTGATTGATATAGATCTAAAGGTCTCACATGCAGGTGCACCATGAGCCATCAAAGACGCTCCTCACTGAATCCCAGTATAGTTTCTGGGCTCCCCCTGGATTGGGCCTAGCGCTGTTGATTTTGGCACACCCCCATTTTTGTTTCTGACCAAGCCCATGTTTTTTTTGTTTTTTTTCTCACTTTTTTATTTTGTTTACTATTTTCCAAATATGTTTTTTAACAAATCATAAATAATAATTAAAAAAATAATAAATAGGTTTAGTTTCTTTCTAAAATTATTAATTAATTAATTAATTATTTTAATACAATTTTATCAATTTAAAATCAAATTAGACTTAGGTTCTTTATTAATTTAAATTTTTTTCTTAATAAAAAATACAAAAAAAATATATTAAGATTAGTTTTTCTTTTATAACCTAGATTAATTCTTCCATTTAGTATTTATTTTTCTTAATTAACTTTAGAATTAATTTTTCTTTAACAAAACCAAAAAAACAAAAAAAAAGTTTTCTTTACTAAGAATTTTCTACTAGACTTTTAGACGTTTTTTGTTATCGCGCGCGCATTTTATATTATTATGTATCTTCCTATGGATTGTAATAGCCCTAATTAGGATTTTAATTTTCCGCACTTTACATTTTAAGTCAAATATAATTGTAACTGTCCCGAAGCATTGTAATAGCTGTAGGAACTTTATTTCTCGCTTTATATTTCTTATATGCCTGTATATAAATTGTTAGTAACTTTATTTCCAACCGTTACCAGGCCTTGAAACACAACAAAACGCTTCCTACAAGTCACAATTTGCCATTTTTTTAACTTTGTGTTGTTATATTCTTGCGTTATTAATCAATTATAATTGCATATTTGTGTTTGTATGGATGCATAGAAGGTTTCTAAATTGTCCAATTGAAGCTTAGGTACAAGAATGGCATTCCACCATTGTTAGGGTTCGAACCTCTAAATTGGGATTTTTCACAATGGCCAAAATTAGCCCAAACTAAGGACACCATCTTTCTCAGGAGGATGAGACCAATCAATCTGTGGCCTCAAAATTCATTTTCGTTGCGTATTATGAGTTTTGCAGGTTGCAGGTGCTATAGTGACAGACCAAAACTGTCACTATAGGTATTATAATCTAAGACGGAGGGAGGAAGAAGACAATGCGTGGCAGCCCCTCATTGGGTATTTTGAATCTGCGCGCCTTTTCCTTTTTGTTTTAAATAATTTTTGGAAATTTCAAATATATTATTATTGTTTTACATGTATAAATGAATGACATGTTAGTTCAGTTGGCAGGGAAGCGTGTATGTGAAGGGGGACCTGGGTTTGAGTCCCAGGTCCAACATTTTATTTTTCTAACATTGTCAACTACAGATTCAGTAGATGTTATATACGCTAGTCCAGCATGCGCCTCCAGATCATCACCATTGGATCTTGATTGATCTAGATCTAAAGGTCTCACATGCAGGTGCACCATGAGCCATCAAAGACGCTCCTCACTGAATCCCAGTATAGTTTCTGGGCTCCCCCTGGATTGGGCCTAGCGCTGTTGATTTTGGCACACCCCCATTTTTGTTTCTGACCAAGCCCATGTTTTTTTTGTTTTTTTTCTCACTTTTTTATTTTGTTTACTATTTTCCAAATATTTTTTTTAACAAATCATAAATAATAATAATAAAATAATAAATAGGTTTAGTTTCTTTCTAAAATTATTAATTAATTAATTAATTATTTTAATACAATTTTATCAATTTAAAATCAAATTAGACTTAGGTTCTTTATTAATTTAAATTTTTTTCTTAATAAAAAATACAAATAAATTATATTAAGATTAGTTTTTCTTTTATAACCTAGATTAATTCTTACATTTAGTATTTATTTTTCTTAATTAACTTTAGAATTAATTTTTCTTTAACAAAACCAAAAAAACAAAAAAAAAAGTTTTCTTTACTAAGAATTTTCTACTAGACTTTTAGACGTTTTTTGTTATCGCGCGCGCATTTTATATTATTATGTATCTTCCTATGGATTGTAATAGCCCTAATTAGGATTTTAATTTTCCGCACTTTACATTTTAAGTCAAATATAACTGTAACTGTCCCGAAGCGTTGTAATAGCTGTAGGAACTTTATTTCTCGCTTTATATTTCTTATATGCCTGTATATAAATTGTTAGTAACTTTATTTCCAACCGTTACCGGACCTTGAAACACAACAAAACGCTTCCTACAAGTCACAATTTGCCATTTTTTAACTTTGTGTTGTTATATTCTTGCGTTATTAATCAATTATAATTGCATATTTGTGTTTGTATGGATGCATAGAAGGTTTCTAAATTGTCCAATTGAAGCTTAGGTACAAGAATGGCATTCCACCATTGTTAGGGTTCGAACCTCTAAATTGGGATTTTTCACAATGGCCAAAATTAGCCCAAACTAAGGACACCATCTTTCTCAGGAGGATGAGACCAATCAATCTGTGGCCTCAAAATTCATTTTTGTTGCGTATTATGAGTTTTGCAGGTTGCAGGTGCTATAGTGACAGACCAAAACTGTCACTATAGGTATTATAATCTAAGACGATGGAGGGAGGAAGAAGACAATGCGTGGCAGCCCCTCATTGGGTATTTTGAATCTGCGCGCCTTTTCCTTTTTGTTTTAAATAATTTCTGGAAATTTCAAATATATTATTATTGTTTGACATGTATAAATGAATGACATGTTAGTTCAGTTGGCAGGGAAGCGTGTATGTGAAGGGGACCTGGGTTTGAGTCCCAGGTGCAACATTTTATTTTTCTAACATTGTCAACTACAGATTCAGTAGATGTTAGATACGCTAGTCCAGCATGCGCCTCCAGATCATCACCACTGGATCTTGATTGATCTAGATCTAAAGGTCTCACATGCAGGTGCACCATGAGCCATCAAAGACGCTCCTCACTGAATCCCAATATAGTTTCTGGGCTCCCCCTGGATTGGGCCTAGCGCTGTTGATTTTGGCACACCCCCATTTTTGTTTCTGACCAAGCCCATGTTTTTTTTTGTTTTTTTTCTGACTTTTTTATTTTGTTTACTATTTTCCAAATCTTTTTTTAACAAAAACATAAATAATAATAAAAAAATAATAAATAGGTTTAGTTTCTTTCTAAAATTATTAATTAATTAATTAATTATTTTAATACAATTTTATCAATTTAAAATCAAATTAGACTTAGGTTCTTTATTAATTTAAATTGTTTTCTTAATAAAAAATACAAAAAAAAATATATTAAGATTAGTTTTTCTTTTATAACCTAGATTAATTCTTACATTTAGTATTTATTTTTCTTAATTAACTTTAGAATTAATTTTTCTTTAACAAAACCAAAAAAACAAAAAAAAAGTTTTCTTTACTAAAAATTTTCTACTAGACTTTTAGACGTTTTTTGTTATCGCGCGCACATTTTATATTATTATGTATCTTCCTATGGATCGTAATAGCCCTAATTAGGATTTTAATTTTCCGCACTTTACATTTTAAGTCAAATATAATTGTAACTGTCCCGAAGCGTTGTAATAGCTGTAGGAACTTTATTTCTCGCTTTATATTTCTTATATGCCTGTATATAAATTATTAGTAACTTTAATTCCAACCGTTACCGGACCTTGAAACACAACAAAACGCTTCCTACAAGTCACAATTTGCCATATTTTTAACTTTGTGTTGTTATATTCTTGCGTTATTAATCAATTATAATTGCATATTTGTGTTTGTATGGATGCATAGAAGGTTTCTAAATTGTCCAATTGAAGCTTAGGTACAAGAATGGCATTCCACCATTGTTAGGGTTCGAACCTCTAAATTGGGATTTTTCACAATGGCCAAAATTAGCCCAATCTAAGGACACCATCTTTCTCAGGAGGATGAGACCAATCAATCCGTGGCCTCAAAATTCATTTTCGTTGCGTATTATGAGTTTTGCAGGTTTCAGGTGCTATAGTGACAGACCAAAACTGTCACTATAGGTATTATAATCTAAGACGACGGAGGGAGGAAGAAGACAATGCGTGGCAACCCCTCATTGGGTATTTTGAATCTGCGCGCCTTTTCCTTTTTGTTTTAAATAATTTCTGGAAATTTCAAATATATTATTATTGTTTGACATGTATATATGAATGACATGTTAGTTCAGTTGGCAGGGAAACGTGTATGTGAAGGGGGGCTGGGTTTGAGTCCCAGGTCTAACATTTTATTTTTCTAACATTGTCAACTACAGATTCAGTAGATGTTAGATACGCTAGTCCAGCATACGCCTCCAGATCATCACCACTGGATCTTGATTGATCTAGATCTAAAGGTCTCACATGCAGGTGCACCATGAGCCATCAAAGACGCTCCTCACTGAATCCCAGTATAGTTTCTGGGCTCCCCCTGGATTGGGCCTAGCGCTGTTGATTTTGGCACACCCCCATTTTTGTTTCTAACCAAGCCCATGTTTTTTTTGTTTTTTTTCTCACTTTTTTATTTTGTTTACTATTTTCCAAATATTTTTTTTAACAAATCATAAATAATAATAAATAAAATAATATATAGGTTTAGTTTCTTTCTAAAATTATTAAATAATTAATTAATTATTTTAATACAATTTTATCAATTTAAAATCAAATTAGACTTAGGTTCTTTATTAATTTAAATTTTTTTCTTAATAAAAAATACAAAAAAAATATATTAAGATTAGTTTTTCTTTTATAACCTAGATTAATTCTTCCATTTAGTATTTAATTTTCTTAATTAACTTTAGAATTAATTTTTCTTTAACAAAACCAAAAAAACAAAAAAAAAGTTTTCTTTACTAAGAATTTTCTACTAGACTTTTAGACGTTTTTTGTTATCGCGCGCGCATTTTATATTATTATGTATCTTCCTATGGATTGTAATAGCCCTAATTAGGATTTTAATTTTCCGCACTTTACATTTTAAGTCAAATATAATTGTAACTGTCCCGAAGCGTTGTAATAGCTGTAGGAACTTTATTTCTCGCTTTATATTTCTTATATGCCTGTATATAAATTGTTAGTAACTTTAATTCCAACCGTTACCGGACCTTGAAACACAACAAAACGCTTCCTACAAGTCACAATTTGCCATTTTTTTAACTTTGTGTTGTTATATTCTTGCGTTATTAATCAATTATAATTGCATATTTGTGTTTGTATGGATGCATAGAAGGTTTCTAAATTGTCCAATTGAAGCTTAGGTACAAGAATGGCATTCCACCATTGTTAGGGTTCGGGATTTTTCACAATGGCCAAAATTAGCCCAATCTAAGGACACCATCTTTCTCAGGAGGATGAGACCAATCAATCTGTGGCCTCAAAATTCATTTTCGTTGCGTATTATGAGTTTTGCAGGTTTCAGGTGCTATAGTGACAGACCAAAACTGTCACTATAGGTATTATAATCTAAGACGACGGAGGGAGGAAGAAGACAATGCGTGGCAACCCCTCATTGGGTATTTTGAATCTGCGCGCCTTTTCCTTTTTGTTTTAAATAATTTCTGGAAATTTCAAATATATTATTATTGTTTGACATGTATATATGAATGACATGTTAGTTCAGTTGGCAGGGAAACGTGTATGTGAAGGGGGGCTGGGTTTGAGTCCCAGGTCTAACATTTTATTTTTCTAACATTGTCAACTACAGATTCAGTAGATGTTAGATACGCTAGTCCAGCATACGCCTCCAGATCATCACCACTGGATCTTGATTGATCTAGATCTAAAGGTCTCACATGCAGGTGCACCATGAGCCATCAAAGACGCTCCTCACTGAATCCCAGTATAGTTTTTGGGCTCCCCCTGGATTGGGCCTAGCGCTGTTGATTTTGGCACACCCCCATTTTTGTTTCTAACCAAGCCCATGTTTTTTTTGTTTTTTTTCTCACTTTTTTATTTTGTTTACTATTTTCCAAATATTTTTTTTAACAAATCATAAATAATAATAAATAAAATAATATATAGGTTTAGTTTCTTTCTAAAATTATTAAATAATTAATTAATTATTTTAATACAATTTTATCAATTTAAAATCAAATTAGACTTAGGTTCTTTATTAATTTAAATTTTTTTCTTAATAAAAAATACAAAAAAAATATATTAAGATTAGTTTTTCTTTTATAACCTAGATTAATTCTTCCATTTAGTATTTAATTTTCTTAATTAACTTTAGAATTAATTTTTCTTTAACAAAACCAAAAAAACAAAAAAAAAGTTTTCTTTACTAAGAATTTTCTACTAGACTTTTAGACGTTTTTTGTTATCGCGCGCGCATTTTATATTATTATGTATCTTCCTATGGATTGTAATAGCCCTAATTAGGATTTTAATTTTCCGCACTTTACATTTTAAGTCAAATATAATTGTAACTGTCCCGAAGCGTTGTAATAGCTGTAGGAACTTTATTTCTCGCTTTATATTTCTTATATGCCTGTATATAAATTGTTAGAAACTTTATTTCCAACCGTTACCAGGCCTTGAAACACAACAAAACGCTTCCTACAAGTCACAATTTGCCATTTTTTTAACTTTGTGTTGTTATATTCTTGCGTTATTAATCAATTATAATTGCATATTTGTGTTTGTATGGATGCATAGAAGGTTTCTAAATTGTCCAATTGAAGCTTAGGTACAAGAATGGCATTCCACCATTGTTAGGGTTCGAACCTCTAAATTGGGATTTTTCACAATGGCCAAAATTAGCCCAAACTAAGGACACCATCTTTCTCAGGAGGATGAGACCAATCAATCCGTGGCCTCAAAATTCATTTTCGTTGCGTATTATGAGTTTTGCAGGTTGCAGGTGCTATAGTGACAGACCAAAACTGTCACTATAGGTATTATAATCTAAGACGGAGGGAGGAAGAAGACAATGCGTGGCAGCCCCTCATTGGGTATTTTGAATCTGCGCGCCTTTTCCTTTTTGTTTTAAATAATTTTTGGAAATTTCAAATATATTATTATTGTTTTACATGTATAAATGAATGACATGTTAGTTCAGTTGGCAGGGAAGCGTGTATGTGAAGGGGGACCTGGGTTTGAGTCCCATGTCCAACATTTTATTTTTCTAACATTGTCAACTACAGATTCAGTAGATGTTAGATACGCTAGTCCAGCATGCGCCTCCAGATCATCACCACTGGATCTTGATTGATCTAGATCTAAAGGTCTCACATGCAGGTGCACCATGAGCCATCAAAGACGCTCCTCACTGAATCCCAGTATAGTTTCTGGGCTCCCCCTGGATTGGGCCTAGCGCTGTTGATTTTGACACACCCCCATTTTTGTTTCTGACCAAGCCCATGTTTTTTTTGTTTTTTTTCTCACTTTTTTATTTTGTTTACTATTTTCCAAATATTTTTTTTAACAAATCATAAATAATAATAATAAAATAATAAATAGGTTTAGTTTCTTTCTAAAATTATTAATTAATTAATTAATTATTTTAATACAATTTTATCAATTTAAAATCAAATTAGACTTAGGTTCTTTATTAATTTAAATTTTTTTCTTAATAAAAAATACAAAAAAATTATATTAAGATTAGTTTTTCTTTTATAACCTAGATTAATTCTTACATTTAGTATTTATTTTTCTTAATTAACTTTAGAATTAATTTTTCTTTAACAAAACCAAAAAAACAAAAAAAAAAGTTTTCTTTACTAAGAATTTTCTACTAGACTTTTAGACGTTTTTTGTTATCGCGCGCGCATTTTATATTATTATGTATCTTCCTATGGATTGTAATAGCCCTAATTAGGATTTTAATTTTCCGCACTTTACATTTTAAGTCAAATATAACTGTAACTGTCCCGAAGCGTTGTAATAGCTGTAGGAACTTTATTTCTCGCTTTATATTTCTTATATGCCTGTATATAAATTGTTAGTAACTTTATTTCCAACCGTTACCGGACCTTGAAACACAACAAAACGCTTCCTACAAGTCACAATTTGACATTTTTTAACTTTGTGTTGTTATATTCTTGCGTTATTAATCAATTATAATTGCATATTTGTGTTTGTATGGATGCATAGAAGGTTTCTAAATTGTCCAATTGAAGCTTAGGTACAAGAATGGCATTCCACCATTGTTAGGGTTCAAACCTCTAAATTGGGATTTTTAACAATGGCCAAAATTAGCCCAAACTAAGGACACCATCTTTCTCAAGAGGATGAGACCAATCAATCCGTGGCCTCAAAATTCATTTTCGTTGCGTATTATGAGTTTTGCAGGTTGCAGGTGCTATAGTGACAGACCAAAACTGTCACTATAGGTATTATAATCTAAGACGACGGAGGGAGGAAGAAGACAATGCGTGGTAGCCCCTGGGTATTTTGAATCTGTGCGCCTTTTCCTTTTTGTTTTAAATAATTTCTGGAAATTTCAAATATATTATTATTGTTTGACATGTTTAAATGAATGACATGTTAGTTCAGTTGGCAGGGAAGCGTGTATGTGAAGGGGGACCTGGGTTTGAGTCCCAGGTCCAGCATTTTATTTTTCTTGTCAACTATAGATTCAGTACATGTTAGATACGCTAGTCCAGCATGCGCCTCCAGATCATCACCACTGGATCTTGATTGATCTAGATCTAAAGGTCTCACATGCAGGTGCACCATGAGCCATCAAAGACGCTCCTCACTGAATCCCAATATAGTTTCTGGGCTTCCCCTGGATTGGGCCTAGCGCTGTTGATTTTGGCACACCCCCATTTTTGTTTCTGACCAAGCCCATGTTTTTTTTTGTTTTTTTTCTCACTTTTTTATTTTGTTTACTATTTTCCAAATATTTTTTTAACAAATCATAAATAATAATCAAAAAATAATAAATAGGTTTAGTTTCTTTCTAAAATTATTAATTAATTAATTAATTATTTTAATACAATTTTATCAATTTAAAATCAAATTAGACTTAGGTTCTTTATTAATTTAAATTGTTTTCTTAATAAAAAATACAAAAAAAAATATATTAAGATTAGTTTTTCTTTTATAACCTAGATTAATTCTTACATTTAATATTTATTTTTCTTAATTAACTTTAGAATTAATTTTTCTTTAACAAAACCAAAAAAACAAAAAAAAAGTTTTCTTTACTAAAAATTTTCTACTAGACTTTTAGACGTTTTTTGTTATCGCGCGCACATTTTATATTATTATGTATCTTCCTATGGATCGTAATAGCCCTAATTAGGATTTTAATTTTCCGCACTTTACATTTTAAGTCAAATATAATTGTAACTGTCCCGAAGCGTTGTAATAGCTGTAGGAACTTTATTTCTTGCTTTATATTTCTTATATGCCTGTATATAAATTGTTAGTAACTTTAATTCCAACCGTTACCGGACCTTGAAACACAACAAAACGCTTCCTACAAGTCACAATTTGCCATTTTTTTAACTTTGTGTTGTTATATTCTTGCGTTATTAATCAATTATAATTGCATATTTGTGTTTGTATGGATGCATAGAAGGTTTCTAAATTGTCCAATTGAAGCTTAGGTACAAGAATGGCATTCCACCATTGTTAGGGTTCGAACCTCTAAATTGGGATTTTTCACAATGGCCAAAATTAGCCCAATCTAAGGACACCATCTTTCTCAGGAGGATGAGACCAATCAATCCGTGGCCTCAAAATTCATTTTCGTTGCGTATTATGAGTTTTGCAGGTTTCAGGTGCTATAGTGACAGACCAAAACTGTCACTATAGGTATTATAATCTAAGACGACGGAGGGAGGAAGAAGACAATGCGTGGCAACCCCTCATTGGGTATTTTGAATCTGCGCGCCTTTTCCTTTTTGTTTTAAATAATTTCTGGAAATTTCAAATATATTATTATTGTTTGACATGTATATATGAATGACATGTTAGTTCAGTTGGCAGGGAAACGTGTATGTGAAGGGGGGCTGGGTTTGAGTCCCAGGTCTAACATTTTATTTTTCTAACATTGTCAACTACAGATTCAGTAGATGTTAGATACGCTAGTCCAGCATGCGCCTCCAGATCATCACCACTGGATCTTGATTGATATAGATCTAAAGGTCTCACATGCAGGTGCACCATGAGCCATCAAAGACGCTCCTCACTGAATCCCAGTATAGTTTCTGGGCTCCCCCTGGATTGGGCCTAGCGCTGTTGATTTTGGCACACCCCCATTTTTGTTTCTGACCAAGCCCATGTTTTTTTTGTTTTTTTTCTCACTTTTTTATTTTGTTTACTATTTTCCAAATATGTTTTTTAACAAATCATAAATAATAATTAAAAAAATAATAAATAGGTTTAGTTTCTTTCTAAAATTATTAATTAATTAATTAATTATTTTAATACAATTTTATCAATTTAAAATCAAATTAGACTTAGGTTCTTTATTAATTTAAATTTTTTTCTTAATAAAAAATACAAAAAAAATATATTAAGATTAGTTTTTCTTTTATAACCTAGATTAATTCTTCCATTTAGTATTTATTTTTCTTAATTAACTTTAGAATTAATTTTTCTTTAACAAAACCAAAAAAACAAAAAAAAAGTTTTCTTTACTAAGAATTTTCTACTAGACTTTTAGACGTTTTTTGTTATCGCGCGCGCATTTTATATTATTATGTATCTTCCTATGGATTGTAATAGCCCTAATTAGGATTTTAATTTTCCGCACTTTACATTTTAAGTCAAATATAATTGTAACTGTCCCGAAGCATTGTAATAGCTGTAGGAACTTTATTTCTCGCTTTATATTTCTTATATGCCTGTATATAAATTGTTAGTAACTTTATTTCCAACCGTTACCAGGCCTTGAAACACAACAAAACGCTTCCTACAAGTCACAATTTGCCATTTTTTTAACTTTGTGTTGTTATATTCTTGCGTTATTAATCAATTATAATTGCATATTTGTGTTTGTATGGATGCATAGAAGGTTTCTAAATTGTCCAATTGAAGCTTAGGTACAAGAATGGCATTCCACCATTGTTAGGGTTCGAACCTCTAAATTGGGATTTTTCACAATGGCCAAAATTAGCCCAAACTAAGGACACCATCTTTCTCAGGAGGATGAGACCAATCAATCCGTGGCCTCAAAATTCATTTTCGTTGCGTATTATGAGTTTTGCAGGTTGCAGGTGCTATAGTGACAGACCAAAACTGTCACTATAGGTATTATAATCTAAGACGGAGGGAGGAAGAAGACAATGCGTGGCAGCCCCTCATTGGGTATTTTGAATCTGCGCGCCTTTTCCTTTTTGTTTTAAATAATTTTTGGAAATTTCAAATATATTATTATTGTTTTACATGTATAAATGAATGACATGTTAGTTCAGTTGGCAGGGAAGCGTGTATGTGAAGGGGGACCTGGGTTTGAGTCCCAGGTCCAACATTTTATTTTTCTAACATTGTCAACTACAGATTCAGTAGATGTTATATACGCTAGTCCAGCATGCGCCTCCAGATCATCACCACTGGATCTTGATTGATCTAGATCTAAAGGTCTCACATGCAGGTGCACCATGAGCCATCAAACACGCTCCTCACTGAATCCCAGTATAGTTTCTGGGCTCCCCCTGGATTGGGCCTAGCGCTGTTGATTTTGGCACACCCCCATTTTTGTTTCTGACCAAGCCCATGTTTTTTTTGTTTTTTTTCTCACTTTTTTATTTTGTTTACTATTTTCCAAATATTTTTTTTAACAAATCATAAATAATAATAATAAAATAATAAATAGGTTTAGTTTCTTTCTAAAATTATTAATTAATTAATTAATTATTTTAATACAATTTTATCAATTTAAAATCAAATTAGACTTAGGTTCTTTATTAATTTAAATTTTTTTCTTAATAAAAAATACAAATAAATTATATTAAGATTAGTTTTTCTTTTATAACCTAGATTAATTCTTACATTTAGTATTTATTTTTCTTAATTAACTTTAGAATTAATTTTTCTTTAACAAAACCAAAAAAACAAAAAAAAAAGTTTTCTTTACTAAGAATTTTCTACTAGACTTTTAGACGTTTTTTGTTATCGCGCGCGCATTTTATATTATTATGTATCTTCCTATGGATTGTAATAGCCCTAATTAGGATTTTAATTTTCCGCACTTTACATTTTAAGTCAAATATAACTGTAACTGTCCCGAAGCGTTGTAATAGCTGTAGGAACTTTATTTCTCGCTTTATATTTCTTATATGCCTGTATATAAATTGTTAGTAACTTTATTTCCAACCGTTACCGGACCTTGAAACACAACAAAACGCTTCCTACAAGTCACAATTTGCCATTTTTTAACTTTGTGTTGTTATATTCTTGCGTTATTAATCAATTATAATTGCATATTTGTGTTTGTATGGATGCATAGAAGGTTTCTAAATTGTCCAATTGAAGCTTAGGTACAAGAATGGCATTCCACCATTGTTAGGGTTCGAACCTCTAAATTGGGATTTTTCACAATGGCCAAAATTAGCCCAAACTAAGGACACCATCTTTCTCAGGAGGATGAGACCAATCAATCTGTGGCCTCAAAATTCATTTTTGTTGCGTATTATGAGTTTTGCAGGTTGCAGGTGCTATAGTGACAGACCAAAACTGTCACTATAGGTATTATAATCTAAGACGATGGAGGGAGGAAGAAGACAATGCGTGGCAGCCCCTCATTGGGTATTTTGAATCTGCGCGCCTTTTCCTTTTTGTTTTAAATAATTTCTGGAAATTTCAAATATATTATTATTGTTTGACATGTATAAATGAATGACATGTTAGTTCAGTTGGCAGGGAAGCGTGTATGTGAAGGGGACCTGGGTTTGAGTCCCAGGTGCAACATTTTATTTTTCTAACATTGTCAACTACAGATTCAGTAGATGTTAGATACGCTAGTCCAGCATGCGCCTCCAGATCATCACCACTGGATCTTGATTGATCTAGATCTAAAGGTCTCACATGCAGGTGCACCATGAGCCATCAAAGACGCTCCTCACTGAATCCCAATATAGTTTCTGGGCTCCCCCTGGATTGGGCCTAGCGCTGTTGATTTTGGCACACCCCCATTTTTGTTTCTGACCAAGCCCATGTTTTTTTTTGTTTTTTTTCTGACTTTTTTATTTTGTTTACTATTTTCCAAATCTTTTTTTAACAAAAACATAAATAATAATAAAAAAATAATAAATAGGTTTAGTTTCTTTCTAAAATTATTAATTAATTAATTAATTATTGTAATACAATTTTATCAATTTAAAATCAAATTAGACTTAGGTTCTTTATTAATTTAAATTGTTTTCTTAATAAAAAATACAAAAAAAAATATATTAAGACTAGTTTTTCTTTTATAACCTAGATTAATTCTTACATTTAGTATTTATTTTTCTTAATTAACTTTAGAATTAATTTTTCTTTAATAAAACCAAAAAAACAAAAAAAAAAGTTTTCCATACTAAAAATTTTCTACTAGATTTTTAGACGTTTTTTGTTATCGCGCGCACATTTTATATTATTATGTATCTTCCTATGGATCGTAATAGCCCTAATTAGGATTTTAATTTTCCGCACTTTACATTTTAAGTCAAATATAATTGTAACTGTCCCGAAGCGTTGTAATAGCTGTAGGAACTTTATTTCTCGCTTTATATTTCTTATATACCTGTATATAAATTGTTAGTAACTTTATTTCCAACCGTTACCGGGCCTTGAAACACAACAAAACGCTTCCTACAAGTCACAATTTGCCATTTTTTTTAACTTTGTTTTGTTATATTCTTGCGTTATTAATCAATTATAATTGCATATTTATGTTTGTATTGATGCATAGAAGGTTTCTAAATTGTCCAATTGAAGCTTAGGTACAAGAATGGCATTCCACCATTGTTAGGGTTCGAACCTCTAAATTGGGATTTGGGATTTTTCACAATGGCCAAAATTAGCCCAAACTAAGGACACCATCTTTCTCAAGAGGATGAGACCAATCAATCCGTGGCCTCAAAATTCATTTTCGTTGCGTATTATGAGTTTTGCAGGTTGCAGGTGCTATAGTGACAGACCAAAACTGTCACTATAGGTATTATAATCTAAAACGACGGAGGGAGGAAGAAGACAATGCTGCGTGGCAGCCCCTCATTGGGTATTTTGAATCTGCGCGCCTTTTCCTTTTTGTTTTAAATAATTTCTGGAAATTTCAAATATATTATTATTGTTTGACATGTATAAATGAATGACATGTTAGTTCAGTTGGCAGGGAAGCGTGTATGTGAAGGGGGACCTGGGTTTGAGTCCCACGTCCAACATTTTATTTTTCTAACATTGTCAACTACAGATTCAGTAGATGTTAGATACGCTAGTCCAACATGCACCTCCAGATCATCACCACTGGATCTTGATTGATCTAGATCTAAAGGTTTCACATGCAGGTGCACCATGAGCCATCAAAGACGCCCCTCACTGAATCCCAGTATAGTTTCTGGGCTCCCCTGGATTGGGCCTAGCGCTGTTGATTTTGGCACACCCCATTTTTGTTTCAGACCAAGCCCATGTTTTTTTGTTTTTTTTCTCACTTTTTTATTTTGTTTACTATTTTCCAAATCTTTTTTTTAACAAATCATAAATAATAATAAAAAAATAATAAATAGGTTTAGTTTCTTTCTAAAATTATTAATTAATTAATTAATTATTTTAATACAATTTTATCAATTTAAAATCAAATTAGACTTAGGTTCTTTATTAATTTAATTTTTTTTCTTAATAAAAAATACAAAAAAATTATATTAAGATTAGTTTTTCTTTTATAACCTAGATTAATTGTTACATTTAGTATTTATTTTTCTTAATTAACTTTACAATTAATTTTTCTATAACAAAACCAAAAAAACAAAAAAAAAAATTTTTCTTTACTAAGAATTTTCTACTAGACTTTTAGACGTTTTTTGTTATCGCGCGCGCATTTTATATTATTATGTATCTTCCTATGGATTGTAATAGCCCTAATTAGGATTTTAATTTTCCGCACTTTACATTTTAAGTCAAATATAACTGTAACTGTCCCGAAGCGTTGTAATAGCTGTAGGAACTTTATTTCTCGCTTTATATTTCTTATATGCCTGTATATAAATTGTTAGTAACTTTATTTCCAACCGTTACCGGACCTTGAAACACAACAAAATGCTTCCTACAAGTCACAATTTGCCATTTTTTAACTTTGTGTTGTTATATTCTTGCGTTATTAATCAATTATAATTGCATATTTGTGTTTGTATGGATGCATAGAAGGTTTCTAAATTGTCCAATTGAAGCTTAGGTACAAGAATGGCATTCCACCATTGTTAGGTTCGAACCTCTAAATTGGGATTTTTCACAATGGCCAAAATTAGCCCAAACTAAGGACACCATCTTTCTCAGGAGGTTGAGACCAATCAATCTGTGGCCTCAAAATTCATTTTCGTTGCGTATTATGAGTTTTGCAGGTTGCAGGTGCTATAGTGACAGACCAAAACTGTCACTATAGGTATTATAATCTAAGACGACGGAGGGAGGAAGAAGACAATGCGTGGCAGCCCCTCATTGGGTATTTTGAATCTGCGCGCCTTTTTCTTTTTGTTTTAAATAATTTCTGGAAATTTCAAATATATTATTATTGTTTGACATGTATAAATGAATGACATGTTAGTTCAGTTGGCAGGGAAGCGTGTATGTGAAGGGGGACCTGGGTTTGAGTCCCAGGTGCAACATTTTATTTTTCTAACATTGTCAACTACAGATTCAGTAGATGTTAGATACGCTAGTCCAGCATGCGCCTCCAGATCATCACCACTGGATCTTGATTGATCTAGATCTAAAGGTCTCACATGCAGGTGCACCATGAGCCATCAAAGACGCTCCTCACTGAATCCCAATATAGTTTCTGGGCTCCCCTGGATTGGGCCTAGCGCTGTTGATTTTGGCACACCCCCATTTTTGTTTCTGACCAAGCCCATGTTTTTTTTTGTTTTTTTTCTCACTTTTTTATTTTGTTTACTATTTTCCAAATCTTTTTTTAACAAATCATAAATAATAATAAAAAAATAATAAATAGGTTTAGTTTCTTTCTAAAATTATTAATTAATTAATTAATTATTTTAATACAATTTTATCAATTTAAAATCAAATTAGACTTAGGTTCTTTATTAATTTAAATTGTTTTCTTAATAAAAAATACAAAAAAATATATATTAAGATTAGTTTTTCTTTTATAACCTAGATTAATTCTTACATTTAGTATTTATTTTTCTTAATTAACTTTAGAATTAATTTTTCTTTAACAAAACCAAAAAAACAAAAAAAAAGTTTTCTTTACTAAAAATTTTCTACTAGACTTTTAGACGTTTTTTTGTTATCGCGCGCACATTTTATATTATTATGTATCTTCCTATGGATCGTAATAGCCCTAATTAGGATTTTAATTTTCCGCACTTTACATTTTAAGTCAAATATAATTGTAACTGTCCCGAAGCGTTGTAATAGCTGTAGGAACTTTATTTCTCGCTCTATATTTCTTATATGCCTGTATATAAATTGTTAGTAACTTTAATTCCAACCGTTACCGGACCTTGAAACACAACAAAACGCTTCCTACAAGTCACAATTTGCCATTTTTTTAACTTTGTGTTGTTATATTCTTGCGTTATTAATCAATTATAATTGCATATTTGTGTTTGTATGGATGCATAGAAGGTTTCTAAATTGTCCAATTGAAGCTTAGGTACAAGAATGGCATTCCACCATTGTTAGGGTTCGAACCTCTAAATTTGGATTTTTCACAATGGCCAAAATTAGCCCAATCTAAGGACACCATCTTTCTCAGGAGGATGAGACCAATTAATCTGTGGCCTCAAAATTCATTTTCGTTGCGTATTATGAGTTTTGCAGGTTTCAGGGGCTATAGTGACATACCAAAACTGTCACTATAGGTATTATAATCTAAGACGACGGAGGGAGGAAGAAGACAATGCGTGGCAACCCCTCATTGGGTATTTTGAATCTGCGCGCCTTTTCCTTTTTGTTTTAAATAATTTCTGGAAATTTCAAATATATTATTATTGTTTGACATGTATAAATGAATGACATGTTAGTTCAGTTGGCAGGGAAACGTGTATGTGAAGGGGGGCTGGGTTTGAGTTCCAGGTCTAACATTTTATTTTTCTAACATTGTCAACTACAGATTCAGTAGATGTTAGATACGCTAGTCCAACATGCGCCTCCAGATCATCACCACTGGATCTTGATTGATCTAGATCTAAAGGTTTCACATGCAGGTGCACCATGAGCCATCAAAGACGCTCCTCACTGAATCCCAGTATAGTTTCTGGGCTCCCCTGGATTGGGCCTAGCGCTGTTGATTTTGGCACACCCCATTTTTGTTTCTAACCAAGCCCATGTTTTTTTTGTTTTTTTTCTCACTTTTTTATTTTGTTTACTATTTTCCAAATCTTTTTTTTAACAAATCATAAATAATAATAAAAAAATAATAAATAGGTTTAGTTTCTTTCTAAAATTATTAATTAATTAATTAATTATTTTAATACAATTTTATCAATTTAAAATCAAATTAGACTTAGGTTCTTTATTAATTTAAATTTTTTTCTTAATAAAAAATACAAAAAAATTATATTAAGATTAGTTTTTCTTTTATAACCTAGATTAATTGTTACATTTAGTATTTATTTTTCTTAATTAACTTTACAATTAATTTTTCTTTAACAAAACCAGAAAAACAAAAAAAATTTTTTTGCTTTACTAAGAATTTTCTACTAGACTTTTAGACGTTTTTTGTTATCGCGCGCGCATTTTATATTATTATGTATCTTCCTATGGATTGTAATAGCCCTAATTAGGATTTTAATTTTCCGCACTTTACATTTTAAGTCAAATATAACTGTAACTGTCCCGAAGCGTTGTAATAGATGTAGGAACTTTATTTCTCGCTTTATATTTCTTATATGCCTGTATATAAATTGTTAGTAACTTTATTTCCAACCGTTACCGGACCTTGAAACACAACAAAATGCTTCCTACAAGTCACAATTTGCCATTTTTTAACTTTGTGTTGTTATATTCTTGCGTTATTAATCAATTATAATTGCATATTTGTGTTTGTATGGATGCATAGAAGGTTTCTAAATTGTCCAATTGAAGCTTAGGTACAAGAATGGCATTCCACCATTGTTAGGGTTCGAACCTCTAAATTGGGATTTTTCACAATGGCCAAAATTAGCCCAAACTAAGGACACCATCTTTCTCAGGAGGATGAGACCAATCAATCTGTGGCCTCAAAATTCATTTTCGTTGCGTATTATGAGTTTTGCAGGTTGCAGGTGCTATAGTGACAGACCAAAACTGTCACTATAGGTATTATAATCTAACACGACGGAGGGAGGAAGAAGACAATGCGTGGCAGCCCCTCATTGGGTATTTTGAATTTGCGCGCCTTTTTCTTTTTGTTTTAAATAATTTCTGGAAATTTCAAATATATTATTATTGTTTGACATGTATAAATGAATGACATGTTAGTTCAGTTGGCAGGGAAGCGTGTATGTGAAAGGGGACCTGGGTTTGAGTCCCAGGTGCAACATTTTATTTTTCTAACATTGTCAACTACAGATTCAGTAGATGTTAGATACGCTAGTCCAGCATGCGCCTCCAGATCATCACCACTGGATCTTGATTGATCTAGATCTAAAGTTCTCACATGCAGGTGCACCATGAGCCATCAAAGACGCTCCTCACTGAATCCCAATATAGTTTCTGGGCTCCCCCTGGATTGGGCCTAGCGCTGTTGATTTTGGCACACCCCCATTTTTGTTTCTGACCAAGCCCATGTTTTTTTTTGTTTTTTTTCTCACTTTTTTATTTTGTTTACTATTTTCCAAATCTTTTTTTAACAAATCATAAATAATAATAAAAAAATAATAAATAGGTTTAGTTTCTTTCTAAAATTATTAATTAATTAATTAATTATTTTAATACAATTTTATCAATTTAAAATCAAATTAGACTTAGGTTCTTTATTAATTTAAATTGTTTTCTTAATAAAAAATACAAAAAAATATATATTAAGATTAGTTTTTCTTTTATAACCTAGATTAATTCTTACATTTAGTATTTATTTTTCTTAATTAACTTTAGAATTAATTTTTCTTTAACAAAACCAAAAAAACAAAAAAAAAGTTTTCTTTACTAAAAATTTTCTACTAGACTTTTAGACGTTTTTTTGTTATCGCGCGCACATTTTATATTATTATGTATCTTCCTATGGATCGTAATAGCCCTAATTAGGATTTTAATTTTCCGCACTTTACATTTTAAGTCAAATATAATTGTAACTGTCCCGAAGCGTTGTAATAGCTGTAGGAACTTTATTTCTCGCTTTATATTTCTTATATGCCTGTATATAAATTGTTAGTAACTTTAATTCCAACCGTTACCGGACCTTGAAACACAACAAAACGCTTCCTACAAGTCACAATTTGCCATTTTTTTAACTTTGTGTTGTTATATTCTTGCGTTATTAATCAATTATAATTGCATATTTGTGTTTGTATGGATGCATAGAAGGTTTCTAAATTGTCCAATTGAAGCTTAGGTACAAGAATGGCATTCCACCATTGTTAGGGTTCGAACCTCTAAATTGGGATTTTTCACAATGGCCAAAATTAGCCCAATCTAAGGACACCATCTTTTTCAGGAGGATGAGACCAATTAATCCGTGGCCTCCAAATTCATTTTCGTTGCGTATTATGAGTGTTGCAGGTTTCAGGGGCTATAGTGACAGACCAAAACTGTCACTATAGGTATTATAATCTAAGACGACGGAGGGAGGAAGAAGACAATGCGTGGCAACCCCTCATTGGGTATTTTGAATCTGCGCGCCTTTTCCTTTTTGTTTTAAATAATTTCTGGAAATTTCAAATATATTATTATTGTTTGACATGTATAAATGAATGACATGTTAGTTCAGTTGGCAGGGAAACGTGTATGTGAAGGGGGGCTGGGTTTGAGTCCCAGGTCTAACATTTTATTTTTCTAACATTGTCAACTACAGATTCAGTAGATGTTAGATACGCTAGTCCAGCATGCGCCTCCAGATCATCACCACTGGATCTTGATTGATCTAGATCTAAAGGTCTCACATGCAGGTGCACCATGAGCCATCAAAGACGCTCCTCACTGAATCCCAGTATAGTTTCTGGGCTCCCCCTGGATTGGGCCTAGCGCTGTTGATTTTGGCACACCCCCATTTTTGTTTCTGACCAAGCCCATGTTTTTTTTGTTTTTTTTCTCACTTTTTTATTTTGTTTACTATTTTCCAAATATTTTTTTTAACAAATCATAAATAATAATAAAAAAAATAATAAATAGGTTTAGTTTCTTTCTAAAATTATTAATTAATTAATTAATTATTTTAATACAATTTTATCAATTTAAAATCAAATTAGACTTAGGTTCTTTATTAATTTAAATTTTTTTCTTAATAAAAAATACAAAAAAAATATATTAAGATTAGTTTTTCTTTTATAACCTAGATTAATTCTTCCATTTAGTATTTATTTTTCTTAATTAACTTTAGAATTAATTTTTCTTTAACAAAACCAAAAAAACAAAAAAAAAAGTTTTCTTTACTAAGAATTTTCTACTAGACTTTTAGACGTTTTTTGTTATCGCGCGCGCATTTTATATTATTATGTATCTTCCTATGGATTCTAATAGCCCTAATTAGGATTTTAATTTTCCGTACTTTACATTTTAAGTCAAATATAATTGTAACTGTCCCGAAGCGTTGTAATAGCTGTAGGAACTTCATTTCTCGCTTTATATTTCTTATATGCCTGTATGTAAATTGTTAGTAACTTTATTTCCCCGTTACCGGGCCTTGAAACACAACAAAACGCTTACTACAAGTCACAATTTGACATTTTTTAACTTTGTGTTGTTATATTCTTGCGTTATTAATCAATTATAATTGCATATTTGTGTTTGTATGGATGCATAGAAGGTTTCTAAATTGTCCAATTGAAGCTTAGGTACAAGAATGGCATTCCACCATTGTTAGGGTTCAAACCTCTAAATTGGGATTTTTCACAATGGCCAAAATTAGCCCAAACTAAGGACACCATCTTTCTCAAGAGGATGAGACCAATCAATCCGTGGCCTCAAAATTCATTTTCGTTGCGTATTATGAGTTTTGCAGGTTGCAGGTGCTATAGTGACAGACCAAAACTGTCACTATAGGTATTATAATCTAAGACGACGGAGGGAGGAAGAAGACAATGCGTGGTAGCCCCTCATTGGGTATTTTGAATCTGTGCGCCTTTTCCTTTTTGTTTTAAATAATTTCTGGAAATTTCAAATATATTATTATTGTTTGACATGTTTAAATGAATGACATGTTAGTTCAGTTGGCAGGGAAGCGTGTATGTGAAGGGGGACCTGGGTTTGAGTCCCAGGTCCAGCATTTTATTTTTCTAACATTGTCAACTATAGATTCAGTACATGTTAGATACGCTAGTCCAGCATGCGCCTCCAGATCATCACCACTGGATCTTGATTGATCTAGATCTAAAGGTCTCACATGCAGGTGCACCATGAGCCATCAAAGACGCTCCTCACTGAATCCCAATATAGTTTCTGGGCTTCCCCTAGATTGGGCCTAGCGTTGTTGATTTTGGCACACCCCCATTTTTGTTTCTGACCAAGCCCATGTTTTTTTTTTTGTTTTTTTTCTCACTTTTTTATTTTGTTTACTATTTTCCAAATCTTTTTTTAAGAAATCATAAATAATAATCAAAAAATAATAAATAGGTTTAGTTTCTTTCTAAAATTATTAATTAATTAATTAATTATTTTAATACAATTTTATCAATTTAAAATCAAATTAGACTTAGGTTCTTTATTAATTTAAATTGTTTTCTTAATAAAAAATACAAAAAAATATATATTAAGATTAGTTTTTCTTTTATAACCTAGATTAATTCTTACATTTAGTATTTATTTTTCTTAATTAACTTTAGAATTAATTTTTCTTTAACAAAACCAAAAAAACAAAAAAAAAGTTTTCTTTACTAAAAATTTTCTACTAGACTTTTAGACGTTTTTTGTTATCGCGCGCACATTTTATATTATTATGTATCTTCCTATGGATCGTAATAGCCCTAATTAGGATTTTAATTTTCCGCACTTTACATTTTAAGTCAAATATAATTGTAACTGTCCCGAAGCGTTGTAATAGCTGTAGGAACTTTATTTCTCGCTTTATATTTCTTATATGCCTGTATATAAATTGTTAGTAACTTTAATTCCAACCGTTACCGGACCTTGAAACACAACAAAACGCTTCCTACATGTCACAATTTTCCATTTTTTTAACTTTGTGTTGTTATATTCTTGCGTTATTAATCAATTATAATTGCATATTTGTGTTTGTATGGATGCATAGAAGGTTTCTAAATTGTCCAATTGAAGCTTAGGTACAAGAATGGCATTCCACCATTGTTAGGGTTCGAACCTCTAAATTGGGATTTTTCACAATGGCCAAAATTAGCCCAATCTAAGGACACCATCTTTCTCAGGAGGATGAGACCAATCAATCCGTGGCCTCAAAATTCATTTTCGTTGCGTATTATGAGTTTTGCAGGTTTCAGGGGCTATAGTGACAGACCAAAACTGTCACTATAGGTATTATAATCTAAGACGACGGAGGGAGGAAGAAGACAATGCGTGGCAGCCCCTCATTGGGTATTTTGAATCTGCGCGCCTTTTCCTTTTTGTTTTAAATAATTTCTGGAAATTTCAAATATATTATTATTGTTTGACATGTATAAATGAATGACATGTTAGTTCAGTTGGCAGGGAAGCGTGTATGTGAAGGGGGACCTGGGTTTGAGTCCCACGTCCAACATTTTATTTTTCTAACATTGTCAACTACAGATTCAGTAGATGTTAGATACGCTAGTCCAACATGCACCTCCAAATCATCACCACTGGATCTTGATTGATCTAGATCTAAAGGTCTCACATGCAGGTGCACCATGAGCCATCAAAGACGCTCCTCACTGAATCCCAGTATAGTTTCTGGGCTCCCCTGGATTGGGCCTAGCGCTGTTGATTTTGGCACACCCCCATTTTTGTTTCAGACCAAGCCCATGTTTTTTTGTTTTTTTTCTCACTTTTTTATTTTGTTTACTATTTTCCAAATCTTTTTTTTAACAAATCATAAATAATAATAAAAAAATAATAAATAGGTTTAGTTTCTTTCTAAAATTATTAATTAATTAATTAATTATTTTAATACAATTTTATCAATTTAAAATCAAATTAGACTTAGGTTCTTTATTAATTTAAATTTTTTTCTTAATAAAAAATACAAAAAAATTATATTAAGATTAGTTTTTCTTTTATAACCTAGATTAATTGTTACATTTAGTATTTATTTTTCTTAATTAACTTTACAATTAATTTTTCTTTAACAAAACCAAAAAAACAAAAAAAAAATTTTTTCTTTACTAAGAATTTTCTACAAGACTTTTAGACGTTTTTTGTTATCGCGCGCGCATTTTATATTATTATGTATCTTCCTATGGATTGTAATAGCCCTAATTAGGATTTTAATTTTCCGCACTTTACATTTTAAGTCAAATATAACTGTAACTGTCCCGAAGCGTTGTAATAGCTGTAGGAACTTTATTTCTCGCTTTATATTTCTTATATGCCTGTATATAAATTGTTAGTAACTTTATTTCCAACCGTTACCGGACCTTGAAACACAACAAAATGCTTCCTACAAGTCACAATTTGCCATTTTTTAACTTTGTGTTGTTATATTCTTGCGTTATTAATCAATTATAATTGCATATTTGTGTTTGTATGGATGCATAGAAGGTTTCTAAATTGTCCAATTGAAGCTTAGGTACAAGAATGGCATTCCACCATTGTTAGGGTTCGAACCTCTAAATTGGGATTTTTCACAATGGCCAAAATTAGCCCAAACTAAGGACACCATCTTTCTCAAGAGGATGAGACCAATCAATCTGTGGCCTCAAAATTCATTTTCGTTGCGTATTATGAGTTTTGCAGGTTGCAGGTGCTATAGTGACAGACCAAAACTGTCACTATAGGTATTATAATCTAAGACGACGGAGGGAGGAAGAAGACAATGCGTGGTAGCCCCTGGGTATTTTGAATCTGTGCGCCTTTTCCTTTTTGTTTTAAATAATTTCTGGAAATTTCAAATATATTATTATTGTTTGACATGTTTAAATGAATGACATGTTAGTTCAGTTGGCAGGGAAGCGTGTATGTGAAGGGGGACCTGGGTTTGAGTCCCAGGTCCAGCATTTTATTTTTCTTGTCAACTATAGATTCAGTACATGTTAGATACGCTAGTCCAGCATGCGCCTCCAGATCATCACCACTGGATCTTGATTGATCTAGATCTAAAGGTCTCACATGCAGGTGCACCATGAGCCATCAAAGACGCTCCTCACTGAATCCCAATATAGTTTCTGGGCTTCCCCTGGATTGGGCCTAGCGCTGTTGATTTTGGCACACCCCCATTTTTGTTTCTGACCAAGCCCATGTTTTTTTTTTGTTTTTTTTCTCACTTTTTTATTTTGTTTACTATTTTCCAAATATTTTTTTAACAAATCATAAATAATAATCAAAAAATAATAAATAGGTTTAGTTTCTTTCTAAAATTATTAATTAATTAATTAATTATTTTAATACAATTTTATCAATTTAAAATCAAATTAGACTTAGGTTCTTTATTAATTTAAATTGTTTTCTTAATAAAAAATACAAAAAAAAATATATTAAGATTAGTTTTTCTTTTATAACCTAGATTAATTCTTACATTTAGTATTTATTTTTCTTAATTAACTTTAGAATTAATTTTTCTTTAACAAAACCAAAAAAACAAAAAAAAAGTTTTCTTTACTAAAAATTTTCTACTAGACTTTTAGACGTTTTTTGTTATCGCGCGCACATTTTATATTATTATGTATCTTCCTATGGATCGTAATAGCCCTAATTAGGATTTTAATTTTCCGCACTTTACATTTTAAGTCAAATATAATTGTAACTGTCCCGAAGCGTTGTAATAGCTGTAGGAACTTTATTTCTCGCTTTATATTTCTTATATGCCTGTATATAAATTGTTAGTAACTTTAATTCCAACCATTACCGGACCTTGAAACACAACAAAACGCTTCCTACAAGTCACAATTTGCCATTTTTTTAACTTTGTGTTGTTATATTCTTGCGTTATTAATCAATTATAATTGCATATTTGTGTTTGTATGGATGCATAGAAGGTTTCTAAATTGTCCAATTGAAGCTTAGGTACAAGAATGGCATTCCACCATTGTTAGGGTTCGAACCTCTAAATTGGGATTTTTCACAATGGCCAAAATTAGCCCAATCTAAGGACACCATCTTTCTCAGGAGGATGAGACCAATCAATCCGTGGCCTCAAAATTCATTTTCGTTGCGTATTATGAGTTTTGCAGGTTTCAGGTGCTATAGTGACAGACCAAAACTGTCACTATAGGTATTATAATCTAAGACGACGGAGGGAGGAAGAAGACAATGCGTGGCAACCCCTCATTGGGTATTTTGAATCTGCGCGCCTTTTCCTTTTTGTTTTAAATAATTTCTGGAAATTTCAAATATATTATTATTGTTTGACATGTATATATGAATGACATGTTAGTTCAGTTGGTAGGGAAACGTGTATGTGAAGGGGGGCTGGGTTTGAGTCCCAGGTCTAACATTTTATTTTTCTAACATTGTCAACTACAGATTCAGTAGATGTTAGATACGCTAGTCCAGCATACGCCTCCAGATCATCACCACTGGATCTTGATTGATCTAGATGTAAAGGTCTCACATGCAGGTGCACCATGAGCCATCAAAGACGCTCCTCACTGAATCCCAGTATAGTTTCTGGGCTCCCCCTGGATTGGGCCTAGCGCTGTTGATTTTGGCACACCCCCATTTTTGTTTCTGACCAAGCCCATGTTTTTTTTGTTTTTTTTCTCACTTTTTTATTTTGTTTACTATTTTCCAAATATTTTTTTTAACAAATCATAAATAATAATAAATAAAATAATAAATAGGTTTAGTTTCTTTCTAAAATTATTAATTAATTAATTAATTATTTTAATACAATTTTATCAATTTAAAATCAAATTAGACTTAGGTTCTTTATTAATTTAAATTTTTTTCTTAATAAAAAATACAAAAAAAATATATTAAGATTAGTTTTTCTTTTATAACCTAGATTAATTCTTCCATTTAGTATTTAATTTTCTTAATTAACTTTAGAATTAATTTTTCTTTAACAAAACCAAAAAAACAAAAAAAAAGTTTTCTTTACTAAGAATTTTCTACTAGACTTTTAGACGTTTTTTGTTATCGCGCGCGCATTTTATATTATTATGTATCTTCCTATGGATTGTAATAGCCCTAATTAGGATTTTAATTTTCCGCACTTTACATTTTAAGTCAAATATAATTGTAACTGTCCCGAAGCGTTGTAATAGCTGTAGGACCTTTATTTCTCGCTTTATATTTCTTATATGCCTGTATATAAATTGTTAGTAACTTTATTTCCAACCGTTACCAGGCCTTGAAACACAACAAAACGCTTCCTACAAGTCACAATTTGCCATTTTTTTAACTTTGTGTTGTTATATTCTTGCGTTATTAATCAATTATAATTGCATATTTGTGTTTGTATGGATGCATAGAAGGTTTCTAAATTGTCCAATTGAAGCTTAGGTACAAGAATGGCATTCCACCATTGTTAGGGTTCGAACCTCTAAATTGGGATTTTTCACAATGGCCAAAATTAGCCCAAACTAAGGACACCATCTTTCTCAGGAGGATGAGACCAATCAATCCGTGGCCTCAAAATTCATTTTCGTTGCGTATTATGAGTTTTGCAGGTTGCAGGTGCTATAGTGACAGACCAAAACTGTCACTATAGGTATTATAATCTAAGACGGAGGGAGGAAGAAGACAATGCGTGGCAGCCCCTCATTGGGTATTTTGAATCTGCGCGCCTTTTCCTTTTTGTTTTAAATAATTTTTGGAAATTTCAAATATATTATTATTGTTTTACATGTATAAATGAATGACATGTTAGTTCAGTTGGCAGGGAAGCGTGTATGTGAAGGGGGACCTGGGTTTGAGTCCCAGGTCCAACATTTTATTTTTCTAACATTGTCAACTACAGATTCAGTAGATGTTAGATACGCTAGTCCAGCATGCGCCTCCAGATCATCACCACTGGATCTTGATTGATCTAGATCTAAAGGTCTCACATGCAGGTGCACCATGAGCCATCAAAGACGCTCCTCACTGAATCCCAGTATAGTTTCTGGGCTCCCCCTGGATTGGGCCTAGCGCTGTTGATTTTGACACACCCCCATTTTTGTTTCTGACCAAGCCCATGTTTTTTTTGTTTTTTTTCTCACTTTTTTATTTTGTTTACTATTTTCCAAATATTTTTTTTAACAAATCATAAATAATAATAATAAAATAATAAATAGGTTTAGTTTCTTTCTAAAATTATTAATTAATTAATTAATTATTTTAATACAATTTTATCAATTTAAAATCAAATTAGACTTAGGTTCTTTATTAATTTAAATTTTTTTCTTAATAAAAAATACAAAAAAATTATATTAAGATTAGTTTTTCTTTTATAACCTAGATTAATTCTTACATTTAGTATTTATTTTTCTTAATTAACTTTAGAATTAATTTTTCTTTAACAAAACCAAAAAAACAAAAAAAAAAAGTTTTCTTTACTAAGAATTTTCTACTAGACTTTTAGACGTTTTTTGTTATCGCGCGCGCATTTTATATTATTATGTATCTTCCTATGGATTGTAATAGCCCTAATTAGGATTTTAATTTTCCGCACTTTACATTTTAAGTCAAATATAACTGTAACTGTCCCGAAGCGTTGTAATAGCTGTAGGAACTTTATTTCTCGCTTTATATTTCTTATATGCCTGTATATAAATTGTTAGTAACTTTATTTCCAACCGTTACCGAACCTTGAAACACAACAAAACGCTTCCTACAAGTCACAATTTGACATTTTTTAACTTTGTGTTGTTATATTCTTGCGTTATTAATCAATTATAATTGCATATTTGTGTTTGTATGGATGCATAGAAGGTTTCTAAATTGTCCAATTGAAGCTTAGGTACAAGAATGGCATTCCACCATTGTTAGGGTTCAAACCTCTAAATTGGGATTTTTCACAATGGCCAAAATTAGCCCAAACTAAGGACACCATCTTTCTCAAGAGGATGAGACCAATCAATCTGTGGCCTCAAAATTCATTTTCGTTGCGTATTATGAGTTTTGCAGGTTGCAGGTGCTATAGTGACAGACCAAAACTGTCACTATAGGTATTATAATCTAAGACGACGGAGGGAGGAAGAAGACAATGCGTGGTAGCCCCTGGGTATTTTGAATCTGTGCGCCTTTTCCTTTTTGTTTTAAATAATTTCTGGAAATTTCAAATATATTATTATTGTTTGACATGTTTAAATGAATGACATGTTAGTTCAGTTGGCAGGGAAGCGTGTATGTGAAGGGGGACCTGGGTTTGAGTCCCAGGTCCAGCATTTTATTTTTCTTGTCAACTATAAATTCAGTACATGTTAGATACGCTAGTCCAGCATGCGCCTCCAGATCATCACCACTGGATCTTGATTGATCTAGATCTAAAGGTCTCACATGCAGGTGCACCATGAGCCATCAAAGACGCTCCTCACTGAATCCCAATATAGTTTCTGGGCTTCCCCTGGATTGGGCCTAGCGCTGTTGATTTTGGCACACCCCCATTTTTGTTTCTGACCAAGCCCATGTTTTTTTTTGTTTTTTTTCTCACTTTTTTATTTTGTTTACTATTTTCCAAATATTTTTTTAACAAATCATAAATAATAATCAAAAAATAATAAATAGGTTTAGTTTCTTTCTAAAATTATTAATTAATTAATTAATTATTTTAATACAATTTTATCAATTTAAAATCAAATTAGACTTAGGTTCTTTATTAATTTAAATTGTTTTCTTAATAAAAAATACAAAAAAAAATATATTAAGATTAGTTTTTCTTTTATAACCTAGATTAATTCTTACATTTAATATTTATTTTTCTTAATTAACTTTAGAATTAATTTTTCTTTAACAAAACCAAAAAAACAAAAAAAAAGTTTTCTTTACTAAAAATTTTCTACTAGACTTTTAGACGTTTTTTGTTATCGCGCGCACATTTTATATTATTATGTATCTTCCTATGGATCGTAATAGCCCTAATTAGGATTTTAATTTTCCGCACTTTACATTTTAAGTCAAATATAATTGTAACTGTCCCGAAGCGTTGTAATAGCTGTAGGAACTTTATTTCTCGCTTTATATTTCTTATATGCCTGTATATAAATTGTTAGTAACTTTAATTCCAACCGTTACCGGACCTTGAAACACAACAAAACGCTTCCTACAAGTCACAATTTGCCATTTTTTTAACTTTGTGTTGTTATATTCTTGCGTTATTAATCAATTATAATTGCATATTTGTGTTTGTATGGATGCATAGAAGGTTTCTAAATTGTCCAATTGAAGCTTAGGTACAAGAATGGCATTCCACCATTGTTAGGGTTCGAACCTCTAAATTGGGATTTTTCACAATGGCCAAAATTAGCCCAATCTAAGGACACCATCTTTCTCAGGAGGATGAGACCAATCAATCCGTGGCCTCAAAATTCATTTTCGTTGCGTATTATGAGTTTTCCAGGTTTCAGGTGCTATAGTGACAGACCAAAACTGTCACTATAGGTATTATAATCTAAGACGATGGAGGGAGGAAGAAGACAATGCGTGGCAACCCCTCATTGGGTATTTTGAATCTGCGCGCCTTTTCCTTTTTGTTTTAAATAATTTCTGGAAATTTCAAATATATTATTATTGTTTGACATGTATATATGAATGACATGTTAGTTCAGTTGGCAGGGAAACGTGTATGTGAAGGGGGGCTGGGTTTGAGTCCCAGGTCTAACATTTTATTTTTCTAACATTGTCAACTACAGATTCAGTAGATGTTAGATACGCTAGTCCAGCATGCGCCTCCAGATCATCACCACTGGATCTTGATTGATCTAGATCTAAAGGTCTCACATGCAGGTGCACCATGAGCCATCAAAGACGCTCCTCACTGAATCCCAGTATAGTTTCTGGGCTCCCCCTGGATTGGGCCTAGCGCTGTTGATTTTGGCACACCCCCATTTTTGTTTCTGACCAAGCCCATGTTTTTTTTGTTTTTTTTCTCACTTTTTTATTTTGTTTACTATTTTCCAAATATTTTTTTTAACAAATCATAAATAATAATTAAAAAAATAATAAATAGGTTTAGTTTCTTTCTAAAATTATTAATTAATTAATTAATTATTTTAATACAATTTTATCAATTTAAAATCAAATTAGACTTAGGTTCTTTATTAATTTAAATTTTTTTCTTAATAAAAAATACAAAAAAAATATATTAAGATTAGTTTTTCTTTTATAACCTAGATTAATTCTTCCATTTAGTATTTATTTTTCTTAATTAACTTTAGAATTAATTTTTCTTTAACAAAACCAAAAAAACAAAAAAAAAGTTTTCTTTACTAAGAATTTTCTACTAGACTTTTAGACGTTTTTTGTTATCGCGCGCGCATTTTATATTATTATGTATCTTCCTATGGATTGTAATAGCCCTAATTAGGATTTTAATTTTCCGCACTTTACATTTTAAGTCAAATATAATTGTAACTGTCCCGAAGCGTTGTAATAGCTGTAGGAACTTTATTTCTCGCTTTATATTTCTTATATGCCTGTATATAAATTGTTAGTAACTTTATTTCCAACCGTTACTAGGCCTTGAAACACAACAAAACGCTTCCTACAAGTCACAATTTGCCATTTTTTAACTTTGTGTTGTTATATTCTTGCGTTATTAATCAATTATAATTGCATATTTGTGTTTGTATGGATGCATAGAAGGTTTCTAAATTGTCCAATTGAAGCTTAGGTACAAGAATGGCATTCCACCATTGTTAGGGTTCGAACCTCTAAATTGGGATTTTTCACAATGGCCAAAATTAGCCCAAACTAAGGACACCATCTTTCTCAGGAGGATGAGACCAATCAATCCGTGGCCTCAAAATTCATTTTCGTTGCGTATTATGAGTTTTGCAGGTTGCAGGTGCTATAGTGACAGACCAAAACTGTCACTATAGGTATTATAATCTAAGACGGAGGGAGGAAGAAGACAATGCGTGGCAGCCCCTCATTGGGTATTTTGAATCTGCGCGCCTTTTCCTTTTTGTTTTAAATAATTTTTGGAAATTTCAAATATATTATTATTGTTTTACATGTATAAATGAATGACATGTTAGTTCAGTTGGCAGGGAAGCGTGTATGTGAAGGGGGACCTGGGTTTGAGTCCCAGGTCCAACATTTTATTTTTCTAACATTGTCAACTACAGATTCAGTAGATGTTATATACGCTAGTCCAGCATGCGCCTCCAGATCATCACCACTGGATCTTGATTGATCTAGATCTAAAGGTCTCACATGCAGGTGCACCATGAGCCATCAAAGACGCTCCTCACTGAATCCCAGTATAGTTTCTGGGCTCCCCCTGGATTGGGCCTAGCGCTGTTGATTTTGGCACACCCCCATTTTTGTTTCTGACCAAGCCCATGTTTTTTTTGTTTTTTTTCTCACTTTTTTATTTTGTTTACTATTTTCCAAATATTTTTTTTAACAAATCATAAATAATAATAATAAAATAATAAATAGGTTTAGTTTCTTTCTAAAATTATTAATTAATTAATTAATTATTTTAATACAATTTTATCAATTTAAAATCAAATTAGACTTAGGTTCTTTATTAATTTAAATTTTTTTCTTAATAAAAAATACAAATAAATTATATTAAGATTAGTTTTTCTTTTATAACCTAGATTAATTCTTACATTTAGTATTTATTTTTCTTAATTAACTTTAGAATTAATTTTTCTTTAACAAAACCAAAAAAACAAAAAAAAAAGTTTTCTTTACTAAGAATTTTCTACTAGACTTTTAGACGTTTTTTGTTATCGCGCGCGCATTTTATATTATTATGTATCTTCCTATGGATTGTAATAGCCCTAATTAGGATTTTAATTTTCCGCACTTTACATTTTAAGTCAAATATAACTGTAACTGTCCCGAAGCGTTGTAATAGCTGTAGGAACTTTATTTCTCGCTTTATATTTCTTATATGCCTGTATATAAATTGTTAGTAACTTTATTTCCAACCGTTACCGGACCTTGAAACACAACAAAACGCTTCCTACAAGTCACAATTTGCCATTTTTTAACTTTGTGTTGTTATATTCTTGCGTTATTAATCAATTATAATTGCATATTTGTGTTTGTATGGATGCATAGAAGGTTTCTAAATTGTCCAATTGAAGCTTAGGTACAAGAATGGCATTCCACCATTGTTAGGGTTCGAACCTCTAAATTGGGATTTTTCACAATGGCCAAAATTAGCCCAAACTAAGGACACCATCTTTCTCAGGAGGATGAGACCAATCAATCCGTGGCCTCAAAATTCATTTTTGTTGCGTATTATGAGTTTTGCAGGTTGCAGGTGCTATAGTGACAGACCAAAACTGTCACTATAGGTATTATAATCTAAGACGATGGAGGGAGGAAGAAGACAATGCGTGGCAGCCCCTCATTGGGTATTATGAATCTGCGCGCCTTTTCCTTTTTGTTTTAAATAATTTCTGGAAATTTCAAATATATTATTATTGTTTGACATGTATAAATGAATGACATGTTAGTTCAGTTGGCAGGGAAGCGTGTATGTGAAGGGGACCTGGGTTTGAGTCCCAGGTGCAACATTTTATTTTTCTAACATTGTCAACTACAGATTCAGTAGATGTTAGATACGCTAGTCCAGCATGCGCCTCCAGATCATCACCACTGGATCTTGATTGATCTAGATCTAAAGGTCTCACATGCAGGTGCACCATGAGCCATCAAAGACGCTCCTCACTGAATCCCAATATAGTTTCTGGGCTCCCCCTGGATTGGGCCTAGCGCTGTTGATTTTGGCACACCCCCATTTTTGTTTCTGACCAAGCCCATGTTTTTTTTTGTTTTTTTTCTGACTTTTTTATTTTGTTTACTATTTTCCAAATCTTTTTTTAACAAAAACATAAATAATAATAAAAAAATAATAAATAGGTTTAGTTTCTTTCTAAAATTATTAATTAATTAATTAATTATTGTAATACAATTTTATCAATTTAAAATCAAATTAGACTTAGGTTCTTTATTAATTTAAATTGTTTTCTTAATAAAAAATACAAAAAAAATATATTAAGATTAGTTTTTCTTTTATAACCTAGATTAATTCTTACATTTAGTATTTATTTTTCTTAATTAACTTTAGAATTAATTTTTCTTTAATAAAACCAAAAAAACAAAAAAAAAGTTTTCTTTACTAAAAATTTTCTACTAGATTTTTAGACGTTTTTTGTTATCGCGCGCACATTTTATATTATTATGTATCTTCCTATGGATCGTAATAGCCCTAATTAGGATTTTAATTTTCCGCACTTTACATTTTAAGTCAAATATAATTGTAACTGTCCCGAAGCGTTGTAATAGCTGTAGGAACTTTATTTCTCGCTTTATATTTCTTATATACCTGTATATAAATTGTTAGTAACTTTATTTCCAACCGTTACCGGGCCTTGAAACACAACAAAACGCTTCCTACAAGTCACAATTTGCCATTTTTTTTAACTTTGTGTTGTTATATTCTTGCGTTATTAATCAATTATAATTGCATATTTATGTTTGTATTGATGCATAGAAGGTTTCTAAATTGTCCAATTGAAGCTTAGGTACAAGAATGGCATTCCACCATTGTTAGGGTTCGAACCTCTAAATTGGGATTTGGGATTTTTCACAATGGCCAAAATTAGCCCAAACTAAGGACACCATCTTTCTCAAGAGGATGAGACCAATCAATCCGTGGCCTCAAAATTCATTTTCGTTGCGTATTATGAGTTTTGCAGGTTGCAGGTGCTATAGTGACAGACCAAAACTGTCACTATAGGTATTATAATCTAAGACGACGGAGGGAGGAAGAAGACAATGCTGCGTGGCAGCCCCTCATTGGGTATTTTGAATCTGCGCGCCTTTTCCTTTTTGTTTTAAATAATTTCTGGAAATTTCAAATATATTATTATTGTTTGACATGTATAAATGAATGACATGTTAGTTCAGTTGGCAGGGAAGCGTGTATGTGAAGGGGGACCTGGGTTTGAGTCCCACGTCCAACATTTTATTTTTCTAACATTGTCAACTACAGATTCAGTAGATGTTAGATACGCTAGTCCAACATGCACCTCCAGATCATCACCACTGGATCTTGATTGATCTAGATCTAAAGGTTTCACATGCAGGTGCACCATGAGCCATCAAAGACGCCCCTCACTGAATCCCAGTATAGTTTCTGGGCTCCCCTGGATTGGGCCTAGCGCTGTTGATTTTGGCACACCCCATTTTTGTTTCAGACCAAGCCCATGTTTTTTTGTTTTTTTTCTCACTTTTTTATTTTGTTTACTATTTTCCAAATCTTTTTTTTAACAAATCATAAATAATAATAAAAAAATAATAAATAGGTTTAGTTTCTTTCTAAAATTATTAATTAATTAATTAATTATTTTAATACAATTTTATCAATTTAAAATCAAATTAGACTTAGGTTCTTTATTAATTTAATTTTTTTTCTTAATAAAAAATACAAAAAAATTATATTAAGATTAGTTTTTCTTTTATAACCTAGATTAATTGTTACATTTAGTATTTATTTTTCTTAATTAACTTTACAATTAATTTTTCTATAACAAAACCAAAAAAACAAAAAAAAAAATTTTCTTTACTAAGAATTTTCTACTAGACTTTTAGACGTTTTTTGTTATCGCGCGCGCATTTTATATTATTATGTATCTTCCTATGGATTGTAATAGCCCTAATTAGGATTTTAATTTTCCGCACTTTACATTTTAAGTCAAATATAACTGTAACTGTCCCGAAGCGTTGTAATAGCTGTAGGAACTTTATTTCTCGCTTTATATTTCTTATATGCCTGTATATAAATTGTTAGTAACTTTATTTCCAACCGTTACCGGACCTTGAAACACAACAAAATGCTTCCAACAAGTCACAATTTGCCATTTTTTAACTTTGTGTTGTTATATTCTTGCGTTATTAATCAATTATAATTGCATATTTGTGTTTGTATGGATGCATAGAAGGTTTCTAAATTGTCCAATTGAAGCTTAGGTACAAGAATGGCATTCCACCATTGTTAGGTTCGAACCTCTAAATTGGGATTTTTCACAATGGCCAAAATTAGCCCAAACTAAGGACACCATCTTTCTCAGGAGGTTGAGACCAATCAATCTGTGGCCTCAAAATTCATTTTCGTTGCGTATTATGAGTTTTGCAGGTTGCAGGTGCTATAGTGACAGACCAAAACTGTCACTATAGGTATTATAATCTAAGACGACGGAGGGAGGAAGAAGACAATGCGTGGCAGCCCCTCATTGGGTATTTTGAATCTGCGCGCCTTTTTCTTTTTGTTTTAAATAATTTCTGGAAATTTCAAATATATTATTATTGTTTGACATGTATAAATGAATGACATGTTAGTTCAGTTGGCAGGGAAGCGTGTATGTGAAGGGGGACCTGGGTTTGAGTCCCAGGTGCAACATTTTATTTTTCTAACATTGTCAACTACAGATTCAGTAGATGTTAGATACGCTAGTCCAGCATGCGCCTCCAGATCATCACCACTGGATCTTGATTGATCTAGATCTAAAGGTCTCACATGCAGGTGCACCATGAGCCATCAAAGACGCTCCTCACTGAATCCCAATATAGTTTCTGGGCTCCCCCTGGATTGGGCCTAGCGCTGTTGATTTTGGCACACCCCCATTTTTGTTTCTGACCAAGCCCATGTTTTTTTTTTGTTTTTTTTCTCACTTTTTTATTTTGTTTACTATTTTCCAAATCTTTTTTTAACAAATCATAAATAATAATAAAAAAATAATAAATAGGTTTAGTTTCTTTCTAAAATTATTAATTAATTAATTAATTATTTTAATACAATTTTATCAATTTAAAATCAAATTAGACTTAGGTTCTTTATTAATTTAAATTGTTTTCTTAATAAAAAATACAAAAAAATATATATTAAGATTAGTTTTTCTTTTATAACCTAGATTAATTCTTACATTTAGTATTTATTTTTCTTAATTAACTTTAGAATTAATTTTTCTTTAACAAAACCAAAAAAACAAAAAAAAAAGTTTTCTTTACTAAAAATTTTCTACTAGACTTTTAGACGTTTTTTTGTTATCGCGCGCACATTTTATATTATTAAGTATCTTCCTATGGATCGTAATAGCCCTAATTAGGATTTTAATTTTCCGCACTTTACATTTTAAGTCAAATATAATTGTAACTGTCCCGAAGCGTTGTAATAGCTGTAGGAACTTTATTTCTCGCTTTATATTTCTTATATGCCTGTATATAAATTGTTAGTAACTTTAATTCCAACCGTTACCGGACCTTGAAACACAATAAAACGCTTCCTACAAGTCACAATTTGCCATTTTTTTAACTTTGTGTTGTTATATTCTTGCGTTATTAATCAATTATAATTGCATATTTGTGTTTGTATGGATGCATAGAAGGTTTCTAAATTGTCCAATTGAAGCTTAGGTACAAGAATGGCATTCCACCATTATTAGGGTTCGAACCTCTAAATTGGGATTTTTCACAATGGCCAAAATTAGCCCAATCTAAGGACACCATCTTTCTCAGGAGGATGAGACCAATTAATCCGTGGCCTCAAAATTCATTTTCGTTGCGTATTATGAGTTTTGCAGGTTTCAGGGGCTATAGTGACATACCAAAACTGTCACTATAGGTATTATAATCTAAGACGCCGGAGGGAGGAAGAAGACAATGCGTGGCAACCCCTCATTGGGTATTTTGAATCTGCGCGCCTTTTCCTTTTTGTTTTAAATAATTTCTGGAAATTTCAAATATATTATTATTGTTTGACATGTATAAATGAATGACATGTTAGTTCAGTTGGCAGGGAAACGTGTATGTGAAGGGGGGCTGGGTTTGAGTTCCAGGTCTAACATTTTATTTTTCTAACATTGTCAACTACAGATTCAGTAGATGTTAGATACGCTAGTCCAACATGCGCCTCCAGATCATCACCACTGGATCTTGATTGATCTAGATCTAAAGGTTTCACATGCAGGTGCACCATGAGCCATCAAAGACGCTCCTCACTGAATCCCAGTATAGTTTCTGGGCTCCCCTGGATTGGGCCTAGCGCTGTTGATTTTGGCACACCCCATTTTTGTTTCAGACCAAGCCCATGTTTTTTTTGTTTTTTTTCTCACTTTTTTATTTTGTTTACTATTTTCCAAATCTTTTTTTTAACAAATCATAAATAATAATAAAAAAATAATAAATAGGTTTAGTTTCTTTCTAAAATTATTAATTAATTAATTAATTATTTTAATACAATTTTATCAATTTAAAATCAAATTAGACTTAGGTTCTTTATTAATTTAAATTTTTTTCTTAATAAAAAATACAAAAAAATTATATTAAGATTAGTTTTTCTTTTATAACCTAGATTAATTGTTACATTTAGTATTTATTTTTCTTAATTAACTTTACAATTAATTTTTCTTTAACAAAACCAGAAAAACAAAAAAAATTTTTTTGCTTTACTAAGAATTTTCTACTAGACGTTTTTTGTTATCGCGCGCGCATTTTATATTATTATGTATCTTCCTATGGATTGTAATAGCCCTAATTAGGATTTTAATTTTCCGCACTTTACATTTTAAGTCAAATATAACTGTAACTGTCCCGAAGCGTTGTAATAGATGTAGGAACTTTATTTCTCACTTTATATTTCTTATATGCCTGTATATAAATTGTTAGTAACTTTATTTCCAACCGTTACCGGACCTTGAAACACAACAAAATGCTTCCTACAAGTCACAATTTGCCATTTTTTAACTTTGTGTTGTTATATTCTTGCGTTATTAATCAATTATAATTGCATATTTGTGTTTGTATGGATGCATAGAAGGTTTCTAAATTGTCCAATTGAAGCTTAGGTACAAGAATGGCATTCCACCATTGTTAGGGTTCGAACCTCTAAATTGGGATTTTTCACAATGGCCAAAATTAGCCCAAACTAAGGACACCATCTTTCTCAGGAGGATGAGACCAATCAATCTGTGGCCTCAAAATTCATTTTCGTTGCGTATTATGAGTTTTGCAGGTTGCAGGTGCTATAGTGACAGACCAAAACTGTCACTATAGGTATTATAATCTAACACGACGGAGGGAGGAAGAAGACAATGCGTGGCAGCCCCTCATTGGGTATTTTGAATCTGCGCGCCTTTTTCTTTTTGTTTTAAATAATTTCTGGAAATTTCAAATATATTATTATTGTTTGACATGTATAAATGAATGACATGTTAGTTCAGTTGGCAGGGAAGCGTGTATGTGAAAGGGGACCTGGGTTTGAGTCCCAGGTGCAACATTTTATTTTTCTAACATTGTCAACTACAAATTCAGTAGATGTTAGATACGCTAGTCCAGCATGCGCCTCCAGATCATCACCACTGGATCTTGATTGATCTAGATCTAAAGGTCTCACATGCAGGTGCACCATGAGCCATCAAAGACGCTCCTCACTGAATCCCAATATAGTTTCTGGGCTCCCCCTGGATTGGGCCTAGCGCTGTTGATTTTGGCACACCCCCATTTTTGTTTCTGACCAAGCCCATGTTTTTTTTGTTTTTTTTCTCACTTTTTTATTTTGTTTACTATTTTCCAAATCTTTTTTTAACAAATCATAAATAATAATAAAAAATAATAAATAGGTTTAGTTTCTTTCTAAAATTATTAATTAATTAATTAATTATTTTAATACAATTTTATCAATTTAAAATCAAATTAGACTTAGGTTCTTTATTAATTTAAATTGTTTTCTTAATAAAAAATACAAAAAAATATATATTAAGATTAGTTTTTCTTTTATAACCTAGATTAATTCTTACATTTAGTATTTATTTTTCTTAATTAACTTTAGAATTAATTTTTCTTTAACAAAACCAAAAAAACAAAAAAAAAGTTTTCTTTACTAAAAATTTTCTACTAGACTTTTAGACGTTTTTTTGTTATCGCGCGCACATTTTATATTATTATGTATCTTCCTATGGATCGTAATAGCCCTAATTAGGATTTTAATTTTCCGCACTTTACATTTTAAGTCAAATATAATTGTAACTGTCCCGAAGCGTTGTAATAGCTGTAGGAACTTTATTTCTCGCTTTATATTTCTTATATGCCTGTATATAAATTGTTAGTAACTTTAATTCCAACCCTTACCGGACCTTGAAACACAACAAAACGCTTCCTACAAGTCACAATTTGCCATTTTTTTAACTTTGTGTTGTTATATTCTTGCGTTATTAATCAATTATAATTGCATATTTGTGTTTGTATGGATGCATAGAAAATTTCTAAATTGTCCAATTGAAGCTTAGGTACAAGAATGGCATTCCACCATTGTTAGGGTTCGAACCTCTAAATTGGGATTTTTCACAATGGCCAAAATTAGCCCAATCTAAGGACACCATCTTTCTCAGGAGGATGAGACCAATTAATCCGTGGCCTCCAAATTCATTTTCGTTGCGTATTATGAGTTTTGCAGGTTTCAGGGGCTATAGTGACAGACCAAAACTGTCACTATAGGTATTATAATCTAAGACGACGGAGGGAGGAAGAAGACAATGCGTGGCAACCCCTCATTGGGTATTTTGAATCTGCGCGCCTTTTCCTTTTTGTTTTAAATAATTTCTGGAAATTTCAAATATATTATTATTGTTTGACATGTATAAATGAATGACATGTTAGTTCAGTTGGCAGGGAAACGTGTATGTGAAGGGGGGCTGGGTTTGAGTCCCAGGTCTAACATTTTATTTTTCGAACATTGTCAACTACAGATTCAGTAGATGTTAGATACGCTAGTCCAGCATGCGCCTCCAGATCATCACCACTGGATCTTGATTGATCTAGATCTAAAGGTCTCACATGCAGGTGCACCATGAGCCATCAAAGACGCTCCTCACTGAATCCCAGTATAGTTTCTGGGCTCCCCCTGGATTGGGCCTAGCGCTGTTGATTTTGGCACACCCCCATTTTTGTTTCTGACCAAGCCCATGTTTTTTTTGTTTTTTTTCTCACTTTTTTATTTTGTTTACTATTTTCCAAATATTTTTTTTAACAAATCATAAATAATAATAAAAAAAATAATAAATAGGTTTAGTTTCTTTCTAAAATTATTAATTAATTAATTAATTATTTTAATACAATTTTATCAATTTAAAATCAAATTAGACTTAGGTTCTTTATTAATTTAAATTTTTTTCTTAATAAAAAATACAAAAAAAAATATTAAGATTAGTTTTTCTTTTATAACCTAGATTAATTCTTCCATTTAGTATTTATTTTTCTTAATTAACTTTAGAATTAATTTTTCTTTAACAAAACCAAAAAAACAAAAAAAAAGTTTTCTTTACTAAGAATTTTCTACTAGACTTTTAGACGTTTTTTGTTATCGCGCGCGCATTTTATATTATTATGTATCTTCCTATGGATTCTAATAGCCCTAATTAGGATTTTAATTTTCCGTACTTTACATTTTAAGTCAAATATAATTGTAACTGTCCCGAAGCGTTGTAATAGCTGTAGGAACTTTATTTCTCGCTTTATATTTCTTATATGCCTGTATGTAAATTGTTAGTAACTTTATTTCCCCGTTACCGGGCCTTGAAACACAACAAAACGCTTACTACAAGTCACAATTTGACATTTTTTAACTTTGTGTTGTTATATTCTTGCGTTATTAATCAATTATAATTGCATATTTGTGTTTGTATGGATGCATAGAAGGTTTCTAAATTGTCCAATTGAAGCTTAGGTACAAGAATGGCATTCCACCATTGTTAGGGTTCAAACCTCTAAATTGGGATTTTTCACAATGGCCAAAATTAGCCCAAACTAAGGACACCATCTTTCTCAAGAGGATGAGACCAATCAATCCGTGGCCTCAAAATTCATTTTCGTTGCGTATTATGAGTTTTGCAGGTTGCAGGTGCTATAGTGACAGACCAAAACTGTCACTATAGGTATTATAATCTAAGACGACGGAGGGAGGAAGAAGACAATGCGTGGTAGCCCCTCATTGGGTATTTTGAATCTGTGCGCCTTTTCCTTTTTGTTTTAAATAATTTCTGGAAATTTCAAATATATTATTATTGTTTGACATGTTTAAATGAATGACATGTTAGTTCAGTTGGCAGGGAAGCGTGTATGTGAAGGGGGACCTGGGTTTGAGTCCCAGGTCCAGCATTTTATTTTTCTAACATTGTCAACTATAGATTCAGTACATGTTAGATACGCTAGTCCAGCATGCGCCTCCAGATCATCACCACTGGATCTTGATTGATCTAGATCTAAAGGTCTCACATGCAGGTGCACCATGAGCCATCAAAGACGCTCCTCACTGAATCCCAATATAGTTTCTGGGCTTCCCCTAGATTGGGCCTAGCGTTGTTGATTTTGGCACACCCCCATTTTTGTTTCTGACCAAGCCCATGTTTTTTTTTTGTTTTTTTTCTCACTTTTTTATTTTGTTTACTATTTTCCAAATCTTTTTTTAACAAATCATAAATAATAATCAAAAAATAATAAATAGGTTTAGTTTCTTTCTAAAATTATTAATTAATTAATTAATTATTTTAATACAATTTTATCAATTTAAAATCAAATTAGACTTAGGTTCTTTATTAATTTAAATTGTTTTCTTAATAAAAAATACAAAAAAATATATATTAAGATTAGTTTTTCTTTTATAACCTAGATTAATTCTTACATTTAGTATTTATTTTTCTTAATTAACTTTAGAATTAATTTTTCTTTAACAAAACCAAAAAAACAAAAAAAAAGTTTTCTTTACTAAAAATTTTCTACTAGACTTTTAGACGTTTTTTGTTATCGCGTGCACATTTTATATTATTATGTATCTTCCTATGGATCGTAATAGCCCTAATTAGGATTTTAATTTTCCGCACTTTACATTTTAAGTCAAATATAATTGTAACTGTCCCAAAGCGTTGTAATAGCTGTAGGAACTTTATTTCTCGCTTTATATTTCTTATATGCCTGTATATAAATTGTTAGTAACTTTAATTCCAACCGTTACCGGACCTTGAAACACAACAAAACGCTTCCTACAAGTCACAATTTGCCATTTTTTTAACTTTGTGTTGTTATATTCTTGCGTTATTAATCAATTATAATTGCATATTTGTGTTTGTATGGATGCATAGAAGGTTTCTAAATTGTCCAATTGAAGCTTAGGTACAAGAATGGCATTCCACCATTGTTAGGGTTCGAACCTCTAAATTGGGATTTTTCACAATGGCCAAAATTAGCCCAATCTAAGGACACCATCTTTCTCAGGAGGATGAGACCAATCAATCCGTGGCCTCAAAATTCATTTTCGTTGCGTATTATGAGTTTTGCAGGTTTCAGGGGCTATAGTGACAGACCAAAACTGTCACTATAGGTATTATAATCTAAGACGACGGAGGGAGGAAGAAGACAATGCGTGGCAGCCCCTCATTGGGTATTTTGAATCTGCGCGCCTTTTCCTTTTTGTTTTAAATAATTTCTGGAAATTTCAAATATATTATTATTGTTTGACATGTATAAATGAATGACATGTTAGTTCAGTTGGCAGGGAAGCGTGTATGTGAAGGGGGACCTGGGTTTGAGTCCCACGTCCAACATTTTATTTTTCTAACATTGTCAACTACAGATTCAGTAGATGTTAGATACGCTAGTCCAACATGCACCTCCAAATCATCACCACTGGATCTTGATTGATCTAGATCTAAAGGTTTCACATGCAGGTGCACCATGAGCCATCAAAGACGCTCCTCACTGAATCCCAGTATAGTTTCTGGGCTCCCCTGGATTGGGCCTAGCGCTGTTGATTTTGGCACACCCCCATTTTTGTTTCAGACCAAGCCCATGTTTTTTTGTTTTTTTTCTCACTTTTTTATTTTGTTTACTATTTTCCAAATCTTTTTTTTAATAAATCATAATAAAAAAATAATAAATAGGTTTAGTTTCTTTCTAAAATTATTAATTAATTAATTAATTATTTTAATACAATTTTATCAATTTAAAATCAAATTAGACTTAGGTTCTTTATTAATTTAAATTTTTTTCTTAATAAAAAATACAAAAAAATTATATTAAGATTAGTTTTTCTTTTATAACCTAGATTAATTGTTACATTTAGTATTTATTTTTCTTAATTAACTTTACAATTAATTTTTCTTTAACAAAACCAAAAAAACAAAAAAAAAATTTTTTCTTTACTAAGAATTTTCTACAAGACTTTTAGACGTTTTTTGTTATCGCGCGCGCATTTAATATTATTATGTATCTTCCTATGGATTGTAATAGCCCTAATTAGGATTTTAATTTTCCGCACTTTACATTTTAAGTCAAATATAACTGTAACTGTCCCGAAGCGTTGTAATAGCTGTAGGAACTTTATTTCTCGCTTTATATTTCTTATATGCCTGTATATAAATTGTTAGTAACTTTATTTCCAACCGTTACCGGACCTTGAAACACAACAAAATGCTTCCTACAAGTCACAATTTGCCATTTTTTAACTTTGTGTTGTTATATTCTTGCGTTATTAATCAATTATAATTGCATATTTGTGTTTGTATGGATGCATAGAAGGTTTCTAAATTGTCCAATTGAAGCTTAGGTACAAGAATGGCATTCCACCATTGTTAGGGTTCGAACCTCTAAATTGGGATTTTTCACAATGGCCAAAATTAGCCCAAACTAAGGACACCATCTTTCTCAGGAGGATGAGACCAATCAATCTGTGGCCTCAAAATTCATTTTCGTTGCGTATTATGAGTTTTGCAGGTTGCAGGTGCTATAGTGACAGACCAAAACTGTCACTATAGGTATTATAATCTAACACGACGGAGGGAGGAAGAAGACAATGCGTGGCAGCCCATCATTGGGTATTTTGAATCTGCGCGCCTTTTTCTTTTTGTTTTAAATAATTTCTGGAAATTTCAAATATATTATTATTGTTTGACATGTATAAATGAATGACATGTTAGTTCAGTTGGCAGGGAAGCGTGTATGTGAAGGGGGACCTGGGTTTGAGTCCCAGGTGCAACATTTTATTTTTCTAACATTGTCAACTACAGATTCAGTAGATGTTAGATACGCTAGTCCAGCATGCGCCTCCAGATCATCACCACTGGATCTTGATTGATCTAGATCTAAAGGTCTCACATGCAGGTGCACCATGAGCCATCAAAGACGCTCCTCACTGAATCCCAATATAGTTTCTGGGCTCCCCCTGGATTGGGCCTAGCGCTGTTGATTTTGGCACACCCCCATTTTTGTTTCTGACCAAGCCCATGTTTTTTTTTGTTTTTTTTCTCACTTTTTTATTTTGTTTACTATTTTCCAAATCTTTTTTTAACAAATCATAAATAATAATAAAAAAATAATAAATAGGTTTAGTTTCTTTCTAAAATTATTAATTAATTAATTAATTATTTTAATACAATTTTATCAATTTAAAATCAAATTAGACTTAGGTTCTTTATTAATTTAAATTGTTTTCTTAATAAAAAATACAAAAAAATATATATTAAGATTAGTTTTTCTTTTATAACCTAGATTAATTCTTACATTTAGTATTTATTTTTCTTAATGAACTTTAGAATTAATTTTTCTTTAACAAAACCAAAAAAACAAAAAAAAAGTTTTCTTTACTAAAAATTTTCTACTAGACTTTTAGACGTTTTTTTGTTATCGCGCGCACATTTTATATTATTATGTATCTTCCTATGGATCGTAATAGCACTAATTAGGATTTTAAATTTCCGCACTTTACATTTTAAGTCAAATATAATTGTAACTGTCCCGAAGCGTTGTAATAGCTGTAGGAACTTTATTTCTCGCTTTATATTTCTTATATGCCTGTATATAAATTGTTAGTAACTTTAATTCCAACCGTTACCGGACCTTGAAACACAACAAAACGCTTCCTACAAGTCACAATTTGCCATTTTTTTAACTTTGTGTTGTTATATTCTTGTGTTATTAATCAATTATAATTGCATATTTGTGTTTGTATGGATGCATAGAAGGTTTCTAAATTGTCCAATTGAAGCTTAGGTACAAGAATGGCATTCCACCATTGTTAGGGTTCGAACCTCTAAATTGGGATTTTTCACCATGGCCAAAATTAGCCCAATCTAAGGACACCATCTTTCTCAGGAGGATGAGACCAATTAATCCGTGGCCTCAAAATTCATTTTCGTTGCGTATTATGAGTTTTGCAGGTTTCAGGGGCTATAGTGACAGACCAAAACTGTCACTATAGGTATTATAATCTAAGACGACGGAGGAAGAAGACAATGCGTGGCAACCCCTCATTGGGTATTTTGAATCTGCGCGCCTTTTCCTTTTTGTTTTAAATAATTTCTGGAAATTTCAAATATATTATTATTGTTTGACATGTATAAATGAATGACATGTTAGTTCAGTTGGCAGGGAAACATGTATGTGAAGGGGGGCTGGGTTTGAGTTCCAGGTCTAACATTTTATTTTTCTAACATTGTCAACTACAGATTCAGTAGATGTTAGATACGCTAGTCCAACATGCGCCTCCAGATCATCACTACTGGATCTTGATTGATCTAGATCTAAAGGTTTCACATGCAGGTGCACCATGAGCCATCAAAGACGCTCCTCACTGAATCCCAGTATAGTTTCTGGGCTCCCCTGGATTGGGCCTAGCGCTGTTGATTTTGGCACACCCCATTTTTGTTTCAGACCAAGCCCATGTTTTTTTTGTTTTTTTTCTCACTTTTTTATTTTGTTTACTATTTTCCAAATCTTTTTTTTAACAAATCATAAATAATAATAAAAAAATAATAAATAGGTTTAGTTTCTTTCTAAAATTATTAATTAATTAATTAATTATTTTAATACAATTTTATCAATTTAAAATCAAATTAGACTTAGGTTCTTTATTAATTTAAATTTTTTTCTTAATAAAAAATACAAAAAAATTATATTAAGATTAGTTTTTCTTTTATAACCTAGATTAATTGTTACATTTAGTATTTATTTTTCTTAATTAACTTTACAATTAATTTTTCTTTAACAAAACCAAAAAAACAAAAAAAAAAATTTTGCTTTACTAAGAATTTTCTACTAGACTTTTAGACGTTTTTTGTTATCGCGCGCGCATTTTATATTATTATGTATCTTCCTATGGATTGTAATAGCCCTAATTAGGATTTTAATTTTCCGCACTTTACATTTTAAGTCAAATATAACTGTAACTGTCCCGAAGCGTTGTAATAGCTGTAGGAACTTTATTTCTCGCTTTATATTTCTTATATGCCTGTATATAAATTGTTAGTAACTTTATTTCCAACCGTTACCGGACCTTGAAACACAACAAAATGCTTCCTACAAGTCACAATTTACCATTTTTTAACTTTGTGTTGTTATATTCTTGCGTTATTAATCAATTATAATTGCATATTTGTGTTTGTATGGATGCATAGAAGGTTTCTAAATTGTCCAATTGAAGCTTAGGTACAAGAATGGCATTCCACCATTGTTAGGGTTCGAACCTCTAAATTGGGATTTTTCACAATGGCCAAAATTAGCCCAAACTAAGGACACCATCTTTCTCATGAGGATGAGACCAATCAATCTGTGGCCTCAAAATTCATTTTCGTTGCGTATTATGAGTTTTGCAGGTTGCAGGTGCTATAGTGACAGACCAAAACTGTCACTATAGGTATTATAATCTAACACGACGGAGGGAGGAAGAAGACAATGCGTGGCAGCCCCTCATTGGGTGTTTTGAATCTGCGCGCCTTTTTCTTTTTGTTTTAAATAATTTCTGGAAATTTCAAATATATTATTATTGTTTGACATGTATAAATGAATGACATGTTAGTTCAGTTGGCAGGGAAGCGTGTATGTGAAAGGGGACCTGGGTTTGAGTCCCAGGTGCAACATTTTATTTTTCTAACATTGTCAACTACAGATTCAGTAGATGTTAGATACGCTAGTCCAGCATGCGCCTCCAGATCATCACCACTTGATCTTGATTGATCTAGATCTAAAGGTCTCACATGCAGGTGCACCATGAGCCATCAAAGACGCTCCTCACTGAATCCCAATATAGTTTCTGGGCTCCCCTGGATTGGGCCTAGCGCTGTTGATTTTGGCACACCCCCATTTTTGTTTCTGACCAAGCCCATGTTTTTTTTTGTTTTTTTTCTCACTTTTTTATTTTGTTTACTATTTTCCAAATCTTTTTTTAACAAATCATAAATAATAATAAAAAAATAATAAATAGGTTTAGTTTCTTTCTAAAATTATTAATTAATTAATTAATTATTTTAATACAATTTTATCAATTTAAAATCAAATTAGACTTAGGTTCTTTATTAATTTAAATTGTTTTCTTAATAAAAAATACAAAAAAATATATATTAAGATTAGTTTTTCTTTTATAACCTAGATTAATTCTTACATTTAGTATTTATTTTTCTTAATTAACTTTAGAATTAATTTTTCTTTAACAAAACCAAAAAAACAAAAAAAAAGTTTTCTTTACTAAAAATTTTCTACTAGACTTTTAGACGTTTTTTTGTTATCGCGCGCACATTTTATATTATTATGTATCTTCCTATGGATCGTAATAGCCCTAATTAGGATTTTAATTTTCCGCACTTTACATTTTAAGTCAAATATAATTGTAACTGTCCCGAAGCATTGTAATAGCTGTAGGAACTTTATTTCTCGCTTTATATTTCTTATATGCCTGTGTATAAATTGTTAGTAACTTTAATTCCAACCGTTACCGGACCTTGAAACACAACAAAACGCTTCCTACAAGTCACAATTTGCCATTTTTTTAACTTTGTGTTGTTATATTCTTGCGTTATTAATCAATTATAATTGCATATTTGTGTTTGTATGGATGCATAGAAGGTTTCTAAATTGTCCAATTGAAGCTTAGGTACAAGAATGGCATTCCACCATTGTTAGGGTTCGAACCTCTAAATTGGGATTTTTCACAATGGCCAAAATTAGCCCAATCTAAGGACACCATCTTTCTCAGGAGGATGAGACCAATTAATCCGTGGCCTCAAAATTCATTTTCCTTGCGTATTATGAGTTTTGCAGGTTTCAGGGGCTATAGTGACAGACCAAAACTGTCACTATAGGTATTATAATCTAAGACGACGGAGGAAGAAGACAATGCGTGGCAACCCCTCATTGGGTATTTTGAATCTGCGCGCCTTTTCCTTTTTGTTTTAAATAATTTCTGGAAATTTCAAATATATTATTATTGTTTGACATGTATAAATGAATGACATGTTAGTTCAGTTGGCAGGGAAACATGTATGTGAAGGGGGGCTGGGTTTGAGTTCCAGGTCTAACATTTTATTTTTCTAACATTGTCAACTACAGATTCAGTAGATGTTAGATACGCTAGTCCAACATGCGCCTCCAGATCATCACCACTGGATCTTGATTGATCTAGATCTAAAGGTTTCACATGCAGGTGCACCATGAGCCATCAAAGACGCTCCTCACTGAATCCCAGTATAGTTTCTGGGCTCCCCTAGATTGGGCCTAGCGCTGTTGATTTTGGCACACCCCATTTTTGTTTCAGACCAAGCCCATGTTTTTTTTGTTTTTTTTCTCACTTTTTTATTTTGTTTACTATTTTCCAAATCTTTTTTTTAACAAATCATAAATAATAATAAAAAAATAATAAATAGGTTTAGTTTCTTTCTAAAATTATTAATTAATTAATTAATTATTTTAATACAATTTTATCAATTTAAAATCAAATTAGACTTAGGTTCTTTATTAATTTAAATTTTTTTCTTAATAAAAAATACAAAAAAATTATATTAAGATTAGTTTTTCTTTTATAACCTAGATTAATTGTTACATTTAGTATTTATTTTTCTTAATTAACTTTACAATTAATTTTTCTTTAACAAAACCAAAAAAACAAAAAAAAATTTTTTGCTTTACTAAGAATTTTCTACTAGACTTTTAGACGTTTTTTGTTATCGCGCGCGCATTTTATATTATTATGTATCTTCCTATGGATTGTAATAGCCCTAATTAGGATTTTAATTTTCCGCACTTTACATTTTAAGTCAAATATAACTGTAACTGTCCCGAAGCGTTGTAATAGCTGTAGGAACTTTATTTCTCGCTTTATATTTCTTATATGCCTGTATATAAATTGTTAGTAACTTTATTTCCAACCGTTACCGGACCTTGAAACACAACAAAATGCTTCCTACAAGTCACAATTTACCATTTTTTAACTTTGTGTTGTTATATTCTTGCGTTATTAATCAATTATAATTGCATATTTGTGTTTGTATGGATGCATAGAAGGTTTCTAAATTGTACAATTGAAGCTTAGGTACAAGAATGGCATTCCACCATTGTTAGGGTTCGAACCTCTAAATTGGGATTTTTCACAATGGCCAAAATTAGCCCAAACTAAGGACACCATCTTTCTCATGAGGATGAGACCAATCAATCTGTGGCCTCAAAATTCATTTTCGTTGCGTATTATGAGTTTTGCAGGTTGCAGGTGCTATAGTGACAGACCAAAACTGTCACTATAGGTATTATAATCTAACACGACGGAGGGAGGAAGAAGACAATGCGTGGCAGCCCCTCATTGGGTGTTTTGAATCTGCGCGCCTTTTTCTTTTTGTTTTAAATAATTTCTGGAAATTTCAAATATATTATTATTGTTTGACATGTATAAATGAATGACATGTTAGTTCAGTTGGCAGGGAAGCGTGTATGTGAAAGGGGACCTGGGTTTGAGTCCCAGGTGCAACATTTTATTTTTCTAACATTGTCAACTACAGATTCAGTAGATGTTAGATACGCTAGTCCAGCATGCGCCTCCAGATCATCACCACTGGATCTTGATTGATCTAGATCTAAAGGTCTCACATGCAGGTGCACCATGAGCCATCAAAGACGCTCCTCACTGAATCCCAATATAGTTTCTGGGCTGCCCTGGATTGGGCCTAGCGCTGTTGATTTTGGCACACCCCCATTTTTGTTTCTGACCAAGCCCATGTTTTTTTTTGTTTTTTTTCTCACTTTTTTATTTTGTTTACTATTTTCCAAATCTTTTTTTAACAAATCATAAATAATAATAAAAAAATAATAAATAGGTTTAGTTTCTTTCTAAAATTATTAATTAATTAATTAATTATTTTAATACAATTTTATCAATTTAAAATCAAATTAGACTTAGGTTCTTTATTAATTTAAATTGTTTTCTTAATAAAAAATACAAAAAAATATATATTAAGATTAGTTTTTCTTTTATAACCTAGATTAATTCTTACATTTAGTATTTATTTTTCTTAATTAACTTTAGAATTAATTTTTCTTTAACAAAACCAAAAAAACAAAAAAAAAGTTTTCTTTACTAAAAATTTTCTACTAGACTTTTAGACGTTTTTTTGTTATCGCGCGCACATTTTATATTATTATGTATCTTCCTATGGATCGTAATAGCCCTAATTAGGATTTTAATTTTCCGCACTTTACATTTTAAGTCAAATATAATTGTAACTGTCCCGAAGCATTGTAATAGCTGTAGGAACTTTATTTCTCGCTTTATATTTCTTATATGCCTGTGTATAAATTGTTAGTAACTTTAATTCCAACCGTTACCGGACCTTGAAACACAACAAAACGCTTCCTACAAGTCACAATTTGCCATTTTTTTAACTTTGTGTTGTTATATTCTTGCGTTATTAATCAATTATAATTGCATATTTGTGTTTGTATGGATGCATAGAAGGTTTCTAAATTGTCCAATTGAAGCTTAGGTACAAGAATGGCATTCCACCATTGTTAGGGTTCGAACCTCTAAATTGGGATTTTTCACAATGGCCAAAATTAGCCCAATCTAAGGACACCATCTTTCTCAGGAGGATGAGACCAATTAATCCGTGGCCTCAAAATTCATTTTCGTTGCGTATTATGAGTTTTGCAGGTTTCAGGGGCTATAGTGACAGACCAAAACTGTCACTATAGGTATTATAATCTAAGACGACGGAGGGAGGAAGAAGACAATGCGTGGCAACCCCTCATTGGGTATTTTGAATCTGCGCGCCTTTTCCTTTTTGTTTTAAATAATTTCTGGAAATTTCAAATATATTATTATTGTTTGACATGTATAAATGAATGACATGTTAGTTCAGTTGGCAGGGAAACGTGTATGTGAAGGGGGGCTGGGTTTGAGTCCCAGGTCTAACATTTTATTTTTCTAACATTGTCAACTACAGATTCAGTAGATGTTAGATACGCTAGTCCAGCATGCGCCTCCAGATCATCACCACTGGATCTTGATTGATCTAGATCTAAAGGTCTCACATGCAGGTGCACCATGAGCCATCAAAGACGCTCCTCACTGAATCCCAGTATAGTTTCTGGGCTCCCCCTGGATTGGGCCTAGCGCTGTTGATTTTGGCACACCCCCATTTTTGTTTCTGACCAAGCCCGTGTTTTTTTTTTTTCTCACTTTTTTATTTTGTTTACTATTTTCCAAATATTTTTTTTAACAAATCATAAATAATAATAAAAAAATAATAAATAGGTTTAGTTTCTTTCTAAAATTATTAATTAATTAATTAATTATTTTAATACAATTTTATCAATTTAAAATCAAATTAGACTTAGGTTCTTTATTAATTTAAATTTTTTTCTTAATAAAAAATACAAAAAAAATATATTAAGATTAGTTTTTCTTTTATAACCTAGATTAATTCTTCCATTTAGTATTTATTTTTCTTAATTAACTTTAGAAATAATTTTTCTTTAACAAAACCAAAAAAACAAAAAAAAAGTTTTCTTTACTAAGAATTTTCTACTAGACTTTTAGACGTTTTTTGTTATCGCGCGCGCATTTTATATTATTATGTATCTTCCTATGGATTCTAATAGCCCTAATTAGGATTTTAATTTTCCGTACTTTACATTTTAAGTCAAATATAATTGTAACTGTCCCGAAGCGTTGTAATAGCTGTAGGAACTTTATTTCTCGCTTTATATTTCTTATATGCCTGTATGTAAATTGTTAGTAACTTTATTTCCCCGTTACCGGGCCTTGAAACACAACAAAACGCTTACTACAAGTCACAATTTGACATTTTTTAACTTTGTGTTGTTATATTCTTGCGTTATTAATCAATTATAATTGCATATTTGTGTTTGTATGGATGCATAGAAGGTTTCTAAATTGTCCAATTGAAGCTTAGGTACAAGAATGGCATTCCACCATTGTTAGGGTTCAAACCTCTAAATTGGGATTTTTCACAATGGCCAAAATTAGCCCAAACTAAGGACACCATCTTTCTCAAGAGGATGAGACCAATCAATCCGTGGCCTCAAAATTCATTTTCGTTGCGTATTATGAGTTTTGCAGGTTGCAGGTGCTATAGTGACAGACCAAAACTGTCACTATAGGTATTATAATCTAAGACGACGGAGGGAGGAAGAAGACAATGCGTGGTAGCCCCTTATTGGGTATTTTGAATCTGTGCGCCTTTTCCTTTTTGTTTTAAATAATTTCTGGAAATTTCAAATATATTATTATTGTTTGACATGTTTAAATGAATGACATGTTAGTTCAGTTGGCAGGGAAGCGTGTATGTGAAGGGGGGCCTGGGTTTGAGTCCCAGGTCCAACATTTTATTTTTCTAACATTGTCAACTACAGATTCAGTAGATGTTAGATACGCTAGTCCAGCATGCACCTCCAGATCATCACCACTGGATCTTGATTGATCTAGATCCAAAGGTTTCACATGCAGGTGCACCATGAGCCATCAAAGACGCTCCTCACTAAATCCCAGTATAGTTTCTGGGCTCCCCTGGATTGGGCCTAGCGCTGTTGATTTTGGCACACCCCATTTTTGTTTCAGACCAAGCCCATGTTTTTTTGTTTTTTTCCTCACTTTTTTATTTTGTTTACTATTTTTCAAATCTTTTTTTTAACAAATCATAAATAATAAAAAATAAATAAATAAATAGGTTTAGTTTCTTTCTAAAATTATTAATTAATTAATTAATTATTTTAATACAATTTTATCAATTTAAAATCAAATTAGACTTAGGTTCTTTATTAATTTAAATTTTTTTCTTAATAAAAAATACAAAAAAATTATATTAAGATTAGTTTTTCTTTTATAACCTAGATTAATCGTTACATTTAGTATTTATTTTTCTTAATTAACTTTACAATTAATTTTTCTTTAACAAAACCAAAAAAACAAAAAAAAAGTTTTCTTTACTAAGAATTTTCTACTAGACTTTTAGACGTTTTTTGTTATCGCGCGCGCATTTTATATTATTATGTATCTTCCTATGGATTGTAATAGCCCTAATTAGGATTTTAATTTTCCGCACTTTACATTTTAAGTCAAATATAACTGTAACTGTCCCGAAGCATTGTAATAGCTGTAGGAACTTTATTTCTCGCTTTATATTTCTTATATGCCTGTATATAAATTGTTAGTAACTTTATTTCCAACCGTTACCGGACCTTGAAACACAACAAAACGCTTCCTACAAGTCACAATTTGCCATTTTTTAACTTTGTGTTGTTATATTCTTGCGTTATTAATCAATTATAATTGCATATTTGTGTTTGTATGGATGCATAGAAGGTTTCTAAATTGTCCAATTGAAGCTTAGGTACAAGAATGGCATTCCACCATTGTTAGGGTTCGAACCTCTAAATTGGGATTTTTCACAATGGCCAAAATTAGCCCAAACTAAGGACACCATCTTTCTCAGGAGGATGAGACCAATCAATCCGTGGCCTCAAAATTCATTTTCGTTGCGTATTATGAGTTTTGCAGGTTGCAGGTGCTATAGTGACAGACCAAAACTGTCACTATAGGTATTATAATCTAAGACGATGGAGGGAGGAAGAAGACAATGCGTGGCAGCCCCTCATTGGGTATTTTGAATCTGCGCACCTTTTCCTTTTTGTTTTAAATAATTTCTGGAAATTTCAAATATATTATTATTGTTTGACATGTATAAATGTATGACATGTTAGTTCAGTTGGCAGGGAAGCGTGTATGTGAAGGGGACCTGGGTTTGAGTCACAGGTGCAACATTTTATTTTTCTAACATTGTCAACTACAGATTCAGTAGATGTTAGATACGCTAGTCCAGCATGCGCCTCTAGATCATCACCACTGGATCTTGATTGATCTAGATCTAAAGGTCTCACATGCAGGTGCACCATGAGCCATCAAAGACGCTCCTCACTGAATCCCAATATAGTTTCTAGGCTCCCCCTGGATTGGGCCTAGCGCTGTTGATTTTGGCACACCCCCATTTTTGTTTCTGACCAAGCCCATGTTTTTTTTTGTTTTTTTTCTGACTTTTTTATTTTTTTTACTATTTTCCAAATCTTTTTTTAACAAAAACATAAATAATAATAAAAAAATAATAAATAGGTTTAGTTTCTTTCTAAAATTATTAATTAATTAATTAATTATTGTAATACAATTTTATCAATTTAAAATCAAATTAGACTTAGGTTCTTTATTAATTTAAATTGTTTTCTTAATAAAAAATACAAAAAAAAATATATTAAGATTAGTTTTTCTTTTATAACCTAGATTAATTCTTACATTTAGTATTTATTTTTCTTAATTAACTTTAGAATTAATTTTTCTTTAACAAAACTAAAAAAACAAAAAAAAAGTTTTCTTTACTAAAAATTTTCTACTAGATTTTTAGACGTTTTTTGTTATCGCGCGCACATTTTATATTATTATGTATCTTCCTATGGATCGTAATATCCCTAATTAGGATTTTAATTTTCCGCACTTTACATTTTAAGTCAAATATAATTGTAACTGTCCCGAAGCGTTGTAATAGCTGTAGGAACTTTATTTCTCGCTTTATATTTCTTATATACCTGTATATAAATTGTTAGTAACTTTATTTCCAACCGTTACCGGGCCTTGAAACACAACAAAACGCTTCCTACAAGTCACAATTTGCCATTTTTTTTAACTTTGTGTTGTTATATTCTTGCGTTATTAATCAATTATAATTGCATATTTATGTTTGTATTGATGCATAGAAGGTTTCTAAATTGTCCAATTGAAGCTTAGGTACAAGAATGGCATTCCACCATTGTTAGGGTTCGAACCTCTAAATTGGGATTTGGGATTTTTCACAATGGCCAAAATTAGCCCAAACTAAGGACACCATCTTTCTCAAGAGGATGAGACCAATCAATCCGTGGCCTCAAAATTCATTTTCGTTGCGTATTATGAGTTTTGCAGGTTGCAGGTGCTATAGTGACAGACCAAAACTGTCACTATAGGTATTATAATCTAAGACGACGGAGGGAGGAAGAAGACAATGCGTGGAAGCCCCTCATTGGGTATTTTGAATCTGCGCGCCTTTTCCTTTTTGTTTTAAATAATTTCTGGAAATTTCAAATATATTATTATTGTTTGACATGTATAAATGAATGACATGTTAGTTCAGTTGGCAGGGAAGCGTGTATGTGAAGGGGGACCTGGGTTTGAGTCCCAGGTCCAACATTTTTTTTTTCTAACATTGTCAACTACAGATTCAGTAGATGTTAGATACGCTAGTCCAGCATGCACCTCCAGATCATCACCACTGGATCTTGATTGATCTAGATCTAAAGGTTTCACATGCAGGTGCACCATGAGCCATCAAAGACGCTCCTCACTGAATCCCAGTATAGTTTCTGGGCTCCCCTGGATTGGGCCTAGCGCTGTTGATTTTGGCACACCCCATTTTTGTTTCTGACCAAGCCCATGTTTTTTTTTGTTTTTTTTCTCACTTTTTTATTTTGTTTACTATTTTCCAAATCTTTTTTTAACAAATCATAAATAATAATAAAAAAATAATAAATAGGTTTAGTTTCTTTCTAAAATTATTAATTAATTAATTAATTATTTTAATACAATTTTATCAATTTAAAATCAAATTAGACTTAGGTTCTTTATTAATTTAAATTGTTTTCTTAATAAAAAATACAAAAAAAAAATATATTAAGATTAGTTTTTCTTTTATAACCTAGATTAATTCTTACATTTAGTATTTATTTTTCTTAATTAACTTTAGAATTAATTTTTCTTTAACAAAACCAAAAAAACAAAAAAAAAGTTTTCTTTACTAAGAATTTTCTACTAGACTTTTAGACGTTTTTTGTTATCGCGCGCGCATTTTATATTATTATGTATCTTCCTATGGATTGTAATAGCCCTAATTAGGATTTTAATTTTCCGCACTTTACATTTTAAGTCAAATATAACTGTAACTGTCCCGAAGCATTGTAATAGCTGTAGGAACTTTATTTCTCGCTTTATATTTCTTATATGCCTGTATATAAATTGTTAGTAACTTTATTTCCAACCGTTACCGGACCTTGAAACACAACAAAACGCTTCCTACAAGTCACAATTTGCCATTTTTTAACTTTGTGTTGTTATATTCTTGCGTTATTAATCAATTATAATTGCATATTTGTGTTTGTATGGATGCATAGAAGGTTTCTAAATTGTCCAATTGAAGCTTAGGTACAAGAATTTGTCCAATTGAAGCTTAGGTACAAGAATGGCATTCCACCATTGTTAGGGTTCGAACCTCTAAATTGGGATTTTTCACAATGGCCAAAATTAGCCCAAACTAAGGACACCATCTTTCTCAGGAGGATGAGACCAATCAATCCGTGGCCTCAAAATTCATTTTCGTTGCGTATTATGAGTTTTGCAGGTTGCAGGTGCTATAGTGACAGACCAAAACTGTCACTATAGGTATTATAATCTAAGACGATGGAGGGAGGAAGAAGACAATGCGTGGCAGCCCCTCATTGGGTATTTTGAATCTGCGCGCCTTTTCCTTTTTGTTTTAAATAATTTCTGGAAATTTCAAATATATTATTATTGTTTGACATGTATAAATGAATGACATGTTAGTTCAGTTGGCAGGGAAGCGTGTATGTGAAGGGGACCTGGGTTTGAGTCACAGGTGCAACATTTTATTTTTCTAACATTGTCAACTACAGATTCAGTAGATGTTCGATACGCTAGTCCAGCATGCGCCTCTAGATCATCACCACTGGATCTTGATTGATCTAGATCTAAAGGTCTCACATGCAGGTGCACCATGAGCCATCAAAGACGCTCCTCACTGAATCCCAATATAGTTTCTAGGCTCCCCCTGGATTGGGCCTAGCGCTGTTGATTTTGGCACACCCCCATTTTTGTTTCTGACCAAGCCCATGTTTTTTTTTGTTTTTTTTCTGACTTTTTTATTTTGTTTACTATTTTCCAAATCTTTTTTTAACAAAAACATAAATAATAATAAAAAAATAATAAATAGGTTTAGTTTCTTTCTAAAATTATTAATTAATTAATTAATTATTGTAATACAATTTTATCAATTTAAAATCAAATTAGACTTAGGTTCTTTATTAATTTAAATTGTTTTATTAATAAAAAATACAAAAAAAAATATATTAAGATTAGTTTTTCTTTTATAACCTAGATTAATTCTTACATTTAGTATTTATTTTTCTTAATTAACTTTAGAATTAATTTTTCTTTAACAAAACCAAAAAAACAAAAAAAAAAGTTTTCTTTACTAAAAATTTTCTACTAGATTTTTAGACGTTTTTTGTTATCGCGCGCACATTTTATATTATTATGTATCTTCCTATGGATCGTAATAGCCCTAATTAGGATTTTAATTTTTCGCACTTTACATTTTAAGTCAAATATAATTGTAACTGTCCCGAAGCGTTGTAATAGCTGTAGGAACTTTATTTCTCGCTTTATATTTCTTATATACCTGTATATAAATTGTTAGTAACTTTATTTCCAACCGTTACCGGGCCTTGAAACACAACAAAACGCTTCCTACAAGTCACAATTTGCCATTTTTTTTAACTTTGTGTTGTTATATTCTTGCGTTATTAATCAATTATAATTGCATATTTATGTTTGTATTGATGCATAGAAGGTTTCTAAATTGTCCAATTGAAGCTTAGGTACAAGAATGGCATTCCACCATTGTTAGGGTTCGAACCTCTAAATTGGGATTTGGGATTTTTCACAATGGCCAAAATTAGCCCAAACTAAGGACACCATCTTTCTCAAGAGGATGAGACCAATCAATCCGTGGCCTCAAAATTCATTTTCGTTGCGTATTATGAGTTTTGCAGGTTGCAGGTGCTATAGTGACAGACCAAAACTGTCACTATAGGTATTATAATCTAAGACGACGGAGGGAGGAAGAAGACAATGCGTGGCAGCCCCTCATTGGGTATTTTGAATCTGCGCGCCTTTTCCTTTTTGTTTTAAATAATTTCTGGAAATTTCAAATATATTATTATTGTTTGACATGTATAAATGAATGACATGTTAGTTCAGTTGGCAGGGAAGCGTGTATGTGAAGGGGGACCTGGGTTTGAGTCCCAGGTCCAACATTTTATTTTTCTAACATTGTCAACTACAGATTCAGTAGATGTTAGATACGCTAGTCCAGCATGCACCTCCAGATCATCACCACTGTATCTTGATTGATCTAGATCTAAAGGTTTCACATGCAGGTGCACCATGAGCCATCAAAGACGCTCCTCACTGAATCCCAGTATAGTTTCTGGGCTCCCCTGGATTGGGCCTAGCGCTGTTGATTTTGGCACACCCCATTTTTGTTTCTGACCAAGCCCATGTTTTTTTTTGTTTTTTTTCTCACTTTTTTATTTTGTTTACTATTTTCCAAATCTTTTTTTAACAAATCATAAATAATAATAAAAAAATAATAAATAGGTTTAGTTTCTTTCTAAAATTATTAATTAATTAATTAATTATTTTAATACAATTTTATCAATTTAAAATCAAATTAGACTTAGGTTCTTTATTAATTTAAATTGTTTTCTTAATAAAAAATACAAAAAAAAAATATATTAAGATTAGTTTTTCTTTTATAACCTAGATTAATTCTTACATTTAGTATTTATTTTTCTTAATTAACTTTAGAATTAATTTTTCTTTAACAAAACCAAAAAAACAAAAAAAAAGTTTTCTTTACTAAGAATTTTCTACTAGACTTTTAGACGTTTTTTGTTATCGCGCGCGCATTTTATATTATTATGTATCTTCCTATGGATTGTAATAGCCCTAATTAGGATTTTAATTTTCCGCACTTTACATTTTAAGTCAAATATAACTGTAACTGTCCCGAAGCATTGTAATAGCTGTAGGAACTTTATTTCTCGCTTTATATTTCTTATATGCCTGTATATAAATTGTTAGTAACTTTATTTCCAACCGTTACCGGACCTTGAAACACAACAAAACGCTTCCTACAAGTCACAATTTGCCATTTTTTAACTTTGTGTTGTTATATTCTTGCGTTATTAATCAATTATAATTGCATATTTGTGTTTGTATGGATGCATAGAAGGTTTCTAAATTGTCCAATTGAAGCTTAGGTACAAGAATTTGTCCAATTGAAGCTTAGGTACAAGAATGGCATTCCACCATTGTTAGGGTTCGAACCTCTAAATTGGGATTTTTCACAATGGCCAAAATTAGCCCAAACTAAGGACACCATCTTTCTCAGGAGGATGAGACCAATCAATCCGTGGCCTCAAAATTCATTTTCGTTGCGTATTATGAGTTTTGCAGGTTGCAGGTGCTATAGTGACAGACCAAAACTGTCACTATAGGTATTATAATCTAAGACGATGGAGGGAGGAAGAAGACAATGCGTGGCAGCCCCTCATTGGGTATTTTGAATCTGCGCGCCTTTTCCTTTTTGTTTTAAATAATTTCTGGAAATTTCAAATATATTATTATTGTTTGACATGTATAAATGAATGACATGTTAGTTCAGTTGGCAGGGAAGCGTGTATGTGAAGGGGACCTGGGTTTGAGTCACAGGTGCAACATTTTATTTTTCTAACATTGTCAACTACAGATTCAGTAGATGTTCGATACGCTAGTCCAGCATGCGCCTCTAGATCATCACCACTGGATCTTGATTGATCTAGATCTAAAGGTCTCACATGCAGGTGCACCATGAGCCATCAAAGACGCTCCTCACTGAATCCCAATATAGTTTCTAGGCTCCCCCTGGATTGGGCCTAGCGCTGTTGATTTTGGCACACCCCCATTTTTGTTTCTGACCAAGCCCATGTTTTTTTTTGTTTTTTTTCTGACTTTTTTATTTTGTTTACTATTTTCCAAATCTTTTTTTAACAAAAACATAAATAATAATAAAAAAATAATAAATAGGTTTAGTTTCTTTCTAAAATTATTAATTAATTAATTAATTATTGTAATACAATTTTATCAATTTAAAATCAAATTAGACTTAGGTTCTTTATTAATTTAAATTGTTTTATTAATAAAAAATACAAAAAAAAATATATTAAGATTAGTTTTTCTTTTATAACCTAGATTAATTCTTACATTTAGTATTTATTTTTCTTAATTAACTTTAGAATTAATTTTTCTTTAACAAAACCAAAAAAACAAAAAAAAAAGTTTTCTTTACTAAAAATTTTCTACTAGATTTTTAGACGTTTTTTGTTATCGCGCGCACATTTTATATTATTATGTATCTTCCTATGGATCGTAATAGCCCTAATTAGGATTTTAATTTTTCGCACTTTACATTTTAAGTCAAATATAATTGTAACTGTCCCGAAGCGTTGTAATAGCTGTAGGAACTTTATTTCTCGCTTTATATTTCTTATATACCTGTATATAAATTGTTAGTAACTTTATTTCCAACCGTTACCGGGCCTTGAAACACAACAAAACGCTTCCTACAAGTCACAATTTGCCATTTTTTTTAACTTTGTGTTGTTATATTCTTGCGTTATTAATCAATTATAATTGCATATTTATGTTTGTATTGATGCATAGAAGGTTTCTAAATTGTCCAATTGAAGCTTAGGTACAAGAATGGCATTCCACCATTGTTAGGGTTCGAACCTCTAAATTGGGATTTGGGATTTTTCACAATGGCCAAAATTAGCCCAAACTAAGGACACCATCTTTCTCAAGAGGATGAGACCAATCAATCCGTGGCCTCAAAATTCATTTTCGTTGCGTATTATGAGTTTTGCAGGTTGCAGGTGCTATAGTGACAGACCAAAACTGTCACTATAGGTATTATAATCTAAGACGACGGAGGGAGGAAGAAGACAATGCGTGGCAGCCCCTCATTGGGTATTTTGAATATGCGCGCCTTTTCCTTTTTGTTTTAAATAATTTCTGGAAATTTCAAATATATTATTATTGTTTGACATGTATAAATGAATGACATGTTAGTTCAGTTGGCAGGGAAGCGTGTATGTGAAGGGGGACCTGGGTTTGAGTCCCAGGTCCAACATTTTATTTTTCTAACATTGTCAACTACAGATTCAGTAGATGTTAGATACGCTAGTCCAGCATGCACCTCCAGATCATCACCACTGGATCTTGATTGATCTAGATCTAAAGGTTTCACATGCAGGTGCACCATGAGCCATCAAAGACGCTCCTCACTGAATCCCAGTATAGTTTCTGGGCTCCCCTGGATTGGGCCTAGCGCTGTTGATTTTGGCACACCCCATTTTTGTTTCTGACCAAGCCCATGTTTTTTTTTGTTTTTTTTCTCACTTTTTTATTTTGTTTACTATTTTCCAAATCTTTTTTTAACAAATCATAAATAATAATAAAAAAATAATAAATAGGTTTAGTTTCTTTCTAAAATTATTAATTAATTAATTAATTATTTTAATACAATTTTATCAATTTAAAATCAAATTAGACTTAGGTTCTTTATTAATTTAAATTGTTTTCTTAATAAAAAATACAAAAAAAAAATATATTAAGATTAGTTTTTCTTTTATAACATAGATTAATTCTTACATTTAGTATTTATTTTTCTTAATTAACTTTAGAATTAATTTTTCTTTAACAAAACCAAAAAAACAAAAAAAAAGTTTTCTTTACTAAGAATTTTCTACTAGACTTTTAGACGTTTTTTGTTATCGCGCGCGCATTTTATATTATTATGTATCTTCCTATGGATTGTAATAGCCCTAATTAGGATTTTAATTTTCCGCACTTTACATTTTAAGTCAAATATAACTGTAACTGTCCCGAAGCATTGTAATAGCTGTAGGAACTTTATTTCTCGCTTTATATTTCTTATATGCCTGTATATAAATTGTTAGTAACTTTATTTCCAACCGTTACCGGACCTTGAAACACAACAAAACGCTTCCTACAAGTCACAATTTGCCATTTTTTAACTTTGTGTTGTTATATTCTTGCGTTATTAATCAATTATAATTGCATATTTGTGTTTGTATGGATGCATAGAAGGTTTCTAAATTGTCCAATTGAAGCTTAGGTACAAGAATTTGTCCAATTGAAGCTTAGGTACAAGAATGGCATTCCACCATTGTTAGGGTTCGAACCTCTAAATTGGGATTTTTCACAATGGCCAAAATTAGCCCAAACTAAGGACACCATCTTTCTCAGGAGGATGAGACCAATCAATCCGTGGCCTCAAAATTCATTTTCGTTGCGTATTATGAGTTTTGCAGGTTGCAGGTGCTATAGTGACAGACCAAAACTGTCACTATAGGTATTATAATCTAAGACGACGGAGGGAGGAAGAAGACAATGCGTGGCAGCCCCTCATTGGGTATTTTGAATCTGCGCGCCTTTTCCTTTTTGTTTTAAATAATTTCTGGAAATTTCAAATATATTATTATTGTTTGACATGTATAAATGAATGACATGTTAGTTCAGTTGGCAGGGAAGCGTGTATGTGAAGGGGACCTGGGTTTGAGTCACAGGTGCAACATTTTATTTTTCTAACATTGTCAACTACAGATTCAGTAGATGTTCGATACGCTAGTCCAGCATGCGCCTCTAGATCATCACCACTGGATCTTGATTGATCTAGATCTAAAGGTCTCACATGCAGGTGCACCATGAGCCATCAAAGACGCTCCTCACTGAATCCCAATATAGTTTCTAGGCTCCCCCTGGATTGGGCCTAGCGCTGTTGATTTTGGCACACCCCCATTTTTGTTTCTGACCAAGCCCATGTTTTTTTTTGTTTTTTTTCTGACTTTTTTATTTTGTTTACTATTTTCCAAATCTTTTTTTAACAAAAACATAAATAATAATAAAAAAATAATAAATAGGTTTAGTTTCTTTCTAAAATTATTAATTAATTAATTAATTATTTTAATACAATTTTATCAATTTAAAATCAAATTAGACTTAGGTTCTTTATTAATTTAAATTGTTTTATTAATAAAAAATACAAAAAAAAATATATTAAGATTAGTTTTTCTTTTATAACCTAGATTAATTCTTACATTTAGTATTTATTTTTCTTAATTAACTTTAGAATTAATTTTTCTTTAACAAAACCAAAAAAACAAAAAAAAAAGTTTTCTTTACTAAAAATTTTCTACTAGATTTTTAGACGTTTTTTGTTATCGCGCGCACATTTTATATTATTATGTATCTTCCTATGGATCGTAATAGCCCTAATTAGGATTTTAATTTTCCGCACTTTACATTTTAAGTCAAATATAACTGTAACTGTCCCGAAGCATTGTAATAGCTGTAGGAACTTTATTTCTCGCTTTATATTTCTTATATGCCTGTATATAAATTGTTAGTAACTTTATTTCCAACCGTTACCGGACCTTGAAACACAACAAAACGCTTCCTACAAGTCACAATTTGCCATTTTTTAACTTTGTGTTGTTATATTCTTGCGTTATTAATCAATTATAATTGCATATTTGTGTTTGTATGGATGCATAGAAGGTTTCTAAATTGTCCAATTGAAGCTTAGGTACAAGAATTTGTCCAATTGAAGCTTAGGTACAAGAATGGCATTCCACCATTGTTAGGGTTCGAACCTCTAAATTGGGATTTTTCACAATGGCCAAAATTAGCCCAAACTAAGGACACCATCTTTCTCAGGAGGATGAGACCAATCAATCCGTGGCCTCAAAATTCATTTTCGTTGCGTATTATGAGTTTTGCAGGTTGCAGGTGCTATAGTGACAGACCAAAACTGTCACTATAGGTATTATAATCTAAGACGATGGAGGGAGGAAGAAGACAATGCGTGGCAGCCCCTCATTGGGTATTTTGAATCTGCGCGCCTTTTCCTTTTTGTTTTAAATAATTTCTGGAAATTTCAAATATATTATTATTGTTTGACATGTATAAATGAATGACATGTTAGTTCAGTTGGCAGGGAAGCGTGTATGTGAAGGGGACCTGGGTTTGAGTCACAGGTGCAACATTTTATTTTTCTAACATTGTCAACTACAGATTCAGTAGATGTTCGATACGCTAGTCCAGCATGCGCCTCTAGATCATCACCACTGGATCTTGATTGATCTAGATCTAAAGGTCTCACATGCAGGTGCACCATGAGCCATCAAAGACGCTCCTCACTGAATCCCAATATAGTTTCTAGGCTCCCCCTGGATTGGGCCTAGCGCTGTTGATTTTGGCACACCCCCATTTTTGTTTCTGACCAAGCCCATGTTTTTTTTTGTTTTTTTTCTGACTTTTTTATTTTGTTTACTATTTTCCAAATCTTTTTTTAACAAAAACATAAATAATAATAAAAAAATAATAAATAGGTTTAGTTTCTTTCTAAAATTATTAATTAATTAATTAATTATTTTAATACAATTTTATCAATTTAAAATCAAATTAGACTTAGGTTCTTTATTAATTTAAATTGTTTTATTAATAAAAAATACAAAAAAAAATATATTAAGATTAGTTTTTCTTTTATAACCTAGATTAATTCTTACATTTAGTATTTATTTTTCTTAATTAACTTTAGAATTAATTTTTCTTTAACAAAACCAAAAAAACAAAAAAAAAAGTTTTCTTTACTAAAAATTTTCTACTAGATTTTTAGACGTTTTTTGTTATCGCGCGCACATTTTATATTATTATGTATCTTCCTATGGATCGTAATAGCCCTAATTAGGATTTTAATTTTCCGCACTTTACATTTTAAGTCAAATATAATTGTAACTGTCCCGAAGCGTTGTAATAGCTGTAGGAACTTTATTTCTCGCTTTATATTTCTTATATACCTGTATATAAATTGTTAGTAACTTTATTTCCAACCGTTACCGGGCCTTGAAACACAACAAAACGCTTCCTACAAGTCACAATTTGCCATTTTTTTTAACTTTGTGTTGTTATATTCTTGCGTTATTAATCAATTATAATTGCATATTTATGTTTGTATTGATGCATAGAAGGTTTCTAAATTGTCCAATTGAAGCTTAGGTACAAGAATGGCATTCCACCATTGTTAGGGTTCGAACCTCTAAATTGGGATTTGGGATTTTTCACAATGGCCAAAATTAGCCCAAACTAAGGACACCATCTTTCTCAAGAGGATGAGACCAATCAATCCGTGGCCTCAAAATTCATTTTCGTTGCGTATTATGAGTTTTACAGGTTGCAGGTGCTATAGTGACAGACCAAAACTGTCACTATAGGTATTATAATCTAAGACGACGGAGGGAGGAAGAAGACAATGCGTGGCAGCCCCTCATTGGGTATTTTGAATCTGCGCGCCTTTTCCTTTTTGTTTTAAATAATTTCTGGAAATTTCAAATATATTATTATTGTTTGACATGTATAAATGAATGACATGTTAGTTCAGTTGGCAGGGAAGCGTGTATGTGAAGGGGGACCTGGGTTTGAGTCCCAGGTCCAACATTTTATTTTTCTAACATTGTCAACTACAGATTCAGTAGATGTTAGATACGCTAGTCCAGCATGCACCTCCAGATCATCACCACTGGATCTTGATTGATCTAGATCTAAAGGTTTCACATGCAGGTGCACCATGAGCCATCAAAGACGCTCCTCACTGAATCCCAGTATAGTTTCTGGGCTCCCCTGGATTGGGCCTAGCGCTGTTGATTTTGGCACACCCCATTTTTGTTTCTGACCAAGCCCATGTTTTTTTTTGTTTTTTTTCTCACTTTTTTATTTTGTTTACTATTTTCCAAATCTTTTTTTAACAAATCATAAATAATAATAAAAAAATAATAAATAGGTTTAGTTTCTTTCTAAAATTATTAATTAATTAATTAATTATTTTAATACAATTTTATCAATTTAAAATCAAATTAGACTTAGGTTCTTTATTAATTTAAATTGTTTTCTTAATAAAAAATACAAAAAAAAAATATATTAAGATTAGTTTTTCTTTTATAACCTAGATTAATTCTTACATTTAGTATTTATTTTTCTTAATTAACTTTAGAATTAATTTTTCTTTAACAAAACCAAAAAAACAAAAAAAAAGTTTTCTTTACTAAGAATTTTCTACTAGACTTTTAGACGTTTTTTGTTATCGCGTGCGCATTTTATATTATTATGTATCTTCCTATGGATTGTAATAGCCCTAATTAGGATTTTAATTTTCCGCACTTTACATTTTAAGTCAAATATAACTGTAACTGTCCCGAAGCATTGTAATAGCTGTAGGAACTTTATTTCTCGCTTTATATTTCTTATATGCCTGTATATAAATTGTTAGTAACTTTATTTCCAACCGTTACCGGACCTTGAAACACAACAAAACGCTTCCTACAAGTCACAATTTGCCATTTTTTAACTTTGTGTTGTTATATTCTTGCGTTATTAATCAATTATAATTGCATATTTGTGTTTGTATGGATGCATAGAAGGTTTCTAAATTGTCCAATTGAAGCTTAGGTACAAGAATTTGTCCAATTGAAGCTTAGGTACAAGAATGGCATTCCACCATTGTTAGGGTTCGAACCTCTAAATTGGGATTTTTCACAATGGCCAAAATTAGCCCAAACTAAGGACACCATCTTTCTCAGGAGGATGAGACCAATCAATCCGTGGCCTCAAAATTCATTTTCGTTGCGTATTATGAGTTTTGCAGGTTGCAGGTGCTATAGTGACAGACCAAAACTGTCACTATAGGTATTATAATCTAAGACGATGGAGGGAGGAAGAAGACAATGCGTGGCAGCCCCTCATTGGGTATTTTGAATCTGCGCGCCTTTTCCTTTTTGTTTTAAATAATTTCTGGAAATTTCAAATATATTATTATTGTTTGACATGTATAAATGAATGACATGTTAGTTCAGTTGGCAGGGAAGCGTGTATGTGAAGGGGACCTGGGTTTGAGTCACAGGTGCAACATTTTATTTTTCTAACATTGTCAACTACAGATTCAGTAGATGTTCGATACGCTAGTCCAGCATGCGCCTCTAGATCATCACCACTGGATCTTGATTGATCTAGATCTAAAGGTCTCACATGCAGGTGCACCATGAGCCATCAAAGACGCTCCTCACTGAATCCCAATATAGTTTCTAGGCTCCCCCTGGATTGGGCCTAGCGCTGTTGATTTTGGCACACCCCCATTTTTGTTTCTGACCAAGCCCATGTTTTTTTTTGTTTTTTTTCTGACTTTTTTATTTTGTTTACTATTTTCCAAATCTTTTTTTAACAAAAACATAAATAATAATAAAAAAATAATAAATAGGTTTAGTTTCTTTCTAAAATTATTAATTAATTAATTAATTATTGTAATACAATTTTATCAATTTAAAATCAAATTAGACTTAGGTTCTTTATTAATTTAAATTGTTTTCTTAATAAAAAATACAAAAAAAAATATATTAAGATTAGTTTTTCTTTTATAACCTAGATTAATTCTTACATTTAGTATTTATTTTTCTTAATTAACTTTAGAATTAATTTTTCTTTAACAAAACCAAAAAAACAAAAAAAAAAGTTTTCTTTACTAAAAATTTTCTACTAGATTTTTAGACGTTTTTTGTTATCGCGCGCACATTTTATATTATTATGTATCTTCCTATGGATCGTAATAGCCCTAATTAGGATTTTAATTTTCCGCACTTTACATTTTAAGTCAAATATAATTGTAACTGTCCCGAAGCGTTGTAATAGCTGTAGGAACTTTATTTCTCGCTTTATATTTCTTATATACCTGTATATAAATTGTTAGTAACTTTATTTCCAACCGTTACCGGGCCTTGAAACACAACAAAACGCTTCCTACAAGTCACAATTTGCCATTTTTTTTAACTTTGTGTTGTTATATTCTTGCGTTATTAATCAATTATAATTGCATATTTATGTTTGTATTGATGCATAGAAGGTTTCTAAATTGTCCAATTGAAGCTTAGGTACAAGAATGGCATTCCACCATTGTTAGGGTTCGAACCTCTAAATTGGGATTTGGGATTTTTCACAATGGCCAAAATTAGCCCAAACTAAGGACACCATCTTTCTCAAGAGGATGAGACCAATCAATCCGTGGCCTCAAAATTCATTTTCGTTGCGTATTATGAGTTTTGCAGGTTGCAGGTGCTATAGTGACAGACCAAAACTGTCACTATAGGTATTATAATCTAAGACGACGGAGGGAGGAAGAAGACAATGCGTGGCAGCCCCTCATTGGGTATTTTGAATCTGCGCGCCTTTTCCTTTTTGTTTTAAATAATTTCTGGAAATTTCAAATATATTATTATTGTTTGACATGTATAAATGAATGACATGTTAGTTCAGTTGGCAGGGAAGCGTGTATGTGAAGGGGGACCTGGGTTTGAGTCCCAGGTCCAACATTTTATTTTTCTAACATTGTCAACTACAGATTCAGTAGATGTTAGATACGCTAGTCCAGCATGCACCTCCAGATCATCACCACTGGATCTTGATTGATCTAGATCTAAAGGTTTCACATGCAGGTGCACCATGAGCCATCAAAGACGCTCCTCACTGAATCCCAGTATAGTTTCTGGCCTCCCCTGGATTGGGCCTAGCGCTGTTGATTTTGGCACACCCCATTTTTGTTTCTGACCAAGCCCATGTTTTTTTTTGTTTTTTTTCTCACTTTTTTATTTTGTTTACTATTTTCCAAATCTTTTTTTAACAAATCATAAATAATAATAAAAAAATAATAAATAGGTTTAGTTTCTTTCTAAAATTATTAATTAATTAATTAATTATTTTAATACAATTTTATCAATTTAAAATCAAATTAGACTTAGGTTCTTTATTAATTTAAATTGTTTTCTTAATAAAAATACAAAAAAAAAATATATTAAGATTAGTTTTTCTTTTATAACCTAGATTAATTCTTACATTTAGTATTTATTTTTCTTAATTAACTTTAGAATTAATTTTTCTTTAACAAAACCAAAAAAACAAAAAAAAAGTTTTCTTTACTAAGAATTTTCTACTAGACTTTTAGACGTTTTTTGTTATCGCGCGCGCATTTTATATTATTATGTATCTTCCTATGGATTGTAATAGCCCTAATTAGGATTTTAATTTTCCGCACTTTACATTTTAAGTCAAATATAACTGTAACTGTCCCGAAGCATTGTAATAGCTGTAGGAACTTTATTTCTCGCTTTATATTTCTTATATGCCTGTATATAAATTGTTAGTAACTTTATTTCCAACCGTTACCGGACCTTGAAACACAACAAAACGCTTCCTACAAGTCACAATTTGCCATTTTTTAACTTTGTGTTGTTATATTCTTGCGTTATTAATCAATTATAATTGCATATTTGTGTTTGTATGGATGCATAGAAGGTTTCTAAATTGTCCAATTGAAGCTTAGGTACAAGAATTTGTCCAATTGAAGCTTAGGTACAAGAATGGCATTCCACCATTGTTAGGGTTCGAACCTCTAAATTGGGATTTTTCACAATGGCCAAAATTAGCCCAAACTAAGGACACCATCTTTCTCAGGAGGATGAGACCAATCAATCCGTGGCCTCAAAATTCATTTTCGTTGCGTATTATGAGTTTTGCAGGTTGCAGGTGCTATAGTGACAGACCAAAACTGTCACTATAGGTATTATAATCTAAGACGATGGAGGGAGGAAGAAGACAATGCGTGGCAGCCCCTCATTGGGTATTTTGAATCTGCGCGCCTTTTCCTTTTTGTTTTAAATAATTTCTGGAAATTTCAAATATATTATTATTGTTTGACATGTATAAATGAATGACATGTTAGTTCAGTTGGCAGGGAAGCGTGTATGTGAAGGGGACCTGGGTTTGAGTCACAGGTGCAACATTTTATTTTTCTAACATTGTCAACTACAGATTCAGTAGATGTTAGATACGCTAGTCCAGCATGCGCCTCTAGATCATCACCACTGGATCTTGATTGATCTAGATCTAAAGGTCTCACATGCAGGTGCACCATGAGCCATCAAAGACGCTCCTCACTGAATCCCAATATAGTTTCTAGGCTCCCCTGGATTGGGCCTAGCGCTGTTGATTTTGGCACACCCCCATTTTTGTTTCTGACCAAGCCCATGTTTTTTTTTGTTTTTTTTCTGACTTTTTTATTTTGTTTACTATTTTCCAAATCTTTTTTTAACAAAAACATAAATAATAATAAAAAAATAATAAATAGATTTAGTTTCTTTCTAAAATTATTAATTAATTAATTAATTATTGTAATACAATTTTATCAATTTAAAATCAAATTAGACTTAGGTTCTTTATTAATTTAAATTGTTTTCTTAATAAAAAATACAAAAAAAAATATATTAAGATTAGTTTTTCTTTTATAACCTAGATTAATTCTTACATTTAGTATTTATTTTTCTTAATTAACTTTAGAATTAATTTTTCTTTAACAAAACCAAAAAAACAAAAAAAAAAGTTTTCTTTACTAAAAATTTTCTACTAGATTTTTAGACGTTTTTTGTTATCGCGCGCACATTTTATATTATTATGTATCTTCCTATGGATCGTAATAGCCCTAATTAGGATTTTAATTTTCCGCACTTTACATTTTAAGTCAAATATAATTGTAACTGTCCCGAAGCGTTGTAATAGCTGTAGGAACTTTATTTCTCGCTTTATATTTCTTATATACCTGTATATAAATTGTTAGTAACTTTATTTCCAACCGTTACCGGGCCTTGAAACACAACAAAACGCTTCCTACAAGTCACAATTTGCCATTTTTTTTAACTTTGTGTTGTTATATTCTTGCATTATTAATCAATTATAATTGCATATTTATGTTTGTATTGATGCATAGAAGGTTTCTAAATTGTCCAATTGAAGCTTAGGTACTAGAATGGCATTCCACCATTGTTAGGGTTCGAACCTCTAAATTGGGATTTGGGATTTTTCACAATGGCCAAAATTAGCCCAAACTAAGGACACCATCTTTCTCAAGAGGATGAGACCAATCAATCCGTGGCCTCAAAATTCATTTTCGTTGCGTATTATGAGTTTTGCAGGTTGCAGGTGCTATAGTGACAGACCAAAACTGTCACTATAGGTATTATAATCTAAGACGACAGAGGGAGGAAGAAGACAATGCGTGGCAGCCCCTCATTGGGTATTTTGAATCTGCGCGCCTTTTCCTTTTTGTTTTAAATAATTTCTGGAAATTTCAAATATATTATTATTGTTTGACATGTATAAATGAATGACATGTTAGTTCAGTTGGCAGGGAAGCGTGTATGTGAAGGGGGACCTGGGTTTGAGTCCCAGGTCCAACATTTTATTTTTCTAACATTGTCAACTACAGATTCAGTAGATGTTAGATACGCTAGTCCAGCATGCACCTCCAGATCATCACCACTGGATCTTGATTGATCTAGATCTAAAGGTTTCACATGCAGGTGCACCATGAGCCATCAAAGACGCTCCTCACTGAATCCCAGTATAGTTTCTGGGCTCCCCTGGATTGGGCCTAGCGCTGTTGATTTTGGCACACCCCATTTTTGTTTCAGACCAAGCCCATGTTTTTTTGTTTTTTTTCTCACTTTTTTATTTTGTTTACTATTTTCCAAATCTTTTTTTAACAAATCATAAATAATAATAAAAAAATAATAAATAGGTTTAGTTTCTTTCTAAAATTATTAATTAATTAATTAATTATTTTAATACAATTTTATCAATTTAAAATCAAATTAGACTTAGGTTCTTTATTAATTTAAATTTTTTTCTTAATAAAAAATACAAAAAAATTATATTAAGATTAGTTTTTCTTTTATAACCTAGATTAATTGTTACATTTAGTATTTATTTTTCTTAATTAACTTTACAATTAATTTTTCTTTAACAAAACCAAAAAAACAAAAAAAAATTTTTTTCTTTACTAAGAATTTTCTACTAGACTTTTAGACGTTTTTCGTTATCGCGCGCGCATTTTATATTATTATGTATCTTCCTATGGATTGTAATTGCCCTAATTAGGATTTTAATTTTCCGCACTTTACATTTTAAGTCAAATATAACTGTAACTGTCCCGAAGCGTTGTAATAGCTGTAGGAACTTTATTTCTCGCTTTATATTTCTTATATGCCTGTATATAAATTGTTAGTAACTTTATTTCCAACCGTTACCGGACCTGGAAACACAACAAAATGCTTCCTACAAGTCACAATTTGCCATTTTTTAACTTTGTGTTGTTATATTCTTGCGTTATTAATCAATTATAATTGCATATTTGTGTTTGTATGGATGCATAGAAGGTTTCTAAATTGTCCAATTGAAGCTTAGGTACAAGAATGGCATTCCACCATTGTTAGGGTTCGAACCTCTAAATTGGGATTTTTCACAATGGCCAAAATTAGCCCAAACTAAGGACACCATCTTTCTCAGAAGGATGAGACCAATCAATCTGTGGCCTCAAAATTCATTTTCGTTGCGTATTATGAGTTTTGCAGGTTGCAGGTGCTATAGTGACAGACCAAAACTGTCACTATAGGTATTATAATCTAAGACGACGGAGGGAGGAAGAAGACAATGCGTGGCAGCCCCTCATTGGGTATTTTGAATCTGCGCGCCTTTTTCTTTTTGTTTTAAATAATTTCTGGAAATTTCAAATATATTATTATTGTTTGACATGTATAAATGAATGACATGTTAGTTCAGTTGGCAGGGAAGCGTGTATGTGAAGGGGGACCTGGGTTTGAGTCCCAGGTCCAGCATTTTATTTTTCTAACATTGTCAACTACAGATTCAGTAGATGTTAGATACGCTAGTCCAGCATGCGCCTCCAGATCATCACCAGCTCCTCACTGAATCCCAATATAGTTTCTGGGCTCCCCTGGATTGGGCCTAGCGCTGTTGATTTTGGCACACCCCATTTTTGTTTCTGACCAAGCCCATGTTTTTTTTTGTTTTTTTCTCACTTTTTTATTTTGTTTACTATTTTCCAAATCTTTTTTTAACAAATCATAAATAATAATAAAAAAATAATAAATAGGTTTAGTTTCTTTCTAAAATTATTAATTAATTAATTAATTATTTTAATACAATTTTATCAATTTAAAATCAAATTAGACTTAGGTTCTTTATTAATTTAAATTGTTTTCTTAATAAAAAATACAAAAAAAAAATATATTAAGATTAGTTTTTCTTTTATAACCTAGATTAATTCTTACATTTAGTATTTATTTTTCTTAATTAACTTTAGAATTAATTTTTCTTTAACAAAACCAAAAAAACAAAAAAAAAAGTTTTCTTTACTAAAAATTTTCTACTAGATTTTTAGACGTTTTTTGTTATCGCGCGCACATTTTATATTATTATGTATCTTCCTATGGATCGTAATAGCCCTAATTAGGATTTTAATTTTCCGCACTTTACATTTTAAGTCAAATATAATTGTAACTGTCTCGAAGCGTTGTAATAGCTGTAGGAACTTTATTTCTCGCTTTATATTTCTTATATGCCTGTATATAAATTGTTAGTAACTTTATTTCCAACCGTTACCGGGCCTTGAAACACAACAAAACGCTTCCTACAAGTCACAATTTGCCATTTTTTTAACTTTGTGTTGTTATATTCTTGCGTTATTAATCAATTATAATTGCATATTTGTGTTTGTATTGATGCATAGAAGGTTTCTAAATTGTCCAATTGAAGCTTAGGTACAAGAATGGCATTCCACCATTGTTAGGGTTCGAACCTCTAAATTGGGATTTTTCACAATGGCCAAAATTAGCCCAAACTAAGGACACCATCTTTCTCAGGAGGATGAGACCAATCAATCCGTGGCCTCAAAATTCATTTTCGTTGCGTATTATGAGTTTTGCAGGTTGCAGGTGCTATAGTGACAGACCAAAACTGTCACTATAGGTATTATAATCTAAGACGACGGAGGGAGGAAGAAGACAATGCGTGGCAGCCCCTCATTGGGTATTTTGAATCTGCGCGCCTTTTCCTTTTTGTTTTAAATAATTTCTGGAAATTTAAAATATATTATTATTGTTTGACATGTATAAATGAATGACATGTTAGTTCAGTTGGCAGGGAAGCGTGTATGTGAAGGGGGGCTGGGTTTGAGTCCCAAGTCCAACATTTTATTTTTCTAACATTGTCAACTACAGATTCAGTAGATGTTAGATACGCTAGTCCAGCATGCGCCTCCAGATAATCACCACTGGATCTTGATTGATCTAGATCTAAAGGTCTCACATGCAGGTGCACCATGAGCCATCAAAGACGCTCCTCACTGAATCCCAGTATAGTTTCTGGGCTCCCCCTGGATTGGGCCTAGCGCTGTTGATTTTGGCACACCCCCATTTTTGTTTCTGACCAAGCCCATGTTTTTTTTGTTTTTTTTCTCACTTTTTAATTTTGTTTACTATTTTCCAAATATTTTTTTTAACAAATCATAAATAATAATAATAAAATAATAAATAGGTTTAGTTTCTTTCTAAAATTATTAATTAATTAATTAATTATTTTAATACAATTTTATCAATTTAAAATCAAATTAGACTTAGGTTCTTTATTAATTTAAATTTTTTTCTTAATAAAAAATACAAAAAAATTATATTAAGATTAGTTTTTCTTTTATAACCTAGATTAATTCTTACATTTAGTATTTATTTTTCTTAATTAACTTTAGAATTAATTTTTCTTTAACAAAACCAAAAAAACAAAAAAAAAGTTTTCTTTACTAAGAATTTTCTACTAGACTTTTAGACGTTTTTTGTTATCGCGCGCGCATTTTATATTATTATGTATCTTCTTATGGATTGTAATAGCCCTAATTAGGATTTTAATTTTCCGCACTTTACATTTTAAGTCAAATATAACTGTAACTGTCCCGAAGCGTTGTAATAGCTGTAGGAACTTTATTTCTCGCTTTATATTTCTTATATGCCTGTATATAAATTGTTAGTAACTTTATTTCCAACCGTTACCGGACCTTGAAACACAACAAAACGCTTCCTACAAGTCACAATTTGCCATTTTTTAACTTTGTGTTGTTATATTCTTGCGTTATTAATCAATTATAATTGCATATTTGTGTTTGTATGGATGCATAGAAGGTTTCTAAATTGTCCAATTGAAGCTTAGGTACAAGAATGGCATTCCACCATTGTTAGGGTTCGAACCTCTAAATTGGGATTTTTCACAATGGCCAAAATTAGCCCAAACTAAGGACACCATCTTTCTCAGGAGGATGAGACCAATCAATCCGTGGCCTCAAAATTCATTTTCGTTGCGTATTATGAGTTTTGCAGGTTGCAGGTGCTATAGTGACAGACCAAAACTGTCACTATAGGTATTATAATCTAAGACGATGGAGGGAGGAAGAAGACAATGCGTGGCAGCCCCTCATTGGGTATTTTGAATCTGCGCGCCTTTTCCTTTTTGTTTTAAATAATTTCTGGAAATTTCAAATATATTATTATTGTTTGACATGTATAAATGAATGACATGTTAGTTCAGTTGGCAGGGAAGCGTGTATGTGAAGGGGACCTGGGTTTGAGTCACAGGTGCAACATTTTATTTTTCTAACATTGTCAACTACAGATTCAGTAGATGTTCGATACGCTAGTCCAGCATGCGCCTCTAGATCATCACCACTGGATCTTGATTGATCTAGATCTAAAGGTCTCACATGCAGGTGCACCATGAGCCATCAAAGACGCTCCTCACTGAATCCCAATATAGTTTCTAGGCTCCCCCTGGATTGGGCCTAGCGCTGTTGATTTTGGCACACCCCCATTTTTGTTTCTGACCAAGCCCATGTTTTTTTTTGTTTTTTTTCTGACTTTTTTATTTTGTTTACTATTTTCCAAATCTTTTTTTAACAAAAACATAAATAATAATAAAAAAATAATAAATAGGTTTAGTTTCTTTCTAAAATTATTAATTAATTAATTAATTATTGTAATACAATTTTATCAATTTAAAATCAAATTAGACTTAGGTTCTTTATTAATTTAAATTGTTTTCTTAATAAAAAATACAAAAAAAAATATATTAAGATTAGTTTTTCTTTTATAACCTAGATTAATTCTTACATTTAGTATTTATTTTTCTTAATTAACTTTAGAATTAATTTTTCTTTAACAAAACCAAAAAAACAAAAAAAAAAGTTTTCTTTACTAAAAATTTTCTACTAGATTTTTAGACGTTTTTTGTTATCGCGCGCACATTTTATATTATTATGTATCTTCCTATGGATCGTAATAGCCCTAATTAGGATTTTAATTTTCCGCACTTTACATTTTAAGTCAAATATAATTGTAACTGTCCCGAAGCGTTGTAATAGCTGTAGGAACTTTATTTCTCGCTTTATATTTCTTATATACCTGTATATAAATTGTTAGTAACTTTATTTCCAACCGTTACCGGGCCTTGAAACACAACAAAACGCTTCCTACAAGTCACAATTTGCCATTTTTTTTTAACTTTGTGTTGTTATATTCTTGCGTTATTAATCAATTATAATTGCATATTTATGTTTGTATTGATGCATAGAAGGTTTCTAAATTGTCCAATTGAAGCTTAGGTACAAGAATGGCATTCCACCATTGTTAGGGTTCGAACCTCTAAATTGGGATTTGGGATTTTTCACAATGGCCAAAATTAGCCCAAACTAAGGACGCCATCTTTCTCAAGAGGATGAGACCAATCAATCCGTGGCCTCAAAATTCATTTTCGTTGCGTATTATGAGTTTTGCAGGTTGCAGGTGCTATAGTGACAGACCAAAACTGTCACTATAGGTATTATAATCTAAGACGACGGAGGGAGGAAGAAGACAATGCGTGGCAGCCCCTTATTGGGTATTTTGAATCTGCGCGCCTTTTCCTTTTTGTTTTAAATAATTTCTGGAAATTTCAAATATATTATTATTGTTTGACATGTATAAATGAATGACATGTTAGTTCAGTTGGCAGGGAAGCGTGTATGTGAAGGGGGACCTGGGTTTGAGTCCCAGGTCCAACATTTTATTTTTCTAACATTGTCAACTACAGATTAGTTTCTGGGCTCCCCCTGGATTGGGCCTAGCGCTGTTGATTTTGGCACACCCCCATTTTTGTTTCTGACCAAGCCCGTGTTTTTTTTGTTTTTTTTTTCTCACTTTTTAATTTTGTTTACTATTTTCCAAATATTTTTTTTAACAAATCATAAATAATAATAATAAAATAATAAATAGGTTTAGTTTCTTTCTAAAATTATTAATTAATTAATTAATTATTTTAATACAATTTTATCAATTTAAAATCAAATTAGACTTAGGTTCTTTATTAATTTAAATTTTTTTCTTAATAAAAAATACAAAAAAATTATATTAAGATTAGTTTTTCTTTTATAACCTAGATTAATTCTTACATTTAGTATTTATTTTTCTTAATTAACTTTAGAATTAATTTTTCTTTAACAAAACCAAAAAAACAAAAAAAAAGTTTTCTTTACTAAGAATTTTCTACTAGACTTTTAGACGTTTTTTGTTATCGCGCGCGCATTTTATATTATTATGTATCTTCCTATGGATTGTAATAGCCCTAATTAGGATTTTAATTTTCCGCACTTTACATTTTAAGTCAAATATAACTGTAACTGTCCCGAAGCGTTGTAATAGCTGTAGGAACTTTATTTCTCGCTTTATATTTCTTATATGCCTGTATATAAATTGTTAGTAACTTTATTTCCAACCGTTACCGGACCTTGAAACACAACAAAACGCTTCCTACAAGTCACAATTTGCCATTTTTTTAACTTTGTGTTGTTATATTCTTGCGTTATTAATCAATTATAATTGCATATTTGTGTTTGTATGGATGCATAGAAGGTTTCTAAATTGTCCAATTGAAGCTTAGGTACAAGAATGGCATTCCACCATTGTTAGGGTTCGAACCTCTAAATTGGGATTTTTCACAATGGCCAAAATTAGCCCAAACTAAGGACACCATCTTTCTCAGGAGGATAAGACCAATCAATCCGTGGCCTCAAAATTCATTTTCGTTGCGTATTATGAGTTTTGCAGGTTGCAGGTGCTATAGTGACAGACCAAAACTGTCACTATAGGTATTATAATCTAAGACGACGGAGGGAGGAAGAAGACAATGCGTGGCAGCCCCTCATTGGGTATTTTGAATCTGCGCGCCTTTTCCTTTTTGTTTTAAATAATTTCTGGAAATTTCAAATATATTATTATTGTTTGACATGTATAAATGAATGACATGTTAGTTCAGTTGGCAGGGAAGCGTGTATGTGAAGGGGACCTGGGTTTGAGTCCCAGGTGCAACATTTTATTTTTCTAACATTGTCAACTACAGATTCAGTAGATGTTAGATACGCTAGTCCAACATGCGCCTCCAGATCATCACCAATGGATCTTGATTGATCTAGATCTAAAGGTCTCACATGCAGGTGCACCATGAGCCATCAAAGACGCTCCTCACTGAATCCCAATATAGTTTCTGGGCTCCCCCTGGATTGGGCCTAGCGCTGTTGATTTTGGCACACCCCCATTTTTGTTTCTGACCAAGCCCATGTTTTTTTTTGTTTTTTTTCTGACTTTTTTATTTTGTTTACTATTTTCCAAATCTTTTTTTAACAAAAACATAAATAATAATAAAAAAATAATAAATAGGTTTAGTTTCTTTCTAATATTATTAATTAATTAATTAATTATTGTAATACAATTTTATCAATTTAAAATCAAATTAGACTTAGGTTCTTTATTAATTTAAATTGTTTTCTTAATAAAAAATACAAAAAAAAATATATTAAGATTAGTTTTTCTTTTATAACCTAGATTAATTCTTACATTTAGTATTTATTTTTCTTAATTAACTTTAGAATTAATTTTTCTTTAACAAAACCAAAAAAACAAAAAAAAAAGTTTTCTTTACTAAAAATTTTCTACTAGATTTTTAGACGTTTTTTGTTATCGCGCGCACATTTTATATTATTATGTATCTTCCTATGGATCGTAATAGCCCTAATTAGGATTTTAATTTTCCGCACTTTACATTTTAAGTCAAATATAATTGTAACTGTCCCGAAGCGTTGTAATAGCTGTAGGAACTTTATTTCTCGCTTTATATTTCTTATATACCTGTATATAAATTGTTAGTAACTTTATTTCCAACCGTTACCGGGCCTTGAAACACAACAAAACGCTTCCTACAAGTCACAATTTGCCATTTTTTTTTAACTTTGTGTTGTTATATTCTTGCGTTATTAATCAATTATAATTGCATATTTATGTTTGTATTGATGCATAGAAGGTTTCTAAATTGTCCAATTGAAGCTTAGGTACAAGAATGGCATTCCACCATTGTTAGGGTTCGAACCTCTAAATTGGGATTTGGGATTTTTCACAATGGCCAAAATTAGCCCAAACTAAGGACACCATCTTTCTCAAGAGGATGAGACCAATCAATCCGTGGCCTCAAAATTCATTTTCGTTGCGTATTATGAGTTTTGCAGGTTGCAGGTGCTATAGTGACAGACCAAAACTGTCACTATAGGTATTATAATCTAAGACGACGGAGGGAGGAAGAAGACAATGCGTGGCAGCCCCTCATTGGGTATTTTGAATCTGCGCGCCTTTTCCTTTTTGTTTTAAATAATTTCTGGAAATTTCAAATATATTATTATTGTTTGACATGTATAAATGAATGACATGTTAGTTCAGTTGGCAGGGAAGCGTGTATGTGAAGGGGGACCTGGGTTTGAGTCCCAGGTCCAACATTTTATTTTTCTAACATTGTCAACTACAGATTCAGTAGATGTTAGATACGCTAGTCCAGCATGCACCTCCAGATCATCACCACTGGATCTTGATTGATCTAGATCTAAAGGTTTCACATGCAGGTGCACCATGAGCCATCAAAGACGCTCCTCACTGAATCCCAGTATAGTTTCTGGGCTCCCCTGGATTGGGCCTAGCGCTGTTGATTTTGGCACACTCCATTTTTGTTTCATACCAAGCCCATGTTTTTTTGTTTTTTTTCTCACTTTTTTATTTTGTTTACTATTTTCCAAATCTTTTTTTTAACAAATCATAAATAATAATAAAAAAATAATAAATAGGTTTAGTTTCTTTCTAAAATTATTAATTAATTAATTAATTATTTTAATACAATTTTATCAATTTAAAATCAAATTAGACTTAGGTTCTTTATTAATTTAAATTTTTTTCTTAATAAAAAATACAAAAAAATTATATTAAGATTAGTTTTTCTTTTATAACCTAGATTAATTGTTACATTTAGTATTTATTTTTCTTAATTAACTTTACAATTAATTTTTCTTTAACAAAACCAAAAAAACAAAAAAAAAAATTTTTCTTTACTAAGAATTTTCTACTAGACTTTTAGACGTTTTTTGTTATCGCGCGCGCATTTTATATTATTATGTATCTTCCTATGGATTGTAATAGCCCTAATTAGGATTTTAATTTTCCGCACTTTACATTTTAAGTCAAATATAACTGTAACTGTCCCGAAGCGTTGTAATAGCTGTAGGAACTTTATTTCTCGCTTTATATTTCTTATATGCCTGTATATAAATTGTTAGTAACTTTATTTCCAACCGTTACCGGACCTTGAAACACAACAAAACGCTTCCTACAAGTCACAATTTGCCATTTTTTAACTTTGTGTTGTTATATTCTTGCGTTATTAATCAATTATAATTGCATATTTGTGTTTGTATGGATGCATAGAAGGTTTCTAAATTGTCCAATTGAAGCTTAGGTACAAGAATGGCATTCCACCATTGTTAGGGTTCGAACCTCTAAATTGGGATTTTTCACAATGGCCAAAATTAGCCCAAACTAAGGACACCATCTTTCTCAGGAGGATAAGACCAATCAATCCGTGGCCTCAAAATTCATTTTCGTTGCGTATTATGAGTTTTGCAGGTTGCAGGTGCTATAGTGACAGACCAAAACTGTCACTATAGGTATTATAATCTAAGACGACGGAGGGAGGAAGAAGACAATGCGTGGCAGCCCCTCATTGGGTATTTTGAATCTGCGCGCCTTTTCCTTTTTGTTTTAAATAATTTCTGGAAATTTCAAATATATTATTATTGTTTGACATGTATAAATGAATGACATGTTAGTTCAGTTGGCAGGGAAGCGTGTATGTGAAGGGGACCTGGGTTTGAGTCCCAGGTGCAACATTTTATTTTTCTAACATTGTCAACTACAGATTCAGTAGATGTTAGATACGCTAGTCCAACATGCGCCTCCAGATCATCACCAATGGATCTTGATTGATCTAGATCTAAAGGTCTCACATGCAGGTGCACCATGAGCCATCAAAGACGCTCCTCACTGAATCCCAATATAGTTTCTGGGCTCCCCCTGGATTGGGCCTAGCGCTGTTGATTTTGGCACACCCCCATTTTTGTTTCTGACCAAGCCCATGTTTTTTTTTGTTTTTTTTCTGACTTTTTTATTTTGTTTACTATTTTCCAAATCTTTTTTTAACAAAAACATAAATAATAATAAAAAAATAATAAATAGGTTTAGTTTCTTTCTAATATTATTAATTAATTAATTAATTATTGTAATACAATTTTATCAATTTAAAATCAAATTAGACTTAGGTTCTTTATTAATTTAAATTGTTTTCTTAATAAAAAATACAAAAAAAAATATATTAAGATTAGTTTTTCTTTTATAACCTAGATTAATTCTTACATTTAGTATTTATTTTTCTTAATTAACTTTAGAATTAATTTTTCTTTAACAAAACCAAAAAAACAAAAAAAAAAGTTTTCTTTACTAAAAATTTTCTACTAGATTTTTAGACGTTTTTTGTTATCGCGCGCACATTTTATATTATTATGTATCTTCCTATGGATCGTAATAGCCCTAATTAGGATTTTAATTTTCCGCACTTTACATTTTAAGTCAAATATAATTGTAACTGTCCCGAAGCGTTGTAATAGCTGTAGGAACTTTATTTCTCGCTTTATATTTCTTATATACCTGTATATAAATTGTTAGTAACTTTATTTCCAACCGTTACCGGGCCTTGAAACACAACAAAACGCTTCCTACAAGTCACAATTTGCCATTTTTTTTTAACTTTGTGTTGTTATATTCTTGCGTTATTAATCAATTATAATTGCATATTTATGTTTGTATTGATGCATAGAAGGTTTCTAAATTGTCCAATTGAAGCTTAGGTACAAGAATGGCATTCCACCATTGTTAGGGTTCGAACCTCTAAATTGGGATTTGGGATTTTTCACAATGGCCAAAATTAGCCCAAACTAAGGACACCATCTTTCTCAAGAGGATGAGACCAATCAATCCGTGGCCTCAAAATTCATTTTCGTTGCGTATTATGAGTTTTGCAGGTTGCAGGTGCTATAGTGACAGACCAAAACTGTCACTATAGGTATTATAATCTAAGACGACGGAGGGAGGAAGAAGACAATGCGTGGCAGCCCCTCATTGGGTATTTTGAATCTGCGCGCCTTTTCCTTTTTGTTTTAAATAATTTCTGGAAATTTCAAATATATTATTATTGTTTGACATGTATAAATGAATGACATGTTAGTTCAGTTGGCAGGGAAGCGTGTATGTGAAGGGGGACCTGGGTTTGAGTCCCAGGTCCAACATTTTATTTTTCTAACATTGTCAACTACAGATTCAGTAGATGTTAGATACGCTAGTCCAGCATGCACCTCCAGATCATCACCACTGGATCTTGATTGATCTAGATCTAAAGGTTTCACATGCAGGTGCACCATGAGCCATCAAAGACGCTCCTCACTGAATCCCAGTATAGTTTCTGGGCTCCCCTGGATTGGGCCTAGCGCTGTTGATTTTGGCACACCCCATTTTTGTTTCATACCAAGCCCATGTTTTTTTGTTTTTTTTCTCACTTTTTTATTTTGTTTACTATTTTCCAAATCTTTTTTTTAACAAATCATAAATAATAATAAAAAAATAATAAATAGGTTTAGTTTCTTTCTAAAATTATTAATTAATTAATTAATTATTTTAATACAATTTTATCAATTTAAAATCAAATTAGACTTAGGTTCTTTATTAATTTAAATTTTTTTCTTAATAATAAATACAAAAAAATTATATTAAGATTAGTTTTTCTTTTATAACCTAGATTAATTGTTACATTTAGTATTTATTTTTCTTAATTAACTTTACAATTAATTTTTCTTTAACAAAACCAAAAAAACAAAAAAAAAATTTTTTCTTTACTAAGAATTTTCTACTAGACTTTTAGACGTTTTTTGTTATCGCGCGCGCATTTTATATTATTATGTATCTTCCTATGGATTGTAATAGCCCTAATTAGGATTTTAATTTTCCGCACTTTACATTTTAAGTCAAATATAACTGTAACTGTCCCGAAGCGTTGTAATAGCTGTAGGAACTTTATTTCTCGCTTTATATTTCTTATATGCCTGTATATAAATTGTTAGTAACTTTATTTCCAACCGTTACGGACCTTGAAACACAACAAAATGCTTCCTACAAGTCACAATTTGCCATTTTTTAACTTTGTGTTGTTATATTCTTGCGTTATTAATCAATTATAATTGCATATTTGTGTTTGTATGGATGCATAGAAGGTTTCTAAATTGTCCAATTGAAGCTTAGGTACAAGAATGGCATTCCACCATTGTTAGGGTTCGAACCTCTAAATTGGGATTTTTCACAATGGCCAAAATTAGCCCAAACTAAGGACACCATCTTTCTCAGGAGGATGAGACCAATCAATCTGTGGCCTCAAAATTCATTTTCGTTGCGTATTATGAGTTTTGCAGGTTGCAGGTGCTATAGTGACAGACCAAAACTGTCACTATAGGTATTATAATCTAAGACGACGGAGGGAGGAAGAAGACAATGCGTGGCAGCCCCTCATTGGGTATTTTGAATCTGCGCGCCTTTTTCTTTTTGTTTTAAATAATTTCTGGAAATTTCAAATATATTATTATTGTTTGACATGTATAAATGAATGACATGTTAGTTCAGTTGGCAGGGAAGCGTGTATGTGAAGGGGGACCTGGGTTTGAGTCCCAGGTCCAGCATTTTATTTTTCTAACATTGTCAACTACAGATTCAGTAGATGTTAGATACGCTAGTCCAGCATGCGCCTCCAGATCATCACCACTGGATCTTGATTGATCTAGATCTAAAGGTCTCACATGCAGGTGCACCATGAGCCATCAAAGACGCTCCTCACTGAATCCCAATATAGTTTCTGGGCTCCCCTGGATTGGGCCTAGCGCTGTTGATTTTGGCACACCCCATTTTTGTTTCTGACCAAGCCCATGTTTTTTTTTTGTTTTTTTTCTCACTTTTTTATTTTGTTTACTATTTTCCAAATCTTTTTTTAACAAATCATAAATAATAATAAAAAAATAATAAATAGGTTTAGTTTCTTTCTAAAATTATTAATTAATTAATTAATTATTTTAATACAATTTTATCAATTTAAAATCAAATTAGACTTAGGTTCTTTATTAATTTAAATTGTTTTCTTAATAAAAAATACAAAAAAAAAATATATTAAGATTAGTTTTTCTTTTATAACCTAGATTAATTCTTACATTTAGTATTTATTTTTCTTAATTAACTATAGAATTAATTTTTCTTTAACAAAACCAAAAAAACAAAAAAAAAAGTTTTCTTTACTAAAAATTTTCTACTAGATTTTTAGACGTTTTTTGTTATCGCGCGCACATTTTATATTATTATGTATCTTCCTATGGATCGTAATAGCCCTAATTAGGATTTTAATTTTCCGCACTTTACATTTTAAGTCAAATATAATTGTAACTGTCTCGAAGCGTTGTAATAGCTGTAGGAACTTTATTTCTCGCTTTATATTTCTTATATGCCTGTATATAAATTGTTAGTAACTTTATTTCCAACCGTTACCGGGCCTTGAAACACAACAAAACGCTTCCTACAAGTCACAATTTGCCATTTTTTTAACTTTGTGTTGTTATATTCTTGCGTTATTAATCAATTATAATTGCATATTTGTGTTTGTATTGATGCATAGAAGGTTTCTAAATTGTCCAATTGAAGCTTAGGTACAAGAATGGCATTCCACCATTGTTAGGGTTCGAACCTCTAAATTGGGATTTTTCACAATGGCCAAAATTAGCCCAAACTAAGGACACCATCTTTCTCAGGAGGATGAGACCAATCAATCCGTGGCCTCAAAATTCATTTTCGTTGCGTATTATGAGTTTTGCAGGTTGCAGGTGCTATAGTGACAGACCAAAACTGTCACTATAGGTATTATAATCTAAGACGACGGAGGGAGGAAGAAGACAATGCGTGGCAGCCCCTCATTGGGTATTTTGAATCTGCGCGCCTTTTCCTTTTTGTTTTAAATAATTTCTGGAAATTTAAAATATATTATTATTGTTTGACATGTATAAATGAATGACATGTTAGTTCAGTTGGCAGGGAAGCGTGTATGTGAAGGGGGGCTGGGTTTGAGTCCCAGGTCCAACATTTTATTTTTCTAACATTGTCAACTACAGATTCAGTAGATGTTAGATACGCTAGTCCAGCATGCGCCTCCAGATAATCACCACTGGATCTTGATTGATCTAGATCTAAAGGTCTCACATGCAGGTGCACCATGAGCCATCAAAGACGCTCCTCACTGAATCCCAGTATAGTTTCTGGGCTCCCCCTGGATTGGGCCTAGCGCTGTTGATTTTGGCACACCCCCATTTTTGTTTCTGACCAAGCCCATGTTTTTTTTGTTTTTTTTCTCACTTTTTAATTTTGTTTACTATTTTCCAAATATTTTTTTTAACAAATCATAAATAATAATAATAAAATAATAAATAGGTTTAGTTTCTTTCTAAAATTATTAATTAATTAATTAATTATTTTAATACAATTTTATCAATTTAAAATCAAATTAGACTTAGGTTCTTTATTAATTTAAATTTTTTTCTTAATAAAAAATACAAAAAAATTATATTAAGATTAGTTTTTCTTTTATAACCTAGATTAATTCTTACATTTAGTATTTATTTTTCTTAATTAACTTTAGAATTAATTTTTCTTTAACAAAACCAAAAAAACAAAAAAAAAGTTTTCTTTACTAAGAATTTTCTACTAGACTTTTAGACGTTTTTTGTTATCGCGCGCGCATTTTATATTATTATGTATCTTCCTATGGATTGTAATAGCCCTAATTAGGATTTTAATTTTCCGCACTTTACATTTTAAGTCAAATATAACTGTAACTGTCCCGAAGCGTTGTAATAGCTGTAGGAACTTTATTTCTCGCTTTATATTTCTTATATGCCTGTATATAAATTGTTAGTAACTTTATTTCCAACCGTTACCGGACCTTGAAACACAACAAAACGCTTCCTACAAGTCACAATTTGCCATTTTTTAACTTTGTGTTGTTATATTCTTGCGTTATTAATCAATTATAATTGCATATTTGTGTTTGTATGGATGCATAGAAGGTTTCTAAATTGTCCAATTGAAGCTTAGGTACAAGAATGGCATTCCACCATTGTTAGGGTTCGAACCTCTAAATTGGGATTTTTCACAATGGCCAAAATTAGCCCAAACTAAGGACACCATCTTTCTCAGGAGGATAAGACCAATCAATCCGTGGCCTCAAAATTCATTTTCGTTGCGTATTATGAGTTTTGCAGGTTGCAGGTGCTATAGTGACAGACCAAAACTGTCACTATAGGTATTATAATCTAAGACGATGGAGGGAGGAAGAAGACAATGCGTGGCAGCCCCTCATTGGGTATTTTGAATCTGCGCGCTTTTTCCTTTTTGTTTTAAATAATTTCTGGAAATTTCAAATATATTATTATTGTTTGACATGTATAAATGAATGACATGTTAGTTCAGTTGGCAGGGAAGCGTGTATGTGAAGGGGACCTGGGTTTGAGTCCCAGGTGCAACATTTTATTTTTCTAACATTGTCAACTACAGATTCAGTAGATGTTAGATACGCTAGTCCAGCATGCGCCTCCAGATCATCACTAATGGATCTTGATTGATCTAGATCTAAAGGTCTCACATGCAGGTGCACCATGAGCCATCAAAGACGCTCCTCACTGAATCCCAATATAGTTTCTGGGCTCCCCCTGGATTGGGCCTAGCGCTGTTGATTTTGGCACACCCCCATTTTTGTTTCTGACCAAGCCCATGTTTTTTTTTTGTTTTTTTTCTGACTTTTTTATTTTGTTTACTATTTTCCAAATCTTTTTTTAACAAAAACATAAATAATAATAAAAAAATAATAAATAGGTTTAGTTTCTTTCTAAAATTATTAATTAATTAATTAATTATTGTAATACAATTTTATCAATTTAAAATCAAATTAGACTTAGGTTCTTTATTAATTTAAATTGTTTTCTTAATAAAAAATACAAAAAAAAATATATTAAGATTAGTTTTTCTTTTATAACCTAGATTAATTCTTACATTTAGTATTTATTTTTCTTAATTAACTTTAGAATTAATTTTTCTTTAACAAAACCAAAAAAACAAAAAAAAAAGTTTTCTTTACTAAAAATTTTCTACTAGATTTTTAGACGTTTTTTGTTATCGCGCGCACATTTTATATTATTATGTATCTTCCTATGGATCGTAATAGCCCTAATTAGGATTTTAATTTTCCGCACTTTACATTTTAAGTCAAATATAATTGTAACTGTCCCGAAGCGTTGTAATAGCTGTAGGAACTTTATTTCTCGCTTTATATTTCTTATATACCTGTATATAAATTGTTAGTAACTTTATTTCCAACCGTTACCGGGCCTTGAAACACAACAAAACGCTTCCTACAAGTCACAATTTGCCATTTTTTTTTAACTTTGTGTTGTTATATTCTTGCGTTATTAATCAATTATAATTGCATATTTATGTTTGTATTGATGCATAGAAGGTTTCTAAATTGTCCAATTGAAGCTTAGGTACAAGAATGGCATTCCACCATTGTTAGGGTTCGAACCTCTAAATTGGGATTTGGGATTTTTCACAATGGCCAAAATTAGCCCAAACTAAGGACACCATCTTTCTCAAGAGGATGAGACCAATCAATCCGTGGCCTCAAAATTCATTTTCGTTGCGTATTATGAGTTTTGCAGGTTGCAGGTGCTATAGTGACAGACCAAAACTGTCACTATAGGTATTATAATCTAAGACGACGGAGGGAGGAAGAAGACAATGCGTGGCAGCCCCTTATTGGGTATTTTGAATCTGCGCGCCTTTTCCTTTTTGTTTTAAATAATTTCTGGAAATTTCAAATATATTATTATTGTTTGACATGTATAAATGAATGACATGTTAGTTCAGTTGGCAGGGAAGCGTGTATGTGAAGGGGGACCTGGGTTTGAGTCCCAGGTCCAACATTTTATTTTTCTAACATTGTCAACTACAGATTAGTTTCTGGGCTCCCCCTGGATTGGGCCTAGCGCTGTTGATTTTGGCACACCCCCATTTTTGTTTCTGACCAAGCCCGTGTTTTTTTTGTTTTTTTTTTCTCACTTTTTAATTTTGTTTACTATTTTCCAAATATTTTTTTTAACAAATCATAAATAATAATAATAAAATAATAAATAGGTTTAGTTTCTTTCTAAAATTATTAATTAATTAATTAATTATTTTAATACAATTTTATCAATTTAAAATCAAATTAGACTTAGGTTCTTTATTAATTTAAATTTTTTTCTTAATAAAAAATACAAAAAAATTATATTAAGATTAGTTTTTCTTTTATAACCTAGATTAATTCTTACATTTAGTATTTATTTTTCTTAATTAACTTTAGAATTAATTTTTCTTTAACAAAACCAAAAAAACAAAAAAAAAGTTTTCTTTACTAAGAATTTTCTACTAGACTTTTAGACGTTTTTTGTTATCGCGCGCGCATTTTATATTATTATGTATCTTCCTATGGATTGTAATAGCCCTAATTAGGATTTTAATTTTCCGCACTTTACATTTTAAGTCAAATATAACTGTAACTGTCCCGAAGCGTTGTAATAGCTGTAGGAACTTTATTTCTCGCTTTATATTTCTTATATGCCTGTATATAAATTGTTAGTAACTTTATTTCCAACCGTTACCGGACCTTGAAACACAACAAAACGCTTCCTACAAGTCACAATTTGCCATTTTTTAACTTTGTGTTGTTATATTCTTGCGTTATTAATCAATTATAATTGCATATTTGTGTTTGTATGGATGCATAGAAGGTTTCTAAATTGTCCAATTGAAGCTTAGGTACAAGAATGGCATTCCACCATTGTTAGGGTTCGAACCTCTAAATTGGGATTTTTCACAATGGCCAAAATTAGCCCAAACTAAGGACACCATCTTTCTCAGGAGGATAAGACCAATCAATCCGTGGCCTCAAAATTCATTTTCGTTGCGTATTATGAGTTTTGCAGGTTGCAGGTGCTATAGTGACAGACCAAAACTGTCACTATAGGTATTATAATCTAAGACGACGGAGGGAGGAAGAAGACAATGCGTGGCAGCCCCTCATTGGGTATTTTGAATCTGCGCGCCTTTTCCTTTTTGTTTTAAATAATTTCTGGAAATTTCAAATATATTATTATTGTTTGACATGTATAAATGAATGACATGTTAGTTCAGTTGGCAGGGAAGCGTGTATGTGAAGGGGACCTGGGTTTGAGTCCCAGGTGCAACATTTTATTTTTCTAACATTGTCAACTACAGATTCAGTAGATGTTAGATACGCTAGTCCAACATGCGCCTCCAGATCATCACCAATGGATCTTGATTGATCTAGATCTAAAGGTCTCACATGCAGGTGCACCATGAGCCATCAAAGACGCTCCTCACTGAATCCCAATATAGTTTCTGGGCTCCCCCTGGATTGGGCCTAGCGCTGTTGATTTTGGCACACCCCCATTTTTGTTTCTGACCAAGCCCATGTTTTTTTTTGTTTTTTTTCTGACTTTTTTATTTTGTTTACTATTTTCCAAATCTTTTTTTAACAAAAACATAAATAATAATAAAAAAATAATAAATAGGTTTAGTTTCTTTCTAATATTATTAATTAATTAATTAATTATTGTAATACAATTTTATCAATTTAAAATCAAATTAGACTTAGGTTCTTTATTAATTTAAATTGTTTTCTTAATAAAAAATACAAAAAAAAATATATTAAGATTAGTTTTTCTTTTATAACCTAGATTAATTCTTACATTTAGTATTTATTTTTCTTAATTAACTTTAGAATTAATTTTTCTTTAACAAAACCAAAAAAACAAAAAAAAAAAGTTTTCTTTACTAAAAATTTTCTACTAGATTTTTAGACGTTTTTTGTTATCGCGCGCACATTTTATATTATTATGTATCTTCCTATGGATCGTAATAGCCCTAATTAGGATTTTAATTTTCCGCACTTTACATTTTAAGTCAAATATAATTGTAACTGTCCCGAAGCGTTGTAATAGCTGTAGGAACTTTATTTCTCGCTTTATATTTCTTATATACCTGTATATAAATTGTTAGTAACTTTATTTCCAACCGTTACCGGGCCTTGAAACACAACAAAACGCTTCCTACAAGTCACAATTTGCCATTTTTTTTTAACTTTGTGTTGTTATATTCTTGCGTTATTAATCAATTATAATTGCATATTTATGTTTGTATTGATGCATAGAAGGTTTCTAAATTGTCCAATTGAAGCTTAGGTACAAGAATGGCATTCCACCATTGTTAGGGTTCGAACCTCTAAATTGGGATTTGGGATTTTTCACAATGGCCAAAATTAGCCCAAACTAAGGACACCATCTTTCTCAAGAGGATGAGACCAATCAATCCGTGGCCTCAAAATTCATTTTCGTTGCGTATTATGAGTTTTGCAGGTTGCAGGTGCTATAGTGACAGACCAAAACTGTCACTATAGGTATTATAATCTAAGACGACGGAGGGAGGAAGAAGACAATGCGTGGCAGCCCCTCATTGGGTATTTTGAATCTGCGCGCCTTTTCCTTTTTGTTTTAAATAACTTCTGGAAATTTCAAATATATTATTATTGTTTGACATGTATAAATGAATGACATGTTAGTTCAGTTGGCAGGGAAGCGTGTATGTGAAGGGGGACCTGGGTTTGAGTCCCAGGTCCAACATTTTATTTTTCTAACATTGTCAACTACAGATTCAGTAGATGTTAGATACGCTAGTCCAGCATGCACCTCCAGATCATCACCACTGGATCTTGATTGATCTAGATCTAAAGGTTTCACATGCAGGTGCACCATGAGCCATCAAAGACGCTCCTCACTGAATCCCAGTATAGTTTCTGGGCTCCCCTGGATTGGGCCTAGCGCTGTTGATTTTGGCACACCCCATTTTTGTTTCATACCAAGCCCATGTTTTTTTGTTTTTTTTCTCACTTTTTTATTTTGTTTACTATTTTCCAAATCTTTTTTTTAACAAATCATAAATAATAATAAAAAAATAATAAATAGGTTTAGTTTCTTTCTAAAATTATTAATTAATTAATTAATTATTTTAATACAATTTTATCAATTTAAAATCAAATTAGACTTAGGTTCTTTATTAATTTAAATTTTTTTCTTAATAAAAAATACAAAAAAATTATATTAAGATTAGTTTTTCTTTTATAACCTAGATTAATTGTTACATTTAGTATTTATTTTTCTTAATTAACTTTACAATTAATTTTTCTTTAACAAAACCAAAAAAACAAAAAAAAAAATTTTTCTTTACTAAGAATTTTCTACTAGACTTTTAGACGTTTTTTGTTATCGCGCGCGCATTTTATATTATTATGTATCTTCCTATGGATTGTAATAGCCCTAATTAGGATTTTAATTTTCCGCACTTTACATTTTAAGTCAAATATAACTGTAACTGTCCCGAAGCGTTGTAATAGCTGTAGGAACTTTATTTCTCGCTTTATATTTCTTATATGCCTGTATATAAATTGTTAGTAACTTTATTTCCAACCGTTACGGACCTTGAAACACAACAAAATGCTTCCTACAAGTCACAATTTGCCATTTTTTAACTTTGTGTTGTTATATTCTTGCGTTATTAATCAATTATAATTGCATATTTGTGTTTGTATGGATGCATAGAAGGTTTCTAAATTGTCCAATTGAAGCTTAGGTACAAGAATGGCATTCCACCATTGTTAGGGTTCGAACCTCTAAATTGGGATTTTTCACAATGGCCAAAATTAGCCCAAACTAAGGACACCATCTTTCTCAGGAGGATGAGACCAATCAATCTGTGGCCTCAAAATTCATTTTCGTTGCGTATTATGAGTTTTGCAGGTTGCAGGTGCTATAGTGACAGACCAAAACTGTCACTATAGGTATTATAATCTAAGACGACGGAGGGAGGAAGAAGACAATGCGTGGCAGCCCCTCATTGGGTATTTTGAATCTGCGCGCCTTTTTCTTTTTGTTTTAAATAATTTCTGGAAATTTCAAATATATTATTATTGTTTGACATGTATAAATGAATGACATGTTAGTTCAGTTGGCAGGGAAGCGTGTATGTGAAGGGGGACCTGGGTTTGAGTCCCAGGTCCAGCATTTTATTTTTCTAACATTGTCAACTACAGATTCAGTAGATGTTAGATACGCTAGTCCAGCATGCGCCTCCAGATCATCACCACTGGATCTTGATTGATCTAGATCTAAAGGTCTCACATGCAGGTGCACCATGAGCCATCAAAGACGCTCCTCACTGAATCCCAATATAGTTTCTGGGCTCCCCTGGATTGGGCCTAGCGCTGTTGATTTTGGCACACCCCATTTTTGTTTCTGACCAAGCCCATGTTTTTTTTTTGTTTTTTTTCTCACTTTTTTATTTTGTTTACTATTTTCCAAATCTTTTTTTAACAAATCATAAATAATAATAAAAAAATAATAAATAGGTTTAGTTTCTTTCTAAAATTATTAATTAATTAATTAATTATTTTAATACAATTTTATCAATTTAAAATCAAATTAGACTTAGGTTCTTTATTAATTTAAATTGTTTTCTTAATAAAAAATACAAAAAAAAAATATATTAAGATTAGTTTTTCTTTTATAACCTAGATTAATTCTTACATTTAGTATTTATTTTTCTTAATTAACTTTAGAATTAATTTTTCTTTAACAAAACCAAAAAAACAAAAAAAAAGTTTTCTTTACTAAGAATTTTCTACTAGACTTTTAGACGTTTTTTGTTATCGCGCGCGCATTTTATATTATTATGTATCTTCCTATGGATTGTAATAGCCCTAATTAGGATTTTAATTTTCCGCACTTTACATTTTAAGTCAAATATAACTGTAACTGTCCCGAAGCGTTGTAATAGCTGTAGGAACTTTATTTCTCGCTTTATATTTCTTATATGCCTGTATATAAATTGTTAGTAACTTTATTTCCAACCGTTACCGGACCTTGAAACACAACAAAACGCTTCCTACAAGTCACAATTTGCCATTTTTTAACTTTGTGTTGTTATATTCTTGCGTTATTAATCAATTATAATTGCATATTTGTGTTTGTATGGATGCATAGAAGGTTTCTAAATTGTCCAATTGAAGCTTAGGTACAAGAATGGCATTCCACCATTGTTAGGGTTCGAACCTCTAAATTGGGATTTTTCACAATGGCCAAAATTAGCCCAAACTAAGGACACCATCTTTCTCAGGAGGATAAGACCAATCAATCTGTGGCCTCAAAATTCATTTTCGTTGCGTATTATGAGTTTTGCAGGTTGCAGGTGCTATAGTGACAGACCAAAACTGTCACTATAGGTATTATAATCTAAGACGACGGAGGGAGGAAGAAGACAATGCGTGGCAGCCCCTCATTGGGTATTTTGAATCTGCGCGCCTTTTCCTTTTTGTTTTAAATAATTTCTGGAAATTTCAAATATATTATTATTGTTTGACATGTATAAATGAATGACATGTTAGTTCAGTTGGCAGGGAAGCGTGTATGTGAAGGGGACCTGGGTTTGAGTCCCAGGTGCAACATTTTATTTTTCTAACATTGTCAACTACAGATTCAGTAGATGTTAGATACGCTAGTCCAACATGCGCCTCCAGATCATCACCAATGGATCTTGATTGATCTAGATCTAAAGGTCTCACATGCAGGTGCACCATGAGCCATCAAAGACGCTCCTCACTGAATCCCAATATAGTTTCTGGGCTCCCCCTGGATTGGGCCTAGCGCTGTTGATTTTGGCACACCCCCATTTTTGTTTCTGACCAAGCCCATGTTTTTTTTTGTTTTTTTTCTGACTTTTTTATTTTGTTTACTATTTTCCAAATCTTTTTTTAACAAAAACATAAATAATAATAAAAAAATAATAAATAGGTTTAGTTTCTTTCTAATATTATTAATTAATTAATTAATTATTGTAATACAATTTTATCAATTTAAAATCAAATTAGACTTAGGTTCTTTATTAATTTAAATTGTTTTCTTAATAAAAAATACAAAAAAAAATATATTAAGATTAGTTTTTCTTTTATAACCTAGATTAATTCTTACATTTAGTATTTATTTTTCTTAATTAACTTTAGAATTAATTTTTCTTTAACAAAACCAAAAAAACAAAAAAAAAAGTTTTCTTTACTAAAAATTTTCTACTAGATTTTTAGACGTTTTTTGTTATCGCGCGCACATTTTATATTATTATGTATCTTCCTATGGATCGTAATAGCCCTAATTAGGATTTTAATTTTCCGCACTTTACATTTTAAGTCAAATATAATTGTAACTGTCCCGAAGCGTTGTAATAGCTGTAGGAACTTTATTTCTCGCTTTATATTTCTTATATACCTGTATATAAATTGTTAGTAACTTTATTTCCAACCGTTACCGGGCCTTGAAACACAACAAAACGCTTCCTACAAGTCACAATTTGCCATTTTTTTTTAACTTTGTGTTGTTATATTCTTGCGTTATTAATCAATTATAATTGCATATTTATGTTTGTATTGATGCATAGAAGGTTTCTAAATTGTCCAATTGAAGCTTAGGTACAAGAATGGCATTCCACCATTGTTAGGGTTCGAACCTCTAAATTGGGATTTGGGATTTTTCACAATGGCCAAAATTAGCCCAAACTAAGGACACCATCTTTCTCAAGAGGATGAGACCAATCAATCCGTGGCCTCAAAATTCATTTTCGTTGCGTATTATGAGTTTTGCAGGTTGCAGGTGCTATAGTGACAGACCAAAACTGTCACTATAGGTATTATAATCTAAGACGACGGAGGGAGGAAGAAGACAATGCGTGGCAGCCCCTCATTGGGTATTTTGAATCTGCGCGCCTTTTCCTTTTTGTTTTAAATAATTTCTGGAAATTTCAAATATATTATTATTGTTTGACATGTATAAATGAATGACATGTTAGTTCAGTTGGCAGGGAAGCGTGTATGTGAAGGGGGACCTGGGTTTGAGTCCCAGGTCCAACATTTTATTTTTCTAACATTGTCAACTACAGATTCAGTAGATGTTAGATACGCTAGTCCAGCATGCACCTCCAGATCATCACCACTGGATCTTGATTGATCTAGATCTAAAGGTTTCACATGCAGGTGCACCATGAGCCATCAAAGACGCTCCTCACTGAATCCCAGTATAGTTTCTGGGCTCCCCTGGATTGGGCCTAGCGCTGTTGATTTTGGCACACCCCATTTTTGTTTCATACCAAGCCCATGTTTTTTTGTTTTTTTTCTCACTTTTTTATTTTGTTTACTATTTTCCAAATCTTTTTTTTAACAAATCATAAATAATAATAAAAAAATAATAAATAGGTTTAGTTTCTTTCTAAAATTATTAATTAATTAATTAATTATTTTAATACAATTTTATCAATTTAAAATCAAATTAGACTTAGGTTCTTTATTAATTTAAATTTTTTTCTTAATAAAAAATACAAAAAAATTATATTAAGATTAGTTTTTCTTTTATAACCTAGATTAATTGTTACATTTAGTATTTATTTTTCTTAATTAACTTTACAATTAATTTTTCTTTAACAAAACCAAAAAAACAAAAAAAATTTTTTTTCTTTACTAAGAATTTTCTACTAGACTTTTAGACGTTTTTTGTTATCGCGCGCGCATTTTATATTATTATGTATCTTCCTATGGATTGTAATAGCCCTAATTAGGATTTTAATTTTCCGCACTTTACATTTTAAGTCAAATATAACTGTAACTGTCCCGAAGCGTTGTAATAGCTGTAGGAACTTTATTTCTCGCTTTATATTTCTTATATGCCTGTATATAAATTGTTAGTAACTTTATTTCCAACCGTTACGGACCTTGAAACACAACAAAATGCTTCCTACAAGTCACAATTTGCCATTTTTTAACTTTGTGTTGTTATATTCTTGCGTTATTAATCAATTATAATTGCATATTTGTGTTTGTATGGATGCATAGAAGGTTTCTAAATTGTCCAATTGAAGCTTAGGTACAAGAATGGAATTCCACCATTGTTAGGGTTCGAACCTCTAAATTGGGATTTTTCACAATGGCCAAAATTAGCCCAAACTAAGGACACCATCTTTCTCAGGAGGATGAGACCAATCAATCTGTGGCCTCAAAATTCATTTTCGTTGCGTATTATGAGTTTTGCAGGTTGCAGGTGCTATAGTGACAGACCAAAACTGTCACTATAGGTATTATAATCTAAGACGACGGAGGGAGGAAGAAGACAATGCGTGGCAGCCCCTCATTGGGTATTTTGAATCTGCGCGCCTTTTTCTTTTTGTTTTAAATAATTTCTGGAAATTTCAAATATATTATTATTGTTTGACATGTATAAATGAATGACATGTTAGTTCAGTTGGCAGGGAAGCGTGTATGTGAAGGGGGACCTGGGTTTGAGTCCCAGGTCCAGCATTTTATTTTTCTAACATTGTCAACTACAGATTCAGTAGATGTTAGATACGCTAGTCCAGCATGCGCCTCCAGATCATCACCACTGGATCTTGATTGATCTAGATCTAAAGGTCTCACATGCAGGTGCACCATGAGCCATCAAAGACGCTCCTCACTGAATCCCAATATAGTTTCTGGGCTCCCCTGGATTGGGCCTAGCGCTGTTGATTTTGGCACACCCCATTTTTGTTTCTGACCAAGCCCATGTTTTTTTTTTGTTTTTTTTCTCACTTTTTTATTTTGTTTACTATTTTCCAAATCTTTTTTTAACAAATCATAAATAATAATAAAAAAATAATAAATAGGTTTAGTTTCTTTCTAAAATTATTAATTAATTAATTAATTATTTTAATACAATTTTATCAATTTAAAATCAAATTAGACTTAGGTTCTTTATTAATTTAAATTGTTTTCTTAATAAAAAATACAAAAAAAAAATATATTAAGATTAGTTTTTCTTTTATAACCTAGATTAATTCTTACATTTAGTATTTATTTTTCTTAATTAACTTTAGAATTAATTTTTCTTTAACAAAACCAAAAAAACAAAAAAAAAAGTTTTCTTTACTAAAAATTTTCTACTAGATTTTTAGACGTTTTTTGTTATCGCGCGCACATTTTATATTATTATGTATCTTCCTATGGATCGTAATAGCCCTAATTAGGATTTTAATTTTCCGCACTTTACATTTTAAGTCAAATATAATTGTAACTGTCTCGAAGCGTTGTAATAGCTGTAGGAACTTTATTTCTCGCTTTATATTTCTTATATGCCTGTATATAAATTGTTAGTAACTTTATTTCCAACCGTTACCGGGCCTTGAAACACAACAAAACGCTTCCTACAAGTCACAATTTGCCATTTTTTTAACTTTGTGTTGTTATATTCTTGCGTTATTAATCAATTATAATTGCATATTTGTGTTTGTATTGATGCATAGAAGGTTTCTAAATTGTCCAATTGAAGCTTAGGTACAAGAATGGCATTCCACCATTGTTAGGGTTCGAACCTCTAAATTGGGATTTTTCACAATGGCCAAAATTAGCCCAAACTAAGGACACCATCTTTCTCAGGAGGATGAGACCAATCAATCCGTGGCCTCAAAATTCATTTTCGTTGCGTATTATGAGTTTTGCAGGTTGCAGGTGCTATAGTGACAGACCAAAACTGTCACTATAGGTATTATAATCTAAGACGACGGAGGGAGGAAGAAGACAATGCGTGGCAGCCCCTCATTGGGTATTTTGAATCTGCGCGCCTTTTCCTTTTTGTTTTAAATAATTTCTGGAAATTTAAAATATATTATTATTGTTTGACATGTATAAATGAATGACATGTTAGTTCAGTTGGCAGGGAAGCGTGTATGTGAAGGGGGGCTGGGTTTGAGTCCCAGGTCCAACATTTTATTTTTCTAACATTGTCAACTACAGATTCAGTAGATGTTAGATACGCTAGTCCAGCATGCGCCTCCAGATAATCACCACTGGATCTTGATTGATCTAGATCTAAAGGTCTCACATGCAGGTGCACCATGAGCCATCAAAGACGCTCCTCACTGAATCCCAGTATAGTTTCTGGGCTCCCCCTGGATTGGGCCTAGCGCTGTTGATTTTGGCACACCCCCATTTTTGTTTCTGACCAAGCCCATGTTTTTTTTGTTTTTTTTCTCACTTTTTAATTTTGTTTACTATTTTCCAAATATTTTTTTTAACAAATCATAAATAATAATAATAAAATAATAAATAGGTTTAGTTTCTTTCTAAAATTATTAATTAATTAATTAATTATTTTAATACAATTTTATCAATTTAAAATCAAATTAGACTTAGGTTCTTTATTAATTTAAATTTTTTTCTTAATAAAAAATACAAAAAAATTATATTAAGATTAGTTTTTCTTTTATAACCTAGATTAATTCTTACATTTAGTATTTATTTTTCTTAATTAACTTTAGAATTAATTTTTCTTTAACAAAACCAAAAAAACAAAAAAAAAGTTTTCTTTACTAAGAATTTTCTACTAGACTTTTAGACGTTTTTTGTTATCGCGCGCGCATTTTATATTATTATGTATCTTCCTATGGATTGTAATAGCCCTAATTAGGATTTTAATTTTCCGCACTTTACATTTTAAGTCAAATATAACTGTAACTGTCCCGAAGCGTTGTAATAGCTGTAGGAACTTTATTTCTCGCTTTATATTTCTTATATGCCTGTATATAAATTGTTAGTAACTTTATTTCCAACCGTTACCGGACCTTGAAACACAACAAAACGCTTCCTACAAGTCACAATTTGCCATTTTTTAACTTTGTGTTGTTATATTCTTGCGTTATTAATCAATTATAATTGCATATTTGTGTTTGTATGGATGCATAAAAGGTTTCTAAATTGTCCAATTGAAGCTTAGGTACAAGAATGGCATTCCACCATTGTTAGGGTTCGAACCTCTAAATTGGGATTTTTCACAATGGCCAAAATTAGCCCAAACTAAGGACACCATCTTTCTCAGGAGGATAAGACCAATCAATCCGTGGCCTCAAAATTCATTTTCGTTGCGTATTATGAGTTTTGCAGGTTGCAGGTGCTATAGTGACAGACCAAAACTGTCACTATAGGTATTATAATCTAAGACGATGGAGGGAGGAAGAAGACAATGCGTGGCAGCCCCTCATTGGGTATTTTGAATCTGCGCGCTTTTTCCTTTTTGTTTTAAATAATTTCTGGAAATTTCAAATATATTATTATTGTTTGACATGTATAAATGAATGACATGTTAGTTCAGTTGGCAGGGAAGCGTGTATGTGAAGGGGACCTGGGTTTGAGTCCCAGGTGCAACATTTTATTTTTCTAACATTGTCAACTACAGATTCAGTAGATGTTAGATACGCTAGTCCAGCATGCGCCTCCAGATCATCACCAATGGATCTTGATTGATCTAGATCTAAAGGTCTCACATGCAGGTGCACCATGAGCCATCAAAGACGCTCCTCACTGAATCCCAATATAGTTTCTGGGCTCCCCCTGGATTGGGCCTAGCGCTGTTGATTTTGGCACACCCCCATTTTTGTTTCTGACCAAGCCCATGTTTTTTTTTGTTTTTTTTCTGACTTTTTTATTTTGTTTACTATTTTCCAAATCTTTTTTTAACAAAAACATAAATAATAATAAAAAAATAATAAATAGGTTTAGTTTCTTTCTAAAATTATTAATTAATTAATTAATTATTGTAATACAATTTTATCAATTTAAAATCAAATTAGACTTAGGTTCTTTATTAATTTAAATTGTTTTCTTAATAAAAAATACAAAAAAAAATATATTAAGATTAGTTTTTCTTTTATAACCTAGATTAATTCTTACATTTAGTATTTATTTTTCTTAATTAACTTTAGAATTAATTTTTCTTTAACAAAACCAAAAAAACAAAAAAAAAAGTTTTCTTTACTAAAAATTTTCTACTAGATTTTTAGACGTTTTTTGTTATCGCGCGCACATTTTATATTATTATGTATCTTCCTATGGATCGTAATAGCCCTAATTAGGATTTTAATTTTCCGCACTTTACATTTTAAGTCAAATATAATTGTAACTGTCCCGAAGCGTTGTAATAGCTGTAGGAACTTTATTTCTCGCTTTATATTTCTTATATACCTGTATATAAATTGTTAGTAACTTTATTTCCAACCGTTACCGGGCCTTGAAACACAACAAAACGCTTCCTACAAGTCACAATTTGCCATTTTTTTTTAACTTTGTGTTGTTATATTCTTGCGTTATTAATCAATTATAATTGCATATTTATGTTTGTATTGATGCATAGAAGGTTTCTAAATTGTCCAATTGAAGCTTAGGTACAAGAATGGCATTCCACCATTGTTAGGGTTCGAACCTCTAAATTGGGATTTGGGATTTTTCACAATGGCCAAAATTAGCCCAAACTAAGGACACCATCTTTCTCAAGAGGATGAGACCAATCAATCCGTGGCCTCAAAATTCATTTTCGTTGCGTATTATGAGTTTTGCAGGTTGCAGGTGCTATAGTGACAGACCAAAACTGTCACTATAGGTATTATAATCTAAGACGACGGAGGGAGGAAGAAGACAATGCGTGGCAGCCCCTTATTGGGTATTTTGAATCTGCGCGCCTTTTCCTTTTTGTTTTAAATAATTTCTGGAAATTTCAAATATATTATTATTGTTTGACATGTATAAATGAATGACATGTTAGTTCAGTTGGCAGGGAAGCGTGTATGTGAAGGGGGACCTGGGTTTGAGTCCCAGGTCCAACATTTTATTTTTCTAACATTGTCAACTACAGATTAGTTTCTGGGCTCCCCCTGGATTGGGCCTAGCGCTGTTGATTTTGGCACACCCCCATTTTTGTTTCTGACCAAGCCCGTGTTTTTTTTGTTTTTTTTTTCTCACTTTTTAATTTTGTTTACTATTTTCCAAATATTTTTTTTAACAAATCATAAATAATAATAATAAAATAATAAATAGGTTTAGTTTCTTTCTAAAATTATTAATTAATTAATTAATTATTTTAATACAATTTTATCAATTTAAAATCAAATTAGACTTAGGTTCTTTATTAATTTAAATTTTTTTCTTAATAAAAAATACAAAAAAATTATATTAAGATTAGTTTTTCTTTTATAACCTAGATTAATTCTTACATTTAGTATTTATTTTTCTTAATTAACTTTAGAATTAATTTTTCTTTAACAAAACCAAAAAAACAAAAAAAAAGTTTTCTTTACTAAGAATTTTCTACTAGACTTTTAGACGTTTTTTGTTATCGCGCGCGCATTTTATATTATTATGTATCTTCCTATGGATTGTAATAGCCCTAATTAGGATTTTAATTTTCCGCACTTTACATTTTAAGTCAAATATAACTGTAACTGTCCCGAAGCGTTGTAATAGCTGTAGGAACTTTATTTCTCGCTTTATATTTCTTATATGCCTGTATATAAATTGTTAGTAACTTTATTTCCAACCGTTACCGGACCTTGAAACACAACAAAACGCTTCCTACAAGTCACAATTTGCCATTTTTTAACTTTGTGTTGTTATATTCTTGCGTTATTAATCAATTATAATTGCATATTTGTGTTTGTATGGATGCATAGAAGGTTTCTAAATTGTCCAATTGAAGCTTAGGTACAAGAATGGCATTCCACCATTGTTAGGGTTCGAACCTCTAAATTGGGATTTTTCACAATGGCCAAAATTAGCCCAAACTAAGGACACCATCTTTCTCAGGAGGATAAGACCAATCAATCCGTGGCCTCAAAATTCATTTTCGTTGCGTATTATGAGTTTTGCAGGTTGCAGGTGCTATAGAGACAGACCAAAACTGTCACTATAGGTATTATAATCTAAGACGACGGAGGGAGGAAGAAGACAATGCGTGGCAGCCCCTCATTGGGTATTTTGAATCTGCGCGCCTTTTCCTTTTTGTTTTAAATAATTTCTGGAAGTTTCAAATATATTATTATTGTTTGACATGTATAAATGAATGACATGTTAGTTCAGTTGGCAGGGAAGCGTGTATGTGAAGGGGACCTGGGTTTGAGTCCCAGGTGCAACATTTTATTTTTCTAACATTGTCAACTACAGATTCAGTAGATGTTAGATACGCTAGTCCAACATGCGCCTCCAGATCATCACCAATGGATCTTGATTGATCTAGATCTAAAGGTCTCACATGCAGGTGCACCATGAGCCATCAAAGACGCTCCTCACTGAATCCCAATATAGTTTCTGGGCTCCCCCTGGATTGGGCCTAGCGCTGTTGATTTTGGCACACCCCCATTTTTGTTTCTGACCAAGCCCATGTTTTTTTTTGTTTTTTTTCTGACTTTTTTATTTTGTTTACTATTTTCCAAATCTTTTTTTAACAAAAACATAAATAATAATAAAAAAATAATAAATAGGTTTAGTTTCTTTCTAATATTATTAATTAATTAATTAATTATTGTAATACAATTTTATCAATTTAAAATCAAATTAGACTTAGGTTCTTTATTAATTTAAATTGTTTTCTTAATAAAAAATACAAAAAAAAATATATTAAGATTAGTTTTTCTTTTATAACCTAGATTAATTCTTACATTTAGTATTTATTTTTCTTAATTAACTTTAGAATTAATTTTTCTTTAACAAAACCAAAAAAACAAAAAAAAAAGTTTTCTTTACTAAAAATTTTCTACTAGATTTTTAGACGTTTTTTGTTATCGCGCGCACATTTTATATTATTATGTATCTTCCTATGGATCGTAATAGCCCTAATTAGGATTTTAATTTTCCGCACTTTACATTTTAAGTCAAATATAATTGTAACTGTCCCGAAGCGTTGTAATAGCTGTAGGAACTTTATTTCTCGCTTTATATTTCTTATATACCTGTATATAAATTGTTAGTAACTTTATTTCCAACCGTTACCGGGCCTTGAAACACAACAAAACGCTTCCTACAAGTCACAATTTGCCATTTTTTTTTAACTTTGTGTTGTTATATTCTTGCGTTATTAATCAATTATAATTGCATATTTATGTTTGTATTGATGCATAGAAGGTTTCTAAATTGTCCAATTGAAGCTTAGGTACAAGAATGGCATTCCACCATTGTTAGGGTTCGAACCTCTAAATTGGGATTTGGGATTTTTCACAATGGCCAAAATTAGCCCAAACTAAGGACACCATCTTTCTCAAGAGGATGAGACCAATCAATCCGTGGCCTCAAAATTCATTTTCGTTGCGTATTATGAGTTTTGCAGGTTGCAGGTGCTATAGTGACAGACCAAAACTGTCACTATAGGTATTATAATCTAAGACGACGGAGGGAGGAAGAAGACAATGCGTGGCAGCCCCTTATTGGGTATTTTGAATCTGCGCGCCTTTTCCTTTTTGTTTTAAATAATTTCTGGAAATTTCAAATATATTATTATTGTTTGACATGTATAAATGAATGACATGTTAGTTCAGTTGGCAGGGAAGCGTGTATGTGAAGGGGGACCTGGGTTTGAGTCCCAGGTCCAACATTTTATTTTTCTAACATTGTCAACTACAGATTAGTTTCTGGGCTCCCCCTGGATTGGGCCTAGCGCTGTTGATTTTGGCACACCCCCATTTTTGTTTCTGACCAAGCCCGTGTTTTTTTTGTTTTTTTTTTCTCACTTTTTAATTTTGTTTACTATTTTCCAAATATTTTTTTTAACAAATCATAAATAATAATAATAAAATAATAAATAGGTTTAGTTTCTTTCTAAAATTATTAATTAATTAATTAATTATTTTAATACAATTTTATCAATTTAAAATCAAATTAGACTTAGGTTCTTTATTAATTTAAATTTTTTTCTTAATAAAAAATACAAAAAAATTATATTAAGATTAGTTTTTCTTTTATAACCTAGATTAATTCTTACATTTAGTATTTATTTTTCTTAATTAACTTTAGAATTAATTTTTCTTTAACAAAACCAAAAAAACAAAAAAAAAGTTTTCTTTACTAAGAATTTTCTACTAGACTTTTAGACGTTTTTTGTTATCGCGCGCGCATTTTATATTATTATGTATCTTCCTATGGATTGTAATAGCCCTAATTAGGATTTTAATTTTCCGCACTTTACATTTTAAGTCAAATATAACTGTAACTGTCCCGAAGCGTTGTAATAGCTGTAGGAACTTTATTTCTCGCTTTATATTTCTTATATGCCTGTATATAAATTGTTAGTAACTTTATTTCCAACCGTTAACGGACCTTGAAACACAACAAAACGCTTCCTACAAGTCACAATTTGCCATTTTTTAACTTTGTGTTGTTATATTCTTGCGTTATTAATCAATTATAATTGCATATTTGTGTTTGTATGGATGCATAGAAGGTTTCTAAATTGTCCAATTGAAGCTTAGGTACAAGAATGGCATTCCACCATTGTTAGGGTTCGAACCTCTAAATTGGGATTTTTCACAATGGCCAAAATTAGCCCAAACTAAGGACACCATCTTTCTCAGGAGGATAAGACCAATCAATCCGTGGCCTCAAAATTCATTTTCGTTGCGTATTATGAGTTTTGCAGGTTGCAGGTGCTATAGTGACAGACCAAAACTGTCACTATAGGTATTATAATCTAAGACGACGGAGGGAGGAAGAAGACAATGCGTGGCAGCCCCTCATTGGGTATTTTGAATCTGCGCGCCTTTTCCTTTTTGTTTTAAATAATTTCTGGAAATTTCAAATATATTATTATTGTTTGACATGTATAAATGAATGACATGTTAGTTCAGTTGGCAGGGAAGCGTGTATGTGAAGGGGACCTGGGTTTGAGTCCCAGGTGCAACATTTTATTTTTCTAACATTGTCAACTACAGATTCAGTAGATGTTAGATACGCTAGTCCAACATGCGCCTCCAGATCATCACCAATGGATCTTGATTGATCTAGATCTAAAGGTCTCACATGCAGGTGCACCATGAGCCATCAAAGACGCTCCTCACTGAATCCCAATATAGTTTCTGGGCTCCCCCTGGATTGGGCCTAGCGCTGTTGATTTTGGCACACCCCCATTTTTGTTTCTGACCAAGCCCATGTTTTTTTTTGTTTTTTTTCTGACTTTTTTATTTTGTTTACTATTTTCCAAATCTTTTTTTAACAAAAACATAAATAATAATAAAAAAATAATAAATAGGTTTAGTTTCTTTCTAATATTATTAATTAATTAATTAATTATTGTAATACAATTTTATCAATTTAAAATCAAATTAGACTTAGGTTCTTTATTAATTTAAATTGTTTTCTTAATAAAAAATACAAAAAAAAATATATTAAGATTAGTTTTTCTTTTATAACCTAGATTAATTCTTACATTTAGTATTTATTTTTCTTAATTAACTTTAGAATTAATTTTTCTTTAACAAAACCAAAAAAACAAAAAAAAAAGTTTTCTTTACTAAAAATTTTCTACTAGATTTTTAGACGTTTTTTGTTATCGCGCGCACATTTTATATTATTATGTATCTTCCTATGGATCGTAATAGCCCTAATTAGGATTTTAATTTTCCGCACTTTACATTTTAAGTCAAATATAATTGTAACTGTCCCGAAGCGTTGTAATAGCTGTAGGAACTTTATTTCTCGCTTTATATTTCTTATATACCTGTATATAAATTGTTAGTAACTTTATTTCCAACCGTTACCGGGCCTTGAAACACAACAAAACGCTTCCTACAAGTCACAATTTGCCATTTTTTTTAAACTTTGTGTTGTTATATTCTTGCGTTATTAATCAATTATAATTGCATATTTATGTTTGTATTGATGCATAGAAGGTTTCTAAATTGTCCAATTGAAGCTTAGGTACAAGAATGGCATTCCACCATTGTTAGGGTTCGAACCTCTAAATTGGGATTTGGGATTTTTCACAATGGCCAAAATTAGCCCAAACTAAGGACACCATCTTTCTCAAGAGGATGAGACCAATCAATCCGTGGCCTCAAAATTCATTTTCGTTGCGTATTATGAGTTTTGCAGGTTGCAGGTGCTATAGTGACAGACCAAAACTGTCACTATAGGTATTATAATCTAAGACGACGGAGGGAGGAAGAAGACAATGCGTGGCAGCCCCTCATTGGGTATTTTGAATCTGCGCGCCTTTTCCTTTTTGTTTTAAATAATTTCTGGAAATTTCAAATATATTATTATTGTTTGACATGTATAAATGAATGACATGTTAGTTCAGTTGGCAGGGAAGCGTGTATGTGAAGGGGGACCTGGGTTTGAGTCCCAGGTCCAACATTTTATTTTTCTAACATTGTCAACTACAGATTCAGTAGATGTTAGATACGCTAGTCCAGCATGCACCTCCAGATCATCACCACTGGATCTTGATTGATCTAGATCTAAAGGTTTCACATGCAGGTGCACCATGAGCCATCAAAGACGCTCCTCACTGAATCCCAGTATAGTTTCTGGGCTCCCCTGGATTGGGCCTAGCGCTGTTGATTTTGGCACACCCCATTTTTGTTTCATACCAAGCCCATGTTTTTTTGTTTTTTTTCTCACTTTTTTATTTTGTTTACTATTTTCCAAATCTTTTTTTTAACAAATCATAAATAATAATAAAAAAATAATAAATAGGTTTAGTTTCTTTCTAAAATTATTAATTAATTAATTAATTATTTTAATACAATTTTATCAATTTAAAATCAAATTAGACTTAGGTTCTTTATTAATTTAAATTTTTTTCTTAATAAAAAATACAAAAAAATTATATTAAGATTAGTTTTTCTTTTATAACCTAGATTAATTGTTACATTTAGTATTTATTTTTCTTAATTAACTTTACAATTAATTTTTCTTTAACAAAACCAAAAAAACAAAAAAAAAAATTTTTCTTTACTAAGAATTTTCTACTAGACTTTTAGACGTTTTTTGTTATCGCGCGCGCATTTTATATTATTATGTATCTTCCTATGGATTGTAATAGCCCTAATTAGGATTTTAATTTTCCGCACTTTACATTTTAAGTCAAATATAAATGTAACTGTCCCGAAGCGTTGTAATAGCTGTAGGAACTTTATTTCTCGCTTTATATTTCTTATATGCCTGTATATAAATTGTTAGTAACTTTATTTCCAACCGTTACGGACCTTGAAACACAACAAAATGCTTCCTACAAGTCACAATTTGCCATTTTTTAACTTTGTGTTGTTATATTCTTGCGTTATTAATCAATTATAATTGCATATTTGTGTTTGTATGGATGCATAGAAGGTTTCTAAATTGTCCAATTGAAGCTTAGGTACAAGAATGGCATTCCACCATTGTTAGGGTTCGAACCTCTAAATTGGGATTTTTCACAATGGCCAAAATTAGCCCAAACTAAGGACACCATCTTTCTCAGGAGGATGAGACCAATCAATCTGTGGCCTCAAAATTCATTTTCGTTGCGTATTATGAGTTTTGCAGGTTGCCGGTGCTATAGTGACAGACCAAAACTGTCACTATAGGTATTATAATCTAAGACGACGGAGGGAGGAAGAAGACAATGCGTGGCAGCCCCTCATTGGGTATTTTGAATCTGCGCGCCTTTTTCTTTTTGTTTTAAATAATTTCTGGAAATTTCAAATATATTATTATTGTTTGACATGTATAAATGAATGACATGTTAGTTCAGTTGGCAGGGAAGCGTGTATGTGAAGGGGGACCTGGGTTTGAGTCCCAGGTCCAGCATTTTATTTTTCTAACATTGTCAACTACAGATTCAGTAGATGTTAGATACGCTAGTCCAGCATGCGCCTCCAGATCATCACCACTGGATCTTGATTGATCTAGATCTAAAGGTCTCACATGCAGGTGCACCATGAGCCATCAAAGACGCTCCTCACTGAATCCCAATATAGTTTCTGGGCTCCCCTGGATTGGGCCTAGCGCTGTTGATTTTGGCACACCCCATTTTTGTTTCTGACCAAGCCCATGTTTTTTTTTTGTTTTTTTTCTCACTTTTTTATTTTGTTTACTATTTTCCAAATCTTTTTTTAACAAATCATAAATAATAATAAAAAAATAATAAATAGGTTTAGTTTCTTTCTAAAATTATTAATTAATTAATTAATTATTTTAATACAATTTTATCAATTTAAAATCAAATTAGACTTAGGTTCTTTATTAATTTAAATTGTTTTCTTAATAAAAAATACAAAAAAAAAATATATTAAGATTAGTTTTTCTTTTATAACCTAGATTAATTCTTACATTTAGTATTTATTTTTCTTAATTAACTTTAGAATTAATTTTTCTTTAACAAAACCAAAAAAACAAAAAAAAAAGTTTTCTTTACTAAAAATTTTCTACTAGATTTTTAGACGTTTTTTGTTATCGCGCGCACATTTTATATTATTATGTATCTTCCTATGGATCGTAATAGCCCTAATTAGGATTTTAATTTTCCGCACTTTACATTTTAAGTCAAATATAATTGTAACTGTCTCGAAGCGTTGTAATAGCTGTAGGAACTTTATTTCTCGCTTTATATTTCTTATATGCCTGTATATAAATTGTTAGTAACTTTATTTCCAACCGTTACCGGGCCTTGAAACACAACAAAACGCTTCCTACAAGTCACAATTTGCCATTTTTTTAACTTTGTGTTGTTATATTCTTGCGTTATTAATCAATTATAATTGCATATTTGTGTTTGTATTGATGCATAGAAGGTTTCTAAATTGTCCAATTGAAGCTTAGGTACAAGAATGGCATTCCACCATTGTTAGGGTTCGAACCTCTAAATTGGGATTTTTCACAATGGCCAAAATTAGCCCAAACTAAGGACACCATCTTTCTCAGGAGGATGAGACCAATCAATCCGTGGCCTCAAAATTCATTTTCGTTGCGTATTATGAGTTTTGCAGGTTGCAGGTGCTATAGTGACAGACCAAAACTGTCACTATAGGTATTATAATCTAAGACGACGGAGGGAGGAAGAAGACAATGCGTGGCAGCCCCTCATTGGGTATTTTGAATCTGCGCGCCTTTTCCTTTTTGTTTTAAATAATTTCTGGAAATTTAAAATATATTATTATTGTTTGACATGTATAAATGAATGACATGTTAGTTCAGTTGGCAGGGAAGCGTGTATGTGAAGGGGGGCTGGGTTTGAGTCCCAGGTCCAACATTTTATTTTTCTAACATTGTCAACTACAGATTCAGTAGATGTTAGATACGCTAGTCCAGCATGCGCCTCCAGATAATCACCACTGGATCTTGATTGATCTAGATCTAAAGGTCTCACATGCAGGTGCACCATGAGCCATCAAAGACGCTCCTCACTGAATCCCAGTATAGTTTCTGGGCTCCCCCTGGATTGGGCCTAGCGCTGTTGATTTTGGCACACCCCCATTTTTGTTTCTGACCAAGCCCATGTTTTTTTTGTTTTTTTTCTCACTTTTTAATTTTGTTTACTATTTTCCAAATATTTTTTTTAACAAATCATAAATAATAATAATAAAATAATAAATAGGTTTAGTTTCTTTCTAAAATTATTAATTAATTAATTAATTATTTTAATACAATTTTATCAATTTAAAATCAAATTAGACTTAGGTTCTTTATTAATTTAAATTTTTTTCTTAATAAAAAATACAAAAAAATTATATTAAGATTAGTTTTTCTTTTATAACCTAGATTAATTCTTACATTTAGTATTTATTTTTCTTAATTAACTTTAGAATTAATTTTTCTTTAACAAAACCAAAAAAACAAAAAAAAAGTTTTCTTTACTAAGAATTTTCTACTAGACTTTTAGACGTTTTTTGTTATCGCGCGCGCATTTTATATTATTATGTATCTTCCTATGGATTGTAATAGCCCTAATTAGGATTTTAATTTTCCGCACTTTACATTTTAAGTCAAATATAACTGTAACTGTCCCGAAGCGTTGTAATAGCTGTAGGAACTTTATTTCTCGCTTTATATTTCTTATATGCCTGTATATAAATTGTTAGTAACTTTATTTCCAACCGTTACCGGACCTTGAAACACAACAAAACGCTTCCTACAAGTCACAATTTGCCATTTTTTAACTTTGTGTTGTTATATTCTTGCGTTATTAATCAATTATAATTGCATATTTGTGTTTGTATGGATGCATAGAAGGTTTCTAAATTGTCCAATTGAAGCTTAGGTACAAGAATGGCATTCCACCATTGTTAGGGTTCGAACCTCTAAATTGGGATTTTTCACAATGGCCAAAATTAGCCCAAACTAAGGACACCATCTTTCTCAGGAGGATAAGACCAATCAATCCGTGGCCTCAAAATTCATTTTCGTTGCGTATTATGAGTTTTGCAGGTTGCAGGTGCTATAGTGACAGACCAAAACTGTCACTATAGGTATTATAATCTAAGACGATGGAGGGAGGAAGAAGACAATGCGTGGCAGCCCCTCATTGGGTATTTTGAATCTGCGCGCTTTTTCCTTTTTGTTTTAAATAATTTCTGGAAATTTCAAATATATTATTATTGTTTGACATGTATAAATGAATGACATGTTAGTTCAGTTGGCAGGGAAGCGTGTATGTGAAGGGGACCTGGGTTTGAGTCCCAGGTGCAACATTTTATTTTTCTAACATTGTCAACTACAGATTCAGTAGATGTTAGATACGCTAGTCCAGCATGCGCCTCCAGATCATCACCAATGGATCTTGATTGATCTAGATCTAAAGGTCTCACATGCAGGTGCACCATGAGCCATCAAAGACGCTCCTCACTGAATCCCAATATAGTTTCTGGGCTCCCCCTGGATTGGGCCTAGCGCTGTTGATTTTGGCACACCCCCATTTTTGTTTCTGACCAAGCCCATGTTTTTTTTTGTTTTTTTTCTGACTTTTTTATTTTGTTTACTATTTTCCAAATCTTTTTTTAACAAAAACATAAATAATAATAAAAAAATAATAAATAGGTTTAGTTTCTTTCTAAAATTATTAATTAATTAATTAATTATTGTAATACAATTTTATCAATTTAAAATCAAATTAGACTTAGGTTCTTTATTAATTTAAATTGTTTTCTTAATAAAAAATACAAAAAAAAATATATTAAGATTAGTTTTTCTTTTATAACCTAGATTAATTCTTACATTTAGTATTTATTTTTCTTAATTAACTTTAGAATTAATTTTTCTTTAACAAAACCAAAAAAACAAAAAAAAAAGTTTTCTTTACTAAAAATTTTCTACTAGATTTTTAGACGTTTTTTGTTATCGCGCGCACATTTTATATTATTATGTATCTTCCTATGGATCGTAATAGCCCTAATTAGGATTTTAATTTTCCGCACTTTACATTTTAAGTCAAATATAATTGTAACTGTCCCGAAGCGTTGTAATAGCTGTAGGAACTTTATTTCTCGCTTTATATTTCTTATATACCTGTATATAAATTGTTAGTAACTTTATTTCCAACCGTTACCGGGCCTTGAAACACAACAAAACGCTTCCTACAAGTCACAATTTGCCATTTTTTTTTAACTTTGTGTTGTTATATTCTTGCGTTATTAATCAATTATAATTGCATATTTATGTTTGTATTGATGCATAGAAGGTTTCTAAATTGTCCAATTGAAGCTTAGGTACAAGAATGGCATTCCACCATTGTTAGGGTTCGAACCTCTAAATTGGGATTTGGGATTTTTCACAATGGCCAAAATTAGCCCAAACTAAGGACACCATCTTTCTCAAGAGGATGAGACCAATCAATCCGTGGCCTCAAAATTCATTTTCGTTGCGTATTATGAGTTTTGCAGGTTGCAGGTGCTATAGTGACAGACCAAAACTGTCACTATAGGTATTATAATCTAAGACGACGGAGGGAGGAAGAAGACAATGCGTGGCAGCCCCTTATTGGGTATTTTGAATCTGCGCGCCTTTTCCTTTTTGTTTTAAATAATTTCTGGAAATTTCAAATATATTATTATTGTTTGACATGTATAAATGAATGACATGTTAGTTCAGTTGGCAGGGAAGCGTGTATGTGAAGGGGGACCTGGGTTTGAGTCCCAGGTCCAACATTTTATTTTTCTAACATTGTCAACTACAGATTAGTTTCTGGGCTCCCCCTGGATTGGGCCTAGCGCTGTTGATTTTGGCACACCCCCATTTTTGTTTCTGACCAAGCCCGTGTTTTTTTTGTTTTTTTTTTCTCACTTTTTAATTTTGTTTACTATTTTCCAAATATTTTTTTTAACAAATCATAAATAATAATAATAAAATAATAAATAGGTTTAGTTTCTTTCTAAAATTATTAATTAATTAATTAATTATTTTAATACAATTTTATCAATTTAAAATCAAATTAGACTTAGGTTCTTTATTAATTTAAATTTTTTTCTTAATAAAAAATACAAAAAAATTATATTAAGATTAGTTTTTCTTTTATAACCTAGATTAATTCTTACATTTAGTATTTATTTTTCTTAATTAACTTTAGAATTAATTTTTCTTTAACAAAACCAAAAAAACAAAAAAAAAGTTTTCTTTACTAAGAATTTTCTACTAGACTTTTAGACGTTTTTTGTTATCGCGCGCGCATTTTATATTATTATGTATCTTCCTATGGATTGTAATAGCCCTAATTAGGATTTTAATTTTCCGCACTTTACATTTTAAGTCAAATATAACTGTAACTGTCCCGAAGCGTTGTAATAGCTGTAGGAACTTTATTTCTCGCTTTATATTTCTTATATGCTTGTATATAAATTGTTAGTAACTTTATTTCCAACCATTACCGGACCTTGAAACACAACAAAACGCTTCCTACAAGTCACAATTTGCCATTTTTTAACTTTGTGTTGTTATATTCTTGCGTTATTAATCAATTATAATTGCATATTTGTGTTTGTATGGATGCATAGAAGGTTTCTAAATTGTCCAATTGAAGCTTAGGTACAAGAATGGCATTCCACCATTGTTAGGGTTCGAACCTCTAAATTGGGATTTTTCACAATGGCCAAAATTAGCCCAAACTAAGGACACCATCTTTCTCAGGAGGATAAGACCAATCAATCCGTGGCCTCAAAATTCATTTTCGTTGCGTATTATGAGTTTTGCAGGTTGCAGGTGCTATAGTGACAGACCAAAACTGTCACTATAGGTATTATAATCTAAGACGACGGAGGGAGGAAGAAGACAATGCGTGGCAGCCCCTCATTGGGTATTTTGAATCTGCGCGCCTTTTCCTTTTTGTTTTAAATAATTTCTGGAAATTTCAAATATATTATTATTGTTTGACATGTATAAATGAATGACATGTTAGTTCAGTTGGCAGGGAAGCGTGTATGTGAAGGGGACCTGGGTTTGAGTCCCAGGTGCAACATTTTATTTTTCTAACATTGTCAACTACAGATTCAGTAGATGTTAGATACGCTAGTCCAACATGCGCCTCCAGATCATCACCAATGGATCTTGATTGATCTAGATCTAAAGGTCTCACATGCAGGTGCACCATGAGCCATCAAAGACGCTCCTCACTGAATCCCAATATAGTTTCTGGGCTCCCCCTGGATTGGGCCTAGCGCTGTTGATTTTGGCACACCCCCATTTTTGTTTCTGACCAAGCCCATGTTTTTTTTTGTTTTTTTTCTGACTTTTTTATTTTGTTTACTATTTTCCAAATCTTTTTTTAACAAAAACATAAATAATAATAAAAAAATAATAAATAGGTTTAGTTTCTTTCTAATATTATTAATTAATTAATTAATTATTGTAATACAATTTTATCAATTTAAAATCAAATTAGACTTAGGTTCTTTATTAATTTAAATTGTTTTCTTAATAAAAAATACAAAAAAAAATATATTAAGATTAGTTTTTCTTTTATAACCTAGATTAATTCTTACATTTAGTATTTATTTTTCTTAATTAACTTTACAATTAATTTTTCTTTAACAAAACCAAAAAAACAAAAAAAAAATTTTTTCTTTACTAAGAATTTTCTACTAGACTTTTAGACGTTTTTTGTTATCGCGCGCCAATTTTATATTATTATGTATCTTCCTATGGATTGTAATAGCCCTAATTAGGATTTTAATTTTCCGCACTTTACATTTTAAGTCAAATATAACTGTAACTGTCCCGAAGCGTTGTAATAGCTGTAGGAACTTTATTTCTCGCTTTATATTTCTTATATGCCTGTATATAAATTGTTAGTAACTTTATTTCCAACCGTTACGGACCTTGAAACACAACAAAATGCTTCCTACAAGTCACAATTTGCCATTTTTTAACTTTGTGTTGTTATATTCTTGCGTTATTAATCAATTATAATTGCATATTTGTGTTTGTATGGATGCATAGAAGGTTTCTAAATTGTCCAATTGAAGCTTAGGTACAAGAATGGCATTCCACCATTGTTAGGGTTCGAACCTCTAAATTGGGATTTTTCACAATGGCCAAAATTAGCCCAAACTAAGGACACCATCTTTCTCAGGAGGATGAGACCAATCAATCTGTGGCCTCAAAATTCATTTTCGTTGCGTATTATGAGTTTTGCAGGTTGCAGGTGCTATAGTGACAGACCAAAACTGTCACTATAGGTATTATAATCTAAGACGACGGAGGGAGGAAGAAGACAATGCGTGGCAGCCCCTCATTGGGTATTTTGAATCTGCGCGCCTTTTTCTTTTTGTTTTAAATAATTTCTGGAAATTTCAAATATATTATTATTGTTTGACATGTATAAATGAATGACATGTTAGTTCAGTTGGCAGGGAAGCGTGTATGTGAAGGGGGACCTGGGTTTGAGTCCCAGGTCCAGCATTTTATTTTTCTAACATTGTCAACTACAGATTCAGTAGATGTTAGATACGCTAGTCCAGCATGCGCCTCCAGATCATCACCACTGGATCTTGATTGATCTAGATCTAAAGGTCTCACATGCAGGTGCACCATGAGCCATCAAAGACGCTCCTCACTGAATCCCAATATAGTTTCTGGGCTCCCCTGGATTGGGCCTAGCGCTGTTGATTTTGGCACACCCCATTTTTGTTTCTGACCAAGCCCATGTTTTTTTTTTGTTTTTTTTCTCACTTTTTTATTTTGTTTACTATTTTCCAAATCTTTTTTTAACAAATCATAAATAATAATAAAAAAATAATAAATAGGTTTAGTTTCTTTCTAAAATTATTAATTAATTAATTAATTATTTTAATACAATTTTATCAATTTAAAATCAAATTAGACTTAGGTTCTTTATTAATTTAAATTGTTTTCTTAATAAAAAATACAAAAAAAAATATATTAAGATTAGTTTTTCTTTTATAACCTAGATTAATTCTTACATTTAGTATTTATTTTTCTTAATTAACTTTAGAATTAATTTTTCTTTAACAAAACCAAAAAAACAAAAAAAAAAGTTTTCTTTACTAAAAATTTTCTACTAGATTTTTAGACGTTTTTTGTTATCGCGCGCACATTTTATATTATTATGTATCTTCCTATGGATCGTAATAGCCCTAATTAGGATTTTAATTTTCCGCACTTTACATTTTAAGTCAAATATAATTGTAACTGTCTCGAAGCGTTGTAATAGCTGTAGGAACTTTATTTCTCGCTTTATATTTCTTATATGCCTGTATATAAATTGTTAGTAACTTTATTTCCAACCGTTACCGGGCCTTGAAACACAACAAAACGCTTCCTACAAGTCACAATTTGCCATTTTTTTAACTTTGTGTTGTTATATTCTTGCGTTATTAATCAATTATAATTGCATATTTGTGTTTGTATTGATGCATAGAAGGTTTCTAAATTGTCCAATTGAAGCTTAGGTACAAGAATGGCATTCCACCATTGTTAGGGTTCGAACCTCTAAATTGGGATTTTTCACAATGGCCAAAATTAGCCCAAACTAAGGACACCATCTTTCTCAGGAGGATGAGACCAATCAATCCGTGGCCTCAAAATTCATTTTCGTTGCGTATTATGAGTTTTGCAGGTTGCAGGTGCTATAGTGACAGACCAAAACTGTCACTATAGGTATTATAATCTAAGACGACGGAGGGAGGAAGAAGACAATGCGTGGCAGCCCCTCATTGGGTATTTTGAATCTGCGCGCCTTTTCCTTTTTGTTTTAAATAATTTCTGGAAATTTAAAATATATTATTATTGTTTGAGATGTATAAATGAATGACATGTTAGTTCAGTTGGCAGGGAAGCGTGTATGTGAAGGGGGGCTGGGTTTGAGTCCCAGGTCCAACATTTTATTTTTCTAACATTGTCAACTACAGATTCAGTAGATGTTAGATACGCTAGTCCAGCATGCGCCTCCAGATAATCACCACTGGATCTTGATTGATCTAGATCTAAAGGTCTCACATGCAGGTGCACCATGAGCCATCAAAGACGCTCCTCACTGAATCCCAGTATAGTTTCTGGGCTCCCCCTGGATTGGGCCTAGCGCTGTTGATTTTGGCACACCCCCATTTTTGTTTCTGACCAAGCCCATGTTTTTTTTGTTTTTTTTCTCACTTTTTTATTTTGTTTACTATTTTCCAAATATTTTTTTTAACAAATCATAAATAATAATAATAAAATAATAAATAGGTTTAGTTTCTTTCTAAAATTATTAATTAATTAATTAATTATTTTAATACAATTTTATCAATTTAAAATCAAATTAGACTTAGGTTCTTTATTAATTTAAATTTTTTTCTTAATAAAAAATACAAAAAAATTATATTAAGATTAGTTTTTCTTTTATAACCTAGATTAATTCTTACATTTAGTATTTATTTTTCTTAATTAACTTTAGAATTAATTTTTCTTTAACAAAACCAAAAAAACAAAAAAAAAGTTTTCTTTACTAAGAATTTTCTACTAGACTTTTAGACGTTTTTTGTTATCGCGCGCGCATTTTATATTATTATGTATCTTCCTATGGATTGTAATAGCCCTAATTAGGATTTTAATTTTCCGCACTTTACATTTTAAGTCAAATATAACTGTAACTGTCCCGAAGCGTTGTAATAGCTGTAGAAACTTTATTTCTCGCTTTATATTTCTTATATGCCTGTATATAAATTGTTAGTAACTTTATTTCCAACCGTTACCGGACCTTGAAACACAACAAAACGCTTCCTACAAGTCACAATTTGCCATTTTTTAACTTTGTGTTGTTATATTCTTGCGTTATTAATCAATTATAATTGCATATTTGTGTTTGTATGGATGCATAGAAGGTTTCTAAATTGTCCAATTGAAGCTTAGGTACAAGAATGGCATTCCACCATTGTTAGGGTTCGAACCTCTAAATTGGGATTTTTCACAATGGCCAAAATTAGCCCAAACTAAGGACACCATCTTTCTCAGGAGGATGAGACCAATCAATCCGTGGCCTCAAAATTCATTTTCGTTGCGTATTATGAGTTTTGCAGGTTGCAGGTGCTATAGTGACAGACCAAAACTGTCACTATAGGTATTATAATCTAAGACGATGGAGGGAGGAAGAAGACAATGCGTGGCAGCCCCTCATTGGGTATTTTGAATCTGCGCGCCTTTTCCTTTTTGTTTTAAATAATTTCTGGAAATTTCAAATATATTATTATTGTTTGACATGTATAAATGAATGACATGTTAGTTCAGTTGGCAGGGAAGCGTGTATGTGAAGGGGACCTGGGTTTGAGTCCCAGGTGCAACATTTTATTTTTCTAACATTGTCAACTACAGATTCAGTAGATGTTAGATACGCTAGTCCAGCATGCGCCTCCAGATCATCACCACTGGATCTTGATTGATCTAGATCTAAAGGTCTCACATGCAGGTGCACCATGAGCCATCAAAGACGCTCCTCACTAAATCCCAATATAGTTTCTGGGCTCCCCCTGGATTGGGCCTAGCGCTGTTGATTTTGGCACACCCCCATTTTTGTTTCTGACCAAGCCCATGTTTTTTTTTGTTTTTTTTCTGACTTTTTTATTTTGTTTACTATTTTCCAAATCTTTTTTTAACAAAAACATAAATAATAATAAAAAAATAATAAATAGGTTTAGTTTCTTTCTAAAATTATTAATTAATTAATTAATTATTGTAATACAATTTTATCAATTTAAAATCAAATTAGACTTAGGTTCTTTATTAATTTAAATTGTTTTCTTAATAAAAAATACAAAAAAAAAATATTAAGATTAGTTTTTCTTTTATAACCTAGATTAATTCTTACATTTAGTATTTATTTTTCTTAATTAACTTTAGAATTAATTTTTCTTTAACAAAACCAAAAAAACAAAAAAAAAAGTTTTCTTTACTAAAAATTTTCTACTAGATTTTTAGACGTTTTTTGTTATCGCGCGCACATTTTATATTATTATGTATCTTCCTATGGATCGTAATAGCCCTAATTAGGATTTTAATTTTCCGCACTTTACATTTTAAGTCAAATATAATTGTAACTGTCCCGAAGCGTTGTAATAGCTGTAGGAACTTTATTTCTCGCTTTATATTTCTTATATACCTGTATATAAATTGTTAGTAACTTTATTTCCAACCGTTACCGGGCCTTGAAACACAACAAAACGCTTCCTACAAGTCACAATTTGCCATTTTTTTTAACTTTGTGTTGTTATATTCTTGCGTTATTAATCAATTATAATTGCATATTTATGTTTGTATTGATGCATAGAAGGTTTCTAAATTGTCCAATTGAAGCTTAGGTACAAGAATGGCATTCCACCATTGTTAGGGTTCGAACCTCTAAATTGGGATTTGGGATTTTTCACAATGGCCAAAATTAGCCCAAACTAAGGACACCATCTTTCTCAAGAGGATGAGACCAATCAATCTGTGGCCTCAAAATTCATTTTCGTTGCGTATTATGAGTTTTGCAGGTTGCAGGTGCTATAGTGACAGACCAAAACTGTCACTATAGGTATTATAATCTAAGACGACGGAGGGAGGAAGAAGACAATGCGTGGCAGCCCCTCATTGGGTATTTTGAATCTGCGCGCCTTTTCCTTTTTGTTTTAAATAATTTCTGGAAATTTCAAATATATTATTATTGTTTGACATGTATAAATGAATGACATGTTAGTTCAGTTGGCAGGGAAGCGTGTATGTGAAGGGGACCTGGGTTTGAGTCCCAGGTCCAACATTTTATTTTTCTAACATTGTCAACTACAGATTCAGTAGATGTTAGATACGCTAGTCCAGCATGCACCTCCAGATCATCACCACTGGATCTTGATTGATCTAGATCTAAAGGTTTCACATGCAGGTGCACCATGAGCCATCAAAGACGCTCCTCACTGAATCCCAGTATAGTTTCTGGGCTCCCCTGGATTGGGCCTAGCGCTGTTGATTTTGGCACACCCCATTTTTGTTTCAGACCAAGCCCATGTTTTTTTGTTTTTTTTCTCACTTTTTTATTTTGTTTACTATTTTCCAAATCTTTTTTTTAACAAATCATAAATAATAATAAAAAAATAATAAATAGGTTTAGTTTCTTTCTAAAATTATTAATTAATTAATTAATTATTTTAATACAATTTTATCAATTTAAAATCAAATTAGACTTAGGTTCTTTATTAATTTAAATTTTTTTCTTAATAAAAAATACAAAAAAATTATATTAAGATTAGTTTTTCTTTTATAACCTAGATTAATTGTTACATTTAGTATTTATTTTTCTTAATTAACTTTACAATTAATTTTTCTTTAACAAAACCAGAAAAACAAAAAAAAAATTTTCTTTACTAAGAATTTTCTACTAGACTTTTAGACGTTTTTTGTTATCGCGCGCGCATTTTATATTATTATGTATCTTCCTATGGATTGTAATAGCCCTAATTAGGATTTTAATTTTCCGCACTTTACATTTTAAGTCAAATATAACTGTAACTGTCCCGAAGCGTTGTAATAGCTGTAGGAACTTTATTTCTCGCTTTATATTTCTTATATGCCTGTATATAAATTGTTAGTAACTTTATTTCCAACCGTTACCGGACCTTGAAACACAACAAAATGCTTCCTACAAGTCACAATTTGCCATTTTTTAACTTTGTGTTGTTATATTCTTGCGTTATTAATCAATTATAATTGCATATTTGTGTTTGTATGGATGCATAGAAGGTTTCTAAATTGTCCAATTGAAGCTTAGGTACAAGAATGGCATTCCACCATTGTTAGGGTTCGAACCTCTAAATTGGGATTTTTCACAATGGCCAAAATTAGCCCAAACTAAGGACACCATCTTTCTCAGGAGGATGAGACCAATCAATCTGTGGCCTCAAAATTCATTTTCGTTGCGTATTATGAGTTTTGCAGGTTGCAGGTGCTATAGTGACAGACCAAAACTGTCACTATAGGTATTATAATCTAAGACGACGGAGGGAGGAAGAAGACAATGCGTGGCAGCCCCTCATTGGGTATTTTGAATCTGCGCGCCTTTTTCTTTTTGTTTTAAATAATTTCTGGAAATTTCAAATATATTATTATTGTTTGACATGTATAAATGAATGACATGTTAGTTCAGTTGGCAGGGAAGCGTGTATGTGAAGGGGGACCTGGGTTTGAGTCCCAGGTGCAACATTTTATTTTTCTAACATTGTCAACTACAGATTCAGTAGATGTTAGATACGCTAGTCCAGCATGCGCCTCCAGATCATCACCACTGGATCTTGATTGATCTAGATCTAAAGGTCTCACATGCAGGTGCACCATGAGCCATCAAAGACGCTCCTCACTGAATCCCAATATAGTTTCTGGGCTCCCCCTGGATTGGGCCTAGCGCTGTTGATTTTGGCACACCCCCATTTTTGTTTCTGACCAAGCCCATGTTTTTTTTTGTTTTTTTTCTCACTTTTTTATTTTGTTTACTATTTTCCAAATCTTTTTTTAACAAATCATAAATAATAATAAAAAAATAATAAATAGGTTTAGTTTCTTTCTAAAATTATTAATTAATTAATTAATTATTTTAATACAATTTTATCAATTTAAAATCAAATTAGACTTAGGTTCTTTATTAATTTAAATTGTTTTCTTAATAAAAAATACAAAAAAATTATATTAAGATTAGTTTTTCTTTTATAACCTAGATTAATTCTTACATTTAGTATTTATTTTTCTTAATTAACTTTAGAATTAATTTTTCTTTAACAAAACCAGAAAAACAAAAAAAAAAAATTTTCTTTACTAAGAATTTTCTACTAGACTTTTAGACGTTTTTTGTTATCGCGCGCGCATTTTATATTATTATGTATCTTCCTATGGATTGTAATAGCCCTAATTAGGATTTTAATTTTCCGCACTTTACATTTTAAGTCAAATATAACTGTAACTGTCCCGAAGCGTTGTAATAGCTGTAGGAACTTTATTTCTCGCTTTATATTTCTTATATGCCTGTATATAAATTGTTAGTAACTTTATTTCCAACCGTTACCGGACCTTGAAACACAACAAAACGCTTCCTACAAGTCACAATTTGCCATTTTTTTAACTTTGTGTTGTTATATTGTTGCGTTATTAATCAATTATAATTGCATATTTGTGTTTGTATGGATGCATAGAAGGTTTCTAAATTGTCCAATTGAAGCTTAGGTACAAGAATAGCATTCCACCATTGTTAGGGTTCGAACCTCTAAATTGGGATTTTTTACAATGGCCAAAATTAGCCCAAACTAAGGACACCATCTTTCTCAAGAGGATGAGACCAATCAATCCGTGGCCTCAAAATTCATTTTCGTTGCGTATTATGAGTTTTGCAGGTTGCAGGTGCTATAGTGACAGACCAAAACTGTCACTATAGGTATTATAATCTAAGACGACGGAGGGAGGAAGAAGACAATGCGTGGCAGCCCCTCATTGGGTATTTTGAATCTGCGCGCCTTTTCCTTTTTGTTTTAAATAATTTCTGGAAATTTCAAATATATTATTATTGTTTGACATGTATAAATGAATGACATGTTAGTTCAGTTGGCAGGGAAGCGTGTATGTGAAGGGGGACCTGGGTTTGAGTCCCAGGTCCAACATTTTATTTTTCTAACATTGTCAACTACAGATTCAGTAGATGTTAGATACGCTAGTCCAGCATGCGCCTCCAGATCATCACCACTGGATCTTGATTGATCTAGATCTAAAGGTCTCACATGCAGGTGCACCATGAGCCATCAAAGACGCTCCTCACTGAATCCCAATATAGTTTCTGGGCTCCCCCTAGATTGGGCCTAGCGCTGTTGATTTTGGCACACCCCCATTTTTGTTTCTGACCAAGCCCATGTTTTTTTTTGTTTTTTTTCTCACTTTTTTATTTTGTTTACTATTTTCCAAATCTTTTTTTAACAAATCATAAATAATAATAAAAAAATAATAAATAGGTTTAGTTTCTTTCTAAAATTATTAATTAATTAATTAATTATTTTAATACAATTTTATCAATTTAAAATCAAATTAGACTTAGGTTCTTTATTAATTTAAATTGTTTTCTTAATAAAAAATACAAAAAATTTATATTAAGATTAGTTTTTCTTTTATAACCTAGATTAATTCTTACATTTAGTATTTATTTTTCTTAATTAACTTTAGAATTAATTTTTCTTTAACAAAACCAGAAAAACAAAAAAAAAAAATTTTCTTTACTAAGAATTTTCTACTAGACTTTTAGACGTTTTTTGTTATCGCGCGCGCATTTTATATTATTATGTATCTTCCTATGGATTGTAATAGCCCTAATTAGGATTTTAATTTTCCGCACTTTACATTTTAAGTCAAATATAACTGTAACTGTCCCGAAGCGTTGTAATAGCTGTAGGAACTTTATTTCTCGCTTTATATTTCTTATATGCCTGTATATAAATTGTTAGTAACTTTATTTCCAACCGTTACCGGACCTTGAAACACAACAAAACGCTTCCTACAAGTCACAATTTGCCATTTTTTTAACTTTGTGTTGTTATATTGTTGCGTTATTAATCAATTATAATTGCATATTTGTGTTTGTATGGATGCATAGAAGGTTTCTAAATTGTCCAATTGAAGCTTAGGTACAAGAATAGCATTCCACCATTGTTAGGGTTCGAACCTCTAAATTGGGATTTTTTACAATGGCCAAAATTAGCCCAAACTAAGGACACCATCTTTCTCAAGAGGATGAGACCAATCAATCCGTGGCCTCAAAATTCATTTTCGTTGCGTATTATGAGTTTTGCAGGTTGCAGGTGCTATAGTGACAGACCAAAACTGTCACTATAGGTATTATAATCTAAGACGACGGAGGGAGGAAGAAGACAATGCGTGGCAGCCCCTCATTGGGTATTTTGAATCTGCGCGCCTTTTCCTTTTTGTTTTAAATAATTTCTGGAAATTTCAAATATATTATTATTGTTTGACATGTATAAATGAATGACATGTTAGTTCAGTTGGCAGGGAAGCGTGTATGTGAAGGGGACCTGGGTTTGAGTCCCAGGTCCAACATTTTATTTTTCTAACATTGTCAACTACAGATTCAGTAGATGTTAGATACGCTAGTCCAGCATGCACCTCCAGATCATCACCACTGGATCTTGATTGATCTAGATCTAAAGGTTTCACATGCAGGTGCACCATGAGCCATCAAAGACGCTCCTCACTGAATCCCAGTATAGTTTCTGGGCTCCCCTGGATTGGGCCTAGCGCTGTTGATTTTGGCACACCCCATTTTTGTTTCAGACCAAGCCCATGTTTTTTTGTTTTTTTTCTCACTTTTTTATTTTGTTTACTATTTTCCAAATCTTTTTTTTAACAAATCATAAATAATAATAAAAAAATAATAAATAGGTTTAGTTTCTTTCTAAAATTATTAATTAATTAATTAATTATTTTAATACAATTTTATCAATTTAAAATCAAATTAGACTTAGGTTCTTTATTAATTTAAATTTTTTTCTTAATAAAAAATACAAAAAAAATTATATTAAGATTAGTTTTTCTTTTATAACCTAGATTAATTGTTACATTTAGTATTTATTTTTCTTAATTAACTTTACAATTAATTTTTCTTTAACAAAACCAAAAAAACAAAAAAAAAATTTTCTTTACTAAGAATTTTCTACTAGACTTTTAGACGTTTTTTGTTATCGCGCGCGCATTTTATATTATTATGTATCTTCCTATGGATTGTAATAGCCCTAATTAGGATTTTAATTTTCCGCACTTTACATTTTAAGTCAAATATAACTGTAACTGTCCCGAAGCGTTGTAATAGCTGTAGGAACTTTATTTCTCGCTTTATATTTCTTATATGCCTGTATATAAATTGTTAGTAACTTTATTTCCATCCGTTACCGGACCTTGAAACACAACAAAATGCTTCCTACAAGTCACAATTTGCCATTTTTTAACTTTGTGTTGTTATATTCTTGCGTTATTAATCAATTATAATTGCATATTTGTGTTTGTATGGATGCATAGAAGGTTTCTAAATTGTCCAATTGAAGCTTAGGTACAAGAATGGCATTCCACCATTGTTAGGGTTCGAACCTCTAAATTGGGATTTTTCACAATGGCCAAAATTAGCCCAAACTAAGGACACCATATTTCTCAGGAGGATGAGACCAATCAATCTGTGGCCTCAAAATTCATTTTCGTTGCGTATTATGAGTTTTGCAGGTTGCAGGTGCTATAGTGACAGACCAAAACTGTCACTATAGGTATTATAATCTAAGACGACGGAGGGAGGAAGAAGACAATGCGTGGCAGCCCCTCATTGGGTATTTTGAATCTGCACGCCTTTTTCTTTTTGTTTTAAATAATTTCTGGAAATTTCAAATATATTATTATTGTTTGACATGTATAAATGAATGACATGTTAGTTCAGTTGGCAGGGAAGCGTGTATGTGAAGGGGGACCTGGGTTTGAGTCCCTGGTGCAACATTTTATTTTTCTAACATTGTCAACTACAGATTCAGTAGATGTTAGATACGCTAGTCCAGCATGCGCAAAGACGCTCCTCACTGAATCCCAATATAGTTTCTGGGCTCCCCCTGGATTGGGCCTAGCGCTGTTGATTTTGGCACACCCCCATTTTTGTTTCTGACCAAGCCCATGTTTTTTTTCTCACTTTTTTATTTTGTTTACTATTTTCCAAATCTTTTTTTAACAAATCATAAATAATAATAAAAAAATAATAAATAGGTTTAGTTTCTTTCTAAAATTATTAATTAATTAATTAATTATTTTAATACAATTTTATCAATTTAAAATCAAATTAGACTTAGGTTCTTTATTAATTTAAATTGTTTTCTTAATAAAAAATACAAAAAAATATATATTAAGATTAGTTTTTCTTTTATAACCTAGATTAATTCTTACATTTAGTATTTATTTTTCTTAATTAACTTTAGAATTAATTTTTCTTTAACAAAACCAAAAAAACAAAAAAAAAAAATTTTCTTTACTAAGAATTTTCTACTAGACTTTTAGACGTTTTTTGTTATCGCGCGCGCATTTTATATTATTATGTATCTTCCTATGGATTGTAATAGCCCTAATTAGGATTTTAATTTTCCGCACTTTACATTTTAAGTCAAATATAACTGTAACTGTCCCGAAGCGTTGTAATAGCTGTAGGAACTTTATTTCTCGCTTTATATTTCTTATATGCCTGTATATAAATTGTTAGTAACTTTATTTCCAACCGTTACCGGACCTTGAAACACAACAAAATGCTTCCTACAAGTCACAATTTGCCATTTTTTAACTTTGTGTTGTTATATTCTTGCGTTATTAATCAATTATAATTGCATATTTGTGTTTGTATGGATGCATAGAAGGTTTCTAAATTGTCCAATTGAAGCTTAGGTACAAGAATGGCATTCCACCATTGTTAGGGTTCGAACCTCTAAATTGGGATTTTTTACAATGGCCAAAATTAGCCCAAACTAAGGACACCATCTTTCTCAAGAGGATGAGACCAATCAATCCGTGGCCTCAAAATTCATTTTCGTTGCGTATTATGAGTTTTGCAGGTTGCAGGTGCTATAGTGACAGACCAAAACTGTCACTATAGGTATTATAATCTAAGACGACGGAGGGAGGAAGAAGACAATGCGTGGCAGCCCCTCATTGGGTATTTTGAATCTGCGCGCCTTTTCCTTTTTGTTTTAAATAATTTCTGGAAATTTCAAATATATTATTATTGTTTGACATGTATAAATGAATGACATGTTAGTTCAGTTGGCAGGGAAGCGTGTATGTGAAGGGGACCTGGGTTTGAGTCCCAGGTCCAACATTTTATTTTTCTAACATTGTCAACTACAGATTCAGTAGATGTTAGATACGCTAGTCCAGCATGCACCTCCAGATCATCACCACTGGATCTTGATTGATCTAGATCTAAAGGTTTCACATGCAGGTGCACCATGAGCCATCAAAGACGCTCCTCACTGAATCCCAGTATAGTTTCTGGGCTCCCCTGGATTGGGCCTAGCGCTGTTGATTTTGGCACACCCCATTTTTGTTTCAGACCAAGCCCATGTTTTTTTGTTTTTTTTCTCACTTTTTTATTTTGTTTACTATTTTCCAAATCTTTTTTTTAACAAATCATAAATAATAATAAAAAAATAATAAATAGGTTTAGTTTCTTTCTAAAATTATTAATTAATTAATTAATTATTTTAATACAATTTTATCAATTTAAAATCAAATTAGACTTAGGTTCTTTATTAATTTAAATTTTTTTCTTAATAAAAAATACAAAAAAAATTATATTAAGATTAGTTTTTCTTTTATAACCTAGATTAATTGTTACATTTAGTATTTATTTTTCTTAATTAACTTTACAATTAATTTTTCTTTAACAAAACCAAAAAAACAAAAAAAAAAATTTCTTTACTAAGAATTTTCTACTAGACTTTTAGACGTTTTTTGTTATCGCGCGCGCATTTTATATTATTATGTATCTTCCTATGGATTGTAATAGCCCTAATTAGGATTTTAATTTTCCGCACTTTACATTTTAAGTCAAATATAACTGTAACTGTCCCGAAGCGTTGTAATAGCTGTAGGAACTTTATTTCTCGCTTTATATTTCTTATATGCCTGTATATAAATTGTTAGTAACTTTATTTCCAACCGTTACCGGACCTTGAAACACAACAAAATGCTTCCTACAAGTCACAATTTGCCATTTTTTAACTTTGTGTTGTTATATTCTTGCGTTATTAATCAATTATAATTGCATATTTGTGTTTGTATGGATGCATAGAAGGTTTCTAAATTGTCCAATTGAAGCTTAGGTACAAGAATGGCATTCCACCATTGTTAGGGTTCGAACCTCTAAATTGGGATTTTTCACAATGGCCAAAATTAGCCCAAACTAAGGACACCATATTTCTCAGGAGGATGAGACCAATCAATCTGTGGCCTCAAAATTCATTTTCGTTGCGTATTATGAGTTTTGCAGGTTGCAGGTGCTATAGTGACAGACCAAAACTGTCACTATAGGTATTATAATCTAAGACGACGGAGGGAGGAAGAAGACAATGCGTGGCAGCCCCTCATTGGGTATTTTGAATCTGCACGCCTTTTTCTTTTTGTTTTAAATAATTTCTGGAAATTTCAAATATATTATTATTGTTTGACATGTATAAATGAATGACATGTTAGTTCAGTTGGCAGGGAAGCGTGTATGTGAAGGGGGACCTGGGTTTGAGTCCCTGGTGCAACATTTTATTTTTCTAACATTGTCAACTACAGATTCAGTAGATGTTAGATACGCTAGTCCAGCATGCGCCTCCAGATCATCACCACTGGATCTTGATTGATCTAGATCTAAAGGTCTCACATGCAGGTGCACCATGAGCCATCAAAGACGCTCCTCACTGAATCCCAATATAGTTTCTGGGCTCCCCCTGGATTGGGCCTAGCGCTGTTGATTTTGGCACACCCCCATTTTTGTTTCTGACCAAGCCCATGTTTTTTTTCTCACTTTTTTATTTTGTTTACTATTTTCCAAATCTTTTTTTAACAAATCATAAATAATAATAAAAAAATAATAAATAGGTTTAGTTTCTTTCTAAAATTATTAATTAATTAATTAATTATTTTAATACAATTTTATCAATTTAAAATCAAATTAGACTTAGGTTCTTTATTAATTTAAATTGTTTTCTTAATAAAAAATACAAAAAAATATATATTAAGATTAGTTTTTCTTTTATAACCTAGATTAATTCTTACATTTAGTATTTATTTTTCTTAATTAACTTTAGAATTAATTTTTCTTTAACAAAACCAAAAAAACAAAAAAAAAGTTTTCTTTACTAAGAATTTTCTACTAGACTTTTAGACGTTTTTTGTTATCGCGCGCGCATTTTATATTATTATGTATCTTCCTATGGATTGTAATAGCCCTAATTAGGATTTTAATTTTCCGCACTTTACATTTTAAGTCAAATATAATTGTAACTGTCCCGAAGCGTTGTAATAGCTGTAGGAACTTTATTTCTCGCTTTATATTTCTTATATGCCTGTATGTAAATTGTTAGTAACTTTATTTCCCCGTTACCGGGCCTTGAAACACAACAAAACGCTTCCTACAAGTCACAATTTGACATTTTTTAACTTTGTGTTGTTATATTCTTGCGTTATTAATCAATTATAATTGCATATTTGTGTTTGTATGGATGCATAGAAGGTTTCTAAATTGTCCAATTGAAGCTTAGGTACAAGAATGGCATTCCACCATTGTTAGGGTTCAAACCTCTAAATTGGGATTTTTCACAATGGCCAAAATTAGCCCAAACTAAGGACACCATCTTTCTCAAGAGGATGAGACCAATCAATCCGTGGCCTCAAAATTCATTTTCGTTGCGTATTATGAGTTTTGCAGGTTGCAGGTGCTATAGTGACAGACCAAAACTGTCACTATAGGTATTATAATCTAAGACGACGGAGGGAGGAAGAAGACAATGCGTGGTAGCCCCTCATTGGGTATTTTGAATCTGTGCGCCTTTTCCTTTTTGTTTTAAATAATTTCTGGAAATTTCAAATATATTATTATTGTTTGACATGTTTAAATGAATGACATGTTAGTTCAGTTGGCAGGGAAGCGTGTATGTGAAGGGGACCTGGGTTTGAGTCCCAGGTGCAACATTTTATTTTTCTAACATTGTCAACTACAGATTCAGTAGATGTTAGATACGCTAGTCCAGCATGCGCCTCCAGATCATCACCACTGGATCTTGATTGATCTAGATCTAAAGGTCTCACATGCAGGTGCACCATGAGCCATCAAAGACGCTCCTCACTGAATCCCAATATAGTTTCTGGGCTCCCCCTGGATTGGGCCTAGCGCTGTTGATTTTGGCACACCCCCATTTTTGTTTCTGACCAAGCCCATGTTTTTTTTTGTTTTTTTTCTGACTTTTTTATTTTGTTTACTATTTTCCAAATCTTTTTTTAACAAAAACATAAATAATAATAAAAAAATAATAAATAGGTTTAGTTTCTTTCTAAAATTATTAATTAATTAATTAATTATTGTAATACAATTTTATCAATTTAAAATCAAATTAGACTTAGGTTCTTTATTAATTTAAATTGTTTTCTTAATAAAAAATACAAAAAAAAATATATTAAGATTAGTTTTTCTTTTATAACCTAGATTAATTCTTACATTTAGTATTTATTTTTCTTAATTAACTTTAGAATTAATTTTTCTTTAACAAAACCAAAAAAACAAAAAAAAAAGTTTTCTTTGCTAAAAATTTTCTACTAGATTTTTAGACGTTTTTTGTTATCGCGCGCACATTTTATATTATTATGTATCTTCCTATGAATCGTAATAGCCCTAATTAGGATTTTAATTTTCCGCACTTTACATTTTAAGTCAAATATAATTGTAACTGTCCCGAAGCGTTGTAATAGCTGTAGGAACTTTATTTCTCGCTTTATATTTCTTATATACCTGTATATAAATTGTTAGTAACTTTATTTCCAACCGTTACCGGGCCTTGAAACACAACAAAACGCTTCCTACAAGTCACAATTTGCCAATTTTTTTAACTTTGTGTTGTTATATTCTTGCGTTATTAATCAATTATAATTGCATATTTATGTTTGTATTGATGCATAGAAGGTTTCTAAATTGTCCAATTGAAGCTTAGGTACAAGAATGGCATTCCACCATTGTTAGGGTTCGAACCTCTAAATTGGGATTTGGGATTTTTCACAATGGCCAAAATTAGCCCAAACTAAGGACACCATCTTTCTCAAGAGGATGAGACCAATCAATCCGTGGCCTCAAAATTCATTTTCGTTGCGTATTATGAGTTTTGCAGGTTGCAGGTGCTAAAGTGACAGACCAAAACTGTCATTATAGGTATTATAATCTAAGACGACGGAGGGAGGAAGAAGACAATGCGTGGCAGCCCCTCATTGGGTATTTTGAATCTGCGCGCCTTTTCCTTTTTGTTTTAAATAATTTCTGGAAATTTCAAATATATTATTATTGTTTGACATGTATAAATGAATGACATGTTAGTTCAGTTGGCAGGGAAGCGTGTATGTGAAGGGGACCTGGGTTTGAGTCCCAGGTCCAACATTTTATTTTTCTAACATTGTCAACTACAGATTCAGTAGATGTTAGATACGCTAGTCCAGCATGCACCTCCAGATCATCACCACTGGATCTTGATTGATCTAGATCTAAAGGTTTCACATGCAGGTGCACCATGAGCCATCAAAGACGCTCCTCACTGAATCCCAGTATAGTTTCTGGGCTCCCCTGGATTGGGCCTAGCGCTGTTGATTTTGGCACACCCCATTTTTGTTTCAGACCAAGCCCATGTTTTTTTGTTTTTTTTCTCACTTTTTTATTTTGTTTACTATTTTCCAAATCTTTTTTTTAACAAATCATAAATAATAATAAAAAAATAATAAATAGGTTTAGTTTCTTTCTAAAATTATTAATTAATTAATTAATTATTTTAATACAATTTTATCAATTTAAAATCAAATTAGACTTAGGTTCTTTATTAATTTAAATTTTTTTCTTAATAAAAAATACAAAAAAATTATATTAAGATTAGTTTTTCTTTTATAACCTAGATTAATTGTTACATTTAGTATTTATTTTTCTTAATTAACTTTACAATTAATTTTTCTTTAACAAAACCAAAAAAACAAAAAAAAAAAATTTTCTTTACTAAGAATTTTCTACTAGACTTTTAGACGTTTTTTGTTATCGCGCGCGCATTTTATATTATTATGTATCTTCCTATGGATTGTAATAGCCCTAATTAGGATTTTAATTTTCCGCACTTTACATTTTAAGTCAAATATAACTGTAACTGTCCCGAAGCGTTGTAATAGCTGTAGGAACTTTATTTCTCGCTTTATATTTCTTATATGCCTGTATATAAATTGTTAGTAACTTTATTTCCAACCGTTACCGGACCTTGAAACACAACAAAATGCTTCCTACAAGTCACAATTTGCCATTTTTTAACTTTGTGTTGTTATATTCTTGCGTTATTAATCAATTATAATTGCATATTTGTGTTTGTATGGATGCATAGAATGTTTCTAAATTGTCCAATTGAAGCTTAGGTACAAGAATGGCATTCCACCATTGTTAGGGTTCGAACCTCTAAATGGGGATTTTTCACAATGGCCAAAATTAGCCCAAACTAAGGACACCATCTTTCTAAGGAGGATGAGACCAATCAATCTGTGGCCTCAAAATTCATTTTCGTTGCGTATTATGAGTTTTGCAGGTTGCAGGTGCTATAGTGACAGACCAAAACTGTCACTATAGGTATTATAATCTAAGACGACGGAGGGAGGAAGAAGACAATGCGTGGCAGCCCCTCATTGGGTATTTTGAATCTGCGCGCCTTTTTCTTTTTGTTTTAAATAATTTCTGGAAATTTCAAATATATTATTATTGTTTGACATGTATAAATGAATGACATGTTAGTTCAGTTGGCAGGGAAGCGTGTATGTGAAGGGGGACCTGGGTTTGAGTCCCAGGTGCAACATTTTATTTTTCTAACATTGTCAACTACAGATTCAGTAGATGTTAGATACGCTAGTCCAGCATGCGCCTCCAGATCATCACCACTGGATCTTGATTGATCTAGATCTAAAGGTCTCACATGCAGGTGCACCATGAGCCATCAAAGACGCTCCTCACTGAATCCCAATATAGTTTCTGGGCTCCCCCTGGATTGGGCCTAGCGCTGTTGATTTTGGCACACCCCCATTTTTGTTTCTGACCAAGCCCATGTTTTTTTTTGTTTTTTTTCTCACTTTTTTATTTTGTTTACTATTTTCCAAATCTTTTTTTAACAAATCATAAATAATAATAAAAAAATAATAAATAGGTTTAGTTTCTTTCTAAAATTATTAATTAATTTATTAATTATTTTAATACAATTTTATCAATTTAAAATCAAATTAGACTTAGGTTCTTTATTAATTTAAATTGTTTTCTTAATAAAAAATACAAAAAAATATATATTAAGATTAGTTTTTCTTTTATAACCTAGATTAATTCTTACATTTAGTATTTATTTTTCTTAATTAACTTTAGAATTAATTTTTCTTTAACAAAACCAAAAAAACAAAAAAAAAGTTTTCTTTACTAAAAATTTTCTACTAGACTTTTAGACGTTTTTTTGTTATCCCGCGCACATTTTATATTATTATGTATCTTCCTATGGATCGTAATAGCCCTAATTAGGATTTTAATTTTCCGCACTTTACATTTTAAGTCAAATATAATTGTAATTGTCCCGAAGCGTTGTAATAGCTGTAGGAACTTTATTTCTCGCTTTATATTTCTTATATGCCTGTATATAAATTGTTAGTAACTTTAATTCCAACCGTTACCGGACCTTGAAACACAACAAAACGCTTCCTACAAGTCACAATTTGCCATTTTTTTAACTTTGTGTTGTTATATTCTTGCGTTATTAATCAATTATAATTGCATATTTGTGTTTGTATGGATGCATAGAAGGTTTCTAAATTGTCCAATTGAAGCTTAGGTACAAGAATGGCATTCCACCATTGTTAGGGTTCGAACCTCTAAATTGGGATTTTTCACAATGGCCAAAATTAGCCCAATCTAAGGACACCATCTTTCTCAGGAGGATGAGACCAATTAATCCGTGGCCTCAAAATTCATTTTCGTTGCGTATTATGAGTTTTGCAGGTTTCAGGGGCTATAGTGACAGACCAAAACTGTCACTATAGGTATTATAATCTAAGACGACGGAGGGAGGAAGAAGACAATGCGTGGCAACCCCTCATTGGGTATTTTGAATCTGCGCGCCTTTTCCTTTTTGTTTTAAATAATTTCTGGAAATTTCAAATATATTATTATTGTTTGACATGTATAAATGAATGACATGTTAGTTCAGTTGGCAGGGAAACGTGTATGTGAAGGGGGGCTGGGTTTGAGTCCCAGGTCTAACATTTTATTTTTCTAACATTGTCAACTATAGATTCAGTACATGTTAGATACGCTAGTCCAGCATGCGCCTCCAGATCATCACCACTGGATCTTGATTGATCTAGATCTAAAGGTCTCACATGCAGGTGCACCATGAGCCATCAAAGACGCTCCTCACTGAATCCCAGTATAGTTTCTGGGCTCCCCCTGGATTGGGCCTAGCGCTGTTGATTTTGGCACACCCCCATTTTTGTTTCTGACCAAGCCCATGTTTTTTTCTTTTTTTTCTCACTTTTTTATTTTGTTTACTATTTTCCAAATATTTTTTTTAACAAATCATAAATAATAATAAAAAAAATAATAAATAGGTTTAGTTTCTTTCTAAAATTATTAATTAATTAATTAATTATTTTAATACAATTTTATCAATTTAAAATCAAATTAGACTTAGGTTCTTTATTAATTTAAATTTTTTTCTTAATAAAAAATACAAAAAAAATATATTAAGATTAGTTTTTCTTTTATAACCTAGATTAATTCTTCCAATTAGTATTTATTTTTCTTAATTAACTTTAGAATTAATTTTTCTTTAACAAAACCAAAAAAACAAAAAAAAAACTTTTCTTTACTAAGAATTTTCTACTAGACTTTTAGACGTTTTTTGTTATCGCGCGCGCATTTTATATTATTATGTATCTTCCTATGGATTGTAATAGCCCTAATTAGGATTTTAATTTTCCGCACTTTACATTTTAAGTCAAATATAATTGTAACTGTCCCGAAGCGTTGTAATAGCTGTAGGAACTTTATTTCTCGCTTTATATTTCTTATATGCCTGTATGTAAATTGTTAGTAACTTTATTTCCAACCGTTACCGGACCTTGAAACACAACAAAACGCTTCCTACAAGTCACAATTTGCCATTTTTTTAACTTTGTGTTGTTATATTCTTGCGTTATTAATCAATTATAATTGCATATTTGTGTTTGTATGGATGCATAGAAGGTTTCTAAATTGTCCAATTGAAGCTTAGGTACAAGAATGGCATTCCACCATTGTTAGGGTTCGAACCTCTAAATTGGGATTTTTCACAATGGCCAAAATTAGCCCAATCTAAGGACACCATCTTTCTCAGGAGGATGAGACCAATCAATCCGTGGCCTCAAAATTCATTTTCGTTGCGTATTATGAGTTTTGCAGGTTTCAGGGGCTATAGTGACAGACCAAAACTGTCACTATAGGTATTATAATCTAAGACGACGGAGGGAGGAAGAAGACAATGCGTGGCAACCCCCATTGGGTATTTTGAATCTGCGCGCCTTTTCCTTTTTGTTTTAAATAATTTCTGGAAATTTCAAATATATTATTATTGTTTGACATGTATAAATGAATGACATGTTAGTTCAGTTGGCAGGGAAACGTGTATGTGAAGGGGGGCTGGGTTTGAGTCCCAGGTCTAACATTTTATTTTTCTAACATTGTCAACTACAAATTCAGTAGATGTTAGATACGCTAGTCCAGCATGCGCCTCCAGATCATGACCACTGGATCTTGATTGATCTAGATCTAAAGGTCTCACATGCAGGTGCACCATGAGCCATCAAAGACGCTCCTCACTGAATCCCAGTATAGTTTCTGGGCTCCCCCTGGATTGGGCCTAGCGCTGTTGATTTTGGCACACCCCCATTTTTGTTTCTGACCAAGCCCATGTTTTTTTTGTTTTTTTTCTCACTTTTTTATTTTGTTTACTATTTTCCCAATATTTTTTTTTAACAAATCATAAATAATAATAAAAAAAATAATAAATAGGTTTAGTTTCTTTCTAAAATTATTAATTAATTAATTAATTATTTTAATACAATTTTATCAATTTAAAATCAAATTAGACTTAGGTTCTTTATTAATTTAAATTTTTTTCTTAATAAAAAATACAAAAAAAATATATTAAGATTAGTTTTTCTTTTATAACCTAGATTAATTCTTCCATTTAGTATTTATTTTTCTTAATTAACTTTAGAATTAATTTTTCTTTAACAAAACCAAAAAAACAAAAAAAAAAGTTTTCTTTACTAAGAATTTTCTACTAGACTTTTAGACGTTTTTTGTTATCGCGCGCGCATTTTATATTATTATGTATCTTCCTATGGATTGTAATAGCCCTAATTAGGATTTTAATTTTCCGCACTTTACATTTTAAGTCAAATATAATTGTAACTGTCCCGAAGCGTTGTAATAGCTGTAGGAACTTTATTTCTCGCTTTATATTTCTTATATGCCTGTATGTAAATTGTTAGTAACTTTATTTCCAACCGTTACCGGGCCTTGAAACACAACAAAACGCTTCCTACAAGTCACAATTTGACATTTTTTAACTTTGTGTTGTTATATTCTTGCGTTATTAATCAATTATAATTGCATATTTGTGTTTGTATGGATGCATAGAAGGTTTCTAAATTGTCCAATTGAAGCTTAGGTACAAGAATTGTTAGGGTTCAAACCTCTAAATTGAGATTTTTCACAATGGCCAAAATTAGCCCAAACTAAGGACACCATCTTTCTCAAGAGGATGAGACCAATCAATCCGTGGCCTCAAAATTCATTTTCGTTGCGTATTATGAGTTTTGCAGGTTGCAGGTGCTATAGTGACAGACCAAAACTGTCACTATAGGTATTATAATCTAAGACGACGGAGGGAGGAAGAAGACAATGCGTGATAGCCCCTCATTGGGTATTTTGAATCTGTGCGCCTTTTCCTTTTTTTTTTAAATAATTTCTGGAAATTTCAAATATATTATTATTGTTTGACATGTTTAAATGAATGACATGTTAGTTCAGTTGGCAGGGAAGCGTGTATGTGAAGGGGGACCTGGGTTTGAGTCCCAGGTCCAGCATTTTATTTTTCTAACATTGTCAACTATAGATTCAGTACATGTTAGATACGTTAGTCCAGCATGCGCCTCCAGATCATCACCACTGGATCTTGATTGATCTAGATCTAAAGGTCTCACATGCAGGTGCACCATGAGCCATCAAAGACGCTCCTCACTGAATCCCAATATAGTTTCTGGGCTTCCCCTGGATTGGGCCTAGCGTTGTTGATTTTGGCACACCCCCATTTTTGTTTCTGACCAAGCCCATGTTTTTTTTTTTGTTTTTTTCTCACTTTTTTATTTTGTTTACTATTTTCCAAATCTTTTTTTAACAAATCATAAATAATAATCAAAAAATAATAAATAGGTTTAGTTTCTTTATAAAATTATTAATTAATTAATTAATTATTTTAATACAATTTTATCAATTTAAAATCAAATTAGACTTAGGTTCTTTATTAATTTAAATTGTTTTCTTAATAAAAAATACAAAAAAATATATATTAAGATTAGTTTTTCTTTTATAACCTAGATTAATTCTTACATTTAGTATTTATTTTTCTTAATTAACTTTAGAATTAATTTTTCTTTAACAAAACCAAAAAAACAAAAAAAAAGTTTTCTTTACTAAAAATTTTCTACTAGACTTTTAGACGTTTTTTGTTATCGCACGCACATTTTATATTATTATGTATCTTCCTATGGATCGTAATAGCCCTAATTAGGATTTTAATTTTCCGCACTTTACATTTTAAGTCAAATATAATTGTAACTGTCCCGAAGCGTTGTAATAGCTGTAGGAACTTTATTTCTCGCTTTATATTTCTTATATGCCTGTATATAAATTGTTAGTAACTTTAATTCCAACCGTTACCGGACCTTGAAACACAACAAAACGCTTCCTACAAGTCACAATTTGCCATTTTTTTAACTTTGTGTTGTTATATTCTTGCGTTATTAATCAATTATAATTGCATATTTGTGTTTGTATGGATGCATAGAAGGTTTCTAAATTGTCCAATTGAAGCTTAGGTACAAGAATGGCATTCCACCATTGTTAGGGTTCGAACCTCTAAATTTGGATTTTTCACAATGGCCAAAATTAGCCCAATCTAAGGACACCATCTTTCTCAGGAGGATGAGACCAATCAATCCGTGGCCTCAAAATTCATTTTCGTTGCGTATTATGAGTTTTGCAGGTTTCAGGGGCTATAGTGACAGACCAAAACTGTCACTATAGGTATTATAATCTAAGACGACGGAGGGAGGAAGAAGACAATGCGTGGCAACCCCTCATTGGGTATTTTGAATCTGCGCGCCTTTTCCTTTTTGTTTTAAATAATTTCTGGAAATTTCAAATATATTATTATTGTTTGACATGTATAAATGAATGACATGTTAGTTCAGTTGGCAGGGAAACGTGTATGTGAAGGGGGGCTGGGTTTGAGTCCCAGGTCTAACATTTTATTTTTCTAACATTGTCAACTACAGATTCAGTAGATGTTAGATACGCTAGTCCAGCATGCGCCTCCAGATCATCACCACTGGATCTTGATTGATCTAGATCTAAAGGTCTCACATGCAGGTGCACCATGAGCCATCAAAGACGCTCCTCACTGAATCCCAGTATAGTTTCTGGGCTCCCCCTGGATTGGGCCTAGCGCTGTTGATTTTGGCACACCCCCATTTTTGTTTCTGACCAAGCCCATGTTTTTTTTGTTTTTATTCTCACTTTTTTATTTTGTTTACTATTTTCCAAATATTTTTTTTAACAAATCATAAATAATAATAAAAAAAATAATAAATAGGTTTAGTTTCTTTCTAAAATTATTAATTAATTAATTAATTATTTTAATACAATTTTATCAATTTAAAATCAAATTAGACTTAGGTTCTTTATTAATTTAAATTTTTTTCTTAATAAAAAATACAAAAAAAATATATTAAGATTAGTTTTTCTTTTATAACCTAGATTAATTCTTCCATTTAGTATTTATTTTTCTTAATTAACTTTAGAATTAATTTTTCTTTAACAAAACCAAAAAAACAAAAAAAAAGTTTTCTTTACTAAGAATTTTCTACTAGACTTTTAGACGTTTTTTGTTATCGCGCGCGCATTTTATATTATTATGTATCTTCCTATGGATTGTAATAGCCCTAATTAGGATTTTAATTTTCCGCACTTTACATTTTAAGTCAAATATAATTGTAACTGTCCCGAAGCGTTGTAATAGCTGTAGGAACTTTATTTCTCGCTTTATATTTCTTATATGCCTGTATGTAAATTGTTAGTAACTTTATTTCCAACCGTTACCGGGCCTTGAAACACAACAAAACGCTTCCTACAAGTCACAATTTGACATTTTTTAACTTTGTGTTGTTATATTCTTGCGTTATTAATCAATTATAATTGCATATTTGTGTTTGTATGGATGCATAGAAGGTTTCTAAATTGTCCAATTGAAGCTTAGGTACAAGAATGGCATTCCACCATTGTTAGGGTTCAAACCTCTAAATTGGGATTTTTCACAATGGCCAAAATTAGCCCAAACTAAGGACACCATCTTTCTCAAGAGGATGAGACCAATCAATCAGTGGCCTCAAAATTCATTTTCGTTGCGTATTATGAGTTTTGCAGGTTGCAGGTGCTATAGTGACAGACCAAAACTATCACTATAGGTATTATAATCTAAGACGACGGAGGGAGGAAGAAGACAATGCGTGGTAGCCCCTCATTGGGTATTTTGAATCTGTGCGCCTTTTCCTTTTTGTTTTAAATAATTTCTGGAAATTTCAAATATATTATTATTGTTTGACATGTTTAAATGAATGACATGTTAGTTCAGTTGGCAGGGAAGCGTGTATGTAAAGGGGGACCTGGGTTTGAGTCCCAGGTCCAGCATTTTATTTTTCTAACATTGTCAACTATAGATTCAGTACATGTTAGATACGCTAGTCCAGCATGCGCCTCCAGATCATCACCACTGGATCTTGATTGATCTAGATCTAAAGGTCTCACATGCAGGTGCACCATGAGCCATCAAAGACGCTCCTCACTGAATCCCAATATAGTTTCTGGGCTTCCCCTGGATTGGGCCTAGCGTTGTTGATTTTGGCACACCCCCATTTTTGTTTCTGACCAAGCCCATGTTTTTTTTTTGTTTTTTTTCTCACTTTTTTATTTTGTTTACTATTTTCCAAATCTTTTTTTAACAAATCATAAATAATAATCAAAAAATAATAAATAGGTTTAGTTTCTTTCTAAAATTATTAATTAATTAATTAATTATTTTAATACAATTTTATCAATTTAAAATCAAATTAGACTTAGGTTCTTTATTAATTTAAATTGTTTTCTTAATAAAAAATACAAAAAAATATATATTAAGATTAGTTTTTCTTTTATAACCTAGATTAATTCTTACATTTAGTATTTATTTTTCTTAATTAACTTTAGAATTAATTTTTCTTTAACAAAACCAAAAAAACAAAAAAAAAGTTTTCTTTACTAAAAATTTTCTACTAGACTTTTAGACGTTTTTTGTTATCGCGCGCACATTTTATATTATTATGTATCTTCCTATGGATCGTAATAGCCCTAATTAGGATTTTAATTTTCCGCACTTTACATTTTAAGTCAAATATAATTGTAACTGTCCCGAAGCGTTGTAATAGTTGTAGGAACTTTATTTCTCGCTTTATATTTCTTATATGCCTGTATATAAATTGTTAGTAACTTTAATTCCAACCGTTACCGGACCTTGAAACACAACAAAACGCTTCCTACAAGTCACAATTTGCCATTTTTTTAACTTTGTGTTGTTATATTCTTGCGTTATTAATCAATTATAATTGCATATTTGTGTTTGTATGGATGCATAGAAGGTTTCTAAATTGTCCAATTGAAGCTTAGGTACAAGAATGGCATTCCACCATTGTTAGGGTTCGAACCTCTAAATTCGGATTTTTCACAATGGCCAAAATTAGCCCAATCTAAGGACACCATCTTTCTCAGGAAGATGAGACCAATCAATCTGTGGCCTCAAAATTCATTTTCGTTGCGTATTATGAGTTTTTCAGGTTTCAGGGGCTATAGTGACAGACCAAAACTGTCACTATAGGTATTATAATCTAAGACGACGGAGGGAGGAAGAAGACAATGCGTGGCAACCCCTCATTGGGTATTTTGAATCTGCGCACCTTTTCCTTTTTGTTTTAAATAATTTCTGGAAATTTCAAATATATTATTATTGTTTGACATGTATATATGAATGACATGTTAGTTCAGTTGGCAGGGAAACGTGTATGTGAATGGGGGCTGGGTTTGAGTCCCAGGTCTAACATTTTATTTTTCTAACATTGTCAACTACAGATTCAGTAGATGTTAGATACGCTAGTCCAGCATGCGCCTCCAGATCATCACCACTGGATCTTGATTGATCTAGATCTAAAGGTCTCACATGCAGGTGCACCATGAGCCATCAAAGACGCTCCTCACTGAATCCCAGTATAGTTTCTGGGCTCCCCCTGGATTGGGCCTAGCGCTGTTGATTTTGGCACACCCCCATTTTTGTTTCTGACCAAGCCCATGTTTTTTTTGTTTTTTTTTCTCACTTTTTTATTTTGTTTACTATTTTCCAAATATTTTTTTTAACAAATCATAAATAATAATAAAAAAAAATAATAAATAGGTTTAGTTTCTTTCTAAAATTATTAATTAATTAATTAATTATTTTAATACAATTTTATCAATTTAAAATCAAATTAGACTTAGGTTCTTTATTAATTTAAATTTTTTTCTTAATAAAAAATACAAAAAAAATATATTAAGATTAGTTTTTCTTTTATAACCTAGATTAATTCTTCCATTTAGTATTTATTTTTCTTAATTAACTTTAGAATTAATTTTTCTTTAACAAAACCAAAAAAACAAAAAAAAAGTTTTCTTTACTAAGAATTTTCTACTAGACTTTTAGACGTTTTTTGTTATCGCGCGCACATTTTATATTATTATGTATCTTCCTATGGATTGTAATAGCCCTAATTAGGATTTTAATTTTCCGCACTTTACATTTTAAGTCAAATATAATTGTAACTGTCCCGAAGCGTTGTAATAGCTGTAGGAACTTTATTTCTCGCTTTATATTTCTTATATGCCTGTATGTAAATTGTTAGTAACTTTATTTCCAACCGTTACCGGGCCTTGAAACACAACAAAACGCTTCCTACAAGTCACAATTTGACATTTTTTAACTTTGTGTTGTTATATTCTTGCGTTATTAATCAATTATAATTGCATATTTGTGTTTGTATGGATGCATAGAAGGTTTCTAAATTGTCCAATTGAAGCTTAGGTACAAGAATGGCATTCCACCATTGTTAGGGTTCAAACCTCTAAATTGGGATTTTTCACAATGGCCAAAATTAGCCCAAACTAAGGACACCATCTTTCTCAAGAGGATGAGACCAATCAATCCGTGGCCTCAAAATTCATTTTCGTTGCGTATTATGAGTTTTGCAGGTTGCAGGTGCTATAGTGACAGACCAAAACTGTCACTATAGGTATTATAATCTAAGACGACGGAGGGAGGAAGAAGACAATGCGTGGTAGCCCTTGGGTATTTTGAATCTGTGCGCCTTTTCCTTTTTGTTTTAAATAATTTCTGGAAATTTCAAATATATTATTATTGTTTGACATGTTTAAATGAATGACATGTTAGTTCAGTTGGCAGGGAAGCGTGTATGTGAAGGGGGACCTGGGTTTGAGTCCCAGGTCCAGCATTTTATTTTTCTTGTCAACTATAGATTCAGTACATGTTAGATACGCTAGTCCAGCATGCGCCTCCAGATCATCACCACTGGATCTTGATTGATCTAGATCTAAAGGTCTCACATGCAGGTGCACCATGAGCCATCAAAGACGCTCCTCACTGAATCCCAATATAGTTTCTGGGCTTCCCCTGGATTGGGCCTAGCGCTGTTGATTTTGGCACACCCCCATTTTTGTTTCTGACCAAGCCCATGTTTTTTTTTGTTTTTTTTCTCACTTTTTTATTTTGTTTACTATTTTCCAAATATTTTTTTAACAAATCATAAATAATAATCAAAAAATAATAAATAGGTTTAGTTTCTTTCTAAAATTATTAATTAATTAATTAATTATTTTAATACAATTTTATCAATTTAAAATCAAATTAGACTTAGGTTCTTTATTAATTTAAATTGTTTTCTTAATAAAAAATACAAAAAAAAATATATTAAGATTAGTTTTTCTTTTATAACCTAGATTAATTCTTACATTTAGTATTTATTTTTCTTAATTAACTTTAGAATTAATTTTTCTTTAACAAAACCAAAAAAACAAAAAAAAAGTTTTCTTTACTAAAAATTTTCTACTAGACTTTTAGACGTTTTTTGTTATCGCGCGCACATTTTATATTATTATGTATCTTCCTATGGATCGTAATAGCCCTAATTAGGATTTTAATTTTCCGCACTTTACATTTTAAGTCAAATATAATTGTAACTGTCCCGAAGCGTTGTAATAGCTGTAGGAACTTTATTTCTCGCTTTATATTTATTATATGCCTGTATATAAATTGTTAGTAACTTTAATTCCAACCGTTACCGGACCTTGAAACACAACAAAACGCTTCCTACAAGTCACAATTTGCCATTTTTTTTAACTTTGTGTTGTTATATTCTTGCGTTATTAATCAATTATAATTGCATATTTGTGTTTGTATGGATGCATAGAAGGTTTCTAAATTGTCCAATTGAAGCTTAGGTACAAGAATGGCATTCCACCATTGTTAGGGTTCAAACCTCTAAATTGGGATTTTTCACAATGGCCAAAATTAGCCCAATCTAAGGACACCATCTTTCTCAGGAGGATGAGACCAATCAATCCGTGGCCTCAAAATTCATTTTCGTTGCGTATTATGAGTTTTGCAGGTTTCAGGTGCTATAGTGACAGACCAAAACTGTCACTATAGGTATTATAATCTAAGACGACGGAGGGAGGAAGAAGACAATGCGTGGCAACCCCTCATTGGGTATTTTGAATCTGCGCGCCTTTTCCTTTTTGTTTTAAATAATTTCTGGAAATTTCAAATATATTATTATTGTTTGACATGTATATATGAATGACATGTTAGTTCAGTTGGCAGGGAAACGTGTATGTGAAGGGGGGCTGGGTTTGAGTCCCAGGTCTAACATTTTATTTTTCTAACATTGTCAACTACAGATTCAGTAGATGTTAGATACGCTAGTCCAGCATACGCCTCCAGATCATCACCACTGGATCTTGATTGATCTAGATCTAAAGGTCTCACATGCAGGTGCACCATGAGCCATCAAAGACGCTCCTCACTCAATCCCAGTATAGTTTCTGGGCTCCCCCTGGATTGGGCCTAGCGCTGTTGATTTTGGCACACCCCCATTTTTTTTTCTGACCAAGCCCATGTTTTTTTTGTTTTTTTTCTCACTTTTTTATTTTGTTTACTATTTTCCAAATATTTTTTTTAACAAATCATAAATAATAATAAATAAAATAATAAATAGGTTTAGTTTCTTTCTAAAATTATTAATTAATTAATTAATTATTTTAATACAATTTTATCAATTTAAAATCAAATTAGACTTAGGTTCTTTATTAATTTAAATTTTTTTCTTAATAAAAAATACAAAAAAAATATATTAAGATTAGTTTTTATTTTATAACCTAGATTAATTCTTCCATTTAGTATTTATTTTTCTTAATTAACTTTAGAATTAATTTTTCTTTAACAAAACCAAAAAAACAAAAAAAAAGTTTTCTTTACTAAGAATTTTCTACTAGACTTTTAGACGTTTTTTGTTATCGCGCGCGCATTTTATATTATTATGTATCTTCCTATGGATTGTAATAGCCCTAATTAGGATTTTAATTTTCCGCACTTTACATTTTAAGTCAAATATAATTGTAACTGTCCCGAAGCGTTGTAATAGCTGTAGGAACTTTATTTCTCGCTTTATATTTCTTATATGCCTGTATGTAAATTGTTAGTAACTTTATTTCCAACCGTTACCGGGCCTTGAAACACAACAAAACGCTTCCTACAAGTCACAATTTGACATTTTTTAACTTTGTGTTGTTATATTCTTGCGTTATTAATCAATTATAATTGCATATTTGTGTTTGTATGGATGCATAGAAGGTTTCTAAATTGTCCAATTGAAGCTTAGGTACAAGAATGGCATTCCACCATTGTTAGGGTTCAAACCTCTAAATTGGGATTTTTCACAATGGCCAAAATTAGCCCAAACTAAGGACACCATCTTTCTCAAGAGGATGAGACCAATCAATCCGTGGCCTCAAAATTCATTTTCGTTGCGTATTATGAGTTTTGCAGGTTGCAGGTGCTATAGTGACAGACCAAAACTGTCACTATAGGTATTATAATCTAAGACGACGGAGGGAGGAAGAAGACAATGCGTGGTAGCCCCTGGGTATTTTGAATCTGTGCGCCTTTTCCTTTTTGTTTTAAATAATTTCTGGAAATTTCAAATATATTATTATTGTTTGACATGTTTAAATGAATGACATGTTAGTTCAGTTGGCAGGGAAGCGTGTATGTGAAGGGGGACCTGGGTTTGAGTCCCAGGTCCAGCATTTTATTTTTCTTGTCAACTATAGATTCAGTACATGTTAGATACGCTAGTCCAGCATGCGCCTCCAGATCATCACCACTGGATCTTGATTGATCTAGATCTAAAGGTCTCACATGCAGGTGCACCATGAGCCATCAAAGACGCTCCTCACTGAATCCCAATATAGTTTCTGGGCTTCCCCTGGATTGGGCCTAGCGCTGTTGATTTTGGCACACCCCCATTTTTGTTTCTGACCAAGCCCATGTTTTTTTTTTGTTTTTTTTCTCACTTTTTTATTTTGTTTACTATTTTCCAAATATTTTTTTAACAAATCATAAATAATAATCAAAAAATAATAAATAGGTTTAGTTTCTTTCTAAAATTATTAATTAATTAATTAATTATTTTAATACAATTTTATCAATTTAAAATCAAATTAGACTTAGGTTCTTTATTAATTTAAATTGTTTTCTTAATAAAAAATACAAAAAAAAATATATTAAGATTAGTTTTTCTTTTATAACCTAGATTAATTCTTACATTTAGTATTTATTTTTCTTAATTAACTTTAGAATTAATTTTTCTTTAACAAAACCAAAAAAACAAAAAAAAAGTTTTCTTTACTAAAAATTTTCTACTAGACTTTTAGACGTTTTTTGTTATCGCGCGCACATTTTATATTATTATGTATCTTCCTATGGATCGTAATAGCCCTAATTAGGATTTTAATTTTCCGCACTTTACATTTTAAGTCAAATATAATTGTAACTGTCCCGAAGCGTTGTAATAGCTGTAGGAACTTTATTTCTCGCTTTATATTTCTTATATGCCTGTATATAAATTGTTAGTAACTTTAATTCCAACCGTTACCGGACCTTGAAACACAACAAAACGCTTCCTACAAGTCACAATTTGCCATTTTTTTAACTTTGTGTTGTTATATTCTTGCGTTATTAATCAATTATAATTGCATATTTGTGTTTGTATGGATGCATAGAAGGTTTCTAAATTGTCCAATTGAAGCTTAGGTACAAGAATGGCATTCCACCATTGTTAGGGTTCGAACCTCTAAATTGGGATTTTTCACAATGGCCAAAATTAGCCCAATCTAAGGACACCATCTTTCTCAGGAGGATGAGACCAATCAATCCGTGGCCTCAAAATTCATTTTCGTTGCGTATTATGAGTTTTGCAGGTTTCAGGTGCTATAGTGACAGACCAAAACTGTCACTATAGGTATTATAATCTAAGACGACGGAGGGAGGAAGAAGACAATGCGTGGCAACCCCTCATTGGGTATTTTGAATCTGCGCGCCTTTTCCTTTTTGTTTTAAATAATTTCTGGAAATTTCAAATATATTATTATTGTTTGACATGTATATATGAATGACATGTTAGTTCAGTTGGCAGGGAAACGTGTATGTGAAGGGGGGCTGGGTTTGAGTCCCAGGTCTAACATTTTATTTTTCTAACATTGTCAACTACAGATTCAGTAGATGTTAGATACGCTAGTCCAGCATACGCCTCCAGATCATCACCACTGGATCTTGATTGATCTAGATCTAAAGGTCTCACATGTAGGTGCACCATGAGCCATCAAAGACGCTCCTCACTGAATCCCAGTATAGTTTCTGGGCTCCCCCTGGATTGGGCCTAGCGCTGTTGATTTTGGCACACCCCCATTTTTGTTTCTGACCAAGCCCATGTTTTTTTTGTTTTTTTTCTCACTTTTTTATTTTGTTTACTATTTTCCAAATATTTTTTTTAACAAATCATAAATAATAATAAATAAAATAATAAATAGGTTTAGTTTCTTTCTAAAATTATTAATTAATTAATTAATTATTTTAATACAATTTTATCAATTTAAAATCAAATTAGACTTAGGTTCTTTATTAATTTAAATTTTTTTCTTAATAAAAAATACAAAAAAAATATATTAAGATTAGTTTTTCTTTTATAACCTAGATTAATTCTTCCATTTAGTATTTAATTTTCTTAATTAACTTTAGAATTAATTTTTCTTTAACAAAACCAAAAAAACAAAAAAAAAGTTTTCTTTACTAAGAATTTTCTACTAGACTTTTAGACGTTTTTTGTTATCGCGCGCGCATTTTATATTATTATGTATCTTCCTATGGATTGTAATAGCCCTAATTAGGATTTTAATTTTCCGCACTTTACATTTTAAGTCAAATATAATTGTAACTGTCCCGAAGCGTTGTAATAGCTGTAGGAACTTTATTTCTCGCTTTATATTTCTTATATGCCTGTATATAAATTGTTAGTAACTTTATTTCCAACCGTTACCAGGCCTTGAAACACAACAAAACGCTTCCTACAAGTCACAATTTTCCATTTTTTTAACTTTGTGTTGTTATATTCTTGCGTTATTAATCAATTATAATTGCATATTTGTGTTTGTATGGATGCATAGAAGGTTTCTAAATTGTCCAATTGAAGCTTAGGTACAAGAATGGCATTCCACCATTGTTAGGGTTCGAACCTCTAAATTGGGATTTTTCACAATGGCCAAAATTAGCCCAAACTAAGGACACCATCTTTCTCAGGAGGATGAGACCAATCAATCCGTGGCCTCAAAATTCATTTTCGTTGCGTATTATGAGTTTTGCAGGTTGCAGGTGCAATAGTGACAGACCAAAACTGTCACTATAGGTATTATAATCTAAGACGGAGGGAGGAAGAAGACAATGCGTGGCAGCCCCTCATTGGGTATTTTGAATCTGCGCGCCTTTTCCTTTTTGTTTTAAATAATTTTTGGAAATTTCAAATATATTATTATTGTTTTACATGTATAAATGAATGACATGTTAGTTCAGTTGGCAGGGAAGCGTGTATGTGAAGGGGGACCTGGGTTTGAGTCCCAGGTCCAACATTTTATTTTTCTAACATTGTCAACTACAGATTCAGTAGATGTTAGATACGCTAGTCCAGCATGCGCCTCCAGATCATCACCACTGGATCTTGATTGATCTAGATCTAAAGGTCTCACATGCAGGTGCACCATGAGCCATCAAAGACGCTCCTCACTGAATCCCAGTATAGTTTCTGGGCTCCCCCTGGATTGGGCCTAGCGCTGTTGATTTTGACACACCCCCATTTTTGTTTCTGACCAAGCCCATGTTTTTTTTGTTTTTTTTCTCACTTTTTTATTTTGTTTACTATTTTCCAAATATTTTTTTTAACAAATCATAAATAATAATAATAAAATAATAAATAGGTTTAGTTTCTTTCTAAAATTATTAATTAATTAATTAATTATTTTAATACAATTTTATCAATTTAAAATCAAATTAGACTTAGGTTCTTTATTAATTTAAATTTTTTTCTTAATAAAAAATACAAAAAAAATATATTAAGATTAGTTTTTCTTTTATAACCTAGATTAATTCTTCCATTTAGTATTTATTTTTCTTAATTAACTTTAGAATTAATTTTTCTTTAACAAAACCAAAAAAACAAAAAAAAAGTTTTCTTTACTAAGAATTTTCTACTAGACTTTTAGACGTTTTTTGTTATCGCGCGCGCATTTTATCTTATTATGTATCTTCCTATGGATTGTAATAGACCTAATTAGGATTTTAATTTTCCGCACTTTACATTTTAAGTCAAATATAACTGTAACTGTCCCGAAGCATTGTAATAGCTGTAGGAACTTTATTTCTCGCTTTATATTTCTTATATGCCTGTATATAAATTGTTAGTAACTTTATTTCCAACCGTTACCAGGCCTTGAAACACAACAAAACGCTTCCTACAAGTCACAATTTGCCATTTTTTTAACTTTGTGTTGTTATATTCTTGCGTTATTAATTAATTATAATTGCATATTTGTGTTTGTATGGATGCATAGAAGGTTTCTAAATTGTCCAATTGAAGCTTAGGTACAAGAATGGCATTCCACCATGGTTAGGGTTCGAACCTCTAAATTGGGATTTTTCACAATGGCCAAAATTAGCCCAAACTAAGGACACCATCTTTCTCAGGAGGATGAGACCAATCAATCTGTGGCCTCAAAATTCATTTTCGTTGCGTATTATGAGTTTTGCAGGTTGCAGGTGCTATAGTGACAGACCAAAACTGTCACTATAGGTATTATAATCTAAGACGGAGGGAGGAAGAAGACAATGCGTGGCAGCCCCTCATTGGGTATTTTGAATCTGCGCGCCTTTTCCTTTTTGTTTTAAATAGTTTTTGGAAATTTCAAATATATTATTATTGTTTTACATGTATAAATGAATGACATGTTAGTTCAGTTGGCAGGGAAGCGTGTATGTGAAGGGGGACCTGGGTTTGAGTCCCAGGTCCAGCATTTTATTTTTCTAACATTGTCAACTATAGATTCAGTACATGTTAGATACGCTAGTCCAGCATGCGCCTCTAGATCATCACCACTGGATCTTGATTGATCTAGATCTAAAGGTCTCACATGCAGGTGCACCATGAGCCATCAAAGACGCTCCTCACTGAATCCCAATATAGTTTCTGGGCTTCCCCTGGATTGGGCCTAGCGTTGTTGATTTTGGCACACCCCCATTTTTGTTTCTGACCAAGCCCATGTTTTTTTTTTGTTTTTTTCTCACTTTTTTATTTTGTTTACTATTTTCCAAATCTTTTTTTAACAAATCATAAATAATAATCAAAAAATAATAAATAGGTTTAGTTTCTTTCTAAAATTATTAATTAATTAATTAATTATTTTAATACAATTTTATCAATTTAAAATCAAATTAGACTTAGGTTCTTTATTAATTTAAATTGTTTTCTTAATAAAAAATACAAAAAAATATATATTAAGATTAGTTTTTCTTTTATAACCTAGATTAATTCTTACATTTAGTATTTATTTTTCTTAATTAACTTTAGAATTAATTTTTCTTTAACAAAACCAAAAAAACAAAAAAAAAGTTTTCTTTACTAAAAATTTTCTACTAGACTTTTAGACGTTTTTTGTTATCGCACGCACATTTTATATTATTATGTATCATCCTATGGATCGTAATAGCCCTAATTAGGAATTTAATTTTCCGCACTTTACATTTTAAGTCAAATATAATTGTAACTGTCCCGAAGCGTTGTAATAGCTGTAGGAACTTTATTTCTCGCTTTATATTTCTTATATGCCTGTATATAAATTGTTAGTAACTTTAATTCCAACCGTTACCGGACCTTGAAACACAACAAAACGCTTCCTACAAGTCACAATTTGCCATTTTTTTAACTTTGTGTTGTTATATTCTTGCGTTATTAATCAATTATAATTGCATATTTGTGTTTGTATGGATGCATAGAAGGTTTCTAAATTGTCCAATTGAAGCTTAGGTACAAGAATGGCATTCCACCATTGTTAGGGTTCAAACCTCTAAATTGGGATTTTTCACAATGGCCAAAATTAGCCCAAACTAAGGACACCATCTTTCTCAGGAGGATGAGACCAATCAATCCGTGGCCTCAAAATTCATTTTCGTTGCGTATTATGAGTTTTGCAGGTTGCAGGTGCTATAGTGACAGACCAAAACTGTCACTATAGGTATTATAATCTAAGACGGAGGGAGGAAGAAGACAATGCGTGGCAGCCCCTCATTGGGTATTTTGAATCTGCGCGCCTTTTCCTTTTTGTTTTAAATAGTTTTTGGAAATTTCAAATATATTATTATTGTTTTACATGTATAAATGAATGACATGTTAGTTCAGTTGGCAGGGAAGCGTGTATGTGAAGGGGGACCTGGGTTTGAGTCCCAGGTCCAGCATTTTATTTTTCTAACATTGTCAACTATAGATTCAGTACATGTTAGATACGCTAGTCCAGCATGCGCCTCTAGATCATCACCACTGGATCTTGATTGATCTAGATCTAAAGGTCTCACATGCAGGTGCACCATGAGCCATCAAAGACGCTCCTCACTGAATCCCAATATAGTTTCTGGGCTTCCCCTGGATTGGGCCTAGCGTTGTTGATTTTGGCACACCCCCATTTTTGTTTCTGACCAAGCCCATGTTTTTTTTTTGTTTTTTTCTCACTTTTTTATTTTGTTTACTATTTTCCAAATCTTTTTTTAACAAATCATAAATAATAATCAAAAAATAATAAATAGGTTTAGTTTCTTTCTAAAATTATTAATTAATTAATTAATTATTTTAATACAATTTTATCAATTTAAAATCAAATTAGACTTAGGTTCTTTATTAATTTAAATTGTTTTCTTAATAAAAAATACAAAAAAATATATATTAAGATTAGTTTTTCTTTTATAACCTAGATTAATTCTTACATTTAGTATTTATTTTTCTTAATTAACTTTAGAATTAATTTTTCTTTAACAAAACCAAAAAAACAAAAAAAAAGTTTTCTTTACTAAAAATTTTCTACTAGACTTTTAGACGTTTTTTGTTATCGCACGCACATTTTATATTATTATGTATCATCCTATGGATCGTAATAGCCCTAATTAGGAATTTAATTTTCCGCACTTTACATTTTAAGTCAAATATAATTGTAACTGTCCCGAAGCGTTGTAATAGCTGTAGGAACTTTATTTCTCGCTTTATATTTCTTATATGCCTGTATATAAATTGTTAGTAACTTTAATTCCAACCGTTACCGGACCTTGAAACACAACAAAACGCTTCCTACAAGTCACAATTTGCCATTTTTTTAACTTTGTGTTGTTATATTCTTGCGTTATTAATCAATTATAATTGCATATTTGTGTTTGTATGGATGCATAGAAGGTTTCTAAATTGTCCAATTGAAGCTTAGGTACAAGAATGGCATTCCACCATTGTTAGGGTTCAAACCTCTAAATTGGGATTTTTCACAATGGCCAAAATTAGCCCAAACTAAGGACACCATCTTTCTCAGGAGGATGAGACCAATCAATCCGTGGCCTCAAAATTCATTTTCGTTGCGTATTATGAGTTTTGCAGGTTGCAGGTGCTATAGTGACAGACCAAAACTGTCACTATAGGTATTATAATCTAAGACGGAGGGAGGAAGAAGACAATGCGTGGCAGCCCCTCATTGGGTATTTTGAATCTGCGCGCCTTTTCCTTTTTGTTTTAAATAGTTTTTGGAAATTTCAAATATATTATTATTGTTTTACATGTATAAATGAATGACATGTTAGTTCAGTTGGCAGGGAAGCGTGTATGTGAAGGGGGACCTGGGTTTGAGTCCCAGGTCCAGCATTTTATTTTTCTAACATTGTCAACTATAGATTCAGTACATGTTAGATACGCTAGTCCAGCATGCGCCTCTAGATCATCACCACTGGATCTTGATTGATCTAGATCTAAAGGTCTCACATGCAGGTGCACCATGAGCCATCAAAGACGCTCCTCACTGAATCCCAATATAGTTTCTGGGCTTCCCCTGGATTGGGCCTAGCGTTGTTGATTTTGGCACACCCCCATTTTTGTTTCTGACCAAGCCCATGTTTTTTTTTTGTTTTTTTCTCACTTTTTTATTTTGTTTACTATTTTCCAAATCTTTTTTTAACAAATCATAAATAATAATCAAAAAATAATAAATAGGTTTAGTTTCTTTCTAAAATTATTAATTAATTAATTAATTATTTTAATACAATTTTATCAATTTAAAATCAAATTAGACTTAGGTTCTTTATTAATTTAAATTGTTTTCTTAATAAAAAATACAAAAAAATATATATTAAGATTAGTTTTTCTTTTATAACCTAGATTAATTCTTACATTTAGTATTTATTTTTCTTAATTAACTTTAGAATTAATTTTTCTTTAACAAAACCAAAAAAACAAAAAAAAAGTTTTCTTTACTAAAAATTTTCTACTAGACTTTTAGACGTTTTTTGTTATCGCACGCACATTTTATATTATTATGTATCATCCTATGGATCGTAATAGCCCTAATTAGGAATTTAATTTTCCGCACTTTACATTTTAAGTCAAATATAATTGTAACTGTCCCGAAGCGTTGTAATAGCTGTAGGAACTTTATTTCTCGCTTTATATTTCTTATATGCCTGTATATAAATTGTTAGTAACTTTAATTCCAACCGTTACCGGACCTTGAAACACAACAAAACGCTTCCTACAAGTCACAATTTGCCATTTTTTTAACTTTGTGTTGTTATATTCTTGCGTTATTAATCAATTATAATTGCATATTTGTGTTTGTATGGATGCATAGAAGGTTTCTAAATTGTCCAATTGAAGCTTAGGTACAAGAATGGCATTCCACCATTGTTAGGGTTCGAACCTCTAAATTGGGATTTTTCACAATGGCCAAAATTAGCCCAATCTAAGGACACCATCTTTCTCAGGAGGATGAGACCAATCAATCCGTGGCCTCAAAATTCATTTTCGTTGCGTATTATGAGTTTTGCAGGTTTCAGGGGCTATAGTGACAGACCAAAACTGTCACTATAGGTATTATAATCTAAGACGACGGAGGGAGGAAGAAGACAATGCGTGGCAACCCCTCATTGGGTATTTTGAATCTGCGCGCCTTTTCCTTTTTGTTTTAAATAATTTCTGGAAATTTCAAATATATTATTATTGTTTGACATGTATAAATGAATGACATGTTAGTTCAGTTGGCAGGGAAACGTGTATGTGAAGGGGGGCTGGGTTTGAGTCCCAGGTCTAACATTTTATTTTTCTAACATTGTCAACTACAGATTCAGTAGACGTTAGATACGCTAGTCCAGCATGCGCCTCCAGATCATGACAACTGGATCTTGATTGATCTAGATCTAAAGGTCTCACATGCAGGTGCACCATGAGCCATCAAAGACGCTCCTCACTGAATCCCAGTATAGTTTCTGGGCTCCCCCTGGATTGGGCCTAGCGCTGTTGATTTTGGCACACCCCCATTTTTGTTTCTGACCAAGCCCATGTTTTTTTTGTTTTTTTTCTCACTTTTTTATTTTGTTTACTATTTTCCAAATATTTTTTTTTAACAAATCATAAATAATAATAAAAAAAATAATAAATAGGTTTAGTTTCTTTCTAAAATTATTAATTAATTAATTAATTATTTTAATACAATTTTATCAATTTAAAATCAAATTAGACTTAGGTTCTTTATTAATTTAAATTTTTTTATTAATAAAAAATACAAAAAAAATATATTAAGATTAGTTTTTCTTTTATAACCTAGATTAATTCTTCCATTTAGTATTTATTTTTCTTAATTAACTTTAGAATTAATTTTTCTTTAACAAAACCAAAAAAACAAAAAAAAAGTTTTCTTTACTAAGAATTTTCTACTAGACTTTTAGACGTTTTTTGTTATCGCGCGCGCATTTTATATTATTATGTATCTTCCTATGGATTGTAATAGCCCTAATTAGGATTTTAATTTTCCGCACTTTACATTTTAAGTCAAATATAATTGTAACTGTCCCGAAGCGTTGTAATAGCTGTAGGAACTTTATTTCACGCTTTATATTTCTTATATGCCTGTATGTAAATTGTTAGTAACTTTATTTCCAACCGTTACCGGGCCTTGAAACACAACAAAACGCTTCCTACAAGTCACAATTTGACATTTTTTAACTTTGTGTTGTTATATTCTTGCGTTATTAATCAATTATAATTGCATATTTGTGTTTGTATGGATGCATAGAAGGTTTCTAAATTGTCCAATTGAAGCTTAGGTACAAGAATTGTTAGGGTTCAAACCTCTAAATTGGGATTTTTCACAATGGCCAAAATTAGCCCAAACTAAGGACACCATCTTTCTCAAGAGGATGAGACCAATCAATCTGTGGCCTCAAAATTCATTTTCGTTGCGTATTATGAGTTTTGCAGGTTACAGGTGCTATAGTGACAGACCAAAACTGTCACTATAGGTATTATAATCTAAGACGACGGAGGGAGGAAGAAGACAATGCGTGGTAGCCCCTCATTGGGTATTTTGAATCTGTGCGCCTTTTCCTTTTTGTTTTAAATAATTTCTGGAAATTTCAAATATATTATTATTGTTTGACATGTTTAAATGAATGACATGTTAGTTCAATTGGCAGGGAAGCGTGTATGTGAAGGGGGACCTGGGTTTGAGTCCCAGGTCCAGCATTTTATTTTTCTAACATTGTCAACTATAGATTCAGTACATGTTAGATACGCTAGTCCAGCATGCGCCTCCAGATCATCACCACTGGATCTTGATTGATCTAGATCTAAAGGTCTCACATGCAGGTGCACCATGAGCCATCAAAGACGCTCCTCACTGAATCCCAATATAGTTTCTGGGCTTCCCCTGGATTGGGCCTAGCGTTGTTGATTTTGGCACACCCCCATTTTTGTTTCTGACCAAGCCCATGTTTTTTTTTTGTTTTTTTCTCACTTTTTTATTTTGTTTACTATTTTCCAAATCTTTTTTTAACAAATCATAAATAATAATCAAAAAATAATAAATAGGTTTAGTTTCTTTCTAAAATTATTAATTAATTAATTAATTATTTTAATACAATTTTATCAATTTAAAATCAAATTAGACTTAGGTTCTTTATTAATTTAAATTGTTTTCTTAATAAAAAATACAAAAAAATATATATTAAGATTAGTTTTTCTTTTATAACCTAGATTAATTCTTACATTTAGTATTTATTTTTCTTAATTAACTTTAGAATTAATTTTTCTTTAACAAAACCAAAAAAACAAAAAAAAAGTTTTCTTTACTAAAAATTTTCTACTAGACTTTTAGACGTTTTTTGTTATCGCACGCACATTTTATATTATTATGTATCATCCTATGGATCGTAATAGCCCTAATTAGGATTTTAATTTTCCGCACTTTACATTTTAAGTCAAATATAATTGTAACTGTCCCGAAGCGTTGTAATAGTTGTAGGAACTTTATTTCTCGCTTTATATTTCTTATATGCCTGTATATAAATTGTTAGTAACTTTAATTCCAACCGTTACCGGACCTTGAAACACAACAAAGCGCTTCCTACAAGTCACAATTTGCCATTTTTTTAACTTTGTGTTGTTATATTCTTGCGTTATTAATCAATTATAATTGCATATTTGTGTTTGTATGGATGCATAGAAGGTTTCTAAATTGTCCAATTGAAGCTTAGGTACAAGAATGGCATTCCACCATTGTTAGGGTTCGAACCTCTAAATTGGGATTTTTCACAATGGCCAAAATTAGCCCAATCTAAGGACACCATCTTTCTCAGGAGGATGAGACCAATCAATCCGTGGCCTCAAAATTCATTTTCGTTGCGTATTATGAGTTTTGCAGGTTTCAGGGGCTATAGTGACAGACCAAAACTGTCACTATAGGTATTATAATCTAAGACGACGGAGGGAGGAAGAAGACAATGCGTGGCAACCCCTCATTGGGTATTTTGAATCTGCGCGCCTTTTCCTTTTTGTTTTAAATAATTTCTGGAAATTTCAAATATATTATTATTGTTTGACATGTATAAATGAATGACATGTTAGTTCAGTTGGCAGGGAAACGTGTATGTGAAGGGGGGCTGGGTTTGAGTCCCAGGTCTAACATTTTATTTTTCTAACATTGTCAACTACAGATTCAGTAGACGTTAGATACGCTAGTCCAGCATGCGCCTCCAGATCATGACCACTGGATCTTGATTGATCTAGATCTAAAGGTCTCACATGCAGGTGCACCATGAGCCATCAAAGACGCTCCTCACTGAATCCCAGTATAGTTTCTGGGCTCCCCCTGGATTGGGCCTAGCGCTGTTGATTTTGGCACACCCCCATTTTTGTTTCTGACCAAGCCCATGTTTTTTTTGTTTTTTTTCTCACTTTTTTATTTTGTTTACTATTTTCCAAATTTTTTTTTTTAACAAATCATAAATAATAATAAAAAAAATAATAAATAGGTTTAGTTTCTTTCTAAAATTATTAATTAATTAATTAATTATTTTAATACAATTTTATCAATTTAAAATCAAATTAGACTTAGGTTCTTTATTAATTTAAATTTTTTTCTTAATAAAAAATACAAAAAAAATATATTAAGATTAGTTTTTCTTTTATAACCTAGATTAATTCTTCCATTTAGTATTTATTTTTCTTAATTAACTTTAGAATTAATTTTTCTTTAACAAAACCAAAAAAACAAAAAAAAAGTTTTCTTTACTAAGAATTTTCTACTAGACTTTTAGACGTTTTTTGTTATCGCGCGCGCATTTTATATTATTATGTATCTTCCTATGGATTGTAATAGCCCTAATTAGGATTTTAATTTTCCGCACTTTACATTTTAAGTCAAATATAATTGTAACTGTCCCGAAGCGTTGTAATAGCTGTAGGAACTTTATTTCTCGCTTTATATTTCTTATATGCCTGTATGTAAATTGTTAGTAACTTTATTTCCAACCGTTACCGGGCCTTGAAACACAACAAAACGCTTCCTACAAGTCACAATTTGACATTTTTTAACTTTGTGTTGTTATATTCTTGCGTTATTAATCAATTATAATTGCATATTTGTGTTTGTATGGATGCATAGAAGGTTTCTAAATTGTCCAATTGAAGCTTAGGTACAAGAATGGCATTCCACCATTGTTAGGATTCAAACCTCTAAATTGGGATTTTTCACAATGGCCAAAATTAGCCCAAACTAAGGACACCATCTTTCTCAAGAGGATGAGACCAATCAATCCGTGGCCTCAAAATTCATTTTCGTTGCGTATTATGAGTTTTGCAGGTTGCAGGTGCTATAGTGACAGATCAAAACTGTCACTATAGGTATTATAATCTAAGACGACGGAGGGAGGAAGAAGACAATGCGTGGTAGCCCCTCATTGGGTATTTTGAATATGTGCGCCTTTTCCTTTTTGTTTTAAATAATTTCTGGAAATTTCAAATATATTATTATTGTTTGACATGTTTAAATGAATGACATGTTAGTTCAGTTGGCAGGGAAGCGTGTATGTGAAGGGGACCTGGGTTTGAGTCCCAGGTCCAGCATTTTATTTTTCTAACATTGTCAACTATAGATTCAGTACATGTTAGATACGCTAGTCCAGCATGCGCCTCCAGATCATCACCACTGGATCTTGATTGATCTAGATCTAAAGGTCTCACATGCAAGTGCACCATGAGCCATCAAAGACGCTCCTCACTGAATCCCAATATAGTTTCTGGGCTTCCCCTGGATTGGGCCTAGCGTTGTTGATTTTGGCACACCCCCATTTTTGTTTCTGACCAAGCCCATGTTTTTTTTTGTTTTTTTTCTCACTTTTTTATTTTGTTTACTATTTTCAAAATCTTTTTTTAACAAATCATAAATAATAATCAAAAAATAATAAATAGGTTTAGTTTCTTTCTAAAATTATTAATTAATTAATTAATTATTTTAATACAATTTTATCAATTTAAAATCAAATTAGACTTAGGTTCTTTATTAATTTAAATTGTTTTCTTAATAAAAAATACAAAAAAAATATATATTAAGATTAGTTTTTCTTTTATAACCTAGATTAATTCTTACATTTAGTATTTATTTTTCTTAATTAACTTTAGAATTAATTTTTCTTTAACAAAACCAAAAAAACAAAAAAAAAGTTTTCTTTACTAAAAATTTTCTACTAGACTTTTAGACGTTTTTTGTTATCGCGCGCACATTTTATATTATTATGTATCTTCCTATGGATCGTAATAGCCCTAATTAGGATTTTAATTTTCCGCACTTTACATTTTAAGTCAAATATAATTGTAACTGTCCCGAAGCGTTGTAATAGTTGTAGGAACTTTATTTCTCGCTTTATATTTCTTATATGCCCCTATATAAATTGTTAGTAACTTTAATTCCAACCGTTACCGGACCTTGAAACACAACAAAACGCTTCCTACAAGTCACAATTTGCCATTTTTTTAACTTTGTGTTGTTATATTCTTGCGTTATTAATCAATTATAATTGCATATTTGTGTTTGTATGGATGCATAGAAGGTTTCTAAATTGTCCAATTGAAGCTTAGGTACAAGAATGGCATTCCACCATTGTTAGGGTTCGAACCTCTAAATTGGGATTTTTCACAATGGCCAAAATTAGCCCAATCTAAGGACACCATCTTTCTCAGGAGGATGAGACCAATCAATCCGTGGCCTCAAAATTCATTTTCGTTGCGTATTATGAGTTTTGCAGGTTTCAGGGGCTATACTGACAAACCAAAACTGTCACTATAGGTATTATAATCTAAGACGACGGAGGGAGGAAGAAGACAATGCGTGGCAACCCCTCATTGGGTATTTTGAATCTGCGCGCCTTTTCCTTTTTGTTTTAAATAATTTCTGGAAATTTCAAATATATTATTATTGTTTGACATGTATATATGAATGACATGTTAGTTCAGTTGGCAGGGAAACGTGTATGTGAAGGGGGGCTGGGTTTGAGTCCCAGGTCTAACATTTTATTTTTCTAACATTGTCAACTACAGATTCAGTAGATGTTAATACGCTAGTCCAGCATGCGCCTCCAGATCATCACCACTGGATCTTGATTGATCTAGATCTAAAGGTCTCACATGCAGGTGCACCATGAGCCATCAAAGACGCTCCTCACTGAATCCCAGTATAGTTTCTGGGCTCCCCCTGGATTGGGCCTAGCGCTGTTGATTTTGGCACACCCCCATTTTTGTTTCTGACCAAGCCCATGTTTTTTTTGTTTTTTTTCTCACTTTTTTATTTTGTTTACTATTTTCCAAATATTTTTTTTAACAAATCATAAATAATAATAAAAAAAATAATAAATAGGTTTAGTTTCTTTCTAAAATTATTAATTAATTAATTAATTATTTTAATACAATTTTATCAATTTAAAATCAAATTAGACTTAGGTTCTTTATTAATTTAAATTTTTTTCTTAATAAAAAATACAAAAAAAATATATTAAGATTAGTTTTTCTTTTATAACCTAGATTAATTCTTCCATTTAGTATTTATTTTTCTTAATTAACTTTAGAATTAATTTTTCTTTAACAAAACCAAAAAAACAAAAAAAAAAGTTTTCTTTACTAAGAATTTTCTACTAGACTTTTAGACGTTTTTTGTTATCGCGCGCGCATTTTATATTATTATGTATCTTCCTATGGATTGTAATAGCCCTAATTAGGATTTTAATTTTCCGCACTTTACATTTTAAGTCAAATATAACTGTAATTGTCCCGAAGCGTTGTAATAGCTGTAGGAACTTTATTTCTCGCTTTATATTTCTTATATGCCTGTATATAAATTGTTAGTAACTTTATTTCCAACCGTTACCGGACCTTGAAACACAACAAAACGCTTCCTAGAAGTCACAATTTGCCATTTTTTAACTTTGTGTTGTTATATTCTTGCGTTATTAATCAATTATAATTGCATATTTGTGTTTGTATGGATGCATAGAAGGTTTCTAAATTGTCCAATTGAAGCTTAGGTACAAGAATGGCATTCCACCATTGTTAGGGTTCGAACCTCTAAATTGGGATTTTTCACAATGGCCAAAATTAGCCCAAACTAAGGACACCATCTTTCTCAGGAGGATGAGACCAATCAATCCGTGGCCTTAAAATTCATTTTCGTTGCGTATTATGAGTTTTGCAGGTTGCAGGTGCTATAGTGACAGACCAAAACTGTCACTATAGGTATTATAATCTAAGACGACGGAGGGAGGAAGAAGACAATGCGTGGCAGCCCCTCATTGGGTATTTTGAATCTGCGCGCCTTTTCCTTTTTGTTTTAAATAATTTCTGGAAATTTCAAATATATTATTATTGTTTGACATGTATAAATGAATGACATGTTAGTTCAGTTGGCAGGGAAGCGTGTATGTGAAGGGGGACCTGGGTTTGAGTCCCAGGTGCAACATTTTATTTTCTAACATTGTCAACTATATATTCAGTACATGTTAGATACGCTAGTCCAGCATGCGCCTCCAGATCATCACCATTGGATCTTGATTGATCTAGATCTAAAGGTCTCACATGCAGGTGCACCATGAGCCATCAAAGACGCTCCTCACTGAATCCCAGTATAGTTTCTGGGCTCCCCCTGGATTGGGCCTAGCGCTGTTGATTTTGGCACACCCCCATTTTTGTTTCTAACCAAGCCCGTGTTTTTTTGTTTTTTTTCTCACTTTTTTATTTTGTTTACTATTTTCCAAATCTTTTTTTTAACAAATCATAAATAATAATAATAATAAAATAATAAATAGGTTTAGTTTCTTTCTAAAATTATTAATTAATTAATTAATTATTTTAATACAATTTTATCAATTTAAAATCAAATTAGACTTAGGTTCTTTATTAATTTAAAATTTTTTCTTAATAAAAAATACAAAAAAATTATATTAAGATTAGTTTTTCTTTTATAACCTAGATTAATTCTTACATTTAGTATTTATTTTTCTTAATTAACTTTAGAATTAATTTTTCTTTAACAAAACCAAAAAAACAAAAAAAAAGTTTTCTTTACTAAGAATTTTCTACTAGACTTTTAGACGTTTTTTGTTATCGCGCGCGCATTTTATATTATTATGTATCTTCCTATGGATTGTAATAGCCCTAATTAGGATTTTAATTTTCCGCACTTTACATTTTAAGTCAAATATAACTGTAACTGTCGCGAAGCGTTGTAATAGCTGTAGGAACTTTATTTCTCGCTTTATATTTCTTATATGCCTGTATATAAATTGTTAGTAACTTAATTTCCAACCGTTACCGGACCTTGAAACACAACAAAACGCTTCCTACAAGTCACAATTTGCCATTTTTTAACTTTGTGTTGTTATATTCTTGCGTTATTAATCAATTATAATTGCATATTTGTGTTTGTATGGATGCATAGAAGGTTTCTAAATTGTCCAATTGAAGCTTAGGTACAAGAATGGCATTCCACCATTGTTAGGGTTCGAACCTCTAAATTGGGATTTTTCACAATGGCCAAAATTAGCCCAAACTAAGGACACCATCTTTCTCAGGAGGATGAGACCAATCAATCTGTGGCCTCAAAATTCATTTTCGTTGTGTATTATGAGTTTTGCAGGTTGCAGGGTCTATAGTGACAGACCAAAACTGTCACTATAGGTATTATAATCTAAGACGACGGAGGGAGGAAGAAGACAATGCGTGGCAGCCCCTCATTGGGTATTTTGAATCTGCGCGCCTTTTCCTTTTTGTTTTAAATAATTTCTGGAAATTTCAAATATATTATTATTGTTTGACATATATAAATGAATGACATGTTAGTTCAGTTGGCAGGGAAGCGTGTATGTGAAGGGGGACCTGGGTTTGAGTCCCGGGTGCAACATTTTATTTTTCTAACATTGTCAACTACAGATTCAGTACATGTTAGATACGCTAGTCCAGCATGCGCCTCCAGATCATCACCACTGGATCTTGATTGATCTAGATCTAAAGGTCTCATATGCAGGTGCACCATGAGCCATCAAAGACGCTCCTCACTGAATCCCAATATAGTTTCTGGGCTCCCCCTGGATTGGGCCTAACGCTGTTGATTTTGGCACACCCCCATTTTTGTTTCTGACCAAGCCCATGTTTTTTTTTGTTTTTTTTCTCACTTTTTTATTTTGTTTACTATTTTCCAAATCTTTTTTTAACAAATCATAAATAATAATAAAAAAATAATAAATAGGTTTAGTTTCTTTCTAAAATTATTAATTAATTAATTAATTATTTTAATACAATTTTATCAATTTAAAATCAAATTAGACTTAGGTTCTTTATTAATTTAAATTATTTTCTTAATAAAAAATACAAAAAAAAATATATTAAGATTAGTTTTTCTTTTATAACCTAGATTAATTCTTACATTTATTATTTATTTTTCTTAATTAACTTTAGAATTAATTTTTCTTTAACAAAACCAAAAAAACAAAAAAAAAAAAGTTTTCTTTACTAAAAATTTTCTACTAGATTTTTAGACGTTTTTTGTTATCGCGCGCACATTTTATATTATTATGTATCTTCCTATGGATCGTAATAGCCCTAATTAGGATTTTAATTTTCTGCACTTTACATTTTAAGTCAAATATAATTGTAACTGTCCCGAAGCGTTGTAATAGCTGTAGGAACTTTATTTCTCGCTTTATATTTCTTATATGCCTGTATATAAATTGTTAGTAACTTAATTTCCAACCGTTACCGGACCTTGAAACACAACAAAACGCTTCCTACAAGTCACAATTTGCCATTTTTTAACTTTGTGTTGTTATATTCTTGCGTTATTAATCAATTATAATTGCATATTTGTGTTTGTATGGATGCATAGAAGGTTTCTAAATTGTCCAATTGAAGCTTAGGTACAAGAATGGCATTCCACCATTGTTAGGGTTCGAACCTCTAAATTGGGATTTTTCACAATGGCCAAAATTAGCCCAAACTAAGGACACCATCTTTCTCAGGAGGATGAGACCAATCAATCTGTGGCCTCAAAATTCATTTTCGTTGTGTATTATGAGTTTTGCAGGTTGCAGGGTCTATAGTGACAGACCAAAACTGTCACTATAGGTATTATAATCTAAGACGACGGAGGGAGGAAGAAGACAATGCGTGGCAGCCCCTCATTGGGTATTTTGAATCTGCGCGCCTTTTCCTTTTTGTTTTAAATAATTTCTGGAAATTTCAAATATATTATTATTGTTTGACATATATAAATGAATGACATGTTAGTTCAGTTGGCAGGGAAGCGTGTATGTGAAGGGGGACCTGGGTTTGAGTCCCGGGTGCAACATTTTATTTTTCTAACATTGTCAACTACAGATTCAGTACATGTTAGATACGCTAGTCCAGCATGCGCCTCCAGATCATCACCACTGGATCTTGATTGATCTAGATCTAAAGGTCTCATATGCAGGTGCACCATGAGCCATCAAAGACGCTCCTCACTGAATCCCAATATAGTTTCTGGGCTCCCCCTGGATTGGGCCTAACGCTGTTGATTTTGGCACACCCCCATTTTTGTTTCTGACCAAGCCCATGTTTTTTTTTGTTTTTTTTCTCACTTTTTTATTTTGTTTACTATTTTCCAAATCTTTTTTTAACAAATCATAAATAATAATAAAAAAATAATAAATAGGTTTAGTTTCTTTCTAAAATTATTAATTAATTAATTAATTATTTTAATACAATTTTATCAATTTAAAATCAAATTAGACTTAGGTTCTTTATTAATTTAAATTATTTTCTTAATAAAAAATACAAAAAAAAATATATTAAGATTAGTTTTTCTTTTATAACCTAGATTAATTCTTACATTTATTATTTATTTTTCTTAATTAACTTTAGAATTAATTTTTCTTTAACAAAACCAAAAAAACAAAAAAAAAAAAGTTTTCTTTACTAAAAATTTTCTACTAGATTTTTAGACGTTTTTTGTTATCGCGCGCACATTTTATATTATTATGTATCTTCCTATGGATCGTAATAGCCCTAATTAGGATTTTAATTTTCTGCACTTTACATTTTAAGTCAAATATAATTGTAACTGTCCCGAAGCGTTGTAATAGTTGTAGGAACTTTATTTCTCGCTTTATATTTCTTATATGCCTGTATATAAATTGTTAGTAACTTTATTTCCAACCATTACCGGGCCTTGAAACACAACAAAACGCTTCCTACAAGTCACAATTTGCCATTTTTTTAACTTTGTGTTGTTATATTCTTGCGTTATTAATCAATTATAATTGCATATTTGTGTTTGTATTGATGCATAGAAGGTTTCTAAATTGTCCAATTGAAGCTTAGGTACAAGAATGGCATTCCACCATTGTTAGGGTTCGAACCTCTAAATTGGGATTTTTCACAATGGCCAAAATTAGCCCAAACTAAGGACACCATCTTTCTCAGGAGGATGAGACCAATCAATCAGTGGCCTCAAAATTCATTTTTGTTGCGTATTATGAGTTTTGCATGTTGCAGGTGCTATAGTGTCAGACCAAAACTGTCACTATAGGTATTATAATCTAATTCATTTTTGTTGCGTATTATGGGTTTTGCATGTTGCAGGTGCTATAGTGACAGACCAAAACTGTCACTATAGGTATTATAATCTAAGACGACGGAGGGAGGAAGAAGACAATGCGTGGCAGCCCCTCATTGGGTATTTTGAATCTGCGCGCCTTTTCCTTTTTGTTTTAAATAATTTCTGGAAATTTCAAATATATTATTATTGTTTGACATGTATAAATGAATGACATGTTAGTTCAGTTTGCAGAGAAGCGTGTATGTGAAGGGGGACCTGGGTTTGAGTCCCAGGTCCAACATTTTATTTTTCTAACATTGATAACTACAGATTCAGTAGATGTTAGATACGCTAGTCCAGCATGCGCCTCCAGATCATCACCACTGGATCTTGATTGATCTAGATCTAAAGGTCTCACATGCAGGTGCACCATGAGCCATCAAAGACGCTCCTCACTGAATCCCAGTATAGTTTCTGGGCTCCCCCTGGATTGGGCCTAGCGCTGTTGATTTTAGCACACCCCCATTTTTGTTTCTGACCAAGCCCGTGTTTTTTTGTTTTTTTTCTCACTTTTTTATTTTGTTTACTATTTTCCAAATCTTTTTTTTAACAAATCATAAATAATAATAAAAAAATAATAAATAGGTTTAGTTTCTTTCTAAAATTATTAATTAATTAATTAATTATTTTAATACAATTTTATCAATTTAAAATCAAATTAGATTTAGGTTCTTTATTAATTTAAATTTTTTTCTTAATAAAAAATACAAAAAAATTATATTAAGATTAGTTTTTCTTTTATAACCTAGATTAATTCTTACATTTAGTATTTATTTTTCTTAATTAACTTTAGAATTAATTTTTCTTTAACAAAACCAAAAAAACAAAAAAAAAAGTTTTCTTTACTAAGAATTTTCTACTAGACTTTTAGACGTTTTTTGTTATCGCGCGCGCATTTTATATTATTATGTATCTTCCTATGGATTGTAATAGCCCTAATTAGGATTTTAATTTTCTGCACTTTACCTTTTAAGTCAAATATAACTGTAACTGTCCCGAAGCGTTGTAATAGCTGTAGGAACTTTATTTCTCGCTTTATATTTCTTATATGCCTGTATATAAATTGTTAGTAACTTTATTTCCAACTGTTACCGGACCTTGAAACACAACAAAACGCTTCCTACAGGTCACAATTTGCCATTTTTTAACTTTGTGTTGTTATATTCTTGCGTTATTAATCAATTATAATTGCATATTTGTGTTTGTATGGATGCATAGAAGGTTTCTAAATTGTCCAATTGAAGCTTAGGTACAAGAATGGCATTCCACCATTGTTAGGGTTCGAACCTCTAAATTGGGATTTTTCACAATGGCCAAAATTAGCCCAAACTAAGGACACCATCTTTCTCAGGAGGATGAGACCAATCAATCTGTGTCCTCAAAATTCATTTTCGTTGCGTATTATGAGTTTTGCAGGTTGCAGGTGCTATAGTGACAGACCAAAACTGTCACTATAGGTATTATAATCTAAGACGACGGAGGGAGGAAGAAGACAATGCGTGGCAGCCCCTCATTGGGTATTTTGAATCTGCGCGCCTTTTCCTTTTTGTTTTAAATAATTTCTGGAAATTTCAAATATATTATTATTGTTTGACATGTATAAATGAATGACATGTTAGTTCAGTTGGCAGGGAAGCGTGTATGTGAAGGGGACCTGGGTTTGAGTCCCAGGTCCAACATTTTATTTTTCTAACATTGTCAACTACAGATTCAGTAGATGTTAGATACGCTAGTCCAGCATGCGCCTCCAGATCATCACCACTGGATCTTGATTGATCTAGATCTAAAGGTCTCACATGCAGGTGCACCATGAGCCATCAAAGACGCTCCTCACTGAATCCCAATATAGTCTAAAGGTCTCACATGCAGGTGCACCATGAGCCATCAAAGACGCTCCTCACTGAATCCCAATATAGTTTCTGGGCTCCCCCTGGATTGGGCCTAGCGCTGTTGATTTTGGCACACCCCCATTTTTGTTTCTGACCAAGCCCATGTTTTTTTTTGTTTTTTTTCTCACTTTTTTATTTTGTTTACTATTTTCCAAATCTTTTTTTAACAAATCATAAATAATAATAAAAAAATAATAAATAGGTTTAGTTTCTTTCTAAAATTATTAATTAATTAATTAATTATTTTAATACAATTTTATCAATTTAAAATCAAATTAGACTTAGGTTCTTTATTAATTTAAATTGTTTTCTTAATAAAAAATACAAAAAAATATATATTAAGATTAGTTTTTCTTTTATAACCTAGATTAATTCTTACATTTAGTATTTATTTTTCTTAATTCACTTTAGAATTAATTTTTCTTTAACAAAACCAAAAAAACAAAAAAAAAGTTTTCTTTACTAAAAATTTTGTACTAGATTTTTAGACGTTTTTTGTTATCGCGCGCACATTTTATATTATTATGTATCTTCCTATGGATCGTAATAGCCCTAATTAGGATTTTAATTTTCCGCACTTTACATTTTAAGTCAAATATAATTGTAACTGTCCCGAAGCGTTGTAATAGCTGTAGGAACTTTATTTCTCGCTTTATATTTCTTATATGCCTGTATATAAATTGTTGGTAACTTTAATTCCAACCGTTACCGGACCTTGAAACAAAACAAAACGCTTCCTACAAGTCACAATTTGCCATTTTTTTAACTTTGTGTTGTTATATTCTTGCGTTATTAATCAATTATAATTGCATATTTGTGTTTGTATGGATGCATAGAAGGTTTCTAAATTGTCCAATTGAAGCTTAGGTACAACAATGGCATTCCACCATTGTTAGGGTTCGAACCTCTAAATTGGGATTTTTCACAATGGCCAAAATTAGCCCAATCTAAGGACACCATCTTTCTCAGGAGGATGAGACCAATCAATCCGTGGCCTCAAAATTCATTTTCGTTGCGTATTATGAGTTTTGCAGGTTTCAGGGGCTATAGTGACAGACCAAAACTGTCACTATAGGTATTATAATCTAAGACGACGGAGGGAGGAAGAAGACAATGTGTGGCAACCCCTCATTGGGTATTTTGAATCTGCGCGCCTTTTCCTTTTTGTTTTAAATAATTTCTGGAAATTTCAAATATATTATTATTGTTTGACATGTATAAATGAATGACATGTTAGTTCAGTTGGCAGGGAAACGTGTATGTGAAGGGGGGCTGGGTTTGAGTCCCAGGTCTAACATTTTATTTTTCTAACATTGTCAACTACAGATTCAGTAGATGTTAGATACGCTAGTCCAGCATGCGCCTCCAGATCATCACCACTGGATCTTGATTGATCTAGATCTAAAGGTCTCACATGCAGGTGCACCATGAGCCATCAAAGACGCTCCTCACTGAATCCCAGTATAGTTTCTGGGCTCCCCCTGGATTGGGTCTAGCGCTGTTGATTTTGGCACACCCCCATTTTTGTTTCTGACCAAGCCCATGTTTTTTTTTGTTTTTTTTCTCACTTTTTTATTTTGTTTACTATTTTCCAAATATTTTTTTAACAAATCATAAATAATAAAAAAAAATAATAAATAGGTTTAATTTCTTTCTAAAATTATTAATTAATTAATTAATTATTTTAATACAATTTTATCAATTTAAAATCAAATTAGACTTAGGTTCTTTATTAATTTAAATTTTTTTCTTAATAAAAAATACAAAAAAAATATATTAAGATTAGTTTTTCTTTTATAACCTAGATTAATTCTTCCATTTAGTATTTATTTTTCTTAATTAACTTTAGAATTAATTTTTCTTTAACAAAACCAAAAAAACAAAAAAAAAGTTTTCTTTACTAAGAATTTTCTACTAGGCTTTTAGACGTTTTTTGTTATCGCGCGCGCATTTTATATTATTATGTATCTTCTTATGGATTGTAATAGCCCTAATTACGTCCCGAAGCGTTGTAATAGCTGTAGGAACTTTATTTCTCGCTTTATATTTCTTATATGCCTGTATGTAAATTGTTAGTAACTTTATTTCCAACTGTTACCGGGCCTTGAAACACAACAAAACGCTTCCTACAAGTCACAATTTGACATTTTTTAACTTTGTGTTGTTATATTCTTGCGTTATTAATCAATTATAATTGCATATTTGTGTTTGTATGGATGCATAGAAGGTTTCTAAATTGTCCAATTGAAGCTTAGGTACAAGAATGGCATTCCACCATTGTTAGGGTTCAAACCTCTAAATTGGGATTTTTCACAATGGCCAAAATTAGCCCAAACTAAGGACACCATCTTTCTCAAGAGGATGAGACCAATCAATCTGTGGCCTCAAAATTCATTTTCGTTGCGTATTATGAGTTTTGCAAGTTGCAGGTGCTATAATGACAGACCAAAACTGTCACTATAGGTATTATAATCTAAGACGACGGAGGGAGGAAGAAGACAATGCGTGGCAGCCCCTCATTGGGTATTTTGAATCTGCGCGCCTTTTCCTTTTTGTTTTAAATAATTTTTGGAAATTTCAAATATATTATTATTGTTTGACATGTATAAATGAATGACATGTTAGTTCAGTTTGCAGAGAAGCGTGTATGTGAAGGGGGACCTGGGTTTGAGTCCCAGGTCCAACATTTTATTTTTCTAACATTGATAACTACAGATTCAGTAGATGTTAGATACGCTAGTCCAGCATGCGCCTCCAGATCATCACCACTGGATCTTGATTGATCTAGATCTAAAGGTCTCACATGCAGGTGCACCATGAGCCATCAAAGACGCTCCTCACTGAATCCCAGTATAGTTTCTGGGCTCCCCCTGGATTGGGCCTAGCGCTGTTGATTTTAGCACACCCCCATTTTTGTTTCTGACCAAGCCCGTGTTTTTTTGTTTTTTTTCTCACTTTTTTATTTTGTTTACTATTTTCCAAATCTTTTTTTTAACAAATCATAAATAATAATAAAAAAATAATAAATAGGTTTAGTTTCTTTCTAAAATTATTAATTAATTAATTAATTATTTTAATACAATTTTATCAATTTAAAATCAAATTAGATTTAGGTTCTTTATTAATTTAAATTTTTTTCTTAATAAAAAATACAAAAAAATTATATTAAGATTAGTTTTTCTTTTATAACCTAGATTAATTCTTACATTTAGTATTTATTTTTCTTAATTAACTTTAGAATTAATTTTTCTTTAACAAAACCAAAAAAACAAAAAAAAAAGTTTTCTTTACTAAGAATTTTCTACTAGACTTTTAGACGTTTTTTGTTATCGCGCGCGCATTTTATATTATTATGTATCTTCCTATGGATTGTAATAGCCCTAATTAGGATTTTAATTTTCTGCACTTTACCTTTTAAGTCAAATATAACTGTAACTGTCCCGAAGCGTTGTAATAGCTGTAGGAACTTTATTTCTCGCTTTATATTTCTTATATGCCTGTATATAAATTGTTAGTAACTTTATTTCCAACTGTTACCGGACCTTGAAACACAACAAAACGCTTCCTACAGGTCACAATTTGCCATTTTTTAACTTTGTGTTGTTATATTCTTGCGTTATTAATCAATTATAATTGCATATTTGTGTTTGTATGGATGCATAGAAGGTTTCTAAATTGTCCAATTGAAGCTTAGGTACAAGAATGGCATTCCACCATTGTTAGGGTTCGAACCTCTAAATTGGGATTTTTCACAATGGCCAAAATTAGCCCAAACTAAGGACACCATCTTTCTCAGGAGGATGAGACCAATCAATCTGTGTCCTCAAAATTCATTTTCGTTGCGTATTATGAGTTTTGCAGGTTGCAGGTGCTATAGTGACAGACCAAAACTGTCACTATAGGTATTATAATCTAAGACGACGGAGGGAGGAAGAAGACAATGCGTGGCAGCCCCTCATTGGGTATTTTGAATCTGCGCGCCTTTTCCTTTTTGTTTTAAATAATTTCTGGAAATTTCAAATATATTATTATTGTTTGACATGTATAAATGAATGACATGTTAGTTCAGTTGGCAGGGAAGCGTGTATGTGAAGGGGACCTGGGTTTGAGTCCCAGGTCCAACATTTTATTTTTCTAACATTGTCAACTACAGATTCAGTAGATGTTAGATACGCTAGTCCAGCATGCGCCTCCAGATCATCACCACTGGATCTTGATTGATCTAGATCTAAAGGTCTCACATGCAGGTGCACCATGAGCCATCAAAGACGCTCCTCACTGAATCCCAATATAGTCTAAAGGTCTCACATGCAGGTGCACCATGAGCCATCAAAGACGCTCCTCACTGAATCCCAATATAGTTTCTGGGCTCCCCCTGGATTGGGCCTAGCGCTGTTGATTTTGGCACACCCCCATTTTTGTTTCTGACCAAGCCCATGTTTTTTTTTGTTTTTTTTCTCACTTTTTTATTTTGTTTACTATTTTCCAAATCTTTTTTTAACAAATCATAAATAATAATAAAAAAATAATAAATAGGTTTAGTTTCTTTCTAAAATTATTAATTAATTAATTAATTATTTTAATACAATTTTATCAATTTAAAATCAAATTAGACTTAGGTTCTTTATTAATTTAAATTGTTTTCTTAATAAAAAATACAAAAAAATATATATTAAGATTAGTTTTTCTTTTATAACCTAGATTAATTCTTACATTTAGTATTTATTTTTCTTAATTCACTTTAGAATTAATTTTTCTTTAACAAAACCAAAAAAACAAAAAAAAAGTTTTCTTTACTAAAAATTTTGTACTAGATTTTTAGACGTTTTTTGTTATCGCGCGCACATTTTATATTATTATGTATCTTCCTATGGATCGTAATAGCCCTAATTAGGATTTTAATTTTCCGCACTTTACATTTTAAGTCAAATATAATTGTAACTGTCCCGAAGCGTTGTAATAGCTGTAGGAACTTTATTTCTCGCTTTATATTTCTTATATGCCTGTATATAAATTGTTGGTAACTTTAATTCCAACCGTTACCGGACCTTGAAACAAAACAAAACGCTTCCTACAAGTCACAATTTGCCATTTTTTTAACTTTGTGTTGTTATATTCTTGCGTTATTAATCAATTATAATTGCATATTTGTGTTTGTATGGATGCATAGAAGGTTTCTAAATTGTCCAATTGAAGCTTAGGTACAACAATGGCATTCCACCATTGTTAGGGTTCGAACCTCTAAATTGGGATTTTTCACAATGGCCAAAATTAGCCCAATCTAAGGACACCATCTTTCTCAGGAGGATGAGACCAATCAATCCGTGGCCTCAAAATTCATTTTCGTTGCGTATTATGAGTTTTGCAGGTTTCAGGGGCTATAGTGACAGACCAAAACTGTCACTATAGGTATTATAATCTAAGACGACGGAGGGAGGAAGAAGACAATGTGTGGCAACCCCTCATTGGGTATTTTGAATCTGCGCGCCTTTTCCTTTTTGTTTTAAATAATTTCTGGAAATTTCAAATATATTATTATTGTTTGACATGTATAAATGAATGACATGTTAGTTCAGTTGGCAGGGAAACGTGTATGTGAAGGGGGGCTGGGTTTGAGTCCCAGGTCTAACATTTTATTTTTCTAACATTGTCAACTACAGATTCAGTAGATGTTAGATACGCTAGTCCAGCATGCGCCTCCAGATCATCACCACTGGATCTTGATTGATCTAGATCTAAAGGTCTCACATGCAGGTGCACCATGAGCCATCAAAGACGCTCCTCACTGAATCCCAGTATAGTTTCTGGGCTCCCCCTGGATTGGGTCTAGCGCTGTTGATTTTGGCACACCCCCATTTTTGTTTCTGACCAAGCCCATGTTTTTTTTTGTTTTTTTTCTCACTTTTTTATTTTGTTTACTATTTTCCAAATATTTTTTTAACAAATCATAAATAATAAAAAAAAATAATAAATAGGTTTAATTTCTTTCTAAAATTATTAATTAATTAATTAATTATTTTAATACAATTTTATCAATTTAAAATCAAATTAGACTTAGGTTCTTTATTAATTTAAATTTTTTTCTTAATAAAAAATACAAAAAAAATATATTAAGATTAGTTTTTCTTTTATAACCTAGATTAATTCTTCCATTTAGTATTTATTTTTCTTAATTAACTTTAGAATTAATTTTTCTTTAACAAAACCAAAAAAACAAAAAAAAAGTTTTCTTTACTAAGAATTTTCTACTAGGCTTTTAGACGTTTTTTGTTATCGCGCGCGCATTTTATATTATTATGTATCTTCTTATGGATTGTAATAGCCCTAATTACGTCCCGAAGCGTTGTAATAGCTGTAGGAACTTTATTTCTCGCTTTATATTTCTTATATGCCTGTATGTAAATTGTTAGTAACTTTATTTCCAACTGTTACCGGGCCTTGAAACACAACAAAACGCTTCCTACAAGTCACAATTTGACATTTTTTAACTTTGTGTTGTTATATTCTTGCGTTATTAATCAATTATAATTGCATATTTGTGTTTGTATGGATGCATAGAAGGTTTCTAAATTGTCCAATTGAAGCTTAGGTACAAGAATGGCATTCCACCATTGTTAGGGTTCAAACCTCTAAATTGGGATTTTTCACAATGGCCAAAATTAGCCCAAACTAAGGACACCATCTTTCTCAAGAGGATGAGACCAATCAATCTGTGGCCTCAAAATTCATTTTCGTTGCGTATTATGAGTTTTGCAAGTTGCAGGTGCTATAATGACAGACCAAAACTGTCACTATAGGTATTATAATCTAAGACGACGGAGGGAGGAAGAAGACAATGCGTGGCAGCCCCTCATTGGGTATTTTGAATCTGCGCGCCTTTTCCTTTTTGTTTTAAATAATTTTTGGAAATTTCAAATATATTATTATTGTTTGACATGTATAAATGAATGACATGTTAGTTCAGTTGGCAGGGAAGCGTGTATGTGAAGGGGGACCTGGGTTTGAGTCCCAGGTCCAGCATTTTATTTTTCTAACATTGTCAACTACAGATTCAGTAGATGTTAGATACGCTAGTCCAGCATGCGCCTCCAGATCATCACCACTGGATCTTGATTGATCTAGATCTAAAGGTCTCACATGCAGGTGCACCATGAGCCATCAAAGACGCTCCTCACTGAATCCCAGTATAGTTTCTGGGCTCCCCCTGGATTGGGCCTAGCGCTGTTGATTTTGGCACACCCCCATTTTTGTTTCTGACCAAGCCCATGTTTTTTTGTTTTTTTTCTCACTTTTTTATTTTGTTTACTATTTTCCAAATCTTTTTTTTAACAAATCATAAATAATAATAATAAAATAATAAATAGTTTTAGTTTCTTTCTAAAATTATTAATTAATTAATTAATTATTTTAATACAATTTTATCAATTTAAAATCAAATTAGACTTAGGTTCTTTATTAATTTAAATTTTTTTCTTAATAAAAAATACAAAAAAATTATATTAAGATTAGTTTTTCTTTTATAACCTAGATTAATTCTTACATTTAGTATTTATTTTTCTTAATTAACTTTAGAATTAATTTTTCTTTAACAAAACCAAAAAAACAAAAAAAAAGTTTTCTTTACTAAGAATTTTCTACTAGACTTTTAGACGTTTTTTGTTATCGCGCGCGCATTTTATATTATTATGTATCTTCCTATGGATTGTAATAGCCCTAATTAGGATTTTAATTTTCCGCACTTTACATTTTAAGTCAAATATAACTGTAACTGTCCCGAAGCGTTGTAATAGCTGTAGGAACTTTATTTCTCGCTTTATATTTCTTATATGCCAGTATATAAATTGTTAGTAACTTTATTTCCAACCGTTACCGGACCTTGAAACACAACAAAACGCTTCCTACAAGTCACAATTTGCCATTTTTTAACTTTGTGTTGTTATATTCTTGCGTTATTAATCAATTATAATTGCATATTTGTGTTTGTATGGATGCATAGAAGGTTTCTAAATTGTCCAATTGAAGCTTAGGTACAACAATGGCATTCCACCATTGTTAGGGTTCGAACCTCTAAATTGGGATTTTTCACAATGGCCAAAATTAGCCCAAACTAAGGACACCATCTTTCTCAGGAGGATGAGACCAATCAATCTTTGGCCTCAAAATTCATTTTCGTTGTGTATTATGAGTTTTGCAGGTTGCAGGTGCTATAGTGACAGACCAAAACTGTCACTATAGGTATTATAATCTAAGACGACGGAGGGAGGAAGAAGACAATGCGTGGCAGCCCCTCATTGGGTATTTTGAATCTGCGCGCCTTTTCCTTTTTGTTTTAAATAATTTCTGGAAATTTCAAATATATTATTATTGTTTGACATGTATAAATGAATGACATGTTAGTTCAGTTGGCAGGGAAGCGTGTATGTGAAGGGGGACCTGGGTTTGAGTCCCAGGTGCAACATTTTATTTTTCTAACATTGTCAACTACAGATTCAGTACATGTTAGATACGCTAGTCCAGCATGCGCCTCCAGATCATCACCACTGGATCTTGATTGATCTAGATCTAAAGGTCTCACATGCAGGTGCACCATGAGCCATCAAAGACGCTCCTCACTGAATCCCAATATAGTTTCTGGGCTCCCCCTGGATTGGGCCTAGCGATGTTGATTTTGGCACACCCCCATTTTTGTTTCTCACCAAGCCCATGTTTTTTTTTGTTTTTTTATCACTTTTTTATTTTATTTACTATTTTCCAAATCTTTTTTTAACAAATCATAAATAATAATAAAAAAATAATAAATAGGTTTAGTTTCTTTCTAAAATTATTAATTAATTAATTAATTATTTTAATACAATTTTATCAATTTAAAATCAAATTAGACTTAGGTTCTTTATTAATTTAAATTGTTTTCTTAATAAAAAATACAAAAAAAAATATATTGAGATTAGTTTTTCTTTTATAACCTAGATTAATTCTTACATTTAGTATTTATTTTTCTTAATTAACTTTAGAATTAATTTTTCTTTAACAAAACCAAAAAAACAAAAAAAAAAGTTTTCTTTACTAAAAATTTTCTACTAGATTTTTAGACGTTTTTTGTTATCGCGCGCACATTTTATATTATTATGTATCTTCCTATGGATTGTAATAGCCCTAATTAGGATTTTAATTTTCCGCACTTTACATTTTAAGTCAAATATAATTGTAACTGTCCCGAAGCGTTGTAATAGCTGTAGGAACTTTATTTCTCGCTTTATATTTCTTATATGCATGTATATAAATTGTTAGTAACTTTATTTCCAACCGTTACCAGGCCTTGAAACACAACAAAACGCTTCCTACAAGTCACAATTTGCCATTTTTTTAACTTTGTGTTGTTATATTCTTGCGTTATTAATCAATTATAATTGCATATTTGTGTTTGTATGGATGCATAGAAGGTTTCTAAATTGTCCAATTGAAGCTTAGGTACAAGAATGGCATTCCACCATTATTAGGGTTCGAACCTCTAAATTGGGATTTTTCACAATGGCCAAAATTAGCCCAAACTAAGGACACCATCTTTCTCAGGAGGATGAGACAAATCAATCCGTGGCCTCAAAATTCATTTTCGTTGCGTATTATGAGTTTTGCAGGTTGCAGGTGCTATAGTGACAGACCAAAACTGTCACTATAGGTATTATAATCTAAGACGACGGAGGGAGGAAGAAGACAATGCGTGGCAGCCCCTCATTGAGTATTTTGAATCTGCGCGCCTTTTCCTTTTTGTTTTAAATAATTTTTGGAAATTTCAAATATATTATTATTGTTTGACATGTATAAATGAATGACATGTTAGTTCAGTTGGCAGGGAAGCGTGTATGTGAAGGGGGACCTGGGTTTGAGTCCCAGGTCCAGCATTTTATTTTTCTAACATTGTCAACTACAGATTCAGTAGATGTTAGATACGCTAGTCCAGCATGCGCCTCCAGATCATCACCACTGGATCTTGATTGATCTAGATCTAAAGGTCTCACATGCAGGTGCACCATGAGCCATCAAAGACGCTCCTCACTGAATCCCAGTATAGTTTCTGGGCTCCCCTGGATTGGGCCTAGCGCTGTTGATTTTGGCACACCCCATTTTTGTTTCTGACCAAGCCCGTGTTTTTTTGTTTTTTTTCTCACTTTTTTATTTTGTTTACTATTTTCCAAATCTTTTTTTTAACAAATCATAAATAATAATAATAAAATAATAAATAGGTTTAGTTTCTTTCTAAAATTATTAATTAATTAATTAATTATTTTAATACAATTTTATCAATTTAAAATCAAATTAGACTTAGGTTCTTTATTAATTTAAAATTTTTTCTTAATAAAAAATACAAAAAAATTATATTAAGATTAGTTTTTCTTTTATAACCTAGATTAATTCTTACATTTAGTATTTATTTTTCTTAATTAACTTTAGAATTAATTTTTCTTTAACAAAACCAAAAAAACAAAAAAAAAGTTTTCTTTACTAAGAATTTTCTACTAGACTTTTAGACGTTTTTTGTTATCGCGCGCGCATTTTATATTATTATGTATCTTCCTATGGATTGTAATAGCCCTAATTAGGATTTTAATTTTCCGCACTTTACATTTTAAGTCAAATATAACTGTAACTGTCGCGAAGCATTGTAATAGCTGTAGGAACTTTATTTCTCGCTTTATATTTCTTATATGCCTGTATATAAATTGTTAGTAACTTTATTTCCAACCGTTACCGGACCTTGAAACACAACAAAACGCTTCCTACAAGTCACAATTTGCCATTTTTTAACTTTGGGTTGTTATATTCTTGCGTTATTAATCAATTATAATTGCATATTTGTGTTTGTATGGATGCATAGAAGGTTTCTAAATTGTCCAATTGAAGCTTAGGTACAAGAATGGCATTCCACCATTGTTAGGGTTCGAACCTCTAAATTGGGATTTTTCACAATGGCCAAAATTAGCCCAAACTAAGGACACCATCTTTCTCAGGAGGATGAGACCAATCAATCTGTGGCCTCAAAATTCATTTTCGTTGCGTATTATGAGTTTTGCAGGTTGCAGGGTCTATAGTGACAGACCAAAACTGTCACTATAGGTATTATAATCTAAGACGACGGAGGGAGGAAGAAGACAATGCGTGGCAGCCCCTCATTGGGTATTTTGAATCTGCGCGCCTTTTCCTTTTTGTTTTAAATAATTTCTGGAAATTTCAAATATATTATTATTATTTGACATGTATAAATGAATGACATGTTAGTTCAGTTGGCAGGGAAGCGTGTATGTGAAGGGGGACCTGGGTTTGAGTCCCAGGTGCAACATTTTATTTTTCTAACATTGTCAACTACAGATTCAGTACATGTTAGATACGCTAGTCCAGCATGCGCCTCCAGATCATCACCACTGGATCTTGATTGATCTAGATCTAAAGGTATCATATGCAGGTGCACCATGAGCCATCAAAGACGCTCCTCACTGAATCCCAATATAGTTTCTGGGCTCCCCCTGGATTGGGCCTAACGCTGTTGATTTTGGCACACCCCCATTTTTGTTTCTGACCAAGCCCATGTTTTTTTTTTTGTTTTTTTTCTCACTTTTTTATTTTGTTTACTATTTTCCAAATCTTTTTTTAACAAATCATAAATAATAATAAAAAAATAATAAATAGGTTTAGTTTCTTTCTAAAATTATTAATTAATTAATTAATTATTTTAATACAATTTTATCAATTTAAAATCAAATTAGACTTAGGTTCTTTATTAATTTAAATTGTTTTCTTAATAAAAAATACAAAAAAAAATATATTAAGATTAGTTTTTCTTTTATAACCTAGATTAATTCTTACATTTATTATTTATTTTTCTTAATTAACTTTAGAATTAATTTTTCTTTAACAAAACCAAAAAAACAAAAAAAAAAGTTTTCTTTACTAAAAATTTTCTACTAGATTTTTAGACGTTTTTTGTTATCGCGCGCACATTTTATATTATTATGTATCTTCCTATGGATCGTAATAGCCCTAATTAGGATTTTAATTTTCTGCACTTTACATTTTAAGTCAAATATAATTGTAACTGTCCCGAAGCGTTGTAATAGCTGTAGGAACTTTATTTCTCGCTTTATATTTCTTATATGCCTGTATATAAATTGTTAGTAACTTTATTTCCAACCATTACCGGGCCTTGAAACACAACAAAACGCTTCCTACAAATCACAATTTGCCATTTTTTTAACTTTGTGTTGTTATATTCTTGCGTTATTAATCAATTATAATTGCATATTTGTGTTTGTATTGATGCATAGAAGGTTTCTAAATTGTCCAATTGAAGCTTAGGTACAAGAATGGCATTCCACCATTGTTAGGGTTCGAACCTCTAAATTGGGATTTTTCACAATGGCCAAAATTAGCCCAAACTAAGGACACCATCTTTCTCAGGAGGATGAGACCAATCAATCCGTGGCCTCAAAATTCATTTTTGTTGCGTATTATGAGTTTTGCATGTTGCAGGTGCTATAGTGACAGACCAAAACTGTCACTATAGGTATTATAATCTAAGACGACGGAGGGAGGAAGAAGACAATGCGTGGCAGCCCCTCATTGGGTATTTTGAATCTGCGCGCCTTTTCCTTTTTGTTTTAAATAATTTCTGGAAATTTCAAATATATTATTATTGTTTGACATGTATAAATGAATGACATGTTAGTTCAGTTGGCAGAGAAGCGTGTATGTGAAGGGGGACCTGGGTTTGAGTCCCAGGTCCAACATTTTATTTTTCTAACATTGATAACTACAGATTCAGTAGATGTTAGATACGCTAGTCCAGCATGCTTCTCCAGATCATCACCACTGGATCTTGATTGATCTAGATCTAAAGGTCTCACATGCAGGTGCACCATGAGCCATCAAAGACGCTCCTCACTGAATCCCAGTATAGTTTCTGGGCTCCCCCTGGATTGGGCCTAGCGCTGTTGATTTTGGCACACCCCCATTTTTGTTTCTGACCAAGCCCGTGTTTTTTTGTTTTTTTTCTCACTTTTTTATTTTGTTTACTATTTTCCAAATCTTTTTTTTAACAAATCATAAATAATAATAAAAAAATAATAAATAGGTTTAGTTTCTTTCTAAAATTATTAATTAATTAATTAATTATTTTAATACAATATTATCAATTTAAAATCATATTAGACTTAGGTTCTTTATTAATTTAAATTTTTTTCTTAATAAAAAATACAAAAAAATTATATTAAGATTAGTTTTTCTTTTATAACCTAGATTAATTCTTACATTTAGTATTTATTTTTCTTAATTAACTTTAGAATTAATTTTTCTTTAACAAAACCAAAAAAACAAAAAAAAAAAGTTTTCTTTACTAAGAATTTTCTACTAGACTTTTAGACGTTTTTTGTTATCGCGCGCGCATTTTATATTATTATGTATCTTCCTATGGATTGTAATAGCCCTAATTAGGATTTTAATTTTCCGCACTTTACATTTTAAGTCAAATATAACTGTAACTGTCCCGAAGCGTTGTAATAGTTGTAGGAACTTTATTTCTCGCTTTATATTTCTTATATGCCTGTATATAAATTGTTAGTAACTTTATTTCCAACCGTTACCGGGCCTTGAAACACAACAAAACGCTTCCTACAAGTCACAATTTGCCATTTTTTTAACTTTGTGTTGTTATATTCTTGCGTTATTAATCAATTATAATTGCATATTTGTGTTTGTATTGATGCATAGAAGGTTTCTAAATTGTCCAATTGAAGCTTAGGTACAAGAATGGCATTCCACCATTGTTAGGGTTCGAACCTCTAAATTGGTATTTTTCACAATGGCCAAAATTAGCCCAAACTAAGGACACCATCTTTCTCAGGAGAATGAGACCAATCAATCCGTGGCCTCAAAATTCATTTTTGTTGCGTATTATGAGTTTTGCAGGTTGCAGGTGCTATAAGACCAAAACTGTCACTATAGGTATTATAATCTAAGACGACGGAGGGAGGAAGAAGACAATGCGTGGCAGCCCCTCATTGGGTATTTTGAATCTGCGCGCCTTTTCCTTTTTGTTTTAAATAATTTCTGGAAATTTCAAATATATTATTATTGTTTGACATGTATAAATGAATGACATGTTAGTTCAGTTGGCAGGGAAGCGTGTATGTGAAGGGGGACCTGGGTTTGAGTCCCAGGTCCAACATTTTATTTTTCTAACATTGTCAACTACAGATTCAGTAGATGTTAGATACGCTAGTCCAGCATGCACCTCCAGATCATCACCACTGGATCTTGATTGATCTAGATCTAAAGGTCTCACATGCAGGTGCACCATGAGCCATCAAAGACGCTCCTCACTGAATCCCAGTATAGTTTCTGGGCTCCCCCTGGATTGGGCCTAGCGCTGTTGATTTTGGCACACCCCCATTTTTGTTTCTGACCAAGCCCATGTTTTTTTTTTGTTTTTTTCTCACTTTTTTATTTTGTTTACTATTTTCCAAATCTTTTTTTTACAAATCATAAATAATAATAAAAAAATAATAAATAGGTTTAGTTTCTTTCTAAAATTATTAATTAATTAATTAATTATTTTAATACAATATTATCAATTTAAAATCAAATTAGACTTAGGTTCTTTATTAATTTAAATTTTTTTTTAATAAAAATTACAAAAAAATTATATTAAGATTAGTTTTTCTTTTATAACCTAGATTAATTCTTACATTTAGTATTTATTTTTCTTAATTAACTTTAGAATTAATTTTTCTTTAACAAAACCAAAAAAACAAAAAAAAAAAGTTTTCTTTACTAAGAATTTTCTACTAGACTTTTAGACGTTTTTTGTTATCGCGCGCGCATTTTATATTATTATGTATCTTCCTATGGATTGTAATAGCCCTAATTAGGATTTTAATTTTCCGCACTTTACATTTTAAGTCAAATATAACTGTAACTGTCCCGAAGCGTTGTAATAGTTGTAGGAACTTTATTTCTCGCTTTATATTTCTTATATGCCTGTATATAAATTGTTAGTAACTTTATTTCCAACCGTTACCGGGCCTTGAAACACAACAAAACGCTTCCTACAAGTCACAATTTGCCATTTTTTTAACTTTGTGTTGTTATATTCTTGCGTTATTAATCAATTATAATTGCATATTTGTGTTTGTATTGATGCATAGAAGGTTTCTAAATTGTCCAATTGAAGCTTAGGTACAAGAATGGCATTCCACCATTGTTAGGGTTCGAACCTCTAAATTGGTATTTTTCACAATGGCCAAAATTAGCCCAAACTAAGGACACCATCTTTCTCAGGAGAATGAGACCAATCAATCCGTGGCCTCAAAATTCATTTTTGTTGCGTATTATGAGTTTTGCAGGTTGCAGGTGCTATAAGACCAAAACTGTCACTATAGGTATTATAATCTAAGACGACGGAGGGAGGAAGAAGACAATGCGTGGCAGCCCCTCATTGGGTATTTTGAATCTGCGCGCCTTTTCCTTTTTGTTTTAAATAATTTCTGGAAATTTCAAATATATTATTATTGTTTGACATGTATAAATGAATGACATGTTAGTTCAGTTGGCAGGGAAGCGTGTATGTGAAGGGGGACCTGGGTTTGAGTCCCAGGTCCAACATTTTATTTTTCTAACATTGTCAACTACAGATTCAGTAGATGTTAGATACGCTAGTCCAGCATGCACCTCCAGATCATCACCACTGGATCTTGATTGATCTAGATCTAAAGGTCTCACATGCAGGTGCACCATGAGCCATCAAAGACGCTCCTCACTGAATCCCAGTATAGTTTCTGGGCTCCCCCTGGATTGGGCCTAGCGCTGTTGATTTTGGCACACCCCCATTTTTGTTTCTGACCAAGCCCATGTTTTTTTTTTGTTTTTTTCTCACTTTTTTATTTTGTTTACTATTTTCCAAATCTTTTTTTTACAAATCATAAATAATAATAAAAAAATAATAAATAGGTTTAGTTTCTTTCTAAAATTATTAATTAATTAATTAATTATTTTAATACAATATTATCAATTTAAAATCAAATTAGACTTAGGTTCTTTATTAATTTAAATTTTTTTTTAATAAAAATTACAAAAAAAATATATTAAGATTAGTTTTTCTTTTATAACCTAGATTAATTCTTACATTTAGTATTTATTTTTCTTAATTAACTTTAGAATTAATTTTTCTTTAACAAAACCAAAAAAACAAAAAAAAAGTTTTCTTTACTAAGAATTTTCTACTAGACTTTTAGACGTTTTTTGTTATCGCGCGCGCATTTTATATTATTATGTATCTTCCTATGGATTGTAATAGGCCTAATTAGGATTTTAATTTTCCGCACTTTACATTTTAAGTCAAATATAACTGTAACTGTCCCGAAGCGTTGTAATAGCTGTAGGAACTTTATTTCTCGCTTTATATTTCTTATATGCCTGTATATAAATTGTTAGTAACTTTATTTCCAACCGTTACCGGACCTTGAAACACAACAAAACGCTTCCTACAAGTCACAATTTGCCATTTTTTAACTTTGTGTTGTTATATTCTTGCGTTATTAATCAATCATAGAAGGTTTCTAAATTGTCCAATTGAAGCTTAGGTACAAGAATGGCATTCCACCATTGTTAGGGTTCGAACCTATAAATTGGGATTTTTCACAATGGCCAAAATTAGCCCAAACTAAGGACACCATCTTTCTCAGGAGGATGAGACCAATCAATCTGTGGCCTCAAAATTCATTTTCGTTGCGTATTATGAGTTTTGCAGGTTGCAGGGTCTATAGTGACAGACCAAAACTGTCACTATAGGTATTATAATCTAAGACGACGGAGGGAGGAAGAAGACAATGCGTGGCAGCCCCTCATTGGGTATTTTGAATCTGCGCGCCTTTTCCTTTTTGTTTTAAATAATTTCTGGAAATTTCAAATATATTATTATTATTTGACATGTATAAATGAATGACATGTTAGTTCAGTTGGCAGGGAAGCGTGTATGTGAAGGGGGACCTGGGTTTGAGTCCCAGGTGCAACATTTTATTTTTCTAACATTGTCAACTACAGATTCAGTACATGTTAGATACGCTAGTCCAGCATGCGCCTCCAGATCATCACCACTGGATCTTGATTGATCTAGATCTAAAGGTCTCATATGCAGGTGCACCATGAGCCATCAAAGACGCTCCTCACTGAATCCCAATATAGTTTCTGGGCTCCCCCTGGATTGGGCCTAACGCTGTTGATTTTGGCACACCCCCATTTTTGTTTCTGACCAAGCCCATGTTTTTTTTTTGTTTTTTTTCTCACTTTTTTATTTTGTTTACTATTTTCCAAATCTTTTTTTAACAAATCATAAATAATAATAAAAAAATAATAAATAGGTTTAGTTTCTTTCTAAAATTATTAATTAATTAATTAATTATTTTAATACAATTTTATCAATTTAAAATCAAATTAGACTTAGGTTCTTTATTAATTTAAATTGTTTTCTTAATAAAAAATACAAAAAAAAATATATTAAGATTAGTTTTTCTTTTATAACCTAGATTAATTCTTACATTTATTATTTATTTTTCTTAATTAACTTTAGAATTAATTTTTCTTTAACAAAACCAAAAAAACAAAAAAAAAAGTTTTCTTTACTAAAAATTTTCTACTAGATTTTTAGACGTTTTTTGTTATCGCGCGCACATTTTATATTATTATGTATCTTCCTATGGATCGTAATAGCCCTAATTAGGATTTTAATTTTCTGCACTTTACATTTTAAGTCAAATATAATTGTAACTGTCCCGAAGCGTTGTAATAGCTGTAGGAACTTTATTTCTCGCTTTATATTTCTTATATGCCTGTATATAAATTGTTAGTAACTTTATTTCCAACCATTACCGGGCCTTGAAACACAACAAAACGCTTCCTACAAATCACAATTTGCCATTTTTTTAACTTTGTGTTGTTATATTCTTGCGTTATTAATCAATTATAATTGCATATTTGTGTTTGTATTGATGCATAGAAGGTTTCTAAATTGTCCAATTGAAGCTTAGGTACAAGAATGGCATTCCACCATTGTTAGGGTTCGAACCTCTAAATTGGGATTTTTCACAATGGCCAAAATTAGCCCAAACTAAGGACACCATCTTTCTCAGGAGGATGAGACCAATCAATCCGTGGCCTCAAAATTCATTTTTGTTGCGTATTATGAGTTTTGCATGTTGCAGGTGCTATAGTGACAGACCAAAACTGTCACTATAGGTATTATAATCTAAGACGACGGAGGGAGGAAGAAGACAATGCGTGGCAGCCCCTCATTGGGTATTTTGAATCTGCGCGCCTTTTCCTTTTTGTTTTAAATAATTTCTGGAAATTTCAAATATATTATTATTGTTTGACATGTATAAATGAATGACATGTTAGTTCAGTTGGCAGAGAAGCGTGTATGTGAAGGGGGACCTGGGTTTGAGTCCCAGGTCCAACATTTTATTTTTCTAACATTGATAACTACAGATTCAGTAGATGTTAGATACGCTAGTCCAGCATGCTTCTCCAGATCATCACCACTGGATCTTGATTGATCTAGATCTAAAGGTCTCACATGCAGGTGCACCATGAGCCATCAAAGACGCTCCTCACTGAATCCCAGTATAGTTTCTGGGCTCCCCCTGGATTGGGCCTAGCGCTGTTGATTTTGGCACACCCCCATTTTTGTTTCTGACCAAGCCCGTGTTTTTTTGTTTTTTTTCTCACTTTTTTATTTTGTTTACTATTTTCCAAATCTTTTTTTTAACAAATCATAAATAATAATAAAAAAATAATAAATAGGTTTAGTTTCTTTCTAAAATTATTAATTAATTAATTAATTATTTTAATACAATATTATCAATTTAAAATCATATTAGACTTAGGTTCTTTATTAATTTAAATTTTTTTCTTAATAAAAAATACAAAAAAATTATATTAAGATTAGTTTTTCTTTTATAACCTAGATTAATTCTTACATTTAGTATTTATTTTTCTTAATTAACTTTAGAATTAATTTTTCTTTAACAAAACCAAAAAAACAAAAAAAAAAGTTTTCTTTACTAAGAATTTTCTACTAGACTTTTAGACGTTTTTTGTTATCGCGCGCGCATTTTATATTATTATGTATCTTCCTATGGATTATAATAGGCCTAATTAGGATTTTAATTTTCCGCACTTTACATTTTAAGTCAAATATAACTGTAACTGTCCCGAAGCGTTGTAATAGCTGTAGGAACTTTATTTCTCGCTTTATATTTCTTATATGCCTGTATATAAATTGTTAGTAACTTTATTTCCAACCGTTACCGGACCTTGAAACACAACAAAACGCTTCCTACAAGTCACAATTTGCCATTTTTTAACTTTGTGTTGTTATATTCTTGCGTTATTAATCAATCATAGAAGGTTTCTAAATTGTCCAATTGAAGCTTAGGTACAAGAATGGCATTCCACCATTGTTAGGGTTCGAACCTATAAATTGGGATTTTTCACAATGGCCAAAATTAGCCCAAACTAAGGACACCATCTTTCTCAGGAGGATGAGACCAATCAATCCGTGGCCTCAAAATTCATTTTCGTTGCGTATTATGAGTTTTGCAGGTTGCAGGTGCTATAGTGACAGACCAAAACTGTCACTATATGTATTATAATCTAAGACGACGGAGGGAGGAAGAAGACAATGCGTGGCAGCCCTTCATTGGGTATTTTGAATCTGCGCGCCTTTTCCTTTTTGTTTTAAATAATTTCTGGAAATTTCAAATATATTATTATTGTTTGACATGTATAAATGAATGACATGTTAGTTCAGTTGGCAGGGAAGCGTGTATGTGAAGGGGGACCTGGGTTTGAGTCCCAGGTGCAACATTTTATTTTTCTAACATTGTCAACTATAGATTCAGTAGATGTTAGATACGCTAGTCCAGCATGCGCCTCCAGATCATCACCACTGGATCTTGATTGATCTAGATCTAAAGGTCTCACATGCAGGTGCACCATGAGCCATCAAAGACGCTCCTCACTGAATCCCAGTATAGTTTCTGGGCTCCCCTGGATTGGGCCTAGCGCTGTTGATTTTGGCACACCCCCATTTTTGTTTCTGACCAAGCCCATGTTTTTTTGTTTTTTTTCTCACTTTTTTATTTTGGTTACTATTTTCCAAATCTTTTTTTTAACAAATCATAAATAATAATAAAAAAATAATAAATAGGTTTAGTTTCTTTCTAAAATTATTAATTAATTAATTAATTATTTTAATTCAATTTTATCAATTTAAAATCAAATTAGACTTAGGTTCTTTATTAATTTAAATTTTTTTTTAATAAAAATTACAAAAAAAATATATTAAGATTAGTTTTTCTTTTATAACCTAGATTAATTCTTACATTTAGTATTTATTTTTCTTAATTAACTTTAGAATTAATTTTTCTTTAACAAAACCAAAAAAACAAAAAAAATGTTTTCTTTACTAAGAATTTTCTACTAGACTTTTAGACGTTTTTTGTTATCGCGCGCGCATTTTATATTATTATGTATCTTCCTATGGATTGTAATAGGCCTAATTAGGATTTTAATTTTCCGCACTTTACATTTTAAGTCAAATATAACTGTAACTGTCCCGAAGCGTTGTAATAGCTGTAGGAACTTTATTTCTCGCTTTATATTTCTTATATGCCTGTATATAAATTGTTAGTAACTTAGGTGTGCATGACAAAATAAAGTCAATTAATCGTTAGATCACTAACCTCAAGATAATATAACTGAAAAAACACACTTCTTACACTTGCATCCTTAGGGTATTCCTCACTTGGTTTCCTCAGAAAATAATCGTCATGTCCCTCGAATGTAGGGATATCTTAGCAAAGACCCTCGGTGCTAAAGTCATCAAAAAGATCATAGTCCCTTACTGTCCCTCGAGTTGCCTACGAGAAATGATCTCGTCCCTCGATGATGCCCATATGATGACAGTCCCTTCGAATGCTAAGATATCCTTACGTGTTGCCTTTAATGACCATAGCGTCCCTTTCGTTAGTCCCTCAACATCCGACGATAGGGCTACCTACTCACTAATAGTAGGATAGCACTATTTAAAAGAAAGGAGGAAAAGAACACCCTTTTTCAAGTAGGTAGACTGTTCTTAAGTACTTGCTCAAATATGAATTTTTCACACTTACACACTTTTCAGAAATCTTTTTAAAAACGCTTTATCACACTCTTGAAGACTGATACAAGAGTTACCATAAAGCAAACAAAAATCTTTCAAAACACACAAACACAAACAGTTTTAAAAAATGAGCAAGTACCTAAGAGCCCGTGGAAAACCACGGATGGAAAGGGTGCTAACACCTTCCCTTTCCATAATCTACCCCCTTACTCAGAAAATCTCGAAAAAGGTATTTTTCTGTTCTTTTCGCCCTTACCTTTGTTGGATAAAAGAAAAGTCGGTGGTAACTCTTGCTTACCGCGACATTTGCAAAAAAAAACGCAAACCAGTATTAAACAGTCGGTTATGCCACCGTATCACAGAACTGACGACTTTGTTGGGGATAATAATAAAGTGGGGGTTTACCTTAGGGTCTAGATCATTTTGCTTCTTTGACTGTTTGTTTGCTTTATTTTTAAGGGTACTGTTTGGGGTTACTATAGATCCTACACCTGAATCTGGGGAAACCTTTTAGGTAAGTAGCAATAGATCATGGAAACTGTGCGGGGTATACCGACGCAGTTGAAGCGATGGCTGCGATGATGCGACACTTTGGTTGGTACCGGTATCCCTTGAGTTAATCAAGGAGAATACGGGGCCGCTGCATGGTGTCATGAAGCGTCAACTGACCTTAGAACCTTTAATTGAACAACTTGGCCATTAGGACATAGCGAGATGGTCATCTTTGGTGTATTCCCAAAGTCGGCAGATACTCGATGTACACTCATTGAGGTTTGACTTTCGAGTTTTGTTTGGTTGCAAGTCAGTTGCCTATCAAACAAAATTTGTGGGAAAGATCAGTGATATTGAGATCCCTTAGAACCCGGTTACTATTTATAGGACAGGTTGAACCAATCCAACTTCAAGAGGGTATGACCTTAAAGCCCATGCAAGCCTTAAACCAAAGGTCTTGGTGTGATTTGCTTGTGCTTGCTATATATGTGATTTCTTGGCATAATCATGACATCATAACATGGCATATCATACTAACCATTTCAAGGATTTTCTAGGGCTTATCTTTGTCTTGTTTTGTAGGAAATGACATCCGCTCGCTGGAACACTATCCAAATCAACCTTGTGAAAGTGCATCCTCAACTCAAGGAGTTAGCATCAAGGATTCCTGAAAGCTCTCCCTTCACTGAAAAACATGGTCGACTTCTCAACTTGGTCACTTCAAACCCTGATGAAGAAATGTTAAAGGTGGTCTTTCAGTTCTTTGACCCATTGCACCACTGCTTCACTTTTCCTGATTACTAGTTAGTACCTACTATGGAGGAGTTTTCTCAATTATTGGGAGTACCTATCCTTAATCAGCTACCATTCAACGGTACAGAAAGAGACCCAAAGCCTGAAGAGATTTCTCAAGCTCTGTCTTTACAACGGTCTGATGTAATGGCAAATTGGGAAACCAGAAGAGTTGTCCAAGGATTTCCAATTAAGTTTCTATTTGAGAAAGCTCACTATTTTTGGGATAGCCTGGATTTACAAGCTTTTGAAGAAGTGTTGGCCCTCCTCATCTATGGTATGTGTTGTACCCCAAAATTTTCCCTCTAATTTTTCCACAAGAAATCACAGCTTCGGGCTTTTCCTGATTTTTTCAGACTGGCTCAAGAATCGGCCAATCAGACTTTTCTTATCAGTCAGACAAAATTAGGGTTTTCATTGATTTTAAAGCAGTTCAGGCAGATTGCTAAGGTATGGTTGAGTTGGCTCAGGTTTTGATCAGGCAGGCGCTTCTCTGACATTTAATCAAGAATCAGGGTTTTTGTACGCATATTTCTCAGAAAGAATTAATTTTACAGTTCTTTTCAGTTTACTCTGAGATTTGGATTGAGGCATTTGAATCAAGAAATTGCAGTGTTTTGTTTAATCAGTAAAGGATAAGGCATTTGATTTGAAATGAGATAAAAGCTAAGGTGCTTAAATTGAGAATCTGCAGTGTTGATTTAATCAGTAAAAAGATAGGTATCTGGATGTTGGTTTGATTAACGGTGCATTGTTTAATTGGAACGCCAGGTTTATTGTTGATTGATGCTAAAACCACAGTGTTCATTAATTGTTTATTTATTCTAAGTTAGGATAATTGGAATTTATTTCCATTTATTATAATTTAAGAATTTATAAGTAATTAAATAAACAGCTGGAAAAAGAATTAACTGATCAAAATGGATTTTTATTCATCTTTAATTATTCGTTACAATTGTTATTTAAATACAGTATTTATTTACAAAGTATTTAATATAATAATGGTTACAATGATTAAAATTGAAATAAAGTATGTCCTAAATTTCCTAATCTTCATTCTTCTATCCAATGCTCCCTCGTTGCTCAATTATTTTTCATCTGCAAAACAAAGAAAAAGAAAAAAAAAAGTCAAAAGCAGATAAAAGAGACAGACAGTTAATTTAAAATTCATCATTAAAAGAAACTGGCCAGAATCAGTTTGCCCTCTCTGCAAATCACGAGATTTCTCCCGGTTCACAAAGAGGGATGAAATATGCTTGCAAAAGAAAAAGACATGAAATGCACAAAAGTTGTAATTGCACAAATTCAAATTTGTCAAACATATTGCATTGTCAACAATTTGCCCATTTCAAAAGTTCCTAACAGCATGTACAAGTCTAAATGCAAACTGAACTGAATTGCCTAACTGAAATTCACAATTTCAAACTTTCCACAAGCTGCCAAAGAGCTATCAAAAGGCTATTCAAAACAAGTACAAAATGTTGTCACAAAGAAGCATAAAATATGGAAAAAGAGATAAGAGTTATGCAGAGGAAAGCAGTTATTGCAAGCAAAGATTCAATATCATCATTTTCAGGCCAGTGCTTTTTCAGTAAAAGGACAGATTTTAAACAATATTTTATGCTTTAATCTGTACTGGAGAGAGAGAAGAGAAAAAAGAAAGGGCTTACAGGTTTTAGGCTTGAAGAAAGAAAGATATAAAACAAAACTGTTATCAACACAGTATAAGGGGCAGGTTACATAACCAAAAAAAAACACAAACTCAAAAAGAACATACAAAGCTGCCTCCAAAACCTCACAAAGGACCATAAACCTGTATCAACCCTCTAAGCTGGTAATCATTCAAAACACAAGCCCTGAACCTGCTTGTAAACCTGTGTCACAACCTCCATACAAACTGTCAAGCCTTAAACTCACAACCTGCTAACATATTCAACAGAAACAATCAAAGAGCCCTCAACCATCAAACATAAAAACCTGCATTTAACCTGCTTCAGGCATACTTGAAGCATCAAGCTTCAAGCCCAAGCCAAAATCATTCAAAACCTTCACCTGTCCTAAACTAACCCAACCTGTCAAAGGCCAAGCCCTTTCAAGAACACAAACATCAAAACAAGCTTCAAACTAAAGCCAAGGCCTGTAATTTCAAAGCCTAAATCAGTACCAAGCCTGTAAACAACTGAAGGACTCAAGCCCTCAGAACCTTGTTCATCACTGGGCAAAAAAATCATCCAAGGCAACTCAGCAAGCAACTATACTCAGAAGCATATCAGCAAGCATTTCAAAAGCTCAACCAAGCACAGAAGAGGCAAGCAATTAAGGGTATCAAGCAAGCATACGAGGCAAAGGGGGACTCAGAGTAAACATCATCATCTCAGAGCATATAGAAGAAAAGAAGCAATATTCAAGATCAAGGCAACTCAGTATATCAGAGGTATACATACAAGGCATCTCAAATAAATCAATGCTGAAAGTGTATCAAGCATATCAAGCATACGAAATACACTCAGATATTTAAAGCATCAAAGCCATCATACAGAAGCAAGGCAAACATAGAAGAAGAGAAGAAAAGAAGTGATATGAACAAGGTTTTCAAGCTTATCATCATTAAACCCTAGAAGGCAAAGAAAGAATATAGAGCACCAGGGAAACTTCCAAAGCGCATAGCATCACCAAGTCCCTGCCTCAGCCGTCCTACGCGCCTCCAAGTCCAACTCCTCCTCCATCTCCAAAAAGCCTCCGTCTCCAAAAGGTATAAAACTCTTCCCTTTCCTTAAAACACCTCACAAAACATAAATATAAACAAAGATTAGAAACTGTCAAAGACTAATAGCTTGCATGCGCGAACTAAAACAAAGAATGTAAAACGAGAAGTTATCACCTTTGCTTGTCATTGTCGTGCTCGACCATGGAGGGTGGAGGAGTAGACGGTGGCGCATGACAACCACGCATGGAGCTGTGTTCAGAATCCATGGAAAAGAGGATAAAGAGGTTAGAAACGAAGAAGGGCGCCGCGCCTCTGTATACACCAAACCCTAGAATCCTCTTTCTGAAACAATAACTCAAACCCCTTGCAAATTGATTTGTGAAGCAAAGTGGGCCTTGCCCCTCTCATCTGCCTAAGCCCATTCACGAAACCAATTGGCACCCCTCGTTTCCTTATTTCCATCAGCATCTGTTTGGGCCATAATCCACCCTTAAGCCCATTCCTTTTTATACATAACTTAACTTCTTTTTTTCCTTAATAATAATATTACTAACACTTTTCATTAATACTAAATTACATTAATACATAAAACTTAAAACTTTTTTTTCTTTTCTTTTATTAAAACTCTTTTTTATTTAAATGTAAATCTTGCTTAAAACATTTATAAAAGATACATAAAGAAATAGATTTTTGGTTTGAATATTCTTTTTTTAACTAAAACTTTTTGTACATAAAAATACTAATACATATTAATAAATACATAAGAAATTAGATTTTCTTTTATTTCTTTTTTTTTGACTAAACATTTTTACAGGAACACAATAAAATACATAAGCATTTTCTTTTTCTTTTATTAAAAGTTTTGTTTTATACATATTAACAAAAATACAAATATCCAAAAAGAATAAACACCATACTTAATTTTTTCATTAAGTTAACATTTTCCACACTTGTAATTAAATCTTACACATTTACAATACACATTTGATTATCTTTATACATTGACACATTTACATTTGCTTTATTCTTGTACATTGATACTTTTTTACATTTGCGCAATTCGATTTGGTTGTAAATTATTTGGACATTACTCTCCCAATAAGTCTCATCCCCGTTTGTATACCTGTACCCCCACTCCCGGATACTTATTTGTAATAGCGTAGACTTTAAATTCTCGCAATTTATCTCTTTCAAATATGCCATGGTTAGACCTAGGGTTTGTATGTACATAAAATCAAACGCTAGACAACCTAATACAAGACAAATACATGAAATCAATATACAATCACACTTGCACCCCTAGGGTAATCCCGCTTGTTGCCTTCCAAAATGGGCCATGCTTGCACGTTGAGTATCTTTGGCAAAACAATTCAAATGATCATAGTCCCTCGATGACGCTTTCGAAAGTTGCCTAATCAAAATGATCAAGTCCCTTAAAGGAAAAATTGCCCAAAGACACTTGGCACCATTGCATCCATGGTCCATACGATGACCCGCGCCTGTCCCGTTAAACATCCTAAACGCAAGATTGTCCACCAAATACAATGGTGGAACAAAATTGTTAAAAGGGTTAAAACATGAGAAAAGCCTTTGAGTACAATAGGGGTAGACAACTCTTAGTTACTTGATCAACTTGCAAAAACGCTTGCCTACTTTTCAAACCACACTCCACAAACACTTTCAAAACAAACTTTCAAAAACATTTGAAACATCTTTTCAAAAAGATACACACCTTTGTGAAACACTCAAACACGAGTCATTACAATGGTTGCCTAAGACAAGGCATCTTCTTCAAAAAAAATTTCAAAACACACACACACACACCATTTCAAGCAATTTGAAATCAAAGGCAAGTGATCTAAAAACCAAGTAACTAAGAGCCCATGGATAACCATGGATGAAAAGGGTGCTAATACCTTCCCTTTTCATAATCTACCCCCCGAACCCACGAAACATCTCAAAAAGGTTTTTCCTGTGCTTTTTAATCTTTCCTTTAGGATAAAATAAAAAGTCGGTGGCGACTCTTGCTAAACCGAACAAGTGCAAATACAAACGCAAAACCTCAAGTCAGTTCTCCCATCGTATCACAGAACTGGCGACTCTGCTGGGGAATTTTTTTAAAGTGGGGTTACCTTAGGGTTTAGATCACCTTTGTCTTCAATTGCTTGCTTTGTTTGCTTTTATATTTGTGGGCTTTGCATCGGAGTTTCATAGATCCTAACCCGGATCTGGGGAATCCCCTTTTATGTAGCATAAGCTGTGAGGGACCTGTCCGGCGTATACCGACATGGGTGAAGCAGTGGCTACGTTGGTGTGACACCTTGGTCTGTACCGATATCCCTTGTGTTGAAACGAGGAGAATATGGGTCTTCTAAGGAGTCATTAAGCACCAACCGACCTTAGAACCCTAAATTGACCCAACTTGGCCATAGAACGGTAGCAGTATGCTACACTCATTGAGGCTAAACTCTCGCGATGGTTCTGGTCGCAAGAAAAGATTGCGATGCTGGAGTTATGACCGATTGAGGGTAGTCAGTGATATTGAGATCCTCTAGAACCCGGTTACTTTTGATAGGACAGTGAAGGGGTGAAAAACACAAGAAGGGGGGGTTGAATTGTAAAACTGAAAACTTAAAACAATTGACAAGATATTTTTATCCTGGTTCGTTTGATCTCAAACTACTCCAGTCCACCCGTCAAGGTGATTTCGCCTCTCTCCAACGAGGTCTTAATTCACTATATTCAACTGAATACAAATCTGCTTTAACAACTGCTAAAGCCTTCTTGATTCAAACCACAATCCGGTTTGTCAAGGCAACACTTTCTTACAGAGGTGTAAAATAATGTGTGTGAATGTTTTCTACAAAACTATATCACAACTGTGATGTTTACACAAATGAAGCTTAGAAACTTAGAATGCTAAACACTAATGGAGTATCAGAGTTTGTTGGTTTAGCAAAACTGGTAGATGAAGATTATGTTCAGCTTTGTGCGTGTAGAGAGTTTGGAAGCATTAGTCGTGATAATCTTCGAAGCTTGGTTTATATAGCATTTGAGAAGATGAACGTTGAAGCAAATATTCTTGATTCAATGCTAATAACAAGCTTTCCTTTTTGAGCAGATCTTGTCTGGAATGAGGCCGTTGGAATTGATTAGCGTTCAATGCACAGTACCGTTGCTTCTTCAATGCACGATCTGGCTTGGCTCATTCTGATTCTGCTTCGCTGCTGATGAACTATTTGATTCTGTATCAGAGTGTTTTACGCGCAGTTCTGTTCATCAAGCTTCAGCATGTGCAAGCGTTGATCATCTGATCTTGACGTTCTGATTCAGCAACTTCTGATGCTGGTGCATGAAAACATATTCTGATGCTGAGAACGTGATCTTGCTTATTTTAATCAGCATATCTGCAAATTAGAGCATAGTAATTTTAGGCAGCATATAATTCAATCATGAAATATTTAACTACTATATCTTTTCACTTTGTTATCATCAAAACTTAAATATAGGGTACTAGATTCAAACATTGTTCTAACAATCTCCCCCTTTTTGATGATGACAAAAACTAGATATTTTAAATGAAAAATAACGTGAAAAGTTATCAGAGCTATGTATCAGAATAAGAAGTACGGAGAATTCAGAGTTTAAGAGATACTCCCCCTGAGTTTGTTACTTCCCTTTGCTATGCGTGTTCTTCAGAGTCGGATCTTTTTCTATCTTTGAGTATCAGATTATAGGTCTTTGACTTATCAGAAGGCAGAGCTTCAGAGCTTTTCCTGTCAGAGCTTTGCTTCGGATCAGAGTGTTAGGACAATCAGAGCTTCATATATCAGAACTTCATATTTGATCAGAGCAACATGAGCTTCTAGTTCTTAGTCTTCATAGTGTTCGGAGCTTCCTTGTGCCTGTAGACTTAACAACAAAACAGAAAAACATTTCAAGTAATAGAGTTAGAATGTTTGAGAGTTTCTGTCTAGTTAGCCGTTATTGATTTTAAATATCATTCTTGTTCTCCCCCTTTTTGTCAGCAATCAAAAAGTGTTAGTGATGTGCTAAAACAATTTAGATCAGAAAAACAAGTTATATTAAAATAGTTCAGAATCAGAGCAAAATAGCATTACACAAACATAGTCAAAACATAAAATGAAAAATTATGCATGAAAAAGATTTTAAGGTTGTGGGGGCATGCGTGAGAACAGGCTTTCCAGCATTGCTTGAATCTTTTCAGAAGTTTCATTCTGCTTCTGAACCATGGTGACAACAGTATCAATCTTGCTGTCCTGAACATTCATTCTTGCTTCCATCTTCTGATCATTCTCTTCCATCCGCTGCTGTAGACGCAAGTCATTCAGCCTTAGTTCTTCCAGAGCCTGCCTGTCCAAGGCAGCTTGAGAACTTTCAGCAGGAGGAAGTTTCTCAGAACTTTCAGCTACATCTTCTGCTGGATTTTCTTCCTGAAGAGTCTTGTCTTCTTCTGATGGTTGCACCTGTGCAGCTTGCTCTTTCTCAGACCAGGATTCACTGTCCAGAGGGAGCACAACTTCTTGAGGCAGCTGACTCTCAACTTCCTTCAGCAGCATGCTAAAGTTCTGTTGAGCCTGCTCGTAGTTGACGTCCTGCAGTTTGAGTGCTTCAGTACGTACCCATACTCTGAACTGTGACCAGAGCTGATCAGAAGCAGCTGGGTCGATCATCCCCGGACAGACTTGCTTCAACGAAGCAATCCATTGCAGCATACCTGTTTCAAAGTCCAAAATACCAGAGCCAACATCTAGTTGCTTTGGTTTGGGAATGGCCAATTTGTGTCTTAAATCAGCAAGACGTTCAAGACTTGTTAAGTCAATGAAAATTTTGCTGGGGTTTTCAGAGGATTGGTTTTCAGAGGTTTGCTGAGGTGCTGTTTGTTTTGGTGGATGGTTATCAGAGTCAGAGGATATATCTATTGGAGTGGTTGGAGTTTTTGGAGGTGTTGATTCCTCTGATGATGGTAACTGGGGTCTGACAATGGTGGTTCCACATGGCAACTGGATTGCCAGCGGTGAAGGTTGAGGTGAGTGGGGATCAGAATGATGAGGAGAAGGGGTTTCATAGCGTTGAAACTCTGGTTGTGGAGAGGGTGGATTATTTTCTGGTTGAGGAGGTGGAATCTCTGATTGCTCAGGGATCAGAGGTTCTTCTGTGATTGGTTGTTGAGATTGTGGTTCTGGTTCTGGTTGATGTTCTGGTTGTATTTCTGGTTCAGGTTGAATTTCCGGTTCAGGTTGAATTTCTGGTTCAGGTTGTGTTTCTGGTTCAGGTTGTGGAGGAGGAATATTTGGTGGTTCAGAGTGAGGTTGAACAGAAGCATGTTCATGCTCAATATCAGCTAGCACTCTATCAAGTGCTGGTGTTGTTGAAACAGTTGGTTGTTTGGTAATTTTAATGGGAATTTTAATTCTGGTTCTTCTGAGTAGTAAGGCCTCAGAAGGGTCTTCTGGTATGGTTTCATCAATAGAAGGGATTGGGATGGATATTCTGTGAGAGGTTTGAGGAGGGGCAGCAGATGTTGGAATAGTAGATGAAATTGAAATAGGAGCAGCAGATGTATTACCTCGTTTCTTTGGAGTCTGATGAGATGATCCTTCTGCTTTCCTCTTCTTTGTCTTCTTCTGAGTCACTTCAGGTTGAACTTGACTCAGATCTTTGATCTTCAGCTTTGAACCTGCATCTTCTTCCTTGTATGAATCTGGATACTTGAGAAACATATCAGGTTGGGATTCCATTTCAGAAAAACTTGGGAAATTACTCAGAGGCACTCTTCTTCTGGAGATGTCAGCAGTTGAAGAAGCTCTAGGTTCCTTCCTGATATTTTCTATCAGCTTCATCTTTTTCAGGTTCTTAGCGTTCAGCGGTTTTCCAACAGTTGGTTCAAAATTGCCCAGCACTTTAGCTTCGCTCAGATAATCTATCAGCTTATTCTCTGTCAGAATATCTGATATGAGCCTCCCAAACGGTATCCAGTCCCTTTTGGTCCTTTCTTCTTCTCTAGTCTCTTTCACACTAGTCTTCAGATGGTTGAACAGGAAGTGTGCCAGATTGATCTTCACCTTCTGATCAATAAAGTAGATCAGAAATTGCTGATCCACGTTTATATAATCAGGAGAGCTTGTTGGCTTCCTGTGATTGAAACAGCCCAGAACAATCTTGGCCCACACTCTGCAGTGATCCTTCAGATCCTTAATTTTGCTGCTGGGAAAACCAAGAGTAAAAATGCAGTTCGCTACCACACCTATATCAGGGCATCTATCAGCCATGTCCACACAACGGACTCCACCACCACTTTGACCAATTAACCTAGCAATGAGGTCTTCAGAAATTATTATCTTCTTTCCCATGACAGAAGAGATGACTAGATGTTTATGAATCTTGGCGTGAATCCAAAATTCCTTGACAAGCTCTGGGAAAGTTGGTCCAACCAACCTATCGAAATACCTCTCCCACTTTTGAGCCCTAACTTCCTCAGTTAGGTCAAATCCATTATCCTTCAAACTTTCGAAATCGATGATTAATTCAGAAAGAACCTCAAGATTCTTTACCGGTGTGAGAAGAGTTCTGGTAGGCACCTGATATTGCTCAGAAGTTTCTTTCTTCTGATTCCCTGCAGAAATGCTGGAGGATGCCATTGTTCTCACACAACAAAGATTTTAGAGTGATTTGAGAGAAAAAGGTTTTAAGCAGATAACTCAGAAATATGCAGAAAGTTCTTGAGAGATTATGAGAAAGCGTAAAGAGTAAGAATGAAGAATAATGTGCTTAAATAAAGTTTTCAAAAATTATTTTGAAAAATTAAACGTTTTTAAGAGAGAGAAAAAAATAATGATTGCCATTAACAAGCGTGATTACTTTTGCATTAAATGCTTGCTGATTTTGGGGGATTTGAGAAAGATACTTAAAAACGGTTACCAGACATGTGTCTCAATGCACCCAATCAGCGCTTTCCTTTCTCAGAAGCGTGCACGCGTTCTGCTTCAGGGATTTGCTGATGATTGGATGACACTTGTTTGATGTAGTGATCAGCACGTCTGTCTTTGAGATTAGACTCTCAGATCTTTAGACTTGCATCTGATACAATCTGCATGTTCTATCTTTCTGAAAGAAGATTGATCAGAAGTTCACAGTGATATAATTACATTCTGAAGATAAATACATGGAGTTAAAACATTTTCATTCTGGGCATACTTTCATGCTGAGATGTTTCAGAATGAAATTAAACCTATCTTCTGAAAGGGGTTTAGTAAAGATATCAGCCCATTGATGGTCTGTATCTATAAATTTCAAGTTTAAAATACCTTTCTGAATATAGTCCCTAATGAAATGATGTTTTATTTCTATATGCTTAGCTCTAGAATGTAAAATAGGATTCTTACTTAAGCAAATAGCAGAAGTATTATCACAAAGAATAGGAATGTTACTCTCAAAAATCTGGAAGTCTTCAAGCTGACTTTTCATCCAGAGCATCTGTGTGCTGCATCCAGCTGCTGCTATGTACTCAGCTTCTGCTGTTGACAGAGCAATTGTTGATTGCCTTTTGCTGGACCATGAGATCAGATTTTCTCCCAGAAACTGGCAGCTTCCAGAAGTACTTTTACGTTCCACTCTGTCTCCAGCAAAATCAGCATCACAGTAGCCTACTAAGCTGTAATCACTAGATTTTCTATAAAACAAACCCAGATTAGTAGTACCTTTCAGATACTTGAAAATTCGCTTAACAGCTGTTAAGTGAGATTCTCTAGGATCTGATTGGAATCTAGCACAAATACATACGCTGAATAAAATATCAGGTCTTGAAGCAGTCAGATAAAGGAGAGAACCAATCATACCTCTGTAGACTTTCTGTTCTACGCTTTTGCTTACCTCTTCTCTTTCCAGAATGCACGTGGGATGCATTGGAATCTTTGATGGCTTACATTCTGAGAGGTCAAATTTCTTCAGAAGATCTCTGATGTATTTGCTCTGATGAATGTAAGTTCCCTCTGGAGTTTGATTGATCTGAATTCCTAGAAAGAATTTCAGTTCCCCCATGAGGCTCATCTCAAATTCTGCCTGCATACACTTAGCAAATTTTCTTCCAAGAGAAGGATTAGTAGAACCAAAAATAATATCATCAACATAAATTTGACAGACTAAAATGTCACTCTTAACTGTTTTACAGAATAGAGTAGTGTCCACTTTCCCTCTGGTGAATTCATTTTCAAGCAGAAAGTTACTTAGCCTTTCATACCAAGCTCTGGGAGCTTGTTTCAGACCATACAGTGACTTTTTCAGTTTGAAAACATGTTCTGGATGTTTTGTATTTTCAAAACCTGGGGGTTGGTGAACATAAACTTCTTCTTCTATATAACCATTTAAGAATGCACTTTTGACATCCATCTGATACAGAGTGATGCCTCTATTAACAGCAAATGAGATTAAGAGTCTGATAGATTCTAACCTGGCGACTGGGGCAAAGGTTTCTGTATAGTCTATCCCCTCTTGCTGACTATAACCTTGTGCAACCAGTCGTGCCTTGTTTCTGACGACTTCACCTTGTTCATTGAGCTTGTTTCTGAACACCCATCTTGTTCCAATGACGTTGAATCCTTTTGGTCTTGGAACGAGATCCCATACGTCGTTTCTGGTGAATTGATTCAGCTCTTCTTGCATTGCCAGAATCCAGTCATTGTCCAGAAGTGCTTCATCAATAGAAGAAGGTTCAATCAGAGACACAAGTCCCATCAGAGTTTCTTCAGAGTTTCTGAAGCTTGCTCTTGTTCTGATTGGATCTTCCTTTCTTCCTAGGATAGTCTCTTCTGGGTGATCCAAACTGCTTCTGGGTAATCTCTTCTGAGGTTGATCAGCAGCAGTTGTAGGATTTCTAGCATTGCTTCTTTCAGACGTTGAAGGAATGTCTGTGTTGAGAGCTTCTGATGACTTGTCTTCAGAACCTGCAAATTCAATTTCTATACCTGCAAGATTTTCATTCTGCTTTGACTTTTCAGAGTCAAGCTTGTCATCAAAACGAACACTGATTGATTCTTCCACAATCTGTGTTTCTGTATTGTATACTCTGTACCCTCTTGAGTGTTCAGAGTATCCTAACATAATACACTTCTGTGCCTTAGAATCAAACTTGTTCAAATAATTCTTAGTGTTTAACATATAGCAAGTACATCCAAATGGATGAAAATACGAAATGTTGGGCTTTCTGTTCTTCCACAATTCATATGGAGTCTTTTCCAGAATAGGTCTTATTGAGATTCTATTCTGAATGTAGCACGCTGTGTTTATTGCCTCTGCCCAGAAAGTCTTAGCAACGTTTGTCTCGTTGATCATGGTTCTGGCCATTTCTTGCAATGTTCTGTTCTTTCGTTCTACAACTCCATTTTGTTGGGGAGTTCTAGGACAAGAGAAATCATGCAGAATGCCTTTGTCATTAAAGAATGACTCAAAATCTTTATTTTCAAATTCTCCACCATGATCACTTCTGACTTTAACGATTCTAAGATCTTTTTCATTCTGAACTTGGTTACAGAAGGTAACAAACACAGAGTGTGACTCGTCCTTGTGTCTTAAGAACTTTACCCATGTCCATCTGCTATAGTCATCTACGATTACTAACCCATACTTCTTGCCACTTACAGAAGCAGTCTTAACTGGTCCAAATAAGTCAATGTGCAGAAGTTCTAATGGCTTAGAGGTAGAAACAACATTTTTGGATTTAAAAGAGGGTTTTGCAAATTTGCCTTTCTGACATGCTTCACACAGAGCATCTGAATTGAACTTCAAATTTGGAAGTCCTCTGACCAGATTGAGTTTGTTAATCTGAGATATTCTTCTCATACTAACATGCCCCAATCTTCTGTGCCAGATCCACTGCTCGTTGTTAACAGACAGAAGACATTTTACGTTCTGACTCTTTAGTTCAGAAAGTTTGATTTTGTAAATGTTGTTTTTCCTCTTACCATTAAATAGGATAGTCCCATCTTTCTGACTAACAGCTTTACATGATTTTTGATTAAAGATTATATCATAACCGTTATCACTTAATTGACTTATGGATAACAGGTTATGCATCAATCCATCTACAAGCAGAACATTATTAATAGAGGGAAGATTTCCGTTACCTACAGTTCCAGAGCCAATAATCTTTCCCCTCTGATTGCCTCCAAAGCCAACGTGGCCTCCAGGCTTAAGTTCCAGGCTTTGGAACATATGCTTTCTTCCCGTCATGTGTCGTGAGCAGCCAGAGTCCAGGTACCATGACTGGTGTTTCTGACTTGCTGCTAAAGATATCTGCAACATGTATTATTTTATCCTTAGGTACCCAGATCTTCTTGGGTCCTGATTTGTTAGTTTTACCAAAACTCTGGTTGAATTTTGGTTTCACAAAGTGATTACTACTAGTATATTTGATGTCATGTGTGTGACCATACACAAAGTGTGATTTTAGAGGAGTGTGTTTAATAACTAAATCCATGACATTCTTAGGTGTAGGAACCTTACCTTGGTATCCTATTCCTTTCCTGCCGTTTCCGCTAACTCCATAGATCATTGAAGCCATTCTGCTTCTATCTATGCTTTTAGCAAGGAACTTCTGGAAACTATGATCATACTCCTTGATGATCTCATCAGCGTTGCTGGGAGTTTCAGAAATTGGTACCTTCTGAGAGTTTTGTAAAGAGTTTTCTAATTTTAAAATTTTATCTCTCAGCTCAGAGTTTTCCAATTTGAGACTCTCAGACTTATTAGAGTCAGATTCAAGAGTCCTTTTCAGGTCTCTGAATTTAGCTCTAATCTGCTGATAACGTTCCAGAATTTCATTGAGGCTTTCAGCAAGTTCAGCCTTTGTAAAATTAACAGCGAAGTTAGGAAATACCTCTTCTGTGTCTGATTCTGAGTCTGAGTCAGAAGCTTCACTGTCATCTGGAATGCTAGCCATGAGCGCTATGTTCGCCCTTTCATCATCAGATTCTGAGTCAGCTTCAGACGAGTCAGAGTCATCCCATGTGGCCATGAGACTTTTCTTCTTCTCTCTTCCAAACTTCTTTTTGGGCTTTTCCCTCTGAAGCTTTGGACAGTCACTCTTGTAGTGTCCTTGCTCATTGCACTCGTAGCAGATGATGTCTTTTGTATTTGGCTTCTTGCTACCAGAGGAGCCTTCAGATCTTCTGTATCCAGAGGAAGAATCTGTCCTTCTGTATCTTGAAGAAGACTCGTTCTGATCAGATCTTCTGGGATTCCTGAACTTCCTTTGTCTTTGCTTCCACAGTTGATTTACTCTTCTGGAGAGAAGGGAAAGTTCGTCTTCTTCTGATGAGGATCCATCAGATGTTTCTTCAACTGCCTGCAAAACTTTAGATTCAGATTTTCTGTTAGATTTTAAAGCTATAGGCTTACCTTGCTTCTGAGGCTCATCAGCTTCTAGCTCTATCTCATGACTTCTGAGGGAGCTTATAAGTTCCTCCAGAGTGATTTTGTTGAGATCCTTCGCTAGCTTCAGAGCAGTAACCATAGGCCTCCACTGCTTGGGTAAACTTCTGATTATTTTCTTGACATGGTCAGCAGTAGAGTATCCTTTGTCCAGAACTTTGAGACCAGCTACCAGAATCTGGAATCTAGAGAACATAGTTTCAATGGATTTAGATTCTTCCATTTTAAACGCCTCATACTTCTGAATGAGCGCCAGAGCTTTTGTTTCTTTGACTTGAACGTTTCCCTCATGCGTCATTCTGAGAGAATCAAAGATGTTCTTAGCTGTGTCTCTGTTGGAGATCTTCTCATACTCAGTATATGAGATGGCACTGAGGAGGATGGTTCTGGCCTTATGGTGATTCTTGAAATCACGCTTTTGTTGATCAGTCATTGATTTTCTTTCAATCTTCTGACCAGTTGCATTCACAGGGTGCGTGTATCCATCTGTCACCATATCCCACAGATCAGCATCATGTGCTAGAAAGAAGCTTTCAATTCTGTCTTTCCAGTAGTCAAAGTTTTCTCCATCAAAGACTGGAGGTTTGCCGCTGAATCTGTCTCTATCCTCATTGTTGTCATTGCTGAAATGAGAGTTGTTTCCTGCCATTGTGTTTTTCTGACGCTGGATCTTGTACTGACACGGTTAAGTGTTTTAGCTCAGAACCAGGCGCTCTGATGCCAATTGAAGGGGTGAAAAACACAAGAAGGGGGGGTTGAATTGTAAAACTGAAAACTTAAAACAATTGACAAGATATTTTTATCCTGGTTCGTTTGATCTCAAACTACTCCAGTCCACCCGTCAAGGTGATTTCGCCTCTCTCCAACGAGGTCTTAATTCACTATATTCAACTGAATACAAATCTGCTTTAACAACTGCTAAAGCCTTCTTGATTCAAACCACAATCCGGTTTGTCAAGGCAACACTTTCTTACAGAGGTGTAAAATAATGTGTGTGAATGTTTTCTACAAAACTATATCACAACTGTGATGTTTACACAAATGAAGCTTAGAAACTTAGAATGCTAAACACTAATGGAGTATCAGAGTTTGTTGGTTTAGCAAAACTGGTAGATGAAGATTATGTTCAGCTTTGTGCGTGTAGAGAGTTTGGAAGCATTAGCCGTGATAATCTTCGAAGCTTGGTTTATATAGCATTTGAGAAGATGAACGTTGAAGCAAATATTCTTGATTCAATGCTAATAACAAGCTTTCCTTTTTGAGCAGATCTTGTCTGGAATGAGGCCGTTGGAATTGATTAGCGTTCAATGCACAGTACCGTTGCTTCTTCAATGCACGATCTGGCTTGGCTCATTCTGATTCTGCTTCGCTGCTGATGAACTATTTGATTCTGTATCAGAGTGTTTTACGCGCAGTTCTGTTCATCAAGCTTCAGCATGTGCAAGCGTTGATCATCTGATCTTGACGTTCTGATTCAGCAACTTCTGATGCTGGTGCATGAAAACATATTCTGATGCTGAGAACGTGATCTTGCTTATTTTAATCAGCATATCTGCAAATTAGAGCATAGTAATTTTAGGCAGCATATAATTCAATCATGAAATATTTAACTACTATATCTTTTCACTTTGTTATCATCAAAACTTAAATATAGGGTACTAGATTCAAACATTGTTCTAACAGACAGGTCTTAACCAACGAAACTGAAAGAGGGTACTTACCTACAACCCCATGCAAGCCTGAACCTAAGGACTTGTTTGCTTTGTGTGAATATGATTATCTGTATATACACTCACTCACTTGCTTTTACATACATGTACATAACATCATGACATCATACCATAGAATTTTCAATAACCATTTCAAGGATCTCGAGGGTTCTTTTGATGCAGGGTTACGTTGAACCAGACATCTACCAAAGGGCTAGGGGTTTCTCATCTAAACAAATGCCACCAAAGATCAAGTGCAACAACTTGAATCAGGGGCTATGACCCATTTGACATGGTGAGCTTGATTCTCGTGGAAAGACAGCCACAAGTGAAAAGTTCTCCAATCAAAGATCAAGTGCAACAACTTGAATCAGGGGCTATGACCCACTCGACATGGTGAGCTTGATTCTCGTGGAAAGACATCCACCGGTGCAAAGTTCTCCAATCCAATCAAAGTTCAACCTCTAACGTTCTCTTGTGTTTACCCCAAGAGATCCTTGAAAGCATGCATCCATATATCATGCATTGCATCATAACAGTTTTTCCTTTTTCAGGTTTCCTTACTCTCATACTGTTTATTTCAGTAGAGATGGCTCTAGAAAGGACTGTCAAGGATATCCAGGACCAGACTGCTCAGCTGCATGAAATGTTCTTGAATCTGTCCCTGGGGCAAGAAGAGGTGAAGGCTCTCCGCACAACGGGCATGATCCAAGGGAATTCAAACAATGCCAGGAGTCATCAGTTGGAAGCACTGCAGTTTGATTTGGCAACATTGAGGATCCAAGTGATGGGGCAGCTAGTGGGCCAGATGGCTCTCATCCAGGACCTGTCTCAAAGACAAGAGGAACTTAGAGTTCTCGTCAACCAACTGCTTCAGAACAACCAACTGGGGCAAACATCTGATGTTGAAGAGCAGGTCACCACTCAACCCCCCTCCAGCCAAGAAGACAAGGGGAAGGCTCCTCTGCTTGCTTCAGGGTCACAAGCCCAGCAACAACCTCGCCAGTGTCAACGGGGTAATCGGCGTAAGCAAGAAACGTCGGGAAGACAGTTCACTGAGATTGACATACCGTCATCTCTGATTCTGGAACGCTTGTTGGAGGTCAACCTGACTGCTTTGAGGGATCCTATTCGGAAGCCCAATACCTCCGCTCCTAACTATCATCCCGACACATTTTGTGTGTATCACTCCTACAGCCCGGGGCACGACACCGACGACTGTTGGGCCTTGAAGAACAAAATTCAAGATCTGATCGACATTGGAGTGCTGAGGTTCATGCCAGACGACGAGATGAAAATCTTCCGTTAAGGGTTGCTCCACCTAAATCGACAAAGCTCGAGCTGAGAGACTTTTGCTTCATTTGAATTTTCAAAGTTGTAATTTCTTTTGTTATTCAAAGAATTAACTGTTGATGTTAAACTCTGTTTCATTAATGCATTACATATGTTTGTCTTGAATTCATCCATTCATTTTCACTACTCTTATGCTTTTCTTTATGATATTTGACTCTCGATAAAAAGCTGCAAGCCTTTAGAGGGAGGATGACGAAACAATACCATAATCTCATACAGTATGCTTTTGAATAGACCTTGCTGATGATGTACAGGCATTTCTTTCAATTCCCAAACACTGGAGTTATAAGGAAGATAATCCCTAGTCAACCCCTTCGAGCCAAAGAAGTAGGAGTTTTCTGTTCTAAACAAATCAAAACCTTTGATATAAACCTGGGGCAGGGTAGTATCTCAATTAATTCAAAAGAAAGTACACATTGAAGTCACAAACTCTCAGTTCGTAACACAACGAACGACAAAGAAAAGCATTCCTCTGGAATCAAAAGACAGCGATGGTTCCCTATCACCTAGGCAGTCAATCTCTCAAAAGAGAAAAAGCCCACTGAGCCAAAACCTGTAAAGGAAGCTTAAGAAGGCTGGGGCATCCCGCTGACTGTAATCTCGAAAACAGGAACAGTCAGACAAAAGTTAGGGATAACAAATTAAAATCAAAATAGAGAGGTCATTACAAATCCTCAACAACATGAAAAAATGTTGCAAAAGAAAAAAAGGAGATGATGACTGTCTCCCAAACTCAACTGGTGAACCATCACTCAAAAGTCATTCCAAACTTGGATAGAGTGCGACGCACAATTAACTGAGCTTAGGGTTAAAGAACATCACGAAGAGCGGGCGGGTACAAATATACTTTGAGCCTTTATCCTTTGTTTCTTAAACTGTGAACCAGGCCACGTTACAACCCTTCAAAAGTCCTAATTGAAGCATGGGTTAGTTCGAAAGCATACTGTTCCAAAGGTATCCTGACTCCTGTAAGGCTTTGCTCTAAAATCTTGTGTTGACTTATCTTATGAAAAGTTTTATGCTAAAAAACGCATTTTTCAAAACTTCGAGACAAACATAAACTTTGCATTACCTGAATATCACTGTTCGCATTTGGCTATTTGTTTGACAGCGAAGAAATTCATACAGCGAATGTTCGGAAGAATGAAAACTCTCTCGGTGAACAAAAATCACTTCAAAAGGTTGACACCTCCATTACAAAAGTCTTCTATCAACAAGGGGCATGACATGTCACCATCCAATTAACCTGGGGCAGTCCAATCAAGGTTTCAACAGATCTTTCAAAGTTCAGTTAACCTGGGGCAGTCCAGTCAAGATTTCAACAAAATCTCTCAATTGCAGATCAACTTGGGGCAAGTCTCCTTCATCATCGCTTGGGGCATTCGAATGTCAAAAGTGTTCAACAATTCCTTCATCACCTGTTGGAAGATACAGTCCAGATGTGCTCCAGACACGGTTGCCATTCTGTCACCTTTCTTAAATTCCAAATCAACACCTGTAACAAGCCAGGGCACTTCTGTGAGTGATTGATTGTAGATTCGATACCTGTATCCAGCCAGGGCATATCTGCATGAAGAGTTTCCAGATTCGACACCTGTATCCAGCCAGGGCATATCTGTAGACGACAATTCCAGATTCGACACCTGTATCCAGCCAGGGCATATCTACATGAGTAGTTTAGAGATTCGATACCTGTATCCAGCCAGGGCACGTCTGTAAGCAACCTTTTGAAGTTCCGGATTCGATTCTTGTATCTAGCCAGGGCATATCTGTGAGCAATCGATTGTAGAATCGATACCTGTATCCAGCCAGGAAATTATCTACATGAAGAGATTGAAGATCAACACCTGTAACAAGCCAGGGAACCATCTTTCTTTCTCAGGTCAGAGATCAACACCTGAAACAAGCCAGGACAGTATCTCCTCGACCAACATTTCTTAAGTTCCAGATCAACACCTGTAACAAGCCAGGAAAATATCTGTGGATGACTAATTGTGGATCAACACCTGTAACTAGCCAGGAAATCATCTACATAAAAAGTCTCCTTCATCACCACTTGGGGCATTCGAATGTCAAAAGTGTTCAACAATTCCTTCATCACTTGTTGGAAGATACAGTCTCAGATACACTCCAGACACGGAAGTCATTCTGCTACTCATACAGATTCTCAAATCCAGGATGCAGTGTTACACGGACTCATCATGAAGCAACCCTACACCGGTTCCTTCTCAAAATATTCTTGTAATCCCCAACCAGAGATCCTTACGAGAATCTAATTCCCCTCAGAGTCAAGTTCCAATATCCCCAGCGGAGCTAAAACTTCCAACTATGAATCCCCAAGCAGAGTGGAGACTCTCATTCTCAGTTCCTCACAGGATATTCGAATATTCCTCAGTGAAGATCTTCTCAAGACAGGAATCCCCAGTAGATTGGCATACAACCCAAGCTCCTGATTCCCCAACAGCGGTCCCAGGATTTCTCACTTTCAACCATCAAAAGATCCTTGCCCTCCCCTGCAGTAGTCAAGATTCTCCCTATCCCCAGCGGAGTTCATCAAATTCCCCATCATAACTTATCAGTGGAATCCCCAGCAGAGCTCTCATCGAAACTCAGCGAAGTATCTCTTCCCACATAGTAACTCCCCGCAGAGTAATCTCTCCAACAAGTTTATTCCCCAACGGAGTCATCTTCTCCTACCAGTTTATTCTTATAACCGTCATCCCCAGCGGAAACGAAAAACTCTACTCTTCAAAACATCAGCCCAGGATTCCACAAGTTCCCGGCGCTCGTCAAGGATTTATTTTCCTAGACGAAAATACATTCATAGGCATTTCACATTTCATACATACATGATAAGTGCATACAACACTATCTCCTTTTGAGCATCATGACATCATACATTTCATACATCATGACATTGCATACAACTAATGTCTTGCCTTTTCAGGAAAAGTTCAATCCAAAGATGATTACTATCAACTGTCACAATTACAGATTCGATACCTGTATCTAGCCAGGGAATATCTGTGAGCGTTTGATTGTAGATTCGATACCTGTATTTAGCCAGGGCATATCTGCATGAAGAGTTTGAAGATCAACCCCTGTAACAGGCCAGGAAATTATCTTTCATTCTCAGGTCAGAGATCAACACCTGTATCCAGCCAGGAAAGCTATCTCTATCAACCTTTTGCAAGTTCCAGATTCGATTCCTGTATCCAGCTAGGGCACATCTGTGAGTGATTGATTATAGATTCGATACCTGTATCCAGCCAGGGCACATCTGCATGAAGAGTTTCCAGATTCGACACATGTATCCAGCCAGGGCACGTCTGTAAACAACCTTTTGAAGTTCCAGATTCGATTCCTGTATCTAGCCAGGGCACATCTGTGAGCAACTAATTGTGAATTCGACTCCTGTATCTAGCCAGGGCATGTCTACGCGAAGAGTTTGAAGATCAACACCTGTAACAGGCCAGGAAACCATCTTCCTTTCTCAAAATACGCAAGTTCTCGCTAAGGAATCTCTTACGCGATCAACCCTTCCAAATGGCATCTATAAGCCCATTCCCGACAAGGTTCTGTCACACCCCCGGTGGCATCTATAAGCCCATCCATCCTATCTCCAAATGGCATCTATAAGCCCATTCCCTCTACCATCACATCACCGAGTGCAAATTTCAGGGCACTCTAGTGTCCAATCTCCTTTTACCCTCGAGTCGCAAAAGGAAAACTTGCTAATCTAACTCTTCAGGTTCAAGAAGATTGAACAGGGGCAACTGTTGTACCCCAAAATTTGCCCTTGTATTTTTCCACAAGAAATCACAGCTTCAGGCTTTTCCTGATTTTTTCAGACTGGCTCAAGAATCGGCCAAACAGACTTTTCTTATCAGTCAGACAAAATTAGGGTTTTCATTGATTTTAAAGCAGTTCAGGCAGATTGCTAAGGTTTGGTTGAGTTAGCTCAGGTTTTGATCAGGCAGGCGCTTCTCTGACATTTAATCAAGAATCAGGGTTTTTGTGCGCATATTTCTCAGAAAGAATTAATTTTACAGTTCTTTTCAGTTTACTCTGAGATTTGGATTGAGGCATTTGAATCAAGAAATTGCAGTGTTTTGTTTAATCAGTAAAGGCTAAGGCATTTGATTTGAGATGAGATAAAAGCTGAGGTGCTTAAATTGAGAATCTGCAGTGTTGATTTAATCAGTAAAAAGATAAGTATCTGGATGTTGGTTTGATTAACAGTGCATTGTTTAATTGGAACGCTAGGTTTATTGTTGATGGATGCTAAAACCACAGTGTTCATTAATTGTTTATTTATTCTAAGTTAGGATAATTGGAATTTATTTCCATTTATTATAATTTAAGAATTTATAAGTAATTAAATAAACAGCTGGAAAAAGAATTAACTGATCAAAATGGATTTTTATTCATCTTTAATTATTCGTTACAATTGTTATTTAAATACAGTATTTATTTACAAAGTATTTATAATAATAATGGTTACAATGATTAAAATTGAAATAAACTATGTCCTAAATTTCCTAATCTTCATTCTTCTATCCAATGCTCCCTCGTTGCTCAATTATTTTTCATCTGCAAAACAAAGAAAAAGAAAAAAAAAGTCAAAAGCAGATAAAAGAGACAGACAGTTAATTTAAAATTCATCATTAAAAGCAACTGGCCGAAATCAGTTTGCCCTCTCTGCAAATCACGAGATTTCTCCCGGTTCACAAAGAGGGATGAAAGATGCTTGCAAAAGAAAAAGACATGAAATGCACAAAAGTTGTAATTGCACAAATTCAAATTTGTCAAACATATTGCATTGTCAACAATTTGCCCATTTCAAAAGTTTCTAACAGCATGTACAAGTCTAAATGCAAACTGAACTGAATTGCCTAACTGAAATTCACAATTTCACACTTTCCACAAGCTGCCAAAGAGCTATCAAAAGGCTATTCAAAACAAGTACAAAATGTTGTCACAAAGAAGCAGAAAATATGGAAAAAGAGATAAGAGTTATGCAGAGGAAAGCAACTATTGCAAGCAAAGATTCAATATCATCATTTTCAGGCCAGTGCTTTTTCAGTAAAAGGACAGATTTTAAACAATATTTTATGCTTTAATCTATACTGGAGAGAGAGAAGAGAAAAAAGAAAGGGCTTACAAGTTTTAGGCTTGAAGAAAGAAAGATATAAAACAAAATTGTTATCAACACAGTATAAGGGGCAGGTTACATAACCAAAAAAATAACACAAACTCAAAAAGAACATACATAGCTACCTCCAAAACCTCACAAAGGACCATAAACCTGTATCAACCCTCTAAGCTGGTAATCATTAAAAACACAAGCCCTGAACCTACTTGTAAACCTGTGTCACAACCTTCATACAAACTGTCAAGCCTTAAACTCACAACCTGCTAACATATTCAACAGAAACAATCAAAGAGCCCTCAACCATCAAACATAAAAACCTGCATTTAACCTGCTTCAGGCAGACTTGAAGCATCAAGCTTCAAGCCCAAGCCAAAATCATTCAAAACCTTCACCTGTCCTAAACTAACCCAACCTGTCAAAGGCCAAGCCCCTTCAAGAACACAAACATCAAAACAAGCTTCAAACTAAAGCCAAGGCCTGTAATTTCAAAGCCTAAATCAGTACCAAGCCTGTAAACAACTGAAGGACTCAAGCCCTCAGAACTTTGTTCATCACTGGGCAAAAAAATCATCCAAGGTAACTCAGCAAGCAACTATACTCAGAAGCATATCAGCAAGCATCTCAAAAGCTCAACCAAGCACAGAAGAGGCAAGCAATTAAAGGTATCAAGCAAGCATACGAGGCAAAGGGGGACTCAGAGTAAACATCATCATCTCAGAGCATACAGAAGAAAAGAAGCAATATTCAAGATCAAGGCAACTCAGTATCTCAGAGGTATACATACAAGGCATCTCAAATAAATCAACGTTGAAAGTGTATCAAGCATATCAAGCATACGAAATACACTCAGATATTCAAAGCATCAAAGCCATCATACAAAAGCGAGGCAAACAGAGAAGAAGAGAAGAAAAGAAGTGATATGAACAAGGTTTTCAAGCTTATCATCATTAAACCCTAGAAGGCAAAGAAAGAATACAGAGTACCAGGGAAACTTCCAAAGCGCACAGCATCACCAAGTCCCTGCCTCAGCCGTCCTACGCGCCTCCAAGTCCAACTCCTCCTCCATCTCCAAAAAGCCTCCGTCTCCAAAAGGTATAAAACTCTCCCCTTTCCTTAAAACACCTCACAAAACATAAATATAAACAAAGATTAGAAACTGTCAAAGACTAATAGCTTGCATGCGCGAACTAAAACAAAGAATGTAAAACGAGAATTTATCACCTTTGCTTGTCATTGTCGTGCTCGACCATGGAGGGTGGAGGAGTAGACGGTGGCGCATGACAACCACGCATGGAGCTGTGTTCAGAATCCATGGCAAAGAGGATAAAGAGGTTAGAAACGAAGAAGGGCGCCGCGCCTCTGTATACACCAAACCCTAGAATCCTCTTTCTGAAACAATAACTCAAACCCCTTGCAAATTGATTTGTGAAGCAAAGTGGGCCTTGCCCCTCTCATCTGCCTAAGCCCATTCACGAAACCAATTGGCACCCCTCGTTTCCTTATTTCCATCAGCATCTGTTTGGGCCATAATTCACCCTTAAGCCCATTCCTTTTTATACATAACTTGACTTTTTTTTTCCTTAATAATAATATTACTAACACTTTTCATTAATACTAAATTACATTAATACATAAAACTTAAAACTTTTTTTTCTTTTCTTTTATTAAAACTCTTTTTTATTTAAATGTAAATCTTGCTTAAAACATTTATAAAAGATACATAAAGAAATAGATTTTTGGTTTGAATATTCTTTTTTTAACTAAAACTTTTTGTACATAAAAATACTAATACATATTAATAAATACATAAGAAATTAGATTTTCTTTTATTTCTTTTTTTTGACTAAACATTTTTACATAAACACAATAAAATACATAAGCATTTTCTTTTTCTTTTCTTAAAAGTTTTGTTTTATACATATTAACAAAAATATAAATATCCAAAAAGAATAAACACCATACTTAATTTTTTCATTAAGTTAACATTTTCCACACTTGTAATTAAATCTTACACATTTACAATACACATTTGATTATCTTTATACATTGACACATTTACATTTGCTTTATTCCTGTACATTGATACTTTTTACATTTGCGCAATTCGATTTGGTTGTAAATTATTTGGACATTACTCTCCCAATAAGTCTCATCCCCATTTGTATACTTGTACCCCCACTCTCGGATACTTATTTGTAATAGCGTAGACTTTAAATTCTCGCAATTTATCTCTTTCAAATATGCCATGGTTAGACCCAGGGTTTGTATGTACATAAAATCAAACGCTAGACAACCTAATACAAGACAAATACATGAAATCAATACACAATCACACTTGCACCCCTAGGGTAATCCCGCTTGTTGCCTTCCAAAATGGGCCATGCTTGCACGTTGAGTATCTTTGGCAAAACAATTTAAATGATCATAGTCCCTCGATGACGCTTTCGAAAGTTGCCTAATCAAAATGATCAAGTCCCTTAAAGGAAAAATTGCCCAAAGATACTTGGCACCATTGCATTCATGGTCCATACGATGACCCGCGCCTGTCCCGTTAAACATCCTAAACGCAAGATTGTCCACCAAATACAATGGTGGAACAAAATTGTTAAAAGGGTTAAAACATGAGAAAAGCCTTTGAGTACAATAGGGGTAGACAACTCTTAGTTACTTGATCAACTTGCAAAAACACTTGCCTACTTTTCAAACCACACTCCACAAACACTTTCAAAATAAACTTTCAAAAACATTTGAAACATCTTTTCGAAAAGATACACACCTTTGTGAAACACTCAAACACGAGTCATTACAATGGTTGCCTAAGCCAAGGCATCTTCTTCAAAAACATTTTCAAAACACACACACACACACACACACACCATTTCAAGCAATTGAAAATCAAAGGCAAGTGATCTAAAAACCAAGTAACTAAGAGCCCATGGATAACCATGGATGAAAAGGGTGCTAATACCTTCCCTTTTCATAATCTACCCCCCGAACCCACGAAACATCTCAAGAGGTTTTTCCTGTGCTTTTTAACCTTTCCTTTAGGATAAAATAAAAAGTCGATGGCGACTCTTGCTAAACCGAACAAGTGCGAATACAAACGCAAAACCTCAAGTCATTTCTCCCACCGTATCACAGTATGGTACTATTCCCTAACATGTACCAACTCATAGATGTGAATGTGGTTAAGATTTTTCTGTCGCATAATCCGGTGCCTTCTTTACTTGGGGATATTCTACACTCTCTACATACTCGCACTCTAAAGAGAAGAGGGACCCTTCTGTGTTGCACTCCTCTATTGGCTAGATGGTTTATTTTGCACCTACCCCGATCTACTATGAGAAATGAGCAGGGTATATGGTCTCATAGGCTGATGTCCCTTACACATTCAGATACTCATTGGTGTTCGCGATCCTCAGAGAATGTTACCATCATTGATCACTGTGGGGAATTCCCTAATGTCCCTATATTAGGAATTAGGGGAGGAATCACTTATAATCCTTATTTGGCATTGTGATAGTTTGGTTATGCTAGAAGTGATGGTCCTCACGACACGCTCATCCAAGGAATCACATTTGACTAGGAGAATGATGTTCAGGGTTATTGTAAGAGGTTCATTCGAGCTTGGGGCATGATAAACAGGGTTGATAGCAAGACACTGGGGCACAAGAATTCCATCCCTCTTAATCCTTACCTCAAATGTGTGTGATCTCGTGCTCAATGTCTTATGATGCCTTACTCTGCCATCTTACCTGTGATTGTGGAGCCAACTGCTGAAGGAGACACTCCTTACATTGTTCTTCATCCTGATACGCCAACTGATTTTGAGGAGCTACGGAAATCCTGGATCCAACTCAAAGAAGAACGGGATACCTTTGAAACAAAATTCTACGCCAGCGAGAAGAAGGTTTTAGAGCTCACCCGGTTACTTCACGAGGAGAGGAGCATAAATGCCTACATTGGACCAAAGAGGATGTGCCTGTGGGAAGCTTGAAGTCTTCCTTTTGATTGGAAAATTTTATTATTGCTTTGTTCCCTTTGTGAGCCCAAGAGGCATTATTGTGATCAATAAAATATCATAATACAATTAACGTTTTTTCTCTTTCTGTTTAAGCAAATTTGAGTCTTAGAAATCCTTGAAAACATTGCATACATATATCATACATATCATTGCATAAGCAGGTTTTAAAGCAGGTTTCTCATCCTCTTCGCTGTTTATTTCAACAATGGCTCTAGAATAAATAGTGAATGATCTACAGACTCAGAATGCACAGTTTCAACAGATGATCATGGCTCTGGCCAAGGGGCAAGAAGAACTGAAAGCCCTGATTGTCAAAGAAAAGACTAAGAAGCCAAGGAAGCCAGGTGGTGTGGTGAACTTGGTAAGAAGGATCAGAGGACCAGTGCGGCGAGCCACTGAACTGGTAACTTCATCAAAGGAAGGAGACAATTAAGAAGAGGAAACAAGAGAGGAAGACTCCAGTCCCAAAGAATCCGATGATGAATCTGACTATGATGAGGGGCAGTATCCTCCTGCTGATAAAAAATACAAACAGTTGGAGGATCGTTTGAATGCAATGGAGGTCCGGAAGGTACCAGGTCTGGATTTTGAAGAACTGGGTTTGGTTTCTGGGGTTGTCATCCCGCAAAAGTTCAAGATGCCGGTGTTTTCCAAATATGATGGGGTTTCATGTCCCAAGATGCACCTCTGATCTTATGTGAGGAAGATTCAGCCTCACACTGCTGACAAGGACTTGTGGGTCCACTTCTTTCAGGATAGTCTATCCAGAACTCAATTAGAATGGTTCTACCAGTTGGAAAGGACCAACATTTGTAATTGGGAAGACCTAGCCACTGCTTTCTACAAGCAGTATCAGTACAATGCAGACCTTGCTCTCACCCGTACACAACTCTAAAGTATGTCTATGGGCTCGAGTGAGGGCTTTAAAGACTATGCTCAGAAGTGGAGGGAATTAACAGGAAGAGTCCAACCTCCCTTTTCTGATAAGGAGCTAGTGGATATGTTTTTGGGTACCTTATCTGGACCATTTTTCAACCATCTGATTGGCTGCTCTTCAGCGGGCTTTACTGAATTGATTTTGATAGGAGAAAGAGTGGAAGATGGAATTAGAAGTGGTAAGATCCAGAAGGATGCCTCCTCCAGTGCAGCAAGGAAGCCATTTTCTGGTAAAAAAGAGGTTAGTGTTATGTACAACCAAAGGAATCAGGACAGAATTAAACGCCATCCATTGGTAAAGGCTGTTATGATCCCTAAACCTGCACCTACTCAACAAAGGAACAATAAACCTAGAACAGAAAGGCTGGTAAGACAGTTCACCAAGATAAATATGACTATGTCTCAAGTTTTGCCACAATTATTGAAGTCCAATCTGGTAACTTTGAGGGAAGCCCCGGAGAATCCTAATACTGCCTCTCCCCCTACAATCCAAATGCTCGACGCGCCTACCATTATGAGACTACAGGGCATGACATGAACAACTTCCGGGATTTGAAGAACAAGCTACATGATTTGATCGAGGCAAAGGAGATTGAATTCGATCCCCCTAAAACTCCCAACGTCATAACTGCACCCATGCCCAAGCACGGCTCAGGAATCAATGCTATTGATGTTATCTCCTCCATGGAAGATACTGATGGTGACTATGACGTGGATAGTTGGATCTTCCCTACTACCATCGGTGGACCCAGTAACTGGACAGCAAAAGACTTTGTACCAATTATTTTTATTCAGAAGTAATTGTCTTTCTTGTTTTTGGATATGTAATAAACAATATAAACTTTTTGGCCATGTGTCTTACCCGGGGCACAATGGTTTATTTGTGAGGGTTATCATGTTTCAATTTCATATGGCATTAATAAAGCATTGGACATTTATGCATACAAATTTTGTGCTCAATGTTTTTCTTTTCTACTTTTTACTTTGTCTATACAGCTATACTCTTACACACACCCACGTATCAAACTGCAGATCTATATCCACTCTGGATCCCATTGATAACAATTTCCGTTATGACTTTGAAAATCCGATCAACCAACCAAGGAAGAAGATGGGGAAGATTGTGAGGTACCCGGAGAACTTGCCAGACTGTTACAGCAGGAAGAAAGGGCTATACAACCTCATGAAGAGCCAGTTGAAACAATAAACTTGGGCACAAAAGAGAATATAAAAGAGGTCAAGATAGGTGCAAATTTGGAGCTTAGTGTCAAACAACGGTTGATACGGATGTTGCATGATTATGTTAAGATATTTTCATGGTCGTATGAAGACATGCCAGGACTAGACACAAATATTGTGGTTCATCGTCTGCCAAATAAAGAAGATTTCCCTCCGGTAAAGCAAAAGGTCCGTCGGATGCACCCTGAAATTTCAGAGAAGATTAAAGCAGAGGTTATGAAACAGTTAAACGCTGGGTTCTTAGTTGTTACCTCGTATCCACAATGGGTTGCTAACGTGGTCCCGGTGCCTAAAAAAGACAACAAGGTACGGATGTATGTGGACTATAGAGATTTGAACAGGGCAAGCCCCAAGGATGACTTTCCGCTTGCCCATATTGACGTTCTGGTTGACAACACCGTGCAGCATAAGATCTTTTCCTTCATGGATGGTTTCTCTGGTTACAATCAGATCAAGATGGCACCCGAAGACATGGAGAAGACAACCTTCGTCACACAATGAGGAACTTTCTGTTACAAGGTAATGTCGTTTGGGTTGAAGAATGTTGGGGCAACGTATCAGCAAGATATGGTAGCTCTGTTTCATGACATGATTCACCAGGAGATAGAGGTCTACGTTGATGACATGATAGCTAGGTCTCAAACTGAGGAAGAGCATCTCGATCATTTGCAAAAGCTGTTTGACAGGTTAAAGACGTACAAGCTGAGGTTAAATATGAACAAGTGCATCTTCGGGGTAAGGTCTGGTAAACTTCTAGGTTTCATTGTCAGCGACAAGGGAATTCAGGTAGAGCCTGCAAAGGTGGAGGATATACAAGAGATGCCGGCTCCTCGCACTGAGACGGAGGTCAGAGGCTTCTTAGGACGCCTAAATTACATTGCCAGGTTCATTTCCCATTTAACTGCTACTTGTGAGCCAATCTTCAAACTCCTGAAGAAATATCAAGTGGTAAAGTGGAATGACGAATTCCAGACCGCCTTCGAGAGAATCAAGGAATACCTTAAACAGCCTCCAATTCTGATGCCTCCGATTGAAGGAAGATGTTGTACCCCAAAATTTGTCCTCCCATATTCCTCAATATTTCTCAAAGGGTGCACAGTCAAATCACCTCCTAAGGCACTCAAGTCAAAATTAGGGTTTTGTGTTGCATCAAGGTCCTTGCATCAAAAGGGTATAATCATTCATACATACCATATTGTGCCTAAACATTAAATTTCTTCATATATTGGCTTTATTTGCATTTTATGATTTTATTTAATGTGTTCATGAGATTCAACACTGCAGATTTAGAAAGGATCCCATGCAGGTTCATTAAGGAACGTTGAGGTCAAAACACAAATGGCCAAAAGCCAAAAGCCAAATGGCCAAAGTAGAACAACTTATGCATGACACCAATACATGGCGAGACAGACATCCTGAGAAGATTAAGGAACGTTGAAGCCAAAACACAAATGGCCAACAGCCAGAACACAAATGGCCATGAAATCCAATCCAATGGCCAAAGAATGCAGACCAAGGTACTCAGGAGTCAATGAACACACACGTGATGCCAGAAAGTCAAACAAAGTTTTTGTCTAATGGGCCAGAATACTTCAAAAAACCTCCCCTTGGGCCTGAAACCCCCCTTGGTTTGCATCCTTTTTAATTTTATTTTCTTTTCTTTTCTAATTCTTTTTTAATTGTTTTAATTGTTTTTTTCACCATAAAATAATTTTCTATAATAAAAACAAAAAAAATCAAAAAATACAAATATATTTAATTTCTTCACTAATTAATTTTTGTAGATAAACTCTAACAATTAACTTAGTTAATCTAGATTTTAATTTTAACACTTTTTCTTAATAAATAAAAAATATGTAGAATTAGGTTTTGACATTTTCATCTTTTTCTTAAATAAATTATTAATCATCATTATTTATCATTATTATTAATTATCATTAATTTTGTAAATAAACATGTAAATAAATTAATTAACTAGTAAATTAGGTTAACTTTAATATTTTCATTAATAATTAAAATAATCTAGATTTAGGGTTTCCTTTTAATTCTTTTTCTTTATTTTTCATAAATACAAAAAACATAAAAAACACTTTCTTTTCTTTCTTTAAATAATTATTAGGCTTTAATTTAATTTAATTTCAAGCAAAGGGTCAAAACCCTCGGACGTCCTAATTTTAATTCTTTTCGCGCATTATTTTCTTATCAATTATTATGTAACTGCTTTCCGGATGTAATAGTAATTAGGTTTACCGCATTTATTTACTTTCCGCATCTTTTATCAAAAACGGGTCTTTGTATTTTGGCGATGTATAGACCCGCGCCTTGTAATAGCGTAGCTTTTAGCTTTCCGTCTTTTAATTTTCCGCACTCTTAAATTCTAACTTGCATGAAAGAATGTATGGCCTAAATTAAAAACAAGCGTAGATCACCGTGATGCATGTACAAGATAAAACATAACATGAAAACAATACACAAATTCACACACCACTCTTAGGGTACGCCTCACTGTTGCCTTGCCCTCGAAACGTGGTCGTCAAGTATAGGACGTTTTAGTAAGTCCTTATGTCCATGATCAATGGCATAGGGGTAGCTTCTAAGGTGTCCTATTGTTGCTCTGGTGACCACACTGTCCCTAACAAACGAATTGACCCGAACACCTCCAACGGTGGTGCTACCTACCCCTCAATGGTGGGATAGCACTACCTTAAGGATATTTACACAGCCTAATTCCTTAGGGTAGGTAGATGACTCATAGATACTTGCTCTATTCAATAACAAATCAAAAAACACTTTTCACACCGACACTTTCAAAAAGCTTTCAAAAACAATTTTTCAAACACTCTTGAGGACTGATACAAGAGTCGATCTGAAACTTTAAACGAAACTTTTTCAAACCCACTCACAATTGAAAAGCAAACACTTTTGAAAACACAAATGAACAAGTATCTAAGAGCCCATGGATAACCATGGATAGAAAGGGTGCTAACACCTTCCCTTTCTATAAATCTACCTCCCGAACCGAGAAACTATCTCATAAGGAATTTTGCTGTGCTTTTGTCCTGTCCATGTTGGAGAAAATAAAAGACGGTGGCGACTCTTGCTTACCGCGACATTTCGCGAAACCAGCTTTAAACAGTCAGTTCCAGATCCACCGATCACAGAACTGGCGACTCTGCTAGGGAAAGTTATAAGTGAGGTGTACCTTAGGATAAGATCACTTATGTTTTCAATTGTATACTTTGTATGCTTTAATTTTGTGGGCTTGTATCGGAGTTCTATAGATCCTAAACCGGATATGGGGATACCCTTTAGGTAAGTAGCAATAAACTGTGAGGGATCTATCCGGCGTAGACCGACACGGATGAAGCAGTATCTACGTTGGTGTGGCACCTTAGTCTGTACCGATATCCCTTGTGTTGGAACGAGGATAATATGGGTCTTCTAAGGAGTCATTAAGCACCAACTGACCTTAGAACCTTAAATTAACCAACTTGGCCATAGAACAGTAGCAGTATACTACACTCATTGAGACTAAACTCTCGCGATGGTTCCGGCCGCAAGAAAAGATTGCGACGCTGGAGTTATGACCGATTGAGGGTAGTCGATGATATTGAGATCCTCTAGAACCCGGTTACTTTTGATAGGACAGGTCTTAACCAACGAAACTGAAAGAGGGTAGTACCTAAACTTCATGCTGGCCTGAAATCTAAGGGCTCTTTTGTGTGACTTGTGTGCCTTCAAACCTGACTACTTGCCCATACTTGTTATCTGACAACATTGAGTAACTTGCAGGTTTTGTTTATAATCCTTAAACTGGACTTATTACAGGGCTTACTTACACCTCACACTTTTACATCCATGTACATAACATCATACCATCATACCATTGCATACATCCTGCATAAGGACTAACCCATTTCAAGGATCTCAAGGGTCTGTGATGCAGGTCATGATGAACCGACTGTCTAGCAAGGGGCAAAGGGGATTTATTTTCTTCTAGCCAAGGTTGATAACTTGAGTCAGGGGCTATGACCCACTGGATATGGTGAGCCTTGACTCTTGAAGAAGGACTCTCAACAACAGGAAGTTCCTTCAATCAAGCCACCGGATTCAAATTCTAACAATTTTCTTGTTTACCCCGCGAGATCCTTGAAAACATTGCATGCATACATACACATCATTGCATAACAGGTACCCTTGTTACATGTCACTTACCTTCTTCGCTGTTTATTTCAGCAATGGCTTCCCAACAAGACAACCAGGATCTTCATGCTCAAGAGACTCGGTTCAGGGAAATCCTCCTAAACCTATCCAAGGGGCAGGAAGAGTTGAGGACACTCCTCATGGGGACTTTGGTCAGGAACAGTTCTGAGGACGATAAGGACGAACGGCTGAAACGTCTATAAGCTGAGGTGGGTACAATGAGAACCCAGATGCTGGGGAAAATGGCTCTTATCCAAGACTTATCTCAAAGACAAGGAGAGCTCAGGGTTCTCGTCAACCAACTGCTTCGGGATAACCAACTGGGGCAAACATCTAAGGTTGAAGAGCAAGCCATCATTCAACCACCTGTGGGGCAAGAAGACAAGGGAAAAGCTCCTCAGTTTGCTTCAGGGTGACAAGCCCAGCATCAACCTCACCAGCGTCAACAGGGTAATCGGCGTAAGTGAAATACGTCTGGAAGATATTTCTCGGAGACTGGTATACCATCATCACTGATACTGAGACGCTTGTTGGAGGTCAAGCTGATTGCTTTAAAGGATCCTCCTAAGACTCTCAACATAACCTCCCTAAAATACAATCCTGATGAAAGGTGTGCCTACCATTCTGACAGCCCTGGACATGACACTGACGACTGTTGGAGCCTGAGGAACAAGATTCAAGACTTGATCGACGGAAGGGTGCTAAAGTTCATGCCGGGTGGCAAAATGAAAATCTTCTGCTGAGAATCTTCCATCTGAGATGACTAGTGCAAACTAAGAAGCTTTTGTTCATTCGAATGTTCAAGTTGTATTTTTCTTTGATTGTTTAAACATTTATTCATGTCAAACGTTGTTACTTTATCAATGCATCGCATATGTCTGTTTTGAATCAATATATTCGCATTCGCTATATTCAAACTGTTTTCATATTTTGTGATGATCAACTCTCAATTAAAAAACTCTAAGCCTCTTGAGGGAGGATGACGAAAACGATACCACAATCTACAGTATGCTTTTGAACAGACCCCGCTGATGAGGTACAGCCATTGTTTCAATTCCTAAACACTGGAGTTATAAGGATGATAATCCCTCGTCAACCCCTCTGAGCCAAAGAAGTAGGAGTTTTCTTTTCGAAAATTAAAACCCTCAATTATAACCTGGGGCAGGGTAGTTTTCTCAGTTGATCCAGGTGCACAACGAACGGCACCAGAGAGGTCCTTACAAGACAAAAAAAAAGACAGTGATGGTTCCAGACAGGCAGTCGTTATCTTCCAAAAACTAAAGCCCATTAAAGTCAAAACCTATGAAGGAGACTTATAAAGCTGGGGCATCCCGCTGACTGTAAATACAAAAAGAAATAGTTCAGGCAAAAAACAGGGATAACAAAAGAAAAGAAAGAGGTCCTACAAACCCTCAACCAAAAAAGAAATGACTGCCTATTCAAAATAAAATGTCAATATCCGAACCATCACCGGAATATCAGGACAAAGACTCAAACAAGGTCTAACGCATGATCAACTGAGTTTAGGTTTGAAGATCATCACGAAGAACGGGTGGGTACAAATACTTTGAGCCTTTATCCTTTGTTTCGTAAACCGTGAACCAGGCCACGTTACAACTCTTAAAAGTCCTAGCTGAAGCATGGGTTAATTCGAAAGCGTACTGTTACGAAAGGTATCCTGACTCCTTGAGGCTTGCGGTAAAATAACGAGTTGACATCACAGTTTACAAAAAATTCACTTGTTTTATGAAAAATGCATTTTCAAAAAAAAAAATTCAAGACAGACATAAGCTTTGCATTTTTAATATAACATTGTTTGCATATGACTTTTTGTTCGAACAGCAGAGAAATTCGCACGATGAATATCCAGTGAACAAAAGTCTTCTCAACAAAAGGATCACCTCAAGTGGAAAAACACTTCCAATCAAGGGGCACGGCATGATCATGGTCCATCATCTGGGGCAGTTAGGTCAAGATTCAGGGAATCTCTCAAATGCCAAGCAGCCAGGGGCAAATCTCCGCCTGAGTCACTTGGGGCATTGGACACGAATTCCAGCTACGAATCCTGCATGATCGAACGAAGATCTTATGGTAACATGGCAACACTACCGACAGTGACACCTCCCTACACTCTGAAAACGTGGACATAGTCGAAAAAATACTACGCATAATTAAAGACCCGCTAGATTGACATACCTAGGCAAAAATAAGGGATTCCCGGCGAACCAAAAGGGTTCGGGCAAAAATAAGGGATGAAATGAAAATAATCTATACACCCGGCAAGTCGAAAACCTGAAAAGGCGGCTTGGGCAAAAAGGGGTATCCCGGTGGACTGAAAACCCGAAAGGGCGGTCCAGGCAAAAATTAGGGATCAAAGCGTACGACTATGTCTTGTTATCTCGTCACTTGCCTACCAGAAGAAGATTTGTCAATTGGCAGTTATCAAGCACCTCCGCAGGTACCTTCTCCCGCAGAAACGGGGGCAATAATGAGTTGTACAGACGATCTAGTTGCTCTGTCCACCAAGGTACCAAGGTAAGTTCGGCTGAAGAATGTAACCAAGATACCCTAATTCCCCACAGAGCGAGACAAAGTTCAACAATACTCCTCCCTGAGCAGAGCTAGCCCTAAAAAGGCACAACATCCCTAGCAAGTCAGCGATACTCTCCCCAAGCAGAGTTAACCTTCTGTCAGCTCCAAAGAAGTTAGGCATCCCCAGAAGATCTCAATATTCCCCAGCGGAGTATAGATATTCCTCAACAAGTATCCCCGGCAGTCTTGATCTAAGATTGTTCCCCTGCGGAATCTAGACATCCAGCGGAGCCACTCCCCAGTACAGTCCAAAGTCTCCCCAGAAGAGTTAAATCAGTATCCCCAGTAGGAAGCTTATCCCTAGTAGATTCTGGAAGCTTATCCTTTGCGGAGCGTATCTCTCCCCGTCTTTATTCAGAAGGTTATTCCTCACCAGAGCTTATAACTGGGTTATCCTCAGCTATTTACAACGGAAAGATCGTCCCCAGCGAAGTCTTTCTATCCCCAGCGAAGTTCATCAAATCTTCCAACAGAGCTTATCAACGGAATCCCCAGCGAAGTTATCATTAAAACCTCAGCGAAGTATCTCTTCACACAGAGTAATTCCCCCGCAGAGTAATCTCCAAGTTTATTCCCCAACGGAGTCATCTTCTCCTAACATGTTTATTCTTGCCAATCATCATCCCCAGCGGAAGCAAAGAACTCTCTCCTCAACATCAGCCCAGGATAGGCTCCCGGCACCCGTCAAGGATTTACTTTCCTAGACAAAAATACATTCACGAACATCACATCTTCATACATTATAGCATGCATACACGCATCATGAACCTACAATCTCATTTATTTTGAAAACATCACGCATCTCATACATCATGACATCGCATACAACTAACGTTTTGTCTTTTCAGGACAAAGATCAATACAAAGATAATTACTATCAACGGTCACAACTAAAGATCCGATTCATGTATCTTGCCAGGGTGTATCTGTTGACGACTAATTCCAGACTCGATTCCTGTATCCTGCCAGGGCATGTCTGAAGAGTTTGAAGATCCGATTCCTGTATCTTGCCAGGGTGTATCTATTGACGACTAGTTCCAGACTCGATTCCTGTATCCTGCCAGGGCACGTCTGAAGAGTTTGAAGATCTGATTCCTGTATCTTGCCAGGGTGTATCTGTTGACGACTAATTCCAGACTCGATTCCTGTATCCTGCCAGGGCACGTCTGAAGAGTTCGAAGATCCGATTCCTGTATCTTGCCAGGGTGTATCTGTTGACGACTATTTTCCAGACTCGATTCCTGTATCTTGCCAGGGCACGTCTGAAGAGTTTGAAGATTCGATTCCTGTATCTTGCCAGGGTGTATCTGTTGACGACTATTTTCCGGACTCGATTCCTGTATCCTGCAAGGGCACGTCTGAAGAGTTTGAAGATCCGATTCATGTATCTTTCCAGGGTGTATCTGTTGACGACTAATTCCAGACTCGATTCCTGTATCTTGCCAGGGAGCGTCTGAAGAGTTTGAAGATCCGATTCCTGTATCTTGCCAGGGTGTATCTGTTGACGACTATATATTACCAGACTCGATTCCTGTATCCTGCCAGGGCACGTCTGAAGAGTTCGAAGATCCGATTCCTGTATCTTGCCAGGGTGTATCTATTGACGACTACATTACCAGACTCGATTCCTGTATCCTGCCAGGGCACGTCTGAAGAGTTCGAAGATCTGATTCCTGTATCTCGCCAGGGTGTATCTGTTGACGACTATTCCAGACTCGATTCCTGTATCTTGCCAGGGCACGTCTGAAGAGTTCGAAGATCCGATTCCTGAATCTTGCCAGGGTGTATCTGTTGACGAATATACCAGACTCGATTCCTGTATCTTGCCAGGGCACGTCTGAAGAGTTCGAAGATCCGATTCCTGTATCTTGCCAGGGTGTATCTGTTGACGACTACATTACCAGACTCGATTCCTGTATCCTGCCAGGGCATGTCTGAAGAGTTCGAAGATCTGATTCCTGTATCTTGCCAGGGTCTATCTGTTGACGACTATTATTCCAGACTCGATTCCTGTATCCTGCCAGGGCACGTCTGAAGAGTTCAAAGATCCGATTCCTGTATCTTGCCAGGGTGTATCTGTTGACGACTACATTACCAGACTCGATTCCTGTATCCTACCAGGGCACGTCTGAAGAGTTCGAAGATCTGATTCCTGTATCTCGCCAGGGTGTATATGTTGAAGACTATTCCAGACTCGATTCCTGTATCTTGCCAGGGCACGTCTGAAGAGTTCGAAGATCCGATTCCTGTATCTTGCCAGGGTGTATCTGTTGATGACTATATCAGACTCGATTCCTGTATCTTGTTAGGGCACGTCTGAAGAGTTCGAAGATCCGATTCCTGTATCTTGCCAGGGTGTATCTGTTGACGACTAATTCCAGACTCGATTCTTGTATCCTGCCAGGGCACGTCTGAAGAGTTCGAAGGTCCGATTCCTGTATCTTACCAGGGTGTATCTGTTGACGACTGTATTCTCTGGACTCGATTATTGTATCTTGCCAGGGCACGTCTGAAGAGTTTAAAGATTCGATTCCTGTATCCAGCCAGGGCACATCTACATAAAGAGTTTGAAGATCAACTCCTGTAACAGGCCAGGTAATTTTTTTTCTTTCTCAGGTACGTAAGTTCTCGCTAAGGAATCTCTTACGCGATCGACAACCTCCCGATGGCATCTATAAGCCCATCTCCACAACTACCACTACAGTCTCCAAATGGCATCTATAAGCCCATTCCTGACAAGGTACTGTCACACTTTCAGATGGCATCTATAAGCCCATCCTCCTATCCATCATCTCCAAATGGCATCTATAAGCCCATTCCCGCTATCACACCGCTGATACTCTACTATGTGAGTGCAAATTTCTAGGCACTCTAGTGTTCAATCATCTTCCACCTTCGGATTATGAAAGGCATGCCAGCCAATCTACATCCTCCGATCTAAGAAGATTGAACAGGGGCAACTGTTGTACCCCAAAATTTGCCCTCCCATATTCCTCAAGATTTCTCAAAGGGTGCACAGTCAAATCACCTCCTAAGGCACTCAAGTCAAAATTAGGGTTTTGTATTGCATCAAGGTCCTTACATCCAAATGACCTCAAGTTCTCCTTAATGTCTTAACTTATGCTCAAATTCAGGTTCGGCTCAAGAGTCAATTCTTTAAAGAAGGTAACCGACTGTGTGAGTTTTCTCGAAGAAATATGGTGAAAAAAGTGTGCTGAAAGTGCAGTTTTTACGCGCTAAAAAATTCATAACTTGAAGAACGTGACTCGTTTTGAACCCGTTCCGGTGGCCAAAATTCCGTCTTGACATTATCTACGTTTTCATATCTCACGACTGGAAGCCAATTTCGATCAGAAGGTCTTCAAAAATGTGGATTTATCAAGTACTTTCGTACAGAAAATTTGTGACACAAGTATATTTGCGTCATGTTCAGAAAATCATAACTTGGTCGATTTTCATTGTATCGAGCTGGTTTCGGCGCCAAAATTTCACAAATTGAGTTGGCTACATTTTCACAGGAGGTATCGAGTTCGAACGGTGTTCAAAAGGCCTTCGTTTTTTGCTCAGAGTGTGTGACACGCCGAAAATCCTAAATGCTGAATATTATTTCATCTGGGCCGAAACTTCGAAAATTCATAACTCGGTCAATTTTTATCGGATTGGACTCATATTTTTACACAAGGTCACTGACTCATAGATATACAACTTTGCTTCAAAAGTCGAGACCAAATTATGCACCGATCAATACCAGTTTTTTATTGAAGAACGTGTCAGAGTCGACACTGGAGCCCAAAATAAGTTTGTCTGAGCTGAAACTTCAAAAATTCATAACTAATTCACCGTTTATCCGATTGAGTCGATTTTCGGACAGGAGTTAGTTCTCGATATCGGCTACATTTTGTTTTCACATTTCAACTTCAAAAATTGCACTTAAGTCCCTGCGATTTAGCCTGGAAAGTGACGAACTCAAGTGAACATTGGAGGCCCAATTGCACATTCAAAGCCCATTTTCTTTACCATAATTTCCGTTATATAATCACCTTCTTTTCACACAAACCAGGGAGGAAAAAAAGAGAGAAAAAACCTTGCCGCAACACTGTTAGAATATCAAATTCTTTCAAGAACCCTAAAACCTTGAAATCCTTATTACAAATCCCTCTCTCACTACAAACAAGCCATCACAGTTACAAACCAACACCTCACTATTTCTTCAGTAAGGGTAAGGCTGGCTTGATCTCCATGATCCAAAAGGCATAAAAGCATTCATGTCACTAATTTTCCAGTAAGGGTAAGATTGATTTGATCTCCATGATCAAAAGGGTATAATCATTCATACATGCCATATTGCGCCTAAACATTAAATTTCTTCATATATTGGCTTTATTTGCATTTTATGATTTTATTTAATGTGTTCATGAGATTCAACACTGCAGATTTAGACAGGATCCCATGCAGGTTCATTAAGGAACGTTGAGGCCAAAACACAAATGGCCAAAAGCCAAAAGCCAAATGGCCAAAGTAGAACAACTTATGCATGACACCAATACATGGCGAGACAGACATCTGAGAAGATTAAGGAACGTTGAGGCCAAAACACAAATGGCCAACAGCCAGAACACAAATGGCCATGAAACCCAATCCAATGGCCAAAGAATGCAGACCACGGTACTCAGGAGTCAATGAACACGCACGTGATGCCAGAAAGTCAAACAAATTTTTTGTCTAATGGGCCAGAATATTTCAAAAAACCTCCCCTTGGGCCTGAAACCCCCCTTGGTTTGCATCCTTTTTAATTTTATTTTCTTTTCTTTTCTAATTCTTTTTTAATTGTTTTAATTGTTTTTTTCACCATAAAATAATTTTCTATAATAAAAACAAAAAAATAAAAAAATACAAATATATTTAATTTCTTCACTAATTAATTTTTGTAGATAAACTCTAACAATTAACTTAGTTAATCTAGATTTTAATTTTAACACTTTTTCTTAATAAATAAAAAATATGTAGAATTAGGTTTTGACATTTTCATCTTTTTCTTAAATAAATTATTAATCATCATTATTATTAATTATCATTAATTTTGTAAATAAACATGTAAATAAATAAATTAACTAGTAAATTAGGTTAACTTTAATATTTTCATTAATAATTAAAATAATCTAGATTTAGGGTTTCCTTTTAATTCTTTTTCTTTATTTTTCATAAATACAAAAAACATAAAAAACACTTTCTTTTCTTTCTTTAAATAATTATTAGGCTTTAATTTAATTTAATTTCAAGCAAAGGGTCAAAACCCTCGGACGTCCTAATTTTAATTCTTTTCGCGCATTATTTTCTTATCAATTATTATGTAACTGCTTTCCGGATGTAATAGTAATTAGGTTTACCGTATTTATTTAATTTCCGCATCTTTTATCAAAAACGGGTCTTTGTATTTTGGCGATGTATAGACCTGCGCCTTGTAATAGCGTAGCTTTTAGCTTTCCGTCTTTTAATTTTCCGCACTCTTAAATTCTAACTTGCATGAAAGAATGTATGGCCTAAATTAAAAACAAGCGTAGATCACCGTGATGCATGTACAAGATAAAACATAACATGAAAACAATACACAAATTCACACACCACTCTTAGGGTACGCCTCACTGTTGCCTTGCCCTCGAAACGTGGTCGTCAAGTATAGGACGTTTTAGTAAGTCTTTATGTCCATGATCAATGGCATAGGGGTAGCTTCTAAGGTGTCCTACTGTTGCTGTGGTGACCACACTGTCCCTAACAAACGAATTGACCCGAACACCTCCAACGGTGGTGCTACCTACCCCTCAATGGTGGGATGGCACTACCTTAAGGACATTTACACAGCCTAATTCCTTAGGGTAGGTAGATGACTCATAGATACTTGCTCTATTCAATAACAAATCAAAAAACTCTTTTCACACCGACACTTTCAAAAAGCTTTCAAAAACAATTTTTCAAACACTCTTGAGGACTGATACAAGAGTCGATCTGAAACTTTAAACAAAACTTTTTCAAACCCACTCACAATTGAAAAGAAAATACTTTTGAAAACACAAATGAGCAAGTATCTAAGAGCCCATGGATAACCATGGATAGAAAGGGTGCTAACACCTTCCCTTTCTATAAATCTACCTCCCGAACCGAGAAACTATCTCATAAGGAATTTTGCTGTGCTTTTGTCCTGTCCATGTTGGAGAAAATAAAAGACGGTGGCGACTCTTGCTTACCGCGACATTTCACAAAACCAGCTTTAAACAGTCAGTTTCAGATCCACCGATCACAGAAGACCTTTAATAATGTACTTAACAGTGTTAGATAATTCAATGAGGTGTGTGCTGGGGCAGCACGACGAGTCCGATCGAAAAGTGCATGCAATATACTACCTTAGAAAAAGTTTACCGACTGTGAGACAAGATACTCACTGCTCGAGAAAACCTGCTGCGCTTTGGCATGGGCCGCTCGCCGACTAAGACAATATATGTTGACCCACACCACTTTGTTGATATCTAAGATGAATCCAATCAAGTACATCTTTGAAAAGCCTGCTCTCTCCGGAAGAATAGTAAGATGACAAATGATCTTGACCGAATACGATATCCAATACACGACCCATAAAGCAATCAAGGGAAGTGTACTAGCTGATCATTTGGCTCATCAGCCTGTGGATGACTACCAGTCCATGAATTTTGAGTTCTTGGACGAGAATATTATGCTAGTGACTGACTGTGAAGAACCTGGACCGAATGAGGGACCTGAGGAAGGATCCCGATGGACGATGGTTTTTGATGGAGCCTCCAATGCACTCGGCAATGACATCAGTGCTGTAATCATATCTCCCAAGGGCTGTCATACTCCTTTCACCGCCAAACTATACTTCAACTGTACCAACAATATAATGAAGTATGAAGCATGCATCATGGGTCTAAAAGCTGCTATTGTCCTGAGGATCAAGTCCTTGAGTGTTTTCGGGGATTTATCCTTGGTTATAGTCAAATCAAAGGGGGAGTGGGATACGAAGCACCCGAATCTCATCCCTTACAAAGAACATGTGTTGACATTGCTTCCAAACTTTGAAGAGGTCACCTTTCAACATTTTCCACGAGAAGAGAATCAGTTAGTGGACGCGCTAGCTAATATGTCGTCTATGTTCAAGGTCAAGTGGGACAACTAAGCTCCTCGGATCACCATTAAGAGGTTGGATGAACCGACATACTGCTATGAGATTGACACTGAAGAAGTAGCAGACAAACCTTGGTTTCATTAAGTGGAGAGGTATCTCGAGGCTCAAGAGTATCCTGAGGGGGCATCTGTCAATGATACGAAGTTTCTGAGAAGGTTCACCACAAAGTTCTTCCTCAGTAATGGAATCCTTTACAAGTGCAACCATGACTCTACTTTACTTTGGTGCATAGATAAGAATGAAGCAGAGAGGATTATGGAAGATCTACACGAAGGTAACTTTGGCATCCATTCTAGTGGACATACCATGGCTAAAAAGATCATACGGGAAGGATACTATTGGTCCACTATGGAAGCAGACTATATCAGCATTCTCGAACTTGCCACAAATGCCAGATCTATGCTGATAAAGTGCATGTACCTCCGGTTCCATTGAACGTATTGACGACTCCCTGGACATTTGCAACGTGGGGCATTGACATGATCAGAGAGATTAGACCTACCGCTTCCAATGGGCATCACTTTATCCTAGTAGCCATTGATTACTTCACGAAGTGGGTTGAGGCTGCCTCTTTTTCTACTGCTACCAAGAATGTTGTGGCGCGGTTTATCAAGCATAACTCGATTTGTCAGTATGGCGTGCCAGAGAGAATCATCACAGACAATGGTACAAATCTCAACAGTACAATGATCACTGAGCTCTGTAAACAATTCAAGATCCAACATCATAATTCTTCCCCTTACCGGCCGAAGATGAATGGAACTGTGGAGGCTACTAACAAGAATATCAAGAAAATCATACAAAATATGACAGTGACATACAAAGACTGGAATGAGATGTTACCATTCGTTCTTCATGGTTATCGCACCTCAGCACATACATCAACATGGGCAACACCTTATTCTCTGGTATATGGTATGGAGGTTGTCCTACATATTAAGGTACGGATCCCTTGTTTAAGGATCTTGAAGGATGCAGGCTTAAACGAAGACGATTGGATCCAGACTCGACTTGATCAACTGAATCTGATTGAGGAGAAAAGGTTTACTGATGTTTGTCATGGTCAAATGTATCAAAAACGAATGATCAAGGCTTTCAACAAAAATTTAAGACGTCAAGTATATCAAGTGGGTGATCTAGTGATCAAGGGCATCATACTGCTGCAAGGTGATCCCAGGGGAAAATGGACTCCCACGTGCGAAGGGCCATTTGTGATCAAAAGCATATTTTCTGGTGGAGCCATGATTCTGACCACCATGGATGGTGACGACCTTCCTCACCCTGTTAATGCGGACATAGTGAAAATATACTACGCGTAAATAAAGACCCGCTAGGTTGACTGGCCTAGGAAAAAATAACGGCATCTCGACGAACCAAAAGGGTTCGGACAAAAATTAGGGATAAAAACAAAAAAATTTGTACACCCAGCAAGTCGAAAACCTTCAAAGGCGGCTTGGGAAAAAAAGGGTATCTCGATGGACTGAAAACCCAAAAGGGCGGTCCAGGAAAATGTTAGGGATTTGAAGCGTACAACGATGTCCCATTGGATCACCTTGCAACCAAAATTCAGTATCGACTATCAAGCTCATACGGTACCGATCAATCCAGTCAGCTTCGGATGAGTAGCAAAGTGATGAGACGCTCAAGGACATAGGGGAAATAATAGAATTGAAACTCAATGGGATTATTACACGTAGATGTTTTCTCTTTGTACACTATTTTGTATAGTTTTCATTTTCACGGCGGTGTTCTCCTACTAGAACGTCAGTCTCTTTGTACAAAATGCCTGTTATAGGCGAACTTAAAAAAAATCAATACAAATCGTTCCTTGAAAGTACCAAAGCTATTTGTTTTATTTATCTGTTTTGTTTTGCAAAAACGTCCAATGATTATTTTTGACATATGCAATTAAATATGATCATTATTCACAAATACTTGCATAAAAAAAAGAAAGATAGTTACTAATGATTTTAAGAAATGGGGCAAAGTCTAAGAAACAATTTGTAGTCCCAACAGTTACTCCTTCCAGCAGGTACAAGGGAAGAGACAGTTTGAGATGAAGATGCCATTGCAATGCGACCCCGCAATGTCTATGTTCCCCACAGAGTAGAAACAACTAGAGTTTTGATCTCTCCTTCCCCAAGAAGGAATTACCGCCTCCAGCAAAGTTCCTTCAGAGAGCTGAAATTTGTATTCCCCAACTGAGCTTTATAATTTTAAGCAACTTATTAAACCTCCTCCCGAGTAGATTTTATATCTCTAACTGCAGAAGTTTATTCCCCAGCGAAGTTTATTTCTCTACAATGGCAAAATCTTCCAATAAAGCATCTCCCTCCATAGAGTTATCCTCAAGCGAAGTCAATCCCCGACAGGATATTCTCAAACAGAAAGAGGAAATCCCCAGCAAATCATATTCATTCATCATCCCCAACGGAAACGAAGGATTCAGCTTCCCAACACTCTTCAGCAGCAGTCTGGGATTTACTTTCTAAGAAATATCGCAATAGCATCCCCTATTCATACATAGTGGCATGCACATACACATCGCATACAACATAATCTCATTTATTTTGATAACATCATCACAATGCATTTCATACATCATGACATTGCATATGACTAACTCTTTACCTTTTTCAGGGAAAGATCAAATCAACAAACACCACTGACTACTTATGTGACCTGGTAGTCCTCTCAAAAGCTACGTATTATGAAGGGCTATTTCAGAAATTTCCTCAGAAAGATGTCCTCACAAGACCTTCTCTGGTTCAGTTAGATCGACACTAAGATCTCTCTGATTCTTATTCCAGTTGAAGATATTCCAAGGCTTTTGTATGATTCAGTTGAATCGATCCTAAGATTCTTCTGATTTCCATTTCAGTCAAAGTTGATTAAAGACCTTTTCTGGTTTAGTCAGATCGACATTTAGATCTCTCTGATTCCTATTCCAGTTGAAGATATTCCAAGGCTTTTGTATGGTTCAGTTGAATCGATCCTAAGACTCGTCTGATTTCCATTCCAGTCAAAGTTGATTAAAGACCTTCTCTGGTTCAGTAAGATCGACACTAAGATCTCTCTGATTTCTATTCTAGTTGAAGATATTCCAAGACTTTTGTCTGGTTCAGTTGAATCTATACTAAGATTCTTCTGATTTCCATTCCAGTCAAAGTTAATCCAAGACCTTCTCTGGTTCAGTTAGATCTACACTAAGATCTCTCTGATTTCTATTCCAGTGAGGATAATCCAAGACTTTTGTCTGGTTCAGTCGAATCAATACTAAGATTCTTCTGATTTCCATTCCAGACAAAGTTGATCCAAGACCTTCTCTGGTTCAGTTAGATCTTCACTAAGATCTCTATGATTTCTATTCCAGTTGAAGATATTCCAAGGCTTTTGTCTAGTTCAGTCGAATCGATACTAAGATTCTTCTGATTTCCATTCCAGTCAAAGTTGATCCAATACCTTCTCTGGTTCAGTCAGATCGACACTAATATCTCTCTGATTTCTATTCGAGTTGAAGATAATCCAAGACTTTTGTCTGATTCAGTCAAATCGATACCAAGGTTTTTTCTGACTCTTATCCAGTCAAAGATAAATCAAGATTTTCCTCTGGTTCAGTTAGATCGATAATAAGATCTCTCTGATTTCTATTCCAGTTGAAGATAATCCAAGACCTTTTTCTGGTTCAGTTAAATCGAAACTAAGATTTTTCTGATTCTTATCCAGTCAAAGATAAACCAAGACCTCTGCTGGTTCAGTTCGAGTCGACCATTGATTTGTTACTGATTCTTTTCCGATAGACCTTTTGCTGGTTCAGTTAAATCGACACTAAGATTTTTCTGATTCTTATCCAGTCAAATATAAATAATACCTCTTCTAGTTCAATTTGAATCGACCATTGATTTAATACTGATTCTTTTCCAATAGATCCTTTCTATGGTTCAGTTAAATCGACACTAAGGTTTTTTTTTATTTCTATTCTAGTTAAAGAAACTGTAAAGTTTTGGGTACAACCAGATAATCGTTTACTCTCATTTCCCAAGTAAGTCACTGTGAAGCCTGGAATACGACCAGATAGCAGTCATCCTTATCATCCTCAACAAATCACTGTGATGCCTAGATCATGACCAGATAACAGTTCACTTCCATATCTTCAGTCAAGAGATGACTCCCCAGTAGAGTAATGGATAACCGAAGCTCCTAGACTCTATTCCCCTAAAAAAAATTCCCCAGCGGACTCCTCCTTGGACAACAGGAACATGAATCCCCACAAAGAGACTTCTTATGAAGTCAGCATCTGTTTTGGATGGCATCTTTAAGCCCATCTCCGACGACTCTCCGTCATGTTCCTTAGATGGAATCTTTAAGCCCATCTCCGACAGTCTTCTGTCATCTTTTCCAAATGGCATTTGTAAGCCCATTCCCGATATTATTCACCAGCAGTCTCACTTCGGGCGAGTGCAAATTTCCGGGCACCCTAGTGTTCAATCATCTTCCACCTTCAGATCACGAAAGGCAGACAAGCCAATCTACATCCTCAGGTCTAAGAAGATTGAACAGGGGCAGCTGTCGAATCCCAAAATTTTCCCTCTCATTTTATTCAACACATGCCCATTGAGGTCCCCAACTTGCCCTAGGATGACTAAGAATTGACCAGACAAATTCTCCTCATAAGACAATGAACCCCCAACTAGGGTTTCAATTTTCATCAAGATGTTTGAGCTTCAAGGATCCAAAATGTTCTCCATTGTCCTAATATGTCCTCAAGATCATCCATGCCAAATTTCATTCCTTGAACAACAAGTTTGCTCAGTCAATTGCTCAAGTATTGGAAAATCAACGGTGTTAGGTCAAAAGTCAATTGTGGCCCATGTACAGTCAAACTTCAAGATTTTTGGTAAACATCAACATTTTGAATTTATATCCATCATTTGATCAAGGGTTGATCATGATTCCTCAAGAAATGCTCCTAACCCATCAAAAGTCAAAAGTGGCAAATTAGGGTTTCTATAGGAAAAGTCAACTGAACTTTGACCAAGCATAACTTTCTCATACTTTATCAGAAATTTTCCAACCAAAGCTCATTTTGAAGAGAACCCAATTACCTATAACTTCTCTTCAGCCCTCAAGTTCAATAAATGCACCATTTGAAATATACAAGTTCATACATTACAGGTCATTTTTAGAAAGTCAATAAAAGCCACTTTTTTCCAAGACCTTTAACATCAAGATGACATATTCAAATGCAAAATTTATCAAAATAGGGATTGAAGTAGACATCTCGGGCTTTCCAAAAAGTCAAAGATCATCATCATGAGATACAAATTGAGCAAGTTATGGCTTCCCCAAGTTGGGAAAATTTGGGAAATTTCAAGAAATATGCATTAAACAAATTTGAGCTTTTAAGGCAATGGCTCATTTTTTTGGACTTCAAACATCTTCCTAAGAGTATAGAGGACTCTTAAAACCATTTTTGAAAGTCTTGATTTTATTTGCATTTTATATTTATTTTATTTAATTAAAAATTAAATAAATCAAAATCATTGCAAATTATATGGATCAATATGGTTAAGGCTTGTTTTAATGCATGTAGGGGTCCTAATTTTTGTGTACAGCAAGGCCAACATGTTTACATTCATTCAAAATTCAAAAATGGACAAAATCCCATGCTTTTGGCCAAGGTTACAACTTTGCATTCATGGTTTTGAAACCACATAATCATGGTGGTTATTGCCTTTGTTTCTTTGTCTCCTCACTACACTCTACATAAACAAGCCATTGGCCAGCTCCAAACAAGCATACATAGCCTGGGGAATCTCTGAAGATTTTGCAAAAAAACACCAAATTTGTTAAATTCGAATTTCAGTCTCCAACATGTTTTAATCCCAAACAAGGATCCTAATCCATTCCTAGATATCCCTTGAAGCTTTTCCAACCGTTACCAGGCCTTGAAACACAACAAAATGCTTCATACAAGTCACGGTTTGCCATTTTTTTTAAACTTCGTGTTGTTATATTCTTGCGTTATTAATCAATTTTAATTGCATATTTGTGTTTGTATGGATGCGTAGAAGGTTTCGGAACTGTCCAATTGAAACTTAGGTACAAGAATGGCATTCCACCATTGTTAGGGTTCGAACCTCTAAATTGAGATTTTTCACAATGGCCAAAATTAACCCAAACTAAGGACACCATCTTGCTCAGGAGGATGAGATGAATCAATCTGTGGCCTCAAAATTCATTTTCTTTGCATATTACGAGTTTTGCAGGTTGCAAGTGCTATAGTGACAGACCAAAACTATCACTATAGGTATTATAATCTAAAACGACGGAGGGAGGAAGAAGACAATGCGTGGCAACCCCTCATTGGGTAGTTTGAATCTACGCGTGTTTTCCTTTTTTTTATAAATATATTCTGGAAATTTCAAATATATTATTATTGTTTGACATGTATAAACGAATGGCATGTTAGTTCAGTTGGCAGGGAAGCGTGTATGTGAAGGGGAGGACCTGGGTTCGAGTCCCAGGTCCAACATTTTATTTTTCTAACATTTTCAACTGCAAATTCAGTAAATGTTAGATACGCTAGTCCAGCTTGCGCCTCCAGATCATCACCACTGGAGTTTCTAGGCACCATGAGCCATCAAAGACGGTCCTCACTGAATCCCAGTATAATTTCTGGGCTCCCCCTGGATTGGGCCTAGCGCTCTTGATTTTGGCACACCTCCATTTCTGTTTCTGACCTGGCCCAGATTTTTTTTTGTTTATTTTCTCACTTTTTTTTATTTTGTTTACTATTCTCCAAATATTTTTTTTAACAAATCATAAAAAAAATATAAATAGGTTTAGTTTCTTTCTAAAATTATTAATTAATTAATTAATTATTTTAATACAATTTTATCAATTTAAAATCAAATTAGACTTAGGTTCTTTATTAATTTAAAGTGTTTTCTTAATAAAAAGTACAAAAAAAAAATATTAAGATTAGTTTTTCTTTTATAACCTAGATTAATTCTTCCATTTAGTATTTATTTTTCTTAATTAACTTTAGAATTAATTTTTCTTTAACAAAACCAAAAAAACAAAAAAAAGAGTTTTCTTTACTAAGAATTTTCTACTAGATTTTTAGACGTTTTTTGTTCTTGCGCGCGCATTTTATATTATTATGTATCTTCCTATGGATTGTAATAGCCCTAATTAGAATTTTTATTTTCCGCACTTTACATTTTAAGTCAGATATAACTGTAACTGTCCCGAAGTGCTGTAATAGCTGTAGGAACTTTATTTCTCGCTTTATATTTCTTATATGCATGTATATAAATTGTTAGTAACTTAGGCGTGCATGACAAGATAAAGTCAATTAATCGTTAGATCACTAACCTCAAGATAATATAACTGAAAAAACACACTTCTCACACTTGTATCCTTAGGGTATTCCTCACTTGGTTGCCTCGGAAAATAATGGTCATGTCCCTCGAATGTAGGGATATCTTAGCAAAGACCCTCGGTACTAAAGTCATCAAAAGATCATAGTCCCCTACTGTTCCTCAAGTTGCCTACAAGAAATGATCTTGTCCCTCGATGATGCCCATATGATGACAGTCCCTTCGAATGCTAAGATATCCTTACGTGTTGCCTTTAATGACCATAGCGTCCCTTTTGTTAGTTCCTCAACATCCAACAATAGGGCGACCTACTCACTAATAGTAGGATAACACTATCTAAAGGAAAGGAGGAAAATAACATCCTTTTTCGAGTAGGTAGACTGTTCTTAAGTACTTGCTCAAATCTGAATTTTTCACACTTACACACTTTTCAAAAATCTTTTCAAAAATGTTTTATCACACTCTTGAGGATTGATACAAGAGTTACTATAAAGCAAACAAAAATATTTCAAAACACACAAACACAAACAGTTTTCAAAAATGAGCAAGTACCTAAGAGCCCGTGAAAAACCACAGATGGAAAGGGTGCTAACACCTTCCCTTTCCATAATCTACCCCCTGTAGCGGTAGAAATGTTCAAGACTAAGCCATTGGATTGACTAGACTTATACAGATCAAAAATAAAAATCGCCACCGCGCTTTATTGTTTCCATAGGAATGGGAAAAGAGCAAGTAATCCAAAAAAAGGGGGAAAGATTCAAGGTAAGGGGGTTGGTTATGCAAAGGGAAGGTATTAACACCCTAAACATCTATGGTTCTCTGCAGGAACCTCTTGTAAAATCTGTATATTTCGGCTATAAAAAATGTTGTATAAAAATAGATGGTGGAGGTGAGAAAAGAAGTATTTTTTTAATGATTTTTGCACTCGCCGCGGTTGCGAACCTTTAGTGTCTACATACAACCTTTAGTGCAATAGGGGATCAGGTTACACGTAGTTCCTCTTTAAAATTTTTAAAATGTAAGTGTGTAGTTAATTTCATGAGATAAGACATCATTGCTATTGTCCGTGTGGAAAACATACTTACTACCCACAATTATGAGGAAGGAAAATTTGCATCATCTCATAGTGGAGGATATGGCTTGGATTTTAAAATCAACAATACCTCACTCAACACCCAAGTGGAAAATATCTCACTTCACTATATATATAGAAGTATAGTTGTTTGCATCACTACAAGGATTGACAAGAGTATAATATTTTAAGAAAAGTTTAAAGTCAAAGCCAAAGTGGCAAAAATGGTTTTAAATGAGATTGATTGACTTTTAGTCTTCCCACAAAAAAAATGTCAAGGTATTATTAAGTTGATTGAAGTTTCTTTATGAAAATATTTTGAAAATGCATGGACCTAAGTTCAAGTTTATTATGAAAGTGGTTCGAGTTTAAAACATGAATAATTTTAAAAAGGAGAGAGAAGATTTTTGAAATTAAAGAAGATGGGAGGAGAAGAAGAGACTATCCTAAAGCATAAGATAAAAGCTAAGGATAGGAACCATCTAACCCACAAGAAGCCAATACTTGACATTATGAGTCAAGATAGAATTCCCATTCTTTGGATTTAAACCAAGTAAGCAAAGATACTAGACCTCTTGATAGAACCAAACTTCAAGTGTATTAAGTCTTCATGAAAAATTGGGCAGAGTAACGGCTGTATACAAGTGAATTCTAGACTACAAACAAAGTATGTAATCACAATAACCTGCACACAAAACAAACAAACAACCCAATGTCTTGAGGTAAAACTTAAAAACTCCAGACAAAATATCAATTAAGGTCATAAGGTCTCCAACTTAGGCCAAGGTCTCTAATCCTAAGTCCAAGAAGTCCAATACTCCATAATGCAAAGGATAGTAGCCAAACAGTTCAAATATCATTAAAGTTTTTTATGGTTCATATTGATTATTAGGTATCTAAGAAGAGAAAATAAAAGGCTCAAGTGAGCAAAAAAATAAAATGACATAAAATGTAATGCTTAAAGTAAATGGTACATAAAGCATAAAAAAGAAAAAAAAGAAAGGGCATAAGGTAAAAAAAATAATAATTAGTGGTTAGTTGGATGACCATCTTGAAACTTGCATTTGGAACTCATTAGAGGATTGGTAGAACCAAAGCCTCCACACAGCAAGTTGCTTTTGCTTTTTGTCAAGTATATCATCCATTTGGAATCCTCAAAAGTACCATTTAATGATCAACGATGTTTAAGTGATCCGCGTTGACCAAAAGTGTTGTAGATCCATTAGAGGATTGGTAGAACCAAAGCCTCCACACAATGAATCTCAAGGTTATTGGATCAAAGAGATCAAATAAACATAATTGGGCTTGAAAACATAGGTTTCGGCCACGAATGATCATTTATTCAAATCGGGACAATATTTAGCGCTATGTTAAGCAATCGTAAGTGGACTTATGTAGAAGTCACACCTATTTTGAGGCCGGTCAATAGAAATCTATACATCATTTGTTTTGAGACATGATATAGAGATCATGCTCCAATAACACTTAGTGCAATGAGAAAGGGACAAGATGAAGAGGGGGTGGGAGAGACCATACAAACTATATTTGAATTAAATTTAGATCAAACTATTATTAAAATCATTCATCCATTTTTGTGGAGTTAGACTCAACACTATGGATTCAATGATGTTAATAAAGTTCATGATCAAAATTTAACCCAAGATCAGTCAGAAAATAATCACAAAATAATATTGCATTTAATATATACATTAAAAAAGGTTTTAGAAATATTTAAAATAGAAATAAGGGATACAAATATCAACTATGTTCAAATTAATCAAGAAATAAAAAGTAAGACCATAGAAAAATCAGAAATGGATTCAAATATTTTTATAATTTTTTTGGTAATTTTTAACGTCAGAAACTATTTTTAAAATTAAAAGAAATGAGTAAATAAACCAAAAATGATAAAAAATACCAAAGTCAGAAATAAAAAATAAGTGAGGTCACCAATATTTGTCACAATATCATTGGATCATTTCATATTTTTTTCAGAATTAAAAAATGCATAAAAGTATTTTTAAACATCTAAAACAAATCAAATAAAGTGAAAATTTATAAAAAAAATACCAAAACACAAAATAAAATTGTGAAAAAATAAAAACCAGAAAGAGAAAAATCAAAAGTATTTTTCATAATTTTTTCCATATTTTTTAGACTAAAAATGAATTTTCTATGATTTTTTTGAAATTTAAAACAATTAAATATAAAAATCAGAAAAGAAAAAAAAATATGGGCCATCTGATCAATGTCAAAACGCGTTAGTGCATGTTATGGACTTTAGTGGATAATGTATTGAATCATTAATTAAATCAGATTTAAAAAAAACAAGTGGCGTGCCATCATTGGTTGGAAGATAACACGTTGGTCATCTTCAACCTCCATCCAACGTGAATTGCAGGTCTCTCAAATTGTAAAATCAAAAGCTCAGGCCTATGCCATTCGCTTCGTCTCTTCAAGACGAAGACAACCACACCTACGCAAAAAATTTATATAAACTGTAGCTCAAGCAAATTGGAAGGAAAGTTTTGAAAAAGGATTTGAAATTTCATGGTCAAAATAAGTTTCCAGATGAAAATAAGTGTTGCGACTAGAACCATGGAAATGAGAGCATCACAATGATATCAAAGTTTTGAAGAATTGATGAAGGAATCTACCTATTGAAGTTGAGTTGCAGAGCTCTGAAACTGGACTTCTATGGAGCAATCTAGGACACGATTCTTGAATGTAATTATATGGTTAGCTTCAGGGAAGATCAAGGAAGGTGAATTGATGGAAACATTGGATTGAAAAAGGCTTGAAAGCAGATTTCGAAGTAGCAGAATTTTGAGTTATGGAACAAGTTTGGCAGAGTGATTCTGGCTATCCAAGCTTGAGGAAATGAATGGGGGATGACCCTCTATTTATAGAGAATCAAATGGAATGTCCAAGCATGTGAAATGATGAAGTTTGGAGGGAAATCGTGTGAAGTTGCAAACAAGAAAAGTGTGACTTCTAATTTGATCAAAACTCATCCAAAAAGCGCATTTTGTTGTGCTAATCACTTTTGGAAGTTCACTAAACATGTTTAGAGGCAAAAACGCGCAGAAACAAAGTGCTTAAAAGCTAAATCAATGATTTCAAATTCTAACTTTTGAAGAAACTTCAGTTCCAAGTTACCAAGTTCAAATCAATGGCATTCTCAACTAAAGGGGTCTTAGGGCACGATTCTTAATGCTTTAGAAAGATGAGGTTACAAAATTTGCAATGGAAAAAGAATGGAATCAAATGGATGCTTGAGCTGAAAGTTGCATTGAGTCAAAGTTGGAAAAAAGAAGTTGACTTTCCATACTTAGAAATATTTCAAGTTTTTCTTCAAAAGTGACCTATAACGTTTTGCATCCAAACATGACCTTCCACTTGAAATTTTCTCTTGACCACAAAAGATGGCATGAAATAGGCCTCTTGAATGAAATTTTGAAACTTGAACCATTCAAAATGTCCAAAAATTGAGAGAGTTATGAATTGTTGAAGTTGGCAAAAAATCATGAAATGACCTATAATCTTTTGTATCCTTAGGGAATCTTCCATCCATTTTCTCACTTTGCACATAAAAGAAGGCATAAAGTTCACATCTTCAAGATCATTATGGAAAAATAATGGGCTCAAGGTGATAAAAATGACCAAATTATGATCATTTGAAGTCACATATGATAAAATGGGGGTTCATCTAGAGGACTTGTAATCTTTCTTCATCACCAAGTTTCTTCCACATGAAAACTCCTTGAAAATTTTGAAGTGATTTGTTGATAACCCTTTGAAGAGAAGGATGTTCTTGGAATCACTCAAAAATACCAAAAGATGAGAAATATTTTCTTCTTTGAAGTTCAAAACCCTAGCTCCTAGATCAAGAAAATGCTTTGAGGAACTTTGACAATTTTGAACAAACTTCTTATACCAACACTCTTGCTTTGTAAATAGAAGCTATTGAGGATGAAAATGAGAACTCATAGCCAACAAAACCACTTCCAAATCTTGAGAATTGAGAGAAATATGCACTTGTGATCAATGAGAACAAGACCTTGTCCATTCATGACAACTTCTTCAATCAATCCCTTGCACTTTTGAATCAAATTTGATAACCTTGAAATGTGGTGAAACAAAATAACCTTGCCATGCCATTTCTTCCAAAACAAATCCAATGGTGAGGTTTGAACTTCTCAAGCTTTATTGACTAGGGCTGGGAAATAAACTCATGAACCCATGGAGCAACTTGATAAATCTCATTGCTTTTACCTACATTAGTAACAAGCAAAACAAACCAACATTCCATTTTATTAATTAAAAGGAAAAATCAAGACAAAATATTCATGACCACAAAAGGAAACAAGTCAAGGTGCTTGGTGATTCCTCAAAGAGCAAAGCTAAAGGTAGTGAGGAGGACCAAAAGCCCTAATGTGATCTTGTTGTGATTGAATCAATATGGTATGATGAAGGGATCTTAGGGGCAAAAATTTGGGTACAAAAACTGCCCTTATTTAAGTTTCTTCTATCCGGAGATACGACGGTTAAAAATCTTCGTGTCGACGCGATCGAAGATACTTAAATATAAAACAAACCCTATTTTTGGCCCTAAGATGCCATGCAATGCTTATGAATATGAATGCACATGGACAACTCCAAAGGGACGCAAAACACCATTGGGGATGTAATAAAATAAAGAAACAAGAGAGCAACCCGACCAGGAAAATAAATCACTGGTGGATCAAAAGACCTGACTCATAGAGGATGATAAAAAGTCAAAGGATACACCAACTTCTACTGAAGGCGAAACTACCAACGTTCAATGAAGGTAGAAAGAGGAAAGAAATAACAACACCGACGTTCACTGACGGAGAGCTACCAACGTTCACTAAAGGTAGAGAGAAGAAATTACCGATGTTTATTGACGATGAACTACCAACTTTCGCTGAAGGTAGAGAGAAAATAAAATATTATAACACTTCCGTTCACTGACAGTGAACTACCAACGTTCACTGAAGGTAGCAAAAAGATAACAATCACCAACTTTCATTAAAGGTGACCTACCAACTTTCACTTAAGGTAGAGAGAAAAAATATCATAACACTGTCGTTCACTGACAGTGAACTACCAACGTTCAGTGAAGGTAGCAAAAAGATAACAATCGCCAACTTTTACTAAAGGTGACCTACCAACTTTCACTGAAGGTAGAGAGAAAAAAAATATCATATCACCGCCATTCATTGACGATGAACTACCAATGTTTACTGAGGGTAGCAAAAAGATAACAATCACCAACTTTCACTAAAGGTGATCTACCAACTTTCACTGAAGGTAGAGAGAAAATATACCATAGCACCGTCGTTCAATGGCGATGAACTACCAATGTTCACCGAGGGTAGCAAAAAGATAACAATCACCAACTTTCACTGAAGGTGACCTACCAACTTTCACTGAAGGTAGAGAGAAAATATATCATAGCACCGCCGTTCACTGACGATGAACTACCAACATTCACTGAGGGTAGCAAAAAGATAACAATCACCAACTTTCACTGAAGGTGATCTACCAAATTTCACTGAAGGTAGAGAGAAAATATATCATAGCATCACCATTCACTGATGATGAACTACCAACATTCACTAAGGGTAGCAAAAAGATGAAAATCACCAACTTTCACTGAAGGTGATCTACCAACTTTCACTGAAGGAAGAGAGAAAATATATCATAGCACCGCCGTTCACTGATGTTGAACTACCAACGTTCACTGAGGGTAGCAAAAAGATAACAATCACCAATTTTCACTAAAGGTAGAGAGAAAATATATCATAGCACCGCCGTACACTGACGATGAACTACCAACGTTCACTAAGGGTAGCAAAAAGATAACAAGTTTCCCCATAATTCTGACATTTCACCTAGAACGGGTCTCAACTTCTTCTTTAACCAAAGCATTATGTCTGGAAAGGGTAATATATAAGATATCTCAAATAAAGAGACTACCACTTGTAAAGATTTCACAATGAACTGTCTCTGCGATATTGAAAGTCTTGCCATCCACTGGAGTAATTTGGGCAATGGGCTGCAAACTATCCACTCGTAGAGAAGATAACAAAAAACAGTTACGTCGACTTTTACAGGGAAGTACAGGTTGCTCAAATAAAGAGGCCTTCCACTTGCTATTATAGAGGATTGTAAAAACAAAGACTTTCTGGGGAAAGAAATATGACTTCCTGGGGAAATGCCAATATATTCCTGCTTGAGGAGATAAAGGTCTTCTCGTGCAAAATAAATACACATTCTCAAACCAATGCTCGAAGCTTGCGGAAGTCCAAAGTAATAATTTGCCGAGGATCAAAAATTCAAACCAGAAATAAACTGGAATGAGACGGTCATTAGAAACACTTCCTTTGAGAAATAAACTCAAGAGGGAGACCCAAATCAACCAGTCAAACAGCTGTATGAGAAGGTTGAAGCAAAAATCTTCCACAAGGGATAACTCAGTGGGGAAGTTGAAAGAATATATGCTTTCTGCTTAAGGCCAACACTCTATTGAAGAGAGGACAACATAACATCTTCAAAATAGGGTAATATGTAAACAAAATATTAAAGAATGTAAATGAGCGATGATTTGCCAATTTCAGTTATGCATGATATGTGTATGAATGTATGAGTGTTTATCGCACATATGCTGACAAAACAGATATATAACACTGGGAATAAACAGGCAAAACCAACTCGGGCACAATCAACACTCGGCTAAATTACATCCAAGATGAACAATCCAAGAAAAAGTAATCGCCAAATGAGGAAATAAAACCTATTGCCTGGTTTAACTTTATTGGGGAGAAACGTGATTCGGTAGTAAACAAAACATAGTGACCAAACAGTACCGATACAGAGATACAACATCCTCTCCCAGGTCTTTACCAGGGAATAACACTCAAACTTCAACGGGAGATCAAATATTTTCAAGAGTAACGCTTCTACTTGGGATTTATGAAAAATCAATTTCAAGTAGAGCAGACGGACATCAAATCATCAAAATATTTACTGGGGGATTCGTGTCGACTTCATTGGGGAGGTCAACACCACATTCACAAAGGGAAAACCAATATACGTTCTTTACTGAGGAAAACAGAGGCCCGTGTTCTTCGAGAGTAATTATTGTACCAGTTTATCTGGAAAAAAGAACTTCTATTAAACAAACGAAACCTTCACTGGAGAAATCTTGGATTGAATCTTCATATCATGCAAACTTAGAAAAGAGCAAAAATGAACCAAAACTTGACCGTGGATACTGGAGTTACAAACCCTATACGACGAAACATCTTGAGAAAAACTTCCTCGGGAAATAAAACTTCTCAAAACAGCTGGAGTCCGTCCATTCCTGGGATCACCACTTTGTTTTTCTCTTGTGTCACAAATTTTAAAGTAAAAGAAAATTGTAAATTCTTTTTGAAAATCAATTTTGTTATTTAATCTTTTCGCTTTGAAAGTTATTATCAATAATAAATGGAATCTTTGTAAGCTAAATAAAATAAGAAATACAAAGAATTGGACAAAAGCTCAAATTTCATTAATAGAATGGCAGTCTGCGAATGGCGAGACTCCATGGATGATTACAAAGTTCAGAAAATGGTAATATATAATGGAAAAGATATATTGAGATACAATGACCACTATCCCCTTTAACAACTTTTGAAATCCCGAGCAGCAGCTTCTGTTCGAAGTATGATGAGGATCCGTGAAGATTTTTGCTTCAATGATCAAGTCTTGTCTGATGTAGTTACTTGCCAAGAAAGTCCCTAACTTTTGCCTAAGCTACCCTTGCGGGTTTTCAACTTAGCGAGAAATTTATTTTGTTTATATCTCTAATTTTTTCCTAGACCGCCCTTTCCGGTTTTCGGCCTACCGAGACGCTCTTTTTTTCCTAAGCCGCCCTTTCAGGTTTTTAACTTAGCAAGCTGTTCTTTTATTTCTTTAGGCGAAGTATTTCTTGATTGAATCAGAATTCATGGGACGTGGGAACTCCTCGCCATCCATAGTTTCAAGAATTAATGTACTGCCAGAGAAGGCTTTCTTGACAACATATGGGCCTTCAAAATTGGGAGTCCACTTTCCCCTAGAATCAGCGTTGAAAGACATGATCTTCCTGAGCACGAGGTCGCCTTCTCTGAATTCACGAGGTTTGACCTTCTTATCAAAAGCTTTCTTCATCCTTTTCTGATATAACTATCCATAACATAAAGCTTTCATTCTCTTCTCTTCGATCAAATTCAATTGGTCAAACCAGTTCTGGACCCATTCAGCCTATGACAACTTGGTTTCCATTATCACACATAAAGAGGGAATCTAAACCTTGATTGGGAGCACAACTTCCATTCCATACACAAGGGAAAACGGGGTTGCTCCTGTTGAAGTGCGGACAAATGTGTGATATCCATGCAAAGCAAAAGGGAGCATTTCATGCCAATCCTTATAAGTGACAATCATCTTCTGGATAATCTTCTTGATATTCTTATTAGCAGCTTCAATAGCCCCATTCATCTTTGGCCTGTACGAAGATGAATTGTGATGGACAATCTTGAATTCTTCACATAGTTGTGTCATCATTTTGTTGTTCAGATTCGAGCCATTGTCAGTGATAATTTTGCTCAGAACACCATACTAACATATAAGATTATTCTTAATGAAGCGCACAACCACCTGCTTAGTGACATTAGCATATGAAGAAGCCTCCACCCACTTGGTGAAGTAATCAATTGCTACCAAGATAAAATGGTGTCCATTTGAAGCTTTGGGTTCTATAATCCCAATCATGTCAATACCCCACATAGAGAAAGGCCACGGGGAGGAAATCACATTGAGAAGTGTTGGATGCACATGAATCTTGTCTGCATAAATCTGGCATTTATGGCACTTCTTTGCAAATTTGTAACAATCAGATTCCATTACCAACCAATAGTAACCTGCCCTTAGCATCTTTTTAGCCATTGAATGTCCATTGGCATGAGTTCCAAATGAACCTTCATGAACCTCATGCATCAACATGTCTGCTTCGTGTCTATCCATGCATATGAGCAAGATCATGTCATAATTTCTTTTATACAACAAATTTTCACTGAGGAAGAAACTGCCAGCCAACCTTCTCAATATCTTTTTATCTTTCTTCGAAGCACCAATCGGGTATTAATGAGTCTGGAGAAAATGCTTGATATCATAATACCAAGGTTTCTCATCTACTACTTCTTCTGTTGTAAACACATGAGCGGTCCTATCCAGTCGCCGGACTATAATTCGAGGTATATCATTCCAAGTATTCACTTGATACATAGAAGCCAGAGTTGCCAAAGCATCTTCCATCTGATTTTCATCTCTTGGAATATGATGGAATTCAACTTTGTTAAAGAAGGGTAACAATCTTCTAGCATAATCTTTGTAAGGGATCAAGCCGGGGTGACGAGTATCCCATTCTCCTTTAATCTGGTTTATTACTAAAGCTGAATCACTAAAGCTCATATTCTGCCATATTACTAGTACAATCAAACGTCAACCTTGCAGTAAAAGGAATGTGCGATCCATGTGGAGTGACAATCACAGCACCAATTCCTTTACGATAAGCAATCATAGCTCCATCAAATATCATACTCCAACGGGATTCAGGATCAGGACCTTCCTCAGGCAATGGTTCATCATAATCTTTCACTTTCAGGAACATCACATCCTCATCGGGGAATTCATACTTCACAGACTGATGATCCTCAACTGGTTGGTAAGCAAGATAATCTGCCAACACACTTCTTTTAATAGATTTTTGAGTGCGGTATTCGATGTCATATTCAGATAGAAACATCTGCCAGTGGGCAATTCTCTCAGTAAGAGCAGGCTTTTCAAAAATGTACTTGATTGGATCCATTTTGGAGATCAACCAAGTAGTGTGATTCAACATATACTACCGCGACTGACAATCAGTAAACTTTTTGCTGAGATAATAAATGGCGTACTCTCTATTCTCCGTTTCATCTTGTTGCCCTAGAATATAACCCATGGAATTATCTAACACTGTCAGATACATAATCAATAGTCTTCCTTCAATGGGAGGGAGAAATATAGGAGGTTCAAGCAGATATTCTTTAATACTTTCAAATGCCCTTTGGCAGTTATCCGTCTACACACAACCTTGATCTTTCCTTAACAACTTAAAGATCGATTCACATGTTGCAGTCATGTGGGAAATGAATCTGGAAATATAATTCAAACGCCCGAGGAACCCTCTGACTTGCTTTTCTTCTCTTGGCACTGGCATCTCTTGAATTGCTTTGACTTTATCAGGGTCAACTTCAATTCCTTTCTGGCTAACAATGAAACCCAACAATTTCCCTGATCGAACACCGAAGGTACATTTTATTGGATTCAAGAAGAGACGATACTTCCTCAAATGCTGAAACAACTTCAACAAATCTTCTACATGCCCTTCTTCATTCTGGGATTTAGCAATCATATCATCAACATATACCTCGATTTCCTTGTGCATCAGATCATGGAATAGGGTTTTCATAGCCCTCTGGTACGTTGCACCAACATTCTTCAACCCGAAGGGCATCACTCTATAACAGAATGTTCCCCAGGGTGTGATAAACATTGTTTTTTCCATGTCCTACGGAGCCATTCTTATTTGATTATACCCTGAAAATCCGTCCATGAACGAGAATACTTTGAATTTTGTCGTGCTATCCACTAACATATCAATGTGTGGCAATGGAAAATCATCTTTTGGACTAGATTTATTTAGATCTCTGTAATCTACGCACATGCGGACCTTTCCGTCTTTTTTAGGTACTGGAACAATATTGGCAATCCATTGAGGATACACTGGCGTCACAAGAAAACCATCATTAATCTGCTTTAGAACCTCCTTTTTGATCTTCACTGCCATATCTGGGTGAGTTCTTCTCAACTTCTGTTTGATTGGCGGACACTTTGGCTTCAACGGTAAACGGTGCTCCACAATATATGTATCTAAACTAGGCATATCTTGATAAGATCAAGCAAAAATATCCACACACTCTTTCAACAGCTCAATCAACCTGCTCTTCACATCAGGATGCAACAATGCTCCAATCTTGACTTCTTTCGGATCTTCTTCTGAACCCAAATTCATCACTTCCAATGGCTCTTTATATGGATTAATGGTATTTTCCTCGTGCTCAAGAAACCGTGAGACCTCTTCTAGAATCTCATCATAGTCTTCTTCTTCCGCCCCATACACAGGACATTCAAATTGGGAGAGGGTGCAGGGTCATTGTATTAAACGGGTTTTTTAATTAATCTGCACATATGATTTATGATTGCATTTAGAAACTGACACATATAACAAGTGATCATGCATATTTTTTTCCAGTTATTATTTATTTTGAAAAGGTTTTTTTCTTCTTCTGATTACCATTTTCCAAGAAAAAGCAGAAAATAAAGACACAATTTTGGGAAACAAAGATAACTTTTATTATTGATTTTAAAAGTCACAGCAAACAGATAAGCCATATAACATTAATAATTCCACCTTGGGCAGAGTGAAAGCTTTTCAAAAAAGATTAACAAATCAAATTACTTTGAAACATGTATGCAAGAGGGAACATCAATGGTGATCCAGTTCTGAACCCTAACTCCGTGCGTCACATAATTTGGTATTTCGTGCAATGCTTCATCTTCCGCAATGGCATTAATCATGGAAACAATTGGATGAAGATAACCCCTGCTTCCGAAGATGTCTTGATACTTGCCTGCAGCAGACTTCGGCTTCATGCTCTTACCTTTTCCATTCTTCAAAGAGAACCCCAAGCTAACTCTGTTCTTGTTTACAGGTGGATCCACAATCTGTCCCCATACCTCACTATGACCCTGACGCACAACTTGCTGCGCATCCTTAAGCGAAACCATGGAATTCTCATTTCCTCTTATGTTGGCAATAGATAAATCTTGGATCTGAGTTCCAATAGCAGCATCATCTGCCTCCATAATGCTGAAAGAGGACAAATGAGATCAATAATGTCTGTTCCCCATTTATGATCACTACTTTCCCTTCACGTACAAACTTCAGTTTCTGGTGTAAAGTTGAAGTGACAGCCCCTGCCTCATGAATCCACGACCGTCCCAACAAACAGCTATAAGCGGGTATAATATCCATGACCTGGAAAGTAATCTGAAAAAAATGCGGGCCTATATGAATAGGCAAGTCCATTTCACCAATAACAGATTTCCTTGATCCATCAAACGCTTTCACAATAATGCCACTTGGGCGCATGGGCGTTCCTTGATATTTCAACTTCATAAGTGTGCTCCTTGGTATAACATTCAATGCAGATCCATTATCAATCAACACATTGGATAATGAATCATTCTTGCAGTTCATAGAGATGTAGAGGGCCAAGTTGTGATTCCTTCCTTCATTTGGAAATTCATCATCGCAAAAACTCAAGTTATTACATGACATAATGTTCCCTACTACATTGCTGAATTGGTCTACTGGCATATCACTCTCCACAAAGGCTTGATCCAGTACCCTCATCAGAGATTCTCTGTGAGCAGATGAGTTCATCAATAAAGCCAAGATATATATTTTTGAAGGAGTCTGCAGTAGCTGATCTACAATTCTGTAGTCGCTCATCTTGATTATCTTCAAAATATCATCCACTTCTTTCTCTAACGTAGATCCACTAAATTCACCCGTAGCCTTCTTGGGTTTAACGTTCTCAACAATTTTCTTTCCAGCATTAAAATTTTCTCGAACAACTAGTGCAAATACACGACCGATGCGGGTCACTCTACTATTCTCAACAATATTTCCAACATTAGGCATTGGCTGGATGGGAACTTCCACTCCATCCTCTAAGATTGTAACGTTGTATTTGTAGGGTACAACCTTATCTGACTTGTAGGGAACAGGACCCAACAAACTAATCACCAATGGGGTAACAAATGGCTTGCTATGATATTCAACTTCAAAATGGGCGGGTGCACCAAAACAAGGTACAATGACATTTATCCCTTCTTCAACATAATCAGTCATTATTGAGTCATCTCTGGAAAACAAATCCTCATCTAAGGAGAAATACTCATCTGCAGAGGCATAATCTTCATCCGACTCTTCTTCATCCAAACAAACCTAACCATATCAACTTCATGGTAATCATCCCTTTGACCTGTAATCTTGATGGTTCCATTGTCCAACAACAGCTGAACACCTTTCTTCATGATTGAACATCCTCGAGAGTCTTGACAGTAAATTCAGCAAGATCCATATTGATGTTCCACCTGACCAGCCATATGGCAGAAAGTAGCATGCAATTGCACAAGATCCTCATTCATATACTCTACATCAAAAATTCTGAACTCTCTGGGACATCCAGAAACCATATTCACCTCCTCTTCATACTTTGCCCTAGGCCTGATTATATGGATGGGGCCCTCATCCATCATCTCCTGCAAATCAGCCTTTATCTTGTCGCAACCTTGTATGTTTATACTGCAAATAGCACAACCGGAATGTTCATGCGTTTAGTAGCCAAATTCATACAGGTCTGCACGCATTTTCACCAAATCTCCTCTAACTAGATGAATGTCAAAAATCCGGAAGTCTCTTGGACATCCGGCCACCATATTCACAGCATTTACTCCTCCATTCTTGGGTACAGGATTGTCTTTTACATTAGGGCCCACATCCTTGAAAGATAGTGTTGTACCCCAAAATTTGCCCTCCCATATTCTTCAAGAAATTGCCAAGTCAAGCTTCAAAGTCTCCCCAAGGGTTGCACAATGCAAATGCCTCCTAAACAGTCAAAATTAGGGTTTTGGTTCTGATCAAGAAAATGAAGTTTCCAAGGGTCCAATCAAGTCCCACATGCCTACAAACATGGTCAAGCATCCTCATACCAAGTTTCAAGACTTTCAGCACAAAATTGCACAATCAAAAACCCTAATTGCACTACAGTCAACTGTAGGGGCAAAATGGTCATTTGACAGTCAAAAGTTCAAATTTTTGGTCAACATCTCATTTTAAAGCCACAAACATCATTTGATCAATGCTTGATCATGATTCTCAAAGTTTGGCTCAAAAATCATCAAGATGCAAAAGTTTCCTTATTTGGACAGTTGAAAAAGTCAACTGTAAATTGACCAGGGCATAACTTTCACATGGATTATCAGAAAAATTCCATCCAAAGCTCATTTTGAAGATAAAGACATTTCCTACAACTCCTCTTCACACTTCAAGTCCAAGAAATGCTCTCACAAAAAGTTATCAATTTCAACATTATAGGTCATTTTCAAAAGTCAACAAAAAGGGACTTTAAGTCAAAGGCCATAACTTGAGATTGGTAAATCAAAATGACAAGGGACCAAAGACTTTGGTTATAGGACTCAAAGACCTTTCCAAAATGTCCAAGAACATGAGCAAAGCTTAAAAATTGAGCAAGTTATGCCTTGTGGAAGTTGGGAAAGTTTTGGATATTTTGAAAAGTCAACATTGCTTCAAATGACCTAAAATTGCTAATGGGCCTCTTTTTCTTCCACAATTCATTATCCAAGGCATGTGCACGACCATTTGGCCCAAAGGGAAGTTTTTTATCATTTTATTTTATTTATTTGGATTTTTAATCATTAATAATTCATTTAATTAAATTAAATAGGTGAAAAATACTAAACCTAATGTTTTGAATCTTTTTGTGCATAAAATATCTCCAAGATTTCGTGCAAATCAGATTAGGAAAGAATTGAAGGTAATTGGACATAATTTGGTGGCAAATATGCATGAAAAGATTGAAAACTAATGGCATAAAAATCAAATATTGAATCCTTCAATTCATGGATTTTTTGATCAAATTCTTTGACCTAATCCTTCCATACATAAGTACAAAGCAAACCCTCGTGCCCTTGTACTCCCAGCTGCGCCATATACCAAGAGCCAAACTTGAATTTTTTGCAAAAATATTGGAAACTGAAATCACCATTGCAAGGGTTTTCAAGCCAAAACAATCATCCTATCACCTCCTTGGGACATCAAGGAAGGCTCCTGGATCAAGAACACCAATTCTAACGCCTTGAATCAGTGTACGGAAATCAAATTTTTTTCATATAAATGCATATTCGTGTTCTGAGTTCTAGGAATTTTCATGGCATTTTGTTTGTGTATTCATACTAAGTGATGTATTCTGAAGCTAACCACATACTTTGATTGGATTTTTATACACTATATGCAAAAACACCATTGTCGTGTTTTAGGGTTACAGGGATTTTGATTTAGGGCTTTGCGTTCAAGGAACAATTGGGACACGATAATGGCACCATCAGATTCAGAAGCTTCATGCCAATCAAATCCATATGTCGCGCCTAATTTCTAATGCAAGGATTCCTAATCGCTATTTTGGATTATGGCCTATTTTGGAACGGTGCAAAAACCGTTGCTAACCTTTTTGTTTCAGGGAACAAAGAAGAAAAAGACGAGGTGGCCATCAGTGATTGGATTGTTTGAATCTCGCGCGAAAAAAGAAGCACTAACATTTTTTTGTTTTATTATATTTATTAGTTATATGATATACAGATGAACGAAGCAGCTCCACTGGCAGGCACAAGCATTGGTAAACCACAGGACCTGGGTTCGAGCCCCAGGTCCCCACCCCTTTCCTTATATTTTTCCTTTAAACGTATTCCTATGCAATTTCAATACAGGGAGCCTATCATGCTACTCACCATCCAGCCGTCCACGCGTCTCACTGCACTCAATCATACCAATCCAAGGGCCAGGATCCAGAGATCATGATGGGTACTAGTCAACCATCTCACATGCCAGCGCAAAAGTCAAACAGGCCAAGGTCTTGATGGGCCTAAAATGCTAAGACTTCACCTCTCAATTGGGGACAGACCCCCCTAGGTTTGCATCTCTTTTATATTTTTTTTATATTTTCTTTGATTCAATTATTTCCTTTTTTTTAATTTAATTATTTTCCATAAAAATACATAAAAACAACAAAAAAATCAGAAAGGACAAAATTAAAATATATTTATGTAATTGATATTTTTGTAAATAAAACCTTTATTAATTAATTAGTTCTAATCTAGGGTTAACTTTAATATTTTTTTTCAATAAAACTTAAAAATTGATAGAATTAGGGTTTCAAATCTTTTCATTCTTTTTTTCTTTTTCTTCACTAATAATTAAATATTATTTATTTTTGTAATTAAATTACCATATAATTAATTAGGTTAACTTAGGTTTAAACTTTAATATTTTTTAATAAACTAAAAAAACAATTAGAATTAGGGTTAGCATTTTAATTTCAATTAATCTCATTAAATTCTCATAAATACAAAAAAACCAAAAATAAGTTCCTTTCACCTTTAATTTAATTAATTTCGTAATTTTAAATTCAATTTCTTTAAAAGGGTCCAACGCCCTCGCATTCCCGATTTTAATTCGCGTATTTATTTCTTCTTCTTTTAATATTTATGTACCTCTCCCAAAGCCATGTAACATTTATCTTTCGCACTTTGCTTTATTTCTTTATTTATTTACTTTCTGTCAAATCGGGTCCTGGAAATTTTGGCGATGTGGACCCGCGCCTTTTGTAATAGTTTAGAATTTTACATTTTCGCAATCTTTTTTTATTGTTAATAATGGCATGCAAGAATGAATGACAAAAAATAAAAACAAAAGCGTAGATCACCAATAACATGACAAGACAAAATATCTGAAAACGACACACTAATCACACACCACCCCTAGGGTACGCCTCACTGTTGCCTTGCCTCGAAAGGTGATCGTCGAGTAGAGGATGTCTTAGTAAGTCCTCATGATCCGGGAACCTGGCATGAGGGTAGCTTCTAAGGTATCTTCCTATTGCTTCGGTGATCACCATGTCCCGAACCTTCGAATTGACCCGAACACCTCCGACGGTGGTGCTACCTACCTCTCAATGGTGGGGTGGCACTACTTTAAGGACATCTACACAGACGAATTCCTTAGGGTAGGTAGACAACTCTAGATACTTGCTCTAAATTTCAAAACAATTCAAAAAATACTTTTCACACCGACACCTTTTCAAAAAGCTTTCGAAAGCAACTTTTCAAACACTCTTGAGGACCGATACAAGAGTCGAACTGAAATTTTCAAAGAAACTTTTTTTAAAACCCACAGTTGAAAAGCAAACAAACCATTTTTGAAAATATAAGTGAGCAAGTATCTAAGAGCCCATGGATAACCATGGATAGAAAGGGTGCTAACACCTTCCCTTTCTATAACCTACCTCCCGAACCGAGAGCAATCTCTTTAAGGAATTTTTCTGTGCTTTTGTCCTTTCCATTTGGAGAAAATAAAAGACGGTGGCGACTCTTGCTTCCGCGACATTTCACGAACCAACGTTAAATAGTCAGTTCCAGATCCACCGATCACAGAACTGGCGACTCTGCTGGGGAATTAAACTTAAAGTGAGGTGTACCTTAGGATTAGTTCATAACTGTGTTTTCAATTGTATTGATTTGCTTGCTTTAAATTGTGGGACCGTCTTGGGAGTTCTATAGATCCTAAACCCGGATCTGGGGGATACCTTCTTAGAAAGTAGCAACAAGGCTGTGAGGGAACTGTGCGGGGTATACCGACATGGTTGAAACAGTCTGCTACGTTGATGTGGCACTTTGGTGTGTACCGGTAACCCTTGAGTTCAGTCAAGGAGAGTACGGGGCCTCCGTGTGGTGTCGTGAAGCATCAACAGACCTTAGGAACCTTAATTGAACTATCTTGGCCTCTTTAGGGTAGTGAGATAACTGACTTTGGTGCAGTCCGAGGTTGGTTGATACTCGATACTACACTCAATTGAGGGTTGCTTTCCTGGAATATTTCGGTCGCCAGTTCAGTGGCTAAATTGAAACGATGAACAATGAAAGCAATCCAGTGATATTGGGACCCTTAGAACCCGGTTACTTCTAATAGGATAGGTTGAGCCCACCAACTTCAAGAGGGTAATACCTAGACCCCATGCTGGCCTAAACTCTAAGGGCTTCTCTTGTGTGACTTGTGTGCCTTCGTACTTGACTATTTGCATGCTTGTTGTCTGACACTTGAGTTTCCTGCAGGTTTTGTTTATAGTCCTTAATTAGGACTTATAACAGGGTATTGCAGGTTTTGTTTTTAGTCCTTAACTAGGACTCATAACAGAGTATACTAAGTTTCTTGCAGGTTTCGTTTATAGTCCTTAATTAGGACTCATAACAGGTTTTACTTGAGTTTCTTGCAGGTTTTGGGCTTGCAGTCCTAAATTGGGACTCATAACAGGGCTACTCATATTACCCCATGCATACCGTAGCATCATACCATTGCATACATCTTAACCCATTTCAAGGATCTCAAAGGCTTGCGATGCAGGTCATGATAAATCAAACATCTAGCAAGGGGCAAAGCGGATTTATTATCCTCTAGCCAAAGTTGTCAGAGGCTATGACCCACTTGATATGGTGAGCTTTGACACTTGAAGAAGGTTCCTTTAGCCAAAGTTGCTTGGAGATCAAGACATGATAACTAAAGTCAGGGGCTATGACCCACTGGATATGGTGAGCCTTTGACCCTTGAAGAAGAATTCTCAATAACATGGGTTTCCTTCAATCAAGCTACCGGACCCAAATTCTAACAAATTTTCTTGTTTATCCCGCGAGATCTTTGAAAACATTGCATGCATATCATACATATCATAACAGGTACCCTTGTTGCAGGTCACTTACCCTTCTCGCTGTTTATTTCAGCCATGGCTTCCCAACAGGATAACCAGGACCTGCACACTCAAGAGACTCCGTTCAAGGAGATCTTCCTAAGCCTATCCAAGGGGCAGGAAGAGTTGAGGACACTCCTCGAGAGGAATCTGATCAGAAAGAGTCCTGAAGATGACAAGGACGAACAGCTGAAACGTCTACAAGCTGAGGTAGACACATTGAAAACCCAGATGCTGGGGCAAAGGGCCCTCATTCAAGGTTTAGCTCAGGAGCAGGGAGAGATGAGGGCCATGATCAGTCAGCTTCATCAAGACATGAAGCAACCAGCCCAAGTCAGGGACCCAGTCATTAATCAACTTCCAAGAAGTCAAAGGTTTGGGCCTTTCCAAGCTGCTATTACTTCACAGGTCCAACAACGACCTCGCCCAGAACAACGGGCTGATCAGAGCAAACCAGAAAAGCCTAAAAGGCAGTTCACCAAGATCAACATGTCGTTGGATCAAGCACTACAACAAATGTTGAAGGCAGGGCTGATCACCTTAAGGGCTCCTCTCCGGAATCCAAACACTTCTGCTCCTAACTATCATCCCAACGATAGGTGCGCATACCATTCTGATAGCCCGGGGCATACTACAGACAACTGCTGGCCTCTCAAAAACAAAATTCAAGACATGATCGACGCTGGAGAGATTCAGTTTGAAGTACCTGAGACTCCGAACATAATCACTGCTCCCTTGCCAAATCATGGCTAGGATTGAGAAATTTTTGTTCATTCGAATGTTCAAGTTGCAATTTTCTTTTGTTCAAACATTTACTCATGTTAAACATTGTTATTTCATTAATGCATCGCATAGGTCTGTTCTGAAACAATATATTCGTATTCACTAAATGCAAATTATTTTCATATTTTTTCTGATGATCAACTCTCAATTAATAATTCTAAGCCTCTTGAGGGAGGATGACGAAAACGATACCATAATCTACAGTATGCTTTTGAACAGACCCCGCTGATGAGGTACAGGCATTGTTTCAATCCCTAAACACTGGAGTTATAAGGATGATAATCCCTCGTCAACCCCTTCGAGCCAAAGAAGTAGGAGTTTTTCTTTTCGAAATTTAAAACCCTCAATCATAACCCGGGGCAGGGTAGTCTCTCAGTTGATCCAAGTGCATAACGAATGACATCAAAGAGGTCCTTCCAAAACGAAGAAAGACAGTGATGGTTCCAAATAATCAAGAAAGAAAGGCAGTCATTATCTTTCAAAATAAAAAACCCATTAAGTCAAGACCCATGAAGGAGACTTACAAAACTGGGGCATCCCGCTGAGTGTGATTCCAAAAAAGGAAACAGTTCAGGCAAAAAAAGAAAGGGATAACAAAAAAAATCAGAAAAGAAAGAGGTCTTACAAACCCTCAACAAAAAAGGAAATGACTGCCCATTCAAAATAAACTGTCAATATCTGAACCATCACTGGAACATCAGGACAAAGACTCAAACAAGGTCTAACGCATGATCAACTAAGCTTAGGTTTGAAGAACATCACGAAGAACGGGTGGGTACAAATATTTTGAGCCTTTATCCTTTGTTTCTTAAACCGTGAACCAGGCCACTTTATAACCCTTAAAAGTCCTAGCTGAAGCATGGGTTAGTTCGAAAGCATAATGTTACGAAAGGTATCCTGACTCCTTAAGGCCTACGGTAAATACGGAGTTGACATCATGTTTTACAAACATTCACTTGTTTTATGAAAAATAATGCATTTTCAAAATCTTCAAGACAGACATAAGCTTTGCATTTTTAACATAACTTTGTTTGCATATGACTTATTGTTTGAACAGCAGGGAAATTCGCACGATGAATACCTAGTGAACAAAAGCACCTCCAATCAAGGGGCATGGCCTGATCATTGTCCATCATCTGGGGCAGTCCAATCAAGATTCGGAGAATCTCTCAAAAGCCAAATAGCCTGGGGCAAATCTCCACCTGAGTCACTTGGGGCATTCCAGCAACGAATCTTGCCTGATCAAACATCTTCTGGTGGCATGGCAAAATACTTCCAATAGGGGCAACTCCCTACATTCTGAGAGCGTGGACATAGCCGAAAAAATACTGCGCATAATCAAAGACCCGCTAGGTTGACACACCTAGGCAAAAATAAGGGCTTCCCGGCGAACCAAAAGGGTTCGGGCAAAAATAAGGGATGAAATTAAAAAAGCTATACACCCGGCAAGTCGAAAACCTGAAAAGGCGGCTTGGGCAAAAATGGGTATCCCGGTGGACTGAAAACCCGAAAGGGCAGTCCAGGAAAAAGTTAGGGATCAAAGCGTACGACTATGTCCTGCCATCCTGTCACCTGCCTACCTGAAGAAGGTTTGACCCTCAACAATTATCAGTATCCCACAGGTGCCTCCCCTATAGAAACAGGGGCAATAACGGGTGGTCTAAGCAATCTGATTGTTTCTGTCCTCCAAGGTATCAAGGTAGGTTCCGTGGAGTTACTTCCAATACAGCTCAAAACTTCCCCCCAGAGAGTCCAATCTAGTTCCCCAGGAAAGTTGGAATCCATCTCCCCAAGCAGTAAGCCTACCCCCAGTAGATTCTGGAAGCTTATCCTCGCAGAGCACAAACATGTCTCCCGGCTTTATTCAAAGAGTTATTTCCTTACAAGGATATAACTGGGTTATCCTCAGCCAAAAGCCACGGAAAGGTCGTCCCCACGAAGTCTTCTTATCCCCAGCGAAGTCCATTAGCACTTCCAACATAACAATGATACCCCCAATGAAGTTACCATCAACATTTCAGCAAAGTACCCCTCTTCCCACAGAGCATTGCCCCCCAGCAAGATCGTCAGAGTACTTTTCTCCCTGCAGAATATTCCATTCGCCAAGTTTATTCCCCAATGGAGTTATTTTCTCCTACCGGTATTCTTTCAACTATCATCCCCAGCGGAAGTAAAAGCTTATTCTTCAATATCAGCCCAGGAGTGACTTCCCGGCACCCGCCAAGGATTTATTTTCCTAAGATGAAAAAATACATTCATAAACATCGCACTTCCATACATCATTATAGCATGCATAGACGCATCATATCTTACAAATCTCATTTATGTTGAGAACATCATCGCATGATCCATATCATGCATTGCATATGACTGACCTTTACCTTTCAGGAAAGATTCAGTTAAATTCTCAATCACATTTCAAGACTTAGACCGGTCCAGTTAAATCGACCCCAAACAGATTTTTCTGATAAAGACCCAGTTGAAGACATTCCAAGACCTAGACCGGTTCAGTTAAATCGACTCCAAAGATTTCTTATCCAGTCCAAGGCCTTCTCTAATCCAGCTAAATCGACCCCAAACAGATTTTCCTGATAAAGACTTAGTAGAAGATACCCAAGATTCTCTCAATGTTTGCTGTTGAGGTGGTAATCGCCTATGGTTCTCTCCCCGATACTGCGGAGGTGGTAATCCCAAGATTCGCTCAACGATTGCTGTTGAAGTTGAAGTTATCCAAGATTCTCTCAATGATTGCTGTTGAGGATATAGTCGCCTATGGTTCTCTCCCCGATCCTGCGGAGGTAGTAATCGTCCCAAGATTTTCTCAACGATTGCTATTGAGGTTAAAGTCATCCAAGGTTCTCTCACCATTCCTGTTGAGGTAGTAACCATCCCTGGTTCATTCATCACCGTTTGACGCTCCAGATCCAGCTCCTGTAATCAGTCAGGACACCCCTACAAAGAGTTTGAAGACCAGCTCCTGCAACATGTCAGGTAATCATTTTTCTTTTGCAGGTACGCAAGTTCTCGCTAAGGAATCTCTTATGCGATCGACATCCAGATGGCATCTATAAGCCCATCCACCTTCCATCATCTCTTAGCATGGCATCTATAAGCCCATCATCCTATCCATCAATCTCCAAATGGCATCTATAAGCCCATTCCACCATCACACTGCTACTATGTGAGCGCAAATTTCTGGGCACTCTAGTGTTCAATCATCTTCCACCTTCGGATTACGAAAGGCACATCAGCCAATCTGCATCCTCAGGTCTAAGAAGATTGAACAGGGGCAACTGTTGTACCCCAAAATTTGCCCTCCCATATTCTTCAAGAAATTGCCAAGTCAAGCTTCAAAGTCTCCCCAAGGGTTGCACAATGCAAAGGCCTCCTAAACAGTTAAAATTAGGGTTTTGGTTCTGATCAAGAAAATGAAGTTTCCAAGGGTCCAATCAAGTCCCACATGCCTAAAAACATGGTCAAGCATCCTCATACCAAGTTTCAAGACTTTCAGCACAAAATTGCACAGTCAAAAACCCTAATTACACTACAGTCAACTGTAGGGGCAAAATGGTCATTTGACAGTCAAAAGTTCAAATTTTTGGTCAACATCTCATTTTGAAGCCACAAACATCATTTGATCAATGCTTGATCATGATTCTCAAAGTTTGGCTCAAAAATCATCAAGATGCAAAAGTTTCCTTATTTGGACAGTTGAAAAAGTCAACTGTAAATTGACCAGGGCATAACTTTCACATGGATTATCAGAAAAATTCCATCCAAAGCTCATTTTGAAGATAAAGACATTTCCTACAACTCCTCTCACACTTCAAGTCCAAGAAATGATCTCACAAAAAGTTATCAATTTCAACATTATAGGTCATTTTCAAAAGTCAACAAAAAGGGACTTTAAGTCAAAGGCCATAACTTGATATTGGTAAATCAAAATGACATGGGACCAAAGACATTGGTTAGAGGACTCAAAGACCTTTCCAAAATGTCCAAGAACATGAGCAAAGCTTAAAAATTGAGCAAGTTATGCCTTGTGGAAGTTGGGAAAGTTTTGGATATTTTGAAAAGTCAACATTGCTTCAAATGACCTAAAATTGCTAATGGGCCTCTTTTTCTTCCACAATTCATTATCCAAGGCATGTGCACGACCATTTGGCCCAAAGGGAAGTTTTTTATCATTTTATTTTATTTATTTGGATTTTTAATCATTAATAATTCATTTAATTAAATTAAATAGGTGAAAAATACTAAACCTAATGTTTTGAATCTTTTTGTGCATAAAATATCTCCAAGATTTCGTGCAAATCAGATTAGGAAAAAATTGAAGGTAATTGGACATGATTTGGTGGCAAATATGCATGAAAAGATTGAAAACTAATGGCATAAAAATCAAATATTGAATCCTTCAATTCATGGATTTTTTGATCAAATTCTTTGACCTAATCCTTCCATACATAAGTACAAAGCAAACCCTCGTGCCCTTGTACTCCCAGCTGCGCCATATACCAAGAGCCAAACTTGAATTTTTTGCAAAAATATTGGAAACTGAAATCACCATTGCAAGGGTTTTCAAGTCAAAACAGTCATCCTATCACCTCCCTGGGACATCAAGGAAGGCTCCTGGATCAAGAACACCAATTCTAACGCCTTGAATCAGTGTACGGAAATCAAATTTTTTTCATATAAATGCATATTCGTGTTCTGAGTTCTAGGCATTTTCATGGCATTTTGTTTGTGTATTCATACTAAGTGATGTATTCTGAAGCTAACTACATACTTTGATTGGATTTTTATACACTATATGCAAAAACACCATTGTCGTGTTTTAGGGTTACAGGGATTTTGATTTAGGGCTTTGCGTTCAAGGAACAATTGGGACACGATAATGGCACCATCAGATTCAGAAGCTTCATGCCAATCAAATCCATATGTCGCGCCTAATTTCTAATGCAAGGATTCCTAATCGCTATTTTGGATTATGGCCTATTTTGGAACGGTGCAAAAACCGTTGCTAACCTTTTTGTTTCAGGGAACAAAGAAGAAGAAGAAGAGGTGGCCATCAGTGATTGGATTGTTTGAATCTCGCGCGAAAAAAGAAGCACTAAAATTTTTGTTTAATTATATTTATTAGTTATATGATATACAGATGAACGAAGCAGCTCCACTGGCAGGCACAAGCATTGGTAAACCACAGGACCTGGGTTCGAGCCCCAGGTCCCCACCCCTTTCCTTATATTTTTCCTTTAAACGTATTCCTATGCAATTTCAATACATGGAGCCTATCATGCTACTCACCATCCAGCCGTCCACGCGTCTCACTGCACTCAATCATACCAATCCAAGGGCCAGGATCCAGAGATCATGATGGGTACTAGTCAACCATCTCACATGCCAGCGCAAAAGTCAAACAGGCCAAGGTCTTGATGGGCCTAAAATGCTAAGACTTCACCTCTCAATTGGGGACAGACCCCCCCTAGGTTTGCATCTCTTTTATATTTTTTTTATATTTTCTTTGATTCAATTATTTCCTTTTTTTTAATTTAATTATTTTCCATAAAAATACATAAAAACAACAAAAAAATCAGAAAGGACAAAATTAAAATATATTTATGTAATTGATATTTTTGTAAATAAAACCTTTATTAATTAATTAGTTCTAATCTAGGGTTAACTTTAATTTTTTTTTCAATAAAACTTAAAAATTGATAGAATTAGGGTTTCAAATCTTTTCATTCTTTTTTTCTTTTTCTTCACTAATAATTAAATATTATTTATTTTTGTAATTAAATTACCATATAATTAATTTGGTTAACTTAGGTTTAAACTTTAATATTTTTTAATAAACTAAAAAAACAATTAGAATTAGGGTTAGCATTTTAATTTCAATTAATCTCATTAAATTCTCATAAATACAAAAAAAACCAAAAATAAGTTCCTTTCACCTTTAATTTAATTAATTTCGTAATTTTAAATTCAATTTCTTTAAAAGGGTCCAACGCCCTCGCATTCCCGATTTTAATTCGCGTATTTATTTCTTCTTCTTTTAATATTTATGTACCTCTCCCAAAGCCATGTAACATTTATCTTTCGCACTTTGCTTTATTTCTTTATTTATTTACTTTCTGTCAAATCGGGTCCTGGAAATTTTGGCGATGTGGGCCCGCGCCTTTTGTAATAGTTTAGAATTTTACATTTTCGCAATCTTTTTTTATTGTTAATAATGGCATGCAAGAATGAATGACAAAAAATAAAAACAAAAGCGTAGATCACCAATAACATGACAAGACAAAATATCTGAAAACGACACACTAATCACACACCACCCCTAGGGTACGCCTCACTGTTGCCTTGCCTCGAAAGGTGATCGTCGAGTAGAGGATGTCTTAGTAAGTCCTCATGATCCGGGAACCTGGCATGAGGGTAGCTTCTAAGGTATCTTCCTATTGCTCCGGTGATCACCATGTCCCGAACCTTCGAATTGACCCGAACACCTCCGACGGTGGTGCTACCTACCTCTCAATGGTGGGGTGGCACTACTTTAAGGACATCTACACAGACGAATTCCTTAGGGTAGGTAGACAACTCTAGATACTTGCTCTAAATTTCAAAACAATTCAAAAAATACTTTTCACACCGACACCTTTTCAAAAAGCTTTCGAAAGCAACTTTTCAAACACTCTTGAGGACCGATACAAGAGTCGAACTGAAATTTTCAAAGAAACTTTTTTTAAAACCCACAGTTGAAAAGCAAACAAACCATTTTTGAAAATATAAGTGAGCAAGTATCTAAGAGCCCATGGATAACCATGGATAGAAAGGGTGCTAACACCTTCCCTTTCTATAACCTACCTCCCGAACCGAGAGCAATCTCTTTAAGGAATTTTTCTATGCTTTTGTCCTTTCCATTTGGAGAAAATAAAAGACGGTGGCGACTCTTGATTCCGCGACATTTCGCGAACCAACGTTAAATAGTCAGTTCCAGATCCACCGATCACAGATAGAATACCAGACTTCACCAATTTTTGCACCTCAGTATTCAAAGGATAAGAATTCTCAATAGTATGCCCTGGTGCTCCCTGATGAAAAGCACATGTTTGGTCTGCCTTGTAATACCAAGGCAATGGTGATGGTACAGCGGGAGGTGGTCGAGTTTGAACCAACTTCTTCATAATCAATGCCGATAGTAATTCCATATAGCTCGTAGGAATAGGGTCATAACTCTCCCTTCTCTGATTATACCCTTGATTCCTCTGTTGGGACGGTCTTTGATAAGCAACCATGGTTGAAGCTACACCTATAACTGGAGTAACTGAGGCGACTTGCTGATGACGCTAAGAATTCCTTCTAGGAGTGTTAACCCTCATCTCTTGCATGACAGCATTTGCATCGCCTTCCTTCTTCTTGGTAAACCCATAAGATGGCTTCTTCACACCTCCAGATCCTCCACTCTTTGTTAAACGGCCCTCTCTTACAGCCTCTTCTAAGTGGATACCCATGCCTACCATTTCATTAGAGTCACTTAGCGCACTCGCTACCATCCTCTCGTAGTAGAAAGCACCCAAAGTCTTCAAGAAAATTTTAGTCATCTCCTTCTCTTCCATGGGAGGAATCACTTGGGCGGCTACCTCACACCATCTCTGTGCATATTCTTTGAATGATTCCATGTCTTTCTGAACCATGGCCCTGAGTTGATCACGGTCAGGCGCCATGTCCACGTTGTACTTGTATTAATTGATGAACCCTTCTCCCAATTCATTGAAAGTATGGATGTTGACACTGTCCAAACTCGTTTACCACTTCAGTGCAGCACCGATCAAACTATCCTGAAAAAAAGTGAACCAACTGACGCTGATCATCAGTATGGGTAGACATTCTCCTTACATACATCACCAGATGAGAACAAGGGAAAGTGTTTCCCTTGTACTTTTCTAATTCCGGGACTTTGAACTTCGCAAGTATCTTAACATTCGGGACCAAGCATAATTCATTCACATTCTGCCCGAATAACTCTTTTCCCATGAGGGCCTTCATCTCCCTCTGCATCTTGTCAAATTGTTCTTGAAAACCACTCATTCTGTCATAAAGACCCAAGTCTTCACTTGATGGAGGGAAAGGACGACACACATCATCGTTAACAAATGGAACCATATTCACCAAAGGCGGTGCAGCAGGAACATGCACCACAGGAGGTGCAGGAGTAACAATAGTCTGAACAATTGGAGTATCTAGAGGACCAAGGTTGAAACCTTCAGGCACAAAATTCTCTAGCATTCCCCATCGGTAACCTTGAGGCATGCGATTCTGAACAACAACTGGAGTAGCAGACGTAGGAACAGTCGGAGCTTCAGCAGTAACCATTGTTGGTTGTGGTTGAACTCTCAGTGGCTGATTCTGAGCATCCACCAGAGATTTCATCAGAGCAGTAAGATTGGCCATGCCGGCCTTCAAAGCAGAAACCTCTTCGCGCAAATCGCGATTTTCTTGTTCTAAGTTGTCCATCTTCTTTTTGAGATTAGCCCGAGTGTTGTAGTGATGAGTCAGCTTGCTGAATGAAGTAAAAAAGCTTGGTAAGGCACTCGGATATGCATAACAAATGCAAGAAATATGTTCAATATGACGCATAATGTGCAATGCGCATGATTTTATTTTGTTCTTTAATATTTCAAGGGATTTAAAATATATAGACATATTGCAAATATCAAAGTAATAACGCATTTGAAAATACTGAAATTTTTATTATAACAACTTCAAATGGATTACAAGTTTTAACGATCCCAAGCACAAGATGAAAATAAAATCTAAAACCCTGAAAAGCGAAGCTGATGGAGACCACTCTATACGATGGCGCTTCCCTGTGAGCCTGTCAATTTGAGCCTTCAACCTCTGGTTTTCTTACGTATATCTGGTGGAAACCTCCTTCCAATCACCTGAATCAGGGAGTGAGAAAATAGCATCTGCCCGAGGCTTAGGAGAAAATAAATCCCCTTGCCTCTCCATGGTCTCTACAGCCCGACTTTCAAGGATCTCAATCAAGTCGTCCTTCTCCTTCAACTCTGCTCTAAAGGAAATCTCTAAAGTTTGGCACTTGTTCTTCCAAGCATCCTTTTCCTGCTGCATCTTGACCAAAGCAAGCTGCAACTCTTCTAGATCATCTAATAGGGGAGGAGTGGTCTTCACAAACAAATCAGGCATAGGTGTTTCCCAGGAATACGACATCTTCATCTGAATGGATCTCGTTTGGACCCACTAAAGATATGGCTCCAAAGAAACATCATCCCTAGGTCCTAAGTCTTTCATACTCTTCTTGTGAATGTGACGCCATGCCTTCACAATATACTCCCTAGCTTCCCTATGGTCTTCTCCCTCCTTTAGAAAGAAACTACCCAAGTGAATACTATTTGGTTTATCCCTCATCGGATAACCAAGCTGTCGTCGTGCAAGAACATGGTTATAGTTAATTCCTCCCTTTGTACCAAGAAGAGGTACATTGGGGAAACTACCATAACTGTCAACAATCTCTATATCTTGGTAAGCTCGATGATACCAATCAATATCCGAGTGAGTAAGTGCCATGATCTTAGGAGCCCAACGGGGTTCCTTCCTGACATCCGAGAAAGCATCAGACTGAGGCATATGAGAGATAAACTACCGGTACAGCAAAGGTGTGCAACAGATAATCATCCCCCCATGATAAGAATTCTGAAGATGAATGGAGTAATAAGTATCACCCAACAACGTAGGAACTAGGTTTCCGATCATGAAGACCCTGATAGCATTAATGTCAACAAACCTGTCCACATTAGGAAATAAGAACAACCCGTAAGCAAGTAGAGCAAAGATGGCCTCAAAAGCGACTGTACTTTTCATCCTGGCAAAGCAACGAGCTTTCTCCAATAAGAACTGAGTTGGTAATCCCCTAATCCCTCCTTTATTAGTCATATGGGCTTCAATCTCATACTTTCCCAGATGGATCAAAGCAACAATCTCATGTGATTTTGGCTCATCCTCCAAGCCAATAAAAGGAACATTATCGGTAACATGTAAATCCAATAGATAATAATACTCCTCCAGTGTAGGCCTCAATTGATAGTCGGGAAAAGTAAAGCAATGATACATCAGATCATAGAACTGGACCAAGGTCGAGAGGAAACCCTCCTTCATCCTAAGCTTTATGAGAGGAATGATGGATCCATACTTCTTCCAAAAATATGCAGAACACTTGATCTCGGGAATTAGACTGATCAACTCATCTATCTTGGGATCCTTGAAACTATATTTCCTGGTCTTTCTTTTCACAGAATCCATGGTTACCTGAGACATTCACAAATGGTCAACTTTTAAATCCCTTGAAATAAAATTTCTTCAAAAGATGCTTATGAGTGCATGGATGCATGATGCAACAATCACACACAAGATCACACATATAGGGTTCATAGGTTCAACGTCACGAGCATGAGGTCGAAGGTACTACCCATAAGGTATGGTCTAAAAGTTATCACCTACCGAACAAGGTTCTAGAGGTTCCCAGAGTCTACATCCTTCCTTCGGATATTATCAACTTCCCGATTAACTCTGTAATTAGTAATATTCTCAAGAAAAACTCGTCCGAGCATAGCATCGCGTGACAACTATTTCCAGACTACTCTGTCATAGCTTCCGCACTACACCTAAAAGGCCAAGATGGGTTTGGTATTCTACGGTCCTCAACTTCAGCAGGCTTCCAGGTCGAAAGCAGTATGTCTTCCTGATTACTTGGTAAACAACACTACAGTAAAAGGGGCCTCCACTGAGTGGGGGATCTCATGCCTCCTTTTTTAGGATTACTCCTTCAAAGTTAACATGACTATACCGCCCGTCCTATCTTAAAGTTTGCCCAAGTCCGGGTATAGGAATTATGAGTAATCACCAAGCACCCTGAAAACCAGGAAAATCCAAATAAACATATATACAACATATAACACATAAACAACAATAGCATATACACATATATAAACAAAGATAGGCTCAACCCACTTAGGGATAGACCAGCAAGAGGTCAATATTTCCCCACTGAAGTCACCAATTTTCTGTAGCGGTAGAAATGTTCAAGACTAAGCCATTGGATTGACTAGACTTATACAGATCAAAAATAAAAATCGCCACCGCGCTTTATTGTTTCCAAAGGAATGGGAAAAGAGCGAGTAACCCAAAAAAGGTGGGAAAAATTCAAGGTAAGGGGGTTGGTTATGCAAAGGGAAGGTATTAGCACCCTAAACATCTACGGTACTCCGCATGAACCTCTTTGTAAAATTTGTATATTTTGGCTATAAAAAATGTTGTATAAAAATAGATGGTGGAGGTGAGAAAAGAAGTATTTTTTTTAATGATTTTTGCACCCGCGGCGGTTGCAAACCTTTAGTGCCTACGTACCACCTTCCATGTAATAGGGGATCAGGGTACACGTAGTTCCTCTTTAAAAAATTTAAAATGTAAGTGTGTTGGTTAATTTTTATGTGATAAGACATCATTGTCATTGTCCGTGTGGAAAACATACTTACTACCCACAATCATGTGGAAGGAGAATTTGCATCATCTCAAAATGGAGGATATGGCTTATATTTTAAAATCAACAATGCCTCACTCAACATCCAAGTGGAAAATATCTCACTTCACTACATATTGTAGAAGTACAGTTGTTTGTATCACTACAAGGATTGACAAAAGTCTAATCTTTTGAGAAAAGTTTAAAGTCAAATCCAAAGTGGTAAAAATGGTTTTAAATGAGATTGATTGACTTTTATTCTTCCCACAAAAAAAAATGTCAAGGTATTATTAAGTTGATTGAAGTTTATTTCTGAAAAGGTTTTGAAAATGCATGGACCTATGTCCAAGTTTATTATGAAAGTGGTTTGAGTTTAAAACAAGAATAATTTTCAAAATGAGAGAGAAGATTTTTGAAATTAAAGAAGATGGGAGGAGAAGAAGAGACCATCCTAAAGCATAAGATGAAAGCTAGGGATAGGAACCATCTAATCCACAAGAAGCCAATACTTGACATTATGAGTCAAGATAGAATTCCTATTCTTTGGATTAAAACCAAGCAAGAAAAGATACTAGACCTCTTGAGAGAACCAAACTTCAAGTGTATTAAGTCTGCATAAAAAATTGGGCAGAGTAACGGCTGTATACGGGTGAATTCCAAACTATAAACAAAGTATGTAATCATAATAACCCGCACACAAAATAAACAAACAACCCAATGTCTTGAGGTAAAACTCAAGAACTCCAGACAAAATATAAATTAAGGTCATAAGGTCTCCAACTTAGACCAAGGTCTCTAATCCTAAGTCAAAGAAGTCCAATACTCCATAATGCCAAGGATAGTAACCAAGCAGTCCAAATATCATTAGAGTTTTTTATGGTTCATATTGATTATTAGGTATCTTAGCAGAGAAAATAAAAGGCTTAAGTGAGCAAAAAAATAAATTGACATAAAATGTAATGCTTAAAGTAAATGGTACATAAATCATAAAAAACAAGAAAAAAGAAAGGGCATAAGGTAAAAAGAAATTTAATAATTAGTGGTTAGTTGGATGACCATCTTGAAACTTATATTTGGAACTCATTAGAGGATTGGTAGAACCAAAGCCTCCACACAACAAGTTGCATTTTATTTTTGTCAAGTATATCATCCATTTGGAATCCTTAAAAGTACCATTTAATGATCAATGATGTTTAAGTGATCCACGTTGACCAAAAGTATTGTAGATCCATTAGAGGATTGGTATAACCAAAGCCTCCAAACAATGAATCTCAAGGTTATTGGATCCAAGAGATCAAACTAACATACTTGGGCTTACAAATGTAGGTTTGGGCCACAAATGATCATTTATTCGAATCGGGACAAAATTTATCGCTATGTTAAACAATCGTAAGTGGACTTATGTAGAAGTCACACCTATTTTGAGGTCGATCAATAACAATATATGCACCATTTGTTTTGAGACATGATATAGAGATCATGCTCCAATAACACTTAGTGCAATGAGAAAGGGACAAGATGAAGAGGGGTGGGAGAGACCATACAAACCACATTTGAATTAAATTTAGATCAAACTATTATTAAAATCATTCATCCATTTTTGTAGAGTTAGACTCAACACCATGAATCTAATGATGTTAATAAAGTTCATGATCAAAAATTAACCCAAGATCAACCAGAAAATAATCACAAAATAATATTGCATTTAATATATACATTAAAAAAGGTTTTAGAAATATTTAAAATAGAAATAAGGGATAAAAATATCAACTATGTTCAAATTAATCAAGAAATAAAAAGTAAGACCATTGAAAAATCAGAAATGGACTCAAATATTTTTATAAATTTTTTGGTGATTTTTAAAGTCAGAAACTATTTTTAAAATTAAAAGAAATGAGTAAACAAACCAAAAATGATAAAAAAATACCAAAGTCAGAAATAAAAAATAAGTGAGGTCACCAATATTTGTCACAATATCATTGGATCATTCCATATTTTTTCAGAATTAAAAAATGCATAAAATTATTTTTAAACATTTAAAACAAATATAGTGAAAATTTATTTAAAAAAACCAAAACACAAAATAAAATTGTGAAAAAATAAAAACTAGAAAGAGAAAATTCAAAAGTATTTTTCATAATTTTTTTAGATTTTTTTAATTTTCTATGATTTTTTTGAAATTTAAAACAATTAAATATAAAAATCAGAAAAGAAAATAAAAACCAAAAAATATGGGTCATCTGATCAATGTCAAAACGCATTAGTAAACGGATCAAGTGGACCTGGCGCGATGTGCATGTTATGGACTTTAGTGGATAATGCATTGAATCATTAATTAAATCAGATTTCAAAAAAAACAAGTGGCGTGCCATCATTGGTTGGAAGATGACTAGTTGGTCATCTTTAACCTCCAGTCAACGTGAATTGCAGGTGTCTCAAACTGTAAAATCATAAGCTCAGACTTATGCCATTCGTTTCGTCTCTTCAAGACAAAGACAACCACACCTTCGCAAAAAATTTATATAAAATGTAGCTCAAGCAAATTGGAAGGTAAGTTTTGAAAAGGGATTTGAAATTTCATGGTCAAAACAAGTTTCCAGATGAAAATAAGTGTTGCGACTAGAACCTGGGCAATGAGAGCATCACAATGATATCAAAGTTTTGAAGAATTGATGAAGGAATCTACCTATTGAAGTTGAGTTACAGAGCTCTGAAACTGGACTTCTATGGAGCAATCTAGGACACGGTTCTTGAATGTAATTATATGGTTAGCTTTAGGGAAGATCAAGGAAGGTGAATTGATGGAAAAAGTGGATTGAAAAAGGCTTGAAAGTAGATTTCGAAGTAGTAGAATTTTGAGTTATGGAACAAGTTTGACAGGGTGATTCTGGTTATCCAAGCTTGAGGAAATAAATGGGGGATGATCCTCTATTTATAGGGAATCAAATGGAATGCCCAAGCGTGTGAAATGATGAAGTTTGGAGGGAAATCGTGTGAAGTTGCAAACAAGAAAAGCGTCACTTCTAATTTGATCAAAACTCATCCAAGATGCGCATTTTGTTATGCTAATCACTTCTAGAAGTTCACTAAACATGTTTAGAGGCAAAAACGCGCATAAAAAAGTGTTTAGAAGCTAAATCAATGATTTCAAATTCAGAATTTTGAAGAAACTTCAGTTCCAAGTTACGAAGTTCAAATCAATGGCATTCTCAGCTCAAGGGGTCTTAGGGCATGATTCTTAATGATTTAGAAAGATGAGGTTACAAACTTTGCAATGGAAAAAGAATGAAATAAAATGGATGCTTGAGCTGAAAGTTGCATTCAGTCAAAGTTGGAAAAAAGAAGTTGACTTTCCATACTTAGAAATATTTCAAGTTTTTCTTCAAAAGTGACCTATAATGTTTTGCATCCAAACATGGCCTTCCACTTGAAATTTGATCTTGACAAAAAAATATGGAATGAATTAGAACTCTTGAATGAAATTTTGAAACTTGAACCATTTAAAATATCCAAAAATTGAGAGAGTTATGAATTGTTGAAGTTGACAAAAAATCATGAAATGACCTATAATATTTTGTATCCTTAGGGCATCTTCCATCCATTTTATCGCTTTGCACATAAAATAAGGCATAAAGTTCACATCTTAAATATCATTATGGAAAAAGAATGGGCTCAAGGTGATAAAAATTGACCAAGTTATGATGATTTGAAGTCACACTTGAGAAAATGGGGGTTCATCAGGAGGACTTGTAATCTTTCTTCATCATCAAGTTTCTTCCACATGAAAACTCCTTGAAACTTTTGAAGTGATTTGTTTATAACCCTTTGAAGAGAAGGATGTTCTTGGAATCACTCAAAAATACCAAAAGATGAGCAAGATATGCTTCTTTGAAGTTCAAAACCCTAGCTCTTAGATCAAGAAAATGCTTTGAGGAACTTTGACAATTTTGAACAAACTTCTTGTACCAACACTCTTGCTTTGTAAATAGAAGCTATTGAGGATGAAAATGAGAACTCATAGCCACAAAAACCACTTCCAAATCTTGAGAATTGAGAGAAATATGCACTTGTGATTAATGAGAACAAGACCCTGTCCAATCATGACAACTTCTTCAATCAATCCCTTGCACTTTTGAATCAAATTTGATAACCTTGAAATGCGGTGAATCAAAATAACCTTGCCATGCCATTTCTTCCAAAAACAAATCCAATGGTGAGGTTTGAACTTCTCAAGCTTTATTGACTAGGGCATGGAAATAAACTCTTGAACCCATGGAGCAACTTGCTAAATCTCATTGCCTTTACCTACATTAGTAACAAGAAAAACAAACCAACATTGCATTTTATTAATTAAAATAAAAAATCAAGACAAAATATTCATGACCACAAAAGGAAACAAGTTAAGGTGCTTGGTGATTCCTCAAAGATAAAAGCTAAAGGTAGGGAGGAGGACCAAAATCCCTAATGTGATCTTGTTGTGATTGAATCAATATGGTATGATGAAGGGATCTTAGGGGCAAAAATTGGGGTACAACACCCGCTTACTCAGAAAATCTCAAAAAAGGTTTTTTCTGTTCTTTTCGCCCTTTCCTTTGTTGGATAAAAGAAAAGTCGGTGGTGACTCTTGCTTACCGTGACATTTGAAAACAAAAAATGCAAACCAGTATTAAACAGTCGGTTCTGCCACCATATCACACTGTGAATTAGACCACATTACAACCCTTAAAAGTCCTAATTTAAGCATGGGTTGGTTCGAAAGCATAATGTTGCAAAAGGTATCCTGACTCCTGTAAGGCTTACTGTAAATCCTGAGTTGAATTCATACTCTTACAAAACTCTTTTATTTAAATTGCATTTTTAAAATTTCAAGACAAATATAAACTTTGTATTGTTTGAATACTGCTGTTTGCATATAGCTAATTGTTTGACAACAGAGGAATTCACACGGAGAATATCCAATGAACGAAAATCCTCTCAAGAAACACAATCACTTCAAATGGAAAAACACTTCCAATGACAAACTCTCCATAACCAAAGGGGCACGGCATGATCATTGTCTAACCCATTTGTTGCAGTCAAATCAAGATTCAAAGAAACTCTCAAGAAATGTCAAATAACCAGGGGCAGGTCTTCATTTGAATCACTTAGGGAATTGAACACGAATTCCAGTAAAGGGTCACATACGACCAAGCATACATTTTCTGGAAGCGCTACAATACTTACCATGGACAACGACAAATCCCCACAAAGTCCCTTTCATAAGGTGATCCCCGTTGAAGTCGCCAGAGCTACCTCTATAAGGTTATCCTCAAAGAATAATATTCACGGATAAGGGTACAAATCCCATAAGGCCAAATTCATGGATATCCCCATAAAGTTGGATCCATGCAATCCCCAGCCAGAGTTTCAACCTCCGGAAAACCTCTCCCCATCTAAATTAATCTTAAGAGGGAGACTTGAGGAGTTCTTCCAGAAGAAAACACCTCCCTAGCAGATTGTCAAATGGGTTTATTTCCCCAATAAACTACGAATCCCCCAGACCAATACAAATCAATAGACAAAACCCTTTAATCCCCGGTAGAGTCATTGGTATCCCCAACGGTGTCGTTACTATCCCCAAAAGTGATTGTGAAGCCTGTATCCCGACCAGATAACAGTTGACTCCATTCCTCTAAAGCAAGTTACTACGAAACCTGGACCCAACCAGATAATAGTTTAACTTCTTCAAATCACTAACAAAACTCCTCTTCCCCGGTAAAGTTTTCCACTATCCCCAGTGAGTTGCTGCAAAGCCTGCAAGCCGATCAGATAACATTTAACTTCTTTATCCCCAACAAGTTGTTAACTTCCATTCTCTCCAATCAAGAGAATAACTCCCCAGTAGAGCAACAAACAACTAAAACTCCTGAACTCTTTTCCCCAAGCAGAAATCAACACTCTCAAGCCAAAGCCAATCTTCCCCGGCGGATTTCTCGTCAAACAACAAAATGGGAATCCTAAATGGAAACATTCCAAACAAGGTTTGAAGATGTGCATACTCTTCATCCCCAATGACATTCCGAGATTTAACTTCCCAAAGCTCCCCAACACTTGTCAAGGATTTATTTTCCGAAGCAAAGATACATTTCAACAAATATTTCACATTCATACATCATATGACATACATGATAAATGCATAATATCATTTATTTTGAGAACATCATCAAGCCATACATACATCTGCATGCAACTAACCTTCTTCCTTGAAGGAAAAGGAAATCAACAAAAATCCTCTTTTGGAAAATATCACAACCATTTCTCAAAAGGTCAAAGATTAATTCCTGAAACAAGCCAGGGCAACTATCTCTATGGCTAACAAAAAACAAGTTCCAAATTAATACCTGAAACAAGACAGGACAACTATTTGTGCACGGCTGATTGTAGATTAATACCTGAAACAAGACAAGATAACTATATACATGAGCAAATTGAAGATTAACTCCCGAACCAAGCCGAGGAAACTATCTTTCTTTCAAATAGGTCAAAGATTAATTCCTAAAGCAAGCCAGGGAAACTATCTCTACAGCCAACAAAAAACAAGTTCCAGATTAATACCTGAAATAAGACAGGACAACTATCTGTGAACGACTGATTGTAGATTAATACCTGAAATAAGACATGACAATATCTACATGACCATATTGAAGATTAACTCCCGAAACAAGCCAGAGAAACTATCTTTCTTTCAAATAGGTCAGAGATTAATTCCTGAAGCAGGCCAGGGCAACTATCTCTACAGCCAACAAAAAAAAGTTCCAGATTAATACCTAAAACAAGACAAGACAACTATTTGTGAACGACCAATTATAGATTAATACCTGAAACAAGACAGGACAACTATCTACATGAGAAGATTGAAGATTAACTCCCGAAACAATCCGGGGAAACTATCTTTCTTTCAAATAGGTCAAAGATTAATTCCTAAAACAATCCAGGGCAACTATCTCTACGGCAAACAAAAAAAACAAGTTCCAGATTAATACCTGAAGCAAGACAGGACAACTATCTATGAACAACTGATTATAGATTAATACCTGAAACAAGACAGGACAACTATATACATGAGTGGATTGAATATTAACTCCCAAAACAAGACGAGGAAGCTATCTTTCTTTCTTTAAGGTCAGAAATTCAGTTCCTGAAACCAGACAGAGCAACTATCTACATGACCAAACGAAGCAATCTTACATGGGTTCCTTATCATACATTTCAGATGCAACTTCATATGGGCTCATCATGAAGCAATCCTACACGGGTTCCTTCTCATACATTTTTCAGACACAATTCAGATACGATCCAAATGCGAATGTCATTCTGACACTCATTCAATACACTTTTCAAATACAGTTCAGATACGATCTAGATGTGGATGTCATTCTGAAACTCATTCAATACACTTTTCAAATACATTTCATATACGATCCAGATGCGGATGTCATTCTCACTTTCATTCAATACATTTTTCAAATACAGTTCAGATACGATCCAGAGACGGATGTCACTCTGACACTCATTCAATACATATTTCAAATATAGTCCAGATACGATCCAGACGCAAATGTCATTCTGACACTCATTCAATACACTTTTCAAATACAGTTCAGATACGATCCAGAGACGAATGTCATTTTGACACGCATTCAGTACATTTCTCAAATACAGTTCAGATACGATCTAGAGACGGATGTCATTCTAATACTCATCCCACTACATCTTATCCTTCAGATTAAATCGACCAAATATTTATTCTGATACTTCTTCCAATACCTATCAATAGTTACTTTGGATGGAATCTATAAGCCCATCTCCGACAACTCTTTATCACCTCTCCAAATGGCATCTTTAAGCCTATTCCCTACAAAATCAACTAATACATCATTGAGTGCAAATTTATGGGCACTCTAGTGTTCAATCATTTTCCACCTTCAAGTCACGAATGGCGGACTCGCCAATCTAACTCTTCAGGTTTAAGAAGATTGAACAGGGGCAGTTGTTGTACCCCAAAATTTGCCCTCTCTTTTATCAAGACTTTTCTCACAAAGATTTTCAAAATCCCAAGTTTGCACAAGTACAATTGGACTTTTAATGTCCCGTATAATTTCCATGGATCTGTTTACAGTGGTTTCTGGTAAACAACCGCTAGTCCTCCAAACTATCGAATAAACTTACTGACTGTTATTCAATTTCTCTGGTAACTCGCAGGATCGACTAGATTGATCCTAGGACGTGTTAGTTATTAGGGTAACTCTCATGATCGAACAGGTATTCATGATTGGTATTTAGAATGTTGTGTAGGTGTTTGACTTATTTCGATTTCTCTCTTACAGATCTAAAGGTGTAATCAAAATATATGTGCGCGAAACTAAATTGCATGAATAAAGGTCAATTGTAAAGACATGTAAAACTGCATAAAAGACAAGTAAATGACTTCGAATTATAAAAACAGTTACTGTAAAAGATGCTCTGGAATATAAAAGATTCGAATTATGAAGAAAAACGTTTAATGCAAGAAAACTGAAAAATGACTTTAAGTGAAAAAGGTGCTCGAAGGGTAAAAACTTGAAGATAAAGGCATGAAATGTATAACAGTTTCTGAAATGTAAAGTATTTGAAATGGAAAGAAAGCATTCAAATGTAAGGCATTAGTGAAAAGATTTCGAATAAAAAGACTTTAGATGCAAAAACTTGTAAATGGTATTGACATAAAGATAAAGGAAAATACTGGAAATGATAAAGGGTTTTCATTAAATCATAAATATGTGGTGTTATCATACGTACATTGCTCTTGCATTCGTTTCCCTAGCCATGTGGTAATTTGAATGTTTACTGAGTGTTTTTGTACAATAGATATGACACACGAAATCCTAATGCTAAGACTTCTATTTATACTACTTCGACCATAACGGTCTTGCTATAAGATTCTGCCACGTTCAGAACATGCAGAGCAATGCCTCTCTTTTGCTTCCACGTGTCTTCGAATGCTCCAGCGCATATATTTCAAATTTCGAACATCCCGCTTGCATTTGAATTTCAAATGTTTTGGCACTTCTTCGCTTCGAACGCATTCCTTAGATACAGCCCTGTCGTCATTTCGAGACTTCTTTGGATATATATTCTCATAATTGTCACTCGAAGCTCCAAGTTTTGATATTCTCATTCGAAGCATTGCTTCTACCATTTCGAAACATGACGTTTTGTTTCATTTCAATCGAAACGTCCAATTTACTTTGCTTCTACTAATATCATCAAAATCTTCAGCCAACAAAATGCCCCTTTAAAATATGTATTCCGATTCCTTTGAGAAATACTTATTTTAAACATATACACAAGTTTTTGATGCGACCTTCGAATCATCGTAACATTTATTGCATTTGACTCCAGTCACGTCAATCACAACGCTTTTTAGATTCCTTAACCGCCTTGAACCATTTCACAGTATGGTGCAGTTACAAAATAATGATTATCTTTAATCACGCCTATTACCAATGTTAACTTTACGCCACCTCTTCATTAAACCAACCCATGATTACCACGTATCACAACCTTACTCAGTGGATGCTTAAACTTCCATATTATAAAAACCCATCAACTTAGTATTTTTTTCTTTTCTTCCCACATTCTGAATCTTTTCTCCTTCTTTTCTCACCGAAACCCTAAGCTTTCAACATTATTCCAACAATGTCTTCTTCTACTTCATCCCAACTAAAAAAGGTTTCCAAAAAGAAAGGAAAGACCGCAGGAACTACCATGGAAAGAAAAGTTGTCACTCACCAAGGTCAATCTGTTCTTGTTCCCCAGATGATCTCAAAGGAGAAAGAAATGCTTTATGCATCCCAGGTACTTATTCCTACCACCGCTGTTGGTAAGAGGTTAGCTTTAATGGGCCCTCTTACAGTTTTTGAAATTTTAAAAGATACCAGAAAAATTTTCCCAGTTTTCTATAGTTTCAAACCCCTGTTTAATAAAATGGACGCCCCTAAGGCAATAGAATCTTCTGGTTCAAACACCGTGGAAAATCCAATTGTTTCTCCTAAGGACCCTTTTGTATTAGACTATGTAAAGAGTAACTTCAAACCGTTCCGATCTTGCCCCACCTCCGACACTGCTTATCATAACTGGTTCAATAAGGTAGAAGCTAAGAAATCCCAGCAATGGGAAGAATTAGGTATCTACAACTTAATTAAGCTGTCGAAGCTAGGTTTTACTTACAGCCACCCATTGTTATTCGCGTCCATATATTTCTGGGACAGTACTTATAATACTTTCCATCTCCCTGGTGGAATGATTACCCCTACCTTCTTTGACATAGCGGCCATCACTGGGCTATCACCAGTAGGAGAAACATATATCCCTGACAACGAAGAACATTCGAGTATAATCGACTTCGAAGTCAAACTAGCAAGCTTTTCAAAGTTTATCAGCCACTACCATGCTGAAGGAGACAGTGTGTCTGACGTAGAACACATTGCTTTCCTTACCTTATGGCTGTCAAGATATGTCTTTTGCAGCAGATCCCTACAAGTAGCCAGTAGGTTTATTCCTCTAGCTAGAGATTTGCACGAGAATCGGAGGGTGTGCTTAAGTGAATTGCTACTAGTTGATCTTTATGAAAGCCTAAGGTCAGCTGTTTCGAGCCTAAAATCTCATACCTCCAAGAATATCCTGCTAGCTGGCCCCTTTTGGTTACTTCAGCTATGGCTAAATGCCATGTTCGAACCTTCATTGTCAACTGCCAACACCATTGATGAACAAGACCCTGAAATAACTGATAGAATCGTTGAAGGCACTAGGCTGCGAAGACTAACCCCGAACGATGATAAGGATGACTTCAAGGTCCTATTCTCGAAATACATCATGATATTCTCCAAGAGGCATAAGTTCGAAAAGACTATGGCGCCTTTTGCTTCAAGGGCTCATGGACCTTCATGGTTCACCATGGCTCTCTCAGAAGCTGTCAAGAGCAAAGAGATCCAAGATGTATGGAGAGCCTTTTTGCTACCTAGACTAATCTCTTCAAGAATAACTCCTGCCAAGAATCAGATTTTCCTTTTCGCTTACCAGCCAAATTTTGTTTCGAGACAGTTTGGCTTATGCCAACTAATTCCTGAACCCTTATTTCAAACGGAAAGTGCCATTACCTCTGGGCGAACCTTCAAGGCACGGGAAGCCAAATTACAGCAAGAACAATACCAAGGCTTTGCCCAGTTTGAGCTAATAACTTTCGAACCTACCCACCTTACAGCAAAGGGGTTTCTGGAATGGTGGACAAAGTTTTATCAGACTTATATGTTCGATACTCTTACAATTCAGCAGAAACTAACTGATGCCTTCGATGTGTAGGTACCATCCAAGAAAGGTATGTTTACTCATGCCAAAGAGATTAAAGCTTTTCAAAATTATTTCGAAACTACTTATGATCCCACACATTTGGAATCCACTGTGCATCAAGCGGCTGAGACCTTGAAGGAAAAATTCAAAGAAAAAGTTTCTAAGTTAAAACTTCCTTCAGGGTTGTCACCTGAGGATAGGTATAGGTTGGCATTCGAAATGCATCCACCTAAATTTCCTAGATTACCTACCTCAGAACTGACTCTGGCTTGGTTTCCCCCATACCCTTGGTGGTTCACTTGCAAAGAGATGTTCAAACATCTTCAAAAGAAACCAAAGCCATCTGAGACTGTGACATGGGCTCGACACTGGCTCCACGATTTCCCAGGACACCTTCGTTACGACCTTTCTGCCATGTCGATTAAATCTGATCAAGGCACAAGTGCGAATGCTTGGGAAAATCCCAAACGATTCTCATTTTCTATATCTTTAACTTTGCCTTAATTGTTTCGATTTTCAGCCATCAGGATAAAGACTGCTGCTTCAAAGTCGAAATAAGGGAGCACCTCTCAAGCCTCTATCGAAACCATTGACAATGTGACTCCATCCGAAACAACAACCATTGCTGCAACAACAACAACACCAACACCAATAATAACCAGTGCTCCAACACCACAGGTAATCACTTAGCCTTGATGTTTCGAATTCACTAATATTTCAATATTTGCATCTAACTCTTTGTTTAAATCTTTTCAGACCAACAAACTTCTGCCTACCACTCCAAAGAAGCGAAAATCAAACACCACTGGGGAAGACCCCAAGGCTGGAGGAAACTTACCAACTGCTTCGAAGAAGAAGCAGAAGAAGGATATTTCAAAAAGTACCGTACCAACTAGTGTCTCTGGACTCGATTCCAGGGATGCTGCTCCCTCACCCAAATCCAAAATTCCATCTTTGACTTCCAACGTAATGTTGGAACGCATAGCTAGCAACCTCTCTTCCGAGTGTCCACAGGTAAATTGAACTTCAAATCTTTTGAAAATAATAATTTCTCATTACCTTGGTGCATGCTTTTAATATTCTTTCGCTCCTTGCAGAATATCTTAAATCCAGCTTCCACTACTTCGACCTCACCATCAAAAGCTGTTGCTCCACTCAACTTCTTTCCTCAAGGAGACCCCAGCAACCTTGTACAGAACAAAGGTTCCTCCAATATGGCGGTTCTGGCTGGGGCTTCTGAGCAGCAGGATGATCAGAGTACTTCTCCTCCTCTAAAAGAACCCAATGAAGCAACACTCCATGAATCTGCAGAGGCTTTGCAAAGAACTTCTCTCTAAAAGTCCCCTCTCGAAACCCTTTAAGAGGACCCAAAGGACACTCACGCTGAAGGAGAGAAAGCTGATTCTGGTCACAGAAATGAAGAATCTGCAGAAGAAGAGTCTGAGGAGGGGGATGCCAATGATGGTTCGACTGCTGGGACAGAGTCCAATGCAAATAGCAGCGAAAATGAAGACATCGAAGTGGTGGATTTGGATGACGATGAAGAAGATAATGAGCACGAAACGAATGAAGGGGATGGTGACACCACCAATCAACCCATGGAAGTCGAAGTGGACGTGACTCCCCTGCGTATGGAACTCCCTCAACCGTCTTTGTCTCGAATGATTGACGAGGATCTTGCACTCCTGAGACGAAATGACCCTATTGGGTACATGAAGGCAAAGCTGGCTCAAAGGGACATTCCACTTGCTAGGGCTGGCACAAGTTCGACTAGCTATCCTCTTCCCACAGATGAAAGAATTGTACTTCTTAACAGGATCAGAAAAACAATTCTTAATGTGGATATATTCGAAGTGCTCAAACAGGATAGCACTGCTTGCTACACTATGAAGGAGTTGCTTACAAAAGTCAACCTTGCTACCTGCTCCTTGTCAGTTAGTACTATCTTGTTCGATCTTCAATCTTTGCTGGACAACATAACTGGTTACCTTCTCCAAGATGAATCTGCTGCCAGAAAGGTTCAAGAAAAACGCACTGCAGTGGATGCTGCTTATGAACAAGCTTCGAAACTCTCTTAAGAAGCTGAGGATCAAGCTATGCATCTAAAGCAAGCAAAAACTGATTATGAGGCTCAAGCTGAGTCCATCCTTCTCTGGGAAAGGCAAATTCAGGAACTTCAACAGAAGGTTAAAGAGGCTAAAGAACAACAAATAGCCTTCGAAACCAATACTGTTGGTAACCAATTCGAAGAGCTTCTCAACCAGGGGCTTGCAGAAATGGAAACTACATAACAACTCAAGGGAGAAGTGGCAACCTTGGAGGGAGCCATACGTTTTGCTCAACAGAAACTTGAATCTTTTCGAAGTACCTTCAACAGATTGAAGAATAATTATTATTTCTAAATTTCAGTGTTCATTTGATTACATTTGGTTTTTTATATGTAATATTCGAACAACGCCATTTTGGCATCTCATCTTGCCATTTTGGCATTTTTATAATATTTTGGTTACGTTATTACTATTCGAATCTCCTGCAGGCGTGGCTTATATTTCTTTAAATATTTCCCATTAACCTTTAGGATACGTTTATCATCCATTAGCTCTTCGATTTCATATGCATTGTTTGAGAACACTTTTAGTATTCGAAAAGGCCCTTCCCAATGAGGTGACCATTTACCTAATGTTTTATTTTTCTTGTCCATGGGCAATATGACTTTCTAGACTAAGTCATTAATAATGAATGTTTTTCTCTTCACCTTTTTGTTATATGTCCTGGCCACTCTTTCTTTTTGTCTCATCAAGATTTCCAATGCATGTAATCTAACTTCGTCCAACTCAACTAATTCATTCATCATCATCTCCCAATATAATGCAGCTGGGATTTCGTTTTGTCTTTGAATTCGAACTGATTGTAGATGAATTTCTACTGGCAGCACTGCATCATGACCAAATGTGAGTTGGAAAGGCGCAGTGTTAGTAGCTTCCTTAGGAGATGTTCTACAGGCCCATAGTATTTGGTCCAAAGTTTTGTGCCAGTTTCTTGGCTTTTTACCAATATGTTTCTTGATTAACCCTATTATCACTTTATTGGCTGATTCGACTTGACCATTTGCTTGAGCATAATATGGCGTTGATGTTAGTAATCTAAACCCCATTTCTTGGGCAAATTCTTGCATCTTTCTACCAGTAAACACAGAGCCTTGATCTGTGGTTATGCTCTCTGGCAATCCGAACCTATAGATAATGTGTTTCTGTATAAACTCAATAATAGCCTCTTGATCAGCAACTATTAATGGTATAGCTTCGATCCACTTGGTAAAATAATCTATTCCTACCAAGATATATTTATGTCCTTTAGACGAAGCAGGATTTATTTCTCCTATTAAATCCAATGCCCATCCTCTAAATGGCCATGGTTTGATGATTGAATGCAACTCACTTGCAGGGGCATGTTGAATCCCTGCATGTTTCTGGCATTCCTCACATTCTTTAGCAAAGTCTATACAATCTTTGAGCATGCTAGGCCAATACATGCCATATCGAAACAACAGCCATTTCATTTTATGACCTGCCTGATGTGCCCCAGATGCCCCATTGTGGACTTCTGATAATGCTAAGTATGCCTCACTTTCTCCTAGGCACTTCAATAATACGCCCTCTTGGGTCTTTTTGAACAATTCGTTCCCCATGAGGACATATGATAACGCTCTGTATTTTATTTTCCTATCAACATTCAGAGTTGGGTTTGTTAAATAACTCACCAGTGGACTTCACCAATCTGCATCTGATAAAGTGTTTATGGCTAATATTTCGAATCCCTGTTTCTCAGCATATCCCAATTTCATACTTTCTAGATCTGATGGTGTGAATCTAGTAGCCATAACTCTACCCCTTAATTCAACTAAATCCTCAAAGTTCCTGGCAGAAACTTTATAACCCGAAGCCAACTGTGCTAAGTCATTTGCTTCTTGGTTCTCTATTCTTGGTATGTGTTGAATATCCATGTATTCAAATTTCCTAAGTAGCCTGTTGACTATGACGAAGTATATCATCAAGTTTTCCTTTATGCATTTATACTCCTTTGTTATTTGCTTGACCACTAATTCTGAGTCTCCTTTAATTTCGACTCTAGTTGCCCCCAATTCCAACAAAGCTTCAAGTCCAACAATGAGCGCTTCATACTCAGCTTCGTTGTTCGAGCAACGAGGACCATCTAATTTATACTTGAATTTTGTTGGAATTCCTTCAGGAGAAATTAAAAGGACTCCAACACCACTTCCATTCCTGTGGGTTGAACCATCAAAGTATAATTTCCATGGTTGCATTTCGACGTAACTCATGACAGTCTGCTCAACCAATGAATGGTCCACAATAAAATCAGAAATCACTTGGCCTTTCACAGCTTTTAAAGGCATGAAAGTCAAAGAATATTCTGTCAAGGCTAAAGCCCATTTACCAACTCTGCTATGCATTATTGGTTTTGAAAGCATGTGTTTAATGACATCGAAATGAGATGAAACATAAACATCAACAGGCTTTATATAATACTTGAGTTTCATACAAGAGAAATACAAACAGAGACATAGCTTTTCTAAATTGCTATATCTAGTCTCTGCATCATTTAGTACTCTACTTAAATAGTATATGGCTCTTTCGATACCATTGCTATCTTCTTGTGCGAACATACTACCTATACTAACTTCAGAGGCAGATATGTACAATCTCATGGGCTTCCCCCATGAAGGTGGAGACAAGATAAGAGGCTGAGAGAGGTATCTTTTTATCCTGTCAAATGCCTCCTGATGGGCTTTGTTCCATTCGAAGGCTTGGCCTTGCTTTAGACGAAGCAACGGAGAGAAAGCTTGGGTTCTTCCACTCAGATTCGAAATGAACCTTCTGAGGAAGTTAATCTTCCCTAGCAGAGATTGCAGCTCCCTTTTTGATGTAGGTGCTTTCGTCTCCATTATGGCTTTGGTTTTGTTCTGGTTGATCTCAATCCCTTTCTTGTGAACCACAAAACCCAGGAAATCTCCAGCCTGCACAAAAAATGCACATTTAAGGGGATTCATCTTTAAGCCATGTTTTCTCATTCGTTCGAATGATTGGCTCAAATGATGCAAATGTGTTTCTGCAGATATAGATTCGATGACTATATCATCAATGTACACCTGCATAAAGGTTTCAATGAAATCATGAAAAATCGAATTCATTGCCCTTTGATAAGTTGCCCCAGCGTTCTTTAAACCAAAAGGCATCACCACCCATTCGTAGGTGCCTAAGGCTCCTGGGCAACGAAATGCTGTCTTGGCAACATCTTCTTCAGCAATGAAAATCTGATTATACCCAGAGTATCCATCTAACATACTCAAGTATTCGAACCCTGCAGCAGAGTCTACTAGCATTTCTGCCACAGGCATGGAGTACTCATCCTTAGGGGTTGCAGTGTTTAAATCCCTAAAATCTATGCAAATTCTTAAAGAACCATTTTTCTTAATAACATGTACTATATTTGCTAACCATTCGACGTACCTTGTGGTTCTGATGAATTTGCAACGCAGCAACCTTTCGATCTCAGCTTTAATATTTGTGAGAACCGCTGGTGTGAATCTTCTGGGAGTTTGTTTGATGGGCTTCTTGCCATCTTTGATTGGCAGTCTGTGTTCGACTAACTCCCTCTTTAAACCAGGCATTTCGTCATAATCCCATGCGAAGCAATCTTTATTTTTCCTGAGGACTTCGATTACTTCCTGCTTGAGGCCTGGGCTAAGTTTTGCACTTATGTAGGTTATTCTTTTCATTTTTTCATCCCCTAAGTTGACTTCTTCGAGTGGATCCTGCGCCAACATTTTGGCACCTGAGTCTATGGGGTCCCTTTCGAAGCCTAAGGGTTCTTTATCATAGATGGCGTCCAACCTTTGATCCATCTCAAGTTCTTTAAAGGGTGAGCATTTCGAGCCATCCCCGTTTATTTCATTCATCTTTACAGCTAATTTGTTTATTTCAGCCTCTAGGGCCGCCTTTGATTCGTTCTCAGCCATATAAGCCGAAATCCTTTCGAAAAAGGTGGACTCAGTCATGGATAAGGTTGTCGAAGTCCCAGCCTGCTGGCCGTCTTTGTATAGTACTTTCGACTCCCTCGTCTTTGCTGATGATTCTTCTATCCCAGTATAGGCCATCATGGCGAAGGGTCATGTAGTAGTGGGCGTTTCTGGTTTCGTTGATTTCATCATTTGGAACACATGGAGCAATCTTTGCCAGATGTTTGTCATAATCCCTCTTGTCAACTAAATTGACTGTTGACATGAAGTAACTCTGGTCTGCTTCAATGTTTTCCACGATCCCATCTTCTCTCCATAGAACTAATCGCTGGTGCATTGACGAAGGTACTGCCCCTACGCCATGGATCCACTCCCTTCCCAGTAATAAGTTGTAGTTGGCCTTGGCTTCGATCACCATAAACATGGTGGGCCTACAGCTTGAGTCTATTGTCAAGTCCAACTGAACCACTCCCAGTGTTTTGCCCACTTTTCCTTCATAATTGGATAGAACCATATTGTGGGGCTTGATGTCCCCTTCGCGTATTTCTAACCTTTTCAGCATGAAGTGGGGTATCAAATTTACTGCAGCACCCCCATCCACTAGAACCTTATTCACGCCATGGGCACCAACTTTTTCCCGAATAAATAGTGGCTTAAGATGGTTCTTCATAGCAGGTTCTGGACGTTCGAAGAACGTGTTTTGCTCCTCGACAGCCCCATTGTCCATCACATAGTAGCACACAGGCCTATGCTTCATCAAGTCTATGGTATCTTCTTCCTTGTATTCATCAATTTCGGTTTCCTGTCCAAATTCACAGGGAAGCACAGATACCACGTTGCAGTTTAGGTTGAATGAAGACTCCCCCTCTGATTCGAAGTTATCCGTTATCATATCTCCGTTCTCTTCTGGGCCTAGAGTGTATTCCTTTGGTTCATCTAGTTGTACTTCAGAGAAAAGTCTCCTATTAACTGGAGGTTTGTCTTCAGTTTGATTTCTTGGTGAGGGTTTGTTGGTGCTAGATTCACCTTGGTTCTTTGTTGAAGTTTCCCCTTTATTTGCCACAGCCTCCCTCTCAGCCTTTCGAACCCTTTGTTGCCTTCGCCACTAGGATCTCGACATGGGGTTCCTTCCTTTGTAGTTCTCTAATCTTACCTCTTCCCTCTTTGCTATGTTGAATTGCCTTCTGTATGTCATAGCATGGCGTGCGTTTCGTTCGGTGTTTCTCCATCTGTCTTTGCCTTTGTCATTTCTGACTTGCAGCCATATGTCGGTTGGCACTTCAGCAGGGAGTTTGAACGTCACTCTTCGAGCACTCCTGGGTCGGGCCTTCGTTGTTTGTATTTGCTATCGAAACATGGGCCCATCTGCACAGTTTCTTGATGGTTCCAGCAAGGGGCGAAGGGAATTGTTTCGAAGGCTCTGGCCATGCTTTGATCATACACAACTGAACACCTTGGGCATATCAAGCACTTGGTTGCCCCTTTGTAGCAGCGAAACACAAATTCCAGCAGACTTTCTCCAGCCTTAGGATAACACCTGAATAGCTGGTTATCCTGGCGCCAATTGTTGCCAGTTCGAGCCCTCTGTACCCTTTCGAAGTTCGCAGCGATTCTCTGATTGCAGAGGATGCTGCACCTAGGGCACAGTATCATGCATGTATCTCCCTTGTGGCATGTCATGAGGTAATCCTTGAGACTAGCATCTCCAGCATGATTATCCTCCATTTTATACTTCTCTTTTTCTAAGTATCTTTCTACCTCCTCCATCTCAGAGTGAGGTCTTTCCATATCCACCATGTTTACCTCAACATCTTCCCCCTTAGCTTCATCATCTCCCCATCCTGTGGGCTTTATATCTTCAATATAGACTTTTGAACTATCTGGGGCAGAATATTTGACCAAATAGTCAAATTTTCCACTGGGTTCCCCTAAAGTGTCCCATATTTCTTTATGAGGGGAATTTGGCTTCGTGATTTGGACTTTCTCCAATTCCAGCCTCAGGCCTTCAGTGACCTGTGTTAATTCTTGGTTTTCATTTTCCTGGCCTTCAGTAGCCTGGATCTCTTTTGTAACAGCCAAAGGTGCTGCTTCAATCGAAGTCTCTGGTTGCTTCTGGACGTCTTCAGTGACCTCCGTATCGACTTCGACCATCACCCAGCTTTCGTTTTCAGTACCTCTCTCTCCTATTGGGGCATCACTTTGGTCAGCTTCCACCATGTTAATCTCTCCAATGCATGCAGGCTCGGAGTAGTTGGTGTCTGCGACGTCCAAGGGATCTTCGTCCACTTTCATTTTTGCTTTATCAGCAAACTTCAGTCTGCCATCTTTAATTGCGTTCTGAATTAGGTCCCTGAAAAGAAAACACTGTGAGGTTTTGTGGCCTAAGAAACTATGATATTTGCAAAATCCTCTTTTCTTTCTTTGATCTAAAGGAGGTATTTTTACATTTGATGGCACAATGAGTTGGCCATCTTTGACAAGTAAATCAAAAATCTCGTCACATTTAGTGACATCGAAGGTATAAACCTTATTTGGGAATTTGTCACTTTTCTCATTTTCAACAATCTCTTCCCCTTTTGTGGGAACTAATAATTTGCAGGAGTAAGGTGGTGCCTGTTTTAATTCAGCGAGGTCGATTTCGACCTCTTCGAATTCGAATTCAGGATAATCTTCTGCTTCCCCAGTTCCAACATAGGAGATCCTTTCCTTCTTGTTATTTTTAAAGACTCTGGCCTTTTCGGCCTTTAGCCTTTCGACCTGTCGAACCCTGTCGGCTAACTGAGCCATGTCCCTCAAATATTGAGTGTCTAGTTTCTTTCGAATAAAGTAATCCAAGCCACCAGCGGCCATTTCGACTAACTCATGTTCAGGCACCACTGTGTAACATCTGGATTTCAAAAGCCTGAATCTATTCAGATAATCATCTATGGGTTCAGTATACTTTCTCTTGACACTGGCTAATTCCTTCAAGCTTATTTTTGACTGTCCCATGTAGAACTGTTCATGGAATAATCTCTCCAAAAGAGCCCAAGTGTCAATAGACCCAGGAGGCAAAGTGGTGAACCATGTGAAGGCGTTTCTAGTCAGGGAACTTGGGAAATATTTGATCCTGAGATCTTCGTTATTAGCTATATCTCCCGCTTCGGTCAGATATCTGGCTATATGTTCGACTGTTGACTCATTGGTATCCCCAGCGAACTTTGTAAATTTAGGGACTTTATATCCCCTTGGTAAATCAGTATGCATTATGCAATCCAATATAGGAGAAGCATAATTTGGCCTTCTAATTCCTGTGTTGAGGCCATTCTGGGCCATGACTCTCTCTATCATGGTGGTTAAATTGTTTTCTGCCAAGATGTTATCGTTTCGAATTCTATGAACGACTGCATCAGCATCTTGATTTCGACCCACCATGACAACCCCCCTAGGTTGCTCTTCTCGAAACTCTGGGCCTTCCAGCCTTTCGACCCTTGCCCCTGGTTCCATAATTTCTCTTTGTGGGCCTGGGATTATTGGGACTTCTAGCCTTTGTGCCCTTGCCCCCAAGTTAACTTCTTCTCTAGGTGGTCTATAGTTTGGGTCATTAGCAACTTGTTCCAAAATAGGTATGTTTGCTCGAACTCTCGCCTGATTCTGCCTACGCCTCTCTGGGGGAGCAAAGAAATCTACTATTCAACTCATGTTATCTGCGTTTTCTCTGTTTGTCACAGTCACATTTTGTACTATTGGGGCAAATATTTCTTGCATAGTTTGTGCTAATACCCCTATCATATTATGGTTACTGTCATCCATCAATTGCCTAAAGGCCAACTGGTTTTCTGTGGTTAAAATAGGCATTATGCTATAACCCACTGACCCTTGGTTATTTGTCATAAACTGATTCGCCCCAGACCAAGACCCTAATTGTGGTGATGAATTCGATGTGGAATTGTGTAAACCTGCCATAAAAGATGTTGGCATTCCATAAGAGGAATTTATGGTTCTATTACCATCGAAACCGGGTGGTCTAGTTAGTGGAGTGGCGAAATGGGTTTGTGTCCCTGATGGTGGAACAAATCCCCCAGGATAACCAATGGTTCCGGTATTTCCTAAGATCGAACTATTATTTGATATGCCACTTACTCCATTAGTGGCTATATTACTGGTAGAAGATGCAACAGACTGTGCATTCGAAGGGATCACATTAGACGTTCCCATCGAAGCAGACACATTAGTGCCTGTTGTATGTGGGGCATTTTGTTCCCCTTGTTGATTGTCAGAATTAGACATCTTGTTCAAACGTTTTCTTCTGGATAAGGGTTTGTTGTTGTTGGTTATTTTACCACTTCTTAGGTTCATAAAACAGCAAACTTATCACTCAGAGGGTATTTTTATAATGGTTACGTCTCAACAATCTTTATTTTTGTTCTAAATTCCGTAATGTCCAACGATTGGTCCCACCGGGTGTGCCAATTTGTTTACAGTGATTTCTGGTAAACAACCGCTAGTCCTCCAAACTATCGAATAAACTTACTGACTGTTATTCAATTTCTCTGGTAACTCGCAGGATCGACTAGATTGATCCTAGGACGTGTTGGTTATTAGGGTAACTCTCATGATCGAACAGGTATTCATGATTGGTATTTAGAATGTTGTGTAGGTGTTTGACTTATTTCGATTTCTCTCTTACAAATCTAAAGGTGTAATCAAAATATATGTGCACGAAACTAAATTGCATGAATAAAGGTCAATTGTAAAGACATGTAAAACTGCATAAAAGACAAGTAAATGACTTCGAATTATAAAAAAAGTTAATGTAAAAGATGCTCTGGAATATAAAAGATTCGAATTATGAAGAAAAACGTTTAATGCAAGAAAACTGAAAAATGACTTTAAGTGAAAAAGGTGCTCGAAGGGTAAAAACTTGAAGATAAAGGCATGAAATGTATAACAATTTATGAAATGTAAAGTATTTGAAATGGAAAGAAAGCATTCAAATGTAAGGCATTAGTGAAAAGATTTCGAATAAAAAGACTTTAGATGCAAAAACTTGTAAATGGTATTGACATAAAGATAAAGGAAAATACTGGAAATGATAAAGGGTTTTCATTAAATCATAAATATGTGGTGTTATCATACGTACATTGCTCTTGCATTCGTTTCCCTTGCCATGTGGTAATTTGAATGTTTACTGAGTGTTTTTGAACAGTAGATATGACACACGAAATCCTAATGCTAAGACTTCTATTTATACTACTTCGACCATAACGGTCTTGCTATAAGATTCTGCCACGTTCAGAACATGCAGAGCAATGCCTCTCTTTTGCTTCCACGTGTCTTCGAATGCTCCAGCGCATATATTTCAAATTTCGAACATCCCGCTTGCATTTGAATTTCAAATGTTTTGGCACTTCTTCGCTTAGAACGCATTCCTTAGATACAGCCCTGTCGTCATTTCGAGACTTCTTTGGATATATTCTCATAATTGTCACTCGAAGCTCCAAGCTTTGATATGCTCATTCGAAGCATTGCTTCTACCATTTCGAAACATGACGTTTTGTTTCATTTCAATCGAAACGTCCAATTTACTTTGCTTCTACTAATATCATCAAAATCTTCAGCCAACAGGATCATATTGGACTTTCAAGCATCGGGTCAAAGACATAACTTCTGAATCTTCGAAAGAAGGAAGAGGAAATTGTTGAAAGGGAAAAGCAGATAAAAGAAAAAAGTGTGAAGTTGCAAATAACCATGTTAAATTCAAAATCTGGTTCAGGCTGTTCGAACCACACGACTGATCAAAAGGGTTGGTTGGCAGATTTTTGAAAAATCGAAAAAGAGCAAGCTTTCTTCGATCCCCAAGCTTCGATTGGGCAATGACTTCCTTCGAAGCAACCTGCTTCGATCCACCTCTAAATCCTTCGACACACATAATTTCAACACTATGGATTACAAGTCTATTTTCATGCTTGCATCGATCCACAAGCATCGATTGGGCAATGGCTTACTTCGAAGCAACCTGCTTCGATCCACCTCTAAACCCTTCGACACACATAGTTTTGACACTATGCTTTACAATTTAAACTGTTCGACCACAAGGATAGGTTGTTGTACCATTTTAAGTTTGGACATTTTAACTTTCTACCACTTAATTAGCTGATTACTCAAGATGTGGTTACTGGTATTCCAAGTCTTGAGATGCCTGGAAAAAAACTTTGTGAAGTTTGTCTAGTAGGAAAGCAATCCAGAAATTATTTCGTTTTGACTATGCCAATGAGATCATCTTGCATACTCAAAGTGGTACATTCATATGAATATGGTCCATTCGAAGGACATACAATTGGTGGAAATAAATATTGTTTTGTCTGTTGTTGAGTTTGGTCGAAGGTTCAGATGAATGTGGTATATTCGAAGAACATACAATTGGTGGAAACAAGTATTGTTTTGTATGTTGATGAGTTTGGTCGAAGGTTTGTGGATCTATGTGAATAAAACAAAAGGGTGAAGTATTCAGGATGCTTGCTGAACAAAGTCCTATATGCTGCCAAGCCCAAGCTTGCTATACTGTCCATAAAATAGCCTAAAACCATGTCAAAAAGCAGTCTGCTGCACTGCTATGAAACAACCCTGCACCAAGCTGCCACAACACTCCAAAACTGTTGCAAAACAGTCCTGCTATGCTTCTCCTAAATCAGTCCCATATTTGCACCAAACTAGCATATAAGAGCTGCACCTCGAAAGCTATGAAAAGAACATACCCAAACTATTCAAATTTTATTTGTCCCCCCCCCCCCCCCCCCAAAAAAAAAAAACTCTAGCAAGACTCTTCTATAAATAAGTTGTTTTCATAACACGCAAGGGGGGGGGGGGGGGGGGGGGGGCTTTTGGACAAGGAAAAAGGAAGGAAAAAGGAGAAAAAAAAGAGAGAGGAGAGAACACTAAGGCTGAAGCCTTAAAACACTCTTAAACCCAAAACAAAAAAAAACACAACACCTCTTGTTCTTTTCTTTTGAACCCAGAAATAAAAAAAAAGCACAACACCTCTGTTCTTTTCTTTCGAACCCAAGAACATTCAAGAAAGCAACTCAAGTTCGAGACACACATTCCAGCTTCAAGGTAAGTCTTCTTAACTTTAAACCCTTTGTTTTAAGCATCATTGATTATTCATCTTCAAAGATAACATGTAATAACCATTGCATTCGAAGCTAACCTTTTGTTTGTCTTCTTTTCTTGTCAATTATATTTTAAGAACTAACCTTTACTAACCATAAAATAATGTTGGAGTGGAAGAATTACAACATGATTCGACATAAAGCCTTAGGGTTCGATCCATACTGCTTCACAGGCCCAAGCAGAAGGAAAAAGGGTGTGTGATTCGACACATAACATTGCTTCGATTCGTACTGAGTTTGATTTAGGGCTACAAGGTCGAAAGATGAACATGTTCGATGCATATAAGCATGCTTCGAAACATGCTTTGACACATGATGTCGAAATATTTGTTTTTTCTCTCTTTTGCGCTTTTTTTTTTTATTTTCATATTTATTTTAATTAACCAATAGCCTTCCATAAAAAAACCTAAAAAATGATTTCTTGATTACTTTGATTTCCTTTTAACTTAGGAGTAATTTTCCTATTTTTTTATTAAACATATCCCTTTAGGTTAATTAGGTCAAAACAATTTTCCTAATAAAAATTCAAAGAAAAATCCATTTCTTTTTATATTCCTTTTACTTTATATTCATGTCATTTCTTGTACATTTATTCAATATGGTTGTAATAGATAATTAGGTTTAATTTTTTGCAATCCCCATTTGTACATTTGTATCCCCCATCCCCTAATGATGTAATAACTTAGGATTTTAATTTACGCAATTTACCGCTTTAATACAAATTGTTAGTAATTAGGGTGTATATGGCAAGATAAAATCAATTGTTAGAAAAACTCTAATTTCAAAGACAAAAATGCATGCAATCAAACACGCATATACACCTCTAAGGTTAACTCCACTTGTTGCCTTGAGAAAAATAGTCATGATGTGCATGTGAGCCATCTTAGCAAAAATTATCAAAATACAAGATCATAGTCCCTCGATGATACCACGAATGTTGCCTTATAAATGATCTTAGTCCCTTAGGAGAAATGCTAAGATATCTCACAATATTGTCATTTATGACTATACGATGACCCACACCTGTCCCTTCATATCCAACGATGGGGCTTCTTATCAAATCAATGGTAAGATAACAACATCTAAAGAAGGAGGAAAAGAATAAAGACCTTTTAAGTAGGTAGGATGCTCTTAGTTGCTTGCTCACAAACTAAAACCATTTCCATACTTACACTTTCAAAACATCTTCAAAAACAACCATCTCTTTGAACTATTTCAAAACCAACACTTTGTATACATTCTTATAGAGACGAGAATCATTACAAAGTTTTCCGAAACAAATGCGTTTTCAAATATACTTTCAACTTACACCCATCACAAAACACATTTTCAACAAAGAAAATTTTCAAGTGATCTAGCAAGCAACTAAGAGCCCGTAGATAACTACAAATGAAAAGGGTGCTAACACCTTCCCTTTTCATAACCTACCCCCCGAACTCAAGAAAATATCTCAAATGTCTTTCCTGTTCTTTTCACCCTTTCCTATGTTGGATAAAGAAATATCGGTGGCGACTCTTGCTATCCGTAACATTTGCGATAAACACAAAACAACAAAGTCAGTTCTCCATCGTATCACACATACCATTCATCTTTTTGCATTACTTGCTTTTGACTTGAATCACCTTAGTTCCCTTTTTACCCTAATTATGAGGAAGCTTTCCATTGTTCATATATGTTGGAGCCCATAATTCTTGTTTTAATTAGATTCATATGTTTAATCTTTTATTTGTGTTGACTGTATGAAAGCATGAAAGTTATCAAGGCATTTTGTTTCACTTTGAGCATAAATACCTTGGCCAAATAGTTAATTCACCTTGTGAGTGTGATTATTAGTATCCCCTTTGAACCTTTTTGTTAATGTCCATGTTGTTTTTGACCTTGATGCTTATCTATGAGTGTTTGATTTTCCTTTTTGAATGGACATTGATTCTTTGTTTCTTGAACCCTCAACTATGATTTTTAGTTTGAATTTTTGCCTTGCCTTAGAAAATAAGGAGTATTCACATTTGATGATGGTTGAATTCAAGTTGGGGAGAGCAATGTTTGTTCATTTATATGTTGGTTTCTATGAGGTTGAGTAAAATAAAAATAAAAAGAAAGAAAAAAGTGAAAAAGAAAGATTAGAATAAGAAAAGAGAAAACTGAAAAAAACTTTGAAAAAGAAAAACAAAAATAGTATGGAATAATGTTGTGATAATAAGTTTTGTGATTGGTCTGAGAATTTGGTATGAAGAAAGAAGTTTGATTGAAATTTTGTGTTTGAACTTTTCTGAGTTGATCACTCCCTTAGGTTTCGGAAAGTATTTGTTTCGATTAGCTTTAGGACTTATCCCTTGTTTATTAACCAAGCCACATTACAATCTTGAAAAGCCCTTGTGATTATTGCCTTTGTATGTTCAATGTGAAATTTTTGGATGAATGCATAATGTAGTATTTTGTTTGAAGATTGTGGATGAGTGTTTTTGTCCCTTACTTTTGTGTGTTCTTCATCTACCGATGAATTTTTTGCTAGGTGCGATTCATGATTGAGCTTGTTTTATTTTAGAATGTTTAGTATGATTTTTGTACTTAGGATTCATTTCGTTTATATGTTATCATTGTAGGATTGTGGTAAATATTTCCCTTGCTTGTGAATTTTTGTTTGAACCATACATTTGTTTTCGTTTTTAAAACTTATTGATTCATGATTCTTTGGTTGATCATTTTGCTTCTTTGAGTTGTTGGGCCTTGCTTGAGGACAAATAAGTTCAAGTTGGGAAGAGTTTGATAAGTGTAAATTGTAGTTATTTTTGTATATACTTTTTGTTGCACTTATCCACTCTTTGTTGTTAATATCAGTTGAATAACCCAACTTTGTGTATAAATACGTTTAGTTTGTGCATAATTCATTTTCGTGTATAAGTGTATTGTTTGATTGTTTTTATTCATTTGGTAGGTATTTTAGCATTGTTGGAGCAAGAGAAATAAGACCAAGAAGATAGATAGATAGATAGATAAATAGATAGATAAATATATAGATTTTGGTTATTATAGACATATACTACTTGAATTCTTATCTAGGATGATAGTCTGTTAGTTTCTAGATTTTAGGATAGATTTAGAGCTGACATTCACTTAGAGTGTCTGTGATTAATGCCTCTGTGTTGATTGTGTTGCTCTGTGAGATCATCGATGCAATTAGCACATTTGACTTCTGTGTTGTTGAGGTGGTTGAGAGATCTCTACCGAGGTGATACAGTAGACCTCTCAATTTGGGTTAGAAATGCCTTGGGTTGTGAATGATATGTGATGCAATAGATGAGTCTCATAGGTTGAGTTAAATTGGTCGATAGGTTTAGTTTGTAAGGAGTGGATTATATGCATACCTGATAAGTTTCTTCTATGAAGAATGAATTTATTTTCTGTTGATAACTTTTACGCTTTCCATTCAAACCCCTAAACTCATTAAACGAATGATTTTTCGAACGAAAAATCGATAACCATTCTATGTGGAAACGATACGATATAATCTAAATATCACCCAGTAAAATAATACTTTGCTTTTTGCTTGCCTCTATGCCGCTGCAACAAAATGGCGTCGTTTCCGTGTATTTGTTTATTGTTTCAGATCACGATAATTCCTATATTTTTGAGTTTTGTAATTAATATATATGTTTTATAGAAAGTGTGCATGAACTTAGTTATGTTTACTTGTGAATTTATTTGTTTATGTTTACCCACACGTGTACATGTTTTCTATACTTGTGAACTTGTTATATCATTGTTTGTTTTCTTTCTTGTTTGTTTGTGTGTTGGTTAGGAATAACCAGGTGAAAGGCGACTTGGAGAAGCATTCTTAAATAACAGGCGTCGATCTTAAGAAGTAAAATAAGCATGTTTTATTGTTTTTCATATTTTTTTTAGTTTAGGTAGTATGTTGACTTTTGTTTAACAAGTTGAAATTGGACTTGCTCTAAATTCTCAAATCTTCACTTTTCAACTTGTTTAAACTTCCGAGAGCTTTCTTTTATTAGCTTGAGGACATTTGTATGTGTGTAATTTTATTTTTTCTAATTCTTTTATTGTTGTTTGGACTCCAATTTTGGTTCGGTAACCCTAAGAATTTTGAGTTGATTGTCCAAATTTTACTGTTTCAACTTGCGGATGTATGGTAATGATAATGTTTTGAAGTTGGTACATGCCAGGTACTCGTTTTATCACTTTCTATAGCATAATATGTTTAGGAAACTTTTCATTTGTATAATTACCATACCATTCATTCTTTTTACATTACTTGCTTTTGACTTGAATCACCTTAGTTCCCTTTTTACCCTAATTATGAGGAAGCTTTCCATTGTTCATATATGTTGGAGGCCATAATTATTGTTTTAATTAGATTTCATATGTTTAATCTTTTGTTTGGTTTGACTATATGAAAGCATGAAAGTGATCAAGGCATTTTGTTTCACCTTGAGCACAACTACCTTGGCCAAGTAGTTAATTCACCTTGTGAGTGTGTGATCATTAGTATCCCCTTTGAGCCTTTTTGTTAATGTCCATGTTATTTTTTACCTTGATGCTTGTCTATGAGTGTTTGACTTTCCTTTTTGAATGGACATTGATTCTTTGTTTTCTTGAAGCCTCAACTATGATTTTTAGTTTGAATTTTTGCGTTGCCTTAGAAAGTAGGGAGTATTCAAATTATGATGATGGTTGAATTTAAGGTTGGGGAGAGCAATGTTTGTTCATTTATATGTTGGTTGCTATGAGGTTGAGTAAAAGAAAAAGAAAAAGAAAGAAAAAAAGTGAAAAAGAAATATTAGAAATTTTGAAAAGAAAAGAAAAAATTGAAAAAACATTGAAAAATAAAAACAAAAAGAGTATGGAATAATGTTGTGATAATAAATTTTGTGATTGGTCTGAGAATTTGGGATGAAGAAAGAAGTTTGATTGAAATTTTGTGTTTGAACTTTTATGAGTTGATCACTCCCTTAGGTTTCGGAAAGTATTTGTTTCGATTAGCTTAAGGACTTATCCCTTGTTTGTTAACCAGCCACATTACAATCTTGAAAAGCCCTTGTGATTATTGCCTTTGTATGTTCAATGTGAATTTTTGGATGAATGCATAATTTAGTCTTTTGTTTGCAAAATTGTGGATGAGTGTTTTTGTCCCTCACTTTTGCGTGTTCTTTATCTACCGATGAATTATTGCTAGGTGTGATTCATGATTGAGCTTGTTTTGTTTTAGAATGTTTAGTATGATTTTTATACTTAGGATTCATTTTGTTTATATGTTATCGTGTAAGATTGTGGTAAGTATTTACCTTGCTTGTGCATTTTTGTTTGAACCATACATTTGTTTTCATTTTTAAAACTTATTGATTCATGATTCTTTGGTTGATCATTTTTGCTTCTTTGAGTTGTTGGGCCTTGCTTGAGGACAAACAAGTTCAAGTTGGAAGAGTTTGATAAGTGTAAATTGTAGTTATTTTTGTATATACTTTTTGTTGCACTTATCGACTTTTTGTTGTTAATATTAGTTGAATAACCCAACTTTGTGTATAAATACGTTTAGTTTTGTGTATAATTTATTTTCGTGTATAAAGTGTATCGTTTGATTGTTTTTTATTCATTTTGTAGGTATTTTAGCATTGTTGGAGCAAGAGAAATAAGACCAAGAAGATAGATAGATAGATAGATAGATAGATTTGGGTTGTTATAGACATATACTACTTGAATTCTTATCTAGGATGATAGTCTGTAGTTTCTAGATTTTAGAGATAGATTTAGAGCTGACATTCACTTAGGGTGTATGTTAATAATGCCTTTGTGTTGATTGTGTTGCTCTGTGAGATCATCGGTGCAATTAGCACATTTGACTTCTGTGTTGTTGAGGTGGTTGAGAGATCACTACCGAGGTGATACAGTAGACCTCTCAATTTGGGTAGAAATGACTTGGGTTGTGAATGATATGTGATGACATAGATGAGTCTTATAGGTTGAGTATAACTGGTCGATATGTTTAAGTTTGTGAAGAGTGGATTATAAGAATGCCTGATAAGTTTCTCCTATGAAGAATGGATTTATTTTCTGTTGATAACTTTTACGCTTTCCAATCAAACCCCTAAACTCATTAACGAATGATTTGTCGAACGACAACTTGATAACCATTCTCTGTGGACGCGATACGATATAATCTAAATATCACCCGGTAAAATAATACTTTACTTTTTTCTTGCCTCTATGCCGCTGCAACAAAATGGCGTCGTTGTCGTGTATTGGTTTATTGTTTCGTATTGCGATAATTCCTATATTTTTTAGTTTTGTAATTAATATATATGTTGTATAGAAAGTGTGCATGAACTTATTTATGTTTACTTGTGAATTTATTTGTTTATGTTTACCACACGTGTACATGTTTTCTATACTTGTGAATTTGTTATATCATTGTTTGTTTCCTTTCTTGTTTGTTTGTTTGTGTGTTGGTTAGGAATAACCAAGTGGAAGCAACTTGGAGGAACGTTCTTAAATAACAAGCGTCGAGCTTAAGACGTAAAACAAGCATGTTTTATTGTTTTTAATTTTTTTTAGTTTAGGTAGTGTGTTGATTTTTGTTTAAACAAGTTGAAATTGGACTTGTTCTAAATTCTAAAATCTTCACTTTTCAACTTGTATAAACTTCCGAGTGCTTTCTTTTATTATCTTGAGGATATTTGTATGTGTGTAATTTTGTTTTTTCTAATTCTTTGGTTGTTGTTTGGACTCCAATTTTGGTCCGGTAACCTTAAGAATTTTGAGTTGATTGTCCAAATTTGAGTGTTTCAACTTGTGGATGTATGGTAATGATAATGTTTTGAAGTTGGTACATGCCAGGTACTCGTTTATCACTTTCTATAGCATACTATGTTTAGGAAAATTTTCATTTGTATAATTACCATACCATTCATTCTTTTTATATTACTTGCGTTTGACTTGAATCACCTTAGTTCCCTTTTTACCCTAATTATGAGGAAGCTTTCCATTTTTCATATATGTTGGAGGCCATAATTCTTGTTTTAATTAGATTTCATTTGTTAATCTTTTGTTTGTGTTGACTGTATGAAAGCATGAAAGTGATCAAGGAATTTTGTTTCTCTTTGAGCACAACTACCTTGGCCAAATAGTTAATTCACCTTGATAAAGAAGAAAAGAAAAAATTGAAAAAACTTTGAAAAAGAAAAACGAAAAGAGTAGGGAATAATGTTGTGATAATAAGTTTTGTGATTGGTATGAGAATTTGGGATGAAGAAAGAAGTTTAATTGAAATTTTGTGTTTGAACTTTTATGAGTTGATCACTCCCTTAGGTTTCGGCAAGTATTTGTTTCAATTAGCTTTAGGACTTATCCCTTGTTTGTTAACCAAGCCACATTACAATCTTGAAAAGCCCTTGTGATTATTGCCTTTGTATGTTCAATGTGATTTTTTTGAGGAATGCATAATTTAGTCTTTTGTTTGCAAGATTGTGGATGAGTGTTTTTGTCCTCACTTTTGTGTGTTCCTCATCTATCGATGAAAAGTTTCTAGTTGTGATTCATGATTGAGCTTGTTTTGTTTTAGAATGTTAGTATGATTTTTGTACTTAGGATTCATTTCATTTATATGTTATCGTTATAGGATTGTGGTAAGTATTTACCTTGCTTGTGCATTTTTGTTTGAACCATACATTTGTTTTCGTTTTTAAAACTTGTTGATTCATGATTCTTTGGTTGATCAATTTTGCTTCTTTGAGTTGTTGGGCCTTATTTGAGGACAAACAAGTTCAATTTGGGAAGAGTTTGATAAGTGCAAATTGTAGTATTTTTGTATATACTTTTTGTTGCACTTATCGACTCTTTATTGTTAATATCAGTTGAATAACCCAACTTTGTGTATAAATACGTTTAGTTTGTGTATAATTTATTTTCGTGTATAAAGTGTATCGTTTGATTGTTTTTTATTCATTTCGTAGGTATTTTAGCATTGTTGAGCAAGAGAAATAAGACCAAGAAGATAGAGCCATTAGAGTTATGCAAAAAGAGCAACAAAAGTTACTATTCTAGCGTGCCTCGTCGGGCGAAGCCTGGGCGAAGAGCCTTTGCATCGGTGTCGTCGGGCGATGGAGGGGCGAGAGGATTGTATCATTTTTCTTGGAGCTACTGCCTTGGGCTTTCCAGCAGCTCGTTGGGCAAGGAAATGTGTGTCTTTGGGCGAAGCTTCCTTTTGCTGGGTGAGGGTGAATATTTTTGGCCATTTGCATACATGGCTCAACCTAGGCCTTGTATTTAATGGTTGTCACTGGTGAAGATTTTAAGTCGCTGGACGACGCGTGCGGACCAGATTTTTCTTTATATTTCATTTTGTAAGTGTTATGGTTTTGGGTGTGGTTTTTGATCTCCCAACTCCATCATCCTCATTTTTTGGTAGATTAGCTTAGAAAACAACATTTGAAGCTTGCATACGGATGATCCGGGATGAATTGCTTTGATCGACACTGACAAACCGGGAGATTTGTGGTTCATTTCTCTTCTTCTTTGTGTATTCTTTTTATGTTGGGTTTGTATATGTATTTACTTTGAACTCATGTATATTTGTCGCCCATGGCATTGTATAAAACTAACTTTACAAATATTTATCAATTATTGTCCTTGATTTTTTCTCTGTTCTAGGGATTTGGGTTGTTATAGATATATACTGCTCGGGTTCTTATCTAGGATGATAGTCTGTTAGTTTCTGGATTCTAAAGATAGATTTTGAGTTGACATTCACTTAGGTTGTCTGTGATTAATGCCTCTGTGTTGGTTGTGTCGCTCTGAGAGATTGTCGATGCAATTAGCACGATTGACTTTTGTGTTGTTTAGGTGGTTAAGGAGATTGCTACTGAGGTGATACAGTAGCTCTCTCATTTTGGGTTAGAAATTACTTAGGTTGTGAGTGATGTGTGATGATATAGATGAGTCTTGTAGGTTGAGTATAACTGGCCGATAGGTTTAATTTGTGAGGAGTGGATTATATGTATGCCTGATAAGTTTCTCCTATGAAGAATGAATTTATTTTCTGTTGATAACTTTTACCCTTTCCATTCAAACCTCTAAACTCATTAACGAATGATTTGTTGAACGACAACTCGATCACTAATATATGTGGACACGATATGATATAACCTAAATATCACCCGATAAAATAATACTTTACTTTTTGCTTGTGCTATGCCGCTACAACAGCAGGTCTGGCAACATTATTGTTCCTTCTTGGACTATTTGCACATGAACCTCTAGGAATAACAATTTTAGCCATTGCTTCTTCTACAATAAGAGTTGTTGAAGAAGTAGATGTGGAAGTTCCTTCTCATAATTTCCTTTTCTTAGCTAGTGCTCTTCTCTTTCTGGTTTTGTTGTTGAGTTTCGAACAATTATTTCAATCTCTAGATCGAAGAAAAGTTGATCTTTTGGTAAACTTTCTCGCATACACCATAATCTAAACAACTAGCAATGCAATTGAACAAACACGAGGCATAATAAATATTAAAAGTATAAAAAAGACTTAAAACAGTAGAATTATTGCAATGCTTGCAATATCTATACGCCAATCCCCGACAATGACGCCATTTTGTTGTTGCGGTAAAAGCAGAAAACAAAAGTAAGTATTTTGTTTTATCGTCTCCATGAGGATTAGTGTGCTATCAATTCTGTTCAATAGTTGCTATCTCTTTAAGATTTAAATAGTATGATAAATATAAAATATATAATGTAAACATGGACAAGTAAAAGTAATGTTTTGTAGAGAAAAAAACTTGTCAGGATTGGATTTCATTTACCACAAAAATATGCATTTCTACCAATCAATTGTACACAATCTAAACATTCATCAATATCATCATGTATCCCTCACATTAGTGTTTATGTCTGAAGCACTAATGAGAGTTATATTGTATTGTCTTCGGTGATGTCACTCACAATTAAACAACACACAACATTAAGAATCAATACCCTCTATGAGTTCTAGCCTAAATCTATGTCTAGAGTTTGGCCTTTGATAGATGATGATGATATTAGGTCATGATTTGAAAGATATTTGTCAATACTAATTCAAACCATAGAAATAACATGGAAACAAAGATTAACATCTATATTGATCATAAATTTGTTCACACACAAAGGATCAAAATGAATATATACTATTTTAGTTAACTATCTCTAATCTTGACACCAAGAGTTTAGCTATCCATAGACATGGTAGCTTGAATAACAAGAAAGATGGGAAGATGGTCAAGCATCAATGTAGATTCCTCGAAGATTGATGTGTATATCAACTTTAATTCTTCACTTCTCAGTTTCTACAGTGTTTTTGTGCTATTTCTCTCTCTCTCTCTCTCTCTCTCTCTCTCTCTCTCTCTCTCTCTCTCTCTCTCTCTCTCTCTCTCTCTCTCTCTCTCTCTCTCTCTCTCTCTCTCTCTCTCTTCTCTCTCTCTCTCTCTCTCTCTCTCTCTCTCTCTCTCTCTCTCTCTCTCTCTCAAAGGTAGTAACATTTCTCAAATATTTGATTGTATCTATTTATAGAGTGTCCAAAAGTCGCAGACCGCGCTTAGCCTTCTATCGCATGCTAAGCGCGCTTCCACTTAAAACATAAAATCGTCTTAACTCATGCTAAGCACCCTCAGGTCGAGCTTAACGTGCAAGTCTCTGCCTTAGCTCCCTTCAATGCACTAGCACCCGCGTTTTTCCTGGCTTGTAGCTTTGATTTTCTTCTTCAAAATTAATTGGAAGCCATTCCTTAGCCCTTCAATGCTCCAAACTTCAACAAAATGAATAATACTACAATTTAAGCCAAAAATTGATTAACTATGCATATTTACTCGATTAAACTAAAATGAGATTATTTACACTAAAGCATGGATTTTAACATGAGTATGCAATGAATAGAATTGAAAAGCTCCACTAAACTATACTAAATATTAACACAATTTAGCCCCTAACAACTACTATTCAAATTACTTGTAAACTTTTCCAATATCAAACAAATCTAAACTTTATTCATCGTTTCAAAAATTAAAAGTGTATATCATTACTGAATTTCATTAGGAGGTTTAAAAAAATCACTATGATAATGGTAGAGAAATGTCAATGATCAATTTTAAAAAATTGTGATAGGAACCAAATTTTCTTTTGTCTCTCTTATCCTTACACATTCTCTCAAAATGGTATCTCCCAAAGAAAAACCAGCTCCATTAATAATATCATTCGCACCTTATTAGTTTATGTTTCACTGCCATTGCTTTTTGGCACCATGCTTTGCAAATGGAAGCATATCTCTTAAGCACTTTTACAAATAAATGTCTTAATTTTTAATCATATTTTTCAATATCATTCCCTGCCATTATGATACACAAAATTCAACCTTGCTTCACACTATGTGTCTTCTTAGGCTATCCATCACATCACCATGCTTGAAAATTTTGTAATTTATCATCCAATAAAATTATTACTTCTTGTGATGTAATCTTTGATAAAACCCAATTTTCCTTCAACAAGCTACATACCCCAAAATCCACAACATCATTAAACATGTACTAGATGATTTAGGCTCACAAAATCGTTTACTTGCATAAATTTCACCATCCTCTCTCTACACCCCACCTGTTATCCATCGCCACAGTCGATTCCCTCACCTTCTAAATCACCAACACCATTTCCTATCAATCTCAACCCATATCTAGATCAAACACAACATATTTCTTTTATTTACCAACCCAATTTGAGTTCCGAAACTAAATCTCCCACTAAGAGCCAACATGGTCTTTTCAAACCCAACCACAAATATTATGGCCTTCACACAAATGATACAAAATCCAGATCTAGATTACCACTACCACCATTTCCTACCGTAATCAACCCATATCTAGATAAAAAATAATATCTTCCTTCCATTTACTAAACCATTTTAAGTTCATAAACTAAACATGGTATCTTCAAACCCAACCACAAATACTATGGCCCTCACACACATGTTACAATTTGGAAAATGGCTATGGATGAAGAATATAATTCTCTTATTAAAAATTAGACATGGGGTCTAGTGTCATGTCCATATGATGTTAGTATTATTTTTTCTTTATGGGTCTTTAGACATAAAGAAAAATCCAACGATTCTTTTGAGAGGCATAAAACCCGACTTCTAGATGATGGTGCATGTCAAGAGGTTGGTGTAGACTCTTAAGATACCTTTATATTGATTGATAAACTGAAAACCATTCAAACTATGCTCAATCTTTCTTTCTCTAAATCATGACTCATTCATTAGTTAGATGTTAAAAACTCTTTCCTACACCGTGAATTTAAAGAAACAATCTACATGTATAAATTTTTATGGTTCAAGAATCATATTTGTCTAGTTCATGTTTGCTTCTACACAAAAAAAAAATAGCCTCAAGCAATCCCTTAGAGTTTGGTACAAACAATTTGTAGATTATGTTTTGTCTATTGGTTTCTTCCAACGCAAGCATGAAAACTCTCTCTTGTTAAAACAAGATTTTGTTCTACATATAATCTCTGAGTTTTGATGATAATAATACATATTTTTTATATGTAACAATTTTGGACTCTAATAGTTCTTTAATTGTGAGGATAAAAAATTCAAATTGATTCAGGATTTTTGTCTGAATAATCGTCAAAAATGTGTTTAGCTCACCTCAGAGAGACTATTGCATCCGGTTCTGATGTAACATCAGTAATTCTAATGAATGTTGAATGTTCGCCAGAAAAAAAACTCACACGTACTTCTCTAGATAAGTTGTTGCTTTATAAGTCATGAGTGTGTCCAAATAAAGGATATCAATGTATGACAATCAGATACCAAGCTTTATGTTTCAACAATCAGAAATCAAGATAAAGTGCTTCTCAGATAAAGCTTTTTCTTCCAGCTCAGATATCAAAAAACTATTTGTGAGATAAGTTATTTCTACATATCTGAAGACTAGGTTCTCATTCTGAAAGACGGATACTTTTGAGAATATTATAAAGAATTATCTTGTTGAATACTTATCACTTCTTATCATAAACATTCCATCAGAAGATTAAAGAACAAAGATGTGATATCTTTTGCGCTCTCTTTCTACTTCAGATCAGAAGTATCTCATCAGAAGAAAAGATCAGAAACTTACACTAAAAGTAAATTGTACAACTATACAACGCCTTTTCCATTATTTGTGGAGAACAGTGTATGGAAGAATTTTTGGTGTGCTTTTTGTCTCCCACGATCACACGCTACCGTTGTAGCAAGCGGCTTGGTGAAAATGACGTTTTCCAACAGTCTTCTTTTCTTTGTCTATATAAAGGGATAACTACTTCATTTGAAGCAAAGAGATTGGAAACGATTCAACAAAAAATCATACACGGAAAAACAACTGAAGTATCAAAAGTGAAGTTAGTGTGAAAGAAAAAAAAAAGAGAGAAAATATTCAATAGATATTCAAAAACACAAAGAGTTGTTTCTCAGTTTTGTGTTAACTATCCATTCTCTATAACACAAGAGTTGTTTCTCATTACTGTGTTATTTTATCATTGATGTATACACAAGAGTTTTTGCTCACATTTATGTGTAAACATTTGTTCTTTATTGTGGTGTTAAATATGCTTTTTAGAAGCAATCTTGTAAACATTGTTTGATTGTAAATCTTTCTAGATTTGTTTCCTCAAGTAACCAAGTTAAAGTCAGATTTACTTGAGAGGGCTAAGGTGTTTTTTCTAAACACTTAGATGTTGTTGTAATCTTTCTAGATTATTGGATTAAGTCCTTTTCTAAGTTAAAATACATTTGACGGGTAGGCAAGAGTAGCATTTTCTAAGGTGAACTTGTATAAATTAATTGTGTCACTTTTCTTTCTAGCTTATTTATCAATTGTTTGTTTGTGAGAATCATTTGCAAAAGAAATAGTTTTTAAAACCCCAATTCAAACCCCCATTTCTTGTGTTTTTCTCAACCTTCAATTGGTATTAGAGCTCCAGCTCTATTATTGATTTTCAAATCAAACACTTAATCATGTAGAGAGATCCAGTGTGAGGAAAACTTCTATGGCTGCTACTCATACAAACGAAAGAGATGGTTACAGTACTAAGCCACCTATTTTTGATAGAGAAAAATTTGACTATTGAAAAGATAGATTAGAAAGTTTCTTTCTAGGCTATGATGTTGATCTTTGGGATCTTGTTATATTTGGTTATGAAGAACCTGCTTCTGCGGTTGGTATTCCCATTCCCAAAAATATAATAAATGATAATCAAAAGCGTGCACTCAAGAATCATCACAAAGCTAAAACTATTCTTCTCAACGCTATTTCTTATAATGAATATCAAAAGATCACTAATTGAGAAACAATGAAATATATCTTTGATTCATTGCGAATGACACATGAAGGTAACACTCAAGTCAAGGAGACTAAGCCTCTAGCCTTAATCCAAAAATATGAAGCCTTCAAGATGGAAGAAGATGAAACCATTGAAACCATGTTCTCAAGGTTTCAAACTTTAGTCACAAGACTTAAAGTTCTGTACAAAGTCTATTCTACAACTGATCATGTTAAAAAGATCATCAGAATCCCCCCTAAGAAATGGAGACCTATGGTCACTACTTTGAAGATGTCTAAGGATCTAAACAACATATCTCTTTAAGAGTTGGTTAGCTCCCTTAGAAGTCATGAAATAGATCTAAAAGAAGATGAGCCCCAGAAAAAGGGAAAATTTGTAGCTCTAAGATCAAGGTCAGAAACGATTAAGAGAGAAAAGTGTAAAGCTTTCCAAGCTGAAGAAACAGAAGACTCGGGAGATGAAGGTTCTAATGACGAATATGAATTGTCCTTTCTTTCCAGAAGAGTCTATTAACTTTGGAAGAAAAGATAAAACAATTTTTGAAGACCTAGAAGCAGAGAAGATCCTTCAGAATCATCTGCATGAGGAAGAGAAAGCAAGGAAGTAACTTTCTACGAGTGCAAGGAGCCTGGACACTATAGAAGTGAATGTCCAATGCTCAAGAAGGAAATCACCAGAAAAGAAAGTTATAAGAAGAACTCCTTTAATGGAAAGAAGAAAGGTCTCATGGCAACATGGGATGAATAAGACTCTGAAGAATCAAAATTTGATGAGGAGCGTGCTAATGTTGAATTCATGGCCACTACCTCATATGGAAACACATCAGAAACTGAGTCTATCTCAGAAGAGGTATTTTATGAACTCTCTCATGCTGAATTAGAATTATGTTTATCTTAATCTCTGAGCAGGTATCAGAAACTTCAACAAAAATTCAAGAACCTTCAAAAAGTTCGTGAATATGAAGTTGAAGAATATGGTAAGTTAGGAAAAGACGTTTCTGAACAAAAAGGAAACATCTTTATTTTAGAAAAATAAAATGTCTTTCTGAACAAAAAATGTTTAAAACTTGAAGAAAATCTTTCTAAAGCACCCCATCTTCTGAAACCATATTATACAAATATGATAAGGCATTTTAGAAATTCTTGAATAACAACATAGGTAGAAGCAAAATGGCTTCCATGATCAATGGTGTCAGTCATTATGGGAAAAGATGAGTTGGTTATCATTCTGATGAAGACACTCAAGAAAATAAACCATTTTCTCTATTTTCATATATTTATCCTTATGCACAAACACGATTAATTAATGTTGCACAAAAACCCAAGTTTATTAAAAACTCTGGGAAAACTAATTCTAAAGGACCCAAAAGTCTCTGGGTACCAAAATACAAAATAATGTATGTTGCAGAAATCTCATGCAGAGCTGAATCACCAAACATGGCTCCTGAACTCTGGATGATCATAATACATGATGGGAAGAAAGCATATGTTCCAAATTCTAGAAGTTAAACATGATGAATTTCTGGTTTCGGTAAAGATCAGAAACGAAGAGTAAAAGGATTTGGAACAGTTTGTTCTAGAAAAATGAATAATGGCTCTGAAGAAAAAGTTTCTATGAGGAAAAATGATATATAAGAAGTATTTAAATTCTTATTAGTTTGGAAATGTTCAGTCGTATCTGAAGAAATGACTCTAAGAGATCTATCTGAATTGTCAGAACAAGTTTCTTTTCAGAAAAGCTTATGAGATTGGTGTTTATAAAAGAACCAATTTCTTGTTTAGAAGCACCTAAAAGATTAGGAATGATTTTCGGGCACACAATAAAAGCTAATTGTTCTCTAGAAATGTTGTTCAAAATCAGATGCTCATGTTCTGAGGAACTCAATTGATGATATTCTAACCTTCGTCAGAAATAAAGTAAGTAGGAAAGTTAATGTCTTTAGAAATAAAACACTTCAGGTTATAAATTCTCATCTTTTTATTAGCAATCTTATTTATGAAGCCAATATCAATACTTCTACAAGTTAGAAAATATTTTGATGAGAAACTCGCTAAGTCAGAAAACCTTTGGTATTCGTGGCTCTGATAATATCTCTTCTTTTCAAACGTATGGTTATGATTCTCCATTGACACATTCCAACTTAAAATCATAAATGCACTGATAGATTGACACCTCGAGCTATGGGATTTGTAATACGGTGCAAGAACTGACTTTTGCTTTTATCCAAATATGCGGATAGCAAGACTCTCCACCAAATTTTCTTTTATTCAATATTTAGGAAAGGTGAAAAGAACAGGAAAGACCTTTGATAGATTTTGAGTTCGAGGGTAAATTATGAAAAAGGAAGGTGTTAGCACCCTTTTCATCCGTAGTTATCTACGGGCTCTTAATTGCTTAGCTCACTTTGAAAACTTGCTTTGTGTGTGTGATTTGAAAATATTTTGAAAAGCCAATGTAATACTGACTTTGTAATGATTCTTGTATCAATCCTCAAGAATACGTACAAAGTGTTTTGAAAATATTTGTTTGAAAGTGATGTGTGAAAAATGTTTTGAGAAAAGTCGTGAGCAAGAAATTAAGAGTTTCTTACCCACTAAAGGTTTTTCTTATTCTTTTCCTTCTCCTTTAGAGATAGTACTATCCATACTATTGTTGGTAGGTAGCCCTATCCATTGGATGTGAAGGGAAAAGCGTAAGGTCATCGCATGATCATCGAAGGCAACATGTAAGGATACTTTAGCAATTTTATCGGAGGGACTATCATCATTTTGCTAGGGTCATCGAAGGGACTAGATCATTTTGTAGGAAACTCGGAGGGTCATCGGGGGACTATGATTTTTATGATGATTTTATCGAGGGTCTTTTGCTAAAGTATCCTTACTTTCAAGGGACATGACCAATATCATAAGGAAACAAGAGAGTATACCCTAGAGGTGCAAGTGTGCGAAGTTTATTCATTTCAGTTATTTTATCTTGAGAATTTAGTGTTTTCTACGCTCAGTTATTAGTCTTTCCATACAAACCCTAGTTACTAGCAATTAAATATGTACAGAAAAATAAAGTGCGGAATGTAAAGTGTGGAAATTAAACATAAGCTATTACATCCAGTGAGCAGTTACATAATATGAAAAAAATGCGAGAAAAGATGAATCTACGCTATTACAATTAAGAATGCGACCTATACACTTGATCTATGAATTTAAATAGCAAAAAGAAATAAGAAAATATTTTTTTTTAATGTTTAAAAAGACCTAAGATCTAAGTTAATGTTTTGATTTTTTTTTCTAGAAAATAATTTAAGGGATAATAATTAATAAAACCTAAATTTTAATTGATTTTAATATTTAAGAAAAAAGTTAATTAATTAATTAATTTAGTAAATAAAAATAAAAAAATTAAATACTAATTAAAAAACCCTAATCCTAATTTATTGGTATTAAGAAAAAATTAGGTTAGTTTAATGATGATTAATTAGAAATTAATTAGGGTTAGAAAACAAAATAGAAAAGAAATTAGGTTAGAAAATAGAAAAAGAAAGGATTTGCATGGGGTGGGTGTTGAACCCACACCCACTGGCTCCACAAGTTGTATTGCATGCCACTAAGCTAATGCGCTGGTTGTTATAGGAAAATATAAGTTGATCATTATGTAATAAACCTGCATGTTAGTTTGGAAAATAACAAAAATAAATGCAAGACGCAGGGAACGAACCCACGTCCTTCTCATTACACGCCTTTGTCTCAACCAAATGTGCTTCACTTCAATCGTGTTAGCATAATAGAAGCCAAACAATATATAATAACACATGTGAATCAGAGAAGCGCCAGAGCCTTAGCTCCGATCGTCTTCTCCGGCGAGGTCGTTTTCACATCTGCAAAAATAACAAGCGTTAGAGATTAAGAGGGACCTTATCCCCCTAATTTGGACTTCCTGAATCCAATGGTGATGTTATTTTTGGCTAATTCATCATGTATAGTAAGATACGATAAAAATAAAGAAAAACAATGCAATAATGATGCTGGAGCATTCTGGTATCATGGGCCTCATACAAGGGATAAAACATGCGCTAATTTGTCTCAGGAACACATTGAAATTGTTAGTTTAAATCAAAGCATTGCAAAAATTAAAATATGAATTTCATAAAATATGTCAAACCGGCAATTGAATGAATGCATGTTTTAGGTTCATTTGATCATCAAGAATGATCAGAACTTACTCTATGATACCTCATGAATTGTTTTGAATGGTTATCTGGCCTTAAGGATGGCTAAAACTGGAAATCAAGTTTAATCCTTCTTTTCAAATTTTCAATCTTCAAACCCTTGTTTCTTGGACAGCCACGCCTGTTTGTTTGGTCTGAATATGTAGTGTACTTATAGGAGAGAGGATTAGGTTAAAAGATGGGATTGGACATCATATGTAACTTATCTTTGATTTGGTTTGAAAATAGGTTGAAATATTACAAAACCATGAATGTTTGATTCACAAATAGGTGCACATGGTTTGTATCATGTCCTTGGGCCTCCAAAAGATTCAGATCACAAGCCTTTTATGCCTTATACATTTATTTAATATTTATTTGATTTAATTTTGAATTTAAATGAACAAAAATCAAAATAAATGAAATAAAAATTAAAAGGATACATGAATGGACTTAGAGGTCCATTATGAGGTCAGGAACATGTTTGGACTTTAAAAGATAGGCCCATTAGCCCAAAAATTCAAATTTGCTCAATTTGGATTTCATGCATTTTCTCAAAATTTCCCAACTTGAACCAATCATAACTCACTCAATTTTTGTCATATGAAGGTGATCTAGTACTTTTTGGAAATATCAAGATGTCTCCTTCAACTTTCATATTGGTCATTTTTCATTTGAAGAATTTAACTTGATGTAAAGTGCTTTAACAAAAGATGTCTTTTTGTTGACTTTTAAAATGACCTGTAATGTTTTGGCCCATACCTCTTAAATGAAGCATTTTTGGCCTTGATCTTAGAGAGAAAAAGTTTTAGAGAATTGAATTTACTTCAAGTTAGGCTTTGGTTGAGAAATTTATAATGAATCATGTGAAAGTGATGCTTAATCAAAGTTCAGTTGACCTCTCCTAAGAAAACCCTAATTTAGTAACTTTTGATGAATCTTGAGTTTTCTTGATGAATCATGATCAACCCTTGATCAAATGATGAATGTGACTTCAAAATGTTGATGTTGACAAAAAATCTTGAAGTTTGACTATAAATTGGTCAATGTTGACTTTTTGTTCAATAAAGTTAATTTTCAATCATCTGACTGATTGACTGAGCAAACTTGTGTCACAATGCTTGAAATTTGGCATGATGATACTTTGATGCATATGAGAAACCATGAAATCCACTTGAGGCATTAAAAGTCTAATTTTCCTTGAGAAAAGTGAAACCCTAGTTGTAGGTCAACTTCTTAGGAGGAGGGTTTGTCTGATCAACCCTTGAGTAGTCTTGAGTGCTTGAGACCTTCATGAGCATGAGGAAGTGTCTTAAAAATTGGAGGGAAAATTTTGGAATATATTAGATTCCCCTATTCAATCTTCTTAAACTTGAAGAGTTAAATTGACATACTCGTCATTCGTGATCATAAGGTGGAAGATGATTGAACACTTAAATGCCTAGAAATTTGCACTCACATGTGCATGAAGTAACATTGTTGGTTGATTATACTGCTTGAATGGGCTTAAATATGCCATTCGGAGAGGTGATCGAGTGTCGTCAGAGATGGGCTTATAGATTCCATCCAAAGTAATTGTTGATAGGAGTATCAGAATGAGTATACGCTTGAATTTATCTAAAGAATTCTTTTCAGAGTGAATCTATCCGATATTATCTAAGGGAGATGCTTTTCAGAATGAACCTCTAAAGGAAATGCTTTTCAGAGTGGAACTTTGAAGCAAATGCTTTTCAGAATAAATCTTTGAAGGAAATGCTTTTCGGAATGAAGCTCTGAAGAGAATACTTTTCAGAATAAAGCTCTGAAGGGAATGCTTTTTAGAATGAAGTTGTGAAGGAAATGCTTCTCAGAATGAAGATATGAAGGAAATGCTTTTCATAATGAAGCTCTGAAGGAAATGCTTTTCAGAATGAAGCTCTGAAGGGAATGCTTTTCAGAATGAAGCTCTGAAGGGAATGCTTTTCAGAATGAAGCTCTAAAGGAAATGCTTTTCATAATGAAGCTCTGAAGGGAATGCTTTTCAGAACGAAGCTCTGAAGTAAATTCTTTTCAGAATGAAGCTCTGAAGGAAATGCTTTTCATAATGAAGCTATGAAGGGAATGCTTTTGAGAATGAAGCTCTAAAGGAAATGCTTTTCAGAGTGACACTCTGAAGGAAATACTCGTCAAAATTCAGTCTCTGAGGGGAATGCTTTTCAAAATGAGTTTCTGAAGGAAATGCTCGTCATAATTTAATCTCTGAGGGGAATGCTTTTTAGAATGAGGCTCTAAAGGAAATGCTCGTCTAAATTCAGCCTTTGAGGGGAATGCTTTTCAAAATTAGCTTCTGAAGGAAATGCTCGTCAGAATTTAGTCTTTGAGGGGAATGCTTTTCAGAATGAGGCTCTGAAGGAAATGCTCGTCAGAATTCAGTCTGAGGGGAATGCTTTTCAGAATGAGGCTCTGAAGGAAATGCTCGTCAGAATTCAGTCTCTGAGGGGAATGCTTTTCAGAATTCATTCTATTAAGGGAATGCTTTTTAGATTTCTGTCTCTGAGGGGAGTGCTCGTCAGAATTAGTCTCTAATGGAAATGCTCGTTAGAATTAGTCTTTGATGGAAATGCTCGTCAGATTTAGTCTCTGAGGCAAATGCTCTTCAGAATTAGTCTCTGATGGAAATGCTCGTCAGAATTATTCTCTGATGGAAATGCTCGTTATATTTAGTCTCTAAAGGAAATCATCTGGTCATGTAGATAGTCGCGCCGTCCTGTTTTTGGAATTGATATATAACCTATCTATAAATTGCCGATAACATTCGTCTATTTGCGAATTTAACTTGAAAAAAAAGTTATCTTCGTGCAATGTCATGATGCATGAAATGTATTTTATGGTGATGCTCTCAAAATATATGAGAATAGTATATGCACTTCATATGCATATGTTATGATATTTTGTAAATGATATATGGATGCAATATGTCATTGGAGCTTATCGGTAGCTTCGTGTAACAATTCTGGCCGGGGAAAATAAATCCCGGACCATTGTTGGGGATGAAGAAAGTGATTCTTTAATTTTGTTTAGGACGACTTTACTAGAGACTTCTGCTTTCTGGTTGAGGACACTTCCCTGGGGATGTTCGACTTCTGCTTGGGGATAGAAGAATTCAAGGAGATTCGGTCATTCATCGTTCTTTGACTCTTATGTATCCTGACCGGGGATAAAAGAGATGGATGTTCCTATGATGTGTTATCTAACCAGGTTTCAGATACGGATGTCAACTCTTCTAGGGAGGACAACGTTGAATGACATCTAAAGTAGATGCTGATTTTAAAAATGGTCCCTTTGTGTGGAATTATTGCTCTTGCTGTCTGAGGAGGACTCCGCTGGGGAATATTGTTTTATGTTATTCTCCTGCTTGAGGAAAACAATATGGGGAATAGAGTCTAGGAACTTCATTTGACCAAGGCTCTATTGAGGATTTATCTCTAGACTGGAGAGACGAAAGTTTGCTGTTTTCTGGTTGAAATCCAGGCTTCACAGTAACTTGCTGGGGATAATGGAATTAACCGTTATCTGAAAATGTATTAGAAAGAGTCTGCGTAGGGCTGTTTCAGGATGAGTCCGTGTTAGTCTGCATCCATAGATATATGAGAAGGATCCTGTGTGGGGCTGCTTCTGGTTGAGTCCGTGTTAGACTGCATCTAGAGATCATGAGAAGAAACCCGTGTAAGATTGCTTCAGGATGAGTCCATGTTAGACTGCATCTAGAGATCATGAGAAGAAACTCGTGTAAGATTGCTTCAGGATGAGTCTTTGTTAGACTACATATGGAGATCATTAGAAGAAACCCGTGTATGATTGCTTCATCTGGTCATGTAGATAGTTTTCTTGTCTGGTTCCAGGTGTTCATCTATAATTAGCTGTTTGCAGATAGTTGTCCTGTCCTATTTCAGGTATTAATCTGGAATTTGCTTTTATCGGTTGCTTGAGATAATTGTCCTGGCTTGTTACAGGTATTAATCTTCAATCTTCTAATGTAGATAGTTTTCATGGCTTGTTACAGGTATTAATCTATAATCGATCCTCTACAGATAGTTGTCCTGGCTTGTTACAGGTATTAATCTGGAACTTTTTTTTGTTGGTCATTGAGATATTTGTCCTGGCTAGTTTCAGGTATTAATATCTAACATTAGAAAGAAAGATAGTTTTCTCGCCTGGTTTCGGGTATTAATCTTAAATTTGCTCATGTAGATAGTTTTGATGGCTTGTTACGGGTATTAATCTACAATCGGTCATCCACAGATAGTTGTCCTGGCTTGTTACAAGTATTAATCTGGAACTTGGCAACATTGGTCACATAGATAGTTTCACCGTCTGGTTTCGGGCATTAATTTGTGGCCTGCTGTAGTTGTTGGTAAACCCGTCTTGCTCCGGGAGTTCATACCAATAGGTCATGTAGATAGTTTCCCCATCTGGTTTCAGGAATTAATCTTTGACCTGTTGTATAAGTTGATAGTGTTTGTCTGTCTGCAAACTCAACCTGGAAAGGTAAAGTCAGTTTCATGTGATGTCATGATATATCAACTGCATGACGCTCTCAAAATAAATGAGATTGTGATATATGCATTTGTGCTGCATATGTTATGATGTTTGTGGCATTGATGCATGAGTGCAATGTATGAACGTGTCAGTTATTCTATTGCAGTATTGTTGAACTAAGGAAAATGAATCTCTGATTGTTGTTGGGGATGAAGAATGTAGGTCTTCAAATTTGTTTAAGTTGAAATGTTGGGATATGAACTTCTGTTGTTAGAGAAATAAACTCTATTGGGGAAGGAGGACCCCGTGAACTGCTTGGGGATTTTGTTGAAATCTTGTTGGGGAATCCTGAGAAGCTTAGTGACTTCACTGGGGAATTTTTTGTTAGAGCAGTAATTTGGAGATTTTTCTCTGCCGGGGATATGAGAACACTTGACACCATTAGGCTGCATACTGAGAATATGGAAGTGACCTTGTAGTAGGATGTCTCTATCTTTGTACCTGCTGGAGAAGGTATATGCGGGAGGAAATATCTGCGGGGTTTTGTGGATGGCCCTTAGACATTATCCCGTTTCTTAAAGTCATTAGTAACTATATTTTTGTTTTTTATGCGTATATTTGTAAGCAGTAATCATATTCAAATGCATATGTTCAAAAATAATCACTGGACGTTTTGCAAACAAAACAGAAAAATAAAAACAAATATTTTTACACTTTCAAAGGAATAACTTTGTATTAACTTGGATAAGCGTTTTTGTACAAGGACACGGGCATCCTAGTAAGATAATGTCGTTGTAAGAATAAAAATTTACAAAATAGAATACAAAGAAAACAATTATGTGAAATAATCCCATTGGGTTCCAACTCTGCTATTGCCTTTATGTCTTTGAGCATCTCATCTCTTTCACTGCTTGTTCGAAGCTGACTGGATTGATAAGTATCGTTTGAGCTTGATAGTTGATACTGAAGATTGGTTGTAAGGTGATCCAATGACATAGTTATACACTTTAAATCCCTAACTTTTGCCTGGACCGCCCTTTGGGGTTTTCAGTCCATCGGGATACCCTTTTTTGATCAAGCCGCCTTTTCGGGTTTTCAAATTGTCGGGTGTACAGATTTTTTTTATGTATATCCTTAATTTTTGCCTGAACCCTTTTGGTTCGTCGGGATGCCCTAGTTTTTTCCTAGGCCAGCCGACCTAGCAGATCTTTGTTCATGCATAGTATCTTTTAACTGTGTCCATGTTTACCGTGTGTAGAAGGCCGTCATCGTCCACAGTGGTTGAGATCATGGCTCCACCAGAAAATATGTTCTTGATCACTGGCCCTTCGTATGTGGGAGTCCATTTTTCCATGGGATCACCTTGTGGTAGTATGATGCACTTGATTACCAGGTCAGCGGCCTGATATACCTGACGTCTGACCTTCTTGTTAAAAGCTTTGATCATACGCTTTTGGTACATCTGACCATGACTGACAGCCGCTAGCCTCTTTTTGTCAATCAGGTTTAATTGGTCAAGTCGAGCCTGAACCCATTCATCTTCGCTTAGCCCTACATCTTTCACGATTCTCAAGGAAGAGATCTGGACTTTAATGTGTAGGACAACTTCCATACCGTACACTAGAGAGAAAGGAGTTGCCCATGTTGATGTGCGCACCATGGTACGATAACCATGAAGAGAAAATGGTAACATCTCATGCCAGTCTTTATATGTCATCGTCATCTTCTGGATGATCTTCTTGATATTTTTATTAGCAGCTTCTACAACGCCATTCATCTTCGGTCGGTAAGGAGAAGAGTTATGATGTTGGATCTTGAAATGCATGCAGATCTCAGTAATCATAGTATTATTGAGATTCGTACCATCATTCGTAATGATTATTTCTGGAATACCGTACCGGTAGATAAGGTTATGTCTGATGAATCGGGCCATAACGTTATTGGTAATAGAAGCAAATGAGGTTGCCTCGACCCACTTCGTGAAGTAATCAATGGCAACCAGGATGAAGCGGTGCCCATTAGAAGTTGTAGGTCTGATCTCTCCAATAATGTCGATCCCCCACATTGAGAATGGTCAGGGATCAGTCAAGACGTTTAGAGGAACCAGAGGTACATGTACCTTATCTGCATAGATCTGGCACTTGTGACAAGTTCGCGAATGCTGATAACAGTCTGCTTCCATACTGGACTAGTAATATGCTGCCCGTAGGATGTTTTTAGCCATCGTGTGCCCACTAGAATGGGTGCCAAAAGTACCTTCATGTAAATCAACCATAATTTTCTCTGCTTCGCTCTTGTCTACACACCGAAGCAAGATAGAATCGTGATTGCGCTTGTAGAGGATCCCGTTACTGAGGAAGAACTTGGAAGAGAACCTTTTTAGGAATTTCTTATCGTTGACTGAAGCTCCCTCAGGATACTCTTGGGCTTCAAGATATCTTTTGACTTCATGGAACCATGGCTTGTCCATTACTTCTTTAGTACCAATCTCGTGACAGTATACGAGTTCATCCATCCTTTCAATAGTGATTTGATGAGCCTCATTATCCCACCTGACCTTGAACATGGATGACATAGTAGCTAACACGTCCGCTAGTTAATTTTTCTCTCGTGGAAAATGCTCAAAGGTAATTTCTTCAAAGTGTGAAATCAATTTCAACACATGCGCTCTGTAAGGGATGAGATTATGATGCTTCGTGTCCCATTCTCCTTTGATTTGACTGATTACTAAGGCCGAGTCTCCAAATACGCTTAAGAATTTGATCCTCAAGTCGATAGCAGCTTTGAGACCCATAATACATGCTTCATATTCAGCCATGTTGTTGGTGCAATTGAAACATAATCTGGCAGTGAAAGGAGTATGACAGCCTTCAAGAGAGATAATCACGACACCGATGCCATTGCCAAGTGCGTTGGAAGCTCCATCAAAAACCATAGTCCATCGGGATCCTTTTTCAGGTCCTTCATGTGGTCCAGGTTCTTCACAATCAGTTACTAGCATGATGTTCTCATCCGAGAAATCAAAATTCATGGATTGGTAGTCATCCACAGCCTGATGAGCTAAATGATCAGCTAATACACTTCCCTTAATTGATTTCTGGGTTGTACACTGAATGTCGTATTCGGTCAGGATCATTTGCCATCTTGCTATTCTTCCGGAGAGAGCAGGCTTCTCAAATATGTATTTGATAAGATCCATCTTAGATATCAACGAGGTAGTGTGAGTCAACATATATTGTCTTAGTCGGCGAGCAGCCCATGCCAAAGCACAAGAAGTTTTCTCGAGCAGTGAGTATCACGTTTCACAATTGGTAAAATATTTGCTAAGTGTTTTACCCCAAAATTTTCCCTCTCATTTATCAAGACTTTTCTCACAAGATCTCTTTGACTCAAGACTGGATTAGGGTTTAATCAGCTCAAGACATATCATCATGCACTGATAACCCAAAATTAGGGTTTTGGGATTACAGAAATATTTTTGGACTATCAATGCTTCATATGACTTTCAAGTATCACTATAGACCCCTAAGATTACTCATGTCAAGTTTCAAGCCTTGAATCGCATTTTTGATTAGTCAATTGGACAGTTGACCTAAAAATCAGCTGTATTGAGGAAAAAGTCAACCATGGCCAATTTACAGTCAAACTTCATAATTTTTTATCCACATAAACATTTTAGACTCATATGAATCATTTGATAAAGTTTGGACCATAATTCCTCAAGAAATTTGATCAAATCATCAAAAGGGAAAAATGGTCAAAATTAGGGTTTTGACTGAGAAAGGGCAATTTCTGAATTTTTGACCTAGCAAATGATAAATTGAATTAAAGCATGATTTCAAGAGTTCAATTTCATCATCTTGACCTAAAGCCATGGTTCAAAACATTGCAAATCCATTGGATTGACAGATGAATTTTTCAGTCAACTGATCAAAAGTCAATTGTATACTGAAAAGTCAAACTTTAACTTTTTGGTCAAATTCAAGTGCCAAGGACCACAATTCATCAAAATATGTCAAAATGTGAAACTTGTTCATCAAGAAATCAAAGATTGAAGATTTTATTTATGAAATTTGAAATTTTATTAACTTAGAAATTTTTCTAAGTATAGAAAATTTCTTATTTTTTCTCAACTTTAAGCCAAATTCTCACCATGATACAAGATGATTCAAAAGAAGTTCCCAACATGAAAGTTGTAGATCTCCATGAAATCTACAACTTTTCTTCACACATTTTGTCCTAAATATGCTTGTATCTCAAGATATAATTTTGTGAATACATGCTCATGAACTAAAATAACTTAGTGAAATTTTGCCCTAATTTAGGCAGGTTTTTGACCTAACTTCATGGCAACTTTTCACCTAGTTCCAAGTGGAATCTTGGAAAGAAATTCAAAGATGAGTTATAGAGCACATTGCAAGATTTCCAAAATGTCCAAGAAATCCTTGAGATCATTTTTGAGTAGGGAGAATCGAAGGGATGAAGTTGGCAATTTCTCACTTTGATTTCAATCCATTTCATGATGAACCAAAATTCAAATCCAAACCTAGGCTGCATAATCCTTGCTTTATAGGTCTCAAACTTGTTTCTCACTCCATAATTTAATGCTTACACAGTTGATAAAGCTTTAATCCAAGCATGAGAGTCTTTGTCCAAGCTTTAATTCCATAAATGGCACAAAGTTGCCAATTCCATTTTAGAAAAGCACAACTTTTGCATTTGTCAACTCCTTGAGATTTACACATGTTCCTTCTGCACACACAAGTCCTATAAACCAAAAGCAAAGTGCCTAAGACTTGTACCAACTCAGATCAGGCTTGTACAAGCATGAATAGAGTTGTCTCTTCACTTTTCTTAAAAGGAAAGCAATAGAGCAAAAAGTCTATAACTCAGAAGCCTGGTATGGAATTGATTTGAAACCTTTTCTATACTTATACACAAACATATTACAACCTAACACACGATTGAAAAAACTCAAACTCTCCCGAAATCTCTATCACCAAAAACCTGCCATAACTTGCAGTCGTGCATTAAGCATAGCAATCTCAAGATCTGCTCATGCGTTTCAAGTTCTAATCACCTAAACACTTAAACTATATCATATCTAAGTGTTCCAGACCATTATCCCTTCACTGTAACTCCTCCTTCTCCATCTGCCATTTTTGCATTTCAAGCTTGCAGGTTGACTTGGGTAGGGAGATTCAGACACTTTCAAGGAAAGGTAAATATTGGAACACACTCAGGGAGGTCCAGGCAAGCTAAAGAGATCCTTAGGCCTTGTCAAAACTCACTCAAACTCCATTCACGATCTTAGCTGAAAGAGGTAAGAACTCTAACTTCTACTTCTTCATACAGGCATCCTTGGGTCTCGATTTGTGAAAATAAAATGTAGATATCCTTGTGCTAAAGCCAACCATGTTCATAGATTTCATTTATATTCATTGTGTATAGAGAATTTTAGGTTTCAAATTTCTGTAAAAATTAGGTTTGAAATTAGGGCCAATGAAATTAGCTTTGATCTTTGACTGTTAGCTTACATGAGTTACATGGTTGAAATCGTGGGAAAGAGTACTATCATTTTCATGTTTGAAGTTTCCATTTTCATGGAGAAATGAGAGAGATATGGGTGGTCCGGCTAGCTAGAGGAAGAAGACGAAGTACAGGGCAAGGAAGTACTTTGTGTTATGTATTTTTAGTTTCATTTGAACTAACGGATGTACAGCCACCCCAGTGGCAAGGCAGCGCACGTAAATACCATAGGTCATGGGTTCGAACCTTGGCGCTGCCTTTTGAATTTTTCATATTTTTCCAGCTTTGTTTTTGATTGTTTGGCAGCGTGGGCTTTAACATATGGGCCTCATTTTTTTTCTAACATCCACCTCCTTTTTTCTTAACAGCACCCCTGGCCCATACATTTTATTATTTATTTTTATTTTCATTTCCATTTTATTAAATATATTTTCCTTAACATAAAAAATCATAAAAAAAATATAAAACATGATAAATATTACATTTTGTTTAAAATATTTTATTTTCTCATAAAAAATATTTTTATTAAATTATATATTAACTATTTTTCTTAAATAAACTTGTAAAATAAAATAGAATTAGGTTAATATTTATTTCTTTTCTCTCACACTTGTAAATATTTATTCTAATGTATAAAAGGACTAAAATATTTCAAAAAATATTATTTTATTATTTTAAAGACAAAAATAAACAAATAATACTTAAAGAACTTTATTTTCTTTTAACAAATTAGAATTAGGGTTAACCAATTTCTAAAAATAATTTCCTTTTCTTAAATTATTAGGTTTAGTTTAAAACTCTTTTTTCACATAAAAAACAAAACAAAAATCTTTTTTTCTTGCATATACATACTATTGCATATTTAATTTATATTGTATATTATTTATTCAAATATTTGTACAAATTCGATTTGGTTGTAATAAATTAAATTAGGTTTACATTATTGCAAATCCCCATTCATAATTTGTATACCACCCTCCCATAAAATGTTGTAATAGCGTAGCAATCTTTAAATTACGCAATTTATCGCTTTTACATAACATGCTAGTAATTAGGATTTGTATGGCAAGATAAAAACAATCAAATAGAAAACCCTAATCTAAGACAAAATCAAGCATGAAAATAACACACTTGCACACAAGCACCCTTAGGGTTACTCTACTTGGTTGCCTTATACAAAAATGGCCATATTACGCATGCAAAGTATCTTAGCAAAACAAACAATTATAAGATCATATTCCCTCGATGACGCTATTCAAAGTTTCCTTACAAAATGATCTTAGTCCCTCAAAAATGCTAAGATACTTTGCAACATTGCTAATCATGGTTATACGATGACCCACGCCCGTCCCGTTTACATCTAAAGATAGGGTTGCTTACCAAATCAATGGTAAGACAACAATATCAAAGGAAAAGAAAATGAACAAGAAAGACATTTGAGTAGGTAGATTACTTCTAGTTACTTGCTCCATTTCAAACAAATATCCTTGCTATTTTAAAAAAAAAACACACACATTTCCAAACATTGAAAACATTTTCAAAAAGACAAACATCTTTGTATACATTCTTACAAACGAGAATCATTACAAAGATTGCGTAAATAAATGGCCTCTTTTACAAAATACTTTCAAAAAAACCACACAAAGCACAATTTCAAAACAAAAGCAAGTGATCTAGCAAGTAACTAAGAGCCCATGGAAAACCATGGATGAAAAGGGTGCTAATACCTTCCCTTTTCATAATCTACCCCCTGAACTCAAGAAACAATCTCAAAGGTCTTTCCTGTGCTTTTTCACCTTTCCTTTTGGATAAAAGAAAAGTCGATGGCGACTCTTGCTAACCGCAACATTTGCAATAAAACGCAAAACCCTCAAGTCAGTTCTCCCACCGTATCACAGAACTGGCGACTCTGCTGGGGAAAATTATAAAAGTGGGGTTACCTTAGGGCTAGATTATATTTATTTGCTTACATTGTTTGACTTGTATGCTTTACATTATGGTTCTTTGTTTGGGTTTGAAATCCTCTACCCGGAAACTGTGCAGGGTATACCGACATGGTCTAAGCAATAGCTATATTAGTGTGACATATTTGTGGGTACCTGTAGCCTTTGAGTTAATCAAAGAGAATACGGGGCCGCTGAGTGATGTCATGAAGCACTAATGAACTTCTAGAACCCTTTACTTGACCAACTTGGCCTTTAGGATGTAGTGAGATGACCAAATTTGGTGCAGTCTGAAGTTGGTAGATACTCGATACTACACTCATTGAGGTTTAGTTTCTTGGGATATTTCAGTCTCCATTAAAGAAGCTTGAGTTGAAACAATGACCAAGGAAAAAATCCAATGATATTGGGCTCCTTTGAACCTGGTTACTATTACTAGGACAGGTTTAAGCCAACTAAAGTTCAAGAGGGTACTTACCTATAAAACCCCATGCAAGCCTAAACTAAGAATTTGTTTGCTTTGCTTGTATATGCATACTTGTACATTACATCATGGACATCATAAACATCATATACATCCACTAACCATTTCAAGGATTTTTTGAGATTCATCTTTGTTCTTGTTTTGTAGGATATGGATTCACTTCGCAGGAAAACTATCCAAGTCAACCTTGTAAGAATTCATCCACAACTTAAGGAGCTAGCTTCAAGGATCCATGAGAACTCTCCATTCACCGAGAGACATGGTCGTCTACTCAACTTGGTCACCTCTAACACAAATGAGGATATGATGAAGGTGCTATTTTAGTTCTTTGATTCTTTGGACCATTGCTTCACATTTCTCGACTATCAACTTGTGCCTACTTTGGAAGAATTCTCCCAACTCTTAAGGATTCCCATTCTCAATCAACTACCTTTAAACGGTACAGAAAGAGACCCAAATCCAGAAGAGATTTCTCAAGCTCTACACTTGCACTCATCTGATGTCACAACTCATTGGGAAACTAGGAGTGGTGTCAAAGGCTTCTTAGCAAAGTTCCTGTTTGAGAAAGCCCAAAGCTGTTGGAATTCCTTAGACTTGCAAGCCTTTGAGGAAATTGTGTCTCTTCTTATCTATGGGATGGTCTTGTTTCCCAATCCTGAATAACTCATAGATGTGAGCACCGTCAAAATCTTCATGTCACGCAACCCGGTGCCTACATTGCTAGGGGATATCCTACACTCTTTTCACACTCGCACAATAAGGAAAAGAGGTGTCCTTATGTGTTGCACTCCTCTCCTGGAAAGATGGTTTATTTCTCATCTTCCCTAATCAGTCTTAAAGAATGAGCAAGGTTCAAGGTGGTCACAAAGGTTAATGACGCTCAAACATTCAGACATTCATTGGTGCTCCCGATCCAAAGAGAATGTTATCATTGTTGACCGTTGTGGGGAATTCCCTAATGTCCCTCTACTTATAATTAGGGGAGGCATCACCTATAGCCAATGTTTAGTTCTAAGACAGTTTGGTTATGCCCGAAGGGATGGCCCGCACGAGATGCTGATTCAAGGTTTGGTATTCGACTACGACAACGACGATCAAGGTCTTCGCCAGAGATTCATTCGAGCTTGGAGGATGCTAAACAAGGGGGATAGCAAGACTTTTGGGCACAAGAATTCCATCCCTCTTGAGCCTTGCCTCAAATGGGCATGAACCCGTGCTCAAAGTCTTATGATGCCTTATCCTTCCATCCTCCCGGTAATCATTAAGCTTGTTAAGGAGGGAGATGTTCCATACACTATCCTACATCTTGACATGCCCACTTCTCTTGAAGACCTACAAAGGGATTGGATACAACTCAAAGGAGAGCGAGATACTTTCGAAGCCCAATTCTACGCAAGCGAGAAGAAGGTTTTGGAACTCACTAGGCTACTTCATGAGGAGCTGACTCTAAATGCCTACATTGCACCAAAGAGGATGCACACTACTTTTTTATCTTAGAGTTTTCTATTATTTTGTCCAAGGGGAATTGATGTACTCAAACTTTATCTTATTAATATAACGTGTGTTTTCTTTTTTTCTAAAACGAACTTGAATCTTTGAAATTCTTGAAAACATTGCATATGCACATATCATTCATCATAACATAAATAGGTATTTTGCAACAAGTTTCCTCATCTCTCTACTTTTTATTTCAGTAAGATGGATCTCGAACAAACAGTGAAAGATCTCCAAGCTCAGAACACGCGATTTCAACAGTTGCTCATGACCCTAGCCATGGGGCAAGAAGAACTGAAGACTCTGCTGGCTGAAGAGAAGAAAAAGAAAACAAAGAAGGTAAATGGAGTCTTGAACACGGGGAGAAGATTTCATGAACATACAAAAAGGACTTTGAATTTTGCAACAACATCTGGTGAAGGAGAGGGTAAAGGCAAGGAAACAGCGGTCCCGTCAGAATCTGAAGAGGAGGAAGAAGAGGAAGACTACTCTGAGGAACAATATCCTCCAGCTGATGACAAGTACAGACATCTCGAAGAGCATTTGAGCGCGATGGAAGTACAAAAGGTGCCAGGCTTAGACTTTGAGGATTTGGGACTAGTGTCGGGGATTGTGATTCCTCCAAAATTCAAAGTGCCTTTGTTTGCAAAATACGATGGGGTGTCATGCCCTAAGATGCATCTTCGATCATATGTAAGAAAGATCCAACCACACTCTGTTGATAAAGACTTGTGGGTGCATTTTTTCCAAGATAGTCTATCTGGAACACAATTCGACTGGTTTTACCAACTAGAAAGAGCCAACGTCCACAATTGGGAAGATCTTGCCGCAACTTTCTACAAGAAATATCAATATAATGTTGATTTGGCGCTGTTGTACCCCAAAATTTGTCCTCCCATATTCTTCAAGGTTTGTCAAGATCAATCTTCAAATGGTTCAAGATTCCTCAAGGATTGCACAGTTCAAATGCCTCATAAGCCAGCTGAAATTAGGGTTTTGGTTCCCTCAGTGAATTTGAGGTTTTCAAGGGCTCAATCAAGTCCCATATGCCTATACATGTTCTCAAGCATCTACATGACAAGTTTCAAGACTCACAGCATCAAATTGCACAGTCAAAAGCTTCATTTGCTTCACAGTCAACTGCAGGGGCAAAATGGTCATTTGGAAGTCAAAAGTCAAAAATTTTGGTCAACATCTTATTTTGAAGCCACAATCATCATTTGGTCAAGTCTTGATCATGATTCCACAAGCATGGCTCAAAAATCATCAAGATGCCAAAAGTTACTATTTTTGGACAGTAGAAAAGTCAACTGTACATTGACCAAGGCATGACTTTTTCATGGTTCATCAGAAAAATCCCATCCAATGCTCATTTTGAAGAGGAGGACATTTCCTACAACTCATCTTCACATTCCAAGTCCAAGAAATGCTCTCACAGAAAGTTATCAATTTCTACATTATAGGTCACTTTCAAAAGTCAACAAAAGGCATTTTAAGTCAAAGACCATAACTTGAGATTGGTAAATCAAAATGACATGGGACCAAAGGCATTGGTTAGAGGACTTCAAGACCTTTCCAAAATGTCCAAGAACATGTTCATATGATCAGAATTGAGCAAGATATGCATTGGAGAAGTTGGGAAATTTTTGGAAATTTGCAAAAGTCAACTTTGCCCAAAACACTTCATTTTTGCTAATGGGCCTCAAATTCTTTCTTGAAACATTGCCCAAGGCCTATGCACGACCCATTAAGCTTAAATTGATTTATTTTCTTATCTTTACTTAATTAATTGAATTTTTATTAATATTAATTCATTTAATTGATTTTAATTGTAGGAAAATTCAAAAGATATTGTTTTCAAATCTTTTTGTGATGCAAACAAACTCAACACATGCTGTAGATTTCGTTTGCCAATCAAGGGGACCAAAATATCCAATTTTAGCAAGTTTTCTCAATCAAAAAAGTTGAAAAAGATTTGATTGAAATCAAAGATGCAAAACATGAATACAAGGGATTCTTGGACAAAAGATTTAACCTAATTCATTCCAATACAAATACTGAAGCTAAACCTAAATTCATTCACGTGCAAAACTGCTGCAAGAACCATAATCAAATTCCAAAAAATTCAAAGAAAGCTTGAAACTGTTTTTCATATTGCAAAAAAAGACTAAAATTGCTTTATTTCCCAAAAGAGTCAAAACCCTAAGGACTTCCTAATTATATTTCTTTGCGCGCATTATCATTATTTTGATTATTATGTAACTGTTTCCGGAATGTAATAGTTAATTAGGTTTTACCGCTTTCTTTAACTTTCCGCACTCATTTTCCAAAACGGGTTTTTGTTTTTGGCGATGTATAGACCCGCGCCTTGTAATAGCGTAGATTTACCTTTCCGCATTTTATTTTCCGCACTCTTAACTGTTAATATGCATGCAAGACTGAATGACAAATAAAACCAATCCGTAGCTCACAAATGCATGTTCAAAGATAAACATTAACTGAAAGACAACACACGTGCACATGCCACTCCTAGGGTACGCCTCACTGGTTGCCTCGAACGTGGTCGTCAAGTATAGGGTGTTTTAGAGGTCTCCCTCCTGTCTAAAGATCCAAGTTTCCTCGAAACGGTTGCCTCGGATAAAAAGGATCTAGGACATTAGGGTTACTTCTAAGGTGTCCTACTATTGCTTCGGTGACCACACATGTCCCTTATAATCGAATTGACCCGAATACCTCCAACGACGGTGCTACCTACTTCTCAATAGTGGGATAGCACTGTTTAAAGGACTCTTACACAGCCTAATTCCTTATAGTAGGTAGATCTCATGGGTACTTGCTCTTTCAAACAAACAAAACATCTTTTCAAACTGACACTTTCTAAAAGTTTTCAAACAAATTTTTCATACACTCTTGAGGACAGATACAAGAGTTACTTAGAAATTTTTCAAACGAAACTTTTTCAAAACCCACACACACTTGAAAAGCAAACAAATTTTTGAAAACATAAGAGCAAGTACCTAAGAGCCCGTGGATAACCACGGATAGAAAGGGTGCTAACACCTTCCCTTTCTATAAATCTACCTCCTGAACCGAGAGACATCTCGAATAAGGAATTTTGCTGTGCTTTTGTCCTTTCCTTGTTGGAGAACATAAAAGACGGTGGCGACTCTTGCTTACCGCGACACTTCGCGAACCAGCTTTAAAACAGTTAGTTCTATTTCCACCGATCACATAACTGGCGACTCTTCTGGGGACACTTTTAAAAGTGAGGTGTACCTTAGGATTAGACCACTCTTATGTTTTCAATTTCCTGTTTTGATTGCTTTAATATTGTGGGCCTATTTGGGAGTTTCATAGATCCTAACCCGGATCTGGGGGATACCTTTTAGGTAGCAACAAACTGTGAGGGAACTGTGCGGGGTATACCGACATGGTTGAAGCAGTTGCTACGTTGATGTGGCACTTTGGTGAGTACCGGTAACCCTTGAGTCAAGTCAAGGAGAGTACGGGGCCGCCGCGTGGTGTCGTGAAACATCAACTGACCTTAGAACCTTACTTGACCATCCTGGCCTCTTTAGGGGTAGTGAGATGACCGACTTTGGTGCAGTCCGAAGTTGGTAGATACTCGATACTACACTCATTGAGGGTTGTTTTCTTGGAATATTTTGATCGCCAGTTCAGTGGCTAAATCAAAACGATGAACATAGAAAACAACCCAATGATATTGACCTCCTTAGAACCCGATTACTTTTGATAGGACAGGTTTTTGAGCCCACCAACTTCAAGAGGGTAGTACCTAGACCTCATGTTGGCCTAAACTCTAAGGGCTGACTTGTGTGACTTGTGTGCCTTATCATGTCTGCTTTTTGTGAATACTTGTGGTGTGTTTATCATAACATCATATGCATTTACTAACCACTTCAAGGGTTCGAATCTTCATCTTTGTTCTTGTTTTGTAGGACATGGAAACTATCCGCAGAAAGACAATTCAGATCAACCTTGTAAGGATCCCTCCTCAGCTTAAGGAGCTTACATCCAGGATTCCCGAGAACTCTTCCTTCAGTGAAAGGCATGGTAGACTCATCAGCTTGGTCAGTACTAACATTGAAGAGGATATGGTGAAAGTGTTGTTCCAGTTCTTTGACCCTTTGCACCACTTTTTTACCTTTCCGGATTATCAATTGATGCCTACCTTGGAAGAGTTTTCCCAGATTCTGAAGATTCTCATTCTCAGTCAACTACCCTACAACGGTACGGAAAGGGAACCAAAACTTGAAGAAGTTGCTAAAGCATTACGTCTACAACCATCTGACATCAAGGGACATTGGGAAGTTAGAAGTGGTATCAAAGGATTCTTGGCAAAGTTTCTGTTTGAGAAGGCCCAAGAATGTTGGAATTCCCTTGACCTATAAGCCTTTGAAGAAGTTGTGGCACTCCTTGTCTATGGGTTGGTGTTGTTCCCGAATCCAGATCAGTTTATAGATATCCATGCTGTCAAGATCTTCATGTCCAGGAATCCTATACCTACATTGCTCGGGGATATCCTCCATTCATGTTACACTCGAACCATGAAAAAAAGAGGTGTTCCCATGTGCTGCACTCCTCTCTGGCAAGGTGGTTTATTTCGCACCTTCCACAATCAGTTTTGAAGAACGAGCAGGGTTTGAGATGGTCACAACGATTGATGACTCTTACACATGCTGATATACATTGGTGTTCTCGGTCCAAAGAAAATGTCACTATCATTGATCGTTGCGGAGAGTTTCCTAATGTTCCTTTACTTGGAATTAGAGGGGGCATTACTTACAACCCATGTCTGGCTTTGAGACAGTTTGGATATGCCCGGAGGGATGGCCCTCATGACATGTTAATTTCTGACATAGATTTTGACTTCGACAGTGATACGCAAGGACTTCGGCAGAGATTTATTAGAGCTTGGAGGATGCCCAATAGGGTAGATAGTAGGATACTGGGGCACAAGAACTCCATCCCCTTGGAGCCTTATCTCAAGTGGGTACGAGCCCGCTCCTAGAAGTTGGTGATGCCATATCCTCATGTTCTCCCCGTGATCAAAGAGCCAGTTTTGGAAGAAGAGGTGCCATACACCATTCAACATCCTGACATGCCAACATCCTGGGAAGAAATGCAAAAGAGCTGGATCCAACTCAAGGAAGAGCGGAATTCTCTTGAAACCAGTCTATACGCCAGTGAGAAGAAGGTCTTAGAGCTCACCCGCCTACTGCACGAGGAAAAGACCCTCAACACCTACATCGCTCCAAAGAGGATGCGCAGTGTCTTTTGGGATTAATTATTTTGTAATGTTTTGCCCATGAGGCCTTGATGTACTGAACATATTATTTCCTAATATAAAGTGTGTTCCTTTTTGTCTACAACAAATTTGAACTTTCGAACCCTTGAATGCATTGCATAAATAGCATATCATGCATCATGTGCATAACAGGTACCTCTTTTCTACAGGTTGCTTAATCTTCTTCGCTGTTTATTTCAGCAGTCATCATGAATCCTGAATCATTCAATGAACAACCTATCAAGGCCCTCCAGGCCCAGAACACCCAGTTTCAAGAGCTGGTCATGAGCTTAGCCCAGGGTCAACAGGAACTAAAGGCTCTGCTGGTGAAGAAGAAGAAGAAGAGGACTGTGATGTTTAACACTAGACGGAGGTTTGGAAATACACTGCAAAATGAGGCTGATCAGGCTGCTTCCTCTGTAGGGAAAGACAGTCCCCAAGAGGGAAGGGTTCCTAGTCCTGTGGTCTCCGACAACGAGACAAATTTCAATGATGAACAGTACCCTTCTGCTGAGGACAGGTACAAGAAACTAGAGGACCGACTGAGTGCCATGGAGATTCAACAGGTGCCTGGGTTGGATTTTGGGGATCTAGGTTTATCTTCTGGGGTGGTGATCCCACACAAGTTCAAGGCACCTTCTTTTGTGAAGTATGACGGGGCATCTTGTCCTAAGCTGCATCTCAGATCTTATGTGAGGAATATCCAACCGTATACTGCAGACAAGAACTTATGGATCCATTTCTTCCAGGATAGCCTTTCAGGGGCTCAACTCGAGTGGTTCTATCAGCTGGATGGAGCCAGTATTCGAAACTGGGAGGACTTGGCTACTGCTTTTTACAAGCAGTATCAGTACAATGCCGACCTCGCTCCTACACGTACCCAACTCCAGGGTATGTCGCTAGGGACGGGAGAAGGTTTTAAGGAGTACGCGCAAAAGTGGAGAGACCTGGCTGGCAGGGTGCAGCCACCGTTGACTGACCGTGAGCTTGTGGACATGTTCTTGGGGACCTTGTCTGGTCCATTCTTTAACCACCTGATTGGTAATTCTTCTGCAGGGTTTACAGACCTCATTCTGACTGGTGAGAGGATAGAAGCTGGTATTTAGTCGGGGAAGATACAGAAAGGGGCCTCCTCGAGTTCTGAAAAGAAACCATTCAAAAAGGAATCTAGTGTTGTTTATGGGTCGAGGAAACAGAATAAACCGGAACGCCGCCAAGCTGTCAACGCGGTGGTAATTTCTAAGCCTGCTGCTGCTCCTCAGCAATACAACCAACCAAGGGGTGAGAGACCCAAAAGACAGTACACTCGGCTCAGTATGACCCTCTCTCAGATATTGCCGCAACTGCTGTCAACCAATCTGGTAACTGTCAAAGAAGCTCCGAAGGTAGTGAACACCACATCTCCGAAGTACAATCCCAACGCCCGCTGTGCTTATCACTCTGACATCCCGGGGCACTCTACTGATGATTATTGGGCTCTGAGGAATAAGGTTCAGGACCTTATTAATGCTAAAGAAATACAGTTTGAGGCGCCCGAGAGGCCCAATGTTGTGACTGTTCCCATGCCCCAGCATGGAGTGAGTGCTGTGGAAGAAGACCGGTATGTAGCCTCCGTGGAAGAGATTGTTACTCCGTTATTGACTGTCAAAAGGAACCTGTTGCTAGCCGGTTTATTTCCGGGATGTAGTAAAGGTTGCCTTCTATGTTCTGTTTCACCCGCTGGTTGTTCTTTGTTGAAGTCAGGTATCCAAAGCCTGATGTATAATAAAGAGATCTTGTTCGAGAAGATTATCGTTCCTGTTATCCCTGCTGAAGAAGTGTCCATTGTCACCATTTTCAAAAAACCTCTTAAGGCTCCCTCAAAGAAGCCTGTCAAAATCCTGTCTACTCAGAAGGTTGCACCTGTTATCATCACTGTTCTGGGACCCCTCCCTTATGCATCTGACAAAGCTGTCCCTTGGCACTATGGGGCAGATGTTTATGTTCTTGGAGTAAAACAAGAGTTTGATACTAGTACCGGCGTCATTAACATCACCGGGCCTGCCAAAGTCACTCGCAGTGGTAGGCTGTTCTCACCAGATATTGCGCCACCAGCCATCCAGAGACCTCTTGTCATCACACCTACAAGTGTGCCTGCTTCCCTTCCTGACCAAGTTCCTATTTCTACCCCTGCTGCCGAGTCATCTGACGCTCGAGGCAAAGGGATTGCTACTGATATGCCCGCCCGGACGGAGGCACCGAAAACCAATGTTGAAGCTTCCTAGCAAGAGATGGAAGAGATCCTCAAGATCATCAAGAAGAGTGATTTCAATGTAGTTGAGCAGCTGGGGCACACCCCATCAAAGATTTCTATGCTATCACTGTTGTTGTGTTCAGAGGCCCACGCCAAGGCCCTGATTTCCTTCCTGAAGACGGCCCACGTGCCACAAGAGATGTCTGCTGATCAATTTACCGATTATGTGGCCAACTTGACTGCTGATAATGGGTTGGGTTTCTCTGACGCCGAACTGACTGCCAAAGGAAAGAACCATAATGATGCTTTGCATGTCTCTATTGAATGCAGGGGCACTACTCTCGCCCATGTGTTGGTAGACACCGGTTCTTCGTTGAACGTATTACCCAAGAAAGCTTTAGACAGGTTGGATTGTGAGGGTTTAGAGCTCAAGCCTAGTAACATTGTTGTCCGGGCCTTTGACGGGTCGAAGAGGATGGTACATGGTGAAGTTGACATTCCGATCAGGGTTGGTTCTCAAGTCTTTGATTCTACTTTCTATGTGATGGACACCCGACCATCCTATTCTTGTTTGCTGGGTCGCCCATGGATCCACAAGGCTGGAGCTGTGACCTCCACATTACATCAGAAGCTTAAGTACCCGGTCAGAGGGAAGATAGTTACAGTGCAGGGGGAGGAAGAATATATGGTCAGCCATCTTAACTCGTTCTGGTACATAGAGATGGATGGGGAGTTCATAGAGACCCCCTTTCAACACTTTGAAGAGGTGCCTCAGACATTAGCAGCAGCAGAGACTGTAACTGAAGAAGATTCTCCGTTGAAGATGGCTTCCTTGAAGGATGCCCGGGCTGTGGTTGAGAAGGGTGAGTGTGCAAAATGGGGCCGACTTCCTGATTTCACTCCGAAGACTGATAAGTTTGGTTTGGGTTTCACTGCAGAGGCTCAGAGGGCTGTGCGTAAGGCAAGGATTGGAAGGCCTCCTGTATTCATCACCAACCCGGGAGTAAATGCTATTGAAGACGAGGCGGAAGAATCTGAATTCGACAGCTGGATCTACCCAACGACCAACGGTGGACCAAGCAACTGGATTGCCAAAGACTACATACCTATTACTTTTGTCACTCAGTAATGAACTCCTTTGTTTTAAACGAACAATAATTTGAAACTTTATGGCCCGGTGTCTTACCCGGGGCACCGTTGGCTTCATTTGTGAGGGCTTATTATTTGTCATTTTCATATATCATGAATAAAAGCATTGGACGTTTTTTCGCATTTCAAATCTTGCGCTCCTTTTCTTTCTATATATATTGCAAAACAGCTATATTTACACACACTCACCTATACAGGTTCCAATCCACTCTGGATCTCACTGGTAACGACTTTGCTACTGCCAGTTATGACTTCGAAAATCCGATCAACTTAGCCGAAGACGAAGGTGAAGATGATTGCGAAGTGCCTGGTGAGCTTGCAAGACTGTTACTCCAGGAAGAGAGGGCCATTCAGCCACATGAAGAGCCAGTGGAAACGGTAAATCTGGGTATTGAGACAGACAGAAAGGAAGTTAAGATTGGTGCCAATCTGGAGCTCAGTGTGAAACAACGATTGATTCAGATGCTGCATGACTATGTGGAAATCTTCGCCTGGTCTTACGAAGACATGCCTGGGTTGGATACCGACATTGTGGTTCATCACCTGCCTACCAAGGAAGAATGCCCTCCGGTAAAACAGAAGGTCCGTCGTATGCGTCCAGAAATGTCTGAGAAAATCAAGGCTGAGGTTATGAAACAATTTGATTCCGGGTTTCTAGCGGTGACTTCTTACACTCAGTGGGTTGCCAACGTGGTTCCAGTGCCGAAGAAAGATGGTAAGGTCAGAATGTGTGTTGATTACAGAGATTTGAACAGGGCGAGCCCCAAGGATGATTTCCCTCTGCCTCATATCGACGTTCTGGTTGACAACACTGCTCAGCATAAAGTATTCTCCTTCATGGACGGCTTCTCCGATTATAATCAGATTAAGATGGCTCCTGAAGACATGGAGAAGACCACTTTTGTCACTCAGTGGGGCACCTTTTGCTACAAGGTCATGCCTTTTGGGTTGAAAAATGCTGGGGAAACCTACCAACGTGCCATGGTTGCTTTATTTCATGACATGATCCATCATGAAATCGAAGTATATGTTGATGATATGATTGCCAGATCCCAAACTGAGGAGGAACACCTGGACCATCTACAGAGGCTATTTGACCGGTTGAAGTTGTACTAGCTGAGGTTGAACCCGAACAAGTGCACCTTCGGGGTCAGATCTAGAAAATTGCTAGGCTTCGTCGTAAGCGACAAAGGTATTCAAGTGAACCCTGCCAAGGTGAAAGCCATACAAGAGATGCCAGTTCCTAAGACAGAAAAAGAAGTCAGAGGCTTTCTAGGACGGCTGAACTACATTGCCCGATTCATCTCGCACCTAACTGCTACTTGTGAACCAATCTTCAAGTTGCTGAAGAAAGATCAAGTAGTACATTGGAACGATGAATGTCAGGCGGCTTTTGACAGAATCAAAGAGTATCTCCAAGAACCACCCATTCTTATGCCACCGGTTGAAGGGAGACCTCTAATCTTATACTTGAAAGTACTTGACAACTCAATGGGGTGTGTGCTGGGGCAGCATGACGAGTCTGGCCGGAAAGAGCACGCTATTTATTACCTTAGCAAAAAGTTTACTGACTGTGAGACCCGATACTCACTGCTCGAGAAAACTTGTTGCGCTTTGGTATGGGCTGCTCGCCGGCTGAGACAATATATGTTGACTCACACTACTCTGTTGATTTCAAAAATGGATCCAATAAAGTACATATTCGAAAAGCCTGCCTTGTCCGGAAGAATAGCAAGATGGCAGATGATCCTGACAGAATACGACATCCAGTACACGACTCAGAAAGCAATCAAGGGAAGTGTATTGGCCGACCATTTGGCACACCAGGAAGTGGACGATTACCAGTCGATGAACTTTGAATTTCAAGACGAGAATATCATGGTAGTGACTGATTGTGAAGTACCTGGACCGGATGAAGGACCTGAGGAAGGATTCCGATGGTCTATGCACTTTGACGGAGCCTCAAACGCTTTGGGTAACGGTATAGGCGCTGTGATCATCTCCCCTAAAGGCACTCATACTCCACTTACTGCCCGGCTATGTTTCAACTGCACCAACAACATGGCGGAGTATGAAGCGTGCATCATGGGTCTTCAAGCTGCAATTGACTTAAGGATCAAGTTTCTGAGTGTCTTCGGAGATTCCGCTCTCGTGATCAATCAGATCAAAGGCGAGTGGGATACGAAACACCCAAATCTTATTCCTTACAAAGAGTGTGTATTGACGTTGATTCCCCACTTCGAAGAGATCACTTTTGAACACTTCCCAAGAGAGGAGAATCAGTTGGCGGACGCGCTAGCTACGATGTCTTCCATGTTCAAAGTCAAATGGGACAACGAGGCTCCCCGGATCATTATCTGGAAATTGGACGAACCTGCATATTACTGTGATCTTGAGGCTGAAGAGGTAACTGAAAAACCTTGGTATCATGAAGTGAAGAGGTACTTGGAAGCTCAAGAATACCCCGAAGACGCATCTGTTAACGACAAAAAGTTTCTGAGAAGGTTCGCGACAAAGTTCTTCCTCAGCAACGACATTCTCTACAAGCGAAACCATGATTCAACCTTACTGCATTGTGTGGATAAGACTGAAGCAGAAAGGATCATGGCAGAACTACATGAAGGTACATTCGGAACACATTCTAGTGGACATACCATGGAAAAGAAAATCCTTCGGGCAGGATATTTCTGGTCCACAATGGAAGCTGACTGTTACCAACATTCTCGGACGTGTCACAAATGCCAGATATATGCAGATAAGGTGCACATTCCTCCAGCACCTCTGGACGTCTTGACAGCACCTTGGCCTTTTGTAATGTGGGGCATTGATATGATCGGCGAGATCAGACCTACGGCATCCAACGGGCATCATTTCATCCTGGTAGCAATTGATTATTTCACAAAATGGGTTGAAGCAGCTTCCTATGCTACCGTAACCAAGAACGTCGTGGCACGGTTCATTCGGCATAACCTGATCTGTCGATACGGCGTACCTGAGAGGATCATTACGGACAATGGTACTAATCTCAACAACAAGATGATCACTGAGCTCTGCGAGCAATTCAAGATACAGCACCACGACTCTTCTCCTTACCGACCGAAGATGAATGGGGCTGTAGAAGCGGCAAATAAGAATATTAAGAAGATTGTGCAGAAGATGACAATGACTTACAAAGATTGGCACGAGATGTTACCGTTTGCTCTTCATGGGTACTGTACCTCAGCAAGGACGTCAACAGGGGAACACCCTTTTCCTTGGTCTATGGCATGGAGGCGGTCTTGCCTATTGAAGTCCAGATACCCTATCTCCGGATAATGAAGGATGCAGGTTTGAGCGAAGATGATTGGATCTAGACTCGACTTGATCAATTAAACCTAATCGATGAAAAGAGACTCGCTGCCATTTGTCATGGTCAAACGTACCAAAAACGGATGATCAGGGCATTTAATAAGAAAGTCAGACGACAAGAGTATCAAGTCGGAGACCTGGTAATCAAGCGCATCATTCTTCCTCAAAGTGATCCCAGGGGCAAATGGACCCCTACGTACGAAGGGCCATTTGTGGTTAAACATATCTTCTCAGGAGGAGCTATGATTCTAACTACCATGGATGGTGACGACCTTCCTCACCCCGCCAATGCAGACATAGTAAAAAGATACTACGCATGACTAAAGACCCGCTAGGTTGACACACCTAGGCAAAAATAAGGGCTTCCCGACGAACCAAAAGGGTTCGGGCAAAAATAAGGGATGAAATGAAAAAAATCTGTACACCCGGCAAGTCGAAAACCTGAAAAGGCGGCTTCGGCAAAAATGGGTATCCCGGTGGACTGAAAACCCGAAAGGGCGGTCCAGGAAAAAGTTAGGGATAAAGCGTAATACTATGTCTCATTGGATCACCCTGCATCCAGAATTCGGTATCAACTATCAGGTTCAGACGGCCTCTAACAATCAGCTTCATCTGCAACTGAGCAGCAAAGTGATGAGACGCTCAAAGATATAAAGGCGATAGCAGAGTTGGAACCCAGTGGGATTTTTCACATAGCTGTTTTGTTTCCTTTTCAAAAAATTGTATAAACTCTATGTTGTTGGGCGGTGTTCTCTTACTAGGACGTCAGCCTCTTGTACACAAAACGCCTATTTACAGGCAAATTCAAAAATCAATACAAATTCACTTTCCAGACAAATTGCCAAATTGTTTTTCCTTTTTCTGTTTTGTTTTGCAAAGAACGTCCAATGTTCATTTTTGATATATGCATTTGACATTAATTGCTAATCATAAATACTTGCATGCGAAACAAAGGATTAATTACAGGTGACACTAGAAACCGGGGCCATAATGCGTTGTCTAAGCGATCTAGTTGCTCTGTCCACCAAGGTACCAAGGTAAGTTCGGCTGAAGAACGTAACCAGCATATCTTCACTCCCCGTAGAGTAAGACAAAGATTCAACAATACTCTCTCCGTGCAGAGTTGGTCTACCATCAACCCTAACAAGGCACAGTATCTCCAGCAAGTCAGCGATTCTCTCCCCAAGCAGAGTTAGCCTACTGTCAGCCTTAAGGAAGTTGGGTATCCCCAGAAGATCTCAATATTCCCTAGCGGAGTATACAGATGTTCCTAAGCAAGCATCCCCGACAGTCTTAATATAAGATTATTCCCCGGTGGAATACCAGACACCCCAGTGGAGCCATTCCCCAGTACAGCCCAAAAGCTTCCCCAGGAGAGGTGAATCAATATCCCTAGTAGATTTTGGAAGCTTATCACCTGCAGAGTACATACGTTTCTCCCCGGCTTTATTCAAAGGTTATTCCCCACCAGAGCTTATAACTGGGTTATCCTTAGCTAATTACCACAGAAAGATCGTCCTCGGCGAAGTTCTTCCTATCCCCTAGCGGAGTTCATCAAAGTTCCTCAACAAAACATATCAACGATACCCCCAGCGGAGTTAGCATCAAATCTCAGCGAAGTATCTCTTCCCACAGAGTAATTCCCCGCAGAGTAATCTCTTCAACAAGCTTATTCCCCAACGAAGTCATCTTCTCCTACTGGTTTATTCTTGCAACCATCCCCAGCGGAAACGAAGAACTCTACTCTTCAACATCAGCCCAGGATTCAACGAACTTCCCGGCATTCGTCAAGGATTTATTTTCCCAGACGAAGATACATTCATAAACATCACATTATCATACACCATGACGCATGCATATACGCATCATAACACACAATCTCATTTATTCTTGAGAACATCATGACATCATGCATTTCATACATCATGACATTGCACACAACTGATGTTTTGCCTTTTCAGGAAAAAGGTCAATACAAAGAGGATCACTATCAACTGTCCTAATTCCAGATTCGATTCATGTATCCAGCCAGGGCATATCTGTAGACGACCAATTCCAGATTCGATTCCTGTATCTAGCCAGGGCATATCTGTGAGTATTTGATTGTAGATTCGACGCCTATATCCAGCCAGGGCATGTCTGCATGAAGAGTTTAGAGATTCGATTCCTGTATCCAGCCAGGGCATATCTGTAGACGACCAATTCCAGATTCGATTCCTGTATCTAGCCAGGGCATGTCTATGAGTATTTGATTGTAGATTCGTGCCTGTATCCAGCCAGGGCATGTCTGCATGAAGAGTTTAGAGATTCGATTCCTGTATCCAGCCAGGGCATATCTGTAGACGACTAATTCTAGATTCGATACCTGTATCTAGCCAGGGCATATCTGTGAGTGATTGATTGTAGATTCGACACCTGTATCTAGCCAGGGCATGTCTGCATAAAGAGTTTAGAGATTTGATACCTGTATCCAGCCAGGGCACGTCTGTAAGCAACCTTTTGAAGTTCCGGATTCGATTCCTGTATCTAGCCAGGGCATATCTGTGAGCGACTGATTATAGATTCGATACCTGTATCTAGCCAGGGCATATCTACACAAAGAGATTGAAGATCAACCCCTGTAACAGGCTAGGTAATTGTCTTTCTTTCTCAGGTACGCAAGTTCTCGCTAAGGAATCTCTTACGCGATCGACACTTCCAAATGGCATCTATAAGCCCATTCCCGACAAGGTTCTGTCACACCTCCAGATGGCATCTATAAGCCCATCCTCCTATCCACCATCTCTCCAAATGGCATCTGTAAGCCCATTCCCGACATCACATTGCTGATATTTTACTATGCGAGTGCAAATTTCTGGGCACTTTAGTGTTCAATCATCTTCCACCTTCGGATCACGAAAGGCATGCAAGCCAATCTACATCCTCAGGTTTAAGAAGATTGAACAGGGGCAACTGTTGTACCCCAAAATTTTCCCTCCCATACTCTTCAAGGTTTGTCAAGATCAATCTTCAAATGGTTCAAGATTCCTCAAGGATTGCACAGTTCAAATGCCTCCTAAGCCAGCTGAAATTAGGGTTTTGGTTCCCTCAGTGAATTTGAGGTTTTCAAGGGCTCAATCAAGTCCCATATGCCTATACATGTTCTCAAGCATCTACATGACAAGTTTCAAGACTCACAGCATCAAATTGCACAGTCAAAAGCTTCATTTGCTTCACAGTCAACTGCAGGGGCAAAATGGTCATTTGGCAGTCAAAAGTCAAAAATTTTGGTCAACATCTTATTTTGAAGCCACAATCATCATTTGGTCAAGTCTTGATCATGATTCCACAAGCATGGCTCAAAAATCATCAAGATGCCAAAAGTTACTATTTTTGGACAGTAGAAAAGTCAACTGTACATTGACCAAGGCATTACTTTTTCATGGTTCATCAGAAAAATCCCATCCAATGCTCATTTTGAAGAGGAGGACATTTCCTACAACTCATCTTCACATTCCAAGTCCAAGAAATGCTCTCACAGAAAGTTATCAATTTCTACATTATAGGTCACTTTCAAAAGTCAACAAAAAGGCATTTTAAGTCAAAGACCATAACTTGAGATTGGTAAATCAAAATGACATGGGACCAAAGGCATTGGTTAGAGGACTTCAAGACCTTTCCAAAATATCCAAGAACATGTTCATATGATCCAAATTGAGCAAGATATGCATTGGAGAAGTTGGGAAATATTTGGAAATTTGCAAAAGTCAACTTTGCCCAAAACACTTCATTTTTGCTAATGGGCCTCAAATTCTTTCTTGAAACATTGCCCAAGGCCTATGCACGAGCCATTAAGCTTAAATTGATTTATTTTCTTATTTTTAATTAATTAATTGAAATTTTATTAATATTAATTCATTTAATTGATTTTAATTGTAGGAAAATTCAAAAGATATGGTTTTCAAATCTTTTTGTGATGCAAACAAACTCAACACATGCTGGAGATTTCGTTTGCCAATCAAGGGGACCAAAATATCCAATTTTAGCAAGTTTTCTCAATCAAAAAAGTTGAAAAAGATTTGATTGAAATCAAAGATACAAAACATGAATACAAGGGATTCTTGGACAAAAGATTTAACCTAATTCATTCCAATACAAGTACTGAAGCTAAACCTAAATTCATTCACGTACAAAACTGCTGCAAGAACCATAATCAAATTCCAAAAAATTCAAAGAAAGCTTGAAATTGTTTTTCATATTGCAGACCAATTCAAAGCCTTAGAACGATTCCAATACCTTGCATAAGTCTCCAGGAACACATTGCAATCAAAAACAAGCCTTAACACTCCAAGAATACGCAAGAACAAGTCACACGGTTTGGTTTTTTTTCCATAATCGCATATCATTATTCATGCATTTTTAACCTCCTTTTTGGATTGATTTGTGTTAATAGGACCATTCTGAAGCTATTGGTATGATTCAATTTGATTATGGTGCCCTAAAACGAAAACTGCCATTGGAGAATGCTAGGGTTTCCAAGCTTCAAAATTAGGGGTTTGCTATTGAGGAAAAATTGGACCTTCTTAGACCTATGGTTGAATTCGTCAAGGCCAGACGAACTCAACCCAACCCTCGCGCCCTATTTATATAACGCACAGAGCTAATCGCTATTTTTGCATTTTGCAGTTTGCGGGGGTTAAAAACCCCCGTTATTTGATTTCTTTTTTACAGGCCAAGTGAAGAAGACGAAGGACGTGGTGCATTCTCGTTGGTCCGTTCAAAATATATGGCGCTTTGCTTTGCTTTGTCCAGTATAATTGTTATTTTCATATATTATTTTCAGTGACCACTATAATATCAAACGCAACCGAGTGGAGTAGTGGTTGGTACGCTGGACGTTCACCATTGGGACCTGGGTTCGATTCCCAGGTCCCCCAAACCTTTGATTATATTTTTCCTAATGTGTTCACGTGCAGGCTTTGCAAAGATGTCTACCATATCCTCCAGGCGTCATCATGCCATGTGTCCCAATCAACAATCCAAAGGCTAGGGATGGATGACCACCATGTTCCTCAGTCAACAGGCGTGTGGACAATTCCAAAAGTCAAACAGGCCTACTTCTTAATGGGCCTCATATTGCTTACAAAAACCTCCATTGGGTCCATCAAACCCCCCTGATTTACTATCTTTTTTCTTTGTTTATTTTCTTTTTCTTTTATTTTCTTTAACAATTATTATTATTATTAACCAACAAACTAATTTTTTATAATAAATTCAGAGATCAAAAAAATTGTAAATATTTTTATTATTTATTATTTTTACTATTAACTATTATTTTGTAAATAAACATTAACCAAATTGAATTAGTTAAATTAGGTTATTTTAATCTTTTTTTCACAATAAATAAAATAGGTTAGAATTAGGGTTTTGTTTACTAACTTTTTATTTCTTTTCCTTTTTATTTCATTAAATACAAAAAACATAAAAAAGAATTTTTTCTTTTAATTAATTAATTAATTAGGTTTAGGTTTAATTTTCATTAAATTGCAAAAAAAGACTAAAATTGCTTTATTTCCCAAAAGAGTCAAAACCCTAAGGACGTCCTAATTCTATTTCTTTGCACGCATTATCATTATTTTGATTATTATGTAACTGTTTCCGGAATGTAATAGTTAATTAGGTTTTACCGCTTTCTTTAACTTTCCGCACTCATTTTCCAAAACGGGTTTTTGTTTTTGGCGATGTATAGACCCGCGCCTTGTAATAGCGTAGATTTACCTTTCCGCATTTTATTTTCCGCACTCTTAACTGTTAATATGCATGCAAGACTGAATGACAAATAAAACCAATCTGTATCTCACAAATGCATGTTAAAAGATAAACATTAACTGAAAGACAACACACGTGCACATGCCACTCCTAGGGTACGCCTCACTGGTTGCCTCGAACGTGGTCGTCAAGTATAGGGTGTTTTAGAGGTCGCCCTCCTGTCTAAAGATCCAAGTTGCCTCGAAACGGTTGCCTCGGATAAAAAGGATCTAGGACATTAGGGTTACTTCTAAGGTGTCCTACTATTGCTTCGGTGACCACACATGTCCCTTATAATCGAATTGACCCGAATACCTCCAACGACGGTGCTACCTACTTCTCAATAGTGGGATAGCACTGTTTAAAGGACTCTTACACAGCCTAATTCCTTAGAGTAGGTAGATCTCATGGGTACTTGCTCTTTCAAACAAACAAAACATCTTTTCACACTGACACTTTCTAAAAGTTTTCAAACAAATTTTTCATACACTCTTGAGGACAGATACAAGAGTTACTTAGAAATTTTTCAAACGAAACTTTTTCAAAACCCACACACACTTGAAAAGCAAACAAATTTTTGAAAACATAAGAGCAAGTACCTAAGAGCCCGTGGATAACCACGGATAGAAAGGGTGCTAACACCTTCCCTTTCTATAAATCTACCTCCCGAACCGAGAGACATCTCGAATAAGGAATTTTGTTGTGCTTTTGTCCTTTCCTTGTTGGAGAACATAAAAGATGGTGGCGACTCTTGCTTACCGCGACACTTCGCGAACCAGCTTTAAAACAGTCAGTTCTATTTCCACCGATCACAGGCGCCCACCCATACTCAACTTTAGAGTATGGCTATGGCTTCCAATGAGGGTTTCAAGGATTACGCACAGAAATGGAGAGATCTGGATGGAAGAGTTCAACCCCCTCTATCTGAAAGGGAATTGGTGGACATGTTCTTAGGCACCTTATCTGGCCCCTTCTTCAACCATTTAATCGGAAGTTCCTCTGCAGGCTTTAATTAATTAATACTAACCGGAGAGAGGGTAGAAGCTGGCATAAAAAGTGGAAAGGTTCAGAAGGATCCATCTTCTTCTACAACTGTGAGGAAGCCTTTTATTGGGAAGAAAGAGGTAGTTATTTTATATCCGCAAAGAAACCAAGAGAGAGCCAAACGCCGACCAATGTTAAGGGCTGTTATGATTCCAAAGCCTACATCTGATCAACAAAGAAGTAATCAACCAAGGGTGGAAAGGCCAGTCCGGCAACTCACTAGAATCAACATGACTCTGTCTCAAGTATTACCGCATCTTCTGAGATCCAATTTGGCAACCTTGAAAGAAGCTCCAAAAAACCCCAACACAGCGTCCCCTCATTATCACCCCAATGCCCGTTGCGCATATCACTCTGAAAGTCCTGGTCACAATACTAATAACTGTTGGGCCTTGAAGAACAAAATACAAGACCTCATTGAAGCAAAAGAAATTGAGTTTGGTGCGCCCGAGAAGCCAAATGTCATTTCTGCTCCTATGCTCAGACATGGTCACAACACCAATGCTATTGAAGAAGATTTGTTTGTTACCACAGTTGACAAACTCGTGACTCCACTCCAAACCATTAAGATAAACCTGTTGAAAGCCGGTGTATTCCCGAGTTGTAATGAAGACTACCACCTCTGCTTATCCTCACCAACTGATTTCCCTTTGTTGAAAATAGGAATTCAGCGCTTGATAGACAACAAAGAGATTTTGTTTGAAAGTACTCTTGTTTCACCTGTTCCTGTTGAAGATGTTTCAATCATTACCATCTCTGCCAATTCTTCCAGGGTCCCCAAAAGACCCGTTAGAATTACATCGGTTCCAAAAACTACTCCTCTAATAATCACAAGGCTTGGGCCAGTCCAATATGAATCAGACAAAACTGTGTCGTGGAATTACGGTGGGGACATTTACTACCATGGAATCAAACGGCTTGCTGTCGAAGAGATAAACTCCGAAGAAGAAGATTCTGACATCAGCAATATTGTCGGAACTAGTAAAATTACCTGAAGCGGTAGGATCTTTTCTCCAGAAATTGCCCCCCAAAGGAATTTTCTGAACCCGTGGCTGCTCCAAAGATTACTTCTGTACCCATAATCATCTCTGCAAGTGCTCCTATTGACGAAGCCGTTACAACCCCTGTTGTCATTCCTACAACCACTCCTACTGCTGAAACTCGAGGAAAAAGTATTCAAGTGGAGCCTGTCCGGACGAAGGCTCAATCACTGACTATCCCCGAGACATCCAAGAAAGAAATGGAGGAGATCCTAAAAATTAAAAAGAGGAGCGACTACGACATAGTTGAACAGTTAGGGAAAAGTCCCTCCAAAATCTCCATGCTGGCATTACTACTGTGTTCCGAGGCACATGCGAAAGCCTTGGTGAAGTTCCTAAAGACATCCCATGTGCCTCAAGAGACGTCTACTGATTAATTTCAAGACTGCATGGCCAGCTTGAACGTGGATAACGGCCTAGGCTTCTCGGATGCTGATCTGACACCAAGGGGAAGAAAGCACAACGAGGCATTACATGTCTTTGTGGATTGTAGGGGCGCCACTATGGCCCATGTCTTAGTGGACACTGGCTCATCTTTGAATGTCTTACCGAAAAAAGCTCTTGACAGACTTGACTGTGAAGGACTGACGTTAAAGCCAAGTAACATAGTAGTAAGGGAATTTGATGGCTCGAAGAGGATGGTACACAGGGAGGTGGATATCCCCATAAAGGTTGGGACTCAAACTTTCAATTCAACCTTTTATGTAATGGATATCTGCCCTTCGTACTCTTGCCTTCTAGGACGGCCATGGATCCATAATGTTGGCGCTGTCACCTCTACATTGCACCAGATGCTGAAGTATCCGGTTCAAGGAAAGATTATCACTGTCCACGGAGAGGAAGAATACATGATTAGCCATCTCAATTCCTTCAGGTATGTGGAATATGACGGTGAGTTCATTGAAACTCCTTTTCAACACTTCGAAGAGGTCCCCCAAGAGGTAGCAGTTACCAAGACTGTATCCCAGATTCCCAAGATTACAAGACCTCTACTCCGGATGTCATCTTTGAAGAACGCCAAAGCAGTAGTAGAAGAAGGTGGATGCACCATCTGGGGGAAACTTCTGAATATCCCGTATAAGTCTGACAAGTTTGTCTTAGGTTTCACTTCAAGTGCTCAAAAGGTTGTACACCGTGCCCGTACTGGAGGGCGACCCTTGAAGATTAGAAACCGAGAGGTCAACGCAGTAGAAGATGGTGAAGAGGATTGCAACTTGGAGGATTGGATCTTTCCGACTGTCAATGGAGGACTCCGCAATTAGGAGGCTAGAGACTTTGTCCCAATAACTTTCATCCCTCAGTAATTTATCTTTACATTTTGTTGGACCTGTAATATTTAAAAACAATTTGCACTCTTAAAACATTGTGTCTTGCCCGAGGCACAATGGTCCATTTGTAAGGGTTATTATTTCATCTTCATATGACATTCAATGAATCATGGACGTTTTTCGCATACAAACTTTTGTGCTCATTGTTTTTCTTTTACATTTTATTTTTAAGGATGGCTATACCCTTACACACACCCACACTCACAAATGCAGGTACCCCTCCATTCTGGATCCCATGGGTAAAGATACTTCTATGGCCTTTTGTGACTCTGAGGATCTAATCTACCAAGCCGAAGACGAATGTGAGGAAGATTGTGAAGTACCAGGGGAACTTTCCATTCAGCCTAGTGTCAAGGAGCCTGTGGATACAATCAACCTGGGTACAGAGGAGGATAAAAAAGAGGTCAAGGTGGGTGCCAATCTGGAACCTAGTGTCAATGAGCATCTGATTCAGTTGTTACATGACTATGTTAAGATCTTTGCCTGGTCATATGAAGACATGCCAGGACTTGATACGAACATCGTGGTACATCGTCTGCCTACAAGAGAAGATTATCCGCCAGTAAAACAAAAAGTCTGCCGCATGAGACCTGATATGTCAGAAAAGATTAAAGCGGAGGTCATGAAGCAATTCAATGCTGGATTCTTGGCTATCACTTCCTACCCTCAATGGGTTGCCAACATTGTTCTCGTACCTAAAAAAGACGGCAAAGTACGAATGTGTGTGGACTATAGAGATTTGAATAGGGAAAGCCCTAAAGATGATTTTCCACTCCCCCACATTGATATCCTGTTTGACAATACGGCACAACACAAAGTGTTTTCCTTCATGGACAGATTCTCAGGTTATAACCAAATCAAAATGGCACTTGAGGACATGGAGCAAACAACATTTGTCACACAGTGGGGCACATTCTGCTACAAGGTGATGCCATTCGGATTGAAGAATGCTGGGGAAACCTATCAGTGCGCCATGGTAGCTTTATTTCACGACATGATACATCATGAAATAGAGGTCTACATAGATGATATGATAGCCAGATCGCAAACGGAAGAAGAGCACCTTGATCACTTACAAAAGCTATTTGAAAGACTGAAGAAGTACAAGCCGAGGTTGAATCAAAACAAGTGCACATTTGGAGTACGATCAGGTAAACTCCTAGGCTTTGTCGTCAGTAACAAAGGTATTAAGGTCGATCCTGCCAAAGTTAAAGCAATACAAGAGATGTCTGCTCCTCGTACGGAGAAGGAAGTTAGAGGGTTCTTGGGACGCTTAAACTATATTGCCAAATTCATTTATCACCTAACAGCTACTTGTGAGCCAATCTTCAAACTATTTAAGAAAGATCAAGTAGTCAGATGGAATGATGATTGCCAAGTTTCTTTTGATAAAATCAAAGAATACTTACAAGAACCTCCTGTATTAATGCCACCAGTCGAGGGAAGAACATTGATCATGTATCTGACTGCTTTAGAAAATTCAATGGGGTGTGTATTGGGGCAGCATGACAAGTCTGGCTGAAAAGATCATGCTATTCATAACCTGAGAAAAAAGTTTACCGACTGTGAAACCAGATATTCACTGCTCGAGAAAACTTGCTGCGCTCTGGCATGGGCTGCTCGCCGGCTAAGACAGTATATGCTGACTCATACTACCTTGCTGATATCTAATATGGATCCGATAAAATACATCTTCGAAAAGCCTACTCTTTCTGGGAGAATAGCTAGATGGCAGATGATCCTAACAAAGTACGACATACAATATACTACCCAGAAAGGTATAAAGGGCAGTGTGCTAGCTGATCATCTTGCTCATCAAGTTGTAGAAGACTATCAGTCCATGAAGTTTGAATTCCCGAGTGAAGACATCATGACAGTAGACAACTGTGAAGAATTCAGGCCGTATGACGGACCTGGACAAGGATCCCGATGGACCCTGTTCTTTGATGGGGCATCCAACGCACTCGAAAATGGTATCAGTGTTGTACTCATATCTCCGGAAGGGTGTCACTCCCTTTACTGCCATACTTTGCTTCAACTGTACAAACAACATGGCAGAATACGAAGCATGTATCTTTGGTCTCAAAGCTGCCATAGACTTGGGGATCAAATCATTGGATGTATTCGGAGACTCAGCTTTGGTCATCAGCCAGATCAAAGGGGAGTGGGACACCAAACACCCAAACCTTATCCCTTAAAAAGAACATGTTTTGACATTGCTACCACATTTTGAGAAGATTACCCTCAAGCATTTCCCGTGAGAAGAAAATCAGCTAGCAGACGCTCTAGCCATAATGTCATCTATGTTTAAACTTAATTGGGATAACGAGGCTCCCCAGATCACCATTGAACGGATGGATGAACCAGCACACTGTCACGAGATTAATACTAAAGAAGTAGCGGACCAGCCTTGGTTTCATGAAGTCAAGAGGTATCTCGAGGCTCAAGAATATCCAGAAGGAGCTTCAGTCAATGATAAGAAGTTCTTAAGGAGATTCTCTGCTAAATTCTTCCTTAGTAATGGTATCCTGTACAAATGCAATCATGACTCTGTGTTACTTTGGTGCGTAGATAAGGTTGAAGCTGAAAGGATCATGGCTGAATTACATGAAGGCACTTTTGGCACCCATTCAAGTGGGCGTATGATGGCGAAGAAAATCCTACGGGCAGGCTATTACTGGTCTACCATGGAAGCAGATTGCTATCAACATTCTCAAACCTGTCATAAGTGTCAAATTTATGCTAACAAGGTGCGCGTACCTCCGGTTCCTCTGAATGTCTTAACGGCTCCTTAGCCCTTTGCTATGTGGGAAATTGATATGATTGGAGAGATCAAGCCTACAGCCTCCAATGGACACCACTTCATCCTAGTGTCCATTGACTATTTTACAAAATGGGTTAAAGCAGCTTCCTTCGCTTCCGTTACCAAGAATGTTGTTGCCCGCTTCATCAAGCAAAACCTTATTTTCCGGTATGGTATCCCGGAAAGGATCATCACTCACAATGGTACAAATCTCAATAACGCTATGATCACCACTTTATGCAAGCAATTCAAGATCCAGCATCATAATTCTTCTCCCTATCGACCAAAGATGAATGGTGTTGTCGAAGTTGCAAATAAAAACATTAAGAAGATCATACAGAAAATGACAGTCACATACAAAGACTGGAATGAGATGTTACCGTTCACTCTCCATGGTTATCGTACCACGGCTCGCACATCAACCGGGGCAACACCCTATTCTTTGGTTTACGGCATGGAGGCTGTCCTACCTATTGAGGTTCAGATCCCCTCTCTGAGAATTGTGAAGGATGCAGGGTTGAATGAAGACGATTGGATCCAGACTCGACTTGATCAACTGAATTTGATTGATGAAAAGAGACTTACCGCTGTTTGCCATGGTCAAATGTATCAAAAGCGGATAATCAAAGATTTCAACAAGAAAGTCAAGCGCCAAGTATATCAAGTTGGGGATCTAGTGATCAAACGTATCATCTTGCCACAAAGTGATCCCAGTGGAAAATGGACTCCTACCTATGAAGGACCACTTGTAACCAAAAACATATTCTCCAGTGGGGCAATGATCTTGACCACCATGGATGGCGACGACCTACCACACCCTGCGAACACGGATATAATTAAAAGATACTACGCATAAGAGACCCGCTAGGTTGACATATCTAGGCAAAACAAGGGCATCTCGATGAACCAAAAGGTTCGGGCAAAAATTAGGGATAAAATTAAAAAAATTTGTACACCCGGCAAGTTGAAAACACGAAAGGGCAACTTGGGTAAAAAAGGGTTTCCTGGTGGACTGAAAACCCGAAAGGGAGGTCCAGGAAAAAGTTAGGGAATTAAAGGGTATGACTATGTCCTGTTGGATCACTTGACGAACAACCTTTGACTTCCACTAACAAACTCAGAGTTTCTGATCAATTCAATCATCTTCGGACAAGGCACAAATAGACAGGATACTCGGAGATGCAAAGGCTATAGCAGGATGGAAACCCCATGGATTTTTTTTTTATTTTTTTATATACACGTAGCTATCTTTTCTTTGTATCAAAATTTTCTACGACAGCATTCTCTTACTAGAATGTTTGTCCCCTTTGTACAAAATGTTTATTCAAAGTCAATACAAAGATTTCCCTTTGAAAGTGCAAAAAACTATTTGTCTTTTTCTTTACGCTTGTGTTTTGTTTACAAAAACGCCTAATGATTCATTGTCGAACATATGCATTTGAACATGATCACTGTTTACAAATAAACAAAATGAGGAAGACAATTACTGATAGGTTGAAAGAATAGGAAAATGTCTCTAGGCTATTCCATAAGTGATCCCTTACAGTACATCACTTAAATCCCCAGCGGAGCGAAGCTCCCAGTTTACCAATCCCCGGTAGAAATCACCCAATTTCCCCAGATTCCCCAAGCAGATTGCACAAGCAGTACATGGCATGACCCTCACAACAGATTTTACTTCTCTCAACAAAAGTTCATCAGTACTTCCACTTCAAGACATGAAAATTCACATATCCTCAGCGGCATTCAGGGATTTATTTTCCTCCATCAAACAGCAATGCAGCAAATTAGTTCACGTACACATGCATTACATCCATATATCATAAGCATTGATAAAACAAATACATTGCATCATACATTTCATGCAAACATAACTTTGTATTTTATCTAACATTTTACCCATTTCAGGATAAGATTAACAGCTACCCTTAACAATATGCAATCTTGATACAGTTCAGATACGGTCCAGACACGGATGCCATTATGATACTCATTCAGATTTAACCTTGATACAATTCAAATATGCTCCAGACACGGATGCCATTCTGATACTCATTCAGATTCAACCTTGATATATTTCAGATACGCTCCAGACATAGATGCCATTTTGATACTCATTCAGATTCAACTTTCAGATACAGTTCGGATACACTCCAGACACAGATGCCATTCTGATACTCATTCAGATACAACTTACATATACAGTTCGGATATGCTCCAGACACGGATGCCATTCTGATACTCATTCGGATTCAGTTTTCAGATATAGATCAATTATGCTCCAGGCACAGATGCCATTCTGATACTTAGTCAAAATCAGCTCCCAGATACAATTCAGGTATGCTCCAAACATAGACGCCATTCTGATACTCATTCTTTCGGCTCACAAATTACAAATCAACAAGCATTCTTGGATGGAATCTACAAGCCTATCTCCTAACAAGACTCTATCACCTATCCAAATGGCATCTTTAAGCCCATTCCTTCAACTACACATCATCGAGCGCAAATTTCTAGGCACTTTAGTATCCAATCATCTTTCACCTTCGAGTCACGAATGGAAAAACTCGCCAATCTAACTCTTCAGGTTTAAGAAGATTGAACAGGGGAAGCTGTTGTACCCCAAAATTTTCCCTCTCATTTATCAAGACTTTTCTCACAAGATCTCTTTGACTCAAGACTGGATTAGGGTTTGATTAGCTCAAGACATCTCATCATGCACTGATAACCCAAAATTAGGGTTTTGGGTTTGCACAAAGATTTTTGGACTATAAATGCTTCATATGACTTTCAAGTATCATTATATACCCCTAAGATTACTCATGTCAAGTTTCAAGCCTTGAATCACATTTTTGATCAGTCAATTGGACAGTTGACCTAAAAATCAGTTGTATTGAGGAAAAAGTCAACCATGGCCAATTTACAGTCAAACTTCATAATTTTTTATCCACATCAACATTTTAGACTCATATGAATCATTTGATCAAGTTTGGACCACAATTCCTCAAGAAATTTGATCAAATCATCAAAAGGGCAAAATTGTCAAAATTAGGGTTTTGACTGAGAAAGGGCAATTTCTAATTTTTTGACCTAGCAAATGATCAATTGAATTAAATCATGATTTCAAGAGTTCAATTTCATCATCTTTACCTAAAGCCATGGTTCAAAACATTGCAAATCCATTAGATTGACAGATGAATTTTTCAGTCAACTGATCAAAAGTCAACTATATACTGAAAAGTCAAACTTTGACTTTTTGGTCAAATTCAAGTGCCAAGGACCACAATTCATAAAAATATGTCAAAATGTGAAACTTGTTCATCAGCAAATCAAAGATTGAAGATTTTATTTTGAAATTTGAAATCAAATATGTCATATAGAAATTTTCTTATTTTTTCTCAAATTTAAGCCAAATTCTCACCATGATACAAGATGATTCAAAAGAAGTTTCCAACATGAAAGTTTTAGATCTCCATTAAATATACAACTTTGCTTCACACATTTTTTCCTAAAGATGCTTGGATATCAAGATATAATTTTGTGAATACAAGCTCATGAACTAAAATAATTTAGTAAAATTTTGCCCTAATTTAGGCAGGTTTTTGACCTAACTTCATGGCAACTTTTCACCTAGTTCCAAGTGAAATATTGGAAAGCAATTCAAAGTTGAGTTATATAGCACATTGCAAGCTTTCCAAAATATCCAAGAACTCCTTGAGATTATTTTTGAGTAGGGAGAATCGAAGAGATGAAGTTGGCAATTTCTCACTTTGATTTCAAGCCATTTCATGATGAACCAAAATTCAAATCCAAACCTAGGATGCATAATCTTTGCTTTACAGGTCTCAAACTTGTTTCTCACTCCATAATTTAATGCTTACACAGTTGATAAATCTTTAATCCAAGCATGAGAGCCTTTGTCCAAGCTTTAATTCCATAAATGGCACAAAGTTGCCATTTCCGTTTTAGAAAAGCACAAATTTTGCATTTGTCAACTCCTTGAGCTTTACACATGTTCCTTCTGCACACACAAGTCCTATAAACCAAAAGTAAAGTGCCTAAGACTTGTACCAACTCAGATCAGGCTTGTACAAGCATGTAGAGAGTTGTCTCCTCACTTTTCTTAAAAGGCAAGCAATAGAGAAAAAAGTCTATAACTCAGAAGCCTGGTGTGGAATTGATTTGAAACCTTTTCTATACTTATACACAAACATATTACAACCTAACACACGATTGAAAAAACTCAGAAACTCTCCCAAACTCTCTATCACCAAAAACCTGCCATAACTTGCAGTTTTGCATCAAGCATAGCAATCTCAAGATCTACTCGTGCGTTTCAAGTTCTAATCACCTAAACGCTTAACCTATATCATATCTAAGTGTTCAAGACCATCATCCCTTCACTGTAACTCCTCCTTCTCCATCTGCCATTTTTGCATTTCAAGCTTGCAAGTTGACTTGGGTAGGGAGATTCAGACACTTTCAAGGCAAGGTAAAGATTGGAACACACTCAGGGAGGTCCAGGCAAGTTAAAGAGATCCTCAGGCCTTCTTAAAACTCACTCAAACTCCATTCACGATCTCAACTGAAAGAGGTAAAAACTCTAACTTCTATCTCTACATACAAGCATCCTTGGGTCTGGATTTGTGAAAATAAAATGTAGATATCCTTGTGTGATACGGTGGCAGAATTGACTATTTTGAAATGTTGGTTTGCATTTTGTGTTTTTTGTTTGCAAAATGTCACGGTAAGCAAGAGTCGCCACCGACTTTTATTTTCATCCAACCGGAAAGGAAAAAAGTACAGAAAAAATTCTTTTTCGAGATTTTGAGTAAGGGGGGTAGATTATAGAAAGGGAAGGTGTTAGCATCCTTTCTATCCATGGTTTTCCATGCGCTCTTAGGTACTTTCTCATCTTTTAAAAATTGCTTGTGTATGTGCTTTGTTTTTGAAAAGTTTGACTTCGTGATAACCCTTGTATCAGTCCTCAAAGGTGTGACGAAGTTGTTTTGAAAGTTGTTTTGAAAAGTGTAAGTGTGAAAAGTTTTGATTTGAGCAAGTACCTACTAGCATTTACCTACTCGAAAAAAGATTGTTTCTATTCTTGTTTCCTTTAGGAAGTGCTATCCTACTATTGAGAAATAGGTAGCACCGTCGTTGGAGTTGTAAGGGTAAATTCGAAAGGGACATACGATCATTAAAGAAATGTTAGGATACCTTAGTAATAACCCTAGAGTCTTCAGATCATATTCGAGGCAACATTTCCGTCGCAATATTTCTGAGGCAACATTTCAGAGGCAACATTTCAGAGGCAACATTCGAATGGGACATTTGATCTTTGTTAAACAGGAGGGCAACCACTAAGACACCCTATACTTAATGATCGTTTACCGAAGGCAACTGAAGTGGGAGTATACCCTAAGAGTGATATGTGCGAGTGATCTGTTTTCAATTATTTAATCTTTGCATATTAGGGTTTTCTAACTGGATTAATTTGTCATGCATTCTTGTCATACAATCCTATTAGCAATCATCTAAACAGTCAAATATTTGCGAGAATTAAAATGCGAGAAAATAAATCTACGCTATTACAAGGCTTCAGGGAGGGGGATTAATTACATAGCCAAAAACTCATAAAAAAGTGATAAATAAAAAACCCTAGATTAAACTATTACAAACAATGAGCATTTACAGAAATATTGGTAAAATAATAATACGCGCGCGATGAATCGTATGCGGAGCAACTAAGGTTTTGACCCTTGCCTAAAAATAATTGCGATTAACTAAAAAAAATGTTTTTGTTTTGTTTTGAGAAAATAATGGAATTGCTAAATTAAAGGAAAATCCTAAGTCTAATTAATTTTAAACTAAGAAAAATAAATTAATTTGTCTAAAAGCCTATTTTTTGTATTTTTGTTTATTTGAGAAAAATAACAAAATAAAATTAAAGGAAAAGTCTAACCTAATTTCTATTTGATTTTATTTTTGAAAACAAATTACAATTTCCTAAATTAAACTAAATTAAATTAATTTTGATAAATAAAAAACTAATCCTAATTTTGTGAATTATTGATTTTATGGTTTTTATGAAAAATAAATTAATTTGTAAATTAAATTGAATAAAATAAATATTGAAAGATTTAAAAAAAACTAAAAGAAAAAGAAAGAAATATGGGTCTGGTGGTGTTTGCTGAAAAGGGGGGTTGAAATTGAATTTCTAGGCCCAAATGGTTAAGACCCGTTTTGACTTTCCCTGATCCAATGCATACGTTGACATGGGGCGTATGGTGGTCCCCCAAAGGTAGCACGTTGATCTGGAGCGCTAATGAGTTGAATGGCCAGATCCTGATGGTACGTGGTGGGCCTCTTGATTTGCAAAGTGCTGGATTGCCTGTTGAAAAATAACATGAATAAAGGTTGGGACCTGGGAATCAAACCCAGGCCCTTTGCACTTTTCCCCTGCACGCTTGCCAACTCAGCTATTTGGCTTGTTTGAATATATAATGAAAACAAAATCTAATATATGAAAAAAAGCATGGTTAATGGAAAAACATGCTGAAATTTAAATAAACCAATCAGTGAATGCCACGCATCCATCTTCTTCCTCCCAACCGTCGTTTTAGGTAACAACACCTTTACCTACGGTTAACTTGTTGTAGCTACAAACCTGCGTTTTTCAAAAACTCTCCACAAGCAATATAAATGACCATGGCTGGTACCAATCAACTCGTCTCATCCTCACGAGTCTCATGGTACCAGAATCAACATCCAATTTCATCTATCCTGCAAAGCCCTAAAACTCAACATGAAACCCTAGCCATGGCAGTTTGTCATACAATCACCAAAAACACAATTGAATATGATGATTAGCTTGCAAACATGTTAAGGAACAAGAATATGCAGTCAAAACGTGCAAATTGCGTATAAATTGATGAAAGCGAAAATGAGTTTGGAAGCAAATCGTGATACCTGTAACTTACAATCTAGGCGTGAAAAGGCTTGAAATTGATTGGAATATGCTCCTGGGACATCCAGCAATCTATTGGCAATGTGAGAATGGCACGATTTGGTCTCTAATATGGAAATTGGATCACCACTTTTCTTGAAATTTTTCGAGTTTTGTTTTCCTCTTTCACGACTGCTTCAACCCTTTCTTATTCCTTGGCTTGCTTCTGTATATGTAATACAAACTATTAGGTCAACAAAAACGACCTCAATCTTGCTCATCATGGAGATTTGATTTGATCTTTCATAGTATATGATTTCTTTCCAATTTTGCTCAAATCTAATATTTTTCCAACCAAATTGGCCCTGCACGAGTTGATTCTCAATTGACAGCATATAAGATCTTCTTTCAATGCAAGAATATCCCTAAAATACAATATATGATTTATTAGGATTTATTTGATTTTATTTGAATTTTAAATGAATAAAAATCAAAATAAATTAAATAAATGAATGAATAAAGCATGGAGGGTCCCATAGGTCGTGGACTATGTTAGGAATGAGATGCAAGCATAAAAAGTTGGGCCCATTTAGCAAAAAATGCAAATTTGAGCACATTTGACTTTTGGCAATTTTGCAAAAAAGGTCAACTTGGCCAATTCATAACTCTCTCAATTTTGACCCTAGAGAGGTGTTCTTGGAATTTTTAGAAAGCTTAAGATGTCCTATAAGCAACCGTTTTTGTCTCATCTTAATTGGGTCTTCCATGTTCATGTATGAAGCTTTGACCCAAAAGGTGTTTTTGTTGACTTTTCAAAATGACCTATAATGTCAAAATTCATATCTTTTTGTGAGTGCATATTTTGAACTTGGGAGCTGAAGATGAATTGTAGGGAATTGCATCCTATTCAAAATGAGATTTGGATGGGTCATTTCTGATAAAGTTTGAGAAATTTATGCTTGGTCATGTTGAGTTGACTTTTACTACAAAACCCTGATTTAGCAACTTTTGGGTTTTGATGAATTGTGAGAAATCCTTGATGAATCATGATCAACCCTTGATAAAATGATGAATGATACTTCAAAATGAGGATGTTGACCAAAAATCTTGAAGTTTCACTGTATGTGAGCCACAATTGACTTTTGACCTAGCATAGTCGATTTTTAGGCCTTTGAGCAATTGACTGAGCAAACTTCCTCTACAAGGCTTGAAACTTGACATGGATGATCTTGAGAAAATATTAGGACAATGGTGAGCATTTGGGATCCTTTGGACTCAAGCATCTTGATGCAAAATGAAACCCTAATTTGAGGTAGACTGTCCTAGGAGAGAGTTTGTCTGGTCAACCCTTGGACTTCCTTGAGCAATTTGAGGACCTCACTTGACATGTATTGAGAAATATGGGAGGGAAAATTTTGGGGTACAACACCTTGTTCTAAAGCCAACCATGATCATATATTTCATTTATATTCATTGTGTATAGAGAATTTTAGATTTCAAATTTCTGTAAAAATTAGGTTTGAAAGTAGGGCCAATGAAATTAGCTTTGATCTTTAACTGTTAGCTTACATGAGTTACATGGTTGAAATCGTGGGAAAGAGTACTATCATTTTCATGTTTTAAGTTTCCATTTTCATGGAGAAATGAGAGAGATATGGGTGGTCCGGCTAGCTAGAGGAAGAAGACGAAGTATAGGGCAAGGAAGCACTTTGTGTTATGTATTTTTAGTTTCATTTGAACTAACGGATGTACAGCCACCCCAGTGGCAAGGCAGCACGCGTAAACACCATAAGTCATGGGTTTGAACCTTGGCGCTGCCTTTTGCATTTTTCATATTTTTCCAGCTTTGTTTTTTATTGTTTGGCAGCGTGGGCTTCAACATATCGGCCTCATTTTTTCTAACATCCACCTCCTTTTTTCTTAACAGCACCCCTGGCCCATACATTTTATTATTTATTTTTATTTTCATTTCCATTTTAATAAATATATTTTCCTTAAATAAACTAGAATTAGGTTAATATTTATTTCTTTTCTCTCACACTTGTAAATATTTTTTCTAATGTATAAAAACACTAAAATATTTCATAAAATATTATTTTATTATTTTTAAGACAAAAATACACAAAAATAATACTTAAAGAACTTTATTTTCTTTTAACAAATTAGAATTAGGGTTAACCAATTTCTAAAAATAATTTCCTTTTCTTAAATTATTAGGTTTAGTTTAAAACTCTTTTTTCACATAAAAAACAAAACAAAATTCTTTTTTTTTTCTTGCATATGCATACTATTGCATATTTAATTTATATTGTATATTATTTATTCAAATATTTGTACAAATTCGATTTGGTTGTAATAGATTAAATTAGGTTTACATTATTGCAAATCCCCATTCATAATTTGTATACCCCCCTCCCATAAAATGTTGTAATAGCGTATGAATCTTTAAATTACGTAATTTATCGCTTTTACATAACATGCTAGTAATTAGGGTTTGTATGGCAAGATAAAAACAATCAAATAGAAAACCCTAATCTAAGACAAAATCAAGCATGAAAATAACACACTTATAGACAAGCACCCTTAGGGTTACTCCACTTGGTTGCCTTATACAAAAATGGCCATATTACGCATGCGAAGTATCTTAGAAAAACAAACAAGTATAAAATAATAGTCCCTCGATGACGCTATTCAAAGTTGCCAAATAAAATGATCTTAGTCCCTCAAAAATGCTAATATACTTTTCAACATTGCTAATCATGGTTATACGATGACCCACGCCCGTCCTGTTTACATCCAAAGATAGGGTTGCTTACCAAATCAATGGCAAGACAACAATATCAAAGGAAAAGAAAATGAACAAGAAAGACATTTGAGTAGGTAGATTACTTATAGTTACTTTCTCCATTTCAAACAAATATCCTTGCTATTTTCAAAACAAACACACACATTTCCAAACATCTTACAAACATTGAAAACATTTTTAAAAAGATAAACATCTTTGTATACATTTTTACAAACGAGAATCATTACAAAGATTGCCTAAACAAATGGCCTCTTTTACAAAATAATTTCAAAAAAACCACACAAAGCACAATTTCAAAACAAAAGCAAGTGATCTAGCACGTAACTAAGAGCCCATGGAAAACCATGGATGAAAAGGATGCTAATACCTTCCCTTTTCATAATCTACCCCCCGAACTTAAGAAACAATCTCAAAGGTCTTTCCAGTGCTTTTTCACCTTTCCTTTTAGATAAAAGAAAAGTCGGTGGCGACTCTTGCTAACCGTAACATTTGCGATAAAACGCAAAACCCTCAAGTCAGTTCTCCCACCGTATCACACTAAGGTAGTATATTGCATGCTCTTTTCGACCAGACTGGTCATGCTGCCCCAGCACACACCCCGTCGAGTTCTCTAACACCGTAAGATACATGATCAGAGGTCTTCCTTCAACTGGCGGCATTAAAATTAGATGCTCTTGAAGATATTCCTTGATTCTGTCAAAGGAGTTTTGGCAATTGTCATTCCACTTTACTGCTTGATCTTTCTTCAATAACTTGAAGATTGGCTCACAAGTAGCGGTCAGATGGGAAATGAACCTGGAAATGTAGTTCAGATGTCCCAAGAATCCCCTAACCTCCTTCTCAATGCGAGGAGTCGGCATTTATTGTAAAACTTTAACCTTTGTAGGGTCCACTTCAATGCCTTTCCCACTGACAACGAAGCCTAAGAGTTTACCAAATCTTACTCCAAAGGTGCACTTATTCGGGTTCAACCTCAGTTTGTACTTTTTCAGCCTTTCGAACAGATTTTGTAGATGATCAAGGTTCTCCTCTTTAGTATGAGATCTAGCTATCATGTCATCAAAGCAGACCTATATCTCGTGATGTATCATATCGTGAAACAAAGCTACCATAACACGCTGATAGGTTGCCCATGCGTTCTTTAGCCCAAATGGCATAACTTTGTAACAGAAAGTGCCCCACTGTGTGACAAAGGTCGTTTTCTCCATGTCCTCAGGTGCCATTTTGATATGATTATACCCAGAGAAGCCATCCATGAAGGAGAATACCTTATGTTGTGCAGTGTTGTCAACCAGAACATCAATATGGGGAAGCAGGAAGTCATCCTTGGGGCTTGCCCTATTCAGGTCTCTATAATCCACACACATACGTACCTTACCGTTCTTCTTAGGTACTGGAACAACATTGGAAACCCATTTTGGATAAGAAGTAACAACTAAGAAATCGGAGTTGAACTGTTTCATGACTTCAGCCTTGATCTTTTCTGACATATTTGGCCGCATACGACGAACCTTCTATTTCACTGGAGGGAAATCCTCTTTTTTCGGTAGGCGATGAACCACAATATCGATGTCAAGTCCCGACATGTCTTTGTATGACCAAGCAAAAACCTCAACATAGTCATGTAGCATTTTTATTAACCACTCTTTGATGCCATGCTCCAGATTGGCCCCTATCTTGACTTCTTTCTTGTCCTTCTCAGTACCCAAGTTAATTGTCTCAACCGACTCTTCATGAGGCTGTATTGCCCTTTCTTCCTGTTGTAACAGTCTGGCAAGTTCTCCTGGAACATCATAATCTACCTCACTTTCGTCCTCGACTTGGTAGATCGGATTTTCAAAGTCATAACTGGCAATAGCATAACCGTTATCAATGGGATCCAGAGTGGATGTAGATTTGCAGTTTGATATATGGGTGTGTGTAAGAGCATGGCTGTATATTTTTTGATAAAGTAAAAAGGCATAAAAGAAAAAGAAAGAGCGTAAAATTTGTATGCAAGACGTCCAATGTTTTATTGATGACATATGAAAATGAAGTAATGACCCTCACAAATAGACCATTGTGCCTCGGGTAAGACACAAGGCTTTAAAGTCTCAATTGTTCAAATATTACATATCCTAAAAAACAAAAAGATAAGTTACTCTTGAATAAAAGTAATGGGAACAAAATATTTGGCCTCCCAATTTCTGAGTCTATCGCTGATGGTTGGGAAGATCCATTTGTCCAAGTCATAATCACTATCACTGTCTTCCAGAGCATTGACTCCATGGTTGCTGATCCATAAAGGTGCCCCCCTCCCCCGACGCGAGCACGACGAACAACTCTATGGGCTCCTGAAGTAAAACCCAAACCAAATTTGTCAGATTTGTAGGGAATATCCAGAAGTTGGCCCCAAATGATACACCCACCTTCTTCGAATACTGCCTTGGCATCCTTCAGAGAAGCCATCTTCAGCGGAGGTCTGGTAATCTTCAAGACCTTAGAAGCAGTCTTAGTTGCAGCAACCATCTGTGGCACCTCCTCAAAGTTATGACAGGGGGTCTCAATGAACACTCTGTCCATTTCAACATACCTGAAAGAGTTCATATGGCTCACCATGTATTCCTCCGCCCCATGGACTGTGATAATTTTCCCATTGATTGGGTACTTCAGCATCTGATGCAAGGTAGAAGTAACAACACCAGTACCATGGATCCAAGGTTAACCCAATAAATAGGAGTAAGATGAGAAGATGTCCATCACATAGAAGGTGGAATTAAAGGTCTGAGTACCAACATTGATAGGGATGTCCACCTCCCCTTGCACCATTCCTTTAGAATCGTTGAAGGCCCTCACCACAATGTTATTCGACTTTAGTGTGAGTCCTTCACAATCTAACCAATCCAGAGCATTCTTGGGTAAGGCATTCAGCGATGAACCTGTATCTACCAGAACATGGGCTAATGTAGTGCCCCTGCACTCAATAGAGACATGCATGGCATCATTGTGTTTCCTTCCCTTGGGAGTTAAATCATCATCGGAAAAACCCAGTCCATTTTCAATAGTCAGGCTGGCCATACAATTCTCGAATTAATCAGCGGAGGTCTCTTGAGACACATGGGCTGACTTCAGGAATTTTACTAAAGCCTTAGCATGGGCTTCAGAGCACAAAAGTAAGGCCAGCATTGAAATTTTTGAAGGGGTCTGCCCCAATCGCTCCACGACATTATAATCACTTTTCTTGATTATCTTTAATATCTCTTCCATTTACTTTTTAGAAGCATCAAGGATGACTTCTTTGTGCACCTTCGTATGGACAGGCTTAACCAATACCTCTTTGCCCTGAGTCTCGACTGATCCAGCGGCAGGGATAACAGCAGGAGTAGCAATGGGACTACTAGCAGGAATAATCACAGGAATAACAATAGTCTTTGGAAAGATATCAGGAGAGGAAACTCTTCCACTTCTCGTAATTTTACTTGTCCCGACGATATTATCGATGTCAGGATCAGTACCTTCAGCAACTTTGTCTTCAATAGCCAACAGGTCTTGCTTGACGCCATGGTAATAGATGTCATCCCCATAATTCCAAGGAACAACTTTATCCGAGGAATATGGTATTGGCCCAGGAAGGGTGCTGATCAAGGGAGCAAACTTGGGAACAGATGTAATCCTGACGGGTCTTTTGGTGGAGACCCTGGGAGGATTGCAGGAAATGGTGATTACTGAGACATCTTCACAAAAACGTTTTGCAGGGGGAACCTTCTCGAACAGAATTTCTTTGTTAACCATCAGGCGTTCGACGCCCATTTTTAACAATAAACAGCAATCTGGTAGAGACATACATAAGTGGCAACCTTTACCACAACCCATAAATAAATCGGCTCATAATAGATTCTCTTTAACAGTCAGAAGAGGAGTAGTTAATTCATCCATGGAGGAAACAAAATGGTCATCATCAACAACATTGACACCTTGGCCATGTTTGGGCATTGACGTCGTTATTACATTAGGTGTCTCTGAAAGGTCAAACTCAATCTCCTTTGCCTCGATGAGATCCTGTACCATATTCTTTAAAGCCCAACAGTCATTTGTGTCATGCCCCAGAGTTTCAGAATGGTAGGCACGTCGAGCATTTGGGTTTTAGCGGGGAGAGGCAGTATTAGGATTCTTCGGGGCCTCCTTTAGAGTCACCAAATTAGACTTCAGCAGATGTGGTAAAACCTGGGATAAGGTCATGTTGATCCGGGTAAACTGTCTTGTGGGTGCATCTGGTCTGCGCTGATTGTTTCGTTATTGGTTTGAGGCAGAATTGGAAATAATAACAGCCCCTACCTGCGGATGATGTTCAATTTTGTTTTGATTTCTCTGGCCGTAAGCAGCACTGACCTCCTTCTTTCAAGTGAAAGGTTTTTTTGCAGTACTGGAGGATGCATCTCTTTGAATTTTACCACTTTTGATGCCCACTTCTACCCGCTCACCAGTCAATATCAGTTCAGTAAACCCAGCAGACGAACTTACAATCAGATGGTTAAAGAACGGACCAAACAACGTGCCTAAGAACATGTCCACCAGCTCCCTATCAGAAAAAGGAGGTTGTACTGTTCCCATAAGGTCTCTCCACTTTTGGGCATAATCTTTAAAACCATTGCCAGAACCCATAGACATACTTTGCAATTGCGTATGAGTTGGGGAGAGATCAACATTATATTGATACTTCTTGTAGAAAGTAGCAGCCAGATCATCCCAATTATGAACGTTGGTTCTTTTCAGTTGATAGAACCATTCCAGCTGAGTCCCCGACAAACTCTCCTGGAAGAAATGTACCCACATATTCCTATTAGTAGTGTGGGGTTGAATCTTCTTGACATACAACCTTAAATGCAGCTTAAGACAGGAGACACCGTCGTACTTAGCAAATGTAGGGACCTTGAATTTCCGCGGGATGACCACCCGTGAGACCAGTCATAGCACTTCAAAACCCAGCCCGGGTACCCTCTGGATCTCCATAGCATTGAGTCGATCCTCCAGCTGTTTGTATTTATCATCAGCAGGAGGATACTGCTCCTCAGAATAGTCAACTTCATCTTCCTCAGACCCTGGATTGTTGTTTTCTTTTGTTGGCTTCTCTTCTTGGTTGTCCCCCTCATTTGACGGGGTTGCAAAATCTAGAGCTCGCTTGGCCGGACCTCTGAACCTTCTACCCAAATTCAAGACACCAGCTGGTTTCTTTGGCTTCCTGGTCTTCTCTTTGATGATCATAGCTTTTAGATCTTCTTTCCCCTTGGCCAGAGCCAGGAACATCTGCTGAAATTGAGCGTTTTGAGCTTGAAGATCCTTTACTGTTTGTTCGAGAGCCATTTCTTTTGCTGAAATAAACAACAAAAAGAATAAGAAACCTGTCCTGAAATACCTTCTTATGCAATGAAGTGTATGATATGCTTATGCGATGTTTTCAAGGAATTCGGGAAATTTAAATTTGTGAACCAAAATGAAACAAAGATTTTATTAGTAGAATTCAAAATAGAATTGCCTTTTAGGCTTACAATTGGAAAAAAATTCTAAAATCCAAGAAATCAGGTTTCCCATGGGCGCTTCCTCTTTGTGCCGAGATAAACATTAAGACTTTTTTCTTCGTGAAGTTACTTCGTGAGCTCCAACACTTTCTTCTCATTGACATAGAAATGAACTCTAAAGGTATCCTGTTCTTTCTTCAACTAAATCCAGGATCTCTACAGCTCTTCAAGATCAGTGGGCATGTCAGGATGGAGAACTATATAAGGAACATCTCCTTTGGTGATGGGCTCCACAACCACTGGTAAGATGGCTATATACGGGATTATAAGGTTATAAGCGCGAGCTCGTACCTATTGGAGATAAGGTTCCATAGGGATGGACGTCTTAGGCCCCAAGGTCTTAATATCAAATCTTTTTACCATGCCCCAAGCTCATATGAACCTCTGACGATACCCTTGAAAATCATCCTCGTAGTTAAACACAATGCCCTGGATAAGCATATCGTGGGGACCATCCCTTCGAGCATAACCAAATTTTCACAAAGCCAGAGAAGGATTATAAGTTATGCCTCCCCTAATTCCAAGTAGTGGAACATTAGGGAACTCCCCGCAGCGGTCAATGACAGAAATATCTTCCATAGATCGGGAATACCAGAGAATATCCGAGTGAGAAAGTGACATTATCCTTCGCGACCAACCCAAACCTTCTTCATTATTCAATACTAATTTAGGGAGGTGAGAAATAAACCACCTTGACAACAATGGCACGTAACACATAAGAATCTCTTTTCTCTTCATGGTGCGAATGTGGAGGGTATACAAGATGTCTCCAAGTAGAGTGGGAACAGGGTTACGAGAGAGGAAAACCTTGATAGCATTCATATCTATGAGTAAGTCTGAATTAGGGAACAACACTAAACCATAGATTAGACGGGCCAGAACCTCCTCAAAAGCTTGGAAATCTAAATCATCCCAAAACAGCTGAGCCTTCTCTAATAGGAATTTGACTAGAAAACCCTTGACTCCGCTTCTTGTTTCCCAGTTGGATACAATGTCGGACTGTTTCAGATGCAAATTTGTTGCAATGACTTCTGGCTTTGGAGCTTCTTCTAAACCGGTGAAAGGCATCTGATCAAGAATAGGTATACCCAATATTTGAGAGAATTCTTCCATGGTAGGTACCAGCTGATAGTCTGGAAAAGTGAAGCAATGGTGTTTAGGGTCAAAGAATGGAAAGAGCACACTCATCATCTTCTCATCAAAGCTCGAGGTAACTATATTGAGAAGTTGACCATATTTCTTGGTGAATGAAGAAGTCTCAGGAACCCTTGATACTAGCTCTTTGAGTTGGAGAGGTATTCTTACAAAGATGATTCAGATAGTATTTCTACAAGCCAAAGCCATGATCTGTAAAATAGAACAAAGATAAATTCCATTGGTCCTTGAAATGATCAGTGTAATGAAAAATGGATGTTATGATGCATGATGTCATGTTTAAGCAAATTAATCACACACAAGCAAAACAAATAAGACCTTAGGTTTAGGCTTGCATGGAGTTTATAGGTAAATACCCTCTTGAAGTTTAGTTAGTTCAACCTGTCTTAGAAATAGTAATCGGGTTCTAAGGAGCCTCAATATCACTAATCTTTTTTTATTGGGCATTATTTCATCTTAGAAATCTTTTCTTGCAGCCGAAATGTCTCGAAAGTCCGGTCTCAATGAGTGTAGCATCGAGTATCAACCAATCCCCAACTTTACACTGAGGCCGGCTATCTCACTACTTTCTAATGGCCAAGTTTGTTCAACTAAGATTCTAAGGTCCGTTTGTGCTTCACAACACCACGCGGCGACCCTGTATTCTCCTCGATTCAATACAAGGGATACCGGTACCAACCAAAGTGTCACACCAACACAGCTATCACTTCAACCATATTGGTCTATGTCGTACAGTCTCCACGATCTATTGTTGTTTACTTAAAAAGATGCCCCCAGATTCGGGTGTAGGATCTATAGTAACAACCCTCCAAGGATAAAGCATACAAAGCAAGCAATTAAAATAGTTTTAAAATGAACTAACTCTTAAGGTAACCCCACTTTTTATTCATAGTCCCCAGCAGAGTCGCCAGTTCAGTGATACAGTGGCAGAACCGACTGTTATACTGGTTTTGTGTTTGTATTCGCAAATGTTGTGGTAAGAAAGAGTCACAACTGACTTTTCTTTTATCCAAATTAAGAAAATGGTGAAAAGAACAGAAAAAATACCTTTTTGAGAATTTTTTGAGTAAGGGGGTAGATTATGGAAAGGGAAGGTGTTAGCACCCTTTCCATCCGTAGTTTTCTACGGGCTCTTAGATACTTAGCTCATTTTGAAAAATACCTTGTAATTTTGTGTGTTCTGAAAAAGTAGTTTGAAAAATGCCTTAGTACGACAATTCACTTTATGATAACTCTTGTATCAATCCTCAAGAGTGTTGATAAAGCATTTTTTGAAAGTGTTTTTGAAATGTCTTGAGTAAGTGCAAAAAAAATTTTTGAGCAAGCATTTAAGAACTATCTACTTATACTCGAAAGGGTCGTTCTTTTCCTCCTTTCCTTTAGATAGTGCTATCCTTCTATTAGTGAGTAGGTAGCCCAATCATTGGATGTTTGAGGGACATTCGAAGGGACGTACAATCATAAAGGCAACATCTGGAGACGCTTTAGCAATTTTGGTTAAGGGACTAGATCATTTACCAAAAGGCAACACTGTTGGGTCATCGAGGGACTATGATCTTTTGATTTACGGGTCTTTGCTAAAGCGTCCCCACTTTCGAGGGACATGACTGTTTTATTTTCCGAAAGGCAACCAAAGTGGGAGTATCCTAGAGGTGTATATGTGCAATGTGTGTTATGTTCAGTTATTTTAGTCTTGTGTTAAGTTTGCTAACGTTTGTTTATTAGGCTCTTGTCATGCAATCCTATTAGTTTAGCAGTAATATGTACAGTAATTTAAAGTGCAGGAATTTAAATCTACACTATTACAATGCTTTGGGGAGGGGGTATTTAAATGTCTAAAAATTTGGGGGGAAAATAAAGAAAAGTAGTAAAGCCCTATTTAATTCTATTACATTCCATCAGCAGATACATTAGTATAAAAAACGCGAAAATAAAATAATGCGTGCGAAATGGAAAGAAACGTCTAAAACCCTGGAAAAAATTCTAAGTAAAAGAAAATCTTTTGGTTTTGTTTATTTTAAGAAAATAATTAAACTACCTTAAATCTAAATTTAATTAAAAATAATTATTAAGTGAATTTAAACCTAATTCTAATATCTTTGTATTTTTATTTAAGAAAATACTTGAATGAAATAACCTAATTCTAATTGATTTTAAATTATTTAAAACAAGTCAAAATAATTAAGTTAATTAATTTACAAAATTAAAATTAATTTGGAAAAACCTAATTCTATTATTATTATTATTATTATTATTTATTTTTATGATTTGATAAAAAAGGTTTTAAAAGTGAAATATAAAACAAATAAAAAAATCTAAAAGAAAAAAAATAAAAAGATAAAACTGGGCCAGGTGCTGATTAGTAAACAGGGGGGGTGTATGTTGAAATTCGTTTGGCCCAAATAAAGAGAAGTCCATATCTGCTTTGGGATCCCATGTTGCTGACCCTTGAGGGTGCATGATGGGCTAGTACCCCAGGGGCGCTGGATCTGTATCTGTTGATATTTGCTAGCCCAGATGTGAAGGTACACGGTAGCGCGCGTAGATCTGCCTAACACTGGATCTGAAAAGAAAATATGAGAGAAATGCAAAACCTAGAGACTGAACCCAGGTTTATAGGATTCATACACGCATGTTTTACCACTAGGCCAAGTCTGTTCATTCGTTAGTACAAGGTAATGATAATATTATATGTGAAATTAGTTATACTTAGTTTTTTCAAACGCGCGCCCAATCAAATTTGAATGGACCAATCATGATACGACAAAGTGCCACGCATGCCCCTTGTCAGAGTCAACTTGTTTCAGGGATGCCAGAGTCAAACTCCGATCATCCTCTCCGACCAAACAAAAACGTGAACCTACAAAAAAGAGAGATTTGTGGTAAACCAAAGGGTCTACTCCATACAAAATTGCCTCCTGTGTCCAAATCTGGCCTTAGTTTAGCCTGAAAGTCCCTGCATTTTGACTTACGAACCAAAAACCTAGCACGGTTTGAAAATGGCACATCATGATTCATACGTCATGAACTCCATGTGAGGCTCTTAATGTGTTCTAGTGATTCTTAGAAACTCATACATACATGTCAAAGCATTCAAAAAAGCGCAAAAATAAGGATTTGATTTTTCAAAATTTTACCTAAACAGTGATGATTGAAGGTGGTGGTTCTTGTGTGTGTTGGGCTTCAAGGAGGGTCAGGGTACGATCCTGGGACCTTCAGGGAATGGATAAGGCACTTGGTTTGGCCTGGGAGCAGCTGGATCGTGTGATATGGACTTGCACTATTTTGAGAAATTTTTGTACACTTTAGGGTGATGTTGAGGCAGCTTTTTCATCCCCTTTGTTGTCTGATTGCTTGTGTATTATATAGAGTATGTATTAGGTTAACAAATATGGAAGCAAACTCATGCTTTCATGGTGGAAATATTTGCTTCTAAAACACATTGAAAAGTTTCCAAAACTGAAGATATTCTTTCCCCCCTTTGCTTTGCACGATCTGGACAACTCACACATGCAACTTTGGGCCTCTTAATTGATCCAAGTGAATATTTGCACGCCTAACCCATTATCTTATTTATTTGTTTTGATTTTATTTGTTTTAAATGAATAAAAAACTCAAATAAAAGAAATGAAATTAATAAAAACATAAGGGAATGGTTTTAGGGGTCCTTGAACAGGTCATGAACATGTTTAAACCTCAAAAGTTAGGTCCAATAGCTTAGAATCTCAAAATTGCTCAATATAGACTTCATGCATTTTCACAAGATTTCCCAACTTGTGCATACCATAACTTTCTCAATTTTTGTCTCATAATGATGATCTTGGACTTTTTGGAAATCCCAAGATGTCTACTTCAATCCCTCTTTTGATCAATTTGAATTTGAAAGACTTTATCTTGATGTAAATGGTCTTGACAAAAAGTGTCTTTTGTTGACTTTCTGAAAATGACCTGTAATGTATAAGCTTGCATCTTTCAAATGGTGCATCTCTTGAACTTGAGGACAAAAGAGAAGTTGTAGGGAATTAGATTATCTTCAAAATAAGCTTTGTTTAGGGAAAAATGGATGAAGTATGTGAAAGATATGCCTGGAGAAAGTTCAGTTGGCTTTTCCTATAGAAACCCTAATTTAGCAATTCTTGACTTTTGATAGTTTAAGAGCATTTCTTGAGGAATCATGATCAACCCTTGACCAAATTATGGACATCACCTCAAAATGTTGATGTTGACCAAAAATCTTGAAGTTTGACTGTACATGGGCCACAGTTGACTTTTTGACCTAGCATAGTTGATTTTCAAGCATTTGAGCAATTGACTGGGCAAACTTGTAGTGTAAGGCATGAAATTTGTCATGGACAATCTTGAAGGAATGTTAGTACAATAGAAAACATTTGAGGCCTTTGGAGCTCACATATCTTGATGAAAAGTGAAACCCTAATTGGAGGTTCAATGCTTAGGAGGAGAATTTGCCTGGTCAATTATTGGTCATCCTTGAGCAATTGGGAACCTCAATGAGCATGTCCCGAGTAAACATGGGAGGGGAAATTTTGGGGTACAATAGTTGGCGAATCTGATTTAAAAACCAATTGTAAGAGCTGAGTCCCCATATACATTCAAGAATTTAATTCTCATATCGATGGCAGCTTTGATACCCATGATGCATGCTTCGTACTCGGCCATATTGTTGGTACAGTCATAACATAATCTGGTGATGAAAGGTGTATGGAAACCCTTGGGAGAGATAATCATAACACAAATTCCATTACCAAGCTATTTGGAAGCTCCATCGAAAACCATAGTCCATCAGGATCCTGGTTCAAGTCCTTCAAACGGTACAGGTTCTTCATAATCAATAACTGGCATGCTATTCTCATCCGAGAACTCAAAATTCATAGACTGATAGTCATCCACCGCTTAATGAGTCAAATCATTTGCCAGTACACTTTCTTTGATTGCCTTCTGAGTAGCATACTTAATGTCGTATTCTGTCAAGACCATTTGCCATCTTGCTATTCTTTCGGGGAGAGTGGGTTTCTCGAATATGTATTTTATTGGATTCATCTTAGAGATCAACAAAGTAGTATGAGTCAACATATACTGTCTTAGTCAGCGAGTAGCCCATTCCAAAGCGCATCAAGCTTTCTCAAGCCCTGAGTATCTTGTTTCAGTCAGTAAACTTTTTGCTAAGGCAGTATATTGCATGCTCTTTTCGACCAGACTCATTATGTTTCCCAAATACACACCCCATTGAGTTATCTAATACTGTCAAGTACATGATCAAAGGTCTTCCTTCAATCGGTGGCATCATAATTGGAGGTTCCTGGAGGTATTCCTTGATTTTGTCAAAGGTTATCTGACAGTCATCGTTCCACTTCACTACTTGATCTTTCTTCAACAACTGGAAGATTGGCTCGCAAGTAGCAGTCAAATGGGAGATAAATATGGCAATGTAGTTCAATCTTCCCAGGAAACCTTTGACTTCCTTCTCAGTACAGGTATTTGGCATTTCCTGAATGGCTTTAACCTTGGCGGGATCAACTTCAATACCTTTACCACTGACAGAAAAACCTAAGAGTTTACCAGATTTTACCCCAAAGGTGCAGTTGTTTAGATTCAACTTCAACTTGTACTTATCCAATCTCTTAAACAGCTTGTGTAGGTGGTCGATATGTTCTTCTTCAGTCTGAAACCTGGATATCATGTTATCAACATAAACCTCTATCTCATGATGGATCATATCATGGAACAAAGCTACCATAGCACGCTGATATGTTGCCCCGACGTTCTTCAAACCAAAAGGCATAACTTTGTAACAAAATGTGCCACACTGTGTGACAAAAGTAGTATTTTCCATGTCTTCAAGTGCCATCTTTATTTAATTATAACCATAGAAACCATCCATGAAGGAAATACTTTATGGTGAGCTGTGTTGTCAACCAGAACATCAATATGTGGAAGCAGAAAGTCATCTTTGGGGCTTGCCCTATTCAAATCCCTATAATCTATACACATTTCACCTTACTATCCTTCTTAGGTACTGGCACCACATTTGCAACCCACTGAGGATAGGAAGTAACAGCTAATAAACATGCATTGAACTACTTCATAACTTCAGCTTTGATCTTTTCAGACATCTCGGGATGCATACGACGAACCTTCTACTTTATAGGAGGACAACCTTCCTTCATCGGTAGTCAGTGAACCACAATGTCAGTATCAAGCCCTGGCATGTCTTCATACTGTAACATGGTGGAAGAACTGACTTGGGATGTTTTGCATTTGATTGCAATTGTTGCAGATAGCAAGAGTCGCCACTGACTTTTCTTTTATCCAATGGAGGAAAGGGTGAAAAGAACAGGTAAGACCTTTGATATTATTTTCTTGAGTTTGGGGGGTAGATTATGAAAAGGAAAGGTGTTAGCACCCTTTTCATCCATAGTTATCTATGGGCTCTTAGTTGCTTGCTAGATCATTGCTTTTGTTTGAAAATGTGCTTGTGGTGTGGGTTTTTGAAAGTAATTTGAAAACGTGCCTTTGTAATGGTTCTCGTCTCTATAAGAACTCATACAAAGTTTTGTTCGGAAAATAGTTCAAAGAAGTGTTTGTTTTTGAAAAGGTGTCTTTGTAATGATTCTCGTCTCTATAAGAATTCATACAAAGTGTTGTCTTTTTAAAAATGTTTCAAAATGAAATTGTTGGTGTATAAAATGTTTTTGTTGTGATCAAGCGAGCAACTGGGAGCAACCTACCTATTCAAAGGTATTAAATGTCATTTTCCTCTTCCTTTAGATGTTGTTATCTTACCATTTATTTGGTTAGAAGCCCCATCGTTGGATTTAAAGGGACGGGCATGGGTCATCGTATAGTCATGATATCAATGTTGTGAGATATCTTAGCATTTCTCTTAAGGTACTAAGATCATTTGAAAGGCAACATTCAAAGCGTCATCGAGGGACTATGATCTTGTATTTTGATTGTTTTTGCTAAGGCGTCTCACATGCATAACATGACCATTTTTAGGCAACAAGTGGAGTTAACCCTAGGGGTGCATGTATGAGTAGTGTGTTTGATTTACATGCATTTAGTCTTTGATTAAGGGTTGTCTACTTATTGTTTTATCTTCCCATGCAAATCATAATTACTAGTATTTATATGAAAGCGATAAATTGCGGAAAGTAAATATTCTACATTATTACAATCACTTGGGGAGGGGGTATATAAATTTTAAAATGGGGATTGCAATAAATTAAAGTCCTAATTATCTATTACAACCATATTGAAATAATGTAGAAGAAATGAAAGGTAAAATAAATTTGTTTTGTTTTTTGGTTAAGAGATGAAATAAATTTGCTTAAGAAAATATTTTTAGTCTTTTTTGTTTTAAAAGAAGTAAAATAAGGCATGTGAATATAAAAATATTTTTTGGTGTTTTTGATTAATGAAAATAGAAGTGATGATAAAAATAATAAGAGAAAAAGACACAGAGTCAACGCATTGCTAAAAGCATAGAGATCACAAGTTCTGACTCAGATGCGCTGCAAATCAGAAAGCAAACGTTAGCAAAAAAGGGAAGGTCAGAAGTTCTAGATCCATATGCACTGATGTTCTGAAGTTGCTGGGAGTAAAGGAAAGCCTGGAAATTATGATTGCCGAGAGAGTCTAGAAGTTCTGATGTAACTGGGAACCTAGAAGTTCTAGTGCTACTGGAAGGTTAGAAGTTCTGATGTTTGAAGGAGTCTAGAAGTTCTGGCTGTTGAGAGAGTGAGGTGATAATGTTGTTGGGTGAGGATATCTATAAGTTCTGATCCAGGAATATTGCTTGACAAGTAATGGGGTAAAAATGTCAATAAATAAACCTAAAAATATGCTTCTGGGGTTAGAACCCAGGACCCTTAGCACTAATGTCTTATGCGCACGCTTTCTACCACTAGGGTGGCTATACATCCAGTATTAGAAGCAAAATCAAAAACATATATTACAAAGTAAGTTCTGATGACGAACTTCATCTTCTTCTTCGCGCCAGCCAGAGTATCTGAAACTTAGTCATTTCTCAACAAAAAAAAATGGAAAACGTAAGCATAACCGTTATGGAAAATTTCATCATGTTTCAGAAATATAATGTATCAAAACTGTAAACCAGAAGCAAATATGAGTTTTTCTAATCCTAACTCTGCATCCTAATTTCCTCAAGAAGTTCTGATATGAAATTCTCTTTGCTTAGGTCATATAAATGAAATCCATAAACATGTACAGAATCAGAGACATGATATTTACATTGTATATTTGAAAATGCAAGCCTGGCGATGGCTAAGTAGTGAGATGAAAGTCAAAATAAACTTACCTTGCTTCTGGAGAATTTTCTATGAGTGAAAGCCTGGTTCAGGTTGCTGTGATGTTCTAGTCATCTTCCTCACGTTCTCAAAAAGCTGAAGCAAACCTTAACTTGAGTTATGTATGGCTGAAATGTTCTAGAGCAGCCAAGAAGCAAAGTTCTGAGTTTTGAAATGGAGGTTGGTGACGATTGTGTTACAGTCTAAAAACAGAAGTTGGGACGGTTTCTAAGTGTATATCAAAAATTGTGTTGATGATTTGGTCAAGAAACACTTGAAGAAAATTGGAGTTTTGAATGCAAAATTAGCAGGTTTTGTATTTGTGTTTGCAGTTTCAGATTTTTGGAAATTTCAGCAAGGTTTCAAGGTATTTTTTCAATATCCTCTCTTGATGTTTGCAAATGAAGTTGAATTTATAGGCAAAGGATTTAGAAGCTTAGATAAATCAAGAGTACAACCATCATGTGTTATGGCTCATTGACTTGTTTTTGAAGCAAGTTTAGACATGTCTGGTTTCAAGGCAAAGCAGAGTGGTTAACAACTTTAAGCAGACTTAATCTGAGTTTGTAAGCATGATTTGTGGAGGAAGTACATTCAGAAGCAAAGTGAAGCATGGGCTCAATATAAGTTTTGTACAAAAGTTTTCTTTTCAAGGACAACAATGGTACTTTTATGCTACACGTGGGAAGATCCTTTGGATAAAGACCCAAAAGTTGGTGTGAGCATTAAATGATGATGAGATTTAACAAGCAAGAAAGCCCGCGGCATGAGATTGTGCAGCAAACTTGAATCTGGATCAGAAGTTTAGCATAAACGTAACTTATAACAAATGTCCAACTTCTGATCTTCGACTTTCTCTGCTCCAGCATGATTTGAAGGAGTTCTCAGACTTTTCAGAAAGCTTGTAACATACTTTGTAAATCCTCTTTGAATCACTTTGGCAAACTCTGATCATTCCTATGTGAAAATTGGACCAAAAGTTCTAACCAAATTTTGACTTGAAAATGTTCAGAATTTACTAAGTGTTTCAGCTTCATGGACGTGCCTTCAAGGGTGTATAACTTGAAATCCCAGCATTTCTAGGAGAGGTCCTGTTCTACAATGTTTTAGATCTCATGAAGATCTACAACTCTTGTGTCAGAAGTTTTTCCTGAATAGATTTGCATCATGATGAAAATCTGGCCAGAAGTTCTGAACTTATCATAGTTTCGTAACACTTAGACAACTTTCTAAGTGTTTAGAACTTTGACTTTTCCAAAGCAAATTTCACTTTTGATTTTCTTGATGAAACAAACTTTATAATATATCATGTCTTGATGAAATATGATTCTTGAAATTGGATTTTGATACCAAAATAAAGTTTGACTTTTCAGTGTGCATTTTGACCATTTTGCCCTTGTGCCAATTCCAAGCCTAAATTGATGTATCAGTGCTGCAAACTTGAGCCATAGAAGATCTTGTGAGAAAATTCTTGAGAAATGAGATGGAATATTTTGGGGTACATCACATACGACCAAGCAAAGATCTCAACATATTCATACAACATCTGGATTAATCTCTTTTTGACACTGCCTTCTAGGTTAGCACCTATCTTGACTTCTTTCTTGTCCTCTTCAGTACCCAAGTTCACAACCTTGACTGACTCTTCATGCAGTCGTATATGTTGTACTCCAATTTTTGCCCCTAATATCCCTTCATTATGCCATATTGATTCAATCACAACAAGATCACATTAGGGTTCTTGGCTCTCCTCCCTACCTTTAGCTTTGCTCTTTGAGGAATCACCAAGCACCTTGACTTGTTTTATTTTGTGATCATGAATATTTTGTCTTGATTTTTCCTTTTAATTAACAAAATGCAATGTTGGTTTGTCTTGCTTGTTACTAATGTAGGTAAAGGCAATGAGATTTAGCAAGTTGCTTCATGGGTTCATGAGTTTATTTCCATGCCATAGACAATAAAGCTTGAGAAGTCCAAACCTCACCATTGAAGTTGTTTCGGAAGGGATGGAATGACAAGGTTTACTTTGGTTCACCATATTTCAAAGTTATCAAGATTGATTCAAAAGTGCAAGGGATTGATTGAAGAAGTTGTCGTGGTTGGAGAAGGTCTTGTTCCCAATGATCACAAGTGCATATTTCTCTCAATTCTAAAGAATATGGAAGTGGTTTTGGTGGCTATGAGTTCTAATTTTCATCCTCAATAACTTCTATTTACAAAGCAATTGAGTTGGTACAAGAAGTTTGTTCAAAATTGTCAAAGTTCCTCAAAGCATTTTCTTGATCTAGAAACTAGGCTTTTGAACTTCAAAGAAGCATATCTTGCTCATCTTTTGGTATTTTTGAGTGCTTCCAAAGACATCCTTATCTTCAAAGGGTTATCAACAAATAAATTCAAAAGTTTCAAAGAGTTTTCATGTGGAAGATGCTTGATGACGAAGAAAAATTACAAGTCCTCTAGATGAACCCCCAATTTCTCAGGTGTGACTTCAAATGATCATAATATGGTCAATTTTTATCACCTTGAGCCCAATCTTTTTCCATAATGATCTTGAGGATGTGAACTTTATGCCTTCTTTTATGTTAAAAGTGAGAAAATGGATAGAAGATGCCCTAAGGATACAAAAGATTATAGGTTATTTCATGATTTTTTTCTAACTTCAACAATTCATAACTCTCTCAGTTTTTGGAGATTTTGAATGGTTCAAGTTTAAAAATGTCATTCAAGAGGTCTATTTCATGCCATCTTTTTTGGTCAAGAGAAAATTCCAAGTGGAAGGCCATGTTTGGATGAAAAACATTATAGGTCACTTTTGAAGAAAAATCTGAAATATTTCTAAGTATGGAAAGTCAACCTTTTTTCCCCAACTTTGAATCAATGCAACTTTCAGCTTGTTGTACCCCAAAACTTTCCCTCCCGTTTTTCATATTCTAGGGTTTTTCGAATACTCAATTTGGCTCAGAAGTTGGTCAGACAAATTCTCCCTAGGCAGCAAATCAACAATTAGGGTTTGGTATTTCTCAGAGAAAATTGAGTTTTTCAAGGTTTCAAATGATCTTCATACGTCTTCCTGTCTCCTCAAGGATGTTTATGCAAGCTTTCAAACTTTGCATTGCAAGTTTTCTCAGTCGATGGCTCAGATAACTGAAAACGACTACATTGACCCAAAAATCGACCTTTTGCGAGAGCGAGTTCAAACTATTGTAACTTATTCGTTATTCGATATTTTTGAGCGGTTCTTTTTGCGTAAGATTCTCCTTGATGTCATCTACAATTTATCTTCACAAATCAAGAGCTGATTACATGTAGAAGATCACCAAAATTCGAATATGTTAGAAGTCGCATCATGGACTTTGACCTAATCTTAAGTAACTGTCGCCTGATTTCTAAGAATTATGATTTCCTCAAATTACAAGATCTTGGGACGATTATTTCTGCATATGGTCATAAGTAATGTCGCTCACGAGTTTATCCTCAAAGATCGAAAGAAAATTGTGTTTGGAAGACTTCAAAAGTTATCAGATCACCACAAGTCATTTGTTTGATTTCAAATGTTCTTAATCACAATTGTTTTGAAATTTGTTAACTCTACAAGGTTGATGAATGTTCTTAAAGCATGTTTGTTTATCAATGAAGTTCCATTTTAATCGAGAATGGCGTGTTTGATACGGTGGGAGAACTGACTTGGTTGTTTTGCGTTTTATCGCAAATGTTGCAGTTAGCAAGAGTCGCCACCGACTTTTCTTTTATCCAAAAGGAAAGGTGAAAAAGCATAGGAAAGACATTTGAGATTATTTCTTGAGTTTGGGGGGTAGATTATGAAAAGGGAAGGTATTAGCACCCTTTTCGTCCATGGTTTTCCATAGGCTCTTAGTTACTAGCTAGATCACTTGCTTTTGTTTGAAATTGTGCTTTGTGTGGTTTTTGAAAGTATTTTTTTAAAAGGCGCCATCGTTTAAGCAAACTTTGTAATGATTCTCGTTCGTAAGAATGTATACAAAGTGTTGATCTTTTGAAAAATGTTTTCAAGTTTGAAAGATGGTTTTTGAAAGTGTTGGTGTTTGTTTTGAAAATAGAAAGGATGTTTTTGTTTTGAAATTAAGCAAGTAACAAGGAACAATCAACCTACTCAAAATTCTTTCATGTTCATTTCCTTTCTCCTTTGATATTGTTATCTTACCATTGATTTGATAAGTAACCCTATGTTTGGATGTAAACGGGACGGGCGTGGGTCATCTTATAAGCATGATTAACAATGTTGCGAAGAATCTTAGCATCTTTCTTTAGGGACTAAGATCATTTTAAAAAGGAAACATAGATAGTGTCATCGAGGGACTATGATCTATTATTTTTTGCTTGTTTTTGCTAAGAAACCTCACATGCATAATATGGCCATTTTTACAAGGCAACCAAGTGGATTTTACCCTAGGGGTGCTTGTGTGTAAGTGTATTGATTTTTCATGCTTGATTTGTCTTTGATTAGGGTTTGCTAATTGATTGGTTTTAGTCTTTCCATACAAACCCTAATTACTAGCATTTATATAAAGCGATAAATTGCGAAAAGTAAAATTACTACGCTATTACATTATTAGGGGAGGGGGGTGTACAAATTTACAAATGGGTATTACAAGAAAATTAAACATAATTATCTATTACAACCATATTGAATATTGTACAAAATTGAAAATAAAATGCAAGAATATAAATGGAAAAAGAAATGATTTTTTGTTGTTTTTATGAAAGGGTTTTGTCTTGACCTAAATAAAGGGAATGATTAATTAAAATTAATTAAAATTAAATAAAATTAACTTAAACTAATTAAGAAAAGAAATTAATTTGAAAAGGATTTTTAGGGTTTTTTATTAAAAGGTTTTAAATTAATGAAAATAAAATGAAGATTAATTAATTAAAATAACCTAAGTTCTAAATTAATTTTAACTAAAAAATAAAATAATATACTAATTTATTCTAAGTCTAAAAATTATTTATTTAAGAAAAAAAAAAGAAATTAATTTGTTTTAGAAAAATGTTTTTTAGTCTTTTGGTTTTATAGAGAAAATAAATATATAAGTATGACTAATAAATAATAAAAAATATTTTTTAGATTTTTTATATGATTTATAAAAATAATGATAATAATAATAATAATAATAATAATAATAATAATAATAATAAAAATAATAATAATAATAATAATAATGAAGAAAAATAAAATAAAAAAGAAAAATATAAAGAAAAGTGAGGGGGATTAGAAAATGAAATAGCGAGTAAAATAAGCAAAAAAGGTCAGGCCCAACAAAGGGGAGCCCAACGCTGCAAACAAACAAAAATGTGAAAATGTGAAAAAGAAAAAAACAAAAAGCAGCGCTGGGTCTTGAACCCGTGACCTTGAGGTTACCAGGCTCAGGACCATCTCTTGAAACTGTGCACTTTGGGCCTGAAGGGCCTTGATTGCTTGCTCACTGGATGAATCTGGATTCATGATGACTGTTCAAATAAACAGCGAAGAAGATTAAGCAACCTGTGAAAAAGGGTACCTGCTATGCATATGGTGCAATGAGATGCGTATGTTTTATGTTTTCAAAGACAAACGAGATTCAACTTTGTAGACAAAAAGGGAAACACACTTCATTAGATTCAAATTTTAAATTGTTCAACAACTTGCCCTTAGGCATTACAGGAATGAAAAATACTGAAAAGGAAATAAAAGCTGTAAAAAGGAAACATCCAAAGCCCATCAGTGCTCCCATGGCCTCCTCTTCTCAGTATGGATATAGTCATTCAAAACCCGCTCTTCCTCCAATTGCTTAGTCAGCCTCTGGATCTTCCGTTCCTGTTCGTTGAACTTTTCCCGATAAAAATCCCGTTCTTCCTTTAGCTGCGCCCAAGATCTTTTCATTGTGTCAAAATCAGTGGGTATCTGAGGAGGGAGGACAGTTGGAGGAACCCCATCTTCATCAGGAGATTCAAGAATGATAGGTCTGACAGCTTCGTACGGCATACCTAACTTCTGAGCACGGATTCGGACCCATCTGCAATAGGGTTCCATTGGTAGAGAAGTCTTTGGTCCCAACTCATGTGGGTCAGCTTTGTGAATTCTGTCCCAAGCCTTAATGAATCCATGGCGTAGTTTGTCACTGTCTACCTGAAATTCAAAATGGAAGTGAGGAACCAACATTTCATGAGGCCCTACTCTTCTGGCTCTTCCAAACTGGCGGAGAGCTAAGCATGGATTATAAGAGATTCTTCCTTGGATACCAATCAATGGGACATTAGGGTATTCTCCGCAACGATCAATAACAGCTACCTCATCCAAACCTCTAAGAGTCCAAGTGATGTCATCATCAGTGAGAGACATTAGCCTATGAGCCCAACCCTTTCCTTCTTCATTCTTCAGCACAAACTTAGGAAGGTGCCAAATAAACCACCTCACTAGCAAAGGAGCACAACACCACGGAGTTCCCCGTTTTCGAGCAGTACGAGCATAGAGTTGTTGCAGGATATCACCCAAAAGAGTGGGTACAGGATTCCGAGACATGAAGATCCTTATGGCATAGATACTGATAAAGGTGTCAGGATTGGGAAACAATACCAGACCATAGATTAAGAGAGCCAGAATGTCTTCGTACGCTTTGAAGTCTAAGTCATTCCAGAAATCATTAGCTTTGCCAACCAGAAATTTGACCAAAAAGCCCTTAACTCCACTTCTAGTTTCCCAGTTATCCAATACCTCTTCTTTGGTCAAGGGGAGAACTGCAGCAACCTCTTTAGGCATAGGAGTCTTTTCCCAACCAGTGAATGGAGTTTGCTCCAAAACAGGGATACTGAGCAAATCAGAGAATTCTTCCAGGGTAGGGACCAGCTGGAAGTCTTGAAAGGTAAAGCAATGATACAGGGGGTCATAAAACTGGGTCAGGACACTTATCAGTTGTTGGTCCCACTTTGCAGTGATCAAGCCAAGGAGAGAACCATGCCTTTTGATGAAGGAAGTAGTATTTGGAATCCTACCAACCAAATCTTTGAGCAGAGCTGGTGGTTGAACAAAGTTGAGCCGGATAGTATTCCTACGCACGGGCATCATGATGTCCTACAAAACAGAGCAAAGATGAAACTTTTTTGTCTTTGAAATGGGTTAGTCCTTATACAGGATGCATGCAATGGTATGATGGCATGATGCTATGATGAAGCACACCACAAGTATTCACACAGGCAAGCATGATAAGGCACACAAGTCACACAAGACAACCCTTAGGTTTCAGGCCAGCATGAAGTTTAGGTATTACCCTCTTTTGGTTTCATTGGTTAAAACCTGTCCTATCAAAAGTAACCGGGTTCTAGAGGATCTCAAATCATTGACTACCCTTAATCGGTTATAACTCCAGCATCGCAATCTTTTCTTGCGGCCAGAACCATCGCGAGAGTTTTGCCTCAATGAGTGTAGCATACTGCTACTGTTCTATGGCCAAGTTTGGTCAATTTAGGGTTCTAAGGTTGGTTGGTGTTTAATGACTCCTTAGAAGACCCATATTCTCCTCGTTCCAACACAAGGGATATAGGTACAGACCAAGGTGCCACACCAACGTAGCCACTGCTTCACCCATGTCGGTCTACGCCGGACAGGTCCCTCACAGATTATGCTACCTAAAAAGGGTATTCCCCAGATCCGGGTTAGGATCTATGAAACTCCGATGCAAAGCCCACAAATATAAAAGAAAACAAGGCAAACAATTGAAAACAAAGGTGATCTAAGCCCTAAGGTTACTCCACTTTTAATTTTTTCCCCAGCAGAGTCGCCAGTTCTGTGGTACGGTGGGAGAACTGACTATGGTTTTGCGTTTGTTTTCGCAAATGTTTTGGTTGAGCAAGAGTCGCCACCGACTTTTTATTTTATCCTATGGAAAGGTTTAAAAAGCACAGCAAAAACCTTTGAGATGTTTTCTTGGGTTCGGGGAGTAGATTATAGAAAGGGAAGGTATTAGCACCCTTTCTATCCATGGTTATCCATGGGCTCTTAGTTACTTGCTTAGATCAACTTGCCTTATTTTTCAATTGTTTGAAATGGTGCTTTGTGTGTGTGGGTTTGAAAATGTTTTGAAAAGAAGCCAATGTGGTGGCAACCTTTGTAATGATCCATGTTGGGATGTATACAAAGGTGTATGTCTTTTGAAAAGGTTTTCATTTGTTTTTTGAAAGTTGTTTTGAAAGTGTAGTGATGTGTGGTTTTAGAAAATAGGAAAGTGTTTTGTTTTGCAAGTTTGATTCAAGTAACTAAGAGGTTGTCTACTCCTAAATTTCTCAAAGATTATTTCTATGTTTTAACCCTTTTAACAATTTTGTTCCACCATTGCATTTGGTGGACAATCTTGTGTTAGGATGTGAAAGGGACGGGCGCGGGTCATCGTTTTAGACCATAATTGCAATGGTGCCAAGTATCTTTGGGCATTTTTCCTTTAAGGGACTTGATCATTTTTAGGCAACTTTCGAAAGCGTCATCGAGGGACTATGATCATTTGATTGTTTGTTTTGTTTTTGCCCAAAGAGACCTAACATGCAATATGGCCCATTTATTGAAGGCAGCAAGTGGAATACCCTAGGGGTGCAAGTGTGATTAGTGTTGTCCATTTTCATGCTTGTTTATCTTGAAATTAGGTCAAACTATTTTTGTTGTTTTTAATTCGCATACAAACCCTAATTCTAACATGGTATATTTAGAAAGCATTAAAGTGCGAAAAATAAAGTTACTAAGCTATTACAACACAATATATGGGAAGGGGGGTACAAATGTTCAAATGGGGGTATTTTGACAAGGAATTTAAACCTAGACTATTACATCAAAATTGAATTATTTACAAGATATTTAATTGCACAAATTAAATGGAAATAAAATAAATATGCAAGATGCAAAAAGGTTTTTTATATGTGTATGAAAAAGTGTTTTTTTTATATGTCAAATAAACAAAATAAAAAATATTATTTTTTTGGAGTTTTTATGTTTTTAGGGCAAAACCCTAATTTTATTAAATAAAATGTATTAATTAATTAATATGTACACATTTATTTATTATATACAAAAATAAAATAAAAATGAAGTATATTTGTAAAAAGGTATTTTTAATATTAAATATTAATAAAAATAAAAATGTGTATATTTTGTATTTTTAACCTAAATATACTAATATATATATGAATTTGTATTATTTATTAAATATATTGCATATATACGAAATAATAATATTTAATATTTATAAAAAAAAAGTATATTTTATATGAAATATTTTCAGAAGATAAAATGAAATAAAAATGAAAAATAAAATATGTTTGCATATTTTTTAGTATTTTTAAATAAAAGTATGTTTATATATTTATTTATGTACAAATATTAACCTAAGCAAATAAATACCTAATAAATATGAAAATGGTGTAAAAAATATTTTTTATATTTTTAATATTATAAGAAAAAATAAATAAGTCAAAACAAAAAAAGAAAAGTCAAAAAATCATTAAAATAAGCAAAATGGACTAAGGGGGTGTAAAAGTAACAAAAGGGTGCAAAAAGAAAGTCAACTCAGGCCCAGCCCAAGAAGACTTCATCTTCAACCTCAGAACATGTTTGAACACAATCCACGCGCGTTTTTCATCTCTCAATTCCTGGACTTTCAAGCAAAACTCACAACATGAAAAATGTAGAGCATTAAGAGACGAATTCAGGGATATAAAGAACTTGACTTAACTCTCTAAGATGAGAGAGAATTTCTTCTCCCCCAATTCCTGACCTAGTTTTTGTTCAATGTTCAGACTTAAAATTCTCTAAGCATACAAAATGTAAATGAAATCTAATTACATAGGCATGTTCAGGGCTATGAATGTGACATGTTTTCTTCACAAACCTAAAGCTAACAATGCCTATATTGAGAGATAGAACTTCATGAATATACGTGTTCAGTTGGAATCGTGTCTTGCAATGGAGGAGATTTTAGGGCAAGATGAAGATTTGTACAGCTTGCCTGAAGTGTAGTGATGCTATTCCAATGCTTGGTGTGTTTTGAATCGTGCCAAATCAAGCTGCAGAAGTCCACCTGCAAGATAGAAAAATGGAAATGGCAAATGGTGCTATGACTGTTACAATCTCAGTTCAAGGTTTGGAATAGTTTATATGGATATTATGGAATGTGTTTGAAGTGTTTTTAGCAAGAATGCATGGAAGGTTTGAGCTATGGAACTCAAACTGCAGGGATGCCCTGTTTTGGGCAGTTCAATGGTGATTCTGTGAATGAGAGGGTGTTGGGGATGGTTGGCTCGTGTTCTAGCTCAGAATGGATGTTTAGAATATGTTTGACAAGTTTTCTTAAGGTTGTGTTAGCTGAGATGAGAGTTTGTATGTGTTATGGCAAGTTTCTTACACTTTAAGCAAGAGATGGCAAGTTGGTGTTCTAGACAGGTAGAGGCCCCCAATCTATGCTGCACAACTTAGTCTTGATCAGTGCAATTAGTCCATAAACTTGTGCCAAAGAGATCTTAACTGTACTTGCTTGGATTTGCTTTAGACATAAAGTGCAACTTTTCCAAAAATGGATATAATGCTTTATCTAAAAATGGATTAAACTTGCATACAATGTCCAAACTCATAGAACAACACCTTGGCACAAAGGATTGGAATTAAATTAAGGAGTGTAGTTGAGATAAAAGACTTGTACTCAAGGAAAGCATGCTGAATTCAAAATGGCACAAATGTATGAGCATGTAACTTGACCAAATCAAAAGTGAGTTTTTCCCAACTTGCCAAATTCGATTCTCCCTAACCATGAGGTTGTTTGATGAGTTCTTGGACATTTTGGAAAGCTGGGAATGTGTAATACAATCCATATTTGAAGTGCAAATTGAAATTCCAAGTGGAAGTATGTGAAAAATGGTCTTGAAGTTAGGCAAAAATCCTGCCTAAAATAGGTCAAATTTTCTCTAAGTTAAGAATGGTTTGGTACCCTTGTTCCAAAAATTATAACTTGAGCTACAGGCTTCTTTTGGGAAAACTTTGTGAATCAAAGTTATAGATTTTGCAATAGGCTTAAACTTTCATGTTTTGACTTTTCCTTGAATCCAAATGAATCTTGGTGAGAAAGTGGGACAAAGTTAGGAAAAAATTAGGGTTTTTCATAACTTAGAAAAATTCTAAGTTATGAAAAATCCTCATTTCAAACCCTAATTTGCAATTCTTGATTTATTGATGGACAAGTTTCATGATTTGGCATGTTTTGATGAAAAATGAATCTTGACACTTGATTTTGACCAAAAAGTCAAAGTTTGACTTTTCAGTATACAGTCAAAATTGATCAATTGACTGGGAAATTCAACTGTCAATCTTGTGTATTTGGGATCTTTTGAACTTGTTGAGCATGTCAAGATAATTCCATGGGGTCATTGAGTCCATGTGTGAGCTTGGTTTGCCATTGGCTAGGTCAAACAGTCAAAAATTGCCTTTGTGCAGTCAAAACCCTAAAAATGACCATTTTGCCCTTTTGGTGATCTGATCAAATTTCTTGTGGAATTGTGATCCAAACTTGACCAAATGGTTCATATGAGTTCATAATGTTGACGTGGGTCAATTTTCATGAGATTTGACTGTCAATTGGCCACAGTTGACTTTTTCCCCAATACAGCTGATTTCTAGGTCAACTGTCCAATTGACTAGGCAAAATTTGGAATCAAGACCTGAAAATTGGTATGGATAAACTTGGGAGTCCAACATGAAGCATGAAAGTCATCTTAGGCATTTTAGATCAAAATATCTTTGTGCAAACACAAACCCTAATTTGGGTCAACAGTGCAAGGAGAAGTCTTGAGCAGAGGAAACCCTAACTGGATCTTGAGCTCCAAGGGTTTTGTGATGAGAAAATGTTGAGGAAATGGGAGGGCAAATTTTGGGGTACAACAGTTTCCCCTGTTCAATCTTCTTGAACATGAAGAGTTAGATTGGCAAGTTTTCCTTTCGTGACTCGAGGGTAAAAGGAGATTAGACACTAGAGTGCCCGGAAATTTGCACTCGCATATTGGAGTATCAACAATGTGATGTCGGGAATGGGCTTATAGATGCCATTTGGAGAGATAGTGGATAGGGAGATGGGCTTATAGATGCCATCTGGAGATGTGACAGAACCTTGTCGGGAATGGGCTTATAGATGCCATTTGGAAGTGTTGATCGCATAAGAGATTCCTTAGCGAGAACTTGTGTATTTGAGAAAGACAGATATTTTCCTGGCTCGTTACAGGTGTTTGATCTTCAATCTCCTCATGCAGATATGCCCTGGCTAGATACAGGTGTCGAATCTACAATCGGTTGCTCACAGATGTGCCCTGGCTGGATACAGGAATCGAATCCGGAAATAGTCGTCAACAGATATGCCCTGGCTGGATACAGGAATCGAATCTTCGAACTCTTCAGACGTGCCCTGGCTAGATACAGGAATCGAGTCTGGAAATGTGGTCAACAGATATGCCCTGGCTGGATGCAGGAATCGAATATGGAATTATGATAGTTGCTAGATATGCCCTGGCTGGATACAGGAATCGAATCTTCAAACTCTTCAGACGTGCCCTGGCTAGATACAGGAATCGAGTCTGGAAACTGATCACTCACAGATGTGCCCTGGCTAGGTACAGGTATCGAATCTGGAATTGTGACAGTTGAAGGTAGTTGTCTTTGGGATTGTCTTTTTCCCTGAAAAGGCAAGAACATCAGTTGTATGCAATGTCATGATGTATGAAATGCATGATGTCATGATGTTCAACATGAGATAGTGTTGTATGCACTTTATCATGTATGTAAGCAAGATGTATGAAATGTGAAATGTTTATGAATGTATTTTCGTCTTAGGAAAATAAATCCTTGACGACCGGCTGGGGAATTAAATCCTGGGCTGACATTGAAGAGTAGAGCTCTTTACTTACGCTGGGGATGACGGTTGTAAGAATACACTGGTAGGAGAAGATGATTCCATTGGGGAATAAACTTGTTTGAGAGATTACTCTGCAGGGAATTGCTCTGTGGAAGAGATACTTTGCTGAAGTTTTGATGAGAGGCCCGCTGAGGATTTCAATGATGGATTCCGCTGGGGATAATGATGATAAACTCCGCTGGGGATACCAAAGATAAACTCCACTGGGGATTGTGTTGATAAGTTATGTTGGGGAACTTTGATGAACTCCGCTGGGGATAGGAAGAACTTTGCCGAGGGCGATCTTCCGTGGCAATTAGTCTGCAGGGGATAAGCTTCCAGAATCTTCTGGGGATAAGCTTCAAAACCTGCTGGGGATAAGAATTCCTACTTTCCTGGGGAAACTTTTGGAATTGCACTGGGGTATTGATATTCCTCCGGGGAACCATCTTAGGTCAAGACTGCCGGGGATGCTTGCTAATGAATGCCTATACTCCACTGGGGAATGTTGCTATCTTGTCTGATTCTGTGGGGAGTTGAGAGAACTTGATCACATCCTTCAATTAGATCTACCTTGGTACCTTGGCGGACAAAGCAACTAGACTGCATCAGACAACTTTACATTGCCCCTGTTTCTGATGTCACCTGTAATTAGTCTTTTGTTTCATATGCAAATATTTATGAATCAGCAATTTAATGTCAAATGCATATATCAAAAATGAACCTTGGACGTTCTTTGCAAGACAAAACAGAAAAAGGAAAAACAATGGGCAATTTGTTTGGAAAAGTGAACTTGTATTGATTTTGAAATTTGCCTGTGAATAGGCGTTTTTGTACAAGAGGCTGACATCCTAGTAAGAGAATGCCGCCGAATAACATAGAGTTTATACAATTTTGAAAAGGAAACAAAACAGCTATGTGCACAATATTCCCACTGGGTTCCAACTCTGCTATCGCCTTTATGTCTTCAAGCGTCTCATCACTTTGCTGCTTAGTTGAAGATGAAGCTGATTGGTCGATGCCGAAGTCTGAGCCAGATAGTTGATGCCGAATTCTGGATGCAAGGTGATCCAATGAGACATAGTGTTACGCTTTATCCCTAACTTTTGCCTGGACCGCCCTTTCGGGTTTTTAGTCCACCGGGATACCCATTTTTGCCCAAGCCACCTTTTCAGGTTTTCGACTTGCCGGGTGTACAGATTCTTTTTCATTTCATCCCTTATTTTTGCCCGAACCCTTTTGGTTCGCCGGGAAGCCCTTATTTTTGCCTAGGTATGTCAACCTAGCGGGTCTTTTATTCATGCGTAGTATCTTTTTACTATGTCTGCATTGGCGGGGTGAGGAAGGTCGTCACCATCCATAGTGGTCAGAATCATGGCTCCTCCTGAGAACACATGTTTAACCACAAATGGCCCTTCGTACGTAGGGGTCCATTTGCCCCGGGGATCACTTCGAGGAAGGATGATGCGCTTGATTACCAGGTATCCGACTTGATACTCTTGTCGTCTGACCTTCTTGTTAAATGCCCTGATCATCCGTTTTTGGTACGTCTGACCATGACAAATAGTAGTGAGTCTCTTTTCGTCAATTAGGTTCAATTGATCAAGTCGAGTCTAGATCCAGTCATCTTCACTCAAGTCTGCATCCTTCATTATCCGGAGAGAGGGTATCTGGACTTCAATTGGCAAGACTGCCTCCATGCCATAGACCAAGGAAAAAGGTGTTGCCCCGGTTGACGTCCTTGCTGAGGTACGATACCCATGAAGAGCAAACGGTAACATCTCGTGCCAATCTTTATAGGTCACTGTCATCTTCTGCACAATCTTTTTGATATTCTTATTAGCTCCTTCTACAGCCCCATTCATCTTCAGCCGGTAAGGAGAAGAGTTGTGGTGCTGTATCTTGAATTGCTCGCAGAGCTCAGTGATCATCTTGTTGTTAAGATTGGTACCATTGTCCGTAATGATTCTTTCCGGGACGCCGTACCGACAGATCAGGTTATGCCGGATGAAACGTGCCACGACGCTCTTGGTTACCGTGGCGTAGGAAGCTGCCTCAACCCACTTCGTGAAGTAATCGATCGCTACCAAGATGAAGCGATGCCCGTTGGATGCCGTCGGTCGGATCTCACCGATCATATCAATGCCCCACATTGCAAAAGGCCAAGGTGCCGTCAGGACGTTCAGAGGAACTGGAGGGATATGCACCTTATCAGCGTAGATCTGGCATTTATGACAAGTCCGAGAATGTTGGTAACAATCGGCTTCCATTGTGGACCAGAAATATCTTGCCCTAAGGATTTTCTTTGCCATGGTGTGTCTACTGGAATGTGTTCCGAATGTACCTTCATGCAGTTCTATCATGATCTTCTCTGCTTCAACCTTATCCACACAACGCAGTAGAGTTGAATCATGATTCCGTTTGTAGAGAATGTCGTTGCTGAGGAAGAATTTTACCGCGAACCTTCTCAGAAACTTCTTATCATTGACAGACGCACCTTCAGGGTATTCCTGAGCTTCCAAGTATCTCTTCATCTCATGATACCAGGGTTTCTCGATTACCTCTTCGGCCTCAAGATCGCAACAGTATGCAGGTTTGTCCAACTTCCAGATAATGATCCGGGGAGCCTCATTGTCCCAGTTGACTTTGAACATTGAAGACATCGTAGCTAGTGCGTCCGCTAGCTGATTCTCCTCTCTTGGGAAGTGCTCAAAAGTTATCTCTTCAAAGTGGGGAAGCAAAGCCAATGCATACTCCTTGTAAGGAATAAGATTTGGGTGTTTCGTATCCCACTCGCCTTTGATCTGATTGATCACGAGAGCGGAATCTCCGAAGACACTCAGAAACTTAATCCTTAAGTCGATTGCAGCTTGAAGACCCATGATACACGCCTCATATTCTGCCATGTTGTTGGTGCAGTTGAAACATAGTCGGGCGGTGAGTGGGGTATGAGTTCCTTTGGGAGATATGATCACAGCACCGATGCCGTTACCCAAAGCGTTGGAGGCTCCGTCAAAATGCATAGACCATCGGGATCCTTCCTCAGGTCCTTCATCCGGTCCAGGCACTTCACAATCTGTTACTACCATGATATCTTCGTCCGGAAATTCAAAGTTCAATGATTGGCAATCGTTCACAGGTTGGTGTGCCAAATGATCTGCCAGTACACTTCCTTTGATTGCTTTTTGAGTGGTATAATGGATATCATATTCTGTCAAGATCATTTGCCATCTTGCTATTCTTCCAGACAGAGCAGGCTTTTCGAATATGTACTTGATGGGATCCATCTTTGAAATCAACAAAGTGGTGTGAGTCAACATATATTGTCTCAGCCGGCGAGTAGCCCATACCAGAGCGCAGCAAGTTTTCTCGAGCAGTGAGTACCGAGACTCACAGTCGGTAAACTTTTTGCTCAGGTAATAAATAGCGTGCTCTTTTCGGCCAGACTCGTCATGCTGCCCCAGCACACACCCCATTGAGTTGTTAAGTACTGTCAAGTATAGTATCAGAGGTCTCCCTTCTACTGGTGGCATAAGAATGGGTGTTTCTTGGAGATATTCCTTTATCTTTTCAAAAGCAGCCTAACATTCATCGTTCCAACGTACTACTTGATCTTTCTTCAGTAATTTGAAGATTGGCTCACAGGTAGCAGTTAGATGTGAGATGAATCGGGCTATGTAATTCAGTCATCCCAGAAAGCCTCTGACTTCTTTCTCTGTCTTTGGAGTCGGCATCTCTTGTATGGCTTTTACCTTGGCAGGGTCCACCTGAATACCTTTATCACTTACAATGAAACCTAGCAATTTTCCGGACCTCACCCCAAAGGTGCATTTTTTGGGATTCAACCTCAGCTTGTATAACTTCAATCGGTCAAACAGCTTCCGCAGATGGCCAAGGTGTTCCTCCTCAGTTTGAGACCTTGCAATCATATCATCGACATACACTTCAATCTCATGATGGATCATATCATGAAATAAAGCAACCATGGCACGTTGGTAGGTTGCCCCAGCATTTTTCAACCCAAACGGCATGACCTTGTAGCAGAAGGTGCCCCACTGAGTCACAAAGGTAGTTTTTTCCATATCTTCAGGAGCCATCTTGATCTGATTATACCCCGAAAAACCATCCATGAAGGAGAACACCTTGTGTTGAGCAGTATTGTCAACAAGAACGTCGATGTGAGGCAGGGGAAGTCATCCTTGGGGCTGGCCCTGTTCAAATCCCTGTAGTCAACACACATTCTGACCTTACCGTCCTTCTTCGGCACTGGCACCACGTTGGCAACCCACTGAGGGTAAGAAGTCACAGCTAGAAACCCGGCATCGAATTGCTTCATAACCTCAGCTTTGATCTTTTAGGACATCTCTGGACGCATACGGCGGACCTTTTGCTTTACCGGAGGGCAGTCTTCCTTGGTAGGCAGGTGATGAACTACAATGTCGGCATCCAAACCAGGCATGTCTTCGTATGACCAAGCAAAGATTTCCATGTAGTCATGCAGCATCTGGATCAATCGTTGCTTCATGCTGAGCTCTAGATTGGCACCAATCTTGACCTCTTTTCTATCTGTCTCAGTACCCAGGTTCACTGTTTCCACCGACTCTTCATGCGGCTGAATGGCCCTCTCTTCCTGGAGTAGCAGTCTTGCGAGTTCACCAGGCACTTCGCAATCATCTTCACCTTCGTCTTCGGCCAAGTTGATCGGATTCTCGAAGTCATAACTGGTGGTAGCAGAGCTGTTACCAGTGAGATCCAGAGTGGATTGAAACCTGTATAAGTGAGTGTGTGTAAATATAGCTGTTTTGCAATATATAACACAGAAAGAAAAAGAGCGCAAGATTTGAAATGCAACAAACGTCCAATGTTTTGATTAATGATATATGGTAATGTCATACAAAAAGCCCTCACAAATGGAGCTACGATGCCCCGAGTAGGACACCGAGCCAATAAAAGTTTCAACATATTGTTTGTTACAAATTGAAAATCAAAAGAGTTAATTACTGCGTGACAAATGTAATAGGTGTAAAATCCTTTTCCGTCCAGTTGCTTGGTTCGTTGCTGGTGGTTGGATAGATCCAACTGTCAAACTCTGCTTCCTCTACATCCTCCTCGATAGCATTCACCCTTGGGTTGGTGATAAACACCGGAGCCTTTCTGATCCTTTCCTTGCGCACAGCCCTCTGAGCCTCTGCAGTGAAGCCCAGCCCAAACTTGTCGTTCTTTTGAGTGAAGTCAGGAAGCTGACCCCAGTTTGCGCATTTGCCTTTCTCGATTACAGCACGAGCATCCTTCAAGGACGCCATCTTCAACGGAAAGTCTTCTTCAACCACTGTTTCAGCCGATGCCAACGTTGGAGGTACTTCCTCAAAATGCTGAAAGGGGGTTTCAATAAACTCCCCGTCCATCTTGATATACCAGAATGAATTCAAGTGACTAACCATGTATTCCTCCTCACCCTGCACAGTAACAATTTTCCCTTTGACAGGGTATTCGAGCTTTTGGTGTAGAGTGGATGTTACTGCCCCAGCCTTGTGAATCCAGGGTCGACCCAACAAGCAGGAATAAGATGGACGAATATCCATTACATAGAACGTTGAGTCGAAGACTTGGGAACCCACACGAATAGGAATGTCTACCTCACCGTGCACCATCCTCTTAGAACCGTCGAAGGCTCTAACAATGATGTTACTAGGTTTCAATTCCAGGCCCTCACAATCCAAGCGATCCAATGCCTTCTTGGGCAAAACATTCAGGGAGGAACCGATGTCCACCAACACGTGTGCAAGAGTAGTGCCCCTGCACTCTATAGAGACGTGCAGGGCATCATTGTGATTTTACCCTTTGGCGGTAAGGTCAGCATCCGAGAACCCCAAGCCATTGTCAGCTGTCAAATTAGCCACACAGTCAGTGAATTGATCTGCAGAGGTCTCTTGCGGCACATGAGCCGTTTTCAGAAATGAAATCAGGGCCTTTGCATGGGCCTCTGAGCATAGCAGCAATGATAGCATAGAGATTTTGGAGGGGGTATGCCCCAACGGTTCATCAACATTGAAGTCACTATTTTTAATGATTTTAAGGATTTCCTCCATCTCTTGTTGGGAGGCTTCGACAACAGTCTTTTTTGGTGCCTCCGTCCGGGCAGGCAAGTCGGTAGCAACTTCTTTTCCTCGAGTATCAGAGGACTCGGTGGCAGTAGTAGACACATGAACTTGATTTGGAACATGCACACTTGCGGGTGTGATGATGAGAGGTTTTCGGATAACTGGCGGCGCAATGTCAGGCGAGAAGAGCCTGCCACTACGAGTAATCTTGGCGGGACCAGTGATGTTACTGATACTGGTACTGGTGTTGAACTCCTGCTTCACTCCAAGCACATACACGTCTGCCCCATAATGCCATGGGACAGCTTTATCAGACTCATAGGGGAGAGGCCCCGGAACAGTAATAGTAATGGGTGCAACAGACATAATTTGGACTGGCTTCCTCGGGGGAGCTTTGGTAGGATTGTAAATTGTGACAACAGATACTTCTTCAGCGGAAACAAATGGAACAGCAGTCTTCTTGAACAGAATTTCTTTGCTATCCATCAGGCTTTGGATGCCTGATTTCAGCAGCGGACAACCGGTAGGGATAACAGCACACAGGAGGCAACCCTTGCTACAACCCGGAAATAAACCGGCTAGTAGTAAGTTCCTCTTAACAGTCAAAAGAGGGGTAGCAACATCATTCACCGAAACTGCATACAAATCTTCCTCGATGGCATTTACTCTATGCTGGGGCATAAGAGCAGTTACAACATTTGGCCTCTCAGGCGCCTCAAACTGAATTTCCTTCGCGTCGATAAGGTCTTGCACTTTATTTCTCAAGGCCCAGCAATCATCAGTAGTATGCCCGGGGCTATCGGAATGATAAGCACAACGGGCATTTGGGTTATACTTAGGAGATGCAGTATTCACGACCTTCGGAGCCTCTTTGATGGTCACCAAGTTGGTTGATAACAGTTGCGGTAAAATTTGTGACAAGGTCATACTCAGCCGAGTATACTGCCTCTTGGGCCTTTCACCTCTTTGTTGATTGTACTGCTGAGGAGCAGCAACAGGTTTTGAAATGACCAAGGCATTGACGGCTTGGCGACTTTCTGGCTTGACTTGTCTTCTAGGACCATAGACGGCACTTGCTTCTTTCTTGAAAGGCCTCTTCTCAGTACTTGTGGAGGCAGCTTTTTGTATCTTTCCTGACCTGATGCCAGCTTCTATCCTTTCACCCGTCAGAATCAAATCCGTAAACCCAGCGAAGGAGTTACCAACCAAATGATTGAAAAATGGACCAGACAAGGTCCCTAGAAACATATCAACCAGCTCACGATCAGTCAATGGAGGCTGCACCCTGCCAGCCAAATCTCTCCATTTTTGTGCATATTCTTTGAACCCTTCGCCCGTTCCTAGAGACATACCCTGAAGTTGGGTACGCGTAGGAGCGAGATCAGAATTGTATTGATATTGTCTGTAGAATGCGGTTGCCAAATCTTCCCAGTGTCGGATACTAGTTCCATCTAGTTGATAGAACCACTCAAGCTGTGACCCCGAAAGGCTATCTTGGAAGAAGTGGATCCAAAGGTTCTTATCTGCCGTGTAAGGTTGGATCTTCCTTACGTACGACCTTAGATGCAGCTTTGGACAGGAAGCCCCGTCGTATTTGGCAAAGGCAGTCGCCTTAAACTTGTGTGGGATTACTACCCCAGAAGATAAGCCCAAATCTCCGAAATCCAGCCCCGGCACATTCTGAATCTCCATGGCGCTCAAGCGGTCTTCTAATTGCTTGTATCTGTCAGCAGCAGGTGGGTATTGTTCGTCATTGTAGTTTGTCTCGTTGTCAGAGACTGCGGGACTAGGAGCTCCTCCCCCTTGGGGACTGTCTTTCTCAGCAGAAGAAGTAGTTGGATCAGCTTCGTTATGGAGTGTGTTCCCAAACCTGCGTCCAGTGTTGAATAACGCAGTCCTCTTTTTCTTCTTCTTCTTCAGGAGTAGAGCCTTCAACTCTTGCTGACCTTGGGCCAGGCTCAGGACCATCTCTTGAAACTGTGCACTTTGGGCCTGAAGGGCCTTGATTGTTTGCTCACTGGATGAATCTGGATTCATGATGACTGTTCAAATAAACAGCGAAGAAGATTAAGCAACCTGTGAAAAAGGGTACCTGCTATGCATATGGTGCAATGAGATGCGTATGTTTTATGTTTTCAAAGACAAACGAGATTCAACTTTGTAGACAAAAAGGGAAACACACTTCATTAGATTCAAATTTTAAATTGTTCAACAACTTGCCCTTAGGCATTACAGGAATGAAAAATACTGAAAAGGAAATAAAAGCTATAAAAAGGAAACATCCAAAGCCCATCAGTGCTCCCATGGCCTCCTCTTCTCAGTATGGATATAGTCATTCAAAACCCGCTCTTCCTCCAATTTCTTAGTCAGCCTCTGGATCTTCCGTTCCTGTTCGTTGAACTTTTCCCGATAAAAATCCCGTTCTTCCTTTAGCTGCGCCCAAGATCTTTTCATTGTGTCAAAATCAGTGGGTATCTGAGGAGGGAGGACAGTTGGAGGAACCCCATCTTCATCAGGAGATTCAAGAATGATAGGTCTGACAGATTCGTACGGCATACCTAACTTCTGAGCACGGATTCGGACCCATCTGCAATAGGGTTCCATTGGTAGAGAAGTCTTTGGTCCCAACTCATGTGGGTCAGCTTTGTGAATTCTGTCCCAAGCCTTAATGAATCCATGGCGTAGTTTGTCACTGTCTACCTGAAAATCAAAATGGAAGTGAGGAACCAACATTTCATGAGGCCCTACTCTTCTGGCTCTTCCAAACTGGCGGAGAGCTAAGCATGGATTATAAGAGATTCCTCCTTGGATACCAATCAATGGGACATTAGGGTATTCTCCGCAACAATCAATAACAGCTACCTCATCCAAACCTCTAAGAGTCCAAGTGATGTCATCATCAGTGAGAGACATTAGCCTATGAGCCCAACCCTTTCCTTCTTCATTCTTCAGCACGAACTTAGGAAGGTGCGAAATAAACCACCTCACTAGCAAAGGAGCACAACACCACGGAGTTCCCCGTTTTCGAGCAGTACGAGCATAGAGTTGTTGCAGGATATCACCCAAAAGATTGGGTACAGGATTCCGAGACATGAAGATCCTTATGGCATAGATACTGATAAAGGTGTCAGGATTGGGAAACAATACCAGACCATAGATTAAGAGAGCCAGAATGTCTTCGTACGCTTTGAAGTCTAAGTCATTCCAGAAATCATTAGCTTTGCCAACCAGAAATTTGACCAAAAAGCCCTTAACTCCACTTCTAGTTTCCCAGTTATCCAATACCTCTTCTTTGGTCAAGGGGAGAACTGCAGCAACCTCTTTAGGCCTAGGAGTCTTTTCCAAACCAGTGAATGGAGTTTGCTCCAAAACAGGGATACTGAGCAAATCAGAGAATTCTTCCAGGGTAGGGACCAGCTGGAAGTCTTGAAAGGTAAAGCAATGATACAGGGGGTCATAAAACTGGGTCAGGACACTTATCAGTTGTTGATCCCACTTTGTAGTGATCAAGCCAAGGAGAGAACCATGCCTTTTGATGAAGGAAGTAGTATTTGGAATCCTACCAACCAAATCTTTGAGCAGAGCTGGTGGTTGAACAAAGTTGAGCCGGATAGTATTCCTACGCACGGGCATCATGATGTCCTACAAAACAGAGCAAAGATGAAACTTTTTTGTCTTTGAAATGGGTTAGTCCTTATACAGGATGCATGCAATGGTATGATGGCATGATGCTATGATGAATCACACCACAAGTATTCACACAGGCAAGCATGATAAGGCACACAAGTCACACAAGACAACCCTTAGGTTTCAGGCCAGCATGAAGTTTAGGTATTACCCTCTTTTGGTTTCGTTGGTTAAAACCTGTCCTATCAAAAGTAACCGGGTTCTGGAGGATCTCAAATCATTGACTACCCTCAATCGGTCATAACTCCAGCATCGCAATCTTTTCTTGCGGCCAGAACCATCGCGAGAGTTTAGCCTCAATGAGTGTAGCATACTGCTATTGTTCTATGGCCAAGTTTAGTCAATTTAGGGTTCTAAGGTTGGTTGGTGTTTAATGACTCCTTAAAAGACCCATATTCTCCTTGTTGCAACACAAGGGATATAGGTACAGACCAAGGTGCCACACCAACGTAGCCACTGCTTCACCCATGTCGGTCTACGCCGGACAGGTCCCTCACAGATTATGCTACCTAAAAAGGGTATTCCCCAGATCCGGGTTAGGATCTATGAAACTCCGATGCAAAGCCCACAAATATAAAAGCAAACAAGGCAAACAATTGAAAACAAAGGTGATTTAAGCCCTAAGGTTACTCCACTTTTAATTTTTTCCCCAGCAGAGTCGCCAGTTCTGTGGTACGGTGGGAGAACTGACTATGGTTTTGCGTTTGTTTTCGCAAATGTTTTGGTTGAGCAAGAGTCGCCACCGACTTTTTATTTTATCCTAAGGAAAGGTTTAAAAAGCACAGCAAAAACCTTTGAGATGTTTTCTTGGGTTCGGGGAGTAGATTATAGAAAGGGAAGGTATTAGCACCCTTTCTATCCATGGTTATCCATGGGCTCTTAGTTACTTGCTTAGATCAACTTGCCTTATTTTTCAATTGTTTGAAATGGTGCTTTGTGTGTGTTGGTTTGAAAATGTTTTGAAAAGAAGCCAATGTGGTGGCAACCTTTGTAATGATCCATGTTAGGATGTATACAAAGGTGTATGTCTTTTGAAAAGGTTTTCATTTGTTTTTTGAAAGTTGTCTTGAAAGTGTAGTGATGTGTGGTTTTAGAAAATAGGCAAGTGTTTTGTTTTGCAAGTTTGATTCAAGTAACTAAGAGGTTGTCTACTCCTAAATTTCTCAAAGATTATTGCTATGTTTTAACCCTTTTAACAATTTTGTTCCACCATTGCATTTGGTGGACAATCTTGTGTTAGGATGTGAAAGGGACGGGCGCGGGTCATCGTTTTAGACCATAATTGCAATGGTGCCAAGTATCTTTGGGCATTTTTCCTTTAAGGGACTTTATCATTTTTAGGCAACTTTCGAAAGCGTCATCGAGGGACTATGATCATTTGATTGTTTGTTTTGTTTTTGCCCAAAGAGACCTAACATGCAATATGACCCATTTATTGAAGGCAACAAGTGGAATACCCTAGGGGTGAAAGTGTGATTAGTGTTGTCCATTTTCATGCTTGTTTATCTTGAAATTAGGTCAAACTATTTTTGTTGTTTTTAATTCGCATACAAACCCTAATTCTAACATGGTATATTTAGAAAGCATTAAAGTGCGAAAAATAAAGTTACTAAGCTATTACAACACAATATATGGGAAGGGGGTACAAATGTTCAAATGGGGGTATTTTGACAAGGAATTTAAACCTAGACTATTACATCAAAATTGAATTATTTACAAGATATTTAATTGCACAAATTAAATGGAAATAAAATAAATATGCAAGATGCAAAAAGGTTTTTTATATGTGTATGAAAAAGTGTTTTTTTTATGTCAAATAAACAAAATAAAAAGTATTATTTTTTTGGAGTTTTTATGTTTTTAGGGCAAAACCCTAATTTTATTAAATAAAATGTATTAATTATTTAATATGTACACATTTATTTATTATATACAAAAATAAAATAAAAATGAAGTATATTTGTAAAAAGGTATTTTTAATATTAAATATTAATAAAAATAAAAATGTGTATATTTTGTATTTTTAACCTAAATATACTAATATATATATGAATTTGTATTATTTATTAAATATATTGCATATATACGAAATAATAATATTTAATATTTATAAAAAAAAAGTATATTTTATATGAAATATTTTCAGAAGATAAAATGAAATAAAAATCAAAAATAAAATATGTTTGCATATTTTTTAGTATTTTTAAATAAAAGTATGTTTATATATTTATTTATGTACAAATATTAACCTAAGCAAATAAATACCTAATAAATATGAAAATGGTGTAAAAAATATTTTTTATATTTTTAATATTATAAGAAAAATAAATAAGTCAGAACAAAAAAAGAAAAGTCAAAAAGTCATTAAAATAAGCAAAATGGGCTCAGGGGGTGTAAAAGTAACAAAAGGGTGCAAAAAGAAAGTCAACTCAGGTCCAGCCCAAGAAGACTTCATCTTCAACCTCAGAACATGTTTGAACACAATCCACGCGCGTTTTTCATCTCTCAATTCCTGGACTTTCAAGCAAAACTCACAACATGAAAAATGTAGAGCATTAGGAGACGAATTCAGGGATATAAAGAACTTGACTTAACTCTCTAAGATGAGAGCGAATTTCTTCTCCCCCAATTCCTGACCTAGTTTTTGTTCAATGTTCAGACTTAAAATTCTCTAAGCATACATAATATAAATGAAATCTAATTACATGGGCATGTTCAGGGCTATGAATGTGACATGTTTTCTTCACAAACCTAAAGCTAACAATGCCTATATTGAGAGATAGAACTTCATGAATATACCTGTTCAGTTGGAATCGTGTCTTGCAATGGAGGAGCTTTTAGGGCAAGATGAAGATTTGTACAGCTTGCCTGAAGTGTAGTGATGATATTCCAATGCTTGGTGTGTTTTGAATCGTGCCAAAGCAAGCTGCAGAAGTCCACCTGCAAGATAGAAAAATGGAAATGGCAAATGGTGCTATGGCTGTTACAGTCTCAGTTCAAGGTTTGGAATAGTTTATATGGATATTATGGAATGTGTTTGAAGTGTTTTTAGCAAGAATGCATGGAAGGTTTGAGCTATGGAACTCAAACTGCAGGGATGCCCTGTTTTGGGAAGTTCAATGGTGATTCTGTGAATGAGAGGGTGTTGGGGATGGTTGGCTCGTGTTCTAGCTCAGAATGGATGTTTAGAATATGTTTGACAAGTTTGCTTAAGGTTGTGTTAGCTGAGATGAGAGTTTGTATGTGTTATGGCAAGTTTCTTACACTTTAAGCAAGAGATGGCAAGTTGGTGTTCTAGACAGGTAGAGGCCCCCAATCTATGCTGCACAACTTAGTCTTGATCAGTGCAATTAGTCCATAAACTTGTGCCAAAGAGATCTTAACTGTACTTGCTTGGATTTGCTTTAGACATAAAGTGCAACTTTTCCAAAAATGGATATAATGCTTTATCTAAAAATGGATTAAACTTGCATACAATGTCCAAACTCATAGAACAACACCTTGGCACAAAGGATTGGCATTAAATTAAGGAGTGTAGTTGAGATAAAAGACCTGTAATCAAGGAAAGCATGCTGAATTCAAAATGGCACAAATGTATGAACATGTAACTTGGCCAAATCAAAAGTGAGTTTTTCCCAACTTGCCAAATTCGATTCTCCCTAACCATGAGGTTGTTTGATGAGTTCTTGGACATTTTGGAAAGCTGGGAATGTGTACTACAATCCATATTTGAAGTCCAAATTGAAATTCCAAGTGGAAGTATGTGAAAAATGGTCTTGAAGTTAGGCAAAAATCCTGCCTAAAATAGGTCAAATTTTCTCTAAGTTAAGAATGGTTTGGTACCCTTGTTCCAAAAATTGTAACTTGAGCTACAAGCTTCTTTTGGGAAAACTTTGTGAATCAAAGTTGTAGATTTTGCAATAGGCTGCAACTTTCATGTTTTGACTTTTCCTTGAATCCAAATGAATCTTGGTGAGAAAGTGGGACAAAGTTAGGAAAAAATTAGGGTTTTTCATAACTTAGAAAAATTCGAAGTTATGAAAAATCCTCATTTCAAACCCTAATTTGCAATTCTTGATTTCTTGATGGACAAGTTTCATGATTTGGCATGTTTTGATGAAAAATGAATCTTGACACTTGATTTTGACCAAAAAGTCAAAGTTTGACTTTTCAGTATACAGTCAAAATTGATCAATTGACTGGGAAATTCAACTGTCAATCTTGTGTATTTGGGATCTTTTGAACTTGTTGAGCATGTCAAGATAATTCCATGGGGTCATTAAGTCCATGTGTGAGCTTGGTTTTCCATTGGCTAGGTTAAACAGTCAAAAATTGCCTTTGTGCAGTCAAAACCCTAAAAATGTCCATTTTGCCCTTTTGGTGATCTGATCAAATTTCTTGTGGAATTGTGATCCAAACTTGACCAAATGGTTCATATGAGTTCATAATGTTGATGTGGGTCAATTTTCATGAGATTTGACTGTCAATTGGCCACAGTTGACTTTTTCCCCAATACAGTTGATTTCTAGGTCAACTGTCCAATTGACTGGGCAAAATTTGGAATCAAGACCTGAAACTTGGTATGGATAAACTTGGGAGTCCAACATGAAGCATGAAAGTCATCTTAGGCATTTTAGATCAAAATATCTTTGTGCAAACACAAACCCTAATTTGGGTCAACAGTGCAAGGAGAAGTCTTGAGCAGAGGAAACCCTAACTGGATCTTGAGCTCCAAGGGTTTTGTGATGAGAAAATGTTGAGGAAATGGGAGGGCAAATTTAGGGGTACAACAGTTGCCCCTGTTCAATCTTCTTGAATCTGAAGAGTTAGATTAGCAAGTTTGCCTTTCGTAACTCGAGGGTAAAAGGAGATTGGACACTAGAGTGCCCGGAAATTTGCACTCGCATGTTGGAGTATCAGCAATGTGATGTTGGGAATGGGCTTATAGATGCCATTTGGAGAGATGGTGGATAGGGAGATGGGCTTATAGATGCCATATGGAGATGTGACAGAACCTTGTCTGGAATGGGCTTATAGATGCCATTTGGAAGTGTTGATCGCATAAGAGATTCCTTAGCGAGAACTTGTGTATTTGAGAAATACAGATGTTTTCCTGGCTCGTTACAGGTGTTTGATCTTCAATCTCCTCATGCAGATATGCCCTGGCTAGATACAGGTGTCGAATCTACAATCGGTTGCTCACAGATGTGCACTGGCTGGATACAGGAATCGAATCCGGAAATAGTCGTCAACAGATATGCCCTGGCTGGATACAGGAATCGAATCTTCGAACTCTTCAGACGTGCCCTGGCTAGATACAGGAATCGAGTCTGGAAATGTGGTCAACAGATATGCCCTGGCTGGATGCAGGAATCGAATCTGGAATTGTGATAGTTGCTAGATATGCCCTGGCTGGATACAAGAATCGAATCTTCAAACTCTTCAGACGTGCCCTGGCTAGATACAGGAATCGAGTCTGGAAACTGATCACTCACAGATGTGCCTTGGCTAGGTATAGGTATCGAATCTGGAATTGTGACAGTTGAAGGTAGTTGTCTTTGGGATTGTCTTTTTCCCTGAAAAGGCAAGAACATCAGTTGTATGCAATATCATGATGTATGAAATGCATGATGTCATGATGTTCAACATGAGATAGTGTTGTATGCACTTTATCATGTATGTAAGCAAGATGTATGAAATGTGAAATGTTTATGAATGTATTTTCGTCTTAGGAAAATAAGTCCTTGACGACCGGCTGGGGAATTAAATCATGGGCTGACATTGAAGAGTAGAGCTCTTTGCTTCCGCTGGGGATGACGGTTGTAAGAATACACTGGTAGGAGAAGATGACTCCGTTGGGGAATAAACTTGTTGGAGAGATTACTCTGCGGGGAATTGCTCTGTGGAAGAGATACTTTGCTGAAGTTTTGATGAGAGGCCCGCTGAGGATTTCAATGATGGATTCCGCTGGGGATAATGATGATAAACTCCGCTGGGGATACCAAAGATAAACTCCGCTGGGGATTGTGTTGATAAGTTATGTTGGGGAACTTTGATGAACTCCGCTGGGGATAGGAAGAACTTTGCCGAGGGCGATCTTTCGTGGCAATTAGTCTGCAGGGGATAAGCTTCCAGAATCTTCTGGGGATAAGCTTCAAAACCTGTTGGGGATAAGAATTCCTACTTTCCTGGGGAAACTTTTGGAATTGCACTGGGGTATTGATATTCCGCCGGGGAACCATCTTAGGTCAAGACTTTCGGGGATGCTTGCTAATGAATGCCTATACTCCACTGGGGAATGTTGCTATCTTGTCTGATTCTGTAGGGAGTTGAGAGAACTTGATCACATCCTTCAATTAGATCTACCTTGGTACCTTGGCAGACAAAGAAACCAGACTGCATCAGACAACTTTACATTGCCCCTATTTCTGATGTCACCTGTAATTAGTCTTTTGTTTCATTTGCAAATATTTATGAATCAGCAATTTAATGTCAAATGCATATATCAAAAATTAACCTTGGACGTTCTTTGCAAGACAAAACAGAAAAAGGAAAAACAATGGGCAATTTGTTTGGAAAAGTGAACTTGTATTGATTTTGAAATTTGCCTGTGAATAGGCGTTTTTGTACAAGAGGCTGACATCCTAGTAAGCGAATGCCGCCGAATAACATAGAGTTTATACAATTTTGAAAAGGAAACAAAATAGCTATGTGCAAAATATTCCCACTGGGTTCCAACTCTGCTATCGCCTTTATGTCTTCAAGCGTCTCATCACTTTGCTGCTTAGTTGAAGATGAAGCTGATTGGTCGATGCCGAAGTCTGAGCCAGATAGTTGATGCCGAATTCTGGATGCAAGGTGATCCAATGAGACATAGTGTTACGCTTTATCCCTAACTTTTGCCTGGACCGCCCTTTCGGGTTTTCAGTCCACCGGGATACCCATTTTTGCCCAAGCCGCCTTTTCAGGTTTTCGACTTGCCGGGTGTACAGATTCTTTTTCATTTCATCCCTTATTTTTGCCCGAACCCTTTTGGTTCGCCGGGAAGCCCTTATTTTTGCCTAGGTATGTCAACCTAGCGGGTCTTTTATTCATGCGTAGTATCTTTTTACTATGTCTGCATTGGCGGGGTGAGGAAGGTCGTCACCATCCATAGTGGTCAGAATTATGGCTCCTCCTGAGAACACATGTTTAACCACAAATGGCCCTTCGTACGTAGGGGTCCATTTGCCCCGGGGATCACTTTGAGGAAGGATGATGCGCTTGATTACCAGGTCTCCGACTTGATACTCTTTTCGTCTGACCTTCTTGTTAAATGCCCTGATCATCCGTTTTTGGTACGTCTGACCATGACAAATAGCAGTGAGTCTCTTTTCGTCAATTAGGTTTAATTGATCAAGTCGAGTCTGGATCCAGTCATCTTCACTCAAGTCTGCATCCTTCATTATCCGGAGAGAGGGTATCTGGACTTCAATTGGCAATACTGCCTCCATGCCATAGAACAAGGAAAAAGGTGTTGCCCCGGTTGACGTCCTTGCTGAGGTACGATACCCATGAAGAGCAAACGGTAACATCTCGTGCCAATCTTTATAGGTCACTGTCATCTTCTGCACAATCTTTTTGATATTCTTATTAGCTGCTTCTACAGCCCCATTCATCTTCGGCCGGTAAGGAGAAGAGTTGTGGTGTTGTATCTTGAATTGCTCGCAGAGCTCAGTGATCATCTTGTTGTTAAGATTGGTACCATTGTCCGTAATGATTCTTTCCGGGACACCGTACCGACAGATCAGGTTATGCCGGATGAAACGTGGCACGACGCTCTTGGTTACCGTGGCGTAGGAAGCTGCCTCAACCGACTTCGTGAAGTAATCGATCGCTACCAAGATGAAGCGATGCCCGTTGGATGCCGTCGGTCGGATCTCACCGATCATATCAATGCCCCACATTGCAAAAGGCCAAGGTGCCGTCAGGACGTTCAGAGGAACTGGAGGGATATGCACCTTATCAGCGTAGATCTGGCATTTATGACAAGTCCGAGAATGTTGGTAACAATCGGCTTCCATTGTGGACCAGAAATATCCTGCCCTAAGGATTTTCTTTGCCATGGTGTGTCCACTGGAATGTGTTCCAAATGTACCTTCATGCAGTTCTATCATGATCTTCTCTGCTTCAGCCTTATCCACACAACGCAGTAGAGTTGAATCATGATTCCGTTTGTAGAGAATGTCGTTGCTGAGGAAGAATTTTATCGTGAACCTTCTCAGAAACTTCTTAGCATTGACAGACGCACCTTCAGGGTATTCCTGAGCTTCCAAGTATCTCTTCACCTCATGATACCAGGGTTTCTCGATTACCTCTTCGGCCTCAAGATCGCAACAGTATGCAGGTTCGTCCAACTTCCAGATAATGATCCGGGGAGCCTCATTTTCCCATTTGACTTTGAACATTGAAGACATCGTAGCTAGTGAGTTCGCTAGCTGATTCTCCTCTCTTGGGAAGTGCTCAAAAGTTATCTCTTCAAAGTGGGGAAGCAAAGCCAATGCATACTCCTTGTAAGGAATAAGATTTGGGTGTTTCGTATCCCACTCGCCTTTTATTTGATTGATCACGAGAGCGGAATCTCTGAAGACACTCAGAAACTTGATCCTTAAGTCGATTGCAGCTTGAAGACCCATGATACACGCCTCATATTCTGCCATGTTGTTGGTGCAGTTGAAACACAGTCGGGCGGTGAGTGGAGTATGAGTTCCTTTGGGAGATATAATCACAGTGCCGATGCCGTTACCCAAAGCGTTGGAGGCTCCGTCAAAATGCATAGACCATCGGGATCCTTCCTCAGGTCCTTCATCCAGTCCAGGCACTTCACAATCTGTTACTACCATGATATCTTCGTCCGGAAATTCAAAGTTCAATGATTGGTAATCGTTCACAAGTTGGTGTGCCAAATGATCTGCCAGTACACTTCCTTTGATTGCTTTTTGAGTGGTATACTGGATATCATATTCTGTCAAGATCATTTGCCATCTTGCTATTCTTCTAGATAGAGCAGGCTTTTCGAATATGTACTTGATGGGATCCATCTTTGAAATCAACAAAGTGGTGTGAGTCAACATATACTGTCTCAGCCGGCGAGCAGCCCATACCAGAGCGCAGCAAGTTTTCTCGAGCAGTGAGTACCGAGACTCACAGTTGGTAACCTTTTTGCTCAGGTAATAAATAGCGTGCTCTTTTCGGCCAGACTCGTCATGCTGCCCCAGCACACACCCCATTGAGTTGTCAAGTACTGTCAAGTATAGTATCAGAGGTCTCCCTTCTACTGGTGGCATAAGAATGGGTGGTTCTTGGAGATATTCCTTTATCTTTTCAAAAGCAGCCTGACATTCATCGTTCCAACGTACTACTTGATCTTTCTTCAGTAATTTGAAGATTGGCTCACAGGTAGCAGTTAGATGTGAGATGAATCGGGCTATGTAATTCAGTCGTCCCAGAAAGCCTCTGACTTCTTTCTCTGTCTTTGGAGTCGGCATCTCTTGTATGGCTTTTACCTTGGCAGGGTCCACCTGAATACCTTTATCGCTTACAATGAAACCTAGCAATTTTCGGGACCTCACCCCAAAGGTGCATTTGTTGGGATTCAACCTCAGCTTGTATAACTTCAATCGGTCAAACAGCTTCCGCAGATGGCCAAGGTGTTCCTTCTCAGTTTGAGACCATGCAATCATATCATCGACATACACTTCAATCTCATGATGGATCATATCATGAAATAAAGCAACCATGGCACGTTGGTAGGTTGCCCTAGCATTTTTCAACCCAAACGGCATGACCTTGTAGCAGAAGGTGCCCCACTGAGTCACAAAGGTAGTTTTTTCCATATCTTCAGGAGCCATCTTGATCTGATTAAACCCCGAAAAACCATCCATGAAGGAGAACACCTTGTGTTGAGCAGTATTGTCAACAAGAACGTCGATGTGAGGCAGGGGGAAGTCATCCTTGGGGCTGGCCCTGTTCAAATCCCTGTAGTCAACACACATTCTGACCTTACCGTCCTTCTTCGGCACTGGCGCCACGTTGGCAACCCACTGAGGGTAAGAAGTCACAGCTAGAAACCCGGCATCGAATTGCTTCATAACCTCAGCTTTGATCTTTTCGGACATCTATGGACGCATACGACAGACCTTTTGCTTTACCGGAGGGCAGTCTTCCTTGGTAGGCAGGTGATGAACTACAATGTCGGCATCCAAACCAGGCATGTCTTCGTATGACCAAGCAAAGATTTCCATGTAGTCATGCAGCATCTGGATCAATCGTTGCTTCGCGCTGAGCTCTAGATTGGCACCAATCTTGACCTCTTTTCTATCTGTCTCAGTACCCAGGTTCACTGTTTCCACCGGCTCTTCATGCGGCTGAATGGACCTCTCTTCTTGGAGTAGCAGTCTTGCGAGTTCACCAGGCACTTCGCAATCATCTTCACCTTCGTCTTCGGCCAAGTTGATCGGATTCTCGAAGTCATAACTGGTGGTAGCAGAGCTGTTACCAGTGAGATCCAGAGTGGATTGAAACCTGTATAAGTGAATGTGTGTAAATATAGCTGTTTTGCAATATATAACACAGAAAGAAAAAGAGCGCAAGATTTGAAATGCAACAAACGTCCAATGTTTTGATTAATGATATATGGAAATGTCATACAAAAATCCCTCACAAATGGAGCTACGATGCCCCGGGTAAGACACCGAGCCAATAAAAGTTTCAACATATTGTTTGTTACAAATTGAAAATCAAAAGAGTTAATTACTGCGTGACAAATGTAATAGGTGTAAAATCCTTTGCCGTCCAGTTGCTTGGTCCGTTGCTGGTGGTTGGATAGATCCAACTGTCAAACGCTGCTTCCTCTACGTCCTCCTCGATAGCATTCACCCTTGGGTTGGTGATAAACACCGGAGCCTTTCTGATCCTTTCCTTGTGCACAGCCCTCTGAGCCTCTGCAGTGAAGCCCAACCCAAATTTGTCGTTCTTTTGAGTGAAGTCAGGAAGCTGACCCCAGTTTGCGCATTTGCCTTTCTCGATTACAGCCCGGGTATCCTTCAAGGACGCACTCTTCAACGGAAAGTCTTCTTCAACCACTGTTTCAGCCGATGCCAACGTTGGAGGTACTTCCTCAAAATGCTGAAAGGGGGTTTCAATAAACTCCCCGTCCATCTCGATATACCAGAATGAATTCAAGTGACTAACCATGTATTCCTCCTCACCCTGCACAGTAACAATTTTCCCTTTGACAGGGTATTTGAGCTTTTGGTGTAGAGTGGATGTTACTGCCCCAGCCTTGTGAATCCAGGGTCGACCCAACAAGCAGGAATAAGATGGACGAATATCCATTACATAGAACGTTGAGTCGAAGACTTGGGAACCCACACGAATAGGAATGTCTACCTCACCGTGCACCATCCTCTTAGAACCGTCGAAGGCTCTAACAATGATGTTACTAGGTTTCAATTCCAGGCCCTCACAATCCAAGCGATCCAATGCCTTCTTGGGCAAAACATTCAGGGAGGAACCGATGTCCACCAACACGTGTGCAAGAGTAGTGCCCATGCACTCTATAGAGACGTGCAGGGCATCATTGTGATTTTTCCCTTTGGCGGTAAGGTCAGCATCCGAGAACCCCAAGCCATTGTCAGCTGTCAAATTAGCCACACAGTCATTGAATTGATCTGCAGAGGTCTCTTGCAGCACATGGGCCGTTTTCAGAAATGAAATCAGGGCCTTTGCATGGGCCTCTGAGCATAGCAGCAATGATAGCATAGAGATTTTGGAGGGGGTATGCCCCAACTGTTCAACAACATTGAAGTCACTCTTTTTAATGATTTTAAGGATTTCCTCCATCTCTTGTTGGGAGGCTTCGACAGCAGTCTTTTTTGGTGCCTCCGTCCGGGCAGGCAAGTCGGTAGCAACTTCTTTTCCTCGAGTATCAGAGGACTCGGTGGCAGTAGTAGACACAGGAACTTGATTTGGAACATGCACACTTGCGGGTGTGATGATGAGAGGTTTTCGGATAACTAGCGGCGCAATGTCAGGCGAGAAGAGCCTGCCACTGCGAGTAATCTTGGCGGGACCAGTGATGTTACTGATACTGGTACTGGTGTTGAACTCCTGCTTCACTCTATGCACATACACGTCAGCCCCATAATGCCATGGGACATCTTTATCAGACTCATAGGGGAGAGGCCCCGGAACAGTAATAGTAATGGGTGCAACAGACATAATTTGGACTGGCTTCCTCAGGGGAGCTTTGGTAGGATTGTAAATTGTGACAACAGATACTTCTTCAGCGGAAACAAATGGAATAGCAGTCTTCTTGAACAGAATTTCTTTGCTATCCATCAGGCTTTGGATGCCTGATTTCAGCAGCGGACAACCGGTAGGGATAACAGCACACAGGAGGCAACCCTTGCTACAACCCGGAAATAAACCGGCTAGTAGTAAGTTCCTCTTAACAGTCAAAAGAGGGGTAGCAACATCATTCACCGAAACAGCATACAAATCTTCCTCGATGGCATTTACTCTATGCTGGGGCATAGGAGCAGTTACAACATTTGGCCTCTCAGGCGCCTCAAACTGAATTTCCTTCGCGTCGATAAGGTCTTGCACTTTATTTCTCAAGGCCCAGCAATCATCAGTAGTATGCCCGGGGCTATCGGAATGATAAGCACAACGGGCATTTGGGTTATACTTAGGAGATGCAGTATTCACGACCTTCGGAGCCTCTTTGATGGTCACCAAGTTGGTTGATAACAGTTGCGGTAAAATTTGTGACAAGGTCATACTCAGCCGAGTATACTTCCTCTTGGGCCTTTCACCTCTTTGTTGATTGTACTGCTGAGGAGCAGCAACAGGTTTTGAAATGACCAAGGCATTGACGGCTTGACGACTTTCTGGCTTGACTTGTCTTCTAGGACCATAGACGGCACTTGCTTCTTTCTTGAAAGGCCTCTTCTCAGTACTTGTGGAGGCAGCTTTTTGTATCTTTCCTGACCTGATGCCAGCTTCTATCCTTTCACCCGTCAGAATCAAATCCGTAAACCCAGCGAAGGAGTTACCAACCAAATGATTGAAAAATGGACCAGACAAGGTCCCTAGAAACATATCAACCAGCTCACGATCAATCAATGGAGGCTGCACCCTGCCAGCCAAATCTCTCCATTTTTGTGCATATTCTTTGAACCCTTCGCCCGTTCCTAGAGACATACCCTGAAGTTGGGTACGCGTAGGAGCGAGATCAGAATTGTATTGATATTGTCTGTAGAATGTGGTTGCCAAATCTTCCCAGTGTCGGATACTAGTTCCATCTAGTTGATAGAACCACTCAAGTTGTGACCCCGAAAGGCTATCTTGGAAGAAGTGGATCCAAAGGTTCTTATCTGCCGTGTAAGGTTGGATCTTCCTTACGTACGACCTTAGATGCAGCTTTGGACAGGAAGCCCCGTCGTATTTGGCAAAGGCAGGCGCCTTAAACTTGTGTGGGATTACTACCCCAGAAGATAAGCCCAAATCTCCGAAATCCAGCCCCGGCACATTCTGAATCTCCATGGCGCTCAAGCGGTCTTCTAATTGCTTGTATCTGTCAGCAGCAGGTGGGTATTGTTCGTCATTGTAGTCCATCTCGTTGTCAGAGACTGCGGGACTAGGAGCTCCTCCCCCTTGGGGACTGTCTTTCTCAGCAGAAGAAGTAGTTGGATCAGCTTCGTTATGGAGTGTGTTCCCAAACCTGCATCCAGTGTTGAATAACGCAGTCCTCTTTTTCTTCTTCTTCTTCAGGAGTAGAGCCTTCAACTCTTGCTGACCTTGGGCCAGGCTCAGGATCATCTCTTGAAACTGTGCACTTTGGGCCTGAAGGGCCTTGATTGTTTGCTCACTGGATGAATCTGGATTCATGATGACTGTTCAAATAAACAGCGAAGAAGATTAAGCAACCTGTGAAAAAGGGTACCTGCTATTCATATGGTGCAATGAGATGCGTATGTTTTATGTTTTCAAAGACAAACGAGATTCAACTTTGTAGACAAAAAGGGAAACACACTTCATTAGATTCAAATTTTAAATTGTTCAACAACTTGCCCTTAGGCATTACAGGAATGAAAAATACTGAAAAGGAAATAAAAGCTGTAAAAACGAAACATCTAAAGCCCATCAGTGCTCCCATGGCCTCCTCTTCTCAGTATGGATATAGTCATTCAAAACCCGCTCTTCCTCCAATTGCTTAGTCAGCCTCTGGATCTTCCGTTCCTGTTCGTTGAACTTTTCCCGATAAAAATCCCGTTCTTCCTTTAGCTGCGCCCAAGATCTTTTCATTGTGTCAAAATCAGTGGGTATCTGAGGAGGGAGGACAGTTGGAGGAACCCCATCTTCATCAGGAGATTCAAGAATGATAGGTCTGACAGCTTCGTACGGCATACCTAACTTCTGAGCACGGATTCGGACCCATCTGCAATAGGGTTCCATTGGTAGAGAAGTCTTTGGTCCCAACTCATGTGGGTCAGCTTTGTGAATTCTGTCCCAAGCCTTAATGAATCCATGGCGTAGTTTGTCACTGTCTACCTGAAATTCAAAATGGAAGTGAGGAACCAACATTTCATGAGGCCCTACTCTTCTGGCTCTTCCAAACTGGCGGAGAGCTAAGCATGGATTATAAGAGATTCTTCCTTGGATACCAATCAATGGGACATTAGGGTATTCTCCGCAACGATCAATAACAGCTACCTCATCCAAACCTCTAAGAGTCCAAGTGATGTCATCATCAGTGAGAGACATTAGCCTATGAGCCCAACCCTTTCCTTCTTCATTCTTCAGCACAAACTTAGGAAGGTGCCAAATAAACCACCTCACTAGCAAAGGAGCACAACACCACGGAGTTCCCCGTTTTCGAGCAGTACGAGCATAGAGTTGTTGCAGGATATCACCCAAAAGAGTGGGTACAGGATTCCGAGACATGAAGATCCTTATGGCATAGATACTGATAAAGGTGTCAGGATTGGGAAACAATACCAGACCATAGATTAAGAGAGCCAGAATGTCTTCGTACGCTTTGAAGTCTAAGTCATTCCAGAAATCATTAGCTTTGCCAACCAGAAATTTGACCAAAAAGCCCTTAACTCCACTTCTAGTTTCCCAGTTATCCAATACCTCTTCTTTGGTCAAGGGGAGAACTGCAGCAACCTCTTTAGGCCTAGGAGTCTTTTCCCAACCAGTGAATGGAGTTTGCTCCAAAACAGGGATACTGAGCAAATCAGAGAATTCTTCCAGGGTAGGGACCAGCTGGAAGTCTTGAAAGGTAAAGCAATGATACAGGGGGTCATAAAACTGGGTCAGGACACTTATCAGTTGTTGGTCCCACTTTGCAGTGATCAAGCCAAGGAGAGAACCATGCCTTTTGATGAAGGAAGTAGTATTTGGAATCCTACCAACCAAATCTTTGAGCAGAGCTGGTGGTTGAACAAAGTTGAGCCGGATAGTATTCCTACGCACGGGCATCATGATGTCCTACAAAACAGAGCAAAGATGAAACTTTTTTGTCTTTGAAATGGGTTAGTCCTTATACAGGATGCATGCAATGGTATGATGGCATGATGCTATGATGAAGCACACCACAAGTATTCACACAGGCAAGCATGATAAGGCATACAAGTCACACAAGACAACCCTTAGGTTTCAGGCCAGCATGAAGTTTAGGTATTACCCTCTTTTGGTTTCGTTGGTTAAAACCTGTCCTATCAAAAGTAACCGGGTTCTAGAGGATCTCAAATCATTGACTACCCTTAATCGGTTATAACTCCAGCATCGCAATCTTTTCTTGCGGCCAGAACCATCGCGAGAGTTTAGCCTCAATGAGTGTAGCATACTGCTACTGTTCTATGGCCAAGTTTGGTCAATTTAGGGTTCTAAGGTTGGTTGGTGTTTAATGACTCCTTAGAAGACCCATATTCTCCTCGTTCCAACACAAGGGATATAGGTACAGACCAAGGTGCCACACCAATGTAGCCACTGCTTCACCCATGTCGGTCTACGCCGGACAGGTCCCTCACAGATTATGCTACCTAAAAAGGGTATTCCCCAGATCCGGGTTAGGATCTATGAAACTCCGATGCAAAGCCCACAAATATAAAAGCAAACAAGGCAAACAATTGAAAACAAAGGTGATCTAAGCCCTAAGGTTACTCCACTTTTAATTTTTTCCCCAGCAGAGTCGCCAGTTCTGTGGTACGGTGGGAGAACTGACTATGGTTTTGCGTTTGTTTTCGCAAATGTTTTGGTTGAGCAAGAGTCGCCACCGACTTTTTATTTTATCCTATGGAAAGGTTTAAAAAGCACAGCAAAAACCTTTGAGATGTTTTCTTGGGTTCGGGGAGTAGATTATAGAAAGGGAAGGTATTAGCACCCTTTCTATCCATGGTTATCCATGGGCTCTTAGTTACTTGCTTAGATCAACTTGCCTTATTTTTCAATTGTTTGAAATGGTGCTTTGTGTGTGTGGGTTTGAAAATGTTTTGAAAAGAAGCCAATGTGGTGGCAACCTTTGTAATGATCCATGTTGGGATGTATACAAAGGTGTATGTCTTTTGAAAAGGTTTTCATTTGTTTTTTGAAAGTTGTTTTGAAAGTGTAGTGATGTGTGGTTTTAGAAAATAGGAAAGTGTTTTGTTTTGCAAGTTTGATTCAAGTAACTAAGAGGTTGTCTACTCCTAAATTTCTCAAAGATTATTTCTATGTTTTAACCCTTTTAACAATTTTGTTCCACCATTGCATTTGGTGGACAATCTTGTGTTAGGATGTGAAAGGGACGGGCGCGGGTCATCGTTTTAGACCATAATTGCAATGGTGCCAAGTATCTTTGGGCATTTTTCCTTTAAGGGACTTGATCATTTTTAGGCAACTTTCGAAAGCGTCATCGAGGGACTATGATCATTTGATTGTTTGTTTTGTTTTTGCCCAAAGAGACCTAACATGCAATATGGCCCATTTATTGAAGGCAGCAAGTGGAATACCCTAGGGGTGCAAGTGTGATTAGTGTTGTCCATTTTCATGCTTGTTTATCTTGAAATTAGGTCAAACTATTTTTGTTGTTTTTAATTCGCATACAAACCCTAATTCTAACATGGTATATTTAGAAAGCATTAAAGTGCGAAAAATAAAGTTACTAAGCTATTACAACACAATATATGGGAAGGGGGGTACAAATGTTCAAATGGGGGTATTTTGACAGGGAATTTAAACCTAGACTATTACATCAAAATTGAATTATTTACAAGATATTTAATTGCACAAATTAAATGGAAATAAAATAAATATGCAAGATGCAAAAAGGTTTTTTATATGTGTATGAAAAAGTGTTTTTTTTATATGTCAAATAAACAAAATAAAAAATATTATTTTTTTGGAGTTTTTATGTTTTTAGGGCAAAACCCTAATTTTATTAAATAAAATGTATTAATTAATTAATATGTACACATTTATTTATTATATACAAAAATAAAATAAAAATGAAGTATATTTGTAAAAAGGTATTTTTAATATTAAATATTAATAAAAATAAAAATGTGTATATTTTGTATTTTTAACCTAAATATACTAATATATATATGAATTTGTATTATTTATTAAATATATTGCATATATACGAAATAATAATATTTAATATTTATAAAAAAAAAGGATATTTTATATGAAATATTTTCAGAAGATAAAATGAAATAAAAATCAAAAATAAAATATGTTTGCATATTTTTTAGTATTTTTAAATAAAAGTATGTTTATATATTTATTTATGTACAAATATTAACCTAAGCAAATAAATACCTAATAAATATGAAAATGGTGTAAAAAATATTTTTTATATTTTTAATATTATAAGAAAAAATAAATAAGTCAGAACAAAAAAAGAAAAGTCAAAAAATCATTAAAATAAGCAAAATGGACTAAGGGGGTGTAAAAGTAACAAAAGGGTGCAAAAAGAAAGTCAACTCAGGCCCAGCCCAAGAAGACTTCATCTTCAACCTCAGAACATGTTTGAACACAATCCACGCGCGTTTTTCATCTCTCAATTCCTGGACTTTCAAGCAAAACTCACAACATGAAAAATGTAGAGCATTAAGAGACGAATTCAGGGATATAAAGAACTTGACTTAACTCTCTAAGATGAGAGAGAATTTCTTCTCCCCCAATTCCTGACCTAGTTTTTGTTCAATGTTCAGACTTAAAATTCTCTAAGCATACAAAATGTAAATGAAATCTAATTACATAGGCATGTTCAGGGCTATGAATGTGACATGTTTTCTTCACAAACCTAAAGCTAACAATGCCTATATTGAGAGATAGAACTTCATGAATATACGTGTTCAGTTGGAATCGTGTCTTGCAATGGAGGAGCTTTTAGGGCAAGATGAAGATTTGTACAGCTTGCCTGAAGTGTAGTGATGCTATTCCAATGCTTGGTGTGTTTTGAATCGTGCCAAATCAAGCTGCAGAAGTCCACCTGCAAGATAGAAAAATGGAAATGGCAAATGGTGCTATGACTGTTACAGTCTCAGTTCAAGGTTTGGAATAGTTTATATGGATAGTATGGAATGTGTTTGAAGTGTTTTTAGCAAGAATGCATGGAAGGTTTGAGCTATGGAACTCAAACTGCAGGGATGCCCTGTTTTGGGCAGTTCAATGGTGATTCTGTGAATGAGAGGGTGTTGGGGATGGTTGGCTCGTGTTCTAGCTCAGAATGGATGTTTAGAATATGTTTGACAAGTTTGCTTAAGGTTGTGTTAGCTGAGATGAGAGTTTGTATGTGTTATGGCAAGTTTCTTACACTTTAAGCAAGAGATGGCAAGTTGGTGTTCTAGACAGGTAGAGGCCCCCAATCTATGCTGCACAACTTAGTCTTGATCAGTGCAATTAGTCCATAAACTTGTGCCAAAGAGATCTTAACTGTACTTGCTTGGATTTGCTTTAGACATAAAGTGCAACTTTTCCAAAAATGGATATAATGCTTTATCTAAAAATGGATTAAACTTGCATACAATGTCCAAACTCATAGAACAACACCTTGGCACAAAGGATTGGAATTAAATTAAGGAGTGTAGTTGAGATAAAAGACCTGTACTCAAGGAAAGCATGCTGAATTCAAAATGGCACAAATGTATGAGCATGTAACTTGACCAAATCAAAAGTGAGTTTTTCCCAACTTGCCAAATTCGATTCTCCCTAACCATGAGGTTGTTTGATGAGTTCTTGGACATTTTGGAAAGCTGGGAATGTGTAATACAATCCATATTTGAAGTGCAAATTGAAATTCCAAGTGGAAGTATGTGAAAAATGGTCTTGAAGTTAGGCAAAAATCCTACCTAAAATAGGTCAAATTTTCTCTAAGTTAAGAATGGTTTGGTACCCTTGTTCCAAAAATTATAACTTGAGCTACAGGCTTCTTTTGGGAAAACTTTGTGAATCAAAGTTATAGATTTTGCAATAGGCTTAAACTTTCATGTTTTGACTTTTCCTTGAATCCAAATGAATCTTGGTGAGAAAGTGGGACAAAGTTAGGAAAAAATTAGGGTTTTTCATAACTTAGAAAAATTCTAAGTTATGAAAAATCCTCATTTCAAACCCTAATTTGCAATTCTTGATTTCTTGATGGACAAGTTTCATGATTTGGCATGTTTTGATGAAAAATGAATCTTGACACTTGATTTTGACCAAAAAGTCAAAGTTTGACTTTTCAGTATACAGTCAAAATTGATCAATTGACTGGGAAATTCAACTGTCAATCTTGTGTATTTGGGATCTTTTGAACTTGTTGAGCATGTCAAGATAATTCCATGGGGTCATTGAGTCCATGTGTGAGCTTGGTTTGCCATTGGCTAGGTCAAACAGTCAAAAATTGCCTTTGTGCAGTCAAAACCCTAAAAATGACCATTTTGCCCTTTTGGTGATCTGATCAAATTTCTTGTGGAATTGTGATCCAAACTTGACCAAATGGTTCATATGAGTTCATAATGTTGACGTGGGTCAATTTTCATGAGATTTGACTGTCAATTGGCCACAGTTGACTTTTTCCCCAATACAGCTGATTTCTAGGTCAACTGTCCAATTGACTAGGCAAAATTTGGAATCAAGACCTGAAAATTGGTATGGATAAACTTGGGAGTCCAACATGAAGCATGAAAGTCATCTTAGGCATTTTAGATCAAAATATCTTTGTGCAAACACAAACCCTAATTTGGGTCAACAGTGCAAGGAGAAGTCTTGAGCAGAGGAAACCCTAACTGGATCTTGAGCTCCAAGGGTTTTGTGATGAGAAAATGTTGAGGAAATGGGAGGGCAAATTTTGGGGTACAACAGTTTCCCCTGTTTAATCTTCTTGAACATGAAGAGTTAGATTGGCAAGTTTTCCTTTCGTGACTCGAGGGTAAAAGGAGATTAGACACTAGAGTGCCCGGAAATTTGCACTCGCATATTGGAGTATCAACAATGTGATGTCGGGAATGGGCTTATAGATGCCATTTGGAGAGATAGTGGATAGGGAGATGGGCTTATAGATGCCATCTGGAGATGTGACAGAACCTTGTCGGGAATGGGCTTATAGATGCCATTTGGAAGTGTTGATCGCATAAGAGATTCCTTAGCGAGAACTTGTGTATTTGAGAAAGACAGATATTTTCCTGGCTCGTTACAGGTGTTTGATCTTCAATCTCCTCATGCAGATATGCCCTGGCTAGATACAGGTGTCGAATCTACAATCGGTTGCTCACAGATGTGCCCTGGCTGGATACAGGAATCGAATCCGGAAATAGTCGTCAACAGATATGCCCTGGCTGGATACAGGAATCGAATCTTCGAACTCTTCAGACGTGCCCTGGCTAGATACAGGAATCGAGTCTGGAAATGTGGTCAACAGATATGCCCTGGCTGGATGCAGGAATCGAATATGGAATTATGATAGTTGCTAGATATGCCCTGGCTGGATACAGGAATCGAATCTTCAAACTCTTCAGACGTGCCCTGGCTAGATACAAGAATCGAGTCTGGAAACTGATCACTCACAGATGTGCCCTGGCTAGGTACAGGTATCGAATCTGGAATTGTGACAGTTGAAGGTAGTTGTCTTTGGGATTGTCTTTTTCCCTGAAAAGGCAAGAACATCAGTTGTATGCAATGTCATGATGTATGAAATGCATGATGTCATGATGTTCAACATGAGATAGTGTTGTATGCACTTTATCATGTATGTAAGCAAGATGTATGAAATGTGAAATGTTTATGAATGTATTTTCGTCTTAGGAAAATAAATCCTTGACGACCGGCTGGGGAATTAAATCCTGGGCTGACATTGAAGAGTAGAGCTCTTTACTTACGCTGGGGATGACGGTTGTAAGAATACACTGGTAGGAGAAGATGACTCCATTGGGGAATAAACTTGTTGGAGAGATTACTCTGCAGGGAATTGCTCTGTGGAAGAGATACTTTGCTGAAGTTTTGATGAGAGGCCCGCTGAGGATTTCAATGATGGATTCCGCTGGGGATAATGATGATAAACTCCGCTGGGGATACCAAAGATAAACTCCACTGGGGATTGTGTTGATAAGTTATGTTGGGGAACTTTGATGAACTCCGCTGGGGATAGGAAGAACTTTGCCGAGGGCGATCTTCCGTGGCAATTAGTCTGCAGGGGATAAGCTTCCAGAATCTTCTGGGGATAAGCTTCAAAACCTGCTGGGGATAAGAATTCCTACTTTCCTGGGGAAACTTTTGGAATTGCACTGGGGTATTGATATTCCTCCGGGGAACCATCTTAGGTCAAGACTGCCGGGGATGCTTGCTAATGAATGCCTATACTCCACTGGGGAATGTTGCTATCTTGTCTGATTCTGTGGGGAGTTGAGAGAACTTGATCACATCCTTCAATTAGATCTACCTTGGTACCTTGGCGGACAAAGCAACTAGACTGCATCAGACAACTTTACATTGCCCCTGTTTCTGATGTCACCTGTAATTAGTCTTTTGTTTCATATGCAAATATTTATGAATCAGCAATTTAATGTCAAATGCATATATCAAAAATGAACCTTGGACGTTCTTTGCAAGACAAAACAGAAAAAGGAAAAACAATGGGCAATTTGTTTGGAAAAGTGAACTTGTATTGATTTTGAAATTTGCCTGTGAATAGGCGTTTTTGTACAAGAGGCTGACATCCTAGTAAGAGAATGCCGCCGAATAACATAGAGTTTATACAATTTTGAAAAGGAAACAAAACAGCTATGTGCACAATATTCCCACTGGGTTCCAACTCTGCTATCGCCTTTATGTCTTCAAGCGTCTCATCACTTTGCTGCTTAGTTGAAGATGAAGCTGATTGGTCGATGCCGAAGTCTGAGCCAGATAGTTGATGCCGAATTCTGGATGCAAGGTGATCCAATGAGACATAGTGTTACGCTTTATCCCTAACTTTTGCCTGGACCGCCCTTTCGGGTTTTTAGTCCACCGGGATACCCATTTTTGCCCAAGCCACCTTTTCAGGTTTTCGACTTGCCGGGTGTACAGATTCTTTTTCATTTCATCCCTTATTTTTGCCCGAACCCTTTTGGTTCGCCGGGAAGCCCTTATTTTTGCCTAGGTATGTCAACCTAGCGGGTCTTTTATTCATGCGTAGTATCTTTTTACTATGTCTGCATTGGCGGGGTGAGGAAGGTCGTCACCATCCATAGTGGTCAGAATCATGGCTCCTCCTGAGAACACATGTTTAACCACAAATGGCCCTTCGTACGTAGGGGTCCATTTGCCCCGGGGATCACTTCGAGGAAGGATGATGCGCTTGATTACCAGGTATCCGACTTGATACTCTTGTCGTCTGACCTTCTTGTTAAATGCCCTGATCATCCGTTTTTGGTACGTCTGACCATGACAAATAGTAGTGAGTCTCTTTTCGTCAATTAGGTTCAATTGATCAAGTCGAGTCTAGATCCAGTCATCTTCACTCAAGTCTGCATCCTTCATTATCCGGAGAGAGGGTATCTGGACTTCAATTGGCAAGACTGCCTCCATGCCATAGACCAAGGAAAAAGGTGTTGCCCCGGTTGACGTCCTTGCTGAGGTACGATACCCATGAAGAGCAAACGGTAACATCTCGTGCCAATCTTTATAGGTCACTGTCATCTTCTGCACAATCTTTTTGATATTCTTATTAGCTCCTTCTACAGCCCCATTCATCTTCAGCCGGTAAGGAGAAGAGTTGTGGTGCTGTATCTTGAATTGCTCGCAGAGCTCAGTGATCATCTTGTTGTTAAGATTGGTACCATTGTCCGTAATGATTCTTTCCGGGACGCCGTACCGACAGATCAGGTTATGCCGGATGAAACGTGCCACGACGCTCTTGGTTACCGTGGCGTAGGAAGCTGCCTCAACCCACTTCGTGAAGTAATCGATCGCTACCAAGATGAAGCGATGCCCGTTGGATGCCGTCGGTCGGATCTCACCGATCATATCAATGCCCCACATTGCAAAAGGCCAAGGTGCCGTCAGGACGTTCAGAGGAACTGGAGGGATATGCACCTTATCAGCGTAGATCTGGCATTTATGACAAGTCCGAGAATGTTGGTAACAATCGGCTTCCATTGTGGACCAGAAATATCTTGCCCTAAGGATTTTCTTTGCCATGGTGTGTCTACTGGAATGTGTTCCGAATGTACCTTCATGCAGTTCTATCATGATCTTCTCTGCTTCAACCTTATCCACACAACGCAGTAGAGTTGAATCATGATTCCGTTTGTAGAGAATGTCGTTGCTGAGGAAGAATTTTACCGCGAACCTTCTCAGAAACTTCTTATCATTGACAGACGCACCTTCAGGGTATTCCTGAGCTTCCAAGTATCTCTTCATCTCATGATACCAGGGGTTCTCGATTACCTCTTCGGCCTCAAGATCGCAACAGTATGCAGGTTCGTCCAACTTCCAGATAATGATCCGGGGAGCCTCATTGTCCCAGTTGACTTTGAACATTGAAGACATCGTAGCTAGTGCGTCCGCTAGCTGATTCTCCTCTCTTGGGAAGTGCTCAAAAGTTATCTCTTCAAAGTGGGGAAGCAAAGCCAATGCATACTCCTTGTAAGGAATAAGATTTGGGTGTTTCGTATCCCACTCGCCTTTGATCTGATTGATCACGAGAGCGGAATCTCCGAAGACACTCAGAAACTTAATCCTTAAGTCGATTGCAGCTTGAAGACCCATGATACACGCCTCATATTCTGCCATGTTGTTGGTGCAGTTGAAACATAGTCGGGCGGTGAGTGGGGTATGAGTTCCTTTGGGAGATATGATCACAGCGCCGATGCCGTTACCCAAAGCGTTGGAGGCTCCGTCAAAATGCATAGACCATCGGGATCCTTCCTCAGGTCCTTCATCCGGTCCAGGCACTTCACAATCTGTTACTACCATGATATCTTCGTCCGGAAATTCAAAGTTCAATGATTGGCAATCGTTCACAGGTTGGTGTGCCAAATGATCTGCCAGTACACTTCCTTTGATTGCTTTTTGAGTGGTATACTGGATATCATATTCTGTCAAGATCATTTGCCATCTTGCTATTCTTCCAGACAGAGCAGGCTTTTCGAATATGTACTTGATGGGATCCATCTTTGAAATCAACAAAGTGGTGTGAGTCAACATATACTGTCTCAGCCGGCGAGTAGCCCATACCAGAGCGCAGCAAGTTTTCTCGAGCAGTGAGTACCGAGACTCACAGTCGGTAAACTTTTTGCTCAAGTAATAAATAGCGTGCTCTTTTCGGCCAGACTCGTCATGCTGCCCCAGCACACACCCCATTGAGTTGTTAAGTACTGTCAAGTATAGTATCAGAGGTCTCCCTTCTACTGGTGGCATAAGAATGGGTGGTTCTTGGAGATATTCCTTTATCTTTTCAAAAGCAGCCTAACATTCATCGTTCCAACGTACTACTTGATCTTTCTTCAGTAATTTGAAGATTGGCTCACAGGTAGCAGTTAGATGTGAGATGAATCGGGCTATGTAATTCAGTCATCCCAGAAAGCCTCTGACTTCTTTCTCTGTCTTTGGAGTCGGCATCTCTTGTATGGCTTTTACCTTGGCAGGGTCCACCTGAATACCTTTATCACTTACAATGAAACCTAGCAATTTTCCGGACCTCACCCCAAAGGTGCATTTTTTGGGATTCAACCTCAGCTTGTATAACTTCAATCGGTCAAACAGCTTCCGCAGATGGCCAAGGTGTTCCTCCTCAGTTTGAGACCTTGCAGTCATATCATCGACATACACTTCAATCTCATGATGGATCATATCATGAAATAAAGCAACCATGGCACGTTGGTAGGTTGAGCCAGCATTTTTCAACCCAAACGGCATGACCTTGTAGCAGAAGGTGCCCCACTGAGTCACAAAGGTAGTTTTTTCCATATCTTCAGGAGCCATCTTGATCTGATTATACCCCAAAAAACCATCCATGAAGGAGAACACCTTGTGTTGAGCAGTATTGTCAACAAGAACGTCGATGTGAGGCAGGGGAAGTCATCCTTGGGGCTGGCCCTGTTCAAATCCCTGTAGTCAACACACATTCTGACCTTACCGTCCTTCTTCGGCACTGGCACCACGTTGGCAACCCACTGAGGGTAAGAAGTCACAGCTAGAAACCCGGCATCGAATTGCTTCATAACCTCAGCTTTGATCTTTTAGGACATCTCTGGACGCATACGGCGGACCTTTTGCTTTACCGGAGGGCAGTCTTCCTTGGTAGGCAGGTGATGAACTACAATGTCGGCATCCAAACCAGGCATGTCTTCGTATGACCAAGCAAAGATTTCCATGTAGTCATGCAGCATCTGGATCAATCGTTGCTTCACGCTGAGCTCTAGATTGGCACCAATCTTGACCTCTTTTCTATCTGTCTCAGTACCCAGGTTCACTGTTTCCACCGACTCTTCATGCGGCTGAATGGCCCTCTCTTCCTGGAGTAGCAGTCTTGCGAGTTCACCAGGCACTTCGCAATCATCTTCACCTTCGTCTTCGGCCAAGTTGATCGGATTCTCGAAGTCATAACTGGTGGTAGCAGAGCTGTTACCAGTGAGATCAAGAGTGGATTGAAACCTGTATAAGTGAGTGTGTGTAAATATAGCTGTTTTGCAATATATAACACAGAAAGAAAAAGAGCGCAAGATTTGAAATGCAACAAACGTCCAATGTTTTGATTAATGATATATGGTAATGTCATACAAAAAGCCCTCACAAATGGAGCTACGATGCCCCGAGTAGGACACCGAGCCAATAAAAGTTTCAACATATTGTTTGTTACAAATTGAAAATCAAAAGAGTTAATTACTGCGTGACAAATGTAATAGGTGTAAAATCCTTTTCCGTCCAGTTGCTTGGTTCGTTGCTGGTGGTTGGATAGATCCAACTGTCAAACTCTGCTTCCTCTACATCCTCCTCGATAGCATTCACCCTTGGGTTGGTGATAAACACCGGAGCCTTTCTGATCCTTTCCTTGCGCACAGCCCTCTGAGCCTCTGCAGTGAAGCCCAGCCCAAACTTGTCGTTCTTTTGAGTGAAGTCAGGAAGCTGACCCCAGTTTGCGCATTTGCCTTTCTCGATTACAGCACGGGCATCCTTCAAGGACGCCATCTTCAACGGAAAGTCTTCTTCAACCACTGTTTCAGCCGATGCCAACGTTGGAGGTACTTCCTCAAAATGCTGAAAGGGGGTTTCAATAAACTCCCCGTCCATCTTGATATACCGGAATGAATTCAAGTGACTAACCATGTATTCCTCCTCACCCTGCACAGTAACAATTTTCCCTTTGACAGGGTATTCGAGCTTTTGGTGTAGAGTGGATGTTACTGCCCCAGCCTTGTGAATCCAGGGTCGACCCAACAAGCAGGAATAAGATGGACGAATATCCATTACATAGAACGTTGAGTCGAAGACTTGGGAACCCACACGAATAGGAATGTCTACCTCACCGTGCACCATCCTCTTAGAACCGTCGAAGGCTCTAACAATGATGTTACTAGGTTTCAATTCCAGGCCCTCACAATCCAAGCGATCCAATGCCTTCTTGGGCAAAACATTCAGGGAGGAACCGATGTCCACCAACACGTGTGCAAGAGTAGTGCCCCTGCACTCTATAGAGACGTGCAGGGCATCATTGTGATTTTTCCCTTTGGCGGTAAGGTCAGCATCCGAGAACCCCAAGCCATTGTCAGCTGTCAAATTAGCCACATAGTCAGTGAATTGATCTGCAGAGGTTTCTTGCGGCACATGGGCCGTTTTCAGAAATGAAATCAGGGCCTTTGCATGGGCCTCTGAGCATAGCAGCAATGATAGCATAGAGATTTTGGAGGGGGTATGCCCCAACGGTTCATCAACATTGAAGTCACTATTTTTAATGATTTTAAGGATTTCCTCCATCTCTTGTTGGGAGGCTTCGACAACAGTCTTTTTTGGTGCCTCCGTCCGGGCAGGCAAGTCGGTAGCAACTTCTTTTCCTCGAGTATCAGAGGACTCGGTGGCAGTAGTAGACACATGAACTTGATTTGGAACATGCACACTTGCGGGTGTGATGATGAGAGGTTTTCGGATAACTGGCGGCGCAATGTCAGGCGAGAAGAGCCTGCCACTGCGAGTAATCTTGGCGGGACCAGTGATGTTACTGATACTGGTACTGGTGTTGAACTCCTGCTTCACTCCAAGCACATACACGTCTGCCCCATAATGCCATGGGACAGCTTTATCAGACTCATAGGGGAGAGGCCCCGGAACAGTAATAGTAATGGGTGCAACAGACATAATTTGGACTGGCTTCCTCGGGGGAGCTTTGGTAGGATTGTAAATTGTGACAACAGATACTTCTTCAGCGGAAACAAATGGAACAGCAGTCTTCTTGAACAAAATTTCTTTGCTATCCATCAGGCTTTGGATGCCTGATTTCAGCAGCGGACAACCGGTAGGGATAACAGCACACAGGAGGCAACCCTTGCTACAACCCGGAAATAAACCGGCTAGTAGTAAGTTCCTCTTAACAGTCAAAAGAGGGGTAGCAACATCATTCACCGAAACAGCATACAAATCTTCCTCGATGGCATTTACTCTATGCTGGGGCATAGGAGCAGTTACAACATTTGGCCTCTCAGGCGCCTCAAACTGAATTTCCTTCGCGTCGATAAGGTCTTGCACTTTATTTCTCAAGGCCCAGCAATCATCAGTAGTATGCCCGGGGCTATCGGAATGATAAGCACAACGGGCATTTGGGTTATACTTAGGAGATGCAGTATTCACGACCTTCGGAGCCTCTTTGATGGTCACCAAGTTGGTTGATAACAGTTGCGGTAAAATTTGTGACAAGGTCATACTCAGCCGAGTATACTGCCTCTTGGGCCTTTCACCTCTTTGTTGATTGTACTGCTGAGGAGCAGCAACAGGTTTTGAAATGACCAAGGCATTGACGGCTTGGCGACTTTCTGGCTTGACTTGTCTTCTAGGACCATAGACGGCACTTGCTTCTTTCTTGAAAGGCCTCTTCTCAGTACTTGTGGAGGCAGCTTTTTGTATCTTTCCTGACCTGATGCCAACTTCTATCCTTTCACCCGTCAGAATCAAATCCGTAAACCCAGCGAAGGAGTTACCAACCAAATGATTGAAAAATGGACCAGACAAGGTCCCTAGAAACATATCAACCAGCTCACGATCAGTCAATGGAGGCTGCACCCTGCCAGCCAAATCTCTCCATTTTTGTGCATATTCTTTGAACCCTTCGCCCGTTCCTAGAGACATACCCTGAAGTTGGGTACGCGTAGGAGCGAGATCAGAATTGTATTGATATTGTCTGTAGAATGCGGTTGCCAAATCTTCCCAGTGTCGGATACTAGTTCCATCTAGTTGATAGAACCACTCAAGCTGTGACCCCGAAAGGCTATCTTGGAAGAAGTGGATCCAAAGGTTCTTATCTGCCGTGTAAGGTTGGATCTTCCTTACGTACGACCTTAGATGCAGCTTTGGACAGGAAGCCCCGTCGTATTTGGCAAAGGCAGTCGCCTTAAACTTGTGTGGGATTACTACCCCAGAAGATAAGCCCAAATCTCCGAAATCCAGCCCCGGCACATTCTGAATCTCCATGGCGCTCAAGCGGTCTTCTAATTGCTTGTATCTGTCAGCAGCAGGTGGGTATTGTTCGTCATTGTAGTCCGTCTCGTTGTCAGAGACTGCGGGACTAGGAGCTCCTCCCCCTTGGGGACTGTCTTTCTCAGCAGAAGAAGTAGTTGGATCAGCTTCGTTATGGAGTGTGTTCCCAAACCTGCGTCCAGTGTTGAATAACGCAGTCCTCTTTTTCTTCTTCTTCTTCAGGAGTAGAGCCTTCAACTCTTGCTGACCTTGGGCCAGGCTCAGGACCATCTCTTGAAACTGTGCACTTTGGGCCTGAAGGGCCTTGATTGTTTGCTCACTGGATGAATCTGGATTCATGATGACTGTTCAAATAAACAGCGAAGAAGATTAAGCAACCTGTGAAAAAGGGTACCTGCTATGCATATGGTGCAATGAGATGCGTATGTTTTATGTTTTCAAAGACAAACGAGATTCAACTTTGTAGACAAAAAGGGAAACACACTTCATTAGATTCAAATTTTAAATTGTTCAACAACTTGCCCTTAGGCATTACAGGAATGAAAAATACTGAAAAGGAAATAAAAGCTATAAAAAGGAAACATCCAAAGCCCATCAGTGCTCCCATGGCCTCCTCTTCTCAGTATGGATATAGTCATTCAAAACCCGCTCTTCCTCCAATTTCTTAGTCAGCCTCTGGATCTTCCGTTCCTGTTCGTTGAACTTTTCCCGATAAAAATCCCGTTCTTCCTTTAGCTGCGCCCAAGATCTTTTCATTGTGTCAAAATCAGTGGGTATCTGAGGAGGGAGGACAGTTGGAGGAACCCCATCTTCATCAGGAGATTCAAGAATGATAGGTCTGACAGATTCGTACGGCATACCTAACTTCTGAGCACGGATTCGGACCCATCTGCAATAGGGTTCCATTGGTAGAGAAGTCTTTGGTCCCAACTCATGTGGGTCAGCTTTGTGAATTCTGTCCCAAGCCTTAATGAATCCATGGCGTAGTTTGTCACTGTCTACCTGAAAATCAAAATGGAAGTGAGGAACCAACATTTCATGAGGCCCTACTCTTCTGGCTCTTCCAAACTGGCGGAGAGCTAAGCATGGATTATAAGAGATTCCTCCTTGGATACCAATCAATGGGACATTAGGGTATTCTCCGCAACAATCAATAACAGCTACCTCATCCAAACCTCTAAGAGTCCAAGTGATGTCATCATCAGTGAGAGACATTAGCCTATGAGCCCAACCCTTTCCTTCTTCATTCTTTAGCACGAACTTAGGAAGGTGCGAAATAAACCACCTCACTAGCAAAGGAGCACAACACCACGGAGTTCCCCGTTTTCGAGCAGTACGAGCATAGAGTTGTTGCAGGATATCACCCAAAAGATTGGGTACAGGATTCCGAGACATGAATATCCTTATGGCATAGATACTGATAAAGGTGTCAGGATTGGGAAACAATACCAGACCATAGATTAAGAGAGCCAGAATGTCTTCGTACGCTTTGAAGTCTAAGTCATTCCAGAAATCATTAGCTTTGCCAACCAGAAATTTGACCAAAAAGCCCTTAACTCCACTTCTAGTTTCCCAGTTAGCCAATACCTCTTCTTTGGTCAAGGGGAGAACTGCAGCAACCTCTTTAGGCCTAGGAGTCTTTTCCCAACCAGTGAATGGAGTTTGCTCCAAAACAGGGATACCGAGCAAATCAGAGAATTCTTCCAGGGTAGGGACCAGCTGGAAGTCTTGAAAGGTAAAGCAATGATACAGGGGGTCATAAAACTGGGTCAGAACACTTATCAGTTGTTGGTCCCACTTTGCAGTGATCAAGCCAAGGAGAGAACCATGCCTTTTGATGAAGGAAGTAGTATTTGGAATCCTACCAACCAAATCTTTGAGCAGAGCTGGTGGTTGAACAAAGTTGAGCCGGACAGTATTCCTACGCACGGGCATCATGATGTCCTACAAAACAGAGCAAAGATGAAACTTTTTTGTCTTTGAAATGGGTTAGTCCTTATACAGGATGCATGAAATGGTATGATGGCATGATGCTATGATGAAGCACACCACAAGTATTCACACAGGCAAGCATGATAAGGCACACAAGTCACACAAGACAACCCTTAGGTTTCAGGCCAGCATGAAGTTTAGGTATTACCCTCTTTTGGTTTCGTTGGTTAAAACCTGTCCTATCAAAAGTAACCGGGTTCTAGAGGATCTCAAATCATTGACTACCCTCAATCGGTCATAACTCCAGCATCTCAATCTTTTCTTGCGGACAGAACCATCGCGAGAGTTTAGCCTCAATGAGTGTAGCATACTGCTACTGTTCTATGGCCAAGTTTGGTCAATTTAGGGTTCTAAGGTTGGTTGGTGTTTAATGACTCCTTAGAAGACCCATATTCTCCTCGTTGCAACACAAGGGATATAGGTACAGACCAAGGTGCCACACCAACGTAGCCACTGCTTCACCCATGTCGGTCTACGCCGGACAGGTCCCTCACAGATTATGCTACCTAAAAAGGGTATTCCCCATATCCGGGTTAGGATCTATGAAACTCCGATGCAAAGCCCACAAATATAAAAGCAAACAAGGCAAAAAATTGAAAACAAAGGTGATCTAAGCCCTAAGGTTACTCCACTTTTAATTTTTTCCCCAGCAGAGTCGCCAGTTTTGTGGTACGGTGGGAGAACTGACTATGGTTTTGAGTTTGTTTTCGCAAATGTTTTGGTTGAACAAGAGTCGCCACCGACTTTTTATTTTATCCTAAGGAAAGGTTTAAAAAGCACAGCAAAAACCTTTGAGATGTTTTCTTGGGTTCGGGAAGTAGATTATAGAAAGGGAAGGTATTAGCACCCTTTCTATCCATGGTTATCCATGGGCTCTTAGTTACTTGCTTAGATCAACTTGCCTTATTTTTCAATTGTTTGAAATGGTGCTTTATGTGTGTGGGTTTGAAAATGTTTTGAAAAGAAGCCAATGTGGTGGCAACCTTTGTAATGATCCATGTTGGGATGTATACAAAGGTGTATGTCTTTTGAAAAGGTTTTCATTTGTTTTTTGAAATTTGTTTTGAAAGTGTAGTGATGTGTGGTTTTAGAAAATAGGCAAGTGTTTTGTTTTGCAAGTTTGATTCAAGTAACTAAGAGGTTGTCTACTCCTAAATTTCTCAAAGATTATTGCTATGTTTTAACCCTTTTAACAATTTTGTTCCACCATTGCATTTGGTGGACAATCTTGTGTTAGGATGTGAAAGGGACGGGCGCGGGTCATCGTTTTAGACCATAATTGCAATGGTGCCAAGTATCTTTGGGCATTTTTCCTTTAAGGGACTTGATCATTTTTAGGCAACTTTCGAAAGCGTCATCGAGGGACTATGATCATTTGATTGTTTGTTTTGTTTTTGCCCAAAGAGACCTAACATGCAATATGGCCCATTTATTGAAGGCAACAAGTGGAATACCCTAGGGGTGCAAGTGTGATTAGTGTTGTCCATTTTCATGCTTGTTTATCTTGAAATTAGGTCAAACTATTTTTGTTGTTTTTAATTCGCATACAAACCCTAATTCTAACATGGTATATTTAGAAAGCATTAAAGTGCGAAAAATAAAGTTACTAAGCTATTACAACACAATATATGGGAAGGGGGGTACAAATGTTCAAATGGGGGTATTTTGACAAGGAATTTAAACCTAGACTATTACATCAAATTTGAATTATTTACAAGATATTTAATTGCACAAATTAAATGGAAATAAAATAAATATGCAAGATGCAAAAAGGTTTTTTATATGTGTATGAAAAAGTGTTTTTTTTATATGTCAAATAAACAAAATAAAAAGTATTATTTTTTTGGAGTTTTTATGTTTTTAGGGCAAAACCCTAATTTTATTAAATAAAATGTATTAATTATTTAATATGTACACATTTATTTATTATATACAAAAATAAAATAAAAATGAAGTATATTTGTAAAAAGGTATTTTTAATATTAAATATTAATAAAAATAAAAATGTGTATATTTTGTATTTTTAACCTAAATATACTAATATATATATGAATTTGTATTATTTATTAAATATATTGCATATATACGAAATAATAATATTTAATATTTATAAAAAAAAAGTATATTTTATATGAAATATTTTCAGAAGATAAAATGAAATAAAAATCAAAATAAAAATATGTTTGCATATTTTTTAGTATTTTTAAATAAAAGTATGTTTATATATTTATTTATGTACAAATATTAACCTAAGCAAATAAATACCTAATAAATATGAAAATGGTGTAAAAAATATTTTTTATATTTTTAATATTATAAGAAAAAATAAATAAGTCAGAACAAAAAAAGAAAAGTCAAAAAGTCATTAAAATAAGCAAAATGGGCTCAGGGGGTGTAAAAGTAACAAAAGGGTGCAAAAAGAAAGTCAACTCAGGTCCAGCCCAAGAAGACTTCATCTTCAACCTCAGAACATGTTTGAACACAATCCACGCGCGTTTTTCATCTCTCAATTCCTGGACTTTCAAGCAAAACTCACAACATGAAAAATGTAGAGCATTAAGAGACGAATTCAGGGATATAAAGAACTTGACTTAACTCTCTAAGATGAGAGCGAATTTCTTCTCCCCCAATTCCTGACCTAGTTTTTGTTCAATGTTCAGACTTAAAATTCTCTAAGCATACATAATATAAATGAAATCTAATTACATGGGCATGTTCAGGGCTATGAATGTGACATGTTTTCTTCACAAACCTAAAGCTAACAATGCCTATATTGAGAGATAGAACTTCATGAATATACATGTTCAGTTGGAATCGTGTCTTGCAATGGAGGAGCTTTTAGGGCAAGATGAAGATTTGTACAGCTTGCCTGAAGTGTAGTGATGTTATTCCAATGCTTGGTGTGTTTTGAATCGTGCCAAAGCAAGCTGCAGAAGTCCACCTGCAAGATAGAAAAATGGAAATGGCAAATGGTGCTATGGCTGTTACAGTCTCAGTTCAAGGTTTGGAATAGTTTATATGGATATTATGGAATGTGTTTGAAGTGTTTTTAGCAAGAATGCATGGAAGGTTTGAGCTATGGAACTCAAACTGCAGGGATGCCCTGTTTTGGGAAGTTCAATGGTGATTCTGTGAATGAGAGGGTGTTGGGGATGGTTGGCTCGTGTTCTAGCTCAGAATGGATGTTTAGAATATGTTTGACAAGTTTGCTTAAGGTTGTGTTAGCTGAGATGAGAGTTTGTATGTGTTATGGCAAGTTTCTTACACTTTAAGCAAGAGATGGCAAGTTGGTGTTCTAGACAGGTAGAGGCCCCCAATCTATGCTGCACAACTTAGTCTTGATCAGTGCAATTAGTCCATAAACTTGTGCCAAAGAGATCTTAACTGTACTTGCTTGGATTTGCTTTAGACATAAAGTGCAACTTTTCCAAAAATGGATATAATGCTTTATCTAAAAATGGATTAAACTTGCATACAATGTCCAAACTCATAGAACAACACCTTGGCACAAAGGATTGGCATTAAATTAAGGAGTGTAGTTGAGATAAAATACCTGTAATCAAGGAAAGCATGCTGAATTCAAAATGGCACAAATGTATGAACATGTAACTTGGCCAAATCAAAAGTGAGTTTTTCCCAACTTGCCAAATTCGATTCTCCCTAACCATGAGGTTGTTTGATGAGTTCTTGGACATTTTGGAAAGCTGGGAATGTGTAATACAATCCATATTTGAAGTGCAAATTGAAATTCCAAGTGGAAGTATGTGAAAAATGGTCTTGAAGTTAGGCAAAAATCCTGCCTAAAATAGGTCAAATTTTCTCTAAGTTAAGAATGGTTTGGTACCCTTGTTCCAAAAATTGTAACTTGAGCTACAAGCTTCTTTTGGGAAAACTTTGTGAATCAAAGTTGTAGATTTTGCAATAGGCTGCAACTTTCATGTTTTGACTTTTCCTTGAATCCAAATGAATCTTGGTGAGAAAGTGGGACAAAGTTAGGAAAAAATTAGGGTTTTTCATAACTTAGAAAAATTCTAAGTTATGAAAAATCCTCATTTCAAACCCTAATTTGCAATTCTTGATTTCTTGATGGACAAGTTTCATGATTTGGCATGTTTTAATGAAAAATGAATCTTGACACTTGATTTTGACCAAAAAGTCAAAGTTTGACTTTTCAGTATACAGTCAAAATTGATCAATTGACTGGGAAATTCAACTGTCAATCTTGTGTATTTGGGATCTTTTGAACTTGTTGAGCATGTCAAGATAATTCCATGGGGTCATTGAGTCCATGTGTGAGCTTGGTTTGCCATTGGCTAGGTCAAACAGTCAAAAATTGCCTTTGTGCAGTCAAAACCCTAAAAATGACCATTTTGCCCTTTTGGTGATCTGATCAAATTTCTTGTGGAATTGTGATCCAAACTTGACCAAATGGTTCATATGAGTTCATAATTGATGTGGGTGAATTTTCATGAGATTTGACTGTCAATTGGCCACAATTGACTTTTTCCCCAATACAGCTGATTTATAGGTCAACTGTCCAATTGACTGGGCAAAATTTGGAATCAAGACCTGAAACTTGGTATGGATAAAATTGGGAGTCCAACATGAAGCATGAAAGTCATCTTAGGCATTTTAGATCAAAATATCTTTGTGCAAACACAAACCCTAATTTGGGTCAACAATGCAAGGAGAAGTCTTGAGCAGAGGAAACCCTAACTGGATCTTGAGCTCCAAGGGTTTTGTGATGAGAAAATGTTGAGGAAATGGGAGGGAAAATTTTGGGGTACAACAATGTCTATATTTTAATTTCATAAATTCAAGCCTAACAATTCCTAAATATGAAGATAAAAGTTCAAGAAAAATACCTAAAACTGTAAATCATGAAATGGATTTAAGCTTGTTTCAGGTAGTGGTGATGATCAGTTAGCTTCCTTGGACCTTTAGGAAGCTAATGCAATGGCTGACTTGAGCTGAGGGTGGCTGGAATGGTCTGGAGAAGTCAAGAAGCAAACCTCTGTTTTTGGTTATGGAGGATAGTATAAATGGTGTTACAGTTTTCAAACAGGTATTGGAATGGTTTGTGTATGATGCTAAGAAGCTTTTGGATGTGTTAAGCCAAGAAATGCACGAGTGGTTTTGAAGATTGAAGTTCAAATTCAGAAATGACACAAAAATGGAGGTTTTGTGCAATATGAGTTTTTAGGGAGTTTGAGAGCTTTTCTATTTGTGTCTTAGCTTGCAAATAACTTGTATAGTTATATGAAAAAGGTTAGAGGGTTTTTAGTTGGCAGAACTGTGAGATCTAGAGTTATGTCTATGTTACTTGATTTTGAAGAAAAGTGGGAAAATAAGTTTCAATGTGTAGTAAAAGCATGGCCTAAGTTTACTGGAGGATATAGACATGTTGCTTTTGCCTTTGAGATTTCTTGTGCTCAGATGAAACAAGTTAGGATCTCTATGCATTGACTTTGTGATTAAAGTCACTTTTCCAAAATGGAAGTGTGAACTTTGTTCCATTAATGTAATAATCACTTGGACAAAGACTCAAACACTTGGATCATAGCTCAAATAGTTGTGTAATCTTATGATTATGGATAGATTTAGAGGTTAGAAGCCTTCAAAGTAAGATTCATGCAGCATAGGCTTGGATTTGAGTTCTTGTTCATCATAAAATGACTTGTAATTCAAGTTTGAAAACCCTAATTTCCTCTCTCCGATTCTCCCTACTCAAGAATGATCTCAAGGAGTTCTTGGACATTTTGGAAAGCTTGTAATGTGCTCTACAACCCCAATTTGAATCACTTTTGAAAATTCCCCTTGGAACTATATGAAAAAGTGTCATGAAGTTAGGTTAAAATCCTGACCAAAACTAGGGAAAAATTTCACTAAGTGTTCAATTTCAAGACCATGACTTTATGAATTAATAACTTGAGATCCAAGCATTTTTAGAAGAAGTTTGTAAATCAATGTTGTAGATATCATGGATATCTACAACTTTCATGTTTAAAGTTTCTTCTGAATCCTCTTGCATCATGGTGAAAAATTGGCTCAAAGTTATGAAAAAACATGAAGTTTAAACACTTAGAAAAATTTCTAAGTTAGAAAACTTTGACTTTTCAAAATAAAATCTTGACTTTTTTGATTTCTTGATGAATAAGTTTCATATTTTGACATGTTTTTATGAATTGTGATCTTTGACATTGGATTTTGACCAAAAAGTCAAAGTTTGACTTTTCAGTGTACAGTTGACTGAAAATTCACTGTCAGTCCAATTGATCTTAAACAAAGTTTTAGGTCATGCCATTAGGTCAAAATGATACAATTGAACTCTTGAAATAATTATTCAAAGCAATTGACCATTTGCTAGGTCAAAAATTAGAAATTTCCCTTTCTCAGTCAAAACCCTAATTTTGACCATTTTGCCCTTTTGATAATTTGATCAAATTTCTTGAGCAATTGACCTCTCAAACATTAATTATGGTTCTTCTCCAGATCCCTACCACTTCAGTTTAAATCTCTCAACGGTTTATTCTGATTCTTTCCCGTACACGTTTTCTCTGGATCAGATAAATCTCTCAATGATTTGTTTTAATTCGTCTCCAGATCCCTGCCGGTTCAGCTTAAATCTCTTAACGGTTTATTCTGATTCTTTCCCGCATACGTTTTCTCTAGTTCAGATAAATCTCTCAATGATTTGTTCTGATTCTTCTCTAGATCCCTGTCGGTTCAGTTTAAATCTCTCAATGGTTTATTCTGATTCTTTCCCGCAGACGTCTTCTCTGGTTCAGATAAATCTCTCAACGATTTATTCTGATTCTTCTCCAAATCCCTGCTGGTTCAGATAAATCTCTCAATGATTTATTCTGATTCTTTCCTAGTAGACACTTTCTCTGGTTCAGATAAATCGCTCAAAGATTTACTCTGATTCTCTCCAGTTAAAGAATATTCAAGACCTCTTTTGGTTCAATTTAAACCTCTCAACGATTTATCCTGATACTTTTGAAATGAACATTTCTGTTTCAGATAAATCTCTCCAAGATTTATTCTGATTCTTCCCAGTCAAACAACATACAAGACTTCTGCTAGTTTCAGATAAATCGCTCCAAAGATTTATTCTGATTCTTTTCCAGTTGAAATCAAGTTCATACTTAGTCCATTTTTGTCAACATTCACCTTTGGATGGCATCTACAAGCCCATCACCGGCAAATCTCCATCATTTCTCCAAATGGCATCTTTAAGCCCATTCCCTACACAATCAGCCAACACGTCATCAAGTGTAAATTTTTGGGCACTCTAAGTTTTCAATCATCTTCCACTTTCAAGCTACAAACGACAAGAGTGTCGATCTCGCTTTTAAAGTTTAAGAAGATTGAACAGGGGCAGCTGTTGTACCCCAAAATTTGCCCTCCCGTTTTTCATATTCTAGGATTTTTCGAATACTTAATTTGGCTCAGAAGTTGGTCAGACAGATTCTCCCTAGGCAGCAAATCAACAATTAGGGTTTGGTATTTCTCAGAGAAAATTGAGTTTTTCAAGGTTTCAAATGGTCTTCATAGGTCTTCCTGTCTCCTCAAGGATGTTTATGCCAGTTTTCAAACTTTGCATTGCAAGTTTGCTCAGTCGATGGCTCAGATAACTGAAAACGACTACATTGACCCAAAAATCGACCTTTTGCGAGAGCAAGTTCAAACGATTGTAACTTCTTCATTATTAGATATTTTTGAGCGGTTATTTTTGCGTATGATTCTCCGTGATGTCATCTCCAATTTCTCTTCACAAATCAAGAGTTGATTACGTGTAGAAGATCACCAAAATTCGAATACATTAGAAGCCGCATTATGGACTTTGACCTAATCTTAAGTAACTGTCGCCTGATTTCTAAGAATTGTGATTTCCTCAAATTACAAGATCTTGGGACGATTATTTCTGCATATGGTCATAAGTAATGTCGCTCACGAGTTTATCCTCAAAGATAGAAAGAAAATTGTGTTTGGAAGACTTCGAAAGTTATCGGATCATCACAAGTCATTTGTTTGATTTCAAATGTTCTTAATCACAATTGTTTTGAAATTTGTTAACTCTACAAGGTTGATGAATGTTATTAAAGCATGTTTGTTTGGCAATGAAGTTCCATTTTAATCGAGCATGGCGTGCGAGTTCATTTTGAATGCAAATTTGATTTGGACAAGAGGTGAAGATTAAGACTGTCATTTAGATGACCATGGTTTTGGTTTTGAGTTAACCAAGTTGGAATTGAATTCTGAAACATTTATTTTATTTAGAAATTTGATTGGAGTACAAGGCACGTGGTTTACTTGAAATACAAGTTACAAGAGTCGTTTGTGATTGCTTGAAGTTCAAGTTATCAAATCAAAGTGTATCGTTCAAACCATTCAAATTGGGAATTTCAAAGTTCAATTAAAAGTCAAGATTGGTACAATAAATTTCATCACACCAAATTTATTCAAGGCGTTGTGTTCATTACATTACAAGTAAAGTGAAATTACAAATTTTGTTTTGATTACAAATGAAATAAATTACAAAATTTGTTTTGTTTACAAAGAGAGAAATTTTGTTTTATTTCTTCAAGTCTTCATTGCTTCATCTTCAAGCAATCCATCCAACCCTCGTGTCCATGAAATAAGAAGATGAGAAAGTTAGAAAGAAATTCAAGCAAAAGTGATGTGTAAAGAAAGGAAAAAACAATCATTAGGGTTTGTATTTAGGAATCATATTTTAAGGTTTGTTTTATCATTATCCCTCTTCTCCCATTTTTGCAAATCACAAGGTTGGGCCTTGGTTCACAAAAAGGAAAAGAAAATTTACAAACAAGCCCAAGGTTGTCAAAACCACAAGAAAATATGCAAGCCCAAGGCTGTCAAAACAAGCAAAAAATATCACAACAAGCCAAGCAAAGGCAGGCTGCAAGAAGCATGCAGCAGCTGCTATAAACATAGCAGCAAGATCAGGCTGCAATGCAGCAACATAGCAGCAAAATCATGCAGCAAACCTGTAACAAATATATGCAGCAGCTGCTGTAAACATAACAGTAAAAGCATGCAAAAAAACAACAATAAAATATTGCAACATAGCAACAAAAGCAAGGTCAACCTACAACAATATTGTAGCAAAGCATCAGCTGTTGTAAACATGGCAAGAAGGCAGCAACAAGTAAAATAAAAATAGGACAACGCAAAACAGCAAGCTAGCTTGCTCAATAAACAAGTTACATCATCATTTTCCCCAAATTATACAAACCCTTCAGAAAATGATATACAAAAAGCAAATAGCCTTACATTTTCATTGAAAGATAAAAGAGGAAAGAGACAGTTTGAAAGATATCACCTAGCTTACACAACATGGAAAAGTCAGCTCTGCCCAAAACTCATCCCAAATGTTGCATAAAATAGGCAACTTAAGACATGCACCTCAAGATATTCAAAGTCAGCATATTAGAAAATATTCAAACCCTCAAATTCCCCCCCCCCCCCCCACTTTTTCACCCTGTTTTCAGTATAATAACAATTACTATTTCACAAAGCAAAGGGGGAGAGGGCAAGACAATATACAAACCGACAAAGCAGAAAAACTAGAAAAGAGATAACCAAGCCAATATACACACAAAAGCCAGAAAACAAAAAAAAAAGATAGAACAGGATCCATCACCATAATCTGTATCAAACACAGATTGAACAAACTTCAACCCAACCAATATTTCCTCAAAGTTCCACACATAAATCACAGCGTGGAATCAAAAACAGAAAAGATGATAAACTAAAAACCACTTCTCACTTACCCACCAATATTCATATTCATCCCCATACAACTTCTAACCTCTCTCTGGAACTCTGTCAAACTATCTCAAACCTAGCAAAACCATAACCTCTCAAAAAACACACATCACTGCCTCTACATCAACCGCACCATCATCAACTTCAAGCATCCAATATTGTGTGCAACATCACAAAATTTTTGCAACAACTCCAACAAACATTTATCAACATACAAAACGCATAGAAAAGAGAATCAGAAAAAACCACACACAATCAGAGATTCGGAACATGCCTTAGAGGCTGAAAAAGAGGTAACTCATTATTAATTTCGATTTGGTTTGCTCTTACCTTCCCTTTCTCTTTTGCAATCGCTGTATCATCTTGATTTAGGGCTTTAGGGTTTCTTCGGGGATGAGGGTAGAATCTTAGGTTTAAATCCTAGGAGATGAGAGAGATAACAGAAAGGGAGGAGGACATGCCATTAGAACAGAGGGACGTCGAGAGAGAAGGAAGAAGATAACGTGAGATTCCGAAGAGAGAAAAAAGGTTTTTTGTTTAGGGTTTCCCTTTTCCCAAATGAAACAACAACGATATCGTCCCCCTTCTGTTTAGGGTTTCAGACCCTTTCAATTTCCTTTCCAAAACTGGGTTTGGGCCTGGTTTATTTTGGCCCAACCCATCATTTTAATTTTACATTATATATTTGCGAAGTTAATTAGTATAACGAATGAACATTTGGTGTGATAGTTAAGGCGTTAGTGTTTGGAGAGGAGGTCTCGGGTTCAAGACCCCCTGGGGACGTTTTTCCCTTTTTTTTCTGATTGTTTGTTTCATTTTCTTTTTTTAAAACAAAAACCACATGGGCTTAAGCCTCTAAAGCCCATGCTTCAAAAAAGACAGCATCACCCCATTTTCAATTTAACACCACCCCTCCATTTTGTTTTGTTTTAAATATTTAATTTGGTTTTACTTGATTCTACTAATTTAGTAACTCATGATCTTTGTTAATTAATTTTCTTAATTAAGTTTAGTTCTTAGTTCTAATTTAATTTAGAAAAAAAAACTTTGTAAATATTTTTACTAATTCATTTTTGTATTTTATTCTTAATTTGTTTATTTAATTTCTTAATAACAAAAACCCTAAAAGACAAAATACATGTATTCGATTTAATTTCTTTAGCTAATTAATAGAATAGATTTTTCTATTTTTCTTTTCAAACTTTTCAAACAAAAAAAAATAAGAATTTTATTTCCTTATCTTTATTTTGTTAATTAATTTTTACTTCATAAATTTGTTGTAATTTCGATTAATTACTCGATTCGATTTGGTTGTATTGTTTGCCAATTTGGACATTTAATTGCATTAATCCATCCCCATTTGTAAATTTGTACCCCCATTCCTGAAAGCTCTGTAATAGCGTAGAATTTTAATTTCTGCAATTTACTGTTTTCCTTATACTGTATAGTGATTAGGCGTGCATGGCAAGATTTAAAATCAATCGCTAGAGAACCTAACTTTAAAGAAAAAATAACTTGAATCAAACACACTTTTTCACACACGCACCTATAAAGTAACCTTGCTTGTTGCCTCAGAAATACAATCATGTCCCTTGAATATGGGGTGCTTTAGCAAAGACCCTTCAATAAAAAAAGATCGTAGTCCCTCTATGTCCCTCGATGTTTCCTTCGATAAAACGATCTAGTGCCTTACGAAAAATTGCTAAAGCGTCTCACAAGTTGCTTTCGATGACTGTATGATTGACCCGCGTCTGTCTCTTCACATCCAACAATGGGGCTTCTTACCAAATCAATGGTAAGATAGAAACATCTAAAGGAGGAAGAAAAGCACATTTAAGACCTTTCGAGTAAGTAGGTTGCTCTTAGTTGCTCGCTTGCTCACGACAAAAACATTTTACACACCAAAACTTTCACTTTGAAACATTTTCAAAAGACAAAAGCTTTTTATATACGTTCTTATAGAGACGAGAACCATTACAAAAACATATTTTCAAAAACACTTTCAAAAAACACACTACACGAACACTTCTTTGAACTATTTTCCAAATAAACACTTTGTACGCGTTCTTATAGAGACGAGAACCATTACAAATATATTTTCAAAATATTTTCAAAGCCCACACCACAAGCAAATTGTCAAACAAAAGCAAGTGATCTAGCAAGTAACTAAGAGCCCGTAGATAACTATGGATGAAAAGGGTGCTAACACCTTCCCTTTTCATAACCTATCCCCCGAACCTAAGAAATAATCTCGAAAGGTCTTTCCTATGATTTTTTACTTTTCCTTTTGGATAAAAGAAAAGTCGGTGGCGACTCTTGTTATCCGCACAATTGCGATCAAATGTAAAACAACCCGAATAAGTTCTCCCACTGTATCACACAGCTCAAGCATCCATTTGATTCCATTCTTTTTCCATTGCAAAGCTTATAACCTCATCTTTCTAAAGCATCAAGAATCATGCCTTAAGATCCCTTAAGCTGAGAATGCCATTGGATTGAACTTGGTAACTTGGAACTGAAGTTTCTTCATAAGTCAGAATTTGAAATTCATGTTTTGGCCTCTAAACATAAAATTAGAATGCATTTATGATCTAAACATGTTTAACCAAGTTGCCAAAGTGGATTAGAGCCTTAAAACGCAAGGATTGGATGAGTTTCGATGGAAATCAGATCACACTTTGCTCGTGCATCAGGTTCACACGATTTCCCTCCAAACTTCATCATTTCACACACTTGAACATTCCATTTGATTCCCTGTAAATAGAGGGTCATCCCCCATTCATTTCCTCAAGCTTTGAGAGCCAAAAACACTATGTCAAAACCTCACGCGAACTTCAAATATTTGAAACCAGTTTCTGAGATTCCAGAATTTTCTTCCAAAATTCTTTGCACATTCATCTTCCTTGAGCATCATACAAACTCTCCAGCACTTAAACCAAGCAAAACGAGCTATAATCCAAGCTACATAAATCCAGTTTCAGAGCTTCTTTCTTGAACTTCGAAAAGGTAGAATTCTTCACCATTTGGATCCAAATAAAGAACAAACATGTTCTACTCCTTCTCCTGATTCTAGTGCTTCGTACAATTTTTAAATCCATTGAGAATTGAGAGAGAAATCTAAAATTAAAGGTGCTCGCTATTTTCTGGGTTTTTGATTCATATCTCTTTGTATACTTTATATAAATTTGCCGCGATGGTGGTGTTAGGATCGTCTTGAAGAGACGAATCCAATGATACTGGTTTGGGATCCTAATTTTTTTGTTTGAAATATCTCACAAAATCTCCATTGCAGGGTGGCTGGAGGTTGAAGACAATGACATGTCTCGTCTTAGCCAATGATAGCGTGCCAAATATTTTAATTTCATTGGTTGCCTTTTTTCTGATTCCCTACGCATCTTACTAAGGTCCATATCAAGCACAACGCGTCTGGTCCATTGGATTAGCTTACTAACACGTTTTGACTATTATCTGATGGCCCATAGCTTTTTGGTTTTATTTTATTTTCTGATTTTTAGATTTTAATTGATTTAATTTTCAAAAATTCATAACTCTTTTATTTTTTATCCAAAAATTATGAAAAATTCAAACAAAAAAAAAAACATTGAATTATTTCTCATCTCATGAATATTTTTTCATATTTTTATTTTGACAATTGATATTTTTTATATTTTTTGCATTGTTTGTTTTGTTTTAATTATCTTAAAAATACTTTCTGACATTTCTTAATTCTAAAATTTTTTCATAAATATCATTTTGCATATTTCTGACTTTTTGAAAATTTTATGGAATTTTATACTGATGTTTACTATTTTTTATCTATTTTCTATTTGTTTAAACAATTTTAATTAGTTTTAAAATAGTTTCTGAATTTTAATAATTGCCAAAAATTTCATAAAAATATTTGAGTCCTTTTCTGATTTTTCTATGGTCTTACTTAATTTTTCTTGATTAACTTGAATATAGTTGATACTTTTCTTTCTTATCTCCATTTTAAAACCTTTTTTAATGTATATATTAAATGCAATATTATTTTGTGATTATTTTCTGCCTGAGCTTAGGTTGAATTTTGATCATAAACTTTATTAACATCATTGGATCTATGGTGTTGAGTCTAACTCCATAAAAATGGATGAATGATTTTAATAATAGTTTGATTTAAATTTAATTCAAACATGGTTTGTATATTCTTTTCCACCCCTCTTCATTTTGTCCCTTTCTTATTGCACTAAGTGTTCTTAGAGCATGATCTCTATATCATGTCTCAAAATAAATGGTGCATAGATTGCTATTGACTGACCTCAAAATAGGTGCGACTTCTACATAAGTCCACTTACGATTGCTTAACATAGCGCTAAATTTTGTTCCGATTCGAATAAATAATCATTCGTGGTCCAAACCTATGTTTGCAAGCCCAAGTATGCTAATTTGATCTCTTTGATCCAATAACCTTGTGATTCATTGTGTGGAGGCTTTAGTTCTACCAATCCTTTAATGGATCTACAACACTTTTGGTCAACGCATGTCACTTAAACACCATTGATCATTAAATGGTACTTTTGAGGATTCCGAATGGATGATATACTTGACAAAAAGAAAATGAAACTTGTTGTGTGGAGGCTTTGGTTCTACCAATTCTCTAATGAGTTCCAAATACAAGTTTCAAGATGGTCATCCAACTAATCACTAATTATTAAATTGTTTTTACTTTATGCCCTTTTATTTTTTATGCTTTATATACCATTTACTTTAAGCATTACATTTCATGTCATTTTTATTTTTCTCACTTGAGCCTTTTCCTTTCTCTCCTAAGACACCTAATAATAAACATGAACCATAAAAACCTTTAAAATACTTAGACTATTTGGTTACTATCCTTGGCATTATGGAGTATTGGACTTCTTGGACTTAGGATTAGAAACCTTGGCCTATATTAGAGACCTTGTGACCTTAATTGATATTTGGTCTAGAGTTCTTGAGGTTTACCTCAAGACATTGGGTTGTTTGTTTGTTTTATGTGCAGGTTATTGTGATTACACTCTTTGTTTGTAATTTGGAATTCACCTGTATACAGCCATTACTCTGCCAAATTTTTGTGAAGACTTAATACACTTGAAGTCTGGTTCTCTCAAGAGGTCTAAGTATCTTTACTTGTATTCAATCCAAAGAATGGGAATTCTATCTTGTCTCATAATGTCAAGTATTGGCTTCTTGTTGGTTAGATGGTTCTTATCCCTAGCTTTTACCTTATACTTTAGGATAGTCCCTTCTTCTCCTCCCATCTTCTTTAATTTCAAAAATCTTCTCCCTCCTTTTTGAAAACTCTTCTTGTTGTTTTTAAACTTGAACCACTTTCATGATAAACTTGGAATTAGGTCCATGCATTTTCAAAACATTTTCACAAATAAACTTCAATCAACTTAATAATACCTTGACATTTTTTTGTGATAAGACTAAAAGTCAATCAATCTCATTTCAAACCATTTTGGCTTTTTACTTTAAAACTTTTCTCAAAAGATTGGACTCTCGTCAATCCTTGTAGTGATGCAAACAACTATACTTCCATAATATGTAGTGAAGTGAGATATTTTCCACTTGGGTGTTGAGTGAGGCATTGTTGATTTTAATATCCAAGCCATATCCTCCACTTTGAGATGATGCAAATTTTCCTTTCTCATGATTGTGGGTAGTAAGTATGTTTTCCACACAGACAATGACGATGATGTCTTATCTCATAAAATTGACCAACAAACTTGTGTTTTAAATTTTTAAAAGAGGAACTATGTGTACCTTGATCCCCTATTGCATGAAAAGGTGGTACGTAGGCACTAAAGGTTTGCAACCGCGGGGGGTGCAAAAACCATAAAAATATATTTCTTTTCTTACCTCCACCATCCATTTTTGTACAACATTTTATAGCCAAAATATACAGATTTTTTCAAAGAGGTTCATGCGGAGTAGCGTAGATGTTTAGGGTGCTAATATCTTCCCTTTTCATAACCAAACCTCTTACCTGAAATCTCCCCCCCTCTTTTTTTTGGGTTACTCGCTCTTTTCCCATTCCTTTGGAAACAATAAATTGCGGTGGCGATTTTTATTTTTGATCTGTATAAGTATAGTCAATCCAATGGATTAGTCTTAAACATTTCTATCGCTACAGAAAAAAATGGAGACTTCACTGGGGAAAGGTTGACCTCTTGCTGGTCCATCCCTAAGTCGGTTGAGCCTATCTTTGTTTATATCTGTATATGTGCTATTATTTGTTATATATAATATGTTGTATATATGTTTGTCTGGTTTTTCCTAGTTTTCAGGATGCTTGGTGATTACTTATAAGTCCTATACCAAGACTTAGGAAAACTTTAAGATAGGACGGGCGGTATAGTCATGTTAACTTTGAGGGAGTAATCCCAAAAAAGGAGGCATGAGATCCCCCACTCAGTGGAGGCCCCTTTGACTGTAGTATCATTTACTGAGTAATTGGGAAGACATACTGCTTTCGACCTGGGAGCCTATTGAAGCTGAGGACCGTAGAATACCTAACCCATCTTGGCCTTTTAGGTGTAGTGCGAAAGCTATGATGGAGTAATTCGGAAATAGTTGTCACGGGATACTACGCTCGGACGAGTTTTTCTTGAGAATATTACTAATTACCGAGTTAATCGGGAAGTTAGAAATATCCGAAGGAAGGATGTAGACTCTGGGAAACTCTAGAACCTTGTTCAGCATGTGATAAATTTTAGACCAACACCTTATGGGTAGTACCTTCGACCTCATGCTCGTGACTTTGAACCTTTGAACCCTATATGTGTAATCTTGTGTGTGGTTGTTGCATCATGAATCCATGCACTCATAAGGATCTTTTGAAGAAATTTTATTTCAAGGGACTTAAAAGTTGACCATTTGTGAATATCTCAGGTACTTTTTAACCATGGACTCTGGAAAAAGAAAGATCGGGAAGTATAATTTCAAGGATCCCAAGATAGATGAGTTGATCAATCTAATTCCCGAGATCGAGTGTTCTGTAGATTTTCGAAAGAAGTATGGATCCATCATTCCTCTTACGAAGCTTAAGATGAAGGAGGGTATTCTCTCGACCTTGGTCTAGTTATATGATCCGATGTATCATTACTTTACTTTTCCCGACTATTAGTTGATGCCTACACTGGAGGAGTATTCTGATTTGCTGGATTTACCCGTTACTGATCGTGTTCCTTTTACTAGTTTGGAGGGTGAGCTAAAACCATATGAGATTGCTTCTTTGATCCATCCAGGGAAGTCTGAGGTGGAAGCCCATATGACTACTAAAGGAGGGATTAGAGGATTACCATCCCAGTTCTTATTGGAGAAAGCTCATTACTTTTCCAGGATGAATAGTACAGTCGCTTTTGAGGCCATATTTGCTCTACTTGCTTACAGGTTGTTCTTATTTCCTAATGTGGACAAGTTTATTGACATTAATGCTATCAGGATCTTCATGATTGGAAACCAAGTTCCTACATTGTTAGGTGATGCTTATTACTCTATTCATATTCGAAATTCTTATCATGGGGGGATGATTATCTGTTGCACGCCTTTGTTGTACCTTTTGTTTATCTCTCATATGCCTCAGTCTGATGCTTTCTGGGATGTCAGGAAGGAACCCCGTTGGGCTCCTAAGATCATGGCACTTACTCACTCGGATATTGATTGGTATCATTGAGCTTACCAGGATATAGAGATTGTTGATAGTTGTGGTAGTTTCCTCAATGTACCTCTTCTTGGTACAACGAGAGGAATTAACTATAACCCTATTCTTGCACGACGATAGCTCGGTTATCCGATGAGGGATAAACCAAATAGTATTCATTTGAGTAGTTTCTTTCTAAAGGAGGGAGAAGACCATAAGGAAGCTAGGGAACAAATTGCGAAGGCCTGGCGTCACATTCATAAGAAGATTAGGAAAGACTTGGGACCTAAGGGGGATGTTTCTTTGGAGCCATATCTTCAGTGGGTTCAAGCGAGAGCTATTCAGTTGAAGATGTCGTATTCCTGGGAAACACCTATGTCTGATTTGTTTGTGAAAACCACTCCTCCCTTATTGGATGATCTAGAAGAATTGAAGCTTGTTTTAGTCAGGATGCATCGGGAAAAGGATGCTTGGAAGAATAAGTGCCATACTTTAGAGATTTCCTATAGAGAAGACTTGAAGAAGAAAGACGACTTGATTGAGATCCTTGAGAGTCGAGCGGTAGAGTCTATAGAGAGGCAAGGGGATTTATTTTCTCCTAAGCCTCAGTCAGATGCTGATTACTAACTTCCTGATTCAGGTGATTGGAAGGAGGTTGCCACCAGGTATACGGAAGAAAACCAGAGGTTGAAGGCTCGGATTGCACGACTTACAGGGAAGCGTCGGCGTAAAGAGTGATCTCCGACAGCTTTACTTCTCAGGGTTTTAGACTTTGTTTTCATCTTGTACTTGGGATTGTTGAGACTTGTAACCTTTTTTGAAGTTATTATAATAAAAAAATTCAGTATTTCAAATGTGTTATTACTTTGATATTTGCAATGTGTCTATAAATATTTAAATCCCTTGAAATATAATAAAAAAAACCATGCGCATTACATATCATGCATCATATTGCACATATTTCTTGCATTTGTTATGCATATCCAGGTGTCTCACCAAGCTTCTTTACCTCGTTCAGCAAGCTGACTTACCACTACAACACTCGGGCTAATTTCAGAAGGAAGATGGACAACTTAGAACAAGAGAATCGCGAGCTGCGTGAGGAGGTTTCTGCTTTGAAGCCCGGCATGGCCAATCTTACTGCTCTGATGGAATATCTGGTGGCAGCTCAGAATCAGCCACCGAGTGTTCAACCTCAACCAACAAGGGCTACTACTGAAGCTTCGGCTGTTCCTTTATCTGCTACTCTAGCTGTTGTTCAGAATCGCATGCCTCAAGGTTATCCATGGGGAATGCCAGAGAACTTTGCGCCTGAAGGTTTCAATCTTGGTCCTCAAGATACTCCATTTGTTCAGACTACTGTTACTCTTGTACCTCCTGTGGTGCCTATTGCTCCTGCTGTACCTCCTTCGATGAATATGGTTCTAATTGTTAATGATGATATGTGTCGTCCTTTTCCTCCACCAAGTGAAGACTAGGGTCTCTCGAATGGATGCTTTTCAAGAGCAGTTTGACAAAATGCAGAGGGAGATGAAGGCCCTCATGGGAAAAGAGTTATTCGGGCAGAATGTGAATGAGTTATGCTTGGTCTGAATGTTAAGATACCTGCAAAGTTTAAGGTCTCGGAGTTTGAGAAGTATAAGGGCAACACTTGCCCTCATGCTCATCTGGTAATGTATGTAAGGAGAATGTCTACCCATACTGATGATCAGCGTCTGCTGATTCAATTTTTTCAAGATAGTTTGACTGGTGCTGCGCTGAAGTGGTATATGAGTTTGGACAATGTCAATATCCATACTTTCAATGACTTGGGAGAAGCATTTATCAGACAATAAAAATACAACATGGACATGGCTCCTGACCGTGATTAACTCAGGGCCATGGTTCATAAAGATAGGGAATCATTCAAAGAATATGCACAGAGATGGCGTGAGGTAGCCGCCCAAGTGATTCCTCCCATGGAAGAGAAGGAGATGACTAAGATTTTATTGAAGACTCTGGGTGCTTTCTACTATGTAAGGATGGTAGAAAGTGCGCCAAGTGACTTTACTAAAATGGTAGGCATGGGTATCCGTTTAGAAGAGGCTGTAAGAGAGGGCCGCTTAAGGAAGAGTGAATGATCTGGAGGTACGAAGAAGCCATCTTATAGGTTTACCAAGAAGAAGTAAGGGGATACAAATGTTGTTCTGCAAGAGAGGAGGGTTAATCCTCCTAGAAGAAATTATCAGCATCATCAGCAAGTCGCCTCAGTTACTCCGGTTGTTGGTGTAGCTCCAACCACCGTTGCTTATCAGAGACCATCCCAGTAGGGGAATCAAGGGTATAATCAGAGAAGGGAGAGTTATGACCCTATTCCTATGAGTTATACAGAGTTACTACCGGCATTGATTCAGAAGAAGTTGGTGCAGACCCGACCACCTCCCGTTGTACCATCACCATTTCCTTGGTATTACAAAGCAGACCAAACATGTGCTTTTCATCAGGGAGCACCAGAGCATAATGTTGAGAATTGCTATCCTTTGGAGACTGAGGTGCAGAAATTGGTGAAGTCTAGTATTCTATCTTTCAAAGATATGGGCCCTAATGTGAAAGACAATCCTCTACCCAAGCATGGAGGAGCAAACACTGTGAATATGGTGGTCGGTTGTCCAGGCGACTTCCGGATTTTTGATATTCATCTAGTTAGAGGATATTTGGTGAAAATTCATAGAGACCTCTTTGAATTTAGCTACTATACGAACGACCATTCTGGTTGTGCTATTTGCAGTACATACATACAGGGTTACCACAAGATAAAGGCTGATTTGCAGGAGATGATGGATGAGGGCCTCATCCATATAATCAGGCCTAGGGCAGAGTATGAAGAGGAGGTGTCTATGGTTTCTGGATGTCCTGGAGAGTTCAGAATTTTTGATGTGGAGTATATGAATGAAGACCTTGTTCAATTGCATGCTACTTTCTGCCACATGGTTGGTCAGGTAGAACATCAGTATGGATCTTGCCGAATTTGCTACCTGGACTCCCGAGGATGTTCAATCATGAAGAAAGGTGTTTAGTTGTTGTTGGATAATGGAACTATCAAGGTTACAGGTCAGAGGGATGATTACCATGAAGTTGATGTGATTGAGGTTTTTTTGGCTGAAGAAGAGTCAGATGATGAGTATGCCTCTGCAGATGAGTTCTTCTCCTCGGATGAAGATTTGTTTTCCAGAGATGACTCAATAATGACTGATTATGTTGAAGAGGGAGTAAACATTATTGTGCCTTATTTTGGTGCACCTGCCCATTTTGAAGTCGAGTATCATAACAAGCCGGATATTACTCCATTGGTGATTAGTTTGTCGAGTCTTATCCCATACAAGTCAGATAAGGTTGTACCCTACAAATATAACACTACAATTTTAGAGGATGGTGTGGAAGTTCCCATCCAGCCAATGCCTAATGTATAAAATATTGTTGAAACTAGCAGAGTGACCCGCAGCGATCGTGTAATTGCACCAGTTGTTCGTGGAGATGTTAGCACTAGAAAGAAAATTGCTGAGAATGTTGAACCCAAGAAGGTTACGGGTGAAACTAGTGGAGCTACGTTGGAGAAAGAAGTGGATGATATTTTAAAGATAATCAAGATGAGCGACTACCGAATTGTAGATCAGCTACTACAGACTCCTTCAAAAATATCTATCTTGGCTTCATTGATGAAATCCTCTGCTCACAGGGAATCTCTGATGAGGGTACTGGACCAAGCTTTTGTGGAAAGTGATATGCCTGTAGACCAATAAAGCAATGTAGTAGGGAACATTACATCATGTAATAACATGAGTTTCTGCGATGACGAATTTCCAGATGAAGGAAGGAATCACAACCTGGCCCTTCACATCTCTATGAATGGTAAGAATGATTCACTATCCAATGTGTTGATTGATAATGGATCCGCTTTGAACGTTATACAGAGGAGAATGCTTATGAAATTGAAATATCAGGGAATGCCCATGCGCCCAAGTGGCATTATTGTGAAAGTGTTTGATGGATCAAGGAAGTCTGTCATTGGTGAAGTGGACTTGCCTATTCATATAGGCCCACATTTGTTTCAGATTACTTTCTAGGTCATGGATATTGTACCCGCTTATAGCTGTTTTCTAGGATGGCCGTGGATACATGAGGCAGGGGCTGTCACTTCAACTTTACACCAGAAACTGAAGTTTGTACGTGAAGGAAAAGTGGTAATCATAAATGGAGAACAAGCATTATTGATATCTCATTTGTCCTCTTTCAGCATTGTGGAGGCGGATGAAGCTGTTGTTGGAACCCAGTTCTAAGTCTTATCCATTGATAATATAAGAGGAAATAAGAATTATATGGTTTCGCTTAAGGATGCGCAACAAGTTGTGCGTAAGGGTCATAGTGAAGTATGGGGACAGATTATGGATCCACTTGTAAACAAGAATAAAGCAGGCTTGGGGTTCTCTTTGAAGAATGACAAAAGTAAGAGCATGAAGCCGAAGTCTGCTGCAGGCAAGTATCAAGACATCTTCCGTAGCGGGGGTTATCTTCATCCAAATGTCTCCGGGATTAATGCCATTGTGGAAGATGAAGCAAAGTAGGAAATGCCAAATTACGTGACGCATGGAATTAGGGTTCAGAATTGGATCACCATTGATGTTCCCTCTTGCATACATGTTTCAAAGTAATTTGTTTTGTTAATATTTTTGAAAAGCTTTCACTCTTCCCAAGGTGTAAGTATTAATATTGTATGGGCTTATCTATTTGTTGTGACTTTTAAAATTAATAATAAAAGTTGTCTTTGTTTCCCAAATTGTGTCTTTATTTTCTGCTTTTTCTTGGAAAATGGTAATCAGAAAAAACCTTTCAAAATAAATAATAACTGAAATTCAATCTGCATGATCACTTGTTATATGTGTCAGTTTCTAAAAGAAATCATAAATCATATGTGTAGATTAATTAAAAAACCTGTTGAATACAATGACCCTGCACCCTCTCCTAACTTTGAATATCCTGTGTATGGGGCCGAAGAAGAAGACTATGATGAGATTCCAGAAGAGGTCTCACGGTTGCTTGAGCGTGAGGAAAATGTCACTCAGCCATATAAAGAGCCATTGGAAGTAATCAATTTGGGTTCAGAAGAAGATTCGAAAGAAGTCAAGATCGGAGCGTTGCTACATCCTGATGTGAAGAGCAGGTTGATTGAGTTGTTGAAAGAGTATGCGGATATTTTTGCTTGGTCTATCAAGATATGCCTGATCTCGATACAGATATTGTAGATCACCCTTTGCTCTTGAAGCCAGAGTGTCTGCCAATCAAACAGAAGTTGAGAAGAACTCACCCATATATGGAAGTAAAGATCAAAGAGGAAGTTCTAAAGCAGATTAATGTCGGTTTTCTTGTCACGTCAGTGTACTCTCACTGTATTTCCAATATTGTCCCAGTACTAAAAAAGAAGGAAAATTTCTCATGTGCGTAGATTACAGAGATCTAAATAAAGTTAGTCCAAAAGATGATTTCCCATTGCCACACATTGATATGTTAGTGGATAGTACAACAAAATTCAAAGTATTCTCGTTCATGGACGGATTTTCCGGGTATAATCAAATAAGAATGGCTCTAGAGGACATGGAAAAAACAACATTTATCACACCCTGGGGAACATTCTGTTACAGAGTGATGCCTTTCGCGTTGAAGAACGCTGGTGCAACGTACCAGAGGGCTATGACAACCCTATTCCATGATCTGATGCACAAGGAAATTGAGGTATATGTTGATGATATGATTGCTAAATCCCAGACTGAAGAAGGACATGTAGAAGATTTTTTGAAGTTGTTTCAGAGTTTGAGGAAGTACCATCTCCGCTTGAATCCAAATAAATGTACCTTCGGTGTTCGATCAGGGAAATTGTTGGGTTTCATTGTTAGCCAGGAAGGAATTGAAGTTGACCCTGATAAAGTCAAATCAATTCAAGAGATATTGGCGCCAAGAACTTAAAAGCAAGTTAGAGGGTTCCTCGGGCATTTGAATTATATTTCCAGATTCATTTCCCACATGACTGCAAATGTGAACCGGTCTTTAAGTTGTTAAAGAAAAATCGAGGTTGAGTGTGGACGGATGACTGCCAAAGGGTATTTGAAAGTATTAAAGAATATCTGCTTGAACCTCCTATCTTGCTCCCTCATGTTGAAGGAATACCGTTGATTATGTATCTGACAGTGTTAGATAATTCCATGGGTTGTATTTTGGGACAACAAGATGAAACGGGGAAGAAAAAGTATGCCATTTATCATCTCAGTAAAAAGTTTACTGATTGTGAGTCGCGGTATTCCATGCTGGAAAAGACATGTTGTGCTCTGGCCTAGGCGGCAAAACGTTTGCGGCAGTATATGTTGAATCACACCACTTGGTTAATCTCCAAAATAGATCCAATCAAGTACATTTTTGAAAAGCCTGCTCTTACTGGGAGAATTTCCTGCTGGCAGATGCTGTTATCTGAAAATGACATCGAATACCGCACTCAAAAGGCTATTAAGAGCAGTGTGTTGGCAGATTATCTTGCTCACCAACCAGTTGATGATCATCAGTCTGTAAAGTATGATTTTCCCCATGAGGATGTGATGTTTCTGAAAGTGAAAGATTGTGATGAACCATTGCCTGAGGAAGGTCCTGATCTTGAATTTTGTTGGAGTATGATATTTGATGGAGCTGTGAATGCTTATGGTAAAGTAATTGGTGCTATGATTGTCACTCCACATGGATCGCACATTCCTTTTACTGCAAGGTTGACATTTGATTGTACTAATAATATGGCAGAATATGAGGCTTGCATCATGGGTCTCGAGGAAGCTATTGATCTCGGAATTAAAATTCTAGATGTGTATGATGATTCAGCTTTGGTAATAAATCAGATTAAAGGAGAATGGGATACTCGTCACCCCGGCTTGATCCCTTATAATGATTATTCTAGAAGGTTGTTACCCTTCTTTAATAAATTTGAATTCCATCACATCCCTAGAGATGAAAATAAAATGGCGTACGCTCTAGCAACTTTGGCTTCTATGTATCAGGTGAATACTTGGAATGATATACCTTGAATTGTGGTTAGGTGATTGGATAAGCCCTCTCATGTGTTTATAACAGAAGAGGTAGCATATGAGAAACCTTGGTATTATGATATCAAGCATTTTCTCCGAACTCGGGAATACCCGATTGGTGCATCGAATAAAGATAGAAAAACATTGAGAAGATTGGCTGGCAGTTTCTTCCTCAGTGAAAATGTGTCGTATAAGAGAATTTATGACATGGTCCTGCTCAGATGCGTGGATAGACACGAAGCAGACATGTTGATGCATGAGGTTCATGAAGGCTCATTTGGAACTCACGCCAATGGACATTCGATGGCTAAAAAGATGCTAAGGGCAGGTTACTATTGGCTGAGAATGGAATCCGATTGTTACAAATTTGCAAAGAAGTGTCATAAATGCCAGATTTACGCGGACAAGGTTCATGTGCCTCTGACACTTCTTAATGTGATCTCTTCCCCATGGCCTTTCTCTATGTGGGGTATTGACATGATTGGAATGATAGAACCTAAAGCTTCGAATGGACACCGTGTTATCTTGGTAGCAATTGATTACTTCACCAAGTGGGTGGAAGCTGCTTCATATGCTAACGTCACCAAGCAGGTGGTTATACGCTTCATTAAGAATAATCTCATATATTGGTATGGTGTGCCGAGCAGAATTATCACTAACAATGGCTCAAATTTGAACAACAAGATGATGACAGTACTGTGTGAAGAATTCAAGATTGTCCATCACAATTCATCTCCGTACAGGCCAAAGATGAATGGGGTTATTAAAGTTGCTAATAAGAATATCAAGAAGATTATCCAGAAAATGGTTGTTACTTATAAGGATTTGCATGAAATGCTCCCTTTTGCTTTGCATGGATATCGAACATTTGTCCTCACTTCAACAGGATCAACCATGTTCTCCCTTGTGTATGGAATGGAAGCAGTGCTCCTAATTGAGGTTGAGATTCCCTCTTTGTGTGTGATAATTGAAACCAAGTTGTTAGAGGCTAAATGGGTCCAAAACCGGTTTGACCAATTGAATTTGATCGAAGAGAAGAGAATGATGGCTTTGTGTCATGGAAAGTTATATCAGAAGAGGGTGAAGAAATATTTTGATAAGAAGGTCAAACCTCGTGAATTCAGAGAAGGCGACCTCGTGCTCAGGAAGATCATGTCTTTTAACGCTGATTCTAGGGGCAAGTGGACTCCCAATTTTGAAGGCCCGTATGTTGTCAAGAAAGCCTTCTCTGGTGGTGCATTAATTCTTAAAACTATGGATGGCGAGGAGTTTCCATGTCTCGTGAATGCTGATACAGTCAAGAAATACTTCGCTTGAAGAAATAAAAGAACATCTCGCTAAGTTGAAAACCCAAAAGGGAGGCTTAGGCAAAAAAAGTGTATCGGTAGGCCGAAAACCCGAAAGGGCAGTCTAGGCAAAAATTAGAGACATAAGCAGAATAAAATTTCCTGCTAAGTCGAAAGCCCGCAAGGGAAGCTTAGGCAAAAGTTAGGGACTTTCTTAGAAAGTAACTACATCAGACAAGACTTGATCGTTGGAGCAACAATCTTCTTGGATCCTCATCATACTTCAACAGAAGCTGCTGCTATGGATTTCAAGAGTTGTTAGAGGGGATAGTGGTCATTGTATCTCAATGTATCTTTTCATTATATATTACCATTTTCCGAACTTTGTAATCATCCATGGAGTCTCGCCATTCGCAGACTACCACTCTATTAATAAAATTTGAGCCTTTACCCAATTCTTTGTATTTCTTATTTTATTTAGCTTGCAAAGACTCCATTTATTATTGATAATAACTTTCAAAGCGAAAAGATTAAATAACAAAATTGATTTTCAAAAAGAATTTACAATTTCCTTTTACTTTAAAATTTGTGACGCAAGAGGAAAAAACAAAAGTGGTGATCCCAGGAATGGATGAACTCCAGTTGTTTTAAGAAGTTTTGTTTCCCGGGGAAGTTTTTCTCAAGATGTTTTCGTTGTATTGGGTTTGTGACTCCAGTATCCCCAATCAAGTTTTGGTTCATTTCTCCTCTTTTCTGAGTTTGTATGATATGAAGATTTAATCCAAGATTTCTCCAGTGAAGGTTTCGTTTGTTTAATAGAAGTTCTTTCTTCCCAGAGAAGTTTGTACATACTCTCGAAGAACACGGGCCTCTGGTTTCTCTAGTGAAGAACATATACTGGTTTTCCCTTTGTTAATGTGGTGTTGACCTCCCCAATGAAGTCGGCATGAATTCCCCAGTGAGTGTTTTGATGATTTGATGTCCGTCTGCTCTACTTGAAATTGATTTTTCAAATCCCCGGTAGAAGTGTTACTTTTGAAAATTTTGATTCCCTGTTGAAGTCTGAGTGTTATTCCTTGGTAAAGCCTGAGAGAGGATATTGTATCTCTGTATCTGTACTGTTTGATCTCTATGTTTTGTTTACTTCCGAATTACATTTCTCACCAGTAAAGTTAAGCCAGGCAGTAGGTTTTGTTTCCTCAGTTGTCGCCTACTTTTTTCTTATGGAATTTTCATCTTGGATGTGATTTAGCCAAGTGTTGATTGTGCCGCGTTGGTTTTTCCTGGTTACTCCCAGTGTTATATATATGTTTTGTCAGCATATGCACGATAACACTCGTACATTCATACATACATCTTGCATAGCTAAAACTGAAAAATCATTGCTCATTCACATTCGTTAATATTTTGTTGACATATTACCCTGTTTTTCAGAGTTGTGTTGTCCTCTCTCCAATAGAGTGTCGGCCTTAAGCAGAAAGTGTATATTCTTCAATTTCCCTACTAAGTTATCCCTCGTGGAAGATCTTTGCTTTAGCCTTCCTGTACAACTCTTTGTCTGGATAGATTGGGTTTCCCTCTTGAGTTTATTTCTCAAAGAATGTATTTTGGTAGATTGTTTTACTCCAGTTTATTTCTGGATTGAATCTTTATTGCCCAGTAATATTATTACTTTGGATTTCCGTAAGCTTCGAGTTTTTATTTGAGAATGTGCATTTATTTTGCACGTGAAGACATTTATCTCCTCACAGGAATATATTGGCATTTCCCCAGGAAGTCATATTGGGTTCCCCAAAAATCATTTTTTACAATCCTTCATATAACAAAAAGTAGCAGGTCTCTTTATTTGAGCAACTTGTACTCCCCTGTAAAAGTCGACGTAAATTTTTTTACTATCTTCTCTATGAGTGGATAGCTTGCAGTCTGTTGTCAAATAATTCCAGTGGATGGAAAGACTTTCAATATCGCAGAGACAATTCATTGTGAAATCTTTACAAGTGGTAGTCTCTTTATTTGAGACAGCTTATGTATTACCCTTTCCAGGTGGAGTGCCTTGGTTAAAGAAGAAGTTGAGACCCGTTCTAGGTGAAACGCCAGAATTTTGGGGAAACATATATTTTCTCTCTACCTTCAGTGAAATTTGGTAGGTCACCATTAGTGAAAGTTGGTGATTGTTATCTTTTTGCTACCCTCGGTGAATGTTGGTAGTTCATCGTTAGTGAACGGCGGTGCTATGATATTTCTTTTCTCTCTACCTTCGGTGAAAGTTGGTAGGTCACCATCAGTGAAAGTTGGTGATTGTTATCTTTTTGCTACCTTCAGTGAACGTTGGTATTTCATCGTCAGTGAACGGCGGTGCTATGATATATTTTCTCTCTACCTTCAGTGAAAGTTGGTAGGTCACCATCAGTGAAAGTTGGTGATTGTTATCTTTTTGCTACCTTCAGTGAACGTTGGTAGTTCATCATCACTGAACGGAGGTGCTATGATATTTCTTTTCTCTCTACCTTCAGTGAAATTTGGTAGGTCACCATCAATGAAAGTTGGTGATTGTCATCTTTTTGCTACCCTCAGTGAACGTTGGTAGTTCATCATCAGTGAACGGCGGTGCTATGATATTTCTTTTTCTCTACCTTCAGTGAAAGTTGGTAGGTCACCATCAGTGAAAGTTGGTGATTGTTATCCTTTTGTTACCTTTAGTGAACGTTGGTAGTTCATCGTCAGTGAACGGTGGTGCTATGATATATTTTCTCTCTACTTTCAGTGAAAGTTGGTAGGTCACCATCAGTGAAAGTTTGTGATTGTTATCTTTTTGCTACCTTCAGCGAATGTTGGTAGTTCATCGTCAGTGAACGGCGGTGTTATGATATTTATTTTCTTTCTACCTTCAGTGAAAGTTGGTAGGTCACCATCAGTGAAATTTGGTGATTGTTATCTTTTTGCAACCCTCAGTGAACGTTGGTAGTTCATCATCAGTGAATGGTGGTGCTATGATATTTTTTATTCTCTCTACCTTCAGTGAAATTTGGTAGGTCATTATCAGTGAAAGTTGGTGATTGTTATTATTTTGATACCCTTAGTGAATGTTGGTAGTTCATCGTCAGTGAACGACGGTGCTATGATATATATTTTCTCTCTACCTTCAGTGAAAGTTGGTAGGTCACCATCAGTGAAAGTTAGTGATTGTTATCTTTTTGCTACCTTCAGTGAACGTTGGTAGTTCATCGTCATTGAACAGCGGTGTCATGATATATTTTCTCTCTACCTTCAGTGAAAGTTGGTAGGTCACCATCAGTAAAAGTTGGTGATTGTTATCTTTTTTCTACCCTCAGTGAACGTTGGTAGTTCATTGCCAGTGAACGGCGGTGCTATGATATTTCTTTTCTCTCTACCTTCAATGAAATTTGGTAGGTCATCATCAGTGAAAGTTGGTGATTTTTATCTTTTTGCTACCCTCGGTGAACGTTGGTAGTTCATCGTTAGTGAATGGCGATGCTATGATATTTCTTTTCTCTCTACCTTCAATGAAAGTTGGTAGGTCACCATCAGTGAAAGTTGGTGATTGTTATCTTTTTGCTACCCTAAGTGAACGTTGGTAGTTCATCGTCAGTGAACGGTGGTGCTATGATATTTCTTTCCTCTCTACCTTCAGTGAAAGTTTGTAGGTCACCATCAGTGAAAGTTGGTGATTTTTATCTTTTTGCTACCTTCAGTGAACGTTGGTAGTTCATCATCAGTGAACAGCGGTGCTATGATATATTTTCTCTCTGACTTCAGTGAAAGTTGGTAGGTCACTATCAGTGAAAGTTGGTGATTATTATCTTTTTTCTACCCTCAGTGAATGATGGTAGTTCATCGTCAGTGAACGGCGGTGCTATGATATATTTTCTCTCTACCTTCAGTGAAAGTTGGTAGGTCACCATCAGTGAAAGTTGGTGATTGTTATCTTTTTGCTGCCCTCGGTAAAAGTTGGTAGCTCACCATCAGTTAACATCGATGTGGTTATTTCTTTCCTCTTTCTACCTTCAGTGAATGTTGGTAGTTTCGCCTTCAGTAAAAGTTGGTGTATCCTTTGACCATTTTACCATCCTCTCTGAGTCGGGTCTTTTGATCAACCAGTGATTTATTTTTCTGGTCGGGTTTCTCTTTTGTTTCTTTATTTCCTTTGCTACATCCCCAGTGGTGTTTTGCGCCTCTTTGGTTATGTTCATATGCATTCATGCTCATAAGCATTGCATGGCATCTTAGGACCAAAAATAGGGTTTGTTTTATATTTAAGTATCTTCGATCGCATCGACATGAAGATTTCTAACCTTCATATCTCCGGATAGAAGAAACTTAAATAAGGGCAGCTGTTGTACCCCAATTTTTGCCCCTAAGATCCCTTCATCATACCATATTGATTGAATCACAACAAGATCACATTAGGGTTCTTGGCTCTCCTCCCTACCTTTAGCTTTTCTCTTTGAGGAATCACCAAGCACCTTGACTTGTTTTCTTTTGTGATCATGAATATTTTGTCTTGATTTTTACTTTTAATTAACAAAATGAAATGTTGGTTTGTGTTGCTTGTTACTAATGTAGGTAAAGGCAATGAGATTTAGCAAGTTGCTCCATGGGTTCATGAATTTATTTTCATGCCCTAGGCAATAAAGCTTGAGAAGTCCAAACCTCACCATTGAAGTTGTTTTGGAAGGGGTGGAATTTCAAGGTTTACTTTGGTTCACCACATTTCAAATTTATCAAGACTGATTCAAAAGTGCAAGGGATTGATTGAAGAAGTTGTCATGGTTGGACAAGGTCTTGTTCCCAATGATCACAAGTGCATATTTATGTCAATTCTAAATAATATGGAAGTGGTTTTGGTGGCTATGATTTCTCATTTTCATCCTCAACAACTTTTATTTACAAAGCAATTGATTAGGTACAAGAAGTTTGTTCAAAATTGTCAAAGTTCTTCAAAGCATTTTCTTGATCTAGGAACTAGGGTTTTGAACTTCAAAGAAGCATATCTTGCTCATATTTTGGTATTTTTGAGTGATTCCAAAGACATACTTATCTTCAAAGTGTTATCAACAAATCACTTCAAAAGTTTCAAAGAGTTTTCATGTGGAAGAAACTTGATGATGAAGAAAGATTACAAGTCCTCCAAATGAACCCCTAATTTCTCATGTGTGACTTCAAATGATCATAACATGGTCAATTTTTATCACCTTGAGCCCACTCTTTTTCCACAATGATCTTGAGGATGTTAACTTTATGCCTTCTTTTATGTGAAAAGTGGGAAAATGGATGGAAGATGCCCTAAGGATACAAAATATTATAGGTCATTTCATGATTTTTTGCTAACTTCAACAATTCATAACTCTCTCAATTTTTGTAGATTTTGAATGGTTCGAGTTTCAAAATGTCATTCAAGAGGTCTATTTCATGCCATCTTTTTTTGTCAAGAGCAAATTCCAAGTGGAAGTCCATGTTTGGATGCAAAACATTATAGGTCACTTTTGAAGAAAAATTTGAAATATTTCTAAGTATGGAAAGTCAACCTTTTTCCCCAACTTTGACTCAATGCAACTTTCAGCTCAAGTATCCATTTAATTCCATTCTTTTTCCATTGCAAAGCTTGTAACCTCATATTTCTAAATCATCAAGAATCATGCCTTAAGACCCCTTGAGCTGAGAATTCCATTGGATTGAACTTGGAACTGAAGTTTCTTCATAAGTCAGAATTTGAAATTCATGTTTTGACCTCTAAACATCAAATTAGCACGCGTTTGTGATCTAAGCATGTTTATCCAAGTTGCCAAAGTGGATTAGAGCCTTAAAACGCAAGGATAGGATGAGTTTTAATGGAAATCAGATCACACTTTGCTCGTGCATCAGGTTCACACGATTTCCCTCCAAACTTCATCATTTCACACGCTTGAACATTCCATTTGATTCCCTATAGATAGAGGATCATCCACCATTCATTTCCTCAAGCTTTGAGAGCCAAAAACACTCTGTCAAAACCTCATGTGAACTTCAAAATTTTGAAATCAGTTTCTGAGATTCCAGCCTTTTCTTCCAAAATTCTTTGCACATTCATCTTCCTTGAGCATCATACAAACTCTCCGGCACTTAAACCAAGCAAAATGAGCTATAATCCAAGCTACATAAGTCCTATTTCAGAGCTTCTTTCTTGAACTTCGAAAAGGTAGAATTCTCCACCATTTGGATCCAAATAAAGCACTAACTTATTCTACTCCTTCTCCTGATTCTAGTGCTTCTTACAATTTTTAAATCCATTGAGAATTGAGAGAGAAATCTCAAATTGAAGGTGCTCGCTATTTTATGGGTTTTTGATTCATATCTCTTTGCATACTTTATATAAATTTGGCGCGATGGTGGTGTTAGGATCGTCTTGAAGAGACGAATCCAATGATACTGGTTTGGGATCCTAAATTTTCCGTTTGAAATATCTCACAAAATCTCCATTGCAGGGTGGCTGGAGGTTGAAGACAATGACATGTCTCGTCTTAGCCAATGATAGCGTGCCAAACGTTTTAATTTCATTGGTTGCCTTTTTTTATATTCCCTGCGCATCTTACTAAGGTCCTTATCAAGCACATCGCGTATGATCCATTGGATTAGCTTACTAACGCATTTTGACTATGATCTGATGGCCCATATCTTTTTGGTTTTATTTTATTTTCTGGTTTTTATATTTTCATTGATTTAATTTTCAAAAATTCACAACTCTTTTATTTTTTAACCAAAAATTATGAAAAAAATTCACAAAAATACTTTGAATTATTTCTGATCTCATGAATATTTTTTCATATTTTTATTTTGGCAATTCATATTTTTTGTATTTTTTGCATTATTTGCTTTTTTTTAATTACCTTAAAAATACTTTATGACATTTCTTAATTCTAAATTTTTTTCATAAATACAATTTTGCATATTTCTGACTTTTTGAAAATTTTATGGAATTTTATACTGATGTTTACTATTTTTTATCTATTTTCTATTTGTTTGAACAATTTTAAATAGTTTTAAAATAGTTTCTGACTTTTAAAAATTGCCAAAAATTTCATAAAAATATTTGAGTCCTTTTCTGATTTTTCTTTGGTCTTACTTAATTTTTCTTGATTAATTTGAATATAGTTGATATTTTTCTTTCTTATCCCCATTTTAAAACCATTTTTAATGTATATATTAAATGCAATATTATTTTGTGATTATTTTCTGGTTGAGCTTGGGTTGAATTTTGATCATAAACTTTATTAACATCATTGAATCCATGGTGTTGATCTAACTCTAAAAATGGATGAATGATTTTAGTAATAGTTTGATTTAAATTTAATTCAAATATGGTTTGTATATTCTTTCCCACCCCTCTTCACCTTGTCCCTTTCTTATTGCACTAAGTATTCTTGGAGCATGATCTCTATATCATGTCTCAAAATAAATGGTGCATAGATTGCTATTGACCGACCTCAAAATAGGTGCGACTTCTACATAAGTCCACTTGTGATTGTTTAACATAGCGCTAAATTTTGTCTCGATTCGAATAAATGATCATTTGTGGCCCAAACCTATGTTTGCAAGCCCAAGTATGTTAATTTTATCTCTTTGATCCAATAAACTTGTGATTCATTGTGTGGAGGCTTTGGTTCTACCAATCCTCTAATGGATCTACAACACTTTTGGTCAACGCGGATCACTTAAACATCATTGATCATTAAATGGTACTTTTGAGGATTCTGAGTGGATGATATACTTGACAAAAAGAAAATGTAACTTGTTGTGTGGAGGCTTTGGTTCTAACAATCCTCTAATGAGTTCCAAATGCAAGTTTCAAGATGGTCATCCAACTAACCACTAATTATTAAATTGTTTTTACTTTATGCCCTTTTATTTTTTATGCTTTATGTACCATTTACTTTAAGCATTACATTTCATGTCATTTTTATTTTTGCTCACTTGGCCTTTTCCTTTCTCTCCTAAGACACCTAATAATCAACATGAACCATAAAAACCATTAAAATACTTGGACTATTTGGTTACTATCCTTGGCATTATGGAGTATTGGACTTCTTGGACTTAGGATTAGAAACCTTGGCCTATATTGGAGACCTTGTGACCTTAATTGATATTTTGTCTGGAGTTATTGAGGTTTACCTCAAGACATTGGTTTGTTTGTTTGTTTTGTATGCAGGTTATTGTGATTACATTCTTTGTTTGTAATCTGGAATTCACTCGTATACAACTGTTACTCTGCCCAATTTTTGTGAAGACTTAATACACTTGAAGTCTGGTTCTCTCAAGAGGTCTAAGTATCTTTGCTTGTATTCAATCCAAAGAATGGGAATTCTATCTTGACTCATAATGTCAAGTATTGGCTTCTTGTTGGTTAGATGGTTCTTATCCCTAGCTTTTACCTTATGCTTTAGGATAGTCCCTTCTTCTCCTCCCATCTTCTTTAATTTCAAAAATTTGCTCCCTCCTTTTGGAAAACTCTTCTTGTTCTTTTTAAACTTGAACCACTTTCATAATAAACTTGGACTTAGGTCCATGAATTTTCAAAACATTTTCACAAATAAACTTCAATCAACTTAATAATACCTTGAATTTTTTTGTGAGAAGAGTAAAAGTTAATCAATCTCATTTCAAACCATTTTGGCTTTTTAGTTTAAAACTTTTCTCAAAAGATTGGACTCTTGACAATCCTTGTAGTGATGCAAACAACTATACTTCCATAATATATAGTGAAGTGAGATATTTTCCACTTGGGTGTTGAGTGAGGCATTGTTGATTTTAAGATTCAAGCCATATCCTCCACTTTGAGATGATGCAAATTTTCCTTTCTCATGATTGTGGGTAGTAAGTATGTTTTCCATACGGACAATGACGATAATGTCTTATCTCATAAAATTAACCAACACACTTGTGTTTTAAATTTTTAAAAGAGGAACTATGTGTACCCTGATCCCTTATTTCACGAAAAGGTGGTACGTAGGCCCTAAAGGTTCGCAACCGCAGCGGGTGCAAAAACCATAAAATATATATATTTTTTCAAAGAGGTTCCTGCGGAGTACCGTAGATGTTTAGGGTGCTAATACCTTCCCTTTGCATAACCAACCATCTTACCTTGAATCTTTCCCCCTCTTTTTTTTGGGTTACTCGCTCTTTTCCCATTTCTTTGGAAACAATAAAGCACGATGGCGATTTTTATTCTTGATCTGTATAAGTCTAGTCAATCCAATGGCTTAGTCTTAAACATTTCTACCGCTACAGTATGGCTCTTTCTTCTTACATTAACAACCTAGCAAGCTCTCCAGGTATTTCACAATCTTCCTCACCTCCGTCCTCGGCTTGGTAGGTCGGATTTTCAAAGTCATAGTTGAAAATAGCAGAATCGTTATCAATGGGATCTAGGCTGGATATGAATCTGCAATTTGTTGTGTGGGTGTATGTAAGAACACATAGCTATTTTGAAAGCAACAAAGTAAAATAAAGACAACAAGCATAAAATTTGAATTAAAACGTCCAATGATTTATTAAATGAAAATATGTTGATGAATAATGACAACCCTAACAAATGGACCGTTGTGCCCCGGGTAGGGCACAAGGCTTAAAGTTATTGTTTAAATTACATATCCAAAAACTTGAAAGTAAGAAAACATAAAATAAAATTTACTCTTGACTAAAGGAGATTGGTATAAAGTCTCCAGTCTTCCAATTATTGAGTCCACTGCCAGTAGTAGGGAAGATCTAATTGTCTATGTCGCAATCGCTTTCAGTGTCTTCCACAATGTTAACTTGATTATTATGAACTCCATTGTTGTTGATGCAGCATGGAAGTTTCCCAGAATTAGTATGAGCATGATAGACAGTCCTCTGAGCCTGTAAGGTGAAACCCAAACCAAATTTGTCGGACTTGTAAGGAATATTGGGAAGCTGGCCCTAAACAGTGCCACCACCTTCTTTAACCACAGCCTTAGCATATTTCAGAGAAGCCATTTTTGGTGGAATCCTGGTAACCTTGGGAACATTATGAGAAGCTTTGTCAACAGGGATTGTCTGGAATAACTTCAAAGGTCTGGCACGGAGTCTCGAAGAATTCACCATCCATCTCAACATACTTGAAGGAATTCAAATGGCTCACTGTGTATTCTTCTTCGCTGCAAACTATAAAAAAATTTCCTTTCATGGGATACTTCAACTTTTGGTGTAAAGTAAAAGTAACAGTGCCTGCCCCATGAATCCAAGGGCGTCCAAGCAAACAGGAATAGGCTGGATGAATGTCTATCACATAGAAATTAGAGTCAAAGAACTAGGAACCCACTTTAAATCGAAGATCAACCTCTCCATGCACCATTTTCTTTTGAACCATCAAAAGCTCTTACCATAATGTCATTGGGTTTTAGCACAATCCCCTCACAATCAAGTTTGTCTAAAGAAGCTTTTGGCAATATGTTCAATGAGGAACCTATGTCCACCAACATATGAGATACTATATTTCCCCTACACTCAATAAAGACATGCAGAGCCTTATTATGGTTCCTTCTTGCGGGAGTTAAATCAGTGTCAGAAAAGCCTAGCCCATTATCAGTTGTCAGGTTAGCAACACAATTTTTGGACTGATCAACAAAGATTTGCTGCGGTATATGAGCATTTTTAGGAACTTTACCAAAGCCTGAGCATGGGCCTCGGAGCATAATAACAGGGATAGCATATATATTTTGGAGGGGGTCTGCCTCAACTGTTCAACAATTTTATAGTCACTCTTTCTAATAATCTTCAGTACCTCTTCCATCTTTTTCTTGTAGGTATCTTCAACAATAACTTCTTTCGGTGCCTCAGTCTGGGTAGGTTCAGTCATATGTTCTTTGCTTCGAGTCTCAATAATTGATTCAGTAGTAGTAATACGAATTGGTGTAGTAATATGGAATATGGAATTGGCCCAGGTGCGGTAATGATCGTAGGAACAACCCTTGGTTCGAAAGTAATCTTCACAGGACCTTTAGAAGTGATCCTTATATGAGTACCGGAAACTGTATTTACACATACATCTTGGGATATACTCCACACGGGAGAAGTCTTCTCAAATAGGATTTCACGGTCATCCATCAAACAATGAATACCTTCTTTCAATAGTGTGCAACCATTGGATTGAGACGCACAGTAGTAGCAGTCTTCAATGCGACTCAGAAATAAATCGTCTTGCAGTAGCTTCTTCTTAATAATCATCAGAGGAGTAGTCAATTCATTCACAGCGGAAACATAAGAAACATCATTAATAGCATTAATGCCCTTGTCATGATTAGGCATAGGTGCAGTGATCACATTAGGGTTCTCAGGAGGGTCAAATTCAATCTCCTTAGAGTCAATCATGTCTTGAATCTTATTCTTCAGAGCCCAACTATTTCTAGTGTCATGCCCAGGACTGTTTGAGTGATATGCACACCTTGTATTGGGATTGTAACTGGGAGAGGAAGTATTAGGATTCTAAGGAGGATCCTTCAATGTAATTAGTCCTTCCTTCAGCATGCATTGCAATTCTTGAGATAATGGCATGTTGATTCTTGTGAATTGCCTCCTGGGTGCATCCTACCTATGCTGATTATTTTATTGTTGTTGTACTGGTACAGGATTAGAGATCAGCACTACCCCCATAGATTGGTTGCAGTCACTCTTATTACAACCTTTCTGACCGTACACGGCATTAGATTCCTTCTTACCATTATAAGACTTCTTCACAATATTCGAGGATGTAGCCACCTTAATTTTACCGCTTCTGATTCCATTTTCAACATGTTCTCCTGTCAATATCAGTTCAGTGAAACCGGCTAAAGAACTTCCAAGTAGATGATTATAGAAAGGGCATGTTAGCGTACTCATGAACATGTCAACCAACTCCCTATCAGCCAAAGGAGGTTGAACTCTGCCTGCAAGATCTCTCTATTTATGTGCGTACTCTTTAAAGCCTTCCTCAGAACCCATGGACATACTCTGTAGTTGAATGCAGGTTGGTGCCAAATCAGAATTATATTGATATTGTTTATAGAAATTTGCGGCTAAATCTTCCCATGTATGGATGTTGGTACCTTTGAGTTTATAATACCATTCCAGTTGCGTTCTAGACAGACTCTCTTTAAAGAAATGCAACCATAATTTCTTGTCAGCAGTGTGTGGTTGAATTTTCTGAACATAAGATCTCAAATGCAGCTTCGGGCAAGAAATGTCGTCATACTTGGCAAAGTTAGGAGTTTTAAACTTAGGAGGAATGGCAACTCTTGAGACCAAACCCAATTCTTCAAAGTTAAAGCCAGGCACCTTCTGGATATCCATAGCTCTCAGATGCTCTTTCATCAGCTTGTACTTCTCGTCAACAGGGGGATATTGTTCATCCAAATAATCCTCTTCCTCTTCATCAGGAAACTTGTAAGAACCAAGGTTGCTTCTTTCAATTTTAACACTCTTACCGTCTTCATACTGTTTGTCATCTTCGTTCGATGGGATATTGAGATCTTGAGCTCACTTGACTGGACCTCTGAACTTTCTCCCCATGTTAAGGATGTCTATTGGTTTCTTTGTCTTCTTCTTCTTCCCGTTGATGACGAGTGCCTTCAGTTCTTCTTGTCCCTTGGATAAGTTTAGGAACATCTCTTGGAACTGAGCATTTTGAGCCTGGAGTTCTTTGACTGTCTGTTCGAGAGCCATTTTTCTGCTGAAATAAACAGCAAGAAGATGAGAAACCTGTCTTAGAAACCTGTTATGCGATGATATGTATGACATGTAGATGCATATGCAATGTTTTCAAGGATCTCGTGGGATTTAAATTTGAAATATTAGAAATTGAATCTAGTTGCAGCTTTGTCTAAAGAACTTTGAATCTTCATCTTTGAACGTCCTTTTATAAGAGTCAAGCTCACCATATCAAGTGGGTCGTAGCCTCTAACTCAAGAGAATGTACTTTGATCTTGACGGCATCTGGCTAGAGGAAAATAAATCCTCTCGCCCCTTGCTAGAAATTTGGCTTATGATAATCTTGCACCATAAATCCCTAAGATCCTTGAAATGGTTAGTGAAAATGTTATGTTATGATGATATGATGATATGATGCTATGATATCATGTTCATGTTAGATAGGTAGCAAACACAAACAAGTCACACAAGAGCCTTAGGTTTAAAAGATTGTATGAAGTCCATAGGTAAGCACCCTTCCCCATTGAAGTTAAGTTGGCTCAACCTGTCTTAAAGTAGTAACTGGGTTATAGGAATCTCATATCATCGATCTTTCTTGTAAGCTTTATTTTAGCACGGCAACCACCTTACCACCAACACATCCCGAGAGTCGAATCTCAATGAGCGTAGTTTCGAGTATCAACCAACCTTAGACTGCACCAAAGTCGGCCATCTCACTAATTTCTAATGGCCAAGATGGGTCAATTAAGGTTCTAAAAGTAAGTTAGTATTAACTATACCACGTGGAATCCTAATGTTATACTTGACTTACTCAAGGAACATCATTACAAACCAAAGTGTCACACTAATTGTAGCCATCATTTTAACCATATCGGTCTACGTCGTACAGTCTTTATGATCTATTGCTACTTACCTAAGGAATTCCTAGATCCGGGTGTAGGATCTTACCATCATTTATACCCAAAAAAACCCTTAAAGTAAAGCAAGCAAAGCATACAATTAAAGCAAGTATAGTGATCTAAACTCTAAGGTAACCCCTCTTTTTTAAGTAAATCCTCAGCAGAGTCGCCAGTTCTATAATACGGTGGGAGAACTGACTTTTTTTAATCCAAATGTGTGGATAGAAAGAGTCGTCACTGACTTTTCTTTTATCAAATATTTAGGAAAGGTGAGAAGAATGGGAAATACCTTTGATAGATTTTGAGTTTGGGGGCAAATTGTGAAAAGGGAAGTTGTTAGCACCCTTTTCATCTGTAGTTATCTACGGGATTTTAATTTCTTAGCTCACTTTGAAAACTTGCTTTGTGAGTGTGTGTGTGTGTGTGTGTGTGTGTGTGTGATTTGAAAATATTTTGAAAATCCAATGTAAGGCTGACTTTTTAACGATTATTATATCAACCCTCAAGAATGCGTACAAAGTGTTTTGAAAATATTTGTTTGAAAGTGATGTGTGAAAAATGTTTTGAGAAAAGTTGTGAGCAAGAAATTAAGAACTTCTTACCGACTAAAGGTCTTTCTTATTCTTTTCCTTCTCCTTTAGAGATGGTATTATCAATACCATTAGTTGGTAGGTAGCCCTATCCATTGGATGTCAAGGGACGGGCATATGGTAATCGCATGGTCATCGAAGACAACATGTAAGGATACTTTAGCAATTTTATCAGAGGGACTATCATCATTTTTCTCGTAGGGTCATCGAAGGGACTAGATTATTTTGTAGGAAACTTAGAGGGTCATCGAGGGACTATGATCTTTATGATGATTTTATCGAGGGTCTTTTGCTAAAGTATCCCTACTTTCGAGGGACATGACCAATATCATAAGGCAACAAGAGAGGATACTCTAAAGGTAAAAGTGTGTAAAGTGTATTGATTTCAGTTATTTTATCTTGAGAATTTAGGGTTTTCTACGCTCAGTTATTAGTCTTTCCATACAAACCCTAGTTACTAGTAATTAAATATGTACAGAAAATAAAGTGCGGAATGTAAAGTGCGTAAATTAAACTTAAGCTATTACATCATGTGAGCAATTACATAATATGAAAAAAATGCGAGAAAAGATAAATCTATGCTATTACAATTAAGAACGTGACTTATACACTTGATCTATGAATTTAAATAGCAAAAAAGAAATAAGAAAATGTTTTTTTTTAAATGTTTGAAAAAACCTAAGATCTAAGTTAATGTTTTGAAATTTTTTTATAGAAAACAATTTAAGTGATAATAATTAATAAAACCTAAATTCTAATTGATTTTAATATTTAAGAAAATTTTAATTAATTAATTAATTAATTTAGTAAATAAAAATAAGAAAATTAAATACTAATTAAAAAACCTTAATCCTAATTTATTGGTATTAAGAAAAAAAATTAGGTTAGTTTAATGATGATTAATTAGAAATTAATTAGGGTTAGAAAAGAAAATAGAAAATAAATTAGGTTAGAAAATAGAAAAAGAAAGGATTTGCATGGGGTGGGTGTTGAACCCGCGCCTCCTGGCTCCACAAGTTGTACTGCATGCCACTAGGGCGACGCGCTGGTTTTGATAGGAAAATAGGAATTGATCATTATGTGATAAATCTACATGTTAGTTTGGAAAATAACAAAAATAAATGCAAGACGCGGGGATCAAACCCATGTCCTTCTCATTGCACGCCTCTGTGATGCGCTTCAATCATGTTAGCATAATAGAAACCAAACAATATATAAAAAACATGTGAACTAGAGAAGTGTCGGAGCCCTACCTCCGGTCGTCTTCTCTGGCGAGGTCGTTTTCACATCTTTAAAAATAACAAGTGTTAGAGATTAAGAGGGACCATATCCCCCTAATTTGGACCTCTTGAATTCAATAATGATGTTGTTTTCGACTAATTCATCATGTATAGTGAGATACGATCAAAATATAGAAAAATAATGCAATAATGGTGATGGAGCATTCTGGCATAATGGGCCTCATGAAAGGGATAAAACATGCACTAATTTGTCTCAAGAACACATTGAAATTGTTAGTTTAAATCAAAGCATCTCAAATATTAAAATATGAATTTCATAAAATATGTCAAACTGGCGATTCAATGAATGCATGTTTTAGGTTCATTTGATCATCAAGAATGATCAGAACTTACTCTATGATACCTCACAGATCATTTTGAATGGTTGTCTGGCCTTGAGGATGGCTGAAACTGGAAATTAAGTTCACTCCTTCTTTGCAAATTTTCAATCTTCAAACCCTTGTTTCTTGGACAGCCACACCTATTCTTTTGGTCTGAATATGTAGTGTACTTATAGGAGAGAGGATTAGGTTAAAAGATGGGCTTGGACATCATATGAAACATATCTTTGATTTGGCTTGAAAATAGGTTGAAATATTACAAAACCATGAAGATTTGATTCACAAATAGGTGCACATAGTTTGTAGCATGTCCTTGGGCCTCCAAAAGATTCAGATCACAAGCCTTTTATGCCTTATACATTTATTTAATATTTATTTGATTTAATTTTGAATTTAAATGAATAAAAATAAAAATAAATGAAATAAAAATTCGAAGGATGCATGAATGGACTTATAGGTCTATTATGAGGTCATGAACACGTTTGGACTTTAAAATATAGGCCCATTAGCCCAAAAATTCAAATTTGCTCAATTTGGATTTCATTCATTTTCTCAAAATTGCCTAACTTGCACCAATCATAACTCACTCAATTTTTGTCATATGAAGGTGATCTTAGACTTCATGGAAATATCAAGATGTCTCCTACAACTTTCATGTTTGTCATTTTTTCATTTGAAGACTTTAACTTGATGTAAAGTGCTTTGACAAAAGATGTCTTATTGTTGACTTTTAAAATGACCTGTAATGTTTTGGCCCATATCTCTTAAATGAAGCATTTTTGGCCTTAAACTTAGAGAGACAAAGTTGTATAGAATTAAATTTACTTCGAGTTAAGCTTTGATTTAGAAATTTATGATGAATTATGTGAAAGTTATGGTTGGTCAAAGTTAAGTTGACTTTTCCTAAAGAAAACCCTAATTTAGTAACTTTTGACTTTTGATGAATCTTGAGTTTTCTTGATGAATCTTGATCAACCCTTGATGAAATGATGAATTGTGACTTTAAAATGTTGATGTTGACCAAAAATCTTGAAGTTTGACTGTAAATTGGTTAAAGTTGACTTTTTGTCCAATACAGTTGAATTTCAATCATCTGACTGATTGATTGAGCAAACTTGTGCGACAAGGCTTAAAATTTGGCATGATGATACTTTGATGCATATGAGAAACCATGAAATATACTTGAGGCATTAGAAGTCCAATTTTCCTTGAGGAAAGTGAAACCCTAGTTATAGGTCAACTGCTTGGGAGGAGGGTTTGTCTGATCAACCCTTGAGTAGTCTTGAGTGCTTGAGACCTCCATGAGCATGAGGAAGTGTCTTGACAATGGGAGGGAAAATTTTGGGGTATAACAGGATTTCTTGAGAATAGGTTAAAAATCATCATTGCGTTTTTCCCCTGTAGGTCTTCTATGCTTAAGTAATCTTTTCATAACTGCTTTATAAGAACTCACCGTTTTTTCTCGTCACACACTCGTTCACTTCACTACCCACACTTTAAACTATTTCAAAACCCTAAAACTCTTCCAATTTCATCATCTTCATCCATGGGTGCTCAACAACAACGAGTTTTCAAGCTCGTTCAAGAAATTCTTCTCCCACAAATATCCTCTAAAAAAGAATCCAAACTGGTTCCTCATCTATTATCAACATCAGAGAAATCTCTGGGGTCAGAACAAAAGGATATACAAGAATAAATGTATGATGTTCCTAAAATCACTCTTGGTACTGGTTTGGACCGGCTAAAAGTTCTTTGTGAATCTCAAGTTGATTTTCAAAACCTCAAAGATAGTAGTTTTAATATTCTGCACGATGTAAACGTTCAAAGATGGGAAAATTACTTCAACCTTCTCAATGGACCCATTTGTCCTCATCTTGTAAAAGACTTTTGGATTCGTGACAAATCTTCCTTCTTTCAAGCGGTCTCATTCGTTAAAGGAAAGAAGATTATGATCAATGAACAAATTATTGCAAAACTCCTTAATCATGAAGGAAAAGGAACAAGATGTTATAAAGTTGTGGAAAAATGGTATGATTTAATCGAAATATCCAATGTCATATTTCCTTCTTCGAAAACTTCCAGCAAAACTGAAGATTTTCATGACCATCTAAAAATATGGAATAAAGTTCTTCGATCAACTTTTCTTCAGGAGCCTCCAAAATATTTTCAAACCTTTTTGGCTGGGGACCAAAAATAAATTTTGTATTTCATTGCTTCAGGTATTCAAGTTAATCTTCCATCCCTTCTCTTTAATCATTTGAGAGATATTGTAAGAAAAACTAGAGAAGGAAAAAATTGATGAGGTCTTGGATTCCTTTTGGAAGACTCGTCTCTGGCATTATTACTCAAAGAAATGTGCTTAAATTCATGACCGATGAGGGTCTTGAAACGGTTAGTGGGGATTCTTTCAATGTCCTAAATATGAAGAAGATGGGGATCATGAAGGATGTTATTCATCCTCCTGTAGTATCTGCTTCAAGAACTAGTTCTTTAAAAAGGTTTTCAAACGAAAAGGTTCCTATTCAGAATCAAGAGGACTATCTAAAACACTTAATTCCTTTTCTGAACAAGTGTACTGAAGTTGATGCATCAGATGAAAGAAAAAGGAAGCAAAATCAAAATTGCTCAATAACCATTTTGTCCGATAAGAATCCCTCAAAGAAAAGGTCGAAATAGAATCATGTTTCATGATGAGATATCCTCTCAAAATAAGAAGAATCTAAATAATAGAAAGGCTCTAAAGTCACTTAAAGTCAGTTCTTCAACAGTGATTTCTGATGTTCTTCATTCACCTTCCTCAAGTAAGTCTTCTGACTCTCACTCAAATGTTGCTCCCTCTAGTTCAGATTTAAGAATAATTACTTCATTCATTCCTTTACCAAACCCAGTATATTCCATAATAGTTACAACCTTACTTGTTTCATAAGTCCCAGTTTCACCCAACCTACCACTACAGACAACTACCATCCAAACATCTTGTTCAAATTATGTTATTTCAAAATCACGACTATCTAGTACACTCTCTATTCTTCCATAAATCTCTTCATCCCCTCTAGAAACCATCCCTGCTTCATATTTTCCTCTTTCATCCACCATCTTTTTAGCTCCTTTTAAATCATAAAAATATTTATGTATTTCATCTCATTTTCAAACAACATCTATCCCTAAATCACCTCAACACCTTCCTCCACATTATCTCTATTTTCTTTCACTTTCTCATCTGCTTCTTACATCCCCAATCCAATAGAAATCCCTCCTAAGAATTATGTATCCACCACATCCATCTCAACCACCAACACCTATGAACTCCTTGATCATGTATCACATAATCATGTTAATGACCTCTCTGTCACCAATATTGCATCAAACCCAAAGAAACTTTTTCTGTTGAGAATGGTTCTCTTGAACATTCAACCTCTGACCTTCCCTCTCCTAATTTTAAACTTGATAAATTAATTTCTAAATTCAAAAATAATGCAACAAAGAGAGTTATGAATATATGTAAGGAGTCAAGCTCTAGCCTTGATCCTTCTCGACTTAATACTAGCTGGAATCAGTTCAACGAGTGGATGGCTGTAGAATTTCAGATAATAAAAAATCTCAATATACAGACCAAATAAGAATTTGTCAAGGAAGCTAAAGAGATATATCTAGTTCTAGAAGCAAATAAGATTTCTGAAAAAGAAGCAGCTGATGGAGAAGCCGCTGAAAAAGAATTTATGAAAGTTGTCAAAAATCAAGGAAATTCCTCTGAAACTTTTTATCATGTGTTGCAAACACTTGAAAGCATGCAGAAAGAACAACTTTTTGTCAGAGAAAGACTAGACATGTAAGATGTAGTTAACAATGAAATTTGAACAATTTGGGTATGTTCTTTTCATAGCTTTCGAGGTGCAACTCTTATATGCTAATTTGGTGAAAATATGGGACTGAGATAATGCAGGCTTGGACTGGTTTACAACAGTTTTGGAGTGTTGTGGCAGCTTGGTGCAAGGTTGTTTCATAGCAGTACAATAGATTGTTTTGACATGGTTTTAGGCTGTTATGTGGACAATACAACAAACTTGGGCTTGGAGGCATATATGACTTTGTTCAGCATCCTTCGACCAAACTCATCAAAAGACAAGACAATATTTGTTTCCACCAATTGTGTGTTCTTCGAATGGACCAACAATTGTATGTTCTTTGAATCCATCAATTGTATGTTCTTCGAATGGACCACCAATTGTATGTTCTTAGAATCCACCAATTATATGTTCTTCGAATCCACCAATTGTATGTTCTTCGAATGGACCACAAATTGTATGTCCTTCAAATCCACCAATTGTATGTTCTTCAAATCCACCAAATATATGTTCTTTGAATGGACCACCAAATGTATGTTCTTCGAATCCACCAATTGTATGTTCTTCGAATGGACCACCAATTGTATGTTCTTCGAATCCACCAATTGTATATTCTTCGAATGGACCACATTCATCTGAACGTACCACTCAAAGCTTGTGGATCGAAGCAAGCTTGCTCTTATTCGATTTGTCAAAATCTGCCAACCACTCCTTTCGATCAGTCGTGTGGTTTGAACAACCTAAACTAGATTTTAAATTTGACATAGTTATTTGCACACCTTTTTTATCTGCTTTGCTCTTTCGACAGTTTCCTCTTCAACCCGATGCTTGAAAGTCCAATATGATCCATGGAAACTATATGGGATATTAAAAGTCCAATTGTACTTGTGCAAACTTGAACTTTTGAAAATCCTTATGAGAAATGTCTTGAGAAAAGAGAGGGGAAATTTTGGGGTACAACAGCTGCATGTCTTGAGAAAAGAGAGGGGAAATTTTGGGGTACAACAGCTGCCCCTGTTCAATCTTCTTAAACCTGAAGAGTTAGATTGGCGAGTTTTCCATTCATAGCTTGAAGGTAGAAGATGATTGAACACTAGAGTGCCCAAAAATTTGCACTCAACCACGTGTTAGTTGATTGTGTAGGGAATGGGCTTAAAGATGCCATTTGGAGAGATGATGGAGAGTTGTCGGAGATGAGCTTATAGATGCCATCCAAAGGTGATTGTTGATAGAGATTAGACTAAGTATAAGCTTGACTGTAACTGGGAGAAGTATCAGAATAAATCTTTGGTCGATTTAATTCTTAATGACATGCTGGAATGGACCCGCGTTAAGTCGTGTTTGGAAATGTATTAGAAGGAATTTGTGTAAGACTGCTTCAGGATGAATCCGTGTGGGACTATATTTGGAAATTCATGAGAAGGAACCTATGTAGGGCTGCTTCAGGATGATTTTGTGTGAAACTTTATCTGGAAATGTATGAGAATAAATCTGTGTAAGATTGCTTCGGGGTGAGTCCGTATGAAACTGCATCTGGAAATGCATGAGAAGGAGCCTGGGTAGGGATGCTTCTGGATGAATCCCTGTGAAACTTCATCTGGAAATGTATGAGAAGGAACCTGGGTAGGGCTGCTTCATGATGAGTCCGGGTGAAACTTCATCTGGAAATGTATGAGAAGGAACTTGGGTAGGGTTGTTTCAGGATGAGTCTGTGTGAAACTTCATCTGGAAATGTATGAGAAGGAACCTGGGTAGGGCTGCTTCATGATGAGTCCGTGTGAAACTTCATCTGAGATGAATGAGAAGGAACATGAGTAGGTCTACTTCAGGATGAGTCAGTGTGAAACTCCATTTGGAAACGTATGAGAAAGAACTTGGGTAGGGCTGCTTCATGATGAGTCCGTGTGAAATTTCATCTGGAAATTTATGAGAAGGAGCCTGGGTAGGGCTGCTTCGGGATGAGTCCATGTGAAACTTCATCTGGAAATATATGAGAAGAAATATGTGTAAGATTGCTTCGGGGTGAGTCTGTGTGAAAGTGCATCTGGAAATGTATGAGAAGGAGCTTGGGTAGGGCTGATTTAGAACGAATCCGTGTGAAACTTCATCTGGAAATGTATGAGAAGGAACCTAGGTAGGGTTGCTTCGGAGTGAGCCCATGTGAAATTCCATGTGGAAATGTATGTGAAGGAGCCTGGGTAGGGATGCTTCAGGATGAATCTGTGTTAAACTTCATCTGGAAATGTATGAGAAGGAACCTAGGTAGGGCTTCTTCATGATGAGTTCGGGTGAAACTTCATCTGGAAATGTATGAGAAGGAACCTGTAAGTAAATTATTTCACAATAAATTACGCAATCAATTATTTCACAATTTGCAAGTAAATGTAAATGAGAGATAGAGAGAGAAGAGAGACACAAGGATTTGTATAGGTCGTTCCCTAATCAACCTCGTTATGGGTATGTATGCCCCCAATTTTGTTTGGAATTGAGATAATGAAAATTAACCTTTGCAAATATAGTTTTACAAGAGAAAAAGTAACAATCCAACCCTCCAAACTCTAAGCTTGATGTTGATTCCATCTTCTTCTCTTACCTTGATAAGAAATTGATCAAGTAACCCGATACTTTTAATTTAATCCTCCGGTTACCTCTACCTCTTTGACAAAACCCCCGTTCTTCAAAGCCTTCACTCGGCTGAATCCAAATTATGAATGTATCGTGACCCAAGATTACCAAAGTGATCATCTGGTTACTGTTACTCCTTTGACAAAAACCCGTGTTATTCAAAGCTTTCACTCGGCTCAATCCAAATTGTACAATCTTGTGAAAAACTCCCAAATCAATCAGTGATCTTGGAAGAAAACCCCAAATGGATTTATCTTGAAACCTCCAAATACTTTTCAACCTAATCGACTACACCAAATCCTAATTGGATGTTATCAAACTATCTCTTGATCATACAATAAAAATGATTATGTGTAGTTGTTGTATGTATGCAATGAGAGAGGATGGAGATGATGAAAATCTTTGTATATTTTTGGTTTCAGTAATGAGATATATATATATATATATATATATATATATATATGTGTGTGTGTGTGTGTGTGTGTGTGTGTGTGTGTGTGTGTGTGTGTGTGTGTGTGTGTGTGTGTGTGTGTGTGTGTGTGTGTGTGTGTGTGTGTGTGTGTGTGTGTGTGTGTGTGTGTGTGTGTGTGTGTGTGTGTGTGTGTGTGTGTGTGTGTGTGTGTGTGTGTGTGTGTGTGTGTGTGTGTGTGTGTGTGTGTGTGTGTGTGTGTGTGTGTGTGTGTGTGTGTGTGTGTGTGTGTGTGTGTGTGTGTGTGTGTGTGTGTGTGTGTGTGTGTGTGTGTGTGTGTGTGTGTGTGTGTGTGTGTGTGTGTGTGTGTGTGTGTGTGTGTGTGTGTGTGTGTGTGTGTGTGTGTGTGTGTGTGTGTGTGTGTGTGTGTGTTGTGTGTGTGTGTGTGTGTGTGTGTGTGTGTGTGAAAGAGTAAAATAGAAAAAAAATAGGGTTGCAAAATTACAAAATTGGACATTTCGAACAGTGGGAGCCGACCCATTCAAAGTGGGAGTCGACTCCTAAGGGCAAGGGAATAATTTTTACAAAACACTTTCAATGGGAGTCGACCCACAGCTCGAGGGAGTCGACTCCCTCATGTTGTGTATCGACTCAAAGTTCCTGGGAGTCGACTCCTTTTTGAAACATACATTTTTTTTCAACTATGCTTCAAAGGGAGTCGACTCGTAACACGGGTGAGTCGACTTTAAGCATGGTTTTACATGAAAATTGATATTTTTGACCTTTTTAACTTGACCAAATACTTTTGACTTGTTCCCTAAGTGTCCTAAGATAAAAATGTAACCTAGACATAGAAATGTAAGGTCCAGTGTATATATACTACATATTACCTAATTTTGATATCATTCAAAACATCTAAGAGAGGATATTACACTCACATCTTTCAGTATTTTAGGAACATTCTCAGTGTAAGACATCCTCCAGCTAAGATTCCAAGGTGTTATAAAGTATCTTTATATTATGATTTATACTAAGATAAATATTATTAGTCTTTATGTATATTTATTAAATATAATTAAACAAGGATCAAAGACATTACAAGCCTTCATAAGTCATGACTCATATCGTTTATTTATATTCCTTAGCTTACCAATTTAGGCATAAAATATATATATATATATATATATATATATATATATATATATATATATATATATATATATTGAGCAACATTTATTTATATTTATGTATTAATTTAAATAACTAGTTGATATTTATAAATCAACAACTTTTCCAAAAAAAAAATAGAAAGCACACTAAATTACACAAGTTTAATATACTTTCAGCGGATGTTATGTAATTGAAAGCCCATTGACATGTTTTCTTTGTTGTCTTAGAGATCACTTCTATATAATAATTTTCTTCCTCATTAGTGTGAGTCATATGCTTAGTGTCTTTAACCATCTAATTCTTCAAGATATTCTTAACATGAATAACATTAGGATTCATATTAGTTGTATTATCTCGATTCCTCTGTTTGTGTCTTTCCTAGATTCTTTGCATATTCTTAATTGTTTGAGAAATATAAATCTCACTTTCTTGAGGACTTCATCTTACTCTTCTATTCTATGCTAGTCATTTTTTTAATATCTTAACATAAATCTAATAAAGTAACTCATATATGTTCAACTTGTTCATTAGTATCATCTATTTTTTTTTTATACTCTTATTCACAAGCATGTCTTTCTCTATAATGATTGTATCCTTTCTTTGTAGATAAAGTATCACCGTTGTTATCTTTTCCTTCCTTGACTTAACAACATTTTCTACACGACAATATTCTAATGAATGATCAATAATATAACTATAAAAATATAGTGAGGGGAGTTTTTTTTTTTTACTTAACATCAACATTAAAAGTATATGGGTATCTGTCATACCTCAAATTTTCCCGTCCTTTATTTCTACAGTCAAAAATATTTCTACATCAACATTGGTTTTTATAATATTCTTTGGTTCAATTTTATTAACATTTTAACAATAATTTATTTTGCTCATTTAAAAATGTATTATAATTTATTTCAAATTATTTATATTTTAAATAATAAATACTTGTTCGCTTTCGTATACTTTCAAATTATTTGACTTAAAGTGTACATGTGGTATTCTTTTGCTGTTGGTTAAATGATACAAAGTAATTTCTTATTTTATTCTTCTTGTCCTATATTTTAACTAATAATACAATTTTCAATTTTATGATTTAGGATATATCATGTTTTGATACTTTTATTAACCTTTTAGAATTTACGGGTGTGTATGGCACATAACGAGACAAACGTGGCCTCAACACTATATCCAGATTAACTTTTATCTATTATATTTATAAGATATCACAAAACAAAATATAATATTCTATTTTATTTTTGAGTTGTGTTAAACCAATAATAATATTAAATACCAAAAAATACTAGATAATAATACTAAAAAAAACATAAAGGTATCCTACCTCATTATTTAGATAAAGTTGATATGTCTATGATTTTTAGTTTTCTACAAAAATGTCATTTAAACATTAAAAAAAATATAAATATGTTTTTATTTATTTATTTTAATTATAAGTAAAAAGTATATATTAAAATATTCACTTTTATTTAGTTAGTAGGATAGATATTTTTACTTTATAAAAAAATATAAAACACCACAAAAATATGCCTTTTAGTTTTTAGGTAATAAATTAATTAGTTTGAATATAATCAAATACTTTCTCATATCTAATTAATTATAAAATTTTATAAATAAAAATATTTCACATCCTTGAATAATTAGTAGGTCTACTCAACGTCTTTTAATTAATTATTCAAATCAAAATATTTTTTACTAACTTCAATATCATTCAAACATTTTTGAAATTACATCATGCATTCAATACAGCTAACCAACATCAAATTTTATATTTTACTGACTTAATAAAAACTTCGAGATATTTTTTAAGTAGAATTACTTTCAAAATTAACTTTGAACTACGTCTACAATCACTCAACTTACAACTTAGACAAGATTCAAAGATAATTTGAAATCAATTCTATGCAATCCTATAAAAAACACGAACAAACACTGCAAACTACAAATTAGGACATTGATTCCTCATAAGAGGATACATAGGCATACGACTTAAAATTGTGGTGAATTCCCCTAATTAAAACTAAAATCCTATTCTTAAACCGTAAACCTAAACGCTAATATCCTTGAGAACAAGGTAGATGAGGGGTACCTAACACCTTTCCTTCATCTAAAGTGAGTCAAGAACTTAGAATCTCTGTATCATCAATTAGGGTTATTTCGTTATATTCACGTCTTAGGATAAAATTAATGGTGACGACTCTATAATTTTCAGCCGGTTATTACAGCTAACGACTCTGCTGGAGACTCAATCCTAGGGTTTAGAAGTCTCTCCTTTTTGGGTTTATGGTTTTTTTTGGGTTTCTATTTTTGATGTTTTTCTATATTTGCTTATTTTATTTATTTATTTGGTTTATTTATTTGTTTTTATATTATTTTCATTATCATATTTTATTTATGGTGGGACTTTAATTTCGAATAATTCAAACTCTTAGAAAGAAGGTTCGTCTATTGGCCAAGGGGATATATCATTCCTATGAGTTTTGTGACGACTTCCCCTAGAGTCGGTGGAATTACAAAAAAGGAATATGTCTCAAGAGGTATCCTCTTGGGAGATAGGACTTTAGAATGAAACCTATGACTCTTTGTATAACCCTAAACCAAAATCTCATGGTGAGACCTTGTACGACCTTAGAGATGAAAGTTTCGGTCTACAATGAGGCTCCGCTTAAGGGAGGGCCCTGTGCCTTTCCCTCTAGTGTTATCCATGATACCCTTAAGGAAGTCACCTTATGGGAAGGATAGAATATTTGTAGGCCGGAACTAGGAATCTACGTACTAAGGAAACTATTGTCATCCCATCCTTCATAAGAAGCCTTCCCGCGAGGGACATTCTATTGTAATTTTAAACCTACATGGGGTTACCTCTTATAATTATTATAACCTAAACTCGTAGGGGTGTTCTTTGGTTTAACTCGTAGGGTTTTATATTTAGTCATAATCCTTAGTCTGTAGGGATCCCCTTTTATCTTTTATTATCCTTAGAACCTTTATAGGATCTTGTTCCTCATATGAAACCTTCCCACGAAAGACGTCCCCATTGATGCACTCCACGTGGCCTATATCAGGCCATGGGATTTGGTGATCGTTGACCGGTCACCATGTGCTCTCTTCTATGCTATTCCCCCAAGTCCAATCTTTGTCTCAACTGTCAATTGGTCTAACACAATTTCTAGCCTGTAGAAATTCCTGTCCCGCTGTTACAATCCCTAGCTTGTAGGGATTCATCTTTGTATTTCATTGTCCATAATCCTTAAAGGAGTTCCCACCTATCTCAATCTCTGAGTCAATCTAGGGTATCCTCATTTCCATGTCTATCATTAAACCTGTATAGGGTACCCTTATGTTTACCTTCATACTACGTCTATGTCTCATCGCATATCCATGAAACTTTTTTGCATACCCTTAAAGCCAAAAATATTTTTGCATACCATACACTCATACATATTCATTTCCATCTTCTTCCTTGTCCAACTATCATCCAGCTAACAGATTTCCCGATACTCAAAGAACAAATTCCAAGCATGCTTCAAGAAAGCTTGACGGAACTCAAGAAATTCATAAGTTGTTGAAGGAGAAACTCAACCAGTGAGCTTGGTCCTATAAATCTTGTTAAGGAGAGAAGGAAACCCTTTGTCATACAAGTAAAAGGCTTATAATGCCTCAAATGAAACTATCATTGGTGACTCCTCCACATCAAGAGCAACTGCCATATTGGCAGAATAAGTATGCCCAAGAAACGTCAAAGATCACCATACTTCTACAAGTCGAAGAACAAAGAAGCTCTCCTAAAGTCAAGTGGATTAACAAAGAATGTCTTCCATAATATCATTAGACTTTATCAATTTAAAATCATAATGTCCAAGTTTCTAAGTTATATTTGGTGTATTTGTATCTTTTGACTAGTGATTCAAATAAAAATCATGCATGTTTTTAAATTCAATCCATTCGTATTCACTATTCTATCACTTTCCATAAATAATCAACGACTTTCCATTTTCACTCTTCTTTTCCATTTTTATTTTTCAATTTAACAAACTTTGAGGGAGAATGATGAAAACTAAATAACGGAATTTTTCTAAACTATGTTTTCAATGGTAAGACCGAGCTGACGATGTAAGACATTGTTTTACTTCCTAAACAATGGAGATATAAGGAGATAATCCGTAGTTAACCCCCTCGAGCCAAAAGTTGGAGTCTTGTTCTATTTTCTAAAAAAACATTAATTTCAACCAGGGACAGGGTAGATTTCAATTAACTCAATGATGCATTCCAATCCCAGGAGAATCGGACAATCTAAGCAAAAGTTCAAGTATATCTCCTTCCTTGATACATCATTGAGGAAACGATCTAAGCAAAAGTTCAAGCACATCCTTTTCCTCACATTCATCATCCAAGATTGAGGAATCAATGAAGATAAAGTCCACGACATCTTCTTCCTCAGTACATCATTCAGAATCGAGGAAACAATGAAGACAAAGCTTACAACAATCATGAAAGTTACAAGTATTCAAAATAAAATAAAAAAGTAAAAATAAATTCAAAAGGAGAAAGCCCGCTGAGTCAAAGAAAAAAAAATTAACTTAGGCAAAAGATAGAGTATCCCGATGGACCAAAATTCAAAAGAATTGGCCCGTGCAAAAATAAGGGATTGAAAACAAATAAATTGGAGAACAATCTTGTGACTTCCACCTCAAGAATAATCAAGGATTCTCATCAATGTTTGGATCTTATCAATGATTTTCATCGGTGCTTGGATATTTACTAATGCTTATCATCATCACCACGACTACAAAAATTCTCTTACAGACTTAACGCATACATTGGATTAATTGAACTTAGGATTGGAGAACATCAAGGATAATGGGGTGGGATAAATAAATTTTTAGCCTTATATCCGTTGTTTCTTAAACTACGAACCATGGCCACGTTACAACCTTCAAAAGTCCTAATTGAAGAAATGTTAACTATGAAAGCATACTCGGCAAAATTTGTGTTAAACTGACTCCTATGTTTGTTAAAATTATTTCTAACCACTTCACTTCTTCGAATCTCTATCTCTAATCATCCATTTCTATTAAAACTTTGATTTCAAAACTTGCATGTGCATCACTAAGAATTACTTTTCAAATGTACACTTTTATAAACGAATCAATACTTAGCATCAAGGAAATCTCAAAATTGGTTTAATCAGAAGCGATCATTTCCAAGAAGCTCCTAACAAGGGGAAAAGCATCTAAAGAAGAACCCTATAATCATAAACAATACTAATTGTCATAGGGATGTATCACATGAAGATCCTATTGACTAGGGAAATATTTCTAAGGTACAATCAACTTGGATCACATTTCGAAGCGCGGTTCATTCAGGGGCATACCTTTTGAAGATTCAAATCCTATGAGCATTCCTTAATCGATACCATATCACGACATAATGATATCCAAGTTCATCCTCAGGACATTCCTCTAGATCCTAGAAGTTGGGGGCATATCTTTCAAAATTCGAATGTTGGGGCAAACCACTACAAGGCTCGATCAAAGGGAGTTGATTCAAAACAGTTCATCAAGGGAAAATCATCCAAGATAACATTAGTCAAGGGGATAATGTTTCAAAGTTCAAGATAGTGGGGTAATTCATACTATTATCAAACTATTTCTAAGCTCATATCAATGAGAATCTCTTCAAGGACCCAACCAGCAAATTAAGGCAAGACACTCCACAAAGAGGAAAACTCCATGTGTACTATCACGATCCCCCAGTGGATCCTTCTCCTACACCAGCAATCTTTTAGTTAAAATTGAGTATCAGAACCGGCTATTATACTGGTTTGTGTTTGTTGTTCGCAAATGTTGCGGTAAGTAAGAGTCGCCATCGACTTTTATTTCATCCAACAAAGGAAAAGGAAAAAGAACAGAAAAAACCTTTTTCTAGATGTTTCTGAGTACGGAGGGTAAATTATAGAAAGGGAAGGTGTTAGCACCCTTTCTATCCGTGGTTTTCCACGGGCTCTTAGGTACTTGCTCATTTTGAAATTGCTTGTGCGTGTTTTGAAAAGTTTTTGTTTAACTTCGTGATAACCCTTGTATCTGTCCTCAAGAGTGTGACAAAGTTGTTTTTGAAAACTATTTTGAAAGTGTTTGTGAAAAAGAGTTTTTATTATTTTGAGCAAGTACTTAAGAGTTTCTAACTACTCGAAAAAGATTGTTCATTTTCTCGTTTCTTTTAGACAGCGCTATCCTATTATTAGTGAGTAGGTAGCCCTATCGTTGGATGTTGAGGGACTATCGAAAGGGACACTATGGTCATCGAAGGCAACATGTAAATATATCTTAGCATTCGAAGGGACTGTCATTATATAGGTAACATCGAGGGACAAGATCATTTCTCATAGGCAACATCGAGGGACAAGATCATTTCTCATAGGCAACTCGAGGGACGTTAGGGACCATGATCTTTATGATGACTTTAGAATTAAGGGTCTTTGCTAAGACATCCCTACGTTCGAGGGACATGACCATTATTTTACGAGGCAACCAAGTGAGGTATACCCTAAGGGTTCATATGTGCAAGGTGTGTTATGTTCAGTTATTTTAGTCTTGTGTTAAGTTTGCTAATGTTTGATTATTCTTGCCATACAATCCTATTAGTCATACATCTAGCAGTTAATAATTGCAGTAATTTAAAAGTGCAGAAATATAAAACCTAGCTATTACAAGGCTTCGGGGAGGGGGATTATGTGCATATCCAAAACTGGGGGAAAAAATAAATAAAAACGGTAAAGGTCATACTAATCATTTATTATATCCCAATATACAGTTACAATAATAAAAGGAAGTGTGAAAGAATAATAACGCGCAAATTTGAAAAGACGTCTAAAAATCCTAAGATATAAAAAATCTTTTTGTTGTTTTTTGTTTTAATTTATGAAAATGGTTTAAGTTAAAAAATAATTGATCTAGATCTATATTTAAAAAAAAAAGTTAATTATTAAAGAAACATGAAATTTAAATAAAAGAAATTAATTCTATATTTTTTTGGTATTTTTGTTACGAAAAGGAAAATGAATTAAAATGAAATTAAACCTAAGTTCTATTAATTTAATTTTTAAAAAAAATTAAAGTGATTAGTTAATTAATTTAGCAAAATTAAAATTTAATTAAGAAAAATCTTAAATCTATTTTTATGTGATTTTTATATTTGTTTATTGATTAAAAAAAAGATTAAAAGAAATAAATGAAATGAATAAAATAAGAAAATAAAGATGGGCCTAGTAGCAAAAGTAAACAAGGGGTGCAATCATCAGAAATTCCTATGCCTGAATCTTCGAAAGCTTCATGCCCTAACCTTGGTGTTTTCAGATTCTTGCGTGGAACCTTTGATTCAACAATCCATAATTGTTCTATATAAACTCAAACAAACGTTAGCATGCCATGAAATATGATTAAAATTAGAAATTTGAATTTTAAAATTTTACCAAACCGGTGTTGTCAAATGGGGGCGTGCTAGACGTGTGATGGATTGCTCTTGGGCCTTGTAAGACTCTTGAGGACTTCAATAGGATGGTTTGAGGCTTGATGTCAATCGAGAGAGACTGGAACCTTGAGATATGACTTGCACCAATTCTTTGATTTCTGGAGAGCTTTTTGAAGAGCTTTTGGAGAGCTTTTTGAAGAGCTTTTTTAGAGTTTTTTAGAGAGGAATTTTCGTGTGTTTCAATCTTGTATGGATCTATATTTATAGAGGAGAATGAGAAGACAAGAAAGCATGGAAATAATCTCCCTCATAATGTTGTGTTTTAAGACCATGATCTAAATTTGAAAAAAATGCCATATTTGATGATTTTATGCCATTTTCACATGTGAATGAACCTGGACTTATTTGAAGGGTTATTGCACGAAATTAATTGACATAAACCATCTTAAAACTTGCCCAAAATGGATTCACATCAAAATTTACATTATTTCTATTATTTATTTATTTAATTCTGAATTTTAAAGAATAAAATATCAAAATAAATAACATAAATAGTAGAAAAATGTATGGGTGGGCTTAGAGGTCGTGGAACATGTTAGGAATGAGTTTCAAACTTGAAAACATAGGCCCATTTGGAAAAAAAATCCAAGTTTGGTCAATATTTGCTTCATGCATTTTTTTCAAAAATTGGCCAACTTTGACAATGCATATCTCTCTCAATTTTAACCCTATGAGGGTGTTCTTGGACTTTTTAGAAAGCTTAGGATGTCCCCTAAGCAACCTCTTTGGTTTCATATCAATTGGATCTTCCATGTTCATGTAAGAAGCTTTGACCCAAAATGTGTTTTTGTTGACTTTTGAAAAGGACCTATAATGTCTGAATTTATATCTTTTCATGAGTTCATTTCTTGAACTTGAGTGATGAATATGAGTTGTAGGGAATTTGATTCTCTTAAAAATGATCCTTGGATGAGAAATTTCTGATAAAGTATGAGAATGTTATACCTGGTCAAAGTTTGGTTGACTTTTCCTATAGGAACCCTAATTTAGCAACTTTTGAGTTTTGATGAATTAGGAGCATTCCTTGAGGAATCATGATCAAACCTTGATCAAATTATGGATATCACTTTAAAATGTTGATGTTGACCAAAAATCTTGAAGTTTGACTGCATGAGGACCACATTTGACTTTTGACCTAGTACAATTGATTTTTAGGCATTTGAGCAATTGACTGAGCAACTTCTTGTGAAAGGCATGATACTTGACATGGATGATCTTGAGAACATATTAGGGAAATTTAAATCATTTGGGACCCTTGGAACTCAAATATCTTGATAAAAATGGAAACCCTAGTTTGAGGCTCATTGTCTTAGGAGGAGGATTTGTCTGGTCAATCCTTAGGCATCCTTGGGAAATTTGAGGACCTCAATGAGCATGTGTTGAGTAAAATGAGAGGGGAATTTTGGGGTGCAACAGCTGCCCCTGTTCAATCTTCTTAAACCTGAGGATGTAGATTGGTTGGTTTGCCTTTCGTGATCTTAAGGTGAAAGATGATTGAACACTAGAGTGCCCAGAAATTTGCACTCGCATGGAGTAATACTAATTGGTGATATCGAGAATGGGCTTACAGATGCCATTTGGAAGTTGACAGAGAATCATTGGAGATGGGCTTAAATATGCCATCCAAAAAAGATATTGATCGCATAAGAGATTCCTTTGCGAGAAACTTTGTACATGCTGTTGAGGAGAACTTCATCGGGGAATGTTGATTTATGTCCTGGGAAATAGAGTATAGGAGCTTCGATTGTCCATTAATCTACTGGGGAATTAACTCCTTATTGAGGAGGTGAAAGTAAATTGCCTATCTGGTCAGGGTCCATGCTGCACAACGACTTACTGGGGAAATATGAAACCGTCCGTGTCTGGTCGGGTCCAGGTCTTACAATGTTGTAAACTGTTGTCTGGAGATAAGAGAGAAGGAACCTGGATAGTAGGGTTGCATCGAAATGAAAGCCTGGATAGTAGAGCTATGAGAAGGAACCTGGATCATAGGGTTACTTCAAAATGAAAGCCTGGATAGTAGGGCTATGATAAGGAACCTGGGTCGTAGGGTTACTTCGAAATGAAACCCTGGATAGCTGGGCTTATGGGAAGGAACCTGGATAGTAGGGTTACTTCAAGATGAAAGTCTGGATGGTAGGGATTATGGTAAGGAACCTGGATAGTTGGGTTACTTCGATATGAAAGCCTGGATAGTAGGGCTTATGGGAAGGAACCTGGATAATAGGGTTACTTCAAGATGAAATCCTGGATGGTGGGGCTATGAGAAGGAACATGGGTCATAGGGTTACTTCGAAATGAAAGCCGGGATGGTAGGGCTATGAGAAGGAACCTGGATCATAGGGTTACTTCAAAATGAAAGCCTGGATAATAGGGCTATGAGAAGGAACCTGGGTAGTAGGGCTTATGGGAAGGAACCTGGATAGTAGGGTTACTTAGAAATGAAAGCTTGGATAGTAGGGCTTATGGGAAGGAACCTGGATAGTAAGGTTACTTCGAAATGAAAGCCTGGATAGTAGGGCTTATGGGAAGGAACCTGGATAGTAGGGTTACTTCGAAATGAAAGCCTAGATAGTAGGGCTTATGGGAAGGAACCTGGATAGCAGGGTTACTTCGAAATGAAAGCCAGGATAGTAGGGCTTATGGGAAGGAACCTGGATAGTAGGGTTACTTCGAAATGAAAGCCTGGATAGCAGGGCTATCAGAAGGAACCTGGATAGTAAGGTTACTTCGAAATGAAAGCCTGAACAGTAGGGCTTATGGGAAGGAACCTGGATAGTAGGGTTACTTCAAAATGAAAGCCTGGATAGTAGGGCTTATGGGAAGGAACTTGGGTCGTAGGGTTACTTTGAAATTAAAGTCTGGATAGTAGGGCTATGAGAAGGAACCTGGGTCGTAGGGTTACTTTGAGATGAAAGCCTGGATAGTAGGGCTTTTGGGAAGGAACTTGGGTCATAGGGTTACTTCGAGATGATCACATAGGTTGGTTGACCCGTTTGATTTCGGGAACTGATTTTCCATTAGTTGTCGGCATATATGACATGTATAGCTTCATGGATTTAATTTTGAATTGTTGGAATTATTGACGATAACCATCCTTCCTGAAAAGGTACATGATTCATTATATGCGATGCATGAAATACATTGTGTGATGATGTTCTCAAAATAAATGAGATTATGTTGTATGCGATATGTATGTGCACGTCATGATGTATGAACATGAAATTCTATTGTGACATATCCAAGTCTGGGAAAATAAATCCCTGACTGCTGCTGGAGAGTACTGGAAATTGAATTTCTTACAGTTATAGAAAAAAGTGGTTCTTCCGGTTCCGCTGGGGATGATGAACGGAGATGATTATGCCGTGGATTTACTCCTTTCTGTTTGTGAATATTCTTCCGAGGAGAGACTCTGCTTGAGAATAACTCTGCGAGGTAATAACTCTGTTTGAGAAAGGAGATGCTTTGCTGGATGATTTTGCCGATTTGGAGAAATAAACTCCGTTGGGGGATGAATTTCTGTAGCTGAAGGAATAAACTCTATTGGGGATTGAGCTTCTATTTTCAAAGAAATAAACTCTGCTCGGGAGAAAACTTTATGAACCGCTTGAGATCATAAAATTCAGCTGGAGAATATATACGTCGGCTCTCTGAAGGAACTTTATTGGGGAAAGTAACTCCTGTTTGGGGAAGCTGGTGTCAAAGCTTTGGTTGCCTCTACTCTGTGGGAAGTGTAGATGTCACAGGGTCGTATGTAATGGTGACCTTGTTTCAAAACTGTATATGCCCCTGTACCTGCTGGAGGAAGTACCTGCATAGGCTTTATGGATGGATGTGTCAGAATGACATCCGTCTCTGGATCGTACCTGAACTGTTTGCTAGAAGATAGTTTGGACTAAGTATCAGGATGACATCTATCTCTGGATCGTACCTGAACTATTGCTAGAGGATGATCTGAATAAGTGTCAGGATGACATCCGTCCTTAGATCATACCTGAACCGTTTCTAGATGAGAATCTTCTTTATTCCGAATGTTTTCGTTGGGGAAGGGAAACTGTAATTCTCTTGGGGAATCTCGAGAAGCTTGGCGAACTCATTGGGGAATTTTCGTTGGAGCAGTAATTTGGAGATTTTGCTCTGCCGAGGGTATGAGAGCACCTGACTTCACTAGGTTGTAAGATGAGAAAATGGCGGTGACCTTGTAGTAGAACTCCCATGTCTCGATACCTGTTGTAGAAAATATCAACTGAGGATTTTGTAGATGGTTTTACTGTTATCCTAACTCTTGGAGTTCTTGGTGAATGCATATCATGGTAATGATCCTTTTACGGATTAGACAAGTGACAAGATGACGGGACATAGTCGTACGCTTTAATCCCTAACTTTTTCCTAGACTATCTTTTCAGATTTTCAATCCACCGGGATACCCTTTTTTTCCTAAGCCGCCTTTTCAGGTTTTCACCTTGCCGAGTGTACAATTTTTTTCCGTTTTTATCCCTAATTTCTGCCCGAACCCTTTTGGTTCGCCGGGATGCCCTTATTTTTGCCTAGGCCAGTCAACCTAGCGGGTTTTTTTTTCATGCGTAGTCTTTTCTGACTATGTCCATGTTCACCGGATGCGGAGAATGGTCACTATCCTTAGTAGTAAGTGTTGTCCCACTTCCAGAAGGTGTTTGTTTGATCGTACATGATTCATTGCTGGAATTCATGTCCAATGTCCCAAGTGATTCAGATGGAGATTTGCCCCTGGCTATTTGGCATTTTTGAGAGATTCCTTGAATCTTGACTTGACTGCCCCAGATGATGGACGATGATCATGTTGTGCCCCTTGGTTGGAAATGTTTTTCCACTTGAGGTGATCCTTTTCATTGAGAAGGTTTTTGTTCACCGAATATTCGTCGTGTGAATTTCTCTGTTGTTGAACAAATAGTCATATGCAAACAATGGTATTTTAAGAATGCAAAGCTTATGTCTGTCTTGAAAAAAATTTTGAAAATGCAATTTTTTAGTAAAACAGATTTTGCAAGAGAGTGATATCAGCTCGTGATTTATGGCAAACCTTACAGGAGTTAGGATACATTTTGTAACTGTATGCTTTCGAACTAACCCATGCTTCAGCTAGGACTTTTAAGGGTTATAACGTGTCATGGTTCACGGTTCAAGAAATAAAGGATAAAGGCTCAAAATTTATTTGTACCCACCGCTCTTCGTGATGTTCTTCAGTCCAATGCTCAGTTAATTGCGCATTTAGAATCCCAGTTGAGTTCTGGAGTATTGTCCTTGATGTTCCGGTGATGGTTCGGATACTGAAAGTTTATTTGAAAGAGGAAGTCATTTTTGTAATCTTTTATTTATTTATTTGTAGTAACCTCTTTTTTTGGTTTTCGTTATCCCTTCTTTTGCCTGAACTGTTTCTTTTGTGATTACAGTCAGCGAGATGCCCCAGTTTTTTTTCTTCTTAAGTCTCCTTCATAGGTTTTGACTTAGCGGGCTATTATTTTGAGAGATAATGACTGCCTGTTTTAATGATTATGCGGAACCATCACCATCTTCTGATTTGGAAGGACGTCTTCGATTGTGTACGAAGCGGAAGATTGTGACTGAATGCGCACCTAAATTAACTGAGAAACTACCCTGCCCCATGTTATGATTTAGAGTTTTAATTTGTGTGAAAATAAAAACTCCTACTTCTTTGGCTCAAAGGGGTTGACTAGGGATTATCTTCCTTATAACTCCACTGTTTAGGATTTTGAAACAATGCTTGTACATCGTCAATGGGGTCTGTTCAAAAGCATATTGTAGAGATTGTGGTATCATTCTCATCATTCTCCTTCTAAATGCTTAGAGCTTTTGATCGAGAGTTGAATATCACAAAAAGGGAAGCAGTTTAAATATAGTGAATATGAATTAATTGATTTAAAATAGACATATGCAATGCATTGATAAAGTAAAAGGGTTTGACATGAATAGATGTTCGAACAATCAAAAGAAAATTACAAATTGAAAATTCTAATGAACAAAAGCCTATTTGCCTGAACTTGTCACTTCAGATGGTGTGTCTTTGAGGGATGGCAGAAGAACCCAGCCTGACCATCTTGTGTAAACTCCAGCACCCCTTCATAAATCAAGTTTTGAACTTCATATTTCAACCTCCAACAGTCGTCAGTGTCATGCCCCGGGCTGTTGGAGTGGTATGCACACCTTGCATCAGGATTGTAGTTAGGGGACAAAGTCTTGAGATTCAGATGAGGACCTATCAACGTAATCAGATTCATCCTCAACAGGTGTTGCAAAGATTGAGACATGTTGAGTTTGGTAAACTGCCTTTTGGGTATATCTGGCTTACTCTGATTAACCCGTTGTTTTTGGCGAGGTTGTTGTTGGACCCGTGATGTGGTAGCAATTTGGAAAAGTCCACTCTTAACCAAACCAGCCTCTTGTCTTCTTGGAAGTTGATCAATGACTTGGTCCCCAACCTTGACCGTTTTCTTCATATGGTTGCAGCCATCTTGATGAAGTTTCTTGATAATGGCTCTCAACTCTTCTTGTCCCCGAGCTAGGCCTTAGATAAGAGCCCCCTGCCCCAGCATCTGGGTTCTCATTGTTTCAACTTCAGCCTGCAGTTGTTCCAACCGTTCGTCCTTATTGTCTTCAGGACTTTTCTTGGCCAGGTTCACGGTGAGGAGTGCTTTCAACTCTTCCTGCCCCTTGGATAGGTTTAGGAACATTTCCATGAACTGAGCTTCTTGAGTTTGGAGATCTTTGTTGTCTTGTTTGAGAGCCATTGCTGAAATAAACAACGAAGAAGATGAGAAACATGTACTGAAGATTACCTGTTATGTAATGACATGTATGATATGCAACGGTTTTCAAGGATCTCGCGGGGTAAACAAGAAAAATGTTAGGCGTTGAACTTTACAGCTTTGATTGAAGCACTTTGTATCATTGAAGGTCCTTCTACAAGAGTCAAGCTCACCATATCAAGTGGGTCATAGCCCCTGACTCAAGTTATCGTGTTTTGATATTTTGACGATATTGGCTAGAGGAAAATAAATCCCCTTGCCCCTTGCTAGACGTATGGTTCATCATAACCTGCATCACAGGCCCTCGAGATCCTTGAAATAGTTAGTATGATATGTCATGTTATGATGCTATGATGTGTATAATATGCATCAAGCAAAAATGCAGGGAAAGAAACCAATTTATTGGATTTATACAAATAAGGTCCTGCAAGGAATACAAACAAATCCCTGCAATGAGTTCAAATTGTTAGGAAAAGAAAGCAAACAAGTCACACAAGTAGCCTTACGTTTAGGCTTGCATGGATTCCATAGGTAAGTACCCTCTTGAAGTTTAGTTGGCTCAACCTGTCTTAGAAACAGTAACCGGGTTTTAAGGATTCTCAATATCACTGATCATCCTTTATCGGACATTGTTTCAGCTCAGGCAATCTTTTCTTGCGGCCGAAATATCCCGAAAGTTTGATCTCAATGAGTGTAGCATCGAGTATCAACCAATCCTTAGATTTATACCGAGGCCGGCTATCTCACTACTTTCTAATGGCCAAGTTTGTTCAATTAAGGTTCTAAGGTTTGTTAGTGCTTCACGACACCATGCGGCGGCCCCGTATTCTCCTCGTTTCAACACGAAGGATACCGGTACCAACCAAAGTGTCACACCAACACAGGCATCGCTTAAACCACATCGGTCTACGTTGTACAGTATCCACGATCTATTGTTGTTTACCTAAAAAGTGTTCCCAAATACGGGTGTAGGATCTTCAACAATACCCAACCAAAAACCCTTAAAGATAAAACAGGAAAAACAAACAAGAAAGCAATTTAAAATGACCTAGATCCTAAGGTAAACCCCACTTTATTAATTGTCCCCAGCAGAGTCTCCAGTTATGTGATACGGTGGCAGAACCGGCTGTTATACTAGTTTGCATTTTTTGTTTACAAATGTTGCGGTAAGCAAGAGTCGCCACCGACTTTTATTTCATCCAACAAAGGAAAAGGAAAAAGAACAGAAAAAACCTTTTTGAGATGTTTCTGAGTACGGGGGGTAGATTATAGAAAGGGAAGGTGTTAGCACCCTTTATATCCGTGGTTTTCCACGGGCTCTTAGGTACTTGCTGATTTTGAAATTGCTTGTGTGTGTTTTGAAAAGTTTTTGTTTAACTTCGTGATAACCCTTGTATCTGTCCTCAAGAGTGTGACGAAGTTTTTTTTTTAAAACTATTTTGAAAGTGTTTGTGAAAAAGAGTTTTTATTGTTTTGAGCAAGTACTTAAGAGTTTCTACCTACTCGAAAAAGATTGTTCATTTTCTCGTTTCCTTTAGACAACTCTATCCTACTATTAGTGAGTAGGTAGCCCTATTGTTGGATGTTGAGAGACTATCGAAAGAGTCCACCGCCTGCCTTAGTAGTCTCAAATAGGGCGTGCAGGCCTGCCTATTTTTTTAGTAGGTGATTCACTACCGAAGAGAAGAAAAGGCTGGATCAAGAAAAGGGGGTACTACGAGCCCTCTGCCCCACGCATCTAACCAGCTCGCGTGGTTCACCGGTTCCACCGACTAGACTCTTAGAGTTATTCAGTCGATACAGAGGTGCGCTTGAAGTGGGGGGTGTGCTGTCCCTATTGGGCTGGGGCCTTCCCCATAAGGCCCCACCGTCGGGGCATAAGCGCCCTCTTGCTACCCATATGCGAGGCGCCGTCTTAGCCTTCCCTGACCAGGATCGCTCCCACACCTGTAGCGTTCGTGATCGGCCTACTCAACTGTGTATCGATCGAAAGGCAGGGCGGCACAGCCCCCAAGGGAGTGGTTACGTCCAGTATGTCCCCCCTTCTTCCCGACATGCTATGGTGCCCCCCGGGGGGGTAGGAGCGGGTCGAGTCCGTATCGCCGCGGAGCAACAGCCCCGTCCGGATCTGATCTATCTACTCGACAATTCATCCGGTGACTTCACGGTCGCCAAAGAAGCCCCAAGAAGCATCAAACATTTCCGATGAGATCCATGGAGCAATTCTTAGATAGCAAGCACTAGCTCCCGGTGCGACTTCATAAAAAGCAATCAAAGATAAGATCGAAGAGAATGAAACGCACGTAGTGGTCATTATAGCGGTTCCTTCTGATCCTAGAAAACATCCGAAAAAACCAGCTACGGAACTACCGAGCAGGGGCAAAAATACGATAAGTAGATACATAATTTCGAGTGTGATCAGACAACCAAAAATCAGACAATGACAGAGCAGCCTGTAATAAGTGCCAGACCCTCAACAAAAGAATGGATTAAGGTGATAGAGTGTTATCAGGAGACGCTAGGTTTCGCTTCGGAATTTAAAAAAACTGCACTTTTTTCGTCAGCAGATTTCGCTCATCAAGTTATTGTTTGATCTGCCGCTGTTAGAACACCACAATATTCGTCCTTTTGGGGTTAATGCTCTCAATGGTGAATCGATCATTCGATATCCTCCTTTTTTTCCTTTTGTTGTGAGAACGGAATGGAAGAAAAGTAATGAAACCCGCGATGGCTACTGAATAACCTCCTTTGACTTTATCAATAATAAAGCCTTTTACCTTTGTATTCATTCGCCAAATCTTGTTCAGTTTCATCCAAGCTCGGTTTTGTCTGAATCTTCGTGGAAGAAGAAGAAGCGGTTCACCGGCCACTACATCTGTGGATCCCACCAAATCATTAAACCTGGCGGCTGCTCGCTATTTGATCAGTGATTCGCCGGCCACTAGATCGATGAATAATCTCTCCAAAATCTTCTTTTTGATCAGTGATTCACCGGCCACTAGATCCAGGAATCCCACCTTATTATCAAACCTGGTGGCTCGGTTGATTGGCACTCCTGTAGGCTCATCTTGCATACAATTTCTGGGGGTCCCAGGTCCTGCATCCACCAAGAACATTTCTTCCCCTAAGCGTAAAACTTCAGATTGTAAGGCCTTTCCACTACATAAGAATAAACTTGAATTACATCTTGGAAATGATCGACTCAAATAGATGCTCATCATAAGCTTTTTTTTCCTCCTCTTCCTGTTCTATTGATCAGAAGCATCCAGCAGCGCCACGCCAGTAGAAAGAGTTAAGCTACTAAGCTAAGTGTTGTGGAACTCGGTAGAAGCGATTTGCCGCTTCCGCCTCTCTAGGCTTCACAATGGCTCCCCCCCCCCTATATAGATAGAATTTTCAATGAGTCTTCTCCCCTCAACTATAATTAATATAAGAAATCCGAAAGGAATTGAAAATTCCGAAGGATTACCCTTTTGTTTGAGCAGGGGGCTTCGAGTCCTGTGTTGACAAAGATCAGATAGGATCCTGCTGTGATCCTTGATCTCTTCCTTAATATTGATCATCGTTCTATCGATAATTCAATTAAAGATCGAGTAAAGGGAGAATGCTTCTTTAAAAATAAACTAATCAAGATAAAACTAATTCCATTAATTAGGAGACCTAATATAATCCCCAAATCCATCTCTCATTAGCGAAAGCTACCTACCTAGTTTTGCTGAAGCTCTGCCAGTATAGCACGGTGCTCTTTTTGAGTTTCTTTATCTATATTCGTTGAACACTTCCAATACCTCACCACACCGATTTCACAGCTCGATTAGAGCAGCTCGACTTTATTCGCAGCTTTCGAGCCTTATCTTGTCTTGCTTGCTCTTCTTTAAAGAAATTGCTTGAGCGGCTTTCAAATAAAATATGACCGCAACGGCAGGAGTCTTTCTTAGTGCAATACGTTCAACAACCCTTAAAGCGTGCGGGCGGCCCTAGCGTACCGAAAAGAAAGAAGTAGTCCTATTCGAAAACTAAATTGAAGTCCTAGTAGGTGCGATATTGAAGGCCTTTCCTTCACGGGCTTACTTAGTGCTTGTGCTAAGGAGTTCAGGGCTAAGGGCTGGAGTGTAGGAAGCATTGGCTATCAGAACCCCCGGAGGGAACTAACTCCTTTCTTGCAAAGCTGCTTCATGAGAAAAAAGTTGTCTTTGTATTGGATCCGCTCTTCTGTTAGCATAAACATGAATTAGATTCTATTCGTCTTATTTATTCTTAAGAGAACCCCCCACCCGAACCATTCTTAAGACCACCAAGCTCTCTCGAATGAGTTCTATTTTTTCTGCTTTCGAGATACACTGGGGGATAAATCTCCTCCTAACTAATAAGTGAAACTTTGTGCCTAGATCGTCCTGAAGACGGATGCGACGGGAAGAAGTGGAATTTGGAAGTGTTGCTGACTTAACATTTAGGTTTCGGCATAACAAAGCTTACACTGTCTTTTCGCACTTAGGCGCACAGCATGCCATTGGTAATGATTCTACTACGGTGCCACAAATTCAAAACTGATCCTAAGTAATCGTTGTTGTTCATTAGATTCCGGAGGAACTACTTTGTTAGGATTGGGGAATTGCTGCGATTCTTCCTGAATAGCCTGGATTCTCCCGTCGAGAGTTACTTTGAAAGTATTACCTAAACTCTTCCGACTGAATATGATGAAGCCTATAAAACAACGAGCTACTATCATTTCTTCATTATAGATTGATATCTTATTCGAACTTAATGCACAAATAGATGGAATAGCAGCAAATAGCATCTTTCTAGCTTGCATATGCGTGGAACTCAATCTCATTTAGAAAGGTTCTATCTATCTTTCAGCAACTAAACGGGAAGTGGTTTAGGAAAGGACTTTAGAATAAATCGGATGCGCTCGCCCAGCGATAAAGGCCCCGACCCTGCCCTGCCAACCAAGTAAAAATAAAAAATAAATAAAGAAGAGAACGAAAGGAGAAAAGATAACTTCGTATTTTGGTAATTCTCTAGGAGTCATGTTTAACCTTGAATGCTATTAATAAATTCTATAGCAATAGTCCCTCGGACTCGGAAAGTTATAACGAAAATGGCTAACCCAATAGCTGATTCCGCAGCTGCCACCTTTGAAACCAATGAAGCAAATGATTGACCCATCATATCATCCGAAGAAACGGAAAATACCAAAAAGTTTGAATTAACAGCTAATAACATTGATTCAATTGGCATTGACATAATAGGAATATTTCGTCTATTAAGGAGGATTCCCCGAATACCTAAAATAGAGATGATCATAGAAAATGTAAAATATTTGATAGGATCCGTTTCGGAAACGTGGAATGTAAGAGAAATTCAAATGTTATATATAGTTTGCCATCGAGACTTCACTGCGAGAGAAAGAGGAGAATTTGTTGAAACTCTTGACTTTGTAGACCTAATTCAGTAAGATTCTTCAAAATGGTCAAGAGTTGCTCCAAAGACTCGGAATCATGATGAAGGTGGGTTGCAATGTCTTGAATTATCTTCCCAGGGGGAAGAACAAGAGCATTATGAAAATATATTTGGAGCAACCCCTCTATTTGTTTTTTAATCTCCTCTCGGAGGGTGTCAAAACATAGGTCTCCCAGCCCTACCTTGAGTTAATAAACCAGTTACGAACAGAATAGACAGCATGAGCCCGCCACACAGTCCCAGAAACAGTCGGGACAATGGGCCGCCCGCTGGATCAACCCCTCGCTACAGGCTTGGGCGCACCCGGCGGCCGCCTCATTGGTCGCCACTTTTGCGGACCCTTCCACAAGGGAGGGGGAGGTTTGTTGGGGCGACGCCTGGGGGGTGGCCCCCCTTGTGAACGGACCCCCGTCCCGGGGCGTTTCAAGCACCGCCGGCTGTAGAACCGTGCTTTCTTTTGGAGTAGGGATGGGAAATTCCCCGAATTCGCGCAAGTGTGTCCACACCCCCCAAAATTCATCTTGTTTCACTTCACCGTGTAGACCTTGATCAATAGGGGGTACAACGGGATTACCCGGGTTAGAGCTTGATGCGCCCGAAGACGGCCCAGCTTCTTCCATACAAGAGAAAAAATCTTTGAAGAGGGTTCCATTCACCGCTTTCACGGCGAAAAACAGAACAAGAGCCAGCCTTCCGGAGCAACCTGTCAATTTGAGAAATGGTATAAATATGGCTCGCGTCGTACCGGAGTATCCCACCTTTGAGAGCAAGGCCCAAAAAACTTCACTCTCACCCAAGATGAGACAAAGTAAATAGGAGACACCGACTAAGAGAAGGAATGAGTATAGAAAGTTTTTATTTCTCATGACACTAGGAATAGAAAAATTAGGAGTAATTCAAAGGATAACGAAGCTGGGAAAGCTGCAGTAATTCTTTGGAAAAGCCCGATTATCTTTGTATTCGAGCTTTCATCCCTAAATCCACTGTTTCATTCCTTCATATACCTCCCCACCAATAGATAAAGACAAATGGGAATAACCGAACCACGTCTACAAAATGCCAGTACCATGCAGCTGCTTCAAAGCCAACGTGATGCTCCTTGGTCATCTGACCAAGATATTGGCGAATACCACATATGATCAAGAAAAGAGTACCTATAATCACATGAAAACCATGAAAGCCAGTTGCTAAGAAAAAGGTAGAACCATAAATACTATCCGAAATAGTGAAGGGTGCTTGATAATATTCCATTCCTTGAAAGCCAGTGAATACTAGAGCCAGTGAAACGGTTGCTACTAAAGCGTAAACTGCTCGTTTTTCCTTCCCCGCGAGTATAGCATGATGAGCCCAAGTTACGGCTGCTCCGGATGAAAGGAGAATAGGGGTATTAAGAAATGGGATTTCCCGAGGATCTAAAACCCCAATCCCTTTTGGGGGCCAAATACCCCCGATCTCTACCGTAGGTGCCAAAGAAGAATGAGAAGAAGCCCGAAAAAAAGCAAAAAGGAACATAACCTCCGATACGATGAACGAAATAGAACCATATTGAGGTCCTAATTGTACGACTTTGGTATGATGTCCTTCCAACGTGGATTCACGTAGAACATCGCGCCACCATACAAACATGGTATATAGGATAAATATTAGGCCCAAACTGAGAAGTGTTGCACCCCCTTGAAATGAGTGCATGTACATCACACCTCCTACGGTGGTTGCCAAAGCTCCGAGTGAACCCGAAATAGGCCATGGACTTGGATCTACCAAATGATAAGAATGCCTCTGAGATTCAATCATAAACCACTTTGCCTCGGTTGTATGTAAACCCCCCCTTCACCCCCACCCCCTAAAGTGGTAAAGAAGGGCTCTTTTGGGTCTTCTTATATTTCTATCTGACAGGACAAAGAAATAGGAAGGGATGGTTCTTTCATTGCATTGATAGAAGTCTAACTAGAAAAAGATCTCTCTATAACTTTGAGAAGAGAATCGTTGGTTTGACCGACGAACTACGTGGTAAAATGGACCTTATTTATTTTATGCAAGCATTTTTTGATAGCAGTTATACCCTTTCTATAACAAAATCCAAAGCAAACTTAAAAAAAGGGCTCAGTTCCCTTAGAAAAAGGAGATCAACGAGAATATCCTACAACCCAGCCAAGGTTCCAACCCTTGAGTACAGATGTTCACCAACGGCAGAGAAGGTTAATCCGTCAGGCAATACATAATACTGCCCAAAGCGTTCCTTGAACAGGGTTTCAAGTTGAATCTCTATTTCTATATGTAAAGCATCAAGTGCTAAAGACAGATCAATATTGGGATCAGGTAGACCCAACGCGGGTGGGCGCCCACCTCTAAAAAGGGAATATAAAATAACCGCAGCTATGGGGATCTAAATTAAAAAAAATAAGAACTCTCTATATTTCTGTCCAGAACCAGTTGAGGCATGATTGATTGAGAAACAATGATTCCCTCCGGACTCTCTTTCTGTCCGGAGTCTTAAAGAATTCATTCTATTGAGTTGTGGTTGTTGACCAACAAATTATGCATGGGATAAAGATTCACAAACGAAAACTAACAGAAAGAACGAAGGCCCTTCCAGAGACCTAAAACCTCCATATCAAGAGAAGGAATTGTCCACTGAACACTTTAGAAATGCAGACCAGACAGACAGTTATTTCTGACAGACAGAATCCCCCTCAAGAAAAAGAATCAAAATCGAAGGCCCTCTCACCCGTTCGCCACTTTGTTTTCAACTGTTCCCACCTCCTGGGCGAGACAAGCTACCTTCTTAGGTAAGAGGGGGGGTAGACTGTTAAGTGTATCCCCTCATGACCACTTTCAAACGTCATAGCAAGCCCGGAGCTAATATTCTGGCAAAAGCAATAAATAATGTTCAGCTCATTATTTAGAGCCAACCCGCTATAAGATAGGAAAAATAGAGAAATGAAGCAGGCCACGGGAAAAGAAATTTGCCCCAAAAAGAAACCTATTTTTGCTTCTTCTTCCTTAGTCAGATTTATTCTAGTTCTAGAAGTCTGACTAAAAAAAACAATGGAACAACTCAGAAGGAATATTATAAAAAAAGTAAGAAATAAAACGATATAAGAGTTCTCCGCGATTTGTTTTAATAATAGAGTTTCAGATATGTCGGGAACCGTTTGTGGGGGGGCCTAGTTACCGGGATACAGTCCCTTCACAAAAATTTTATTCCAGGAAGCCCTGAATTCAACTGGCAGCCCTAAAGCGGAATTGTACGCGAATACTGCTTTTAAGATAAAAATATTACCAAGAGCCAGACTTACAGATAAAAAGGATATGAAAGATAAAAACAACAATTATATGAAAAAATGGGCCATATATTAAATAATATATGCATTATCTTGGTGGTCATTACTTTTTGTTTTCTTTATTTTTGGCTGACTCCTCTTCCTGTTCTATTGATCAAAAGAAAGGTTCTAGTTCATACGAACGTCTGTTACGTGCGTACCTAGGACTGGGCCGGATTCGAACCGACCAAGAAAAGGCAAGTGCCATTCTTATAGGCCAAAGAAAGACAGTCCAATCATCTATGTCGAAGGGGCAGGTACGTAGTCACTCGAGCGAAGCGACAGCTTATATCATATAAGAGATTCTCCATCTAGACGGGGCTAGGTAGCACTAATAACTTCATTCGTACTATCTTGGCAAAGAGTGAAGGTTTAATATTTGTTCTAGAAAGTCTTCGTTCCCGTGTCAAAGCCAAATTGTTGAGACCAAGCAAGGAGGCACTACTGTAGAGCTCTTTGGGCCTGCCGCTTTCTCAATCGAAAATGGAAACTGTCAAGATTAGCCTACTGAACGATTCTTTCTATCATTATATATGTAATTTAAGGATTTATTTTCGTTGATCGGATCGCCACACCCAACTTTCCTTACTGACCGCCAACCCAATCTCGATGTTTGAAAGATGTTCTGTTCACATACTCGTTTTCACACATAGGAACAGATAGGCAGGAAAAACTACCCTTTCTAGAAAGAAGGAGCCTTATTATTTATATACATGAGAAACTAGTCCAAGAACCTCCTCAGCTTCACTCAGAACGACTAACTAGGTCGATGCCTACTCCTCTTTCCTCTTAATCTAATCGACTCATCCTTCCGTTCATTCTTATTCTTACTTACCATACGCATTTTTCAATTAAAGATGCCAAGGTAGGTATTTAGGAGGTTTTTGTGGATTAAAAGACTAGCGATCAACCCCCAACTATATATTCCATTATATATATACGATGAAATAAGAGGCGACCTGCCCCAGAAGCTTGCAGAATACTTTATATGGACAATCAGTAGACTGGATGGCGAGGCCAGGTAGATCTCTGTGGGGTCCCCTTCTCCGCTTCAAATGGGAAGGCCAACATCCTTTTGTCGCCCGTTAGCAAGACCGAAACTAGATGCGTCGAGCTGCCTAAGGTATTGACCACCTCCTCTTATTTAAAGGATAAAAAGTTGTACCATAAAGTGCAAACTAGACTCCGCATCTAGATCAAGTTACCTTTCAAACAGCGTATTCTCGGCATCAATGCACCAACCCCTGGCAAGACCCGATCGGAAATAACCCAAGAGGAATTAGAAGAGTGGCTTAAAAGCTCCTTTAAGCCATCAAATTTCCCTTCATTTACACGAGATTAAGATTTATTTTAGGGGATTCCACTAATAGACAGATTGGATAAGAATCTTACTCCCGCACCGGAACTCTTGCTTCTTGGCCAAGAGAGGCTTCTCGCTGTAATCGATTCCTAACATCTGATCGGCGATTGTGAAAAAAGAATATGAGTCCTTTAGCCTTCGGTCAATAGGAGTAATTATTCCCTCTAGTAGTCTTTACTCCTTAGTCTACCGCTATCTTTCATCCCTTAATTGCCTTATCTTTTCTTTTTCTGTTGTAAATGTAAACCGGCCGGCCGTTTGTTAGGATCTTATCGCCGTAACCAGTAATAGGCTTATCTGCCGTTTCATTCGCATTATCGTGAGCGGGTTTGGTGAACTACCCTTTCACTGGTTCTAGCTACTATTGGATTTGAACCAAGAAAGTCTTCCAACTCTGCCTTTTAGGGTAAGATACCCTGGCTTTCAGTTGCAGTACTGGTCATTGGCGACCTTGGGACGCATCTCAAGTGTACTGGGCACCCCCTCTTTGCTTATAGACTCAGCACAGAAAAAGCAAGGCTCTCCTTTGAGATCAGGATGTTCTACCGCTTTTCCCAGGGAAGGCATATACTACTGATAGTAGTCCGCTTTGTGAAAGTCCCATAAAAGCTAACTTCGCGGCAACGACATCCATCCAACGAGATATGCTTCGGGTAACATTCCCCGATCTTAAATTTCGTTAGTGAGCTGGTTCGGTCTATCCCTTCACTTAACCGAAAGCGTACACTCGATAGGGTTTCTTATCAAATGGGTTGGTTTATTAGCGCACTCACGCCAAGTGCTACCGCCTCATCCTGGTGAGGCATCCCAAGCCCCTGTAACATTGGGCTTTTTGCGTCCTTCTGCCCTGGGATAGTTGGGCCGGGCCTGGTAACTGCCGCTTCGATCAAGCGTTAAACTACTACTTATGGCTTCGGTCGATAAAGGTATGGGCCTATGGGTCGGGTTCGTAGTAGCAGACGGACAATTAAAGTACGTGGGGTCTGCTTGGTGAAGCGAAGTAGACGGGTATCCCCTAGATATCAAACGAACTAGCCACTCGTTATTGTAGCAAGGCGCCGTGGGTCTTGCGAGCTTCTGGGCGTATACGAATCTCCTCGATTCCTCTATATGTAAGGAAATAGCTACATCCAAAAGAAAAGGGGCAATGGTCGTCGGACCGCCCAGGACTCTCCCAACAGTCTTTAGCCTTTTTCAGGCTAAGGCTTGAATGGCGCTCTTAGAATGGCTTGTGCTTCAAGAAAACCTACATGGCTGGAAAAAGGGAAAGCTATAGCACCAGTCCAATCCTTCCTTCTGTCTGCCGAAGAGTATGCCTGCCCTGTCCTTCGTTTAATAAAGTAGGCGTCGAGAGTGGGCGCAAGTACTCCATTTAATTAGGTCCCATACTTTCCTGTCCTGAACTCAAACTAAAACGCGAACTCCTGGCTTGACTTTAGCTATAGGGACAGTTTCACCGACCTAAGAGCCAATAAACTAGGGTAGGAATAGGCTTCCTGTTGATTTTATGTCTATTTAATATTCCTGTCATGCAGGTAATAGATCCTGAAAAGTTGTAAGGCCTCCATGTCTTCTATTCTAGGGAATAAGTGGAAGTATTAACTTCTTACGCCGAATTCATCAATAAGCTAGGTATTAAATCATTAGCTGTCGTTACGCCGACAAGTAAGGAAGGATATAGTCAAAACGCTATGCCCCCATGTTAGGACTTTAGTAGCATATGTCCTCTAAGTCTCTTAATCCCGCTCTCTCTTCCACTCTATCGGACTTTGCAAACATTCAACTGAAAGAAGGGATTGGGAGAGGGGATAAAGGGATTAGGCGAAGGGGAAGTTATTGCTAACGATGGTATTCATATCGCTGAGTTGGAACACGAAGCAAGCCAAGCTTTTGGATTAAGTGAAGGCGTGAGGTATCGAACACAAGCTAAGGGTTAATAAAGTGGCTCAGGTATAGAAAGTTACCTACTACAAAGAGTACCATAGCAATGAAGAGATAGAGATCGTCTATGGATAAGGTTGAGCTAAGCGAGGTAGACTTTACAGACTCTGGATGATCCTATGCTTAATACATTCTCCAATTCAAGTGAGATGCCGAAGGCAAAGTACTTTAAGAAGGGAAGAGCTTGGCCTATAATGAGCAAGGGATAGAGATGATGGTATGAATGGATTAATCAACAGAAGTTTAATCCTCGGATTCCCACCTACCCACCTCAGACTTATTCATCATCGTTCTGGTACTGGCTGGCCTAATGCTTTTCCCTCTCCTATCAAGGAATAGGCATAAGTGACTTGCTCAAAGTAGAATGTCATATGAGAAGATAATTTCAGAATCCTCCCGTTGATGCATTGCTTAGCTAATTTAGTCTATGTTCTCATCGCTGCTCTGGTTGAATGGAAGGGAGGTAGGCCTTATTTAGGAGTGTACCGATGTTAACGATGGTGGTGATGGTGACCAACAAAGGCATGCTTTCTTCCCCCAATCGATAGCCTATGGCTTAAATAAGATTCTCAAATCAAATGAGAGAAGAGCCATAGTAAGTGGTCAGCATAGAATGAGCCTTCTTTCTTCCTACCTTTAGCATTACCATTCTCTCATCGATTACTGCAAACTCTACCCTTATCAGTAAACTTCTAGCTAGTGAATCTTACCTACTATTCTATTTTTGTGAAGGGAATGCTCTAGCCTCTCTGCAAACCTGCACAGTCCCGGGTCTCTCAATCTTCCAATCCAGCCTCCTTTCTAGATATAGACCTGAGTGGCCTTTGTCCCTCTTATTAAATTAATTACTAGGCTTGGTCTAGCCAGCTTTCCCTTCAAAGGTAGCTATGGAGGAGGGCTGACGAAGGAAGTAGATAGTGAATTGGAAGTAGGATTACTAAGTACTTCAATAGTAGAGTTATGGCTTTAATCATGTTAGGATCTTGATCTGGAGATAGGTAATAGGAAGAAGGATGTTGATCTGGCTAAAGAATGAATCTTTCATTTTCTAAGGAATAGATAAGAAGGACTAGGGGGGGCCTTATTTAGGTAGGAAGAGGCTGAGGATGAGGCGGTAGACACAAAACGACTCAAAGAATTACATAGAAAAGAACCAGGCCACTGGAGTTGAAATTGGAAAGAAAAGGGCAGTGGGAAAGGATCCAAGAGGAAGTAGGTTTGCGGTGAGCCCCGCCCAGCGGAGACGACCAAGGTCTGGTAGCGCCGGTTCTTTGACATGCCGAGGTGATCCCTTCTGACTAAGTGACGAAAGCTTGAACTCGAGTGAAATCTTGTCTGAGTTCAGAAAGAAGTGGAACGATAAAGCGTACTTTTCATTCCGGGAGGAATCGTTTAGTAGGGTTCAGATTGAACTTGAAATGTAAATGTTTCAGGTAGGGCTAGAGAGTCAAGAAAAACCAAGGTTACTCCTGTGGTTAACCCTGGGCCTGACTAAATAAGGAAATGTTGGGGATGATTCTAACAGGTCTTGCTCTGATCTAACGCGGAAAAGAGGACCAACAGAGACTGCTGCTGTTGGATGTGGATCAGGTTTATAAGAAATAGATTGAAAGTCGGGCGGGAAGTACAAGGTAGAGCTCGACCAGGTACGATACAAAAGGAATTGGTCAAGAGCCGTCTCGTGAAGATTGGTGTCAGAGTTAAGATGAGAGGATTGGGTTCGGTTTCAGTGAGATGTGTTCTCCGTAAGTTTCCGCGTCAAGGAACAGACAAGCACTTAGGTAATAATCTCTTTCTCCGTCAATATAAAATGTGTCATGAAATTTTAGAGGTCATGGAATGTCTTTCTTTCTTAAATCTTAATTTCGCCACTTAATATAATAATTTCTTTGATTATCCTGTCACCGGTTATGTTCGCTGCCTATCTCTTTTTTTATTTGATTGGTTTTAATCCCGACCTAATTATTCTTAAACTAAAAGGTTATTTTATCCTCCACGGGTTACGTGCTATTTTTCGGCTCTTTGGTTTGGAGATTCCCTCGTTCTTGTTAGCTTGCTTGTAAAGGGGCCTGTACAGACTGTTGCAAGACTCTTTCGCCAATCCTACCGGTCCGCTGTGGTTCTTGCACTTATGGCTTCCTGCTGACTTCCCCTCGGTCGGTTGTTTACAAATAGAATAGGGAAGAAGCATCGAATCGAATGCTGCTATTGAATGCGCTGTTGTTGCTGAGTGAATAAGCGGTCTTGTCGTATCCGCTGTGAGCCTATATGCTGTAAGAAAGCTAACTGAATGCGTATCCATCCGCTCAAAGATGAAAATAGTAAAAGTCAAGATCTTATAGAAATTCCAAAAACATCTTTTTTTATTCTCCGATCGGCTCACCAAACACCAACCAAGTCGTAACCATATTACTTTATTTCTAAATGGCAGCATCAGTGTCGGCTAAAGCGGTAAAACCGTCGATCAAATGGGGGCTTACCTAACCTAGTGACAGTTTAACGTAATAAAATAATAAGAATAAGAAAGAAAAATTATAAAGTTCCTTCCGCGTCTGATGATGCATATGCCGTGCCTGATTATGCGTATGCTTGTGCGGCTGTTTCGATTTCACTCGTTGAAGAATGTCTTTACTTTGCAAAACTTGTATCTGGAGGGTTAGGTTACTAAACTAAAAAAAAGTTATAAGTCCCGCCTTAGGGCTTTGAAAAAAGGCTTCGTACCATCAAGAATATATAGATAGATTGACTCGCGGTTAGGTTAGTAGTATGCGACAAGCAGACCAAACGCCTCCCTTGGCCTCCCGGCTGTAAGTCAGCCAGAAAAGAGACTTGCTATTTCCCCACCTAGGATCCCCAATAAAATAGCTTTCATAAAGTTAAATATCAGATTGTTACAGAAGACCAGATCGAGGGATGAAATCTACTCTATCGGACAATCAAAGGCTTAAACCCTGGTCGAAGCGAAGCGCATGCGATGAGGGAAGAGAGAGACCACCAATGCAAGTGGATCGACTTAAGCATCAATTTCGAAGGCGACAACATTAAGCATGAAAATAGAGCCTGCCACGTTTTCTCGTTAATAATGTTACAAGCAACAACGAGAAAATAAGCTCTTGGATGCATGCCCCTATCTCCCACCCATCGTCCTGATCTTGGCTTGAAGTATCCAAGTAGCGCTAAAACGAAAAAGCGAACTATTGGAATTATTGTCTTGGGCTTAGCCCTCTTTTACACCAACTCAATAACAAGCGCCGAACAAGGATGAAAGAAATAACATTACTAATCAAAATTTATTCATTCAACCATTCATATTACGTTACGGCAATCCTACACGCCGTCCGTGCAAGCAGGATACCGCGGTCAATGCTGTAAACAGACCTAGCATCATGCCATCAGAGCTCAATTAAAGCAGGAATCGGCCGGTATCGAGCAGTCGCAATTCCTTGGGCGCTTCGTGGCCCCGTTAGCTGTTAGCTGGCTAATAAAGACTTACGTAAAGAGGCATTCCGAGCCTGGAATGTGGATGAATAAGAAACCTTTTAATATCACCGGATAGCAGAAAGATTTTTTGTTCGCTTGGCTAATATAAGGGAAATGGACGCCTGTTAAGATGGCTTGTAAATATGTCAGAAGATCTCTTTGGCCTGCGGTCGGGAGCTTGAGAGTTATATGCCTTGACCAGTCAGACTGTGGATTATTGGCATCTATCAAATCTTGTCACCCCGCTTCTCTATAAAGGAAAAAAGGGAGGAATCCCGTCCGCCTATACGTATTATTCTGACCAATATGGTCAGATCCTTTTTTGAGAAAAAATCTCCAGACTAGCGTTGCTGACGAGATTGATTAGTTCCGCACTTTGACACCTTAACTGCTTCCCGGTACGGAAATAGCTGCCCCATAGAAGATAGGCTTTATTTAACGTAGCTTACTTTACCGTCAGCTCAATTTGAATAGTTTTTCGCTATGTTCGCAGGCAAGTGAGACGATCCATAAATGCCCTTATCTGCTTCGAAAGAACCGGTGTCATCCAAACATGGTGAAGAGGTGGCAACTGGATCAATAATAGCTGAAACTTCTACTGTACAGGGTTCGGCTTGCCCAACTGTCCAAGCTCAAGGGAGATCTATTTTTTAATATAGAAAGCAGACTCAAGGTGCGAAGTAGCTTTCATCATGAGGAGTCGTAGGGCAAAAGGAGTAGAAAGATCTTAATTCCTACAAAGAGGAAGGGGTCGAATGCTATAGGTAATGCATATGATATGGAGGGAGAAAGCCTTTAGCTTTTCTTCAGTTTTTCTGTGTCGGCTAAATTTCATTTCTACTTGAAGGAACCTCTATTATAATAACCGCCTGCCTAGCAACATCTTTTCTGGGTAAGTGACTCTCAAATTCCGGAGAAAGAGCCCCACCCCAATTCGGATTCGAACCGATGTTGCCTATTTCTTAGGGCTTCAAGAGCGTGACTCTTCTTTAATTATATAAACCATTTTTAAGTCTAGTTTGCCATAAGGCATGCAAGCGAGGCCTATGTGGAAGAAAGAAGTCAAGTTGGACAAAAGAGAGAAAGCACTCGCGGCACACTGACTATATCGACAAATAAAAGTAGTGGTCATGAATATACACCAGCGCTGCCTACGCGGTCTTGGGAAATGGTTGCTTGTCAATCAACATCCGTTTTCCCTTATCGGGAAACATAAATCTTGTCCTGTATTGCGCGGCGGAAGGCTACGCAGTCAGCTGTGGCGTGACTATTACTGGCATTAAACTAGCATATGGGTTTCTGTCCCTTTAGTGCGTCTAACTGGACTTGATGCTCTAGGGACCCAACTAACCCTACTTTTTCCAAGCAATCATAGATCTCATCGGCCTTTGAGACATCGTACGTGAAGTCACGTGGCCGATTGCCAAATTTGCCTGCAGTCCGCTCCATACCAGGCTTGTTTAGCATGGCAGCCTTATTGGGTGGGGCTTTGCGTAGAGCAAGGCAAACAACTGGCTTAGTGATCTTGATCTCCGCCACCATTGCATCAAGTCCGACTTTTCGCAGCAAGCGCTCGTGGCGAGTGACCTTGATAGCCAAGTCACAGAGATCATTGAATTGCTGGAGCGCAGTGTAGTTTTATTCGCTGGGCTCAAGGTTCGTGATCAAGACCGATAACGTGGCTACGAGCTCTTTCCTTACTCAGAAGAGAGCCCAACCCCAAGCGGACACGGTGGCAAGACTTTCTGGTGGGGTTCGACATGGTCCTCGAGTACAAGCCCGGGAGGACCAATCAAGTTGCCGACGCACTAAGTCGAAAGGCCGAGTTTGCATCCAACAAGTTAGAAGAGATAGCAGACATGAGCCAACTCAAAGGGGCCATCCCCGAACGCATAAGAGAGGGGTTGGAAAAGGACCCCGTAGCCCAGACCCTGCTGAAAAACGTGAGAAGCTTCAGTTAGAAGTTCCGCTCGAGTAGAACGGTTGTTGGTGCTCTATTTCATATCCTCATCCTGTTGGTTGGTGAGTTACCTCTTCCCTTCCTTTCCATTTAATCTCTGACAAAACCTACCTTTCAAACAACAAGAGGACCCCTATAAAGCCCCTAGTTGCCATAAGGAAGCTCTTTGTTATGAAGAAGCCACAAATAAATAAGAGGAAAATTAGGGTCTCAAGCATATAGGGGTTGGCTACGGGCGGCACCCTATAGCTATAACATTATGCGTGTGTAGATCCTTGACAACACAGAGGAAGTTGGAATAAAGATGGCATAGCTTTGGCGGTCATCGCAAAGGTGTCCTACCAATATCATTTTTTTAGAGATGAGACAAATGCAGCCGAATTGCTCGTCATATGATGGGTAGCCCCACTGCAACATGGGTGGTATAGTCTTTTCCTTATTGTGTGGAAGATTCAAGTTTGGAATCGCCGCCGAGGTTTCATGGTGTAAGAATGGACTTAATTCACCTGAGAGAGTTGTGCTTTTATTTTTTAAACTTGGGTCAGTGGTGAGAAGGCCGAGAAAGTGGTTAAAACCGTCATCGCATCGGTTGGAACCTCAAGGTGGTATTTTTGTCCTGTGGAAGAGCAAAGATATATCAGTGGATGTCCTTCAGGATGACTCTCAGTTCGTTCATATGAAGGTAGTTCAGGAGAAGAAGAGCGAGTGCTTATTGATTGCTCTCTATGCGAAACCTATGGAGAGTCTGAAAGCCTGGCTCTGGAAGCAAGTTCTTCAGATGTGGGAAGTTTAAAGATTGAAAGAAAAATCATTGATCTTGGGTACCTAGGCTCTCAGTTTACATGGCGAGGCAAAAGTCTCCAGGGTTCAGTCGTGTGTATTAGAGCTTAGATAGAGCTCTGTTTAAGATGGAATGTCATTTTTCCCGGAAGCTGCTGTCCGGAATCTGCCTCCAGTCAAATCCGATCACCACCCTCTTTCTTCTTTTTGACCTGCAAAGTGACCTCAGTCGGCATTCCAGAGACCTTTGTTCTTTGAAGCGGCTTGGTTGACTCATACTCATAAAGAAAGGCTTGCTTATACGTCTTTCTAGCGTACGCGCGCTTCCGCATGTGATATTATCACTGCAAGCAGAAGTAGAGAAGTATATGTGATTGGGGAGGAGGATCAGGTACGAATGAAAGCCAGTGGTGATTCGTGACTATGAACAGCCGTAGAGGGCATCCATTTCTTTCTTCTTATGTTCCTCAGAAAGAGTTACTGAAAAAGTACCTGCTCCATTTCAGTATACCAATAGACATGCGGCCATGGAAAGATGATTCTCAGATAGTGACGGCATGGAAGATCCAGTGCTTGTCCCTTTGCCGAAGTACCTGTACAGTCATTCCGACAAGCTACTATCAATGAGCCATCCCTTAGTCTTAGTCCAATAGCTAACTTGGCTGGAGTAAGCGGAATCGCCAGGAGCGGAAGATGCTCTACTTCCGAGGAAGTAGAAAGACAGAGGAAAGGCAGTGAAGGTTACCCAGGGTTTGCGTAGAGAAAGGATAATGGAAGTGGTAAGGCAACGGGAACACCAAGACAAAAGACCCTTTGGGATGGTTTCAAACCTCGGTTCTCTTTAGTGAAACCTTAGCTCGTGTTATCATAAAAGCGCCAAGTCACTTCATCCAAAAGAAGGTGAATGATAAAAAGAAAAGCTAGTTGACTTCCATTCCAAACTTCAACCTCTATGAGGCTTTGTGGTGCTGGGCTGGAGATAGGGGGTCCTCTTATAATATAATCCGTAGCATTTAAGGCTTAATCACTCCGTATAGACACACCTAGACTACGAAGCTAGGGTAAGGAATCTTCTCACGCAGAAGCAGAAGGAAAGGAATTATTAGCATTGAAGCTGAGGGGCTTAAAAGTACGGTAGTCTACGTTAGTAGTGATTTGCCTGTCGGAGTAAAGAGAATGGCAGGTCTTGAGTGATAGGTCATACCCTTGAGGACCAGATTAACCCTCCTTTTCTATCTTTTTAGTTAAATATCGAACCTTTACTATAAGGATAGTAAATATAGTCAAAGATATCCCCAGTACCTTACGAAAGAAAAACTCTCCATAGTCAAGCTTAGACCTAAGGCAATTCCTTGGAGCGGAGCTAGCATTCACACTGGATTCCCTTCTTTCAAGTGCCAAGGGAAAGGCATAATCTATAGGGAGGGCCAAAAGAGACGTTCTTCTAGCAAATAGAGTTGATTAATATATTATTATTTTAACTATATTTTCATTTAGATGATATTGAGAATTGTCCAGGTAAGTTACCATTAAGACCAAGCGCCTTGCTTGATGGCATCAAGAGGAGTACGATGGAAAGGCCTAAGCTATACGACTTGGCTCCCAAAGAGTATAGGAATTGGAAGCCGTGTTCCCGACACCAAGAGAGATACTTCCCTTGACAACGAAATAATAGCATCCGGGGGGTGGTAAAATCTCTATAGTCCACGTCTGCAAGAACATGAGAATCTATCTCAACGGGAAAGTCTATATCTTCTCGCATTCTAAACTAAATTTACGGTACCAACGACTACGTTCGTATCCTGATCCTACTCTTTCATTCAAACCTAAGATCATGAATCTCCTGAGCCCATTCACAAGAACCTAGGCAAATAGGCCCAAAAGAGGCTTTTTTTCCGGCACACTTGAAATGTCCGTCTTCGAGGGGTTGATACCAATTTTATTGAGAGTGGCAGAATTCCAATTCAAGTTTACGAGGGAAAGGTGCGATTCATCAACAAAGGGATAGGGATAAGGATACGCAGGCGAGAGTGTTTAAAACATCAGTCATTGAATAGGTTACCCGGGATCATTTTCCTAGACGAGCGAGGAGAAGAGCATGACTGCGAGTGGATCCGCTAGCTTCCTTTCCCTGTCTTGTGGCGGGCTAATAACTAATAAATGGAGGAGTCGTTTCCAGGCTATCGAGCGGACCACCATTCTAGTGGGTCATGATGTCCCGTGGGGATAATATCCTAATCTTCATCAGTAAATGGCATAAGTCAATTGTTACGAAAGAATGAAATTTCACTCGATATGTCTTTGACAAAGAAGCCTGCTGTCGTTGACCTTTCCCCGAGCTTGCATATAAGGATATTGAAGTGAATGGACCCTGCTAGATTGCATAGCCAGTGGGAGGGAACCCTACATAGATAGGAAAGCCTAACAAATCAAATAGTTGGGTTTGGGGAAAATCAAGCAGGGGAAGAATTTCCCATAGGAGCAAATCTCTCCTTCTTGATCTCTCTCTGGAACAGATATGCCCGAGGATGAGATCCCCATAGGAGGTGGGTGCTCTAAACGATCGTCATATGTCATATGTTTGAATTAGTAAATCCGCTAAGAAAGCTAGCTTCAGCTGCTGTCGGTATTGTTGCGTATAAATCTTTCCCACTCTGTCTTATACTGACCTTCTAAGACATGCCTTTTTAGGGATTGGTCTTCCCCTAAGACTCGTAGACTAAAGCACTTATTTTGAGAGCGTAGTTAAATACGGCGGAATTATTATTAAGATAAGTAGGAAAGCAAGAGTGAAGATTCGACGTTCACCACAGAACTGAAAGCATAGTCACAAGGGCAAGCGAACCACAGAGACCATTTCACAAGAGCTGAGCTGAAAGAAGAGTTCTTTTTATTACTCTAGGGCCTTTGGAAAAAGAGTAAGAACAGATAGTCATCGCCTTTCCCTTTCGACTGGCATTATCACACCGCCATAAACAAATTAAATAGCTGCTCCTAGCCCGATTCCAAGACCTGGACCTGTTTCAGGTTTGAAAGCAGCGCTTATTCCATTCATTCCATCAACAGCTCAATCGATGGGACTTGCTTTCCTTCCTAAAGGAAGTTACGCGGAGCCGGTAGAAATGACTGACTTAAGATAGAGAGATATCACCCCTAACAGAGTCCATTCTCCGAATAGTAAGACGGTAAAGCCAAAGATCTGATTCACTAGCAAAGTAAAGCAGCAGCCTTGATCAACTATAGGAAAGTACCAGTTTTACACAGTGACAAGGACTTCGCCCGAAAGCATTGATTGAAGGTCTCCTCTTTCTTTTTCATAGCTGCCCGTGAGTTCAGTCGTTAGTTAACATTCGACCTTTCCTGGAAACTTCCGAGAGGAGCGCTTTGTTTTCTTAGCGCCTTTTCTCCCGGTGGTAGTCGAATCCATAGAATTGGCTTAGTAGGATCTCTATTTCCTGTGCAGGTCCGTGCCAGTATGGTAGATAAAGTTAAAATAAGAATTGGAAGAGAAGTTCAAAGAAATTCTTTACCGAAAGAAGGGAATTGCTTTCCTCTTTCCCGACCTTGCTTTCACTAGTTAAACTACCGCAGGTTCTGGATCGATTGGATCAACTACAACTGGGATGAGATGAACAGAAGGGTGTAACACAATCCGCTTCCTAACTGGAAGGCCGGACCGAAAGATTCACTGGTTCAACAAGCTCAATAGCCCCCAGCTTGTTCGTTTTACTCACCGTCAGCCTTACTACTCACTACTTCTTCGATTACCAGCTTTCTCTGACGCCCGTCCCCGCTCCTTTTAGCATGACATTGAGATCTGTCTCCCTTCCTTCTCAATGCGATTCGATCCGGACCTTGATTGACATGCTGCAATTATCTCTTGAGTCACGCTATTTGGCACATAGGCATTCACTTTTGATCTGCCTATACGAACGAGCCATATCATTTGTTCTCTAGTGGGTGCCTCTTCTTCCTCTCTCCCACTGCTACCCAATCAGATGCACCTCTTATGCTTTTACTGGAGATGGAACTGTTGGATCACTTCGAAGACTGAGACCTGTTTGGAAAGGAAGCCCTACCAGCTCCAATTCCTCATCCCAATCTCAGAAGAAAGGTCCAATACCAGCAAGCTATAGGAAATAGCATCGGTGGAAGATACAGCAAGGATTTTCTGAAGACGAATAACACAGTGAGGATGTCCATGCTCAGTTGCTTCTCTGTCAGCTTCTTAACCGTGTGGTGCCTTTCCCTCTCATCCTCTTTTTGGCGTCCGAAGTAAGGGTGTTGCAATCCCTCTACTCGCTGTTTCCTGAAGCTATCATTCTTGTTTTTAGTAAAGGCCTGTTTGATCGTTTCACTCGCTGCCAAGGAATGTTCCAGATCTGCGAACAGAACCGAAGGATACAGTCAAGGCATCTTCAACAAGACTTGTAAACATAATATTGTATCCGGATGAATGACAATCCCTGCTAGCCTTTACTTTCATCCCCGGTTGCAAAGGAAGAATCAGATGCACTTACCTCAGCTCTAGCCCCCGTGTTAAGCATTAAAATACCCGCTTTGTTGAGTTGTAAGAGCTTCCCTAGCCCCGCCCATGCTTCAAGGCCTGTTTTCAAGCTCATCACAAGACTAGGAACAATTTATATTGGATTGAGCGAGAGGACCCCTTTTTTATATCTTCCCCAATTTAGCAGGCAGGATCGAAGGGGGTCGTTCCCTTCTCCTTTTGAGATCTTTCAGAATATCTCCTACATATAGTACCTTATGAGTGACCATTGGGATGATTGTTCCCGTTTCAAGTAGAACCGATTCCCTTTCGCAGCCTCCGTGGGTGCCCGATCAAATCACCTGCTAGACAGGCCTCCAAGCTCGATCTCTATGTTTCTATGAGAGACTTTCCATCCGCTTTACCCGTCTACATTTCCGAAAGGGGTTAAGAAAGAGAGTAATACCTACGTTTCGGATACGCCTAACCCAACCACATGAATAAACTAGGGCACAGGAACCCAACAATTGATCGCTCTCCCGCTTCTTTTAAGGTTGCAGCTCTTTGTCCCGCAGTAAGAGGCAGGAAAGGTGCCTATAGACAGTGAAGTCTCAAGGTAGATGGATGAGTAAGAAAAGGCCGTTGCAGTCTTTGGCGCAGTCAGGATTACCCCGGATTCAGCCGGGTTAGGAGCAGCTGTAGTTTCGGGAAAGGTGTCTCACTGGTTAGCACCTGGGGCTAGGGCTGTTTCAGTAGGTTCGTCACGAGCTACATTCATTCCCTTATCTATCTATAGAAAGAAGAAGTTTCATCTTACACAACGTCCAGACATGGTCGAATATGAGAAAGAAATCCTAGCTTCCATAATAAGGGCACATGGTGAGACTAAGAGGGACTTACTGTTCTTATGAGCGGACTCACTTGATTTTATAGGCTTCCATGTATAAATCAGTCCCTCCCTCCCGTCTCGGTAGCTCGGTGGTAGCTCGGTTGACAGTTCACGTCGTGATCCGTTGATGAGCGTTGGTTCAAATCAAATCCGAGATTTAGAACTCTACAGTTATAGATTAATAAGTAAGTTCTTCGCTTTCTGAATGAATGTCAGATCGGAACTCAAAGGAGAATGTGGTCATAGGATTTGGTCTCAAATAGATAGATTTGAAATGGCTATCAAAGGTATGTAATGGGGCTAGAAGCAATAGGAATCAGACTTGTAGCGAAGAAGACTAGTTAATTTGAATGCCCGACGTTGGCATCTTATGCCGGGATCTCTCCTAATGGCTGTATTAGATTTCGAGTCCCTATTTAAGGAATAATTTCAGGGCATTCCACTTACAGCGACGGAGGGAAGATTAGTTATGAATCACTTACACCATCGTCGGCTTTAAATGCAAATTATGTCGATTAAATGCTCGAATCTTAGTCTCAAACCTGACGATAAGACTTTACAATGATTTGCCTTTATGTTATGTATCCCGGTGCTGTAATGGGCTCCCTCTGAGGATGATTCTAAGAAACCACAACTGCTGTTACTTAACTAGTAGGCTAGAAGCCCTTTCTTTGCTGACTGTCTGTGCGAATCTAATAGCCAAACAACCAGGTTCATGCAACGCGAAATTAATATAAACCCTTCCCGCTCTAACAATGTGTGAGCAGCCATGGCTCTCTCTTTGACGGTAACTTATTGAGATAACTAAAAAAAGGCGTAAAGCCAGCCCTCCCTCCGCATAGGAGAACCTGATTCCAGCCATACTATTATAAAGTCACTTCTATCTTTAGACTTGTTAGGAGTAGACAGGCTTTAGGCATAGGCAACCTAGCTTACTCGTTTTGATAGTTTCCGCTATGACTATGTTATGTATGTAATTACGGTCTTTGTTGGATATTGTTGGAACTAACCGTAGACTTTCTATTATCTTAGTCAACCCATTCATAAGACCACCGCCTACCGCATTCCTGCCCCGGCCTTTTCTTTCGCCCGACACAATTGATTCGTCATGGGGAACCCGGGATTGAGGCTTGCTTGTCTCAATCAATTTGATTGCTTTAACTAGTCATGCTATGGAGAATTCCCAATGAGAGCCAACTGCTTCATGCCCCAGACCGCGGGGATTCGTCATTGTGTGTGGTCATATTTCCTATTCATTGAGTAAAGGGCCGCGTTAGACCCGCAAGGCTTTCATCGGAGCACATCGCTTTCGCTCCTTAGTTTCTCAGTGGAAGAGGACCTTTCTCGATCAACTATCTTACTTGAATGAAAGAAGTCAACTTTCTATACAAATATATCTGAATAGCCGAATAATGGAATTTTTTGCTAGCTTGATAGCCACTCCCCTGAAAAACTGCAAAGAAGACGATTCGCTACTTCCGAATCGCTACATCCAGCTCCTCCAGTCTCCTCGATTGGCCCCCTTCGCCGTTGTGATCCCCTTAGTTCACTATTTTCTTGTATATAGAGTCGAGTGCCTGTCTTTGATTTGGATATTCTCCCGTCTTCCCTGCCGAGCAATCCCTCTCTCTTTACCTGCTACTGTGCTCAGGCTTCCCTTCTAACAGCAAACAAATAGGCCAGACCAAGCGCTCGAAAGCAAGTAAAGACTCCGCTCAGGTGAACAGAAAGAAGAAAGAATCAAAAGAAGAAGGAAGGCATAGAAAGAAAGGCGCTTCCGACGGTTCGTGACTCATTCGGTACGGTTTTTTTTACAAGGGGCGCCTAAGATGCATGCTTGCCTGGACGATTGGAATCTGTATTCGAGACTTCGATTTCCACCCTCCTAAAGAAGGAATGGAAGCTTGAGCATGGATTAGACGGACGTACACCGTGAAGCTTGACCCCTAAGATTATCGTAACCATAGCAAGGAGAAGGAAGCTTTTGAATAGTTAAGATGCCTAAATAAACGGACACTTTTTGTTATCTTATCTAAAGGCGAAGACTAAAGGAAGCGGATATAGCAGGAGACCAACCAGTGCCAATAAATTGGAAACGTACGCAAGAGGTGGAATCTGAACATTTTAGGGACATGAGTCACGGTAGGCCTACCGTGACTCATGTCAATCGGGGAAGGTTTTTGAAGGTTCCCAGACTACTCCTACGCGACTGGCAGTAGGGAGGAGGTGGTGAGATAGAGCCCATTGGGACGCGGAATACCCGGAGACTTGCTGAAAGGACAAAGAACTTCCAGTAGCGGCTATTAGACCTTACTTGCCCAATCACAAGTCCTACTAAGAGGTGAACTGACCGAGCCGTCAGGTTTGAGGGTAGAAAGGACACTGCGAGGAGATAGATGGAGACATGAGACTGATTTCTTAAAAAAGAAGAAGATTTATTTATGGTAAGAATATAGCCCCTAGTACGACAAACAGGCAGACAGCTAGACTTTTGATTAGAGGTTAAAGGGAGAACTGCGAGGAGAATCGAGATTGGCGCTTAGAACGCAATGTTAGGGCTATTTGTACAGACAGACATAGGGGTAGATTGCTTGTACGAGGATAAATAAAGGAATATAATTGTTATGGCGTTAGGAACGAGTCCACACTTGGTTCCGAACAAATGACTAGAATTCGTTGAGCCAGTGGCGGAAGGATAAGGGAGAAGAGCAATAAGCTGCTTGAATCTTAGAAAGAGGAGATCCCTGGTGAGGACACAATTAAGACCAGACAGCCGGATCAGAGAGATATGCACCTTGAATTTGGAAACCCTCGAAAAAGTGGTTAGAACAGATGCTTTCCCCACCTAGGACTTAGACCGGGCATTTCAGTGCTTGGTAGTAACGCATACCAGGACGAGAGGTTATGGCCCCTTTTGGATAGTGGAAAAATTGTACCGAACGAGACCTGCTGACGTTGTTTATTTTGGGTGAACTTAAACTTAACTTTTAATTAGCTCAATCAAAATGCCTATCTACGCAGAGAGCATGCCCCCCTTCAAGACTTAAGACAAGGGAAAGAAAGAGAGGACAGATGCCGACACACTTTTTTGAAATGAGCTAAGGATGCCTAACGAGCAAACGAGGAAATGCAGTAGCGGAAAGGAATGGACCACTAATGGACAATGGTCCCGCGAACGAGACCCGAATACTGACTGCGCAGGCGAAAAGAACCCCGTGACTAAGACTGACTTGACGAAGCTAGACTTTGGCCCATTGACAAGAACGGAAATAACCAATAAACTGTAACAGATTGCAGCATGGGGAAGGAAGTAGAAAATAGAAGCGACTGTTTGAAGTTTGCCGGCTTAAGGCTGAAGATAAAGTATATATCCATTTCATGACTTTTGATTAGAGTAGGTTTAGGAGAGGACTAGGAGACTGAGATGCCTTTGAGGAGGGTTTAGGGAGATGAGAAGGCCGCGAGGACGTCAGGCGAAAGGTAATTTTTCTAAGTGAGGTAGCCTGCCCCATATCCTCGCTGCGTGGGCGTCCTTGTAGAAAGGAACTCAACTCAAAACGAACCGAAAACAACTGCTTAATGCTTTGGCCGCTGAAGAGGAAGAACAAGAGTCTGGTTGCGCTTTGGGGCTACTTCCCCTACCACTGTTAAATAGCATCCTCCTCCCTTAATAGTAAGCAAGCTGGCTTCTCCCAATAGAATGCCTTAACTGATGAGTGACGAAGGTAGCTAACCTCCATCGCATTATCCAAGAAGCCCTCTTTTCCGAGTCTGGAAAGCAGCTAATTGAAAAGGATGAGCTAGTTAATTTAATTAGCCAAGAAAGACTAAGAAGAATGACGGATTTTGAATTCTCGGACTAAACCCCGTAATCTTCCTGCCTCTGGTCGAGCTAATCGACGGTAGAGAGCAGAAGAAGAAGCGAAGCTACAGCAGTCCCATTCCTTCTTATCTACGTAAGACATAGAAGAGAGTTCAGCTAGCTTTCCGTAACGGGCTACTAACTACGACTTTGCTTCCGCAGCACGTCGAAGGTCTTCGTCAGGTGTCGGAATCACATTTTGATTGTGGTCTATGAACTCAATACCAGATAAAGAAGAAGCAGCTAACAACTGAAAGAATAGAGGGAAGGTAGCATTTCACACTTCTCTCTTCGTCATTCTAAAGCAAGGAATGAAGTAGCCCGTATAGCAAGAAGGAAGGGTATAGGAAATGCAATGAACTTCATCGTAATAGATAGATAATAATTTAATCCGTCGAACTCGTATATTTAGAGTGACCCCTCTATGCCTACTCTACTAATGACGGCATCTAATTAATAATATCGTCATAAATAGTAGGCACGATGCCAATTCCACTCCATTATGAGCTTTCCTAATTCTCCCAGTTGTGCCTCATTCTCCTAGGAATTCTAATGACGGCTACGATACAAAGGAAGCCGAAGAAGAGCTAGCAACTGTCATACTATAATAAAGGCAGTCGCAGCTAGATCCAGGTTAATCTAACTCATGTGCTATTAACTCAATTCTTAAATCATAGGTAGCTACTTCCTTCCAACTTAAGGCATCTGACGCTCAATTATTATTGTTGTTGTCAAGTCTTGGACTCTGTTAAAATAGGAATCTGTAAAGTGTTCCATCAACTAAATACCCTGCTGCTTCTCAATTCCTGATTAAAGAAGTGCCAGAGGAATTTGGATTAAAGAAAGTCTCGTAGGAAAGGGAGCCAATGATAGATGCTTTGAAATAGCGTAATAGAAAGAAAGATTATCTCAATATCAAGGCAAGTCGGAGGCGAGTAATTGAATAAATCCCTTCCATGGATTTTTCGGAAGAGTCACTCGCCAGAACAGGGGAAGGGAATTCGGAACTCAATCACCAAGTGGACCTTCCCATTGTCTATGCCTGCAACAAAGGAAGAGGTGAGCTACCAACTCGTCACCTCCCCTCTCGTTCCACTTCTGTCTGTTCTTTCATTGTAAAGTGTCGGACTCTGGTCTTTTTGGAACATGAAAGTGTTCCGTGAGTGAGATTTCCCCTCTCTTCTTTAATCTTTTCTTCCCAAAGCTCACTAATTTAGTGATAGAGGCTCTAATGCTGCTAGCGACGGGTAGGTACTAGGAAGAGTTGACGGTATTAAATTTATCGACCTATAGCGAAAAAATAATAAGAGAAGAAAGCTGCTAGCAGAGGGTGGAGAAGTCGTCTGGTTATCAAAATTATGTATAGAAAGAAGATTCGTCTTGCCGGTAAATGCTTTAGACTGAACCTTGTTCTCTATCCGCTAGCACACAGACAATAACTAGGAAAAATTTATGGCAAAGTAAGTGTGCATCGAAGGTAAATAAACCCGAGTCATAACATTTCTACTAGTGCTTAGGTGGGCTCATTCCGAATTAAAAAAAAGTGCTTAGTTTCGTTGGAAAAACCAACGCAAATATTGACTTTCAAGTCTCTCTTTGGGGGGGAGCAGAGCACGTTGACAGAGGTTCATATGAGGCGTGAAGGTGCGTTGGCTCTCTATGGGAATACTACATTAAGTGATCTTAAATTTATGCTTTCCGAAACGGAAATGTATTTAGATAGTCTGTCAAGTACCTCTTCCACTAGGTCAGACGCTGGAAGCGCCCCGACTGACCCGGTGGAGATACTTGATAAAATATCTACTGAATCTTCGAAGTGGGTCGATCTTAGTGGTCGGCAATTACCTCCTGAATGGAGTATGCCTGACCTTGTTCGGGCGGTAATAGCCGACGATCGTATTTACAATGAGGGCTTTCTTACATTTTGGTATTACGATATGATGTTACAGGGACAGGATGCTTGGTTATGCGAAGAAATTTTAACATTTTTAGACCTCATTAATTATGTCTTCTAGAAATGTTAAATTTTCTTTTTCCATGCTTTTTCTTTGGTCAACAACCAAGCACAGCTCTCTATAGTTATTCACTACTCCGTGCAGGAAAGACTATCTTTCTGTCTGGAGGGAAGGCTTTTTGGACTAAGGGTACCATGATACTTTCTGTTTTGTCGAGCCCCGCTTTGGTCTCTGGTTTGATGGTTGCACGTGCAAAAAATCCGGTACATTCCGTTTTGTTTCCCATCCCAGTCTTTCGCGACACTTCAGGTTTACTTATTTTGTTAGGTCTCGACTTCTCCGCTATGATCTTCCCAGTAGTTCATATAGGAGCTATAGCCGTTTCATTCCTATTCGTTGTTATGATGTTCCATATTCAAATAGCGGAGATTCACGAAGAAGTATTGCGCTATTTACCAGTGAGTGGTATTATTGGACTGATCCTTTGGTGGGAAATGTTCTTCATTTTAGATAATGAAACCATTCCATTACTACCAACCCAAAGAAATACGACCTCTCTTAGATATACGGTTTATGCCGGAAAGGTACGAAGTTGGACTAATTTGGAAACATTGGGCAATTTACTTTATACCTACTATTTCGTCTGGTTTTTGGTTTCGAGTCTCATTTTATTAGTTGCCATGATTGGGGCTATAGTACTTACTATGCATAGGACTACTCAGGTAAAAAGACAGGATGTTTTCCGACGAAATGCTATTGATTTTAGGAGGACTATAATGAGGAGGACGACAGACCTACTCACGATCGACTAAAAGGAAAGTCGCCCGGAGATATTGGTTCAAATCCAATTCGTGAGATGGCAGTGATCTATAATAGGAATAATTCTTCTGCAGCTGATCCAGCGGTAAAAGATTATCTTTCAACCGAGGGGAGGGGCATTAGTCAATCAATGAAAAGGAATAAGTTGTTTAGTTCAAGAAGTAGTTTGGCTTCCCTTCCCGAATGTTGGTTTGGAGTTGACCCAGTAGCAGGAGTTGAACACAGCAGATCAATATCCGCTGCTACATCTGCTGAAAGATCTGTTGCCAGTTCTGATCGATGGGGATAGGCATGAAGGCCAATCATTCCGGTTATCTGAGTTTCCCTCGAAAATGCCGGAGATGTTCTCAGATGCTCTTAGATCGGGGGTTTAGGTGGCATATCATAAGGAGTAGCCAGTTTCGATAAAACCGAAGCTAAGGAGAAAGATAACTACTCGACTAAGAAGTAAGTGTTGGAGGGGGACTAATCCCTCTCTTCTAGCCAATACCAGGGAAAGACTTTCTAACCAATTCAATTAATAAGCTAAAGATAAGTTACAGAAGTACGGAAGTGACAGAGAAGTCAACCTTATTTGCCAAGGGACTAAACTATCTGCTCTATCTGATACTGAACTAGATGCCGCAAAAGCACCAACTCTGGCTCAAGAAAAGAAGGGGTATCCATGAGATGAGTTCCCGTAAGTCGTAACGTTGAGTTACGGATGTGCTCCCATCTCTTTCTTTAGGGGCGGTGGAAGCTCGAATAGGAAGGTTTGGAGGGAAAGATAATAATAGATCGACTTAGAGCGGTCAACTTATTCTCTGGTTTCAAGATCAAGAGTGTTACGCAAACAAAGAAGGGATATACACTTGGGTACGAGACCGACTAAACGGATTGGAAATGCAGCTCAGTCAAGAAAGAGATTCGGGTTAGGCGGAAATGGCATATCCAGGGCACGGCGCAGAGGATGTTCCGGTATTGTAAGATAGGAACGGGAGTGAAAGAATGCATTGGAGTAAGTTACAATTGACATTGAAGAAGAACTTGAAGACTAGGCGCCAAAGACAAGGGCTCTTTCTCTAGTAGTGGACTAATCTTGATATTCCTAAAGCAGTAAGCGAAAGAAGAGGTTAGAACCAGCTCCACCGGCTAAAGGGACATGGACTCTTCAGAAGGCTCAGGTTTAATAACAGAATCTGAATAAGTAGCTTTAGGTATAGGGATTCCGGTTCTAACTAAACAATAAGGTAATGGGGTAGACCAATTCAACAAGATTCGAAGATTCTCTAGGTAGAGGTTTGAAGAGACTGAGCCAAGTAAAGATAAATTGTCCGGGCCAAGAAAGCAAGCCAAGCCGGGAAGGCATAGAGTCTCCCCCAAGATGAAAGGGGATTGGTGGCATCGGTGCCCTTCATTCATTGGATATAACCCTCAAGCTCTAACCCAAAGTTATGCCTTCGACCTTGAACGACGAGACAACAAACAAAGGACATTTAACCGAATAGCACTAGACCAATAGACCCAAGCAGAGCTAAAGAGCTGGCTAAATACAGATCGGTACAAGTCCTACAAGTAGCCCTTTCTAGCTCCAATGCGGATAACGAAAAGAGAACAAGGACTAATAGACCAGTAGACCAATAGGCCAAGTTACACGGCTAAAAGGAAAGCGCTCGGCTCGCTCCAAGCATTCCGCTCTATAGTTATCTTGAATACTTCCACCTATCAGCCTGTGACCCTCCTCTCGTATTAAGAATAAGAAGTAGAGCTCAATCCCATCTTCTAAGTCGAGTGACTCCGCTCCGTTCTAGTGATGTTTAGCCGCGATAGATATGTAGCTCGGGGCCTTCTTGCAGGTCTTATCGTACCAATTGCTCTCAATCCCGTAATGCCCCTGTTATAGAAGCCTTTTAATTTCAAGTGCGGGCTAGCCTATTCCCATTGGCTTTCAAGCGTTTTATTTTAGTACCCTAACGATAAGCTAGGACCAAACTAAACTGACCCACGCACGCCCCTGAGTCTTAGGCCCTTTCATTAGAAAGAAAGCCTGTAAGGGAAAGGCCCAGCCCACAAAAGCTCAGTTTCAATTGAGTCTAAGTGAATACACTACGCTATATAGTTCGGGATAATAAAGCATCTTACCAGCGTTAGGAGGAAAGAGTTGTGAAAGAAGAAAGTTGTACATGAAGGTACGGTATCCGCAGTTGGTGTTATAGAAGTGGCGGTCTTGAATAAGCAAGCGGTGCTATTTCTGTTACAGTAAGAGCTGTTGAGTAAATAGAATCTCTGGTCCTATCCTGTTGATGACGAATAAGAGTTTTTGCTATAGCCTTCATGTGCTGATACCAACTAGTATCATATAGTTGAGTGAAAGCTAGATATGCCTTGCATTCCGGAAGTTCTCGCTTACCGAGCCACGCGAAGAGTACCAGACCGGTGCTTGTACGTCTGCCCATTCCAGGGTCGATAGAGTCTACGAACGAAGTGAACTAAGTCAAATGAATTGTTTTTCGAGACCAAGAGTGAGTCGTAGATAGAAAGACCTCTCCTATCCGCTTTGTCGGGTGCGCTCTCTCTTCTGTCTCTTATTGGCTGGCGGCGGATCGAGGGGAGTGATAAGACATACAAGCATACCGAGGTCTTAGCAACTCTATCAAGTAAGAAGATCCTTACAGGTGATAAGATAACCTCAACATCAACAGGCTAATCTAGACTGAAAGGAGAAGCGGAGAGAACTGGGCACTCTCTAATGTCAGGGAGTTTCAAGTTAAAGAAGCGGAGCTTTAGCGAGGCCTCGCCGATTGATAAGAAAAAGACTATTAAACAAACCTGCCTGGCCTTTCTTCCAATCCCTTCTAGGGACCTTTCAAAGAAGTTTCAGTTAAAGATACAGTAAGCGTTGCAGTAAGCCAAGAAGTCAGTCCCAGTAGATAGAGTCAGGGAAGGGTATGGGTAAGGCAAGTTAAAACCATTGAGTCATTCCCCCGCCTTGTATCTGTAAGCCATTGAGTCTAGCTCCTAGAGAACGGGTCAGAAGGAAAAAAAAGTAAGAAGTAGTGTCAATCGGCGGCTTTCCCTCCGGCGTTAAAGACGAAGCGCAGAAATTATTTGATTCGTTCGAGCGACGACCACTAACAAAGAGCCGCTTTCAGTTAGTAACCGGGGTAAATCACATCACATTTAAGGCTTCTTACACGTATTGTATGTGCCTCTATTAAAGAATAAGCCTGTATACTACGAGATTAGGATTAGGAAGAAAAACCTTGCTTTTGGCAGATTGCTTACTACTAGACTAGGTTGGATCTACTTCTCAGTCTCATCTATAGAGAATAGGAGAAGCATTCGAGTTCTCGCTTTTCTGCCCTAGCAATCTCGCGTGAGTGAAGAAATCGTAACCTATATATACTACCGATATCTCTCGTCAAACTTCAACGGGAATCGATTCTATGATTTACTTAGATTTAGATTCCCTGACCTGCTCTGAAAGAACTCTCCTTTTTGGATGTATACTATGGGTTTCGACTTGGCAACTATCGGAAATCCGCTCCAGATTATTCTATCGAACAAGGGCAAGGATCGTCTTTAGGGCCCGCGATAAAGAAGAAAGAGGTTTAAAAGTTAATTGCTACTTGATTACCACCTCGTCTATGAAATCTAATTTTTTCTCTGTGTGGCTACAGTAAGAAAGAATTCCTATGCGTCCGCAGCTAATGAATCTGATGGATGCCATTTCTTTTGTTCTGTTGTAATGCTAGCGAAAGGCTTTAAACGAATCCCTGACTTAAAGGGAATGGGAATAAACAACTGGCTTTCTTCTCCTAGTGCAATCAGTTCTGGCACAAGACAATCCTGATTCAATTCCCGAAAACCTGACACCAGCTGTTTCTTCTGGGCATGTCCCTGAGACTGAGATGAGTGCCAGACTTCCTTCCTGAACTAGATTAAAGACGCTTTCTAGTGGCCTAAGCTCCAACCAAGTTAGGGACCCCTACCACCGGCTGAAAGTGCCCCGGGCTAGGTGTGTATGATAAGTAAGTAATGCCGAGTTTCAAGTGGATACAGCTCTTTGCCATTAGAGCACTCTTGTGGAAGAGATTGTTGGAAGAATGTCAGGTCGTAGAAGATACAACTGATCTTATATTGATATTGATCTTTTACGAATGGATCCCGGTTGTTCTAGTAGGTGCGTACTTTTTGTTTTTTTTATTGTTCTTGTTCCTTTCATTTTTATTATCGGGTGTCTTGAACAGTTCACACTCCTTCAATGGAAGAAGAAGGCGATGCAGCGCGCTTAGCTACTGCCTATAAGCAACCATAAGCTTTGACTTAGATAATTTGAAGCTCGAAGTAATATCTTTTCGGGAAGGGGATCGAGCAGCTTCTAGAAACTATACGAGAAAGCAAAGTGAAATCTCTACTATTACTTGGAAACCACTTTCTATAAGATTTATCTTCTCTTCTTTAATAAGGCTGATTTCCGCATCTATCCTAGCAGCAACAGAAAGGAAGTGAAGAAAGAAAAACTGACTGGACCATCGGGAAAGGGTGATCGATCATAAGGAAGGCCTACGTCTTCATCTCTTGCTTCCAAGTGAGAGTCAGGAGGAAGAAAAAGACCAAGCAAGGGTTAAGATTCGTTCTCACGGAGAATTAGGGAGAAGAAAGAAGACCGTAGGACTCTGAAGTCAGGGATATGAGGCTCGGTCTACAGGCCTTACGTCAAAGCCCAAGAACAGATGGGAAGTGCACCAATGCTCGGATATTAATTGGAACCCCCTCTGAAATTCGGTTAATACTAAAATATATTCCCAATCCCATTCAAAAATCTACGCTACGGGTCAGGGACGCTAACCATATGAGGAGCCCTACTACTAGGACTTGTTCAAGCAACAAGTTGGTATGGCCCATTTCATACCTAATCCCATGGACATATCTGATCATTGAATGAGGGCCCTCCACAGGGATAGATACCTGAGTTAGGTATCAGTCCCACCTACCGATCATTAGTACAACGACCTGTCATATCATATACCCCAGACGGCCTGATCAGATGTTTCGGTACCAATGCAGTCAGTCTAATGCATTCTGGACTGGATATGGCCCACCTATCTTTCGAGGTCACTAGTTTACACTTTAACCAACCTTTCCCATATCCGTTTTTTATGAGCAAGGGATAAAGGCCAGACAGTAATCAAGCTACTTACAATTGGATAATACCCCTTCCATCGGAGGATATACTGGGTGGAGAGTGACAAATATGAGAAAAGCCTACTTACTAGCCTCCGTGATAGGATACCACTTAGGTAGATGCTAGGGATTGGTGAGTTAGGGCAGCGGGGGATGGTGTGACATGTCTGGTCATCGCATCGATGAGAACGATGGCCGATGATATCCGAGGAGATTAGGCACCGTCGGCTTTTTTACCTCAAAGTAAACTCGTGCTTTTCGTCGTCCTTCCCTATCTAGAGCTGGAACTTGACTAGAAAAATACATTTTTTCCCATACTGACTGACTTGTCTTCCTGTTGGTGGTTGTGAAAGTTCAGATTTCGAGCTTAAACAGCGGATAACCTTATCTTTATGGGGGAGTCTTTCAGGATCGATTCAAAGGGCCAGTGAAAGTACGCGGACGGAGAAATCCAACAAAACCACACCGTATCGGGCCAGTAGACCTTCTTTATCTTAAAGGCTGTCTCCTGCCCCCAACTAGCGAGCGGCTATAACCGATGGGTGCATGGCGACCACTACTCTACCCGAAAACTCGGGTTAAGTGGGGAACCTTCTCATCATGTTAAGCTTGCGAGCCTGTCTGTAATAGGCCCAAGCGTCTCTTGTGCTTAATATCGAGTCTATTCCAGTGAGAAGCTTCGCAATACCCTAACACTCCATAGGCGAAAGAAATCAATAAGGATAGATATATAGATTACGCACATAGTTGTCTGGGCATTGATTTCATGTAGTGCGTACCACTGGCGGAAAGTGATTTGCTTAACACACTTGTTCGCTTGAATACAGTAGGTAGGGAAGGACAGGATATTACTCGTCGGTTCTATTCGGTGGTGGTGGCTTTGCTTTGAATTTCTTTCCACTCATTTTGGCTTTTTCCTTTTATTATTCATGCTTGCTCCACTAGCCTCAAACTCCATTCCCATTTCGAATCGACCCGTTAGATTAGAGAAGGCTTTTCTGCTTAGCAGAACCCGATTCTCCGCTCAAAACATCTGATCTTTCGACTTAAACAACCGATTCCATTTCTATCCTTTTTTTCTATGATCAATTCAATAAAGACTTCCTTCTCAACTGACAACCCCTGGGCCTGTTCATAAGCGATATTCTTTGTAGGGCTTTCGGCTCGGCTGCCTTCCTTTATTTTTGGGCTAAGGCTAGCTTTCCTAAGTAAGTTCCAGAGTGCATGAGTGAATCTTGATCTGTATTCAAGGTATGCCCTTTCCAGTTCTGTTATAATATTGACTTCGGTTAAGCTGAGGTTAGCGAAGTCAATCCTTTGCTTGGGTCCTTGGAGGTCGGAGATCAGAGCGATGTGTTTAAGTCGTCTGGCCGTAAGAAAGACTTTATCTGCGCCAGTAAGAGTAAGAGCTTGAGAAGAAGGGAAAGAGGAAGAAGTATTCAAATGATGAACTCATTTCCCTTTAGGAAAGCTTTACTTTATTCTTTCTTTATATACTGACCTTACTATATAAGACAATACTCTAAAAGACTTGGACGATAAAAGTAAGATTGAGAACTATTAATAGTAGGAATAGTCTAAAGCAGTGGTTAACTAGAAGAAGAGTCAAAGACTTTTTCCTAGCCGCTGATGGAGACAATGTGGGACCTCGTGCTCAGCCGGTTGCTCTTTTAGATAAAAAAAATTTCCGGAACATTGCCTCGGTAGAAGCAAACCCAACTAATACGCAAGCCCATCTCCCGATACAATCAAATCAAAGCAAAAGTGCCTTGTGGCTGTCACGCCTCTCTCTCTGTCTCTGTACCTTGTGTTTGTCCTTGTTGTTGAAGATTACTAGGGTTATTTATATTCCTTCCTCCGATCACATACTGCACATACTTTGTTTGATCAAATTCCCCCTTTTTTCGGGGTGTTCGGTTTTCTAGGTGTTTTGCCTTTATTTACTTGTTTTTGTACGCCCAGCTTCACGTTGACTAGAGACATCCGAAGCTTTTCCTGGTGCGTCGTGCGTCCTCCGAGTCCTCTCTCTC